>JADMNL010000026.1:166305000-171665000 GCA_016271365.2 Neoceratodus forsteri
TAGTATTTTATTGCAAAAAATCTCTGTTTGGCGTAAGTGGACAATATCATCTTGATATCCACGTCCTTTTTTAGGTCTCCAACATAAGGTGACGTTTTTTCAGAACTATGCAGAAAAGATGAGCTGGTAATAAATCTAAAAAAACCAAATATGACATCTTTGGTAACATAAATAAAAAAGTCCCTTCGTTATTCATTGAGAATAACAAAGTTGAGCTGGCAGTTCATTACAATTATTTGGGACTTAGGTTCTCCTCCAATCTTTCTTGGACTCTGCATATTAAACTAATGACACAAAAATTAAAAGATTTAGCTGGAAAATGGGTCAAAGTTCAATTTTGGGTTTATTAAAGGTTATAAATATTAAAATAAAAACAAGCATATCATATGGGAGGGAAATCTGGACCCCTGCCAATATAAAATCCTTATAAACAGTAATTAACAAAATGTACTGCTATATTTTAAAAGTACAACAATCAGTTCCTGTAGAAATATTAAGGAAAACATTTGTCAGTTTTCATTGGCAACTTTGGCGATCGAGAGATGGATAACCTTTATATTGCAGTTATTTCTCCTATCTGACCATAGGCTCCCAAGGTTGTGCCTCAAAAACAAATCAAATATCATAACTCTAATTTTACATCAAGTACTATCAAAACCATAAAAGAAAATATACTTCAATAGGGCTTAGGGAATTTGCTCAATGAGATTTATGTTATCCCATTTGCTCAGATAGCTGAGCAGGTTAAGAGGAGAATTAGGGACATTTCTATATCACTGGATCAGAAAAAAATTTATAAATTATGTCATTAAAAATGGTTCAGAATTATTAAAACTAAACATAAATTGGAACCTTACTTAACTATCACGACAAACCCAGAGGAAATGAGAATACTTACAAGATGCAGGTTAGAGTTATACTCTTCAAATTACATTTTATATGATAAGAAAATATCTGGAATTTTAAGCCCTGAATGTAGCTGCTTACATAGACATCAGGATGATCTTAAAGAAAGTTTCTGGCATAAGGTATTGGGCTTCATAGCCCAATACCTTATGCCAGCGTGAGCTCATTTTTGTAAAAAAATAATTGTTTTACTCACTGTGTAAAGTAAACTAAGGGATCATTGCTGGCTCCATAGCTACCACCAGCTGATCCCTTCTAGCTTCCTAGTATGTCTGCTCCGCCCCCGCATTCAGTGTTTTTGTGATGTCTGAGCAGGGAGAGCATCTGGGCCAGCCCGATTCAAGTCTATGGGGCATTTTTTTCAAAGTCATTTTCTGAAACTGCTAGCAATCTGAGAGGGGAATGAAAAGCACCCCTCTACTAATAGGGATGCCTGCTTCGTGCTAGAGACTCAGTGGAGAACATCTGAATTGATAGAGATGAGACCAAAGAAAAATTAAGAGAGGAATATCACAAAGAGGCCACAACAATATTCTAATCAACAAACAAAGGTGGGAAGGAAAGTGTAGCAGGATTGGGGAGAGGTGGGAGGGGGGCAGAGAGGAGGAAATAGAAGCCATTAAGATACAGGAAGATCAAGAATTATGTAGGTATGTAATTTTCATATCTTACCTGTGTCAATCTTCACCATTCAATCACTGTTCGGTGAGTACCGAGCACCCCCGAAGGGGGCCCAATAATCATGAGGGAAAGCATCCCTCAGCCCCCCCAGGGAGAAAGATGGGGAGGGGGACCCTCCACTAGCTGGTTTAAGGCTGGGACTTGTCAGAGTGAGATGTGGTCCCCTGAACCTTAGGGGAAGGAAGACACCCCTGAAGCTCCCGTCTTACCCTGCGGGAAAACAAATGGGTCCCCTGGAAGGGGGAGGCCACTAACCTGCACCAGGCCAAAGGTGACAACCTCAACAGGCAAAGCCATGCTGTCCTATTAATGCAGATTGCTGTCCCCTCAAGCCATGAAGTGACTTCATTGGTGTCATACGATGCCCTTGATTGAAGCCTCGCCAACTCCACGCCTATAGTAGAGAGGGCTATTGCTTGCCGGGTGGCTTCTGAAACAGGCAGCAATGCTAAAGTTTGTCCTAACATTGCCCACAGATGCCTGTTGTAGGCAGTGTGGTGCGCTTGATGTGATATGATCACCAACAGGCTCCTCGCTGAAGAGAAAACCCTTTGCCAAAGCTGATCCAACTCTTGAGAGTCAGTCTCGGGGGGCCTATTGTGGACTGGGCATCGAAGCCCGAAAGGGGTGTCCAGCCACGTCAGTCCAGAAGGTGGATGAGGCAAGGCGCCTGGAGACCCGCGGGTTGCACAATACCTCCTGTGGCAGTCCATAGGGGTTGGCTCTTGGGAATATGGATGCTGCCAGGCACTGTACGACACTTGATGGAAAGGAAACAGCTAGGACGGGACTACTAAATGGTGTGCCCCATATTCACCTATGAAGTCCTGCTCGGTATTGTCCCTAGCGTAATGGGAGATGTGCAAATCCCTAACCAACCTCGACAGGAAGCGCTGATACTGGGCTTGATCAGCATCTGAGGACAGGTGGACTGAATGTTCCTCTTCCTCAGTGGAAGAAGATGAGGAGGTCGAGGACCTTGATAAGTCAGACTCTGGCTGTGGAGGGAGAACAGGTAGAAAGACCTGCTTGTCTATGGCCCTAACGTACTGAGGGAACGCCGCTGCCCGAGACCTGAATTCATCCCAGGTCAAAGGCCCCAAAGGGCCAATGTGGCCTGGGAAAAGGGGAGATGGGTGCAGAGGCACGGGTGAGCCTGTCACCTGATATGACGTGCCTCTGCCAGGGCTAGCAGAATCCACAGGAGAGCCTGGCATTGAAGGAAAACCGCAGATCTGTAGATTCACCATCCTATCCTGAAAGTCAAAATGGTGAGGGCTTAACCCCTTTAGGGTGAGTTACCATATGAGGAGAGCAGGGCTGCATGGATCCCGAAAGGCGGACCCCAGCCCCACCCAGAGGGACCTCTGTGGGAGAACCCAAGGGAAGAACAAAGGGCTTAGCACTACAGCTCCTTGCCTGACCCCAGAGGGTCATGGAAGTGTGCCACAGTCCCTTGCCTCTCATCCTCAACCCTGAGGACTCTGAGGAAGCCCTCTTCCTTGACTCCTGTGCCAAAGGCTCCCTTGACTCCAAAGACCCCACCGGGAGGGCCTCAGGAGGAGGGTCTCAATCTTGATCCTGAAAGGGGGAATGGCACTGGGAATGGCAGTCACCCCCTCACTCAAGAACCTGATTACCACACCAGCAGTAGAGGGACTGGCAGGATGCAGCTGGCATCCTGAGCCAGGAGTGGCTGGGAGATCAGCACGAGCCTCAGTCACCTAAGCCTCTAGAGCGGTAGGGTGCTGGGGTGTGGGGACCTCTCTGATTCTGAAGAATCAGGCAGCCAATCCAGATCCACTTCAGAATCATCTGTCTCTGAGGAGGAGACAGCTATAAGGGCTCCAGGCTAGTGGCCCCAAGGGATCCCCCAGTCACAGTACCTCGAATGGTGCCTTGACCTGGCCCCGCACCCCTTGCGGCATTGTCCCGATCACTGGCACCATGTGCGGTTCCAAGATCTGAGGCATCACCAATGGGTGGTGCCAAGGAACACCCCATGCCGGGACCTGCAGCTGTGGGCCCCAACAACGGGGACCCTGCACCCCCGAATGTAGCCAGACCAGCCCTCTGGCACCACGGTAGGGACCACCTCCATGGCAAGGCTGGAAGAAGAGGAGGCCCCCCTCTTCACCAGACCATATAGGCCCGGGAAGGGACCCAGATGTAGGGCAGAGTCCTGAGCTTGGAGCGGCGTGATCGACGCTGCCCACCCAAAAGTTGATGGGCCCTGCCGACCTTTAATGCGTGATACTCTAAAACTCGATGGTCCATCGAGAAGCAGGTGTCACAGGAATCCATATCATGCTGGGGTCCAAGACAGGAGAGGCACACATGATGTCGGTCGGTCAAGGAGATCTGTTGGCCACAGGGACGCTGACGTATAAGGGTCTGACCCATTTTCTTGGATCGCTTTTTGTCCCGATGACCAGACATGATGGAATGGCAACAAAATCTGAAATAAGCAAAGACTCGACGCCACACACAAAAATAAAAGGAAAAATCTTACCAATCTGGAGCAGCATAGAGTAGCAGAACCGAGGTGGAGTCGAATGTCTAACAGCATCGAACGGCATCAGACTGAGGCATTGTAGAATTTACTAGGCCCTAATAAGTCTCGAGTTGGCTGAGGTGCTGTCTTGATGGCAGAAGAAGCAGAACTGAGGTGGAGGAGGACCCAACAGCTGTTACTGGCCAACCTGTGAGCGCCACGTAATACGTCGGCCTCATGGGTAGTGCTAATGCCATTGACCCCTCCTCCAAAAAAAAAAAAAAGTCTCCAGCTTGGTGCCTGTCTCCGGCAGACACCCAACAGTGATGAATGGTGAAGACTGACACAGGTAAGATCAGGAAAACTAAAGCATTGAGTAGATTGTGTGGCCACTGACTTTGTGTAGTTGCCATAACGGTATGGGAGGAATGGACAACTTGAAATCGCGAGAGTAGCGCAAGGCTCAGGAGTAAAAAGCCTCACCCTGGAGGGCTGTAGACAATGGGGAGGTCCTCAGGGTGGAAACTTCACCTTGGAAGTACACAACGTTTGTACATAGTTACGGTTAAATCCCAATTGTATTGTAGTGTAAAACTGTTCCTGGAGAACTGCTGAATAAAATTGCTTTCTAGTTTTGGAAATTATATAGATCTGCATGACTTTCCATATTCTCAATTTTGCAAACACTGGAGTCATATAACTAGGTATGCCTTTTCACCTAGAAATCGCAGACACTGTGAGAGTAAACTGGCCTCATTTATCTTGTAACATTAAAAACCACTGGACCATAATAATGTACCACAAAATGACATGTCCTATGAGCAGTTTATAAAGACTACAATAAATGAACATACTATGAAAAAAACTATAGGATTAATCATTCTAGTCCCCCTCAGCAATAGTTGTGTTAAGTATGATTCTGCTTTGCAGGGTTTAATCTGCTACCCCACCGGCCTTGGAAGAAAATGTTATAATTTTTGCTTCCAAACTAAATGGTAGGGGGTAAATGTATGCCACGTGTAAAAATATCAGAAGAATAAGTGACTTTAATAAATAAACTCGTTTGCATTTAGAAATAACTTTGTGTTTCCAGGTTTGTACCCTGCACAGAAGCCAGAGTATCTGCAGATTCCCAATTCTGGGAAGCATCATCCTGACTTCTAAAGTTAAACCTGATATTTTAACAGACTCTGTAGTAATAGGAATATTTAACACATGCATAACCTTGCCATACCTTTTACTTGGGGCTATTTGGATACCTTAGCTTTTAGAATGATTTAACTGCGATCCGGAGGCCTGTTCGAAGGAGGATATAACTGGAACAATTTCTGGCCCAACAGAGTCATGCTGTATACAGAGGCTTATAAAAATGGGCAAAAGAAATCCTGGAGCCTGATTGTCTGAAACAGGTTTTCAGCCGTGTCCTTATCAGGCCATATCCATTCAATGAGCACTACATTTGGCAACCTCAGCCCCATAACATAAAAATATCAAAGTGCCACCTTCACCAGTCATCAGAAAACTTTCACAGTCAGTGAGCAGTTTCACACTACAAATACGACCACAATATTCAAAGGCTTTCTAGTACTGTACTGGAAGTGTTATCCGCCCCCAGAGAACACACACACACAAAACAAACTTTGTCTTTCTCTGTGAAGTACACAGTGTTATAGGATGCCAAACAAGTGTTTAAAAATGAAACATGTCACCTGTAGTGCAACAGATAAAAAAAGGAAACCACGACGACTGGAATGAAATGCTAATCCGTACTTCTCCATTTGAAAAAGCAAATCAAGGAACAGACCATAGTGAGTGCTGCAACAAAACCTTTAAAATCACACCAGAAACCCGCTCCTTTAATAGGTATTTCAACAGCCATTTTTTTTTCTTTCAGGGAAAACACAAGCCACTCACTACGGTGGCTCCTGAGGGACATGCTCGCTCCAGAAAAAGCCAGCGAAATGCACACAATCACTGAGGGGGCTGCCAGTAATTATTAACACAAAAAATACAAATATCATTAAAAATAAACTAACACTAAACAAAATAGCCTGTCTCCATGGTGGTGGTGGTGGGGTGCTGAAATATTTCAAAGCAAGAAAGCAGTTTGCACACAATCACTGAGGAGGCTGTTACTATTTGTGAAAAAAGAACATAAAATACCAATAAGACAGTCCGGGGTGTAAGCTATGGCCTGATAAGTTTCCTAGGAAGCAAAGGCACTCGCCATGCCTCATGCCTCATAACGCACCTGGGGTGTGCTCTTAACAGACCATAACCCACAACTTATTGTGTCTTATTGCTGGCATATGTCATCTGCATAGGCACATATGCTGGTAGCTACTTGAGTCTCAGAAAGTCTTTTTCATGGAATTCAGGGACTATTTAAGATTTTTCTAATAAAGGGCACTATGACAAAGATGTACAACAGGGGGGCTTAAGAGACAGCCCTGTCTGGCACTTTCCTTTCTTGAAAATTTTGTTCATAGTACTCCAATGATAATTGAAGCACTGTTATAAAGCACTTTGATCCAGGAAATACATTTTAATGGGATGTCATATTCCTGAAGAATGTGGAACATATAGGTAGGATTAATCTGGTCAAATGCTTTTTCTTCATCTAAGGAGAAAATTAAGCCCAAAGAGTTGTCTGAGTCACCACATGTTATTAAATCTCTTAAAAATATTTAATGATGAAAAATAGACCTGTTTGGAATAGCACAAGTTTTTACTGAGGATATGACCTGGTCTGCTACAATCAACGTTCTGTTTACTAGAATATTTGGCTAATATTTTGTAGTCTACATTGAGGAGACTAATTGGTCTCCAGTTTTGATGTTGTCTTGCGTGCGCAGCGCAGACAACATATTGGGGTTGCTTGAAGTGGAAGAGCAGGTTTTGGAGGTGTGGTCATGTTGTGGCCAGTGGCGCCACTGCTTTTTCAGGCCTGGCTGTGTGGCATGAATGAGATTGCACACTGTCCATGACAACAGTTGCAAAGCGTGCCACCAACTTGAAACATTTTAGCTGCTGCAATGAGGGAGCTCCACCTCATTGCAGGGCATGCTTTCCCTGGTGTAACATTTCAAGACATGGCTGCTGTGCCATCTGCCTCTCACAGTCCCCAGAAAAGCCAATGTCGGGGATACACAATCCCCCTGTCAGCATCATCATGTCCCCTTCCCCAATTCATTTGCCAATGGAGGAGCACAATCCTCATCTGCATCATGTCCCATGCCAGTTGTTTGCCAAGGGAGGTGCCCAGTCCCCCTCGGCATCATTCCCTCCCACCAAACACCCTTTTTATTTGCCAACGGGGTGCCCAATACCCATCGGCATAATGTTCCCCACCCCAAAACACGCAGATGGCATGCTGGGAGCCCACCCCAGTGTGCCAAATGTACCTGTCAAAAGAAAAAAAACATCTCCGATGTTTACATTTTTTAACCTGTAAAGTAAAAACAGTTCCTCACTGTCTGCCCCCTCCCCAACCCACGCCTACTCTCTGTGTACCCCACCTCCCCACACACCCCTCACCCCATACTTACCTCTGGAGCCTTGCATGACAATGTTCAGTGGAGCGGGAACACGTCTGCACTCTTCAAAGCCGACCACAAACTGAAGAAATGCCGGTAAGCTGTATAATGGCATAAATAGGATTTTTTTCAACTTTGGTGCATATCTTGGGCATTTTTGGAAATTTTGGCACCAAATTTTTAACATGGGGTTATTGAAACCCCTCCTCATGAATTCAGTCACTGTCATGGCGTTATTTGGTCCTAAAAGGTGATTTCGCAGTCACTGTTTGGAATCATCTTTCGGGACCAATTAACGAAATGACAGTGCCACTGTTCATGAGGTGGGCTCTGAAAAAGCCTATGTTGCAAATTTGGTGAAGTAAAATCCAAAAAATGACTGTTTAATGAGTGTGCATTGCACAGTTTCCACGCACACTCGTAACTTCGCGAATCTGTAATATTTTCACTCCAGATTTTCAACATTGGCATTTTTCCACACCTCCTTACGAACAGTACAGCTGTCATTTTTCACATCCTGGCCAAAATGTGTTTTCACATTCCCGGTGCAGAATAGTGTGGTTGCTGTGGGAAATCACTGTTTGGGACAGATTAAGAAAATTACAGTGACTCTGTTCATAAGCAGAGATCTTAAAATGCCTATGTTGAAAATTAGGTGGCAAACGTCCATAAAATGATTGTTACAAGTGTGCATTGTGCAGTTTCTATGCACGCTCATAACTTTGATAATTTGTAATATTTTTACTCCAGATTTTCACCATTGCCATTTTTTTACACCTCCTTATGAACAGTATAGCTCTCATTTTTCACATCCTACACGAAATGTGTTTCCACACATCTGGCGCACAGTGACGTAGACGCTATAGGAAAACAATGTTCAAAACAAAGTAAGAAAATCACAGTAACACTGTTCATGAGCAGAGGTCCCAAAATGCCTATGTTGAAAATTTGGTGAAAAAATTCCATAAAATGACTATGTTTCAAGTGTGCATTGCACAGTGCCCACGCACGGTTGTAACTTCGAGAATTTGTAATATTCTCACTCCAGATTTTCAACATTGTCATTTTTGCACACCTTCTTTTGAACAATACAGCTGTCATTTGTCACATCCTGCCCAAAATGTAGTTTCGCACATCTGGCGCACAATCGTGTGGTCGCTGTGGGAAATCAAGGTTCGGGGCAGATTAAGATAATCATAGTGCCACTGTTCATGAATAGAGGTCCCAAAATGGCTATGTTAAAAATCTGGTGAAATAATTCCACTAAATGACTGTGTTACGAGTGTGCGATGCGCAGTTTTCACACACACTCGTAACTTCGAGAATGTTTAATATTTTCACTCCAAATTTTCAACATTGTCATCTCTTCACACCTCCCTATCAATGGTGCAGCTGACATTTTAATGTGGTGCAGAATGACATGGTTACTGTGGGAAATCAACGTTCAAGACAGATTAACAAAATCACAGGGACACTGTTCATGAGCAGAGGTCCCAAATGCTTTCATGAGGTAGGGTCACAAAAAGGCCATGTTTTAAAATTTGGAGTGCAAATACCAACAAACGCCCAGGGCATTAGAGTTTCTAACCATTATGTGCACCCCTGTACAGACTAACAGGCATCAGGGGTGTGTCTTTGGATTGTCTGCTGTAGTGCTCATGCCATTTGTCCTCCACCCCCACCCTGCAGCCACTGACAGGCATCAAGGTGTGTCTTGGACTCTTCAGCCCCAAAGTTCAAGCCATTCTCCTATGCTGCACCCATCTCAACATACTTGCTTATGAAATGGGGTGAGCATAAGGCCCAATGACCCCAAGGCACAATGTGACATTTGTCAGACTCTGCAGGGTAGGGTGAGGTGAAATGGCATGAGCGTTATGGCCAGTGACCCAAATGCACACCCCAATGCCTGTCACTCTCTGCAGGGTGGAGTGGGGTTGATGTCAGTTCTATACTTCATTGCCACTCCTATTATGCATCTCTCTAACTTCTGCACTACCAATGCCAATACCAGCAAGACAACATTTGGCATTGACAAATGCTTGTTTATATCAGACCGTTCTCCCATTTTAAACAACTTAATCATGAGTGTTTATGCCATTTCTGTTGGCATGGAACCTGACTGTAAAATATCATTATACTAAACAACTAAAATGGGGGACAAATGTATGGAAAAGGCTTTATACATTTCAGCTGACAGCCCATCCTGCCCAGGGGAGGCGTTTTTATTTAGTTTACTTACCACCATTGAATCCTCTTCTACTGTAATGTCAGAAATCAGGTGATATTGAATATGGTCTGTAACCTTGGGAATATGAAAATCATGAAAGAAGGTCGCATCTCGTGTGGCAATTGAAGGGGTGCCAAACATGTGGAACAAATATCTCTGAGCCACCTCCAGAATTTGATCTGGACTGTTTTGTAATTGCCCTGAATCTGGGTCTACAAGATGTTCTATGTAGGTATGATTGACCCTGTCTGCATGACCTTTAAAAATATCTAATGTGGGATTTTTCTCTCTTGTTTTCTAAACTGAGCTTCAGGTTTTAATGACTCTGCTCTCTTATATCGATATTTAAACATCTCCTTCTTATTGTGCTTAATCTGGGCACCAATATTCTGTTTCTTTTCATGAGCAAAGGATATTAAAGCATGCAGTTTTTCTCCGAGTCTTAAGTATTGAAAATAGCTGTCTCTGCCTTTTAAAATGGCCTGTTTGGTAAAGAAATCCTAGAAGTCTTTTTTCGTATCAAGCCACCATTGCCCTATCGACTCATAGGCTACAATTACAGAGATCCTAGCTTTAAATAAATCTTCCTATTTTTGAATGATGTAATGATCTGACAATGAACTGCAGTTTAATTTCCAATGTGAGTGTGTCTGTGGGGTATCTGAGTTCCAATGATACGGAGACATGAGACTGCCATGTGAACTGATGTTTCAAAGGGGATATGGGCATTAACAACATTAAGATTGTGTGAAAAACCAAATAATTCTAGTGGCCAAAACTCCTCTAACATAAGTTTTTGCCCCATTTGATGAACCTCTGTGTAGCCATCCTGCAGGTTGGCTGTTTTAATTAGGTTATTTAAATAATGCATGTCACTGTAAACTTTGGTTGTTTATACCACCACTATCTGCTATAGAAGAGTCCACAATTGAAATGACCCCCATAGATGAGTTTCCTGTTTCTATATAAAAAGGGCTGTGTGGTGCAGAATAGCTCCTCTCTTAGAGCTATCCCCTGTGGAGTATAGATGTTAATAAAATTAAATGTCTGTGGCCCATATGTCAGATCTAACATGAGAGCCCTCCCAAGCCAGATCTCCACCACTCTTTTAATCTGGAAGGGATAATCTTTCAATAGGATTGCTACCCCATCGCATACCTCCTCTCCGTGGGACCAGTAAGAACAGCCATGCGACTATAAACCTTGTGCTTGAGATGTTTCATGCATAATTTTGAGTCGTGTGTGTTGTAAAAAAAATATGTCATTGGGCAGTTCCTTTAAAAGTTGTAATGTTGCCAAACATTTCTTACAGTTCTAAGTACCACTAACATTTATGGCCAATGGTGTCATCAGAGGTCCCTGACACACAGTGGAAAGAAAAGAAGGGGTGTCATTCTTTTCTTGATGTAGTTTTCATTCTGCCCCTTAGCCTTTTACATTATAGATACTGTGCTTTAAGTTGGAAATCAGAAGAATCATCCATAAGAGAGGATGTGGTGGAAGATGCATTTGAGTCCCCCCTCATCCTCGTCAGTGTCCCCCCATTACTTACATTTCAAAAGTGCACTAACTCTGTTTCTAGTGGGAACATGGTGTGTGGTTTCCACAACCTCTGGTTTTCGTTTACCACTACCCTTTTTCAAGGGTTTCACCAAAGTTAGGGGAACCTTAGGGGAGGCATCTCATCCACTTGCACATCACCCATAGGACAATCAGTGACCTCCCCATTGGTTCCTGCCTTGAGAGAAACTGTTTCTGTTATATCAGTGGGCCTTCTTCATTCAATAACAATGTTTGAATCATGTACAACAGAGGGCTGTGGTGGTCCCTCATCTTTATTTCCATGGGAAGGGCCGGGGGTGGGAGAATGCATACCTTGCACTGTTTGATCTTGCTCCCATATGTCAGAATAAGGTGTAGAATCCCTGGCCTGCTGAGCCCTTGCTTGTGGCTCCATAATAATCTGATCCTGGTCTTGCATCACTTTATCTAGCCCGCTGTAAGCTGCCCATGGGGATCGTCTGTAAGAATGCCTGGCCCTGTCACATAAATTACACCTGAATAGATTCGGGCATCCCAGGCTAACATGCCCATACTCCAGGCACAGATTACAAGAGGGTTTATCACAAACAGAACTAAGATGTGTCTTAGTCCCACATTTATGACACATTTTGGGCTGGCCCGGATAAAAGCATACCCCTGTCCTTTCCTATATAAAACTGCTGGGTAAGTGACATACCCCAGTGTCTGTTTGCTTGAGCTGTACCTTTATTTTCCATCCGCCTGTCCAGATTAAATCTTCATCTAACATGGGAGTGGGGCATTCCAGAATATCACATCTCTGGTGCAGCCAGTACTGTACATCTGCGATAGTAACACCCTCATTCCTAAAAAGAAGAGTTATTGTCTTTACAGTGGGTTTTGTGAGAGGATGGGAAAAAAGAAGTGCCATACAGGTGTGTCTTTCACCAAGGAATATTTCTGCCAAAATTTCTCAAGTAAGTATACTTGCTTAAAACGGATATCATAGATGGGTGGCTTCACCTTTAACATGTATAAACACAAAACTCATAAGTATGTATACCCATTGTAGCCTTTAAACAAAAATGGTAAACATGTGCACCCACTGCAGACCATACAGTATATGTATATGCACTACTGTATTTAGTATGTAACATTGAAGATACACACTACTACACTCATAAATAAAAGTACTAACTTATTTTATTGTTTATACTTAAAACAGTGGAAAAATGTGCATCCATTTATGACAGCAAGACATCCAGGTACAAAGAATCCTTTCAAGAAGGCCCACCCAGCCAGAGCAAAATATAAAGGGTTTTTTCACCTTTGCCGGAGATGTTCTTGCTTTTGGGACTACTCTTCCCATTTCTAATACTCGTACCTGGATGTCTTGCTGTCATAAATGGATGCACTTTTTTCCACCGTTTTTAAATACAAACAATAAAAGAAGTAAGTACTTTTATTTATGAGTGGCTTTTTAATGTTTCTTCAATGTTACATATGAAACATACTAGTGCACATACAGTGAAGCCCACCAGGATGAAGCTCAACTCTGCAGAATTCTGCAGTAGAGTTACCGCAGTAAACAATGCAATTTCAATGGGAGTTAATCCCTTTTATCATGCAGTAAACCTGTGACACTGCACTTCATCCTAGCGGGCTTTACTATACATACCATATATGGTCTGCAGTGGGTGCACCAGTTTACTGTTTTTTTGTCTGCAGTTCTTTGTGTGTGCACTGCTAATACACAGACAGTCAGTGGAGTGCCTAGTCCTTGTGTTTCTGTCCACTGTAGCTTTTAACATCGTGTGTATTATAACCTTTCTGTCAGGAGCAGTGTCAATGTTACCAGTACACTTCAGCCTGATTGCATTTCTTTTCTGGGCAGGCTCACCTACCCTGCTAAATAAATCTGACATTTTAAAAGTTCCAGTTTGAGCTTCTGTGTTTGTACTATTGTCCCCATTTCATTCCGCAGAGTCCTGGTCAAATTCCCTTTGCTCTGAATCATTTGCTGGTGAAGGGAGCTCCTGCAGATCAGAGCTGTCAGGCTCCAACATTCTCATCTCAGAACAAAGCTGTTTGGTTCTTCTGCCAGCAGCTGTCTTTGGTTTTCCAATGGAATTTGTTTGGCAGTCAGTATTTACTTGACAGTTCACAGAACCTTTAGAGATATTCAGTTTTGCTGCTTCCTTAGGATTGTCTCTGTTCAAAGTATGTTGCACTGAATCAGTCCCTGGAGTCTGAGCCGTGGGAGAACTTGCTGGTAAGTTTGGATTTCTACGTGCATTTGTTACACTAAGAGAAGACTTGTTGCCAGTGGGATGTTTTTTGAATTTTGGCAGGATATTAGCTTTATCCCCATTGATTTTTAAAGTCTCTGTGTATGCTTTCTGGGCTTCGGCAATAATTTCTGCTGCTGAAACAGGACCGTGCAGCGTCCAGCTATTGTCGTCTTTGGTTAATTGTCAGCCTACAGCTTGTAGTGCTATGTTTGGGTGCCAAACAGATATATCAGGCTGCTCCACACCTGAATGGTCTCTTTGGAGCCCCAGTGACTGTTTTGGGGGTACTTCATTAGATACTTGGGAAGTAGAGGGTGCCACGGTGTCATTTTTGGGCTGTGCCAGTGAATGGAGTAACATGGGAAAACTCTGATTCAAAACTGTCTTGTTCAACATGCTGGTGAAAGGGATGTCATACCTGTGTGCCTTTGTACAGCTGGTGGAAAGACTTCTGTGAGCAGCTGGAGCAAGAAAGCTTTATGCTTCCTCATGGCTTGTCATAAAAAACTCTTTTGCTCTCTTGGAGCTGAGTCCGAACCGACCACTTGGCAGATATCTTCTATGTCTCATGCACCTGCAAAGGAGCATGTTCTGTTTGCCCCCTCAGGTCTCGCTTTCTGTGGAACACGACCAGTATTCTTCACCACTGTATTTACCAAATCAACTTTGTCAGAATCATTCATACCAGTTGTAGAACTAGAGAGTCCCCTTGCAACAACTCTAGTATCTCCATCACCTTGCAATGAGAGACAAGAGTTACACATACAGAAAGAGAAGGGGATTTCCTCCAGTGTTCTGGCCAGATTTCTCCAATTAACTAAAAATACCACCAAGCTTAATTTGGTTCAATTTCATTTGGTTACCATCTGTATCATCCCCCTCCCAGGGTGAGGATGAAAATAGACAAAATTGTCTAGCCCTCCTTTCCCGGTCAACAAAAACTAAATAAATAAAATGTATAAATCCCTGTACCTACAGTATGTATATATTCCTGTATCTACAGTTGTGTATGTAACCCTGTATCTAAGGTACGTATAAATCCCTCTATCTACAGTATGTATATAACCCTGTATCTACAATATGTATAAACCCCTATGTCTACAGTATGTATATATTTCTGTAGCTACAGTATGTATATAACCCTGCATCTATAGTATGTATAAATCCCTATATTTACAGTATTTTATGTTTAGTTATTTAAACAGTTGGTAACTGGGAAAAGCACGCTTAACCAAGGCTCAATTCCAGGTACAACCCGGGAGGAAGGAGCAGTGGAAATACAAACAATAAATGCAGAGAATTAGTCAACGGAACAATAGCAGCTAATTACAATCAATATAATACAGCAGTGACAGCAAACAAACATGACATGTGATGAATATCTAGAGGTGAACAATACAATATTAAGTGCTCTACATAATCAATCTTTAATAAGTGCTATGAAGGGTTGTAGGAAGGTAAAGTCGGTAGAGGTAGTGGGTTTAGCTCAGTTGTGGCAGCAGCATAAGGATGGATGAAGGAGATGTAGCTGTTGTTTGCAGCTAGAGTGAGAGGGTGAGTTTCTGATAGTAGGGGTAAGTTTGTTCCACAAGTAGGGAAGCCAGTAGGAGAAAGCAACTTTGTTCACTGCAGAAGAGGGTCAGGGCATGGTAATGGATCTTTCTCTTCTGTTGCCGAGTTCATAGGGGGATAGGGAGTCTGAGGATAGACAGTCTTCAAGATAGGAGGGAAGCAAGTTAAACCAGTGCTTAGATATAAGGTTGAGGGTGTGTATATAGCACCTGTGAGATAAGGGGCATAATCCAAGGAGGGAGAAAAGATCGCAGTGGTGGGTGCGAAGGGGGGAGTTTGTAATGAAGCTGCAAAATGAGTTGAGAAGAGTATCCAGCCTTGCAAGGGAGGTTACAGGGGCAGAGCTGTAAACCACATCTGCATAATCTAGTTTGGGGAGGATCATTTTAGAGACAATTTCATGTCTGGCAGGTAACTGGAGAGAATCCCTGTTCCAGTATAGCATGCCGAGTTTGGGGCTCATCTTGGAGGTGATAGATTCAATGTGAGGTGAAAAAGACAGATGGGGGTCCAGACAAATGCCTAGATACTTGTCCCTGGTGACTTGGTCAAGTGGGGAGCCATTGAGAGAGGTAACAGGAGGGGTAGTACGGCTATGTTTCTGGGCAGAGCAGAAAACCATGGAAACAGTTTTGGTGGTGTTTAGTTTCAATTGGTTTGGGTTGAACAAGTGCTGAATGTTGTTGAATTCACTTTGTAGGGTAGCTTGGACTTCATGCAGGTTAGGACCAAAGGTAAAGAGGATGGTGTCATCTGCATACATGTGTATTGATGAACTGGTGCAGGAGCAGGGAAAGTTGTTAGTGAAGAGGGAGAAGAGGATGGGACCGAGAACAGAGTCTTAAGGGATACCCACCAGGATAGGGAGAGGGGGGATGTGGTATCACCAATTTTAACAGATTGAAATCTGGTGGACTGATAAGACTGAAAGCACCTTAGAGTGATGGGGCAAGTCCAGCTGCCTCAAGTTTCTGTAGGAGAAGAGAGTGGGATATGGAGTCAAATGCCTTGGCTAAATTGACAAACACTGCTGCTGTAAGGAAGCCTTGGTTGGAGGCAATTTGGACATGATTGATGATGCACAGGAAGGAGGAAACTGTGGAATGGTGTTTCCTGAAGTCAGACTGATGGAGGAAGAGTATGTTGTTTGTTGCAAGGTGGTCAGCTAGTTGAGTATGAGCCAAGGATTACTGTAGTTTGACTAGGCCTCGGAGGAGGAAGATGGGCCTATAATTGCCTGGCAAGGAGGTGTCACCGCCTTTGTGAAGGGGAATTAAGTATGTATATCTTCCTGTTCCCTGTATGTATGTATGTATATATACCTGTATGAACAGTATGTATATATTCATCTATCTATAGTGTGCATAAATCCCTGTATCTAAAGTATATGCTGTATATATCCCTGTATCTACAGTATGTATAAATCCCTGTATCTCAAGTATGTAGATATCCCTATAACAACAATATGGTATATCCCTATATCTACAGTATGCATTAATCTCCATATCTACAGTGTGTGTATGTGTGTATATGTATATATATATATATATATATATATATATATATTTATAAAATGAGCAAATCCTCCAAATCCAGTGTTCTGAATGTTTAAAATACATCACATGACCGTGCGTATATCAGAGTGCGACCGCACACCTGCACTTTATCCCCTCCAAACAATTTTGACATTTTATAAGATAGATAAATCACTCTGAGGTGTGCGGTCACACTTTGATATATGCACGCCTTTAGCAGTTGACGCACACCAAGGTGTGTATATATCAGAGCGTGACCGCACACCTCAGAGTGGTTTATCTAATATATACTGTATATATGTGTGTATATATATATATATATATATATATATATATATATATATATATATATTACTGTATCTATGGTATGTATATATCCCTGTATGTATGTATCCTTGTATATAGAGTATGTATAAATTCCTGTATCTATAGTATGTCTACAGTATATCCCTATATCGATGGTATGCATGTATCCTTGTGTCTGCAGTATGTACTGCATACATCCCTTTATCTACAGTATGTGTATATCCCTGTCTACAGTATGTATACATTCTTGTATTAACAGTATGCTATATACAGTACTTGAATATCTACAGTATGTATTCATCCCTGAATCTGTAGTGTGTGTATATCCCAGTATCAACCATATGTGCATGTCCCTCTCTCTCTATATATATATATATATATATACACACCATATATATATATATATATATATATCCCCTCCTGTATCTACAGTATGTATTTACATCTCTGTATCTACAATATGTAAAGAAGCAGATAGGAGAGACTGTTGTTAAACTGTTTAATTATTTATCCTAGTTGGAATGTCATTTATTTATTTGATAACCAAGTACAATAGGTTAATTGGACTAAGAAGTAGCCGATTCTCAGGTCTGAACAGGGCTACATGTCAAAATGGACAAAGAAAGTACTCCCTAAACAAACCAGAAATGCACAAGCAGCAGTACACGTACATGAAAAAACAACAATGTTGACAGTAAATACATAATAAAGAAGGAGATGGTTTCACATTAATATGATCAATTAAATGTTGTTGAATTAAAAGCCTGGCACATGTACTATTAATGCTGATGCTGACATATCATAAAGACAGAATGGTGAACATAGAATGTTTCCCTCTTAATCATATCTCTGCTTTTTGGGATGTAGCTGTCTTGCTGTAACCTCCCAGGTTGTACCTGAAAATAGAGGATTGTATTATCTAATGTACTTACCTGCATAGTAAAAAGCAAATAAATTATTAAATACCTCCAGCATTCATTCATTCTTACTCTTGATCTGTCTGTAATCAAGACACGGTTTATTTGAAGGTGACCTACACTAGCGTAACAGGTAAAAACAGGTTTCAATGATAAATAAGTGATAACATAAGAACACACATGATTAGTTAATGATTAATATGTGAAAAACTAGTTGCTAGCTTGGATTTGAAACTGTAGACTAAAGAAATGCATATGATTTGAGAGGGACAGCCTCCTCCCCCCTCATACACTCTACTTAGGATTGTAAATGTAGAAATCACGGTCGCCACTGACTGAAGGCAGTAACAAAGCATAATTGAATGGCCCTGCTGCATCAAGCGCGGAGCTCAATGAGGTAAATAAGGAGTTATGGAATCACTTAGACATAAGGAAATGCCTCCACTGATGCATTACATACAATGGAAGCAAAAAAAATATTAAAACAGATTTATTTTTTGTAGGCAGTCACAGATGCACAGATGGGTGTAATGTGATCATTGTCTTTGATTTATTGAAAAGGCAAGCAACTGGAGCGGGAATTTTATTAAAATCCTCTTGGGCTTGGCTGTGAAGGTTCTACAGTTGATCTAATCTGGATAAATAAGAACTCACAAAAGCATGGCTACAGAACTGGAATATGAATAACAGGTTCTGGCAATGTGGCAGAGATGATCATGTGTGGCGGTTGGTGGGGAGAGCACCAATGTGCTCCTCTAACGTGAGACTGGTTAACAGTTGGGACAGGAGGACAGCACTATCTAATATGAAAGAATGGGGAATTAGGCACATGCCTGTTTGAAAGGGACTCATAGAGTAGAATTGATGCATTGCAACTACAATAGAGCTAGCCAGAATGCAACACAATACTGCAGCATACTGAAGTAGAGTTACTGCAGTTAACAAGGCAGTTTCAATGGCAGGTAATCCCATTTGACATGCAGTGACTCGAGTTCACTACCTGCAGGGTAGTGTTGCAGTCCCCTCCACTGCACTGCTGCTCCATCCGCTGCAGTCCTGACAACTGTTTACACACCAGCTGGTCTGCACCACTGTCGTCTCAGGCTGCATTGCATGCAGCACTTGCAGTGTTTTCCACGGCATTTCCACTGGAGCAATGGTGAAGCTGAGGAGACTGCAGGTACAGGGGGGGACATGCATTGGCAGTGCGACATCCTTTGGGCTGGCACTAGCAGTGCACAGCCATGTTGTCCTCTCTCTCCATCAAGGGTCCTGTCACCTTTCTTGAGAGTTTTCTGCAGATAGCTCCTTACTGTCCTACCACAAAAATGTCGAGGGATACAGAGAATGCAATGAATAACCATGCATGCAGTGAATTACCAGTGTATGTGAGACACAGTTAGACTCAGATGTGAGGACATTAAAACTACGGGTGACCATAACCACACAGAGATGTCTTGTACAAGTGGGATGCTGAGGATGTACAGGTACTTGGTGTGAGGTGTTGTGGGGTTGCACTTGTGCAGTATGTTTACACACCAGCAAAGAACGCCTGCACAGGAACAGCTCCCCACCAAAGTGCTAGTCGCTCTTTGCCACAGCAGAGTGATCTCTGATGTTCTGCAAGTTGTTCACATGACCTGATCTGCACCACTGCAACTCATCTGCATGGCTCACAGCATTGCAGAGCAGGTTGTGTAAATGAGCCTTGTATGAGCAAGAGAAGGAAAGTGAGGAATTTGGCTACATGAAGCACCTTTTATATACATTGCATCCCAAGTTATTGACAATCCATGAAGAGTTAACAGCTGTCATTAGGCATGCACAGAAAGGTTACAGAATGGTCATGGGCATGGCTGAGAGATAAAGAATGAATTACAGTGGTGCCCATTGTCAGAGAGACAGAAAAGAAAGAGATGGAGAGAGACAGAGAGAGGGAGAACAAGACAGAGAGAGAGAGTGACTGAGAGCGAGAGAGAAAGAAAGAAAGAAAGAGAGAGAGAGAGAGGCGAGTCAAAGGTACAGCATTAATTCTAGAAACTAGAGATTCAAGGGGCTCATAAACCTTTAAGTAGAGGTGTAGATGAGTCAGCCCAAGATATGAATATTAGCGAAGTTAATGATAAACTGTTTCCTCAGCTGAAAGGAGGTGATTTAAATTCATTTTAAAATTATTTGAAAAATTGAGCAAACAGTTTGAATGAGACCCATCCAATAAGGTCACTCACTTAACATCATTACTTTCGAGGAAGGCTCCTGAGGTGTGTTCCTGAATGGACGATTCACACTGCACTAATGATGAACTGTGAAAGCATGCCATTTTAAAATGACTTGAATTATCACCAGAAGGTTGTAGAGATAAATTTTTATCTTAGCAAAAAAAAAAAAAAAAAATGGGTACAGACACACGTTGCACAGAGCTGTCTACAGAAATGGCTAACCTACTTATCAGGTGCTGTAGACTGAGGGGTGAGCAGCAGACACTGCATGTGATGCATACACAGAAACTGTGTTGCTGAAGTTGAATTATTTTTTAAGGTCGAGTAGGACAGATCTCCAAGCATATTGCAACATGCAACATGACTTAAAGTGCTATTACATAAGGGACAGAGTATGCAGACAACACATGACAGAGTGTGTGGTTATTAAGGAACAATACATACCTCAGGTGTTTGTTAGGTATAAGCCATAGCCAAGTGCTGCAACTCCCAAAGAAGCACTTTATTCCCTTATGAACACGTACCTTGAAGTGTGTTATCCCACTTATTAAATGTAGTTTTATTTATTAAAAAAGATGTAGTTTGGGTGACATTTGGGGTTATTAGAAAAATAATCAATGGTCATGTGACATGTTTCGGCCAATGAGGTTACATAATTTTTAAGGCCCATTTTACTTTAGCCAGGTACTCACATGAAGAAAAAAAAGTGGGGTGAGATCTCAAGCACAGCTTTTTTCTTCCAGTAGCACTTTCAGAAGTCTAAACATTCCATTAATTAACCTTGATACAAAATGGATGCCTCAGCAAAGGTGAGTTGGGGATGGAAAGCACTACAGCTTTCCTAGTCCATGTTTTTCCTGTTTCTGCAGCTAGCTACCTTCTTTTTCTTCTGTCTTCATCTTGCATTTTTTGACCTCGCTATTTTATATCACCCCTCACCCTGCTAATACCTTCTTCCCACCTTTGGCTCTGTGTGTACTCTTTTGTCCTACTCTTCAAGTAGCAACAACAGCAACCTGGTCTACACTACACCTCAGCTGCCACCTTACAGAGACCAACATTTTATGGCCCCACACCACCACCATCAGAGCAGGGCTGCAGCACTGGGAGATTCAATAGCCTGCAGTGCATGTTAGAGCCTTTATATGCTCATATCAGATGTTTGCCAGCCCTGCTGTTCTCCTGAGGCTAAATACAGTCCTCTGTTGCTGTACTTAGCCCAAAGAGGACAGTGGGACCAGTGAACAAAAGATCAGAATGTATAACAACTTATTTTTTTTTATTTAATCTTTTGGTGCCCACACCACTGCTGGCCATCTGCCCGTTCATGGACCCCCTCGGCTGCGGCATGCCCACATGTGCCACTCTCCCAGGACCCCCTGGCTTGCCCCCCAGGGTGGGGACATGGCACCCGGCCCTAAGGTGCCACAAACAATAGGATAGGGTGGGAGTTGGCCTGGGGAGCCGATTTGCAGCCAGGGGGCTGGCATCATAGAGGCAGGCTTGAGTTTTTTTCCCCTGTAGGCAGGGGGTGGGAACATGCAGTGATGCCTGCATCTATCCCACCCCCTTGAGTCCTTGTTGGCGCCGGTCACTGAGGTGCCCCTAGCCTCCACTAGGGGGTCCTTCATGCTCCGGCGACATCCTGCACCCTCCCCCCATATATTTTAAAAAAATAATAGAAATATCTAACCTGTATTAACCTGCAGCTTTCATTTTTTTTTTTTCTTTCCAGACCTCTGATTCAGGGACCTTGGGTTTCTGTAGCCTCACTGCTCCTACAGTCCACTCTGATAGTGTGTTGCTCCTTCCTTGCACCACATCTTCTATCAGAAAATTTAGCACCACTACAGTATAAATGAAAGTCTTCATTAGTAGTGAGGAGAGTGGGCAGCTTCCAATTAAACAGCACAAATCCGCTCCGTTCCTCAACTGCCACATGTGCATAATGAGCAGAGTAGGTGGCTCCCATTTATACAACACAAACTCCCTCTGCCTCTTGAACACAGGATGCCGTGCTACGTGGAGTGGATGGCCTTTATTTAAATAACATAAAGCCCTTCTCTAACTGCCACAACTGCTGAACCACTAGCCACAGCAGGATTTCAGGTGCCTTGAAGCTTGGTTCCTTGGCAATCTCCTTGTACTCAACACTAAGAAGACTAAGTCTATGCTTTTCTATCACCGCACCCCTAAGCTCACCTGTCCACACCCCCTTGTGATTGACTCCTCCCATGGTGACCCTCTTGAATTGGTGCAATCATTTAAATATCTACGAAGATTTCAGCCTCACCTTTGATGGCCATGATACCAATGTCATCAGGACCCTTAACCAGAAAATAGGCCTCCTGTATCACCTCCATTCCTGCCTAACTCCATCCTTTCACCTGACCATAGCATCCTCCTCTCTACTCCCTCTTATCTGTTATGGAGCTCCTATTCTGCACTCCACACAGGTCTCCATTCTTACCCTGCTAAAACAAGTTTACCATAGGATTGGCTGTTTCGCTCTTGGTACAAACTCTAGGGAGCACCACTGCTCTGTCCTTGCCTCTCTTGGTTGGCTGTCCTTTGAAGCTAGGGTGCAATACCCCACACCATGCTTTAAATCAATCCACTTATTCATTCCTCCCTGTCTTGAAAACCTGATCCAACACAAAATGATGACAAGGTCCCTAAGGTCTGCTGACCTTCCTCTGCTAGCTATAGCTAAACCCTGCCTATTGGTAGGTCAGAGAGCCTTCTCCTTTTTGGGACCTTCTCTCTGGAACTCCCTACCACCTGCGGCTCTAACCTGTACTTCTGTAACTCAGTTTAAGCACTCTCTGGAATCCCACCTAATCTCCTCCCTGAAGTGCACCTGTACCTGAGGCCTATATTTACCTTTTTCTTTCTTTATTTAACCTCCTCAAGTTACTGTTGAGTAATTTGTAATTTTTACAATTTCTTGCATATATCACTGTACTTTTGGATCAACTGCCCATGTGCCTTGTATATATTCCGTTACCAATTATAATCATCTTTTTGTCTGATACATAACTGTCCTGTGCATGCTTAGTCTTGTTTATATATTTGTAAATACTGATTACATGACTTTATACATTTTTGTAAATCTTGTTTTCATTTTATTTTGTACCTCCTATTGTACCCACCCCCCGGTCGCCCCTGGAAAAGGGACATTCTGTCTCAGTGGGCTTACCCGGTTACCAAAATTTAAATAAATAAAATAAAAGGCTTACTCAGCTAAACATGGAAACCACATCATTCACTAACATGCTCACTCAAAGCCATGGTTTTCATCAACACTGTTATCTGTTAAATCATAAAGAAAGGGAACACCACATGCAGTTGTGACGAAAAACCACAGTGCAGTATAGGGGGAGTACACTGAGAAGACACCCTCTACTGGCTGCCCACATGTACAAACAATAATATAAAATGAACATTTTTCTATATCACAAAAGAAAACTGCTTTATCTCAGACTCAGCAAAATAATACATTCATAGTATTTTAGAAACATAGACTTTGACGGCAGATAAGGACTGCTTTTAAATTTGCTCATTTTATTATTTTTTTGGTATTCACATGTAGGACCCATTTTATTAGAACAAAAAGACAATCCTGGGATGTGGGTTGTAGCCTGATAAGCGTACTTCCCAGGTGCTGAAGGCACTCAGTGCAAGCAGCTCATTCCTCGCTATGCACCTGGGGCATGCTTTTATCAGGCAACAACCCACACTGCACCATGTCTTACTGCTTTCCTATACTGCAGTAAACAGTAAGTAAAAAAAATGTTTTTACAACAAAGTGCAAATTGGGGCCAGTTTTACACTGGGTGTGGAGCTCTTAGTGCTGACTGTTCCCCTTTAAAGGGACACTATCAACCCCCACAAGCCTCAAAGCGTCTGTAGTTTAAAAAACACATTTTATGATTGCTTACATTCTGTAGAAATTGCTGATGTAGTTGGTAATTAGATTCTGATTCTTTTTTTCCCCTTTGTTTAATTGTGGAAAACAGACTGCCCAACATACTGGCGTTACAAAAACATGTTTGTTTACAGTCCTTGCTCAAGTCCACTGCATCTCTCTCTCTTGGAGTTGAGAACACCCTCTACGCACTCTAGACACTCAGGACTCAGTGGGAAGAGAGAAGATTATTGCATCATGAGTGGCTGCACTGCTTGGGACAGGGTGTTCCTAATGTTAAGGAAGTATGCAATGAGTGTAGATCAAGGATTTGTAACAAAATAAGGTTGGGAATAGCCACACTACTGGCATGCATTTCAGTTGAATTCTACCATATAAGGAAGCATATAAAACAGCCAGCAACATCAGTGAATTTTTGAGAAGGAAAGCTTTCATAAAATGTGGGTTTTCAACTACCAATATCATGAAGCAAAAAGGGATGACCGTATTTCTTTTAACTACTTTTCCCTTATGCTGCTGGATTATGTCCGAGATCTTCACTTTTCATGGCTCTTGCCCTTTAAGCTGCAGTAGTGAGACCGGCTGCCTTACAACCCCTTTCCAGGGATCTTTGCATAATGCTCTCAGTTTCCTACCAGAATCCTTAATTTTCCCTGTTGTTCCTACAAGCTTGTATGTACTGGTAATATGGTCTCTTCCTTAATTGTCATTTCTGATAGCTCATGCCACAGAGTATCACATTCCTGCCTTTGTTTTCTAAACACTAAACTCTGAATTAAATATATTATTTTTTTGATCTTAGTAAAAATATTAAGAAAAGGGATTTAACCCTTGTCCTGTGTGATTGCTATTATGATGCCGGGTCCTATGAAAATCAGGATGATGTGGAACGTGTGGAGCGTTTCTAAATATCCTTTACATAGAACAAAGATGTGGCCAATAAACCTTTCCTAAGTAATCAGATGCCCGAAGAAGGGATTTTTATGTTTGCTTGCACGCATGTGCAAGAAACATAGTGCCATCATCCGAGTTTTCGGAGATGTGTCACTCCCTCCTCCAATTCAGTCAGTGTGTTGGCAGGCGTGGCCCCTGTCCGCCAATGCATGCTGGAGCTGTCTATGACAAACTCCAAAATGCAATGGCATACAGTTGATAGGGGGAACTACGCTTCAGTGAGCAGCGATAAGATATCGCCTGCTCATGCGCGCAGTTCCCCCTACACACACACACACACACACACACACACACACACGTGCACGCATACCGCGTGCTCCCCCCACGCACAGACTCTATAGCCGATGGGGATGCCCAGTCCCCCATCGGCTGTGCTATGCTCCCCTCAAGCCTACCAAATGCCACGCTGGGTGCCCACCCCAGTGTGGCAACTGATGGTATAGCCGACAGGTGCCTAATCCCCGCCGCTTCACCTGTCTCCCCCAGTACACGGTGTCAGCGCTGGGAGCTCACCCCAGCATGGCAACAAATGCCATGGCCGATGGGGGTTCCCAATCCCGCCGGGTTTACGCCCCCCCAGCCATCCTTCTGCCATACTGGGAGCCCACCCCAGAGTGGCAAACGTCCCGTGTCGTCTTTTTTGTTTTTTAAATACCTGTAAAGAAAAAACAGTCCCATGCAGTCTTCTTGCCCCCCTCCCCACAACCCGCACCCACCCACTGTGCACCCTGCCTCCTCACACCCCCCTCACCCCATACTTACCTCCGGAGCGTGGCGCGACGATCTTCGTTGGACCAGGAACACATCTGCACTCTTCAAAGCCGACTGCGAACTGAGGAAATGCCGGTAAGCTGTATAATGGGATAGATAGAGGGTTTTCAACTTTGTTGCATATTTCAGGCATTTTTTGGAATTTTTGCACCACATTTAAAACATGGGGTTTTTGGGACCCCTTCTCATGAATACTGTCACTGACATGGCATTATTCAGGCCCGAAGGGTGACTTCAAAGTCACTATATGAAATCACCTTTCGGGACTGATTAATGAAACGACACTGCCAGTGTTCATAAGGTGGGCTCTCAAGAAGCCTATTTTGAAAATTTGGTGGAGAAATTCCAAAAAACGACTGTTTTACAAGCTTGCATTGTGCAGTTCCTACGCACGCTCGTAAGTTCTCGAATGTTCAATATTTTCACTCCAGATTTTCAACATTTCCATTTTACCACACCTTCTTATGAGTAGTACAGCTGTCATTTTTCACATCTCACCCAAAATTTGTTTCCGCCCATGTAGCGCACAATGGCGAAGTCGGTGTGAAACCAATGTATGGGACAAATTAAGAAAACCACAGTGACACTGTTCATGAGCAGAGGTCTTAAATGGCTATGTTGAAAATTTGATGAAAAATTCCTAAAATGACTGTTTTATTTAGCGTTATGCTATGCAGTTCTTATGCATGCTCATAAGTTTGCGAATTTAATATTTCCACTCTGATTTTCAACATTGCCATTTTATTACACTTCCTTATGAACAGTACAGCTGCCATTTTTCATATGTTGCCCAAAATGTGTTTTTGCACATGTAGCGCACAATAGTGCTGTTGGTGTGCGAAAGCAATGTTTGGGACAGATTAAGAAAATCACAGTTATACTGTTCATGAGCAGAGGTCTTAAAATGGCTATGTTGAAAATTTGGTGACAAAAGTCCATAAAATGACTGTGTTATGACTGAGCATTGTGCAGTTTCCATGCACCCTCATAAGTTCATGACTTTGTAATATTTTAAATCCAGATTTTCACCAGTGGCATTTTTCCACACTTCCTTATTTACAGTACAGCTGTCATTTTTCACAACATGGCCAAAGTGTTTTCACACTTTCAGCGCAGAGGTGCGTGGTCGCTGTGGGAAATCATTGTTCGGGACAGATAAAGAAAATCACAGTGACACTGTTCATGATCGGAGGCACCAAAATGCCTGAGTTGACAATCTGCTGTAAAAAATCCCCAACCTAATTATATTACGGGTGTGCGTTGCACAGTTTCTATGTACGCACGTGATTTCACCATTTTTTAAATATTTTTACTGCAGATTTGCAACATTGCCATTTTTTACACCTCCACATGAACAGTACAGCTGTCATTTTTGCATCCTGTTCGGAATGTTTTTGCACCTGTGGTGCTAAATGCCGTAGTCACTGTGCATAAGCAGCTTTCGGCTAACAAACTGATATTCCCCTGTTCATGAGGTGGGGACACAAAAAAACATGTTGAACATTTGGAGTGAAAATACCAACGAATGCCTGAGGTATTAGGGTTTCCAACCATAACGCCCAACCCTGTAGAGAATGACAGGCATCAGGGGTGTGACTTGGGATTCTTGCCTGTAATGCTCATACCATTCCACACCCTGCAGCCAGTGAGAGGCATCGAGGTATGCCTTGGACTCTTCGGCCCCAAAGTTCACCCCATTCTCCTATATCGCACCCATCTCACTGTATTTCCTAATGGAATGGGGTACGCATAAGGGCCAAATACCCCAAGGAACACCGTGACACTTGTCAGTGTCTGCAGGGTGGGGTGTGGTGAAATGGCGTGGCTGTTATGCCTGACGACCCAAAGGCACACCCCAATGCCTGTCACTCTCTGCAGGGTGGTGGTGGGTTGGCTTCAGTTCAATACTTCACTGCCATTCCTATTACACAGCTCTGTAACTTCTACACTACCACTGCCAATGCCAGCAAGCAAACATTTGGCATTGACAAATGCTTGTTATCTTTACTCATGATATGCCCAATGTCAAGGTTACCAATGTACAAATTAGTGTGGCATTAGTGTGGGAGGGTGCCACTGTGTTCCCCATCACTGTTTCTTGTGTCTATAAAGAATTTCCTTCAAAGTGAAAAAAAGCAATATTCCATTACTACTTCTGCCATTGCAGTCAGAAATTCGGATGACGGTTGTGATCTGCTGTTTCTACTTCTGAAGACTTTACTGAGTGTGTCTGGTCCATCTCTATGTGATTTACTGGTGTATAAGTCATTGATGTCAAATGACACAAAAAATATGTAATTCTTGTTGATTGTATTCAGGTTCACTTGGACTGCACACATATTGGTGATATCCTTAATGTATGCTGGCCAATCTGTAACAAGTGATTAAATATAATCATTTACAGTACATAACAGGGCAAAGGTTCTAATATAACCATCAACGAGCTTCACCCTCATTTTTTCCTAAAACTGCCCCTTGTATGTTGCTAGTATCTCCAGAGGAACACAAGACTAACTACTATCATGAAGAATACGGATGCCCGACACATTTTATGTTCCCTCAAATCATCACAAATATTGAGAACTGAGTCACAAACTGATACACTGTCCATCCATGCTTGAAACAGGACAAGAATGTCTGATACTGGGCAAGAAAAATGGCATGCAAAGGTGAGCTCTGACCTATGGTTCAGTGTGCCAGTCTGGTTCTTAAGCAGATCTATGGTAAAGTGATCTGAGTTTTCATCATGTCCCTGCCAGATTTACATAGAGTGCTGGTCTTGAATGCATCCCCCCCCCTTCTACATTTCCCAATGCTCACACCACCCCAGTCCATGCACTGAGTCAGTTCCACATCTAAAGAGTGATAAAAAAGCAGCTCCGTGTTCCTACCGGGTCATAATATTGCAGACGGTACTGCACACAGAAAGATTGTGCTGCTACTACCATGTGTAGGTTTACAGCGACAGGGGAATTACAGCGATAGAAAGTATCGCTACCCCCTGATGCTCACCAGCAACAAGAAGGTGGATGTAGTCACTGCTGGTTGGGTGCTCAGTTGAGCAGCTCCCATGGTGGAGTGACTAGAGCACCCGACCCACCAGTGGATGGGGTTGGGGGAAGTGGTATTCCCTTTTAGGGAATCTTTTTTTTTTTTACAAATTATATTTCTTGCCCCTGTGTCCACACCCCCTCAGAGTTGATTTTAATAGTTCTGGGGTGGGGGTGGGGGCTTTAACCTCCACAAAGTGCAAGAAAAACAGTCGGGTGTTGCCTGATGCAGTTTCATGCCACGCAGTCTTGATGTGTGTGACTGCTGGGGGGAGGTAACGTAGAAACATAGACAATGATGACAACTGGTCCACCTAATCTGCTCATAAACCCTAACAAACCCGCAACCTACTGTCCACACAGGGTTCTAACCCACAATAGCCACCCCATGCTCCCCGCCCTACCGCTATCATCCTGAGCAACCACTAAGCCTTCACTCTGTCCCAGCCATCTATGAAACCATTGATAGTATTGGCATCCACCACATCAGATGGCAGATTGTTCCACGGCTCCACCACCCTTTCTGTTAACTAAACTTTCCTACTTCCGTCTTGGATCTCCTACCTGTCAGTTTCCACCCATGCCCCCATGTTCTTGATGTGTTACTTATGCTATCTTCATCAATAGTATGCTAAAGCATTGCGGAGGGGCCAACATTCAATTGTATGCAGATGTTGCCATTATCTATAGGAACTTGAAGGACTTAATTCAACTAAATCAGAACCTCAATATGGACTTTTAGAGAGTTGGAAAAGTGGCTAGTGGATATGAAACTAGTCCTGGACCTCAATAAATCCAAGACAATGCTTTTCAGTACCAAACGGTTGGGAGCCAATAGATCAAACCTCCTACAGATCTCCTCGTCCAATGGGACTACACTTGAGGTATGTGCATTCACAAAATATCTTGGAGTGTACCTGGATCAGGAGCTAACCCTGAGCCCACACATTGAGGATACCACCAAAATCCTCCATCAAAGAATTGGCCTTTTATACAGACTTGGCGGATTCCTCTCCAGGGAAGCCCGTATGGCAATCACCACTGGTACCATTCTTCCAGTGCTTCTTTATGGTGCTCCCTTATTACAACCTCTTCGGGGCCCTGAATTCAACAAACTCAGAGTCCTTTATCACAAAATTGCCCTCTTTGCAGCTTCTGCCCACCCCCGTGATCATCACTGCAATGTTCTCACCTCTCTGAGCTGCCCATCACTTGAGGCCAGGCTTGTATACCCTACACTCTGTCTGATGTTTAAAACAGCCAAACATCCAGCTCCCCCTAGCCTAAATGGACTTCTCCTATGCAAAACAGCTAAACGTGACCTGAGGTCTACTGACCATCCCGTCCTGGAAGTCCCTAGGACTCGAACCCGAGCTGGTGACAGGTCCTTTGCCAGCTCTGCCCCCCCACTCTGGAACAGTCTACCCGCAGCTGTGACTAACTGCTCTACTCGGTACTCATTTAAAAATGCCCTAAAATCTCATCTAGTGGTAGTAAACCAGTACTGTTGCACTTAATATGTTGGTACCTTACATTCCTGAGTTTTGACCTGTATTGTCCTGTTTCTATTTGCCATTACATTTTACTAGTGGCAGGCCACCTGTACACCTACCCTGTACATCTGGCTTCCTCCACTGCTACCTGTTTTCTTTTGTCTACTGTATGCTCCTTATGTATGAACCTAAACGATTAATTATCCTACCTTTGTCTCTTGTATGCTAATGTGTCGTTCATCTGTAATTGATTCCGGGTCGCCCCTGAAAAAGGGACCCTGTTGTCTCAGTGGGCTCACCTGGTCAACAAATTTCAATAAATAAATAAATAGTTCCTCACAGTTTACCTTATTCATTCCTTTCAGGATCTCGACGGTCTCTATCTTCTTTTCCTCATCTGGCCTCCAGTGAGTACATGTTCAGTGCCTTGAGCCAATCCTCATAAGATCTGCCATGCTGGCTCTGAATCATTTTGGCTACCCTATTTTGCACTGTCCCCAGCCTGTCCTTATCTTTCCTTAGGTGAGGCCTCTAGAACTGGACACAGTACTCAAGGTGGGGTCTCACCAGGGATCTATAGAAAGGCAGTAATACCTCCTTCCTTCTGCTGTCAATATCCCTTCCTATACACCGCAGCATCCTGTTTGCCTTAACGTAGGCCTTGTTAAACTGGTTTGATTGTTTTAGGGAGTCACTGATGAGGACCCCTAGGTCTCTTTCCTCAGAGGTCTACTGGGTCAATATGTCGTATGCTTAATAGCGTATGACAAAACCCCGAAACTGCAACAAAGCAGTATAGGACAGCGAGAGGGTGCAATATTGCGAATGGGTCACTACGCGTATTGCACCCTCTTATTGTCTCAGGCAGAGGATAAGACCTGTGTTGGGATGGGGTTCCATTGAGCAGCTGCTGTGGCTTAATTGGATGAGCCACTGGGAGGAAGGGAAGCAGGCAGTGCACTTAGGGACCGGGTTTGATTCCCGTTCCCAGACACATGAAATGTTTTGTTTCTTTGCACTTTGTGCGATATTTACTGTTAACCCCCCGAAGTTATTTTAATTGAGGGTTTAGCACACATAATGGGGGTAGGGTGGAGAACCCCTCAAAAACAAGACTTGTGCCACATGCAATATATTGCACTGCATTGGCAGCACAGTATATTGCTGTGGCATAATGTCTTGCAACATTATGACCCCGTGTCCCTCAGAGGTCATTCAGAGCTTTATCCCCCCATCCAATACTCTGTCCTTAGGTTCTTGTACCCTATGTGCATCACTTTGCACTTTTTGGCATTGAATTTCAACTGCCAAACCTTTGACTACCTATCTAGCCTTTGCAAGTCTCTTTGCATCTCCCTAACCCCCTCTTCGCTGTCTACTCTGCCACATAACTTAGTATTGTCTGCAAAGAGAAGCATCTTGTCCTGGATTCCTTCTCTCTTGTCACTAATGAACATATTGAAAAGGACTGGACCCAGGATCAATCCTTATGACACCCCACTGGTGACCTCTGTCTTCTGATTTAGCTACGTTAACCACAACCCTGTGTTGTCTCCCTTCCAACCACTTTCTTACTCATCTAACTGTGTCTTTCACTGCAACCAGATCCTCTAGCCTCATCATCCTTCTGTGAGGGACTGAGTTGAAAACCTTGTTAAAATAAAAGTAAAGTAAATCCACAGCATGGCCTTATCCATTACCCTTGTTAATTCCGTGAGCACCCTCAGATGTATCCCCATGGACCATGTGGCCTTATCTATCTTATGGACCGCTAGCCCTTTCCAAACTTTTTCACTGGTAAATACCTGCTGCCTCATCTCAGAGATCTCTGCTTACAGCTGCCTTAATGCCACTCTGTGGCAGAGGCCCAGTATCTTCCCTCGTGAATACAAAGCAAAAGTAGTCTTTAAGAACAACTGCTTTCTTCCCTTCTCCCTCTGTTACCCTACCTCCCTCCGTCAGCCTACCAATTACTCCTCCCCTTCTTTCTTTTTTCCTTACTACATCTAAAGAACTGTTTTGTCCCACTCTTGACCGCCTCTGCAATACACAACTCTGTGTCTGTCTTTGCATCTCAGACTGCACTTTTAGTTTCCCTTGTTCTCAGTTGGTACTCGCCCCATTCTTCCTTCCCTTGTTTAGTCTTGTACCTGGTGAAGACCTTCTTTTGTGGCTTTCACTGCTTCCCTGACCTTTCTAGAGAGCCATATTGGTCTCCTATAGCATTTTCCTTTGATTTCTGACCTCATCCAAGACTTCGTTGTATCGAGAATAGCCTCCTTGATTGCCACCCATCTTTCCTGCACACCCCTGAATGTCCACTCCAACTAATTTGTCCCGGACCAGTTCCCTCAAGTTGTTGAAGTTTGTCCTTCCAAAATCTAGGACTTCAGCCTTTGATAAGGGCTTAGTTGTCCCAAGTCCAGGTGCAACTGTAACCCCTAGATGGCGCTATCCCAGGGGCTACTACCCCCTGCCTGATTTGCCACTAACAGGTTGAGGGGCCTGGATCCGATGGCGGGGGCCTCCACCCAGAGGGCAGGGTTTGCAATAGTTAAACTAACTTGGTCACAGCCCTCTGGGACACTGCAACCCCCCTTTCTTCCCACTAGTGGCCCACACAATATATCAGAATTACCTTCACAGTATACACTTACCCCCAGGACTGGTTCAGGCACTGGGACCCCTTGTAAAATAAGATACAGTGCAACAATCACAGTACAATACTTTAACATAGACAAATACCTCAGGCAGTATAACTTTGCTGAAACAAGCAGCTCTGATTTATTTAGGGGGATATAACAAGGACAGGGGGGAAATCAGGTTAATTAGCTTATCACTTTACTCATCTACCTATGGTTCTGTGCACAGGCCTATCCCTACCAGTTACTGTCCCTGGGTACCCAAGCCCTAGTGGCTAGTCCAAACCGTGGCAGCTGGTAGGGGCCCTTTCACACAGAGAAAAGAAAAATTAGTTAAACAGTCAGCAGTACAATAATTCCATTTGGATTCAATGTGGCAATTCAACAGGGAGCGACCCTGAATTAGTACTCATGACCTCCAAACAAGATAGGGTCCTTCAATGTCAGCATGGCTACTCTTGAGCTCCACGAGACTCCTCACACATTTATATGACAAACTACAACAGGCAAAAGTCCTTTAATGGCAGCAGGATTCACTTGAGCTACACAAGCCTCCTCACACATTTATATGGTAAAAAGAAAGTACTATACCAGGCAGGCTGCTTCTCTATCCCGATCGCAATTACTGCACAATACCCGGGAGAACACACAGCAGATTCAGTTCCTGACAGACCGAGAGCAATTCAGCAATTTCTCCAGTCTTCTACAGGGTGAGCCTGGTTTCTACTCTGATATCCTTTGATTCTCTTCACAGGACGGATTCAGTCCTAACAAGCAGTTACACAAGCTGCAGACCGGAACTCTGGGCCTTACACACGTTTCCCGACTAAAACTGCACACCGAAAAAGCACAAGGCTCCTTCCCTCTTCACTGCCAGAGCTCAACTGAAACTCCAGCAGACAAAACCGGGCACTTCCTTTGAGTTCCTCCCAGTTCTTGGCTGGATTGGCTGTCACTCACAATAGACTGCCCCTGTTGTGGCTGGCTCAGATTACGAGTCCAAGTTCTGATTCGTCCAAGGCACCATTTTAGAGCTACCTTAACCCACACTGATTGGTCCAGTTCAGCAGTTCAAAACTAGAATGGGGAACTAGGCAAACACAGTTCTGACTGCAAAGAAAGCAGGTTAGACAAACTGTATTTTCATTATTACTCTAAATGATTTCTGGCAAATAGTTACATCTTTCAGATAGGTTCCCTTTGCACTCCTAGTGACTGCAAAATGGAGTGAATTGGCAGCAGCTCGAGTGGTACTCAAGCAGAGAAGCACACAGTCCCCCATACAAACTAATTATGTTCTGCAAGCAGACAGCTCTTAAAGAGACAGTACCAGAGGCTCTAAAACACTCACTGATAAATGGCTTAAACGCCAAACACCATTCAGGCTTGGAGCATTCAAGCAAGCTCCTGAAGTCTTTTGGGAACCCCCATTTGCAGGGGGTTTCACCTTCCTGGTTCGGGAAAGCTTGACGTCCGCGTCAAGCAAGTACCCCCATAAGTTTCAACTGCAACCATATACATTTGCATTAGGCTCACACATGTAATCATCAGTCAATATATCATTTTACCAAGAACACATTTCTGAAACATTGCAGTACGTCACTCTTTACACAGTATTACACACACATTGTACCATAACTCAAGTTATTACCTCTTGTACATGAAACCTGAAGAGAGAGGGCCCTTCCCTATCAGTTACCTTGGGGCTGGACGGGGCAAGGGCACCATACTTAGAGGGCAACACAAGTAACTTGGAGTTAGCACTGACGCTCAGTTTGGGCAATGAGCTCAGGGACACATACACTCCTTTATGGACAACATTGAAAGGCAAGTCCACAGGCCTCCCAAGGGAATCATAACTGAGGTGCACCACAGGCTTTACAGCTCGACCAGTCTTTCTAGGGGGAACTGTTACAGTCTCTGCACTCTGAACCTCATTTTCAGCATTGTCCTCACTTGTCAGAGGAGTCTCCATGGGGGTAGAGAGGCTAGAACTTGGGGCACTTTCTGCTTCAGGAGTTACAGTTTCTGAGTCCACAACATTTGGCTCACATGGAGAGCTTTCGGACACTGTCAGTGGAACGTCAGGGCACTCAAAATACTCTACTTGTTCTGGTGTATCACCAGTCTGCCCCAATCCATCATTTTCCTCCCCTGAAAGCTCAAACAGTTCAACCATGCACAATGATTCCATTTCCTCTGATCTGATGCTTTGCACTTCACTTTCTGGGATCATTGGCTCCAGGGACGAAGCAGGGGGCTTAGACAGTCCAGAAGGCCCAGCTTCATCTCCAGTATTGACTAGGGGATTGCCCCAAAACAATTGACTCAGTTCGTAAGAAGGATAGTATTCAAAGTCACTCTCACTTTCTTCTGATATGGACTGACAGTCATGCTCAACTGGGACTTGTGGAGGGAACACTTTAACTCTGCTTCTGTAGTGCAGACTTTCTTGATCTTTTCAGCAGCAGCTCTAGTCACTGGTCCAGAGGGGCATCTTCTGGGGCTCAGACTCAATCAAGATTTGTCCAATGGGCAGTAAATGATTTCTATGCATAGTTTTTACATCTTTGAATTTTTCTCAGGCCTTACTTTGTACACTGGCAGATCATCTAGTTTGCCCACTATAATGTGAGGGAGATGGTGCCATCTGTCAGCAATCTTGTGTTTGCCATGCAGTCCCAGATTTCTTAGCAATACCCGATCTCCCTCCTGGAGTTCCTGTAGCTTTCACCTTTTATCATACCTTTCTTTGTTGGCCAGATTTCTTTTGGCAGCCATGGTTTGAGCCAGTTGGTACGCATGAGTTAGCTGGGCCTTTAACTTTTGCACATATAGTGTAAATAGTTGTCAGCTTGAACCCCATCAGGAGAGACTCCAAACACACATCTACCGTAGTCGAGCTTCTTCCAAACATCAGGCGGTAGGGGAGAACCCAGTGGCATCACTTTTGGTGCAGTTATAAGCATGTACCAGGGTGCCAATTTGTTGACTCCATCTAGGCTTGTCCTTTGGGTGCAGGGTGCCTAGCATATCTAGCAAAGGCGTTGAAACATTCAGGCTGTGGTCCTCTGGGGTGGTAAGGAGTGGTTCTGTACTCACACTCCCCACAGAGAAAGCATCTTTGATCAGATGACTCTCAAAGTCTCTCCTTGATCAGAATGGATTCTTTGTGGAGCCCCATAGTGAACAAAAAGTTTTCTACAAGTACTTTGGCCACAGTGGATGCTTTCTGGTCTTTGGTGGGAAAGCTTGGGCATATCTCGTGAAATGGTCAGTGACCACCAGCACATTACTGATATTTCTTTGATCTGACTCCAAACTTAGAAAATCAATACAGACCAGCTCCATGGGTGCACTGGTGGTGATAACAAGGGGGGCAGCCCTCTGGAGCAAAGCTTTCCTCTGTAAGCAGCGACTACAAGTTCGAATGTGTTGCTCCACATCAGCCCCCATCTTAGGCCAATAGAATCTGGATCTCACCAAGTCAGGTGTTCTGTCTATACCAAGGTGCCCCATGTGGTTGTGCAAGGACCTCAATACTGAGTCTCGAAAGACAGTGGACAGCACTAGTTGTTGTTTGTCTACTTGTCCCCCTCTGTCTACTGTTTCTCTGCATAGCAGTTTATTGACAGTTTCAACTTAGGACCTTCTTTGTATAACAGTGCAGTTCTCAAATCAGTGGAGCGTAATTTGACACATCTTTCCTGCACAGAGGGCTTCTAAAGCTGATTTGATCATGGGATCGCGGACTGAGCCCGCCAAATACTGTCATTGTCCAGCTGAGGCAGTGCACCAATGTCTATTGCAGAAAAGTGGCAAAAGCAGCAGGTATGCAATTCTCAGAGGGTCCCAAGCAATCCACCATGCAATCCACTGCATCCGTGACATTTGTTCCTCCCTGTCAAACTTCCGGCAGAGTGCCCGAATGTCAGGTTCTGCCAATCTGACCCAATCATTCTGGGGAACAGGCCTCCGGGAGAGAGCATCAGCATCTATGTGGTTCAGACCTGCTCAGTATTCGAGAGCATAGTCATATGTAGATAATGCAGAAAGCCACCTATGGCCAGTGGCATCCAACTTAGCTGAGGTCTGCACATAGGTCAAAGGATTTTAGTCAGTTTTTACTAGTATTTTAGCTCCATACAAGTACTCATGGAATTGGTCAACAATAGCCCACTTCAAAGCTAGGAACTCTAACTTATGTACAGGATAGTTCTTTTCGGATGGGGTCAGGCTTCTACTGGCAAAGGCCACTGGTCTCAGGCCATTCTCATGCTCTTGGTACAACACAGCCCCAACCCTTGCAAGCTAGCATCAGTGTGCAGGACGAAGGTTTTCTTGGATCAGCATAGGCCTAGCACTGGAGCATGGGTGTTGATAATGATCTCATGAAAAGCAGTCTCACAATCAAGAGTCCAGCGGGCCCCAAATACTTTACTCGGACGAAAATACACTCTTTCAGTCTTGAGGGACGCTGACTTTTGGTATTTTTTGTGGGTTGAGGGATACCCTTGAGTAAGGTTAAGTAAAGGGCGGATCACTCTTGAATAGTCCTTGATGAAATGCCGAAAATAACCACAGAATCCCAGGAATCTTTGCAATTCTTTTAGATTTTTGGGCTGTGGCCAGGTGGTCAAGGCCTCAACTTTACTTGGGTCGGTCTCTATTCCCTCGGTGGATACTATGTGTCCCACATACTTTACTGATGTTTGAAAGAATTGACACTTATCAATGGACAGTTTAAGGCCAAAGTCCTCCAGTCGGTCCAATACCTTAAATAATCTGCTCTCATGTTCCTCCAGTGAGCTGCCAAACACAATAACATCATCTAGGTATACCAGGCACTCTAGTAAGTTCATGTCCCCCACTGCACACTCCATCAATCGTTGAAAAGTGGCTGGGGCACCTGAAATCCCTTGAGGCATCCTCATGAATTCATAGAAGCCAAGCGGACAGATAAAGGCTGTCTTCTCATGGTCCTCTGGGGCCATCGGGATCTGGTAGTACCCACTGCGGAGATCCAACACAGAGAACCACTTGCTCCCATTTAGGCAGTCCAAAGCATCCTGAATGCGGGGCATTGTGTACTGATCAGGATAGTCCGCCCGGTTTAAGGTGCGATAATCCACGCACATCCTTACTGTCCCATTCTTCTTCTCACTACCACAATGGGGAAGCATAAGGCTTCTGGATTCTTGTATTACACCAGCAGCTAACATCTCTTGCAGATGCCGCCTCACATCATCTATGTCAGCAGGTGCCAGGCGTCGAGACCTCTCACGAAATGGTCTTTCGTCATGCAGCCGGATATTGTGCTCAGCTCCTTGCACGCATCCCACGCCCCATTCCTGTAAAGAAACACCTGGTCTCTTGGGCAAGCTTCTCACTGATCCTCACTTTCCATTCAGCTGGCAACGGAGTCGCCGAATCAAACAAGTCAGGCGTTACTCTGTCATTCTTCCTCGAACTCTTGCTGCTGGGTAGCACTGCAGTGTCTGCACAATGCACATTAGCCAGGATGCAACCTCTATTTACTCAAATGTCTCTTTCAGACACATTATGAACTTGGACCATTACCCTCTGGCATAAGCATGGCTTTAGCGGCAAAATACTAGGCTTGACTAGCAGTCCCTCTGGCAATTTTCCATCGCCTGGTGCATCCAACATTAATATTTTATTCTTAACATCCTTTCTGATATGGATCTCTCCTGTAAGGTACACTGGGCATTTGGCGCCAGGATCAGAGACCCAGGATCCTTCTTCCATACAATTCCGACTTTGTCTTCTGGTTCTATTTTTTCAGCATCTCTCTGTGCCTCATAGGCCTTCTTAATTAAAGTTGAACTCTTAAAGCTCTACTAGTCTTTGACCCCTGTTTTCATAACACAACTGTGCCAGCCTTCCGAACATATGAGCATTTGTTCCAATCAACAAAGGGACACCATCATACAGTCCAGTGGGGGACACACTAAGGCTAGGGTCTCTACTTGTTTGGCCACTCCAGCCACGGAGGGCGGGAAAGACAGCCAAATTGGATATACCCAGAATAGGGTAGGCCTCTCACTAACCCCATACATGCAGTCCTTCTAATGGTTGTAAGGGCACATCTGACAAATGCTTCTGATACCAATCCTGGAACATAATTGTCACTTGGGAGCCACTGTCTAATACAGCTCTTGTAGACACTCCATTCACCTTTACAGTGGTCTCCATGGAGGGACCCACTATTCTGGACCAGTCTGGAGAGGCGGTAGTGGGGGCCTGGGCAACTGACCTTGCCACAAAAGGATGTGAGTTAGCATTTTTGGTGCCCTCACTGGGATCATTTCATGCACCTCTTAACCACTGATTTGTTCTCCGAAGCTCTCCTTGTAGCCTATATGCAACTTTGTCAGTGTCTTTTGGGGACCGGCATTCCCTTTTCATGTGCCCATCTTTCCCACAATTATAGCAAAACATACTTTCTGGAGTTTGAGCTGGACGAGGCGCCACTGGGAGCCAGGGTGGGGTATTACTAACTGGAAACCTGGGTGCCATCTCTGTCTGCGGCGTGATAAGCATTTGGAGACATCTCGTCAGTTTCTCCACTTCCATGGTCAAGGAATTAAGTTTGGAGCTGTTATCAGCAGGAGATACATGGGTGGGTACCCCCACCCCCATAGCAGATGCAGTCGGATATAGGTCGGGTCCCATACTTGCAGGCGTGGCCTTCATAAAGGGACTGTTTTTGAATTCCCGGATCTCTCTCAACAGTTCGCCCCATTGTGGCATATCTTTTTCCTTGTCAGAGCACTCACTGACTGCCAACCTCTGCCCCTGAACTTCACTTGATGGGTCACCCTCAGTCACTCGGGTCGTAGCCGCAGCTATTGGTGCAGGTCCCTCCCGAGGTCGCCTTTTCTCAACTCCTCGAATTTCTCTCATTAACTCATCATAGGAGGGTGGGGATTCCAGTCAATTTGCCAGGCGTAACTGAAGCAACAGCAGTTCTGAGAAGGGGCAGACTTAAGGATCCTGTCCAGCCTGGTTCGGTCCAGTTCAATCGCTGGCAAACTACCCTTTCTGAGGCATTCTTGCAACAATTTTTCCAGCCGAGATACATACACAGACAACAACTCCCCTTGGTACTGTTGTGCATTTCTTACTCTCCACCATAGGTCCTCATCAGAATCTGGGCTCCCATACACATTCTCCAAGGCCTCAAGATAGGCCTGTGCAGTCACTTCAGGGTTACTGGCCCGTTTAGCACGGATGGTAGCCAGGGCAGGACCTCGGAGGCTCTCACTAACCCTCTTTCACTTTTCGCTTCCCGAGCATTGCCATTTTAGCACTTGGGGCAACATAGTTCATCCAGGTCTCCCAGTCATCCTCCCTTGGGGGTGGGAGGTGAGGAGAAGATCCTCAATCTTCGGTAAGAGTCGTGACTAATGGTAGGTGCAGAAATAGGAGTCTGCATTGGTTCAGCCACCATTACGGGTACTGGAGAGGAGAGGGTGTTGGGGAGGAACACCCCAGGTGGCAAGAATAGTTTCTTCAAGTCCTCCACAGTTTTCCTCTTCCCCAGCAACCATTTAGCAAATTTCTCCTCAAAGTTTCAGACAGTGGTGGGGGCTCATTCCCGGGTCTTTACTGTCCTTAGTTATCACTCTCCAGGCAGTGAGGACTCCTCTGGGGTAATGGTCTGTGGCACTTTGGAGCTATCTATGGGATCCTTAAACTCTACTAGGGCCAGGAAAGTGTGGGTGAGCAGATTAGCATGCCGACCCACCACCACAGGGTTTTGTAAACCTTCCACCTTGGAAAGTACTCCCTGTACAGTGTCCATATTGATACCCAGGGGGATGTCCAGGATAAGCATAGCATTTTAGGGGTCCATCTCCTCCCCAGTACACCACTCCACCAGCCGGTGCACAGCCACTTCTGTCGGGGCACCCATTTTTTTCTTAACAGTGGTTCATAAATATGGCCACTAGAGGACACACAATCCCAGCGGTGAGCCTCCAAGATGCAACCCCTAGATGGCACTATCCCAGGGGCTACTACCCCTGCCTGATTTGCCACTAACAGGTTGAGGGGCCTGGATCCGATGGCGGGTGCCTCTACCCAGAGGTCAGGGTTTGCAATAGTTAAACTAACTTGGTCACAGCCCTCTGGGACACTGCAACCCCTTTTTCTTCCCACTAGTGGCCCACACAATATATCAGAATTACCTTCACAGTATACACTTACCCCCAGGACTGGTTCAGGCACGGAACCCTGTGAAATAAGATACAGTGCAACAATCACAGTACAATACTTTAACATAGACAAATACCTCAGGCAGTATAACTTTGCTGAAACAAGCAGCTCTGATTTATTTAGGGGGATATAACAAGGACAGGGGGAAATCAGGTTAATTAGCTTATCACTTTACTCATCTACATATGGCTCTGTGCACAGGCCTATCCCTACCAGTTACTGTCCCTGGGTACCCAAGCCCTAGTGGCTAGTCCAAACCGTGGCAGCTGGTAGGGGCCCTTTCACACAGAGAAAAGAAAAATTAGTTAAACAGTCAGCAGTACAATAATTCCATTTGGATTCAATGTGGCAATTCAACAGGGAGCGACCCTGAATTAGTACTCACGACCTCCAAACAAGATAGGGTCCTTCAATGTCAGCATGGCTACTCTTGAGCTCCACGAGACTCCTCACACATTTATATGACAAACTACAACAGGCAAAAGTCCTTTAATGGCAGCAGGATTCACTTGAGCTACACAAGCCTCCTCACACATTTATATAGTAAAAAGAAAGTACTATACCAGGCAGGCTGCTTCTCTATCCCGATCGCAATTACTGCACAATACCCGGGAGAACACACAGCAGATTCAGTTCCTGACAGACCGAGAGCAATTCAGCAATTTCTCCAGTCTTCTACAGGGTGAGCCTGGTTTCTACTCTTCAGTTATCCTTTGATTCTCTTCACAGGACGGATTCAGTCCTAACAAGCAGTTACACAAGCTGCAGACCGGAACTCTGGGCCTTACACACGTTTCCCGACTAAAACTGCACACGGAAAAAGCACAAGGCTCCTTCCCTCTTCACTGCCAGAGCTCAACTGAAACTCCAGCAGACAAAACCGGGCACTTCCTTTGAGTTCCTCCCAGTTCTTGGCTGGATTGGCTGTCACTCACAATAGACTGCCCCTGTTGTGGCTGGCTCAGATTACGAGTCCAAGTTCTGATTCGTCCAAGGCACCATTTTAGAGCTACCTTAACCCACACTGATTGGTCCAGTTCAGCAGTTCAAAACTAGAATGGGGAACTAGGCAAACACAGTTCTGACTGCAAAGAAAGCAGGTTAGACAAACTGTATTTTCATTATTACTCTAAATGATTTCTGGCAAATAGTTACATCTTTCAGATAGGTTCCCTTTGCACTCCTAGTGACTGCAAAAATGGAGTGAATTGGTAGCAGCTCGAGTGGTACTCAAGCAGAGAAGCACACAGTCCACCCATACAAACTAATTATGTCTGCAAGCAGACAGCTCTTAAAGAGACAGTACCAGAGGCTCTAAAAACACTCACTGATAAATGGCTTAAATGCCAAACACCATTCAGGCTTGGAGCATTCAAGCAAGCTCCTGGAAGTCTTTTGGGAACCCCCATTTGCAGGGGGGTTACACCACCATATAGAGTTATGATCGCTGGACCCTAATAGCTCCTTACCTTCACTCCTGTTACCATTTCCGAGTTGGTGAGCACCACATCAAGAATGGCAGCCTGCTTAATGGGTTCCTTAACCAGCTGCACCAACAGGCAGTCCTGCAATGTATGTAGTAGGGCCCGACATCTGGAGCTCATGGCTACTGAAATGACCCGATCAGTAACAAATGAACATCTGAAGTTGTGCCCTGGTAGGCAAACTAATGACCAAGCATGAATGCTTGGATACCCACTAATAAAGAGGTGACACTGCGAAGGCCTCACATTGGATACCCATAGCAAGCTGGGGGGAGGATCCTCTATTATCCACCCTTGTTAGCTCCTCAGTCAAGATGAGCCTCAGTAATTTTCATCCATACCACTCCTGACCTTTCCTAAAACATAAGCATGATCCCCTGCTCCTCTTGCAGCTCCGTTTAAATGTTCACGCTCATCATATTCACTTACATCCAATCACAAATCCTCACATGTTGTCCAAAAACCTTATACCAATGTGGAAGACCAGGCTTTCAGTGTCAGTAACTCACGGTTATGAAAGTCTCTTCCATCCCTTGTTCATACTGTAGCTCCCCCACTCACTCCCAGTTCATGAGGTCTCTTTGGGATTACCCAAAGGCTAACTTGAATTGTGCCTATATTTGACTTCAGTAAGTTAACATGATGTTCATACTGTGCCTAACAGTTTCTTGCACTACCTATACTTTCGTTTACATTATTTTTAAGTTTTTACACTGTTTCTTACTCCTACGTGTTGCTTTAATCTAAATGGCTTTATTGTTATTCTTCCAGTGCTTCTACCTCTCAATTGTCCTTGATTATGAGGGACATCCCTCATTTTATTCCACAGAATTGCCCTGTCCCTCATTGAACAAGCATTTGTCAGTGCCGGATGTTGATTGCATTGGTCTGTTGAACTTGCTCAGTGGCCCTGTGTCACTGGCTCAGTGTGTTTGTCCCAGTGCTGCAGGCTGCTCTTTTGTACTGGGCTGCTGCCTGTGTTGGCACCTTCTTCTGCTTAGGAAGAAATCCACAGTTGTCCCGACAGAGCTCCATTGAGGTTGCTCACTCCCCCTGTCTCACTCAGTCATTCTGGCTCTCCTGGCACTGCAGACTGCCCTTTTGTACTGGGATCCTGCCTCTGTTGGCACCTTTTTCTGCCCACAAAGAAATCTGCAGCAGTCCCGACAAAGCTCCGTTGAGCTTGCTCACTCCCCTTCTCTCACTCACTCATTCTGTTCTGCTGGCTCTGCAGGCTGTCCTTTTCTACTGGGCTCCTGCCTGCATTGCTGCCTTCTTATGCCCACAAAGAAATTTGCAGCAGTTACAATACAGCTCTGTTGAGCTCACTCACTCACTCATTCTGGTTTTCCTGCCACTGCAGGCTGCCCTTTTGTACTGGGCCCCTGCATTAATTGCTGCCTTTTTCTGCCCACAAAGAAATCTGTAGCAGTCCCAACAGAGCCCCGTTGAGCTTACTGACTCCCCTTCCCTCACTTGCTCATTCTGTGTCTCCTGGTGCTGCAGGCTGCCCTTTTGTATTGGGCTCCTGCCTGCATTGGCGGCTTTTTCTGGCCAGAAAGAAATTTGAAGCAGTCCCGACACAGCTCCACTGAGCTCACTCACTCCCCCTCTGTCACTCTCACATTCTGTTTCTGGTGGCGCTGCAAGCTGGCCTTTTGTACTGGGCTCCTGCCTGCGTTGCCACATTTTCTGCCCACAAAGAAATCTGCAGCAGTCACACTAGAGCTCCATTGAGCTCACTCACTACCGCTCTGCCACTCACTCATTCTGTTTCTCTTGGCACTGCAGACTGCGCTTTTGTATTGGGCTCCTGGCAGCATTGGCACCTTTGTCTGTCCACAAAGAAATCTGCAGTTGTCCCGACAGAGCTCCATTGAGGTCACTCAGTCTCCCTCTCTCATCGCTCCTTCTGTTTGTCCTGGCGCTGCAAGCTGCCCTTTTGTACGGGGCTCCTGCCTGCATTGGCACCTTTTTCAGCCCACGAAGAAATCCCAGCAGTCCTGCTAGAGCTCCATTGAGCTCACTAAGTCCCCTTGTCTCACTTGCTCATACTGTTTCTCCCACCACTGCAGGCTGGCCTTTTGTACTGGGCTCTTGTGTTGGGGCCTTTGTCTGAACACAAACAAATCTGCAGCAGTCCCGACAGAGCCCAGTTGAGCTCGGTCACTCCCCCCCTCACTCATTCGATTTTAATCTGTGCCAAACACTGATGTCCCAGAGTGACCGTGCTATTGCCCAGCAGAAGTGCAAAAACATATTTTAGCCAGGATGTGAAAAATGACAGCTGTAGTGTTCATAAGGAGTTGTGAGAAGTGCCACTGTTGAAAATGTGGTGCGACAGTATTGCAAATTTGCGAAGTTACAATGATGCGTGGAAACAGTTCAATGCACGCTTGTAACGCAGTCATGTTATGGACTTTCGTCACCAAATTTTCAACATAGGGATTTTAGGATCTCTGCTCATGAACAGTGCCACTGTCATTTTTTTACTCTGTCCTGAACACTGATTTCCCACAGTGACCACGTTATTCTGCGCCGGAACTGTGAAAACACATTTCGGTCAGGATGTTAAAAATGGCAGCTGTACTGCTCATAAGGAGGTGTGAAAAAATGGCACTGTTGAAAATCTGGTGTGACAATATTACAAATCCCATTGAGCTCACTGACTCCCCCTCCCTCACTTGCTCGTTCTGTGTCTCCTGGTGCTGCAACCTGCCCTTTTGTACTGGGCTCCTGCCTGCATTGGTGGCTTTTTCTGGCCAGAAAGAAATCTGAAGCAGTCCCAACACAGCTCCACTGAGCTTGCTCACTCCTCCTCTGTCACTCTTGCATTCCGTTTCTGGCAGCGCTGCAAACTGGCCTTTTGTACTGGGCTCCTGCCTGCATTGCCGCATTTTCTGCCCAAAAAGAAATCTGCAACAGTCACACTAGAGCTCCGTAGAGCTCGCTCACTACCACTCTGTCACTCGCTCATTCTTTTTTCCTTGGCACCGCAGACTGCACTTTTCTATGGGGCTCCTGGCTGCGCTGGCACCTTTGTCTGTCCACAAAGAAATCTGCAGCTGTCCCGACAGAGCTCCATTAAGGTCGCTCAGTCTCCCTCTCTCATCGCTCATTCTGTTTGTCCTGGCGCTGCAAGCTGCCCTTTTGTACGGGGCTCCTGCCTACATTGGTGCCTTTTTCTGCCCACAAAGAAATCTCAACAGTCCTGATAGAGCACCATTGAGCTCACTAAGTCCCCTTGTCTCACTCGCTTGCACTGTTTCTGCCACCGCTGCAGACTGGCATTATGTACTGGGCCCCTGTCTGTATTGATGCCTTTTTCTGCCCACAAAGAAATCCACAGCAGTCCTAAAAGTACTTTGGTGAGTTCGCTCACTCCTCCTCCCTCACTCACTCTCTCCCTTGTTCTGTTTCTCACAGTGCTGCAGGCTGCCCTTTTGTACTGGGCTCTTGTGTTGGGGCCTTTGTCTGAACACAAACAAATCCGCAGCAGTCCCGACAGAACTCAGTTGAGCTCGGTCACCCCCCCACACTCGGTTGATCTTAATCTGTCCCAAACACTGATGTCCCAGAGTGACCGTACTATTGTTCGGCAGAAGTGCAAAAACATATTTTAGCCAGGATGTGAAAAATGACAGCTATAGTGTTCATAAGGAATTGTGAAAAAATGCCATTGTTGAAAATGTGTCGTGACAGTGTTACAAATCTGCAAAGTTGCAAGGGTGCATGGAAACAGTTCAACGCACGCTTGTAACACAGTCATGTTATGGACTCTCGTCACCAAATTTTCAACATAGGGATTTTAGGACCTCTGCTCATGAACAGTGCCACTGTCATTTTCTTAATCTGTCCCAAACACTGATTTCCCACAGTGACCACGTTATTCTGCGCCGGAACTGTGAAAACACATTTCGGTCAGGATGTGAAAAATGGCAGCTGTACTGCTTATAAGGAGGTGTGAAAAAAATGGCACTGTTGAAAATCTGGTTTGACAATATTACAAATCTGCGAAGTTACAAGGGTGCATGGAAAGTGCACAATGCACACTTGTAACACAGTCAATTGATGGGCTATCATCATCAAAATTTCAACATAGGCATTTTAAGACCTCTGCTCATGAACAGTATAATTGTCATTTTCTTAATCTGTCCCGAACAGTGATTTCCTACAGCGACCACTCTATTCTGCGCCAGAAGTGTGAAAACACATTTCGGCCAGGATGGGAAAAATGACGACTGTACTGTTCATACAGTAAGTAGGTCTGGGAAAATGGCAATGTTGAAAATCTGGAGTGAAAATATTATAAATTCATGAAGTTACAAGCGTGCATGCCAACTGCGCAATGCACGCTCGTAACACAGTGATTTTATGGAGTATCATTACCAAATTTTCAAAAAAAGGCATTTTAGGACCTCTACTCATGAACAGTGTCACTGTCATTTTCTTAATCTGTCCTGAACACTGATTTCCCACAGCGACCGCGCTATCCTGCTCTAGAAGGAGGTGTGACAAAATGTCAATGTTGAAAATCTGGCCTGAAAATATTGTAAATTCGCGACGTTACGAGCATTCATAGCAACTGCGCAATGCACGCTCGTAAAACAGTCATTTTTTGGATTTTTTCCACCAAATTTGCAACATAGGCTTTTTGAGAGCCCACCTCATGAACACTGGTAGTATCATTTCATTAATCCACCCCGAAGGGTGATTCCACACAGTGACCGCAAAGCCACCTTTCAGCGCCGATTAACGCCATGACAGTTCAAGAATTCATGAGGAGGGGTCCCAAAACCCCCATGTTGAAACTTTGGTGAAAAATTCCCAAAATTGCCCGAGACATGCACTAAAGTTGAAAAACCCCTATTTATCACATTATACAGCTTATCGCATTTCCTCAGTTCATGTTGGCTTTGAAGAGTGCAGACGTGTTCCCGGTCCACTGAAGATCGCCGCGCCAAGCTCCGGAGGTAAGTACGGGTGAGAGGGGGTGGGGAGGCAGGTGCACAGTGGTGGGTGCAGGCTGCGGGTGGGGGGTCAGGGGCGCGCCGAGGGACAGTTTCCTTTTTCAGGGCAAAAACCAAGACGTCATGGGACCATTTTCCTTCACAGGGGTATCTGGCATGCTGGGGTAGGCTCCAGTGTGCCAGCAGGAAACTTCAGTTTGGGGCAGCAGTAGCCGACAGGGATTGGGCACCCCGTCAGCAGGAACAAAATGAGGGGGGATTATTATGCCGACAGGGATTGGGCATCCCGTCGACAGGAAGAAAATGGGGTTATTATGCCACGGGATTGGGCACCCGGCCGCAGGAACAAAACCGGTGGGGTGTTTCATTACGCCGACGGGGATTGGGCACCTCGTCGGCAGGAATAAAACGGGTTATTATGCCGACGGGATTGGGGCACCCATCAGCAGGAACAAAAATGAGGGGGATTATTATGCAGACAGGGATTGGGTATCCTGCTGACAGGAAGAAAATGGGGTCATTATGCCACCGGGGTTTGGGCACCCCGCCAGCAGGAACAAAACTGCGGGGTAGGTTTCATTACGCCGACGGGATTGGGCACCCTGTCGGCAGGAACAAAACCGGTGGGGGTAGTTATAGAATGCCGACGGGAGTGGGCTCTGTCAGCAACAAGTAAACACGGTGGGGGGAGAAGGTTATACTGTTTGTGAACACGATGGCAAGACGCCACCATGTTCACAAACAATATCAGGGGTTTCACATCCTACCCTGCAATGATGGGTCACTCCCTCATTGCAGCAGATGGCCAACGCTGCAATGATGAGGCGGCCCCTAATTGCAGCGTCTACTTTTTTAGAAGGTTGTGGCATGCTGGCTGAACTAGTGTCAGCAGCAGCGTGCCACAGCACTGGGGGACGGGGGACAATCCTCTGCAGGCTGTCGGGGCATTGGGCATAACAGTGCCACACCTCCACAACCTGCTTGGGAGAAAGCTGACGCAATAGGTTTCTTGCGCATGTGCGCAATCAACATAAAAAGTACTGCCCACACAGAAAGTGTACTGCAAATTCAGAATTTAAAGCAGAAAGTCATCATATTCGAAGATACTAAATCGTAAAGAAGCTTTGTACAAGTAAACACAATGATTTCTACAGTGCTGTAAGCTTGTGTCTCCATGTTTGAGAATGTATCCTTCATAAGAGGGGTACTGTCCCTCATTATCCATCATTTGAATTGTTCATGTCCCTTATTTCAGTGACAAAAGGTTGAGAGGTATGGCAGTGCTCTCCAGTTGTTGTATACTTTTTGTTACCTACTTATATACCATTGTTTGATTGTCCTGTCAACTGACATGCATTTCTGAAACTGCCGTGCCCATAATGTAACCTCTTGGGTTGTACTTGAAAATTGAGAAAAAGGTGTCCTGGTGTACTTACCTGGTCAATAAGAGCTAAATAAATCAGTTTCGAGGTCTTGGCTCTAAATACACCCTTTAAAGGTTGTGAAAAACAAATTCAACACACAATACTGTCCAGGGTCTCATGGAGACATTCAGAGAATCAGAAAAAACCAACAAATTTAGTTCAGCAAAGCATTATATAGAGAGGCAGCATTGGTGGTGGTGGTAGTGGTGGTAACATCACAAAATCAACAACTTACAGAAGCCTAGTTCAGCTGGAGGTCATATTGCTTGCTGCCTCACACCTGAAGGGATAGAGGAAAGCTTAAATATCCATCATGGCAGATTCTGTTTTCTCTGTCCTTGATTCCACTCACTCAGATCACTTCCAACCCAATGTAAAAAGGCCCTCCTTCAGCAGGTCCACATCCTTGTCAGCTAGGGGTAATCTTCAGTGAGGTGTCGTGTATAACCATCCCCTTAACTTCAGAGTCCATTGTGCTGTACAAATGATCCAGAAAGTTGCACTCAAACAGCAGTCGGGCACCAAACTGTATTTAAAGACATCCTTTATTCAGGCTTGTAACAAAACAGCCTTAGCTCAATAGGCAGATGCAGGCCCAGCGCTTCACCTCTCCATCGAGGTTTCAAAGGGGCTAATGAGGAAATAACTGATACAAACTTAAATCCTCCTTACTTACTAAATGACATAATGAGTAAGAAGGATTTAAGTGACACCGGTGGGGAATTTAATGTCCTTAAGTTACGAACATACGCACATACGAAATTTGCCAGCAGATAAAGGCCTAGAGGTCTATCAAGTCTGCTCGAATGTGCACAGCTGGCTTCATAAATACCAGATGTAGACTGACTCTGGTGTGAGCCAAAAGTAAGCAATAACCCATGACAGGATGTGCTGTTATATGGGATTAATCATCACCCTGGGTGAGTTGTGAGGCATGAGGCCACAGGCCCAGTGTCCTTACAGTGCCCAAGGTGTTGATTAATCCCCAATAATCACACACCCTGGAGTGGGTTATTGCGCTTATAACATGGGTTATGGTTAAACAACAAAAAATATCCAGAAAGATTTTTTTTTGCCATTTAAATAGCAATAAAGGTTCTGTATTCTGCCACACTGCAAAATAGTCCTGACCAAATAACGCATAGGGCAGTGCTATTATGCACATAGAAATGTCACATATACACCACTTAGATGATTTGTGACATTTCTTGTGCATGACATACTACCCTACCTTGCCTATGATTACTGTAACCCTCCCCTACAACACCAAGACATACATATGCAGCTCTGACATTGTTCACTGTCACATTGGGGCTGAAAAGTAAGTGAGAGAGAGACTATAAAAGCAGTACACTTTACCACTGTCTGTTGCTGGCAATGCTGCAGATCTCCAAGGCACTGGTGGGATGACCAGGTAATGGGAATGGAGCTGCCACTATTTCTTTGCAGACTGTGTGCTGTGTCTCCCCTGATGCACGTCTCTGTCTCTCTTTCTCTCTCCACCACACATGGTTAAACAAGTTAGCGAGAGCACCGCAGTGAGGTGTTTTGTCTCTATCTCCCACAGGGAAGAAACTGACATCTGGTTGCACCTCTCCAGTCACTACATTACTGGGGAACTGGATACAGTGACAGGATTGTATGGGGCAGGGGTACTGAAATAAGTGCTCCAGGGGGATCCGTCAATAGATGGGGGTGCATGGCTGGAAGAAAATGGCAGGCTCCAGGGGGGTTCGTTAGTTCTCTGTCTCTCTCTCTCTCTCTCTCTCAGAGTGAAATGCCACTGAATCACTCTGTCTTACTTTCTCTGTGCGGTATGTTGACTGTCGCTGGGGAGCAGATATCATTGGCTGTGTGGCTAGGTACTGGAGCAAGAGACGGGGAGTCACTCTGACATGCACAGTGGGAGAACATTGCACAGCCTATCAGGTGTTTGGGGAGCCAGCAACCACCCATGTGGTTCACTCTGTCATGTGTGTCTCTGTGGGGGGGCACAGGTGTGCACAAACATACACAGCGAGAGCACTGTCCCCACACTATATGGACACTGACTGCATAGAACACAGAAAGACAGCAAGAGAGAGAGACACACACACACACACACACAGATGACAGTGCAGGACTTGCTATTGAAATCTGCCAGTGTGTGTCTCTCTCACTCTCTCTCCTTCTGCTGTTGGACCACCACTCTGGTCACTGAGGCAATTCTGTGACCCGGGATGGCTGCTCACCCACCTGTCACTGGTCTTACTGTCGGGGAGGGGTGGGGACGACACTTATAAGATCCCTGTGGAAAACAGCAAGCAGGATGAATAGCACTATTGTAGTCTTCCACATACCAAGGGCACTGTCCTCACTATGTATGGCTTTTTGTCTCTATCTCCTCATGCAGGGTCAAGTCACTGCCTGTGGAGCGCTACCTCTCACTATCTTCTGTGCTCTGTCTGCTTCCCCGATGTTGCAATGGAGAACGCCAGCAGGACACTTTGCACTAGGTCCACAGAGGTCAGTGGAGTGAGTGGGTGGGTGGGGAGACAAAGAGCGGCAAGGGGAAACTAATTCTTACATGCTGTTGCTGGAAACATTGGTGACATGTTGTGTTGCTGGGAAAATTAACGATCAGCAACATGACACTGTCAGTACTGATAACATGGGGTACCAGAATTAACAGAAGTTATTGCTACAGGGCAATTGCTCACTAGTAGTATAAGTTCATATATCTCGTCAAATTTTAAATTTCAGCCAATCAGCGCGTGCCACGTCATTTGACAGGTGGGCGTGGCCTAAAATGGACCAATCAGAATCGCCTCTTGTTAAACCGGAAGTCCCTCCCCACGCGCTTAGCCCTGCCCCTTCTGATGAAATGACACGCTGCTCAAACCCGTGTCCCGCCTGCTGCAGGAAATGACCTAACACCACCATTTTGTAAGCCGTCTTATGCCTCTCATTCTCGTGACACTCCTTGAACCCTGCCAGACCAGCCTGGCTCGAACCCCCCTGTCCCCCGCCCCTCCTTCTCGTACACTCCTCGATCCCCTGCCAGACCATCCTGGCTGGAACCCGAGTCCCACCATGCTAGCTTGAACTCCTGCATCTCTCCTTTCTCCTGCACCCCCACCAGCCTGGCTCGAACCCCTGTCCCCACCCCTCCTTCTCGTACACTCCTCGATCCCCTACCAGACCATCCTGGCTGGAACCCGAGTCCCACCATGCTAGCTTGAACTCCTGCATCCCTCCTTTCTCCTGCACACCCACCAGCCTGGCTGAACCCTGTCCCCTTCTCCTGCACCCCACCATCCTGGCTCAAACCCCTGTCCCCCCTTTCTCCTGAACCCCACCATCCTGGCTTGAACCCCTGTCCCTCTTCACCACCATGCTCCTCCCACCCCAAAAAATCAGTTAGTGTTTATGTAGTGGTATGTGCCCCTGTAGGCCTGGTGTATAACTGCAGGGACATGTGTGTGTTTTTTGATTAGGATATTTTCAGAAAGAAGTATCTAGGAGGGAACCTGATCGTGCAGAGGTTTCACAGATCTGTGTGGAGACCCCCACCCCAGGAAATTCATCTGCCTGTGTGAGTACCCTTTTTCTGTTTTTGTAACAGTATACAAAATTATTTAACATGCATCTGTAGGACTGTGTCAAACTTGCATCAAAAGGATAGCTTTATGTATACGCATGTAACATTTATAAGCTAAAATGGGGGGACCTCTGTGTAAATAAGATGGTTCAGCAGTTTTCTCTGGATAGCATTGCAACAATCGCAAAAAACTAATTATTTATACTTTTGTCATGAATTAGAAAGAATAAAAATATATCAGAAAAAAGGAATACACATACCTATAGTTCACCCCCCTCAGCTCTGTGTAGTATCAAGGAGAAGGCTGAAATGAAATGTGTGTGTGATATTTATAATGTTTTGAAAAAATGATATATTACAAAGAAAAGACAGAATGTAAAATGATAATGTTTCTCTTTCAAAAATAATTTTAAAGCACACAGTCTTAAAATGTATCTACAGCTTTGCTTAGAGTCATTGCAAAAAAATACACACTGTGTGTGTGTGTGTGTGTCCCTCATTAGATACGTAGGAAAAGCAATGTCTTTTATGTATGTTTAAAATATAGATGGGCGTTTTGGAGCCTGGTGGCTGTGTGTGTGTATGTGTCCGTCCCTCATTAGGCACGTAGGAAAAGCAATGCCTTTTATGGATGTTTAAAATATAGATGGACTTTTTGGAGCTCACGGTCCTGTTGGCTGTGTGGTAGGGGTCTTTGTCTGTTAAGACGTGACAAAACATCTGTTGTTCATTTACACAGCCATGGCTACAAAGGCCTATTGATTCTCTTTGGAAACATGTGTGTCTCAAGATTTTTGGATTACAGGGGTCTGTAAAAAAGTAGCTTTATGCTTTTGTTGCAAAATAAATGTCTATAGTTACATTATAAAAAATTAAAAGTCATGTAGTACTAAATAGAAAAATAAATATGTTACAAAGAAAAGACAGAATGTAAAATGATGTTTCTCTTTCAGAATAATTTCAAAGCACACAGTCTTCTTAAAATGTATCTACAATTTTGCTTAGAGTCGGTGCAAAAGAATACACACTTTGTGTGTGTGCTATGTTTTACTGAATTACTAATTTAAAGGACTCAGCTGCTTAAAAAGACAGAATTTCTGTTTTGACTTTTAAAAACATAACTTAAGCTGGCACTCAACTGCCGTTATTATAAATTGTGCTTCTTTGTGTTTTAAGATTGATAAAAAGCATCCGTTTTAATTAGACTATGACCAACGTATTAGCAGTATGGCATTTCTTTTTGAACTCTCCTACATTGTAAATGAGAAAAACTTGTGTTTCTCATGATTAACTTTTTAACAAAATAAGTTTTATCTTCTGATTAGTGGTATGCAAGCAGTTTTACCGAATTACTAATTTAAAGGACACAGCTGTTTAAAAAAGACAGAATTTCTGTTTTGACTTTTAAAACATAACTAAGCTGGCACTCAACTGCCGTTATTATAAACTATGCTTCTTTGTGTTTTAAGAGTGATAAAAAGCATCTGTTTTTAATTAGACTGTGACCAACCTATTAGCAGAAAAGGCATTTCTTAATGCCTTCCAGCTGTCGCAGGAAGTGAGAAACAAAAGCCTACATTGACTAGCATAGGGGCTTATATATTCCCCTTGGAGAATGGGGGTGGTTGGTCTGATGGACAGTACCAGATGTTTTTTCACTACTTGCCACGTACTTGGGGTGGGGGGGTCTGAGTCATTTTTATATAAGTATTTCAAGATACTGGAAGCTCAAGTAGTAGTTGTGGTAGTCTCGCTCTGTCCTTTTGTCTCGAGCTAAAAAATTTAAAAATATTCAACAATTAGCCATGGAAGCGTGGACTCCTGATGAAGAGCTTATACAAACATTTACTCGTTTGGCTAATACACAGTTGAACACTACAGAAGGTGTGTATTTTTTAACTAGAAATAGTAGATGCTGCATGTTTTAGAGTTTAAATTTTGTCTTATAAAAGTTTTAAAAATACTGAAAAGTAGTGATAGGGGTGTATTTTTCTGTTTTAAAACAGCCATGCAGAGAAACCCTGGAGGGGAGAGGCTGGCTAATCCCCAGATTACCACTACAGAAGGTGTGTATTTTTAACTAGAAATAGTAGATGCTGCAGGTTTTAGAGTTTAAATGTTGTCTTATAAAAGTTTTAAAATACCGAAGTAGTGACAGGGGTTTATTTTCTGTTTTTAAACAGCCCCACAGAGAAACCCTGGAGGAGAGAGGCTGGCTAATCCCCAGATTACCACTACAGAAGGTGTGTATTTTTAACTAGAAATAGTAGATGCTGCAGGTTTTAGAGTTTAAATTTTGTCTTATAAAAGTTTTAAAAATACTGAAAAGTAGTGATAGGGGTGTATTTTTCTGTTTTAAAACAGCCATGCAGAGAAACCCTGGAGGGGAGAGGCTGGCTAATCCCCAGATTACCACTACAGAAGGTGTGTATTTTTAACTAGAAATAGTAGATGCTGCAGGTTTTAGAGTTTAAATGTTGTCTTATAAAAGTTTTAAAATACCGAAGTAGTGACAGGGGTTTATTTTCTGTTTTTAAACAGCCCCACAGAGAAACCCTGGAGGGGAGAGGCTGGCTAATCCCCAGATTACCACTACAGAAGGTGTGTATTTTTAACTAGAAATAGTAGATGCTGCAGGTTTTAGAGTTTAAATGTTGTCTTATAAAAGTTTTAAAATACTGAAGTAGTGACAGGGGTTTATTTTTTGTTTTTAAACAGCCCCACAGACAAACCCTACAGGTGTGAGAGGGAAAAAGAGATCATTACATGAATGTGATGTTTTTCAAAGGCATGCCAGAATTTCTGCTGGTGTCAGTGACCAGACTACGTATAGCATAACTGAACAAGATATACAGCCATCTACGAGCAGTGGTTCAAGAGTCTCTGCAGTTGTAAATGAACCAAATGTGTCAATAAACATTGTACAGCCATCTAGGAGCAGCGGCTCAAGAGTCTCTGTGGCTGTAAATGAACCAAATGTGACAATAAACAATGTACAGCCATTTAGGAGCAGCAGCAGCACAAGAGTTTCTGCCCAAAGGTTTCAAGAAAGTGACACTGACATGATCAATATTGGGAAAGCCTATATTTTTAAAACAATTGATAGTTTGTTTAATGCCTTGGTAATTGAGGGCAGACTATCTAGTGAGGATTACGATCATCAGCTGCTTAAATCTGAGCTTTTTAAAAGTTCATCTACTTTACTGAACAGTGTGCTTGGTTTAGTGCATGTTTCGAAATTTTCATGCAAGGAAATGAAGATGATGCTTAGTGCCGCCCACATGTATGAAAAGTACAGGGGCTTGGAGGAAAAGTGGCCAAAACAAAGAACAAATTACAAAGTGAAAGCACAGAAGCTCTCATAAACTGAGTACAAAGGGTTGCATCACTAACAAAATGAAAAAAAATAACAAATGGGGTCAAAAAAGAAAAATCTGGGTAAAAAATAAAACAATCCGAGAAAAGTTGATAAGAAAAGTAAAACATGCCAGGAAAATATTACAACATAGGTTGTTACAGAATGCTACAAATGGTCTGCAGTCTGAATTAGAAAACCATCATGATGATGATCAGGCTAACAGGGCACCCCCTACAGTGTATTTAGAAGCTGTACAGGAATATGAACGCAGTTTAAAAAAATTTAAAGCGACAGAATTTCATCAAAGATATAAGTTTATAAATCTAGATAAAATAAAATCTTTTACAGAGGCTATTGCTGCAATGCACCAGGCTATAGAAAGTTTGTTAGACAGTGTGAAGAGAAAAACACAATATGGGGATTTTATACAGGTAAGATTAAATGCTGCTTCTTTGAATCACCCCTTGTTCTCAAGAAAGACAAGACCAAATGAACTAAATTTTGCCACCTTCTTAGATCAGATAGCTGATATGCTACAGAGCAATACTGAAGTAACTGCTGATTCCTCTATACATCTTGTGGTAACGACCATCAGAAACCACCAGATTAGGGGGGTGGGGGAGGCGGACACTGAGCTCCATCTTGTATAGCAGGATTTTACAAAAAGAGAGCGATACCTGATTGATTTAAATAACAGAGACAATAGTTTGTGTTTCGGTGGCTCCATTCTGCACTCTTAAATCCACATATGAGTGACAGTCAGTTGTTGAACAAGGCTAAAATACTGTATGCTGAGCTAGGTTTGTCAGACCAAAGCCCTGTCACTTTTAGTGATGTGTCACAGTTTGAGACGCTTTTAGGAGTCAAAATTAAGATTTTATATCATAATGAAGGAAACTGGACATTTTCAACAGGTCCAGAAAGATTTTCTAAAACACTGTTTGTATTATTACATGAAAACCATTTTTATGGCATCACTAATGTAAAAAAATTCATAGGTGCACGGTACCTCTGCTAATATTGTGATGTAGCCTACAGCCATAAGGGAAATCATATATGTGCACAACAGTGCAAAGTTTGTTAGACCCGTGTTGTCTCGAAAAGGAAATTGGCACAGTATCTTGTCACAAATGTAAGAAGATTTGTAGGTCTTCAGCGTGCCTAGAAAACATTTAGCTAGAGCTGATGGGGATACAGGGTCTTGTAAATCCATGAAACTGTGTGAACAATGTTTTGTTTTTACAAGGATCTCATACATGTAAATTGATTCAGTGTAGCAGATGTGGTTCTTTCATGACAACAGACAGGCATCTGTGTTACATGTCACCACTCACAGACGTAAAAGCACTGAGAAATATATAGTGTTTGATTTTGAAGCCACACAAGAAGCGGGGTGCACATACCAAATTTTGTGTATGCTAAGCAATTAGATGGGAAGAGGTCCTGGGAATTCAAGGTGAAGATTGCATAAAAGATTTTGTAGGACATTTTATTGATGCCCCATTTAGACACTACACATTTATAGCACACAATGCCAAAGGCTATGACAGTTACTTTTATCATTAGCCAGCTAGTCAAGGAAAGAATTGATATTAAATTGCTCACACAAGGAGGAAAAGTACTCTGTGTCACAGTGACATCCCTACACATCAGATTTATTGACAGCCATTGTTTTCTTCCTTTTAAACTAGCAAAAATCCCTGCAGCCCTTGGATTTGAGAATGAGATTGCTAAAGGTTACTTCCCCCATTTTTTTAACACCAAGGCTAATGAAAATTATGTAGGCCCCCTGCCCGATGCTCAGTTTTATGGTTCTGAATATATGTTGCCTGCAGAAAAGCAAGAGTTTTTGCAATGGTACCTAGCTAACAGACATAGAGAATTTAATCTGAAAAGAGAGCTTCGCTACTATTGTCAGTTAGATGTTGAAATTCTTCGAAAAGCTTGTGTCAGATTTAGAAATGAAGTACTGGAGATGACTACGAAAAGTATTTTAAAACAGTCAGACGGTGATACAGTGGAGTATGAAACAGTATCCTTAGACCCCTTCCAGTACGTCACCATAGCCTCAATTTCTATGGCTATGTACAGATTTCTGTTCTTGAAAGAATGCACTGTTGCGGTTCTCCCCCCAGACAACTACCACAGACAATTGAAGAGGTACTCCACACCTGCTATTCAGTGGCTTATGTACATATCTGAGAAAGAAAACATTTCTATTCAGCATGCGCTAAGGGGTGGTGAATTTAAGGTGGGTCCGTACTTTTTGGATGGCTATTCAATCATAAATGGAATACCCACAGCATTTGAATTTAATGGTTGTGTTTTTCATGGTTGCAACATCTGTTACTGTGAGAAAGATAGAAACCACATGACAGGGACTAGTTTTGGACAGTTATTCAATAGGACCACGCACAAATTTCATTTTCTAAAAAGACAGGGTTTTGCAGTTAGAGTATTGTGGGAACATGAATGGAAAGCAATGCTGACCACAGATCAGGGTTTGAATAATTTCTTGAGGGACAGGCAGCTACCACAGCCACTCGAACCTAGGCAGTCACTGTTTGGGGGGAGAACAAATGCCATTTGTCTGTACTATAAGACACAGCCTGATGAGAAAATACACTATTATGATTTTACCAGCCTCTACCCTTTTGTTAACAAAACCAAACAGTATCCAGTCGGTCATCCTGACATCATTTATGACAATTTTGATGACCTCACTCAGTACTTTGGTTTAGCAAAAGTAAAAGTCTTACCCCCTAGAGGTCTTGTCTTTCCAGTGCTGCCATCCAGGATTGGTAAAAAGCTTGTGTTTACATTATGTCGTGCATGCGCTGAAAATAGACTTCAAACAACATCATGCGCACATAATGATGAGCAACGGTCACTTACAGGTACCTACTGTACCGTAGAACTAAACCTGGCACTGGAAAAAGGCTACAAAATCATTAACATTTATGAAGTTTGGCATTTTAAAGAGTCATGCACAGAGCTTTTTGCAGATTACATCAAGCTGCATCTAAAAGGCAAGCAAGAGGCATCTGGTTTCCCTTCATGGGTCAAAACTGAAGAGGATAAAGTCAGGTACATACAACAGTATTTTGAATGGGAAAATGTACATTTGAACCCTGCAGCCATAGCTGTTAACCCTGCAAGGAGACAGATATCTAAACTGTTTTTAAATTCTCTTTGGGGCAAATTTGGGCAGAAAGCTAATTTACCGACAACGAGCATAGTAACAGACCCACAGAAATTATTTCAATATGTTTTCGTCCCGTACCATGAAATCTCATCATGCTTTTTCATCGATGATGAAACAGCTTGTTTAAGCTGGAAATATACCAGCGATCATTACACAAATTCCAATAATATCAACATATTTATAGCTAGTTTTACAACAGCATATGCCAGAGTCGAACTCTACAACCTGCTAGATAGGTTACAGGACAGGTGCCTTTACCACGACACAGACTCTGTCATTTTTGTGTCCAGACCGGGTGACTGGGCCCCCTCTGGGCGATTATTTAGGGGAGCTGACCAGTGAAGTTCCTGCTGATGAACACATTACAGAGTTTGTTTCTGCAGGCCAAAACTTACAGTTACAGGCTGTCCAGTGGTGAGGTTGTTCTTAAAGTGAAAGGTTTACCCTTAATGTAGCCAACAGTAAACACATTAATTTTGAAAGTCTGAAGGACCTGGTCTTTGACTATACGGGGTCACAGATCTCTAAAGAAATTACCGTGAGTCAACCCAGCATTGTTAGGAATAAAAAGCAGAGGTCCCTTGAAACAAAAACGCTGTCCAAGACCCAGAGAGTAGTTTATGACAAGCGAATTTTACAAGACAATTTTAAAACACTTCCTTACGGATACTGATTGTGAAAAATGGATATCAGGTTGCAGCATCCCTTTACTTGTCTGTTGGCTGGCCCCTCTAATAGTGGGAAGAGCATCTTTATAAAACAGTTGTTGGAACATGCTGATGCCACTTTATCACACAAGCCTGAAAATATTGTCTGGTTCTACAGCTGTTGGCAACCTTTGTATAATGAATTGCTGTTAAAGTTCCCTCAGATTAAATTTGTGGAGGGCTACCGATGTCACTAGCTGACAATGATCTCTTACCCCTGGAAAGGTAAATTTTGTCGTTATAGATGATTTGATGGACTCTGCCTGTCAAAATAGTGAAGTGGAATATGGGTTTACCAAGTACAGTCATCATAAACAATTGACAATATTTTTAATTGTCCAGAATGTGTTCTGTCAAGGTAAAAAAAGCAGGACCATCACACTAAATGCCAAATACATGATTTTGTTTAAAACCCCAGAGACAAGCTTCAGATCACAACACTAGCTAGACAAATGTATCCTGGTCAGACAAAATTTTTCTTAGAAGCTTTCGAAGATGCCACAAGAAAGCCTCATGGCTATTTACTGGTTGATTTAAGATCCAATACACCAGACAAATATAGACTGCGTAGTGGGGTGTTTCCTCCTGACTGGCCTGTGGCATATGTCATGAAAAAAACACATTCTGCTTCTAAAAATATTTGCTACTGTATTGTCATTATGTCAAAAAGACTGCAGAGAAATCTGTCTGTTTTAAAGTTACTAGTAAAGGGCCTCGAGCTTAAGAAAAGCTATTTTATGTTCAGCCTCTGATGATCTGATATCAGCTATAGCTGAGATAGCCTTAAACACTCTCAGAGAAATATTCCACTGTCAAGCAAAGCAGTTAGGTGTACTGAAAAAAAAACGGAGAGTCATTAAAACTTTAAGCGATAAACAAATAACCTTAAAAAGGAAAACGAAAATAGTTAATCAGACTGGTGGCTTTATAGGAACGCTGCTAGGAACTGCTATCCCTTTGATCACAGGCCTGCTGGCTAACAGATAATGGATTTTACACAGAAAATGTATTTGGTACCTCAGCAACAGATGGATCACATTAATCCTGATCAGGATATGAGAACAGTTGCAACTAACAGTTTGGACACTGACATGAGAGCTATACTGTCCCGGACTGATTTATCAGACTATGACAAAGCCAAAATGTACTCTGCTGTGTTACAGCGCTATCTGACTTTGGTAAGACAAGGAGAACAAGCTAAAACCAGTTTGACATTACTCATGCCTGAAAATGAATCAATGTCTGACCCCCCTGCGGTCATGGCAGAGACAGCTTCTGTATCTAGTACTATGGAAAAAGACATTTTAAGTAGTGTTTCTCATCGGTCTAAAACCAATGCTGAACTTTTGTTAAAGCATATGGCAAAGAACAAGGATATTGTGTTTTGGAGTGATAAGGGGGAATTAATGTATAAAGGTACTGTTGTTTCTGGGTCTCACATGGTCGATTTGGTAAGGCGGCTACAGCCACTCACACAATCTCTGACCACAGAAAGCCAAAGGGCTGGGATGTTTTTGTCAAAGCAATGGCTGAGTCTAACATACCCACCTCAGTGTTTGCTCACTCAGCAAACAGGAGCTATGTGGAAAGGCTGAAATCGGTAGCTGGTGCAAAACAGCCACAGCCATCTCCAGTTAGCCAATGGTCAGTGACACCCAAAAGACAAAAGTCTTTTAAGAAACCTGTGTGGCTCACTATGTAAACTTAAAATGCAATCTCTATGTATGAATATTAGATACCTCAGTGACTGTTGTGTACAGCATATGTTGAACATTTTACCTCATATTAAATATGTAATCCTACCTCAGTGACTGCTGTGTACAACCTATATTAGCCATTTACCTCATACTGAATATGTAATCCTGTTTTTACAAAAAAGTGTTTATATTGATGCATGTTAGCCTACTTCATAGTTAAATATGTTAACATGTTTTTTTAGAAAGATGTGCTTATAATGCTACCTCAGTGCTATGGCGTATATAGTGTGCATTTTTTTAACAGGAGATGCTTTTGTTTTAGTATATCTTATCTATGATGTCACCACTGATGCTTGTTGTATTTTATTGGCAGTTTTTTTTACAATAAATGCCTTTGTATTTTATGTATTTGTCATTATTGAAGACATTGCATATCTTATCCATGATGTTACCACTGATGTATGTTGTATTTTACTGGCAGTTTTTTTACAATAAACACCTTTATATTTTATATATTTTTGTCATTATTGAAGACATTGCATATCTGAAAATGTTAAACACAGCCCCCCCACAGTTTAAACACAGCAAACAGAGACACACAATTATGAGTGTTTATATATGATTTTTATAAGTGACTGGTTTTGAATAAAATTACAAGCTGCTGCATATTTTAAATTCATTACAAGACAAACAGGTCTGAACATGTTGCCACCTCACTGATACGTGCCCTGACATGTTTAGATGTCTGGAAAAGTGACGTACAAAACTAGTTACCATGGCATCATTTTCAGCAAATCATTAGAGTACATTTTAAAATCTGATCATAAGAAAGTCCTTTGCATCTGTGGTGTAAGAAAATATGCAGTGAAATCCACAGGTGGCAGAAAAGGTATCTTGTAACTGTGTGTTTTGGTACAAAATGTTGTTTGCATTTCTGTTTAAAAAAAAACCAATAGTTTGTGCATGATTGTCAGGATGAAAACCATAGCTGTCGAAGAACTCCTCAGTCCCATTTTCTGAAATGTATACGGCTAACCAGTGCTGTCCAGGGAGGTCATGGGGGTCAGTATTGATGACTAGTGCTGCGGGAAGGTTTCTCAGTCTCTTCTTGGGTAGCAGATCACAGGAAACATGCCCAGAAAGCAGTCACGGATGTGGGGTGTCACTGGTCACAATTTTTCCAGCTGCTTTGTGTTCATTTTATGGTTTATCATATAATCAAAAATGACATTTCTTCTCTGGTTTATCTCAATGACATTATCAAACACTGCATAGATAATGAGATTAACTGTTTGTGGAAGGGCTTCTGCAAATCTGATCTCAGCTCTGAGGTTCCCAGTTTTAATTAAAGAATAATGATCAGCACATTCTTGGTCCGGAGTGAGATCAAAGGCAAACAGGGTGTACCCTTGGGTAAATTCCTGACGGTTAACTAAAAGCGGTCGATCTTTCATAGATTTCCCCGCCGCTAGTACTAGATTAAAATATTCTCTCAGCATTCCCATTTCTAAAATCTGGCTGCAGAGGTTTAGCGGAATTTGTTCACCGATCCAGATACAGAGCCACAAAATTAATGTTATAATGCTTAAAGTTAAAGGGGTTTTTAGTGTAGGAACCGCTAAAAGCATCATTGTCAACAAATCCCATTACCAACATTTTTGGTAACTGTCCCAAAAACAAATTATCTTGGTTGCAGACCCTGCTGCCTGCAGGGAGGCTGAACACTTTCATACCCACTCTGTCTATAGGGTATTTAGCGTTGGAGGTGAGCAGGGCTTCTGAGTGTCCCAGACGGACTCCGGGGGTCACTTTAACCCTTTTGACAAACAGAGAGGCGGCCATGACTTTTAGCTTATAAGGCTCAGCATCTCCACTCATCAGGCAAAAGCTGTCCCTGTTACGTGTCAGTTTAATTTTAATATCCATGCCATTCAGCATCAGTTTCTCTTGAAAAAACAAGTCTGTGTGCAAGTGTCCCAGCAGTTCTACCCCTCTACTGAGATGTGTGAAGGAGCTTCTTTTATTAAAACCTACATTATCACCATCTCTGTCTGTGATTTCATGTTTCCCTGGGGTGTCTTTGTAAAATAACCCTGCAGTAAATTGTGTAGAAAGGGTCTCTTCACTGAAGTTCAGCACAGATTCTATGACAGCCCTGTAGGGGTAACAGTTATTGCTCTGACTGATGAGCCGATCACCGACAGTCACATCCAGCTGACTGAAAATGGTTGCCACTGGGTAGTTTATAAGGCACACTTTGGCCGCTGCAGGTATATCACTACCATCCGCTTCAGTGATTTTGTAAACCAGGTAAAGAAGCGTGTTGTTTAGATCCAAATAGTCTTCACCAGTCCCGCTATATAAAATTCAATCGGTGAGTTTTCTGAAAGGGCAGCCAGAGGGTATCTCTACATAAATGCTTTTTCAATGCTTGTCTGTGTGGGAGAAATGGCAAACAAGTCAAGTTCTGATTTTGTGCATTCTTCAGAACCACAGTGCACGAAAGCCATGTTTTTAGAACAGGTCTCTGCTTTTTTGACCCCTTGAAGATCCTTTTGCCTTTGGCGTTTTCTTTTATGTGAAGTTTGCATTTTGAAACACCTCTTTTAAAGTAGCCGGGGCCGATGAGAGCTAGGGTGTACTCTGTGCTTTCTTTTTACCTCTCTTGAATACAATCAGCCCTGAGCCACCCTGAGTAAGCTTATCACCCCTGACATCTTTTGAGCGACAGCACTAGTCACATGCCCCACAACATCCTTTGCAACATTTTTAGCAGCTGTCTTAGATGTGGTTTGCAATTTCAAACCCCTTCTTAAAAATGGAACTGCTTTTCTGAACAGACTACGAAATATCCCTCCTATACCAGAACCATACATAGTAGGAAGTCCATGAAAGCCTGGCAGACCCTATCCTGCCTGTGCCTTGTAATAGCTTCTGTACAAGGCAGGGTCCCCATAATGTCGAACAATCACCATCCTTGTTTAAATTTTAGAGCACTCTCTGGGGGTGAAAATGCAACTTCATGATCACCTTTCCAAATCGAAATGGTACAGGTTCATTTTGATCATTCTTTATTTCAATAGTGACTGTATCGATCTGATGTTTACTGACTGTTTGATAATGGGGTTTATCATAGGTCACGGTTATGATCTCATTGTCATGGCCCCTGATGGGTACGCATCTCAGCAAAGGCACTAGACTGTCACCCACTATTTCATGTGTGATAATGTCAGTGTGTATATATATAATGTGTAAAAGCCCCCATTAATATCTGGAGGGTTCTTTGCTAGATTCTTTCCTACACCTACCTCGAGTCTGCTAAAACCCAAAAGGTACTGTAACTGCCCATGCATAAACAAAATACATTTGATGTCACTGTCAATGCTTATTTCTCTCCCGATGGTTTGTTGTTCCAAAACCACTGGCAGTTCATTTACTTCAAATATGCTTTTATTAATTTGAGAAATAACACCAGCCATGTTAGGATAATAGCCCGATGGGATTTTAAATGCTGCTGACTCAGTAAAGGGTCCAGTTGGTAGTGTTTTACTGTGGGCTACTTTTAGAGGCTGATAGAGCATACTGAACCTGTTTTTCTGTGCAGGCACATTGTCCCAGGTATGAGGGTACTGAATTTCTGTTAAGCCCACTTCCCATTCACCAGGTAGTTCAAGCGTTTGTGGTAACTTTACAGTAAAAGTGGATATAGTATTGTTGGGGAAAATGTTGTGCGATGCATTGCTGGGCAATGTGATATAAAATCCATTTTTGAGCATATTAAGCCTTATCTGCTACTAATGTCCCAAACCTGTGTTGCCTCAACCCAGCTATTAAATTTATCGGGCCACCCTCTCCACTTTACCAGATACCAAGTTTTTCTGCCACGCTTTTTCTCCTTCAGGATTTTCTGCACCCTGTACACACAGTCCTCATCAGGTTCAATTTTTTGCAGCTCCTCTGCATAAAAAGTACCTTTAATGTCTTCCCCTGATAGTCTTTTAGCTTATAGGTGGGCCTCTGTGTCTTTAAGACCTCCGTCACAATAAATATCTCATCTGTGTACGTCTGTTCATATCCCTTTTCAAACACCTCTTTTAGCTTAGATAGTCTCACGTGATCATCTTTCTGAAGGGTACCCTTTTGTTTTTTGCCAAGAACAGAATTACCATATAGGATCTTCCATACACCCAGGGCATTGGAAGGGTTAACATCCACAGGTCTGTGTTTAATGCTTCTGTGTGATAAGTATGGTTATAGCTGTGCACCAGGTCTGACAAAACATCTGTATATTTCCAAGTATTCTGGGCTGTAAAGTAACGCCACATGCGTGACTTCAGTGTCTATTAAATCTTTCTACAATGCTGGCCTTAACTTCATTATTCATCACAAAATGGTGTATTTTATTTTGTTTTAATAGGTTCTTAAGGAAGCATTTAGAAACTCTTTACCCTGATCAGTCTGCAACTTCCAGGTGTCGTCCACTATAAAAATAGTTTTAAAGGCTTGCATCACTGCCTTGCCTGATTTGTCTCTTAAAGTCACTACCCAGGCATACTTGGACAGCACATCGATGCATCGCAGTATGTACTAAACCCATTATTGTACTTTGCATATTGACTCATATCCACTAAATCAGCTTGCCATTGTCTGTCTATGTCAGAAACAATGACAGGATTTCTCTTAAATCGGACTCTGGCTGCTTTTGTAATGAATAGGGCTCCTGCTTCGCAAGCCATTCTGCAACACCTTTCCTGGTGACCTCTTTATCAAGTTTTTTTGCAGCCTTATACAGCTGAGTCACCCCTGTGAAACTACCCACTTTTTTTGCATTAAAATATATATTCTGGAACAGGTGATCATTCATCTCCTTTCGTCAACACCCCGACACATCTGCTAGCTAGCAAAACTCTTGTCACCAGTAAAATAAAGTATGTGCTCTTTTTGTTCTTTTAAAAACACTATGACAACCACAAAGTGCAATGCATGATTGTATTTTATTTATAAATACACACGTCATAACAGTATTTGAATATTTACTTTATAATACATCAACTAATGCATATAGGTTATACATACAAAAGGCATAACACTATGACAACCTCAAAGTGCAATGCATGATTATATTTTATTTATAAATACACACGTCATAACAGTATTTGAATATTTACTTTATAATACATAAACTAATGCATATAGGTTCTACATACAAAAGGCATAACACATGGTAAGCATGCAACAGATTATATAATAATTTTGTTTTCTACTCTTCAATTTTACTTCACAATACCCAGAAACAGCAACTTTTGAGCTGCATGTTTTACACAAGCATTGGCATCGTCCACTTCCCCCTTAGTGATGAGGTATGCACAATACATACACAAATATGCCATACACCACTCAAAATAACAAGGCTGATTTTGAAGACATTCTGTTACATCTAAAATGACATTCACCTTGCATACTGCTCTACGATTACTGTTTTCCATTACGTCAACATAGAGTCTCCATACAAGGGGTGGCAACTCTTTAATCAGAGTCAGTGTGTTTCTGCCAGTGAAGCAGCAGCATCTTCAGAGCAGACATTTAATGCAGGCTGCTTTCCAAAGTATATAGGTTCCTTTAAAATGTCCTTTATCACACGGTACATTGTAGACATCAAGACTGTCTGGAATATTGGGAGCATGCACATGCGTTCCATCTGAAAGTACATTATAATACACTATTTAGGAAAAGCATCTGCTAAATCTGGTTTATGAAACACAACAAAGCGATAAAAGAAGCAAAATTTATGATGTCAGACTCAGACCCCCGTTCTGCAAACTAAACACTAAAAGTCAACAGCAGTACAGATAAAACCACAAAGTGTATTACATCATAAGGGTTATGCATAAACTCTATAGCAATTTTAAACATTGCTTCCTCAAGAGTAGCCCCTCATCCTTAAAATAATCCACAGTTTCCTTTTGGGGTCCTCTGGGAGACCATCAAAAGACATTGGCATGTCTCTAAAAGTACAGACGGTGCTTGTCCTGTAGGTAGATTTAAACCAGGTTGTTTAGCTTTGTGTCTGACTAGTTGGTAAATAAGCCTCTGGATGCACTGACAGGGTGTTTCCCATCGTTGTATACTCTGGAAAAAAACATACATTTAGCAAGTGGTAAAAGCCAGGGTAACAATATGAACAATATTAAAATGGTAACAAGTAACAGTTTTTGGGGTGGGGGGTGGAAATGTTTTTAACAATGTAAACAGTGTTCCTGAATTTCCTTATATAATTTTTTAAAGGGTCCTTTTTTTGACCAGTGGATTATTTCAGCAAGCAGAGAAGCCAGGTTAACAACACGCACAATATCACAAGGTTTTTTCTGCTTTGTAGTACACACACACATGGCTATGACGACCATGATATAAAGTCCACAAAGATATTCATCGTCTTCCATGAATATATTGGCAATCACTTTAACATTTTCTACAAATGGTAACACAGATTCATTTATATATTTATCTATATCCTCCCATACTTCTGGAAGGGCAAACATCATCAGTTCATAGGCTGCATGTATCTCACAAAGGCAAATGTCATATTGAGGTGAACCAAACAGTGATGGATGACAGTAATGGCTTAGGATCAGATACATAAACCTTTGGATTCTCTCTGTACTTGCATCCCGCATGATTATCTGTAAAAAATAAAATATGACATATTTTGGTACTGAAATGTTTCCATGTAGTAATTTGGGGTGGGGTGGGGGCAGGGGGTGGGTAATTTTTTTACAATATAAACAGTGTTCCTGAATTTCTTTTTAGAAATTTTTTAAAGGAGCCTTTGCTGACCAGACGGCAGGCATCTTTTTTAATTTCACCGTCTGTCTGCTGTAACATTTGCATAACTAACCACATGGGGTCATCGGTTTTCTCACATCATTTAAACATGACTTATAGTTTCCAGGGTCAATTGGTCATATTTAACCCCTGATGCTTCATAGCGATTGCCAAGATCACGGGCATGAGCTGCCTATATGTATGTCTTCAGAAACATTTCTATGCTTCTTTAGACCTTAAGTCATCAAGGACACATGAATGGTTTTCTGACTCGGATCATCTATCTCACACCCAGGACAGGAATCGACCAATTCACAATGTATTACCCTCTGTATCACTGAAGCAATTGCGCCACGGATGGTATGATACATAACGTACTTACAATACATATCGTTGTCAGTTTTGGGGGGTTTACTACTAAGGCCTGGTTTTTCACGTGAGGTCCCCTGTCTAATCTCAGTAGAAGAAGAGGGCTGTGTTCTCACACATCTCATTAACAACCACATTTGTATCTTTCACACAACAAAGACAGTCGAGCAGCAGATTTGTGGAAAGTCGAGAATCCATGCTGTCCGAATATGACTGCTGCTCCATCGCAAATCCTTCAGTCTATTAAAGTAAAACAAAAAACAGCATTGGTCCTCTGACTCATTATAGGTAAGATTTAGTTCTACTGCTAACTCATCTCCCTCAGTTACACCATGTCACCACTCACATTTTTTTAAATGTTAAAATGCACTTACCTCATCTAGGCAACACTTTTCTTCATTTTTCTCATCTTTCTCTTTCTTAGCCTGGGCCTGAATGCTTGTGGCTGCATTATCATCATCACCCTCTTGGTCAGAGTCCCTCTTGGCTCTGTCTTGCATTTCTTTTCACAACTTTCTCTGATGCTTTTTTGGCAGTGTCTCACTGACCATCATCTCTAGCTCCCCTTCTTGTTAATCTCTGTTTTTGGTTTCATAGTAACTTCTTTTTCTGCATCAGATTCACACCCCAGCAACTCTTCAAGATCCTGCAGTGGTGTCTCTTCAGAAGGACAGTCAGATTTAGGATTTTCTGATTCACCAAACTGTTCAGCGAGTTTCTTTTTTATGTCAGACACTCTTCCACTCAACAAGACTTGTGTGGGGCATTCGTTTCACACCTCACGTAGTACACATCACGTTGGCTTGGGTTGTGGGGCCCCGACAACTATCTTCTTGTGCTTTTCATCTCCAGACTTTTCATTAGGCGGTGTGACAATCTGGCTTGTTACAGGGAGGTTGAATTTTTCATTAGGTGGTATGACAATCTGACCTGTTACAGGGATGTTGAAATGAGAAGCGCTTGCCATCTTCTTGCTTGATGTTTTGATAATCTGCTCCAAGTCTATAAATCAGAATCTGAGAAATCTCTCAAAAGCTGTGCCTTCTGGCTTCAAATGCAGGGTTTATATAACGCTTAGCAAGATGGACTGCCCCTTGGTAAAACCATCACCACATCCCATCATACTACACATGGTAACGTGTCAGAGGTACATCTGTTGTAGCCCCCACCCACCTTTTTCAAAACATTATAAATATCACACACACATTTCATTTCAGCCTTCTCCTTGATACTACACAGAGCTGAGGGGGGTGAACTATAGGTATGTGTATTCCTTTTTTCTGATATATTTTTATTCTTTCTAATTCATGACAAAAGTATAAATAATTAGTTTTTTGCAATTGTTGCAATGCTATCCAGAGAAAACTGCTGAACCATCTTATTTACACAGAGGTCCCCCAATTTTAGCTTATGTTACATGCGTATACATAAAGCTATCCTTTTGATGCAAGTTGGACACAGTCCTACAGATGCATGTTAAATAATTTTGTATACTGTTACAAAAACAGAAAAAGGGGTACTCATACAGGCAGATGAATTTCCCTTGGGGTGGGGGTCTCCACACAGATCTGTGAAACATCTGCACGATCAGGTTCCCTCCTAGATACTTCTTTCTGAAAATATCCTAATCAAAACACACACACATGTCCCTGCAGTTATACACCAGGCCTACAGGGGGCACATACCACTACATAAACACTAACTGATTTTTTGGGGTGGGAGGAGCACGGTGGTGAAGAGGGACAGGGTTTGAGCCAGGATGGTGGGGTTCAGGAGAAAGGGGGACAGGGGTTGAGCCAGGCTGGTGGGGTGCAGGAGAAAGGAGAGGCACGGGAGTTCAAGCTAGCATGGTGGGACTCGGGTTCCAGCCAGGATGGTCTGGCAGGGGATCGAGGAGTGTGAGAGGAAGGAGGGGGACAGGGGTTCGAGCCAGGCTGGTCTGGCAGGGTTCGAGGAGTGTATGAGAATGAGGGGTGTAAAACGCTTACAAAATGGTGGTGTTAGGTCATTTCCTGCACAAGGGGCGGGACACGGGTTTGAACGTGTGTCATTTCCGCCAGAAGGGGGCGGGGCTAGCGCATTTTAGGGAGGGACTTCCGGTTTAACAAGGGGCGATTCTGATTGGTCCATTTTAGGCCATGCCCACCTGTCAAATGACGTGGCACGCGCTGATTGGCTGAAATTTAACATTTGACGAGATATATGAACTTATACTACTCTCACTTAACGAGTGTAGCAATGGTCACCTGTCAGACTGAATTTCCAGCAAGCTAACGAGAGCAGTACCACTCACTGATCTCTGCAGAGGGCTGGTCCACAACTTGCTGTGCTTGTATGGGGAATTAATAAACGGTCACATGATCATCCTGTACCAATCACTTCTGTTAATTCTCCCACCCTATGTTATAAAAGTATGTATCAGCTCGGTCAGTGTAAACAGGGCTTTAAATAGCTGGCATAAAGACAGGAAATCTTTTAGGTAGCTTACAGTCCAGTAGGCTGTTACATAAATGGCTTGCATTAAATAGGTAACTTTTCAAATGGTTACTGTCTCTTCAAGTATTGGGCTCTATTGACTGAATGGGGTGATAAAGCTTACTTAATATTCATGAGCCTTAGCCCTGCCCCCTGGAACTACTGTACTACTGGATGAACCTCATAACAACTCTGCCATGTGGGCAATCCCTGTCTTCGAGGTCTACCTACCCACCACAATGCTCTTGGAGGGAGCATATGCAAATTCTGCTCTGTGGGTGGTTATGGGGCCTGTTCTGCCCTGCTCTTCCAACTGGAGCGAATGTCTCTCCCTATTGGGAGGTGGTCTTAATACCAGGGTTTGTCTGCCTCCCACATGTGGTGGCATTGCCACTACCTTCATGCAGCAACCAGTTCTTTCACTTTAATAAATAAATGAAAAAAACAGAAACTTAGCTGACAGTACCAGGATCTGGTGCTAGTGCACTCAACATCACCTACTGCAGATTTTTGTTGAGCTGAACATGCTCTCTGACACTCTATGACACTATTGGTTCTTGGAACCTGCTGCTACTAATGCTGGGAGGCTGTGGGGTGGAATGCTCATTGCTTCACCCTCTCCAATGAACGTCCTCACTCCATTTAATCTTCAGGGCCAAACTGGATGTCCAGCACATGTAACAGGCTCACTGCCACAACTGGAGCACTGCTTTTAACTTGCTCCCCGGAGCACAGCTCCCAGGACAGTTCTTAGCCATGGAAGAACAGCAGGACTGAAAAACAACTGATCAGAGCTTATAAAAACTCTAACATGCAGTGCAGGCTGTTGAATCTCCCACTGCTGCAGGTCTCCTTTGATGCCAACCACAGGGAATTCTGGGATTTGCAGTTACAGAAAATATCAGCTTGCAAGTCAAAAGAATGAGTCAGATACAATCTACTATATTGCGGTCCTGGACTGCAGTAAACAGTAGGTGAAACAAAATACATGCACACAAAGTACATAAAAAACATAGAAACAAAGAATCTGACTACAGATAAGGATTACTTGGCCCACCCAGTCTGCCCATTTTCCCTACTTAGTGTAACACCACTGACCCAACTTGATCTCTGGCTATACTCCCCCTTCCCCTGCCACAAGGTTGCCTTGTGTCTATCCCATGCCTTCTTGAATCCATTACAGTTTTTGGCCCTCTCACCTCCTTTGGGAGGCAGTTCCAGGTATTAACCACTCTTTTCTGTAAAGAAGTACTTTCTTACACCTCCCCTGAGTCTCTCCCCCTCTAGCTTCATAGCATGGCCACTAGTTCTTGAAAATCCTTTGCTCTGAAAGGGGCTTTCTTCTCGAACCTTAGTTATGCAGTATCTGTGAGGTATTTGAAAGTCTCTGTCATAACCCCTCTCTTCTTTCCTCCAAGGAATACATATTGAGGTCCTTCAGTCTCTCCACATAGGGCTTTTGATGTAGACCCTTCACCATTTTAGTTTCTCTCCTCTGGACTGCATCTACTCTATGTCCTACCTGAGAGGTGGTCTCCAGAACTGGGCACAGTACTCTAGGTGAGATCTCACCAGTGATTTATACAGCGGTATCATCTACTCCCTCTTTCTGCTGGTGATACCCCTCCCTATAGTAGTAGTAGTAAAAATGTTTATTTTCATACAGGATAAGAGAGTTGGTACATTTCTTGTCACACCTTTAGGACCGAAGTCCTATTTTCAAGGTGGTCCTGTAATAATTTATCTGGTGCAGCATCCCACTGGCTCTTCCCACTGCCTTATCACACTGTTTGGACACCTTTAGGTAATCAGATATGATTACCCCAGGTCTCTTCCTGTTTGGTATGCACCATTCTCAGTTCCCACATTTTATACTTCACCCCTTTGTTTCTGCACCCCCAGTGCATGATTTTGCACTTTTTCACATTGAAATTCAGTTGCCACACTCTTGACCACTCTTCCAGTTTTTCTAGATCCCTCTACATTTTTTCAACCCTCCCCCAGAGTGTCATCTGCAAAAAGACATACCTTCCCTTCTAGTCCCTCTGCAATGTCACTAGTGTAACCCCCCCGTTGGGGGCTTACCTGTCAGCACTATCTCTGCTGGTCCAGGTTACCTTGATTTTTTTATTCAACTTAAAATGTTTTGGTTCATCTTATAGAGGCAGTCTAATAAAGCAAGTTATAAGTATAAGATGAACTCCACTGCACAATGTTCTTCAAGCTAATGAACATTTTTATTATTTTTTCTCATCTTCACTAAAGCCTTCGCTGACAGTTTCGAAGCTGACACCACTTCACCAGGCCCAAAAATGCAGTGTTACTTTCTTTATTAGCAAAATCATTCACTTTCTCTTCAAGATATTTTGTATCCAAAGGCAAAGAGCGTTTAGCTCTTATTTTTCACTTTTTAGTTCGAACACCACTCTTTCATGGCTCCTAGATATTCTGCTGCTTTTCCTTTCTTAAAGCTTCATATGACATGCTCAGCTCTCCTTGTGCTGGAGCACATAGAAACATAGACTTTGATGGCAGATAAGGACCGCTAGGCCCATCTAGTCTGCCCATTTCCCTACCTACAGGATAGGCCACAGATCCTATTTAACCAACAGCCTATATCTTCCTGCCCCCCACAAGAATTGCCTTATGTCTGTCCCATGCATTCTTGAATTCTCCCACAGTTTTAGACTCCACAACTTCCTCAGGAAGGCTGTTCCATGCATCCACTACCTCTCTGTGAAATAATACTTCCTCACATTGCCCTGAACTGCCCTCCTTCTATCTTTAAATTGTGTCCCTTGTTCTTGCAAGTCTCTTTTCTGAAAGATGCTACCCTCTTGGACTTTGTTGATTCCTTGAGGTACTTGAAAGTTTCTATCATGTCCCCCCTCTCCCTTCTTTCCTCAAGGGTATACATATTAAGCTCCTTTAGTCTCTCCTCATACGGCTTCTCTTGCAGACCCTGCACCATTTTAGTTGCCCTCCTCTGGACTGCCTCTATCCTGTCTATGTCCTTGTGGAGATGGGGTCTCCAGAACTGGACACAGTATTCCAGATGGGGTCTCACCAACTGTCTGTACAGAGGGATAACAACTTCCTGTTTTCTGCTGCTGATGCCTCTCCCTATACATCCCAGTATACCCCAGCCCTCCCTACTGCCTTCTCACATTGCTTGCTAACCTTAAGGTCATCTGATATGATTACCCCCAGGTCCCTTTCCTGTTTTGTTGTTGTTACTACCTCCCCACCCATTGTGTATTCTTCCCCTGGGTTCTTGTTTCCCAGGTGCATTATTTTGCACTTTTTTGCATTGAATCCTAGCTGCCATACGTCAGACCATTCCTCCAACCTTGCCAAGTCCCTTTTCATCCTTTCCACGCCACCTTGTGTATCAACCCTGTTGCAGATCTTTGTGTCATCTGCAAAAAGGCATACTTTTCCTTCCAGTCCCTCTGCAATGCCACTGATGAAGACATTAAAAAGGACTGGACCCAATACTGAACCCTGCAGGTACCCACTAGTAACCGCCTTTCTTCAGAGTGGACTCCATTTACAATTACCTTCTGTGTCCTGTTGTCCAGCCAATGTTTACCCAGGCTACCACCCTGGGACCCACTCCCAGGCTGGTTAATTTGACTAATAGTCTTTTGTGTGGGACTGTGTCAAATGCCTTGCTAAAGTCTAGGTAGGCCATGTCCACAGCCCCTCCCTGGTCTACTACTTTAGTCACCCAGTCAAAGAAATCTATTAGATTTGTCTGACATGACCTTCCAGCTGTGAACCCATGCTGCCTTGGATCCTGTGCTCCACTGACCTCTAGGTACTCAACTATTCTTTCCTTCAGAAGTGACTCCATCACTTTCCCTACCACAGAGGTCAGACTGACAGGTCTGTAGTTTCCTACCTCTGTCTTGGTCCCACTTTTGTGAAGGGGAATCACATCCACCTTCTTCCAGTCCTCGGGTACCACACCATCCTCCCATGATTTATTAAAAAGAGTAGCCAGTGGTTTCACTAGTTCCTTCCTTAATTCTTTTAGAATTCTGGGGTGAATTCCATCAGGACCCATTGCTTTGTCCACCTTCAGTTTTAGGAGTTCTTGCAGAACCCTTTCTTCTGTGAAAGGACTGGGATCGACCCCCTATCAAAAGTGCTTCTGTTAATTGGATTAGGCCTTCCCCTCCTCTTTGTGAATACTGAGCAGAAATATTCGTTCAGTATTCCTGCTTTTCACCGTCCCCTCTGCCCACCCACCGTTTATTCTATTCAGCCTCACTATCCCTCCCTTTGTCTTTCACGCTCGCTGATGTACCTATAAAGGTTTTATCCCCTTCTTAACTGAGTTGGCTATCTTTTCCTCAGTTTGGGCCTTTGCTATTCTGACTTCCTCCTGCTTCTTTCTGCCTTAACTGGTACAGCTCTCTGTCCTGCTCCTTCTGTGTTCCTTATACTTCTGGAATGCTATCTTTTTCTTCCTGACTTTCACAGCCACCTCTCTGAGAACCATAGTGGCTTTTTCTTTCATTTTGATTTGTTTATTTGCTTCACACAAAGGCTTGTTGCCTCTGTGATGGCAGTTTTGATAATTCCCCATTGTTGCTCACCACCTCCTTCTAGCCTGTTTGCTAGTGCTTTTCTGAGGCACTCTCCCATCTTGCCAAAGTCAGCCCTCCTAAAGTCCAGTACCCTCACTTTTGTATGGCTTGACTCTGTAGCTGAGTTTGACGTGAACCACACTGTTTGATGGTCACATGTAGCGGTAGAGCTTTAATATGCCTTGCATCTCAAACAATGCTAGGCAGATTCAGCCATCTTCCTGCTTACAAGGAAGATGGCAGAACCTGACTGAAGGTCTAAGAAAGGAAAAGCAGGCGAACATCTAGGCGCCATGAAGGAGTGGCTTCGAACTAAAAAGTTAAAAATAAGAACTAATAATAATAATAATAATAATAATAAGAGGCTTTAGTCTGGATGAAAAAAATAATAAAAGCGTTTGTTTGCTTGAAGAACATTGATTGTGCAGTGGAGTTCATCTTATACTTATGGCTTATCTGTTAGTCCCTGAGATGGCTCCAGGTTGCCCAGCTTTTTCCACCCCATTTCTTTTTTTGCAGGTCCTTGCTGGTCCCCCTGTGGTTCCTTGGATCCTCTCTTGGGCAACCGTATGGTTTTTCCTGGTGGACTATTGCCCAGGGAGCTGTATTGTGGAGCTGCTGCCTGTCTGATGGCACTGTGGTGCCGGGCGATGCTCTGCGCATGTGCAAAATTTACAAATTTGTTCAGCCATTTTGGTGCCTGCACTGACAGTCTCTCTGGTGGTCCCAGTCCCTGAGTGAAGCAAAAAGGGGACCGGGACACTTAGCTAGACAAGAGAGGCAGTGGGAGAGCAAGGAGGACTGTTTTTGTGAGTGCCAGTCGCGCTCAAGGATCGGAAGCCGCCTCATCAATATTCATGAAGTGGCTCATGAATAATTCATGACCAGGAGCTTGTCTAGGACTGGGGCACAATATTAGTGCTAGAGACAGGCAGGGAAAACAGAAAAAAATGTTTAAAAAGTAGAGGCCCCTTACAGGGAAAGTGTGGCCACAGAGTAACTGGCCAACAAATAAGTAAAAATGTATATGCTAGCTGCATGGGAGCTTAATGTGGGAACTTGTGTAAACTCTCCTGGGACCATGTTTGGCTGCCTGGGGGAAGCTCAGAATGGCAGCAGCAGCAGGTAAAGGGCTAAGGGAAATGGCTAAACTGTATAGTTGCTTTCCAGGTCACAGGGGTGGCTACCAAATGGTGGGGAAAATGCAAAATAAAAGTAAACGGCTTGGCTGCACCGGGATATAAAATCTGGGACACTGTAAAATCTATATTGGGACTGTTTTCCAGCCACATGACATCATTCAACCAACCACAGGGCCAGGACTTATTAAGAGGATCATGGGGCTTACTGAAGAGACTGTTGGGGAGAAATACAAGGGGTTATTCTGGCACCATTTTGAGCAGCCAGTGAGGCATCGAGGGAGCCTCATACATATTCATTTTTCTTACGGACAGTGGCTCCAGCCAATGAGGAGCTGCCAGAAAGTTCCCAAGAGGACAGAACTTTTGGATGTTGAGTCAGTCTGGGGAGAGCTCTCCACAGGGAGGGGGCTCTTGCCACTGGTGAGGAGATGGGGCTGGAAGGCTGGGGAGAGGGCCTTGCCTGAGGGCTGCTAGCAAATCTGTCCCCCAGGGCTGGTCAGCCCCCCCACCCCATGAAGAGAGTGGATTGCATAGTAAACAAGTTATGTGAGCAGCTTTGCAGGAAGAGATTGGAGAAAGCTGCAGGTCCCTGGGAGAGTCTGCTGTGGCAGGAGAATGCACCACAGTGGTGAAAAGAAGACAACATTGAAAATGCACCACAGTGGTGAAAATAAGGAAAAGGTTGTGTCCTGATCCTGGAAAAAGGACAAAGATTGTGTCTTCAGCCTGGAAAAAGACAAAGATTGTGTCCTTCCTGAACCTGGTAAAAGGACAAAGGTTACGTATGAGCCTGGAAAAAGATGGGTACTTTTGCCTGCACCTCACTGGTGAAGAAAGTGGAGGAAAGGAAAAGGAGAGAATGGTGAAGAGAGAAAGCCTCTTCAGACTGGAGAATTGTGCTGCACCTGCATGGTGAGAAAAGAGGCTTTTGAACTATTTGCTGAGACAGAGTTCTGGAATCGTGTGTGTGAGCGAGAGCGAGAATGCAGCTGTGTTAAAGTTGAGAGACTGAATGCAGAAAGATGGACAGGTGTCTTATGGGGCAGTTACCTGCTGTCTGCTCCTGAGATACAGTAAGGAATAGACTGTTGAGATGAACCTGTAGCCCAGACTTTGTACCCTGGGGTCTGGGAGACAGAAAAGGACAGAAACTGCTTTGGCTACACACCGTAGCTGGTAACTGAGAGAAAGAGAAGAAGAGGAGAAATGTGCTAAATGTTCATGCTGACATAGGGGCCAGGTAGGCAATATGCTGACCCCCATCAAGTGGGGTCTGCTCCTGCAGTGGGTCATGGAGCTTGTCCCCGAGTACACCCACACTTTGATCCATGGAGGAGCCTGGCCAAGGGAGCCACTCCTGGGTCTGGGTCTCTTGCAGGTGGAAGGCCTTGTACATGTGCCCTGTAACAGGCCCGTAATAGGCCGAAGGGGACAAACTGCAAAATCTCCTAGCAAGCTGAAGATATAATCTGCAGCATCTGTGCCCCTTCCAGTTTTAAGCATCATGCCCTATTCTGCCTGTGCTGTTTCTATCAATCCCAGGTCCCTAAACCTTGTAACAGCTGGCAAGACAGGGGGTACTGGCCCTCTCTAGGATGGCATCTGAGAGGGGCTACACTAATTAAGACATTAAAGAGGACCGGTCCCAGTACTGATCCTTGTGGCACCCCACTGATCACCCTCCCTTCCTTGGAGTGAATTCTGTTTACCTCTATCCTCTGTCTCCTATCCCCCAACCAATTTTTTACCAAGTTTATCATCTTTGAACTCATGCCTAGGCTATTCAGCTTACTTATGAGTCTCCTATGAGGAACAGTATCAAAGGCCTTACTGAAATCTAAGTAGGCTACGTACGCTGCTCCACTCTTATATACTTCCCTGGTCACCCAGTCAAAGAAATCTATCAAATCTGTTTGCCATGACCTCCCCCTTGTGAATCCATGCTGCTTCAGATCTATAAAATGGGGAGGAGAAAATTCTGTTTTCTGATTGTTTATTATCTGTGCATAAAATCTATTCCATGCACAGATAACAACAAGTTCCTAAAAGCAGGACCACATCATAAACAAAGAAAATCAGCAAGCCATTAGAATGTTGATTTTTTTAAATGACGCCATTTTTGACCTCACTAAGGTGGCTTATCTCAGACTTGTGGTCGATCAGTGCTGTGTCACCATTGTTTCTCCCCATTTACAGTCATTGAGTTCTGGGACCCAAGAACTGCTAGAGGCTCCCCTCACCTCCCATGCTCTTACACTCACCTTGCGGCAGCAGAGGACTCTCGCCCTGTCGGTACAGCTCTCAGGGTTCATCCCATCCCTCTCTCAGACCACAGAGTCCAGCATTTCATAAATGGGGAACAAAAATAATTTTCTGTATGTTTTTTTTTCTTCTACATTTACATAGCTGCAAAACCCATTTCTTTCTTTGTTTTTTTTTTCCAAGTTTTATATTGGCAGTCAGGGCTCTTGAATATCAGGGTAAAACACAAGTACTGCTAGTTGCTGACGTTCAGTTGGTCTGCCACAAGAGGGGAAAGAAACTGCTTGGTTTTCTATGGGCACTAACTTTAATATGTACAGCCACATGTTCCTGTTGTGGGGGGTGAGTACAGACGTGACTCCTGCGCTTGGCTGCTCCATTTGGGGGGTGTGTGGACCCACTCGCTCCATGTCCCAGCCTGCTCCTGCTGTGCCGAAATGAGGGCATCGGTCGTGGTTTAAAAAAAAAAGCACCTCTCTATCTTTTCAGATGGAACTTATTCTCATTCACCAAAAAGACATAAGAAATAAACCACAACAATCCCCACAACAGTACAGGAGCAGGGGTGGGGGGTAGTGATACTGGTAACAAAATTACACCACTAGTACTGATGCCAGCAAAGGACAACTTTTGTCCACCACATACACAATAACATCATTTTGTAGTGGGTGGAACGACTATTTTATTATGAATTCACACAAACAAATCTTTTTTTCTGCACAGACACCCAGCTGTAAAACAGTTTTAAAAAGGAGCCCATTTTATAAGCGCAATAAGATACTCTGGGGTGTGCATGGAACAGATGTTACCGCACAACCTGGGGCTGAAGGCACTTGGCTTGTGGCCTCATGCCTCACTACGCCCCTGGCCTTGCAGTAAAATCTGTTCTATGCACACCCCATTGTGTCTTATTGCTTACTTGTTAGCCACTGGAGTCATGATATTCCACAATCCTTTCTTCAGTAGTGATTCGATTTATTTCCCCACTACTGAGGTCAGGCCGACTGGCCTGTAATTTCCTTCTTCCTCCCTTGTGAAGTGAGACTTCATATGCCCACCTCCAGTCCTCTGGGACCACCCCCGTTTCCAGTGAGTGGTTGAACAGGACTCTCATAGGTGCAGTTAGCACCTCTCTGAGCTCCCTATATATCCTTGGATGTATCCAGTCTGGTCCCATTGCCTTGTCCACTTTCAGAATTGCGAGGTCCTTCAGGACTCTCTCATCTGGAAATGGACTAGTATCTACCATCCCACCAACCATGCCCCTGACTCTTATCTGTGGACCCTTGCCATCCCCTTCCTCTGTCAACACTGAACAAAATTATCTATTAAGAGTGTCTGCTTTTTACTGGTCCCCATCCACACACTCCCCTCCCCACCCTCCTTAGCCTTACATTCCTTTCTCTGATCGTTCTCCTTTCAGTTACATACTTTAAAATGTCTTGTCCTCATTCTTTACTGCCTGGGTTATTTTCTCCTCCATTTGCACCTTTGCACTCCTGACTGCTTTCCCTGCCTCTCTCTGCTTCTCTTGATACTCCTTCCTATCCTCCTCACTCTGTGTCTCCTTATACCTCCTGAATGCTAAAATGTTTGTCTTTACCGTCATGCACACCTCCTTTGACAACCAGAGCAGTCTCTTTTTCTTCTTGCTTTTCCTTACTTGCCTGATGCAGAGATTTGTTGCCTTCACTATCCCAGCTTTTAATTTTACCCACTCTTCCTCCATGCCACTGAAGTTCTCCCCCACTGCCAGGACATCCATGAAGCATTCCCACATCTTTGTAAAATCAGCCCTTCTGAAGTCCAGGACCCTTGTCTTTGTGTGATTCTATTCTGCCACGATCTTATATCAAACTACACCATGCAGTGATCACTGGTCCCCAGGTTGCCACCCATCATGACTTCTGCAACACTGCCCCCCGTAGTAATAACAAGGTCCAGACTTTCTCCCTCATGAGTGGGCTCCCCCATAAGTTGCCTGAGGAACGCCCCCTGCAGGGAGTCTAGGATGTCCCTGCTTCTGGCTGATGCTGCAGCTGGAATGCTTCAATCTACATCTGGCAGGTTGAAGTCCCCCAACAAAAGCATTTCAGCCTTATTTGCCATCTTTTGGATGTCTTCCATCAGAACCTTATCCATCCCCCCCCGTGCTGGAGGTCTATAGATCACACCTGTTCGAACAGCATCTCTCTTCCCTGTCTCCATGATGACCCAGAGTACCTCTGCCCCTCCCTGTGTTCCCTGAATATCAGTTGCTCTTATGCTATCCCTCACATAAAGAACAGCCCCTCCACCTTTCTTACCAACCCTATCCTTCCTGAACAGAGTATAGACTGGTATGGCTATATCCCAGTTATGGAATTCATTGCACTGTGACTTAGTAATGGTGACAATGTCTAGGTCAGTTTCTGCCATAATGGCTTCTAGTTCTGGGTTTTTATTTCCTAGACTTCGAGCATTTGCACACTTGGCCTTCCAAATTCTGCTCACCACCCTGCTTATCAACCCCCACATTCCCTTTAGCCATCTCTCCTAACCCCCTCTAGGCCTCATTTCCATCTTTATGCGTTTCTACCATTTTGTTTTTCTTGTTATTAGTTACCCTATGGGATTTCCCTCCCAAAGGATATTCTCTACTGACTACATCAGCTTGTGGGGGGGGGGAGAGTTTATGTCTCCCTGCTTTCTTCAACCCACCACCCCCCCCCATGCAAGTTTAAATGTTCACTGATGTAACATTTAAACTGCTCACTGAGGACTGTGGTTCCCATCCTGGATGGATGCAGGCCATCTTAGTAAAAATTGTACAAATTGGGGCCAGTCCTGAACTTGGGTGTGGGGCTCCTAGTTCTAACTGTTCCCCTTTAAAACCTGTGCAAGAAAAATGCATTTCCAATAGGTCTCTTTTAAATGAGATTGAAAAGTTCACAAATTATAACATTCCAAAACAGATGCATGAAGAGCATAGTGAAAAGCAGTTCTTTTTCCCCTGAGTGGTTAGCATCAGTGCTGGACATGGGAAAAGCTCTCTCACGCCAAGGCAAGCCTGACCAGCAACAACTGAACACAAAAAGACAGCCAAGTATTAACGATACCTTTCTACAAGTGATGGCCACTCTAAAGAAACATAAAGAGCACAGTGATGAGTCTGGGGTGAACATGCAAAACAAAGTGATATATCATACTGTAAAGGGTCCTCACTTTCAACAGTGCTCCGACAGTTGCTGCAAAATACATTAGGATACCATATTCTACAATAGGTGGGAGAAAATATTGTGCTAATAGTTTTTTGAATCAGTACAACGATTGTCACAGTAAATCATACCAAATACTGATAAATTATTTTAATGAGATTTCAATATGTAATTTAAAAGACAGAGCACTGTTGAGAGTGAGGCCTAATTGCATAAAGCTAGGCAACAAGTCTAAAAGAACTTTGTCCTGACTTGTTTTAATGAAAGTCAGATACTCAGTTATAGATTGGGTTAAGCAAGGCAAGGCAAGTTTATTTTCACAGCACTCAATCCTTAAGGCTCTGGGCACCTAAGTGATAGCAAAATATGGATCGAGCTAGCAATATAGCTTAGAGGTCAGAGTAACAAGCTGTGAATGAGCTTGATAGATCCAGGAGACCTGGGTTTGATTCCCACAACCTCCCTTTAAACTCTGTGTAACCCTGAGCAAGTCACTTAACCTCCCCAGTGCTACCAAGTCACCTCTGAAAACAGTCATTGTGCCTAATAGGCCTTAGGGGAAGGGGAACTTGTTTAACCAGGAAAGGCACACTAAGCCGAAGCTTGTTTCCAGGTGCAACCTGGGAGCACAAGGAAGTTAAGTGACTTGCTCAGGGTCACACAGTATGCAAGTAGAGGCTGTGGGATTCAAACCCAGGTCTCCAGGTTTGCAGCTCAGAGCCCTAAACCGCTGTGCTATACTGCCTCGTTACCAGGTTACAAAAGAATAAAAAAAATGATAAAGCATAAATTACACAAAAACATAATGAAGTACAAGTGGTTGCTATTTAATTTCAGGATAAGCTAAAGTAAACAGATAGATTTTAAGAGCATTTTCAAAAGAATCCATAGAAGGGGCATTATGTACCACAGCTGGCAAACTATTCCACAGTAAAAGGCCAGCAACTTCAAAAGCACTATCCACTGAGAGCTTCACCCTTGAACAATGGATGAATGTAAGCCCACCTTGGTATAACAGAGTGGGGGAATAGGAATGTAGGGGGTTAGAAGGTCTTCCAGATAGCTGGGTCCTAACATGTGCAGGCCTTATAAACCAAAAAGCTAATAAGAATACAATTGCATTATACTATCTCAAAAAGTAAGGAAATTCTTTGCAAAAAAAGGAGTTAAAGCAAAATTTAGGGTTGTGGCTGGGGTGTACGAATAACAAATATAATTTTCTAACACCACAAATAATACACTATTCATCATTCAGATCCCAGATAATGAATAGCAGCACTATTCGTGCCCCGCTATTCGGAAAATGCTATTTACAAAGTTAAAAGAAAAAGAAACAGTCCCCCACACTCCTCCCTAGCCAAAATCACTAAATCCAAGCCCCCCCAAATCATAAAATACCTGGTGTCTAGTGCCCCCCCACTGGACAATTGCAGTCCCAATGTTAAAAAAAAAACATTTCAATAATTTTCCCTCCCTGGTGTCTAGTCCCCCAATTCCTGATCCCTTAGTAAAACATTTTTTCCTTAGTAATTCCCTGGTGTCTAGTGGACCCACCCACTCTGACAGGTAGTCTCCCACCACCCTGCTCCCCCCGTCCTGACCCCAAGTGGGTGACCAGCACAGCCCTCCTCTCTCCTCCATAGCTGGCCACCCACTGCGCTGTCAATGAATAAGCATGTGCTTGTACAAGCACACACTCATTCATTGACTGCTCCTGCTCACTAGTAGTAGTCACACTCTGTGGGGTGGCAGACAAGAGCAAAGGGCTGTTCTGGTGGCTGGCAGGGGGTCAGGATGGGGGAACAGCATGATATGAGCAGGGGAGGAGGGTGGGGGACTGTTAATCTTCCTTTTTTTTTTATTTAAATTACATCCCCCATCCTCAAATACAAATAACGAATACTTGAATATTTGGGCCCCCCCCGAATAGAATATTCTAAATAAAGTATTCCCTCACCCCAGTTGTGGTTACAGCAAAAAAAGTAAGGAAATGTGTCTTTAGGGTTTCTAGCCCTAAAACCACACCCAACCCCCTGAATAGGGTTGCCACCTAGCTGGTTTTCAATTGGCATGGCCATTTTTTTTTTCACTGTCCTGATGGCTGCCAGTGAAACAGTGCAATCTGCCATTTTTGTTTCTCATTGACTGCCAAATTTTACTGTCTGTGCACCTCAGCACCTGTATTGCATTTTGCATGTGCAGTACTGATGAAGCAGCCACAGGACTCAGGACTCAGAGACAAGAGACTAAAGAGAGAGCGAACAGCAACACAGGAGGGAAGAGAGTGAGCTGCGATGAGCAGCCAGGAAGGGAGCAGACTAGCACTGTCCATGTTCAGTTGTCATAGGCGCCGGGTTGTATGGGCCCGTGGGGCATGGGCCCCATCAATATTTATTGAGCTGGGCTGAGCCCCAGCAATATTTTATGCTTGCTCTGATTCTTTTCTCCCCTTTGGGCCCCTTGCCCTTTAAATTGTGCATGCGGCGTGTGACCGGCATTGATTCGCCTGCCAGGCTGCCACCCCCCCTTGCCGTTAAATTGCTGGCGCCACCATGGTGGTCTTGGTGCGCTATCCTGCTGGCAGCGTTATTTAAAATTTGCGCCACTGGCACAAGATTAGGTGTTTGTCTGTTTGACATGTTTACTTGGACCCCCCCTTACTGCTCAGTGCTTTCTGGTTGGGTGGTGGCTGGTGGCATTTTCCAATTTGCCAGCACCGCTCCCTGTGGTTGGCCACTGCAGCAGCCAGCAGGGTTTATTAGGCGCCATACACATGCGGTTAGTGTGTCTGATTCGTCGGTGAAGCGTCTTAAGGCAGCGAGGAGTCGGCGTGAGCAGAGCAGCAACTCTAGCAGGAAGAAGACGAGTGACCAACCAGATGGAAAGCGAGAGGAAGGCGACAGTGGGAGAGAGAGCTGAGGGTGAGGAGGATGAGTGTTCCCTTTTTTCCCCCTTTCCTACCACATCTGTGGTCTGACTAGTCAACCGAGTAGTATTTCAGTTCGGGTTGGGGAGTCGGGACCTGTCACCGGGTGAGTGGGGCGATTGAGCCGGCATCTGGGCTGGGCGACGAAATCAAGGAGCAGGCGAGCAGCAGCCAGCACCAGCAGGTGTACAGTGTGAGGCCAGGGTGAGTAAAAATGGTAAATTAATGGATGGATGTGACTCTGAGGGGAGTCCGGGACCTTGCTGCTTGCTGCTGCTACAGTGAGTGCACTGTATTAAATTATCTTTCTGATGATGGGTGGTAGTGTGTATGGTGGTTGAAGCAGACAGTGGTGTGTACTGCTAATTTTCACAGGATTAGAGTGGTGGTTGTAACTTTACTTGTTAGTGTGTTTAACTTTCAGCTTAAGGTATATAAATTGTTCTTCCAGCAGTTTGGGGAATTTTATATGCTGAGGATATTTTTATGCTGTATTTTCTGCACCTCATGTTTCTTCAGGTGGGCCTGATTTCCTGAGTTCATAATCCCACTCAAGTAAAAGTTCCATGGTAGTCTGATCCAGGATCCTGATCAAACCTTTGCCAGCATTCCAAAGCCTGATCCCTGCAGACTGCAGTAACTAGTCTGTGGCTTATCCCTTGCAGGTGGGATCCGACTGCAGCCAGCTTCTCGGGACTTAAGTCACTTAGTAGTGGTGGTGGGGTACTTGATAAGGGCGTTGTTCAGATTTTAATTCTGCATGGCATGCCATATCTTTCAACTGTCCAGTGTTAGGAGGAATGTCCCATATTATACTCCTCAGAAGTTGAACCCCTCTGTCACACATAGAAAGGACACTTGCCCTCATTGCACAGTAGGAGTCCTACATCTCAATCTCAACTGTGCCATATTAGGATGGTTGTCCCTTATTTGTTGACTGGGAAAGGAGGACTAGGCAATTCTGCCTATTTTCAGCCTTGTGCTATTGGGGGAGACACAGATGGCGACCAACTACCAACACTGGTCTGGAATAGATTAAGCTGTTGGTGGTATTTTTGAGTGAATAAGGGAATTTTACAAAGTGCCACGCCCATGGGATCTTTAACTTCTAGGTGAACAACTACCAGAAGAGGCAGATGGGACCTCCATTTAATATCTCATCCAAAAGACTGCTCCTCAGGAGTTCAGTACCCCTCTCATGCTGCATTACAGTGTCAGTACTAGAATTTAACCCCAAGTTCCTGGTGTAGGGATGCAACCCACAGCCTTCCGATCTTCCTCAGTAGTGGGTGTAACCTGCTGAGCCACTGACCCTGCTATTCAACACATATTTTGCCCACATGGGGAGGGTGCTGCTTTCCCAAGGAGTATCTCCATTGATAAATGCCATGGAATCTTTAAAGTCCACCTGGACAATGAGCACAGATGGGCACAAGGGACCTTGGTTTGACATCTCATCCATAGAATGGCCCCTCAGCAGTGCAGAACCACCCCCCCATACTGCATTACGTGTCAATGGGTATTATCCTAAGTACCTGGTGTGGGCCTATCATATCTGATGACGTGAAGGTAGCAAAGCAGTGTGATAAGGCAGTGGGAAAGGCTAGTAGAATTCTGAGGTCCATAGGGATCACCAGCAGAAAGAGGGAGGTAGTGTTACCCCTGTATAGATCAATTGTGAGGCCCCGGCCCCGCCCCCACCTGGAGTACTGTGCCCAGTTACGGATGCCCCATCTCAGGAAAGACATAGACTGGGTGGAGGCAGTGCAGAGAGGACAACCAAAATGGTGCATGGCCTGCATCAGAAGCCCTACGAGGAAAGACTCAGGGAGTTAAATATATACTTTCTAGAGGAAAGGAGGAAAAGGGGAGACATGATAGAAACATTCAGATATCTCAAAGGTATCAGTAAGGTACAGGAGGGTGGCATTGTGCACAGAAAGAGATGCCAAAGACAAAGAGGTATGTTATGAAGCTGTAATGGGGGAGTTTTAAGCTTTGTTTACATGGTCACATTTGCACTGAGTAACCCAAGTGCTCGGGATGCTTCATTGCAAAGGCTTCTGTGTAGACACTTATTGGATTGGGTTTGTACTCTGTATACTCAGGCTGTTGTCTGTATGGTAACTGCAACACACTGAATATCAGCACTTGGTCACTACATAATGTTTGTTGTATCTGTTTACCTCTATAGTACAAGTACAACACCCTCTGAAATCTTTTTTTTGTTTTGTTTTTTGGCTACGTGGTAGATGATGTCCTGCAGGGTTAAAACAAACAAAAAAAAATTGTCCCCTTAAAAACAGCTAGAATACATACAGGTCATCAGCACATATTCATTAGTCCATTTATGGTTGAGCTTCTAGGTGGCTTACTATGAATGCCTTTTGGGTGCACCAATCCTGTCTCTATCCAGCCACTCTGTGCGTGTTTAGCTAAATTTCCTTCAATATGCCCCTAAGTGTTTCTTAGTTTCCTTAAAATTCTAGATTTAGCTAAAATTTTCACTTGTCCAGCCCGGCAGCAGTGGCAATATTTTCTATTCCAATTTTTTTTTTCCCCAATCTAGCTGTTTGGTATCCTGGTTTACCACATGCTGCTTCTATTTTGGTATCCTTCTGGTGATCTTACAGTCCCATCTATGCCTCCCCCCAGGTGTTGAGACTGACAGGGATCCGCATGGGATAGGAGCAGAGTGCTGGTGTCCTCATTCTGAAAGGTTGTTGGCATTTGGTACACCCCTTACTCTATAAGCGTTATAGTCTCCAGAAGTCTGGTTGCACGTGCTGTTGTCACTCATGTTACTGCTCTTTCAATGGCTGAGGTTCCTTCAAGTATTGCTGCTTTGCTTGCTAGCTTGTTTTTTGTCAATTGCCTTGTCACTGTGTGGTGGTGGAAGTCAGGAGTCTAAGTAAGCAGAAATTTAATTTCTACAAGGTATGGTAAAAATAAACTTTTGTTCTTGGGCTCCATGAGCTGACCAGAGGGGTAGGTGGTCATGATCTGGGAGTATAGGGTGGTTAAGTGACTTATTCAATCACACAGTATACAAGTGGAGGTTGTGACAATGAAACCCAAGTTTAGTATGTTGGATGTATCAAGCTCGTTCACCGCTCATTACCCTAATCTCTAGGCTATACTGCCAGCCAGGGTCTAAACATGCAGAGATCCACATTACGATACAATGTGCCCTGCTCCCATAGACTCCTAATGGTGCTGGGTTGACCTGTGACCCAGATCATGGACGGTGCAGCCGGTGCTTTAACACCTAAAAACCTGATGGTTAACCTTTGACCCCTGGGCCAGGCCTTGACCTCTGACCCCTGGGCCCCACCAAAAATTTTACAAACCTGGCTCCTATGTCAGTTGTCATGGTGACTAGGGGTCGGGGAGAGTGTCTGAACAGCTGCAAGTTGAAGGGAGCAGACTGGCACTTCTAGACCACTAGTGTTCAGTTTTCATTGTGACTAGTAGGGGGAGAGTGTCTGAGCAGGAGAGAGAGAGAGAGTGAGTGAGCGACAAAGCATCTCTGAGCAGCACCACTAGTATCCTGTTGTCATAGTGACACTTAGCAAGAATCAGAAAGCCAGAGAGTTAGCAACAGTCAGTGAGCATGAGCAGCCACCTGCGAGTGGGACAGAGGGGCAGGACTCAGTAGGCAACACGCCAGAGCAAGGTGTGGACCCACCATGCAGACAGCCAGTGTCTTATCTTTCTTCAATCTGCACCCTCATCAGCCCTTGTGTGTCACTGTGAGCTGCCGGAAGAGCAGATCGGGAGAGACACGTTACAGTATCGGGCAGAGCTGCTTAATTTTTGACATGTTAACACTAGCAGCTGAGCAGCTCTGTATGTGTGTCAGTGATACAATGGGCAGGACTTGGGACTACTGTGGGACTGGAGCAGAGACAAACAATACTGCCTTGAACTAGTCTGTGGACCTCCTCAATGAGAGGTTTATCCCAGGCTGCCTTAGGCTCAAATAAAAGATTATACTGTGTGCATTTAGACAATAATATGCTGCATAGCGGGGGAGTGGGTAGGGCGGGGGCAGGTGGCTGAATTCTTTGCATTCCCAAGGTGGCAACCCTACCCCTACCCCTACCCCTGAAGCAAATCAGGGGTGCAGCCTTCCTTTGGGTTAACAACCCTAAAGCTCAGCCCATTCCATACACTCCGGAATCATACACATCTAATAGAGTAAGCTTTAGGGTTGACAACCCCAGGGAAGACTGTACCCCTAACATGTTCAAAGCCTTGTAAGCCAAAAGCAAATAATGATACAACACTGTTCTATTAGTGAGAATAAGGTCCAGAATTTCTCCCGCACAAGTAGGCTCTCCACAAGTTGCCTGAGGAATGCCCCCAGCAGGGAATCTAGGATGTCCCTGCTTCTGGCTGATGCTGCAGCTGCGATTGTCCAATCAACATCTGGCAGGTTGACGTCCCCCACCAAAAGTACCTCAACCTTATTTGCCATCTTTTGGATGTCTTCCATCAGAACCTTATCCATCTCCTCCCCCTGTGTTGGAGATCTGTAGATCACACCTGTTCAAACAACGGCTCCCTTCCCTGTCTGTAGGGTGACCCACAGTACCACCGCCCCTCCCTGTGTTCCCTGAATCTCAGTTACTTTTCTGCTATCCCTCATGTAAACAACAACCTCTTCCCCTTTCTGACCCACCCTATCCTTTCTGAACAGAGTATAGACTGGTACGGCTATGTCCCAGTTATGGAAATCATTGCACTGTCACTCAATAATGGTGACAATGTCTGGGTCAGTTTTTGCCATAATGGCTTCTAGGTACTTATACTGGGTGCTTATACTTGGTTTAGAATGGAAGAAGGCTTAAATAGCCCATTATTACCATTCCCCAAATTAGCGGGACCATTTTTGCCTATTTCACATTAACCAGGTATCGACCCTTTCTTAAAATCTAGGTCTAGGATTTTATTTCCCAGACTTCGAGCATTTAGACACATGTCCTTCCAAATTCTACTGTCACCCTGCTTATTAACCCCCCATTCCCTTTTTGTCATCTCTCCTTACTGACCTCATTCCCATCTCTCTTCATTTCTACCATATTGTAATTCTTATGTACCCTATGGGATTTCCCTCCCATAGGATATTCCCTACTAACTACTTCAGCTTGCGGGGGGGGGGCAGTTTATGCCTCCCTGCTTCCTTTCACCACCACCCTCTGCAAGTTGAAATGCTTACTGATGTAACATTTTTTTCCTTAAGTATTTTAGGTACTTTTTCCATTTTTCTCCCTGATTCCAACTCCCTACCTTGGACATGCATGCGCATGTGGAGGTATGTGCACGCCATGACTTAAGGTGCCCTCCTTTCATGTCACCCCCACTGCCTATGCTTACCACAAGACCTCCATCAGGTGGCAGTGGGACTATGGGGGGTGACAATCACCCCAAGAGAGGAGAGCTGCCTTTTGGCTGCTCAAATCCTGCTCTGACCCTCCCCCCGGTGCCAGCACAGTGACGACCTGAGTCCGTTCCCGAACCCACGTCACCAGCATAGTACGAGATAAGGTTCCAGTACCTCAGCCCTCAGCACCACCAGACCAGCACTGATGTAACATTTAAACCACTCACTGAGGACTGTGGTTCCCCTCCTGGATGGATACAGGCCATCTTAGTATAAATAGTACAAATTGGGAGCAACCTTGAACTTGGGTGTGGGGCTCCTAGTGCTAACTGTTCCCCTTTAAAACCTATGCAAGAAGAATTCATTTCCCAATAGATCTCTTTTAAATGGGATTGAAAAGTTCACAAATTACAACATTCCAAAATGGATGCAGGAAGAGCCTTAAACAAGCGTTTGTCAATGCCGAATGTTTGCTTGCTAGTATTAGCAGTGGAAGTGCAGGAGTTAGACAGATGTAGTAAGTAATGGCAGTAAAGTATTGAACTGACTGCAACTCCACCCCAATCCTGCAGAGATGGACAGGCAGTGGGGGTGTGCCTTTGGGTTGTCACCCATAATGGTCACAACAGTTCACCTCACCCTACCCTGTAGACAGTGACAAGTGTTGAGGTATGCCTTGGGGTGTTCGGGCTTTACACTCACCTCATTCCATAAGGAAATATGCTGAAATGGGTGCAGTATAGGAGAATGGTTTGAATTCTGGGGCCAAAGAGTCCAAGGTGCACCTCGATGCCTGTCACTGGCTGCAGGGTGGGGGTGTGGGTGGAATGGCATGAGCATTACAGTCAACAATCCCAAGTCACACCCCTGACGCCTGTCAGACCCTATAGGGTAGGGCGTTATGGTTGGAAACCCTAAGACCCTGGACGTTTCTTGGTATTTTTACTCTAAGTTTTCAGCATGGGCTTTTTGTGACACCACCGCATGAACAATGACTATCAGTTTGTTAGCTGAAAGGTGATTTTGCACAGTGACTGTGCCATTTGGCGCCACAGGTGTGAAAACACATTTTGAACATGATGTAAAAAATGACAGCTGTACTGTTCATGCGGAGGAGAACAGCATGTTGAAAATCTGAAGTGAAAATATAAAAAACTGGTGAAGGCACGAAGGTGCATAGAAACTGTGCAACACACCCCCGTAATGCAATTATTTGGGGGATTTTTTGCACCAGATTTTCAATGTAGGCATTTTGGGACCTCCGCTCATGAACAGTGTTACTGTGATTTTCTTAATCTGTCTCGAACACTGATTTCCTACAGCGACTGTGCTATTCTGTGCCGGAAGTGCAAAAACACATTTGGCCAGGATGAAAAAATGACAGCTGCGCTGGATGCATAAGGATGCATGGAAAAATGCCAATGTTGAAAATCTGGAGAGAAAATATTACAAATTTGTGAAGTTACGAGGGTTAGAAACTGCGCAAGGCATGCTCGTAACACAGTCATTTTATGGACTTTTGTGGCCAAATTATCAACATAGGCATTTTAGGACCTCTGCTCATGAACAGTGTCACTGTGATTTTCTTAATCTGTCCCAAACACTGATTTCCCACAGTGGCCGCGCTATTCTGCGCTGTAAGTGCAAAAACACATTTTGGCCAGGATGTGAAAAATGACACAAGGAGGTGTGAAAAAATATCAATGTTAAAAATTTGGAGTGAAAATATTACAAATTCACGAATTTGCGAGTGTGCATGGAAACTGCTCAACGCACGCTCGTAACAAGTCATTTTTGGAAATTTTTCCACTGGACTTTTTGAGAGCCCACCTCATGAACAGTGACACTGTTGTTTTGTTAAGTGGTCCCGAAAGGTGATTCCGTGCAGTGACCATGAAATCACCTTTCTGGACTGAATAACCAAATGACAGTCACAGAATTCATGAGGTGGGGTCCCAAGAACCCCATGTTGAAAATTTGGTGCAAAAATTTGAAAAAATGACCGAGATATGCACCAAACTTGGAAAAAAAAACTATTTGCGCCATTATACAGCTTACCGGCATATCTTCAGTTCGTGGTCGGCTTTGAAGAGTGCATACGTGTTCCCGCTCCACCAAAGATCATCATGCCAGCCTCCAGAAGTAAGTATGGGGTGAGGTGTGTGAGGAGGCAGGCACGTGAGGTGGGCGCGGGTTGGGGAGGGGGCAAGAGAGTCAACGAGGGACCGTTTTCTTTTGTTACAGTTTTTTTTTTTTTTACAAAGATGATGTGGGACTTTTGTCACACTAGGGTGGGCTCCCAGCATGGCACCTGGAAGTTTGGGGGACAGTGGAGCCAATGGGGGATTGGGCACCCCCATTGGCCACACAGTGTGGAGGGGGGGGGAACACATGAGGACACTGGAATTGTGCCACGCTGGGGTGGGCTCCCAGCATGGCACCTGGATGTTGGTTTTTTTATTAGGGGGGCACTGGAGCCAACAGGGATTGGGCACCCCCATCAGACATACAGTGTGCTTGGGGGGAGAGTGCACATGAGCTGAGGGGGATTGGGCACCCCTTCAGCACACAACAAATGGGGGTGGGGTGCACATACAATGACAGCTACAGTCAGCGGTGGTGACCTGAAGGCAACTTGCATACCGCTGAAGGCACAGCAGTATGCAAATTGCCTACATGTTACCACCGCTGATTGTAGCGATCATTTGCTTTCAACTGTATGGCACTGCATCTGAACTGCTGTCATAGACAGCTGGGACATTCATTGGTGCGGTGTGGCCGCACCTGCAGAAATGCTCAGGGCATTGGAAGCGGGGGTGCCACACCTATGAAAACTCATATGGTGGCACTATGTTTCTTGCACACGTGTACAAGCAAACATAAAATATTAAGCAGCAGAGTAAAAAAGCAATTATTTTTCCCTGAGTAATTAGCATCAGTGCTGGACATAGGAAAAGCTCGCTTATGCCAAGGCGAGCCTGACCAGTAACAACTGTACACAATAAAACAGCCAAGTATTAATGATAACTTTCTACAAGGTATGGCCACTCTAAAGAAACAAAAAGAGTACAGAGATGAGTCTGGGGTGAACGTGCAAAACAAAATGACATGTCATACTATAAAGGGTCCTCACTTTCAACAGTGCTCCATCAATTGCTGCAAAATACATTAGAATACCATATTCTACAATAGGTGAGAAAACATGTTGTGCTAATAGTTTTTTTATCAGTACAACAATTGTCACAATAAATCATACCAAATGCTAATGAATTGTTTTAATAAGATTTCAATATGTGATTTAAAAAAGCATTGTTGAGTGTAAGCCCACCTTGGCATAACAGAGAGTGTGGATTGGGTGTAGGGGAGCAGGAGGTCTTCCAGATATCTAGGCCATAAGCCATACAGGGCCTTGCAAACCAAAAAGCATATCTTTTTTTTTTGTTGTTGTTAACTTTCTTTTTGCACTGGACCCCCAGAAACTCTCTCAGGCAGGGCCCTCATGCCCCTACTGCTCTACCACCTGCCTGATGCTTGCCCTTAAGGAAATCTGGGATAGACACTCCCCACCTGCTAGAACTGGAAGGTTCACCAGGCTGCTACATTCAGGACCAGCTGCATGCAACATATTGAACCCCCAGATAACCCTAGGTATAAAATGTTGCAAAATTCCAAACTGGATGTCACAAAAGTGTGCACGGTCATTCATAATCAGGTCTTCCGATGCTAGATATTGCCTGATCTAAGCGATGTGACATTGACAAAATTGTGTGTGTGAAGCCGGACTAACTGGTGAACCCTATCAAATGAAACCAACTGGTCACAGCTACAAAAGCACTCCGTATTACAAAAAATGTATACATGCTTCAAGAGCTCAACTTCCCCCAAAAAACCTCCAATGTTTCGTGCCAATACCTGTGCTTTCTTCCTTAATGTATCTAAAAAATTGCTTTTCCCCACCCTTGAACCCCTCCACAATACACAACTGTATGTCTGCCTTTGCTTCTCTGACTGCCCTTTTAGTTTCCCTTGTTCTCATTTGTTCATCTCCCCAGTCTTCCCTCCCTTGTTTTTCCTTGTACCTGGAGAAGGCCTTCTTTTGGCTCACACTGCTTCCCTGACCTTTCTGGAGAACCATATTGGTCTCTAGTACCTCTTTCTTTTGATTACCATTCTCATGAAAGACTTTGTTGCCTCAAGAATGGCCCCCTTGACTGCCCCCACCCATCATCCCTGATGCTGTCCACCCCGACTAACTTGTCCTGGACTTGCTCCCTCATCCAGTTGAATTCTGCTTTTCTGACATTTAAGACTTCAACCTTTGATGAGGGTTTACTTGTCAAAAGGGCAGGTCGAACCATATGGTCGCTTCACACTAGTGGTTCCCCTACTCACTCCTCATACTGCTTCTGAGTTGGTGAGCACCACATTGAGTATGGCAGCCTGCCTAGTGAGTTCCTTAACTAGCTACACCAGCATGCAGTCCTGCAATGTATCCAGCTGTCGGAACAAAGGCTATAATATCACTTTTTACAACTATGCACCTGGATTTACCTTGGGCTTTACCCCCCAAAAATTCATAAATTACCAAAATTAATTATAAAAATCATGTACGATATTATCCTGTTCTCCAGATTCAAAAATGATGATAAAAACACTTCCTCCACACTTAGATATATGAAAAATATATATATTTTATTCACATATGTACAAATTCTAAATATTCCTAATTAGCATAAATATCAAGCATAACAAAACTAATGTAAACAATGAAATGTTTCAGAAAATCAAACAAACCACAAAGAAATAAAATAAACGTTACCAAATAAACAATGCAAATTAATAAACAATATTTAGCACAATAAATGACATTGTCTGTGCTATTCTTTCAGCATACTTATAAATAGCATGACCTTTTTACTATGAGAACTTGCAACTTATTACACTAGTGTCTCAGATTATATTCTTGTATAATCATTTTAAACTTTGTAGCATGCAAAATGTACTATTTTTGTATGTCTCTTAATCTATATACCCAAGGTTTTGTAGTTAAAAGTTCACTATGCTACCACCCCAAATAGCTAAATTGAAGTATTAAAATTGGAATAATTAAAATAATACTTAATTTTCTGGTTATCTGTAGGTTTGGTCTTCTCCTTTTAACTTTCAAAATCTTGGTGAGAACTTCTGATTTTGGATGTCAAAAGTCCTTTAGTGGCTTGGCTGTAGTCTTCTGTCTTTTCACCTGGAACCTGGAACCGTAGAATCTTCTGACATCAATGAAGCAATGCAGGCTGGATCCTTCTTGCTTCACATCACAGATCATCAAAAGTCACTTAGGTTTTGGTGGAAAAAAAAAATCAGACAGCAATATTTTAGCAGTTCAGCAGCACAACAGGTTGTAAGAAGATATTTCCCTGTGAACAGCTAAGTTGTTTTGGTAACTGGACTCTGTGACTCTTTCCTGTTTCAGTTAATTTCTGCTCTTGAAACTGCAACTCTGGACTCCTTGCTATTCAACAGCACTTCAGGCTTGGTGGCTGGTAAATTCCAAAGTCAATCTCTTGTTCAGGCTTTTAGCAGAAATTCCAAAACATTACTTTAGTCCACATTCTCAGTATGTAAAACATAGGCCTTGCTTCATCCAATATTAGAAAGAGTCCTTCATGCAACAGTTTTCAATCAATCAATCAATCAAAATCTTTATTTATTCAGGCGAACATCATTGAGCAATGCTCATTTACAAGATGGACCTGATAGGTCAAGATCAAAATAAAGTACAGTATAGTACATAAACAAATACAGAGAAGAGGCAAAGAGTTTTATATAAATAAATAGGTACAGTAATAAAGAACGTATATACAAGCAAGGTAGCTAATGGTTTTGTACAACTAAACAATAAAACAGACAGGTTTGACAAAATAACTGTGAGTATTGGATTGAGAAAGTGGTTAGGTGTGTTATAATTGGATAGAAACTTAAGGAAGTAGATATGGGGGAATAAAGAAGGGAATGGCAATGGATTGTAGGGTATAATGTAGCTAAGTTTAAGAGTATATAGACAGAGATAGAGAGAAGAAAAAAAAGTGGGGTAAAGGGTAAGAAGGGACTAGGCTTAGTGGAAGCAGTTGCATATCTCAGGAAAGAGATTTAAGAAGAGTTTTTTGAAGGATGCTATAGGGATGAAGGTGTTCAGCTTTAGGGTCTTCTGTAGAGAATTCCAGGTAGATGCTAAAAAATAACTGATTGCAGACCTCCCATGCCGGGTACAGACTTTAGGTAGCTTCAAGGTGATAAGTTTTAGCAGTTGGACTTTGTTGCAATGTTGTGTAGGCTTTCAAGATTGCACCTAACACCCCCTGGTGGATGCAATGGCTCAATCCAAATGCTGGCCCCAAGCAGGCGTGGCTTCAGCCTTTTGGCCTAGTAAAGTTTAAAGACCATTAAAATTATCAAGACAGCCAACACAGGTCCTCACACACCAAAGGATTAAGCAGTTATGGGCTGACTTTGCCATCACATTTATGTCTCTTCGCTGGGTGACACCATCATCAAATTATGATTGGTCTGAGTGCACTTTGAGGGTGTGACTGTTAGCCCCTCCTAAACCATTTTTTCAATATGACATCATCTCCAGAAACATTTTTTGATATAAATCAATTTTCCTTTCTTGCATCTATGTGCACCTTGTCATAAACATAAAACCTAATTTCAGATGCAGCTAAAAGAGAGGATTTATTTAAGACCAAACATGATGATGTTAATTCTAATATAAAATCTTTAATTTATAAAAAACCTTATAAATCTTTTTATTTTATAGATATCTAAAAAGTATTTACATATAATCCCCCCATCGGCCCCCCTTGTTTAACCAGCAGGGCTTCTCCTCTCACCACAAACATCTAGGGACAACAGAGTGGGGTGGGAGTTTACATAAACTGGTACAAGACATAAATGGAGAGAAATAGCCACCATTAGACTCGGTGGACCAGACTGTTATAGAAAAACAGTCAACCAAGTGGTGCAACTACCTGGCACACACCTGGTGGGATCATTTACCATGGCTAGCAACCCAGGTCCTTGGGAGAAAATGTTGGCTCATAATTATGCTAGGTTTGCACTTCTGGACAGGGGCACCCAAGTAACTCCAGACACAAGAAAGCAATAACAATACTGTACAAACCAGGTTGGGATTCTAGAGTGTTGCTTTTATTCATGTAACAAAGTAGGAATAATTACAAAGTGAAGATGAACCCCCATAGGGCTATACATACTGGTATTGCAGATTCTCCAGTGTACAGAAATTCCTGAATTCCCATTTAGCATAGGCTGAAGTAACACAAAACAGTGAACACTCTGGTTTTGAAATGGAGATTGGCACACACGGCCAGAACTGGTACATTTTCCATCAACTAGGCACACATGGTCAGTGCTAGGACACGTTTCCATATTTCATGAGGAATGTAGGTGGTACACACAAACACAAAGGAGCACATCTAGGTTCAGGACATTCTGAACCCACTGTACTGGGGTAAACTGAGAGAACAACCCACATCCAGGGGTAAACACTTCCATTAGGCATTGGCCAGATGCACTAAATGAAAAGGTACTGGTGCCCAGACTGAACCCGAAGAGGTAAACAGGGTCATTCCAGATGGGGGGTTTCCCACCTTTTCCTTCAAAGTTTATACTCTGCTATTCATCTGGTTAATAACACCACACAACTGTAGAAAGCTGTAGATGTCTTGAAATGTATTTCACACTTAACATACTACACACACACCTCTAAGATGTCAGAAATTAAAAGTTCTGTACTTGGACGGTCACATACTGGACTCCAACGTAGGCAGACACTTTTAAAACAGAAAGTCTAGGTGACTGAGTCCCTTTGGCAGAGAAATTCACCCCAAGGTATTGCAGATGCACCTGGGCTTATACAGAGAAAGAATGTACTCACAACAAATGAAGATGTAGAAGGCAGCTTCACCAAACAAGTGGATCAAGGGGATTGCCCCTGAATCCTGGAGTTCGCTCCCATCCCTCCTGGGATGGGGCAAAGGAAACCTTATTGGCACAGGTCTCCGCCACTTCAGAAAAACTGTCTTCTTTGTTCTTCTTCTAGGGTGAGAACAAAGTACCACAAAAACAAAAGGTGGTAGCTCTTTGTCAGAGCTAAACTGAGGAGCTTCCCAGCAGCTGCAGCCTCCTCCTTGAACTCCACTCTACAAACTCCTCACTCAACATTCCAATTCACTCTAAAGTTAGCTGAACAATGTGGCTTATGCTGCTGCGAGAGTTCCATGATTAAATTATTATTCCAGCTCAGCTGAGACTGAAAACAGTGCGTGACAGTGTGAAACCCATTTACCTTGCATTTCACAAACTGCCTTCCCTGCCTGCCACTGATTCTAACTGGGATTCTAGTAACCCCTGGGAACAAGGGGGTTACATACAGATTTCAGAAGTACATCTGTTACTGTTCAAAATTACATTTGTTTGGCATATCTGCTATCATTAGAAACAATAATCTTTGCAAACTTCCTTAAGACAGTGATTTGTTTGTGGTTAATGATCCATGACCTCGTGCTGCTTGAAGTTCATTAAGAATCCTTACAACAAAAGCACTAGACCCTGCAACCAGGCATTTCATTAAATGACTGATCTCTAGAGAAGTCAGAAGATTAACTTACTTTTGACACCAAACTTGCCCATTTATTTTAGCCAGTTTTGGGGCTACAGAGTTTTGTAAATAGCTCAGACTACACTTCTCTAACAGGACTGGCACTTAATCCCTGTGCAGGTTCATGTATTGCCAATAACCTGGGTGATTCTCAAATGTATAGGAGCTTCTATGTCTTCTCTACGAATACAAATCTCAATTTCTTAAAGCCAGTGTATTTAAATCTGCTACACTTCTGTTCATACCTAGTTCATTCACTAAAAAAAAAAAAATACCACCAACAGCTTAATCTGGTTCAAGGTCAGTTGGCATTCATCTGTATCCCCCGGTCGTGCCTGAAAATAGGCAGGATTTGTTTAGTGCACTTACCTGGTCAACAAAAGCTAAATAATAATAATAAATACCAGGAGTTGGGTGGCACAAAAGCACATCTATATATCATGTCACGTTTCCATGGCAATAATTTCTTTTTTTTCTAAGAAGTGCAACTTATTGCCTATATGTGATCCTTGCGGTGTTCCCTTTCTCAGCCAGACAGAGGACACTTGGAAATTTAAACTACAGAAGCATTTTTTTTAACTCTGAAACAATGTTTTCATGTAGGCACTAATTTCAACCAGAAGTTACTATTTTTTTTGTATGCCTTCCTTATAGTTAGGCCCCTATAAAGTGCATGATATAGCAATTAATAAGAATAGGATAATAATATTTATAATAATAAAATATTTTGAATCAAATTAGTTTTGTTCCTACGCAGCCAGAGTCTGAAGTCTGGAGCTCCTGGCCACTTGAATGACTCAGTCAATATCTGGTAGGTTTAGATCTCCCACCACCACCTCTCCCTTTTCCACCCCCTTTCTTGTTCTGCCCCTAGCACCTTATTTCTCTTCTCCCCCTGTCCTGGAGATCTGTTTGTTGCCAGTGCCTCCATAAACTTGTAGTTGGACTAGTCATCAGTACTACTTGCCAATGGCCCACCATTGCCAGCAGCTACTCATGCAGACTGCCTCTCAAGGATGGGTTGGGGTAGTATATTTGTGGGTGGGTGCCAATGGCATTCATTAGTGGGTGCATGTGCAAGATTCCATGGGTGGTGGACTGCTGGTCAGGGTACATTATCATTTTGAACTGGTCAGAGAAAAGAGAAGATATGTAAGGATTAATGGACACACTGAACAACCATTTGAACACTTCAGAAAGTTCAGGTAAGAAAAGAAAGAGGGCAAGGGAGGGCTATCTGGATGCAGATTCAGAATTGAAATCTGATTCTAATACTACATCTGAGTGGGGGGGGGAGGCAGAATTTGGATTTTCAGCCTTAAATAAAGCACAGCCTTAAATACTGTATCAAAATTTCTGAATTCCAGAAAAAAGGTCAAAATCCAATATATCTGATTCTGTTAGACAGATTTCAAGCAACCCTACTTCACATATCACTTCACTTGAAATTTGACACACACATCACACGAATCAGCACCATTTACTCAGTGTCCCTTTATATCTGATTTCAAATCTCATGGTACCATGTGATAACAGCCCCACCAAAAACAGCAGCAAACTAAGTGGTAACTATATATTGGCGACACCAATAAAAGCCATGGACACCACAGTGACTTATAATATTAATGATTGAAACTTACTTTTTATAAAATAAACTTAAAACATTTTCTGTGGTGGACTATGTCCCCCGCCCCCCCAACCAATATAATCAACTCGGGGGGGCAGGACACTGGGGGAGAAGAGGAAATCACAGGAGGGGGGCTACAGCATGGAGGGATACCTGTGCACAAGGGCAAAACATGGAGGGGGAGAAACTCAGCGGGAATGGAATGCCTCTAGAAACAAACAAAAAAAAAAAATAAAGTACAACAATCACAAAAAAAAAACAGAAGCACTGCTCCAGTCCTGAACCCCAGTCTACCAGCATTGCAAGCCATCACCTAACCCACCACACCAGACAGCCAGCTGGAAGCAGCCCTCCCAAACACATACTCTATCCTTCATGTCATACCTCTGCCTGGCTATTCAATACTTAGCCATCTTTCACATTCGCTGTAATTTCCGTCACTCTTAAGTAATACTCGCTGTCTCCATAGTCGCTCAAATTGAGTCACTCATATTGAGTAATTTAATTTGACTAGCTCATATCACGGGTCACCAAATTGGATACTCCCAGCACTTAACTGGCAGAGGAAAAAATTTTAACAGTTCAACACTTCACATTCCATTGACTCTGTACCCAGCAATTAATGATGATATCACAGGCACCTGTATCAGATTATGGGGATAGCTTTGATCTTTCATATTTTCATTATCACTCTGCAGATTAAGCATTTCTTTTACTCATGATTTCCAATTTACATTTTACTGGACGCTTTAATCTAAGCCTACTTCTGTGACACAGATGCGGACCTGTGCACCTGCTTCCAGCTTCCAAGTATTGTAACTATTAGGCATTGATGGAAGTTGGAAGGGGGATTCAAAAGGGGTGGGTGGTAGAATGATGAAACAGTTTAGCCAAGCAGGTGGTGGAGCCAAATCAGTGACTAATGTCAAGCTTGAATGGGATTGGGACAAGGGGATAGTGCAATCTAATGGAGAAGGAAAGGCTGGACAGCTGGGGTAGGGGTACTTAGGCACCAGAACAACAACTGGCTCAGTAAACCCAGTGAGATGTTAGGTTAGACACAGAGCCAGGAAGAAAATGGGCATCCCAGAAAGGAAACCGGGTCTTTATCTGCTGTCAAAGTCTATGTATCTATTCTTCCTCTGGGCTGCTACAAAGTATGAGGGGGCCACAGGGATGCAGACTCCCAGGCAGTTAGAAAGTGCCAGCACACACATATGGTCCTGCAGGGAAAGCGCCACCAGGCTGGCAATGGTCCCCAGCCTTAGTTTCCCAGTATGGGCACCCTGCGGATGCATGATGAGGTAACACCTAGATGGACCTGTCTGCACTGGGTTAGTGAAATTCTCACTCCCAGCACCTTCTGGCCTGCACTGGGTCATAATCTCAGGTTAAGCCGGAGTCCCAGTAGTGTCAATCAAAGGAATGCTCCTTTAACCCAACTACAGGAGATACCCAGAAGATCGGCATGCATCCTAATTGCTTCTAATGGTGTCCGTGGTCTCATCTGTGAGCTGGCAATGGGACTTGCTATGGTCCCAAGGGGGCACTCTTGAGAAATAATACCTCCTTCTTGCCTGCACAAATCTTAAGTTACGCACCAAAGCTCCACTTCCTTCCTGCACTGACACTAGCTATCTCCTCTTCCCCCAGTTAATCAGTCACTACTCTCTACTCCTTATATACTGTATAATATTATTGTTTTGTCATTCGCAGTTTAATTTTCTGTTGCCTGTTTTAGAATTTACTGTGCATCAATTTACAGTATGGCAATTTTTATTCTGAAGTGTTTCCTTGTAGTTTGTTTATATTGTTTTACTTATTTTTCTATTGTTGTATTATTTTTGAACATTGTACCTTGGATCTGTTCTGTTCTCTTCTCCCTCACCCCAGAACACATCTGAAAATGAGCTGTGCCGATACCAGCTCAGTATGACTTTCCTGGTGAAACTTTTGAAATAAATCAATTAAAATCAATTGATAAATAAATACATATATACATACATACAAACATACATAGTTCTTTCTCCACTACTCCCTCTCCCTTCCAGCTTCTTCGTAAATAGGCACCAACTTATTGTAGTCTTGTATACTCAGGACAGACAAGGCACCGTGGCACCACTGGCTCTGCTGCTCATAAAACCTCTTTGGTGGCCAGGTTAGCATAGGGAGGAATAGCTGTCTCATAGTCCTCTAGTTGTGGTGAGGGTGCTACACATTCCCCTGCCTGAAATATTATCTGACTTCAGCAAACCTCATGTGTGTTTCTAATGGAGGAGCCACTAGTGAGTCCAAGATACGATAATGCAACACCTCTCAAACATGATCAGCATGTATGGCAACTCAAACTCACATGGACCACCCAGCCAATTCGATGTCAAGTCCCCAGGCAGAGGGACTTACAAATATATTGACTGTGGTCCCCAGGGAGGGGAGCTGGATGCAGCTAAACTCATGAACAATAGAGCACCTTGCATTGGGCTCTATGCAAATACATAAAACACTCATTTTCTTACTGTGCCTCTACAATATACTACACACTCAGGGTCTATACTGAACTTGCTAACACCGGACACTTGTAGCATGCTGTCCAAACCATATTACTCTAGTACCAAGTTAAGAGTCATATTGTTGTTGCAAAAATACAGTAAAACCAGTACTGTCTAGCTAATTTCTCTGAATACTCTTTTCTTTTGTACATTAACCAGTTGGTGGCCATGTCTACATTATGAAGCTGTCTGGCTCATAGCCCCTAGTGATGGACTGGGCTACAGCCCAATGAAAATTAAAATGAAAACTTAGAAATAATTTTATTTGCTCCTGGAGGAGATAATTTAGACTTACAAACATAAAGCAGCCTCCCAGCTGTGTCAGGAATGCTGAGTTAGGATCTGCTTGACAAGGTTGCTGCAACTGGAAAAAGGAGTTTTCTGCTGCCGAGCAGCCAGCAGCAGTGTGTCAGTGTATTAATAATTTCCAGGCTCATGAAATATTTGTCTGCTGGTTATGTGACGAATGGAACAAGAAAAAAATACTACTTAACCAGTGTACCTCAGAGGGTACTGATCAAGCATGGGTAAGCTGGGAGCCTGCTCTCACCTCTGGGCTGTCATCCTCCTGAGGAAATCTTTGGTTTGCTTTGACAATATATTTTCAGGTTAGCTTTCTTGTGTAAAACCATCGCATAAAGAATTCACAAAGAAATGTGAAATCCTCTCATTATGATTACTGCAAGAGGTTTAGCGTCGAAATATTTGTTTTGAAAAAAGAGAAGTTTGCAAAACAGCCAGTTGATCCTTAACAAGACTATGTAAGACAGGACAGGGTGTGCTGCATTGAAATATCTACATGCACAGATGCTTTGTGAGGCATGAGACAAAGCCAACTGTCTTCAATTATCTGTAAGTGCTATATAATTACTGTAAAATGCATAGACAGGAGAGTCTTACTGTGCTTCTGAAATGAATGTTACGCAAGGTTATTTATTTCTTTGGTGCCCTTTCTGGCAATATAGCCTAGAGGTTTGAGTAACAAGCTGTGAATGAGCTTGGTACCTACAAACCTGGGTTTGATTCCCACGGCCTCCACCTGCATAATGTGTGACTGAGCAAGTCACTTAACCAGCTCAAAGCTTCCAGGTCGACCCTGAAAACAGACACTTATTCCTAATGGGCCTTACCCGGTTAACAAAGAATAAATAAATAACATTTCCCTGATGCTCAGGGCGCCTTACAGAGCAAAACGTAAAATACAGAAAAATAACAAACAAATTAATAAGCATACCACATAAATAACAAATCCTTCCAACAAATACAATACAACACACGTCTTGCCAGCTGATTAAATTAGGTCAGGAAATAGGCAAGATTAAAACTATGATAGTTCAGTATCCCTTTGAAGGACCACACCATGCTGGGAGATCTGATATAGGCAGGCAGAGCATTCCTCAAGATCAGAGAAGCCACTTTAAATTATCTGTCAACAGAAAGCTTCAGCCTGGACCGTGGGACCAAGAGTAAGCTAGCATTAGTAGAGCGGAGAGGGCAGACCATGGTAAGTGGGGTCAGAAGATCATTTAGATAGTCAGGACCGAAACCATGTATGGCCTTGTACAGCAACAAGCATATCTTGAAGCTAATATGCCACCAAATGGGCAACTAGTGCAGTTCACATAGCATGGAAGTAATATGGGGTGCATACACTCATGTCTGTTTTTCTGATGCAAGTGCGGAAATCTGCCTGGGAAGTCAGACCACAAAAGATTGGTCTAACTTTCTGACCAGAATTCCGCACTTGCATCAAAAAAAGGATGAGAGTCTTGCAGTTGTGGCAGAAATTGCTTTAAGCTGTGGGAAACATTGCAAACGCATCTAGATGTCTGTGACTAGGATGCAGACATCTGGACACATCTGCATGGGCACAAGATGCATCTGAAATACAGACACAAGTGCTGCACCCAGCCCTTTAAAATTCCCGCCCATGTTCTCTACGGGAAGTCCCAGAGATCAAACAGGCTGCAGAGTTCTGAACCAGCTGCAGGCATTGCATCAGACTCCCACACAACCGTAGGTAAAGAGCATTGTAATGATCTATACTAGATGTAACAAAGGCATGGACTATCATCATCAGGTCCCCAGGTGCTAGAAATGGTTTGATCCAGGTGATATTTTGGAGATGGAAAAAGCCACTACATATAATTGCTGGCACATGGCTATCTAGTGACAGCTTGGAGTCCATAGTGACCCTCAGATTCCTAACCACATTCACAACTTCAAGGATGGCACCATTTAAGGATGGTAGCTAGGTGTCACTTCCTGTCATAGCCAATCCACGGCAACCTGGTTCGACAATCCATAACCCATTCTTGCCTAGGTTGAGACTTAACTAGATAGAGGCCATACAGTCATTGATCTCTTAAGGCACCGGCACAGCACTGAATCAGCATTAACCCATGTCGCCAACAGGTGCACCCAACATGTATAGTTGTGTATCATCTACATAGCAGTGAAACTCCAAAGTATACTGTCTAGTGATCTCACCCAAGGGCAACATGTATGAGAGGAAAAATATGTGGACCAGGATCAAACCTTGAGGCACACTACAGTCCAAAGTACTGGTCCTGGAGATGGAATTATCCAAGGCTACCTTCTGTATTCTTCTGAACAGATAGGACTTGGACTGGCACAAAACCATGCCAGTGAGACCCATGTAATGCCTCAGGCATTCTACAAGAACCCCATGATCAATCATGTCAAATGCCAATGAGAGGTCCAGAAGGACAAGAATGAAATAATGTCCTCTTTCTCTCGCCATGAGGAGATCAATGAACACCTTGACGAGTGCAGTGATGAGTCCGAAATCCTGACTGGAGAGGATCATAGATGTCATACCTCTCCAGGTAAGCCTCCAACTTCAACACCACCATATTCTCGATTACTCCCCCAAAATGAGAATGTTTGAGACAGATCTGTTATTCAAAAGTGCATCAGGATCCAAAGATGGTTTGTTAAAGAGGGCCTCACCACAGCCCTCTTTAGAGTGGTAGGGAAAACCCTCTTCCTCCCAGATGAACTGAAAATGTCTAAAATAATTAGTGCCCCCCCTCCCCAATAGCCAATAAGCAGCTGGGTGGACCCAGGATCCAATAAATAGTAGATAGAATGCAGTCCTGAGATCACTCGGAACACTTCCTTATCTGAAACTAGATAGAAGTCTTCCCAGGATGGTCGATCACCTTGTGCATCAAAGGAATAATGCTGCCAGCCCATGACATGCTACTCGAGGAGATCTCACTGCAAATGGATGACACCTTTCGCGGCACACCTGGAAACAAGCTTTTGCTCATGGTGCCCTTCCTGGTTACCAACTTTTAAATAAAAAAAACCTTAGAGAGAAAGAATGAATTAAACTCATTGCATTTATCAGCAGAAAAAGCTTTTCTGGAGAGCAGACAGGGAGGGTTACTCAACCTATCCACAGCGTGAAAAAGTTTAAACAGTCTATTCTTCCCCACAGCAATTACTCTTGACAGGAACTCTGTCTTTTCACGGTTATTGCTCTCTGATATACACCATAGTCAGTGTTCAGAGCCAATCTGTCCTCCACTGAGAATGCTCCAACCTCCATCTCTTAGTCTTCAACTGCCTCAGCTCCTCACAACATCTTGGGAAACTGCTGGGAAATCAAGTGACGAACAGGGTAAAGTGTTATGGAGTCAAGGGCGGCAGCAAGTGCCATATTATAACTTCCCAAAGCCTCCTCAACCTCAATCACACATACCCAATAGGTCCAAAACTGCCAAGAGCTTGCAAGACCCCAAATGTTTCTTAGGACAGTCATAAACCATCTCCAGAAGGGGGATATACAATGGGGGGCCTCAAAGAGGAATGACATGGCATGATGATCTGACCAAACAACCAGATCAACCCTGCTTTCGCTAATGTCAAGACCTGATGAGAAAACCAGATTCAAGGCATGGCCATGTTGGTTGGTTCCAGTGGCAACTGTCTGTGCAAGGCCCAACTGTGTCACCTGCAGGGGTAACTGCTGAACAAACGACAAGGCTTCGTCATTGACCCAGGCACTGTAATCCCAGTGGAAAATATGTCTCAGAGATTTCAACACTATGTCAGTGATGAAGTCCGCCAGTTCCTGCAGGAACTCACTACTGCATCCTAGAGGTCAGTAAATGGGAATGATCTTGCACCCTGCACCTGAATCACCCCTAACAACCACACATTCAAACAACCTGGTTATTCCCATGAGGCATGCCCTTAAGAGAAAGACAGTAAAATAAAACATAACAAATGTAATTAAAAAAAAAAGCATCTTTTAAAACATTTTGCAGATAATTTTATGTTTAATAGAACAAAGCAGCACCCTCCTTGCTGTAAATCATGAGAGGCCTCATTAAATTAAAGAGGTCTGGTCTCCAGCCACATTTTGCTGGGCAGCTCCATCCCAAAAACACTGAAATGTTAACACAGAAACAAAGAATCTGTCAGCAAAAAAAGACCTAGAGGTCCATTCAATCTGCCCATTTCCCTACTTAGTGCCATGTTTGGTCTAATGCTGAGCTCTATTTAAAGATCCACTGGACCTAGTGACTAATCATCACCCCTTCCCCTGGTAGCCCTTCCTCTCTTCTGCCTTTGGGTCCCACTATTCTCTTTTATCTGCCCTGCCCAAGTTTAAACCCTGACAGTGTTGTATTCAACCACCTCTCTCAGTAATCTGCTCTATTTGTTTACCATTTGAAGTACAGTATCCCATGTCCCTCCGGAATCCCCCCACCAGCCTCCTACTGAAAAGTAGAAACACCCCACATGGGGTTGATCTCAGGTGATGAGGAAATTAGACATATCCCATGAAACAATATGAGTGGGAAGATAATTTATTGTTTTAAAAAAAGCCTTGTTGGTATCTCCAGATGGACCAGCAGAAGCACAACATGGTGTTATGTGTGTGGGGGGGAGGCATGCTCAGGTGCAGCATGGTGCATTGGCAACTGCCAGATAAAAGTCACATAGTACTACCAGTAACAGTACTTTGTCACTGGGGGAGGGTGGCACCACATTCCATAGCTACAATGTCCCCTGTGTCAGGTCAGACTGAGTTCACTCTCCTATCGCAGGAGGAAACTGTTTTGAAAGGTCATCATTTGCCATGGCAAGGCCCTCCCATGAAGGTGGGAGGGAGAAAACTGAAAAACCCTGATGCCAACCACATAGTTGACAGCTGCCAGAACTCTCAGCCTCCCTCACCTGTGGGAGATCCCAAAGGGAATTCAGGAGTTAGAATCATTCCCTTTTAATTCCAATTTCTTCTAAATTAGAGGGTTCCTCTTTCTCTGAACTCCACTAAAAATGTGTAGAATTGGTGCTATCCCAAGAGTCGAGTAACATCACGCTGCCATGAAGATTACTGCAGTTTGGGAGCGGACTTCAGTCACCACGTCAGGAGGCAGGCAAGGCCACAGGCAGCTGCCTGACAGCAGTGTGACTCAGACAGGGATGGCTGATGGGGAGAGGGGAGTTCCAGCATGCAGGGAACCCAGCATGTGGCCAAAGAGGTTGACTTCTCCTGCAGGGGCCCGCTGCAACATCAGGGGTGTAGGGCATCTCTTCTGCCAATAGTGAGAAGGGAGGCTCAAGGGAGAAATCCACAGGGAAAAATACCCCTGCTATCCAAATTACAGTGAATTCATCTGGACAGGGTATATCCATGGGCAATGTCAGGAGAGGGGTGAAAAATCAGTATAAAACAAGCATTTGACAATGCTGAATGTTTGCTTGCTGGCATTGGCAGTGTAGCAGTTAGAGAGCTGCATAATAGGAATGGCAGTGAAGTATTGAACTGAAGCTAACCCCACCACCACCCTGCAGAGACTGACAGGCATTGGGGTATGCCCTTGGGTCGTCAGGCATAACGTCCACGCCATTTCACCACACCCTACCCTGCAGACTGACAAGTGTCACAATGTGCCTTGGGGTCTTTGGCCCTTATGCTCACCCCATTCCATCAGGAAATACAGTGAGATGGGTCCTGCATAGGAGAATGGGGTGAACTTTGGGGCCGAAGAGTCCAAGACACACCTCGAAGCCTCTCACTGGCTGCAGGGTGTGGAATGGTATAAGCATTACAGGTGAGAATCCCAAGTCACACCCCGATGCCCGTTAATCTCTATAGGGTGGGGCATCATGGTCGGAAACCCTAATGCCTCAGGCGTTCGTTGGCATTTTCAATCCAAATTTGCAACATCGTTTTTTTATGATCCCCACCTTATGAACAGTGGCAATATCAGTTAGTTAGCCGAAAGCTGATTTCGCACAGCAACTACGCCATTTGGCATCACAGATGCGAAAACACATTTCGAACAGGATGTGAAAAATGACAGCTGTACTGTTCATGGGGAGGTGCAAAAAAGGGCAATGTTGAAAATCTGCAGTGAAAATATTAAAAAAAACTGGTGAAGTCACGAGCGTGTGAAGAAAATGCACAACATACACCCGTAATGCAATTAGTTTGGGGATTTTTTACAGCAGATTGTCAACACAGGGATTTTGGAACCTCTGCTCATGAACAGTGTCACTGTGATTTTCTTAATCTGTCCCGAACAGTGATTTCCCACAGCGACCTAGCATTTCTGAGCTGGGAGTGCGAAAACACATTTCGGCCATGATGTGAAAAATGACAGCTGTATTGTTCATAAGGAAGTGTGGAAAAATGGCAGTGGTGAAAATCTTTACTGAAAATATTAGAAATCCATGAACTTATAAGGCTGCGTGGAAACTGCACAATGGTCACTCGTAACACAGTCATTTTATGGACTTTTTTCACCAAATTTTTAACATAGCCATTTAACACCTCTGCTCATGAACAGTGTCACTGTGATTTGCTTAATCTGTCCCAAACATTGATTTCGCACACCAACTGCGCCATTGTGCGCTACATGCGTGGAAACACATTTTGGGCAAGATGTGAGAAATGAAAGCTGTACTGCTCATAAAGAGGTGTGGTAAAATGGCAATGTTGAAAATCTGGAGTGAACATATTGAAAATTCGTGAACTTACGAGCATGCGTAGGAACAGCACAATGCATGCTCATAAATTTTTGGGAATTTTTTCACCAGATTTTCAACATAGGGTTTTTGGGGGCTTACCTCATGAACTGTGATACTGTCATTTTGTAAATCGGTCCTGAAAGGTGGTTCCATGCAGTGACCCACGAAATCACGACATTTCACCTCACCCTACCCTGTAGACACTGACAAGTAGGGATGGGTGAATTGTGGATTTTAGTCGGATATCGGATCCGAATATTATCTGGTCAGTATCCGATCGGAATGATATTTTAATCAGGTCGAATATTTTAGTTCCCAATACCCCCTTCCCCTACATCACTTCATCACACAATAAATGCGGTAAAAAATGTAAAATTTTTGTCTTAAAATGCTGTCATCAGGCATCATATGATATTACTTAAAGTTATTTAAGTTTTGCTTAACAAGCAAAAGCATGTTGGCAATGTCAGGTGATAAACGTGATCTTCGGTCATTAATAATGTCCCCTGCCATGCTAAAGACCCGTTCGCTGGGTACACTAGTTGGTGGCAGTGCTAAATAACTTTTTGCTATATTTGCTAGAGTCGGGTAATGCACTAAATGTGATTTCCAAAACAGTAGTGCATCTGAGGTTGACTTCTTTGGCACAATGCTCTCTGCCAAGTATGAGTCCAGTTCTGTATTTCGGAGAGGTGCACCATGAATTGCAGAATCTGTAAAATGAAAGGGTACAGGCTATTAGTAAACAAAAATGTTGTGTGTGACAGAGAGAAAAAAAAACCCAGAAAACTTACAATCTTCAGGGAGATTGTTTGACTGTGAGAACACATCCCAGGGATCTCCATCGTTATCCCCTTCTCTCTCAATTGCTGGGTTGTCCTGCGGTAGGTTAGACTTCTGCAGCCTACTATCTGTCAGCTCTTCCATAAGCTGCTTTATTACTTCTCGTGCAAAAGTCCTGCCACATTCAGTGTGAAAAAAATGCATTTTATATCTCGCATCACGCACAGTTGCAACAACTAGCTCCTTTGTGGATTCGAAGTGTACAAAACGTTTGTCCATGGACTCTAGTATGGCAGTTTTTAATTTGAGAAGTCCAGGAACTGTTATGCTATCAATGCTGTGGTGGAGGACTGTTGCAGCTGGGATAACATCAGAAACACATGCGCTGTCCGTGCTCAGTCTCCTGGTTTCAGTCTCGAAGGGTCTTAGTACTGTACAGACATTTTCTGCTAGTGCCCACTGTGCAGAGCTGAAAGTCCATGTCTCACACTCAACGGCATAAACTGTTAATGCGCATCGCTGTTCCAGAAGCCTCTCCAACATGAAAAATGTGCTGTTCTACCTTGTCGTAACATCTTGGATAAGGCAGTGTAGTGGCAACTGAAGGGTATTCTGAAGTTCAGTCAGCTTTGCTGTAGCAGAAGCTGAATGTTTAAAATGGGCTAACATCGCTCTTCCTGTGGCCAGTAGTTCTTCTATAGAGTGTTGCTTCAAGATAGAATCATGATCTATTAGCTGTAATCTGTGGGCAAAACATCCAACACTGGCAACAGCACTTAATTTCAAGGCTTTAACAATATTAGGCGCATTATCTCTTACTACAAGGTGCCTTTTCATGGCAGTAATCCCCCAGGTGTCAAGTACTTGTAAAAACTCTTTTGACAGATTTTCACCAGTGTGCTTATCAGACAGGTACTGTAGGTGAAGTAAAGCTGAACGTCTATTAAAGTTATCATCAACCCAGTGGGAAGTAATAGGGAGGTATAATATCAGTGTTCCCCATTCATTATTTTTTCGCGGTGGGTCACCACCCTATATTTTTTTTTACCACCACCCTATATTTTTTTGCCACCACCCTATATTTTTATCCATTACTGATTGTTTGTTATAAAATCCTCCAAAACTGTCTTTTATTCTCATCCTTTATTGCACTACTACCCCTGTTCTGATACCAGTCCACTGTATTTTACTTATTATACCATGGACCTTGGACAACAACAAATCAGAACGGCTGACTGGCACCTTACCACCGTTGTAAATCCTCTGATAATCACTGCAAAAGGTGCCAGCCAGCCGCATCTCTTAAAAATCATTCAACCTGGGAAATTCAAACCAGAGATCCGCCATGTTGAAACGCTCGCTAAGCAGCGGTTTCAGATTCCCCCGACACCGCAAAGTCGCCATTTTTCCTCTCGCTAAGAAATCACACTAGGGCTCATATATTAAAAAAAAAAAACATGTAGTAAACTTCAGGAGCAGTGACACAGAGCGGTGGAATTCGGCAAGCACCTGAACAACTTAATCTCACCATTTCATAGCCCACAGGAAGAACTCTGTCCCCAGAAAATCATTGGCTCTCACCTCCACACGATCACAGATCCAGTCATTATACATGGGCCAATACCCTCCGGAAGCAGTTTCCCGATGCATAAAAGAAAAACAAAATTAAAAAAAAGCTGCCGAATACGACCATTTTCCCCATCGTAAAATTGCACCCGGAAGCAAACAAGCTGATTTCCGCCACCCCGTAAGCGCTCGCATCACAGTCTGTCAGCACTGAAACAGAGGGGAGAGTATGGTCTTTTCTGATTTTTTATTAAAAAAAAAAATAAATGTAAAAACTGTACAGAGTTCAAAATCAAACTACGGACTATTGTACTTTTCCAGCGCGAGGCACAGGAGAGAAGGTTTTTCTATTTTTTTTTTGTTTTTTTTTTTTTTTTACTATGAGTCAAATCACCAAAAGGGACCTTAGAAACACAGCTGGAAGACCATACTGTCTTCACTCGCTCTCCCTCACGGTATACTCTCTTTTTTGTCTGCCAGCTGCTCATCTAGGCTTCAACACCTGTTCTCTTTTGCTGTGGTGCAAAAAAAATAATCATTGTAGCAACCAGAGGTGTCTGTGTGTTTGGGGGGGGGCAGTGATGTGGGTTTGGAAGGGTTGGTGACAGCCATCTAAAAATATATTCTACCTAGCAACAAGGAACTATTTAAACACACAGTGGAAGTATATTACAGGAAAATCAATAAAAAAAAAAAACTTTTCAAATAAAATCACTTTAATCTTATACTTTTTTTTTGTAAAAGCCATTGTATAATGCAATAAACCACTCAAATTGTGGGTTATGGGGGATTTACTCATGGCTGGAGAGGGATGTTCCACCACTGCCTGTGGCCTCATGGCCAAACCACGCCAGCCGTGGTAAATCCCCTGATAACCCACACCCCTTGTGGTCTATTGCTTAAAAATCCACTTATGCACATGTACAGTGCATGTAGGAGGTCCAGAAAAATAATGCACCTTTGGACTTCATCATCACTGCCACCACCCTATATTTTCAGACAGTGGGGAACCCTGAATATTATTGAACACTCAGCTGTCCAGGTGTCGGTGGTAAACCCAAATGAGGTAACACGGGCTAATTCATCATAGACCGTAATTCTTTTTTTTTTTTTTTTAAGTTGTTTAACCAGGAGTAGCACACTAAGCAGAAAGCTTGTTTACAGGTGTGACCTGGGAGCACAGGGAAGTTAAGTGACTTGCTCAGGGTCACACAGTATGTAAGTGGAAGCTGTGGGATTCAAACCCAGGTCTGGTTTGCTGAATGTCACCAGATTTGCAGCTCAGAGCCTTAACCCACTGCGTTATACTGCCTCCCTGTGTATCTCTGGTATTTTAACTTTAGAGAAGTAGCCACGAGAAGGCAAACAATATCTGTGTTCCAGAACAGATATCAATGTTCTAAAGCCCACATTTTCAACGATGGAAGATGTCTGCTCGTCAACAGCCATCATCTCAGCAACTGCATGCGTGATTTCGACAGCTCTGGGATGGTCACTAGGGAAGGGGTGAGTGCGAGCGATGCAGGTTTCTATTGTTTGAAGCTCAAGTTTAACTTTCTTGGCTGGTGGCTCACACAGTGACTCAGCTTGCCTCGCTAAATCAGCTTTTTGCTTTACTGTTTGCAACCCTTAGTGTTCTGTTCTGTCCTTGTTTCTAAGGTAATTAAGCAAGCCTGAAGTGCCAAAACTGTTATTTGAAGAACCACGACTGATATATGTGGGAGTCAGGCAAAGACAGCACTTAGCTTTGGATTCATTATCTTTGTCCACTATAAAATGAGTCCATACCAGGCTTTTTCTTGCCATTCAGTCGTACTGGGTCACAGCAGCACACACCGTATCTCGCGTTCAAGATTGCTCACTCGCTCATGCTCTCTTTCTTTACAGGTTTCACCGATCCTTCCACTACGGCAGAATTTACCAGGTATTTAACAGGTGCTCAATTAAGTAAGTTCAGTAATTAACATAATCCTCCATCTTAAAGGCAAAATATCTGAGCGGAACGGTTCAATGTACAATTGTTACTATCCGATCTGATTTTTTTTTTTTATCAAATCAGATAATCGCCCACCCTACTGATAAGTATTGAGGTATGCCTTGAGGTGTTTGGGCTTTACATTCAACTCATTCCATAAGGAAATATGCTAAAATGGGTGCAGTATAGGAGAATGGGGTGAACTCTGGGGCCAAAGGGTCCAAGGCACACCTCGATGCCTGTCACTGGCTGCAGGGTGGGTGTGGGGTTGGAATGGCATGAGCATTACTGTCCACAATCCCAAGTCACACCCCTGATGTCTGTCAGTCCCTACAGGGTAGGGCATTATGGTCGAAAACCCCAACACCCTGGGCATTTCTTGGTATTTTTACTCCAAGTTTTCAATGTGGGCTTTTTGTGACCCCACCACATAAACAATGACACTATCAGTTCATTAGCGGAAAGGTGATTTTGCACAGCAACTGCATCATTTGGCTCCACAGGTGCGAAAACACATTTTGAACAGGATGTGAAAATGACAGCTGTACTGTTCATGAGGAGGTGTACAAAATGGCAATGTTGAAAATCTGGAGTGAAAATATAAAAAAAAAAAAAAAAAAAAGTCCGAAGGCAGCGTAAAACCTGAGCAACGCACACCCGTAATGTAATTAGTTTGGGGATTTTTTATAGCAGATTTTCAACATAGGCATTTTGGGACCGCCGCTCATGAACAGTGTCACTGTGGTTTTCTTAATCTGTCCCGAACACTGATTTCCCACAGCGACTGCGCTATTCTACACCAGAAGTGCGAAAACACATTTCGGCCAGGGTGTGAAAAATTACAGCTGTACTGTTCATAAGGAAGTCTGGAAAAATGCCAATGTTGAAAATCTGGATGGAAAATATTACAAATTTGTGAACTTACTAAGTTGCGTGGAAATTGCACAATACACGCTCATAGCACAGCCATTTTAACTCTTCTCATTTCTGTGTACGCTCTGTTCCCAGGTCGCACCTGGAAACGAACTTCAGCTCAGTGTGCCTATCCCGGTTATCAATTTTTAATAAATAATAAATAATAAATAAAATAAATAAATGTTACCGACTTTTGTCACCAAATTTTCAACATAGCCATTTTTTATTTTTATTTAGTTTTTTTTGACCGGGTAAGTGCACTAGACAAATCCTGCCTATTTTCAGGCATGACCCGGGAAGGGGATACAGATGAATGCCAACTGACCTTGAATCAGATTAAGCTGTTGGTGGTATTTTTAGTGAATGAGGGAAATTTGGCCAGGACACCTGGGAAATTCCCCTACTCTTGGCCAGTAGGGGGCAGGCTGTCTGTAGGATGGCCACTCTGTGTGGGATGCCGGAGGAGGAGGAGGACGCCTGCATGGTGGGAGAGCTTGCCTCAGCTCCCACTGTTAGCAACACCGAGGCAGATTTTCATCGTGGCATGGATGTGGATTCTGATACTGAATTTCACAATGCGCCAGTTTTCACGGAGGAAATGACTAAACTTCTTAAAACCTCTGCTAAAGCGGTAATGGCTCAAAATCAGGATGTTTCCCTTGAGACCGAGGGTGTGCATGGGCTACACTAACCTGGAGAAAGAACTGTTCAGCAAACAGCAGCAGTGGAGTTGGCTAAACAATTACAGCCTTCGGAGGCGCTCCCTGTCAAAAGCGCGGCTGCTCCTGTCAACTCTACAGCTGAAGCTGAAACTTCTGAAGGCCCCGTGGGGCACGATTAGTCACTACATAGCGTTCCTGACACAACGAGTGCTTTGAACTCTGATGCTGTCAAACTACAGGCTGGCAGTGATTTCGCTAGTTTTAGCAAGTGCCTAAAGCATGTTAGTTTGCAGCATACGGAAAAAAATGTTCCTTCCCTGGTTATTGCAGTGGATTGACACACGAGGTCCCTGTAGCATTATCCTTTGGCAAATTTACTCAAAATGTTCATTCCCCACTTAATAAACTGGCGGGTTTCATGTTGAAAACTCCGGCTAATAAGCAGTTAATGGCCCACCCTGATGTTGTGTATCAATCTGCCGCAGAGTCACAGGTTGGGGTTACTGAGTTCTTCTTTTCAACCAATACACCTCAGCAGCAGAGTAATATGGTGATTAAAGATCCTATCCCTTTACCTGTTGATACAGGTACTGCATTCCTTGCTTCGGATACAACACAGGAGGCTTGGACTCCAAGTAAAGCCCTTGCAGGGGCTGGATGGAAGCAGGTCCTTTCTGGTATCTGGATGCCTGATCCTGATTGGGATGCTGACTTTTCTTTATCACAACACTCCCCAGTTTGGAAACCTGATATAAAGCTGAACATTCCTACAGGAACTTCTATTAACAAGAAGATGTCTGATATAATTCGGCCTAACCCTACAACCAGACCTTCAGATTTACAGGCCCCACAGCCCATCGCTCCCAAGAATGATTCTGGTCTTCCTCTCCCAGATATTTCTCCCTCATTGCAGGACTCTTCTCCGTTGAGCCTTCCTAAACAGAAGCCCCTAATGTCTGAGCTGTTTTCTACTGCTAAAAGGGAAGCAGCGCCAAAACGCAATGCTGTTCGTATACGCTACAAAGGGGGCTTGGACAATAGGCCGGACAGATACTTTGTGGGGAAAACTCTATTGAAAGATTCCCCTCATTTCACATCTAAGGATGTGTTCACCTTCATCAATATTTCTGGAAAGGACAATTTCGATGTCAGTTTTAGGACATCACATGCCCTAGATTTATTTTGGGAGCGCTACAGACAGGTCAAGTTTTCTCCCACATGGACACCCTTTTTGGTCATTCCCCTCATTAAACCCCTGATCAAATTTGTGACAGTGATGTTTCGAAATGAGGGGGTTCATGTGGAAGATATTACCTTTTGGTTGTCACAAAAAGTTGAAGTTTTGAGTGCCCCAGAACCTATTCTAGATTCTGAACAGTTTTGGATGGGGGGTTGGAAATATAAAATTAAATTGAGGCAATCAGATTCAGCTGTAGAACATATACTTAATTATTTTTTGTTAGGAAGGGATAGAGGGGTTTGTTTTTACAAGGGGCAGCCTAGAGCTTGCTATAAGTGTGGCTTTAGAACTCATCTCTCCAGCGTCTGTGACCAACCACATTGTGATAACTGTGGGGGAAGTTGGGCATGTTACTATGCAATGTGCTAATCACACAAAATGTGATCTTTGTGAAGAATATGGTCATGTTTTCAGAGAGTGTCCCTGGGCAGCCAAAGACAAGGCATCTTGTATTAGTCCAGTCGTTTTATTTCAGAAAGCACAAGATGCTTCAGGCTCCTCTCCCCGCCCCCCCCCCTCCCCCTTCCCTCCCCTCTTCTAAGATGAAGAAAGATTCAGTTCACCCTGAACCTACTACTAAGCCTTCCTCCCCAGGACCTGAAACGGATGTTCAATCTTCAGTTTCAAGTTCACATGGGGACAAAAAGCCCTGTATGGGACCTCCTAACCCTTTGGAATTTACTCCTGTATGTTACAGTGATGCAGACCTAGTTATTCCTGAGAAGGATTCTAAGACTGTTACTCCTTTGTCTCCTCTGCCTCGCCGGAGATCTGCCCTCCGGCTTTTTTCTATAGAATCTAGCAATTCTTATGCGGCCTTATTCACTCCTTGGAGGGACACAGAAATGGAGTTGGGAGACTCGGACTCTCAGAAATCCTCGCTATCCTCCTTTTCTCAGCCTGTTGATAATTATAAGGAGAAAAAAAAGAAATAAGGAAAAAAAAAAATAGAGGTTTTATATTTCTAATGCATTTCAATGTGGTTGTCCTTGGGATCTTTGAACACCCATAGTTTATTGAATACTACCAAAAGGCAAGCTCTTTTTCACTATATTCATAACCAACATGTTTCAGTCTGTTTTTTTACAAGAAACTTGGATGCACTCCATTGAACAGTTATCTGCTTTCAAGAGGGAATGGCCCTGGGGGGCCTTCCTATTGGTCGTTTGGGACTGATAGTGCAGATGGCATAGGCATTTTGTTTAATTCTTATTCTTTTGCACTACACAACTTAATAGACCTGATTCCCGGTAGAGTCATGATACTGGATAGGAAATGGCATAGCATATGTTACAGGTTTATTAACATTTATAACCCACAGTCTAAAGCAGATAGAGTTGCTTGTCTGAAGGCAGTGCAACCTTTCCTGGTCACCTCAGTTAAGGTGTTATGGGGTGGTGATTTTAATTGTACTATCATTGATTCACCCAAACAGAATAAAAATATTTATTGTGATTCACATGCACTGGCCAATATCATTAAGATGGCTGGTTTACTTAATTGTATTTCTAATCTTTCCCATGGTCCCAAATTTTCATTTATGATAGGGAAAATCCACACTTTAATTGATTATATGTTAGTTTCCTCTTCAGTACTGGTGAACTCTTTTCGAATGATACCTAGTGAATTCACTGATCATCTTTTTTTTTTTTTACTATGCACTTTTCATTTTTCAGCCCTGCCTGAACATAGACAGGTTTGGTGGAAACTAAACACTTCCATCCTAGACTCACCCCACATACAGGCAGGTGTTACATTTATTTTAAGAGCTAGATTATCAGTGATTTTTTTATATACTGATATGGGAGACTGGTGGTTGGAGACTAAAATGGATTTGTGTAAATGGTTTAAAAAGCAAGGGGTTATTGCTAAAGATCATCATTTTTTGAGGTATCTGTCACTCAGACAACAGCTTCAGAGGCTTATTACAATCGCATATACTTCCAGGCAGGACTACTCAGAGCAAATTAAAAAACTTAAATCTAGTATGAAGGAATACCGGTATGATAGAGCCAAGACTTTACAAGCCATACTTACTAATGGAACGAAAAAATCCCCTATAGGTGATCCTTTTGAGGTGTGTAAAACCCTGAGAGAATCTTCTACAACTGAATTTCTGAGAAAGTCAGATGATTCTAAGGCCACAACGATTGAGCAGTTGAGGGAACTGATTGAAAGCCATTATCCGTCCTTAGAATCTCCCTTCCCGATCCCTGAAGATTTTATATTTTCTTATTTAAGATCTACTAAATCTCCTTCTATGTTAACAGAAGCTTCAAAACTGTCAGGGCCCATCAATCAAAAGGAAATAATCGAAGCAATTCAGAAATCAAAGTCGAATATTTCCCCAGGGAAAGACGGTCTTTTGAATAAATTATATAAATGTTTTCATGAAGAGCTAAGTAAATGCCTTCTTATTGTGTTTATTTTTTTGAGAATACTTCTATTTTTCCTTCATTCTCAGAAGGATTATTAATCCATTTATTTAAATCAGGAGATAGGAATGATTTAAAGAATTGAAGGCCCATCACCCTGCTAAATACTGACTATAACATTTTTGCTAGCATTTTGAATAATAGGCTAAAAAGTTATGCTAAGTGGGTGATATCTCCCTATCAACTTTGTGGGATTCCAGACAGAAGAATCCAATCTGCTTTGATGGTTATACGAGATGTCATTGAACATTTATCTCTAGACGGCATTTCTGGATGTATGGTTACTGCAGATTTTGAAAAGCCTTTTGAGAGAGTTCATCTAACTTTTCTTTTTTTAACTTTAGAACATTATGGGGTTCCAATTAAAATGGTTAATCTCATTAAGATGCTATATAAGTACAATGCAGTTTTTCCTTTTTTGAAAGGTTGTACAGCTGAAAGTTTTCATTTAAAGACTGGGGTACGTCAGGGTTGCCCCCAAGCCCTCTTTTTTATATATTCTCACTGGACCCTCTTTTACAGAATTTAATTAATTCACCACAGTGGATTGAAATTAAAGGAAACATATCTGTAGATAGTCAACTATTTTTACAAGCCTATGCAGATGATCCAATACTGTACTTTCTGATCAAACTCAAATTTATTAATTTTTGGAAGCTTTTCATCTTTTTTCTGTAGTTTCGAATGCCAAATTGAATTAAAAAAAAAATAATGGCTTGTTTATTTGGGCAATAGGACCTGCTGCTATGGTACAGGATGGTATTCACATTTCCCAGAGCCCGCTTAAAATTTTAGACATACTTTTTGGTCCCCAAAATTTACCGGTTGAAAATTGGGAACTAGTGGTTGAGAAGGTGGATAAAAAAGTAAATAGATGGAAGCAGTGGACATTTTCAAAGCTGAAGCGCATACATATTATTAAACAATTTATTATACCCTGTTTACAGTATGTGGCCATGATTTTCCCTCTTCCATCTCAGTTGCAGACAAAGACTTATAGTTTGTTTTTTCAAATGCTTTGGGGTAACCAGTTAAACCCAGTAAAGAGACATTAAACTTACTTGAGTGAAAAATCTGGAGGACTTGGGATGATAGACCCAATTGTATTTTTGCACGCCTTGTTTATCATGAATTCTATTAGATGTGGTTTGGCTCCAGCAGTAAGTGTTGGACAGGGGTGGGTTAATAGGGCCCTAAGTAAATATTTTGCAATTTGGCATAACCTGGCTCCTAAATTGAATCCCTGTGTTCATATTCCTCAGTATTTTAGGCCTGCTGTACAAAAGCTATATAGATGGGAAACTACAAAAGAAATGATTTTGAATAATAGTATGCAGGCATTTTATCAGTTGATTATGAAGGTATTACATCCATCACCTTTGAATTCTAAGGTATTAGCTCAGCTTAACAATATCAGATTGCCTATGCTCCAGTGGGAAACACAATGGTTGATCTTTTATGGGTGGCTGAATGTTCGGGGCAATGTAAAATATAAATTTATTGAAGAGAGGAATTGTCCTTATATGGGCTATATAAATATTGAAGAAACGATGGAGCATTTTTTCTTCCAGTGTTCCTATTCAAAGGGTTTGTGGGTTTATCTGGTGCAATTATGGAACTTTAAATGGCTTACTTCTGTTACATATGAAATTTTTTGATTAGGAATTTATCCTGCTAACCTTTCTCATTTCCATATTGGGACACTATCTTTATTTTTTTGTTGTTTACGATATTTTCTATGGCAGGCTAGATGCCAATGGGTCATTTATCAGAAAAAAAAAAATGTCTTATAAATGTTTTAGTATACTGATTTCCAATGAACTTCCAAGGATATAGTCACAAGACTCACGGAGGCTTGCTTCCCCTAAAATTATGAAATGGTGGAAAGGTTTTCTTCACTTTATAAAATTTAAGTAAATAATTGATTATTCTTTTACCAAGATTAAGGAACTTTTTCTTTTTTTTTCCTGTTAATGTGATTTATTTTTTATTGTTACCTTGATATACTGTGTTGTTATCAATGTTTATTATTACAATAAAAACTCCCCTACTCTTCTCGATTAGTGCCTTGGGATCTTTAACATCCACCAATCCAGGCAGATGGGACCTCAGTTTAACATCTCATCTGAAAGACAGCACCTCAGAAGTGCAGCACCCCTCTCATGCTGCACTACAGTGTCAGTACTGGGATATTAACCCAAGTGCCAGATGTGGGAACTGAACCCACAGCCCTCTGATCTCTCGGCCTCAGAAGTGAGTGTGCTACCTACTGAGCCACTGTCACTGATAAAGACTGATTTTAAAACCTCTGCTCATGAATAGTGTCACTGTGATTTTCCTAATCTGTCCCGAACACTGATTTCACACACTGACCACGCCATTGTGCGCTACATGTGTGAAAACACATTTTGGGCAAGATGTGAAAAATGGCAGCTGTACTGTTCATAAGAAGGTGTAGTAAAATGGCAATGTTGAAAATCTGGAGTGAAAATATAAAAAATTCTCCAAATTCACAGTGTGCATAGACACGCAATGATGCACGCTTGTAAAACAGTCATTTTTGGGAATTTTTTCACCAACTTTTCAACATAGGGTTTTTGGGGGCCTACTTCATAAACTGTGACACTGTCATTTTGTTAATCAGTCCCAAAAGGTGGTTCTGCACAGTGACCATGAAATCACCTTTCGGGACCGAATAACAAAATGACAGTGACTGAGTTCATGAGGTGGTGATCCAAGAACCCCATGGTGAAAATTTGGTGAACAAATTCCCCAAAAATTGCTGAGATATGCACCAAAGTTGAAAAAAAAAATGTATGTCATTATTCAGCTTACCGGCATTTCTTCAGTTCGTGGTCGGCTTTGAAGGGTGCAGACGTGTTCCCGGTCCACCGAAGATCATCGCACCAGCCTCCAGAGGTAAGTATGGGGTGAGGTGGTGTGTGGGGAGATGAGGTATGCAGAGGGTGGGTGCGGGTTGGGGAGGGGGCAAGAGAGTCAACGGGGTGAGCTCCCAGCTTGGCACCTGGAAGTTTATTTGGGGGGTCAGTGGAGCTGATGGGGGATTGGGAACCCCATGGGTCATACGGACTTTTGCCATGCTGGGATGGGCTCCCAGCATGTCACCTGAAAGTTTGTTTGGATGAGCAGTGGAGCCAATGGGGGATTGGGCACCCACATGGGCCATACAGACTTTTGCCTCACTGAGGTGGGCTCCCAGCATGGCACATGGAAGTTTGTTTGGGGCCAGTGGAGCAGACGGGGGATTGGGCACCCCCATGAGCCATACAATGTGCAGGGATGGAGGGGAGTGCATGAGCACGCTGGGGTGGGCTTCCAGCATGCTACCTGGGTGTTTGTTGGGGGGGCACTGGAGCAGATGGGGACCGGGCTGTTCTACTGAAAAAAACTAGCTGTCTATGACAGTAGTTCAGATGCAGTGCTGACATGTAGGCAATTTGCATACCGCCGACAGCAGTATGCAAATTGACTACATGTTACTGCTGCTGATTGTAGCAGTGGTTTTCTCTGAACTGTACTCCACTGCATCTAAACGACTGTCATAGACAGTTTGGACATTCATTGGTTCGGTGCAGTCATGCCTGCAAAAAGGAGCAGGACACTGGAAGCAGGGTTGGCACACCTATGAAAACTCTTATGGTGGCACTATGTTTCTTGCACATACATGCAATCAAACATAAATAGGACTAAAATAACTTTATTTTTGCATTTTACACTCATACGTGAAACAGATATCTTATTTCACATGTTAAAGCAACTATGTGTAGGAGTTTGATACATCCAGCAGACCTGGGTTCGATTCCCAGAACATCCACGTGCATATTGTGTGACCTTGAACATATCACTTAACTTCCATGTGTTCATGGGATGCCCACAGAAATTAGTTTTTGGCTAAGTGTTCCTTTCATGTCCCCCCAAAATAAAGTACAAAATAAGAAACACTGATGAGCTGTTTTCCATAATTTCAACTAAAATTAATTTCTATTTGTAGCTGTCACTTTTATTTATAATTTTACAGTCATTCAATATAACCTTGAATGTACTAAGTTTAGAAATAAGTGCTGTAAAAGCAGCATCCAGTCAAATACATATTCCCCAAAGTAAAAATATATATCTTACTTTCTTTTCCCATTGCTAGTTTAAATGCATTTTGCTTATAGCTGCAACATATGTGCAATAATAATAGTATTCTGTATTACACCAAAGTGCACATGCCATGCATTTAATCCATGTTAGAAAATGGGCTTTTTATTTGCTGGGCTCTGATTGGCTGCTACCCCTTCCAGAGGGGTACATTAACTTTCAATAGATGCCCAGCAAATAAAAAGTGCCAACCCAGCTGCCCCTTCACTCACTTGAACATCCTTGTGCATGCCCACCTTGCTTTCTCATTGGCTAAAAAAATGGGGCACTGAATTTGAAATAGACACCATTTTTTGTGTGTGTTAGTGAGTGACTATTTCCCTGACCACAACTATCGCCCCCCCCCCAATTGAAACTGTCACCAACAGTACAACGGCAATCCCCTGCTATAACAACAACATGAAGAGGAAAAAATAAAAGCCATGGTAACCACACCTTACTGATCACAGTCATCGCTTCTGATACTGCTGGCTGTCATCTACAACTCATATACCCTCCTCTGCCAGCCCACTACAAACCTATAAGTATCATATCTAAAAAAAACAAAGCAAGCAAGAAACACACACACATTGTTTAATTTGTGGCTGAAAGACAGGAAATAAAAGTGTTTCTGTCAGCATAATGGCACCACTCGTCTCCCGACAGAGATCTCGTGCCTCCTTCAGATGCCAGCCCGCTGTTTGCAACTCCTTAGCAATCCCTGCCCTGCTATCAGAACGCATCTCAAATCAAATGTTTATTTTAATTTTTTATTAATATTTGTGAGTTTCTCTCGTACCTTGATGCACTGGCAATACAGTGATCAGGCAGTAATCTGGCTGTAAAGAATGAAACCGTGGCTGAACTCGCACACGCAGGCTACAACAAATCTTTGTAGCTGAACTCGGACACGCAGGCTGCAATGAATCTATTTTCCATATTTCCCCTTATCGTCAAAGAAACCGATCAAAAAAATAAATAAACGGGGTCATGAGAAAACTGCTGTAAATCAGGCATCACAAGAAAACCAGCTTTCAAGGTAGGCACAGAAAACAGAGTACTGAAGACAAAAGCGCCCTCTACTGGCAGCTATACCACTACAGGGATTACTTTACAACAACATTTTTTCTATTAATTTATACAACTTTTTTGAGCAAATTTGAGACATTAAAAATTATTTTAAAAAAAAATTTCACAAATATCCAATTTTCTAAACACAATAATACCCTCCAAGAATTGGGCGGTATGGGCAATACGGACGCAGAAGCTATAAGGCCCTCTGCCTGTGGCGTCGGGCCTCATTATGCCCCTGGGCAGTCCAGTATTGCCCAATACCACCCACCCTGTTGGGTATTATTGCTTGCTTAAAAAGTATTAGATATTGGCAGGTATAAAAGTGACATTCACAATTTAATTACAAGGTTAGTCAGTACACAATTGTTAGATTCTGTGTAATCATTTAGCCAACTTAACCTGAGTGAAGTTAGGCACTGAGAGAGCTAGACTAAAAGTAGTATATCCCATGTTTTCTCTCTCCTTATACTAATAAAATATTGGGCATGTACTTACTGTGGTAACTCTCCTTTCCCTAGTCTGCTTGAGGTACTCTCCATATCTAGCCCTAGTATATATGATGGTGTCTTGCTTCTCCCTAACCTATTCCCAGTACAGTCTATAATTTCTCCACTTTACTTCCACAAAGTTTCCTAAATAATTAGTGACATCTGATTGGCTCACACATTGGCCAGTCATGTATTACTATAGGAGACTGTCATTATTTCATTCATGCATGTTTGGGACTCTAGATGAGCAAGCTTCTTTGACTTCTCTAAGTTATGACTCAACCTTATATCATATTGTAATTGTTGAGAGACATGGTGGAGAGGGTGTTGATGGGTGTGCTGGGGGGCTACAATGTTAAACTGAGGATCAAGAGTTGAGACTTTGAACAGGATGGGAGAAGGTGTGAGACTCCTGATTTGGCCTGGTTAGGAGGTTGCTATTGTAAGGTGATTGTGCAAAAGAGTATGTTTGTTGCAGTTCAGGAATAAATATTTTTAAGACTTCAAAAGTTCCATGTTATTTTAAAAGACACACAGCCCTAGAAGGAATACTGATGAATGTCTGGATAGAAAACAATTGCGATTGCTGAATCTGACAAGCAATATGTGATAAACACACTCATAAGAACAAGCATTTGTCAATGTCGAATGTTTGCTTGCTGATAATAGCATTGGACGTGCAGGAGTTAGACAGATGCAGAATAGGAGTGGCAGTGAAGTATTGAACTCACGCCAATCCCACCTCCACCCTGGAGAGATGGACAGGCATTGGGGTGTGCCTGTGGGTCATTGCCCATAATGCTCATGGCATTTCACCTCACCCTATCCTGTAGACACTGACAAGTGTTGAGCTGTGCCTTAGGGTGTTCAGCTTCACAGTCACCCCATTTCATAAGGACGTATGCTGAAATGGGTGCAGTACAGGAGAATGGGGTGAAGTCTGGGGCTGAAGAGTGCAAGGCATACCTCTATGCCTGTCACTGGCTTCAGGGTGGGGTTGGGATAGCATGAGCATTACAGTCGGTGATCCAAAGTTACATCTCTGATGCCTGTCAGTCTGTACAGGGTGGGACGTTATGGTTAGAAACCCTAACGCCTCAGGCATGTGTTGGTATTTGCAGTACAAATTTTCAACATGGCCTTTTAGTGACTCCCACCTCATGAAAGAATGTGGGACCTCTTCTCATGAACAGTGGCACTGTGATTTTGTTAATGTGTCCCAAACTGAGTTCCCACAGCACCCATGCCATTCTGTGCCAGATGAGCGAAAACATAGATCAGGCATGATGTGAAGAAAGACAGCTGTACCATTTATAGGGGAGTGTGAAGAGATGGCAATGTTGAAAATCTGTAGTGAAAATATTAAAAATGCTCAAAGTTCCAAGCGTACGTGGAAACTGCACAACACATGCTTGTACCGCAGTCATTTAGTGGAATTATTTCACCAAATTTTCAACATAGGCATTATGTGACCTCTGTTCATGAACACTGTCACTATGATTTTCTTAATCTGTCCGAAACATTAATTTTCCACACTGACCATGCCATTGTGCCCCAGATGTGCAAATGCATATTTTGGGCAGGATATGAAAAATGTCAGCTATACTGTTCATAAGGAGGTGTGGCAAAATGCCAATGTTGAAAATCTTGAGTGAAAATATTACAAATTTGCTAAGTTATGAGGGTGCGTGGAAACTGCGCAACACACGCTTGTAACAGTCATTTTATGGACTTCTGTCACCAAATTTTCAACATAGGCATTTTAGAACCTCTGCTCATGAACAGTGTCACTATGATCTTATTAATCTGTCCTGAACACTGATTTCCCTCAAGCGATCGCGCTATTCTGCGCCGGGAGTACGAAAACACATTTCAGCCAGGATGTGAAAAATTACTTCTATACTGTTCATAAGAAGGTGTGGAAAAATGCCAATTTGAAAACCTGGAGTGAAAATATTACAAATTCGCGAAGTTATGAGCATGCGTAGAAACTGTGCAACGGTCGCTCATAATGCAGTAATTTTTTGGAATTTTTTCACCAAATTTGCAACATAGGTTTTTTGGAAGCCCACCTCATGAACAGTGACACTGTCATTTCATTAATCAGTCCGGAAAGGTGATTCCATGCAGTGACCGCAAAATCACCTTCCGGGGCCGAATAACGAGATGACAATGACATAATTCATGAGGTTGGGTCCCAAGAACCCCATGTTGAAAATGTGGTGACAAAATGTGGAAAAATGGCTAAGATATGCACCAAAGTTGAAAAAAAAAAATTTATGCCATTATACAGCTTACCGGAATTTCTTCAGTTTGCAGTCGACTCTGAAGAGTGCAGACCTGTTCCCGGACCATTGAAGATCACTGTGCCAGGCTCCAGAGGTAATTATGGGGTGAGGGGGTGTGAGGAGGTAGAGTACACAGTGGGTGGGTGTTGGTTGGGGCATGGGGCTCAACGAGGGACCGTTTTCTTTTTTTACAGGATTTAAAATAAAAAAAAAGACATCGTGGGACACTTTTGGCATGCTGGGGCAGGCTCCCAGGGTGCCACCTGGTCAGGGGTTTGTTGGGCAGGTGGGTACTGGAGCCAATGAGGATTGGGCACCCCCATTGGCCAGTGTGGTGGAGGGAGGAATGGGAGCGCATGAGCCAAAGGGGATTTGGCACCCCCTCAGCACATAACAAATGGTGGAAGGGGGAGCATTATGCCAATGGGGATTGTGCTACCCCGTCGGAAAATAAACTGGGGATGGGGACATGCTGACAGAGGGATTGGGAACCTCCAAGTCGGCTTTCATGGGGACTCTGAAGCGGGCGCATCAGTCGCCCCCCGCCACCCACCACCATGTTATATGAAATTTTACACCAGGCAAGGGACAGCCCTGCAATGACTGGCAACCCCCTCATTGCAGTGACAGATTCCTTTCAAGGTGGTGGCACGCTAACTGAACTAGTGTCAGCAGCAGCGTGCCACTGCATTGGAGAAAGTGGACCAAGCCTCAAAAGGCACTGGTGGCATTGGTCCCCAAAGTGCCCCACCTCCAAAACCCCACTTCTTTCCTAAGCTGTGACAAAATGTTTCCTGCGCATGTGCGCAAGCAAACATAAAAAGGAATCAGAATCAAACAACCAGTTGCATCAGAAATCTCTATAGAATGTCAGGAATCATATATTTTTTTTTAAACTAGAGACAATTTGAGGCCTAAGAGGATTGACAGTGTCGCTTTAATAGTTACTTACATATGATCCGTGTTTGCATGCAAGCTCAGGTTGCCAGGGGTTCACTGGGGAAGGGCTAGGAGAGAATTGAGAGTCTGACAGGAAGCTCTCCTCTCTCAGATTGGGGAGGTCAGCCATCCCTGCCGTTGACTGCCACTGGGTGGAGGCTCGATGGTAGCATCAGGTGGGTGGGGGGCTGGTGCCACAACAGGTGGGAGGATCAGGGTAGGTTGGGCCTTGGGGTGCAAGCATGACCATGTTCCGAAGACCTCGAGGGCTCAACTGTTGATGTATCTGGTACTGTTTGTATTATATTTTCTCTGCTTAGCTTGACCTACACTTATTCCCTGTCTTGTTCCCTATATGATCTACACTGTTCTCACTGTATGTTACATTGTTTGTGCCAGTTTTTGGCCCAGGCCGTGCCTGAGAAAGGTTTTCGGATCAGTGCACCAACCCAGTTATTAAATGAATAAATAGATTAAAGGGGAAAATGGAGGAAAAACACCATAGCAACCAGGATGAAGACTGACTCAAAAACACTATGATAGCACAGGATATACATAAATGTGCTGTTACGGAGACTTGGTGGGATATAGGAGACAGATGGAGTAAAAATATAGAAGGATGCATGTTGTTCAAAAAATCTAGAGGATACAGGAGAGGTGGAGGAGTAGCTGCCTATATCTCAGTCAGCATAAAGACAGAGGAATGGAACATAGGAAAGAATGTACCAGATCAAATATGGCTAAAATGAATCCCTCACAAAGCCCCTAGGATTATACTGGGGCTTATTTATAAGCCCCCATCTGCAACTAAGGAGGATGATTTAGCATTGCTAGACACAATCAGAGCACTAAACCCTTCTGACAAAATAATACCGGTAGGAGATTTCAACTTACCTGGTATAGACTGGGGGAAGCTGCAAGGTTCAAACAAGCTAGAAAATGAATTTTTGCATGTATTTGACCATATTGGTGTGGAACAAAGAGTAAAAGAGGCCACTGAGGGCATAGTTTACTGGACCTTCTATTAACTAACCTGGGTTACTCAATTATAAACTGCAGTACAACAATACCTCTGAGTACTAGTGATCATTAGAAAATTGAGTTCATAATCAAGGAAACATTTTTCTAGACTGATAGGAAATACGGAAACCTTCAATTATGGCGAAGCAAATTCTGATCAACTAAGAGCAAATATTAGGAACTGGGACTGGTACCATGACTCTGGAGAGAAATCATTAAAGGAAATTTGGGGAATCTTTAGTAACAAATTAAAATTGGAAACACAGTCAGCTATACCAAGAAAATAAAAGTATAGAAATGAAAACAAATCTCATTGGCTTGCACCCAATAGTAAAAAAGTTATCAATAAGGAAAACAGATTCTACAAAAAATGGAAGTCAGGACAGCACAAACGACAGGATAGATTATAGGGAAACAGCAAAAAACACTAAAAAGGAGAATAAAAAAAGTAAGATTGAGCAAGAAAGAAAACTGTCATCCAAGGTGAAAGGGAATGTTAAAGCGTTTTGCCTCCTATGTTAACAACAACAAAGGATCATCAAATAAAGTGGGCCCATTAAAAAAACAAGAAGGAGCAACACTATCTGATAACAAAACTATGGCAGACATACAAAATACATATTTTGTATCAGTATTCAATATAAATAATAAACAAAATCAAATGTCCTTAGGGCTAACAACACACCCCCCAGATTTACTATTGATTCCAATGAAGTGGAGGCCAGACTCAGAAAATTAGACATCTGTAAATTTCTTGGCCCAGACGGTCTTCATCCTAGGATCCTCAAAGAACTTGGTGAAAATATAGCCTCCCCTCTAACTTATATATTTCAGAAATCAATAGATAATGGAGAGGTGGTGGAACACTGGAGGACAGCAACAATAATTCCCCTGTATAAAAAAAGGATCTAAATCAGATCCATCTAATTATTGTCCAGTGAGTTTAATGTCAATCTCTTCTAAAATACTGAAGGATATTCTGAAGGATAATATAATGGCATTTGTAGAACTAAACCAATTAAAAGACGCATTGCAACATGGGTTTACAAAGGGAAGGTCGTGTCAAACCACCATGTTGAGTTCTCTGTAAAAGTGGGGAGGTAACTGGATGAGAAACAGATCAGTGGATGTGCTATTTCTGGACTTCTCCAAAGCGTTTGACAAACTGACCCATAAAGAATTACTGTTAACGTTAAAAATAATGGGTATAGAACACTACATAATAAACTGGGTGAATGACTGGCTGGCTAACAGAAAGCAGAGAGTCAGTATAAATGGGGTGTTCTCAGATTGGGCAAGGGTGATGAGTGGTGTGCCACAGGGCTCAGTCCGGGGCCCATGCTTGTTCAATCTGTATGTTACATCACTTCAATACCAATCTGAGAACATTTAGTTCTCCAGATTTGCAGATGACTGTAAGTTGAGGGGAATAGTAAATGAAAATAAAGGCAAAACGCAACTTAAAAATGCTCTGGACTTCATATATGAATGGACCACAAAATACAAATCAATGGGTTATGCTTTTGGGAAAGAATAACCCTGGTTATAGCTACAATATAAACAATCAACCACTGAGAATCACAACTGAAGAGAGGGACTTGGCAATATTGGTTACCCAAGACATGACATTTTCATCACGTTGTAGGAGTATTACCCAGAAAGGAAATAAGGTTTTAAACTGTATCTTCAGGCCAATTTCGGCCAGGGACTGGGGTGTTATGAAACCCTTGTACACCTCCCTGGTAATACCCATCCTAGAGTATGGATCCCAGGTCTGGTCACCTTGCAAAAGAGGGGATATTGCCACGCTAGAGAGGGTCCAGAAAACAGCCACAAGATGGATTAAAAACATGGGTTACTAGATTGTAACGCTAGACTTAAGGAGTTAAAACTCTTTTCATTAGATTATAGAAAGAAACAAGGTGATATGTGTATATGTGTCTGATACATAAAGCCTGGATAGATCATGACCTATGAGAATACACTGGGCTGGAAGCTAGCGAAAATGTATATAACACTCATTCACATCCCCTACAGTTAAAGGCTAGAGCCACTAGACTAGTGAGAACTAAGAACTGGTTAAATCAGAGACTGGTCTATGACTGGAACAGACTTCCATTGGAGGTGGTGGGTAGTAGTACCACACTAACTTTTAAAAAATAGACTTGATAAATATTATCAGGTTGGGATTTTGCACTAAATGAACTTAGGCAAGCACAATGGACGAAAGTCTGATCAGCTCTGTATTTTACCTATGATCCCTCGCAGGCCTCGCACAAGTGGCTGGGCACCCACCACAGTCCTGTGGCAGAGGATGACAGTGGCAAGGTAAGCCCGGAGAAAATGAGTGATGATGGTGGTGGTGGGGGAAATCAGTCAGAAGGGGAGGCCATGGAGAGGAGAATAAACAGAGGATGGAAAAACAATAGTCACATACTTACGTACATACATACTTATGTACATACTTACTAACTTCCTTAATAGTTACCTACTTACATATTTAATTACATATTTACCTGCTTACATACAGTACCTATTTACTTAATACTTACCTGCTTACTAACTTCCTTACTTATGTACCTACTTACTTATGGCAGTGGCTTTCTGCACTCCCAATCTCCTCCACAGGATCAAGGACCGGGGAAGATATTTTTAAAACCATGTGTTGGTGACTTGCTCTGGTCCCCACAGGAACACAGTGATTTCAAAACAGATGCCATATCAATCAGCAGTTTTTTATTTAAAATAGTGCTGGCATTCTCTTTCCTTGCCACTCCCCTGGATAAGGGGGCACTTTTAATAAGCAACCCCTTTAGTGGCATCTCTCCTGGTCCCCCATGGGGTGGAGGGATTTCAAATCAGCTGCCATATCTTGGCTTTCCTGTTCTGTTTCCCTGTGCAAGGGGTGGAAGGGTTATAAAAGGATGGGCCTTTTGCAGTCCTGCTTGGACCCTCAGTTAAGCAAGGGAATTTTTAATTGCATTGCCATCTCAGTGGTCCTTTTATCTCTCCCTACACTCACAGTGCCAGCTCAGTAGGTTTGTGTGGTACTTTATCAGGGGGACAATGGGACTCTAAACCCCTAACTCATGGGTACTGGTGTCCAAGGTTTGCCAACTTCACTTATAACATGGGTTGCAGAAAATTAGCAATTCAATTGGCTGAGTCGCTCTATGTGCCAATGGATTAAGTTAGCATTAATCCACGGCTGCGTGGAGCAAGTCCGAAGAGCTGCTTCCTGCTCTTCTTCTGTGAAACCTGAATGAAACTGTACTGGCAGCCATTAAAAATTGTGAGTAAGCATTCGGGAGTCCAGTATCTGTCCTGAACCTTCAGTTGTGGCAATGTCATGTTCTGTTGCTGGCAGCACTTCCTTTACAATTGGTCGGTAGTAATTACAGTTTCTGTGACAGTTGGACAGTGAGAGTAGCATCCTATAGTATGGTGGGCCTCCCCCCACACCTCCACCAGACAGAGCCATATGCCTCCTGTGCTGTTACCATACAGAGAGAGTGACAGGGACAGCAGCACCCATGCTGGGAATTGAAGGAAAGTAGGTTCTTCCTACCGGTGTAAGCAGAATCCATGGCTGCAGATCTCTGCCTGTCCATACTGATGGCTATTCTGTTTGGGTACAGATTTTGTGGCATGCAGCTTACCTAGGGGAAGAGGAGGCAGAGGCAGCCATGACAGGTAGTGTCAGAGAAATGGAGTGCTGAGAGAAACAGAAAGAGTGACAGACAGATGCCAAGATTGGGAGAGGGAGTGGAGATTTCTGACACTGTCTCTCTGTGCGTCTCTTCTGTGCATCTCTGTTACATTGGCAGCAGGTCGCTGTTGGTTCTGTGCCACCTTCTGTGTAGCTGCACTGCTGTGTTACTGTCTGTCTCTGTCACTCTCTAGGGCTAGCTTACTGTCAGAACTTTTACATGGCAATATTGTTACCAACTAACATGATATCAGGGAACTCCCGACTTACCTGGTAACTCTTTGCCGCTCGTTTACATGTCTGACCGATTAGCAGAGTAGTCTTCTCAGGCACTGCAGAGTTTTGCTTGTATCAGAGTAGTTACCAGGTAAATATACCATTATCCAGGTATCTTTACCCAGTAACTCTTTACCCAGATACTTCCTGACATTGCGTATACATGGGCTTTGGTTACCTGGTAAGAAGCAAAGATCTCTGCTACTGCACCAGTTACCTGGTTACACTCTGCTCATGTAAACGCACTGTGTCTCTCTCTGTCTTGCTCTGTAGGGTACCCTGTATATAGCGGGATCAGGGAGATGCAGTGTGTGTGGTGCTGCACAGCTTGTCCTGGGCTCTGCAACTTTTAGTGATTGCCTGTTACAGAGCTGTGACTGCACAGTCGGGTGACAGAGTGATCAGAGCGACTGACAGTCAGAGAGACAGTGCAGTGACAGTGAGAGAGAGAGAGAGAGAGAGAGAGCTTGAGCTCCCGCTGCAAGACAAAACTCCAGTTGTGTTACACTGTGAAAAGATCACAGCTTAGGTTCTTTGCATGGTATGCTGGACAAAGGTAACAACAAGTAGCAGTGATAAGTTTATTACATACTCACGCCATAACAAGTGAAGCAAAGCAAACACAAGGGAGCCAATTTCCCACCATTCCTTGAGGATGGTTTCTCTCTCTCTCTCTCTCTCTCTCTCTCTCTCACACACACACAGAGGAACTGATGTGCATACAAATATATGAGTACAGTTACAAATATGATAAACATACAGCATTTGATAAGGCATGTAAATAAGGTGGCTACCTTGGGCAATTACATAGGAAATAAAGTTGCAAAGTAAGCAAGAATGAATCTCTGAATCTCTGAACAGTGGAAATTCATAATCTGCAATCTGTTATCAATCTCACTGGAGACAGCGAGTCTGAGAACACATGCAATGTCATCAGAAAAGCATACATGTCACAATAGTGGAAAACTACGAAATATGTGTGATTATGAGTATAGCAGAATATATGGCAGAAATATAGCATATAGGTAAATGTGTTTCAGACAGATATAAGCATAGCAAATATAAATAAAGGACAGTAACATAAGTAATAAAACAAGACACCATAATAAGACTGTGTAAGGCGCTAACACTGTGTATAAGGTTACAGTTACATGTGGGCCACTTGGTGGTATATAAGCCATGCATAACAGTTGGTGTGAATGTGTAGGGTCTGGTAGCAGTTCAAACACAGTAAGTGCACAGTACTGCCAGGTGTGGTAGGAGTTACTCACAATTGTCAGATGTGCTATGAGGAGCATCGGTCGGGTTAGGGGGGTTGGGGAGAAGAGTGAGTGCAGCGAAAGTTCTGGGCTCCTGTTGCAGCTTCCAGTGCACGGTGCATGTGAGCAAGCAACATGGAGCAATGTGTTAATCTTGAAAGGAGCAGTCTCTGGAGAGGGAGAGAAACAGTGGGCTATGTGTGTGTGTGTGTGTGTGTGTGTGTGTGTGTGTGTTGGGGGGCCATAACATTGTGGGGAATATACAAGACAGTATTATGCACAAGAAATGTCACATATTATGTCAATGCTGTACATGTGACATTCCTATGTACATCACATCAGTGCTACATGCATTATTTGTTAGGGACTATTTTGCAAAGTGGCAGGATACATGACTTTTCTTGGTTTTAAACAGGGGGAAACCCCCTTTCTGTGGGGTTTTCCTAATTCTACACAGAACCTATGTTATAAGTGCAATAATCAACTCCAGGGTATGTGGTTATTGGGATTAATCAACACCCTGGGTGCTGTGAGAACACTCTGCCTGTGGCCTCGTGCCTCACAATGCACCTGTGGTGTTGATTAATTTCCAATAACCGCATATCCTGTGACGGGTTACTGCTTACTTAGCAGATTAATTTGCAAATTGCTGCAATTAGTGAAGTTAATCTGTCTTGTGACATTCCAATTTGCAGTATAGGGCTAATATATGGCCAGTTTGGTAACTTTACCAATGAAGTGGGGCCCACAGACAAAGTTTGCAATGTGCCATGAGATTGGAGACATTGAAATAAGCTGCATGTCATGTTGAGACTGTGTTCAATGCAGTCTTATGAAGAAAGAGTTGGAGAGAAGTCTGTCATTGCTTGTCTGATCAAAATGGCTTTAAATCTATTCAGAAAGTGGAGACGTTTGAACTAAATTCCTTACAAAAAACTATCTAGAGTGCCTTGTTAGTTAAGTGGTGGCCATGTTTTATTCCGAATAGCCATCTAAACTACAAAAGTTTAACTTTAAAAAACGTCCCCATTTATGTCTATGAAGAGTGCCCCCGTGCTCTCCATATAGTGACTTCACAAAATGTGGTAGCATGGGGGCAGATCAGGGGTGGATCATGGTCTGCAGAGGTACCAGGAAATGGAAGGGAGCGGCGCAGCTCAGATCCACGGAGCCAAAATACAGTCCCTTCCCTTCCTAAACTGGGGCATTTACAAAAGGAAAGATTAGAAGGATTTGATTTGGGGGCAGGTAAGGGTCTTTATGCTTCTTGGGGGAAATTTAATAAAGAGCCTGATAGTTGCTATATTAAAACTTCTCCAAAAGTGGAGTATTTTGAACCAAATTGCTTGCAGAAAACTATCTAGAGTACCCTGTGTAGCTGGATTAACATTGTTTGTTTGTAGTGTTGCAGACTTATTTAGTTGAAAGCATTGGTTTTCTTTTTCCTAGTGAAGCAGTGCTGTGTGGGGGTGAACTTTCAGCTAGCTAGCAAGCAAGGCAGCCCTGGGAGCACTAGCATGATTTGTTTTCCTCACTTTATTTTTAATTGTTTTTGTCTGTGGTCTGTGATTTGTCATTATATTTCTGTAGCACAGTTTTTATCTGGTTAACTGAATTCTTTTTGTCAGTCTGTTTCTATACTGATTGTAGTTATTTTGTTTAGTTGTTGAAGTGACAGTGTTACTTACAGTAATTTGTTTTGGATCACCCTTGTTGTGTGTATATTTATTTATTTATTTCCATCTAGGATTATAATACGTTCGAGAGCGAGGTGCTCTTTTATAAAGGTTCCATGTCAGTAAGTGAGGGTAAGAAACAGACAAAGGAATACTAAACAGAGGTAATCTAAAGTGACAAACGAACAGTTAAAATCCAGGAGAAGTAACAGTGGTAGTCTAAATGATAAAATGACATCTCAAATCAAAGAAAATAATAGATAAACACAGTAATTATATCAGCAATTAAAGATCAAATGCACATATTCCATAAAAAGCTTGAATCCCCTTGAATACACATCCCTGTGTCATGATTAGTGTTTCCTGAAAATAAAATGCAGTTTGGTTTTATGGTTTTCTTTAAGTCAGCATCTGTTAATGTGCTCTGCGGTAACTGGAAACTGAAGAAACAGTGAACCTGTTTCTGTCCCTCAGTGAGCAATGACAGCATACCTGTCCTGCCTGCTGCTTTTGCAATTAAGTCCCTGATTAACTAAATAAGCTGTTGCAGTCCCTAGTTACAACAGTCTGTAGAGCTAATTGTTTTAACTCAGAGTTTGTTACCAAACCATCTGGTTTGTGTTTGGAGAGAGAGATGCTTAAAATCTATCTTTCTGTTCTCATAAAAAGTTGATCACTTGGAGTTCAGTGCTGAATTGAAGTAGTGTGAATGAATCTGTGAGAAATAACAGTTTCTGTATTACAGCTCTCAGGTCTCTGTCACCAAAACTCAACATTCTATTCTGACTGTATAATGAATATATATAGGATAGTGCATGATTACCAGTTAACAACAGGGCTATTCTTTCACCGTGTTGGTACTGTGATGACAGATTACCTCGGGAGCGCAGCTCGAGAGGTAATCAGTCGTCATAGTACCAATGAGTTAAAAGAACAGCTCTGTTGTTAACTGGTACTCATGCACTGTTCTGTATAGTATATAGTGGAACGTCGTTGACTCAAAAAAATAAAATACTACATATTTTTTTTAAAATAAGACTAACTGTCAGATTGCTGCGCAAGGACACCATATGTGACATCCACACTGCAGCAGAATGAAAAGTATTTTTCGTTCTGCTGTCCTGCAGACGTCACTAGTGCAGCAGAACAACATTTTGAGAGTGCTAGATTTCAGTGATCGACGACGTTCCACTGTACACTATAAAATAAACTACATTCCATTAATTCATAGAAGCAGCATGTATGTGATGTAGTCTCAATAAATATGTCCATGTGATAATTTTGTTTTAATGTCAGATTGACAAATGTGTGTCTGCCATACTCTGCTATTTCAGGAACATATACTGTATGAACTCATAAAATTCAGTTCTTAGAGGGTTCTGTGTGAAAATACATTGTGTATGTATATAACTAGAAATACTATATGGTATCCGGATGTCCCTGTCTCCTGTCTGACAGTTTAGGCAGCAGCTCTCCGCTTCCCCCTTTCTGCTGCCCCCATCTGAAGCTGCTGCATCCCACTGCCCACTGTCTTCTCCACACAGTCAGGGTTGCTGCACCCTGCTGCCTTCTGCACAAACAGTTTATGCTGCTGCACCCTGTTACCCTCTTTTCCCCACCCTATAACACAAGATGAAAGTATGTTTTTTTCTTTCCAGCAGTTTCAGCAGTGTACCAAAGGATCTGACTCTAGTGGCAGGGAGCAGCATGGTGCAACAACTCTAACTGTGGAGGCAAGAGGCTCTGTGGTGCAGCAGAGCACATTGGTGTCAGGGGACAGAGGACAGTATGATGCAGAAGCCTTGACTGTGGTGCAGGACACTGTGAGGCATCAGGGTACAGCAGCCCTGCCCATTTGGGGCAATGGAAGTGGGTATCAGGGCGCAGCAAAAGACCCAGCTTTGGTGGCCTGGGGTAGCATGGTGCAGCAGCCCAAACTGTGTGGATGCAGAGGCCCTGGGACTCTAGGGCTTAGCAGAGCATATCAGCCCTGTCTGTGGAAACAGGAAAAGGGGTCAACAGAGTGCATTGGCCCTGAATGCGGGGGTGGGAGACAGAGGGAAGCATGGAACAGCAGCCTCAACTGGGAGGCAGAAGACAGGGGCATCAGGATGCCATATAGTATTTACTGTTATACATATACTTGATGCATTTCCACACAACTGAATTTTATGATATCATACATTACATGTTCCTGAAATAGTAGAGTGTGGCAGACACAGGTTTGTCAATCTGACATTGAAACAAACTTTATCACATGAGCATGAACATATTTATTGAGGCTACATCAAATACACACTGCTTCTATGAAGTAATGAAATGTTGTTTATTTTATGTCCATTAAACAACTCTGTGTTGTATGGCCAGAATCAAATGCAGTGTTGTGAAGACAGAACTGAGAGTTATGATGCAGAAAATGTTGATCTAACTTCAAGAGGGTTCCATCAGTAGGTCATCACATATAGAACTGGCGCCACCTGGCGTTGGGCCTCACGGCAGACTTTTCTAGCAAAACCTGACGGGGGACCGCCCACCCAACGTCACGTGACCCGACATCAGCGTGACTGTATATAGTGGGCAGTCCACATGCCCGCCCTCCAGTTCTTTCCGGCCGTTGCCTCGTGTCAGTCGCGTAGCAGACTTCCATATAGCGATCATCGAGAAAGTGTCTTGCGTCGGAATTTCCCTCGCTAATTTTTCCTCTAATTTCGTATTTGTTATTGATGTCTTCTCTAAAGAAGTGCTCATCCTGTGGCATAAATACACAGTCCCCCATACAAACTAATTAAGTCTGCAAGCAGACAGCTCTTAAAGAGACAGTACGTGGAGGTTCAAATAGCACTCACTTGCAACCACAGTTAAGCAACTCAGACGCCGAACACCACCTGGGCTTGGAGCATTCAGGCAAGCTCCTGGAAGTCCCTCCGGCAATTTTCCATCGCCTGGTGCATCCAACATTAATATTTAATTCTTGACATCCTTTCTGATATGGACCTCTCCCTGTAAGGTACACTGGGCATTTGGCGTCAGGATCAGAGACTCAGGATCCTTTTTCCAGACAACTCCAACTGGTTCCTCTGGTTCCACTTTGTTAGCATCTCTCTGGGCATCGTAGGCCTTCCTGATCAAGGCCAGAATTCTTAGAGCTCTACCAGTCCAGGACCCCTGTTTTGCATAAATAACTGTGCCAGCCATCGAAACATATGTCCATTAGTCCAAATTAGTAGAGGAACCCAATCATACAGTCCGGTAGGGGGACACACTAAGGCCAGGGTCTCTACTTGCTCGGCCACTCCAGCCACGGAGGTGGAAGATGACAGCGAAATTTGGATATATCCAGAGTAGGGGTAGGCCTTCTCACTTAACTCCCAGACATGCAGCCCCTCCAACAGTTGTAAGGGTACATCAGACAAATGCTTCTGATACCAGTCTAGGAACATAATTGTCACTTGGGAGCCACTGTCTAATACAGCTCTTGTAGACATTCCATTCACCTTTACAGTGGTCTCCATGGAGGGACCCACTTTTCTGGACCAGTCTGGAAAGGCGGTAACAGGAGCCTGGGCAACTGACCTTGCCACAAAGGGACGTGCGTTAGCATTTTTGGGGCCCTCACTGGGATCATTTTGTGCACCTCTTAACCACTGGTTTGTTCTCTGAAGCTCTCCTTGTAGCCTATATGCAACTTTGTCTGTGTCTTTTGGGGACCGGCATTCTCTCTTCATGTGCCCATCCTTCCTACAATTATAGCAAACATACTTTCTGGAGTTTGAGCTGGCCGAGGCATCACACTGGAAGCCAGGGCGGAGGTACTGGTACTACTAATTGGAAACCTCGGTGCCATCTCTGTCTGTGGCGTGATAAGCATTTGGAGACATCTCGTCAATTTCCCCATTTCCATGGTCAAGACATCGAGTTTTGAGCTGTTGTCAACAGGAGATGCATGGGTGGGTACCCCAACCCCCATAGCAGATGCAGTCAGATGAGGGTCAGGGCCTGTACTTGCAGGAGCGGCCCTCATAAAGAGGATTTTTATTTCCTGAACTCTCTCAGCAGTTCACCCCATGGTGGCACACCCACACATCGTCCCCACTTCACAAGGACCTTCCGATGCTGTGATCACTTGGGCTGCGCTCACCCCAGAATTAAAATCCCCCTCATCTTCAACCTCCTGAAGTTCTTTTATTAAGTCACAATAGTCCGGTGGGTTACCCCTTCTGTCTGGGAGCCTTAATTGAAGAAGCTGCAATTTAGAATGCCTTGCATGTTGTAGTAGGTGCTCCAACCTTACACGGTTTAAGTCACTGGCAGCCACCCCACCTTTTCGGTAAGCCTTCTGCACAGCTCTTTCCAGATGAGTAACATATGCAGAAAAACTTTCCCCTGGCCACTGTTTTGTACCTTGAAATTTCCACATCAAGCTCTCTTCTGACTCAATGTTCCCAAAATTGCCTTCAAGTGCAGATAGGTACTTCTGGGCAGATGCATCAGGATTTGTGGACCTCAAAAATGTAATGGCCTCTAGGGCAGGACCCCTCAGACTCTCTGATTCTTTTTCATTTCTCAGCCTCTGCACAATGCCATTTGGGTATCACTGGGGCAACACAATCTATCCAGGTATCCCAATCGTCCTTCCCTTGGGGGGTGGGGAGGGTGCCAGAAAAGATTCTCAACCTTCGGTAAGAGTCGTGACTAATGGCAGGTGCAAAAATAGGAGCCTGCATTGGTTCAGCCACAGAAAGAGAGGCAATAACGGGTGCTGGAGTGGGAGGGGGCGTGGGGGAGGAACACTCCCAGGTGGCAGAAATAACTTCTTTAAGTCCTCTACAGTTTTCCCTTCCTCCAGCAACAACTTAGCAAATTTATCAGATAGTGGGAGGGGCTCATTTCCCCCTGGGTCTTTACTGTCCTTAGTTGTCACTCTGCAGGCAGTGAGGGCTCCCTCTGGGGTAATAGTCTGTGGCACTTTGGAGCCATCTATGGGGTCCTTATACTCTACTAGGGCCATGAAAGTGTGGGTGAGCAGATCAGCATGTCAACCCACCACCACAGGGCTTTGTAAACCTTCCACCTTGGAAAGTACTCCCTGTACAGTGTCTGTATTCATACACAGGGGGATGTCCAGCATAAGCATAGCATTTTGGGGGTCGATCTCTTCCCCAGTACACCACTTCACCAAGCGGTGCACAGCCACTTCTGTCAGGGTACCCATTTATTTATTTATTTATTTATTTATTTTTTTAACAGTGGTACATAAATGTGGCCACTAGAGGACACAAAATCCCAGTGGTGAGCCTCCAAGATGCAACCCCTAGGTGGCACTATCCCAAGGGCTACTACCCCTGCCTGTTTGACTATGGACAGGTTGAGGGGCCTAGGTACTATGTCGGGTGCCTCCACCCAGAGGTCAGGGTTTGTAGTGGTTAGACTAGCTTGGTCACAGCCCTCTGGGACACTGAAACCCCCTTTTATTCCCTCTAGTGGCTCACACAGTACCCCGGAGTTACAGACCCAATACCCCACGTATACACATTGTTCACTCATATAGATACCACTTACCCTCGGGACTGATTCTGCAGCACGTCTCTGAGGACCCCCTGTAAAATAAGGTTAAACAACATACACAGCAAAACACAATACTGTTTCCATAAGTAGCAGCACCACAGACAGTATATACTATAACAACAACAAATCTGATTTATTTAGGGGGCAGTAACATGGGAGGGGGAAATCAGGTTAATTGGTGGCATTACATCACAGTACTGTGCACACATACAGAGTCTGAAAGGACACATTCTGGGTACCCAGGTTGGGAGGGGCTAGCCAGGTCGGTTGCCCGGGGTTGGCCGGCAGGTGCAGATGGATGGGGCCCCGTAGAAGAAAATATATGCACAACACCCAATTGTAATCTGGAGCCGGATGGCTCAGTCCATGAAGCAGGGAAACAACAAGAATTAGATGACACACTTGTGATTGAAAACAGAATGCAGGGGAATACCCTGATTTGTACTCAAAATACCGAAGCTGAGGACCGGATGGTATATGTTCTTCTGAACTGCCAGAACAACAGAGCATGGAGACAAGGCCCTTGTGACTGGACCCCACTGCAGTTGATAGCAAAAGTATTTAGTCCAAGCTAAGCTGGGGTTTGCTTCCAGCTTTAGCACACAGCACATAGCACGGGGGATTGGAAATAGCGATTCCCCACAAGCACCATGCACATTTATATGTAAAAGGAAAGTACTATACCAGGCAGGCTGTCCCTCGATCCCGATCACAATTACTGCAAAATACCTGGGAGCACACACAGCAGCTTCAGTTCCTGACAAACTGAGCGTGATTCAGCAATTTCTCCAGTCTTCTACAGGGTGAGCCTGGTTTCCACACTTTTAGTGCTTCTTTCTCCTCACAACTCGGATTCAGTCCAAACTGGCACTCGCAAAAGCTGCAAACTGAAACTCAGGGCCTCACACACGCTTCCCGCACAAAACTATACACCGCAGAAGCACACAGCTCATTCTCTCTTCACTGCCACAACTGATCTCATCTTTCCAGTCACAGAGCAGGGCATTTCCTTTAGCTCCACACTATTCTGTTAGCTGATTCAGCTGTCACTCACAATAAGACTCCCTCTGTTGGTAGAAAAAGGCGCCAAGGTCAAAACTACATTTCCCAGAGTCACTGCCCACACAATCCCCCTGTGGTTGGCTCAAATTAAGAGCCCAAGTTCTGATTCGTCCACAGGCTCCATTTTAGGGCTCCCTTAACCCAATTGGCCCAGCACAGCAGTTTAGGTACAAAATAGAGAGGTAACACACACACAGAGTCCCAGCTGCAATAAAGGCAGGTTAGACAAATTACAATTTTGCTAATGCTTTAAATGATTACAGGCAAATAGTTACAGCTTTCAGATGGACTCCCTTTGCACCTTCAGCGACCGCAAGATGGAGTGATTAGTCTGCAGCTCGGGTGGGATTTGAGCATTAAATACACAGTCCCCCCATACAAACTAATTAAGTCTGCAAGCAGACAGCTCTTAAAGAGGCAGTACGTGGAGGCTCAAATAGCACTCACTTGCAACCACAGTTAAGCAGCTCAGACGACGACCACCACCCAGGCTTGGAGCATTCAGGCAAGCTCCTGGAAGACTTTTGGGAACCCCCATTTGCAGGGGGGTTACACATGTCTTGCTAATGGCTACTATGTCCAATTTAGTCTCTGTCATTGTTGCCTACAGATCTGGGATCTTGTTTCCCAGACTGTGGGCATTTGTGTACATGATATTCCACTGGCCAGATTTCGGTGTGTTAATTATTGGGCGAGGTCCGGCATTTCCTCTGCGTGTCATATGGGGAGCCAGACCTTTTTCCTTACCTGGTGATGCATATGAACTACAAACATGCTGAACTCCTGTTTGATCACTAGCTAAAGGGAAGGGGTGTTCTTTCCGTTCAATGTATCGGGTGCTGCACCTCTCTCCCCATTTGCTGGTTTAAATATTCTGCAAAGACATCAAACTTCTGCCCCAATGCACTCACTCCCTCCTTAGTCAGATGCAGTCCATCAAATTTAAAGAACTTTAGCTCCCAAAACTGTTGCCAGTTACCTACAAATTTGTGTCTTTTTCCTGGCACCAGCCCTTGAGCCACATGTTTAGCTCCCCTATCTCCCCTTCTCTGATCTTCCGTCCATCTGTGCCCCTCTCCCAAACTGGCAGGATCTCAGAGAAGGAGGCGCCAGATGAAATGGATGACAGTTTGTCTCCCAGACTGGTCAGGTGTTCCTTGGTCTCCACAACTGACCGGCTGGCGAGATTGTTAGTCCCGATGTGTACCATGATGTCGATATTTTCTCCTGCTTCCTGCACAATTTTAGCAATGCGGTCAGTGTCTCTCCACACTGACAACCACCCTCGAGAGGGAATACTGGATAATCCCAATGAACCCAGGTCCCACAGCGTCATGGCAGCCCACCTGCAGCCATGTAGGCCCTGGGTCCACTTCACAGCACATGAGATTCAGCCCCAAAATCATCTTGAGGCATCATTTACATAAACTGGATGAAACTCATCCCAGATCCACAGTGTGGCCCCGTGCCTCTCATTCCAACTACTGCTGGCTCCTAACAACCCACCTGTAGTGATACTGGCCCTGAGGGAAGACACTCTGTCCAGGAAACACTGGCCAAACTTGTCACATCTATCTTGGGACAAAGCTCCCCAGGACTGCACAGTGGCAGGATGGATAAACCTGTCTATGGTGTGTAAAAGCTGGGTCTATTCTTTCCTGAGGCAATAAACCATGGCAGGAATTCTGCCTTTTTCAGAGTTATTGCCCTCTGATACACTTATAATGAAACCTTTCTGTTGTCCACCATGCCAGATCACTTCTAGGAACGCTCCAACCTCCATCCTGTTGCCTTCAGATGCCTCAGCTCATCATTATTCTGTGGCAAACACTGGCAAAAGTCACTGAGTAGACATGGATTGGTGCAATGATGTCCAGTGCTGATGAGACAGCCAAATTATAGCCCTCAATGCCGTAAAAGGGACCCTTTTAAATTGTGTAAAATTGCCATAATATATAGCGCACCTGATTGGGTAATCACACAACAATGGTTGGATGGTGCCATGATGTCTGCTTCCAGATAAAGCAATTTTTACCCTCATCCCCTCCCCCACAGTTGGCATAATGTAGTTATGTTAAACACATAGCATGACATTTGTTTAGAGATAAGGCTATTTTTAAATTTTTAGTTCATCACCACCCAGATGGCATGAGGAATGCCATATCCCAGTGATGCAGCACAGGGTGAGCAAGCAATTATTGTTGGAGCTAGTGAGGTGCCTGTGTCATGGAGGGTGCCCAATGGGCATCCTCCATGGCACAGGCACCTTATCAGCTCCAACACTAATTGTAAAAAGGTCCCCACCCCCATCTCACACCCTAGCTTTAGTTTCAAATTAATTTAGAGAGTTTTTCTTCTTCTTGTTCCCATTTTCAAATGACATTGGCACAGCAACCAAAACAAAAGTGTATTTAAAATTAAAATACATAGAATTGTATGGTGAAGGTGCTCTGTGTACTATGCACTTAGCGATGCAGCTGATGAGGTGCAACCATCATGTAGACAGCAGCCATCCCACATAAAAAAGGCACTTGGTTAAAGTGCAGTGCTGCTCTTCATGTTGACAATGAGAGGGTTGCAAAACTAACCTTCTCTATTTCATTGTAATGCTGTGCAGTCTCTTCATTAAAATCCTCAAAATACATTGAAGTTTTCAGGGGCCTTGGCAGCCCACAGACCCCCAGCCATTTGTTGACCCCTCCTCCCCAGAAAAAATACAAATTGGGTCCTATGCCCTCTGCCCTTCTAATACTCACTATCCATCCCCTTGATTTTCTCCTCTAGTCATGTATCTGAAAATAGTATTAGCCCCTTTAGTGACCCCTTTGGCAATTCTTTCCTCTGCCTACACCTTTCCTCCCCTCAGCTTTACTAGATACACACTATCTCCCTATCCTCCCTCTCTTTCCTTATACATCCTGAATGCATGCCATTTTCCTTCACCATCTTGCCACTTCCTTATAGAACCATAACTGTCTTTTTCCTTCTGCATTTCCTTCCTTCCTTCATGCACTTGTTAGTTGCTTTGATTATATCTTCCCTTATTTGTCCCCACTGTGCCTCCACCCTTCCCTTGCAATCCCCCCCTTCCAGGCAGTATCTGAGACAGTCCCCCATTTCTTTAAAATCCATCCTCTTGTTGTCCTAGTGTGACGCAGGATTGAGATGCTGGCACCTTACCTCCTGCCACACTGGCAACCCGAGTTCAAAAATATACTTGGGTCATTAGGTTTCAGCTGGGGCGAGAGAGGCCTGAGCATCTGAGGAACAGCTCTCCTCTCCCAGGGTGGGGAGGCATGTTGGCCTGGCCTTAGACTGCCACCAGGTGGAAGCATGGTGGCAGTGCGGGCAGAAAAGAAGGGAGGGCATGGTGGGAATCATCAGTTGTGTGTGCCTCCATGTAGGAGCCTGATGCCTTATGTAGAGGGGTGGGGAGGAAACTGGAGAAAGGAATGTTGGGGGCTTAATGAATACCTGCCCACTGGTCCATGAGCCTGCACTGCCACCAGGGGAACTCGCCATTAGTCTGTCCTGGATTGTTATATGGTGGGGGGGGGGGATCCTTGCTCCTTTAGTTCCACTATGAGGGGATTTTCTGGGACAGCCCTGACTGGAGTTAGTCTCAGGGGAGGTGGGGGAAGTTCAGGGAAGCAGAGACAAAACTGATTAGCTGACCCTGGACACAGGGAGAATAAAGGGAAAGGGGAAATTGTTTAACCAGGAAAGGCACACTAAGCTGATGCTTGTTTACAGGTGTGTCCTGGAAGCACAAGGAAGTTATGTGGCTTACTCAGGGTCACACAGTATGCACATGGGGTCTGTGGGGTTCCAACCCAGGTCTCCAGGATTCAGCTCAGTGTCCTAAACCACTGTGCTATTCTTTCTCCTCCAATATGTAAAAAAAAAAAAATCCACCCTCCTAAAGTCCAAGACCCGTATCATCGTGTAGTTTACCTCTGTTCCTGTCTTATTGTTAAACCACACTGTACAATGATCACTGGTACCCAGGGGACTGCCCACTGTGACATCTCCAATGCCATCCCTGTTTGTAAGCACCAGGCCCAGCACTTCCCCATCCCTACTGGGTACCTTGACCAGCTGACTGAGAAAAGCCCTTTGTAGGGAGTCAAGGATGGCCCTACTCCATTGCTGAACCTGCAGTTGGAGGGTGCACTCCACATCTGGCAGATTGAAGTCACCAGCTAGTAGCACCTCACCCTTACTCACCATTCTTGTGAGGGCTTCCCCAAGTGCCTTATCCAACTCCTCTCCCTGTGCTGGATAGCTGCACATTTCCCAGGTATAGACAGCAGCCCTGGAGCTTGTTTCCAGGGTGACCCACAGCACCTTCAGTCCTTCCTTTTCCTCATGGTGCTCCTGCATCTATGTGACCTTGATTCCTACCCTCACACATAAAATAGTCCCTCCCCTCCTCCTTACTCTCTATTTCTCCTGAATATTCAGTAGCCCAGTATAGCCATGTCCCAGTCATGGTGCTCTGTGCATCTCAACGCCATTATGGCTACTAAATCCAGGTCAGCATCTTTTCAGCCAATCAGGTTTCACTATGAGAAAAGATGTCACCTTTCATTCACGCCATCAGTAGATGGATACTGAATAAAGCAGAAGCTCTGTGCCTGGGAACTGTTTTCTTTATTACAGGTTGATTTTGTGGGTGTTGGTGTGGAGAGGAGAATGGTGGGAACCAGAGAGGGGCTGGGTGGCATAAAGGGTATATTTACTTAGCTAACATCAACTTCTGAGGGAAAATGTCATTTGTAAATAGCACTAAAGATCCCTTCAGTACCCCAGTGGAGCACCTGATAGGTAAGAAAGGGGTAAGGGACACATTTTAGGGTAAAATAATGGCAGTCTCAGAAAACAACAGCAAATGTTGTGGTACATTGCGCCAAGAGGCCAGTTATGCTAAAATATGTAATTCCATGCCGTTATTAGGAAGTGAACAAGCTACAGCAACAGCAAGCACACTGTATGGGCACATAAAGAATCAGTGTGTGAGGGGTATTAGCTACCAACGGAGAAGGGTAGGGAATTCAAGAGTATGAACATGAAGAACATTGTGATGCTGATCTCTTTTGCGTGGGGGGGGGTGACTTTACATCACTGTGGGTGGGGGGGTTCAAAGTTTCAGTAATGTATAAACAAAATAAAAATCCACCAGCAAAACTGGTGCGTCTTCCACGTGCATGAACTGCGAATTCCATGGATTCACACCAACTTCACCGGCGGATTAAGAATTCACTGCATCTCTAGCCATAAGTGGTAATGGCATGCTGACCTTTGAATATAGCTCCCGGGGGCAATAATGCTAAAACATAATGTTAAAACATTTGAGACTGGCTAGCCCCTTTTGCTGCAGGGTGTCTTTTGCCAGTGGGGGCTGTGGTGTGCCACATATTTGCAGTTTGCACAGCACGGTCACAGCCCAATATTCATACAGGGGCCCCCACCAGACAAGGCCTGTGTGAATACACCTCCCTGACAGCCATGTACATATTTGCATACAGCACTGTGACTTGTGTGTTGCAAGTGGCTGCATCTCTATATCAGGGCCACAGTATCTAAAGGGTTATCTTACAACATCATAATTTATGTCAAAACAATGAGCTGTTTATTTATTCATTCCTTCATTAGCAATGGAAATATATAATCATAGAGGGATGATCTTCTGAGATGTAACATCTTATTTGCATAGACTCCCTGCCTGTATCGCTCAGAGAGGTTACATGAGCATTTATTTAAATTAATGTACATCATAATGAGAGAAAAATTTAAATGCATCCTGTCAGCACCAACACCAAACAGTATGCACATATTGAAAAGGTGTAAAACAGAACAATTTTAACAGGTGGGGGATAATGAGTCATATACAGTATTATAAAAACAATGCCCCAGGTGCCTCAGAGGAAGCTTTGTGCCAGTACACAGTGAAGTTTTTTTTTTTTTGTATAATTTAGAATATAAATACAAACAACCTATACTTACGGGTACAATAAAGGAGTGTGACTAGAAGTTTCAGTTTTGTGCACACTCTCTCCAAATGTTGCCACCGCCCCCATGCTCTGTGGTCATATAGTATATGGTTAGCCTTTGTTCTGTATAAAAGTCAGCCTGCCCCAAATCCTTGTGCACATTCTAAACTGTTGTGCGCATTCCACACAGTTGTTTTGCACAGTGCAAAGGTCATCACATTTTTTAATTCCTCATTTATCCCACACACTGCGGCTTACTAACCAGCCAGTGCCCAAAGTTGTACCCTTTAACTTGCGAAAGCCTGTACATTTGATTTTGATCATAGAACAGAACAAAGAAATTGCAATTTTTTTTGTTTTGTTTTCACTTAGGAGGGGGTCTGTGACTCCTGTGTAAAAGATCACATACTATATCAAATAAAATATGGGCAGCCACACACAGCTTGGCATGCGTTTCCATCAGGGGTTGAAATGACAGCATGTGAACCTCAACAGCGAAGTCCATTTTTGTCTATTTGTCAGAACTGACAAGAGCAGTGCAGAATGTGTAATTCCATTGAGTTGAGGTAGAATGACAGTTTTAATTCCAAAATGCTTTTTTAGAATTTAAAAAAAAAAAAAAAATCTGTGGAGTTCCAAAAGCCATGAATTGAAATGGCAGATTGGTTTTGCATACAGACTTACTTTGATTCTGATGGCAGAAAAAGGCTCATGTTGCCGTCAATGCATGCCCAGGGGACAGGGTGGAGGCATGTGTGAACAGCAATGGCTTACACTCCATCAACTGCCAGGAGACATGTGATGCATCAAGGTGCATCATCAATGTCCTGGCATAGTTCTCTGGCAGTGACCATGACACCTTCATCTGGCACACCTCCACTCCGTACCAGAAATATAAAATATGGGGACATACTCGGTGGGCACCTCACTGGGGAGAATACATGCATGGTTCTACCACTGACCATAGCTGCCACTGATGTCACTAACCAATGAATATTGCCTACACAGGGGACAGCGCATACACCCTGCATCTCTTTTAATACTTGTCCTATGACCTGCGTCCATTGCAGAGAACAAGTACAATGCAGCACACATTGCAACCTGCAGTGTCATTGAGTGTGTCTATGCCATGTTCAAGATGTGGTTCATATGCCTTGACCATTCTGGTGGTGCCCTACAATGCACCCCTCACAAGGCCTGTGGCATATTTCCTGCCTGTTGTATACAACACAACATGGCACTGATCTGTGCAATATGCCTGGAGGTCCCAGAGGGTAACAGTGCAGTGGATGTGAAGCCAGCAGACCTGGGAATGCCAGAGCAGCTCGAAAGGCATGACCCCAGGATGGCCAGGAGGTCCAGGGAGTACCAGGACAGGATCATTGCAGGCCACTTTGGACCTAGACGGTGAGTACAAAGCATATAGGAGATAGTAATGATATAACAAACTGTATTCATGAAAGTACAAATATATGCAAAACACTGAAAATTCAACAAAAGGTGGTGGAACAGTATTGGGTAGGGCAAAGAAAATAATAGTCAGCCAGGTGGGGGGCCTGAAGGTGTACTGAACAAAAATAACAGCCAGCCAGGTCTGTGTGTGTGTGTGTGGGGGACTGAAGGTGTATAAAAAATAACAGCCAGCCAGGTTGGGGGACTGAAGGTGTATTGAACAAAAATAACAGCCAGCCAGGTGGGGGGACGAAGGTGTATTGAACAAAAATAACAGCCAGCCAGTCAGGGGACTGAAGGTGTATTGAACAAAATAACAGCCAGCCAGGTTGGGGGGGACTGAAGGTGTACTGAACAAAAAATAAAAGCCAGCCAGGTGGGGGGGGGGCTGACGGTGTGGGAATTATGAGTACAGAACATCTGGGTGGGAGGGATCTGAGTGAGTGACTGACATAGGGTAGAGCAAAGAAATCACAGCACACCTATGTGTGGCCCATTCTCTTACCATGGACATGGGGCTGGGAGGGTGATGTGTTCTGGTGGGCTGCAGGGGGGATATTGTCCACAACAAGGACCATCCAGGGTGTGGGAAAGGGTTGAGCTGCCCATGGCCATGGCACAATGGTGCAGTGCCTCAGAGCAGACCATGGCATGGGGTCAGTGGAAGGCAGCTCCCATGGGCCGGGGTGATGGGGGGGCTAGGAGTGCCAGGGATGGTGGGCATTCAGTGGCCTGAAGTGCATAGGCACCATGGAATGACATCTGCTCCCCCTTGCATGGCCAACACTGTGAACAACCTCTGCATCTCCAACAACCATGGTAGCAGCCTCCAGCACAGCGATGATGAATCCACTAAAGCCTGCTGCCATTAACTGCTCCAGTCTCCCAAAGCCTGCTGCCATAGTCTGCTACATTCCCTCAAAGCCCACTGCCAAGGCTGCCATGTGCTCTCCATGGTGCACTTCAGCTCATTGTTCACTTGCCTAGAGCATGCCCCCTCAGGTGAGCCACTTCAGCCTGGAGGCTTTCCTGACACCCACAGCAGCCTGCTGCCATCGTGGACTATCATGGGGGACAGGGTCAGGCTGTACCTTGGGCTAGAGTGGGAGCTGAGGTGATGCCACAGTGACAGCTGTGCCAGGGAGGTGGGGGCTGCTGTACTGGGGAGGGAGCCAGGGCAGTACAATGGTGGCTGTGCCTGGGAGGGTGCCAGGGTAGTGCAGTGGCAGGTGTGCCAGGGAGGGTGGTCTAGGGCAGCACAACAGTGGCTGTGCCAGGGAGGAGGGGCTGAGGCAACACAGTGGTGGCTGTGCCAGGGAGGGGGCCCTGGGCAGTACAGTGGCGGATGTGCTGGAGAGGGGGTCAGGGTGGTGCAGCACAGCTGTGCCAGGGAGGAGGACCAGGGCAGCACAGCAGTGGCTGTGCTGGGGGGGCTGAGGCAGCATAGCGGTGGCTGTGCTGAGGAGGGGGCTCTGGGCAGTACAGTGGTGGATGTGCCAGAGAGGGGTCCAGGGTGGTGCAGCGCAGCTGTGCCAGGGAGGGGGACCAGGGCAGCACAGCAGTGGCTGTGCCAGAGATGGGGGGCTGAGGCAGCATAGCGGTGGCTGTGCCAGGGAGGGGGCCAGGGCAGTACAGTACTGTGATGGATGTGCCAGGGAGGGGGGCTATGACAGCACAGCAATACCTATGCCAGAGGGGATGGCATGGCCCCTGCGGCAAGTGGGCCAACAGAAGCAGTGATGGCAGGCTGCAGAATTGGAATGAAGGCTTGTGGCTAGCCCCTGACACCAGCCTGCCCCTTAGAGATGTCTGAGTTACTGCATACTCCCCTGTCCTCTGTACCCCTCCACAAATGTGTCATCATCTAAGTCTTCCTCCTGTAAGGCAAAAGAAACTCGCAACCCTGCAGGTATGATTGACACAGCCAGCACACATCTGGATGACCCAGCTTCATCCTGGGTGACTGTGTCCACCACCATGGACAGAGTTCTTGGCTGTTGAGAGAAAGAGACGGACTGTGATGAGTAATGCACATATGAGAGGTAGGACAATGCTGGCATGCAGGTCCACTGTACTATGACTAGCCACACACATGCTGTCCATACACTGCAGTGCTCATATGTCCCTAGTGCTGTACACATCTCAAACGCCACCCATCACCAGTTATCACACATTATACAATGGGGTCTGAGAATTCTTTAATCTGATTAGCTGACTGGCACCTTTTACCCATGGTAAATCCTAGCATAACCCACAGGAAAAGGTGCCAGTCAGCTGCATTTCAAAGAGACCCCCAAAAGTCAAACCATGAAAGCTGCCATATTAATTTCCCGGTAAACCTGGATGCAAAAACAGGAGAGCGGGACATTCAAAATAAGTACTCTCTTTCCTCGTCCAAACCACCAAAAAGTCAATCTGACTCCTGAAAATAAAAAATCTAAGCTACTGTGTTTCATTCTCCAGTAAACCAGCACAGAAAACGACAGTTGCAAACATGTAGTTGTGTTACAAAAAAACTAAAAGAAACTCCGAATCAGCTTTCTCCCTCCATTACCGCCACTATAATATTTCACTTTAGTTGCTTCTTACCGGATTGCTGGTTTTAGGAATGACTGGACACCATAAGTAACTTCTAACTGCTCTGAGGTTTATTCAACAAACATACATTAGATAGATTAGCAGGCCTCAGCAGAACCACTGCTGCAATCTGCTCGTGCACTTTCTAAAACCCAGTTTCTACCCAAGACATACCATTAGCCCAAAACTGCAGGGGGATGTGGACTAAACCATTCTACATTGTTACTTGGGTAAGTTACCATATACTGCATCTCCCCTTCTAGTAAAAGAATGCAATTACCTTGATTTCGGTTTGCATATCAATGAAAATAATTACCAAGCAATATTAACATAATGTTTGAGTCTTACTTTGTGATGAGTTAGGGTCTAAAGTCACTGGTACTGAGCTCTGTTGAAATAAATCTTTACCACTGACTTAAGTCATAACAAAATCTTTGAACCTCTCAGGAACTTTAAGCAGACACCCTCTTCTGGTCATTCAAGTAGATTGCACACTGGGTACAGCCTCAGGACTTTCTGGCAGTGTCATTGAAAACAACAGTTTCCATCTCAGGTTGCTCATACTCTTGACAAGTGTCCTGTTCCTGGCTGTTGTCCCTGGATTCCACTGTTTGTGACAATACGGATTCAGTTGACTCATCTGCCTGTTGCTCTTCAGCCTCCAAAGCATCGGTCTCTCCTCAGGTGTCTCCTGTTCCTGCGGTATCGCTGTCCTGCAGGTGTAATCACACTATAGGATCTTGGCTCATCATGGATTCTTTCCATTGTAGCAGGTTGCCACCCACTAGAAGTCTCTATGCATACCATTTCCCCCTTTTCTGAATGGAGTAAGTGGAGCTGCATTCCTGTCGTAATACTGTTTCTGTCAGGGGCGTCATTTCAGCAAAATCATAGGGTAGCAAGGTGGGGGGGGTACGATGTGGGCGGGGCCAAGGTGTGGGCGGGGCCAGAGAGGGTGGCATTTGTCAATGTGACATAGCGCTAGTTACCAAGTAATTTAAAAATGGGTATGAATTGGATAGTAAAGTATCGTTTGCAGTCTCTCTTGTTACCATGGAGAATACAGCTGTGAGAGGGGAGAGAAGGACTAGCACAGCAAAGCGTTTAACACACTGCATGCTATAAGTTGTAGTTTATCATATAAGCTAGTTTAAAGATCAGATTAAAGGGCCCCAGATGGAAAACCACAGTTTCCATGCAGCGCATGTCGAGTCTTGATGGTTAGTCATAAAGAACTGGGGGCAAAGTAAACAAAACAACATTTTACTTGCAACATTTAGCTTTTTATACTTTTACCAGACTTACTTACGAAGAAACCGTGCACAAAACCAAATACTGGTCATACAGCTGAGCTTGATTAAATTCGTAGAATATTTGTTTGAAATATAACATACCTGACAGCCGACACATCTATAATTTTGGACAACCATTACAGCATTACCTGCAGAGTAAATTGATCCAGCAACAAAAAGCCTGTGACATGTTCGGGATAAGTTTGAAAACATATTGTTTTTAAACAAATCTGCTTTTTTTACATATTTTTATCTATTACTTTATTTCCACATGTTCTGTATTACTAAGGATAGCTGCTTGAAAATAGGATTCCCTGTCCCTTAGACTTCATCTACCGCTGCTGCCTGTCTTACACGTAATGTCATCATCTTCTTTATGAATCGTAAATGGTTTCGTGGATGAATATGATGCCACAGGCAGGAGATTATGACATCACATGCAGACAAGCAGCATGAGCTGATGAAAGTCCCAGTGACAAGGTTCATGTTGGCTCTCAGCAGTAACCACGGTACTACAAAAAATGAATAAACTTCTTAAAATGAGAAATAAATCAGCTAAGGTCAAACCACTCAGAACAAGGCAATGTCATATAGAACTTCCTATTTACAACCAGATAACCTGCACATAAAGCAGCAGTTGAAGGAATGCGAAGGCGATTTACTACTGCTCTTTAAGATTATCAAATCACCCATTTTGATGAGACAATGTGGCATATCACTCTCTTCCAGAAAAATCGGACCAAGGCTAAATAATAAACAGCTGGATATCGCTAAATGTAACACTAATAAGAGACAAAATGTTTTCTCTATAAGAACTCCCCATCTATGGAATACTCTTCCACAAGACATTATTGATGCAACTACTGTCACGTCTTTTAAAATGAAACTAGATAATTGGCTAACCAGATAGAATCACAACAATGATCCACACATGTGGAGGACAATCTTGATGGGCCTCGGCTTTCTTTTGTCCTTTCAACCAAGTAACCAAGTAACCAAATGCCCTTGCTGCATGTGTGCATAAACAGTGTTGATGTTTCCCTGTCAGAGCAGCATGCATGGTACCCTAACATTTCAAAGCTGCCTTCCTCGCACTGATGGTTGTTTTTAAAACTTCCTTCCGACGGTAACAAAATGGTGGATTGAATGATCTACAACACATATTTTCTTTTTCCATTTCAATTACTCAATAACCTCTCACAAGAAAGTGCCTGAAATTAAAAAAACAAATAACAAAAAAAAAACAGCATCTACAGGGAAGCCAAAAAACGCCACCACTGCTAATCAGCTATCTACAGAGATGTACACTTCCAACAGTCAGCATGCTTCCACCACACTTCTGACAACACCTGAGCTTGCTATCGTTAACTGAGTGGGGGGACCTGGCCGGCCCAACACCGCCTGCTCATCCTCCGGAGAGGGCTGTCATCCTGCCCACCTGTGCCTGCCACCGCCACCGCCGCTGACAGCTGGAGGACGGGGCGCACCTCCCTTCCACGGCTCACTTCATACACAGCACAGGTCTGACCTGCTGCTACCCTTGTTCACAAGAACCACCACTGTTCTCCAGCTCCCCGCCTGCCCCATGCCTCTACTCACTAGGTTGAAGTTTCATGGAGCCATCATTCCTGCTGCACCACAGCGCTTCTCCCCACTTTGAAGAATGGTCTTTGGCTTGAAAAAGCTCCATCCTCCCACCCGCCACCAGAAATTCAGTCACAAAACCTGGCTGCTTGGCAACCGCTTACATTGGTGTTCGGGAACAGTGTGCGAGACAAAAAACAGGTGGTAATAGGTATATGTCCAAAGTCTTTGGAAACAAACACAGGAACTCCAAAAAGTTGAGAGCTATCATCCGCTAGTCACTTCTCCCGCTTTTTGTGAAGTTCCTTGTCTACCCCACCACACCACATCGTGACTACTTGTCCCACCCACTGGCCTTCCTCCTAGCCAATCGTGGTAGTACCAACATCCTTGACTCAATGCTATGCACACTGGGACTTGGAGTTTTAAAAAGGGCAGTCACTGTGTTGTTGTTGTTGTTTGTTGCTTCCCAGTCCCAGTGTGCATTTAGTGTGCCTACGGCCGGCGGGCAGGGCGGAGGTGGACACTCGGGGAGGCAAAAAAAAATACTTTTTTTTTTTTTTTTTTAATTTGGCCGGTCAGTGAGCGGCACCCAGCCCAAGGGTCCATTAAAGCCATGGCAAGGCAAGGGCAGGCAGGGGTCACAAGCCCTGTTATAGGGGTCACAACATTTTTATAGGGGTCGCGAATGCGACCCCTGGTGACCCCTAAATGACGCCCCTGGTTTCTGTCTTTTCTGTAGTCTTTTCAGACATTTATGTGTATCCTTTGGTATTTCAGGTCACAGTGCCTTTGCACTTGCAGGTAATGTTGTCCCCAACATTCTGCCCATTAACAATTGAGAAGGTGTACAGTTCAGTCCTGTGACTGGTATATTTCTAAGAATGAGCAATGTGAGATGTGGATCGGTCTAACCTTGCATAGACTTCAGAAAGATTCTTTTTACTGTCTGGATCATTCTTTCAGCTAAACCGTTAGATTGTGGGTATCCTGGGCTGGAATGAGTCATTCTGAATTCCCACAACTTTGCAAATTGCTTCATTTCATGACTTGCAAATGGTACATGATCCGCTACCAGTTCTTTTGGAATTCCATGTCTTACAAATACAGCTTTCAGTTTTGCAATAACTGTAGCTGCCGTCTTGTCAGGCATTCTGAAAACCTCAGGGTATTTTGAAAAATAGTCCACTACTATTAAGTAGGAGTGTCCCCTAAAGTCAAAAATGTCTGCACCAGGCTTTAACCATGGCATGTCAGGTATTTCATATGGACACATTGGCTCTTTATGGTTGCTGGGTAAGAGTTCCTGGTAAGGTCCACATGCTTCAACCATCATTTCTACTTCTCGATTCATGCTTGGCCAATACATCACAGCTCTGGCTTGTGCCTTCGACCTTTGTATTCCTTGATGTGCTGCATGAAATCTTTGTAGCATATCTGTTCTCAGCTCTTTGGGTATGATGATTCTTTTGCCCACCATTATGAGTTCATTTTCTATGTATATATTGTGTCTGATGGGCCAATAGTGCGGAAGTTTGATGCTGATTTGTTTTTTCCTGGTAGGCCATCCTTTGAAGTGCATTTCTTTAAGCAACTGTAAATCACTGTCCCTCTGTGTGGCCTGTTTTAGCCCCTCTAACATGTTGTCAGGCAGTGTCTCTGTTGCTTGGATTGAGTATATAACCTTTTCACTACTTAGATCAGGGGTGTAGCCAGGAATTTCTGAACTGCACACCAAGTGTGGAGTCACTACTACCCCCCCGTTAGGGTGAGCTGCCCCTCCCCCATCCATACCCCCTCACCCAACGCATTTTCTGTATTACATACCAGTACACCACTAGCCACACCAGCAAAAGGTGTAACAGACTGACTTTTGGTTACAATATTTTACTGTGACCAGCCTATATCTTATCATCAAGGTAGCCAGTCCCACAGAGGTCCATTCCCACCACACCAGACATGCCACACCAACAGGTTTCAGACTAACAGACTGGCTTTTGGTTACAATATTGCATTGTGACAAGCCTCTGTACCACAATAATGTAACTTGCCTTTCAGCCAAGATATCCTGGATAAATGTGTACAAATGGGTAAAAGCGGGGCTTCAGACAGGCATAGGATAGGCATAAGGGAGCAATACAGATGAGTATGAATAGATAAGCCATTGACAGAGCAAAGGCCAATGACAAATTTATAAGGCGGAAAAAGAAATGGGCAGACTGGATGGGCCTTGCGGTCCTCATCTGCTGTCAACTTCTATGTTTGTTTCTATATGTATATTGGGAAAAGCAGGATCCTCTGAAAACAAGATAGCATCCGAGCTACGCTAGCCTTGGGAAATACAACCCAAAAAATGTGGCAATGCAGGGCCCCATTGAAAATGAGATATTTTATCCCAGCTGGATTATTCTGGGTAACTATATTGCAAAACTAAAAACAGGACCCTACAGTCGAGCTCCACAAACACGGAGATGTTGCATTTAGGATGATTCAGCCTTGAAGAAACATAAAATCAGAACCACATCAAAAATGAGATCTTGAATCCTGGGTAAATGCAGTATAAACATATGTAAAAACAGGACCCCATTGCAAATGATTTGTCACATCTCATCTGGTCGCTCTTGGGTAAATATATAGTTCAAATGCGTACAAGCAGGACCCAGTACAACAGCTTACAAGCAAACATTCAGCTCTGACAAATGCTTGTTATAGGAAAAAACAAAAGCCACATAACAGGGTTTTATTTAACGCTAAAAATTGATTAGTGTTTTGCTCATAAAAGTGCTAAAACATTGTGAAAATGCATAGCACTTGCCTCACTTAGTTCAACATGCATAACACTTCTAGAAAACCCATATAAATGTCTTCCTTACAGTTAGTATCATCAGAAGAAAAAAACTGCTAAATGTTAGCTACACTTACAATAAGTACCCCACATATGAACAGTATAAAGAAGCCAGACAAAATGAATGTGTTTTTCCTTTACTGGCCCATTCTCACAGTGAAGTAATTTTTTTTGCAGGATGTTAGGTTTCACTGTTTACAAGAAACATTTAGAGCACAGAAAGCATAGGTTCAGGGAGCTTCCTTCTGGTCATTCGGGCAAGAGACTTGCTCGGGAGTAGGTATATTATTCAAAATACCTGATGTAATTGTTATTATTGACCTAGTTCCAGGGAGGGTACTAATTTTAGACCCCAAAATTCAACACACCCTAATACGTTTTATTAATTTGCATGCACCGCAAACAAAGGCAGAACGCATTGAAGTACTAAAAATAATTCAGCCTTATCTATTTTCCTCACAACAAGTAGTTTTTGTGGGTGACTTTAATTGTTCTTTATCGTAGCAAGACAAAAGTCATCACACAAAAACAAAAAACATTTTTGGATTCCCTTTTTTAAAATCACCGATTACTACTGCCAGACTAAAAGATGCATATCATGTGCACTCAAGGCTACATTCCCCTACTTTCCACAAAGGAAATCTCACCATCAAGATTGATTTTCTGTTCTCTAAACATATGATGACCTGATGTACATTTGCCATGCCCGTTGAGTTCACAGACCATAACTTAAGTATTTTAATTGGACAGGCTAAACTTATACAAAAAGGCCCAGGGACATGGAAGCTGAACTCATCTCATCTCATTTAAGTAAAATGGAGTTTGCTGCAGCTATCCATCAGTTTATAGCAGCTAGGAAAACAGTTATTATATGAGAACCCCATTATTTGGTGGCAAGACACTAAACAAGACCTAATTAACTTAATAACATTTCTAAGTAAATCTATCCATACTGATAGTTATTTACAATATGTTAAGAAAAAGGCATCACTTGCAACAGTTGCTATCCTATTCATATGAAACTAAGCAGGATTACTCTAGAAATGTTAGAAATGTAGTTATACCCCCATCTCTGTTTAATTAGGTTTTGTTTAGTGTCTTGCCACCAAATAATGGGGTCCTCATATATTATAGGAACTGTTTTCCTAGCTGCTATAAACTGATGGATAGCTGCAGCAAACTCCATTTTACTTAAACAAGCTAACATGACAGCAGTCGCCCTGGTCTAATGAAACAAAGGTTTAGGTTACATACTGGGACTACAGATTGTCCTCAGCTTTCCAACACAGCTCCTCCGAAATCCCCGGATCTGCACCGACTGCAGCGCGGCGGTTACTTAGCGACTAGGCTCCTAGTTCTTACCTTGGGTCATGGACAAGTACAGCAAGGGCGCAAGGCAACAAGTCAACAGCCCAGGACTGCAATAACTTTGCAGGCAGCGACTCAGTCTCCACTTGCTCTCCGGCTCGTCCCACTCTTCTCCTCGGCTCATCGTCGTCCTCTCCTCGACCTCAGGCAGCAGCACTACTGCAATCCGAAGATTCCAAACTCACTTTGTCTCCAATTCTGCCTCTCCAGACTCCGGGTCTCTACTGCAGCAGCAACTGAACCAGCAAGCAACAAAGTAGAGACTATGTACACTATTTCCTCGGCATTTAAGGAGCCCGCCCGACCCCACTCTGCCCCTTACTAGTCAATGTGCCATGCCTCCTTTCTCTGATGCGGACCTGTTTGAGATGGTCAACATTTTCCTCAATCAGGCCCGATGGGTCACGTCACACCCCATCCCCCCCTTTAAATATTAGAAAATCTGAGTAAGAGCAGCCGGGAAAGCCCACAAAAAAAAAAAAACACAAACAAAGGAATACGGGCAGGACAGCTGATTTCTGCTACCTCCCTGATTTACTGCTGCACACCCTGGTGTGTCAGGCATATCAGTAGCTATGCCCTTGACTTAGATCAATGTCTCCCTCTGCTGGTTTTCTTGGTACTGCCTGGACAAAGTGTCTGCAATCAGAATATCTTTTCCTGGAGTATATATTACCTGTATGTCATATTTCTGTATCTATAACAGCATCCGCTGCAATCTTGCTGGAGCCTTTCCAATTGGTTTGTTCAGTATGGACTGTAGTGGTTTGTGATCTGATTGTACTTTCATTGACCTTCCATAAACATACTGATGAAATTTCTGTAGAGAGAACACAATCACTAGCAACTCTTTTTCTATATGTGCATAGTTTCTTTCAGCACTCGACAATGACCTAGATGCATAAGCTATTGGTCTGTTTCTTTGTAGTAGATAAGCACCTAGTCCGTCCTTAGATGCATCTGCTTGGATTTCAATGTCCTCTTTTGGATCAAAGAATTTTAATACTGGTGCACAAGAAATAGTCTCTTTCAGCTTTTGTAAGGCTTCTTCCTGTGCTGGCTGCCACTGCCACATGACATCTTTTTTGAGTAGCTGCCTTAGTGGTGCAGTGAGGTTTGCTTCATTCGGAATGCACTGCGCCAAGTATCGAGTCATTCCTAACAGTCTCTGTAGTGCTTTTTTATCTTCGGAAGGGGGCATCTCGGTGATTGCTTCTACTTTGGCTTCATCAGGCCGTAGCCCATGTTCGGTTATGATGTATTTCACCTCACTCACCAAATACTGTATTTTGTCACTATTGAACTTAACATTGAGTTCCACTGCTTTGTCCATTACTTTTCTCAGAATATTGTCATGCTCTTCCTTGGTAGCTGCGGCTATAAGCATGTCATCGGCTATTACAAAAACACCTGGTATGTCCCCGAAGTGTTCAGCATTTCTCTGCTGGAATACTTCACTCGCAGACCATATACCAAAAGGAAGTCTGTGAAATTTGTACCTTCCCCATGGACTGTTGAATGTACATAGGTCTGCAGAATCGTCATTTAATTTGATCTGCCAGTACCCATCTTTTTCATCTAGAATTGTAAAAACTTTTTACCTGCAAGCTTACTCTGAGTATCCTCCAATGTGGGGATGGAGAAGTGATGTCTTCTGATAGCTTTATTTAAGTCTCTAGGTTCCAAACACACCCTGATCTCACCATTTTTCTTTTCAGTAATTACACAGCTATTTACCCATGTTGTAGGTTTTCTTAACTTGCTAATCACCCCAATTTGCTCCAGCTGTTCCAGTGTCTGTTTTAGTCTGTCCGTGATTGCATATGGGACTTTCCTGTGCCCATGTATCACAGGAGTAACATTTGGATCAGTATGTATGTGGTAAATGCCTGGGAATTCTCTCAGGCCTTCGAATACTATTTTATATTGTGCAAGAAGTTCCTCTTTTGTGCTTGGTGGCTTGGTTTTAAGCACCTTTACTTTGTGAATCAGATCCAGGATGACACATGCCTGTTGACCCAGTAGGGAAGCTCCTGATGTATTAGTGACTTAAAACTGCAGATTGGCCTCTCAGTATTGTGTCTTACACTTTAGCATCACTTCCCCTTCGGGATTAATTTGTGCTCCTCCATATGCCATTAGGATAGTACTGGTCGGCTTGATTTGTACCTTGCATGGAAACTGCGCAATCACTTCTTTAGTCAGTATACTGGCCTTAGCCCCAGTGTCCAGCTTGAACTTAACTGGCTGTCCCATTATCTTCAATGTAGTGTACCACTCTTCATCTGGTACTTGTGTCTGCACCATTTCTTGTTTTCTTTTTACAGCACCCACAAATAGTGCTTCTACCCCTTTGGTCATTTTCTCATGAGGTTTGTTGGACTTTTTGGATCTGCACATTTTTGCATAATGGTTGAGGCCACCACATTTCGACATTCTTGTCCATACACTGGACTGACCTTTTTAGTATAATGTCCTTGCCACACCTCCACCACGTGTTTGATTTTTGTGTCTCACATGTTGGTAGCTGGCGGTCTGGTTTTTGGCCTGTATTACCATCCTGCCTTGAACAATAATTCTTAAATGCTTCCATAACCTCAGCTGCTTTTTTAGCTTGTGGGTCAGCATACATTATATTGAGGGTATTGTACAGCTCGAGGGCCTCATCCCTGATCGTGTATAGCAGGACTGCAATTTTCATTTCCTCTGACTTATCATCTAATCCCGTGGCTGTGAAGTACAGACAATCTCTGTGCCCACCTTCTCCAGTTTTCTGCAAGATTTCCAGTCAACAATAGTGGTGGAGGTGGCTTAAATTGCTCCATACTGCCAAAAATACTTTGTTATACAGTCTTTTAGTAAGCTTTAGGTACTCACAAATACTGTCTTTTGGTTTTTCTTGGCAGCACAAACTTTTCTTCTTTCTTGCAACTGTAGCACTGCAAGTTCACTTTTGACACCATATAATATTTCACTTTAGTTGCTTCTTACCAGATTGCTGGTTTTAGGAATGACTGGACACCCTAAGTAACTTCTAACAGCTCTGAGGTTTATTCAACAAACATACATTAGATAGATCAGCAGACCTCAGCAGAACCACTACTACAATCTGCTCGTGCACTTTCTAAAACCCACTTTTCACCCAAGACATACCATTAGCCCAAAACTGCAGGGGGATGTGGACTAAACCATTCTACACTGTTACTAGGGTAAGTTACCATATACTACAGCCACTATATCAATATGTCATCTCTCTCTCTCTCTCTCTCTCTCTTTTCTCACTTTCTTGCTCTCTCTTCTTTCTCTCTCACTCTCTCAAGCACTACTATCTCAATCAGAGTCCGGCCCCTTGAAAAAAAAAAGACCTAAAACACTTAAGAAATATAAGCGACTGGGAAATGTAAAGAGTGAGCAGCAGTGATTTTTTCTCCACAAGCAAGAGAGAAAGAAAACATTCCTAGGTCCCTTATATGCTCACAGCCCTTTTTCCCACCTACAGAAAACATTGTTTTCAGCTATCTTTTCCTTTCTCTCTCTCTCTCTCGCTCCCATTTGTATTGGGAAAAAAATGCAGCTCAGTCTCCCCATTTCCCAGCCCACTCATGTCTGGCTGACAACAGTTAAATCAGCATTGGGCAACCCATGGGCTGCATGCAGCCCCAGAGGGGTTACCCTGCGGCCCCTGTCCATCACCAAATTTGAAGGGAATTTCCCCAATTTAAAAAAAATAGTTTTAAACTTTAAAGATCCTTACTTGCCACTGTTGCTGCCACATACTTCCATAATTCACTGCCTCAATGCCGCAAACAAAACATTCAATTAGGTGTTAATTAGGTGTCAGATCGCATTTTGAAATCCTCCGCTTTTGTGTTGTCCACAGACTGCAGGCGAGCGCTGTAGATAAACATTGAGTGAGAACGGGTTGAACAGTGGAAACAACTGAGCTGCAAGATCCCGTTGTGAAATCCCCTACTTCTGTGACAGTGGACAGAGAACAAATGAGGTTTGTGGGTTAAAGCCTGGTTTAGGATAGAGCTAGACTCGAGACTTGAGTTTGGGGCTGCTTCTTTAAATTAATAATTTGTGCTTTGAGCCAAAATTAAGTGAATGAAGGAATAGGGATAGGGAAGCCTGTTTGTGGTATGTTAAGGTTTCATTTGATGTAAAAATTAAGACATTGTATAATCGCAATAAACCACTCCAGGGTGTGGGTTATGTTGGGATTTACCCACTTCTGGTGTGGATTTGAACCACACCAGGCACGGGTAAATCCCAGCGTAACTCACACCCTGTTGTGGTTTATTGCTCAAGTATACAGCATACATGTGGCACAGTAGGGGATATTCCCATGAATGGCCACACCACCAGGATACCTGATACCACCAGGTAGCCCAACCGCCACTTGTGTAACCCATCCACCTGGTACACCATGACAGAAAGTACATGTAGCAGTGATCGCCCCTATATGTAGGTACTGTGGACTGTGCAAGGACATGCAGGAATCACACATAGGGCTACTGTAGGCAGTTTCTATGGAATACCAATGCATGCAGGGCATCCCATGCACACCCTCAGTGATGATCCTGCTGTGCCCTACATCAGCATGCCGTGTGGGCCCCCCGCCTCATGCCATGTATGCATCACATGACACTGCTGTGCCATGCACCCCCATTGAACATGCAGACCATGTCAATGTGCTTTGACAACTGCAGTCACTCACATGACTGTGATGGACCCACCTGGCTCTCATAGTCACCGCTGGGGACACTCGCAACAGACATGGCCAGCATGGTGGCTGCCATGAGCTCCTCCACCAGTGTTAGTGGCTATGCCATGGCCAGACCACCACCTGTGGCTGTCGGGTCCGCTTACACTTGGACCAGTTTTTTTGGTGGGGGTCCTAAGTCTATTGGCCCCGCTTGTGCACTACATTATAATCTTTCATCTGTCACCCAAGGCATGCACTGCATTAGTAATAATCTGCCATTCTACCTGTATCTGGGCCTTCGTCTGCCTGTGGTGGCCCAAAAGGTGCTCCCAGGCCATGTGCCAGGGCCATTACCTCCTCGTCTGTGAAATGATGATTGCAGATTCTTTCCTTGTCAGTCACGGTGCCTGTTGGCAAGTGGAGGACAGTCAGCCAAGAGCATTATATACACAGCAGAACACTGATCACAAGTACAGGGGTGCATATTCCCTATTGCCCTCTCTCCATGATGCGTACATATCCCTGAAGGGCAGGGGTGAACAGTAAGCTCACTGAATTGCATGGAATAGAGAGCATGTGCAGATTCAGCTACAGGCAAAGTTGGAAACAACAGAAACACACTACTGTGAACACAGCAAACTGTTTTGTCAGTCCGTTGCAAATGCATTGACTTTCAGTCACCTGCAGTACCTCTTTGACAACTGTGTGCTGCTGCTAGCTCCTTAGCTATGCTCCTGGAGTGATATGGCTTAGAAATAAATAAATGCATTTCAGTAATGACAAGTAAAGAGGGGCTTAAGGCACTAGTTGTGAAATGAGGTAATAGATTTGCCCCCCTCACCCAGTAAATGGTTAAAGGACACGATACCCCCTGGATCTCCTTATCCCTCCCTGACCTAATGTGATGTTGGGATGACCTGTGGAAAAAAGCCCTCGATTCTAGTAGCCTAACAGACAGACAGCTATACCCAACTGCGTGTAACAGGTGCACTTGGGCCATCCGGAAAGCTAAAGCTGAACACTTCAAAGCCACTCTGACCTCATCCTGGGGCTCAGGACACAAATTTTGGGATAATATGAAATCCCTCAATGGCAAAACCACCTCCCCCCCAGCCCAACGTAATTTGAATGGTTCCATCACTAATAACCAACTGCTGGTCGCTGACACACTTAATACCTCCTTCTCCGACCTTTGCTCCATCCTCTTCATGACTTCTTCAATCCATTCACCTCCCTTCCCCTCCCCTCCCATACCCCCCTTGCACCCCTCCATTTTGCTTTCGTGTCCTCTCCCCTCTGGAGATCAAACCCTACCTCCTCAAAGCCCTGAGTGGCTCTCGCCAAAGCAGCGACTCACTTGACCTTCGGATCCTAGGTTTGGCTTTCGATGAGGTCCTCTCCCTCCTTTCCAGCCTCTTAAACCTCTCACTCTGTCTAGGTAATTTCCCCACCATCTGGAAAGTGGCTGTCATTACCTCTATCCACAAAACCGGTGACTGTCTCTCCCTCTGCAACTACCGTCCTATATCCATCCTTCCCCTCTCTCTAAGGCCCTCAAACATATTGTCACTGACCAACTCACCAAGTACCTCTCTAAATATGACCTCCTATCCTCTGAGCAACATGGCTTCAGACAAGGCCACAGCACCTCTACTGCTCTTCTAGAATTCTCCAATTACATTCACTCTGTCCTGGACAATGGCGGGCTGGCTGGTGCAATCTTCCTAGATTTATCAAAGGCGTTCGACACTGTTAACCACTCTCTCTTTCCTTCTACCCTCTCTCACCTTGGTCTGGCCCAGAAAGCTGCGGCCTGGTTTGCTGATAGAGATCAAGAGTCTTATAGACATTTAGATGTTGTATAGTACAGCAGTAGAAATGGTTATATATAGAGCGAGTGAATAGATCTTAAAGTAGGGATTAGAAACAGAGACACTGTTACGATTAAGATGCAATATAATTGGAAAGAAAGTCCCCAAGTTTCTCTTGTGTGCCCTTGAAGATCATAGAAAGACACTATGAAATTGTTTGAGAATCAATGGCAGACTTATTCTGACGCTTTTAGGAAATTTAACACTGAATCCATATATGACTTAAACAGAAGTAAGGACCCTGTTGCGACTGAGATGCTAAGAGATGTTTATTATTTAAAAGAAAAAGAGATCGTGATTCAACAGACTAATATCGAAAGGGCAGAAAAAGCAAGGGATGGAAATGAATACATAACATTCAGTTTAATGGTGATGTGTTTTCTCATGTTATGAGGCAGACAATCATGTTTTGATATTTTTGGCTGTGTCCCCTTAAGGGAACATATTGGCTGATTTAGGAATTAGAATGTACCTCAATCAAAATAATTAGAAGAGATTGATGCCTCTCAATACATGTGAGAATGGCTATTTCAATAATGAAGTCAATAAGTGACGTGATAATGAGAGCGCCCTATACTATAAAATAGGAAAGAATTAACTGCGCAGCTCACAAATGGAAATACTAAGCTCACGTTTGCGGTAGAAAGAGGAAGCCACAAGGCAAGGGTAAGGACATTAACAATGATTTCGCTTCTTGCTTGTATGAGAATGAAAAGGTACCTAGAATAGGCTGTCTCATAGTTCTGTGAGTAGAAAAGAGGCCAATATAAAAAGATAATTGGGGCTCTCAGTAGGGAAGTTTTGGTGAAGATTAGTGGTCCGACTTTACAACGCAATGTTTAAATAAAGAGCAAAATGGTTATAGAGTGTAGAAACACTCAAAGAGTCAGTAGTTTAGGAATTTTTGATATTAGTATTGTGACCGGCAGAAATTTCAGCTGTTTGTAAAGAGGCTAACTAATTCTAAGTGAAAAAAGCATGTGAAAGCGCTGTGGGTACCTGGATATAAAAATCCTTTTACCTCTTTGATAATCATAAATTTGTTTTAAGATACATAGATACATAGATACATAGACAGTGTCGGCAGATAAGGGCCTATGGCCCACCCAGTCTGCCCATTTGAGCTTGTAAGTTCAGTTTGTTTTCCTAGAAGTCTGTTGTACCTTACCCCTGACCTCCAGAATTCCTTTATGTCTATCCCATGCATTCTTAAATCCCGTGATTGTTTCAGCCCCCACCACTTCCTCTGGCAGGGTGTTCCACTTGTCCACCACCCATTCTGTGAAGAAATTCTTTCTCATGTTTCCTCTGAATCGTCCTCCCTCCAACTTCATCCCATGCCCTCTAGTCCTGGAACATCTTTTGGCTTAAAATAGTGTTTTCCTGCACCCTGTTCCTCCCTGTAAGATACTTTTATGTCTCTATCATATCCCTCTCTCCCTCCTCTCCTCCAGGGTACATGTTCAGTTCCTTCAACCTGTCTTCATAGGACTTGTGATGCAATCCATGCACCATCTTTGTTGCCCTCCTCTGAACCTTCTCTACCCTGTCTGTGTCCTTACATAGGTATGGTCTCCAGAACTGTACACTGTACTCAGGTGTGGCCTCACTAGTGTCTTGTATAAGCGGAATTATGACCTCCCTTTTCCTGCTGGTAATGCCCCTGCCTATACATCCCAGCATCCTATTTGCTTTACCTGATGCCTTGTCACACTGTTTTCCTACCTTGAGGTCATCAGAGATGATAACCCCAAGATCCCTTTCCTGCTTGGTACATGCTATATCCTCACCCCCAACTGATATATTGTGCCAGGGTTATTGTGCCCCATATGCATTATCTTGCACTTCTTTGCATTGAATTTCAACTGCCAAACCCCTGACCATTCTTCAAGTTTCTGCAGGTCACTTCTCATTCTGTCTACACCCTCTGGTGTGTCTACTCTGTTACAGAGCTTTGTGTCATCAGCAAACAGTGAAATTCTGCCTTCTAGGTCCTGCACCATGTCACTGATGAAGATGTTGAATAGGACCGGTCCCAGCACTGATCCCTGTGGTACCCCACTGGTCACTCTTCCCTCTGTGGAGTGACAGCCATTTACCACCACCCTCTGTGTCCTGCCACCCAGACAGTTACCTACCCACCACACTACTGTCCTGCCCACCCATATTCCCCAGTTTGTGTAATAGTCTTCAATGTGGCACAGTGTCAAAGGCCTTGCTGAAGTCCAGATAGGCCATGTCCACTGCCCTCCCTGATCCACCTCCCTAGTCACCCAGTCAAAAAATTCAATGAGGTTGGTCTGACATGACCTCCCCCTGGTGAAACCATGCTGCCTTGGGTCCTGTAGTCCATTGACAACCAGATGTTCCACCAAGCTCTCCTTCAGTAGTGCTTCCATGATCTTCCCCACTACCGAGGTGAGGCTGACTGGTCTGTAGTTCCCTGCTTCCTCTTTGTTCCCCACTTTTGTATAAGGGGACTACATTTGCTGTCCTCCAGTCTTTGGGTACCTCCCCTGTTTCCAGTGATCGGCTAAACAGGATGAGTCAGACAATGTTGTTAAAATATTTGTTAAGCATGTTGTTGCAAATTTGTAATTAGAACATGTGGCTCCCGATCCATTTGCAACTTACAAGTGAAGTGAATTAAAAAATAATGGAAAATGAGATGTACTGTTGAGTTAAATCGGGGACTCTTTAATGTTTTTTTCCATTTTTGTTTGATTTGTTGCCAGGAACCTGAGGGGACAGATAAATTAAAGTGAAACGAATTGAAAAAGAAAATGAGAAAGTTTTAAAATATGGTTATTAATACAACTGGAGATACAGGTATATTTAATTATTGCACTTTAAATTTGTATTATGTCCTGTGATTATTTGATGCCATTGGGTGTTTGGTGTTGGACTAAATTACTCATAGTAGAAGTGTTAGATGTAATTTATAGATTAAATAAATAAATGTTGCTTTCTTTGTATTTATTTCAGAATCATCTGAAGTAGATGGCACAAATAAAAAGTTTTTAATGAACAGTGTATGAGATAAGTGTGAGTAGCACCAGTGTATGTCAGGGATATTATTAATTTTCTCTGAAAAATATTTTTTCTTGTTTTTTCTGTGGACAGTATTTTAACTGTGTATATATATTTATTTATTCATCTAGAAAGACATCTCCTGAAAAAGCCTAGATACTAGGTGAAACGTTGAGGTGTTGGCTGAATTTAAAATAAAAACATATCGTTTTGAATTAAGAAGACACTGTCTACAGTTGCATTTTTACAGTGCCCTCCACCCTTTGCTCTATATCAGAGAATGTTCTACAATTGTGCATCACATTGGAAGAGGCTGCTTTTGAGAATATAAAGAACTGTCCATTACCTGTGGGAATCCCTCTTCCCCTTTTCCTTTCTTATAAATATTTATTGGGCCACTCACAGACTGTCAAAATCTGCACCACTCTCTCTAAACCCCTTCCTGTTCTTTCAGGTGTCCCACAGGGGTCCATACTTGGGCCCCTTCTGTCCAGCCTTTACATAAACTCCCTACCCAAGGCATGCTCCAGAAATATCCTCCTCTATGCGGATGATGTCATCCTCTTTACTTCCCACACTAACCCTGCCTGCTTAGAACTCTCCTTCCAAAACGAACGCTTTTACCGAGGCTGAGTCTTGGTTCACCAAGTATAAGCTTGTTTTGAACCAAAACAAGTCCAAAGTCATGCTTTTTGCCCACCATCAAAATAGGCTCAAACACTTCCCCCTTCATGTCAACACTTCCCTTGCATTTCCTCTTGAACAAGTTTATACCTTTAAGTACCTAGGAGTCACCTTCGACCCTGCCCTTACCTTTCATGACCAGATCCACCTCCTCTGTACCTCTGTTAATTCCCGTATCGGCCTACTGTATCGTCATCGGAACTATCTCCCCCGCCCTGAAGCCCTCCAACTCGCCATCTCATCCTCAGTATTATCTATCATAGCTATGGCATTTTGATCTATGGTGCTGCTGATAATACTGCCCTTCTAAGAGTAAAAATTGCCCTTAACAAGGCCTGCCGCCTGGCCCTAGGCTGCCCAAAATCCACCCACATCTGCACTCTTTACAGCCAAACCAACTGGCTAGGCTTTGACGACAGGCTAAAATACCAAACCTGCCTCTTAGCCAAAAAGATATCCACTGGTCTAACTGCCCCTAGCCTCTCCCTCTTCCTACTACCTACACCCTCCACCAAGACCACCTGGAGCTCTCTCAAACCTACCTTCCTTGTACCGTGGCAAAAAATCTCCCTTGGCCAATGCTCTTTCCAGTATAGAGCCCCACCTGGGTCAACTCCTTCCCCCCTCCACATAACCCTCGAAACTAAATTTGGCTAGTTCAAATCCCTGCTCCAATCCCACCTCCTCTCCTCTCACTCCTGTAACTGCCCCTAAACTCCCCCCATCCTGACAATGGACTCTGTCCTGCCATATTCTCTATCAGTTACACCCTATCTCATGATCACTGCCACCTTGCTCTCTATCCAAGCCTGACAACAGACCTTGTTCTGCCTAATCTCCACTACCTATCCCTCTTCTGTCCCAAATCTCCCTGTGACCCCGTCTATGCAATATCTACTATGTTGTTATAATGCCAGTCACTTTCCAGCTTCTTTCTTTATACACTGTGCATTTACCTGCTTGTATGTAAATTGCATATATACTTATTGTATCCATTTTTGTAATATTCCCCACTATCATGCTTTGTTCTAAATGTTTTATCCTTTAATGTATTTCCCGCTGCATGTTTTCTCAAAATATTTTCTTCTTGACGTAGAGCCTTTGAAATGGAGTCTCTGACTCAAAGGATTGTAATTCTGATACCTTCAATAAATAAATAAAAATAAATTTGCATGCACACTGGTCCAATATTGCAATTTAGTGCCCTGCACATTATATTAGCACAGCAATAACACAGTAGTAGACCAATGACCAGTGCAGGGAACCCTAGATGTCATAGTGCTGACAGCAGCACCATAATGTCACACTATGTGCTAGAAGCACTATTGTTATTGTTCTAATGCTGATATTACGCTAGTATAATGTCCATATGTGGCACTGACATGAGGTCACACATCATGGATGACGTCATCATAGAGCACAAGCCTGTGTGCTACGGTATCCCATGATAATGGTGACCGAATATGGGCAACCATCAAAACGGCGACTCCATATTCGGTGCTATTGTGATAGGTAACCCACAAGGGTAGGGATTACTGCTAATGCGAGGATAGTGGAAGGCAACCGGAAAGGGGGAATGGCAAGGATAAGGAGAGGGATAGGGAAGAGGGTTTTGTGGAGCTTCCACTCCCTCAAAAACACTTTAGGTTGCCGGGTGTCGGTTTGCTGGTAAGTGTATATCACCGATTTGCTTTTCAGCAGTATACACTCACCATAATAGTGATCACCATTTCGCGTTCACTATTATGACATAGAACCGTGTGCTATGATGTCGTGCAATGTCATTGCTCATGTGCAGTGTGCACACATGCCACCCCATGACTGCCACGTGCAGACGGGCCCAGCCCCCCTCCATACACACAGAGTGCTGTGCTGCACGAATCAAAGTAAGCGCAGCACTAACATAGAAACATGCTGCACAGAAGGCAAAGACACACCCATAAAGCCCTGAAATGTTCAAAAGCTTGGTGTAAGGGCTAGAACTAGGCAGGACACCAAAATGTCCAGCAGGCTGAGCAGGGTTGTACTGAAGTGGGACCAAAGGTGGTCTGCAGCTGAGCTGACCAACCTGGGAGACCTGATGGTGGCTAGGGAAGACCAGTTACTGAGTGAGGGGGCAGAGTCGGACAGGTCAAGGTGTAAGGTGTGGGTATCTGTGGGTTAGCGCCTCACAAGATGAACAGGGCTCACACACACAGGCAACTAATGTCACCTCAGGTATAATGACCTGCTACGGAGGGAGGCATGCTGCCTGTAACAACTACAGGCAGTGGTGGAGAGTGGCACTGTGCCAAGGCCAGGTGAGTACAGATGACTCCATATGTATCGTTTGGGTAGTGTCCTATGTGCAGTACTGTTTCCATGACAATATCCCTCGGGGTACTGACTGTACTTGTGCATCCCTGTTGTGCCCCCCCTTTGTCCTGTGGGACCTGCCCCACTGTATAGCCTGATCTTAACAATGCAGGTGTATGGGACCACTGTCCCAGCTGATGTCCCCACTGTCCTGTATATTACAGGACCTACTGTGGATCTTTCAGGCATGCTTCTGCCATAGTGGCAAGGGTGTGGCACAGTAACATGGTTGTGGTATCAGGGTGGATGACTATGTAATGAAACATGTGGTCTACATGTAGATATAGTTGCAGGAGTACCCAGTGGCACTTTGTAGAGGCCACTGTATGTTCTGTGTACACTGCCCATGTTATGCAGCATGGATGCTGGTATGCATATGCCATATGGTCTAATAGTAAACTGCACAGGGAGTGCCACTCTTGACTAAGCCACTGTGTTGGGCTACAGGTACTGTACCACATACTCCCCTACTGTTAGACAGGTACCTGTTGTATGAAACCTGGGACTACATGCATCCTACTGCATACTATGTGGTATACATGACCTGTAGCTGACATGGAGGGGTAGGTTGGACAGGGGTGGTGAGGACAGCTGGATACTGGAACAACAGGGGGTGGATACTGGCACATCACAGGTTGGCATGTACTGTGCTAGGCCACGGCTACATCAGTGAGATGCATCATTTGGCTTCACCTGGGCCATGGTACATCTGTTTGTGTGTGGCACTATGGCTTTTCACAATGGTAATATGTGGCCGTACATGGTCCTGTCCATACACAACATACTCATATGGCTGCTGGTGCACAGTACCATTATATGGGCATGTATACTGTTTGGGGTTTATGGTACTATGCCATGTATTCCACCGCATGCTACTGATCATGTCTCCTTTGCCTTTGCCCTCCTTCACAGACACCAGCACAGAAGGACCAAGCTAGGGTCAGGGTGCAGCAGTGGCACTGCACAGACCAATTGCATTGGGAGGAGACACCAGGCCATGACAGGGCCCAGTGTGGCCAGTCCATGGAGAGTCAGTCTGCTGACAAGCCTCCACATAAGTAGCCTGCATTGTGTGTTTTGCACTCTGGGTTGCACATGTATGTTGTGCTGCATGGTTTTCTGGTTGGGGACAGATGTCTGTGCATGCCCTGCCATGCTGCACCAATGCCTGTTGGAGCAGCACCTGGACAGTTGTGGGTGGGGACACTCCCCCAGGGATTGGGGCATTGTCCCACTACTGACACTGTGGTGTGTCGTCGTCTGTGCAGCCTATTGTGCACGTCATTGCACCAGGCATGCTGCCCTGTGTGTGTGTGTGTGTGTGTGTGTGTGTGTGTGTGTGCACTGTACCTTGGTGTGCATTACACCATGCAGTGAAATGTCTGCTGTGCTGCTGACATGGTGCAACTGAGAGTTGGCAGTAATGCTCACAGCCCCAGTCGGTATTTATGTCATTTTTGGTTGGTTCTGTTGTGCCACATGGTCAGGACTATGTACTGTATGCGTATCTGTCTGGCGGAAGTAGGCACAGGCCAATGTTGCACCAGTACACCACTGTGTAATGCCATGTGCATCATACAGCACCCGTGGCAGTCTGCCTGCAGCAGTGCCATCTCTGGTGCCATATGTGCTGGGTATCATGCCACTGCATCTCAACAGAGCCAGAATTACGTGGCAGGGGGTCAGTGGCAGGAGGGGTATTGGCAGGCCTTGCATGTAGTTTACCATATGTGATCAACATTGTGATATTGTACATAGTCAGTAGAGTCTATCCAACACAGTGATGACCAGAGTATGATCATTCCACTTGTACACGGGCAGGGCTATGCATACATTTGGACACGACTGGGTCTTTGAAGGGCCAAAGTCATGCACTGGCTCTGTATGAGTGTCAGCCCTGTACCTAGGGTAGTGACAACGTCTGCTGCGGGGGTGCCTCCAGGCAGCTCTGCATCCCACACCAGTGTTGAGCTGACAAGGTTGACTGCATACGGTGCCCTCACTCTTCCAGCACTGCTGCACTTGACTGTTACCCCAGGAGCTGCACACAGTGCTACATGACAGTGCTATCCATATACAGCTGTACTTTGTGTAACATGTGTATGCCTGGGCTTGACCCTGCAGTCAACAAGGGTGGCTTATGGATGTCTGCTGTCCTGCACACCTGTGCATGGTTGGTGTACAGGGCATGGGGTGTTTATGCAGCTCCAAGCACCACAGGCCATTATATGACCTATTACACTCTGGGTTGGTGCTGCTGTTGCCTGTGCTGCATTTCCACATGTGGCATGCCTGTCAATGTTCTTTGTCTCTTGTACAACTCTGTTCTGCTGTGTTACCACATGGCACACTCATTATATCTGCAGTCCACCACTGTTTGGGTCCATGGTGTTGTCTCTGGTGTGCCACACACATTCCGTTGTGGCCGTTGGCTCCCTCCTCCTATGTGTGGCATGGAGGGCCTTTGTGTCAGCTGGCTGCATGTCTTTTATGCACCTTATGACACTCCTGTGTCCCTTGTCCTGTGTGCACAGCTGGTTGAGTTCAGTGTGTTTGCTTCCATAGGTGCCCAGTGTGCCACTAGACAGTGGCAGGATGGCATAGAGACAGAGGGGTGAGATGATATTCTAAGATGCCAGGTCCACTTTCCTACACATGCTGGTCTGCATGCGTGAACCTCAGCACGAAAGCTTTGTGGCAAGGGTTACCCAAAAAGTGCATTGGCAACAAAGCTAAGTTTTAAAGAAATACAAAATCACACAGTACCCCATAGTGCAAAGCATCATGGGATGTATTTGCAAATCACTATGACAATTTAGGTGGTTCTGCTTTAAGCAAGAATGCATGGTGCCAAAGGGTCTTTTATGCAATCTGCAAAGGATGAGAACAAAAGAGACAGACATATGTTTCGTCCTCAGGACTCATCAGTGTGATTCATCCGTTTCTTTTTTTTTTTAATTAAATCAATTTTATTGAGTTTGTTAAAGATACAACCACCAACTATGACTCGTACAGGACATTGAACATGACCAGCTGGTAACCCCCCCCCCACCCCATGGAGTGTGTAATACAACCCAGAAGAAGAAACTAAGAAGGTGACAATGCCATCAGATAAACATATATATGCATGGGGGAACCAGAGAGAGAGCTTCATATGTATCTTACCTGAGGGGAAAAATGAACCAGCCCACTGTAGTGCTTTTGTGCTGCAGTTCTGTGTCCTTTTAGCTTGCATTCTTATCTTGAACCTGTCATGACCTGCACTTGTATGGCCATACAAGGGCTGGTACGTTTTTCCACTGGAGGGCGATACAGATGAGGCACACTGATGAGTCCTGAGCAGGACAAAACATGTGGCTGTGTCTTCTCTTCCCACCCTTTATATATTTATGTTATTTATTTATGGCATTTTGGTAACTGGCCGCTGAGACCAGAGGTCCCTTTTTCAGGGGTGACCAGAGGTCCCTTTTTCAGATTGTGTGAGAGGCCCTTTGGAACTATGTATTCCTGCTTAAGGCAGAACCAGCTTAAGTTTTCATGCGATTTACAATCATATCCCATGATGCTTTGCATAAATTGAGCATGTCTGATTTTGTATTTTGCACCCAGGAACACACATGGTGGTGGGTAGCCTGCCATGTAGGTCATGCGGTGCCTGCAGTGATTCCAGATAGGACCCGGGTGTTTTTATCTGGGTTTTCTCCCAGGGTGCTGGATGCAGTGACACATAGGATTTTGCATGCATGTTTGCTGGCATCTGAAGGTCACCCTTCCTCTTCTGATGCACTTATCTAGTGATACCCACTGCCCTCGACCCAGTGGAAGTCTTGCAGCAAGATGCAGATCATCGCGGGGAGAGGCATCTTCCAATATAAGAGGAGTACAAGAATGAGTGGGCGTGATATGAAACTGGAAGGTGGAAGGTTGAGGGGGAATGTGAGGAAGTTTTCTTCACAGAAAGGGTGGCAGACACATGGAATAGCCTGCCACAGGAGGTGGTTGGAGTGAGGACAGTGGAGGGTTTTAAACATGCCTGGTACAGGCCTAGGGGAACCATAGAGGTGGGAAGGAGAGGTGAAAAAACATTGATCAGGTAGGGTCAAAGGCCACATACAAGTGTAGGGCTTACGAGCAGACTGGATGGGCCTAGCAGTCCTTATCTGCTGACAATTTCTATGTTTGTAGGTTTCTGTCCCACCCCGCTGTGGGAGGAGACCTGTCCCTGGGATGCTCAAGCAACCCTCCCCTGACCATCGCCTGATAACCTGTACTCATCTCCAAAACCAGGTCACTGGTGTCCCAAGCGGCAGCCCTTCCAATGCTCTGATGGGTCACCAGAACAGATGAAGTCTAGCAGAAAAGATGCCAGTTTAAGGAAACGTCTTTGGTATTTAAAAAAAAAAAATACAGGCTTTGAAAAAAGTTTTTTTGGGGGGGCATTTTCTGAAACTGGATTCTGCTGATGCTAAATGTACAGTAAGGGCCGGATATTCAAACTGCGTTGAAAAAGTGCGCAACAGCAGGAGCAAGCACAAGTCAATTGCGCATAGGCGCAACAGACGCGATATTCAAACATGGAGCAAAACAAATTGCGCAAGCAGCCAACGTCTGAATATCGCACAAACTGCGCCATAGCGCAACCAGGAAGGGGAAGCTGAGCAGAAAGGTTGGCGCCATGCGCAACAAGGCTAGCCCAGCTGAGCAGTCCAGAGGTGCCATAGCACAAGCAGAGCCCCCACCCCAGCAGAGCAATGGAACTGCACAACCAGGGAGGCAGGCTGGGGCCCACCGCCAAGCCATGCCACACATGGGCACAGGAACACACTGCAGAAACAACAAGACACCCGCACCCTAAGCACAGCATCACTGGGGAGGGATGGATGATCCACTGGCCCATGGGGACAAGCCAACAAAGCACAGCAGGGCCATGGCCCCAGCACAACCACTGTCAGGCTGAGACTGCACACACAGGGGTTGACAACCACAGTGCACAGCAGCCCCGTCTGCACAGCACACCCTGCACCGTGACCCCAAAACACCACCCATGCAGTGACTGTCCTGCAGTAAACACCATGCATCCCCGGCACACATCAACCTCGTGTAGCATAGAACCATACAAGCCAAGACCCACCCTGGGCACCCAGCAGTGGGCGGCAGCAGATAGTAAGACCGACTGAAAGTCACTGCCACACCGGAGACACCTCCCCATGCACACACACACACATGCACACACACACACACACCCAGGACCATACCACCCCAGTGGCATGCACACCACTGCAACTGAGCAACCATAGCCAGCTGCAAATCAGAGACCACCACAGTATTCATAACAAAATATATATATTGGAAAACAGAAATTACAACAACAAGATCAAGAACAAAACTGTATACAGATATGTAAAAGACAGGGGTAGGGGTACAAGGTAGGGGTGGGCAAGGGTGGGGTGAACAACTGGGAGAGGGAAGGCAGGGTGGGAGGGATGGGTGAAGTGGGAAGGGAAGCACATCTATCACCTTGCAGGCTGGTCTGCTGCTGCCTGGTGCTGTCCCTGTCGCCTCCGCCGTCGCCTGACCCCATGGCGCTGAATGTCCTGGAGGATGTCATGCGTTGCCATGGAGACCCTGGTCAGCCGCTGGAGGGCACAGTCCATCCTGCGTAGGATGCTGAGGCCTAGGAAAAGGGAACACAGTCAATGGCTGTGACTGTCCACAACCCTGAACACCACCCATCCTGCAAGGCATATAGCCCAGTGCCCTGCACCTGTGATGGTATGCACCCACCCACAGTGACCATGCACATGACATGCCCAACCAGGCAGCACCAGCTATGTGCACCACTGCACACACACACTGCCCATGTCCATCACAGCACAAACAAGGCTGTCAAGTGACGTGGCAATGTGGTGGGATGCCAGTTCCACAGCCATGTGCCCAGTGCATGCATGGACCACCAGTGCCGCACACACAGGCGTGCAGTGACACTGGACAGTGATGACTGTCGCCTGTGTCATGCATGGTTGTGTTGTCCATGGCTGGTGGTCATGCCCACCCCCTCCAGCATGCAATAGCATCCATGATGTAATGATACTCATACTCATCAAGCAGCTGTGGCTGCTGCTGCTGCTGCATGTGGCCCACCCTCACGTCTCCTCCGTCCGCCACCTGGTCCCTGCCGGCCCTCCTCAGCCTATGCCTGCATCCTCTCCACCAGGCCTGTGGGTGACAAATGTTGAGAAAAACATCAGTGTGACCCCAAAGCAGACTGCCCCCTGCCCCAGTGAGTGTGCCTGCCCACACAGCCAGACCCATGCATCTCACACCTGCACACACTGACACAGCCAACCATGGCAGAGCCATTCCCCATGCACCGCCACCAAAACACAGTCACACCCCTACGGAGAATACAGGTGCAGAGATGGTACACCTACCTGGCCTAGACACAACGCCCCTCGTGGCACGTGACCTCAGGCGTTGAAGCACGTCCGGCTCCCTCCTGCGGAGGTCACTAAACCTGTGCCTGCACTGCTCCGCAGACCGGCACCGCCCTGTGACCCTCACCAGGTCAGTGGCCACCTGCAGCCACACCTGGGTGTGGGCCATGGTGAGGGGCTCATCCCCGTACAGTGCCTCATAGTGGGGCTCAACCAGGTCCACCAGGTTGGCCACCTCCACCTGGCTCCACTGGGGAGCTCTTCTGCGTGCCATATTTTGGGTCGTACAGCAGGCAATATGGCGCCCCACAGCGCGGCAACCCCACGTGGAAATGTTGCGCAATAGACCACCATAGGTTCCAATCGCGCTGTTCGTACAGCGCCGTTGGCTCACATAGCACTGTCACCAAACAGCACAATAGAGCCGTACACATGGCAGCCGAACAGCGCCAGGGGCCAAAGGTCAGACACCAGGTCAGGGGTCTATGATGCAAGGCCGCACACAGCGCCATCTGACGTCTACGCATCCTGCGCGACCGATCACCTGCGTGCCAGTGCCACAGTGGACTATTGCGCAGTAGTGCCACAGCGCCATATGGTGCCCAGTGCTGTAGCACCACTGACACAATGGTGGCCATGGCCTGAATTGCCGATCGCGCACAGCTCGTCATCAGCACAGGAGACACCTGCGTAAGCTACCTGGGCATGCGCAATGCAGTGTACCACACAGTCACAGATCTGTGCCATTGGCTCAGCCGGCTCAACCGTATTGCGCAAATCGCAACCGCGATATTCAGCCGACACATGCAAATCATCTGATCAGCCATTCAAAGGCGCAGTGGCGCGATTTGCATCTCATTACAGTTGCTCCACTCCTAATTTGCATGCATTGCGCTATAAATGTGCGATATTGGGCTGCGCTGGCCAGATTCGGTTACTGCAGGTGAGAGGTGGGTTGCATGCTGTGGGATGTTCTGGACAATGGTCATGGGATAACGCTGTAGACTGCACAGTGACAGGTGTCCACTTCCACCCATACAGATCGCCATGACCGAGCAGAGCCAAGGTGAGGGTGAGGATGGTGGGGAGGAGGAGGCCCAACTTCACCACGGCGGAGACAGAGGCCCTCTTCCAGGCCTACCTGGAGGAGGAGTCACTACTGAGTGGACGGCGGGGCACCCCTCAAGCCCGTGCGGCTGCATGGGAGGGGGTAGCTCAGGCAGTGAACCTGCATGGAAGCCACCAGCGCTCCGTGCAGGAATGCAAAAAGAAGATGGGGACAGACCGCAGGAGGGTGAAGGAGAAGGTGGCAGCCCTCAGGGCAGCACGTGCTGGCACTGGCGGGGGCCAGCCAGCGGTGGTGGAGCTGACCCCGGCTGAGGACCGACTGGCTGCATCAATGCAGCGGAGTGCTATTGAGGGCATACCAGGAGGTGGATTCCAGACAGGTGGAAGCCCATCACTGCACGGTATGACATGGTGGTGGTGTTGGGGGAAGGTTGTTCATGCACTCACATGTCCTCTCTTTCTGTTACAGATCCTGTTCATCTTCAGGGACAGTGGTGGTGGGTCCAGGCAGTGAGGAAGACCTGCTGGACATGGAGGAGGGTCCATCCACCTCTGTCACCAGCCAGCATGCACTGCACCAGCATGCACGCCGGGCTGCCAACTCTGGTGTTGGTGAGTCGGGTGTGGGGGGGTGCACAGCCTGTGTCTCAGTAGTCTGGCATGCAAGCATGCCAGCACGCTGTGACTGTGGCTGTAGCACGTACCTGCACCATTGATGATGCAAGGACTGCAATGGGCAGTGACATGTGTGTGTCCCATGACAGACACACAGCAGGTCAGCACGTGCCCCTGGGCCTAGCTGGTTCCAACATGTGTGCCAGCATGTTGGCACAGTCCCAGGCTGTGCCTGTCAGCACCGGTGGGGCAGCACCGGTGGCTGTGCAGGTGCCTGGCACTGTTGTGGCCACAGCAGTGGAACAAGTGGTCCCTAGGGCACAGCGGTTGGAGGGGCAGCAGCAGCAGTCACCCACCAGGTCTGGGGGTACAGTGTCCAGCGGTGGCACATGCCCACCGCCCTTTGATATGCCCATTCCTGGTCCTGGTGAACAGCGCCTACCCTCAAGGGGTGTTGAGCATCAGGACCTTCCATACCCTGGGGGGACAGGATGCCGTTGTGACAGAGTACCCATTTGAAGAGCACACCCGCCTGCTGTGGGAATCAGTACAGCAGCAAAGGCAGGTTGCAACGTCCGTGGAGGCACTGTGTGTGCCTGTGGAGCGGCAGGGACTGTGCTCTGGACCATGCAGAGATGGTCCATATGCGGATGGATGTGACCGCCGCCATTGACAGGCAGACCCAGGCATTGCTCGCTGTCGTGGCTGCATTGGGCACACAAGCAGGTGCTCCTGTACTGCGCACCCCACACAGTACGCTCTCCAATCCCCGTCATGCGACACCAAGCCTGTCGACACCGGGTTCTGCTGTGGGCATCCCAAGCACCCCTGGTGCAGGTATGTTTGGCATACTACAGACCTCACTGCGGACAAGGTCGCGATCGCGCAGTGGGACCCCTGGTGGTCCATCAGTGCCACCCCATGTGGCCCCTGCTCAGCCTGCCAGTGCTGTTGGGTCATGGCGGGGCTGCCCATGCATCCGCGGTGGCCGTGGAATGGTGCAACATGACTGACCTGTCTCCCAGTGCGGGCCCTGTCTGGTGCTGCCCTGTGTGCACTGTGCATCAGGGTGGGCAGTGCACTGGTGGATGCCCTGCACATCACGCTGACATACGGACCACCTGCACACCATCCCGACTGCTGTCCACAGGTGCGTGTGCATGATGATGCCTGCATTGTACTGTACACCAAGGTGCAAGGGTGCCCAGCATCTGACACACGTACTTGGACAGTACAGGCGGTGGGTGTGGTCTGTGGATCTGTGTGTTTGCCATGTCTGTTCCTGCTCTGCTGTGCACCTGCCATGTGCACTTTGTGCCTGGTGTGTGTGTGTGTGTCCATATGACTGTTCGCCCCTCCCTGATGGTGTGTTTGTGTGCCTGGTCCCTTCCATTCCCTTGCCGTCACGCACCCCTGGTGTGTCACTCTGTGTGCCTTTGGGTTGCGCCAGGACAGTGTTGTTTGCACATGGCCCCTTGACTTACCTGTGTCGTGCATAATGCTCCTCCGTGATGGTGTCCCGGTGCAGCTGGGCCTGCCGGATCAGTCGGGGGTCCCGCCGTCCAAGGGGGGGCTGCTCATCACCATCAACACTGGCGCTGCTGGCGTCCCCATCGCTGTCCCCGCCGTCCAAGGGGGGGGCTGCTCATCACCATCAACACCGGCACTGCTGGCGTCCCCATAGCTGTCCCCCTCTTCAACCTGTAGGGCTATCCCACAGTCTTTGGCCATGTTGTGCAGGATACAACAGGCCAGGAATATCCCACAGGCCTTTGAGGGGCTGTACTGTAGGGCACCGCCGGAGGTGTCTAGGCATCGGAAGCGTGCCTTAAGCATCCCAAACACCTGCTCAATGATGTTGCATGTGGCGGCATGTGCCTCATTATAGCGTTGCTGTGATGGGGTCATGGGGCGCTGGTACGGTGTGAGCAGCCAGGGACGGAGTGGGTATCCGCTGTCACCTGTGTGGAGATAGTGGAGATCAGTATCATGTTCAGGTCCATATTGCCCATATCCCTGTGTGCCACTACCATGGCACCTGTGGCATTCCCACCCTTGCCCCGAGTTTGGATTTCCTACATGCGTACTCACCCACTAGATGGCCTGTGGGGATGTCACCACTCTCGAATCGATGGCACAGTGTGGACTGATGCCATATGAAGGCATCATGTGCTCCGCCAGGGTGTGTGGCACAGACATTGATTATATGCCCAGTGGCATCACACACCACCTGGCATTTGACACTGGAGAAGCCCTTTCTGTTCCTATATGCGGCCCCATCGGGGCCAGGTGTCATGCGAATGGCCACATGGGTGCAGTCTATGGCCCCTAGCACGCCAGGCATACGTGCTACCCTGTGGAATTCCTGCATGTTTGCTGTACGCTCTGCCTCGGTGCTGGGGAACTGGATGTGCTCCGCAGCATGTGGTAGCAGTGCGTTGAGGAATTGGGTGAGGATGCGTGACGTGGCCGACTGTGTGATGCCTGTGGTGTCCCCTGTTGGCCTCTGGAAGGTGCCCATGGCGAGCAGGCACATGCAGGCTGTCACCTTGGTCTCCACTGACAGAGCGTGACTCCGTCGTGAGGGTGCCTGCATCACATCAATGCACAGCTCACAGAGCTGCCTCAGTATTGCCCTGTTCAGGCGGTACCGGCCCACGATCTCTACATCTGTGTACAGCTCAAAGCTGATGCGGGCACGGTACTGCCTGTTGGGGGCATACCGACGACGGGCCCATCCATGGCCACGTCCCCCTACACCTTGCATTCTCAGCCCCTCATTACAGCTTCCATGTGGAAGCTGCCACTGTCCATCTCCCTGGCTTGTGACCCCCCCGACTGATGTTGCTCTGTTACCCCGCTGTCCTGACTGCTACTTCCACTGCACCGGGCACCCCCCGCTGTCCTCCGCAGCCTATGGCCCACACTGCTTCCCTTGCCTGCCCTGGCCTGTCACTGTCTGTCTTTCTCTCTCTCTCTTCCCCACTTGGCATCCCTGTAGCGTTCTTGTGCCTCTTCCTTGAGCCTTTTTATTTTGGCTCATTTCCGCTGGGGCGCAACTTTCGGCTGTTCCGCTGTTGCGCATTGCGCAAGTCTTTGAATATCGCATTGCGCTCTTTATGCATGGATCCACCCCCTTCGGTTGCGCATGCCTTCATTTGCATTGCGCTGTTGCTCAGCATGTTTTCAGTGGTGCAACTGCCTCCTGCTGAATATCGCAGAATGGCGCACTTTCGGACTTGCGCATGCGCAACCCTATTGCTCTTGGCGCAACCCTTTTGAATATCCGGCCCTAAATGTTATGTTGGAAACTGGAGAATGCCTTTAAAGGAAGCTAGTACAGTGCAAGCAGAAATCCACTGGTGCCCTTTGTAAGCAAACAAATGGACCTGCACTTTCAATATTTGGATAATGATAATTGCAGCAGTTAGGCTGTTCAGTGAGTAGGCAAGAATGCACTTTCTGTGGAGAGCTGGAAACTGAAGCAGTAACAATCCACTGCACACATTCCCAGGAGTACCTGCTGATTCAGCTGCTATTAACAAGCTCAGTAGATAGGGATTCGTCCTACGAGTCACTTTCTTGTACACAACTTCCTAACCAATTCTGTTCTCAAGCACCCTGAGAGGGCTAGTTCAGTCTCTTCAGCATAATGCAAAGACAAATTCACAGATCACAGGCCAGCAAAAGCCTATCACAGTGCTGCAATATTTGCATACATGCATACGTTGTGTCAGCATTGCTAATGCCACCTAGTATCATCCATTTTGGGCTCTGCCAAGCAAAACATAAAGCGACATGGTGACAGCTTTCTGAATCATTCATTTTGCAAGTTGATTAAAGCAGTGCTACTAGGTGAATAAGAGGCAATGGTTCAGTCTGATCACTTGTTCTAAAATGTTACCATCCATTCAAGGCATTAATCAATTCATCAAAACTTTAGGACTGCATCTTTTTTTCTAAACTCAGAACTTGTTTATTCAGCATGTTTGTTTAAGCTAAAACCCTTCTGCAGTTTATAATATTAAAAAAAAAAAAAGTATTTCCATGTGAGTATTCAGAGTCTTGTAAAAAGATATGACCTCGATATTCAGAAGGTTATTGCATCACTAATCATGTTAGCAATGTGCTAACCGGGCTATGTGCAGTCAGATGGGGCGGGGCATATTTAATGGTCTCCAGAGTGCAATTCGCTCAATGTAAAGTGCATGCACGCAGAATATACCACTGTACCTGTGCAACTGACAGAGCCTTCTTGCATACAGTGTGCAGTGGCACATTTGGGGATTGTGGAAGCTCTGAAAGGCTGCTGTGTGGAAGTGCTTTTTAACATTTCCAAAAAACTGAGAGGAGCGGAGAGGGAATGGAGCTCAGACAAGCTAGCATAATCAGAAAAAGTGATTTAAATTAATTTCATACTTAAATGATCTGTGTGAGTGAGTAAGCAGAATGAAATGCTTTTGGTTCAGTTTTTTACTTTTACTTCTGTAATTCTTTTCAGGAAGTGGGCCCAACTATAGCTGGGAGAATATTGGTTGTCTCTTTAGGTTGAGTGGACAATTATGACTTGTGAAACAGGTGTCTGATTGGGGAGGAGCTGAAGCAGGCAAATGGAGTTGGCTGTGGGCGTGCGAGGGGGCGCAAGAGACCTGACCAGTTAGCCTAAACAGAAAAGGTGATTTATTTATTTCATTCTTAATGTGCATATGTGAGTGAGTGAGTAGGCAGAACTAAGTGCTTTCGAGTCTGTTTTGTGGCTGCATTCTGTAATTCTTAGTAGACAGGAAGAGGGACCTACTATAGCTGGGAGATTATTTTCAGTCTCTCCTGGGTTGAGTTGATAATTACAATTTATGAAACAAGTGTCTGTTTGGGAAGGGGCTGAAGCAAGCTTAGAGAAGACGAGACATTTAAAGCAGCAGTATTAGTTAACCAGAAGTGTTTTTCACTTACCTACAGTAATCTGTTGCTATACTTGTGCAGCTTTAATTCTGGTTTATGGATCTGCAAAATCATGTTGGCAACTGAAGATTATTTTTTTTAATTTAATAAGTTTTATAATTGTTGTAGATCTACAGGAAATATGTCCAACACTGTATTTACAGCTTCACTCCCCCTTCACGTTGCCGCATGTCTTTTGTTTATTTCGGTTTTAGCCCTGTGCAATTTCCCAGTGTTAGATGAAGCTGGGTAGTCATGCTGTAGAAGTGATAAAAATGGTCCTTTTCATCTTTCATAATTGGATTCGCTTCTGATATCTTCAAAATGTTTTTTTACATTTCCCTGATGATGTTGTTGCTCTTCATTTATTTCTGATACTGTTGTCTGCCTCCTTTTCTGTGCTCTCCTAATTCTATTCATATCATTTACATTCCCTGGTGTCCAGTGGCCCTCCCTCCCTGTGATTGCTGAGCCACCCTCCTGGACACTGAGCTGCCCTCCACGGCCACATCATAATTTGATGCAATTCCTAGTCCTGATTCACTCCGGTTACTGCCATTCCCACCCACTGCCATTCCCATCACATCTTGTCCCCCTACCCACTGTTCATGAGAGCCTGTATCCTTAGCATTTCGCATACCCTAGTGTCCAGTGCCCACCCTCGATGTCACTGTCATGACTAGCATCCCTCCACCATAGATTAACACACATAGACAGATTGCATGCAACAGATTTGACCATACTTGAGGACAGTGAGATGTAAAATGGGGGACTGGTTGCAATTATATAAAATCCTTAAAGACCAAGACTTAAAAACATTATGTGGATTTGAATACAACAATAGAATCCTGACATTACGATCCCACGGTAAACAACTACTAATCCCCAAGGCCAATACAAACAAAAGATATAACTTTTTCACATTAAAGGCAGCTGCAGCCTGGAATGGGTTACCCAGAGAGGTGGTGAATGCAGAAACATTTAATACCTTTAAAACTAGACTGGATAATTGCTTAGCAAGGGCCTAATTCACCCACTTGGAATGGGGGACAATCTAGATGGACATATAGCCTTCTTTTGTCCAATAATTACAAGGTAATACCAACACTGACTTCTCTGAACTTGCAGTCTGCCAGCGACTGGCAAATCCCCAATGCTCACCACCTCAGCCGGCCAGCAAAGAATAACAGTGAATGCTAGCACACTAAACAGGAAGCTGGAGGACGTGAACTCATTTAGAGAGGAATCTAGCACACGCGCAGTCAGCAGCTGTTGGCATAATCAGCATGCAGCGTGGTTTCAATGTAAACAAACACAACACAAAACGGAGCAAATGTTGGGCAAAAAATGGGAGGGAACTAAATAAAAGAAGGTTAGAAATTACTTAAGGGGCAAGGGGAACAACATGCTACAAATGATAGATTTTTTTTGCTATCTAGTACTGCTGCTTTAAGCTCCACAGCTGGAAGCATACCATTGTAAGGCATCCCTTTGTGTGAGTAGTGTAGAGTAGGAATGGGAAGTCTGATGCAGGAGCATCTGAGGAAGACATCACAACGACAGGTGACTTTGGAAGTGAATACAGTTAGCTGATAGTCATTGCACAGACTGGTAAAGGGAACCTAGAAATCCCCTATCTGGGGTAACCCAACATAGCAAACAATATTAGAACCAGCCACACAGCACAAAATCTTCAGGTGCTTTATTAAGCTTTTGTAAATCAAGCATAGATCCCCCAAACCATGTCCAAAGTTTCTCCCAAACGTTACTTGCTGCCTGTGAGACAAGCTGCTTACAAATGGCTCAAAAGTAAAAAACAACACTGAGATTCAGCAGTGTAATGAACCTGAGATATGAAGAACTGAGAGAGATGTTGTATGATAGTTGATTAGGGGATTGGTGCTATTTGAACAAAAGCCTGACGGCTCAGATCATCTACTCTGAGGAAGCCTATATTTGGGTGAAACTTCGGACATGGTTTTGGGATCTCTGCTTGATTTATAGAAGCTTAATAAAACACTTGAAAAGATTTAGTTCTAATATTGTTTGCTTGTGGACATCACAACACCAGCCCCGATATTACATCTAACCTTTACCCATAAAGAAATGGACCCACCCAGAACTGTTTTTCTTTGGAGTAGCCCAACATAGTACAATATGAAGGTGTTACTATAAAACTGAGTAAAGGGTAACTCTGATATTGGATTGTTACACAAGGTCCCTGCACCCTAATTGGTACCCTCAGAGGTATACCATAGACAGCTAGTGTTTAGAGATATGTTATACTAACACATAGGGCTAAGGGTATGTACCGTACAAGAGTAGATGTCAGGATATGACTGCATATTGTTGTAATACACTTTGCTTGCTAATACATATACTCTGCTATGTATTTTCTGTGTAGTTCTTGCTTGTAAGATGCCAAGTCACCTGTGTCTTTGGAGTAATTATGATATGTAAGTCAGCATTGCCACCTTTTGGTGATTTGTACTACTACACTGAGTTATATAAGACTCTGTATAAGAACTCTTTTGTTCACAAGCTGATGACTACTACAAAATTGTATAATGTTATCTTGGACCGTGGAGCCACCTCTAATTTAGCCAATAGGGCTCATCTCTGTAACTAGAAATGTTTCTATCTTACAGTAACCATAGTAATTATCATAGGTATATAATGTGATACACTAGTCTTGTACCTCAGAGATCCCAAGAGACACAAAGAAACCTTAAGGTATAGGGAACGTTTAGCACTGGCTCCAGGTTCATATTGGTAAGAACCGTTTAGGGCAACTGTGATTTTATCCTTTTTGGTAGTAATAAACAAGTTTATTACTCTTATGCAACGTGTCTGTGATTACTTGCATTCCCAATATTGCCAAGAACTTGAAAGTGAGGTTTAGACCTCCTGACAGGATAAACACTCCGTCTAAGGTAGGGTGTTGTAGGAAGTAGCTAAAGAGTTTTAGGACAGTATGGTTAGTACCAGAATGTAGTTCAGTTAACTTATGAGTCAAGTTGGTACTGTGAGACAGGAAAACGCAGACAGTATCGAACACAAGTACAGCGGGGAAGTAGTCATATGTAGCAGTGCTCATCTCCTGGGCAATGTTCTAGAGGAGAGGATACCACCCTTATATGTAGGGTGTTTGTGGAGCTCCAGATACAGGTGGTAGCAACAAGGGAGGAAATATCCCAGCTGCATCACCAGCTGAGCTGGTACTCTCAGACACATCTGACACCCCCACTCCTCCACAGGTCCACAAGCCTGAGAAGCTGGAGGGTAGCAGGGAGGAGAAGGGTTGGTAGGGGCAGTTACAAGGGAGCCATCCAGGCTCACCATATCCCAATAGCAAACCACTTTGCACCACTCAGAGAGGAGTGAATACCAGACTTCTTTGATGGAGGCTCAGAGCCAGTTGAAAGGGTGAACAGGATGACTTGGTGGCACCCAGTGGTAAGATCAGGAGCAAGGCAGAAAGGAGTATCCTCGTAGTAGGGGACCCCATGTGAAAAATGTGGGAGGTGAGGGAAAGGGATGGGGGGGATGATTAGATGCCTTCCAGGTGAAACAACCATCCATCACATTGACAGAATAAAGAGGATGGTAGGGGAGGGGGGAAGGGAGTATAGAAACATGGAAACATAGAATTTATTGGAATAAAAGGACTGTTTGGCCCACCCAGTCTGCCCAGGTGGCCCCTGCCTAGTCTGACTCCATATCTCCTAGCTGGTCTCTGGCTACTATCACTCCTTCCAGCCCATTTCCTAATATTCCCATATGCCTATCCCATGCATGCTTGAGGTCCCCTACTGTTTTTTCCTGCATCACTTCCACTGGCAGTCTATTCCAGGCATCCACTGCCCTTTCAGTGAAGTAGTACTTCCTCACATCCCACCTAACACCCCCCTCAGTGTCATTGCATGCCCTCTGGTTTGGGTGCTCTTCCTCATTTGAAAGATACTCCCCTGCTGCACCCTTTTCACCTCTGTGAGGTACTTGTAGGTCATTATCATGTCCCCTCTTGCTCTGCTGTCTTCCAAGGTACATGCTGAGATCCCTCAGTCTCTCCCTGTAGGACTTTTGGTGCAACCCCTGTACCATTTTAACTTATGTCCTATGGACTTCCTCCACCCTGTCTATGTCCTTTCTGAGGTGTGGCCTCCAGAACTGTACACAATACTGTAGGTGGGGTCTCACCAGCTAGCAACATAGTGGCAACACCACCTTCCTCTTCCTGCTGGAGATACCTCTTCCTATGCATCCTAGCATCCTACTGGCCCTACCCACTGCTTTAACACACTGTCTGACATGTTGAGGTAATCAGATATAATAATCTAAGGTCCCTTTCCTACTTAGTGTATGACAGTACTCCTCCCATTTTATACTTAGTTCTTGGGTTCCTATGCCCAAGGTGCATGATTTTGTACTTTCTGGCACTAAACCTCAACTGCCATGCTCTTGACTACTCCTCGAGTTGCTTAAGATCCACACACATTCTTTCCATCCCTTCCTTAGTCCACCTTATTATAGATTTTGGTATCATCTGCAAAAAGGCATACCTTCCCTTCCAGTTCATCTGCAATGTCACTTATGAAGATATTGAAATGGACTGGTCCCAGTACTGAGCCCTGTGGCACCCCACTGGTCACTCTCCCATCATAGAAACATAGAAGTTGACGGCAGATAAGGACCGCAAGGCCCATCCAGTCTGCCCATTTCTTTTTCTACCTTATAAATGTGCCATCGGCCTTTGCTCTGTCAGTGACCTATCTATTCATAGTCATTTGTATTGCTCCCTTATGCCTATCCCATGCCTGTTTGAAGCCCTGCACTGTATTCATAGCCACCACTTCTTGTGGTAAGCCATTCCATGCATCTACCACCCTTTCTGTGAAAAGAATTTCCTCACATTCCCCCTTAATCGGCCTCCCTCTAATCTCATGCTGTGTCCTCTTGTCCTGCTATTTTTCTTATATTTAAACATGTTAGACTCTTTCACCTTGTTTATGCCCTTAAGGTGTTTGAATGCCTCGATCATATCACCTCTCTCCCTCCTTTGCTCAAGGGTATACATATTGTGCTCCATTAATCTGTCCTCATATGTCTTCTGATGCAGTCCCTGCGCCATTTTGGTTGCCCTTCTCTGGACTGCCTCAATTTGGTTAATGTCCTTGTGAAGGTGTGGCCTCCAATACTTCACGCAGTACTCCAGATGGGGCCCTAACCAATGTCTTGTACAGAGGGATTATTACCTCCCTCTTACGACTTGTGATACCCCTACTAATACACTAACACCCCCTAGCTTACCTACTGCTTTAGAGGTCTGCTTGGATGATTTTAGGTCATCAGTGATGATGATGCCCAAGTCTCTTTCTTCCTTTGTGACTGCTAGCAACTCCCTCCCAGCCTATAAGTGGCTTCAGGGTTTCTCTTCCCTATGTGCATGATTTTGCACTTCTTTGCATTAAATCCCAGTTGCCACTCTTCTGACCATTCTGCTGAGTTTATCCAGATCTCTTCTCATTCTGCCCACCCCATCTGGATCATCTACTCTGTTGCAGATCTTGGTGTCATCTGCAAACAGACAAGCCTTACCCTCTAGTCCATCTGCAAGGTCACTAATGAAGATGTTGAATAGGACTGGCCCCAGGACTGATCCCTGAGGTACCCCATTTGTGACTTGCATCTCTTCTGACTGTATACCATTTACCACCACTCTCTGTTTTCTGCCAGTCAACCAGTTTGCCACCCAGTTGACCAACTTCTGACCCACCCCGAGCCTACCCAGCTTATTTATCAATCTTCTATGTGGAACAGTGTCAAAAGCTTTGCTGAAGTCAAGGTAGGCGACATCAACTGCACCCCTTGGTCCACCACTCTGGTTACCCAGTCAAGAAATCTATGAGATTAGTTTGACAGGACCTTCCTTTTGTAAACCCATGCTGTCTTGGATCCTGTGCCCTATGGACTCCAGGTGTTGCACTATCCTTTCCTTAAGAGTACCTCCATAATCTTGCCACTACTGAGGTAAGACTGACGGTCTGTAGTTCCCGCCTCCTCCCTGCTACCACTCTTGTGGGCGGGATCTCATAAGCCCTTCTCCAGGCTTCTGGGACCTCTCCTGTGCTCAGAGACTCACTAAACAATTCTGCTAATGGCTCTGCTAGTTCCTCCTTTAGCTCCTTAAGTACCCTGGGATGTATGCCATCAGGTCCCATTGCCTTATCCACCTGAGCTTAGCAAGCTCTTGTGGGACCCTTTCTTTTTGTGAAGGGAGTAGTGCTCACCTCCCTCCCCTGTGTCCATGATACTGAGCTGTGGGCCTGCCCTACCTTCTCTTCAGTAAATACTGAGCAAAAGTATCTATTTAGGATAGATGCTTTTACAGGGTCCTCCTCCTCACATGCTCCCTTTTCTCCATTAAGCTTAGCAATACCCCCTCTGGACTTTCTCCTTTCACTAATGTATCTATAGAAAGTCTTGTCACCTTCTTTTACTGTTCGTGCTAGTGTTTCCTCAGTTTGGGACTTTGCCTGCCTTACTGCCTTCCCTTAGGGCAGTTTGGTATGCCTCCCTATCTTCATCCCGCTGTGTTCCCTTATATTTCCTGAAAGGCCAGCCTTTTGGCTCTGACCTTTTCTGCTACTGTATTTGAGAACCAAAGTGGTTTCCTTCTTCTTTGCACTTCCTTTTCTGTCTAACACAATGGGATGTTGCTTCAAGTATTGCATCCTTAATGCTTGCCCACTTTGCCTGTACCCCTCACCTGTGTTTCTTTTGCCAGGGCTAGCTTAACTCTGTTGGCCATCTTATCAAAGTCAGCTCCTCTGAAGTCCCATATTTTTGCCTTGGAATGGGATGATTTAGATGTAGTAGCCAAATTGAACCATACCATGTGATGGTCACTGGCCCCAGGTGACCTTCTACCTGGAGATCTGTGATCCCTTCTTTGTTAGTCAGTACTAGATCTAGGATAGCCCTGTCTCTTGTGGGTTGCTGTACCAGTTGTTTGAGGCCCTCCCCTGCAGGGAATCCACTATGAGTCTAGTTCTGGCAGATGTTCCTGCTGGTATTGACCAATCTGTATCTGGCATGTTGAAGTCTCCATTATCAGAACCTCCCTTTAGCTGTCATGTTTTGTATATCTTCTAACAGTAATGTGCTATGTCCTCCCTCTGGTCTGGGGCCTGTAGACACCCCAGTTCTTATGGCTGTCCCATTTCCTGTTTCCAGGGTGACCCACAGTTCTTCTGGCTCCTATGTGTATTCTGAATTTCTGTAGCTTTGATATTTTCATTAACATACAGGGCCACTCCTCCCCCTTTTTGCACTCGGTCTCTTCTGAACAATACATAGCCAGGTACTGAAGTCTCCCAAATGTGGTTACTGGTAAACCCACGTCTCACTAATTGCTACTATGTCCAGTTTAGCCTCTGACATTATTGCCTGCAGGTCTGGGATCTTATTTCCCAGGCTGTGAGCATTTGTGTACATGATTTTCCATTGGCCAGATTTTGGTGTGTTAGTTGTTGGGTGAAGTTTGGCATTACCCTGTGCATCGTATGGGAGACAACCTTTTTTCTTACCTGGTGATGCAAATGAGCGGCAAACATGCTGAATTCCTGTTTGACCACTAGCTGAGGGAGGAGTGTTCTTCCCATTCGGCGTATGGGGTGCTGCACCCCTCTCCCATTTGCTAGTTTAAATATTCTGCAAAGAGCGTCAAACTTCTGCCCCAATGCACTGACCCTCTTTAGTCAGATGCAGTCCATCAAATTTAAAGAACTTTCGCTCCCAGAACTGTTGCCAGTTCCTACAAATCTGTGTCCTTTCCTGGCACCAGTCCCTTGAGCCATGTGTTTAGCTCCCCTATCTCCCTTCTCTGACCTTCCGTCCATCTGCTCCCTCTCCCAGACTGGCAGGATCTCAGAGAGGAGATGCTGACAGAAATAGATGATAGTTTGTCACCAGCCTAGTCAGGTGTTCCTTGGTCTCCACAACTGACCCGGCTGGCAGGATCGATAGTCCCTATGTGTACTAGGACATCAATGTTTTCTCCTGCTTTGTGAACAATTTTAGCAATGCGGTCAGTGTCTCTCCATGCTGATGTACCTGGGAGACATCTGACCATCACCCTAGCTGGAGATGGTATCAACTCCCCGAATCATGGAGTCTCCTATGATCAGAAGTTTTTAGTTCCTTTGTGCTTGTTTAGTTTTGGTTCCTGATTTGGGCGAGTTTTGTTGTGCTAGCTCCTGTGCCACAGTGTCCTGCTCTGCAGTGTCTTCTGCCTCTTTATTTGATTTCAGAGACAGAGGCAGATACCTGTTGTAGTGTTTGTATGGTTTTTGGAGGCAATGTGTTGGAGAGCAGAGAGTGATGGGGCTCCTGATTTGCTCCTCCTAACCACCTGCCAACCTCCAGGACCAACTACCCTCTGTGGTTGAGATTTTCTGTTGGATGCTGGGGAAATGGCGGTGGTTCTTATAATGTATTCCTCTTCAATATGAAATTTGGGCGTGCAATCTCTGCCCATGCTGCCCGGAGCTGAGCCCTAAGATCTCCAAAGGCCCAGTATGTAGGACAGTGTCCTAAATCCTGTAAGACTGTCCTTCTGAAAATTGTTCCACAGTACCTGCAGTTAATGAAATCCATTCCAAATAAGTTGTTGGGTTTGTAACCTAGTCAGAGTAATTAGAAGGAAAAAAAAAAGGAAAAAAATGCAAGTAATGGTTTAATTGTGCTTTGTTTAACTTGTTATAACAAGTTAAATTACTAGTGCCTGTAAATGAGATCACCTTGTGGAGGCCCCACTGATCCGCCCTTCCTGCTCTGCCACAGGAAATGTCACAACTGTGGTACCCTATTAAAGGAGTGTGGCGTGGGTGGTTGGGGATGGGGGTGGGTGGCTGGGCCCTTCCCTGCCTAAAAAGAAGAACCACGGACGATGAAAGAACAAGGAGGTAGAGCAGAAACAATCAGTCAACAACAAATGCAGTAACCCTGAAAGCTTATCCTAATGTTAGATAAAACTGTAAAACCTGTAAAGCACCACCTGTAATAATTTCAGAAGATATACCCTGTAAGAAACACTTTGCTCCAGAGAAAAATAAAGCAGTAACAGAAGATATACCTGCAAAAGACAATTTGAATCAGAAGATTACAGCAATATCTGTTAGCACACACCTGTAGGCACACCTTGTAATAATGCAGAAGAAGGTATACCAGCAACAACAATTTGAATCAGAGAAAAAATAAAGCAATGAAATGTTAGCAACAAACAGTAGCAATCCCTGTGAGTAAAAAATAAAAACACCACCACACAGTAAATCTGCTTAGCCAAACTAAGTCTTAATCCTTCTCCCTTGCTCTGGTAAGTTTCTCTACTCTGCCTTTCAAGCAGTCTTAGAAGGAAAGAGCTCAGGTGAAGCTAGGTGCCTTGGCCAGCAAACCAAGTCTTCTACCATCGTTAGAGTGAGTGCCATTAACCACAACCCTCTATTGTCTCTCCGTAAACCAGTTTCTAACCCAGTTCACTCTTTGGACTTGCACTCCTTATGCTGTTTAATTTCTTGATCAGTCTGTTGTGGAGCAAAGTGACAAAGCATTGCTAATGTCCAGATAGGCAGTGCCCACTGCCCTCCCCTGGTCTACTGCCCTGGTCTCCCAGTTGAAGAAATCAATCAGATTCATCCAGCATGACTTCCCCCCATAAATCCCTGCTGCCATTGGTCTTGCAGCATGTTGGATTCAAGATACTCTACCAGCCTTTCCTTTAACAGTGTTTCCATTTAAGGAAAACTACACCCTCATATCATGTACATTCTATTTGTTTCCATGTCAACAGACAACTCTTTTCCTGTAGCTGTTAGGGCTATACGTGTTTGCTTTAGTTTTTCACTGTTTATGGTAGCCCCCTGTGACTGCCCGGGGGGGGATCTTCATTTTATGTTTGTTGAAATCTCTTTGTCCACGAGAGCTGAATTACCGTATAAGAACGGATTGTTAGAACACCCATGTATACCGTGTACAGTACATCTATGCTGAAAGAACAAATATCCTACAAAAACTCTCTGAAAACCTTAAATTGAATGCAGTTTAAAGGACCCTGCATTACAACTCAGACACTTTGCAAAGCTAACTGAATGTAAATGTGGTATTTCACACATTCCTGCAACTTGTTTCTTTGAAGTCCAATTAAGCAGACTGACATACTGTTGAGTCTAATGGGTGATTGCACATCGTATCCTCATATGCTAATGCAGCTCTCAGGGACAATGAGATTTCAAAAAACAGCAAATGGAGATCCCAGGATAGTTACAGGGCCTAGTATGAAGTGTCAAAGTAAACTAAAGCAATTGCATTCATCTCTGACAGCTACAGTACATGAAAAGAGTTAACTGTAGACATGGAAACAAATACAAGATTTGAGAGTGTAGTTTTCATATAATTTTCCCACCGCTGATGTGAGGCTGTCTGACTTATAGTTACTAGCCTCTTCCCTGATGCTGCCCCTGTGTAGAGGGACCATGTATGTTCTCCTCTTGTCCTCTGGAACCATGCCTGATTCCAGTGAGCTGTTGAATAAAGTCATCAGTAGGGCAGCTAGCACCTCCCTGAGTTCTTTCAGTACCACTGGGTGTATCCTGTCCAGTCCCATAGCTTTGTTAATTTTCAGGGATGCAAGTCCCTTCAGGACTCTTTCATCTGAAAATGGACTTGAGTCCACCTCCCTTCCCCCTCTGTTCATGCTGATCACTTGTGGTTTAGCCTACCTTCCTCCACTATGAAGACTGAGCAGAAGTACCTGTTCAGGATGTCTGCTTCTTCTTGGTCCTCTTCTGCACAGTCTCCCTCTGCCACCCTCCCTGTCCTCACTATTCCTCACCTTGCAGTCATCTTCTCATGTATGTACCTGAAGAAAGACTTATTCCCTCTTTGCTACCCTTTTGGATATCCTTTCCTCTCCCTGCACCTTTGCTTCCCTGACTGCCTTACCTGATTTCCTGTTTTACCTGGTACACCTCCATGTCTTCCTTTGTCTGTGTTTCCTTATTCTTCCTGAATGCCACCCTTTTGTCCTTCACCACCCTGGACACTTCTCTAGAGTGTCATAATGGTCTCTTTTTCCTTTTGTTTTTCACTCATTTCCTGTACACAGAGGCCGCTTGTTTTAATTATGCTCTCCCTTATTTTTCTGCTCTGTTCCCCTAACCCTTCCTGACATCCCCCTTCACTAGGCAGTTTCTGAGGCAGTCTCATGTTTCCTTAAAATACACCTTCCTAAAGTCCAGGACTCTCATCCTCATGTGATTTTCCTCTGCTCCTATCTTATGATTAAATCACACTGCACAGTGATCACTGGTACCTAGTGAACTGCCCACTGTGATGTCTGCAATGCTGTCCCTGTTTGTAAGCACCAGATCCAGCACTGCCACATCTCTAGGAGGTTCATTGACTAGCTGACTGAAAAAGGCCCCCTTGTAGGGAGTCAAGGATGACCCGGCTCCTTGCTAAAGCTGAAGCTGGAAGGCACAATCCACATCTGGCAGATTGGAATCACCAACTAGCAACCCCCCCCCCATTTGCCATTCTGATGATGTCCTCTCTAATCTCTAAGCACCTTATCCAACTTCAGTCCCTGTGTTGGAAGTCTGTATACCACCCCAGTATGGATAGCAGCCCCAGTGCCTGTCTCCAGGATGACCCACAGCATCTCCAGGCCTTCCTTTTCCTCTGGGTGCCCCTGCATAGCTGTAGCCTTAATTTTCTCTCTTACATATAGTACAACCCCCCCCTCCTTCTCCCTTCCATGTCTCTCCTGTGCACAGAATAGCCTGGTATGGCCACATCCCAGTCATTGCTGTCAGTGCACCATAACTCCATTATGGCCATCAGATCCAGGCTAACCTCCTGCATGATGGCCTCCAGGTCCAGTTTTTTTTTTCCCCAGACTCCTTACACTGGCACACATGGCTTTCCATGCCTTACTCTCCACCTGCCTGCCTTCCTGCTTTCTCCTCCTCCTCCCTATTCTGTTTCTTGAAGTTCCCCTGACCCTTGTCTTCCCTTGTTATCCTCTTCATTACCTGTTTTCTTTAACCCTTTCTTCTTTCTATCCTGATTTATATTGTCCTCCACCTTGTCCCCACTCCTGTCTTTCTATTCCGCTGCCCTGTGGGAGCTTTGTCCCTTTGGACCCTCCCTCCTTGATGCTTCTTCACCTGGGGAGAGGCAATACTTGCCTCCCTTGGTATTGCAGCCTCCCCTTGGCTAGTTTAAATGCTACTCCAAGTATCATTCAAACATAATATTAAGGACTGTGGTCCACATCCTGGAAGGATACGGGGGACCTCCTCTATAGAGATCCATATCCTCCCAGGCTGGCCCCCAGGCCCTAGAGTAGCCAAAGCCCTCCTGCACGCACCATGCCTTCAACCAATTGTTAAAATCTGTAGTGCAGCGTGCCATCTCCACTCCTTGGTCATACACAGGTAACACCTTGGCAAATGCTACCATCCTTGCTACCTGCTTCAGGCCCCTCCCCAGCTCCATTAAGTAACCCTGCACCACCCCTACCCTATCCCTTGCCAAGTAATTTGTCCCTAGGTGCACAATGAGCTCTAGCTCCTGCCCATCTCCTGCCACTCTAGTGATCCTCTGGATGTTCTCACAATCCCTCTATGTTGAAGCACCAGGGAGGCACTTCACCCCTTTCTTCTTTCCTCCCCCTAATGCCAAGTGGAGAGCTAGAGAATTACCGAGACAGTGAAGTGCAACTTTCAAAATCTGGGGAACAGATTCAAAGCAAACTCAACTTTCCTAGCCTGTTCTGAGGTCTTCTCTGTTGGTGGGACCAGAAGGGAAGAGTGAGGAAGGAGGAGATTGAGGAGATTACTAGGTGGCTAATGAAATGGTGTCAGGAGGAGAGGTACCATTTTCTTGGAGGTTGCGGGGCTTCTGGGACAGGAGGCTCTTCAAGGGTGATGCCCTTCACCTAAAAAGAGTGGAAGCTAGTGCATTGGGTCTAGTGTTATGTGAAATCCACAAATTTTATTCCACTAAATATTTTGTGAAATTCGCTCATTTCGCAAAATATTTTGCGGGTACGAAATGCAAAATTCCACTGGCGAAATCGGGAATTTCACCTACACCATGAATGGCAGAATTTCATACTTTGCTGATGAGCACCACAAATTAATGCCATAGATGATAGATAGCTATCACTCTTTCACCTCACCCATGCAATTCATTAACTGAATCACTCTGAGCAGTTTTCCTAACCTCACTTCATTGGGATTCACTGGTCCGTGGTACTGATCACTATGCCATACTACATACCATAGTCCCAAAACATTACGTCTGTGTCACTGTTTTATGTTCTGTACTGCATCTGATACCTTTATGGTTTGAGAACCTTTTCAAAAGTTCAAACACCCAGTTTACAATTAAAATGTGCTGGCTCATCAATTTCAAAATAAGAATAATTTTCATGGAAATTTTGAATCTCTAATGAACTGAACAGCAATATGTCTGACCATCTGAAATTAAAAGTCCATTATGCTTTTGTGCTGCACAGAATAATGAAACTGCCATTCCTCAACTCATTATCTTTCTTACAGTACCATCTACCTCAAACTTTCTTCCACCTCTCTAGCACATTGCTCTCATTTAGGTAATGTAACTGTTGTCTCCTTCATGCCTCTGACTAATTTTCTTAACAGCTTTCCATTCTGTTTTTAAATTTCTCCTCCATGTAACAACTGATTCTATTCCTTCTTTTGCTCTTTTGTTTTTCATGAGGTATGCTTGGATGTTGTACGTAAGTACATTCATTACTCTGGCTGTCCTCAGAATTAGAACTCTTTCTGACTCTGTTATAAGCCTTGAAGAGGACAGGAAATGATTTCTAATTGGCAGCTGTTTATAACGTTCCCAGTTACATAAATGATATCCATAAGCCTAAATGATCCATATGTTACTGTACCTGAATAAAAAGTGATGCAAAAAACTGTATTATGCATTGTTTTGTTTTTTCTGGGCACCATTTTCTTACACTTCTTTTCATGGAACAAGTGATCTGGAGTTTTAGCTATGTCATAGTTTGTGTACAGAACTCTGAGCATGGTTCTGATAGGACAACAGCTCATGCTTAGCATTCTGTATACAACCAGTGACATAGTTAAAACTCCAGATCACTGGTTCCATGAAAAGAACTGTAAGAGAATGCTGCCCATAAACACAAAACTATGCAAAATACAGTTTTTTGCATCACTTTTAATTCAGGTAGAGTAACATGTGAATCATTTAGGCTTATGGATATCATTTATGTAACTGGGAACATTATAAACAGCTGCCAATTAGAAATCATTTCCTGTCCTCTTTAAACTTGGATATCATTTTTGCATATCTGCTTAGTGCTGTTTTTAATAGTTTGTGCTTTCTTGCATTCTTTTGGTCACAACTCAGAGTATGGTATCAACCAGAATTAAGCACAATAACCTTGTATTTTTCCCTTAATGCTGGTGTCTTCATTAAGTTCTCCTTTTGCTACCCGTGTCCACATTATGCCCCCAAAGACATCCATGTAGGCTACCTATCATCAATAGCAAGCACACCGTCTAGGCATCTTCTTTACAAGAGTGAATCTGAACTATTTTAAAAGTAAAACAGGTGTATCTTCATTGCATCACTTTAGTTTTACTGAAAAGGCAAATCAAAATGGACCGGAGGTATTCCTTGACTTTTTCAGCAGTCTGACAGTTTTACTTACCATGTGTTGTCAGGGTGAGGTCTGGAGAATCTGTGCTTGGATGGATGAGAGTCTGTGTACTCTACATTGCTGTATTGCTTTTTGCAAGCCACATTGGAGGTTCCTCTGGTACTCTTGTCAGTGGAGAAATATTTTTAATTGTTATCAAGCATTTATTTCTGTAAAAAGATTCAGCCCTGAAATGCCAGATATTTGCACATTAGTATCTCTCAACTTTTAAACTATATTTATAAAGTTTGGAACAGAAACAGCAAAAAGTAACCCTTATTATATACACATTATGCATTCAAAGCGCTCCATTATGATCTGCAAAGTAGATTTAGTTAGATGTGGGTATTCACAGAAAAATTCTGGACCACAAAACATTTATTTCTACTGAGAACTTTAGTACTGAGGCTCAAGGTTCTTTAAGAAAAAAAAAAAAAAACAATCAAAAGAATCAAGTTGTCATAGACACAGAACAGGAAACCTCCTTTTACAACTACAGTGCAGTCAATGTACTGTAAGTGGTACAGCTGAAAGGGAAACTCGCAGGTGAAATTCCACCATTCATGGGCGAAATGCATGATTTCACCAGTGGAATGTTGCATTTCAGTCCCATGAAATGAGCGAATTTCATGAAATGTTTCGCTGGGTGAAATTCGCTATTTCTCCAGAACTTCAAAGGTGAAATTAAATTTTGCTGCATCTCTAATTGGATCAGAAGATTGATGTCTATGTTGGTGGACATTTAAACTAAGGGGGGGGAGACTGACATTGAGGGAATCACAGAGGAAGGAGAGCAAAAGGAGAACCTAGCTAGGACTCCCCCTGAAGTGTTGGCTAGAAGTAGTGGGGATGGAGACCTCCTGACAGGGGTCCATCCATAATAAAGCAAGAAAAGGAGTCAGTGAGCAGGGGGCACACAGAACAAGCAAGGGGATGGAAATTATGGAGGAAACGGGAAATGGAACAGCCATATGAACTGGGGTTGTCTACAGGCCTCCAGACCAGGAGGAGGACATAGACACATTACTGTTAGAAGATATACAAAACATGACAGCTAAAGGGGAGGTTCTGATAATGGGAGACTTCAACATGCCAGATATAGACGGGTCAATACCAGCAGGAACATCCACCAGAACTAGACAGATAGTGGATTCCCTGAAGGGGGAGGGCCTCAAACAACTGGTACAACAACCCACAAGATACAGGGCTATCCTAGATGTAGTACTGACTAATGGGGAAAGGATCACAGATCTTCAGATAGAAGGTCACCTGGGCCCCAGTGACCATCACATGGTATGGTTCAGTTTGGCCACTAGAGCTAAATCATCCCATTCCAAGGCAAAAATATGGGACTTCAGAGGAGCTGATTTTGATAAAATGACCAACAGAGTTAAGCTAGTCCTGGCAAGAAGAAATACAGGTGGTGGTGGTACAGCCAAGGTGGACAAGCATTAAGGATGCACTACTTGAAGCAACATCCCATTGTGTTACAGAGAAAAGCAAGAGCAAAAGAAGGAGGAAACCACTTTGTGTCTCAAAAACAGTAGCAGAAATGGTCACAGCCAAAAGGCTGGTCTTCAGGAAATATAAGGGAACACAGCGAGATGAAGACAGAGAGGCATACTAAACTTCCCTAAGGGAATCATGGAAGGCAGTAAGGCAGACAAAGTCCCAAACTGGGGAAACTCTAGCATGAACAGTAAAAGAAGGGCACAAGATTTTCTATAGATACATTAGCAAAAGGAGAAAGTCCAGAGGGGGTATTGCTAAGATCAAAGGGGATAAAGCAGAGTGTGTGGAGGAGAACCAAGGAAAAGCATCTATCCTAAATAGATACTTCTGCTCAGTATTTACTGAGGAGAAGATAGGGCAAGGCCCACAGCTCAACACCATGGGCACAGGGGAGAGGGAGGTGGGCACTAGTCCCTTCACAAAGGAAAGGATCCTTCAAGAGCTCATTAATCTCAGGGTGGACAAGGCAATGGGACCTGATGGCATACATCCTAGGGTATTAAAGAAGCTAAGGGTGGAACTAGAAGAGCCATTATCAGAACTGTTTAGTGAGTCTCTGAGCACAGGAGAGGTCCCAGATGACTGGAGAAGGGCTCATGTGATCCTGCTCCACAAGAGTGGTAGCAAGGAGGGGGTAGGGAACTATGAACTATTCAGTCTTGCCTCAGTAGTGGGCAAGATTTTGGAGGCACTCCTTAAGGAAAGGATAGTGCAACACCTGGAATCCATAGGAGCACAGGATCCAAGATAGCATGGGTTTACAACAGGAAGGTCCTATCAAACTAATCTCATAGATTTCTTTGACTGGGTAACCAGAGTGGTGGACCAAGGGGGTGCAGTTGATGTTGCCTACCTTGACTTCAGCAAAGCTTTTGATACTGTTCTTGATTAATAAGCTGGGTAGGCTCGTGGTGGGTCAGAAGTTGGTCAAATGGGTGGCAGACTGGTTGGCGGGCAGAAAACAGAGTGGCAGTAAACAGTAAACAGTCAGAAGAGATGCAAGTCACAAGTGGAGTACCTGAGGATTAGTCCTGCAGCCAGTCCTCTTCAACATGTTCATCAGTGACATTGCAGATGGACTGGAGGGTAAGGTTTGTCTGTTTGCAGATGACACCAAGATCTGTAACAGAGTAGATGATCCAGATGGGGTGGGCAGAATGAGAAGAGATCTGGATAAACTGGCAAAATGGTCAGAAGAGTGGCATCTGGGGTTTAATGCAAAGAAGTGCAAGATCATGCACATATGGAAGAGAAGCCCTGATGCCACCTATAGATTGGGAGGGGAGTTGTTGGCAATCACAAGGGAAGAAAGAGACTTGGGCATCATCATCACAGATGACCTGAAATCATCCAAGCAGACTACTAAAGCAGCAGGTAAGGCTAGAGGGATGTTGTGGTGTATTAGTAGGGGTACCACAAGTCGTAAGAGAAAAGTAATAATCCCTTTTTACAGGACAATGGTTAGGCCCCATCTGGAGTACTGCGTGCAGTGCTAGAGGCTGCACCTGCACAAAGACATTAACAAAATGGAGGCAGTCCAGAGAAGGGCAACCAAAATGGTGCAGGGACTGCATCAGAAAACATATGAGGACAGATTAACTGAGCTCAGTATCTATACCTTAGAGCAAGGAGGGAGAGAGGTGATATGATCGAAAGAGTCAAACATCTTAAGGGCATTAACAAAGTGAAAGAGTCTAACATGTTTCAGTACAAGAAAAATAGCAGAACAAGAGGACACAGCATGAGATTAGAAGGAGGCTAATTAAAGGGCAATGTGAGGAAGTTCTTTTTCATAGAAAGGGTGGCGGATGCATGAAATGGCCTACCTCAGGAAATGGTGGATATGAATACAGTGCAGGGCTTCAAACAGGCATAGAATAGGCATAATGGAGCAATACAGATGAGTATGAATAGATAGGCCATTGACAGAGTACAGACCTATGGCACATTCATAAGGTATGAAAAATGGGCAGACTGGATGGGCCTTGCGGTCCTTATTTGCCGTCAACTTCTATGTTTCTATTATTCCCTTTTTTCCTCATTTTGAGTCTGCTTTATTACTTTTGTTACAGCTAAAATAATAAAAGGAGCACTCCTTCTTTATTTTTTGTTACTCCCCCATTGCGTTGACCTACCCGCTCAGCCCCATCAGCCCAGCTTCCCTTGGAACTTACCTGGCCTTCACTTCTGCAGCTTACTCTCTGAGCTTGATGTGCCATTCTAAGATCCAACAACCATGCCCAAGACACTAGAAACTAGGGCCTGCAAGGGACAGCAGTTATTTTTGCCAGCCCAGGATGTTTTCCTTCTTTTCTAAGCCTCCTTCCTCCCATTATGGTCCAGAGGGGTGGGATGCAATGACATTAATGGCAGCACCACCCACGCTTCCCATGTGTGATGAGGTGAATGTCTGCCACTCCTCCAGTGCTCTGTGCACTTATCCTTCAGCCTCCGCTAGTGGGCAGTGGTACCCTGAGCACTGCGTCATTCACTCCACTGAGGAGGAGAGCTGTCCCTTAGATGCTTGATACTCTCCCCCCACCCCCAGCCGGCCCTCCAATGACTCGAGCTCATTCCTGAATTGGGGTTACCAGCGTTGCAAGCTGTAGCACTACCGCTGTGATGTCGGGCCAACCAGGAGCACTCCTTTTACTATACATGGCTTAGACCAGGTTTTCATCAGTATTCTCTGTTATTTTGAACACCCATTGTTCAAGATCCCTTTTCTTGTGACTAAAATGAACTGGCATGCAGCAGACACTGCTCCCTGACCTTATGGGACAAAAGGTGTACAAAAGCAGCTGAGAACACTTATGAAAATCTGGTTTAAGCCATGTCAGAAGGAGGCTTCCTATTATTATTTTAAATGTGATAAACAGTGCTAAAGCAGACTCAAAATGGGGAAAGAAGGGTATCACATAAGTCAATAGATAAGGGGCAATCTAAAATAAAATAAAACGTATAGGTCATGATTTTCATCTCTATCACGCACTGCTGCTTTAAGCAGGTAAACATGCAGAGAGAACAATATATGCCACATAAACAATAACACCAGGTTTATTTAGGGGATAAAGAAAAACAATAGGGAATATTAGGAGAAGGTAAAAAATAATTGCGATCATAGATAATATGATCACACTGTCAGCAACAGAAATAGCAACCTTGGATCTTACCACCTGGCAAATCACAGCTTTTCCCTAAGTCCCATGGTATCCCCCACCTACTGGTGCACAAGTAAACAGTTGCTCTGGGAGCTCCCAACAATCCGCGTATGCATGCAAGTGATTGGGCTAGTTGTTGGTGTGGGGTCCCAATCAAATACAAATTTAGGTCCCAAAGTTTCTAGAGAAATTCACCATGAAGGGTTTAAAATAAAAATCTTCCAGATGTCTTTAAACTTTAATCTGTCATCTGCGCTTTGGCCTAAGGTTGCACAGAACTGTTAAGGGTCTATCTAACAAATCAGTTAATTAACTTATTTCAAACACTGGGACCAGGCAGTGCCAGACTGGGACTCACATCTTCTGATTAGGCAACAGTTGTGGCTTGGGGGGTGTCCCCCTATTCAGATCTCTCAGTGTTCTACCGTTCTGGATGCATACCATCTGGAAAGATTGAGAGGAGTAGGTCCCCTTTTTCACTTTTAACCAGCAGTCCCGCACACCCCACTGATTGCTCATGGTTCACTCGCTTTTGTCTCATTCCCCTCACAGGATTACTTGACTTCTTTCCCCCAACAGGGAGTACAGCTCTCAGGGCTTCTGCCACAAGCCTCCTACTAGGACAGATCCCAGCAGCAGTGGCCAGGGAGAACTGATGTGACTCTGTCAGACTCAAAGCCATTAAGGCAACCTTGCTCTCTGAATATATCATCTCAGACAATAAGCAAGGCAATCCCACTCTGAGTCCTAGCAATGTAGGCATGCAAGCCAAAAATGCAGCCTGGTCTAAGCAGAACTCTGCTTCACAGAGCTTCTCTTCAGCTCCTATACCTCCAGGGGCTGAATCAGATCTCCCTCATGCTAGGCCTCTGAAGTGGATTTCATACAAACAGCAGCAGTGTCCATTGGCCAACATCAGCAAGTGGGGAGGTCTTCCTGTGCTCCCTGCCTTCTGATTCACCAGAAAACATATGTGTGTTTCGCTGGAACTATATTTACCATCATCTTTTGCTGCCTACTTCCTGTGCCCTCTTTTAACCATGTGAGGCCTTTCTGCCTCGTGGTTGGTCTGTCTAATGCTGGCTTGCTGCATGACCCCTGATCCCTTCCCATAGTCTAGTAAGTCAAGAAGGTCCATTATGTCTGCTTATGTAGAGCTGGCCTTAGGCATCCTCAGTTCCAGTAGTTGCTGGGGGGCCTCCCTACTCTTAGGGATCCCCAGACAGAAGCCATGCAGGTCAATAGTAATTCTTTTGTTTTCATTTATGCTTTTAATTCTCTGCATACTGTTGAAAGATCACAGAAAGGTCATCACTGGACTGGGCAGGACCTTTCAACTATGTGTCAAAATGTCATAACAATACTCATTAAGTTACACTTAAGGGCCCCCTATAACTATCTCTGATTGGGGGCCCCCAGAAACATAAGTCTGGCTCTTCATACAAATGTCTTAGGAAATGCTTTCTTTATTTTCATTTATTTTAGTCCCACCTCAATATAGCTTCTAGCCAGTTTCTCTCTCTGTTCCCAGTCCCTGCCGCCTGCCCTGAGGACCTGAAGTCATGTGAGTGTCTGGGAGCATGTTGGTGCTCCGCTTTATATTTGGGCAGCATCCTCTTTGATAGAGGTGTACAGTGTGACTTCATCTGTCCCAGGTCTGTCCCTTATCTATTTTGCCCTATGTTCCCACCCTTCTCCTACCCACAGGGAGTAATCTGGCCTTGTGCCTGTCAGGGCTGTCAGAGGCATGGGTAAGCCCCTCCTATCCTTCATGACTTCCCTGCCTGCCCTGCTCTGGGCACGTGACTTCTCTGTATCATACTCCCAAACAAGCCGGTTTATGCTGACGTAAAGAAGCACTGTTCCTTCCTGCATTCCCGCATAATACCTCCCTCCTCCAGAGCCGCCAGGGGGCAGTTGTGCAATGGAAGGAAGTGCTTTTTCCTCTCTGAGGCAGGAAACATAAGAACATAGACAATGATGGCAGAAAAAGACCAGTGGTCCATCCAGTCTGCCCAAGTTCCCTATGTAGCCTTACAACCTACTGACTCTCCAGGATCCTAGCCCTCCCCATCCTTAACTCCCACTCTTCTCCCTGATTGTGCCACCCCAAGCAACCACTATTCCCTTCATTCTGTCCCAACCATGCATGAACCCACCCATGGTTTTCGCACCCACCACCTTGGCTGGCAGATGGTTCCATGGTTCCACCACCCTTCTTGTAAAATAATCCTTCCTCATGTCCCTCATGAACCTTCTTCCTGTTAGTTTTCACTCATGTTGACATGACCACAAGCTAGTATTCAAGCTAAATAGTTCCCTGCAGTTCACAAAGTTAATTCCTTTATAGAACTTAAAAGTCTCTATTGTATCTTCTTTCTCCTTTCTGGTCTCCAGCAATAACATGTTCAGTGCCATGAGGTGTTCCTCATAGGACCTGCTCTATTGGCCTTGAATCATTTAGGTTATCCTGCTCTGAACTATCTTCAGCCTATTCCTATCTTCCTGAAGTGAGGGCTCCAGAACTGGGTGCAGTGTTCCAGGCATGGCCTCACTAAGAATCTATAAAGGGGACGTACAGTATTACCTCTTCCTTCCTGGTATTAATACCCCTCTGATACATCTCAGCATCCTTCTTGCCTTGCTATATGCCTTGTTACACTGACTCACTTGCTTTATGGAGTCACTGATGATAACTCCCAGGTCTTGTTCCTCAGCCATGTTGCTAGGTCTCACCCCACCCATTCAGTACTCCATCTTGGGGTTCTTGTTCCCAAGGTGCATTACTTTGCAATTTTTGGTGCAAAATTTCAATTACCAAACCTTAGACCACCACTCTAGCTTTTGTAAGTAACTCTGCATTTCCTCTATTTCCTCATCACTATCAACCCTCCCACAAAGCTTAGTGTCATCTGCAAAGAGACACAACCTGCCCCAGATTCCCTCACCAATGTCACAGATGAACATATTAAAGAGGACTAGACCCAGGACAGATCCCTGTGGTACACTGCTCATGATCTCCCTCTCTTCTGATTTAGCCCCATTGACCACAGCCCTCTGCTGCCTCCCCTTTAGCCAGTTACCTACCTTACCAGCACACAGATCCTCCATCTTCTTCAGCAGGTGTACGTGAGGCACCGAGTCAAAAGCTTTGTTGTTGTCAAACTACAGCAAATCTACAGTGCGGCCCCTATCCAGTTCTCTTGTCACTCAGTCAAAGAAAACTATCAGATTAGTCTGACAAGACCTCTCTGCCATAAACCCATGCTATTTACTATCCTGAAGATCACTGCTCTCCAAATAATCCACAAGATCATCTTTGATCAGTGACTTCATTAACTTCCCTATGATAAAGGTAAGACTGACAGGTCTGTAGTTCCCTCCTGGTTCCTTGCCATCCCTCATGGAGTGGAACTACATCTCCCACCCTCCTATCCTTTGGAACTACCCCCATCCTTAGTGAGCAGTTGAATAGGTCTACCAGGGGTTCAGCCCAGGAGTGCCAACCTTTAAGAACCATTGTGGGCGATCATGCTTATGGTAGTGTTTTTCATTTGGACAGGTTTCTGAGTAATTATTTTTAGCAGGTTACCCTCACAACACTGAGGGTGCTTAAGACAACTTCATGGGTGCTTAAGTACCCAAGCACCAAAGATGTCGGCACCTATGGTTCAGCCAGTTCCACTGCCTGTCCCTAGGAGGCATCCACGGTGGTTGCTGACACCCTGCCTTGCCAGTCAACACCAGATCTCCCAGGTTCTGGGTGTGATCCCAGATCATCTGAATGGCAAACATGTTTTACAATCCTTACCTGCTTTGGGGCAAAAAATGGTGTTAGCGACTCACTAACCCATTTTCTGATTGCAAATAGGGCTTGAATATCCCAGCCTGGGCTTCTTTGTGTGGCAAAAAAGTGATGTTAAAACATATACCAAACATAGGAGATTACTGTTATAAACCAGGATATGCCAGCTCAGGTGTAAGATGCAGTGCGGTCCAGGATCTTGCTTCCACAGAGATGTGCTGCTAAGTGTACTGTTGCTTAATGCTGTAAAATAGCTTTTCTGAAGTCTCACAGTGAGCCTGTGGCAATAGTGTAATACGACAAAAGTTGGAATGCAATAATTGCTGTTATAGTCCTACTAGTGACTAGGCATTTCTTCCTTCTGGATTGCGGTGCACTTGGTGCTTGCTTTGCAACTTTATGCATGTGAAATATTTATAGTTCTTCTATAGTCTTCTGTCATCTTCTGGAGATATGAGCTGCTTCATGTCTTCGGTATGTTTGTGGGTCAGGTTAATGCATCAAGATTTCTAAGGGAAGGATTATTTTAAAGTTTTTATTCTGATATCTTATTTATGCTTTGGAGAGCTCACTGCCTACCTTCTGCCAGACTCTGGTCTTTTCTCTTCTGCTCAGACACTACTAGACCATACATGGGCATTTCCTACTTACTTAATGCCCCAGTGGATCTCCAACACAGTCCCTCAACGGTAACCCACCAAAACAGTGACTGAACTTGAGCAACTCACATATGAACAACTCAAGTTCAGCACTCGCTATGTAAGTGACCCTGAAAGTGTAGTGATGGGCGAAGAACAAGGCGAGCAGAAGGACAGGACAGGGAATGAAAGAGGAAGGGAGGTATGTGGGAGGTAATGTGGTGAGAGGCTGCCGAGCTGGCTGTCTGGTGTGGTGGTGAGGGTGGCTGGCTACAGTGGGGAGGATGCAGGGTTCGGGTCTGGGGAGGAGCATGATATTTTGTCATTTGTGTGTGGGAGTTAATTTTTTTTTAAAGATTCTCCCCCTCCCCGACAAGCACCCACAGGAGTTGGGAATCATTTTTAAAGGCCCCCTCATAAATAACATACAAAACATGTGTTTTCGCTGGTGTTGCCTCGCTAGGAGTATACATCGCTGTTTTGGTTTTTCGACGATGTATACTTGCCGTAATGGCGATCACTATTTGGCGATCGCAGTTATGACATGGAATCTCTATCAACTCCTCCTATGCACAACAGGACCCCATGTAAATCAAGGGAGGAAGGGGGTTGCCAAGGATGCATGAAGAGCCTATGGAGCACGGGAGCTGGGATTGCATCATGTTGCATGCAGTCCTTCAAAGTTTCACCCTCTATGATCCCTGTAGCCTGCTGCAGAGTGAATCTTGGGGTTTCACCCATGACATCCAACTTTACTCCGAAGCCAGCCTCAGTGCATAATTATACTGTACTGTATATACAGTAGCAGAGCAAGCTAAACCATTCTCGGAATGTAAGAGCACTTCTGCTGTCCTCACTCCATGTAGATGGCTAGGAGATGCAAGTTGGACCTTGCAGTGCTAACCTAGGTCTCCTGCATGGCAATGCGATGGGCTGCCCCAGACCCACCAAGCTCAAATATTCTGTGCCTACATCACCAACTAAATGCATCCAAAATGCACATAGTCCCTCTATTTGGACTGTGACACCCACCAAAGGCTGGGGCACAGGCTGGGCAGCACCTCTGAATCTCTTCAAAAATTGTGCTCTTCCTTGGGGGCATACTACTTTTTCCAGTATATGTTTCTTATTTATTAGAAGGAAGAGAACAGAAAAAACAAACATGCCAAAATGAAAAACAGCTTTTGGAATCACATAGCCACCCCAGCCAGGGACTCCCAACTTGATCCCCCCGGACAAACTTATACAAACACTCTGTGGTTTTTTTTCTTTCAAAACGTGTGACTTTTTCTCATGGTGCCACCTCCCCTGGTTATACAAGGGGGAAGGGCTGTCATTCCCATAGACTCTGGGAGAACACATGCACTCCCAAATTCCCATCCCAGTAATGCTGTTGTGGGGCTGAGGAATGTTGTAAAGTAGAGAAAAATGGATAGTCCTGTCACAATATTCGGCCTCTACAGTAATTAATTTAAGTACCTACTGGTTTTACAGAGCAGCTAACTGTCCTACAGTATTTGATAACTACCAGTATATGCAGTCTGACTCCAGTAAGCCTGTGTTTTAAATGAGTTTTCCAGGAGCACTGGGTAGTACTTTGTATTACGTATTGCATCTTTAAGAATTTGCACTTCTTTGCACATGTGATGTTGATGGGATTACTATATAAATCGAGCCATATGTACTGTCTCCCTATCCCCTGAAAAAGCCCTTATGGGTAAAACCAAGTCGGGTCGGATACCAGCTGGTTATTTTTATTGCACCTACTAGCACAGCACAGCCAGGTATTATATGGATTTATATGATTTTTTGTAACAACACACCTTGGCTTGCACTGCTTCCTGGTGCCATGATTTTCTGTTTTGAATTCTTGGTTGTCTCGTCATGGCACAGGTTTAGTAGCTGAGCAGCTCCTGCAGCTTCCAGAATGATGGATAGGCAAGTGTGTTATGGATTTTTTTACACACCCGAGATGTGTGATGACCCATAAACCTCAAGAGCGAAGCTCGAGAGGTTTATGAGGTCATCACACACCGAGGATGAGTAAAAAAAAATCCACACTTGCCTATTCTTTTTTATAATTACAGGTGCCAACATTAGTTGAAGCAGTTCTGTTATACTGTCTCACACACACACACACACACACACACACACACACACACACACGCACACAGTCACACTCACTCCCTGTCCACACACACTCGCTGTTCGGTAAGGAAATTTTTTCTTTCTTTAAAAAAAATGCTACTGTTGACCTGGCAGAAAATGCAGCGTCGCACTAGAGATCATGCTGGGTCGGACTGAAGACCCGATCAAAGTGCAACAATATTTATTTATTTATTTATTTGTATTTCGGATGACACCTTTGAGCAGAGGGCTCTTTTACAAAGGTTCCACGTCAAGACAATAAGGTACAAAACATAACATGATCATTACAATGGAACTTTCAAAAAAAAGACAAATAATGTTACAATAATAGCAGCCAAAGGCATTGTCAAGGAATTGTGTTGCGAGTTAATTATACAGTACAAGTCATAGGCAGCTTAGTGAAGCTTTGTTAGGAGTGGGTTAGTGGGAAAAGAGAAAGAAGAGTGGTGGTGAGGGGGTGGTATGGGAGAGAGAAAGAGAGGGAGGAGGGGATAAATGGGGAGGGCATTGCATTGGGTATGTGGTAAATGGGAAACAGCAAGGGAGGAGGAAAGGGGGGGATAAAAAGGAGACAGATTCATCCTATACCCCGTAATGGGGGGTAGGAGAGGAGGAGGAGGAGCTGAGGCAGAGGAGGGATGCTTGAGGGTAGTCTGCCTGGAGGGGATTATAAGAAGCAATCACAGAAGGCACTAGCCACGAGGTGTTGACGCAGTTTACACTTAAAAGCACCAATCGTGGCAATGTTGCAGATTTCTGTAGGTAGCAAGTTGAACCAGGTGGAGGCTCTGACAAGGTAAGAACGCTGAGCTTAAGAGGTTCGACAGCGAGGTATTGTAAAGGTTAGACTGTCCGATCTTCTAGTTAGGCAGCGGACACATTGCGGGGTCAATATTGATTGGACTCCAGGGAGCATAAGGCCCAGTGATGTCTTCTTAGCTAGGATGCAGGTCTGGTACTTTAGCCTGCCGGATAGCTGGAGTCAGTTAGCCTGCTCGTAAATGTCACACGTGTGAGAAAGGCGGGCAGTTGAAATAAGGAGTCTACATGCCTTATTAAGGGCTACAGCTATGCGCCGGAGTGCAGTATCAGTAGCAGATCCATAGATAACGAGCCCATAGTCAATAGTTGAGATAACAGAGCTCTGGATAGCAAGGTTCAAGGCTTCAGCCGTTAGGCAATGTTTATGCTTGTATAGTAGCCCTATACGGGAGTTCACAGTTTTAGCAATATTGTCAATGTGTTTGGTATATGAGAGGGAGCAGTCAAGGGTCAGGCCCAGATATTTAAACATATCCACCTGCTCAAGAGTGACGCCTTCGTGGTTGTTAATTATGAGCTCATGGTCTTTGTACTTGTTGTGGGTTCCATGGAACAACATTGTTTTAGTTTTTTTGTGGTTAAGGATGAGTTTATGTGAGCAAAACCAGTCTTCCACTTCTGTGAAACTTTTATGTAGTTGAGACTGAAGGGAGATGGGGTCGGTGTGGCAAGTGAAGATTACTGCATCATCTGCATACAGTAACATTCTGTCATGGCAGGAGGCAGGGAGATTGTTCAGGAATATGCTGAATAACAAGGGACCAGGAGAGAACCTAGGGTACTCAGAGTAGATTGGTAGAGATGACGAGAGTATCACCAATCCTGACCTGTTGGGTCCAGTTACTGAGGTAGCTTTGAAACCAGAGGGTAGTTTCACTTGAAAGACCAAGGAGGGATAATTGTTTGAGGAGAATGTAGTGATTGACAGTGTCAAATGCCTTAGTCAGGTCAATAAAAGAGGCGCCGACCAACTGGCCCTGATCAAGTGCATGATGGATATGTGTGGTGAATTCAAGGAGTGCAGTGGTAGTGCTGTGCCCTTTGCAGAAGCCATGCTGCTGGGAACATTGCAGGCTGTATTTTACAAGGTACTCCGTGAGCTGATCAGCCACTATCCGTTCCAAGGCTTTGGATAGAGGAGGGAGGATGGATATAGGGCTGTAGTTGTTCGTGAGAGCCTTGTCACCACTTTTATGGACTGGAGTCACCACCGCCAGTTACCACTTTTGGGGGAACTGGGAGAGCATGAGGGAACAGTTGAGGATTTTGGTTAGTGGGAGCAGAACTTCGTCAATGGTGAGGGCGAGAAGTTTCATATCCAGTGAATCGCCACTGACCCTAGACTTTCCAAGCACTTTAAGCATGTGTTTTTTAGCTAGGCTTTCCGGGATTGCTTTGAAATGGAAAGGAGGGTGCCCTGGTGGCAAACCTGAACTAACAGGAGCTGGGTTGACTGTGGTGGGATCAAAAAAGTTAAGGGGTAGCACATGACTAAGGTCAGCAAAAGTGATGTTAAATGCGTTGGCAATGATTACGTGGTCAAGATTGATGGTACCATCTATGTTCAACATTGTGGGTGTTGTTTTGGGATCCTTACCAGTCACTTCAGCAAGGTTACACCAGAATTTATTCCTGTCATTCCAGGTGCTGGCTAAGGCGTTCCTGTAATAGTTAGTCTTCTCATGGTGGATTGCTCTGGTACATGCATTCCTTGCTATTTTGTAGGCCTGGATATCAGTCTGAGTGCCAGTAGCCTTAGCACGATACCAGAGCTGGTCTTGAGATTTCATTTGTGTAAGGAGGCCTAGCGTCATCCATGGGTTATTGACACCCTTGATCTTACGCTTCTTGAACAGAGCATGAACATCACAGGCTGAGTTGAAACAGGTGATAAAGTCATGTTCACGAAGGAGTGTTTTAAGTGACTCAAGATGACCGGGGGTCAGCATTCTCCTGTTAATAGTTTTGGGGGGGAGTTTGGTGTATTTGTTGGTCCAGATACACAAGATAGGGGAATGATCACTTAAGGAGTCTAGGAGGACTGTTGCTTCGGAGATGTGCTCTGGATGATTAGTTAGCACCCAGTCTAGAAGTGTACAGGTCCCTGTTCTGTAGTTTACTCTAGTAGGTGATTTGACCATTTGTGAGAAGTTAGCAGCAGCTAGGGCATCCTTATAACTATTCGAGCTGGAGGCCAGCCAGTTAATGTTGAAATCACCAAGTAGGATAACTTCTGTATTCTGATCCAGGGAGTTGATACAGTCAAGGAGGGACTGAAAGCCCAGATTGCTCAACTTGGGTGGTATACAGACAGAGACAACAGTCAGGATCTTGTTAGGAGTTCCGAGAAGTACTTTGGCAGCAAGGATTTGGATATCATTTCCGGGGATGGGCACAGGCATGACATGACCCATAAGGGACTCTTTAAGGTAGAGGGCACAGCCTCCTCCTTTCTTGGTAAGTCTGTCCTGTCTGAAAACTACATATCCGGGAATTGCTTTTGCGGAGTCAGATATCTTCGGAGACAGCCATGTTTCCAGCACTGATAGGATGTCTGGATTGTGCTGGGAAACCCAGGCAGAGAGGGTATTAAGTTTGGAGAGAAGGCTGTAGATGTTAATGCTTGCCAAGAAGAGTGACCCTGCACTACTGTTAACCTTGTGGCCAGGTTGTGGTGGGCGGGGGTTAGGGGGAATGTTGCCCGAGAGGAGCAACAGCAGCAGTATTAGATGTTTTAAAAGGGGTTTAAAGTTGCTTCTGTGGGGCAGCAGGGCCCTTTTTTAGCAGGTTCCTTTCCATAAGGATGATGCATGAGGTAGTGACCAGTTAGTAATAGCAAGGAGCTGTAAGGGCACAGTTGCAGTGGTTTTGAGAACAGACCAAAAGTTTCATTTGATTCTTCAAAATGGTTGTTGGATAGATAGCCCTTAGAGACAAATACATTAAGAGTTGATTTCAATTGAAAATGTTTGATACCTGGTGATTAAGTCAAAAGCTAAAAGAAATGATCAACAGCTGAGGTCCACAGTCATAGAATGTGTTAGAATTCCTGAAAGGGATGAACTCTGCCTGTGCATATGCAGGATGTGAAATCCTTTTGTCTGTATGCGTCTTTGTCATTCAGAGGTCTTGAAAAGCCCAAATACAGATCATGGGTCAGGTCAGATGAAAATGTGGATTCAAGCAAGGCCCAGAGTCACTGAATATGTCAGACTTCCTTGCTTCACTTATGTTTTGCTTGGGATACCTTCCAACAAGTTGATTTTAAAATGATTTTAAAATGAAAAATGCAGATACCTGGTGATGTTGCTTTGTAGAAATCCAGTCCAGTAGACTTCCACGGATGTAGTAAGCAGAATGGTGTAGTTAATCCAACCAGAAAACCATGTAAATCCACAAAAACTAAGCTACAGACACAGACAAACACAAGCAGCCACCACACAGTCAAACAAAAACAAACAAAAAAACAAAAACAAAACAAAAAAACAAAAAAAATTCCTGGCAGTAACTGGGCTTTTCCAGACACCCAGTCCAGCAGGATCAACCAGATGAATAGTGAAAAATAGAAATATAAGTTAATAGGAGGATGGTGGCAGGCAAATTATTAGTCCAGTGGGGGCACGTTAAGTGCAGTTCCTCGGAAACAGAGTCGCCATGTTGTTTGAAGTGTTTAGACCACCCACATGCAGACTACGATCCAACCAGCTGTTGCATTATGATTGATTGACACTAATGGTATAAGAAAGTTTTTCGGAATGCCATAATAACTGGTTTTCAGGCTGGTATGGCTTTTGCCAGAGGCTTGTGGGCCGTTTGATAAAGGGGGTCACCAGTAATTATAGTGTAATTTAGTGTTTCTGCTAGACTGCTTTTAGTTTGTGTGCCCCCCAGAAAATTCTCTAAGCATGACGTCCCTGCAGGAGGTGGGGAAAACACTGATTTTGTTTATGTTTGCTTGCACAATACAATGTAAATATTTTAGCATGGTGTTTGGAGTCTTTACTGTAGGTGTGTACTGGTGCTACTACAGTATTTGTTATTTCCTACACTAACCCATTTATCCCCATAGTTCTACAGGTCTGACAGGATACCAGTCCCCTGCCTATCCGATAAGTATTCTTTTGTGTTTAACCTTCACTGTCTGTCCTAGCCTCTCCTCAAAGAACTAGACATTCTTTGTGACCCCATCTTTATTCTCATTTTACAGGTATGACCAGACCTCACCCTGAGACTTCCATCCCATGCTCGCCAGGACTCAGGTAAGAGATCCCATATGTATATTAACTATGCTGCAGTAGGTTAGGGAGAAAACATGAAAAAAGCAGGACCCCACTGGAAACAGCTGCATGTCAGATGGGCAATCCTGGGTCAATAAACTGTAAAAACAAAAAAAACAAAAAAAAATTCCTGGCAGTAACTGGGCTTTTCCAGACACCCTCCATCCCAGAGGTCATGTGGTCTACCAGTTAGAGCACCATTCTTAACCTTGAGATTACAGGTTTAAAGCCTTCTACGGCAAAATACTATGTGACCCTGAGCAAGGCACTTAACCTGTAGCCAACCCAGCAGTGGAACTGGTAGAAGATCCCACTAGAAATGAGACATTGCATCCCAGCTTGGCTATCCTGGGTAAATAACATTTCTGGCAGTCACCAGCCTTTCCCAGTCCCCCCAGACAGTGGAGGCTGTGTGGTCCTGTGGTTGGAGCACTGTTGGGAATCAGCTGATTGCAGGTTCAAACCCTGCTACAGCCAAATACTATGTGACCTAAAGCAAGTCACTTAACCTTAACATACTAACATACTAGACGTCAACAGAGTAGGCCTATTGGTCTATCAAGTCTGCTTGTGATTGGGTACCATAGCCCTCTATCTGTCTCCTTCCACTGTTACTCCATCCCCCAGTCCTGCCCCCCCCGGGCAAACCAGTCTCTGCTTCACCCCTTGCCTATACCTGTCCCACCCAATCTTGAATACCTTGAAACCTTGTAGTGCTCAAGTCCATGCAGATGGAAATGACTAGACACAGGACTACACTGGAAATGTATTTATTTTATTTATAACAAATTTTACTATGTAAGTAAACAGAATTCATGGGGCTAATTTCCAGTTGCGCCCTGGGAAGGGCGAAGTGCGAATGACAGGAAACATGATATCAGCAATTCCAATATAGACTGAATTCCAATACAGACAAGATAAATGTTGTGATGTTTCGTCTCAGTAGGACTAGCCTGTGTAAATGAAAAAAAAAGAGGACTTCACCTGAAATTAGATGTTGCGAATCAGCTGTGTTATCCTGGGTAAATAGACTGTAAAAAAGAAATAATTACTGTCAAGCAGTGGCCTCTATAGGTTACCCCCAAGGGCAGTGTAGGCAGTGTGTTCTAGTGAGTAGAGCAGTATGGCTCAAAAAGGCATACTGAACAGAAGCCCATTTCTCCATAGATGAGGTCCCCCAACTCTAAACCAGCAGCTCCCATCCCAGCCGTAGCTCTGTAGCCCCCATAGCAAAACTGCCACCAGCAGTTCCTGCCATACACCCCAAAAATGTTTAAGCACCCCCCTGACACACACACATGGGGCTTCTTGCAGCAACCTTCAAGAGGTTTGCATTTAATTAATTCCTGCCTCACTCTCACACAGATCTATAGCAGCAGCCCCCAAGTGGCTTGCATTTAATGAATGTCCACCTGCTGGACTGCCCACTTGCTACAGCTGTGTCTCAGCCCCCCCCTCCATAGAGGGTGACTTTTGTCAATACTGCTTCTAGCAGTGCAGCTGTCTCTAGGTCCCTTCCACATAGGGAGACATTGTTCAAAATGGTTCCATGTCATAACAGAGATCACTGTTATAGCGAGTATATATCTCCGAAAAGCAAATTGGTGATACGCACTTTTAGGCAAACAGACATCCGGCAAGTGCATTTAGTGTTTATGCTGGGGGGGAGGGCTTCGCCACCCCCCTCCCCGACTTAAATATAACAAACTCCAGAGGGCTGCATGTCGGGGAGGGGGAGACACTCTGAACAAAAAAAAAAGTACAGCAGCACTAAAAATTTCCTCCATCCCCAGCTTCGAGCCCAGTACCTGCTGCACTGATGCTAGCCACCTTCACCACCACACCACACCACACGGCTAGCTCAGTTGCAGCATGGCACACTATCTTACACAATGGGTGTCCCCCAAGGATCCATACTTGGTCCACTTCTCTTTGCCATTTATATTAATCAAACTGACACTGGCCTAAAGTCATCTAGTATCCATCTCTTAGCTTATGATACAGTGCTATACATTGACAGATCAACTCGGATCAAGCCATTTTGGACCTCCAAAATGATCTCAACATCCTCCAAAATCTACTCAACTTGAAACTCCTGCTCAATGCCAAAAAAATTAAGGCCATGAGTTTCTCTCCACTGGTCCCTCATCTAAAATAAAATAACAGATAAGGTTCCTCACATAAGCATCCTTTTGGGAGAAGCCGTAGAGTTTGTAAACAATTCAAATACCTGGGGGTCTGGATTGACTACAAATTGTCCTTGACTGATCACATTGAAGAACTCACTAAGAAACTGCTTCAAAGGCTCGGTATTTTCTTCAGGATCAAGCACTCACTAACCCAGGAGGCTAGAAAACTCCTAGTTCAAGCTACCTTCTTGCCTCTCCTAGATTATGCAGACTTCATATATGGCCATAGTACTAGCACAGCTCTCTCCAAGCTTGATACCCTATACCACAGAGCCCTTAGGTTCATTTCAGATGCCCCTTATGACTCACACCACTGCATCCTCTATTCTTCCCTAGGCTGGACCTCCCTTAGATTCAGGAGGCAAAAGAATGCTATTCTATGGCCATATAAGGCAACCACTCATAAATTACCTCAGTACCTCACAAGCTGCCTAACTCCATGCATCCCTAGTGCCTATTCTCTCAGAAGTCTTACCATTTTATCTCTGGCTATCCCTAAAGTTACAGAGCACTTTGGTAGAGCCTCAGTAAGCATCACTCTTCCTATGCTCTGGAATAAGATCCAGAAAACCTTAAAGCTCGCTACCCCGTCATGTTCTCCCTCTTCAAATCCTTGTTCCTGAGGACCCTCTCCAAGGCTGTCATTGTTTCAAGTAAAGGTCTTAAAGCAGCAGTGCAACGAAAAACGTTATTCCAAAAAGCTAATTTTCTGCAATGATTATGAAAAATGTTGGCAAAACTGTTAATTTGGAGTGTCTAGATGCCTTCTGTGCTGTGTCTGGTACATTTGCATTTTTGTCTGGATTCTTACCCTCCTCGGGTCCTCAATATTATTTCTATGCAAAAATGAGGTGGCCATATTTTTTTCTTGAGAAATAATTACTTTAAAACTTTCATATAATTCTTAAATGACAATAAAAACTGAAAAGTTTACCATTAAAATAAACTGGAAGACATCTGGCATCAATTAGGAAGGAAAAAAGATGGGGTAAAATTTTAGCCCATTTTCGTTGCACTGCTGCTTTAACACCACAATTTGTTACTGCTTTAAATTCTGGACTTAAACCTTAACCACTGCCTGAGGTGTCATTTGAGTCCTCCCTTCTGTCATTGTCCAAATCAAGGTCTCAACATCATGATCTGTCTTTGCTTCAATTATTGGACTTAAAACCCAACCATTGCCTGTGGCATCTGTCGTGTTCTCCCTTTGAACAGTCCTTCCTTCCTAGACCATCTTGTCCAACCCTCTCCTAGCTTGGCTGACCTTCCCTCCCCACTCCCTATACCCCCCCTCCCCTTCCCACCCCACTTGCCAGGATATGCCTACAGTACTTATCAAAGGACTCTTACATCTTAATCTTCTTCACACTTTGACACTAGAGGAACTGCCACTCCTGCTCACTATGACTCCTCCAATGATGTTTACTGTATAAACTTTAGCTCATTACCTTACGTCCATATATCTGTATCCATGCAATTGTATTTAAATGGCACTACGTCCTGTTGAACCTATTGTTATGTTCTGGTGCAAGTATCTTGTCACATGCGATAATTACATGTTATTATGTTGTTATTATTACTATGTAATTATTATGTACGTTCACTCAACCTGTCATGTCTTAACCCTGTTGGCAATTGTTTTGCCCCAGGTCCATCTTGTAAATGAGCTTATCTCAATGATGTTCCACCTGGCAAAATAAAGATTTTGATTGATTGATTGATTGAAACCCTCTTCCATATCCCTCCCCTTCTTCTCCCTATCCTTCCCCTTCCGGTCACTCTCCCTCACTCATTCCTACACTCGTGCTAGCATTCCCTCACTACCCTTACAAGGTAGCCCAAAAGAATAGCATTGTAAATGAGTCACTGTTTTGACAGTCGCTTATTTACAGTCACTATCATCATTGAATACCCTTCAAAATGCCACTGGCAACGCAGCTCTATCTTAGTCCTCCTCTGTGGAAGGGACATCTCTAAGATGCTGCCAGCAGCAAGGCTATCTTTTGGTCCTTCTCCATAGAGGGGGATTTTGTTCAACATGCTGTGACAGCATGGCTCCATAGACTGAATATTTCTGTGCTGCTTTGTCCAGAATCTGAGACTGCCTGCTATTTTCCATGGTAGCCAGTTTATGACCCAGTTTATCTGCTTGCCTGCCACACTGTTCTCTGGCATGGGCCCTTGCTCACGTCAGAATTAAAATAATATTAAATGGTGGTTCCGATGCCCTCCCTCTGGAATTTTTTCAGTTATGAGTCATGACTCAGAGTAGGTTTCTTATGCTGAATAATTGTTCCTTAGTAAATGGCATTCTTAGAAAGTAAACTATTCATTGTTGGAACACTACCTAAAATAATTACTTGAATCTAGCTGCATTAGTTTTATTTTTGTAGCAAACTGGAGTCTGCAATAAAGGCTTTATAGGTACACTCTGCTTTGGAATCATCCATCAGGCCAGGGTCCTGATTACATCTAAAACTGTGACTTAGTCTCTATCGGTAATAATACATTGAAATCATGGAGACATTCTTTATTTTAAGGTTGTTGTTAAAAATGGAAAGACATTTATAGGTGGTATCCTCTGCTGACTTCTCATTCAGATTTTGCTTTTGTGAGTCGTGACTCCAGGAGAGTTGGTAATTGCATTTTAGATCACATTTATACAATTACAGATGATGGGCCCCAATTTTCAAATGGGGCTGCAGGGCTTGTGAGCAAGCCCTGCAGCCTCACAAAGTGTGCCGCACCTGCATCCAAGGGTTCACGCAACCTGCACCCCATTTTAGAACCCTGGATGCAGGTTGCAACAGTGCCCTCAATTTATGGCAGCTTGCGCCAAAGCTAACAAGACCTGTAAACTGCCCCCACAGGCACAAAAGATGCGGGAGTTGGTGGAACCACTGTACGCCACAAGCGACTTTGCTGCAGAAAGATATGTGTATGCTTTTTTTGAAAATTAGACAGGGCACAGGTTTGCCACAAGTCACCACTTGTGTCAAACTCTGTGCCGTAAGTCCCTTGAGGCAGATGCACCTCCTTTGAAAATTGGGCCCAATGTTTAATTGCTTTTAATATCACCAGATATGTACACTACTTTTGAACTTAGGATTTTCAAATGGTCACTGCAAGAATGCCTAATTTTGTGGCATTCCTGGTAAGTCCATTCTGACAATTAATTATTTAAGAATGTACACAAAATTTGTCAACTAGAGATTTTTATCACAATAGTAGCCATTTATGTAGTTTATGTAATATGGATAAATTAAACAGAAATTTGATGTATTCCATACAACCTGAATGTATTCTGCTTTAAGAAAGTTGTATAAATAGCCAGGTATTCTGCTACAGTCACACTGCCTGATCAACAGCTCAGGGTTGTTGCACTGAGGTACCAGTCACTGTAGATCTTGACTAGCTCTCTTAGTTTTAACTATACAATTGTGGCATTATATGCATTTCTTCTAGTTCATTTATTGTCTTGTTCCACATAGGCATGTTGTTGTTATCTTATCCCTGCTTAAACTGACCATACGTGGAATCATGTTGGCTTTTTTCTACTGAACTGATAACTGGCAGCACTTGCTGGAGGCTGTACCGGTCTGCATACCCACCTACCTAGGCTTCCTTTTCTGCAGGGTTTTTCAACCGGGGGTCTTAGGCCCCTTGGGGGACCCTGAGCAAGGCATAGTGGGTCCATGAGTGAGCAGGAAAAATATGAAATATGAAACTGTAGAAACATTGTTTAATACCATCTGTGTTTTGAACAGACTTTCCATGCTCTGCCGTAGCAGCCCCAGCTGCGTTCATGCTCCTTTTCATAAAATAAGTACTTGGAGGCGAGCAGTTGTAAAGAAAAGAGTCCAGTCAAAACCGATAATTTGTTTAACTTGAGCCATGTTTCACTCGTAGTACCTAATATGTATCAGTGGCATGCAGAGCAAAGTCTTTCACCATATTTCTTTCTCTCCACTCAGTTACAGGTATAAAAGGTGTCATAAAAATGTATTTAACCCATATAAAAATAAATTGTCCAGACTTGTTCCACCAAATTACACAAAAGGGGAATATTCCCGACCAGCAGGGCTATCCGGACTCTCACCTACAGCCTCCAGGCAGCCATCTTGGAACATCTCTGCGGGATTCAGATCTAGATCTTTTGTTCACAACTGTTCACTTTTAACACCTTCCATACCTCCATTTCCTCAGGGTCACATAGTGAATATGGGATTCAAATCTGGTCTCTGGCCAGAAGTTCTTTGCTCAAACTCCATACACCCATCACCATTTGTGTGGGAAACTTAATATCCACCTCCTCCCATGCACGCTGAGTGCGCTGTTGCAGGTAGGGGGTCCCTGCTACTACTTACATTTGCTAAGGGGGGTCTGTGCACACAAAAATATTGAAAACCCCTGCTTTACTGTATCTTGTCAGACCTTGCTGGCCTGACAGTTTGCTTATCTGCCTTCTTACCTGTCTACACTGCTATCTTGGAGTTATTCTCAGGTCTGACCCTGACAGATGCTCTCACTATCCCCAACAGGACCAAATCACTCGCTGATGACCATGGCATGCCTTCCTACTCCATACACTGCACTACAGAGGGATTAACCTATGACAGGGTATGGGTTTACTAAGCATTAATCCACACTGGAAGGGGGGGGGGTTTGGAGTCATGAGGTGAAGCAGAGTGACTTCAACCATCCAGGCATGGATTAATGCTCAAAAAACCCATACCCTAGAGTGGGTTAATCCTCTTGTAACATGGGTAATGTTATATTAGAGTTTTACCTGAAGAAATAGTAAAATAAAGCCCTGTGAACATGCAACTGTGGGTATATCAGGGATTAATTAATGGTCAGGTGACTTGTTTGGATGAATCAGAAGACAGCATTTTCAGAACTCATGTTATAACACTTGCTAATGTTTATGTCTTTACCTCACCAACTGAGCCTACCTACTGCACTCCTAAAACATGCAAGAAAACATTACTGGATTGACCAATACTTGTATTAAAATTGTACCCAATAGCTCTATTTGAAGTCTGAACCATAATTTACTTAACCTAATACCAAACTGCTGCCCGGGGTACGAAGAACTGAGGTGAACAGTGACTCATCAAGCACACATGCACCTCAGTGATTTCAGACTCAGGACACAAACTCTTGAGAAGCAGGAAGCAGTATACAAGTTTTCCTTTACTTGATCATAACCTGACAAACATTTACAGCTTACAAGGGTATTTACATTTAATATATGTTGGCTAATTGATATTCTTCTGCCAGCAGTTACAGCTGTCACAGAAAGTTACACTTTTACAAACTTCATTCTGTTGGGTTCTGCCTAACTAGTATATACTTTTCTTGGTCCTGGAGACACGACCTTCCAGAAGATTTCCATACTCCATAAGACCACTGAAACATATAAGGCCTCTTGTATCCCCCACATTTACACAGTATATTCCCTTGTCCTGACCTAGACTGAGGGCCCCCAGGGACTTTCCTCCTACCAGCAGTGTTCCACTGAATGGTATTCTCTGTGAGCAGCAGTTCTGTAGTTAGCTGGACAAGACTGTGAGGAGTAGGCTGATCCTCCAGGATTGTCTCCATGGCACCTATCTTGAGGGTGTACCTATACAATCCTTACTCTCTCTCTCTCTCTCTCTCGCTAAGCTTTAAATCTGTCCCAGAACTTTTTGGTCTGAGCCCTTATATCAGCTAGGATCTTCCCACAAGTGTACTGCTATGGTTAATCCCTTGATAGGGCAACCATCTATAGACAAAAGAGCAGCAGGCAATAAATTACACACTTATTCCCCTTACAGTCCCCCTACAGGAGGAAGGAGGAAACAGAAAAATATAATTGAAAAATAAGTGGAAATGCTTTTACTAGATTTCTGACAAACATAGTAACATAGTAACTGATGGCAGATAAGCACCGCTAGGCTCACCTAGTCTGCTCATATTCCTTGCCTGCATCAGCGTCCGCTGACCGTATCTGTTCATTGGCTATCGCCTCACTTCACCCCATCTATAGTTCCTTTTTGTATATCCCATGCATGTTTGAATCCCCACACTGTGCTAGCAACAACCACTTTGTCAGGAGGTCTAAACCTCACTCTCAGGTTCTTGGCAATATTGGGAATGCAAGTAATCACAGACACATTGCATAAGAGTAACAAACTTGTTTATTACTACCAAAAGATAAAATCACAGTTGCCCTAAGCAGTTCTTACCAACACGAACTGGGAGCCAGTGCTAAGCATTCCCTATACCTTGAGGTTTCTTTGTGTATCTTGGGATCTCCGAGGTACAAGACTAGTGTATCACATTATATACCTATGATAATTACTATGGTTACTGTAAGATAGAAACATTTCTAGTTACAGAGATGAGCCCTATTGGCTAAATTAGAGGTGGCTCCATGGTCCAAGATAACATTATACAATTTTGTATAGTCATCAGTTTGTGAACAAAAGAGTTCTTATACAGAGTCTTACATAACTCAGTGTAATAGTACAAATCACCAAAAGGTGGCAATGCTGACTTACATATCATAATTATTCCAAGGACACAAGTGCCTTGGCATCTTGCAAGTAAGAAATACACAGAAAATACATAGAAGAATATATGTATTAGCAAGCAAAGTGTATTACAACAATATGTGTACATATCCTGACATCTACTCTTGTACGGTAGATGCCCTTAGCCCTATATGTTAGTATAACATAAACTTAAGTGCTAGCTGTCTATGGTGTGCCTCTGAGGGTACCAATTAGGGTGCAGGGACCTCATGTAACATTCCCCCCCTTGTTGCCTCTAAGGGCAACACAGGCAAATCTAGGGAACGGCCAGAGAGCAGTGGTCATTTACAAACCCAACGTGCGAGCTTTGTAAAGGAACTCGAGCTGCTCACGGTGTAGGCACAGTGTGCGCTGTAGGCAGCAAAGCATAATAATCAAAATAAAGATTAAAAATGCTTGTATAATAACAAAACCTTTAAAAGTAATTTCTAACCAGCTGTTAGTTAATGGGTCATTCATGTCACCATCATTAATCAATGAGAGGATAGCTTCATTGGTCTTGGTCATATTATTGCTGATGTGGATAAGGTGTGTGTCTTTCCTGTCTAAAAGTGATTTTAACGTAAGTGTCAGTGGGTCTATGTGTACATTAAAATATGGTAAGTATTCAGAAAGTATGCGCAGATAATCGGGGTTTCCATCAATGGTGTCTGCATCTAGGAGGGGGATGGGGATGATGACGGTATGTCCAAAGACAGTCTTCTGGTGGGGGATAAAACAAAAATTAGGGTACTCAATAATACATGTCCCAGATCCATAAGTATACCTTTTAAAGTTAGCTACCACACAATACTCCCCATCAGAATTATACTGAGAGCGAACAGTAGGGAGTCTCCACTTTTGCAACTGGACAGGACAGGTGTAGACCATCTTCAAAATCCATGTTGACAGGTGATGAACCTCCTCATGATATGATTGGTAGAGCTTATCCAGAGCCAAAGCCAAATCCAAGTAATCCGTGCCATTCTTGGTGATGTCATCATCCATGGTGAAAGTCCAATCAATGCTATCTGGAGAATAACCACAAACAGGTTGAATAACATCAAATACATCACATCGGCACAAGTAAATATATTGCTTCTTCACACAGCAGTCCATGTGCGGAGCCACCCAGGCGTCCAGGAAAGGATGGAAAACCAGTAGAGGCGGTAGATCCATGCGTTCTCTGTAGATGTCTTCATCCAAATGCCCAATAGAATGAACCAGCGCAAGCTTGTCGAACAAGGCTGTGGTGGGATCAAAACATGGTAAAGAAACAGTAAAAGAAACAAACATGGTATCTGTTACGGAACATTTCTTAGTAGTAAAACAAGGACCAGTGTTAGGGTGTCTGCTCACAAACCCTAGATTCCTAGCTGTGGAAAGAGGAATGGTTAAAGTTTATTGCATACACATAGCAATACAGCTAGGGGTTTTACATCGTGGACAATACCATTTGGAAATGCGTCTGTCATGTATGATATCAGGGATCCTTCCAGATTCTAGATCACGGAAGAGATTGTTGATGGTAGTGATGATGTATGAGCCATACGCAGAGCAGAGGATTTCTCTAGCAATGTATTGTTTATCTGCTTCTTTATTGTTTTGTTATATGAGTGCATTGATCTTATCTCTGGATTCAGTGAATGCCTTAGCAATGTCGTGCATGTTGTATACAGTGTATCTTTCTTCCTGACTAAGGCCATCCACACCATGCAATAATGGGGGTAGTATATTGTTAACCAGACCAGCGGAAAATTTGGCAGAATGAGATTTGATAGCAGCAATGTCTGCTTTATTCCAAATAGACATAGCCATGCCAAAAAGGCCTGTGACAGTACCTGTTGCACCTATAACATCAGAACTGTCAACTTCACGTGTCTTACGTTTATGAGTGTGATCATCAGGGTTGGGTTTTCTCCTGAAGTTGCCTCTATGTTCAGTAGAATGGACCGTGGCAATTGGGTCTTGAGTACGAATCTGAAATGCAGCTAAACTGTCAAGCAATAATGAACTATAAAATGCTGAAGTATTAGTATTGTGACACATACCAAATTCTTTCATATTCCCGTAAGTTAGGTTAAACAAAACAGGTATATGCATAAACTGTAAGTTATTAATCAATGAACCTGGGAGGGCAGTGGCTGTTAGACCACTACAGGGACCAGAGGTATGCTTTGGACATTCCAAAAGCTGTTTATCAGTGGGTGGTAACACAGAGAGATACATGGCTGCAGAAGCCATATGGTGTACAGCACAACATTTTCGAGCGGAATCCTTAGAAAAAGAATTACAGTATGAAGGCTTAATTAAGGCAGTGATGTTGTACAAACCAGAATGTCTTAATGCAGTTTGTAACAAGGACAGAGAACCATTTGGGGATAATTTAGCATTGGGCCAACCCTGGAAAGTTCCTTTGGAGAGTTTGGTCACAGGGAGAATTTGTCCTTGTGATGTTTGCCACTCAGTCTGTAGGGTAGACTTATGAGGAGCAACAACCAAGGCAGTGAGGTAATCATCAGAACCTTCCTGGACAGTAATCAGACTATCTGGTATATAGATGGATAATCCCTCCCGAAGGAGATGCTGGAGGATCGAGGTGTGGTAGGAGGTTCGGTACCGTGCCTTGGATGCAGGGGATAACTCCTGAGATGAGGAGATAATGGAACAAGATATCCATCTTGTCAGTGTATCTGAAAAGCAAATCAAAGATTAGTAAGTTAGTACTATTCTGCCCAATGGGGTGAGGAAAAGTAGTTAAGCTCCTTTGTTCATTTACATGTTTTTCTGCTGGGAATACCTGTGCCATTCTTGCACACAACATTGGTGAAAGTCTCCTGGACTGAATTTCTGCAAATCGCCATCATCAGGTATCAGCTTTTTAATTTTAAATCAACTTTCTTGAAGCCTCCCCAAGGAAGCATATGCCTTACAACTAGTCTTACAAACATGGTGATGCTGGGTCCTGCAACTGAATCAACATTTTCAACATTCTCATCTGACCACTCTTAAAGCAACTGCACTTGTGGACTTTAAAGAACAAAGGAATTTTAACACATTTTGTGACTGAATCAACATTTTTGTCTGACCTTTTCCAAAGGTATTGTACTATCTCTGAGGACTTTGAAGATCAAAGAAAACATACAGACAAAAGGGATTACACATTGCATATGCCTACTGTCTGACCTACTCCCAAGGTATTGTACTTGGTCTCGAGGACTTTGAAGAAAGAAACATATAGACAAAAGGATTTTACATATTGCATATGCCCAGGCCACAGTTTATCACCTTTCAGGAACTTTAACATATTATGTGATCCTGGATCTCAAATAGTACTATAGTACTTTCTAAACCCTCTGAGCACCCAACCCTCCCAGTCTTTTTTTTTCATTTTCTCTGTATTCGCCATAGTGCTTAGCTATCCACCTTAGCCCACTAAAACTGTGACCCCACTGCCTCCTATTGCTCGCCACCCCCGACTGCCTAGCCCACACTACTTCTCAGCTCTCTCCTGCCTTGCTAAAAAATGCTTTGGCTTGTCCCCACCACCTGTTCCTGCTCACCGTCACCTCCTTTTCCCTTTATGCCAACTCCCTCCGCCCCCACCTACCCCTCCACCTACTCTCACATTTCTATACTACTACCGAACATTGTACCATGGCTTTTTACTCTGGAAGTCTTAAACAAACATCACTCAATTAATACCTGGGTGCAAGAACCATATTTCCCTAATTGGAAACTGCCACATCATTATAACTCACTAACATCACCCTCTACTGGGACTCAGAAGACAATCCAAGCATCTTAAAAGTACAATCAGAAACTCACTCCAACCTATTATGAACTATGAATGGCATCGCTGAAACTCCTGCTCCTCCTACTTTTAATATCTGGTGGGATACACCCAAACCCTGGTCCTGTTGCACTGAAGCCGACAAAACAGGGAAAGTTGGTAGTGGCTCTCCATTATCCCCTAAATATCTGCAGCCTCCTTCCCAAATTGGCATCTCTTCAAACTCTCGCTGGACAAAAACCCTGATACTAGCCATTGTGGAAACTGGCTATCTCCCAGCACCCAGATCATGTCGGTCTCGCTGAAGGCTACAATCTTTTCCTGACCAGGCAGAGCAAGAAGGTGGGGGCTGTGCTATCTACATAAAGGACAACCTCTCCTGTCAACACGGCAGCTTCACCCCCACAAATATGCAGATGCAACTCCTCCCTATCAAACTGCTTCTTGGTGCACAAAAACAAAGTTCTCACAGTAGCTGCAGTCTATATCCCTCCAAAAAGCGCATCAGTGCCAGTATTAAGTCTGTGCCTTGATTTTGTTAGTCTGCAGCCCTCTGAAAATGAGCCTTCCTCCTCGGAGATTTCAACATAAACTGGCTCACCTCTGACACTGGCTCTTACAAAGATGACATCCTAGCAGCAAACCTGACTCAGATGGTAACCTCCACCACCCGGAAAAATTACAAAACTGGTACAAGCACCTTTATTGACTGGGTTCTCACAAATCACCCTGACCGATAAAAAACATTAAAGTCCTCCTGACTCCTCAGTAACCACCCCAGTGTCCTGTACCTGGTCTAATAAATTTCTCAAGCCACTCCAAAGTTATAACAAGCAGAGCATTGCCTTATGGGAATCTTATCAAGTTGAAAACCCATCTCTACAACAGGACTGGACGCCAATCCTTGAATCAACTGATATCAATACAGCACTAGAATACTTCATTAAATCTTTCAACTCTGCATGCGACTTATACGCCCCAGTAAAAAAACGAAAATCAAAGCGCTATCAAATCCATGGATTACTGCCAAACTACTTGCCGAGCTCAAGGCTCGATCACCTCTGGCAGTTGCTGAGACACAGGCTCACCTCATGATACCCTAAAATACAAGCAGGCACAAAATAGGATGTACCTCACAAATTAGGCAAATGAAGAGCGCCTATTTCAAAAATGTCCTTGAATCCACCTGGGGTGATGGAAGAGCTTTTGGGATAACATCAAAACATAATGGGTAAACAATCAAAAAATCGTCACCTACCATTATGAAGTTGATGGATCCACCACTCTTGACCCAAAGTCTATTGCAGATGCACTTAATAAGACATTCACAGACCTTAGTAGGGTCCTCCCCCAGATTTCTTCTCGGACTTACCTGTGCCTAGCCTAGTATCACAAAACACCCTCATGACAAACCCACAATTTTCTTCAAGAAAATCAAAGTGCAGAAGCACACAAGTACATAAGAAAGCCTGCTCCAAATCCAGAACAAGTAGTGACACCTAGATCTAAAAATCCTGTCTTTCACCCTGGATGAAGTAATTCACCCCTGCAAAATTTCTTAATCTGTCACTTACAAAGTCAATTTCCCAACAAATGGAAATCTGCCATAGTTACGCCAGTGCACAAAGGGGGGACAAACCTTAACAGGAAACTATCGACCAATATCAATACTCCTTCCCTCTCCAAAGCACTTGAGCAGATGGTGGCAGACCAACTCTATGATTACCTGGACAAATACAATCTACTCTGTAATCAACAGCCGGCTTTAGGAAGGACATAGTACAACAACAGCCTTACTTGATTTCTCTGGAGAATCCACTCAGCCCTGGACAAAGGGTGCCAAACAGGTGCAGTCTTTATCGATCTTACAAAGCTTTCGACACAGTCCATCATGGCCTACTTACTCCCTACTTTCTAGCCTAGGCTGGACGAAGGTCCTTGTGCTTGGGTAAAAGTTACCTGTCCAATCGGTCACAGGCTGTAAAAACACTAATGAACTTTCCGACTTCAAACCAGTTATCTCGGTGTACCACAGGATCAATTCTTGGACGCTCTCTTTAGCCTGTTCCTTAACTCCTCCCAGATATCTGCCAGGAGAAAATAATCTTATCGCTGATGATGCTGTAATTCTCTCTTCCCACAAGAATCCAAACTCCCTACTAAAAAGCCTGCAACTTGCTTTTCTAGTGTTGAAAGGTGGTTCCTGGATAGTAAACTTGTGCTAAACCACAATAAAACAAAAGCCATGCTCTTCTCCAATCACCAAAACAAAAATAGGCATACTCCACTCACCATACAAACCTCTGCGGGAATTACACTGGACCAAGTAAATACTTTCAAATACCTTGGCATCACTTTTGACCAAGGGCTCACCTTTGCAACCCACATTGACAACACTGCGAAAACAGTGAACCAGCGGCTTGGAATACTATTCCGTAACCGTCAATTTCTAAATCAAGGGGCATTGAGAATAGCTATACAGAGTTCCATAATCTCAATCATTGACTATGGCCTTATTATTTATGGCTCAGCTACCTCCACTGCTCTAAGGTGTATCTCAATCACTCTAAATAAGGCCTGCCAGCTCCTCATGGGGGCTCAAAGACTGACTCACACGTGTGATCTGTACTATGAATCAGGCTGGTTGAACCTATCAAATCGTCTTATTATCTCACCTGCACAATGGAAAAAAATCTATCTTGGGACTGACTCCATTATGTATCCAAAACCTATCCACTGAATCTGGCTCATGACCCTCCACCAGATCTGAACGCCAACCTTTCCTGGTTCCGAGATGCGGACTGCACAGGGACAAAGATCTTTCACATACAGGGCCCCGACATGGTTCAATGCTTAGTCCACCTACTCTATCCTCAACCTCGCTTGAAGCTTTCAAATCCATGCTCTATGCCCACCTCACCACCACTAGCAACTGTGATTGCGCTAGATAAAGACTACTACTCCTCATGTCCATCCTCACATCTGAGGCCTCTTCCTCCCTGACTAATGAACCCTCTGGTACCTCTACTACTTCCTGTCTCCCACCCAAACTCACTCCCCCTTTTTCCTGTCCCCTCTCACTTACTCTCCTGCTCACCACCTTTCCCTCCTCTCTAGCCTCCTTTTGGTGCCTAATGATCACCCTCTCCCTGGAAGTTTCCTTAACCTAGAAATTGTCTACCGCTTGAACCTGTTATAGCTTGTTTTTCTATGAAACTTAAAAACGTTACTGCCTTAAACTGTTAATAGCAAATTTATGATGTAACTTTCCTGTCTGGTTTTACCTGTAATGTGTATCGTGCTTTGTTAAATGTTCTTTGTGACGTGGAACCTTTGTAAAAGAGCCCTGGCTCAAAGGTATTAATTCCTAGACTAATACAGTTTCAGCTAGTTTGCATGTAACCACTTGTCAGTCAACTTATTGTTATGCAGGAGTCTAACCTGATAGACTGCTGGACTCAGCTTGTTGACAGTTGGGTATGGGCCTTTCCACTTGTTGGAAAAGGAGTGGGTGTGATGTGCAAATCGGAGTACCATTACCTGATTGCCAACCTGCCAATCCACTTCTTGTGCGTGTTTGTCAAACTGTATTTTGGATTGTTGCTGGGCCTTGCCCATGCAGTTAGCGGCATACAAGTGTGTGTGTATGAGGTCTTTTCTGAGTTTTTCCACATATTGATCTACAGACACACGGTCTGCAGTGGGGGTGTGCAGGTCAAACAACAGGTGTTCAGGTAATCTCATCTGTCTTCCAGTCATCACCTCAAAGGGGGTGTGAGCTGGGTAGTGGCTGAGGGTGTACCCCTAATTGCCGTAAGGAGTAACGGCAGTAGGGAATCCCAGGTTTTGGAATTGTCCTCAATGAATTTGGAAAGCATTTGCTTAAGCCGTCTGTTGGCTCTTTCTACTTGACCTGAGGATTGGGGGTGGTAAGGTATGTGGAACTTCTGTTGAACTCCAAGGAGTTCAAGGGATTCTTTCATCAACTCACCTGTAAAACTGGCTCCTTTGTCAGAGTCTACCTTGAGAGGTAGGCCCCACCTGGAGAAAATCTGTTCCACCAGGATTTTGGCAGTGGTTTTAGCAGTGCATGTTTTAGTGGGGAAAGCTTCAACCCACTTGGTGAAGAGGTCACTTACTACAAGAGCATGCTTGTTGTTTCTGCTGGTGTTGGTCAGGGAACCAATAAAATCAATCTGTATGGCATGCCAAAGGCCAGAGTGTCGTTGTCGTAGGAGCTTGGCATTTCATTTGGTAGGGATGGGGTTGTTTTGCAAACAAATGAGACAATTGTCTATGTACTGTTTAACATCTTTGGTGACACCAGGCCACCAGGCAGTGGTCTTAAGCCGTTGGAGGGTGTTTTCCACTCCCTGGTGTCCACCAGTGGGTGTATCATGCACTTGGTGCAAGAATTTGGATCTTAGGTGTCTGGGGACCACCCAAAACTTGGTGGTGGAATCATCTGGTTGGTACCAGATGAGCTTGTCATCTGGCGATGAGTGTAGCTTACCTTCATGCCTCCGATAGGGGTTGTGTGTGGGAAGTTTATCTTCAGTACTCTTGTCAAGGAATCTGAACACTTCTTTGAGTTCAGTATCAGCATGTTGGGCTGCTGAGAGGTCCGGGGGGAGAAGGGTTCAGGTTTCTTCCTGAGTGCTGCAATCTGGCCTCATTGGCCTCTGGATGGTCCATCATCCAGATGTCCCCCCCTCGGGCCCCTTCCTTGGCAAGGGTGCCTGCTGTGTCATTGAAGGCATGGTAGGGGTCATGGAGAGAATGAGCTTTGGCTTTATGTACATAGAGTTTGTGTGCAAATTTCTGTGCCAGTGAATGTATGTATATTACCAATTCCTTGTACTTCACTGGGCTGCCATCAGAGGAAAGGAAGTTCTTCTACCAGAAAGGAAGAAATTCTGTAAGAGAACAACAAACCCAGTTAGAGTCTGTAAAAATGATAGTATCCTCGGTCCCATACTGGATGAACTCGAGGGCACAGGCCACCGCTGCTATCTTTGCATTTTGTGATGAGGCTACACTGCAGCACTTAGATATAGAATGCCCATCCCTGTGATTTGTTCTCTCTGATAGTAGGATGCTGAACCATCAGTAAAGACATGACAACAAAGAGGTGTTATCAAGTATTTGTGGCGTGGCAGGGAGGAAAGGACCTTGATCTGGAAGATCAGGTGACTGCAACGTACAGTCATGGGGTTCTCCTTGGAAAAGGAGTCCATGAGCCAGCATGGATGGAATTTTTGTTAGGTGTACCTGTATGTCCCTATTCTGGAGAAGAAGTGACCAGTGTGTCAGTCTGGTGTTGGAGACTGACCCATCCTTCACTCTGTTTGAGAGCAGAAAGGTAGTTAGGGAGTGATTGGTGTTGATGATCAGTGGAGAGTACCCAATGATATACAGGAAGTGTTTGACAGCCCAGTAGGTGGCCAGAAGGTTCCTTTCACAAAGGCTATACTTCTGTTCCACTGGGGTCAAGAGCTGCAATGCATATACAATGGGTCTCAGAGTGCCATGAACCTTCTGGGCCAGCACTGCTGACATGGCAATGTCAGAGGTGGCACATTCCAGATGGAATGGTAGTGCTGGATTGGGGTTGACCAGAGCTGGGGCGGAGGCCAAGGCATGCTTCAGTGATGTCACAGCCTGGGTGTGTATAGGGCCCCAAGTCCATGGGATATCCTTCTTGACTAACTCATACAGAGGAGCAGCTTTCTGAGCAAAATCACAAATAAAATCTCTTGAATAATTCACCATACCTAGAAACCTTCGAAGAGTTGCCATGCTGGTGGGCAATGGCAAGTCTTGCAATCCCTGTACCTTCTTCCAGGTAGGGCTTCGACCTTGGTCAGTTATTTTCAGACCTAGAAAGAGTACTTCTTTCTGACATAGTTGTGCTTTTTGCTGGGTTGCATTTCAAGTCTACTCTCTGGATGAGAGTAAGTAGTTCGTCTAAGAAATCCAGATGTTGTTCCTGTGTAGCTGTCGCCAGCAACAGGTCGTCCACATATTGCAAGAGACATTGGGGAGTAGAGAAACTCTCAAGGGCATCCATCATGTGCAGATGGAACAGGGACGGGCTATTATGGAATCCTTGCGGCAAGCAAGTCCACGTGTACTGTCTTCCTTCAAAGGTGAAGGCAAACTTATATTGACTCTTTAAGGCCAATGAGGGAGGAGGCAGTACAGCGCAGTGCTTTAAGGCTCTGAACTGCAAATCTGGTGACATCCAGCAGACCAGACCTAGGTTTGAATCCCACAACTTCCACTTGTATACTGTGTGACCCTGAGCAAGTCACTTAACTTCCCTGTGCTCCCAGGTTATGCCTGTAAAAAAAGCTTTCAGCTTAGTGTGTCTCACCTGGTTAAATAACTAAACAAAAAAAAAAAATGGTAATGACCAAAAACCGTTGGAGATGTTCTGAACCATTTCAGGTCAGGGGTCAGTAGTAGTAGCACATCAGGTGCTGATGCCACAGTTGGGAAATAACTGGGGGTGACCTGATTCAGTTTCCTGTAGTCAATAGTAAGTCTCAAGGCACCTGTGGGTTTTTTCACGGGCCACACTGGGGAGTTAGCAGTGGAAACGCAAGTTCTGATTACTCCTTGCTTGAGGAGTGACTTGATTGTTTCTCCAAGAGAGGCAAGGCCTCAGTTGGAAAGGGGTATTGCCTTTGCTTCTGTGTGCCAGGCCTGGCACTTCAATGACAGTGTGTTCTCTGCACAGTCATGTTTGTTAATTGCAAACACCTCCAAATATCATTGCAAAATGGGGAGAAGTTTCAGAAAAAGTTCATGAGCTTTGAACAAATCTATGACGTCATACTTCTTGTCATTGGCAGATATTGTTGCCACAACGAGTGAATCAGGAATCAAATTGGTATGATATTGACCCTGAATCTGTATCAGTAGCATGTTAGCTAGATCCACAACACAGCCATGTGGTGCAAGGAAGTCAATTCCTATGATGCTAGGATGGTCATGCATTACCATTAGTTGAAAAGTGTGTGAGGCCTTTTGATGGCTTAGCTCTACCGGCAGAGGTAGAGAGTGGTACGCAGGTAGCCTAGTACCATCAACTCCTGATATGTTGGTCCTCTGTACGGTGGACCAAGGGGATGTGTCTGGATGTTCATCATGTAATACAGATACAGCTGCACCTGTATCTAGCAAGACTACTAGTAGGCGGCCCCCGACCTCGGCCTCGGTGCAGGGCCTTCTGTTTGTATCCAAGACTAGCTTGTTTACAGTCCAGACTGGGGCCTGTAATTGTCAGTCTGTACTGCTGGGAGCATGGAGAGGTTGGGCCTGACTCTTGTGAATCACTTCACCATGCTGCACTGATGCTATATAGGGAGGAGCTTCTGGGTTCAGGCCTGTATGGGCCTGAGGGCTTGCACTTCCAGTATCCCCATGACCTGTTGGGGTCTGGGTCACTGGTTGTACTGCCACAAGGGCCTGTGCGGGAACAGCATCTGCTACAGAGTGCACTTATCCCAGGAGCTCTCAGAATTTCCAATTCTCTTTGGCTAGCTCCCTATATAAAGGGCCTGTTCTTTGTTGTTGTGGTTTACCTTTACCCTTATGCTTCTTATTCTTATGCCAGTTCCAGTTCCCACCCCACTGTTGTTGCTGTTGCGGTTGTTGTTGATGGCTCTGTTGGGGATGTTGGTTATCAGTTGGAGGGGCCTGTTGATGTTGGGCCTGTTGGTGTTGGGCCTACTCTTCCACAGTGTAGTGCATAGTGGCCTCTGAAGCAGGCTCCACAGCGGTTACCTTCTTGGAACCGGAGCCCAGATCATGGATATAGAGTTGGTAAACTCTCTTGGTTTTTCCAAAGGATGTCGGCAAACCTATCCGTATTGGGTAGGTGGTTGGCTCTACCTTTTCTCGTACTGCAGGAATCATGTTCCTAAGGAACAGGTTCTTATAGTCAATAAGATCTACATCTGCAGCTTCTTGTGCCAGGTGATTTCCTGCTCGGTAGGCCATCCAATGTCTCTGGTGGTAAGTCGCTGGACTTTCCTTTGCATTCTGTTTTACAGGGTATGCAAGCATCACTCCTACTACACCTGGGCTGTGAGCAGAAATTAGTTCAGCTGCAACCTCGTCAAAGGTGGCATTCCCATCCTGGTGGATGGCATCAGGGAGTTTGGCCCACAAACTAGGATCGATGGTTTGGCGTAGTATTTGGACCTGGTATTCTGCAGTGAGGCTAAGCATCTCGCATTTAGAACGTTACCTTTTCTAAGTGACAGCTGAGATTGTCGGACTGGTTCATCCGACCGACACTGTCAGCTATTTGCTGAACAGAGTAGGCCATCTGTAGGGGATTACTGGGTTGATCAGGCAGAGGTAGATTGTCTTGGGCGCCGTCTAGGGCTACTCGAGCTGTAACCTCAGCTGCAGTACAGACAATACGCTCCTGAGTGCCAGCCTCCTGCAGAAGCTGCCTAATCTGGGTTTTAATAGCCTGTTTACTTCTCTCAGGAAGAGATATATTGCCTATTGCAGTTTCAATCATCATTTCTATCTCTTGCCTATCTTCCACATTAATAACGGGTATCAGTGGTGCTGTCGAGACCAGGCCTGGGCCTGCTCCCCCCATCATGGGGGGCCACCATGTTGTCATCTCCCATGATGGACGTCACGACATCGATGACATATGACATGGTGAGGGTGGAGTGGGGACCCGCCATGTTGTGGATGGCTGGGTGGGGTCTCTGGGCCATAGTAGGGGCGTGACTGGGCTTTGTATTGAGAAATGTTGTCATCTGACAACTCCCCTTCAGATGACATGTGTAAGGCAGGGGCTACGCCTCCCATCACCTTAATATGTCCAGCCAGAACCTCCCGCTGATGGCGCAGTTTCGCCATCTTGGTTTTACATTCAGCATGACTCACAGTTGCAGCATCCATATCAACCTCATCTTGCTTTTGCAACACTCTATACGCGGCGCTCAGTTTGCGATTGTCCCTAGTAGCCACTTCTAAGTCATTACGTACCTGGTTTGTCTCATCCTGTAGCTCTCCCATCTCCTCACTCAACTGAGCATTTGTAGCACTTAGCAAATCATTCATATGCAATGCCTGTGCCTTATCCTGTCTCAAACTTTCACACTTGTGCTTCAACATACAAAGTTCCTGTTCTCCAGCTTGAGCTGAATGATGCAAAAGTGAATCCTTTTCATTCCGCAGAGTTTGGAGTTCAGACTCCAAGTTCTGCTGCAGTCTAACACATTCAGTTTCCTGCAAACCCATCTGTTGCTTAAGAGATTAAATTAGCAGATCAAGGGCTCAAAACCTCACTTCAGAGGCTTCCAGAGCAGCATAGAGAGCCGCGACCATCAACCCTTTAGCCTAACGTGTATTGGCTGATTGTCTCATCTCTGTGTACTGGGTTGAAATCCCCAGTATAGGGTTTTCAGATTGACTTGCGTCCCATGCGAAGTCAGCCCATCCTCCATGGGAGGTAAGGAAGTTCGAGATATTGAGTTTCAGTTCTGCGCAGATATTTGATACAGTGGCCATTCTGTGGGAGGGAATGAAAAATCAAACTGTGAAAAAGGCGCCATGCTGTGTATTGATCCACAGCAGGAGCACTTTATACACAGCTGGGCTACTGTAAAAGTTGTAGACTTACAAACCAAAGCTGTAATGGAGTGAGTCAAGTCGGCATCGACCACACCCGAAAGGATGACAGCCAGACTTTGTAAGTGACTACAAGCTGGTTGAAAACGGGAGAGGTGATACGGGAATGTACACCTACTGTCCCCGTGGGAAAGGGAAAAGTTATAGCAACAAGTGAAAATTTACAAACACCAAATATCGCCTGCACATGGTCGCCAATTTGTCAGGAGGTTTAAACCTCACTCTCAGGTTCTTGGCAATATTGGGAATGCAAGTAATCATAGACACATTGCATAAGAGTAATAAACTTGTTTATTACTACCAAAGGATAAAATCACAGTTGCCCTAAGCAGTTCTTACCAATATGAACCGGGAGCCAGTGCTAAGCGTTCCCTATACCTCGAGGTTTCTTTGTGTCTCTTGGGATCTCCGAGGTACAAGACTAGTGTATCACATTATATACCTATGATAATTACTATGGTTACTATAAGATAGAAACATTTCTAGTTACAGAGATGAGCCCTATTGGCTAAATTAGAGGTAGCTCCATGGTCCAAGATAACATTATACAATTTTGTATAGTCATCAGTTTGTAAACAAAAGAGTTCTTTTACAGAGTCTTACATAACTCAGTGTAATAGTACAAATCATCAAAAGGTGGCAATGCCAACTTATATATCATAATTACTCCAAGGACACAGGTGCCTTGGCATCTTACAAGTAAGAAATACACAGAAAATATATAGGAGAATATATGTATTCGCAAGCAAAGTGTATTACAACAATATGCATACATATCCTGACATCTACTCTTGTACGGTAGATGCTCTTAGCCATATATGTTAGAATAACATATACTTAAGTGCTAGCTGTCTACGGTGTACCTCTGAGGGTACCAATTAGGGTGCAGGGACCTCATGTAACAACTTCCTGGGGTAGGCTATTCAAAGCATCCATCACCCTCTCCATGAAGAAAAACTTCCTCACATTTACCCTTATCCTACCCCCTCCAATCTCATATCATGCCCCCTTGTCCTACTACAACTCTTGTACTGAAAGATATCACCCACCTGCACTTTGTTCAAGCCTTTAAGATACTTGAAGGTCTTTATCATATCCCCCAGTTCCCTCCTCTTCTCAAGTGTATACATACTGAGTTTTTCTAATCTGTCTTGATATGCTTTCTGATGCAAGCACTTCACCATCTTGGTAGCCCTTCTCTGGACTGCCTCCACCCTGTCTGTGTCTTTGTGAATTTGTGGCCTCCAGAACTGAACACTGTATTCCAGATGAAGCCTCACCAGTGTTTTGCATAGTGGCATCACTACCTCCCTTCTTCTGCTAGTTATACCCCTTTCTGTGGACCCCAACATCCCACTGGCCCTTCCCACAGCCTTGTTACACTGTATGGCCACCTTTAGGTCATCTGAGATGATTATTCCTAAATCCTTCTCTTTTCTGGTGACTGTCAACAATCCTCCCCCCATTCTGTAGCTCTCTGCAGGGTTTCTTCACCCCAGGTGCATGATCCTTCATTTCTTTGCATTAAACTTTAATTGCCACACCTTTGACCATTCTTCCAGCCTTCTCAGATCCCTCCTCATTCTTGTGACCCCCTCTGGTGTGTCTACTGTGTTGCAGATCTTGGTATCATCTACAAATAGGCAAACCTTCCCTTCCAGCCCTCCAGCAATGTCACTAATGAAGACATTAAAAAGGGCTGGACCCAGTACTGATCCCTGAGGTACCCCACTGGTCACCCTCCTTTCCTCGGATTTGATCCCATTTACTGCCACCCTCTGCTTCCGGTCCCTCAACCAGTTGCTAAGCCAGTTTTCCACTTTGTGGCCCACCCCCAGGCTACCTAGCTTGTTCACCAGTCTTCTGTGGGGTATGGTGTCGAAGGCCTTGCTGAAATCGAGGTAGGCAATATCCACTGCTCCTCCCTGATCCACCTCCTTTGTCACCCAGTCAAAAAAGTCAATCAGATTTATTTGACATGACCTTCCTGCTGTGAATCCATGCTGCCTTGGAGCCTGTACTCCCATGGTTTCCAATTGTTCCACAGTCCTCTCCTTAAGCAGCGCCTCCACTGTAATACATTTTTTTCTGGATGTATATTGGATATATTGGATATATTGGATGTATATTGGTGCTAGCCAGCCAGAGATAAGGTGCAGTCCTCGTGATCTGAGTGTCAAGGTAGGGGATGAAGGGGGGAATGAAGGAGTTACATAGGGAAAAAAACACACTGAGCATGGCCAAATGGACTGCTTATTTGGCTCTTATGGTGTTAATGCATGGCAGGTGAGCACATTCATCTTGCTATGTAAAAAATTCTGCAGACTACCTCATCCATCAGTGCAGTACTAGAGCAACTGCTTTCTGTGACAGTTACCTGGATTCCAGAGTGAAATTTAGTCATCATGGGCTAACTGGGACAGGGAGGAGAGTGAGGGTCCAGTGTACTGCCCTCCTCTCTCGGGTGGAGAGGGATGTGCCTGCAGCAGTACTCCTGACACCTAGCAGATGTTGGGTGTTGTGGCATTGAGCTGGCTCCTTCAAGGGAGGAACACCAGCAGACATGGGTGAATCATTGCATGCAGACATGACAAGGGTTAACATGGAAGAAAAACTCCTTGGCTTTAGTAGTATAAGGGATGGTCCCTCACAGTCCCAGCTCCACTAAACAGGCCCCTCTTAAAGGAGATCATGCTCCAGAAGGGCTTGGCCAGGCCTCCCAGTCCTGTCACAAGCGGTAAGTCACAGTGGACCTGTGGGGCTGAGTCTTCGGAATGGTGGATCTGTCAGGAGAAAGGGCCAGTTGATGAAAACAGGTGGGGGAAACACAAGACTTAAAATTAAATAGAGCAGACTGCAAAAATTGACAACCTGAACACAAAAGGAAAATCATATAATTTTATTAGTCTACAGTAGCCTTTTTTTACAGGTGATAGCATTGCAGAATGTTAGGGGAGTCTACAGGTAGTGAATATCGTACACTGTAGAGCTGTTTTGTGATGCCTAAGATCATTTACTAATAAAAACATTATTACACACATACACACACACACTTACTTTCTTAACTTGTTTGATGAGACAAATAGAAGTACTCAGCGCTTTCGTTATTGAGGGTAACAGCTTCAAGCACCATGACTTTCAATTTGGATGCGAAAATCAAAGACAGAATTGAAGTGACGGGTTTTGACTTGAGACGTGAGCTGTGCTTTCAGCTCCATGGCATCACTTGCTTCAGCTCACTGAAGGACTGGTCAAACTCCATCTGCTACATGAACCTGGAACTCTAAAAACAGTTTTGTTTACTCCAGCTTTGTCCGTGACATGGAAAAGTAATAATGATTCTGACAGTCTAACAGATGGCAGGCAGGAGAAACAGGTGGTGAATTTCTTTTCTATTCTTTTATATATATATATATATATATATATATATATATATATCTTGTATATAGTATTTGTTTAAAGTCCTTCACCAGGATTGACACTCACTGCATATTCATTTGCAGTTACTTTCTTTACTCTCTGTCGGTGACCGTGCCCCTTTCCTGCTGGCCTCCTGAGCCACATCACTCAGCTTCTCCCAGAGGAGCATCATCATAAAGATTGTAAGACAAAGCAAAGCAACATATACAAGTAGTAGATAAAATTGAGTTTTAATAGGCTGGGGGAAACTACTCAAACAGGTACAGTGTGGGAATGAGGGGAGCAAAATGGCCAGGGCAATGCTAGTGGGAGGGAAGGAAGCAAAGAAATAGAGGATCATGGATAGTTGCAGGTGGGAGTAGAAAAGTCACAAAGAAGCAATTTAAGGAAGAAAGCGGAAGGGCAGAGCGGATTGACAGGGGAAGGGAGAACCAGAGTTTAGGAAAGGGATACAAGAAAGCAAACTGACCAACAGTATATTTCCTAGAAGGAATAAAAAGGGAGTGGGAAAATGTATTTATTTGTTCACCAGGTAAGTGCACTGATCCCAGGGACCATTTTCAGGTACAACCCGGGCCATGAGGATGGCACAATAACAAATAATCACCAAGCAAAAGAGTGTGCACAAGGTTTGTGGTGCTCATCCAGAAGACCATAGACAGTAATGCAAAAATGTTGGCACTCACACCCACACTATATAGTGGACACTGTAGAGTCAAGAAAATAAAGTCTGATGTAGTATTTTAAATATTGAAGTTTATTTTCTTGAAGCTCTGGTGTCCAGTATATAGTGTGGGTGTGAGTGCCAGTTTTTGCATTTCCACAATAACAGATACAATACAGAACGCAGGGACAACTACAAGGATTACTATGCAGTTAAGTACAAGAAATAAAATGCACAAAGTACAGGATGTAAATGCTGACACAGTAGCAATTACCAAGTATAACTGTTCAGTTATGGGCAAGGACAAGATGCAGAAAATACAAAACAAAACAGGGCAGAGGAACACATTCAAATAAACTGTGCAGTTTTGTACAAGGATAGACAAGGAAACTATACAGTTAGGTAAAGGGACAAGCAAGAGGTTATATAGTACTGGTAAGTAACACAGTGTGATTTGATATCGAGATACATGAGGTAGGCTAATGTTAATGGCCTAGACTGATGGACAGTACGGATAGTCATGGCATGTCAGTCATCCAGGGGAGCAGGTACAGTTTACAGCTGTCAATTGGCTTGCTTTATAGCGGGAGTTGAATATGGGGTAAGAGGCTAGGGTTCATAGTGGGGTGGGTAGGCTGTTCCACAGGTTAGGGGTGACTGAGGAAAATACTTTTTTGCCCAGGCATGTAGTGACTTGGGGGCACTTTAATAGAAGACTAGAGGAGTTCTGGAGGTCACAATAGTAAGTTTTAGCTCTTAGCAAGGGTGAGAGAGGGGATACTTTACTTTTCCTGATGGCCTTATCAACAGTGCAGCCTAGGAGGTAGTCACTGTAGGCCTATGGGGGGAAGCCAACCTAGTGCCTGGTAGAGGGAGCAGTGATAGGTGGAGTAGGGCACCTGAAGGGCAAATCTACAGATATTATTATACATTGTGTTTAGTTTTGAACGTACTGAGGCAGAGGTTTGTGAATAGATAGGGGATCAGTAGTCCATTGGGGGCATAGGTTGCCCCGGGCAATGGCAAGTCTGGATTCAGGGTTGAAGTAATTTATTATCTGATAACCCACACCCAGGTTTTTGGTTGCTGCATTGGATAGTGATCCCAACATGATCAGCGGGTCAGTGCTGGGTCAAGGATGATACTGAAGCATTTAATGGAGGTTACAGTTTCCAGGGGCCAGGGGATAGGATACTGAGAGGGGTTGTGGTGTTGACCAGTCTAATTTGCTTGGATTTAGACCCAAAGAGCATGGCCTTGATCTTTTTGGTATTGACCTTTTTGGTTTAGGAACCAGTTATGTATGGCACTGTAGTTGGCAGTAAGTGTGGATGAGAGGTTTGCAAGGGAATGGCTCTGTGGAATAGTACAAAGTCACCTGCATACAAAAGGGAGTTGCAGGTAAGATTGTCCTTGGGGAGGGAGTTCATGAAAAGTGAGAAAAGGATGGGACTGAGTATGGATCCCTGGGTTACCCGGGTAGCAACTGCCTTGGCGGCTGGAGGTTGCTCCTCCAGAGCAGACCGTTTGGGAGTGACCACAGAGGTAGTCCTGGAACCAGGCAGTGGAGGTAGCAGAACAACCAAGGCTGCTTAATCTACATAATAGGATGTTGTGGTCCATCAGGTCAAAGGCTTTGGTCAGGTCCACAAAGATGGCAACCATGAGATTACCTTCGTCCATGTTCTGGAACACGTGGTTAATAAAATGGACTAGGGCAGTGGTGGTGCTATGATTCTTCCTAAAGCCATGCTGTTGAGGGCAGAGGAGGTTATACTTTATTATAAGGTCAGAGATCTGGTGTCAGACAACTTTTTCAAGGAGTTTACTCTGATGGGAAAGGATGGATATGGAGCGGTAGTTGTCCATAGACTGGGGATCAACAGATTTAAAAATGGGGACAGCCTTGGCTTGCTTCCATACTGGGGGTACAGAGGATGTGGTAAGGGAGAGGTTAAAGACCATCATCAAGGGTTTGGCAATGACATGAGTCACAATTTTCAGAAAAAAGGAGGTGAGTCTGTCACAACCAACATTTCTCCAATTTGGGAGGTTCATGAGTAGTTTGCAGGTTTCTTGAGGGGAGATTGCTTTGATGTGGAAGGGTGGTATGTTTTTATCTTCAATGCGTGTGTGGAAAGGTTGTCTCCCAGGATGGAATGTGGGCAGTTTTGCTAGATGGTTGTACAGGTCTGTGAATTTTGCACTAAGGGCATCATCTGCTTTAGACGGGTCAGTAATGGATCCTGCTTGGGTGGTGAGATGTATGGCAGCCTGTCAAGATCCAGGGGTAAGCAGGGAGCTAATTGCAGACCAGAAATGTCTGGGGTTGCTGAGGCTGTGAGAGTGGAGGTTGCGAAGGTACTCTGCCTTTCATGATTGTATTTCATTTTTGCATAGACTGCGCAGACATCTGTATTCATTCCAGTGGGGGGCGGGCTTTATGGGTTGTTCCTTCATCAACGTGATAAGATCCTTGGTGAGCCATTGAGTATTGCCCCCTCACACTCTGCAGGTGGGATAACAGGAAGTGTTTATTTTGTATGCCAGAGAAGGCAGTAGTGAATAAGCCCATAGCCAAGGTGACATCCTTCATGGAGCATAGGGTCAACCAGTTGACTGCCTGGACATCCGCAAACAGGCTAGTGGTGTCATACTTGGAGAAGTCCCTGAAGGTCAAGTATTTGGGGGAGGGGGAGGGGCAGGGGGATTTGAAGGACCGGAAGCAGTAAGTGGGGAAATGGTCACTGATACAGTCAGCCAGGATACCAGCTTGAAGGATCCTGTCCTCTCGGTTTGTCACAATCCAGTCCAGGAAGAAGTGGTTAAGGGATCAGTAGTTTTACTCCACAGATGGTAAGAGGAAGAAGAGGGAGAGGATAATAGGGATGTAAGGTACTAGGGAAGGGAACCAAACCAGAATTTGGATACAAAGGACTCACAATGAGAAAGGTGTCTGGTATCAATAGATGGGAATGAAAGGGCAGAACAGAACGAGCAGTGACGGGTACGAGGGGAACAGTCTAAGGCAAAATGACAAAAAGAGTGAAAAAGGGGGCCAGAATGACAAGGAATGATTTGGGAGCTCCACTGTAAGCTATGTCACCATAGTCAAAAATAGGGAGAACCATCTTTGAAACAATCTCTTGATGGGCAGGAAGCAGAATATTCACTTTGTTCCTGTACAGTGCACAAAACTTGGGGTGGTGGGTATTGCATGGCATCAATATGCACTGAGAAATCAAGATGTCACTCTAGCCAGTCCCCAAGGTACTTAAAAAAGGATACATCCTCAATCATGGCACCATCAAGGGTATGGAATAAAGGAAGGGATGAGTCTGGTAAGCCTCTGCCAGGTGCCAAAAAATCATGGAAAATGTATTTTCTGGCATCTGGAGTCAGTTGGTTAGACTGGAACTAGCACTGAATATTGTCAAAATCCAGCTGCAGTTATGAAGCAAGGTCATGGAAAGAGGAGCCAGATGCAAAAAATACTGCATCATCGGCACACATATGAATTGATTAGAGGAACAGACAGAAGGAGGTCATTCAAGAATATGGAAAAGAGACTAGGGCCCAGGACAGGCCCTTGAGAGATGCTTGAGCAGATGGGGAGTAGTGATGAAATGAAGCTGCCTTTCAGGACAGCTGAGACCTTTCCTCAGGGTAAGAAACAATGGACTACAGAGTCAGAGAGGCCCACTGCTTTAAGCTTGTCTAGAGATGTGCCACAGTGTAAAAAGCCTTAGCAAGATCAACAAATATAGCAGAGGTGATCAGTCCATGATCCACACCTGAGAAGACTGAGTCAGTGAACCAGAGGAGGAAGTGAGAAGTGGGGTGGGATTTCCCAAAACCAGCATGGAAATGGGTGAAGTAGGAGGAGGAGTTCAGGAGGAAGAGAGCTGGGAAAGTGCAAGTGTTTCTGTAACTTAGCCAGAGTGGGAAGGAAAGAGATAAGACAGAAATTATCAGAAGAAGAAGAAGGATCACCACCTTTAGGGAGAGTTATGACAAACTTTAACGACAGTTGCAGAGAAAAAAAAATAGGTTTAGAAGTACAGTAATATGCCTGGTGATGGTAGGAATGGAGAGAAGCAGAAGCTTAGGATCCAGGCCATCAGGGCTACCTCCCTTGTGAGGATTAAGGGCAAGCATGGCCTTAAGGGAAGCAGAGGGAGTGGTAGAAGAGAAAGATAAAGGGGGTGAGGGAGAGTGAGGGAAGAAAATGGGGAGGTGGAGGAAGGAGTGAGAGAGAGCACAGGTAATGGTATAGGGGTTAAAGGAAGAGGCAACAGCAGAAGGGTTAGACAAGAGGGAGTCACCAGCCTTGAGAACAGGGGAGGAGAACTGGTTGCAGAGGATAAAAGTGAACTGATAACCTTCCAGAACCAGGAGGGGTGATTAATGGTGTTCTAGAGTGTGGATGCAAAATGCTTAGACTTCGCAAATCTAATGGCATTGATATAAGCATTGCGAAGGTGGTGATAGTTGGCCAAAGCAACCGGGGAGCTAGTGATCTTATAGAATCACCAGACAAGGTTTCTGGTATGGAGGTAAGCTAACAGCTCAGCTGATATCCATGGGAGATGAGAGCCTGATACTCTGGTTTCCCTCAAGGGTGCATGACGATCCCATACAGCCGCTAAAGCTGGACTAAAAGTACAAAAGGGCGAAATTTATATTATTGGCTGCAAAGATGGGGACCAATCAGATACCCATAGGTCAGCTAGGAGTATATTATTGGCTGCAAAGATGGGGGACCAGTCAGATGCCCATAGGTCAGGTATGAGGAGGACGGGTCCAGCGACTTATAGGACTTGAGATGGATAAAATTAGGGGGGCCTTAGGATGATGTTTCCTGCACTAATAATAAACCATATGATGGTCACTAAAAACATCAGGAAGGACGTCTGCATCCACAATACAGCGGGGATGTGTTGAGAAGAAACCATGACAGAAAACCACTTGAAAATTTATTTTTGGTCAGTTCATATATTAAACAATTTTGACTCTGACCATTTTCAAGCAAATGCTGAAATTAAGAGAAAATGATGTGAAAATAGCTTTTTGAAGAAAAACAAATTATGCAGAAGATGGAAGATTGTTGTGTGAAAATTGTGATTCCTGTGCAATTTATTTCTGTAAAAAGGGCAATTTTTATTAAATATGTAATTTTCATGGCAATAATTCTGAAAAAATGTGCAAGACAATTTTGTCTCGCCCTATTACCCAGGAAAATAACATTTTGACCAGCCTTACAAAATACATAAACCTTTACAGGAACATGGCCGTGCATGTCTGAAATTCATGCAGCTCTAAAAGTTTAAAACATTTGTATTTGTTTCTACCACAGCGTTCCATAGCTTCTTGTATATTTTATTTATTTATTTAGTTTTTATTAACCGGGTAGGTGCACTAGCCATAAAATGACTATTTTCAGGCACGACCCGGGAGAGTACAACAAAAGGAGAACAGTTGAACAACAGCAACATGGGTACAATAATACAAATAGAGGAACAGTACAGCAGTGCTACAAAAATACAATGGGTAGAAACAACAAAAAATAATGGCAAGCATTGTACAGATAATGGCAGTAAGATATATAATAAGTGCAGAAACCATGGACCCGACCGTTAGAGTGAAAGGGTTAATAAGATAGTAAGGTTATATAGAGAGAAATGTGAGGAATGTTCAAACATAACAAGAAAGACTGACAAAAGGAAGGTCAGGGGTGGTAATTGGCAAAACAACAGTGGATGGTCAGCAACAAGGTTCAAGAAGGAAGAGACCTAGTAGTCAAGAAGTTATTTACAAAGAGAAGGAAAAATATGGGGAGTGGAAGAGGAGACAGTCTTGGAGCTGGATTAGAGCAGGGGTGACATTACTGGTAAGTCTCAGGAGCTTCAGGTTGGGTCAAAAGCATGTACAAGCATCAGCTAAGGATGAATAATGGCGATATTCACTTTAAATCCAAAGTGAGACTGAGACAGCCGGAGGTTGAGTGGAAGAGCATTCCATAGCCTGGGAGCAGAGAATTGGAAGGCCCCTGTGCCTTTAGTCGTCCGACATCTCGGAACATAGAGCAAGGATTTGTCAGCTGATCACAGGCCATGGGAGGATGGTTGAGGGACCAGCAACGCCGCCAGCTAGGATGGGTTTTTTTCCCGGATGATCGAATCCATTAGTGATCCAAGGTAGTATTGTCTACCGGCAGAGGGTGAGAGCCAATTCAGATCCTTATAAAGAAGGCAGTGATGTTTGGGTCGAGGCGACGAAGAGGCAAATCGGCATATATTGTTATAAGTTACGTCCCATTTTAGTAGGGAGGTTTTATGGGCAGAGGTAAGAATAGAGGCACCATAAGTAAGGGTTGGGAGCAGAATACCTCGTGCAATTGCTAATTTGGTCGAGGGTGTAAGCATGTAGCTCATTTTGTAAGCTACTCCTAGTTTCGAGTTTACAGCTTTGCACGAGGACTGAATGTGAAGATTAAAATCCAGGGACTGGTCCAGGAGGATCCCAAGGTACTTGAGGGAAGTAACATTTTCAAGTGGAAATCCACCTGGGTGAAGAACCTCCAGTAAACTAGAACAGGTCTTAATCTTCGGTGCAGAACCTAGGAGCATGGCTTTCGTTTTCTTTTCATTTAGTACAAGCTTCACGGTCTAGTAGCCAGTCTAAGACCTTATTGAAGTCTGAAGTAAGTGATGTGTTTATGCAGGCAATACTAGAAGAACTAGTGTAGATGATCAGGTCATCAGCGTAGACAATAGCTGAGCAGGATTCCAGGACCTCAGCTGCATTGTTGATAAAAATTGAGAACAGAAGGGGCCCAAGGATAGAGCCCTGGGGGACCCCAAGGTTGATAGTAGACGTGTTGGACAGGGAGGAGTTAAATTTGACAGCTTGCGACCTGTTTGACAGGTAGCTACAGAACCAGTCCACAACAGGGGTAGAGAAATGGAATTTATGGAGAGTGGAGAGAAGCAGGGATGGTCAACAAGGTTGAAAGCCTTAGTGAGGTCAATGAAGATGGCACCTGTGAGTTTTCCAGAGTCCATGTTGGACAGAATATCAGTAGTTAGTTGAAGAAGAGCCGTGGTGGTGCTATGACCTTTTCTGAAACCATGCTGAGTGTCTGAGAGGAGATTGTAGCATGTAAGGTAGTCAGTGGTCTGTGATGCAACTATTTTCTCTAGGATCTTGTTAAGGACAGAGAGAATTGCTATAGGTCTGCAATTGGCCATGTTCTTTGGGTCATCTTTTTTAAAGACAGGCATTACTCTTGCAGATTTCCATAGGTCTGGCACAGTGCTGTGGATAAGGGATAAAGTGTAGATTCTGGCAATCGGAGAGGCAATGAGTGGAGCAGCCAGCTTAAGAAGATGAGGTTCCAGTGAGTCAGAACCAGAGCTGGTATTGGCCAATATGGATCTCAGTAATTTCAGAACTTCTGCTCTTGATATAGCCATGAAATAGAATGGTGGCGCTGGAGGAGCATCATACGATAGGGCAGTATGGTTGTGTAATGGTAGTGTGGTAGGTAGATTGGAGTGCGATCCACTAGGTTGTAAAGCCAAGGTATAGTATGAAAGATCAGAGAAAAGATTGTTAAAACTCTTTGAGATGGTCCTAGGGTCATAACAATGTGCCCCATTTATGATCATTTCATCAGGAGTGACCAACTGCGAGGTAACGAGAAATGTTTTGACATGGGCCCAAAATTTCCTCGGGTCGCAGGCTGAGCTTTGTAGAAGGTCTCTGCAGTATTTGCTTTTAGCAACTCTAACTTGTCTCTTACATCTGTTCCTTAGTTCGATAGACAATAAGATCTGACTGTGAGCAGTTTGTTTGTGTGGCGAATCAAAGCTTGTCCCTCTGAGCGCAGATTGCAAGGAGGTCTTTATGCGCCACCTCGTCTGTTTTCCTCTGACCCTCCTAGTAGTCTTGGGGGCATGTTTATATTGAATGGTAAGAAATTCATTTATGAATATCTGTAGAGCAACCTCCACATCCTTTATTTGATAGATACCTGCCCAGTCGATATTGGAGACATCGTAGAGAAATGCATCCTGGTCAGTATGAGCTAGATTTGTAAACGTGATTAGTCTTGATGGAGGAGATGGAGGCGCAACCATAGATAGGATACAAAAAGTGGGTGAGTGGTCTGTTAGTGCATCTGCAAGGATTTCTGCTTTTGATACATGTTCCATACGGTTAACCATCACCCAGTCTAGGAGTGTACCCGTTTGATGAGATGACGTGGCTCTAGTTGCTTCAGAGATCAACTGGTGAAAATTATAACTAAGCATGAGTGATTGCAAGGATATTTGAGCTGACCCTAACCAACTGAGGTTAAGATCACCTAGGATGACAGCCTCATTATGATTTACAATCTGGGAGGTGATGTCAAGGAGTTCTTGAAGACCTACTATTCCCCCAGCAGGGGGATTATAGGCACAGATAATATGAAGCTTCTTTTCCCCCAATACAATAGTTGCCTGTATGAATTTGCACACTGCGGGAGAGGCAGATGCCAGGACAATAGAGATGTTGAGGTGGTTTTTGAAGAATAGGGCAACTCCACCTCCACGCTTGGATGAGGATCTATCCTGCAGGAACAGGGAGTAGTTAGGCAAGGAGCATACTACATCAGGTATTCTGGGTTTTAGCCAAGTTTCTGTGAGACAGAGTACATCAAGATTGTAGAGTTTCACCCAGGCCTCGAGTTCCGCATGGTGACAGGTAAGACTTCTGATATTGATATGGGCAATTAATAATCCTTTCTTGGACATGCCAGATAACTCGTTTGGGGAAAAGAAACAGGTAGGTGGACCTGGATTTAGTTTGACGTCCCCAGATAGCAGAATAATGATCATGGCTAGGAACCAAAGCCTTGCACAGTGGCAAGTTAGGGTGAAAGCACATCTCCATAGCAGCTTACTCCTGGCATGTAGAGGGTAATAGATGCTGCCTCTAACAAGGAGGATAGGGTTAGGTTGCAGATCAGGCTTTGTCTCTGCAAACAAGTTAGAGAAAATATAGTTGCGGTAAGCCTCTGAGGAGTCTTTTGCCATTTGGTTACATGGGAGAGCCCATGTGGCACTGCCCTGTTTTGAGTGCAGCTAAGGCCACTTTGATGTCATCAGGCATTGTGCAAGCTACTCTCCCATTGGTTAAGAGCTTCTTTGTGACCAAATTAAAGTGGAAATAGATGCCCATTATCCACCTAACACTTAAATGAATGATTTTTGTTTATTTATAAGGCTCAGTTGCTAAAACAAATCATTTGTCTACAAATCTGGACTCTCCCTTACATTGTATAAATGTACATATTGGTTTTACCAGGATAAACTCCTCTGAACACAGTTCATTTTGAAGGATGTCTTGAGTTCAAGCAAAGAGCTACAGTAATGTTTACAAACTTGTTCAGCAGAAATAATAATTAAGCAATAAGGCATGACAGGGTGTGTGCTGTGGTAGGATAATGGCACACCTTGGGTGGGTTGAAGCATGAGGCTGTGGGTTGCAGGAAGCTACTACAAGGTGTGCCATTACTAACACACACACACACTCCTGAATGCTATTATGATTATAATTGGATTTGAGTGTGTAAAATGCTATGGAAATTATTCACAATGTGTAAAAAACAAAGACAGAGAAAACTTTGGTTACAATGAATTTCACTGTTAAAAGAGAAAAAAATAGTCCTTCTAATTAGGAGGATACAGTACTAATTAGACAGTGTTTATTTGACTGTTTTGTTAAATATCTCTTTAATAAATACATTAATAAATAAGCACTTGCCTCAGTGTGTATTTCTTTCTGCAGTTAACGCCACAGCTCATTTTTGGTTGTTGCAGCCATTGATAGCCACTGTGCCGGTGGCTTCTGAGGTCCTTCTCCAGGTGTAGTTTGCAAATGCTCTGAACATAAAAAATGCAATGAAAATACAATATATAAGTGCATGGATCTGATTTGCTGCTGCCTGGGGCAAAACCATACATCACAAGTCAGGGGGGCTTCATTTAATGTGCTGAGATGTCCATGGCACATGCCAAGTAGCATTTCAGCTTGCATTTTTATGGCAATTTTTATTTTATTTAATTTTTTTTCTTTACTTTAGAAACATTTGCATTTCAGCATGGATGGTGGGTCTGAGTAGATTGATTTACTCTTGACGTGTTGAGTTTGTCAACATAGGATATAGGAAAGCATAATCAATTAATTTGGAAAATTATGCCACGTATTTCAATGTTTTTATTTATTAAGAAACTATACATTTTTCGTGTTTTGGATTGCTGTTCGGGGCAGGAAGGAATGGGGCTGGTAGAAGTGCTTCCAATAAAGAGCCACGAGAAAGAATGAATGTGAGAGACAGGCGTTAGCTTTGACATTGTTCATGCTGGAGGGATTGGGGTTGAAAATGCTATAAAAAAAAAGTTAACCATTATAATATGTAAATGCCGCAAAATCAAAGGCTTTATTTCCTCAAGTGCTAGCAATGTTATTAAAGCCATGAGAGAGAGAAAAAGAACTTAATAGATAGGTGTCAGCTTTGATGTTATTCATGCTGGAGGGACAGGGTCTGGAAATGCTGTAAAAAAAGATGTTCATTGTTTATTTATTTAGTTATTTATTTTTCTGAAAACTTCAGAGGATTACCTTTGAAGTTGAGCGCAAGTGCTCCTTTACAAAGGTTCCATGTCAAATACATAGTCACAAAAAGCATTACAAGAGCAATGAGCAGTTCCAGAGGAAATGCAGCCAAGCCAGGTTCAAAATACTTAAGGCAGAACAATTACATAGAGTTTGGAACAAAAAACAAATCCATACAGACCGTTGTATTAAAAAGTCATGAGTAATGTACAGAGAGAAATCAAATAAAACTGCTTAAATTACAGTTGCACTGAACTGCAAAAATCAGGCTTCAAAGATCTCTTAAACTGATTAAACTTGGGGAGATTCAGCAGTGTATCAGGCAATTTATTTAACCAGTTAGCAGCCCTAAAGCAAATGACCACTTGCCCAGCTGAGTACGCCTAAAAGGAGGCTTAAGGGCATTCCTGGCCATGTTCTTGGTGTTGTATTGGCTGGAGACAGTGTGGAAGCAATTCGGTAAAGCAGCGGGTGTTAGGCCAAAGATCACCCTTTTAGCTAGCAAACAGGACTGCAGCTTTATTCTGCTGGGTTAAGGTAGCCAGATAGCGAGTACCTAAAGGGTATAACTATAAGTGCGGTTATCTGCACCAAGTACAAAGCAGCATGCCTTACTGCAGATCAGCTTTCTCCTATTTAGCATCGTGTCACAGGCAGCTGTGTGTACAGGGAGCCCATAATCTATAAGTGACAGAATGGAGCTAGCCACAGTAAGGTGTCTAGCATCCACAGTGATATTGCTCCTGTTCCAATACAGGGCACCCAGTCTTCTGTTAACTATGGCCACCAGACTGTCAAGATTGGGTGCAAAAGATAAGTTGTCATCCAGAATTACTCCAACGTATCTGAAGGCCTCCGCCTGTTCAATGTTATATCCTTGACCATTTCTGATGACAAAGGGTGGAACTTTCCTCTTCTCTGTGGGACAGCATGGTCCTTTTTTGTTGTAATTGAGGACCAGCTTTCTAGTGACCCAAGTTACTTTGAACAGCAGCACTGCATTAAGGTTGTCGAGGTCAGGGTTATTGGAATAGATGACTGCACCATTGGCATACAGGAGTACACTGGCTGTCTGACAATCATCAGGCAGTTCATCTATGAAGAGGCCAAATAGGAGTGGGCCCGCAATGGTGCCCTGGGAGCACCAATAGATACTCTCCTAATGTCGGACAAAGATATATCAGTCTTCACCCACTGGGAATGACAGGTGAGATAACTGTGGAACCAGTCAACTGTGTCCTGTGACAAACCCAGGCCAAAGAGTTTGCGAAGTAGGAGCTTATGGTTGATGAAGTCAAAGACTTTAGTAAGGTCAATATATGTAGTTCTGGCAAGGTCGCCATTGTCCAGGGCCTCATGAAACAAAGGTTGTGTATTCCAATAATGCCAAGTTAGTGGTGTGGAGCTTCCTGAAGTCATGTTGCTGTACACACTGAACACTGTATTATTTGAGGTACTGTATCTGACAAGTTGGTCAGAGACTATTCTCTCGAGGGCCTTAGATAGGGAGAGAGAATAGAAATGAGTCTGTAATTGGCAAGGCTAGTGCTGTGTCATTGTAACAAGTAAAAGCTGCAAAATCAGAGGCTTTTTTGTCCCACTAGCAAATTTACTACATTTCTCATTTAGGATTAAGTTCACTTTCAACTGTACTTTTGGTGAGCTTTGCCATTGTTCATGCTGGCGGGATTGGGGCTGGAAATACTGCAAAATCAAAGTTTTTTTGTTTATTTACTTCCTTTCTAATATGTGATTCAACTTACTTTTGAATGGCACTTTCAGAACTCACGGCATTGTTTTCTGGCACCAGGCTGTGCACTACCTCCAGACTGACAGTCTGTGGTCTGTGTGAAGGAAAGAAATGAGTAACAAAAAAAATAAAAGAATAGTGATATACAAGGTTTTCTGGCAATCATTCACACAGGTCAGTATTTTCAGTTTACTATGTGGATCGATATCAGAACTTTTCTTGTTTTAACAGACAGATTTCTGTCAGCAGGTTGCAGATTCTGTATAATGATGTGAAGATACACAATCCGTGGTGCTGTATAGAGATTGACAAGTATAGTACTTCCTGATTATGGATAGTATTTGGGTCATTGCTCTTGATGAGGCTGAAGGGTTAAATTTTTGTGCTAGTGCCAGTAAGCAGATTGCTCCAACTTCTTCACTCACAGAGTGAGGGACCTCAGTATGGTGGTAGGGGAGATACACATTTGTTTCCTGTTACAGCCATGATTTCCCTCGACTGTTGCCCTACAGATGAAAGTAAATGTACAGCTGTACTTTGCAGGCTATGATTTGTGCAAACTGTTGTCAGACCTGCTAGCATGGGTATTTTTGGTAGCATACTGGACTAATAGTGCCCATGGGCTCTCGGTGTACCAGATAGTATGGGTTTCAAAATACTCTTTAGGTATGCACCTCGGATGAAGGTAAAATGCTGGAGCTTTTTCTGGCATTTCTTTTCGGGTATTTTTCTAATGAGGCAATGGGGCACATAGGATTGTTAGAGTTCTGGCATATAACCACGTGAACTGCTTCTGCTTCCTGCATGGGGGTCTGCATGATTCTTTGTGTTTTTGTTAAATGACATGCTGGCATATTTAAATCTGTTCTGGTTGATTTGTATTATCAGACTGTCCTTTTTAAGGTCAGAGTCCTCTTTTTTTAATGCTCCCCTTTCCCAGTCAGCTCTCCTTTCCGCCTGTCTTCCCAGTCCCGCGACCTCGGCTTCCCCCAGGACTTACTTCTCCCATAGTCCACATGGCTTGCCCTTCATGGCAGGGTGGCAGGAGTCCCTCAACCCACCAGGACAAGATCCAGCCTCTGGGAGGCACCTGAATCGCTGGGTGCGGGGCCTGGGGAGGCCAGCAGTCATTCTGCATGACTGGGAGTTTTTGTGTTCCCTCCCCCAGAAGACTTGGTATGCTCTGACAAGAAGGCACACATGCCGACATCTGCCACATCTCCCCCACCTCTTCAGCTCAGGCTGCTGCTCTCCTGGCTTCCGCCAGGGAGCTGTCAAGCACTGAGCACCATCTGGTCCTGGTTGTTGTTCTCATTTGAAAAAAGACTCCCTACCTGCACACTGTGCACACCCTCCCAGGTGTGCTGCCCAGAAAGGGCCTGTTTATTCAAATAAATTCTTCTTTTCTTATTTTTCTAGTTGTTACTTTAGTCAAAATAGGGGCAGTTAATTGGCTGATTTCAGCTGAAATATGCGTAAGTGTGGCACAGCTCCGAGATAACACCATGTACCATGTCCTACTCTAGCCTAAACGCTCATGTTCCTAATGAGTTGAATTGTTTTCAGTACAGCCCACTGAGCTTTTCTCATGTCCTACTCTGTTCTGGATTTTCTCAAATGATTCTAGAGAATTTAATTATTATGCATTCTTTGTTATTAATAGAGCCCGCCAAGCTTTTCAATAGAATGTACTGTACTGCATATACCATAGGAAAAAGGAATCACCTCTGCTACCAACTGGTGCACAAGTTACTAGGAGAGGAGGACCAGTCCATGAGATTGTTATAAATTTTTTTTTTTTTATTATTATTTTTTACTAGGATTACAATACCGTTGAATCAAGGGTTCTTTTACAAAGGTTCCGCATCAGCAATGGGTGCAAGCAAAACAGTGGTAAGATACAATACAAGGTCAGGAGGTTAATATAGAAGCAAGCAGCGGTAAGATACAGTACAGGTCAGGATGTTAACTTTGTAGCAAAAGACAGTACATGTGTATAGACTAGCACAGTAGCAAACAGTCAGTGGAAAATAACAATGCACGATTAACAATATGGGTGTATATATAGCAAGACACAGATAAAAATGAAAACCATCCTGGGGTGACATAAGTGGAGCAAGGGGTGGGGGATAAGAGGGAGGGGTGGGGAAAGGGGGTAGGCAGTCAAGGATTTGACATGGTCGTAAATGCAATAACAAGAAGATAAGTGGTAGGTAGTCTGGGGGTGGAGCAACAAGAGATAAGGTGATAGGGAGGGGGAGACAGAAGGAGAGGAGCGGGAGAAGGGATGGAATGGTAGGTGGGGGGTGAGAGGGGGTAGAATGGTAGGTGGGAGGTGGGAGAGAGACGGGGAGTAGCAGGGGATGGAGGGGCTGAGAGAAGTGGGGAGGGTAGCAGCGGAGGAGAGGAGAGAAGAGGGGGAGAGGTGAAACAAAGCTGCAAGTCTAGGCAGAGCAGTCACAGCTGCTGAGGTCAGTGAGATGCTGGCGGAGGTTATGTTTGAATGGTCCAAGCATCTATTTTCTGCCTCTTTTGGTATGGTGTATACTTATTAACCTACTTCTGTTTGTTGAATACATTGCAGTGGACAGCAGTCTCTCAAAATGTTCATTGTTAGGAAACTGCTATAAATTGCATGTGATCATTATGTCATACGACATAACAGTGCAGCAATGTAATGTGCTGTAAATACAGAGGATACATTGCTGCCACTGAAACAAACTGCCGAAACACATTTTGGCTAAATATGCTAGTGGCCATTTTGTTTTCTGCGGGGGGGCTGTGCCCCCTGCACCTCCTGTTACAGGGGGCTGTGCCCCCCAACTCCCCCATTAATGTAATTAACTTCCAGGGGATCAACATGGGGATGGGGAGAAACACTGTCAGGGAGAAAAAACAAGAAACCCCACACTGCAGTTTTGCAAAAGTCTGGGACCAGGATTCGAGCCCCGGTCCACAGACGGCATAGTATCCCTACACTGTGCAGCTCATCCCACTGAGCCACGGCAGCAACTCGGTGGACTATCTCCACAACAGAGATCTTGACCTCCGCATCACTCCTCCTCCCCACGAATGTGCGACAGGGTACAAAACCAAGTGCAACATATGTGCCTTGAGGGGTATTGTACCCTGTCATGCTAGTACACCACGCTATATGTTCCATGCGGTATTCCATGCTCAGTTCTTTCCACAACATATTGACCCAGTAGGGCTGTAAAGTTAGCATCTAATATTTTTGGATTGTTTAAGCTCATTATGACTTAAAATTGTAGTACTTGTTTTAGAAGCTCATTATGTCAGCCAAATCCACACACACATTTTGTCTGTGCGTGGGGGGCATAATAGTAATTACCAGTAGATGGATAATCTGTGCCTTAAATATTATGAAAAGAACATAAGAACATAAGCATTTGCTGGCAGAAGGAGACCATGCAGTCCACCTAGTCTGCTCGAGATGTCTACCCCATCTACTGCTGTTGTTGAGGTGACTACATTGACTGTCCCATGCCTGTCTGAATTCTCTGATAGTCTTAGCCATCACCACCTCAGGTGGCAAGCTGTTCCAAGGTTCCATGACCCTTTTTGTGAAAAAAGTACTTCCTAACATTGGTTCTGAATTTGCCGCCAACTAAGCGTAAGTTGTTCCCTGTTGTACGCGCAGCCCTATTTTCCAGAAAAAGGTTACTGGTATGTACTTCATTTATCCCTTCAACAAGTTTAAATGTTTCTATCATGTCTCCTCTGTTTCTTCTCTGCTCAAAGGAGAATAGATTTAACTGGCTGAGCCTATTTTCATATGGTTCGTGGTGTAGTCCCTGCACCATCTTGGTAGCTCTCCTCTGCACAGATTCCTGACAGTCTATGTCCTTTTCTAGATGTGGCCTCCAAAACTGCACAAAGTACTTCGAGTGAGACCTCACCAAAGGCCTATAGAATGGGATGATTACCTCACACTTTCCCCTACCTATGCATCCAAGGATGCCATTTGCCCTTAGTGCTGCTTTTTCGCATTGCTTTCCTACCTTTAAATCGTTCGATATCATAACTCCTAGATCCCGTTCCACTTTGTCTTTTCCAACTGTTGCCCTTCCAGGACATAGTTACAGGGTGTTTCCCGGGTTCCTCTTGCCCAAGTGCATTACCTTACACTTTTTGGCATTGAATCTCAACTGCTAGTTCCTGGACCATTCCTCCAGTTTTCTTTGATCTGCCTCCATTCCTTGGACCCCTTCCTGTGTGTCCACCCTGTTGCAGAGCTTTGTATCATCTGTGAATAGGCAGACTTTCCCTTTCAGTCCCTCAGTGATGTTGCTAACGAATATGTTGAAAAGGGTTGGTCCAAGCACTGATCCCTGTGGAACCCCACTGGTTACTCTCCCCTCCTGTGACAAGGTGCCATTTCCCATAACTCTCTGAGTCCTGTCCTGTAGCCAGCTTTGTATCCAGTTTACCACTTTGTGACCTATGCCCATTTGCTCCAATTTATTTTGTAGCCTTCTGTGTGGAACTGTATCAAAGGCTTTGCTCGAATCCAAATATAGTACGTTCACAGTCGCACCTTGGTCCACTGCTCTTACAACCCAGTCAAAGAATTCTATCATATTTGTTTGGCATGAGCATCCTGTCATAAAGCCATGCTGCTTCAGGTCAAGTTTCCCACTTTCTTTCAGGTACTTCACTACCCTTTCTTTAAGCAATGTCTCCATTACTATACCCACCACTGAGCTCAGGCTGATTGGGTGGTAAATTCCTGCTACCTCCCTGCTACCACTCTTGTGCAGTGGCAAAACTGTGGCTCTTCTCCAGTCCTGTGGCACTATACCATCTTCCAGTGACTTGTTAAATTGTTCAACTAGTGGATCTGCAAGTTCCTCCCGCAGTTCCTTCAGAACTCTTGGGTATATTCCATCCGACCCCATTGCCTTGTCCACCTTTAATTCAGACAACTTCTCAAGGACCCTTTCTTTTGTAACGGGGCTGGTGACTACTCCCCTGTTGTGGTGATGTGCCTTGGCTAGTGCTGGACTATAACCATTATCTTTGTCTTCATGGGTGAAGACCTAGCAGAAGAATTTGTTGAGTACTTCCACCTTGTCTTTTTCATTCTCCATCAGCTGTCCCTCTTTAGTTACTAACCTGGTTATTCCTCCCTTACTATTTCTTTTTTCCTGTATATAATGAAATAATTTTTTGTTTCCCCCTCTTCACTCCCTGCGCTATTCCTTCCTCCACCGGGAACTTGACTACCCTAATTGCTTTTCCTGCTTCCTTGAATTTAATCTTGTATTCTTCTCTAAAATGGTCCTTTAGAGGCACTCGCACACCAGGAAAAGGATGAACACTGCTTTTCCCATTTCCTTGCCAGGTGGCTGGCGTAGTCAATTGGTGAGTGACTTGCAGTACTTGCCTGTTACCTTAACGTTCAGAATCTGTTCTAATCAATTGTTTTTATGTGTTGTGCTGTGTTTGGTTTGTTTTTCTGCCTGTCTTTTTGTATCAATTCTCTATGTATGTATGACTGAGGTAACAAATGGATGCTCTCTCGTGTTTTCTCTTTACCTAATGTGCCTGTGGGTGACTGCTCCAACCCACACATTCTTAACATTGTAGGTTTAGTTTATGGCTTGTAGTTTGCAGCGTGACAATCTGGGAGACAATCTGAAAGGCAGTAAAGGTTATTGTTTAGTAACTGGCTACAAGTTGGGCCGGCAGTATAGCCTAGAGGTTAGATTAACAAGCTGTGAACAAGCTTGGTACATTTAGCAGACCAGACCTTGGTTTGATTCTCACAACCTCCACTTGCATACTGTGTGACTCTGAGCAAGTCACTTAAAGGAGAAGACTCCTGTATATTTATGATTTGGATATGTCTGATGTATTTATTATACATTACATCAAGTACTGTACATATGTCAATAAGAGATCAGCCATTTCCTCTGTTGCAACACATATCTAGAGTTTGAGGCTCTGACACAAGGTAGTAAAATGACAAGTAAGCCTCCATTTACATGCAAATGAGTCACTTCTAATACAGCCCCTCCCATTCATTGATGTCACTGCAGCAACAGTGCATAACAAAACATAAGGGTATCAATGCTGTTTATCCTGATTTTAGTTTAAGTTTGCAATAGCTTAAGACAGTTCTGTCATGCAACTCACACAGGGAGTGGTACTTGTAGCCTTAATACTGCATGTGTAGAGCAAATAATACATCTAGCAGTATTGCATTCACAGGAAAGAAAAGCTGTTCCTGAGTACTGCTCATTTATCTCTGTGAGACAGTTGTATCATGTGGAAAGCAGTAGACTGAATCAGTCAGTCAATCAACCAATCAACCAACCAATCAATCAATCGAGCAGTCAATCAGTCACTCTGTAGTGAACCAGGTGAACACCCTTGAGAGGATTCATTTGCAAGGTAGGCTTGAGCAGTTTCCCAAAGGATCACACAAGACTGAATTCTTCCTTTGCACAAATTATACACTCCCCCTTTCAGCAGACTGAAAGTGGAGAGCTAGATCACTCACTTTATAAAGTGTATTGTTCTACATTTCAAATGCTCCTTACATCTGGGTTCGGACTGGAAATACCAAGACACAGAATGCATATGACATGGGAGGAATGAGCTAAGTAAATACAGAGTACTACAAACACTGAGACTGATTAGTTGCTTTACCTACAACAGCTGAAGTGTAGCATCTGATTTGTGAGGGACGTCCTACTTCAAATGCTTGCATTACAAGGGGGGGTGGGGGGCTGCAACAGCTTGTTTTCAGTACCTTCAAAGTGAAGTGCTGTAGCTCTCACATCACTGCTAATGATTTATAATGGGAATGGGGGCACTGTTAAAGTCATGGACCTGAGGGGCCATCACAGTTCCCAAGGAAGTTAGGGGAACTTGTTAAGGGGTTAGAGAGTAAGGGACTTTAGTAAGATTTGAACCAGAGTTTCCCAGTTCTTGTGCCTGTGCTTTAACCACTAGATTACTCTTCTTCCATATGCTGCAGCTGATGTCCTGGTAACCTATTCCTTGTTATAGCTGAACTCTTTATTGCCTTACATCAGCCGTCCAATCACTAACTGCCTAGTTACAAAGGGAAAGGGGCATTTTTGCAAGATTGTGTCTCACTGCTGGTGTCAATCAAAACAGGGAATGCTAACACACACAGAACAGAATAAAACAGCTATGTAATACCACTTAAGACTCTTGTTGTACCCAGAGCCATTTATTGGGTAAACTGTTTTTGCTAACAGAAACATTAACACAACTCGTACAGGCACTTCCTTATCAGCATACTGTATATACATGTCAAATCAGTGCTGTTTTACACTCATAGTCATATGGTCCTAGTTCCTATTAGACCTGCACTTCTGGATGTGCACACACTTAAAGAGTTCCCCAATTACTCAAGTGGGGGACCGAACATTGTGGGTTCTGTTTACTGGTGGAACAGCATTTAGTGCAGTACCATTAGCTGTTGCTCTGATGACATCATCCTCCAGCAGAATTGATGATAAAATGGAGGACAAACACATTGATAACTTCTGGGGGCTGTATATTTTTATTTATAATCTAGATTTGGACAGCAACAGGACTGCTGGCAACTAGAGGAGGAATACAACAGTTACACATAAGGAGTTGGGAAAATATGGGTGTGAAACTATGGGAGACTTCCCCTTTAACCACCCAGTGCTCCCAGGTTGCCCCTGGAAACAGGCACTTGTGCCTAGTGGGCTTTACCTGGTTACCAAAGACTAAAAACACAGTGAGTTGTAAGTTGAATATGGATGATATTAGTTGAGATTTTGCCCCGGTAAGTTGGAGCAACTGTACACATCCTGCATGTGGTGCTCTGTGGTGCTGGTCACTTTCATGTGGCTCAAAGGCAGAACCAGTCCATGGGATTGTTACAAAGAGCGAGCCATTTTCTGCCTGTTTGGGTAGAGGGTGTATTTGGTAACCTATCTCTGCCTGCTACAGTTAGGTGGAAAAATGTGAATCCCACAGCTGCCACCTACTTACTGCATGCCCCTTGTCAAGACACTTAGTCTGTATTTAAATTCATTCTCAGTATCTAATTCCACTGATGTCCTTTCCTTGACTTTTCTGCATGAGCCCACTGTCTACTGCCAAATCTTCAGGGATTGTAAAGCACTTTGGGATCACGTTTGTTCTTTTCCTAATTATTTAGTATAATTTTTATTTTTTCAGATAAATCAGAACTGGCCACTAAAACAATCTCAAAACAAACTGAAGCAAATACAACTTGGATATGAAACGTCTGAATTGAAAAATGAATCCAAAACTGAACAACAGGCCAGTAGTATCATTTCACAGGAATCATAGGGGTTGCAAAGCTCCCCCACCCACCACATTTTGTATAAATAAATGCTAGAGGAAAACATGTTTAGTTGTTTCTAAAGTTTGCAAGGGGCATCATAGGTGTTGCAAGGAAATTATAGGGGTCTCTACCACACCTCTGGTTATCCCTAAATGATGCTCCTTCAATAGGCCTGGTTGCACACCTCTATTGTAGGTGCAGTTCTTCAGATGAGACATTAAAAGAAAACATCTAAAAACATATGCTGATGCCTTCTCATATTTTGAGCTAAGATAACTTGATTATTTTATGCTCCCTTCCCAATTATACTTTTTTTAATAATTTATTGTTATATAATTACTGACTTGGACTAATTACTTCATAGAAAGATAGAAACTTAGACTTTGATGGCAGATATGGACCACTTGGCTCACCTAGTCTGCCCATTTCTCTACCTATTGGATAAGCTGCAGACCCTAGTTAACCAACAGCCTACTTCTTCCTAACCCCCCACAGAATTGCCTTATGTCTGTTCCATGCATTCTTGAATTCCCCCACTGTTTTTGACCCCACAACCTCCTCAGGAAGGCCATTTCATGCATCTGCCACCCTCTATGTGAAAAATACTTCCTCACGTTGCCCCTGAGCCATCTCCCTCTATCTTCAAATTGTGCCCCCTTGATCTTGCACATAACTTTTTTTGAAAGGTGCACACATCCAGATAACATTAGTATAATTTCACGTTATTACATAGAAGTACATAGAAATTGTCGGCAGATGCTTGGCCCACCCAGTCTGCCAATTTTACCTACCTAGTGTAATATCGCAGACCCTACTTGATCTCTGTCCCCCCCCCCCAAACTAGTGTAAGCCTCCCGTGGGGCTTACTAGAATCTGCAGGGTTAATTTCTGACGTCATATGAACATACGAAATACCAGGAGAAACAGGCCTCACGGTCTATCAAGTCTGCTCAATTGTACAGCTAGCCCTCAACTGCAGCTGCACCTCCCTCCCTCCAGTCATCTAGGGCCGCTTGCCGGTGGGCAGTCTGGGTGGGTGCACAAGCCTTTACATGGGGAGTTTGGGCATGAAAAGTGCGAGTCCAGTCTGGGCTAAGGACTGTGCTGGTGTGGAGTGATTGCCCTCAGACCCCCCGGGCTGTCTTCGTGGTGGCATCAGTGTGTGAAAGTGGCAGTGGTCTGTGTGGTCTAGGAAACATGCTGCAGGTGTTGCAGGCCTCCTGTGGAAGTGTAGCCAGGCTTTGGAGGGAGCAGGGCCTGGGGCAGTGGTGAGAGTCTGCCCTGGTCCCCGAGTTGCAGTGGTGAGAGCCTGTCTCGCCCCTCTTGTGAGTATGCTGCTGTCCAGTCATGGGTGGAGCAGATGGGAATGGGCAGATAGCGCAGGGAGCCTGGGTGTAAGTCTCTGCGAGCAGCCCACCATTATGGGTATATGCCTGCCGTATGTCCCGGTGTGCCCATTTTGGCATTTGCCTAGGTATAAGTGGCAGAGTGAAACAGCCTGAAGAAGTGCTGTGGAGGTCTGGTCTGAGATTGTCATCTGAAGAGTAGCAGTCAGAGGTTTGAGCCCCGGTAGCAGTATCCATCCATCTCAGAGGCAGAGGAGTGGGGAGATGTCTATGACTTGAGTTTTGGGATCTTTGTTATTTGGAAATGAAAATGTGCAAGAGGAGGACAAAGAGCATTTGAGCTACCCAGGGTAATCCAGCAGGCCAGATTTGGCCATGTTTGTCATGCTGCCGACACAAGCCCAACTGAAAGCCTGATTTGGCTTTGGGACATTTTCAGTGTAGGTCTTCACGACCACATTTAGCCACTGATAGGGGTACTTGTGTGCCTGAGATTAGTTCTTCTGTCTGTAACCCTCTCACTCCATGGAGTGGCTGTTGTTTCTCCACGTTCTCAATTAAATGGACTTTTATGAACTTTTAACATTATTTGGAGAATGGACTTATTTATTCAGCCAGTTTGACAGTGATTGACCCCCATTTCACTCCACAGCTGCTGAGGCCCCACCTTGGGCACCCCCTCTACTAAATTAAGAACCAGGAAATGTGGCCATCGGGTGGTTTCTGTGCTTGTGGCCCCCTTCCCCATGGACTTCTCCATCACGCCCCTAGAAACTGGGAAGGGGGAGTCTACACTTGTAACCCCCCTGTCACCCGAGGTTACTAGAATCCCACTTAGATCTAGTAGCAGGCAGGGAAAGGCAGCTTGTGAGACACCAGTTAAATGGATTTCACACTGTCTCACTCTGTCCTCAGTCTCAGCTGAGCTGGAGGGATGACATCATATAGAATTCTCGCAGCAGCATAAGCCGCAGTGGAATGTTGCAGCTGGGAGTTAGGTTAGAATGTTTGGGTTTTTCAAAGTGAGTCTGTAGTCAGTCTTCAGCCAGACTCAGAGGAGAGAGAAGGTGCGCTGCAGTTGGCAGTCCCTCATAGCCCAGCTCTGCACCAGAGCTACCACCAGAAGAGGGTGTCTGTTCTCGCCCTAGAGAAGGACATAGAAGAAAACTTGCTGATGTGGTTGAGACTGTTCCCCAGTTTGTTCCAGTGCCCCATCCCTGAGAGGGATGGGGGGAACAAGACCAGCTTTTCAGGGGCAACCCCCTTGCCCTGCTGGAAGAAGAAAAGCTGCCTGAAGAGGATTTGTGCTGAGGTACCAGAAGTATGTTTTTCCTGTGAGATAAGCCCTGGGGCACCTGAGAACCATGGTGAGTCTGCTCTGCCAGAGGACCTATGATTTCACCAAGACAGTTGTGTAAAGTATCTGCTACTATAGGTCAGGAAAGGACAGCCAAGTACAGTACTTGAAGTTATGTGTATGGCTTTAAATACATCTGTGGGGGTCTACAGGGATGGACATAACCACCTAGAGAACCCTGCAAGTCAGGACACCAGTTACCAAAGACAGTAGATTGTTAAATGTGATATACATTTTGAGATAGCATTCTACAAACAGAGAGTTCAAAGGAAAGGTGTTGACTTCAAATGAATGTCCGGGTATGGATTTGGGGACAAGAGGTGGGAGACCTCCTATCTAGAATAACCAGATTTACCTCCACGGATTCACTTTGGGCACCTTTAGCTTTCTCCCAGGCACCTGGCCAGTGTCTGTAGAAAGTACCCAGACGTGGGATTAAGGATGTGTGTTTCTCCCTTAGAGCTAGGAAGTGCTCATGGGTGGTAGAGGAAACCACCAATAGAAATGTCCATGCCACATGGAAAGTGTGTACCAGAGCTGGCAGAGAGCCATGCCAGGAAATCCAAGACAGAGAAAGTATCAGTTCGGGCTGAGAGCCCAGTGTGTTCCAAACCTGAGGGTTGTTGTGATGATGAAGAGGATGTGTTCTGACCTCTATAGAACTGCATAACCAGTGAGTGTAGCCCCATGGGGGTCCATCTTGCTTTGTATTCTTGTGTTGAAGGAATAAAAGACCTGCTTTAGAATCCCACTCCTAGTTTGGACATTCTCAGTTCTTTCTTCCTGTGTCTGGAATTACTTTGGTGCCCCTGACCAGAAGTACAAACCTAGCCCTGATGCCAAGCGAATGTTTTCTCCCCAAACCCAGGCTAGCAAGGTAGTAGGTTAAAAAAATGGAGGCACCGAGCATTAAATAACAACAAACACTAAACCCTGCACCTGGTTACACACTAATACAATTACTTTATGTTTATCCTATGCATCCTTGAAACCTACTACAGTTTCTGCTTTGACCACATCTTCTGGAAGTCTATTCCAGGCATCCACCACTCCTCCTGTGAAGAAATACTTTCTAACTTTTCCCCTGAATCTACCTCCCTCCAGCTTCATTGCATCTCTCCCTGTTCTTGAGCACCTTTTTTTCTGAAAAATACTTTCATCTTGTATCCTATTTATACCTGTGAGGTATTTGAAAGTCTCTATCATACCTCCTCTCTCCCTTCTTTCCTCCAGGGTATACATATTGAGGTCCGTTAGCCTCTCCTTATAGGGCTTCTAATGCAGGCCCAGCACTACTTTAGTGCTCTTCTCTGGACTGCCTCTATTCTTTCTATGTCCTTATGGAGATATGGCCTCCAAAACTGAACACAGTACTCCAGATGAGGTTTCACGAATGTTTTATACAACAGTGTAATCACCTCCATCTTCCTGCTGGTGATGCCCCTCCCACTGCACCCCAGCATTCCCTTAGCTCTCTCCACTGCCCTGTCACACTTCTTGGCCACTTTGAGGTAATCAGAAATGATTATTCGCAGGTCCCTTTCCTGCTTGGATTTTGTCAGTACCGCCCCCCCACCATCATGTACTCTGCGCCGGGGTTCTGTGCCCCAAGTTCATGACCTTGCTTTTCTTCACAATAAATCTCAGCTGTCACAGTTTTGACCACTCTTTCAGCTTTTTTAGATCACCAATCATTCATTCCACCCCTCCTGGAATATTTACCTATTACAGATCTTTGTGTCATCGGCAAAAAGGCATACCTGCCCTTCCAGCCCCTCTGCAATGTCACTAATAAAGACATTAAAGAGGACCGGAGTCAGTACCAAACCTTGTGGTACCCTGCTGGTCACTGGTGAATTCGGTTTACCACCCTCCTCTGCCTTCTATTCCCCAAACAATTTCTTATCCAGATTACCACCTTTGTACCCACTCCCAGACTGCTCAGCTTGTTTATGAGTCTTCGATGTGGAATGGTGTTGAAGGCCTTACTAGAATCTAGGTAGGCCACGTCCACGGCTTCAGCCTGATCCACCTCCCTGGTCATCCAGTCAAAGAAATCCATGAGATTTGTCTGACATGACCTTCCTGTAGTGAATCCATGTTGCCTCAGATCTTGTAAGCCACTGGCTTCAAGATAATCCACTATCCTTTCTTTCAGTAATAATTCCATAAATTTCTCCACCACCGAGGTCAGGCTCACTGGCTTATAGTTTACTTGCTCCTCTCTGCTTCCACCTTTGTGAAGTGGGACAACATTTTGCCATCATCCAGTCCTCTGGAACCATTCCCATCTCCACTGAGTAGTTGAACAGAACAGTTAGAGGTGCAGCTAGTACCTCCCTGAGCTCCTTCAATACCCTGGAATGTATCCCGTCTGGCCCCATTGCCTTGTCTACCTTCAGGCTTGCATGTCCCTTTATGATTCTCTCCACTGTAAAGTGTCTTGTGTCTGCTTTCCTTCCCTTGATACTACTACCCCTTATCTGTGGTCCCTTGCCTTCCCCTGTGGCACAAAGTCGAAAGCCTTGCTGAAGTCCAGATACAGAACATCCACTACCTTGCCCCTATTCAATGCCCTTGTGACCCGGTTAAAGAAATCAATCAAATTTGTCTGGCATTATCTCCCCAAGCAAACCCATGTTGCTTTTCATCCTGGAGGCCATGTACCTCTAGAAAGCTCACCAGTCTCTCTTTGAGAGTGTTCTCCATTAGCTTGCCTACAGTCGAGGTGAAACTGACCGGTCTGTAATTACCAGGTGCATCTCTGGGGCCGCCCTTGTGGAGAGGCACCACATGCACCATTCTCCATTCCTGGGGCACTTTCCCTGCCTCCAAAGAGGTGTTAAACAGGTCTGTCAGGGGATCCGGCAGGACCTCCGCCAATTCAATCAGGACTCTAGGGCGCACACCGTCTGGTCCAGGAACCTTATCCACCCAAAGGGTCCTTAGGCCCTTCAAAACTCGATCCTTCTGTATCTTCCTATCAGTTTCTACCCCATCCCCCTGCAGAGCCCCAATTTTCCCTCATGGTGTAGGTCCATCTTTTCTCTAGCAAAGACCAAGCTGAAGTACTCCTGCACCACTCCTTCAATCATGAGTTAAATCTCTTGGTACATCCCCCATGTCGCAAGTCTGTTATAATGGTGAGTGCGAGACAGCTGACAGCTGTCAATCAACACAGTGCAATGAGTGCAAGCACTAAATAGCGTCTGCGAGGAAAGTTAAACATTAAGTTTAAATTCCAAATAATGGCAAAGTTTAAATTCCAAATAACGGCATTGCATTTCTTCTTACCTGAACCTGGCACCAAAGAACAATTTTTATGTGAGCAAGAAAACTCACTAGCAAACTAGAGGACAGAGAGTGATATCAGGCTCTTCAAAGAGTGTATAAATGACACAATTTCTATGACAGTTGTGTCAAAAGCTAGCAAGTATAAAAAACAGTGTATAGGTAGGGTGTATAGGTATACAGGTAGGGTGCATAATTTTTTCTTTTATTTACACACACCCTTGGTGTGTGATACCTTAATAAACCCCTTAAGCTTCGCTCTTAGGGTTTATGTGGTATCACACATCTTGGGTGCATATACAATACCATTATAAAATGGCAAGAAAAAATAAAGAAACTTCATTTGTCAAAAGATGTCACCTTACCATGCATTAAATCTCTATAAAGGTACTGACAGATGCTGAGACTCATGCTCCTCCTCAAAAAACAGCTTACTTTACAAATAAGCCATTTTATGAGTGTGATCATCCACTCCAGCGTGTGCAATTATAAGATTTTAATGCACTTCCAAGGGGCGTAACGACACTTGTCCTTCGGACCTGTGCCTCAACATGCCCCTGGAGTGTGTTTTTTCTTTCATTGGGCCAGCAGTTTGGAGTTACAATCTCTCTCAGCTGCAGAAGCAAGAAAAAAAATCACACTTTGCAAATTCTGACAACAACACCAATTAATCTGCAAAACAAAGTTTGCCAACTTCACACATCTCTAGCCACCACTGAGAGGGATTGTAACTGTAAACTGATGGCCCAATAAAAGAAAAAGCTAACCATCAACTGAGGACTGGGCTCTGGGGAGTTCGAATTCAGGCCTGCAAGAAGATCTTAAAGCAGAGCAAATATTCTGAATTTGTTAAAGTTCTGTGACATAAATAGGAACAGTTCTGTGACCTACTTAGGGACTTTTGGGGCAACACACTTGCACATAAATTTAAGCAAATGGAAAGTCTATCTGTCAGAGACAGCCAGCCTGAGCCAGCTAATAAGATGCAGTGGTGCATGTCTCTGGTAATATTCAAAATAAAAGCCTGACCACTCTACAATGAAGAATATCTTATTTATCCAGTAAAACAACTTCAGCATGACTTTGCCTGACTTCTTCTGAAAAAGTGCAACTTCGTCAGGAAAACTCATTCCAAAGTGGCAAAGTGGGCAAGTCACAAAGTTTCTCACAAAGGGGAATTTTGCAACTTCAATCGTACTTTGCCGGAGAACTAAAACTCTGAAACATCTCTAGTTTAATTTTTATAAAGCAAAGTGCAATGAATGTGTTGGGATTGCAACATCAATGTCTTCATAAATAGTATGACAAGCGTTTTATGATTGTATTAATGTGGAAATGTGCTATGTGGAAATTTTTATACAAAATTTCTCATATACAGCCAATTAAGCAATAATGCATGACAGGATGTGTGTTGTGCTGGAATAACGTCACACCTGGGGTGGTTGGGCATGAGGCTAAAGGTCAAGTGCGTCCAACACCCCAGAAGTGACGTTATTCCAGCATGACACACACCCTGGAGTGCATTATTGCTATTATACAATACCTCAGTGTAACACAAAAATAGAGACAGATGTTTATGTGTTTTAAAGTTGAAATTTAATGAAGATAAGGTTTTTAACATTTAAAACTGACTTTAAATTAAGAAAAACGTGTTCCTTTTTTACAGTAAAACTGCTGTTTTAATTAGTAAACTGTTACTTTTTGTAAACTTTTAATGAAATCCTGCTTTCCAAACTGTTTTATTTTTTTTAAACATATTTCAACAACTTTGTTAGGCTTTATTAACCTGTAAAATGCAGATTCAATTTAAACAACCTTTTTAACTGTGGTTGTATTCGTGTGTCTTATTTTTATGTTTTTATTTATAAATGTTAAAGACACATAGAGTTTTTTTGTATTATGGTCTGCTGGCATTGCATGTAGTTGCTTCTGGTGTTGTCTTCCTTGTTGGTTGCTTGATTGAAGTCTCGCATTTCTTCTGAGGAGGTAATTGCATTGTGGTCGTCACCGGTTCTGGGCTGGGCTTCGGCGCTTGTAGAACTTCCAGGGGGAAAGCCTGGTTGTGTTTTCTAGAGTTGCTGCTCATTTTATCCTGAAAGGATGGTGCTCCAGGGCTGTCATAGAATAAGTATGGGACCCCAATAGCTCCTCAAGAGAAGTTTCTGATTTATGCCCCGTTACGGACATGATTTGGCGTGCTGCTTGAAGACCCACGTTTGACAGCAATTGTTTGGCCATAGCTCTGAGGCTATGGTTCATATACATTGTTTGAAGGTTTGGGAGTTTGCATAGTTGAGCAAGCATGGAAGAGAGGAAGTTTACTCCCATAGGCTCTAGAGAGCACCATATTTCTTCATAGTCAAGCTGAGCCTGCGGTTTGCGCCTTGGATGAAAGTACAGGCACGGTGTGTTTGGGGGTAGCTTCGAGAGGTACTTTTCAACGCATTTCACTGGGCAGTGTGGGTGGCTCAGTACCTCAAACATGGCTCCTCATAGTAAATCTTTGTTGCATTCATGACAGCTCTGATGGTTTTTCGTTTTCTCATTAAATGACAGGGTTACATACTTCAACCCTCTTTCATCTGTCACAATTTATAGTGAGTCAGGTTTTAATTATTGTTGCTCCTCTCATCCCCTTTTGGCCAGATGTAATTGTAGCCTGAACCAGACATGACAAATGAGACCTGGGGCCATGTCTGTATTCAGTGATTCAGAGCTTCGGATTTTGGCTAAATCTGTGGCAGTTATTGGAGGCTGGTTTCTTCGTACGATCTTTCCCATCTCTTCATAAATTTTTGACATAGCCTAGGAACACATTGTTCGAGGAGCTGAATTCTGTATCTGCCATTACGTTCATGCCGCCACTTAATGGCGACTCATTCAAAAAATCTATTTATTCCGGCTCGTAGGCCAGTGTAGCTGGAGATGCTATATGGCTCTCCGTTTGTGTACCTAACTAATCCGTAAAATTGTCTCAGCACACTGTTTAGATTAGCTGCTTCAATTGTTTGAAAGTCTATTTCTATTTCTTTCTCTGACACCCAGTCTTTCAGCACTCTGACTCAGGGTTTTAAATAATTGATTAACAGTTTTTTTCTTGGGACAATACTAACTGTACAGAAAGTATTTATATAGGTTTTGTAGAAGTGTTACAGTATGTTTGTTAAACACAGTGAGGCAAGTGCTGTGCATTTTCAGAATGTTTTACAACTTTTATGAGCAAAACGCTAACCAATTTTTAGAGTTAAATAAAACCCTGCTGACTTCCCAGGCCGTTTGGCACTTTGTATTCACATTGTTGCAGGGCAGCTCAAGTGTGTCCAGCCCTCTGTCAGCTGTTTCTAAATGTTTGCTTTTTTCTTTCTTTTTCTTACTTACAGAGATGTTGGCAGCTGTTGATGTACTTGGTGGCTCTTCAGGGGAAAAATTTTTGGAGCGTTTTGTCCATGAAGAGTTTGAAGTTGGATTCAGGTAAGGCTGTCATTTGTTTTCTGTGAGCTGAAGCAGTGGCTTTCTGTCAGAGTGAAGGCAGCTGTGTTTGGATATCTTCAGTCAGGTGATTTGCCCAACTGTGCCAGTACTGGATACAGTGATGTTATAATGAGATGTCATCACTGTTGATAGGACTGGTTGGCCAAGCAGCTCAGATCTTCTTATGGTATTGTATAATTCCTGATTTATGCGGATACTTGGGACGTCCCATGTCTATTTATACAGCTGAAACTGTATACAACTGAAATTGTATTGGTTTCAGTGGAGCCACTCTTTAAAATACACTTTCTCACTTACTACTCACGTTTTCTTTTATTGAATTTATCAGACTCATTTAAAACATAAAAATGTAACAAATGTTGCAGACTACAGGCTATTTGTTTTCTCCACGACTGCTGGCTCTGACAAACACACAGGCCGAAACTGACTAAAACTTACAGGTATTCAACCTCTGGCAGCACATTTAGCCCTTGTTTAGCAGAAATATAGAAACATAGACTGTGTTGGCAGAAAATAATCAGTAGGCCCATCTAGTGGACCTTATTTTCCCTACACAGTACTACACCCTGGACCCTATTTGGACACTGGTGTCCCCACTCCTCCCTTTCCTCTACCTATTATACCCATGTGCCTATCACATGCATGCTTGAAGTTCCTCACTGTCTTCACCTCCACCACCTCTTCTGGCAGGCTGTTCCAGGCATCCACCACCCTTTCTGGGAAGAAGTATTTCCTCTCATCCATCTTAAACTCCACTCCCAGCTTTATAGCATGCCCCTGTGTTCTGTTGCTCCTCCTCCTCCTCCTCGTCCTCCGTTGAAGTGGTATATAATTGCCTGGCAAAGATCCAGGACTGGATGTCCTCTACCTGGCTGAGGCTGAACCCTGGTAAGACAGATGTGCTGGTTATCAAGCCTGGTTGTTGGCATGACGAGAATGCTCTGGGGTGGCAACAGGACGTGTCCTGGGATATACCCTGTTGATGGCATCCTCTAGGGTGAGAAATCTGGGCATCATCCTTCATGACAGGTTGATACTTGATGCTCAGGTGTCATCTGTTGTCCAAAGTGTTTTTTTACCACTTAAGGAATGTTTCTTGGATTAAACCCCTAGTTCCACCCGAGGACTTAAGGTTCACTACTAAGGTTCACTAAGGTCTGTAAGGTGCTAGAAGGCTATGCACCCATGATTGTGCCTGTTACTTTAATTATAGTAACCAGTATCAAAACTTGCCATTATGTAGTTGTCAAGGCACTGTTTAAATTCAGATTTAGGTTTACTAGAGATTACATCTAAAGGAAGCTATTCCAAGGGTTAATGATTCTTTGAGTAAAAAAGTATTTGCGATTGGTGTGATGAAATCTTTTCCTCATTAGTTGGAGAGGATGCCCCCTTGTGGCATAATGAACATTTTTAAACTCAAGACCCAACTCAGTTAATAAATACGGATCTTGAATGAGATCAAACATAAATATGAGGTTTCCTATTTGACGATGGGTTACTAAAGGCATAAGATTTAGTTGTTCAACTCTAGCTTCATAAGGTACATTGTATAAACCCGATAAACTTTTCGTAAACTTTCTCTGAACCTGTTCCAATTGAGATATACCAGATTTTTATGTGGACACCAAAATTGTGAGGCGCACTCAAGATGCAGCGTCGCATATGTCCTAAACAGTGGTACCATTACTTTAGGGTCTCTGGATGAAATATTTTTTTTTATGGCCCAAATTACATTGTTAGTTTTGTTGATGGCATTATTTATCTGTTCCTTGTTACTGAGATCACTTGAAATAAGTACACAAAGGTTCTTTTCCTTATTTGTAGTATTTAAAAGGGAACTATCCAAGTAATAATCAGCCAATGGATTTTTAACCCCATATGCATAACTTTACACTTAGAAGTGTTTAATCTCATGCCGCATAAATGCACCCAGTGAGTAATTTTGTCAAGATCACTTTGAATAGTTAACATATTATTGGTGTTGTTACATGGGCCCCCAATTTTAATGTCGGCTTCATATTTAGAAGATGATGATAAACAATTTTTTGTTAAATCTGAAATAAATAGCTGAAAAAGACATGGGCAGAGTACCGAACCCTGTGGGACACCACTAGTGACCCTACCTGACTCTGATAAATGACCACTGATTAATACTCATCGGATTCTGCCACTGAGCCAGTTCTCAATCCAATTAACAATACATTTATTTATACCCGTATTACGTAGTTTGTTTATTAGTGATTGATGAGGCATGACATCAAAGGCTTTACTGAAATCAATGTAAGTGATATCAACGCAAGTATTATTGTCAAGGTGTGAACGGACCTGTTCATAGATACACATAAGATTGCTTAAGCAACTCCTGTCTCTTTTACATCTGTGTTGCTCAAGGTCAGCTATGTTAAGTATTGGAGTGATAAGGTCTTTGACAATACTTTCCAGTGGTAGCACGTGAGGTTGGCACCCGAAAGACGGCGCCATCCGAAATGGCGACACATGTGGGCGAAAGCCCGAAAGGCAAGGGGCCGGGGAGGGCAACCAGATGTGGGGTTGTGGGCGACCTAGCGAAAGATGTTGCTATATGCGACACACACACACACGCGCGAGGGGGAGTGAGCATGGCGAGTGTGGCCTGGGAGGGGCAGAGGTGATGTGGGGTGGCGCTGTGGTCAGCTGCTGAGCTGCACCATGGCATCGGGGGTTGGCCTCCACTTGCGGTGCTGGGGTTCTGGGTTATGGTCTGGGTCTGGACGCTACTGCCTTTTTGTTGCACCCGGCCCAAACATTATTTATATTTTGCTTTTTCACCCCCCCCGACAATGTACCCCCCTGGAGTTGGGCCTCTGGGCTTGCACTACAACCCATAGCCTGGAATTGAAGCTTGGAGTGCCTCCACAGCACGAGGAGAACTACTGCCACCCGCCCCCCCCAAGACTATCCAACAGGTACAGCCACGGCTCTACTAGGCTTTGAGAGCTGATTCAAACTCTGGCGCCACCAAAGGACTCACCCTCATTGGATGCTCTGCACCCAGGAGTTCCCCGGTTGGCCAGGCTGCCCTGCATCTCCAGTTTTTAAACTGGGCTCAGACTCGTAGTGCTCTGAACCTTTTGCTCGGCGAAATTTTCATTTTAGCAGTATTGTCTGGACCTACTCATAGCCCTTAGAATTGTGCATGTATTGTTGTTCTTACTTAGAGCACTAAGATTTCATACTGGTACAGATTCTTTCTTGTTTAAGTAACTGTTTGTTTAGCCCATAGCAATGATCATGTACTGCAGTTTAATTTAGAGGACTAAGATCACCTGTTGGGACTGATTTTTTTCTTGTTTAAATAATCATGTCTAGCCTGTAAAATTGTTCTTGTACTGCAGTTATAGTTAGAGCATTTTAAGTTCTCTAGTAGGGCCAGGCATTTATAGATTAGAAACAATGATTAGTCCAAAGACACTCTTGGACTGTTTGCCGCTGGTTCTACGTGTCTGCAATTCTTCCCACACCCTCCCCCTGCCCATTACAGCCCTTTGTCTGTAAATTTAACTTTCCTAATCCTACCGGCACCAAGCCTGCCATCTTGACCCACCCCACCCCCCAGCTAGCCCCTTTCAGCCTGATTGATTGCCCTCTTTTGTTTTTACTGTGCCTTCCCTCTTCCTGTTGGGCTGTCTAATCCCTGTATCCATTCCCTCTCTCCCACAGGCGCACTTTTCCACAGCCCTCTGCGCTTGCACCACAACCTGTGGCTCGGAATTGAAGCTTGGAGCACCTCCATGGCGTGAGGAGAACTGCTGCCACCCCAAGACTATCCACCAGGTACGGCCATGGCTCTCCTAGGCTTTGAGAGCTGACTCAAACTCTGGCACCACCAAGGGACTCGCCCTCATTGGATGCTCTGCACCCAGAAGTTTCCTGGTTGACCAGGCTGCCTTGCATCTCCAATTTTTAAACTGGGCTCAGACTCGTAGTGCTCTGAACCTTTCGCTCGGCAAAATATTTGCCTGCCCCCAACCCCCCAACCTTAATTAAATACACTTTGGCCCCACCCACCCACCAACACATACAGAGAGTATCGAGTTCCATACACCTCCCTCTTAAAGGGCAGCAACCACTGAACCCAGTACCAACTACTAAGGTTTGTGCCTGTCGCTACTGTTGTGTTCTGCCCACTCCCCCACTAGCTTAGCTCAACCACCAAATGCCTACATACAGACACGCACTCTATCTACCTAGAATGCAGACTCATATTCACTGGACATTGCTCCTAATTCTCGTCTGCTGGCTGAAGTCTTACCCCGACTGGGGTTACAAAACCTCCCCATATACACAACCCCTGAATAACTTGAGGGGTACCTCCTCTGACCAGCTCCTGGCAACTGCCTTTAAGGCCCCACTGAACCAGTACTTGCCACTAGTACCTAGTCCTGTATCTATAGCTGCCTTACTGCATGGGTGGACTGCTTAAGTTTCCAACAAACACCTCAGGAACCACAAGCAAAATCAAGCCTGCTTATCTTGGCTGTTTTCACCACGATCCCTCAGAAAACTGATCCTCTTATTGCTTATACTGTCTGGCAATGTGCACCCGAACCCTGGCCTTGGACTTCCCCCAGCAGGAGAGAACAATACTTATCAGGCTGGGCCATCTAAGGTTAGTATCCCTGAATACTGGAGGCCTCATGCCTAAGCTCCCGCAATTCCAGCCATGGGTGGAATCGATCAAACTGGATGTGATTGCCCTCACCAAGACGTGGCTGTCTCCGAAGAGCCTTGATACTGCAATAGCCCTTGATGGTTTCACCATATTCAGGCAGGATAGGCTGTTCAAGAGGGGTGGTGGCTGCCTGGTCTACATCAAATCTGATATAAGGGGACAAGCCCTACTGGTCAGTCTGTGTAGCAAGGATGTGCAAATTCTCAGTATTAAACTCTCTATTGGTCAACAAAATAAGGTTCTCATGCTCTCAACAGTATATCTACCTCCAGGTAAACAGGGGCTCGGACTGGATCACTTCTTTAGTAACCAAGGGCTTATCAGCCAAAACTGGGAACAGCTCGTAGTCGGAGACTTCAATGTCAATTGGCAATCCCAAGATGCAGCAACAGCTAGAGACAAAATATCTAGCCTATGCCTCACACAATTGATCACACAAGCCACAAGGATAAATTATAGGACTGGCTCTAGTACACTTACTGATTGGCTCCTATCCAGTTGCCCTGACCATATCACAGAGGTCTCTGTTCTACCTGACTCCCTAAGTGACCACTCCCCAGTTATGTGCACCTGGTCCAATAAGTTTATAAAGCATTCACATCAGAACAGCAGACCTTGTACACTAAGACCCAGCCTGCTGGAATATTTCCGACAGCACCTAAGGTTAATTGATTGGTCACCTCTCGACACCGCCAGTGATAGTAACCAATCCCTAGACTACTTCTGCTCAGTCTTTACAAATGCCTGTGATATTTTCGCCCCCTACAGCTCAAAAAAAGTAAGAGGGGTCAGTATCCCTTGGCTTTCTGGAACCCTAATCGACCTTATGCGACTCAGGGACAACTTCTGACATAGGGCCAAAGCATCAGGAAATATGGTTGACCTCACTGCCTACAAAGCAGCCAGAAATAAATGTACAATACTTATCAGGCAGGCCAAGGCCTCCTACTGCAAAGACCTAAACAGGAGTTGGGAAATGGAAAGGAATACTGGAACTCAGTGAAATCCCTTACAGGCAGGACCACCAAGGCACACCCTGATCTTCTAGTTACCCCATCAAGGACACTCCAGGATCCAAGTGACATTGTGAATGCATTTAATACTGCTTTTATGGACCTAAGTGCTATGCTTCCCAGGAAATACCTCCCTTCCCCTCCCCCCAGTCTGGACAGCCCCCTAACTTGAGCCCGCCTCCTACTACATCCAAAGGCCCACTGCCTTTCTACTTCAGACACCTCTCCGAGGCTGCGACCAAACAGTATGTCAAGTGGGTACTGGGCAAGACCAGGATGGGGAGTGACACCTTCGACATGAAGCTAGTAGCCCTAACACTAAATGAGCTAGCTGGACCACTTACAAAAATCTTTAACACAGCCCTACAAATGGGCGTATTCCCAGACAAGTGGAAGGCAGCGCACGTCATGTTGGTCCACAAAAGTGGAGACCAAGCTTGCCTCTCTAACTATCACCCATCTCCATTTTACTATCTCTCTCCAAAGCCCTGGAACGTACAGTATCTGACCAACTTACTGAACATTTAGAGAAATGCAACCTGCTAAGTATGCAGCAGCACAGTTTCCGTAAACATCACTCCACCCAAACAGCCCTGATAGAGTACACTACACACCTCTATGAGGCTCTGGATAATGAAAGGGCAGTAGGCTCTATATTCATTGACCTCACCAAGGCATTCTACACCATTAACCACCAACTCCTACTACAGTGTCTCCTCTCCATAGGCCTTTCATCTAGCACTGTTACCTGGTTCGAAAGCTACCTCTCACGTAGAACACAATGTGTGAAGATCTTTAACATTCTCTTTGAACCTAGGGAGGTCAGCCTTGGAGTCCCCAAGGCTCCATACTGGGTCCACTCTTATTTAGTCTATTTATAAACTCACTACCTGTTGCCTACCCAGCAAAAATGGTGCTTTACAGTGATGATGCAGTAATTTCTGCATCTGGTAGGGACATCACCACTATAACCAATGACCTACAGGCCAGTTTTAAATTACTATAATCTTGGTTCTCCCATCATAAACTGTTACTCAACTACAAAAAAAAAACAAGTGTATGCTCTTTACGGTGCCACAAAACAGGAAAAAGCATGGGCTCCTACACATAACAAGTCAAAAAGGTGAGCTGCTAGAGCAGGTCAGCACTTTCAAATATCTTGGAGTATACCTTGATGACAAGCTCTCCTTCACAACACACACTGAATATGTTGTCAAAACAGCTAACACCAAACTGTGAGTTCTCTACTGACACAGACACTCTATGCCCTTGGAAGCTCCTAAACTGGTTACATGCAGCTCTGTGCTATCTACTATTGACTATGGTCTAGTGATCTATGGTACTGGCTCTGACCCATCCTGAAGAGGATCATAACCCTCCTCAACAAGGCCTGCCACCTGGTCCTGGGTGCTGACTATCAGACGCATACATGCACCTTGTATTCAGACACCGGTTGGCTTCCCCTCCATCACAGAATCAAATACCAGGCTTGTCTACTTGGGGGAAAAAAGCATTGCTTGGCCTTATGCCTGAGTCCACCTCCAGACTATACAGCTACACCCAACCAACTGTGAACACCAGAGGTGCTACCAAAGGAGTGTTCCTAGTGCCTTTTAAGTGTGCCACACTCACACAATGATCCCTCTCCTACACGGGCCCTAAATGGCTTAATGACCTACCTACTAAACTCCTTGGGTCCAGCAAAGTCAGCCATTTCAAATCTGAACTCCACAACCTGCTGGCACGTGAGACCACCTGCAACTGTTAGCCCTTATCAATGCCATCTGAGGGCCTTCCACATTCCCCAGCACCCCATACTGCCCTGAACAGCTCCCCCATCCCTTCTCCTACTCACCCCCCCACCTGACAATGCCTTCCTGGCTGCAGCCCCCCAACTTATATCGTCCTTGTCCTGGATCTGTCTAGACCCTCTAATTCTCCTACGTGGCAATTCCTCACTACCGTAGACAAGTGGTTGCTTTGCCATGCACTCTCTAATTGCTCTGCCTGTTTCTGCCCAATTGCACTTAGAAACATGTTCATTGCACTTAGTAACCTATATTTTTTGTTATGTGGCCACCAGCTGTTTCACTTTCATATGTTTATTGTTGTCTAGTGTCACCCTTGTTCCTCTCTATGTACAATGTATTCACTGATTTAACTCAATGGCTCCGTATTGTGTCACCTGACTTGGAACCTTTGTAAACAAGCCTCTGGCTCAAAGGTATTAATCTGAATCTTAAATAAATAAACTATTGACTGATTAAATAAAAATGTCCATGGCATTTTGGTCAATGAGCTGATAGTCACCCCAGATGTGTCACACACAAGAATCCACTCCTTGCTGTTCACTTCTTTTTCCTATTTTGAGTAACATCTGAGACTGGTGGTGCTGCCACTGTATCGAACATTGGTAAGACCCCACCTGGAGTACTGTGTCCAGTTCTGGAGACCATATAACAAGAAGGAGATAGACAGGGTGAGGCTGTCCAGAGAAGGGTGACTAAAATGGTGCAGAAACTGCATCAGAAACCCTATGAAGAGAGGGACTAAGGGATCTCAATATGTACACCGTGGAAGAGAGGAGGGAGTGGTGGGACATGATAGAGATCTATAAATACCTCACAGGGCTGAACAAAGTACAAAGGTGAGTATTTTTCAGAGGAGAAGATGCAAGGCGACATACAATGAAGCTGGAAGGGGGGGATTTCAGAGGGATGTGAGGAAGTACTTTTTCACTGAAAGCATGGTGGATGCTTGGAATGGTCTTCCAGCAGAGGTGGTGGGGTGTGAAAACAGGGGTGTGCTCCAAGCATGAATGGGCTAGAGACATGGGAATATTAGTTGGGAAACGGGGCAGGGAGGGAGGTAGCCAGAGATCAGATAGGGTCTGCGGTGAAAGTATAAGCAGGGAAAAAATGGGCAGACTGGGTGGGCCAAATGGTCCTCACAGTACCTGCCGACATGTTTCTATGACTTCCCAGAAGAGCTGCAAGGAAATACATAAAATGTCAAAAAACAGCAATGCTATTGGAAATGAGCAAGTGCATAAGATGCATAAGTATAAAAGTTGCATACCCGAAAAAGGGACAAGCTCAGAATTATTTGCAAAATAAGGCCTCCTATTCAGAAGGAGCAATTTATGTCCTGCAAATCATAGGGCAGCATGCCTAATAGTGCGCAGCTGTTAAGGAGGCATATTCAGATAAACAGTGTATCTTGTCTAGTGCGTGCTGCTTTTATGAATATCTGGCTGGGGTAGTGTTGTGCAAAGTGCATAGGTGTAGTGCCCCATGCCCCCCTGCTGGTAACAGACACCCAGGAGCAGAGGGGAATAGTGTGTTCCAAATGGGAACGTGCCTTAGCTCCCAGGTGCGACATTCAAAGTCCTGTGCACTAGAGATGACACAAGGTATACGTGGCACTATGAGGTCATTTGCATACAGTTATGTGGCCATTAGCTACTCTGTGCAATGCCACTGCACCTTTGTATGTATTCAGCTTCAGCCACTGTCCCCTCCTTCACTTAACTCTGTAGTAATTCTGTCATTTACATTGGTAGTCCAATGGTACCCCCTCCTGCTGACTCCACATTGTAATTATGTTAATGTTCCTGGCAGTCCAATGGTATCCCTCCTGCCCTGATCCGATTTGTAATAATGTCATTTTCTCTGGTAGCCAGTGGTACCCCTTCCTACCCTGATCCCCATTGTAATAATGTTAATTTCCCTGGTAGCCAGTGGTACCTACTTCCTGCCCTGATCCCCATTGTAATAATGTAAATTTCCCCGGTAGTGTAGTGGTAACTTGCTCCTCCTCCTCCAATGTCAATCATATAACTGCATAATATCCCTGGCCCACACATGCAGCACTCACCACTCCCAAATGCTGATGCACCCAAAGAAGCCTGACATTGTTGGTGAATGAGAGCAGGATGGTGAATGGCACAGACCCTCCACTCCCTACTTTGACCAGCCGCTATCTGAACTAATGGGATTGGGTGTGTATGTGCAGTAAAAACAGCTGCTTGTACTATACATGCAGGCTCAGTCCCATTCATTAAGGGGTAAGACTTTAAGTGTTAGTTAACTACACTGTAGTTACAGTGTAACTACACTGTAACTGCATTGCAATAGCAATGTAGTTATATGCAACAAACATTGTAACTACAGTGTAATTAGCCCTGTTGCATGTAGTTAATGATTACCTACTTTGCAGCTACATTGACACTGAAAGTGTGACCCATTTAGATGTTATTTATTTAAACATGGCAAGTGGAAGAGGTAGGTATTCCTGAAGAAGCATCATTTGTGAGGCGAAGTGCCAGTTTGTTGGTAGTGATTTATGCCTCTGTGCTCTGTTACAGCTAGTTAGTTTGTCCCATGGTTGCATGTATTTTTTTTTTTACTTGCACCTTTTTCTGACTCTGTTATTTTTGTAATAAAACGTTATTTGGTGGTGATTAAAATGTTGTCTAGTTAATTTCACCGACACCGCCATAATGCCCTGATTTTTGTAACTGAGCTCATAACAGGAGGAGGCACACTGAGCCAAGGCTCATTTCCAGGAATGACCTAGGGGAGAAGGAATAGGAAATAGAATATTAAAAGCACACACAGTATTAATGATTGATACAAAATACAGTACAAACAGAGAACAATTTAACATGGCACAGGTGCATATACAAAGTAAAGGGAGCTAAACAAAGGTACAATGAACAGCTTTAATGTACAAAATAAAGAGACCAAAACAGGTGGAATGAATGGCAATGCAGATGAAGAAAAGGAAGGCTCCTGATACAGGATGGGGTAGAACCCAGGGAGAGGCCTGACAACAGGGAAGGTAGGGGGCTCCAACAGGGAAGGATCAGGGAGGGGAATGACAAGAGCAGCAGGGAATGGGAAGAAGTTTTTGCTGGTCCCTAAAGGAGACAGTGGATGTGGCGAGAGGAGAGGAGAGGTGTGGTTTCCAGAGGGAGGGAAGGTGAGAGGAGGGTCAGTGCTAGTCGCCATCCTCATCTCACCTACAGACAACATCGAGCTTCTGAGGGTGTGTCAGTTGCTAAACAGTGGGTGGAGGGAGGTGGGTGCTGTGTGGGTGCACCAGAAAGTGGGGTTTATGTAGTTCTTTAACAGGACGCAGAAGAGGAGTACACCTAAAACTACCAAGGAAACTGATATAATTATAATGAGGTTTAAGAAGAAAGAGGGGATACCACTAGACTGCCAAGGCTGTACATGTTAGGTTAACGAAGGTCGGGTGAGGGGTTAATGTCATCGCCTTACAGCAGTGCTGCTGGGAGAGGGTTTACATGCCCCTCTGCATGTTGATATGAGTGTAGTTTTGGAAATGTTAATTAGCACTGCCCAGGTGTCCATTTAGTGCCTTCTGAAAACCCTTTCAGTATACCACTGCACCCTCTATTCAAGAGGTTCACCTCATTTGCATGGGTGCTGTGGTGTATTGTGTAGGAAAATTATGTCTTCGAGATGTCTCTTGACTAATCAAGAGTATCATCCTGAGACATCTCTGCATCTGAGAACTACAAAGCAAAGCTGTGCAGTTCTGGAAAGCAAAGGTGTCTCGAGATGACACTCTTGGTTAGCCAAGGGATGAAGGGTGGAGCAGAATGATGGCTGCACTGCTGCTCCACTCCATAGCACGCCAGATATGCGATTCTGTATAGGTTTTTTAACATTAATTCTTTCCCTACTTTGTGCAGTCGATAAATAAACATGATGTCATTCTAATGTTGTTGTTATGCTGCCGGACTTGAAGTGGCGAGTTTTCCTTTTAAGTGGTGTTGGAGTTGCAGCCACGGTAGGACGAGCGGTTGGTATCCTCAGTATTTCAGGCAGGGTCAAGAGTGGTGCACAGAGCTTTCTGACTGAATGTTTCGCAGGCTGACCTGAGTACAGCCCTTGGATGAATCAAGGAGAAATAAAAATGCCTAGGTTGGGAAAGGACGACTTGAAGGAGGATGTTGCATTTAATGCTGATATGTGTGCATACTGTATTTATTTTATGAGGTATGCCAGTATTACCTAAGTGGGTTAAGTCTAATAAATGGTGGGCCCCATACCCCCTGAGTTATTGTGCTCAAAGAAGCATTTCTCTTTGCTTGTTTTTCACAGGTCAGTACCTCCATTGGAGAAGGGAGATGGCTGGTCACCGCTGGAGAAGCAGAGAACTGTATTTCATGGAATCCGAACATGTGAAGAGAGGGAAGATCTCCAGGAACTCCAAAAAATATACAAAATCTCTAAAACTCGCATTGAATGGGAGAAAGGTGCTATGAATAATGACCGGCTTTAATTCCTGAAGTTTTAAAATGTGGAATATGATCCTGGACAGGTTACTATTATGGGAAAGAGCACAAATAATCTTATGTGTTACATGTGTCTTTAAAGTAAGATGCTTACCTATTTAGATTGTTTGATTTTAAGGCTGTTCTTATGGGGTTAGTCTGAGTATATCCAGGCTATGCTGTAATTTTGCCTAGAGCAGGTGAGATAACTCTGATGAATGCCAAAAGTTGCTGACCACAATATACTAATCTAGAAATTTTGGGACCAAACAATGTTATGGAAATGAATTGTGCAGACAGGGATTGGACACATAGTTGCCCTATGCCTGTGTTGCTTGTGTTACTCAAAGTTTTTGATTTCCTGGAAAGTGATGGCCAAGGACCATAGAAAGACCGAACTGAAGCCTCTCTGGGAAGGCTGCCAGCAGGGACTAATTAGGAGGGATCTAAAGTGGTCTGCCTCAACTGGGGATTTCAATGCACCAGAGAGCTAACCTCTTAAGCATACTTTGAGTTCCCACACAAGGAAATCAGGGTATTACACTAAGTGCTTTTAAACCAGGTAAAGCCTCAGAAAAGTAATAGATTAATAGTGTAGTGCAGCAATGAATGCTTGTTTATTGCATTTCTTTTACTGCATTCTGGGCATTTTTTCCTAGAGTGAGGTCTGGGATACAGGATGATTCCTCAGTTTGGGCAGACTGAAGCAGATATTCAATCATAAGATAGTGAGTATATTACAGCACAAGACTGATAGCAGTATTGCTGGCCCATCGGCGCAGTGGTTGGAATTCTGCTTGCGACGCTGGCGACCTGGGTTCGGGAATGAACCCAGGTCACCAGAGGGCTGGCCGGGGCCTGAAGGATAGAGCGTCCCATGGACAGCTCTCCTTCTCCGGGGGGAGGGTGGGGAAGTGTCCAGTGTGTGATGGACCCCTCGCGGTGGCCACGGTCCCACAGCTACCAGCACTTGCAGCTAATGGAGGCAGGGCAGACGCTGGATGTCATTGCACGTCCCCGCCTCCTGGAAGAAAAAGCCAAGAAAATGGAGGAGAGGAGAGCCTCCGTCTACATGAAGCCCTCCCCGGGCTTCAATCAGCTACTGCCGCCACACTCTCAACCAGTCACTAATCCTGTGGCGCTGGAATTAGGGGAACTGGTGCCACGGCCCCGCCGGGGTAAGCCGCGGTAACCGGGAGTTGCAGCAGTGGGCAGTCGGTGGGAGCTTCGGGGGCCGTGACCAGGGAAGATAAACAGGATGGACTTCTCCCCAGGAGAAAAGGAAAAAAAAAAAAAGACTGATTGCAGTATTAAGTATTAAGTGGTTAAAGGCTATTATTATGCAGGCAGCTGTATTTTTAAATTTTTTTAATTAATTGTGTAGTAATTTGGAAGTGCTCTGATGGGGTTGTACAATTTAAAAATTTAAATAAGGAGAAATAGGAAAAGAATAATGAAATGTTATTTTATTGATAGAAAAGGATAGGATAGGAATATACAGTTCAAGGTTTTGATATTTATAGTATTGTAAAGCTATGTGATGGTGTTTTGATGGATTTTTTTTGTTAAACTTAAACATTTGTAATGACATAAAAAAAGTTGAACAAATAGTATAAACTAACTAGCCAAGGGACATCTCAAATACACCATTCACACTTTATCAAGCATTTCTTTTTTTATACTTTTACATACAGTGTGAGTTGCAGTCCTACATACATTTTTCATACCTTGCCAGTTTCAGTCCTGCCACAAGAACGACCATGAGAATGGTTGACTAGGGCTGTGCAAAATGTATCTTCCGCCATCAAAATCCTGATAAAATTTCAATTTCGCTTCCATGAAAGTTCACAGAATGTCTGCAAACATTTCACAAAATGTTGCCAAAATTGAGATTTCAATTATTTCCATCCAGTTTAAGAAGTATTAGTCCAAACTGCACTAAATTTGGTATGATGACATTACCAAGGACTATACAGAGGTGTACTGTACCAAGTTTCAGATCTGTGTTGAAAGGTGTCTGAGTTATAAGCCTCCAGACTTTCAGAGAATTTTAAAATTACATTTCACAGTAATGTAAACTGTAGAATTTTAAGCCCCTATAAGTATAAAACTGGAGAATGGAATACCACCAATTTTGTTAGGTTCTTTGACACCAAATATTAGGCTTTGAGGCTACTCCCATGGCCCAGCAGTGGGGAATTGCACTGCAATGATGATGACCTGGGTTTGGAAGGGAGCCACAGAAGTCACGTCAGAAGGCTGGCCATAGCCGAGACAGCTACCACTCTGAAGTGCATCTTGGCCAAGGAGGGTGGGTTCCACCAACACAGCGACCCCTGCAGCTGTGCCAGGGAGCTTGCTCCTGTCACAGGGGAAGCTGTGGCTGTGTGAGGCTGACAGTCACCGCACCCGCCAGGGGAGATGGGAGGGAAAAATGTTGGAGAAAAACCTGGTAGACAATTGAATGATGGCTTTGTGCAGCCTGATCAGAGTATATCCCTGTGAACAGGGTATATCTGTGGGAGATGACCTGATAGCCAGGAGAAAAAAAAACAATATGGAAAAAAAAAGTCTGTGTGTGTCAACTCTCTAATCTCTTGCTCAAAGGCTGGCCAAGTTATAAGCAATCAAAGATTCTAAAATAACCTCAGTAATTAAAGTTGAATTTAATGAGCAATTGTGCAATGTTATGCTGTTGCTGAAGCCATGTCCATACATTTTGCTAAGTCATACACTTAAGTTGCCATTGTGGAAGAAGGTAAAAGGCCCGGGTGAAGTAACAATAAGGTAACATTCATAGAAGGCTCCATAGTAAAGAAATAGTGTAAATAGTGGTGCCAAGTCTCAGGTCACTATCTTGAGTGATGAAGAATGAAGAATAGTCATTGACATCACTGTGCACTAGCCTGAATTCTTGCAATATGCCAGCTAACCAGTAGAGCTCACTGACTTAATGACTCATGGAAGCACATGCATGTGCAGCATTGTTTCTGTACAATGCCACCTGCTGACTCTTTAACGAGCCTGCAGATAACAATACATAGTAGATGTTCACTATTTGAAAACAGTGGCAACAAGTGATGCCAAGTCTAGCAGCTAGCTGCAACTTTGTGGAACTGTGACAGAAGTATCTGGATATCTTAGTCATGATGAAGCATGATGCTTGGCATCACTGTCGCAGGAGTGTTGGAGGGGCATTGCAGGCCTATGATTTTAGTGTAGGTAAGGTGATTCAGTGATGATACATATTTTGTGACAGTTAAATTCCACAGGTGGAATTCTAGTGGCATTACCTATTTGGCATCTATGAATGTTTGTGAAACATTTTCCAATTAGTAATTTCTGAACTATCCACAGTAAATTTTAAATTTTAACCCGCTAAGCCACATTTATCCAGCTTAATTAGATTCCATGACATATTTACTTCAGTATGCATGCCAAATCTTGAGTGTCTACCTGAAATAACAGTGGAGCTATGAACATCCAAATACTTTAAATATTTTTACACAATTTAATAAAAATTGTGACATTTTGAACTCCTGTAACTTACAATTTACACTACTAATTACCTCTCTGTTTAGCAGTTTCTATGACTCTTCCAAGAAAGTATGCATAGAAATGTTCAATTATCTAGCTCCAAAGGTGGCTAAGTTTTAATCATAGAAATTAGTTTCAGAAATGTTCACACGAATCATAAATTACCTGACTTTGAGCCCCTGTAACTTCCCTGCCTCCCATCCGAATGTCATGAAACTTTGTATCATTTTGTTGACGGGTACATGCAATGTGTATGCCAAATTGCAGATCTCTAGCTGTAGCTAAGATATAAGTGATTAAAGAATTTCAGAAAATCCCACAACATTTCACAACATTCTGCAAAATTTTGTGAACATTCTACAAATCAGAATTTGCTAATTCCATCCTTCCCTACATCTGACATATTAGTAAGTCCAGTCTTGTCAGAAATGTATTGTTTAATGTGTACTATTTTTTTTCCTGTTCATTTATCTTTGCCCTATGGATCACTGTTCTTGTAGCTGTCAGAGCAACAGACATAACCAAGGCCAATAGGAACTGAGCTTAAGTAAAATCAGACCCGCTAACACGTTGACCATTCTCATGTGGTTGTCCAAGTGGCAGGACCACAACTGCTTAGCAGTAGTAGAAGCAGTAGCTCGGGCAGTGAGTATTTGAGGCCAATTGGTATGAGTTGAAAATAATTATGTCTCACACGGAAAAGGTAAGTGAATCTCTACCACATAGCTGGTGCATCAGGTACAAGCAGCTAACTATCACTGTGAAATCATAGCCCCTACAACTCACAGTTAGCCCACTTGTATCTCGATTGCAGGGTGAGTTGAATCTGCTGCAAATCCTGTGGGGGGAGGGGAGCGGCTGATGAATAAAGGTGGAACACAGAGTAAGCTACCGGAACTAAACATGAGGAGCATTTTGGTTTTTTAAGTTTTGGAGCAGTACACCGTGATGTGGTAATACAGTTGATGCAGTCTAATTGACATCCAGTACAACAGCTGGTAATGGTCAGTCTTCTTTAACGTGCAAATTGGGACCAAGGAGCAAAACAAATTTCAAAAAACTGTATGAATTTAGAACTGGAATGCAACTTTTGTAAAGATGGAGTCTGATACACATGAAGACCTCTGTGCTTTATAAGATCTCTTCACATGCAGCACTGAGTTCAATTCACTCCTGTTGTAAAAAAACAAACAAAAAACAAAATAAAAATAACACTTTGTAAAGCATGAACCACGCTGACTACTTAGTGATGCACTAAGTGTACTTTTGAATGTAGCAGTGACCATTGTATCAGGCCATTGGCCACGATATAGCCCTTTAGCATGTTGCTATGACTGTTAGCACCGTGCTAATGCTTTGAATATGGGACCCAAAAAGAAATCCAATTGTCATAAATATGCATTCTTAAGTTTGTGTAAATCTGAACACAGACAACCAGTTCCTAATTAGGTCCTTGTTTCCTTTAACTGCTGAGGGGAGCTGATCTTTATTCTGATCCATTATAACAGGAGAAACAGTAGTATATAGTCTCTTAAGTTTTTCTTGTGGGTTTTATTTCTTTTCAAAATACTTCACACTATTTTCTCGAAGTTGTTGACAAGCTTAAATACCTAGGCACCTGGCTTGATAGTAAACTGTCTTTCACTGCTCATATCAATAGCCTTACCACCAAACTTCAAGCTAGACTAGGATTCTTTTTCCAAAACCGGGCACTCTTTCCATCAGAGGTCAGACTCAGATTAGTTCAGGCCACATTCCTCCTACTTGTTGACTATGGGGAAATAATTTATAACTGCACCTCAGCAAGCAATCTTCACAAACTTGACATTCTGTTCCACCATGCTCTGCTTTCCATCACCAAGGCACCGCCTAGGACCCACCACTGTGACCCAGCATCCTGTTGGCTTTCACTGCCGCCCTCCTACACTGCTCTGTATTGTTCATCTTCCCCATTATAACCACCCCTAGATCCTTCTCCTCCTCGGTGGAACCTAGCTGCACCCTTCCCATGGACATCCCTCGCCACCAGAAGGCTGCTTCACCTTGGCACATGGATGCTGAAAATACTCCTAAACAAGCTCTCTAGCTACATTTTCTTTCTCATTCACATCTTGCACAGTACCTACTCCCTAAGGCATGTACCAGATTGCAGAGCAAAAAAGGAAGGGCTAAAAAAACGAGCTGGTTGAGTACAGGGGTCTTAGAAATGGTGAGGGCTAAAAAAGCAGCGTTCAAGAAAGACAAAACATTCGGGAAGGGGGAAGATAGGGAAGAGTATGTGAAAAGGTCCAAGGAAGTTACCAGGGGAGTCAGAGCAGCTAAGGCCTACAGGGAATTGAGGCTGGCACAGGGCATTAGGGACATGAGAAGGACTTCTTCAGATACATATGGGAGAGAAGCAGCTGCAAGGACCAGATAGTTAGGATCAGGAAAGATGGTGGGTAGGCAGAGAAAGGGATGGATCAGGCAGAAGCACTGGATGAGTACTTCTGTTCTGTATTCACGAAGGAGAAAGGAGGGAAGCTACCACAGGGGGCGGGCAGGGGGGAGAGAGGGTAATGGATGAGGTGATCACTGAGGGTAGGGTATTAGAGGGGTTAAGGGCTCTGAGGGTGGATAAGGCACCAGAACTGGAAGGCATACACCCCAGGGTGTTGAGGGAAATGGCAGAGATCCTGGCTGGACTGCTGGCAGAACTGTTTAATACCGTCCTGGACACAGGATGCATACCACATGACTGGAGGATGTCTCACGTGGTACTCATCCATAAAAGTGGACCAAAGGATGAGCCTGGTAACAATAGGCCAGTAAGCTTAACTTCCATCATGGGGAAACTGATGGAGACAATACTTAAGGAAAGGTTGGTGACCTTTATGGAAGACAATGAGCTCCAGGACAGTCACCAGCATGGGTTTGTCTCCAGAAAATCCTGTCAGATGAATCTAGTTGAATATTATAAGTGGATCATGAGAGAATTGGACAAGGGTCAAGCGGTGAATGTCATATACTTGGACTTCAGTAAGGCCTTTGATTCCGTACTGCGTGGGAGGATGGGAGGAAAGTTGAGATACATGGGGGTAGGGACTAAGATGGTTAAATGGATTGAAAATTGGATGCAGAGGGAGACAGCAGAGGGTAGTGGTGGTGGTGGTGGGGACTCTTATCACCAAGGTCTGTGATGAGTGAGGTGCCACAGGGATCGGTACTGAGGCCAGTGCTGTTTGGAATATTCATAGCGGGCATCTCGTATGTCATCAGGAATAAGATCAGTCTATTCACTGATGATACCAAATTGGGGGTAGTGGTGGATGATGTAGCAGGTTGGCAGGGGCTGCAGGATGACCAGACCAAACTGGCGGAGTGGTCGGAAGCATGGCAGTTGGGGTTCAATGCGACAAAGTGCAAAGTCCTGCACTTTGGAGCAAAGAACCCAGGGAGGGGTTACCAGCTGGGAGGGGTGTAGCTAGGTTACACCGAGGAGGAGAAGGATCTAGGGGTGGTTATAATGGGGAAGATGAACAATACAGAGCAGTGTAGGAGGGCAGCAGCAAAAGCCAACAGGATGCTGGGTTGTATCGTGAGAGGGATCTCCTCCTGGAGCAGGGAGGGGATCCTGCCCCTCTATATAGCACTGATCAGGCTGCACCTGTAGTACTTTGTGCAATTCTGGCACCCATATCTGAAGAAGGATGTGAAATTACTAGAAGGGGTACACTGTAGGGCAATAAGGATGATCCAGGGATTGGAGGACAGACCATACAAGGTGAGGCTGAGAGAGATGAACATGTATTCCTTGGAGGAGAGAAGGATTGAGAGGATATGATTGAGACCTTTAAGTATGTAAATGGGATGAGCAAGACAAGCCCTGAGGGGATACTTAGGCTGAGGAGGGGGAGGGACACGAGAGGGCACGGCCTTAGATTAGAGAGGGAAGACCTAGGATGGAAATGAGGAGACACTTTTTCAAGGAGAGGGTCATGGCAGAATAGAATGCTCTACTGGAGGAGGTGGTAGCCTGTAAGACAGCGGGTAGTTTCAAAAGGAGATGGGACAAGGTGAGAGGGAGGGAAGGTAATTGGGAAGGGGAAGGGGAAGGGGTGGGGCAGCTGCAAGGTGAAGGTGCTAGAAGCATACATCTCTTGGTAAGGGTGCTATTTCCTATGCCTACCCCTTGGCTTGGAATAGCTTATAGGCGGTGCTCAAGCTTCTGAATGCTGTCACAGTTAACTTCTTTAAAATCTTGGCCTCTAAACATCTTAGGGTAGTATACAACTTCCGGAGGGCTTAGCACTTTTTGTCCCATCTCCCTTTCCTCACCCCTCTGCCAGCACTCCATTGTTCTGACTCGTGTACTACCCCTTTTCTTCCCTCTTCCCACCACCTCAAATCTTCTTTCCACCATCCTTCTCCTCCTCTTTTCCCCCTTTCACTTTCCTTTTCCCCTCTTGCTGTCTTCTTAATCCCCCTCTCCCCTGCCCTGTCTCCCCCCCACAACCCTGCTCCAGACAATCTCTGTTCCCATGCTTCCTCCTACTAATGTTCACAAGTCTTCTTGTCCTCGCCACTTTTCTTCCTTTCTGCTCTGCACTTAATTTATTACCTTGCACAATCTTGTCAATTTATTATCTTGCTATATATTACTGCACTGTATGATTGCCGTAATTTGTTGTATCTCTGCTTGCTTATATGCCCCCACTGTAATTTTTGCTCGCATGTATTACTATGCTTTGTAACAACGTAGTGTTCTATTTTTTTTGATTGTTTGTAATGACTCGTATTGTACCTGCCAGTATTTTCTGTGTATATGAATCCCCCTTTATGTAATCAGGAACACCTTGTGAATGAACCTGTTCAACAGAGCTTTCCTGCAATAAACTTGAACATCTGTGGGCTTCCCAAGCTGCACCTGTGGCCTTAGCTCTCTCCGAGCAGGCCACAGCTAACAGACCACCCGACTGACCCCCGGACAGATTCAGACAGCCCATCTGTGGGCTTCTCAAGCTGCTCCTGTGGCCTTGGCTCTCTCCGAGCAGGCCACAGCTAACAGACCACCCGACTGACCCCCGGACAGATTCAGACAGCCCATCTGTGGGCTTCCCAAGCTGCTCCTGTGGCCTTGGCTCTCTCCGAGCAGGCCACAGCTAACAGACCACCCGACTGACCCCCAGACAGATTCAGGTACGCACCGGACCTCCTAAACTCATGGTTTTGAATGCCACTGTTTTGACTGGATGCCCAGTGGAGGAACCAGGCACTGACTGGCAGCTGTACTCCTTGGCTGATTTTCCAACGCCTGGTGCTTCCTGGTCTCAGGGAAATCTCTTTCTGTGCTTTGTTCAGGGAAATCTCTTTCTGTGCTTTGTTCTGGACTGAATTTTTGTTAATGTAATCTACATATGTTATGCATCAATTGGTCTTACTTTACCTGCCAGCTTAGCTAGTCTATTACAAGCCACTAGTCTAGCCTCTCAGTGTTACTTAGTGCTGGACAAACTGTATTGTATGGTAGCCGATGTTTGACTGCTTGACCTAGCTACTGAGCAATACTGCTGCAGTTTTCCATTTCTGCCCTACTGACGAACTCTGCCCTTCCCACACTGGTCCTCTGCCAGTTATTAATTTCTCTGCCCACTTGTAATGCTGTCTCTCTAAACACCTTCTTTCTTCTCTGCCTTACCTACAAACCCTTTCCTTACACCCCCTGCTGCTGTCCTCCTCAGACATCCTGGTGCCAAAGCACAGACACCCCCCCATTAACTCCTCTTCTAGCTCCAAATAATTGCCCTGCATTTACCACCTCTTTACCTTATGCTTTGTCTTTCCCCATTGCCTGCCCCCCACTGAGCTTGCTATTGTGCTCTAGCTGTATTTAATCCTCTGTGTTTCCCTCCTTGTTCCACAGACAGCCCATCTGTGGGCTTCCCAAGCAGCTCCTGTGGCCTTGGCTCTCTCCGAGCAGGCCACAGCTAACAGACCACCCAACTGACCCCCAGACAGATTCAGGTACGCACCGGACCGCCGAAGCTCGTGGTTTTGAATGCCACTGTTTTGACTGGATGCCCAGTGGAGGAACCAGGCACTGACTGGCAGCTGTACTCCTTGGCTGATTTTCCAACACCTGGTGCTTCCTGGTCTCAGGGAAATCTCTTTCTGTGCTTTGTTCTGGACTGAATTTTTCGCCCACCCCTCCCCTCCTCCTCATCCTCACAGTATTAAATAGACCCTTACTCCACCCCTTCCTCAGCCTAGCAGCAGATTGGTCACTCCACTGCTGCACATTTTCATGCTATTGGCCTCCCTGTCTTCAATACCTGACTTGACTCACTTTCTTACCTCCCCTTTTTAAAGCTGTCCCACCCACAGGATCCCACATTTCCTCTCAACCTTTTCTCCAGCCACTCCATCTAACTCCTCTCAATTACTGCTCTACCTGCCCTATTGTTAGGGACCTCACCCTAATTTGACTATATACCCTTTCAACTATAAACCAGCGTGCAGTTAAGCAGGCCAGCAACACCAAACAAACTACCTTGGGGTGCAACCACCTACTACTACTCGTCACTACCTCCTTTGGCATTGCTGGTACCATACACGTCCTTTTGTTCTGCAAATTTTGGACTCCCCGCTGTTCTGTCTAACCCTTTATGTGAATCCACTTTATTAACCCTCACTCTCCTTCTCTCCCTCAGCCGAGAAACTGTCGCCCAGGCTCCCAGCTCCTAAGCCGCGGGATTCCAGCTACCGGGCGGTCGGCGCCCCTCTAGCCGATGCTCGAGACCGCAGACACGGACCCAAGGCCCTACAAGGTACGGCAACTGCCGCAACTTTTTCGACCGCCCCCCTCCCCCACCTCCGCTGATTATTAAATACAGTAGCTCCTGCCAAAATATTAGTCCACGTCCCCAGGCGCAGTGCCCCACCAATAGAGACTTAGCTCATGATCCCCCTCTTCTCTATCCAGCCTACGGGATCCAACTCTCAGGGCCTCGCCTTACTAAAACGCATAGGCTCTCCTTGGCTGTGCCTTCACCACTAAATATCTTTAATGCTATCAAATTTGGGTCGACCTGGATCGGAAAGCTACTGATAAGCTGCATTAATCCAGCAACCCCACTGGCCCCTGGGCTAATTGAGTGGCTCCTTTTGAGGTACCATCATGTCGGGCCCTATATGGCTCCTTTACTGCCCTTCTTCTGCTGATACCAGCTGCCCGGCATTGGACACCTGAACTACCATCATGTTTGGTCTACAACGGCACCTTGTGCTGTATACCACATGGCAACTTATCCTTAATTGCCTCCGTGATTCGAAGTACCAATACCTCGAACCCTGCTCTTGGACCACACATACCAGTAGTACTTATAACACTCCCCCACCACAAGGCCCACCTCCCACCACGCAGACTTCTATCTCCTCCCCGCCTATTGTGGTAGGGGTACAAGCTCTTGCTACAACAGATCAGCTCTTCTATGGTGGCTACTTTCCAGTCCCTAAAAACATCAGATCTACTAGACGGGAGAAAGGCAGGAATTACAAGCTTATAGTTAGCGCTCTTAGAAAAATCCTACTTATCCTCCTGCTTTGTTCAGGCAACGTAGAACTCAACCCTGGCCCCCCAGAAGCTATTGCTTTGCCAGCAGAACTAGCAAATTTAAAAGGAATAAGCTTCTTGCATATTAACGTATGTAGCCTCCTTAAAAAGATAACCTTAATACAAACCTGGGTAAATCATACCTCTCCTGACATACTTGTGATTTCCGAAACTTGGCTTAGACCCAGCACCACTGATAGAGAAGTAAACATACCCAACTATGCCTTGTTCAGAGCTGATAGGCATGCCAGAGGAGGAGGGGTAGCTATCTACGTTAAAGACAAATTTTCTGCTACTGCTTATCCTCGCATCTGTCGCCAGCTAATTCAATGCCTAATTCTCAAAGTGGAAATTACACAGACTACTGCACTCTGCGTAATAGGATGCTACAGACCACCGTCTGCTGACCTACAACTTGTCTATATCTAAGTGACAAGTTGGGACAGGGCTGCCAGAAACTATTATTTTAGGAGACCTCAACTTTGACTGGCTCTCTAACACAGCTGTCCCCCCTTGCATCCTTCTGTGATGAACATGGGCTGGCCGCAACTTATTACTGAACCAACACGCCCAACGTGAAGAACCCCAGTAAAGTACACTTTTGGATGTGCTAATGGTGAGCAAACCTCATCTCTTCTCCCACGCTGATGTCTTCTTCTCAGGCCCATGGCGACCATTGTTTATTGCGGAGTAAGATCCACCAACAACCCAGCACCCATCAGCAAGTTCTCTATGAAGAGATCCAGGCGCAACTTCAATGAACATGCCTACCTAAACGAGCTTAAGTACTCCCCGAGTGGCAAGATTTCTACCTGGCCAAACGATACGCTGCAGCTACAATATCTTCCACAACATTCTATCAAGGGCCCTTAATAAGTTTGCTCCTCTTATTAAAGTTCAACTAGGACCAAAACCTGTAAATGGTTCACCCTCAGATCAAGTCCTTGCTTCTAGAAAGAGATAAGCTCTGGAAAAAACGCAGACTGAACACTGCAGAGGATTGGAACCAGTTCAGGAGACTACAATTTATGTACCAAAACAATCAGAGAATCAAGGCCACCTTCTTCAAATCTGAACTTGATTCTGCCACAAAGAGCCCAATCAAGCTCTGGAACACAATCAGTGATCTGCTAGGCCACTCCCAAGGAAATTCACTCCCGACCAAGATTACCTCTGGCAACTTGACTATAACTGAAAAGATGGATATACTTGACGCATTCAATAACCACTTTGCTACTGCAGGCATGGCATTTGATAACTCCCCTGCAAACATACTTCGCTCCCAGACTGCCAGCCAACTGCCTGAAACTCCGATAGCTTCACCGCCTTTCTCACTTCAACCTGCCACACTGAAAGAGGTAGAGGACCTCTTGCTTCAGTTGGATACTAGAAAAAGTGCTGGGGCCGACTCCCTTGACCCTTACTTCCTAAAAATTGCCTACCACGTACTAGCAATACCCGTCACCCACCTTTTTAACTTATCCCTGTCTCAGGGCACCTTACCACCTATATGGAAGACAGCACATGTCATACCACTGTTCAAATCAGGTGACCGTGGCGATCTCAATAACTACAGGCCAATTTTCCTCCTTCCGGTCCTGTCCAAGCTCCTAGAGAAAATTGTAAATGCACAGCTGAGGACTCACCTTGAGTCTAGGGAACTGCTAAATCCTATGCAGTCCAGATTCAGAGCTAAACATAGCACTATCTCAGCCCTCGCCAAAGTTACTAACGACTGGCAGCATAATCTTGAGAACAAAAACTTTATTTGTGCTGTTTTCCTTGATCTAAGCAAGGCTTTCAACACCGTCGACCATAGTCTGCCCATCTCTGCCCTTCAAACCATAGGTGTGGACCCCTCCTCTCTGCGTTGGTTCACTGACTATCTTACAGGGCGCCTTCAACAAGTTAAAGCCGAAGGAGGCCTGTCCCCCTTAAAAACTCTGCAAAGAGGGTACCTCAAGGTTCTATATTAGGCCTTACTTTTGCAATCTACATTAATAACATCGACTACTGTATAAAAGAAGCCAACATCCATCTGTTTGCAGATGATACAGTTCTCTCGTGAGTCGCCCAACACCTGAAGCTGCCTGCAATGACCTACAGTCAGAATTCAACCTTTTAAAGCCAACTCCTCCAAAAAAGCTACTCCTAATGCCCAAAAACTAAAGCGATGGTCCTCTCTCTTTTATCCATACAGCTAATCCTGTGTCCAGTGGGACAGTTCCCCAAATTACCACAGTTCTACGTGAAAAACTAGAATTTGTTACAAAATTCAAGTATCTGGGAGTTTGGATAGACCAAAGACTCTCCTTCATTGAACATATTGAGGACTTGCTAAAACGACTTCGGCAAAGGCTTGGACTGTTTTTTAGAATCAGCCAGTTTCTCACCAGAGATGCCAAGAAACAACTGGTCCAATCCATTTTCCTATCATTGGTTGATTACGCTGACTTCCTCTACAGCCAATGCCCCAACTCTTACATGGCTAAACTGGACACACTCTACCATCGAGCACTGAGGTTTATAACGGGACTCCCCTTCGACACACATCACTGCACCCTATATGCGGCAGTGGGATGGACATCACTAAAGTTCAGGCGCCACAGAAGCGCCGCTCTCTGGACCTATAGAGCCATCTCTAATAAGCTGCCTTACTATACTCCTGCTGTCTTCCCTGAGTATAATGGGGAAATACGTTAAGAAGTTACTCAGCTATTACACTTAAAGTACCCAAAGCAAAATCCCGCTTCGGCAGGGCAGCCATAAGCTTCGTGCTACCTACCTTATGGAACGATCTACAAAAAACCCTCAAATTAAGCACTCGAATCGGTATAAATGCTTTCAAGATGCTTTATTTCCATACAATCAGAGAAGTATGTAACTGCTTCACCCACTCAGACCCAGTACCGGTGTCTGCACTGTTATATAGCCACGCCTAGACCCAATTTTAAGTACTAGACCCCCAGCTTGCTCCTCACCAGCCTAATTGTTCTCTCTCTTATCCCCCTGTCTTATCAACACTAGGCCCATCCATCCCTTATTCTTCCTTTCCCAACCTCGGATAGGAGCTCACTACCTGGGTTGTGACATCCTACCATGCCCGTACTTCTACTATTCAATCCCGGGCTCACACATACTCCTTTTCTCCATCCACCTTCTCTACATCCAGCTTTACCAACTCCTTTCTGTGCACCGTGCCCTCCTAGCCTTTCTCCCCCTACTTCCCTCCCTCTCATCCCCCCACCTTCACCTCTACCTGATGTATATTTTTATTTTTATTTCTTTTCTTCCGTTACTTCCTCCTGCAACCTTAGATAACCTGCTTTATCTTCCTATAGACACTTCTATGCATGTAAATACCGTGTAATCTGTACAATATCTGTATAATTCTATGTACATATGAACTTCCTTTTCTTCCTCTCTGTAAAGAGTATTATCTGTATTGCCTTGTAAATACCTGTGTTGACCTGTATATACAATTGTTCATGCTCCACCCAGGTCCATCTTGCAAATGAGCTCAATGATGAACGCCTGGTTAAATAAAGACTTGATTGATTGATTGATTGATGAGTTTTATTATTTCGTATAACTTACGTGTATCATTTGGAATTAACTTTCTTGTCATTTCCAATTTCCTACCTGCCACATTAATTTTAATTTTATAACCACTGATGATGCAGACTTCCTTGTCCTTTTTCAAAATATTTTGTGGCATAACATTCTAAAACTCACACACAAAGGAACAAATTATTATTCTACAGTATCTTGTTACAAATCATGAGAATTATTTTTTGATAATTCTATAGAACCTCAAAGAAGCTAACCTGTTGGTTCCAGTAAGTAATTCCTAAGGCTGGCTTGGTTTTTTTTTTTTTTTACATAACTTTCATTTATCTACAAAATAAATAAAAATAAAATGTCTATGAAAATTAATGTTTACCATAATCTTTAACCCAGATTAAACAGTTCCTCCATCTGTAGAGTGTTCATTATAGAAATCTCATAATTCAGTAATACTGTCCTGCTCCTTGCTCAGTCATTTTGGTACAGTAGGAGACACAGCACTCAGATGCATGAATGGCACTCGGTGAATGGCAAAACACAAGGGCTTCAGTTTTCAAAGGTCTGGCAATTACGCACAGTGCTTGTGTCAAACAGAAATGATGCAAGGAGTAACTTGCATCACACTGTATATCGTCGTTCCTGATTTCCATATGTAGCCTGCACCACGGGGGTGGGGGGCACCTGCGCCACTGCAGCTTACCCCATGCTTGCAACAGATGTACAGCTGTGCCACAGCAGAAGGGGGCTTGCACCTTAACAATGCTGTAGCATCCCCAAATTTAGAAGTTACAAAAACCACGAATAACCGGAGGACATGTCAGAACTTAGACAGCCAGAACTGGTCTAACAGCCAGGGGTGCCAACACAGATGGCCACGGCAGGCATGTCAGGATGGGCAGAACCTGCAGGAAATGGCTGAGAAGTATGGCACAAAGAGTTCCAGACATGTACGCACAACAGTGACACACCATTGTCATGGTCAGGGCACAGGGACTAAAGATGCGATGCCCTGCTTGCCACACCCAATGACTCTGCTCCCTACAGCCATCAGCAAGCAACACTTACTCCTAATGATGGGTGATGACAATGGTGTGGTCTGTGGAGACGGTGAATGGCACTAGGCAGGAGTATGGGCCATGGGGATCACTGATGGTATCTGGGGTTCTGGACAGTGATACAGTACACATACCGCATGCACCCAGGAGAACTCACATGTGTACCTACACCATTGGAATAGTGGGGGAAGCTGACATCTGTGATGACTATGCACCCCCCAGGAGTGACAAGGTAAGAGATGACTGTCCACAATGTACGCTCACCCAGCCGATACCTACCCAGTAATGCCACTGTACAGACTGCACTGAATGTGACAGGTCCATTTGCCACCCTGTCAGATGTTGCTCCATGGTCACACATTCTATGGAGGGCACCACTGGTGGCACCTGTATGTTGTTGACATATGAGGAGTGCGTTTGATGTCTACAACATACCTCTTAGACATGTCCGCAGTGTACAGCTTCCAGACAGTACACAGCAGCTGGCTGTGCCTCACTGACCAGCACAACATCCTGGAGTCTGCACATCGTACACCTGTCAGACACCACATGGTGGGGACCACCTGATAGGGAATGGCATATCTTTCTTTAGCTCATCCACCTCATTACCACTGTGCAGATGTAGTCTTGTGGACAGCAGCCCTACTGTACCACATGTGCCTGGATGCAAAGATGTAATGTAGGCATGCCTGACTGTGCCAACATGTCACTTTCCTGCATGCATCTGGTGCGTTGTTCCCTTGCCAGACCTTTCATACTGCGCACTGGGTTTGCCCATTGATCCCTACATTGGTTAGCTTGTAACACAGATGTGCAGGTCTGTGTTCTTAAGCCGTGCCTTGTGTGTGTAGTGATGGGATCCATTGGTGTTTCTGTGCATTGCACTCCGTGATGTGATGCTGTGCTCTGCAGGGTCATGTTGACATGGGCATGGCTCATCAGGCACCTCTTTCTGTACATGCCTGGTGTGATGCTTGGGTGAAGCCAGTGCCCACCCTACTGACAGGTGTCATTGTCTAGCTTTTGTTTTGTGCCACTGCATGGCCTCAGAGCTGGCAACTGGTATTGTTAGGTCAGGGCATTTTAGGCTGGTTAGTCAGGAGCCAGGGGATGAAGGCAGCTTCTGTCAAACCCCTCCCATGTGCCTTCAGTTTGGTACACCTCCATTTGCAGCAGCCATGGGAAGTCTGGTGCTGGGACCTCTAATCTACCAAAATCCAGCTCAGGGTCCCTGGCACACCCAGTTTTGTCATAAGTGGCCTCTTGATACAACTTGCGTTCCTGTTACAACTCTGAAAAGCGAACCCAAGGAGGATGTAAACTCCAAAGAAGAGACTAAGCTTTTTTTTTTTTTTTTTTTAATTTAAACTGGTTAGACTATGAGCCATCAGGCCTGTTTTCAAGGGTGTCCAGTAAACATCAAAAAGTCGGATAGCTTTTGAAAAGAAGACATGAAATAAGGAATGTGAATATAGTAATGGCCCAAATATATATATATATATTTTTTAACACAGCCAGCATCTGAAAGAAGTATAAATAATGCACATTTTTCCCGAAACACAAACAAAAGCTGCAGGACAAGGCAAAAGAATGAAAAGATTTCTGCAATGAACACCCTACACATGGAGGTACTGTACTATTTCATTTGGGTTAATGATTATGGTAAAGCATGAATGTTTACAGATATTTTATTTTATTATTACTGTTTTGTAGAGAAATGAAAATTGTATAAAAAGGCCAAGCTGGCCTTAGAAATTAATTAATTTGGGGAGGCAGTATAGAGGAGTGGTTTAAGGCTCTGGGTTGTAACTCTGGTGACATCCTGCAGACCAGACCTGGGTTTGAATCCCACAGCTTCCACCTGCATAGTGTGTGACCCTGAACAAATCACTTAACTTCCCTATGCTCCCAGGTTTCTCCTGTAAAAAAGCTTTCAGCTTAATGTGCTACTCCTGGTTAAACAACTAAATAAAAAAATTAAAAAATCCAGTGGCGGATGCAGCATTACTAAAGATCCTGCAGCAGCAGGATCCTTCTCTGACATTTACATGGCACAGAAACAGTCAGAAATAACATTTTTAACACAATAATTCTGTCATGGCCCACTATCAAGAGTTATCATGCTCAGTACAAGATAATAGATTCATATGCTTTCTGCCTGCTTCCTGACCACCCATTCCCTTTTAAACCTTCACTATTCAACACTGCCAGAGGACCCTTTTTAAAATTCTTGATACAATGCTGCTGGAACCAACAGGTTAGTTCCGCTGAGGTTCTGAAGAAAGTATAAAAATGTAATCACAGTTTGTGAAGAGACAGAATAATATATTCCTTTGTTTGTGATTTTTAGAATGTTATGCCACCAATTACAGTGCAGCCCTCTTAAACGCATAGCCTTGGGACCAGAAAAAACTATACGTCTAAAAAGGACAAGGGGTTCTGAAACAGCAGTGGTTTTGAAACTAAAACTAGCGTGGCAAGTGGGAAATTGGAAATGGCAAGAAAGTTCATTTCAAGGGATACACAAAAGTTATATAAAATAATGAAGATGATATAAAGTATTGTGAAAGAAATACAACACACAAGAAAAACTTACAAAAAATCTTGTCTTCACTAACAAAGGAGGTTAGACACTATTTACTATTGTTTCTCCTATGAAAATCTGAACTCAGCCATTTAATATGCTGTACTTGGCTCAGGGAGTGAAACATTATCCAGGAATCAAATAATTTTGCCTGCTTCTTAATCCTTGGAATGGAGCTGCCCATAGCAGTGTTCGCACAACAACTGGGAAGGGAAGGGGTGATTTACTCCGTGGGGCTCCCCCCACGCCTCTTGAAGGACAATAACAAGATATTCTGCAAACTGTAAGGGGAGACTGGAGAGACTGTTTTAATGATTTCAAGACTGCATACTTCCCTGCCTTTCTAGATCTCTGCCCATGTCTTTTAATTTTTACTCTTTTAATGGCATGAAATTGCACCTTGTCATCCAGTGAAAAAAAAAGAAGTAAATGGAATTTCATTTCTAGACGGTCAAAAATCCATACTCAGGCTGAATTTCAATAAAGAGAAAGGCCAGCGTATTTTTTAAGGTCATAGCAATTTTGCGTCTGAATCTCCTACACATCACTGTGACCCATCCAATAACAAAAATCAGAGTTAATTACGTTATTTATTTATTCAGACGACGGTAATTGGGTGGCGCCCACTGGGACTCAACACCTTTACAGAGACATCCTGGACAAAGATCAAGAAGGTACAGCTTGCACAAACATTTCATTGATCAAAGAGATTTTTCCTACCTCGGGTAAGTCAGTAAGGTGTTCCAAAATCTGGGACAGACTTCATCAAAGGAACAGAAAACAAGGTGCTGCATCAGCGTGTGGGCAGACAACAAAATGGCAGTATTAATTGCATGCTGAAAATAGAAAATAGAGTTAATAGTCAAAGGAACACTGGCTCACTGCAGCTCTGAACTGGGGAATTGACAGTAAATTTGCTAATACTGATCTGAGTGCCCAAGGACTTTCTGGGAAACAAAGCAGTTTGGATGAACATGAGGGGGCACTAGGAGCAAGAATGTTATAAGTGGTGCAACCCAGCAAGCAACTGAGCTTTGCTTTGGGAGATATACATCTGAGAGCCTGAGAGATTAAGCAATGATGCAGCCTACAATGCGTGTCAAGGGCAAAAGTACACAGTATGCAAATGTGTGTAGAGAGCCTGGAATCTAGACAATTCCACATCAGCGATGAAGGTAAAAAAAGGCCAGGCCAGTGACATGGAGGGCTGAGGCACTGGCCACCTTGCCTCCTGCCACACCACCGACCTGGGCTTGGAAATGGGCCAGAGTCACTCAGGGGCTAGCTGGATGAGGGAGGATTGAACATTCCAAGGAAAACTCTCCTCTGTCAGGGAGGGAGGGAGGAGGACTCTGAGTCCCACCGCTTACCTGCCACCTGGCAGATGCCATATGACAGCACCAGCAAGGCCAGCAGGCATAGGAGGGTGTGACTGTGTAGTGAACCAAGTGGCTTCCCATGGAACACTCTCAAAAAGAACACTCCAGACACCAGTTTAAATCAAATGGAAATCTGCTTTACTTTTCCAGCAACAGAAAAAGAAACAAACAGTTTGTATTCATCTTAACAGAAAACTCTTCCAGATCAGTCTCTCTCTGTCTCCATATAACTAAAAATGAAACCTCCCTCTACTTGTTCTCCCTTCTCCCTTTTTCTGGGCTTAGGTGTTGCCTGTTAACACCCCCCCCCCTTCCCCATAAGAGAGAGCCAACAGGTTGAGCAGCTAGGGCAATTACATCTTAAAGGGCCAACTTTAAAGCAAAAGGGGTTTGGTTCAAACCAAACCACGGCCCCCAACAGAATCTGCATTGCCTGCGTTGTAGCATAGTGAAGTGATTTATGGGTGAAAGGAAGATGATGAACATGCACTCCATCACAGGGGCTTGTGCTGATACAGCAAGCATGAGCATCAGCATGCAGATGTGTGAGCATGTCCTGCATAAATGCCCTGGGGAGGAAATGGAGGGAGAAAGCTTCGGCTGGCTCAGTGTCCCCTGCAGGCATGGCACAACCCTATGTGGCAGACCACTCTCCAGTACTGCTCTGTGTAAGTGGTAGTTAACTGGAAGGTCCCTGAGCTGAGTCAGTTATGGGGCTGGGGGAATGCAGTCGAGACCAGGGATGGAAGGTAGAGAAAACCTAAGCAAAAATAGAAGGTAAAAAAAAAATGGTTCAATAATTCAGGAGGGGGAGAAGGGTGTGGTTTGCAATGGCCAAATAGGCTTCATCAGTAAAGCACTGCTTAACTCTGTAAAGGAGCCAAAGTTTTTGATTTAGGTGAATAATAAGATGTTCCAGGTGGTACCAGGTCATAATCATGCAGACTAAACTGCGCACATCAAGACCGCATTGTGAGAAGTGAATATGGGATTAGAGTGACGGGAATATCAGCGATGCAAAAATATCGCTACCTCCCGTCACTCACCACGGAGGAGGAAGTGGATGTAGCCACTGCCAGTCAGGTGCTTGGGTGTGTCACTACCATGGTGGAGTGGCTAGAGCACCTGATCCTACAGTGTGTGGGATGAGAGGATTGTGGTTTGATTCCCTGCTACGGAATCTTTTTACTTTTAATTTTTTTTTCTTGCCCCTGTGTCCACACCCTCTCGGAGCTGATTATAATATTTCTGGGGCTGCGGGGGGTGGAGCTCCCTGCAAAACAAAATAAGACCTTTTGTGTATTGCTGCACACTGTTTGTTGGTGTGCGATCATGATGTGCGCGGTTTTGTGTGCAACATTATGACACTTTGCCATTCCAGGTGACATCTGAAGGAGAGACCAGGATAAATGTGAATCCCCAGATATTCAAAAACTGCTAACAGCTTCCAGTTTTGAACCATCAAATATGCATGTATCAAAGACACAGTTCAATATCATGAGAGCGAAACTTAAATGGTGACTTACCTAACAATGAGTGCACGTCGCCGAAACCACAAAGGGCAATGTGCATGGCTACCACCGGGGAAACAACAGCAAGTGGCTCCTATATTTATCCATAGATGCCAATATATGGACCAATTTTAATTTATATAACCAACTCCAAGGGAGGTGCATTTTAAGGAGGGGAGAAACACCAGGGGGGATGCAACTTGGGAAGGAGAACAAATGTCAGGAGGGGGAGAGCAGTGACGGGGGGGAACAAAGTCAGGGGGACAAGAGGTCAAAAATAAAAAAAAATAATTTAAAACTTAAACTATGCACCCCCAAAACAAAACACACATTAACGCTGCATACCAGTTCCAAGACTGTATCTGCCAGCATCAGTGGTGGTAGTTCTAGCCACCACACCACAGATGCAGCTCAGAACTGGCTTGCACAACAACGCCCCATGACCCTACAAATCTAACCCTCCCTAGCCATACACCGCTCGCGATTCGCTCTCTTTTGCCATTCCCCTTCTCACTCGCTGTTCATTACAGGTCGCTTCTTCCTCAAAGGCCAAATTGAGTTGCTCAAAACTGAGTCGCTCAATTTGAGTCACCCACATAATGGGATACCAGAGATCCGCAAGGATATTTACTCTGGTTGTAAATCTGAAAAGCATGTTTTCTGTTTTATATAATTCTTTATTTAATGTAATTTCCATGCAATATAGTATAATCACATGCATTACTGCCAGTTACTTAAATTAGGGAGGGAGGCATTTGTGTCAGAACAGATCCCCCTCCAACTGCCAGGAAGCTTGCTTCCTCACTCATATTTTTGGGTTTCACTGGCATAAATGAAATAACTTGTCATACAACACAAAAATTAGTCATTATTTGCTTTCTCCCCAAATTGTCAGAAAAACAAATTCCTGTCTACTGTGAGAACAACTGTCTGTCAATCATTCCCTTAACTTATTTTAACAACAAATAAGTCTGCATGATCAGCTAGGGAAATGCCTGGGTGTGAGTATGGAAGAGGAGCAGGGAGAAGAGCTGTAATCATTCATCTTTATCCAACTGCCAGACATAGAAAAAAAAATCCTGTTGATTTTTTTTTTATTTTTAACAAGAGCAGTTTTATTACAGCATGTGAGGCACAACCAGTGATACTGTCGTGACCCCCAATCAAGGCCCATGTTCCGTGCATTGAAGCAGGCATCATAATTGATGTAATTAATCAAAGCCACATCTACCCCGCATGGTCTAAGGTCGACCTCGATCATTGCATGTAACAAGTAGCATTTAAGCCTCATTATAATTAATACAGAGAAGTTATCAGTGCTGCCTGGAGTGGCCTCTCTTGTCAAGCTGCAGTTTTCAGAGTGCCATTATTTTGGTTTTTTCAAGGTTCAGGATTTTTGAGGTAGAGGAATGTGGTGTGGTGCGATGATTAGGGCTCATAATTCCCTTCAGGAAATGACAAAAAAAAAAAAAAAAAGTCAGCAAGCATCTCTAAATGCAAAAATTATCTAATAATTAACTCGCATAAAACAGGTCTCCCAGAAGAAGGGCTTATGCTTAAAACCATTAGGGCCTTCAGTGAACCTGCTCTATCACTCTCTCTCCCTCTCTCTCTCTCTCTCCCCCCCCTTTCCCTCTCTTTCTCTCTCTCTCTCTCTCTCTCTCTCTCTTGTCAAGGACGTGCTGTTTTATGCAAGTTATTTTCTTTGTTTCTTTTTTACATTTAGAAGGGGTTGGTGACATTGTTTGCTATTGCATACCTTGTTTTGCTAACTCTGGCTTGCGCTGCAGCTGGAGCTGTATTGCATTATGGACTCATAATTCCCTGCCCTAGAAGTAAAGGTCAGGGATGTGGCGCCCCTGAGGGGGGATGCCTTTTGACCTCTCAGTATTAGAGAGCTAGCATACTGAGGGAGGCCCCCTCACTGGAAGCCTTTAAAAGGGGTCTGAAGTCCTCTCTTTTTATGGCCACTTTTAGCTTACTTTAGTTTACTGTTTATTTATTATTTATATTTTATAAATTCTCTTGACTGACTTCATTTCCTATTGATTTAAATTGGTTTCGATTTTAACATTGTGCTTATTTGTTGGTTAATTCTTGTTCTGCAGGTAATGCTACAGTACTGTATATTGTGTAGCATGCATAGCCTACAGGAATGGGTGCTTTATAAATAAAAGTTTGCTTGCTTGCATGAAAATTGAAACTAATGCATGGGCAACCATGCATAATGAGGCTGTCCTTCCATCAAGGGATTCTGATGACATCACAGGGACTTTGAGAGTGAAGCTTAAGTGAGGCCCAGATGTCAACAGAACTCTGAGATGAAAACATTGCACAGCTGTGCATGGTTGCCCATACTGTATGTTATTTTGCATAGTATATTACACACAGATTACACAGAATGTTGACGGCAGAAAAGGACCACACCAGCCCATCTTGTTTTCCCTTTACACCTTCCCCTGCCCCCTCCTCCTCCTTTTAACATGCTCTGGACTTTCTCCCCTTCTCCCAACCCCATTTGTCTGTTCCATGCTCTCTTGAATCCCCCACCGATTCGAAACCCACCTCCTCCTCTGGCAGCCTGTTCCAGGCCTCCACCACTCTCTCCATGAAGAACTTCCCCCTGACATTGCCTCTGTATTTCCCACCTTCTAATTTGAGGCTATGTCCCCTCATGTTTGCTCCCTTCTTTTTGAACAAGATCCCCTCCTTCACCTTATTTATCCCCTTCAAGTACTTAAAAGTTTCAATCATGTCCCCCCTCTCCCTTCTAGTCTCTAGTGGGTATAGAGTCAGCTCCCTCCATCTCTGCTCATATGGTTTTCCTTGCATCCCATGCACCATCTTTGTTGCTCTTCTCTGAACCCTCTCCATCATCTCGGTGTGGTCTCCAGAACTGCAACCCATATGCCAGGTGCAGCCTCAGCATAGTTCTGTACAGCGGCATGAGCACCTCCCTCCTCCTGCTAGTAAAGCCCCTTGCAATGCAGGCCAACATATCACTTGCCTTGCCCACTGCCTTGCTACACTGGTTCCTCACCTTAAGATTCCTCGATATAATAATCCCCAGGTCCCTCTCCTGTTTCATTTCCTTGATTCCCTCCCCCCAAGGAAGTAAGTTGCTTTCATGTTTTTCCACCCCAGGTGCATCACTGCACACTTTTTCACATTAAATTTTAGTTGCCAGGATTCCGACCACTTATCCAGCTTCTCCAGGTCTCTGCTTATGGCCTCCACTCCCATTTGTGAGTGTACCCTATTGCAGACCTTTGTATCATCCATGAATAAGCACACCCTACCCTCCAGTCCCTTTGCTAGATCCCTAATATAGATATTAAAGAGTAGGGGTCCCAGTACCAACCCCTGAGGCACCCCGCTGATCACTACCCATTCCTGAATATGTACTCCATTTACCACCAGTTTGACACCTTCCCATCAGCCAGTTTTCCACCTACCTAGTAACTCTCTGGCCCACCCCCAGGCTCTCCAGCTTGTTTACCAGCCTTCTGTGGAGGACAGTGTCAAAGGCCTTGCTGAAGTCCAGATAGGCCATGTCCACCACCCTTCACTGGTCCACTACCTGCGTCAACAATCGAAAAACTCTATCAGGTTAGTCTGACATGACCTTCCATTTGTGAAGCCATGCTGCCTTTCTTCCTGCATACCATTGTCCACCAGGTATTCCACCACCCCTTCCTTCAACAACATCTCCATTACCTTCTCCACAACTGAGGTGAGACTGACAGGGTGGTAGTTTTTGACCTCTTCCTTGCTGCCCCCCTTATGTAGTGCAACCACCTCCGCCCTCTTCCAGTCCCCAGGCACTACCCCTGTGTCCATGGACAAGTTAAACAGTCTTGTCAGAGGTGGTGCCAGCTCCTCCCACAGCTCCCTGAGTACCCTTGGGTGCAAGCCGTCTGGTCCCATTGCCTTATTCACCTTTAGTCTGCCCAGTTCTTCACTTCCTCTATCTACTGTGAACTCCATAGAATCCATTTGCCTGCAGTTTTCTCCCTTCCCCTCCTACACTGGCCCGCTACCCTCACCCTCTTTCATGAAGATTGAACAGAAGTAGTTGTTTAATGTCTCCACTTTTTCAAAGTCTCCTTCCAGTTTTGTTCCACCCTCCCCTCTCAAGCTCCCTATTCCCTATTGTACCTTCCTTCTCTCTCCCACATACCTAAAAAAGGTTTTTTCTCCCCTCCTGGCCTGGTTTGCTATCCTCTCCTCAGTGACCTCTATAGCCCACCTTGTCTTTTGCCCTGCCTCCCTCCTCTTTTCCCTATATGCCTCCCTATCCTCATTCCTTTGTGTCATCCTGTACCTCCTGAAAGCCCTGGTTTTCTCCCTGACCACTCCTGCCACCTCTCTAGTAAACCAAAGAGGTCTCCTTCTTCTTCTGTTTTTTCTGACTCTTCTGATGCATATGTCAATGGCTTTTAGCACCCCTCCCTTAATAACTGCCCATAATTCCTCCACATCTTCCATATACCTCAACCTTGACATTTCTTCCCCAATTGCCCTCCTCATCCTGCTAAAGTCTGCTTTCCTGAAGTCCATTACCCTAGTTCTCATCCTGTTTCCTTCCCTGCCGATTCTTACTCTGAATCTTGCAGCTCTGTGGTCACATGTGCCTATTTCTTCCCCCACCTCCACCTCCTCCACACTGTCCCCATTTGTGAGGACCATGTCCAACAGGTTTCGCCCCAGTGGGCTCCCTAAACTGTTGTTGCAGGAATACACCTTGTAGTGCCTCTATGATTCCTGTGCTCCTAGTTGATACTGCTGTCGGGATCTCCCAGTTGATGTCAGGAAGGTTTAGGTCCCCCACTGGTAGAATTTCCCCTTTTTTCACCATTTATGTTACTGAATGTATTAGCTGTTCATCTCCCTCTTCTCTCTGCATAGGGGGTCTGTAAACTACCCCAGCTCTCAATTGCTCCCCATTTTTTTTGTCTAAAGTGGCCAACATTATCTCTGTTTCCCCTTCCTCTTCCAGCCCCTCCGTGGCCCCAATTTCTTCGTTAATGTATAATGCTACCCCTTCTCCCCTTTTCCCTGCCCTGTCTTTCCTAAACAATTGGTAACCAGGCATGACTGTCTTCCAAGCATGTTGCTCCTTCCACCAAGTCTCACACACTGCTACTATATTGAGACTCTTGTCCACCATGGTGCCTCCAGTTCCCCTAGTTTATTACCCAAGCTCTGGACATTGGCTACCAAACCCCCACCATGTAGCCCCCTCTTCCCAATCCTCCCCTTTCAATTCCTCCCTGTTTCCCTCATTTCTACTTTGTCCTGGGGGGGGCTGATAGCCTCTCAGTTCTTTGACTTGTTCGGGTGGCCCTGACATTAACCCCTCCTCCCCTGATTTAGTTTAAATTTAACTTCCTTACTATAAAGTTGTCCATTTCACTCATAAGTACAGATGCCCCTTCTGAGCTCAGGTGCAGCCTATCAGGGGCATACAGCCCTTCTTCCCACGTTGAACCCCAGTCACCTATCAAACCAAACCCCATCTGCCCACACCATCCTTTCAGCCATTTATTGAATTCCATTATCTTTTCCTTCCTCTGTGTGCTTGCTCTTGGTTCAGGCAACACCTCCAAGAAGGAAATGGAAGGAAAAACTATGTTACTGTAGAACCTAGCAAGCTCCTTGAACTGGGCCTGTACCTCCATCAGACTGTTCCCCTCCAGGTCATTGGTACCTAGGTGAAACACCAGATGTGTCCTCTCACCTTGATGCTTGCCCCAAGATGGAATAGTGTGCCTCACCTCAAGCGCTTTCATTTCTGGCATACACTGGACTGATACTGCACTGTTTCTTGCTCCCTTCCTCCCCATCTGATTCCCTTGATAATAGAGTCCCCTATGAGTACCACCTTTGTGCACACATCTTCCTGAGTGCTCTTTTGGTATTCAAGTTTAAGTCCTAGGTCTTGCCTCCCCTTGGCCTCCTTGTTTCCCTTGTCCATCTTGTCCTTGTTCAGATTTTTGCCCTTTCCCAATATGACTTCATCTCCTCCTCCCCTCTTGGACTTACCCTCAGGCCCCCTCCTCCTATCTACGTTCTTCCCTTGCTCTGCCTCTTCCTTGTTCTCTGACGGCACACATCCACTGCCTGCATCTCTTTTGGAGCATACACTACCCCTTTTCATCTCCCCACTGGCTCTTACCCTGCCTGCTCTTGATATACTACAGTAGCTATTCCTGAATTTTCTGTGCACTGTGTCCCCCTTGAGGGAATTCTCTTCCTCACCACTTGCTCTGCTTGCATAGTTCCCTCTTTGAGTGCCCCCCCAGTGCATCTCACATTACATTCCCTATGCTTTCTCCCTGCCGTATGCACTCTTTCCTATTGATGGCTCTCGAAGGCCCCATCTCTAGCACCTTTGGTTCCCCTGCCTTTGCCTCTTCCACCATGGTCACCTCACTGCTTCTTACCCTGAGTCCAGGCTCCTCTAGTGCCTCACCCTGGTGTGTCCCCAAATGGTTCTTCCCCTTTTCATCCAATTTCCCTGCTCCCAAGAGATCTTTCCCCGTGTCTCCCAACTTCCTTACCCCTGGTCCCTCCTCCGATGGCTCCTCACAGTCTCTCTCCTCCATAACTTCCTTTACTAGTATATTGAGGGGTGCAAATCTGTTTTCCTGCTCTGCTCCCAAGCTTGTCTTTCCTTTGCCAGTTGTGGCCCTATTTCAATTCTGGCCCCGAGTTGCAGGCATCTGCCTTCTTTTTCCTGGACCTACTACCTTCCATGCCTCCTGATCCCTAGCTGCCTCATTACCACCTGTCTCAAGGATCCTCCTCATCTCGCCCCTGGATTTGCCGCTATCCTCTCCCAACACTCTGTTGCATCCACTGGGCCTCCTCCTGTCCTCATTCTTCCAAACCCCTGCCCTCTCAAACTGTGTACCTAAACTCCTGGTGTAACCCCATAATTCCTCCCTCTCTTTGCCCAGCTGGTGCTGTCTCCGCCTCTCAACCCCTCCTCCCCTTTGTTCCCCCCCATTCATTGCCCACCTCAGCCACCCCATTTCCTCCCTCAGCTGTGTAAGCTGTTTACACACCATGCATCCTTCCATCCTCCAAGCCCAGTTTAGAATCATGGCCGCCCCGGACCCACTACAGTCCACCATTCTGCCAAAGAATCCACCCCTCTGGCTGCCCCTCCAGCTGTGCTGCCTTTCCATAATTATGTCAGCTCTGTCAATAGGTTTGGGATAATTTAAGATACCTAACCTATACAGACCAGTAATAGATGGCAGTACAGATCCCCCACAGTTTCCAAAGATCACATGGCTGGCAGAAAATAGTGTTGCAATGAAGTTCAGCTCCCCCCACTCATGCACTCGACCCCCGCCAGATTATCCACCACCACCCGTAGCAGTACCCTAATTCCTTCAACAGCTCTACCCAGATAGTCAAATCACCAAATCATAGTCACCACTTTGAAATTTCATCGGTTCAGTTCCTTATGTAGCTTCCCCTGCACAGAGTCCGGATCAATACTGCAATTACAGCTCCTTTATGATAATTTCCATAGACCAGCTCAGAGTGCAGATTAATCTATAGAAGAGATCAAGCAGTCCTAGATATCCTTCTGTGGTGCAGCTCCATGTTCCTCCAGCTGACCTCTATGTTCCTTGGCCACTCCCTGCTCCTTCAGCTTTTGCTGACTCCTCCTCTGATTATCTTGCTCCTCCTCCCTCTGGCATTTAATAGAGGCCAAGGCCAAGGCTGGGGTCATTGGGCAGGAAGAAAAAGCAGCTGTAAGTGTCCCAGCTCCTGTGGCCTAGCTCGGCTTTTTAAAGTTAGGCCGTGTTGGTGCCTCTATCCCTGATTGGCTGGCAGATCCTTCAGCCACTGTTGTGGCCAATTGGGGTGCCCTCACTCCCTCAGTAGTCTCCCATGGAATTCCACCGCCAACTGTGGTGGGCCCCCTCCGAGCACTTCTCTGCACTGCCGGTCCTGTCTGCCTCTGCCGCTGATGCGGCTGACCTCCTTCAGTTTGCCACTGACTGCGGCACAAATTGGCCCCTCTTACTGCAGACCAGCCACCAATGTGACTGATTTCCACCTCCTGCCGCTGACTGCAGCAAAGAAAAAGAAGCTAAGTAGCTGTAAGTGGTTAATATGGTTTGGTTTGCAGCATAAAAGCATTAACTTTCTTCTTCCTAAACATCTTTGGTTTACCTTTTTGTTATTTTTGGAAAAAAAAAACAGAAACACAACCTCACCTATCTGCTGAAAACCCATCTGGGTGAGGGGTGTTTTTTTTTTTTTGTTTTTTTTTTTATGCTGAAACAATAGAAGATTTTGTGTTAGGGGATGGTCTGGATTTTGTGTGTGTGTGTGTGTGTGTGTGTGTGTATGTGTGTGTGTGTGTAAAATGAAAGTAAAACAGAAGGTGGCAAAAGTTTCAATTCTGATTAAAATATAGAATATACGGGGTGGTGTGTGTAACAAGAGTTTTATACACACCCGAGGTGTTGCATGCTACATAAACCCCCGAGAGCGAAGCTTGAGGGGTTTATCTAACCATCCAACACTGAGGGTGTGTGTAAAATTTGAGTTCTACACACCACCTCATGTTATATTTTATATAATTGCTGTTTTTAATTTTTTCACCACAGCAATTATATAAAATAAAAGATGTCCCCTGTGCAGCCACAGTTGGGTTGGGTTTCAATGCAGTCCACAGTCGGCTGCTGAAAAGTTAACCTTGTTGAGCAGCAGTTCACTTTTTTTTGTTTGTTGAACTTTTTAACATTTTCGAGCAGTGAGTTTTTTTTTTAAGAACATGCCACTGAGTCTGAGTTGCAGTGAGGTCTTCGGTGGTAAGGCAAGGCGACCAGCAGTCAGAAAGGTAAGAGCTGTGGCTGGAGCATGCGTGGAGCGAGGGAAACCTGGCAAGTGTTTGCCATTATAAACACTTTTATGGCAAATTACAAACCGGGTTTTCCTATTAGAAAAAATGAAACCCAGTTATTACAAAGCTGTTGTACAACAGAAAGTTACAGCAGCATTCTATCACCATGAAGCTGCAGTGCAACTGTTTTTAATTAGGATGGAAATCCATGCACTACAAGGGGTAACCACATACTAGTGAACATTAACTTTCACAAGTTAGTGAACTATTACTTCTTACACCTGAAGTATTTCTTATTTTCTTTTCCGTTTTACTAAATTTGATTTTCTGCTTGATGATACTTGGTGTACTGTTGTGATGTGTGGAACAGTACTTTACCTGGAGACTGACATAGTTAGCTCTATTCTTCCTTGTACATCATCAGCCCTACCCTCTCGCTATTTCTGACATCAGACCTGACCAAAGAAGAGCCAATCACCTGCTGCAAGATCAGTCACTTGTGATGTCACAGTAAGTGAGGTTACAATGGTGGTAAGGTATAAAAAGGACAAGAACTGGATATGTCAGTCTCCAGGTGAAGTGCTGCTCTTTACATCACACTCAGTACTATCAGGTAGAACATTTTCTAATGAGCAAATGGAAAAAGAAAAACACCCCAAAGTAAACAGCAGCAGCTGACTACCTTTTAAAAGTAATATAATAACTGGGGACCATTTTCTCCCATAGGGAAATCGGGTTATAATTTCATTGTTATAACCAGCTGGTTATAACGATGAACACGCACCATTTCACTATGCCTACCACTATCTTTCTCATCTCTGCATTGTTCCCCATAGTCCCAGCTCCTCGGTGTTGCAAACTTCCCTGACAGAAGCCAGCAGTAAGTTTTTTTTTTTTTTTTAAATATCACTGGGCGCAGCAAACCATTATTAGAGTGAAAAAAATAAACACTGCTTCAATTTATGAGCTGCCATGGACTGCGCTGAAACCCCAACAGTCCTCAGCTCAACTCCATAGACAAATCCAGTTATGTTGTATAATTGCTGTGGTGAAAAAATTATCCCCAGCAAATATACAAAATAAAGGATGAGAAGGTGTGTAAAACTCAGATTTTACACACCCCTTTAAGTGGGATGCCTTAATAAACCCTCAAGCTTTGCTATCGGTGCTTATGTGGTAACCCACCCCTGGGGGTAAAATCCTCATTATAACCACCTACCCATCCATTATTTGCTATATAATTTTCAGTCTCCTATTTGTGGTGCTACTAATTCTTAAAAAGGCATAACACTGGTCTTTCAATCTGTAGTAAATTTCTTAATTAAACAATAACAATATAAATCGTGGTTATGCTATATTTAGTGTTAAAGTTTCTTCTAAGCAATAACAAACAAAAGACAGACAGACAGATATAAAGACTGACATAGATAGACAGTTAGATAGAAAGAAAGAAAGAAAGAAAGAAAGAAAGAAAGAAAGAAAGAAAGAAAGAAAGAAAGAAAGAAAGAAAGAAAGAAAGAAAGAAAGAAAGAAAGAAAGAAAGAAAAAGAAAGAAAGAAAGAAAAAGAAATGCAGGTATAGATGGATAGATACATAGATGGATGGATGACTGGATAAAAATCTTTATTTTTTAGACAGGCGATAACATTTGGGATTCAAGGAACCCTCCCTATCAGAGTTGTCCTGTGGGAGGTTACAGGTTACATTGCAAGAAGGAAATAAATTACACAATTTGTGAATACATTCATCCTGGAAAAATTAAGAAATACAATAAACTAATCTAAGAAATATATTGCACAGATGCAACACTAAGAAATCACAGTTACTAAAGATTGTTCATAATATACCTTACAAGTTGTAACCGATACTGAAGATACGATATTAGATATGGCGGTAGAGGTAATGTTCTGTACTCTTCTTGAGCATTACAGAAACTACTGGTAGTGCCGTAAAATGAATATTTATTTGAAGGTTTTTGTTGTATCCAGTTTGTTTTAGTCACACAGATTTTACTCTGCACCCAGATGGTTTGTGAAGCAGATGGACACCTTCAGCCATCTCTGAACTGTTTTGATTTGCCTTAAATAACTCTCATATTTTGCAAAGTAAAGTTCAGTCAGTAGCTACATGGCAGACAGAGGTGGCAAATGGATGCACCAGACCCAAATGTGAGAAAACATGCCCACAATGCAATACCCAAAACACACATGTAGGGGTTTTAAATGAATGTGGACAGGCCTTGACCAGTCATTCAGATGCATAAGATGTAGATGTGTTGAACAGAGGCTGGGTACAGGAAGCAGCTGCACACAAGCAGGAAGTGATTCGCAGTTCCAAGTGAATGTTGTGAGCCACAACTAAATGCACACATCTGTACCCCTCAGTAAACCTGGCCAAACACACTAGCTGCTTCATCCTCAACAACAAGGTAATACAACAAAGAGGACAACTGCTGGTTGATTCAAGTGTGGCTGATTCAGCCACATTGCTGGTATAGACACAGCAGCTAAATGGATGGCAAGGAATGGACAACAGTACTGACAAGCAAGAGATAACACATGACAGAGTGTGCGGTTACAGGTGAATAAGACATGCTTTGGGAGGCTGGTAGGCAGTAGGTGTAGCTAAGTGACATAATCATCCGAGAGGTGTATTATTCCTTATGATCAAGCACCTTAGAGTGTGTTGTCCCACTTATAAAACTGGTGATTATTTGACAACATATATGTAGTTCTGGTAAGGTGTGCGGTTGTTAGAAAATAATCAGTGGTTATGTGATGGTGTTGACCAATGAGGTGGTAGGAATTTTTTTGACACATTTTATAATTAAACTTAATACAAGAGGCTGTACAGTAAAAAGTTAATGGCAGGAAAAATGAACACATGATCATCCTAGAAATGAATGTAGAAAACAAAATTCTCACCCAGGACACATGAGATAGCACTGGGCATAAATGCCAGGCAACAGTTCCAGTACAACCCCCATGGTCCCTTATAAATATATACAGTAGCCATATAATTACAGTAATTGCAGGTTATGGACTATGTGGCAAACAGCATGGTCAATGAAAAGGCATCCCAATGCAAGTCACATGTGAAAACTTAAACTTCAGCTGTTGGGTATATGGTAGCACGCAGCATTGAACAACATGTATTATAGAGCAAGGGAGCAGTCTTGACCAATTGGAGCACTCCTTTTCTCTACACATGAGACACTCTTATTCTGTGAAGAACATCTCACATGCAGCTGTCCCGGAAATGGGCACATTCTGGGTCATTTTTTAAAATGTTAATATAATATTAATCAATCAATACTATATTAATACCACCGCTGAGACCGCTCTTACAACTGTAAGAGTGATCTCACATTCTTAGGGTTTCAGAACTGCTCACCTTTGGTCTACGGTTCGCATACCCTAAGAATGTGCTTGAGACCACTCTTACAGTGATAACAGTAGTCTTGGCTGCAGCATTAACATATACTAAACAGCCCCTATTAGCATGCAGACAGGCTGGGACAATGCATAGTGCAGCCTCATGGCAAGAGGAGCATAGCAGTGCATGCCAGATGAGTAGAGGACATGAAGCCCCTATGCTACCAACATAGACTGGGCATACAATGTGTAATGGGCATGCAGAACACACGTTATGACATGCCACTTAAGCATACTGTTGAGGAATTGCTCATGAATACATCCAGGTGTCCATGACATGAGAGTTGTGAGACCACTGAAAATAAACACAGGACCAGCTGGTAGTAAGAACATAAGTGATATGAACAAAAAAGATGCCCATACTGTATGTAGGCATAAAAATGTTAGTTGCCATATTGGTCCTTGCACAACAAGATGCACGAACTAGGTGATTTGATACTTTTTATTGGACCAACACGGATTACAGAAATGTCATATAGACAGATAATATAGTATAGTATAGTATAGTATAGTATAGTATAGTATAGTATAGTATATATGCATGTCATATAGTCATTCACAGACAGTACCAGAATGCAGAGCAATGTGATATAGTATATGGCTGGTCTTTGTTCTGTATAAAAATCAGCCTGCTCAAAAACCTTTTTGTGCACATTCTAAACTGTTGTGTGCATTCCAAGATGCTGTTATACGCTTTACGGGCAGTTGTTCAGCACAGTTCAAAAGTCATAACATTTTAAGTTTCTCATTCACCCAGCATCTAATTGATTACTAACCACCCAGTGCCCAAATCTGTACCGTTTAAAGTTTTTTATTTTTTTTATTTATTCAAATCACGGATTACATATACCTTTGAGCTAAGATCTCTTTTCCAAAGGTTTCACGTCAGTATAAAGGACATCAGATTAAGCAGTACAGTAAAGTACGGTACAATAGAGTGTAAATAGGAGGTCCAAAAATATAATGGACACAAAATCATAATGGACAGTCAATATAAAATAATACAGACATATTATGCTAATTAGTATCGGGCACAGGAAAATGCAAACAGCACATTGATATTGGCTAGCAGGCTTTGTCAAGACAAAACAGGTCACAGGGTATGGGAGGGAATGTTGGGGTGGGCTGGGAAGAGTAAGACAGGGGGTGGGAGAGGGGGACATGAGGATAGGTGGGGTTGGGGAGGGGGAGGGTGGAGAAGGGGTGGGGGGATACAGGGGTGTGAGGTAGGAGGAAGAGTGCTAAGTTACTATGAAAGAGGTTGAGTGCTAAGGTCTAGGTTTGGGAAAACAACAGTTAAGGGAGACAGTCACAGGTGCTAGCTGTAGATAGTAGTGACCAAAGCTTGGATTTGAATGGGCCCAGCTTAGTTTCAGAGGTGATGTCACTGCTGAAAGCATTCAACCAGAGTGGGGCCCTGTAGGAGAATAGTCTTTGCCCTTGGGTGGTTTGGTGATGAGGGACCAGTAGGAGCTGAGATTCAGAACCTCGGGTGCAGTGTGAATTACGAGTGGGGCTTAGAAGTTCTTGTACTCCAGGTGGCACAAGGCCTAAGGTTATTTTCTTGGCCATCAGGCACATTTGGTATTTGATGAGATTTTTAAGATGTAGCCAACTGGTTAGGGCATAGAGGGTTACATGTGTGGGTGAGACGGTGGGCTCCTGAGATGAGACGACATGCCTTTTTAAGAGCAGTGGAGATACGTCGGAGGGCGGTATCAGTCACAGAGCCATAGATGATCAGTCCATAGTCAATTATGGAAATAATAGGGCTCTGTACAGCAATCCTTAAGGCTTCAGGGTTCAGAGATTGCCTTTGTAGAGTGCCAATATGAATATTTACAGCTTTAACAATGTTATCTATGTGCACCCCATATGATAAGTTGCCATCTTTGGTGACTCCAAGATACTTTAAGAATTGAACCTGTTCAAGGGCAGTACCAAGGCAGTTAGTGATAGTCAGAGGATGTTGCCTCTGTGTGTTATGGGAGCTGCTGAAGAGCATACTTTTTTTTTTTTTTATAGTTTAGTATCAACTTGTGATTACTAAACCATTTATCTACTGAGGCACATCTGAGCTGTGGCTGGTTCTTAAGGGGTATAGGCTCCGGGAGAGTTGTGTAAATTACAGCATCATCTGCGTAGAGTAGGATTTGTTCAGGGCTTGAGCTTGGGAGACTGTTTAGAAAGAGACTAGATAGGAGTGGACCCAGGATGAACCCTTGAGGAACCCCAGAGTGAACAGGTCTTGAGTCAGAGAGGACGTCAACAATTTTGTCTTGAGTGCGGTTGTCCAGATAACTTTTAAACCAGGCACTGGAACCAGAGGAGAGCCCTGCATTTAGTAGTTGTTCCAGTAGTAATGGGTGATGGACTGTATCAAATGCTTTTATCAAGTCGATGAAGGCTGCACCAACTAATCGACCACGGTCCAGGGAGCTGTGTATAGAACCAGTGAATTCCATACGGGCAGAGGTGGTGCTATGCCCTTTTCTGAACCCGTGTTGTTGGGCGCATTGGATCTGATGTTTGTCAAGATATTTAGTAAGCTGGTCAGCTACAATGCGTTCAAGAGCCTTAGAGAGAGAAGGTAATATGGAGATAGGCCGGTAGTTCATGTGAAGAGTTCTGTCACCACTTTTGTAGACCAGGTTAACCGTGGCTGATTTCCATATATTGGGTAACTGTGCGAGTCTGAGTGAAAGGTTAAAGATCCTTGTTAAAGGCGTTAACACTTCCTCAAGGGTGAGGGACAGCAGTTTGAGGTCAAGGGAGTCCCCACCGTGTCTGGATTTACCAGTTGCTTTATGGATGTATTTTCGAGCTTCGTGCAACGAGACTACTTTGAAGTAGAAGGGCGGGTGACTGGTCATTGGGAGAGAGCTTACAGGATTGGTCAGCGTGACTTCTGTATCAAAGACGTCAGGTGGAAGAACACTGCTGAGGTCCGTGAATGCATTGTTAAAGGTTTTGGCAATAGTTAGGGGGTCCAGAGTTGTAGTCCCGTCAACGTCGAGTAAAGTAGGTGATGTTTTCAGGTTTTTCTCTGTAAACTCTTTAATATTCTCCCAGGAAGATTTACCATAGTCCCACGTGTCAGTAAGCACTCCCTTGTAGTATTTATTTTTCTCAAGGTGGATGGCCTTGTGCAATCATTCCATGCTCTTCCGTATTTCTGAATGTCCATTTGCATACAGGTGGCTCAGGCCCGATGCCAGAGGTGGTCCCTGAATTTCATACAAGCTAATAAGTCTGCAGAGAGCCAAGGGTTGCAAGGGCCTTTGATTTTCTGCATTTTTAGGGGTGCATGGGAGTCACAGGCAGCATTAAAGGTGTTGATGAAATAATCAAGTGTCATGTTGACATCCTCCACACTGTTGATGGGAGTCCAATCTTGCACTCTAAGGAGAGATTTAAGGGGTTCAAAATGACAACATGCTAGAACCCTGCCGGTAATTTTCTTTGGTGGAGGTTAGCAGAATTTGTTTGACCATAAGAAGATGACAGGGCAATGGTCACTGAGCATGTCCGGAAGGACTGTAGTGTTAATAATGAGATCAGGATGACTGGTTAGGACCCAGTCCAGTAGGCTTCTTGATCCCATTTTGCAGTTGGATCTAGTCGGGAGTTAACCAGGTGGGAAAAGTTTGCAGCAGAGATGACGTCCCTAAAGCTCCCATTCTTGGGTGCAAGCCAATTAATGTTAAAATCTTCCATCAGAATTAACTCTGAGCCAGGTGGCTGGTTTCTGATAAAGTCCATAACAGAACTGAGATCCCTACCCTGTTCTTTAGGAGGGATGTACACTGATGCTACAGTAAGTGCCTTATTATGGGCACTTAGCAGAATTTTGATTGTTAGTATTTGTGTGGTTGAACCAGCAGTAGATACTGGTAGGGGATTTCCCATGAGTGACTCTTTGAGATAGATTGCACATCACCCTCCTCTCTTGGTAGTCCTGTCCAGTCTGACGATGGTGTAGCCTGGCATGGCAATAGCCGTGTCAGGGATTTTAGGTGTGAGCCATGTTTCAGCCATTGTCAGGACATCTGGATTGTGTTGGTTAACAAAGACTTGTAGAGTATCCAGTTTAGGGAGGAGACTGCAGATGTTCAGAGCTGCTAAAGTAAGTAACCCTGGCCGCATTAAAGAGGCTACCTTACATGGTGGGCTGGGGCCAGGGTTTGGGTGAATATTTCCCAACAGCAATAACAACATAAGTATAAGTTTGAGCAGGCATAATCTTAACTGCCTGTAGGTAAGTCTTGCCGTCCATCTCTGTCTGGTGTCCCAGCTTAGTTGTTGTTGGTGTTTCCAGAGGGTAGATGTGAGGGATAGAGGGAAAAGTGATAATGTATGGATGCATGTTACCCATCCCTGATGGTAAGCGTCAGATCAGTCATAAGGCATAGAGTTACTATGTGCTGAGAGAGGATAGGAGGCGAGAGTACCAGGAGTAAGGTAAATTTTATTGAGCACATAGCAGGGAGATTGGGAGGGGTGGCAGGCTCCTGGTATGCTCGTGAGTGAAATCAGAAATGTGAGCACAACTAAGTGAGGGAGCAGGTGTGACAGCATCATTATATCTAGGTAGGTACTTCTTGGAAACTGAAAATCAGAGAGGGAGAGGAGAGGAGAGAGAGAGAGAGAGGGGCTGAGGAGTTTTACAGAATCTGGAGCTTGAAACAGGAGTGAGGAACTGAGGTGAACTCAGGAAGTATGGGCTATTTGAAGAGCACAGTAATTGAGCAAGGGCAGCTTTAAGACAAAAGGAGGCCCCCTATGTTTTTTTACCCTATAGCAAGCAAGCAGTGAGAGAGTGGGAGGTGAAGGGAGGAGCTTAGATGTATTTAATTAATGCCGGGGTGGGGGTGGTGGACGGTGCAAAATTTCATTGCAGTTAGGGCCTGAGAGCCATGGAAGAAGAGAGAAGGACCAGGAGCCAGTCAGAATAAAAGCCATAGGAAAGCTGTAACGGGAAGAGAGTTCAAGCAGGCTGTTGCCAATGGGAGCTCCAAGGTGCTTTCCCAGCTAAGTCCAGATGCTTACCCAGCTTGGTGCTCTCCTACGGCGGGTAGTGGAGGTGGCACTGGTGGTTGGTTTCTCCAGCTGCTGCCACTGGAAGAGTGGCAGAATAGCCTGGTGAAGGGCTGACCTAGAGGGAGAGAATCAGAGCAGGGTGTCGCTTGTTATATTTCAGAAAACATAAGGTGCAGGTAGAATGCTAAACCAGAGGGCGAGGAGAAGAACAGGGAAGACAAAAGGCTTAGTAGATTAGTGAGGGGGCGGGGGGGGGGCAGCCAGACCACTAAATGCAAAGCAATTTATGAGTGGCACAGAGGCAGAGAAAATAAGGTCAGATTAGGCAGTATGACGGACAAAAAGAAAAGACAGAGTTTAAGTGGGGGCAGGGGCTGGGAGAATCCGAAAGTTAAACTGGGCTTAGGGGAGTGAGAGGACTCAAAAAGAAGGTACAAGGAAAGAGCTGGCAAGAGCAATTTTCTGCAAACAGTCAAACCCCCATAAACAGTTTTGGCAGTTGTACAACTAAATAAACTTCACATTGCAATTCAAAATTCTCCAAAGTTTTGTTACAGTTGGGGCTCGAGAGCCATGGAAGAAGAGAGAAGCAGCAAGAGCCAATCAGAACAAAAGCCATAGAAAAGCAGCCAATGGAAAGAGAGTTCTAGCAGGCTGTGGCCAATGGGAGCTCCAAGGTGCTTTCCTGGCTAAGTCCAGATGCTTACCCAGCTTGGTGCTCTCCTACGTCGGGTAGCGGGGGTGGTGCTGGTAGCTGCCTTCTCCAGCCGCTGCCACTGAAAAAGTGGCAGAACAGCCCGGTCAAGGGCAGCCCCCGGCTTGGTGCTCTCCCATGGCGGGTGGCAGAGGTGGCGCTGGCGGCTGACTTCTCCAGCCACTGCCGATGGAAAAGCGACAGAATAGCCCAGTCAAGGGCCAGACTTGTAAAATTCTACACATTTTATTTTCATCATACAACAGAACAAAGAAATGGCACATTTTTGTTTTGTTTTTTGTGTGTTTTCTTTTGTTTTTATTTAAAGAGGTAACACTTCTGTGATTTCTGTGTACAAAACCATATGCTATATAAAATGAAATATGGGCAGCTATACACCACTTGGCATGTCTTTCCATCTTGGGGTTGAGATGACAGCATGGACCTCTTGAGTTTAGCGCTTGAGGTCCATATGCTGTCATTTCAACCCCTTGATGGAAACAGCCTTGTTGTGTATTACTTCCCATACATTATCCTCTATATAATTACCAGGTTCCCTTTTTTCCCATAGGGAAGCTGTGGCATAATTTTGTCTCAATAAAGGAGTGTTTATTACAGCAAATGCACACGGTTTCTCTCACACTGTGCATGTGCCTACCGTAGTTCCTTCCTTCCTGGCCACTCACTGCTCACTGAACTGGACACTAAACTGCCACCCTGGACTCAGTGGCAAGTAATAAAAAAAATATATCTACCATGGCACAGGGACTTCAGTTGATGACTGACCACAACATAAAAAAAAGCGTTTAAATAAATTATAAAAGGCTACTGAGGCCCGGCATTGTAGCTTTACCAGACTGTGGCCACACAGCAAGTTTTTATATTATACAATTGCTGAGGCGAAAAAAGGGAACCCAGCAATTATATAAAATAAAATATGGGTTGGTGTGTGTAAACCTGAAGTTTACACACAGCCTTGGGGTAAGATGCTATGCATTAACCCTTCGAGGTCGCTCTTGGGGTTCATGTAGCATCTAACCCCTCGGGTGTGTGTAAATGTCTCATTAAACACCCCGACCCATACTTTATCCTATATACTAGCATACTACAATGCCAGCAGAGTAGACCTAAAGGTCTATAGAGTCTGCTCGAAAATCAGCACTTGGTCAGGACACTGTTGCTGGCCTCCCTCCCCTGTAACTCCTCCCGACCCCACCTCCCGATCCAGCATTCCTCAGGTTTACCCTCCCCTTATATCTGCCCCAGCCCCTTTTGAATCCCTCCACTGTGTCAACAGCTACCAGCTCTACAGGCAGTGCATTCCATGGGTCCACCACCATCTCAGTAAAGTAGTGTCTCCTAGTATTCCCCCAATCCTCCCACCAACCAGTCTCATGGAATGGCCCCTGGTGGCTCCCCCCCCTCAGCTGGAAGACCCTGATTGGGCTGATCCTGTTCAATCCCTTCAGATATTTAAAGACCTCAGTCATATCCCCTCTGTCCCTCCTCTCCATTGGGATGTGCATTGTACTGCTCTAACCTACTTCCAAGGGCTGAAGGCACCCTATCTGCAACAATGTGGCCTCATGTCAATCGTTTGGTGCATCTGAGCATACAGTTAGATCAGCATAATGCACACCCCAGCATGTCTTATTGTGCATCTGTGCAGCTGTGCTGCACCTATAGAGAGAGAGAGAGATAGCAACAAGCCATGGTCCGCTCCATGTCCAACCAACTACAACTTTTTTTTTTTTTTTTTATTTTATTTTTATTTTAGTTTTTGTTGATCGGGTAAGTGCACTAGACAAATCCTGCCTATTTTCAGGCACGACCCGGGGGAGGGGGATACAGATGAATGCCAGCTGACCTTGAACCAGATTAAGCTGTTGGTGGTATTTTTAGTGAATGAGGGAAATTTGGCCAGGACACCGGGGAAATTCCCCTACTCTTTTTCGATAAGTGCCATGGGATCTTTTAACATCCACCTGAACTACCACCAATCCAGGCAGATGGGACCTCGGTTTAACGTCTCATCCGAAAGACGGATAACTGCTAACCATAATCTTAAGCCCTTAGTGTGAAAAACATAAACAGAAAGCACTCCCAGCACAGTGAAACAGCAGCCAGTGACAGTGAGCCCTCTTCACCCAGCCAACACCATCTGCCCATGTGCCAGGTATAGCATTGCAGCAGCCCAATCCTTGTGTGCAGCCCGACTGTTGATTTTTGAGCAGAAAAACACTTGGATCACTTTCTGGAATCAGGTATACCTTCTTATGTGACATTGTTGACTTCAATCTGAAGGATAATTTACCAACATTTCAACAAATTAATTACTTTGTCTTGTATGAAGAACGTATCCCATCCTTATAACAACTCCATCCCACTTCTAAGAATCCTGTCCACCTCCTGATCCCTCCACTTGCCCTGTCTGTAAAAATAAAACACCTACCTACTGCTAAGTATCCCGGTCACCTCCCAGTCCTTCCCCCGGTGCCCTGTCCATAAAAATAAAACACCCTCCCACTGCTAAGTATACCACTCACCTCCCGATCCTTTCCCCCGTGACTCATCCATACAAAAAAAAAAAACTTCCCACTAACAAGTATCTCATCCACCTCCCGATCCTTTCCCAGTGCCCTGTCCATAAACTGGTATGCCGACTGGACAATGACTCTGAGATGGCAAAGTCCATAACATCAGGTTTCGACATTGTCGATATTAAGGACCCAAGGGCAGAAATCTGCACTTTCACAGTCCTTCGCCCCCCACTTTGAACTAACTCTGAGTCGGAGTTAGTTATATTAAGAAGGGGGGTGGGGGGCGCAGCCCCCTGCATGGGGGATGTGGGGGGAGCAGCCCCCAGACAGAAAGACACCAATGTCTGACAGGCGAAATTTCACCTGTTGACATTGGGGATCTTGCCATACTGAACTTCAACAACACTGTTGTCGATTTGGCATGGTAAAACCCTGTAAACCTATGAAATAAGAAAATGGTCCAGCAATGACTTCTTCCACCCCATGGCACACCCGTTCTCCCCAATCCCCTCTCAGCACCCACCATCACACACACCCTTACCCCATATTTACCTATCCAGTCCAGTACTGCTCCTGCTTGAATGTCCTGCTTCTTCTAAGCTGTCTTCTGCCCCCCCTTTCTTCTCCACACCATCACCTACCCTCTCTCCCCCTCCATGTCCCCAGACCCTGCCCTCTTTTTTCACTTCCTAGACCTCTCCTTAATCCACCTTTATTCATTCTCCGCACCCATATGAGCCCCAATATTTCCCCTTTTTGCCCCAGGTATGGTCTATCAGTTACATCCATTACTTAATGTACCCTGTTGAATGTTGACAAAGCCTCAGGCAGCTCATGTACTGTTAACAGGCAGCTCATGTACTGTTAACAGGCAGCTCATGTACTGTTAACAGGCAGCTCATGTACTTTTAACAGGCAACGCTTGTACTGTTAATAGGCAGCTCATGTACTGTTAGCAGGCAGCTTATGTACTGTTAACAGGCAGCTCATATACTGTTAACAGGCAGCTCATGTACTGTTAACAGGCAACTCTTGTACTGCTACCATTTATAATTTAATTTGCTAATTAATTTCCCATGTTTTGTTTTTACACAGTATCACCTATGTATTATTTGTTTGCCTGTCTTGTTATAACTTGTCCTGTTTCCATGACATGGAACCTTTGTAAAAGAGCCTCTTGGCTCAAAGGTGTAATTTCCAAAACTTAAATAAATAAATAAAGTCAAGTTAAGTTCTGTTAATAGCTTTTTAATGTGTTTTGAACTTTTACTCATAATATTGTTATTTCTTAATGTTTTTACGCCAACTGTTCCACATGCCCCTTTTCATGAACAAGTCAAGCGTAATTTTTCAAATCCCCTCTGAAGTATGTTTTTACGGTACCTCTGTGAAATCACCTTTCTGACAGGATTTTAAAAATGTCACTTGACTTGATCATAAAGTGGAGCAATAAAAAGACTATGTTGAAAATCTGGGGTCAAAATCTTAAAAAGCAACACAGTTATGAAGCAACATTAAAGTTCTTCACCATTTCCTCATAACTTGGCATTTTTTCTAGATTTTGCCACATATTTTCATCATAGCCTTTTTTTACGCCACCTCATGAACAAGGCAGGTGTAACTTTTCAAATCCCTTCCAAAACACGTTTTTGCAGTCACGCCACAAAATTACCTTTCAGACACAGATTTTAAAAAAATAACGCTTGTCTTGATCATAAGGTGGGGTCATAATAAGGCTGTGCTTAAAATGCAGGGTCAGAATATCAGGAAACAACAAAATTCAGAAGAAACATTAAAATTCGTCAAGGTTTACTCCTAGCTTTGCTATTTTACCAGGTTGTGACCCCACATTTTCAACATAGCCATTTTTATACCCCACGTCATGAACATACCATTTTTCATTTTTCAAATCCTAGCCAACATGTCTTTTCACATTTGTGTCGCAAAATGAAACTAGTGGGAAGCCGAGCGGTAAGCACTGCCTCTAGCGTGCACAAGCTGTAAGTCACTGAGTTTAATTCAAAGGGCATCACTAAATTAGCTCACTCACCTATTGTTGTGTTTCAGTTCACTAAAGGGGAGCTGGGAGGCAAGCATCATAAATCACCCACATTGCATCATGGACTGAAATAGTTCCTTTTTCCACGCTACAGGGCAGCTGAGAGGTAAGCACCCCGAGGGAACTAGCTAGACATTCACTCACATAAAATCACTGGGAGTGGTTCAAAGGAAAAGTTCTCTTACCCTCTGTTGCAGGAAATTACTGGCTTCTGTGGTCCTCAAAGGCAGAGTGAGAGAACAGCAGCAAGTGATTGAGGAAACCAACCATGGCAAAGCAGAAAGCTGGGGGTGAGTTCTGGAGGCTTTAAATAACCTGGGCAACTAGATTTCTATGCACTAGTGGGAAGCCAAGTGGTAAGTGCTGCCACTGGAGTGCAAAAACTGTAACTTCATTCAGTTTAATTCACTGGGAGTTACTCACTAAATCAGCTCTCTTCCGTGTTGCTGTGTTTCGTATCGCTAAAGGGGAGCTGGGAGGCAACAGTTGTACGTCACTCACACTGCATCATGGGCTGAACAAGTTTCTTTTTCCACACTACAGGGGAGGCGAGAGGTAAGTGCCTAGAAGGAAGGAGTAGGGAGACCTCTTCCTCCACCTAAAGGCCACTGAGTCTACCACCATTGCCCCAGAGGATGCCTAGGAAGAGAGTCAGCTGTACTGTGGTGGGCTCTGTAAGGATGGGAGTGGCATACTGGGGGCACATTTGTCAACTGGTGCTACTGTGGAACTGATTCACCACTCTGGCAGGATGGGACTGCCAGGAAGAGACATCCGTGGTAATGGCCAGGGAGGATGTGGGGGGCCCTTCCTATAGAAGGCCCCAAGGTGGGAAGAAGAAGTCTCCAGCAGAGGAGGAAGCAAATCTGCTGAGGGACTCGATCGTCAGAGTGGTAGATTTGGGAATAGGAAGGGAGAGAATGAGGGAGGTGAGGTGCCTACCTGGTGCCTCAGCTCAGAGGGAGGGGAAAGCAGATCCTGAGGATTGCTATGGTGGCGGAGCAGGAAGGGGAGCTGGATGTCATTGTCTACCTGGGGACAAATGACCTGGCAAGGGATGGGGCTAAGATTATGCAGAGGGATTTTAGGGAGCTAGTGTAGGGTCTCAGGTAGATTGCACACTCAGTGGCTTTCATTGAGATGCTGTCTGTCTATGGCAGAAGAGAGGATAAGGATCTCTGCATCAGGAGCTTCAACTTGTGGTTGAATGAATAGTGTAGAAAGGAGATGTTTGGTTACATTGGGGACTAGAAACCAGGCAAACAAACAAAAAAGAAACCACCCCAAACTAGTGATGTGACAAGTCAATGCTAGCAACAATGCCAAAACAAACAGATCTTGCACTAGCCTCCCTCACAGGCTAAGCAAACTCACAGGATGCAAAAAAAGAGCATAAAGGTGAAAAAAGTTCATTATAATTTACAAAGTACAGACAAAGGCACAGACACCCAGTAACTACCACTGAAAAACATCTCCTGAAAGGAGTTATGCACCCTACTGCTGCTTTATCAAGGGTAAAGGTGTATAAGGACAGACCCTTCTTATAGAGTCATTAAGCTATGATGTCAAACAGTGGCATCACCAGACAAGTACTACATTTTAACAAGTATTAAGAATAACTAAAACCTTTACGTATGTCTAAAGTGACCTAGTGATATAACAATTTTATATAACAACATACAGTTATGCAAATTAATAAGACCCTCAGTCTCTGCAGTCTTCTGACCAAATGGTGAATCATGGCTGGGCACAAGTGATAGAGTAATTAGTAATAACATTTATTACTGGTGTTCCAAAAGACAACAGTAATTACAGCTTACCATGCTGGGAGCCCATAGAGATCACAATCTAGCCTGGGTAGAAGAGGAGAACTCAGAGAAAGAATGCAATTACATTACATTATATATGTCAGATAACAGCCCTAGTTGTAGTTAAAGAACCTTTGTATATTACTAGTAACTATCTCATTGGTCAGTTTGGTGAGCATTTCTGGCATGGTGAATGTTTTTAGTGATATACAATGTTGTGCAAGGCTAAGCAGTCTTGTCAATAATGAACACGGTATTATACTCACAGTAATTATCATAAAAAGGTGTTATACTTGCAAAGGACACAAGATGTTGCCCTCAGAACCCTCAGACCACTGTTATACTATGGCACTGTTACAGAAGCTGGAAAATGAGTGATTATATGTATAGCATTGAAATGCATTAGCAAACTTATATGCAGTAATATATTGTCAGTAAATCTTGTTATAATCATATCCCAACATGTTACCATGATGTTATATTTAGTATTGGGGACCAGTGGGGTAGCAGGCCTACATAATCCCCCCCTTGTTTCCTGGATAACAAGGCAACACTAATTGGGTGATTGGGTAGTGTTAGCACTCTAACAGACCAGCTGCATGAGAGGCCAAAAGACATTTCAGTTGCGCAGAGTGCTGTTGCAGTGTGCGTCCCTCACAACAAAGTGTTAATATAAGAAAGGTAATCAAAAATGCTTGTAAAATGACAAAACCTTTAAATGTAAATTCTAGCCAAGTACTAGATAGAGCTGTCTCTGTCTCCATAATTGAACAAATCATTTAGAGAATCCCCTGCTTTGGAAATATTAATATGAATAAGGTGAGAATCTTTTCTTTCAAGTAAAGTACGTAAATTCAGTGCAAAAGGGTCAATGCGGACATTGAAAATAAATAAAGGCTACATAAAAAACATGGAAAGTTAGATATAAAAAGCTGTAAGTCCCAGACTTAAAAAATTAAATAGATGTCTACTTACATCTGTCAACGTACAATCATGTGACAGGTTCAAAGCATAGTCTAATAAATGGAGTCCAAGTTCAGATGTGTTTCGGATAAAGAGCCACAGGATTATTAAGGCTTTCAATGCTGGTACTTTCATCGTGCAAGTCATCCGTAATGGGGTTCCAAAAGGACAAAGTATTGGGACATGCATATAGGGATTGCATATCGGTATCCAAGCATTACATGAAACAGAGACAAAGAAGAAATAATTACTGATACTAAAAATAAAGGTATCACAGCAACATTACAGCCTTCTATTATTCCTGCTAATCTCAATTTTACTTATGTAGTAATGGAACTAAGAGGGTCATTCTAGCCTGGTGCGTGTAGACCCCCTGCAGTAAAAATCAACATGGCCTTTTTGCGGAGAAGGAGAGCATCCAAATCTGCCCCCCCCACCTCCTGACATGCTCTATACCCATATAAGACCAAGTATGGTATCTACTGGGTCCAGCAAATTAAACATGCGCAGCCAGAATATTTTTAATACCACCATCTACTGTATTTCTTATGCGTTCCCCTATTTTGATCTTAATGGGCCTGATTGTTTTGTCAATATAGAATGCACCGCCTGTGTACACTGCCAAATATATTACACTAGGGGTATCGCAGAAAATAAGGCTTTTGATGGTGTAGGTTTTATTTCATGTAAAATGATTAAAGGTTTTGCCTTGCTTGATGAATTTACAACATTTACAATGTCCAGATATACTGCAGCCTTTTGTGTGGGGGGGGGCACAAAAAGGTGAAGGTACTGGCTTTATCCTTCGGCTATAGGGAGAGAGTCAGTCTGTCTCCTAAGTTTTGTTACCTCAAATATACAAAATTCAGGAGTGAGCCCCCCCCCCACTTTTCCCAAAATCATGTCCTCCTCTATAATTTGCCAGTTGTTACAAAAAAATCTGTCTGATTTCCTGACTCTGTATTGTAAAAGTTGTAATATATTTATTCTTGTCCTCCTGACTGTTATTTCTGTGGGCTATATTATTGTCCCTAACTGGGTGGATTAAATTCCCATAGTCTTCCGGTTTGTTCATGTTCTAACATTTTGCACCGCTACATCACTATAGCCCCTACCTTTAAATCATCTACTCATCAAGTCAGCCTGGGTTTCACAGTTACTGTGCTGGCTACAGTTATAGTGAAGCTGTAAATATTGGCTTTTTTGGTATATTTGTAACAGTATGTTTAGGATGCATATTGGATGTCAATAGTACCAAATTTCAGTCAGAGCTTTTTCTGAACAAATCTGTCTCAAGATTCCTATTGGCTGACTTGATGATATTCAAATCCAAAAATAGTACAGATGTCAAATCATAATTCTTGGTACATTTTAGAATTTTTACAATTTGCGGCTTCCGGATAATCATGAAAATGCTGTAGTTTTTCAACAGTTCCCTTCCATGTTAAGAACAGATTGTTGATGTACTTGTGATAGTTTACAATCTTGGAATAGAAAGGGTTCAAGTCAGGATGTTGTACCACTTGTTTCTCAAATGATCCCATGTAGAGGTTAACATAGCTTGGAGCAAGAAATGCTCTCATGGCCAGGCCATGAACCTGGAGGTAACAGTCATTTAAAAACAATAAAGTTGTTGCAAGTTAGCACAAATGCAGCACAAGATATCAAGAAATTATTTAAACTGGGCTTCATAGTGGTGGTATTTCTAAATGTATTATAGTAAATACAAAAGAATTAATAAATAATTCACATTTATAAACAATGTTTACAGTGAAGAGAAGAGGAATTGACTGTCACCAAACAGGAAAGGGACCTTGGAGTAATAATATCTGATGATCTCAAGGTGGCAAGGCAGTGCAGACAAGGCAGTGGGTAGGGCCAATGGGACATTGGGGTGTATAGGGAGAGATACCACCAGCAGAAGGAGGGAGGTGGTGTTGCCATTATATAGATTACTGGTGAGACCACACCTGGAGTACTGTCTCCAGTTCTGGGGACCACATATCAGGAAGGACATAGACAGTGTGGAAGTGAAAACAGTCCAGAGGAGGGCAACTAAAATGGTGTACAGCCTGCATCAGAAGCCCTATGAGGGGAGACTGAAGGACCTCAATATGTACACCCTTGAAGAGAGAAGAGAGAAGGAGATATGACAGAGACCTATAAATACCTCATGGGGGTAAACATGGTACAGGACAGGAATATTTTTCAGAAGAAAAGATGCACAAGAACAAGTGGCCATGGAAAGAAGCTTGAAATTGACACACTCAGGAGAGATTTGAAGAAGTACTTTTTCACTAAAAGAGTGGTGGATGCCTGGAACAGTCTTCCAGTGGGGGTACTGGGGCAAAAAACAGTGATGGGTTTCAAGCATGCATGGGACAGGCACAAGGGAATCTTGATGGGAAGTAAGGGGGAGGGAGCCAGAGATCAGGCAGGGTCTGCAGTATTGGTGTAGACAGGCAAAAATGGTCAGACTGGGTGGCCAAGCAGTCCTTATCTGATGTCAGATTCTATGTCTGTATGCCTGTGACATTTTGGACAGGATTTCATAATTGAGTCCTGTCATGTTCATACAGTGGTGTAACAAAAAGACTATGTTGAGCATTTCAGGTCAAAATTGTTATTAAACAGTTTCATTTGGATTTCCAAAATACAGCCACAGGAGTATTAAATGGATGAGAAACATTCAGTTTACAAGGTACAATCCAATATCGTATGGCCTAAGCAGATAATTGATAGCTGTGCATTAAATTGCCATGCCAGTAAGATATAGTAACCTTGTTAGATTCATAAATCACAAACAACTCAGCTTCACGGTCTCCACTCCTTCACTGAAGAACACTTAATTGCTGTGTCAGGATAAAACAATTCTTTATTTAGAAAAAAAAAAACAGCAGTGAGATGCAACAAAGACCCTCCCTCACAAAACCTCGCAGCCAAATGTTTTTGCGGGATACTTGCACTTTCTCAAGGCTGACTAGTACTATTGGTGGTCATTCTTATAAAGTTCACTCTTAGAGTGACAAAGTGATATTTCTATTAACAAGCATTTGTCAATGCCGAATGTTCGCTTGCAGGTATTTGCAGTGGTATTTGGCACTTGGACATGGCCTAAAAAAATCAGTGACAAAGAAGTACAAGCATTTGTCAATGCCAAATGTTGCTTGCTTCTTTGTGCTATTTAGGTATTTGAAGTCATTGGAGTACAAATATATGAAAATTCCACGAACTTCACAGCGTGCGTAGGAACTGCATAGCCTTGCTTAAATTCTGATCATTTTAGAATTTTTACCAAATTTTCAACATAGCCATTTTAAGACCTCTGCTCATGAACAGTGTCACTGTGATTTTCTTAATGTCCCATAAGACATGATTTCTCACACCGCGCCCATTGTGCGCTACATGGCGGAAACATGTTTTGGGCAGAATGTGAAAATGACAGCTATACTGCTCATAAGGAGGTGTGGTAAATGGCAATGTTGAAAATCTGGAGGAAAATATTGAAAATTTGCAAACTTACAGCGTGCATAGAACTGCTAGCCCACACTCGTAAAACAGTCATTTTTAGGAATTTTTTCACCACATTTTCAACACAGCCATTTTAAGACCTCTGCTCATGAACAGTGTCACTGTGATTTTCTTAATGTGTCCCATACATTGATTTCGCACACCGACTGCGCCATTGTGCGCTACATGGGCGGAAACACGTTTTGGGCAGGATGTGAAAAATGACAGCTGTACTGCTCATAAGGAGGTGTGGTGAAATGGCAATGTTGAAAATCTGGGTGGAAATATTGAAAATTCCCAAACCTCTGGCGTGCGTAGGAACTGCACAACGCACGCTCGTAAAACAGTCATTTTTAGGAATTTTTTCACCAAATTTTCAACATAGCCATTTTAAGACCTCTGCTAATGAACAGTGTCATGGTGATTTTCTTAATGTGTCCCATACATTGATTCCACACACCGACTGCGCCATTGGGCGCTACATGGACGGAAACATGTTTTGGGCAGGATGTGAAAAATGACAGCTGTACTGCTCATAAGGAGGTGTGGTAAAATGGCAATGTTGAAAATCTGGAGTGAAAATATTGAAAATTCACAAACCCTACGGCGTCGCGTGGAACTACTAGCATGCGCTAAATAAAACAGTCATTTTTAGAATTTTCACAAATTTTCCAACATAGCCATTTTAAGACCTCTGCTAATGAACAGTGTCATGGTGATTTTCTTAACGTAGTCCCATACATTGATTCACACACGACTGCGCCATTGAGGCGCTACATGGTGGAAACATGTTTTATGCAGGATATGAAAATGACAGCTGTACTGCTCATAAGGAGGTGTGGTAAACTGGCAATGTTGAAAATCTGGAGTGAAAATATTGAAAATTCGTGAACTTACGAGCCTGCATAGGAACTGCGCAACAGCACGCTCATAAAACAGTCATTTTATGGAATTTTGGCACCAAATTTACAACATGGGGTTTTGGGACCCTTCTTATGAATGATGTCACTGTCATGGCATTATTCAGGCCCAAAGGGTGATTTCGTGCAGTGACTGTGAAATCACCCCGGGCCCGAATAACGCCATGACAGTGACATCATTCATGAAGGGTCCCAAAAACCCATGTTGAAAATTTGATACAAAATTCCAAAAATGCCTGAGATATGCAATAAGTTGAAACCCCTATCTAGCCCATATACAGCTTGCGGCATTTCCCTCAGTTCACGGTCGGTTTAGCAGAAGAGTGCAGAGCGTGTTTCGGTCCACCGAATCGTCGCCCGAGTCGAGAGAGTAAGTATGGGGTGAAGGGGTGTGGGGCAGGGTGTGCAGTGGGTGGGTGCGGGTTGTGGAGGCGAGGAGAAGCGCTGTGGGACCGTTTTGATTTACAGGTTTAAAAAAAAAAGCGGCGTGGGATGTTTGCCATGCTGGGGTGGGCTCCAGCGTGGCGGAAGAATAGCTGGGGGCCGTGGAGCCGGCCGAGGGTTTGGGCACCCCCTTGGCAGATGACAGCGGGGCGTTTGCCATGCTGGGGTGGGCTCCCAGCATGGCAGAAGAATGGCTGAGGGGGAGCCGTGGAGCCGACGGGGGATTGGGCACCCCCGTTGGCAGATGACGTGGGACGTTTGCCACGCTGGGGTGGGCTCCCAGCGTGGCAGCAAAGATTTGGGGGTGGCGGCGTGACGCGGTGCAAGCACACAGCGGTGGTTTTCTTTGAAGAAGACCACCGCTGTCATACACAGCACTGTGTCCGATTGGTGCAGGACTGCCATGCCTGCTCAATGGAGCAGGGGATTGCAGAGGAGGGGCACACTTCCAAAGTGTCCCATTCTCCCAAGACGTTCCTTGCGCATGTGCGCAAGCGAACGTAAAAAGGAAAATTAATTTTTAAGCATCATCACCATTGAGCACATATAAATAAATGTTATACAGTAAAGACAAGCTGTATCTATACATACTTAGAAGCAGTACATGACAAAACATCAGTAAGAAATGAATATACAGATTTATGCTCATAAATGCACCCTATGTAATAGAAGGTTCTATGTCATAACAGCGATCGCGGAATAGCGATTGCCGTTTGGATAAGTGTTCATCACCGAAAATGAATTACGATGATGTACACTAATAGCAACTAGAAAACCAGTGACTGGTTTTCTATGTTATGCCCCCCGCACCCTCCTACTTAAGGATTCTCAACTCCAGGGGGGTGCATGTCAGGGAGAGGGGTGTAAAACTTTAAAAAAATGAAAACCCAGATGCCAAAAACGATCATACCCAGAAGCAAACCCGGCACCCTCCCAACCCCAGCCCACCACCTACCCACCACATCACACGGCCAGCTCGGCAGCTGACCTCCACACTACACCCCACATACCCTCCCTCCCCTTCCACCTATCACGTGATGTGGTCCCCCCCCACGCACATGTATATATAGTGACATCTTGTCACTGTACTTGCATACTCCTGCATCTGGTTGCTACCCTGCCAGGTAGCCCAGAACACAGGCACCATGATTGAGTCACCCTTTTTGAAAGTGCTCCATCGCGGTTGCCTTGTTCACTGGATACCATAATATACTGCTGCTGAGTATGCATAGGTGCTCAATGTGCCCAATGGTGATGGTGCTTAAACATGAATTTTCCTTTTTAATGGAAACAGTAATGATGATCGGTCTGGGTCAGTCTCTGAATTTCAGTGGTGTGGCCAGGGATCTATGGGCCCATCTGATATTGAATCTCAGGTCCCCAGGCAGGCGGAGAAGCTGCGGTAGAATGTAGCAAAGGAAGGCAGTGCAGTCGCCCATTCCAGTTTTCATCAGGACGCCAACAAACCAGAGATTATTTTGTCAGCCCAGTTTTCAATATTATCTAGCTTTTCTTGAGGTTGGCGGATAGTGCAGTTTTGTTGGTGGAGCCAGGTCAGCATGTCATGGCAGGCGATTTCCGTAGATTGTACTTTCTGCTTTATTACCATAGGGCAGTGATTTTTCTGTATTTTGTATGGTGTCCTATGGATATATTTCCAGCTATTTATTTCCTCTTATCCTTGTATTTTATGTAGATTGAATTATATTGTGCACTTTATCTTGCCATTGTTATTCTTTTTTTTTTAACTGGACATTTGTGAATATGGGCATTTTTGCTCAAGTACCTTTCCAGTATAAAATAAAATTGATTGACTGATTGTTTTTTAAATTTCTACAGGACTTGTGTGAACATAGCTTCCACCTTCTCCACAGAGAGGGCCACCACCATAATGTAGCTGATTTCCCCACTAACAAGCTAGACTCAGGAGCAGAGGGCTGAAAACCCAGTTTGCGGTCTGTTCCAGAAAAAAAGTACTGAAAAATGTCTTGCTCCAGTTGTAAAGTTTCACTGTCAGGTTCCAGTGCTAGTAGTCAAGAGTGCTTAAGTGGTTTGGAAATCTACAGATGGTCAATGATTGGGGACAAAGAGGTCAGACAGGTAGGACTGTGCTGCCATCATGGTCACGCAGTGGCCACGCAGTAGCCACCCAGTCCCATTTGAGATCAAAACTGAAAAAAAGTTATGAACAAACATTGACATTTTTCAATGTTTATTTATAACTTTGCATTCTTTTAATTTTTGAACCCACGTTTTCAACATACTCATGTTTTTTACCCCAATTGAATGAACATGGCAGATATGTTGTGCTTTTCTCGCAGTTTCCATAAAGTGCTTTACAAAGATTGTGTCGGGAGGACTGACACACAGCTTAGAATCAGGCGAGATTGCCAGACCATTCAAAGCTTTAAATTAGCATTGAAAATGCATTTATTTAGCCTGGCATATCTGGATTTTTAAAACACATTTTATAAACTGATTTTAGGATGTTGTTTTAATTTTATGTATTTGTTTTATTTACTGTTAAAGCGCCTTGGTTTTGGAAAGGCGCTCTTAAAAATAAAGTTTTGATTAATTGATTGATAATAGTGACACACAGTTTAGCACCATGCAGCACTCAGCAGCCTGATGTATTCAGTCTGGTAGTTGAGAAAAATTCTGGGAGCACACAATTTATGTATGTTGTGCTCTTCTCACAATTTCCCGAAAGTATGTTACAAGAATTGTGTCTGGGGACTGATGCATAGCTTAGCAGCAAGCAGCAGCCTGACATATTTATTCTGGTAGTTGAGAAAAATTCTGTGAGCCTAGAATGTATGTATGCTGTGCTTTTCTCACAATTACCTGAAGAGCATTAAAAAATTGTGTTGGGGAATACATACAACCTAGCACCATGTAGCAGTGACAGACTGCTTAGAGCCATTTAGTAGCATGCAGCATCCTGACATGTTTATTCTGGTAGTTCAGAATAAGTCTGGCATCCCTGAGTTTGTGTATGTTGTGCTTTTCTCACAATTCTCTGTAATGTGCGTTATGAGAATTGTGGTGGAGGTGCTGACACACAGCTTAGTACCATGTAGCAGCATGCAGCCGTCTGATGTTTTTTTCTTTTTCTGGTAGTTGAGAAAAATTCTGGGAGTACATCATCACAAGTCCTATGAAGACAGGTTGAAGGAACTGAACATGTACTCCCTGGAGGAGAGGAGGGAGAGAGGGGATATGATAGAGACATACAAGTATCTTACAGGGAGGAACAGGGTGCAGGAAAACACTATTTTTAAGTGAAAAAGATGTTTCAGGACTAGAGGGCATGGGATGAAGTTGGAGGGAGGACGATTCAGAGGAAACATGAGAAAGAATTTCTTCACAGAACGGGTGGTGGACAAGTGGAACACCCTGCCAGAGGAAGTGGTGGGGGCTGAAACAATCATGGGTTTTAAGAATGCATGGGATAGACATAAAGGAATTCTAGAGGTCAGGAGTAAGGGGAAATAGACTTCTAGGAAAACAAACTGAACTTACAAGCTCAAATGGGCAGACTAGGTGGGCCATAGGCCCTTATCTGCTGACACTGTCTATGTATCTATGTATCTATGTATCATTTATGTGTGTTGTGCTTTTCTCACAATTCTCCCTAAAATGCATTACAAGAACTGTGGCAGGGGACTAACACACAGCACAGCACCGTGTAGCAGCATGCAGCAGCTCTTATGTGTTTAGTGTACTAGATGAGAAAAATTCTAGGAAAACCGAATTTTTGTATATTGTGCTTTTCTCACAATTTCCCCTAAAGTGCATTACAAGATCTGTGCCAGGGGGACTGACACACAGTGCAACACCTTGTAGCTGCATGCAGTAGCCTTACATATGTATTCTTGTAGCTGAAACTAATAATGGGAGCACAGAATTTTTGTATGTTGTGCTTTTCTCACAAATGTTCCTTCAGTGAATTACAAGAAACATAGAAACATAGAATTAGACGGCAGATAAGGACCACTTGGCCCACCCAGTCTGCCCATTTCCCTACCTAATGGATAAGCTGCAGATCCTAGTTAACCAGCAGCCTACTTCTTCCTACCCCCACCCCCTAGAATTGCCTTATGACTGTCCCATGCATGCTTGAATTCCACCACTGTTTTTAATTCCACAACCTCCTCTGGAAGGCCATTCCATGCATCCACAACCCTCTCTGTGAAAAAATACTTCCTTAAATTACCCCTGAGCTGCCCCCCCTCTAACTTCAAATTGTGCCCCCTTGTTGTTGCACACCTATTATTTTGAAATATACTACCCTCTTGGACTTTGTTGATTCCCTTGAGGTATTTGAAAGTTTCTATCATGTCCCCCTCTCCTCCTTTCCTTGAGGCTATACATATTAAGCTCCTTAAGTCTCTCTTCTATATGTCTTCCGGTGCAGACCCTGCACCATTTTAGTTGCCTTCTCTGGACAGCTTCCATCCTGTCTATGTCTTTGCAGAGATTGGGTCTCCAGAACTGCACGCAGTACTCCAGATGGGGTCTCACCAGCTGTCTGTACAGAGGATAATAACTTCCTATTTTCTACTGGTGATGCCTCCCTATGCATCCCAGTATCCCCCAGCCCTCCTTGCTGCCCTCTCATTGCTTGCCCACCTTTAGGTCATCTGATATGACCACCCCCAGGTCCCTTTCCATTTTGTTGTTAGTATCCCACCCCTCATTGTGTACTCTTCCCCCTGTGTTTTGTTTCCAAGTGCATTACCTTGCACCTCTTAGCATTGAATCTAAGCTGCCATACATTTGACCATTCCTCTAACCTTGCCAAGTCCCTTCTTATCCTTTCCACCCCACCTTGTGCATCAACTCTGTTGCAGATCTTTGTGTCATCTGCAAAGAGACATACTTTTCCTTCCAGTCTCTCTGCAATGTCGCTTATAAAGACATTGAAGAGGACCGGTCCTAATACTGAACCTTGCGGTACCCCACTAGTAACCCCCCTTTCTTCAGAGTGGACTCCATTTACTATTACTGTCTGTGTCCTATTCTCCAGCCAATTCTTATGCAGGCTGTCATCTTGGGACCCACTCCCAGGCTGGCTAACTTGTATATTAATCTTTTGTGTGGGACTGTGTCAAATGCCTTGCTAAAGTCTAGGTAGGCAATGTCCACAGCCCCTCCCTGATCTACTACTTTGGTCACCTAGTCAAAGAAATCTATCAGATTCGTCTGGCATGACCTTCCCGCAGTGAATCCATGCTGCCTTGGGTCCTGTGCCCCTCTGGCCTCTAGATACTCGACAATTCTTTCCTTCAGAAGTGATTCCATCATTTTCCCTATCACTGAGGTTAAACTAACAGGTCTGTAGTTTCCTGCTTCTGCCTTGCTCCCACTTTTGTGAAGGGAATCACATCTGCCTCCTCCAGTCCTCGGTACCACCCCATCCTCCCATGATTTGTTAAAGAGGGTAGTCGGTGGTGTCACTAGTTCGACCCTTAGTTCTTTTAGAATTCTGGGATGAATCCATCAGGCCTCATTGCTTTGTCCACCTTCAGCTTTAAGAGTTCTTTTCAGAACCCTTTCTTCTGTAAATGGGCTGGTATCAAATTCTGTATCCAGAGTGTTTCTACTGTTTGTTTTAGGTACCTCCCTCTTCATTTGTAAATACTGAGCAAAAATATTTGTTTAGTATCTCTGCCTTTCACAGTCACCCTCTGCCCACCCTCCTCCCCTTAATTAAGCCTCACTATCCCTCCTTGGTCTTCTTCGCCTCCCTGATGTACCTACAAAGGTTGTATCCCCCTTCTTAACTGGGTTGGCTATCTTTTCCTCGGTTTGGGCCTTGCTGTTCTGACTGCCTTCCCAGCTCTTTTGCTTCAACTTGATACAGTTCTCTGTCCTAGTCCTTCTGTGATTCCTTGTACTTCCTGGATGCTTTCTTTTTCTCTTGAACCTTCACTGCCACTTCCTTTGAGAACCATAGTGGTTTCTTACATCATTTTGTTTTGTTTATTTGCTTCACACAAAGGCTTGTTACCTCTGTGATGGCAGTTTTTATTATTCCCCATTGTTCTTCCACCCCTCCTTCCTGCCCATTTGCTAGTGCATTCCTTAGGCACTCACCCATTTTGGCAAAGTCAGCCCTCCTAAAGTCCAGTACTTTTGCCTTTGTATGGCTTGACTCTATTGCTGTGTTTATTGTGAACCCTACTGTTCAATGGTTGCTAGTTCCCAGATGGCTACCCACTTCTACATCTGTGATCCTCTCTCCATCTCCATTTGAGATAACCAGGTCTAAAATTGCTCCCTCTCGAGTGGGCTCCAATACTAGTTGTCTAAGGCATGCCCCTAGTAAGGCATCTAGAATAACCCCACTCTTTGAAGTGGCTGCTGCTACTGCACTCCAGTTAACATCTGGCATATTCAGATCACCCATCAGCAGTATCTCCCCTTTTTCTGCCATTCTAAGTATACTTTCTATCATTTCCTTGTCCATTTCTTCCCCCTGAGAAGGGGGTCTGTATACAACCCCTGTGCGGATTGTGGTGCCATTGCCTGTCTCCAAATTTACCCACAGTGCTTCTTCTCCTCCCTGTTTACCCTTTTGTTCTGTTGCTTTGATTCCTTCCCTAATGTAAAGAACTACTTCTCCTCCTCCTTTACCCTCCCTGTTCCTCCTGTAGATAGTGTATCCTGGTATGTTTACGTCCCAGTCATGGTTTTGTGTGTACCATGTTTCTGTGACTGCCATGATATCCAGATGTTCCTCCTCCATCAAGGCCACTAATTCAGGAAGCTTGTTACCCAGACTACGGGCATTGGTACTCATTGCTCTCCATTTTTTGATGGCTTTACCATCTGTTGCAGCATCCCCCACTGACCTTTCTACCTTGGTCTTTTTCTCATTTAGTACCCTGTGGCAGGGAGACTGACATACAGATTAGCATCATGCAGCAGCTTGCAGTAACCTAACATATTTATTCCAGTAGCTGAGAATAATTCCCAGAGTACATCATTTATGTATGGTGTGCTTTTTTCACAACTTACAGTATAGTGCATTGCAAGATCTGTGGTGGGGGACTGACACACAGTGTGGCACCATGTAGCAGCATGACTTATTTACTCTGGTAGTTGAGAAAAATAGAGAAGAAAGTAACAGTGTAAGTACTGTGAGTTGCACAAGAAAGATAACAATATAGAGAGGAAATCAGAACTTATTTTTTCTTTCTTTCTTTCTTTAAGCTAGAGGAGGATTGCTGACAGCAGAATTTAGATAGAATGAAGCCATTTCAAAAATCAGGACAGAGAGAAATGAAGATGTACAATTTTGTTTGCGTTTTTAATTTTTTTTATTTTATTACTTTCTAATTTTTTTTACAATAGGTGAAGATAAGAATAAATGAGACAGTAACACAGATAGCACATGTTAGTGATGAGTCTTTCCTTCAATCAAGACATGTAAAGAGAATTGGGTATGGCCTGGGGACAGAAGGTGCACTGCCAACACAGAGTTCCATGAGCCCCTGAAGAATGCTCCATTAGTTTTGAAGCAAAACATCCAAAGATGGTTTCATGGCCCCAACTTGGCAGGAGAGCTTGCCTACTTCCCTGCACAGCTGTGCCATTCTCGTACAAATGGATGTAGGAAGAGGATCTGAGGCTTGTCTGTCAGGTGACCTCACAGTACCTGAGTCTGGCTACAGCTCCCTTTTGTAGTCCCCTTCATGTCCTCCTCTGAGACCTGTGCACTGCATGATGACCCACCACATTGTCTCTTTTTGAGCTACCCATCCTGTGCCACAGAAGGAACACTAGGGGTGCTACAGCCTCCACCCCTCTCAGCTGTCTCGGTATGTCTACCCCTAACACGCCTCTCCCACTTCTGGTGGTATCTCATCACCACACTGTTGTTGGTAGGATCAATTACAAAAACATCCCAAATAAGAGATGTTTGCTGCTGATAAGGGAGGAGCCAGATGGTCACTTGAGGGACTCTTCCTCCTCATGGGGCTTAGTTGGCATCACAACTACAAGTGGGCCACAGGGACAGGTGTTGCAGTAGATACATGACATACTGGAGTAGGGTCAACTGGTGGTGCCACTGCATGCAGCTACTGGTGCTGCACTGGGGAAGGGGGGGAGGCAGGTGCAGACTGTTCAACTTCCAGTGCCATAGTTGGCCTCTTTACACAGATGGGATGGTGTGCCCTATCCATGGACTGCATACCCCTCTCCATGCTGTAACTGGTCCCTGTCCCAGTCCTCCCAGTCTCCTCTTCCTCAGTCCCACTCATTTTAAGTAAAAACAAACAAAGAATTAAAACAGAGTAAAAGCAAGAACAATACAACAAATAAAAGTGGGGCATATAATTAAAAAACACTGAAACAACAACTAAATTAAATCCACACAAACTGTTAGGTAAATATAAGATGACAAGAAAAGAAAAAAGCTGTAAACATTGTTTTTTGTTTATTTCAAGCCCTCTGAAAGCAGCAGATATGACTTCCTCCATTAGCTCAGACCGCAAATGAAAGTGATACTCAGTCTGTAGATAGAGAAGTAGCATGTGATCTGCAGGAGCTGTTTCCATGTGACCTACAGTGCAGTTGTTTACCAGAAGCCTCTATTTTAGGAAACTTTGCACAAACGCACTCCAAAGGGGAAGCTGGTAGGCTAAGTTGCAAAGGCAAATTTCCTAGTAAATGGCAAACATTTGTGAACTGATCCACAAAGGCAACGTTGGTGACTTCACCAGAACATTGCTGGTGAATTAAAACTTCACAACATCTCTGCTTACTGTAGATATAGTCCTGTTAAAGCAGTCTATGGCACATGCAATGTTCTGATCCAGTTTCTATTAAGGCAATCTGTAACTCATGCAGTGCTTGGGGCAGTATCTGTTAAGGCAGTCTGTAACGCATGCAATGCTTCAGGCAATATAGGTTCAGACAGTCTATAACTCATGCAATATGCTGGTACAGTATCTGTTAAGGCAATCTGTAACTCATGCAATGTTTGGGGCAGTATCTGTTAAGGCAGTCTGTAACTCATGCAATATGCTGGTACAGCATATGTTAAGGCAATTTATAACTCATGCAGTGCTTGGGGCAGTATCTGTTTAGTCCGTAACTCATACAATATGCTGGTGCAGCATCTCTTAAGGCAGTCTGTAATAGTGCTGGTCAAAGTAAAAAATAATTAGCAATTTACTCAGCATGAAGCATAGCATGACAATCTGCAATGTAAAATGTGTGCAATTGGATGATTTGCACTATGCAAATCGACACACTATGCAGTTATGATGAATTTTTCTATGTAAGTCATAGCAAAAATGATTTACAAAGTGTAGCAATTCGCAAAGTAAAATTTGCTGCAGCTGTGGCAAATTGCATAGTGCATACTACACGAATGCTTTGCATAGTGTGTAGCAGCCAAATTTTCTGCAATTCACAGGCAAATTAAAAATTGCAATACTGCTAGTCTGTAACTCATGCAATAAACTAATGTATTATCTGTTTAGGCAGTCTGTAACCCATGCAATGCTTTGGGCACTGTAAGTTAAGACAGTCTCATGCAATATGATGGTGCAGAATGTGATAAGGCAGTCTGTAACTCATGAAATATTTATTTATTTATTTAAGAGTTTTACCAGGAAGGCATACTGAGTGGAGGGCAACTCGATTCCAGATGCGTCCTGGGGGAGGGGAAGAAGGGAAAAATAATACAGTACAACCACAATACAATAACTATATGCAGATGAAATACAATACAATACAAAAAGGCTACAGAGCTGATATCCCACAAGGTTGCATGGCACATGGGAGGTCAGGGAGAAAACAGGAGATTAGCATTATAACACTTACATGAAAATTAAGAGCCATTATGTACATTTAGCCCATATAATACTTTTTGGGGGAGCATAAGGGGAGCATCAATAAACTGCAGAAGGATGAGATGGCTGGATGAGCCCAGCCGCAGAGGATCTTGACTAGTATAATGCTGAGGTCAGGGCTTTGCACTCTAGCAACAAGAAGTGAGAGTGCAGCGGAGGACCATATTTTTAAGTGCTCGGCTGAGGGCAGAGGGTTCTGTGCACGGTTGGTATTTGAGCCGGGGCACCACACAAGGTGAGGAACGTGGTACTGGAGGTATATTGTTTTTATTTAAAAGGGGCACTATGCTCCTTGAGGGAGCTAATATGCTGGGAAGTATTTGTTAAGCAGTCTGTAACTCATGCAATGCTTAGGGCAGTATATGTTAAGGCAGTCTGCAAAATCTTGCAATATGTGGTGCAGTTTCAGTTAAGATAGTCTATAACTCATGCAATAGGCTGGTGCTGCATTTGCTCAGGCAGTAAATAACACATATAGTATGCTAGTACAAAATCTGTTAAGGCAGCCTATAACTCATGAATTATGTGGGTGCAGTATCTGTTAAGGAAGTCTGTGACACATTCAGTATGCTGGTGCAGTATCTGTTCAGTCAGTCTGTAATTCATGTAGTAGGCTGGCACAGTATGTGGTAAGGTCCTTTGTAACTCATGCAATACACTGGTGCAGTATCTGTTAGGTCAAGCTATAACTCATGCAATATACTTGTGCACTATGTAATAAGGCAGTCTGTAACTCATGCAGTATGCTGGAATAGGACCTGTTAAGGCAGTCTGTAACTCCTGTAATATGCTAATACAGTATCTGTTAAGGCAGGTTATATCTCATGCAATGATTGATATCATATCTGTTAAGGCAGTTTATAACTCCAGCAATATGCTGGCACAGTATGTGTAAAGGCATTTTATAACTAATACAATATGCTGTTGCAGTATCTGTTAAGGCAGTCTATTATATGTTACGCAATGACTGGTGCAGTATCTGTTAAGGCAGTCTGTAACTCATGCAGCATGCTGACACTGTATCAGTTCAGGAAGCCTGTAATTAATGCAGTAAACTGGTACAGTACCTGTAAAGGCCATATATTACACATGCAGTATGCTTATGCAGTATCTGTTAAGAATGTCTATAACTGAGGTCACGTGACGTGCATGGAGTAGAAGCAGCAGCTCTCCGGGTCTCCCTCTTCTGCGCGATTGAATCTGCGATACTGCACTGTTGTACGAGACTAATAGCCATCAGGACACCATCCTTAAAAGGCAGAGACTGTTTTCTGGTGGAAATTGGAACAAGCCCGTTTCGGCAGAATGCAGGAAGTGGAAACGGAGCTTGAAGCTAAACGGCCGCGACGGAGCTCGTCGCCATTACCCGCCAAGGAAGAAATTACGCCGTCTAAAATCTATGGTGATCTGGCAACAATTAGAGGATGCATTGTTTAAGTTAATTGACGAAGTATCTGAAATAAAGCCAGCCCTGACTCAACTCGCGCGTAGGGTGACAGATGCAGAGGCGAGAATTTCCTCCATCGAGAGAGCCATGGACAAATCAGGGCCTACCATAACTGATTGTAAAAGGAGCATCAATAAGCTTGAAGATCGCCTTGATGATTTAGAGGGCCGTAACAGACGAAATAACTTGGTGTTATTGGGTCTCCCAGAAGGGGAAGAAGGACTGAACACTATTTTGTTTCTACAGAAGCTCCTAAAAAAATCGGCGGGGCCCTCACCAAATGGGCCAGAATATATTATAGAGAGGGGCCGGGCCCTTAGAGCCAAACCCCTCCTCAGAACCACGAGGCCAATAATTTTAAACTGCTTAATTATCTTGACCGTGAGCATATTTTAAGAGAGGTCAAGAAGCTACAGCTTTTCAGTGGGAGGGCAAGAAACTGCGATTAGTGCCTGATTTGACATGGAAAATGAGACAGGCTCGGGCGAGGCTACAGACCGATCACCCTCAAAGCTGTGGGCCGTGGGATCCGACATGGTTATTATATCCTGCAAAGTTAGAAGTCACAGTTAAAGAGGGTCCCAAGAGGTTCAACTCGGCTGAGGAGGCGCTGACATCTCTGAAATCTCTGCTACCCGACCTGTTTGCCAAGGGGTGAAGCCTCAAGTTTAGTCACCTACTCAGTCTTCAGGGCGGTAGCGGCCTGGACTCTTTTATTTGGTGTTAACAATCTTAATTTGCTTTCTTATGGTGGTACTTAACAAGTGGTAAACTTCCTAGTGTGTTATTAGCTTAGTCCCTGGTAGGACCGGAGGGACATAGTGTATTTTCGGTATGAAGCTATATTCAGTCCCTAGACATGTTGTCAGGGGGGGGAACAGAAAAAGAAGCTCTGTTACATGTTATCCACATACCTGGGTAGGCAATCGGGGATTTATCTATAAGAAGGGGCGTGGGCTTATACTTATAGCTAATGGCTAGTAATATATTCACTAATGAAGATATATGGCCTGAACTGTATGTACTTGATATATTAAGACGGTGCTGGATCCTATTCACTATGCCTATTTGGTTGGGGATTCTAAATTTAAAAATGTTTCTTAATTGAAGGAACTCCATATATAGGAGATTTTAAAATATTTCTATGTTATACTATCATATGGAAGCTAAAGGGCATATCATTAGGCATGATTTTATGGCATGATTAAACTGTTCCATTTCTGGTTTTATGCTGACATCTTCAGTTGTGGGCAGGTTGGCCCGAGTTTAATTTTTTCAAGTATTGCCTGAGTCTTGCACCTGGGCCAGGTGAACAGGGCATTATGCAGGAATCCCTTTGTTTTTTTTTACACTCAAGGAACTAAGGTATTTACAGGGATGGCCTGTAACCTACCCTTTAATTTGGTTAAAATTATGCTCCTTGGCTTCCACTAAGTTGGGTCTTATTCTCCTACTTATTTGCTAAATATGTGTTCGTTGTAAATGGTCTTTATTAGCCTAGGTTTGGGACTAGATTTAGCAGGTTCATGTATCCAATGATTAAGACTGTCTTTTAAAAGGGGTGTACCATCTCTATGTCGCACCACGATCCAGTGGAAGAAGTTGGCTTCGGGCCAGGAGGGATGGCCTTAAGTTGATTATTGGTGTAGTTTTCTTTTGTTGGGAGGGAGACGAATTTGGGGGTAATGTAGATTTTTTTGTTAGGGGGTTAGTATGGGGGGGGGCAGCTATCCCAATATTTTTTATATGATTCTGGCAGTGAAATGGCTAATGGGTTGAATATTGTTTCTTGGAACATTAATGGAGGAAAGGACAATCGTAAAAAATGTGTTATTTTAAATCACTTAGTCCATTTAAAACCAGCGATAGTGTTTTTGCAAGAAACCCACGTCCTTCCTGATCGGTTAGCCCACTTCAAGAAGAAGTGGGTGAGCCAGGTTTTTGGTGCGGGGTTTTCATCGAGTAGTCGAGGGGTTGCCATCCTAATTGCTCATGGGATTCCATTTATTCAATCAGAAATAATCCCCGACCCACAGGGTAGATATATATTTGTCTCAGGCAGTATAGGTGGGTTCAATTTAGTGTTAGGATCAGTGTATGGACCTAATTTGGATTCACCATCCTTTTTATTCAGTTGGGACTGGTTTTGCATCCTTTAAAATGTGCCAATAATTTTGGGTGGTGACTGGAACTTAGTCCAGTCTAATCGGTTGGACCGTTCTCGGCATAAAGGATCACTTCCTTCCCAGCACAGAATGCTCTGAGAGAGTTTATCTCATCATCAGGTTTAGTTGACCCTGGCGTATCTTTAACCCCAATGCTCGTGAATATACCTTTTTCTGGGTACATAAATCATACTCAGGACTGACTATTTCTTGGTCAGTCAATATAGTTACCCTGGGTAGTGGAGGCCACAACTTTGCCACGTGTAATCTCTGACCATTCTCCTATAAAAATTGTGTGTTCTTTGCCCTCAGAGCCCTCCAGGTCATATTCATGGTCTTTAAATAATAACATTCTAAAAGAACCCAAGGCCTTAACTGGATTTAGATCCTTTTTGGAAAACTCAATTGACAGTAATTGGGGTTCTATTATAGCTGTGGATCAAACCTGGGAGGCCCTTAAATCTGTGTGGAGAGGGAGTTGATACTAATGGCTATGGTGCATAAAGCAAAAACCAGGCAGCTCTTAGATAATTGTTTAGGGGAGATTAAGGAATTAGAAGATATACATGAAAATCGGAGAACGGAGGAGCAGGAGCAAAAACTAACAACCTTAAGAACATGGTATGCAGATAAGCTGAGGGAGAGAGTTATTAACTCAGCTTCCAGAGTTAAGGCCTTATATCTAGGGCAGGGTAGCAAGGCTGGGAAGTTGCTGGCCTGGCAGTTAAAGCAAAAATCTTTGGCCAAGTGGGTGACTGCCCTGAAGCATCCAGAATCGGGACAGTTGGTCACAGATCCAGGGAAGATATTAGAAATCTTTGTAGAATTCTACTGAAAACTTTATTCAAGCCAACAGTCCCCCTCCCAGGTCACGGATAAGATTCAGAAATTCTTAGACAGCATCCCCCTACCCCGACTATCAGAGGATGTTGGTCAACACTTAGTAGCTCCTATCTCTGAGGATGAAATAGGGAAAGCTATTGACTCTTTTCACCCGGATAAAGCGCCAGGCCCGGATGGGTTTACGGCCTTTTTTTTTCAGCTGTTTAAAAATAATCTTGTGCCCCTACTGCATAAGCTCTTTTCCTTTTGGTGTGATCAAGGGATTAAGGACAAAACGCAGTTTGAGGCTAAGATTATTTTACTACTGAAACCTGATAAGTCCCCAGATTTAGTGGGTAATTTTAGACCGATTTCCTTATTAAATCTAGATGCAACGATTTTTGCTAAAATACTGGCTAGCAGATTAAAACAAGTCTGGTGTGATCTATTGAGTCCGGAACAGGCTGGCTTTGTTGAGGGCCATTCCTCGGCCGATCATTTTAGAAAGCTGTTTTACTTAATTTCTGCGTCTGCGGACCCTGGTATGGAGGCATCCCTGGTTTCGTTAGACGCAGAAAAAGCTTTCGACCGGGTTGAGTGGACCTTCACGTTTACTACCCTGGTGAAACTTGGTTTTCCTGCCAGATTTATTCATATGATTCGAATACTGTATTTATGTCCCTCAGCAAGGATTCAATGCAATAACTTAATTTCAGATGCTTTTCCCCTATTAAGAGGTACATGACAAGGCTGCCCTTTATCACCCTATCTATTTAACTTGTATATTGAACCACTGATTAGATCTATCAAAGTAAACGATGAAGTACAAGGGCTCAAGATAGGTGACTCTGAGTTCAAACTGTCAGCATTCGCTGATGATTTACTGTTACATATTTCTAATACTACTTCTTCCCTCCCTAAAGTACTCGAACTAATTACCAACTTTAGCGCGCTCTCTGGATACAGTTTAAATAAAGGTAAAACATCAGTATACTCACTTTCTCCATTTCTTCACATGGGTTGGTGCCTTTCTTTGGGACTCCACTGGCAGACGCAATCATTAACCTATTTGGGCATCCAAATAACTAAGAATTTAGAGGCCCTGGCCAACTTAAACCTTAGACCTTTATTTAAATCAATAAAAGAGGACTTGGAAAGATGGTTAAAGCTTCCGTTGACCTTTTCGGGCAGAGCCAATATGCTTAAAATGGTGGTCATGCCCAAACTTTTTTACCCACTATCGAATTTAAATGTTTATCTTCCAAAGTCCTTTTAAGCCTCTCTACAAGCATTGCTCAGAATTTTGTGGAATGGTAGACCCCTAGAAGGTCTTATTATAAACTTGCCTGGCAGCGTAAACTAGGAGGCCTTCAATTACCGGACTTTTATGTATACTACTTAGCGATTCACATAGCAAGACTGGCCGTGTGGGCCTGCGAGGAGGAAGTTTCTCTTCCTGGGCTCCTTTTGGACCGGCTATTTATTAAAAGCTTTAAACTTGACCTAGAGTCCCTGTTATATATTCCATGGGCTAAGGTTCCAAAGATGGTTAGATGTATCCCGCTGGGTTGGGATATAAAAGCTCTGCATCAATATTATGCAAAGTTCAAAATCTCTCAATCATATGATTTATCCCAACCCTTATTAAAGAATCCGAACTTTTTAATCGGGAGCCAGCCGATACCCAGTTTTGTAGTAACAACTGCTGTTAAACCACGAGTTAACGACCTTTATTCAGGTAATTCTTTACTTCCATTTCAGGTATTGGTGGAAAAATTTGGAGTGAGAGTCCAGTCCTTTCTGAAACTAACCCAAATACTAAGCAGTGTCAAATCTCTTTTCTATAAAGGTCCTGGTTCGGAGAACCTGAGAACTGTGTTTAGTAAACTGAATGAGCTTATACTGTCGGGCAAAGCAATCTCTAAGATCTATAAATATTTTATTGCTAGAAGAGATTCTAATGTATCACCAATTCCGACATACTGGGAATTAAACTTATCTTTGGGATGGTCACCAGAGACGTGGGAGAAGGTTTGGGTCGACACCTATAAATATGTTAAACAGGATAGGTTGAGAGACATTCAATTTAGGTTATTACATAATTTATATTTTTCTCCAGCTAAACTCTCTAGACTAAACCGTTGATTTTCTGCAGTATGCATAGATTGTAATGACCCCCTTGCATCCAGTTACCATAAGTTTTGGACTTGCCCTAAAATTTTGGGATTATGGCAATTGGTGAAGCAAGGGATAAACCAATATTACGACCTTGCCGTTTTTTTTAACCCGGAGGTTTGCATATTTGGGATGTTTGGTAACGTACCTGACAAGTTATCAAAATACCGAATGGCATTGGTGGCATCTGTTACCAAGTTAATAATTTTACACCATTGGAGAGACGACTGGACCCCATCATTTAGGGAATGGTGGGACAAATTTTTGAATGCATTAAATGCAGAAAGATCGTTTTTTTCACTCTTTAATGCCTCACTGAAATTTCAACAATGTTGGGGTAGTCTGAGTCAAAGTCTTAGGACAGGTACGGTTATTAAAGTTGGTATTTCTTTGACTTCCCTTTAGTGGTGTCGATCCTTGTTTGTATTTGTTCCATGCATTGTCCTTTTCTCCTTTGTTTAATATGTACTAGACCAGCTGTTTTTTCCTTTTGTATGCTTTTGCTGTCCTATGATATAACACTATTTATTGTTGGTTAATTACTGGGATAGCTGCCAGGGGTGGAGGGGGGTTCTTTTATCCTTTTAAGGGGGATTTGGTTTTCTCTCTCTTTTTTTATGATTCTCCTGAGTTATTAATTTCATGGTTTGGGAATTGTATCTCCCCTTTTGAGTTATTTAATAATTTTGGTATGTAATTTGTGTTGGAAATTGTCCAATAAAGTACAGTTATTTGCAAAAAAAAAAAGAATGTCTATAACTAATGCAATGCTCTAATGCAGTATTTGTTATTGCAGAGTCTATAAATAATGCAATATCCTGATGCAGTATCTCTTAAGGTAGTGTATAACTATTTCAGTGTCCAGATGCAGTATCTATTAAGGTAGATTATAGCTATGGTAGTGTATAACTATTGCAATGTCCAGATGCAGTATCTGTTAAGGTAGAATATAACTATGGTAATGTATAACTATTGCAATGTCCAGATGCAGTATTTGTTAAGGTAGTTTATAACTAAGGCAATGTCCAGATGCAGTGTCTGTTAAGGCAGTTTATATCTAAGGCAATATCCAGATGTAGTATTTGTTAAGGTAGATTATACTGTAACTAAGGCAATGGCCTGATACAGTATCTGTTAAGGTAGTCTATAATGAAAACAATGTCCTGATGTAGTATCTGTTAAGGCAGTCCATAATGTATGCAATGTCCTGATGCAGTATCTGTTAAGGTAGTCTATAATACATGCAATGTCCAGATGCAGTACAGTATCTGTTAAGGTAGTGTATAACTACTGCAGTGTCCTGATATAGTACAGTATTTGATAAGGTAGTCTATAACTATTGCACTATCCTTATACAGTATCTGTTGAGGTAGTCTATACTGCATGCAATGTCCTTACTGTATACAGTATCTGTTGAGGTAGTCTATACTGCTTGCAATGTCCTTATACAGTATCTGTTGAGGTAGTCTATACCGCATGCAATGTCCTGATGCAGTATCTGTTAAGGTAATCTATACTGCATGCAATGTCCAGATGCAGTATCTGTTAAGGTAGTCTATAATGCATGCAATGTCCTGATGCAGTATCTGTTAAGGTAGTCTATAATGCATGCAATGTCCAGATGCAGTATCTGTTAAGGTAGTCTATACTGCATGCAATGTCCTGATGCAGTATCTGTTAAGGTAGTTTATAACTAAAGCAATGTCCTGATGTAGTACAGTATCTGTTAAGGTAGTCTATAACTAAAGCAATGTCCTGATGTAGTACAGTATCTGTTAAGTCAGTCTATCGCATATAGAACATTCTGATGTCTGTGACTAATGCAATGTCCTAATATGCAGAATCTGTTAAGTCAATTTATAGCACATTAGACATTCTGATATATTATGTGTTAAGGCTGTCTAACAAATGCAATGTCCTGATATGCAGTATCTGATAAGTCAGTCTATGACACATGTAACATCCTGATGCCATCTCTAGTGAAGCAGTCTATTACTTATGCAGAGTGTGGTGCTGTATCCATTAAGTCAGTTGATAACATGTGTAATACCCTGATGAGTTATCTGTTATAGCAGTCTATGGCACACACAGTAGTTTGGTGCACAGTATTTATTAAGGCAACCTATAACCTTAGCAATGCTTTGGTGCTCGGTGCTTATAAAGATTGTCAATTTGTTAAACAATCTATTTAAATGTGCACTTCTGTTAAAGTAGGGCACTGTTCCCTCAATATGATTTGGGAGGATTGCATTGCTTGGCACTTTATGACAACAGTCTCTTAATGGTTCAGCATATGCAATTTAAATAAATAATCAAACACTGTAGCACTTGTCACTTTAAATTGTCACCTGAATGCTTTGCTGCACTGTGAATTTAGAATGTACTAATCAGTCAGCTGCCTTGACAGCCTGAGCTGCAGTAATGCCTATGGGAGTGTCTGTGTTTCAATCACTGAATAAATTATTTAAAATTGATGCTCGCTTCTTTTCTGTGCTTCTGGTAGTAGCTGGGAGTCATTTACATAAAATTAATATTTATAGTCTCTCTTGCCTTGAGTCACTTATAGATCCTGCTGCCAATAAGGCTACCTGGGGCTTACTCAATTGGGGCCTACCTGGCCTGTCCGATCCACTTTCTTGGTGGTCAAGCTTTCCTTGGTGCCTAACACACCTTCCCTCACATATGGGTGTGCCACTCTTTGTTGGCACCTGTTCACAAAAAGAATAATAGAATTTTTTTTAAAGTTATTTTTCAGTGGATGGCCACCCGCTCACCACAACTACTCAAGAAATCTTTCACAGGTCCAAGGAGGCTTCTCCTGTTGAGCTCATCAAGCTCTGGATGCTGCCTATGCTTTGCTGCTGGCCCTGCTTCCCAATGTGAACAGTCACTGCCCTGGACAGACTGACAGAAGCCGCTGAACTTTTTCAACTGTGACCCACTGCTGACACCATCCTCTGATGAAGGAACTACTCCTTCAGGAGTACGCTGACACTGATGACTTCATTGGGACAGCTTGGATACAGCAAGGGACCCTGAAGCCAACAAGTAAGTCCCTCCTGATTTTCCCAGCCAGTAAGTAATTCTACCTCACACCTTTTTTTCTCCAATTCAGAGCTGATTATTTTAGTAGCAGGGTGTGCAGAGCTCCCTACATGGGTAGTTTGGGTGGCAAAGCCCCTCAAAGAAAACAAAGTTTCTTGTGACTCCCTTTATGCCAACTGCAAATGCAGTCGACATAAAGGAGTCGCTGTAATGTGTCGCTGAAACATCGGTCAAAAACAAAATTGTTGACCGACTGCCATGGATCTGTCTCTGATTGGAAGACAATATACCCATTTTTCCATTGGCTCATTATACAGTTCCACCACTAGAGAGCCACTAATATCCTAAAACTTCCACCAAGTCCAATTTCTTTCTGCCAAATGTTCATGACCACAGTGAAAAAAGAGTAGACAAGCCTCTTCAAAGAAGCTCACTACACTCCCTCCTCCCCCTTCTATCAAGCATTTATTCCTGCTCTCCTTCTCCCTCCCCACCACAGACTGAGCAAGTTTACCTTCGCACTTCCCTCCTCCCTTCCTATTTACTCTTACTTCCCTGCCACCCCCTCAACCTCCCACCTGTCCCCATACTTATCTTACCCCACTCGACTTCCCCCACCCTCCCTGACTCAAGCACTCTCATTCTCTCTCTCACTCCCACTGGCTTCCTCACTGCTCTCTTCTGCTGTCTTTTCCCATTTCCCAACCTTCATCTGCCTACACTACACTTTCTAAACCTGATCCTCTTTCCTCCCAGCTCTCACCCTCACCTACACTCCCTCACTATGCTGATTCACAAATGCCCCTCCACACCCACTAAACTCCTTATTTTCATCCTGCTTCTGCTAGCAGGTGATGTTGAGACCAATCCAGGCTCAGCTCTCTCCCCCTTTCAAATTTCATGAAAGGACTGAGCTTTGCTCATCTTAACATCCAAACTCTCCTTTCTAAAATTGACTTATTGCAACCACTTATGGTCAACCTCAGCACTGACATACTAATAATCTCTGAATCCTGGCACTCCCATATGATTCCCACCAGGTTCGTGCCACCAGGGGTGGTGGTGTAGCCATGTACCTTTCCTCCGCTTTACAGTATGTCCCTATTGTCTCTATTTCCTCCCTCACATTCTGCCTATGAACTTCTCCTCATCAAAATCTCCCTTCTTTTCTCTCTCCCCATCTTTGTTGCTGGCATCTACTATTGCCCAGGTCTATCCTCCATGGCTATTACTGAACATATCTCCACTATATCCTCTCATGTCTCCTTTGGTGAACTTTTCATACTTGGGGACTTTAACAAAAATTGGCTCTCGACCACTACCTCCAAATTCTGCGACAACATAAATACCTAAACCTCTCAAAACTAATCACTGACCCTACCCACTTGAACCTTAAAACATGTAATCACACCCTATGGGACTGGGCTGTCACCTCTCACCTTCACAGAATTATTGCATCTGGCACCCTCCTGGATGCCCTCAGTGACCATTCATATGGTTTACTGCATTCGCAAGGTACACTATGCCAAAGCCCTATCCAAACTCATACAGATCTGATCTTTCCAGTCCTTGGACTTATCCTCCCTTCATGAGGACCTAGCTGCTACGGACTAGTCACCCATCTCAGCCGACAGCTCCATGAACTCAGCACTAAATTTCTTCTTAACAGGTTTTATGTCCATCTGGGATCTTCATGCTCCTCCTAGAAAAAATAGGATCCGAGGTACTCACCTCCCTTGGATCTCTGCCGAGCTGCTAGCCTGTCTGAAAGCACCCAATTGGGCTTGGAAGATTCATAAATCCTCTGGGTCCCTTGCAGATTACCACAGATATTTCACTCTACACAATGCCTGTACCAGGGCCACTAAACTTGCCAAGGCAGACTATTTTTCCTTCACCCTCCAAAACAACATTAACCACACTTCTAAGTTTTGGAAGGTCATTCACTTCCTCCCACCCCCACCCAATCTGCAGCCCCTGTCCTCAAGGTGAGAGGTACCACCATCTCTGAACCCTCTGCTGTTGCTATAGAATTTAACAACTTTTTTACCTCCTGTGCCTCCTCCTCCTCTCCCTTCCCCTCCTCCCCCCACCTCTCACTCCCCCTTATCAGCACACTTCACACCCCACTTTCTTTCTCTTCTGTCTCACCAGCTGATGCTCTTAAAGCCTTACTAGCTCTAAACCCTGCTAAGGGCACAAGTCCTGATGGGCTGGAATTCTCCCCCTCTTCGACTATGGTGACATCATTTATGGTAGTGTGCCCAAGTCTACCTTGGACAGACTGGACCCTTCTTCCACTCCTTCTGTAGGTTTGCTCTGGATTGCCCCCCGAACCCACCACTGCCACCTCTACTTCTCCCTCTCCTTCCCTCTCTTGAAGCCAGATGGCTTATTCATGGTTTCATCCTCATTGCTAAACTCTGGCTGAGCTCTCTTCTGTCTTACGTCTCTTCTCTTCTCTCCTCACCATCTAACCCCACCTACACCCTCTGTAGTTCTGTCCTTCACTCTCTATCCCTCTCAACTAGGCAGACCTCAGCTGGGCAAGCTGCTTTCTCTTTCCGCCTCCCCAAACTCTGGAATACCCTCCCTCCCTCTCTCTATCTGCTCTGCCACCTCTATCCGCTCCCTCTCCAATCTTCCACATGTTTACACACTCCCTCCTGTAACTGCGCCTAACTCCCTTCTTCATGCATCTGCCCCAGTCGCTCACCTTCTTTTCTTTTTGGATCTCCCTCCCCCACCTAACTCTTCCCTCACCTTCATGCTGCTCTGCTACCACCACTTGCTTTACCCTACCCTGATCTTGAAGGCTACTGAATCTACTGAATTTACTGCTGTTGCTACCTCTTGTCTTCTGTAAATGCGATGTACCTTTCAATGTATATTTCAATGTTTAATTTATGGTATAATGTTTACAATAGTGTTTTTATACCCTGTAAATATTTTATACTATGTAAATATTTATTTTACTCTGTATGCATATGTTTATACCCCTGCTACCCTCTCCCCCAGGACACATCTGGAAATGAGTTATTTATAACTCAGTATGTCTCTCCTGGTGAAACTTTTGAAATAAATAAATAATGGCACTTAGGTGGCAGAGCTCCATAAACTCCTCCAATGTGAGTCCTGGCAGTGGTTCTGTGTCAGGCTCAGCAGTTTCATCAAGCAACACAGACCAGCCTGGGTTCCAAAACCCTGCCTTCTTAAAAAGTCCTGGATTGTTATGTCAGTGACTAGGTCCCAGAACTGCTTCAACAACCTGCCAGCATCTATGAATGTAACCTGCGTAATGCACTGGCTTACTGTCATGGCATCACTGGAGTTGAACACTTCAAGGACCCTCTTGCGAATACAGTGCACATAATTCTGCTTCAGTGAGTAGATTATGCCCTGGTTCAGGAGCTGAATTATACACATGGTACTGGGGGAAAGAAACACGCACTTTATGTTTTTGAGACCAGGGACAGCAGGGTCGCTGGAGAAGTTGTCTAAGATCAGGACAATTCTTCTATGCCTCAGTTTCTTATCCCAAATCCTGACCCACTCTGTGAATATGTCCCTGTCTTTCATGCTGTCCTGTTGGATTTGTAGGTGACATGGAGATAGTGCAAACAGTGGAAGCACTGTGGGACAGAAGACTTGCCTATGACCACATGCTCCCCCTTCTCTCTGCTGTCCATGTTACTGCAGGCTGGCAACAAAATGCACTCTTTAGCCTTCTTCTGCTCAAGAACACTCTCAGTTTTGAATGCTAATGTTTTGTATCCCACACACCTAAAAAAAGATGGTAGTCTCATCAGTATTGAAGATGTTTTTGGGGTCATAACCCTGCAACAGTCCAGGCAGGACCTCTGTGACCCACTAATCAGCGTTGGCTGCATCTGCAGTGAGCTTTTCCCTGTGTGCTTGATGAAAGCCGATGTTGTGTCTGGCTTTCAAATGCCCCAATGAGCCATTGGTGGGAGTGAAATCAGTCCTCCCTAAAGCTGCTGCCAACTGTCCCACCTTCTCAGATAGGATGGGGCCACTTATGAGAGCATCACAACTCCATGTATTTTTGAACCACTTAAAAAAAGGGCTTCCTCCACTTCTCCGTCCTTGCCATCTCTTTTTCTTTTGTGGTTGGGGTTACAGTTTGAGTGCCACTTGGACAGAACCTGCTCCCACTGCCACAGCAAGTCAGCAGTTGTTGACTTTACTTTGGGATAGATAGGTGTTGGAAAAGATCATGCTGGTTCATGCGTGGCAGTTTTTAGGAGCTCCGCTTTCTCCACTAGTGACATAGCTTTTTGGTTACCACCAGAAGCCATTTCTGCCATTAATTACAACTCCCTATTACCACTGCCTTTTAAATGCTGTTGTGTCAGTCAGCTGATTAAGCCAACTCAATCAGCTGATTTTGACACATGACAGCCAGGGAAATGCCCGAAACAGCAGTTGGACAAAGTCCATTATAAGCAACGGATTTAACATTAACATCAATGGAAATGGCAAGTGACTATTTAATTCTGCTCGCAAAAAACAGCCACCTGTACTAATTGTGGGTGATATAAGTGGCATGTACTGTACTTTCAGATACTGATTTTGACAAATGAAGGTCAATACTCAACTAACAAGGTCCTTGTTAGTTGAGCAGTGGTCTTCATTTGACAAAATCGGCACCTGAAAGTATACAAAAAAGCCTTAAAAAATTGCCACAATTATAGTCCATGGAGTGTGCCCCTGCGCTCTTCATTTAATGACATCACAAAATGTGCTAACGTGGGGGCATGCCTCCAGATAAGGAAGTAGGATCGTTTTGACCGTGGACCTCCATGGAGACTATTACAAGTGTTTTTTCTGTGAATATAGCCAGAAATAAATTAAACTATATATCACAAGGAATTTGGAGTAGTTAAGTTTCCTTACATGTTTAGGGGATGGCAGAACTGCAGACCTGCTCTTTAACTTGTAAAGTTACAAGACAGAAGCATACAAATAATTTGTACCAGTATTTACTAACATGTTTAGAGATGGCAAAGTTTTGAAAACTTTGCTTTGCCAAAACTTTGTAAAGTTCACAAACTTCATGAAGTGTGAAGTGTTGACTTCACAATGTTTCTGCCATTCCAAGTGGCACCTTTTCTGCACAGTGACCAAATGTCACCCATGAAGTCACCACTTCAGGGCAAAAAGTGTCACTTCACTTGCAAAAACATTTACAGTTGGCAAAGACAGAGTTAGTGATGTCAGTAGGAACTTTGCAAAGTTGAAACTTGGCAACTTTGAAGGCAAAATTTAAATTCACTGAGGGGGATTTCTGAAGGCCTTAGATCACCACAAGCCCTGGTGCACCAATGATACAGCACATGGGGCTCGTGGCAGTCTAACGGGATTTTCTATCCCATGTGGCAATTGCTGCAAGTTAGACTAACTTTTTCTGGTCTAACTTGCGGCAATCTTGGGGGCTGTTTTTAGGGAGCTTGCACCAGATATTTGACGTAAGCTGCCGAAATTCCTGGAAACTGTCATGACTGTGCCAGAGATTAAACAATCAGATGCAGTTGTGACAAAGGGTTTGGCACATCTCCAGAACTTAAGTGCCATTGTACAGGGCTGGATGCAAGTCCTGCACCATGCTTTGAAAATCCTGACTACTGCATCTCTAGACTTGTTATGCATTGATGATTACCTTATAGTAACTTATATTAAATATTTTGATATTTTCTGTTTCTGCATGTTCTGATGTAATGTATTCTTGAAAAATAAGCATTTTCGATGAATTGTGCATGAATATTAAATGGCACTCCTGTGATCATGATAGTTTATGAACATAAAGATTCTTAAAAGTCCATGAAAGTTCAAGAAACTCTTCCACTGAACATTTATGGACAAAGTCCATTAGTACTTTTAGTACCCAGAAATACGATGCTTTTATAATATTAATTAATTCATAAGACAACCTTATTTTAGCTATATTCTTAAAATATTTTTGCCTTATATAAAAAAATCAGAAGCAAACCCTTTCAGTCCTTAGTTGTGCTATCATACAACCTAAGCAATTAAGCATAACAATTGAATTCTTTTAACAAACTCAGCATTTTCTAATAGATGTTTTCTAACTATATATTTTAGAAATAGTAACTTATTTCCACATAAATTAACTTTTTTTTAATGCTGGTTTTCTTTCAAATGGAATCACTGCTCACCTTTGTTTCCTAAACAAAAAGTCCCATGTACTATTAATTATCAACAGAATTTAAAACTTCTCTTAGCTGTGGTAAGCTTAAATATTAATCACTTTGGGTGCTCAGATAGTTAATTGCCTTGCAGAGCATATATTTTCTACTCCTAAACTGAAAAAGTTTTGATTTTTGTGATGCTTTACAGCCATTATAGTAGGAAATAGTGCATTCTGATAGGCCAATTAGCTATGCAAATTAATTGTGTCTTGGTTCATTGTGGTCCTTTAAATGTGCAGCCACTTCATGAACTTTGTGTTGATGAACAGTTCATGATTTTGGTTCATGAACAGAGTTGAAGAACAGTTGGTGAACTTTGATGGAAAAAAAAGAAAACCCTGTTCACTCACACCAAAACTTAATTGATAGGTCAAGGATTCCACTAAGCACAGTATAGTTGAATTGTGTCCAGTGTTTTACTCCATGGTACAAACCAGTGAACAGACATAAAGTGGAGGAAGACAAGCACAGGAAAACTGCCCCATTTTGCACGTGCATGCTTTTTCAAGAGCCTCTTGAAAAAGCATGCAAGTGCAAAACGTTACAGTTTTCCTGTGCTTGTCTTCACCTGCTTCATGTCTGTTTGTTGGTTTGTACCAGGGAAGAAAATACTGGACTCAGTTCAACTAAAATTGTGCTTATTGGAATGCTTGACTGATCGATTAAAGTTTTGGCATGAGTGAGTGCATGTGGTTTTCTTTTTTTTGTTGCTGTCTTTGTTTTACCCCTGGCACCATGATTCCAGGTTGAGCAGCTCTGTGTGTTGAACTTTGAAGAATGTTCGTGACCCATTCATGATTGTTCTTTAAAGTTCAAGAGTTGATGAGCTTCCTTTCATCTGAGCACAAGCTATGCACCTAACAATACAATTGTTTAAACCTTTCAATATACATATCAAAGTATGACCCCTATGACAATATTTTAAATTCTCTGGGTCTGTGGGCAACTTAGTGTAATGCTAATATAATTACCAGTTTCCCTTTTTCCCATAGGGAAACCGTGGCATAATTTGCTGTAATAAAGGAGTGTTTATTACAGCAAACACATGCAGGGTTTCCCTCACATTGCGTATGTGCCTACTGCAGTTCCTTCCTTCTTGGCCGCCAGCCACTCACCAAACTGGATACTAAAATGCCACCCTGGACTCTGGGGGTAAGTGATAAAATAAAACATTCACCATGGCACAGGGACTTCAGTTGGTGGCTGCCCACAAAATAAAAAAAAAATCTTTTAAATAAATAAAAAAAAAAGGCTACCATGGCCCCGCACTATAGCTTTACCAGACTGCGGCCACACAGCAAGTTTTTATTTTATATAATTGCTGAGGAGAAAAAAGGGAACCCAGCAATTATATAAAATAAAATATGGATCAGTGTGTATAAACTTGAAGTTTACACACACCAACCCATACTTTATCCTATATATAATAACTGGGACTTGTTTTTTCCCATAGTGAAATCTGTGGCATAATTTGCCACTACAAAGGAGTGTTTATAATGGCAAATATGTGCTGGGTCTCCCTCGTGCTTCGTATGCACCAGCAGACACGCTTCTCTTCCTCATTGCAGTGCACTGACTTACTGCCAAAGCTTGCATAGTTACTTGGACTCGACGGTAAGTAAATTAAAAAATTAAAACACAAACGCTGGGAAAAACCTGAGGAACTTAAACCACACACACACACACAAAAAAAAGAAAATCGAAACTGTTGTCTTCAATAGCCATATCCGACCGCAGAACCCGCTGATACCCTATCGGACCATGGAGCAGCTGCACATAGACATCATCTTATTTTATATAATTGCTGTGGCAAAAAACAATATCCAGCAATTATATAAAATAAAACATGGGGTGGTATGTAAAACTCAAATTTGGATTCAGTGTTGGATACTTAGATAAACCCATCGAGCTTCGCTCTCGGGGTTGATGTAACATCCAACACCTGAGTGTGTGTAAAATTCTTGTTACACATCCCATCCCACCCCACATATTATTCTATATTATGCATGACTGGGAGGTTTGAGTTTGAGTCTATAGTTTGTATGGAATTGGAGCTTTACTCTAGAGATGCTGGAGGATTACTAGAGAAACAGGGTGCTTTATGGTTGAAACTGTAGGCTGATCTGTTAGAGCGAATATTAATTAGATATTTGGCTGTTCACACTCTCTTTCCCCTTTTATGGAACTACTATCTTTTCTGGGTACCATGAAGACACAGAAACTCTCTGAAGGAGGGTTGCACCCCTAAGGGTGCCATAGCAGTGGAGTTCCCTTTAGCTAGAGGTACCTTAAGAAATACACCCAAGGAAGATAGGTTTGCCACTGGAGGAGGGAGGGATGAAATCTACCATCCAGTGGGTGTGGGGAGCTTTCACACTTTAAGTAGCACCTGATGTTGCTCACAGCCCCACAAAATCACAGTTCTAAGCTCTGCCATTCATAGACATGGAAACTTTTCCTTTTTGCATTAGCATCTTCCTGATCTCACTTCAAAAGTTCCCATTTTGCTGGGCTATCAAATTAAGCCATTTTAAGGTTTCAGTCTTTTTTAACAGTTTGGATGCTCAGCTCCTGACTTGCACAAAGCCATGGGACCATACTTCTCAGGAGCTGTTCTTTCTGCACTGGCCTCTAGTGTGCAACCATATTGATTTTAAACCTTGTTTTTAGTATCTAAAGCTCTGCACAGGTGATCTTCTTCTTACCTCTGTGAATTACTGATGCACTCTAAACCCCTCTAGGTCTCAGATGTTCTTCTACTGACCTACTGCTGGCTTCTTCTTCTTCTTCCAATTTAAAGGTCAAAGGAGAACAAGCTTGGAGTTGGTATGCCCTTGGATAATTAGATTTACTTCAAAAATCCATTAGTAACTTGCTTTGTGTTTTGCTACTTTCAGGTCACAAGTCAAAACTAAGCTCTATTACTAGGCACTTAAACTCCTACCATGTTGCTTTAGTTCTAATCACTTTTTTGTTCTGCAGTGTACAGTATTTAGAAGTTTTTAACTTGACTTGCAGTATATATGAATTAGGTAAATGGATATGCTTATAGCAAGTGATAAGTAGTGCTATATATGTATTGAGATATTCTTTGCAAAAAAACGTTGTTAATGCACCAATTAAGGTAACTTAATGCTACAAAAGTAGGGAAATTTGGCTTAGGGTTTCTAGCCCTAACTGTCTGCCCCCACCTTGAAGCAGCAAAAGGAAAAAACACTAGGGTTTTGTGTCTATGGAGTCTTGGCAAACCAGTGGTGTGGTCTTTCTTGGGGTTGTGAACCCTAATACCCACCCTGTTCCCTGTGCAAACAACATCACGCATGCTCTCCTTTCTTCATGTAAATTGTGCTGGCAGCATGTGGTGAGACATACTTATCTACCTCTGAGGAGTGGACCACTATGAGGCAGTGACTTGCACCTGTATCTTGTGCTTTGGACTGTAGGCTACAGGCTGGAGGGAGGGGTAAGCATTAGGGTGGAGAACCCCAAGGAAGACCCCACCACTCATTTGCCAAGGCTCTGGAGACCCAGAACCCTAATGTTTTTTCCTTTTGCTGCTTGGGGAGTGGAGGTGGGGAGTTAGGGTTGGAAATCCTAATACCACATTTCCCTAGTTTTGTGGCATTAAGTTACCTTAATTGGTGCATTAACAAATGTTTTTGAAAATAATTTCTCCTTCTCTCTGGTATAGTGGAATTGTATTCTCATTCATGCAGCTCCTTCAGGACCTGCATGAACACATGCAGACACATAGGGCCCTCTGGGCCATGCACCAACGCAGCATTCTGTCTGCCTTCAGAAGTGCATGACCCTGCTGACACTGCCCTTCTGTGCAGAGCTGGATGTCAAAAGTTACCAAACTTACAAATGAGAGTACCGGTAGAAAAATGTCAATGTACCTTCATCATTGTTTTTTTTATTATTTTGACCCTAAATGTTTAACATAACCTTGTTAAGAACCCATCTCATGAACCTGGTATATGAAAATTTTCAAATCTCAGCCAAAACGTCATTCCACAGTACAGGTGTGAAAACCCATTTTGGCTAGGTTTTGAAAAATGACAGCTGTTACATTCATGAGGTGATGTGAACAAATGGCAATGTTAAAAATTTGGGGTCAAAATAATAACATTTACCAAAGTTATGAATGTGTGTTGCAAAATGTCAATGTACGTTCATAACTTTGCTGTTTTGTAATACTTGTATCCCAGATTTTCATCATAGTCTTCTTATGATCCCACCTCTTTGACAAGGTGGAGAAAATTTTTAAAACATGCCCAAATGGTGATTTCATGCATTGATAAGGTCATTCCACAGCACAGGTGCGAAAACACATTTTTGCTAGGATTTGAAAAATAACAGTCGTTATGTTCATGAGGTGATTTTTTGCAGTTAATCTTTTTATTGGAGTATTCAGAAGACAGAACAAGTAAAGGCGCTGCAGATAGTATGTCACAAAGTTTCATGACAGTTCATATAATCATTCTGGAACAATACTTTTAAAGTATCGTATATAAGGTAGTAAAATTGTTATATTTCATCCTCTTACTGTACATAGTCTTTTCCAATTTCTTACTTAGTTCCTGTAGGAGGTATGTGCTGTGCAAAGGCCTATATGTTGAACCTGGGGGGGGGGAGGAGGGGATGGAGGGTAGAAGGAGGGTATAATTACTGGAGCTATGAAGGTAGAGGTAGATAGCTGGGCAAGCATGACAGCCCTTCCCTGCTCCTGAGGAGATTCTTGTACTATGAGTATACCAGGTAAGCATGGATATGAATTCCCTTCTCTGATCATTTAAGTACCCTCTAACTAGGGGGGGTAGGGATATATGAAAGATAGGATGGAGGCTGTCTTATCCCTTACGGTGGTCTCAGGAGGTCCTCCTCCCACTCCGGATAATTCGCTGCTGGACAGATTCTGATGTATTGGAGGAAAAGGCCCCAGATTCTGCTATATTCCCATCTTGCCCAATCCAATGAATGTGCCAACGGTAATTACTGTCACTCCAATGTATGTGCTAAATGTAAATACCGTATTGTCAACTGTAACTACTGTCACTCCAGTGTATGTGTCAAATGTAAATACCGTATTGTTAACTGTAACCACTATCACTCCAATGTATGTAACAATTGTAACTACTGTATTCGTCCAGTGTATGTAATTTTTGCTGTATGTAACTAATCCTGGGTCGCCCCTGAAAAAGGGACCTCTGGTCTCAGTGGGCTTGCCTGGTTACCAAAATCTAAATAAATAAATATTCCTGTGGTACCTGTAGAGAAAAGTACACCAATCTGATCTTACTGGCTAGTACTTCCATGGCCTTGTATCATTCCCCAAAGGTGGGTGGGTGGGGTTGCCGTTCTCCACTTAGACAGAATCATACTTTTTGCCTCAACTGAGTCCTGCAATAACCACTGCCTCTGTGTAATCTTAAGGTGTGCAGTCTCCCGCCTTAGGCCCAATATCACTAGGCGGGGGTTAGTGGCCTCCCTGCCTGAAGGATATCAGAGCAGGCCTCTCCCACTTGGTCCCAGAAGGGGCGTGGTATTGAACACTCTCACAAGATATGGAACAGATCTGCAACCAGGTCCCCGGACCTCCAGCAGTTATCCTCTTCCATTAAACCCATTTTCCTCAGCACTACTGGAGTATGGTACCATAGATGCATGATCTTGTTCTGTATCGACAAACTCTTTTGATCCTTACAGGCCTTATTAGTCAGTATCCAACATTCTTTCCATTCTTCCATTGTGATTGTAGTCCCTAGCATGCCTTGCCACTTTATTCTGGCAGGCTGGGAGGGGTCTGGATCCCCTGCGCTGCATAACCTTAGAATGTTTCCTGTGAGACCTTTAGGTCTGGTTACCCAGTGATCTATGGCAAATTTAGGAAGTACACATTTAGGGGCCCTTTAACATGCAGTACAGTCACATCTCTTTTTGTGCCACCTCATAAGAAGGCTTCTTAATTGTAGGTACTTCCAGAACTCCCCTGTGGGTAGACCGTATATAGATCAGATTTCTTCAAATGAGGCCAGCACATCGCTGCCTAAATCCATGATATCGTTAATCTATTATACCTCTGTTTCTCCAGTCCCCCCAGTCCACTGATTTGCCCTCTGTTCTCACAGTAGCTGGAGGTTGTTCCACAGAGAAAGATGCAGCCCTGGGCTTGAACAATGCCCCAAGAGCCTTCCTTTCCTACCCCACGCTGCATGGGCAGCTCTGACGGTGATCCATTCTTGGGCCACCTTTGGGAGTGGGTGTCCTAAGTAGACCACCAGGGAAGTGTTTCCCAGCAAAGCCTTTTCAATGTGCACCAAGCTGGAAACTCTGACTTTGTGTTTGAGAAACACAGAAACATAGACTTTGACGGCAGATAAGGACCGCTTGGCCCACCTAGTCTGTCCAATAAACTGGCAGTTGCAGATCTTTGAAAATTAGACAAATTCCAACCAACTTTTTGCTTTGCGGCCCATAATTTCACCCAGCTAAATCTCGGCCTTCTTGATTCCCATAGGAAAGTACTAATGAGTTTGTTTATTTTTTGAAACCAAAGCTCTGGGATGGGTATGGGCAGGTGTGTGATTATGTAATAAATTCTAGGGATGCCATCATTTTGACTGCCATGATTTTCCCTGCCAGGGTTAACTTCAGGTGCCCCCATCTTTCTGTTTCTTCTTTTAGTTTAAGCTAAAGGGGATTAAAATTGATGGGGATAAGACTGTGTATGTCTGTTGGTACCAGTATTCCCAAATATCTAATCTCCACTTTGGTGCATGGCAAGCCTGAATTTAACACCCGTGGAGGCAGAGGGATTTTGTTTAACGGCAGTATGTCTGATTTGGTCAAATTAAGTTTGAGCCCGGAGAGCTGAGCAAAGTTATGCAGGGTGTCTAATATGCTGGGAAGCACCTCCCCTACGTTCTCTGCCAGGATAAGAAAATCATCTGCACACATTTTGGTGCTGTATCGGGCCTCCGCTACCTTAATTCCTTCAATTTTGGGATGGGTTCTGAAGCTGCAGCCAATGGCTCCAGTGCTATGATGAAAAGCAGTGGCAATAGCGGGCATCCCTGCCTGGGCCCCCTGTGTAGGAGAAAGGGTTCTGATAGCTGAGGGGGCTTGATATAGAATACAGATCCATGAGCAGAAGTGGTTTCCAAAATTGCCCTTTTCCAGGACAGAAAGCAGGTATTCCCACTCCACCGAGTCAAATGCTTTTTTCAGAATCCACTGCAAAAGCTGCAGCTGGTGTGGGGAGAACTACTGCCACCTGGATTAGGGGCAACCAGGACTCTAGTGTGGTCCACACTTGCTGACCCTTTCACAAACCCCACCTAGGTGGGGTGGATTATGCTAGGAAGAATGTGTTCTAGTCAGGCTGCAAGAACTTTTACCAGAACCTTCGCATCTGCATTGATCAGGGAGATAGGTCTAAAACTAGTGGGGTTGGTATGATCTTTCCCTTCTTTTGGGAGAACCATAATCATGGCCTCTTGCACAGTGGCTGGTAGAGTCCCTTGCATTTTATAGCTTGTCCATGAAGGGGCTTTTATGGAATCCAGGACTACCTGATAGGCATCTACTGGGAAGCCATCACTCCCTGGAGCTTTGTGGGAGGCATTGACTTTATTGCATTCCTGATTTCCTGTACAGTAAAAGGGGAATCTAGGTGTAATTTGTGGTCATCGGTTTGCCTGGGTAATGATAAATTCTGTAAAAAGGATTCTAAGACTTGCCTATCCCATTTTAAATGTGGCTGATATAATTCTTTATAGAAGGAAACCATAGTACTATTGATGGCCTTAGGAGAAGTGTGCAATTTCCCTGCCTTATCCTCTAGTGAGCTATGCCTCTTTCGGCCTGCTGCTTCTTCAGCCTGTAGGCGAGAAGCTTGTTACTTTTCTCCCCCCATGCCCAGTATCTAAACTTCATTCTCTGCAACTGTGGCTCTGCTTTTCTGGTCGCCAAAGTGTTTAATTTAAGTCTTAACCTGGTCGGTTCAAACAGCAACGTTAGGTCTTTTAGCTGCTTGGGATCTTTCTTATAAGTGGCCTCCTTATCTTTCAGTTGTTTCTCCAAGTCAGCCACTTCCCTTTCCCTCTCTTTCCTCCTATGGATGGAGTAGCTGATAATTTTCCCTCTTAAAGTGGCCTTAAATGCTTCCCATATACCAGCTGGGGATGCGGAGCCTGGGGGGTTGTCCGTAATTAAAGTATAAATGAGCTTCTTGCTTGGACCAGGAGCAGAACTCATTGTTTTGAAGCAGAAGGGGGATCCAGTCTCCATTGCATGGATTTAGGTGATCGAGGCCCCACAGAGAAGGTGAGCCTCACTGGGGCATGGTCAGATAAATAAATTGGGGCTATATCCATTGCATGGGTCCCTGCCATGTTCCCTGGTGAGGTAAACCAGTAGTGAAGTCTACTGGCCATGGCCCTAGTTGCTGAAAAATATGTATAATTCCTCCCTGTGGGGCTCGTCACCCTCCAAACATCTGTCAAACTATGTAGGGATGAAAGGTCCTTCAGTGCCTGTAGGGAGCAAGTACATGTATGTGGTTCGGGTCTAGCATTCAACCTGTCCATTATATAGTCCAAGGTCAAGTTCATGTCCCCCCTACCAGCACCTCCAGAGTATCCTGACCCAGGTTCAAGATCCTCTGAGAGAGATCTGCCATAAAGCTCAGTGCATTCTCATTAGGCGCATACACATTTGCTAAGAGTATTGGGCCTGCTGGCGTAGCCATCTTAGCCAGGATCCACCACCACTGGTCATCTGCTTCGGAATCCGCCAACTTCCAGTTCAAGTTTTGGTGCCCCAGTATAGAGACCCCTCACTTCATTGTTGGTGTTGAACTGTGCACCTCCCAGCCCACCCATTCCCGTTTCAGCTTTTGAGCCTCCTTGTGTGAAAGTTTAGTCTGTTGTATAAAAGCTACCTGTGTTTTGAGTTTCTTTAGTGGTGTCAGGACTTTTTTCCACTTAATGGGGTGGTTCAAACCCCTCATGTTCCATGATTAGCCATTTAATTTTAGTTTTAATATTATGGCTGGCCTGGTATCTGGCCCACACTGTATTTACCCCTCCTCCCTATCTCCCCATCCTTGTACCTCATTCTTTTGGCTTGGGCGTGGCTGTCTGAGCCATTCTTGTCCCTCTGCATCAGTACCCTGTGCTATGTCATTCTGAACTGTAATGCACCTCTGTCTACTCCCATTTCCCTCCACTATCTGCTGGATACTACCCTTAAGAACCACCAGGCAAATGCCCTATGTCACAACATACCACACTGCGATAAAATAACAGTAGAACATATCAAACATACTATATAGGTTGCATAAAGTATGACAACGAGTAAGTTCCTTGTAATTCAAAAACAACATAACAAATACAGTAGTTATTAACCTTAGATTTACCTTCGGGACCTCCAGTGTCTGCCTGGGTGCCCCTAATCAGGCACCCAACTTGCTCAGTCTGGTCCCTTGGGGCTTAAAGAGCCTATGCACTGACACCAGTCATTGTCTGCTAGTCTTTCTTAGTTCCCAAGTGGTGGTTCAACTAATCTATATGGTGAGGAACATCTTCTCAGTACATGTACTGGATGATGACCCTATATTAGGCTGATCGGCATCCCCCAGGAAGGGGAAGGGGAGTGAGAGGATCATCACTCAACCAATCCTGGCATTATCTGTCAACCTGCTTAGTGGCACTGCTGCTCTGCACTGTACCAGTAGCCAAGATTTGGATCCTGCTCTCTCCTCTTATCCCGCAAGAGAGAACCATCTGTAAGAAGACAAGTAAGTAGGGAGGGAATAAGGGGTGTGGGAGGGTGAGAGCTGCCCACCCCATGTGTTAATACTTTAGGTCCACTTGGCCTTGGGAGGGGGGGTGCAGGAATGTGCCTGCTCAAGTCAGTGGGGGAGATGGGAAAGGAGGAGGGCCCTGGAACCAGGGAAGGGGGGTCCCACCTGTTGGTCAGAGGATGAGAGAGGAAGGAGGAGCGGTATGAGTTTTTTTTTTTTTTTTCTCTGACTCCGGTTAAAAGGGGAGTGGCCTTGTCATACCAGAGCAGATTGTGTGCCATCAACAGAATTTTGAGACCCCCTCAGTCCACACTGCCGGACCCCCTGTCACTCTCTCAGAGTTACAGTATGATGCAGCCACAAGATAGATCTTCTCCCCCTGGCCCATTTGAAGCCACGAGCTGGTAATCTCCACAGCTTACTGGAGTGTCTCCTCATCACCTATATATGGCATGTAACTAAATGTAACTTATTACCAACTCATTATTAACTTTAACAGCTCACCCCCTCATGTCTCATTGTCCCTCTTATCCGCTATCCCCATTGCTTACATACATGCAATACTGCACACTAAGCACGCTTTCTATAGTCTGGAGTGTCCTTTGATGATGCAAGGCATCAGTCCACCTGAATGTGGTTGCCTCAATGACTTTCAAGTCCCATTTCCAGGCATGGGCCAGCTGTGTGCTCTTCAGATGCCCCCAAATTCTCAGAAGTCACCTAAAAATCCCCTCCTCCGGCCAAGCTCTGTTCTTGTGACTAGTACATACATGCACACGGAGGGGAGAACTACCGCGAGGCAAGTAGCATTACAAAGAGCGGCCTGCACCATGTGGGGATCAAAGCTGCTGCTGCGTATGTCGGCAGCACATTTTTTTTTTAGTCTTTGGTAACCAGGTAAGGCCCACTAGGCACAAGTGCCTGTTTTCAGGGGTGACCTGGGAGCACTGGGCGGTTAAGTGACTTGCTCAGGATCACACAGTATGCAAGTGGAGGTTGTGAGAATCAAACCCAGGTCTGACCTGCTGGATGTACCAAGCTCATTCACAGCTTGTTGCTCTAACCTCTAGGCTATACTGCCTGCAATGGTGAGGGTGGACCTGTCAGTCTGGTTGGGGCATATGAAAAATATTAAATAATGTGCCTGGTAAATTCATTTTCCTGCTGACCATCCTTGTAGCATGCCAGCTATTCCGGGGCCTGCTGTAGGAGGGAAAGAATCCTCTGGCTGCTGCGGCAAGCTCTCCTGCACCACTTCCAACTCTATCTGATCAGCCCAATCCTGTGAGCACGGGGCCCAGTCCTTGTAGATTTCCTTGGCTGAGAACACATCTGTCAACCCTCCTTCTGCAGGACTTGCTAGCTCGAGTTCTTCTGGTTGCAGAGATCTTAGGGGCTCATACCTGTTAAATAACATGACCGGGGTGACATTAGTTGAATCCCCACTGGGGTCTGAGGGGTGCTGGCATCCCTGCCTGCTGTGGGAATGGGCCAGTCCCCACTTTGGAAGGCATTTTGGGGAGTGTGGTTGCTGCAGTTCATTCAGGGACTTGCTCTTCTTCTTCTTCTATCTGCCCCTCTGTACCTGCTACCAAGACTGCTTCAGTGCTGGCATCTGTTGTTGGGCCAGTCCGGATGGCTGTATCTCCATAGGAAACTGAGGCCCAGCATGCCTTGTCCTTCCTCTCGGTCTCATGGCTGTTGGGGGAGCAACATTGTAGATAGGCTCCAGGAAGGCTTTCACTTCAGAAGAGCTATTAAAGCACAAGACCTCCACTTGATGTTGGACCCCTAGATGCCGGGGACCTCAGGGATGCAGGTATATTTAATTTGTACAGTTCTTGTTTTACCCTTGAGTAAGCCTGGCGACATCAGGAGAGGTGCTGTGAGTAATCTTGGAACAGGCTAATTTGCTGGCCCTCCCATTGTAGGGATCTTCTGTCCCTGGTTGTTCTGAGGTACAAGTCCTTTTCCTGGTAAAGTAGAAAGTGGCACAGGATGGGGCGCAGTTGTTCACCTTCCCTTGGTTTCAGGGTGAGGGTTCTATGGGCCCTCTCCAGCTCCAGTGGTGACACATTATTTATTTTCAGCACCGCGGGCAACAATTACTTGAGAAAGGCTATGGTGTCCCTCCCCTTGCACCCTCGGGGAGCCCTACAATCCTCAGGTTTTTCCTCCTTGACCTGTTCTCTAGTTTGTCTCCTTTACTGAGGAGGTATTAGAGCTTGTCATGGTGCACCTGATGGGTGTGCAGGATCTCTTCATGAGCATTAACAGTCGGCTTCATTCCTGCCACCCTCGAATTTAGTACTTGGACCTCTGTGATTGTTCTGGAGGTAGTGTCATTTAGCTCCGCTGTGTCACTGAGGATTTTATTTAACAGGGCAGCAACTGTGGCCATGTCCATAGGATCCTTTTCCTTCCCCTGTCTGTGCCATGCCTGTCTCTGATGGCCACCAAGGAGCTCCTGCACCCCTTGCAGAGTGAGCTGAAAGACTGGTGCTTATGGCCTTGGCAGCTCAGATGCCATATGCCCTGGCCCGATACACTCCAGTCACTTTTTCTCTGCGATCCTGACAGCTGTCTCGCTCAAAGTGGGCTCTGGTATCGAGATGGACATTCCAAATGCAGCAGTGTGTTTATTTAATTTAAATTCCATGGTTGGTCATCAGATTATGAATATAGGAAGCCTCGGTGTTTCCTCTCTTCGATTTATGTGGCCATAATCTGAAGTGGCTTGCTCCCCTCCCCCATTCATGAGGTGATTTGAAAAATGTCTATATTGAAAATGTGGGCCAACATATTTAAAATTATCAAAGTTATGAGCATGCATTGCTAAAGTTCAATGTATGTTCACAACTTTGCCATTTTTAAATATTTTGACTTCAAATTTTCAACACAGCCTTCTTATGACTCCACCTTATGGACAAAGGCAGTGAACATTTTCAGATCCTGGCCAAAAGGGGAGTTCGCCAAGCAACCACAAAAAGAAAATCACCTTCTGGGCCTACTTTGCAAGATTCCACCAGCATTGGTCATGAGGTGGGGTCCCAAAAAGGCCATGTTGAAAATCTGGGGTCAAAATATGCAAAAATGCCAAAGTTATGCATCAAAGTTCAAACCCCCTTTGAAATACATTGAACAGCACTTATCTTAGTTTCTCATATTTTATTTATTTATTTAGTTTTTTTGACCAGGTAAGCGCACTAGACAAATCCTGCCTATTTTCAGGCACAACCCAGGGAAGGGGGATACAGATGAATGCCAACTGACCTTGAACCAGATTAAGCTGTTGGTGATATTTTTGTGAATGGGGAGAAATTTGGCTAGGGCACTGGGGAAATTCCCCAACTCACCTGTAGGGGGATTGCTGGCCATTCCAGGATGGTCACTTTCTCCGGTCTGGCGGAGGAGATGGATGTCTCTGAGGCAGGGGAGTTGACCTCCTCCCCTGTTCCGACTACTCAAGAGGTCATGAGCAAAGAAAAAGTTATTTCTGACTCAAAACCCAAACATGATGGGAATATTTTTGTTTCCACGGAAGATTTGAGTGCAACTGAGAATCCTTTAGGAAGTGGCAAAAATATAGAAGAAAATGCCTCTCTGCGGGAGAATCTCATGAAGGAAATCATCAAAGAAAAAAGGCAAAAAACACACCAATGAACTGCTCCGCTCCAAAATTTCACAGCTAGTACCTGAATCTGCTCCTGACAATAGGCGTGGCCCTTCTGACAGGCCCCAGCATGGACCTGATGATGCACCATCATCAAAGGATGCTGCTGGGAGAGATGCTCCTCTCTTCATTGCACCACAGGTAAAAACTTCTCCTCACTTTTCTGTTTTGTATAATGTTGCGGCTGGCAGTGGAAGTGCTGAGAGTAGTATGTGCCAAAAGCCACTGGAGAATGTTGGCGGTGGGAAAATACTTTTAACAAAGCAAAATTATCTTGTCTCTCCCCGAACTAAAGGGGAAACACCTGGAAAAGAAAAAAAATAAAACTGGCAAAAAGTGATACTTCTTGGACTTCTGAATCTCCTAGGTCAGAGATCAGTCAGGAGAATGTGCCTCCCGCAGTTGCACACAGCATCCCTTCAGGGACACAGGTCGCTACTTCTGAGAAAAACATTATTTTTCAAACAAGTTCTCATAGTCAGAAAGATGCAGCTATAGTTTCCTTCTCTGCAAGGAGACCCCATTTAAACCAACCTTAAGGGAGGACATCCAACAAAAGTGTACTGCTCTGACCTTATCAAAGAGAAATATACCTGTGGGAAATTTGGAAATGGAAGGGCATCCTCAGGAGTCCCCCCCCCAACCAAAATCTACATCTGCTGCCTTCTCTATCTCCCCTGTAATTGCAGACCCTTTCTCCCAATGATCACCAGAAAAAGCCCTATCAGAAGCAGGTTGGGCAAAGATGCCTGATAGTAGATGGCTTCCTGACCCAGGGTGGGACCATAGTGTAAATAACTCACAAAAGTATTCTGAGTGGCACCCTACAGCCCCATCAATTGCATAAAAATCTTCACAAGGACTGAACTTAGTGGATCAATGTGATAATGGCGAAAGCCTAAAGGCGATCGCCAATATCTAGAAGTCAAGAGTGCCGAAAATTTATTTTGACAGTCTGACACATCAGCTCACAGCAAAAGGGTGCCAGGGACTTAGTTTTTTAATGTTTTATGGAGGGGTGGCTGTGCCCCTGCAACCCCCCCCCACTGGGGGCTTCACCCACTGCACCCCCCTACTTAAGGATTCTCAACTCCAGGGGGGTGCATGTTAGGGTGTGTTTGAAAACATAAAAAAAAAAAAAAAGTTTGGGTCAGGTACAACAAAAATGCACCAGTGCCCTGCTGACCAACACCGCAAACCCACCCACCATGCCACGGGGTCTGCTCGGCAACCCACCATGGCACCACCCCTCACATACCCTCCTGCCCCCCACTGTGCATGCCCACTCCCCCCCCATGTGCATACGTATAGCAACATCCTGTCACTATATTCGCCCCAATCCGCCACCCTACTGTACCCTACTGTAGCCATCCATGTAATGTGCTGGGGAGGCGGGTCATCATCATGTAGGCACCCATTCCCCAGTGCTAATGTCACGGGTACCTGACTTAGCTAATCATATGTCTAAAGACACTGAACTAACAAAACAACTCAGTCCTCTGAGGAAACTACTTGATTCTCCTGAGGTTGGGGCAGGAAAACCCACCCCCAACCCCACCCCCACCCCAACAGTAATAAGATTTCTTCAGGAATGGTGCACCCAACAAAACCTAGTGACGATGGTACCATAAAAAATCAGCTGCACCCACCTCTGCTTAAAAAGCCTCTGCTATCGGAATTTTTTCAAAGAATTCATAAAGAAGCAGCTCCATGGAGAAATGCAGGGATCAGATGTATAAGGAGCCTAGAGACAAGGCCAGATAGACATTTTGTAGGGAAAACCCTACTAGAAGATTCTCTTCACTTCTTACCTAGGGAAGTGTTTGCCTTCATTAATATTGCTGGGGGAAGATAATTAGTTAGTTTCAGGTCTTCCTATGCATTAGATCTTTTATGGGAAAGATACAACCAGGTAAAATTACCCCCCTCTGTGGTATCCCTTTATGGTAATACCTCTTTCTAAACCTTTAATCAAATTCATTACCATAATGCTTAGGAACGAGGGAGTCCATGTGGACTACATTGCGTATTGGCTGTCCCAGAAATGTCAGGTTCTCAGTGCCCCCCGAAGCTATTCTGGACTTTGAATCATTTTGGACAGGAGGGTGGAAATGCAAAGTGAAGTTGAGACAGTCAGAATCTAGCAAAGAACATGTACCTGTACCTAACTCATTTATGCTAGGTAGTGATATGGGTGTATGTTTTCATGCTCGGCAGCCTTGGCCATGTTACAGATGTGGGGCTAGAACACATTTTTCCAGTGTTTGCAACAGGCCCTGATGTGAAAACTGTGAGTAAACTGGTCACATAAGTCATCAATGCTCTAACCTCAGAAAATGCGACCTTTGTGAGGAGACAGGTCGTGTATTTTCAGAATCTCCTTGGGCAGCTAAAAACAAGGCCTCTTGTAATAGCTCAGAATTACTAATCCAACAAGCATAGGATGCTGCAGAAGCCACGAGCCAGGATTCCCCGACCAACTGCCCCCCACCGTGCCTAGTGCCTCACCTATGGAAAGATTCTTAGAGATTCTTAAAGGAACTCCTCCCAGGAAGGAAGCAAAAGGAACTGTCATTTCCCAGGCTGATCTTACCCCTGTATGCTATCAAGAGACACCTGAAGAGACTAATGAGGAACCGAAAGCTCCCTCCTCAATTCCCCTAGCTCCTGCTCCCCTCCCAAGAAGAAGAATCACTAGAAACTCTAAACCACACCCTTCCCCCTCTAATCCAAATAACAAGTCTGATATAGAATCAGAGAACCCCTTCGCAATTCTAGCACCAAACGGGAAGGAATCCGAAATGGAACTAGAAGAGGTGGAATCCTAGTATCAGGATGACATCTCAATTAGCAATGACATAGTGAGATATAAAGGGAAAAATAAAAGGAAAAAGAATCCTTAACAATGAATGGAACATTCATGTCTTCTTTGTCCTTAGGGTCCTTGAATGTCCATAGTCTCCTTAATCAAAATAAAAGGCAAGCAGTGTTTCATTACACACATGAACAAAATTTTAATATTTGCCTGTTACAGGAAACATGGGTATATTCGTCAGCCCAGGTTCACCTAATGCAATCTGAAAGGACCTGGGGACCATCATACTGGTCCTTTGGGCCAGACAAGTCAGATAGGATAGGAATATTATTCCATTCTTTCTCCTTTTCTCTAGTAAAATTGATTGATCTCATTCCAGGGAGATTATTAATTTTGGATGGGAAATGGAAGGGAGATTCATGGAGAATCATATCAGTTTATGGACCCCGATCTAAGGCAGAAAGAATAGGGCTTCTATCAACGCTACAACCGTTCTTGGTAACCGACACCAGTATTTTTCTAGGGGGTGATTTTAACTGTGACTTACCAGCAAATGGCAGAACCCCGGTGATAAAGAAAATCTATTGTGACTCAAATGCTTTACAAAAGTGTATTCAGTTGGCAGATTTAACTCATTGTAACCTTATGTCCAAGTCAGGTCAAAAATTCACTTACAATTGTGGGAGATTTACTTCCACTATAGACCATTTTTTCATATCCAAAGACTTCTCACCACCAGTATTTTCTCTTCATCCAGTTGAATTCTCAGACCACTCCCTTTTTAAAAATATATTTCTTAAAATTTAAAGGTAACACTCAAAATACTAGATGGAAATTAAACTCTAAAGTTCTTTCAGATCCCTCATTAACAAGGGAAATATCAAAATTGCTATGGGCTAGGAAATCAGTCATGGTTCTATACGATAACATAGGACATGGTGGAAGAAACTAAATCAGACCTCCAACTCAGAAATTAGTTACATAAATCAGACTACACCCAACAGATTGATCACATGAAAAGAGAGATACAGGAGTTCAGTATGACAGAGCCAAAACTACTGTATAAGAGCTATGTTACAGTATGGGACCCAAAAATCTCCAGTTGGAGACCCTTATGAAGCCTGTAAAAAAAGAAAATATATTACTTCATTAAACTCCCTCCTAGACTCAGATGAAAATTGTGTGGAAACAATAGAAGGTCTACACCAGATTATACAGAATCACATTTATTCATTCTTATAAAATGGTTTCCCCTCCAGATTTGTCCACTATTACAAAGTATCTACAAGGAATACAGAAGCCCACTCTCCCAATAGAAACAAATGAGTTATCCCACTCCATTCATGCTGCTGAAATAGAACTAGTTATTAAATCACTTAAATTGGGGACCTCTCCAGGACCAGATGGGCTCTCTTATGAGTTATACAAGGCCTTCCTCACTGAACTTGCACAGTGTTTGGAAACTGTATTTAATTTTTTCCCACATTCTAATGAAATCCCTCCTTCTTTTACTGCAGGCTTTCTAATTTATTTACATAAAACTGGAGGTAAATGTCAGATTGAAAATTGGAGGCCTATCTCTCTGTTAAATTCAGATTTTAAAATATTGCCTCAAGTACTTAACAATAGGTTGAGATAGGTGGCTGATATCCTGCTCAATAATGTGGTATCCCCAATAGAAAGATTTAACATGCCCTCATGATAGTTAGGGATGTGTTATATAACACCTCTTTCCAATCCAAGAATGGATGTATAGTTTCCTTGGACCAGAGCTAGGATTTTGATAGGGTGTACCACCTCTTCTTATTTCAGACCTTGAAATATTACGGGATTCCTGGAGTTTTTAGAAATTGGCTTCAAAAATTATGTTTCAGCTACTATCATACCTATAATCAAAGTACATATAACCAGAAGTGTGAAGGTGGTAACAGGGGTACGGCAGGGGTGCCCCCAAGCCCCCTCCTGTATATCTTCTATTAATCAGACAGGTAATGGAGTCAACAGATTGGGTAGGATTAAAAGGAAGTGGAATAGAGGATACAATAAAAATTCAAGCCTATGCAGATGATGTCTGCCTATTTTTTTCAGAATATTTACAAATCGGGAGGTCTTTACAGGAATTTGAAACATACAGTATAGTTTCAAACTCCAGATTAAACCACGGGAAATGCGAAGCACTTTTTTTATCAAGTTACCCTCCTCATCCCCCTACTGCTGTCTTAGGTATTGAGATTTCCCCTGGCCCTATAAAAATTTTAGGGATTATGTTTGGTCACCAGAATCCTTCTCTGCATAACTGGGACATTGCTTTACAGATCGTGGAAGGCAAGGTGCAGAGATGGAAGAACTGGAAGTTATCAAAGATAAAAAGGGTACATATTGTTAAAAGATTCATCATTCCTGGCTTATCATATTAAGCCATGATTTTTCCTATCCCAACTTGTTTAGAAACCCATTTTTACAGTTGTTTTTTCACTATATTATGGGACAGTAGGTTGAATCCTATAAAACAGTGTTTTCCATACCTGCCCAAATCACAAGGCGGCCTTGGAATGGTGGATCCTGTAACATTTTTTCACACACTTTTTATTTCTCAAACTGTGAAAATTGGACTCTCCTCTTCTGATTCACTACATTACAAATGGACACAGAATAACCTTTCAAGACATTTTCAATGTTGGGATGTCTCTCCACCAAAAGTTTCCCCCCAGAGTATTTATTTCAGAATATTTTAAACCCATAGCCCAAAAACTATTTAAATGGGGTCTAACAAAACCTCAGATATGCTTGTATTCTGGAGCCCCAATTCGTATAACTTAGTATTAACAAAAATGTACCCGGATAATCCAGAATTTAAAAATTGTCTCCCCCCCACCTTAGAGACAAGGTCCTTAAAATTCAAAACAACTATAGAATTCCTCCTCACATGTGGGAAGTACTTTGGTTGTCTATGTATAGCATATTGAATATTATGAGGAACTGTAAGCACAAAACTCAGGAGGAAAAGAATTGCCCGTATAATGCTTGCATTGCTAAAGAAGAGTCAGTGGACCATTTCTTTTTTCAGTGCTCTTATGCAAAACCCCTGTGGCCTTTCCTTGCCAACAAATGGAAATTCCAGTGGTTAAATAGTCTAGATTACAAAACCCTAATACTGGGTTATTATCCTCACTTGTGCATTAAATATTTTGAAGGGACAGTAGCAGTTTTTGTATGTTGTTTGAAATTTTATCTGTGGCAAGCAAGATGCCAATCGGTTTTATACCAAAGAATGATGCCGTATGAAACATTAAGCATCCTGGTGTTCCAGGCTATGAATTCAGTATATTTGAAAGATAAAGCCCAGAATCCATCACATAAAGTATTCAGATGGTGGAAGGGTTTTTTGATCTTTATAAAATATAAATGAAATATAAAATATTCTGAAGAATAACCCTGTTAATGCAGCTATTAGTGATTATGGCACTGATATGTAAATAACTTCATGACTGTAGATATTATTTTCTTTCTCCCCTCCTTTTTTTTTCTACTTCCCTGTACCTATTGTAGATATCTGTGTTTATTATTGTTGTTTTGATTTTGTAAGAATTTATGTAATTGTAAATATTTTCTTTGTGATGTTACTTCAATAAAAAATTCCCTTACTCTTTTCGAGAAGTGCCATGGGATCTTTAACAGCCACCTGAAGTACCACTGGAACAAGTAGATGGGACCTCGGTTTAACATCTCATCTGAAAGAAGGCACCTCAGGAGTGCAGCACCCCCCTCATGCTGCACTACAGTGTCAGTATTAGGATTTAACCCAAGTGCCTGGTGTGCGGATAGATTCCATAGCCTTCTGATCTCCCGGCCTCAAAGGGGAGTGTGCTACCTGCTGAGCCACTGACACTGTTGCATATTGCAGTTACTAGTTCCAGCAGCAAGATCTGTCTTCAACTGGAGAGTGGATCTTCACCATGGGACACGTGCAGGTGAGCGTGTGTGTGTGTGTGTGTGTGTGTGTGTGTGTTGGGGTGAGGAGGTTGAGGGGTGGTGGGTGGTGGTGCTGAAAGGGAAGTCAGGGTTGGAAGGGGTCAAATCGCAGATGAACCATTTTCTTTTTTACAGGATTAAAAAAAACATCAAGGGATTGATTTCTTTTTTACTGGGGACTTATCCAACACTTGGGATTGGGCATCCTGTGTTTTTGGTTTTTTATTTATTTAAAAATTGGTAACCAGAAAAGTGACGCTGACCCAGGGCGTATTTCCAGGTGCGAATGGGGGGGAAGGTAGTAGGAAGGAATGCAGGCAAAAAGATAACATTACAAACAAAAAATGATCATAGTACAGTAATACATGCAAGCTCGTACACAACATCCAAAATGAACAAGGCCTCGGTGCAGCTCGGCTGGACCTGCAGTCCTGCAGTATCATTAGGGAGCATTGGGGCAGGAGCAAGGAGCAGCAGATAAGAGTTTTAGCAAGCGCTTGAAGGCAGAAAGTGAGGTAGACTGATGAAGGGTAGGTGAGAGTTGATTCCAGGAGGAAGGGAGTCAGTAGAAGAGGGCAGAATGACCACAGCTTGAGTGGGGGTGGTGAGGGGAGAAGGAGTGTGAATCCCTGGAGTGGAGCGGATAAGAGGAAGGATAGGTGGGGGACAGTAGGGAGGAGAGATAGGATAGGAGGGAACCAAACCTGTACTTTGTGATTAGTGCCCAGGAGTGGGTCTGGCGATGATGGGAGAGTGGAGGGATAGATAGAGAGGAATAGAGGGAGCATCAGTGTGTGCAGAAAGAGGAGCTTGAGGTGAATCAGCAAAAGGCATGTAGGAAGATGTCTAATTTGACAAGGGAGGAGGCAGGAGGGGTGCTGTAGATGGTGTCAGCATAGTCAAACAATGGGAGGATGGTTTTGATTACCAGCTCCCACTGAATGGAAGGAGAAAGGCAATCTTTATTATGGTACAGTACTCCAAGCTTTGGGTGGAGTCTGGAGTGTATGGAGTCTATATGGATGGAAAAGTCAAATTTGTCATCAAGCCAAACACCGAGGTATTTGAATGCTGGGACTGCTTTGAGGGGGTGAGCCATCTGGGGTGACGAATAAGGGAAAGGACAGAAGCTTGTCAAGTTTTTGTCTTGTCCCAAAGGTCATTGTGAGAGTTTTTAAGTGTGGGCTCTTAGTTGGTTTGCCTGAAACCAACTTAGCACATTGTTAAAATCGCACTGGAGAGGGGCCGCCACATCAGGAGTAGAAGGACCAGTATTTAGTTGATGGTATCATCAGCATTCATGTGGAACTGGGAGTTTGAACAAATTGTAGGAAGGTCATTGGGCAACTGTTTGGCAGCACTAGATGTGGGCATCCCGGTGCTGCCACCTACAAAACAGGAACGGGGGAGGAGAAGCAGAATGGGGAGTGGGCACCCCAGTCCACTTACATAATCTGTATTTATACAGTATATTCAAGAAAAACTTTAGCAAGGGTGGGTGGCTGACCTGGAGGGGAGGGGGGAGAAAGAAGTGGTACTGAGGGTGGACACCCGGGTCCACTTAATAAATAAGACAGTAGATAGATAGATAGATAGATAGATAGATAGATAGATAGATAGATAGATTGACAGACAGACAGAGAATGAGAGAGACAAAGACAGGAAGACAGAACAGGGGATTGACGGCTTACTGGTGTCACTGTAGCCCGCAGCAGGACTCCAGCTGAGGTTGCAGAATTCAAGAAAGTCCCACTGTTCGCATACCGAGAATGTAGATGAATGGCTTCTCTTGCTAAGCTGTGCACCTTGGATTTTGGTGTGCCCAGAAAAGGTATTTCTGGTGACTATTAAAAAAAAACATCAGAATCTATCTAAACAGGTCCCATTTAGCTAGATTCAGGTTTTGTTTTTTTAAATTACACCATTTTATGTATTTTCCATGTTTTTTTTATTTTGAGAGGAAAAGAAACAAGATGGCTGTTCTCATGGCACAACAAATATTTTGTGCTGTGAGAAGCAAGTGATGAGAAACCAAAAATGGTCTTGCAACACAGACTTTTTTGTGTTGTACCAGAATGTTATCCCAAAAACCCTACTAAGCATGCTCAGAACAGAAAAATCCAAAACTTTTAAATCCTTGTAACTCTGTAACCATTTATTATTTTTTCATGAAACAATCCAAAGGAATCACCTTGGCACAGCACACTTCTACCCTGAAAGTTTGGGGAAACAATTCCATTCTGTGTAGGCTGTAGGTGAGAGCAAACCCAAACCCCATGTAAAGTATAGGAAAAGAAAACATAGACATCTACAGGAAAATTATATATCTGGATCTCAGAAACCATGCAAGCTGCTGTCATGAAACATGGCACCAGACCCAGAGCAGCATAATGGCAGACATGGCACCAGACCTCCGGCTTGTTTAACGAATGGTCTGCAGGGCCACTCGAAAAGCAGCTGCATAGTGACAGAAATGGCAGCAGACCTGCAGCTTACTTTGCAAATGCCCTGCAGGTCCACTCAAAAAGAGCTGCATAGTGACAGACATGGCAGCAGACCTGCAGCTTGCTTCATGAATGGCCTGCAAAGCCCTTCAAAAAGCAGTTGCATAGTGAAAGACATGGTGCCAGACCTGCAGCTTGCTTCATGTATGGTCTGCAGGGTGACTTAAAAAGCAGCTGCATAGTGAGACATGACACCAGATCTACAGCTGCATAGTGAGAGACATTGCAGCAGACCTGCAGTTTGCTTCATGAATGGCCTGCAGGGTGACTTGAAAGGCAGCTGCATAGTGAGAAACATGGCACGAGACCAGTAGCTTGCTCTGTGAATGTCCTGCAATGCCACTGAAAAAGCAGCTGCAAAGTGACAGACATAGCACCAGACCTATAGCTTGCTTTGTGAATGTCCTGCAGGGTGACTTGAAAAGCAGCTGCATAGTGACAGACATGGCACCAGACTCACAGCATGCTTCATGAATGTCCTGCAGGGCTACTCAAAAAGCAGCTGCACAGTAAGAGACATGTCACTAGACCAGCAGTTTGCTTCATGAATGGTCTGTAGGGTCACTCAAAAAGAAGCTACATAGTGGCAGACATGGCACCAGACTTGCAGCATGCTTTGTGAATGGACTGCAGGAACACACTCCAAAAGTAGCTGCATAGTGACTGACATGGCACCAGACTCACAGCTTGCTTCATGAATGTCCTGCATGGCTACTCAAAAAGCAGCTGCACAGTGACAGACATGGCATTAGACCTGCAGCTTGCATCATAAATGTCCTACATGGCCATTCAAAAAAACAGCTGCATAGTGAGAGATATGGCGCCAGATCAGCAGCTTGTTTCATGAATGGACTGCAGAGCCACTTGGAAAGCAGCTGTGTAGTGACAAACATGGCACCAGACCCACAGCTTGCTTTTTGAATGTGCTGCAGGATCATTCAAAAAGCAATTGCAGAGTGACAGACATGGCAGCAGACCCACAGCTTGCTTCATGAATGTCCTGCAGGGTCATTTGAAAAGCAGCTCGATAGTGACAGACGTGGCACCAGACTCACAGTATGATTTGTGAATGTCCTTCAGGACTACTCAAATAGCAGCTGCATAGTGACAGACATGGTAACTGGTCCACAGTTTGCTTCATGAATGTCCAGTTGGGCCATTTGAAAGGCAGCTGCATGGTGACAGACATGGCACCAGACCCACAACTTGCTTCATGAATGTCCTGCAGGTCCACATAAAAAGCAGCTGGATAGTGACAGATGTGGCACCAGACTCAGAGTGTCTTCAAGAATGTCCTTCAGGGCCACTCAAAAAGCAGCGGCATATTGACAGACATGGCAGCAGACCTGCAGCTGCATAGTGTCAGACATGGCAGCTGACCCACAGTTTGCTTTGTGAATGTCCTGCAGGGCCAGTCAAAAATAGCTGTATAGTGAGAGACATGGTGCCATACCCATTGCTTGTTTCATGAATGGCCTGCAGGACCACTTGAAAAGCAGCTGCATAGTGACAAACATAGCAAAGCATCTGCAGCTGCATAGTGAGAGACGTGGCACCAGACTCACAGTGTGCTTCATAAATGTCCTGCAGAGCCACTCAAAAAGCAGTTGCATAGTGACAGACATGGCACCAGACCTGCAACTGCATAGTGACAGACATGGCAGCAAGTCCACAGCTTGCTTTGTGAATGTCCTGCAGTGCCACTTGAAAAGCAGCTGCATAGTAACAGACATGGCACCAGACCCGCAGCTTGCTTCGTGACTGTCCTACAGGGTGACTCAAAACGCAGCTGCATAGTGACAGACATGGCACCAGACCCACATCTTGCTTCATTAATGTCCTGCAGGGTCACTCAAAAAGCAACTGTATACTGAGAGACATGGCACCAGACCCACAACTTGCTTTGTTAATGTCCTGCGGGGCAACTGGAAAAGTAGCTGCATAGTGACAGACATGGTACCAGAATCACAGTTTGCTTTGTGAATGTCCTGCAAAGCAACTTGAAAAGCAGCTGCACAGTGACAGACATGGCACCAGACTCATAGCTTGCTTCATGAATGGCCTGCAGGACCACAGAAAAAGCAGTTGCATAGTGAGAGGCATGGCACCAGACCCACTGCTTGCTTCGTGAATGTCCTGTAGGATGACTTGAAAAGCATCTGCATAGTGATAGACATGGCACCAGACCTGCAGCTTGCTTTGCACAAGGCCTTGTGTGTCATATGCAAAGCAGTAGTCCCATTGGGTGTGGGGGGGGGCTAGACCTGTGGCTTGTATCATCAGGGTCCTGTAGACCCTATTAGCAGCCCTCTCATCATGAAGACATAAAATTTGCCAGTTGAGTATTCATACGAGCATACAACAAAGCCAGCAGTATAAGGCCATTGCGTATATCGCGTCTGCTTGTATTGAAGTGTCCTCAGCGCTATCTTATTACCCTGCCCCCTACTTTAACCAGCTCCTCCCATCTCTCTGCCCCTTTTTGACACTTGTTTTCCCCTTAACTCTATCCCAGCCTCTCATGAAGCTGGCTACCATTTCCAGTAAAATCACTTCCTCGGGAAGCACATTCCAACCCGCTATCATCCTCTCCATGAAGAAGTGCTTCCTGGTCTCTCTCCTAAATCTTCCTCCTTCCATGTTAAGACTATGCCCCATTTTGTTTCTATTTCCATTGAGCCTGAAGAGGCCTTCCATGTCCACCTTATTTATTCCTTTCAAATACTTGAAGGTCTCAATCATGTGCTCACTTTTTTCTATACAAGCATAGAAGTTGGCGGCAGATAAGGACCTCTAGGCCCATCCAGTCTGCCCGTATACCCGACCTGTATCAGCGGCTGTTGACCCTACTTGGTGCTCACTGCTACCACCTCCTGAGGCAGGCTATTCCATGCATCCACCACCCTTTCTGTGAAAAAGAACTTCCTCACATTACCCCTTATCCTGCCCCTCTCGATTCTCATATCATGCCCCCTTGTTCTTTGTTCTTGTGCCTCTCCTCTACAGAAAGATGTCTTCCACTTTCTTACCTCTCCTCCAGAGAGTGTATGTTCAGGGCCTCTAATCTCTCCTCATAGGACCTATCCTGCTGGACCATAATACAGTAATCTTTTTTGCCCTCCTTTGAGCTGTCTCTAACAGATTTATGTCCTTTTTAAGGTATGGACACTAGTACAGCACACTGTACTCCAGGTGCAGCCTCACCAATGATCTGTACAATGGCAGTATCACCTCCTCCCACCTGCTGCTGATCCCCCTAATGATACAGTCCAACATTTTATTTGCTTTTACTGCTGCTTTCCTACATTGCACGGAATGCGTCAGGTCACTACCGATCATCACTCCCAGGTCCTTCTGCTCCTTGGATATTGATACCTGGACACCACCCAGGCTGTACTCAGTCTTCAGGTTCTTAGCTCCATTGTGCATAACCTTGCATTTTATTGCATTGAAGCCAAGTTGACAGATCCTAGACCACCTCTCTAGCCTTTCCAGATCTTCCCTTAGGTCCTACATCCCTTCTGCTGTGTCTACCCTCCCACAGAGCTTGGTGTCCTCTGCAAATAAGGACATTTTGCCTTTAATGACATCTCCAATATCATTGATGAAGACATTAAAAAGCATTGGTCAGAGCAACAATTCCTGTGGGACCCCACTTGTGTCCTCCATAGAGCTTGACAGCTTATCTCCCCCCAGCAGCACGCTTAGAGTCCTGGCCCTCAGCAGTTTGTTACTCACCTGGTCAACTTCTCACCTACCCCCAGATCCTCTAACGTCCTGATCAGCCTCTTGTGGGCCTTGCTGAAGTCCAGGTATAGGATGTCCACGACTTGGCCCTTATCCACTGTTTAGTAAGTCAGTCAAAGAAGTCAATCCAATTCGTTTGACTCTGTCGCCCTCTCTTAAACCCATTCTACCATTCATCCTGGAGTTCATTCTCTGTCCCGCTAACCTTTCCTTTGGGATGGCCTCCATGGGGAGTCATGTGATGCTCTGCTGCTGACATCCTGCTTTCTTGTGCGTCTCTGGTCTCCTGGACTGTTTAACATTACAATTTCTCAGATAACTGTTGGCTACAAAAATTCTGATTGATTACACATATTCTCCAGTGTCTGTACTACCTATTGGTACCTGTAATGGCTGCTAAAATGGAAATTTTGACAGAATCTGATGTTGTGCGTCGCTCACCTCCTGCAACTCCGAAGAAGGATCAAGGCCCAAAGTGGCAAAAGGCTGTCTCAGAATCTGCAACAGAAACCCAAGATGATTCTACTTCTTTGACAGTTGCTCTGTTTCTTGGGGAGATTATACCACTTAGAGACTCTATTATTCATCTAACTGATGAAGTTTAGAGCATCCAAATAGCTTTAATTGAGCTCACTCGTCAGGTCGGTGACACTGAATCCCGTATCAGTTCAGTTGAAGACTGGAGAGAGAAGACAGACCCTTCTTTGACCGCCTTGCACCAAAAATAGAACAAGCTTGTACTGCGAGTGGAAGACCAAGACAGTGCAGTTGGTGGAACAATTTGATTATTTTAAGTCTTCCTGAAAGATCAGAAGGCAAGGATGTTTTGGGCTTCATACAGCAGTTTTCTAAAAGTAGTGCCGGTCTCTCGCCAAACGGTTCTCAATACGTGATTTGGAGGGTGCACTGGGCACTTCAACCCATGCTGAGGGAAGGGGAGAAGCCATGGCCCATAATATTTAGACTGTTAAATTTTCTGAATAAACAACACATTTTGTTGAAAGTTCGGTCCCAGCCAAAAATCTATTGGAATGGCATTAGAGACTCCATCTTTCAAAATCTTCCCTTCGAGACTCATCAGGGTTGGCAGCCTTTTGCCCAGTCATATCAAAGCTGGCTGCTTCCAGTATATGGTTTAAATTACAATATCCAACCTGTCTACAGGTCTTTAAGGATGGCACTTCAAAATCTTATGATTCCCTGGAACAAGCGAAGTTGGAACTAGTGAGCCTTTACCCAGACTTATTTAAATCTGGTATATGACTCTAACATTGTTTGCACTATGGTTTAAAACTACTTTTACTTCTGAGCTGCATAAGTGTAACCCTCCTCCTTTCCTGCCTTTTAACTGGTGGTCCCTTCTTTTAAATAAGCAGTTTGTTTTTCTGGCACTCGCTCCTGCTCAAGCAGTCAGGGGCTTTACATTCCAGCAGGCAGCAGCTTACAGTGCTAGCAGTGATTGGAAACTCCAGAAATCTGCCCCCCTCCCCTCCCTGTCTAGGGGTTTTGATGGCATACTGTCTCTGGGAAAGGGGAAGGGTGCTATCTCAACTGGCAGCACATATAGTTAAACACAGTACCTTATAGATTTGAAGTATGAGATTCCATGATTGACGGCTGGATTTCTGTCGAAGTGTAGGCTAGCTGAAAATTCTTCCCTTCATGACTGGTGGCCACAGGATCGCTGGTTCTCTAGAAAACAGTTCGTTAGACAGACAGCACAGCACAGCATAACAGATTTAGGACTGTAAATTATTTAGTCCAGAACAGGAGTGAAATGCAATCAGGCAGTTTTTTATTTTGCATCAAAAGCTTAAGCTGCACACACAAAAGCTCCACAGAGGATTCTCATTTGATTTTGCTACAGTTCCCACATTTCTATGGCTTAAAGCCATGGTACAGTCTCTTGGGGGATCAGGATTTGAACCTGGGCCCTACTCGCTCATTCATCTCCCTTTACTGAGCCAAATGGGCTCTGATTTACTTTGGGACACATTCTCTGTCCCAAACTGATTGCAGGTCTTCATTTCCCTACCAGTGGGAGTGGGTGCACACTTTCCTTAAACCTTTGTAAACTCTCCTCAGAATGGAGGGAGGGGGTGTCAGTTGTTGTTTTGCAGGCACAGACACAGCCCTTTCCACTATGACTCCTGCTCCTGCTGATCCACCGGCAGGGTTCACACAGGGCAGGGCCAAGTCTCCCACAGGCACCAGCAGTCCCCAAACTATCCAGCAGCACATACCTCGAGTGGACATGGAGGAGCACAGGAGTAAAACTGCCACCTTACCCCACCGGAGACTTCACTGCCACTTCTGTCTCACCGGCTCTCCATGGCAGCCACCCAACTCTTAACAGGAATCGGAGAATGACAGGCTCTTTGGGACCTTCCTCACAGTTACTGCTTCCTCATGGATCATTGCCCCACTGCTGGCAATGTGGGTGCTTCTTCCTCAACTTTTGGGACCTAGGGGCAATCTCCTAACCCTGGCCCCGGGCCTCGCTGGCCCTGACTGGAGACCTACCCTCAGGCCTTCAAGCAGGCATGCCCACTCCTCTTGACGACTCTCACAGAAGTAATTCCTAACTGATTCCCCTCACAATGGTTCAAAAACACTCGCGCCTGCTGCCTGGGCCACGTCCATGCCCAGCAGTACGAGCACCTCCCAGTGCCAACTGGGCATCTTTTTAGTAACCCCGAATTTGGCATAGGGGTTACATAAGATTGATCACACTGTTTGCGGAGCCCCGTGTTGTCTGATCGCTATGTGCATTTTGAGTGACAGTTCTTAATATATTGGACTTCCAAGGACTTGTCTGGAGAGTGTCATTGCGACTTGTGCTTTTTTTTTTTTTTTGCACAGTGGAGAGGGAAGTATCAGTTTGCTATAAAAGACTTGTTTCTTGTCTGTATCAGACTGACCACATTATTTACAGAGCACCGTATTATCTGAGGATTGGAGGAACAAGGAACGGGAAGGAGAACAACTGGGGATGATTCAACAGGGGCGGAAGGGGGAACAACTGTGCTGAAGGATGAGGGGGAGTCCGGTGGAAGATGTTGGGATGAAGAGAGACCAGGGAATGTGGTTCATGGAAAAGATGGTGGAATCCTAGTGCTGGGAGACTTAATACTAAGAGGAGTCAGATGGGGAAGCAAGGGAGAAAGGCATAGTCACATATGAGTGAAGGCCATGCCAGGAATGACAGCGGAAAGGGTGGGTCAGTCTGTTCTAAAGTTTGCTAGGAAGGGTAGTGTGAAACCACATATAGTTCTGCATGTGGGGACCAATGACCTAGTGAGAGAGAGATGATAGAGAGAGTTCAGGGGAGATTTGAGGAGCTGGACCAATATGTGAGGAAGCAGGAAGATCAGTAGCTTTCTTGGAAGTACTTCCCGTGCCCGGGGCAGGTACTGCAGGAAATTGAGGATAGAAGAATTTAACAAATGGCTAAGAGCCTGATGCCAATCCAAAGGTTATCGGCTGGTGGGTGAGTGGGGAGGGACGTGGGAGGACAGTGATCTCTACGGTAAGGATAGACTTCACCTAAGTGAGGAGGGCAAGAAGATATTGAAGCAGAGGATGGGGGATTGCATAGTAGAAGGGCATTTAAACTAGGAGCAGGGAGTGGCAAGTGGGCAGGAGGCATGCAGAATCCACAGGAAGGGAAGCCAAATGAGATTACCCCCCGTGCTACAAGCAATGGAAAAAAGGGAGTACTAGAGGGTATGCTAGGAAGGGAGAGTGGGGGGGTGGGGGGAAGGAGAAAGGGTGGAGGGTGGTCACCTTGAATGCTAGGAGCCTAGGGAACAAAACAGCAGAGCTACAGATTCTTATGGCAGAAGGTGAGGTGGACATGGCAGCCATCACCGAAACATGGGCCACCCATTACCAGGACTGGGACCTGGTGGTACCAGGGTATAAGATATTCCACCGAGATAGGATAAATGGGAAGGGAGGGGGGTGGTGGTGGCACTCTATGTGAGAGAAGGACTGAAGTGTGTTCATGAGGAGGAGGAGGAGGGTAGTACAGAGTCGTTATAGATGCAAATCCAGGATTCCAAGAATAGGACTCTTAGGATGGAAGCAGTGTACAGGCCACCATCTCAGACAGAGGAGTTAGACAAGGAACTAGTGGGACAGATCAGAAGGGCCTGCAAAAAGGGCAGCATGGTGATTGTGGGGGACTTCAACCTGCCGGGAATGGATTGGAGTACCCCAGCCACCACGAATAGAAGGGAGCATATACTTCTGGATGTGTTCCAGGAGAACTTCCTAATGCAAATGGTCAGTGAGCCAACTAGGTTAGGGAGCATCTTAGACCTTGTTCTGGCAAATGAGGAGTTTGTGAGGGAGCTGGAGGTGGAAGAACCACTGGCAAGCAGCGATCACCATTCAGTGTGTTTCACGTTGAAAATGGGTAAGGAGGGAGCAGAAACAGCTTCAAGAGTGTTGGATTTCAGGAGGGCCAACTTTGGGAGGATGTGGGAGGTAGTTAAAGGGTACCTAGCCAGAATCCAAACTCATATGGACATTAACCAGAGGTGGGAGGTCATAAAACTGGGGATTGAGGAAGCAACCAAAACCTGCCTCAGGGTCCAGAGTAAAAGAGTTAGGGCCAAGAAACCTAGCTGATTGAGCAAGGAGTCATGGAGAAAGTGAGAACTAAAAGAGCTGCCTTTAGGAGGTTCAAAAACACAGGGAGAGGGAAGGACAGAGAGGATTACCTGAGGGAATAGAAGGAGGTGCAAAGGCAGTAAGGGAAACCAAGCTGTCTAAGGAACTCAGGCTGGTGCAAGGCATGAAGAAGGGGGAAAATGAATTCTTCAGGTACATCAGGGAGAAAAGGAGTTCTAGGGACAAAATAGTAAGAATTAAGAGGGATGGGGTGAGTGGAAACAGAAGCAGAGCAGGCAGAAGCACTTATCAAATACTTCTGCTCAGTATTACAAAGGAGAAAGGAAGGGCACTACCAAGGGGGTGGAAGGTCAGGCTCAGTGTGGGAGGAGGTGATAGATGGGGGAATCAAAGAGGGCAGGGTACTGGAGGACCTGAGAGCACTGACGGTGAACAAGGTACCAGGGCTGGATGGCATTCACCCCAGGGTACTGAGAGAGCTGTCAGAAATCCTGGTGCGGCCCTTGGCAGACCTGTTCAATGCCTCCCTGGTCTCAGGAAGTGTACCTCAGGACTGGAGGAGGGCTCACATGGTACCCCTACATAAGAGCGGTCCCAAAGACGAACCAGGAAACTAGTCTGGTAAGCCTCACATCCATCGTGGGAAAACTGATAGAGGCAATCCTGAAGGAGAGGCTTGTGTCCCTTCTGGAGACCAAAGGGCTACAGGACGTTATGGGTTTGTCATGGGCAGATCCTGTCAGACCAAACTGGTGGATTACTATGACTGGGTAACTAGACAGTTGGACAAGGGCCATGCAGTCGATGTCCTGTTTCTTGACTTCAGTAAGGCATTCGACTCAATGACACATGGGAGGCTGGGTAGTAAGCTGGATGGTACAGGTACAGGGGTGAAAATGGTGGGATGGGTAGTAAATTGGTTACAGGGAAGGCAGCAGAGGGTGCTGGTAGAAGGGGAGCTCTCATCTCCGAGGACAGTGACAAGCGGAGTACCACAGGGCTCAGTGCTGGGACCGGTGTTGTTTGGGTTGTTCATATCAAACATCTCATTGGGCATCAAGAGCAAGTTCAGTTTGTTTTCAGATGACACCAAGATTGGAGCAGTAGTGGATGACCTATGATGGTGTCATGGATTGCAGGATGATCTGTCAAAATTGGAGACCTGGTTGGACACCTGGCAGTTGGAGTTCAATACCAAAAAGTGCAAGGTGCTACATTTTGGGCCAAAAAACCCAAGGAGGAGCTACCAGCTTCAGGTGGGGGGGGGGGGATCAGCTAGCCATGAGAGAGGAGAAGGAGGAGGAGGAGAAGGATCTGAGGGTGATTATAATGGGCTTAATGAACAACTCAGCACAATGCAGGAAGGCATCTGCAAAGGCCAACAAAATGCAGGGTTGTATTGCCAGGGGTATATCTTCAAGGAGAGGGGGGAGGTGATCCTGCCGTTGTATAGGTCACTGGTTAGGCCACACCTGGAGTACTGCATGCAGTACTGGCAACCATATTTGAAGAGGGACATTAAGTTACTGGAGGGGGTACAGCGCAGGGCAACAAAGTTGATCCAGGGACCAGGGGACATACCGTACATGAGCAGGCTGAGGGAGTTGAACATGTACTCACTGAAGTAGAGGAGAGACAGGGGTGATATGATTGAAACCTCAAGTACATGAAGGGAATAAATAAGACAGACACGGAGGGACTATTCAAGTTAAGGCGGATAGGGACACTCTAGGTCACAATCTCAGATTGGAGGGGGGAAGGTTCAGGAGGGAAATGAGAAGACACTTTTTTTACGGAGAGAGTGGTGTCTGGGTGGAATGGGTTGCCTGCGGAAGTGGTATCCTGTAGAACAGTGGACTGCTTCAAAAGGGGATGGGATAGGGTAAGAGGGAGGGTCAGGGGAGGGGAGGGAGGAGCAGCTACAGTATAAGAGTTGCTAGCTGCATACTCGAGCAGACTCGATAGACCTGAAGGCCTTTATCTGCTGGCAAATTTGTATGTTCATATGTGATTACTGTATGCATGCAGTATGACAGCTGGTTGAATCGGTATAAAAATTCTATGGGATTTCTTCCTTGTAGCTGGAGGATGAAGGAACTCATCATCAAGTTTTTCAGCACTATTTGAGAATCAAGAACTGTATTCATTCAAACTGCTTTCTGAGCTGCTTACTGACATTTTCTTCCACTGTACCATTACTTAATGTATTAATATTCCCAGGACATATCTGGAGAGTGTCATTGAGACTTGCTCTTTTTATTTTTGTTCTTCCACAGTAAGCAGTGAACTTAGTTTTTTATAAAAGACTTATTTCTTGGCTCCATAAAACTGACTGCATTATTTACCAACTTTGTATTATCTGTTCACTGTATGCACTCAGTATGACAATCTGTTGAACTGATATAAGAATTCTTTGGAGCATTTTCTTCTTTGTAGCTGCAGGTGAAGGAACTTGTCATTAAGTTTCTCAGCACTATTTGGGGGTTGAGAACTATCTTCACTCAGATTGCTTTATGAGCTATCTACTGACATTTTCCTCTGGTGTGCCATTACTTAATATATTGGACTTCCATAGGACATGTTTGGAGCGTGTCATTGAGACGTGCTCTTTTAATTTTTGCACAGTTAAGAGTGTAATATTAGTTTATTATAAAATTGTATATAGTTAGATTTATTCTTTTTTTTTTTTTAATGATTCCTCCTGGAGAGTTGTTTATGGGGATTTGTAGTACTGGTGCCATCTAGTGTTCTTTTTTTTTTTGGGGGGGGGGTATATCCAGTATATGGTATGGTTAGGGTTTATGTCTAGCAACCCTCTCACTTTCCCCCTCACTTTTTATGCATGTTACTAGATGGTGGGGAGGTGCGTTTTCACTCGGAGGTTTTGTTCACCTGCAGTTTTGGAGAGAGGGGATTGCTCAATTTCTTCATGAAAGAAATTACACTCTGAGGAGGACCCCTATTTCTCTGTTTTGTTCTGTTCTTTCCAGGGGGCCAACTTTGTTTAACTTTTGTTGGTGTTTATTGCCACTAGTATTATTTTTCCTATGGGTTGGCACTTCAGTAATCTTTCTTTTGGCAATCTGCTCACAAAACATTGAGGGTGCTTTACTCAACTTAATGGGTGCTTCTGCACTGCAGCCCTCATGGAGTTAGCTACTGTGGGTCTTTCTTTGTTTTCTTAGATACTAGTCCCTCTCTTCTCTGCCCCTCGCTCTGCTTGGAATGCTTGTTCTTTCTGTTGAGTTGGGCGAGGTGAGGAACTCATTGTGATTCCACTTGGTTCCTCTGAGAGTTGATAAATTCTATTGGTGATGCCCCCCCTTTAAAAAAAAAGTGTTTTTTTTTTTGTCTCTTTCCTTATCCATATAGTGATAACTGCCCAGGAAAGTGGGGCACATGGCTACAGGAATGCCAGTTGGGATGAGTCACGGGCCTAGAGGGTTGGGAGTATAGGCCCTAGGCGTCCAGGGTGCATTTGTTAGTTCTATATGAGTTTTGTTTGTTGAGGGGCATTATTTTTTTAGAGAGGAGTTTTTTTTGGGGGGGGAGGGGTTGCTGATATTGGTTCATTACTTTTTTTTGTTTAGTGTGGGTTTGGGAACCTGGGGGATGATGATTTTGGGTGGTGGAGGAGGTACTGTCCACATGCACTTATTGGTCTTTCCTTTTGTTATTTGGTTCCCCTGCTTGGTTTTTAGTATTATATTCCTTCTATAATGAGTACACCTTATACTTCTATTTCTTGGAATGTTAAAGGTGCTCAGGAAGTCAAGAAACGATACATGATTTTACGACACCTGAAACAATTGGGGACCAACATTGCTTTTATACAAGAATCACATTTGGTGAGGGACAAGGTTACCTTATTCCGATGTGTTTGGGTGGGATCCATGTTTGGGGTGGGAAATAGCTCTAAAAGGAATGGGGTTTGTATCCTGCTACATAGATGCCTCTCCTTTCAACTAATTACAGAACATTGGGATGCTGAGGGTCGCTATGTTTTTTTACATGGGAGATTGGATTTGACAGAAGTTCTGTTGGGTTCTGTTTATGGACCCATGATGGATACACCTTCCTTTTTTACCCACTTGCTAAAATTGGCAGCACCTTACAGTCACCGTTCTTTGGTCATTGGGGGTGACTGGAATCTAGTATTGCAAGCCGACCTAGACAAGTCTACCATTGTGAGGAAAGGATTCTCTCTGGCTCAGCGTAGCATTAGAGAATTTATGTACTCTCTGGCTCTCATAGACCCTTGTCGTATTTTTCATCTTTATGATCGGGCATATACCTTTCACTCTTCCCCTCACAAATCTTTTTCCCATATTGTTTTATTTTTGCTTTCTCAGGGGCACATTTCTGGGGCTGCCCACTGTGATATAAAGAAATGGTTTTGTCTGACCACTCACTCGTCGAATTAAGGCTTGAGATCCAAGGGGGCGTTGATTGGGGTTTTGTATGGCAACTTAATGTTCAAATATTACTGGACCCTCAAGTAGCTCTTGTGTTGCACCAATTTATACATACTTTTATGGAGGCCAACTCCAACTCTGGGGTCTCAATGGATATCTTATGGGGGGGCCACTAAAGTGGTAATTCAGAGTGATTGCATCCATCTTGCCACCAAAAGAGTAAAGGATTGCCACAAACAGCTATAGAATCTTCTGACTCAGATTAGGGCTTTGGAATCTGATCTTTCTCTGACTATGCCTGAATTTACTTGGCTATCCCTCAAATCCCTTCGGACCTGATACTGTCCTTTACTGAATGATAAAGCAGAACTGCCAATTATGCATTCTAATTAGTGGCATCTCGAGCAAGGAGAGTGTGCAGGCAAGTTGCTAGCATTGTGATTGTGTCAACAGGAGGGGCCTAGGATGGTTTGAGGACTCTACAAGCCTGGAACTAACATGTTAGTGACCCGATCTCAAGACATTGTTGATATTTTTCAGCAGTACTTTGAAGATCTGTATACAGTTCTGCCTAGTCATGTGGAGGAGCCCACTTTTCTAGAACAGTATTTAAGAAGCGTGCCCTTGCCCCGACTCTCAGATGACCACCGTCATTTGTTGTGTGGCCCTAATATGGTGGCTGAAGTTATTTCAACCATTTCCTCACTTTCTGCAGGTTGTGTCCCCAGCCTGGATGGATTTCTTCCCAATTTTTTACAAAATATTTTCCTCTGAACTTACTCCTATTTTGGTAGATACCTTTTAATTTTTTGTTTAAGCATGTGCTCGCAGATCTCTCCCTCATTAGAGCTTGTATTATATTACTGCCCAAACCAGGTAAAGATTAATATCTACCTTCTGGTTATCGCCCAATTTCACTTATTAACACTGACTTTAAAATCTTAGCAAATATTTTGGTTAACCATTTGGAACCAGTTTGGACGGATCTCATTGGGCCTGAGCGGGTCGGTTTTACGAAAGGTAGAAACTCTAGTGATCATACCTGGAAAATCTTTCATTTACTCTCTGCAACCAAGAAGACCAGAGTTCCTGCTGCCCTAGTCTCCTTGGACGCAGAGAAGGCATTTGACAAAGTGTTGTGGCCCTATTTATTTACATTACTTAAAGCATAGAATATGCATGAGAATTTCATTAAGTGAATTTGAGTATTGTATTGCCAACCCTCGAATACTGCTTTCTGCAATGGGGTTCTTTCCTCCCCATTTTCTATATATGCAGGCACTTGACAAGGATGCCCGCTTTGTCCTTTTCTTTTTAATTTATATTTAGAGCCACTTTTATTGCGGTTGAAGGGCAACCCACAGGTTCATGGCATTTCTGTCGGAGGTATGGGGTTTAAGCTCTTAGACTGTGCAGATGATATTTTGTTGCACTTGTCCTACCTGACTACTTCTTTGACAACTGCCCTTGACAAAATTGTTAAATTTGTTAATCTTGCAGCTTATCAGCTTAATCTCAGTAAGACTAAGGTTCTCCCTTTAAGTGTCTCTGTGGACAAGGCATTTATTTTGTCCTTGAGTTTACAATGGGACCCCAGAGTCCTTCCCTATTTAGGCATCCTCCTCTCTCGATGCCTCATAAATCTGTATACGCTCAGTCTTGAACCTTTATTAGAGACTATCTCTCAAGACTTGCGATGGTGGGTTAGGCTTCCTTTGTCATTTTGGGACTGGGCCAATATAATTAAAATTAATGCTTTACCACATCTTTCAACCCAATGGGAATGCTTAATGTTATTCTTCCCCATGCATGGTTTACTCGTCTTCATTCATATAAACATGGAAACATAGGATGTGTCGGCAGAAAAGGATCACCAGGCCCACCCAGTCATCCAAGTCTGCCTAGCTAACAGCTAGGTCTTTGCTATTACCTAACATCCCTCCTCCCTACAGCCAAGAGACCCTTGTGTCTATCCCATGCTCCCTTGAATTCCTTCACAGTCCTTGTCCCTACCACTTCCACCAGGAGTGTGTTCCAGCTATCTACCACCCTCTCTATGAGGTAGAATTTTCTAATGTTTCCTCTGATCCTACACCCTACTATCTGCATGTCATGTCCCCTTGTTTTTGATTGCTTCTTTAGCTGGAAAGTGTCACCTACTGGTACCCTGTTTATATCCCTGATATACACGAAGGTCTCATTCATGTCCCCTCTTTCCCTTCTTTGCTCTAGGGTGAACATGTGCAGGTCCCTTAGCTGCTCCTTATATGACAAATGACCGAGGCCCTTCAGCATTTTTGCTGCTTGCTCTGGACCTGCTCTACCCTATCCACATCCTTCTTGAGGAATGGCCTCCAGAACTGGACCCCATACTCAAGGTGTGGCCTGACCAGCTGTCTGTACAAGGGCATTATGGCCATCCTCTTCCTGCTAGTGATTCCCCCTACTGATACATCCCAGAATCCTACTGGCTCCTGCCACCACCTTTTCACACTGCATTGTCGCCTTCAGGTCTCATGAAATGATTATACCAAGGTCCCTTTCCAGCTTGGTTACCTCTAAGGCATGCCCCCCCATCCAGCATTCCGTTGCCTGTTTTTTCTTGCCTAAGTGCATGATTTGGCACTTTTTTGTATTGAAGGACAGTTGCCACTCCCTGGACCACTCTTCCAGTTTTTCCAGATCCCTGCCCATACTCTCAACTCCCTCTGGCATATCAGATCTATTGTAGATCTTTGTGTCATCCATGAATAGACATACCCTCCCCTCCAGTCCTTCCGCTATGTCCCCCTATAAAGTAGTGTTGCTCGGATAGTACTTTTGTGGATCCTACCACTATCTGTCAGATAATGCTGGTATCTTGACTTGGATCCTACCAGATATCCTACCAAAGACAGATGCAGGATCCAGGGTTGGATAGTGATAGATCCTAGTTAGGATCCAGGTATCCTGGTTAGGATCCATGGATCCTAGGGCAGATAGTTAGGATCCAGAGCCAGATAGTGATGGATCCTAGTTAAGATCCAGGTATCCTAGTTAGGATCCATGGATCCTAGGGCAGAAAGCTAGAATCCAGGGCCAGATAGTGATGCATCCTGGTTAGGATCCGATGGTTGGATCCACAGGCAGATAGTGGAAGAATCCGGCAGATCCAATATCCTGCCACAAAGGGCAGGTATCTGTGGATCCGGATTTGTCTGGATCCATCTGAGCAACACTACTATAAAGATATTAAATAGGAGTGGCCCCAACATCAACCTCTGAGGCACCCCGCTGGTAACCATGCTTTCCTTTGAAGGTACCCCATTCACAATTCATTCAACTTTTTCTAAATTTTTATGGAAAACAGGGACAGTCCGGTGGGCATATGGCAAGCTTACATTTCTTACTACTCTGGGTGGTATATGATTACCTGATTTTTATTCATATTACCTCGCTCTTCATGACTCAAAGTATTTTCACTGGGGGTAACCTAGCTGATACCCTTCAGTCTTCTTATGTGCCGCAGTGGCTCCTACTAGAGAATGAGCTTTGTCATAGAGTACATACACAATGTCAATCTCTCCTATATATGGACCCTAAGATGCTTCCCCGACCCTTAAAAGTCATGCCTATTTATTGGTCTTCTCCTGTACATGTGCAACTGCATCAACATCTTTGCCTTGATGTCACTACTTGTCCCGCACAGCCAATATTTGGAAATTCTAATCTGCAAATTTCAAAGGCATCCATATCATTTTCATGTCTCGCCATACCTCTTTCTACTCCTGTAGTCACTTTATTGAATGGGTAATGGATATGTGATTTTGCCACTTTTAAGACACAATTTGGGTTACTATCTAAGTTTTATTTTAGGTTTTTGCAACTATCTAGGTTGGCTATATCTCACTTTGGTTCTCCACTTTGGGCCTACTCATCTTGCCATCATTTGAATAAGATGATTTTGACTGCCTCCTCTCAACATGCCATTTCCCAACTGTATCATTTATATCAGTCCCTTGATCCTTCAAAACCTTCAGGTATCACATACTATTGGCAACACGCTTAATCATTGGCTTGGGGATCACATGAATGGGAGGCAATTTGGAAAGATGCCTGTAAACTAATTAAACAGGATCATTATAGGCAACTACATTTTAAAATTTTACACAATGTGTATTTTACCCCAGTAAGGTTGCATAGAATGGGCCGGTAGTCATAACCCACATGTTTCAGGTGTCAGTATATGGAAGGCTCACTTTTTCACATTTTGTGGCAATGTGAGAAGGTGGCGTCATTCTGGTTAGCAATTAAGTCTCGACTGGACTCTTCTTTTGATCTTGATTCATTGTTTACTCCAGAGATTTGTACATTAGGATGGTATTAAGAAATTTCTTTTAGTTATCAATGTAACTATATTGTTCTCATTGCTACAGCAGCAAAATGGTTTTACTTAGATACTGGTTAGACACTTCTTTACCTGTCTGGTCAGAATGGCACAAAGAAATCCATAGTGCCTCTAACTTAGAACTACATATAGCCAATGTAGAGTACGTTATAAACGGGCTAAGTTCATGGAGCAATGGGAACCTTTATATGCTTGACTACTTGTTAGTTTTTGTTTTGCCTTGCATTTGAAGGGGGGCACCAACACTGGGTGTCAGGCCTGGCCACAACAGCTGCTAATCAGCAATATACTGCGACTGAGGAGGGATGGCACTGTACCTCCAATACTGCAGCGAAACCTGGGTTGGGCCATGGGAGACTGATCCATCCATTAGATGTTGCTGCATGTAGCCAAGTCCAAGAAGTGACGTGCATGACAAGGGGTGAAGGGAGGAGGGGGAAAAACTCAGGGAGAAAACCCAGGCTCATCCTCCATGAAGGCCTTGATTTCTGGCTCACCCTGGGACCAAATGCCTGCCTACTCTGGATCCTGGCCTATAACATGTAAGCTGCCACTGGGGGAAGGATGGGCCTCCCCATGGAGCCCTCAAAGCTGTGGAAGATGTCAATAGAGTGCAGGGTCCTGAGGGAGAGCCAGGTGACTAAAGGGCAAGATCAGGGTACATCTCTGGGACTGGGTATATACCTGGCAGAACATGGTTTGGAGAAACAATCAATGAAAAAAGAAACCTAAGCCCTGGCTTTGGAACTGAGGTTTTATTAATCAGTTTTTTTCTTACCTTTTAGAGGAACGTATTGAGGAACATTAAGAAATTGTATTGATGGACATGAAGGGTTGCAGTATGGGACTGGAATATGAGCACTGGTGGGGGAGGGTGGCTTGGCTGCTGCAAGGTGGGGGGTTAGTTAAATGGAATGGTGGAATGGGGGATAATAGCAGAAAGTTTGGTCATCTGCCCAGTACCTTTGAAGATCAGGCTGGCAGGAGGTGGGCACTGGCAGCAGGGCTGGGCACCCACAGTTGGTCCCTTTGAAGATCGGACAGGTGGGGGGGGATACCTACAGTTGGGCACCCAGAATCGGGTTTTTGGGAGAGGGTATATTGGTCCAGAGGTGGGCACCTGCTGCCAGTCCATTTCAAGATTGGTTGGGAACTGGATACTGATGGCAGTGTTGAGCACCCATGGGTGCTTCATTTCAAGATTGGGTGGGTAGGAAGGGGGATACTAGCTGTAAGGGTGGGCACCTACTGCTGGTTCATTTCTAGATTGGGTGGGCAGAAGTGGGCATACTGGTTGCAAGGCTGGCACCTGCCATCAGTCAATACAGAACTGTGGTAGACAGGCACAGGTTGCTGGCACAAGAAACACAAATTGCAGCACACCAAACCAAAATAAAGTCATCAAGCAAAGTAGTAAATTTTGAATATCTAAGCCAAATTTAATTCAATTCAAAAAGCTAAGAAACACAACACTGTACCCCAGCGCTTTGAGTCTACTGTGTGACTCTTCATCAGGGGGTTGCTGGCAGCAGGGATGTGCTCCCAACCCTTGGAGGAACTGTGGGGGTTCCTGATCAATGGCAATGTAAATGTGACTTAAATCTGCATTAAAATCGCAGTTTAGATTCATGAAAATTGGACCCATGCCACAAAGCAGATGCATATCTGTTTCCCAAAAATCCAGTTATGAAAAGAATGATGAAAAAAAGATTAATTCTTAGGCCATACTATAATTAACCAGAATGTTTCAGGTTTCAATTTCCAGCCCTTTTTTGTGCTGTCAGTGAGCAAAAAAGTTCTTAGTTTCCATAATTTTTATGCCCACTCCAACTGAGCTAGTGGGGGGACAAACCCGATAGGCTAGTCTCCCTCTGTCCCTCATAACATAATGTAAAGTCCAAAGCTTACAGTTAGCAATGGGCTGTAGACAGTACCCTAAGGATGCACCAATACTGAATTTGTATTTGCTGAATGTGCCAGAATTGTGTACTTTTACATTCGATTTGGCCCAGACAAACTTTTGGTCCACATCAGAAATGTTTTGAGTTTTACACAGTTAATTAAAAAAAACAAAACAAAAAAAAAACACTTTAGCCCTTACAAGATGGACAGGGCTAACTTGATCACATTTCTACCGTTTCACCCATCCCAGTTATTTGCCACCCTCCTCCTCCTCCTTCTCATCCTCCCTCCAGAGATATTTACATGACATTTCCATCTCCTGGCACTGTGCCAGATGCTCACTTGAGGTGTTTTTTTTTTTTTAACTGAAGGATCAGGAGAGGGTACAAGAGGTTGGGATTAACTGGGGTAGGGGAGAGGGGATGAAGGGCCGGGGGTGCTAATCCTCTATTGTTAGCCTGCTAACCCTCCAGTAACAAGGAGCAGATGTGTCTTTAGCCTACATGTCAAAGTTGATCTGAAGGCAGAGGTTCCAAATTGAAGCCGAATCAAAGCTGTCAATTGACACTTTGGCTCATCCTTACAGCACACTCCCTGTTATTGAGACTGGCTATTGACAGAGCACTAACTGCACTGGAGTGAAGCACCGGATGTTTCTCTTAACTGCCACCACTACCTCTTCATGCTTATTAGTTCATATTGATCTTGAGTGAGGTCTGAGGAACTTCAAATGTAAGATGCAAGAACTGTGAAAAAACACAGTACAAAGTTTGCAATGCCAGCTAAAGTGAATGCATAATGTGAAGCCTTGTAGTTTCCCTCAGAGAAATGAAAGTCCTGTCTAATCCTTTTGGCACAAGCAAAACAAATCAAATTAATTATTTATTTTACAATTTTTGGCCAGGAAAGGCACACTAAGCCAAGGCTTGTTTCCAGGTGCATCTTGGAAGCACAAGGAAGTTAAGGCACTTGCTGATGATCACTCAGTATGCAAGTGGTAGCTGTGGGATTCAAACCCAATTCTCCAGGTTTGCAGCTCAGTACTCTTAACCATTACGATATACTGCCTCCCTCTTCAGTCTCATGTGTCTGTGTGCAACAGTTAGTTGGGAAGAAAAAGTTGTCTGCAGCCACTTCACCTGCATGATGGCACAGAGTAAAGGGCAGCCAAAATACGCCAACCATAGATCTGACAGTATGTGCTTACTACAGCAGGGTCAATTCCATCATTTTCTTCTTGTACAGTACTCCCTCTTTGCGGATTTCTGCTACCCTCTTTCCTTCATCTCCACGAGACGCGACCCTCAGGCAGTTTGCACCAAGACCCAGAGCATCACTGCAGTGCCGTCAGGGGGGACCTCAGAGAAAGGTAGGTAAGACCTGGGGAAGCCGGGGTGATGGGGCTGGGTGGGCCAAGTGACAGCGAGGGCTCGGCCGCGATGGGGAAGGACAAAAGAAAGGTGTTTTACTGAAATACAGGATCTGTCTACTATATCTTCAAAATCACTTCTAATCACAGACCCAGAAGCAGTACTGTGCATCAAGTAATTAAAAACTCCTCTGCATGATAGAGTGGGGTTATATTTCAAAGTGGACTAAAGTCAGCAGAAATGATCTCATTTTAATTGAAACATTATACAAAGATTTCATTAAACCCGCTCTCAGATATTCATAGCCAGTCACCCAGATTAATATAACATTTATGAGATTAATATCCAGGCTGAAGAAAAAAAGATTATGAATCACTTTAGTTTAATTAAATGAAATTAAGGAAATCAGTAAATCCTTTTTTGTTCAGCGAATGAAGGAAATACTTAAAAAACTTTTTAGCTGAATGGTCTATAATCTGACTTCTCCATGAATCTCACTATATTATTATGATATAGCCGAAGCTGGTGTAGTCTCAGTGATAGGATTTTTACAGAGGTGTAAAACAACAATTTATCAGATACTGTGTAGCCACAGAAACTAATATTATATGACAAGTATCTATTGTACACCCATTAGAATACAGTCATTTAATACTGCAACTGCCTTAGTCGATTATCCACATTTAGAAAATGGGTTCAACAAATTCTGGTCTCTGATTGGCTGAGCACCTCATGCAGGGATATATTTATGTGCCAACACAGACTGGGTTAAAAGAAGTTAAATGCCAGCATTATTTTTTACAGAGCAAATCAATGAGTGGTTGGCAGAATTTTTAAAAGTTAATGATGGCCATTTTTTTTTCACACTTAGCGAGCAAATGCCTCCCTCGCCTACCCTGTTTATTAAACCGATCATTTTGGCTGCTCAGAAATTGTAACATTTAATAAAAAAACAATAAAAAGGGAACATAATATAAGTGCCCTCTAATTCTCTCACTTCTGTCATTTAGCCATTGTGTCCAAATACTGTACGTGTTCACTCCCAGTCTGCCAGTCATGCTCGATACCAACCACCAAACCGCAACCACACATCCGGAGTAACTGACTGTGGTCACAATCTGTAACAACCAAGGACCTCTACTTGTGCAGGGACAACAGGGAACATTAAAAAAAAAAGAAAGGAAAGGTATCAGGGGTGGGGGGTGGTGGACCGTAATGAAAACAGTACTGGGGGGGGAAGGTCATTCAACATAGTGGGTTTAAAAAAAGAGACTGTTAATCACAACAGCACAGCACAGTGGAGGGCTACTCAATATAAAACTTTTTTGTATCATTTATAGTACCTGTTTAAAAAATGTTTTACTTGTTTAATCTTTTTTTCTAAACTGCAACTCAGTACCCATTATCTAAGTATGGGCTGTATGGCATTGGACCTTATTGTGCCCCTGGATGGTGCGATATAGTCCAATACTTTTCATCCTGTTGGGTTTTACTGTTTGCTTAAGACCTATGATAGTTTATCCACATTTAACCCACAATAGTATATCAACTTTTAAGACATACCCACAATACTTTATCCACAACTACTCCACAGAACAATGGGACAAAAGGTATCACCAACACTGTTCACTTCAACTTCCACAAAGGTTTTAAAATCCTAGTTTCAAAATTTCTACCCATATAATGTTAATAACATTCACTTTACAGAATATACTCAGAATAACCAGCCTCTGTGGTTGATTAAATGCCTCAGCCTTTGGTCTTCAGCATTTAATCAGGCACTTTAAACAGTTATTCCCTCGTGTACTCAAGCAAACTGAGGGCAGGATTTTCAAAAGTGGTAGATCAACACAAGGGACTTGCACCAGAAAAGTTTGATGCAGGGGGTGACTTGTGTCACAACTTGCATCAAACGTGATTTTCTAAAGCAGCATGTGTCAAATCCTGATGCCACTGTACCAAGCCCCCTTGCGCCAATGTTGCGGCAAGCAACCAAGTGTGCCAGGTCACAAGGGGGCTTGCATCTTTTTAGGAATCTTGCAAGCACCACTGTGGATGCAGCTAGTGGCATCACTTAGGCCAGCCAGGAGGTGGTCTTCATGGCATGCACCAGTGGGATGGGGTCCAGCACTGGATTGCTAGGGGCAGTAGGGGTGCACTAGGGGTGTGGGAGGTAGCAGTGGGGGTGTCAGGGAGACAGTTGGGCATGAAAGGACTGTTGCGGCACACAGTGGAGTGCCTTTGCATTATGTTGGTACACACATATTGTGATCGATACTGAAAATACAAGTAGAACTCTGCCACTCCCCGATGTCCCCCATTACATAGCCATACATCTGTCCCTGGTCACGCAGTTACATAGGAGGTGCCTGCAGAAAAAGACCATTGGTCCATCTAGTCTGCCCTTGTCAATTTGTTCTTATTTCCTATAGTTACATAGTACGTGTTGGCAGAAAAAGACCCCTTTGGCATAGCTGAAAGGATAGTTTAGTGGACCCACCTCCCTATCCCCGATCACCCCCAATAATTAGTATATATCCTTCCCTGATGGCCTAGTGGAACCCCCTCCCTATCCCTGATCACCCCATGTAAATTTCTATGACTGTCACTTGTGTTTCAGTGGACCACTGAGAGTCAGTGGCAGGCAGTGCCTCACTTTACCTCCCCACTCTCTCTCATCCCATTCTTTCACAGACTGGCACAGCCCTTTCTGAGCCTCCACTCATGGCCAGCTGCAGAGTGAGCTGTCAAGGAGTATGTACTGTATGCACTATGCACAACCTGTCAATTAATGAGCCGATACTGTATACAGTACATGCTCCTTGGACAAGTCAGTCTGCGGCCAGCCATGGTGGAAAGCAGAGGGCTGTTCCAGTCACGGGCTCAGGGATGGGTTGGGGGGAGCAGGTGATGGGGCACAGCCTTCTGGGTTGGGGGTGGAGAGTCCAGTGGACCCCAGGGACAGTCAAAGGAATATATATGGGGTGATCAGGGACAGGAAGGGGGTTCAATTGTCCACCAGGGAAGGATTACACTAATTAATGGGAATGATTGGGGATAGGCAGTGGGGTCACTAGACCACCAGGGAAAGATATATAATATTAATTAATGGGGGAGATAGGGGATAGAGAGTGTGGCCCACTAGACCACCAGGGCAGCTGTATTGCTATGTAATGATGGACATCTGGGATTGGCAGAGTTCTACTTGTATTTACAGTATTGGTCATAATACGTGTGTACCGCCATAATGAAAACGCACCCTGCTGGGTGCCACAGCAGGCCCTCCATGCCCAACTGTCTCCCTGACACCTGCATTGCCACCTCCCATGCCCCTTATGCCCCTACTGCCCCCTCCTGGCAAGCAATTTCTTTACCACCCCACCACCATCCTGGCCCATCTTGTGTTGTATCAGATCGAGGGGAGATCCCTGTTGCAATTCCTGTGGGTGCGCCAACTGTTTGGCACAGCATTCAACTTGTGGAAAAGCCAGGGAGTATGGCACTGGGACCCTGATTTTTATTAAATCGGGTGCAGGGTTCCAGGTGCACCTGGAGTTTGCAGCAGCCCTGAAGCAACACAAATTGAACCGCTCTAAGGGCTCTTTGAAAATACGGCCCCACAATTAGTAAGGTGCAGTAACTCAGCTGGTCCACTAGGAGGAGTAGAGGTACCATATCAGTAAAAAAAAGGTCACTTGCTGTAAAGAACAGTAATTAGAAGCTAGTAAAAGGGAAGGGCAGCGTAGATTAGGAAACTGAAAGCAATATCTGTAGTCATCACAGTGAATCTGTAGCTAATAAATTTATCCACACTTAAAATCTCATGTCTAGCAGTGAACTACATTTGGTGACTTCTTATTTCTTGGTATTCCTAACAGTACCTCCCTAAATTAGATCTAAGTGCTCCAGAGGCTAACCTAACCATATCTGCTAGTGAATTTGCTTCATGACTGGTTAGGTATATAAATGTGATAAGTGTCTGTGTAGAACGGATGAAGGCCATATAGTTTAATGATTTGGGCAGCAACTTGAAAACTGGCAGATCACCTGATTAGAGTCAAATACTCACTGAGTGACCTTGGGCAAGTCATTTAACTTCCAAGTGCTCCCGTCCCAGAGCTGGCCTTAGCATGGTGCAAACTGTGCATTGGCACAGGGCCCCAAGAGCAGAGGGCCCCCAAAAGGGTATTACATAATAACGGCTACTCAATAATGGTGACATGATAATGGTGAAGTCAGAACGGCGATGACAATTATGGTGACCATCAAAAAAAGGCGACCATGTGATTACAGTGAACCCCACTGAAAGGCAATAGTATTTGGCAATGTGCACCTCGGAGTTGGTTATAAATAAGTAGGGGGTTAGGCACAGCCCCCGTGGGGGCATGTGGGGGGGGGGACAGACCGCCCCACATTTAAGGTGTATTATGAAATCGCTGTTTCTGTACTTTAGCCGTAATGTATTTATTTATTTATTTATTTATTTAGCTTTTGTTGACTGGGTAAGTGCACTAGACAAATCCTGCCTATTTTCAGGCACGACCCGGGGGAGGGGGATACAGATGAATGTCAACTGACCTTGAACCAGATTAAGCTGTTGGTGGTATTTTTAGTGAATGAGGGAAATTTGGCCAGGACACCAGGGAAATTCCTCTACTCTTTTCGATAAGTGCCATGAGATCTTTAACATCCACCTGAACTACCACCAATCCAGGCAGATGGGACCTCGGTTTAACGTCTCATCCGAAAGACGGATGTAACATCGCTGTTTATGTCTGCGACATTCTGGAATCACCGTTTTGACGTTCGCCATAGTGTAGTAGCTGTTATCATATGGAACCCGAAAAAGCCTCAGCTGTCCAGGTGGCCTTCTTTCTTTCTGGTCCCCTGCTGTCCGCATTTCTCCAGAATTTATCACTGATGTGTACATCCAGTCCTTGCTTAGAGATTGCATTCTAATTCAAGGACAGTGCAAAAATGACACAAAAGTAGCAGAAAATGAAGACATAGGGAGGCCATGGTATGGATGAGGATGTTCCTTGGGGGATCTGCAAATTCTGATATGGAGCCTCAGCAAGGAAGTATGCACAGGGCCCCAGATAGCTAAGGCCAGCACTGTGACCAGTCCATTCAGCTGTGGAGATTGGAAGAAGCAGGACCACACTGGAAACAAGATGCTGTGTCTCAACTGTGCTATCCTGAGCAAATAAATGTTTAAATAAAAAAAAGATACAGTACATATTTAAAAGATTTTTGTACTGGTTGGTTAGTCTGCCGAGCATCATCAACTACACACAGACTGCTCCTCCCGTATCCTTCCAGGCTCACTGTAGGAAGGCTGAGTGCCAGCTGAGTAAGACAGATGGCAATTATCTCAGCCTGCTGTGGATTGGGGGAGTTGCTGAACTCAGCCTAAATTTATTCCGACTACTAATGTCCCCAATCATGGACCAAGGCCAAAAGGAGGGAAATTATAATATATCCACCTCTGTAATTAGGGGAAGGTGGTTTCTGGCTTTATAAATATATAATACATATATTTTTTATTTTAGCTTAGTGTAATTTGGGATATCAGGTAAGTACACCTGGCAATAAAACACCTGTATTTAGGAATTAACTGAGTACAGCGTACACAATACAAGCAGAGCATAACAGAAGCATGTTTACAATTAAATAATAGTCAAAGAAATTCAGAATATACTATATGGGGGAGATCCGGTGAGGGGTGAAGGGATGAACACCACTGAGGGAATGGGGAGTAACCATGGGACTAGCCCTAGGGGCAGGAGAAAAGTTTTTAAAGACTGTTTTACCTTTCTAGCCTGAATATCCTGAGATCCAGCCCCTGATTTGGGCCATTGGATCTCCACCGAGCACGGCTGCGGCTCCACTAGCCTGTCACTCAGCCACCACCACCAGCCCGCCTCCTGGACCAGTGCCGATGGATCCAGCCCCTGATTTGGGCCATCGGATCTCCGCCGAGTGTGGCTGTGGCTCCACTAGCCTGCCGCTCAGCCACCAACACCAGCCCACCTCCTGGACCAGTGGTGATGGATCCAGACCCTCATTTGGGCCATCGGATCTCTGCCAAGCATGGCTGTGGCTCCACTAGCCTGGCGCTCAGCCACCAACATCAGCCCACCTCCTGGACCAGCGCCGACGGGTAAGACCTCAGCCTGAAGTCGGTAAAGCTGTGAGCAGCTGCCATTGGTCACAGCGCCAACAGCTTGTGCCTGATTGGACCCCTGCTTCCTGGACTGCCGCTGATTGGCTGGCTCTGTTCTCCCTGCCTTGCTCTGCTCACTGGGCGCTGCGCCCATAGACTTGCATTGGATTTCACCATAATGTTTGCCCTGCACTGCTATAGGATTCTAACTGTGCTAATGTTATTGTATTTGCTGTATTTTGCTGCTGCTGTTTAAATTGTACTAGTAGCTTGTTTTTTGAAATTGGCCCGATTTCCCCCTGCATATTTTTTCTTTTTCTCTCAGCTCACTCTCTCCCCTGACCTTAGCTTCCCTACCTAAAACTCCTCTGTACTCTCTGCTCTGCACCCCGCCTCCTGCAGCACCAGGATCAGCAAAACCGATTTCAGTCTTTGTCCTTGGCTGCCTCCCCCCCCCAGCCATTATCTCCCTCTAACTTGTCTGGCTTTCTGCTTCCCTGGCTCCCCACCCACCGATTTAGCTCCTGCATCACCTTTTTCATTTCTCCCCCTCTCCAGGCATTAATCTCTCTCTCCTCTTTCTCCCCCTCAGATCCAGCCCCTGATTTGGGCCATCGGATCTCCGCCGAGAGCAGACGCAACTCCACTAGCCTGCCGCTCAGCCACCACCACCAGCCCATCTCCTGGACCAGCGCTGACGGATAAGATCTCAGCCTGAAGTCGGTAAAGCCGTGAGCAGCAGCCATTGGTCACAGCACCAATAGCTTGTGCCTGATTGGACCCCTGCTTCCTGGACTGCCGCTGATTGGCTGGCTCTGTTCTCCCTGCCTTGCTCTGCTCTCTGGGTGCTGCGCCATAGACTTGCATTGGATTTTGCCATACTTTTTCGCCCACCCCCTCCTCCTCCTCCTACTTCTATGAACATAAATCCGCCCACCCTCTATCACACCCCGCCTTTCTCTTCCTATTGGCTCACCCATATAGCAACCTCCTCTACCCTTCATGCCTACTTCCCACCCCTCTTCCGTCCTTCTCATCCTCTCTGCCTCCCACTATCAGCTCATCTGTCCACGTACCTTCACTGTCTGTGCAGGTACGTTTACTCTTACCTTCTGTCATCTATACTATCTACGCCAGTGATGGCGGCACTCTCCCACCTGTTCCTTCCTCTTCTGCTTCTTCTTTCCCTGACCTCTCCTTTCTCCCTCTCTGGCCCCACCAATCCCCACCCTCCCCTGCCCCACCATCTTCCTAAGCACCTCCTGCTACTCCCAGGGTACCCTCCACTACTCCATGTGTCTCCCATGGTCCCTCTCATAGTAATACCAGGATACCTTTTCTTTCTGCAAACTCTGTCACGTGTGATCATCTACCCACACTATACCACTTTGTATCTCTCTGGCATGGCGGGGTGGTAACTGCCTATCACCCCGCCCAGAATCAACGTATTAAATTATCTGTTAAGGAACTGCGCCTTTGCTCTTTTAAACTCATACTCCTCCTCCTACTTATATCAGAAAATGTCAACCCGAATCCTGGCCCAGCCAGGCCATGCTGTGAAAAAAACACTGGGACTCTAACCCCGGCCACCCTTAACATCTGCAGCCCTCTGCCAAAGATTGACGCCCTTCAAGCCTTTATCTGCCAACACAACCCAGACATCCTTGCTGTTGTCGAAACCTGGCTGACGCCAAAAGTCCCCAATCTGGCCTTAACCATACAGGGCTACAACATTCACAGGTTGGACCGGGTTGCAAAAAAAGGTGGACGATGCGCCATCTACATCAAAGACTCTCTCAAGTGGCACCCTGTAGAAACTGTCTTACTGGCTGCTTCGGCCTAGATCCTACCAATCAAAATTCTCTTAGGTCCAAATCATAAAGCTCTTACCATTATCACTGTTTACATTCCACCCAGGGTCCAAAGACTTGGTCTCCACGATGTCATAAGCTTCATAAACTCCCTGTCCCCTGATTCTGAACTTATTCTGCTAGGAGATTTCAACATTAACTGGATTGCACTAGATGCAAGTGCCCACAAAGACTCTATTGCAGTTGCCAACCTCACGCAGATGGTTACCTCCACTACCAGGACTAACTAAAAAATGGGCACCAGTACCCTACTCGACTGGGTTCTCACCAACCACCCCACTAGGATCCCTCGCACCACGGTTCTTCCAGACTCACTCAGTGACCACTCACCAGTCATCTGTGAATGGACAAACAAATTTCTAAAGCCCCTTCCAAAAATCATCTCTAGCAGAGTCCTCCCTCGTGGCAATCTAACCCACCTCAAACAATACCTAAAGCTTCAAGACTGGTCACCCATGTATGAGGCAACGGATGTTAACCTGGCTCTTGACCATTTCATCTCGACTTTCAACAAAGCGTGTGACCTCTTTGCCCCGGTTAAAAAACACAAGGCTAAATCTATCTGCAACCCCTGGATCACGACATGACTTCTTGCCCAGCTGAAACTGAGGGACCATCTCTGGGCTGTAGCCAAAATTATCAGAAAACAACCTGACATTCAAAAATATAAACAAGCCCGAAATGCCTGCACTAAAGCCATACGGCTCACGAAAAACTCCTATTACAAAGATGAGCTCACCAACACCTGGGGAAACGGACATGCTTTTTGGGAGAATATTAAGAAAATAACAGGGAAGCAGCCTAAAACCTCCCCCACCATGCTAGTACTCGACGGATCAACTGTCCTCGACCCAATGGTCATTGCTAAAACCTTTAACTCGGCATTTACAGGCCTTAGTTCAGTCCTTCCTCCTGATTATTTCGAAAAAACACCTCCACCTACAGCCCCCCCTCGTACCCAGTCTAACCACCCCCTTTTCTACTTTAGGGAGGTCAGACCGTATGACGCACACCGCTATATTGCCACTGCTATCTCTAAATCCGGAACCAGTGGTGACACCTTGGACCTTAAGCTAATGTCACTTACCCTTGATGAACTTCTTCATCCATTAACAAAAATTCTGAATCTCTCCCTCACTAGCAGTAAATTCCCGGACAGATGGAAAACTGCAATCTTGACCCCTGTCCACAAAAGTGGGGACAAGACCACTCATTCAAACTATTGCCCTATCTCAATACTACCTCCGCTCTCTAAGGCCCTTGAGCAGATCGTGGCAGACCAACTTACTGACCATCTGGAGAAATACAATATCTTAAGTGCAAAACAGCATGGTTTCCAGAAAGGACATAGTACCACCACTGCCCTCCTTGAGCTCACCGGAGCAGTTCACAGCTCCCTTGACAACGGACAGCACACTGGGGCTGTTTTCATCGACCTATCCAAGGCCTTTGATACTGCCCATCATGGGCTCCTTATTAACCAACTACTAAATGCCAGCCTGTCACCTGACTTGGCACTATGGTTCAACAGCTACTTAGAACTCTGGAGGCAAAGAGTAAAAATTGCCAGTGCTCTCTCTGATACCCTGACCGTCCGCTCAGGTGTCCCGCAGGGTTCCATCCTGGGCCCCCTCTTTTTCAGCCTCTTTTTGAACTCACTACCACAATCCTGATCTGAGCCTATCGTACTGTATGTGGATGATGCAGCAGTCTTTTCATCTCACAAAGATCCCTCATCACTGCAATGTTGTCTCCAGCATAGTTGCAGCACCGTTGAGTCATGGTTCCATAAACACAAGCTAGTGCTTAATCACAAGAAAACTAAATCAATGCTTTTCACAGCTCCCATAACCTGCACAAGCAACACCAGCTGGTTATCTCCACAGCAAATGGTAACACCCTTGAACAGGTCCAGTCTTTCAAATATCTAGGGATCCTACTTAATCCTTGCCTCTCATATGGGGCTCATGTTGACAATGTTGCCAGAGCTGCTAATACGCAATTTGGTCTACTCTATAAACACAGACAACATCTTACCCCTGATGCCCTAAAGATAGCTGTACAGAGCTTTGTGGTCTCAGTCATCGACTATGGTTTCATCATTTACAGCTCTGCCACGACGACTACCCTCAGACAGATATCAGTTGTCTTAAACAAGGCCTGTCGACTTATTACTGGTGCCCACCGTCTTACCCACACCTGTGACCTGTATGCACAGACCAGATGGTTCCAACTATCTAACCATATCAAGTACCTCACCTGTACTATGGTGAAGAAAATCCACCTTGGCCTGGCACCCCCTGGCATTCTAGCCCTATTACCTGAGAGCTCCAGTTGTCAGAGCTCCAGAAGATCAAAGTGGCAGATTCTGAAGGTCCCCCACAGTCGTACTAGCCTGGGCCAATGCTCCTTTGCCTACAAAGCTCCACTGTGGCTAAATGACCTCAGCCACACTATCTCCTCAGACACAACTCTTGGAATGTTCAAAACCAGTCTCCGGCACCATCTCACTACCTCCAGCACTTGTGATTGCTTCACCCAAAGCTGAGGAATCACTTTCAAAGCCAGTTTATGGCACCCCTACCACACACCAGTCCTAACTGCCACACCCTGCAATCATGTACCCCCAAATGCACTTTTCCTTTCACTCTTTTCCCCCGCCACCTCACCTCCTTCCCTATTCCTTCCCCCTATGTACTATATCCTCTCTATTCCTCTTCCCCTTCCCCCCATGAAATTAGCATTTCCTGACTAATTCTCATTTGACAAATGCCTCTTGCTGCTTCTTCGTCTCCCCTTCTTCACCCCGCCATGGTCATACCGAAGGTCCTAATACTTAAACTGTCTGTCGCCACTACAATGTTACCATTCTGTGAAACGTTTTGTTTCCTTTGAAATGTTTTGTTCTCCCCTCCTGTATTTCTCTGACGTGGAACTTTTGTAAAAAAGCCTTGGCTCAAAGGCATTTGTAATCCTAGATCCAAATAAAATAAAAATAAAATAATGAATACCTGAATATTGGAGCACCTATACAAATACTCAACTGGATATTCAAACTGAGGTATTTGTCGATAGATAGATACTGTCGGTAGGTAGGTAGATATGTCAGTAGACAGACAGACAGATAATGTATGTAGCTAGATACTGTAGATAGATAGATACTGTGTGTAGATAGCATGGTAGGTAGGTAAGTAGGTAGGTAGATACTGTCAGTAGATAGAAATACAGACATATACTTTCTGTAGGTAGGTAGGTAGATATATCAGTAGATAGATAGACAGATAATGTATGTAGCTAGATACTGTAGATAGACAGATACTGTGTGTAGATAGCGTGGTAGGTAGGTAAGTAGTTAGGTAGGTAGATACTGTCAGTAGATAGCTAGATAGATAGATAGAATCTATGTAGATAAATACTGCAGATAGATAAATAGAATCTACGTAGATAGAATATATGTAGATTGATACTGTAGATAGATAAAATCTACGTAGATGACACTGTAGATAGATACTGTGTATAGATAGCTAGGTAGGTAGGTAGAGATTGACAGATAGATAGATAGATAGATAGATAGATAGATAGATAGATAGATAGATAGATACTGAGTAGATAGCTAGGTAGGTAAAGTCAGACAGACAGACAGAATCTACATAGATATTGTAGATAGATATATACTGTGTGTAGATAGCTAGAAAGGTAGGTATGTAGAGATAGATATATAGATAGATGGATAGACAGATAGATAGATAGATAGATGGATGTAGAGGATGGATGGATAGATAGATAGATAGATAGATAGATAGATAGATAGATAGATAGATAGATAGATAGATAGATATGTAACCCCAGGCTGGTATGCCGTTTGTATCGGACAGCAATACCAGGTGGGCTCGGTTCGGGGAGGAATAGGTCACTCGGTACATAGGCTAGGTTTGGCTACTCTGCACAGAGGCACCCAAGTAACTCCAAACACAGGAAGCAATAACTGTAATGTCCAATACCAGAAGTGGAATTCTAAAGTGTGGCTTTTGTTCACATCCAAACAGAATAAACAAAGCATAGATGGACCCACACGGGGCTACACTCCTTGTAATGTAGATTAAAAGAGACCAGAACACATCATCGTCACTTTAGCCCTCAGGCTCTGAACCCACTGGGCACACAGTCCGGACTTGTACGTTGCTTTGGGTTACACAGCCCGAACTTGTACCTTGTTCTGGGTTTTCCCTGGCTCGGCTCCCTTGCCAGCCACTTGGACACCTTCCATGCTTCATGGAAACATTTTCTGGTGGCTCCCTAAACCACCTATGAGCACCTCGGCTCCATCAGGGAATCTTCCTCATTAATCCCATGTCTAGGTACTTTCCTCAGGCACTGGCCAAGTACCTGAGAGAAAGCAAAAGGTGTCTCAGAGCAAATCCGTAGAGGTGAATTTGGTTACTACTGATGGGGTTCCCACCTCTCGCTCCCACAGTTCATACCCGGCCATTTCTCAGGAATGTAAACACCTCATCCTTTAACACTTTGCTGTGTAGATTCTTGCTAAATGTATTTCACATTCAGTCTAATTGTCTTGCTTCCCATTTGTGCTGGACTTGAACATACTTAAATTAAGTGGCTTGTCCATTACTCTAGACCCCCCACAGAGTTAAGCAGTCCAATCCCCACCTTCTTTCTTTCCACTTGTGCTGGACTTGAACATACTTGTAAGTGGCTTTGTCCATTAGTCTAGACCCCCCCCCACACTGAGTTAAGCAGTCCAGTCCCCACATTTTCCAACTTTACTTGGCTGTCTTTTCCTGACCCCACAGTAACAGTCCCTTTAGTTTCCTTCTATTTAGATGAAAACACTTGGCTCTTTTTCAGAGTGAACTCACCCTTTGGTTGCAGGTGCCCCACAGGCATTTCCTCCTCAAGGAATCTTCTTCTCAGAGCTTCTGGTGCCTCAGCACAACTTGAACAGGCAGCTTCTTTCCCTTAGCCGGACTCAGGGGGGTTGCCCCTGGAAAACAGGCAGACACCTTCCCCCCATCCTCTCAGGGACGGAGCTCTGAACCATTGAAAGCGGTCTCCACCACTTCAATTACCAGTTCCTGTGTTCCTCTTCAGGTGGAAACACACACCTTAACAAAAGTAGCTCTGAAACAGAGCTTAAAGCTCTGAGAGCCTGCACAAACTCTGCTGCACTACAGTCTCTCACTCAAACTGCACACAGACTGACTTCAAATTCCCCAACGTTCTACTCTAACCTCCAACTGCAACATTCCAGTGTGGCTTATGCAGCTGCAACAGTTCTAAAATGATGTCATCCCTCAGTCTCAGCTGAGACTGAGAACAGGGTGAGACAGTGAGAAATCCATTTAACTGGAGTGTCACAAGCTGCCTTCCCTGCCTACCACTAGGTCTTACTGGAATTCTAGTAACCCCGGGTAACGGGGGGTACACTCACCTTGGGCCACAGTCATTATTCACCCGGCTTAGGCCATCTCACCCCATGTGTTGACTATGGGGAGGTGGCGCTACCTTCTCCCCTACCATATGCTAACATGGGCAGGCAACACTAAGGGCCTAGAGGCCTTTGGCTGATGCATCATAAGCCTCTACCCTACCTGCTGACTATGGGTACCTAGTGGCTCCGGTAGAACTGTCCAGAGCATAGCCCTAATAGATCAGCACTGCAGCTCCTACGGCTGTGCAGGACCACAACCTATCTATCCCCCTAACCCTCTAGGGAAAACCTGTCTGCCTCCAACTCAAATTTCCCAAAATAAAACAAACAGGGGACCTCCCCGACCCTGGACACCATGCAACCACACACCAGAAGCTAATACCATACTCTATGCATTACTACCACATTCCCCACAACCATACCTGTGGAAGGAAAAAGTTACACACAGTAGCAACAACAACAACAGTACTTTAAGCACTACACTCTAAAGTACTAGTGAGGGACTCTGATGAGTCCCTCCTCCTCCTCTTCTTGTCTTCTCTTCTATCTTCTTCAGGAACATCTACAAGAAAAAAGAAAGACAACACACACTCCTAATCTGCATACACAGTCTATCTAAAACCCCTACCATAAAAACACTGGAGAATCCCAAAAAGATTTTTTTAGAAACGTAGAAAAACAGTATAAACATTAGAAAACAATAGAAAACAATGACATTATTTACAATACACAATATTTGGGGGGTGGAGTGCCCTAAAAGTCCCATCTAGTGACCACAGTGCCCGAAGGCAAGTCCATTAAAGAGTCTCTCCTGGGCCGGAGCCCGGTGAAGCACAGTTCTAGCAGGCCAAAGTCCCGAAGGGGAGAGTCTTTGCGGACTGTTCAAACATCTGGAGTCTGCTAGTGTAGGGTGTGTACTGCAATGTTGTAAGAATTGAAAAGTCTGGACTTACCAGTCTCTTGTAGAACGAAAAATGACACCCAACCTGGTCCTCAGCCGAAGATTCTCCCTGGCAGCATTCTTCCGATACAGCTGGGCGGACATCTTCTGGGAAACAACAGGACGGCACATCTGGAAACTGCTGGGCTGATCTCATGTCTGGAGATGGAACCTTGGAACAGGAACAAAAAGGAAAACAGCTGGTCTGAAGTCATCCGATTACCAGGTGATGAATCAGGATACAGCTGGGCTGGTGTCCTCTCTGGATCTGAAGTCATCTGGTGGGCCAGTCGATGGATTCTGGAAAGCCAGTACACTGCAGAACTGAAGACTGTGGGGCACCTGAGTCCTGGATGTCCATACTGGTGGAACAACATAGGTACTGCAATGGCTGGAGCGGCAGCACTGGCTACCACTGCTCTGCTTTCCATTTGGTAGGCATGGGCACATTCGCAGGAAGGTCTTTGCATTGTGGCCAATAGCACAACGGGTCAGGCGCTTGAATTATTACCCCATCTGGGCACTCATAATTCACACTATGAAAGGTTTCATGTCCCTCGCCATCCACAATTCGAACAGTGTCCATTAACAGTGTCCTGCCTCTTTTCCACTGGCTGTATTTGTCGTGAAACATTCTGTGTTTAACATGCTTGTTTGCACCAGGATGCACACATTTCATTGCTTCTGCACAAATCCAGGACTTTCTGCTCTGTTCAATCTCCTCCCAGACTCTCTGAGGAAAGGTAGGAAAGGTCATCCCATAGATTTCATTCACCTTCCTACGAACCTGTTTTTCCTCTTTACTAGCTTTGGTCAACCTAAGACCTCTGGCCTGGCTTGGGGGCGGCCAGTCCTGGTTCTGCCAGCTATGCATTCTCAACGAGACAAAAAATGGATCCCTGACTTCTTCTTGCACAGTCAGGGCAGTGGCATCACCACTCTTTTCCATGCATTCCTCTGAGGCAAGAGCTTGAGGCTGTGTACCAGTTCCTTTTTCACAAGGCCACATAGGTTCCCCCTCTTCTTCTTCCTCACTGAGAATCTGTGCCCAAGAGTGAGCAGTTGTCCTCACTCCTGAGACTATCCACTCTTCACTGGGTGCGGAGGTTGAAACCTCCCATTCAAAGGCCTCCCTCATCTCGTCTTCTCCTATGAGACTTGGGCTAGGCCCCGCTCTCCATGGGTCTACTGATGCTCTTCCTGATATGCCTCTCTGCGACTCAGAATCCAAAACATCAGCACATTGTTCTGTCTGTAAATCTGCACCCTCTAGCTTTGTGCCACACTCCCCTGAGGGGCCTTCTCCAACAGGCTTCATCTGGTGCTGTGTGCTGCCAACTGCAGATTCTTGAACTTTTGTCCATGTGGGAGCCAAATGAATCTTGGGCGCTTTAAACAAACCATATTTCTCTAAGCACCCACAACAGGGAGGTACCATGAAGACGTCCCTTCCAGCATTTAAGCACATCAAACGTACTTGCACTGGATATCCAGGAATCGCCACATGAGGAGGCAGTCATACTCCATAGTAACCCTCTCAATGTCCCTTAACTTGTTAACTTCTACTGCTACCAGAGCCCGGGCATGATCCGGATAGTGGGCTGGTCCTGAAGCCATGACTGCAGAGAAAAACAAACAAATGCTCACTGTTATTTCAAGTCCCATATCACTGAAAACTTTCTGTCTCTTTCAAAATGGCTCCTCTGCTGCTGTGCTTACATTACTACCCCCACCCTGTAATGGCGGCGGCAGCACTCCTACGCATCAACATTCTGAAATTGGGTCAAGCCACTGCGCATCCGGTTTACACACTTTACTGATAACTTTGCTCAAACTGCACAAACTTGCACTGTTCTTTGTTCTAGCACATTTATATGATTTACCATGGATTTTTCACTTGCTGAAGACATTGCTCTAGCTTAAAGTCCCTTAAAACCTCAATATTTCAAGCACAGGATTGCCTGTAACTCTTGCTGCATATCAGATACAACTCACAGTCTCTCTCATGGCTTTGAAACTTATACTGACAGTGAATCTATAATTATGCTCACAGTCGATGGCTTAAAAGGCTTGCTTTTGCTGGTAAAACTTAACACAGTCCTTGTTTGCAAAGCAATTACACTGCTACACACAGATTCAGCTGGCTTTTGGCAAAATCAATTAGTTTGAGCAATTATTTCTGTTGGTACTCACTGTTATCAGTAGCTGTTTGCTGCAATGGAAAACAGCCTGCAGCCAGTCTTGGAGGCCTCTGGACAGCAGCGGGTTGGCAGTCCTGCTAATTGTCCCTCTGAACACCACACTTACAGTCCAGTCGATCGAGATGCGGGTTAAGCCCGAATTTAAACAGAAAAGTCAGTTTTTTTACACTTTTACAGCACTTTCAGTCACTGTGACGCTCCTCCTGATAAGCCAGTATGCACACTCCACTCACACTCCCTCTCGAATGCTGGGCAGTCGCTCTAGAACTGGCTTGGGAGCGGGACTGATTGCAGTCTCACCAATCACTCGACCCCATGCAAATGAGCCTCTTTTCCCTCGAGTGCTCTTCTCCTCACAGTGATCGTCGAGCAGGCAAATTTAAACTGCAAAACCACACTTTTTTTTTTTCCTCAGCTGACTCCATGGTGGGAGCCCATTTCAGCCATTTTTCATGACCATTAACACAACAAGTCTCTCAGTTCACAAGAAAGCATTTCCAACGTCTAGGGCACAATTTTCCTTTTGCTACCCACAGTTTTCCACACTTTTCTTTGTCACAAACACTTTAAAAAGCTGGCAAATGCTGTAATTTGACACAGGACAAGGGCATACACTCTCAGGCTTTACTGCTCCCTGGAAAACAGTTGGCATTTTAACAGCAGCACATGGACAATAGCACACAGCGGCACATTAGTTAACATTGCTTCAGCTTTTTGGGCTACCCACTGCCAGATAGCCAAAACGCTAGTCCTTTGCCCAAGTGACCTTTCTTACATTCCTCCCTAGATTCCAAACCCAAATCCTCAGCGGTGCCTCCATTTTTGTAACCCCAGGCTGGTATGCCATTTTTTATCTGACAGCAATACCAGGTGGGCTGAGTTCGGGGAGGAATAGGTCACTAGGCACATAGGCTAGGTTTGGCTACTCTGCACAGGGGCACCCAAGTAACTCCAAACACAGGAAGCAGTAATTGTAATGTCCAATACCAGAAGTGGGATTCTAAAGTGTGGCTTTTATTCACATCCAAACAGAATAAACAAAGCATAGATGGACCCCCCACGGGGCTACACTTCTGGTAATGCAGATTAAAAGAGACCAGAACACATCCTCATCACTTTAGCCCTCAGGCTCTGAACCCACTGGGTACACAGCCCAGACTTGTATGCTGCTTTGGGTTACACAGCCCGAACTTGTACCTTGTTCTGGGTTTTCCCTGGCTCGGCTCCCTTGCCAGCCACTTGGACACCTTCCATACTTCATGGAAACATTTTCTTTTGGCTCCCTAAACTACCTATGAGCACCTCTGCTCCATCAGGGAATCTTCCTCATTAATCCCATGTCTGGGTACTTTCCTCAGGCACTGGCCAAGTACCTCAGAGAAAGAAAAAGGTGTCTCAGAGCAAACCCGTAGAGGTGAATTTGGTTACTACTGATGGGTCTCCCACCTCTCGCTCCCACAATTCATACCCGGCCATTTCTGTGGACTGTAAACACCTCATCCTTTAACACTTTGCTGTGTAGATTCTTGCTAAATGTATTTCACATTCGATCTACTTGTCTTGCTTCCCATTTGTGCTGGACTTGAACATACTTAATTTAAGTGGCATTGTCCATTACTCTAGACCCCCCACAGAGTTAAGCAGTCCAATCCCCACCTTCTTTCTTTCCACTTGTGTTGGACTTGGACATACCTGTAAGTGGCTTTGTCCATTACTCTAGACCCCCCACTGAGTTAAGCAGTCCAATCCCCACATCTTCCAACTGTACTTGGCTGTCTTTTCCTGACCCCACAGTAACAGTCCCTTTAGTTTCCTTCTGTTTAGGTGAAAACACTTGGCCCTTTTTTAGAGCGAAGTCACCATTTGGTTGCAGGTGCCCCACAGGCATTTCCTCCTCAAGGAATCTTCCTCTCAGAGCTTCTGGTGCCTCAGCACAACTTGGACAGGCAGCTTCTTTCCCTTCGCCAGACCCAGGGGGGTTGTCCCTGGAAAACAGGCAGCCACCTTCCCCCATCCCCTCAGGGATGGGGCTCTGAACCATTGAAAGCGGTCTCCACCACTTCAATTACCAGTTTCTGTGTTCCTCTTCAGGTGGAAACACACACCTTAACAAAAGTAGCTCTGAAACAGAGCTTAAAGCTCTGAGGGCTTGCACACACTCTGCTGCACTACAGTCTCTCACTCAGACTGCACACAGACTGACTTCAAATTCCCCAACATTCTACTCTAACCTCCAACTGCAACATTCCAGTGTGGCTTATGCAGCTGCAACAGTTCTAAAATGATGTCATCCCTTGGTCTCAGCTGAGACTGAGAACAGAATGAGACAGTGTGAAATCCATTTAACTGGAGTTTCACAAGCTGCCTTCCCTGCCTACCACTTGGTCTTACTGGGATTCTAGTAACTCCGGGTAATGGGGGGGTTACAGATAGATAGATAGATAGATAGATAGATAGATAGATAGATATATAGATATGCACAATCAATGAGCTCAAAGGGAAAAACTATTCAAGTTACAATACTTTCATATTGTAAATATAGGATAAAGTATGAGGTGCAGTGTGTTATGAGAATTTAATACACACTGGAGTTGTTGGATGGCACATAGACATTTATGGTAGCCATCCAACAATGAGGGTGTGTGTTAAATTTGAGTGTATACACTGCACCCTATATTTATATAATTTAAGGGGTTGCGTTTGTTCCCAACTCCCATTTGCCCCTATGTATGCACTGCAATGCAGAAATAAAACATTTTTTATTTATTTATTTTGATCCAGACAGTCAGCACCTGGCTAGTGGTGCTACTGCCTACTCACTGCCCTGGCCCGGGGTGAAGTTAGAGGAGGAGGAGGCAAGAGTTGCTGGCTGGAGAGGGGAGTTGGAGAAAGGGAGTAGGAGGGATGACTTGGGGCCTTGCTGCTCTCGATGTGCCTGTCTCATGAGATTGAGTATGTGGCTTCCCTTGTAGGTGCCGCCGCCAAGGGACCGAAGCTATTTTTAAAATAAAAAAAAATGGTGAACCTTAGCGCACAGCAGGGATCTGGACCACTCGCTCTTCTCAGGTACCGCTGACAGTCTGACACAAAGAGCCATGTATTTAACAAATGTCTTAATATACATACATGTATTACACCATTTAATACATGGCTTTTTCAACAGGAAAAAATGCAACCCATTAATTATATATCAATTATTATTAATATGATAAAAAGATCATCAAAAAACTGATGTTTTTAACTGCTCATTTCAGCTTCTTTTTTTTTTGGGGGGGGGAGGGGTGTGAAAGGCAGTTCACCATTCAGTAGCTGTAAGAATAATCTTTTAGAGAGCCATATCAAAAACATGTTTTTAGGGATGAATAAAGACTCGGAGATTGAGTCTTCTTTGAGTCTTCTGTTAGGATTCACTGAAAGATATAGGTAGAACAAGCAAAAAATGTTTTTTTAACAAATATGTTCTTCACTAGTGTGTACCAGGGTATTATGCATGGGTGTCTGCAAAGAACAAAGTGGTAATTTCATATTACAAAGCTAGGGTTAATGTAAGCCACAAGTCAGAAGGCCGAGTGGCTTATGCCTCATAGTTTCCCAAGATAAAAGTACTACTAAGATCGAACTGCCAGTGCAGCGGTAGCACTACCGCTTGTGACGTCATAAACCCTGGTTCAGGAACATGCCCAAAGAGATGGCGGGTCGGCCGGGGAAGAAGGTCTCAAGCATCCAAGGACCACTTGTATCTCCAGGGAGGGGGTTGAAGCCCAGTGCTTGATCATTTCTCTGGCAGATGCCGGAGGTGCAGCAAGTGTCAGAGCCAGTCTGAGGGGTTAGGGCATGATGGACGTTGGCGGTTGCACCTTGACGTCTGGGCACATGTCACGCCCCCAGGAACAAGAAAAATCAGCTTATGAATCACAGAGAAGATGGTGCACCTGGTGCAAACCTCACAACTCCCGCTTGCCTGTCCTGCCGGGTGCCCGATGAGAACAAGAAGGTCTTCGGGGAGTATGGGCCCCACCTCGCACCTGTCTGGTGGTATAGCCACGGCTCTGTGGGGTTCATGAACAGGTCTCAGGTAGGTGGAGAGAGGGGCAGACACCATAGGTGATTCCCAATGGTGTGGTGCTCTGGGAGTAGGGGGAGGAAAAAGTGCAAGTAAAAAAAAAAGTACTACAGAGTTCTGTGAACAGTATCAAGTGCATAATGAGTTATAATTTAGGATTAGGAAGAATTACATTTATAACACTGAGAGCAGAAAATTAGTACAATGTAGTAGGCTTTTAGTTGCTTCACAGAATCCAGAGCACATTTTACCTAGACCACTAAATACATGTAGTGAATTCATTGTTTATTCTTACTTCTGGTCTAGGATTTCTGTGCTGCTGGGCCCTGGTGCTCAGTTAGCTAAAATAGAAAGTGCTGACCTGCCGGCACAGTGATTGGATTTCTGCTTGCGATGTCGATGACCCGAGTTCAGATGCGAACTTGGGGAGTTGGAAGGTCATCTGGGGAGGAAAATCGAGCATCCAATGGACTGTTATCCTCCGGGGGTAGGGTGGGAAGCACTTGATCTGTGACCGACTCCTAGTGGAGGCCGGGGGCCATGCAGGATGAGGCTTGGTAGTTCCGGGAGGTGTGCCACACATCCCTACATCATTGCGTGCCATGCCTCCCATCACAGGGGAAATAGACACTGAGGCCGATCACCAAATCCCCCCCATGAAGCCTAGCCCATGACTCCCGCAACCACCAGAACACACAACGTGGCACCACTCAGAGGGGGTACTGGGGCACCCTCCCAGTGGCCCCACCCCGGAGGGTGAAAACTGGCGGGGGCAAGCAAGATCCCAGGGGATGGGTGGAGGAGGTAAGAAGGGCCAAGGGGGTAAAAAAAAAGCTGAAGTAGAAAGCAATGATTTTACCTTTATAAACATGTTCAGTAAGTTTTCTCCATTTATTTATTAAGTAAATATAATTGTTTCTTTGAAAACCACAAGTGTGGATCTTCTTGGAGCAACTGCATATGATCAGGTATACTACAATTAGATATTTTTTTATATACACGAGTATTGCTTAAAGTGTTTGCATTGGTTGACATAAGTCTGTGTCTTTTTTGAACACCGGATTTAGTAATTGCTACTTAAGTGATTACTCTACCTGCTTTTCTCTCCTGTAGTAATTTTGTAGTAGGTTCATGTAAGATTTTAATTTTTAGCTGTTTTTGTGTGCAGTTATTTTATCCAGAATGCCTTTCTCTTATTTAGTTTGGCTGTATTAAGTTGCTCTTAGTGGAGGAGGGCAGGGTCTGACTTATACGCGGGAATGCTATGTTGTTCAAAGAAGTGTCCTAACAGGGTGTGAACCCTATCTTCTGATCATGTATTGTACTGCTTCCTCTCGAAGCCATTGAGCTGCCTTACTCTTCTTACTGATTTACCTCACTCCTTTCCTGTCTCTCTGATGTTCTCTCAAATGCTGCCCCTTCATCTGTCACACTGTACTCCTTGGACGTCCACTCTTTTAGCATTCCACACTGAAACACCTCAGCCGGTCAAACTGCTGTTTTTGTATTCCTGCCCTCTTTCTGGAACTGGAACTGTCTGCCTCCTCCCTTCCATGTTTCCTCCTCCTAATATTCTCAAAGTACACCTTCAAAGTTTCTTCACCCATTCTACCCCCGTGCTTAGCATCTGCTGGTCTAGTCCTTTTTGTGTGTGCTTGGCAATGGCTAGCAAACATTGCGCTCAGTCTGAGTTCTGAGAGGGCCTTTGGTTTGGCCATCCTTCACCAATCACAGCTTCAGAATACCAAACCTCCACCCCAGTTCTGCCCACTCTTCACCTTTCTGCTACCTTTGACTTTGACCAATCAGAAGGCTGGAAAATGCAAGTTGGCAGTGGGTTTTCTTGTACAGCCTGTAGTTCCTACTAGCAGCATTGCCTGTGCTGTTTGTTCTGCATATCTGGTGCTGTTTAGCGTTTTGTTTCTCTGCCTCATGGAAATGGCAGAGATGTTACACAACAGCCACAGCTTATTTGTGTCTGTGACCACCATGTTGGTTATTCTGCTTGGCAGCACTTGTCCTATCTCCCACTCATCCATACCAGTAGTGCCAGTTCTGTATTGCTGCTCAGTGGCATTTATTCTTCTCTCTCAACTGATGCCCTTAGAGGAGTGGGGAAAGAGAGCACTTTTTACTTTCTTTGCTGTACTCCGAGGTAAGGAGCTTGGCAGTTCAAAGCCCTCCCCCTCCCATTCTGCCCAACATGAGTAGCAAATGGTGACAACATCAGGGGAAAGGGCAAGTAAGTGCTCAGCCAGCAACCCCTCCACCACACTCTGACACTAGGGTGTCCAGTACTCGGCCTGACAAACAACACTTCCTGCTATATTCTGACAACAGGGCACCAACTCCTGGTGTTACCAAACAACACCTCACTGCCACAGCCTGCGACACTGTGGTGCCCAACCTCCTATGATGGCAAAAACCCATCACTACACTCTGACACTAGGGAGTCCAACCCCTGTGCTGGCACACAACACCATGGTGCCCAACTCCCAGCACTACCAAACAATACCACTGCCACATTCCAACACCAGAGTGCCCAAACCCTTATGCTAGAAAACAACACCGCTCCTCAGTGTCAGGTACCTGAAAAAAGATATCTGTCCATCATTATTTCACTTTTTTTTGTTTAACCTAAAAAGAAAGAAGAAAAAAACCATCCAGTGATGTCTTCCACCCCCCCCACACACACACAATCCCTTACTTACCTCACTAGGGTCCCAAAATGTAATGAACAATACCAGTGTAATTGTTCAACTCCCCTCTGAAACATGTTTTCACAATCACTCCCTTACAGAAATATAGGTGTGCTGTGTACATGCAGAATGCATGCCATATGCGTAATTGTGCAGTTGTTTGCATGCAGTTAGTATACACAAAGTGATCCTAAGTGAACCAGGTCTGAAAAGCAAATCAGGTTCGCATGTTCCACGCTTGACAAGAGTGCAGCAGTTACGCTGGTGTGAACATCATTTAAACATCACATCAGGTTCACATGCTGCAGGCCTGTTGTGTGCAGCAGTTAAGCTGGTACAAATCTAATCTAAAAAACACATCAGTTTCTATTTTTTATACTACTGCTAGCAATTAGTCATTAACATACATTTTTATTTGGATTCCCATAAAAATTAGGTAGACCCATTAATTCTGATCCTTTTGCAAGTAGTTTAATGGCTTTTGATTTTTGTCATTAAATCACCATTAATTTGTAAAGTATTGTTTGTTTACTGCATTAATTGCCTAGGATATAGCCAGTCAACACCCCCCATTCCAGATGTACAAAGAGGGGCCTCAGTGTTGTGAAGTCTATACTTTTTGTTTTGGACCATGCAAATCCCATATGCATATTTTGTGCTACAAATGTGTTTCTCCATGACTGTTTCATCTCACTTACTTTCTCTTTGTCACTTTGTAATGAGCATATACACTATGGCCACACTTTTTGCTGAGTAGGGTCTAGGAAGCATGCACCATACCTCACATTTTGTTACTGAAATGAGGGACATTGAGGGACACTAACCCACATGATGATCAGGACACATCATGAAACATGGAGATGCAGTACCTCAGAACACAGTAGAAACCATTGCGATAGCACCCGAGAATAAATTTCTACCATTACACAGCTGTGCCATTTAGGTGGGGCAGAGGCAGTTGCCTGCCTCCCCCCCACCCCCAGTATCTGTGCCTAGTTTGTTTTTATGGTGTGGCAATAATGGCATTAAATTTGGATTTAATGTTTTGTCCAATATGTACCCACCTGGCCTGTGTGTGCTCACGCTGCAGGTACTCTCCAGACTCGACTGTATCTGTATTGTGTTGTCCATGCTCTCCACCTACTGTATTAGTGGTGGCACAATCACATGTGATGTGGATGAGCTCCAGCCAAGAAAGAAGGCATGAGTTTTGCAAATGCAACACTGTCTTTCCCACCACAGAGTAGACAGATTGAACACTACAACTTGGAGGAGTCGATGAGCACAGAATTCTCAATAGCAGTGTTGTGGAAGCATATTTTTGTTGGTTTACTCTTAATGAGTTTCCATCTCCCCTGCTCCCCTGGGGGCTGAAGGGGAAGAGGAAGAGTTAGAAACTAACTCAAGACTAGGCTACCTACTTACCTACAAGGCTCACCATGCAAAAAAAAAAAAACAGTACAACCCCCCCCCACAGCAGCAAGCTAGGCTTAGCAGCAGCAGTGGTGACAGTGGTGTGGGTGGCCTTCATAGGCCTTGATCAGTGCAGTGTGACAGCAGCCACTGCATCAACCAAGCAAGAAGCAAGCAACTCAGGTTTGGTGGGTTCTGTTACCGAGGTGACTTGGTCACGGACCAAGTTGGGGATCTGTGATGGTCAACTCTGGCATCCAGCTTCTGACAAAAGGAGAGAGGTGAACAGACTGAAAACTGGGATAGTGGCTCACTATGCCAGGCTGCAGGTTTTGGCCACGTGGCCGGATAAGTAAAAGTAAATAATTTTTTTTTTACATCGGGATTGGGGAAGGAGGAAGGACTGAAATATTGATGTGTTTTTCATGTTTCTTTACCATTGTGTGGCTTCATGACCCATAAGGGATGGGTATTGAATGGAATAGAGTTGGGGATAAAATCAGAACAAAATTCTTTTTTGGGGGAGGGACTTCAGCCAGGAAAAACAATTGGTTTGTAACTGGGTGGGTTTAAGCCCTAATCGGATGCACTGCTCTGGTTTATATACAGATGATTCTTATGCATTTGAATTTTTCTTGATTTGCATATCACTTTTTAGTCAAAACAAATAAGCTGTACCTTTAAGAGGAGTTGCAGACATTCTAGAGCTGTTCATTGCATTCACAGACAGTTGAGTGGTATGGTATGCGCAGACTATTGGAGTCCCACTATACTCAGGGTTATGCCCCCCAGTGAAGCTGACCTCTACATCCCCACGCTCAAGCACATTATGACAAAGGGCAAAGGAGACTGCAGGGGTGTGCAGTATTGAAATGAATGAGGGTTTTTTTTATTATTATTTTATACATTATTGCTAGAGAGTTGGAGATTAATGAAGGCGACCACTCGACTAACAAGGGCCTTGTTAGTAGAACAGTGGCTTTCATTATTCTCCAATTCACCATCATAACATATAAAATAGTAATAAAAAATAACTCTTATAAAATAGTAATAAAAATTGACTCCATTCATTTCAAGGGTGTATGCCCCAGCATTCTGATCTATGGACATCATCTCTTAAAGACTCCTGCATCTGGCTCCCTAGTACTCAAGTAAGACACTTTTTACTTATATCTATACTTGGTGGGTTGTCTTTAGCAGCATGGCCGTACCTGCTACAGTGTGTGTGCATGGGGGGGGGGGGCTGGCCATATGGGTGTGTCAAGTTATTGCTACTTTTGTGTTTGCACCTTAAAATCCATCTGCGTGGAAGCATTCAAAACTATGGAAAGAAAATAGTAGGAGTACAGGCCAGTCAGAAGTAATTAAGTGGTTTTGTGGGTAAGTTTGTGTATTGATGTGGGAAAAACCCCATGTGTTCTATTGGTATGCATGCTACAGTTCAACTGTGAAACTGAGATGAGTAAGAGAAGAAAAAGAAAACTGAAAAGCATAACAGTGGCTACAAGCATACCGCACGCGTGCAGATGTAGTCAGATACTCTATGTATTAAGTACAAGCCAGCTATATGTGTGCAGACAGTATGGCTTAGTGGTTGAAGGCACTGAACTGCAAGTCAGGAGACTTGGAGCATGAAGATCTGGGTTTAATCTCATCAACCCCCACTTGTGTATGGTGTGATCCTAAGCAAGTCGCTTAACTTTTACGTGTGCAGTGACCACTTGTTTTTTGCATGCATGCCACATGCATGCAGTCTTTCTCAATTTAACATAAAAATCATGGTTTTCCACACTTGCTTGCTGCACACATGCCATATGCATGCAATCAGTTCCAATTTAGCATTTAAATCATACTTGCAGCATGCATATCGCTTGGGTAGTTTTATGTGTGCAGCATGAAAACATTTCATATAATTATTTCTGTAAGGGACTCCTTGAAATCAGATTTCAGACAGGATTTAAAAAAGTTGCACCTGTCTTTGAGAAATTTTCATCCTGGAGATATCGGAGGCCATTGATCGACTTCCTGCTGATAAAACTCTGGGTTCAGACAGTTTTCCCTCATCAATTTATAAAACCTTTAAGTTAGAATTGGCACCTCTTTTGTGTAAGTTATATAACTGTCTTTTTCATGGCCTGATAAAAGAGTCAACCCTATTTGAAGCCTATATCGTGGTTCTGCCCAAACCTGGGAGGGATCCAACTGCTCCAGATAACTACAGGCCCATCTCCCTATTGAACACAGAGGTCAAACTGTTGGCTAGCATCTTAGCTAATAGTCTCAAGCAGGTTTGGAAGGTCCTGATAGGCCATGAACAAGTGGGCTTCATATCCAGTCGACATTCTAGTGACCACTTTAGAAAGATCGTCCATCTTTTGTCTGCATCTGGCGAGAGGGGCACTGATAAGGTGTTTGTCTCCTTGGACTAGGAAAAAGCATTTGATAGGGTTACCTTGAACTTTCTATTTGATAGTCTCCCGTGATATGGATTACCTCTGGAGTTCATTCTATGGAGTTCTGTATTATATAGCTGTCCATCGGCTAGGGTTTCGTATAACGGGGCCCTATCCGGGGTGTTTACACTGATCAGGGGTATGAGCCAGGGCTGTCCATTATCACCAATGTTATTTAACCTTTACATTGAGCCACTGGCCAGGAAACTTAATAGTTCCCCAAGGGTAAGGGGGATAGGGGTGGGACCTTGTGAGTACAAACTGTCAATGTTTGCAGATGATATTCTTTTGCATCTTTCATACTGGAAACAGTCCCTTCTGACAGCTTTGAGTATAACTGTAGACTTCAGTGTTCTGGCTAGTTTGAAGTTGAACCAGCATAAAACAATGGTCCTACTCCTCTCATCTTCTTGCTCAAGGGTCGATAAAGAGGAACGGGGTTCAAAGTGGGCTCCAAACTCAATTACCCTTCTGGGGATGGAAATTGCCCAAGACCTTCGGAACATAAAAGCTCTTAATCGGGATCCGGTGGTTCTTAAAATGCTGCAGGACCTAAACAGGTGGCAAGATTTGCCACTTACGCTTTGGGGGAGGCTAAACATATTGAAAATGGTTATTTTCCCCGATTAATGTACACACTGTCAATGTTGAACCTTGCTCTTCCAAGGACTTGGTTCAAGAAAATAAATTCAAGTTGGTTGGCATTCCTGTGGTTTGGGAACTGTCCTCAGAGGGCGTTAGACAAGTTATGCCAGTCAAGAGAAATGGGAGGTCTTAAGATCCCTCATTTACTCCTATATTATTTTGCTTTCCAGAGCTGCAGATACAGTATCTGCATTGGCTCAGTACACAGGAAGCGGGGGCTCTTATCTAAGTTGTGGCTAAATATTGAACACCATATTGTGGATAGTGTTAAGGTATCCTCACCTTCTCTCCCCTATATGCCCATTACCAAATTGCCTCTCCCTTTACGACAATCACCAATTGGTTGGGCTGTGAAGGCACATTTACAAATGTGTAATTTCTTCTGATTTAACTGCAAACAGGACTTGGGACAGCCATTCTTCAATAATTTAAACTTGTTAATTGGTAAAAGGGTGGTTAATCCAACCTCTTGGAAAGATCTTAAGGTAACTTCCTTGCTAGATTTGGTAAAGGAGAACAAGTTTCTGACTTTTCTAGATTTTAAGACATCTCTTCACCTCTCGGAGTTCCCAGCTTATAATTTCATGCAGATTAAGCACTGTGTGAACTCAGTCCTTGGACCCCACCCCCCTTGGTCCTTGGAGGTGTCTTGATGTTTTTCAGATTTATCAGGCCTGGCTGTACAGCCTAGAGCAATTTCAAAGCTGTATTGCCTTATGGTTACATGCATTGGGTTAAACCATTCACTGGCTGCGTTTTATTGGCAGCATGCTGCTAATCTTGCCTACAATTCAGCCCAATGGCAAACTATATGGAAGGACATTTATAAATATATAAAACAGGACAGATTATGATTCATTAAATTTAATGTCTTCCATAGCGTGTACTATACTCCACTTAGGCTGTATCGCATGGATAAGAGGCATGATCCCAAATGCCATAGATGCATTCAGGAAGATGGCTCTTTACTCCACATGGTTTGGACCTGTTCAAAGGAGGAATCTTTTTGGCAATCAATCAAAGAAATTCACTGCTCCTTCTTCAGAAGTACAAACTATTTTACCTTAGACATTTGCATCTTGGGTAAATTTTCAGCTATTGAATCTCCGACCCACAAGGCCTACATGGTTTTAATTTCAACGGTTTCATTGCTTATTATAATGAGAGACTGGCTTTTGAACTCTCTCCCAAGTGTAAAAGAATGGCTTCAGGACATGTACACAGTTATTAATGCTGAAAGGGCGATTGCTGTTCAATACCATTCTTTGGTATCATTCTGAGAAAGATGGGAGCCATTTATACAGTTTTTAGCTGAGAGGTGAAAGGATTAGGGACACTAATTAAACTGTAGGTTATCCAATATATCCAAAACTGTAGTATGGGCAATTAGGATTGTTACTAAACCTATGAAGGACATTTATTGGATACCTGAGTCTGGGTTGAATCTGTTCAGGTACACCTGGTGAACTACCCACTGTGTGGCTGATAAAGGGCAGGGTAGGAGGGGTTAGTAGGTATTGGGATGGGGTGGGGGGAAAACCTGGATGACTGGTCAGCTACATTAATTGATCATTATGCTGGGGGTTGGGGGAGTTAACATCTGCAAGTTGGCATTTCTGTGTGACAGGTCTGGATTGTAGTATTGTATTCTGTTTTATAAATTTCCAAATAACGTTTATTAAATAGGAAAAAAATTGCATTTGCCTTAATCATAAGGTGGGGGTAATAAAAAGACTATGTTGAATATTTGGGGTCAAAATCTCAAACAACAACATTATGAAGAAACATTGAAACATTTATGCATAGCGTTGCTATGTTTTAAGATTTTGACCCCAAATTTTCAACATAGCCTTTTCTTATCCCACCTCTTGAACACAACAGGTGCTATTTTTCATATCCCACCCAAAATGTATTTTCACGGTCATGCTACAAAGTAATGTCTTAGGCAAGATTTCATAAATGACACTGGTCCTATTCATAAGGTTGCACAGTACAAAGACTAAGTTGAAAAAGTGGTGTCCAAATCTTAATAAACAACAACTTCATGAAGAAACATTGACATTTTTCAATGTTTACTCAGAAAGTTGCATTTCTATTTGCATTTCAAACCCACATTTTGAGCATAGTCTTTTTTTACCCCATCTCGTGACGATAGCAGGTGTAATTTTCATATTCCCTCCCAAAACTGTTTTTGTGGCCAAAAAAATCACATTTCGGGTGAGATTCTGATAAATGACACCTGTCATGTTTATATTCTGGGTAACAAAAATACTATTTCAAAAATGTGGGATCACAATCTAAGAAAACAACAGCATCATGTGTGAACTGCTTCATTTCCCAACCATGATTATTAAAATTATGTTTTCAGTTTGTTAATTTTCACTACTACACTATCTATGCCCAACAACTATACGGCAAACAAAGCAAGCAAACATGTTTGGCGTTGACCAATGCTTCTTGTACTACTTGCCTCTAACCTTACAAAACTGTGTACAGTACCTCAATGTATAGAGGAATGTGTATATAACCATACACAACAAGGCTGTATTTCCGTCAAGGAGTTGAGATGACATTTATGACCTCTAGAGTGAAGCTCAAGAGGACCCTGACATCATCTGAACCCTGAGATGGAAATACATGCCAAGTGGTGATTTGGTTGCCCATGCATTTTTCTTTTTTTTATAGTATATGGGTTTTGTAGAATATGAGCAAATAAAGTGGAGTGGGTTGTAGTACTTCTGTTCTTAGTAAAAACAAGCAAAATGATTGCTTTTAAAATAAAAATTTTTAAATTTGAATGGCAGATGTGTGTTTTGGGTGAGGGTGAGGTAAAGGACAGCCTCATGAGAAGAGACTGTTGGGACAAACTTCACAGTGAAAGGTTGTTGTATAGTAGTGATGTAACTACTTTTTATGACATTTGAACTGTACTACACAAACTTTTGGTGACCTTCAAACTGTCCTACATAAGAAAATTGTGTGTAAAGAAATCCATACACAGCAGGGGCTAACCATATACTATATCCTTTTACAAATCTACATCCTGTACAATTGTAGCATAGTTAAGGCAGCCTAATATAGTCTGGACATACATCCAGAGGACACACTAATATGGGTCTACATAGAAATATAGAATTTGTCAGCAGAAAAGGACCCCTTGTCTGACCAGCTTGTCCCTGCCTAGTCTGCCTCTGCAGACCCTAACTGGTCTCCGTAAACCTTCCCTCCCTGCCTATTTACTAACATTCCCTTAGGACTATTCCACACATGCTTGAAGTCCCCCTACTGTTTTTACCTCCACTGCTTTTGCTAGTAGTCTATTTCAGGTATCTATCACTCTTTCAGTGAAGTAGTACTTCCTCACATCCCTCTTAAATTCTCCCCCAACTTCATTGCATGCCCTTTGGTCCCGAAGTTCTTCCTCATTTGAAAGAGACTCCTCTCCTGCATGCTGTTCACCCCATGCGGTAGTTGTAGTTATAGTTCTCTATCATGTCCCTTTTTGCTCTTCTCTCCTCCAAAGTGTACATGTTGACATCCCTTAGTCTTCCTTGCAGCAGGGCTTTTAGTTCAACCCCTGCATCTCTTAGCTGCCATCCACTGGACTGCATGCACCCTGTCTATACCCTTTCTAAGGTGTGGCCTCAAGAACTGGACACAAATCTCAAATGTGGTCTCACCAGCAAATGATACAGTGGCAACACCACCTCCTTCCTCCTGCTGGAGATACCGCTCCCTATGCATCCCAGCATCCCACTGGCCCTACCCAATGCTTTGTTACACTTCTCTGTCACTTTGAGGTAATCATATATGATAACCAGGGGGTCCCTTTCCTAATTAGTGACTGTTAGTACCCCCACATTATATACTCAGTTCCTGGGTTCTTATGCCCTAGGTGTATGATTTTGCACTTTTTGGCATTGAACCCTAACTGCCATGCTCTTGATCACTCTTCAAGTTTCCCAAGATCCCTACGCATTCTTTCCACAAACTCCGGAGTGTCTACCCTGTATAGGTTTTGGTATGTTTTGCAAAAAGGCATACCTTCTCTTCCATTTCTTCTGCAATGTCAGTTATGAAGACATTGAAGAGGACCCATCTCAGTACTGAGCCGTGTGGTACGCCGACGGTCACTCTCCCATCATTAGAGTGAGTACCATTAACCACCACCCTCTGTCACCTATCCATTAACCAGTTTCTAACTCAATTCACCATTTTGGATCCCAACCTTAGGATGCTCTGTTTCTTTCCAGTCTCCTGTGTGGTACTGTGTTGAAAATCTTGCTGAAGTTCAAATAGGCCACATCCACTGCCCTCCCCTGATCTAGTTCCCTGGTCACACAATCAATCAATCAGATTTGTCTGATATGACCCCCCCCCCACTCCATGAATCCATGCTGTCTTTGGTCTTAGATCCCATTGCATTCAAGATACTCTACCAATCTTTCCCTTAACAGTGTTTCCATTAGTTTTCTCCACCACTGAGGTGAGACTGAATTACCTATAGTTGCTAGCCTCTTTCCTGCTGCTGCTTTTATGTAGAGGGACCACATCTGCACTCCTCTAGTCCTCCTGAACCACACCTGATTCCAGAGAGCTGTTGAATAAGGTCATCAGTGGCTAGCTGCCTGAGAAAAGCCTCTTGTAAGGAGTCAAGGATGGCCCTGCTCCTTGCTGAAGTTGCAGCCGGAAGGCTCCAATCCACATCTGACAGACTGAAGTCACCAACTAGCAACACCTTCCCCTTACTAGCCATTCTGATATTGACTTCCCCAAATGACTTATCCAACTCCTTTTCCTGTGCTGGAGGTCTGTGTACCACCTCTGTATGGATAGAGGCCCCAGCTGCTGTCTCTACAATGACCCACAGCACTTCCAATCTTTTCTTCAATCCTTTCTTTTCATCCATGTGCCCCAGTACCTCTGTAGCCATGATTCCCTCCCTCACATATAGTACAAACCCTCTTCCCTTCTTCTTGTCTCTCCTGAACAGAGTAGCCCAGTATCACCATATCCCAGTCATGACTGTCAGTGCACCATGACTCTGTTATAGCCACCATATCCCGACTAGTTTCCTCCATGATAGCCTGAAATAGAAGGGTCATTTTATCCATGTTGTTACTGCAGTTACTGTGAGGACTGTTTTTCCATGCTGCCATACTAACTGAGGCAGCAACATGCATCTTTCTATGAACCAAAACAATAAAGATGACATTACGACTCAGCAAAATAGAGTTGCATGGTAGGGTCTCTCAAAATGGTCTTAGAAATCTCTGCCACTTTGATCCACAATATCCAAACCTGACCTGAGAAGCAAGCAATGTGAGGGGCTGGAAGAACTAAGCAAAAGATCCTTCCCCTGACAAGGTCAGACAGTTTTTATTAACCCAGTTCTTGTCTTTTAAACTTTTATTTATGTATCATCACAGTAAAAAGGAGCAACATGTACACAAATAAACGTACATATGCAGACAATGGGGCCTATTTGTAAAGGGTCTGGAAGTACATGGGAAGGAAATGTAAGTAGGGGTGTGCAGCTGCGTGCTGCACAGACCCGGGTGAACATGCGGTATGCACCAATAGGTGCACAACACATTTGAAAGGCAAGGGTTCATAGAGGTGCACAGACAAGTGCAGGGGTGGGCCAAAGGACATGCGGGAACAGGTACCTGCCCCTTGACCCCGCAATATAAGGAGATGCGGACCAGCTGCGCGTGGGGAGTAATGCATCATACGGAAGTAAGATGGAGGTGCAGCACCAGGAGAACCAGGACCAGGAACAGTGGGTGGTTGTTGCACCACTGCATTCCACACCAGCCATCATGGGGAATGGACAAGCTGGGAGAGGGAAAGGGAGGTGTCCACATTCCGCAAACTTCAGTGGTGCACAGATGGCTGTGCCAGTAACAGACATCTGGCATCACTATGGGGTCCCATATGGGACATGATCCCTATCCAGCCCCGCAGAGACCAAAGCACGGATATGGCTGTACATCCAGGTAGTGATCAATGCCGCGGGACCAGAGGTATGCACAGTCACCACAATCGAGCACAAGTGGTGGGACCTCCAGTCCAAAGTAAAGAAGAAGCTGAGCCTGGCACAGCAGTCACAGGGTGTCACAGGCAGTGAACCACCCTTGCAAGACCCCCCCCTTGACCCCAATTGAGAAACAAGTGGCGGACACCATAAGTGACATTGTGAGGGACAGGGAGCCCAATGGTGTTGACAGCATGAGAATTAAGGAACACATACACAGCACGTGCCACACCATCCACAGAAAGTACACACTGAGCATGCTGACCACATGTGACCTCTCCCCACAGTGCACGATGATGACAGTGCTGGAGAAGGGCCATCGGGCCAAAGCACAGGGACAGTGCAGATGTCAGCAGTGGACAGTAGGTCAAGGACAGCAGCCGTACATGGTGCCATGCAACCACCACCAGTGCCTTTAGTAATGGCTGCGTGTTCTCCCCAACAGGTAGCATGCAGCTGGACACACTGCCAGTGCCAGTGGAAGCCACCCAGCAGCACCGCACAGTGACTACAGACAGTGTGAGAACACACAGTGGAGTCACATGACTGAGTCACAGGTTACTATCAGCACAGAGAACACAGAGTCACAGACACCACTCTATGATGACAGCCAGACAATGGAGGACATGTTGGCAGAGGACCAGTGCACAACAACACCGGCTGCAAGCACCAGACTAGGCCACCAGGACACTGACACAGCCCTCAGCAAGGCCCCTGACACACAGACCTCCCCCGCAACACCAGGGAAATCAGCAGGGCCATCGCCCACCAAACGGGCATACCGGACACCACCCAGTGGCCTACTATACACGCACTACCCCAATCTGTGAAGGTTGGAGTGTGAGTGACTACAGGCCATGAGGAAGAACACACAGGCCCTAGAGTGGCTCATGGAGGTGGTGTCAGGTGCTGTATGTGCCCAGAAGAGGATGGCTGACTTGCTTGCCACAGGTGTTTGTGCCCAGGAGATGCTGCCCAATGAGGTCACAGCTGGTGTCTGTGCCCAGGAGAGGGCTGGTGACATGCTGGCAGCCATCACCACCCACATGTGTGGTACCTGACACCATATGCAACTGGCTGCATCCACAGTGGATGTAGTGCATGGACGTAACCATACAGCAATCCAGCCCACCAGCACAACAGACCATGCCAGTGGTGCACCTGGTGATGTGCAAGTGGAGGTGGCTCCACAGTATGTGCGGCACACATGCCGGGACACATGGCCACCAAACAGTGCCACGAGACACATGGCCAGGCATGGTGCACTGGCACAGGTGCCCATGGATGTGCCCATGGTGGATGCAGTGTGTAACATGCACAGCCCTGTACACACCCTGTCAATGCCACACTGCCAACACATGCACACACCAGACAACATGCACCCCAGGATGCACACAGAATGCACCACATGTTGCACTGTGCACACGTGGCATGGACCCTGCTGCATATGCACACAACACACCACACCACACTCACTCCCAGCTGTACCACAGCTGCATACATTGTAGGGCACCCATGCATTGACACATTGGCCATGCATTGCTGGCCGTGACAACAGTAGGCACATACTTGGCTGGGTATTGCTACATGTGTGCTCAGCTGAGCGGTGTTATCATCACACACATGGTACCATGCCCTACTAGCCAAACGTCCCATGCACCACGTGGTGTCAGACATCACACTCTGCCATACAGTCCAGCACAGGTGGACCCCATGGTCGGTGCCATTGGCATGGAGTACCACAGGCAGTGGTGCATGTGGGGCTGTAAGGGGAATGTCTGGGGATACACTCAGTGGAACATAAGGGGACACTGACAGTCAATGATGCACGCAGATGTTATGCATCATGGCACAGGTGGTGAACACTCTGCATGCCTCGCCTTGTGACAGCATCATTGTGCCACCGCTGTGGTCCAGGCAACAGAACCGCATCTTCAGGAGGCCTATGGTGCATTCCACAATATTGCATGGCCTTGTATGTGCATGGTTGTATACCTCCTCTGCAGAGTGCTGTGGTGCCAGGTACAGTACCAGGTGGTATGTCTGCAGTGGATAGCCACTGTCCCTTGTGGAGGTGAGAGGAACATCATTAGTGCATGGCCCACAGTGCACAGTGCTGCATACTGCAATGTCACCCATGGGCAGTGCTCACCTATAAGTCACCCATAACCCTCTTCATGTGTGGACAGATGACTCTTGAGTTCACTGTTGTCAAATATGTAGGAGTCATGCCATGACCCTGGATACTACACACACACACATTCATCAGGATGCCCATGGCATCGCACATGACCTGGCAGTTTGGTAGCCCGTGATTAGGGCATAAGCCTAAGGGCTATCTGCCAAACAGCGATGCATGCAGGGTGACTGTTGGAGGGGTGCACAGCAATGGATGGCAATGCAGTTGTGGCCGACTCTGCATGTGTGCAAGTGGCAGTAGTGTGAACTTCCATTCTGGCCACACTTTGTAGGGTAAGTGGGGAACAAGGGTGACTCCATCTACGGTGACTCCCTTCGAGGGCAAAGGGGGAGAAAGGCGAGTAGTGGAGGAGCATGCACAACAACAGGGGGTGCCGGCAAAGGACCGACCACAGCAGGAGGTGGCAACTGGTGCAAGGCAGACCACCATGCACCCTCCCTTCCCCCGGCTGGAACGACCCCCAAACTGCCCCCGCCAGAGTGTCACAGCCCTTAGAGTACTGCAGAGGAAAATGCATGCAGCAGCTGGTGCAGCCCCCAGCTCGCCGCACAGCAACTGCCAACCCGCATCCGCCGCAGGAGCACACCATCCCAGCCAGCCACGGGTTTGAACCACCACTCAGTACCCCAAAGGTTACAGGACACAGCACACCTACCTGAGCATCACCCACTGTGCACCACCACTGTCAGCGAACCGCCACTCCAGGACCCACCAGCAGACCATGCACTGACCGTGACCACTGCAAGCAACTGGTGGACGGTCTGTGGCAGCACCACCAGCACCACGCCATAGCATGCCGCACCCGCAGACATCTTAATTTTATGCACGGTGGGCAGGGAGTGGGCGGGGGCACATGCCCACACAGGTGTGTGTGCACATGACCCCCCCAATGTAAGGAGCACAGTGCTGCAGGAATGGCCTTCCAGAAAGGCGAGAGTAAGCATGGTGGAAACACGGCTGATCGTAAGCCAGAAAGGGAAGCTCCTCCTGTCCCACGGCAGATACCTGTACCGCTGGGACAAGGGGGTAAAGACGAAAACATACTGGCGCTCATGCAGGACCACCGCTCAAGCTGTTCTGCATGCGTGCACACCATGGCAGGTGAGGTGGTGTACACCAGTAGAGCCCACAACCATGTCCCTGATGCAGGGGAGGAAGGGGGCACGTGAGGTGCTCACACGGGTGAGGGAGCGGGCAAGGACCATGGCTGAGGGCAGTGGCACCATCATCACACAGTGCACCACCGACATCCCCCAGCAGTGGCTGGCAGGCTGCCAGCACTGCAACAAATGTGGTGCACAGCACAGCATTTGCACCAGATGGCACAGGGTGGCCATGCCACACCCACGTCACTGCAGGACCTGGCCGTGCCACCCGAGTTTGCCATCATGGGAGCCGGGGACATCTTCCTGCAGCATGACAGTGGCCCTGCTGAGGACCACATCCTGCTGTTCATGACACAGCGGGGGCTGCAGTACCTTGCTACATGTGAACAGTGGTTCATGGATGGCACATTCTGCTGCGCACCACCGCTGTTCGAGCAGCTCTACACCATGCATGGCTTGCACAAGGGCATCATGCTACCTGTGGTGTATGCCCTCATGCCTGGCCGGTCAAAGAGGGCATACTCACAGGTCTTCGGGGTCACCCATCGGCTCATGGGTTGGGGTGTCCAGGGTCCGCCCTTATGGACTTCGAGCAGGCTGCATGGCATGCTTTTGTGGTGACATTCATGGACACAATCATTAGAGGCGGTTTCTTTCACTACAGCCAGGCCATATGGAGGAAACTCCACTAGATACCTGCCCTGCAGACCCGCTGTGCCTCGGCTGTGGAGTTCGCACTCCAGATCCGAATGCTGCTGGCCCTGGCATATGTGCCAGAGGATGCTGTGGAGGTGGCGTATGGTGAGCTGCTGGATACAACATTCTATGCCTCCCAGGATGACCGCCTGCGCCCACTCCTGGATTACATGGAGACCAAATGGATCAGCCATTCGGTGGGCAGGACGGCTCACTGTAGGCCCCTGTTCCCCATGTCCACCTGGAATATGTACCAGGTGACACTGGACGGCCACTCCAGGACCAAAAATGCCATGGAGGGCTGGAATAGGGGCTTCTCCACATGGGTGGGGGCCAGCCACCCCACATTCTGGTTCTTCCTGGACTGTCTGCACCAGGAGGAGCACTTCACAGGTGTCCGGCTGAAGATGTGTCCAGCGCAGGGCACCCGTGCATCAAGCGGCAGTACCATGACCTCACACAGTGGCTCAAGGAACTCGTCAGTGGGTACAGTAGCAGGGACACACCTGACTACCTGTGTGGCCTTGCCTACAATCTGCACCTGCAGGTATAGTTGTGTGTGCCATACGCTGTCCCCCTGCCCGCTCCCTGGGCCACCTTTGACATTGTCCCCCTGCTGTCCCTGTCCACACCTGCATCCCACCAGTCTCCCTCCACATGCCCAGCCATGGCGCCTCCTGCTGGCACATCTCTACTGTCCACTGTCACACCACTCTCCCACTGCGCATGTCACCTCACTGCCACACTGGTGCTGGGCTCCTTTTTGTGTCCCCTGTCCACGTTGTGCTCCATATTCCATTGCACCCCTGCTGGCCCCCGGTGTCATCCCTGTCTGGTGCTTGTCGCTGATCACGTGCCCCCCACCTTTGTTCATTTCACTATCTGCGTAAGCAGTGGTGGCAGTGTTTTTACTTTTTTACTTCCCGTATTCACCATTTTTTTGTGCACTGTGGCAGCTGTACGCCGCACCTGACTGTCCCCTTGTGCAGTCGTCCTACTCACTACCCCCCAGCTCACCCCACTGGTTCTCGCCCTCTGTCACGTCTGCCCTTCCTGCAGTCCCACTCCAGCTTGCACCCTGCCACCGATCGCTGTTCGTATTTCACCCTAATCATAATGACATAGATCTGGCAATTTACACTATGGAACCCTTTCTGACTCAGATGTGCCTCTTCATCCACCTCTGGTGTCAGTATAACTATGTGTGTACAGTCGATTGCCCCCACTGTGTTTGGCATGCCACACATATCATAGAACACCTTCTTTGCCTCCTTAATGTCCCCTGGCATTGTGGGGAACCAGATGTGGTCTGCCAAATCATGCAAAAGCACATCTGTCACATGATGCAATGCCCTGGACACAGACTCCTGGCTCACTCCTGTGACATTTCCCGTCACCCCCTGGAATGAGCCCATGGCATAGTATTACAGGGCACGCAGGACCATCATCTCAACGGACATGGCCATGGACCGCCGTGTGCATGGCTGGACAGGCTCTTGTACTAGCCCACATATGTAGTGGCGTATGGCATGGTCCACATGGTACTGCTGCAAGCATTTGGCGTCCCGCAGCATGTGTACCACTAGCCAAGGATGGAAGACGTGAGGTTGGCCTCACTGGTGACGGTCACTGTACCACGCCAGGGCATCCTTAGTGAGGACAATGTTCAGCAGTGCACCAGGGCACATTCTGTCACAGTGGACACCCTGCTGCATGGTGATAGCACTCACGTTATCTGTGCTGGCGTGTGGCGGTGTGCTGTGCACGGCTGCCCACTCATTCTGCACACCTTTTAAGGGGCATGTACAGCACACGTGGGCAGGGTGTGACACGTACACCACCATGCTGATGTCACACCTGTGACTGGATGCCCTATACACTGCAGTGACAATGGTGGCTGTGGGTGGTAGTGTCGGCAGCAGCGATGGAAGGAATGGCCTACATAGGCATCTGTACAGGGTTTCATCGACCTGCTATCAGGACAATTGTCCGGTCATAGCTATCTGGGAGGTGCTGGAGAAGCCAAATTTAAGTAAAGTTACACAGGCATGTGGATGTGCAGGGCAATTGCATGGGGGCCTGGAATAATGCTGTGTCATGTGCTATGTTTTCCAGGCAACATGGGACAGGCCAGCATGGATGGTGCTGGAAAGCCTGGATCTGGAGGAGGGGGCCACGGGCCAAGTGGTGGTCCCAGATGCAGGCTCCCACTGGACATGCCTCCATACCTTTCCCTGCAGAGGTCCACGACTGACATGGTGTACTGGGGTGACTTGGGCCATCTGTGGGCCATCCAAGGTAGGTGGTGTCCCTGTTAATTGTGTGTGTGTGTGTGTGTGTGTGTGTGTGTGTGGTTGCCACCCATGTGTGTCATTCCGGTTGCTAATGGTTGGCTCCCTGTGTTCTTGTCATTGCAGTGGTACTGAGGTCCAGTGAGGCAGAGTAGAGGCCCTTCACCAACTCTAACCCCTCTTAAATCTCCGAGCCTGGGGAGTCAGGCTGATCCACATTGTGTTTGCAATGTGTCTGGGGGTGGTGTGGGTGTTTTTCTATGTCCCTGTCCTCGGTCCCTTTCCCTTTCCCAGCCCTACTGATGAATAAACATTTTGTTACACTGCATCATCTAGGTCCATGTCCCTTATTTGCTCTGCCACTGTGCTACTTGGGTGGGGGCATGGATTGCGTGGTATGCTGGCTGTTGTGGTCCCTGTGCATGCTGTCCGTGTCCACCTGCTGTGGTGTGCAGCCCACTGTACCAGGTGCACCAGGCCTGTTGTCCTGTACACGGTTGGACTGTGTCTGTTGGCCGTGGGCCTGTGTTCCCATGTGGGCTGGGACTTGCTCTGCTGTGCTTTGCTGGGTGTGGCATGCTCAGTGTGTGTCTGCTTGGGTGTGCAGTGGGTACAGGTTGTGGGTCAGTGTTGTGGCATGTTGCTCACTCTGCCACCATGCATGTGTGCCACATGTGACATGTAGCTGGTGGGTGGCTGTCACGTTACCTTGTTGTGGGGGCAGTCCTCTGTGGCCATGGCATTCAATTGTGGGCATCTTCTGTGTTGCCCACTGATGGTCTGCTCTCGTGCAGGAGCATTACAGGAGAGCCTTCCACTTCAGCATAAGGAGGGAGGATGACATAAGTAAAAAAAAAAATGCTCTAAACCTATTATAAATCACTCAGCTAAACTTGAATGATCTATAATAAGTTAATAGGGCCTTTGAGGGGTGTCTCTTATGGTATGAGATACTCATCTCATGAGGTTTGGGCAGATAGAACCGCTCAGCTTCACTTTGTGGTCCTCTTGCCCAAACTTCATGCTCCTTGTCTCTTATGCCAGAAGAGATGCCCCTTGGAGGCCATATTAATTAAGCAATAATGACTGAACAGCCAGCCATTTCCTGGTGATTAATGACTGGCTGGGGTAGAAGGGTGGCCCAAGATGCAGCTTAGGGCCAACCCAACGCAACATAGCCGGGTCATAAATAAAAAGGAAATTACTGGCTGTGAGGTCATTATTATGATTATAAGTCTAATTGCGGTACTCACAGGGAAAAACATCTATTTTTAAAAGAGAGTTTATAAACTTGTGCACCACTCTGATCTGTACCAGGCATTTCTAAAGGACTGACGCCTGGTACATCAGCCAATCCGAGTGCGTTTATCTCATGAATAATTAATTAGACTTATAACATATAGTATCAAACTGTGTCCTCCCTCCCACTAGCTGCTCTTGACTTCACTGCCCTCTGGGATATTCACTGTACCTCCCCTGGCAGGCCCCCAATCGTCGACACTCATCTCCAAACGTGGGGGTTGCCAGCATCGCGAGAAGCAACTCCACGGCTGTGCTGATTGAGCCGTGCCTGTTGTCCACATTTGTGTAGAAAGTATTTTACATTCCTTCCAGCTTCTACAATATTTGTTGCAGCATTTCCACTTATTCTGTTTATCACATTGTATAGATCATGCACATAGAAGAGGGACTGCACTTTATATAGCCTCTGTTTGAATCTTCAAGACACTATTTTTATTTTTTCGTGTGTTCCCTCTAAGAAACATTTCATTCTCACTTCTGTCAGTTGTTATTCCATATACTGTATACGCACGTCGCACCCTTGTGACTTATGTAATTAACATTTTTGTAGCTCCAGGCTGTGTATTTGAGAAAGAACTCTGTCTCTGGGAGTCCCAGGTTTCCAGTTTTCCTGGTGGCACAACTGGTAGTGCAGTAGAATGGTATTTTGAGGGGCCTGGGTTCAAATACTAGCTAGAGTACTCATTTCTTTCTCACTTCTGGTTGTTTGTATTTTATATATATGCACATCAAACCCATGTGGATAAAATGTATCTTATTTATTGTATTAGAGTATTGTGATATAAAAACTGGCCATCATTTTTTTCAATACAGATGTCCAGTTATTAGTTGCCATAATAACCATCTGGTTACTATGGCAAATGTGCTCAGTCTGTGTTTACATGATGCACGAGCCACTTTCACACAAATGTGCAGCTGTCTTGCTCTATAAACGTCTCATTGAGAACCAGCGCTATGACTACATAGCAAGCACCTCCAAAAGGCTAACAGCTTCTAAAAAGATTCAATTCAGAGGCCAGCCCACTGGCGCAGTGGTAGCACTGCTACTCATGATGCTGGTGGACCCAGGAATGAGCCACGGTCATTGGAGGGCTGGCTGGGGGAGGTAAACTCAACATTCCAGAGGACATGTACCACCTCGGGGCAGTTGATATCCATTGTTCTACTGCCACCTTCGTGACCACGGGTGGCAGTGCAAGTGAAGCCATGAATTGAGGGGTGGATGCTGATGAGCTTGGACGTGCACATGCACGTGCATGCATACCAGGAACCCTTCTTGCACCTGCAAGGGAGAAATCAGAAAAAGGAGCAACAGCCATTGCAAGAGGATGTCCAACCCTCACTACAGACCCCACACCACTGAACATTTATTTATTTATCTTGCTTTTGTTTACCTGGTAAGTATACCAGACAAGAGCTTGCCTATTTTCAGGCACGACCCAGAAGAGTACAATTACAAGAAGAAAGAACATTACATTAAACAAGGTTACAGAGATGAGGGATACAATGCAGTAGAAATAACTACATCCATTACAGTAATCAGGGATCAGTAGTGATCTAACTTTGGCATAATTCAAACAGGTACAGAGTGTAAAATCAGCAGATACTAATATTAAGACAGTGGTTCAATAACAAATGCAAGAAAACAGAATGAGAGAAGAACAATAAACAGACTTTGATAATATTCCAGTGATCCAGATATTTCTGAACAGTGGAGGCTAAGAGCTGGATAGTGACATCTAAGTGCATTAGTATACAACTGCCGATAGAGGTCGACTAAGGAAAACAGATGACGTCTAGTGAAAACTCTAGGGAAAAGGAATAGATTTTGGTCAGCTGGGAAAGGAGAAAGAAAAGGGAACCAACAAAGAAGGATAGATTAGGAGGGAAAGAAGGTAGAGGGGCCACGAGAACCAAGAGAAGGGCTATAGCAGAAAATGAAGAAAATAGAGCTTGCAGCAGAAGGGGTCCGAGCAAGGCAAGCGGTAGTAAGGCAACTGTCAGGGGCAAGAACAAAAGTCTAAGGTTTTCAGGTATGACAATAGCTCTTTTTTAAATAGGCTGTGGGATTTAGAGACTTTCAGGTGGTATGGCAAAGAGTTCCAAGTTTTGGGGGCAAACTGGGCAAAAGCTTGTTTCCCCATTTTAATTGAAAAGCTGGGAACTTTAAGGAGAGCTTGTGTAGTGGACTGGAGTCAGTGAGAGTGTTCAACTGGGGAAAACATTGCAGCCAGTGAAGCTGGCCATAACGACTGAAAAATATTGTTGATTTGGCATCCTAGGACGTAAAAGCATCGGGAGGAGGGAGCTAGCCACTGTAAGGTGGAGCAAAGGTTACAGTGATGGGTGAGACGAGGGGCAGACAAAGCAAACCAACAGATGTTATAGTAAACAACATCCCATTTATGAAAGAAGTTTGCATTTGCAGGAGAAAAAACAGGGAGGACATAACATAACCCCAGGAGTAGAACACCTTGGGCAATTTTAACTTGAGCTGCCAGAGTAAGGGTATGATGGACATGGTAAGCCCTCCTAATTTTGGAGTTAATGGATTTGCAGATATCTTTATGGTCAAGGGAGAAGTCAAGAGTTGTGTCTAGCGTGACACCTAGGTATTTAAGGGAGAGGGTAACAGTGAGAGAAGAACTATTGAGATATTGAATTAGCAATTCTTGAGATGCACCACAAGATTTTTTGAGGGATCAAAACAGCATAGCTTGTGTCTTACCTACACTTAGGACCAGGCAATTTGAGGTAAGCCAAATCTGGATATTATGGAGGTCTGCGGTAAGTCGGGTGTTTATAACCTCCATGGACCTGGAGGCAATAAACAGTATAAGGTCATCAGCATACAGAAAAGCATGGCAGTGGGAAGGAGAGGTAGGTATGATATTACTAAAGACAGAGAACAGTAGAGGTCCCAGTATGGAGCCTTGTGGAACTCCTAGGGAATTAGAGGTGTACGAAGTCCGCGAAATGTTCTCCATGAGTTAATTCGCGGATTCCGTGGAGTGCTCGCCCATAAAATTCATGCCGTGTTTAAAAAAAAAAAGGCAAATTGCTGAAAATTTCATACAAATCAAACATAGAAACAGAAATATAGACTTTGACGGCAGATAAGGACCACTTGGCCCACCCAGTCTGCCCATTTCCCTACCTACTGGATAAGCTGCAGATTGTAGTTAACCAACAGCCTACTTCCTGCCACCCTCCACTACAATTGCCTTGTGTCTGTCCCATGCATGTTTGAATTCCCCCACTGTTTTAGCCCCAACAACCTCCCCAGGAAGGCAGTTCTACGCATCCACCACTATCTCCATGAAAAAGATTTCCTCACATTACCCCTGAGCCATCCTCCCTCTATTTTTAAATTGTGTCCCCTTGTTCTTACACATCTCTTTTTCTGAAAGATGCTACCCTCCTGGACTTTGTTGATTCCCTTGAGGTACTTGAACATTTCTATCATGTCTCCCCTGTCCTTCCTTTCATCAAGGGTATACATATTAAGCTCTCTCAGTCTTTCTTCATACGATTTCTGATGCAGACCCTGCACCATTGTAGTTGCCCTCCTCTGGACTGCTTCCATCCTGTCTATGTCCTTGCGTAGATGAGGTCTCCAAAACTGCACACAGTACTCCAGATGGGGTCTCACCAACTGTCTGTACAGAGGGATAACCACTTCACTTTTTCTACTTGTGATGACCCTTCCTGTGCATCCCAGTATCCCCCTGGCTCTCCTCACTGACTTCTCACATTGCTTACCCACCTTTAGATCATCCGATATGACTACCCCCAAGTCCCGTTCCATTTTTGTTGTTGTTAGTACCTCCCCTGCTATTGTGTACTCTTCCTGGTTTTGTTTCCCAGGCATTACTTGCACTTCTTTGCATTGAATCTAAGTTGCCATATGTCTGACCATTCCTCCTACCTTGCCAAGTCCCTTCTCATCCTTTCTACCCCCTTGTGTATCAACTCTGTTATAGATCTTTGTATCATCTGCAAAGAGGCATACCTTTCCTCCAGACCTCTGCAATGTCACCTATAAAGATGTTAAAGAGGACTGGACCCAGTACTGAGCCTTGAGGTACTCCACTAGTGACCCCCTTCTTCAGAATGTGTGCCACCACTATTACCTTCTGTGTCCTGTTGTGCAGCCAGTTTGCAACCCAGGCTACCACCCTGGCACCCACTCCCAAGCTGGCTAACTTGATTATTAATCTTTAGTGCGGGACTGTGTCAAATGCCTTGCTAAAGTCTAGGTAGGCCATATCCACAGCCCCTCCCTGGTCTATTACTTTGGTCACCCAGTCAAAGAAATCTATTAGATTTGTCCTACATGACCTTCCTGCTGTAAATCCATGCTGCTTTGGGTCCTGTGCCCCACTGGCCTCTAGGTACTCAACAATTCTTTCTTTCAGAAGTGATTCCATCATTTTCCCTACCACTGAGGTCAAACTTACAGGTCTGTAGTTTCCTGCTTCTGCCTTGCTCCCACTTTTGTGAAGGGAATCACATCTGCCTCCTCCAGTCCTCAGGTACCACCCCATCCTCCCATGATTTGTTAAAAGTGTGGTCAGTGGTGTCACTAGGGCCTCCTTAGTTCTTTTAGAATTCTGGGTGAATCCATCAGGCCCCATTGCTTTGTCCACCTTGAATTTTAGGAGTTCTTTCAGGACTTTTCTTCTGTAAATGGACTGGTGTCAACCCTCTACCCAGAGTGCTTCTATTGTCTGGTTTAGGTAACTCCTCCTCATCTTCTTTTGTGAATACCGAGCAAAAGTATTCATTCAGTATCTCTGCCTTTTCACTGTCTCCCTCTGCCCACCTCCCCTCTCCCTTATTAATCTTCACTATTCTTCCCTTAACCTTTCTATGCTCCCTAATGTACCTATAAAAGGTTTTATCCCCCTTCTTAACTGACTTGGCTATTTTTTCCTCAGTTTGGGTTTTTGCTATTCTGACTGCCTTCCCCACTTCTTTCTGCTTTAATTGATACAGTTCCCTGTCATGCTCCTTCTGTGATGCCTTATACTTTTTGAATGCAGCCTTTTTCTCCTTAACCTTCCCTGCCACCTCTTTTGAGAACCATAGTGGTTTTTTACTCCGCTTTGTTTTCTTTATCTGTTTCACACAAAGGCTTGTTGCCTCTATGATGGCAGTTTGATTTTTCCATATTGTTCTTCCACCTCTTTTTGCCCATTTGCTAGTGTATTCCTCAGGTATTCACCCATTTTGCCAAAGTCAGCCCTTCTAAAGTCCAGTATGCTTGTTTTTGTATGGTTTGTCTCCATGGTTGTGCTTATTGTGAAGCACACTGTGCAGTGGTCGCTTTTTCCCAGATGTCTACCGACTTCTAAATTTGTGATCCTCTCGCCATTTGAGAGTACCAGGTCTAGTATTGCTTCCTCCCGAGTGGGTTCCAACACTAGGTGTCTAAGGCCTGCCCCCTGCAGGGCATCGAGAATGACCCTGCTCTTGGTTGTGGCTGCAGTACATGTCATCCAGTTAACATCTGGCATATTCAGGTCCCCCATTAACAGTATCTCCCCTTTTTCAGCCATCTTGAGACTGTCCTCTATCATTTTCTTGTCCATTTCCTCCCCTTGAGATGGTGGTCTGTATACAACCCCTGTGCGGATTGTGATGCCATTCCCTGTCCCTTTACTTTTTAGTTCTGTAGCTTTGATCCCTTCCCTTATGTATAGAGCTACTCCACCTCCTCTTTTCACCTCCCTGTCCCTTCTGTAGACTGTGTACCCCGGTATGTTGACATCCCAGTCATGGTTCCCCGTGTACCATGTTTCTGTGACTGCCACAATATCCAAGCGTTCATCTTCCATCAAGGCTACTAGCTCAGGAAGCTTGTTTCCCCAGACTACAGGCATTGGTACTCATTGCCCTCCATTTAATGTTGGCTTTATCCTTTTTCCCCCATGCCTGATCTTTTTGCCCTTGTCTATTTTTCCATTTACCCCTGTCCTGCCCTCTGTTGAGCACTGTACCTCAGTGTTTACATTACTACCCATCATGTTTTGTGGGGGGAGGCTTGAAATTTCCTGCCTCTTATTAGCATCTCCCCCCCCATGGCTAGTTTAAAAGCTTGCCAAGGAAGCATTTAAACCTGTCACTTAGGATCTTGGTTCCCTTCATGGACAGATGCAGACCATCGTGCCAGTATAAACCTTTATCTCTGCAGGTGTACCCCCAGTCCCCAATGAAGCCAAAGCCCTGTGTGTGCACTAGTTTTGCAACCATTCATTAAACTGCATGGTGTGTAGTACCCTAGACTCACCCCTGCCATGGACAGGCAGCACCTCTGAGAAGGTAACTGTGCTTGCTACCTCTCTGAGGCCCCTCCCCAACTCCACAGTCTCATCCTGCACTGCACTGATCCCATGCCTAGCTAGGTCATTTGTCCCGAGGTGGACAATGATATCTAGTTCCCTCTCCTGTGATGCTGCTTCTGCAATCCTGAGGATTTGCTTCTTGTCCCTCCAAGCCATGGCACCAGGCAGGCACCTTACTTCCTCTCCTCTCTTCCCCAGGTCTGTCCCTCTAACAATTGAGTCCCCTATCAGAAGCTGTTTCTTCCCTGTGGTGTCCCTTGCCACCCTTTGTGGGTCTCCCTGTGGGTGTCCTCAGCATTCTTCTTAGTCTCCACTGAGGGTGCCATCATAGAGGAACCTTGCTCTGCCAGACTGGCATATGGTTTGTGTAGAGGTACAACTGGGGGCTTCACCTCTGTTCCACCACCCGTACCCTCCTGGAACCCACTGTGGTCCACCTGCTCTTCATACTTGGCAGCCTCTGTGGCAGTGGTGCTCTTTGGGTGGGGGAGGCCTCCTTAGTCCTTGCCAGTTCAGCCTGGAGGTGGGCTACCTCTCCTCAGAGCTGACAGTTGCCTGCAAATAGGACAGCAACGCAGTTTCCAGAATGTCTCCCGGAAAACTGCTGCCCCACAGCCAGTGCATTGCACCACTCCCCACATGTCCCTCTCCCTTATAATATATAATATGTAATATATATATATATATATATATATTTTTTTTTTTCTTCTCCTTGTGTGGTGTGTTCTTACCCTTTATGCACTGTGCTGGGTTATTAAGAATATGACAGTTCTGCCCCAAGACCTGTTGAGGAAATGATGTCAGAACCTTGGCTATAAAGGAAACATCATGCCTGGGGGGGTGGGGTGCGGGAAAGGGTGGATGGGTAGTCCACAACCACTGGTGACTGTTAGAAACAATCAAATACACCGCTGCTCCACCACCCTGGTGAGTACTGCCCTTTATAGTAGTTCAGCTAATCTCCAGTAACTGATTTGTCAACTATTTAAAAGTCATTTGATGCAAACTGTTACAGAATACTAGTAGACAGTCCAGTTAGCCACACAGAAAAATCAAATATGCAATTAGTTCAACCCTTCTGAAGTTGCTCACAAGATAAGTAGTTTTGAAAAACCCCTTCCTGATTTAAAAATGAAATTAAACACAAAGCAATACCAATGTAAGACTGTAAAGTAAGGAAAACTTCCCTCAGATGTAAGTAAGAGAGATCAGTTGCAGATTTCTAGTCCAATGTAGTATATCCCATTCAGCTTCTCAGTTGTTTCAAAGCATAGCCTGTTATACCACTTGAAGAGATGGACTTCTGTCTGAAACAGGATCACACCAGTAGTTTATAGTCACATCAGTAGTTTACAGTTTATATAAAGTTTTGGACTGTTCAGAAAACTCCATGAATCCCGTGAAGTGTGAATATTCGATGCTTCACGTGAACTTTGTGGGCGAAGTTTAACTTCATGACACCTCTACTACAGATAAAGAGGCAGAGGCTGAGAGGACCTTGTTGAAGAAGATCAACTAAGAACAGTTGTGGAAGTAGTTCAAGAACCATGTTAGAGTAGGATGGGAAGCCCCAAGGGCTTCTAGCTTGTGTAAGAATATGGCGCTGTCCCTCGAGTGCCTACCCAATCTGTGTCGTGAAATAAGGGAGCTTCTGACCCCACCCTTAAGGGGTTAGTCAGGGGTGCAAGAGGGAGAGGTAAGTCCTGGAGGAGGTGGGTGATGAGCTGGATAAGCAGGGTAAGACCAATGTGGGTCAGGTACAAGAGGAGAAAAGCATACTAAATTAAGAAAAAGGTATAATTCAACGTTTCCTTCAGTACCTTTTCCAAACTGCTGCTTTCACATTGCAATACTGAGTTGCGATAATCACACGACTCAGCAAAACTACCCTGGTAACTGACTGAAAGACAAATAAATAATGTATGTATAAATGACTTTCAGTTGGTTTTATCAGTTTTCTTCAAAGTTGTACAAGTTCAGCACAGCACTGATATTTTTTGCTTTAAAAACATTCAACAAACTTCTAAAAATTGATAATTGCTATCTGTTTGCTGTGTGCAGCAGTGCTACTTGCTCCCTGTCTGCATGAAATACCAAAAGTACATTAATTTCTCGTTAATAAGTGTTATTTTAACACAGTTTTATACTCTAGCAACTTCATTTTTTTAGTGTCTCAAGGGGAGAGGCCTCAGAGAGACGACGTAAATAATAACAGAATTGCAACATAAACAAGCATTTGTCAATGCTGAATGTTTGCTTGCTGATATTAGCATTGGATGTGGAGTAGTTCGACAGATGCAGAGTAGGAGTGGCTGTGAAGTATTCAACTCACGCCAATCTCAATTCCACCCTGCAGAGATGGACATGCATTGGGGTGTGCCTGTGGGTTGTTGCCCATAATGCTTATGGCATTTCACCTCACCCTATCCTGTAGACACCGACAAGTGTTGAGGTGTGCCTTGGGGAGTTCGGCTTCACGGTCACCCCATTTCATAAGGACATATGCTGAAATGGGTGCAGTACAGGAGAATGGGGTGAAGTCTGGGGCTGAAGAGTGCAAGGCACACCTTGATGCCTGTCACTGGCTTCAGGGTGGGGTTGGGATGGCATGAGCATTACAGCCTGTGATCCAAAGTTACACCTCTGATGCCTGTCAGTCTGTACAGGGTGGGACGTTATGGTTAGAAACCCTAACGTCCCGGGGGGGTGTTGGTATTTGCACTATAAATTTTCAACATGGCCTTTTTGTGACCCCCACCTCATGAAAGCATTTGGGACGTCTTCTCATGAAAAGTGGCAGTGTGATTTTGTTAATGTGTCCTGAACTTTGAGTTCCCACAGCGACCATGCCATTCTGTGCCAGATGTGCGAAAACATAGATCAGGCAGGATTTGAAGAATGACAGCTGTTCCATCCATAGGGAGGTGTGAAGATATGGCAATGTTGAAAATCTATAGTGAAAATATTAAAAATGCTTGAAGTTCCGAGCGTACGTGGAAACTGTGCAACACATGCTTGTATTGCAGTCATTTAGTGGAACTGTTTCACCAAATTTTCAACATAGGCATTTTGTGACCTCTGCTCATGAACACTGTCACTATGATTTTCTTAATCTGTCCGAAACATTAATTTCCCACAGCGACCATGCCTTTGTGCAACAGATGTGCAAATGCATATTTCAGAGAGCATATGAAAAATGATAGCTGTACTGTTCATAAGGAGGTGTGGTAAAATGCCAATGTTGAAAATCTAGAGTGAAAATATTACAGATTTGTGCACTTCTGAGCATATGTGGAAACTACGCAACACACGCTTGTAACACAGTCATTTTATGGACTTTTGTCACCAAATTTTCAACATAGATATTTTAGGTCCTCTGCTCATGAACAGTGCCACTATGATTTTCTTAATGTGTCCTGAACACTGATTTCCCACAGCGACCACGCTATTCTGCAATGGAAGTGCAAAAACACATTTTTGCCAGGATGTGGAAAATGACAGCTGTACTATTCATTAGGAGGTTGGAAAATGCCAGTGTTGAAAATCTGGAGTGAAAATATTACAAATTCATGAAGTTATGAGCATGTGTGGAAACTGCACAATGCACGCTCATGAAACAGTCATTTTTTTGATTTTTTCCACCAAATTTGCAACATATGCTTTTTGAGAGCCCACCTTATGAACACTGGCACTGTCGTTTCATTAATCAGTCCCAAAAGGTGATTCAATGCAGTGACCATGAAATTACCTTTCAGGACTGAATAACGCCATGACAGTGGCTGAATTCATGAGGAGGGGTCCCAATAACCCCATGTGGAAAATGTGGTGTCAAAATTCCCAAAAATGCCTGAGATATGTATCAAAGTTGAAAAACCCTATTTATGCCATTATACAGCTTACCGGCATTTCTTCAGTTTGCAGTCGACTTTGAAGAGTGCAGACGTGTTCCTGGTCCACCGAAGATCATCGCACTGGGATCCGGAGGTAAGTATGGGGTGAGGGGGGTGTGGCGTGGCAGGGTACAGAGGGTGGTGGGTTGGGGTAGGGGCCACGGACTCAACAAGGGACCATTTTCTGTTTTATGGGACAGTTTTTTTTTTCAGGGACATTTGGCATGCAGGGGTGGGTTCCCAGCATGCCACCTGAGTGTTTTGGGGGGACTGGAGATGATGGGTGATTGGGCACCCCCATCGGCACATACCGAGTTGGGGGGGACAAGAGCTGAAGGGGACTGGGCACCCCCCTCGGCAGACAACAAATTGGGGGGGCATTATGCTGACGGGGAGTGAGCTCCCCCATCAGCAAAGTGAATTGGGAAGGGGGGAACTGAAGCCACTGAGGTTGGGTGCCTCGTCGGCAAAGAAAGACTGTTGGGGAGGTGCATGATACCGAGGGGGATTGGGCACCCCCCCTCAGAATACAACGCAAACTTAGGGGTGGGGACATTATGCCGATGGGACTGGTCTCCCTGTTGGCAAATGAACTGGGTCGGGGGCATGCGGAGGGCAAGGCACCACCCTGCAATGATGGGTCGCTCCCTCATTGCAGCAGAATGGCTGCTGCTGCAATGATGAGACGGCTCCTGATTGCAGCTGCAAAAACATTTCAAGGTGGTGGCACACTGGCTGAACTAGTGTCAGCAGCAGCAGCATGTCACCGCATTGGGGAAAGCGAGCCAAGCCTCAAAAGGCACTGGTGCCATTGGCCCCCACAGTGCCGCACCTCCAAAACCCCGCTTCTCTCCTAAACTGTGCTGAAATGTTTCTTGTGCATGTGCAAGCAAACATAAAAATGATGGCAAAATATTACAAAGGGTGAAGAAAAATCGATGTCCAGAAATGACATAACATTAGGCATGGAGTGGTGTCATTACTTGAATTTATACTACTAATGTACATACTGAGGTATCTAGGAGCAAGGGGGCAGTCAGCCCATGTATGATCCATTGCCAGTTACCCATAGTAATATACCTTATTTCCCTATAGTAAATGTGCATCTAAATTCTTTTATAAAGTGTTCTTGTTCTTACTGATTACAGTCTCTGCAGGGATCCTGTTCTATGGATTTAATATGCATTGGGTATGGAAAGCTTTCCTAACATTTGTCTGGAATTTTTGGGGACCTAAGTAGTAGAGGATGGCCTCTTGTTCTTTTCCATCATTTTTCAACTCAAGGCACACCTCATTTAGTAGGTAAGCATCCTGCATGATGTCATAACACAACAATATATCACCTCTCCACCTTCTTCTCTCTAGATACATCAGATTTGTTTTTTCAAGATGTTATTCCTATATTAGATTTTTAAAATTATTGATTAATTTTGTCACCTGCCTCTGTACCTTCTCTAATTTTGTGATGTCTCCCTTTCTTAGTGGACACCACACCAGGCTGCCATAATCTAAGATGGGTCTGACAATGCCGCTGTATAAAGGCATAATAGTTTTATTACTTCTACTTTTGAAATATTTTTTTATTGTCCACAGAAGTTTTTTTTACTTTGTCTACCTGCTCATTACAGTGTGAGGTTGAAGTTAATCTATTGTTTACTAGTACTCCTAAGTCTTTTTCTTTGCAGGCCTCCCATATGACTACATCCCCAATAACATAGGCATTGTAGTTTTTCTGGTTTCCTAAATGCATTACACAGCATGTATCCATGTTAAACTTCACATCTTTCTTTGTTGCCCATCCATAAATTAGGTGAAAATGTTTTTGCATATTTATTTTTGCCTCATCAGTATCTACCAGCCCTGCCAGCTTTATATCTTCAGCGTATTTACTGGTCCAGTTGGTTACACCCTTGCATATGTTAGTCATAAATATCTGAAAGAGCAACGGTCCAAGCACAGAGCCTTGTGGTACCCCACTAGTCACATGCCTGAATGTGGAGATAAAAACATTTATATGAACACACTGTGTCCTGTCCCTCAACCATTCCCATATCCAGTTAACAATTTTTATGTTTGCTTGCGCTCATGTGCAAGAAACATTATGTGACAGCTTAGGAGAGAAGTGGGTTGTGGAGGCATGGCACTGTAGCAGCCAAGGGAGGCACAGCATTTGGGGGCTTGTCAGTGGTGGGCCAATGGAGGCACAGTGTGCTGATGACACTGGCTTCCAAAAGTTGCACCAAGTTGCAACGTTTTCATCGCAGCAATCAGGGGCCGCCTCATCATTGCAGCATCAGTGATTCTGCTGCAATGAGGGAGCGACCCGTTGTTGCTGGGCGGAACTTGCCAACTGTAATATTGTTTGTGAACATGGCGAGTGGCTTGCCGCCTGTTTACAAACAATATTAAAGTTGCCTCGAGCCAAAGGGGTGGCCAATCCCCCTCGGCAGCATGTGCCCCCCGCCACAGCAGTGTTTTTACCGACTGGGGTCCCAATCCTCGCCGGCTTCAGTCCCCTCCAATGTAAAGTTGTCGATGGGGAGCCACTCCCATCGGCATCATGTCCCCTCCCAGTTTGATTTGCTGACGAGGGAGTCCACTCCCCATCGCATAATGCGCCCCAAAACAAAGTAAATTTGTGCAGAGGGGTGCCCAACCCTCGGCTCTTTCACCCCCTGCTTTAGTCCGATGGAGGTGCCCAATCCACCATCAGCTACACCCCCCCAGAAACAGTCAGGTGGCTTACTGGGAGCCCACCCCAGCATGCCCAATGCACCTGTAATGGAAAAACCGTCCCGCGATGGTTTTTTAATTCTTTTTTAAACCTGTAAAAAAAATAAACTGTCCCTCGTAGTCTCCCGGCCCCACCACAACCCGCATCCACCCACTGCGCACCCTGCCTCCCCACTGCTCCCTCACCCCATACGCATTTCCGGAGTCTGGCACGATGATCTTCAGTGGACCGGGAACATGTCTGCACTCTTCAAAGCCAACTGCAAACTGAGGAAATGCCAGTAAGCTGTATAATGCAATAAATAGGTTTTTTTCAACTTTAATGCATATCTCAGGCATTTTTTGGAATTTTGGCACCAAATTTTCAACATGGGGTTTTTGGGACCCCTCCTCATGAATTCTTGAACTGTCATGAAGTTAATCGGGCCCGAAGGGTGATTTTGCAGTCACTGAGTGAAATCACCTTTCAGGACTGATTAATGAAAAGACAGTGCCAGTGTTCATAAGGTGGGCTCTCAAAAAGCCTATGTTGCAAATTTGGTGAAAAAATACCTAAACATGACTGTTTCATGAGCGTGCGTTGCGCTGTTCTTATGCATGCTTGTAAGTTCACAAATTTTTAATATTTGCACTCCAGATTTTCAACATTGCCATTTTACCACACCTCCTTATGAGCAGTGCAGCTGTCATTTTTCACGTTGCCCAAAATGTGTTTCCCTGCATGTAGCGCACAATGGCACAGTCTGTGTGCGCAATCAATGTTTCGGACAGATTAAGAAAATCACAGTGACACTTTTCATGAGCAGAGGTCTTAAAATTACTATGTTGAAAATTTGGTGACGAAAGTCCATAAAGTGACTGTGTTACAAGTGAGCATTGCTAGTTTCCATGCACCTCAGAAGTTTATGAATTTGTAATATTTTCAGTCCAGATTTTCACCAGTGACATTTTTCCACACTTCCTTATGAACAGTACAGCTGTCATTTTTCATAACTTGGCCAAAATGTGTTTTCACACTTTCAGCGCAGAAATGCGTGGTCGCTGTGGGAAATCATTGTTCGGGACAGATAAAGAAAATCACAGTGACACTGTTCATGATCGGAGGTCCCAAAATGCCTGTGTTGACAATCTGCTGTAAAACATCCCCAAACTAATTACATTATGGGTGTGTGTTGCACAGTTTCTACGCACGCTCGTGACTTCACCAGTTTTTTTAATATTTTCACTGCAGATTTTCAACATTTCCATTTTTTACACCTCCCCATGAACAGTACAGCTGTCATTTTTCACATCCTGTTCAGAATGTGTTTTTGCACCTGTGGTGCTAAATGCCATAGTCACTGTGCAAAAGCATCTTTCAGCTAACAAACTGATATTGCCACTATTCATGAGGTGGGGGTCACAAAAAAAAAATGTTGAAAATTTAGAGTGAAAATACCAACGAATGCCTGAGGCGTTAGGGTTTCTGACCATAACGCCCCACCCTGTAGAGATTGACAGGCATCAGGGCTGTGACTTGAGATTCTCGCCTGTACTGCTCATACCATTCCACACCCTGCAGCCAGAGTGAGGCATTGAGGTGTGCCTTGGACTCTTCGGCCCCAAAGTTCACCCCATTCTCCTATACTGCACCAATCTCACTGTATTTCCTGATGGAATGGGGTGCGCATAAGGGCCGAAGACCCCAAGGCACACCATGACACTTGTCGGTGTCTGCAGGATAAGGTGTGGTGAAATGGCGTGGCTGTTATGCCTGACGACCCAAAGGCACACCCCAATGCCTGTCAGTCTCTGCAGGGTGGTGGTGGGGTTGGCTTCAGTTCAGTACTTCACTGCCATTCGTATTATGCAGCTCTGTAACTCCTACACTACCAATGCCAATGCCAGCAAGCAAACATTCGGCATTGACAAATGCTTGTTTGATCTACCTGTAGTGACAATAGTGTATTTATTATTTCATTGTAAGGAATGGTATCAAATGCTTTGGAGTAATTTAAGTAAACAATATCCACTGCAGATTCTTTATTCAAAGCTGATGTGATTTTTTTTCCTGTAGACATAACAGATTTGTCACACAGGATCTTTTAGCTGTAAAACCATGTTGATCATTATCCATCAGATTATGGTTGCAGAGATGATCAGTAATCCTCTATTTTAGTATTGATTCTGAGACCTTCCCTGGGAATGACGTTAGGCTTATTGGTCTGTAATTTGTGTAGTCCATTTTATTGCCCTTTCTGTGGATTGGTATCGCTGATGCTGTCTTCCAGTCTCTTGGTATTTCCCTTGTAGCTATAGACTTTTCATGTAACAGTCTCAGTGGTCTAGATATGTGTAGTGATAACTTTAGCAATCTTGAAGAGACTTCATTTAGACCTGCAGAACAACTGTTCTTTAATTTATGGATTTTGTTTATTTCTTTCTCTCCTAATGTTAACTCATGAGTAACAATTCTGGGGGTATTGCCCTGTTATTTTTTGCTGTCTGAGAAAACTGATACAAAATGCTTTATATAATTTACAAAATTAGGTCAACTCATTTTGCTTCCCCATTGGTCAGAATCCCCTGACCCAGTACTACATTAAAATATGAACATATCCCTACTAGAGAACACCACAGGGGTGCTTTAACTGAAAGCATAACCTGTCAGGGTCAAACAGTCACCATTGAAACTCATTTTAGAACAGCCCTCCTCTGCTGGTTGCAATACCCGCAACCTCTCGTGACTAGTGCAGAGTAAGCAGGACAACCTAACCCTGCAACACTGCTTCCCTGTGACTCACTGTCCTACCAATTAATCAGTAGACACATCGGGTAGCACTTGGTACTGGAAGTGAACCCCACCAGCAGCACATCAAGAAATGCCTTAGAAGAACCAGTGTGGGACAGTGAGACAGCCAGCAGACAAGATTTGTTTGTTTGGGGGTGGCTGAGAGCAAGAGACGGTGGGCAGGAGAGACAGCGAGCGAGGGGGGGAGACAGCAGTGAGATTTTCTAAGAGTGACTGGGGGATAGAGATTGCAGGTGGGGGGAGAGAGAGAGAGAGAGAGAGCAGTGATGGAGCGAGATGGTGGGTGGGGGATTTCCTATGAGTGACTGGGAGAGAGAGAGAGAGAGAGAGAGAGAGAGAGAGAGGTGGTGGGTGAGGGAGAGAGCAATGAGGGAGAGATGGCAGGTGGAGGAGAGAGAGAGAGAGAGAGAGAGAGAGAAAACTGGCAATCCATTTTATAGGTGGAATAAGGCAGTTCTATCAGGGGGATTATGCTAGTTAATGCACCTCAGAGTGGTTAAAGTCCCTTGCCCTTTGGGCTCAGGACCCCAACCAACCCCTTGGTACATTAACATAGCATAATCCCCCCTCTGTCTTGCCTTATTCCTTATGTAATACACACCCTCAGTGTGTGATGCTTGAATAAACTCCTCAAGCTTTGCTCTCAGGGTATATGTAACATCCCAAACAGTGTATATGTATTAAATTCTCATAATGTACACCACTCCATGTGTTATGCTAAATGCATTTGCAGAATAACTAATTAAAAACTGAGAGATAGATGTGAATGCGGGTTATAACACTCATAATGTCATTCAGTTCCTTAAAATATAACACACAAAACAAATAAAATAAAACCTTTGACATTACACTAATGCAGAGGTAGCCATTGCTGGCTCCAGCCAACTCTTGTTCTATTAATTGTTGCTACTGCTGCTTTGTGCAAAGTTGCCTGTAGGCAAGGTAAGACAAATTCATGTATATGGCTGTACTGGGTCAGAACAGTGTTTCAATAATAGCATAATAGCACTGTTGAAACAGCGCTTCAAAACCCACATCTGTGTTGAGAGCGACAGGGGTAGGATAGTACAAGTCAATTACCACTACCCCTGGAGCGGTTAAGACAGACGGGAAGAAGAAGTGAATGAGCTAGAAGTGAGGTGCTTGGTCAAGATGCTCCCATGGTGGAAAGGCTATGACACTGGCACCTACAGCAGCGGAGACCCACAGAGTGGGGTTCCGCTCCCAGTCTCCCAATTGCTATAGTGTGTTTGTTTTTCTGTCTCCCCCCCCCCCCCAGTTTTAATTTTTTATCCCTGACTGTTTTATTTATTTATTTAAAATTTTGTAACCGTAAAGGCACACTGAGTTGAAGTTCATTTTCAGGTGCGAACTCGGGGTTAGTACAGAATGCAAATAAGGGATTGCAAGGAACAAAGACAGTAAGGTATCATATACAAAAGTGCTTTATAAAAATTTGGCTACAAACCATTTAAACATTACAACTCAAGAAGGAACGCAACTCAAGGTACTCATTATGTGTGATTATCTAGGTTAGGAATGAGAGACAGGTGACGAGGACTGGAATAGGGTTGAGTACCTTAGGTTAGCGGCCAGCTGCAGGATGAGGTGGGGGATGGTCTAAGGAGGTGCTTGAGTGCAGGAAAGGAAAGGGTGAGGTGGGTTTGAAGGGGAAGGTTATTCCAAAGGGAAGGGAGTCTGAAGGAGAAGGCAAGTTTTCCAGCAGAGGTGCGGGTGCATGGGAGGGCAAAGGAGGGGATGTGATTTGTGCACGAGGGTAGGAGGAGGGGCTGACTGCAGCTAGAAGTGAGCAGAGGTAGGATGGAAGGGTGCCAAACCAGTATTTAGAGATGAATGTAGAACAGTGGGACAAACGTCTGTATGAGGGATGGGAGAGAGAGAGAGGAGTATAGGTCACAGTGGTGAGTTGGGGGGGATTTGAGGCAAAACAACAGAAAGCATTGAAGAGAACATCAAATTTGGCAAGAGAGGTTACTGGCACTGAACCATAGATGATGGCGTAGTAGAAGACTGTGAGAATCCATTTTACAAGAAGATCATGTCACACTGGGAGGGTAAGACTATCCTTATGATGGTAAAGAAGCCCCAGCTTAGGGTGAAGCTTAGAGTGAAGAGCTAAAAAGTGGGAAGAAAAGTCCAACAAAGGGTCAAGCCATACTCCAAGGTATTTATTGACAGGGATCACCTCTAGGGGAGTACCAGAAGGGGTAGTGAAGGCAGGTAGAAATGGGAGCCTAGAAAGCTTCTGTTTGGAACCAAAGGTCATGGCTACTGTCTTTTTGGTAGTCATTTTTAGGCTATTTGCTATGAACTAGTTTATTTTTGCAGTGAAATCATATTGAAGGGATGTTTAGACGTCTGGGGCAGAGGGACTGGATAAGAACATAATTGTATCATCTGCATACATGTGAATATGGGTGTGGGAGCATACAGAAGGCAGATCATTTATAAAAAGAAAGCACAGGACCTAGGATCGATCCCTGAGGGACACCAGCAAGGATTGGGAGTGCAGGAGATAAGACGTTGCAAACTTTTACTGATTGTGACCGGTCAGTTAGATCAGAGCTAAACCAGGAAACTAGTTCTATGGAGAGACCAATGGCGCCTAGCTAATTTAAAAGGCAGGGATGGGAGACAGAATCAAAAGCCTTTACCAGATCAATGAATATGGCTGAGGTGATTTGTCCCTGATCGATAGCAGAGTGGATGGCATCAGTGAAATGAAGAAGGGAGGAGGTTGTGGAGTGAAATTTCTTAAATCAGGATTGTACAGGGGAGAGAGTGTTGGAAGCTGAGAGGAAATCATTGAGCCTGGTGAGGATGAGGGATTCTAGGACCTTAGTAAGTGAAGGGAGAAGTTATATGGGGCGGTAGCTTTTGGGGTCAGACTGGTTACCCCCTTTATGAAATGGGAGGATAGTAGTGGACTTCCAGGCTGAGGGGACAGTGGAGAAGGACAGATTGAAGAGGTAAGTTAGAGGGATAAGAATAGAAGATGAGGAGATTTTGAAAAGTCTAGGGTGGATGCCATAAGGACAGGATTTTGTGGGGGTTTAGGGACCCAAGTGCACCAAGGACTTCAGAGGGGGAGATTGGGGGCAGCTGGAAGCCAGAAAGCAGAGTAGAAAGGGTAGTAGGGGAGGGAGAAGGGGGGGTGGTCTTGTGATAGAGCACTGGTCGTGAAAAAATTATTTAGATTGGCAGTGACAGAAGGGGGTCAGAGATAAGGGAACCTGTCTCAGGAATTAATGGCGAGAGAGATTCTGAAGAGGGAAGCAGGAGTGCTTAGAGATCCTTCCAGAAGGAGGACGGAGAATTGTTGGAAGGGTGCAGTCGGGCTTTGAAGTAGTCAGATTTCACCTGGCGGATTGCTTTTTGTGCAGCCACTACGGAGGGCTTTGTAACTTTGTAGGTCAGACAGCTTGCAGGAGTTTTTGTAATGGCACCAAGCGAAGTCATGGTTTTTGCACAAAGACAAGATTTCTTGAGAGATCCAGGGGTGGTGGTGTCTTTTTACCCTAACCATTTTTAGTGGGGTGTGGGCATCCCAGAAATTTAAGAAAACTGATAAGAAGTGGGTGAGGGCAGTGTCAATTGAGGGAGTGGAGAGGACTGGTGATCAATTTGCCATGGCTAGGTCAAGGAATAATTTTTTTGTGTCAATCATTTTGAGGGATCGATACTGGATGTATTTGGGGGCGTTTAGGGGACATATCTTTCTGATGCTAAAGGTTGGGCAGTGATCACTAAGCACATCAGTTAGAACACCAGCAGTGCAGATGTGCTGTGGGTGGGTTGATAGAACCCAGTCAAGCAGGGTGTGGGACTGGGAGCGAGGGTTGGGGTGGGTTGGCTCTTTGATCAGCTGGGCAAGGTTCATAGATTCAATCTAGTGGCATGAATTTTGAGACAACGAGGAGAGCCAGTCCAGATTAATATCACCAAAAAGGATTAGCTTGCCTGTAGACGCCATGGTGGTGGTAGTGGTGATGCAGCAGACAAGAGAGGAGGGAGAGAGTTTGGGGGAAGCATATAGAACTCACACAAAAAGCGGCATTGAAGATGGAAGTGTGAGCTTGGCTAATAGGAGTTCATGGGATTTGGGAACTGCTTCAAGGTGGGTGATAGTGCAGCAAAAAAGGGAGTTACAGGAGTAAATTGCAACCCTGCCTCCCATTTTGTCATGGTCTTAGTGGTGGAGGTTGTAGTTAGGAAGGGTGAGTTGGTTGTTTAGGATCTGCAAGGACAGCCATGTTTCTGAGATACTGTACATAGGATATCCAGGGAGTGCTGAGTGGCCCAGACTTTTAATTCATCAAACTTGGGAAGGAGGCTTCAGACATTTAGATGGAAGAACCTCAAGCCTTTAGGAAGGGCAAGTGGAGAGGAGGGATGGGAGGGATCTGGATTTGGCTCAATGTCACCGGATAGGAGAAGGAGGAAGATGAGAAAGGGATAAAGAGGAAATTTACATCTAAGTTTTAGTCAGTGGCAGTGAAGAAGACATTTGAAGGGGGCAGGAGGCATGAGATGCCGGATGGCTTTAAGCTTTATAAGAGAGAGACATTGAGTAGCCCAGGGTGTATTATTATTGAATGGCTGTGGGATATGGTCAGAGGAGGGAGTTGAGGAGCATTAAAGGAGAAGGTGGATAGGCCACACAAGGGTCAGGTTGTAGAGAGGAGAGCGCTGGAAAGGGATGGGGATGAATCTGGGGGGGGAGATGGGAAGAAAGGAAAAGAAGCTGCAAGGGGAAGGAGGAGATGCCTGGGGAGGCCATGCAAGCAAGGAAAAGGGTGGAGACACTGTGGAGTGTAGGGTGATTGCAGCAGTGGCCTCTAGTGGTCACTCAGTATAAGGTGCAAATGGTAAAATGGGAACAGAAAACCATAGATCATGTGACCGATCATGTGACCCAGTACACCTGTAAATGTAGAGCTCACCAAGAGTGGGAGTGGTGAGAGTGGGGGGAGCAGCCACTGCAACAGCTGTGGCGGGCAAGCACATTCACCCAGAGTGTTCTTACCTATGTCCCCCCCCAGGTTTTCCCATCTCAGAGTTCCACCTCCTTGGAGTTGATTTCATATATATATTGGGGCTGTTGGGGTGCAAAGCTCCTCATGTTGGGAGGTGCAGGGGCAGACCCCCCTCAAAAACACAAGTTTCGGTTCCTTCCTTCACCATGGTAGCAGTCCTCCCTGTGGTTTTGGACCACTACCATTGGCGCTATTGTTGCTGTCGGCATTTTCCTTGGGTGCTGCTGTTGTCACCGCTGTATTTCCTGCATGGTTCTTGACTGCATTGTAATTGAATTCAGTATTTTGACCTAGTGCCTATATGGCACCTTGTTCCAGAATGCCCTGGGTGCTGTGCAATCAAATAAAATTAAATACAGTAATAAACAATGTATAACAATTTGAAATAAATCATATGTATAGACATGTACCACTAGTAACATATGCTCACCATCTAGCTACTGTATCATAGACAATATCATTAAAATAAATGGGGAGTTCTTGTGATATATCTAAATTTATACAATGTATATGAGAGTCAAAACTTTACCTCAGGCACTTGGCCAGTGATGAGGGAAGTACCCAGACGTGTGGGATTGTAAGGAAAATTCTCTCTAGGAGTCGAAGACTCTAGTGTGGTTTGGGGAGCCACAACAGGATAATTGGCTCATTCCTCAAATGGACCGCGGATCAAGTGGCCGGCGGGGGATCCAGGCCAGTGGAAAAAACCCAAGTAGTGTACAAGTCGGGCTGTGTACCCAAAGCTGCGTGCAAGTCTGGGCTGTGTGCCTGGTGGGTTTAGAGCCTGAGGGCTGGAAATGGTGATAAAGTGTTCTGTTGTCTCTAATCTGCATTACCAGGAAATGTAGCCCCATGGGGGTCCGTCTATGCTTTGTTTGTTCAGCTTGGATGTGAATAAAAGCCACACTGGAGAATCCCATTCCTGGTTCTGGACATTACAGTTATTGCTTCCTGGGTTCAGATTTACTTGGGTGCCCCTGTTCAGAGTAGCCAAACCTAGGTCCCCTGTGCTGAGAAACCTCATCCTCCCCGAACCCAGACCCCACCAGGTACTGCTGTCAGCTTCAACAGCATGCCACATGTCGTTTTGGCAAAAAGGCAGGGGTGAGGGGTTACATACATATAAATAATTTAGTTTAGCCACTGAAGCATTGTAAACTAAGATAAATAATTTATCTTCACTTTGGGCATATATTTTTCCTTTAGACAGATCACAATGAAACCCTTAACTAATACAAGGGCAGATGGAACAACACCTGCTGACATCACAGTGGCCTCAGCTACACTCAAAACAGAGCAGAGAAATCAAACAGAAATGGGTAAATCTTCAGAAAAAGAACTCATTTAAAAGCTTTACAATTTAAAATATATTTTATAAATTGGGCACACAATTGCCTGACTCAGAATATGCCACTAATTATCACATGTGAGAGGGCAGAACTTACATTTATTTATTTAAAAGTTTTACCAGGAAGGCATGCTGAGCAGACTACTGCTCGATTCCAGATGTGTCCTCATAACTCAGGAAACTCATTTGTGGCTCTGCCACTCATGTGTTATTGTCTTGCCCCTCACTCATGAATATAAATGTCATATCCTGAGTCATGTCACTGCGTATCCAACATGATGTATATCTAGATTTATGCAATAGGTGTGGGCATTTATTTATTAGCTTTTGGTAACCGGGTAAGTACACTAGGCAAAAACACCTGCCTATTTTCAGGTACTACCCGGGAGAGTACAAACTGCAAAATACAGCAATGACAACAGTAATGTAACACAGCAACAATCGATTATGACATAATGAGGATATCAGTCAGGACATACAATAAGTCAGCATTAAAGATCACAGAAACTTATACAAGACATGGAAACAGTAATACAAATTAGGGTAAAAAAGACAGTTACAGCATGAAATTTGCCAGATCACATATCAAATAGCCTATTTAGGGGAGAGAGAAAAAAAACATACAGGTAAAACAACAATACCTAAATTAAACAATCACAGTCAAGAACATCTACATATCAGGTAACAAACACATAAGTTAAGCGCAGTTGCAGTTACCAAGAGAATATAGGTAGGAAAACAGTGAATGCTTAACAGTAAGGTGAGTTGAGGAGTTCTTAACATGTAGGGGGGGAGAGAGTTCCAGAACCTAGGTGCAAAGTAGGAGAAAGCTTGCTCACCCATTTTAGATGAGCAGGACCAAACGGAGAACAACAGGAAGGAGGAGGACCTGAGGGAGCAGGAGTGTGAGACAGGGGTAAGCATGTCACCCAGAGTAGCGGGGCGAGGGGTTCTAGTCAGTGAGTCAATAACACAACCTAGGGCATACTAATGAAGAGCACTGGGAGACAGCCAGTTTAAGGCAGAATAGAGTAGGCAGTGATGGGTTAGGCAAGGAGCAGATAAGGCAAATCTACAGATATTGTTGTAAGACGTATCCCACTTGCGGAGAAGCCCAGCATTGGCATGAGAGAGTACAGGAGGGCATATAGCAGTTGTGGGAGAAGAACACCTCTAGCGACAGAGATTTTAGTCGATGGGGTAAGTGAGTGGCGCACTCTAAAGGCCACACCTATCTTGGCGTTGACTGAGCGACAGACTTCATTGACATGAGAAGCAAAATCCAGAACTGGGTCTAGGATAACCCCAAGATATTTGAAAGATAAAGTGTTGGAGACAGCAGTACTATCACAGGAGTGGACCAGAGCTTTCTAGTGGACCCAAAAAGCATGGCCTGGGTCTTTGCAATTAATTGATAGTTAGAAGAAAACCAGGATTGTAGGGATTGAAAGTCCTGAGATAGAGTTAGATTAATGTCCTCAGTAGACTTGGAGGAAGCGTAAAGCACCAGGTCATCCACATACATGATTATCCTACTGAGAGGAGAAAGGATAGGAATGTCATTAAGAAAGAGAGAGAAGAGCAGGGAACCAAGGATGGAACCCTATGGAACCCCACAGGAGATAGATTAAGGGGAGGATAGAACCGTACAGAAAGAGACAGCCTGAGAATGATTATCCAGATAGCTTCCAAACCATGATAGAGTAGCATCGGAGGCACCAAGATACTGCATCTTGCCCAGCAGTAGTGGATGATGTACCATGTCAAACACTTTAGGGAGGTCTATGAACACAGATCCAGTTATTAAGCCCTTGTCCATATTACATTTGACATCACTGGTAAATTGTGTAAGGGTCATAGTAGTGCTGTGCCCAGCCCTGAAGCCATGCTGTACAGGGGACTGAAGTTTAAAATTGCAAAGGTACTTAGAGACCTGGTGATGAACAAGCTTCTCAAGCAGCTTACTGAGTGTAGGCAGAATTGAGATGGGGCAGTAGTTAGACAGGATTTTGGTGTCACCTTTCTTAAACACAGGTATGGTTCTGGCCATTTTCCGGACCGCAGGTACAGAAGCAGTGCAGGTAGAGAGGTTGAACAGCCTGGTGACAGGCACCACCAGACATGAGACAAATTGCCTAAGAATTCCCGGATGAATGCCATCTGGGCCGGCACTACCACTAGCAGGAATGGCCTTTAATAACTTGAGGACATCCTGGTGCGAGACCCGAGACAACTCAAGGGAAAAGGGGGCAGTGGACGACGGTGCAGAGGCTGCCTGAGCAGTGAGGGATATGGTGGGGGTGGGTAGCGTGGAGAACAGTGCATTGAAGGCATTCGCAATGGTGAGAGGGTGGTTACAGTGGGTACCATTTATAAACATATCATTTGGGGTCATAGGCTTATTGTTCTCTAGAATCTCATTAATCTGAGACCAGTAATGTTTAGTGTTAGAGGCAGAGGCACTGAGCAGATTTCTGTAGTAGGTGCTTTTAGCCAATCTGGACTCTTTTTTACAGGTGTTCTGAAGGGCCCTGTAGGCCTCGAAATCAGAAAGACGTGCAGAGGACTTCCATGTAGACCAGAGTCTATCTCTTAGTTTCAGAAGCTGGAGTAGGGGACGCTTGAGCCATTTGGTAGTTTGCCCTCTTACCCTGCGCGTGGTAACCGGAATGTGTAGGCTTTGTAGGGACAGTAAGGTAGCGCTGAAATAATCAGTTGCTATGTTGATATCATTGGTAATGTAGAGGGGTGACCAGTCAACACAGCTAAGGTCATGACGGAATGCACCATAATTAAGCTTAGAGAGGTTAGGAGAAGATAAGACTTTAGAAGGGAAAGATGGAGGGGAGGTGTCCCAGATGCAGTAAACCAGGCAGTGATCACTTATGGCGTCAGGTAGAACACCAGCGGCGGGGAAATACTCCTTCCTATTTGTCAGTATCCAGTCAATGAGAGTGAAGCAGGAGCCACGACAGGAGATTCTAGTGGGGTCTTGTATAAGTTGAGTGAGGTTGGCCTTGCTAGTCATGGCGGATAGGAGGGAGGAGTTGGGTCCGGCCCAGTCCAGATTAAAATTACCCAAGCAGATAATGTCATTTTTCCCTGTCACGGCCAGTACATGTTCCACAAATTCTTCAAGGCCTGGTCTTGAGTTTCTAGGTGGTATATAAACGCAAAAAATATGGAGTTTTTTAACACTCCCCAAGCAGTAGAAGTGAATGAAGGACCTCGCAGTTAGTGAGAGGTGGAACATGGACAATAGATATGTTGAGATGGGCCTTGTAGTAAAGTGCCAATCCCCCACCTCTCTTTGCATTGGTGCGATCCATCCAAAGTACGTTATAGTCCTGGAGACGGCATAGGGAGTCATTGATGGTAGGTTTAAGCCATGTTTCAGACAAGACAAGGATGTCAGGGTTGTTTGCACTTACCCAAGCCTCAAGTTCTGGGAGGTTAGCCATAAGACTCCTAATATTAAGGTGAGCAAAGGTGAGACCAGATGATTGGGGTAGGCATTGCAAGGGGGGAGACTGGGTAGAAGCAATGGTAGGACCAGGATTGGTCTCCACGTCCCCAGCCAGGATAAGGGATAGTGTAACTATCCATACTGAAGCTGTCACAAAAGCCTAAGAGGTGCACCCAGGGGATATAGAGAACCTACGCTGGATTAATCTGATAAGAGCCCCAATGTACTTGTAATTAAGCCCAGATAGAGGTATAGGGATTGTGGAGTTAGAAGGTTGGAGAAGCTGAAATTGTCCAAAGAGTACAGGGAGCTAGAGGAGGGTAACTCATCAGGACCGGTAGCAATAGTTAGTAAAAACAGTGTAAATATAAGAGACAGTAGGGGGAATAAAGCCCTAAAATCCATAATGGGGGAGTACAGTAATACAGGAGAGAATGAGGACTAGAGGTAGGAGAGGCAGATGAGAGGACAGTGGAGAAGAAAACAGAAACCCAGAAAAGCACTGAGTCAGTGCCAGATACAGGGATAAACTGAGGATTACTGGTGACCTCTAGTGGATAAAAAGAATAAAATGCAGATGGGAAACTAGGGAGACAGAAAAAAAAAGAGGATCAAGTCAGCGCAAGACTACCAGTTATATATCTAACACCAGCTAAGGGTGGGAGGGTATTGGAGGGTGGGAGGGGAGCAGTCGCAAAGCGACTGCGAGGTCCAGGTAAGCACTGAGATTACAAAACTGCAGCCAGAGTTCCCCTGTTGCCTCCTCCAAAATTACAGATAACAAGCTCCAGATTTACAGTTTGAACTGAATTGAAGATGAGCAGGCTGTAGGATTTAACCTAAATTAAAGCAGCTGCCTCCACTCCGCTACTGATTGCAAGCTCCGAAGAGAAAACAAAATTCACAGGCTAGCTGAGTCCGGAGTATTAACAGATACAGTCCTTGCTAGTTTCTAGGGGTTTCAATTTATTATGCTGTGACTTCCAGTCCATTTGTCAATTTCGAGCACCAAGTTAAAAGGTTTACTTTGACCTAAAAGCTCGTTGCCTGTAAAAAAGGCTGGGTCCCAAATTGAAATATGCACTATTCTGGAATGAGAAGTAGTTTTATTTTTCCATTTTACTGTATTTAAGAAATAACTAAAAACAATTCCTAGGAAATACAAGTAAAACCTCCTAACAGCTAAAGGTTTATATAGCGCCTGCAATTTATGCCGTCGAGGCTGGGGGTAACAGGAAGAAACTGATCAGGTCTCCTAGAGCATAGAGGCCCTGGCGCCAGCTGGTGATCCTCGATAAAAAAGGCGCCAAGTTTGAAAATACAGGAACAAAGGGGTTCAGTCGCAGTAATACTGGCGTTCAAGCAAACCTTGAAAGGGTCGGAGAGACCACGAGGGCAGCTCCGCAGGTGGTCTGGACCTTGAGCACTTGAAAGGGTCGGAGAGACCATGAGGGCAACTCCGCAGGTGGTAAAAACTGTTAAATAAATGTGTTTATTTTCATGGGTGTTAAATAAATCATGGAACCACCATTTATTTAACACCCTAACATCAATCAAGCACCATTTATTTAACACCCTGCCATCAGTCATCTCCCTTCTTGCTGGCACTACTTCTGCAACATTTTAATGTCATTTTCTTGAGCTCCAACTCTCTGTTTTGCTCTCTCCTGACAGTACCAGACTGATACACACACACAGACACACACACACACACACACATAGTATTCAGATATAAACACTGTTTTTCTATACTGGCAGCATATTAAACTGATTTCTCTTTTTTGGGGGGAGACATTCAAAACACCACGCTGCAGTCTCTTTACCCGCCCACTCGCTCACTCACTAACTTAATCATCATGCCTGAGATTCTCCTGTTTGTACTGTTCAAAAATGAGCTTTTCAAAAAACAAATCAGTATCCAGCATCAACAAAACAAACACACAGCCAGTCACTGACCTGCAAATAAGAAGAACGCTGTCAGCTCCGTGACTGATCTGCTTTTCTCCAGCTCACTCCTTCAGGGTCTCTCAATAGAGCCACACATTCCACAGGCTCACTTTTCCACTTGCCATCAGTGAAGGCAGAATCAACCAAATAAAGCAGAAACAACAAGATAAATAATTTGCAATTAAAAAAAAAAAGAAACAAGAAAATCAACAACAAAAAAACAAAAACAGCATCACCACAGTGGCTCTCTGTACTTCTTAATAAGTGAGCTGCCATGTTTCTGAAACTCTCCGACTCTCCCACATGCCAAAACCAACCAATGGAAATCTCGCTCCTAACATAAGGATGTCACCTGCACAGCAACCAATCTAACAACCATACAAACCACCCCAATGTTGAGAATGAATATACTAAATACCCTTGAGGAAAGGAGGGAGAGGGGGGACATGATAGAAACGTTTAATTACCTCAGTGGAATCAACAAAGTCCAAGAGGGTAGCATCTTTCAGAAAAAGAGACTTACAAGAACAAGGGGGACACAATTTAAAGATAGAAGGAGAGCGGTTCAGGGGCAATGTGAGGAAGTATTATTTCACAGAGAGGGTAGTGGATGCATGGAACAGCCTTCCTGAGGAGGTTGTGGGGTCTAAAACTGTGGGAGATTTCAAGAATGCATGGGACAGACATAAGGCAATTCTTGTGAGGGGTAGGAAGAAATAGGCTGTTGGTTAACTAGGATCTGTGGCCTATCCTGTAGGTAGGGAAATGGGCAGACTAGATGGGCCTAGCGGTCCTTATCTGCCGTCAAAGTCTATGTTTCTATGTCTATGTTTCTATGTAAATAATCCCACTCAGTTTATAGAAAAGAAAACACAGACTCTACTAAAAATAAATCAGTAAACACCCCCAAAATTCCTTTCCGATTGCATAAATTGGATAGGCAATGGAAGACTCGTGGAATACATGAGTTATCTGTACTTGAGCAGTTTGACCTCGGACACCTCATTTGTGGCTTATGCCATTCAAGAGGTTACCCAAGGTCAAACTGCTCTTGTGCAGATAAATCATGTATTCCACTCATTACTATTGCATATTCCATATATACTAGGACTTATCTCTGGCACAGCTAAAGCTGTCCAGTGTTTAGAGTGCCATAAGAAGCAACTGTAATACAGAGAATAAAGTATGGGTCGGGGTGTGTAACGAGAAGTTTACACACATCCGAGGGGTAAGATGCTACATAAACCCTGAGAGCGAAGCTCGAGGGGTTTATGAGTAGCATCTAACCCTGAGGGTATGTGTAAACTTCGAGTTTACACACCCTGACCCATATTTTATTGCTGGGTTTCCCTTTTTTGCCTCAGCAATTATACAAAATAAGGAGCTTCCAGTGCATCCGCGGTTCGGCTTCATTTTAGTCCGGTGTCCAGACTAGAATCGGCATATTTTAAAACTGTTTTCTTTTTTTTTGGTTCAGGTTTCTGAAGTTTCCACTGTATATCGGGTAAAAAAAAATTAAACAAAAGAACTTACCGTCGAGTTCTTCTGGAGGTGCTGTTTCGGGAAAGATGGAAGCGGCGAGTGGTCTTGACCGGTCGTGCTGCTGCGTGAGCATGCAGACAGCAAGGGAAACCATGCGTGTGTTTGCTGTTATAAACGCTCCTTTATAATGACAAACTATGCTATGGTTTCCCTATGGGAAAAAGGGGGAGCCAATTATTATAAAGAATAAGGTATGACAGGGTGTATGCTATTATGGGATAACAGCGCACTTTGGGAACTTAGGCACAAGGCAGCGTTGAGTTTCTTAAGCACCCAAAAAGTGCCCTTACCCCTTGAAGAGCTAGTGGAACCAAAATAGACAGGAAAATAATACACATTTTTAGAAGTAGTCAGCCGTAACTTTTTGTTTCTGAAGTATTTTTCTTGTTCCCTTTGCTCATTAGAAAGTTTTCTGTGTGATGATATTGTGTTGGATGTGTGGAATAACTCTCAGCCTGGCAGCTGACATATCAGTCTCAAGTCCCCCCCCCCCAACACTGCATCATCAGAATTGTGATCTCACTGGCAATTACATTACAGGCGAGTGACCAGGCAGCTACTGAGTGGCTCTTCCTAAGCAGCAGTGATGTCACAATCAGGATGGTCACAATGCTGATGATGTAGTGGGGAAAACAGAGCTAGATATGTCAGCTGCCAGGCAGAATGCTGTTCCACACAGCTCACCTGCTAATACCAGGTGAACAACCTTCTAATTTAGTAAAGGTGAAAGAAAAATTACCTCATGTATAAAAGGTAATGGTCGACTGCTTTTAAAAATTAATATTGGTTTTAGGCAGTACACTAGCTCTTTAACTATGCACTCCCTGGAGAGCCGTATTGTGATTATAAAATGGTCTCTCTATCTTATTTTAAAAACAGAGTAATGAGGTTCAAAAAGTTAAGTATTTCTGACCTATACAGTTGTACTGGAATAACACACGGTCATGTGATCACATCTAACCAATCATAGATCTTGTTTTTTCTTACCCATTTTATTAGTCTGTACTCAGATATCTGACCTCATCCACTTTCATTGTCTAAGATGGATATCTGAGTGTGAGTGTAATCTGAGTGTGGAGTCTATGACAAACAACAAAATTAGCTCAGCCACATGGATGGAAAAATGAATGTGATGGATAAGTAAGAGTCAGGTAAACGAGTGTTGACTGTAATTTAAATGGCTTATTTATTCATTTGGGAAATGGACAGGTACATTGGGCTAAGAGTTTGCCTGTTTTCAGGCATGACCAGAGTCCTATGGTAATAATAGTTACAGACAACACTGCAGGCATGAGAAGGGCACTAGAAAAATGAATTGGCAACAGTAAGCATGTAGAGATAAAAGATAAATACTGTTCAAGTGGAATAAGTTGCACGTATACAGTGGCTATTATAGGACTTGGCCCATTTTGAGCAGTTCTACTTCCCATAGGGACTGCACTGCAGATTAAATGAACTACAGCTCTACATGTGCAAGAATGGATGCATCTGAGAGCAACACATGCAATGTGTAGAAGGTAGAATTGAACTGCAAACTGTACCTGGAAAAGGAGTATAACCCTTACATCTCCAACCATTTAACTGAGAGCCATCCAAGTGGAATTTAAACACACACTCTTGCATAATTGCAGGGTTTTAGTACGATGAAATGGGCAAGTTAGTAAAAAAAGAAAAAAAAACAATTTAAAGAAAAATCAATTTCAGAATGTCAAACCCAATCAGTGCTGAAGGTGACAGGCCTCTCTATAAATTGATGTAACTGATGCATCTTTCTTGCAATTACCGATCCTGTCTGTTATGGGCAGAAAACAGAATGGCATCATTCTGTTAAGTGCAGTCTCACTTTTGTGACTTAATCAGACCTTTGAGACAGGTGAAAATGGTGGCTAATATCTGTTTCTTTATGAATGCTGCCAATTTCTTCCTACTGTTCAGCCTTCATGGAGCTTCCTGTCATCTACAGACTCTCCTTCTCCTCTATCTCTATCCCAATATCACTTATGCACATGTGAAAGAGTAGCGTCCTCATGATAGAACCCTGATGCACCCTTCTAATTACCCGTCTGACAACAGAGAACATTTCATTCCAAGCTGCTCTCTGAGTAGGGAGTTCTGTCTACCATTGTCCAATCCTCCAGTTAATCCCTTGCCTAGGCCAAAGTTCCCCACCTACTTCTGGTCCACTATGTGGCACTGAATCAAAGGCCTTGGTGAAATCCAGGTACAAGATTTTGCACACCAGGCGTTTGTCCATTGTGTCACCAAACTGAAAAAAAAATCAGTGACATTTGTTTGACACAACATAACCCTTGTGAACCCATATTTAAGCAATAAGGCATGACAGGGGTGTGTTATGGTGGGATAACGGCCCACCATGGGGTGGGTTGAAGCATGAGGTGTAGCCGAGGGCTTCCATCACTGAGAAGGGACATTAGCCCACCATAACACGCCCGCTGGAGTGCCTTATTGCGATTATGAAATGTGTCATTTTTAGTAAATTTTATGCATTTTTTAACATAATACTTTCCGCTGGGCTGTTGTGCTGGGATAATGGCCCAGCTGAAAGCAGCTCTCGGCCAATCAGAATTCAACATTCTTTCTACCCATTTCATAATACAAGTTAATAGGGCCTCCAAGGAATGTCTTTATGGTGTAAGACACTCCTCTGAGCATGATATTTGGGCAAGAGGACCACAAAGTGAAACTGAACAGGACTGTCTTCCCAAACCTCATGAAAGGAGCCTCATGCCACAAGAGACACCCCTTGGAGGCCCTATCATCTTATTATAAGTCGCTCGAGTTTAGCTCTTGATTCATAATAAGTCTAAAGTCTTTTGTTTAATTTTAGTTTGTCATTCTGTCCCCCGGGATTGAAGTGGAGCGCTCCCTTCTACCACTCCTCCATGAGACTACTGCTGGGATAAGAAGTACAATGCTCTGAGCGCTGCCTGGCTGAAGTCACTTCAGGGATTTATAATGATTCCTGTCCATAAGACAGTTTACTTCCAGGAATTCGACTATCCTCTCCTTTGTGATTGCCTCTAATAGCTTCCTAACTATAGACATTGGGATCTCTGGCCATAATTTCCAGGGTTCTCCCAACCCTCACTGTTGTGCAGGGGGAGACACATCTACCCCCATTCAGTTCCTTGGCACTATCTTCTTTGCTAATTATTTATTAAATAGGTCTGCCCACAGTGCTGTCCAGGTCTGCTTTGTCTTTGTCAGCCCTCAGGTGCGTCCCATCCAGCCCCAGAGACTCATCTACCTTTAGGCCCCACATGCTTGTTAAGATATGTGTTTCAAGATTTACTTTATTTAAGGCAAGAGGAAATATAGCCTTTGAGCAGAGGCTCATTTAGAAGTGAATCCCACGTATCATATGCCAAGTTAACTGCATGTTACAACATCACACTCTTATACGCACACAAAATAATAATGCTAAAAAAGACAGAAATTCCTACAATGTAACATATCTAACATATTAAAATGTTTCTTCATGTAATACCATCACTCATATAATAACATTAATGTTTGGCTGATAGACAATCATGTAACCATTTTCTGATCGTACTGGAGGATGCTATGGTGCCCATATACAGTCTAAAATATGAGGAAAGGGGATGTCAAACATTGGGACCATAACAGTATAAGAACAAACTCTGGCAGAGCAACTACGACTGTGAATGCATTAACTAGATAAGGGTGTTTCATGGGCTTAAACATAAACATTTATTTATTTAAAAAATATCAGATTTACAAACCTTTGAGTCAGAGACTCATTTACAAAGGCACCTTGTCGAAACTAATACAAAGACAGCAAAGTTAACAAGTCCAAAAACAATGGCTCAGAGTGCAGACAGTTATAACAATCATTCACTGGAGATACATGGGTAGCAGTAGATAAACAGATGACATAGTTTAGGCACACAGGCACCACATCAAGAAGATCAAAGCAGTTCAAACAATATATAATAGCTAAAGCAAATAGACATCAGGAGTCAGAGAGAAGCCCAGAGTGTTCACATGAAGACTGCTGCATACACTAACTGAATCAAAGTGTAGTACATTGAGAAAGGGCATATTTAAGCAATAAGGCATGACAGGGTGTGTGTTATCATGATAACATCACTCCTGGGGTGGGTTGGAGTTGAAGCGGACCAGTATTTATTTGCACATATTTATTTGATCCACTGGATCAGCGCTATTTGCACAAGCTGTGCCCAGTGTAGATTTTACAGCACTGGTCCTGGTCTGGTGATCTGGGTTTTACCCATACCACACTGTATGTGGCTTAGTGATATACTGTACAGATGGCTGCAGAGTCTAACCCATTGAAGGTTGAAGTTTCAGTAAACCATTATGCTACAAATATCAAGACTCACTCCCTCCCTCACCCCCAGTCACAATTAGTCCTCTACCAAAGTCATGCTTAAATACTGGTGCCTCTACACCCACGCCACTAAGCTTTTAATGCCAACATGCTTCTTCTGCTGCTGTGAGTTAAACTCGTTATTTAAAAACATTTTGTTGAGAAATTTTTGTTTTGGTATATCCATGGTCAGGAAAAATGAATTTGTAAAAAAACCCCAAATCCCCATTTATTAGTTCATTGAATCACAATACAGCATGTTATGAATTTTTCAGATTCTATGTTGAAATCTAGATTTTGCATTTGCCGTATTGGTCCTTGCAAGAACAGATCCAGAAGCAAATGATTTGATACCTTTTAATGGACCAACATAGATGTAACAACAAGAACAAAGTTCTCTAGCTTTCGGACCAACCAGTCCTTCTTCAGAAGCCTAATGGCCGTTGTTTAGAAAAAACAATACTTTTAACAGCTAGATCATGCAGAAAAAACAGAAAAAATCCCCATTGGTTTAAGATACTCATTTAAAAAATACAGATGATGATGTCAGAGAAATTTAACAGTACCATATTACCTTCAGCCAGGAGGTTCCCAGGGTCAATCAAATGTGCTTGGTGCAAAACACATACAAAGAATCCTACTGCATATAAATTTAATTAACATAAGATAACACTGCTGGAGCAGATGACTCTTAAATCAAGCTATGAGTGTCACAGTGTGTATAAGGATGTGATTACCGAAAAGCAACCCCCGCTCAGATTAAAGACATACTAAGAATGCCTTAGGACTCCAAGAAGTTTCAATGCATGCATTATGGACAATAAATTACTAGTAAAGTTGTCTTAAAAACATCAGTGCACACTGTATGATGTGTAAAACTTAGCTGGACCTATCACCCAGCTGTACTCTCCAGCTAGATATCATGCCCCATAATTTCAAAAACCTCTAGTATAGTGACAGGACTTTATAAATGATAATTTAAATATAAATTGACAGTATTAGTGTCAAACAAAAAACTCCAGTCGAGGACCACCAAGGAAATAAGACCATGTAGCCTGATATGTACTGATGTCAATACACACTGAGAATTTAACAACTTGGTGTACCAGAAGTGTCTAAGGAATCTGAAAAAGTGATACAAATTTAATTTCTCTCCTCCTCTTCACACAAACAATACACCCTACCCAACCCCACATCCCCATGATGCAGGGAGTGTAACTAGCTTTAAGGAGATACTCTCTCTCTCTCACACACACACACACACACACACTCTCCTAATGAACCTTTATTCACATCAGTCACTGCAATTGTTCCCCAAAGGAATTCAACTTGTCATGAAATCCTTAGTAAATGGGCTCATGTATCCTAATACCTACAGAGTAAAAATGTGACACTATTTAACTGTACTCCTATCTGCATAGTATTATTAGGTGCAAGCTTTCACCAGAGCAGAATACCATGTCACACAATGGTACATGACCCTGCAATCAATGCACCTGTAAGACCTGTGAGCTCATTTCCACCTCGGACTGTGTGGTTACATCACAAAACAGACAATTCAAGGTGCATGGGAGTTATACATGCACATCACAAAGTGTTGTTTATTTCATTCAGTGCAAAAGATGTCCACAAACAGGTTATGTTGGAGAGACAAGCCAACAACTCTGCACTAGGATGAACTTGCACAGACATACTATTAGAACAAAGACTGAAAAATCAGTGGGGCACCATTTCTTCCAGCCTGACCACTCAATTTCGGATATGTCAGTAATGGTCTTAGAAGGAAATCTCAAAAACACACAACAGAGACAAGCTTTTGAGATTAAACTTATTTTACATCTTAATATGGTAGCAGATGGGATGAACGTTGATCTGGGTTTCATGGGACATTACAGAAACTGACATCCACAGACTTCTTCAGACTGGCATATTATAGGACTTCAGCACGTGTGGGATGTGGGTGCCTGTGCGTATGTATGTGTGTGGGTATGTGTTGTGAGGTACGTGATATAACCAGTGTGGGGCTTGCTGTCACATTGAGGTATGCCTCTTTTTAGATACATGAAGTTACAGTGTGTTACTACTCTTACTTCACACACATAATGGATATTAATTCCTCCTTACTTTTTATCTTTGCCCTGGAGTGGGGTTGATTCCATTGCACCATATTCAGATTACCTAGCCTGTTACTGTTCATACAGGAGTGATACCATAGACTGTCACATATTTTTTTTAACTCTGTACATATTGGGGTGTGATATCTCATTTGCATGGGGGTCCTGGACAGATCTTTTTATATTAGGTTAATATTGTAGTGATTTGTGGAAATGTAGGTATGTTAGACCTCTGGTCTTACACACATTCTTTATATTTACTTCTAGTTACTGTATCCTGGAGAGCGTGGCAATTTTATTTCATTGTAGTTCTATCCAGAATCCTTGGAAGTGTTACTACTCAGAAAGGAGTACAGTTAAATATTGTCACATTTTTGCTCTGTAGGTATTAGGATACATGAGCCCTTTTACTTAGGATTTCATGACAAGTTGAATTCCTTTGGGGAACAATTGCAGTGACTGATGTGAATAAAGGTTGATTAGGAGTGTGTGTGTGTGTGTGTGTGTGTGTGTGTGTGTGTGAGAGAGAGAGAGAGAGTATCTCCTTAAAGCTAGTTACACCCCCCCCCTCGCATTATGGGGATGTGGGTTGGGGTAGGGTGTATTGTTTGTGTGAAAAGGAGGAGAGAAATTACATTTTTATCACTTTTTCAGATTCCTTAGACACTTCTGGTACACCAAGTTGTTAAATTCTCAGTGTATATGGACATCAGTACATATCAGGCTACATGGTCTTAATTCCTTGGTGGTCCTACACTAGAGTTTTTTATTTGACACTAATACTGTCAATTTATATTTAAATTATCATCTATAAAGTCCTATCACTATACTAGAAGTTTTTGAAATTATGAGGTATGATATCTAGCAGGAGAGTACAGCTGGGTGATAGGTCCAGCTAAGTTTTACACATCATACAGTGTGCACTGATGTTTTTAAGACAACTTTACTAGTAATTTATTGTCTATAATGCATGCATTGAAACTTCTTGGAGTCCTAAGGCATTCTTAGTATGTCTTTAATCTGGGCGGGGGGTTGCTTTTCAGTAATCACATCCTTATACACACTGTGACACTCATAGCTTGATTTAAGAGTCATCTGCTCCAGCAGTGTTATCTTATGTCAATTAAATTTATATGCAGTAGGATTCTTTGTATGTGTCTTGCACCAAGCACATTTGACCCTGGGAACCTCATGGCTGAAGGTAATATGGTACTGTTAAATTTCTCTGACATCATCATCTGTATTTTTTAAATGAGTATTTTAAACCAATGGGGATTTTTTCTGTTTTTTCTGCATGATCTAGCTGTTAAAAGTATTGTTTTTTCTAAACAACGGCCATTAGGTTTCTGAAGAAGGACTGGTTGGTCCGAAAGCTAGAGAACTTTGTTCTTGTTGTTACATCTATGTTGGTCCATTAAGAGGTATCAAATCATTTGCTTCTGGATCAGATTATATGTGTAACCTACAGTAATTCAAACAGAAATTAGACACAAATGCCTACCTATCTGAAAGTCAAGCAAATGTGGTTATTATCATTCAGTTGCAAACACCTATAGTCACAGCCAGGATTCCCTTTTCTAGACTCTGGGTAAGTATGACAAGTTGCCTAAATACTGGTACCTTATCCAGCTGTGTTCTGCTTGGGGTGTGTGTTTGTGTGTGTGTGTATGTGTTTAAACATGTAACTTTCTATAGTATACTATATAGCACAATGAATCCTGGCTGCAGTGTTTTTTTTTCTCTGCTGTGGCTAAGCAAGACACTAACAAGACACTGGCCTGCTGTAGGGGCTATTAGACATCAATGCAAAGGGTACACTGTGAAGACTAACTTGGAGAAGATGCAATAAAACAAACTTGAATGACAGCCCCCAGACATCATAAAACACCCAGGGAAAATGAGAAAAACTGCTCTAACAGCCTAGGCAGAAACAAAACACTGGATTGAAGTGAGAACTCAAAACTGGTAGTAATACATATATTCCTGATTTTAACATGCAGTTTTCCTTTAAGAAAACTCAGTAGAATATAAACAGTAGCCTAGAACTGCCTGCCTGAGAATGAAGTTGGTATATTATTTGGAAAAAGGAAAGGCTAGGTCTCTTGTTATGCAATGTCCTGCAAAGTATCACACTAACTGCTCTTAAGATGTTGATGTCAAATGCTGTGAGGTGCCATGGGGAACTTGTTATGCAGAAAGTTCCAGGAAGTGTTTAACCCATTCTACTTCTAATAGCTTTCTCAAACTTAAAAGGAAAAATACACTTCATCACAGACTGTGTTTACAAAGTACTGTGCCCATGATTAAAATAATTTGAACCCCATCCCCCCAAAAATGTGCCCTCACATGAACATGCATGATTTATCTGTAAAGACAATTAAAAAAATGTATTTCTAAATGCATTAGTAACAGCAATGCTTTCAAGGTTATCTGTAAAGACAATTAAAAAAATGTATTTCTAAATGCATTAGTAACACCAATGCAAGATTTTGAAACTACTAAAAAGACAAACTACAGTATATGTAGATAGATAGACTATGGTAAACAAATGTTGTTAATCCCAAAAGCTGAACTTTGTTTTTAGTATATAAATGTTTAAGAAATACCTGAAAGTTGTCTATTTTCCTTAGCTTTTAGACACTTCTTAGTCTATCCTTTTGAGACACCAGGTGACTCTGATAATCATTTGTTCCAAGGGTTTTTAAGTCAGTTTGAAGGCATTTTAAGTATCTTCTGTTCTAGTCCTTAACAAAATGCAGGGAACTCCACAGAATTGTTCTGTTCCTTGGTCCACATCCCAAACATGTGAGTCTTCTTTCAGGATAATAGATCCACCTCATGCCCCTCCCACATGAATAAAAAAAAGGTGGGATGGACCTTTTGGAGATTCTTGGGTGGAGGTGGGATGGACCTTACTTCCCCCCAAAAAACAATGCTGCCTCCCACTACTCAGGGTCTAGTTCTTGTACCACCCATTTAAGAAAGAAAATAGTACCCTGCAACCATTGACTAACATGAAAGTGTATTTAATTGAGGGTGGAAAACATTTCTTGGAGGAGGGTAAGGTGGAGGAGACTATTTACACCTTCAGTCAGTTCCACAGACAGAAAACAGGACATCACTCCATTTGTACATGCAATACTCCTATAGGTTCCACCCACAGTCGTAAAAAAGACTGCCTTTCCCATCTAGTTTTCAGGCAAGGCACTTTATATTCCAAGCTTCTGGTACACTGCGCATGCCCTAAAAGTCAGGTATCATTAGGAGTGTAAGAAAAAAGATTTTCCAAGTTCAGTCTGTCAATGCACATGTTGCAGAATTGTCCTTCAGACTCATTTTCTGTAAGTTTGAAACACCATACCACAAGACCTATGTAGATAGACAGTACTTTTGTGTCACATTGTATAAATTGGGCACACAATGGCCTGACTCAGAATATGCCACCAATTATCACATGTTGAGGGGGCAGGATTTACATAACCCACTGATGGCTCTGCCACTCGTGAGTTATTGTCCTCCCCCCTTTGGGATGTGGGGTAGGTAGCAGCTAGCAGTGGTGCTGAGCACAGGGTTAGTACCGGTTGCTGGGGGGGTAAATAGCACTGGGGGGCTACTGATCCTACAGGAGTACTGCTTGGAGGTGTGTGCATTGCAACTGTTGCAGCTGGGTGAGGGTAGATGTCCACTAGACTGCAAGGAATGCTTATCAAACTGTATTGGGAATGGGAAAGGGGAGCAGAGGACTGGGATTCTCCCTGCACAATGCCTCCACAGATATAATGGTGCAGAGGCATTGTGCAGGCATGGTAATAGCAACATAATGACATGCAAATGGCCTCTTAGGGCCTTACAAGCCTTTTAAGGGGATTACCAAGTTTGAATTCAAATATGGCATGCAGGATCAAAGGTACTAACCCTTTCAAGATGTGTTAGCACCCTTTGCTCCTAAGTATGTTTGAGGCCAACACAGGACAGTACACTGAGCTGTAACATTTTGCACAGTGCTACCGCCTGACTTCATTTATACATGCATTGTGCACTTGCCAGGGGCACAGTATGTGTTTGACACATATCCATAGAGCATCACACTAAGTAATGTATTGCCCTATACTTTGCATAACCCAATCTGTTGCATTCAAATATTTGGCCTCATGTGACCAAAACTAAAGTCCTTTTTCTTGGGACAAGAAACTTACTCAAAAGTGCTCTAACATCTGCATATTGTATCTATCCTTGATTCAATGTCTTGCAGAAATGTCTACAACTTTTTTAGCCCCTGACCCCCAGCCTCCCACTTCTTCTGGCTGTTCATCATCCCATTCAGCCCACCAGTTTCACCCTTCACTGCCGCTTCCTGCCACCTGGCTCCCGCTGCATCCTCAGAGAGTCCAGCTTATCCCTGCCAGGGAGAGTCCCTCCCTGGGATGGGGCAGGGATTAGCATTCCTCTGGGTCCTCCAAGGCATGCAGGTCTGGGGGGACAGAAGCAGTGGTCCCCCAAGGCATACAGGGCTGGGGGGGACAGGAGTGGTGCACTAGGGAGACTGTGGCATGGGGAACTAGCCAGCTGTCATCTGGTACTCTTTCTGTTTTCTGAGTCCTTCCCCACACCCCAATGGTATGACTATTGTGACACCCTGGAGGCAGAGCTTACATGTGGTCACCCACACTGGCAAGTCTTTGCACACAACCAGGTGGTGCTGTCTGAGTGGTGCTCCACACAACCCTCCCCAGGAGAAGAGTCTCTGTGCAAATGCTCTATCACCTTCGCTGCTGTCCTTCACTCCTGATGCCTAAGGCATGGGGCTTGAACATGGGTTGCCAACATGCAAGCCAGTGCCCCACTGCTCGGCCCCACAGTTCCATCTTGTCTACACATTTGATGTCAACCTTGACCCTGAGCTTGCCTTCTCATCTCAAATAATCAACCCTATTAAAACACCTTTCATGCAGCTGCAGAATATTACCAGGGTCCATAATTTCTGTGGTGGTGCTTTTTCTGCTGAATTTCTAATTTACACCTTTATATAGTGTATGGTGGAACACTGTCCTGCATGGAAATCCATGTGTAGAACTGCATTGTTGTACTGCAGTAGTGCTATCAAACTACAGTTGTACTACAGTACTGATGTCACTGCTGCAGCACAATACCTTCAAACATCCACACAGTCACCCACTAAAGCCATGACTCCAATTGCTGACACTAAATAAACAGCATTTGTGATTGTGCAAGCAGCATTTTTCTTTCAAAAATTTAAATTAATGTAAACAGGAGAGAGAAAAGCTCCCAAGCAGTACCACTGTACCCCCATCCCCCTATCTGGCTGCGCCATCCTCACTTTCATACACAGACAAGCCTAATTCGATTGAGGAGAGTGAGAGAGGAGGCAACATAAGGTAAAATGGTCTTTTGTTTTGTTCAAAGTGATACTGGAGAACACCATCTATTTGGCTGAACTGTGAGTGCTTTAGACTGCTGAAAAGCTCTCTGTGACAGTGCTTAACTGTTTAAATAAAAGGAAAGTGTCTGTGTATTGAGCACTATACATTTTAAAATATTGTGTAAGGTCATCCATATACAGACAAGGCTGAGTCTGAATCTCAAGGTTGCCAAGTCAACCAGAGGGCTTTTTGAGGTGCGCTCTCAAAGTCACTGGTTGCCACAGCAACCTTTTTATTCAGACACTGGCTTTTTGTGTCTAGATAACCAAGCACAATCCTCTATATCTTAGCCTCTTGATTACTGACGCGCTTACCAATTTGGTCTTAGCAAAATTGAAAAAATCCATTTCATGCACTTTTGCAAAACAATGCCAATTTTGCATAATTTTGTGCAGTTTAATGAAATAGAATGAGTTTAAAATGCACATTTTTGTTGATTGAAAATACACACTTTAAAAAAATCAGGTTTTAACAAAATGCGCAGTCAATAAAAATGTTGATATTTGTTGAAATTGTTTATTTTTTAATTATTAAAAATTCCATTTTTTAAAATGCTCAATTTGGGGAAGTGATTCCTTTTTAATAGAAGTGCATTGGTGAATTATGAAAATGTGTGGTACTAGTTCATAAAAACTGATCAAGGGTGAAAATTACAATTTTGCACTATCTTGCCAGCAGTACAAAAATATGCCCAACTTGCTGCAACTTGTCTTCTAACTCATACAAGCAAATAAAATCTCATCACTCCAATTTGTAAAAAGGAAAGAACATTGTTGCTAGTTGCCAACTGCTTGTAATATTCCAGTCATTAGAAATTACATTCCTACCACAAAATGATCCCTACTGAAGGGTACTTGACTAAAAGGTGACGTGAGAAATGTTGTTTTGGATTGTTTGTATATTAATACAGGTATGCACTCACTGGTACTGTGGCCCTCTCAGCATCTATAATATGCCAAATAAAACCAGGAGGGATCTGCTTCACAATACCTCACAATGTAAGTCAGTCCACAGTGGAGAAAAAGGACCCACTCACCAGTGCAACTGTTAAACAGCTGGTGACATGTTCAGGAGAACTTTATCATAACCTAATATTTAGACACAGTCCAGCTTGTATTTCCCATTAGTACTGTATTCTTCCTCCCCATTATGTATTACTGAGTTAATTTGTATGAACACAGGATCTTTGTTCCTGAAAAGTTTGTCTATTCCTGCCGCTTTCTCTCTACCTGAAGTCACAGAGCACTGCTTGTGATATCACAGTTACTCCCATGGCAACAGATTGTGATGTCACAACAGAGGATTATGACTTGAAGTAGGGAGTAAGCTATAGAGACAGATGGACTCTAAAGGAACTCTAAGGGATAAAGATCATATATTCATACAAATTTCCTTAGTAATAAATAATGGGGAGGAGAAATATATAAATTATAAATAGAATGCAGGCAGAATTGTACCTACTTATTATGCTGTTTAAAGTTTTCTTTGGGGTGTCAGTAGCTCTTTAAGTGATGTTAGTTATTTATTTATTTCAAAAGTTTCACCAGGAAAGACCTACTGAGCTGGTAAAAAGCTAATTTCCAAATGTGTTCGGGTGAAGGGGATGGGAGGGAGGGCAAAGAGTTACAGGAAGAACAACAATACCATGATAGGGGAATAAGCATCCTAAATAGTAACTGTGCAAAGACAAGGATTGCCAGAAGTAAATATATAACAAGAAAGTGCTGGAAGGTAACTGCATTTGCAATTACAATATAATGAAGTGCTGGAAAATAGTAATATTTGCAATGTGCAGAGGCAATACTGAGTTAGGGATGAGAGCAAAGGCTGTTGATTGTGAAGGATGAAGAAGAGACTACACTAGTTTAAGTGTGGGGTGAAGGTGGAGCAGAGGTAGGAAAGTGTTGGACAGTAGCCCAGGGACCAGTCTTAGGGGCACCTACAGGAGTGAGTAGTGAAGTCACAGAGGAGGGAGGAGAGTGAGTGGTGGGAAGAGCCAGAGTGGATGATAAGAGGGAGAGAACCTTATAGTTTTGGGAAATGGAAGGAGAGGGCAGCTTGACCAGCACTGGATTTCCTTGAGGGGAGTAGTCGAGAACGATAGCCAGAGTTGTGAAGGGGTTAAGAAGTAAGTGGGGGTAGCAAGGTAGCAGGGGAGCTTCTTGGTCATAAAATAAAATGAGGTGTATATGACCCACATTTCATGGTTGACTGTTAAACACTTCTTCAGGATAACACCTATAATATATTTAAAAATAAAACCTATTATCAAATAATAAAAATAAAAACAAAATATATACATCTATTATATAGTTAATTCCAAACAAAGTATTTCAAAGTTAGTAAGAAGTATCAGCATCAGTAGTATTTTAAACTGTCTTTTATGGACTTCTGGTGATGCCATGGAACAAGCAGCAACCTAGAGTGAGAGCTCCCCTAACCTTAACTGCATTAAACTTATCAAAAACATTCCAAAATGTCTAAAAAGTCAGGAGGTAAAGACCAGAATGTGAAAAAAGGCCACCAGAGAGCGAGTGGATGCTCGACAAGCAAGGATGGTAAGGGATTCAGTGCAACCTTTTCAAGCAGATCATCCTCCCCTGTGATTGCACAAGGCCTTGACTATGATACAGATGGTGAGACCGAATAACTTTCACAGAGCCATTTTGAAATCCTCATTTAAGAAATCAAGCAATCTCACCAAGAGAATAAAAGGGATTTCCGAACAGTACAACAGCAATTATCTACCCTAGAAAACTGTATGGGGCAGTTTGAGCAACGGATCTCTTCAGCTAAAGATAATACCATGCAGCTCTCCCAAGTGGTTCAGTCCCTATTAGAGCATACTGGAGACCTCCAGTTAAAATGCCTGGATTTAGAGGGGCGATCACGGACAGAAAACCTCCGGCTATATGGACTCCCAGAGGGGATGGAAATTGCCCCAATGCATTCCTTCCTGGAAGACTTGCTGAAAGATATATTAGAGCTTCCCACTGGCCATGACCTCCATATCGAAAGGGCACATCGCTCTCTCCAGCTAAAGCCAGCAGACCCTTCTGCCTGCCCAAGGTCCATAGTATTCAAACTAAGCTCCTACCAAAGGAAAGAAGACCTTCTAGGTAGGGCATGGGCTAAAAAGGAGGTCACATACTTAACACACAGGCTCTACTTTGACCACGACTATCCACAAGAAATTCAGACTCAAAGACTCTGCAATACCCCTCTGCTGAAGATTTTTAAAGAAAAGAAAATCAGGTTTCATACCCCATACCCGGTGAAACTCTGGATCTTCTGGGCAGATGGCATAAGGCTTTACTCCTCGGTTGAAGAGGATGTGGCTGCATTCAAAGAAAAGGCTCCCCCTATTCCAGAAATCAGGAACCAAAAGCAAGGGAGCTGGATCCTGGCGTGGCAGAGACTGCTGCACAGGAAACAGTCCAGACAACATTGCCTTACCCCAGCAGAAGCCCTACAGCAACTGCAACAGATGGTGAACAGACCAGCACCACATTCAAACAAGCCTGCATGAAGACGATTTCTCTGCTGTAAGTTTTTTTCTTTTTCTGGGATAATGTACGTGGGTGGGGCTTCACTGTGCAATGGCCTCACCACATGTGACACTGCCGAGCTGACTGACTGACTGCCCGGTCTACTGCATAAGCCTGCAGAGGGACAATTTTGTTGCAGGAGTGATACTTTCCCCTCCACAAGAGAATTCTTCTGAGTTATTCAAACCCTAAAATGACCAGCATGGACACAGTTCGGTTTGCATTCCTGGTAGTAAAGACACACTACAAATTATTTTCCTTTTCTTTTCTCTTTTTGATATACTGGAGAAGTGCTGGTCTTAAGGAGGCACTATGCCTTTTTCTTTTTTTTTTGTCAGGCTTTTGCCAGATGTTAATCAATAAAATTGCAGAGAAGTATATTACTTTGGAGCCGTGAGGGAAATCAGTAGGTTATATTTTGCCAAACAGCAAAGACATTTTGAAGATTACAGAGACACTTTTGGAACTCCTTACTTGTCTTTTCATAGAGGTTAGCAGAGGGAGGGGAGGTTGGGGTGTGATGGTTGACTTTAAAATCCACCTACATGATGTCTGCCTTTTTTGGCATCTTTTTTGGGGAGCCTGCTTGTTATCAGGCTCCAGAAGAGGTCTCCCAGTGATGGGAGGTCACCCATACCTCTTCAAGCAGCCCTTTTTAGGGCAGATACAGGGGGCCCCATTGCTTACGGGGCCTCCTACCTTGGATGCAGAAAGTTTTATTTGTATATAGTATTGTTCTAGCCATGTTGGTGCAGTTACAAAAGTTTTGTGTTGGGCCATGCAGGTATAATGTAAGATCTGGGAAGTGGGTGAGAGGACATGAAAGGTCTTGTGGGGGGGAGCTTCTGGGGGAGAACCAAAATAAATACACAAGATATGTATTATTATACTGGCAGACCATCCTGTGGCCATGGCATTAACCTATAAAATTTGTTCTTAAAATGTCCATGGGTTTACTAACCCTATGAAAAGGACTAAGATTTTATCCTGTATGAGACGCTAAGGGGGAGATATTCTTTTGTTCCAGGAAACCCATCTTTCAGCAACTGAACACAAGAAATTTGAGAGGTTGGGATTTTCAAATGTGATAGCCTCCTCCTATAAAGGGGGAAGATGAAGAGGAGCAGTGATACTTATTCCCCACATGGTTCCTTTTGAAGTAAAAGACAAACTGACAGATAAAGAGGGAAGATACGCCATGGCCAAGGGATACCTTAATGGGCATCTGATGACATTGGCCTCAGTATACTTCCCCCGAATACAGATCTAGAAATTTATAAATCTTTTTTTCTACAGCTATTAACCTGGGGGTGAGGGACAGATTATTTGGGGGGACATTAACCTAAGCTTACAGGATGGTGAATCCCAAACAGGTATAAAGGTTAAAAAGACTATTAGAGAGGTAACCAAGCTATTGAGAGAACTGGGCCTGGAGGACACCTGGCTATACCTTAACGGGAGCTTCCCAAGCTATACCTTCTACTCACATGTACACTGTACACACTCCTGCCTGGATTATATTTTTACTACATGGGATCATATAGGGAGCACCCTTAAGTCATGGTTGGGGGACCTGGTGTTATCCGACCATGCACCGGTTTTCCTAGAAGTGGGATTGGGAAAAGGAAGGAAAAACACTTTTTGGCGGCTTAACTTCTTGGTCCTTAAGAACCATGAGGACACTGAACAGCTAAAAGAGGTAATCCAGCAGGGCCTAGCAGACAATGATGCCCCAGACATGTCTCTTGCCATTCTATGGCACACCCTTCAAGCTCTGATCAGGGGTAAATTGATTGCAATGTCAGTACAAAAGGAAAAAGCAAGGGATGCCCAGAGAGAGACTCAATAACAAGGCGAATGGCAGAACTAGAGGATTTGCAGAAACATAAGATCTACAAATCACGAACCATGGGTTTACTAACCCTATGAAAAGGACTAAGATTTTATCCTATATGTGACGCTCAGGGGGAGATATTCTTTTGTTCCAGGAAACCCATCTTTCAGGAACTGAACACAAGAAATTTGAGAGGTTGGGATTTTCAAATGTGATAGCCTCCTCCTATAAAGGGGGAAGATGAAGAGGAGCAGTGATACTTATTCCCCACACGGTTCCTTTTGAAGTAAAAGACAAACTGACAGATAAAGAGGGAAGATACGCCATGGCCAAGGGATACCTTAATGGGCATCTGATGACATTGGCCTCAGTATACTTCCCCCAAATACAGATCTAGAAATTTATAAATCTTTTTTTCTACAGCTATTAACCTGGGGTGAGGGACAGATTATTTGCGGGGGTCATTAACTTGAGCTTACAGGATGGTGAATCCCAAACAGGTATAAAGGTTAAAAAGACTATTAGAGACGTAGCCAAGCTATTGAGAGAACTGGGCCTGGAGGACACCTGGCTATACCTTAACGGGAGCTTCCCAAGCTATACCTTCTACTCACAGGTACACTGTACATACTCCTGCCTGGATTATATTTTTACCACATGGGATCATATAGGGAGCACCCTTAAGTCATAGTTGGGGGACCTGGTGTTATCTGACCATGCACCGGTTTTCCTAGAAGTGGGATTGGGAAAGGGAAGGAAAAACACTTTTTGGTGGCTTAACTTCTTGGTCCTTAAGAACCGTGAGGACACTGAACAGCTAAAAGAGGTAATCCAGCAGGGCCTAGCAGACAATGATGCCCCAGACATGTCTCTCGCCATTCTATGGCACACCCTTCAAGCTCTGATCAGGGGTAAATTGATTGCAATGTCAGTACAAAAGGAAAAAGCAAGGGATGCCCAGAGAGAGACTCACTAACAAGGTGAATGACAGAACTAGAGGATTTGCAGAAACATAAGATCTACAAATCACGAACCCAGAATTTAGCAGCCCTAAAAAAATGCGCTGAATGCTCTGCAGGATTATTACGTGGAACAAAAATCGGTGTTCCTTAGGCAAACATTTTATGATGGGGGACCAAGATCTTTAAAACTTTTAGCAAGTCGCCTTCGAACCCAAGGTGCTAGAACCACCATTACTCAAATTAAAAACCCTCTGTCAAACACCCCTCAGCAGACCATGTCTGGTATCTCTAGGGCCTTTTTAGATTATTGCACACAACTATACTCTGCTCCCCCAGAGATGCCACCAGAGGATATTTCCTTATTCTTTCAAAAGCTTCAACTTACTACCCTAATTCAACACACAAATTATCTCTCATAGCCCCTATATCCAGTTCAGAAATAGAAAGACAGATTAGGCCTCTTAAAGGCTGGGAAGTGCCCAGGCTCAGATGGGTTACCAGGTGAATTTTATAAACTATATAAAAAAGCTTTAACCCCTATATTGCAGAGAGTCTTTAGTTTTGTTTCATTCAAGGAGGGGACCATCCCACCATCTTAGAACTTCGCTATTATTTTGGTTATTCCAAAGGAAGACAAGGACCCCACAGAATGCCCCTCTTATCGGCCAATCTCAGTTTTAAATACAGATTATAAATCAATAACGTCTATAATGGCACAGCACTTAAAAAAACCTAGCCCCTCATTTGGTGAATTTGGATCAAAGTGGATTTATAGCAGGGAGATAGGCCCAGGACAATATACGGAGAACGATATACCTTTTAGACCATATTCAAAAGCAAAATACCCCAACACTCTTTTTTAAGTCTTGATGCAGAAAAAGTATTTGATAAAGTGTCCTGGTCCTTTCTTCGAAGGGTCCTTGTTTCCTTTGGTTTCCCCGACACTTAATTGATCTTATTTTAAAATTTTATGAAGCCCCTCAAGGATACATTCGTATAAATGGTCATATTTCCCATAGTTTCCCACTTAGAAGGGGTATAAGGCAGAGCTGTCCCCTCGCACCCCTCCTTTTTGCATTTTACATTGAACCCCTAGCCCAGTACATCCGATTAACACCAGAAACTGAGGGCATTCCTCTAGCAGGAGTAGAGGATAAACTTGCTCTATTTGTTGATGATGTGCTTATTTTCCTCACCAACCCAGAAAAGTCACTTCCAAACCTCTTATGAGGACTGTCCTGGTACCCATCTCTGTCTGGGTATACTTTAAATGCTCATAAAACAGAGGTACTAACAGCCAATTTCAGCCCCTCTCAGGCTCTGAGAGCGAATTTTAAAATGAAATGGGACCTTTTGTCCCTCAAGTACCTGGGTATCAGGATTGCAAAGGATCTAACACAGCTTATTGTTAATAACTATTACCCATTGATAGACAAAGTGAGGCAAGATATGAGACAGTGGGGCATTTTGCCATTGTCTTTTTATACTCAAAACCTATCTTTAAAAATGAACGTGCTTCCCAGGTTTTTATATCTGTTTCAATGTGTCCCAAGTCAAATTTCACCCAAAGAGTTACTTAGTTGGCAGAAAATGATTAACTCATTCCTATGGAATGGTGGTAAACCAAGGATTAAACGAAAACTTCTCCACTTACCTAAAATCCAGGGGGCATAGCCCTGCCTTCCCTAAATCTATATTGGATAGCGTCTCAAATGAGACTGGCCCTCCTATGGGGACATGGGAGATACCAGGCCCACTGGAAGAGGATAGACCTGATAAGGAAGCTCCCATTCCCCTTGGAATCGATACTGTTTTACCCTCCATATCGTAAGCAGGCAATGGAGGTCCTCAGACAGAGCTGCACAACCATTTTAGAGGTCTAGAGAAGGGGTACATTAAATAAAGCTTTGCTGCCACATCAGTGGAAATATACTTGGTTCTGATGTAATCCCCTTCCCCCCTTACACCATGACACGTGGTATTCTATTCGGGCTACTCGAGTTTTATTCACTCCCTGGCAACGACTAAATAAGGGCTCTGTAATGTCATTTGGAGAGGCCTAACAGGCCTTCTCTTTAGGGGAGGGGGACAGATTACACTACTATCAGCTGAGAGACTATTTAAATAAACAGCTTAGGAGGGAATCACAGCACTCCCAACTGTTCATTGACACTATCCCATGTATTACAATATGGAAGTCTGAGACAGGAGAGAAAGCTATTTCAATCATTTATAAATCTCTAATACAACTTACTGCACATGCATCGGATAGCCTAAAGGTCAGATGGGAAAGAGACTTCTCTACACCAACAGACGAACCCACCTGGACCAGAATTTGGCAGGAGACCTGGGCAACCACTTCCTCCCCTACCTGGAGGGAATTTGTATGGAAAGTCAGGGCTAGGTTTTTTTTAGTACCTGCCTTTGTTGCTCATAGATCCCCAGGATCATCTGTCTTCTGTTGGAGGGGCTGTGGAGCTCAGGTAGCAAACCAAGTTCATATTTTTCTTACGTGCCCAATCATTCACCAGTTCTGGCTTGACCTATCCTTATCCATTTCACAACTTTTTGACTTACCCCAAAACCCGGGCCCACCACACTTACTTCTGAGAATCCCACTGGAAGGAATTTGAGGTAAAGATTCAAGATCTATTTGGGCAATTTGTTTGGGAGCAGCATATAAGGCAATTACGAGAAAGTGGCTCCAAAGAGTTCCACCCACTGTGGATGACTGGGCTTCAACTATAGAGCATATACAAATATTTGAACAGATGACTTTCTCTTTGCAGAACAGAATAGGTATCTTTATTCAGAGATGGGCAAGATGGGAACTATGACATATGCCCCCACGAGGTGGCTTGACCCCTCATCGAGTCATCAAGACAGATGAGAGAATACCTATCTAGGATACTGACAATAGATTCTTGGCCAAAGAGACAGGGGAGTGATCCTGCATAGAACATGGGATCCCCCCCAATGCTCTCCCCTAGTGGCTTTATCCCTACCCCGATAGTAAATATACCATGACAGCCTCCCCATAATAATAATGATAATAATAATAAAAATACTATCCCCTAACAGATTGTTAGATAAAACACTGACTATAGAAATGCAGTATCTAAATATACCTGTAGTAACTGGCCCTTGTTTGATGTTTGTGGATTTTTCTTTATTTTCTTTTCTAGAATCCAGATGTGACCAAGCATTGGTACAATGTTTACCCTACAGATGCTATATATGTCCTATTCTACCATTTTGGAAGTTGTAGTAATGCTGGAATACTGTATTTGTACTAATCTTTAAACAGTTTTACATTTAAGATAATATTTATGATATGGTCATGTAAAGGCAATTTACCTGTTCAAGATAAATTCTCAATAAACTAAGGGCTAGATATTCAGACTGCGCCAGGCAGGGGCGCAAGCCTGGGCACAGTGCAACTGGGTTGAGCCAGGGCATAGTCCTCCAGGCAATATTCAACAGTGCTGTGCCATGGCTCAGCACCATTGAATATGGAACTGAGGGTGCACGCACTGCGCATGGCACAGTGGCACTGCACCAGTGCATGTGGCAGCAGGGGATCAGGGAGCTGCACTAGTTCAAGTACAGTTGCACTAGGCACAGCAAGAGTGATATTCAGCTGTGGGCATGCAAATCAGGCCATAATGCATGTAAGGTGCAAATGGGTCCATTTGCATGTCATTATGGCCCCATTTGCATGCGGTGCACCGATCCCCGGCGACTTGCGCCTGGCGCCCTGCCAGGCTGCAGCCGTCAGGGACCGCCGCCCCATGGCTGGCTTTGCATCTGAATGCCCGTTCACGGGCATATGTACATAGACACCCTGGTGGTCCAGTGGACCCTACCCCTTTGCCCGATCGTGGGCATGAATTAAATTAAGCCCTTGTGGTCCAGTGGACTGCTATCCCCTGCCCGATCACGGGCATTAATAATGATCTCGGCAACTCAGTTGACTGATCTTTCAGCCCGCCACGGGCGTTATTATACAGCCTTGGTGGTCCAGCTTCATCTCACCGCTCACTTAGTCCCCGCCACTTGCACTTCTCGTCAGTGGTGGTGGCAGTCACCTGCAAGTCGACTGGTTGCCCACTCCACGACAGCGCATACGGTAGGGCTGGATTTATTGGTTTCACCGCGTACATGGTGTGCAGACTATACTGTACTACATAGTCCTCGATTTGTGAATGAGCATTCATTCACAATTCGGGACTGCGTAGTACAGTATGGTCTGCATGCCCATTGGCCCACGCAGTGGACCAATAGGTGTACAACCCTACTGTACGCTGTCAGTCAGCGGGCGGCCGGGCGGTTTGCGGGTGGGGAGCTGCAGCCCACCACTGATCGGGTGGGTGCAGGATCGCTGGGGACTAAGTGGGCAGGTGGGGATGGGGAATACCACTGGACCACCAGGGTGTTTGTCAAATGCCCACGAGCGGGCGAAGGAGATCGGTCCACTGGACCACCAAGGATCATTTTATTACATGCCCACGAGAAGGCGAAGGGAATCGGTCCACTGGACCACCAAGGATCATTTTATTACATGCCCATGAGCGGGCAAAGGGAATCTGCCCACTGGACCACCAGGGATCATTTTATTATATGCCCGCAATCAGGCAGGGGGTAGCGGTCCACTGGACCACCAGGGATTACATTAATTCATGCCCGCAATAAGACGAGGGGAGGCATGATGCCCCCTGGGCAGATGGCTCGTGGACTGTGTCCTGGGTGGTCGGGTGGCCACCCACAGCAGGCAGTTGCTGTGTTATGCCTAGCAATATGGCAGCCAGCCTGTAGATGTCCCCGACTTATTCCATATTTTGACGGGCTCAACATTGCAGCTCCCTGTGTGGCTCAAGGCAGGTTTGTGCCTGCATATGAGCCACACATTCTGGGCTGAATATCGGGATGTGCCACATATGCATGGGCACGCCCCCCCCCCCGCACTTGTGCTGCATTCATTACTGGTGCGCCCCGGCACATCGGGGGTTGTGCAACACGTCCAGCCCCTTTGAATATCACGCAGGGGCGCATTGGTGGGTTGCACATGGCGCAACCCCTTTGAATATCCCACCCTAGGTATATAAAAAAAAACTGTCTTTTACATTAAATTCATTTTACTTCTGTGGCTCAGTTATATCCACACAATAATTCCCTATTCTGTGCACCATCATTTATCAAAGAATATTTCAAACTTAATGCATGCCCCAGGGGTGTAGTAAGGGACAAGACTGAAGGCCGAGTGTCCTTATGCCCCTGGGAAGTTCATTCAAATCCTATAATGCAGACACTGGAGGGGCTTATTACACTTACTAAATGTCAATAAGTAGTTTTTGGTGGCGGAGGAAAAGAGATTCAGTTCCTGACTGTGCATTTATAGATATTTAATGCACAGGAAGGTGATGTGTCTCAACCAAGGAAATTTCTTAATTTTCCCCTCCCATTTTATAAGTAAACATACTTGATCTCTGCAGCGGTATTAATATATTATTTATCAAGATTTCTCAGTAATACAGTATATTAACATTTTTTTAAAAACTTCCACAAAGATGCCTATTTCCAGAGCAGCTGCTCATGAAACACTCTTCACAGAATAAGAGTGTCTCACACTTTTGGTGTCATGCCTAGCGCAATTCTGGACATCCCTTCTGGGACCGGAGCAAGCTGGCTTTGTGGCAGGGTGTAACCCGAGTGACCACTTTAGAAACTGTTCCATCTTATCTCTGTATCCAGGGGGAGTGGTGACAACTCAGTGCTCATCTCCCTGGATGCGGTGAAAGCATTTGACCATGTGTGTTGGTCCTGATCTTTGTCAGATATGGGATCCCAGTGGAATTTGTTTGTAGTATACAGGCTTTGTATTTCAGACCCTCAGCTCGTATCGTATGTAACAATGAACTGACTGAGGTGTTTCCCTTATCCAGAGGAACACGTCAGGGCTGCCCCCTGTCACCATACCTATTTAATCTTCATACTGAGCCCCTGACCTGTAAAATTAATCTAGCCACAGATATCCATGGTATTAAAATTGGTAACCAGGAATTAAAGTTATCAATGTTTGCGGATCATGTGCTTCTTCACATCTCTAACTGGCAAACCTCCCTTCCAGCAGTAATGCACCTTATTTCTCAGTTCAGTGCATTTTCTGGATATAAATTTAAATTTGAATAAAATGGTGGTCCATCCCCTTTCATCTTTCTCTTCAAGAGACGATACTGAAAAACTGGGATTGCAGTGGGACCCTAAGGCCCTACTATATTTGTGTGTCCGGGTATCCCGTGATCTAAATCAATTAAAAGCTCTTAATTTGGATCCCCTTTTAACACAAATAGATTTGGACCTCAAATGATGGTGACACCTACCTCTATCGCTATGGGGAAGGGCTAACATTATTAAAATTAACTTTGTGCCCTGTCTAATATATCCTCTCTTTATGCTCAATATTTTTCTCCCAAAAAGTTGGTTCTCCACATTGCATTATTTTGCTCGGCCTTTTTGTGGTTGAACAAGCCTCCAAGGAGGGCCTTTGCTGACTGTGTAGGCTGTGCTGGCTGAGGGGAGGTCTTCAGTTGCTGGATTTTTATCATTTTTATTTGTCAATGCATGGGGCCAAATACTTTCGATGGCATACTTCAGAATTTCATACCCCTTCTCTTCCCATGTGGTTTATTATTGAACAAATCCTTGCTTGTAACTATAAACTAGCATTACCATTGCTATTATTTGTATCACTATCCGATTTACCTGCAGACTTAAATACCACTCCTATTGGATGATCTATACGAGCCCATTGCCAGCTATGTAGGCTTTTGAAATATTCCCAATTAAAAAATTTGGGCCAACCCCTTTTCCGTAATCCCAACCTTTGTATCTGTGGTACTCCTGTACTTGAATCTCATTGGAGAAATTTAGGGATTAGTACCATTGCTGATCTTATTCAGGAAGACAAAATTATTAATTTTTCTGAGTTTCAAACTAGATTTTCTTGCCCTGCCTCGTATTTTTTTAGATTTGCTCAGCTACACCACTGTATAAAATCCTATTTGCAGCCACCTCCATGGTCAAATGAAGCCAGCTCCTTGTTTCAGATGCTGGCCTCATCCTCTGCTAGAGACAAAGCTGTCTCTCAATTGTATCAGGAGGTGGGGATACAGGTCTGGAATTCATTTTCCCTCATGGCCTTTTATTGGAAACACTTCTTCCATATTAATTGCCCAGGCTCTTATTGGTACATGATTTGGGAAGAGGTATATCGCTTTGTCAAACAGGACCGTTTAAGATTAGTACAATTTAATATTCTGCATGACCTTTATTTTTCTCCCTTTAAGTTGTATAAGATGGGGAAACTGGCTTCCCTTAAGGGCGAATTCTGTGGACCAAAGGATGGCACCCTATTATGCATGCTTTGGAGCTGTCCTAGAGCTAATTCACTTTGGTCAATGGTACAAAACACACTAACACCATTTTTTGGGTTTCCCTCCTATTTCACAAAAGAAATGTTTCTCTTAGGGGATTATTCTACTGTTCCTACAGTTCAAGAGAAATCATATATGGCTATGATATCTTTAGTAACTAAATTAATAATTATAAAACACTGGAGAGGAGCTTGGACACCCTCATACTCTGAATGGCATCAGCAGTTTTTTTGTGCTTACAATGCAGAGCATGCAATTGCCCTCTCCAATCATGTGTGGTATAAGTTCCAGGCCTGTTGGACCACTCTATATTCCTATGTGACACAATCATCCTAGTTTCTCTTACTCCCCCCTTTCAAACATGTAGATTTGATATGAAGGGTATTGGCCTGTTTCTAGGATTGAGGTTATTACCATCTTATTATCTCAGAGATATGTTTTTGTTACCATATCTGTTCTTAAATGACTCTCTTCTACAAGTGCACAAGGGGTGTGGGTGGGTGGACTTGGGAGGAAGGGGGTTAGGGTTTTTGTCCTTCTTTTTTTGTTTTTCATCCCAGTAAGCTGTATTGGTATACTGTTATGGTTTAAGTATTGTTTCTCTTGGTTTACTACCACTTTGTTTATCTTCATTTATCCAGTTGATATTGTTATTTGTTCTTTTTGTTGTTATTCCTTGCTCTGTGTTATGGAAATTGAAAAATAAAGTTAACTGCAAAAAAAAAAAAAAGAGTGCCTCACACACAGAGAAAAGAAGCAATACGATTGGTAGAGAGCACTCCCTTGATCTATAATTGTGTCTATGGGCACACTTTCATGTAGTTGTCTTCACTAGGTCTATGGAGTTTTGACAATGTCAGAGGTACAGCACAGAATTCCATACACTGTTTTCATAGGTCAGCAGCTTTTGCTTAGCATTTTGCACACAAACTGCGACAGAGTGAAAATGCTAAGTTACTGGTTCCATGAAGAGAACAGTACAAGATGTCGTCCACAAAATGAAAACAATACAAAACACAGCCTTTCACATCTGTGCCTATCAAATATTTAAATAGGGTCTGGTACGTTAGCCCAACTCTTGAAATCATGACAGACGTTAGTCTAACTGTGATTGCCCAACCCAGTCATAACACTGACGCATGTATTCCTGACAGTTGAAATCCTGTTTCCCAGAAGACCGACTGCAAGCCGCCTTTTCTGGGGCAGTGTGTTTAGGCTTTTGGATATGCTCTGCAGTCCCCTGCTGTCCATGCCTGCCTTGTTCTTTGCTCCTTGCCTTTCGCTTTGTTTCCCCTGCTCCTGCCCTTGTCCTGTGTCCTTTCTCAGTAATTGCTGATGCTGCTCCATGGTTCCTTTTTGTGTGACCTCTCATTTCCCTACTGCTGTCCCGTCCTTTCCCCATTTGTGCTGTGCCTGATGGTCCCCCCTTCCATTATGCTGTGTTGGCATATTTTCTCTCTTCTCTCCTTCCCCAGCCCATTTCTCTTCCCCACTCCTTTCTCTCTTTCAGTAGTTCTCCACTGCTCCTTGCCACATGTAGTTGTCTGTGCCTTTGTTCCTCCTCCATCTCTGTTCATCATTCAGAGCTGCTGCTCCATTTCTTTGTCAGCGCTTTCAGGTTCAAGATACAGTCTGCATCCGCCCATTAAAGTTACTGCTGCTATCATGCCTTGTGAACTGCCAGCTTTTGGCTGGAAATCATGCTCTGCCAGCTCCAGCAGCTTTTTCCTGCTACACAGCAGGCAAGGGGCTGAGTCCATCCCAGGAAGGCATGCACTGAGGAGGGGGGGGAGCGGCTCACCTCTCAACTCTTTTGCACTTGTTGTCTCAAGTTTCAGTGACCACCCAGTTCAGTTCCCAACTTGTCTCCAACTTGTATCAGTCAGACTGCACTTGCGATTGGTATTTTGTTACATGGAATTTCAACAGTTGGGATTTCATGCAGCAGTATTATGGTAGCAGTGGGCATTCAGTTAGTATTATTGGGATTTGAGATGAAGCAACCATATGGATCCCAGTTAAATATGGTCCTTTGGAGGTATGAATTTAAATTTTTTAAATATGAACACTACAAACAGCTGCCAATTAGTACAAGCATTCTGCCCACCTTTAAAGATTCCATTTGAGAATTCATTTTAAATCTGCACTAACTGTTTTTACAGTTCATCATGGCAATGCATCAACTTACTTTACTGAGTTTTTTTTAACATTGTTTCTTTTACCAGACTACAGGTGGGGGATGCAACCCCTATTCAGTGCCTGGATATCTCTCCCGGTGTCCCCCTCCAGGCCACCTGGCTGGGTGGCCTGTAGCTTGCCCCATATGATGAGGATCCCCCAGAGGGCAAGGAGGAGAGACCGAGATCCACTAGAGACCCTAGCCAATGCTTACACCTACGGCATCACTTGGGAGGTAGTCCAGGGGTTCAAGGAGCTCCATGACCAGGAGTGTTTCCTTGGATATGCACTGTCATCAGTATGGGATGGGCATGCTCCCACACTCATCCCATGTACTTTTGCCAATGGTCCACTGTGCCAGGTAGTCCTGGCTACTGGACATCTAGGCCCAGATATTCAAAAGGGTTGCGCCATGCGCAAGTCCAAAATGTGCCATTCTGCGATATTCAGCAGGAGGCAGTTACGCCACTGGCACCAGGTTGCGCAAGAGAGCAATGCAAATGAATGCATGCTCAACAGGAGGGGGAGGATCCATGCATAACCTGCGGCCCGATATTCAATCGGGTTACGCCAGAGTTGTGCATCGCCAACAAGCTGCGCCCGCACAAGCTTGAGCCAAAAAAAGGCTTAGTGGGGCCACCCACAGGTGAGCTGCTGCATTGCAGGGTGCAACACAGCAGCTGCCACCTAACTAGCGCCCAACTCGCTCCCTGTGCCCCCACCAGCCCGATCGCGGGCAGTACGTAATGTCCCCCACACATCCCATCACCGATCGCGGGCAGAACCTGTATAAACCCCAGTGCCCGATCGCGGGCAGAACCTGTATAAACCCCAGTGCCCGATCGCGGGCGGAATGTAACCCTCCCCAACCCGAATAACTCCCTGGTGGTCCAGTGGACCGTAAAGCCCGATCGCGGGCAGGAATGTCACAGCACAACCCCTCAAACATCTCCCTGGTGTCTAGTGTCCCCCCACCCACCGAGCCCCTCCCCGCTCCCCCGCAGCGGCGGGCGACAGCATCCACCCGCCTGCCGCCCGCTGCCCGCCCGACTGACTGTCCGGTAGGGCTGCCGCCCGTGGTGCAGAGCTACAGCCAATGGGCGTGCAGCCCACACCGTACATGACAGTCCAGATTTGTGAATGATCATTCACAAATCTGGACTGTCATCTGTGTATGCTGCCGCCCATTGGCTGTAGCTCTACACAATCGAGCGTGCAGCAACCGACAATCGGCTCGGCGGCGGGAGCTGGCAAGCGGGTGGATGCTGTCGCCGCCGGCTCGCGGGGAGCGGGTGGAGGGCTTCGTGGGTGGGTGGGGGACACTGGGACACCAGGGAGATGTTTGGGGGTTCTGCTGAGACATTCTGCCCGCGATCGGCTTTACGGTCCACTGGACCACCAGGAGTTATTCGGGTTGGGGAGGTTACATCTGCCCGCGATCGGGCACTGGGGGTTATACAGGTTCTGCCCACGATCGGGCACTGGGGGTTAATAGGTTCTGCCACGATCGGGCACTGGGGAGTTTATACAGGTTCTGCCCACGATCGGGCTGTGGGTGATGTTGGGGCGACATGTATGTGTTCTGCCCGCGATCGGGCTGTGGGAGGTGTGGGGGCATGACTGATGCCCGCGATCGGGCTGTGGGAGGTGTGGGGGGCATGTAACTGTGATGCCCGCGATCGGGCTGTGGGAGGTGTGGGGGCATGTAACTGTGATGCCCAGCGATCGGTAGCAGTGTCGTGCGGTCCCCGACGGCTGCTGCCTGGCAGGTGGCCAGGAGCAAGTCCTCGGGATCGGGCGCACCTACATGCAAATGGCATGCAAATGGGGCCATAAAGAGATGCAAATGGCCCCCCTGCGCCTGCATAAATTATGGCCCCATTTGCATGTCACCTTTTGAATATCGGAATTTGCGCGATGGCGCAATGGTACTCTTGCGCCACCGCAAGTTGAATGCTCAACTCTGGCAACTGCGGTGGCAAGTTCCACTGCGCCATCTTGAAGTGCTGTGGCTCTGAGGCGATATTCAAAGGGAGTTGCTCAACAGCGCAACTCCTTTGAATATCACCCCGGCCACACCCCAGCGCAACTATTTTGAGCAGCGCAGGGGCTTGCGCCTCAGACTGGCGCAGTTTGAATATCTGGGCCCTAGTCTCCACTGGGCGTCACTAATATGCCCAGAAGCCACATCTCTCCCCTGGAAGTAGAGAGCTGTCCTTGGGATGCTCATCAAACCTCTGCCCAGCCGACCCTCTGATGCACTGTACTCACTTCTGTACATGGGTCGTCAATGCCACAGGCAGTAATGGTAGCACTGTGGTGTACTTCACTAAGCTTATGCCACCATACCCTGTAACCCATTGGCATGCTGCTCTGACCCTTGAAACCCTATTATCTCCTGATGAAGTCTCAGTTTAAGGCAAAGCACTGGGGTGGTTGATGTTCTGGTAGCTGTGTTCTGGATGCACTTATTATTAAATACCTGCATTTCAGCAAGTTCTTCATCTTCTCCAAGTCTTATGAGCACTGCTATGTTTGTTTGCAGTTTGAGTTTTCTTAGTCCAAGTCAGCAGCTGCACCATCTCTACTCTAAGCTTTTTGACTTCTCTGACTGTTGTCCATATAGCATCAGTTTTTCAAAATTCCTTACTGTTAATGGCCCCTTCTTTTCCTCTGCTCTACATGCTGTCTGTAAGTTGATTTTCCTTGCCTAACATATTCTTTCCCAGTCTTTAAATCTCATCTCAGAATGTACCTCTTCTCCCACCTTTTTCCAATTGTGACTTTATTACTTTCTTACACAGAGTTTTTACTCCTTCATATTCCTGGCACCTCATTCCTTCAGGAGCCCCATAGCACACCATGACCTCCCCACACCTCTCTGCCCAGCACTTACCTGCCTCCATCCTGCATTGGAATGCCCCCCCCAGGCAGGGTCAGGGTAGAGGGTGATATACCCCTGACAGCATCCGTAGTCAGGCAGTGGTGCAGTGAAGGCGCTTGACCTGGATATAGGTTGTCTTTAGGTGTTGGGGTAATTTTCCTCTATTTCTAGTCCCCTTCCTTTCTAAGACACTTGTCAAAATGACACCATGCACAAGCGGACATACACAGTGTTATGTTGTATTACATGGTAAGGCAATTCACTGAACTGTATTATACTGTATAGCATTATATTAAGGACACTGCGTATTAAGGGTGTCACAACATTAAAGACCATTGTTGTAGTTCCAACTACAATTTCTTCAGTAATGTTCAGTCTGCATTTTAAGCTCAAAGTTATATTAAGGACCAATTATTTTAGCAGAAAGGTGGCTTTTATAAACAAGCTTATGTAAGGTATTTATTCCCTGTTACTTTTGTAGGAACTTTTGGATTGATGTCTACTGCAGTACAATATGTGGGAACATTAGATGGAACAATGTTAGGGCCTGTTTCAGTCTTTCAGTTGTAGTGGCTGCATAACAACACTTATTTGTTTATTTTTGCACCTGATTTCCAAGAGGGTCCTAAGAAGCATGCCCCCTGACGAAGGGTTGCCAGACCCAAAGCGCCAGGGTTATTGTGGACATCTGTAAGTTCATTTGAACTCCGACAAGTATTCAAAATTTGCAGTAAAGCATTTGAAATGAGTGTATGTTGTCGGAGAGTTCATTCTCTGCAGAGTGCAGGCAACTGGATTTTTCTGTTTGAATCATGGCTCAGCGATCCTATCCTGCACCTCACCACACAACACCAGGTATTCGCAGTTATACCTCTCTTGGAACATCCTAAGGGGCACCACTGCAGCAGGAAATAACAACTGCAATGAGTACAGCAATGAATCAACAATAAACACTCGTAACAAACAATTGTGAACCAAAACAAGGGAGTCTGCATAGTTCTGGAAGTTCTTTTACATATTCCAAAGCATTTGTTTCTCTCTCTCTCTCTCTCTCTTCCTTCCTTCCTTCCTTCCTTCCTTCCTTCCTTCCTTCCTTCCTTTCTTCCTTCCTTTCTTTCTTTCTTTCTTTCTTTCTTTCTTTCTTTCTTTCTTTCTTCCTTCCTTCCTTTCTCACTTTCCTTCTTTCTTTCTTTCTTTCTAGATTGCTAGCCGGGAAAGGACAAATACACAAAATACTATCTCATTCAGAGGGAATGTGATTGTTTTCCATCCTTGTGCCCTGCCTGTGCCATGGCAGATGGAGAGAAGACAGCATCCAACAGCCACAGCTGCAAGGCTTCTTACTATCGATACTTTACAGTGGGTATGTTTACTACTTTTTCGGAGCTTCCTTGAGCTGTGTTATGCTTCCTGTTGCATTTCTGAGATGCAGTTGAGAAACATATACGGTCAACTTATTTTCTTTTTTATAGGTTAAAAGTTTCAAGCACTCTCCTGGACTGGAGGACTATAGTGCTGCAATACTATCCACAACCACCTAGGATATCTATTTTCGGTAAGTTATCAATTTTATTTAATCAGTTCTTTTTTGTAGTTCATTTTTTCAAAAGAGTGCAAATCACATTAAGTAGGTGAAATGTAAGTCACATAATAGATTTGTCATGCACATTTGACACTGTATTGCTGCAGCAGCCATGGCAGTGTTGAACAAAGTTCTATACAGGTTGTGACATGACAAGAGATGTCTTTTAAAATGTAACTTCAGTTAAGACGTTGGGAGTCGGGACAGTGTATGGGTTACCCGTAGTAAGTTTGTGACTGTAAATTGATTTGGTCTTGCTGTGGCCAATTGTCTGACATCTTGCTCTCTGTTACTTTGGATAAATGACAGGAACAGCCACACTTTAAACAGAATGTGTTACTGCAATCAAGTACTAATAATTTCTTATTTATCTGTTTTTGCAGGAAATCATTTTGATTCTGGGTGCTGCCATTGGTCCTTTCAAATAACAAGTTCAACATCATACCCTGGAACACATACACAAGAACTAATATGAATCCTGACCACCAGTACTGGACTGGAGGATCCACAGAAAACCTGTAAAGAAGTACCAAAAAAGAAATTTGACTCCCTCAGCTGGGACTTTAAGCATGCTACACTATAGAAGTTTGACTTAGTGAAAACTTCAGAAAATGGGTTGCCCTCCTATATAATAAACCTAGGACAGCAGTTATTACCAATGGATTAACCTCCACCCCATTCAAGTTGATGCAGGAGACAAGGCAGGGTTGCCCTCTATCCCTATACTTGTTTATACTGTCTGTCAAACCTCTGATTCAGTCCATTATGCATTCTCCCAAGATACATGGGCCTGGATATTCAAAAGGATTGTGCATGGTGCAACAGGGATGCACCATGCTCAATCCACCAATGCACCCCGGCGCGATATTGAAGGGCAAGTTGCGATGTGCAACCCGATGCACTGAAGTGCAGCAATGTAGCGCGGTGCGCAAGGGTGTGCCCATGCACATGTGGCACATCCTGATATTCATCCTGGATGTGCGGTGCATATGCTGACACAACTCCACTTTGCGCCATTCAGGGGAGCACAAAGATGTGCCTGGTAAAGCCAGGAACAGGTCCTGGCCACCCACAGGTGAGCTGTCATACTGCAGGATGCAACATGGCAGCCGCCAGCCGTGGGTGGCCACCTGCCCACCCAGATCACTGCCCACAGGCCCCCTGCTCTGGGAACGTTGTGCCCCCCCGATCGCCGAATTATGGGCATATGAATGAATAAGGTCCCTGGTGGACCTGTGAATCCCCCCTCACCTGATTGCAGACATATGGATGCATAAGGTCCTTGGTGGATCTGTGAATCCCTTCCCCTGTCACCCAGTCATGGGCATAAGTATGAATAAGGTCCTGGTGGACCAGTGAGTCCCATCAGCCCGATCGTGGGCGTATGGTCAGTGAAAGATCCTGGTGGTCCTCGCGAAACCCCCAATGCCCAGTCGCGGTGATAATAGCACAAGAGACCTGGTGGTCCAGTGGTGCCCCCTCCCCACCCTCCCATTAGGGTCCGCCACCCAGCACCCCTCTCATCATTGGCGGGCGGCGGCACCCTGCCCACATTCTGCCTGGCTGCCCGCCAAATGACAGCATACAGTATTGTCTGCATGCCTATTGGTCCACTGCATGGACCAATGGATTGTCGCAGACCATACTAAGTACACAAAGCCTGGTATGTGAACGAACCGCCCATTCGCATATCGGGCCTGTGTAGCTGTGTCGTTCATGCCCATTGGTCCACATGGTGGACCAATAGGCATACTGACAGTACTGTATGCTGTCATTTGGTGGGCTGTCGGGTGGCATGTGGCAGGTTACTGCTGCCTACCAATGACGGGGGAGTGCTGGGTAGCGGGCACCTCAGTGGGCTGGTGGGGAGGGGGTACTACCGGACCACCAGGGTCTCTTGTGCTATTACTGCCCATGATCAGGCATTGTTGGGGTTCCGCAGGACCACCAGGGTCTTTCAGTGACCATATGCCCACGATCAGGTGAAGGGAAGGGGCCTCCACGGGTCCACCAGGGACCTTATTCATACTTATGCCCACGATTGAGTGATGGGGGGATTCAAAGGTCCACCAGGGACCTTATGCATCCATATGCCCATGATCAGGTGAGGGGGGGGACTCTACTGGTCCACCAGGGACCTTATTCATACTTATGCCCATGATCAGGTGATGGGGGGGATTCACAGGTCCCCCAGGGACATTATGCAACCATATGCCCACGATCAGGCAAAGGGGGGGATGCACAGGTCCATCAGGGACCTTCCTGGCACATATGCCTGTGATCGGGTGAACGGGAGTGGGGAGCGCCATGGGTTTGCTGAGCATCAGTCCCCGACGGCTGCAACCTGGCAGGGCGCCAGGTGCAAGTCACCGGGGATTGGTGCACTGCATGCAAATGGGGCCATAATGACATGCAAATAGCTCCATTTGTGCCTTGCATACATAATGGCCTCATTTGCATGCCCAGTGCTGAATATCATGGTTGATGCCCCCAGTGCAACTGCACTTGCGCTGACACATTCCCCAGCTCCCTCCTGCCACTTGCGCGGGTGCGGTGCCACTGCACCATGCGGTCGTGCACCCTCAGTGCCATATTCAATGGTGTTGAGCCATGGCGCAGCACCATTGAATATCGCTTGGTCCCCGTTCCCTGGTTAATAACCCAGTAGTTGCGCTGGCGCTTCAGGTTTGCGCCCCTGCCCGGCGCAGTCTGAATATCCAGACCATGGTGTTAAAATTGAAAAGTTACTGCAGACAGTGTTTGCATATGCAGATGATTAATTGTTAACTCTTAGTAGACTGCTAGATTCTTACTCTGCTCTTCAAGAGCTCCTACAAGACTTCTGCACTTTATCAGCACTGACTGTGAACAGGAATAAAACCCAACTGATGCCACTGTTTTGTTCAAAGATTTTACAAGTCAGCTTGAAAAATCAGTTTCAGAACAGTGTGTTAAAAAGCAAAATCCAATACCTGGGCATAACATTAAGTAATAATCTCAAATTATTAGCAGACCTCAACATACTCCATCTACTAAAAGAAATCCAGCATGATCTAGAATGATGGAGCAAACTCAATATGTCTCTGTTTGGGAAAATACGTTCTGTCAGAATGATAGTTGCCCCGAAACTGTTCTATATATTTCAAAATTTATCAATAGCCATTCACAAAAAATATTTTAAGAAGACAGAAAGTGCTGTGAGGAGATTTCTGTGGGGTCAAAAATCACCCCACCTTTCCGTTAGTAAACTCAGAGCCCCTCTAGAGAGTGTGGGACTAGACTTACTTTGGTGGGAGAAATATCACTGGGCCTTTCTTGCCAAACAATCACTGTAATACCTATAGATCTCCAACACATCTAGCTATCTGTTATGGCTCAATGGGGAATCACACCTAATGAAACCATATTATTTACTGGGTTTCATTTTTATCCCTGTTCTAAATATTGTTAAAGATAACCTTATCATAGCAGGTTTCATTGCAGTACTTTGGAAAATCTATGCATACTGTAGTACCATTCAATAATTTCCCCAAACCCTGAATTCCCCTTATCGAACAATCCCTGGTAGGCCGCTAAAAGACCCTGGTTCGGGTAGACTGGGAATCCGTCATCTTATCGATGTCTTAGATGAAGATACAAAAACTTTAAATTTACTTAACGAGCTCAGGATTAAATTTGGGACACAAACATTTCACTTCTGCTTTTACTTACAACTCAGAGAAGCACTGCACAAGGTTCTTGATGCAAACTTCAGTGTCTCGAATTCCCCAATCTGGCTGTAGTTCAGGAAATTTGAAGCAGTTAAGAAAGGGACAAGTATTTCATACAAACTACTAACTCAGCCTAGTGGTTGGTTAATGAACTCCCCTAAAGAAAAATGGGAAATTAATTTAACATTGCCATCTCCAAGCCAGAATGAGACTCTGTATGGGTAAATTCTAAGCTATCCAGCAGAGAGAGATCCAGGGGAGACCTATACAGTACAAAATCCTGCATTACTTCTAATACTTTTCCTACAAATTAGAAAACATGGGATTCCTTGAGGGCAGAGAATGCTGGAGACGCTCACACAAACACTTAGACTTGTCCCACATGTTCTGGAAATGTTTCAAGCCCCTATGCTTTTGGCTCCCAATGCATAGCGCATGCTCGAAAGTAGTCCAAGTTACTCTCCCTTCACACCGTCTCTGGTTATTCTGGGCGTCACACCTGATAATATAATTCTGGAGAAAACTCTAGAAATTTGGTTGTTGACAGCCTTCCTGGGAGCCAAGTGCCTAATTCTTACCCATTGGAAACTGGACACAGTTCTCTCAATGCTACAGTGGCATCAGTTTATTGGTGCAACAGCTAATAACGAAAGAATCTGTTATACGCTTCAAGGAAAGCTAGGGTTGTTTGAACGGGTATGGGACTCCTTTTTGAAACTTTGTGAACTTGAAATTCATAAGCCTTTAAGCTGTAGGATAGGGTTGACTTTCTTACTTAGGCCTAAATATTGTGTTCTCAATCACAAGTATAATACTGTATACTGTATGCGGTCTATTGTGCCATTCTTAAGATTTAGCAGTATCGGTTCAGTTTACAAGCCTGTTACCAAGTGTACTGTACCTCTTGATTGTGAATCTTTGCCATATTCATGGCTAGGAATGAATGTTGATTATATGTAATGTCTCTTGTTTACCTTCTTATTTTTCAAAATCAATAACATTTTAAATTAAAAAAATGTTGTAGGTGCCGTATTGGTCCTTTTAAGAACAGATCCAGAAACAAATAAAAGGTATCAAATCATTTGTTTCTGGATCTGTAAATTAAAAAAATAAATTTCTGAAAATGTCTGGGCATGTCAGTGGCTATTACTTTCTCTAGAGAGAGATCACAAACATTTTAGGAAATATTCAGAGATGTAAATGGCTATAACTTTCTCTAGATCTGTCACAGAAATCTTGAAAAATATCTGGACATGTCAGTGGCTGTAATACTCTTTAGAGATGTCACAGACATTTCAGGAACTATTCAGGCATGCCTGTGGCTGCAGCTGCTGCTGGGGTTGTGTCCAGTGATGCACAGTTCTCCTATTTTGAAGCCCCATGAGGCTTTTTTCTTGGGCTTAGTTAAGGCTGCAGTGTCAGATGGGATGGATTTTGTAAGTGCTGCAACATTCAGTATCACGCATTTTGTTGCTGTGCAAATGTTGTGTATTCTGATTGCAGGATTGTATTCTGTACAGCACTAGGGTGGCTTATTGGAGGTGTCCCTTACTAAAGATGAATAAGCCTCAAGGGAGGATGGGAATATGGCTCACCCTGCGTTATGTGGTAGTAAACACACATGGATTACATACTGAAAATAATTTAATATTTAATCAGGTGTTTTATTAATATGAAGTAATTTATCAATCCTTATGAACTACACTGAAGTATTTTGACAGGAATTGCACATTAATAGTGGAGCACGCTATGATGCAACGCAGTAACTTGCAGTAAGTGACATGTCACAAAATATTGCATGACAAAAGGGCTTTATTGCCATTGAATGACACTGTGCCTTGCAGTATACTGCAGTATTTTGTGATATACTGCAGCATTAATGCATTGCATCCTGCAGATTTGCGGACATGAAACTGCAAAGTTAATTCATAAAACACCAGTTGCAATTGACAAAGAATTGCAAGGTATTTGTGTGTGTTTTTCTGTCTTCATGTTTTCCAGCATGGGCTGTTACCCCATCATGGTTCAGGAAAAAGTGAGAGAGATCAATGAAGTGAGAGGGAAAGGCATTATTGTATATAGCATCCTGCCACCAGCTTCGAAATGAGACATATCTGTATTAATATAAATGCATTATATAGAGAATAATGGATAGGTAAGTGTGTGTTATGGATTTTTTTTCACACACCCACATCAAACTTACCTATCCTTTATTTTTTATAATTGCTGGTTTGGAGATTTAGGCTGTATTTCCAGCAGCTTGGAAGAAAAAGACATTTTTATGTTTGCTTGCGCACATGCACAAGAAACATTTCATCACAGCTTAGGAGAGAAGTGGGGTTCTGGAGGTGCAGCACTGTGGGGGCATGCTGCTGCTGACACTAGTTTAGCCAGCGTGCCACCACACTGAAACAAATCTGCTGCTGCAATGAGGGAAGCGACCCGTCATTGCAGGGCAGTACCTTGCCTTCCCCAGTTCATTTGCCAATGAGGGAGCCCACTCCCAGTCAGCATACTGAAACCCCCTCCCCCATTTGTTGTGTGCCAAGGAGGTGCCCAATCCCCCTCAGTATGTGCCGACGAGGGTGCCCAATCACCCATTGGCTACAGATCCCCCCCAAAAAACACTCAGGTGGCATGCTGGGAGCCCACCCCAGCACGCCAAATCTCTCTGTAAAAAAAAAGTCCAGCAATTTTGTTTTGTGTCTTTTAAACCTGTAAAACAGAAGACGGTCCCTCGTTGAGTTCGGTGGCCCCTCCCCCAACCCGCGCTCACCCTCTGTGCACCCTGCCTCCCCCACACCTCCCTCATCCCATACTTACCTCCGGATCCCAGCGCAATGATCTTCGCTGGAGTGGGAACACTTCTGCACGCTTCAAAGCCGACCGTGAACTGAAGAAATGACGGTAAGCTGTATAATGGCATAAATAGGGTTATTTCAACTTTGGTGCATATCTCAGGCATTTTGAGGAATTTTGGCACCACATTTTCAACATGGGATTATTGGGACCCCTCCTCATGAATTCAGCTACTGTCATAGCATTATTTGGTCCCAAAAGGTGATTTTGCGGTCACTGTGCAGAATCACCTTTCAGGACCACATAATGAAATGACAGTGCCAGTGTTCATGAGGTGGGCTCTCAAACATCCTATGTTGCAAATTAATTACTGTTTTACAAGTGTGCATTGTGCAGTTTCCATGCATGCTCATACCTTCGCGAATTTGTAATATTTTCACTCCAGATTTTCAACATTGGCATTTTCCACACCTCCTAATGAACAGTACAGCTGTCATTTTTCACATCCTGAACAAAATGTGTTTTTGCACTTCTGGCGCAGAACAGCGCGGTCACTGTGGGAAATCAGTGTTTGGGACACATTAAGAAAATCACAGTGATACTATTCATGAGCAGAGGTCCTAAAATGCCTATGTTGAAAATTTGGTGATGAAAGTCCATAAAATGACTGTTATGAGCATGTGTTGCACAGTTTTCACGCATGCTCATAACTTCGCGAATTTGTAGTATTTTCACTCCAGATTTTCAACACTGGCATTTTTACACACCTTCTTATGAACAGTACAGCTGTCATTTTTCATATCCTGCCTGAAATATGTTTTTGCACAACTGGCGCACAATGGCGCGGTCGCTGTGGGAAATTAATGTTTCGGACAGATTAAGAAAATCATAGTGACAGTGTTCATGAGCAGAGGTCTCAAAATGCCTATGTTGAAAATTTGGTGAAATAATTCCACTAAATGACTGCGGTACAAGCACGTGTTGTGCAGTTTCCACGTTCTCTCGGAATTTCGAGCACTTTTAATATTTTCACTACAGATTTTCAACATTGCCATCTCTTCACACCTCCCTATGGATGGTACAGATGTCATTCTTCACATTCTGCCTGATCTGTGTTTTCACACATCTGGAGCAGAATGGCATGGTCACTGTGGGAACTCGAAGTTCAGGACACATTAACAAAATCACACTGCCACTGTTCATGAGAAGAGGCCCCAAATGCTTTCATGAGGTGGGGGTCACAAAAAGTCCATGCTGAAAATTTGTGGTGCAAATACCAACACACGCCAGGGGCGTTAGACTTTCTAACCATAACATCACACCCTGTACAGACTGACAGGCATCAGAGGTGTAACTTTGGATCACCAGCTGTAATGCTCATGCCATCCCACCCCCAAGCTGAAGCCAGTGACAGGCATCGAGGTGTGCCTTGCACTCTTAGGCCCCAGACTTCACCCCATTCTCCTGTACTGCACCCATTTGAGCATATGTCCTTTTGAAATGGGGTGACTGTAAAGCCGAACACCTCAAGGCACACCTCAACACTTGTCATTGTCTACAGGATAGGGTGAGGTGAAATGCCATAAGCATTATGGGCAACGACCCACAGGCACACCCCAATGCCTGTCCATCTCTGCAGGGTGGAGGTGGGACTGGCATGAGTTCAAAACTTCACTGCTGCTCCTATTCTGAATCTGTCTAACTCCTGCACATCCAATGTTAATATCAGCAAGCAAAATTCAGCATTGACAAATGCTTATTTAGCTAGAGTGCAGTTTTATTTTTGAAGATATTGAACTGTACATGAGTAAAACACAGTTGAAAATGCTGCAGTTTAAATACTTTTTGTGAAACAATGGAATGCAACAGTTTTAAAGTTCTTTCTTCAGGGAATGTCATATCAACCTGATTTCAAGTTATTATGAAGTGTCATATCAACCTGATTTTGGGTTATTATTGGCTTTGGAGCATAACCTGAAATCTGGTTGATATGCATTTTTAACAAAATGGTAATCCGGTTGATATTTATGGTCACCAGTAGTTATATTATGTTTATGTGTTAACATTGTGGGTTGGAAAGAGTGAGACACTGAGCGAGGGAAAGAGAAAAAAACATTAAGGGAGGGAAAGAGAGAGAGAGAGAGAGAGAGAGAAACTAAGAGAGCTAGAGAGAGGAGTGCGAGATAGACAGGACATGTGATGGCTTGATAAACAAAGCTACTGTAGTGGTTTAATCTTTTGCCTTGAATCTCCTGTCTATATAATACATGCAAATTATATTTTTCTACAATATATAGTTGTGACATGAATCAATTATTGCCTCTAGCTGACTGGTCTGTAATGAACTGTCAACATGCAGTTAAGAAGCAGAAATGAAAAGCAGTACATTGTATTTTTCTCCCTGGCCTGTATCTCTTTTTTTGGATTATCTCCTCTTTATTGTTACCCCATTCAAGTTCAACATAACCCCATTCATTTCCCTCATTCTAAGGATCTGTGCACATTCTGCCCTGATTTACAAATTTAAGTGTTGTCTTTTTCTTACCCTTCAGGATGTTACTTATGATCAATGGTGTGCAAAGTTGCAGAAATTCGCTCCGCAAAATAAAATTCATTAATTTTGGCAAATGAGCTTCACCTATGACTGTAAATTGAGTATTTATTTGCCTGGCGAATAGTCCAAATGCATGTGGTAGAACTGTAAAAACTGCCAATTGTCTGGAGAATTATGCAATTTGTGTAGTTCTCCCATGCAAATGTATGCAAGTCACAGGTGAAAAATATGTGAATTGCAGTTGTCAAATTACATAAAATCCCTCTCCCACCCACTATAAAGTAACTCCTCACCCTACCACCCCAAACACTTTTAAATCGTATAACCCCTCTCGTCCCCCCACTAGCAATTTCCTCCCTTCCCCTCTCCCCCATCTTCATGAATTTATGTAAAAGTCAAGTCCTCCATTATTTTTATACACCCCCATGCCAAACAGATTGCTACAGTCTTCTCCACCCAAACCACACCATATTATACAAGAAGACTCACTATCCTAACCCCCCTGGCCCCCACCACCCTTCTTCCCCCACCAGCACCGAGAAAAAAATCTGTTACTGTGTCTCTGTAATAAAGAAAACGGTCCCCCGGTGCAGAGCGTCTGTTGACATAGAAATAAAAGATGTTCAATGGCAGGAAGTAATTAGTTTCCTTTCCACTATCAAAATTCTGAAGGAAATGAAGATGTGTATTTATTTCTGAGATCCCAAAGAGCCATATCATGTCAAAAAAATATGCATTTAATAGTTTCATGGGTAATGAAAACCACCTCACCACAACAGCCCACTTATGTATGCAATTTAGACTACTTGGTAGAATTTGTATACAAAAAACACATTTTGCATGCAGAATGTCAGGCTTCCATTACTGATGTAATTCCATGGAAGTTTCCAAAATTCCATCAGATTTTGAACATTCCACAAATCACTAGTAGTTTCAGTGGTTCACCTGGTGGCATTCTCACCACTGGGCTAGGAAGACATGATGGTTGTGTGTTTAAGTCCTGCACCAGGCACTTGCAGTAGTAATTCCCCACACTGACACAGCAATGCTGCACTAGATGGATGCTGTTATTAGTGGTGTCATCCTTCAGATCAGATATTAACGCAAGGTGCCATCTGCCTGCTTCTGCTGACTGCCCAGGTGGAAGTTAAAGATCCCACAGTACCTTTCCAAACTGGAGATTGTCCTCATGCCCTGATCAAGATTACTTCTCTCAATGTACAGGTTCTAATGTATTTTGGCTGTGTTTGTGGTACTAGCATGCCTAGTGACTGCCACAGATTTTCGGCACACAGTCCCTGTGCTACTTTCAGCAGGGCCACTAGGTCTCAGTCATCACTTCAGTCCTAATTTCTGTGGCAGAACACCTGAACTTCTCTGATGGTGTTTGTTCATTTCTGCAGCATGAATTATTTGCTTCAGTGGCAGAATGCAGTCCTGCCATTGGTTAAACTATGTGATGTCATCAGTGACATCACATGATGACCAGGGGGAGGTACTTTTTAACAAAAAATCCCTGAATACAATGAATTCCTGGGTCACTGCATACTGTATATTCTGCGGCATGATGCAGGTTCTACAGAAAAGTCCATGGACATGGATTTGCAGAATTTCAAGGGCCTTGGCTACCAGTATCTAATTCATTACTTTGTAAAGTGCTTTGGGATAAAGTTTGTATGAAAGGTACTATATAAAACCATATTCTTTTCTTGTGTACTCTGTTCAAATAATGTATGTGTATAATTTAGAGAGAGACAGACAGACAGTGAGAAAGACAAATAGACTAATAAACATTACATGATTGAGGGAGGGACTCTGAAGCAACAGCCTTAAAGAGTTACTGGTATCTCTGGGAAAAATGTAGAAATAAATTGAGACACAGGAAAAGCTGTGGTGGAAAGATATAATGTAGTATTTTTACAGACATCTCGTTTTTATGACTGTGGGCGGAGCCAGCAGGAGTATTGCATGTACAAAAGCAGTGATGTCATGTTTTCTGTCTGTGAAACTGACTGAAGGTGTAAATAGTCTCCTCCACCTTACCGTCTTCCAAGCAATGTTTTCCGCCCTCAAATAAATACACTTTCATGTTAGTCAATGGTTGCAGGGTACTATTTTCATTCTTAAATGCATGGTACAAGAACTGGAACCTGAGTAGTGGGAGGCAGCACTAGGGTTTTTTTTGGAGTAAGATCCATCTTCGCCTCCACCCCAAACTTTTTCCTGATTCATGTGGGAGGGGCATGAGATAGCTCTAGCATGCTATAACAAGATATACTAGTTTGAGACCTTATCAACCAACAGACATGCCTGTGCATTGGAGAACAGAACAAAACTGAAGATATGTAATGCCTTCAAACTGACTCAAAAATCCTTTGGAACAAATGATTATCAGAGCCACCTGGGGCCCCAGAAGGAGACCTAGACTCACATTATAATTTACAATAAGAGCCACATGTTTTTCTTAAACATTTTATATATGTATAGTTTATATATATGATTTGTCTTTAGTAGTTTCAAAACTTTGAAAGCATTGGTCTTAGTAATGCATTTAGAACTACAATTTTTAATTGTCTTTACAGTTAAACATGCAGTTTCATGTCAGGGCACATTTTTTGGGGGAGTTCAAATTATTTTAAACATGGTCACAGTACTTGGTAAATACAGTCTTTGATGATAAAGTGTATTTTTTCTTTCAAGTTTGAGAAGTATGTATTATATATAAGTGTAACTGTGTTGTAAATGGTTAAGTAGGCAGTGGTTTAAGGCTCTGAGCTGCAAACCTGGAGACCTGGGTTTGACTCCCACAGCCCCCACTTGCATACTGTGTGACCCTGCACAAATCACTTAACTTCCTTGTGCTCCCAGGTCACACCTGCAAACAAGCTTTCAGCTTAGTGTGTCTCTCCTGGTAAAAAAAAAAAAGTGCCTAGAATTATTTTTTTAATATAGTTGAGTTTATATGTGGTAAGTAGGCAGGGTATGATGTCTTGAATGTGGCAATAGGATTTAGCATGTGCACTGCTTTAAAATCATTTCACAGTATTTTATACTTTCTTAAAAAGATACTCCACATTTGTGTGGGGGCTGTAGAATTCAAACCTAGATCTCCAGATTTGCAGAGAAGAGCCTTAAACCACTGTGCTATACTGCCTCCCTAGTTATGGCAGTCATCTGTTTTATGGTTCATGGTGTTGGTGTAGTAAGCATACTAACATATAAAAATGCCAGCAGAATAGGCCTAGTGGGCTTTCATGTCTGCTCCTTTGGTCAGTCAAAGCCCTGGGAGCTGACCTTACTGCCCCCCCGCCCTCTTGGGCTTCTCCCTTCCCAGTCCAGGGGAGCTAGCTAACTGGGGTTTCAGTAATACGACAGCTACTAAATAGCTCTAATTCACTATTTTTATTTTCTGTGTGTGTCAGGTCTTGCTAGCAGGAGTGTTTCAATTTTAAACATTTTTATTTTATCAAACTTTACACAAGCATAAAAGCACAGAAACTGCCTAGATAATCAATGCTATAATTAATACAAACTCTAGCTGTTTTCTTACAGAAACCTCACTGAGTTAGATTTCAAGTATTTGCTAAGCTGTAAATGTCGGTATCAGCATTCAATAAGCAGTCAGTGCTAATTAGCTTTGTAAGAAAATGTTCTTTTTTTGTGGGGGCTGTGGGATTCAAACCCAGATCTAACTGCCCAGATCATCAATGCTATAAAATGCTATAATTAACAGACTCCAGCTTTTGTCTTGCAGAAACCCCACTCAGTTAGATTTCAAGCATTTGCTAAATTGTAAATGTAGGTATCAGTATTCTGTTAGTAGTTAGTGCTGATTGTGATCTGTGACAAGATCATATTTTTTTTTTACAAATGAAGTGTATGGTAGGAAGCTGAAAACAGACTTTGATGATGAAGTGTGTTTTTTCTTTTAAGTTTGAGATGTATTAGAAAACAGTGAACAAGAAAACAATTGGTGATTTTAAAAGCTATTCTGATCAGAGCTGACATAAAAACAATCTTAACTATTTTTTATTTTATCATGAACACTAGAAATAGGATGTCAGCATTCACTCCATTAAACCTGTTTTTCAGGTTTTTTTTATAGCATCTTGCCAAGGCAATCTTACCAGAATGCAATTTGTCATGGGGGGAAGGGTTGAAATTGTTTTAATCATGAAGCATTGGGGTTAGTAATGCATTTAGAAGTAACATTTTTAATTGTCTTTACAGTTAAACATGCAGTTTCATGTCAGGGCACATTTTTGGGGGGGTTCAACTTATTTTAAAATGGGCACAGTACTTGGTAAATACAGTCTTTGATGATAAAGTGTATTTTTTTCTTTCAAGTTTGAGAAGTATGTATTATATATAAGTGTAACTGTGTTGTAAATGGTTAAGTAGGCAGTGGTTTAAGGCTCTGAGCTACAAACCTGGAGACCTGGGTTTGACTTCCACAGCTCCCACTTGCATACTGTGTGACCCTGTGCAAATCACTTAACTGCCTTGTGCTCCCAGGTTACACCTGTAAACAAGCTTTCAGCTTAGTGTGTCTCTCCTGGTAAAAATAAAAAGTGCCTAGAATTATTTTTTTAATATAGTTGAGTTTATATGTGGTAAGTAGGTAGGGTATGATGTCTTGAATGTGGCAGTAGGATTTAGCATGTGCACTGCTTTAAAATCAATTCACAGTGTTTTATACTTTCTTAAAAAGATACTCCACATTTGTGTGGGGGCTTTTATTTATTTATTGAAATGTTTTATCAGGAATGGCACACTGAGCAACAAGGTGCTTGTCTCACTGCGGACCGGGGGACAGAGGAGAAGGAGTGTACATGATACATAGCAGCTGAGTTGTACATTCTAGTCATGAAAAAAGAGTGTCATTGCATTCTTTGTTACATGAATAAGAGTGGCATTACATACTTAGTTTACATGAATAAGGGAGACATTACATGCTTTGTTTACATGAATGAGAGTGACATTACTTATTTTGTTACATACCTACATACATACATACATGCATGCGTGCCTACATTTCTAGGCTCTGGGATTCAAACCTAGATCTCCAGATTTGCAGAGAAGAGCCTTAAACCACTGTGCTATACTGCCTCGCTAGTTATGGCAGTCATCTGTTTTATGGTTCATGATGTTGGTGTAGTAAGCATACTAACATACAAAAATGCCAGCAAAATAGGTCTAGTGGGCTTTTGTGTCTGCTCCTTTGGTCAGTCCCCACCCTGGGAGCTGACCTTGCTGCCCCCCTGCCCTCTCAGGCTCCCCCTTCCCAGTCCATGGGAGAGCTAGCAAACTGGGGTTTCTGTAAGACAACAGCTACTAAATAGCTTTAATTCACTATTTTTATTTTCTGTGTGTGCCAGGTCTAGCTAGCAGGAGTGTTTCAATTTTAAAACTTAATTTTATCAAACTATGCACAACCATAAAAGCACAGAAACTGCCCAGATCATCAGTGCTATGATTAATACAAACTCTAGCTGTTTTCTTACAGAAACCCCACTCAGTTAGATTTCAAGTATTTGCTAAGCTGTAAATGTAGGTATTAGCATTTTATAAGCAGTTAGTGCTAATTAGCTCTATAAAAAAAATTTCATTTTTTTTCTGGGGGCTGTTGGATTCAAACCCAGATTTGCAGTTAAAGGAGTAGTCCACTCAGAATTTGCAAAAAAAACATATGCTATGCTAAATGTTTTGATATGTATGTTAAGTCCTAGTGTGTCCTTCCCCCTGTCTGCTATTAGGAGTTTTTCCTAAATTAGCCTGCTAGCTGTATTGTAGGTTTACAACCCCTGGGGATCTCCATCACACATAGGTGGTTTGTTGGCTTTCTTTCTCCTATGATGTACCCTGTCTCATGCGACAGTGATGTAGTCAGGCACTTAGATTTAGCATGTGCACTACTGATAAATGGGGATTTTGGTTTCTTTTACAAATTCATTTTTCCTGACCATGGATATACTAAAACAAAAATTTCTCAACAAAATGTTTTTAAATAAAGAGTTTAACTCACAGCAGCATAAGAAGCATGTTGAAATTAAAAGCTTAGTGGTATGGATGTAGAGGCACAAGTATTTAAGCATGACTTTGGTAGAGGATTAATTTTGACTGGGGGGTGAGGGAGGGAAGAAGTGAGTCTTGATATTTGTAGCATAATGATTTTCTGAAACTTCAACCTTCAATGGGTTAGACTCAGCAGCCATCTGTACAGTATATCACTAAGCCATATGCAGTGCGGTATCAGTAAAACCCAGATCACCAGTCCAGGACCAGTGCCATAGAATCTGCACCGGGCACAGCTTGTGTAAATATTGCTGCTCTAATGGATCAAATAAATATGTGCAAATAAATAAATAAATACTCGGCTTCGCCTCGTGCTAACCCACCCCATGAATTTCGTTTATTACAAAGATAACACACACACCGTGTCATGCCTTATTGCTAAATATGCCCTTTCTCAATGTACTATACTTTGATTCAGTTAGTGTATGCAACAGCCTTCATGTGAACACTCTGGGCTTCTCTTTGACTCCTGATGTCTATTTGCTTTAGCTATTGTATATTGTTTGAACTGCTTTGGTCTTCTTGAAGTGGTGCCTGTGTGCCTAAACTATGTAATCTGTTTATCTTCTGCTACCCATGTATCTCCAGTGAATGATTGTTATAACTGTCTGCTCTCCAAGCCATTGTTTTTGGACTTGTTAACTGTGCTGTCTTTGTATTAGTTTCGACGAGGTGCCTTTGTAAATGAGTCTCTGACTCAAAGGTTTGTGAATCTGATTTTTTAAAATAAATAAATAAATGTTTATGTTTAAGCCCATGAAACACCCTTATCTAATTAATGCATTCACAGTCGTAGTGGCTCTGCCAGGTCTTGTTTGTATTGTACTGTCTGTTCTTTTTTTATTTTTTACTGTATACTGTAAACTGAAAACTCTCTAAAAACATATTGTAAAAAATAAATTTGTGGAATGAAAATCCACCTTACAGTTCATAAATGTTTGGTATTTGTCTTCATTTCACTCTCTATTACTTGAACAATTTACCTGAAAGCAGGTTCTTTACCTCATGGGTATCATCTACTGCTCTCTTGCTGCTTGTCTACACATGAAATTATAGCCCGTGGTTTATGACATCATAGTCTGTTGCTGTGGAAATGATTACGATGTACAGCTGTGCAGAATGCAAAATTCCACTGAGTAATTTCTGCAGAATGATGATTCCACTTCCAACATGCTTTTTGGATTTTTTTTTCAACTCCCTGGTATTTTGAAAAGCATTTATATGTAAACCATGGAATATTCTGTGCATTAAGTAAGTTATAGAATATTATTCTGCAGTTTATAAAAAAAGAATCAATGTTTTTTCCTAAACTGCAGAATATGATTCTGCGGTTAGCATTCCACTTTCATTTAGGAATTATATTTCCAATGGAATTCTGTGGAATTAGGCCAGCGTTTCTGAAATTCCATGGAATTCTAACCCAAGCAAAATTTGAAAATTCATCACAATTATATAATGATGTCACACGAAGAGGATTATCTGCATGCATCTCTCTGGACTACGGGATGAGGTAGCCAGACTCAGAGTGGAAGTAAACTGGGCCAGGAGTACCATCACCCCTATCCAGAGACCACCCAGTCCAACGCAACTGCCTCAAAGGATGCCGAGAATGAGGAGCACTTGGATGACAGTGGGCTCAGGGAGGGTTAGAGCGGTCAGGCAGAGGCACATCCCAGATCCTATTCCACTCAAGAACTCATATGCCACACTGGCAAATGAGGACAACCAAATAGAGGTACCCAGAGAAGTGGAAGGAAAGGATGTGGAGGCTAGCCAAGGAGGTGACCTCAGTGGGGAAAGCAGTGGACCCCAGAGGAGGAGGAAGTGAATCCTGGTGGGGGACTCCATCATAAGAGGGATCCAGCTAGGAACACAGGAGGGGGAGGATAGGGAGGTGAGGTGCCTACCAGGTGCCATGGTGAGGAGGGAGAGGATAGGGAGGTGAGGTGCGGTGCCTACCAGGTGCCACAGCATGGAGGGATGGAAGAAAGATCCTGGGGATCACTGGGAAGGCAAGACGGGAGGGTGAGCTGGATGTCATTATCCACCTAGGTACTAATGACCTGGCAAATGGGGAGCCAAAGGAAGTTCAGGAAGAGTTTAGGAAATTGGGGAGGAGTCTCAAGCAGTAGCTACTTCTGTCACTTTCTCAGAAGTATTACTCATGAGAGGCAAGGGAGAGATAGGGTGCATGCACCAGGAACTTTAACTCATGGTTGAAGAACTGGTGCTGTGAGGAAGGGTTTGGATTCATTGGTGACTGGGGACCCACCTGGAGGAATGGAGGTTTGTTCAAGCCTGAAGGCCTGCATCCATCCTGGAGGGGAATCCAAGCACTCAATAAGTTTAAATGCTACATTGACAAGCATTTAAACTAGCAAAGGGGGGTGGCAGGCCAGCAAGGAGGGTACCTACTTGCTCACCCCCCACAGCTAGCAGAGGAACCAGTGAACCAGAGGAGTTGGCTATCTCTGCAAAGCAGTGTGCAAAAGATGGAGATTAGTGCCCAAGAGGTGGATAGGCAGAAAAGGGTCAAAATTCAGCAGAAGGACAGACAGCAAGGAGAACCAGGGATAAAGGACAACCAAGGAAGGGGCTGGAGTAGAACAGTGAAACAGTCTAGGGAGGTCAAATCATGGAAAGCCATGTGTGCAAATGCCAGGAGCCTTAGCAACAAGATGGAAGATCTGAGGCTGTCATGGTGCAGTCAGACCTGGACATTGTGGCCATCACTGAAACCTGGTGTAATGATAACCATGACTGGGAGATGGCCATACCTGGCTACAACATATTCAGAAGAGACAGAGCAGGCAGGAAGGGAGGAGGTGGCACTGTATGTGAAAATGACATAAGGGCCACAGAGATCCAGGAGGAACAAAATGGGGAGAGATACTGTGGGTTAGCTGGAAAGGAAAATGGGAACAGCCATCACACAGGTGTGGTCTATAGACCACCAGCCCAGGAGGAAGAAACAGATAGGAGTTGATGCTAGCCATCCAAAGGATGGCAGACAAGGGTGAGGCAGTACTGGTTGGAGACTTCAATATTCCAGATGTGGACTGGAGCATCCCAGCAGCAGCATCAACTAGGAGCAGATTTATGCTGGACTCCCTTCAGGGTGCCTTCCTCAAGCAACTGGTCATGGAACCAACTTGGCAGAAGGCAATACTGGACCTTGTGCTCACAAACAGGGACAGTGTGAGGGGGGTAACAGTTGGGGAGCACCTAGGGAGCAGTGACCACCAGTCATTGTGGTTTGAAATCACAGAAAGAACAGAACCAAACCACACAAAAACACGTATCCTGGATTTTAGGGGGGCAGACTTTTGGAAAATGGGGAGATACTTGAAAGAGGCATTAAGAGGAATGGGACAGGAATCAGGGGTTGAGGAACAGTGGGCAGTATTTAAAATGGAGATTACAAGAACAACAGAATTATGCATTAAGCAAGTTAGCAAAAGGAAAAGGAAGAGGAGACCATTATGGTTTTCCAAAGAGGTAGCAAAGAAAGTGAAAGCCAAAAAGATTGCATTCAGGCAATACAAAAAAAACACAGGCAGAAGAGGATAGGGAGAAGTACCAGGAGAAGCAAAGGGAGGCATGGAGATCAGTAAGGGAAGCCAAAGCTCAGACAGAAGAACACATTGCAAAATCAGTGGGTAGAGGAGACAAAACCTTTCACAGGTACATAAGTGAAAAAAGAAAGTCAAAGGGAGGGATAGTGAGACTGAAGAGGGAGGATGGGGGCCGCATGGAGGATGACAACAGTAAAGCTGACATATTGAACAGGTATTTCTGCTCAGTCTTTACTGAGGAAGAGGAGGGTAATGGGTCTGAAGGGAGTACAAGGGGTGAGAATGTTGCAGAAATGGACACAAGTCCCTTTACATGAGATAGAGTCCTGAAGGAACTGGAAGTAATAAGAGTTGATAAAGCAATGGGGCCAGATGGGGTGCACCCCAGGGTCCTTAAAGAACTAAGAGAGGTGGTGGCTGAACCTCTGGCTATCCTGTTTAGCCAATCACTGGAAACAGGGGAGGTACCCAAAGACTGGAGGACAGCAGATGTCGTCCCTTATACAAAAGTGGGAACAAAGAGGAAGCAGGGAACTACAGACCAGTCAGCCTCACCTCGGTAGTGGGGAAGATCATGGAAGCACTACTGAAGGAGAGATTGGTGGAACATCTGGTTGTCAATGGACTACAGGACCCAAGGCAACATGGTTTCACCGGAGGAGGTCATGTCAGACCAGCCTCATTGAATTTTGACCTTGCGGGTGACTAGAGAGGTGGATCAGGGAGGGCAGTGGACATGGCATATCTGGACTTCAGCAAGGCCTTTGACACTGTGCCACATAGAACACTATTGCACAAACTGGGGAATATGGGGGTGGGCAGGACAGTGGTGTGGTGGGTAGGTAACTGGCTGGGTGGCAGGACACAGAGGGTGGTGGTAAATGGCTGTCACCCACAGAGGGAAGAATGACCAGTGGGTACCACAGGGATCAGTGCTGGGACCGGTCCTATTCAACATCTTCATCAGTGACATTGCACAGGACCTAGAAGGCAGAATTTCACTGTTCACTGATGACACAAAGCTCTGAAACAGAGTAGACACACCAGAGGGTGCAGACAGAATGAGAAGGGACCTACAGAAACTTGAAGAATGGTCAGGGGTTTAGCAGTTGAAATTCAATGCAAAGAAGTGCAAGATAATGCATATGGGGCACAAAAACCCTGGCACAATATATCAGTTGGGGGGTGAGGATATAGCATGCACCAAGCAGGAAAGGGATCTTGGGTTATCATCTCTGATGACCTCAAGGTAGAAACAGTGTGACAAGGCAGCAGGTAAAGCAAATAGGATGCTGGGATGTATAGGCAGGGCATCACCAGTAGGAAAAGGAGGTCATAATTCGCCATACAAGACACTAGTGAGGCCCCACCTGGAGTACAGTATACAGTTCTGGAGACCATACCTACGTAAGGACATAGACAGGGTAGAGAAGGTTCAGAGGAGGGCAACAAAGATGGTGCATGGATTGCATCACAAGTCCTATGAAGACAGGTTTAAGAACTGAACATGTACTCCCTGGAGGAGAGGAGGAGAGAGGGATATGATAGAGACATACAAGTATCTCACAGGGAGGAACAGGGTGCAGGAATACACTATTTTTAAGCGAAAAAGATGTTCCAGGACTAGAGGGCATGGGATGAAGTTGGAGGGAGGATGATTCAGAGGAAACATGAGGAAGAATTTCTTCACAGAACCAGTGGTGGACAAGTGGAACACCCTGCCAGAGGAAGTGGTGGGGGCTGAAACAATCACAGGATTTAAGAATGCATGGGATAGACATAAAGGAATTCTGGAGGTCAGGGGTAAGGGGCAACAGACTTCTAGGAAAACATAAACTGAACTTACAAGCTCAAATGGGCAGACTGGGTGGGCCATAGGCCCCTATCTGCCGACACTGTCTATGTATCTATGTATATATTATGATGTCAGATATGGAAAAGCAACCACAGCTGATGAAGCCCAAGGGACAGAGCCTTCTCACAGATCAATTGCATTAATAATGAAGATATGAAGGGGATACATATATTGGGACTATATAGTAGGAGTTATAAGCTGAATTGCACCAAAACTACAACATTTTTTCAGAGGTGTCAGCAGCTTTTTAAGAAAACATAGGCTCATAGAAGTTGTGAAACAGAATCAGACCTGATGTAGCCATCTACAGTATCTGGGCCATCTGCTGTCCACACAAGAGTCAAATCTCACAGTTAGGTCTTCTAATTCAAAACCAAAACAGAGCCACACTGGAGTGGAAATGGTGCAGCCTGTAACAGTGTGGATCAGGAGAAGTAAACAACAGGTGCTACTCATCCATGCTGAAGGAGTCACATGACACTAATGGTGATGCTTCACATCCTTTATTTAGAAGTTTCCAAACACAGTTTAGGATGTGAGAGATAAGCGTGGCAGTAGGATGTCTCAATATTTTATGCAGATGTACTTTATCAAGAGATGGCCGTCTTAACTGCTCGTACCAACTTAGAGTGCTCTTAAAGTGAAACACACAATAAATAGATTAGATAAAAAAAGTGTTAAAAAGCACACAATGTATGCAAAAGTGCTTGTGCAGTAAGTTAAAAATGGCACAAATGCAAAAACGATGGTTTGCAGCAGTCTGCACTACTGCCCATTCACTTTTTACTACCACATGACAGAAAGTGGCTAGTATATAAAAGTGTCCTAGATGCCCAGGATGAATACTGTTAGTGCCTAGAGGAACAAAAAAGAAAATTTGCTAGCCATACGACTCCTCTGCAGGCTAAAAGAGGATCAGAAAGCAGTTCATACAGACAGGATGGATTGCAATACTGATATTCACAAAATGATCAGAAAGCAACGCTCCAATACATCTGTAACAAGCTATGATAGCGTGCAAGATTCCAGTCCAGCTGTTCCAAGTCAGTATGCATGAAGGAAATGGCTTCCAAGCTGTAACAGGCAGCAAATTTAAGGTTATGATTAGTTCCTTCCAAAGAGGCCACAAACGTGTAGCTCATCAATGGATCCCACCATGCCATCAAGATGTCATCAATATACCTACACCAGAGCTCACTTTTACTGAGAAATGGGTTCACTTCTGAATTTTAAATAATGTTCTCCATCTACAAGCCAAGATATAAATTTGAAAAATTGAATGCAAATGTAGCCCTCATTGCAGTACCACTGGTTTGCAGGAAGACTTTACCCCAAAACAAGAAAGCATTGCACTCTAACACAAAACGGGATAACCTTAATAGAAATTCACTTGGAAAGTTTAGAGTTTTAGGGAATTTGGAGACCCTCCTACCGCATGTTGAATCTTTAAATTATGGGCAGCATATCCCTGTGGGTTAAATGAATGGCTAGAAATTGTGTCATTTATAGGAAATAAAAACTGCAGGTTTATGTTGCATTCATCAAGTTGCCATGTTTTTTCAGATACTGGCTTGGAATAGATGGACTGGACCTTGCTGCTGTCATAGCTTGTTACAGATGTATTGAAGCATTACTTTATGATTATTTTGTGATTATTAGTACTGTATCCTGTCCTGTCTGTCTGAACTGCTTTCTGACTCTGTTTTAGCATACAGAGGAGTTGCATGGCTAGCAAATTGCCTTTTCTGTTCCTCTAGGCACTATGTCCATCCTGGGGCATCTAAACCACTTTTATGTACTAGCCACTTTCTGCCATGCGGTAGCAAAAAGTGCATGAGTGGTGGTTAAGACCACTGTAAACCATTGGTTTTGCATTTTTGCCATTTTTAACTTGCTGCACAAGCACTTTTTTTGTATAGTGTGGGCTTTTTAACTCTGTTTTGTATCTTATCTATTTACTGTGTGTTTCACTTTAAGAGCAATCATTAAGTTGGTACGAGCAGTCAGGATGGCAGTCTCTTGACAAAGCGCATGTGCAAGAAATGTTAAGGCATCCTGCTGCCACTTTGTATCTCACATCCTGAAACAGTTTGCTGTGTTTAGAAATTTATAAATAAAGGACTTGGAGCATTGTCATTAACATCCACGAGCATTAGAATTAGCATCCTGTGCTTCCTTCACTCTGTGCCAGTAGTGCCTGCTGCTTGCTTTTCCTAATTCTTCCAGTTCAGCTGGGGAGAAAGTGATATAATAGTACTTGCTGGGTTCTGACTCTGAGCACTGTAAACATCTCTCAGGGTCAAAGGCCCAGCAGAACACAGGTTTTCACAAAGACCCACAACAATCTTTTTTTTTTTTTTGTCGGCTCTTCTCCTCCTGTCTCACATTCCACTCACCACTTTCCCATCCCCAGGCTTACCACCCCGGGTGGGGCCGCTAGGCGGGCACCCCCTCCCCAAGGCACTTGATCGCCAAACTCTGGCTTGCCCACCAGGGTGGGGCCACAGGAGCGGGACCTCCCTGGTGGACCTTAATCTGCAGTGGGAGTGGTGGCAGAGATGGGGACCATCATTCATGGGCCACCATTTTTATGCAAGGTTTTTTCCGGGGGGCAGGGATGTGCAATGATGCCAGTGTCCAACCCCCTCAACATGTGGAGCTGGTCGCAAAGGTACCCCCTGTTTCTGCCAAAGGTGTGCATTGCACTGGACACTCTTCCCCACTCCCCCAAGAGAAGAACAGCAGTCCCTGGGATGCTCAATCCTTTTCTCCCTGGCTGGCCCTCTGACTCCCGAGTCCATCGCCGAACCCGGGACATCTTTACTGCAAGTGGATGCCTTGCTGCTGCACCAGTGGGCCAGCCTCCCATGACTATTTTTTAATTGATGCAAACCTTATTCCTTCCCTGTCTCCTTGTCCCATGTTCCTCAGTTTCAGAGTCAGCCTTAGCACAGTGCAAACTGTGCCTATGCATAGGGCTTTTGGAGCCCAGGGGCCACCAAAAGGTTTTTGTCCCATTAGCCACATTTATTCCTAATCTTCTCTGTCCCTGCCCAGATTTTTCCAGACTTGATTGTTAATATCTGTCTATCTCCACATGTTTTGGAGATTTGGAGATTCTGTTACTGTTCATATGACCTACTGTACATCAGTGTAAGATGAGTACTACTTTGTGCTGTAATCAGACTGCTAGCATGTAATTGTATTTGTTCTTGAATGTAAAACCTCATTTTGTACCACTCCGCCTTCCCCCCAGGATGCATCTGGATACAAGCTCCCAGCTCAGTGTGCCTTTCCTGGTGAAACTTTTCAATAAATAAATAAATTACATTCTAAATCCAAGGTTTGCACAATAACAACACAAAGTTAACTGAACACAAAGGTATGAGGAGGCCACGACAAGGATCAGGATGTTTTATGGGGCTCGCTGACACCAGATATGGGGCAACAGTAAGAAGGCTCGTACAGGGGCCTAGGATCACTTGGACCAGTGTTGCCCAGATTTATCACATCTGATTTTTATTATTCAACAAGAACTTGTCCATGTTTGCTTTTAAATCCTAGATGGTACTTGCTTCTGCTGCTTGATCCAGCAAAAAATCTATTACACATCTTTTTTGCCTCCTAGTAAAGAAAAGTGTTTCCTTGATTATGAAGGTCATTGCTTTACAGATAATTGTCCAAGACCCTTTGCTGTGTTGCAATTAAGTGATAACATTCAGTTAGCCCTAATAACCAGTTGAAGTGGATGATTAAATGCCAAGGCCGAAGGTTGAGGTGTTCAATCAACCACTGAAGTCAGTTATTCAGAGTATACTCAGGCTAACTGAATGTTATACTATTATGTGACAAGGAATTTTGAGCTCAGGATTTCAAAAGTGCTGTTATAGTTAAAGAGGAACATGCCTTTTTTCACCTTTTTTTGGTCTGTGGACTAAATGGATAACCTACTGTTGGAGGTTCTGAAATGTGGATAATCTATTGTAGGTGTCTCCAGAATGTGGATAACCTTCTGTGGGAGTATCCAGAATGTGGCTGTAACAGTTTGTGGGGCATTAAATGACAGTGTTTCTGTGTTCTGATTGACTTACAAGAGATCCTTGTCATACAGTAACAAATAAAGTTTTATGCTGTAAAAACTGAAAAATAATGGGACTACAAAAACCTCACACCTTTTGCAGGACGATCAGTCTCATGAACATGAATGAAAATGATGCAAATCTTGTTGCCAGTATAGGTGACTTGTAAAATTACTCATGACAGCATTACAACATCTTTAGAAGAGACCGAGAGACAAAAAAAGGTGGTGGGGTCCTCATATACATGAGATCCCCACTAGACGCCACATCAGCCCCTCATTTCCAATTTGATTCCATTGACAGTAAATCAACATTCATAAGAGTCTTCCTAGGCCATGCAAAGCATCTAACAATAGGATGCATATATAACCCTCCAAAAGCCACCCTGCAGGCATTGGGGGGACTTAACAAAAGCTCTTGGAAGTGTAATTCACACGGAGCTACTGATCCTAAGAAAAATATGCACCAAAGGCCAATGTTACAGGTGGGTCACAAGGGAGTTCAAATCTCTAATGTTAAGCCGAGACAAGGCCTGGTAAACATAGGAACTCTACTCTCGCTGGCAACCTTGTCAACTACAGATCTCTGAGGAATCAATGTAAGATAGCCACTAAAAAGTCAAAGCGGGAGTACATTAAAAACCTACAGCAGACCAACCTATCAGACCCCAGGACCTTCTGGTCCTGCATAAATGATCTGATCAAAGGCAAAAAGAAAACTCCACAGGGCCAGATAACATGTGATGGTCAAACTCTAACCAAAGGCGTGGAGGCTGCCAGTGCTTTTAACAGATTTTTCACTGACCTCGTCACCTATCAAGCAAGCCTACCTCCCAAAATACAGGATAGGGTGATCACTGAAGCCCAGGATCCCCCTTTCTGCACTTCCACCTTAGGACGGTACGCTCCTCAGTAGTGCTTCCCCTCCTAAGCTCCATCAAACAAACAGGGACGGCGGGACCTGATGGCCTGGACTCGAGGCTACTCAAGACTGCAGCCCCAGCAATTGCCCTACCGATAACCTGGCTTATAAATTGGTCACTTTGGGAGGGAGCCATTCCCAATGCCTGGAAGCAGGCTACTGTGGTACCAGGCCACAAGGGTGGCCCTAGGGAGCCGATGGAAAACTATTGGTCTATCTCCCTCTTCTGCACTCTGGCAAAAATCCAGGAGAGGTTAGTCTACTGCCAACTTCAAGACTACCTGGAAGCGAACCAGCTATTGGCTCCCAACCAGCACGGCTTCCAAAAAAAATAGGGCACTGACTCAGATCTCATCAGATTTACCACAGAGCTCTTCTCTTCTCTCCTACACTTACCTATGCTGCCCCAATCCTGCATTGTATGGCGAAGCAAAGTCTCAGCAGTTTACAAACACTCTACCATAAAATAACATGCTTTGCCACCAAAGCCAAACCACGGAGCCACCATTGTGATGCACTTGCCTTGCTTAACTGGCCCTCATTTGACCATAGACTCCAGTATCCACTACTTTCCAATACTTATAAGCTCCTCTCTGACCTTCCCCCCAGCCAGCCTAACTGGACTCCTAACCCAAAAACATACTAGCAGGCCACTTGGCTCCACTGGGCAACGGCTCCTTGAGGAACCCAGGGCCTGAACCTCAGCTGGTGATAAATCCTTCACCCATGCTGCCCCAGTGCTGTGGAATAAGCTCCCCTGTCACCTTCAGGAAGATAACTCTCTAGGGGTTTTCCGTAAGGGCCTGCGAGATTATCATATGGACCTTAGTCACTGCTCATGCACTGGCGGATAAAATCCCTGAGGCACATTCCTTTCTCTCCTCTGCCTCCCCTCCCATTGGAAACTGACACCTAGGCCTGCCTAAGGTTTGACAAAGACTACTCCAACCAAACCACTTTCTAATAAACTCTGATTGTAACACTAAGTTTATTGTAATCGAAATTATACCTCTGTAATCCGGCTTCTTAACATTATCTAATTCCTGCTATAACTCTGTGATCTGTATCCCAAAGTGATGTACAATTTCCTGTGTTTCCTCCTCTGTAACTATTCTGGGTCACTCCTGAAAAAGGGACCTTTGGGGCTCAGAGGGCCAACCTGGTTAACAACATTAATAAATAAATAAAATAGACTGAAGACTGCAGTGACTCATTAATGATATGTGTTGTGTCAGGTACTCTAACAAGACACAGTCCTGGAATAGTCCCTCTGGATCAGTGTGGTCAGAGGGACAAAGATGAAGCTTTGAACTTGTATCCCCTTCCTTCATCATTCTGTCAAGGTGACAGTTACTCACACCACAGCATGCAAAGCTATGCCTCAGAGCTGTGACTCTGTTCAAGAACCATATGTTTAATTTGATAAGTACATTTGCCCTTTACTTCAAAATCACTCTAAATACAAAAGATCCTGCAACTGATCACCCAACACCAGAAAAATCTATAGTTTCATATGTCTGCTAGAGCTTTCCTTAGACTAAAAATATCACTCTTTGATGATATTCTAGTGAACTGCAGTATTGTGAAGAAGTAGAAAATAGCACTGCAAAAGGTTACAACAACTTTTTGCAAACTTTCACTGATGCAAAATCAAGTGTATTTAGGATGGTACAAGAGATATGTCCTACCAAGGAGATACTTTAGCACAGAGATTACATGCTGGTGATACAATGCTGTTCTATACCATGCTACAATACAGAGATTACATATTATTGCCACTTTGCTGTACTACACAGTGCTATGCTGCAGAGTTTACACGCCGCTGACACAATACTATTCTACACCATACTATACTACAGACATTAAATATAAATGACAGTACATCATGCTACACTGCAGAGTTTACAAGTAGGTGACACCATGCTATACTACACTAAAGGAATAATTCACAACAGGGTGTGTGTTTTGCTGGGATAGCATCATGCCGCCAGTGGTTGGGTACGAGGCTGCAGGCTGACTGCATCCTACACTGTAGAAGAGACGTTATCCCAGCATGATGCACACCCTGTCGTCCATTATTCCTATGATACAATGGCTCATTTGAAACAAAGAAAAAAAGAATTAAAAAGTTTATTGAAAGTACTTTTTGTGTCTTTTTTTTGTGGGTTGGCATACTTTCTAAAATAAATAGTTCTGATATTGTTTTTTGTCTGGTAGGTGGAGCTGCTGTGAAGTTACTGTGCCTCTGCAGTGCCCTGTCTTTTTTATTTATTATCACTTGTCAGTTTGCACCCAACCTCACCCCCTCCACTTCCCATTTTAATTGTTTTATTTCCCTGGTGTTCTCTTGCCCTGCTGTCTCCCGTCTCTGTGTAGTGCATTATTTCTCAATTTTTTTCTTGCACTGCTGTGTCCCACCTCACTGTGCTGACCGCAGTTTGCATTCTGCTCTCTGTTCCTGCCATCACGGTTGCATCTCTGTGTCAGAGCCATTACACTGACTCTCAGTAATGGTTTTTCACTTTTCTCCTCATAAATACATCCTTACTGCCGGGAGACAGAGGCAGAAGGAAGAAGAGAGCTTTCAGATGTGGCTGTTGAGTTAAGCTGCAGCACGGGTAGTGTTGCGCTCTACTTCTGTATTTGAGAACAGAGACTGAAGCTGATTGTTGTTTCAGCGACATGGCCAGTCCTGAAGCCAATGACAGTACTGGCTTCATTCAACGTAAAAAGTAAAGTGAAGAATTTAAACTTTGGGAGTGGGAAGGTAAAGGTTCTACTGGTTTTGTTCAGTGGGGAATGTGACAGGGAATTAGTAACCTGGAAAAGTGTGTTGGAAACATAGCATGTCAGGGGCATAGTTGCTGTTGGTGCTGTGTACCCGTAGCGGTGAAGGGATTTTTAAATATCATTCAGTCATGTATGTTCTGGCACTAGATCTGTGATGTTATTCTGGGATGATATCACTGGTGCAGTCCCAGACTGATCAGTCAGAGCCCAGCATTCATTCTTGCCATTGTGTAATAAAGAATTTAAATGTAGGTGACACAACACTATGACACAACATGCTACACTACAGGAGTTTACATGTAGGTGACAACATGCTATGCTACACTAAAGAGTTTACATGTAGGTGAGACCATGCTGTGCTACACTACAGAGTTTACATGTAAGTGAAACCACACTATGCTACAGCATGCTACACCACATAATTTACATGTAGGTGACACCATGCTATGCTATACCAATCTACACTACCTAGTTTATATGTAGATAATACTATATGCTACACCATGCTACACTGCAGAGTTTACATGTAGATGATACTACACTATGCTACACCATGCTACACTACAGCGTTTACATGTAGTTAACACTGTGCTGCACCATGCTACACTGCAGAGTTTATATGTAGTTGATAATACACTATGTTACACCGATCTGCACTACAGAGTTTACATGTAGGTGACACCATGCTATGATACACAAGGCTAAACTACAGAATTTAGATGTAGGCAATACCACACTATCCTACACTAGGTGACACTACAGAGTTTATATGTAGGTGACACTACATTATGCTAAACCAGGCTACACTACACAATTTACATATAGGTGACACCACACTATGCTACACCAGGCTACACTACAACATTTGCATGTAAATGACACCACGCTATGCTACATTAGGCTACACTACAGAGTTTTCATATAGGTGACACTACACTATGATACAGTATACCATGTTACACTACAGAGTTCACATGTAGGGGACACTGCGCTATGCTACACCATGCTACACTACAGAGGTTACATATAGTTGACAACATGATATGCTATACTATGCTACACTACACAGTTTGCATGTAGGTGACACTACACTGTGCTACACCATGCTACACTACAGCGTTTACATGTAGGTGACACCACACTATGCTACACTACAGTGTTTACATGCAGGTGACACTACACTGTGCTACACCATGCTACACTACAGAGTTTACATGTAGTTTTCACCACACTGTGCTAGAAAATGCTGTACTACATACCTGTAGTTTACATGAAGGTGATACTATACTATGCTACAGCACAAAATTTACATTGAGTTGGCACAACACTATGCTGTAAAATGCTACACTATAGACTTTATCTGTACTGTGAGTGACAGCATACTATCCTACTCCATTACAGAGTTTACATGTTGGTGACACTACATTATTCCACAGCATGTTAGTACAGAGTTTATATGTAGGGGATGTTAGAAGAAGAAGAATCAGCATTTATATAGCACTTTTCATACATCCAAAGCACTTTACAAGCAATGCTAGACTGGTAGTGAAGTGACTGAATGTGTGGTGGCGGCCATATCACACATCATCACCCACACACAGCCTGGATAATTGCATGAACTGGTTTATGGGAAGGGGAATGTTGGCCAGGACACCAGGAATGTTCCCTACTCTTTGCGAAGAGTGCCCTGGGTTCTTTTACTTCCACCTGGAGAATACCAGGATGGGCAGAAGGGACCTCGGTTTAACATCTCATCCGAAGGACGGCACACCCCAGCAGTACAGCACCCCCCAATACTGCACTCAGATGCCAGCAATTTTTAGGTGCAAGTCCAATCCCGGTGTGGGACGAGAACCCATGACCTTCTAGTCCAGAGGCAGATGTGCTACCAACTGAGCCATGCTGACACCTTGTTAGTGTAGTGCATGTTACACTGCACTACAATACACCATGCCACACTACAGAATTTACATACAGGTGACACTGCATTATGCTACACCATCATACACTGCAGAGTTTACATACTGTACAGTTGACATCATGTAATGCTACACTATGGAGATTAAATGTAGGTGACACTACACTATGCTACACCATGCTACACTACAGAGTTTACATATAGGAGTCACAACGCTATGCTACACCAGCCTACACTACAGAATTTATATGTAGGTTATACCATGCGATGCTACACTAGGCTACACTACAGAGTTTACATTTAGGTGACACTGCACTATGATATACTGTACCATGTTACACTCCAGAGTTTACATGTACTGTAGGAGACACCACACTATGCTATACCATGCCACACTACAGAGTTTACATGTTGGGGACACTACACTATCCTACACTATGCTACGCTACAGAGATTACATGTAGTTGACAGCACACTATGCTACACGATACCACAGTACAGAGTTTAAATGTAGCTTTCACCACACTGTGCTTCACCATGCTACTCTTCATATTTTACATGTAGGTGATAATACACTACTCTACACCATGCTACACTACAGGGTTTACATATAGGTGACACAACACTATGCTACACCATTCTACACTATGGAATTTGCATATAGGTGACACCACACAATGCCACTCTACAGAGTTTACATAGAGGTGACACTTGATTATGGTACACCATGCTGCACTGCAGAGTTTACATGTACTGTAGGTGACACTACACTATGCTACAGCATGCTCCATGGCAGAGTTTAGATGTAGGTGACACTGCACTATGCTACACCATGCTACACTATAGAGTTTACATGTAGGTGACACTACACTATTCTATACCATCCTATACCACTGAGTATACATGTTGGGGACACTATGCTATGCAACAGTACATCATGCTGCATTGCAGAGTTTACATGTAGGTGTCACCACATTATGCTACACCATGCTACACTACAGCGTGTACATGTAGTTGACACCATTCTATACTACACCTTGATACACTACAGTGTTTACATGTAGTAGACACCATAATATGCTACACCATGCTACACTAGAGTGCTAACATGTAGGTGACACCATGCTAGGCTACAACATTCTACATTATAGTGTTCACATGTAAGTGACACCATACTATGCTACACCATGCTACACTACAGTGTTTACATGTAGGTGACACCATAGTATGCTACACTACAGTGTTTACATTTTGCTGACACCATACTATGCTACACTCCAGTGTTTGCATGTAGATGACACCATACTATGTCTCACCATGCTACACTACAGTGTTCGCATGTATGTGACACCATATTATGCTACCACCATGCTAGACTACAGTGTTTACAAGTAGGTGACACCATTCTATGCTACACCATACTATACTACAGTGTTTACATGTACCTGACACCATGCTATGCTACACTATGCAACACTACAGTTTATTCAAGTAGGTGACACCACACTATGCTACCCAGTCCTACACTACACAGTTTACATGCAGGTGACACCATGCTATGCTACATCATTCTACACTACAGAGTTTACATGTAGGTGGCACCATACTTTACTGCACCTTGCTACACTACAGTGTTAACATGTAGGGTGACACCATACCATGCTACACCTTGCTAGAGTACAGTGCTTACATGTAGGTGACACAATACTATGCCACACTACAGTGTTTACTTGAAAGTGACACCATGCTATGCTACACCATGCTACACTACAGCATTTACATGTAGGTAACACCATACTATGCTAGACCATGCTACACTACAGTGTTTACATGTAGGTGGCACTGTGCTATGCTACACCATGCTACACTATGGAGTTTACATGTAGCTGATACCACACTACACTACTTGATCCTACACTACACAGTTTAAATGCAGTTGACACCATGCTACACTACACAATCCTACACTATAGTGTTTCCATGGTTATGACAATATGCTATGCTATGCTACGCAATGCTAGACTACAGTGTTTACATATAGGTGACACCATGCTACACTGCAGTGTTTACATGTGGGTGACACCATATTGTGCTATGCCATACAACACTACAGAGTTTAGAAGTAGGTGACATCACACAATGCTGCACCATCCTTCACTACACATTTTACATGCAAGTTTCACGGTGTTGTGCTATACAATGCTACACTACATAGTGCACATGCAGCTGACACCATGCTTTACTACATCATGCTACACTACAGTGTTTACATGTAGGTGACACCATGCAATGTTACACAATGCTACACTACAGTGTTTACATGTATGTGACACCTTACTATGCTATACCATACAACACTATATAGTTCACAGGTTGGTGGCAGCACACTGTGCTTTCAGCATCCTAAACTACACAGTGTGCATGTAGGTGACACCTTCCATGCTACACTGCAGAGCTTACATGCAGATGACACCATGCAACGCTACACCATGCTACACTACAGTATATAGGTGACACCATGCTACAGTACAATTTACATTTAGGTGACACTGTACTATTCTACACTGCATAGTTTACATGCAGGTGACATCATGCCATGCTACATCATGCTACACTACAGAGCTTACATGTAGTTGACACCATACTATACTACACCATGCTACACTGCAGAGCTTACATGTAGTTGACCCCATTCTATGCTACACTACAGTGTTTACATGTAGTAGACACCATTCTATGCTACACCATGCTACACTAGAATGCTTACATGTAGATGGCACCATACTAAGCTACACCATGCTACATTACAGTGTTTACGTGTACAGTAGGTGACACCATGCTATGCTACACTACAGAGTTTACATGTATGTGACACCATACTGTGCTACATCATGCACCACTATAGCATTTACAAATAGGTGACACCACACTATGCTACACCATCCTACACTACACAGTCTACATGCAGGTGACACCATGCAATGCTATACCATCCTACACTACAGAGTTTTCCTGTAGGTGTCACCATACTATGCTATACTATTCTACAGGTTCCGTGTAACATGAGTGAACGCACAATAGTGATCAACATATCAGCGAGTGCACATCACTGAAAACTGAAACAGTGATGTGCACTATAGCGGGACCATAAACAGTAATGGTCAAGCACACACTCCACATGTAACTGCAAGAAATGTACACCCTTTTAATGTGGGGGGCTACACCCAACATACCCCCCATGTGGGGAGAATTTGCCCCCACACCCCCCTTACTAATTATAAGCAACTCTGAGGAGCAACCTGACAGTAGGGTACAGGGAATCTTTGGAAGGGAGCTATTTGGTGGGGGAGCAACCTGCGAACAGGGGACCACCAGGAGGGAGAGGGAATGGAGAGTGTAAAATAAAAAATAAAATAAAAACTAAGTGCGCACACAAACAGAAAAATAAATCATAGCTTCTGCCCAGGTTAGAACCTGGGTCCTCCACGACCAGAGGCATACACTTCCTCCACTAGACCAAACGGCCAGCTGGGAGCCACTATGCCAAACTACCTACTATATCCACCATCATCGTAGATTCCTTCTACAATCGCTTTCTCTTCTCTTTCGCCATTCTTGTCCTGATTTCTTAATTGATCCCACTGTCACTATAGTTTCACACTCACTCTATTCATGGACACTCAAACTGAGTCACTCAATCTGAGTCATCCAATTTGAGTCTCCCATATACCTGGATACATATGCGACACTACAGTGTTTACAAGTAGGTGACACTACACTGTGCTACACCATCCTATACTACACAGTGTACATGTAGGTGACACCATACCATGATAAATGATGCTACACTACAGAGTTTACATGCAGGTGACACCATGCTATGATATACCATGCTACACTATAGTATGCAGGTGACACCATGCTATGCTACACCATTCAACACTACAGAGCTTACATGTTGGTGACACTACACGATGCTACACCATGCTACACTTCAGTGTTTATAAGTAGATGATACTATATGCTACACTACGCTACACTGCAGAGTTTACATGCAGATGATACTTCACTATGCTACACTAGAGAGCTAACAGTAGTTAAAGGTACGCTACACCATGCTACACTGCAGGTTTATATGTATTTATTAATACATTATGTTACACCATTCTACACTACAGAGTTTACATGTAGGTGACACCATGCTATGCTACACCAGGCTACACTACAGAATTTACATGTAGGTAACATCACGCTGTCCTACACTAGGCTACACTACAGAGTTTACATGTAGGTGACACTACATTATGCTAAACATGGCTACACTGCAGAACTTACATATAGGTGACACCACGCTATGCTACACCCAGCTACACTACAGAATTTAAATGTAGGTGACACCATGCAATGCAACACTAGGCTACACTACAGAGTTTTCATGTAGGGGACACTAGACTATGATGTATCATGTTACACTACACAGTTTACATGTCAAAGACAACAGACTAAGCTATGCCATGCTACACTACAAAGTTTATATGTAGTTGACACTATACTATGCTGCATACAGAGTTTACATGTAGGTGGCATTACACTATCCTACACCTTACATGTAGGTGACACCACACTATGCTACAGCATTCTACACTATGGAGTTTACATGTAGGTGACACCACACCATGCTACACCATTCTACACCATGGAGTTTACAAGTAGGTGCCACCACTCCATGCTACACTATGGAGTTTACATGTAGGTGACACCACACTATGCTACACAATGCTGCACTACAGAGTTTACATGTAGATGACACTACACTATGCTATGCCATGCTACACTGCAGAGTTTACATGTACTGTTGGTGGCACTACACAATACTACACCGTGCTACACTACAGAGTTTAGATTTAGGTGTTACTGCACTATGGTATGCCATTCTACACTACATAGTTTTCATGTGGGTGAAATTGCACTATGCTACACTACAGAGTTTACATGTTGGTGACACTACATTATGCTACACCATGCTATACCACTGAGTATACATGTAGGAGACACTATGCTATGCTACAGTACACCATGCTACATTGTAGAGTTTGCATGTAGGTGACACTGTGCTATGCTACATCATGCTACATTACAGAGTTTTCATGTAGGCAAAACCACACTATGCTACACCATGCTATACTACAGTGTATGCATGTAGGTGACACAATACTATGCTACACCATGCTACACTACATCGTTTATATGTAAGTGACACCATACTATGCTACACCATGCTACAATACAGTGTTAACGTGTAGGTGACACCATAGTATGCTACACTACAGTGTTTACATTTAGCTGACACCATGTTATGCTACACTACAGTGTTTACATGTAGGTGACACCATACTATGTCTCAGCATACTACACTACAGTGTTTATATGTAGGCGACACCATATTATGACAGTACCATGCTACACTGCAGTGTTTACATGTAGGTGACTCCATTTTATGCTACACCATACTACACTACTGTGTTTACATATACCTGTCACCATACTATGCTACACCATTCAACACTACAGAGTTTAGAAGTAGATGACACCACACTATGCTACCCAATCCTATCCTACACAGTTTACATGCAGGTGACACCATGCTATGCTACATCATACTACACTACAGAGTTTACATGTAGATGTCACCATACTATACTGCATCTTGCTACACTTCAGTGTTTACATGTAGGTGACACCATGCAATGCTACAGTACACCATGCAACACAACAGTGTTTACATGTAGGACAAAATACTGTGCTACACCTTGCAAGATTACAGACCTTACATGTAGGTGACATAATACTATGCCTCACTGCAGTGTTTACATGTGACACCATGCTATGTTACACCATGCTACACTATAGAGTTTACATGTAGGTGATACTACACTATGCTACACCATGCTACACTGCAGAGTTTTCATGCAGGTGACACTTTGCTATGCTACACCATGCTACACTACAGAACTTATATGAAGTTTACACTACACTATGCTATACACAGTTACACTGCAGAGTTCACATGTAAGTGACACCACACTTAAAGATGTGAAGTTTTACTTTGCCGGTAAAGTTCCAGTTAAGCTGTGAAATTCACCATCACGTTGCTGGCCCGGTGACACTGAGGATTGAGTCCCTGGACACCACACCTCATGCCATGCCAGTAATATGGGTTCAGGAGTGGACTTGGGGTGTCGGGGTCGGCCAGGGGGAGGAGGATTGAGCATCCCCTGGACTGCTGTCCTCCTCTGGAGAGGAAGGGTTGGGACTATTGCTGAGGCACTGGCTCCTTGTGGTAGCTGGGGGTGGTGCAGGCTTAGTGATCAGCATCTGGGATTTGCACAGGCTGGTATCAGATGTGCTGTGTGCGACAGCATGTGCGGCAGCATCCTTGACACCATTGCACACATGCACCATGGAGGGGCTGAGGGAAAAAGTACCAATCCTCTGTTGTGAAAGATGGCTGGCTATCGGCACTGTGGCAGACCTACTCAAGCCAGCTCCCCTTCAGCTCCCAGCCACTAGGTCTCTGCAGTGTGTGGGATGGATTCCCACTGTGATTCAACCTGGGATGGCAGGGTGAAAAGGGTATGAGTTCTGACTGGGTCAGGGGCAGTAGCCAGAGGAATGAGGGGAACCATAGGACCACCCCCCAGCCAAGGAGGTAAAAAAAAAAATTGCCATTACAAATAACTTTGTGAATTGCTAACTTTGCCACTTAACACACCACATTGAGTTTTCCTTGGGAGATGGCACTTTTTGAGGTGCAGTCTAGTAAGCTGGAACTTTGCCTTAACATTGCCTTAAAGTGCCACTTCACTTGTCAAAATCTTCACAAAGTCAGCACTTTGCACTTCAGGAATTTGGCAAACTTTGCAAATTATTTCGTAGATCAATGGTTGCCAGCTTTGCACATCTCTAACCACACTATCTACACTGTGCTATATTCCAGAATTAACACTGAGCTGATACAACATTATGCTGCACAATGCTGCACCATAGAGTTTACTTATACCATACATGACACCACACTATTCGACTGCATGATACACTGCAGAGTGTGCATGAAGCTGACACTATGTTATGTTACAATGTGTGTTTAGATGTAAAGAATAATTTGTTACAGTATTGGTCCTTGTACAAAAAGATTAAAAAAATTGGCAATTTTATACCTTTTATTGGACCAACAAGAGATTCAAAGAATGTTTTAAGCTTTCAAACTTACACAGAGTTCTTCATCAGAAAAATGACAGTTATACAAAGAAATCACTTTAAGTACATAGAGCAGAACTGGTAAAAAAATAAACTTTTATACATGGGGGTGTGACAATTCTGTTGATACATATAGAGAGTAATTGGATACAAACCAGAGACAGAAAACAGACATGAAAACCATCTTTGAAAACCTAGTTGGGTGATGGACTGAGATGCGGCAGTCAAAGGCCTATAAATTTGTCAAATTCTTAATTGTCTTCCTTAAAATAGACACCAGACTCTGTGTGTGTGTGTGTGTGTGTGTGTGTGTGTGAAGTCAGCACTGAGAACAGCCCTTCTGTGTGCATAAATCCATACTTTTTTGGATTCATAAGCAAAGAAGGGCTGTTTCTCAATGCTGAGTTGACAAACTCACACACATGTATGTGTGTATGCGCACACACACACACACACACACACACACACACACAGAAACACACACACGCGGTTGGGGCAGAAGTCCTTTCAATCATTCTCTCTACCAATGTCTGCCAGTCCTTTCAGCAGTTATCAGTCAGTCAATAAATTTCTGTTTCCATGCCATCTGTCTGTATGAACATATTCATACTGGCCATCATTGTGTTTCCTAAAATCTTTCCCTCTAGGCTTGTTCCATGGGTAGACATGCTTACTCACTTCCCTTGAAGTCTGCACATTGAGGCAAGTCTCTCACCTAGCAGTGGTCCTTCGCTGTATGCGGATTGTCTCATGTGATGCCTCCTGGCTGTCCCACTGGGTGGTAATGTCCAGTGCCCCAGAAGAAGCTTTAGCCATGCAGAGTTGTGGTCTACAGTACCTCATGGAATAGCATTTAAGATTGCAACTGCCGGAGGGTGGAGTCTTAAGCCTACATCAGGTTCTTTGGCTGTGCAGACCAGATCAGCAGCACTTCTGAAAGCTATTATCCTTGTGTCTGCCTAAGATTCACTTAGTCTCATTCTGTATTCCCTTTCTTTAGTTTCCATTCACAGTTAGACTTCATTACAGTCTTGAAACGAGGTGCTACCCTTTCAGCAGTCACATATCTCCTCATTACACACCTTGAGAGTGGATATCCTTTGCTTGGGAAATTCCTTTAGCTGCAGCTGATCGACTCAAAGCACTACATAGCTTTATTCCATTAGAGAGGTATCCCTCCAAAACTTCCCCTGAATTAAAATCCAAATTAGCAGGCTGACCTGTCATAATAAGAATGACTCATGACAGGTAGGATGGTGTCCAAGGCCATGGACCTCCAGAGATTTCCTTCACATTTTTTTTTTTCTCTCTTAAGTGTCATAGGCCATTATGTAGTCCATAGCATTTACCCAAGTAGTAGGATTCCGCTTCGAGTAGGGTTTGGATGGTGGGTTGTTTTCATCATTCTACAATCAATCCTGCCATTCCCTTTCCTATCTGAAAATTATGCCTCTGTCTACTGTCAGTTGTCACCAGACTCTGCTGTCTGTTATTACACCATTCAGTTTGTGTTTGCAGCACCTGCTTTCCATTTATATTTGGGCGCCTTCTTTTTCTTCCAATATATTTTTATTAATTTCGTAAGATTAAAAATGTACAAAACACATAACCAAAAAGATCATAACAGTGATCAATTAAAAGTATAAGCTAAATTATCCATAAAACCATAATACACACAAAGGATCTGAATAACAAAAGCGTTGAAAAATATCTAGAGCCATTAAATATAGGATAGAAAAGTGTTCCTTATTTTAATGAAAAAATCCATTTGGTAAGAGATTAGATAACTAATTTGTTCATTATTGTCCATGATTTGGGTACCTTTCTAAGGTACCTTTAGCCTAAAGGAACTGTGTTCCAAAGGTACCTGTAGGGGTGGAACCCTCCTCAAGAGAGTTCCTTTGCCTTCATGGTTTCCAGCAGGGTGGTAGCCCCATAGGGGAGAGATTATGTGAATGACCAAAGAATCCACATACATATAACAAACGCTTAGTCATGCAACTAGCCTCCTATCAACAGCATGGCACAAGCACAACTGTTCACCAGGTTGTGTATGCCCATTGAATTAAAAGAGTATGCCTGCAGTTCTAGGGCAGAGCAACAGCAACCAGCCACACCCCTCTTCATGGGCAAATTATACTAGCTTCCACCAGCCTCATTCAAAAACACTATTTCTTTGCTCTCGCAATCCTCCCCTCCTCTGGTGGCTCACCTGTCTCCTTGGGATTCCTTCCTAAGGTACCTTTAACCTAAATAACCTATGTTCTCCTGCACCTCCAGGAGTGGAACCCACCTCAAGGGGATCTCATTGCTACCATGGTATCCTAACAGGATGGTAGCCCCATACGGGACAGTGAGTGTGAATAGTTAAAGCATTCACCTATCACAGTCACTCCGTCATGTAACTAACCTCCTAACTATCAATAATGTTGCACACACTGTACATAACTCCTCACCTGGTTGCATATGCAGACTGAATTTATATTAGCTTCCAAAACGCTGGTATCTCGTACAATATTGGTTTCCAATAATTGTCATTTGGAAAGTAATTTGACTGTCAAACAATGAAAAGTCTTTCAAATTTGGTCCAATGAAACTTTCTGACTTCCAAATCCCCCAAATGAACTGAACCTCCCCGCTTCGCAGCCACAGATTTTGTATACATTCTTTTTCCAACAGTCATTGATGCTTCCCTTCCTTAGCCTGGCCACTGCAGAGCCCCACCCACCTCCTATCTCTGTCATTTACCTGGTTCCAGGAGGTCAGCTTCATTCTGTTGTGCAACAAGATTTTCACCCTGTATGTTACTCCCACAGGTACACTGTCTGCCACAAGTGTGTCTAGCATTTGAATACATTAGGGGTGCAAAACCAGTCACAAAATCTCCAACTAATGCAACAAGTCTCCCATGAAATTTGGAGAGTTTGATGCTCAGTGGTGCATTCTGATGCTTATTCTGGTACCCCTCACAGTGGGTGATCCATGACAACAGTGACCGCAATAACGGCGACCGTAAAAGCAGTGATGGATTTGGGTGACTGCACTTATAGCAACTGGGGATTCCCCCTTCCCTGAGTTGCACCCCCCTGGAGTTAGTATATTTAGAAAGGGGTGTGTGGGGGTGAAGCCCCCCACATCGAGGGGTGCAGGGTGAACCCCCCCCAGAGATACAGGAATCGCTGTATTTGCACTCGCCCAAATCCACTCACCATTTTCACACGTTGCTGTAAAAGTTTTGCCATTTTCACATGGTACCTCACAGAGCATATCATTTTATTAAAAATTTCCATACATTCTGTAAGGAACGTAAATGATTTTTACCACAGAAGATAAAAAAGAGGTTTAGTTTTTTAGTCATCATGAAAAGTTAGTTAACTAACTCTCCTATCCAGACCAGCAGCTCCAAACTTCTTCCTTTATTTTTTTAATACAAAATATTTTAACTTGTCTGACTCTTTAATTATAAAGTAAGTATCATTTTTATGTTGATTGCATGCAGCACAAAAAACATATTGCGGCAGCTTTCTCAGAAACAGGCTGTGGAGGCGCGGCACTGTTGTGGCCAATGCCCCCACAGTCTGCAAAGGATTGTCCCACATCCCCCAATCCCCTTGCACACTGCTTCTGACACAAGTTTGGAACCTTGGCACCAATTTATGACAATTTTGCCGCTGCAATCAGGGGCCACCTCATCATTGCAACGTCAGCCATCCGCTGCAATGAGGGAGTGACTCACCATTGCAGGGCGGGATCTAGAAAGACTGATATTGTTTGTGAACATGGCAGTGGCTTGCCACCGTGTTCACAAACAATATAACCCCCCCCTTTTATTCCTGCTGATGGGGTGCCCAATTCCCATCAGCATAATGATAACCCCTCCTTTGTGTGCCGACGGGGGTGCACAATCCCCCATCGGCTACTGTTGATCCCCCCAAAAAATAGCCTCTGGTGGCATGCTGGGAGCCCACCCCAGCATGCCACATGCTCCTGTAAAGGGAAAAATGGTCCTGCAATGTCTTTTGTTTTTTTTCCCCTGCAAAAAAGGAAACAGTCCCTCGTAGTCTCCCTGCTCCAGACCCGCAACCCGCAACCATCCACTGCGCACCCTACCTCCCCACACTCCCCTCAACCCATACTTACCTCCGGAGCTCAGCGCGACGATCTTCGGTGGACCGGGAACACATCTGCACTCTTCAAAGCCTACCGCGAACTGAGGAAATGCCGGTAAGCTGTATAATGGAATAAATAGGGATTTTTAAACTTTAGTGTATATCTCGGGCATTTTTGGGAATTTTTGCACCAAATTTTCAACATGGAGTTTTTGGGACCTCTCCTCATAAATTCTTGAACTGTCATGGCATTAATCGGCCCCGAAAGGTGATTTCACGGTCACTGCACAGAATCACCTTTCAGGGCTGATTAATGAAATGACAGTGCCAGTATTCCTGAGGTGGGCTCTCAAAAAGCCTATGTTGCAAATATGGTGGAAAAAATCCAAAAAATGACTGTTTTATGAGCGTGCGCTGCGCAGTTGCTATGCACGCTCGTAACTTCATGAATTTGCAATATTTTCACACCAGAATTTCAACATTAGCATTTTGTCATACCTTCTTGTGAACAGTATAGCTGTCATTGTTCACATCCTGGCAGAAATGTGTTTTTGCTCTTCCAGCGCAGAATAGTGTGGTTGCTGTGGGAAATCAATGTTCAGGACAGATTAAGAAAATGACAGTGATGCTGTTCATGAGTAGAGGTCCTGAAATGGCTATGTTGAAAATTTGGTAACGATACTCCATAAAATGACTGTGTTACGAGCATGCGTTGCACAGTTTGCACGCACGCTCGTAACTTCGCAGATTTGTAATATTTTCACTCCAGATTTTCAACATTGCCATTTTCCCACACCTACTTATGAACAGTGCAGCTGTAATTTTTTCCGTCCTGGCTGAAATGTGTTTTCGCACTTCTGGCGCAGAATAGAGAGGTTGCTGTGGGAAATCACTTATGGGACAGATTAAGAAAATGACAGTGATACTGTTCATGAGCAGAGGTCCTGAAATGTCTATGTTGAAAATTTGGTAATGATAGCCCATCAAATGACTGTGTTACAGGTGTGCATTGCACACTTTCCACACATCCTTGTAACTTCGCAAATTTGTAATATTGTCATGCCAGATTTTTAACAGTAGCATTTTTTCACACCTCCTTATGAGCAGTACAGCTGTCATTTTTCACATCCTGATTGAAATGTGGTTTCACAGTTGCGGTACAGAATAACGCGGTCGCTGTGGGAAATCAGTGTTCGGGACAGATTAAGAAAATGACAGTGACACTGTTCATGAGCAGAGGCCCTAAAAGCCCTATGTTGAAAATCTGGTGATGAAACTCCATAACATGACTGTGTTACAAGTGTGCGTTGAACTGTTTACACACACCCTTGTAACTTCGCAAATTTGTAATATTTTCACGCCACATTTTCAGCAGTGGCAGTTTTTCACACCTCCTTATGAACAGTACAGTTGTCATTTTTCACATCCTGGCTAAAATTTGTTTTTGCACTCCTGCCGGAGAATAGCACGGTCACTGTGGGAAATCACTGGGACAGATTAAGATCGAACGAGTGAGGGGGAGAGTGACCGAGCTCAACTGAGCTCTGTCAGAACTGCTGCGGATTTGTTTGTGGGCAGAAAAAGGCCCCAACACAAGAGCCCAGTACAAAAGGGAAGCCTGCAGCACTGGAAGAAACAGAACAAGAGGGAGAGTGAGGAAGGGGGAGTGAGCAAACTCACCGGAGCGCTGTCAGGACTGCTGCGGATTTCTCTGTGGGCAGAAAAAGGCATCAAAGCAGGCAGAGTCCCAGTAGAACAGGCCAGCCTGCAGCGGTGGGAGAAACCGTATGAGTGAGTGAGACAGGGGGACTGAGTGAGTTCAACGGAGCTCTATCAGGATTGCTGTGGGTTTCTTTGTGGGCAGAAAAAGGCGCCAATGCAGGCAGGAGTTCCGTACAAAAAGGCCACTTGCAGTGCCAGGACAAACAGAATAAGCTTGTGACAGAGGGAGACTGAGCGACCTCAATGGAGCTCTGTTGGGACAGCTGTGGATTTCTTTGTGGACAGACAAAGGTGCCAATGCAGCCAGGAGCCCCGTACACAAGCGAAGCCTGCAGCACCAAGAGAAACAGAAGAGTGAGTGACAGCGCAGTAGTGAGCGAGCTCAACGGAGCTGTACTGTGACTGCTACGGATTTCTTTGTGGGCAGAAAATATGGCAATGAAGGCAGGAGCTCAATACAAAAGGCCAGCTTGCAGTGCCGGCAGAAATGGAATGAATGAGTGAGAGAGGGGGAGTGAGTGAGCTCAATGGAGCTGTGTCGGGACTGCTTCAGATTTCTTTCTGGCCAGAACAAGCCGACAATGCAGGCAGGAGCTCAGTACAAAAGGGCAGCCTGCAGCGGCAGGAGACACAGAATGAGCGAGTGAGAGAGGGGGAGTGAGTGAGCTCAACGGAGCTCTGTTGGGACTGCTGCAGATTTGTTTGTGGGCAGAAAAAGGCAACAATGCACGCAGGGACCCAGTACAAAAGGGCAGCCTGCAGTGGCGAGAAAACCAGAATGAGCGAGTGAGAGAGAGGGAGTGAGCGAGCTCAATGGAGCTGTATTGTAACTGCTGCAAATTTCTTTGTGGGCAGACAAAAGCGGCAATGCAGGCAGAAGCCCAATAGAAAAGGGCAGCCTGCAGCGCCGGCAGAAACAGAATGAGAGAGTGAGAGAGAGAGGGGGAGTCAGCAGGCTCAACAGACCTGTGCCGGGACTGCTGCAGATTTCTTTGTGGGCAGAAAAAGCCACCAACAGAGGCAGGAGCCCAGTACAAAAGGGCAGCCTGCAGTGCCAGGAGAACCAGAATGAGTGAGTGAGAGAGAGGGGGAGTAAGCCACCTCAACAGAGCTCTGTTGGGACAACTGCGGATTTCTTAGTGGGCAGAACAAGGTGCCAATGCAGGCAGGAGCCCAGTACAAAAGAGCAGCCTGCAGCACCGGAAGACACAGACTGAGCGAGTGACAGAGGGACAGTGAGCGAGCTCAACACACCAACGCAATCAACATTCGGCACTGACAAATGCTTGTTTGGTTTGGTCTCAGGTGAAGGGTGAGTAAATTCAGTCTATCTCTGGCTTGAAATCTCTCACATCTGCAGCTGCTCTGAGAAATGATTCTCTCTCTCTCTCTCTATCTCTCTCAGTGCACAAGTGAAATGTGCTTCATCTCTGATACAGACTAAGGCTATCTGAGACTCAGATCCAATAGTAGTCATCAGAAGTAGCACATGTGCATGTGTTTCTCTGTGTTGGTGGTTACCATATAAGGAGATACATAGAAGGGTATCACTAGTAGAAGAATAGAGGTAGTCATGCCACTATATAGATCACTTGTAAGTCCTCTTCTGGAGTACTGCATCCAGTTTTGGAGGCCATGCCTCAGGAAGGACAGAGATTGATTGGAGATGGTGCAGAGAAGGGCAACGAAGATGGTGCAGGGTATGCATCAAAAATCAAATGTGGCAAGGCTACAAGGTCTTAATATGTATTCCCTGAAGCAGCACAAGGATAAGGTGGACAGGATAGAGACATTCAAATACCTGAAAGGCATCAGCAAGGTTCAGACACAGAACCTTTTTCAGATGAACACCTGTACCAGGATTAGAGGACACGACATGCACCTTAAGGGAAGTAGATTTAGGAGCAACGGGAGAATGTGCTTCTTTACAGAGTGAGTGGTGGACTCATGGAATGGCCTACCCCAGGGGGGTTGTGGAAGCAAAGACAGTGAGGGAATTTAAATTAGCATGGGACAGGCATAAGGGTATCCTCAAAAATAAAACAAACTAAAGGGGGGGGTAGAAGGTAAAGGGCAGTCTAGATGGATCTTGCGGTCCCCATCTGCCGACACATTCTATGTTTCTATGTGAGGAACACAGCAATGAGGGAAGCATGGTACTTGGGACTGGAGTGAAGTGTGTCAGAGAGAAACAGGCAGATTCATTGGCTGGGAGACATAACTTACTTTAAAGACAGCCAATTCATTGGCTGTTGGCCTGAGAGACATCATCAGACTGCAAAAAGCAGTCACATGAGGGGTGAGACCCAAGCTCAGAGAAGAGAGTGGCAGCACTAAAATGAAAGGAAGTGTGAGCACATTCCCAGTTCCAGTTGGATGAATTCTGCTGCAGAGCTGCAGCAGCCACAAGCACACAGCGGTGTGCAAGGAGTCCACTTGCACTTGCTCACAGAAGTCAGGCTATATCTCTGATACAGACTAAAGCTATCTGAGACAGACCCAATAGTAGTCATCAGAGGTAGCACATGTGCATGTGTGTCTCTCATTGGTGGTTGGAATATAAGTTATTGGCTCTGTGGCTCATATCACTGATGCATGTATGTATGCACAAAAGGAAAAGAAAAAAGTAAATGCCCCTAAATTTGTTTGTGGATTCTTAAAAAAGATTTGGAGATGCAGCCCTGAATGCCCAACTCTGGTGATGTCCCTGCTGTGGCTTTGCTTTGTGTGCATGCACATGTATGTGTGCGACCACACACTGGAGTCAAGCGGCATCCTTCCCTTGTCACTCTGCAGGTGTACTACTAACTGTGGTCACCCAGGTGGTGGTGTGGTAGTGAAAAGTCCAACCATCTTTTCCTGGAGAAGAACTTTACTGGAATGCTGAATCCCCCCCCCCCCAACCATCCCCAGAACAAGTCTTTCATGTCCACAATTATGGTGCCTTTCCCAAGCATCTATTTTTGGACACATCAAAATCCTGTAATATGGATGTGGGATGCAGGACACTCCCAATCCTGATGTAGGTCAGCATACACCTCTGACATCAAAACTTCGACATCTACTGACAACTACAGCGACTACAGCACCAGGTTGCTGTAGTGTCAGCGCTGCACCCTGGCATTGTATTCTGAGGGTCTTGCACCCCCTTCCCTAATCAGCTCTGACTCAGAGTTGATTATATTTAGTGGGGGAGGTGTGGGGGGCACATCCCCACATGTGGCAGGTTTGGGGGTGAAGTCCCCCAAAGAAAACATGTTAGTGAGTGAGAAACCGTATGCTGACCACAAAAAGCAGTCGACATGACGGTTTTGCTGTCTGATCATTCAACAAAATTTTTGTCAATGACCTGTAATTCTATAGAGTGGAATTTATCTGCAGAAATGGGAACTTTTGGTGACTGATTAGGATGAGTTCTAATTAAAACCTAAAATGGCACTAAAAGTTTCTTCTTTTGTTCATAGTTAAAGATTTTTATTGTTTTAAAAGACACACACAGCCAGCCCAGTGGTGCAGAGGGCTGAAGCGCAGGACGCCACACCTCTAACCACGCTGGTGACCCGGGTTCGGGAATGGACTCAGGTTGCTGGGGGTCGGCAGGGGAGGATAGGATTGAGCATCCATAGGACTGCTCTCCTATCCTGGGGTGGGGTTGGGGATGGCATCACTTGGTTGCATCCCCCAGTGGAGACTGGAGGCACTATGTGAGTGATGTGCAGGGGAATCTAGAAAAGCAGAAATACTGCTCGCTGGCCGCCGGATGATGGCTCTCGGTCCCCGATACCCCCAGAGCCTTCTCGAGGGCCTACCTCTTCTCAGCATCATCCCTGGGGCCTATCAATATTGTGCTGGGCCATCCCGCCCCCCCGTGCCCTTCCCCCTCGGAGGAGAGGGACCCGCCCGGTGAAGGGATACGTCCAGGATTACTCAGGGATCGTCTGCAATGTGAGGAGCTGGAGAGGCTTGAGGAAGGACAGTGGGGTACAAAGGGGCTTGTGAAGCTGAAGGAGTGGGGGTCACCAAGCACAAAGGGGTGAATGAATACCATAATACAAAAAAAAGGACACACACAACAATACACAACATTCTCTGGGGAGCACCACAACATTTGGTGAGGCTCATCTTTTTAATCTAGTAATTTACATATATTCACAAATTTGCAGTTACATGCCAAGAGGCAATATGAATTCAGTACTTCTAGAACTTTTCATTGTTGCTTACTGTTTGTTCACCCACTGCCATCCCCTCATTCAAGTCACTTCAGGGGATCTCCCTGCCCTGACTGCCACAATGCAGTTTGTTTATGCAGTGCTGGCCCTAAGATTACGAGTGCTTGGAGATGGGGTCATGCTGACAACTGTGGGGTTTCCCTTATTCTTTCTGCTGCCTCCTTCCCACTATCAGTGCTGCTCCCCATCCTGGGAGTGAGTGTGAGTCCACGGTGAACTTTGCAGAGGAGGCAGGAACAGCCCCTTTGCATACCACAGAGGCACTGAGGAAACAGAAGGATGATGCCTCCCTTCCCTGACCAGGAAGTCCTTCTGCCTTCAGCACCCCATCCTAACTGCCCTAGGTATAAACTGAGTGCAAAACTTACATTTCCCAAGGCATGGTCATTTGTGAGTGACCATGATGCTGTGGCAACTCAAATAAACCATTGAGTTTTCCTTTAAAACAATATTGCAATGAAACAGGAAAAAATGTGATCCTACCTGTTTCACTATAAAAGAGACTGGGGGCCAGATATTCAAAAATGGGCAAAGTGGAGCACAAAGGATTGTGCTGTGCTTGCCCGATGCCCACGACCCTGAGGATGCTATATTCAATCAGATAGTGCACTGGTACCATCCAACTGAATATATGGGCATGTCGGTGCAGCACTAAGCAGGGTAACGCTGCCCCAACATGGATCCTGACAGTGCAGGGAATAGCACCCCCAGACCTGATAGTGCCAGTTGCTCCCAGGGAGATATTCAGACAGCACCATGCAAATCAGCCATTGGGCATGCAAGGCGCTAAGGGCCCATCTGCATGCCCATTATGGGCACATTTAAATGGGAAGCGGCAGCATGTTGGCTCCTCTGTAACCGGCTCTGCCCCCACCCCAATTGCCTGGTCTCATAAAAGGCAAGTATTCACTGGTGTCTAGTGGCAAACCCAAAATTTTGATCCTCATCACTGCTAAAATACCAGTATTCCCTGGTGCCCAGTGGTCCCCGGCCCTCTGATTGCCATCCCGTACAATTTAAAACATTTCCTAGTGTCAGACCTCCAGTGACGTCATGGATACACTAACAGCATAGGAAAGCAACTCCCTTCCCACTAAAGTTTAAAACTTCCTACTTCTACAACAAAACTGATCCAAACTTGAAAAAATACCTACCGGATTAGAAAGAAGACGGGCTGACTCAATCCATGTCCACAAAATCCAAACATCATAGAGATGCAGAGAGATTGAGAGATACAAGTGAAGGCTGGAGCCGTAGCATGTCCCCAGCAAGCTTAAAGGGACTAGGCTATGACACAGACCAGGAGAGTGAGAAACTGACCAGAAATCACTTTGAGATGCTACTAAAATTAATCAAAGCATGATCTCGCTGAGAAAAATCAAAAAGAATTCCGGCACGTAAATAATAGGCTGGATGGATTGGAGCATCGAATTGCAAAAACGGAAAAGAGAGAGAGTGACAGTGATTGAAGATGGCACCTTACAATTGGGGATAGCAATAGAATCCCTAATAAAACATACAGAGGGTTTAAAAGAAAAATGCACCAACCTGGAAGCAAGATTTTAAACAGATAATCTACCTATCATTGGACTACCAGAAGGCTCGGAGATTGGAAAAATGTGTGACTACCTGACTGACTTACTTAGAGAAGTGTTAACCCTACCACTGACTATTGGGCTGAAGATAGAGAGAGAGAGAGAGAGAGAGAGAGCACACAGAGCCTTGTTTCCCAAACCAATGGACCAAAAGGCACAACCAGGACTGATGACCCTTAAATTTGCAAGCTTCAGAACAAAAAAGGAGGTCTTAAAACTCACCTGGCAGAAAAAGGAGATTATGTTTAATGGATCGAGGCTTTTCTTTCACCAAGACAATCCTACAGACATCCAAAAACAAAGACAACAATATATGGATATAATAAGGTTGCTCAAGGCTAAACAGATTCGTCTTCAAACACCATACTCGGGTCGAATCAGAATATTCTGGAAAGATGGAGTGCAATTATATCATACACCAGGGGACGTATGGAAAGTTCTCCAAAAACACAGAATCAGAATAGACATTTGCATACAAAACCAGCAACCTCAGTCAAAAACACAGGAGAAGTGGACAACAGTGCCACCAGATCAGAACAGCAGGTCGCAGTGTAGCACCACAGACAGTGAGGGAGATTAGAAACCTACTACACCAACTCCAGAACAAATCAACCCAGCAGGGACACAGAACCTTACAAACATGAAGTATGAAGAAGTCAGCAGAAGAAGAAGGCTATTTGATCTATCTAGTCTGTTCGTATTGCAGGGTCCACAGATTGAGCTGCTGCCCCTGCCCCCCACTCCTCCCATTCTCCCTATCCATGATCCTTACCTTCCCCCATGCCAATCTCAGATTTTCTTGAAACAGCCCACTGTCTTCAAATAGACCACCTCTTCTGGCAGCATATTCCAAGTGTCCACCACCCTCTCTGTGAAGAAGTGCTTCCTGACATCCCTCCTAAATCTCCCCCTCTAGCTTAAGACTGTGCCCCTTGTGTTATGGCTGTCACTCAGCTTAAATGGACCCTTCTTATCCACCTTATTTATCCCTTTCAAGCACTTGAAGATCCCAAGCATGTCCCCTCTCTCTCCTTTTCCTCCAGGGAGTACATGTTCAGTGCCCTCAGCCTCTCCTTGTATGCCTTACCCTGCTGACCTGCTATCTTCTTTGTAGCCCTCCTCTGGATCTTCTCCAGCAGGTTAATGTCATTTTTGAGGTGTTGGCACCAGTACTGAACTCCATACTCTAGATGTGGCCTCACCAGTGACCTGTACAAGGATAGTATAATCTCCTCTCTCCTACAAATGATCCCTTTAGCTATGCATCCCTGCATCGTTTGCCCTTGCTGCTGCTTTCCTGCACTGCATGGAGTTCTTCACATCACTAGTGATCATCACTCTCAAGTCCTTCTTCTCCTCTGATGCAGATACCTGGAGTCCACCCATGTAGTACGCTGTCCTGGTATTCTTGGCTCCAGTGGGCATAACTTTGCATTTCTTGGCATTGAAGCCAAGCTGCCAGATCCCTGACAACCTCCACAGCTTTTCCATATCATCCTGTAGGTCCTGTATCCCTTCAGCTGTGCCCATTCTCCCACAGAGCTTGGTGTCATCTGCAGATAGGCACATTTTGCCCTTAATCCCATCCCCAATGTCATTTATGAAGATATTGAACAACACCAACCCCAGCACTGAGACCTGCGGGACACCACCGGTGACCTTTCTGGTGCCAGATAACTCTCCCCCCCAACCAACATCTGGGTTATGTCCCTCAGCCTGCTTTTCACCCATCTAGGCATCTTATTCCCAACCCCAAGATCCACCAACTTCCTGAGCAACCTTTTGTGGGACACAGAGTCAAAGGCCTTGCTAAAATCCAGATAGAGGATGTCTACATTTTGGCCCCTGTCTACTGTCTTAGTGACCCAGTCAAAGAAGTCAATGAGATTCGTTTGACATGATCTCTCCCCCATGAACCCATGCTGCCTCACATCCTGGAGACTATGCTCCTCTAGATATTCTACCAATCTTTCCTTAAATATGATCTCCATGAGTTTGCACACAATTGAGGTCAGATTGACTGCTCTGTAATTCCCTGGGTCATCCTTGGGACCGCTTTTGTAGAGGAGCACCACATGTGATGTTCTCCTGTCCTACAGTACAACCCCCAACTCCAGTGAACTATTAAATAAGCCTACCAGTGGCCCTACCAGCTGCTGAGCCAGTTCTCTTAGTACCCTTGGATGTACTCTGTCTGGGCCTGGTGATTTGTCCAGCTTCAGTGCTTGCAGACTCTCCCTCATGCTATCCTCCTCTATCACTACATCTGTGATCCCCTTCCAGCTGCTCCTCTTCTCCCCCTGAAGGCACTGGTCCATCCTTCTCCCTGGTGAAGACAGAATAGAATTATTCATTTAGCATCTTTGTTTTTCCTCCGTTATTCTCCACTCACTCCTCCCCTTTCTTAAGCCTAACAGTCTCATCCTTCTTGTCCCTTTTCTCACTTATATTGTGAAAGAAGGCCTTCTCCCCCTTCTTAATTCCTTCAGCTATTCGCTCTTTCTGTTCCTTAGCTTGCCAGGCTTCCTTACTTGTTTCACTAGCCAACCTTAGGTAATTTTCCCTGTCCACCTCTCTCAGTCTTCCTGAATTTTCTATAGGTTAGCCTCTTTTCCCTTACTGCCTAGACAACCCCAGAAATGAACCAGCTTGGTGCTTTGGCCCTTGTGTTCTTCCCTCTGAGCCTAACATACCCCTCTGTGGCAACCAGTATTCCTTCCTTAATGATGAACTATTTTGGCCCACCCCATATCTGCTCTGATGCCTGCCAAGTGGTTCCTTAGCACTTCACCCATCTTCCTGAAGTCCACCCTCCTAAAATCCAAGATTTTGGTCTTAGTCGGGATGCTTTCCCTGCCCATATCCAACTGGAACCACACTGTGCAATGGTCACTCCCACCAAGGGGTTCCCTGACCATTATTTCCTGTACATGCTCCCCATCTGTGAGTACCAGATCAAGAATTGCCTCTGCTCTGGTTGGTTCTGGGATGCCCTGAGTCAGGAACCCATTATGCAGTCCTTCCAGGATCACCAAACTCCTAGCATATGTTGTGGATGGTACGCTCCAGTCCACTTTGGGCAGGTTGACGTCCCCCCACAATTACCACCTTTCCTTTCCCAGCATCTTTCAATATTTGCAAACTCAGTTCCCTGTCCCTCTCCCCATCCTGGTTGGGTGGTCTGTAAACCACCCCCAACCTCACCTTTCTTCCTCTATTGGACTGTTACTGAGCCCATAATGCCTCCACCTTCCCTTCCCTTCCCTTCCCTTCCCTTCCCTTCCCCTGACTCCTCCTTCGTGCAAGTTACTCCCTCCCTGATGTAAATTGCTACCCCTCCCCCTTCTGACTACCCTGTCCCTCCTGTATAGTTTGTATTCAGGGATCACTAGGTCTCAATCATGATGTGGTGCTGCCCAAGTCTTGTTTAATGCCGCTTTGTCCACCCTCCTGTCTGCTAATAGCACCTGCAGGTTGTCCATCTTGTTTTCAAGACTCTGCACATTCAGAGACACCACCCTCCACCTAAAATCTGACCTTCCTTCCCATTCCTCTATTCTGCTCTTCACATTTCTCTCCTCTGTGTGCACCCCCACCGACCCTTGTCATGTGTTTGTCAGCCACTCCATCCTTTGCTGTTTTCTCACCCCTTCCACCTCCTCCCTCCAGACCTCTTCCATCACTGTGGGGGGGGGGGAGGAGGTTTAGTAGTCTAAATTAAGTGTAGTGGTTATGTATTCCCCTAGTTTGTGCCTGAGTACCCTAGAACCCTCCCTACTGAGGTGTAGCCGGCCTGGTGAAATGAGCACTTTGTTTGTCCAGGTCTCCTCCCAGTTCCCAATACAGATGAATGTCTCTTTCCTGCAGCATTTCCTCAGCCAGCCATTAGACTCTTCTATTCTTCTTTTCCTGGCTTTGCTGGTCTTTGGTACTAGTTTCACCTCTGAGAAGGCCAGTGAACTTGCTTTCTCCCTGCAGATTTTCTCTAACTCCCTGAATCTACTTTGCACTACCTCAGCCTCTTCCCCAGCTAGATCATTTGTTCCCAAATGTAAAACTAAATTAGGTTTTATTTATTTATTTTATTTAATTTATTGTATAAATTGGATTTACAACCTTTGAGCCAGAGGCTCGTTTACAAAGGTACCTCATCACAGAGAGGACATACAGAGTCAACATAGTACAGAATACAATTGTACAGTAACATAGTTTTACATAGTTGCTTGAACATAATGAGTAATTAAAAAACATTTCAGACATGACAGGTTGGTACCAGCAGGTACTGTCAGAGAAGACGGAGCCCATGGGGGAGAGGGGGGGAGGGATGAAGAGTAGTTTGGCCCAGAGGGCTATGTCAATAGTGATAGAGAGCAGCGGAGCATCTCTTAGTGACAGGTGCAGCAGTGGGTGTTGAACAATTGGTTCCGTAGGGCAGTTTTAAAGGGGGCAATTTTGGTGGTGTTGAAAATGGCTGCAGGGAGTGAGTTGAACCAGGGTGTGGCTCTGTAGCTTAACAACCTCTGTGCCTGGGTGTTCCTAGTTCTGGGTACCAGTAGTGTGACCTTGTCAGTGGTTCAGGTATTGACTCTGGAAGGGTTTAGTTGGATGGAGGCAGAGACCCTAGGGGCCAAGAGCCTGAGTAGAATCTTCTTAGTTAAAAGGCAAGTTTGGTATCGGAGGCATTCATCGAGGCTAAGGAGTTTGGCCATGTCGTAGAGCTGACATGTGTGGGTGCACCTAGGGGCACTGGTCACTAGTTTGCAAGCCTTGTTTAGGGTGAGGTGAATTTTGTTGAGGGCTGTGGCATCAGCAGCACCATAGACTGGAAGGCCATAATCGACAAGGGACATTACTGAGGATGTTACAGCAAGTCTGAGGGCATCAGGTGGGAGGCAGTCCTTGTGACGGTAGAGTATGCCAAGATGAGCATTAGTGGCAGAAGCGAGGGCTGTGATGTGGGTATGAAAGGTGAGGGCCAAGTCAAAAGTGATCCCATGGTATTTGTAGGTGTAAACTTGTTCACGAGGTTGATGAGTGCTGGGGATGATTTGGAGGGGGTTGTTGCTGGCTTTGTTCAGGTGGTGGGCAAAGAGCATTGCCTTCATTTTTTTGAGGTTAATGACTAGTCTGCTCTCCTTAACCCAGTTTTCAGCATCATTGAAGGAGTGTTGGAGGGAGTCTTGGAGGGAGGTTGGATTTCTGTTGGCGGCATACATAACAGCATCATCAGCGTATAGGAGAATGTTGCCAGAGTAGGCACTGGGCAGGGTGTTTAGGTAGAGGCTAAAGAGTAGTGGGCCCAAAATAGAGCCCTGGGGAACCCTTGAGTGGATGGGATGGGTTTCTGAAAGTATCCCATTATTTCTGACATGCTGGGAGTGGGCTGATAGGTAACTCGCGCACCAGGCAAGGGGGCCAGCAGAGAGCCATGTACGGTCGAGGGCATTTAGTAGGAGGGAGTGGGAGACAGTGTCAAAGGCCTTAGAGAGGTCAATGAACACTGCTCCAGCTAGGAAACTGGAGTCAAAGGAGGAGTGCAGGAAGTTGGAGAACTCCATTAACACTGTACTTGTGCTGTGACCAGCACAGAAGCCATGCTGTTCCGGGCAAAGAATGTTGTATTTTGCTAGATATTCAGTGAGTTGAGTGGCCATCACTTTTTCTAAGGCTTTAGAAAGGGGGGGGAGAATGGATATTGGACGATAGTTGCTGGGGGTGGACCTGGCACCTCATTTGTGAATAGGTGTGACTATAGCTGTTTTCCATGCTGTGGGGAATTGTCCCAGGCAGAGGGACTGGTTTAGTAGGTCAGTGAGTGGGACCAGGACATTATCCAGGACCAGCCAGAGTATTTTTTGATCCAGGGAGTAGCTGCTAGGACTGTTGCTGTTTAGCACTTTAAGCAGGAGTGGTCTGGCTTCCTGGTTAGATATTTTGCATAGGTAGAACCAGGGGCGTTATGGATCTGGGAGTGGTGGGTCGGGGGTTAGGTTAAGAAAGTTACTCTGGAGGACAGGGCTAAGATCTGTAAAGAAGGAGTTAAGGCAGCTGGCAATATCAATGGGGTCAGTAAAGGTTGAGCCACTGACCTTAAGTTGGGCTGGGGGGGAGCATGATTTCCCATTTATTTATTTTATATTGTCCCAGAAGTTCCAGGCACACCCCCATGAGGAAGTGAGGGTGGCCTTGTAGTGGTCTGCCTTGGTTTTTTGGATGGCCCATGTGCACCTATTATGTGCAGCGTTATATGCTTGTCTGTCAGCCATCCGGGCAGTCTCAGTGGCTATATGCCAGAGGTTATCCCTGTCCCTGAGCAGTTGGAGTAGGGCAGGGGTGACCCAAGGTGCATTTTGCCTTTTGGACCGGATCATGGTGAAGGGTGCAAATAGATCACAGGCCATGTTAAAGGCTTGTGAGAAGAGGTCAAGGGCAGCGTCAGTGTTGGTTGCATGGCGGAAGGGAGACAAATCAATGTCAGCGAGGAACTGTTTGAGTTTTTTCAGTCTGGCTGGGTGGAGATGCCTGCTGTGGGTGGCTTGGGCTACAAGCTTGGGAGTGGGGGCAGACCAGAGGAATAGGAGAGGGGAGTGGTCACTTAAGGAGTCCAAGAGAACTTGAATATCCTGACTCATTTGGGGGCGGTTGGAGATAATGACGTCTAGGAGGGTGCAGGACCCAGTAGTTTGGTTACGTCTAGTGGGTTGGGAGACAAGTAGAGTCAGGTCTAATGCAGCGAAGGTGTCTTTTATTGGTGAGGCAGAGAGACTGTGCCAGTTCACATTGAGGTCTCCGACTAGAACTTGTTGTGCTTTACTGGGGAAGGAGGAGAGATATTCAATGAGAGACGATATAGCTGGGGTCTGGTTCCTTGGTGGTATGTAGGAGACTGTGAGATAAAGCGAGCTCTTGGATTGGTCTGGAGTATGTTTGAGGGTAAGGGCCTGGGCACCATCTGATAGCTTGGGGGCAGGAAGGGCGTGGCCAATGATGGTGTCACAAGCATAAAATGCACAACCACCACCACATTTACCTGTTCTATCCTCACGATATAGGGTGTAGCCTGGAAGGGAGACAAAGGAGTCTGAGGTGGACTTAGTTAGCCAGGTTTCTACTAGGGCTATGATGTCTAGCTGGTGTAGTATGACTCAGCACTGAATGGCAGCAAATTTTTTCAGCAGGCTGCAAATATTCATAGATGCAACACGGAGTCCACTGGACCTGGTTGGTGGACTGATGGTGGCAGGGCCTGGGTTGGGGTGGATATTACCAGAGGGGAGTAATAGAATGACCAAGGTTCAAGCCCTAGGGTGGCAGTTTGTTAATTTTTTGGGAGTACTTTGAGAGGCAGGGAAGGCAGTAGGGGATCAAGGAGTGGGCAGGGTTTGGAGGGTCAGGAAGACACAAAAGTGGTGGAGCCAAGGGGATCCAGGGTGGGTAGCAGAGTTGGGGGGAAGCTAAGGGTTGGATGCAGGGGTCCAGGGTGCATTGACATGGTTGAGGGTGAGTGGGTTACAGTGGTGAGGTATGTGGTGCAGTCAACAGAGGGCAGGGGTTAAGGTCTGGCTGGTAGAAGGTGTGCCTCAGGTTGCTTATGAAGCTGAAACACATAAGGTGGAGGTGTATATTCATGGTGCCAAGTAGCCTTGGAGGCAGAGCAAGGTGGCTGGGGGGGGATCCAAGCTTTAAGAACCAAGAGGAGATTTTCCTCCAACCTCCCTTGCTATTTCCCTTATTCTAGGGCCTACCTTCCCTGCTGTCAACTCTGGCATACAAATCATCCTCCTGCTTGAATTTGGATCCCTTTTCCTTCCCCAGTGAATACCCCTAATTATGGAGTCCCCTATGATTGCCACCCTTCCATCCTCTGCACCTGTGCTCCCCACCCTTCCTTTCTTACCTTTGGTACTAGCTGCTCCCCCTGCATTGCAGTGAACTTATCTCCACAACCACTATTTATCACAATTGTTTTTCTGTCTCCCACTCTGTCCCTCTCCTTCTGACTATCTGTATCTGCTTCCTTTTTTCCCTCTCCTTCCCTCTTCCTTTCCTTTCCTTTTCTGTCCTCCTCCATTCTCCATCACATTTTGCCTGCCTCCTCTTCTCTGCCCATCCTGACTAGTTCCCTCTCCCTCTCCCTCTCCTCTCCCTTGTACTCCTACTCTAAGCCCTGGCTCAACCTGACCTATCTCACCTCCTGCTGCCCCCTTCCTCCTTCCAGACAGTGGTGCAACTCTATTCAATAAAGGCACCCCTTCAGAAGTTCACACTCCTGATGCTACCTTCACATTCCCACCCCTTCCCCTTACCACTTGCCATTCCTCCACACTGGGCTTCCTGGTCCTCTGAGAAAGAGATACTATTTGTACCTGGTGGTCCTCCCCACTCTCATCTCCTGCCTGATGCCCTCGCTCCCCTGGGCTCCACCCCTCTGACTTTTCCTCCACTGCTCTGCTCCTCTGACTTCCCACGCCAACCTCCCTGGCTCCCATCTCAGCAGCCTTATTTCATCCCTTAGCTGCTCCTGGCTCTTACACACTGGACAGCCCCCTTTACTCCACAACACCCCCAGAAAGTCTGCTGTCCCACAGCTATTGCAGTTTACCACTCTCCTGCTTCCCATGCATGTACTTATTCCCCCACATCCTCCCAGCCCAACTTCTCCTAGCTTCCAATTATACATAACTATAAAATTCAAACATGTATACATTCCTATTTCCCTTTTACCATTCAAATGTAGCAGCAAATCTAAAGATTCATAATTAATAAACATACTGAAGTAGTTGTATTAAATAGTATACAGAGCGTGAATCAGTATAAAAGAACATAAAAAAAATCTTGGTTTTATTTTATTTCTCTCTCTCCTTTCTCTTATGGACCTAACTCCATTTAATGATGTTGAGTGACCCTCCACTAATACTAAGGACTACATATAGAGACGATGAGTGGTCCTCCTTTTGTCCTGCCTCCCAGTACCCATATACTGTTATATTATAGGCAGCAAGAACAATGTATGGACAACCAGTTCAAAATGAAAAGGAAAGTAATATAATACTTCTAAAATGGTATCGGGGCTTAAATTAAGATACTGAACTAAATGAAAAAAGGATATCAGTGCAGCTACTCATTTTGTGAAATGACACTCTTGATACTGGGGCCGTAAAAACAAAAAACATGGTGAAATAATAAAATGGCCAAAATTTCAGTGTTTCTCCTTCACCTATGGCTGTCCTGTAAAAGGCATGAAAAACTCTTACGTCACTTACCCAAGAGGAGTCCTCCTGCAGCTTGCCATCACAAACTGTGCAATAAGAAGAAGGTGGAACAACATATAAGAGGAAATGACATTATCTTCCCAGTGGACTGAGCACCAGCAAGATGTGAGAGCTGCAAGAGAGAACACTGGACTGCACCAGAAGAGAGAAGACAATCAAAACAAAGAGTAAACATCAACGAACACTCATGAAGAACAGCCCTGGAAAGACTGGATTAGGACAGGGCATTAAAGGTAACGTAATGTCTACCAAAATCAGATACTTGGGACTTTAATTTTCTGGCAAGGGCACAATAACAGACTAAGTAAACCCAGAACCTACTGCAGCTGCACACTGGAAGGCCCCTGCATTGGCATTACCACCTGCATTTTGAACAAACATTTCAGAGGGGGATGCAAGACTTTAAGAAATAAAAGGAAAGAAAAGAATTTTGGGCTGCAGAACAGGACATTAATAAATGATGGTATGATACATGCCATGAAAAGTGATGAGTCGGAAAGGGGGAGGAGGAGGAGGTGAGGGCAATGATTAAGTTAAATAAGAAAATATGATAACATGCAGTGATGGGACAAAGACTGGAACTCCCAGGATCCAGAATAATGCATTGGTATCTCTCTGGAGCCCCCTTCTGCCTCATAGTTTGATCTTTAAACCTAATGGAATAAAACAGACAGTAGAAATACAACATACATGCCAATGATACATACAAAGGAGTGGGGCAATAAGATACTATAAACAAAAGGTACTGGTTCTTTAGGAAGGGGGAGAACATACCAAATTGGTAATACATACTCTTACAAAATACTGACTTTATGGGGGAAACATTAGAAATATTTAAAAGATAGAAATGATAAAGACAGTGGAGGGGGACTGGAGAGAGATACACACAAGTATCTGAAAACAAGTTCTGAACAGAGCCAATACAGCTGTGGAGAGCTTTTAGGAGTGACAAGAATGGTGAAAAGAATATGCGGTGCTCTCGCTGCACCGGAGTCAGCCGTAATACTGCAGCGATTACAGTACTGCGCATGCGTATTACTCGCACATGTGCAGTTTGCCCCAGAGTCAGCCTTGCACAACATGGCAGTGCTGACATAACTACGTGTAACAACCCAGTCTCCTGGGGTTACTAGAATCCCATTAGTACTAGCTTTAGGCAGATAGGAAAAGACTGGTGGTGAGCTCATTAGGGACTTCCTACATAATGACATCATTGTTTACTCAGCTAGCCTGAGAGAAGGATGATTATGTCATTTAGAACTCTCACAGCAGCATAACCATTTTTTAGAAAATGGGCTTTTTATTTGGAGGCATCTGATTGGCTAGTACCCATTCCACGGGGGTACATTAACTTTCAATAGATGCCCAGCAAATAAAAAGCCCCAGCCCAATCCTGCCTCATGCCCAGCTAGGTATCCTTGTGCCCAGCCTGCTTCATCATTGGCTAAAACACTGGGCACACAATTTCAAACTGCCGCCATTTTATTCATCCCTTAGTGAAAGGTGCCACCACACACACACACACACACACACACACACACACACACACACACACCCATTATTCAAACCAGTTCCTACAATTAAAATAATAACAGCACACAGAGCAAAATTGTTTTTCCTTTTATTAAGGCCACTGTAAAATTCTGACATAGCTAGTCATGACTCAGCTCCCTCAAAGCTTACAGCTGTGGTGGACTAGTGGGCAACCACACTGGGGCTGTCACCAATTTAAAATAAATGAATTGTCTTTCTTGGGGTCTGGTGGGGGGCTCCCTGAGTTCTTGAATTATGTGGTACTGATCTCAGACAGTGGCAGGCGGAGATTATGCTGAGGCTGAGGCTGCAGTCAGCCATGCTGCGAGATTGCCCTGAAGTGAAAGTGCCTGCAGGCACTTCTAACTCCCAGCCCGTATGGAGCTCAGGCAGTGGCTTGCTCAACATGGGTGGGACAGGGAAAGGAAACTGAGCCACCAGGAGGTAGAGCAGGTGGCAGTCACAGTTCAAAAAACTCTCGTTTCCCAACCAGGCTGTGCATCGGTTTTATTCAATACCCCAATTTTTTTTTACGTCAACAGTTTCTTTTAAACTTGTAGCACCACCATGTTGCATGCTAGGCTTTACTACAGACCACTTCGTTCCAGCTTGCTCTGGCTCCAGTAGAGCTCCAAGTGCCATGAACTTAACTGCAAGTTGGTAGTTGGAGCTAATGGGCGAAGGGGAGAAAGAAATGAAGAAAGTGAAAGCCATGGAACGGGACTGCTCACCTGATGTAACCTGCTCTGCCACTTCCAACATTTACTGCCACTGAATACTGCTAAGGGAACAAATGTTGCTGGAAGGGGGTGAATAGTACTGCTGAGGGAACAAACATTGCTGGGGGGCAAATAACCACGGTCTTTCTAGTATGTATTGACTTACAAGCAGGAGCTCCATGGCATCTCTCAGTTGCAAAAAAACAAACAAAAAAAAAACTGGAAACTGCCTTGACTTGGGATTGTGCTCCTCTACTGATTTTAAATGCATTTATCTGCTCCACAGTGTGACCGCCTGCCCGCCACTTCTGCTCCTCTCATTTCTAATTAATTAGTTCATCTTTTAAATGGCAGCCCTCCTTGACAGTAACCCAGCTCAAAACAAAAGGTAAGTCCACAGAAAACATCAGAATTTACCTGTACATAACAGGCTGTTTTGCTGCTTGGGGGGGGGGACCATTACAACCAGCTGAAACAGCCATCTGCAGAAATGAACTATTTTATTACAAAGAAATCAAACAGCAAAGAGTTGTAACACTTAAAAATAAAAAAAATGTATTTAAAAATATTATCTAATGCAGTTGCCATTTTCTAGGCACAATAATACCCTCCAGGGTGGGTGGTATGGGCAATACCGGACCTTCCAGGGGCTATAAGGTCCTCCACCTGTAGCGTCAGGCCTCATTACACCCCTGGGTGGTCCGGTATTGCCCAATACTGCCCACCCTGTAGGGTATTATTACTTACTGAGTCAGCTGCTCTCGGGGAGTTTAGCATGTTCATCAGTAAGTTCAAATGTAGCAGTCAGAGTAGCAGGAGGTCTGCCATTGGGGCTCTGTCAAAGGGAGCCCTGGTATTTCTCATCCTAGTTTGGTAAAATCTTCAGTTAACATGCAGGACTCTTTAGTTTTGTTCTAGGGGGAGTGAGAGGGAAGGCAATTCTTGTGGATCTAAGGGGCATTCCCCAGAAGTTCCTGATGTTCACAGCTGCCTTAAGGAAGAAAAATGAGTAGAATCTGACAGCTACCAGAGAAAGAAAGGTGCTTTCTGTTCTTTCCATGACTGGGAGGAAGGAACAACTAATCTGTGAGTACAGAATTTGAAACTGTTCTCTGAAGGAGTTGTCTGAGGTGTGTGTGCCCTAGATAAGGCTAGATCACACTGGTCAGGACCCTTTCACCACAACTGTATTGAATTTAAAGTTAAAGTTGGGAGACTTTAGCAATTCATTGGAGATTGGAGACTCATTTGGTGTAACCCTGAAGGAGTGGCACAGGCTGTTTGGGGCAAAGGGTCAGAGGAACACCATCTGGAGTTTCAGACAGGGCTAAGAGGTTCGTGGATGGGCACCACTGTTCCCTGGGCAAAGACCATGCACCAGGAGGATTTTAAAGTGTGTGGCACATCCCAAAGATATACACTTCAGAAACAGAAATGTGTGGAAAATGTTTAAAGTGTGTGGCACATCCCACAGATGGAAGCGAGATAGAGATGTTTTTGTAGAAAAGAGTACTGCCTAACAAAGTGTCCTGCAAAAGTGAGTGTGCCTGTATTGTAATGACAAACCATTGGGGGACCACCCTTGCTTTAAGTAACATCTGTAAATATAGCCATACTGCAAAAATCCCAGTTAATGCTTTGGACATTCCGCTTTTTGCTTCTAATGTGAATGTTATTGAGGCCCCTCAGCAATTAGGTCTAGCATATGCCTAGCATCCTCTCCCCTTGACCTGATTGTAAATAAAAAGGTTAATTTTAGTATGTACCCCCACCCCCATCCTGTAGATAATGAGCCTGGTATACACTCCAACGCTAGGAGTGGTACCATGAGAGTAGTTCTGACAAAAGAAAATTGTATGCCATGTAGTTGGCAGTAGTTCTTTTAAGGGGGGTGCCAACTAGCCAAAGGTGGTGTGGGGGTTACATATGCATACACGATACTCATGCATGCACAGTGTAAGTCAGCACCGCCATGTTGCACATGGTGGCCGTCACTTCCTTATTTGTGGAAAGGAAAAGTAGTGCGTCAGGAAGTGGGTATGTTTATGTGGCCCGCAAAGAAGAAGGGCTACATAAACAGAAACACTAGAAACTATGCTGGAGCACTGTGGCGGAACATCAGACAGTGGTCCAGTTACGTGTTTCCACAGTGCTCTTATACAAATCTGATGATGGTATAACATCTGTGGAGCTTGGCCCACACAGCTGTAAAAATCAGACTCAGGAGGAGACTATTAACAAACTAGAGATCTGGTCTGGGATTTGCTCATCATCACAGTCACTTTCTCATTTTTTTCTATGCAGTAATTTCTGGTAAATGTGCCTTAACCATATCGAACTCAGTGCTGGTAGACTACTTCAGGTTTTCCCCTGATTGTATTAGGTGTGGGTAGTAGCAGTCTTGAAGTGGTAGCTGCCAGTGATGGCATGCTCTGAAAAAATAATGACCCCCATGCATGTCTGCACATTTTAGAAATTACCCCTTTCCTTGTTTTTACTGTAAAAAAACTGACCCCTTTAATACAAAAACAAGGAGTCAGTTATGGCCTCCACCCCCAGCCCTTTTCACTTCAAGTGAGGAATGTGATTATAGGTTTGCATCAGATGTACAGTGGCATCCATAGATGCATTATATTGTTAAACAGTAATCAACTGTATGTAAAATGTTTTTTTTTTTGAATGTGTGCTCTCTTAATGTTGTCAATATCACTCCACCCATTTTGTACTCTGCCTCTGGATTTCTGTGCCCAAAGTGCATTATTTTACATTTTTGTGTTCAGGACAAAAAGGCTTTTCAAATAAGGGTAGTCACTAATCTAAATTCTTTATAGCTTTTTTTTTTTTAATTGCCATCAGAAACGTGAATTTTGTAAAACCAAAAATGGAAATTCAGGTAATAAGATAACCATATTTTACAAAATATAAGAAATTCAGATTAGTGACTACCCTCATTTGAAAGGCCTTTTTGTCCTGAACAACTTTCAGTCTAGTTATTTTTGTGCAGCTGTAATAGTTTTAAACATATTTAGATTTGTTTGGAATGTGTGCACATTTGTTAATAATTTTGCACAATGCCTTAGGAAGATTCTCAATGAAAAGTGGTTTGGAGTTCTGTCTTCAATGTTCTAAACACACAATGGGCCTGAATGAGTTAAAAAGGACAGGAATTGATTACTTACGTGCAGGTGTTTGAAATGACTCTATTTTCAAAAATTATATTCATACCTCCAAATGATCCCTATTTAACTGTACCTGAATAAAAGCTGAAACTGTCAGTTGTGCTTTGTTTTGGTTTTAGATTCATAGAACTGTTATTTAATACAACAGCAGATTAGGTACATATGGACACATGTTGATACATGGACATATTAGGATAACAGTATCTCAGTTACAAGGTGGTCTGTGTTAGGTTTGGATTTTGAATACACTAGTCACTTGTTACAGAATTGCAGATATATCATGTTTAAGACAGTATACATTTCACTATTCATGAGTAATATGGACTTATTGTAGACAGAGTTTAAGAAAAATGTATCTGAACAGTACACTGTGTAAAATTTAATTGACACCACTGTGTAAAACATCTAGTGAATGCTTAAGTTACACTATGGAAGGTTGTCTTCTAATCTATGCTTTACTTAACACATAGATATGTTCATATGTGTAAGACTTTTAACATTATTTTCTATGTATTGCTGATAGAGCTACTGATGCCTGAAAGAAATCTTTGAAAAACATAAGTAGGTAAAATTCTGCTTGTATTCTATGTATATTCTAGATTTCTCCACCTTATTATTTGTTACTGAGGAAATGTGCATGAATACACGATTTTTATCCCTTACAGTTACTTTAAAGTTAATCTGCCTCTATAGATTTCTCCATACTTCAAGTCATAATGCTCTGTTGTGACATCACAATCTGTTACCATGAGAGTAACTGTGATATCACAAGCAGTGCATTATGACCTCGGGTAGGAAGACAACAACAGAAATAAATGAACTCTTCAGCAGCAAAAAATCCTTTTTTCATGCAGTTGACCTCAGCAATAAATAATGGTGAGGAGGAATAAAGAACTAATGTGAAATACAGGCTGAACTTTATCTTAGTATTATGTTTTGTTAAAGTTCTCCTGAAGTTGCCAGCTGCTCTTTAAGCTTATTTTTCCTTGTGGTTTTTAATCATTGTCATTTACTAATGCTAGCACAGACACAGATGATTTTAAAATGAAGCTTCATTTGGTTTATAACTTTTCTCAGGCAGTGAACTTTCAAGTCAGTGTTATTTGACCTTATTGGACCTTTTGCTGTCTTTTTATGGGTATGTTTTTTTTGAATGCAGTTTTAACCAGTGGGGTCCTTAACTTTTCATCTGTTTTTTTTTTCTGTTGTTTTTTTTTTTTTTTATGATTTGTTTTTTGAGAAAGTAAGTTCTTCTATAACAACTGCCAGTGTTTACTGACAAAGGATTCTGTGTAATCCAAAAGCTAAAAGCACATGTGTTCTTTTGTAACAACTCTGTTGGTCCAATAAAAGGTATCAAATCATCTGTTTCTGTGGATCTTGTGTTACAAGAACCAATATGGCAATGTTTTACTGTGGCTTCATGGTTTCAGAAATGTTAACAGGAACTTATCAGTATAGCGCTCACGGTTCTGAAACCATGAAGTTGCACAGTCAAAATTCTAAATTCTTGGTTACATGAAAGGAACTGCACAGAATGTTGTCCATACAAAGAAAACAATACAAAACACAACGGACAGCTTTAGCTTTTATGTAGGCACAGTTAAATAGGGATCCTTTAGAGGTATGAATGTAATTTATGAAACTAGAGACATTCAAACAGCTGCACGTAAGTAATCAGTTCCTGTCCACTTTAAATTAGGCATAACAAGAGATGAACAAGGTGGTCTAGTTTAGAAGTTCAGTTGAGTGGCTAGTTATTTGCAAAACTAGGGCTGTTTAGAAGTGCAATAGGAGTTATGCTAAACAAATGTAAATACTTCTAAAAGTTTACAAGTTACAGAGAAAAAATCAGTATGAAAATTGTTCAGGACAAAAAGACCTTTCAAATGAGCCTATTCATTAAGCTGCACTAATTATATTTTTAAAACTATGGCCATCTGATTACCTCAATTTTCATTTTTCATAGGAGTTATGCCAAACAAATGTAAATATATCTGCAAGGATACACATTACACATAAACCATCTTATGAAAGTTGTTCAGGACAAAAATTTATTTCCAATGAGCCTATTCTTTAAGCTGCACTAATTATATTTTTTAAACTATGGCCATCTGATTACCTGAATTTTCATTTTTCTTCACAATGTTCACCTTTCAGATGACTATATTTAAAAAAAAGCTAATGAATTCAGATTAGTGACTACCCTCATTTGAAAGGTCATTTTGTCCTGAACAACTTTCATGTTGGTTGTATATTGGTAACTTGTATACGTTCAAGATATTTACATTTGTTTGGCATGACTCCTGCTGTGTTCACGCAGAGAGAAAAACATGAGGTTATTTGGAAGACCATATTTTGCAAAATATAAAGAATTCGGATTAGTGACTACCATCATGTGAAAGGTCTTTTTGCCCTGAATAAGTTTCACATTGTTGTTTTTATTTTGCTATGCACCTTGAATAGTTTTAAAGATATTTAGATTTTTTGGAAGGTGTGCACATTTGCTATCAGAGAAAAGCAGCTTTGGAGTGCTGTGTCCATCATTCTAAAAAGAAAGAAGGAAGTATTTTTTAACTGCCATAGGGATTTGCAGTGTTATGGAAGGATACACTGAAAACTACTAAAAATGTGTTCCACAGAAACCCCTTTTCAAGCTAAAGCAATATGGGCATAGGCTTTGCCCACAAACATAATAAAGGTATACACATACAAAGAGCTAGATATGCATCCCTGCAAAGAAGATGGTAAACAGGGACAGTGGGCAAATTAATAAGGATTGTGTAACATGATAACTGGAGAGGGAAGGGTGATGGGAAGGGAAAGTATGGTAAGTGGATGATGGCAAAATCTAGTACTTTTCCTGACAATTATAATGAGCGCAATAGGATTGCAAATAGCTCAGGTAGTGTCCCTTTATCACACAGGATACAGGTCCACTACTGTGTCCTGCCTGGGGGATAAAAGGGGGATGAAAGAAAAACCCAGGAGGATGAAGGGAATATACATATATATTCCCCACAGTTGGAAGTGTTTTTCAGTATGTTATTACTAAATGGTTTGCACAGTTGGTAATGTCATTTTTTTGATATGACATGGGGATATGATTCTATAAAGGACATTAAATCTAGACTGTTAAGAGAAGAGAGAGGAACCTTGCATAATCAGAAATGGTTCAATCACAAACCAAATCACCAAACATGAATAATCTAGTGGTGAATACATCAACTTATAATGTAAATGGTTTGACCTACCCTATAAAAAGAAAGAAGGTAATGACATACTTGAGACAATCCAAACTAGAGTTTATAATGTTATGGAAGACACATTTATGTGAGGATGAATATAAAAAGCTTGCGAAGTTTGGATATCAACGGGTACTCGCCTCCTCATATAAAGCTGAGAAGAGGAGAAGTGTCATGATACTGATCCCCAGTAGGGTTGCATTTGAACTGATCAACGTAATTAAAGATAAAGAAGGTTGATATGTAATAACTAATGGACTCTATTATAACCAAAAGGTGACACTAGTCTCATTCTATGCCCCACTGGCCAGTGCTTATTATTTTTTCAGACAAATCTTTTCTCTGCCAATTGAAAAAGTAGAGGACTTGCTGATCTGTGTGTGTGGGGGGGGGGCAGGCCCAATTTGACATTAGTACCCTCAACAGGCAGTACATCAGGGATATCAAAAAAAGAACACCAGGTGGAGAAAAATGTAAAAGATCTCATGGCAGAGCTATAGGCCTCAGAGATGCATGGAGACACTTACAAGGCCCTTTGAGGGGATATACATATTTCTCAGTTGCACATCAGATGTATTCAAGGATAGACCTATTCCTCATTTCATAAGAGGCTGCAGCCAAACATCACAACTGTAAGATAGGCTCCATATGACTTTCAGACCATGCTCCCCTTGTCCATCCAGATAGATTTAGATTTCCAGAAGAGGTTTTCTTTTTGGAGACTAAATGTCTCATTACTCCAGGATAAAGAGGTGCAAGCTCAGATCCCACTCATAATTCAGCAGGTCATACAAGATAATGAAACCCCAGATGTTTTAGTGGCTATCTTATGGGACACAGTGAAAGCTATATTAAGAGGAAAACTAATAGCCATACTGGCAAGGAAAAAAAGGAAACATGAAAACACAGATAGACTTGGAAAAAAATACAGGAACTAGAGACTGTTCAACAAAAAATAGATAGGAACAGGGGACTAGAACTGAAAAAGTTAAGGAAACAACTAAATGAAACCCTATACTATAAGGCAGAACAAAAACTAAAGTACCTTAGACAACTATACTAAGCAGGAGGACCCAGAACACTCAGACTCTGGGCCTGTAGGCTCCAAGCCCAGAGGTGAGAGCCCACATATTGAGACTCCAGCATCCAGTCACAAGAAAAAGAGTTTCCAACTCAGCAAAGATCACAGATGCATTCCAGAGTTACTATGATATTCTCTACAAGAGGGAGCAGGGACAAACACAATTCCTCACAGATAAGTACCTAGCATAATTAAACTTACCCCAGGTATCCTGAGGACAAAATGCCAAGCTTTCAGCACCGATCACCATGGGGGAAATCCTTAGTGTAATAGATAACAGTAAAACAGGAAACTCCTGGATCTGATGAGTATCTTGCAGAACTCTACAAGGCAATCAAGGAGATCACAGCTCCATTACTGAGAAAGGCTTGCACAGAAGCCTGGGGGTGGGGTTGGGGGTGAGGGAGGACATTGTCATCATCCTGGAACTATGCAGTTATTTCTGTGATCCCCAAACCTGGCAAGGACCTCACTTTATGTTCATCCTACCACCCTATTTCCATTTTAAATGTAGATTATAAACTCCTAACAGGAATCCTCACAAAAAGGCTAATAAAAGTGGTCCCAAAATTGGTGGAGATTGATCAAACATGATTTATAGCAGGGAGACAGGCATCTGATAATGACAGGAGAACAATACACATAATTGATAACATTTTAACTACTTAAAACAACCAGCAATCATAAGGAATATGGATGCTGAAAAAGCATTTGACAAAGTAGACCAGAGGTATCTGAACAGGGTCTTTGATGGGATTGGATTTTCCCCAGACTTCCTCAGATACTTTAAACACAGTATAGAATCCCACAGGCCTATGTTAGAGCAAATGGTCATCTCTCCAAAGCTTTTACACTAGCTAGAGGAATGAGACAAGGGTGCCACCTTTCCCCTATTTTGTTGCCATATATATATATATATGTATATATATATATATATATGTATATATCAATGTCAGTGGCTCAGTAGGTAACACACTTGCCTCTGAGGCTGGGAGATCAGAGGGCTGTGGGTTCAGTTCCCACATCTGGCACTTGGGTTAATATCCCAGTACTGACACTGTAGTGCAGCATGAGAGAGTTGCTGCACTTCTGAGGTCTTGTCTTTCAGATGAGACGTTAAACTGATGTCCCATCTACCTGGATTGGTGGTAGTTCAGGTGGATGTTAAAGATTCCATGACATTTATTTGAAAGAGCAGTGGAATTTCCCCTGGTGTCATGGCCAAATTTCCTTCATTCACCAAAAATACCACCAACAGCTTAATTTGGTTCAAGGTCAGTTGGCATTCATCTGTATCCCCCTCCTCCGGATTGTGCCTGAAAATAGGCAGGATTTTTCTAGTGCACTTACCCGGTCAACAAAAACTAAATAAATAAATAATTATATGGTTCCAACATGGCATGGTGCCAGCAGTAGTGCATTGGGTCATCAGGGTGCCAAGTCGTTATTTCACCAACCCCTGTTTTTGCAGGGAGCTATGCTGCCCACAGCCCCCAACATCCTTTCTAATTATTCCAACTTTGTGGGGGCGGACCTCGGGGAGGGGGTGGTGAATCTAAACATCGGCACTGTGGTGCCTTGGCACTGTAATGCCAGCATCATAAAAAATTGTAAGGATGTATAGAACTTCTACCACAGAAAATCAGATTGGATCAAACCATAAAAGGGTGCCACCATAGGACAAAGGGAACATAAAATAGCCTTGTATGTGGATAATGTGCTGCTGTATTTAACAACCCCACAGACATTATTAGACAAAATAATGGAAATGATGGAGTCCTCCCTACATTCGGAATATACACTGAACACCATGAAGACAGAAATACTGACTCTGAACTTCAGTCCTACAACAATCATGAGAGGTAAACATCCGATGAAGTGGGGATGCAGAAACTTACATATTTGGGAATACATCTAAGAAAAAATAACAAGTCACTATACACAGACAGTTATGTACCACTGTTAAACACATTAAAGGAAGATATAAAATGCTGGTCATTACTCCCACTACAACTGTACTCTAGAATGCAAACTACTAAACTAAGCATCCTCCCTTGATATTTTTATCTCTTTCAGTGTGCTTCAGTTAATTTGTCACATGTGTGGTTTAGCATCGCACAATGCCAACTAAACAAATGTATCTGGTTACACACAAGATCCTAGGTAAGGAGTAGCTCTTGTTGGCTAGAAAAGAGTAGGGAATGGGCACTTCCTTCACTGGAAGAATGTTGGCTAGCTATGCAGGTACTGGGCACAATGGAAAGAGATAGAGATCACGCTATTAGATGACACACCATTAGGCACACTCCTACATGATCACCTGGACAGACATGTAAAGAGTCATGCATACCTTGAAGGCCAGAATGTCAACCTGGAAGGCATGGGAGAGGTTTCAGAGATTACCAAGGGTCAGAGAAGAACAATGGTGTCTAAGATGGTTAGTGAGGGACCAACATTCCCCCCCAAGCCAGATAGATTATGGTATCAAAGGCAGGCCAAAAAGGGATTTTTTTGGTGCCCACAACAGTGTTTACATGGCACAATAGTGCAAACATTTGAGGATTTGAAGGCTAAATTTTCCTGGAGCACAACAGACAGATTCAAGTATTTCCAAATCTGGGACTGTCTGATGAGACAAATGAAAACAGAATAAAAAAAACAAAACATTCCAGTCCTACAGGGGGAAGAGATAACCCTTTCTGCATTAGTGCAGACAATACAACAGAAGGGAGCAATAATCCTTATATATCAATTTATGGTCCTGGACACAGAGAGATCGACCCCATTCCTTATAGATACAGTAAATAGCAGATGGAAGCAGAATGTGAATTTACACATAAAGAATGGGGACAGATTTGGAAAGGTACATTTGGTACATCCTTCTCACTGAAGTGGCCTAAGTTCACATGGAAAGTAAAAACATGCTATTTCATTACCCCAGTGATCAATGCAAACTGGGACCCAACTTCCATGGCTGCCTGTTGGAGGAAGTGTGGAGAACCCAGGTGGATGCACACACACATATCTTTTGGTCCTGTAGGCACCTGAAGTGGTATCATGAAGGGGTAGCAAAGACATTGCAGGATATATTTAATCTGACAATGCTACCAAGTTGCCCATATCTGATCCTAGGGCGTAAACCACCCACAATAAGGGGAAGGGAGGCAACATACCTTTGGGATGTGAGCGTGACAGTGGCAACAAAGGCCATGACATAGAGATGGCTGCAAACAGAACCACTAACATTACAAGATTGGAAGGTGGGCATGAACGAAATAGCAGAGATGGAAAGACTGACTTTTAAGGTACAAGATAGAGTGGAAGCATATAATAATAGATGGACTAGGTAGGAGCTGGCAGGGGGAGATGAAGAGGAGAACCCTATTTTGCCCAACCAGATAGAGCAACAGACCACATTGAGTGATTTAGAGAATCGAGCTAACGGAGATGGAGAAGAAGATAACAATTCTGGAATCTAGCTAGTCTACATAGACCAGAACATAGGGTGGGTGAGAAAGAGACTAATCAGGATAAGCCAGTTTGATCAAAGTAGAGCTCTCTCTCTACTAGTCAGAGATTACCTAACATTGATGTAAATGTAACTTGCACTGAGACCTCATATCTCCATTAGTTTATTTGTTTTTGTTAACTTAGTGTTATAAGTCTTTGTAAGAAAAAAAAGAGGAATCTAAAAAATTGATATGGACTGAAGGTTAATGTTTGTATTAGGCTATTATGCTCATATCTAAGACTGTAACATTTATGATGAAATTTATAATAAAGTATAAAAAAACTCTCCCTAGTATCCAGTAGTCCCACCACTCTCTGATCACCATCTTGTATAATTTAAAATGTTCCCTGGTGTCCAGTGGTTCCCTCCACACTCCAGTCGCCATCCTATACAATTTAAAACTTTCCCTGGTGTCCAGTGGTTGCAACCACCCTCCGATTGCCATCTTATATCATTGTAAAACATTCCATAATTCCTAGAGGTTTCCACCACCCTCTGATTGCCAACCCCAGTATTAAAACATGGCTCCCTGGTACCTACTGGTCCCCCTGCCATCTGATCGCTAGCTTCAGTATTAAAGCATAACTCCCTGGTGTCCAATGGTCCCTCCACCCTTTGATCACTGGTCCCAATAAAAAAAAAATAACTTCCTGGCATCTAATGGCACCCCAACCCACTGATCCCCCATCCCCGTACACTATCACATATTCCTTGGTGTCTAGACAATACATGCACTCCTTTTATGGTACAGGGAATGTGTGCTCCCTGGCATTACATGTGGTGGCCAGCCAAGGTGATCAGAGGAGGGCTGTGCTAGTAGCTGTGTGGGCTTCTGCAGCACTGGCAAGTCACGTAAGGGGGGAGGTGGCCAGTGCCCATGGGGTTGGAGTGGTGCTATATGCAAGGAAATATGTGAAAGTGTACTGGGATGGGGATCGGTGGGTGGAGGGTATCACTAAATGCCATGAGGTTATTGTTTTATAAGGGGTCAGTGATCGGCAGGTGAGTGGACCACTGGACACCAGGTAGTTATGCTTTAATACCAGATCTGGTGATCGGAGGATGGGGGCAACCACTAGGCACCAGGGAAAGTTTTACAATTATAGGGGATGGCGACTGGAGGGTGGAAGGGCCACTGAACACTAGGCAACATTTTACAATTATACAGGATGGCAATTGGAGAGTAGGGGGCACCACCAGACACCATGGAACATTTTGTAATCATACGGGATGGCGATCAGAGGGTGGGAGATCACTGGACACCAGGAACCTACTTTATTTTAATGGGGCCAGAGTCTGGAATGTGGGGGAGGGGCACTAGCCACCAGGGAGCAGGTGTGTTCCCCCACTGCCAATGTGGTTTTTGGCTATAGTGGTTCTGCCAGCCACTAAGGTTACCTGGAGTTAGTTGGACTTCTTCTCAGTGGTAATTGCGCAGTGCAAAGTGACCTGTGCTATTCCCTTTGTGCAGTGCTATGGTGCTGAATATTGCACTGTGATGAGATTCCTTTCCCGGCCCCTCCGTTTACCAACTGCATACATTATTTTTTTTTTTTTTTGCACACTAACCCTTTTAGTGTGTGTTACAGCCCCCTTTGAATAGTGTGCACAGATACAAACCTTGAACAAACAGGGTCCAATCACTTTGCCCATTAGGCAAACTTTTGAATATCTGGCCCCAGGTATCTTCCAGTTTTATTTGGTGGTAAAGTTTTTTAGTTTCACCAAAATCTGAGTATTTTATTGAGGTTTTAATTTAGTTTTTTCTCAAGTAAAAATATATCCATCACATTTGGCTTAGAAATAGCATTCTATGCTTCAAAAGAGTTAGGACAAGGGAAAAAAAAACACCTCATGGTGCACAGTATAGGAGGTACCTAGAAAAGTAGATTTGACAGGTATACATATATTTTTACTAACTAGCTAAAATTAGAGTCATAGGAAAACATTTTTCATTGCACTGCTGCTTTAAGGATGCAGGCAATTAGGGGATAAAAGCTCAAACATTGGATAAAATATTTTATGATTGTGCGATCTGGGGCAACGCAAAGGGACTGGAGAAATTGAATCGGCCATTAAACAATATATATAGAAAAGACTCCTGGGTCTTTCAAAGTCAACCACCGGCCACTCTACTTAGAGTACAGTTAGGAATCCCAAGACTAGAGAACATGACAAATTACCAATAGATGGAATATTGCTTAAAGTTAAAGAGCTAATATACAATCTAAAACTAATATTAGATTTTAAAAGCAGCCAACCATTACCTTTTATATCTGATGTACTTTTTCTTGTCCCTTTGTTTAATTAGAAGATTGTTTACCTGATGTTAGTAGGTGTGATGTGTGAACAGGTCTTAGCCTGGCAACTGACATATCTTGCTCTACTGTCCCACACTACATCATCAGTACTGTGACCTCACTGACTGTGACATCACTGCTATTTAGGAACAGTGAGTGAGTGACTGCCAGGTCATTCACCTGTGATGTCACTGTCAGTGAGATCATAATGCTGATGATGTAGTGGGGGGCAGTAGAGTTAGAAATGTCAGCTGCCAGGCTAAGAGCTGTTCCACACATCCAGCACAATATTATCACATATAATACTTTCTGATGAGAAAAAGGAAAAAAATAAAATACTTCAGAAATGAAAAATGACAACTGATTACTACTTAAAATTTTTATAATTTTCCTGTCTGCCTCTTTTGACTCCACTAGCTCTTTAAATCACTTCAAGATGACAGACTGGTTAAAAAGAAGCGATAATGCAAATAGTTGATTACACATATAATATATTTCAGCTGCTGTAGATCAAGAGGATTTAAAATAAATTGAATAATGTAGGATGTGTTTACTTATATGAACTTCAGGTCTAGAACCAATCACTTTAGATATGGCAAAAAGTAATAAAATAAAATACCTGAACATCAAAGCAAGCTGTGTGAGTTAGAAAGTAATATTGTGAAACAAGAAAGAGCCAGCACATGGTTAGCTGATAATAAGAGGGGTATTAAAAACAAGCCCTATCTAGACAGCTTGAAAAAAGTCAGTAGCTAGACAATGATTTGCACATTGTAGATCTGAGCTCTACAAAAGCAATGTTCTTCAACAGAGATACAACAAAGCAAAAAATCAAAATTGTAATTGTAAATCTAGTACACAGGCAAATAATGATCGCCCTTATATTTCCTTGGCATGTCCATTATTTGAAAGACAATGAAATATTTATATAGCCACATAATTGGCTAACCTTCACAAGTCTGAATGTAAATTATTAAGAAGACTGATGTTCTCCAAAGCTATAAATAATATTTCACAAATGATAGTGGCTTGTTCTAAAGCCATCAATAGATTCAAAGTAAAGACAAATATATGTATTAACGAGGAAGGATGATGACTACTTTGAATGCTGCCTTTATATATTTGAATGCTGCTGTGATAAATGACCTGCTTTAATGTGAAGTTTTATTAAAATAAATTCAAAGACTTATTGTCATAATAAATATGTTGATCAATAAAGTATTGAATTTAATTGAATAAAGGGAACATGGTAATGTTAAGGGCTGGTGGGGGGCACAGGCCATGGAGGCAGGTATGCTTCCTAGCGCCAAACTCCGCCGGGGTTGGCTACTACCTGCTCAGCAGCTGCTAGGGGTTGCGAGTATAAAAAGTTGTTTTTTCTGCAGTTTTTGCACAGTACAAAAGGACCACAGAAACCCTCTCACACCATTCAAATCCACTGAATAACAGTGCAAGTCTGCACAAGGGAATAGCGCAGGCCACTTCTGAATGTTGAATTTTTAAATAGAAGAGAAACTAGGTGTCATAAATTACAACTAACGGGGTATACTGTTAAAAACTGAAAGGAGGAAAGCATGGTTCTTGCAGAGAGTGGTGAGGCTCTGGAATAGTTTACCCATGGAGGTGGTGGAATGTGAAACAGCTAACAGTTTTAAGTTAGGTCTAGACAAACATCTGGTAAAAATGGGCATCAGTGGTTATCAGTGGTTATTCCCATTGTAAACTGGTGGGCAAGCTAGATGGGCTAGTCTACCTCCTCTTGTCTGATTATTCCCGTTTCTTTGTTTTTGCAGGGTGGGTTTTCTGCTACACATCCACAGGATTCTCTTTTGTGGATCTCAATATTTTCCACGGAAATGGCTGCGGAATGATTTTCTGCTGAAGAATGCTGGTCTGTGAAATATAATTCCGCAGATCATAGCAGGCAGAATTCCACAGAAGAACAGCAAAATTCCAGCAGAAATTTTGCTGGTGGAATGGTCGTTCTGCGCTAATTCTGTTGTCATAATTCCGCATTCCACACAGCACTAATGTTTTGTATTGCCAAGGTATTTCTTTAATGCACCATGGCTCAGTTATTCAGACATTTGCATGGGTGTTAATCGATGTTTGCCCATGCAAACTGGGCTTTGCACTGGAGCCCAGTATTGAAAGGGCTCTGTTGTGCCAGCAAACAGGGGTAGCAACCATCAAACCAAATTGGGGGGTATGCAAATAGTGGGAAGGGGACAAGAATATCAGCACAAGCCAATATTTAGCAGATTTGTGTGACACAAGAGGGTTTGCACGGTCCTTTTGTGCTACGTAAATACTGCAAAAAAACCTCCTTTTATACTACATAACCCTAGCAGCTGCCAGAGGTAATGCAGCCAACCAGACTGCTGGTCTCTGGGGGAAGCTTATCTGCCCCCGTGGTGTGTACTCCCCCTCTCCAGCCCCTAATGTTAAACAGAAAAACCTGGTACTAATGGTCTCCCTTCTCTCCAACTGCCACACTCAAGTGGGAAAAAAATCATCCTTGGTGCAAGTGCCCCCCACCTCCATTCACCAGCCCCAAATAGAAAAAATCATCCCTGGTGCTAGTGGTCCCCCTTCCGATCACCAGCTCCCAAGTAGAATTAAGCATCCATGGTGCCAGTGGTGCCACCCCACCCTCTGATCCCCAGCCCTGACTTAGATATTAAATTCTCTGGTGCTAGTGGTCCTCCTTCCCTCCAATTGCCACCCCCAAGAGGGAAAAAATCATCCTTGGTGCAAGTGACCCCCCCCCAATCGTCAGCCCCAAATAGAAAAAATCATCCTTGGTGCTAGTGGTCCCCCTCTCTGATCGCCAGCTCCTAAACAGAATAAGGCATCCTGGTGCTAGTGGTGTCCAACCCCCCACCCTCCAATCCCCAACCCAGTATTAACCCTTGCTGTGCCGCAGACTGATATATCAGTCCAGAATTCCTATATATTCTAATTCTGCTGGCAGCCTACGGGTTAAATATTAAATTCTCTGGTGCTAGTGGTCCCCCCTCCTGTCGATCCCTAGCCCTGTATTAAATATTAAAGTCCTTGGTGTTAGTGTTTCCCCACATCCTGCCAATCACCAGTCCAGAAGCACACAAACAAAACAACTCCTTGGCATCTAGTGGTCCCCTTGCAGCACCAGGTATACCCTCCCACTCACCGCAGCATTATCCACAGTGCCACAGGAGCATATGGGGACCAGCACAGCCCTCCTCACACCTCCTTGGCTAGCTGCCATATGTGCAGGCAAGGAGCACACCTCTTATTTATATGACAGGGTGATGCGCCCTGTCCTATAAACAAGAGGCACGTTCCATGCTTGTACATATAGCTGCCAGCCAAGGAGGTGTTAGGAGGGCTGTGCCGGTCGATGTATGCTTCCATGGCACCATGAATAACTTGAGTTGGGGGAATATGCCTGGTGCAGTGGTGGGGGGGGACCACAGGATGCCAGTGAGTTTTTGTTTTTGTTCCGGGCTGGTGATCAGAGGGAGGGGGGAACCAGAGGCATCAGGGACTTTAATATTTAATACTGGACTGAGGATTGGATGGGGGCACTGGTAGCAGGATATTTCATATTTTATATGGGGCTGGGGATCTGAGGAAGGGGACCCACTAGCACCAGGGAATGTATATTTAATATGGGTATGGGAATCAGAGGAAGGGGGGACCACTAGCATCAGGGAATTTTATATTTTATACTGGGCTAGGGCTCGGAGGGAGGGGTGACCACTGGCACCAGGGATGTGTATTATTCATATGGGGCTGGTAATCACAGGAAGGGGGGGACCACTACCACCAGGGATAGGAACAGCTATCATGGATGGTGGGGGGGACAACACCGCACTACCTGCCTCTGCTACCCATACAAATGGGCCCTTAGCACCTTGCATGCCCAATGGGCTCATTTGCATGGGTATCTTTATTTAGTAAGATTTTTATTTAGTATGCTTTTTAATTCCCCAGTAGCTCAGCCCCCAGCTTCCCTGGTCCCTGTCCACCCCAATATGTAACTGGCATTCCTCCTTGGCTTGCCCCCAGGGTGGGGCCACCGAGCAGGCATTCCCAAATGGAGACCAGAGATTGAATTTCCCGGCAGGCCAGCATTGCTGGTGTTTCCTCTTGGCTTACCCCCTGGGCAGGGCCACAGGGATGGACTGTGCTTGATGGCGGACTGAACTCAATTACCAACTGAGTGTCACAGAGGGCACAGCAAGACCAGGAAGTAGGGGCGTCATCAGTGGAGCCAATGTTTTCTACTCGTTGTCCCCAGGAAATGTGGTGTGCAATGACGCAAGGGAGTCAAAGTGCTGACATCTAGCACACATCCCCAACATCTCAGTGTTGATCGCTGCTCCTCCTGCCCTTCACCAGGGGTCGATTGAGCATTGAACACTAACTCTCCCTCCCCCCGGAGGAGGAGACCGGTCCCTCGGATGCTCAGTCTTCTTTCCCCTGGCCAGTCCCCCAACTCCTTAGATCCGTACCCAAACCCGGGGTGTCAGCATCACAGATAAAAGAAACTTTCAAGTATCTTATGGGCATTAAAAAGGTGCAGGGGGAGACATATTCCGATATAAGAGATGTACAAGAATCAAGGAGCATGATATGAAACTGGAAGGTGGCAGGCTGAGGGGAAATGTGAGGAAGCTTTTCTTCACAGATAGGGTGGTGTACACTTGGAATAGACTGCCACAGGAGATGGTGAGGGAGAGCACAGTGGAGGGTTTTAATAATGCATGGGATAGGCATAAGGGTACCTTAGAGAGGGGAAGATGGGGTGAAAAGTCATTGACCAGGTAGGGTCAGGTGCTGCAAACTAGTGTAGGGCTTTCAGGCAGACTGGATGGGCACGGCGGTCCTTTTCTGCCAACAATTTCTCTGTTTCTATAAAAGCTCTACCGCTGCACTGGCAGGCCGGATCATTTGCATGGGTACCTTTGAAAATTGCAGATAGCACTTCGGCACAATCAACTCTTGTGGCCAACTTCGGAAGCCATGTCAGAGTGGTGCTCCCTGACTTAGTGCTGCCCCAGCATGGCCCTATATTCAGTCGAGTAGCGCCCAACTGAAAATCGCATCCTCAAACTCAGATCCCTGGGCAATTGCAAAGCGCAGCACAAACATTTGAGCTACACTTTGTGCTTATCTGAATATTGGGCCCCAGGTATTTTTTTTTGCAATCCAGACAATTCTTTAGTTATACTGTGACATTTACTGGTGTTACAAGGAACAGCCTCCTTTGTCCTGGTGGATAACCCTGGCCAAAGACCAATAGTGCTAAGGACCAGAACAAACACAGATATGGTAACTGATCTCACTTTACCAGATTTTGGCCCCCCACCATTCCTGTGGTATGCTTGCTATCTGAACACAGCCAGAAGTAACAGGGCAGCAATGAGGTATTCACAATCATGCTCTCCCTCAAGATTCTGATCACTCCCAAGGCCCTCTGGGTCAATGACTGCAATGCATTCTGGGTGGTCGAAAGTAAGTGACAAGGGCCAACTGAAGTAACCACAGGTCACTAGCTGTCCCCAGTTAAAAAGAGATGTGTCAGATAGCCAGGAGAGGGCAACTGAAGAATATCCTGAACTGCAGCAAGCAAGAAGTGCTAGGGTTAAGGTTAACTCTTTCACTCATTCTACAACATTCTATATGCAGCAACTCCATATTTTCTTGACTACTCACTAGTGGTACCCTCTAGAACCATAGGTCCCAGACAGCGGGGAACATAAGCTAACTGCTGAACCCTGGTCAGCAGCACTGCTGGTCCCTCAGGTTGGCTCCAATCTGTTTTATTTCCAGTATACTTTCTCTACATTACTCCTGCAATCCAGCTATGGCTATACCCCATTGTAAGGGATATGCCCTATTCAGGCTACTTGGGCCATCATGTAGACAGCAGTGAGTTCCTCCTCCCTCCTCCCCCTACATGAGCAATGCCATTTATGGCCTCAGGCATACAGCAAGCCCCTGCGGGAAGCGTAAGCTCCCTGGTCAACATACAAGGGTCACTGCTACACCTGGAACCTGCTGCCAGCCCTCCCAAGGTAAGGCGCACTACCTGTTGGCAGCTGTCTACAGTCTGGCTTGCTTATCAGTGTTGTGAGTGATATCTCCTTCTGAACTCTGGTCGCTTGCAACGCAGTGCAACATGTTGCCACTGGGCCATCGCGGAGACTGAAGGCAGAGGTTTTTAAGAGCCATTCTTGTTGGCTCCTAAATTTTATGACTGGTTAGGTTTGGGAGGGGAGTTGAACTGGTTTAACACATTCCTGCTTACCAGTTATTAACAATTGCAGCAACAATATTGTTTGTGAATTCTGGCTACAGGAAAAGATGTAAGGGTACTGTGCATAGACTACTGCAGACCACATGATTTAGTACACCTGCAATAACTATATGCAGTTTGTACCTGCTGCGAATGCAGAGGAGGTCACATAATTGCATGCCATAGATGTGATGAGATAAATAATCTGATACAACTTGCATGCTGTGTACTTACAGATGAAAAAAAGATCAACAATTTGGAGATGGTTCCTTTCTGTTACATACAATGGATTTCTAAGTATAAATATGCAAGTTAAGTGCATGCTGTACAATAAAGAGTTGCAACATTTGGCAAAAGGTTACGCATGTAATTACTAGGGCTGGGAGAACTCAGTGAAGTTCTGACCCTTATTAAATAAGAACTGGAACATGGTGACTTTCTGGTTTGTTCTGATTTGTTCTGATTTATTGACAAATATTTAAAAAAATGCAAAAAAATGCAGGAAAGTGGCCAAAGTCAGTCACATTTGACTCAGAGGCCCAAAGGAAATAATTTAATGGATTATTTGTATAAAAATAAATGTAAAACTACTAAATAAAAAAGCAATCACTCACTATTAGCCCCTTCATAGCTGGCCTATAATGGTGGGGTGGCATATCCTGCTCGGGTCCGTGACATGAGTGTGCTGGGAGAGACAGAGACAGAGACAGAGACAGAGACAGAGATTGGGACAGAGACAGAGAGAGAGAGAGCAAGAGACAGATGCAAATACCTGTATCATAGCACCACCAAGCACTGCAGGCACTGCCAGACAGCTAAGATTTTTTTATTAATGGTGCTGTGTGGGTATTATTTTGATGGATGTTCCAGTCAGAGCCAAACAGGCCAAAGAAATAAATATGAATGATCAAATGAGCAGCACTAAGAGAGCCCACCACCCTACCCATGTGAATGATGCAACTGTTTATCATGCCCCAGTGTACTTTGGTATATGGTACACTACCTGGTCCAAGAGGTGGTAATGTTTTCTAGTACTACTACTACTTCTACTGAATCTGATCAACACGCTTAAAGAAGAAAAATGAAAGACATAGTGATCACCGCAACCCAGGCAGGCAGCCAGTCACACATTGCATTGGTCAAGTACAGTGCAGTCATAAAAAAGTTTGCCACTGCCACCTGAAGACCTGATGACAGACTCACGACATAATTACATCCTTCCTAGTTCCACAATTGCTGCCAGCCACTGCCAAAGTAAAATATAGTAATATAATAATCTCAGCCCAGTTACTGTAAGTGAGATATAACCAGGCTAGCATACCATGCACACCCAAACAATAAAGAAATTATATGAATTTTCAATTTAGTAGCATTTTTTTCTGTGAAGTATTCATAGCCAAATATGGGGGACATGAGAAATATACAAAGAGTATTCAGTTTATGGGTTTCAGGCATCTGCTAAGCTATGCACTGTACTAAATTTAAAACAATACAGTCAGGATCAGTAGCAGAAAGTGACAAGTAGTAGTAGTAAGGACTGAAGTAAGGACAAAAAGTGACAAGTAGTAGTCGTGACTCATGAAGACAAAAAGTGATAGTAGTAGTAGCAGACAGCAGTACTTCCAGATCAGATAGTGGTACCAGGTACCATCAAGTAAGTTTGTGATAAGAAATGCAGTTGCTTGCTGTACTTTGACTCTGAACCCACTGATGTTATTTTTTTAATCTATTCTGTGCCACTCATGTGATCATTCAAGTAATAGTGGCCTGGTCTAGTCTGTCTTGACCTGATATGTTGCAATTAATTGTCACCTCATGTAGTAGACCTTATTCAGAAAAGATTTTCACCACAGGCACAAATTCTTGAAAGTGTTTTGTGGATAAGGCCTGCTCAGAGCAGTCAGTGTATGTTTTATTCAGGTATCACATTTGAAATTAAAGCAAGGAATGCTGACTTTGAGAAATGTGAGGCGCTCCGCATTTTGTGGTGTCAAACAGGATCATGTGTCAGAAATGACGTTACCAGCTGAACTAAACAATCGTTCTGAACAGACGATAGTCAGAGGGCAATTCATGTACTTCATTGCAATGTTTACTAAAGTAGGCCACATATTTTGTTTGGATTTCCAGTATTTCAAAGGATCAGCATTTCAACTGATACTGGGCTCTGCAGGTACATTTCAACTATGGTCTGTGCTGAGGCTGTGATACAAGAGGCAGATGAAGATGTTACAATTACATCTTCTAAGTGATTCCAGAGACATGAAGCTGAACCAAGTGACTGTGGGACAGTGCTGTGCTTGGCTGGTGGTGAAGAAGATTCGGCTGCAGTGGCTGAGGAGGAAGAGGGAAAAAATGCTGCAACAATAAATGATGGGCCACCTGATGCTGTGCTGTGTCGTGAAGAAGATTCTGAATGTGGTGTTGCTGTTGTACTCTGTTCCATGACAAGACACACCTCGTCAATTATTTCTTGTTTGTTTCTCTCAAAACAAGTGTCATCAGCATCATTCAGTAGTTGCTTCAGTTTATATCATGGGTCCAAGATTGTTGCTTTAATGTAGTACTCAGAACAAAGCATTTTACATAGTTTGTCATCTTCTTCAACTTTTTTGATCATAAGTCTCGTTAGATCTTGTATTCTGGGGGGCAACCTGCATGTGTCAGCAGCACCACTGGCAGTCTGTGTGATCATGGAATTGTCTTGCTTCTCTAACTGTTCACTAGTCAGATTCAGTCTTAATTTTAAAGTTTCTATTACGGGTATCACCTGGCTGAGAGTTGCTGTGTTTGCAATAACCTCCCTGGTGATTTCCTCAAATGGCTGGAGCAGGAGAATTAGAAACTCCAGCATGGCCCACTGTGGTGGAGTAATATCGACATCTCCATAACCATTTTTATTTTCTAAAGTCTACTGCCTGACAGCTTTCTTTTGTTCCAGCAGCCTTTGGAACATATAAAAGATCGAATTCCATTGAGTAGAAATGTCTTGGATCAGTCTGTGCAAAGGTAAACTGTGCTCCTGCTGTATTTTTTCAAACAAGTGATGGTTCTTTTAGCAGTGCTAACAAGATCCTTAATCTCCCTGTCATTGAGAAAACTATTAAGTATTAAATTTAAGTAATGCACAACGCAGAGGATGTGAACAAAGCCTCCCTTGTCCAAGGGCTTCCTTATGTTGGACCCATTATCTGCAACAATAAAGCCAAATGACAGTTCCTGTGAAGTGAGCCATTGCTGTATTGTTTTTTGGAGCTCTTCACTGATGTTGTATGAGGTATGTTCAGAAGGAAAATAAAACATTCTTAGAATGGCAAACTGCGATGCTTCACTGTCCCCAGTCCCACGTGAATTATTGAAACATGCCCAATGTTCCATGACAGACATGAAGGGTTTAGGCTGACAGCTTGTCCAGCTATCTGTTGTGAAATGCACCACCATCTGAACAGCATTGCACAACACGCGCCTTAATTTCTTACATATGACATCGACAAGATCTGGAATCCCTGTTGTCAAGAAGTAATTCCAAGATGGTATACTATATCAAAGTTCGAGGTGCACAAGCAGCTGCCTGAATCCTATATGTTCAATCACATTATATGGTAGCAAATCAACAGCTATCATTTCTGAAAAGTTTTTGGTTATTGTAACAGCAACAGGATGAGTTGAGGCATATTTAGCTTAATGCTCCTATGTTTCTGAGATGGTAAGCTTTCTCCTTGACGGAGAAGGGCTTTTGAACACATAGTCACTTTCAGTAACAGTCAGAGGAGTCCTTCAAATGGGAGAAAGTGGTGGTAGATGTGTTTCAGTAGTGCTGTGGGGGCCGCCATTGCTTTGATCTATGGGAGTTACCCTTGAGTGTAGTGAGCTATAACTCACTTTCTCTTCCAGACTCACAATGGGACTTTTCAGTAATGTTATGACATCTGTCTAGGTACCTTTTCAGTGCTGAAGTTCCCAATGCTCCTTTCTTGTTACCTCTGTTGATTGGCCATTTACAAACAGTGCATGTTGCTACGAACTCATTGGAAGCACTAATGGAGACGTATGACCAAACAAAAGATGATATATTTTTTTTTTCCCAGGAAGGCATGGCACCTTGGTCACCTTTTCAGGGTTGCCCCCCTCCGGATTTTTCTTGGGCCTGTTCCACTTGTGGTTAATTACCACTACACCCCCCCACAACCAAAAAAATTTCTGCCTGTTTCTTCCTCATCTGCAATTTCCATCTCCTCCAGTAAACCTTATGCTGCCTGATCTTTCTCTTCATCTTTATTATTACCCTCGTTGGGTTCAGCCTCAGAAAAATCAGATGAGGGACTGGCTGTAGCACAGTATGCAATTGTTCCATACCACTGGGTGTCTCTGCGGGTGGTACCACACCTTTAGTTTTTTTAACTATATAACTTTTTTTTTACTTGGGACTGATGATGATCCACAACATTCATCTTTTTTGGATTCAAGCATTCGCTTGGCAGACGAAACCTTAGATGTGAAAAAAATCACTTTCTGGGGTTTTGTTTTGTTTTCCCTTTTCAGGCTGATTGCTGCCTTTTGCAGTGCCACTGTGTACCTGAGAAACAGAATGCACCTCATCAACACTTTGATCCATTTTTTCTTAGTATTCTAACCTGTAACAAAAGATCCCTCTAACTAATGAGATGTCCTTCTGATGGCTCCCACCCACAGGCCAGGGACAAATTTACTGTTGTGACTTGTGACTGTACACAGCACACCGACAGCACAGCAGTCCACCACAGCTTCCTTCCAAGATTACCGGACTGACTCCTACAATACAGATAATTAATGTTAAGTGACCAAATTCAGCAACTGTTACGTGTGCCTCAGAATTTGAATTGGAGATGCAGACACATCTGGTGCATAGCCATACGCAGCACAGTCCTATGCTGGGGGTTGATTAATGCTTATACATAATGTAACGCGATATACTATAAAACTAATGATAAAAAGGAAGAATAATGGGGAATGCGTGATGATGACGATGACACTTGTGTGTACAATACCTATACTTTACTTGTGTTGTACTGTAAATAGCCTGCTACAAGTCACAAAGTCAGATTTTAACCACCCACAGCCAGCAGCACAGACGCATCAACTTGTATGTTGTTTGTCCGAACAATATTTTTTTTAATATATGAAATTGTGAATGCATGAATGTTAACAAGTGTTCGTGATTCATGATTGGATGGCACAAGTCAAAGATTTATTTTGCCACCCTGCTGCCCTTGCCCTGCATGCACAGCCACACTGAAGCCAGTAAAAAAAATTATTTGGGATTTCTGGTACTGTTACATTTATCATGGGCCACCCTGCAGTCTCTCTCTCTCTCTCTCTCTCTCTCCACCCTCTGGATGACACAAGTCATGGATTTATTTTGCCACCCTGTTGCCCTTGTCCTGTACACACAGTCACACTGGAAGCCAGCAAAAAAAAATTATTTGGGATTTCTGGGACTGTTACTGTGATCTCCCCCAGTCTCTCTCTCTCTCTCTCTCTCTCTCTCTCTCTCTCTCTCTCCTCTGGACATCACAAGTCAAATATTTATTTTACACCCTGCTGCCCTTGCCCTGTACACACAGCCACACTGAAGCCATGAAAAACATTTTATTTTGGATTTCTGGGACTGTACATTTATCGTGCCCCCCACAGTGTCTCTCTCTCTACCCCTCTGGATGTCACATCAAAGATTTTTTTGCTGCCCTGCTGCCCTTGCCCTGTACACACAGCCACACTGAAGCTAGGAAAATACATTTTATTTGGGATTTCTGGGACTGTTACATTTATCATCAGTCCCCCTGCAGTCTGTCTCTGTCCCCTCTGGATGGGATTGTGAATGAATGTTAACAAGTGATTGTGATTTGTGATTGGATGGCAAAAGTCAAAGATTTATTTTGCCACCCTGCTGCCCTGGCCCTGTACACACAGCCACACTGAAGCCAGGGAAAAAAATTGGGATTTTATGTAACTGTAAAATTTCTCCTGGACCCCCAGCAGTCTCTCCCTCTCTCCTCTGGATCTGGAATGACACAAGTCAAAGATTTTGCCAGCCTGCCTTTGCTCATGCATACAGTCACACAGTACTGCCTCACTGCCTTAGTTTGCAATTTGCATCCCCCCATCAGCCACTCAGGCCACCACTATCTCTCCAGTCCTGAGTCCCGACTCCCTGACCCACCTTCACCAACCCCCATGATTGGTTTCTTTCCCCTCCTTTCTCTCACTGTCCCTAATTTCTTCTCTTCCATCCAACTCATATATTTCTGGCACTTTTTTTGTGTGTTTTTGGGGGTTTTGGCACTTTTGTTTGGTGACTCTCTGCTGCCTGCCTGGCTCTGCTGAGCACAGCTTCTGCTCCTGCTTCTCCGGTCCTTCCTGCTTATCTGGGGCTGCGTTGCACACTCAGCACAATTATATACCGTAAGTGTGTCACATGACCTTCTGTTGCTTGATTGGATGCCACCAGCAGCCTGTACATACCAACAGCATCCCCATGGCAACAGACAACAAAATTGCATCTCCACGGACCCGGAACTGGACTTCGATGGTGAAGTCTGTATTTATTCAGGTCTGAGGATTGTGGGGTTTGATCCAGGGGTCCGGATCCCTGCGGAACAGTCTGCCCAGCCCTAGTAATTACAGTCACACATAATCTGTGTTTATTTGAAGTTGCCCCCATGCCTCAGTCTCTTTCTCTATGCCTTTCCATGATGTGACATTCAAGCGACAATGAATCAGTTCCCTACAAACTTCATCCTGTGTAGTAACCGTTTTGATCTATGGTGAATAATACTATTGAAAGGCAGACATTGCACTAGTATTTAATTAATAAGTGCATCCTCTGGACACCAGCATCAATTATACAGTGCCTGACAGGTTAGCAAAGATATTGGCAGATTTGTGTTTGCCTTCTGAGCACTGCATGCATGGAACAGCCTCCCCAGTGCTGGAATCTACTCTTAGGGCTTGATCTATTGGCACGCTGTCTTTCCTTGTCCCTAAATCCCATACTCTAATGGGTGACCAGGCCTTTCCTGTATGTGCTCCCAGATTCTGGAACTCCCTGTAGCTATTCGGTGTTCTACCACCCACTACATATTTAAGAGATCCCTATGGGAGCATCTGAAGTCGGCCTCGGCCTGCAGCTGTTCCTTACATAAGGACTTGGTGCATTTTATCTTGTATTATACCTTATCCTTGCACTTGATATAATGTGCGTTTCCCAAAAACACTAGCAATATCTTGACATCCCAGCATTTATTGCCTACTAATCGCACTGTAGCCTAATGTTTTTTTTACTCAAGATTCTGTACACTACATGTTTTGGCCTTGCCTACCTTTGTTTTATATAATCCATTGTTTAATCAAGCCTTCTTTACTTAGTTGTGTATGTATATCTCTTCATTGTTACAATTATTTGTATACTTACCTGGTCAACAAATGCTAAGTAAATAAATAAATAATACGTACAATCTGGGTTGCTTTTCCATACAGTTCAATGATCTTGCTCCACAGTGGACAGCATTTTCAGCCCCTACCCACAGCCGCAGCTGTCTGTAGGCATGAAGCTTTCTGCTGGACAGAGGTAGTATGAGGTCAAATTTGAAACAAGCATTCAATAGGATGCCAGAGTCTGCTGTCTAATGGATAACCTGCTCTACACAAGCAGGGGGATTACGGGATATGGTTTATTCCCTTTTAAAAGATTAAAAAATGTATAAAAAACAAAAAGGTGCTGCCAAGCCTCCCAGCCCACCGTACTGATTCAAGGGCAGGGGCAGCTGCAGAAGGGGTCCCATTTATGGCCCCAAACACTCTTAAGGGGCACAGCAGATATGGCAAGGAGGACTTCCATCAAGGGTCCTCCCCCCCGACGTAGCCTCAGCAACCTCCTGGAAGCCTCTACAGCTTGTATCTCATGCTGTGGACCATTGCAGCATGCAGCACAACCTCTGGTGGTCCCTGCCTTCAAATATGGTTCAACTGATTAGGTCAAGGCTGCTATCCATGGGTGGAGGGTGAGTTAGTGTATGCTATGGTAGCCTCTGTATGTATGGGGAGAATCTTCATGATACAGTACATGCCCACTGCTCCTGTTTTGGGATGTATAGAGCTTTGTGGGTAGGCCCTTAGTGCCTTGGATTTTTCGTAGTTAGAATTTATGCTTCTCCAGCAGGCAGCCTTCTTCAGCCAGCTCTGTTCTCTCAGCCCCATCATAGCCTTTGGCAGGACTTTCCCTTCCCTAGGATCTCTATATGCCTGTCTGTCTGTCTTACCCTGAGCCCAGAGTGGGGCCTCTTATTTTTCCAGTTCTCTTTCCTCCAGTTACTGACTGCAGGAGCATCTCTCAGATGACACCCCAGCTACTCCCACCTGGCCTGAGACCCCTCCAGCCTCAGGTCCCCTCTAATCACCTGACATATTACCCAAATCTGCAGGCTACCCCCTGGCTTGAGCCCCCCAGGCGGGGCTGCCATTGATCCTTGGTGCTCCTTCAATCTAATATTCCTGAAGGAAGGAGGATATCAGGACCCAGGCTGGGCAGGATCTGACAGTGGGCATGGGGCTGATGGTACATCATTGTCTCCTCCTGCCATCAGGGTTTTTTCTTTGTACATGAGCATGAGTCCCCCCCCCCAGAGGCACGGACATACAATGACATCCAGAGCGAGATGGGTGCGTTCCTGCACCGGTCCTGTGAACGTCTGCCATCTTCTTTTTTCTTAATTATGTATTTCAGGGAGTATTTGAGACTCACCGGCAAGGTTATCAGCTGGTTTGAGTCCTTTCTCCAGGGCAGGTCCCCAAGGGTAGTGTTGGGGAATTGTTCCTCAGACCCGAGGGACCTGCCTGGTGGATTCCCCAAGGCTCTGCCCTCTCCCCCATGTTGTTTGCAGTGTATATGCTGCCCTTGGGCAAGGTCATTAGATGATATGAGCTGAGTTTTCATTGTTATGCTGATGATACTCAGCTCTACATGTCTTTCACACCCGGGAGACCTGATGCAGTTGATGTGCTGAATAAATACTTGTTTGAGATCCAGGCTTGGATGGCGTTAAACTGGCTGGTACTGAACCCTTAAGACTGAGGTGCTGGTGGTAGAGCTGGCTCAGAGGGTTGGGGATGGAGCCTCTGGTGATAGGTTGGGCCTTTTTATAGGTCCGAGAGAACAGGAGGTTTCATCAAAGGTGAAGAATCTGGGCGCTGTATTTGACAGTGAACTGACATTTGATGTTCAGGTATCAGCAGTTGTCTGGACTGGATTTTACCATCTCTGGAATATCCCCCAGATCAAGCCCTTTATCCCATCTGAGAATCTGGCCACACTAGTGCATGTTTTCGTGACCTCGAGACTCGACTACTGTAACACACTCTACCTCGGGGTAGGAGGTGATGCGCTGCGGTGCCTGCAACTGCTGCAGAACATAACGGAATGGGTGCCGATGGGTCATTCTAGATTCAGTCAAATCACCCCAGTGCTGCATGAACTGCACTGGCTCCCAGTGCTTTGGTGCATCACCTTCTAGGTAGGCCTTTTGACCTACAAGGTCCTACACAGATTGGGTCTGGGCTACCTGAAAGAGCTCCTGCACCCCTAGGTCCCATCTCTCCCCCTCAAATCAGCTACTGGTACTTTCCTGGAGGCCCCCAGAGCAACATTGAAGAGCTCTGGTGACCGGGCATTCAAAGTAGCTGCCCTGGCTCTATGGAATTCATTGCCGAGGTACCTCAGGGAGGCACAATCTACTAAGGTATTTAAGCAACATTTGAAATCCTTCTTGTTTGTGCAAGCTTTTGGTGTCTAACAGGGTCCTTAAGGATTTAGAACAGGTTCAGCTGTTTTAATTATGTTGGGTTTATATTTCTATATGTATATATATTTTTATTTTTTATTTTATTTAATTGTTCCGGTTCTGTTATTTATGTATTTGTAACATCATTGTAAGGGCGCCCTGAACCTTCGGGTAAGGGCGCTCCAAATAAATAAAATCTACTATTACTACTACTAACTTGGCCCCTTGCACTGGTGGTCACCGCTGTTGCTCCCCCCAGTCTCTACTGGGAGTTGCTAGGAGCAGGGAAGCCACAGCCCACCCTCCCTGAGATAGGAGAGCAGTCCTCCGGACGTTCAATCCTCCCTACCCTGGCTGACCCCCAGCAGCCCAAGCTCACTCCCAACCTCAGGTTGCCAGTGTGGTGTGAGTTGTGGTGTTTGGCACCTCATACTCAGTGCCACCGGGCCAGCTTGTGTAGCACCATTGTGAGCGTGCCCAGAGTCACAGCTGCAATTTTTATACATAAAATAAAATGGGTTAGAACGCTCATTTTTCAAGGGGAATAGCTTTGAAGAGATCCATGGCATGAATGATAGGAGCTGCAACATTTTACTAATATGTGACACAAAATAACTAACTCTTTCAAGAACAAATTTATCCATGGCTTATCACCATTCCAGCTCATGGACCTGCACCACAGGCATTTCGGTCGGGAGAGCAGAATATAGTTTTTGCAAAAATAAGAAATATCGTACTGTTGTTTGCAAATCTCTTGTCATCAATGTTTTCCATGTTGATAGTGCAGCCTCTAGACACATTCAGTCCAGACACTATAAAAATTGATTCAAAAACTGACAATGTCCCTTTAATAAAGTTATCCCACTTCTATAGAAGGCAATATTGCGTGGGTTTCTTACCCAGTTTTATCTGTTTATTGACATTTGGTTGCAAGGGATTCCATTCCAAGCTTTTGGTCCTGTGCAAGAGAAGGCAGATCTCCCTATGGTAGTTTTGCTATGGGGTAGCACACATTTTTTTTTTTTTTTTTTTTAGTTTTTGGTAACCGGCTAAGGCCCACTAGGCACAAGTGCCTGTTTTCAGGGGTGACCTGGGAGCACTGGGTAGTTAAGTGACTTGCTCAGAGTCAAACAGTATGCAAGTGGAGGTTGTGAGAATCAAACTCAGGTCTGGTCTGCTGGATGTACCAAGCTCGTTCACACCTCGTCCCTCTAACCTCTAGGCTATACTGCCAGCCCTTGTGCTGATCTTAATTTGTCCTTTACTGTTCTCTGTTTTAGGTTATTTAAGATGTACACTGGGACTGTATTTATGTAAGTGCATAACATTCACAATATGCATGTTTCTTCGATCAAATAATCTTAGCCAACCTAATTCTAAATATGGGTGGCAGTGATGTATCCACTGGGGGTGTCGAGGATGAAGTGGGCAAACACACATAATGTCTAGCTTTGCCAGCTGTCTCCCCATCACCCCTTTGAAAAGCAGATCCCATAATTGAATACTGGTACAATCCCAGAATCCAATATTTGCTTATACGAGTCCCTCAGGATAATTTTTTTTTATTCTTTATGACATCCCAAGCTTTTTCCCAAGGTCGACAACTGTTTTATCAATATGGATATCCCATTTTCATTTTTCATCTACCCAAATGCCTAGCTATTTGTTAGATGTAGTTTCTTCTAAAATTATGTTGTTTCTTGTGGCCATAATCAATGGTTCTCTTACCAGATACGAACTGCCAGTTCCTAGGAACAGCATGGTTTGCATTTTTTAGGGTTCAAGATAGGGTTGGGCATTACCAAAAAGGTCCTAACCCTTATTATCAGGATCAGGATTCAGGCCAAAATCCTGATAAGTTCTGATTAGTTCTGATTCAAATCAGACCCTTTTGTAAAATGTGATAAAAATTGCAAATCTCCTATATAATTGCATAAAATGACACTGAGATCTGTGACACACACGTAGAACTGAAGTCAGCATTTCAGGATATGAAAACTGAGTTTATAACACTGATATCTTGGCTTACCACTCCTTGTGGTGCTGACTACTCCTTTAGTTTTAATTAATGTAGTTTTGGCCTTTTCTGCCTGTATTTGGACAACAATGTGGAAGAACCACTACTCCTACCGGATGAAGTACCAGCAACTGGTCTTTTACCAGTCAGGCTATGCAGTGTTTTTGTGCCATACTTTTCCCCATACCGTTCCCCATTTCAGCTTCCGCCTCACCCTGTCTGGTGCACATTTCCAGTTTTTTTTTTAATTATACACAAAAAATGCTTTTTCCAGTATGTGTTTTCTTTTTATTTAGTCCTCTCAATTGTTCCCCAGTTCCTCAGCCCACTAGTACAGGATTGGTCTCACAGCCAGTGCTCCCCTGCCACCATAGTAGCTAGGTTTATTTTTTTAAATGCCAAAGGCACAGAAAAATATTTTTTCCTGTGGATATTTTCTTCCTATTTAGTCCTCTCAGTTGTTCCCAATTTCCTCTGCCCACTCAGTACAGGTCCACCCTCTCAGCCACACTCCCCGTTCCACCACAGTAGCTATTTTTTTTATTACACACAAGGAAATATTTCTCAACTGTTGCAATACCACAGATGTATGGAGTCCTTTCTGTTGTCCCAACCTAAGTTCCAATGCCCACTCAGTACAGGTTCACCCTCACAGCCACACTCCCCCTTCCACCACAGTACCTAAGTTTTTTTTCATTACACACAAGGAAATATTCCTTGACTTTGCAATATCGCAGATGTATGTAGTCCTCTCAGTTGTTCCCACTTTTCTCTGCCCACTCAGTACAGGTTCACCCTCACAGCCACACTCCCCCTTCCACCACAGTAGCTACTAGATTCTTTTAATTTTTGTACACACAGACATGCTTTTTCCTTAATGTAGTTTCTTTATAGACATCAGCCTTACCCAAGTTCCTCTGTCCTCTCAGGGGACAGGGCAGACTTGCTCTCACAGCCACACACCACCTAGTGTTACTACTGTGTTATGTTTTTCTTTCTTTTCAACTTTTTTTAATCTTTCTTTTCAGGTTTTGGGATTTACTTTAGTTTACTTTGATTTAATTTAGTACTGTAGATAAGATAGTAGTAGGCTGTAGTAGTACTAGTGCAACATCTTTCAATGTATTTTTTTATTTCAGCTTTTGGGATTCTTTTATTTTAGTAGTACTGTAGATTAAAGATAGTAGTAGTAGTACATATATACAACTTGATTTATATATTTTTTTTCTTTTCAGCTTTTTTTTAAATTCTTTCTTTTCAACTTTTGGTCAGGTGTTTAGTAGTACTGTAGAAAGAGGAGAGTGAGAGCGGTACAATGGCCCCTTCCTTGCAGGGATTTCCCATGCCCTAGCCAGCCACACGAGGCCTCAATCTTCTTCTCTCCCTTCCCCAGGCTCCCTCCTGTCCCCTCCTTTTACTTTTTCAATTTTAGCCCCAACCCAAAATACTAATTTATTTTTTTAGCAAGCACAAGCAAGCAGCACACAGTCACAAAAGAGATGTATTATAATCAAATGAGAATTAAAGACCAAGATCAACGACAGTTTTACAGACAGACACACACACGTCTGCTCTCTCAGATGTATCAGTGACAAATGGCACCTCTCTAACCCAATGACCAGACTAGTGCAGCCGAGCACCCACTCCACCCACCAATAGCCAGGACTGACACAGGCAGCACTCATTCAGCTATAGAATGCCACCATGTCAGTCTGGCTAGATGGCCAATAGGGTTCTTGAATCTCTGCCCTGCAGTGGTCCCACTTGTTCATGAACTGGTGATCAGCTCGACCATGTAGCACCCCCCTCCCTGGTTACTAATTATGCATGCAGCCGTGCGCGCATCAGGAAAGGGAGGCAATGCAAGGAGTGGCACATGACTAACTGGATGGGGATCATGTGACGTGCTGGCCGGGCTCCCCCCCAAAAAATACCCATCTCTAATTTCGACCTCCAGTCCAGTGTCATTCTCTAGTCCACCAGGTACACACAATGGTGATTTCTTTTTGGCAGGGCACTTGCTGTCGATGGGACCCGGACTTGGTACATATAACCACTTGGCCCTTATTTGTCCAGGTCCATAGGACTGCATTGGATCTGGGGGGGGTTCTGATTTATCACAGGTCAGTCTGCCTACCACTAGTTCAAGACTAATTTGTTTCTACAAAAAAAGAAATCCTGAATGTCAAATGCATTTTGTAATTTCATTGAATGTGAAGTGCATTTTGCAATTTCACTTCAGTTTGTTTTATAGAATCTCTTGTTGTATACAACACACAGTAGTGCTGACTGTATAGAAGCACACACTAACATCAGACTTATGCAAAGTAAAATCATTCTCAAATATGTTAAGTAATAAGGGTCCTAATATGAACCCTTCAGGTACCCCGAATATAATCTGTGCAGATTATATTAGACAGTTAGTGTTGCTGCATATATAGTAGCTTGTTAGTATCACTTGTGTAGCACCACTGTGAGTATGAGCACTGAACACAGATCTGGCTCACTGGGTCCTTTTTCCACCATCAGCCATCTTTCTGAGTCTGCCACCACCAGCAGTGTTCTTGAAATATAAAGACCTGTTGGGGGAGTATATCATTCGCCATAATCAGTGTTCCAAAAATGTTCACATGGGTATGCCCAGTGCTAGCAGATTACAGAAGGAAAGTTTCTCAGTCCATTGAAGAGATACTAGGGGTTGTGGGGCAATTCAAAGCAAACAAACCTGCTCTTGGGGCTACCTCCTCAGGGTGTACTGCTGACTCTCTGCAAAAAAAAATGCCTGCCCAGAATACCGGTCATAGCCTATTCAAAATCCATTACCTGTAAATGGTTAACCCCCACAAGTCAATCCATTACACAATGGATAAAAATATGTGAGAAGATAATGGAAATGGAAAATTCCCCCACCTGCTAAGTTTGCAGATCGATCTATTCAGTTCTGGATGGCTTTCCTTCCTAGGATTGATGAAGAGGCAGAAGGGGGTGCCAATACAAACATACAAAATTGCCATAAGAGATAGTCCACTTAGTCTATTAAGTCTGTTCGAGTGTGCAACTAGTCCCTTACTTTGCAGCTGCCCCACCCCTTCCCAATTACCTCCCCCCACTCTGTCCTATCCCCTCTTAAAACTATCCACCATTGTACATGATACTACCTCCTCTGGCAGAGCGTTCCATTCTGCCACCACCCTCTCCATGAAAAAGTGCCTCCTCATTTCTCTCCTATATGTACCCCCTCCAATCTAAGGTTATGCCCTCTCATGCCCCTCCCCTTCCTTAGCATGAATATCCCCTCAGTACCAGTCTTGTTTATCCCCTTCAAGTACTTGAACATCTCAGTCATATCTCACCCAATCCCGTCTCACCTCCAGACAGTACATATTCAACTCCCTTAGCCTCTCCTCGTACAGCCTGTCCTGCAACCCTTGGATCATCTTGGTCACCCTTCATTGAACCCTTTCCAGTAATCTCACATCCCTCTTCAAGTATGGGCACCAGAACTGTACGCAGTACTCTAGGTGTGGCCTGTGCAGTGACCTGTAAAGCAACAGGATTACCTCCCCACTCTTGGAGGAGATGCCCCTCATGATACAACCCAGCATTCTGTTGGCCTTCACTGTTGCTCTTCTGCACTGCTCTGTATTGTTCATCTGTCCCATTACCACCACCTCTAGATCCTTTTCCTCCTCAGTGGTAACTAGCTGCACCCCTCCCAGCTGGTAACTCCTCCTTGGTTTCTTTGCACTGAGGTGCATTACTTTGCACTTTTTCACATTGAACCCCAACTGCCATGCTTCTGACCACTCTGCCAGCTTGGTCAGATCATCCTGTAGCCCCTGCCAGCCTGCTATATCTTCCATCAATGCCCCTGACTTTGTGTTATCAACAAACAGACTGATCTTATTCCTGACACCATGCAAGATGTCTGCAATGAAAATCCCAAACAGCACCTGCCTCAGCACTGATCCTTGTGGCACCCCGCTTATCACAGCCCTTGGAGACGAGAGTCCACCCCCACACTACCACCCTCTGCTGTCTCCCCTGCAGCCAGTTCTCAATCCATTTAACCATCTTAGCCCCCACCCGCACTTATCACAACTTAACACCCAGTCTTCCATGGGGCACTGAATTGAAGGCCTTGCTTAAGTCCAAATAAATTACATGCACAGCATGGCCCCCATCCATCTCCCTCATAACCCAATCATAATACTCAACTAGGTTAGTCTGACAGCATCTTCCAGAGACAAACCCTAATGAGTATCCTGGAGTCCATTGTCATCAAGGTAGGACACCAGCCTCTCCTTAAGTATTGTCTCCATCAGCTTCCCCACAATAGATATTAGGCTTACCAGTCTGTAATTACCCGACTAATCCTATGGGCCACTTTTATGGAGGAGCACCGCTTGGGCTATCCTTCAGTCCTGTGGTACACACCCTGTGTCCAGGAAGGTACTGAATAGGTCCGCTAGTGGTCCATCCAGGACCACCTCCATTTCCTTTAGCAGGGTGTATGCCATCTGGACCCGGTGCCTTATCCACCTTAGAGCCCTTAGACCCTCCAACACCCTGCCCTCAGTGATCACCTCATCTGTTAACCCCTCAACCCCTTGCCCACCCTCCCACCCCCGTAGAGTTGCCAGCCCTTCTCCCTCATGAATACAGAGCAAAGTACTCATTTAGTGCTTCTGCTTGTTCCACCCCTTTCTCTGCTCACCTCCCATCCCTCCTGATCCTCACTATCTGACAATCTGTTGGTGAACAGAGGTGAACCAGGGATGAGGCATCTCTGTCCGGGTCCTGGGGGGGGGCAACAAATGCTGGGAAGCCCACTTCAGGAGAGATGCAGGGGAAGGACCCATCCACAACCTGCTGAGAGGTACAGATTGGCTGGATGTAAGGACAGAGGGTAAAGAGCCAGGTTAGAGCCCCTAGAGCACCAGAAGGGAAGTGATAAGAGAGGAACAAAATAGTAAAAACAAAGAACATCGCACACAAACCTCTGTATTGTGTGGGTTTAGTGATTAAAAACAATGACAACTGAGGGATACTTCACACCTGTTATCTATAGTTAGGTGTTTATTCATCGCGGCACAATTCATTGGCTAAATTCTCCTAGGTCTGGCAGTAAGGAATGAGAAGGCTAGAAGAAGAAAAGAGGAAATCAGCTTTAAGATCAAGTACCACATTACGCTAAATAAACTACCCTAATCAATTACTAATAGCATTGTATTCCTTAAAATGTAAACGGGATCTATCTGTAGGATTTTTTTTTTTTTGGTAATTGCTTGTTGCTCTCGTGTTACATGTTGCAACATGAAAACTGAATAAACTTCAAGTTGTTTTTTTTTTAAAGTTTGAAACCTGTAAAAAAATTGTGATAAAGTTCTTTTTTCAGATTGTGGCACAGGTTCTGAACTTATCCAAAGGAGGTCTCTCGTCTCTAGTTCTATCTGACCAGATTGCGCAAGATGATGTCCATACAGTATACCAGAAGGGACATCTCACAGCACCTATACAGTAAGTTTAATATTCGTTCAATGTTTATACTACAAGACAAAAAAGATGGGCCATGTTGGAGATGTAAGTCTACCCATGCTTCCCTAGGTCACATGCTCTGGGAATGCCCTATTATAAGATCTGCCTGTAAGAAAGAATGTGCTATTTGCTCAAACATCACCTCATTTAATGTACTGTTTAGACCAGAACTTTGGATCCTCAGTGACATTAACATAATTTCATCCCTTTTATGCTTAAAGAAACTTATTCTAAGCAACTGAAAAATAATGAACCCACTGTTTTGGTGACCTGGTGGAGTAATATAAGTTGAAATTCCCCGGTGGCTGGCGGTTCTTCCCCCCACTTGATCACCTGCTCAATGTATAAATAAATTTTTCCTGGTGTCCAGTGGCCCCTTTCCCTACAAGATCACCCGTCTGATGTACAAATACATTTCCCTCATGTCCATTGGTCCTGTCCTCCACCTGATCACCCGCCCAATGTATAAATACATTTTCCCTGATGTCCAGTTTTGCAGAACACTATATGTTAATACTTTTTCTTTATTTTTGTTAAGTACTAGTACAGATGAATCCTAACAATACTGAGGTCAATTGTATGTGTAATTGTTAGTGAAAATTTTGAAAAACTTTAACTAGAAAAGGGTATCTTTATTCTTAGACGGAAAAGCTACTAGTATCTTCTGACCATTTCCAAAAGTGATCTTCTATGATCATTTATAATGCTTGAAATTATAGTTTGAACGCTGTAACATTTGAATTGTTGATCATGGAAACAAATGTTTTTTTAATGGAAGCTTGGAGTCTGAACAACATGTATAGATCTTAGCAATACAGTTATCTATTGTTATTACATGTCTATACATGTCGATATATATTGTTAAAAATGACATGACTTTAAAAGTTCTGTGAACCATTTCACTTCTTTTATGGCAATATGAAATATTTTATGTTTTTAAATCATTATACGGTCACTCTAGTAACATACAGTAGTATCAATATGTCTACTAAGCTAACTCCAAGCTTTCATTTAAAAAAAAAATAAGTCTGTAGCCTGAAAGGTTCCAAAGTTATTACATTTTAAAGAAATTATCTTTTGAAAGGTCTATCGTTGACACTGTTGGGATAGAAACATAATTATTTTTCAAACGAAAACTTGGAGTTCACCCTTTAAGAATGAACTCAGACAATATTGTTTTTATGTTTTGATATTCTCTATGCTGTATGTATCGATACATTTCAATCTGCTGTTTCAGTATACTATTGATAAACATTTTTTACTTGTGACGCAGTCAAAAATGGCAAATATATGGGGCAGGATTCACAAAGCAGAGGTGCTGGGAGCAAATGAGATGCACCAGCGCAAATGAGATGGTCATCCCCAAACAGTGGTATTCACAGAAGGATGTACAGCAAGCTTCACTATGCACATCATCACTGTGAATACCACTGAAGCCCATGGCACAACCTGAGATACCCCACCGCAACCATGATGCGCAGAAGCACCCTGGACCACACAATACTGAATAAGGAACAAGTCAACAAGGGACACAGGAGCAACGGGGGGGGGAGAATGCAGTGGCACAAAGGATGCAGGGGAACAGCCCAGCAGGGACTGGTTAGAGGGCCAATGGGCTGGAGAGTGGCCAAAGCAGACAAGGTGCACAGGCAGAGCACACATGGTGACACCTGGAAGCATCAGACACACACCCAACACAGGGGACCAACAGGCAAAGATGATATGTACAGTGGTGACTGGTAAGGTGGGCCGCAACAGCAGAGGTGCACCACGCAGCATGGCAGAGGGTGCCACACACATCCCAATCCACAGGAATTTGTTTGTCCTAGTACTATAGGCCTTCCAAATAGTAGTTCAAATCCCAGACTTCTTCACATTTCCCAAACTGAAGAAACACATATTTTTGCCCTCTCAAATTAGAGCAAACTCGCCCTTTCGTTACAGGTGCCCCACAGGCGAAGTACAACTCCTTCTACTTTTTAAGACCAAACAGAAACTGTAAAAGGCAGCTTTCTTCCTTTAGCAGAAATTAGGGGATTGCCCCTGGAATCTACATAGGGATACTTTTACTCCCCTCCCCGGAGGGAGGGGGCACTGAGACCTGGACAGCGGTCTCCACCACTTGAACACTGGACACTGACCTTCTCACACAGAAGGTAAACAGAAACTCACTTCCTTCTCCCACAGAAGATAAACAGAAACACATTTCCTTCCTGCTGGCAGGCAAGCAGGAGACTGACTTTGAAAACTCCCAACGTTCTGTCTCACTCCCTCTGCTGCAGATTCCAATGTGGCTTATGCAGCTGCAACAGTTCTATGGTGATGTCATCTCTCAGTCTCAGCTGAGACTGAGAACAGAGTGAGACAGTGTGAAATCCATTAAACTGGATTTTCACAAGCTGCCTTCCCTGCCTACCACTAGGTCTTACTGGGATTCTAGTAACCCTGGGAAACAAGAGGTTACACTCACCCTTGACCAGGAAAATGACTGTCCCCAGTCATTATGCAGCTGGCCTTAGGCCATCCCACCCTATGTGCTACCTGCAGAGGGGGGTGATCAGGCCCCCTCCTACCATGTGCAAGCACAGGCAGGCAACACTAAGGGCCTAGAGGCCTGTAGCTGACATACCAGCCTCTACACTATCCACTTACTATGGACACCTAGTGACTCTGGTAGAACTATCCAGAGCATAGCCCTGATAGATCAGTACTGCAGTCCCAATGGCCACTCAGGACCACAGCCTGTCTAACCCCCCAACCCTCTAGGGAAAACCTATCTGCCTCTAACATAATATTCCAAAACAAAAACAAAACCCGGGACCTCCCCGACCTTGGGCAACCTGCAACCACACCATTAAAATACCAATTACTGCCTCCTCCCTACCCCCACAACCACACTTGTGGAAGGAAAAGGGTTAATACAGTAATAATCATAACAATAACAACACAGTACTTTAGATTTCTACACAATAGCACTGACGAGGAACCCGATGAGCCCCTCCTCCTCTTCTTGTCTTCTCTTCTGTCTTCCCAGGAACACCTGTAAGAAAAGACAAAACAAAACACTCTCCTAATCTGCATACACAGTCTATCTAAAACCCTTACCATACAAAACACTGAACAATCCCAAAAAGATTTTTTAGAAAAAAGGTAGAAAAAAACAGTATTTACATTAGAGTACAATAATGACATTATTTACAATACACATTTGGGGGGATGGAGTGCCCTAAAAGTCCCAACTAGTGACCACAAGGCCCGAAGACTAGTCCAATAAACAGTCTCTCCTGGGCCGGAGCCCGTCGAAGCACAGTTCTAACAGGCCAAAGTCCCAAAGAGGAGAGTCTTTGCGGACAGTTCACATATTTTGAAGTCTGTAGTGTAGGGTGTGTACTGCAATGTTATAAAGATAGAAAAGGTTCAGACTTACCAGCCATTTGTAGTACAAGAATCTGCACGAACCTGCCCCGCAGCCGAAGACTCTCCCTGGCAGCATTTCTTCTGATACAGCTGGGCGGACATCTTCTGGGAACCACAGGAGGGCACATCTGGAAACAGCTGGGATGATGTCATCAATGGAGATGGAACCTTAGAACAGGACCAAAAGGAAAAACAGCTGGTCCAACGTCATCTGATTACCAGGCAATGAACAGGAAACAGCTGGGCTGGTGTCCTCTCTGGATCTGAAGTCATCTGGTGGGCCATGTGGATGGTTGCTGGACAGGACAGTACACTGTAGACTGATGAATGTGGAGCACCTGAGTCCTTGGTTATTCATATTGGCAGATCAATAAGGGCACTTCACAGTCTGGTGTGGCAGTATTGACTACCACTGCTCGGCTCTCCATTTTGTAGGCACGGGCTTAATTGCTGGGAGGTCCTTGCACTGAGGCTAATAGTACCGGGAGTCAGGGGCTTGAATTATTACCCCGTCTGGACGCACATAATTCACACAGTGGGAGACTTCACATCCCTCTCTGTCCACCACTCTCACTCTGTCCATAAACAGTGTCCTGCCTCTCTTCCACTGGGTATACTTTTCATGGAACAGTCTATTCTTTACATGCTGGTTGGCCCCAGGATGCACATTTTTCATTGCTTCATCCCAGATCCAGGATTTCCTACAGTCCTCAATCTCCTCCCAGACTCTCTGAGGAAAGGTAGGAAAGGTCATGCCATAGATTTCATTGGCCTTTCTACGAACCAGTCTCTCCTCTTTACTTGCTTTGGTCAATCTGAGACCGCTGGCCTGGCTTGGGGGTGGCCAGTCCTGGTTCTGCCAGCTTCACATTCTCAAAGAAATTAAAAACGGATCCCTGACTTCTTCCTCTTATAAAGCCAGGGCAGTGGCATCACCACCTTCTTCAATACATTCCTCTGAGGCAAGATCTTGAGGCTGTGTACCCGCCTTTTCACAAGGCCACATAGGTTCCCTCACTCTTCCTCTTCACTGAGGATCTGAGCCCAGGAGTGAGCAGTCGTTCTCACCCCTGAGACTATCCATTCATCACTAGGCTCAGAGGTCTACACTCTCCATTCAAAGGCCTCCCCGGATCTCATCTTCACCTAAGAGACTTAGGCTAGGCCCCCTACCCAGGGGTCTATTGATGCTTTATCCGAACTTTCTTTCTGAGATCCAGCATCCAAAACTTCAACTTCAGGTTCAGTCTCTAACTCTGCACCTCTAGCTTTGTGCCACACTCGAGGGACCTTCCTCCACAGGCTCCGCCTTGGTGCTGTGCTGCCAACTGCAGAATCCTGAATTTTTGTCCATGTGGGAGCCAAACGAATTGGAGGCGCTTTATACAAACCATATTTTTGTAGGCATCCAGCACAGTGAGGAATCATGAAGATGTCCCTTCCAGCACACAAGCATATCTGGCATACACGCACTGGATAATTAGGAATTGCCATATCAGGAGGCAGTTACCCTCCATAGCATCACTTTTCAATATCTCTCAGTCTATTTACTGCTGCTGTTACTGCAACCCGGGCATGATCCGGGTAACGAGCTGGTCCTGAGGCCATAACTGCAGAAAAATAAACAAAAGTTCACTGTAACTGAAAGTCCCACTTTAATGAACACAAACTGTAGCTTTAAAATGGCTCCTCTGCTGCTGTGTTTACTTTACTACCCCACCCTGTAATGGCAGCGGCAGCAGCACTCCTGTGCATCAACATTTAGAATCTGGGTCAAGCCACTGCGCACTCGATTTACACCAGCTACTGATAACTATTACTCAAATTGCACAACTTGCTCTGTTCTGGCTTCACACACATTTACAGGATTTTCCTTGGACTTTTTACAAGCTGGTAACATTTACTTTATTTCACAGTCCCTTAAAAGCTTCAGGTTTTAGCTCAGGATTGCCTGCTTCTACTAGTGTTGCATTTTGCTACAAACCACAGTCTCTCTCTGGCTGCAAACTTTAAACTGAGGCTAATTTACTTCCATGCACACATTCAATGGCTTTACAAACTTGCACTTGCTGGCAGGACTTTACACAGTCATTACTTGCAAAGCGACTACACTGCTGCACACACATGTTATATGGCATTACTGAAAATCACTGTTTGAGCAGTTTTAGAGACATTTACTTACTGTTATCAGTAGCAACTTGCTGTGATGGGGTAAAACAGCCTGCAGCCAGTTCTTGAAGGCCTTGGAACACAAATGGGAGGGCAGTCTCAGCGATCATCGTTTTCAACACCAAACTCGCCATTTTCACGATCGCTTTGCACGTTGAGCCCAATTTTAAACTCAAAAGTCAATTTTTTGCTGTTTACAGTGCTTTGAATATTTCGCGACGCTCCTCCACTGCCAGTACACACACTACACTCTGTCTCCCTCTCGAATGCTGAGGCAGTCTCAGAAGAGCTGGCTGAGGGGCGGGACTAATGGCAATCTGACCAACCACACGACGCCATGCAAATGAGCCTCTTCTTCCTCACGAGGGCTCCTCTCCTGACAGTGATCATCGAGCAGGCAAATTTAAACTGTAAAATGTGCTTTTTTTTTTTTTCAACTGACTCCATGGCGGGAGCCCATTTTAACCATATAACACTGCCATTAACTCTGCAGTCTCTCCATTTACACAGAAAGCATTTCCAACGTCCAGGGCATAATTTCTCTGTTGCTACCCCCTAGTTTTCCACACTTTCCTTCACAGAATTAATTTTAAAAGCATTTCCAACATCCAGGGCACCATTTCTCTGTTGCTACCCCTAGTCTTCCGCACTTTTCCTCACAGAATTCATTTTAAAAGCATTTCCAACATCCAGGGCACCATTTCTCTGTTGCTACCCCTAGTTTTCCACACTTTTCCTCACAGAATTCACTTTAAAAGCTGACAAAAACGCTGTAAACAATTTTGATGCAGGACAAGGGCACACTCTTTGGCTTTACAGCTCCTTGGTGAACAGTTGGCATTTTTTAAACAGCAGCACAAGATTCACAGCACACAGCAACACACTAGGGAAATTGCTTCAGCTTTTTGGGCTACCCACTGCCAGATAGCCAAAACGCTAGCCCCCTTGCCCAAGCATCTTCCTTCCCGAACAAATACAAAGCGGTGCCTCCATTTTTGTAACCCCTCACCCCTGCCCTTTTACCAAAATGACAGGTGGCATGCAGTTGGACTGACGGCAACACCTGGTGGGGACCTGGGTTCGGGGAGGATGAGGTTACCTGGCACAAAGGGACCTAGGTTTGGCTACTCTGCACAGGGGCACCCAAGTAAATCCGACTACAGGAAGCAATAACTGTAATGTCCAGAACCAGGAATGGGATTTTTCAGTGTGGCTTTTATTCACAACTAACTGAACACAACAAAGCATAGATGGACCCCCAAGGGGCTACGTTTACTGATAATGCAGATTAGAGACTACAAGGCGGTCTACTTAAAGAATGAACCCATTTCTACTGTTTTTCAGGCTCTGGACCCACCAGGCACACAGCCCGGACTTGCATGCGTTTTGGATACACAGCCCGACTGGCCCGGCTCCCCTGCCGGCCACTTGACTGATGGTTCATTGGGAGAATGAACCCATTTTACTTGTTGTGGCTCCCACACCACTTTAGAGTCTGCAACTCCTAGAGAGATTTTCTTCTTACTTCTTCTGACTCCCATCTCACAAGGAGAATTCTTTTCCCCAAGTTGTGGCTCCCCTCACACTCCACTCTAGAGTCTGCGACTCCTAGAGAGATTTTCTTCTTACTTCTTCTGACTCCCATCTCACAAGGAGAATTCTTTTCCATGTCGTGGCTCCCACACCACTTAGAGTCTGCGACTCCCAGAGAGATTTTCCCAATTTGCGACCCACGTCTGGGTACCTACCTCATCACTGGCCAGGCGCATGAGGCAAGTAGCAATAACAGCAGAAATCCGTAGAGGTGGACCTGGTTACTAAAGATGAGGGGTTTGCCCACCTCCAGCTCCCACAGCCCATACCCGGCCATTTCTCTGTAAAAACTGAAACTTCGAAATTGTAGATTAAACATTGGATGAACTGTCGCACCCCTCTACAGTATTACTTGAATTCACACAGACTTTAGATTTTGACACTACTCCATTTATTTGTCCTAGTACTATAGGCCTCCCAAATAGTAGTTCAAATCCCAGACTTCTTCACATTTCCCAAACTGAAGAAACACATATTTTTGCCCTCTCAAATGAGAGCAAACTCACCCTTTCGTTGCAGGTGACCCACAGGCGAAGTACAACTCCTTCTACTTTTAAGACCAAACAGAAACTGTAAAAGGCAGCTTTCGTCCTTTAGCAGAAATTAGGGGATCGCCCCTGGAATCTACATAGGGATACTTTTACTTCCTCCCCCCCCAGAGGGAGGGGGCACTGAGACCTGGACAGCGGTCTCCACCACTTGAACACTGGACACTGACCTTCTCACACAGAAGGTAAACAGAAACTCACTTTCTTCTCCCACAGAAGATAAACAGAAACACACTTCCTTCCTGCTGGCAGGCAAGCAGGAGACTGACTTTGAAAACTCCCAACGTTCTATCTCACTCCCTCTGCTGCAGATTCCAATGTGGCTTATGCAGCTGCAACAGTTCTATGGTGATGTCATCTCTCAGTCTCAGCTGAGACTGAGAACAGAGTGAGACAGTGTGAAACCCATTTAACTGGAGTTTCACAAGCTGCCTTCCCTGCCTACCACTAGGTCTTACTGGGATTCTAGTAGCCCCGGGTAACAAGGGGTTACACGCACATGGTGGACGGACACATAGGAGTCATGTGCACTGTGGCCCTAGCACATGCTGCCATGGTGACACCCAATGTGTGTGCACAATGTGCAGCACATGGACATGCACATGTGGCTGGTAATGGCCTGCAGTGAGCACCCCCCATCCCCCCAATGAACACACAGAGGATGCACAAGCAGAACACTCACCTGCACCCACACAACCAGATCCTCAGCCTCCTCCACTGACCCTAGCAAGCCTAGCCTTCACTGCAGCCGTGGCCTACTGCCTGTCTGCTGGCCCTGCATGGGAAACACAAGCAAAGAGCACCATGAGGTGATAGTAAGTGTGTATCACCCTCCCCACCTGTGTTACACAGCAACATCACTGGTGCCAGCATGCAGTGATGGACCCACCCCAACAGTGACCCAATGAAACTGTACCCTGGGCAGCACTTAGTAACACACAGCACCCCAGCCCATGCCCACCATGGTAGTATGCAGATGGATGTGTGCCATGCCACCATCAGAACCACAGTGTGCCTGCCACAGTGCCAGTGCACCCCCTGTTGTCCACCATGCCACACACATCTACGCACAGTGGCCATGGCTGCACCCCACATGCAGAATCAGTATGGCATGCCACGTGTTTGTGAGTGTGTGGGGGGGTGGGGGTCCATATGTCAGGGCCCCCCCAAGACACAAACCCTTGCCTACTTGAGGTGCTGTAAGTTGTTGTGACGTGCCTGGGCATAGCACTGCACCCCTGTGTGCCTGATCGCGTAGGCTCTGGAGCCTGTCCAGGTCCCAGCACTGCAGGTCCTCACAGTGGTGCCTGCACTGCCCCCTGTGCACTCCACATCAGTTCTGCACACAAGGCGCTCCACCACCCTCGCCCACACTGCTGAGCATGGCTCAGTGAGGTCCTGGGACCCAAAAAGCTGCCCCTCCAGTGACATAACTAGTGCCGCAAATTCACTAGCTCCACCTCCCCCCAGTTCATGGCCCTGGGCCCTGCTGCCTGTGCACTTGGCATGTCTTGACACAGTTGGTCTGGAGCAGGAGTGCACAGAACAGGCTGCTGGTGTGTAATGGCCTATTCGCACCACATGCGTGATAGGCTGTCATGCACTAGACCGCGCAGCACAGTGTTGCGTCGTGGCAAGGCCCAATTGCCACCCATTGTGCATCACTGCACATGCACTGTGTGCACAGCATGGGTGGGAAACCAGGCTCAGGGGTCACGACCGAGTCATGCATGCATGATTAGCATGGTTCTGCCATATTGTGAATGAAAACAATGCCACCCACAGTGCACTGGGACTGCGCATATTGCCAGTGGTGTGCCGTGCACTGCAGGTATGCATTGATGCAATGTCACACTGATGTGCCATACATGCACACGAGTCATACAGCACAGATACAATAGCACATGTAGACTTGGATGCACTGTTGTCATCCATCATGCTAATGGAACCACTGGACTGGATGCACTATGCATGGCATGGCACTGACTCTGCAACGTGCATGTGTGGAGATGTGCTATGTGACTTGCGTCTTATTCAGGAAATGCCCCCAAGTTGACCGCGCATGCATGGGATTGCGCCATAGAGGATGCACTCAACGCACCAGTTGCGCATTGCTGATTGAGATGAGCTGGGGGCAATTATGCAATTCACAGACAATGCTCCCAAAACATTGCCACATTCAGGGGCATCTCATCTGTTTAGCATCTCATTACAGATACTCCCAATCTCATTTGCATATCCTGAGCCATAAATGCTCCTTAATACACCTCCCCACCCCACAGGTGACCAACAGGTATTGAATCCTTGAAGGTAGGTCTGTTTACATGTTACCATTCACAACTTGTCAGCACCATCTGGCAGTGGGGTTTTGAGGGCATACAGGGTGCTGTGTCTATACAGCATCCTGCCACTGTGCTGGCACATGTCCACATATGTCTATACTGTGCTGATGCCTGCATAATGTCCCCCATAGGAACCACAATGCCCACACAGGAAGATGCAGCTGGATGGAGACATCAGAACTGTACAGCAGATGAAGACAGGGCACTGCTGGAGGCCTACCTCCCCAGGCATAGCTTTCTGTCTGGCAGGGGTGGCTACCACCTGCATTGGGACAAGGGCTGGGAGCAGGTGGCCAGGCATGTGAATGCCCATGGCAAATACAGCAGAACACTACAGGAGTGCAGGAAGCACTTCCATGATGAGAAGCAGAGGGCCAAGGATAAGATGTCCAACATCAAGGCTTCCCTGGGTGTGACAAGGGGTAGACTGCAGACTGCGTTGCACCTCGCCCTGAATGAGGAGAGGCTGGTAGCCAGCATGGGCCATATGACAGTGATGGGAGTTCCAGGTGGCAGCTTCCAGTCAGGTGGCAGTCCATCACAGCACTGTGAGTATACATGTCCCAAGCACTGTGCTGATCCGTATGTGTGTGTGCCATGGGTGTCCTGACTAGCCCCACCATGGGACGCTAAGCATCCATGTGTCAGTGTGCACTGAGCATGTCACCATACACCCCATCCCTCTGCATTGCAATGCAGACATATGACATGCAACCCCTGTGTAGCACCGTGGGGGGGCCCACCATGGTGTGTGGGGGTGGTCATCTGGGATGATGTATCAGCAGGTGGTGGCCAGGGGGACTGGTCACACACATGTCCCTGAGCACCTGTACAGACCTTGGTGCATGTCTGCCTATACTGGTGCATGGCCACAGCAGTGGCCCCATAGGTGGCACTCCCATGTATGGCATGTCAGCCACACCTATGGCACACGTGCATGTCTCCCTGTCTAAACACACTGATTACACATGTCAGTAATCATGTTTCCATGGTGGTGGCTGCTGGGGGCCCTGTGTCTGGTGCTGTTGTGGAGACAGAAACCGCCAACACTGTTCAGCAGGGTGCTGTGGAGCAGCAACAGGCAGCAGGGGACCATGATGCAGGCATTCCTGGACATGCAGTAATTGCCAATGCCCAATTCCCACTCATACAGTGGCCTGCTGTGTGGCATCTATCTACGGTGGATGCAGCGCAGCAGGCCAGAACACCACCTGCCCGTCAGCACCATCCCCATTATGCATCCCCTGCTGATGAGGTTGAGGGCTATGCATGCCTCCTGTGGGACACCATGGAGGGGCAAGCATCCCTCAGGGTGGAGCTGAGGGGCATTCGGATGCAGCTGGCCATAGAACATGAGTCATTGGCAGCGTGGTGTGCCCAGATGCTGGCACAGGCTTGCCTACTGTGGGTGGGCACGACCGCTGCTCTGTAGCAGATTGCACTTACTGATGAGGCAGTGAGTGCACAGAGTGCACCATGTGGCCGCTGGGCTACCAGACGCTCCCCCAGGAGTGCTTCACACACCCACAGGTCACAGCATCAGGTGAACTCATTGCTGCTGCCACCATCATCACATGTGGCCATCCCTAACACCCTTGAATCTAACCTGGGTCTCAGGGACATCACACCAGTAAGCACCCATTCACAGTCTCACTGCAGTACCACAGTGGCACTGACTCAGTGATCACCAAGTGAATACGGGGCATCCCACATATCCATGGTGACTACGGTGCCTCCCACTGATGCCTGGATTGCTTCCATAGCCCCTGTTATCAGCACCTGTTGCAGCCCACACACCAGGCTGATAGTGCCTGGGCAGTGTTATGTGGCATGCGCCTGCCCTGGTATAATGCCTGTGTGGGACACCTGTGTGATGCACTGTGCATGGCTGGGGCCACCGGTGTTGTGCTATGTGGCATGGGCATGATGAGTGCGGCCCTGTGTCTGATGTACATGTGCCGGGGGATGTACACTGATTCATGCCATCCCCAGCACAGATACCTTGCCCCCACTGTCCATTTGTGACCTGCTGTGCATGTGTCTGTGCATTGCTTTCACCCCTCATGGATGCACTACATGACAGCTGTGTGGTTGTCATCTGACCTTTGGTGTGTGTGGGTGTGAGGGTATGTGTGTGGCTGTGGATGTGTGTCGGTGGGTTTGTGGGGCTGCTGAGTGTGTCCCACCTGTGTTACTCACCTTCAGTCCCTGAAGTGCTCTTCCATGATGGCATCCCTGTGCCACTGGGACCTGGCACTCGGGCGTTGTTCCCTGTGGGCCAGGGGCGGTTGCCCACCTGCACCATGGGGCCCCTGCTCCACTGCATCTTCCTCCTCCTCCTCCTCCTCCTCCCCAGAACTGTTGCCCTCCTCAGCCTGGACTTCTATTCCACTGTCAGTGGCCATGTTGTGCAGCATACAACAGGCCAGAAATATGCCACAGGTCTTCTCTGGGATATATTGTAGGGCACCATATGACCTATCCAGGCACCTAAAGTGCATCTTCAGCATGCTGAAGATACGCTCAATGATGGTGCATGTAGCGACTGGTGCCTTGCTGTAGCACTTTTTTGCCTCTGTACCAGGATGGCAGAAAGGGGTGAGCAGCCAGGGTCAGAGGGGATATGCTGTATCACCTGTAGGGGGGACAAAGCAGTCTGTTAGTACCCCACATACATGTGCATTGTTTACCACAGCCCCCCCCATCATGGCACACTGGTGCAGATACTGCCTGTCCACCTCTGTCCCTGTGGCCCACCTCCCCGTGTGTCTCCCTCCCCCATGGTGGGATGGCGCATTCATGCACTCACCAGAAACTGCTTGCTCTGGCTGCCCTCTTCTGCCCTGTACCTGCCCACGCATGCAACTATGACTGACCACTCCTGTCCAGTATGGCATTGCTTACCCTCCATTGCCAAGCAGTTGCCTGTGCCTAGGTGCATGTGGTGCATTCCAACTTGCGACATGTGCCTGCTGCTCTGCATCACATCACCTCCCATGCTGCACTGTGCTGCTGCACTGTCCCCCATGATGAATGCACTGTCCCGTTGGCATGCTCACCTCTTCTGTCCCACCTGTGTCTATCCCCCTGCGCAGGCCCTGCCGAGGCCCCCACACACCTGCACTACCTCCCTATGTTTGTTGCACCATGGTGTCCTGTTTGTGGGCATGTATGCAAGCTCCACTCACCCACTGGGTAGCCACCCAGGACCCTTCTTTAATCTTGGAATCTGTGTCCCTACTAGGCCAGGAATCCTGAGCTGAAGGGGCACAGAAGGGGTGAGCTATAGGAGTTCTGAGGCTCTAGATATCTGGAAAGGAGTCCTGTGGGGTCAGTAGTAATGACGGGATTGGGGAAGGGGGATTGGAGCTGCTGGAACCCTGATGGTAACGAGTAGGAGGATGCAAAGACTTGGGGGAGGTTAATAAAGATAAAAATGGCCCTAACTGCTAGTGTTGATAGTGACTCTGATGCTATTTGTGTGTGCATGATGTGGCATTTTTCTACATGGCCACTGGATTTTCCTGCCACTCTGTAACTGTGCCAATGTTTATCCGAAACACATGCCCCAGAGCAGATTTTAATGAAGTTTCAAAGAGAAGAAGAGATACAAGCTGACCTCATTGAATCCTTATCTGTACACCTATAGCATGTTTAAAAATCACCCAATAAACATGCTAATGGGATTCTGAAATGAGGGTGGAGAGGCGTAACGAGACTTGCATTAACCTTCGAATTAGCAGGACTGTGGTCTACAGAGCAGCTGGTGAATCATTCTGTAGGGATCACTTTACTTAGTCAACTGGAAAATGACAATTTGTGCAAAGAGGTTTTCACATACAGGGGAGAATCCACTAAAATTCTAAAAGCAACTACACACGGTTACAGAGTCGAGTTTGCTTTTCTGTCTCATTTATAGTCCAATGGCATTTCCACTGTGTTATGGCCTAGAAGTTAGAGTGCAGACCCAAGAGCAGAGAACCTGGAGATCTGGGTTTGAATTCCACCACCGCCACTTACTCAGTGTAATGCCTCACCCGTCACTGCACCTAGAAATAAACAGTTGGCATTTTTCAGCACAGGTAGCATTTGGCACCAGATGGCATTTGAAAACACAGTCCACTCACTCCACTGGCAATCATTTCCCTGGCTCAGTCTTGGGTGGAAACAGAGTACACATGAAACACTTGTATTTTTACCAAGTGCTGGGGTGGGCAACAGTGCTGGGGGGGGGGCTCCAAGAACTCTCACAGTCACTCATAAAAAGCTGTCCACACCTGGCAAACAGATTCAAGTAGTAGGTTTTATACTGACAAGATGGTCTGTCAGCACATTTGCCCACATGTGTAAAAAAACAGGTTCAACAAATCCACAGGTTCACAGTAGATCAAAACTACGCTTACAATGAAATATAGATATTGACAGTAGATAAGGACTACTTGACCTACCTAGTCTGCCCATTGTCCCTACCTTCTACAACACTGCAGACCCTACTTGATCTCCGGCTTTATCCCCCTTCCCTACCATTAAGTTTCCCTCATGCCTATCTCATGCATTATTGCAGTCCATTACCATTTTTCCGCACCACCTCTGCTGGGAGGCTGTTCCGGGCATCCACCACTCTTTCTGTGAAGAAGTACTTCCTCACATGTCCCCTGAGTCCCTCCCTCCAGCTTCATAGCATCTTTTTTTCTGCAAAATGCTTCCCTCTTAAACCTTATTTATACCCATGAGGAATTTGAATGTTTCTATCCCCCTTTACTCTCCTTTCCTCCAGGGTGTACATTATTGAGGTCCTTCAGTCTCTCCTCATAGGGCTGTGATGCAGACCATGCACCATTTTGGATGCCCTCCTCTGGGCTGCTTCCACTCTGCCTATGTCCTTCCAGAGATGTCGTTTTCAGAACCGGACACAGTACTCCAGGTGAGGTCTCACTAGTGAGCTATACAGTGGTAACACTACCTCTTTCCCTCTCTTCCTGCTGGTGATACCCTTCCCTATGCAGCCTAGCATCCCATTAGCTCTCCCCCCTGGCTTGTCACACTGTCTGGCCACCTTTAGATCATTACATATGATTACTCCCAGGTCCCTTGCCTGTTTGGTGGTGGTTATTAATACTACCCCCCCCCCATTTTGTACTCCACCCCTGGGTTTCTCTGCCCCAAGTGTATGATTTTGCACTTCCTCGCACTGAAACCTAGCTGCCACACCCTTGACCACTCCTCTAACTTTTCTAGATCACTGTACATTTTTCCACCACTCAGAGTGTCTTCCTTATTATACATTTTAGTGTCATCTGCAAAGAGGCATACTTTCCTTTCAAGCCGCCCCTTTGCAATGTCACTAATAAGGACATTGAAAGAGGATCAGTCCCAGTATTGATCCCTGTGGCACCCCACTTGTCACCCTCTCTTCCTCGGATTAACTCCATTTATCACCACCCTCTGTCTCCTATCCCCCAACTGATTTCTCGCCCAGTTTACCACCTTAGGACCCACTCCTAGGCTTCCCAGCTTGTTTATGAGTCTCCTATGTGGGATGGTGTCGAATGCCTTACTGAAATCTTGGTAGGCCACATCCACCACTCCACCCTGATCCAATTCCCTGGTCACCCAGTCAAAGAAAGCTGTCAGATTTGTTTGACATGATCTCCCCCCAGTGAATCCATGCTGCCTCAGATCCTGAAGGCCACTGGATTCAAGATATTCCACAATCCTCTCCTTCAGTAGTGATTCCATTACTTTCCCCACCACCAAAGTCAGACTGACTGCCCTGTAGTTGCCAGCCTCTTCTTTGCTTCCACTTTTAGGAAGTGGCTACATCTTCCCTCCTCCAGTCCTCCAGGACCACTCCCATCTCCATTAAGTGGCTGAACACGGCTGTCAGAGGTGCAGCCAGCACCAGCTACCTGAGCTCACTCAGTATCCCAGGATGTTCCCCTTCTGGTCCCATTGCGATGTTCCCTCAGAACCCCTTCCTCTGTAAATGGACTAGTGTCTACCTCCATTCCTTCAATGCTCCTGGCTCTTATCTGTGGTCCCTCTCCTTCCACTTCCTCTATAAAGACTGAACAAAAGCATTTGTTCAAGATATCCACTTTTTCCTGGTCCCCTCCACACACTCACCTCCTTCCTTCCTAAGCCTTACTATCCCTTTGCTGGTCTTTCTCTTTTCACTGAGACAACTGAAAAATACCCTGTCCCTTTTCTGCACTGCCTGGGCTATGTTCCCCTCCATCTGCACTTTTGTTCTCCTAATTGCTTTCCCTGCCTCCCTCTGTTTCTCCTGATACACCTCTATCTTCCTCTCTCTGTGTCTCCTTATACCTCTTGAATGCTGACTTCTTTGGCCTTACCTTCCTGGCCGCCTCTTTTGAGAACCATAGCAGTCTCTTTTTCTTCCTGCTTTTGCTTGTCTGATGCAGAGGTTTCTTGCCTTCACTGTCCCTCCTTTTAGATGTGCCCAATGTTCCTCCCCCCCCCCCAAGTCATCCCCTCTGCCAGGGCATCCCTAAGGCATTCCCCCATCTTTTTAAAGTTTGCTCTTCTGAAGTGCAGGACCCTTGCCTTTGCACGGTTTGATCCTGCCACAGTACTTATATTGAACCACACTGTTTGGTGATCACTAGTCCCCCACCCACAGTGACATCCACAACACTGTCCCTATCAGTGAGTACAAGGTCCAATATTGCACCCTCACAAGTGAGCTCTTTTACTAGTTGCATGAGAAATGCCCCTGCAGAGAGTCCAGGATGTCCCTACTCCTTGCTGAAGCTGCAACTGGGATGCTCCACTCTACATCCAGCAGGTTGAAGTCCTTCACCAGCAGCATCTCTCCCTTGATTCCTTTTGGATGGCTTCCACCAGAACCTTATTCAACCCCCCCCCTCCCATATTGGAGGTATGCAGAAGGGTGACACACTGTAACTCCACCCCTTCCTGATTTCCTTGTATCTCAGTCGTCTTAATACTATCCCTTCCGTAAAGAGCCCCCCCCATTTTTTCCCATCCTATCCTTTCTAAACAGAGTGTAGCCTGGTATGGCTATATCCCGGTCATGATTCTCATTGCCCCATGATTCAGTAAAGGCTACAATGCTCAGGTCAGCCTCTGCCATGATGGCCTCTAGGTCTGGGATTTTGTTTCCCAAGCTTCGAGTATTTGCACACATGGCCTTCCAGAAAGTGCTACCACCCCTTTTGTCATCATCCCCTGTCATGTTTTGCCATCTCTCTTTAACCCTCTGCTCTCAGTACCATCTTTCTTCGCTTCTATCACTTTATAACCTTTTTTGTTGGGAACCCTTGGGGATTTCTTTCCCTTAGGCCTCTCTCTACTGCCTAGTTCAGTTTTGGGTAGGGGGGGCAGTTTATGTCAACTCATTTCCTTCTGCCACCCCCTCAACTAGTTTAAATACCCATCAATGTAACATTTAAACTGTTCATTGAGGACTGTAGTTCCCCTCCTGGATGGATGCAGGCCATCTCCTCTGTATAGAGCTCTATCCCTAAAGGTGAGATACCAGTCCCCAATGTAGCAGAACCCCTGCTCTTTGCACCAATCCTGCAACCATGTATTGAAGCTCCTGGTATGGAGTACCGTATCCTTTCCCCTGTTGTGGACAGGTAGCACCTCAGAAAAGGCCATTGAGCATGCTACCTGCCTAAGACCCCTCCCCAACTCCCTGAACTCTTCCTGTGCTATCTTAGCCTCGTCCCCAGTCAGGTCATTGGTCCCGATGTGGACCATAACATTGTGTTCTCCCTCCTGTCCTGCTTCACTAGCAATCCTCAGGATCTGCTCCCCATCCCTGGAATTCCTGCTCCCCATATACTTTTAAACAAAAAAAAGGTCACTCCTACAGGAACAACTAATTTGTGCATGTTTTAATTGGTTGCCTAGTTTATATGTGTATTTACATTCTTGTATTTTTTGGGTTATACCATTATTGAATTTCTGTTTTGTGTTTGCCTATTATGTATTTGTTTCTCATAGTGTATTTTGTTCAGTTGTATTTTAAGACTTGGGACATTCTGTATACAAGAGTAGTTCTCACAGAACTTATCCTGTAAATTATTAACTTAAATAAATAAAAATAAAAAAAATTCCTCCAAGCCATGGCGCCGGGTAGGCACCTGACTTTCCTCTCCCCCTTTCTTCATGTCCCAAAATCTATCCCCCTAACAATTGTGTCCCCCACCAGGAGTTGCTTCCTCCTCCTCTGGGGTCCTCTATCACCCATATTGGGGTCTGCACTACAGAGAACCCCCTCATCCTCCTTGGTCACTACTGCGGGTGCCTCTGTGGGACAGTCTTGCCCTGCCCGAGAATCATACCTCTAGGAATTTTTTAGTGGTAGCATGTGGGGAATGCATCTCTGACCCACCCCTTCCCCCTTCTTGAGCCCATTGTAGTACAGCTGCTCCTCATCCGTGGCAGCTTTTGAGGCCATGGAAGCAGACTTGACAGTCCCTGGGTGAGGATGGAGGCACCCTGAGTCCTAATCAACTCAGCCTGGAGTCTAGCAACCTTTCTCCTCAGCCCAGAGAAGTGCATGCAGATGGGGCAGCATCGCAGTCTCCAGAAAGTCTCCCTCAAGACTGCCGGCCCACAGCCACTGCACTGCACTGCTCCCAACATACTATGTCCTACCTTGCCTGTTTTTCTGTTTTGCTTCCTTTATACTCTTTGTACCCCTTGCCCAGACTATTGCTTGACCCTAACTTGCCTCTACCCTACCTGTTTTTGTTTTACTCTCTTTAGACCCTTATTTACTCCTACCCTAGATAGGGTGTTTTATCTATACTCAAACTATTACTAGATCCTAACTCACTACTACCCATTGTTTTTTTCCTCTTACTCCTACCGGTACTGTTTATTGTGTGTACCTAACCATCCTTGCTCCTTTGCAATGTGTGTGCAGTTACAGGAGTTTAGGCAGGAAGCTTACCTCTGGTATAGGGTAAACCATCTTGATGTCCTGCTTCCTCCTGTTCTACTCCTTTGTTGCTCCCCCACTTGTTTGAAGAGCTGTCGAGTGTCTGTCCACCAGCTGCCTTGTTGGGCTGAATCCACTGGGCAGACACCGCTGTGCTGTCCTTGTTGCATTGGCCACAGTGTGGGGGGCCACTTGGAGGTCTGACCCATAAATAGCAGCCAAAAGGGGAGTGGCACTGGAAGGAACTCCTGGTAGTGGTGCTGCTTCCCGATGTCTGCTGATTGGCTGGTGGGAAGGTGGGGGGGTGTAGAAGGTGCCTACTGGTTGCCTCCTGATTCCTCTCTCCTCTCTTAGCTCCTGTGCCACTGACCAGAGAAGCACAAAAACAGTTCCTTTGTTGAACTTTGGTGAGGAGAGTACCCTGTTCCTGGTGGAGTACCCTCCTCCAGGTGATCCAGTAGTGATTTTCCACGTAGTTGCTAAAACAGACTTTCAAAGACCCTGCAGTCTGCTTCTGTGTCTTCCTGGTGTCTGCTAATTGACTGGCGAGAAGGCAGGGGTGTGGAGAAGGCACCAATAGACTGCCTCCTGATTACTCCTCTCTTCTCTCTTAGCTCTGGTGCTGCCAACAGGAGAAGTGCAAAAAATGCTCCTTTGTTGAACTTTGATAAGGAGGGCTCCCTGTCTCTGATGAAGTCTCCTCTTCCAAGTGATCCAGAAGCATTTTTCCATGGAGTTTCTAAAACTGACTTTTAAAGTCCCTGCAGGCTGCTCCTGTGTCTTCCTGGTGTCTACTGATTGGCTGGTGAGAAGGCAGGGGGCGTGGAGAATGCACTGATTGACTTCTCCTAATTCCCCTCTCTTAGTTCTGCTGTCTCTGACTGGAGAAGTGCAAAAACAGCTCCTTTGTTGAACTTTGGTGAGGAGGGCTCCTCATCCCTGGTGGAGTCCCCTACTCCAAGTGATCTGGTGGCAGTTAACTTGAAGGAGGGTACTTCACAGAATCATATCCACAGTACCATAAAATTACATTACACAGGTTCAAATCCCACCATGGTAGTATGGAAGTACCCTTCCACCCATCCCTCTTCTGGGATATGGACACTAGACTACTTCAGGACTACACATCCAAGGGGTGAACACTCCAGGCTCACCCATTAACAAAGTGCCAGTCATAGGGCCTTACTCTCCCTGGACATTTCATGTCTTCCCAACTGCATGGAGCAATTATAGAGTTTATCCCAATCATGAGAGATCTTGCTCTTCCTATTCCAGTTGGATACATGGAGATCATCCCTGAACAGAGAGGGGGCATCTCTTTACCAACATTTCAGATCCATACTTCGAAGGCACTGTTTGTGACTGGAACAGTCCTTCCATAGTGTCTGAAGAATCACAGGAATTCCCTAAGCTCAAAGGGCAGTTCCTAATCCTCCCACACTGGGCATCACTTTTCTTTCTAGCTTCCTCATAGAAGGAGAAATGAATCTCAAAGTTACTCACAGTTGCTGAATCCATTTCTCACTGACTTCTTCACCCTCTGTAAGGGCATGGAATGGTAAACGGCCATCACCACCACTTGACACTGCTCACTTTTCCTGACATTGAGGGTGGCAGGGGCTAGGTGATAGAAATGACCTCCCTTGAGGCAGCGCCACACTTCTTCTCTGCCCACAGGCAGAGAACAACTGACTGCAGCAAGATTCAAAAGTGGGTTATGCTGCTATGAGAGTTCTATCCACTTGGAACCTCTGCCAGGATTATTGACAGGAGCTGCCAAAGGAACCAAAAAGGCTAACATGATCTGCCAAACACTTTTAATTAACAAACCCACTAAAATACCAGGGTACTAGTAACCCAGGGGAACCTGGAGGTTACACTCACCACCACCAGAAAACCTTGCTGTCCACAGCAAGAGCTTTGGACTGTAACAGGCTTCCCCTCAGGTGCCCGACAAGGAGGATTGTGCACCCCTCCACTACCTATGACCACCATAGGCAAGTCACCACAGAGGGCATGGAAGCCATGAGACAGCTAACTATACCACTATCTACTGAATTCCTCAACAGTAGTACGTCTGCTACCAGAGGCAACTTCCTGATTTAAAGAGACTGACCACCCTCCACCCTGGTGGGGTCACCAGCCTGTCTACAATCAGGAAATTACCCAGTTCCACCACCAGGCACTTACTAGGGTACCCTCTAATTTAACTACAGGAGCACCTATCCATGCCCTTTACCATATCTAAAAGCAAAAAGACATTAGCACCTGTAAAGGAAATACACAATGGATTGCTATGCATTTCCTAACACTAACAGTTACATACTTTATACTTTTAAAAACATTTCATAACAGTACATGTTAAAAACAGTTAAAAACCATCAGATAGAACCATTTTCTTTTTGCTCCTCTGACACCCTGGCCATCCACTCCTTCAGGCCAGCCAAGGCCTGTACCACTGCTGCCAAGTCCCGAATGCCATCTACCACCCCTAATCACTGCGTCTCTGGATAACCTGATGTAACCCTTCATCAGGTGGGCCTCTACTTCTGTGGGAGGCTTCCAGAGGAGGAGAATCACCCTGGAGGGTTTCCAATGTATCCCAGGTACAGCAGGGATCAGCACAGATGCTCTTGTCTGGGCTTTGGGCATGTGGAGGAACTGGTAGCTATCTGGTTGGCCAGGTGGGTGGCTTTTTTCCCATTTTCTCGGGGAGTGTAATGTGTCATGTGACGTCAAGGTGCAAGCTGAAGTCTGCCACGCTCCCTTCCTCCTGCAGCAAGGCCCACTGTGTTGCCATGCTCTCTGCCTCTGCAAGGAGCCAGCAACCACCAAGCCATGAACACCCCTTCCCTCCCAGGAGAAGGTGAGCAGTCATTGAATGCTCAAGCCATCTCCCCTGGGCCAGCCCTCTGACACCTGAGTCTGTTCCCAAACCCGGGTCATTGGCATTGCAGGAAGAAATCCAACTGCTGTGCCAGTGGGCCAGATGGAACAATTTTGAAAACAGTCCCTGAAGCACTCTCAGTTCTTTGGTTGAGTCCTCAGGAACCTCTTCTTCTTCTTCTTCTTACTAACATACTAAAATGCCAGCAGAATAGGACTAACGGTCTTTCGTGCTCTTCATCTTCCTTACCTGCAAAAGAGCATGCAAAAGCATACATATACATACTACTCTACTTTAAAAATGTTTGTAAAAGGTGTTTCTATAAAAATATGTTATAACCTTTTTTTTGTGTGTCTATTTTTGTGCAAAACAGTATAAAACACTAAAATAATGGGGAAGGGAACCCTAATAGGCCATCTAAAGAATAAATTGTCCTTGGGGCTGGGACATCCCACATAAGGTGTCTATGGCAATAGATAGAATGAGTTTCAACAGTTCTCAGGTGGGCACACCGCACAATGGAAGTGTCCAGAAATGAATGTCAAATTGCACTCATGTGAAAAATGCTGTCCACAGTACCACTCAAGTGTATAAAACAGATGACAATTAGCAAATAACAAGAGAAACTTGACCTTACCAGTTCCGATGTGTAGGGAGATCTCTGGAACTCACGGCTGCTACTGGATTTGCTGTCTACAATCCTGGTAACTCTGCTCCCTCTTGGACTCTGGGACTGGAAACTCTGATAAAATTCATTTCCTTCTTCTTCAGGTGATGAACACTGTAGTGGCAGTCATCCTTATCTTTGGCTGATGCACTCTACAGCATGTGGTTTGCTGACCCACAGCTCAACCTTCCTCAAATGTCTTCGCCAATGTGGCAACTATACATATTTGCAATTTTCTCAGGTTCTAAAGTGGTGCTAGTCTGGGGTTACACTCAGTTTTGTAAAACTGAGCAGTATTTGTTAATGTACAGTACATAATTGTCATCATATAGTTTCATTAGCAAATGCATTTTTGGAAAAAACATTGATATATTAATTTTTCATTTGATTTCACTAAAACTGAGAAACAGGGTTTAAAATATTGCAAATGAGTATTTTGGGTAAGATCTAGTCATCATTTAAAATCAAACTACAGGAAGATAAGGAAATCAAAACATTAGTAGATGGAACACAACGTGGGTTTAAAAAACACAGATCATGTCTTACGAGTAATTTGTTTTTTTACGAAAAAGTTAGTAATATGCTGGATAACAAAATGCCTGTGGATGTTATCTACCTGGACTTTTGTAAGGCCTTTGATAAGGTACCGCATTCAATCTTGGTGGATAAAATGTACAGACTAGGGATAAATAACTCCCTTCTAAAATGGGTAGCACAATGATTATGTGGCCATACCCAAAAAGTTTGTATCAGAGGTCATTATTCAAAAACGGGTTTGGTTACAAGTGGAGTACCCCAAGATTCAGTATTGGGTCCTGTGTTGTTTTCTATTTTCATATCAGACATGACACTTAACCTAAAACAATTATATAATAAAATTTGCAGACAACACTAAAGTAGCAGCTGATGTGAGCATGGAAAATAGAAAGAATTTAGAACAAGATCTAGTATTATTGGAAAAGTGGGCATATGAGAATAATATGACGTATAACATAGATAAGTGTGTCATTATGCACTTGTGAGAACATAATTCCAAACATCAACATACCCTAAATGGTAAAACATTGAAATCTGTAACAACTGAAAAGGACCTTAGGAGAATTATAATATCAGATTTGTCTTTTGGAAACCATTGTGGACAACTTGTAAACAAAGCAAATAATTTGATTGGATGTATTAAAGGGGCATTTGTGACAAGGAATAGAGACTGCACTATTCCCTTGTATAGATCATATATTAGATCCCATTTGGGGTACTGTTCACCCTTGTGGAGTCCCTATTTAGGAAGAGATATAAATAGAGTGGAGGGGATTCAGAGAAGAGTAACTAAGATGATTGACGGTATGAGAAACAGGAGCTATGATCAGATAATACTTGATTTGAATATGTATCCATTGGAGTTAAGAAGAGTAAGGGGTGATCTATTATTCATGTACAAACTCAAAAACAATGCAGATTTGTTGAAGGATAGGAATTTGACCTTTAATACTAGAAACTGTAATCTGAGAAGTCATATATCAGCTTCCACTGACATTTCCAAAAAGCGATTGCAGACGTAATTTTTATACACAAAGGATTATTCCTATATGGAATTCCTTACCAGATCATATTGTAAATGCTAATAATCAAACATCCTTTAAAAAAAAATTAGATTTTTATCTATTGAATAAGCGGGGATAAACACCAGCATGCTGGAGATGTACCAATATGGGTCACAACCTTCTGTACATCTTTCCAACCCAAGTAAGAAACCCAAGTATAATGGGGTTATCCTGTTGTTCCCTATTAACTTTATTGTGGCGCATTCCAAAGAGTGATGGAAAGTCTTAAAGGCTGCACAGGAAATTGAGCACCCCATTGGCATTACCTTGTCAAGGTAAATGCCACCATCAAAGGCAAAACACAATAGGTCAAAATCTGCTGGGCTGACCAGTAGCAGCCGAAATGCTGACTTTCTATCGCTTTTTGCTAAACAACCTTAAGGTGGTACATCAGTGCAACAAAGTGGTTGGAAAGGCAAGCGGTATGCTGGCATTCATAGGGAGTGGGTATCACAAGCAGGATAAGGGAGGTGACAATGCCCCTATACAGGTCAATGGTCCGTCGACACTTAGAATATGGGGTACAGTTCTGGAGACCTGTCCTACAGAGGGATATAGACAGGGTGAAGAGAGTCCAGAGGAGGGCAACCAAAATAGTGCATGGTGTGCATCAGAGGACATATGAGGATAGGATGGAGAAGCTTGACCTATAACCACTGGAAATCAGGAGTGAGAGGGGGATACGATTGAAACTTTTAAATACTTGAAGGGAATTAACAAGTTGAGGGAAGGGAGTATTTTCAAGATGATGGACAATCCAAGAACTAGGGGGCATAGCTTGAAACTAGAAGGCAGTTGATTCAGAGGTAATAAGAGAGGGCACTACTTCACTGAGAAGGTAGTGGGCCCCTGGAATGGACAACCAGAGGGGGTGGTTGAGGCATCAACAGTGGGGGGATTCAAGACTGCATGGGATATCTACATGGGTTTAGACAAGGGAGGGAGGGAGGAATAGAAACCCTAATTGGGAAAAAAGAGCTGGGAACCTACCGGGGGGGGCATGTAAGTGGTGTTTAGGGCAATAGCATCAGGGATACCTATGGGGAGGAACGGGGCAGACTAGATGGGTCAATGGGGTCCTTTTCTGCTGACAACTTTCTATGATTCACTACACTCCCCTGCTCACTTGTTGTGTCAGCTTGACCGCCCTATCAAAAAACACATAACTGCACTTTCCTCTGCACTAATGTGATTGTTATTTATTTATTTAAATTTGGAAACCGGGTAGGCCCACTGAGTCCAGTAACAGTCCCTTTTTCAGGGACAACCCAGAATTAATTACAGAATACTGCAAAATACAACATTTACAGGTGTACAGAGACAATTATTTTACAGATAACAAGGTAGGTAAAACATTTAACAATGCACAACAATTTGCAACACTTGTTAATACACTTAAATACAATTTTTGAATACAACCACTCACTGATTTGTTCATATGCATTTTAAATACAGTTTAATATCAATGTCGGCAAGTGCATTGATTTAACTGACGTTCCTTTAGGATACAATAGGTGATGGATTAACCTATATTCCCCTTGTGCTTTTTTGTGGACCACATCCAGGAGTGATATCCAGAGCAGGTTCACTTGTGGTTCCTGAAATGGTCCAGCCACCCTGCTAATATCCACCTCCTTGCAGATGTTGTCCACCACTACGTGCTTCACCGAGTGTGCTGATTTTAAGTTGCTCGTAGTCGTGGACACCTGTGGACCCTAGTATGGAATGGGAAAACCATTTCAGAAGCCCTCTAACAGATAGGATGCATCTTTTTTACAGGGGAAGTGATCCATCCAAGGCTGTATATGATTAATGTTTTTTGGGGACATCGCCAGACTTTTTGTCTGGTCTGTCTCCTTGTCTATTTCCTGCCTGTTGACCATCACCTTTCTTGTAACCACTGTCCCCTTGGCATGTGCTTGCTTTCTGTTTTTTCCCACAGCTACTGCATTCAAGCCTGAACTTGCAGTAGTCCCAAAAACACTTGCCTGTATTAAACTGTCGGCAAGTCCTCTTCTGCCCTGTCCAAGGTGTCTTGGGGACCATTTGCTCACTGGCCGTATATGCCACATTTGCCAGTCTTGCTCGTGTCATGTGCTGACACCATAGGTCATGATCAATTTTGTCCCACCTCATAGCGGGTGTTCTGGTCAACCTCATCCTAAAAAGCTAACTGTATCAGTAGAAGTTCAGGGTCAGGTAATAGGTTCGCAGTGCTGGGTTCAATGGTGGATGACGAGGGAGGGGATCTCCGGGAGGGGGCAGGAGGAGAAGGGAGTAGTGAAAGCCTAGGGGACAATAGTCAGGCAGAAAATGGGGACAGTGGTATGGGTAGTAAAGGGAAAAGAGATAGGGGTAAAGGGGAGGGCGATGGGGGTAAGGCAGCAGAGGCAGGAGGGAAGAATAGTCCCAGCAAGGAAGGGAAGAAGTGTGATGATGCTGGGAGAGTTTTGGGGGTGGGGGAATAGGGAAAGGGTGAGACTAGGGTAGAGGCTGGGGGCATAACAGAATGGATAGTTCAGTAAGCAGGGGCAGGGGCATGGCATGTGAGAAGGGGCGGAGTTCTAGTGCTGGGGGTCTCAATTCTTAAAGGGGTCAGATGAGGAAATAAAGGGGAATGACATAGTCGTACATGGGTGGAACCAGTACCTGGATTGACAGTAAGTAGGGCGGGCAGACTATTCTCAAGTGTGCAAGGAGAGGAACTGAGATACTGCATGTAGTGGTGCACTTGGGTACAAATGACTCGGGAGAGGTTAATACTGTCGAGTTGGTAAGGGAGAGGTTCGAGGAAGTGGAGAAATTCTGTAAGGAGGCAGGGAGATCAGTGGCCTTCTTGAAAGTGCTCTCAGTACCCAGGGCAAGCACGGTGAGGAAAGTAAGGATAGAGAAGTTCAACTATTGGCTGGGAGCATGGTGTCAAACCAAAGGATATGGGCTAGTGGGAGGCTGGTGCACAATCTGGGACAACAGTGACCTGTTTGCATAGGACAGATTGCATATGAGTAAGGTGGGACAGGGCTTTTTGAAACAGAGGCTGAGGGAATACATAGCAACTAAGGTGGATTTAAATTAGGTTTGGGGGGAGGCGAGTGTGCAGCAGGTATGCAGGGCAGCCAGAGAGGAGACTCGAACAAGCTTATCCCCCAAGCTAGCAGGGCTGGTACCAGGGTAGATTCACAGTGGGGAGTTAAGGATTGGGAGAAGTGGGTTAAGGAAGGCAAGGGAACTAGTTGGGGGTTGTCTCCCTAAATGCAAGAAGTCTGGGGAACAAAACAGCTGAGTTACAGGCTCTCTTGGCAGTGGGGGGTGGTGGACATTGCAGCCATCATGGAGACTTGGACCACCTAATTCCAGCCAGCAAGTCCTCTTCTGCCTTGTCCAAGGTGTTTTGGGGATCATGTGCCCACTGGCCGTGTATGCCACATTAGCCAGTCTTGCTAGTGTCATGCGCTAACACCATAGGTCATGATCAATCTTGTCCCACCTCATGTCGGGCGTCCTGGTCACCCTCATCCTAAAAAGCTAACTGTATTGATAGAAGTTCAGGGTCAGGTAATAGGTTTGCGGTGCTGGGTTCAATGGTAGATGATGACGGAGGGGCTCACTGGGAGGGGGCAGGAGGAGAAGGGAGTAGTGAAAACCCAGGGGACAACAGTCAGGCAGAAGATGGGGACAGTGGTATGGGTAGTAAATGGTAAAGAGACAGGGGTAAAGGGGAAGGTGAGAGGGGTAAGGCAGCAGAGGCAGGAGGGAAGAATGGGCCCAGCAAGGAAGGGAAGGAGCATGACAATGCTGGGAGTGGATTGGGGTGGAGGGAAATAGAGGAAGGGGTGGAACTAGGGTAGAGGCTGGGGGCATAACAGAAGGGATAGCTCAGTAAGTAGGGGTGGGGGCATAGAATGTGAGAAGGGGGCAGAGTTCTAGTGCTGGGGGACTCAATCCTTAAAGGGGTCAGATGGGGAACTAAAGGGGAGCAGCATAGTCATATATGGGTGGAACCAGTACCTGGTTTGACAGCAGGTAGGGCAGGACAGACTATTCTCAAGTGTGCAAGGAGAGGAACTGAGAAACTGCATATAGTGGTGCACTTGGGTACAAATGACTTGGGAAAGGGTTAATATGGTTAAGTTGGTAAGGGGGAAGTTATGGGACTGGGAATTTGTGTGAGGAGGCAGGGACATCAGTGGCCTTCTCGAAAGTGCTCCCAATATCCAGGGCTAGCACGGCGAGGAAAGGAAGGATAGAGGAATTCAACTATTGGCTGGGAGCGTGGTGTCGAACCAAAGCGTATGGGCTAGTAAGAAGCTGGTGCAACATCTGGGACAACCGTGACCTGTTTGCAGAGGACAGATTGTATTTGAGTAAGGTGGGACAGGGAGTTTTGAAACAGAGGCTGAGGGAATAAATAGCTACTAAGGTGGATTTCAACTAGGTTTGGGGGGAGGCGAGTGTGCAGCTGATATGCAGGGCTGCCGGAGAGGGGAGCTGAACGAGTTTATCCCCAAAGCCAGCAGGGATGGTACCAGGGTAGCTTCACAGGGGGGAGTTAAAGATGGGGAAAAATGGGTTAAGGAGGGGAAGGTCCCAGCCATCCACCCCCATCCCCAACCACCCCACACTACACTCCTTTTATAGGGTACCACAGTTGTGACATATCCTGTGGCAGAGCAGGAAGGGGTGGATCAGTGGGGCCTCCACAAGGTGAGCTCATTTACTGGGGCACTAGTAATTTAACTTGTTATAACAAGTTAAACAAAACACAATCAAACCATTATTTGCATTTTTTTCCTTTTTTTTTCCTTCTAATTACTCTGACTAGGTTATAAACCCAGCAACTTATCTGGAATGGATATCATTAACTGCAGGTACTGTGGAACAATTTTCAGAAGGACAGTCTGACAGGATTTAGGACACTGTCCTACATGCTGGGCCTTTGGAGATCTTAGGGCTCAGCTCCGGGCAGCATGGGCAGAGATTGCACGTGCCTCAGATTTCATATTCAAGAGGAAATACATTATAAGAACCACCCGCCATTTCCCCAGCATCCAACAGAAAAACCTCGACCGCAGAGGGTAGTTGGTCCAGGAGGCTGGCAGGTGATTAGGAGGGGCAAATCGGGTGCCCCATCACTCTCTGCTCTCCAACATATTACCTCCAATAACCATATAAACACTACAAACAGGTATCTGCCTCTATCTCTGAAATCAAACAAAGAGGCAGAAGACACTGCAGAGCAGGACACTGCAGCACAGGAGCTAGCACAACAAAACTCACCCAAATCAGGAACCAAAACAAAAAAGGAAAAGGAAATCCAAAAACTTCTGATCATAGGAGACTCCATGATTCGGGAGTTGATACCCATCTCCAGCCAGGGTAATGGTCAGATGTCTCCAGGTACATCAGCATGGAGAGACACTGATTGCATTGCTAAATTGTTCACAAAGCAGGAGAAAACATTGATGTCCTAGTACACATAGGGACTATGATCTTGCCAGCCGGTCAGTTGTGGAGACCAAGGAACACCTGACCAGGCTGGGTGACAAACTATCATCTATTTCATCTGGCATCTCCTTCTCTGAGATCCTGCCAGTCTGGGAGAGGGGAGCAGATGGACAGAAGGTCAGTGAAGGGGAGATAGGGGAGCTAAACACGTGGTTAAAGGGCTGGTGCCAGGAAAAAGGACACAGATTTGTAGGGAACTGGCAACAGTTCTGGGAGCGAAAGTTCTTTAAAGTTGATGGACTGCATCTGACTAAGGAGGAGTCAGTGCATTGGGGCAGAAGTTTGACGTCTTTGCAGAATATTTAAACTAGCAAATGGGAGAGAGGGCAGCACCCCTACGCCTAAATGGGAAGAACACCCTCCCCTCAGCTAGTGGTCAAACAGGGATTCAGCATGTTTGCAGTTCATTTGCATCACCAGGTAAGAAAAATGGTTTGTCTCCCATATGACGACAGGGTAATGCCAAACCTCACCCAACAACTAACGCACTAAAATCTGCCAATGGAAAATCATGTACACAATGCTCACAGCCTGGGAAATAAGATCCCAGACCTGCAGGCAATAATGTCAGAGGCTAAACTGGACATAGTAGCAATTAGTGAGACGTGGTTTACCAGTAACCACACTTGGGAGACTTCAGTACCTGGCTATGTATTGTTCAGAAGAGACCGAGGTGCAAAAGGGGGGAGGGGCCCTATATGTCAATGAAAATATCAAAGCTACAGAAATTCAGAATACACATAAGGCCAGAAGAACTGTGGGTCACCCTGGAAACAGAAATGGGACAGCCATAAGAACTGGGGTTGTCTACAGGCCCCCAGACCAGGGGAGGACATAGGCACATTACTGTTAGAAGATATACAAAACATGACAGCTAAAGGGGAGGTTCTGATAATGGGAGACTTCAACATGCCGGATACAGATTGGTCAATACCAGCAGGAACATCTGCCAGGACTAGACACATAGTGGATTCCTTGCAGGGGAAGGGCCTCAAACAACTGGTACAGCAACCCACAAGAGACAGAGCTATCCTAGATCTAGTACTGACTAACAAGGAAGGGATCACTGATCTCAGGTAGAAGGTCACATGGGGGCCAGTGACCATCACATGTGGTATGGTTCAATTTGGCTACTACATCTAAATCATCCCATTCAAGGCAAAATATGGGACTTCAGAGGAGCTGACTTTGATAAGATGGCCAACAGAGTTAAGCTAGCCCTGGCAAAAAGAAACACAGGTGAGGGGTACAGGCAAAGTGGGCAAGCATTAAGATGCAATACTTGAAGCAACATCCCATTGTGTTAGACAGAAAAGGAAGTGCAAAAAGGAAGGAAACCACTTGGTTCTCAAATACAGTAGCTGAAAAGGTCAGAGCCAAAAGGCTGGCCTTCAGGAAATATAAGGGAACACAGCAGGATGAAGATAGGAGGCATACCAAACTGCCCTAAGGGAAGAGGAAGGCAGTAAGGCAGGCAAAGTCCCAAACTGAGGAAACACTAGCATGAACAGTAAAGAAGGTGACAAGACTTTCTATAGATACATTAGTGAAAGGAGAAGTCCAGAGGGGTATTGCTAGTTTAATGGAGAAAAGGGAGCATGTGAGGAGGAGGACCCTGTAAAGGCATCTATCCTAAATAGATACTTTGCTCAGTATTTACTGAAGAGAAGGTAGGCAGGGCCCACAGCTCAGCATCATGGACACAGGGGAGGGAGGTGAGCACTACTCCTTTCACAAAAGAAAGGGTCCTACAAGAGCTTGCTAAGCTCAGGGTGGATAAGGCAATGGGACCTGATGGATCACATCCCAGGGTACTTAAGGAGCTAAAGGTGGAACTAGCAGAGCCATTAGCAGAACTGTTTAGTGAGTCTCTGAGCACAGTAGAGGTCCCTGAAGACTGGAGAAGGGTTCATGTGATCCCGCCCACAAGAGTGGTAGCAGGAGGAGGTGGGGAACTACAGACCAGTCAGTCTTACCTCAGTAGTGGGCAAGATTATGGAGGCACTCCTTAAGGAAAGGATAGTGCAACACCTGGAATCCATAGGGCACAGGATCCAAGACAGCATGGGTTTACAAAAGGAAGGTCCTGTCAAACTAATCTCATAGATTTCTTTGACTGGGTAACCTAGAGTGGTGACCAAGGGGAGCAGTTGATGTTGCCTACCTTGACTTCAGCAAAGCTTTTGACACTGTTCCACATAGGAGATTGATAAATAAGCTGGGTAGGCTCGGGTGGGTCAGAAGTTGGTCAACTGGGTGGCAAACTGGTTGACGGGCAGAAAACAGAGAGTGGTGGTAATGGTATACAGTCAGAAGAGATGCAAGTCACAAGTGGGGTACCTCAGGGATCAGTTCTGGGCCAGTCCTCTTCAACATCTTCATTAGTGACCTTGCAGATGGACTAGAGGTAGGCTTGTCTGTTTGCAGATGACACCAAGATCTGCAACAGAGTAGATGATCCAGATGGGGTGGGCAGAATGAGAAGAGATCTGGATAAACTAGCAAAATGGTCAGAAGAGTGGCAACTGGGATTTAATGCAAAAGTGTAAAATCCTGCACATAGGGAAGAGAAACCTGAAGCCACCTACAGGCTGGGAGGAGTTGCTAGCAGTCACAAGGAAGAAAGAGACTTGGGCATCATCATCACTGATGACCTGAAATCATCCAAGCAGACCTCTAAAGCAGTAGGTAGGCTAGGGGGTGTTAGGGTGTATTAGTAGGGGTATCACAAGTCGTAAGAGGAAGGTAATAATCCCTCTTTACAAGACACTGGTTAAGACCCATCTAGAGTACTGCAGCAGTATTGGAGGCCACACCTCACAAGGACATTAACCAAAATTGAGGCAGTCCAGGAAGGGCAACCAAATGGTGCAGGGACTGCATCAGAAGGCATATGAGGACAGATTAACAGAGCTCAATATGTATACCCTTGAGCAAGGAGGGAGACAGGTGATATGATCGGAGGCATTCAAACACCTTAAGGGCATTAACAAGGTGAAAGAGTCTAACATGTTTAAATATAAGAAAATAGCAGGACAAGAGGACACAGCATGAGATTAGAGGGGCGATTGAGGGGAATGTGGAAATTCTTTTCACAGAGAGGTGGTGGATGCATGGAATGGCTTACCACAAGAAGTGGTGGCTATGAATACAGTGCAGGGCTTCAAACAGGCATGGGATAGGCATAAGGAAGCAATACAAATGACTATGAATAGATAGGCCACTGACAGAGCAAAGGCCGATGGCACATTTATAAGGTAGAAAAAGAAATGGGCAGACTGGATGGGCCTTGCGGTCCTTATCTGCTGTCAACTTCTATGTTTCTATGTTTCAAGGGAACTAGTTGGGGGTTGTCTCCCTAAATGCAAGAAGCCTGGGGAACAAAACTGCTGAGTTGCAGGTTCTCTTGGAACGGAGGATGGTGGACACTACGGCCATCACAGAAACTTGGGCCTCCCAATACCAAGAGTGGGATTTGATGATCCCGGAGCATAGGATATACAGAAACATAGAAACATAGAAGTTGATGGCAGAAAAGGACCGCAAGGCCCATCCAGTCTGCCCATTTTTTCTATCTTATGAATGTGCCATAGGCCTTTACTCTGTCAATGGCCTATCTATACATACTCATCTGTATTGCTCCCTTATGCGTATCCCATGCCTGTTTGAAGCCCTGCACCATATTCATATCCACCACTTCCTGAGGTAGGCCATTCCACGCATCCACCACCCTTTCTGTGAAAAAGAACTTCCTCACATTACCCCTTAATCGGCCTCCCTCTAATCTCATGCTTTGTCTTCTTGTCCTGCTATTTTTCTTATATGCAAACATGTAAGACTCTTTCACCTTGTTAATGCCCTTAAGATGTTTGAATGTTTTGATCATATCACCTCTCTCCCTCCTTTGCTCTAGGGTATACATACTGAGCTCTGTTAATCTGTACTCATATGTTTTCTGATGCAGTCCCTGTACCATTTTGGTTGCCCTTCTCCGGACTGCCTCCATTTTGTTAATGCTCTTGTGCAGGTACGGCCTCCAGTACTGCATGCAGTTCTCCAGATGGGCCTAAACTAGTGTCTTGTAAAGAGGGATTATTACCTCCCCCTTATGATTTGTGATACCCCTACTAATACACCCCAACACCCCTCTAGCCTTACCTACTGCTTTAGTGGTCTGCTTGAATGATTTCAGGTCATCTGTGATGATGATGATGATGCCCAAGTCTCTTTCTTTCCTTGTGATTGCCAGCAACTCCCCTCCCAACCTATAGGTAGCTTCAGGGTTTCTCTTCTCTATGTGCATGATCTTACACTTCTTTGTGTTAAACCCCATGTGCTACTCTTCCGACCATTTTGCCAGTTTATCCAGATCTCTTCTCATTCAGTCCACCCCATCTGGATCATCTACTCTGTTGCAGATCTTGGTGTCATCTGCAAATAGACAAACCTTACCCTCAAGTCCATCTGCAACGTCACTGATGAAGATATTGAAAAGGACTGGCCCCAGGACTGATCCCTGAGGTACCCCACTTGTGACTTGTGTTGCTTCTGACTTGGAGGACTTAGACAGGAATTTATCAGAGCAGATTAGAAGGGTCTGTGGGAAGGAAAACACTATGATCGTGGGGGACTTCAATCTTCCAGGAGTGGATTGGATCACTCCAGCCACCTCGAGTGCAAGGGAGCAAGTGCTCCTGGAAGCATTCCAGGATAGCTTCCTGAAACAGATGATTATCAAGCCTACTCAGTTGGATAAAACTTTGGACCTAGTACTGTCTAACAGTGAGATTGTAAGGGAGCTGGGGTTGGAGTACCCACTGGCTGGGAGTGACCACCACTCAGTGTTGTTCACGCTCAGCATGGGCAAGGAAGCTGCAAGTACAGGAACCAGGGTGGTTGACTTCAGACATGCTGACTTTGACAAGATGGGGGAAATTTTTCGAAAGACAACTGGCAGGAATTGATATACCCTTGGATGCAAGACAAAAATGGAAATTATCAAATTAGGGCTCATGGAGGCTACAGGGTCATGCACCAGGACACAGAGCAAGAAGGGAAGGGCTAAGAAGCCAAGCTGGTTGAATTGGGAGGTCTAGGAAGGAGTGAGGGCAAAAAAGGCAGCATTTAGGAGGTTCAAGAAATCTGGGAGGGGGGAGGACAGGGAAATGTATTTAAAGAAGTCCAAGGAGGTAACCAAACTAGTCAGGGCGGCCAAGGCTTCCAGAGAGCTGAGGCTGGTACGAGGCATCAAGGATGGGGAAAAGGACTTCTTCAGGTACATAAGGGAGAGAAGGAGCTGCAAGGATTAGATAGTGAGGATTAGATAGGACGGGGGTTGGGTGGAGAAAGGTGCAGAGCAGGCAGAAGCACTGAATGAGTACTTCTGTTTTGTGTTCATGAAGGAGAAGGACAGGCAGCTGCCTCAGGGGATGGGGGAGGTGAGCAGGGGAGGAGTGGGTGACAGATGGGGTAATTACAGAGGCCAGGGAGCTTGAGGGTTTGAAGGCACTGAGGGTGGAGGCACCAGGACCAGACAGCATTCACTCTAGGGTGCTGAAATAACTGGCGGAGGTCTTGGTGGGACCACTGCAAACCTGTTCAATACTTCCCTAGACACAGGATGCATATCACAAGATTGGAGGATGGTTCATGTGGTACCAATCCACAAAAGTGGCCCAAAGGTTGAACCAGGCAATTACAGACCAGTAAGCCTCATATTCATCGTAGGAAATCTAATGGAGACAATCCTGAAAGAGAGGCTAGTGACCTGTTTGGAAGGCAATGGACTACAGGACACTCAGCAACATGGGTTCATCTCAGGAAGATCCTGCCAGACCAACCTAGTTGAGTATTACGACTGGGTGACAAGGGACCTGGATAAGGGCCTTGCGGTGGATGTCCTGTATTTTGACTCCAGCAAGGCCTTTGATTCTGTGCCTCATTGGTGGCTGGGGGGAAAGTTAGAATATTTATTTATTTATTGAAATCTCAGAATTAATACCTTTGAGTTAGACAGCTCATTTACAAAGGTTCCACGTCTAGGGTATATAGACAAATGACAAAATATGAGGGAGTACAACAGTTCAATGTGGAATTACAGAGGAAACAAAATATTGTATAGAACATATCAACAGGCAATTATAAAAGACTACACTATGGTACAATGTTACAAAAGTACAGAAAAGTGGTTACTAAGTTCAGAAAAAATGGCACCGGGAGAGTTCCTAGGCACCCAAGGAAGAGGATTTGGCAGAGGGGAAGAAGGGATGCAGTGGATATAGGGCATTAGGTTAAGGGGAGGGTCAGAAGGGGTACATCACATAGGATTATCCGGAGGGGGGGGTGGCAAGATTGGGAGTTGCAGCCACAAAGCAGTTAATAACATAGAAGATTAGGGTTTAGAGGTCCAGGGAGGTAGGGAACAAGGAGTAAGGAGAAGGAGGGTTGAGAGGAATTGGGAGAGAGAAACCTCTCATAGGGTTTAGTCAATGACGAGTGAGATGGAGAAGGTGTTGGGGGTATATTTGGTCCAAAGGGAAAAGGACAATGAGTAGGGGGACAGAGGGTGAGAGAGATTAGGAAAGAGAAACTACCCAGAGGGTTTAGTCATTGATTGATAGAGGAGGAGAAGGTTTGGAGGAAGAGAGGTGAGGTAAGGAGAGGTGCAAGTAATACTAAAGAAATAGGATTTGGGTGTTTAAATGGGGGAGAGGATGGGCGAGTGCACAGATTATGGAGAAGGGGCAACAGCCTAATCGGCATTAGGTTTTAGAGTCACAGTCACATAAACTGAGAGCAACAAGATGCGCTTTCAGTTTGGCTTTGAATGCGCCAAATTTGGTTTCCTGGATCAGGGGGATGGCTCAGGGGTAATGTGAGGAAATTATTTTTCACGGAGAAAGAGTGGTGGACGCATGGAACCGCCTTCCTGGAGAGGTTGTGGGGCCTAAAACAGTGGGGGAATTCAAACATGCATGGGACAGACATAAGGCAATTATAGTTGGGGGTTGCAGGAAGTAGGCTGTTGGTTAACTAGAATCTGCAGCTTATCCAATAGGTAGGGAAATGGGCAGACTGGGTGGGCCAAGTGGTCCTTATCTGCCATCAAAGTCTATGTTTCTATGTTTCTATGTAGGTCTGTGCCTACTGAATTTAGCCAGAGTGGTGCCCTATACTCAAATGATCTCTGACCTTGTGAAGTGTGACAGAATGGGATGTGAAAGACTACATTATTAGTACCTCTGATCATTCTAGGATTGGTAGAGTGACTGAGAAGTCTCTGAACACCCGGGGGTAAAAGGCCAAGTGTGGACTTTTTTGTGAGTAGACAAACTTAATATTGGATCCTGTTGTTCAGGTTGAGCCATTCAGACCACAAGTAGAGCTTACATGTATGAGTTAATCAATGTGCCCCAGGGTGAGCCTACAGACTTTGTTTAGTGCTACCTTAATTCTCTTAAGGGCAGTGTCAGTTCCTGCCCCATAGACAACAAGACCATAGTCAACGACTGAAAGATCAAGATATTGACTATGAGTTTTATGGAAGCTTCCATTAGGCAGTGTCTGTGCCGGAAAAGTTGTCCTAGTCTGGCATTAGCTGCCTTGGCTACATGGTCTATATGGAGTCCATAAGATAGGGAGCAATCAAGAATGACTCCAAGGTATTTAAAGTTACTAACCATGTCCAGTACATCGCTCTTATTGTTGTAAATTTTGATTGAGTGTGATTTGTGGCAGCTATGATGGGTAGAGAACAACATTATCTTTTTATAGTTTAATAAGAGCCTGGAGTTTTGGAACCACTCTTCGACTGAAGAGAAGTCAGCTTGCAACATAGTTTCTAAAGCGTCTGGAGCAGAGTGACATGTGTACAACACCGCATTATCTGCATAAAAGAGGAACTGGAACTGGCATGCTGTTGGGAGATCATTCAGAAACAGGCTAAATCGCAATGGTCCTAATATTGAACCTTGGGGCACTCCGGTGCAGACATTATGATGGTCAGATAGAACATCAAGTATTTTGATCTGCTGTGTTCTATTGGAGAGGTAACTCCGGAACCAGCCCACTGAGTCAGATGATAATCCAGTGTTGGCCAACTGACTGAGAAGTAATTTATGATTCACAGTATCAAAGGTCTTGGTGAGATCAATAAAGGTAGCCCCACCAAGCACCCCTGATCAAGAGCTTCATGAATATAGCCAGTGAACTCAACCAAGGCCGTGGCTGTGCTATGTGCCTTCCTGAACTTGTGCTGCTGTGGGCATGGTAGGTTGTACTTGTCTAGGTAATCAGCTGTCTGGTCATAAAATATCCTCTCGAGGGCTTTTGAAAGAGGGGGTAGAATTGAGATAGGTTGGTAATTGGTGAGACTTGTTCTGTCATCGCTTTTAAAGACCAGAGAGACCACAGCAGCTTTTCAGATTTGGGGGAATTTCCCTGAAGTGAGAGACAGATTTAGGATCTTGGTTAAAGGGGAGAGCAGAACATCTAGGGTGAGAGCTACTATCTTGAGGTCAAGAGAGTCTCTGCTGTACCTAGTTTTCCCCAGTGCTTGAGCTAGGTATTTTTTGTCCTCAGCTGTAGTGATTATCTTAAGGTAGAAGGACGGAGTTGTTCTTGTAGACGTGGATGTATTGATATTACTATTAGAGCCTTTCTGCAGTGGAAGATAGTCGGGGGAAAGTACTCCACTATGGTCAGTGAAAGCCTTATTAAACGCATTGGCTATATCTTTAGGGTCTTGTGTGATGTCTCCATTTGTATTGAGCATTCGGGAAGAAGTTTTACTGGCCTTCCCTGTTAGGGATGTGATGTTCTCCCCAAATCTAAGGCTGTCACCACAGGAGTTGTTTAGTTCTCTATTGAAGTGAGATCTCTTAGTTTGATAGATAGCACTGGTGCATTTATTTGGAGCTTCTTTGTAATTTGGGGGGTCCAAGGGGGATCCTGTGCTTTTAGCTTTGTGCCACAGGTTGTCCCTTGACCTCATAAGATCTAGGAGTTGTGGTGATATCCATGACTTACTGAATCCTTTAATTTTCCACATCTTATAGGGAGCATATATGTTGCAGGACGCAGTGAAAATGTTAATGAAGCACTCAAGTGCTGTGCTGACATCGTTCGCAGCAGAGATAGCAGACTAAAGTGGGTAATTAGGAAGGCAAGTTGCCCTTTCTTTATCACTCTCGTGGTAATTGTTGTGGGGTGGGTTGGGGTGGGGTTGAGGCCTTGTTGGTCCAGGTGCATAAAACTGGTGAGTGATTGCTGATGGTATCAGGAAATACGGTAGTGCTGGTAATCCTTTGTGGGGATGGGGACAAAGACTGTAAACTGGATCATGGACTGGCTGAAGGGGAGGCAGTAACAGGTGGTGGTGGGGGAGGGGAACTCTCATCCCAAGGGCTGTGACGAGTGGGGTTCCACAAGTCTCGGTACTGGGACCAGTGCTGTTTGGGATATTCATAGCAGATATCTCACATGTTATCAGGAGTAAGATCAGTCTGTTTGCTGATGATACCAAGATGGGGGTGGTGGTGGACAGCATTGAGGGTGGCATGGGCCACAGGATGACCTGATTAAGCTTGAGGAGTAGTCAGAAATGTGGCAGTTGCATTTCAATGCAAAGAAGTGCAAGGTTCTGCACTTGGAAGCAAGAAACCAGGGAGGAGCTACCAGATGGAAGGGGTCCATTTAGGTACCACCGAGGAGGGAAAGTATCTAGGGGTGGTTATAATGGGGAATATGAACAACTCAGCTCAGTGAAGGAAGGCAGCAGCTAAAGCCAACAAGATGCTGGGGTGTATTGCGAGAGGAATCTCAACCAGAAGAAGGGCGGTGATCCCGCCTCTGTACAGGTCACTAATCAGGCCACACTTGGAGTACTGTGTACAGTAGTGGTGCTCCTTCCTGAAGAGAGATATCAGATTACTGGAGGGGGTACAATGCAGGGCAACAAAGATGATCCAGGGATAGGAGAATTGGAGGATAAATCCTATGAGGACAGGCTGAGTGAGTTAAATATGTACACCCTGCAGGAGAGAAGGGATCAGGGGGATATGATTGAGACCTTTAAATACTTGAAGGGGTGTAAAAGGTTGTGGGATAACAGATGGACACATACACTGATTTTCCAGTTGCAAAAATTCAATGTTATTTATTTAATATTTACAGAACAAAATAATAGCGGACTGTTTCATCAAATAAAATAAAACAAAAACAAAAATCGGCTTCAATTCAGCAAAACTCAAAATAAAGTTAAGAATACAGCAGCTCTAGCACTAACCAGTCTGAACAGGTGTTTCCCTTCCAGCACCCTACTCGAATCTGAAGAATACCTTTACCTGAACGGAATATAAAGAGGGCAGGGCCCTCTGATAGGTTTACCTTTCCTGTCAATCAATTCAGGAATATAACTTTTTTATTATAGATTGCCTTAATACACTATTATGTTTCAACATTTATTTTACAACAACATTTATTGCAGAAATTACAATATATTCAAGATTTTCCCTTTATATTTAAAATAAGCCAAACAATTCCTTGGGTAAGCCGCTCCCCCAGCAGTCCTGTCTATAAAAATGGTAAAAAAAAATGGTCGGCCAGGTCTTATAGAGGACCTACAGGGACGGGTTATCGAAGATAATTCTTTTATTCAGCTGCCTTTGCAAGAAAACAGAACAAGGGTAATTAATATGATTATTTCTGAACCTAATCCTCAATTTCCTTTCCTTGTCTTATATATTTATTTGCCCTGACGGTCTGCAAAGGCAAACCAGTTGTCTCAGTGAGGATTACAAATTAGATTTAAAATTAAGCTCAGCCGAATGGCTATTCTACAGCCGTACAATTCTTAGAACAGTGAGCCATTCCTCCGAGAAGCATTCTTCTAATTCAGTTCAAAGAATGCCTTCTCTGGTGGTGGCTCCTTGTGTTCATTTGCACTAACAGTTTTTAAAGGAAAAAACTCGGCAGCTGTGCGAATGTGTGCACAGTCGCACGGCACTTCCTAGATCGAGTCAGGTCTTGCAATATGATAAACCGCACTGCTGAGAAGCGAAAAAATCAAAACCACTTTTTATTTCATCCTCGTATGGTGGGTTTTTCCACTGTAAAAGCAATTGAGGAAAAGTTGAATCAAATGAACCTTCGTTCGTTTATTTTCTTAAAAAACAAATGGAAGATGAAACAAAGTACAACGAGGCTTTTCCTTTTTTTAGGAGACCAAAAAAAGGGAAAAGTTAACCAATAAATTCCTTCTTGTTTTTCTTTTGCAATTTCAAAAAGGCTGTTTTGCAAGTCTTAATATTTTACTACAACTCTTTGGTTTAGCAGCAACCAGATTATGCACAAGGCTGAATAGTAACCATGGGGCGGGGTAACAAGACAACATAAAAACAAAATAAACATGGGTAGCCAGCCCATGTACACAAACAATACAAATACAGATATACAGAAAAGCGAAACAAGGGGACACTCCATGAACTACTCCAACCTGCTGGCATACTATTTCATGTCCTTTTACAGGGGATAAATAAACAAAACAAGTAGTAAAGGGTCTTTAAGTTGAGATGGGAGGGACAAAAAGGGGTGGTCTAAGAGATTGGAGGAGAAGATAAAGGAGAGAGATGAGGAGACATTTTTTCATAGAAAGGGTTGTGGCTAAATAAAACACTCTACCTGAGGAGATGGTATCCTGTAAGATGGTGATGGGACAGAGTTGGGGGGGGACTGTAAGACAGGAGGGGAGGGTGGGACAGCTGCAATGTAAGAGTGCTAGCTGCACATTCAAGCAGACTTGACAGATAGACCATGAGGCCTGTTTCTGTTGGCAGGTTCGTATTGTAACCAAGCATTCCCTAATATGCCAGGTGGGCTGTCTTTATATTATGGCAATATTTTATCAGTTGCCTAGTTTTCTGTGGGAACCTCCCACAGTGGATAGTGATAAAGATGACAAAAGCTGCTGCCCAGTTCTCGAAAGTCGGGGGCACCTTGGGCCTGCATAGCTTCTCCTGTTTCACTTTATCCTTATCCCCAGCATCAGGAAGTTCCCCGTGTAGTAACTCACAACTCCCGATGTATTCCCCTTTCCATATTTTCACCTTTATGAATGGTGTCAAGTGAGTGTCCATAGGGTTCTCCACCCCTACGTATGTCCAATGTTCTTCCCCTGTGCCCATTGCTGGCTGAGGCACACTGGGTCCTGGTAGTCCATGGCTGCTGGTTGTGAGTTCGCTGCTGCAGGTGCCACCATCTGCCCAGCCCTGTTAGGTATCCGCTCTGCCGCAGCTGACCCCAGGCTCCAGACCTGCCAGACCACTACATCGGTTTGTGATGGCTGACTATCTGCAACATCCCTGCCACCAAGTCACCTGAGTGACCAGCTGGTGTAGGTGCGCTTGCCTGTTGAACCTCTGGTACTCTACTGTCCCCCACTAATGGTGTGACCTTTTGCCCACTCCTGAGATTACTTGTGCCCCTGCAGGAGTCCCCTGATCACCTGGTGTGGCCTGTGATATCTGACTGTCTCATTGTTCACCACGTTACCTCCTCCAAAAACTTGCTGTTCCCTGCATTGCGTCCTTAGCCATATTTGGAATGTGTTGGGGGGGTATGTCTGCCCCAGCACCCAAGGCTGGCATCAGTGTTGGGATGGTACCTTGCTCACCCACGGGTGGGCCCAGCATAAAAGGGGGAACCAAGGAACTGGAATTGGCCACCAGCCTGGTGCGCTGGAAGCCAATTGTCCTGGCACCCCTAACTGTGCCCCCGATTGGCTGCCCCTTACTGACCCTCCCCACCTGCTGCATAGGAAACTTACCCCCTTTCTGGTCCCAGGCTCTCTTGACCACCTTGGGATATAGATGCCCACCCACCACTGGGCTGTCATTCCCCTGGGGCCCCCACCTCTAGCTATAGGGTTTCTCTCCTGCTTCTGATCAGATCTCCTACACAGCTGCTCCCTGCTCCAGTGCCCACAACCCGTACCTCCTGCAACTCACCATCCAGGTCTGGTTTCATGGATGCTTGACTGGGTTCATTGGCCTCTCCTGCCAACATATCACCCTCAGTTGGATCACCCAAATCCTCCGTCTTGCTTCCTGACTCTTTGGGTGTAGGCTGTTCCACCTCCTCCTCCTCAGCATTCTCCTTTACGTTCCTCCCTCTCATGGGGCCAGACTGGGATTCCATTGCCTCTGCTAATCTCCTGAAGGGTCTTCTTGCTCTCTTCAGCACGTATGATTGATCGGGGCCACCTGGCCATTGCTCTGGTGCTTCTCGCATGCCTGCCTTCAACCAGTCAAGTCCCCCAAGCTCCATCAGATGCTGGAGCACATCTCTAAATTCATCCATGGGTTGGCTGTTTGGGCCAGGGTTCTGTGAAGCCTCAGCCTCACTGTGCCTTTGCCCTGCAGTTTGGCCCCTGGTACTCATCCTTACCACTTTTAATTCATTCCTGAGTGCCTATCAGATCATAGAAGAAAAAACAGAGGGAGAAAAAACAGAAACAACTTTATCACCTCTTCCTATTCAGTGCCATCAGTGAGGAATTGCCCCCACTCACGACATTCTGTACTCCCCCGTCTTTCTGCCTCCTCTACTGCTACAGACCCTGGTGGGACAAGTATGGTTAACCCACATGCCAAGATTCAAACTACCCTTTTCTTTAACTTTCTTACCCTGTTGCTCCCCTTACCCCCATCCTTCGTATGCACAGCAGTGCAATGTTTTCCAGAAGCATATCTTAAAACATACTTTTTTTAGCACCCTGGGCCACTACAGCTCACACTTGCTCATTCTGTGGTTAGTACAACCCTTCCAACCAGCTGTATCCATTGCCTTCCCCTCCCCTTTCCAGTCACTGCTGCATAGTCATTTCATTTATCACTCTCATCCCTCTGTTATTTATTTTTTTATTTATTTCCTTTTTTTAATGACCTCAACAAGATGGCATACCATCCCCTATAATCTATACCCCCTATGATGGCTGCTGATCCATTCCAACAATGGCAGCCACCATGCACGCTCTGTAGGCCACCCTGCATGGCCTATTGTTTGAGACAATCATGATCTCATGAGACTGCTGCTCCACCGCCTCTGATATGAAAAACCCTGCAGGAACAAAAAGCCGATGCGACTAATGGGTGGCTTGCGAGTGGATGCCTCACTGCATTCCCCAACATGCATCTCTTGTACTGTAGTATGGATTAACTCCATCAATCAATCAATAAATCAAAACTTTATTTAGCCAGGCATAACACCATTGAGCAGGCTCATTTTCAAAGTGGTCCTGGGCAATAAAAAAGCTGATACATAATAAGTAATTACATACAAGAAACTGTAACAGGCATAAGTAACTAAAAAAAAACATAAAATAAACACATAATGAGAATAGTACAATCAAAAATTAGGCCAAGGTTAAGACAATGCAGGCCTAGTCGCCCACCAGAGTAAAGTTACTTGATGAGGCTTCTAGGATGTGACCTGGAGTTAATTTTCCACTGCTACTGCCCCATCCCACCAGCAAGTCCTGAAAATCCACTGACGCTGCAGGTAAGCAATATGCTGTCCTTATATGACTCTGGACTGCCATCCCTGTTCTCCCCCAACATGTCCAGTGTCTCTTAGTCCCTGATTCATCAACAAAACTAGTCCCCTCCCAAATGGATCCTTATGCCTATCACCAGCACCCCTAACCCACCATCCCTGGCCCTGACAAAATGCAGCAAAATAAATAACTCCTCCCGAGCACCGCTTTCTTCCCCCACTACCTTCCCACTGGTGCTGGCAGCCTATTTTTTGCTGAAGGTGTGGGTAGTTAGATCCTGGCTGCATGCCACCTGCGACCTTGTTACTTCAACCACTCCACCCTCCCCCATCCGGTCATCGCCTCCCTGCCTACCATGGCAACCTGGCCTTCCTCTTTTCATGCCTGCTCCCCATACGTGCTGGTATGGGCCATGGACCATCCCCAGTGTTCCATGCACTCTGCCCTAGCCTCCGTGGCCACACAGTTCCGTGCTCCCTGCCATTTTTCTCTGCTTCCCCCTACCTCCTGCCACTTGTTCCTCTCCCTTTTACTTTACCCTGCAACATGCATTCATTTATTATTATAATTTTTTTTTTTAACATGTGGGCTGCTGCCCCTAATGCAGTGAGCCTCCTAGCTGCTCACCCAATGATCCACTTGTCCAGCACTTACTTCTGGGTCTGTCCTGCCGACGTCCATTTTCCGGAATTTCTTGATCCTACTCCTTGTTTAGTCCAGGCAGAAAGAGGCTGAGCCTCTTCTGTCTGGATGTTTAGTATCCTTACCCTTGCTCTTCCACACCATGGGCTACTCCTAGCATTTAGGTATCAGGGCAAAGGTCATTGTCCCAACCTTCCCTGGCCGCTATATCTAGGAAGGTTGGGCCAAGGGATTGGCTTCTGGCCTCTGGGCAACTGACCTCATGGAGATAGCCGGGAGGGGCCGTTTTCCTAAAGTTTCCCTTGAGATACCTGTAACAGGTTCTCTTGAACCATTTGATTCCATTTGAGTCTATGGAACCGGAAACTCCTGTAAAGACTTTGAGATTTAATCCATTTCATGAATTTTAGTCCACAGCAGATGTTTTGAAAGGGAACATAATTAACTGCACAGGTGTTTTAATCATGAAAAGATAAGATTACATTTTTGAGTTGCAGTAAACTAGCAAAAACAAATAAGGTTTTCATTCACTAGAAGTGGTGCCCGATAAGATTACTTTTTTTAAAGAATAACCCTACCACAGCTGCAGAGGGAAACACTGATGTTGTCTTTTTTTGGTACTAGCATTGTTAACACTTGTGTTACAGAGATTTCAGAAGCCCCCAAACACCAAACCAAGCTATGCCAACACAGGCTTTCCTATTGCTCAGCTACAGGGCCTCCCCCTGGTACAAAAGGGAGTCTGTTCATGCTGCATTCCTCCATAGATTCCAACAGTTATGGAACAGCTTAGCCTTGGCAGTCTGTCCAATCACCAGTGCCCTCTCCACCTAACAATCTCTCAAGAACTACTCGCACCCTCCTGTGTCTGCATCTAACTGTTCAGTTATGACTGTCCTAAATTCTCTACTGTCATACCTTTTTACAGCTGTGGGCGGAGCCTACATTCTTTTTGCTTTCTCTGGCTTAACACAGCCGATCGTGGCACCTTACATTGGACTTTTGGAAGTATCCTTCTGAAAGTCCAACAGAGCTTTTAACACCCCGCCAAGGTCAGCCACTATGGAGTAACAGCCACATTATTTTGGCCACACTATTTCGACTGTGGAAGTAACAGCCAAAATTGTGTGGCTGTAACAGCCTTAAGAGCCACACTATTTCATCTGTTACTTCCACAGTTCAGGACAAGAACTGCGCATTTGATAAATTACCCCATTTTGAGCTATTGAAACTGTTAGTGTAGATCAAATTGAACCCTAATATTTGTAACTGGGTATCAGCATGGTTACAAGGGAGACAACAGAGGGTAACTATCAAAGGAACTTTTTCTAATTGGTCAACTATTTCCAGTGGAGTCCCTCAAGGTTCTGTTTTGGGTCCTTGTCTGTTCAACATATATATAGCCACCCTACAATCAGATATTCCTAGGGTATGGCTATACAAATTTACTGATGACTGTAGGTTAGGGGCAGTTGTGACTACTCATGAGGAGGTACTGAAATTACAGAATATAATAAATAACATTTCAGACTGGACTACTACTAACAAATTAGTTCTGAACATTACCAAATGTAAAATTATGCATATGGGCAAAAAGAATAAACACAATAACTACACATTTGCCAATATACCACTCACAGGCACCACAGAAGAAAAGGATCTTGGAGTCATAATATGCCCTGACTTTAAGTTCAGTACACACTGTAGATTTCAGATAAAAAAAGCTAATCAAAACTTAAATTGTATTTTACGATACATTGCTAATAGGGAAGCCAAAGTGTTAATTTCACTTTTACGTAGCTCTGGTCAGACCCCACTTAGAGTATGCTATACAGGTATGGTCTCCTCAAAACAGGGAGGATATTGTTAAAATAGAATCTGTACAGAGAAGATTTACCAAATATATTCAGGGGATGAAGACAGTATCATACCCATCTAGAGTAATGTCTCTAAATCTATATTCATTACGCTACAGGAGGTTTAGAGGAGATATGTGCCTCTTAAATAAGGTAATTGGAAATTCTGATTATTGTACTGAGTTGGGTATTTACCCATGAATGGATGAATATGGTACTACAAGGTATAATAAACAATTAATACAATCCAAATGGAAACACAACATACATAAATACTGGTATAGCTAGAGGGTGGTTACTCCTTGGAGTGCCTTACCTAGGGCAGTAATAGATAGAAGGAGTATGAACCTGTTTAAAAATAATTTGGACCTACATTGTGGTGATATGAAAAATAAGTTTTGGTGCTAGGTACAATGGGCAAGCTTTATGGACACAAGTCTATTTGCTTGTAAACATCTGTGAAATCTATGTGCGCCTCACGTGCATGCGCAGTTCCACTGGCGCCAACATCTTGCGAATGGCATATTGCCATTCACTGCAACTACATATGCACGAATGCCATGCCTGTGCAGTTGCATCGATGCTGCCATCTTGGAGATGGCACTCGGCAGGAATCGCACTTCGTAGCTTTGCAAGTTCGCCACAGCCGTGTTGGCTCTGGCGAGAGTTTGTTTAGATACTCATCACTTCTGCTATTTTTGTACCTATTGTAAACTCTGGATAATACTGAATAGCATTTCTGGTTTTCTTTATACACTACTGTTTATGTGTACCTACTAACTGCTGCAGATTGTGTTTCTGTCCCTCCCCCATCACACCTGTAAATAAGATTCTTATTGTATCCCTGTATGTTTACCTGATGAAACAATTTCAGTAAACATATACATTTGGTTATTGTTCAGGAGAGTGCTGCATATGCACATTTGGATACATGACAACTCCATGAAGGATAATGATGAGTGGCTGGGTATTTCTGTGAGGCAGTGTGGTCTGGTTTGGGGATGTGTGGTCTAGTTGTAGGAAAATGTGGTCTAGTTGTGAGACAGTGCAGTGTAGTTGTAGGATGGTGTGTTCTAGTTGTGAGATAGTGTTGGCTAGTTGTGAGATAGTGTAGTCTAGTTGTGAGACAGTGTGGTCTAGTTGTGCAACAGTGTGGGCTTGTGAGAGTGTGGTCTGGTTGTGAGACTGTGGTCTAGTTGTGTGGTGGTGTGGTCTTGTGAGGTAGTAAGGTATGGTTGTGAGACAGTGTGGTTTGATTATGAGGCAGTGTGATTTAGTTTGGCGCAGTGTGATCTGGTTGTGAACGAGTGCAGTTAAGTTGTAGGGCATTGTGGTCTGGTGTCAGGAAGTATGGCCTACTTGTGGGACAGTGTGATCTAGTGTGGGGATGTGTGGCCTAGTGTGGGGATGTGTGGTAATGTGTGGTCTAGAGTGGGGATGTGTGGTGTAGTTGTGGGACAGTATAGTCTGGTAGTGAGACAGTGTGGTCTATTTGTGAGACAGTGTGGTCTATTTATGAGACAGTATGATCTGGTTCTGTGGCAATGTGGTCTAGTTGTGAGGCAGCATGGTCTAGTTTAAAGCTGTGTGGTCTAGTTGTGTGGCAGTGTGGTCTTGTGAGGTAGTGTGGTCTAGTTGTGTGGCAGCAAGGTCTAGTTTAATGCAGTGTGATCTAGTTGTGAGCCAGTGTGGTCCAGTTATAAGGCAATGTGGTCTAATATCAGGAAGTATGGCCTACTTGTGAAACAGTGTGGTCTAGTGTAAGGATGTGTGGCCTATTGTTAGGATGTGAGGTATGTGCAGTCTAGAGTGAGGATGTGTGGTGTAGTTGTGAGGCAGTATGGTCTAGTAGTGAGACAGTGTGGTCTAGCTGTGCGGCAGTGTGGGCTTGTGAGAGTGTGGTCTAGTTGTGAGACTATGGTCTAGTTGTGTAGCAGTGTGGTCTTGTGAGGTAGTGTGGTATAGTTGTGAGACAGTGTGGTTTAGTTGTGAGGCAGTATGATTAAGTTTAATTCAGTGTGATCTAGTTGTGAACCAGTGCGGTCAAGTTGTAGGGCATTATGGTCTAATGTCAGGAAGTATGGCCTACTTGTGAAACAGTGTGGTCTAGTGTAAGGATGTGTGGCCTATTGTGAGGATGTATGGTATGTGCAGTCTAGAGTGAGGACGTGTGGTGTAGTTGTGAGACAGTATGGTCTAGTAGTGAGACAGTGTGGTCTAATCTGAGACAGTATGGTCTGGTTGTGTGGCAGTGTGGTCTAGTTGTGAGGCAGCGTGGTCTAGTTTAAAGCAGTGCAGTCCAGTTGTGATGCAATGCAGCCTAGTTGTGAGGCAGTGCAGTCTAGTTGTGAGGCAGTGAGGTCTAGTTCTGAGGAAGTGTAATATAATTGTGAGATACTGTAGTCTAATTGTGAGGCAGTGTTCTCTAAGGTAAGGCAGTGTGTTCTAGTGTTTGTAGTCAAGGTGTTTTACCTGGTGTCAAAACAGTAGACAGGTAATTAATGGAAAAATATTTACTTACACAATGTTTCAAACAGATAAACTGCCTAGTTCAAGTACAAAGACCCCTAATCAGACAGGAGACTAGGCAGAGGAAGGGCAGCAAAAGATGTGAACAAAGAGAAGATGAAAAGAGGAGGTGACAGAAGGAAATGTAGGTCAGAGGAAATTAAGTGCATATTAAACTTATGGGGGTCTCTTAGGCCCATTGCTATTCTAAAACTTTCATTTCCTCTGAATGATATCGTGTGCAGCTGACGTGCCCAGTATTTTTCAGCATTTAAAAACTGAGTCTTTAATATTCTGAATCACTGTAAGAATGGTATCATCCAGCTTATGACAGCTGGGTTGATGAAAATGCTCTGCTACAGACTTGTTTACTGCATTTATTCAAAAAACAAAACCCTGGCACCAGTCGAGCAACGTTGTAGCCACTTCCTTAGAAAATAAGAGCATCCAACCTAACTTTTTGAAAAAATAAAAGTACTTTATTGCAAGTTGCAAAAATTGCATAGCGATTTCAAGGCAGCATAGCCTAGAGGTTAGAGTAATGAGCTTAGTCAGTCAATCAGCCAGTAGATCTGGGTTTGATTCCCACAACCTCCACTTGCATGCTGAGTGGATATATCATGAAAGACTGACAAGCTTTTGCCTGACATCCGTAATCCTAACACCACGATCCCGACACCAAAAATCCTGACAGTGGGATTTTGCCCACGGCAGATTTTTTCATATTTCACGGACTTAGCCACCCCCCATTAATTAAATTATTATAACAAACTCCACTCGTGAAACTCCACTGTCAGGATTTTCAGTGTTGTGATTGTTGAGTCGGGATTATGGGTGTTGGGCAATCAAGTTTCAGTCAAATAAAAATATACCCTCTGAGCAAGTAATTTAGTCTCCCCAGTGGTCCCAGGCTGCCCCTGAAAACAGTCACTTGTGCCTAGGGGACTTTACCCATTTACACTGTATCTGCAAATGGCATGTATTTTGTTTGCATACATCTGGTACCATTTTTTTTTTTTTTAAAACATGAGTTGGATGCTTTTCATTTCTATGGCAGTGACTACAGGGTCTGCCAGCTGGTGCCAGGGTTTTGTTTTTTGGAATAGTCCCTGTGTTTACCCTGCACAGTCTTTTCCCAGTGCCAACTCCTTTTCGGTTGTATGTTTCATTGTGTATTTATGACTGTGGAATGTTGTTCTGAGGCTGCTTTTTTGTTTTTGTTTTAGTTTGCACCACATATTGTTTCTAATGGTTAGAACAGTGGTTTGGGACTGAAAGACTGCAGGTTCAAACTCTGTTACAGCCGATTGTGATTGGTTGACCATCCATGGCACTCCAGACATTACCCCATTGCATTTTCTGAAAGCAATTGAGATACTGCGACCCAGAGTCAGACCATCCATCACTCCCTGGGACCACCCGCTGGTACTAGATTCCCTCAGTACAACCCCCTTCGAGCTGCTACAGGAGGTAGACCTGTTCTGGGTTGGTCTGAAGACCTGCTTCCTCGACGCAATATGTTCAGCCCACAGGATCGGGGAATTAGGGGCGCTGTCCTGCAAAGAACCCTACATGGTGTTCACCCTTCAGGGGGTCTGCCTACGTATGGTACCAACCTTCCAACCAAAGGTCTCCTTCACCTTTCACAGGGAAAAACCCATTGAGTTACCTACCTTTACTGGAAACACTCAACCTGGAGACAAGCCCGTCCCACACCACCTAGATGTAGGGATCACCCTATCCATATACATATCTAGAACTCTACCCCTACGCAAGACCGAGAGATTGTTCATTGTCATAAGGGGACAAAGACAAGGCAAGGCAACCTCCAAGACTACCATTGCTGGCTGGCTCAAGAGAACCATTCAGGAGGCTTACAAAACAAAACAGATGATGCTCCCCGAGGGTATCAAGGCCCATTCCACCAGGGCAGTAGCTACTTCTTGGGTGGAAAGATGGCGTGTCGACTAGAAGACATCTGCAAGGTGGCAACTTGGACTTCCATCCATACGTTTGCCAGGCATTATAGACTACAGCACCTGTACAGGCTACAGCGAACCTTTGCAACACAGGTCCTCTCAGCCGCCAGCTCTTCCTTTCACTCCTAGACCACTCTGTCTCCCTCCCATGGGTACAGTACTGCTTCTTATCTACCCATGAGGTAATGTCTGGAGTGCCATGGATGGTCAACCAATCACAATAGGTGTTTACTCACCTGGTAAAGGTGATTGTGTTGTTTGACATCCATGGCACTCCACTACCCTTACGGCAAATCACTTAACCTCTCACTGCTCCTTCCACCCAGCTGTGAAAATGGGTGGAAGCAGGACCTCAGTGGAAAAGAGATGTTGCATTTCAGCTGGGCTAGCCTGGATAAATAAATTGTGAAAAAAAAAACTTTTCTGCAAGCAGCTATGACCTGGCCATCTTCCAGGCATGCAGCCCCCACCCCCCGTGATGTTTGGTTAAATCAACACTGATGATTTATAATACAAACAAGAACTGGGTTAAGATCATGGAAAAATGATCCCACCTCCCAGGCATAATAAACACTAAAAGCTGTTGTGCAAGTACTCTGCAAGATTGGATACAAAAGGTTTTTCCTACACTCTGGAGCTTCACAGAGTGTCTCGTAAATAATTGCAAATATATTGTTTCAAACATTGTTGGTTTCCCTCTCATCTGCACCCTCACATCATGGTAAATAAATCACACCTCCTCATCCCACATAAAGGTATTATGAATGGACTTCCTGATGCAAGCGTGACCATACTACTATACATGCATCAGTGCTTGAATTATTATTAAAAAGGGGGGCCCAACGGCCCATATTCAGAGGTGTGCACAGAGTCAGTGAAAAGGGGGTGCAAAATTTCTCACAAATCCAGGGAGGTCTGGGGCATGCTTCCCCAGAAGATTTTTTAAAACGTCAATGTAAATGGTGCATTTTCCTGCATTTTAGAGCTAAGTAAGACACGTTAAAGCCCACACAGATTAAACATTTTATGATAAGGATGTTACTGTCACCTGTAAGAATGTTTTTAAAATGTAACTGTTCATGAAATTGCGTTCTTGCAAACACCAATATTCTTCACGTTTTACTCTGGCACTTAGTTCGTCCAGTTCCCCAGTTAAAGAGCCTCCAGCTCCTGTCCCCCTCTTCCCTCCATCTCCCTCCCTCGCTCTCTCTCTCTCTCTCTCTCTCTCTCTCACTCTCCCCTTCCCTCTCTTTCTCTCCATATCCTTCTCTCCCTCTTGCTCTCTTTCCTTACCTGCTCCCCCTCTATCACGCTCTTCCTCTCTCTCTCTCTCTCTCTCACTCTCCCCTTCCCTCTCTTTCTCTCCATACCCTTCTCTCCCTCTTGCTCTCTTTCCTTACCTGCTCCCCCTCTATCACGCTCTTCCTCTCTCTCTCGTCTCTCACAAGCTCCATCCCTTTCCCTCTCCCTACCTCTCTCTTTTTTTCCCTCCCTCTCTCTCAATCTCTTTCTACCGCTCACTTCCTCTCTTACACTTATGCTCTCCTATTTTATATTGTGGCCTGGTATATATATATATGTATATATTTACACATATGCCTATAAATTTTGTTTTGTTATATCTTGCTATCTGCATGTAATATTGTTATCTATATGTATGATATGTATTACCTAATCATGTACTCTTGTGACTGTTTACCTGTGCCTGTAATATGTTGTTGTCCAGGACCACCTTGAAAATGAGCTCACTCAATGGAGTTTATGCCTGGTTAAATAAAGTTGGTTGATTGATTGATTTTTTTGCTTCATTTGTAAAGTGCATTGGTTCTCACTCCATATTTCTCTCACATTCTGTGAAACAGAACCCCCAGATCACACTTGCCCCCTTTGTTTATTACCTCTTTCTTCCACCAACACCAACCCCCCCAGGATATTTTGCTAGCCCACTGCCTGCAAGTTACTCAGCATACCCCAATCACAAGAAGTGGACAAGCAAGTCAACTTATGCAAAGGATTATTATCACATGAGTTGCCATTCTGATCTGAACACAAGAAAAAAAGGGACACAGCAGCAGAGCACTAGAGCAGCAGGCAATGAAAACAGAGGGAAGGGGGCCCAGTCCACCACTATTAAGAGACAACCAAAGGGTGATTTGTGCATTATGATGATAGGCAGACTATTAAAAAAGGATTAAATGAAACTTGTGGATGAATTCTACACCAGTTAATAATGGGATGCTCCCCCCCACACACACCACTTACATTATTTCTTAAATAAGATTGCTATACATTATGGTCTCAGGTTTGGTTAATTTTGGATGATTGAAGTCAAAAACTTCAGTGGTCAAAATTTGAAAGTCATTCCAGTTTTGGGGAAGTCAAAATACTTCCTGGGTCACAACTCTGGAAGCCAATATAATGTTGTCAGAGACAATTTTGTAATTTACACATTACAGATAATGGCATGCCTCCCCATTCATTCAGGAAAATATCACACCATTGCTTGACTTCCATGCCTGCAAAATTCAAAGTCACCTACATTTTTCACTATTAGGCATTAAAGACATACCCCTTAAATGATTAAATAAAGCCCATGGTCGATGGCATAGACTCCCATCTTCTCAGGGGTCACTGCAGGCAGGTTTAGGAGACAATGAGATTAATTAGATGGATCTACCGGTCTCCTTCTGCCATCACCTTTTATGTTTCTATGTTAACATGTGTCTTTCCTAACCCATGCAATATTTCCTTCAAGGTCTCCAGATGTGCAGGAGCCCCCTCATTTTGACCAACCCCACAACCCCTCACACATGTCTCAGTCACACCACTATCCAAAATATCCATAATTCATAGGATCATCTCTTTTACTGGATCTAGCATGGAATGTCTGTCATGTTATACAGATATAGATTAGCTCTCCTTGTTTTACTGGTCAAAAATCTGAGAATGTTGTGCATATGCCTCAGCTGCACTATGGGATGCATTACTCAAATAGGAGAAAGTAACATACTGTCTATGGGCACTATACTTAAAGGTGCGGAGGTGCTACATGCCACATAACTTGGGTGCATAGCCACCCCACATGGGATGCACAAACAGGGGTGTGTGCAGATTCACTGCACCTGATCCCCAGTGTCCATGGACTGCACCATGCTGGGGGCATTCTGGGGGCGTGGCAGCACTATGTGGTATTCACTAAACACATACTGCTAGCCACGTGGGTGCAGAGGGTAGCGCATGATATGCCGGAGTAAACCCTGCTGTAACCTGCTGCACACCCACAGGGACTCCAGTTCATTGGATGCCTGCCTGGGTCCGAGATGCTCTGCTCCTGGCCACCCTGTGGAGTCCTGCATGACAGGGGAGAGTAGCCACGGACAGCTGGCTGGCATTGGTGAATGCTGGTTGGGCACACCTGTCTGCAGAGCTGCAGGTGGGGTACAAGACTTTTCCACGTACCCCTGCCCGCTTAGTGAATAGCGCTCTATTTTCTATAATATACATATTTCATCTGGGCTCTGGAGACACAAAGCATTCCCCCCATAGTCTTGTATCACATGGACTCCAGGGACACATGGCACCCCCCCTTACTTGACATGGGTTCCAGAGATACACAGTGCCCCCCCACCTTGCCTTATTTTACATGGACTCTGGAGATGCTCAACACCCACCACTAGTCTTGTTTTGCTTCACATGGGTTCCAGAGACACAAAGCAACACCACTCCCCCACCTTGTATTACCATACTTCACATGGGCTCTGGAAACAAGTCTCCCCAGCCTTGTCTTACTTCACATGGGGTCTGAAGACAAACACACACCTCTGCCTTGTCTTACCTTACTTCACATGGGCTCAAGAGACAAATAACCCCTCCTCAACCTAGCTTTACTTCACATGGGGCCCAGAGACACAAAACAACCCCCGCCACGAGCCCTGCCTTATTTTACATGGGCTCGTGAGACAAAAAACAACCCTTTCTCTAGGCTCCTTACCCTGCTTCACATTGGCGCTGGAGTCAAGTACCCCTTCCCCAAGCTTGCCTTACTGCACATGGGCTCTGGAGTCTAAAGTACACCCCCGTATGCAAGGTCAGGCTGAGGAGCCCAAAAAAGTGTAGCCCTGGCCCATTTAGGGTCTCTCTGTTCTGTTTATGGTGGCAGCTTGTGCTGATGCTGCCAGAAGGTCCAGGATCTAGTACAGCCCTGCATCTGGTCCTACCCCACACTCCAACCCTGGCCAGCTAGCACTGCCTGCTTGCCTGCCTGCCTCAAGTTCTGAGTTACTCATCCTAATTCCTGCACATCCCCCCGCCTTTATACAAAAAAAATATATATTTACATAACGTCTGGTGTTGTGTGCTCCTGATTTTCTTATCTTGTCTAAAATAACAAGACTCCTCTCACAGAACAGTGAGCAGTAATCTGATTTCAACAGGCAGTACATCAGAGGTGCCACAGTAGTACTCTGGGTTCCCAAAACTGTGCTTGTTTTCTCTCTGTCTCTCTCTCTCTTTCTCTCTGACAACTCAGCGACGGTGAACAAATAAGTTGTTCCCAGGGGCTCAGTGTGGGGGCTACTGGCTACTACTTTTACCTCTGGTTTAAGTCCTCTATAGTCTGAAATGTAATGAACACCCCCAGCTGTGCTCGTTTAAGGAGGTATCACATCAAAGAAGGCAAACATAGCAGCATTTTTTTACAATAATAAGCTTAAAGATAAGGATCTGTGGCTATCACCTTTTTCATGTATCTGTGAAGGACTAACTTTGGTGCCAGCTATGGATACTTTTAGCTATGGGAGGCATTTATTTATTTGTTTTCCAGGAAAGCAGACATTGAAGTAGTCAAGCAATGCCATGCTATCACTACATGCTTGTTTACACCACTGACTTTGCAGCGCATCAACCCATGCACACAGGCCGATATGCTGCAAAGTCTGCTTTGTAGACACTTTCCAGAGCGCCATAAGTGTGCTTTGGATCCCTTTTCTGCTGCAGTTCAATTGTGGGTACCCATATCGCAGCGAGCACGTTAGCTAATATAAACCCTTTGATGTACTCGCTCCAATGGGAAGCCTTCTGTCCCAGTGTCTCCCAGCATCCTATGCCAAATTTACAGCCTTTCCTCAGAGCGACCTGCAGAGCTGTGAGGGCAGGCTGTGTAAAAACTAAATTGATATAGAAGCAGCCAGCATAGCAGAAAGGAAGCAGCACAAGTGCAACAGTGCTATGGCCGTGTAAACATGGCTGTAGATAAATATCTGTCTCAAGTATCACTTAACTCACTTTGATGCCAGTTGTGTGGCTATGGGTTGGGAGGAGGCTATTGTTTACATGAGTGACTGTTAAAAGGGAAAACATGGTGTTAATTATAATTTTCCACTCAGACAGGGCTGCTGCAGTTTGTGTTCCTGACTGGAGATTGGCAGCTTTAGCAGTGAGAAGTAAGGGGGCCAAAATATGGCCCTCCCGGCACCTTTCAATTACATAGAACTCAGGGGTCCTGTAGAAATGTAAGGGGGCCCTGCCCCTCCGTTCCCCCTGTCATTCAAGCACTGTACATGCTACCCCCTCAGGTAGTATCACAACAAGCAGACTGAATACAGATGAATTTGTGATGCTGCCGCTACAGTAACATCCCTGGAGGCTTTCCTTAGATGCAGATGTGATGTATCATAACACCTATTCCACCGGCAACCTCTCCTAAGCTGAAATGATCATGAGTGGGATAAATTATTAATTGCAAATTAATTAAAGTTTTCTACTTTTATCTATTCTTATATCTGCCTCTGCTAAATATTTAAACATAGACCTTTAGAAGCTGAGCACAGCAATCATTTTAATTACATAGATCTATAGGCTGATAGCAAAGTTGTGAAATTAATTTTGATCGGCCTGGACTTGTCTCACAGAGAGAGGGATTTCTTTTGTTTCTGCATTTTAGCTTGCTCAAGTAATTTGCCTCTTTAGGAATGTTGCTGTTTATTTTACTGGAGCAAGTGGCATTCCTGAATGATTGTCATTTTATTTTCTTTTTGTTTTCTGCATCATAAATCAAAAAAATGGCTAGATCAGGTGGTTACTGCAACAGTTTCTTGTTAGTACTTCTTGGCATTGACCTTCACGAGATGCCAGCACTGCTGATGCCTGAGCATTCCTCGGAAAAGGGGAAGACATGGGATGAGATGGGACATCTCTGGGAAAACTTAAAAACCAAAAAAACATAATATTATGACTGGCCCTTTAGCACAGCAGTAGCACTACCGTCCTTAATGTTGGCAACCCATGTTCAGAAATGAGCGCAGGCCTTCAAAGGCCAGTGTCATGCAAAATCGGTTCCTACTGCAAACAGTTCCCTTTCATGAAAGGTTTAATGGGAGCTATTCTTGCTTTTGCAATGGAGACTACTTCATGCTGATTTACTAATCTAACTCCACTTGTGGAGACCAGGTGGAAGCACAGAAAGGGGAGGGGTCATCACCAGATGCCAGGTATGCATACGTACTTGAATCTCTGCACATCAGCACCCTTGGGGAGAAAATCGGGAGGACAGAGGGAAATGCTCTGTCTGCCTATACTGGCACCCCTCCCCCCCACAGGCTCTCCCACATCTGAGACAGCAGGCCACCTACCACAGTGTGGTCCTGGGCAAATGGTGGATAACCAGTAAGTCTGTGACAATGTCAGTGACAGGTCTGGGGGGGTGACATCGATATAGGTATGTGTGTGGGGGATGTTTGTGTATGTATACAGTAGGTAGGAGTGTGTGTGTGTGTGTGTGTGTGTGTAGCCATGTTTGTGCGTGCTTATTTGTTTGTGTTGCACTCTAGAGAAGGCAGCTGTAGTATTTCAGGCAGATACTGTATCCTTCTTTGCAAGATAAACTGATTTCCGTATTTAAAATAAAACATCTTTTTCTCTCAGGCTACAAATCATGTCTATTTCCAGAAAGGAATCTAACCCAAAGAGGAAAAGAAAAAGTAGAAAGAGAGTGCGCCTGTTTGTAGTGTTACTGAGGTGACTCATTACAGAGCAGCAATGGGGACAGATGCTCTCCATTTGACTAAATTGACAGGTAAGGTTTCACAGCTCCATTGGCATGCCAGCTGAGATCTGCTGCTTCTGAGAATCTCAGCCCATTTGTTTGTGAATGCAAAACAAAACAGTTGAACTCATCTTGGGTAAGACGTTACTAGAAGCCAGGTGATTATCAAAGCAGTACATTTTTTTAAACAATAATTGTAAGGCTGCTAGAGCCAGCCAGTATTTTATTTGTTGTGTTGACTTGTAATCTCTGTTATTGACATGTATCTTCTGTAGAAGAGCACTTGAGCTCAAAAGGTATTCTCTGAAATTTTCAATTGGAAGGCTTAGCCTGGAGTTCAATGGACAAGCAGCCAGCCACTTCCACTTCCTGAGGGTTCGAGTGATAAAGGCGAGTCTGAAAGACCGCCTATCACATAGAGCAAAGAAACTTGACCCCACGGTCAAATGAGCGATGGATATTGTAGCAACCGTCACAAATACTTAAAAAAACATACAAAAAGTCCCCCGCACCCCCCAAAACTTAAATAATAAACTCTGAAGGGGGTGCGGCCCACAGGGCAAGTAATTGGATGCTGAAACAAAAAATTTATTCTGCCTGTTGCAGGAACCGCACCTGGGGCTGCTTGCATTGCAAGTGGTGGTGTGTACCACTACGCTACGCAAGCAGCTCAGTGGGAATTGGCCTCAAAGAACACTATATTCTGCAATAGCGAGTACAGTTCCTTGCTGTACTCGCTATACAGGATATAGCGCCATATTGCACCACTCGCTCTCTTGTAGAGTGCTATTATTGAGTCGCTCAAAAGTGCAGTGCTCAATAATCAGCACTCTACATGGGTGCTACCCTTCCTGAGCTATATAAGCATTTCCTTTCAGCTTCCTTCTGAAGCACTTTTTTCTTTGCAGCCGAAGGCTACATCAGTCGGTCCTCTGAACTGGCTGAGGCCTACCCTGGGGCCTCCCCCCCACCCACTGTGCTGCTCCTGCTTGTCTCTGCTAGACTTCTGTGCTTATTTTCCTGCTTCTGGTTTGTATTTTGCCTTCGGCTGTGTGTGTGCTTCTTTCTGTCTTTGTTCCCTGTTTTCTGTGTTTGTGTGTCTTTGCTTTGTTTTGGGGGGGGGACTTTGTTTCTAAGCACCTAGCATATTGCTCCAGAGCTTGTACTACTTGCTCTCAGTTTCTCACAACTCTCAAATTACTTGCAATGCAACTGTAATCATTATCTGTGTGTTTCAGCTTAACAATAGCTGCTTTCCTGTTGCATACTTAATTGTTTTCACCTGACTCAGGCTTACTCTGAACCCTAGCTATGCAGCTCAATCATGCTCTCTCAACACATTATACTTACCTCATTGCAGCAGTTTCATTGCAATGCCTGGTGATAGCTACTTTCAGAGCATTGTGCCTCCTTTTATTTTATGTTTATTGCAATTTTATAATTCAGTGTACTCAATACAGATGTTGCTTCTATGTTCATACACCCTGTTGTACTCCGAGATCAGCTAAGGCTACTGCTGATGCTGTAAATTAGTTTCAATACCGGCATGTGGGGCTCGGCCCTTCCATCACTTTGTTTTTCCTACGGCGGGGACTTGGAGGTGTTTGGGGAATCGTGGCCCCTTGTGGCTAATTATTCTAAATCTTGTCTCTGTCGCCGACAAATCTTCTGAGTATGTGTCACCTCTATTAGCTTTTGGATGCCTGGCTGGCTTGCCCCACTATTCAGTGCTGTTTCATTGCTACTATGTTATGCAGACCTATGTGCAGGTCCACCTATTACTACTCTGTTTACTGAACTATGTGCAGATCCACTCTTGCTTATGCCATCGTTGCTCATGCCTGTTGCATCCCCTCGGCTTCAGCCTCTGGCATGTCTGCTGCATGCAATCTGCTTTTGACCTTGCAAGGTCTCAGCACTCAACGCTCAATACGGTTTCAGCATACCAGTGCTCATTCAGCTGCTCACCAGCTTTTCAGCTCTCTGTCAGTTTTGGGGCATGCCAGCCATACCATTACGGTGCAGGGTTCCCTGTAGCCAATGGTCTCGTGCTGCATTCAGTCCTCATCTTGAGCGTGCCCAACTTGGGGCGGGGTCCTTCTCACCTGGCACATACTGTAGCTGGGAGTGTCCTCACTCTGGGTTTGGCTTTAGTAGTTTGCTATGCGACAGCAGCTCCTGGTGTAGAATTTAAGACTAGCATGAAGGGTGGAAAAAGTTACCTCCTTTGGCTCTAGTGTTCCACTATAATGGTTATCCATTGGCTTTAGTGGTTTCCTTAGCAAGGCACCTTCACTGCATTCTTCCTACGACTGTCTTTGGTTCACCTGGGTTGAGTTTAGGGTGAGTAGGCCAGGTGAGTGCCTCAGCAGTCATTGCTCTCCTCCTCCCACCTTGGTTGCCCACCATGTTGCAGAATTCTCTCTCAACGTTCCACAGCATTCCCGCTAATGGGATTGAGTGAGAGCCTTCTTCCAAATTGGAATATTTTCCACCTCCCTTTCATTGGGTTTTCCAAATTTAAGCTGCAGAGCCATCACTAAATAAAATATCCCAAGCCTGAAGGGAAGGTGACCTAGGCCTTGGATCCCCAGAGATTTCCTCCTCATAGGGATTTTTTCTCTCCTCCGTTGCCTCAGGTCATAACTGTTAGTTAGCATAATAGTTTGCCCTAGTTTCATAAGGTAGGTTCCGCTGTTGGATGGATGTGGATGGTGGCCCTGCTGTTCCCTCTCTTCTTAGAGATTCCCTCATTCTCAGCGCAAACGATCAGAATCAAGCCACGCAAACATGGACATTTCATTACGTTATTAACCTGAGCATCTCATTACATTATCAAACTGTCTATGCTTATCCACTACCACGTCACAGTTACTGCTTGCTTATATGCTTCATACTTCATTCTTTTTGGGGATCCTTTCTAAGGTACCTTTAGCCACAGGAATTGTCCCGTGGCACCTCTAAGGGTGGAACCCTCTTCGAGGGTTCCTTGCCTTTGGTACCCCTACAGGGTGGTAATTATTCTGTAATAGAGAGTGTGAACGGCCAAAACCAAACTATCACAGTTGCACAAGCATAACACTATACTGGCTATGTAGGCCATTGAATTGGAAGGTTTAGCCTGGAGTTCAATGGACAAGCAGCCAGCCACTCCCACTTCCTGAGCTATATGAGCAGTTCCTCTCAGCCTCCTTCTGAACCACTTTTCTCTTTGCCCCACCATCCGCCCTTCCCCTCCTCCTCCTCCAGTGGCATCACTACTCTCCTTAGGATGCTTTCTAAGGTACCTTTAGCCATGGGAATCATCCTGTGGCACCTCTGGGGTGGAACCCTCTTTGAGGGTTCCTTGCCTTTGGTACCCCTACAGAGTGGTAATTCCTCTGGAATAGAGTGCAAATGGCCAAAACCAAACTAACACAGTTGCACAAGCATAACACCATACTGGCTGCGTAGGCCATTGAATAAATAAATAAAATTAAGTTGCAGATTTGATTTGTCAAAAAAAAGGAGATTTTCCAATAGGCATAGATTAGCATTCATTACAATTGGTATGATACTACTTTACCTATCTTTCCTACAGATATCAGTGATACATTTTCCTCAGACATTCATTAGAACTCGTTGTACTTATTCTATAATTTTTATGTACTATTGTATTATTTGATAGACTGGATACTTCTGTGAAAACGGGCACTTGTTGCTCAAAGACCTACCTAAATAAATAAAATAGAATGAAAGAACTAGACAAAATGCATGCCTGCAATTTGTAAGGTCTGGCAACTGGCAGAGGGTAAAATACTCAGAGAGAAGCAACAAAAGTGGAGGATGAAGGACCAGATTTTCAAAAATGAAACAATTGCACAAGGGCAGTAAAAAAAGTTGTGCAGATGGGAGTGCCCATGTGCAACTGCAGTTTTTACTGGATGCAAGCAGTTTTCAAAAAAGGTTGTCTTTCTGTGACATTTCCCACATTTTATGGTAGTTTCTGCACAAAAATTGAAAATGCACCTACTTGCAAATAAATTCTGAAACTGGAATTTTCATAAGTGCTGGGATTTCTCCCTGCACTGGTGACTAGCACATAGGGACTTTGCTCCTGAGCTATGCAAATCTTTAAAAATTCAACTCTAAAGCTTTCAGATTTCTGAAAATTATACTTCTGGTCCTCTCAGGTGTGCATATGTTTAATGAACTATCTAGTCTAGTGCAAACACTCAATGGAAGCATGTGCAAATATTTGAATTTCACCAAATCTAACCAGCTGCACTCCTTCGTAAGGCTGCCTGATATACTGTAGTTACTACAGACTTCTTGGGATAAGTAAAATGAGAGTAAAGAACATTTAGGAGGCATTTTACCATATTCCTTCCTCAGTTCCTGTGTGAGAACTACTTTATTGCCTCATCACAGTAACCACAGTAGTTAGCAGAAACAATATCATCACCCCTAGCAACCTCCATGCTGATCACAGTACCCATGATAGCATCACCCCAGCAACCTCTATGCTGATTACAGTAACCATGGTAGCAAGCAGCATCAATCACCCCACCTTTATGCTACAAACATAACCTCACTCTGATCTGCCAGCGCTGTAACATAAAGTTAGAAAAAAAACAAAACACATAACTGTATTTTGTGTAGTCTGGATGAAATGAGTGAGCATGGTGATTGTCTTCAAAAGGGAGCTAGATGGGTTGCTGAGGATCTGGGCACTAATGCTCCCCTTCATCTAACCCTCTGAAAACAGTGACTGTTTGAACTTTGAGGTGACTGAACAGAGTGGATAAAGCGCAATATCCCTACATAAATTGAAACTTACAGTATGTTAGAAGCATTGTGACTGCTTCTGGCTGCTGCATGCTTGGGCTCTCCCTCCCGGATCAGGAACACAATGTTTAGGTATACTGCCTCTTTCAATCAGTCAGAAGAGCAGAAACCTTAGTGTTACACACACAGGGCTCAGTTCTCAAAAGGGTGATACAGGGCTTTCAAAAGCCCTGTGTTAAACCCTGCACTGCCTCAAACACATTGCAGCACCTTGCACCCCATTCACAAAGGTTGCATGCATTTGTGACACTTTAACCCCTTTATGGCAGCTTGCACCAAATATTTGGTGTAGACCCCGTAAAAAGGTCTGCAAAGTCAGACCAGAAAAAGCTGATCTAACTCGCAGCATGTGCCACACAGGATCAAGAATTTCAATTGCTGGCCAGGGTATGCCGCAAGCCCCATGCGCCATGTGTTTGGTGCAACCGGGGTCTGAGGTATTCTGACTTATTTGAGAACCAAGCCCTCAATCTGCATATCATTGCTCTCCTTGCCACCCCGCCACAACAGACATACATAATTATTCATGCAGCCTTCATATCAGGGCTGTCCAAGTCTCCCACAACAAACAATCATGCACAACCTCCCTTCCCCCCCACACACACACACACTCTGCATATCAGGACTCTTTAGTCTCATCCTACCCATATACACAGGCTATAATCAGTACTCTCCTTAGGTCCCCCCACACAGCCTCTGTAGCAGGGCTCTCTCACCTCCCCAAAACACACAGTTTACATGCCAAGGCTATCCTTAGACCCCCCCTTTTCCACAAACAAACACACACACACACACTCTATTATTAGAGCATTCCTTTGTAGTCCCACCCTTAGTCTTCTACTCTTCCTGAAGAGGCATTTTACCCATGTTGCTACTGCCATTACTCTGAGGAATACTTTTATGCCACTTCATATTAACAGTGGTAGCAACATGGATACTTCCACACTTAGCTTCGTAGTGGTAGCAGCTCTCCTCCATGGCCCTGTTTCCCATTGAATTGTTACACATATCTTTCCATAGTGGCTCACCTCTGTGGCTCCAACCGGGCCTTACACCTTGCTACTAATAGTTGCTCACCTCTGTGGCCCCAGCCAGACTTTCACATTTAGCTGCCAGTAGCTCCTCACCTCTGTGGCCCTGACTGAGCCTTCAGACCCAGCCACTGATAGTGGCTTTCCTCTGTAACAGGAAGCCACAGCACTGTCGACAGTATACCATCCATCTGTTGCCAGCTCATGCACCAGTCACAGCCAACCAAAAGGTATACAGTAACTGGATGTCATAACCCCATCCCTCCCAGAATGTATTCTGCCTGTTTTTTCCAGTCTCTCACTCTGTTCCTGGCCCTGTTTGCTAAACAGAAAAACAAAGAAATTCTTAACACCTCTCTCTGTTTACTCTCCTGCTCCCTCCACCCATTGCCAGCCAATCTTTTAATAAAAATACCTCCCACACTCTAATTCTTTCTTTTCTGCTAACAATGCTCTCAATCCATCAATCTCTCTGAAATTATGGTCCATCTAGGCTCAGACTGGGATACGGGGGCCCACCTGGAAAATTGATACAGTGGGCTCCACCTGGGAAATCAATAGGGGAGTGACCCAGGTGACACACTCAGTTAGTATTCCACTTATCTATGATACACTAGCCCTGTGTTTGCATTTTACATTTGCTTGCAGTGCCCAAATTACCACATTTAATAAGAAAGTAGATGATGAATGTAAAGATTTTCAGAGTTAAAAAAGTGGCCAGGTACCAAACAGAGGGGACCCACCTAGAAATTCCCAGGTATTGTGGCTGGCCAGTCAAACTCTGGGTCCATCATCTGCATTTTTAAAACAATGATCTCTCAGAGCTCTTATCTTAACTGTCCTAAAAAGCCTGGTCCCATACTTTGACCTCTTTCATACCCCCACACTACGTTCCAAGCACCAGTCTATAAATAAAACCCCCCACACTCCAGCCTTCTGCATGCTTTCACAATTCCCAACCTCAGAAGTGGATCTGACCTCCCACCCCCTCAAGAGGCTTCCACAGAGAATTTTAAACCCTGTAATCGGTTTCGTAGTAGTCCCCTGCCTCACCTGTTCACCTGATCTCAGATAAAGAAGCTCCATGGTGACTACTGGTCCCCTCTTCTCTGCTGTATTTCATAGATCTATGGGGTTAGATTTTCGAAGAGTGGCACAGTGCTTGCCTCCAGCCCTGTACCACAACACTTTGGTTTTGACAGTGCACCATCCCCTTCACCACAACTGCACCTGATTTTGTAATCTTGGGTGCAGTTGCTATAGTTTTCACTAGTTACGGAATCTTGTGCCACATATCTGGTGCAAACTCCATAACACAGGCCTCCAGGATTGCTACAAGTTAGACCAGGAAAAGTTGGTCTAACTTGCAGCAATTGCCGCACAGGATGGAAAATCCTGTTACATCACCGCAAGCCCCATGTACCATATTGTTGGTGCACTGGGGCTTTCAGCAATCTAAGAGTTTTGAAATTCCCGCCCATAGTGTCTGAAGGCAATGACCATCCTGGGCCCTTTTCAAACTGACCAACTCAGCCCCAGCACCTGCCTTCTCACAGACATACACCACCTCAAGTCCTCATAGGCTGTACTGCCTGGTAGAGACTACTGGTGCAGAGCTTCTGACACTCCTCCTTGGTCTGGATTGGTGATGAGTTTCATGCCATGGTCAATGGTGTAGGCCCTGCACAAGGACGACCATCATCCTGCAGCTGCTGCCTACATTTTCTCACTTGACTTTCATTAGTCCATCACAGTCCTCAAATCTCTATGTTCTAATAAAATTATCATGAACTTCAATTCACTGTGTTTCACAACAATTACCACCCACACTCTCATGTCATCAGTTTCACTCAGACATCAGTTTGCTATATTTTACAGCAACTAAGCAAAACTGATCTTACTATACAAGACACATTCATAAATACACACTTCATGCATAAACAAACACTCAAAAAATTATATGTAACTAAACCAATATACAATACTGATCAAAAATACAGATATTGTACAGTATATGGTTAAGTGTTGTAAAATCTCATCAAAAATACAGATATTGTACAGTGTATGGCTAAGTGTTGTAAAATCCATGTTATAGATGGGCAAAAGTTCTTGTGCAGAGTTCAAATGTCATATAAAGTTGTTGTGCACAGCTCAAAGGTCACAGAAAGTTGCTAGTCATGGTTATCTCCTGTGAAGCCCCACATTGATGCAGTAATTTATTTTTAATATGTTACTATGGGCAGTGAAAGGTAGGTGGAAGGGGAGTGTATGGGTCCTGCTTACCACTGTATATAAATTAAAATTTTCACTTTTGACATACAATAAAACCATTTACTTGCAAAAAATGGGCAACCATGCCCAACTCTGCATGTGTTATGCATTATTCACTATGTGTCATATTAATAACAGAATAATTACAACATTACACATCGAGATAAATCAAAGGCAACTGTCATTGGCTCTAGCCAACTCTTGTTTAAAAAGGCAGTGAGACAATCGCCACTGCCTATACCATGTGAGATTCAAACTAAATTAAATCTTGTCTTCTGATTGGTCAGCTGAGGTCTTCACCCATGTGTATATCCAACAATAACTCACAGCTGAGCACAGCTGAGGAAGAGCATTTATGAACTACCACAAAATATAATTAAATGCATTTTAAGTTCATTATACACATGAGTTTATTGTATAATCACAATAACACACTCTAGGATGTGGGTAATTGTAGGATTACCCACCCAGTTGTGCCTCATGACACACTGCATGAGACGTAGGTAAATCCCCCAATAACTTACACACTGTTGTGCCCTATTGTTTAAAGGAAAACAACACCCTCATGTCTTGTAAATGTTATTTGCTTCTATGTCAACAGGAAACTGTTTTCGTGTAGCTTTTAGGGACATACATGACTGCTTTAGTTTATTTTCACTGTTCATACTAGTCCCTTTAACTATCCTGGGGGATCTCCATTTGTTGTTTGCTGAAATCTCGTTGTCGCAGAGAGTTGCATTAGCATATCAGAACATAACATGTCAGCACCCTTTAGGATCCACGGTATGCCTGTCTGCTAAATTAAGAGTTCAACAAAACAAGTTGCAGCATGGAATGAAATAACACATTTACCTTCAGTTAGCTTTGTAAACTGTCAGAGTTGTAATGCAGGTTTTTTCCCTTTAAATCGCATTCAATATGTGTGGTTTAATACAGTCTTCTTCAGGATATTTCTACTTTCAGCATAGAGATACTGTACATGGTATAAACTGTTGCTGTGATATCATGTTCTCATATACTAATGCAGTTCTCATGGACAATGAGATTTCAACAACCATAAAATGGAGACCCCCATGATGGTTACAGAGGACTAGCATGAACAGTGAAAACAAACTAAAGCAAACCCGTATATCTCCCATCACTTACAGGAAAAGAGTTGTCTGCTGACATGGAAACAAATAAAATGTACAATATATGAGGGTGTAGTTTTCCTTTAATCTTCTGTGAAAAGAAAAGTTAAATATTAGCTCAGTAATTTGGTATCTCTTCTGACCCTGTTCTGTTCTGGAATAGGCTCCACTCTTTCTCCTCCTTCCCTTCCCCTCCCTACCTGCCCTCTCTTTATCTTCTCTGTGAGCTCTCCTTACATACATGCTCCTGTGACTAACCCGCTCCTCTTTCTGTCCCACTCCCCCTGTTATTGCCATGGGGTTCCAGCTCCCTGCTCTCCTACCATAGGGCTATGCAGAATTTCTGCTGGCATAATTCTGGCACTATGTCAATTCAGCTCCCGATAAGCTTGGTGCAGTTTCACAGGGAATTCGGCAGACTTCCACTCAATGAACTGCGATTTTTAAACTGTGGGTTCTAAATCTGACCCACACTGCTGTTTTTTAAATCACAAAACTGTATTGTGGAAAAACTGCAGAAACTGTGAAATGTTACCATAATCTATGGAATTCTGTATAAGCTGATGAAATACCAAATGTTGAGTGATTTTTCACAGCATGGGAAGGTCTGTTCTGACTCAGGGGTGAAGTCTGGTGCAGGCGGAGTTTGGCAGTTGCACACAGCACAACCAGTCTCTTGTCTATCCCCACTGTGCTCCTCCAGACCTATAGTTGTGTTATATTGTGTATTACTGTACATCCTGTCTCCATCTTTCAAATCAAATCGAATCAAACTTTATTTGTAAAAGGCGGCTTTCCGAAACCAAGGCGCCTGTACATATCATAATAAAATAAATCAATAAATAATTAAAACAGTAAATAAAATTAATCCAAGGCAGCAACATTAAAAATCATTATATGCAAGACTAAAAAGAAATGTTTTTAATGCCCCCTTAAAGCTTTGGACGGTCGGGCAATTTCGCACATGACGAGGTAGAGAATTCCACAGGGTTGGGGCCATAAAACTAAAAGATCTGGTCCCAGATGTCTTTAAACGAACCCTGGGGATCTCCAGCAATCCCTCGTCAGTGGATCGGAGAGAGCGGGAGGGACAGTAGGGACAAAGGAGATCTTTCAGGTAACCAGGTCCCTGATCTTGTAGGGCCTTATAGGTCAACAAACTGACCTTGAAGGTGATTAGCCAGCATATTGGCAGCCAGTGCAGTCCACGGAGCACAAGCGTTATATGACTGGCCCTAGAAGAACCAGTCAATAGCCTGGTTGCCACATTCTGCACTAGCTGCAAGCAGTGAATATCAACCCCTGGTAGCCCAAGGTAAAGGTCATTGCAGTAGTCAAGGTGGGAGGTAACAAAGGCGTGGACCAAAGTAGGAAGATCGTCAGGAGGAACCAAGTGCTTCACCCGGGCGATGTTCCTCAGATGATAAAAAGAGGCTTTGACAACTGCCGACACATGAGGTTTAAGTGTCAAACAGTCATCAAACACAATGCCCAGGTTCCACACCTGGTCTGAAGTAGTTAGCTGAACACCCCCAAGCCATAAACCTGAAGGTGATCCCGCCAACAAACCCACCTCCCGGTGACCTGGGTCCACAACCAACACCTCAATTTTCTCTGGATTCAACCGCAGCCAACTCACATTCATCCAATCCTGGATTTCGGTGAGACAGTTTTTAAAGACCGAAACAGCAGCATCTTGGCTGGGCACAAAGGACATGTACAGTTGAGTATCGTCTGCATAGCAGTGAAAACCCAAACCGTATAGCCTAATAATCGTTCCCAACGGCAGCATGTACACCGCAAACAACAAGGGCGCCAAAATGGAGCCCTGTGGCATCTCACAGGATAGGGGGAATGATGCCGAGGAAAAAATCCCAGACACCACCCTCTGAGTCCTACCCTCAAGGATAGATCGAAACCAACTGAGGACTGTACCAGACAGCCCACAGATAAACCACAAGTGTTCCAATAGCACACCATGGTCCATGGTGTCAAATGCTGCAGAGAGATCAAGAAGGACCAAGATAGAACGGGTCCTTCGATCTCTCGCTATTAGGAGGCCATTTAGTACCCGGACAAGAGCTGTCTCAGTACTATGTCTCTTCCTAAATCTGGACTCGAGAGAATCATAGACATTGTGGCTGGTCAAATGATCGTCCAGCTGCGACGCGACCACCTTATCAATAACCTTACCCACAAAGGGCAGGTTAGAGACAGGCCTGTAGTTAACCAGACAATCTGGGTCCAAGGAGGATTTCTTATGGAGGGGCTGAACCACGGCCTCCTTCAGAGGATTTGGAAAATTCCCCCTCTCCAAAGACCTCCAGACTATCTCAGCAAGGACCGGACCGATTTTATCCACACAGCCCACTAAGAGACATGTGGGTCCCGGGTCTAAACCACAGTCGGTCGGACGCAATGACTGGATGACCATCACAATGTCACTGATTGTGGGAAGGCTGAAGTCAAACCACACAAACTGGGTGTCCGACATCTCCTGCCGACCATCACAGCTCCCATTAGGGAGGGTCAAGCAGATATCAGACCTGATTGTGGCAATCTTATCTGAAAAGAATTGAGCAAACCCCACACCTTTCTTGAGAAAAAGCACTCCTGGGCTGAAGACAGATTGGATTGCACAATCTGTCCATAGTCCGGAAAAGCTGAGCTGGTCGATTCTGTGCAGCAGCAATCTCTCTGGACAGGAATTCTGCCTTCTTACGAGAAATTTGCTGATTGATAGACCACATAATGGTCCATCAAACTAAGTTTGTCACAATCCAGACCCGACTTCCACCAGCACCTCTCTAACCTTCATCCAACTCTCCTCAACTCCTTCAGAGTCTCATCAAACCAGGGAGACCTGGGGCGAAGAGTGAGGGGACGAACACAAACAGGAGAAATGGAAACCAGGGCCCATTTTACCACCTTATTATAGGCAAGTATCAGGTCCCTTGGATCCATGCAATCACTTGGTAAACTGGATAGGTCCAGTACTGCCATCAGGCCATCTGGGGAAACACCCCTCAAAGGGGGGTACTGGACCATCTCCATAGGGGCTGGCCTACTAGGGGTGGCCTCAAAACTGAACCCAATGTAATGATGGTCAGACCACCCAACTGGTTCCACCTCCAAATCTTTACTGTGTATTATTGCCTATTACTTACATATGACACTGCATTTTTCCTTTGTGTACCAAGCACTGTTTATTGAGCTGTGTTTATTACTTTTCCATTTGTAACAACCCCCCCAGCACCACCAGGTATCACAGGGAAATGTGATTCAACTCAGTGAGCCTTTACTGGACAAACATTCTAAATAAATACACTTAAAGGCCTGGATTTTCAAATGTCTGGATGTAGTACGTGTGTCTTTTTTTTTTTATGCAACCATTTGATGCTAAATATGTCAAAAAGTGTATGCCCTTTTTTCAAACATTCTGATATATGTATGTTACTTTCCTCACTTTACAGCAAAAAATAAAAAGGCCTCATGCATCAAAATTTGTATGCGTGCTTCTTTTTCTGCACACAAATGGTGATATTTGCAACATAACCTCCCACAGGATATCTTTGACAAGTGTGACTCTTAAAATCCTAAAATCATCTCCTGTTAAACAAGCATTTGTCAATGCCGAATGTTGTCTCACTGGCATTGGCATTGGTAGTGCAGGAGTTAGAGATACATAATAGGAATAGCAGTGAAGCATGGAACTGACACTAACCCCAACCCACCCTGCAGAGACTGACAGGTGCTGGGGCATCAGCTATAACGCTCATGCCATTTTACCTCAGCCTACCTTGTAGACACTGATAAGTGTCGTGGTGTGCTTTGGGGTCTTTGGGCCTTATACTTACCCCATTCCATAAGGAAGTACGCTGAGACGCGTGCAGTATAAGAAAATGGGCCTCACCCTACCCTGTAGACACTGACAAGTGTCATGGTGTGCTTTGGGGTCTTTGGGCCTTATACTTACCCCATTCCATAAGGAAATACATTGAGACGGGTGCAGTATAAGAGAATGGGGTGAACTTTAGGGCTGAACACTCCAAGGCACACCTCGATGCCTGTCACTGGCTGCAGGGTGGGGGTGGGGTGGAATGGTATGAGCATTACAGCCAATGATCCCAACCTCTGATGCCTGGCAGTCTCTTCAGGGTGGGGTGTTACATTTGGAAACTCTAATGTTGTAGATGTTTGTTGATATTTTCACTCCAAATTTTCAACATAGGCTTTTTGTTACACCGCCTGATGAAAAGCGGCACAATCAGTTTGTTAGCTGAAAGGTGGTTTTGCACAGCGGCTATGCCATTTGGCGACACAGGGATGAAAACACATTTTGGGCAGGATGTGGAAAATGACAACTGTATTGTTCATGAGGAGGCGTAAAAAAATGGCAACGTTGAAAATCTGGAGTGAAAACATGAAAAATAGGTGAAGTCATGAGCATGCATAGAAACTGCACAACACACGTCTGTAACCCAATTATTTTTGGGATTTTTTTAGCCACATTTTCAACATAAGTATTTTGGGACCTCACCTCATGAACAGTGGTGCTGTGATTTTGTTAATCTGTCCGGAAAGTTGAGTTCCCACAGTGACCACGCCATTGTGCACCACAGGTGCGGAAACACATTTTGGGCAGGCTGTGAAAAATGACAGCTGTACTGTTCATAAGGAGGTGTGAAAAAAATGCCAGTGTTGAAAATCTGGCATGAAAATATTGCAAATTTGCGAAGTTACAAGGGTGCTTGGAAACTGCCCAACGCATACTTGTAACACAGTCATATATGGACTTTTGTCACCAAATTTTCAACATAGGCATTTTAGGACCTCTCCTCATGAACAGTGTCACCGTAATTTTCTCAAACTGTCCCAAAAACTGATTTCGCATTGCGACCGCGCTATTCTGTGCCGGACTTGCGAAAACACATTTTAGCCAACATATGTAAAATGACAGCTGTACTGTTCATGAGGAGGTATAGAAAAATGGCAATTTTGGAAATCTGGAGTGAAAATATTACAAATTCATGAAGTTACGTGTATGCGTGGAAACAGCACAATGCGCGCTCGTAAAACAGCCATTTGTGGGATTTTTTTCACCAAATTTGCAACATAGGCTTTTTGAAAGCCCCTCTCATGAACAGTGACACTGTCGTTTCGTTACTCAGTCCCAAAAGGTGATTCCGCACAGTGACCACAAAATCACCTTTTGGGACTGAATAACACCATGACAGTGACTGAATTCATGGGGAGGGGCCTCAATAACCCCATGTTGAAAATTTGGTGCAAAAATTCCAAAATGCCGAGATATGTACCAAAGTTGAAAAACCTATTTATGCCATTATACAGCTTACCAGCATTTCTTCAGTTCGCGATCGGCTTTGAAGAGTGCAGACGTGTTCCCAGTCCACGAAGATCATCGCGCAGACTCAAAAGATAAGTATGGGGTGAGGGGTGTGGAGAGGCAGGGTGCGCAGAGGGTGGGTGCGGGTTGGGGCAGGAGCTGGACAGACCCCGCGGTGTTTCTTCTTTTACAGGTTAAAAAAAATGCAGGATGTTTTTTTTAAAGGGGCATTTGGCACGCTGGGGTGGGCTCTGATGTACTACCTGGTACAGGGGCTAATGGGGACTGGGCACCCCCGTCGGCACATACCAAGATAAGGGGGCAAGAACTGAGGGGTATTGGGCAACCTCCTCGGCACATAACAAATGGGGGGTGCATTATGCCGACGGGGAGTGGGCTCCCCCGTCAGCACATAAACTGGGTCAGGGCATGCCGACAGGAGGATTGGGCACCCCCAAAGTTGGTATTGTGGCAGGCAGTGTACCACCATGTTTACTCTAATGTTTCACCAGGGAAGGCATGTCGGGGAGGTGCCGCTGCATATGACGAGCTTTGCTGTCATTGCATCGGACCTTTTCTTAGATGTGCTTACCACATTATGTATTCCTGGTGTGGCGCCTGCATGCTAGCTTATTGGGGAATGAAGAAAGCACCTACTGATATGTGCCCTGCATTCGCCCAACAGTGACCACGCCTCCAAATCAGCTACTAATGCAATAAGCGCACCAGCCAACATAAAAATAGAGATTTTTATGTGTGCGTGTGTGTATCTATCAGTCTGTTTAATCTATCAGCAGTGTCTGTTTGTCTGTATGTCTGTCTGTTCATCCGTCTATCTATCTATCTCTCTCTCTATCTATCTATCTATCTAGTAAGGCCACCTTTTTTGTAGTCTAACAGCTGTGACACAAAATGCAATTTCATCAAAATAATGGATGCAAGTATTTGAGAATCCAGACAAAGTCTGGAAAGAGGCAAAAAAACTTTAAACTAAGAGATTCCACACTTCTGCTGTAGGTTACAAGTTGACAGCCACCTGTCGGCCTCTACAAAACTGAATTTTTGACATAGTCAGGAAAGGCAAGTATTTTTTCTAGCTAGGAAAGGCTGGTGACATGGAAAATTGTGGAAATATAAAAAAGGATTAGATGTCAGCACTCTGTCGCAATGTAAATGTTTATTTGATAAATAGATGGATAACACAAGCACCAAATATAAGGAAAGACAGCCCACAGATGCACAGACCCAACATTTCATGTAAGGTGCTTCCTCTGGAAGGGTGGGGTGTCACATTATGTTTTTTTCAACTTCTGTTTCTCAACTGGCACCCACCTCGACTGGACCCCTAACCATGCCACATGACATCCCTGGCGCTTACCTTATGACTTATGACTTATGAATTGCTGGGACAGCAGAAGGCATGAGCCAATGTATGCAGTCCCTTTTAGCTGCAGTAGTAATATTCTAGACCCCTCTCTGTGAAGTGTTTGTCTAAGTTGTTCTTATAGGTATTGAAATTGCTGCTACACACTACCTCTGATGGCAGTCTATTCCATATGCCCACCACTCTTTGAGTGAAATATTTCTTCCGCCTACCTGTCTCTGCTGTCATCCTGCCAAGGACCAGGCCACAGGTACCCAGTCATCGGTGCAGGGCCTGTGAGGGACCAAGCCATCACTGTGCTATAGTCATTGGTACAGGGCCTGTGAGGAACCGGGCCATCCCTGTGCTACAGTCATTGGTGCAGGACCTGTGAGGGACTTGGCCATCCCTGTGCTACAGTCATCGGTGCAGGGCCTGTCAGGGACCGGGCCATCAATGTGCTACAGTCTTCGATACAGGGCCTGTCAGGGACTGGGCCATCACTGTGCTACAGTCATTGGTGCAGGGCCTGCGAGTGACTGGACCATCCCTGTGTTACAGTCATCAATACAGGGCCTGTGAGGGACTGGGCCACCAATATGCTACAGTCATCAATACAGGGCCTGTGAGGGACTGGGCCATCCCTGTGCTACAGTCACTGGTGCAGGGCCTGCGAGGGACTGTGCCTTCAATGTGCTACAGTCATCAATACAGGGCCTGTGAGGGACTGGGCCATCACTGTGCTACAGTCATCAATACAGGGCCTGTGAGGGACTGGGCCATCACTGTGCTACAGTCATTGATACAGGGCCTGTCAGGGACCGGGCCATCACTGTGCTACAGTCATCGATGCAGGGCCTGTGAGTGACCGGGTCATCATTGTGTTGCAGTCATCGATACAGGGCATGTGAGGGACTGGGCAATCACCATTCTGCAGTCATTGGTTCAAGGCCTGTGAGAAACTGGGCCATCACCATGCTGTAGCCATCAGTGCAGGGCCTGAGAGGGACTGGTCCATCACCATGTTGCTGTCATCGATGCAGGGCCTGTGAGAGATCAGCCATCACCACACTGCAGTCATTGGTGCAGGGCCTGTGAGGGATCAGTCATCACCATGCCGCAGTCATTGGTGCAGGGCCTGTGAGGGACTGGGCCATCACTGTGCTGCAGTGATTGGTGCAGGTCTGTGAGGGACTGGGCCATCATTGTACTACAGTCATTGATGCAGGGCCTGTGAATGACCAGGTCATCACTGTGCTACAGTCATCGATACAGGGCCTGTGAGGGACCGGGCCATCACTGTGTTTTAGTCATCGGTTCAGGGCATATGAGAGACTAGGCCATCACCGTGCTGCAGTAATCAGTGCAGGGCCTGTGAGGGACTGGGCCATCACTGTGTTTTAGTCATCGGTTCAGGGCATATGAGAGACTAGGCCATCACCGTGCTGCAGTAATCAGTGCAGGGCCTGAGAGGGACTGGGCCATCACCATGCTGCTGTTATCAGTGCAGGGATTGTGAGGGATCAGCCATCACCACGCTGCAGTCATCAGTGCAGGGCCTGTGAGGGACTCTGCCATCACCACTCTCCAGTCATCAGTACAGGAACTGTGAGGGACCGGGCCATCACCGTGCTTCAATCATTGGTCCAGGACCTGTGAGGGATCAGGCCATCACCGCACTGCAGTCATTGGTCCAGAGCCTGTGAGGGACTGGGCCATCACCATGCTGCAGTCATCGGTCCAGGTCCTGTGAGGGACTGGGCCATCATTGCACTGCAGGCATCAGTCCAGGGCCTGTGAGGGACCAGGCCATCACTGTGTTGCAGTAATCGGTCCAGAGCCTGTGAGGGACTGGGCCATCATTGCACTGCAGGCATCCGTCCAGGGCCTGTGAGGGACCAGGCCATACCATGCTGCAGTCATCGGTCCAGAGCCTGTAAGGACTAGGCTATCATCTCACTGTAGGCATCAGACAGGGCCTGTGAGGGACAAAGCAATCACCACGCTGCAGCCATTGGTCCAGAGCCTGTGAGGGACTGGGCCATTGCTGCGCTGCAGTGAGAGGGTATTGCCTCTGTTTCATCCCTTTGGGATCACATTCAGGCAGTGATGAAATGCACATGCTCTGCCTCTGGGGAGACACCCCCAGCATGCAGGCATGGGGTTCCCTTCCCTTGCTTTCCAAAGTCCCTGCCACTAGTCATGCATTCTCTCCTCCCTGAGGAAGAAGAATGGCCCCAAGGATGCTCAATCCTCCCACCCCCAGCTAGCCCCAGAGTGACCCTCACATATTCCTGAATTTGAGTAATCTGTGCAGCAGGCAGTGAGGTAGCCAGTGCCTCAACCTACCACGCCACTGGGCCAGCCATGTCCCATTATGTTTGAAGCTCGTATTATCCTTCTGTTTAAAAGTAACGCTTTGTATTGAAATGGAGTGCTGGTGCTGTACTTCTTTTTTGGAATATTTGTGTGCGGTTTGCACTGAGCATAGTAATTCCCAGGGCAGCCCTATATGCTAACATTTCAAAACTGGGGAAAACCTTGCACAGGCATATCATTTAAACTGGAGAGACACACATGTATTTCCAGATAACAGACTACGGGCTAAGATAGCAACAACTGAATGAAAAAGAAATTGTTAATTAGTTAAAACAATTAGAGAAACAATACAAGGAAAATATGCATAGGGTATACCGCACTGCATATTTAGTTTGAATTTATGACCAGGAAAGACACGGGGAGCTATGCTATCTTGTTTCCATGTTCGTCAGCGGGGAGGAGGTACATAAACAGGTTTTATTGATGGGAAAGTTTTGGCTATGACACCAGGGAAACTCCCTTACTCTTCTTTAATAAGTGTCATGGGATTTTTATCTGGACAATGACAAGAGATGGGCAGAAGGGACTTCATTTAAACATCTCATCTGAAAGATGGTACTGCTACATTGCAATGCCCCCTTCCCCCAGATCATACTGCATCACCGTGTCAGTATTATACCCAAAGTACCTAGTGTAAGGCCAGAATCCATGACCTTCCAATCTTTTGGCCGCAGAGGTGAGGGTGCTATCTTCTGAACCACTATCACTGCAGTATATGATAGCTATTATTACTGCAGAAGGATATTTTAACAATAAATGGCTTCTATGGTGGAACACTAGGAGGAAGTAAAAATGCTAAAACACTTTCTTATTTTTTTGTTACAATTTTTGGCTAGAAAAGACACACTAAGCTGAGGCTTGCTTCCAGGTGGATCTTGGGAACACAGGGAAATTAAGTGAATTGGTCAGTGGCTGCAATGCAGTACGTTATACTGCCTCCCAACACTAAAGTTAAACATTAATTTTGTAACAGAGTGACATAGTAATTTAAGTAATTAGTGATATAGTAATTTAAGCAATTAGTGATATAGTAATTTAAGTAATTACTGAAAGTAATTAGTGATATAGTATTTTAACTAATTAGTGACATAGTAATTTAAGTAATTAGTGATATAGTAATTTAAGTAATTACTGAAAGTAATTTAAATAATTAGTGATATAGTAATTTAAGTAATTAGTGACATAGTAATTTAAGTAACTAGTGATATAGTAATTTAAGTAATTACTGACAGAGTAATTTAAGTAATTACTAACATAGTAATTTAAGGTCAGAAATTACTTTAGTCTCGAGGTCCATCAAGTCTGCCCACCTTCACTTTGAAAACAGGGATCATCAAATATACTGTGCAAACATGTATTCATTTTTAGGGATTCCCCACCCACCCAACTACTCAAGGTACCCTGTGATGCCCCACCCTACTACCCAGAGTACTCTGCGATTCCCCAACCACCCTATTTCCCTACCCACCCTACTATCCAGGGTACCCAGTGATACCCCACCCACACTATTACCCAGAGTACTCTGTAATTCTCTAACCACCCTACTATCAAGGGTACCCAGTGATTTCCCACCCACCCTAAAACCCAGGCTACCCTGTGATTCTTCACCCACCCTATTACCCAGGGTACCCTGTGATTCTCCAAAAATACACCCTACTACCCAGGGCACCCTGTGATTCTCCACCCACCCACCCTAATACCCAGAGTACCCTGTGATTCCCCACTCACCCTACTACCCAGGGTACCCTGTCATTCCCTACCTACCCTTCTACCCAGGGTACCATGGAATTTCCCACTCACCCTACTACCCAGGGTACCCTGTTATTCCCTACTTACCCTTCTACCCAGGGTACCGTGGAATTCCCCATCCACCCTACTACTCAGGGTACCCTGTGATTCCCTACCCACTGTACTATCCAGTGTACCCTGTGATTCCCCACCCACCCTACTACCTGCGTACCCTGTGATTCCCCATCCACCCAACTACTCAAGGTACCCTGTGATTCACCACTCACCCAGGTCTTCAGGGTACTCTGTGATTCCCCACCCACCCTACCACCCAAGGTACCATGTGATTCCCTACCCACTCTACTACCCAGGGTAGCCTATGATGCCCCACCCACCCTACTACCCAGGGTATCCTGTGATTCCCCACCCACCCTACTACTCAATATACCCTGTGATTCCCCACCTACCCAAATATCCAGGGCATCCTATGATACCCTACTCACTCTACTACCCAGGGTACCCTGTGATTCCCTACCCACTCTACTACCCAGGATGCCCTGTGATTCCTAAGCCACCCTACAACCCAGGGTATCCTCTGATTCCCCCCACCCTACTACTCAGAGTAGCTTGTGATTCCCCACCCACCCTACTACCCAGAGTACCCTGTGATTCCCTGCCCAATATAATACTTAGAGTACCCTGTGATTCTCCACTGATTTCCCACCACCCTCCTAACCAGGGTACCTTGTGATTCCCCACCACCCTCCTACCCAGGATACCCTGTGATTCCCCATCCACCCTACTACCCAGGGTACTCTTTGATTTCCTACCCCTCTACTACCCAGGGTAGCCTATAATTCCCCACCCACCCTACTACCCAGAGCGCCCTGTTATTCCCTTGGTAAGCAGACATTTGTCCAGGCTTCCTTGAAGGCCTGCACCATTTTCATGCCACTGTTCCCACTGGTAGTTTATTCCATAGGTTCAAAAATGTAATAAAATATGTGTGGATAAAATATATGTATCAGGAATTGTTAAGACTGTTGGGAAAATGTAGCTAACTGAGCTGTGTGCAAATTTGCTAAAAAAGCAGAGAAGATTTGAAATGAACAACCACAGATGACAGTGGTTACTTGAATAATCATGAGACCACATTGACCGTGGCCATCCCTGGTCTTTCCCTTGACCATCTGCCAGAGGGATGGGCAAAATTAGGAAATTCTGGTTTCATGGAATTTTCTCAAAACTTTGAGAAATTCTTTTACTGGGCATGACTAAAACATTCTTACAGCTAGATACCTGATATTTGACATGCTTATTGTTTGTAAGGGCCCCCTAAATGGAAATTATATTTTTTTGGTGCCGTAGCCACTGCTAAGTAATATAAACCACAAACTGTAGTGAGAAAGAAATAATATTACCTGCTGGGAATTGAACCCAAGCCCCTGGAAGACCATCCTGGTACGCTAACCACTGAGCTACAGGCTCACATGGTTGGACCTGGGGTTCCCAGACATACTTCCTTTCTCCGTTATTCAATATCCTGCAACTAGGAATAGAGATGGGTGAAATTCGCAAATTTCATTATGTAAAATTTATGCATTTCACAAAATATTTCGCTGTTGCGAAATCCCGCTGGCGAAAAGCAGAATTTTACCTGCAAAATTAGCAATTTCACACACGAATGATGGAATTTCGTCACTCGCAGATGAAAGTCTGCTGTTCGTGGGTGAAATTCCTGATTTCTCCAGCGAAATGCCATATTTTGCACTCACAAAATATTTTACAGAATGCGTGAATTTCACAAAATATTTCATGCAGTGAAATTCACACTTTCACCAGCAAAATAAAATTTCACTGCATCTCTAACTAGGAATAATCAAGATGACAATCAGATTTTTTTTGGTGCAGTACTAGCCACTACTAAATAATTTAAATAACGCCCTTAACGGGATGCCAAGTTTCATGGCGTGTGGATCAGGGGTGTGAATCATCTAGAGGCTCAAAGACTGGCAATTTATTATTTTTTGTAAACATTTCTAAAAATATTTCTCTGCAATTTAGCTACCTTTGGAACTACATAATTTGACATTTATATGCATACTTTCTTGGAAGAGTCTTAGAAACTTCTAAATAGGGAGGCAATTGGCTAAGTAAATTACAGAAGTTCATAATTTCACAATATAATTATTTGTTAAATTGTGCAAAAAATGTGCCAGCCCTGTGGTGAGGAGGGCTGCGGCATTGGATGCCTTACCTCCTACTTCGGGAGTAGACCAGATTCTCTGGGGCCAACTGGAGAAAGAAGTACAGAGCATCCATTGATGCCTCTACTCCTTCAGGGAGGGGGGACAGCATGTACCTCTGCTTGGTTGCCACCTAGTGGAGGTTAGGTGACACAGCAATGGTCATGTACCTAGTTGACTGGGAGCAGGCACAGAGATTTCCTGCATCTTAGTGCAGTACTTGCACACCATAGTATGCATTCCAGCCCAGAACAGGGTGAAAAAGAGAGAGAAAAAACACTGTTGCTGACTGGATGATGCTGGCAACACTGCAGGCCTCACAACATCTCCTGAGGCACCCACCCACCCATGATGTGTAGGAATTTGCAGATTGGGTAAGTCCTGAGTTTAGTTGTTGATGTGGCTGGGGCTCGCCAGGCAGAAGGGAGTTGGTGGGGGAGGAGGGAGATAAAAAAAGAGTTAAAGCATTCAAAATATTTGGATATTTGTAGCACTGCTGCTACTGCATATATCCACCCCAAATGCAGTATATGTACCCAATGTAAATAGGTTCTGGAATCTTATAATGCTAGATATGTATGATTGGGTAGGTTAAAATGTACTGTGGAAATTCCAGAAGTTACTAATTTTCTAAATTTTCTCAAAAATTCATGGAGGCATAATAGGTAATGCCACCAGAAGTCCACTTGTGGAATTTAACTTTCACAAAGCACAATACCACTGAATCCATTTGGCTGTGCTGAGCTATTTGCAATCCTGTAGTTCCTTTCTGGGTGACTTCTCATCATCACTTTTTCCCTCTTTGCTTGATCAGATAGACTCCATGGACCTGCTTGTCACTCTGATTTCCTTCTTGTTTTTCACAGACAAGCTCTCTTCAAAGAGAGCCGCCTACTCCTTTTCCTGTAGGACATATCTGTTTGGAATTGCCAGAATGTCTCCTTCTTGGTTCCCCAGCTATACTGTATTCCTTCTCCCACCATGTGTCTGTGAGTTCCTCTTCATTTTGGACTTCAAAATGTCTTTGGTGCTCAGGCCAGTCAATTTTGTGAGGTGTGATTCTCATATGTCCTGCTTTCAAGAGAGAGTTGTCCCTGTATGCATTCTTACACCATCTGGCCATCTATTATTCTTTTGCTGCTTAGCCCAGCTGCCATTCCACTGGTGAACCCATGTAGCTATATCCTGCCACAGTCAACCCCTGCAATAGCTACCTCCCTATCCTGTAGTTCAGATCCCCCTGACTTCCCTTTCCATTGACATGACCATACCCCTTCACTCTTTGTAGAACTTCAGTCCATCTCGGGGTGGCTATTGGTTACATTAATTTGACTTGTAATGCAGGCAAGCAAATCACCTTCTCTACATTCACATCATGACTCTGCAATGTCCCTCCAACACTCCTGTGATAGTGATGCCCAACATCATGCTCCATCATAACTAAAAATATCCAGATACTTCTGTCTCAATGGTTTTAATCACAGCTAGTTGTAATGCTTGGTATCACTTGGTGCCACTGAATTCAAATGGTAAAAATATATTGCTGTCTACAGGGTTGTAAAAGAGTCAGCAGGCATTGTATAGAAACAGTGCTGCACGTGCATATGCTTCCACAAGTCACTAAGTCAGTGAGCTACAGTGGTTAGATGGTATCCTAGACACTGAAGCTTATGAAAAAAACAATAAATATTTATTAAAATCCCATCCTTTGATAAAGGACTGCTAAAGTCCGAAAAGCATCAGGCATGTGCAGACCTTGTTCTGTTTCATTCCCAGCATGGGATTTTAATAAATATTTATTGTTTTTTTCATAAGCTGCAGTGTCTAGAATAATTGGTTTTGTGAGTGCCCGGCCTCCAGTTCATGTCGTTCTTGTCTTTTGCCATGAGCACCACTATCCCAGTGCACACCTTTTGTGTCTGAAAAAAATGGTTAGATAGTATATTGCAAGAAAACAGGCTAGTGCAGAATGATGCCCATGACTATTCCTCATGGTCAATGCCACTGGCTTTCATGTTTTGCTGGAAAAACCCAGTAAAATTCCAGAATTTGGGCTGCCTGAACACTGGTACAAACAAAGATTTCATGGAATTTGGCATTTTATCAGTAAATCTATAAAACTTGTATTTTTCTTATAACTGCTTCCTGTACTATCTTCAATTTGCTTTATTTAATTCTCTGTATATTAAGCCTTCTTTTATTCTGATTATTTATGCACATACTAAAAGAATGACATCAGAATCCCAATAAAATCTGGAAATTAGAGTAACAATCACCAGTGCAATTTCCAGAATTTGAAGTCTGGAAAATGGAATGTCATTGTTTTAATTGCCATAAATCTGAGAACTTGCTCATGGTGCTTCACTCAAGATACTGACCTGACACTTGGCAACACTGTACTTTTAATATGAAACCTCCTATGAATATTACCTTATTGCCACGTTGCCCAGCCTTTTCCTTCCTCTGCAATGACAGCTCAAGTGTATGGCTAGGCAAAATGTATGGTTATGGCTTTGATGAAAGTATCACAAAATTCCACAGTTTTTACACACAGTAATGAAATTCAACTTGAATTACTTTTTTTTGCAATTTTTAGCAACTTATTAACCTATAACTTGGTCAGCTTTTGAGCAAGAGATTAGAGTGTTAACAAACACACAGCCTCATTGTTATGGTCAATGAAGCTAGCAAAATTATGCTAGTCCGTTTTCTAGTTTTAATGGTATAGGGGCTTAAAATTCAACAGTTTATATGCCTACGACATGTAATTTTAAATTTTTCAAAGGTTTGGAGGCTTATAACTCAGTCATCTTAAAAAACAGAGATGTGAAACTTAGTACACTTCTCTATTGGGACTGGTTAATTCATCATACCAAATTTTTAGCTATAGGGGCTTAAAATTCAGCAGCTGGCATACTTGCAACTTGGAATTTTAAAATTGTCCAAATGTTCGGAGGATTATAACTCGATCATCTTTTAACATAGAGATCTAAAACATGGTGCCAGTCTCTGTGGGAATGGGTTAATTCACCATACCTAATGTGGTGCAATGTGAATTAATACTCATTAAATTAAATGTAAATATCTGAAATTACAATTTTGCCAAAATTTTGCAAGATTTTCACATAAATTTCTTGAACTGTCACAGAAGCGAAATCTGAATATCACCAGAATTTTGCTCTCAGTATATACATTTTCCCCGCCCCATTTGCCATCAGTGGTTGTCCATGGAAAACTATGGTTAAAATTATTGAAACAAAACATGAATCATCATAGCTGTGGGCCTGCATGGTCTAGTCATGTACAACTGCAGTTGTTTCCATAATTATAAGAGCGGGGCACCAACTGAAACTGAGAATAGAGCCCCAAATGATTTTCTCATACTGCACTGCACATTTTTTGTTTTAAATTTATTTACCAAGGATAGTCCAGCTGAAGTGCACAATCTTGTTTTCTGTGGGTTCTCTTTCTATCCAGTTGCACAGCAGAAACAGATCATAGGTTTGTAAAGGTGGAGTCAAGAGATCTGCATGAAGGGACTCTGTCAACCTTTTTTGCATCATGTTATTTATAGGCAAAACCCCACATTTTATGATTGTTTATGTTCTCTAAAATTCATTGATGTTGCTAGTTGTTTTATCTGCTTCCTTTCTTAACAGAACTGAAATGTATGCTAAGGGTGTAATTATACCCAACCTTGTGTTGCTTAAATCCTTGATCTACTGTTAGTACTTACTTCCAGAACATTAGGAAAAGCCCAAAACAGTGCAGTCACTCATGGTTCATTAGCCCCTCTCCTCTCACTGCATCATGAGTGGCTAGACTGTGTTGTGGCTATTCCAAAGTCCAGGAATGATGCAGTGGGAGTTAATCTAGAGAATGTAAACAAACATGGTTTTCTGCGGTAACACCAGTATGGTGGGCAGTCTGTTTTTCACTTTTTAAAAGAAAAAAAAAACATCAGAATCAAACTACCATTTACAAAAACAATCTCTACAGGATGTGACCAATCATAATATGTGCTTTTTAAACTTGGGATATTTTGAGGCCTAAGGGGGTTGACAGTGTACCTTAAGTCTCACAGTGAGCAGGTGACTGGTGTGGGACTCAAACCTGAGATCACCTTGTTCCAAGTTCTGTACTGCTGCAAATAAGCAATATAGGATCTGGGGTTTTATTGGAATATCTTGGTAGAAATCAAAACCAGGACCACAAACACTAATGTTTGTGAGGTTTACCTATTATATAACACTTGAAATTAGCCCTTCTGTTTTCAATGCATTTCAGGGAGGGTGGGAAGTTAATACTCCTTACACTGCATTAATTTTAATGACCTCCTACCCATTCCCAAAATACAACTGCTGTTGTCCTACTGACTGGGTGCCAAATATACCGTTCATGGAGTGACTTAGCTACTTCTGTTTAGTTACCACTAGCACAGCAGAGCAATCATGTTAAGATGGTTTCTTATGTATGACTCCAGGATAACATGTTACCTAATGACTTCAAGTGCATTAGTCATGATGTTAAGGCATGTTTTAAGTGAATTAAAGAAAGGTTAGTAATGTATGAAGTACAGGGTACAGCTGAAGAGTGGGCACTTGTGATAAAATGATTTTCATGTTTGTTCAGTAATGCAGAGCATGTGAAACGGACTAGCATATCAAGCTCCTAAGATTAATTAGAGCAGGAGTTTTATGCCTTTAAGTTTATCTGATAAGATATATATATATATATATATATATACCTTCAGCAAGTACCTTCAACACTTCTTTACAACCTGCACCCTCCATAACCATCCCACTACTACCCCTGTAGGTCTACTGCCCTCTTCTTCTGGCCTTGGTTTCAACTCCCCTGCCATTCCCCCCGAGAAGTCTTCAAGATGCTAATGTCTCTCAATCCATCTAAAACTAGTCTTGACTGCCTGCACCCCAAAATTCTTCACCTATCTTCCCCTGCTATCTCCACCCCCCTCGCTCATCTCCTTAACCTCTCCTTCACTAGCAGCACTGTCCCCCAGGCCTGGAAAGTGGCCAAGGTGTTCCGTCTCCACAAAGGTGGGGACCCCACCACTTCTGGAAACTATAGACCCATTTCTCTACTACCCACTGTCGACAAACTCCAGGAGTCTTTTATCTACTCAAGACTCCTGGAACATCTCATTACTACAAACTGTCTCTCTCCTTTCTAGTCTGGCATCAGGAAACAACATTCCACAGTCTCCTTACTTTTTCACATCACTGACCACATTCAGACAGCCATGGACAAAGGCCTAGTCACTGCTACCATCTTTGTGGACCTGACAAAGGCCTTTGACTCTGTCTCTCACCAATTCCTGATCCATAAACTTCTTTCCTCTGGTCTTGCCCCATCTGCTGCAGACTGGTTCAAATCATACCTCCTAAACAGACAACAATCTGTTCAAGTAGGCAATGCCCTCATCCCTCCTCTCCCTATCCATACCAGCATTCTCCAAGGATCCATACTCTGCCCTATTCTATTTTCACTTTTTATAACTTACCTCCCATCCATCTGTTCTCCCTGCAATATCCACATGTACATGGACAACACCATGATATACCTCTCTGATCCAAACACCACTGATATAGCTACCCCCCCTGCAGCATAACATTGACAAGGTGCAGTCCTGGTTCAGACAGAATCAGCTCAAACTAAACTCCATAAAAAAATGTCTCAATGTTCTTTGGATCAAGACAAAGATGATCCAAACCACAGAATACCCCTGAATTTTCCACCCTGGATGGCTCCCAACTAGACTCAGTCAAGGCTTTCAAATACCTCAGTGTTTGGCTTGATAGCAACCTAGACTTTGGCACCCATATTGGCTCCATATGCTCCAAACTGTGACCCAGACTAGGAGCCCTATACCACCACATGGACTGCCTTCCCCTGTCTACCCGCTGCAACCCAGTCACTAAAACATCTTACCAGTTTTCAACTATGCTGACATTGTTTACTGCTCCTCTTCCACTATGTCCTTCGCTAGACTAGACACCCTTATAAACTCTTTCTGTCATTTCATCACCCCCATTCACCATTGCTTTCTATATTCCTCCCTCTCCTTTCTCCCTTTACCTGTAAGGTGCCATATCCATAGCCTCTTTTTCATTTCCAAATTCTGGTTTGGTACCCTCCCCCTTACCTCAACTTCTGCCTCTCTCCAGTTAGTACCTCCACATACTCCCTCTGATCCAGGGATGCTCAGACCTTCTCCCTCCCCTGCCCATGCACTAGCTCTGGCAGGCCACCTTCTCCTACCATCTCCCATACCTCTGGAATCAGCTTCCTTGGGACACGCATCACTCCTCCACATTCCCTGCCCTTAAAACCCAGCTCTGAGCTGCCCTTACCTTTATATGCTCTTGTTTTCCCCATCCCAGACCATATGTACTTCCTTCCCCAGCTCCTCCTCCTCCCCAATAAGACCTTACCCTCCCTGCTCAAACCATTAGGGCTGTGCGAATACCTTTTCCTGAATATTAGGCTGAATATTCGGTATTCGGGTCCCAAGTATTCGGAATTCATTATTCGGTTTTCAGCCAGAAAAGGTGTTTTTTTAAGGAAACTTTAAAAAAGCACTTCAGCAACACCATTAGTCACCTATTGAACCTGGTATACCATATACACCTCAATGACACTTCAGCCACCAACACTGAGCTCTCACTAATGCAACACAAGCTTCATGTGGCACACTCGATCCACCACAACACACATATAGCACTCTGAAAACAATATCAAGCATTGCATTGGGTCAGCACTAGAGGGTGATCATGGTCACAGACATGGGGTAGAAGGTGCTTAAGCCATGGGCAGAGGAATAGTGGTAGCAATGGCTGCAGTAGTGGTGACAGCTGAAAGGGTGGCTGCTGCAAGAATGGCACTGGTGGTGGTGAGAAGCACACTGGCTGTGGATGTAGCAGCCATAATGGTAGCAGTGGGGACACTGGTGGTGGTGTCTGCTGCTTGCTGCACAAGGCATGTATGATCTAATTCCACCCTACTACTGTGCAACAGGATGTAACAGTGAACATACAGATGGACAGGTGGTGACCCTAGCAGTAGTAGTACTGCTAATGGTATTAGTGGTAGTAGTACTATTACCAATGCTACAAGAACTAAAAGGCTTGCCTGAGGAGAACAATATTTGAGCCCATCAAATAAAGAGAGACACATGTATGTCATTGTCTATGTAGTCTATCTCACCACCTTCTCTGGAATTGTATTATGTATCAATAATACACAGTGGAGCAAGACAAGATGCAATTCAGTACTTTGCAGTAAATGACATGCCACAAAATATTGGATGACTGGAGGGCTTAATTGCCATTAAATTACACTGCTCCTTGCAGCATACTGCAGCATTTTACAGCAATTTTGCAAGATACTGCATTGTGTACTGTCTGGCACCACAGTAAGAACTATGTTCTATAATCTTGATGCAGTGTTTCATCATTGGGTATGTTAGTTGTGGATTTTTTTTTACAAGGGCATCTCAGTCTCATTCATTTTAACTTCACTTATTTATAGTGTGTGTTTCTTTAAGGGTTGTATATTCACAGTGTGTTTGTATGTTCCCAACATGCACCCTGACAAAGACCAGGTTCTGGTCAAAGCACCAGGGCTCTATTGGCATCCTCCAGCCTTAGCACAAACAAGTGTATTGGCAACTTTATGCTGCACTGCTCTTAACTGTATTTTGTTACTGCAACCCCCCGCTGATTGCTTCCTTTGTTCTACATAGATTGTTTGGGGATTGGGCAGCCCAGGGACAACACTAGCAGTAATTGTGTTGATGTGCTGTATGTTTGCAGTCTATCATCCTGTCCCTCACCACTTGGGGCCAGCGGTGCAGATGCTTTGCCGGGGCTGGACCAAGCATATTTGCAAGATTGCTAAAGACATGATGGATCAGATCACTACTGGTTACTGGGTAAAACACAAACTATTACTATGTAGTACCTGTGTGTGTGATGCTTTACTCAGTGCTTGTGGAACTACAGTAATACACCAACCTTTCCAGTTATACTGCACCACAAAAAAGCAGCAGTAAAGAAAAACACTGCTACTAAGAAGGGGAAGAAAAGGGCAACCTATTTAGTCAAACATGGAACCAAGCAAGGAACAGACAGATGACATACAGTTAACTCAATGAGACAAGCCTGCCCCCTATGTGCAATGGTTTAATTAACAAAACAACAATAAACAAACAAAAAAATGCATGTGCACAACTGTGCACACACAAGGCACAGACTGCACAGAGCAGGAGGAGATATATTTCACAAGCACAGCTTAATTGTGCGCAATGGGCTGTAGAAGTGGAGGGGAGTCAGCCGCTGTGTCAGCATGGCTCAGTTGGTAGCACATCCACCTCTGGACCAGAAGGTCATGGGTTTGCGTCCCACACTGGGATTGAACTTGCACCTGAAAAATCACTGGCATATGAATGCAGTATTGGGGGTGCTGTACTGCTGGGGTGTGCCATCCTTTGGATGAGACATTAAACTGAGATCCCTTCTTCCCATCTTGGTGTTGTCCTGGTGGGTGTCCAGGTGGAAGTAAAAGAACCCAGGGCAATCTTTGCAAAGAGTAGGGAACATTCCCGGTGTCCTGGCCAACATTTCCCTTCCCATAAACTGGTTCATGCAATTATCCAGGCTGTGTGTGGGTGATGATGTGCGATATGGCCGCCACCACACATTCAGTCACTTCACTACCAGTCTAGCATTGCTTGTAAAGCACTTTGGGATAACTGTGTATGAAAAGCGCTATATAAATGCGGATTCTTCTTCTTCTCCTCATGTGTACAGGGATCTATCCCCAGAACCAAAGGAGACTAACAATACTAATTCAGTGAGTCACGCCTGACTGGCTTAGAACTGAAGAAGTTTATTTCAAAATCTGTATGCACACAGCTGTGCACACTTGTGGCCCTGCCTCATGAAAAAATATATTAAGCATTCACATGCAGGGTGAAGCCTCACAAAATCAAATATTTTGCACATATACAGCAAATTATAAACAGTGACCTGCAGGAGGGGTAATTAGCAGACACCCTCATCAGTCATGCAGGGACCCAAGCCTGAAACCAGACAACAGCAAAAGACAAAAAACACAAAAATAAAATGTGCTCCACCAAAAAAAAATCACACTGGAGCTATGTCAGACAGCAGCAGAGAAGGGGTGTTAGCAGACAGCCCTCCTAGTCCCTGTAACTGAGTACAGCAATAAGGACAAAATAGCTGTCAGAAAGTCAAACATAGCTCTTCTGACACTGATCAAAAAAACTATACTGACCCAAAAAAGCCTGTGAAGCAAAAATCAATTTCTTTTTTAGCAAGTTTAAGGTCTCAAAGTACTGCAGAGCAGCTCTCAGAAACCACTGTCTCCTGTCTTCTACCAGCTCAGAGTGAGGAAGTCACATGGTGTGCTTGCCTTTGAGCTCAAGAAACAGTTTTTGATTGGCCAACAAAGCTCTGCGAGACTTGGAAATCTCATTGAATAGTAGTTCCTGAATAGTGGCTGAATAGTGAACTATTCTGAAAATGCATCTGAATATTCAGGAAGCCTACTATTCATGGTATTCAGAAAATACTATTCAGCCCATGCACAGCCCTACAAACCATATGTTATGTGGTCCGCTGCCTCTGTAGATATACTACTTGTAAATGTTTGTACATTATCTATTGCTTGTAAATTGCCTGTACAATATCTAACCTTATGACTGCTGTTATTGCCTGTATATTTAGTTTGCTGGTTATCTACCTTGCCTTATATTATGGTATTTATATTTCTCTTTTATACTGTTTTGTATGCTTTACCTTGATTGTCCCCTACCCCTGGATTGCACCTGGTAATGAGCTGTGGCTCAGTGTGCCTTTCCATTACCAGCTTTCAAATAAATAAAAAAAATATATATATATATATATATATATATATATATATATACATACAAAAAACTCTGTTTAGTGCATCAATTAGGGTTGTTCCACAGTGACAAATGCCAGGAAATTCGGTGTTAGGGTTGCCACCCCTTGCACCCCATGCCCACCCTGCCCCCACCAACAGGCATCAGGCTGTGTGCTGGGGTCATCGGCCTTAACTCTCACCCCATTCCATGTGTAAATAAGCTGAGGTGGTGCAGTATAGAAGAAATGTGTGAGAGTTAGGACCGATGACCCCAACACACACCTGATGCCTGGTGGTGGGGTTGGGGTGGGCATAGGGTGCAAGGGGTGGCAACCCTAACAATGAATTTCCTCACTTTTGTTGCTGTGGAACAACTCTAACTGATGCATTAAATAGAGTTTTTTGCAATGAATTTCCCTTCTTTTTGAGAATGTGCACTATAAATAGTGAATGGTATGTGGTGGTGGGAGCGGGGGGCCCTCACACCATATTGTCCATGTCTGCGTAATAATCGTAACAGTAACGCTAACACTAACAGTAACGGTAACGGCGAGTGAAACGCAAACGCTGATAAGTGTAACAGCAACAGAAACATGAATGCAAATGCAAGCTCTAAGTGTTATGGTAATGCAAATGGAAATGTAAACACAAGTGGTAATGCACATGGTATCTCAAATGGTAATGGTAATGGTGATACAAATGCAAACGCGAAGGCAACGGTAATAGTGATGGTAAATGTTACCGCAAATGCTAACAGACATAATAAAAGTGATACAAATATAAATAGAAATAGAAATGGTAATGGAAATGGAAGTGGAAATGCAAACTGTAACACAAAAGGTGAGGGAAACGCAAAGGTAAATGCAAACGGAAATGGTAACAGCAAACTGATGTAAGGAAACAGCAGAGAAAAATCTGGATCTTGCTTTGTTTCCAAGATAACGGCACAAAGGCGATGTGATCCAACAGTAGCAAAAACTCTATATCTCGCTTCATTTTCGAGATAAGGGCACAAAGGTGATCTGAGCCAACAGTAGCAAAAAGTCTGTATCTCACTTCCTTTTCGAGATAACAGCACAAAGGTGATGTGAGTCAACAGTAGCGAAAAGTCTGTATCTCACTTTGTTTCTGAGATAATTGCACAAAAGCGATGTAATCCAACAGTAGAAAAAAGTCTATATCTCACTTCATTTCCAAGATAACAGCACAAAGGTGATGTGAGTCAACAGTAGCGAAAAGTCTGTATCTCTCTTAATTTCTGAGATAACAGCATTAAGGTGATGTGAGCCAAAAGTAGTGAAAAGTCTGTATCTCACTTCATTTCCGAGATAACAGCACAAAGGTGATGTGAGTCAACAGTAGTGAAAAGTCTGTATCTCGCTTCGTTTCCAAGATAACGGCACAAAGGCAGCGTGAGCCAACAGTAGCGAAAAGTCTGTATCTCGCTTTGTTTCCGAAATAATGGCACAATGGCTAATGTGAACCAAACCACTTAAATTCACCTCCATACCACTAGGGCTACCTATGCTATAAATTTCAAGCCACTAGCACCATGCATAACGCTATGTTCAGAACGATAAGTGCGTCACGCAGTATCTCTGCAGCAAATGATTTTTCCAACATGTAAACAGCATAATTCACATCTCCAGAACATTCACTCAACACCCTCCAAATTTCATGTGAAAAAAACAAACCGTTCCAGAGATATTCAATTTTTAAGTTTATGCACCTTTAAAAAGTCTTCCACCACAAAACGGTGGAAATCACAGCCAAAAATGCAATAAAATGGTAGAACTCACGGCCAAAAAAATATCTGACTGCGAAGGGAGGCAACTTCAAACACTTATAACTCTGTAACGGAACAACATTGTTTCACCAAACAAAAACTGGCATGTTCCTTAAAGAAAGGGTTTTCTATGTGCCAAGTGTCAGATGAATCAACCACACAGTGGCTGCGCTATGTGTCGTATAAGACAGTGCAGAAAAATAGCAAAAACAGAATGTTTTGCACTATGCAAAAACCATATGCACCAGTGAAATATAAATTGGTAAATAAATAGATGCACCATTCCACTACATGTATTCTAAATCTTATCCAAATCTCTTCAACAGTTGCAGAGCAGCACGAGCGTAAGACTTTTCATGAGTGCTGAAAAATACATTTTTGGGCGCTTCATTCTGCAAAAAACATATGCAGATGTCAAATGAAAATTGGTAAATGCACAGAACTACCATAGTAGAGCAAGTATTACAAATGTCACAGACATGCACGGAAACGCAAGTGTTAATGCAAACGAAAATGGTTACGCAGCTGGTAACATAAACACAAGCGCAAACGTTAATGTGAACACAAATGGTTATGCAAACAGTAACAAAAATGCACAAACAGAAATGGTTACGTAAACACAAATGGTAATGGCAACAGTGAGGTAAAAGAAAATAGTAACGCTAATGGTAACGCAAAAGCAAGCTCAAACAGTAATGCACACAGTGACGCAAATGGAAATGATAATGCAAATGGTAATACAAACTCAAGTGCAAATGTAAATACAAACACAAATGGCAAGCAAAATACTAACCGTACAGCAGCCAATGAAAACAGTTGCAAACATAATAGCTAACAAAACTCAAATGGTAGCCAACAGTGACACAGAAAAACAGTAATACAGCCGACATAAAATACTACAACACAACAACAGCAGAAACACAAGCCAAAATGGCAAACACACAAATAGTAGCCACTGCCCAGCAAAAACAGCTAATACAAGACGTACAAACACAGCATAAACTCAAGCACAAATAGTACGCATATGGTAATGCAAAAGTAAACAAAAACACAAGCAAAATACAAATACAAATACAAAAGGCAACGCACATGGTGACGTAAACGCAAACACAAATGGTAATAAACGTAAGCAGAATGTTTAATGGTTACAGTACTGCAACGCACACTTTTTCCCAAAAAAGATGCATTCAGAAGCACAGTAAATACAAAGAATATAGCCATAATAATGGCCCTCGGAGCAGAAATGAGCACCTGGAATACTAAATTGCTTATTTCTCAGGAACCATACGACGTAGGAAAAAAAACTAAAACCTCATATTATATATGACTTTCCAGGCTAGTTTTGTACTTAGCCCCCCAGTTGGGGGACTAAGAATTTTTGTGATGAAAAGCCCATATCTTGAAGCATTTTTGAGATACGGGACCCGAAAGGTGCATCGTACACGTAATGTTATCCTATGGGGAAAATCATCAACTTCGGAGTGCTGTAACTTTGCAGCCCTGTAATATTTTTTTCACCAAACCACCAAAAGGCACATCTGCGGGATGCTGGCTTTCTTCCCTGCAAATTTGAGCCTGACAGACTGAGCCTGTTGTTTTGCTGCAGGGTGGCAAACATTTCCTGTTGTTTTGGCCATAGTGTCTCAAAGTACTTTCACAAATCACGACACTTTCACAAATAAAATCATAAAAGTGTCGCATATTCGAAAGTACTTTGTGACACTACTGTTTACAAAAATTTAAAAACATATTTCTGGGGTGTTCTACCCCCACAAAAAGACATGGATAGCATCCTCAGGGCTCGACTAGGTGAACACAACAAGAATTGTGTCCCTAGAGAGTCCCAAATTTAAATGCCAAGCATTTCTCTGACCACCAACTGAAAACAAGATGGCCGACTTGCGAAAGTAAAAGGGTCATTTGTGACTGTAAAAACTGTATTTACGACACTTTTGAATATTTTGTTAACTTTTCCTGTACACTACAATGAGGACAATGAGGAACAGTTTATTTTTTTTAATAACTTTTGAACCGTTTCATATTTTTCACAAAATCTTTGAAAGGCACATTGGGGACCCTGGCTGCATGTTCCCTTAAGGTTTCGGGCTGATTGCGCAAACCAAGCGAACTGTAGGCACGAACAAAGAAACGTGCAAAAATCTGTAATTGATGCATTTTTTGGCACTCTGTAGCTCTGCAACCTTATATCTGACCATATTGAAACTTGACAGGTCCAGAGATCTGTGTTACCAGACCATGCATTCCACATTTCAGGTAAATCCATCATACAGTTGCAAAGTTATTAAGCTGCCAAATTTCAGATTTAACCTTAAATGGGGTACTCAACCCTAACTATAGTGGCACTACTGTGCCATCCTAATATATCTATCTATAGAATATTGTGTAAGGGTGGTATATAAGGATGTATACTCATCGAGGGGGCTAATTAGAGCTATAAGGCCATAAGCCTGAAGGGGGGGTGCCTTTATTGCCCTAATTAGCCCCTGAGATGGGTATACTTCTGAGTGTACCACTCTAACCCATTGTTTGTTGAATATATTACATTAGGATGGTTATTGTAAGGTCTCTTGCAGCAAGGAGGGAATGGTATGTAGTGAGTGCAGCTAAAGGTTGTGGGGATTTCTAGGTTTGGGAGGGCTTTGTGTCAATGTCTTTTTTCCCCCAGGTTTTTTTGCAGCTTGTTAATTGATTTGGCTAGCTTCCTAATGCCATATTAATTCTGTTATTAGTGTTGTCTAATAGGGTTTAATGGAGTGCAGGTGTCTACTTTTTATTTGTGCAGGTATATACTTTTAATTGTTTGATTAGTGTAGGTATACAGCTTTAATTATTGCAGGTATATGGCTGTAATTGATTGATCAGTGAAGTGGGTCACACCTAGAAATGAGCCCCGGTTCAGTGTGCCTTCCCGGTTACCAAAATGTTAAATAATTAAATAAATAAATAAATGCAGCTTTAAGTGATAGATCAGTCACAGGTATACAAGAAAATAAATGATGGTGTTATCAATGGAGCAGATTTCCCATCCATGTATTATATATAAATATATATTTAATATACCGTATATTAGTACTTAAGTCTAGGCTAGAAGATACATATTTAAAGTACTACTATATATATATACTATGGGCTGGATATTCAAACTGCACCATTCATAGGCGTAAGCCCTTGCACTGCGCAAAATAGTTGTGCAGGGGTGTGTCAAGGGCGATATTCAAAGGAGTTGCGCCATTGAGCAACCTTTGGAATATCACCCCCAGCCACAGCCACACTGTGCATGATGCAGTGGAACTTGCGCCACCGCAAGCTGACAAAGTGGAGTATCCAACTGGCGGTGGCGCATGTACCAATGCGCCATGCTAAAATCCCGTATATTCAAAAGATGACATGCAAATGGGGCTATAATTCATGCAAGGTGCTGGGGGGGCCATTTGCATCTGATTATGGCCCCATTTGCATGCCATTAGCATGCAGGTGCGCCGATCCCCGAGGACTTGCGCCTGGCGCCCTGCCAGGCAGCAGCCGTTGGGGAAAGACGCTCCCTGCAGCACAATCGTGGGCAAAAGAGTAAAAACCCCACCACCACCCCCACTGGCCCGATCGCAGGCATAGCGTAAATACCCCACCAGCTCGATCGGGCGGCAATGTCTCCCCAACACAGCCTGGTGGTCCAGTGGACTGATAAGCCCGATCGGCGGGCTGAAGTAATCAAACACCCCCACCTCCTGAATATATCCCTGGTGGTCAGTGGACGATAAGCCCGATCGCGGGCTGGGTATTCAAACACCCCACCTCCCGATCCTTATCCCTGGTGGTCCAGTGGACCGAAAATCCGAATCGCCGGGATGTAGTTAGAAACCCCCAAACACATCCCTGGTGACCTAGTGTCCCCCACCCACCCACCCATGAGCCCCACCCTCCCCCTGCAGCCGGGCAGGCGGGGCAGCAGCGGTGGGATGCCGCTCGCCGCGCCGCGGGGAGCGGGTGGTGGGGCTCGTGGGTGGGTGGGATGGGGGACACTAGGTCACCAGGGATGTGTTGGGGTTGCAACACATCCCGCGATCGGGATTTTCGGTCCACTGGACCACCAGGGATATGATGGGGAGGTGGGGGGGTGTTTGAATACTCCAGCCCGTGATCGGGCTTATCAGTCCACTGGACCACCAGGGATATATTCGGGAGGTGGGGGCGTGTTTCATTACGTCAGCCTGCGATCGGGCTTATCAGTCCACTGGACCACCAGGGATGTGTTTGGGGGAGCACATTGCTGCCCGTGATCGGGCTGGTGAGGGGGGGCACAGAGAGAGACTAGTGGGTTGAGGGCCAGCCACAGGTGGCAGCTGCTGTGTTGTGCCCTGCAATGCAGCAGCTCACCTGTGGGTGGCCTCAACTTGATCCTTTTTTGGGCTCAAGTTGTGCAGGCGAGGTTGGGGGTTGCGCCAGATACATCCCCTGCACAGCCCGCTGAATATTGGGCTGTGCAGTTTATGCATGGTTCCTCCCTCCAGTTCAGCATGCATTCATTTGCATTGCGCTGTTGCTCAGCATGTTTTCTGTGAAACTGCCTCCTGCTGAATATCGCAGAATGGAGCAAGTTCGGACTTGCACAGGCGCAACCCTATTGAATATCTGGCCCTATATATATAGTTATATATACACACACACATATATATATATATATATGTATGTGTGTGTGTGTATATATATATATATATATATATATATATATATATATATATATATATATATATATATAGTAGTGCCACTATAGTTAGGGTTGAGTAGCCCATTTAAGGTTAAATGGTGAAATGTGCACCTTAATATCATTGTCACTGTTTGATGTATTTGCCTGAACTTTGGCAGGCACTGAGCAGTATCATAGATCTTGGGATCTGCCAAGTTTTGTACCGGTCGGATATACGGTGGCAAAGTTATTAAGTGACATTCTGTAGCGCATTTATGCTTTTTGCACATTCTTTGCTCGCGCCTACAGGTAGCACGCTTTGTGTGACCGGTCCAAAAACTTAAAGGAACATGCGGCGGGGTCCCTGATGTGCCTTTTGAAGACTTCGTGAAAAAATATTGAATGGTCCAAAAGTTATTCAGAAGACAAGTTTCCCATTATAGTCAATGGGAAAAGTTAAAAAGTTTGACAGCGTCGCAAATGTGGATTTTGGTGTCGCAAATGACCCCAGTGGTGTCACAAATCTGCCATTTTGTTTTCAGTCAGTGATCACAAAAATGCTCGGCATTTAAAATTAGGACCCTCTAGGCACACACTTCTTTTTGTGTTTACCTAGTGGGACCCTGAGGATGCTAGGCATATCTTTATTTTGGGGTTAAACACCCCAGAAATATGTTTTTGAAATTTTTGGGAAAAGTAGTGTCTCAAAGTAGTGTCGTACCTGCGACACTTTTGTGATTTTTTTTTTGAGAAAGTGTCATGATTTGTGATGCTACTATTCAACACTATGGGGAAAGTAACAGGGATTCTTTGCCACCTTGCTGCAAAATAACAGTTTGGTCTTTTGGGCTGAAAGTTGGTGGGAAGACAGCCAGCATACCGCAGATGTACATTTTGGTGGTTTGGTGAAAAAATATTGGATGGCTGCAAAGCTGCGGCACTCCAAAGTTGACACTTTTTCTCGTAGACTAACATTACGGTGTCCGCTGCATTACAGGAATTCTTTGCCACCCTGCTGCAAAATAACGGTTTGGTCTTTTGGGCTGAAATTTTGAGGGAAGAAAGCCAACATCCCACAGATGTGCCTTTTCATGGTTTGGTAAAAAAATATTACAGGGCGACAAAGTTACGGCACTCCGATGACCCGTATCTCGGAAACAGTGCGAGATACAGACTTTTCGTCAGAAAAATGCTTAGCCGCCCACTAGGAAGCTGAGTGCAAAACTAGCCAGGAAAGTCATAATTCATATGAAATTTTAGGTTTTTTTCTATGTCGTACGGTTCCTGAGATATAAGCAATTAGTATTCCAGCTCCTCATTTTCTGCTCTGAGCCCCATTATTATGAATACATTATTTGTACTCACTGTGCTTCTCTATGCAGCTGTTGGGGAAAACCAGGGTGTGCGCTTCTGTTATTGTTATCCTTAGCATTTCCACTTGCGTTTTCGTACCCATTTGCATTACCATTCCCATGCACACCACCATGTGCATTACCCTTTGCGTTTTTATTTGCGCTTGTATTTGCGTTACTGTTACCATTTGCGTTTCCACTTCTGTTTGTGTTTGCATTTACATTTGCGTCACCGTGCGCATTTTCATTTGCGTTTGTGGGCACCCTTTCATTTGCGTTTATGTTTGTCTTTCGTTTGGTGTCATCAGTGCTGTTACTGTTACCATTTGTGTTTCCAATTGCATTACCGTCACCGTGCACGTTACAGTTTGCGTTTCCATATGTGCTTGCGTTTCCGTTTCTGTTTCTCTTTCCTTTGGCATTATTGTTGCTCTTAACATTACCATTTGCGTTTCCAATTGCATTACTGTTACCGTGCATGTTACGATTTGCGTTTCTGTACACGGTTGCATTTACATTTACATTTCTGTTTCCTTTGGTGTTACTGTTGCTGTTACCATTACCATTTGCATTTCCAATTGTGGTACCGTGACCGTGCACATTACGGCTTGCATTTCTGCATGCGCTTCCATTTGCGTTTCAGTTTCTGTTTGCTTTGCCGTTATTGTTGCTGCTACCATCACCATTTGCATTTCCAATTGTGGTACCGTGACCGTGCATTTCTGCATGAGCTTGTGTTTGCATCTCTGTTTGTGTAACTTTTCACTTTGGTGTCAGTTTGCGCTTGTGTTTCTATTACCGTTTGCGTTACCATTTACATTTGCATCACTATGTGCGTTACTGTTTCTGATTGTGTTTGCATTGCAGTTACCATTGCTATGTGACAAAAAAATCACATGGTGGGAGCAGGCCCCGTGCTCCCACCACCACATTCCATTAACTATTTATACTCCTCATTCTCAAAAAGAAGGGAAATTCATGGCAAAAAACTCTGTTTAATGCATCAGTTAGGGTTATTCCACAGTGACAAAAGTAATGAAATTCGATGCTAGGGTTGAAAACCCCCCTTGCCCCCCACCCCACCCCCAACTGGCATCGGGGTGTTCGTTGGGGTCTTCGGTCCTAACTCTAACCCCATTCTGCTATACTTCACCACCTCAGCTTCTTTACACATGGGATGGGGTGAGAGTTAGGACAAGGACCAACACCCCATGCCAGTTGGGGTGGGTGGGGGCAAAGGGTTTAAACCCTAACATCCAATTTCCTTACTTTTGTCGCTGTGGAACAACCCTAACTGATGCATTAAATGGAGTTTTTCCATGAATATATATATATATATATATATACACATATATGCATTCATATGTGTATATATATATATATATATCTATATAGATTTATATATATATATATTAGAGGCAAAACTCCATTTAATGCATTAGTTAGGGTTGTTCCACAGCGACAAAACTGAGGAAATTGGTTTTAGGGGTTGAAAGCCCCTGACCCCCCACCCACACCTCCAACCAGCATCGGGGTGTGTGTTGGGGTTGCTGGCCCTAATCTCACCCCATCAGATGTGTGAAGAAGCAGAGGTATAGGAGAATGGGGTGACAGTTAGACCGACTACCCCAATGCGCACCTGATGCCAGTTAGGGTGTGAGTGGGGGGTCCAAGGGGGCTTTCAACCTAACACCAATTTCTCACTTTTCACTGTGGAACAACCCTAACTAATGCATTTAATGGAGTTTTTTGCCTCTAATTTCCCTTCTTTTTGAGAATGATAATGAGAAATAGTGAATGTAATGTAGTGGCGGGAGCATGGGGCCCATTGGGCCCCGCGCTTCCGCCACGTGATGTCTTGTCATATAGTAACACAGTGCCCACAAACGCAAATGGTAATGCGCATGGTGACGCAAAGCGAAACACAAAGATAAACCATACTGTAGACACAAATGGTTAAAATAATGCAAACGCAAGCACAAATGAAAACACAAAGGGTAATGCACATGGTGCCGTAGATGGGAACAGTAAGTGAAACGGGTACGGAACTGCAAGCAGAAGCAGTAAGGATAACAGTAATGTAAGCACACAGGCTGATTTTCCCCAAAAGCTGCATAGAGAAAGACAGTGAGTACAAAGAATGTATGCATAATAATGGGTCTCGGAGCAGAAAATGAGGAGTTGGAATGCTAAATTGCTTGTATCTCAGGAACCGTACGACGTTAGAAAAAAATTTTAAAAGTCATGTGATTTATGACTTTCCTGGCTAGTGCTGTACTTAGTTCTATAAGGGGGCTAAGCATTTTTCTGACAAAAAGTCCGTATCTCGCACCGTTTCCGAGATACGGGCCCTGATGGCACGGCGAATGCCGTAATGTTATCCTATGGGAAAAAAAGAGAAGTTTGGAGTGCCATAACTTTGGCTCCCTGTAATATGTTTTCACCAACCCACTAAAAGGCACATCTGTAGGATGTTGGCTTTCTTTCCTCCAAATTTCAGGCCAAAAGACCAAACTGTTATTTTGCAGCAGGGTGGCAAAGGATTCCTGTAATGCAGAGGACACCATACTGTTATCCTATGGGGAAAAAGTGTCAACTTTGGAGTGCAGTAACTTTGCCACCCTGTAATATTTTTTCATCAAAATACTGAAAGGCACATCTGTGAGATGTTGGCTGTGTTCTCTCCAAATTTCAGCCCAAAATACCAAACCATTCTTTTGCAGCAGGGTGGCAAACAATTGCTGTCATTTTCCCACAGCCTGGAAAAGTACTGTCGAACTTTGAGAAAGCTTTCGCAAATTCATGCGACAGTGTCACAAATGTGAAAGTACTTTGTGAAAGTACTTTTTCCAGAAATGTGAAAATCATATTTCTGGGGTGTTTTACCCCAAAATAAAGACATGCCTAGCATCCTCAGGGTCCGACTAGGTGAATACAAAAAGAATGAGGTTGCTAGAGATTCCCAAATTTAAATGCCTAGCATTTTTCTGATGACCAACTGAAAACAAAATGGCAGATTGTCGACAGTAAAAGGGCCATTTGGGAAAGTAAAAACTGCATTTGTGACACTGTTGAACTTTTTGTTAACTTTTCCCATTGACTTATTATGGGAATTTGTTTTTTGAATAACTTTTGAACCGTTTAATATTTTTTCATGAAATCTTCAAAAGGCACATCGGGGACCCTGGTTGCACATTCCCTGAAGATTTTGGACTGGTCGTGCAAACAGTGCGACCTGTAGAGACGACCAAAGAATTCCAAAAAAGCGTAAACATGTGCGCAGATCACACTTAATAACTCCACAGCCGTATATCTGAACAGTACGAAAGTTAGCAGATCCCAAGATGTATGATTCTTGATCGTGTATTCCAAATTTCAGGCAAATCTGTTGAATGGTTGCAAAGTAATTAAGGTGCAAAATTTTAGGTTTAACATGTAAATGGTCTCAACCTAATTATGGTAGCACCATACCATGATACCATATATATATATATATATATATATATATATATATATATATATATATATATATATATTAGTACTTTAAATATAAACTAAATCAGCATGATTCAGATGGTAGCACAGCCACCTCTGGGTGAGAAGGCCATGGGTTATGCTATCAATAACACACCACAGGGTGTGCATTATACCAGATCGCTGCACATTCTGGGTGCATTACAGGCCTCGTGCCTTCAACCACCTGGGAAGTGCAGTGATCCTTGCACGTATAAAATGGGCTTTTTTTGTCAGAATATTTTTATTGGTATTTAGATGAAGTACATTAAAATAGTAAATAATCATGAAACACTACTAAAAGCATGCAGCTAATATCATACAGTAAAAAAACTTTCTGGAATATGTAAATAAACAGGTATCAGCCCTAAAATATTGTTATATGTATCTATCACAGATGTAATTCATTTTATCCATAACATTTTATTACATTATAAATATTATAACATTATTTTATCAAATGGGCTTTTACTGTTAAAAATGCATAGTTATTAAAAAAAAAATTTAATTGTAAAAGTTAGAATTAATGTGCTTTTATTAACCTTAAATAGTCCTTCCACTTACTGGGACATGTTTGTATTTACATCTTTGACTTGGGTATTTTGAGCATCTGTACTTGTAGTTTTTTGTGTTTTACAGTGCTGCCATCCTCTGCCTATGTAACATATTAGAATTACAGCATATTATTTATATGGTGGCTGTATGGTAGTTGTTGGAAGGGTTGTTGCATTGTTCTTGTCTTTGGGGGTGTTTGGGGAGAAAGACTGAGTAATTAAATACTGAGAGACGGAGAAGGACAGGGACTGAGTCAGTTGGGAGCTTTGTGGAAGCAGTCATGTTGAGCCACATTGTACAACTGTAGCAGTAACAACAGTGCCGGGAATCCCCCCCCCATACTCACCAGCATCATCACTAGGGAGGGAAATGAGTAAGCTTACAGTTTTTTTTTTATTTATATGTAAATCACCGGTGGAAGAAGCGTGACTGCAATGCCATCAGTGTGAGGCAAAGAGCCAGCCAAAACATGGCTTTTAAAACTGAAGAAACAACAAACTGCTGAAACGCAGCTTTTAAAACTGTAACCAAAAACCTCCTGCACATACTGTACAAGGAACTGAAGTTTATTTATTTCAAGTATGTTCTTTTTAGGGCTGCAGTGGGCATAGCCCTGCAGACCTCTTGCTATAAGAAAAGGACTCAATGCATTCCTTCTGACCAAACAACATGTTGGAGTTGTACCACAGTCACCTCCACACCCATGAAGCACTCCACTTGTTGTCTCCATTGGAAGTAGCACTTCACTATTTTTACTGTGTTGGTGGTCATGGCAGAACATGGCACACTCCACTGTGTCTGAGATGATTGCCAAACTGTATTGCACATGTGCAACTACTTTCGCATACACAGTAGCATTCAGCAGCCATCTTGGACATGGCAGAGTGTGCTGTGTTTTGCCATGACAGCTGAAATAATTGTTTTAATTTATAGATATCCCCCACCCGACCCTCCCTCTCAGCACCCCCCAGAAATATACAGGTGACACGGAGGTGCTCAGTCCCCAGTGTCAGGATCAAGGATGCTCATTTTGTTTCATTATAGATATTTCCCCCCACCCAATCCTCCCTCTCAGCACTATCCCCCAGAAACATAAAAGTGACAGTGGGGGAGCCCAATCCCCCAGTGTCACGATCTGGAATCCTTGGTGTTTTTCCCCCAGCCCTCCTTCTCAACACCTATCACCCCCCACAGAAATATAAGAGTGACACTGGGGGTGCCCAGTCCCCCAGTGTCATAAGCTGGACTCCTCATTTTTTCCCCAAGAACAATGTCCATTGATATCTTTTGCACCATTACTGTCCCCCCACCTGACCCTCACACTAAGCACCCACCACCCTGCATCCCCCCCCAGCCCTTACTTACCCATCAAGGTTCCAACACCATAATCGTCTCTGGATCACAGACACATCTTCACTCTTCAAAGCTGGACAATGAACTGAAGAAACAGGTATGCAGTTCAATGTATTTCAGTGGTTTTGAACTTAGTGACATAACTCTAAAGATGCACAATCTCCCAGTGTCGGGGTCATGAATCCTCATTTTTGTTTTCATTATAGATATCCCCCCCACCCAACCCTCCCTCTTAGCATCCGCCCCAGAAACATAAGAATGACAGTAGGGGTGCCCAATCCTCCAGTGTCATGATCTGGAATCCTCGGTCCCCCCACCCAACCCTCCCTCTCAGCACCCACCACTCCACCTGAAACATAAGAGTGACACTGGTAACATAACCATATCTTTACAGCACCTCAGGAATGTGACAGCTGTCATATTTCAAATCCTTACCAAAATGTCTTGTTTACGTCCCAAAAGGTGATTTTGTGATCCCTGCATGAAATCACCTTTTGGACAGTAGTTGAACATTTCTCTGCCCCTGTTCATGAGGTGGGGTCATAAGAAGGTTGTGTTGAAAATTTGGTGTAAAATATTTTAAAAAAAAGTTATGAGTCTACGTTGAATTTTGTGAATGCAGGCTTGTAACCTTGGTAATTTAGAATATTTTTACCCCAAATTTACAACATAGCCAAATCTTTACAACAACTCATGAATGTGGCAGCTGTCATTTTTCAAATCCTGGCCAAAATGTTTTTTTAAACCCTGAAAGGTGATTTTGTGGTCCCTGCATGAATCACTTTTCAGAAAAGAGTTAAACATTTTCTTTGTCATTGCTTATGAGGTGGGGTTATAAAAAGGCTAGGTTGAAAATTTGGTGTAAAAATATTAAAAAACAACAAAGTTATGAGTCTACGTCAAATTTGATGAATGCAAGCTCGTAACTTTGACAATTTTTAGTATTTTTACACCAAATTTACAGCATAGCCATATCTTTACAGCACCTCATGAATGTGAGAGCTCTCATTTTTCAAATCCAGGCCAAAATGTTTCTTTACATCCCGAAAGGCGATTTTGCAGTCCCTGCACAAATCACCTTTTGGACAGGAGTTAAACATTTTCTCTGCCCTTTCTTATGAGGTCGGGTCACAAGAAGGCTACGTTGAAAATTTGGTGTAAAAATATTAAAAAACAGCAAAGTTATGAGCTTACATTAAATTTTGTGAACACAGACTCGTAACTTTGGTAATATTCAATATTTTTATCCCAAATTTTCAACCTAGTCTTCTTCTCTTCTCCCTGTTTAAAAACCACCTGCCTGAGGAAAGCCTTACATGCAAAGCCATCCTCTACATCGATGACTGGGTTTTATTCCATATTGCCAAGTCCCTAATAAGCCTCTCTTCCCAGCTAACTACTTCCTCGGATGTGCAGTGGACTGTGGAACAGCAGTGCTGCCCTGAAATAAGGACCAGGACACAGGGGATAGGCAAAACAAAATGTACTGCCACCTTGCAAAAATGAAGAAAATGCAAAGGAAGCACGACACAGGCAACAGCCAATGAACAGGGTGAACAACAACAAACACATGTACTATGCATGATTATGAAAATCCACTAATAAATGGCCATGGCAAATGACACTGGCACAGCCAGTGGACCACAGATGCATGGCAGTGGATGTGGGGGGGTGCAGCTAGTCATCCTGCTCCTCCTTGGAGTCTTATCACTTGACCACGGCATGTTTGTTTGGGTACAGCCTCACTGCTCCAGCACCAGCCAGCACAGCTGCAATAAGAAGAACACATAAGGAGGACAGGCATGAGCAGGATACACATGCAGGGCCCGACATGTACATGTGCCACAAACAGGTACCATACCACCCCCAGCACCTACCTTTGAGGGCTTGACCACTAGTGGCAAAAAAATATCTCAGGTACGCTGGGTCACTGGTGAGGTGGATCAGAGGCTGCTTTAATTTAAACTGCAACTACATTTTTTTTTAAACAAAGTACAGCGTCACACACTGCTGCTCTCAGCCCTCACACAAGCCCGGTACTACCGGCAAACAAATCTCAGGTACACTGGGTGACTGGTGAGGTGGATTAGAGACTGCTGTGATTTAAACTGCAACTACAACTTTTTTTAACAATGTACTGTGATGCACACTGCTGCCCTCAGCCCTCCCACAAGCCTGGTACTACTGGCAAAAATATATCTCACATACGCTGGGTCACTGGTGAGGTGGATCAGAGACTGCTGTGATTTAAACTGCAACTACAACTTTTTTTAACAAAGTACGGTGATACACACTGCTGCCCTCAGCCCTCCCACAAGCCCGGTTCTACTGGCAAAAAAATATCTCAGGTACACTGGGTGACTGGTGAGGTGGATCAGAGGCTGCTGTGATTTAAACTGCAACTGCAATTTTTTTTTAACAAAGTACGGTGACACACACTGCTGCCCTCAGCCCTCCTACAAGCCCGGTACTACTGGCAAAAAAATATCTCAAGTGCACTGGGTCACTGGTGAGGTGGATCAGAGGCTGCTGTGATTTAAACTGCAACTACAATTTTTTATTTTATTAGTACAGTACAGCGACACACACTGCTGCCCTCCCAGCCCTACCACAACAAATCCAATACTGGCAAAAAAACAAATCTCAGCCTCAGGTACTCTGGGTCACTGAGGAGGTGCATCAAATTTAAACTGCAACTACAACATTTTTTTTTTTTTGCAACAAAATTTCCCCCCGGCCCTCACAGCCAGGCCACCTAGATTGTGCTGACTTCGACTTGAGTTGATGACTGTAGAGGCTGACTCAGTTCTCAGTCACACAAGATACAGACTAGACTAGAAAAGTTATGTTCCTTTGAGACCTTCTGGCCTAGTAGGCCTAGAGTGAAAAACAGGCCTTCCTTGCCTTACAGCAGTAGTGGACAAAGAACTACAAAGTTAGCAGCAGCAACTGTTGAAATATAGAAAATGACTGTTTTTATGCCAACATATAGAAGTTGTTTTCCCTTTTTTCTCAAATTCCACAAACACAGAGGAGACGAACTCTGCATTGACTCACTGAACAACTGCAGTGCTTTTGCTTTCACTCTGTCTCTCTCCCTCTCGTCTGTCTCTGTCTCTGACTGAATAAAGGCCACACCCTATGATTCTCACTGGCCACACACAAGGCTCTATTGCTGTGATGACACTCTGTAGTTTATGCTACTTGATAGTCACATGACTATCAAGTAGCATAAACTACACAATAGGTATCCCACAATGCACATGGGTGGCCCAGAAGAGTAACTGTCTGTCATGTGATACAGCTGGCTGCTGCTCGTTGCTGGGCCAGCCAGCATGCAACAAGCACTAGCAGAGCAGAAGCGCCTCTAGCAGCTCAGCTGCAGATTAGTGCACTGCTGCTGGCACAGTCTGCTCCCCTTAAGGGCCCCTGCCCCACCACAAATAAATGCTGTAGACATGCAGTCACTTTGACATTTAGTTTTGCCATGGCCACCCACCACTGGACCCCAACCCCACCATTATTATGTCACATTGACTAGTCTAGTCTGAGTACAGTAGTTGACTCACCTCATGTAACAGCAGAGACACTGCAGGCAGGCATCATGATCGATCATTCTCATTGTGGCAGTGGCACTGGCAATGCTGGCAATGGCATCCATCCAATTAAATTCTGTCTCACTCTCTCTGTCTTGTCTCAGATGTCTCGTCGTCTCTCCCAAGTGCATGCAACTTAGACTCCAAGTCAGAAGTCCCTCGTCCACTGACTCCCTTCTGATGTCTCACTGTTGTCCTCTACTCCTCTTGTGTCCTGAGTGTGACTGTCCAAAAATGAAGTCCCCCCGGCTCCCTCCCAGTTCCTCGCCATGACCCCTTCTCTGGCTTCCTGACCTGACAACTGGACCGATGTCGACTGACCGATTAAATTGTTGTGTACCGCCCGCCCGCCTGCCGGTGCTGTGGCAGTGCCACTTAAATTAAAATCCCCTCTGACTCTGCAGACTACAAGCAAGCAGCATGCGACAATGCTGCGATCGAACCCCGACTCTGACAAGACATGCCACTGTCTGTGGCACACTGACACTGGAGGCATTTTATTTTTCAGGCTCCCGAGTCCCAAACAGTACTCGCTCACTCCTGCTCCCCCTTTGAGTCTGCCATCAGTGTGCGCCATCACTAGGGCAACCACATAGACTCCCACCAATCAGAAAACAGTCTGAACTAGGAGCTGTGATGGTTGCCATGGCGACGCAACGATGGGGCCGAAACGAGCGAGGCTCAGTAAGTGAGCATTTCTGTGTGTACTGCTAAGTAAGCAATTCAGGCAGCTGGGCTGCAATCTGCAATGTGTTTTTTTTTTAAACAGGAACACCACCAACAAAAAAACATTCAGGGCCCCAGACAAAACATTCGGGGCTCCAGCCCCAGAGGCCCAGCCCTAGCAATGCCTCTTGTTGCAGTTTAAATCACAGCAGCCTCTGAGTGACTATAAACCTTAGTGTGTCCATGCCATTGCAGTTGCCTTGCTGTGAGCCCTGAGGTGGCAGTGTGTGGCTCAGAGTCAGCTGTATTGCAAAGAAGTACTGTATATCAGAACTTTTTGGTTTCCACTGTTTCATAAAAATGGATATCCGACATTTCTTTAAGTCCAAAGAAAAGAATACACATGAAGAAGTGTGAGTAACTGCCAATTCAGAAAGTAATGATAATGTTACACTCCCTCATTCTACTGCATCATGTACAACTGTGCATGGGGGGAACGCTGAACCAAGCACAAGTGACCAGAACAGTCACAGTTATATTGTTGCTGACACAGAAGGCATAAATAAAATGAACAGTGAACTAGTAAATGCTCAAAATATCACAGACTTGGGAACACTTGAGACAGGGCCTATTCAGAATCAGTTACCTTGTTACCCACAGCGCACATTTGGAGAGAAAAAAAGGTCATTCCAGTTTCACTGGTTTGAAAATTACAACTGGTTAGAATATTCTGTTACTCCGGATGCTGTTGTTTGCTATCCTTGTAGATGTTTTGGAATGAAATATGGAGCCACTCGCCCTAATAAAGATTCTTTGTTAAGCACAGGATTTGTTAATTGGAAACGGGCACTTGACTCATTTAGAGAGCATGAAAAGACTTCATATCATGCAAACACAAACACCTTATGGGCTGGATTTAAAGACACAAAGAGTACTGGTGATATTATTCACAAATTACAAGCTGCAAACATCAAAGAAGTAAATGACAGGTGATGCTATCTCGAGTGCATCATTGCTGTCACATTATTTCTGGGTAGGCAAGGACTTTCTTTCAGGGGTCACAATGAAATGCATGGTAGTTTAAATAAAGGAAATTTTCTGGAATGCTTGGATCTATTAAAACAATCTGATCCTTTTCTACAAATGTATAAGGCACCTTCAAATGCCAGTTATATTTCTCCCCAAACTCAAAATGAGGTGATTGCATGTTGCACAGAATAGGTCATTTCAAAGATAGTTGCTGAACTTAATAGCTCAGGAATGTTTGCTGTTATGGCAGATGAAGCAAGAGACAAACATAAAGAGCAGCTGAGAGTTTGTGTGAGGTACAATGTACCTGGAACTGGAAGCATTACAGAGCGTTTTATAGGATTCACAGAACTTAAATCTTTTAATGCTGACTCCTTTGTGGAATCACTGCTAAAATGTTTCCAAGACAGTGGAATTACAAGTGCAAAATGTGTGGCACAGGCATATGATGGTGCCTCTATTATGAGTGGGGCAGTAGGGGGAGTTCAAGCTAAGTTCCGCCAGCATCATCCAGAGGCTGTGTATGTGCACTGCTATGCACATGAGCTGAATCTTGTACTTTGCCATGCATGCAAATGTAGTACTGAAGCAAGAACATTTTTCTGCACTATGGAAAGTGTGTATGATTTTTTTAGCACTTCCCTTGTTCATCATCATGAGTTTGTCAATATACAGTGTCAGTTAGGCTTGAGCCCATCAGAGTTGGTCCAATTGTCAGATACTCACTGGTCTCGCCAGATCCGATCAATCAAGGCCTTGATGAACTGCTATGTAGCTGTACTTCAGTGCCTTGCTACTATTCGTACTCCAAAAGCCATTGGACTGTTAGATCCTTGCAAAAGTCAACCACAATTTACTGCCTGGTCATCTTTCATTCTCTTCTAAAGGTAACAGAAGGCATCCACAAAGTTTTGCAAAGGGAAGATCTAGATCTATCCACTGCAGTAGATTTTGTTGACTCAGTTCGTCACACTCTTGAAGAGATGCGGAGTGAGGACAGTAGCAATGAACTGTTTAAGGAAGCTGTGGATTTCTGTAACAAGAATAATGTGGAAATACATGACACAAACAGAATAAAAAACAGAAACAGATGGATGATTTTATTGTTGAGACAACAGTGGGAGTGCAGGACTAAACTTCTTCTCAAGTGGACTTTCGAAACAAGCTTTATTATCCATGCTTTGACAGAATGTCTGTTGAACTAAAGCAAAGATTTTCTAGTGTTGCAGTCGAGATAATAAATGGCATCCGTGCATGCAACCCATCGTCTGCAACATTCCTGTGCTATGAATCTCTGGCCCCTCTAGCTCATCACTATGGAAATGAAAAATGGAAGAAAAATAAATTAATATAAATAAAGTTTATAGGCTACTAGACCCTCTTATGTTTCTAAAACTCAAGCAGTTGGTCCAGACAGCACTAACTATTCCAGTGACAAGCTGTAGCTGTGAGTGCTCCTTTAGTGCACTGCGAAGGGTACATACATGGCTCAGAGGCACCATGACTCAAAACAGATTACATGATCCTGCAATTCTAGCAATTAAAAAGGAAATGTGTTCTGTGTTATCATCAGATCAGGTAATTACATAATTTGCAAAGAAAAGCAACAGACGGCATCAGTTGTTATTACCAGAGAAAGAGAGAGAACAGCATGGAGGAGAACAAGAGAATGCACAAAAATAAAAATGATTAGGCAGTATTATTTAATGTTCTTTGTTGCTATTGTGTATTTCACTGCTGTATTTTTGAATGTGAACTTTCCAGTCTGAGCAGAAAAATTAAAACAAAATATTTTATTAAAGGGTCCATGTGATGTGAATATAAAAATAATGTCATGCGTCACCTTCATATGCCTGTGCTTCACATTTTCCAGTTTTGGTTAGCACCGTGGTTAGGTAACATAGGTAGGATACAGTGTTCCTGCATATAAACATTAAAGAGCAGCTGACACCTTTCCTTTGGGAACACTTTGAAAAACTTTAAAAAACATTTTAAATTTGGACACCATTCACCTTGTATTTTTTTAATCTATCTTCTATAGATTTCTTCTCTACATTACTTATTTCTGATCGCCTCTGTAGCTTGTTCCCTACTTGAATTGCATATGCTCTGTTGTGACATCACCTTCTATTGCCTTGGGAATAACAGTGATGTGACAAGCACAGTATTATGACATCAAGTTGGGAAGAAAGAATAGGAGCCGATGAACACTCAGGGAGCAGTGCCAGCAGATATCCTGTTTCTATTTTCGTGCATATGACCTCAGTAATAACCAATAAGGATAAGAAATACAGAACAAATAAGTAATATATAGCTGCTTTGTGTACAAATATTTTTTAAAAGTTATTCTCAAGGTGTCAGTGGTTCTTTACTTCTTTAAATTCCATTTTTTTGTACTTCCTTAAGTTCCCTTAGTGCATCAAGTATCAGTGGCCTCCCTGAGTGTGACCCTTATGAAATAGGATGCCATTGCCCAGCTCTTCTCCGTGCCCAGCATACTTCTTAAATATCAATAGATTTAGCCCAGATCTACTAATATTTACAAAATATGCTATTGATTCTATAACTTTTAATCTGCAACATGTAGTGTTTGCCTGTCAAGTGACAAGTCACAAGCCAACCAAAAAAAAAAGACACAAAATAATGGAAAAGGAATGGGGGGGGGAAACAAGGCTGAAGTAGCAGAAAATGTGTTATTTTGCATGAGAGAGCGCCAAAAGTTCTACAGCTTATGGGGGCCTAGGTGGCCCCCAGGCCCCCTGCCTTTTGTGTGGGGCCCAGGCCCCCAATGTTTATTCATGCTGGCAACACCTCTGGCCAGTCTTGCAATGTGGGGGGGGGGACCTGCTGGAGCCACTTCTTAGTTACAGCTTTCAATGCTGCTATTGAAAGGACTGCCCACTAATAGTGCCCCTCCCTCCCCTTAATCTCAGTCAGGTAAAGTCCCAAGACCACATGTTTGGGGCCAGCTGTTAAAGTTAGACCAAACAATTCCCTTAAGTAAAAAATGTATCTGGGCCCAATATCCTTAAATCTTATGACAATACCAAAATATACGTGCTTGGTCTGCCTCTTGTTCCCCACAGTGTCTCCAACAGGTCGAATGGGACTGAGAACCTGCTTTGAAAAGTTTATTAGGAGTGTGAAAATACATGATCCTAACCTTCCAAGCGTACTCACGCCAGTTTGGTGATGAAGTAGTTTTCCAGATATTTCTAAAAATCTTTGTCCATGAGGTGGAGCTCAAATTTAGGCCCAATTCCCTCTGCCATATGTTGTGAATAGGCTGACTGGTATGGGCTTTGTCGGCAATCAAATTCCAGTAGAGCATGGTGATTGCCCCTTTGCCATGAGTACTCTTCCATACCAACTCAAATGTCATAGGGAAGGGTCTCTCATCCTGCTAACTCAAGTACTGGCTTTTTTTGGCATTAATATAGTCTCTGATCTGGTATAGTAAATAAAATCTGTTGAAGGCCAATGAGTTGTAGCCTTAATTGTTTCAAATGGGAGTATATCTTGCCCTTGAAGGAGCTGCCAAGGGGCACATAAACCCTGTACCATCTGCTTTCTAAACCATCCAGACTGAGTGGCTGGCATAAAGCCTTCATCAAAGCACCACCATCCATATTTCTGCATATTCTTAGCTGTGAAGCCTTTCTCAGTGCCCTGAGACCAGGCCTGTAAAGTTGAGAGTACTGCATATTGTTGGTACTCCGTAAACTGAATCTGGGGTGAGGGGGTAAATATAACTGCTGAGAGAGGAACCTTACTCGGGGACTGTGTTTCCATACATTTCCAATGGGCATTGTATTGTGGATGTGTCCAGAGGAGAGCCACTTTCATTTGAGCTGCCAGCCAATAGTCCTGTAAACTGGGACAGGCCCCCCCCCGCTGTCTGGGCAAATAAAGGGTTTTCCTTGAAATCCTACGATGTAAATGGGCCCAAAGGAAAGTCATTAGTTTTTTTATGCCAGCCTGCTAGGTCTTATTGAGGTATAGGACATGGGACAGCTTGAAATAAATATAAGAACTGGAGTAATAAGTTTGTTTTCAATGTTTGGAGCCCAGAGTAAAATGGGAGAAGGAGAAGATGCCATCTGTTTAGGTCAGCCCATATTGCTTTAAGAAGTACTGGATAATTTTCATGTCTGGAGAGCCCCTCCAAGTCCAGGCACTTTTGTTGTAATTGTTCAGTGTGTTGCAGGAGGGTTTGCAATACTAGACCTGTTTTCATGCCGTCATCCTCCTTGGCACTAACTCTTTCTTCCACCTGCCTGACACGTTTCTCCAAACCAGTAAGGTTTTGGTTCAGCTGCCAAAATTCAGCTTTATTTTCTGCTCTCATCTCTTTGAGTTCCTGGAAGAGTTTTTCAAATCTAGTTCTTGACAGCTGGTCCTGTTCATCCTCCATGTCAACCATAATCCCGGGGGAAGGGCTTCTACTACGGCTGCTGTCTCTGGTCCGTGAATTTAATCCAGGGACATCCTGCGACTTGAGAGCTGCTTTTAGTCATGATCTGCCTCTTCAATCCTTATTGCATTTGGTACTAGCCATCTTTTAACTTTTGTACCAAATAAATGTAAAATTTAAAGTTTAAGGCTTGCAGGGTTGGGAGCTGTCTCTAACAAGCTGTTGCTGGCTCCGTGACTTCACCGGAAGTCCTACACAATAAACATTGTTCAGGAATCTTCCTGCATGATTTATGACTGCTTAAGGTAAGAATTACTCAGAAAAGTAATTTAATCCACGATTACACAATCTTGGTATCCCATACACTATAAAATATAATGTATGGTCTTTGGTTAATAACCATGCTGAAACACTTCTCAAGGTTACCATGACATCTGAAAACCTCTCGAGCTATGCTCTCAAGGTTTACAATGATGTCATGCCAACCTCTTGAAGTGTTCACAGCGTCATTATTAACCAAACACCATACATTATCCTCCATATTAGTGACATCACAGAGGGGCTGGAAGGAAAGGTATTCTTGCTTGCGGACGACACAAAACTCTGCAACAGAGTAGACATACTGAAGGGGGTGGAAGAGGGAAGATCTAAAAAAGCTGGAAGACTGGTCAAGAGTTTAGCAATTGGGCTTCAATGCCAAAAAGTACAAAATTATGCACATAGGGCAGAGAAACCCAAGAGCAACATATTTGGGGTGGGAGGAGCTGGCAACCACAAAACAGGAAAGAGATCTGGGGTCATCTTATCTGATGACCTGAAGGTAGCAAAGCAGTGTGAGAAAGCAATAGGGAAGGCTAGTAGAATGCTGGGGTGCATAGGGAGGGGTATCACTAGCAGAAAGAGGGACGTAATGATAACCGGGGGATGTTTTTTATCATAGGAGAAGCTGGTTCAGTACCACTCGTGCTGACTCATTGACTGCACTCTCACAATTGCTGTCAAATGGCAATCACAATAACAGTCTACCGAAACACCACTGTGAGCAAAAATTTTTCACAGAAGTAAACACCAATAAAACAAAAATCTCTAACCTTTCATACCAATATCAGGCAGTTTAAGATCTTACAGAGATCCTGCTTCTCCTCTGCCCCACTCTCACTCAGTCAGCCATGCTGCTGTAGTCTCACAAAATCAGCACTCAGTCCCCGACATTTCCTGGACTCAGAGAGGATAAACCATTAAGAACAAAAACAAAAGAAATAAAAAACAAAGCTCCCAAGTCTGTTTACTTCAAATTTTTCAAGATGTTTTTTTCAAGTCCAGTTACCAGTTATCATGGAGATATGCAAATGAGCTGCAGAGTTACAACTCTGAACATGGAACTTTGAACGTCATTTGCATATTGCCGTGACAACGACTACCAAGAGCTATACAAAATTTTCAAAATATGAACTAAAAACACTTGACAGCAAAGTTTTAAAACTAATTTTCACAACATTTTAACCCCCATAATAACATTTAAGTATTTCTGCTGTTGTGTAAACTATTCTAATACAAAAAAAGCAGACACGAGATTTTACTAAAAAACAGTATTTATTTCACTAAATCTGGTTAGAGGAAAAAATGTCCCCCAGCAATTACATAAAACAACGCATAGAGGAGAGCGCACAATTCAAATTTAATGCATACTGTACGCTTGGTGTGGAATGCTTTGATAAAACTCTCAGGCTTCAACCTCAGGGATTATGTAGCATCCCACACATCAGCTGTGCATTACATTCTCGTTATGCACCCGCTATGTATTATTCTATATATTAAATTTATTAGTATATAAATTCTGAGTCTCAGATAATGATGGAAGATCTCAACTTGTAGTTTAATACAATCCTGTGCACTGTAGTGGACGCAGCACTTCTTGCAGGTTGAATCCTATGTAATCACTGTAATATTGGAAATATGTATCTATATATTTTCACGGTAACTGCTAGCCTAAAGAAGAAGATTCCATCAAAATGAGGGCCCCTATGCACGAAGGGGCGTTAAGGTACCTCACCCGTGGAGCTTTGCACCTGAGGACAGGTGTGCATGGAGGCATTCACAACCGTTGGCTGCCTGTCCGGGGCCCTGCCCCTGGCATGCAGGTTTGCACAGGGTGGATGAGTTGAAGCTGCAGACCCGGGTGGGCATCCAATCGGATACCCGTCCCGGGTCCTTTAGTGGATCACTTACATGACAGGGCATATGTTGTTGGATGGATGGCTGCTGTGGAGGTGTGAGGAAGGCAGTGCCGCTGGCCATCCGAAGTCCTGACACCAATGGGATGGTACGAGGTATGGGGCAGTTGGGAGGGGTCGGTGCTGCGGAAGTGGGATGGGTCCGCTGGATACCTATGATCACCCAGTGAGGCCAGGATTGGGGGTTTGCAGACATGGGCACCTGTGGGGATGGGAGGGTATCCTGTACACCTCTAGGAACCAGTCTGTGGAAGGGTTGTGGGATACAAGATGGACCAGACACCAAACTTCAAGTTCAACACACAATCTCCGTATTATGTTTATTCAAAATACAGGAGATAAACTTAAGCAATGGCATATCCCTTCTTCAGTACATCATTTTGCAGCCACAAACTATGTATGTCCTTTTCTCTGCACCTAGGCAGCACCTACTGACTCACTGATCTCTGATCTAACTTAGCAGTTGAGATTCAGCCTCCGCCCCTATGCAGGCCTTGCTTGCTTGGCTGGTGGGGGCTCAATAAAAATAAAAAAAAACAAGCTAAAGACAAAGAACCTCAGTACCGAAGCACTGAAACATGGGTTACACCAAAAGGCATTGACAATAAGCCACATTTCAAAGAAACACAACATCACACATACTTCCATAATGCAAAGTATCATGGGATATATGTAAATCACCATGACATTTCAAACTTGTTCAACTTACAGCAATTTACATGCATTTGAAATAGCACAACTGACTTGATTTCTATAATATACAGTCACCTAGTACTTTTTACCTTTATCAAAAACACCTAGTGCCATGGTATTTTCAACATTTACAGGTTTTATACACATACGGTATACACATTAAAGTATTTTATGACATAGTGCCACTGCATACTAAATCCAACAATGAGTAACACAGCCTGTTATTTTATATCAGCTCAGAGGTCACAACAATAACCTCCCTGTACGAGGACCTGAGAGGGAAAAGGAAAATTAAAGAGGACACTATAGCATAGTCAAGAAAGGGAAGGGGGTGCCCATAGGTGGCCAACCTTATGGACAAGAAATTGTAAAGGATAGATTAGGCTAAGAAACAGAAGAACTGTTGCAACAGATTTAAGAAAAGGTCAATCCGCAAGAGTGGCAGGAGCTCCCTGTCACACATCCCCTACCTTAAGAGGGAAGCAGTTATTGCAGACTGCTTACCACCTTCCTGTCCCAGGAAGGGATGGAGCTTCCACCCATTGATTTTCAGAAGCTCTGTCTCAGGGTCCCTATTAATGATAAACATTCTGTCATAAGCATAGTGGATATCATTATTCTTTACCCTGAGACATTAACACATTTCTCACTAGAGACTAACTGTACCTTCCCATCTCCTTTTAGGGAAAGTCCATTATATTTCTTAAGCAAAAAATCTGGATGGCTGTAAAGCCTAGTACCATACAACCCCACCAGACATGTCAGTTTTAAGCAGGGGCCAGTCCTAGGTTCAACCCCTCTACATAAACCCACTATGTCTCTTGATTCATTCATTTCATTTGCTACTGATACAGAAACCTGAGCGTAGACACTGCAGGTGTTACCCCAATGCTAGATTCCTATCCATTTTCCTCCCACCTCCTCCTTTGCAGGTTTCTCATTAAAAAAACATATGTACCACCTCCTTGATCTTAACATATTGTAACATTTTGGCAACATTAGCCTGCAGTATACCCCAATCAATACTGTTAATAGATTTAGCTGCATCAATACAAGAAAAAGTCCCTTCAGTCTCATAGGCTTCTTCGTGCTTGCTTGGAGTCTTCAAGCCCAGCACAATATCACTAGGCGCAGTCTCACTTGGGGCCTCACATTCAAGTTCCATACTTGCATCTCCGACCTCCAGTAGGTAACATCCTGGGAAGACAGGTAACAAAGGAATATCCTGCTCAGTCAGAGGGGCCTCCTCCAGCTGAGCCCATGAAAAATCCTCCTCTGATTCTTTATTCAAACTTTCTGGCAGGGACCTCTCGAGCACCTGGCACCAGTGTTCTGCCTCTCTGCGTAGTTGGTCTGCCTCCAGCCATTGCCCAATCATCCACCATAATAGCCTCATCAGATTTTCCATCATCGGGGTGTCATCTTGCATCTCTGATCTGCCTCAACCTCAAGGTAGCTCCTTGTCCCCTTTGCATATCTTTGTTGTCTTCAGGCTAGGCCATCCTCCGAGCTCCCAGGTCCAGTCTAGGCAGCAGCTTCTGTCCCAGTCTGTCGGCCATGGTTCTGGTCAGAACTCCATGGACTTTCTTCTCTGGGTTCTCCTCTGGCAACTCCTGGTGCATCAGTCCAGCTGGCATATCTGGGCGATATCCACTGGAAAATGTCCCTCAGCCAGTGCCTTTATCAACAACACCTAGTGCCATGGTATTTTCAACATTTACAGGTTTTATACACATAAGATATATACAGTAAAGTATTTTATGACATAGTGACATTGCATACTAAATCCAACAATGAGGAACACAGAGTGTTGTTTTATATCAGCTCAGAGGTCACAACAATAACCTCACTGTATGAGGACCTGAGCAGGAAAAGGAAAATTAAAGAGGACACTATAGCATAGTCAAGAAAGGGAAGGGGGTGCCCATAGGTGACCAACCTTATGGACTAGAAATTGTAAAGGATAGATTAGGCTAAGAAACAGAAGAACTTTTGCAACACATTTGAGAAAAGGTTGGTCCTCAAGAGTGGCAGGAGCTCCCTGTCACACACGCTGCATGTGTGGGCTGGTAGCGGGGGGGCATGGCTGACCTGCATCATAATGGGGAAGGGTGGACATGTGGGGGGAGGGGAGTGCTCCTGCCACACAGGGAGAGGGCTTGAATGTGTGGTGGTTGGGTGGTTGGGCAGCAGTCAGGGGTGGGGCACTGCTGGGGTGGCACTCAACACTACCACATACAGGGACTGGGCACATATGTTGGGGGATGTGTGACACTGACAGGGTTGGGGCACACCTAGGTTTGGGGGGTCTGAGCATCACTAATGGGGTCAGAGCAGACATGTGTTTTGGAGGGGGTTCCTGGCACCATGGTATACATTGGATCCTGGTACAGGCACTCACCTGATCAGCTGCCCCAGCTCCCCATCCACCTAGTGGGGTGGGGCAGCACTGAGGGCCATATTCTGGTCCCACTGCACCTAGCTGGTGTAGTCCATGGGTGCATGCAGTGGGTTATAAAAGGGTCCCAGCTGCCATAACCTGCACCCTCCTCCACACCCCTGCGGGCAGCACTACATGCCTTAGTGAATGGCATATAGTACTGGCTTGCCCCTGTCTGCGCCCAGTGTGTTACTCTCTGCACCGTCGGAGGATCGGGTCCAAAACTGCTCTCCGCAGTGTTCGTGAATGCCATGGGGGGGCAGCAGGACCTCACTGCATGGCAATCCCACGTAGCTATGCCAATGTGCCCAGTTTCTACAGCGTGTAGGCATAGTGCATATGGCCCGATGGCAGTAAATGCAATTTTCAATGCATCCTATCATTTTTGCACCTGATTACATGTCAGATAAACTGATGAATACAAAAAAAGCTTCTTTGGAGAGCGAGTCACTGTCCTAGCCACTGTGATTCACTGTTCTGATAGGGGAGTGGTCACAATATAGGCATACCAAAAGTGAAACAAATGTCCTGTTCAAAATAATGTCTGAATGACAACTAATTAGCTAAGTTACTTTACAGAAACAATGAGAATTTTAATTAAGCAAACTGACATGAGTTCAGAAAAATTGTAGCAAAGGAATGAAGAAAACTGCAGGTTCATAAAATAAACAGCCTGCTTGCCATTTATCAAACTTATTGGTGTTTTATAATGATTTATGTTGTGACAGCAGGATTGAGCTTACAGAGAACCTATGACTTTTTCAAGTTCAGTTCATTTTATTGATCAACATAATGTCTTTACGATATAAAAAAAGCTTCAAAAATGTTAAACATGATCTTTAAAATGATGTCATTTTATACAATAATTCTCAGTTATTACATATTAGAAAGATAACCAGAAGGAACTGTAATAAATCAGCCAACGTTGTGACCAATAAATATGATAATTCATGTGCAGCATATGCAGATTACAGAGACAAATAATATGAAAAAAAAAATTACTTCTTAAATTTAGACAGTTTAAGACATCAAATTCGTATTGGCTATTTATGGTCAAAATAATAAAACATCAGTTTATCTTCCCTGCACTATTAACAGACGGGTGGAAATTATTGCTTTCTCTTTAGATAATTTCAAGCTATATTAGTCTGAAATGTAAATAAGACACTGTAGGGTTCGTTCATGTCTGATTACCTACACTCCCTATCCAGTGTATTGGAACTTATAATCTCATATTCCTAAATGGAAAAGAAACTTAATGAGCTATAAAAAGTAAACTCAATGAATTCCACATAGAAAAGAGATATGTTATCAAAGTTTGAATATTCCCTGACAGGAAGGGTGCCAAGAACTATCAACGCAGTTTTACATTAGGCAAGAAGGCCAACAAAATGTTTTTACATTTTAATCATTTTCACAATAAAACAGGGCAAATAACACATCATTATTTGTGGTAGTATTCTTTATAAGCAAATTTATGAGACAGCATTTTCTTTCTTTGTCAAACCTTGGTCAAATAAATATAACATGCTTGGAGAGCTTCTAAATCACCTTAACCACAATTACAACAAGCATTTGTCATTGCCGAGGGTTCACTGTTGGTATTGCTGTTCTACATGCCTCCCATATTTTTCTGTGTATATTCCTCTGCCTTGCATTTTAAGGGTGGGTGTTACGGTTGGAAACCCTAAAATCCCAGGCTTTTGTTGGTATTTTTGCTCCAAATTTTCAACATGGGCTTTTTGGATTACCCACCTCATGAACAGTGGCAGTATCAATTTGGTACTCCATCCCAAAAGGTGATTTCGCACAGCGAGTGTGCCATTCAGTGCCACAGGTGCGAAAACATATTTTTGGGCAGGTTGTGAAAAATGACAGCTGTACTGTTCACGAGGATGTGTGAAGAAATGGCAATGTTGAAAATCCGGAGTGAAAATATAAAAAAAGTGGTGAAGTTACGTGTGTGTGTAGAAACTGCGCAATGCACGCTTGTAACATAGTCATTTTGTGGAATGCTTTCACCAAATTTTGAACATGGCCTTTTTGGGACCTCCTCTCATGAACAGTGGCACTGTAATTTTGGTAATCTGTCCTGAAAGTTGATTTCTCACAGTGACCGCGCCAATCTGCACCACAGGTACAAAAACACATTTTGGGAAGGATACAAAAAAAGACAGCTGTACTGTTCATAAGGGGATGTGAAAAAATGCCAATGTTGGAAATTTGGAGTGAAAATCTTAAACATTGATGACGTTACAAGCGTGAATAGAAACTGCGCAATGGACGCTCGTAACACAGTCATTTTTGGGAGTTTTTTCACCAAATTTGCAACAAGGGCTTTCTGGGACCCCACCTCATGAACAGTGGCACTGCCATTTCATTAATTTTTCCCAAAAGGTGATTCCAGGCAGTGACCGAAAAATCACATTTTGGGACCAAAAAATGAAATCACAGTGACTGTGTTCATGAGGTGGGATCCCAAGAACCCCATGTTGAAAATCTGGGACCAAAACTCCCCAAAATGGCTGAGATATCAACTTAAATTGCCTCCCAATTCACTGCCATTATAGGACTTACCATCATTTCTTCAGTTTGCAGTTGGCTTTTGAAGAGTGCAGACATGTTCCTGGTCCACTGAAGATTGCTGCTCCAGACCTCCGGGGGTAAGTATGGGTGAGGGGTGGGTGCGGGGAGGTGGTTTGCACAAAGGGAGGGTGCAGGTTGGGGAGGGGGCCAGTGGCAATGGCGAGAGACCATTTTCTATTTTTTCAGTTTTAAAAAATAAAATACTTTTTGGGTTTGTTTTCTTTTTTACAGGAAACTATGGTTTCACACACTGGGGTGGGCTCCCAGTGTGCCAGTATTGAGGGTGTGTCAAAGTGGGGATCAATGCCAACCGAGGGATTGGTCACCCCTCTGGTGAAGGGTATATGTTTGGGGTGCATCCTAAACCTGGAGTGGGCATCCCAGCGTGGAAACACCACAGCGGGTTTTGGCACACTGGGGTGGGCTCCCAGTGTGCCACGTTAAAGGATGTGGGGGGGATACAGGCTGACATGGGGCTTGAGCACCCCAATGTCAGCAGGTGGGGGGAGGGGGTCTGCCAGTGCGATTGATCACACTTAGGGTAAAAGTGTCTTCGGGCACTGAATACTCCCAGCCTGTACAGAGCTTAGGCTGTGGCCTGCTCCACACGGGTGGAAGAAACTTTAGAGCTGGAGACAGTAGGACGTGGAGGAGGCAAGCGAGGAAAGTCTCTCCTCCCAGCCAGCATGATCAATCGTGCTTAGAGTAGAAGTGCCTTCGGGCACTGAATACTCCCAGCCCAAATGGAGCTTAGGCTGTGGCCTGCTCCGCACGGGTGGAAGAAACTTTAGAGCTGAAGACTGCAGAACGTGGAGGAGACAGGCGAGGAAAGCGTCTACTCCCACCTTTCAGTCAGGGACCAGTGGGGTGGCAAGGTGGAGATGTCACAATGCAAACAGCTGTCTGCTCTGCAGTGACCTGCCAATGAAAGGAAAAAGCCGCCTTCTGACTGGTGCGGCTTTTTCTTTTTAAGTGCAGACCACTGCAGGCAAAACAGTATCAGGACCAGTCTGGCTGCGGATTGATGCAATACTGTTGCACCCCTTGCAGAGCACTCTGCATTGCACACAGTGTGTCACACCTCTCAAAGCCTACTATCCCAAGGAGTTCACTGCGCATGCGCGAACTCAAAAAGGAGAGATATCCCTCTCATCTTTGTTTATAAAAAAGTTGATTAGAGTCAAAAAATTCCAAATGAAAGCATGTGATATGATTTATTTTATCCCTATCCAGTATTTTAATACATAGAAACATAAAAACATAGACTTTGACGGCAGATAAGGACCACTTGGCCCACCCAGTCTGCCCATTTCCCTACCTATTGGATAAGCTGCAGATTCTAGTTAACCAACAGCCTACTTCCTGCAGCCCCCCACTATAATTGCCTTATGTCTATCCCATGCATGTTTGAATTCCCCTACTGTTTTAGACCCCACAACCTCTCCAGAAAGGTGGTTCCATGCGTCCACCACTCTCTCTGTGAAAAATAATTTCCTCACATTACCCCTGAGTCATCCCCCCTCTAACTTTAAATTGTGCCCCCTTGTTCTTACACATCTATTTTTCTGAAAGATGCTACCCTCCAGGACTTTGTTGATTCCCTTGAGGTACTTTGTTGATTCCCTTGAGGGCTAGTAGCTTAGATTTTGAAACTTCTTTGAATTTACCATTTTTTTTCTTTTTCTTAAATACAGTGTTAGGTGGGATAGAAAAAAACCTGAGGTAAAAAAATGAAGGCACAAGAAAAACAACAGTCGGGTAAGGTTCTGTCTGGAAAACCCTTTAAAGATGCATATATGCTATGTGGATTTTAGAGGTATTATTTTTTTCCATGTCCTGCTGAGCCTATAGTTCAATGCTAAATTATTGTCCCCTCCCAGATTATAAGGGCATTCAAAGCAGCCAAGCTAAGAAACAGATCTGTAAAAAAAAATTGGATTGCATTTATTGGGCCCATAAATATTGACAGGTGTAAAACTCCCATCAGAGGTTTTTATTTCAGCAATAACACATTTTCCTCTGGGGTCTAGGAGGGTTTTACTAAAAAAAAAAAAAAAAAAAAAAAAAAGAACTGTTCTTTTTAATTAAAATAGCCACACTTCTAGTGGAGTTACAAATAGTGATTTCTATGGAAGAGATATCTGGACTGAATTTGTTGTTTTTGTAAAATTATCCTTCAGTAACAAGTTATATTATGCTTGTCCTGTTTTCTGTTGTTTTTCTTGTGCCTTCATTTTTTTCCTCAGGTTTTTTCTATCCCACCAAACACTGTATGTAAGAAAAGGAAAAAAATGGTAAATTCAAAGAAGTTTCAAAATCTAAGCTACTAGCCCCTTCCTCACCACCAATCCTACTGTGAAACCCCCTATCACACCACTCCCTACCCTGTTTAAAGATCCACCCCAATCCCTTTTGCACCACCAAAAGACAACCTACTAGTACCCACTTACCTGGTGAGTGTGGTGAGCTAGGCCAAACTCTCTTTACAGAAAGTAATTTAGAGAGAGAGACAGAAAGAAATGAGATAAGGTAGAATTTGACAATGCAGTAATCCCATCATACCAGTTGTTTTTTAGACTGATGGAAAGATGATGGCTACATCTGGGGGGGGGGTAAAGTAAATATAGATATTCGGTAGATAATGTTGTTTTTCAGGTACAGAACTTTTCTTATTAATGTTGTGCAATACTTCCTATATCCATAAATTACCTTTATCCCCCCATTCCACCCTCCTCCCAGCTTGTGTTTTGTTTCATCCTAGATAATCAAGTAGCATTAACACTTGACTTAACAGGCAGCAGTTAAAGGGTAATATAAAAGTTAAACCTGTCAAAAGAAACCATAAATATCACACAGGATTAGTCAAATCAAATCTGGATGCCAAAAATAGAATGCTGGTAAATAAATATTGGCTTATTTCTTAAAGGGGAAGTAAACATTGCAGGGGTCACTCAAATTGTGAGAGTCCATGAAAAGATTTTTTAAATGAGGTATTGGGCTTACCTGCTGGTGTCAGGAGTCTTGAGATACGAATATCTAAATCATCTGTAAATCAAAACAAGATAGCAGCCATTTCATGTAATCTTAACACAAAAAGTGTTGTCACTGAGATGCGAGCTGTAATTATCAGCATACAGCTTGCCCCTCAGTGACATCACTTTCTGTTTTAAGATTACTAGAAATGGCTGCTGCCTTGTTTTGATTTACATATGATTTAGATGTTTGTATCTCAAGACTTATGACACCAGCAGGTAAGCCCACTACCTCGTTTAAAAAATATTTTCATGGGCTTTCACAATTTGATTGAGCCCTGCAATGTCTGATTCATCTTTAAGAAAGTTGAGTCTCGTTAGGTCCAATGGAAGGAGATTCTTCACTGTGGCAAAGCAGAGGACATAGAAACATAGAATTTGATGGCAGATAAGGACAGCTTGGCCCACCTAGTCTGCCCATTTCCCTATCTGATGGATAAGCTGCAGATTCTAGTTAATCAACAGCTTACTTCCTCCTACCCCCCACTAGAATTTCCTTATGTCTGTCCCATGCATTCTTGAATTCTGCCTCTGTTCCTGACTCCACAACCTCCTCAGGAAGGCTGATCCATGTATCCACAACCCTCTCTGTGAAAAAATACTTTCTAACGTTACCTCTGAGCCGTCCCCCCTCTATCTTCAAATTGTGCCCCCTTGTTCTTGCACATGTTTTTTTCGGAAAGATGCTACCCTCTTGTACTTTGTTAATTCCCTTGAGATACTTGAAAGTTTCTATCATGTCCCCCTCTCCCTCCTTTCCTCAAGGGTATACATATTAAGCTGCTTTAGACTCTCCTCGTATGTCTTCTGGTGCAGACCCTGCATCATTTTGGTTGCCCTCCTCTGAACAGCCTCCACTCTGTCTATGTCTTTGCAAATATGGGGTCTCCAGAATTGCACGCAGTACTCCAGATGGGGTCTCACCAACTGTCTGTACAGAGGGATAACAACGTCCTGTTTTCTACAGTTGATGCCTCTCCCTATGCATCCCAGTATCCCCCCAGCCCTCCTTACTGCCTTCTCACAATGCTTGCCCACCTTTAAGTCATCTGATATAATTACTCCTAGGTCTCTTTCAATTTTTGTTGTTGTTATTATCTCATCCCCCTTTGTATACTCTTCCCCTGGGCTTTTGTTTCCCAGATGCATTACCTTGCACTTCTTTGCATTGAATCTGAGCTGCCATATTTTTGACCATTCCTCCAACCCTGCCAAGTCCCTTTTCATCCCTTCCACCCCACCTTGTGTATCAACCCTGTTGCAGATCTTTGTGCCATCTGCAAAGAGACATACTTTTCCTTCCAGGTGCTCTCAAATGTCACTTATAGAGACATTAAAGAGGACCGATCCCAGTACCGAACCCTGCGGTACCCCACTAGTTATCCTCCTCTCTTTACTGTAGACTCCATTTACTATTACCCTTTGCATCCTGTTGTCCAGCCAGTTTTTTATCCAGGCTACCACCTTGGGACGCACTCCAAGGCTGGCTAGCTTGTATATTAATCTTTTGTGTGAGACTGTGTCAAATGCCTTGCTAAAATCTAGGTAGACCATATCCATAGCCCCTCCCTGGTTTACTACTTTGGTCACCCAGTCAAAGAAATCTATTAGGTTTGTCTGACATGACCTTCCTGCTGTGAAACTATGCTGCCTTGGGTCCTACGCCCCACTGGCCGCTAGGTACTCAACAACTCTTTCCTTCAGAAGTGAGTCCATCATTTTCCCTACCACTGAGGTCAAATTAACAGGTCTGTAGTTTCCTGCCTCTGCCCTGCTCCCACTTTTGTGAAGTGGAATCACATCTGCCCTCCTCCAGTCCTCAGCTACCACCCCATCCTCCCATGATTTTTTAAAGAGAGTAGTCATTGGCGTTACTAGTTCTACCCTTAGTTCTTTTAGAATTATTGGGTGAATCCCATCAGGCCCTATTGCTTTGTCCACCCTCAGTTTCAAGAGTTCTTTCAAAACGCTTTCTTCTGTGAATGGACTGGTATAGACCCCCCTATTCAGAGTGTTTCTCTTCTTTGGTTTAGTTACCGCCCCCTCCTCTTCCATTGTGAATACTGAGCAGAAATATTTGTTCAGTATCCCTGCTTTTTCACTGTCACCCTCTGCCCACATTCCCTCCACTTTATTAAGTCTCTGTATCCCTCCCTTGGTCTTTCTTCATTCCCTAATGTACCTATAAAAGGTTTTATCTCCCTTCTTAACAGAGTTGGCCATCTTTTCCTCAGTTTGTGCCTTTACTATTCTGACTGCCTTCCCTGTCTTCTTCTGCTTTAACTGATAAATTTCTCTGTCCTGCTCATTTTGTGTTTCCTTACATTTCCTGAATGCTATCATTTTCTCCTTAACCTTCCCTTCCACCTCTTTTAAGAACCATAGGGTTTTTTCCTTCATTTTGTTTTGTTGATTTGCTTCACACAAAGGCTTGTTGCCTCTGTGATGGCTGTTTTGATTATTCCCCATTGTTCCTCCACCTCTCCTTCTTGCCCATTTGCTAGTGCTTTTCTGAGGCACTCTCTCATTTTCCCAAAGTCAGCCCTCCTAAAGTCCAATACTCTTGTTTTTGTATGGCTTGACTCTATGGCTGTGTTTATTGTGAACCACACTGTTTGGTGGTCACTTGTTCACAGATGGCTACCCACTTCTAAATCTGAGATCCTTTCTCCTTTCCCATTTGAGAGTACCAGGTCTAAGATTGCTCCCTCCCAAGTGGGTTCCAACACTAGCTGTCTGAGGCATGCCCCCTGTAGGGCATCAAGAATGACCCTGCTCTTGGATGTGCCTGCAGCAAAGGTACTCCAGTTAACATCTGGCATATTTAGGTCCTCCATCAACAATATCTACCCTTTTTCTGCCATTTTAAAGATACCTTCTATCATTTCCTTGTCCATTTCCTCCCCCCTGAGATGGGGGTCTGTACACAACCCCCATGCAGATTGTGGTGCCATTTCCTAGCTCCAGGGTGACCCATAGTATCCAAATTGATTTCTCAGTTCCAGAGCTCATTGCAAAGGCATATTAAGGCTAAAGTAGAAGAGGGAAACATTGAATCATTAGGCTGTTTGGAGATCCATACTAGAAGTCTCTGGTGAAAGCCTCTTTAAGGACTGCCTTAGCGTCTTTGGGATTGTCAAAGTATTTCATTCTTCCATTCAGGAACAAAGAGTAATTTCGTAGGCGAGAGGAGAGGATATTTACTCGGTATTACTCAGTTTTATTAAAGTGGAAGAAGGCACTAGGCCCATCGAGACCACTTTCCCCACAATCATAGGAGGAAATTACTACTTTTTACCCATATTTCATTTATTTATTTATTTTATTTTTAATTTTTTAACTGCCCAGAAATAATCTATCAAGATGGGCCTTAAATTTTTCCCGAGATGTTTCATTAACTATATACTGTAGCAGAGAGTTCCACAAAGCTACAGTTCTAACTGTAAAGAAATATTTCCTTTTGTTAGTAAATGCCTTTTGTATTTTAATTTGTCTGTTATTACATCTTAAACGATAAACCTTATCCATGTATGTTAGTCCACTTAATTTCATCAGATGTTTATCATTTAATAAATTAAAGAATAACAGCAGATCACCCCTATCTCATCTCACTTGGAGGTCATACAAACCCAGAGATTTAACTCTTTCTTTATATGAAAGATGTTTTATATCAGGGATGAGTCTAGTCATTCTTCTTTGTAGACTCTCAATCAATTTCATGTCCTTTTCCAAATATGGTGCCCAAAATGAAGATGCAAAATCAGTGTGTGGTCTAATATAAGCTTTATATAATTTTGTTATACAGTCTTTATTGCGTGTTATAAATGATTTTTTTATACCATTGATGATACGATTTCCTGTTTGTGTTACTGTAATGCATTGACTACTCGAATTAAATTTATTATTGACTATAACTCCCAGATCTTTTTCTTGGGTTCCTATTGGGATTTGTTTCCCACATAATACATAATTAGTACACGGATTCCTTTTACCCAAGTGCATAACTATGCACTTGTCAGTATTAAACAACATATCGTTATCATTAGCCCATTTTTCTAATATTGTTAAATCCTTTTTTAGTTGATTGATGTTTAATTCAGAGTCCACCTCAGCTGAGATTTTAGTATCATCAGCAAATTTGCTGATCAGGTTTTTAACCCCCAATTGAAGATCACCAATACAAACTCCAAACAAGGTAGGACCCAATACTGAACCCTGGGGCACACCACTAGTAACAGGGATACTGGAAGAAACTGTATTCCTTATTCTAACAATCTGGCTTCTATTCTTCAACCATTCCTCAACCCATTTAACAACATATTTATTAAATCGTAGTTTAATTAATTTCAAAACCAACAAGTTGTGCAAGACCTTATCAAATGCCTTGCTAAAGTCCAAGAACACAACATCGACCGGAGTTCCTCGGTCCAAACTACTACTTATACTTTCATAGAAGGTTATAAGATTAGTGGTGCATGATCTTCCCTTACAAAAACCATGTTGAAAATTGTCTACTAGACCCTTGATTAGTATTTCTTGATCCAACCTTGTTTTCAATATTCTTTCCATAGTTTTACATAACACCGAAGTGAGACTGATGGGTCTATAATTGTCCACCCTACTCCTATTACCCTTCTTATGTATAGGTATTACAGTAGCTAGTCTCCAGTCCTGTGGAACCACTCCATACATGTATGATTTATTAAAGATCAAATATAAAGGAAATAAAAGTGTGTCAGAAATTTGCTTGATAAAATATGGATTTAAATTATCTGGACTGGGTGATGATGTTTCCCTTAAACTACTAATAGCCTCCTTTATTTCTAACAAAGTAATTTTTTCATAAGGGCTAGAATAATCATATACTTGATCTTTTGAGGAATCGTTATATGTAAATACTGTCCCGAAATAATTATTAAATACATTGGTAACAGCTAATTCACTCTCTATAATTTTCTCTTCATAGATGATGGTAGCTATTGAGGGATTAGAGCTTTTATTTTTATTGATATATGCATAAAAGGATTTTGGATTAAATTCTAATGTCGATAACTTAAGTCCAATACGTTTTCTTTCTTTTATAATGAGGGATTTAGTAAATTTAAGTTCTTTTTTATAATTACATCTATTTACCTCACTCGGAGAAGCCTTTAGTTTCCTAAATGCTTTTTTCTTTTTATTTATCTGTTTTTGTATTTTTGGTGTTAACCAGGTAGGAATTTTACCTTTGTGGTTATTTATTTTAATTGTGGGGATAAATGTTTTTTCAAGGTCATATATCGTATCTTTAAAAGTGGACCAAGATTCCCCTGCATTCTTATCTTTAAACAAGGTAGTCCAATCAGTATTTAGCAATATACTTTGTATATTATTATAATTTCTCTTATAATAATTATAACGATGTTTGATTTCCCTACAACAATTTTGATTACCTATTAGAGGGAAGGTAACAACCTTGTGATTACTAGAGCCTAAAGGTTCAATTATTTCTATTTTATCCAATTTATCTGGAATATTAGTCAGAATAAGATCAAGGATATTTTTTCCCCTAGTAGGTTCCATCACCATTTGTTCAAGACCTAAACTAGTGATTAACTCTAGATATTTATATTCAATATTTGTAGTTGCTATGAAATTTAACCAGTCAATACCTGGGAGATTCAAGTCCCCCATAATGATAAGATTGGATGATTCAGAATATTCTTCTAGGTATTGTATAACAGCTTGATCATATACGAGATCAGCATTTGGAGGGCGATATATATTTATTAATATTGTTTTTTGTCTTTGACACTGAAATTGAACACAGCACCCCTCGATCTGTATCCCGTTAACCAAGTGTATAGCGGACTCTATGATTAGAATTGTATCTTTGATATACAAACAGACACCTCCATCTATTCTATTACCCCTATTGTTATAATTAAGCAATAATGCACGACAGGGTGTGTGTTGTGCTGGGATAACGTCACGCCTGGGGTGATTAGGCACGAGGCCACAGGCCGAGTGCGACTAATCACCCAGAAGGACGCTATCTCAGCACAACACACACCCTGAGTGCATATTATTGCTATTATACAATGGCTCAGTGTAAAACTAACAAAAATAAAGATGAAGAAGTACATTTTAAGTTTTATTTTTGACATTTTTTTATGTGGGTAGGAATACTTTATAAAAAAATAGTGCTGATTGTTTCAGCCAGTAGGTGGAGCTGCTGGTTTTTTTTATGGGGGTCTTCTCTGTTGATGCTAGGAATGTTTTTCAGTGCTTCTTCTACTGTTTTCTAATGTTTTTTATTTTCTTTTTTGCCTGTGTTTGTGTTTCCTGACGGTGTTTATTTGCCATTGGAGATTGAGGCTGTACTCCATTTACAAGCGCATTGCCCTCTGCCATGGGGATGGAGGTAGGAAGGCGATAAGGATGGTTTAATTGTTTGACACTGTGGTGGTGTTTAAAAACAAAAAGAACAAGAATTTAATTGAAGGCGACCCGAGCGAACAGTATGACAAGAGTTGTGCAGTGAAAGGCGGCTCTTGCTCGGTCTGGTCGTTCAGTCACTTCGAGTCGGGTCGTTCACTCACTGAGATGTCAACTCTGAAGTGAGAGGAGCCACTGTGTTTTGCTCGGTCTGGTCGTTCAGTCGCTCGGTTGGGTCGTTCACTCGCTGACACGTCAAGTGTGAAGTGAGAGGAGTCACTGTGTTTTGCAATAGAATAGAAATAGAGAGAAAACCTGCTTGAGGACTGAGAAAACCTGCTTGAGGACTGAGCGACCGTTATGAAACGGGCATGCGGTGAGTGTTTAAAATAGGCGCTTGCCCACTCGCTGTGGTTGAAAAGGAGAGGGATCGCAAGGCAGTGTTTTTTTTTTCTTTCACATAACTTAGCAGTAGCATTTCTGTCAGCCTTCACTGAAAGACCGTGTTGTCAGTGTGATGGTGTTTTTTTATATGATTTCTTTAGGGGCAGACCAGGAAGTGAAGGTAATCGTGGTGTTAGCGAGGAGGGTAGTGGAGTAGTCAATCGCTGTCATGGAGTGATTCAGGATTTTTTTTTTTTTACATTTGATGCGGTCTCTTGTCTGCTGGGACTAGACCCGTGATGTTGTACTGGGATAACATTACGGGTCCAGTACCAGTCTGACCAATCAGAGTCAGCCTTTCTTTCTTGCCATTGTATAATACAAATTATATCCTGGAATTGCATTGAACCAATGGGACTCATCATTCCACCATGTCTCAGTGATAGCTATAAAGTCTGTTTCATACTTATTCATTCTTTCTGCTAACTCCGTTAACAATGTTTAAACTTCTGGCATTACACAGAAAAAATATGAGTTCATCAGATGTTTGAACTGATTCCGATGCAGTGCTCCCTTTTTCCTATAAATGGTGCTAAAGGCTTTTTTGTCACACATGGTTTCTGCGCTGATGTCTGGAAAGGCTTGAAACTTTATTCCTTTAGGTATCAGGCCTCTTTCCATTTGGACCTTTCTTAGAAGATCTCTGTCCAGAAATGTATAGGGTTTCGCATATACAAACCAGAGATAACTGGATTTTGCAGAGTGTTTGGAGCCGGCACTCCTTTGTGCCACATCCAGTTAAAAGTTTTGATCAGGGAATAACCACCCAGCAGCAAGCTCTTCAAAACAAGGCAAGGGGTCCTGAGACCCCTCAACCCCCTCAGGGATATGCCACAGTTTCAGGTTGCCCCATGAGATCTGTCTTCTTGGTCTTGAACTTTCTTACAGGCCATTTATAGAGCTGCTTTTGCACCAGAGCAACCCAAGTGATCAAGTTGCTCCAGTGCAAAAGCAGTCATGCTGATACTTACCAGATCTGGCAAGTAAATGCCCAATCCACTCCTGGAGTCCTAGCTGAGTTGGAGACACATTGCGATGCAAGCAGTGTAAGCTGCCATGTGAACAGGCAGCACAGCTCGCATTTCAGCAAACATTGCAGGTAATTGTCACAGAAAGCATGATGAAAACCATGTCACCTACCTTGATATATTTTTCAGGCTGTCTGAGGATGGCTGACTCCCACTGTGGAGGCACCGGAGCACTGGAACAGGGTGCTGATATAATAAAGAAATAATGCATGACAGAGTGTGTGTCGTGCTGGGATAACATCACGCCTGAGGTGATTGGGCACGAGGCTGCAGGTCGAGGTGACTCAATCACCCCAGAAGTGATGCTATCCAGCACGACACACACCCTGGAGTGTATTATTCCTATTATGCAATGGCTCTTTAGTGTAAAAAAATGAAAAGTAGAAAAAAAAATACATATAAAAACAGATTTCTTTACTGTTTATTTAATGGTGTAGGTTTACTTTAAAAAAAAAATAGTGCAGATTTACTCTTTTTGACCAGCAGGTGGAGCTGGTGTTAGTTTGTGTCGGAGCTGCTGTTTCTGTGGTTCTTCACTCCCCCTCACTAACGTTTGTCTTTGTTTTTGCTTCCTGTTTTTCACCTAGTTTTAATGTGCAGCTTATCTTTATCTCCTGTACATTGCTGTTGTTGTTGCCCTGTGTGAAAAGTGAGTCATCATGTTCCCCCGCCGTCATGGTCAGAATGCCACCAACTGTTTGTTGCGCATCACGCGGAAGTTGAATAGATGATATGCCACAGGATTAAATGTTGCAGCTATATGCTCCCGATAGAGGTTTTATGATTGCCGAGAGACAGGATGGCGAGATGAGAACGTTGAAATGGTGAGGAATTGAAGCACGGGGTTTCACATCTGCTCAGCTCGCACACTGCGTTACTGTGCGAGCATGTGTCTATATAATGTCTTAGAGCAGGAGTGTATTTGTGGTGGGAAGCAGTATTTTAGTATACTTGTGTGCTTTTTTTTTTTTGACAGTAACATGGGAAATGATGGGTAGAGTGTGTGTGTTAGATTATCATTTCCAAGCAGACCTGGAGCGGGGAGTTTGAACCGAGCAGCAAAGCGGGGACAACAAAAGCTGCTCATAGGCAGTGGAGCTATGTTTTACTTAAACTTTGAATGCAGTCATAACTGTACTGAGAGTAGAGCCATGATGTTATGCCAGGATAACATCACGGGTCTAGTCCTAGACTGACCAATCAGAGCTCTAGATTCTTTCTTGCCTTTGTATAATATCCATCCTCGAGGAAGGAGTAGAAGACAGAGCAATTAACTCCACTGCTGCAGAAGAGAATGAGTTTGACAAATACACACTACTTTTTATCACTGTATTGAGTGGCAGTGAGGGGTGAGTAGTCACCATTTGAGCTGAAGCAGCGGGCACCAAAAAGAGTGCCAAAACCATATCAGGTGACAGAGCAGGAGCATGTTGACTGTTAATAGCAGTGGTGCCGGACTTTGGAATGAGTGGAGCCACTGGTGTTTGTGCAGAAGCGGGAGCCAAAACAAAGTCTGTGGAGACATTGGGAGCCATGTCAGGGAGAACTGTAAGGCTTGGGGTGTAGGCATAGGTTGTACAGAGCTTGTAGAATGCCTTAATGCAGCAATAGAACTAGAAACATTCTGGGAGCCAGCATTTGAATTCCCCTTCCATCCAGTCATTTCAGAAAACTTGTTTGACATGGTTGAGAGTGAGAAGACCAAGGGAGGGTGGATATCACACTTGGTAACAGCGCAATGTTCAGAGAAGTTTGCCCAGGCTGTTATGGAGGAGAAAATTCAATAGGGACCGCGTTGGCTGGATTTACCGTGCTTACTGTGTCTGAGGTTGGGACAACACTTGGTGCGAAGGTTGCTAGGCCAGACAAAAGTGGGAGAGGAGTCCTTGCAGTTCTCTGTACCCACAGTGAGGAAGTCTCTTTGGGAAAGCCTCTCTAATCAAATCAAACTTTATTTATAAAAAGTGCCTTTCCAGAACCAAGGCGCTTGTACATAACACAATAAAATAAATCAATAAATAAAACAATTAATTAAAACCATAAATAACAGATAAAACTCATGACAACGACATTAAAAATCATTATATGCTAGTCTGAAAAGAAATGTTTTTAATGCTACTTTAAAACTTTGGATGATTTGAACTTAAAATCCTTCACCCTCTGGACCCAATTGGACATGCTCTGGAGTGGATCAACAGAGGGGGATAACAGAGCAAGAAATTGTGAGTTTCTTTCCACACCATTTACTTCTCTTTCAGCATAATGTTGACTTTCCCACCATATATATTTACAAATGTGAGGCTACTGCTGATGAGAATTATTGTCTCGCTAACTCAGGGTTTTTCCACAAGATAGATTCCCTGCTCACGCACCCCAACCTACCTAAGCAGCCATCTTGGAGCCCTCCTAAGTGTCTACTTATTACAATTATAAAATGGATCAAGTAAAATTAAAAAATGCCTTTTATCTAGGTTTTCTTTAAATTAGTTTCAGACCATCCTGAACATCATTCACCCCTATTTGGAACCCACAGACTAAACAGTTACTTTCCAGAGGCTGGTCCTCTGACATGGAGCATAAGCAGCGCCACACACCATCACCTAGAATATGGGGTTAACATCAGAGACCCTGAATCCCAAACAATGCTGGCTTGAAGTTAAGTGCATCATAGAGCTGAGGGGTTGGTACCAATGGAGGGAGTGTGTGGACTTCCCAGAATTCATGCACCCCCTGCTGGCCAACTAAGCAACACCACTGGTGTCAGCTGTAAAACAGCCCCTCAGTCACTCTCCTGGTCAATAAAAGAACAGCACTGTTGTCAGCTGTAAAACAACCCCTTTTCCGTTGTTCTGGCCAAGTAAGGAACATCACTGGTGACAGCTATAGATCAGCTTCTCACCCACTCTCCTGGCAAACTAAGGAAACCCACTGTTGTTAGCAGTAAAACAGTCCCTTACCCTCTTTCCTGGCCAATTAAGGAACATCACTGGTATCAGCTGTAAAAACAGCACCTCACCCACTCTCATGGCCACCTAATGACGCCACTGGTGTCAGCTCTAAGACAATCCTCTGCTGTCCTGGCTAACTAAGGAACAGTACTGGTGTCAGCTCTAAAACAGCCCTTACCTGCTCTCCTGGCCAGCTAAGACAAACCACTAGTGTTGGCTGTAAAACAGCCCGTCAACCGCTCTTCTGGACAACTATGAATCACTACTGATGTCAGCTGAAAAATGACTCCGCCTTCTTTCTGTGCCAACTAATAAACACCACTGGTGTCAGATGTAAAACAGCATCTCACCTGCTCTCCTTGCCAACTGATAAATACCACTGGTGTCACATGTAAAACAGTATCTCACCTGCTTTCCTTTCCAACTGATAAACACCACTGGTGTCACATGTAAAACAGCTCCTCACCCACTTTCCAAGTCTGCTAAGGAACATCACTAGTGACAGCTGTTAAACAGCCCCTCACCCACTCTCCTTACCAACTAATAAACACCACTGGTGTCAGATGTAAAACGCCCCCACCCGCTTTTCAAGCCTACAGGTGTCAGCTGTAAAGCAGCCTCTCAACCACTGTCCTGGCTAACTAAAGAACATTACTTGTGTCAGCTGTAAAGCAGGCCCTTTTTTATTCCACTGGCCTACCAAGAAACACCACTGGTGTCAGCTATAAAACTGCCCCTCACCCACTCTCCTGGCTAACTAAGCAACACCGTTGGTGTCAGGTAAAAAATAGACCCTTGCCTGCTCTCCTGGCCTGCCATGAAACACCACCAGTGTCAGCTGTAAAACAGCCCCTCACCCACTCTCCTGGCCAACTGAGGAACACCACTGGTGTCAGCTGTAAAACAATCCCTCACCCTTCATTTTGGCCAACCAAGCAACACCACTGGTGTCAGCTGTAGAAAAGCCCCATAACCACTCTCCTGGTCAATTAAGGATCACCACTGGTCTCAGCTGTAGAAAAGCCCCTCATCCACTGTTCTGGACAACTAAGGAAAGCCACTGGTGTCAGATGTAAAACAGCTCTCACCTGCTGTCCTGGCCAACTGTGGATCACCATTGGTGTCAGATGTAAAACAGCCCCTCATCCACTTTCCAAACATACTAAGTAATATCATTGGTGACAGCTATAAAACAGCCTCTCACCCACTCTCCTGGCCAACTGAGGAACACCACTGGTATCAGTTACAAAACATCCCTTTACCCCATCTACTTGCCAACCAAGCAATACCACTGGTGTCAGGTGTAAAAAGATCCACTTACCCACTCTTCTGGCCAAGTAAGCAACACCACAGGCATCAGCTGTAAAACAGCCCTTTACTCATGCTCCTGGCCAACTAAGCAATACCACTGGTGTCAGGTGTAAAAATTCCCCTCACCCACTCTTCTGGCCAACTAAGCAACACCACTGGTGTCAAGTGTAAAACAGCCCCTTGCCTGCTCTCCTGGCCAACTAGAGAACACCACAGTTGTCATCAGCTATATGACAGCCCCTCACCCACTCTCCTGGCCAGCTAAGTAACATCACTGGTGACAGCTGCAAAACAGCCCCTCACCCACTCTTCTGGCCAACTAAGGAACATCATGGTGTCAGCTGTAAAAGAGCACCTCACCTGCTCTCCAGGCCAGTGCATCCATAGTTACTGGAGATGGGTATTTCAGCTATGGCCCAGATCTGATTCTGTCTCTGATCTTTTTCCAAAAGGTTCAGATTTACTCTGGTTTGCCAGCACTGGGAAATAATTCACTCTGGACCAGAATGTTACAGAGGCTTTTGCAGAGCTGGATGCATGACAGAAAGAGGTTGCCCCTACTCTGACATAATAAACCTTTTCTACCTGTCATTTAATGTTTTAAATAACAAAACAGACACGCAATGCACTATACAGGAACATAAATGAGGCATCTGGGCTTTGGGATGTATACATTTTATAGGCAACATTAGCACCCATAGTGGCAGGCAAAGATTTATGTAGCTCGGAGTTTGACAGCACTAATCACACATAATGTATGACGCACAACAATGTACCATGGTAGTGTTTTGTTCCCAGTTACTCTAATATTTTGGAATCCTTCTATGATATTCACTCCTGCACTTATAACATCCAGCCTGGGAAAGCCTCTGAATACATGAATACCTTTGGGGAGAGCTGCACAGAAAAATTTGGCTCACTGTGCACAAGGAGGGATGAGACCTTGGTCAGCAGATCAATACAGTTGTAATTCTGTTAGACACTGTACCTGTAATGCTGGCTTTTCAACAGAATCTTCTAGTACCTCTTCGAACTATGACCTTTCTGTCTAATAGCTTCTTGATGCTGTAAGGATGAAGTCTATTGTGTGGTGCCTGGATCCAAGAAAAAAATAACAACACTGCCCTTATTTGCACCTAAACATCAATGTTGCAAAGATTTTCCTTACTGAAATGCCTCTCTGTCTGACCCATAAACTACAGGGACCTCCATCTTTAGGGGGTAGACAAGGGTTCCTGAAGGATTTGGGGGCCAAAGACATGAGACAAAGTATAAGGGGCACCTCAAACACTTGAAAGTGGCACCTCAAGCACTTTAAATCTCAGTATTTGTTAGTCACTAAGTAATGTCATAATACAGTATTTTTCCAAGGAAATATTTCTTACATAATTAGACTTATCAGCAGGGTATTTTTATTTTCTGGACTGTGACTGAAAATAGTCATATTATTGTCTAGTACTCGTAACTGGTTATCAAAAACCACATCAGTAAATGAGTAAATAAATACATACATACATTAATAAACTGCTCTGGATGAAGTCTACTGTGTGGTGCTTGGATCCAAGAAAAAAGTAACAACACTGCCCTTATCTGCACCTAGACATCAATGTTGCAAAGATTTTCCTTACTGAAGTGCCTCTCTATCTGACCCATAAACTATAGGGACCTCCATCTTTAGGGGGTAGACAAGGGGTCCTGAAGGATTCAGGGGCCAAAGACATGAGACAAAGAAGGGGCACCTCAAACACTTGAAAGTGGCACCTCAAACACTTTAAATCTCAGTATTTGTTAGTCACCAAATAATGTCACAATACAGTATTTTTCCAATGAAATATTTCTTACATAATTAGACTTATCAGCAGGGTATTTTTATTTTCTGGATTGTGACTGAAAATAGTCATATTATTGTCTAGTACTCATAACGGGTTATCAAAAACCACATCAATAAGTGAATAAATAAATACATATGTACATTAATAAACTGCTCTCTGATGCTTATTAAAAAGGTTTTATTACAAATTTTATAATTACTGGTCAACGTGTTTATTGATCGGAGTAGCTTGCATTTTAAATACCGTATTAACCAGGTTCCATGCCATAGTGCGCAGCCAATAAATGCAGTATGGCATTAGTGTTACAAATAGAACAAGCATTTGTCAATGCCGAATGTTGCTTGCTTGTATGTGCTGTTTAGGTATTTGGAAGTGACAGTTTCATGCCTTCCTCCCAAGACATCCACTGTGTCTTTCCGTTCAGTATTCACAGAAGAGTGGGAGGGGCAAGGGCCACAGCAGTACAGCAGTTGCCAAGGGGGTGAAGAGGTGGACAATAGTCCATTCAAAGGTAAAGAGTCTCAAGAGGAGCTCACTAAATTGAAGGTAGACAAAGCGATGGAACCAGATGGCATCGCCCAAGGATATTAACAGAACTGCGAAGGAGATAGCAGTAACTCTGGCAGCCATGTTCACTGAGTCATTCAACATGAGTGAATTGGAGGAGGGCACATGTGGTCCCTCTACACAAGTGCGGCAGCAGGGAGGAGGCAGGGAACAATAGGCCATTCAGCCTCACCTCAGTAGTGGAGAAGATCATGGAGACATTGCTTAAAGAAAGGATAGTGAGGCATCAAGATGCCATCAGAACCCAGGACCATAGACAACATGGATTCACAGTGGGGACATCATGTCAGATAAATCTGGTTGATTTATTTGACTGGGTGACAAAGGAAGTGAATCAGGGTGGGGCAGTGGACAACGCTTACCTTGATTTCAGCAAAGCCTTTGACACCATCCCATATAGGGAGGCTGATAAACTAGCTGGGTAGGCTGGACATGGGGGAAAGGGTGGTAAACTGGGTTAGAAACTGGCTAACAGACAGGAGGCAGAGAGTGGTGGTAAATGGTGTGCAGTCTAGGGAGAGGGGCAGACCAGTGGGGTGCTGCAGGGATCGGTCCTGGGGCCAGTTCTGTTTGAAGTCTTCATTAGTAATATTGCAGAACATCTGAAGGGAATTTTTTCACCAAATTTTCAACATAGCCATTTTAAGACCTCTGCTCATGAACAGTGTCACTGTGATTTTCTTAATTTGTCCCATACATTGATTTCGCACACCGACTGCGCCATTGTGCGCTACATGGGTGGAAACACATTTTGGGTGAGATGTGAAAAATGACAGCTATACTGCTCATAAGAAGGTGTGGTAAAATGGCAATGTTGAAAATCTGGAGTGAAAATATTGAAATTTCGCGAACTTACGAGCCTGTGTAGGAACTGTGCAATGCACGCCAGAAACAGTCGCTTGATTTTATAGTTATCATGAGTTGGGATGATTGCTAAGCTGGCTGTCACAGCTCAGGCCCGGCGGGTGATTTCGCAGTCACCGCGCAAAATCACCCTTCGGGCCTGAATAATGCCATGACAGTGACATCATTCATGAGAAGGGGTCCCAAAAACCCCATGTTGAAAATTTGGCGCAAAAATTCCAAAATGCCTGAGATATGCAACAAAGTTGAAACCTCCCTATCTAGCCCATTATACAGCTTACCGGCATTTCCTCAGTTTGCGGTCGGCTTTGAAGAGTGCAGACGTGTTCCCAGTCCACCGAAGATCGTCGCGCGAGTCCGGAGGTAAGTATGGGGTGAGGGGGGTGTGAGGAGGCAGGGTGCGCAGTGGGTGGGTGCGGGTAGTGGGAGCGGGGTTGGGAGATGCACCAGCGGACCGTTTTGTTTTTACAGTTTTTTTCAAAAATGACTACGTGGACGCTTTGCCATGCTGGGGTGGGCCTCAGCGCGGCACAAGGATGTTGGGGGGCATTCAGCCGACGGGGATTGGGCACCCGTCGGCATGGCATTTGTTGCCATGCTGGGGAGAGCTCCCAGCGTGGCACGAGGGGGGAGGACGCAGCTCAGCCAATGAGGATTGGGCACCCCGTCGGCTATACAGTGCATGCGGGGAGTGGGGGCACGCATGCCTGCGGGTGTCTGTGGGGGGAGGAGCTGCACGTGAGCAGCCGATATCTTATCGGTGCTCACTGAAGTGTAGCTCCCCCTTTCAACTGTATGCCACTGCATTTTGGAGCGTGTCATAGACAGCTCCAAAATGCATTGGCTTAGAGGGGCCGCGCCTGCCAACACACTGACTGAATTGGAAGAGGAGGTGACACACCTCCAAAATCTCCGATGATGGCACTATGTTTTTTGCACATGCGTGCAAACAACATAAAAATGTATTTAATCTACATAACTTTCGCAGGACATCTTCCACTAGTACCGTAATTCAGCATGTCTTGTCACCATTGCCACCCTGAATACATAGTGTGGCATCATAAATTAAAATCATTTCTTTACACAGGATTATTTGCTGCCATGCTGTTTTGGTAGCATTCTCAGGTCTCCATGACAGTTCATGCTGCCTCCAGTTTACCATTTGCCTTGGTTGACAGGATCCTAGTTTCCGGCTGCTGTCGAGTTTCACAAAAGAAGATGGCACCAGAAACTGCAGAATAGGTTGTTTTAATTTGGTAGTTTGTATTAAATAAATGCTTATTTCACAACTTCACATGAACTGAAATATGCAAGAATCATGGGGGGGGGGTTGGTAGTGGTGGCGGTATACACTGTTGTGGAGGTCTGAGAACACCACCAAACCAGCACAACAGCAAATTCTGCTGTTTAAAGAAATTATTGTAATATATTGTGCCAAGTTATGTATTCAGTGTGGCAATGGTGAAAAGATGCGTTGAATTATGGCAGCAGTTGAAGATGTCCTATGAACGTTAGTTTTTTTTTTTTGTTTGTTTTGTTTGTTTGTTTATTCAAGGTAAAAACCAACTGAGTAAAAACTCATTCGCAATGGTAACCTTTACAAAAATACAAAATACAGGTCAGGTAATGCCTCCTTATCAGACACTGATAAGGAGGCATTGTCTTCTCATCATCCCTTCTGAAATGATTCAATGTCCAGACATGTTTTGGGTGCACGAAAGGCAGTTTGATTTATTCACACCACTAAAATAACATTACATGTAACTTACACATATTTCATCAGCATAACTTTACTTTAGTGTCCATGAACTTTTCCCCAGTTCAATCTTGCACTGAATTCCGCAGCCTGTTCAGTTCTTCATCTTTTCCGTTCCTTCCTTCTCAGGGTCTGGATGCATCACTCAAACCCCCACCATCATCAACCAATGCTCCCTACACTTTACTTATGCTAGATCCTGATGCTACAGACCCAACCCCTAGCCCTTCTATAACCACCACCACCCTTCTAATCATGTCCAGGTGCACTGCTCCCGGACCGTGTAACCTACCCCCTACCCCCAACTTCCCCCCTTTAGCCCTCTATGCCCTTCCCTTGAATCCCATTCTACTAGTTCCCACCTCCAGCTTGCATTAGATGGTGGGGCTTTCCCCCCTTGCAGGATCACTTAGCCACTCCTCAACCTAGCCACCACCAGCTGCCAGAATGGTAACAAAAAGCAAGTCATCCCCCTGTCTGAGAGACGGACCTCGTCCTACCTATACAAATTTGGTTTATCAAAAGTTATCCCTTTATGTGAGATGTAGCTCCCTCCTAGCTCCCTCATAAAACCAGTCATCCATCTCTTTAGCCTCGTGCAGGTCCTCTCAATTGCCCCAGTGTCTAATGCATGCCGCCACACCGGCCGGAATATAATTTCCAACCATACCACCCGGCTCAACCCTTGGCCACCAATTGTTTATGGTCCATAAATCAAGCCTTAGCTATCTGCAACAAAGCACCCCATGGCGTCATTCCCAGGTCATTCCACCAAGGCGGATAACTATATCTGGTATACCCCAAGTAAGTCTGAGCTCTTCTAACAAAGGAAGCAGCTGGGCCCAACACATACCCCAGACCCCTTTCCAGCAGACCTGAGGGCTTCTGAGTCCTTTCACGTATTCCCTGCTCCCTTGGCCAGTTACTGCATGTCTCTCAGACCAGTATATGTAGGAATGACCCAAAATCTACATGGTCCTTCTCCTGCTTGCACCTGCTGACACAAGGAAACACAAGAACACAGTCATTTCAGGGTCTGACATAACACTTTTAACAGGCGGAACGCCATATACCTAGCTCTTTGATTTCCTCTGCTGATCCCCCTCCTGGGCCAGAGCAGTGGCTGCCCCTATCCTGAATGAATGAGTGGTGAATTGTGCCGGGTCATGCCCTTTAAACACCAATGCCTTTTTCAGCCCTCCTCCCACCTGGTAACAAGTTATCAGCCCTCTGTTGCCATGTCAAAACCAAGGGCCCGTGCCCATGGGGCAGATGTCCTGGTAGTAGTTCTCCATGGCCCTTGCCACACATGCCTCATCCCCACCCCAGTTCGTTTTAACTGTACTTGAGCCCCACATCCCACCTGGTCAGTTTTTGAATGCTGCAACCAAATGCATAGACTCTCCCCGGTGAACTTTACTTCACCCAGTTGCAGACTTCCCTCAATATCTCCTTTGTACTTGGCAACCACCTCCCCACCTGGTAGACCCCTTTGTACATTAGGGTAAAGAATGCCTGAAAAAGGCAGGCCTCGTTAGCTGAATTGCAAATGATGCCCAATACCCCTAGGACTGCAGTTAAGCTGTCCAGCGTAATGGGTCTACAGGAGTCTGCCTGCATGGCCTGCCCTTTTTGCCACCCTAAAAGCATGCATCTTACCCTCCTACTGGTGTCCAGCTCAGGCCATCCCCTGGTACCACAGACCCAACCTATACTGGCTAATTGTACTGCCATGGTCAAATGCACTATCCCCTTTTCCCACCTACCCACCATGAACCTTATTACCTTTTCCTCAGTGATGGGCAGACTTACCAACATGCCCTGCTGCAACCAAAATCCTTGGAAGGCTTTCCATGCACTTTCGTAAGCCTTCAGAGTTTTGTCCAACCATGAGTTCCAGTACAAGATTTGGGCTCTTGCCACCCAATTTCACAGCTGTCCTGACATAGGTGTTCTCACCACTTCTTCCTGCAGGGCCAGCCTCCTGAACCTGCCCAACTGCAACTGTGAAAGGCTGTCAACAATTTCATTCTGGACCCCTTACACATGCCTAGATCTAAATGTAAGGTTCAAGTGTAGCCCCAGCACCACCAGCTGTTTCATCACCTGAGTTACCATTTCCCTGGATCCCATCCATCTGTTAATGACTTCCACCACACCCTTGTTGTCACACCAAAACAAAACCCTCTTGTTCTGCAACTCCGTGCCCCACACCACTAGCGCTGCATAAATGGGGAAGATCTCCAACAAGGTGATATCATTTAGCAGGCCTCTGGCCCACCAGCTGCCCAGCAAAGCCTCGGAAATCTATCTTCACCCCCCATAATATGCTCCCATGCCCAAAGCCCCAGACACATCCATATATAATTGGGGAGCATCACTGCCCACCCATTCCTCCTGCCAAAATGTAACCCCGTTGTAATCTGCTAAAAAGTTGTCCCATACTGCAAGGTCTTCCCTTACCCCTTTGTTAATATCCACCCAATGATGCAGCCTCTTAGCTTTCCTCGTGGCACCACCCAGCTGCTGCCTAAATACCCTGCCTGGACAGATTGCAATACAGGCAAAATTGAGATGCACAAGTAATTGATGAGCTAACACCAAAGGCACCCTCCTTCTTCCCAACACCTGTCACAGAAGCTTCTTAAGCCACTACACTTTGCCATGGGCAACCTGAAACATTCTCCCACTGTATCTATTTCAATCCCCAAATATTCCAACACCCTGGCTGGCCCTTCCATTTTTTCTCCCGCTAGAGGGATTCTGATTCTCTAGCACATAAGCCAGAAATCCTGCAACATCCCCTGCACCTCCCTCTTAGTTTCCCCAATCAACAAGAAATCATCAAGGTAGTGTGCCAGCCTTCTGTGGCCATACCTGTGTCCAAACACCCACTGTACCCATGTACTAAAAGCCTCAAAAGTGCAGCACACCACTGAGCACCCCATCGGCATGGCCTTATCAAAATAAATCGACTTAACTAAAGCCTTTGATACCATCAATCACAATCTCCTACTTGCCCAGCTTCGACTAGCAGGGCTCTCACCTAACTCGGTGAACTGGTTCAAAAGCTACTTAGATAACTGCTCTCAAAGAGTGAGAATTGCCAACACACTCTCAGACCAAAGACCAGTCCGGTCTGGTGTCCCATAGGGCTCAATCTTGGGCCCCCTCCTTCTCAGCCTTTTTCTGAACTCACTGCCAGAATCCTGCCCTGAACAGATCCTACTCTACGTGGATGATGCTGTCATCCTGACATCCCACCATGATCCAGTCCATCTACAAAGTAACCTCCAACAGGCCTTCTATGCAGTAGAAAACTGGTTCACAAAACACAGACTTATACTTAACCAGAAAAAAACAAAGACCATAATCTTCTGCAGCTCGCAAAAAAAACACAAACAATGTCAGCTCTCCATTAAAACCAAGAAAGGAATCACCCTCGAACAAGTTCATACCTTCAAATACCTCGGCCTCACCCTCGACTGTAATCTCTCCTATGTCCCACTCATCAATAATGTGGCAAAAGTAGCCAACACCAGGATGGGCCTACTATTCCGACATAGAAAACATCTAACCCCAGAAGCTCTGTCCATAGCTGTCCAGAGCTCCATCATCAGCATCATTGACTATGGTCTCATTATCTATGGATCTGCCACACCCTCATCTCTCAGGTGTGCTTCGACTTCCCTCAATCAAGCCAGCTGACTCGTTAATGGTTCTCACCGTCTCACCCACACCTGTGACCTCTACTCCAAAACAGGCTGGCTGCAACTGAACAACTGAATCAAATACCAAACCTGCATCATTGCTAAGAAAATCATGATGGGAAAGGCACCACCAGGAGTCAGCACCCTCCTCAAACACAAAATCACCAACCACAACAACAGGAGCTCTAAGCCCCAAATCCTTCAAATCCCCCGCTGCCGCACGTCCCAAGGCCAAAGGTCATTTGCATACAGGGCTCCGAGTTGGCTGAATGAGCTCTCTAGTGACACCTCATCCACAGCAATGCCTGGAGCATTCAAAAAAAAGCTCTGCCACTCCATAACTGGCACCTCCACCTGTGCTTGCACCCCATAACATCTTCATTCCCTACGCTGCTTCTGACCTTATAGGTGTCAGTTTCTGCCCTCTCTTCTTGCACTTACCTGTCCAATGCAACTTCTAATGTACTTGCCCTGTGTCTATCCTGACAAGGCCCCTTGGCTGCCTCACCCTAACCCTCTACACCTATGCCTTCCCCTACCCTCAGCCCTCTCCCCTTCTTGCCCTCTTCCTCCTATTGTTTCTTGAGTTACTTATCACTCAGTCTGATTTTGTCAAGTAAAGTTACTGTCTAAGACCATGTACCTGTAACTGTTTTATGTTTTAGTGTCTGTTACCCTGTAACCAACATGACGTGGAACCTTTGTAAAAGAGCCTTGGCTCAAAGGTACTTTGTAATCCTAGACACAAATAAATAAATAAATAAAATCCTCCCATCGAACTGGAAACTCAGCAAATCCCAGTCCTCAGAACATACCGGCAGCAGCCTAAAGTTGGACTCAGTGTATGTTTTGGCTAACCAGACCCCTTGCAGCACTCTAATTAGCAGCACCCTCGAATCCAATGATGCATAGGATACGGTGCTGTGTTCCTTAGCTATGCCATCATTCACAGACAACCCTCAGGATAAGACAAACGGTGATACAGGTGGTATTTGCCCGGCTGTCTCTTGGGAATATTCCCAATGGAGAGCAAATTGATCACATGGCAGGCTTGCGAAAGGTCCCTCCACCCTACCTGCATTTTTCTCCTTAAGGATTTTCTTGCGAACTGTGTCCTCCCTCCTTCTGACTGAAGCCAAGTTCCTTGCCCTCGTCCCTCTCCTAATCCCTTCAAAAGCTAATGCAAAACCCATTGTAAAACCCTCCCTCAGCATCACCCCTTGATTCTGATCCGGGTATACCGCTGTCCATTCTTCCACCATTTCAGCCCTGATAGGAGTCCTAGCCAAATGGAAACTCCATTTCAGGGCCCCCGTCCCCTCAATTCCACCCATAGTTGGAATTGTACTCACCTCTGTTCTCAACCCCCCGTCCCCTACCTCCAAATCAGCTGCTGTTCCCCCTCCCCATCTTGTGCCCCTCAAAAGGGCTGTTCTTGATCACTTGTCCCCCCAGATCACTCATTGTTCCCCCTGCATTTCACTACTGGATGCTGCCCACCACATTCTGAGCAAACATGCTTAAATTTGCAATTGGTCCAGGTGCACGCATGTCTGTTGCATGCCCAGCAAGATTTGCCCCCCCCCCGACACCACCACCTTGTTGGTCTCCTCTGACACCACCCTCGACTGGCTGGATAAGGTTCTGACCCATAACTCGGAATGCATACAGTCCCACCATAGGTTGCTCCTTGCAGTCATCCACTGCCAGAATGCTTCGTCATACTTCAGCCATCCATAACCTTTCTGGGCCTTTTAAGTGTCCATAATTATGGTAGTAGAGGTCAGTAGTGGAATGGCCAACTCCAGAGCTGTTTTCCTAGTAAAATGGCACTGTATATCACAACTCCCACCTGCCGTGTGTCTACATTTTTACCTTTGCAATTGTCTTCTTCCTCTTTATGGCTCACCACTGCCAGTGCTACTGCCATTTCTGAATTTCCTGCCATTTCTTTTTGTGCACATTTTTTGGCCGTCATCTTTTTTATAGGCCAAATATGTCCACATATTCTCCCTTCCAGATTTTGTCCTTGATGGAGGCTGGTACATGGTCTCCCAAACAGAAATCTGGTGGAGTGTCGCAAAGCTATCTCCCCCTACCCTCGTCTACCCCACCCCCGCACCCCTTGTGCCCCCTTTTTCCTTCTTAAACTCATCTAAGATTTTTTCCATTGTGTGCAGACCTTTTTCTGCCATCTCTGTCAACATACCCGTCATATCACCTTTAAGGCTGCCCTCTCTTGATGGATCACCCTCACCCTTACCCACTCCTGTGTCCGGGTCTGAAGGTTCTGATGTGGGTTCAGGCAGGGGGACCTGTTCTGGGTCTGGGACTGGCCCCCTCGACCACTTTCCACCTGCCTCAGGGTCCCGTTGGCTGCTTCCTTTTTCTCTCCACCACCTCCTCTTCTTCCCTCTTCTGGGCCCTTTCGATGAGCTCTATCATCTTATCCATTAATGCTGCTGCTTCTCAGCATAGCTGAGAACTGGAAGCTGATGTGGACTGCTTCTTGGGGGCCATTCCTGAAATAAATGCTACACAAGAAAACTGGGAAATAAGAAACTTAATCTGGTCAGCCCTTTATTTTCCCCCAGCCACCATTACTTCATGAGAGTTCTGACAACCTTAACCTTGTGAAAATGTGATAAACATGCTGGCCTATCCGTTCCCTCACTCATCCCCCCCACTTGAGGTCCAAAGGGTACCCCATACATCCATATGTTCACAACCTTATGCTGCAAAAATGTGATATAATGTCAACACCTTGCCCTCTCCTTCGTTCCATGCCTGCCCTAGGTCCAGAAGGTGCCCCCTCACCTCCCTGCACTCCATATATGTCTTACCAGAGGACCCTGCTAGCGTCTCCCGTGTTGGTCCATCAAAATATATATATGTTTTTTTTCTTCCCTTCTGCCCCCCTCCCAGCTTGGACCTTTCTCTGTCTTTGGCATGGTGGACCCATGTTGTCAGCCTGGGCTGTGTCCCTATTCCCTGGGGTCCAGGGCCCCCAATCAGTCCTCTCCCAGCCCGGGAGTTGCCTTCATGCACCGAGTCAACCCCTTAGCCCAGGCCGCGCTCCAGTGAAAACCCCCAGTAAACACCTTATGTGTACCAGTGCAGTTCTGTTCAGTCATAAAATTATTATTTTAGTTTCATCCTCTAAGTTGACAATTCAACAGGCCGTAAGATGATCCCAGGAAAATGCTCCTTCTAAAAGAGGCCTGGCATGCTGCCTTTCCACAGGCCCTCCCTCCTAAAATTATTACACTTGCACTGCTGGGCAGGAGATCTTCTCCTCTCAGTCCTTTCTGCCTGCTTCTTTGTATTCCCTTTCCCCCCATTTGCTCTCTTTTTTTTTTGGGAAAATGTGTTCTTTGGAACGTTATCCACAGGTGCCTCTTGTCCCCCCCCATCCACACCCCCTTACTAACCTCGTTTGTGTGCACCAGGCCTTCTGTGCGACATGTGGCAATGACATCGGATGCCATGCCACGTGGCCATGCTTCAGATGTTGCCCACCGCACAGTCCATAGGCCCTCCATCCTCCCTCACTGCAGCAAATCCTCTTCCTCAATATCACCACCAGGAAAAAAAAGCTGAAATCAGCCAATGCCACTCTCTACCATGTCGCCGCTGGGTAATGAGCCACCGAGTCCCCCTAAAGGTCCACAAGCACCCACCTCCCACTCACAAAACAACTTTCAGCCTCTTATTCTCCCCCCCAACCCAAGTGTGCTCCCAGTGCACATTCCTGGTCTCCCACTTCATGCACTTCAACTGTGGTCCCATGCCCACCAGCCGCATACCCATGCACGGTCCCGTGCTCCCTGGAAAAAATGAGCCTCAACCAACCCCAGGCTGCAAAGCATCACCAGAGAACCTACAAAGGGGGGGTGCCACCATTGCCTTCAGGCCCCTCAAACACCTCACGCTCACTGCGAGCGGTCAGCTATACCTCCTGCCGGAATGAGTGTTCCCCTTGCAGCCATGTGGCCCATGCAGATGCTCTAACAAAGGTGTACTAGCAAAAAGTGTGTCCAGGATTGGAAAACCTACTTGATCAATTACTAAACACTAAAAATGGCAAACCAGCTAGCAAACACAAAAACACCAACAAACGGCGGCCCATTCCTCCCTGCTATGACTCACTGCAGTCTCCCCTTCGCCTGGCAGAAACACGCCCAATATCAATTACTAGAGTATCCGGAAAAAAAACACTACATAATCTCTTTCATTAGTTTTGTTTTTCATGTTTTATTATACCATGGAAATAAAAATAAATGGAAAATCCTGTATTGTGATCGGCTGCCTTGCATCTTTCTGCCATGGTAAATCCTTCGATATACCCACAGCAAAGGTGCCAGTCAGCCACATGTACAATATCCCGTCTTGAAACCCACCCAAGCCCGGAAAAAAATCATACAGTGGCCATGTTCTCTCCCCACCAAGCGCGACAAATGAAGTGGCAGTTTCAAACCTAAAGAAGGGGAAACGCCTCTCTTAAAGAGCCACTGACACCAAAAGTGCTGCCCTGCAGAATCCGAATTATCATACCCCCAATAAATCTCATACAAAAATTAGATTTCTATGTTACTTCATGTTAAAGTTATTAGCTATTTTCTAACCCTGATATTACTACCGGTACAAAAAATGCCTATGGCAGTGAAGAGCTGCTGATGATGTCATCTAGGGAACACACTGTCTAGCATTCCCTATCAGCAAGCATATAGGACCTAATTCTCTAAAGCTGTAAATGCAATGTTTTTCACATGTAAAACAGGCAGCACCATTCAAAAAACATTGCTATAAAAACTATATGAGTGTTAGGTTTTGTAACAAAGTTAACTCCACAGTAGAACAATGATCTGGGGTGGTTTAATGTGCTTATAACATGGCAAGTGCAGAAACAGAGATTCATTCATTATAAGAGATGGTAACATGACATCCTATATTAGCAAGTACAACAAAACACAGATACAGATACAGACATAGATAGTGGAATCATCTCCATTTTTCTGCTTTGTTTGCTGTTTGGGATTTGACTGCTGTGCATTATAGGAAATGTATATATTTAACTACATTTTGTACACTGTGGGTGGGATATTCAGACTGCGCCTGGCTGTGGCACATGCCTGGGCGCAGCGCAACTGGGATGTGCCTGGTTGTTGACAGAGGATATTCAACAGTGCTGCGCCATGGCACAGCATCGTTGAATATCGCTCTGTGGCCACCAGCATTGTGCATGGCACAGTGGCACTGCACCAGTGCAAGTAGCCAGAGGGGGGCAGGGGGATGCGCTAGCGCAAGTGCCATTGCGCTAGGTGCATCAACCACGATATTCAAATGTGCACATGCAAATGGGGCCATAATGCATGCAACACGCAAATAGGGCCATTTGCATGTCATTATGGCCCCATTTGTATGCAGGTGTGCCGATCCCTGGTGACTTGCACCTGGTGCTTGCCAGGCTGCAGCCATCAGGGACTGACGCCCCCTGCACAGCACGGCAACGTGCCCCAATGCCGAATCGTGGGCATGAGTAACATACACATATGTCCAATATCCTTGGTGGTCCAGTGGACCAAATCCTGCCTGATCGCAGGCATGAGTACAATAAAGGAAATCCCCAGATCCCTGGTGATCGAGTGGTACCCCCCTCCCCACCCGCTCACTGAGCCCCCGCTACCCTGCCACCCTCAGTCAGCAGGGCGGCAGCTCCCAACCCGCAAGCTGCCCAGCCACCCGCCAAATGCCTGAGTACAGTAGGGCTGTACGCTATTGGTCCACAGCGTGGACCAATGGGCGTGCAGACCATACCATACTATACAGTCCAGATATGTGAATGGATCCATTCACATATCTGGACTGTGTAGTACAGTATGGTTCAGACTCGGTTGGTCCACGCTTGGACTAATGGGCGCTACAGCCCTACTGTATGCAGTCAGTATGCGGGGCGCTGGGTGGCTTGTGGGTGGGGAGCTGCCGCCCGCCACTGACCAGGGGGAGAGCGGGGTGGCGGGGCTCAGCAGGCGAGTGGGGAGGGGGGTACCACTCGACCACCAGGGATCTGGGGATTTCTTTTATTGTACTCATGCCTGTGATCGGGCAGGATTTGGTCCACTGGACCACCAGGGATGCTTTGGAATATTCTATTTTAATACTTATGCCCATGATCAGGCTGAAAGTGGTCCACTGGACCACCAGGGATATTGGACTATCTATTTTAATACTTATGCCCTCAATCGGGTATGGGGGTGAGCTACCATGATGGACCATGCAGCTGGAGCTCTGGTGGCCACCCATAGCTGGCAGCTGGCGTGTTGCGCCCTGCAATATGGCCGCTTTCCTGTGGGTGGCCAGCTGTTGCTACTTTTTTTATCACTCAACTGTGTGCGGTGCAAGTAGGGGTTGCACCTGCATGGGCTCAGCACATCCTGGGCTGAATATCGGGATGTGCGGAGTATGCATGGGCCTGCCCCTCTACTTGTGCTGCATACATTACTGATGCACCCCGGCACATTGGGATTTATGCCACGCACTTTGCCTTTTTGAATATTGCATTAAGATCAGTGGGTTGCACATGGCGCAACTGTGTTGCGTCATGTGCAACCCTTCTGAATATCCCACCCTGTGGGTGCAATGGTGAACAGTCATTGAATTAATGATTACATGGAGATATGATCAACATTGCAGAATATATGTTCATTTTAGCTAACTTACTTTTGTGAACTTTGGAATCATCTAGATTATTCTGCTGTGTTTGCTGTTTGGAATTTGACTGCTGTGCATTATGGGAAATACATATATTTAACTGTATTCTGTATATTGTGGGTGCAGTGGTGAACAGTCATTCAATTACTGATATACATGCAAATGTGATCAACATTTCAGAAAATATGTTCATTTTGGCTGGCTTACTTTTGTGAACTGTGGAATCATCTCCATTTTTCTGCTGTGTTTGCTGTTTGGGATTTGACTGCTGTGCATTATGGGAAATGCATATATTAATGTGCCCAAGAGATTTCAGCTCTGGTAGTTGTTTCTACAATTCCCTCGGCAGGCCAATAGATAGCTGTGAAACAGTGCTAGCAGTACAGCACTGTTCTATAGCCATATTTAGATTGATTTCCAAATGTACTGAACGGAGCCACTTGGGGAAAAAACTTTCATAGACCATGTGAAAGAAAGAGCCCACATAGTTTACTGACTGGTGCTGTCTGTTTTACTTGTGAAAACCATTTCACATGATATTTACAACTTTGGAGAAACAAGTCCTATAAGCTTGCTGACAGGGAATTCTAGACTGTTAGGTCCCTATATGACATCATCATCAGCTCTTCACTGACATGGGCTTTTTTTGAATAGGTAGTGAAAGCAATGTCATGAAATGGCTAATAACTTTAAAATGAAGTGACACAGACATCTAGTTTTTGGTATGGCATTTGCTGGGGGTATGCTTATTCTAGTTCTACAATGTATCACTTTTGGCCAGATCATGTCAGTTGCTCTTTAAAAGAACCAACATACGAAAACAACCATAATAAAAAAAAGTTATATTACAACACCTCGCACTTCACAGTATTTACAGCTCTCACCCTCTCCACAATATCAGCTGACACTGTACCTTGTCACTGTTGCTGATGCTGTTCCTCCTGAATTTCCATGTCCTAAACTCGCAGAGGCCAACAGTCACAAAACCCTACCGAAATAATAAAAAAGAAAGAAGTATTCCCCATGGTCTAGTTAATATCTTCTCCGGACCGCACAGTGAACCCGGAAGAACAAAGTCACTGAGCATACTCCGTCAGCCCTCGCATCACACGGTCACACACAAAACCGAAAAGCGAGTCATCTCAACTTTAAACACAAAAAACGAACATATATAATTTAGTTATGGGGCTGAGGGGAGACGAATTAAAAAACTGAAGCCTTTCTGGGAAGGGGACGACCAGTACCATACCTAGTAACAGAAAAGTTTTTGTTTCTCGCACTACAATTAATTCAACAAAAATTAATTAAAGAGCCCAAAACTTCATTTTTCTTTAACTTTTGTGTAGCAATGACCCACTTGAGAGTGTGGGTTGTGGATTTACCACAGCTGTTGAGGATTTGGCCGCTCAGCCTCATGGCCAAACCACACCCACTGTGGTAAATCCCCCATAACTCACACTCTCATATGATTTAGTGTTTCCTTATACAACAACAACAAAAATTCTTAGATTCTGATTGGTTAATGTGCTCGTGTTACAGTGAGGTTATCTAAGCACAGTCACACAGATAATTGCATAACAGATTGAATAACCAACCGCAATCTCTTTTACCAAGAAAAATTGCTGTCTACCAATTAAATCTATAATGTAAAAACTTAGTTTCATTTTAAAAAAAAAAAGTATTTATTTATATTGGGGATGGGGACAAAATGTTTATCATGGCAGAAAAATTTCATATTTAAGCAGAGAACAAGTATCATAACATCTTTAGAGTGGGAACATTTGTTTCATAGTGTCAGTTTAACAGTTTTATTTTTTATGAGAAACACACCACATATGACTGCACTGCATCATGGGTATGCAGATCACTAATTGCCTGGTATAGCATAGCACAATACACTGATACCAAACAATTCATTAGTTGCATACCTATGATGCAGTGCTTTCACATGGGGTGTGTTTCCTAAAAAAAAAAAAAAAAAAAAAAATTATAAATGAAACTGTACAACTGATACTCTAAAATGGATGTCCCTACACATAAACGGGATGCTCCAACACTTGTTCTTTGCCAAATAGCCATCAACATGTTTTCATTTTGGTCCCTACAATATTAATAAATTAGAGCTATGGTATAATAGCTATAATGCCCACTAGAATGTGGGTTATACTGGGATAATTTTGCCTTTGAGGTGTTGGATGTACATTGTCTTAGGAGGTGAATCTAATCCAGAAGACCCTTAAACATTCAAAATTCTCCAAAACCATTTTTTTATATTGTTGGCAGTAGAGATAACATTAGCAGATTAATCAAAATACCACCACAGGGTGTGGGTATATGTGGGGATTTACCACACCCAGTGTGGTTTGGTCATGAGGCACAGCTGAATGACCAAATCCACACCAGAAGTGGCTAAATCTCACCATATACTCTCACACTGGAGTGGTATATCGCTATTATACAATGTGCCCCATTTTTTTTTTTTTTTTTATAATGGGACAAAAATGTTTTACATATGTATTTAGTTATTTTTCTTTAGTTTGTTGCTCCTGGAGAAAAAATAGTGCAAGGTGGCTAGCCTGGGTTGGTAGGGTATACTGCACATGCGCAGGGCTGTTTGGAGTACTGGCTCCATTTCTTCTACATGCACAGAACTGTCCCGGGCAGTGAACACTGCTGCCATGATGTATGGCAGCCTCTCCTGGCCCTCTTGTGCTTCTGGGCCAGGGAAGCAATATTAACTTTGTTTTTATTGCATTTTTCGAACACCTGCATCATTTGTCATGGGAGAGGGATAGAGGGTATAGCCGGCGGCAGATTTGAATTCTTGAGCTGCTGAGTGAAGATGACAAGTCACAAGGGGGAGAGGGAGGGAGGGAGAGAGAGAGAGAGAGAGGAGGAGGAGAGAGAGAGAGAGAGAGACTCAGTGAGGGGTTGGTAAAAAAGAAAAAAAAACAGACAGGCGATTGTGTGGTTATGAGGGTTTTTTTTCAGTTTGTTTCACAGAACCAACAAGTCAGTGTGGTGGTTTCTCCGGTGGCCACTCGCTTTGTTGTTTGGGATTTGAAGTTGTGCCAGACAGGGAGTTGGCATGCTCAGAGTGATTTGTTGTAGAGTTCCTAATGTGGCTGAGAGGTGGCTGGCACCTTTTCCAGTGGGTATACTGGAGGATTTATCATGCAGGCAAAAGTGCCAGCCAGCCAATCAGATTGCTGGGTTGCCGACTTTGGATTTATCCCATTGTGTAATGCCGAATGTTTGCTTGCTGATATTGGCATTGGTAGTGCAGGAGTTAAAGAGATGCATAATAGGAATGGCAGTGAAGTATTGAACTGAACCCCACCCCACCCTGAAGAGACTGACAGGCATTGGGGGGGTGCCTTTGGGTCATCGGGCATAACGCTCATACCATTTCACCTCACCCCACCCTGCAGACACTGATAGGTGTCATGGTGTGACTTGGGGTCTGCGGCCCTTGCGCTCACCCCATTCCATAAGGAAATAAACTGACATGGGTGCAGTATGGGAGAATGGGCTAAACATTAGGGCCAAAGACCCCAAGGCACACCTCAATGCCTGTCTCTTGCTGCAGGGTGGGGGTGGAATGGTGTGAGCATTACAGTCGATGACCCCAAGTCACACCCTAATGACTGTCAGTCTCTACAGGGTGGCGCATTACAGTTGAAAACTCTAAAGACCAGGGCGTTTGTTGGTATTTTCTCTCCAGATTTTCAACATGGGCTTTTTGGGATCCCACCTCATGAACAGAAGCACTATCATTTAGTTACTCAATCCCAAAAAGGTGATTTCACACAGTGACTGCGCCATTCAGTGCCACAGGTGCAGAAACATATTTCAGGAAGGATGTGAAAAATTATAACTGTATTGTTTTTGAGGAGATGAAAAAAAAATGGCACTGTTGAGAATCTGGAGTGAAAATAAGAAAAACTGGCTAAGTTACGAGTGTGCGTAGAAACTCTGCAACGCACGCCCATAACGCAATCATTTTGTGGGATTTTTTTTCACCAAGTTTTCAACATGGGCTTTTTGAGACCCCACCTCATGAACTGTGGTACTATCATTTCAGTACTCCATCCCGAAAGTTGATTTTGCACAGTGACTGCACCATTCTGCACCACAGGTGCGAAAACATGTTTTGGGCAGGATATGGAAAATCACAGCTCTACTGTTCATAAGGCGGTTTGTAAAAATGGCAATGTTGAAAATCTGGAGTGGAAATATTACAAATTGGTGAAGTTATGAGTGTGCATAGAAACTGCACAAGGCACACTTGTAATGTAGTCATTTTTTGGAATTATTTCACCAAATTTGTAACATGGGCTTTTTGGACCCACCTCATAAACAGTGGAACTGTTGTTTCATTAATCAGTCCCAAAAGGTGATACCAAGCAGTGACTGTGAAACCATCTTTTGGGACCGAGAAATGAGATGACAGTCACAGTGTTCATGAGGTGGGGTCCCAAGAACCCCATATTGAAAATTTGGGACCAAAACTTCCAAAATGGCTGAGATATCAACCTAAGTTGAAACCCCCATTGATTGCCATTATAGGGCTTACTGTGATTTTCTTTAGTTTGCGGTCGGCTTTTGAACAGTGCAGACATGTTCCCAGTCCAGAGAAGATCGCAGCGCAGGACCTCTGGAGGTTAGTATGGGGTGGGGGGTGAAGGGAGGTAGGGTGTGCAGAGGGTGGGGATGGGGGAGGGGCCTGGGGAGAGCCGAGGGACCGTTTTCTTTTTTACAGGTAAACAAAAAAAAAATATGTTGGGGATGGTTTTCTTTATTTACAGATAAATATTGATTTTTTCAGGTACACTGGGTGGGCTCCCAGTGTGTCATACTAATGTGTTTGGGGGGACAGAAGCCAACTCAGGAATTGAGCTCCCCGATATCGGCTTAGAAAGAACGGGCTTGGGGGAGGGCATCTGACACTGGGAGAGGTGGCATCACCATGTCAGAAATATGTAAGAATTATTATGGCACTCTGGGGTGGGCTCCCAGTGTGCCACTTGTGTTGAGGAGGGCTGGGCATACATGATGCCAACAGGCTGATTGGGCACTCCCCTATCGGCAATGAATGATGGGAGACAGGCATCCGAAACTGGGAGTGGGCATCCTGGTGTTGGAAAGTGAAAAAATAAACATTTATCTGGTGACACTCCCAGTGTGCCACAATGGTAGGGTGGGGGGGGGTACATGCTGACACAGGGATTGGCCACCCCTGATATCGACTTTTGAGGGACTGTGTGGTGGACTGCAGGAGTCACCAATCTGCAAAGCCACTGCATGGTTTATTTAAGGTTATTTATTGATGTGCTTCACCATACTTCAGCCATGCGCATTACTGTGCACTGTCACCAGTGACAGGTAGCTGTCAATGAATGAGCACATACTTGTACAAGCATGCACTCATTCATTGAGCTGAGTCAGATGGGCTACCAGCCGTGGAGGTGAGTGGAGGGCTGTGCCAGTGGCCTGCTCAGGCGGCGGGTTGGGGGGCACTAAACAGTGTGTGACCGGGGATCAGCGGGAGGGGGCACTAGATACCAGGGATTTAAGTCAAGCTGCTGTCTGGGGGTGGCTTGCTTAGGGTTTTTTTTTTAAGTGCAATTTGCACTTTAAAAAATCCCAAAGCAAATACAAAGCATTTGGCGAAGTTTCCACTGGCAAGGCAACTACACGACATGCTTAAGGGAGGTGGATTTTGCGAATCTGCCAAAACTTTGAATGTGATGTCAAACGTTGCAACATCCCTAATCATCACTGCATTAGATATTTATTAGAACTCTAACTGCTGTATTTTATACTGGGATCCAGCCTGTCACAGATAAAATTTAAGGCAGGCAAAATAACCATAAGAGAGCTTTTATTATACTTTCTGGTCAGTAAAGAAAACTCCCCCAGTATGAGGATGTTATATGTGAGCCTTGCTAACCAAAGAAGGCCCCATAGAAGCACTAAACATTTGCAGAAACCTTTAACACAACTACAGCCAAATACTTTCTACCTGTAAAGCACATTCCTTTCTTGGAGAGTGTCTCTTTACCAGGCTTTTCTGCTTCCAATTGTTTTTCACCCCTAGGAGACCATGAGCTGAAATCCAAACAATGTCCCACGTTTTCCACTGGATTATTTTGTCTGTAAATTGTGAAAGCACCAAGGGAGTCTTACTGTAGAATTATTACAAAGAGGGAATTGCAAATTCTGAATATGTATCCTATACATCACCTCTTGATAACAAATGCAGTCTATTTACAGCCAATACAGTGTGCTTATATAAGTTTCATAAACTTAAGTTTCCTTAAAGCAGGCTGTGCATTATCTGGAACTGCTAAAGTGCATACCAGTCTGGGAGCTGTTGCATGCCATCTATCTAAGAAAGGTTGCATACTATTAAGGAACCAATGTATCCACATACTACTTCCTCAAGATAATCTTGAATTAAGAATACCATGAACCTAAATTGTATAAAAAAAAAATCCAGTCAATCATATTCAAGCCTCCTTTATTATCAAAGAAATTTAGAATATCTCTCTTCAATGAATTTAGATGACAGCTTCCAAAAAGCTAAACAACAGACTTAAAATCCTCTTTTTCTAAATTAATAGGAGGGGGAACATGACTCAGATATAAGAAAATTGGTAAAAAAAAACTTCTTAATTATGTGTACATTTTTTATGGTAGAAAACCTCCAAGATTTCCACAGTTTAACTTCTGTGGCACAAGTTTCCAATTTCTCCAATTTGAAAGGTCAAAATCGCCTCTGCCAAACTGTAGCCTTAGAATTTTGACTGGAGTGTCTGAGATATCTATGTCAGCTACTGAATCTACTTCAGAGAGAACTAAATTGTGTTGTAGACCAATGCTCTTTTGCTTATTTAAGAATAAGCCTGATATTTTTAAAAAACTTTCCAGAATTTGAAACGTAGCAATACTAAATTGTACATCCTTTAGACATAAACATACATTATCAGAATAAATAGATTTTTAATTGTGTTGTGGAATGATGATGCATTAGTCCAATTACTCTACAATCCCATAAAATGTGTTTTAGTAAAGGGTCTAATGCACATCCCTTCCTTTATACCAGGGGTTCTGACATCACTTCTCAAAAAGGGCGATGGACATACACCTGTCATATCTTTATCAGCCCAGCACACTGCGTAGGGGGTAAACGCATGCACATACTAACAAATATTGGAGTTCTTCTGCCTGTGTTTATTTACATTGAACTGTTCTGAGAGTCACAGAGAGAACTGGTTTAGATTTCTTGGAGGATGGGGGAGGCAGAGAAAAGGAAAGCAAGAGAGGAAGGAAAACTGAAAGCAGATACAGATAGTCAGAAGGGGATGGGCAGAGTGGGAGATGGAGAAACAGTTATGGGAATAAATTGTGGATGTGAAGATAAGTTCACCAGGGGGCAGAGGGAGCAGTTAGGTGGGGAAGCAGCTAGTACCAAAGGTGAGAAAGGAAGAACAAGGAGCACGGATGCAGGGGATGGAAGGGTTGCAATCATAGGGTACTCCATAATTAGGGGTATTCACTGGGGAAGGAAAGGGGACCTAAATGCAAGCAGGAGGGTGGTTTGTATGCCAGGGTTGACAGTGGGGAAGCTTGGCTAAAGAATAAGGGAAATAGTAAGGGGGTTGGTCTCACTGTGAGATGAGCAACTTGTTGTTCAGTGTGCCCTCCTGGTGAAACATGTCAATGAATATATTATTTATTTATTTATTAAATTTTGATAACTGGGTAAGCCCGCTGGGCCCCAAAGGTCCCTTTTTCAGGGGCGACCCGGGGATTACATGGAATAATACATGGGATTGCATACAGCACAAGTACATTACATAAAACACAGAGGAACATAGCATGGGGTAATACATAGTAGCTTTTCAACAGGTTACATTTCCTAGGTAATACATAGTAGCTTTTCAACAGGTTACATTTCCTGGGTAGGCTATACAGATGGGGTGCAGTTATAGTAGGTATTTCTCTGGGAGGGGGAGGATAGGTTTACGCTTAGGAGCCTCTAACTTTAGCAGTTGCATTTGGAGGTGACCATCATATGAGCCTTCAGCCTTGTGTGGAAGGTGTTGGTAGAGGTAGCATCCTGAACACCAGAGGGCAGGGAGTTCCATAGGGTGGGAGCTGTAATGGTGAACGACTTACCCCCACCTTGGTTCTAACCCTGGGCACTGCGAGGAGGGTTCTGTCTGTTGCTCGGAGGAGCCTAGGGTTTCTCTTTTGGGCAATGAGTCCAGTGATGCTGGGAGGAGGGGATGGGCTAAGTAATTTATGAGTATGGCAGAGTAGGGGGTATTGGAGCCGGGCCTCCCAGGAGGGCCAGTTTAGTTGGGACAAAGTGTCACAGTGGTGAGTCTGGGGGCCGGATAGGGTGGCGAAGCGAGCCACCTTCTGATAGAAAACATGTAGTCTGTTCATCTCTTTTTTGGCAGCTCCCTGAACCACCGTGGCCGCATAGGAGAGGGTCAGGAGCAGGACGCTTGTGGCGATGGAAGCCCTAGCCGCAAGTATCAGCTGGTCTTTCAGTCTGTACAAAGTTCCGAGTTTGGCGTGAATATTTTTGGTTACCTGGTCAACATGATCCTTGAGGGAGAAGCACTGATCCAGGGTGAGGCAAAGGTATTTTATAGATTCAACCACCTCAAGTCTTTTGCTTGACGTGGTCATCAGCCGGAGATGTAGGCTTCTGTCCTGGCCCAGGGTTCTTGGGCCAAACAGCATGGCCTTGGTCTTGTTAGGGTTAATGATCATTCTGTTGGTGACAAGCCATTTTTCTAGGGAACCCAGGTCATCCTGTAGCCTGGAGCAGAGATCTCCCAGATTAGAGGAGGGGCGGTAGATGACTGTATCATCCACGTACTGTACCACTGAGCTACCCCCACAGTGATTACTGAGATCGTTGGTGAAAAGAGAGAAGAGAAGGGGGCCAAGTATAGACCCTTGGGGAACCTCATCCATTAGAGGGAGAAGCTCCGACTGGGAGTCTTTCCATTTTATCCTCTGTGACCTCCCTATGACGTAGCTGTTGAACCAAGATAGGGAGTGGCTGTCTAGCCCAACCTGGCTCAATTTTGAAAGGAGTAGATTGTGGTTTACAAGGTCAAATGTCTTGGATAGATCTATGAAGACTGCCTCAGTGGGGTTCCCCTTGTCCAGTTCTCTGAGAACATAGATACATAGACAGTGTCGGCAGATAAGGGCCTATGGCCCACCCAGTCTGCCCATTTGAGCTCGTAAGTTCAGTTTATGTTTTCCTAGAAGTCTGTTACCCCTTACCCCTGACCTCCAGAATTCCTTTATGTCTATCCCAAGCATTCTTAAATCCCGTGATTGTTTCAGCCTCCACCACTTCCTCTGGCAGGATGTTCCACTTGTCCACCACCCGTTCTGTGAAGAAATTCTTCCTCATGTTTCCTCTGAATCGTCCTCCCTCCAACTTCATCCCATGCCCTCTAGTCCTGGAACATCTTTTTCACTTAAAAATAGTGTATTCCTGCACCCTGTTCCTCCCTGTAAGATACTTGTATGTCTCTATCATATCCCCTCTCTCCCTCCTCTCCTTCAGGGAGTACATGTTCAGTTCCTTCAACCTGTCTTCATAGGACTTGTGATGCAATCCATGCACCATGTTTGTTGCCCTCCTCTGAACCTTCTCTACCCTGTCTATGTCCTTACGTAGGTATTGTCTCCAGAACTGTACACTGTACTCCAGGTGGGGCCTCACTAGTGTCTTGTATAGCGGAATTATGACCTCCCTTTTCCTGCTGGTGATGCCCCTGCCTATACATCCCAGCATTCTATTTGCTTTACCTGCTGCCTTGTCACACTGTTTCCCTACCTTGAGGTCATCAGAGATGATAACCCCAAGATCCCTTTCCTGCTTGGTGCATGCTATATCCTCACCCACAAACTGATATATTGTGCCAGGGTTTTTGTGCCCCATATGCATTATCTTGCACTTCCTTGCATTGAGTTTCAACTGCCAAACCCCTGACCATTCTTCAAGTTTCTGCAGGTCCCCTTCTCATTCTGTCTACACCCTCTGGTGTGTCTACTCTGTTACAGAGCTTTGTGTCATCAGCGAACAGTGAAATTCTGCCTTCTAGGTCCTGCGCAATGTCACTGATGAAGATGTTGAATAGGACCGGTCCCAGCACTGATCCCTGTGGTACCCCACTGGTCACTCTTCCCTCTGTGGAGTGACAGCCATTTATCACCACCCTCTGTGTCCTGCCACCCAGCCAGTTACCTACCCACCACACTACTGTCCTGCCCACATCCATATTCCCCAGTTTGTGTAATAGTCTTCTATGTGGTACAGTGTCAAGGCCTTGCTGAAGTCCAGATAGGCCATGTCCACTGCCCTCCCTGATCCACCTCCCTAGTCACCCAGTCAAAAATTCAATGAGGTTGGTCTGACATGACCTCCCCTGGTAAACCATGCTGCCTTGGGTCCTGTAGTCCATTGACAACCAGATGTTCCACCAATCTCTCCTTCAGTAGTGCTTCCATGATCTTCCCCACTACCGAGGTGAGGCTGACTGGTCTGTAGTTCCCTGCTTCCTCTTTGTTCCCACTTTTGTATAAGGGGACTACATCTGCTGTCCTCCAGTCTTTGAGTACCTCCTCTGTTTCCAGTGATCGGCTAAACAGGATAGCCAGAGGTTCAGCCACCACCTCTCTTAGTTCTTTGAGGACCCTGGGGTGCACCCCATCTGGCCCCATTGCTTTATCAACTCTTATTATTTCCAGTTCCTTCAGGACCCTTTTTCGTGTAAGGGGACTTGTGTCCATTTCTGCAGCATTCTCACCCCTTGTACTCCCTTCAGACCCATTACCCTCCTCTTCCTCAGTAAAGACTGAGCAGAAATACCTGTTCAATATGTCAGCTTTACTGTTGTCATCCTCCACGTCCCCCATCCTCCCCTTCAGTCTCACTATCCCTCCCTTTGTCTTTCTTTTTTTTCACTTATGTACCTGTAAAGGTTTTGTCCCTCTACCCACTGATTTTGCAATGTGTTCTTCTGTCTGAGCTTTGGCTTCCCTTACTGACCTCCCTGCCTCCCTTTGCTTCTCCTGGTACTTCTCCCTATCCCCTTCTGCCTGTGTCTTTTGTATTGCCTGAATGCAAACTTTTGGCTTTCACTTTCTTTGCTACCTCTTTGGAAAACCATAATGGTCTCCTTTTCCTTTTCCTCTTGCTAACCTGCTTAATGCATAATTCTGTTGTTCTTGTAATCCCCATTTTAAATACTGCCCACTGTTCCTCAACCCCTGATTCCTGTCCCATTCCCCTTAATGCCTCTTTCAAGTATCTCCCCATTTTCCCAAAGTCTGCCCCTAAAATCCAGGATATGTGTTTTGTGTGGTTTGGTTCTGCTCTTTCTGTGATTTCAAACCACAATGACTGGTGGTCACTGTTCCCCAGGTGCTCCCCACTGTTACTCCCCATCACACTGTCCCTGTTTGTGAGCACAAGGTCCAGTATTGCCTTCTGCCGAGTTGGTTCCATGACCAGTTGCTTGAGGAAGGCATCCTGAAGGGAGTCCAGGATAAATCTGCTCCTAGTTGATGCTGCTGCTGGGATGTTCCGGTCCACATCTGGAATATTGAAGTCTCCAACCAGTACTACCTCACTCTTGTCTGCCATCCTTTGGATGGCTAACATCAGTTCCCTATCTGTTTCTTCCTCCTGGTCTGGTGGTCTATAGACCACACCTATGCGGATGGCTGTCCCCATTTTCCTTTCCAGCTTAACCCACAGTATATCTCCCCCATTTTGTTCCTCCTGGATCTCTGTGGCCCTTATGTCATTTTTCATATACAGTGCCACTCCTCCTCCCTTCCTGCCTGCTCTGTCTCTTCTGAATATGTTGTAGCCAGGTATGGCCATCTCCCAGTCGTGGTTATCATTACATCAGGTTTCAGTGATGGCCACAATGTCCAGGTCTGACTGTACCATGACAGCCTCCAGATCTTTCATCTTGTTGCTAAGGCTCCTGGCATTTGCACACATGGCCTTCCATGATTTGACCTCCCTAGACTGTTTCGCTGTTCTACTCCAGCCCCTTCCTTGGTTGTCTTTTATCCCTGGTTCTCCTTGCTGTCTGCCCTTCTGCTGAATTTTGCCCCTTTTCTGCCTATCCACCTCTTGGGCACTAATCTCCATCTTTTGCACACTGCTTTGCAGAGATAGCCACTCCTCTGGTTCACTGGTTCCTCTGCTAGCTGTGGGGGGTGAGCAAGTAGGTACCCTCCTTGCTGGCCTGCCACCTTTGCTAGTTTAAATGCTTGTCAGTGTAGCATTTAAACTTATCATTGAGTGCTTGGATTCCCCTCCAGGATGGATGCAGGCCGTCAGGCTTGAACAAACCTCCATCCCTCCAGGTGGGTCCCCAGTCATCCATGAATCCAAATCCTTCCTCACAGCACCAGTTCTTCAACCATGAGTTAAAGTTCCTGGTGCATGCACTCCTATGCTCTCCCTTGCCTCTCACAGGAAGTACTTCTGAGAAAGTGACAGAAGTAGCTACTTACTTGAGACTCCTCCCCAATTTCCTAAACTCTTCCTGAACTTCCTTTGCCTCCCCATTTGCCAGGTCATTAGTACCTAGGTGGATAATGACATCCAGCTCACCCTCCCATCCTGCCTTCCCAGTGATCCCCAGGATCTTCCTTCCATCCCTCCATGCCGTGGCACCTGGTAGGCACCTCACCTCCCTGTCCTCCCCCTCCTGTGTTCCTAGCTGGATCTCTCTTATGATGGAGTCCCCCACCAGGATTCACTTCCTCCTCCTCCTCCTCTGGGGTCCACTGCTTTCCTCGCTGAGGTCACCTCCTTGGCTAACCTCCACATCCTTTCCTTCCACTTCTCTGGGTACCTCTATTTGGTTTTCCTCATTTGCCAGTATGGCATATGAGTTCTTGAGTGGAATAGGATCTGTGATGTGCCTCTGCCTGACTGCTCTAACCCTCCCTGAGCCCACTGTCATCCAAGTGCTCCTCGTTCTCGGCATCCTTTGAGGCAGTTGCATTGGACTGGGTGGTCTCTGGATAGGGGTGATGGTACTCCTGACCCAGTTTACTTCCACTCTGAGTCTGGCTACCTCATCCCACAGTCCAGAGAGATGCATGCAGATAGGGCAGCACCTCAGTGTCCAGAAGGTCTGCCTGAATATGGCTGCCCCACAGCCACTGCATTGCACCACTCCCCACATTATACTGCAATTATACTGCTATTCCACTACTTGTCTGCTACTGAAGCTCTCCTAGTTCCCTTTTTATTAATTTACTGTCCTAAAAAATCCTGCCACTGATCCTCAGATAATTTTCTTTAAAAAAAAAAAAGAAACCAATAAATAAATAAATGAGTCAAAACACTTGTCGTGCTTAGGGTGGGCTTCTTCCCCCTTATGCCCCTCCTACTTCACACCCCTTACTTTATCCTGTGTTTAGCTCCTGTCAATCAGATGTAATAGGGCATATAATTAAGAGTTGGGGGAAGTGGAGGGGGTGAAAATTTGCAGCAATTTAAAGACAGCACAGAATTACACCACCACTACGTTTTAATTTTTCAACAGCCCAAAAACAATTCTAAGTAAAGAGAACAAAGAAAGTACAGTGTCACTAAAACTTCCTTCCCCCTTCTGGCTTCTTCTGAGAAATAAAACTCACTTGCTACCTCAACTCTGACTAAGCCCCACCTCCAGTTATCACGTAGCTGAGGTCAGAGGCCAGACAATTAACACCCCTCACCCAACTACAGGGCAGTCAGACAAGCCAAGATAAAATTTGCAGCAATTAAAGACAGCACAGAATTACACCACCACTACGTTTTAAATTTTCAACAGCCCAAAGACAATTCTAAGTAAAGACAACAAAGAAAGTACAGTGTCACTAAAAGCCCACAATCTAAGTTTAAAGGAAAAATAGCAATTACCAGTTACTCTAAAGCACTGAATTGAATATGTTTCCTTCCTGCCCCTTCTGGCTTCTTCTGTGGAGAACTTGATAAGCATGGTGTCAGTCCCATGATTGGTTCTGAAACCGTGCTGGGAGGGGGAAAGTAATTGATGGAGCTCTAGGTAGTCACGGAGTTGTCCGTAAATTAATCTCTCTTGGATCTTACCAAGGCTATAAAGTGAGGAGGTAGGCCTGTAGCTGTTGGTAGTCTCCCTTGAACCTCCCTTGTGGACAGGAACTACATAGGACAATTTCCATTGTTCAGGGATGGCACCCGCGAAAAGTGATTGATTGAGGAGCCAGGTAAGGGGCCTGGCGAGTGGGAGGGCCCCTTCCCTTAGTATATGGGGAAGGGATGCCATCTGGTCCCACAGCTCCCGATATTTTGAGGGACTTTAGTAAAGGGAGGACTTCGTTTGGCTTTACTAGCCTAATGTGGAAGGTTGGGCAGTCCAGGCTATGGGGAAGGGGGTCATTCGAGACTGGGAGGAAGGGTGGCAGGTCCGCTTTGAAAAGGTCCAGGTTTGTGAACTGGCGGTTGAGAGCCATAGCAATGCTAGAGTCATCATTAGTTAATTGACCATTGACCTCTATGGGGCAGTGAGCAGTCTTCCCGCTCCCTTTTATTAGCCCATTTATATGTGCCCAAAAGAGTCTAGGGTTGCCTAGGTTCTTTTTCTGTAGGTCTGTGAGGTAGTCTCGTTTGGCAACTTTAATGGCCAGTTTGCACTTACTTCTAAGCGTCTTACAGCAGGTTAGGTCAGCTGATAGGGAGGAAAGCTTGTATTTTTTCCAAGCAGTGTCCCTGGTTTTCATAAGTGATTTCACATGAGGGGTGATCCACTTGTAGAAGCTCCCATTGGTGCGGAATTTCTTCATAGGGGCCAGGCAGTCAGCAACCATAATGATGGCTCCCTGGAAGAAGGCAGCAGCCTCATCCAGTGTGGGGAGTAGTTTGATTGGACTCCAATCAATGCCATTTAAGCAGCCAATCAAGTGTTCAGGTTGAAAGTTTGAGTAGTCCCTTGTCACCAGGATTCACAGGTGGACTCTGGGGGCCCTGTTTATCCAGGTGTAGAAGATTGGGGAGTGGTCGCTGAGGGCATCTGCTAGGGTGCCCGCCGCCTTTATATTGGAGGGTTTGCTAGTAAGCACCCAATCAAGTGTGGAATGGTTTTCCGTTTTATAGTTCATTCGGGTGGGCCCTGTGATGACCTGTACAAGGTTAGCTTCCTGAACCAGCTCTATTAGGGAGTGGTTGTCTTGAGGGGCCCAGTTAAGATTGAAGTCCCCCAGGATGATTAGCTCAGAGGTGATCTCTTCGGAGGTGTCCCTGAGGACTGCCTCAAGAGATGAGCGTGCATTCGTTGGGGGGTTGTATACGCATCCAATGTTGAGATGCTTACATGAGCCAAGAATGATGCGTACGAAGATCGATTCACCTTCAGTACAAGTGGACTGTTGCAGGTTGACCTGCACTGAGCTAAGGGTGTCTTTTGTGTAGATTAGGACACCTCTACCCCTTTTCCTCAGTCTATCTTGTCTATGGGAGAGGTAACCAAGGGCTGCAACCTCATGGGAGAGAATGTGAGGCTTGAGCCAGGTTTCTGATATGGCCAGGATGTCCAGGTTGTACTGGTCCAGCCAGGCTTGAAGTTCCTGCATCTTTGGTCTCAGGCTACATATATTCATGTGTGCAATCCTCAGTCCCTTGGTGGCCTCCCAGTGTGGGTCCAGTGGGGAGGAGACCAGGAGATTGTAAGGAAGGTGTCCTGTATTAGGTTGGATGTCCCCGGCCACGAGCAGGAGGGTAGCAAGGAGGCAAAGAGAAGGGAGCCTACTGAGGGGTAAGGACTTAGTGCAGAGTCTCTGGCAGTGAGTAATGTTGAGTACAAAATGCCTCTCCTGCAGTATACATGGGCAGTCAGGAGTGCCTCCATGTTATTATGAGGAAGGGGGTAGTAGTGCCAGGAATGTCGAGGGGGAAAGTCCAGTGTAGGGGGTCTTCTCGAGTCCTGTTCACTTGAGCTAATAGTCATATCTGCCTAGTATAGGAACAGGAGGTACAGGACGGCCAGGAGGAGCCCTCTATTTGGGTAGCCGAGAGAGGGCGGTCCAAGCATGGGGAGCATCATGCTGGTAAGGAGGCCGGGTGGAGAGGAGGGATGAATGGGCGGAGGGGATGGTTGAGCCCCTAGGTAAAAGTTCCCCTGTGTCAAAGGGGCACAACTTATGAGCAATAACCAGTCTCGTGAGGGCACCGAGTCCCTGGCTGGTCTGATCAGGGGTGTGGCCAAGATTTCTTCAGAGCACCGCTAGTCAGCAGTACCCAATCTTATGGGGCCACTGGGTAGCAGACGTCTTACCCCTGGGATAGATGTGTCACTGTATTGGAGAGCAGGTGATCTTAGGAGCACTTGTTACTAAGGGGTCCTCCTGAGGATGAGTTTGAGCACCGCTACCCTTTAGGTCGGCAGGCGGGTTGGGTGCAGAAACTATCTGAGAACCGAAGCCAAGCAAACTCATATCAAACAATAGGGGGAGGCTAACTAGCTGGAGATGCAGTGTTAACTGGGTAATCAAGCAGTTACAGGTGCAATTAAGCATATTGAAATCCTTGCCCCTTAGATAAAGTTGAAACACATTTATACATCTCATGGGAAAAATAGAATATCAGAATAAATAAATAAAGGTTGGAGGAAAACCTAATTTAGTTATACATTTGGGAACAAATAGCCTAGCTGGGGAGGAGGTTGAGGTAGTACAAAGTAGGTTCAGGGAGTTAGGGAAGATCAGCAGGGAGTAAGGAAGTTTGCAGGCCTTCTCAGAGGTGATACCAGTACCAAGGGCCAGCATAGCCAGGAAAAGAAGAAAAGAAGATTTTTAACGACTGGCTGAGGAAATGATGCAGGGAGGAGATGTTCATCTGTATTGGGAACTGGGAGGAGACCTGGTCGAACAGAGCACTTTTTTCACCAGACAGGCTACACCTCAGTAGGGAGGGTTTGAGGGTACTCAGGGACAAACTGGGGGAATATATAACCACTACAGTTAATTTAAATTACTGAGCAGGGGGCAGCGGGTGTGCTGGTCCACAGACTCTGAGAGGAGAAGGTCAGTGAACCTCCCCCCCACAGTGATGGACCAGGTCTGGAGGGAGGAGGTGGAAGGGGCAAGATCACAGTTAGCAAATGGTAGAGGGGTTGAGGAACACATAACAAGGGTGCATGGAGGGGTGCACACAGAGGGGATAAATGTGAATAGAAGAATAGAGGGAAGAGAAGGAAGGTCAGATTCTAGGTGGAGGGTGGTGTCTCTGAATGTGTGGAGTCTTGGAAACAAGATGAACGACCTGCAGGCACTATTAGCAGACAAGAGGGTGGACACAGCTGCAGCAACTGAGACTTGGACAACATCACACCATGGCTGAGACCTTGTGATCCCTGGATACAAACTATACAGGAAGGACAGGGTAGTCAGGAAGGGGGAAGGGGGTGGCAGTTTATATCAAGGATGGAATAACTTGCACGAGGGAGAAGTTGGAGGAAGTGAATGTGGAGGCATTATACTCCTGAACTACTCATAGTCATTCAGGCCCTATGAAATAAGCATAGAAAAGTATCATCACGCTCCCACATTCTGACAGGAGATGTATCAGACCTGTCACTTCATCAGTAGACAGTAAAGCCAAACAACACTTACACAGACTGGCAAATTATCTTTGTGGCCTATCTGTATCACAAAAACAGTTTCCCAGCAACCTTTCTATAAACAGTACTGCTGTAAGCACTACCAACCTAGAAGGCTGCACTTTGATAAGGGAGACAGAAAAATCAGCTATGTACTATACCTACAATACCTTGCTACATAAATATACAGGGGTGTCCCTCAAGGGCCCATTTTAGGCCTGCTACTATTTGCTGTCAATATTAACTGGATTAATACTGGTATCTCTGCAGCAAACATCCACCTGTATGAGGATGATACTGTCTTGTACATTGCCAGACCTACTCTGGATCTTGCCTGCAGTGATCTCCAATGAGACTTTGATCATTTACAGAAAAATCTACTTCAATTAAAGCTCCTCCTAAATGCCAAAAAGACCAAGGCTATGATACTTGCTCCCTCTACCTTTGCAAATAAACACGGTCTCCCAGGTTCTGCTCCCTCCGTATACACATTACTGGGTGAGCCGCTGGAGTTCATTGAGAAATTTAAGTATCTTGCGTTTTGGATAGACCACAAATTGTCCTTTGTCCATCATATCGATGAATTCTCAAAAAAACTGAAACAGAGACTTGGACTCTTCTTCCGTATTAGAAATCTACTTACGCCAGAAACTAAAATTAAGTTGGTCCAGACTACATTCTTATCTCTTTTAGATTACGCCGATTTCCTGTATGGCCAAGGCCCAAAGCTCTCCCTCTCTAACCTGGATATACTCTACCATCGAGCTATTTAATTCATAACTGGTCTCCTTTATGCCACACACCACTGTGAGCTCTGTGCCAAGGTAGGGTGGAGCTCACTAACATTCAGACGACAAAAGAATGCAATGCTCTGGACCTACAGAGCAATCACTAATATGCTCCCGCATTATATTGTAAGTTGCCTGTCCACCTTTAGGGTTGGAAACTACACCTTGAGAAGCCTCTCTTACATATCACTATTCATCCCTAAGGTGAGAACCAGATATGGCAAATCTGCAACAAGTTATGTTCTTCCTGTCATTTGGAACACAATTCAGAAAACTCTAAAGTTGTCAATCCCTATGAAACTGAGCTTTAAATCCCTTTACCAACGTTCTCTTTTAGAAACTTGTACTTGCTTCCATTAATGGCACTCTTACTGCACCTATAGTACTCTCTATTCTAAGCTCCTCTCCCCTATTTCTTTTCCGTGCCCTGACCCTTTTCACATCATGACCTATTTCCTAAACTATGTAATACCCTCCCCAAATGTATCACTTCCCCACCCCCTCTGGCTTGGCCCCCTTCCTCTTTCTACTCCCCCTTCTCCTTTCTTGCTGCATAGGTTCCTGTCACAGCTAATGTACATAGGTTTTTGTACCACAATATGTATGCTACTTTCATCTACGATACGTGCACTTTCTCCTTGTTTACACTAGCATTACTACATGGTACAGTAGTAGCCACAGACATTGCCAGCTATTTCACGAAATTTCTAAAGAGTTTCTCTCTGCTGCCCCTAGTGTACAAATGGAGAAAGCATTAGTTATATCTGGAAATATAACAGAAATTTCGGGGAATAGCTGGCAGTGTCTGTGGCTGCTACTGTATGAACACTAATTTGTTGTAGCACTGTATATAGCCCTGCCCTGTACCTATTTCTTATTTACTTTCTTTTTTATGTCGATTGCGTGCATGAGCAAGAAACATGTTGCGGTAGCTTTCTCCACAAGCAGGTTGTGGAGACACGGCATTGTTGTGGCCGATGCCCCCACAGCCTGCAAAGGCTTGTCCCACTTCCCCCAATGCCATGGAACGCTGCTGCTGACACTAGTTCAGCCAGCATGCCACAACCTTCTAAAAAAGTATCCACTGCAATCAGGGGCCACCGCGTCATTGCAGTGTCAGCCATCTGCTGCAATGAGGAAGCAACTCGACCCGCCATTGCAGGGCAGGATGTAAAATCCCTGATATTGTTTGTGAACATGGCGGCACCTTGCTGCCATGTTCACAAGCAATATAACTCCCCTCCACCATGCTTAGTTGCCGATGGGGGCCCCAATCCTCGTCGGCTTCAGTGGCCCAACGTTGATTGTGCCAACAGGGGAGCCCTCTCCCTGTCGGCATTATGTCAAACCCCCACCCCATTATTGTGTGCCGATGGGGTGCCCAATCCCCGTCGGCATAATGTAAACCCACCCCTTTAGTTGTGTGAAGATGGGGGAGCCCAATCCCCTGTCGGCTACTGGCCCCCCAAAAAGAAGCAGTCAGGTGGCATGCTGGGAGCCCACCCAGCGTGCCCAATGCCCCAGTGAAGAAAAAAACTGTCCTGCGATGTTTGTTTTTTTTTTAAATCTGTGAAATCAGAAAACTGTCCCTCGTGGTCTCCCTGGCCCCCTCCCACCACCCGCACCCACCCACTGCGCACCCTGCCTCCCCACACCCCTCTCACCCCATACTTACCTCTGGAGTCCAGCACGATGATCTTCGGTAGATTGGGAACACTTCTGCACTCTTCAAAGCCAACCGCAAACTGAGGAAATGCCAGTAAGCTGTATAATGGAATACATTTTTTTTCAACTTTAATGCATATCTCAGTAATTTTTTGGAGTTTTGGCGCCAAATTCTCAACATGGGGTTTTTGGGACCCCTCCTCCTGAATTCTCAAACTGTCATAGCATTAATCGGCCCTGAAAGGTGATTTTGCGGTCACTGAGCAGAATCACCTTTCGGTGCCGATTGATGAAACGACAGTGCCAGTGTTCATGAGGTGGGCTCTCAATAAGTCTATGTTGCAAATTTGGTGGAAAAAATCCCAAAATTATTAGTTTTATGAGCGGTATCATGCAGTTGCTATGCACGCCAGAATTCGTGGATTTGCAATATTTTCATGCCAGAATTTCAACATTGACATTTTTTCACACCTCCTTGTGAACAGTACAGCTGTCATTGTTCTCATTCTGGTGGAAATGTGTTTTTGCAGTTCCAGTGCAGAATAGCGCAGTCACTGTGGGAAATCAGTGTTTGGGACAGATTAAGAAAATGTCAGTGACACTGTTAATGAGTAGAGGTCCTAAAATGCCTATGTTGAAAATTTGGTAACGATACTCCATAAAATGACTGTGTTATGGCGTCGTTCTTGATTTGGGCGCGTAACTCTAAGTAACTTCAATTTATAATATTTTCACTCCAGATTTTCAACATTGTAATTTTCCACACCTACTTATGAACAGTACAGCTGTCATTTTTTCCCATCCTGGCTGAAATGTGTTTTCGCACTTCCAGCGCAGAATAGAGCAGTCACTGTGGGAAATCACTGTCCAGGACAGATTAAGAAAATGACAGTGACACTGTTCATAAGCAGAGGTCCTAAAATGCCTATGTTGAAAATCTGGTGATGATAGCGCTTCAAATGACTGTGTTACAAGTGTGCGTTGCACACCTTCCACGCACCCTTGTAACTTCGCAAATCTGTAATATTGTCACGCCAGATTTTCAACAGTGGCATTTTGTCACACCTCCTTATGAGCAGTACAGCTGCCATTTTTCACATCCTGACCGAAATGTGTTTTCACAGTTCCGGCGCAGAATAAAGCGGTCGCTGTGGGAAATCACTGTTTGGGACAAATTAAGAAAATGACAGTGGCATTTTTTCACACCTCCTTATGAGCAGTACAGCTGCCATTTTTCACATCTTGGCTAAATTATGTTTTTTCACTCCTGCTGGAGAATAGCACGGTCGCTGTGGGAGATCACTGTTTGGAACAGATTATGATCGAACGACTGGGGGAGGGGGAGTGACCAAGCTCAACTGAGCTCTGTCAGGACTGCTGCAGACTTGTTTGTGGGCAGAAAAAGGCCTCAACGCAAGAGCCCAGTACAAAAGGGCAGCCTGCAGCACTGGGAGAAACAGAACGAGAGAGCAAGTGATGGAGAGGGAGTGAGCAAACTCACCAGAGTGCTGTCAGGACTGCTGCGGATTTCTTTGTGGGCAGAAAAAGGCGTCAATGCAGGCAGGGGCCCAGTACAAAAGGCCAGCCTGCAGCGGTGGGAGAAACAGTATGAGCGAGTGAGACAGGAGGACTGAGTGAGCTCAATGGAGCTCTATCAGGACTGCTGTGGATTTCTTTGTGGGCAGAAAAAGGTGCCAATGCAGGCAGAAGCCCCATACAAAAGGGCCGCTTGCAGCGCCAGGACAAACAGAATGAGCATGTGAGAGAGGGAGACTGAGCGACCTCAATGGAGCTCTGTCGGGACAGCTGCAGATTTCTTTGTGGACAGACAAAGGTGCCAACGCAGCCAGGAGCCCAGTACACAAGCACAGCCTGCAGCGCCAAGAGAAACAGAATGATTGAGTGACTGAGCGGTAGTGAACAAGCTCAACAGAGCTCTATTGTGACTGCTGTGGATTTCTTTGTGGGAAGAAAATGCGGCTACACAGGCAGGAGCCCAGCACAAAAGGCCAGCTTGCAGCGCCGGCCGAAATGGAATGAGTGAGTGAGAGAGCTCAATGGAGCTGTGTTGGGACTGCTTCAGATTTCTTTCTCAGCCAGAACAAGCGCCAATGGGCAGGAGCCCAGTACAAAAGGGCAGCCTGCAGCAGCAGGAGACACAGAACAGTGAGTGAGGGGGGGAGTGAGCTCAACAGAGCTCTGTTGGGACTGCTGCAGATTTGTTTGTGGGCAGAAAAAGCCAGCAATGCATGCAGGGGCCCAGTACAAATGGGCAGCCTGCAGTGGCGGTGAAACCAGAATGAGAGAGTGAGAGAGGGGAGTGATCGCGCTCAATGGAGCTCTATTGTAACTGCTGCAAATTTCTTTGTGGGCAGAAGAAGGCAGCAACACAGGCAGGAGCCCAATAGAAAAGGGCAGCCTGCAGCGCCGGCAGAAATGGAATGAGTGCGTGAGAGAAGGAGAGTGAGCGAGCTCAACTAAGCTCTGTCGGGACTGCTGCAGATTTCTTTGTGGGCAGACAAAGCCACCAACAGAGGCAGAAGCCCAGTACAAAAGGACAGCCTGAAGCGCCAGGAGAAACAGAATGAGCAAGTGAGAGAGAGGGGGAGTGATCCACCTCAATGGAGCTCTGTCAGGACAGCTGCAGATTTCTTAGTGGGCAGAACAAGGTACCAATGCAGGCAGGAGCCCAGTACAAAAGAGCAGCCTGCAGCACTGGGAGAAACGGACTGAGCGAGTGACAGAGGGCCAGTGAGCACGCTCAACAGACCAACGCAATCAGCATTCGGCATCGATGCTTGTTTGAATGACTGTGTTGTTGTACTCCCAATTGTTGTAACATTGCATATACTGTTGCCTGCACTTATATATGTGAATGCCCAGGCTCATCTTTTAAGTGAGTTCTTCTCAATGATGCTCACTTGGTTAAATAAAGATTGATTGATTGATTGATATACATAGATGTTGATGGCAGATAAGGGCCTACAGCCCACCTAGTCTGCCCATATGTGGTTAAACTTAGCTTCTTCAAGCATCTCTAGAAAAAGGTTATGTGTCTACTTATTAGGTGCTTTGCTGCAGTCCCCACTACCAAAACAAGGGAGTACACCTCTGAGTAATATACATTTAAGTCAACTTTGTAATTCACACAGAATTTTGTGGAGCTGTATGTAAAATATTGACATTAGTCTGGCAGCGTGCCCACACACAGAAAATAGAAGCAGACAGAAATAAACACATAACTGAAAATGACTAAGACAGATTTTTTTTTATTCAAAACAAATTACAGCTTTCACATCTAAAGCATAGGTGGCAATGGCATACTATGTGCAACAGGCAATTGTAAAACATAATTAAATCCCTCTATAACCCAAAATAGTTTCATCTGCAGCCCAGAATTATGAAAAATCATACTACTGTAATTGTATAACATAAGACAAAACTATGGGGAAACTGGTTTTCTAACACTGTTTAGGTGTAAGTAGTTATTTATACTGTGGGCAACAATTCTGATTTTCAATATTCAAAATAAAAGTAAGCAGAGTTGAAGCAATTCTGGTCTTTAATAAGGAATGATTGTAAAACAATCTGCTTTACCTGTACACAGCAGTATGGGGATACATTTTGTGAGTTAAAGCACGGGTATGTAAATAACATATTGCCATACATCACTTGACACCTTTGAACACTGCATTTCAGTGCCAGTGGGTAGTTTGAGAATGGATAGTCACTACCCAGCTTATTATGTAGCAAAACATGGTGTAGCAACACTGTAAAACACCACATTTACCTTCAGTTAGCTTTGCAAACTGTCTGTTTGTAATGCAATGTTTTTTTCCTTTACATTGCATTCAGTTTATGTGTTTCCAGAGAGTTTGTTTCAGGATATTTGGACTTTCAGCATAGAGATACATAGTATAAATGGGCAATGTGACATCATGTTCTCATATGTTAATGCAGTTCTCATGGACAATGAGACTTAAACAGCAATGAAATGGAGACCCCCAGAATAGTTACAGGAGACTAGCTTGAGCAATGAAAACAAACTAAAGCAAACATGTATATCCCTAGCAGCTACAGGAGAGAAGTTGACTGTTGACATGGAAACAAATACACTTAACAAGATATGAGGGGGTAGTTCTCCTTTAACTACATAAACTAAAAGTGTTCATGCAAATTGCACCAAATTTGGCATAGTGACATTACATATACCCATACACATGTGTATCAAGTTTCAGATCTCTAGCTTTAAAGGTGGCTGAGTTATAAGCCTCCAGTCTTTCAACAATTTTTAAATTAGATTTTGCAATTACATAAACTGCTGAATTTTAAGCTCCTATAAGTTTAACACTAGAATATCACAAATGTTAGGTTAATTGACCCTAAATATTAGGCTTTAAGGCAACCACCATGGTCCAGCATCAGAATGTCATGTTGCCATGCTGACAACCTGGTTCGGAAGTGAGCCCCTGAAATTCATGTTGGAGGGCAGGTCATAGTTAAACCTTACAATCTCTACTTAGCAGTTTCTGTGAATCTTCCAAGAAAGTACGCATCTAAGTTTTCAATTATCTAGCTCCAAAGGTTGCTAAATTGTAAGCATAGAAATTTTTTCAGAAATGTTCACTTGAATATTAAATTGTTAGAATTTGAGCCCCTGGCCGGCCCGGTGGCGCTGAGGGTTGAGGCGCTGGTCGCCACACCTCGCTCCACGCCAGTGACCCGGGTTCGGAAATGAGCCCGGGGCGTCGGGGGTCGGCAGGGGATGGAAAGGATTGAGCATCCGGAGGACAGCTCTCCTTTCCCGGGAGGGAGGGGGACACACATTCGGTGCCTGACTGGCCTCTGGTGGAAGCCGGAGGCACAGCAACATGAGTGCACAGAGGGGTTGGGAGTGGTTGGCGTCGGCGGTGACGCCTTGACATTGGGGCACGCACCACCTCAAGAAAAAAGGGAAACTCACCGCAGCGCCCCGCGTAGACGGAGCACCAGGCCCCGATCCCCAGTGCCCTGCCTGTCCCGGTACCAGCGTCCCGACGACAACAAGAAGGACTTCGGGGGTGGCCCAGCCCTGTGCCCACCTGGGGGATATAACCACGGCTACATGGGGGATGGACTGCACCGGGCTCCAGGTATGATGGGGGGGACTAGAAGGCCATAGGTGTCTCCCAAAGAGTGGGAGTGCTGCGGGCAGGGGGAGTATAAAGAATAAAAAAAAAAAAAGTATTTGAGCGCCTATAACTTCCCCACCCTTAATTCAAATGTCATGAAAATTGGTAAGCATTTAGGGCCTGAAACAGACTATATGTGCACCACATTTCGTATTCCTAGAGTTAACACAGTCCAAGTTATGGCCAATTAAAGAATTTCAAGAAATATCACAAAATTTCATGAAACTTCACAGAATTTCACAAAAATTCCCTGAATTCAGAATTTGCTAAATTCGCTCACCTCTAGTTGTATCCATAAAATAAATTCCTTGGGAATTCCATAGTGTTCCAGAACAGCAAAGCCAGGGATGAGAGATCCTACTGGAGGCTTTTTCTAGGTCTATAGAGAAGGTAAAACCTATACTAGTTCCTTTTTGTGCACTTTCCATTACCTCTATTAACAAGCATTTGTCAATGCCGAATGTTTGCTTACTGGCATTGGCAGTGGTAGTGTAGAAGTTACAGAGCTGCGTAACAGGAATGGCAGTGAAGCACTGAACTGAAGCCAACCCCACCACCACCCTGCAGAGAGTGACAGGCATTGGGGTGTGCATTTGAGTTGTCAGGCATAACGGCCACACCATTTCACCACACCCCACTCTGCAGAGACTGACAAGTGTCACGTGTTCCTTGGGGTCTTTGACCCTTATGCGCACCCCATTGCATTAGAAAATACGGTGAGATGGGTGCAATATAAGAGAATGTGGTGAAGTTTGGGGGCGAAGAGTCCAAGGTATACCTCGATGCCTCTCAGTGACTGCAGGTGTGGAATGGTATGAGCATCACAGGCAAGAATCCCAAGTCACACCCTGATTCCTGTCACTTCTCTATAGGGTTAGACGTGCTGAAAAGCCTACCTCAGGCATTCGTTGGTATTTTAACTCCAATTTCTCAACATGTTTGCTTTGTGACCCCATCTCATGAACAGGGGGAATATCAGTTTGGTAGCCAAAAGCTGCTTATGCACAGTGACTATGGGATTTAGCACCACAGGTGCAAAAATATTCCGAACAGGCTGTAAAAAATGACAGCTGTAGTCTGTCATGGGGAGGTATAAAAATGGCTATGTTGCAAATGTGTAGTAAAAATATTTAAAAAAAATGGTGAAGTCACAAGCGTACATAAAAACTGTGCAACGCACACCCGTTATATAAGTAGGTTGGGGATATTTTATAGCAGATTGTCAACTTAGGCATTTTGGTGCCTCCGATCATGAACAGTGTTACTGTGATTTTCTTTATCTGTGCCAAACAATGATTTCCGACAGTGACCACGCATCTCTGCACTGAAAGTGTGAAAACACACTTCGGCCATGTTGTGAAAAATGGCAGCTGTACTGTTCATAAGGAAGTGTTGAAAATGTCACTAGTGAAAATCTGGACTGAAAATATTACAAAGTCATGAACTAACGAGGATGCGTGAAACTGCACAATGCTCACTTCGTAACACAGTCATTTTATGGACTTTGTCACCAAATTTTCAACATAGCCATTTTAAGACCTCTGCTGCTCATGAACAGTGTAACTGTGATTTTCTTAATCTGTCCTAAACATTGCTTTCGCACACCAACAGCACCATTGTGTGCTACATGTGCGATAACACATTGTGGGTGACATATGAAAAACTGCAGGTGTACTGTTCATAAGGAAGTTTAATAAAATGCACATGTTGAAAATCTAGAGTGAAAATATTAAATTTGCAAACTTACGAGCATGCATAGGAACTGTGCAACGCACGCTCGTAAAAGTCATTTCTAGGCATTTTTCCACCAAGTTTTCAACATAGCCATTTTAAGACCTCTGCTCATGAACAGTGTCACTGTGGTTTTGTTAATGTGTCCCATACATTGAGCTTGCACACCGACTGCGCCATTGTGCGCTACATGGGTGGAAACACGTTTTGGGCAGGATGTGAAAAATGACAGCTGTACTGCTCATAAGGAGGTGTGGAAAAATGGCAATGTTGGAAATCTGGAGTGGAAATATTGAAAATTCGCAAACCTATGAGCGTGCGTGGGAATTGTGCAACGACACTTGTAAAACAGTCATTTTAGAATTCTGTCACCAAATTTTAAACATTGCCATTTTAAGATCTCTGCTCATGAACAGTGACACTGTGATTTCCTTAATGTGTCCCATACACTGAGTTACGACTACGCCATTAGGCGCACATGAGCAGAAACACATTTTGGGTGAGATGTGAAAATGATAGCTGTACTACTCATAAGAAGGTGTGGAAAATGGCAATGTTGAAAATCTGGAGTGGAAATATTGAAAATTGCGAACCTATGAGCGCGTGAGGAACTGCGCAGCTATCGCTCAGAAAACAGTCATTTTTAGGAATTTTTTCACCAAATTTTCAACATAGCCATTTTAAGACCTCTGCTCATGAACACTGTCACTGTGATTTTCTTAATTTGTCCCGTACATTGATTTCGCACACCGACTGCGCCATTCTGCGCTACAAGGGCAGAAACACATTTTGGGTGAGATGTGAAAAATGACAGCTATACTACTCATAAGACAGTGTAGTGAAATGGCAATGTTGAAAATCTGGAGTGAAAATATTGAAATTTCGCGAACTAATAAGCCTGCGTAGGAACTGCTCAACGCACGCTCATCAAACAGTCATTTTTTGGAATTTTTGCACCAAATTTTCAACATGGGGGTTTTGGGCCCCCTTCTCATGAATGATATCACTGTCATGGCGGTATTCAGTCCCAAAGGGTGATTTCGCAGTCACTGCGCAGTCACTGCGCAAAATCACCCCTGAGCTCAATAACGCCATGACAGACATCATTCATGAGAAGGGTCCCAAAACCCATGTTGAAAATTTGGTGCAAAAATTCCCAAAAATGCCTGAGATATGCACTAAAGTTGAACCCTCCTATCTAGCCCATTATACAGCTTACGGCATTTCCTCAGTTCGCGGTCGGCTTTGAAGAGTGCAGACGTGTTCCCGGTCCACCGAAGATCGTCGCGCCGGAGTACGGAGGTAAGTATGGGGTGAGGGGGGTGTGGGGAGGCTGGATGCGCAGTGGGTGGGTCCGGGATGTGGGAGGGGGAGCTCACGGGCAGCGCCCGTGGGACAGTTTTTACAAGTTAAAAAAAAAAAACGTCATGAAGGACCGCTTGCCTACGCTAAGGGTGGGCTCCCCAGCATGGCACAACGACTTTGGGAAGTTCCAGCCGACGGGGATTGGGCACTCTGCCGGAAAAAAAAATATTGATGTTTGCCACGCCTGGGGTGGGCTCCCAGCGTGGCACAAGGACTTTGGGGGGCGTTTCAGCCGATGGGATTGGGCACCTGCTGGCTAACTTATTGATTGCCACACTGGGGTGGGCTCAGCGTGGCACCAAATACTAGGGACGGTGGGGAGCGATGCAGCGCAGCCGGCGGGATTGGGCACCCGTCGGCTGCTCGTATATGCGTGCGAAGGGCGCGTGACGCCTGCGGCTGGGGGTGGAGCTGTGCGTGAGCAGCTTCTTATCGCTGCTCACTCAAGCGTAGCTCCCCCTTTCAACTGTATGCCACTGCATTTTGGAGCGTGTCATAGACAGCTCCAGAATGCATTGGCTTACAGGGGCCGCGCCTGCCAGCTGGCTGCCTGAATTGGAGGAGGAGGTGACAGACCTCCGAAATCTCCGATGATGGCACTATGTTTCTTGCACATGCGTGCAAGCAAACATAAAAGAAAAGATTCTCCTTTAACAGTACATTCTGGGATGGGGCATGTCTGGTCAGGTTCTATTAATGTTTGAGCAGCTATTTGTAGTCCATTTCACAGTATTTTAGACAAAGAGCCTGATTTTCAAAAGCTTTAGACTGATGCAAGGGACTTGCATTAAAACATTGTGATGTACGGGATGACTTGTGTCACTATTTGTGGCAATCAGAATCTATACAGCTCTTGTAAGTCTATCATGCCATCACATCTTACATGACTGTGACATACTACCACTACCCTGACCAAAAAACTTTGTTTACATCAATTGAGAAGGCAAAAACCAAAACACTTCATGGGGAAAAAATAGGAAATTTCCTTCTCAACCTTTAAGGTGCCCCCCTATAGAGGAACAACAAGTTCTTTATACCCTGTTGTTCCACTACCCTACTTTTATGAGGGTGGGTTTGGTGAGTATTCATGCCAGCATGTGGAAGCAAAGGTACCCAGCACAGCTGCAAGTCCCATTATATATCCCTTTGCTCCTCCCTTTCAACCACAAACCCTCTACCCCAGGGAACTAGAACCTGCCTGACTCCACCCATAGTTGGTGTCTACCTACCTAACCCTATCTGCCAGCTCAGATGTCAGGTGGGACAGTGGCCTCAGACAAATCCCTTCCTGAAGCAGTTTTTCACAGGCTCTTTAATTGTCTTAGTCATGTCATTATTTCACCCCAACCCCCATGCATCTGACCCAGTCAAACAATATCTGCACATTCTTACCCTCTGGCATACCCTCAGCCTCCCCCATTACCACTCATGCCAAAGAATATGCTTTAAAGGGTGAGCTATCTAACCTGTTAAACAGAATATCTGCCCCATGCAAGGTGACCAGCCTCACTGTTCATCAACATAATACTCAATTAATGAAAGAATCAGTGAATGAATGAATGAAGTGGTGATGACATGCTCAAGTAATAACAGCTGCTTGGATGACCACAGTAATCAACATTTTTAGTACTAGGGTACATCGTCACCCATTTATTTATTGAGTGAACTGCTGATGAATAGAGAGGCTGGTCACCATGGAGTGGGTTGATTTTCTGTTGTACAGGTTAGCGACATCACACTTTAAAGCATAACTTTTGGAGTAAATGATGGAGTAGAGTTGTGGGGTGTCACAGCAACAGCCTAACTATTTCATTAAAATAACAAGCCTTTGTCAATGCCTAATGTTTGCTTGCTGGCATAGGCATTGGTAATGCAGGAGTTGGAGAAATGCATAATTGGAGTGGCAGTGAAGCACTGAACTAACGCCAACCCCCACCCCCACCCTGCAGAGACTGAAAGGAGTTGGGGATGTGACTTTGGGTCATCAGCCATAATGCTATGCCATTCCACCTCACCCCACACGGCAGACACCGACAGGTGTCGTGGTGTGCTTTGAAGTCTTCAGCCCTTATGCTCAACTCATTTCATAAGGAAATAAGATGAGATGGGTGCAATATTGGTGAATGTGGTGAAGTTTAGGGCCAAAGACCCCAAGGCACACCTTGATACCTGTCAGTGGTTGTAGGGTGGGGGTAGAATGCTGTAAGCATTATGGCCGATGAACCCAAATCACACACCCTGACGCCTGTCAGTCTGTACAGGGTGGGCATTACAGTTGGAAACCTTAATGTCCCAGGTGTTTTGTCTTTATTTTCACTTCAAATTTTCAAAATGGGCTTTTTGTGATCCTATCTCATGAACAGTGGCAGTATCATTTCATTACTCAGTCCTGAAAGGTGATTTTGCACAGCAAGTATGCCATTTGGTGCCACAGGTGTGGAAACACATTTCGGGCAGGATGTGAAAAATTACAGCTGCAACATTGTTGAAAGGTGTGAAAAACTGGCAATGTTGTAAATCTGGAGTGAAAATATGAAAAATGTGTGAAGTTATGAGCGTGCATAGAAACTGTGCAATGCACGTCCGTAACGTGGCCATTTTTTGAAATTTTGTCACCAAATTGTTAACATGGGCTTTTTGGGACCTCCCCTCATGAAGAGTGGCACTGTAATTTTGTTAATCCATCCCGAAAGTAGATTTCACAGGGGAACCGTGCCATTCTGCACCACAGGTTCGAATACACATTTTGGGTAGGAGGTGAAAAATGGCAGCTGTACTGTTCATAAGGAGGTGACAAAAAATGTCAAGGTGGAAAATCTGGAGTGAAAAGATTAAAAATTGGCAACTTTATGAGTATGCATAGAAAATGCACAACACATGCCCATAATGTGGTCATTTTTTGGTATTTTTTCACCAAAATTTTAATGTGGGCTTTTTGGGACTCCACCTCATGAACAGTGGTAGTGTCATTTTGTTAATTGGTCCTGAAAGGTCATTCCATGCATTGATCATAAAATCACCGCTCAGGACCAAGAAACAGAATAACAGTGACATGTTCATTAGGTGGGATCCCAAGAACCCCATGCTGAAAATATGGGGTGAAAATTCTTTAAAATGGCTGAGATATCAACCTAAGTTGAAACCCCCTATTGAGTCCCATTATACAGCGCTTACCTGATTCCTCAGTTTTTAGTTTGGCTTTGAAGTGTTCCAATCCACAGAAGAGCACTGCTCTCAACCTCTGGAGGTTAAGTATGGGTGAGGGGGAAGTGTGGGGAGGTATGTGCATAGAGGGATGGTTGGGTTGCGGGAGTGGGAAATGGGGAGACCACATTGGACTGTTTTCTTTTTTTACAGTTACAAAAAAACTCTGGGGGATCATTTTCTTTATTTATAGGTTTAAAAAAAACTTTGGGGGACACTGGGGTGGGCTCTCAGTGTGTCACATGAGTTTGGGGGGGACATGATGCTGACAGAGATTGGGCAACCACCTTGGCAAGCTTGGGGGAGGGGAAACATGATGCTGATGGGGATTCAGCACCCTCGTCGGCAAAGAAATTGAGCTTGGAGGGTGGGGGGCATCCGACACTGGAAGTGGGCATCCCGGTGTCAGGAAAATAAAGAAGTGTCTGGGCACACTGGGGTGGATGTCCACTGTAACACAATGTGACTTTGTTTGGGGATACATGCCAACACGGGGATTGGGCACCCTTGATGTTGGCTTTGTGGGAGTGTGTGGCCAGTGGCAGGAGCCACCATTGTGGAAAGGCGCACCGCAGCTGTTTTATGTAAGCAATAAGGTACAAAGGGGTGTGTGTAAACCATATTTAACAGCACAGCAAGGGGCACCGTAAGGCATGAGGATGAAGGGTAAGTGACTTCAGCTACTGGCTATGCTGTAAAATATGGTTTACACACACCCGAGTGCCTTATTACGCTTATAAAATTTGTTCCTTTTTTTTTTTACTTTTAACTATTGAGAAAAGCATGTTTATATGTAGAAAAAATAGATTTACTTGTGTGCATTTGTGATAAAATAGTCCTTTCAGCCACTGCAAGTGATGTCATGTGCTGTAGGTGAGTGCAAAAAATACCCAGTGTTAAGCATAGAAAAACCAATCATGTTTTTTGGCACTCTGTAGCTTGAAAACCAAACAAGATACTGCGACAAACTTTTTCAGGGCTTGAGACTCTAACAACCTGAACATGTATGCGAAATGTTGTGCTATTTCATCAAACAACGTACAAAATCTGGGGTTTAACATTAAACAGCCTACTGAACCGTAACTATAGGGGTGGTACCACGTCCCGATAATATCTAAAACAATAGTACCCCACCTGCAATATGGCCAGATATCTATATCCAGGTCTACAAGTCAACCCTTAAGAAGTGGAAAATGAGCTGGGCCGGTGGCCCTGAGGGTTGAGGTGCTGGATGCCACATCTCGTGCCACACCAGTGACCTGGGTTCAGGAGCGAGCCCGGGTGCTGGGGGTCAGCAGGGGAAGGAGTTGCATCAAGCATTCGTAGAACAGCTCTCCTCTTCCTGAGAAGGAATCCAGGGTATTCCCAGTGCAGTAGAGACCCCTGGTGGTGACCAGAGGTACTACTAGTGTGGAAACAGAATCAGGGATGAGTGAGGCAGGCATCTACGGGGCAGCTGCATGCTGATTCCACTGCACAGTTGTGATTGGGGGGAAACACAGAAAACCCCTCTAGACCACCGGTGAGATGACGGTGGCCCCAGTGGAGCACTCACATCCCAGTGCCAGCCCAAGCGTGCCCAGGTCTCTCCATGGCTAACCCGATGACTGAAGGTAAGGCACCTCATATTTAGGAGTTGACTGCCAGGCCAGGGCAGAATCAGCCCCGGAGATGATCCGGGGGTCGGACCTGCCAAGGTAATTCGGGGTTGGGGGGAGAACCTTGGATAAGTGGGGGTTCAGGCCGGGAGTTAGGGTAGCATTCACATAGGCAGTCCTGAAAGGATGCCCGGGGGGTCTGGATGCATAAATAAACTTAAAAAAAAAAAAAAAAACAAGTGGAAAATGTCCTCTATTAACAGCTTCCATTTCTCCTTTTCCTCTTCATGTCTCACGCAACATTAATCTCTGTACACTGCCCTGGGTTGGCTATCCACCTCAGGGGTTCATTCTTACTCCCTGGGCTGCCTCAGTGATAAATTATGTAGGTCTCTAGACCCAGCCATTCCCCTTCCTTCAACACCGCAATAAGTCTACTCTCATAGGTCTACAGACACAGTTCTTCTGCATGTCACAAAATGTGCATCCAAGATGGTGGAACAGGCCTTCTCTGTACCAAAACTCTCCCCTCACATCGGCCCAATATAGCAGTTGCTGAGTTTGTTAGCCTGCCATCGTGCTGAATAGATTCCAGGTTGCTTCTTTCTTGTTATAGTCCACTGACCTGGAATCCTGTCCAGAGGTTTTACTTGCCATGTGAAATGGTATGTTTACCTCAATGTATGTGTTTTATATTTATTTGTATATACAGTATCACTGTATTTTAGTCCATGCTTGTTACTTGATGTTAATATTTATCATGGTTTGCTGTCACTGGCCGTTACCTGTATTATGCATTATTTTGCGATATTTCTTCCTGTTGTACTGTCCTGGATCATACCTGAACATAGGCATTTACTAGTCTAGTGTTCCTTACCTAGCAAACAAAACTAAATAGATAAACAAAGTAGGCCCCTGAGCCTCACCTCAGTTGTGGAAAATTAATGGAAACAAGGATTAGAAGCCAGCACAGCCACCCTGGTAGAAAAGCAAAACGTTTCCATTAAAGGGAGTAGCCCTGTTACCAATCAATGTGTATACAGATTGGTAAAAGGTAGGACTCAGTTACCAAAATTGAAAGTGTAATTTTGGTAAGTGAGTCCTATCTTTTACCAATTTGTATATGCATAAATTGATGGAAACATAAATAAAGGAAACACTGGCAGAGCATCTTGAATCCAATGGGATGCAAGACCAAAGGCAACGTGGATTCGTGGGGGAAGGTAATGTCAGGTGAACCTTATTGATTTCTTTGACTAAGGGATCAGCGAAATACATTTGGGGGGGATTGGATGTAGCCTATCTGGACTTTTGCAAGGCCTTCAACACTGTGTCACACAGGAAACTGATTAAGAAATTGAGCAGCCGATGGGGGGAGATAAAAAGGCGTGAATTGGTTTAGAAACTGGTTGATGGATAGGTGACTGAGGGTGGTGGTTAATGGCACTCACTGTAATGAATTTAGGTTCAGTAGCAGGACACTGCAGGGTTCAGTACTGTGAGTGGTCCTTGTCAGTGTCTTTATAAGTTACATTGCAGATGGATTGGAAGGGAAAGTATGATTTTTGCAGATCAAACCAAAATCTGTATTAGGGTGGACAATCACGAGGGGGTTGAAAGAATACATAGAGATCTTGGGAAACTCAGGGAGTGGCCAAGAACATTTCAGTCACGGTTCAATGCCAGAAAGTGCAAAATCCTTTAACGTAGGCACAGGAACCCAGCAGTTTAGTACAAGGTGGGGATACTGTCAGTCACTAAGTAGGAAAGGGACCTTGGGGTTATCATGCCTGATGATCTCAGAGTGACAGGACAGTGTGGCAAAGCATTGGGTAGGGTCAGTGTGATGCTGGGATGAACTGGAAGAGATATGTAGCAGGAGGAGCGAGGTGGTGTTGCCACTGTATCGCACAGTGGTGAGACCTCAGCTAGGGTATTGTGTCCTGATCTGGAAACTGCACTTAAGAAAGGATACAGGCAGGGTAGAGGCAGCCTAAAGGAGGGCAACTGAAATGGTGCATGGGTTGCACCTAAATCCCTATGAGGAGAGCCTGAGAGCTATCAACATATACACCCTCTCACGCCACACCTCAGAAAGGATTCAGGCAGGGTGGAGGCAGTCCGGAAGAGGGCAACTGAAATGATGCAGAGGTTGCACCAAAATCCCTATGAAGAAAGACTGAGAACAATCCACATATACACTCTGGAGGAGAAGAGGGGAGAGGAGAGGAGAGGAAAGGAGAGGAGACATTATAGAGACCTACAGGTGCCTCGCAGGGGTGAACAGCAGGGAAATCTCTTTTGAATGGTCAGGGGAGTAGCAGTTGATATTTAATGCAAAAAATGTAAAGTAATGGACATGGGACACAAAAATCAAGGAACAACACATCAGCTGGAGGGGGGATATAGAATGCTCCAAGCATGAAAGGGACCTTGGGGTTATCATCTTTGATGACCTCAATGTAGGGAGTCAGTGTGACAAGGTGGCAGGAAAAGCAAACAGGATGCTGGAATGCATAGGCAAGGGTATCACTGGCAGGAAAAGGGAGGTCACTATTCCACTGTACTGGACATTAGTGAAGCCACACCTCAAGTACAGTGTCCGGTTCTGGAGACCGTACCCATGTAAGGACATAGACAGGGTGGAGGCAGTTCAGAGGAGGGCAACCAAAATGGTGCAAGGATTACATCACAAACCCTACAAGGACAGGCTGAAAGACTTAAATATGTACTTCCTGGAAGAGAAGAGGGAGAAGGGGGATATGACTGAGGTGCCTCTCAGGGTGGAACATGGTGCAGGAAAACACCTTTTTCAAAGAAAAAGATGCTCCAGAACTAGGAGACATGGGATGAAGCTGGAGGAAGAGAGGTTCAGAGGAAACATGAGGAAGAACTTCTTCACAGAGAGGGTGGTGGACAAATGGAACAGCCTGCTGGAAGAGGAAGTGGGTTCAGAAATGAGTACAGGATTTAAGAATGCATGGAATAGGCGTAAGAGGATCCTGGTAGTCAGGGAAGGGGACAACCTAGTTCTAGGGAAACTTAAAGAAGCACAGGTACATGTGTAAATAGGCAGACTAGGTGGGCCAAAGGCCCTTATCTGCTGTCAGCATCTGTGTATCTATGAATGGTGAAGAGAAGCAGAACCAGAGTGCAGGGGATGAAGTGGTAGGGGGGACCTTAAGAGGGATGTGAGGAAGTATTATTTCTCTGAAAGAGTGCTAGATACCTGGAATAGACTGCAAGTGGAAGTGGTGGAGGGGAAAACAGCAGGGGGGTTAAGCATGGGTGGGATAGGCAGAGGGGAATATTAGTAAACAGGCATGGAGGAGGGAGAGTCACTGGAGACCAATTAGGATCTGAGGAGACAGACTTGGCAGGGACCAGTTGGGCAAACTGGGTTGGCCAAGCAATCATTTTCTGGTGACAAATTATATAATTGTTCATATGTGTAGTTTCTGAGCTGTATTACATTACAATTATTTATAACCCACTTTACGGATGTTTAGGGATACTCTATAGGTATTTCAATCTGTGAAGCAACACCATGGCGGTTTCCTATACTTTAGAATTTGGAATGGTACCAGAAAAAAAATATTTACTTCTGGCAGTATCTGTAACACTTTCACTTAATTTACGATCCCTAAGAATCAGACCAGTTTATTTATCTGATGATATTCTTCTGCATGGAATGAGTTACACAAATTATTACCCCAGTACATGCAAAGGTCTTCCAAAAATTAAGGCAGTGAAGATTGTTATCACAATGTGTATCAAAACAACCCTGAACAGGTGATAATACATACCCATACAAGCATTTGTCAATGCTGAATGTTTGCTTGCTGGCATTGGCAGTGGTAGTGTAGAAGTTACAGAGCTGCATAATAGGAATGGCAGTGAAGTATTGAACTGAAGCCAACCCCACCACCACCCTGCAGAGAGTGACAGGCATTGGGGTGTGCCTTTGGGTCGTCAGGCATAACGGCCACGCCATTTCACTACACCCCACCCTGCAGACACTGACAAGTGTCACGGTGTGCCTTGGGGTCTTTGGCCCTTATGCACAACCCCATTCCATCAGGAAATATGGTGAGATAGGTGCAGTATAGGAGAATGGGGTGAACTTTGGGGCTGAAGAGTCCAAGGCATACCTCGATGCCTCTCACTGGCTGCAGGGTGTGGAATGGTATGAGCATTACAGGCAAGAATCCCAAGTCACACCTCTGATGCCTGTCATCCTCTACAGGGTTGGGCGTTATGGTTGGAAACCCTAATACCTCAGGCATTCATTGGTATTTTCACTCCAAATTTTCAACATGTTTTTTGTGACCCCACCTCATGAACAGTGGCAATATCAGTTTGTTGGCAAGCTGCTTATGCACAGCGACTCACGCATTCAGCACCACAGGTGCAAAACATTCTGAACAGGATGTAAAAATGACAGCTGTACTGTTCATGGGGAGGTGTAAAAATGGCAATGTTGCAAATCTGCAGTAAAAATATTTAAAAACTGGTGAAGCCATGAGCTAGCATAGAAACTGTGCAATCCACACCGTAATGTAATTAGTTTGGGATTTTTACAGCAGATTGTCGACACAGGCATTTTGGGACCTCCGATCATGAACAGTGTCACTGTGGTTTTCTTTATCTGTCCCGAACAATGATTTCCCACAGTGACCACGCATCTCTGCGCTGAAAGTGTGAAAACACATTTCGGCCATGTTGTGAAAAATGACAGCAGTACTGTTCATAAGGAAGTGTGGAAAAATGTCACTGGTGAAAATCTGGACTGAAAATATCACAAAGTTATGAATTTACGAGGGTGCATGGAAACTGCACAATGCTCACTTGTAACACAGTCATTTTATGGACTTTTGTCACCAAATTTTCAGCATAGCCATTTTATGACCTCTGCTCATGAATAGTGTAACTGTGATTTTCTTAATCTGTCCCAAACATTGCTTTCGCACACCGACTGCACCATTGTGCACTACATGTGCGAAAACACATTTTGGGCGACATGTGAAAAATGGCAGCTGTACTGTTCTTAAAGAAGTGTAAAAAAATGGCAATGTTGAAAATCTGGAGTGAAAATATTGAAAATTTGCAAACTTACAAGCATGCATAGGAACTGCACAATGCACGCTAGTAAAACAGTCATTTTTAGGAATTTTTTCACCAAATTTTCAACATAGCCATTTTAAGACCTCTGCTCATGAACAGTGTCACTGTGATTTTCTTAATGTGTCCCATACATTGATTTCACACACCGACTGTGCCATTGTGCGCTACATGGGCGGAAACATGTTTTGGGCAAGATGTGACAAATGACAGCTGTACTGCTCATAAGGAAGTGTAATAAAATGGCAATGTTGAAAATCTGGAGTGAAAATATTGAAAATTTGTGAACTTACGAGTGTGCAGGAACTGCGCAACGCACGCTCGTAAAACAGTCATTTTTTGGAATTTTTCCACCAAATTTTCAAAATAGGTTTTTTGAGAGCCCACCTTATGAACACTGGCAGTGTCGTTTCATTAATCAGTCCTGAAAGGTGATTTTGCGCAGTGACTGTGAAATCACCCTTCAGGCCCGAATAACACCATGACAGTGACAGCATTCATGAGAAGGGGTCCCCAAAACCCCATGTTTAAAATTTGGTGCAAAAATTCCAAAAAATGCCTGAGATATGCAGCAAAGTTGAAAAAACACTATCTATCCCATTATACAGCTTACCAGCATTTCCTCAGTTCGTGGTTGGCTTTAAAGAGGCAGATGTGTTCCCGGTCCACCGAAGATTGTCACACCGAGGTCCGGAGGTAAGTATGGGGTGAGGGGGGTTGTGTGGGGAGGCAGGGTGCGCAGTGGGTGGGTGTGGGTTGTGGGAGGGGGGCAGGGAGAAGCGCCGAGGGACAGTTTTTTATTTGCAGGTGTATTTCTTTACTGAGACGACGAGGGACGTTTGCCACGCTGGGGTGGGCTCCCAGCATGGCAGCTGAAAGGCTGTTTGGGGGGCTGGAGCCGATGGGGGATTGGGCACTCCCGTCAGCTATAACACATTTTGCCACGCTGGGGTGGGCTCCCAACGTGGCACCTGGATGCTTGGGGAGGAGAGACAGTGGAGCCGACGAGGGATTGGGCACCCCCGTCGGCGACAGCATCTGTTGCCATGCTGGGGTGGGCTCCCAGCGTGGCACCCTGTACTCTGGGGGAGAGACAGTGGAGCCGGCAGGGGATTGGGCACCCCTGCCAGCTGTACAGTGTGCATGGGGGGGGTAGCACACAGTAAGCGTGTGTGTGTGTGTGTGTGTGTGTGTGTGTGTGTGTGTGTGTGTGTGTAGGGGGAGCGCACATGAGCAGGCAATATCTTATCGCTGCTCACTGAAGCATAGCTCCACCTTTCAACTGTACTCCACTGCATTTTGGAGCTGTCATAGACAGCTCGAGCAGGCATTGGAGAACTGTGGCTGCGCCCGCAAACACACTGCCTGAATTGGAAGAGGGCTGCCACACCTCCGAAAACTTGGATGACAGCACTATGTTTCTTGCACATGCGTGCAAGCAAACATAAAAATGCCTTAAGAATTTAGAAGTGACTTCTGGGATTTATGCTGGCTTGGTGGATTGAACCCTTCAGGTAACAACTGCAGTTCTGTTTGTCTTATAGTGATTCTCTAGTTACAGGTGCACTGGTTACACTGTAAGCAGTTATATTCTTAGTTATGTCATGCTATATCACGTTGATTTTACTGGTGACCAAAGAACAGCTGAGAGGTTGGACTTCGGGATCTGTAAAGTGTGACCCTTTGGTATGGGTCAGTTATATGACTGTTAAAATCTGTGAGCTGCTTCACAGAGAATGGCCCATCGGACATATTTACTAGTCTTAGTTCATCTGCCATAAATGCACCTCACTGAATTTATAATCAGCCGCATTCAGTGTTCTGCAGTTTATTGAGGTTATGTGTAAAAGCGCGTAGGGTAAAACACCCCATTAAAGTCGCAGTAGACCTTTTAGTGTGCCCTTTGTCATATTCTCATACTTAAATAATTGGCTTTTTTTGATACACTTTATTGAAAGGATTGAGTTTCCTCTGCATTTATATCTCTCTATTGTACAATTTTTTTAAAGGGCAACCTATACCAGTTTAAAAGGGGGAAGGGGGGTGATTAGTATGACATTAACAAATCTTGTTTTCAAGATTAATGTTTGAGTGACACATCTTTGATCAAGATGGAGGAAAATATCCTAAAGTGCTATTTTGTCACATTATATCATTTGTGCTGTGAACAGTGTGTATACAGATCCATTAGATGTGCAGGTTAGAGACAACTCCTGCCTACAAAACGCAAAATATTAGACTACAAAACGGCAAAAGTTACACTTGTCAGAAATTATTTCCCTGCTGGTGTTTGGTCAGAGATCTCAGGAATGCAATTATTATAATAAAATGTATATGTTTTACAGACAGGAGGTTTAAGACTTAGTCTATGACTCCAAATGCATTTCTTGGAGATGCTCTATATCCTCAACAACATGAAAAAGAACATCAAATCTCAAATCATGTCGTTGGATTAATTAGCTGGTTGTTTGAAGTGGATAGCATATAAAAAAAGAAAGGATCAGGAGAAAAATTGTAATGAACGTAATAACAAGATGTTGATGAGATCGGTGTTGCCCCTAATCCCACTAAAGGGAGATATTATGCAGAGAAACACACAAAAACAGGGCGAGGGGACGCGACTGAAATCACAGCACTATTGATGCTGCTACAATTGACAGATCAATAGAATCCATTTTGCTAAAGATTAATATGCATACGTATTTCAACGTTTCCAATAAACAGGTTAGGTGCAATAGAAGTCGTTCTGTTCAATAGTCAATAAAACTGCCTGGCTCCCAGATCAACGAAGAACGCGCTTTCAAAACTCGGTCCCTTTTTCATTTAATGTCGAGGAAACCTACAAGTTAAAATGCCATTTCACAAAACATTAAAAAATTTTAATGGCTGTCAAAATTAGGAAATCCAATTCAGTACTGTAGTCTGTCAACACTTACAGAATTACAGTATAATAATGCAGGGCGAAAGGGAGTCCCAGCTACACACCTGGGTCTGTCCGTGCCGCCTTAGTCCCTGCCCCCACTAGCAATTTATGTGGATAACAAATACAATGAGGCATGCAGTGAACTTGCTGAGGAGGCCATATGGCATTTGTTCCCACTGTTACAGGCAGATCACCAAGGCAAGCTGTGCGGTCTATATCTTGGTGGGAGATGGGGACCCTCGGACACATGTGGGCTGATGGCTCATGGCGTGGCTCCAGATTTCTCCTGAGGTTCCAGGTAGAGAGAGCAGCTGCTGTCTGGGGCTCACAGCTGGCAGGAGTCTCATGACCAAGGGGGGGCTCTGTGGCTGAGAGAGGGCAGGTGGGTCCAGGTCTCGGGTCGCAGCTCTGCCACTCTATATTCTCTCTGTTTCTTGCTCCCATATCATCTCTCTCCTTCCAAGTAGCACCCTGTCTGTTACAGGAAGAGGCAGCCTGACAGCGTGAGGCAGAGAGGCAGACAAGGGGCCAGCTACCTTCTACTAGCAGCAGACATGCAGGTGAACGTTGCTACATGCTTGAGTTGTATGGCTCCTGTAATGTGAAGTGAGCACAGTGCCATCCTGGTGGAAGCAGCAGTGGCAGGAGCAGCAGGCGAGGAGGCTGAGTGAGCTTTTCTACTAATATCTGTTTTTTCCCCTATAGCTGCATGAGTGTGTGTTGTGTGCATGCTCTCTTTCTCACTCTCTCGCTCTTCTCTGCAGCCAGTCAGCAGCAACATCACCGCCACTGCCGAACTATCCATTCTACTCATAGCAGTGGTGGCAGCGTACTACAGCTGCATTCAGCCATCATCTATGTAGCAGAAGCTCCTCAACCTGCTTTCCTGTCTGCCATCCACTCATCCAGCCATCCATCAAAATCTCAGGGGACAGAAGGGAAACACCAGTTCTGTTTAATCAATCCATCAATCAGACTTTATTTATAAAGCGCTTTTCCAATACCTAAGCGCTTAAACAGAATGAACACAGAAATCAATATAAAACACTCAACATTAAAACAGACAGCACACTGCCTTATGCATTAACCAACATCTGCAAATGCAAAATGAAATAGATAAGTTTTTAACGTGAAACTAAAAGTCTCAGTGGACATGTAGTCTCTAATCCGATGAGGCACAAAGGACATGTATAGCTGAGTGTCATCTGCATACCATTGAAACCTCAGCCTGTACCACCTTATAATGTCTCCCAAGGGCAGCATATGCACCGCATACAACATGGGAGACAAAATGGAGCCCTGGGGCACCCCACAGTCCAGGGAAAAAGGGGCCGAGGAAAAGTCCCTGACACCACTCTCTGAATCCTGCCTGTGAGAAAAGAATGAAACCATCTGAGGACTGTCCCAGACAGTCCACAGCACAGCCTCAGGTGTTCCAGTAGTACTCCATGGTCCATGGTGTCAAACGTTGCAGAGAGATCAAGAAGAACCAAGATTGAATGACTTCTCTGATCTCTTGCTATCAGGAGATCATTAAGTACCCAAACAAGGGCCACCTCGGTACTATGCCGCTTCCAAAAACCAGACTGGAGAGGATCATAGACATCGTGGGTGGTGAGATAGTCTTCGAGCTGCAACGCAACCACCTTCTCAATAATCTTACACACAAAGGATAGGTTAAAGACTGGTCTGTAGTTTGTGAGACAGTGTGGATCGAGGGGATGATTTCTTCAAGAGGGGTGTCACCAAAGCCTCTTTCAAGGGCCCAGGAAGCACACCCTTTTCCAATGAGCACCAGACTATTTCCACCAGGACTGGCCCGATGACCTCCATACACTCCACCAGGAGGCAGGTTGGACCAGGATCCAAACCACAGCAAGTTAGTCGCAAGCCCTGGACAATCTTCATGATATCCATGATCACTGGCTGGTCAAAGCTCACCCAAACAGACTGGGTGTCTGTGATCCCCCACCATTCTTCACAGTGCTCCCTGGAGCATGTATGATGGATCTCCCCACCTAATGGTGGCAACCTTATCAGCAAAGAATTGAGTGGACTTGTCACACTTAGATTGTGAAAACGCTCTCCGATTCTGAAGACAGGTTGGATTGCACAACCTATCAACAGTTCGGAAGAGCTGAGCTGGCCGATTCCCTGCTGCAGCAATCTCCTTGGACAGGAACTGTGCCTTCTTATGAGAGGTTGCTGACTGATATTCCAAATAATGGGCCATCAGTCTAAGTCTGCCACCCTCCAGGCTGGATTTCTGTCAATGTTGTTCCAGCCTTCGCCCCACTTGCCACAGCTCTTTCAAGGTCCAGTCAAACCAAGGGGACCGAGGACGAAGAGTGAGTGGATGAACATGAATAGGAGCTATGAAATCCTGGGCCCCCCAACACCCATATTATTATAGTACAATACCAGGTCCCCTGGGTCACAGTATTCCAATGGCCGATTGGATAGATCTAGCACCGCCATTATACCCTCAGGGGTCACACCCCTATAAAGGGTGGTACCGGATCATCTCTGAAGCTATTAGCTGAAGGTCTATTAGCGGGCGCCGCAAAACTGAACCCTATAGTGTGATGGTCAGACCAGCCAACTGGTTCCACCACTAAGTTTGAGACTTCCATCCCCAAGAGGAACACCAGATACAAAGAATGACCTTGATTATGGGTCGTAGAGGTAACTACCTCTGTAAAACCCAATAAAATCATCAGTTGGAGGAAGTTCTGATCAAAATGCGAGAGTTCATCATCAATCCAGGCATTGAAATCCCCCTGGACCAACCACATGGAGGACTCCAATACCACATTGATCACGAAGTCCGCATCTTCCTACAGGAAAACTTTCCTATCTGTGGGTGGATGGCAGATGAGGAGTGTCCTGCAAGCCACACCTGTGCCCTTGATGCAGTCAAAGGATCTGGAGGCCCCCACTGGTACATCTACAAGGCCCAATTCTGTCTTAAAACAGATGGTTACACCCCAACCCCCATGATACAATCTCTGGCGGTGTATCATTGAGTACCCAGCTGGAACTTCTGATTCCAATACAGGCCCAGCATTTTCATCTAGCCAGGTCTCGGAGAAGCAAGTAAGGTCCAATGTTCCAACAAGATCGGCAATTATTGCTGTCTTGTTCTTTATTGACCTGGCATTGCATAATAGCACCTGAGTCAGATGACTGGCCATGGAAGAATACGTTAGTTGCCCACCAACAGGGGAACCCTTGGGTATAGAAACCACGCAGGGCAAACCTCTTTCCTGGACCCATTTCACCCCAGGGCTCCTTCTCAAACCCACCACCCCTATCTGCCCATTCTGCTCCACACCCCCACTAGGCCTGGATCCACTACCCCTCTGACTCCTCTGCAATCTCCCTAAGGCCCAACAGCTCCTATAGACCTCAGCTGGCATTGGAGGATATTCGAAGGGATGTAGGCCCCTCAGCCTGGAGGGAGAGTAGCGCCTGCCCACTGAAGACTACTCACAGCACACAGTCCCTGCCTAAATTCTCAACAGCAGTAGTCATGATACAAACAACAAATATTGCACAACAACCAAACAAGACAATAAATATTGCAAAACAACAATATACATTAATCAAACCCCTCAACCAATTAAAAACCCCAACTCCTCCCCAGCCAAATAAATAAAACATAAAACAAGAACCCACAGTAGAATAGATGTCTTTTTAAGAGAGCACGTAACAAGTGCACCAAGTTGGTCAGAGCAGCCAAGGCCACATACTATCGTTCGGAGCTAGCCTCTGCCTCAAGAAATCCTTTAAAGCTCTGGAAAACATTAAAAGACATGTCTGGACACACACCTGGTAATTCCATTCCAGCAAAAAAAGTCCAGTGGCAGCGTTATCTCTAACCGATCGGAGATATTGGAAGCCCTCAATAACCATTTTGCAACAGCAGGGCTAGCATTTGATCCTTCCCCTGCCAATGACCTCCACACAGCTCAGGGCCCACCAACCCACAAGTCCCCCCCTACCAAGGAGGCCTTCTTCCTCCTGCCTGTCTCTCTAAAAGAGGTGGAAGACCTACTGCTGCAACTGGACACCAGGAAGGGAGCAGGCTCCAACTTCACAAAGCCATACTATCTGAAATGTGCCTACCATGTGCTTGCAGTGCAAATCACCCACCTATTCAACATGTCACTCTCCCAGGGTAGCCTCCCCCCTCAATGGAAAATAGCCCATGTCATCCCTCTATTAAAAGCAGGTGACCCCTGTGATCTAAATAATTACAGACTGATTTCCCTCCTCCCCATCCTGTCTAAATTACTAGGAAAAATAGTGTGCAGCCAGCTAGGGGTATACTTAGAATCCAGAAGCCTATTAAACCCAGTTCAGTCTGGATTCAGTGTAAAGCACAGCACCATAACAGCCCTAGCTAAGATGACCAATGATTGGCTCCTAGACCTTCACAACAAGAAGCATGTATGTGCCGTTTTCTTGGATCTTTGTAAGGCATTCGACACAGTTGATCACAGCCTTCTTCTTTCTTCCCTAAGCAGCTTAGGCCTGGACCATAAATCTATGTGCTGGTTTGCAGAATACCTCGGAGAACGGAAACAGCAGATTAAAGCTGAAGGTGATCTTTCTCCATTAAAACCTATGCTAAGAGGTGTGCCCCAGGGCTCTATCCTTGGTCCCCTCCTCTTTGCAGTCTATATTAACAACATTAGTGACCCCATCAAAAAAGCCAACATCCACTTACTCGCGGATGACACTGTACTGTACTTGAGTTGTCCCACGCAGGAAGCAGCCTGTGAAGACCTCCAAGCTGAATTTAACCTTCTACAATACCAGCTCATAAACAAAAAGCTTTTTCTCAATGCGATAAAGACAAAAGCCATGCTCTTCTCCCCCTCCTTGCATGCGGCAATTCCTGCTGGAGGGGGGGCTACCCCACAAATTACCACTGTTCTTGGAGAAACACTAGAGTATGTAGCTTAATCAAATATCTAGGAGTTTGGCTCAACCATAAACGTTCCTTCGCCGACCATCTTGAAGAACTACAGAAGGAACTAAGGCAAATATTAGGATTATTCTACAGAATTAACCACCTGCTCACAAAGGAGGCCAAGATTCAACTGGTTCAAACTACCTTCCTATCTTTAATAGATTACGCGGACCTGCTCTACAGCCACTGCACTGCCCTGCCTCTGCACTGGCTAAGTTGGACACCCTCTACCACAGAGCTATCAGGTTCATTACTGGCCTTCCACTTTCCACACACCACTGCTCCCTGTACTCATTGTTAGGCTGGACTTCCCTTCACTATAGGAGGAATAGAAACGCCGCCCTATGGGCCTTCAGAGCAGTGACAAACAAGCTCCCCTCATATGTCTCAGATTGTATTCCCCGGAGTGTGTTAGGCACCCACACTCTAAGGAGCTATTCTCTAATTGCCTTCCAAGTTCCAAGGGTCAACACTCATTTCGGCAAAGCTGCTCTAAGCTTCTCTTTACCCACATTGTGGAATGGTTTACAAAGAAACCTGAGGCTGAGCTGCCCTGTTAGCCTGAATATCTGCAAGGTGCTCTACGATCGCTACATGAAAGCACCTTGCAAATGTTTTCCTCACCGCTAACCCACTAATTCCACAACTCCCCCTTTCTATCCTGATGCTCGCCATGTTTCTACCCCTGGCTCTCATTCTTTCCCTATTAACTCTTCCTGCTGCACCCACCCTTCCCTGTCCACTCCAGCCTGGCTAAAGGCCCACCGCATCCATAATAGTGTCCCAATTATCTACCCCTCCTCCGTCATTATCATAATAAACAAGTACATGACAGCCATCGTCACTTTCTGTGGTTTTAGCCCCATTTTTCCCACAGTCATCAGTAATGTATCCCACCTCTTCTTTAACCTCTCTAACCTGCTGCCCCATACATGGCCTCTTCCCCCTATATGTGTAGTTGCCGGTTGCCCCACTCAAAAGATCTCTGCTTATAACCCCTGTATGCCTATGGTTGATTGTACATCTGCTGACTTCTTCAATTGTAAAAAAATGCTGTTTTTTTTTTTTATTTATTTCAACCTTGTACTGTACTGTATACACTGTATATACTTTTTCTTCCTTGTATATTATTGCTTTTTGTATACCTGCTTCTGTACTGTACTTTGATGTATTCATGACCAGGTCCACCTTGCAAATGAGCCTTGCTCAATGGTGCCCACCTGGATAAATAAAGATTTTGATTGATTGATTGGTTTTGAAATACATAAAAGTCCACGATAAAATGTATTGTAATTTTTCACAGAAAAGAGATTACTGAGTCTCTTCTAGAGCAAGTTCATGTATCTGTCCCTTAGAACTCTCACTCACTCAGGACCAATAGTCCAAATAAACACTCCAATAAGCAACCATCTCTCACATGGGCCTAGTGGAGCACTACAGAATAACATATGCTCAATAAACTATAAGCACCAGTGGCGTGGGGTGACCTTTTTGGCAAGGCATGCAACTATAACATTGCAGAGGGACTGGAAGGGAAAGTATGCCTCTTTGCAGACAACACAAAGATCTGCAACAGGGTTGGTACACAAGGGGGTGAAAAGGATGAGAAGAGATTTGGCAAGGTTGGAGGAATGGTCAAAAGTATGGCAGCTTGGATTCAATGCAAAGAAGTGCAAAGTAATGCACCTGGGAACCAAAAACCCAGGGAAAGAGTGCACAGTGGGGGGGGGGGGAGGTATTAAAACAACAAAAATGGAAAGGGACCTGGGGGTAATCATATAAGATGATCTAAAGGTTAACAAGCAATGTGAGAAGGCAGTAGGGATGGCTCAGGGGTTGCTGGGATGTATAGGGAGAGGCAACGCCAGTAGAAAACAGGAAGTTGTTATCCCCCTGTACAGACAGTTGATGAGACCCAATTTGGAGTACTGTGTCCAATTCTGGAGACCCGATCTCCGCAAGGACATACACAGGGTGGAGGCAGTCCAGAGGAGGGCAGCTAAAATGGTGCAATGTCTGCAACAGAAGCCATATGAGGAGAGACTAAAGGAGCTTCATGTGTATACCCTTGAGGAAAGGAGGGAGAGGGGGAACATGATAGAAACTTTTAAGTACCTCAAGGAAATCAACAAAGTCCAAGAGGGTAGCATCTTTAAGAAAAAGAGATGTGCAAGAACAAGGGGACACCATTTGAAGATAGAGGGGGGACGGCTCCTGGACAATGTAAGTATTTTTTCACAGAGAGGGTGGTAAAGACATGGAATGGCCTTCCTGAGGAGGTCGTAGGGCCAAAGACAGTGGGGGAATTCGAGAATGCATGGGACAGACATAAAGCAATTCTTGTGGGGGTTACGAAGAAATAGGCTGTTGGTTAACTAGAATCTTTAGCTTATCCAGTAGGTAAGGAAATGGGCAGACTAGGTGGGCCAAGCGGTCCTTATCTGCCATCAAATTCTATGTTTCCATAAAATAAGGCCGGGGTTCTATAGCCTGCCTAGGTCTGCATGAGCTATAGGATTCTTTATGCTTTGTGGTGCATTTTGGGGGGTATTTTGATACATTTTAGAATGTGTATGCCACCACCATCACTACTCCACTGCAGAAGCTGCAAGGGTGCCCTTGGGGGCTCTTTGATGCATTCCTCAGCTAGTTAGGTTTAGCAAATCTGTATTTTATTTGTTATTTGTCACTCTGACATTTGACATTTCTGGTGTTATCGTCTGTTTGTTTTTGTACTTTATTTGATTTATACTGTATATTCAGTGCCCTGAGCCACTGGGAAAGGGTGTTTTATAAATAAAGATTATCTTGGCTTGCCTAATGAAATGACTGGGAAGCATCCTGAATCAGGATTGGTCAAGATGATTCCAAAAGAGAGATTTAGAAACAGGAGCTGCACTGGTTTGTATATCTTCTGGCAAACAGGACACTATGCATTCAGGTATCAATCTCAAACACAAAACTATGGCTTCACGCACACTCATGAATAAAGGACACCCAAGCTGGGGTATATACTCAATTATTTTATAGCCTATAGCAAATTCAGTGGTAAAACATACAACTTACAGAATAACAACAGACACACACACCAGGACGCTGCTGTCCTGTAAGTTGTATGTTTTACTGCTGAGTATGCTATATGCAATAAATAAATAATTAAGTACATATACCAGCCTGGCCGTTCTCTATGTGCATGAAGCCTTACTATTGTGTTTGTGAGAGTGTATGCAAGAATTAGTGACTCTTCTTTACTTGGTGCAGCTGTGTTTGATCTATATTCATGTAGCAATGCCACCCAGTAACTTTTTAAAAACATTCTCACAGCCAAGTGTGGTAAATCTATTTACTACGCATACTTGCCATTACTTCTACAAATAATAAAATTACCACATTTTCATACCCACCACCATCCACAGTCCACACACACTGATTAGTAAAAAGTATTGAAAATTGTCAAAACTTTTACTTATTTTTCTCTCGAATTCTGAAAAGCCCCTTAATTACTAGTGTAGATTTTTTTCCCTGGTTTTCTCTCACTACAACACACCTTCTTACCTTTCTGTCAATGATGTATATCTCTTACAACTCCGTTTTAAGCTTTAAGAATACAAAGAATAAAGCACTCACAAACCAAAACTCCACAAAACAAAAATGGATTAAAAAACAAATCTCAATTATTCATAAAATGCAGAGCAATACAAACTCCACAGCCAGGTGTACGGACAGACACCCGAGCAGTTGCTGATGTCACAACACTTTTTTGCTGTGGGTGCTTTATTCTCTGTACTCTTCAAGCTTTGCTCGTAATATTTATAGCACCACAGCAGTTACCTGGTACTAGCCCTCTTTGCTATTATGCAGCTCTGTTTTAACAAACTGCAGTCAAAAAGAAACAATGTGACCTCTGTGTTCGCAACACTCTTGGTCACTCTCATTCAAATAAGTAAAAAAAAATAAAATAATAACTTTAAACATGAGACCAAAACACAACAGCTATCTTTATTTACTAATCTTGGTTTGGCAAGGGTCATCAACGGAGACTATAGGCTCTCTTAACCAAGCCACTTGGCCACCACCACATTCAAATTTAGCTACCTCATAAAGAAGCTTACACTAAAAAAAAATCACCACATTCAAATCCTGCTCCCTAGGAATCACTGAAAAATCTAGAAGTAGCAAGTTTATGTGTTAATACGTCCCTCGGAGCCACTCGTTGCTGAAAACATGTGGTTTCACGTGCCTTTAGCTGAGGGAGACTAGCAAAGTGAAGTTGAGCTGTTCTGGCTCAAGCTGAAGGCAAGTGAAAGCACTCATTTTCAGCAACGAGTGGAGACGGGGCACACATTATTATGTTATTGATCAAGAATGATCAATAATATGTTTAAAAAAAGAAACTGTTCCCAAAATATGCCCATTTCCAGGGCATCTGCGCGTGAGATGCTCTTCACAGAATAAGAGTGCCTCACATGCAGGGGGAAGGAGCACTCCGACCGGTCGGGAGTGCTCCCTCGATCTATAATAAATATTATAAACCTAGCCCTTAAATGGGAGAAGACAATTAAAACATCTGGATGACACACTCTTTTCTCAGAGGGAAACAGACATGCAAGCAGGACCACTATTTTTCAAATATACATCCAGTGGACACAGTTTTGCACCTTTTTTTTTCTCAGACAAATCTCACAGTTTCCTTCACTCTACAAAACGAGACCACAAATGTACAGGTTTGGGAGAGGCTTTAGGTACATTCATATCAGTTGCACAAAGTTATCAAACCCAGACCATCCTCTAGTGAGTGGTGTCATTACTGATAGAAATTGACTAAAATTGAAACTACCACCTTATCCCAGGCACAGCTCATAACCCCCCATATTACACATTGCCAAACAAAACAAACTAGTTGCTTGCTGTTACCTTGCTCAGCTGCTGGTTGGCTCTGTAAAACAAAATTACTACAAAATATTTTTCTTCCTTTTGGCTTTTCCCAGGCAAATTCTTCCCCTCGCCACTTACACATTGCCAAACAAAAGAAGCTTACTTGCTTGCTGCCTGTTACCATGGCGCTGGCTGGCTCCATAAACAAAAATGCTGAGTCCTCCTGAGTCTTTACTGTCACCACAATTTTGGAATGGCGACTGGAGAGGAGGAGAATTTCAGTCAAGAAGATGGATAGAGAGGGAGCAGCTGACTAGCCCAGTTGAACTGTACTGGTCAGCAGACCAAAAGTCTTCTGCAGTGCTGCTGTCCCTCTGAACTTCAAACTGAAACTTTGCCGCTCCCCTACAGACTGGGTGTTCTTTTTGGCAATAGAATGTCATTGGTTGGACTCTCGGTTGGACTTGGTCACCAAAAAGAGTGAGAGGCCTGAAATGGAAAGATGGCCTTCTTACAGATAGATGCAGTCCAGCAGAGAAGCAAGAAAGAGAGTTGCATGATCCGGGTCACAGAGAGAACAAGAAAAAACAGACATGTTTCCTTCAGTTTAAAAACTGCCAGTAGCGCCAGGCTAGACGGGAGAGGGAGGGAGGAAATCAATTGTGGTTGTGGTGCAGTGGGGGATACAGGGCATTTGCTCCCTGCACAGTGGCACCAGACTAGAGAGATGAGGGAGGGAGAGAAACAAAACAATTGTGCTTGCAGTGCAGTGAGGGGGCCCGGGGCATCTGCCCTATGCACAGCAGCGCCAGGCTAGATGGGAGAGGGAGGGAGGAAAACAAAACAATTGCAGTTGTGCTGCAGTGGGGGACCTGGGGCATTTGGGCATTTGCCACCCCTTCCTTAATCCGGCCCTTCTTCTTATCCTTGTTGGCTTTCCTCTTCTGAGCCCAGTTGTGCTTGGCAGATGTGTGACAGTGTGTGCACTAACAGTTTTGGAAATCGGTTGTTGCGGATGCATTTATCATGAGTAATCTGACTGGGAAGACAGGAAGACAAACATACTACCACAAATGTACAATTTGCCACCACAATCACTGGCCACCCTCGGCGTCACAGCATCAGCTGCTCTTGGCAAACTACATACGCGAACATCTCATCTGTCTCATGTAGACTGTTCAGGATGGAACGAGAAGCTGACACTGCAGTGATGGGGTGCTCTGTGATTGCAGCGGCCAAATAATTTCAAGTTGGTGGCACTCTTGAAAACTAGTGTCACTGCCAGTGTGGGTTTACATTGGTGACACACAGCCAAGCCAACAAAAGCAGTGGAGGCATCGGCCGCAACAGTGCCGCACCTCCACAACCTGCTTCTCTCCTAAGCTGCCACGTTTCTTGCACTTGCACACAAGCAAACGTAAAAAACGTTTCCACTTTTTATATGCAAAACTGACAAGAGGACACAGGCTTTTTCACATTACAAGGAATAATGCATGGGTGACCATACACAACAAGGCTGTGTTTCCATCAAGGGGCTGAGATAACAGCATATGGACCTCGAGAGTGAAGCTCGAGAGGTCCATGCTGTTAACTCAACCCCAAGATGGAAACACAAGGTAAGTTGTGTATGGTCACCCATATTTTTATTTTTTATAGTAGATGGTTCTGTAGAATGAACTAGCAAGGAGTGAGTGAGAGGGAGCGAGGCAGAGAGAGAGAGAGAGAGAGCTGAGGAGCAGCTTTGCTGAGTTAGCACTACCAGTGTGTCTTGTCATTTACTGCCTACACCGTATAAAAAAAAATCCAAGCAACATTTTTTTCCTCCTGTCTTTATCAAAGCCCTGCACATACAAACCTGATGTAGCAGTTCAACAGTGACAGCCAGTACAGAGAGAGAGGGAGTGCGAGAGACAGACAGAGATAGAGAGAGATAGAGTGTATGTGAGGTGAAGCATGGCTCAGCATAGCAAGTACTATAATGCTCAGGGGAATCCCCTCAGACACGCTGAGGGCGGGCATTGCAAATCACTGGTATCCTGTGATATGAGGCAGTAGCAAGTAGGCTCCTGCTGAAACAGTGACCCACTTTTGGCTAGTGCCCTGATGGCAGGGGTGTGGGGTAGGTGACCGGATGGGGTTATCGTGAAAAGGTGACAGAATATTGTGCGGGTATATGCACGTGCAAGGGTGGGAGTGAACCCGACAGATGTGGGGTGGGACGGTATGTAAGGGGTGGTGCCACAGGGTTCTGGCTAGCTGGCGTTATGATGTGGTGGGATAGGTGCTGGCTTGGGGTGGTGGGGATTTAGGGTTCAGGACCGGGTGCCGGTGGTTTTTGTTGCGTCCGGCCCGAGACAGTGTTTCTTTTTTCCGACTGTGCCCCCCGACATGCACCCCCCTAGAGTTGAGAATCCTAAAGCAGGGTGATGCGGGGGGTGATTCTTCCTATGTAGGGGGGTGCGGGTGGGGCACAGACCCCCCAACATACAACAAAATAAGTTTTTGTGCACCGGGCTTGGTTTGGCTGGGATCCCACATCGCTGAAATTGATTTTCGGTGATGTGGGCTTGCCATAAGGGCATTCAAAATGCTAAATTTGCCCTTATGATATGGAACCCAAATCACTAGTGTGGTCACAAAGGCACGACCTGCAGAATTCATGGTGCATGAAAGTGAAAGTGGTTGCCAGAATCTCGGCTCAAGCAAGCACACGTGTACTTAATGACAGAATGTACACAACATTTAGAATGTGCACAACAACTTTTTGAGAACCACTAATTTCCATACACAATAGGCTCTAACCATATACTATATAGAGGATAATGTATGGGCAGCCACACACGTCAAGCCTGTGTCTGTATCAAGAGGATTCTATGGGAACCAATAATTTTGAGAGCAAAGCTTGAGAGGTTCCCTGGTTGCCACAGAACATTTGAGATGAAAACAGAGTCTTATCTGTGTATGGCTGCCCATACATTATCTTTTATAGTGTATGGGCATCCATGGCCATTTCAGACACCCTATTTCACTTCAGTGAACTAGCGGTTGAGCAGGAGGCACTTGAGAGAAGGTGGTGGGCTCAAATTACTGATTCAATGTGTAGTTAGTGACTGCAGCTTTCTGTAAGTTTACGTTTAAAAAAAAAAGCCTCCAGCTCAATTGCCTAGAAGAAAGCAACTGTGCTGCATCACTCTAAGTTGTTTTGGTACAGTAATGACATCACTACCGTAGCACTTACAATATATTGGTGTCATTACTGCTGCACAACAACCCTATTCTAGGCACGGATTTCCATACAAAATAACATTCCACCTGACATTATTTTATTTTATTTTTTTTTAATCTCTTTTTGTGGCTCCACTGAGCCCTGGAGAACTCTCTCTCAGGCATCCACTCACCCTATTTCTACCTTCGGGCCTGAAACTCGCCAGCTTCCTGGCACCAGCCCAGCTATCCCCTTGGCTCTGAGCTCTCCCGAGGTGGGGCCACCCTAGCCGCCCTATATTCCCAGGGTGCTTTGTCTGGAAATTTGGGCTGGGCTCAACCCCGGAGCTGGATGAGTCCAGCCAGTGGAGTGTGGCTGCAGGGGTGGTGCGATCACCTATGTCTGGGAGTGGGGATTTTCTTGTTTGCATCCCCCCCACCATCTCTACCCTCCCCAGTGGAACTCGGACATGCAATGGTGCCAGGCATGCCCACCACAGTTCTGCGTCCCTCTAGCATGCCCTGCGCATTGCAGTGCCTCTGGTAGCCACTGGGGGCCGCTGCAGTGCCAGGCAGAGCCTGGATTCCCCCGAGAGAGGAGAGCAGTCCCCCGGACACTTGATCCTCTCTCCCTCTCTCTCTCTCTCTCTCTCCCTCCTGCTGACTCCTGGCAGACCAGGCTCGTTCCTGAACCCGGGTCACCAGTGTGGCGTGAGGTATGGTGTCCAGCTCCTCAACCCTCAGCGCCACCTGGCCAACCTTCATCACACATTATAAATGCACTTTCTGGGTACATTCCAAGACACTCTACTTTTGTTACCATGTTCCCATATTCCACCTAGCAATAGCCTAACTATGGGAAAATGAAATCCTTTTGCATTAAAAAGAAAACTTTTTCCATTTTTTAAGTGCAGTAACCCACTTCAGGGTGTGGGTTTTTTGAGAATTAATGCACTTCCAGGTTGCGTTGAAAGTCACTCTACCAATGGCCTTGTACCTTCTAATTCTCCCAGGACATGCATTAATTCTCTAGAAATGCATGCAGTGTTGTGGATTATTTCTTGCATACGTAATTTCTCTTGATCACCAGCTGAAGGTTTACCAAATTGGTGTACCAGCATGTTGAGGTGAGACAACAGTCTCATCAACTGCACTGATTAGGTCATGTCCTTTCTTGCGCATGCACTTTCTCGCTTCATCGGCTAGTTATGAGTTGGCAGGCAATTGATTTAGTTAGTTAATTTTAAGATGGATCATGCTGTCTGTTTCTAGGAAGGAAGTGTGATCAATAAATTTCACTTAGTGGGCCAATGGAAGTGACAATTACCGATTAGATTAATCAGTGCTTTAGCAGAGAAAAGTCCTGCTATCAATTAATTTTAGGTTAAGTGACTGAGATTTTAGTTTTTAAAAAAGATCAATCAAGTGAAGTTTAAGAAAATATCAGGTTATCTAAGGATATGTAGTAGGGTCTTTTGTTATTACTTCAATTAATCCTTTCACTCAAAAAGTAATTAATGGATTGCAAGGTTTACCAAAGCCCTTCTTGACATATGTGAAGTAAAAAGCTAATAACTGAGCTGGCTGCATCAGTCTTTGTCAAGAACTGAAATGTTTGTTCTAATTTTTGTGATGTTTCATTCATATCTATCATTGAATGGCTATATGTTGTAGTTACACCAGTACAGACAATACAAGCTAGTTATTAATTAAAACTACATTTATACAAGATTACACATTTAAAGAGCTACAGTAGTAGCCCTAAAAATAACTGGCAGATTATTACTTTCTAAAAGTATTTAGTTTTTCCTTTTTATTTCTGAATTATTTTTCTTTTTTCATTTTCTTACCAGAAGGCTTTCTACCTGTTAACATTAGGTGGGATGTAAAGAGCAGGGACTAGGGGCTTGATTTTCAAAGTGTGATGCAGGGCTGCAGTTCTCTCTGAGCACCTTGCGGTTTTGCTGTGTCTATCATTGCCTTACATCAAGCCCTGCATCAAACCATTCTTTGACGCAGCTGTGCCAAACTCCTTTGATGCAACTGCACCCGATTTTAGTACATCTGATGCAGTTTTGACCCTTTCCTCAATTTATTGTAGCTTGCCCCATAAAAAGGGTCCCCCAAATGTCACACGTTACAGCAGGGACAAGCTGGTCTAACTTGTGGCATTTGCACTTGTGATTGAAAATTCTAATCACCAGCTAGGAGAATGTTGCAAGCCCAGTGCTCCAAATGATCGGCACACCAAGGGCTTATGGCATTCTCGGGGCTTTGAAAATCGAGCCACAAATTTTTAAAAGTGGAAACTTTGTACACATGCAGAAAAGAGGTTGTGCAAGGTTGGGTTTCTTTGTGCAGCCATAATTTTTTCCCACAATTGCTGCATTTTCTAAAAAGTTGCCGTTTTGCAATCTTTCCCACAATTTACAGCAGCTTGCACATATTATTTTGTGCAGCTGTGAAAAGATGCACCACCAGGTATTACCAGATGCAGCATTTGTTTTCACAGTTGTGAAAAAAAAGGAACATTCTGCCCATGTGCACAAACTGCTAAAATAGCATGTTCACAGGTGCCCTCGCACCAGGGAGTCACATACAGGGACTTAGTCTCTGGGCCATGTCAAGATCATTGAAAATCTGGCCTGGTACTTTAGCTGGAGGCTGACAAATCTAGTTCGATTCCTTTTCATACCTCAGCAGCATTGTGACCTTGCTAACTGTGACATCATAAGTGAATGATCTTGCAGCAGATGATTGACTCTTCTTTTTGGTCAGTTGTGATGTCACGGACAGTGAGGTAGCAATGCTGATGATGATGGCTCCAGCTAGCTGTGTCTGTCTCCAGGTAGATTAGGGACTGGCTGTATAGCCTAGAGGTTAGAGTAATGAGCTATAAATGAGTTTGGTACATCCAGCAGACTTAGGTTTGATCCCCCTCATCTTCACTTGCATAGTGTGTGACTCTGAGCAAGTCACTTAACCTTCCCAGTGCTCCTGCGTCATCCCTGAAAACAGGCTCTTGTGCCTAGTAGGTCTTACCCAGTTACCAAAGAATAACAATAAAAAAATAGTACTGTTCCACACATCACAGCGAATATTGTCATGTAAAAAATTCTTCTAATTAGTGAAATGGAAAAGAAAATAATTATGAACAGTGCCCAGCATAGCTTAAACATTCCATGAACAATTATTTTAAATGAGGTATTGGGCTCCTCTGCAGCTGGCAGCAGTTCAGAGATATCAATGGTTAAGTTACCTCTGAGAGGACATAAAGAGGATAGAGGCGTTACAAAGGAGAGCAACCAAAATGGTGCATGGCCTGTATCAGAAGCCCTATGAAGAAAGGCTTAAGGAATTAAATATATACCCCCTAGATGAAAGGAAGGGAAGGGGGATATGATAGAAACATTCAGATACCTCACAGGTATAAACAAGATACAAGAAGGGAAGCTCCATCTCCTTGGCTGTTCCCACATGGTAACAAACTGGTTCAGGAGCTACCTCTCTGACCGCCTCCAATATGTATGCGTAGGCCCCCTGCTCCGCAACACCGCCAGTCTCTACCGGAGTCCTCAAGGGCTCCACTCTGGGCCTTCTGCTGTTCTTCTTATTCATAAATTCCCTTCCCTCTAATAGTCTTACCTGTCACTCCCTCCTCTATACCGATGATCTGGTCTTTTTCCTTCGTGATAAATCTCATTCGCACGTTTTCTCTGTCCTCCCCTAAAACTATGGTGCTGCATACCATTGGTTTGCAGCCAACCTCCTCTTGGTTAATGGCATGAAAACCAAGTCTATGCTGTTCGGGTCTTAGCCCTTCCTAGCTAAAGTCAAATCTCCATCCTCCCTCAATATAGTATCCTCTGATGGCCAGGTTCTCGAAAAAGTTGAGCCCTGCAAGTATCTAGGTGTCCTGTTGACCCCCCCATCTCCGAGCACATACACTCAGTGGTCTGCAGGATACACCAAAAACTGGGTGCTGCCTACAGGCTCAGACACTACCTCACCCCTGAGGCCTGACTAGCCATAGTCCAGGGTAACCTACTCCTCATACTTGACTACTGTTCCACCATCTACGCTAGGCCAACCTCCACCCTCATGGCAAAACTCTCCACTGCCTACAATAGTGCCTGTTGCTTCGCCTTATTGGCCCCTTTTTCCACCCACCACTGTGCCCTGTATCAAGTACTGGGGAGGCTCCCAATACAAGGCCCCTTTGACTTTTCTCTTTACTGCTTGGTTTATAATGCCATCTTGCTCTGGACAAGAATCCCCTCTTGCGGAGATTTTTAAAGTTAGAGCCATGACTCACTGTCTTCGCTCTAACACTATCCCCCCTCCATATTCCCAGAGTATCTACCAACATGGGTAGGAGGGCACTGTCAGCTGCAGCCCCATCACTATGGAATCAACTGCCTACCAAGCTCCGTGCCCTGGACACCCACTGCCTATTCAAATCACATCTTAAGGACTGGCTACTATCTGCATCCTGCTGCCAGTACTTCCCTGGGTAGTGTTTCTATACCTCTGAACGTCATCCCTGGTGTTTGCTCTGTTATCCCCCCCATCTCTCATTTGTCTACCCTCCCCTTTAGCACTTACGACTCCCTTCTCTTGTTTTGTCTGCCCTGCTTACCTACACCCAGTATGTATTGCTGTTCTTTAAACCAAGTTTACCATGTATTTGTTTTCTGCACCCACTTATTGTAAAGGACTGTAGCTGTATCTTTTTTATTTAACCTTGTATTCATGCCTCCTACTGCCTCCTCTCTCCACTCTCTCAGACATCGTCAACTACCTGATCTCCTTCTCATCGTGGTCTGCCCCTAGAGCACACATCTCCCCTTTTAACCTTAGGTGCTCGGGTAACCCACTCGGGTAGGGTGAGGAAGAACCCCCTGTTCTTACCTCCTCAGAGCCCTGCATGCTGTGATGTGGAGCCGGTATACTGGAGTCTGCCCGATGAGCTGAAGATGTGCAGGGAGGTGTCATCGCCTAGGAGACACCAAGGTGATTTTTCCCCTAGTTCGTTCCCAGACATGGGGTGTGCAATGAGGCCAATGAGCTAGGAGGCATGCTGGGGCGTGCCTCCTGCTCACTTCCACCGTGCCCTCCTGTTTCCCACAACTGCACCTTCCACCCGGGCTCCCCTAGATGGTGGTATTGTGGCAGGAGTGTGCAGATGACCCCCCAGAGAAGGAGAGCAGCCGTTGGGCGCTCCATCCTTCTCCTCCCTGGCTGACCCCCGGCAGCCAGTGCTCACTCCTGAACACAGGTCGCCGGCGTGGTACGAGGTAAGGCATCCAATCCCTCAGCCCTCAGCACCACCGGGCTGGCTCCTGTTGCTGTATCTTTCATCTATCATTTGTTTTCCTCTGGACATTATTTGTGTAATTTGCCTTCATGATTCATGCATGATGCTTTTGTTTGCTCCTGTGCCATTGTCTTGGCCAGGGTCATGCCTGAAAACAGTCCCTGGGATCAGTGTACTTACCCAGTTATCAAAGTCATAAATAAACACAATTTTCCAGAGAAAAATATACTCGAGGGCAAGGGGTCAGACTATGAAGTTGGGGGGGGGGGCTGAGAGGAAATGTGAGGAACTACTTCTTCACAGAAAGGGTGGTGGATGATTGGAATAATCTCCCAGTGGAGGTGGTGGGAGCTAAAACCGGTTACAAGATTCAAGAAAGCATGGGATAGACACAAGGGGATCTTAGAAGTAAGACAAGGGGGGGTGCAAATTGGAGACCAAATAGGGTCTGTATGGCACTCTATGTAGGGAAAATAGGGCAGACTAGGTGGGCCAAGAGGTCCTTGTCTGCTGACAACTTCTGTGTTTCTATGTAAGTCTGCCCCATATTGATACTACATTGCCACCATTTTTAGAACCTTGTAATGTCACTGCCGGTCAAGATGTGCTTGACTACAATGTTGTTAGCAACAGCTTGTTTGTCAGTGACATCACAAAGTACTAAAAATGGTGGCAGTGTAGTATCGACAGGGGATAGGCACAGCCATCAATATCTGTGGACTGCTGCCAGCTACAGGTAAACCAAATACCTTATTGGACAGAAGAAGTCAGCACATTTTCAGGCTAGTGCCAGGGCCTAGCAGAACCCATATTCAAGGCTATTTTTCTTGGTTTTTTTACTGGAAAACCCGATAAAATTCCAGAATGCGGACTTACTGCACACCAGTAAAAACACAGAATTTCACAGACTCTGACATTTTATATCAGATCAGTAAATCCATAGAACTTGTATATTTGTTATGATTGCTTTCTCTACTGTTTTCAGTTTGCTTAATTTAATGTTCTATATATTGAAGCCTTCCTTCATTCTGATTATTTATACACATACTAAAAGAATGACAGTACCATCTGGTTAAAATCCTGAAATTAGACTTACAATCACCAGTGCAATTCCTAGGATTGCAAGTCTTCAGAATGGAATTTCATTACTTTAAAGGGATATAGTAAGAATCCACAAATACCTTTTTCCCATAGAATGCCATTGCCAGCCATGCTTCAGATGTTGAAGCTGCAATTCGTTTCATAAAAAAATCTGTCATAGTAATTTTAATGTTTGCTTGCAAGAAACATAGTGCCATCATCCGAGTTTTCGGAGGTGTGTCACCCCCTCTTCCAATTCAGTCAGTGTGTTGGCAGGCACAGCCCCAGTCCTCCAATGACAGCTCCAAAATGCAGTGGTGTACAGTTGAAAGGGGGAGCTACGCTTCAGTGAGCAGCAATCAGATATCGCCTGCTCATGCACAGCTCCCCCTACACACACACACACAAACACATGCACGCATACTGCCTGCTGCCCCCCCCACGCACACATTGTATAGCTGACGGGAGTGCCCAATCCCCTGTCGGCTGTGCTGCGATCCCCCCCCCAAAGCCTTGCACATGCCATGCTAGGTGCCCACCCCAAGCGTTGCAACTCATGGTAAGCTGCCGGGGTGCACAATCCCCGTCGGCTCCACTGTCCCCCAGAGTACAGGGGTGCCACGCTGGGAGCCCATCCCAGCGTGGCAATAGATCTTACAGCCAATGGGGGTGCCCAATCCCCATCGGCTCCACGTCCCCAAAACAGTTTCCCTGCTGCCACGCTGAGCCCACCCCAGCATGGCAAACGTCCCACGTCGTCTGAATAAAAAAACCTGTAAATAAGAAACGTTCCATTGCTGTCTCCCCACAACCTGCACCCACCCACTGTGCACCCTGCCTCCCACCCCTCACCCTACTTACCTCCGGAGCTCAGCGCCTAGCGATCATCGGTGGACCGGGAACACATCTGCACTCTTCAAAGCCGACCGTGAACTGATGAAATGCCGGTAAGCTGTATAATGGGATAGATAGGGTTTTTCAACTTTATTGCATATCTCAGGCATTTTCTGGAATTTTTGCACCAAATTTTCAACATGGGGTTTTTGGGACCCCTTCTCATGAATGCTGTCACTGTCATGACGTTATTCGGGCCTGAAGGGTGATTTCGCAGTCACTGTGCGAAATCACCTTTTAGGACGATTAACTAAACAACACTGCCAGTGTTCATAAGGTGGCTCTCAAGAAACCTATTTGAAAATTTGGTGGAAAATTCCAAAATGACTGTTTTACTGGCGTGTTGTGCAGTTCCTACGACGCTTGTAAGTTCACGAATTTTCAATATTTTCACTCCAGATTTTCAACATTGCCATTTTACCACACCTTCTTATGAATAGTACAGCTGTCATTTTTCACATCTCACCTAAAATGTGTTTCATCCCATGTAGCGCACAATGGCGCAGTTGGTGTGTGAAATCAATGTACGGGACAAATTAGAAAAATCACAGTGACACTGTTCATGAGCAGAGGTCTTAAAATGGCTATGTTGAAATTTGGTGAAAAATTCAAAAATTACTGTTTCTGGCGTGCGTTGCGCAGTTCCTATGCATGCTACGTAGGTTTGCAATTTAATTTTTTCACTCCAGATTTTCAACATTTCCATTTTATTACATTTCTTATGAACAGTACAGCTGCCATTTTTCATATATGCCCAAAATGTGTTTTCGCACATGTAGTGCACAATGGTGCTGTTGATGTGCGAAAGCAATGTTTGGGACAGATTATGAAAATCACAGTTACACTGTTCATGAGCAGAGGTCTTAAAATGGCTATGTTGAAAATTTGGTGACAAAAGTGCATAAAATGACTGTGTTATGAGTGAGCATTGCGCAGTTTCCACATACACTTGTGACATCGAGGATTTGTAATGTTTTCACTCAAGAGTTTCAACATTGTCAGTTTTGCACACCTCTTTATGAACAGTACAGCTGTCATTGTTCACATCCTGCCCGAAACATGTTTTCGCACATCTGGCGCACAGTGGCAAGGTCGCTGTGAGAAATCAACATTCAGGACAGAGTAAGAAAATCATAATGACAGTGTTCATGAGTAGAGGTCACAAAATACCTATGTTGAAATTTTGGTGAAATTATTCCACTAAATGACTGTCATGAGCGTGTGTTGTGCAGTTTCCACATACGCCCACACGTTTGAGCATTTTTAATAATTTTACACTGTATCTATTTGAATTGCATAACCTGTCATACTTAGAAATATAGAAACTGACAGGAGATAATGACTGCTGGGCCCATCAGGTCTATTCATTTTTAATTATGATTACTTTTGCTGCAGACCCAACTTGATCTACAGCACTAGGCATGTGTGAAATTAAAATTCTGTAGGCAGAATTCAAGCAAAATTCTGACTTCCACTTTCGTGGAAGTTCAGAAATTGATTTCTGAATTTCTGCAGAAATTCCACCCCGTGGCCGCAATCGCCTAACCCAGTGGCTCCCACCCACAAAAAGACCCCGGTGGCTAGTGGCCCATCCCTCCACCCACCCCACATTTAAAAAAATATCCCTGGTGGCTAGTGGTCCTTCCCCTTCACCCGGTCACCCACCCCACTAAGTGTACAGTAACCCCCCCATCCCTTCTATATCTCCATACTGTAATAATTTAAAAAAATCCCTGCCGGTCTACTGTTTCTTTTTTAGCTGTAACCCCTCCCCATCCCTGATCCCCAGTCCCAACTCCCAAATCCCTGGTGGTCTAGTGCCCCCCCATCCCCTTCCTCAGCATGTGTCCCACCACCCTGCTCCCACTCCCATTGTAAACCCCAGTGGAAGCAGGTGGACTGGCACAGCCCTTCTCTCTCCACCATGGACAGCCCACCCACTGAGCTGTCAAATGAATGAGTGGGTTCCTGTACAAGAACATACTCATTCATTGATAGCTCAGTGGGCAGGCTGGCTGTGGTGGAGAGAAAAGAGCTGAGCTGGTCCACCTGCTGCCGCTGGGGTTTATGATAGGGGTGGGAGCGGGAGTGGTGGGACACCTGCTGGGAAGGGGGGTGAGGGGCACTAGACCACCAAAGAGGGACCACTAGCCACCAGAGATATAAGTTATATCAACAGCGTACCAGTGGGGTGGGTGGGGGGAGAAGCCTCTAGCCACCAGGGCTTAATACTGGGCAAAGTTTTGCCCATAACTTTCAAATAAGTTTTCCACTACGTCACTGGCAGAAGTTTAGAAACTTCTGAGAAAGTTCCCTGATTTCCGCAGAAGTTCCGCGGCGGCGAGTCACCCATCCCTATATAGCACTGTCTCTTACACCCTTTTCCTTCCTCCAAATCAAAAGTTAATTGGCTGAACAGAATCGCAGTCACATTGCAAGTGATTTCCAAAAAAATGAATAAAGTGGTAACACACAAAAAAAAAAAAAGAAAAAATAAGGTGGCAAATTGTAAGGAGCATCCTTGGCTATCTGTCATTACTATGTAGACAATGTCTGGATTATTAAAAATAAATAAAATCCCATATTGTAGCGTATTCTACATTGGTATACAACTGGGTACGATCACAATACAGTAACTTCAAACAGTGTGTACCTATCATTGTGTCACTTCTCTATGAGTAGTCTATTGCTTCACACGTTCCCCTTGATTTTTTCTCCCTTGCTCATGCATATATTATGAAATATTTGATTATTGTGTCTGTGTAGCATAGTGCAACATGAATTATATGTGCCACACAGTTTACAATATCAACATTGCACATATTAATAATTTTACATTGTATCTGTTTGAATCACATAACCTGTCATACTTAGAAACATAAAAACTGACAGCAGATAATGACTGCTGGGCCCATCAGGTCTGTTCATTTTTAATGATGATTACTTTGGCTGCAGCACTTGATCTACAGCACTAGGCATGTGTGAAATTAAAACTCCTCAGGCAGAATTCAAGCAAAAGTCTGACTTTCGCTTCCGCGGAAGTTCAGAAATTAATTTCTGAATTTCCACAGAAATTCTGCCCATGGCTGCGATCGCCCAACCCAGTTGCTCCGACTCAAAAAAAGCCCCTGTTGACTAGTGGATCATCCCCCACCCTCCCCACATGTAAAAAAAAATATCCCTGATGGCTAGTGGTCCTTCCCCTCCACCCAGTCACCTGCACCCCCTCCCAGTGTACAGTAACCCCTCCCCATCTGTATCTCCGTACTGTAATAATTAAAAAAAATCCCTGGTGGTCTACTGTTTATTTTTTAGTTGCAACCCCTCCCCATCCCTGATCCCCAGTACCAACTCCCAAATCCCTGGTGGTCTAGTGCCCCCCACCCCCCTCCCCAGCAGGTGTCCCACCACCCTGCTCCCACCCCCATCGTAAGCCCCAGCGGCAGCGGATGGACATGCACAGCCCTCCTCTCTCCACCATGGCTGGCCCACCCACTGAGCTAGCCAATGAATGAGCACGTTCCCTGTACAGGAATGTGCTCATTCATTGTCTGCTCTGTGGGCAGGCTGGCCATGTTGGAGAGAGGAGGGCTGTGCTGGTCTGCCCGCTGCCGATGGGGTTTACGATGGGGGGGGCGAGGTGGTGGGACACCTGCTGGGGAGAGGGGTGAGGGGCACTAGACCACCAGAGAGGCACCACTAGCCACCAGGGATGTAAGTTATATCAACAGTGTACCAGTGGGGCAGGTGGGGGGAGGAGTGTGATCGCAAATTCTCTCACTGTAAGTATTACCTGAGCAACCACTCCCGTCGTCACGGGGCAAAAACCACACCACTGGGTTTTGTCTTAACGTCGCTTTATTTGATCAAATATCTCACACATGCATGTGGGACTTCTACAATGGAGAAGTTCCCTGATTACAATTTACAGTAGCTTTTTATAAGCTAGATTTTGCACTTCTTATCTTGAAAAATACCAACATTTCAGTATAAGCCAATCATAAGACAGCATAACAAGTTTTCAGCAATGTAAAATAAAACATGCAATTCATTTTTTCCATTACTGCTTGATACATATGCCTGGGTCAAGCTGACCTGAGAGAGACAATGAGTTTCACTCACACCATAGCAACGTACAGCTTATCTTCAATGCCACTACGTGCTCTTATCTTTATATTTTGTCCAAGCCTGCCATGCAGGCTGGTACAACCAGTTCTGCTCAGTTTTATCTAGCTTTCTTGTTTTACAAATGTACTTCAAGTAACCTCAGTACAAATTCTATAACCCTTAAAAGAACAAAACATGAACTCAGAAATGTCTACTACATTCATTATTACTTTGTTACAGCATGGCTTTTAAAGCAAGCATAGCTTCAAGGCATTTAATAGCAAATATAGCTTTAGGATATATAAAATTCCTCACACTCTCCCCTTTTGATACTATGTATCAACTAACCGATCCCTTTTTACTTTTTTTTGCTTTATATTTTGGTCACTATCTGGCTCATTTTGTAATGGAAAACACCCCTTCCAGTTTAATGGGGTCCTTTTGTTTGGGTTGTAGCAAGGGGGCAGGTGGGTGGCGTCCCGTGACACCATTGTGTTGCACAGGCATTGTAGGAGAAGTTTGATTAGGACAGTCAGTAGCCAGAGTGCCAATATGACCACTTACAAGTACTGTCACCCAATGGAGAAGAGTAGCACCCCAGTCACCAACTACGCTTGTAAGCCATGACCATGGGTCCCATATTTATGTGTAGCAAGCTTAGAAAAAAATGCAAGGCTGGAATTTGTGCATATCTCGGCCACGGCCTCATTTTATGCTTTTAGCTATTTTTTTTTCTCATTGTATAGAATTTTACAATTAACCCTTTTAAAGTCTTACGCACACATATTAAGTGACATAGTGGTATTTTCCACTTGCAGCCTTTGCTACTAGATATACTAATTTACATGTTGTCATCATTTAGTCATTTACTAACCATTTTACCTTTTACTAGCCCTTTAGCAATTTACACTAGCCATTTTACACTTTTTATTTCCTCAGTTTTATGGTGAGCCAACTACACATTGTTGATAAAAGTTTGGTCACTGATTACTAAAACCTTGGCCACTGACCACCGTTAATAATTTTCACCCTGAAGATAGGAGGCCCCTGAGGGACTCGAACATTCACAAAAAATTGAACATAAATGTAAAGATATTCGTTAATAACTGAAGGTTACAAAAAAAACTAAACATTTCTACTTTTAGACTGTTAGACTAGGTGACTCGGTATATGATTTAAAACTGGTTGCCAGCATACAGATAGTCAAGGCATTTATAAAAAGCATCCTGTTTTGGAGTTGGCACAGGGGTGGTTACAGACGGAACACAAATCATGAGTTTGTAAAACATAATACAGAATTGAAGGATGTCAACACCACATATAACACAATATAACATGACAATTTTGTTGATGAAAAAGAGTTCATGGAATTCACTTTGAGAGTGAATAAGGTAGATGCTATCTTGTGTTGAGGTGTGGCACACCCTGGGAGCTTGATTGAAGAATCTGTTGATAATGTCTCTTGATAGATAAGTCCTTATAAAACATAACAGTCCATGAAATTAACAGTTCATAAGTTCATATAAGTATCCACAGGTTGATGTAGTTACAGTACAGATGAAATGTCATTTGCAGAATGGTGGTAACCCCACAAGGCATATGGGGCAATGCAGACAGTAATTTAAAAACAAAACACCAGCATAGTAGAAAAGTCAGTGTTCTATTTGTGGCTAGCTGCTGGATGGCTGAGTAGTAGACACACTGGCCAGGGGTGCATTGAGTCCTTTTAATGGAATAGCTACACACACACACACACTGGCATGGCATTTGTTTTGTCGTGAGTTGATTACACCCTTGCATAAAGATTACCAGTCCATAAAAGGTAACAATTGACAATAAACCATTAAGAACACAGTCCATAACAGAGCAATAGGGTTGTAGAAAGTACCAGCCATGTTTGGAACAAGCAGCAGTGAAGAAAATAGATGTATTGTTGAAGGTCAATTGAAGCAGAATCTTCTCGCTGGGTTGGAGTGCCCTTCCCCAGACTTAACTTCATAGTAAGCAGAAACAATAAGCTTGATTGCAGAGTCTGAACTGACTGGACCTTCTTCAGTTGATTTAAAGTTCTACAAATAGGTGTAATTTTGCTGAAAACATTACACTTGCAGAAGTAAATAATAACGGATTCATGCAATAGTCCTTATTAGGAACCAGTCAGGCACAAAGATGGTGATAACATCAAAACTGTGGCAGTTGTTTTTCTTTGTTAAGGAAAAGATGAAGGTCTTGGCAACTTAGATGAAAGTATTACTTCTGTTGAGCGTGGAGATCTTATGTGTACACCTTGAAACCTGCAAACTTGCAAAGTGTGTTAGACACTGAATTAAAAAACACATAAATAACAATCTTTTAAACCATTAACTTCTTGTTTTGTAAAGAGTGGTGTGACAGAGCCTAAATTCTGGCAATTATGAAGAGAAAAAATAAAAATTGGACATTAACCGCACACCTGGGGGTGCAGGCCGAGGTTCAATTATACCATTTGACCATCTGTAAATCATGACAATGTTATGGTTACCTCCTGCTTTTAAATTACAGAAGCAGTTATGACAGTGATGAACATTATTTCCCTGTCTGTTGCAAGCAGGCCTGACTGAGACCTGAGTTATAAAATCTTGTAATGTTACAATACATAGATACATAGACAGTGTCAGCAGATAAGGGCCTATGGCCCACCCAGTCCACCCATTTGAGCCCGCAAGTCCAGCCTGTTTTCCCAGAAGTCTGTTTTCCCTTACCCCTGACCTCCAGAACTCCTCCATGTCCACCCCATGCACCCTTTAGTCTCACTATCCCTCCCTTTGTCTTTTTTTTTTTTTTTTTTACTTATGTACCTGTAAAAGGTTTTGTCCCCTTTAACCACTGATTTTGCAATGTTTTCTTTTGTCTGAGCTTTGGCTTCCCTTACTGACTTCCCTGCCTCCCTTTGTTTCTCCTGGTACTTCTCCCTATCCCCTTCTGCCTGTGTCTTTTTGTATTGCCTGAATGCTATCTTTTGGCTTTCACTTTTTTGCTCCCTCTTTGGAAAACCATAATGGTCTCCTCTTCCTTTTCCTTTTGCTAACCTGCTTAATGCAGTTACACGCTTTAAACATATTGTTCATAACAATATGCCTTTTACACAATGCAATTAGTGGGACAAATACATATGTTGTTGGCCTATGCCAATTTAATAACAGTGCCTATTGCACCTGTGACAAGTGAAAAGGTCTACCTTTTTTACCCTGTATAGTGAAATACTCCAAAGTACTGAGTGGGGTAAGGCTTGAAGCATAGGTTTGGAGTACAATCTAAATTTTGCATATTATAATTGTTAAAATTTAAAATGACAAAACCTGCATAGAGTACACTCATTCTTCAGGGGTACCTGTGAGCAATAAGACAGGCGGATCATTAATTTTACTTTTGGTTTTGCTTTGGAACATATTGTAGGGGTGGGTCAGCAATGCTGGTCCCAGTATTTAGGTTTGGTTATGAGCATTAAAAACGTTATACATGTGGAACACTTTTTGAATACACATGATACAGTGTAGCAAGATGTATATCAAACGTTATAACATAAACATGAAACATAAGCATGTTTGTAATAGAACAATTTCAGTATTGAGCATAATGCATAATGCATAAAATACATTTTAAACAACACATATAGACTGTAAACTTAGCTTAGAGTCCAGAAATGTTAAGGTACTATGAATTTACTGGTTGAAAAAATGCATTCATTGCTGTAAGGCAATGACAAAAGTTGTTTGCATTTGTTTTAACAGGATAAGAAAGCTGAAAGACAATCAAAGAATGAATAAGTGTGGACATACATACACAACTTTACCCTCAAGCGTAACTGATTACTTGCTGAGGGCAGAAACCTGTACCAATAATAGGTGTGAGATTTAACTGTTTGCACTAGAAAAACAGAAGGGCTTGGGCTGGGTTATGCTGTTAAAATACCTTGGGTCTTTTTTTTTTTTTTAAACCTGTAAATAAGAAACAATTATTGGCAAATATACATTTTCTTTATTTACCCCTTTGGGGGACCAGTGATGTACCTTGCAAACCTTGCAACCTTTGTGGGTACTACACTGGAAGGGATAGAGGAAAGGTAACACCCCTCCCCAAACTCCTACTGGTGGAAGAGACAGCTCGAATACTGTAGCAATAAAAGGTTAGCTGTGGATGGTGACATGATCCCCACCTACTACACTTTAAATTATAACAAGATAATATTACAATTAGTTTAGTAAGTTTCATACCTTACTATAAAGATGGGAACTTCTTTTCTCTAGAAGAAAGAAAGAAACACAAACAACAAACAAACACACACCAGTTTAAAATAAAACAAGATTATTTTCATAGGATAAAAGAAGCCAAGCGTCCCTGGGTTCCCTTATCCTAAGCATGACAAATGTCAGCTGAATTTATAAAAAATCCATATTGATGGTAATACCGTATGTACGTATCTCTAGAATGCATTTTAAAAGACAAAAAATGATTACACCATGGTCACACATAAAACAAAAGCCATTGTTTTCAACTGTAGATGGTAACTCTCAAAACAGCCATAATAGTCCTTTTTTCAAAATCGTACTATATATATATATATAATAAAAATATGGGAGATGATGAATAATCCTCCCTCCAGCTGGAGTATTGCCTGTGTTGGCTGCAAGTCAGAAGCAGTGAGATAAGAAGAAAAGTTTGTTCCTCTTCACTTAGAATACTAGTTTTGCAATAAAAGTCAAATTACATGGTTCACTCTTGGTGTGCTTTCATGAAAACATACATTTTGTGTGAAAAGTTGTGCTTTAGGTATGGAATACACATCAAGTTTGAACTGGTAGTATATAAAATGTTGAAACACAAGAAGGTCAAATAACGTGCAAAAGGTCACAGTGTACATGCAAGAGTCGTTCAAACCCAGTTATTTATTTTTAGTGTCCTTGAACACTACTGATATTAAATATCTTTACAATAAAACTGCTAGCCAAGACAGTACACACACATACACATACACAAAAAAATACTTAACACAAAATAAGACTGACATTGTTTCACACCAATTTGCTGAGGTAATGCCCATAGTTTCATTAGAAAACTGTACGTGTTTTTAGATATATGTGCTGCCTCCCCCTGTCTTGTAACACTGACAATTTTTTAAATCAACACATTTATACATATCACCATGCCAAATCTTTCCAGAACAAAACACTTTTTAAACACATTTTAACTCCTTTCAACACCTTTAAAACACAACACAACGTACCATCTGTAAGTGAACACATCTTGTATAACATGGTTACACCTTTTGGCACATAGCCAAAATATGGCACCTTCCATTTTGCAAAAGTTTCTGGTTATAACTAGAGTATGATAAAGCCATTTATAGCTGTTAACACATTATATCTTCACCTAGCAGTGGCTTGGCACATTGCTTGCAAACTACAAATCTTTCTGCACATTACGATCTATAGACGTCATATCTCTTTACCTTTAACACTACCTGCTTCACCCAACAACTACATACAAAAGTTTTCTACTGACCCTATCTAGAGCAGCACAAATGTTCCATTAAAATAAAACCAATTAAAACAGTCAGATATGAGGGCAAGAAGCTTCCTCTTTCTTTTTTACTGTAACATGTTATGCACCGAAGGCAGTCAATCCTGTCTCACAACCTTGACAACAGAACATAATTACAGAACACAGATATAAGCTAGCAAATATGCACTAGAAAGAGCATTACCTTGTTTAGTATATGTATTACAGAAATAAAACAGACAGACATAAAACAACTTTGAATAAAAAATTCAGACTTACCCGGTGCCAAGGTATTTTTCTTCTTCTTTTCCGATACACAAGTCTGAGTAAGAAAACTGACTGCAGGACCTTCATGATAATTTCTAAACACTGCAGCTATTAACCCTTTCAAAGATTTTCTTTTGGCCATTTTAGTAACCTGCCAAACCAAGTCTTTTTCAGAGCTCTGGTTTGCAGTTTAAAAACAAAACAAAAAAAATCTCTAACAGTACTAGGTTGAGATCCATCTGGTAGAGGTCCTGAGTACTTAGGTTTGGGACCAAATGTTTTAGCCTCTATAGGAGGCAAGGGAACTTGAAATTAATACAAAAAACTTGAAACTATACAGATAGGCAACATGGGGGTAGGATTTTCAAATCATCCTGTCTGTAGTCACCTACTGTGTGTACATCCACAGTAGTTTATTTTTCTTTCTCTAGATGTTGCTTATCTAACGTTACTTAATCAGCCGCTGCTTTTCTCCTAAAAGCAGCCTGAACTGTAAAAGCCATCATTGGCTCTAACAGTATATACTTGCAGCAAACACAAATTACAAGTACAAAGGGCAGTGCAGTTGCCCTTGTAATTTGTTTGGTCAAACTTGTCAAACATACATTTTGCCGGTCCAGATAATACTAACTCTGGACCCAGCTATTTTTCCTTGTTTCCCATATTATCTAGGCCTGTCCTTTATAGTGCACTCGCTCCAAGGTATTCTTGTACTTACAGTGATGATGAGTGTCGCCAGCCCTAGGCGTCACGTCCTGATGGGGTTCCACAAAATGTCCTTCTTTTTGTCCAAGGAAACAACCCAATCATGAGGTGACAGGACCGAAGAACTCATCCTGCCGACTACGCCAAAACTGTGATCATAGAAATTCTCTCACTGTAAGTATTACCTGAGCAACCACTCCCGTCGTCCACGGGGCAAAAACCACACCACTGGGTTTTGTCTTAGCGTCAGCTTTATTTGATCAAATATCTCACACATGCATGTGGGACTTCTACAATGGAAGTTCCCTGATTACAATTACAGTAGCTTTTTATAAGCTAGATTTTACATCTTATCTTGAAAATACCAACATTTCAGTATAACCAATCATAAGACAGCATAACAAGTTTTCAGCAATGTAAAATAAAACATGCAATTCATTTTTTCCATTACTGCTTGATACATATACCTGGGTCAAGCGGACCTGAGAGACAATGAGTTTCACTCACACCATAGCAACGTACAGCTTATCTTCAATGCCACTACATGCTCTTATCTTTATATTTGTCCAAGCCTGCCATGCAGGCTAGTACAACCAGTTCTGCTCAGTTTTATCTAGCTTTCTGTTTTTTACAAATGTACTTCAAGTAACCTCAGTACAAATTCTATAACCCTTAAAAGAACAAAACATGAACTCAGAAATGTCTACTACATTCATTATTACTTTGTTACAGCATGGCTTTTAAAGCAAGCATAGCTTCAAGGCATTTAATAGCAAATATAGCTTTAGGATATATAAAAATTCCCTCACAGGAGCCACTAGTCACCAAGGCTTAATACTGGGCAAAGTTCTACCCATAACTTTCACAGATGTTTTTCTGCTCCACCACAGGTGGAAGTTCAGAAACTTCTGAGAAAGTTCCCTGATTTCCATGGAAATTCCATGGGGGTGAATTGTCCATCCCTATACAGCAATGTCTCTTCCACCCTCTTGCTTCCTTCAAACCAAAAGTTAATTGGCTGAACAGAATTGCAGTCACATTACAAGTGATTTCCCAAAAATGAATAAAGTGGTAACACACACAAAAAGATAAAACAAGGTCACAAATTGTAAGGAGCATCCTTGGCTATCTGTCATTACTATGTAGACAATGTCTGGATTATTAAAAATAAAAAAATAAAAAATGTTATTCCACATTGCAGCTAACTGATCATTGGTATACAGCTGGGTACTATCATAATACAGTAACTTCATGCAGTATGTACCTATCATGGTGCCACTACTAGATGAGTAGTATATTGCTTCACACATGTTCCCCTTGATTTTTCCCTCCCTTGCTCATTGCATATATTATAAACCATTTGATTATTGTGTCTGTGTAGTATAGTGCAACATGAATTATGTGTGCTACACAGTTTACAGTATCAACATTGTGCATATTAATAATTTTACACTGTATCCATTTGAATGGCATAACCTGTCACACACAGAAACTGACAGCAGATAATGACCACTGGGTTCATCTAGTATGCCAATTTTTAATTATGATCAATTTTGCTGAAGACACAAATTGATCTACGGCACTGTCTCTTTCACCCACTTCCTTTCTCCTAGGATTCCTTTGTGCCTATCTGAGCATTTTTGATACCCACCACTGGTTTCACCCCACTGTCTCCTATGCAAGGCTGTTCCAGGAATCAACCACCCTTTCTGTGAAGAAGTACTTCCTCACATCTCTCCTGAATCTACCTCCTTCCATCTTCATGTCATGACCCCGTGCTCTACAGCACCTTTTTCTCTTAAACATATCTTCCTCCTGTACCTTATTAACCCACATGAGGTATTTAAAGGGCTTCATCATATCCCAACTCTCCCTCCTCTCTTCCAGGGTGTACATATTGAACTCTTTCAGTTTCCTCTCACGGGGCTTCTGATGCAGATCTTGCACCATTTTGACATCCCTCAGCTTTCTTGTTACTTTCTCCTTTTTCCAATTGTTCCTCCTTCCTCACCTTTCTCCTCTGACTGTTTTTTTCCTGTCTTCCTGCTTTGCTAACCCCCTGCTTCCTTGAATAACTTGCATTCTGGTGGGACTCTCTCTCATCTCAGGATCTCCCTACTGTCTATCTCATCTTGTGGTGGCCAACTTTCCGTCTCCCCACTTCTTCCATCACCCCCACGGCTACTTTGAATGTCCATCAAATTAACATTTAAACCATCCACTGAGGACTATGGTTTCCTCTTTAACAGAAGCTGGCCATCACCTTGGTATAGGCTCTTATCCTTCCAGGTTGGCCCACAGTTCCCACTGTAGTCATACTTCTCCTCTCTGCACCATTCCTTCTACCATTACTATGAATTTAATTTTAAAACTGGAGGGCTGCCTATACTTAATCCATGAGTGCTCGGGGCTGTGTTTTTTTTTGGCCCACCCACCCCATCCCAGATCTCTATTAAATACTTTCCCCCCCAGCCTGTAACCTCCCACTAATCACTTTCCCCTGATGGTTGACGGATCCTCCCTTAAAGTGGTAGACACCACTCTGTGTCTGCTATAACTAAAGTGGTGGACACCACTCTGTGGCTGCTATAATACCCAGTTAAATAACCAGGGAACCACGTGAGATTAGATAGTGGAGGATGGTTGCACAGGACTGGTACCAATGATGAACCCCAAAGTGAGTCCGTGCCTTTCAGCAGGAGGAATATTCATACAATTACTGCTGCTACTGATGTTTGCCCTGGAACAAAGAGACTCAGGTGTAACAAATAGCTCCTGGCACCAAGGCCACCTGTTCACACATTGCAGAAAAAAAGCACAGTGGGAGACCTGTAGTCCAGAGCACCCTCCCACCAGTTTTATGCTACACCCCACCTGGACCACTACCCACTCAGGGATCTTGGTCCCAGCTTTTTGCCTATGGCCAGGCTTTCACCTTGCAGTTGGGCCTCTGTCTGCAAATTGCGCCACTCATTATCTGTTGAAGACAAAAATAAAAACCTACTTCCCGAAGATATGCAGAAAACTCATCCTGATACTACTACCGATCTCTGGAAACATCCATCCTAACCCATGACCCTTACCAGCTCTTACCCAGATGCCAGCTCAAACCCAGTCTTCTGCACCCACAGGGCAAAGGAAGATTGTGGTGATGAACATTGGGAACCTTCGAGCAAAATTTATGCAGTTTGATGCATGGGTGTCACATATCCAGCCAGACGTCATTGCCTTGTCTGAGACCTGGCTCACCTCGCGTACCTCAAAACTTGGTAGTCTCCATACCTGGTTACAACCTGCACAGGCTGGACCAGGCCAGGAAACGAGGTGGTGGATGTTTAATCTACATACGCAGTCACCTGCAATGCCACAGGGTCCAGCTAGCTTCTGCCAGCAATGACTGAGAATGTCTTGAGATAAAAATCCTAATAGGAAAGGGGGGGAAAAGCCTAATTGGCAGTCTACATCCCGCCAGGCCAGCAACAAGCGGGGCTAGAAGTGTTCACCAATCACTACGTGCAGACAAGTCGGAACAAGGAAACCATCATTCTAGGGGATTTTAATTCCAATTGGCTTGCCAGCAGCTCTAGTGCACCACATAGAGAGCTGGTATCCAGACTCTACCTAACACAGATGGTCAAGAATTGTACCAGAATCAACTACCGCATGGGCAGAGGCACGCTGATAGACTGATTGCTAATAACATATCCAGAAAGAGTAACCAAAGTCGAGGTACTCACAGACACCGTAAGCAACCACTCACCCATTCAGTGAGTTTGGTCAACAAAACAGGTTAAACCCCCACTAAGAATGGTGAGGAATAGACTTATAAAAAATAGCTCTAAAGGTGACTTCAGGAACCCCCTTAAAACCATAGATTGGAGCTTCCTGGACTCTTGCACCTCCATTGACACAGCCCTCCAGCTCTTTCTCACCCACTTCAATGCAGCTACTGATAAGTATGCCCCGTACCATACCAAAGTGATTAAGGGGGGAAGCATGGACTAGGCCATACCACCACTTCTCATTTTGATATGGCAGCAGGAGCACCTGGCTAGGACAACAGGGTCAACTGCAGATGCCCAGAACTACAAGGTGGCCCATAACAGGTGCAGTTGGGCAATCCAGCAGATCAAAGCTGCCTACCACAAGAACCAGCAGTCCCAGTGTTGGGGCAATGGGAAGAAATTTTGGACCTCAATTAAAAACCTTGTTGGGGCCAGTGACAGGACCCCACCTTCCATGCTTCATCATAATGGTGACATCATGTTTGATGCTGCCACAATAGCCAATATCTTTAGTAAGGCATTCACAAACTACAGCGCAGTTCTTTCACCTAGACTGCCTACCTACCTACCCTGATGGTCCACCAGCCACTATACATCCGTCCTCCTCTCCCAACAGTAGAGCCACTAGTCCAACCTTTTACTTCAGGTGGGTAACCTGCAGGGAAACAAGAATATATCTCACAAGAGTCCTGAACAAAACAAGGATGGGAAGCAATGGCATAGACATGAAACTGATTTCTATCACTCTACAGGAGGTCACTGTAGTGATCAACAAGTTGTTTAACCTATCACTATGCCTGTTCACTTTCCCACATATTTGGAAATCTGCTCTGGTCATGCCCATTCTCAAAGGTGGTGACTGGGCACTAGTATCCAACTACAGGCCCATTTCACTTCTGTCCTCGCTCTCTAAAACCTTGGGAAAAATCATAGCAGACCAGTTTACAGTCCACCTGCAAAAGTATGACCTCCTCTGCCCCCAGCAGCACAGATTCTGAAAGATGCACAGCACTAGCAACACCCTAATTAACTTCATTGACTATGTGCACGAGGCGCTTTATCAATGCCACCTGGTAGGGGCAATCTATATAGACCTAACCAAGGCTTTTGACCTTGTGGACCATCCGCTGCTGCTTCAAAGACTATGTTTCCTAGGGCTGTCCCCCGACACAGTTAAATGATTCTCTAGCTATCTGTCGAAGTGCTCGCAGTAGGTAATAATCAATGGGGCCATATCTGAAACCTGCAAAATCACAGTTGGAGTCCCTCAGGAGTCCATACTGGGACCACTCCTGTTCAGCCTCTTGGTGAACAACCTACCTGATGCATTCCCCACCTCTAGGACCCTGCTTTATGCTGATGGCACAGTAGTATTCTTACATAACTCATACCAAGAAACACTTACCAGTAATCTGCAGCACGACTTTGATCTTCTAGTGCTCAACAGTAAAAATAAATAAATAAATAAAATGATACTCTTTGCCAGTCATCAGAAAAGGAAATCCATCACACCATTCTCTATCATTACTGACTCCTGCTCAACCCTGGAGCAGGTGTCCTTGTTCCGGTACCTTGGGATCACAATTGATGAGTTTCTCTCCTTCAATGAGCACATCTGCAATATTATGGCTGTTGCAAATTGAAAATTAGTGTCCCTCTGTAGGCTGCAGTTCTGCCTCACTCCAGAGGCTAGGCTACAGGCTGTTAAGGGAAAAATCCTACCTATCCTGGATTACGACATTGTGATCTATGGCGCTGCCAATGAAATCAGCCTTCACAGAGTTTATACTGCACTCAGTGAGGCCTGCAGATTTGTTTTAGATGCTGATCGATATACACATACATGTGACCTGTGCATCAGGACAAAATGGCTCCCTATTATGGATCAGATCAAAACCCACTCCTGCTTACTAGCAAGAAGGCATTTCTTGGACTTGCACCTTCGTCGCTATAAGCTTTATTCCATCCTGACCCACAGTACATGTCACAAGAAGTGTTACAAAACAGGCGCTAGCAGGCCATTTAGAAGAACCTCCCTAGGGAGTTGGGCTTTTGCAGTTAGACACCCACCTGGTTAAATGAACTTCCCCTAACCACTACAAGCCTCGCACGTCTCGATCACTTCAAATCCAAGCTTCATAAATCTATCCCACCCAATGATGCTACTATCACAACTAAACCCAACTAGAACCTGCCGCCATGGGTCTTGGGACTACGCCCAATCTCACCTTGCTCTGTCTTGCAGAGCATATTAAGTCCACTTCCCCACCCCACCAACTTTAGAAGCCCCACCTCCTTCTCTCCCTATCTCACCACCTGCTCATCTGGCTTATCTCAGCCTCCACCTCCACCTCCTACCAGTCTACCTCACCCTACTAACCTACAGCTTACCCCCCTTTCAGCCGCCATGGCCCTCCTCTGCTTTACCCTCTGGGCTATTGGCAGTGCTGTCTTAGCTGCTATTAACTGTGTTCTTAAACCTGCACTACTGTGTAATAGCACTTTACTATGCTGACTGAGGACTGTTCCCCCTTGGACTATGTACCTCAGATATGAATATTGAGATGTTCCTGTTTATGTTAACCTGTAATATGGTTTACAGTATGTTCTACCTTATGTTGCTGGATTTTGACAATGCCTCCTAGCTGCAACTGTCTACACCTGTATATATTTCCCCTTCCCTTTGTCTGACGAGGATCCTTTGTGAAGGAGCTTTTAGCTCAAAGGTTGTAATTCCAATTCTTTCAATAAATAAATAAAAAACAATACTTGAAGGCCTTGATGTGGAGCTCCCTCTCCTTTCCCACATTGTACAAGATGCACTCGTTGCACACACTTTAAACACATGGGAAACACAGGATTAACCAGATAAATGATCTAACTTTACCAAAAATTAAATGTACATATGGAGCTGACTACAGCAATTCATCTTTATGTTTAAGCCCATGAAACATCCGTATCAAGTTAATGCATTAGCAGCTGTAGTGGCTCTGACCAGAATTAGTTTTTACGGTTAATGCTGTAGTTCTTTTATAGAACTCTGTGGATGTAACTCAATGGAAACTAGAAGCCCCCCCCCCAAAAAAAGTATTTTGATAGTAGATGGTATCATTATTAATGACAGATATGGGATAGTGAAACCTTTACAAATAAAAATTTATGTTCTGAAACACATTTTCTATGCTTCAAAACTCTTAACATTCCTATCTGGAGACTTCAATAAGAATTGCCAAACTTAAATATAGTTATTTTTACTAAACTCTTTTTTTTTAATTCCTACAGCTTTGCCTTTCTTTAACTGATTTTTCAGTCTCTTGTTTTTGTCATTTTATTTAGAAAAAAATTGTATTCTTACTTTCTCTCTCCATTTTCAGACCACTTTTGTTATGAACAGCTGCTTTTACCACTTTATTCAACACTATCTTCCTGATAAAATATCAAACATTATGAAGCAATATTTTGTGACTGTGAATGTGCAAAATACAGGCTGCAAAGCAGTTTTCCCACTCTCGGTACCTACATCAGTAGATAGCATAGATAAAATAATAGACCTGAGGTTGGTAGCCTGCACATTGATGGAAGAAAAATGTGTGGCTGTCAGAGCTAGAAGTGAAGATAACCTAATAAGAAAAGTCTTACAGAGTGGAAGGCGATGCAAAGTGCTTTACAAAGTATACCATGTCGAAGTTATATAAAAGGACAGATATTTCCCTGAAACACTTATCCTTTGTGTCAAATAGCCTTGAGTGCTGCTAGTCTAGTATTTTCTTTTTCAAAAATGCCTTATGTGTCAATTTGTGATGTGTAGCAGCATTCAGCAAAGTGTAAATAACATCCTGGTAATCATTTGCCCTTTTAAAGTTCCTGGGTTACAGACACGTGGTTAGACAGTAGGGACGCACACTGAAACCCTGGAGGTTAAATAAATCATTGGAGGAAGTGCGGAGTAGAATTAAACTCAGATTTAGCACATACGTATAAGCAAAACTAATCTCAATTTGGATCACTTTAATTCTTATTAGGAAACTGTGTTTTCTTAATCTCAGTTTCTGTCTCTCTCAGTTGGCATACTCATGAGGGTCCAAATACCCCCCCCCCCCGATTTAGAGCCACTATTCCCAGCCTGTCACCCCATGTGCAGCCAAGGAGTACAAGGCAGTTTGACTGATTGCCCTCTCTCTGAGCAGCCACACAGGGCTTTTGCTACCCTCTGACAGCTATTGCACATGTACCCCCCCTTCAAGTAACCTTACAGCACCAGCACTGGAAACATCTGGTGCAGCTAGGTTGATGCCTGTGGCCTGCTAGAGTATTTAGGGAGAGTACATGGGGAGGTCACACTCACAGCCACCTGAAAGGGATGGGGGAAAAGGGTTTTGCACCATTTAGGAGGTAAAGCCCTCACTGCCATGATGACTGTCAGCATCCATCACTGCCGCAACTACTGCCATTAGCTCCCCCCCTTGCCATGAAAGGTGCTCCTGTGTTTAGTGACCTGAAGAACCCAAGCATGTTTCACCCACATTCATACTGTGAGTGCCTCCTTTTTAGATATTTGGTAGAAGCAACACTCATTGAGTCTAAAACCTTGAGCCAAAGTGGAAAATGCAGCTAGTAATGACAATACTCAAAGTCCATGGCCAGCATTAGCATGACTGCAAGAAATAAAAAATGCTGAAATCTATTTAAAACTCAGTGGGGGCTATGGGTGCTATACACAAAGGTGAGCTGGGTATGTGCAATCTGCATGTACCTGGGCTGCATAGCTGTGCACCTGTGGACAGGCACAGGGTGCATGTTATGCTTAACCATGCACCCTAGGGTGCCTGTCCATGGCCCCACCCTCTGGTATGCAGCTGCTCGGGGGCAGTTTGAGGGACACAGGTGGGCATCCAATAAGATGCCCATTCTCTGTCCTGAAGTGGATCCCCTCCTCCGTGCAAGCAGAGGATTCTGGGACACCATGGGAGGGACAATTTTGCAACCTAGGATCAAATTTCTATCCCTATCTAAGCCCCTGGAGCTCCAACTTTCATCAATTAGAAACTTTCCAAGCTGTGTGTATTGTAATTGTGAACCACGCAGACTGTGGTAAAGTTGTATTAAGAAACCACATTCGTATAAAGCATTGATGCTCTTTTTTTAATACTGGTTTTCAATGAGGTTATCTATGTACACTGCTATATGCAGGGCAATATCATAATATATAGAATAAAGTATAGGTCGATGTATGTAATGAGAAGTTTACACACACACATGAGGGGTTACATAGAAACATAGAAACATAGAAGTTGACGGCAGATAAGGACCGCAAGGCCCATCCAGTCTGCCCATTTCTTTTTCTACCTTATAAATGTACCATCGGCCTTTGCTCTGTCAGTGACCTATCTATTCATAGTCATTTGTATTGCTCCCTTATGCCTATCCCATGCCTGTTTGAAGCCCTGCACTGTATTCATAGCCACCACTTCTTGTGGTAAGCCATTCCATGCATCTACCACCTTTCTGTGAAAAGAATTTCTCACATTCCCCTTAATCGGCCTCCCCTAATCTCATGCTGTGTCCTCTTGTCCTGCTATTTTCTTATATTTAAACATGTTAGACTCTTTCACCTTGTTTATGCCCTTAAGGTGTTTAAATGTCTCGATCATATCACCTCTCTCCCTCCTTTGCTCAAGGGTATACATATTGAGCTCCGTTAATCTGTCCTTATATGTCTTCTGATGCAGTCCCTGCACCATTTTGGTTGCCCTTCTCTGGACTGCCTCAATTTGATTAATGTCCTTGTGAAGGTGTGGCCTCCAATACTGCAAGTACTCCAGATGGGGCCTAACCAATGTCTTGTACAGAGGGATTATTACCTCCCTCTTACGACTTGTGATACCCTACTAATACACCCTAACACCCCTAGCCTTACCTACTGCTTTAGAGGTCTGCTTGGATGATTTTAGGTCATCAGTGATGATGATGCCCAAGTCTCTTTCTTCCTTTGTGACTGCTAGCAACTCCCCTCCCAGCCTATAAGTGGCTTCAGGGTTTCTCTTCCCTATGTGCATGATTTTGCACTTCTTTGCATTAAATCCCAGTTGCCACTCTTCTGACCATTCTGCTAGTTTATCCAGATCTCTTCTCATTCTGCCCACCCCATCTGGATCATCTACTCTGTTGCAGATCTTGGTGTCATCTGCAAACAGACAAGCCTTACCCTCTAGTCCATCTGCGAGGTCACTAATGAAGATGTTGAATAGGACTGGCCCCAGGACTGATCCCTGAGGTACCCCACTTGTGACTTGCATCTCTTCTGACTGTATACCATTTACCAACTCTCTGTTTCTGCCAGTCCAACCAGTTTGCCACCCAGTTGACCAACTTCTGACCCACCCGAGCCTACCTAGCTTATTTATCAATCTTCTATGTGGAACAGTGTCAAAAGCTTTGCTGAAGTCAAGGTAGGCGACATCAACTGCTCCCCTTGGTCCACCACTCTGGTTACCCAGTCAAAGAAATCTATGAGATTAGTTTGACAGGACCTTCCTTTTGTAAACCCATGCTGTCTTGGATCCTGTGCCCCTATGGATTCCAGGTGTTGCACTATCCTTTCCTTAAGGGTGCCTCCATAATCTTGCCCACTACTGAGGTAAGACTGACCGGTCTGTAGTTCCCCGCCTCCTCCCTGCTACCACTCTTGTGGAGTGGGATCACATGAGCCTTTCTCCAGTCTTCTGGGACCTCTCCTGTGCTCAGAGACTCACTAAAGAATTCTGCTAATGGCTCTGCTAGTTCCTCCTTTAGCTCCTTAAGTACCCTGGGATGTATGCCATCAGGTCCCATTGCCTTATCCACCCTGAGCTTAGCAAGCTCTTGTAGGACCCTTTCTTTTGTGAAGGGAGTGCTCACCTCCCCCCTGTGTCCATGATGCTGAGCTGTGGCCCTGCCCTACCTTCTCTTCAGTAAATACTGAGCAAAAGTATCTATTTAGGATAGATGCCTTTACAGGGTCCTCCTCCTCACATGCTCCCTTTTCTCCATTAAGCTTAGCAATACCCCCTCTGGACTTTCTCCTTTCACTAATGTATCTATAGAAAGTCTTAGATAAACCCCGAGAGCTTTATGAATAGCACCTAACCTCGAGTGTGTGTGTGTAAACTTCGAGTTTACACACATTGATCCATATTTTATTTTATATAATTAATTTATATAATTTCTATGTTTCCCTTTTTCTTCTCAGCAATTTTATAAGTTAGCAAGAAGTTGCTGTGTGAACGCGGTCTGATTAAGTTATAGCGGGCAGTCTGCGGTCGCCTTTTAGTATTTATTTAAAAGTTTTTTTTTATGTGGACAGTCTATACTTCTTTGTTGTACACTTTTGTTGGTTTGACTTTACTTACCACCAAGTCTGAGTGGCGGTTCAGTGCGGTGAGAACTTGTAGGGAAGTGGAGAGCAGTTGAGAAATGGAAAACTCAGGCGGGCACATGCTCAGAATGAGGGAAACCATTTGCATGTTTTTTGTAATAAACATTTATTTATTATTGGAAATTATACTATAGTTTCCCTATAAGAAAAAGGGAAACCCAGTTATTATAACATGTTTCATGATTGCAATGGATTTTGGTCAGTCTGCTCTTCCAGGTTGGGAATTTGAGTGCCATAGATATGCATTGGCTCAATCACCTTTATCAGGTGAGTAAGCTACCATTGTTCTGTGTGTATATTCTTCCACCACCTTACTCCTAGAGTAGATTCAACAGCAGTACTGATACTTTGGGTAGGGAAGGACTAGGGTGCTGGGAGTCCTGTACTGTAGCAGCAGAAAGCACCTTCTGTCCAAAGGTAAATAAATTATCCGTGCAAGTGTCCAATCCTGTAATGTCTGGTAAATGTGTGGATCATTGTCCAGTTTGCCGATGAGCATATTTCTGCAGATGAGACGCTGTTTCGCTTTGCCCATGGTGTTTTGTCTGCTCTTGTTGTGTGTGTTTTGACTGATTCAGGTGGAGAGTGGCCTTAGCACTTGTATGCTTCATTAATTGTCCTCTTTAGCCAAGAAACTATCATTGTCTTTGAAGCTGCCATTCCCTTCTTGTGGCCTTGCAAGATTACAAACAGTCTCTTGGATCTTCTGAAAGAACTTCTTGTGTCTAGGTATGTTCTGACTACCCTATTCATGTCTAGTGTGTGTATGGCCTTGTCTTTGTCATTAGAATGTTCTTTATAGAGAGCTAGCAGTTCTGCGGGTTGATTTATGTGAAATGTTGCGGCCAACATTGGGGTGAATAATGGGACAGTGCTGAGGACTACCTCTTCATAAGTGAATACCGGGAAAGTCTCCTTGCATGATAGTGCACTTAGCTCTCCTATTCTGGGTGCTGAGCAAATGCCACTAAGAATGAAGTTTTCAATACCATCCAGTATAATGCACTGTCCTTTATGGATATGAAGGGTTGATTTGTTAGGGTGTTCACAACCAGGTCAAGTCTCTTGGTGCCACAGCTGTTCTTTGTCTTGGTCTGATATTGGATGCTGCCTTAAGGAATTCTATGAAATCTGGATGTGTACTGGGAACTGAATCACAGAGTTTGCCAACTGCTGCTCCAGATACCGACAGCTGTACCCTCAGTGAAGCCAGGAATAGTCCCTTGCCCAGCCCCTGTGATGGGTATAGTAAAATTTTAGGTATTAAGACCTCCTCAGGTATCAGACTCTGGGATGAAAACCAGTTTGCAAATATGCTCCATTGTCTGCTGTAGGTGGAGTTTGTGAAAGATCTTCTGGATTGAAGGAGGTTACGTATGACAGACTCACGATAGCCTGAGTTAAACAGTCTCTCCCTTTCGGGATCCCAGCCATGAGTTTTAGGTTGCATGGGCTTGGATGAACTGTTGGCCCCTGAATCAGGTTGTCCTTCCTGAATATAGTTGGATGCTGTCCAGGGCCATTGCCACTACCATTGCAAACCATGATCTTCTGGGCCAGCATGATGTTATTAGTATAATCAGCCACCTGGATTGTCTGATCTTTTTGAGTACTTGTGGTATGAGTGGGTATGGCAGAAAGATGTAAGCACTGTTGTGTTTCCAGTGCAGTGACAGGGAATCTGTGCCCATGGATTGGATCTCCTTGAGCCTTGAGAAGAATGTTGGGACCTAAGCATTGTTCTTCGATGCCGTCAGGTCTAATGGGATTGGACCCTAGTGCCTCTGTAACAGCTGGAAGACTTGTGGGTACAGCTGCCATTCTCCAGGGTTTATCTGTTCCCTGTTGAGCCAGTCTGCTGTGGTTTTTAACTTCCCCACAAGATGTATGGCTGTGATGTGGGTGATGCTGTGCTGCACCCACATCATGATTCTGTTGGTCTCCCTGATCAGTGTAGTATTTCATAGTTCCTCCCTGTTTGCTATGTATGCCACAGTAGATCTTTTGCCCAATCTGATGAGTATGGACCTGCCCACTATATTTATTTATTTAAAAGTTTCACAAGGAGAAACATACTGAACAGTACTTGCTCATTTCCAGATGCGGCCTGGGGGGCAAGGGGAGTTGATATAGCAAGCATACATGGAACAGTTGACATAAATGTACTGAATCCAAAATCAATATACAGATACAATATACAATATTCAATACAATACACAGTAACAATTGGGGCTGATCAAATAAAGCAGGTACTAGAACAGGTATCAAGTGCAAATACACATTCGGCAACAGAAGCAGCGATGAACCTAGGGGATAGTTGCATAAAATAGTGAATTTTGGTTGCCAAAGATAGTAGGGAGGGGATTGTTAAATTAATTTGGGTGAGGAGAGGAAGTAGGTGTATGTGGACAGCTGTGGGAGTGGTGGTGATGTGGTTGTGGAGGAGCAAGGAGATGGCATGGAGGGAGCATTACAGATTGTGGTGTGGAGGGAGTTCCAGAGACTGGGAAAGCAATGTGAGAAAGCAACTTGGCCAACGGAGATGGCCCTTGAGGGGATAGCAAGAGTATGTGGGTTAGTGTTACGAAGGGAGTAGGCAGAAGGGAGAGAGAAGATAAAAGGCAAGGGGGGGAGTGAAATGAACCAGAATTTCACTATGAGATTAACATAATGCGAGAGGAGTCAGTCTGCAAGTGAGGGGAAGGAGCAAGACTGGAAGAGGGAGCAGTGGTGTGTTCGAAGGGGACAGTTGAGAGCAAAATGGCAGAAAGCATGGAAGAGAGTGTCCAGTCTGGCTAAGGAAGTTCTGGGAGCGGCACTGTAGACTATGTCACCATAGTCAAATATTGGTAGGATCATTTTCTCTACAAGTACCCAGGGTACAGGAAAGGGGATATATATCCATGATTTCTATACAGGACACGATGCTTGGGGTGCGATTTTTTGTAGCTGGCATTCACGTGCCCAGAAACGTTGAGGTGTTGGTCTATCCAATCCCCAAGATACCAAAACAAGGTGAAATCCTCAAGCATAGTCCCATCCAGAGTGTGGAAAGTGTGTGTGTGTGTGTGGGGGGAGCCTAGCAAGTCTCTGCCTTGTGCCAAAGGTCTTCTTGGCATTCAAGAATAGCTGATTGTGCGGAGCCAGAGCTGGACATTATTGATGACTAGCTGCATCTGGACTCCATGTCAGAGGGGGAGGGCCCAGAGGTAACACAGAAACATAGACTTTGATGGCAGATCAGGACCACTTGGCCCACCTGGTCGGCCCATTTCCCTACATATTGGATAAGCTGCAGATCCTAGTTAACCAACAGCCTACTTCTTCCTACCCCTACCAGAATTGCCTTATGTCTGTCCCATGCATTCTTGAATTCCCCCAATATTTTTGACCCCACAACCTCCTCAGGCAGGCCATTCCATGCGTCCACCACCCTCTTTGTGAAAAAATACTTCCTCACATTGCCCCTGAGCCATCCCCCCCATCTTCAAATTGTGTCCCCTTGTTCTTGCACACCTCTTTTTCAGAAAGATGCTACCCTCTTGGACTTTGTTGATTCCCTTGAGGTACTTGAAAGTTTTTACCATGTCCCCCCTCTCCCTCCTTTCCTCAAGGGTATACATATTAAGCTCCTTTAGTCTCTCTTTGTATGGCTTCTTTTGAAGATACTGCACCATTTTAGTTGCCCTCCTCTGGACTGCCTCCATCCTGTCTATATCCTTGTAGAGATGGGCTCTCCAGAACTGCATGCAGTACTCCAGATGGGGTCTCACCAACTGCCTGTACAGAGGGATAACAACTTCCTGTTTTCTACTGGTGATGCCTCTCCCTATACATCCCATCCCAGTACCCCCCCCCCAGCCATCCTTACTGCCTTCTCACATTGCTTGCTTACCTTTAGGCCATCTGATATGACTACCTCTAGGTCCCTTTCCATTTTTGTTGTTGTTAATACCTCCTTCCCCATTGTGTACTCTTCCCCTAGGTTTTTGTTTCCCAGGTGCTATACTTTGGACTTCTTTGCATTGAATCTAAGCTGCCATACTTTTGACCATTCCTCCAACCTTGCCAAGACTCTTCTCATTCTTTCCACCCCCCCCCGTGTATCAACCCTGTTGCAGTTTGTGTCATCTGCAAAGAGGCATAGTTTTCCTTCCAGTCCTTCTGCAATGTCACTTATAAAGACATTAAAAAGGACCGCACCCAATACTGAACCCTGTGGTACCCCACTAGTAATCCCCCTTTCTTTGGAGTGGACTCTGTTTTACTATTATCCTCTGTGTCCTGTTATCCAGCCAATTTCTTACCCAGGCTACCACCCTGGGACCCATTCCTAGGCTGGCTAATTTGTTTATTAATCTTTTGTGTGGGACTGTGTCAAATGCCTTGCTAAAGTCTAGGTAGGCTATGTCCACAGCACCTCCCTGGTCTACTACATTGGTCACCCAGTCAAAGAAATTTATTAGATTCATCTGACATGACCTTCCTGCTGTGAAGCCATGCTGCTTTGGATCCTGTGCCCCGCTGGCCTCTAGGTACTCAACAATTCTTTCTTTCAGAAGTGATTCCATCATTTCCCCTATCACTGAGGTCAGGCTAACAGGTCTGTAGTTTTCTGCCTCTGCTTTGCTCCCACTTTTGTGAAGGGGAATCACATCCACCCTCCTCCAGTCCTTAGGTACAACACCATCCTCCCATAATTTGTTAAAAAGGCTAGTCAGTGGCATCACTAGTTCTCCCCTTAGTTCTTTTAGAATTCTGGGGTGAATCTCGTCAGGCCCCATTGCTTTGTCCACCTTCAGTTTTAAGAGTTCTTTCAGAACCCTTTCTTCTGTGAAAGGACTGGTATCAACCCTTCCCCCATCCAGAGTGCTTGTATTGATTAGATTAGGTACCTCCTCCTCTTTTTCATTTGTGAATACTGAGCAGAAGTATTCGTTCAGTATCCCCGCTTTTTCACTGTCCCTCTCTGCCCACCCACCATCCCCTTTATTAAGCCTCACTATCCCACCCCCTTGGTCTTTTTTTGCTCCCTAATGTACCTATAAAAGGTTTTATCCCCCTTCTTAACTGAGTTGGCTATCTTCTCCTCAGTTTGGGCCTTTGCTATTCTGACTGCCTTCCCCACTTCCTTCTGCTTTAACTGGTACAGTTCTCTGTCCTGCTCCTTCTGTGTTTCCTTATACTTCCTGAATACTATCTTTTTCTCCCTAACTTTCCCCACCACCTCTTTTGAGAACCATAGTGTTTGTTTCTTTCATTTTGATTTGTTTATTTGCTTCACACAAAGGCTTGTTCCCTCTGTGATGGCAGTTTTGATGTTTCCCCATTGTTCCTCCACACTTCCTTCTTGCCTGTTTGCTATTGCTTTTCTGAGGCACTCTCCCAGTTTGACAAAGTCAGCCCTCCTAATGTCCAGTACCCTCACTTTTGTATGGCTTGACTCTGCAGCTGTGTTTATTGTGAACCACACTGTTTGGTGGCCACTTGTTCCCAGATGGCTACCCACTTCCAGATCTGAGATCCTCTCTCCATCCCCATTTAAGAATATGAGGTCTAAGATTGCTCCTTCCAAAGTGGGTTCCAACACTAGCTGTCTGAGGCATGCCCCTGTAGGACATAGAGAATGACCCTGCCCTTGGATGTGGTTGCAGCAAAGATGCTCCAGTTAACATCTGGCATATTCAGGTCCCCCATCAACAATATCTCCCCTTTTTCTTCCATCCTAAGGATGCCTTCTATCATTTCCTTGTCCATTTCCTCTCCCTGAGATGGGGTTCTGTATACAACCCCTGTGTGGATTGTGGTGCCATTTCCGGTCTCCAGGGGACCCACAGTGCCTCTTCTTCTCCCTGTTTACTCTTTAGTTCCATTGCTTTGATTGCTTCCCTTACATAGAGAGCTACTCCTCCTCCTCTTCTACCCTCCCTTTCCCTCCTGTAGATTGTGTACCCTGGTATGTTGACATCCCAGTCATGGTTCACTGTGTATCATGTTTCTGTAACTGCCGCTATATCCAAATGTCCCTCTTCCATCAAGGCCACCACTTCAGTGAGCTTGTTACCTAGACTACAGGCATTGGGACTCATTACCCTCCATTGTTTGAAGACCTTACCCCTTTTTGCCCCATCCCTGTCCTTACTACCTTTGCCGTTTTCTCCATTTACCCCAGCCTTTCTCCCTGTCGATTTCTCTAACCTGGTGTTTACCTCAATAACTTCACTGATTTTTTGGGGGGGCTAGAATTTTCCTGCTCCTTTTCAGTGTCTCTCCCCTTGGCTAGTTTAAATGCTTGCCAATGAAGCATTTAAACCTATCACCTAGGATACTGGTTTCCCTCCTGGACAGGTGCAGATCATTGCACCAGTATAGGCCTGTATCCCTCCAGGTGGACCCCTGGTCCCCAGTGAAGCCAAAACCCTGAGCTCTGCACCAGTTTTTCAACCATTGATTGAATCCCATGTTGTGGAGCACCCTAGTCTCACCCATGCCATAGACAGGCAGCACCTCAAAGAGGGTTACTGTCCATGCTACTTGTCTAAGGCCACTTCCCAACTCCACAAACTCCTCCTGCACTGTTCTGATCCCTTTCTCAGCCAGGTCATTTGTGCCTACATGGACAATGACATCCAGCTTCCTCCCCCATGCAGCTGCTCTTGCAATCCTGGGAATTCGCTCCCTGTCCCTCCAAGCCAGGGCACCAGGCAGACATCTTACCTCCCTCTCTACTGCTCCCCCAGTTCTACCCTCCTAACAATGGCATCCCCAACCAGAAGTTGTTTCCTTCCCTTGTGGAGTCCCATGTCACCCTCCTGTGGGTCTCCTTTGTGGAGGTTCCTAGCATCCTCCTTGTTCTCCACTGTGGATGCCTCCTTAGAGGAGTCACACTCTGCCAGAACAGTGTAAGAATTGTGGAGAGGTACAACTGGAGTGATGCACCTTCGTTCCACCACTATCACCCTTCCTGAGCCCACTGTGGTCCAACCGCTCCTCTTACTTGGCAACCTCTGAGGCAGTGGCAGCGGCCCTGGTGATCCCTGGGTGGAAGAGGAGGTCCCCTGAATCCTGGCCAACTCAGCCTGGAGATGAGCAACCTCCTCCCTCAGTCCAAAGAGGTACCTGCAGATGGGACAACATGCATCCTCTAGAACATCTCCTGGAAGACTGCTGCTCCACAGCCACTGCACTGCACCACTCCCATCATGTCTTATTTGTGGCCCCTCAACTGTTGTTTTGTGTGCTTACTTTCCTCTTTGTTTATTTATTTATTTTTTCTCCCTACTTTCCTACTGCCTCTGTGCCCTTACAGCACCTGCTCTTTCTGTTCTGGGACAAGAAGTTCCTGTATTCCTCAGTAGTCTCCTTCTTACTTGCTGAAAATCAGACCTAGAGCAGGTGGGGGGGATGGAGAGCTACTCTTTTCCTTCTAGGATTGTGAGTCTTTTGTGCCTCTGATCACTCCCTTACTGCTCCCAAACAGAAAGCTCCTGTTTTCAGTCAAATCCTGTGCCTGTAAAAGTTGAACTAGCTAAGGATGGGGGGGGGGGAGACAGGGCTATACAGTCCCAGTAGAGTAGTAAAGTTTTAACAGCACCTCCTTCCTCTTGCTGTTCTCTGCCCAAAGCTATCTAGGGCAGTTTTAAATCCAAACACCTGGCTTCCTGCTGCCTAAGCCACTTGCCCTAATTCACAGTTCCCCTTCTTCACCTAGCTAACTGCACAGATAACAATTCCCTTCACCCTACTCAGATAAACACACTAACTTTTGTTTTTTTGTTTATTTTTACCCTAAATTGAAGGTTCCAGCAGTAGAGTTCTAGTTCTTAAGTCTCAGTAGAGTAGTTAAGTTCTAACAGCACCTCCTTCCTCTTGCTGTGTTGTCTTGACTGTGTTGTCTGCATACATGTAGATAGAAGAGGAGGAAGAACATACAGCAGGAAGGTCACTTAAGAAAACTGAAAACAAAAGCAGACCAAGGACAGAGCCTTGAGGAATGCGGTGGTGATGGGGGGGTATACTGAGTCTCCGACCTTGACCGATTGTGTCCTGCCTTCAAGGTAGGAATGAAACTAAGTTGTGGCACTTGTTGACAACTCTGCTGAGGAGAGTTTGGTGAGAACTAGCTCATGGGAGATGGTGTCAAATGCCTTGATGAGGTCAATAAACATGGTGGAGGTTATGAGGCCCTGGTCCATGCCAGTGTGAATGGAGTCTGTGAGCCTTAGCAGGGAGGAGGTGGTAGAGTGGTGCTTCTATAAGACAGACTGGAAAGGGGTGAAAAGGAGGAGGAGTCAAGGAAATGAGAGTTGGGAGAACATTTTATGTTCTTGTAGTCTAGCAAGGATAGGAAGAAGGGAAATAGGCTGATAGTTGCCAGGGACAGAAGGGTTACCCCCTTTGGGTAGAGGGATAATAGTGGCATGTTTCCAGACAACTGGGACAGAGGGAATGGAGAAGGAGAGGTTAAGGACAGAGGCTAGAAGAGTGGTGATAGCCAGAGCAGATGGGTAGAGAAGTTGAGTCAAGACCATCGGGGCACTTGCCATTACTAGAATTCAGAGCAAGAAGAGCTTTTAAGGTGTAGGAGGAGGACACAGAATGAGAAGTAATGATATGGGGGACAGGAGCTTTTATTGGTCATGAGGTGGGTTGATTGGAGGGGTGGACTGGGAGGGATGAGACGAGGGACAAGGCACAGGAGGTGAAATAGGAATTGTACTCGAGGCTACTTCAAGTCAGGGAAGAGGGGCCTACTTTGAGCACTTGAATTGTGGGCTAGGTCAGTGGTGAGAAAAGGTCCTTGACCACTTTCAAAAATTTTGATTGATTTATGTTATATTGGAAGGTGGCCTAGAAGTAATCTGCTGTAGCCAGATGCGTTGCACTGGTACAAGAGTTCTAAAGACAGCAATAGGTTTGGTAAGCAGCAAGGGAGCTGGTGGATTTGTAGACCTTCTAGGCATTGTCCCAAGCATGCATGCCAGCAATTCACGTGTGATCCGTGAGAGGTGGGAGACTCACACCCTGGCATGCCTAAGGGTCTTGCATGCAAGCAGGGCATTGTGGACCACTTTCATCTCAGCAACATTTATGGGCATCTTTTTCTCCAATTGTTTCCATTTTCCTTGTACTGATTTTGTTCCCATGGATGCTCCCCATCCCATCAGGCCTGTGTCCATGTCTATCACTGTGTAGTGAGTTACATCCAGGGGCATGCCTCTGGAGAGGTTATGTTCTTATGTCCACCACTGAAGTGATTTTTTCATGGCCTTGGTTACTGTTACTTTTATGTTCAGCATCTCTTCTGTCAGTGAGCTGTGATGCATTAACGGTATTTGCAGAGGTCTCATGTTCCACCTGGCCCAGGTGACCAGATCTATGCATGATGTCATGCTACCCAAGATCTGTTCCACTTGTACCACAGTTGCTGTTTGCTTTGAGTATAGGGTCTTTGCTAGCTTGATCACATTGTATATCCATTTCTGTGACAGGCAGGCCTTGCCTTCTAGGGTGTTTATTTCCTCCCCAAGTGTTCCGGTATTTGTGTCAGGACTAGTGTGCTTTTCTTTTCGTTTACCACCCATCTGTGGCTGACCAGTGTATTCCTTACCTCCTCTGTATCCCTTTGTGACTGAGCCATTTATCCTCACCCTTATGAGCCAGTCATCTAAGTAAGGAATGATGTGGATGCCTCTTTCACTTAAGCTGAGTGCCACCAATATTGCCACCTTTGGGAACGCTCTGGGTGCTGATGCTAAGCTGAATGGCAGTGGCTGATATTGATCATGTTGCCAGAGTACTCTGAAGTGCAACTACTTAAAGCAAGATGGTCTTATTTTGAATGTGGAGGTAAGCATCTTTTAGATCTATAGAGATTACGAAATCTCCATAGTGTATTGACTTTAAAGTTGATCATTTGTTTTTCATTGTGAACCTTTGCCTCTTAACAAATCTGTTTAGAAATTTCAGGTCGAGCACTGGCCTTAGGTCCCCTGTCTTATTTGGAACCAAAAAAGAAGATCAAGTAGATGCCTTCTCCTCTTTCTTCCTCTGCGACAACTTGAATGGCTTTGTTTTGTACCAGTTTGTCAAGTATATCTTTTACCTGTTCTGGAGTTGCCTTTTTCCTTGAAATGGGTAAGAGTGCTACCCTTTTACTTACTGGTTTCTTTGAGAATTCAGTGGCATAGCCCTCAGATACCATTTCTCTTACTCATCTGTCTGATGTTGTTCTTTTCTGTTGGTGTCTCAGTAGTGATAGTCTGCCTCCTATTGTGAGTGGTTCTATGTTGGAGTTGGGGATGTCCAGTTGCTGACTTCCTGCTCTGGCTGCCAGTAGTTATTGCTGCATCTGTTGCCTCTGCATCTGATGTTCTGTCTGCTCCTTGCTGCCCCCGCTCCGGGTTTAAATTTGTACCTGTTGTTGATGGAGTAGTAAGACATGTTGTTGTTGGACCCCCAGCCTGAAAGGAAGAACCACAACCTCTATTTTGCTGGTTTCTGTTCCCTTGAAATGTACTGTGGAAGAAGGGTAGATACTGGATCCTTAGTTTATCTTTGGAGACTCCTTTACTTTGTCCCTGTGTTTAAGGAATTCCTTTAAATTTTTCCTAAACAGGTAGCCTCCCTTGGACAGCAGCTTTTGTAGGAGGGCTTTGGAGTCATTATCCACTTCCCAGAACTTAAGCCACAGATGCTGCCTTGCCCTGTTGGCATTGCCGTTGCCTTGGCGTTTAGTCTCAGGGCATCAACTGACATGTCACCCAGATACTTTGCTGTTTGTAATGTGAAATCTGCTAGGTCTAGGCAGAGGCTGACCTGGACATTGTCGCCATTACCAAGTCATGGAGCAACAAGAACCATGACTGGGATATAGCCATACCAGGCTATACTCTGTTTAGAAAGGACAGGGTGGATACAAAAGGGGGAGGAGTGGCTCTTTATGTGAGAGATAGCATAAAAGCACCTGAGATACAAGAATACAGGGAGGGGCCAAGGCACTGTGGGTCACCCTAGAAAAGGGGAATGGAGCCACTATTCTCACTGGTGTGATCTACAGACCTCCAGCACAAGAGGGGGAGATGACATGGTTCTGGTGGAAGCCATCCAAAAGATGGCAACTAAGTGGGAGGTGGTACTGGTGAGGGACTTCGATGTGCCGGATGTGGCTTGCAGCATCCCATCTGCAGCTTCAGCTAGGAGCAGGGACATCCTGGATTCCCTGCAGGGGATGTTCCTCAGGCAGCTAATAAGAGAGACCACTTGAAGGGGAACAATATTGGACCTTGTACTCACCAACAAGGACAGTGTTGCAGATGTCACAGTTGGTGGCCAGCTGGGGACCAGTGATCACTGTATGGTGTGGTTCAATATAAGCACTGTGTCAGAACTGAACCACACAAAGGAGAGGGTCCTGGGCTTCAGGAGAGATGACTTTATAAAGATGGGGGAATGCCTTGGGATGCCCTAGCAAGGGGGAAGGATTTGGACAGACTGGAGAAACACGGATGAAACTAAATTGGGCCATATTGAAAGCAACAAACCTCTGTGTCAGGCAAGTAAGCAAAGGCAAGAGGAAAAAGAGATTGCTATGGTTCTCAAAAGAGGTGGCTGAGAAGGTGAGAAGGTAAGGGCAAAAAAGTTAGCATTCAGGAGGTATAAGGAGACACAGAGTGAGGGGGATAGGGAAGTATGTCAGGAGAATCAGAGGTAGGCAGGGAAAGCAGTCAGGTGAGCAAAGGTGCAAACAGAGGAGAAAATAGACCAAGCAGTAAAGAAGGGGGTGGACAAGACAATTTCGGTATATAGGCAAAAGGGGAAAGACCAGGAGAGCAATTTTAAGGCTAAGGAGGGAAGGGGGAGTGTGCGGAGGGGGACCAGGAAAAAGCAGACATCCTGAACAAATATGTTTGTTCAGCATTCGTAGAGGAAAGGGAAGGTGAGAGATCACAGATAAGGGTCAGGAGCATCAAAGTAAGGGAGGTGGACACCAGTCCATTTACAGAGGAGAGAGTCCTGAAGCAACTAACAAATCTGAAAGTGGACAAGTCAATGGGACCAGACAGGATACATCCATGAATATTGAAGGTGCTCAGAGAGGTGCTGGCTTCTCCACTGACAGTCTTGTTCAACCACTCACTGGAGATGGGAGTGGTTCAGGAGGACTGGAGAGGGAAGATGTAGTCCCATTTCACAAAAGTGGTAATAGGGAGGAGGCTGGCAACTACAGGCTGGTCAGCCTAACTTTGGTGCTGGGGAAATGAATGGAATCACTACTGAAGGAAAGGACTGTGGGATATCTAGAATCCAGCAGTTTACAGGATCTGAAGCAGCATGGATTCACAGCGGGCAGGTCATGTCACATAAATCTGATAGATTTCTTTGACTGGATGACCAGAGAATCAGATCAGGGTGGGGTGGTGTATGTGGCCTGCCTAGATTTCAATAAGGCCTTCAACACTGTTCCACATAGGAGACTCATAAACAAGCTCGGCAGCCTGGGAGTGGGTCTTAAGGTGGAAAACTGAGTAAGAAATTGGTTGGGGGATAGGTGACAGAGGGTGGTGGTAAATGGAGTTCACTCCGAGGAAGGGAGGGTGACCAGCGGGATGCTATATTTCTATGTTTCTGTATTTATTAGATTTGGGGCTCTGACCTCTTGCCAATTCTTCTATCCATCTTATTTGCACTTTGGCTGTCTAAATAGTTGTAGTCAAACAGTAGCTCTCGTAGGCAGGCCTCCCATCACAACATTTTTCTTAAGTAACTTTTCTAATTTTTTGTCTGTGGGGTCCTTTAGTGCTGTGACACCTTCTGCCGGTAACACTGTTTTCTTGCTCAGGGCAGCTATGTGCGGGTCTTTAGCAGGTGGTGTACACCATCTCTTAAGCTGATCTTCATGGATGGGCTGCATCCTGTCATGGGACCATCTTTCCAGGATGTGTGCCAGTTCAGGGTCATCCCACTCTTTGGCTGTTACATCATCTATTGTGGGGCAGAGAAGAAATCTTTCTGTTTTGCCTTTTGCTGGATCACGGGGTCCAGCATCCTCTCAGGTCTGGGTGCATGAAGGTCAAATCCCATAATTGTTTTAATGAATTTAATAGCTCTGGGACTAGATCAAAGGAACATAGTTTTCCTTTCTTGAGTAGGCATCAGGTCTTCCTCTCCCTCTCCCTCTCCCTCTAAGTTGGGAAATGGCTCCACATCTGGGTTTCGTCTCCTTTCCATATCCTGGTTGGGTTCAGATGAATCCTGTGGTGTTGTTCTTCCCCCTTGTGTATCTATGGGGGGTTGGACTGAGTTTGATGGGGGTGCCAAGCTAGAGGGTGGTACCAATCCCTGTGTGATAGTATTCTGGAGCGGGGGTCAAAGATTTATCACTTCCAGCCTTTCCATTATGCTCTACATGAATGCCAAGCAGAGTTGTCAGAACTATTTCAAAAAAGATTCAAACCCTCCTTGAACCCTGGTGTTTGAGTTCTAATTTAGAACTCAAACACTAGAGGGTTCACAAAATGGTTTGAATTCTGTGCCTTTCTAAACATTGTCCACACTGCACCCTGCAACACCGTACAGCTCACAGGTGCAGGGAGGGACTTAAGGAGAGACTTCCTGGCTGCCGGGAGGGAAGAAATAACAGTGGGAGGAGGGTGGCATCATGGTACTGGGCTGGCACCACAGAGCAGACTGGCAGGTGAGGGCTGTTAGTGAGAGGCCGGGAGGACGCAGGGAGGGAGTGACAGCTGGGAGGGATGGACTCAGGGACTGGATGCTTGGCTGCCATATTTGGGAGGGAAGGGGAGGGGAGGGAGTGAGTCGCGGGTGAGTGCGAGTGGCTGGCAAGAGGCGCGGAGGGCAGAGGCCACAGGGAGGAGGGAGTGACAGCTGGGAAGGAGGGAGTGACTGAGGGACTGCCTGAAAACTGCTGTATTGGGGAGGGAGTGAGAGTGACAGCTGGGAGGGAGGGACTCAGGATGGAGTCAGAGTCATGCGAGAGGCATAAAATCAGTGGCTGGGCTGGTGCAGACACTGTAGAGCAGACTGAAGAGAGCAGTAGAGAGCAGTCAGCTGAGCCGACCGATAATTATTTTTTTGTCAGGCTCGGGCAGCAGGCAGTGCCAGGCAGGCACTAGAGTGGGCTGGGGATTGTGGATTTGTGGAAGGAAGGGAAACCCTCCCCAGAAAAACATTAGTGGCAGAAAAAGGAAGGACCAGAGGAAAAGCCAGGCAGTGGAAGAAGGGAAGGGGGTCATCCTGCTGTGTGCCCTTTAGATACACTGTACCCAGTGTGTGTGTGTTACATGAGAGGCCCTATAAGTGGCCAGTTGTGTGTGGTGGTAATCTCCTTAAATACATGCCAGAAATGTATTTCCCTGTTGAGAAAATAGACATATGAATGAAAATCTTTTTCACTGTGTTCTGTGATTGTGTGAGTGATTCCGTTTCCTGTGCCTAGCCCATCACCCCACTGCTGTGTGCCCTTTGTCTGCACTGTACCCTACCCAGTGTGTGTTACCATGAGAGGCTTAATGAGAGGGCAGATGTATCTGTGTGTGTGGTGGTATTCATCTCCTTAAATACATGCCAGAGATATAGTTCCATGTTGGAAAAACAGACACATGAATGAAAATCTTTTTTACTGTGTTCGGTGATGGTGGTAGTGATTCCATTTCCTGTGGCCTGCCCATCACCCTGCTGCTGTGTGCCCTTTAACTGCACTATACCCAACCCAGTGTGTATCACTCTGAGAGGCCCATGAGTGGCCAGTTGTGTCTGTGGTGGTATTCTCCTTAAACATATGCCAGAAGCCAGTGGTGGACATTTGGGTACATAGCTAAGGGGGCTTGAGACTGTGAAATACCCAATTTAATAGGCCGGGGGTCTGGGGGCCACCTATGCCCCCAGAAGAAGTTTAGATTTTTAAAGCTCTGAGATGCAATCTGAGCCTTTTTTCTAGCAAAATATCATGATGAGTAGCAAGCTGCCACTCATCCTTATGTTTAGCAAGACAAATGCACAAGTACAAAAAAAAAACAGGGGTATTTTGATTTTAGGCCATGCCACATGCATCATAGGTAATGACTACCAATGCACATGGATATGACCTACATTGAGTACCAGACTATGAAGTACTTAAAGCATGCCTGTGTGCTGTATACTACCACACATAAGCCTAGTCTAACTAAGTACTTCATTTTTTTACCTATAACTACTGTGTGAGGTTTGTTAAGTAGGTGTGTGCAACGCAAGACATTGTTGAAGAGGGCTGCCATTCTAATGACTCGTAATGAGCATTTCTACCATTGTCCCAGTGGAACTGTATGTATTGATTTCCAAAGTCTGGGGCCTGACACTCGCAACATTGCCAATATTTTGGTGTTAAGAGACCACTTCTCAAGACACACAGAAGCTTACGTGACCAAGGATCAAAAGGCAGTCTCCAGAGTCCTTATAGAAAGCTTTATTACTCACTTCAGATTGGCAAAGACTGGATCTACTCAGATCAGGTCAAGATTTCAAGAGCAGAACTATTCAGGAACTATTATCCCTGTGTGGGACATGTAAATCCAGAACCACCCATTATAACACTCAAGGTGATCCTCAGCCAGAAAGGTTTAACAAAACACTGTTGATGCCAGGCCCCTTAGTCTCCAAATATAAATCCAGGAACCATTTCAGGTCCCATTTATTAAATCTTAGATTACAAACACCTTTGAGCCATTGGCTCATTTACAAATGTTCCACGTCAAGTATAACGATAAAGTGATCAACAGCAGTGGAAGAATTACAAGCAAGTGAAATGTAGTATTAAAATTAGGCAAATACATAAGACAACAAATGATAGCGAACATATTAAATAACAATTTGTGTCATCCACCAAAAAGCAAATGAAAACACCACAGGCCCGATTCTCAAAGGGGGCTGCATTCGTCTCAAGCTGCGGCAAACTGCAGCTTGTGCCAAAGCCTCCTGCACCAGGGACCCTGCACCTGATTCAGGTATGGGATGCATCCTGGAGGCTAAGTGCCCTCACGTGCGGCAGCACCCCCCATGCATCTAACGCATGGCGCATGGACGGGGTGTGCCGCAAGCCCCTTGCGGCAATGCCCAGCTGGTACCCCTATCCCGATGGCCCCAATGCAGGCCAATGACCCTCCCGGTGGTGGTCCAGCCCCCCCACCCAAACAGACAGTGGCCACTTCAACCCTGGATAGAGCAGAGGACCAGCATAGCTCTCCACACACCTCTGCTGGGGTCCCTGACTGCCCGGAATGTGCAGCGGACTGTAAAGAGTGCACGCTAATATTAGCATGTACACTGTACAGTCTGCTGCACATTCTGGTCAGTCAGGGACCTCTGCAGAGGTGTGTGGAGGGCTGTGTTGGTCCCCTGTTCTATCTGGGGATGGGGTGGGCACTACCTGTTGGGGGGGTGCACTATACCACTATGTGGGTGGCACTAGCAGGCAATGAACTGGGGCAACATCAGGGTTCGGGTGGGGAGGGGACAGTACGACCTACCATGGGCTGTATAGGGGATGGGGGGTGTACATTACCATGGGCATAACATCGGCTCTGGCACCACTGGAGGACGGTGGCATAGTGCTGCATACAGGGGTTGCACCCAGCAGACCATTTTCTAAGTCCCCTTGGACCAGGCCTGGCTGGTCTAAGGGTACTTATATTTCCGCCTTCAGGGCGCAGTTTGTGAATCCCAATCCCCGGCTGTGGCAGCTTGCGTCTGTCGCAGTGCCTCTTGCACCTTGTTGCAGCCCATCTCTGGGCACAGGGATGGTGCAAGCCCCGTTTGGGGCAGGCGGCCTGTGGTCGATGTAGGCCACCTTTGTGAATTGCATGGAGGCAGCCCTGGACTCAAGGTGCACCTTGCACCATATCTGTTCAGTGCAAGCACCTTGCATCAGATGCAGGGCTTTGAGAATCAGGCCCCACAAGTTCTTGTCCTTCACAAAACAAATAAAGCAACAACTTAATAAACATCAGTAACCCCTGATTAGCAGGAGAGTTAAGGGAAGAGAAAACAGTGTAGAGTGGTGAACCTAAGTGAGATAGGGGATAGGGGATAGTGGGGGTAACAAAAATTGGGGTAGTAGATTAGACACAAAAGTATACTAATACAGAGGGAGGTAATGGTGTGCAAGTCCAAGTACAGACAATAAGTGAACTCTCTGGTACATGCATAAACTTGCATAAAGAGTGACACTACTGTACAGGGTATTCACTCTAATATTTATATTGAATAGGAAAGCTTGACTACACATAGATTTAAGCAATAAGGTATGAGCAGGGGTTATATTTTTTAATTGGGTTGTGTTTTCTTGCAGGTTTGCAATTATGTACTTAATTAATTTCAGACATTCTCAATTATTGATGTAAAATAGTCCCTCCTTCAAAGGCTTTCATTAGCATTGTAAGAGAGGAACACAACTCAGTTATGTCTAGCTTGCAATAGCAGCAGTGAAAAAGCTGTAGTGCAGATGGTCAATGAAGATTCCTGCCCCACCACTGGCTCTCTGCATTTAAGGGTGGTAGTTTCATAAAGTGAAGCTGAAGCAAATTCCACAACCATTGTGGATCATTCATCGATTGTCAGCACCAGATTTCATTTTTTCTAAACTCTACTGCATTCTGGTAATCCCCTGCACAGGGGACTGTGAAGTGCACCCCCCCCACCACCATCATCCTGTGCTGATCTGTAGAAAAAATACAATCACCCACTCGAAACCTCCTCCATGCATTCCCCAGCTTCCTGGCCTGTGTTTGTAACCAAAAGCAGTAAACCCCCAAACAACAAGGTCCAAATATCAAACACTCCAGTGGAGTAGTAAATGAACAGAACACAGCACTGAGTTACTGGATTTAAACTCCCTGGTGCTGTTACTGTGGCACCTCTCTCTGTCACTGCCCTGAGCCTTGTACCAAAATGTAAGCACTGATAGAAACAGAAAAAACAAATATAGCCCTGAATTACTTAACTTAAAATAACCGCTGCTCCCTTGCAATTCTGTGACGTACTGCTGTACACCTGATGAGTTCGGCTCCGCTCCCTGATTGTGCTATCCTTGGAAAAAGGTCTTCAGCTCCTACTTAAAGAAACTCAGCCATAGGACTTCCGGCGGATGTTGTTTCATACACAAAAATCACCACTTACAGAAGTCGGAGACATCAGTGTCTACTGTTGACCCCCACACCATCCCTGGGTTGCTTTAGGGAGCAGCCTGCAGCTGCACACATCTTAAACTGTTGGGTCAGTTCCAAGTACTGCAGGGGGTGTCCACATCCATGGCAGGGTCTTACTGCATGGTGTAGTAGCATTCAGGTAAGAACAGTGGATCTCCGATGCAAGTGGCTCCCCAACACAATCCTCTGGTTCCAGGCAGTGTTAGTGGCCCATGGGGACAGTTGTTTGGGGATGGACTGACGTTGTGTGTGGTCTTGATTTGAGTCCGGGCAAAACAAGCGTCCCAGACTCAGTAGTTCCAGTGCCAGCCACCAGAGCAGCAGCAGAAGGACTGTTGGGAGCATGGCTCCCCGGCCACCTTCTCAGACCCCCCCTAGCAAATTGAGGCAAGTCCTGGTGAATGACCATTGCAATCAAGATCGTGTCGGAAGTCAGGATCGCCGGATTTTTCTGCTGCTGCAATATCTGACTGTGTAACAGACATCAGGTGGTCTCAGAAGAGCCTTCAGCCCCTTAGTCCCCCCCTCCATTATGTCTGCCTCTGCCAGAAACATATTTCCATGTTGGGAAAATAGACACATGAATGAAAATCTTGTTCACTGTGTTCTGTGACTGTGAGTGATTCCGTCTCCTGTGGCCAGCCTGTCACCCTGCTGCTGTGTGCCCTTTGACTGTACTGTACTCTACCCAGTGTGTGTTACCGTGAGAGGCCCAATGAATGCCCAGTTGTGTGTGTGTGTGTGTGTGGTGGTATTCATCTCCTTAAATACATGCCAACGATATATGTCCATGCTGGGAAATAGACACATGAATGAAAATCTTTTTCACTGTGTTCTGTGACTGTGTGAGTGATTCAGTTTCCTGTGGCAAGCCCATCACCCTGCTGCTGTGTGCCCTTTGACTACACTGCACCCTACCAAGTGTGTGTTACCGTGAGAAAGCCAGTGAGCAGTTGTGTGGTGGCACAATTTTGCGTAATAATAATGAAACAATAATTTTTTTACTCAGAGTTAGAATTACAGTTCCTGACCTTTCACCTTGCTTGACCCGCTTTACGCATGCCTATGCCCAACTGTCAAGCAGCCCTAGCATTCTGTAAGCCTTGAACCTGGGTTCCTTCCTTTATTTACGAACTTGCAAATTTGCATATTCTTCAATTACGTTACGAGTCCACTGCATCACAGTGTCATATACAGCCAAAACCAAATTTTGTAGCTGCAGCCAGTGATCACTGATCATGGACTACGTCATTTTCTAACACAGGAATTGTGTGTGACTGTGTATGCAGTATACTGCTGCATTATGGCAACCACCAACACAGATGAAGCATCTGTTGTTGGTGGTGGAGCAGGTGTTGGTGGTAGTGGTAATCCTGGTGTAAGCCAAAATAAACAAACTATTTCACATGATAAAAATTCAGAAGACATCAAAGGAGCAACAAAGAAGTGTGGCAAAGTGGTACCTTTTAAGAAAAATTTTGCAGCTGCTGGTGTCACACAGAGAGGCACCATAAGGTATGCCATTCATGCTGTTAAAATCCCAGTGACTAACAATAATAGTGAAAGTGACAATGACCCCCTCTCTGACTCAAACAGTAGCTCTTTGTTTTAGTCTGACACTGTTGTGACTGGTGATGATTCATCAGTTCCTCAATGAAGTGAAATTAGTACTTCTGCTGCTGACAAAGAATCAGGTAGTGCACTTGCAAATAAATCCACCAATACTGGCAATGAAAAGGACATAGTCAGTGAATCCACCACTTCTACATTGGCTGACAATGTGAACCCCTCAAGGGCCACTGCCCATGCCCACTCTTCTAGCACCAAGGAGGATGTCCCGGGTTCTGCTCAGACAGTTGAAAAAATATAAACAGGTTTTAGTTATCTTCCTAGCACTCAAACAAAGTCTCTCACATCTGAAGTGTGGAATCATTTCTGCGTCAGTAAAAGGGATCCATGCAGAGCAATTTGTTCCCTATGTAAACAAAGAGTAAGCCGTGATAAAGTTTTGTCATGCCTCGGCAATACAGTTCTTAAACGCCATCTGAAAAAAACATTCAGCATTGCTTGATCATCCAAAACCCATGGTCTCCATCTTCCAGACCACACTTGAGAATGAGAAGGGTCAGGAGGATCATGAATCTGAAATGCATACTGAATTGTCTGAACTTGATTCGAAACAGAACCACTGCCCGTCCTAGGACCACTATTACTACCAACACCCACACCATTAGCACCAGTTGCACATCCAGTGATGGCACTGAATGTATAAGTCCAAGTCCACCACCCTAACATCCATTTGGCCATTGAAGCACAGTGTCTAATAAACCAGCAGGGACATGCTAAAAGCAGCCAACACTCTCAGGCATTTGAGCGGAAGAATACTTTTACCAGAAATCATTCAAAGAGCCTTCATCTTACTCACAAAACTGATGAATTGTTAGCTGGAGTCCTTCTCCCATACTCTTTAGTAGATCATGAGGATTTTTGGGAGCTCATGAAACTTGCAGAGCATTGTTACAATGTTCCTCGTCTAATGTACTTTTCCTATGTTGAAATACCAAACATTTATCAGGCATTAAAAGCAACAGTGATGCTTGCACTTAAAAACTGCAGAGGGTGGGGTTATTCATGTCATGACAGATATGTGAACCAGCATTCAAAATATAGATTCTATGTCCCTTACTGCTCATTTGATCACTTTTTCTCGTGCTTCTGCAAAAACAGACACCCCAAAAGATGGTGCTGCTGCATATAAAGAAGTTTGGGCAAAATCATACAACTGAAAACATCTTGCAGGAACTAAATGAGCGCTTTCATGAATGGATTTATTCTCACAGTCTAAGATGTGGCTTTATAGCAAGTAACAATGGAGACAACATCTTGAAAGCAGTACAGGATGGAGGGCTTATGCATGCTTCATGCTTTGCACATTGCTTACATGTAATTGTCACGGGGTTCCTGAGCAATGAAACACAAGCGGATGGTATGATTGCTGTTTGCAAACAAATTGAGACTCACTTTTCACATTCCACCAAGGCCATACGGATATTGTCCAAACTGCAAAAGAAACACAAGCTGCCCCAGCAGAAGCTGATTAAAAATGTTTCCACCCTGTGGAACGCAACGCTTTACATGCTGCAGCATCTCTTGGAACAAAAGCAAGCTGTACATGAGTATTGCTCCAATTACATTATTGGGGATGGCATTATGCTGTCTGTGCTGTAGTGGAAATTAATGGAGACAGTGTCTTGCATCTTAGCTCCTTTTGAAACAGCTACAAGGGACATGTCTTCAGAAGGTGTGTCTCTGAGTCAAGTAATACCACTCATAATACTGATTTCACATCATCTGAGTATTCTGACTTTACAGATAGAAAAAACAGAGCTGAAGCTCAGACAACATGTCTGTTTATCACGGAAATCTTGTAAAGAGAATGTACAAGCGCTTCCAAAACAATGACAGATTAGTTGCAATGACAAAATCAAAACACTACATACTTGCAACTCTCCTAGATTCCAGGTTCATCTTCCAAAAAACAGATGACATAGAGCACTACAAATTACAGTTGCTAGGAGTTACATCACTCACGGTAGATGGAGTCAAACACAGTCACATACACACAAAGTAGCTTCATGTTGTCATCTCCAAAATGTGCAGGTCCATCTTCACAAGGAGATGCAGAACTGAAACAGTCACCAAACGTGAGCAGTAGTTGTTCTGCAGTGTCTTCCACCCTTAGTAACAAGCTAAATCTGTGGCAAAACCTTTACCAAATTGCTTCTATCATGCCAGCTTGATTACTTCTCTGAGCATTCTCTGTCTATCATGGTAGACAGTTACCTGCAAGAACCACTTCTTCCTATTGATGCATGCCCTTTTGAATACTGGAGATTAAAAAAGTTAATATGGTCCAAGCTGTATGATGAGTCCTGTAAATATCTTGGTTATCCTGCAACAAGTGTCTCTTCAGAGTGCATGTTTAGTACTGCTGGCAATATTGTCACAGACACCAGAAATAGATTGCTGCCAGGAAATGTACACACATTAACTTTTTTAAAGTCAATAAGGCAAGATTTTCATATCCCTACAAGAGTATGAAAGCTGATCCTGAAGTGATTGATGTTTTGGATGCTGATGGTGGTGATGATGACAACTCAGATGGTGGTGGTTGGTGAACAGTAATACTGTGTGGGACAGGGACGGGTCTTGCTGGGCAAAAAAGGAAACTTAATAGACTGTGCTGAAATTGAAATGGGTTGGTTGTCTCTCTCCTCTCTAGATCTACTATTATGGACCATATACTTATACCCACAACATTTTCACCATTTCAGTGGCAAACTGCTTTGTACTAGGGCCTAAAGTGAGCAATTTGTTTTTTCCAAGAAAAGTTTAACATCAGTGGGAACAGGCCCAAATTTGGCATGAAGGGAATACTGTGACTTTCAGCCCTTTTTGTATCTCATTATTTCTAGCTGACATGAAAACCCATTTTTTTGGATTAGCCTTCTGTATACTGTCCCTTAAACATCATGTACCAACTGCTGCAGCTACATTAAATGTTCAGTGAGATATCATGTGGTGAGGAAACCACTTTTTATGGCTGTGGGCAGAGCCTACAGCCATCTTGCTATCTGTAGCTGGCAAATGGAGTATCGTGGAACACATGTTTTGGACATTTCAATGTATCCTTCCATGCCAACTGAAATAAAATACTCCCTTCTTTCTGTTAGAATGTTGGAGACATAACTCCAAGCTGCTTATCAGATGCCATTAGGAAACTGAAACAGCTTGTTAAATATTTCTTAAATATTGGTTGCCTGTTAAACTGGAGATGTGTTTACCCCCTTTGGAATGCAACAAGTCCAAGTTGCACATTTAAATACTTAGCATTTAAACAGCTTCTTCCTACTAGTTTCACTTGGGAATGTATTGTCTTTCAAGAAAGATTCATACCTCATAAATGTCATCCATTTCCCAACAACTCTATAATTTACAGTTTTTCAGATAAGTACTGTCTCAGACATAAGCCAGGTCTTCAGTAAACTACCCATACTCAATATGTAGCAATCAGCAGGTATTTTCTACTATGCTTTTTTGGGAAAAATATATATTGAGCTACAGCAAACACACACACACACACACACACACACACACACACACACATTCTGTACATACCATCCTCATTGAACTACCCAGACTAAATATGTAGCAATCAGCAGGCATTTTCTACTATGCTTTTTAGGAAAAAAATAATGTAGAACTGATTGTATTCACGGGTGTCAGTATTCGTGATCAGCAGTGCACAGACTGAGTTGCGACTGATTGAATTAGCGCCTTATTCCCCGATTATAGAGCTGGTCTGCTGCAGGCATTTAACTGAGCTAGTATATAGTCAGTGAGTCAGTAAGTCACTTCCTACTAGGAACAGACTTGACTACAAAGCATTTAGAGATGACTCTCCTCAAGTGGTTAAAGCTCTCCAAGCAGAAATGCAATTACCCATTTGACACTTTCGAACTGGATTTTGAAGAATTAGCTGGTATCTCTGGTGTAGAACCTCATGCTGCAGCCTCTGTTGTCAGAGAGATCGCTGCTGCTCCACCTCCGTCCAAATGTAGCAGACCTGCCAACTATGCAAACTACGCACTAGAGCTTCGGTTTCAGCTGGGCAAGTATGCAGCCGAACATGGTGTCATGTCCACAGCACGATTTCATCATTCAAACACCCGAGTGACTGTAAACGAGAGCACGGTTCAGAAATTCAAGCTTGACTATAAAACTGCGTTGCATAAAAACCCTGACTCCACAGCTCTCTCTCTCATTCTGCCCAGAAAATCCAGAGGTTGTCCCACACATTTGGTAGCGGATCTGGAAGATCAGTTAAAGAAAATCGTACAGTCACTCAGGGCAGAGGGCACAGTTGTGAATGGTCATGTGATTCAGGCTATTGCAGTATGAATTCTAAAGGCAAGCAGCCCTCATGTTTTGATAGAGAATGGGGGGCGCCTGAAACTCAGTGATAAATAGGCATGGGGTTTCCTACATAGGACGGTCTACAGTAAACGCAAGGGCACCAAAGTAGCATGCAAGGTGCCTTCTGATTTCATACATCTAAAGGCAGCTTTTTTACAATAAATAGCAAATTCTTGTGCACAGGAGCTCATACCCCTTCAGCTAGTAATCAATCTAGATGAGACTGATGTCAAAATTGTGCCTGTATCAGAGTGGACAATGGAGGGAACGGGTTCACGTTAGATTTCACTGACTGGGCTTGGGGATAAAAAGCAAGTCTCCCTGGTTCTTGCCTGCACACTTGCCAGTGACATGCTACCCCGGCAAGTCATCTACCAGGGGAAGACAGCAGCTTGCTATCCACAGCACAAGTTTCTGACCACCTGGGACATCTCACAGTCAGTGAATCACTGGGCAAATGAGGAAACAGCCATCTGGTACATTGAAGAGGTTATTGCCACTCACTGTGAGACTGTGAAAGTGCAATTTGACCTGCCAAAAGAACAAAAGGCCTTTTTAATTTTTGACCTGCACAGAGCTCACTCCACTGTGACCATTTTACAGAAGCTGGAAGAGGTTGTTGTTGTACCTGTGTACATCCCAGCATCTTGCACTGACTCCCTACAACCACTGGATGTCTTGGTAAACAAAGTTTTCAAAAACTTGATAAAAGGTCTCTTCACTTCTTGATATGCTACACTCATTTTGAACAAGCTTGTTTCAGGGGCTGGTAATGCAGAACTAAACATTGATCTTAGACTGTTGGCATTAAAAGAGTATCACACAAGGTGGTTGCAGGCCAGCTTTAAATCACTCGAAGTACGACCCGATTACATTATTCGTGGATTCAGAGAAGCAGGGATTCTGGACGCACATACCAACTGCATGAACATGGTACAGTACTGTTTCATTTTGTTTGGTTTATTGTGTGCAGTTAGATTTTAATGTACTGTGTAATGTTTGATTCTAAAAGCTGGTCAGCATTCTTATGTATTGCAGGCACAGCAAAGGGAGCAAGAACAAGATCAAGTTTCAAGAGCCTCTGGCTTAGGGAGACACTGCATTACCCAACAAAGACGCAGGTGCCTCATGGATGAAGCAACTTTAATTTTTTATGTTTACATTTCTTTTTGTGTATTAAATAAACTGACTTTTTTAACTGATACAGAGGGATACTGAGTGAATAAAACACTGAGTAACAGTATGAACCCCAGAGTTGTTCAGTTTCTTCACCCCTCAACCTGTTTTCACTGAATGTGTTACTTAATCACTATCAGTTTATTTTCACTTATCAGTCTAAATAGCGAACATAGCGAAAATCAACTGATCGTGATTATAATTGGTTCTACAGTATATTGAGCTACAGCAAACACACACACACACACACACACACACACACACTCACACTCACACACTCTGTACTAAACATCCTCCTGGCTACAACATTCAAAATAAATATTGCACTCTAATATATTACAAAACGAGAAACTGTTTATGTCAGTGAAAACAGTGAAGTTCAGTTTAGAGCAGATTTCCTTTAAATATTCCTAATCCTATATTTTGTATCCTAGATAGCGCAGGGGAGATGCTACATCTCATTGTCATAGGGATCTTCATTTATATATTTTTGCACTGTATTTACTCAGGCTGTCCCAGATTAGATGCAATATCTTGTTTTCAGTGCAGTAATGATTTTACCATTTTGATAATGTATTTCTTCAGGGTAGCCTAGTCCAGGGCCTCCATATTCAAAGGATATGCATGGCACATCCCGTCAGAAAAGGGAGATGTGCTGTGCAACTCCAACAATGCACTGTAGCATGATATTCAAATGTTTGGGATGTGCCAACTGCAAGGGAATGGGCCAGGGTGCACACAAATAATATGCTGGGCAAGTCAAGGGTGTGTTCCCATGCATATGCCGCACTGCAGCATAATCAGTGGGAATGCACCTCTCACAGTCCAGAGCAGTGTGGCCCACAGTTAGACCATGAATAGCTGGCCTAACCCAGCCAGCAACCCACAGGCAGACTGCTGAAGTGCACCCAGGTACACAGGAGCCTGGCAGCCCTGGTGGACTACCGGTACCCCCTCCCATCCCTGATTGATCCAACTCCATCCCCAAAGAGTTCCATAGTGTAGGGCCCCTGGAACAATCACACCAGAGAAAACCACAGTCTATATCCATAGCATTGAGGACCCCCACCCACTGCCTTGGTACATAGACACCCCCACTCCCCCCCATACCCAACCTATTGCGGAGACTGTCACTGCCCTCCACACACTGCCATGGCCAGCCACAGACTGCACTGGACCCAGGCCAGGTACCTGCACTCTGGAATGACTCAAGTGGCTGTACCATGCATTGGGGTGCTATGCAAGCTGCAGACCCACCAGTGTATGCAGCCGTGCGTATGTACCTGGCAAACCGTAAGATGGAATTGACATACCTCCAATGCATGCCTTGTCAATGCTGTATCTTCCTGCTGTCATACACCACTGCAGGCCCACACTCTCCACCATTCTCCACCTTGTGTAACATGCCACCCTCTGGACTGCTGAGGTATCTTGAGTGCCATGGGGTGTGATATCCTGCAATGCCATTTGCAGTGCATGCTCCAGGCTATGAATAATGCATCTGCGATTTCCCAATTGTACAAACAAAGGGAGGTTGGCTATAACATGCCTGTTCTGGGACCTGTGTGAGTGGGTACAGCATCATCTGTCACCTGCACTGATCAGTGCAACGGCACCAGGACAACATATCCACATGTGAGCGCCTGAGGTGTATGGCCACTGGGCGTTACAGCCTGCACACAGCTCGTGTCTATGTATGACACATTCTAGCATCCTACTGCCAGTGCTCAACCACCCAAAAATAAGATGCAATTTCTTCTGTGAACTATCCAGGCTAAATATATAGCAATCATATTCTAGGAACATGCATTGTAAAAATGTGTAAAAGGATGACCACATTGAAACTGCCTCTCAGCAGATCTGCATTGTGCAAATTCATTAGAAATAATGGGTAAAATTATCCCAAAGGCTCTCCACAGCCATATTGGCTCTGACCAGAATTTGATTCTTTATGTGACTGAAATACACATTTTATTTACGTATAAGCTGGCCAACTGATGCATTATGTCAGAAAGTTGCATGTATTACTTCAATTTGCCAACATAAGTGTTGGTATGTATGTATGCATTATCTTAGAAAATTGTATGTATTATTTGCCAACAAGGATTATTGGTACATATTGTTTATTCAAATGTCTTGACTGACTACATTATGACATAATCTGTGGTGCACCAGTTCCATGTGCTGCAGTACCTTGACTTTGTTATACAAACTTTCTTTCAAACATAGTAACTTTTGATTTACTTATTCAAAAAATACAGCAGGAAATAGCTAAAGTTAGGTAATATCCCTCATTTGTTTTGTATTTCATGGTGATGAGAAAGAATTGAGAATATATATATATATATATATATATATATAAATAGGGGATATGCGATGGTGGACCGTGGAATAAACTAGTTATTTTCACAAGTCCCCGGTGACCTCGGGTAACCTCACGAGTGGCGTAGCATAGCGGAGGTTGGCTATAACATGCCTGTTCTGGGACCTGTGTGAGTGGGTACAGCATCATCTGTCACCTGCGGTCCACCATCGCATGTGCGATTTATGCAATGGGTTTTGTGGTGATGTTTATGATGTTTCTGGTTGAACTGTGTTTGGTATGTAATTTTTTTGATGGGGGACTATTTGGTTTTCATGGTGGAAGGTTTTTTTTTTATTGCTGTGTGAATGGGTGTGTGGTTGTAGGATTTGATTGGTTGTAGTGGCTGGAGAGTGCTTGGTGTGATGTGATTGGCTGACGTAACGTGGGAAAGTAGTTTTGATTGGCTGGAGGGGCGTGTCTTACAGTGGGAGGGTTGGAGTGATTGATGTGCGTGTGAATTGCTGTGATTGGGTGTGCGTGTGGTGAGCATGCTTTCTGATTGGTTGGTGGGCGTGGCTGAGATTTGTGGCGCAGTTTCGGGAGAAAGGAGTTCGAGGAGGATGTGCTGTTGGATTGCTCGAGGTGGCGGCCTTTTGGAGAGCGGGACTTCATGTTTGGTGTTGCCGGAGAGCGTTGCATTGTTGTGGGCGTCGAAGTACTACAGCGTCGGTCGGTGGATGTATGGAAGAGTTTGAGGAGGACGCTGTGGATTTTAGTTGTGGCGTGGTGTTTTCTTCGTCGATCGACCGTGGAGGAAGATTTCGTGGAGATCTGAAGAATTTGGAGTGGTATCCTGTTTGGGTGATTCATTTTTGTTCGAGATGGATATATTGGGGCTTTTTTTGGAGCAGCTGCATTTGTAAAGGTTTTATTTTATTTTATTTTTTTTTGGTATGTCGGACTTTGGCTTGGTGGATTGGAAGGAACAAGACTGAGAAGGTAAGTTTTTGCAACATTTATTGAACAGAAAAACAAACAGTAGCATTTATTTTGTTTAGAGCAGAATTTCCATAGTTTAGAACACTGTATGGGTTTCTGTGATTTTTGCAACTTGCAGTAAAGAGTTCATTTTCAGAAAAGAAGAGTTTTGTAGAAGATTTGGGTATGGAGGTTGAGGTGGGGTAAGGGTAGTGGGGTGAGGGTTAAGTTTATTTTTGTGTTGTAGTCCATAGGGTTTGATAGAGTATTTTTGCTGTGTAGAATATGTATTTATTTTCCATTTTCAGTTAATTCAGATCGTCTTTCCGCTAGTAGTTGGTCTGTATTCCAAAGATGGTGAATATCCAGGATGTGTTTTGAAGAAAGAAAAGTCCAGTTTTTGTTCGAAATTTGTTCTAGTTTGCAAGCCTTCATTTTACTTTTTTTGCTTGTAGGTTCAGGTTATTAAGAGGTTTCTTTCTTATTTTTACAGTATTTCAGAAAGGAATGTTTAGGTCTGCACAGATCTTCTTTCTGGCTTGAGAGTATTTTTTGTAGGAAGGTGAATTAATGTTCAGGTCTTTTTCTTTGCTGTATTCAGATCTTGTCTTCATTTCTAGAGGTTTTTGATATTTATTCATCGAGAATATATGGTCGTTTGCAACTTTATTCAGAGTCGCTGTCACTATCTAAAACCATTGGTCTTTTCTTGGCGTAGCTGTCATACTTGTTACCTGCATTTGGGGGGGGAGAAAAAAAAAGAGCATTATGAGTTTGGTTTGTAATGTGGAGTGGTGTTTGGAAGGGTGGAAGTGGTGGTGATGGGTGGGTATTGGGTGGGAGGAGGGTTTATGTAGTAGTTTTGTGAATTTGTTGGTAGTGTAATTATGCTTACCTTGAATTATATTGAAGGTGACTTGCTTTGCATGTATGGTGGGTTTGCTGATGCAGGTTCCAAGTAGGTCTTTGTAGTTGGTAGGAATAGTGGTCAGTTGTTGTTGTTGACAGGAAGGTTTGGATTGTGGAGTCTGATCACCACTTAGTAAAGTGCTTATTTTGTGTTGTTTGGAGTCATTGAGGTTTTGAATATTCGTTGAGACTTTGGAGCTGTTTGTGGCCTGAAATTTGTATGATTTCGGTTGGTGGTATTCCACTGTCCACTAATTTTTGTACCAGGTGCTTTCGTACAGAATAGTTAGTTAAGCATTTATCAGTTTGTATGCCTGCATTGGTAACCATGTTTTTGACAATAGTGGAGAGCTTATTAATACCCACAGGCTGATTTTTAAACCATTTGTGCACTTTTGATGTTTGTGTGTTGTTGTTGATAGCTAAGAAAAACGGTGCTTCAGGGTGGTTACTTTGGCTGGGTCTGTGGGTACTGTAGAGTTTGTAATTGGTGACTGGGCATCTAGTAGGATTTTGTTGTAGTTCGTATGCTCGTGGCTTTAGTTTTCTGCATTCTTTTGGGTTGGAGCCTTGTCTAGTTTTAGTTTGATGTTCACTGGTATACTGGAGGTAGAACAGTCCGTTTTATATCTTTTGCCGATGATGTCTCCCCATTTGACTGCTCTCATTTCCGTTATGCCTCTGACACCAAAGTATAGGCTAACTATTAACCACATGGTGTTAAGCAAGGCATCAGGGCTGTGTGGGCCTAGTTGTTGAGTGTTGTATAGTTTGTTGATAAGGGAATCTGTGAGCTCATCTGCTGCTTTTGGTCTGTTACCCTTGCCATAACTTTTGAGGTGTTTTTGTTTGCACTACAGAATTTCTCTGGTTGTGAGGAAAGCAGTTGATGTTGATAGAGATTCTGGATAGCGCTTGTGTTTTAAATATCTTTCAACACTCTGGAATGTGGCACATAGTGTTAAGGGCTTGTAGGGAGTTTCGTCTTTTTTGGTGGAGTGCATGAAAAAGGTAGCAAGTAATTTATCCAGGTTTGCTGGTGTAATGGTTTCAAGCGGAGTTTCTATATTGTGCTTTTCTTTGAGGTATTTTTGAACCGTCATGACATCACTGTGAGTCTTTTTCATTGTGTTGGTGTTTTTGCCTGCTTGGATATATTTTTGTATGGCATCTTCGTCTATGTCCACTGCGGTGCTAGTGCTGGGTTTTGGTTCTTCTGGTAAGTCTGTGTTTTGTGAATTATTTTGTTGCTGGGGTTCCAGTAGAGGTTCAGTGTCTTCTTCAAATTGTGTTAGTATTTGGGTTAGTTTCATTTGAAAGTCTACAGCAGTTTCCTGTGTTGCCATTTTGTATGCAGTAACAGTCATTTTTTTCTGTAATACTTGCGGTCGGAAAAGGTATCGGAAATCGAGAGTTGCAAAGTTGTTGGTGCTTTTTATAGTTTTATTATGGAAACAGCGTCTTTTCTGTAGCGAAAATGGTTGTGCTGTTTGCGATAGTAATGTAGTATGGTGGAGTGTTGTTTGCGTGCAGTTTTCTTGTTGAGTGCACGACGGGTTCTGCAGGTGGATGATTTACTGGTTGTGCCAGTGTTGATTGCATTTATGTGTGCCAACTGTGTGGGTGGCAGAATGTAGGTCCGGCACAGTGTTTGTGATTGACAGTTTTCATTTATTCCACATATGTGGGATAAATCTAGGTTGGTTAGATTTATTCCACATATGTAGAAATAAATGGATTTATTCAATGACTTTTGGTCTCACACCTATTGCATAAATATATATATATATATATATATATTATGGTATCACGGTAGTGCTATCATAGTTAGGGTTGAGGAGCCATTTACATGTTAAACCCAAAATTTTGCACCTTAATAACTTTGCAACCATTCAACGGATTTGCCTGAAATTTGGAATACAGGATCAAGACCCATATGCCTTGGGATCTGCCACGTTTCGTACCAGTCAGATGTACAGCTGCGGAGTTATTAAGCATGATCTGCGCGTGCATTTACGCTTTTTGGAATTCTACAGTCGCGCCTACAGGTCGCACAGTTTGTGCGACTGGTCCGAAATCTTCAGGGAACGTGCGACCAGGGTCCCCAATGTGCCTTTTGAAGATTTCGTGAAAAAATATTAAACGGTTCAAAAGTTATTCAAAAAACAAGTTCCCATTATAAGTCAATGGGAAAAGTTAACAAAAAGTTCGACAGTGTCACAAATGCAGTTTTTACTTTCGCAAATTACCCTTTTACTGTCACAAATCTGCCATTTTGTTTTCAGTTGGTGATCAGAAAAATGCTTGGCATTTAAATTTGGGGCCCTCTAGCAACCTAATTCCTTTTGTATTCACCTAGTCCGACCCTGAGGATGCTAGCCATGTCTTTATTTTGGGGTAAAACACCACAGAAATATGTTTTTCAGATTTCTGGAAAAAGTACTTTCGCAAAGTAGTGTCGCACTCATGAAAGTGTCTCAAATTTTTGCGAAAGCTTTCACAAATTGCGACAGTACTTTTCTAGGCTGAGGGAAAATGACAGCAATACTTTAGCACCTCGCTGCAAAAGAACAGTTTGGAGTTTTGGGCTGAAATTTGGAGGGAATGCAGCTGACATCTCACAGATGTGCCTTTCAGTACTTAGTTGAAAAAATATTACACGGCGGCAAAGTTACGGTACTCCAAATTTGACACTTTTTCCCATAGGATAACATTATGGCGTGCAACGCATTGCAGCAATCGTTTGCTGCAAAATAACGGTTTGGTCTTTTGGGCTGAAATTTGCAGGGAACACAGCCAACATTCCACACATGTGCCTTTCAGTGGTTTGGTGAAAAAATATTACAGGGAGGAAAAGTTATGGCACTCCAAACTTGTGTTTTTTTCCCATAGGATAACATTACCGCGTTCGCCGTGTCTTTCTGGGTCCGTATCTCGGTAACGGTGCGAGATATGGACTTTTCATTGAAATGTTCTTAGTCCCCCAATGGGGGCTAAGTATAAAACTAGCCAAGAAAGTGATAATTCTTATGACTTTTAAATTTTTTTCTATGTCATACGGTTCCTGAGATATAAGCAATTTACTATTCCAAGTCTTAATTTTTCTGTTCCGAGAGTCATTATTTTGCATACATTCTTTGTACTCACTGTCTTTCTCTATACAGCTTTTGGAGAAAACCAGCCTGTGCGCTTACATTTCTGTTGCCATTACCATTTCCACTTGCAGTTCTGTACCCGTTTCACTTACCGTTCATGTTTACGCCACCATATGAGTTACCCTTTGCGTTTTCATTTGCGGTTACGTTTGCGTTGTTTTTTACATTTCTATCTTTAGTACTGTTTCTCTTTCTGTTTTGCTTTGTGTCACCATGTGCATTATGATTTGCGTTTGCAGCCACAATGTTACTCTGTGACAAGACATCACATGGCTTGAGCGCGGGGCCCCACTGCTGCATTACATTCACTATTTCTTGTTATCATTCTCAAAAAGAAGGAAAATTAGAGGCAAAAAGCTCTGTTTAATGCATCAGTTAGGGTTGTTCCACAGCAACAAAAGCGAGGAAATTCAATGTTAGTGTTGAAACCCCCTTTGCACCCCTCCAGCCCACCCTCCCAACTGGAATCAGGGTGCGCATTGGGGTCATCGATCCTAACTCTCCCCCATTCTCCTATTCCTCAGCTTCTTTCCACATGTGATGGGTGAGAGTTAGGGCCGATGATTCCCAACGCACCCCGATTCCAGTTGGGGGTGGGCTGAGGGGTGCAAAGGGGTATCAACCCTAACATCGAATTTCTTGTTTTTGTCGCTAGGAACAACCCTGATGCATTAAACAGAGTTTTTGTCTCTAATATATATATATATATATATATATACACACACACACACACACATATACAACTGAGTACATAAATAATTAATGTACCACTTTTTTTCCTCACTCAGCAGGAACTGTACTGCAGCTGCAGCAGGAAAACTTTTAAGGTATGGGGTGGGTGGGCCTGTTAGCAGTCTGACTTTCAGCAGTCAGTACCAGTAAGTTGCTGGCTTTAGCAAACAGATGAAACCATAGATAAACCTAGCACTGTGCTACAGTCATATCAAACTCTCACATGACTGTTTCTTTCGTCTCGCCCCCCCTTATAGTGAACAGAATGAATTTCTTTTTGTCCTCAATTTTACGTGTATTTCATTATTATCTTCATTATTGGCAGAATGTTCACAATTTTGCATGTATTTTATTATTATTTTCATTATTGGCAGCACAATTAAAAAAATAGGGTTGAGTTCTAAAAAGTTCTAAAAAAGGTTAGAACCCTAGACCTTTTTCAAAAGTTCTAGACTAGAACTAGAATCCAGAACTTCAGAAGGTTCTGACAACCCTAATGCCAACTGATTCTCCATCACAGTGGTGGTAGCTTGTTGCGTCTAACTTATGAACTCAGTCAGGTCAAGCTGCCATCCCTTATTACTTGAGTTGTTCACTTTGACAGGGGATGGTTCGAGGGAGGATGATTTCTGTTTTATTATTTCTGGCTTTTCCAGTTTGCAAGTGGGAACACTGTGGGCCCCTTTGATGAGGGTGGAGGGGAACATGGCATGCAGGGCATTCCTTATTGACCATCTAGGAAGAGAAAATGATGGCAATTAAATGTATGGTCTTATTAATACAGTATTGCCCTTTATTAGTGATATCCTGTAAGGTGAGAGGGATCTTAATTGATGCCCTCAGCTTCATGTCTCCAACAAAATATCTATTCATAGCCAGCCCATCAGTGCAGCAGTAGAGCTACCACCCATGATGTAGATGACCCAGGTTCAGGAACAAGCTTGGGCTGCTGGAGGGCCTGCTGTGCGGGAGAAGGATCGAGCGTCCAATGGTTGCTGTCCTTCTCCGGAAAGGAAGGTTGCCATTCCTGTTACAATACTGCCACCTAGGTGACTACAGGTGGTAGTGCAGCCAAGAATGCCTGGCAAGGGATGGGTGACATCAGTTGGGGGATCCGCGCTTGACTCATTGGTCTCCCCATGGGTGCACTGATGTTGCCAGGTGGATCATGGGCACCAGGAAAAAAGCTCAACCCTGGTGCTGGGTTCTGTGGGGCCCCAGTAAATCCAGGGCATACCTCACCACCAATGCCAAGCTGCTCGACGATGTGAGCAACCAGAGGTATAGCCGGCCACCACCTACCCCTGCCCAGAGGGGTAAAAAGAGACTCCGTGAGGGCAGGCTGTGGTGGATCAGGTGGGGATCTGATGGTGGCCTGGTGGCTCCTAGCCATAAGACCAGCCCAGAGAATTAGGATCATAAAATATAAATAGAAAAAAAAATATCTATTCATATCTCAGTGAATGCTTATCATTATTACTGATATGTTTATTCTTTTTATTATTGTTATTAGCCAACAGAGCATAAAATTAGCATTACCATTGCCCTCCTACAGCTCTCTATGACATTTTTTCAGAATGACAAAACATCATTTTGTTTTCCCCACCTAAGATTGCCACTAGAAAAGATGTCTCATGTTTGGATGGTGTCTTGCATGGGCTATAATGTGTCCTGAGTACTGTACCATACTCATGATGACTACCAGAAGGGATGTGATGCTTCCGATGGCCATCCCCTTGCTGAACTATTGTTGGCTGGTATGTCCGTCTGTAGAGCTCACTTCTCCCTGCTTTACTGGGCGGTTAGTGTGCGATGGAAAAGACAGGGTATTGTGGGGGAGGGTACTGTGGATGTGGTTGAGTTCTCCTCCCTGATCCCTGTTTTCCTGTATTCAATGTAGTAGCTGTCTCACCATGGCTGTGTGCAGCCGCCACATCGTTAGGCCATGTGTATGCACGTTGGCCTGTGTGATGTCATGACATTGTTATGCCTGTGTGTGCACCTGCATAACGCATCATGTGAAGGTGATGAGTAGCGAGTGCTAGGAGAGGGAGCTAGTATTAAGAAGTGCTGAAGTAAGTATAAAGGGAAGTGGGGAGGGAAGGGTTGCCATCTCGAGAAGAAAGACAATTAAGTCCCCATGATAATCACGGCACTACCTCTTTTTCCTCCTTTGTCTGCTTGTTTCTTTTCCAAATCAGCACTCTTTGACCACTTATAAGGGATCAGCGGAGGCTGTACTCTGGCACTAAGGCTCTAGGATATCTCGCTGCATGATGGGGGCATTCTGGTTGGCCAAATTCTCTACCAAATGAAATGAGCTATATAGCACTGTGCCTGCGCAAATCTACAGTTGCTGAGGGAGGGACTAATGGTGCATTCACATCACTGGCATCTCCGCTCAAGAGGGGAAATGCCTGGCGTATGTTACATGCAACTTATAGCACTAGATTTTGAATTCCTGCACTGCACATGGTATAACAGTTTATAATCCTCATTCTCACTCTGTACAGAGCTAGGGAAGGAGTAGAGACCCATCAATCATGCTGCCTGCTATCAGAAGCAGGCAGGGAAAGTTAGTGAAGTTGAAATTACAGTTAGGTTACATATTTTTTATTTATTTATGTTTTTATAACCTGAAACACAGAAAACTGTCTCTTGCTGTTGGGTACCCTCCCCCAACCCGCACCCACCCTCACCTCATACTTACCTCCAGAGTCTGTACGATAATCTTATTGGAGCAGGAACACGTCTGCATGCTTCAAAGATGACCACCAACTGAAGAAATGCTGGTAAACTGTATAATGGCATAAATGGGGGGTCAACTTAGGTGAATATCTCGGCCATTTTTGTGACTTTTGGCCCCAAATTTTCAACATGGGGTTCTTGGGACCCCACTTCATGAACTCAGTCACTGTTATGTCGTTATTCGGTCCCAAAAGGTGATTTTGCCATCACTGCATGGAATTACCTTCCAGGAGTGATTAATGAAATGGCAGTGTCACTGTTCATGCGGTGGGCTCCCAAAAAGCCTATGTTGCAAATCTGGTGAAAATATTCCCAAAAATGACTGTGTTATGAGCTTGCATTGTGCAGTTCCCACGCACGCTCATAGCTTTGAGAATTTTTAAGATTTTCACTCCAGATTTTCAACATTGCTATTTTTCCGCACCTCCTTATGAACAGTACAGCTGTCATTTTTCACATCCTGTCCAAAATGTGTTTTCGCACATGTGGTGCACAATGGTGTGGTCACTGTGCAAAATCAACATTCGGGACAGATTAAGACAAGCATTTGTCAATGCCGACTGTTGATTGCTTATATGTGCTGTTTAGGTATTTTGAAGTGAAAGTACCATGCCTAAGAACTGTCATGTGCTCCTCCCAAGACATCCACTGTGTCTTTCTGTTCAGTATTCACAGAAGAGGGGGAGGGGCAAGGGCCACAGCAGTACGGCAGTTGCAAAGGCGTGAAGAAGTGGACAATAGTCCAGTCACAGGCAGAAGAATCCTGCAGAAGGTGAGTAAACTGAAGGTGGACAAAGCGATGGGACCAGATGGCATACACCCAAGGATATGAAAGAACTGTGAAGGGAAATAACAGTACCTGTGGCAGTCATGTTCACTGAGTCATTCAACACAGGGGTGGTACGAGAGAATTGGAGGAGGGCACATGTGGTCCCTCTATACAAATCCAGCAGTAGGGAGGAGGCAGGGAACTATAGGCCGGTCAACCTCACTTCAGTAGTGGGGAAGATCATGGAGACATTGGTGAAAGAAAGGACAGTGAGGCATGTAGAAGCCATCGGAGCCCAGGACCATAGGCAACATGGATTCACAGTGGGAAGGTCATGTCAGACAAATCTGGTTGATCTCTATGGGTGATAAAGGAAGTAAATCAGGGTGGAGCAGTGGGCAATGCTTACCTTGATGTAAGCAAAGCATGTGACACTGTCCCACATAGGAGGCTGATAAACTAGCTGAGTAGGGTGGGCATGAGGGAAAGGGTGGTAAAGTGGGTTAGAAACTGGGTAAGAGACAGGAGGCAGAGAATGGTGGTAAATGGGGTGCAGTCAGGGGAGTGGGGGTGACCAGTGTGGTGGCACAGGGATTGGTCCTGGGGCCAGTCCTGTTCAATGTCTTCATTAGTGACATTGCAGAAGGGGTGAAGGGAAAGATCTGCCTGTTTGCAGATGACACCAAGATCTGTAACACAGTGGATACCCCAGAGGGGGTGGAGAAAATGAGGAAGGGCCTGGGGAAGGTTGAGAAATGATCTGAGGACTGGCAAGTGAAATGTACTTCTAAAAAGTGCAAAAGTATGGACCTGGGACACAGAAACCCTGGGGATAGGTACAGAATGGGGGGGGGTTGGTGACAGTGACAAAGAAGGAAAGGGACGTGGGGGTTCTTATCTCAGATGACCTGAAAATGTCGAAGTGGTAAGGCATCTGGGATGGTCAGTGTCATGCTGGGGTGCATAGGCAGGGGTATCACCAGCATAAGGAGTGAGTTAGTGATGACATGAAATAAAACCATGGTCAGGCTTCACATGGAGTACTGTGTGCAGTTCTGGAGGTCACACCTTTGTAAGGGTATTAACAGGCTGGAGATGGTCCAGAGAAGAGTGAATGAGATGGTACAGAGCTTGCAACACAAGACTTGTGAGGAGAAATTAAGGGACCTCAATGTGTACTCACTGGAAAAGTGGAGGGAAAGAGGGGCTATGATAGAAACTTTAAGTACCTGAAGGTTATAAATAGAAGTACTGAGAAGCAGGGGATAGCTGCTATAGCGATATGTGCCAGCCTCTGTGTGATATTCTTTTGTTCTTATAAATCTGTAATCTCCAGTATTTCAGTAACCATATGACCACACTGCCTTCTTTAGGCAATTTTATGTTGGATGATGCCTGGTGTCAGATGGCAGACAGAGGGCTCACCAGATTGTGTTGCCATTTGAAAAACTTCATTGAGTGTTGTTTTACTGGTAAGCATTTTGGAAAGCTGGTGAAGGTATCACAATTTTTATTATGATTTTATCTCCTTATGTCTGTACCCTTTGGTCCACCACCCCCACACCCCAACAGTCATCAGTGGCCACAGCTTCAGCCTTCTTCTTGCCAAGATGGTGGGTGAGAAACATAGAAACATACAAGTTGCTGGCATATAAGGACCGCTTGGGCCACCTAGTTTGCCCATTTCCCTACCTGATGGATAAGCTGCAGATTCTAGTTAATCAACAGATTACTTCCTCCTACCCCCCAGTAGAATTGCCTTATGTCTGTCCACGAGCAGCTGCCTTCACAGTCTGTGAAGTCTGACGTCTTTCAGTGCCGCTTATTGGTCATCGTCCAACACAGGCGAGGCACTGTCAGCCCAAAAGTAACTCAGGATAAGCAGGTTTCAAAGTGGGGAAGAAATGGAGTGAGCAAGAATCAAGTACTCATTGAGATGCGGTGTCAATTTTAAGATCAGCATACTGGTGTGGACACTGCAAATAGAACCCCAGCTCTTTAAGCAGCCTTAAGAAGAGTAAAGGCTTCTCGAAGCACTGAGGTTCTGTTTATTGCAGTGTAACTGGGCTGCATCTAAGTCAGTAATTTACTGTAGCTTACATGTGGATGTATGGTAGGCCCAACTTTAAATAAACACTGCACCTGACTTAACACATGATGCGACAGAAACATAGAATTCGTCAGCAGAAAAGGACCACTCAGCCCACCCAGTCTGGCCAAGTGTTCTCTTCCTACATGTAACTCCTGCCTGTATATGTTAGTGCATGTCTTATTCTGCCTGCATCCATCAGGACCTCCTTGTGAATGAGCTTGCTTAATGGATCTTTCCTGCAATGAACTTGAACTTACTCCACTTCCATGGCCCTATTGATCTCCGTTGACCCCCTCCTTCTCCTTTCTGTAATATACCCCTATGTTTATCTCATGCATGCTTAATGCCCCCTACCATTTTAGCTTCCACCACTTCTCCTAGCAGTCTGTTCAAGGCATCTACCACCCTTTCAGTAAAGAAATATTTCTTCACATCTATCCAGAATGCCTCCCCCCCCCCCCCACCAGCTTCATTGTATATCCCTTGGTTTGGGTGCTCATCCTCATTTGAAGGAAACTCCCCAACTGTACCCTCTTTACCCCTGTGAGGTACTTTGTAGGTCTTGATCATGTCACCTCTCGGCCTCCTCTCTTCCAGAGTGTACATGTTGAGATTCTTCAGCCTTTTCTTGTAGGAATTCCTGTGAAAATTCTGAACCGTTTTAGTTGCCCTCCTGTGGAAAACCTCCACCTTATGTCCTTTCTGAAGTGTGGACTGTAAAACTGGAACAGTACTCCAGCTGGGGGTATACCAGGGAGTGAGACAATGGCAGCACAACATCCCTCCTCCTCCTACTGGAGATGCCACTCCTTATGCATCCCAGAATCCAATTTGCCCTGCCCATAGCCTTGTCACACTGTACTGCCATTCTGAGGTCCTCTGATATAATAACCTCAAAGACCCTTTCATGTCTAGTGAGTATCAGTACCTCCCCCCATCCTATACCCAGCATCAGGGTTCCTGTGGCCTAGGTACATGATTTTACACTTGTTGGCATTAAACCCCAAGTAAGTAAGAAAATGCAGTTGATTTGAATGAATTGCAGGCTTTTAAGCAGCTTTTTGGGGAGTGTGTATGTGTGTGCTTGGGGGTGGGCTGCAGTACCTCCAAGAATGCCACCAGGGCGTAATTTCAGCAAAATCATGGGGTAGCAAGGTGGGGGGCACGATGTGGGTGGGGCCACATTGTGGGCGGGGCCAGAGTTGGTGGCATTTGTCGATGTGACATAGGGTTAGTTTCCAAGTAATTTAAAAATGGCTATAAATTGAATAATAAAGTTTGAATATAAATCTGAAATGGGTCATTACAGATGTTGATTCAAATTAAATAGCTAGTTTATCAAATTATGGAATCATCAGTATAGTGAAAGTCCCATTCCTCAACTGTACAAATATTAAACAAAAACGAACTGATGAAAAAATCATGCCAAAACCTGTAAAGAAAAAAAATAATAAAAGGAAAAGAACCTATGTATGTGCAGTTTGATTGTGTCAGTAGATTTTAAAATGCATTTTGTGGTATTCTACAATTTCTACAGCTATCAATATAATTTACAATACTTGGTGATACCTCTATAGTCTCTTGGCCTATTTTTCTGCTGACAGTGCCCTGAACATAAAGCAACCAAACTGCACATGCAAGTGCTTTATACTGCCCTGGGCCTGCATCCGAATGGTCACAAGACACTCCACGTTTCCCCTTGAGTGTCAATGAATTACTAAAGAAAATTAAGGAAATCTCAGTTTGAACTCTAACCTTTTGCACCCCGGCTGCATGAGTAGAGACTAATTTTAGCACATATTAACTGGCATAGCAACTGCATTTGAAAGGAATCCAACCAATGGCAACCAAGATATGTAGAACTTTAACCAACATTAAAGGCTGGCATTATATATACAAGCCACATTACATAAACATAAAACTCCACCTGTACGTGCATAAAAACATTCAAGACATTGTCTGTTTAATTTAGTGTCACTGTAATGCCACATACACATATACCATGTGGGTTTTCTCAGACAATCCCCCCCCGTAACAAAGGATTGTGGGTTTATTGTAGGTGGTGACTCCTTGGCACATACTGAAGCTATTATGTGGGTCATGTACTGGCACCACTGCTAAAGAAGTCCTGCCAACGTGATACTACCAGCCTTTCCTAATCATACAATCAGGGATTACATGGGCAAGCCATATTTCTACATGCAAAACTGCTGGACTAACACTGCTGACACTATGTAAGCCCTAGAAATGAATCCAGATGTAACATCACAGACACTCATTTTCTAGTATCTTTGGATGGCTGCTGGGCTAATATTACTGACACTTTAGCAGACCTGGGTAAGGCAGCTGGGTTACCACCACAAAACTGTGGTAGCCTTGGGGAAGCTACTGATCTAATATCACTGAAATTCTAGCAGCCTTGGGGAAAGCTGTTAGACTAGTACTGCTGACATCCTGGTAGCCCTGGGAATGGCTGCTGAGGCTAGTACTGCTGGCACTTAGCCTTGATGAAGGCCGCTAGGCCAAAATCCTGACACTGATAGCTATGAGGAATGCTGGGCTTACACCACTGACATGCTAGCCTCAGAGAAGGCTTTGGGGCAATACATGGGCAGAACCAATGGGGCCAGTCCTCAACTTTTGGAGCCAACTGCTCAATGATATTAGCATCAACATGAAAGTCTAGGTAGGATGTGTGCCCCCAACTTTTCAGCTGTGGTTGCTCCCATAAACACCACGGACACTAATATTCTTGCAAACATCACTGACAGTAGCAACCCTGGGAAGGATTCTGGGCTAACATTCTTGCATTCTGTTAGTGCTGATGAACACTGCTAACACCACCACTGACAATCTTGCAGCCCTGAGAAAGGCTGCTAGGCTAACACTGGCTGACACTCTGATAGCCCTGAGGAAAGACTGTTGGGCCTGCACCTCTGACACGCTGTAGCCCTGATGAGGATTTCCAGACTAGCACTGCTGACATTTCAGTAGCCTTGAGTAATGTTATCTTTGCTTTGATCCCATGCTATTAGCCTCTTTAGGAACCCGTTTCACAAAGTGTAACAATGAGCCAGTACCTAATTTGTATTCAGTGAATTTGCTGAAATTTGGCTCGCTTACCTTCAGTTCAGTCCAGCTGAAGTTTTGGGCCACTTTGGATCACTTCAGCCTTTGGCAAAAAAAAAAAAAAATGTCTAGCCCTTCATAGTAGCCTCCAAAGTAGTCCTATAGCCACTTCTTCATTACCACAATCACTCTCCACCTCCCAGACTTTTTTATTAAGAAAACAAAATCCAGCTCCTGGGACAGCACCAGGTATTGAGTTTTGTTTCAAAAACAACTGGAGAAACAGGAGAGGGTGGATGAGGTTAGAACTGACAGGAGTGACCCCAGTATCACTTGATCCTCCGGCATCCCCTCCGCTGCTACTGACCACCCCAGTCTTGACCCCAAAATCAGGTAATCAACCAATGTCTTGCTAACTGTTATACATTTGGTGCTTTTAAAAAGTAAGGATACTGATTACTGGAAATGTAAGCCTCCTTTAAAAAAGATATTCATGAAAACTTGCAGTTAGTTCACATTATGGAAAGACTGGAAGGCTAACTTAATCTTAGTGGGTTTGAATCTGATGATTCAAATGACTAAACTGACACATCCTTCACTTATCATTTTAACCACCATTAGAAGGAAAGGAGAATATTTATCATTTAAACAATAAACATTGTAGGCCACTTGAGGAGAGGAAGTGCTACAGTTAGATTTATTGCTTTAAAACCTGGCAAGCTATCTGTGGTTTGCCCACATGGTCCTTCAGCGCAATTTATATTTACTGACAATATATATTTAGTGTTTTAGTATACCTGTAGTGCTTGGGGAGTCAGATTGCATCCTTACCTTCACGGCTTCTGGTCTGGACTGCCCTGCCTTCTCTGTGACATAAACAATCAATGCTTCACTCCTCTTTCCTCACTCTGCTTGCTCGCCTCGCCCACCACCGGTTTAAGTAACTACCAGCTGAAAAGCTGAATTTCAAAATCACCGAGCCTGTCTCACACTCTAGCCTCTCGTTGCTCGCCACCTCAGTCGCAATCTCTTCAACTTGCCTGGAAGTTGTTTCAGTGGTGGTGGTTGGGTAGGTTCCAGTTTTTTTTCACTGATGCTCCCGCTCAATCCTCCAGTTTGTCAGGTGACCCTCTCTCATGCCATGGCAGCAACAGGATGGATGTTGGGGTCGTGAGTGGGTGGATGGTGGGCTGAGTGTCGAAGCAGCGTGCAGCGCGCCAGGCACCACCTCGCCAAACAGACTCCTTGTTGAAACGGCTCCCTTCCGCCTCGGTAGCACAAAGCCACAAACAACTTGCACAAGCCACAGGTGCGTGCACGGGCAGGCACGTAATGCCAGGGAGGCAAAAAAAATATGTTTTAATATTTTTAAGCATCCATTAAGCCATGGCATGGGCAGAGGTCACAAGCCCTGTCATAGGGGTTGCAAAATGTTCATAGGGGTCGTAAATGCGATCCCTGGTGACCCCTAAATGATGCCCCTGAAGGGAGGTGGGGGTTGTCTTGGGCAGACTCGATGAGATGAATGGTATTTGTCTGCTGGCATGATTCTAGAATTTTTAGAATCTAATAGTTACAGGACAGTAAGCAACATCGTTTCCCAGGGTGAAGTAGTGCTGGTGACAAGGAAAGGTGAACAGGAGGTGTGCTGTCAATGTGGCCTATATGAACTTCAGTAGAGTCTTTTACACAGTAAGAGGCCTAGTGGTAGGTGACAAAAAAAAAAAAAAAAAAAAAAAAAAACAATGGGTAGGAACTTGAAACATAGAAATTATCGGCACAAAGTGCCACTTGGCTCACCCAGCCCATCCAGATTTTCCTTGCCTGTTCTATCTCTGCAGACCCAGCCTGGTCTCCATCTACCCTCCCCTCCTGCTTGCCTATTACCAATATTCCCTTATGCCTATCCCATGCGTGTTTGAAGTACCCTCCCACACTGTTTGTGCTCCCACCAACTCTGCTGGCAGCCTATTCCAGACATCCACCACTCTTTCACTGAAGTAATACTTTCTTACACCCCTTAAACTTCCCCATCCCAGCTTCATTGCAGTCCCCTTGTCCTGGTGCACTTCCTCATTTGAAATAGACTCCTCTCCTGTACCCTGTTCACCTCCATGAGATACTTGTATGTCGTTATCATTTCCCCCTCTCCATCCTTTCTTGTAGGGTGTACATGTTGAGATCCATCAGTCTCTCTTCATAGAGTTTTTAATGTAACTCCTGCACTATTTTAGTTGCCCTCCTCTGGACTATCTCCACCTTGTCTATGTCTTTCTGAGATGTGGCCTCCAGAACTCATCACAGTACTCCAGGTGGGGTTTCATGAGCTTTCGATACAGTGGCAACATCATCTCCCTCTTCCTGCTGGTGATGCTCTCCAGATGCTCTACAGCATCCAGTCAGCCCTGCCCACTGCCTTGTCACACTGCACCACCAATTTGAGGTCATCAGATAACCCTAAGGCCTCTTTCCTGCAATGATGGTCAGTAACTTGCCCCTCATTTATAACCAGCTCCTGGTTCTATGCCCTATGTGCATTATTTTGCACATTTTAGCATTGAATCCAGCTAATAATCATACCAGAGGGTTGGAAATCTCTACCCTGCTCATTTATCAAATTTTAATCACATTTCTTATAAATCCATGCATTTTCTAGGACTGTGCTACTAGTTTGTGGCCCATGTCAAAGCAATCATTATAAAATGGGCAAATGAGTTCAAGGAATCTGATTGGTTATTAGCCATGCAGTAAGTGTCTAATGCATAGCTAAAACTAAAACTCCACGTGGAATAAACAGCCCCATTTATAAGCGCAACAAATGCCACTCTGGGGATGTGTGTTAGACAGTTCTAGGAGACTGAATGCACTCGGCCTGCAGCTTCGTACTCCTCACCCCCCTATCTGTGCATTAGAACCGTTTAACACACACCTGTTATGTCTTATTGCTTACTCAGTGTTCGGTTCAGTTCATTCCCCCAGCTGCTATGCCCTGACCACTCCTCAAGTTTCCCAAGATACCTATTTCTTCTCTCCACCCCTCCTGGTAGCCACCCTATTACAGATTTTGATGTCATCTTCAACAAGCATTTGTCAATGCTGAATGTTTGCCTTGCGATATTAGCATTGAAAGTGCAGGGAGTTAGACAGAAGCAGGATAGGAATGGCAGTGAAGTATTGATCACGCCAACCCCTCCATCCTGCAGAGATGGACAGGCATTGGGGTGTGCCTTTGGGTCATCGCCCATAACGCTCATGCCATGTCGGGAGGGGTGGAACCTCATTCTATCCTGTAGACACCGACAAGTGTTGAGGTGTGCCTTGGGGTGTTTGGCTTTACAGTCACACCATTCCATAAGCACATATGCTGAAATGGGTGCAGTATAGGAGAATGGGGTGAACTCTGTGGCAAGAGTCAAGGCACACCTCAATGCCTGTCACTGGCTTCCAGGTGGGGGTGGGGTGGAATGGCATGGTATTACAGCCGGAAATCAAAGGCACACCTGATGCCTGTCAGTCTGTACAGGGTGGGACATTATGGTTAGAAACCCTAACATCCCGGAGCGTTTGTTGATATTTACTTTTCATAAATTTTCACCGTGGCCTTTTGTGTCCCACCTCATGAAAGCATTTGGGACCTCTGTTCATGAACAGTGGCACTGTGATTCTGTGAATCTGTCCTGAAGGTTGATTTCCCACAGTAACCATTCATTCTGTACCAGATTTGCAAAAACATAGTTTGGCCAGGATGTGAAATAACATCTGTACCATTCATACGGAGGTGTGAAGAGATGGCAATGTTGAAAATCTGGAATGAAAATATTAAAAGTGCTTTCCGAACTTATGACTTGCGTGAAGCTGCACAATGCACCTCATGCTTACAGTCATTTAGTGGAATTATTTCACCAAATTTTCAACATAGGTATTTCGGGACCTCTGCTCATGAACAGTGTCACTATGATTTTCTTAATCTGTCCCGAAGTTGATTTCCCACAGCGACTGTGCCATTGTAGCATCAGATGATGCAAAAACACATTTTGGACAGGATACAGAAAAATTACAGCTGTACTGTTCATAAAGAGATATGCAAAAATGACAATGTTGAAAATCTTGGGTGAAAATTACAAATCCTCGAGAAGTTACTGGTGTGCATGGAAACTGCACCAATGCACATTTGAAACAGTCATTTTGAATTTTTACCAAATTTGCAACTATAGGCTTTGGGAGCACCTCATAAACAGTGATACTATTGTTTTGTTAATTGGTCTCAAAAGGTAATTCTAGCAGTGACTGCAATCACCTTTCAGGACCAAATAATCAGATGACAGTATTGAATTCATGGTGGGGTCCCAAGAACCCATGTTGAAAATGTGGTGCTAAAATTCACAAAATGTGAATATCCACCTAAATTGAAAAAAAAAAAACATTTTGCCATTATACAGCTTACCATCAGTTTGTGGTCAGCTTTGAAGAGTCTGAACATGTTCCTGCTCCACCAAAGATCATCACGCCAGGCTCTGGAGGTAAGTATGGGATGAATGTGTGTGTGGGGATGTTGGGTGTGCAGAGGGTAGATGTGGGTTGGGGAGGGGCACGAGGAATCAACAAGGACCATTTCTTTTCTTTTACAGGTTAAAAAATACCAGCGGAAGGTTTTCCTTTACAGGTTTGTTTTGGTACACTGGGTGGGCTTCCAGTATGCCACCTGTATTTTAGGAGGAACTGAAGCCGTGAGGTTGGGCCTCCATTAGCACAGAAAAAGGGTCTGTATTTGGGGGGTCACATGATACCGAGGGGGACTGGGCACCCTCAGCGCCACAAAAACTATTACAGGGGACATTATGCGATGGGATTGGGCTCCCCATTGGCAAATGAACTAGGGAGGGGCATGCCGACAGGGATTGGGGCACCCGTCGGCTCCCATGGGGACTGTGAGGCGGACGGTGACAGCTGCCCATGTTTATTGAAATGGGACACAGACAAGGCAAGTTGTGATTAGCCGCTGGAATCAAGGACCACCCAGCAGAAAGAGAGCTGATTGTTAAATGATGGGGCGCTCCAGAATGCGGCAGCAAATTTCTTTCAAGTTGGTGGCATGCTGTAATACTGCTGTCATTGACAGCATGCTCCTCTATTGGTGCCACAGAGACCAGCCCCAAAAAGCACTGCGGCATTGACCACAACATTGCCTCACCTCCACAACCCGCTACTCCAGCAAGCTGCCACAACATGTTTCTTGCATGTGCGTGCAAACAAACATAAAAGGCATACCTTCCCTTCTAGTTCTTCTGCAATGTGACTTAGAAGACATTGAAGAGGACCAGTCCAATGGTGAGCCCTGGCACCCACTGGTCGCTGTCCCCAATTAGAATGAATGCCATTACCATCACCTCTGTCGCCTAACCTTAACCAATGATCCCCTGGTTGGTTGGGACTAGAACCAGGATTGTACTAAATAGGGAATTCTCAGGGAGATGGGAGTCATGGTCAGTACTTTGTCTGTTCTCTTCAATATATTCATAGGGGACATAAGGGTGAAGCATGAAAGAATAGTCTATCTATTTGCTGATGACACCAAGATCTGCAATAGTGTGGACATAATCGAGGGAATGCAGGCCATGGTAGGGACCTGGAAAGACTAGAAGAGTAGTCAGAATTTTACAGCTGGGATTCAATACCAAAAAGTGCAAAGTCATGCACATCAGACACAAAACCCAGAGCCGAGTACAAGATGGGAGGAGAGGTCATGGCATATATATCATAGGAAAGGACCTCAGGGTTATCAATCAAATGATCTGAAAGTAGTGGCCTAATGTTCAACGGTGGTGGGGAGATCAAATATGATGATGGACTGCATAGGGAGGGGATAGCAAGCAGAAGGAGGTAGGTTACACTCAGTAGCATTATTCACTAGAATCCATAGGGGTTGCAAAGTCCCATTTCAGCAAAAGCATAGGGGTTGTTAAACTCCCCCAACTACCACATTTATATAAATAAATACTAGGGAAACCTTGTTTTATGGTTCTTAGGGGTTGCAGTGGGCATCATAGGGGTTGCAAAAAAATCATAGGGGTCTCAACCGCAACCCCTGGCTACCCCTAAATGACGCCCCTGATGCCACCATATTCCCCACCCCCTCAAACTGTCTGCCCAAGTACTCAAACCTCCTCCTCACTACTTCTACAGTGTCCCCCAAGTCGTTTGTAGCCACATGCAACAGTAAATGAGGTTTCTTCTAGCCCCTTCCTGCATGCTTGAGCAGTGCCTGCCCTGCCCCTCCTGCACTCAACCTGGGGACAGCTTCAATCCAAATATGGGTGTGCCTTTCCCCCTTTCCACTCCATCTCACCCATTTCAGTATAGAATCTCCAGGATGAGTACCCCCTGCCCCTTACCACCTTTCCCTTCTAATGCCCTTTCCACCACTTCCCTGTCCCTTACCCCCACCAACTGCACCCTCTGTGACTTCTATATCTGTTCCCCCTACTTCCGCCTCACCCCTTTTCTCTGCCTTATTCCTCCCATCCCCCTTGAATGCATTCCCAGCCTGACTACTTCCTACTAGGCTTCCCATGTAGACCTCCCCTCCTCCCCTGCTGATTTCCAACCCCTCTCCTATCCTCGATGTTGTCAATTTAGAGCCCCCATTTCCTTCTACCCCGATAGTGATGCCCCTCCCATCCTTCCCCCTTCCCATAGCCTTCTCTCCTTCAGTCACCTACCCCTCCTTCCTTACTAGCCCCTTCTACCCTTTTGTCCTCTCTATCTCTTCTCCTACCTGTTGCCATCCCTTTCATGCCCCACTTGTCCTCCCCCTCTTCAGTATGTTCCTGTTCCCCCTCTCTGTCCCATAGCAGAGGTTCGAATCTAATCGTAATCGATACCTGTCTTACATCTCTTGCCCCTATTGGTTCCCCCCTCCTACTTGTTCCCCTCCGTGCCACCCCTGGTGCCTCCCTACCCACAGGCATCTGCTCTCTCCCCTGGTACTCCTCATGGTGTCTTCCTCCCCCATCAGGAGGCAGCCCTGGCCTCACCTAGGGCATCCACTCTCTTCTTCTCTCTTTCCTGTTAGTGCCTCTGATACTGGGGTCAGTTTCAGTCCCTAGTTATTATTCCTCTGTTCCCCTTTGCCATCCTCAATTCCCCCCCTCAGGATACCTATTATACTCATCTGCCCTGCCACTTACACTCCTCCTTAACCTCCACAGTTCCTTCCTCAAATTAGCCAGTCATCTACAGAACATACACCCCTCCATCCTCCAAGCCTAGTCCAGGATCATGGCACACCCACACCCTGTACACCCCTCCACACTTCCAAAGATGCCTGCCTCAGTGCCATGTGGCACCTGCCCCATTGTCGGCACCATCTTATGCTAGGGGCTCTTACTCCCAGGTTCTGTACCGTACTACAACTGGTAGGCCCCTATTTACTCAAATTCCTGTCCCCTCCCACACTAGTCCCCCTACTGACCCCTTGCCAATGGGGCTAATTCAGGCTCAAATGTCATCTGTTAGACACTGTAGTACTGTAGCAATCCTAAAACCTCCTTGTCCGTTTTTCACCCCTCAGCTACCATACTTTTTGTTCTCGGCTCTCATATAGTTTCACTTAGCCCAGTTAGAAATCCTAGTGCACTCCAAGTACTACTTAGTTCAGTTAGAGAAATAAACAGAACAAATAAACGTGTATTATTTCAGCAATCATAACAGTATAGCTCAGTACTTAGTTCAGTTAGAGAAAGAGACAGAAGAAATAAATCTATATTATTACAGCAATTCTAAAGCATCCAATCATTGCTTTGTCTCGACTCCAGAGACCCTGCTGTAATACAGGACCTCAGAGGACACTGGGCGGGAGGGTGGGCAAGTGTAAAGTCCCGGCAACCTCCACTGAGCTCATTCACTCCCTCTCTCACTCACTCATTCTATTTCTCCCCACACTGTAGGCTGCCCTTTTGTACTGGGCTCCTGCTTGCATTGGCACCTTTTTCTGCCCACAATGAAATCTGCAGCAGTCCCAACAGAGCTCCGTTGAGCTTGCTCACTACCCCTCTCTCACTTGCTCATTCTGTTTCTCCCAGAGCTGTAGGCTGCCCTTTTGTACTGGGCCCCTGCCTGCGTTGGTACCTTTTTCTGCCCACAAAGAAATCTGCAGCAGTACCGACACAGTTCCATTGAGCTAGCTCACCCCCCCCTCTCTAAGTCACTCATTCTGTTTCTCCTGGTGCTGCAGGCTGCCCTTTTGTACAGGGCTTCTGCCTCTGTTGGCACCTTTTTCTGCTCACAAATAAATCTGCAGCAGTCCTGACAGAGCTCTGTTGAGCTTGCTGACTCCTCCTCTCTCACTCGCTTGTTCTATGTCTCCTGGCGGTGCAGGCTGTCCTTCTGTACTGGGCTCCTGACTGCTTTGGCACCTTTTTCTGCCCACAAAGAAATCCGCAGCAGTCCCGACAGAGCTCTATTGAGCTCGCTCACTCCCCCTTTCTCACTCAGTTGTTCTGTTTATCACGCTGCTGCTGGCTGCCCTTTTGTATTGGGCCCCTACCTGCATTGATGCCTTTTTCTGCCCACAAAGAAATACACAGCAGTCCAAACAGAGCCCCATTGACCTCGCTCACTCCCCCTCCCTCACTCGCTCATTCTGTTTCTCCCAGCGCTGCAGGCTGCTATTTTGTACTGCGTTCCTGCCTGCGTTGGCACCTTTTTCTGCCCACAAAGAAATCCGCACCACTCCCGACAGAGCTCAGTTGAGCTCGGTCACTCCCTCCTCTCACTCGCACAATCCTAATCTGTCCCAAACACTGATTTCCCAAAGCGACTGGGGTATTCTGCACTGCAAGTGTGAAAACACATTTCGGCCATGATGTGAAAAATGACAGCTATACTATTCATAACGATGTGTGAAAAAATGCCAGTGTTGAAACTCTGGCGTGACAATATTACAAATCTGCGAAGTTACAAGGGTGCGTAGAAACTGTGCAATGCACACTTGTAACACAGTCACGTGATGGGCTACCATCACCAAATTTTCAACATAGGCATTTTAGGACCTCTGCTCATGAACAGTGTCACTGTCATTTTCTTAATCTGTCCCAAACACTGATTTCCCACAGCGACCACGCTATTCTGCACCGGATGTGCGAAAACACATTTTGGCCATTATAGGGAAAATGACAGCTGTACTGTTCATAAGGAGGTGTGAAAAAATGCCAGTGTTGAAAATCTGGTGAGAAAATATTGCAAATTCAAGAAGTTACAAGCATGTGTAGCAACCGCGCAATGCACGCTCATGAAACAGTAATTTTTTGGATTTTTTTCCACCAAATTTGCAACATATGCTTTTTCAGAGCCCACCTCATGAACACTGGCACTGTCATTTCATTAATCGGTCCCGAATGGTGATTCCGCACAGTGACCGCAAAATCATCTTTCGGGGCCGAATAACGGCATGCAAGTGGCTAAATTCATGAGATGTCCCAAAAGCCCCATGTTGAAAATTTGGTGCCAAAATCTGAAAAATGCCTGAGATATGCACCAAAGTTGAAAAAACTTATTTATGCCACTATACAGCTTACCAGCATTTCTTCAGTTCGCGGTCACCTTTGAAGAGTGCAGATGTGTTCCCAGTCCACAGAAGATTGTCGCACCTAGTTCCTGAGGTAAGTATGGGGTGGACAGTTGGAGTACACAGCTGAAGGGCACTGGTTGGGGGAGTGGGCACAGATGGTGAGGGACCGATTCCTTTTTTTCAGGGTTAGAAAAAAAAGAGACACCACAGGACTTTTTTTCTTTCTGCAGGTACTTTTGGCGCGCTGGGGTGGGCTCCCAGCATGCCACCTGCGTGTTTTGGGGTGGGGGAACTGGAGCCGACGGGGATTGAGCACCCCCATTGGCACATACTGGTTGGGGGGGTCTCATGAGCTGGGGGGTTGGGCAGCCAATCAGCACACAAGAACTGGGGTCATGCTAACAGGGATTGGGCACCTCTGTTGGCAAAGAACGAGGGAAGGGATATGCTGCCAAGGGGGATTGGGCACCCCCTTGGCAAACAACACAAACTAACAGGGACTGGGCTCCCCGTCAGAAAACTGATCGGGGAATAAAAGGGAGCCCTGCAATGACGGGCGCTCCCTAATTGCAGCGGATAACTCTGCAATGATGAGGCGGCCCCCTGATTGCAGTGGCTAAAATGTTTCAAGGTGGTGGCATGCAGGCTGAACTAGTGTCAGCAGCAACCTGCCACCCCATTGGGGACAGCATGCCAAGCCTCAAAAGGCAGTGGGGGCATTGGCCACAACAGTGCCACTCCTCCACAACCTGCTTCTGCAGCAAGCTGCCACAACATGTTTCTTGCACATGCGTGCAATCAACATAAAAATCACAGAGCCACTGTTCATGAGCGAAGGTCACAAAATGCCTATGTTGAAAATGTGGTGTAAAAAATCCCCAACATAATTGCATTACAGGTGTGTGTTGTGCAGTTTCAACGCACTTTCATGACTTCACCAATTTCTTTATATTTTCACTCCAGATTTTCAACATTACCATTTTTTTACACCTCCTCATGAACAGTACAGCTGTCATTTTTCACATTCTGCCTGAAATGTGTTTTTGCACCTGTGGCACCAAATGGCACAATCACTGTGCAAACTCACCTTTCGGCTAATGAACTGATAGTGTCACTGTTCATGAGGTGGGGTCACAAAAAGCCCATGTTGAAAACTTGGAGTGAAAATACCAAGAATCTCGCAGGGCATTAGGGTTTCCAACCATAACACCCTACCCTGTAGGGATAGGCAGGCATCAGGGGTGTGATTTGGGATTGTTGACAGTAATGCTCATGCCATTCCATCCCCACCCCCACCCTGCAGCCAGTGACAGGCATAGAGTGTGCCTTGGACTCTTTGGCCCCAAAGTTCACCCCGTTCTCCTATACTCCACCCATTTCAGCATATTTCCTTATGGAGTGGGGTGAATGTAAAGTCTGAACACCCCAAGGCATACCTCAACATTTGTTGGTGTCTGCGAGGTAGGGTGAGGTGAAATGATGTGAGCATTATGGACGATGACCCAAAGGCACACCCCAATGCCTGTCCATCTCTGCAGCGTGGGGGTGGGGCTGGCATCAGTTCAATTCTTCACTGCCATTCTTATTCTGCATTTGTCTAACTCCTGCACTTCCAGTGCTAATGCCAGCAACCAAACATTTGGCATTGACAAATGCTTTTTTTATATATTTTGCTCTATATTACCCCTTCTCTCCACCATCATCACCATTATTTGGGGAACCCTAGGCTGGGTATCCCTCAGCTCCATCCCAAGTAACTCCTTTTGGGATCCATCAGGCCTGCCCCCATCCTGCCATGGTTTGCCCTTGGGCAGGGAGTGGAGGGAACCCCCCCTTTGCCCCCCCACAGTCTGTAAGTGAGCATTGGGTGGTCTTAGATGGCCCCTCAGGGAGCCTGGTTTGGGAGTCTTGGGGCAGTTGGGTCCCATCTACTGACAACCGGAGTGGGATTTTTCCTGTTTTCTGTTCCTTCCCAGAACGCCGGCACTTGAGAGAATCCAAGGAGGCGGTGCACGTTGACATGTGCCACTGCTTCGGATTCTGGCCAACGTCCTCCTGCCTGACTTTCTGCATTCCCACTACACCTCCATCCGTGGTCACCCAGGTGACATTAAAGCGGCAGGAGTTGCAGTCCACCCTCCCTGGAGGAGAAGAGCAGTCCTCCAGGCACTCGATCCTCCTCCCCCTGACCAATCATCCAGCATCCAGAGGTTGCACCAACCCCCAGGTCACTGGTGTCGCAAGTCAAGTGCACCTTAATCGATGAGTACTGGTGGCTGGAGTCAGATAAAGACTGGAGGTAGGCCAGTGCAGTACTGACAGGACATGTAAATGGGTCTTCTAAATGGGAAGAATATCATATGGAGAAATGCTTCCACTTCAAAGAATAGGCATGCCTTGTAAAAGTCTTTCAAGCTGCAAGCATGCTATCAGCCACCTGGGAGAAACTCTGAAATGGGCAATGGCTACATCTTCTGGAGCCCTGCATGTAGATGCAGGGATCACAGATCTGGATAGACCAGGAACCCCCCCCCCCAATCATTTGGCAGTAGACCCCAACACAAGGGCAGCTGAACAGGTGGTTCCACTACCAGATGATTCAGCACTGGAAACCATATCACACAGGGCCAGAAGGGAGCTATAAATATTGGTGTGGCCTGCTCTGGCCACAGTTTGAGTAGAACCCTCTGAATGAGAGGGATCAGAAGCAACACGTAAAGGAATCTCCTTTTCTAGGAGAGGGACAACACATCTTGTCAAAATAACTCCAGACCATGGAGCGAGTGGGCAGAAATGTGGCAGTTTTGCATTGTTTGGGGACTCATAAAGGTCCAACTCTTGATGACCCCACCTTATAAAGAGGTTGTTTACTATGGAGATCAGCAGTTCCCTCTCTTGTACCCATGAGACCCATGAGTGGGACTGACTTAACCTGTCTGCTAAGACATTTTGGACACCTGGAAGAAACACGGCTGACAGGTGAAGGCCATGAAACATCATCCAGTATGATACTCTCATCACCTTCTTACATAGGGGTTAAAAGTTAATGCCCTTGCTTGTTTATGGAGTGCATCACACTGACATTGCCTGTTCATATAAACAAGGGACAGGGACTGAGGTGTTCTGTGAAGGCTAGGAAACCAAGCAGAACAGCCCTCATTGCCAGAACATTGATGCTGAGAACTTCTAATCCAGCAGTCATGGCACACCGACCACACAATAATGTTGTCCACAATTCAATTCAGATAAAGTGCATAGGGTTTATTTTCTCACCACACGGAGCACACAATATTGCCTCAGAAACCCATAGTAACAAACGTCTAACATTTCACCAAGTCATTGGTTTTTACGAAGATAAAATGAATCAGTGTTCACCATTATTTTATAGCCCAAACAGCTGAGATCACAAGGCAATCATTTAAAGTGATATAGTGCTTTTATACAAAAAGTGCTATGACTCCAATAACCAAAAACATTTTTATATTCCAAGTGATCAAACAGTGTAGAACAACACCAATTGAAATTGCTCACTTCTAATCCTTTCTTTCGTTTATTTCAAGCTAGTTCCTTTACTTTTTATACTTTTTACCTATACTGCATTAAAAGCACTCTAGGATGTACCATTTTAACTAGAAAATAATTTCCTTTCACATTCAGATTCAGCAAAAGCCTTACAAAGGGCATCATAACAGTGCGAAGTTTGCCATGTAGATTTTAAAGGATAGTGATCAAGAGACCATTTTTCTATTTAAATCATGTGTATAAGGATTTCATTGTAATTTACACATAGTATCCTTCTTTATAGAAGACTAATGTGTCTTGAAAAAGAGCACAAGAGCCCTTCATCTAAAGTCAGGGAAATATTTTTTTTATTCCCTTTTTCCAAAAAGCGAGAGATAAGTGACAGTGGGATCCATGATAAGAATTGGAGGCGGGGGGACCTATAGAGACAGCAAGCACGCAAGCCATCTACTTTCTCATTGGTGAATTTACATTTACAAAGTATCACAGGCAACTATAGGGTAGCTTTTATTTCTATAGATTGCTGAGAACCAGGAGGACAAGGATAATCATAATTATTTCTATAAGACTACAAGGACAAAGCTGAAAGGGTGAACCTGGAGTCCACATAGTCCAAAGTCCATGTGTATCTTCAAAGAAGACGATTTAAGATAAGTTAAGGGAAAATGACGCTACTTCATGTACAATCTAGTTTCCTCGGACTGAAATCTCTTCATTTCAAATCCTGTAAGAGAAATAGACCGATTGGTTGTTTAGTTAACAACTGGCTTGAGCTCTATATGGTTAGTGTCTGGCTTTCAAAAATGGCCTGAGTGCTATATGGTCATTCAACCCAAGTCCCATACAGGCACCCATTGTGCATATCCAGTAATTTTCTCTTTGACTCAACAAGCAATCTCTACTTCCTCCTCTGGGTCCCAGCTTGACATGTTCCAGTCCTACAAATTTAAGGGTGTGTTATGTTCTATTTGCCACATTTTTCATGTGGACTGCCCAAGCATTTTCTAAATTTTCATTTCTTATTTCCCTGATATGTTCTCCTTTACTCTCCTTCCACTTCCTCTTTGTTTTTCCTATATAGTATGCCTGGACATACAAATGACATGTAAACCACATAAGTAGTATTTCAATTGATAAAGTGGTTTATATTATACATTTTTCCATTTTATGGGTTCCTGAATATACTACACTCGTGTACATCTTTGCAGAAAGTGCAATTCCCACACTTTTTACAACCACATGGTAAGGGGAGTAACCAATTTCTGGGTTGCTCCGGTTTCTGGGAGGAGCTAACTAGCATGTCTTTTAGATTTCATGCTCTTCTCTATCACATCCTTGGAGTGACCTTTGCCACTTCCCTAAGTCTGTGATCAGCTGACAGGACATGCCAATGTTTATTTATAATACTTTTGACCTGCCATGATCTTGTACTAAATGTTATTAGAAAATTCAATTGATTAGGTTCCCCCCTTCTCTGTTCTTTGTTTTCTATGAGCAGGTCAATTCTGTCCAGAACGTCATATGTTTCTTTACCTCTAGTGAATGTTTCCATAGAATAGCCCCTTTCCAAAAAACACCTTTTTGTATCCCCAATTCTTTTGTCAGGTCTGATTCTGTACTACAGCTTCTTTTGTCTTTGTAATACTGGCTTTTGGGGATGTTCTCCTACTTCTGGCGGGGGTGACAACTACTTGCTAACAATATGATGTACACCCTAGAGGACAGAAGGGACAGTGGGGATATGATAGGGACATTCAAGTATCTGAAGGGAATCAATAAGGGTGGGTGCAGACAGGGTCTTTAAGCTATGGAGAGGGAGGGACACCAGGGGGCATGGGCTGAGAATAAAGTGGGGAAGATTTAGGAGGGAAATGAGGAGACACTATTTCACGGAGAGGTGGTAGCAAAATGAAACACACTACCAGAATGGGTGGGATCATGTAAATCTGTGAACAGCTTTAAAAGGGCATGAGACAGGGAGCAGGGGAGAGTGATACTGGGGGAGATGGGGGAAGACAGTGGGATGACAAAGGGGAGGGGGTAGGGCAGCTGCAAACTAGGGGTGCTAGCTGCACACTCGAGCAGACATAGATAGACTGGGTGGTCTGTTTCTGCTGGCACATTCATATGTTTGCATGTTCATAATATAGTGTTTCTAGCTGTCATTTTTCCAAACAGAAAAGTTTCTATTTTTCCCCTGTCATTGATTTTTATTTTTAAGTCCAAAAAGGAGATCACTTTGTCACTTGCTTCATAAGTAAACCTAAGGTTAGCATTTGTACTGTGCAAGAAGGAAACAAAATCTTCCAATTCCTTGGTTTCACCCTGCCACACCAGGAGAATATCACCAATAAAGTGTCTCCACAATGTGATTTTGGATAAAAAAGAATTTGAATGTCTGTCCTATACTGTGCCCTCCTCCCAGAATCCGAAATATAAATTAGCGTAACTAGGGGCAAAACTTGCTGCCATCGCTGTGCCTTTTCTTTGGTGGTATGTCTCATTCTGAAACATAAAATAGTTACCTTCTAATGCTAGTCTTGCAAGTTCTTCCAATAAATCTGTATGTGGTTTGGACCCAGTTCCCTTTTGTTCAAGTAATACCTCAATGCTTTAAGATCATCACTGTGAGATATATTAAAGGAATAATGCCTGACAGGGTGGGTGTTATGCTGGGATAACATCCCACCTCAGGTGGTTGGGCCCGAGGCCACCAGCCGAGGGCATCCAACACCTGAGAAGGGGTATTATCCCAGCATAACACTCACCCTGGAGGGCATTATTCCTATTATTCAATGGCTTGTTGTTATATACAGAATAAAAAAAAGAATTTTAAAGAATGTTTTCGTTAGTCTGGGAAAATATTTTTGTTTCTTAAGAGAAGATGGATAATGATGCTAGAGTAGCTCCAACAAACTATCAGCAGGGAGGTTATGCCAGGATAACATCCCTGCTGTGATGGCCAACAGACCAATCAGAAGCCAGGATTCTTTCTTGCCATTTTATAATAGTATACAGTGACTCTATATCAAGAGTCACTAATATACTACTTTTGTCTATATAAACATCATTTAGGACTCTCAGGACATCTCCAGCATCCTTTAATTATGGTGGCAAAATGACTACAAACTCTTTTATATGGTCATCTACCATGGAAGATAGGAGTTCTGTTGCTGCTCCCACACTTGAAATTATTGGCCACCTGGAGGGTTTATAAGAGACTTATGGACTTTTGATAAAATGTAGAACTGGACCCTAAGGGGATAATCTATAGTCAATTCAAGAAATCATCAATCTGTTTTTTTTAAATGGTTGGGTTGATCTGCTGTTACCATTGCAACTATTTGTTGTTTTAGCTGTTCTATAAAAGTGCTTTGATATTTTTTGAATTGCGCTTTAAACAAAGTTATTATTATTGTATAATATTCATTATTACTCAATTGTCTTTTTGCTTCCTTAACATATTCTGTGCTGTTCTGTATGACCCCACTGCCACCTTTACTGGCTGGTTTTATAACAATATTCACATTATTTCTCAGTGATCTAATAGCCTCTTTTTCTAAAAAGGTGTCATTGTTATATTTTGGCACAAAATCATCTGTTCTCAGCTGATCTAATTCTTTTTCACATAATTTCTGAAAGATTGTGACCGCAAGAGGTTGTACTAAGTAAAATGTACTTGGTTTCCTTCTCTCTATTGGTACAGATGCATTCTCCACTTCAATGACATCCCTCTGATCATTTTGTATAGTCTCTACATTTTCTATAGTTCTTTCAAATTCTTCCAATGCTTCTGTTACCTCTTGTGTAGGAATATTAGTAATATTTACACCCAAATCCCCATCCAAACCTACTGTTCTACCCATTTCTGAAGAAAGAAATCCGCAGCAGTCCCGACAGAGCTCCGTTGAGCTTGCTCACTCCCCCCTCTCTCTGACACGCTTGTTCTGTTTCTCCCGGCACTGCAAGCTGCCCTTTTGTAATGGGCTTCTGCCTGCACTGGCACCTTTTTCTGCCCACAAAGAAATCTGCAGCAATCCCAGCACAGCTCCGTTGAGCTCGCTCACTCCCCCTCTCTCACTCACTCGTTCTGTTTCTCCCGGTGCTACAGGATGCCCTTTTGTATTGGGCTCCTGCCTGAGTTGGTGCCTTTTTCTGTCCACAAAGAAGTTCACAGCTGTCCCGACAGAGCTCCATTGAGCTCGTTCACTCCCCCTCTCTCACTTGCTCATTCTGTTTCTCCTGGTGGTGCAGGCTGCCCTTTTGTACTGGGCTCCTGCCTGCTTGGCACCTTTTTCTGCCCACAAAGAAATCTGCAGAAGTCCAGACAGAGCTCCATTGAGTTTGTTCACTCCCTCTCTGTCACTTGCTCATTCTGTTTCTCCCAGCATTTCAGGTTGCACTGTTGTACTGGGCCCCTGCCTGCCTTGACACCTTTTTCTGCCCACAAAGAAATCAGCAGCAGTCCCGAAAGAGCTCTGTTGAGCTCACTCTCTCCCCCTCCCTCCCTCACTCAATCTGTTTCTCCTGGCACTGCAGGCTGCCCTTTTGTACTGGAGTCCTGCCTGCATTGGTGCCTTTTTCTGCCCACAAAGAAATCTGAAACAGTCCCGACAGAACTCAGTTGAGCTCCTTTACGCCCCCTCTCTCATTTGCTCGATCTTAATCTGTCCCAAACACTGATTTCCCACAGTGACTGCGCAATTCTGTGCCAGAAGTGCAAACACATATTTCAGCCAGGATGTGAAAAATGACAGCTGTACTGTTCATAAGGAGATGTGAAAAAATGCCAGTGTTAAAAATATGGCATGAAAATATTACAAATTTGCGAAGTTACAAGGGTGCGTGGAAACAGTGCTACGCACGCTTGTAATACAGTCATTTTATGGACAATTCATCAACAGATTTTCAACATAGGCATTTTAGGACTTCTGCTCCTGAACAGAGTCACTGTCATTTTCTTAATCTGTCCTGAACACTGATTTCCCACAGCGACCGCACTATTGTGTGCCGGAAGGCGAAAACACATTTTGGCCAGGATGTGAAAAATGACAGCTATACCGTTCATAAGGAGGTGTGAAAAAATAGCAATGTTGAAAATCTGGCATGAAAATATTGCAAATTCGCAATGTTACGAGCGTGTGTAGCAACTGTGCAATGGGCGCTTGTAAAACAGCCATTTTGGGGATTTTTTCCACCAAATTTGCAACATAGGCTTTTTGAGAGCCCACCTCATGAACACTGGCACTGTCATTTTGTTACTTAGTCCCAAAAGGTGATTCCACGCAGTGACCATAAAATTACCTTTCGGGACCGAACAACACCATGGCAGTGGCTGAATTCATGAGGATTTTTCCCAATAACCCCATGTTGAAAATGTGGTGCCAAAATTCACAAAACTGCCTGAGATATGCACCAAAGTTGAAAAAATCCTGTGTATGCCATTACATAACTTACCGGCATTTCTTCAGTTTGCGGGTGGCTTTGAAGAGTACAGATGTGTTCCTGGTCCACATCAGTTCGTTGCCCTGGGCTCTGGAGGTAAGTATGAGGTGAAGGAGGTGTGGGGAGGCAGGGTACACAGAGGGTGGGCGCAGGTTGGGGGCGAGGCCATGGACTCAAAGAGAGACCGTTTGCTGTTTTACAGGGTTTAAAAAAAATAAAAACATCATGGGGTGGTTTTCCTTTTTATAGGGACATTTGGCACGCTGGGGTGGGCTCCCAGTGTGCCACCTGAGTATTTTTGGGGGGACTGTAGCCAATGGGGGATTGGGCACCCTGTCGGCACATGGGGGGAAGAGCCGAGGTGGATTGGGCATTCCCCTCAGCACACAGTTCATTGAGGGGCAGTATGCCAATGGGGAGTGGGCTTCCACATTGGCAAACTCAATTTGGAAGGGGGACTGAAGCCGATGGGGATTGGGCATCCCGTTGGCAAAGAAAGTGGGGGGGGGATGATGCCAAGGGGGATTGGGCAACCCTTCGGCATACAGCATACATTTTGGTGTTGGGACATTATGCTGATGGGAACTGGGCTCCCTGTCAGCAAACTGGGTCAGGGACATGCAAGGAACTGCCCTGCAATGGCGGGTTGCCCATCATTGCAGCGGAATGTCTGACACTGCAATGACGAGGTGGCCCATGATTGCAGCGGCTAAAACATTTCAAGGTGGTGGCACACTGGCTGATCTAGTGTCAGCAGCAGCGTGCCACCCCATTGGGGAATGTGGGCCAAGCCTCAAAAGGCGGGGGGGCATTGGCCACACTAGTGCCGCATCTCCACAACATGCTTCTGCAGCAAGCTGCCGCAACATGTTTTTTGCTCATGTGTGCAAGCAACATAAAAATAGGGTCCATGTTCTAAAAAGTTCTAAAAAAGATTAGAACCCTAGAACTTTTTCAAAAGTTCTAGACTAGAACTGGAACCCAGAAATTCAGAAGGTTCTGACAACCCTAATGCCAACTGATTCTCCATCACAGTGGTGGTAGCTTGTTGCGTCTAACTTATGAACTCAGTCAGGTCAAGCTGCCATCCCTTATTACTTGAGTTGCTCACTTTGACAAGGGATGGTTTGAAGGAGGATGATTTCTGTTGTATTATTTTTGGCTTTTCCAGCTTGCAAGTGGGGGCACTGTGGGCCCCTTTGATGAGGGAGGAGGGAAACCTGGCATGCGGGGCATTCCTTGTTGACAATCTAGTAAGAGAAAATTATGGCAATTAAATGTATGGTCTTATTAGTATTGCCCTGTGTTAGTGATATTCTGTAAGGTGAGAGGGATCTTAATTGATGCTCTCAACTTCATGTCTCCATCAGAATATCTATTCATAGCCGGCCCATCAGTGCAGCGGTAGAGCTACCACCCATGATGCTGATGACCCAGGTTCAGGAACAAGCCTGGGCTGCTGGAAGGCCTGCCGTGGGGGAGAAGGTTCAAGTGTCCAATGGTCACTATCCTTCTTCAGGAGTGAGGGTTGCCATTCTTGCTACAATACTGCCACCTAGGTGACCACAGGTGGCAGTGCAGCTGAGAATGCCTAGCAAGGGATGGGGTGACATCAGTTGGGGATCCACGCTTGACTCACTGGTCTCCCCATGGGTGCACCAATGTTACCAGGGGTATCATGGGCACCAGGAACAAAAGCTCAACCCTGGTGCTGGCTTCAGGTGGGACCCCAGTAAATCCAGGGCATACCTCACCACCACTACCAAGCCGCTCGACGATGTGAGCAACTGGAGGTATAGCTGGCCACCCGCTACCCCTGCCCAGAGGGGTAAAAAGAGACTCCGTGAGGGCAGGCTGTGGTGGATCAGGTGGGGATATGATGGTGGCCTGGTGGCTCCTAGCCAGAGGACCAGCCCAAAGAATCAGGAGTATAAAATATAAATTGAAAAAAAAAATCTATTCATACCTCAGTGAATGCTTATCATTATTACTGATATGTTTATTCTTTCTATTATTGTTATTATTAGCCAACAGAGCATAAAATTTGCATTACAATTGTCCTCCTACAGCTCTCTATGAAGTTTTTTTCAGAATGACCAAACGTCATTTTATTTTCCCCACCTAAGATGGCCACCAGAAAAGATGGTTCATGTTTGCGTGGTGTCTTGCATGGGCTATAATGTGTCCTGAGTACTGTACCATACTGAAGATGTCCACCAGAAGTGATGTGATGCTTCCAATGGCATTCCCTTTGCTTAACTATTGTTGGCTAGTATGTCCGTCTGTAGAGCTCGCTTCTCCCTGCTTTACTGGGCGGTTAGTGTGTAATGGAAAAGACAGGGTATTGTGGGGGAGGGTACTGTGGATGTGGCTGAGTTCTCCTTCCTGATCCCTGTTTTTCTGTATTCAATGTAGTAGCTGTCTCACCATGGCTGTGTGCAGCCGCCACATCATTAGGCCATGTGTACGCACGTTGGCCTGTGCGATGTTATGACATTGTTATGCCTGTGTGTGCACCTACGTAATGCATCAGGTGATGGTGATGAGTAGCGAGTGCTAGGAGAGGGGGCTAGTATTAAGAAGTGCTGAAGTAAGTATAAAGGGAAGTGGGGGAGGGAAGGGTTGCCATCTCGAGAAGAAAGACAATTAAGTCCCCATGGTCATCAAGGCACTATCCCCTTTTCCTCCATTGTCTGCCTGTTTCTTTGCCAAATCAGCACTCTTTGACCACTCATAAGGGATCAGTGGAGGCTGTACTCTGGCACTAAGGATCGAGGATACCTCACTGCATGATGGGGGTATTCCAGTTGGCCAAATTCTCTACCAAATGAAATGAGCTCTGTTGCACTGTGCCTGTGCAAATCTACAGTTGCTGAGGGAGGGACTGTAGGTGCACTTACACCACTGGCATCCCCGCTCATGAAGGGAGATGGCTGGCGTATGTTACTTCTGACTTATAGCACTAGATTTTGAATTCCTGCACTGCACATGGTATAACAGTTTATACTCCTCTTTTTCACTCTGTACAGAGCTAGGGAAGGAGTAGAGACCCATCGAGCATGCAGTCTGCTATCAGAAGCAGGCAGGGAAAGTTAGTGAAGTTGAAATTACAGTTAGGTTACATATTTTTTATTTATTAATTTTTATAACCTGAAACACAGAAAACTGTCCCCCGCCATTGGGTCCCCTCCGCCAACCAGCACCCACCGTCTGTGCACCCCACCTCCCCGCACTCCCCCTCACCTCATACTTACCTCCAGAGTCCAGCGCGACAATCTTTGGTGGAGCAGGAGCATGTCTGCACTCTTCAAAGCTGACCACCAACTGAAGAAATGCCGGTAAGCTGTATAATGGCATAAATGGGGGGTTTTCGGCTTAGGTGGATATCTTGGCATTTTTGACACTTTAGGCCCCAAATTTTCAACATGGGGGTTCTTGTGACCCCACCTCATGAACTCAGTCACTGTTATGTCGTTATTTGGTTCCAAAAGGTGATTTTGCGATCACTGTGCGGAATCATCTTCCAGGACCAATTAATGAAATGGCAGTGTCATTGTTCATGAGGTGGGCTCCCAAAAAGCCTATGTTGCAAATTTGGTGAAAAAATTCCCAAAAATGATTGTGTTATGAGCTTGCATTATGCAGTTCCCACGCATGCTCATAACTTTGAGAATTTTTAATATTTTCACTCCAGATTTTCAACATTACCATTTTTCCACACCTCCTTATGAATAGTACAGCTGTCATTTTTCACATCCTGCCCAAAATGTGTTTTCACACATGTGGCGCACAAAGGCGCAGTCACTGTGCAAAATCAACATTTGGGACAGATTAAGAAAATCATAGTGAAAGTGTTCATAAGGAGAGGTCCCAAAAAGCCATTATTGCAAATCTGGTGAACAAATTCAAAAAAATGATTGCGTTACCATTGTGCGATGCATAGTTTCTACTCATGCTCATAACTTTGCCAGTTTTTTATATTTTTGTTTCAGATTTTCAACATTGTCATTTTTGCATGCTGCCTTATGAACAGTACAGCTGTCATTTTTCACATCCTGCCCAAAACATGTTTTTGCACCTGTGGCACACAGAGGATGCGGTTGCTGTGTGAAATCAACGTTCGGAACAGATTAAGAACATCACAGTGCCACTGTTCATGAGCGGAGGTCCCAAAATGCCTATGTTGAATATGTGGTGTAAAAAATCCTAACATAATTACATTATGGGTGTGCGTTGTGCAGTTTCTACAAATGCTCGTCACTTCCTCAATTTCTTTATATTTTCACTCCAGATTTTCAACATTACCATTTTTTTACACCGCCTCATGAACAGTACAGCTGTCATTTTTCACATCCTGCCTGAAATGTGTTTTTGCACCTTTGGCACAAAATGGCACAGTCACAGTGCAAAATTACCTTCCGGCTAATGAACTGATAGTGTCACTGTTCATGAGGTGGGGTCACAAACAGCCCATGTTGAAAACTTGGAGTGAAAATACCAAGAAACCAGCAGGGCATTAGGGTTTCTGACCATAACACCCTACCCTGTAGGGACTGGCAGGTTTGACTTGGGATTGTCGACAGTAATGCTCATGCCATTCCACCCCCACCCTGCAGCCAGTGAAAGGCATCGAGGTGTGCCTTGGACTCTTCAGCCCCAAAGTTCACCCCATTCTCCTATACTCTACCCATTTCAGCATATTTCCTTATGGAGTGGGGTGAATGTAAAGCTTGAACACCCCAAGGCACACCTCAACACTTGTCGGTGTCTACAGGGTAGGGTGAGTTGAAATTATATGAGCATTATGGGTGATGACCCAAAGGCACATCCCAATGCCTGTCCATCTGTGCAGCATGGGGCTGGGGCTGGCATCAGTCCAATACTTCACTGCCATTCCTATTCTGCATTTGTCTAACTCCTGCACTTTCAATCCTAATGACAGCAAGCAAACATTTGGCATTGACAAATGTTTTTTTTTATATATTTTGTTTTATATTCCCCCTTCTCTCCACCATCATCACCATTCTTTGGGGAGCCCTAGGCTGGGTATCCCTCAGCTCCGATCCAGAAAACTCCTTTCAGGATCTATCAGACATGCCCTCATCCTGCCATGGTTTTCCCCCATGCGGGAAGTGGAGGGAACCCCAAATTGGCCACCCCACAGTCTGTAAGTGTACATCAGGTGGTCTTGGATGGCCCCTCAGGGAGCCTGGTTTGGAAGTCTTGGGGCAGCTGGGTTCCATCTACTGATGACCGGAGTGGGATTTTTCCTGCTTTCTGTTCCTTCCCAGAACACCAGCACTTGAGGGAATCCAAGGAGGTGGTGCATGTTGACATGTGCCACTGCTTCAGATTCTGGCCGACATCCTCCTACCCGACTTTCTGCATTCCCACTGCACCTCCATCCGTGGTCACCCAGGTGGCATTAAAGTGGCAGAAGTTGCAGTCCACCCTTCCTGGAGGAGGAGAGCAGTCGTCCGGGTACTCGATCCTCCTTCCCCCCGGCCAGTCCTCCAGCATCCAGAGTTTGCACCTACCCCCAACTCACTGGTGTTTCAAGTCAAGTGAACCTTAATCAATGAGTACTGGTGACTGGGGTCAGATAAAGACTGGAGGTAGGCCAGTGCAGTACTGACAGGACATGTAAATGGGTCTTCTAAATGAGAAGAACATCATATGGAGAAATGCTTCCACTTCAAAGAATAGGCATGCCTTGTAAAAGTCTTTCAAGCTGCAAGCATGCTATCAGCCACCTGGGAGAAACTCTGAAATAGACAATGCCTACATCTTCTAGAGCCCTGCATGAAGATGCAGGGATCACAGATCTGGATAGACCAGGGACCACCCCCCCTTCATTTGATAGTAGACCCAACACAGGGACAGCCAAACAGGTGGTTCCACTACCAGATGTCTCAGCTCTGGAAACCATATCACGAAGGTCCAGAAGGGAGACACAGATATTAGTGTGGCCTGCTCTGGCCACAGTTTGAGTAGAACCCTCTGAATGAGAGGGATCAGAAGCAATGCAGAAAGGAATCTCCTTTTCCAGGAGAGGGACAACACATCTTGTCAAAAAAACTCCAGGCCATGGAACGAGCCAGCAGAAATGCGACAGTTTTGCATTGTGTGGGGACGCATAAAGGTCCAACTCTGGATGACCCCATCTTATAAAGAGGTCATTTACTATGGCGATCAGCAATTCCCTCTCCTGTACCCTTGGGTGGGACTGACCTAACCTGTCTGCTAAGACATTTTGGACACCTGGAAGAAACACGGCTGACAGGTGAAGGCCGTGAAACATCATCCAGTACGATACCCTCATCACCTCCCTGCATAGGGGGTAACAGTTAGTGCCCCTTGCTTGTTGATGGAGTGCATCACACTGACATTGTCAGTTCATATAAACAAGGGACAGGGACTGAGGTGTTCTGTGAAGGCTAGTAAACCAAGCAGAACAGCCCTCATTGCCAGAACATTGATGCTGAGATCTTCTAATCCAGTAGTCACAGCACACCAACCGCACAATAATGTCATCCACAATTCAGTTCAGACAAAGTGCACGGAATTTATTTTCTCACCTCATGGAACACACAATATTGCCTCAGAAGCCCACAGTAACAAACATCTAATGTTTCATCAAGTCATTGGCTTTTGTGAAGATAAAATTAATAAGTGTACACAGCCATTTTATAGCCAAAACGGCTGAGAACACATGCCAATCATTTAAAGTGATACAGTGCTTTTATACAGAAATGCTCTCATTCCAATAAGCAACAACACTTTAAAAATCCAAGTGATCAAGCGCAGTGTAGAACAGCACCAATTGAAATTGTCCACTTCTAATCCTTTCTCTGTGCAAGTGACAAAGAGGTCTCCTTTTTGGACTTAACAAACTTAAAAATAAAAATCAATGACAAGGGAAAAATAGAAACCTCTCTGTTTAGAAAATGACAGATAGGAACACTATTTTGTTAGCTAGTAGGAGTCACCCCTGCCACTCAGTGGAGAACATCCCCAAAAGCCAGTATTACAGAATCAGAAGAAGTTGTAGTACAGAATCAGAGCTGACAAAAGAACTGGACATACAAAAAAGGCGTTTTTTGGAAAGGGGCTATTCTATGGAAGCATTGACCTGAGCTAAAGAATCAGGTGACTCTGTGGACAGAATTGACCTGCTCATAGAAAACAAAGACCAGAGAAGGGTAAACCCTTATCAATTGAATTTTCTAACAACATTTAGTACAAGATCATGGGAGGTCAAGAGTATTATAAATAAACATTGGCATGTTATGTCAGCTGATCACAGACTTGGGAAGTAGCAAAGGTCACTGCAAGGATGTGAAGAACATGAAGAGGAAGAGCTTGAAATCTAAAAGACATGCTAGTTAGCTCCTCCCAGAAACTGGAGCAAACCAGAAATTGGTTACTCCCCTTACCACATGGTTGTAAAAAGTGAGGGAATTGTACTTTCTGCAAAGATGTACACGATTGTAGTATGTTCAGGAACCCATACAATGGAAAAACGTATAATATAAACCACTTTATCAATTGTAATACTACTTATGTGGTTTACATGTCCATTTATACACGCAGGGCATACTATATAGGAAAAACAAAGAGGAAGTGGAAGGAGAGTATAGGAGAACATTTCAGGGAAATAAGAAATGAAAATTTAAAAAATGCTTGGGCAGTCAACATGAAAAATGTGGCAAATAGGACAGAACGCACCCTTAAATTTATAGGACAGGTACATGTCAAGCTGGGGCCCAGAGGGGGAAGTAGAGATGACATGTTGAGTCAAAGAGAAAATTACAGGATATACACAATGGGTGCCTACATGGGACTTGGGTTGAATGACCATATAGAGCTCAAGCCATTTGTGAAAGCCAGTTGTTAACCAAATAACCAATCGGTCTATTTCTCTTACAGGATTTTAAATGAAGAGATTTCTGTCCTAGGAAGCTAGATTATACATGAAGTGGCATCCTTTTCTCCTAGCTTCTCTTAAAACTTCTTCTTTGAAGATACACATGAACTTTGGACTATTTGGACTCCAGGTTCTCCCTTTCAGCTTTGTGCTTGTAGTCTTATAGAAATAATTATGATTATCCTTGTCCTCCTGGTTCTCAGCAATCTATAGAAAGAAAAGCTACCCTATAGCTGCCTGTGATACTTTGTAAATGTAAATTCACCAATGAGAAAGTAGATGGCGTGCGTGTCTGCTGTCTCTAAAGGTTGCCCCCCCCAATTCTTCTTACTGACACTTATATTTTCCTTTTTGGAAAAAGGGAATAAAACATGGTCCTGTGGCACTGAGAGTTGAGGTGCTGGATGCCACACCTCACTCCACACCTGTGACCCAGGTTCAGGAATGGACTTAGGCTGCCAGGGGTCAGCAGGGGCGGAGAGGGATTGAGCATCCACGGGACTGCTCTCCCTCTCTGGGAAGGGGGCTTACTAGCTGTCGGCACACTTGCAACCTCTGGCGGAGGCTGGGGGGCGATGAAGCTGGCACTGCACTGCAAGGGGTGAGGTTGGGGCATGACACTGGGAGGGGGGCATGTGCAGATGCGTGTGCGCTCCTTCCCCTTGGCATCATTGCACACCCCCACTCATGCTGGCCAGAAAATGGGAAATATGGTGCTCGGTCATGGCGGCTTGATGGCGATCTATGGGACGCCTGGCCTCGAGGACACCACTGCCGATACTGGATCCTGGTTCAGTGGGGAGTGAGGGAGACACCCTGCTACCCCACCATGGGTGGGAAACCACGGGGGTAAATGGCAGTAGGGGCTTCACTGGGGGCATGGGCAGACCGGCCATCTGCCGGAGGAGGACAGATGCCGGGACATGAAATGCAGACCGAAGGTGCCAACAGGTAAAAAGGACTAACAAAAAAAAAGGGAATAAAACAAAAATATTTCCCTGTCTTTAGATGAAGGGCTCTTGTGCTCTTTTTCAGGACACATTAGTCTTCTATAAAAAAGGATACTATGTGTAAATTAAAATGAGATCCTTATGCACATGATTTAAGTAGAAACATGCTGTCTTGCTCACTATCCTTTAAAATCTACATGGCAAACTTTGCACTTTTATGATGCCCTTTGTAAGGCTTTTGCTGAATTTGTATGTGAAAGGAAATTATTTTCTAGTTAAAATGGTACATCCTAGAGTACTTTTAATGCAGTATCGATAAAAAGTAAAGGAACTAGCTTGAAATAAATGAAGAAATGATTAAAAGTGAGCAATTTCAATTGGGGTTGCTCTACACTGTGTTTGATCACTTGGAATTTTAAAATGTTTTTGCTTATTGGAATTATAGCACTTCTTTTATAAAAGCACTATAACACTTTAAATGATTGCCTTGTGATCTCAGCTGTTTTGGCTATAAAATGGATGTGTACACTCATTAATTTTATCTTCGTAAAAACCAATGACTTGGTGAAATGTTAGACGTTTGTTACTGTGGGCTTCTGAAGCAAGATTGTATGCTCCATGCGGTGAGAAAATAAATTCTATGTACTTTATCTATGTATCTGAACTGAATTGTAGACAACATTACTGTGTAGTCAGTGTGTCATGATTGCTGGATTAGAAGTTTGTGTTTGTCACAGAGCACTCAGTGGGTTTAGTGTAGCTCTGAAAATGCTGATCGATGTTGAGATCCATGTTTAGGATGGTCCAGGACCCCTGGATCTGAAAGTGACCCAGATGGGCACCCCATCCTGACCCTGACCGTAAGTCATCAATTGTATGGATTTGCATAAGAGTCAGGGTGAGGAATGAGATGCCTGCAGTAGGTGCAGATGTTCCATGCACTGTATCAAGCCATTGAAAAGAGGAGATGTGACAAGAATCATTTGTTCCAGCTTGTCAGTCAATTGATCTCACTATACCCAGATTATGCATTGCAGTCTACACATATGGAGGCAGGCACATTATGGGACTGTCACAATGGCAGCTGCCATAAGTTCCAAGAGATGGAGCATTGTTTGAGTGGACACTTAATGAGTTCTGTGTACCAGCCCGGCCTGGGCAACCAGGGATTCAACCCTGTCTGCAGGCAAATGCACAACCCACCATCATGTCCAGCATCGCACCAATATATTGGAGGTGCTGACAGGGAATTAGTATGGCTTTTTATACATTGATCATAACACCCACATCCTCACACAGTTATTTCATTCTGGACAATGTGTACCGAACCACTGTCCTGGATGGAACATTCAGGAGCCAAGTCATCCAGATATGGGAAGAAATAAAGCCCTTCTTTCTGAAAGGCTGTTGCCACAACCATGATGCATTTGGTAAACACCGAGGACAAGTAAAATGGCAAGACTTATTTTGTTGCCCTCTAGCATAAAGCGGAGGTACTGCATGTGGCATTTTTGGATCTTGACATGAAGGCAAGCATCCTTCATGTTCAGAGCACAGAGCAAATCCCCCTTTTGCAGCAAGGGGATGAGAGCCTGAAGAGACAGAAACTGAAACTTGTTATATTTAATTACTCTTTTCATGTCTTTGTGTTTCACTACAGCACACAGATCTCCTGTCCACTTGGGAACCAGGATGTACCTGGAATAGAACTCTTGTTCCTTTCATTGGGAGGGGTGGGTTTCATAGTTATCTTTTTTGAATGAATGATTGTACTTCTTCTCCCAGAAAGGATAAGTGGCCTGGAGGATAATGAAAAGCAGGCAGAGGATGAACTCGAGAAGCGGATAACAATACCAGAGCATGTCCCTTTTCCACTATTTCCAGGACCCACTCATTTGTGGGGATCTCACTCCATTTGTACAAATGAAGGAAGAGTCTTCTCTGAACTTGCAGCCCTGGAGGCAACAGCTCAGAGTAAGGAAGTGAGGAATCAGAAGATTCTGGGGGCATCGAGACTGCCTGGACCAATACCTTTGGATGCATTGGAATGGGTACTAGGGGTGGTGGGACCCAGAAAGGGACCAGCTCCATGACCATAGTACTGCTGATGGTAGCAATGGCCAGCACAGCCTGCCAATCTATGAAATGATCCTCTACCATGCCTATTGGCAGGTTGAGGGTTCAGTGATTATGTAGACAGTAAAGTCATTTTGGATGACTGAAGCTTCCTAAGGTCATTGTCAACATACATCTCAAACAGCTTGAAGCTCCAAAAAGGTGCATTCGGCTCAACTTGTTGCATGCCAGCAAATTCAGCTACCTGGAAGCAGGAATATCTCTGAAGGCAGATGCAGGCAGCAGCCCTGGCAGAAACATCAGCTGCGTCATATGCAGACATAATAGATATGTTCCAGTATCAAAAACAGCTGAAGCAGCCTTAAGCAGTTCAGACTTTGCAGGACTATCAGACAGAGTCTGAATAGTAGTCGTGGCAGATTTCCACAGGCTGGTCTGCTATTTTGTCATATACGCCTGGTAATTTGCAGTTCTTAGGCCCAAGGATGAAGAGGCATAAGTTCCTATGCCCATAATATCCAGCCTCCTGAATTCCTTGTCAGGAGGAAAAGTACACATGATTCTAGGGACTTTAGAGCAATCATGAGCAGCCATGATTACCACAGAATGAGTTCCACACTGGAAGCATAATAAGGCTTAACCGATGTTGCTGGGTATTGTTTATCAGCCTTTCTCAGGTTGCAGGCAAAGTGTTAGACCTATGCCAGGCAGCAAAGGTAGAATCCTGTAACGCAGGATATACAGGAGGAACCAGAATGGGAGGTGCTGCTGTAACCTACAAAAAGACCATTACATTTATTTTCTGGAGTCTTCTTCACCCTCAAAACCAATGACATCCTGGATTTGTCTGAGCATGCCAGGAATGTGGGATCCTCAGGAGGAGACCTGGGATTATACACCACAGAGCCCTCACTGCAAGAGGGAGAGTGGAACTAGTCCCCTTAATAGGGGTCTTCATCCCTCTCCTCATCCTCCAAATCCTGTTCCATGTTTAGGAGATCAGAAGATTATATTCCACCTCATTGTTGTCTGGAATGATGACAGGGGCAATCAATGGAGCCAGCAATGGAGGCAGTGACTATGATGGATGAAAGTCCAGCATGCTTCTATGTTCCATCAATGATAATTGTACCAACTGGGGAGACCCAGTTGATGGGACTGCAAGCACTGTCATTGGCAGTGCCAGGGACAGGTGATGTATCAGTTCACAAACCAGCACAGCCTGGAAGTCGATGACACCTGCTAGAGGGTTCTTGACTACTGGCATCGATGGGGCAGAACCCAATGATGGAGGTGGCATACTGTCCATAGCAAGTATGGCAGCACCAGAGCTAAGCCCCAAACTTGGTGTCTCAATGACGGTCAGGGGGCTGTAGTGGATGCCGTCAGAGCAGTCGATGATGAGGACTTACTGTCCTTTAATGGAGACCTCAACATCATGGGTGAAGCAGTTGTCTCTCTATACTTGTGGTGCTGGCTAGAGGAGGAGGTCTTCGATGACAATTTTTCTTTTTCCTTACTTTTCTCTGAAGCCGTTGCTGACTGCAATGGTGTTTCTTTTCTGGCAATGACCAGATATGAAAGAGAAGCCATTTTGGAGCCCATAACCTTGACATGAGCTTTCCTGGCCTTGATGGCAATGAAAGTTTATAGCCTTCTTTCAGCATCACCATGTGGACTGGTTGAATGCCTGGAAGATCTTGCAGGACCTGACATTGTGGGACAGGCCCAAACAGCAGGCAAAAAACATGTGGACGTCTTCCTTATAGATTTTGTAACCACAGGTACAAAACCTAAATAAATGTTCTTTCAATGGCAGCATGCAGGGACTATATTGATAAATACAGTGAAAAACAAAGAAATAACAGCTTTGCTTTTTCATCATGGTCTGATGAGCAGTTGACAGCAGAATAAAGAACTGAGAAGCAGTGGGGCCACCCATGTTTTATAGGCACTGAAGCTGCATGTCATATGGGCAGCCCCTCACTAGCAAAAGGTTTCTGGGTGGTCCTGATGTTGAGGGCTTACAGTTCCAACGGTATAGTCCAATAGAATAAATATTGAAGATCTCAGGTTACTGCGTAACAAAAAGTTTTGACTGGCATTGAAATTACCTTGTTTCTGGCAGTAATTCTGCTGTAGAATGATACAGTATTCCTCAGATGAGGAGAAAGCCCTGAGGATAGCAATTACAAGTGACCTGAAACCATAAATGCAATGCAAGAAGGTGGTGGGGAAGGTGACCAGGATGCTGGATTGCATATTGAGGAGGTTCTTCAGCAGGAGGTCATTCTACCCTTGCACAGGTCCATGCTGTTTCTGCATGTTGAGTACTTGTGCAGTGCTGAAGCCCCTACCTTATGAAAGACACAAGCCAGATTGTGGCAGTATACAGGAGGGCTACCAAGATGATTCAGGGATAGCAGGATAGCCCATATCAACAGATGCTGGTGAACCTGAACATGTACTCATGGGAGGAAAGAAAAGGGACGTGACTGAGACCTTCAAATACCTGGTCAATGTAGGGGATCTTTATTGCAGAGTGAAAACAGAAACACCAGAGGGTACAAGCACAAACTAGTTTGGGGGTGGGACAGGAAGGAGGACAGAAGGCACTTCTTCACTGAAAGGGTGGTGGCAGGGTGGAATGCACTGTCAGAGGGGGTAGTAAAGCACTGTACATTTAGGGGTTTAAAAGAGGGTAGGATAGATTCAAGAAACAGGTTAGGGTTATAGTGGAGGGGAAGCAAGATGTAACATATGCAACTGAGCTCTGCATCCAGCAGACTCAGTAGACCTATAGGCTTTCTTCTTCTGGCCTTTCTTATGTTCATATGCCCTTTGCGTTGTATTACATCCTGACATGCCCCTCTATAAGCGTTAGGATGTATGTGCTCACTACTGGCTTTCTCTTTCACACGGATTTTGAGTGTTTAGACAGGATTGTTTGGCGATATCGAGGAGGCCATATAAGATAAACATTTACACCTGATGAAGGCACATTCTGTACGTGAGCCTTTGTTTATAAGTAATATTTGAAGTTACTATGCTAGTTAGCTGGTGAGTGAGCCCACTACCCAATTCTGTGGTCAAAAACCTTTCTCAGACTAAGAAAACTAAACTCTACCCAGATGTCCTTGTGCAACCAAAGAGGGGAGTTGGCTGATTGCCCCTCTGCCCTGGCAGTCACATGGGGCATTTTGTTCCCCTCCAGCAGATACCACATGTGTAGCCCCCACAGGTCACATCTTGTGCAGCTAGGTTGGTGTCACGCCCCACATACACAATTGCACAAATCAAATACCCTAAATATACGAATGCTTGTTTTACTAGTCGTAGAAGGGAAGTAATACTGCCACTGTACAGTGCTATGGTTTAGTGACACCTAGAGTACTCTAGAGTCCAAATTTAAGAAAATACATGAATACAGTAGGTTGGATAACATACAGAGAAGGGCAATGGAAGGGATTCAGGTGCATTAGGGTAGTCCTTTCATTTTATTCATATTCGGAATACCTTTTTTGCAGAGCCATTTTTATGTTTCCTTGCACGCATGTGCAAGAAACATAGTGCCATCATCCGAGATTTCGGAGGTGTGTCACCCCCTCTTCCAATTCAGTCAGTGTGTTGGCAGGCATGGCCCCTGTAAGCCAATGCATGCTGGAACTGTCTATGACAAGCTCCAAAATGCAGTGGCATACAGTTGAAAGGGGGAGCTGCGCTTCAGTGAGCAGTGATAAGATATCGCCTGCTCATGCGCAGCTCCCCCTACACACACACACACAGATAAATGAATGCATACTGCATGCTGCCCTCCCCCCCCTGCACACACGTATAGCCGACGGGGGTGCCCAATTCTCCCTCGGCTGTGCTGCGCTCCCCCCAAAGCCTTCCAAATGCCACGCTGGGTGCCACCCAGCTTGGCAAGTCGATCGAGTATAGCTGGCCAGGGGTGCCCAATCCCATTGGCTTCACTGTCTCCCCCCATGCTATCGCCGGCAGGGTGCCCAATCCCCCGTCGGCTTCACTCGCCGGTATGCTGTGCCAGCACTGGGAGCCCACCCCAGCGCGGCAACAAATGCCATGGCCAACGGGTGCCCAGTCCCCGCTGGCTCCACTCCCCAGTCATCCTTCTACAGCACTGAGCCCACCCCAGTGTGGCAAGCGTCCGTGGTCGTCTTTTTTTTACCTGTAAAGCAAAAACGGTCCCACGCAGTCTTCCTGCCCCCCACAACCCGCACCCACCCACTGCACACCCTGCCTCCCCACACCCCTCACCCCATACTTACTCCAGAGCTCAGCGTGGCGATCTGCAGTGGACCGGGAACACGTCCTGCACTCTTCAAAGCCGACCACGAACTGAGGAAATGCCGGTAAGCTGTATAATGGGCTAGATAGGGTTTTTTCAACTTTGCTGCATATCTCAGGCATTTTTTGGAATTTTTTCACCAAATTTTCAACATGGGGTTTTTGGGACCCCTTCTCGTGAATGCTGTCACTGTCATGGCGTTATTCGGGCCCGAAGGGTGATTTCACAGTCACTGCATGGTCACTGTGCGAAATCACCTTTCGGGGCTGATTAACAAAATGACACTGCCAGTGTTCATAAAGTGGGCTCTCAAGAAGCGTATGTTGAAAATTTGGTAAGCATCAAAAAAACGACTTGTTTCTGGCGTGCATTGCACAGTTTCATGCCTTTCGTAAGTTCGCAATTTTAATATTTCACTCCAGATTTTCAACATTGCCATTTTACCACACCTTCTTATGAGCAGTACAGCTGTCATTTTTCACATCTCACCCAAAATGTGTTTCTGCCCATGTAGCGCACAATGGCGCAGTCGGTGTGCGAAACCAATGTACAGGACAAATTAAGAAAACCACAGTGATACTGTTCATGAGCAGAGGTCTTAAAATGGCAATGTTGAAAATTTGGTGAAAAAATTCCTACAAATGACTGTTTTGTGGCGTGCATTGTGCAGTTCCTCATGCGCTCGTAAGTTCGAGAATTTTCAATATTTTCACTCCAGATTTTCAAAATTGCCATTTTACCACCTTCTATAAGTAGTACAGCTGTCATTTTTACATCTCACCAAAATGTGTTTTGCGCCATGTAGCGCACAATGGCGATCGGTGTCTGCGAAATCAATGTACGGGACAAATTAAGAAAATCACAGAGACACTGTTCATGAGCAGAGGTCTCAGAATGGCTATGTTGAAAATTTGGTGAAAAATCCTAAAATGACTGTTTTATGGCGTCGTTGTACAGCTTCTCGCATGCTCGTAGTTCGCGAATTTTCAATATTTTCACTCCAGATTTTCAACATTGCCATTTACCACACCTTCTTAAAGTACTACAGCTGTCATTTTTCACATCTTGGCTAAAATGTGTTTCCACCATGAAGCGCCGTGAATGGCGAAATGACAAGTAAATCAATGTAAGGACACATTAAGAAAATCACAGTGACACTGTTCATGAGCAGAGGTCTTAAAATGGCTATGTTGAAAATTTGGTGAAAATTCCTAAAATGACTGTTTTATGAGCGTCGTTGTGCAGTTCTATGCATGCTCATAAGTTTGCGAATTTAATATTTTCACTCCAGATTTTCAGCATTGCCATTTTATTACACTTCCTTATGAACAGCACAGCTGCCATTTTTCATATACGCTACAAATGTGTTTCGCACATGTAGCGCACAATGGTGCTGTTGGTGTGCGAATGCAATGTTTGGGACAGAGTAAGAAAATCACAGTTATACTGTTCATGAGCAGAGGTCTTGAAATGGCTATGTTGAAAATTTGGTGACAAAAGTCCATAAAATGACTGTGTTATGAGTGAGCATTGCGCAGTTTCCACGCACCTATAAGTTCATGACTTTGTAATATTTTAAGTCCAGATTTTCACCAGTGACATTTTTCCACACTTCCTTATTTACAGTACAGCTGTCATTTTTCACAACATGGCCAAGTGTGTTTTACACTTTCAGCGCAGAGATGCGTGGTCGCTGTGGGAAATCATTGTTCGGGACAGATAAAGAAACCACAGTGACACTGTTCATGATTGGAGGCACCAAAATGCCTGAGTTGACAATCTGCTGTAAACAAAATCCCAACCCTAATTATATTACGGTGTGCGTTGCACAGTTTCTTATGTACACAGTGACTTCACCATTTTTAAATATTTTTACTGCAGATTTGCAACATTGCCATTTTTTACACCTCCCCATGAACAGTACAGTTGTCATTTTTTACATCCTGTTCGGAATGTTTTTGCACCTGTGGTGCTAAATGCCGTAGTCACTGTGCATAAGCAGCTTACGGCTAACAAACTGATATTCCCCCTGTTCATGAGGTGGGGTCACAAAAAAAACATGTTGAACATTTGGAGTGAACATACCAACGAATGCCTGAGGTATTAGGGTTTCCAACCATAACACCCTACCCTGTAGAGAATGACAGGCATCAGGGGTGTGACTTGGGATTCTTGCCTGTAATGCTCATACCATTCCACACCCTGCAGCCAGTGAGAGACATCGAGGTATGCCTTGGACTCTTCGGCCCCAATGTTCACCCCATTCTCCTATATCGCACCCATCTCAATCTATTTCCTAATGGAATGGGGTGCGCATAAGGGCCAAAGACCTCAAGGAACACCGTGACACTTGTCAGTGTCTGCAGGGTGGGGTGTGGTGAAATGGCGTGGCCGTTATGCCTGTCAACCCAAAGGCACACCCCAATGCCTGTCACTCTCTGCAGGGTGGTGGTGGGGTTGGCTTCAGTTCAATACTTCACTGCCATTCCTACTACGCAGCTCTGTAACTTCTACACTACCACTGCCAATGCCAGCAAGCAAACATTCGGCATTGACAAATGCTTGTTAAAGCTATCCTAGTCACAGAACATAATACACAAAGCAATCCAATATGTAACAAGCAGTAGTTCAGCAATGGATGGTGCATAAGTTATGAGCGGTAGTGTACAAGACTATTAAATAATGTGATAATGAGATAAACTCAGGTTGATTACACCCACACAACATTTTGCCATAAAAGTGAGATCTCACGTTTTTTAAAGGAAAAGGGAAAGAATTTCACCAAAATCAATAAGTAGGGAGTTCCATACTTTGGTGGCCCTGCACAGGAAAGACCGCTATCCAAGGACAGTCCTTCTCCGCCACAGTTAAAACCTGCCACCACACATTGCATGCATAGTGTACCCACTGGTTATAAAAGTGAAGAATTGTTTAATGCCAATAGGCATGAGTCCTAGTACAGCCTTTTTGCACAACAGTTAAACTATAACTAGAGTATAACATAGGCCCTATGAGGAGATACTGCAGAGTCTCAGTATGTACTCTCCGGAGGATAGAATGGAGATGAGGAATATGACAGTAGCATTCAGATACATACAGGACATCCAAATGGGTATTTTTGGCATATCGGATCACATTCAGGAGGTCCAGCCTGACCGGCCCTGGCCCGAGAACATTCCAGATGGTACTAGACTAAATGCCCACTAGTGATACAAATATTGCAAGCTGGTTGAGCTCACCCCCCCATTCATTGATGAACATAAATTATTTTTTCCCAGACTGTTCTTATGCTACAAGGATGTGGCATAAGGCATTTGAGGGGGTGATGACTCAGCTGAAACAGGCAGGGATTATCTACTGACTCAGTTTTCCTGCTAAACTGCAGTTCTTAATTGATAACAAAATGCATGTCTTCACAGTTCCTAAGGTAGCAGGAGAACTGACTGTTAATCTGGGGCAGTGGAGGCCATGGGACGTTGAAACCAATTCTGACATCGATGAAGATGAGACATGATAATATGGTGGACATGTTCAGCAGATAGTAGGCCTGTGAATCCAAACAACAGCTTCCTCATATGTCGGAACTACACTGGTCTTAGTTCTGTTATGCAACATGTTCCATATTTCACTTCTCTAAAAACTCTCAGGTTGGGAACACTATGATACTTTGGGGGTGGGGTTTTGATGGGTCACAAGCTAATGGCACTGTTTAATAACATGTTTATTAGTCCTAAGCAACTTGTTGAATGCTGGCGATCGTATATTGAAGTTGCGATGACTGAGTTAAAGAAAAATGCACATACTTTATTTATTAATTTTTTCTCTTTTTTTTTTTTTTTGGCGCCTCCCACTGCTGGGCTTCTGCCCGGTCATGGACCCCTCGGCTGTGGCTTCCTACATTAGCTGCCCTCCCAGTACCCCTTGGCTTGCCCCCCCAGGGCAGGGTCATGCCACCTGGCCCCTCTGAAGGGTGCCACGAATGACAGGATAGGGAGGGAGTCAGCCTGGGAGCCAATAGCAGCTGGGGACGGGCATCATTGAGGTGGTGGGTAGGCTGGCTTTTTACCATGTAGGTGGGGGGTGGGAATATGCAATGATGCCAGTGTCCATTCCGCCCCCTCAAGCCTTGCTGGTGCCAGTCGCTGAGGTGTCCCTGGCCTCCACCAAGGGTCCTTCGAGTGCCAGTCACACATCGAACCCTCCCTCAGAAGAAGGAGAGCAGTCATAGGACACTCGATCCTTCTCCCCCGGCTGGCTCTCCGATGACCCAGGTCCATTACCAAACCTGGGTTGCCGGAGTCCCAAGTGGAAATCCAACTGCTGTGCCAATGGGCCAACATGTAAAATGTACATACTTAATGAATTCTCTTATTATGTTCAATCTGATGGAAGGGGCCAAAGCATGTAAATGTGCATGACCCCATGGCAGCCAATGATGTACTTACAAATTATTGGCATCTAATAGAGGCAGGCGTGGTGCCTCCATCCTGCTTACTGGAGCAGGAGGGAACTTCCACAGCTGTTGGAGCATGGGATGCCTTGCTTCACTTTCTGCATAGCATCTGTGGTGCACTTTGCGCTGCTTGCTTAAGCAGAGGACCATTGGTCACAATGTGCAGGTTAATGGGGCTTTCTACAGTTGCCAAGTACCATTAATTTCCTTTTTCAGTACCTCTTACCTCTCTCAAATACACATACTGTTTATACACTAGTTTCCTTAAAAGTTGTAATAATAGGGATTGTACTTATTTAAGAGTTAAATGGGTAATCTAATGCTGTCATTAATTTACTATGAACTGTTTTTTTAATAGCCGATAGTGGCTGATTAAATCTTTTGCTTAATAAAAATGGGTACTTAGAGGAGATTGACAGCTACATACTGTAGCTCCAGTGGGTGACTGATTACATCTCTTAATGCTATGTTTATTCTACCCCCCCACCCCCATGCTATTTCTAAGAGATGTGTGCCTTGTATTCTAATATAATGGAGTTATTTAAATGTTAACATTATTTTGCCATTTCTTCTATGCAGTATATTGCTGCATTTTTTTTTAAAAGCAATAAACATAAATCAAGGGGGAAAAAAGAAAAAGAGAGGGCCCACTGAGCCTTGATACCTCTCATGCAACCTGGAGTGAAACCTCACTCAATAGTGATATATTTCCACAGATTTTTGGTGAAAGTAGACATTTTAACATTTGCTTGGGATAGACTTCCGGTGATGCAGAGTGCCTAACAGCAGCACTTCCACTCCACTCTGGTCACTCATTCTGAATTTCTATATTTAATTGATGAACTTTTGTATTTTAGATGCCTTTGTCAGTGTATAGTGACTTCTAGAGCAAGCTGCAACAGTATTCTGGTGAAGTTTCAACCTAATGGAGGTTGAAATGAAGAAAACACCACCTCGTCATACCCCTCCAAGTACGAATGAGAAGGCCGCTAAAAAATCAAAAGCCTCAGGGCCTCTTACAGCTGACCTGAACCAACAACCATTGACTCTTACTCATTTTCTGGAGGAAGTCAAACCTTTTAAAGAGGAACTCCACAAGATAACCATTGAATTATGCTCACTTTCGCAGGCAATGGAAGATATTGCCTAGCACACCACAGACAGTGAAGCACGCATCCACTCACTAGAGAAATGGGCAGATAAGACAGATTCAGAACTCCCAGCTATTAGACAAAAAATGATTAAGCTTGAATCTAAAGTGGAGGACCTTGAGAGCCGTAGCAGATGGAACAATGCGGTCATTATTGGCCTCCGTGAAAAAGAAGAGGGTCCAGACACAGTACTTTTTATACAAAAGTTTGTGGAGAAAATTGCCGGACCGACGTCTTATGGATCTAAATTTATAATAAAGAGGGCGCACCGGGCGCTTTGCCCAATGCCTCAGCCTGGCTCTCCACCACGTCCACTTATCTTCCATTTTTTAAGTTTCCTGGAGAGAGAATACTTTCTAACTAAAGTAAAGGAGACTCAAGATTTGAAATGGGAAGGAGCCTGGATCAGGGTTGCTCAAGATTTACCTACCACTGTGCGGCAGAGATGAGCCAGTTTTCACCTCCTTGTAACAAAGTTAATTGCAGCCAGTATCAAATTTCGGATAAGCTACCCAGCAAGATTACAAGTGCTGGTATCTGGTAGCTGGGCCACTTATGAAGAGATTGATCAAGCAAAGGCAGAGCTCAGGTCAGCTTTCCCTGCTCTCTTTCGAGATCCATGACCTGCAATGTGAAAACACGGCTGCGATCTGATCAGATTAAGACTGCCACTGTTAAGGATAGAATGCGTGGAAACTATCTGAAGTGATAACTATCATATTTACCGGACCTTCCTAGATGAAGAGAAAGAGTGCGGTATCCTGGACTAACAGTTTGACCCCTTCCTTGGCTACTATGCGACCTAGCTGGGTAACTGTATTCCAGTTCAGTAACTAGTGGGTCCAATAATTGGAATTATACATCGTTGGTGATTTCTTTTGAAAAGTTTTTGTTTAGCCTGAGTGCATTTATTTAATTGTTTTCTAAGCCAAATCGAGTGAACAACTCAAATATGCCTCGGCTTTCATTAGCAACTATTGTGATTTAAAGCATCCTGTTTAATAGTGTGACTCCCGGGGACCTAAAGGACTGGAGTACCTGTATTCCTGTGCAGTAATTAGGGAAAATAACAATTATCTCCTAAGCCGACTCTGGTGAAGATCTCAAAGAGGCTTCAGCTTTCAATAGCTGTGATGGAGACTTTCTGGCACCAACAGTTTATGCCCACTACAGGGCTCTCACAACCCGCGGCAGATCCCCGATCATTGTATTTCCAGGCACTGCAATGATCTGCTGGTGAGGAATTAAAAGTCAGAGGACAGCTTTTCTTACAGGTACCTATCATGTTTTAGGTTCCCGAATCTCACCCTTTTTCATTTGTGTTATTTACCGGAATTGATGGCTTGTGTATTAGATTTTATCTTCCAGATTACTACAATGATTATTGTAGGCTTTTGCTTTGGGGAAAGAGTTTCTGTATTTTACTTTTTTTTTTAATCCTGTTTTTTGTAAAACCCCAACTATATAATAGGAAACTATTTACTGTGTATAAGTAGTATTACCGCTCATTGCGCAGCATATCCCCAGGTTCATATGGGGGATATTTTGCCTGGTTAATTATTAAGAGTTTATTTTTTTTTCCTTTATTTTGAATTTTGATGTATCTATAAAAGTTAATGTTTTCAAATGTTTTATCTATGGTAAGGTTATTTAGACTGGATTTAAAAGAGTGACGGGAGGATGGAGAATTGTGTTTGGGAGCAATGCTACAAGAAGAACAAAATAGTGGGTGGGAGCTGGGGTGGGGGTTTGGGTAGCTGTTCATGGGGAAATACTGTATGTTTAGGGATACCTTTTGGGGGGTTTATTGGGAACAAACTAAAGGAGCATGGTTGGGAGGGGGGAGGTTAGCACAAAAGAGCATAACTTTCTTGCAGCATAACAACAGTAAGGGTTTCCCGATAGGGCCTATCACATAGTTACATTATATTTGTGCCTATGGCTAGGAACTTAACATTTGCAACATGGAATGTTAAGGGAGTCAGGAGTAAACCTAAGCAATACAAAATTCTAAAGCACTTGGGGCCTTTGACGATGGATGTCACTTTTATTCAAGAATCACACCTACTTAACTCTGAAGTTTTAAAATTAAGACAACAAGTGGGACAGGTATTTTCAGCGGGAGGCAGCACACAGAGCTGTGGGGTAATGATTTTGATAAAGAGATCAGTACCCTTCTCACATATCCAAGTAATTAGAGATCCACTGGGAAGATTCCTATTTGTTAAAGGCACATTATACATGACAAAGATATTACTGGGCAGTATTTATGGACCAAATACCGATTCCCCTGGGTTCTTTACAAGTTTAATTAATACACTATTCCCCTTCCATACCCTCCCCATTATTTTTGGGGAGACCTTAATTTAACTTTTGATCCTATTTTGGATCGTTCTGGCTTATCCCGGAAGGGCCTTTCTCCTGCCCAACGGGCGCTAAGAGACCTGGTGGACCAAATAGGACTATGCGATGTTTGGAGGATTTTACACCCCACCAATAAGTGTTACACATTTACATCACTAGTTTATGGAACTTCTTCCTGAATAGATTATATTCTTAATTCCCAATCTCTTCTCCGAGGTGTACTCGACTCTTCTATACATTCTGGTCCACCTTCGGATCATGCTTTGGTTTCCTGTACGCTTTCCTTCTTCTCTCTTCCTAAACAAAGGAGAAGATGGAAATTAAATAACCAGTTGCTCAAAGACCCAGACATAGCCACTCGTATTTCAGATCACATTATTCAATTTATCTTTGCTAATCGTAACTCCACAGGAAAACCTGACATACAGTGGTGTGCTCTTAAAGCATATCTTAGGGGCTTTCTGATCAGTATAGCGTCACACCAAAAGAAACAGAGAGAAGAGCAATTATTATCAACCCTTTCTCAGAAACAGAGCTAGATAATCACCTTGCTACTCCTTCTCTGCCTTCTCTTTTGGAGGCTCAAAAAACCTTCTTAATTTCCCCAATTTCAGAAACTGAGTTAAAGGAAGTTATTGCTGCCTTCCCTGCAGATAAAACTCCAGGACCAGATGGCTTCTCCCCCAATTTTTATAAGATCTTTGCAGATCAATTAATCCCCTTATTACAATCTCTATATCAACATATACCTTCAGGGGTAAAATCAGACGATTCTTTATTTGAAGCTTTAATTGTTCTCCTGCCTAAACCAGGTAAACAAACGGATTTGGTCACCAGTTATAGACCTATCTTAATCAGGATCTTAAGATCTTGGCTAAAGTACTCGCAGACCGTATTAGCATAGACCTTCCAGATCTTATCAGCACTGAGCAAGTAGGATTCATGTAAGGTAGGTCATCAGCTGACTATTTACGGACTTTGACTCATGTTCTCTTGGCATCCAGAGATGCACATTACACAGTGGTTCTGGTGTCTCTGGATGCTGAGAAGGCGTTTGGTAGGGTTAACTGGAACTTCTTGTTTAAAACCCTTCAAATGTTCGAGTTCCCTTTGGAATTTCAGAAATGGATACGAGCAATATATCAATTCCCTACCACCTGGGTCTCTGAAAATGGCTCCATCTCAGCTTTGTTCCTTTTACAATCAGGTACGAGACAGGGCTGTCCTTTATCCCCACTGCTTTTTAACTTATATTTAGAACCTCTGATATGCAAAATAATCCATTGCCAGCAAGTTCAAGGAATAACTATTCTAGTTCAAGAAATAAAAGTAACTGCTTATGCAGATGATATTTTACTCCAGTTATCTAACCCTGCTACATCTATCCCTCACATACTCAAAGTTATTAAAGAATACAGTGCCTTTTCTAATTACAAATCGAATCTCAACAAATCAGTAGCACTTCCTCTTAATCACAAGGTACTATGGAATACAATAGTAGATTTTGGTTTATCCTGGGAAGCTAGTTCTTTGAAATATCTGGGTATTGTAATATCAAGTAGTTTAACCAAAATGCGTTTTACTTCACCTTTTGAAACAAGATTTCAAAAGATGGTCCCTACTTCTATCACCTTTTGGGGCAAAATTAATCTTACAAAAATGAATGCCTTTCCTCGTTTTTTCTATCCACTTAACCTTTTAAATATTTGGCTACCACTTTCATGGTTTAAAAAAGTTCATGGTATCTTTACGGATTTTATATGGGCCGGTAAGAAGCCTCGGTTGGCTTTCCATAAACTAACTGCTCCTAAGCTCAATGGAGGTTTATGGGTCCCCCATGTAGCGCTCTACTATTGGGCCAGTCAAGCTTACAAATATCTTCGATGGCTTTCCCCCACAATGACTCAACCCCCCCCTTATATATGCCTGTCTGGCTCAAAATTGACCTAGCTTCTATCCGGGTCAAGGGTCCTCCCCTGCAGCCCTTCTTCATATGAAACTTAAGACTCTTCCTCCTTCTTTATGTAATTCACCAATATATACTTCCCTCAAAACGCATTTACAATTATGTTTGTTTCTCAAGTATAACAACACTCAAGACTTAAACCAACCCCTGAAACAGAACCCTAATTTTAAGATAAATAGTAGTGTTCTTCCATCATCTTGGCTTTCTCAATTAGGTAATTGTTCACTTCATTATTTGCATAATCAGGATGGGACCTGGCTTACCTCCCCTCCAATAATGAATAAGGCAAAAATCCCACAGTCCCAGGTATTTAAAGTTTTTCAAATGAGACATCTGCTAGTGAAAACATTCAGAACTTTTTTCCAACAGTCCTTGAAAACATCCTACTATCCATGCTTCATATCCTTTGCTGGTTTTCCCCAAGCCGTGTCTAAAATTTATGTGACATTATGTGACCATATTTATTCAGACTATCTAGGCCCCATGGGATACTGGGCTTCCAGTTTTCCAGACCTAGACTTAGATTGGCCAGCTTCGTGGCACAACTGTCATAGATTTGTGACCCAGGACAGGCTTCATCTGATGCAATATAACATATTGCATAACCTATGTTATTCCCCACAAAAACTTGCTAGACAGCCTACTCACCTCTGCTAGTTGTACACGATGTGACCAGGAAGAAGGCTCTTTACTATATCTTTTTTGGTAATGTCCTAAAGTGTCCCCTTTATGAGCCCTCATCAAGCAGAAGGCAAATCCCGTTAGGTCTCAATGACTTGTTTGCACCTGACATCTGTCTTCTGGGCAATCTCTCTGGGGTAACAGTTCGCAATCGTAAATATCACATAACTTTGATAGCAATGTCAGTTAAGAAGCTTGTCCTTAAACACCGGAAAGACACAGAAGTTCTGTCATACACAGATTGGTTGCAGGAGCTTCTTGCTAATTTGAGGACTGAGAAGGCCATTGCAAGTCTTCCTAATAACCCAGGAAAATTTAATAAAATATGGGGACCCTTACATACGTTATACGTTATGTAATCTTTAGTGATGATCTGGCTTTCTGGAAAAAGTAATCATCTTGTTAAGGTAACGTTCTCTTGTGCTATGGGGAGGATAGGGGCGGGAGGGGGGAAGGAAGGGAAGGAAGGTGGGGGGGCAGATCCTTTAATTGCCTGTCAATATGTTACTGTAATTTTGATACCTTATGTATTGCATGGATCTGGTATTGTATTTCTTTGAAAATTTACTAATAAACTTTGAATTTGAAAAAAAAAGTTGATTGGGATAAAGATCAACTGATATGGAGGGAGAGAGCATATTTATATCTCAAGCTTTTTCTGATGAGTTAACTGACAAAAGGAAAGCTGTTGTGGATGTTAAGAAGGGTTTACAGTGAGGGGGAGTTTAGTATTACACCAGTTATCTACAAAAACTTATTTTTACTGAGGAGAGTCGGAAAAACTTCAAACCCTGTGCTGGCACTGGATTCTATATCTAGACACTTCTCCTCATTGGAAAGTGGGCACCAGAATGGAAAAATCTTTACCAGCTGCCCCTCATGCCAACACTGCAAACAGCCACATGTCAGGCAACACCATGGACTCTGGAGGAAAGAGTGAAACCACAGTGAAACACAGAGTAAACTGGACAAATTACAGCAAAAACTCAGTCTCCACTTTCTGTTAAAACTACCTCCTTCTCTGCTCATATAGCAAACTAAGCTTTTTTTTAAATTTGCCCTTTCACAAGAAACTGGAATGGTGGCACCGACTTCTCTCTGAGTCAATTTAACCACAGACAGACTTGCAGCAAAAGTAAAGAACCTGATAAATGCCAACTCTATTAGCGCGATGCCTGAAAGTGTTGTACAAAAAGCAGAAATGAGTCAATAATACCTGATTCAAAATTTAGAAAACTCAGAGACACAATGCACATCTTTTATTGCCATCCCACTACCTATATGTCATGGCTGGGGTAGGCAATGAAATGCAGATTAAATAATCTATAATCATCTGTTGGCTGTCTGGTATGGTATGCTTAGACAAAATGTATTGTTCTGGTTCATCAGTACATTGAACAAATGGTTCGCTAAGACCAATCTATTTCCCTGACTCTCACTAGCAGTGCACTAACTGTCTGAGGCTTTTTATTATAATTAGTAAACCACACAGCCATAAAACAAAATCTTTTGAGCTTCCTTATAAGATGGCTGCTCTGCTTTCCTCTCACTCCTAAATCACACCACTAATATATACAGCATACATATATTTGAGCAATAATTCATGACAGAGTGTGGTATATCACAGAATATTATCACACCTCAAGTATGTTGAGAGGCATGAGGCTGCATATACAGCATACATATATTTATTTATTAGTTTTTGTTGACTGGGTAAGTGCACTAGACAAATCCTGCCTATTTTCAGGCACGACTCGGGGAGGGGGATACAGATGAATTCCAACTGACCTTGAACCTGACGATGCAATACTCTACAGAACCGAGCGATGCCGGGATGTCCTGAGACACCCTGCTCCAATCTGACTTCATTCAGGCTGAAGAGTGGCTAATTGAGAATCACCTGGTCCTCAACCCTAGCAAGACCAAAGTGCTCCTGTTGGTCCTAAATCCCTGGGTCCCTCCTGGGAACATCTTCTTCCTCTGGTCACCACATCGGGCCCCTATCTAAGTGGCCCAATCCATCAAATACCTGGGTCTTACACTGGACCAGGGACTCACACTAAAGTCTCACGTAAAGATCTGGTAACAAAGAATATCCATCAAAACCTAGGGCTACTCTACCGGCTTAGCACACATTTGATACCTGAAACAAGACTGGCAATAGCTCAGAGTGTCCTCCTACCAACCCTTACTTATGCTTCCCCAGTCCTACTCGGTATAGCAAAACTTTGACCAAGGCCGACTACAGACATTGTACCACAAAGTTGCCCGATTAGCCACAAATGCCCACCCAAGGACCCACCACTGAAAAGCCCTTGCCACCCTCAAATGGCCCACTCTGAACCTTCAGCTGCAGTACCCCCTATTAAGTTGGGCTTATAAGCTCCTCTCTGCTGATCCCCCTGCAGGACTATTGGGTCTACTCGCCCAAAAGCGGCTCAGCCGGCCCCTCTGGACCTCGGGTAAAACTCTGCTAGAACTGCCCAGGTCCAGATCTGCAGCGGGCAGTAAATCCTTTGCCCTCATAGCCCCCACGCTGTGGAACAAGCTCCCTAGTCAACTTCAAGAAGCCCCATCACTGATAATCTTTCAGGCGGGGCTATGCAATCACCACCGGAAACTTAGCTCCTGCGCCTGTCCAGTAGACTAGCCTAAACACGCTCCCTGTAGCATGTCCAGGGAATGTCTAATCTAACTGGCACCCAATTGCCACCCCAAGCTTGTGTTCCATTTTCTGTTAGTAGTCATTCTCGCTTTTGATAACCCATCATTTCCAATGTAACCTGTCTCCTGTCGTCCTACACTGAACGGGGCGCAGATGCAATAGTTCTGCCTACCCCAGGTCTAACTGCTACCACTGTTGTCATGTCAAAAGTTACCCCATCTCCAATGATCATTGTACATTACAAATATTCTGTACGCATTGTACTGCTATGTATACTTTGATTGTACCTGCAGTGCTCTGTTGTAACCACTATGTATTCTTGGATTGCACCTGCCCCGATCTATGTAACCGCTATGCACACTCGGACTGTACCTGCACTGCTTTTCGTATGTGATTAACTCAGGGTCGCCCCTGAAAAAGGGACCTCCGGGGCCCAGTGGGCTTACCCGGTTAACAAAATTTAATAGATAAATAAATAAATAAAATATGCAGTGCATGCCTCACAACACACTTGAGATGTGATAATATTCTGTGATATTCCACACTCTGTCATGTATTTTTGCTTAAATATATGTATGCTGTATACTGTTAGTGGTGGGATTTACAGTGAGAGCAAAGCAGAGCAGCCATCATATAAGGAAGCTTGGAAGATTTTGTTTTATGGCTGTGTGGTTTACTAATTAGATTAAAAAGCCTCAGACAGTTAGTGCACTGCTAGGGAGAGTTGGGGAACAATGTCAGCATTAGCGAACCATTTGTACAATCTACTGATGAACCAGTACAATACATTTTGTCACAGCATACCGCACCAGACAGCTGACAGATGATCATAGATTATTTCAACTGCATTTCATTGCTTACCCCAGCCATGACATTTATAAACACATCGTTAAATTGGCTTTTGTTAACAGGGCTTTAAGTTAGAAGGGAAGGGCACTGAACCAGAATTTGAACAGAGAGGATTGGCCTTCATTAGATATCTTTATGCCACCCTAAACCTCCTTCCTCCTAAAATTAAATAATTTTTTTTCTCCTCTCCTCCTCTGATGTCTTTCAGAACACAGCATCCAGCTGAAACTCTTGTTATTAAGAGTGGTTACTGAGAACTAACCATGTTTAGGGTGAGTGCCATCTCTCTGCTGTAGTGATAACAATTAATAATTGGAAAACCAACTGACAGGGGCTTGATTTTCAAAGCCTTGAAAAAGCCATAAGTTCTTTGGAAACATAGAAACACAGAAGCTGATGGCAGATAAGGACCGCAAGGCCCATCCAGTCTGCCCATTTTTTCTACCTTATGAATGTGCCATAGGCCTTTACTCTGTCAATGGCCTATCTATTCATACTCATCTGTATTGCACCTTGTGCCTATCCCATGTCTGTTTGAAGCCTTGCACTGCATTCATATTCACCACTTCCTGAGGTAGGCTGTTTCATGCATCCACCACCCTTTCTGTGAAAAAGAACTTCCTCACATTACTCCTTAATCGCCCTCCTTCTAATCTCATGCTACATCCTCTTGTCCTGCTATTTTTCTTATATTGAAACATGTTAGACTCTTTCACTTTGTTAATGCCCTTAAGGTGTTTGAATGTTTCGATCACATCACCTCTCTCCCTCCTTTGCTCTAGGGTATACATATTGAGCTCCATTAATCTGTCTTCATATGTTTTCTGATGCAGTCCCTGCACCATTTTGGTTGCCCTTCTCTGGGCTCCTCCATTTTGTTAATGTCCTTGTGAAGGTGCAGCCTCCAGTACTGCATGCAGTACTCCAGATGGGATCTAACCAGTGTCTTGTAAAGAGGGATTATTACCTCCCTCTTATGACTTGTGATATCCTTACTAATACACCCCAACATCCCCCTAGCCTTGCCTACTGCTTTAGTGGTCTGCTTGGATGATTTCAGGTCATCTGTGATGATGATGCCCAATTCTGTTTTCTTCCCTTGTGATTGCCAGCAACACCCCTCCCAACCTATAGGTGGCTTCAGGGGTTCTCTTCCCTATGTGCATGATCTTACACTTCTTTGTGTTAAACCTCAGTTGCCACTCTTTCAACCATTTTGCAAGTTTATCCAGATCTCTTCTCATTCTGCCCACCCCATTTGTATCATCTACTCTGTTGCAGAGGCACAGGGTCATAATGTTGCAGGACATCATACCCCATGGCAAAATCACGCTGCCAATACAGCGTGATTCTTGCCATGCAGCGTATCTTTTTTCTATGGAGGTCTCTGCCCCCCACACCCCAATTACGGGGGGGCTGTGCCCTCAGAACCCCCCCCAATATAGATTCTCAACTCTGGGGGGGTTCAAGTCAGAAAGCATACAAAGTTTAAAATAAAAATAATAAAAGTTTCTGGAACAGGGAATCAAACTCTGTCCCAGAAGCACTGCCTGGGTTCCCTGCTGCTGCAGCTCAGTCCATTGAGCCACAGCAGCTGGTCGGTGGAACCCACTCCCAGCAGAGGTCTTATCCTCTGCCTGGGACTGTGAGAATGGTGCAATACCGCGTACAGCAGTATACGCGGTATTGCACCATTCGCTCACTGGTGCAGCGCTGTACCAGGCTAGCCATAATGTCGTATGCTATTAAGCGTATGACATTATGACCTGGTACCTGTTGCAGGTCTTGGTGTCATCTGCAAACAGACAAACCTTACCTTCCAGTCCATCTGCAGTGTCACTGATGAAGATATTGAAGAGGACTGGCCCAAGGACTGATCCCTGAGGTACTTGTGACTTGCATCTCTTCTGACTGTATACTGTTTACCACCACTCTCTGTATCCTGCCCACCAACCAGTTTACCACCCAGTTGCCCAACTTCTGACCCACCCCGAGCCTACCCAGATTATTAATCAATCTTCTATGTAGACAGTATCAAAAGCTTTGATGAAGTCAAGGTCGGTGACATCAACTGGTCCACTACTCCAGATGGAGCCTAACCAGTCTTGTAAAGAGGGATTATTACCTCCCTCTTAGGACTTGTGATACCCCTACTAATACACCATAATATCCCCCCAGCCTTACCTACTGCTTTAGTGGTTTGCTTGGATGATTTAAGGTCATTGGTGATGATGATGCCCAAGTCTCTTTCTTCCCTTGTGACTGCCAGCAACTCCCCTCCCAGCCTATAGGTGGCTTCAGGGTTTCTCTTCCCTATGTGCATGATCTTGCACTTCTTTGCATTAAACCCCAGTTGCCACTCTTCTGACCATTTCGTTTTGCTAGTTTATCCAGATCTCTTCTCAATCTGCCCACCCCATCTGGATCATCTACTCTGTTGCAGATCTTCGTATCATCTGCAGACAGACAAACCTTACCTTCCAGTCCATCTGCAATGTCACTGATGAAGATATTGAAGAGGACAGGCTCCAGGACTGATCCCTGAGGTACCCCACTTGTGACCTGCATCTCTTCTGACTGTATATTGTTTACCACCACTCTCTGTTTTCTGCCTGTCAACCAGTTTGCCACCCAGTTGCCCAACTTCTGACCCACCCCGAGCCTACCCAGCTTATAAATCAATCTTCTCTGTGGAACAGTATTGAAAGCTTTGCTGAAGTCAAGGTAGATGACATCAACTGCTCCCACTTGGTCCACCACTCTGGTTACCCAGTCAAAGAAATCTATGAGATTAGTTTGACAGCACCTTCCTGTTGTAAACCCACGCTATCTTTGATCCTGTGCACCTATGGATTCCAGGTGTTGCACTATCCTTTCCTTAAGGAATGCCTTCATAATCTTGCCCACTACTGAGATAAGACTGATTGGTCTGTAGTTCCCTGCCTCCTCCCTGCTACCACTCTTGTGGAGTGGGATCACATAAGCCCTTCTCCAGTCTTCTGGGACCTCTCCTCTGCTCAGAGACTCACTAAATAGTTTTGATAATGGCTCTGCTAGTTCCACCCTTAGCTCCATTAGTACCCTGGGAAGTATGCCATCCGGTCCCATTGCCTTGTCCACTCTGAGCTTAGCAAGCTCTTGTAGGACCCTTTCTTTTGTGAAGGGACTTATGCACACTCCCACCCCCCTGTGTCCATGGTGTTAATCTGTGGGCCCTGCCCTACCTTATCTTCAGTAAATACTGAGCAGAAGTATCTATTTAGGATAGATGCTTTTACATGGTCCTCCTCCTCACACGCCCCCTTATCTCCTTTGATCATAGCAATACCCCGTCTGGACTTTCCCCTTTCACTAATGTATCTATAGAAAGTCTTGTCACCTTCTTTTACTGCCTGTGCTAGTATTTCCTCGGTTTGGGCCTTTGCCTGCCTTACTGCCTTTCCTGCTTCCCTTAGGGAAGATTGGTATGTCTTCCTATCTTCGTCCCGCTGTGTTCCTTTATATTTCCTGAAGGCCAGCCTTTTGGCTTTGACCTTTTCTGCTACTATTTTTGAGAACCAAAGTGGTTTCCTTCTTCTTTTGCACTTCCTTTTCTCTCTAACGCAGTGGGATGTTGCTTCAAGTATTGCATCCTTAATGCTTACCCACTTTGCCTGTACCCCTCACCTGTATTTATTTTTGCTAGGGCTAGCTTAACTCTGTTGGCCATCTTATCAAAGTCAGCTCCTCTGAAGTTCCGTATTTTTGCCTTGGAATGGGCTGATTTAGTTGTAGTGGCCAAATTGAACCATACCATGTGATGGTCACTGGCCCCCAGGTGACCTTCTACCTGGAGACCTGTGATCCTTTCCCTGTTAGTCAGTACTAGATCTAGGATAGCCCTGTCTCTTGTGGGTTGTTGTACCAGTTGTTTGAGGCCTTCCCCTTGCAAGGAATCCACCATGTGTCTAGTTCTGGCAGATGCTCCTGCTGGTATTGACCAATCTGTATCTGGCTTGTTGAAGTCTCCCATTATCAGAACCTCCCCTTTAGCTGTTATGTTTTGTATATCTTCTAACAGTAATGTGTCTATGTCCTCCCCAGGTCTGGGGGCTGTAGACAACCCCATTTCTTATGGCTGTCCCATTTCCTGTTTCCAGGCTGACCCACAGTTCTTCTGGCTCCTTATGTGTATTCTGAATTTCTGTAGCTTTGATATTTTCATTGACATAGAGGGCCACTCCACCCCCCTGTTTGCACCTCAGTCTCTTCTGAGCAGTACATAGCCAGGTACTGAAGTCTCCCAAGTGTGGTTACTGGTAAACCACGTCTCGCTAACTGCTACTATGTCCAGTTTAGCCTCTGTCATTATTGCCTGCAGGTCTGAGATCTTGTTCCCCAGACTGCGAGCATTTGTGTACATGATTTTCCATTGGCCAGATTTCAGTGTGTTAGTTGTTGAGTGAGGTCTGGCGTTTCCCCTGTGTGTCGTATGGGGAGCTGGACCTTTTTCCTTATGTGGTGATGTAAATGAACTGCAAACATGCTGAACTCCTGTTTGACCACTAGCTGGGGGGAGGAGTGTTCTTCCCATTTGAGTTATGGGGTGCTGCATCCCTCTTCCCATTTGCTAGTTTAAATATTCTGCAAAGATGTCAAACTTCTGCCCCAATGCACTGACTCCCTCCTTAGTCAGATGCAGTCCATCAAATTTAAAGAACTTTTGCTCCCAAAACTGTTGCCAGTTCCCTACAAATTAGTGTCCTTTTTCCTTGCACCAGCCCTTGAGCCACATGTTTAGCTCCCCTAGCTCCTCTTCTCTGACCTTCCGTCCATCTGCCCCCCTCTCCCAGACTGGCAGGATCTCAGAGAAGGAGATGCTGGATGAAATGGATGATAGTTTGTCACCCAGCCTGGTCAGGTGTTTCTTGGTCTCCACAACTGACAGGCTGCTGAGATCACTAGCCCCTATGTGTACCAGAACGTCAATGTTTTCTCCTGCTTCCCGAACAATTTTAGCAATGCGTTCAGTATCTGTCCACGCTGATGTACCTGGGAGACATCTGACCTTTACCCCTGGCTGGAGATAGGTATCAACTCCCCGAATCATGGAGTCTCCTATGATCAGAAGTTTTTGGGATTTCCTTTTTGCTTTTTTTGTTTTGGTTCCTGTTTTGGACAAGTTTTGTTGTGCTAGCACCTGTGCTGTGGTGTCCTGCTCTGTAGTGTCCTCAGCCCCTTTGTTTGATTTCAGAGATAGAGGCAGATACTTGTTTGTAGTTTTTATATGGTGTGTGGAGGTAATATGTTGGAGAGCACCAGTGATGGGGCACCCGATTTGCCCCTCCTAACCACCTGCCAACCTCCCAGACCAACTACCCTTTGCGGTCGAGGTGCTTCTATTAAATACTTGGGAAATGGCTGGTGGTTCTTATAATATATTTCCTCTTGAATATGAAAAGGCTCTGTACAATATTCCAAAAGAACCTGCTGGTACAAAAGTCATCTAGGAAGGGTTTTAAAATCAGAAATGTCAATTTTCCAAATCCTAATTTTTTTAAATGTGTGACAAATGTACGCTGGCACAGTTTAGGTCTGAAATTTAAAAGTCCATTTATCCTCTGCCCAAAGTGGCATAATTTTTGTGAGCCAAGCTTGTCCCCATACCACCCAATTGTGTATCTCATTCCTAAACCCAGGTACTATGTTCCCATACCAAAAAATAGAGTGAAAAAACACCAAGGGATGTACCATGCCTATACCCCCAATGAAATAGATCTATATAAAATAATTCCACTTAATAAGATTTAAACAGCTCTCCAAATGGCTCTATAGAACACACTATAAATTCTGGAGTCCAAAGTATCAGGGGGTGGAAATATGGAGCTGACGAATAATAAAAGTGGGATAATAAAAGTTTTAAGCAGGTAGACCCTTTTAAGTTTGGTAGCCTGTATACCCTGCCATGCCCTGATCCATGTCTCACATAATGCCAGTTTTGATTCCCAGTTCAATTTTTCCATGTCTTGAGAACCAAATTTGATTCCCAATATAATAGCTTCAGAGGCTAACGGTACCTTACAGAGCTGGGTCAGAGGGGGTGGACTTCCAACCAACAGAGCTTGGCTTTCATGAAAATTTATCTTAGTACCAGTTGTCTCTGAATAAGCTACTAGAATATCATATGCCCTGTCTTCTTCCAGATGGGAGGTCACAAATAAGCAAAGATCATCCACATAGACCAATATCTTAAGAGTTACAGTGTGAGGGGATAAAGTCATGCACCCAATATGCCTCGAAAATTCAATGTGTTTAACTAAGACATCTATGTAAAAGGTGCACAATGGGGGCTCAAAGGGCACCCTTGTCATACCCCCCTTTAAGGTCAATTCATCTACTAAGTATTCCATTCAGAAGGAGATGAAAATGAGCAGAACCATATAGGATACCCAACCATTCGATAAATCACTGAAGGATACCATAAAAGGCTAGGATCTGAAACAGGACAGCATTTAAAACTCAATCAAATGTCTTCTCTTGATCGAGAGTCACCACGTATCCATGGAGCAGTCCCATATGCCCTCTTGCAAATACCTCATGTAAATAGATCAAATTATCTTTCAAAGTGTGTCCTGGAATTGCGCATGTTTGATATGGTGAAATGATGACGTTAGCTGTACAACTGAGCCTTGAATTTAATATAAGGGATAGCAGTTTCATATCTACATTCATTAATGATATGGGTCACCAATTGTTAACATCCAGTCTATCCCCTTTTTTATGTAATAAAATCAAAAAAGCCTTCCCCATATCATCAGGGATGTCCGAGTTACTGAGAATATCATTAAATAGTTCAACCAATAGGGGGATAAGGGTATCCTAAAATGTTTAATAAAACTGGGGTCCCAACCCATCAGGACCTGGAGCAGTATTTAATTTCGAGTTCTGTATAGTGGTATGGATTTCATCCTCAGAAATCGGGACACAGAGCCTAAGTGTGTCCTCTGTGTCAACAATTGGGTCAGGAATATCAGCTAAAAACTGCCCCAAGTTCTCTGTTGTTGGCAGTGGTATCCCAAATGTCGACTGTAAATGTGTAGATATGAAATGCAGAATTACACTAAAGTCTGTATGTACCCTACCTGAATCATCCCGGACAGCCTCCCACACCTTCTTATTAACCCATTTTTGACATTCTTTAAAAACAACCAAAGAGGCTTTCGTGCCTTGTGTACCTGCTGATTGCTCCATCTGCAAAGATTTAGCCTTTAAATATAAATACTGGGCCATTTCTTTTTTATAGCTTGAATTTGTATAGAGTGATCAATACGGTTAATATTCTGTCTCGTGATTAACTGGTAAAGCCTCTTTCAAAGTTTTAAATATTGAAAATAAGCAGATTTCCCTCTCTGCATTCCCCATTTTTTGAACAACCGACGTAGAAGCAGTTTTGTCTCCATCCACCAATCTCCTACCGATTCAACCAGGCCACTAAGGTGGCTCTGGCCAAAAGGTGTTCCTTCACTTTATGTTGAATATCAGAAACAGTCAGCAATGAACTATTAAGATGCCAGTAATCTGGTCCTATGTTATTCTTTTGTAATTGACCCAACTGTACATTTAAACTAAAATGATCTGAAGAAGCAGAGGAACAGGTAGTGGCAGTCAAGATATCCCACTGTTTAGAAACAAAGATGTAGTCTATCCTAGAAGATAATGAAGCTCTGTAGTATGTATGTCCTCCCGTATCATGCAAAATTCTGAATGTGTCCCTTAACTCAGCTGTACTTAAAAGTTGTTTCAGTTGATTCATATCACAATACAGTTTTGATATGGTCCCCGTCTTATTCCTGAAATCAAGTGGGCAATTAAAATCACATCCAAAAATGAGTTTGTGATGCATGTGCAAGTAGGCTGAAATGATTGAAAAAACGGTACCCTAGCCTTTTTAGTTTGAGGTGCATATACTACACCAATTCACAAATCTTATGACTGATAAGTAACATCAAGAAATAAAACTCTTCCGGGATCCACGTCTATAATCTTCACGGGTTGTACAAAACCTCTGAACAGGATACCCACACCAGAGCATGCCTCCTCCCCCAATGACCATATAGATGTACCCAAAACCCACGCTTTCTTAGCCTGGTAAATATCAACCTCTGAGTGGAGTCTGGTATCTTGTAGAAGACATATGTCTGCCTGTGTGTCTTGCAAAACCTAAAAGATAACACATCTTCGTTTGTAATGCTTAATGCTATTAGTGTTTAAAGAGTGAACAGTGATACAATCCACAGCTGAGCCAGGCATATTTCAGAAAGCTGAAAGGGAAGGGGGCAAATCAAGATCTAGTTTTTTTTCTTGTTCTTTTCCTCACTCTAGGCCTAATCCTCACATCTCCCTCCATGTCTGACGTTTCTTTTTAAGAGGAGACAATGAAGGAGGCCTCTGAATCTTCATCATCCTCCTCTGCTGAAGGTGTCGGTGCTGCATATTTGTTACTGTCAGTAGGAAGAGTAGTTAGAGGAAGTTTAGCTTTAGGTACATTCCTGGCCTACTGTCTCTTTCCTTACACCAGGTGAAATCCCTCTTCCGATAGGGTGAGGTGGGGAAGCATTTCTGAGGGTTGACTCAAAGGTGCAGAAGGCACTCCAGGTTCTTCTGTAATCTCCACCACATCCTGTTTCTCAGTATCAGGCACTACAGTTGTTGTGGTATGTGAGGAATGATCCGTAAGGGTGTCCACTGCATCCTCCCAAGAAATATTCAGCTGGGCTGCTGGTGCATTTTGGGTTTGTACAGAGCCCAAGTACTGTTGGTGACCTGACTGTTTTCTTGTGCAGCATGGACAATAGTGTCTTGATCCCAGAATGTACCCTTGTTGTGGACTGCCCACGGGCATTGTAAAAACAGGTGACCATGTTCCTCGCACAAATTACATTTTGGCGGGTTTCTACATTGATTGCTCGGGTGACCCATCTGTAAACACAGATTACACATCAAGGCCTCACATGCATTACTGAGATGTGTGAAGGACCCCCAGCGATGACAGGTCTTTAGTTGTCCTGGGTAGAAGCAAAAGCATCTATCTAATCCCAAGTAGAAACAGCTAGGGAGATGCAGTGGGCCGGCTTCAGTCATGCGTAACTTAACTTTAATTTTCCACCCCCCTGTCCAAATGTTTTCACTGTCAATGATTGGAGCAGGCCTATCCAAGACTTCTGCTTGTTACTTCACCCAATACAGAATGTTTGAAACATGGAGATTCTCATTTCAAAACAAGATGGTAATGAATTTCACAGCAGGTCTTGTAAGAGGGATCTCCACAAATGGGTTCCAGATTGGGGTTTGCTTTAAATAGGCATACTTAGACCAGAATTTTTCGAGATGAACAGGTGTGTTAAAACTAATATCGAAAACAGTGTCTCCAGATATATGAATTAATGTGAAAATATCCACAGCCTGAAATTGCATGGATTCTTTCAGGAGTCTTCGTGCTACATACACTCTGTCCGGTAGCAATTCCAAACCACCTCTATATTTAATGCAAACAGCATTTCTTCTATCCCTTAGTTTCCCTAGGTTTGCAAAGAGATCAGCCATTCATCTACTAGGGTTATACTGTGGTCAAGGAGGGAGGGGAAGAGTGTGAGTATGATTTGTCTCCTGCTCAGGAGCACCCATGTCCTCTGGGACTGTAGCCATGTCCTGTTGTTCCATAGAATCAGCCCATGAAGACCCAGAGACAGCCTGACTATCCTTAGTGTCAGGATTCTGTAAGACATGTTTAGGGGGATCCATACCATCCATCGTTTTACCTACATTTAGTTCTGTAGGCATTTCAGCCTGTTCTTGTCGTATATTAATCTTTAAATCAACTTTATGGACATTCTGAGTGTCAGAAAGGTTATGAGAAATAACAGTACCTGAAGCCAAAGCGTTCAAATCCAGAGGCTCACCTGCTACTCCTTGCTGCAGAGAAGCATCTCCAGTATTTGGCCCACCATCTTGGGAAGCCATGTTCATAGTTTTGCTGCCTTTCTCCTCTGCACAGTCTGACTTCGAGCATGAAGCCAGTGACATAAGCAATGCTGCAGTTGGGACATCTCCTGGTAACCAACTCTTGCCATCAGGAGCGAATGTCCAGCACACTGCAGCTACTGCACGTTCTGGAGACCATCCAGCTGTGCCATGACATAGCTCAGAGTCCATTATCTCCCTATCTGGGGAGCAGTCTCTTACACGGCACATGGTCATCTCCACTCTTTCATGTTTTTCCTTCTCCGAGTCCATAATCATGTGGAGCAGCTTACTGTTACTAGCTGCCGAACTCGTTGTAGGTTCCATCCCTGAAGTGACCTCCTTCATCTGATGCGGCAACTCTGTCAAAAAGCCCTGAATCAATGGGATCATTCTGTCTTCTGGGTATTCCGTTTCCTCCATTCCTTCCATAGATACCAGTAACTCACTCACTGCAGGAGGTACCAGAATGTCCATTGAACTAGAAAACTTGATGTTGACTACAGCAGGGAGCGCTTCTCCCTGACTACCTCCTTCCTCCACGTCCATCTCCATACTATCAGACATTCTCCCAACTGGAGTGACAGAGCGCCCCCCCACCTCAGAGTAGGAGAATTTCCCCAGTGTCCTGGCCACAGTTCCCCCATTCACTAAAATTACCACCAACAGCTTAATCTGGTTCAATTTCAGTTGGTTAACATCTGTATTCCTCCCCGTCACCCCTGAAAAGGGACTTCTAGTCTCAGTGGGCCTACTGGCTCAACAAAATTCAATAAATAAATAAATAATATGAGGCTAAATATCCTGAACATGTGCGATTGCGCAGTGGGAAATGTGCAGCGCAGTAGGATATCAGAGCCCAGTGCAGAGAGAGGGCCTCAAACAACTGGTACAACAACCCACAAGAGACAGGGCTATCCTAGATCTAGTACTGACTAACAGGGAAGGGATCACAGATCTCCAGGTAGAAGGTCACCTGGGGGCCAGTGACTATCACAGGGTATGGTTCAATTTGGCCACTACATCTAAATCATCCCATTCCAAGGCAAAAATTTGAGACTTCAGAGGAGCTGACTTTGATAAGATGGCCAACGGAGTAAACCTAGCTCTGGCAAAAAGAAACATTGGTGAGGGGGTACAGGCAAAGTGGGCAAGCATTAAGGATGCAATACTTGAAGCAACATCCTATTATGTTAGACAGAAAAGGAAGTGCAAAAGAAGAAGGAAACCACTTTGGTTCTCAAATACAGTAGCAGAAAAGGTCAGAGCCAAAAGGCTGACCTTCAGGAAATATAAGAGAACACAGCGGGATGAAGATAGGGAGGCATACCAAACTGTCCTAAGGGAAGCAGGGAAGACAGTAAGGCAGGCAAAGTCCCAAACTGAGGAAACACTAGCACGAACAGTAAAAGAAGGTAACACGACTTTCTATGGATACATTAGTGAAAGGAGAAAGTCCAGAGGGAGTATTGCTAAGCTCAAAGGAGAAAAGAGGCATGTGAGGAGGAGGACACTGTAAAAGCATCTATCCTAAATAGATACTTTTGCTCAGTATTTACTGAAGAGAAGGTAGGGCAGGGCCCACATCTCAGCACCATGGACACAGGGGGGAGGGAGGTGAGCACTACTCCCTTCACAAAAGAAAGGGTCCTACAAGAGTTCGCTAAGCTCAGGGTGGACAAGGCAATGGAACCTGATGGCATACATCCCAGGGTACTTAAGAAGCTAAGGGTGGAACTAGCCAAGCCATTAGCAGAACTGTTTAGTGAGTCTCTGAACACAGGAGAGGTCCCAGAAGACTAGAGAAGGGCTCATGTGATCCCGCTCCACAAGAGTGGTAGCAGGGAGGAGGCATGGAACTACAGACCAATCAGTCTTACCTCAGAAGTGGGCAAGATTATGGAGGCACTCCTTAAGGAAAGAATAGTGCAACACCTGGAATCCATAGGAGCACAGGATCCAAGACAGCATGGGTTTACAAAAGGAAGGTCCTGTCAAACTAATCTCATAGATTTCTTTGACTGGGTAACAGAGTGGTGGACCAAGAGGGAGCAGTTGATGTCGCCTACCTTGACTTCAGCAAAGCTTTTGACACTGTTCCACATAGAAGATTGATAAATAAGCTGGGTAGGCTCGGGGTGGGTCAGAAGTTGGTCAACTGGGTGGCAAACTGGTTGATGAGCAGAAAACAGAGAGTGGTGGTAAATGGTATACAGTCAGAAGAGATGCAAGTCACAAGTGGGGTACCTCAGGGATCAGTTCTGGGTCTAGTCCTCTTCAATATCTTCATTAGTGACATTGCAGATGGACTAGAGGGTAAGGCTTGTCTGTTTGCAGATGACACCAAGATCTGCAACAGAGTAGATGATCCAGATGGGGTGGGCAGAATGAGAAGAGATCTGGATAAACTAGCAAAATGGTCAGAAGAGTGGCAACTGGGATTTAATGCAAAGAAGTGCAAGATCATGCACATAGGGAAGAGAAACCCTGAAGCCACCTATAGGCTGGGAGGGAGTTGCTGGCAGTCACAAAGGAAGAAAGAGGCTTGGGCATCATCATCACCGATGACCTGAAATCATCCAAGCAGACCTCTAAGCAGTAGGTGAGCTAGGGGATGTTAGGGTGTATTAGTAGAGTAACACAAGTCGTAAGAGGGGTAATAATCCCTCTTTACAAAGACACTGGTTAGGCCTCATCTGGAGTACTGTGTGCAGTACTGGAGGCCACACCTTCACAGGACATTAACCAAATTGAGGCAGTCCAGAGAAGGGCAACCAAAATGGTGCAGGGATTGCATCAGAAGACATATGAGGACAGATTAAAGGAGCTCAATATGTATACCCTTGAGCAAAGGAGGGAGAGAGGTGATATGATCAAAACATTCTAACACCTTAAGGGCATTAACAAGGTGAAAGAGTCTAACATTTTTAAATATAAGAAAAATAGCAGGACAAGAGGACACAACATGAGATTAGAGGGAGGCCAATTAAGGGGGAATGTGAGGAAATTATTTTTCACAGAAAGAGTGGTGGATGCATGGAATGGCCTACCTCAAGAAGTGGTGGCTATGAAGACAGTGCTAGGCGTCAAACAGGCATGGAATAGGCATAAGGGAGCAATACAGATGAGTATAAATAGATAGGCCACTGACAGAGCAAAGGCTGATGGCACATTTATAAGGTAGAAAAAGAAATGGGCAGACTGGATGGGCCTTGCGGTCCTTATCTGCCATCAACCTCTATGTTTCTATGTTTCTATGTTACTGAAGGAATACTTCTGCTCAGTATTCACAAAAGAAGAGGAGGGGAAGGTACCTAATCCAATCAATAAAAGTACTCTGGATGGGGGGGGGGTCGCTACCAGTCCAGTCACAGAAGAAAGATTTCTGAAAGAACTCCTGAAACTGAAGGTGGACAAAGCAATGGGACCTAACAGGATTCACTCCAGAATTCTAAAAGAACTAAGGGGAGAACTAGTGACACCACTGACTACCCTTTTTAACAAATCATAGGAGGATGGTGTGGTACCTGAGGACTGGAGGGGGGTGGATGTGATTCCCCTTCACAAAAGTGGAAGCAAAGCAGAAGCAAGAAACTACAGACCTGTTAATTTGACCTCAGTGGTAGGGAAAATGATGGAATCACTTCTGAAGGAAAGAACTGTTGAGTACCTAGAGGCCAGTGGGGCAGAGGACCCAAGGCAGCATGGAGTCATACTGGGAAGGTCATGTCAAATGAATCTAATAGATTTCTTTGACTGGGTGACCAAAGTGGTAGATGAAGGAGGGGCTGTGGACATGCCTGCCTACACTTTAGCAAAGCATTTAACACAGTCCCACACAAAAGATAAATAATCATGTTAGCTAGCCTGGGAGTGGGTCCCAGGGTGGTAGCCTGGTTAAAAAATTGGCTGGATAACAGGATGCAGAGGGTAATAGTAAACGGAGTGCACGCCGAAGAAAAGGAGGTTACTAGTGGGGTACCACAGGGTTCAATACTGGGACCAGTCCTTTTTAATGTCTTTATAATTGACATTACAGATGGACTGGAAGGAAAAGTATGCTTCTTTGCAGACGACACAAAGATCTGCAGTTAGGTTGATACACAAGGGGGGTGGAAAGAACGAGAAGGGACTTGGCAAGGTTGGAGGAATTGTCAAAAGTATGGCAGCTTAAATTCAATGCAAAGAAGTGCAAAGTAATGCACCTGGGAAACAAAACCCTAGGAGAAGAGTTCACAATGGGGGGAGAGGTACTAACAACAACAACAAACATGGAAAGGGACCTCGGGGTAGTCATATCAGATAACCTAATGGTAAGCAAGCAATGTGAGAGTGCAGTAAGGAGGGCTGTGGGAATACTGGGATGTATAAAGTGAGGCATTACCAGTAGAAAACAGGAATTTGTTGTCTCTCTGGCAAACACACATAGAAGTGAATTGGCTTCATAATGAGTTAACATTCTTTGGTCTAAAGATTAGTAATGATCCTTGTAGAACGTGGGACCCAAATTTAATTCCCCCTCCTAAAAGATACAAGAAGGGACACTGACAAATGGAGTGTGCTTAATTTGTCAATCTGGGGAAACATTAATACAGTAAGAATGATAACTGAACTCAAACTGGTTTACTGGTTTCAGAACATGCTGCTGACTTTGAGCAAATAATTTCCCTCCAAGATTGATCAGTTAATTAGAACTTTCATATGGGGTAATAAACCAGAAAGACTAGTTCTACGTTGAGAGCAGTGTCTAATATGGGTGGTTGCGGCCTGCTCTGGTGGGAACGATACAGTTTAAAAATCAGTGTTAAACAATGAGTTCTGCATTTTCAGATTTAAGACAGATTTAGTCAACCGCTGTGGCATGAGATGAAGCACATGTTCTAAAACCTTTTAAAATGACAGATCTGTCCTTCAAGTTGGTTCCAGTGTCCTTAAAATATAACCCATGTATTATAGGAACACTCATATCCCTTAAAAATTTGTAGAAATGTTTTAACCTTCAAACTCCACCAATGGGACATATGCCCCTGTGGAAATTTGTAGAAATCCCTTGCAGCATAAAGCTAACAGATCCTGGCTGGATTGAATTGGGAATTCATAGAGTACTGTGCTTGACTTAGCAGACCCTACCACAAATATACTGTACTCTTTTGGAGAGTTGAGGTAAGCAATAAAACATGGCTGAGTGTTAATAATACTGAGATACCCGCACACCCAGAGGCGTAGTGAGGCACAAGGCCACAGGCTGAGTGCCTTCAGCCTCTGTGTGTGCAGGTATCTCAGTACTACCAACACCCAGCCATGTCTTATTGCTTATGTAAAATGGGCCCATAGGCAACTTTTTAAAAAAAGAACATTCTAAATGTTTTCAAAGTCACAGAAAAATATACTAAAATGTTGCTAAATAATGGAAAATAGTCCCTACACAGATGTTTTTCACCAGTCAGTTTTCTGTCTTTCTTCACATTCAATACATTGTGTGATTATTTTCCATGGAATAGAAGAACTCGACGCTTTGCATTATTCCAGTAGTAGAATGCCCCCCCCCCCACTCACACACAGAATGGTAACATGGCATACATGAATTCAAAATACTCAGAGTTCCACTGGCATACAAACACACACACACACAGGCCTCAAGTGGAGCCAGAACCACAATTGTATCTGTTGCCAGGTAAGTAGCAGGGAGTTCTATGGCAAACTGGTAGGGATAGGAGGGGAATTTTTCATGACCATCAAAGAAACACCAGCAATGGAAACTCTGAATAGTACTTGATTTTTTAAATTTGTGTAAGTATGTGAGGGGGCTCATGATGTAAATAACATTACATTATTTGCTTACTTAGTTTAATTTGATGAACTTTTATTTTTAGGATCTAGTTTAAGTTTTTTAAATATGAGTAAATGCTGCAGCCATGTTTGTGATAGAAATTAGGAAATAGGTGGCTTATGAATTCTGTGACTTTTCCTGGTTGTTTTAGCTTGTTTTAGCCATTGGTGGTACTCTCTTACTGCCATGGCTAGAACCAAGTCTCAGCCAGTCAGAACACAGAGATTTCCTTGCCCACTTTATATAAGTAAATATAAAATTCCTCATTTCCAGTTTTGTATCATTTTACAATGAAGGGGGTTACTTTCTAAGGACATTTACAACACAGTATGATATTACCTGGATCTAGTCACCATCACTGAGACCTGGTGCAATGAAGGCCAGGACTGTGATATGGCAGTACCAGGTTTTACTCTGTTCAGAAGTGACATGGTCAGAAGAAAGGGGGAAGGGGTAGCTCTTTGTGTAAGGGATAGTATAAAAGCTACAGAAATACAAGGAGAACAGGTGGGAGTGGAGGTACTGTGGATCACTCTGGAGAAAAGGAAAGGGCCATTCAGGAGTGATATACAGACCTCCAGCACAGATGGAAGAAGCGGATGGGGAAATGCTGGAAGCAATCTAAAGGCTGGCTTATAAGGGACAGTTGTTACTAATGGGAGACTTCAGCCTATCTGATGTAGACTGGAGACTCCCAGCAGTGGCAAGTTACAGGAACAGGGACATGCTAGGCTCCTTGCAGGGGGTATTCCTCAGGCAACTGATAATGGAATCCACTCATGAGGGCGCAGTACTGGACCTAGTGCTGGTGAATGGGGACAGTGTTGCTGACATCACAGTGGTGGACCACCTGAGGACCGGTGACCATTGTATAGTGTGGTTTTGCATAAAAACTAGGTGGGTTTGCACTGAACCACACAAGGACAAGGGTCATTGACTTCAGAAGGGCTGATTTCAAGACAATGGGAGAATATCTCAGGGACGACCTGGAAGGATAGGGATGCAAGGTGGAGTTGAGGGCCAGTGGGCAAAAATTAAAGAGGGCATTGAAAGAGCTACGAATGTCTGTGTCTGGCAGGTCTGAAAGGGCAGGAGGAAAAGAAGCCACTATGGTTCTCTAGAGAGCTAGCAGAAACAGTAAGAGTGAAAAAACTAGCATTTAAAAAATACAAAAAGAGACAGAAAGAGGAGGATAGGTTAGGGAGGCAAAGAAGGCAATGAGGAGAGCAAAGGCACAAACAGAAGAGAATACTGCCCAGTCAATAAAAAAGGGGATAAAACCTTCTTTAGACATATTAGCGAGAAGAGAAAGATCAACGGAGGGATAACAAGAATAAAGGGCAAAGGGGGGGATCTGTGAGGAAGGGGACCAAGGGAAGGTGAACATATTAAACAGACACTTTTGTTCAGTATTTACAATAGAAGGGGTAGGTGAAGAGCCAAAGATAATGAACATGGGTAGAATCGGTAGGGAGGTGGACACTAGTCCTTTCACAGAAGAGGAAGTCCTCAGAGTACTAGCAAAATCAAAAGTTGACAAGGCAATGGGATCGGATGGGGTTCACACTAGGATACTGAAGGAGCTCAGAGAGGTGCTGACGGTACCACTGGCAGTTTTGTTCAACTTATCATTGGATACGGGGTGACTTCGAGGGACTGGAGAAGGGCAGATGTGGTCCCACTTCACTAAGGTAGGAATAGGGAGGAGGCAGGAAATTACAAACCTGTCCGCCTGACTTCAGTAGTGGGCAAGTTTATGGAATCAGTATTGAAGGAAAGGATAGTGGAATACCTTGAGACAAGTGGATTACAGGATCAAAAGCAACATGGTTTCACAGTGGGGAGGTCTTGCAAGACACACCTGATTGAGTTCTTTGACTGGGTGACCAGGGAAGGGAGATCAGGGTGGAGTGGTAGATGTGGCATAACTGGACTTCAGGAAGGCCTTCAACACTATTCCACATAGAAGACTGGTGAACAAGCTGGTCTGTCTAGGAGTAGGATGTAAATTAGTAAACTGGGTAAAAAGTTGGTTGAGCGGCAGGAGTCAGAGGGTGGTGGTAAATGGAGTCCTCTCGGGAGAAGGCAGGGTAACAAGCGGGGTGCCTCAGGGGGTCAGTACTAGTCCTGGTCCTCATCAATTTCTTTAACAGCAGCATTGCAAAATGGCTAGAAGGGAAAGTCTGTATGTTCGTGGATGACACAAAAATGGGGGTGGTGGAAAATATGAGGAATGATTTACGGAAGTTATTAGAATGGTCAAGTGTTTGGCAGTTGGGATTCAGTACAAAAAAAGTGCAAAATCATGTACTTGGGGCACAGAAACCAAGGGGCTACATACCAGTTGACAGGAGAGGTACTGGCTACCACCAAACAGGAAAGGGACCTGGGGTAATTTCTGATGACCTGAAGGTAGGCAAGCAGAGTAAAAAGACAGTGGGAAAGGCCAGTAGAATGCTAGGGTGCACAGGAAGGGGTATTACCAGTAGGAAGAAGGAGGTAGTGTTGCCCCATACAGGTCACTGGTAAGACCACACCTCTAGTACTGTGTTCAGTACTGGAAAACCCACCTCTGGAAGGATAGGGATAGGGTGGAGGCAGTACAGAGGTGGGCAAACAAAATGGTGCAGGGACTGCATCAAAGGCCCTATGAGGAGAGACTTAAGAGAACTGAATATGTACTCAATGGAGGAAAGAAGAGAAAGGGGGAACATGATAGAAACATTCACATACGTAACAGGTATTAATAAAGTACTGGAAGGTAGCATTTTCTGCAGAAAGACAGACTCCAGAACTAGGGGTCATACTATGAAGATGGAGGGGGGCTCAGAGGAGATGTGAGAAAGTATTTCTTCACAGAGAGGCTGGTGGAAGCCTTGAATGACCTCCCAGCAAAGGTGAGAGGTACCAAAACAGTTGCAGAATTCAAGCATACATGGGACAGTTACAAGGGGACCTTGCAAGGAATGCAAGGGTGGTGGCACAGTAGGCAGGGAAAATGGGCAGACTGGATGGGTCAAAGGGGTCTTTATCTGCAGACAACTTCTATGTTTCTATGTTACTTGACAGCTCTGATTAGAAACAGCTAGTTAAAGTGGTGAAGCATTGAGGAAAATGTGTATAATACAAGACAGGAGTAGAGAGGGACGAAGTCAGGAAAATTTGCTCCACAAATTAATTCATGGATTTAGCTCAATTTGTGAAGTGCAGATTGATCCACGAAGATAAGGGCCAGTCTAGAACAGAATAAATAAATATAGGTCAAACTGTTCACCAGTATCATGCACTGCTGCTTTAAGACAAGACTCCATACATCCTGGCTTATTTAATGGGGGCATGTTTGACCGTGCTACTTGACATCTGTATCTTGTTTTTGGGATCGACCTGATATATTCTGGAAGTGTATGTGTTAAACAGCACCATTTGGGCTCATTTTCAAATCTTTCAGGAAGCCCCCCCAGCAGCAGCTTACCTCTTAAGTTCTTCGACAGTCCACTTTTCAGAAGTTATTACTGTGTCTGTTACTAAGTGGAAGGATTCTATTTCCTCTGTCAGATTAGCTGACTGCCCATTCCCTTCCATGTCCTGGTCCCAGTTGTAGCAGGCACCACCCTCGTGCTCTCACACTGTGTGATTTATTAGTTTGGAGAGCACAAGGGCGCACTCTATTTATAGCAATAGGAGACAGTTTTAAAATCATATTTGTTTTATATTTTGGAGGCCACAGGAGTCAACTCAAAGACACTGCTCAACCAGCAAAGACTTTGTTAGTTGAGCGGTGGCTTTGATTTGACTCCCATGGCCATCTAAAATATCAAAATACGATTTTAAAACCGGCCTCCATTGCCATCAGCAGACTGCACCCCACGCGCTCTCTAAACTAATTACATATTATCTCTGCTTGCTAGTTTGCACTTGTGGATTTTTTATAATAAATATTTAAAATTGATATCGGTGAGTGGGTCTTTTTTTACTCCTCTGGGTATCGAGTTGGTCTTTGAGGTTTGTGGCGAAGATCCCTTCCAGTTGTTTTGGTTTCTTTTTTAGGTCCAGGAGGCTACACTGCCAGTGGTTGCCAGCCCCCCTATTAACATCACTCAGTCATGCAGTGGTGGTTCTAGAGACTGGATGGACAGGCCTAAGTGCCCTCCCCATCACACTAAATAACTACAGATACACTTCTTTAGTTAAATGGTCACAGGCATCTTTTTAGTAGGCACTCCATCTTATGAAAGGATGATTAGACAGACATGCTCAGTTGTAGTTCCAACCCTGACTCCCATGGACTTCCTTCACCCAGCGGAGGCCCACTCTAACCTGAGGCAGGACTTGTCCCTGCTTGGATTGGCCCCCTGCCATGGGATAGTGGCTTATTAAGAAGGTCATTCCTCTATCAGTGAGGGGGGAGTCATTGGGCCGACAATACAGTCTCTTGCCCTTGTCTGGCAAAACTGTATATTTCAAGATTGAGTACCTGATGGGGGTGGATGAAGCCCTTTCAGATTGGATGTGATCCTGCTGGTCCCACTCCCCTTAACAACTCAAGCATACACTGTCTGGATTTGGTACATGTACCCCTTCCCCACCTTGCTTTGAGAGACTTCCAAATCACATGAATTTTAAATTGGCTACAACAGTTAATGCTAACTTGTTTATGTCCTATTTGAAACTGCTCCATTGGATGAGGTGAAGAAATGGGGGAAAAGCACTCTTATAGGGAAAACCCTGGAAAATTCCTCTCTGATCACTATGGCAGTTCCCCATATTGTGATGCAGGTGTCCCTACTTGCACCTGGCGCTGCTGTACCCTACTTTTATGAGGATACATGGGATCAAAAACAGACTCTGGAGGAAAAAGGGAGATTCAGCTACTACTGGCAATTTAACTCTTTCTCTCTCCCCCCTCAGCCAGCTCCCGCTACCCCCTGCCCCCTTGGTAGCCTCATCAGTCCCTTCTCTCTCACTTTCCCTCAGCTTTGGACCCCTTCTTGTTCCTACCCTAGGGGAAGGCTGTAGAAAAACCCATACCAGGCCAGAGGATAGGGAGGAGGGGACTGAACTCTGTGGAGGACAATCTACCAAAACCCACTGAGTAGCATTGTTTTACAGACTGTCAATAACACTGACATTGAATGTGAGGTAAAGGATGTTACATCTGTTCGTGACTTGTAAAGCATTTTTGGATACAATAGGTATCTGGAATGCACTATACTGTATACAGTATCATAAAACCAATTTTGTTCCTGTATTTTCTATCTTTCTGCATCCTTTTCAGAAATAATGTGACAACAAAACTTTCTTTGCTTTCATAAATTACAGTAGGTAGAAACCCAAGCCTGTCTCAGCAAAGTAGATGTATTTTTCATGCAGGTGACACATCAAAAGTCTCCAAAGGTTCTATTTTACTCTAAAACACGAAGTGTCTTTATGGAATATATATATAGTATATATATATATATATATATATACACACACATACATATATTGCAAAAACTTCATTAATGCATCAGTTAGGGTTAAACCAACAAACGTAGGGAAATGTGGCATTAGGGATTCCAAACCTAACACCCCATTCGACACCCTTCACAGACCCACAGGCAGGAGAGGTGTCTGTTTGGGGGCCATCAACCCTAACACTCACACATTCCATTAGAAAATATGGTGATGGGTACAGCATAGGAGAATGCGGTGAGCATTAGGGTTGACGGCCCCAAGACAGACCCCCCCTCCCGCTTATGGGTTTGTGCACTGTGGGGAATGGAGTGTTAGGGTTGGAAACCCTAATGCATCATTTCCCTATTTTTGTTGGTTTAACCCTAACTGATGTATTAACAATGTTTTTTGTAATTTATTTCCCTACTTTTTGAGGTAGTATAATCATATTCTTATTTGCTTGCTCTCCCATCTCTCCATTGATGCATATATGTATCTAGTTGTAGAAGCACAGGCCCTCGCCCCCAATGCGCCTAAAGTTATAGGGACAACAGTGATCAAATTGTTACCATAGCCATGTTATTACCCCACGTCATGTACCCGGTAAAGAACATTTTCAAATCCCAGCCAAAATGTAATTCTGCACATCATCAACACCATTCTGCACCACAGGTGTGAAAATGCATTTTGGCTAGGATTTGAAAAATAACAGCTGTGACATACATGGGGTGGGGGAATAAGAATGCTAAGATGAAAATATGGGGTGAAAATATTGAAAATGTCCAGAGTTATGAGTGTGCGTAGAAAAATTGCAATGAATGGTTACAATGCAGCCATGTTTTGAAATTTGACCCCAAATTTTCAGCATAGCCTTCTTATGACCCCACCTCATGAACGATATGACTGTCATTACACAGATCCCACTGGAAAGGTGATTTCACCAACCAACTGTGAAATTACCTTTCTGCCGTGAGCTGCATAATGACAGTCATATTGTTTATGAGGTGGGGTCCCAAAAAGGACACATGTTGAAAATTTGAGGTCAAATCTCAAAAAACAGTTGAGTTATGCTTAAAAGTCGAAATCCCCATTGAAATACATTGAAGCACATTTACCTTAGTTTCTCATATTGCATTCATCAGTTCCAGCAGCAAGACATATATTTGATTGGGAGTGCAGATCTTGAACCTGGGACCTTTTCAGGTGAGTGATGGTGTGTGGGGTGTCAAGAGGGTGTGGAGAGGTGGTTGCAAAGTGGGTGGTCAGGTAGGTATGTGGGAGTAATCAGCAATGGACCTTTTTTTTTACAGTTTTTTTTTAAATAATGAAGACATCAAGGGACAGTTTTCTTATTTTCAGGGAAAAGAACATGGGGGGGTGGGAGGAAGCCACTGACCACCTATGCAAACAAAAAAATGGGCATTGGAGGGTGGAGGGTACAACTAGACACCAGGGATAAACCCGGTAAACTGGGAGTGGTGCTGGATACTTAAAAATATATATATATATATATATATATATATATAATAAAAACATAATAAAATAAAAAAAAAATAAAGGCATATGGGGTGGGGGGTGCCACGAGACACCAGGGATTTTTCCAGGAGGGTTCAAATGAGAGGCAACAAATAAAAAAGAAAAACCAATAAAATATCCTTTTTCACCAATGGAAATCCTTTTCTGCCAATCCTTTGCTATTGTGTTGGAAAAAGATTCCATCTGATGAAAAAGGATCTGTTTTGATGACCATATGGCTTTTTCTCAGGACCACATGACCCCAAATCCTATTTTTCCTTGACCAGATGGCCATGCTGTGAATTCTTTTTTGCCATCCTTCTCCATCATGGCAAAAAAGGAAATCAGCTGGCAAAAAATGACTTAATCCTTTTCCATGACCAAGTGGCTCTGTTTGTGCCAAGCAGATGGCCATCAATTTTTTTTAGTGACCAGATGGCCATTCTGTGATTCCTTTTTCACCAGTCAATTTCCTTTGTTGCCCTGACAAAAAAGGAGTCATGAAAAAGGAAATAGTTCTTTTAAAAAAAAACTTTGGAGGGCATACCAAATATCAAAAAAACACAAAGAACAGCTCATCAACCCCCGATGAGCAAGATACAGTCTTTTATGTCAGCAAAAGACATCCATGGGCAAAGTTATGACAGTTTGTTTGGGCCAAAAACAAAAAACAAGTTGGCAGATCAGGATAAATTAATTTTTTGTGACTAAAAATGATTGGCCCCTCAAAAAAAGGATCCTTTTTCATCAGAGCAAAATCCTTTTTTGTTCCATTCCTCTAACCAAAACAGTGAGCAGAGCATGCTCAGAACTCAAAATTTTAAAATTAAATAACTTTTGAAGAGATTAATTTTTTGGTAACACTTTATTTTAAGTGTCCTTAACTACACTGTAATTACTGTATACCTACACTGTAACTGCTACGTACATACTGTGTAGTTACATGTTAACTACAATGTAGTTGGTAATTAGTTTCACATTTGCATATTATGTAGTTAGACACACATTTCTATGAAGTAACTACACTGTTACTGCACTGAAAATACTATGTAGTTGTTAATTACTTTCACATTTGACTGGTGTGTAGTTATGTAATTTGCATGAAGTGGTAGTTACACGTGCAACCACAACCATTTCTCTTTTGGCACAAATTGATTTATGCTGGAAGTATAATGACATATGTAACAGCTGTTGCATAGTGCAAGAGAAAAATTTATTTATGCTAGAAGTGTAACTACACATGTAACATCTTTTACAAAGTGCGGCATACATAGTTACATTTGTGAGAAATAATTGATTTGAGGCAGAAGGGAGGCAACAGTAATTGCAGTACCTACCACTTCATGCAAATTGTATAATTACAGCACAGTACTACCAATCTTTCCTGTGTTAGTCTTCACCATTTATCACCGTCTGGGTGACAGCTGGAGGCACAGCACCCAGCGTGAGTTTTTTTTTGTAGGGGGAGGAGCCAGCTTCAGAGGCGGTACCACCCTTGGGCTTGATGCATTACATGGTGTTCATGGGTCAGTCAGCAATGGTAGCCAGCTCCTCCTCCATCCCAGTTTTGCTTCTCCTGCCATCGAAAGTGCAGCATCTTGTACCTGCTGAAGAAATTTCATCTGTGACATTGTGGCCTAGTTAGTTGTTTCAACGTCGTTGTTGACACCATTTTTATTCCGTTCCAGTTCCGCCGTCTGCTAGTAACTTGGCACCATTTTCTGCAGGAATCTGGTAAGACCTTTCAATTTTCTTTCTTGAAGCAGCGCCGAGTCTGTTTCTTATTATTATTTTAGTTACCGTGAGTCATGTTGGGTTTGTCTGGGGAAAAAGTGCTCTTCCAAGGCAGGCTGGCCTCGTATGCATCAGTGTCCCTGCACTGGCAGATGTCCATCATGGACCAGCATGACCAATACCTCACCTGCCTGGGCCTGTCTCATGATATCGATAGTTACGCTTGCTTCTCCAAGGACCACAGAGCACTGGAGCACTGTGCATGGAAAGTCATTCACAATCCACTGACTTTTGGAGGGCAGTGTTGTATGAGGGACTCCAAGTGCAGGTCTCAGTGCCATTCTGTATCCTTGGGGCCATTTTTGGCTCTGGTGATCAACCCAAGGCAGCATGGTTTCACCAAGGGGAGGTCATGTCAGACCAACCTCGTTGAATTTTTTGACTGGGTGACTAGGGAGGTGGATCAGGGGAGGGCAGTGGACATGGCCTATCTGGACTTCAGCAAGGCCTTTGACACTGTGCCACATAGAAGACTATTACACAAACTGGGGAATATGGGTGTGGGCAGGACAGTAGTGTGGTGGGTAGGTAACTGGCTGGGTGGCAGGACACAGAGGTGGTGGTAAATGGCTGTCACTCCACAGAGGGAAGAGTGACAAGTGGGGTTACCACAGGGATCAGTGCTGGGCGGTCCTATTCAACATCTTCATCAGTGACATTGCAGGGACCTAGAAGGCAGAATTTCACTGTTTGCTGATGACACAAAGCTCTGTAACAGAGCAGACACACCAGAGGTGTAGACAGAATGAGAAGTGACCTGCAGAAACTTGAAGAATGGTCAGGGGTTTGGCAGTTGAAATTCAATGCAAAAGTGCAAGATAATGCATATAGGGCACAAAACCCTGGCACAATATATTAGTTGGGGGGTGAGGATATAGCATGCACCAAGCAGGAAAGGGATCTTGGGGTTGTCATCTCTGATGACCTCAAGGTAGGGAAACAGTGTGACAAGGCAGCAGGTAAAGCAAATAGGATGCTGGGATGTATAGGCAGGGGCATCACCAGCAGGAAAAGGGAGGTCATAATTCCGCTATACAAGACACTAGTGAGGCCCCACCTGGAGTACAGTGTACAGTTCTGGAGACCATACCTACATAAGGACATAGACAGGGTAGAGAAGGTTCAGAGGAGGCAACAAAGATGGTGCATGGATTGCATCACAAGTCCTATGAAGACAGGTTGAAGGAACTGAACATGTACTCCCTGGAGGAGAGGAGGGAGAGAGGGGATATGATAGAGACATACAAGTATCTTACAGGGAGGAACAGGGTGCAGGAAAACACTATTTTTAAGCGAAAAAGATGTTCCAGGACTAGAGGGCATGGGATGAAGTTGGACGGAGGATGATTCAGAGGAAACATGAGAAAGAATTTCTTCACAGAACGGGTGGTGGACAAGTGGAACACCCTGCCAGAGGAAGTGGTGGGGGCTGAAACAATCACGGGATTTAAGAATGCATGGGATAGACATAAAGGAATTCTGGAGGTCAGGGGTAAGGGGCAACAGACTTCTAGGAAAACAAACTGAACTTACAAGCTCAAATGGGCAGACTGGGTGGGCCATAGGCCCTTATCTGCCAACACTGTCTATGTATCTATGTATCTATGTAATGCCATAAGCGATACTGAGCCCTCATGCTGCACTGCAAGTGGCACCATTGGTGGGAAAACATCTGGGGCTGCTTGTCTGGAGGTCTTCTGGATCTACTTCTCTCCAGAGCCAGACGCTTGGGTGACTGATCTGGACTGGCTGCCCAAATCCTCAGAGTCAGAGGGTTCTCTGGTGCCCAGTAACTCTGTGCCCTCCCAGGCATCCCTTCCAATGGCACTGGCAATTATGATTGGTGCTGGCTCCCTCGCCAGTGGTGACATTAGAAATGTGCCTGCCAGTAATGACCCTCAATCTGAAGGGATGGTGGTTTGGGTCTTGGGGGCCCAGAGAGCTGTCAGTCCCAGTACTGTTCCCCCCACTGGGTCAGAACAGTGACTCACTCTTCTGTGGCCTCCCTCAGGAGGCCTACAGAATTGGAGCAGTCCCTAGCTTTGGGAGTTAGGAAGAGGTTGACCTCAGAATCAATGAGGTTGAGGGGGTAGGACAAGGGGCAGTGACCTTCCCAGGGGACCATTGGGGGTTCAGGGATGTGTCACAGTGCTTATCCCTTGTTCTCTCCCTCGTCCCCTTCAATGGAGGCTTTATTTGGTGGGGTTGGGGTCCACCCTTCAGGTTTTATGCAGCCCCATTTCCTCACTGGAGAGTTTCCCTTTCAGTGCCCAGTCCTGACTGCTTTGAGTTGGTTGAGTGGCCAGTAACTGCACAGACCAGTGCATCCCCAGGATGTCCAAGATCACTAGTGAGGTCCCCTAGGCCTGGTAGAGGTCATTCAGATAAGGTGAAGAGTTTCTCCCCATTACCTCTGCAGCACCCCCTCATTTCCCAGGGCACATGGGTCCTTCAGGGCTCTTGATCTAGGAGCAGTTCAAAGCCACTGCTGCCGACTTCCTCAGGTATGTCAGGGCTATGGATGACCAGGTCTTTTGCCTGTATCTTCTGCAGCAGCTGGTCTTTGACTTTCTCAGATTCATCAGCCTCCTTATCTTCCTCCAGTCCTTCAAGGAAAAGGATACCTCTGTCCATCTGTCCTCAGACGCTTTTCAGGTAGAGTATCAGTGCTTCCTATGAAGGCTGGTCAGTGATCTGCACCTATCCCACATAATAAGATGCAATACTGAGTGGATGACATGTGTCTTCCTTAGCGAATTCAGTGCGAATCACCTGGTCATCCTTTCCTGGCTGATTCCCTTACAGGAAGCATTGTCCCACAGCTGGCAGTGCCAATCTGTCCCAACTCCAGCCCCTATGGGCTGCCCACACAGGTATTGCACACACCATGGGTCTGCAGGGACCTTCCCTCATCCCACTTCAGGAGTGAGGGTACTGGATACCCCTTCTGGGCATAGACACCTGGTGTGCAACCGGCCCCCAGATGTGGACTCTATGGAGTTTGACCGCTGGAGATGGATAGTGTTCTCTTTGGTTTGTATCATGCACAGCTTTGCCACTCATCAGGTACACCACGCTGCCTACAACAGTCATCTATGGTCAATGCTAGGTCAGGTGTTGACATTGCTGCCAGATACAATCTGCTAAAATCAGTACCTCTCTTAATAAGTGCTGCAGACTTGACACAGGAGCAGGTAAGCATATGCATACCTGTGATCTAAATAAACAATCTAACTGGCTCAATCTTGATGGCAGATTAGCCTATCAGACCTGCCTCCTGGCAAAGAAAATCTGCCTTCACCTCACCCATCCTGTAATACATGCCTTCATGCAACCCACCCGTAATGCACGCATTACACGTAGTTCATCAAACCCAAGTATTTTTTTCCATTCTGCAGTACCTCCCATGCTCAGCGTGCCTTCTTTAGCAGGGCCCCAACACTAATGAATGGCCTCCCTACTGTAGTCTCAGACGAGAATAAACTTGGCCCATACAAGCACAAACTATGTCAGTGCCTCACTAATCTCAACAAGTGTGACTGCACCCCATAGGCTTATGGGTCACCCGCTCTCTCTTCAGGACCCTGCTGCTCATTAGTTCACTCTCCTCCCTTCTACCCACCTCTTTACCCCTCCCTCCTCTAATCACCTGGCTGTCCTGCATTTGGGTAGATCCTTGGAGGTAGCTAGATTGTCTACTAGGATTTTCTGACAGTTAAACTATTTTTAAATAAATTACAGGTGTCTGAGGAGTTGAAAAAGGAGCTTGCAAACTCTGCTTATCTTGGAAGTAACTTCACAAGTGTTTGAATACTGCATTTTGGTTGTCCCTTGAGGGTAGCTGGATTGACTACTAGGATTTTGGGACAGAAACTATTTTTAAATAATTTACTGGTGTGTAGGAGTTTGTGATAGTTAAACTATTTTTAAATAAGTTACTGTGGTTAAGGAGTTGTCATAGAAAAACCTACAGTGTGAAACAGGAAAAGACAGTCTTTCAAGCAACAGAGGAAGGTGGATCTAGGTTTACGTTTGTTTGTTACAATTCTTAACATTTTCAGTGCAGGAAGAGTTTAAAGCACAGCTGACTTATTTTGGGGCTGACAGCTTTCAGAGCACAAACCACCAGGCCTGTTTTGGGGCTGGGGAGGTTTACCTGTGTCTGACTTGGATGTGTGGATTTTTCTCTGTTTGATTAGCAGGGAATATTCATTCACAAAACTGGACTGTCTTGTACAGTATGGGCTGCATGCCCATTGGCTCTTGCACTGCACCATTGGGCATGCAGACCTACTGGGCAGTCAGTTGGTGGGCGGAGGGCGGCAGGCGGGTGGGATGCTGCCGCTCGCCGGCTGCCGGAGGGAGCGGGGTGGTGGGGCTTCGTGGGTGAGTGGGGTGGGGACACTAGACACCAGGGATGTGTTCGGGGGGGTTTCCTAATACCATCCCATGATCGGGATGTATGGTCCACTGGACCACCAGGGATACATTCGGGGGAAGCCACATTGCAGCCCGCGATCGGGCTGGTGGGGAATTAAACTATGCCCACGATCGGGAAAGTGGTGGGTGGTGGGGGATTCTACACTGTTTTGCCTGCGATGGGCTGCAGGGGGCACAGGAGTGGTGGGGGCCAGCCACAGGTGGCAGCTGCTGTGTTCGCCTGCAATGCAGCAGCTCACCTGTGGGTGGCCCTCGACTTGATCCTTTTTTTTTTGCTCAAAGTGGTGCAGGCGCAGGTTGGGGGTTGCGCCTGCACAACTCTGCACAGCCCGGCTGAATATCGGGCTGTGCAGTTTATACATGGTTCCTCCCCCTCCAGTTTAGCATGCATTCATTTGTATTGCGCTGTTGCTCAGCCTGTTTTCAGTGGTGCAACTGCCTCCTGCTGAATATCGCACACACACACACACACACAAAAAATGTGGCGAGTAGTGCAATGTAATGGCTGTGGGGCAGCAGTCTTACGGGAGTCTTTCTGGAGGCTGAGATGCTGCCCTATTTGCAGACAACTCTCTGCCCTGAGGGAGGAAGTTGCCCATCTTCAGGCCACACTGGACAGTAGTAAGGGGTCCTTCCCCCAGGCCACACTGGATGGTAGGAAGGGAACCTCCCCCACCCAGGGAGCACCACAGCCACCACCACTACCTCAGAGGTTGCGAAGAAAGCACAGCAGTTGGACCACAGTGGGCTCAGGGAGGGTGAAGATGGTGGAACAGAGGCACACCCAGTCAGTTGTTCCACACCACAATCCATACACCATTCTGGGGGAGCATAGCTCCCCTATGGATGCACCCACAGAGGAGACTAAGGAGGCTTAGGACAACTGTCACAAGGGAGGCCCACAGGTAGGAGGCAGAGGACACCACAAGGAAAGGAAGCAGCTCCCGGTGTGGGACTCAATTATTAGGGGGATAGAACTGGGGGGAGCAGGGAAAACTGAAAAGGTGCCTGCCTGGTGCCATGGCTTGGAGAGACAGGAAGCGCATCCTCAGGATCATGAGAACAGCTGCACGGGAGTCTGAGCTGGATGTCATTGTCCACCTAAGGACAAATGACTTGGCTAATCATGAGATTAGAGCAGTGCAGAAGGACTTTGTAGAATTGGGGAGGGGCCTAAGAGAAGTAGCACACACAATATCCTTCTCTGAGGTGCTGCCTGTCAATGGCATGAGTGAGGCGAGGGTACTTTGCACCATGCAGTTTAATGAATGGTTGAAAAAATGGTGTGGAGCTCAGGGGCTTGGCTTCATTGGGGACTGGGGTTCCACCTGAAGGGACACCAGCCTATACTGGCAGGATGGTCTGCATCTGTCCAGGAAGGGAACAGGTCTTTTGAGCAATCAGTTTAAATGCTTCATTGGCAAGCTTTTAAACTAGTCAAGGGGGGATGCACTGATAAGCAACAGGAAAATCCCAGCCTCTCCCTACAAAACAGGGTACTAAATGAGAAAAAGACCGAGGTAGACAGGTCAGTGGGGGATGCTGCAAAAGAAGGTAAAGCCATCAAAAAATGGAGAGCAATGAGTACCAATGCACGTAGTCTGAGTAACAAGCTTCCTGAATTAGTGGCCTTGATGGAGGAGGAACATCTGGATATCATGGCAGTCACAGAAACATGGTACACACAAAACCATGACTGGGACATAAACATACCAGGATACAAATCTACAGGTTGGACAGGAAGGGTAAAAGAGGAGGAGGAGTAGCTCTTTACATAAGGGAAGGAATCAAAGCAACAGAACAAAAGGGAAAACAGGGAGGAGAAGAAGCACTGTGGGTAAATTTGGAGACCGGCAATGGCACCACAATCCGCACATGGTTGTATACAGACCCCCTTCTCAGGGGGAGGAAATGGACAAGGAAATGATAGAAAGAATACTTAGAATGGCAGAAAAAGGGGAGATACTGCTGATGGGTAATCTGAATATGCCAGATGTTAACTGGAGTGCAGTTGAGCAGCCACTTCAAAGAGTGGGGTTACTCTAGATGCCCTACAGGGGGCATGCCTTAGACAACTAGTATTGGAGCCCACTCGAGAGGGAGCAATCTTAGACCTGGTTCTCTCAAATGGAGATGAAGAGAGGATCACAGATGTAGAAGTGGGTAGCCATCTGGGAACTAGCGACCATTGAACAGTATGGTTTACAATAAACACAGCAATAGAGCCAAGCCATACAAGGCAAAAGTACTGGACTTTAGGAGGCTGACTTTGCCAAAATGGGTGAGTACCTAAGGAATGCACTAGCAAATGGGCAGGAGGGTGGAAGAACAATGGAAGTAATAAAACTGCCATCACAGAGGTAACAAGCCTTGTGTGAAGCAAATAAACAAAACAAAGCGATGTAAGAAACCACTATGTTTCTCAAAGGAAGTGGCAGTGAAGGTTCAAGAGAAAAAGCATTCAGGAAGTACAAGGAATCACAGAAGGAGCAGGACAGAGAACTGTATCAGTTAAAGCAAAGGAAGCTGGGAAGGCAGTCAGAACAGCAAAGGCCCAAACCGAGGAAAAGATAGCCAACTCAGTTAAGAAGGGGGTAAAACCTTTATAGGTACATCAGGTGTGAAGGAAGACCAAGAGAGGGTTAGTGAGGCTTAATAAAGAGGAGGGAGGGTGGGCAGAGGGTGACAGTGAAAAGGCAGAGATACTAAACAAATATTTTTGCTCAGTATTTACAAAGGAAGTGGGGGAGGTACCTAAAACAAACAGTAGAAATACTCTGGATACAGAAGTTGACACCAGCCCATTTACAGAAGAAAGGGTTCTGAAAGAACTCTTAAAACTGAAGGTGGACAAAGCAATGGGGACTGATGGGATTCATCCCAGAATTCTAAAAGAACTAAGAGTAGAACTAGTGACACCACTGACTACCCTCTTTAACAAATTATGGAAGGATGGGGTGGTACATGAGGACTGGAGAGGGGCAGATGTGATTCCCCTTCACAAAAGTGGGAGCAAGGCAGAAGCAGAAAACTACAGACCTGTTAGTTTAACCTCAGTGGTAGGGAAAATGATGGAATCACTTCTGAAGGAAAGAATTGTTGAGTATCTAGAGGCCAGAGGGGCTCAGGACCCAAGACAGCATGGATTCACAGCGGGAAGGTCATGCCAGACAAATCTGATAGATTTCTTTGACTGGGTGACCAAAGTAGTAGATCAGGGAGGGGCTGTGGACATGGCCTACCTAGACTTTAGCAAGCCATTTGACACAGTCCCATACAAAAGATTAATATACAAGTTAGCCAGCCTGGGAGTGGGTCCCAAGATGACAGCCTGGGTAAAGAATTGGCTGGAGAATAGGACACAGAGAGTAATAGTAAATGGAGTCCACTCTGAAGAAAGGGGGGTTATTAGTGGGGTACCACAGGGTTCAGTATTAGGACCGGTCCTCTTCAATGTCTATATAAGTGACATTGCAGAGGGACTGGAAGGAAAAGTATGTTTCTTTGCAGATGACACAAAGATCTGCAACAGAGTTGATGCACAAGGTGGGTGGAAAGGATGAGAAGGGACTTGACAAGGTTAGAGGAATGGTCAAATGTATGGCAGCTTAGATTCAATGCTAAGAAGTGCAAGGTAATGCACCTGGGAAACAAAACCAGGGAAGAGTACACAATGGGGGTGAGATACTAACAACAACAAAATGGAAAGGGACCTGGGGGTAGTCATATCAGATGACCTAAAGGTGGGCAAGCAATGTGAGAGGGCAGCAAGGAGGGCTGGGGGATACTGGGATGCATAGGGTGAGGCATCACCAGTAGAAAACAGGAGTTATTATCCTCTGTACAGACAGTTGGTGAGACCCCATCTGGAGTACTGCGTGCAGTTCTGGAGACCCAATCTCAGCAAAGACATAGACAGGATGGAGGCTGTCCAGAGGAGGGCAACTAAAATGGTGCAGGGTCTGCACCGGAAGACATATGAAGAGAGGGTTAAGGAGCTGAATATGTATAGCCTCGAGGAAAGGAGGGAGAGGGGGGACATGATAGAAACTTTCAAGTACCTCAAGGGAATCAACAAAGTCCAAGAGGGTAGCATCTTTCAAAAAAAGAGGTGTGCAAGAACAAGGGGGCACAATTTGAAGATAGAAGGGGGGCGACTCAGAGGTAATTTAAGGAAGTATTTTTCACAGAGAGGGTTGTGGATGCATGGAACGGCCTTCGGAGGAAGGTTGTGAGTCAAAAACAGTGGTGGAATTCAAGCATGCATGGGACAGTCATAAGGCAATTCTAGGGGGTGGGGGTAGGAAGAAGTAGGCTGCTGGTTAACTAGGATCTGCAGCTTATCCATTAGGTAGGGAAATGGGCAGACTGGGTGGGCCAAGTGGTCCTTATCTATCGTCAAAATCTATGTTTCTATCTATGTTTCTCCACTCCTATCCCTCTCCTCTCTCACCCTTCTTCCCTACTGCTTAACCTCCCTGTGTTACCCTTGGCCCAAACACTTTTAATTTCCCTGACTACCCTCCTCCATTTGCCACATTCCTCCGGTCCCTCCTCTCCCCTCCCCTTCTCCCTCCATACCTCCCTCTCCCTGTGATATACCACCCACTTACCCTCATTGCATTACCCTTGGTCCTCTCCCGCATTCCTTCCCCTTTCCCCCTTCTCCCCCTCCTTGCCACGGCACTTCTGTGGCTTAGCACTTCATGACAATGTCACAATCTTGGCAGCATTTCCTCCTCCTTGTTCCCCCTCTACACTTCACACCTTTTGTGGTGTTCATCAAACCCCTCACTATTCTACTCCCCTCCTCCCACCTTGTTGTACTCCTTCTTGATTATGTTCTCCCTGTGATTTAGGACTATACTACCTGTACCGAATGACAGTATGTTACTTGGACCTATTGCACCTACTGTTTTTAAATATGATGCCAATTTTCTCAATGTTTTCTGTACCAGTTACATGCAACCTGAACCAACTTTGTGTGTAATTGTTGCTGTCTGTGTTTTATGGTGATCAGTTATTAATTATATGGATTTCTCTTTTATTTGATACCTATCTTTGTTTATACTTCTCATGTTGACGTGGAACCTTTGTAAATGAACCGATGGTTTAAAGGTATTTGTAATCCTAGTACTAAATACTAAAATAAAAATAAATATGAAGGCAACCAGACAGGCCATTGCCTTCTCTTCGCAGGGCCTGGATCTCACAAGGCACCAGGCAAGGGTATCTTATGATACCAATAAGGTAGCTTCAAGGCTAGTGGTGACAGTGATCTGTATTAGGCAGACAGCATGGCTTCATCTGTCAAGGTTGTCACCCTTGTCACTGTGTAGGGTGCTGCTCTGCTCTCCAGGGAAGACAACTTTTCTCCCACATGACAAGGTGGGAACTACAGGGGCGATTTCTGTCTCCCAGGCAACGGGAGACCCCACCTCATCCTGACCAGTCGTAGGCCTAACTGGCCTCTAATGGGTCTCCTCCTTTCATGGTCCTCCCCACAAGAGACTGAGAGGCTCACGTCCCTCAAGAAAGTGCTGGGCCCTCTTTGTGGGGCTCAGTACTCACCCAGACAGTGATGAATGGTGAAGACTGACACAGGGAAGATATGAAAATGACATCCCTATTGTAATTCTTGATCTTCTTGTATATCTTCACCATTCATCACTGGCACCTTCCATTCTGGGCCTTACTCCCAGGGTGATTCTCCCTCCCTGCTTGTCCTCCCCCCTCCTTGAGGCCAATTGTGGGCTTGGTCCTACTGGTACCTCTGGGTCCTCTGTTACCTTCCTAAGTGACAGAGAGCCCACCCTGGGAGGGAGGGCAAGTAGGGCTTCTTGCCCTGGTCTTAGGGGCTCCCTGTAGGTCCTTCTCCTGTCAGCCAGGGGGGTTCCTCCTGGACGTGGTCTGGTCCTGTGGTGGGGGATCTCCCCTAGGTGGGGTAGAGAGGGGAGAGAGAGAGAGAGAGACCATGGAACTCTCTTTCTCCCTCCTTATATAATTTCTCCCCCCCCCCCACATTTTTTTTTGTGTTGTAGAACTTGTCCTGGATAGGATTACCCAATGAATCCTGTGGGATCTCCCTCTCTGGACAAAGGTAACCAGAGGGGCTCTTCTTTACCTATGAATATACTGTCCTGCTGTACATTGCTGAACAGTCATAAGACTGACTGTTTGTACAGCATGTATATTTCACCTGCACTTTAGTTGCTACTCTATTGTATTTCAACTGTATTCTTGCACTTAGTTGTACCTAGCTGTACTCAATATATTCAATTTATAAGGCTACGGATGTTAACTTGGCTCTTGATTACCTCATCACTACTTTCAACAGGGATGTGACCTCTTTGCCCCAGGTTAAAAAATGCAAAGCTAAAACTCTCTGTAACTCCTGGATCACTACGGCACTTCTTTCTCAGCTGAAATTGAGGGACCATCTCTGGGTGGTAGCTAAAGCTACCGGCAAGCAATCTAACATCCAAAAATACAAACAAGCCCATAATGCCTGCACAAAAGCTATCCGACTTATGAAAAATTCCTATTACAAGGATGCTCTTACCAACACCTGGGGAAATGGACGAGCATTCTGGGATAATATCAAGGAAATTACGGGGAAGCAGCCAAAAACCTCTCCAGCCATGCTAATAGTTGATGGATCCACTACCTTCGACCCAATGGTCATTGCAAACACCTTTAACACGGCTTTTACTGACCTCAGTGCTGTTCTCCCTCCTGATTTCTTCGAAGAAAGAGCCACCTCCTCTGGCCCCCCTCGTGCTCAATCAAACCACCCCCTTTTCTACTTTAGGGAGGTGAGGTTGAATGAAGCATGCCGCTATATTGCCGCTGCTATCTCTAAATCCAGGACTAGTGGTGACACCCTGGACCTTAAGCTACTGTCACTTACCCTCGAGGATGGACTTCACCCCTTAACAAAAATTCTGAACCTCTCTCTCAGCTGCGGTCAATTCCCGGACAGATGGAAAACTGCCATCGTGACCTCTGTCCACAAAAGTGGCGACAAGACCAGTCACTCAAACTATCGCCCTATCTCCATACTACCCCCGCTCTCTAAGGCACTTGAGCGCATCTTTGCCAGACCAACTCACCGACCATCTGGATAAATACAATATACTGTGTGCACAACAACACGGCTTCAGGAAAGGACACAGTACCACCTCAGCCCTCCTTGAGTTCACAAGAGCAGTACATATCTCCCTTGACAACTGCCTACTCACTGGGGCTGTCTTTATTGACCTCTCCAAGGCATTTGATACTGTCCACCATGGGCTGCTTATTGACCAACTACTGAACGCCGGTCTTTCACCTGACTCTGCACCTTGGTTTAAAAGCTGCCTAGAAAACTGGTTGCAAAGAGTAAAACTTGCCAGTGCTCTTTCTGATACCTTGCCTGTTCATTCTGGTGTCCCTCAGGGGTCCATATTGGGCCCCCTCCTGTTCAGCCTCTTCTTAAACTCCCTACCTCAATCCTGCTCAGAACAAATCATACTGTATGCTGACGATGCAGTTGTTTTTTCCTCACACAAAGACCCTACGTCACTACAACGCAGTCTCCAGCTTGGTTTCAGCACCACTGAGTCATGGTTTTCTAATCATAAACTTGTCCTAATTCAAAAGAAAACTAAGTCTATGCTTTTCTGCAGCTCTCACAACCTGCACAAGCATCACCACATGGCTATCTCCACCACACAGGGGAATACCCTCGAACAGGTTCTGTCCTTCAAATATCTAGGGGTACTGCTTGACCCTAATCTTACCTATGGGGCTCATGTTGACAATGTGGCCAGAGCTGCAAATACACATCTTGGTCTACTTTACAAACATCGACAACATCCTACCCCGGATGCACTGAAGATTGCTGTTCAGAGCTCTGTGGTCTCGGTTATCGACTATGGTCTCATCATTTATGGCTCTGCCACGATGACAACCCTTAGATATATATCAATTCACTGACCTACGCAGCCGGTATAGTGTTATGATTGTGCAACTGTGTTAGTTTGGTTTTGGCCGTTCGCACTCTCTATTCCAGAAGAATTACCACCCTGTAGGGGTACGAAGGCAAGGAACTCTCAGAGAGGGTTCCACCCCTAGAGGTGCCACGGGATGATTCACTTGGATAAAGGTACCTTAAGAATCCCCCTGAGGAGAGAGTGCTGCCGCTGGAGGAGGGGAGGACGGTGAGGGAATGAAAAAATGCTTCACAGTGAGGCTAATAGGAACTGCTTATATAGCTCAGGAAGTGGGAGTGGCTGGCTGCTTGGCTACTGAACTTCAGACAAGCCTTTCCAATTCACTGACCTACGCAGCCAGTATAGTGTTATGCTTGTGCAACTGTGTTAGTTTGGTTTTGGCCGTTTGTACTCTCTATTCCAGAGGAATTACCACCCTGGAAGAGTATGAAGGCAAGGAACTCTCAGAGAGGGTTCCACCCCTAGAGGTGCCACAGGATGATTCCCGTGGCTAAAGGTACCTTAGGAATCCCCAAAAGAAATATAGTATCATCCCAAAAAAGGAGGCAACATGAAGCATATGAGCAAGCAGCAACTGTGTCAAAGGAGCAGTAACTGTAACGTAGTAGTAGAAAAGCATAGGCAGTTGATAATGCAATGAGATGCTCAGTTGGATAACGTAATGACTGCCCAGGTTTGCGTAGCATGATTCTAATGGTTTTCCTTGAGATGAGGGGATCCCCTAAGGAGAAAGGGAACGGCAGGACATTCTCCACCTCCATCCAACAACAGAACCTACCTAAGAAACTAGTGGAAACACTATGCTAACTAAGTGTTATGACCTGAGGCAACAGAAGAGACAAAAAAATCCCTATGAGGAGGAAATCTCTGGGGATCCAAGGCCTAGGTCGCCTTCCTTCCAGGCTTGGGATAGTTTATTGAGGGACAGCTCTGCAGCTGCAATTTGGAAAACCCAATTAAAAGGAAGTGGAAAATATTCCAATTTGGAGGAAGGCCCTCACTCAAACCCTCTAGCAGGAATGCCGTAGAAGGTTGCAAGAAAACTCTGCAACAATATATGCATCCAAAGTGCAGGAGGAAAGCAACAACTGCTGAGGCACTCCCCTGGCCTACCCACCCTAAATCAAACCAGGTGAACCAGAGGCAGTCATAGGGAGAATGCGGTGAAGGTGCCTCACTAGGGAAACCACTAAAGTCAATGGCCAACCATTATAGTGGAACACTAGAGCCAAAGGAGATCGTCGTAACCACCCTTCACTGTTAGTCTTAAATTTTTCACCAGGAGCTGCTGTCGCGTAGCAGGGAGCTAAAGTCAAGCCTGGGGTGAGGACATTCCAAGCTATGGGCCAGGTGAGAAGGATCCCGCCCCAAGTTGGACACGCTCGAGATGCAGACTAAATGCAAAGTGAGACCGTCGGCTGCAGGAACCCTGCGCCAGAATAGAATGGCTGGCATGCCCCAGAAATTGATTGAGAGCTGAAAAGCTGGTGAGCTGAATGAGCACAGCGTGCTGAGACTGTAATAAGTATTAAGTGCTGAGACTTTGTAAGGCCGAATGCAGATTGAGTGCAGTAGAATCCCAGAGGCTGAAGCCGAGGGATGGCAGTAGGCATGAAGCAATGGTTTGCGTAAGCAAGGAGTAATGGTTGCGTAAGCAAATGTGGACCTGCACAGAGGTCAGTAAGCTGTAGTGATAGTCGGACCTGCACGGAGGTCAGCATAACATATTGTATAGCAGTAACAGCACTGAATTGGGGCAAGCCAGCCAGAGCAGGTCAAAGCCAAATCAAGGTGACAAACTCTGAGGATTTTCGGCAGCGAAGACAGGATTTAGAACAGAATTAATTAACCACATAGGCCATGACCCCACAAAACACCTGCCAGTCCCTGCCAAAGGACAAACAAGGAAGTGAAGGAAGGGCTGAGAACCACATGCAAATATAAAAGCTAATTTAATAGCCTCAGCAGGACCTTCAGCTAACCTCAGAGTAACAATGTACAGTAGCAATGGGAGTAAACAAAGCAGTAGCAGGAAGCAATTAGGCCTGAGCAGCAATAGTGAAAACAAATGAGTACACTGAGTTGTAACTGCAATAAAGAAAAAGCATAATGCTGTTGAAGCAATTTCACCAGGCAGTGCAATGAGACTGCTGCAATGAGGTAATTAGAACAAGCATGAGTGAGCTGTAGAGCTAGGTTCAGTAAATCTGAGTCAGGTGAAAGCAATGGAGTATGCCATGGAACAGCTATAATTGAGATGAAATGCACAAATCACGCTCTTTTGCCTACAAAGCTCCGCTTTGGCTGAATGGCCTCAGCCCCACCATCTCCTCAGCCCCAACACTTGGTATGTTTAAAACCAGACTTCAGCACCATCTCATTGCTTCCAGCTCCTGTGATTGCCTCACCTAAACTTAGAACACTATCTCCGCCAGCTTTTGTGGTCCCCTTGCCTCTCGCCAGCCACACTGGCCACCCCTGCAGCACCCATGTACCCCCTGTTGCACTTTTTCCTTACCTTCCCATCCCCACCGCCACATCTCCTACCTGCTCTACCTCCTATCTGTCCTATCCCCTTGCCTCCCCCCCGAAAACAACACTTCTCAACTATCTTCGTCTGACAAATGCCTCTAGCTGCTTTGTTTTCCCCCCCCTTCCCCCTCTCCCTCACAACATCAATGAGTTTTATTCCCAATGTCTCAGTTACGCAAACTGTCTGTAATCACCACATTGTTGTATTTTCTATGACTTGTTGTTTCCTCAATCTGTATTTTCTGACGTGGAAACTTTGTAAAAGAGCCTTGTCTCAAAGGTAATTGTAATCCTAGATCTAAATAAATAAATAAAAATAAATAAATGCATTCTATTTCCTGTACCTTTCTTTGTTATTATAAGTGTATTGGCTGTATTACCTATGTACCATCTTTTTGGCCCTGATCGTGCCTAAAAACAGTCCATTGGATCAGTGTACCTAGGAACATATGAACAGAGGAAATCTGCCAGCAGAAACAAGCCACATGGTCTATCAAGTCTGCTCAAATGTGCAGCTAGCACACCTACCTTGCAGCTGCCCCTCCCCTTCACAATAACCTCCCATCTCACCCTGTCCCATTCTGTATTGAAACCCCCACTGTCTTGAGGATACCAGCTCCTCTGGCAGGGAGTTCCATTCTGCCACAACCTTGTCCATGTAAAAGTGCCTCCTCATTTCCCTCCTATATCTACTCCCTCCAATCTAAGACCTTGACCTCTTGCATTCCTCCTCCTGCTTATCTTAAATATCTCTTCTGTTCCTGTCTTGTTAATCCCCATTAAGTACTTGAAGGTCTCAATCATATCTTCCCAATCTCTCCTCTCCTACAGGGAGTACATATTCAAGTCACACAACCTCTCCTCATATGGTCTTTCCCCCAGTCCCTGTATCATCTTAGTTGCTCTGTGCTCTACCCCTTCCAGTAGTATGATATCATTCTTTAGATATGGGCACCAGTACTGCATGCAGTACTCCAGGTGTGGTCTGACCAGTGACCTGTAGAGATGCAGGATCACCTACCTGTTCCTAGAGCAGATTCTTCTCCCAAAACACCTCAGCATCCTGTTGGCCTCTGCTGCCGTATTCCTGCACTGCCTTGAGTTGTTCATTTTCCCATTCACATCCAGCCCTAGATCCTTTTCCTCCTCAGTGGTACCTAGCTGTACTCAACCCAGCTGATAGCTCCTCCCTGGGTTCTTTGCTCCAAAGTGCATCACCTTGCACTTTTTAGCACTGAACCCCAGCTGCCACTTTTTTGACCACTCCTCCAGTTTAATCAGGTCATTCTGCAGTTCCTGCCATCCCTCTATGTCACTCACCACTGCCCCTAACTTGGTATCATTAGCAAAGAGTCTGATCTTATTCCTGATGTCATGGGAGATGTCCGCTATGAATATCCCAAACAACACCAGCTCCAGTACAGATCCTGTGGCACCCTGCTTGTAACTGTCCTTGGAGATGAAAGTTCCCCCAACCAGTACCCTCTGCTGTCTTCCCTGAAGTCAATTTTTGATCCACTTAACCATCTTAGTCCCAACCCCTACATACCTCAATTCCCCCCCCAACCTACAATGTGACACTGAATCAAAGACCTTGCTGAAGTCCAAAAATATGACATCAACTAAACGACCTTTGTCCAATTCCCTCAGTACCCTGTCATAGTTCTCAAGTAGGTTAGTCTGATAGGACCTTCCTGAGACAAACCCATGCTAATGACTGTCCTGGAGTCCATTATCCTCCAGAAATGTCACCAGTCTCTCCTTCAGGATTGTCTCCATCAGCTTCCCCATGACGGATGTCAGGCTTACAGGTCTGTAATTGCCTGGTTCATTCTTAGGGTCACTTTTATGGAGGGGCACCACATTGGCCATCCTCCAGTCCTGTGGCATCCACCTTGTGTCCAGGGAGGTATTGAATATGTTCACCAGTGGCCCTGCCAGTTCCTCCGCCAGTTCCCTCAGCACCCTGGGATGTATGCTGTCTGGTCCAGGTGCCTTATCCACCTTCAGAGTCTTCACACACTCTGATACCTGCCCTCAGTGATTACCCCATCTGTCAACCCCCCCACCCCCTGCAGAAGCTGCCTGCCCTTCTCCCTTGTGAATATGAAACAAGTACTCATTTAGTGCTTTTGCCTGTTCTGCTCCTTTCTCTGCCCACCCTCTTCTTCCTTGCACTGTCTGATCCTTGCAGCTCCTTCTTTCCTTAATGTGTCAGAAGTCATTTTCCCCATCTTTGATTCCCTGAGCCAGCCTCAGTTCCCTGGAGGCCTTGGCTGCTATAATACTCTTGGCAACTTCTCTGGACTTCCTCACGTACTCATCCCTGTCTTCCACCCTCCTGGAATTCTTGTATGTACAGAATGCTGTTTTTTTGCCCTCACCTAATTTGAAACTTCTCTACTCATCTAACTTGACTTCTTAAATCTCCCTTTCTTGCTCTGCAGTTTGGTACTGGTCCCAACAGCCTCCACAAGCCCCAGTGTAGTGTTTTTCCCATTTCTGGTTTGCATCCCAGTGAGATTGAATTCCTGACAGGTACTCTCCTAAGATTTCACCCATCCTAATGAAGTCAGCCTTTTTGAAGTCAACCACCCTCATCCCTGTACCAATCTCCTCCCTGCCCATGTTGAGCGTGCACCACACAGACTGGTGATCATTCCCTGCCAGTGGGTCCACCACCCCACTTCAATTACTGCCTCACTGGTAAACAAATATCTGCTGTGTGGAGTAATGGTGGGTGGTACCAGATACACATGCAGGGACTCTTCCTTAGTCATTACATGCATGTCTTCACCACCATGCCCCAACCCTCATGATACAGTCTGTGCTGTGGTAGCTTGATGTGAATGATGGTGCCATGGCAGGCACATCATCAGCTAGTGGGAAGGGCAAGTAATGGCTAAGGAGGCATCCCGTCATGTGTATCTGGCATCACCCACCATTACTCCACACAGCAGATCGGTGATATTTATTTATTGTTTGTTTGTTTGTCTTTTTGTTTGTTTGTTTGTTTGTTTACCAGGTAGGTGCACTGATTCAGTAGACCATTTTCAGGCATGACCTAGGCCATAAAGATGGTACATAAGTAATACAGACAATGCACTTACATTAACAAAGAAAGGTACAGGGAATAGAATACATTGACTATATTGAGTACAGCTAGGTACAATTAAATGCAAGAATACAGTTGAAACACAATAGAGTAGCAACTAAAGTGTAGGTGCAATATACATGATGTATAATCAGACTTATGATGATTGTTCAGCATTGTACAATGGGACAGATTAATCTTTGGTACAGAAGAATTAGGACTGTCATTGAAGGGTAGCCCATGTCCCACCCCAAGCCACCCATCTGGGCAGCAGCAGGACAGGGATGTGGGTACAGCAGAGGTGTGGTTCAATCTTACAGAAGCAGTACATTTAAAGTTATGTAAGTGTACAATACACATTATGACACTAATTAACAACTACACAGCGCAGTTACAGTGTAGTTATACAGTAGTTACAGTGTAGTTAGTGACGCTTAAAATTATCCTTCAGAAATCACTCCCTTATGAAGCTGCTGCAGTATAGCATAATGGTTAGAAGGATTGCCCTCAATCCTGGAGAACTGGGTTCGAATCCCAGACCACGACTTGTATACTGTGCGACCCAAAAAAAAAGAACTGAAAATAAACATACAATCTAACATTGCAAATTGCTGTACAATAAAAAATCATTAATTTACATAATTACTTATTGACTTTTAACAGTGCTATAGTTGCCAAGAAATGTGCTGCTTCTGTGGTATTGTTTCCACAGTTAATGACTAACTAACATGTATTTGCAAAGTAAGTATGTGGAAACTGACACTTAAAATAAAGTGTAAGAAGAAGGGTGTAACAGTGTTGTAGTTAATAAGGAATGTGCTGCTTCTATGGCATTGTTTCCACAGTTAATGCCTAACGAACATGTACTAACAAAGTACACTTACATTGAATGTCAATGTTGTAGTTCTGATGTATAATTTCCTTCAGAAATCAGTCTCCCATGCTCTTACTGCTTAATAAATATGTAATCTAATATTCTTAATTACTATACAACTACATTGGTTACTTACACAATAAAAATAATCTACATAACTACTTATTGGCTATTAACAATGCTGTAGTTACTAAGAAAAATATGCTGCTTCTGTGGCATTGACCCACATCTCTTCTGTACTCACACTACTGGCCTGCTGTGACCCAGGTGGGTGGCAGGGGGTGGGGCATGGCTACATACCATGCACTTTATCACCGATCTGCTGTGTGGAGAGGTGGTGGGTTGTGAAGGATACACAGGTAGGGACCCTTCTTGGTGTGTAGTTATACAAATTGCATGATGTGGTACTTACACATGCCACCACAACTGTCTCTCTTTTGGCACAAACTGATTTATGCTGAAAGTGTAACTACACACGTAACAGCCATTACAAAAGTAATTGCAATAACTGCCAGTTCATGCAAATTGAGTAACAACATTAAACTGCAAATGTGAAACTGGTTAACCACTACAACGTAGTTACATGTAACTACACAGAAGTTACATAGTAGTTATATTGTAGTTATACAGTAGTTTCAGTGTAGTTATATAGTAGTTTCAGTGTAGTTAAGTACACTTTAAATAAAGTATAATCAATATTTTTTCACCAAACCAGCTCTGTGGGGAAAGCACTTTGTACCCTGAAAATTTCAGACCAAAATTCTAAACTGTTTGACTGCAGCGCAACGACAAAAAACCTGCAAAAATGGGTGAATTTTAATGTTTTGTCACTATGCACAACAGGAACTGTTCCAATCCAACTGACACAAAACTTAGCCCGTCATGAGAGCTACCTCAGGAGACTGCGCATACATAATTTTATGCAAATCCGTTGAATGGTTGCAAAGTTATTAAAGTGCAAAAATTTGAGGTTTAACATTAAAGTGCCTGCTCAACCCTACTGTGCTACTATAATATATATATACCAAACTAGTCATCTTAAGCAAGCTCTACAATGGTTAAATAAATGTTTGTTTTGGGCAGTTTTTGCAGATTAATAAGTTTCTAATTTTTTTGACAATCGTACGGTGCCATCTGTGGCATTGCAGCCAACTAAGTACTAATTTTATTGTTTGCTCAAGCTCCACACAGAGGTGGCTATGACTTTTCAATCTTGAAGCAGAACTGTTAAAGTTTTCTCTAGAGGCCAGTCACATGCCTCAGTGTCAGGAGCCAAATGGCATTTGACATTTAATTTCAAACCAAATGTACCTCAATGTGAAACCATCCTTATCCCAGTAAATACACAAGATGAAGTGGTGGGGCACATCAGTGAACTAAGTGGATTATTCTGTGGTTTAATGGGATTTCTTTTTTGTGACAAAGGGAAGTCCATACTGAGGAAAGAATTATCAGCCTTTATATGCTCAAATAAAAGAGATAGTGTAGTCTAGCAGCTAGAGTTCTGCTGGCTTGGCAACCTGGAGATTAAGGACCCTATATTCAAAAGTCCAAGGCTATCGCCCAAGTGCCTGCTCCATGCACCTAAGATGCGCTGACACAAAATAATGGTATATTCAAAGATTGAGCCGAAAGATGCGATCACGCATGTCTGGCTAAATATCATAAACATGTGCGATCATGCAGTGGCAGGTGCATGGTGTGGCAGGTGACCTGGGACCTGTGCGGAACATAGGAAAATGCGCGATGCAAAGCCACTTGCACAGTGCACAAAACTGCAATATCCAGGCAGGATATGCAAATGACATCATTGCACATTTGGAGCCCATTTCCCACATGTGCAACTCATTACTGGAATGTATTCAGGCCATCTGCATACCCAAGGCATGTGCAGTTCCAGCTTTGAAGAGCTGCTCCACCACTCCACAAAGGTGAACAGGAGGTACTGCAGCCTAGCAGCCAGGTGTGATGGAATGGTTGTTTGTGTGTGTGTGGGTGGGAGGAATGCTCAGGTACCTGGCAACTAGGATTCAGTGCAAAAAAATGCAGGATCATGCACATAGGGCCAAGGGACCCAGGGGCAACATACAAACTAGGAAGGGAGGAACTGACAGTTGCAAAGCAGGAAAGGGACCTGGGCATTATCATCTCAGATGACTCAAAAGTGGCTAGACAGTGTCACAAGGAGATGAGAAAAGCTAGCTGAATGCTTGGATGCATAGGGAGGTGTATCACCAATAGAAGGAGGGACGTCATTTTGCCCTTGTGTGGGACACTGGTGAGACCGCACCTCGAGTACTGCTTCCAGTTCTGGAGGCCCTACCTGAGAAAGGACACAGATAGAGTGGAGGGGGGGTGCAGAGGAGGGCAACTAAAATGGTGAAGGGCCTGCATGGGAAGTCCTATGAGGCTAGACTAAAGGGGCTAAATGTGTATTCCCTGGAGGTAAGGAGGGAAAGAGGGGGGCATGATAGAGATATTCAAACACCTCAGTGGTATAAACAGGGTACAGGAGGGGAGCATCTTCCAAAGTAGATGCTCCAAGATAAGGGGCACAGTATAAAGATAGAGGAGGGGACATCTCAGGGGTAATGTGAGAAAATATTTTTTCACAGAGAGGTTGGTGGTCACGTGGAAAGGCCTCCCAGAGGAGGTGGTTGGGGCTGAAACAGTTAAGGAATTTAAGAATGAGTGGGAAAAAATGCAGGGGCATCCTGGAGGCAAGAGGAGGGTGCTCCAGAATTCAGTTTGGGCATCAGGCCTCAAAGTAAGTATGGATTGATAGGGCAGACTGGGTGGGCCAAGAGGTCCTTATCTGCTGACAACTTCTATGTATCTATGTGTCTATGTATCTGCTTCCAAGATAACTGCAAAATAAGGTCCATCACATTACTGAACTGAGTAAGAGTGTTTGGAGCACATGTTTTTAGGGTTGCAGTGGGCGGAGCCCTGCAATTCTCTTGATACCAAAAAGGGAGACTTTTCTGACCGAACAACAGTCTGGAGTTCCATCACAGTTGCCTCCACATCTGTGAAGCACTCCACACTGTCCATTATCAGTTGCACAGCACTATTGTTCAGTTGGTGTAACATGGCACAATCCACCGTGTCTGAGATGGCCACCAAACTCTACTGCACATGCGCAAATAGTCATGCATGTACAGTGCTTGTTTGTAGCCATATTGGACAAGGTGGATGATACCATGTTCTGCTGTGATGATCACAGATGACCCAGTCTTGTTTTTCCCACCTGACCCTCCTTCTCAGCACCCACCCCCCAGAAACACAACAGTCACACTGGGGGTGCTCAATCCCCCAGTGACCGGATCAGCAATCCTTGTTTGTTTGTTTTTTCATCCAACTCCACTACCGCACACGTGCAGTTATTTCTTGGGGGGGTGTTTTTATATATATTTTTTCTCTCTCCACCACCTTACCCTCCCTCTCAGTCCCAACCCCAACCCCCCAGAAACACAACAGTGACACTGGGGGTGCCCAATCCCAGTGTTGTGATGGAGAGCCCCCCCTCTACCCGGCATCGTGGTTATTTGTTGTGGGTGTTTTTATATACAGTATATTTTTTCTTCCCCACCCTACCCTCCCTCTCAGCACCCTCCACCCCCACAGAAACATAACAGTGATACTGATGGTGGCCAGTCCCACAGTTTTGTGATGGCCGTTCCTTAGTCTGTTTTTTTTTACCTGTGAAATGAAAACCATCCATCAATGTCTTTCTTGCAATTTCCATCCCCCCACATGACCTTCCCACTCAGCAATCCCCCCCAAAGCACTTACTTACCCATCGGGGGAACAATGCCATAATCCTGTCTGGACCGCAGACACATCTTCACTCTTCAAAGATGGACCACGAACTGAAGAAACAGGCATGTGATTCAATGTATTTCAATGGGGTTTTGAACTTAGTGGCATTCCTTGGGCATTCTTGAATATTTTTGGCCCAAATTTTCAACATGTCTTCTTTGGGACCCTACCTCATGAACAACGGAACTGTCATTAGGCAGATCTGTCCTGAAGGGTGATTTCATGGTCCCTGCACAAAATCACCATTCAGGCAGGAGTTGAACATTTTCTCTGCCTTTGTTCATGAGATGGGGTCATAAGAAGGCTATGTTGAAAATTTGGTGTAGAAATATTAAAAATCAACAAAGTTATGAGCCTAAGTTGAATTTTGGGGATGCAGGCTCGTAACATTGGTAATTTTCAATATTTTCCCCCAAATTCACAACATAGCCATATCTTAACAGTACCTCATGAGTGTGACAGCTGTCATTTTTCAAATCCTGTCCAAAAATTTTTTTTTACATTCCAAAAGATGCTTTTGTGGTCCCTGTGTGAAATCACCTTTTGGGCAGGATTTCGGGTCATAAGAGGGCTATGTTGAAAATTTGGTGTAAAAATATTTAAAAAACAATAACAATATGAGCCTATGTTGAATTTTGCAAATGTAGACTTGTAACTTTGGTAATTTTCAATATTTTTACCCCAAATTTATGTAACCCTTAGGTGGTACTACTCCAAGGGCTACTACCCCTGCCTACTACATGGGATGTAGGTTGGGGGGCCTGGGTTCCCAAAAATAACTTTAAACTGGTTCTTACCCAAGATATTACATTGTGCAGTGCTTCCACCCAGAGTATAGCTTTAAGTGGGCTAGATTAAACCTGCTACAACCCTCTGGGATGCTGTACCCATCTGCAATACAATAAAGCCACCCCAGACAACCCAATAACATTTCCCCACATTCAATACATTTTTACCATTTACTGACTGGATACTAATAATATGCTCATGACATGGGTATCTGCAAAGCAACAATAACAGGTTTATTTACACGGGGAGGGTTAGGAAGGGTGAAAAAGGAACAGAGGTTATGCTATTTACATTCTTACATTTAGTTTGATTGGGTTTGATTTGGTTTGGTTCAAAATTAACAATTTGTACTTTAAATCAAATATTAATCACATTACCCCACCAACGTCTATGATAGTCAGAGCCCTGGCTATCTAACTGGTTGCAATAGATCAGTTAACACAGTTATCACTAATACCCACACTGGTACCAGTTCCCATATTTGGTATGAGACCACGCATTCCCAACGTCAACCTGGGTACCCAGTAACTATAGTCCATAAATGATGCAGGCCTGATGAACGGTACAGCTGTAAGTTGGCCAGCTAATTAAGAAGATCAAGGATTATGCTTGGAAGCTCAAACCTTTAAAACTATTTACAGTTTCTCTGGTTGGCGCAGGGGAGGTCCTGCATTACCCATAGCAGACTTCTGAATAGGCAGGTTGATTAGGTGCTTTTAGCAAGCAGGCACTATCTTCAAAGGTTAAACTGCAGGCAAACCAACAGCCAGGTATGCCTAAACTGACTGGAAAGATTTTAAAGCTTGATGATGGAAACAACACTTTAACTTTTGAAGATAGGGACCCTCTTTTAGGCTGAAGAACACTTGCGGCATAACCAGACTGGTTAAATTACATTTAGCACATTTATATTTCTCAAGTTTACATACAGCACATTTATACATTTAGAACATTTGTCCAATATGAGAACATCTTTTCACTTCTTTTAACACATTTATATCTCTCAAGTTCGCATTCAGCACATTTATCCATTTAGAACATTTGTCCAATCTGAAGATGTCTTTTTACTTCTTTTAAGCTCAAACCATGCTCTTGACAATAACAGTTTATATTCACTCATTGGGCTCTTTTAATTTAACTTGCAATTCAGACATATTTATACATTAACTGGACCACCCTTGGTCACTTAATTAATTAGGGTCCACCCTCTGTGAGCATTGATCAGACGCAGGGTGAAGACTAACAAACAGTTCCAATTAGTTTTCTAGGGGCTTTGGTGCACCTGAAAGCTTTTCTTTAAGTTGCACTTGCAGATACAATGTTACTTACTCAGGCATTCTCACAGGAATGGCTCTCTTTCATCTGAGGTTCCTGAAGACATCAGCACTCTCACTGCTGAGGCAGGTTCAGCTCACTCACAGCTGGCTTGGCATGAATTTGCAGGACCCACGATTTTCCTAAATGTGGAAAGGCTTGAGCTAGCCCCTGGAGAACATTTTCTGGCAACCTCCAGGCTAGCAGGTTTTGCTTTAGGCAGCCACTTGTCTCTGTTGGCAAAGAAGAAGAACTCCTCTCCCTTGTGGAGGGGATTGAGCTGGATCACTAGGCCCATTTTTCTGGCTGAGGGCCTAAGCCCGCACCCTTGTGGTGGGCTCCTGCTCAAATCTGCCTGAACAACCAGAAACACTGTCTTTTATGGGGCTCTTCTGAGGCTCCCTATTGGCTGAAGCTAGTTGTTGCTCCATCTATGATTGGCTGAAGTGCTTGTCAATGACAAAAATAAATTATTCATAAAGTCTTATTGATGTACTACATGATCTCTGTTTTTGTGCCTGAATTTAGATTCCCCAAAAGCACTTGGTTATGTCCCATGACCTTTAGCAAAAGTCCCACTGTCCTGGCTTAAAAATCCCAGCTTTCCGATTGGCTGATGCTGCTCTGTAATGGCTGCTAAACACACAGTCCCTGTAGCAGATTTACCACAGTCCCAAATTAAGTCTTGGTGCAGCCAGAATAATCATATTTACCCATTTGCCCCACAGTTTAATAGTCCCTTGTGTGTCCTTAAGATTGCTGCCCAACTTTAGCAATTTTCTCAGTCCTGTTGCCTGTTGCTGCTGCCAATATTTAATGTTCCTTGTTTGCAGCAGGCAGGCTGATTCTCTGAGTCCCAAACATTTAAAACTAGTGCAGCCAAGATAGTTATTTATTTCAAACTTTTCTCCTTTTTACAATGTTCCCTTTAGTGTTTAAATGGCAGTCAGTGCTGTTGTATTTATTTACATGTTGCTCCTGCAGCAGCTGCCAAAAAATAGTAGTTCTTCCAAGAGCAGACAGAACCCTTATTAACATTTATGAGAATCGGGGCTTGGCTCATTAATATTTATGAGCCCCGATCAATAGCGCTTTGTGGAGCTCTTCATTTAAAATAAAAAGAGGGCTCTCTTGGCCCATGTTTAGGTCACCGGTCCACAGTCTGCCTAATGCAGGGCCCTGGACCACCAAACACTCTCCCACTGGATCACAAACTGAGTGGTTGGGAGAGCAAAGGCACAGCTTTGCGCAATCCCTGTGGCACCGGAGCACCAAAGAGAACAGTGGGGAGGCATGACTTAAGATTTATGAGCCCAAATGGCCTGAAATTATACTGGAGCTGTTTTGGGGGCAAGGGCACCTCAGGACTTGGGCCACATGGCAGGGATATAACCGGGAGAAAATGGCAGGCAGTCGGGAGGCGCTCTTTGAAAGTGGAAGGAAACAGGAGAATGGGCATAAGATAAGCCCCCATATGGGGGGGGGTTACACTTACAACACAGTCATTTCTTTACAGCACCTCATGAATGTGACAGCTGTGATTTTTCAGCTCCAGCCAAAAATGTATTTTTGGGTTCTGAAAGCTGATTTCACAGTCACTGTGTGAAATTACTTTTAGGCCAGGAGTTGAACATTTTCTCTTCCTTTCTTCATGAGGCAGGGTCTTAACAAGGTTATTTTGAAAACTGGTGTAAAAATATTAAAATATAAATGTTCAATATTTTTAACCCACATTCCTTGACTGCAGCCCTATCGGCTCTAGACAGAGTTTGTTTCTTTATGTCTCTGCCTTGTACTGACAGTGGGAATCTATAATTTTGACTGGTGGGTCCAGCATTTCCATAGTACATTGTGCACTGTTTTTATGACCAACTGTATTGTGTATTGTTTCATGTGACCAGGTGCACTGTAAAGTGTTTCATGTGACCAAGTGCATTGCACATTTTTCTGTGGGACCAAGTGCATAGGGCATGTTCTGTGTGGTGAGCAACTACTCTCTGCAAGCACTATAATCTTTGGATTAGGGGCTCTTCAATCGAGCAGACTCGATTGACCGTAAGACCCTCTTCTGCTGGCTATTTCATATGTTCGTATGTAAGTGAAACACAGTCCCCTATTGGAGGGATCATAGAATTATAGAATCTGTTGCCTGAAAAGGACTGGTAGGCATGTCTAGTCTGTCCTATTTTTTCCTAGCTGTTATTACAGACTGGATCCTATTTGGTCACTGCTGTCTCAAGTTCCTCCCTTTCCTCTGCTTACTATGCCCATATGCTTATCTCACGCATGGCTGAAACTATAGAAACATAGAATTTGACGTCAGATAAGGACTGCTTGGCCCACCCAGTCTGCCCATTTCCCTACCTTATGGATAAGCTGCAGATCCTAGTTAGCCAGCAGCCTACTTCTTCCTACAGCCACCCCCTAGAACTGCCTTATGACTGTCCCATGCATGCTTGAATTCCACCACTCTTTTTGACTCCACAACCTCCTCCAGAAGGCCGTTCCACTCCTCATTGTCTTTGCTCCCACCACCTCTTCTGACAGGCTTTTCTGGTTGTCCACCACACTTTCTGTAAGTATTTCCTCAAATCCCTCTTAAACCCTCCAAAGCTTCATAGCATGACCCCCCATGTTCTGGTGCTCTGCCTCGTCCAAAATAGACTCCTCTTTTGTACCTTGTTCACTCCCGTGAGGTACTATTGGTCTCGGTCATGTCTCCTCCTGTATGAGGGCTGCAGCACTGGGAGATTCAATAACCTGCAGTGCATGTAAGGGTTGCTATAAGCTCTGATCTTTTGTTTGTTGGTCCTGCTGTCTTTCATGGTTTAAGTACAATCATAGAGGACTATACATAGCCCCAGAAGAACAGCGGGACCATTAAACATCTGATAGGAACTTATAAAAGCTTTACTATACACTGCATCCCATAGCTGCAACCCTTCTCTGATGTCAGTTGCAGGGGATTCTGGGATTTGTAGTTATAGGAAATGTCAACTTGAAAGTCAACAGATTCAGTCTTATACCATCTACTATACTGCAGTAAAAAGTAAGTAAAAACAAAAATGTGTTTGCACACAAAGTGCAGTTTGGGACCAGCCCTACACTTGGGTGTGAGGATCTTAGTGCTCACTCTTCCCCTTCAAGGAAGTCACTCATGATGACTCCTAAATCCCTTTCCCCAGAAGTAGTGCCCAGCTTAACCCCTCCCATTCAATGCTCTGTAATTGAGGCTTATTGTTCCCTATGTGCATCACCTTACACTTTTTGGCATAGAATTTCAACCGTCAAACCTTGGACTGACTCTCCAACCTTTAGAGGTCCCTCTGAAACTCCTTAACCCTCTCCTCACTTTCTACCCTACCACAGAGCTTTGCATCATCTGTGAAAAGAAATATCTTGCCCCAAATTCCTTCTCCCATGTCGCTGATGAACACACCTTAAAGGACTGGACCCAGGACTGATCCCTGTGGCACCCCACTGGTGACCTTCCTCTCCCTGGACTTAACTCCATTTACCACAACACTCTGCTGCCTCTCCTCCAACGAACTTCCCACTCATCTAACTATGTCCTTCACTGCATCTAGATCCTCTAGCTCCATCAGCAACCTTCTGTGTGACACCAGATAAAATGACTTGCTGAAGTAGAAGTACAGCAAATCCACTGCAAGTCCCTCATCCACTGTCCTAGCTACTCAGTCAAAGAGTACTACCAGATTGTTCTAATGACAAGTCCTCCCTGCTGCAAACTTCTGCTGTTTACTATCCTAGGGCAAATTCCCCTCAAGGTAGTCCTCAAGGTCCTTTTTTCCTAGTGTCTCCATCAGTTTATCCACAATGAGGTAAGACTGACAAGCCTACAGTTATCCAGTTGCTCCTTGTCTCCACCCTTTTAGGGCAGAACTATGTCTGCTATCCTCCCGTCTTTTAGAACCACTCCTGACTAAACTGAGCTGTCAAAGAGCCCTACCAGTGATTCAGTCTACTCCAGTGCTATTTCCCTGAGCACCCTTGGATGCACCCCATCTGGCCCTGGGGCCTTAGCTATCTTCAAGGCTGCAAAGCATTTTATGACCTTTTCACTTGCAAATAGTGGTGTGTTGGTTAGGTTTTCTGGTTCAGCAGGGTTGAGTCAGGTTGGGAAAATCAGAACCAGAACCAAAAGTGTAATATATAGCAATAATCAGTGGTGTAATCAATAGAACAGCACAAGTGCAATGTTACACAGTGGATCTGGATCCGCTGCACAAAAATAGCTGGTATGAACCAGTAGCATCTTTTCTTCCTCCATGTGTTCTGTCCTACCCACTCTGCTCCACTGGTACAGTCTCGCACATAAAAATTCTGCCAAGTTCTGCCTGGTTCTACCAGGTAGAAGCAGGTTCTGCCTAGTTCAAACCACACAGTGACAGTACAAGATAAATAATGTTCTTTTCTTCCCCTCAGAATTGCTCTCACTTCTCTCTGTTTCACATGAAACATAGAAACATAGACTCTGATGACAGATAAGAACCGCTTGGCCCACCCAGTCTGCCCATTTCTCTACCTATCGGATAAGCTGCAGATCCTAGTTAACCAACTGCCTACTTCTTCTTACTCCCCCACAAGAATTGCCTTATGTCTGTCCCATGCATTCTTAAATTTCCCCACTGTTTTTGACCCCACAAACTCCTCAGGAAGGCTGTTCCATGTGTCCACCATCCTCTCCATAAAAAGTACTTCCTTATTGCCTCTGAGTCATCCCCCCTCTATCTTCCAATTGGGCCCCCTTGTCCTTGCACATCTCTTTTTCTGAAAGCTGCTACCCTCTTGGACTTTGCTGATTCCCTTGAGGTATTTGAACGTTTCTATCATGTCCCCTCTCTCCCTCCTTTCCTTGAGGGTATACATATTAAGCTCTTTTAGTCTCTCTTCATATGGCTTGTGGTGCAGACTCTGCACTATTTTAGTTGCCCACCTCTGGACTGCCTCCATCCTGTCTATGTCATTGTGGAGATAGGGTCTCCAGAACTGCATGCAGTACTCCAGATGGGGTCTCACCAACTGTCTGTACAGAGGGATAACAACTTCCTTTTTTCTACTGGTGATGCCTCTCCCTATGCATCCCAGTATCCCCCCAGCCCTCCTTACTGCCTTCTCACATTGCTTGCCTACCTTTAGGTCATCTGATATGACTACTCCCAAGTCTCTTTCCATTTTTGTTGTTGTTAATACTTCCCCCCCCATTATGTATTCTTCCCTTGGGTTTTTGTTTCCCATGTGCATTACTTTGCACTTCTTTGCATTGAATCTAAGCTGCCATACTTCTGACCATTCCTCCAACCTTATCAAGTCCCTTCTCATACTTTCAACCCCCACCCTTTGTGCATCAACCCTGTTGCACATCTTTGTGTCTTCTGCAAAGAGGCATACTTTTCCTTCCAGTCTCTTTGCAATGTCACCTTTAAAGACATTAAAGTGGACCGGTCCCAGTACTGAACCCTGCGGTACCCCGCTAGTAACCCCCCTTTCTTCAGAATGGACTACATTTACTATTATCCTCTGTGTTCTGTTGTTCCACCAATTTTTTTACCCAGGTTATCACCCTGGGACCCACTCCCAGACTGGCTAACTTGCTTATTAATCTTTTGTATCGGGCTATGTCAAATACCTTGCTAAAGTCTAGGAAGGCCACTTACACAGCCCCTCCCTGGTCTACTACTTTGGTCACTCAGTCAAAGAAATCTATTAGATGCATCTGACATGATCTTCCCACTGTGAATCCATGCTGCCTTGGGTCCTGTGCCTCACTGGCTTCTAGGCACTCAACAGTTCTTTCTTTCAGAAGTGATTCCATCATTTTCTCTACAACTGAGGTCAAACTAACAAGTCTGTAGTTTCCTGCCTCTGCCTTGCTCCCCTTTTGTGAAGGGGAATCACATCCACCCTCCTCCAGTCCTCGGGTACCACACCCTCCACCCGTGATTTGTTAAAAAGGGTAGTCAGTGGTGTTACTAGTTCTCCCCTTAGTTCTTTAGAATTCTGGGGTGAATCCCATCAGGTGCCACTGCTTTGTCCACTTTCAGTTGTAGGAGTACTTTTAGGACCCTTTCTTCTGTGAATGAACTTGTATCAACCCCCCTATCCAGTGTGCTTCTATTATTTGGTTTAGGTACCTCCCCCTCCTATTTTTTTGTGAATACTGAGCAGAGGTATTCGTTCAGTATCTCAGCTTTGTCACTGTCACCCTCTGCCCAGCATCCCTCCCCTTTATTATGCCTCACTATCCCTCCCCTGGTCTTTTTTGCTCCCTTATGTACCAGTAAAAGGTTTTATCCCCCTTCTTAACTGAGTTGGCTGTCTTTTCCTCAGTTTGGGCCTTTGCTATTCTGACTGCCTTCCCTGCTTCCTTCTGCTTTAACTTGTACTGTTCTCTGTTCTGCTCCTTCTGTGTTTCCATATACTTCCTGAACGCTATATTTTTCTCCCTACCCTTCCCTACCACTTCTTTTGAGAATCATAGTAGTTTTTTCCTTCATTTTGTTTTGTTTGCTTCACACAAAGGCTTGTTACCTCTGTGAGGCAGCTTTGATTTTTCCCCATTGTTCCTCCACCCCACCTTCTTGCCCATTTGCTAGTGCTTTTCTGAGACACTACCACATTTTGCTAAAGTCAGCCTTCCTAGTCCAATACCCTCACCTTTGTGTGACTTGACTCTGTGCTTATCATGAACCTCACTGTTCGGTGGTCGCTTGTTCCCGGATGGCTACCCACTTCTAAATCCGAGATTCTCTCTCCGTCCCCATTTGAGAGTACCAGGTTGAAGACTGCTCCCTCCCGAGTGGGTTTCAACACTAGCTGTCTGATGCATGCCCCCTGTAGGGCATCAAAAATGACCCTGCTCTTGGATGTAGCTACAACAAAGGTGCTCCAGCTAACATATGGCATATTCCGTTCCCCCATCAACAATATCTCCCTTTTTATTTCCATTCTAAGGATGTCTTCTATCATTTCCTTGTCCATTTCCTCCCCCTGAGGTGGAGATCAATATACAACTCCCATATGGATTGTGGTTCCATTTCCTGTTTCCAGGGTGACCCACAGTGCCTCCTCTCCTCCCTGTTTACCCTTTAGTTCTGTTGCTTTGATCCCTTCCCTTATGTAGACAGCTACTACTCCTCCTCCTCCTCTTTACTCTCCCTGTCACTCCTGTAGATTGTGTACCCCAGTATTTTGACATCCCAGTCATGGTTCTCAGTGTACCATGTTTCTGTGACTGCCGCAATATCCATGCGTCCCTCTTCCATCAAGGTCACTAGTTCAGGGAGCTTGTTACCCAGACTGCATAACTTGATACTCATCACCCTCCATTTTTTGATAGCCTTACCCCTTTTAGCCCCATCCCTGCCTTACTGTCTTTGCCTTTTTTCCATTGACCCCCTGTCCTGCTCTCTATCGGCTTCTCTACCTTAGTGTTTACCTCATTAACTACCCTGTTTTCTGGGGAGGGGGTGGGGGTTTCATGATTCTTTTCAGTGCCTCCTCCCCTTGGATAGTTTAAATGCTTGCCAATGAAGCATTTAAACCTATCACCTAGGATACTGGTTCCCCTCCCAGACAGATGCAGACCATTGAGCCAGTATAAGCCTGCATCCCTCCAGGTGGATCCCCAGTCTCCAGTGAAGCCAAAACCCTGAGCTCTGCACACATTTTCAACCATTCATTGAATCCCATGGTGCGGAGTACCCTAACCTTACCCATGCCATAGACAGGCAGCACCACTGAGAAGGTTACCATGCATGCTACTTGTCTAAGGCCCCTCCCCAACTCTACAATCTCCTCCTGCAATGCTCTGATCCCATTCCAAGCCAGGTCATTTGTCCCTAGGTGGACAGTGATGTCCAGTTCCCTCTCCTGTGCCACTGCTCCTGTGATTCTAAGGATTTGCATCCTGTCCCTCTCAGTCATGGTGCCAGGCAGGTGTCTTACCTTCCTCTCCCCCCTTAGTTCTACCCTTCTGATGATTGAGTCCTCCACCAGGAGTTGTTTCATTCTCCTGAGGGGTCTTGTGCCACCCTCCTCTGGGTCTCCTTTTTGGAGATTTCCAGCATCCTCCTTGGTTTCCACTGTGGGTGCCTCCACAGAGGAACCACGTGCTGTCAGAATGGTGTATGAATTGTGGAGAGGTACAACTGGAGGGAAGCACCTCTGATCCACCACCCTCACCCCCCCTGAGCCCACTGTGGTCCAACTGCTCCTCTTTCTTGGCAACTTCTGAGGCAGTGGCAGTGGCCCTGGTGGTCCCTGAGTGGGGGAGGATGTTTCCCGAATCCTCACCAGGTTGGCCTGGAGACGGGCAACCTCTTCCCTCAGAACAGAGAGGTGCCTGCAAATAGGACAGCATCACAGCCTCCAGAACATGTCCTGAAAGACTGCCACCTCACAGCCAGTGTATTGCGCCACTCCCAACCTGTCTCTCTCTCCCTTCCTGTTTTTTTTTCTTTATTGTTAGTGTGTGTAAGCGTGTGCATGTGTCTACTCCCTATGCAGCATGCTGGGCTGTTAAAGTTATGACATATGTATGTCCTTTGCCCTTTTGGGGAAGTGATGTCAGAACCTCTGGTATAAAAGAAATGATGCACTTGGGGTGGGTGGGGTGAGTGGTAGGGTGGGCAGGACCAAGCCTGTGCTTCCAGAAACAATCAGCTACTGCTCTGACCCACCACGTCAGTGAGTGTTTTCCTTCTTTTCAGCAAGATGACCTGTACAAAAATTTAAAAGAAAATAAACCCTGCAAAAATCAGTTTCAATCAGAGAAAAATAAATCAGTAAACTGTACAACATGTAAGCACAAAAAAAGTAATAAAACCTGTAAGCACAAAACAAAATAGTAACACAATAGTAATTCTGCTTAGCCAAAAGAAGCCTTAATATTTCTTCTTGCTCTGTTAATGTTGTTCCTTGCTCTGTCCATTCAAGCAGACCCTAGAAGAAAACAGCTCAGGTGAAGCCAGGTGCTTTACGTCAGCAAACCTAGTCTTGAGTGTCCCATATGGAAAGATGCTGCCTACGTTATGAACTCACTTATAAGAATACATTCATAAGAACATTCAATGATACTAAACCAACATTAAACTTGCAAATAAAGGCATTTGCTCCCACAGTGCTCGGAGCTTTATTTCCATGTTTTGTTGTCTGTTCTACATTCTGACGGTCAGACAACCAGTGTCTCACATTTCTTTTGTGTCATATAATAATTCATTCAGTGACATCCATAATTTGACTTAAGGTGAGGTCTTACCTTATCTTCATCTTCCTCTTCTCCCACACCAGCAGACCACAGCAGCAATGCTGGGCACAAGGAGGCACATAAAACAGGCTGCAGACACTTGTTTTTAATTTGTTTGTTTATTTATGTATTCATTTATGTATTTCTTTATTTCAGTTTGCTAACTGGGAGATGCATACTGAGCTGAGCTTGTTTCCAGGTGTGACCTGGGAAAAGGAGAAGGGGGAGAAGCACAATTATAAACAAAAAACAGACAGTCTAGTGATGTGGTTACAATGAAGGATCTATGATGGGTCGTTGACAAAATTTTTGTCAAAAGACCCAACAGCAAAACCAGCAGGTCGACTGCATTTTGCAGTTGGCTGCCAGTTTTTGAAAACAACAAGTGTTTTCTTTGGTGGGCTTCCCCCAAACCCCTCACATGGGGGGCTGTGCCCCTCGCACCCTCCCACTTAGGATTCTCAACTCTGACCCCCAACAGACAGTGTCGGGTTCTGACAGGTTTCCTACAGCGACATGGCACTCTAGTCGCTGTAGGGGACCCCACTGTTGAAATGTCACTGTTGGGGGGTGTATACCATGATGACAATGGCATACAGAGTATTAGTTGATTGCAGTACAGACAAAATGGGAAAACACTGCATATATGGGACACAAATATAGCAGCATACAAATTATATGTGCAAACTGGGTAAACTCAAAAAGTGCATAGTGCCAGAGTGATGGGAAACTGAGCTGTTGTTGAAAGGAGGAGTCAAAACAGACTGATAAATTAAACAAGGTTGCTGGAACTACAGCATGAGGTTAGTGAGGAGGAAGAGGTATGGGGTGGTCAAAGGTCAGGCAAGGGTAAGAAGGGTTCAGGATAAGAGGGCTGTCAGGAGTAGGGGGCAGGAATTTTTGCTGGCATCTAAAGGAGAGAAGGGAGGGGGAGAGATGGATGGAGGAGGGTAACTTGTTCCAGAGGGAGGAGAGGAGGTATGAGAAAGCAAATTTCCTGGCTGAGGAGTGTGAAGGGGTAGGGAGAAAGTGCGCTGGTCCCTTGAGTGCAGGGAGTAGGAGGTGAAGAGCAGAGGGGAGAGGAGATGGGAAAGGTATGAGGGGAGTGACCAAAACCAATATTTGGAAATGAGGGAAGCACAGTGGGACTGATAATGTGATAGAACAGGGAGAATGGATAGGGAGTAAAGGGAGCATAGATGGACATAAGAGGGTGAGTTGGTAGTAAAGCAGCAGAAGGTGTTGCAGAGGGTGTCCATTCTGGCAAGGGAGGTGGAGGGGCGGGGCCATAAACCTAGTTAATGATAAATATGCTTGAAAACTGGGAGAACCATTCTGGTGACCAGCACCTGGCAGACCTGGAGAGAAAAGCAATCCTTACTGCGGTACATGGCACTGAGTTTGGGGCAGAGTTTGGCATGGATGGCGTCAGTGTGGGCAGAGATTTCAAGCCTGTTATATAACCACACAGTGAGGTACTTAAGAGTTGGTATTACATCAAGCGGTGTGCCATTCTTCATGGAGAGGATGGGGGGGTGGCAGGCCAACTTCTGGCTAGCACCAAAGGTCATAGACACAGTATTTTTGCATTGAACCAAAGTTGGTTGGACTGAAGCTAGCACAGAACATTGTGAAAGTTTTGTGTTACGTGAGACTTCCAGAGATGCAGTCAAGGGACCGGAGGTGTAGAGAACTGTGTCCTCTGCATACATGTGAATATACAAGTTGGCACAGGTGCCAGAGAGGTCATAGAGGAAGACAGAGAAGAGGACTAGACCCAGAATGGAGCCCTGAGAGACCACAGCCTTGATAGGAAGGGGCGGGGAGATGGAGCCTCCTACCTGTGCCGACTGTTGAGGTAGGAACAGAACCATTTGGCAGTTGGGGCTGAGAGGCTGGCTGAGCTTAGTTTATCCAGGAGGAGTCAGTGGGACACCAAATCAAAGCCTTTGGCCAGATCGATGAAAATGGCCACTGGGATGTTTATACCAGTGATTAAATGAGGCAGAGCCAGCAGAAAAAGACTAAGAGAACGTGACTAGTGAGTGTTCTGAACCAACAAACTGTACTATATGGAACTATGAGGATGGAGGAGAGACTATGACTGCTTGACCCATCTTGGCATGTTCTTGACTTGCACCATACAGATAAACATCATGTCAAGAGGATATCCTCCTTCCTCAGTCCCCACACATTCCATTGGCTGGCTGTACTGCAGGAATTTTCATGATTCTTGGAACAGTATGTTTATCACCCCAGCCTGGAAGACTGCTCCTCTCTACTACAGTCCTAGTGTGAGTGTTATCAGTCCACCACCCAGAAGCTCCAAGCCAGTACCTGGTTAACAACAACAACAAGACACAGTCTGCCAACAAATCAGGCAGTGTCGATTGGTCCTCTCTCCGGGCTGCATGGTACAATTTATTCATATTAAATTGGGCAAACCAAAGTTCTAGTCACAAAGTGGGTCAGACTGGATCTGATCCAATTCTGACTTGAATAATTGAGCTGGCCAGTACCCAACCAGCCTGAATCTGTGACCTGACCAGCTGCCCACCCAACTTGCAAATGCCTTTTGCATTATTTCTGTGATCCCCTGTTCAGCAGATGCTAATAGATAAGCAAAACGGTCCAGCCTCCCAGGAAATGGGAATTTCCCTTTAAGATGAATGGTACAAGATGCTGCATTTGGAACTCAAGGGTCCTGGTTTGAAGATTTCCAGCAATGGATGCCGGTGAGTCTGCTTAACACAGGAAACAGACATAACAGACTTGTGCCTCCGGCATCCCTACTACAGCTAGGTGTGAATTTGTTTAAAAGATGATTCTCCCCGTCTTTGACAACTGTGATGTAGTCTATGGTGCTGCTCCCAAGTCCTCCCTGGCCAGATTGGATACCATCTTCAATTCCTTCTGCCGCTTTGCCTTTGATGCTCCCTCTCACACCCATCACTGTGCTCTTTATCGTGCCCTATCCTTCACCTCTCTTACAAATAGACGACTCTCCCACTGCGTTACATTCACCTCCAAACACTGGCTAGGAGAACTCCCTTCCTACCTCTCCTCCTCATTTATAATGCCCCCCTCACTCCCTTCAATGTACAGACTCCCGTACTCTGGCTGCCCCCTGCAGATCCACCCTCATCGGCCAATCAGGTTACATTTACCACTTCCCTAAAATCTGGAATTCACTCCCCCCCAAATTCATCACTCATCCTCCTACTACTCCATCAGCACTGCCCTCAATAAGTACCTAGCACCTTGCTGTTCCTGCTAGGACACTCCTAAATATTACCCACACACTGATCCTCCCTGACGCACCTCCACCTCCCCCTCCCCTAGATACCAGCACTCCTATATAGTACCCACACACTGCCTGCCACACAGCCTGATGTACCTCCACCTCACCCTTAAATACCAGCACTCCTTAATAGTACCCACTCCCTGCCTCACCCGTCAGCACCTCCTCCTCTTCCCCTCATTACTAGCACTCCTTCCCTTCCCCCTCTTTTCTCCATCCCCTACTGGTATTCACTTGCACCCCTCCTGTGATTCTCAACAACCAAAATTGTATAAGTGGGTTGTCCCTACCCTATCCCTACTCCCACAACAACCCACCTCCCCTCTACTCTCCTGCATCCTAGTCCCCTTGCAGAGTTCCTCTGCTTCTGAATGGGGGTTCTTCCTGGGACCCAGCCTCTCTTCTTTCTCAACTTTACCTTCTCCTCTGCTCCCCCCGGCCCCATACAGGGTTCCCAGTACCCTGAAGCTTACTCTGCTTTACTACTTAAACCTGCCTCCCTCCTGTCATGCTCAACCTCTGCCTTGTGCAGACAGGGTTCTCAGCATCCTGGAGGAATCAGGCCCTGGCAGCCCTCTCTCCCTCCCTCTTCACTCCCCTCCTCCTCCTTCATTGTCTATCCTGACCCCTGAAGAGGGCCCTCAGCTCCCATAGGGTTCTAGTTCTTGGAAAGCCCTTGCCTGCCTCCCCTCTTTCTTTACTACCCCTCTCACTCCCTCCTACTTCCCTCCACCATTATTCTTGTCTTGCTCCATCTTCTGGCAGGGTTCTCAGCATCCTGTATGGGCCAAAACTGGACAAGTCCCCCACCTTCCTCATTCATCCACCTTTGTCTCTGTAGGGGACTGAACTGGACAAGCCTATCACCCCCCAATCCTCCTTCCATCCACCCCTTTCTCTGCCTCCCTCCTCCCCATCTCTCTCTTTGCATCACTCATCATCACCTCTATCCTAGCCCTGAATTGGCCCCTGTCAGGGTTGTAAATCATCCTGTAAGGGTTGAAATGTCTTATGCCTCTCACCTCCCCTTCCCTACCCACCTTCCCCTTCCCTCCTCCATTCACATAACCCTTTCAAGTCTACCCCTAATCTCTATTTGCACTTAGACTACTTGCACTGCTGATATTCCTTAGTAATCTTACTGTCTGCACCACTCTGCATTAAGATGCCCTAGTACAAACAACTAGAATTCCTTTTAAATATCTAGCCACACAGTTATGAAGCATTTGCCTTCAAATGTTAATTTTGTGCTATTGTATCTATCTAGTCAAAACTGTTAGTATTCCGCTATCTCATTGCTCACAGTACAGTCTATTCACTTTTATTTGATTGTAATCAAATGTAAACTTTAAATTTTGTACCAAATCTCTGTATACAATCCTCATGGTCCCATACCCCTCAGGTCACACTGGGAGATGTGCCACCTGTTGCTCAGTGTGCTTTCCTGGCAAAACATTTCAATAAATAAATAAACTCTAACACCAGTTTTCAGGCAATCCATCTGACCAAGCTCTACATGGCCTCATTACAACAACTAGGGCTATGTATTGCAGACTGAATTGGGTCTTACTGACTTGATCTCTGCAAGGAGATGGTTACTTGGTTCAGGTATCCTGACCCTGCCTTTTGTATGTATTTGCATAATTCTATTCTGTTTTTATATTTGAGCAATATGCTGTGTATTATCTCTGCTCTTCTGCTTCTCTGTGACCCTGCAATTACTGTCTCTTTCTTTCTCTCTCTATGCATTACCCCATTGCATTCACTGCTCATATACGCTGTATATTTTGACTCTGTATGCATTTGTCTCTGCACATATTACATACCATGAATTATTAGTGGTTTATTATTTCTTATGATCCTTGTACCTGCCCCGCATCTGGTCACAACTGAAAACGAGCTTGTCTAGACTCTGCTTCCTTACCTGGTAAAATATGTTCCAATGAATGAAAATAAATGAAAATGGAGCCTGTCACTTAATTGTAATAATTCATCATTTTGCACCTGTTTTCTTCTTGTTTTATTTCCCATGTCCAAATCTGGATTATACTGAATATTACTTCATGTATTGCTGACCTGCCCATTACAAAAAAAAAAGGTACAATTGGTTGGCACCAGTGTTCGGTGAATTGTATTTATCTCCTAATAGGCTTCTTCAATTTTTCTTTGATCTTACTAATTTAGAAACTTTAAAGCGATAGCAAACTTCCTTTTGGTCCTCAGATTATGGTAACTCAGGAGTGTCCTGTTGAAAATCAGTTTTTGCACTGTGGAACCTCGGTCCTGCTGGAGACTATCCACAGCAAAGTGATGGGAGTATAGGTAACCAGACCCAAACCAAAACTTCATTGGGTTTCAGTGTATTAGGTAATGAGATTCATCACTGCATTTTGAATAGCATATAATAGGGTACACTGGATATTACTGTCTCTGTAATATTGCTATACTCTGTAGATATTGGCTTTGTAATGTATGAATAAATCATGCCACTTATAAATATTTATTACAGTATAGTATTTAATGAAATGGTGGGCAAATGCCTCAAAATGTGCGGCACTTTAACTCTGTATGCATGACTTTATTATTTCATATAAAACATTGTTGAAATTGTCTTTTCTCTTGTAATGTATTTTTTTATGTTAAAAATGCTCTTGGTACATTATATCTTTATGTGCTTGTTATCTATATTTTATTAATGTGCTTCTTTATCATAAAAGCTAAATACTGATTGATTTAGTAAAGAATTGAATTGAATATTTCCCATTAAAACCTGAGTCTAAATTAAAGTACTAAATCCTCTGTACGTCCTAATAATAAACAGCAGCTGACGCCTCTGTATAAAAAACTTTGAAAAAGATACTTATATATTGAAAACAAAATGCGCTGATATTTCATATATTTTATGCACTGTAAGTGTCTTATTACCATTCCTATGTTGCGCAGAGCCTGAATCACAGTCAGGCGAGTATGCACTAATTTGCCCAACTCTGCCCTTCCTCCCTCCTTCCAGGCCCCCCAGTTAGTTCACAGGAAATGGCATCTCCAGCCCCAGGCTGCTCCTGGCCACTTGTATGGAGAATAACATTGGCAGTGGGGTCATCTGAGGGATGCAACTCTAAATCTGATTCTGTTGGCTCATATCTCCCTACAGGTAGTCAATAATTTTGGTCCTGGATGGCACATTACTTCCCCCACTACACCTCCTCTCACAGGTCTACTACTTTGATGACATATTATCATATTACCAGGCGTGGTGACATCAACTGTCAGTGTCAGTGGCTCAGCAGGCAGCACACTTGCCTCTGAGGCCTGGAGATCAGTAGACTGTGGGTTCTATCCCCACACTAGGCACTTGGGTTAATATCCCAATACTGAAACTGTAGTGCAGCATGAGGGGGGTGCTGCACTCCTGAGATGCTGTCTTTCAGATGAGACATTAAACCAAGGTCCCATCTGCCTGTTCTGGTGGTAGTTCAGGTGGATGTTAAAGAACCCATGACACTTCTTGAAAAGAGCAGGACAATTTCCCTGGTGCAATGGCCACATTTCCTCCATTCACAAAAAATACTACCAACAGCTTAATCTGGTTCAAGGTCAGTTGGCATTCATCTGTATTCCCCCAGGTCATACCTGAAAATAGGCAGGATTTGTCTAGTGCACTTACCGGTCAACAAAATCAAATAAATAAAATGAGCTTGTGTTCTGCTAGTGCACCACAGCGGCATCTTCATTTACCTGCTTGTATCTGATGGAAGTTGAATTTGTGAATTCAGCATGATTTGCACAGAATAAAAGCATCTGCACTTTGAGGTAAACCTTTCTGCTTCTTGTGCCTTTGTATATGATGTGCACAGTGCATGCCACTAGAGATGTTGTGAAGTTAAACTTCTCCCGTGAATTTTTCATGAAGCACTGAAAATTCACGCTTCGTGGAATTTGCAGAGTTATGGCTGGTTGCTAAAACTTCAATTCACATGATTTGTGTGAAATATTTTTTGCAGTGAAGCGCAAAATTTGCACATGAAGCATGAAATTAGTGGGCAAAATTTCATGTTTTGCATTGGAATTTGTGAAATTTGCAGTCTCGAACATCTCTACATGCCATTGTATTGGTCGTGGGTGAGACAACACCTACAGTACTATGTCCAGTTCTGGAGACCACACCTCAGTAAGGACATAGACAGGGTAGAGTTCTTTTAATGAAGGGCAACAAAAATGGCACAGAGGCTGCACCAACTTTCCTATGAGGAGAGACTGAGAGTTCTAAACATGTGCACCTTAGAAGAGAGGAGGGAGAGGGGAGAACATGATAGAGACCTTTAAATATCTAATGGGGGTAAAACAGGTACAGAAAGGGAACATTTTTCAGAAAAGAATGTGTACAAGAACTAGGAGGCAAGCAATGAAGCTTGAGAGGGAAAGTTTAGGACGGCTGTGAGGAAGCACTTCTTCACTGAGAGGATGGTGGGTGCCTGGAACAATCTTCCAGCAGGGGTGCTGAGGGAAAAATCAGTGGTGGGCTTCAAGCATACATGGGATAGGTATAAAGGAAAACTGGTATGCAAGTGTGGAGGGGGACTGACCAGAGACCAGGTAGGGTTTGTGGTGGCAGACTAGGCAGGGAAAAGAGGGGCAGAGGGGCTAGGTGGGCCAAGCAGTCCTTATCTGCTGACAGATTCTATGTTTCTATGGTCTTAAGCAGGTGTCAGTCACCCATTTATTCTCTGCAGCTATTATTATTAACACTAAATAATTTGTGTACTCTTGCAAACTTGTACCACTGCTTTTTTTTTTTCTCCCTCCCAGCTCCGGGCCGGCCTCTCCTTCAGGCCACCTATGCCCTCTGTGCCACACTGCCTAAGATCAGCCACCTCTTCACCCCATATTGCAGCCCCTCCAGGTAACCCCCGGATGTAGCCATTCACCAGGTGGGTCCCCCTCCTTTGAGGGGGAAGGCACCCATGCGGCGGCTAGCACTATACTTGCCCTGGGTGCTGCTGTGATGGTGTGCGCACTGTCCTCAGACTCATGGCAATGGGAGCTGGTGACATCATCCAGTTGGCTACTGGGCTCTTTTTTCCTGTTTGCTCCTTGGGGGGCATGGTGTGCCACTAATATAAGGCTGATGCCGACGTTCACCATGCCACCTTGATGAATGGGACCCGATGCATTACCATTTCCCCAGCCTCCGCTAGGGGTCAGCAATTGCCGGGTTGCATTAGTGCCCTCCCCCTGAGAGAAGGCGAGCCATCAGCTGATGCTCAAGCCTTTTTTCCCCGGCTGGCCCTCCAGCACCCAAGTCCATTCCTGAACCCAGGTCACTGCTGTTGCAAGTGAAAATCCAACCACTGCACTGATGGGCCAGCTTACTGCTGCTTTAATTATTCTACTATCTTAATGAGCTATACTGCGGTCATGGAAACATTTGGAAAAAGTTGTGGTATCATCATGGTCAAAATTAGGGCTATGCAGAGTGCGGAATTCCATCAGCAAAATTTGTGTGGAATATACAGTATGTTAATATGTCCCCCAGAGCCACTCATTGCTGTATAACAGTGGTTTCACATGCCTTTGGCTGGAGTGAGAACAGCAAAGCAAGGCTGAACTGTTCTGGCTCAAGCTGAAGGCAAGTGAAACCACTCTAATATAGGAAGGAGTGACGGCAGGGGATGTATTAATATATTATTGATTGAGAGTGATATGAGGTGCACCCCAGGGTCCTAAAGAAACTAAGAGATGCGGTGGCTGAACCTCTGGCAATCAGGTTTAGCCGATCACTGGAAACAGGGTAGGTACCCAAAGACTGGAGGACAGCAGATGTAGTCCCCTTATACAAAAGTGGGAACAAAGAGTAAGTGGGGAACTACAGACCAGTCAGCCTGACCTCGGTAGGGGGGAAGATCATGGAAGCACTAATGAAGGAGAGATTGGTGGAACATCTGGTTACCAATGGACTACAGGACCCAAGGCAGCATGGTTTCACAAGGGGGAGGTCATGCCAGATCAACCTCATTGAATCTTTTGACTGTGTGACAAAGGGAGGTAGATCGGGGAGGGCAGTAGACATGGCCTATCTGGACTTCAGCAAGGCCTTTGACACTGTGCCACATAGAAGGTTATTAAACAAACTGGGGAATATGGGAGTAGGCAGGACAGTAGTGCGGTTGGTAGGTAATTGGCTGGGCGGCAGGACACAGAGGGTGGTGGTAAATGGCTGTCACTCCACAGAGGGAAGAATGACCAGTGGGGTACCATAAGGATCAGTGCTGAGACTAGTCCTATTTATCGTCTTCATCAGTGACATTGCACAGGACCTAGAAGGCAGAATTTCCCTGTTCACTGATGACATGAAACTCTGTAACAGAGTGGACATGCCAGAAGGTGTAGACAGAATGAGGAGGGACCTGCAGAAGCTTGAAGAATGGTCAAGGGTTTGGCAGTTGAAATTCAATGTAAAGAAGTGCAAGATAATGCATATGGGGCACAAAAACCTTGGAACAACATATCAGTTGGGGGGTGAGGACATAGCATGCACCAAGCAGGAAAGGGACCTTGGGGTTATCATCTCTGATGACCTCAAGGTAGGAAAACAGTGCGACAAGGCAGCAGGAAAAGCAAATAGGATGCTGGGATGCATAGGCAGAGGAATCACCAACAGGAAAAGGGAGGTCATAATTCCACTATACAAGACACTGGTGAGGCCCCACCTGGAGTAGTGTACAGTTCTGGAGACCTTACCTACGTAAGGACATAGACAGGGTAGAGAAGGCTCAGAGGAGGGCAACATAGATGGTACAGGGATTGCATCACAAGTCCTATGAGAACAGGCTGAAGAACTTGAATATGTACTCCCTGGAGGAGAGGAGGGAGAGAGGGGATATGATAGTGACATACAAGTACCTTACAGGGAGGAACAGGGTGCAGGAATAAACTATTTTCCAGCAAAAAAGATGTTCCAGGTCTAGAGGGCATGGGATGAAGTTGGAGGGAGGGCGAGTCAGTGGAAACGTAAGGAAGAATCTCTTCACAGGCATGGTAATGGACAAGTGGAACACCCTGCCAGAGGAGGTGGGGGGGCTGAAACAATCATGGGATTTAAGAATGCATGGGATAGACATAAGGGAATTCTGGAGATTGGGGTAAGGGGCAACAGACTTCTAGAAAAACATGAAGTGAACTTATAAGCTCAAATGGGCAGACTGGGTGGGCCATAGGCCCTTATCTGCCTACAATGTCTAGGTATCTAAAAAAAAAGACTTACCAGAATGTGCCCGTCTCCAGGGTATCTGCGCGTGAGATGCTTTTTACACAATAAGTGTCTCACGCATTGGGGAAAGGAGCACTACAATTGGTTGGGAGCACTCCCTTGAACTATAATGGTAACTCCACTTCTGAAATGCTTTTTGGAATTTCTTTTTAAATTCTGCAGAATTCCGAAAATAATTTCTGTATGAACCACTAAATAATTTTCTGCAGATCAGCCTCAGCCTGACTCCTTGACTGACCCCCCACCAGTACTTTGGGATGTGGTGGTAGGTGGTCGCTTCTCCCTCCACCTAGACAGGTAGAGGGGAAATCACAACAGATGCTTGGGTCCTGCTGCTCATAGAGCATGGTCATGTGCTAGAACTTCTGGAATTGTCACCAGAATTGCCACCAATTTCCTCTTCTTATCTTCTAGATCACATATCGCTGCTACTGGAGGAGGAGGAACGTACATGCACAAAAAGGCCATGATACATTGAAACATAGCAGTTGATGGCAGATAAGGACCATTAGGCCTATTCAGTCTGCCCATATATCCAAGGTAAGGCAGGGCCCACAGCTCAGCACCATGGACACAGGGTACAGGGAGGTGTGCACTAGTCCCTTCACAAAAGAAAGGGTGCTACAAGAGCTTGATAAGCTCAGGGTGGACAAGGCGATGGGACCTGATGGCATACATTCCAGGGTACTAAGGGAGCTAAGGGTGGAACTAGCAGAGCCATTATCAAAACTGTTTAGTAAGTCTCTGAGCACAGGAGAGGTCCCAGAAGACTGGAGAAGGGCTCATGTGACCCCATTCCACAAGAGTGTAGCAGGGAGGAGGCAGAGAACTACAGACCAGTCAGTCTTACCTCAGTAGTGGGCAAGATTATGGAGGCATTCCTTAAGGAAAGGATAGTGCAACACCTGGAATCCATAGGAGCACAGGATCCAAGACTGCATGGGTTTACAACAGGAAGGTCCTGTCAAACTAATCTCATGTATTTCTTTGACTGGGTAATCAGAGTGGTGGACCAAGGGGGAGCAGTTGATGTTGCCTACCTTGACTTCAGCAAAGCTTTCAATAATAAGCTGGGTAGGCTCGGGGTGGGTCAGAAGTTGGTCAATTGGGTGGCAAACTGGTTGACAGGCAGAAAACAGAGAATGGTGGTAAATGGTATACAGTCCGAAGAGATGCAAATCAGAAGTGGGGTACCTCTGGGATCAGTCCTGGGGCAAGTCCTCTTCAATATCTTAATCAGTGACATTGCAGATGGACTGGAGGGTAAAGTTTGTCTGTTTGCAGATGACACCAGGATCTGCAACAGAGTAGATGATCCAGATGGGGTGGGCAGAATGAGAAGAGATCTGGATAAACTGGCAACATGGTCGGAAGAGTGGCAACTGGGTTTAATGCAAAGAAGTGCAAGATCACACACATAGGAAAGAGAAACCCTGAAGCCACTTATAGATTGGGAGGGGAGTTGCTGGCAGTCACAAGGGAAGAAAGAGACTTGGGCATCATCATCACAGATAATCTGAAATCATCCAAGCAGATCACTAAAGCAGTAGGTAAGGCTAGGGAGATGTTGGGGTGTATTAGTAGGGGTATCACAAGTCGGAAGAGAGAGGGGCAATAATCCCTCTTTACAAGACACTGGTTAGGCCCATCTGGAGTACTGCATGCAGTACTGGAGGCCACACCTTCACAAGGACATTAACCAAATTGAGGCAGTCCAGAGAAGGGCAACCAAAATGGTGCAGGGACTACATCAGAAAACATATGAGGACAGATTAATGGAGCTTAATATGTGTACCCTAGAACAAAGGAGGGAGAGAGGTGATATGATCAAAATATTCAAACACCTTAAGGGCATTAACAAGGTAAAAGAGTCTAACGTTTCAATATAAGACAAAATCTGGTCAGATCCACCACGGCTGCATAATGAATTTAGTGAAGTTGTGTGGAATTGTTAAGGAGGTATGGCGAAACAACACAATGATTTGTAAGTAGTAAGATTTGTTTTAGTTTTTGTTGTAAGGAAGGCATACACATTATTAGGAAAATATATGGAGGTGTACATTTTAATGGAAGGAATAGATGACACAAAAAAAAACCCAGAGCAAATGCCACAGATGTATGTGTTATCCTGGATGATATTGGCCAGACAGCCAAATTTTAAAGAAAACACAATTGCACATATCCTAATAATGCAAAGCATCAAGGGAAACATATGCAAATCCCCATGATGGTACAGAAGGTGGCAGTACATGAAAAAGTAATGGCTGGCATAAGTTCAGCCTTGAGATTATTTACTCAGTTTTTTTTTTTTTTATGAGAAACAGGGTTTTTGTCCATGAGGTGATGTAAGTTATATTTAAGCAATGTGTTGATGTCAGGAAGTCAGGTGTAATGATGATGGACTGTTAGAGAAAATGTGATATTAACTTTCAGAGGGGGTTGCTTTTGATAAGGGCAAGGTAGTTAAGCTTGTGATAATGGGAATATTAGGAAAGTATGAGGTATATGCAGAAGTGGAGTACAAATATGCACAGTTTCAGAAGTATGTGCTCAGAGTGCAGGCAAATGTGATATACAGGTTTGTTTTAGAAATAGGTAAAAATAGCGATACATGCAATTAATAGAAAGATAGATAATTACATAGACCTATAGCTAGAGAGCGAGAGACACAGACAGGCAGAATAGGAATGGCAGTGAAGTATTGAACCCCATCCCAACCCCGCCGACATGGACAGGAATTCGGGTGTGTCTTTGGGTCATTGGCCATAACGCACAGGCCATTTCACCTCACCCTACCCTGCCTGGCCCAGATTAATGGATGTGGGGGCCCTACTCCAAGTTATATTTTGTGGCTCGGGGGCCCCTAGATGCGAACATCACACTTTTCCTTGGCGCCGTGGTGGCAAGGATACAACAACCAGGGTACTCAAGCAGGATTTCATTTATACTAATGCTATGTGTTATGCCACATGACTGACAGGTCACATGCCATTATAAACAATACAGTTCTCAAACTATATTTTGGTTACTGTTTACAGAGAGTATTCATCACCATGCAGCAGCAGGATGTCCAGCAAGAAGAACTGAAGCATGACACAACACAAACAAAATGAAAAGCAGGAAAACCTTAAAGCTCTCTAAACAAGAAACACAGCTGAACCTTTGTTTGAAAATCAGTGTTTGTGCAACCACCTACTGGCCCCTAAATTAACCAGAAGGCACACCTCTCACCAAATGTGTAGGCCTAGGGAAAAAGAGAGGGTTGACGGATGATGGGTGAGGGTTACATAATTTATTGCCACCATAGGCAAGGTGGGATATGCCAGATGTAGCAGACTGTTCTAAATAAACAGACAACCAAGTGCAGCAACTGCATGGCACACACCAGGTGGGGACCAATTATAATGGCCAACAACCCATTTCCCTGGGAGAAAATGTTTGCTCAGGCCTATGCTAGTTTTGCAGTCCTGGACAGGGCACCCAGTTAACTCCAGACACAAAGAAGCAATAACATTACTGTCCAAACCAGGGCTGGGATTCTAGAGTGTGGCTTTTATTCATGTAACAGAGTAGGAATAACCACAAAGCAAGGATGGATCTCCATGGGGCTACTCATACTGGTAATGCGTATTACTGAGGTACAGTCTGTACAGACATTCCTGATTTCCCATTTAGCATAGGACAAAAAAAAAAAACACACACTGGAGAACACTCTGGTTCTAACTGGAAAACTGGCACATCTGGCCAGGTACTGGACATTTCCCATATTTCACAGGATTAACTGTGGTACGCATGACCACAAAGAGCACATACAGGCTTAGGATTTCTAGAACCCACTATCCTGTGGTAAACTGGAACAAAAATAACCAACATATGGGGTAAACACTTTTCTCAGGCATTGGTCAATTGAACTGAATGAAAAGGAAATAGGTGCCGGTGCCCTTCTGAACCCGTATAGGCAAACTGGTTACTCCAGATGGGAGGGGGGTTCCCACATTTTGTTTCCAAGCTTATACTCAGCCATTCATCTGGTAGCAAGCACCTTAAAACTGCAGAAAACTGTATATCTTGTATTAAATGTTTCTCGCACTTAACATACTACACACACCACAGTGCCAACTGACATCAAAGTTCCTTCCCCACTGATTTTAATTAAATGTTTTATTATAGGCTGGTTTTGTGATACAGATATCAGATTCGGTGTGCAACCCATGAAATGTCACAATGGGATCAGCGAGGAGCTAAGTGCATTTCAGAAGTGAGGTGCTGTGCTCCAATGCAGTCCATTAGCATAGCACCCCTCCTATAGTGTGTTCCACAAATTTCTTGAAGCTATCCCTGGTGTCTAGTGGCACCCTCACACCACAATCACCCATTTTGTATTTCCTTGAACTATCCTTGATGTCTAGTGGCATCCCCCACCCACTGATCACCCAATTCATGAACAGAAAGATATCCATGATGTCTGGCAGTACCAGCCCCCCCACCCTGGAGGACTCGATCTCTATCAGTAGTGGTCTAGATTCCCCCACCTGACCCACCCACTCACTTACCACCACCTTGTACCCCCTTCCCTTACCCAGATTTCCGTCAATCAGGGACACCTGGTACAGTGACCAGTATAGTCTCTTTAACTCATCTCCTCAGTTAGCTGCCATAAGAGCTGACAGAAAAGAATGCATACAGTATTTATACACATGCTCTCACTTACAGCTCGTATGGTGGTCAGACAAGGAGGTGAGAAGAGGGCTATGCCAGTCACTGTAGTAGCAGGGTTCTCTGATCAATGGACACCCAGTTAAGAGGGTGGGTGTGGGGTGGTAGTATGTGAGCACCCAGGATGGGAGAGGAGGGTCACTGGACCACTACTGATTCCTTTTCATTTTGTAATTGGGTGATTGGGAGGGGAACCACTGAACACCAAGGATGTCTTTACATTCATAGATTGGGTGCTAATGTTGGGTGGGGAGGTACTGCTAAACTCCAGTGACGTCCTTCCATTCATTCGTGCATTGGGTGGGGGTACCAATAGACACCAAGGAGGATATTTTATTATAAAGGGTGACTGGGTGGGTGGGTGACACTAGACACCAGGGATAACTCTATTAAACTGTAATGGCAGGAGTGGACAACTGCATTACAGCCACCCTGCCTTTTTTTTTTTTTTTTTACAGAAAGCATGTTGCTCAACAAGCTTGCAGAGGATGGGTGAGACACAAATAGGAAAGGAATAATTAATGCAAAAGGGGCAGATTCGGGGGCAGCATTAACATTAGGGTGGATTAACATGGTCATGGATGGTCACACTCCCTCAAAAACACTCCCTCCCACAGTTAGTCTTAGACACTATGGCAGACAACTGGGTGGGGTGGAACACTAGGCCTATACTAGCCATTGAGTGAATGATCATCCATTCCTGGCTGACAGAATTATTTGCGCCAGCCCAGCCCAGATAGTCTAGTTATTTTAAATTTCACTTTTTTACATACCTTGTCATCAACCTCCTCCTCTGGCCCTGTGTCTTCTTCTGTCACAGGCTAGACTGAGACTTGGCTGTCCCTCAACCGCAGCAGGCCCAATAAAGAGAGGCATGGCTCTAATCCACACTGTGTGACACGTAGGGGTCCCAGGAAAAGGAATGACTGACCAGGTGACTGACCTCAAAACATTGCAACTGCAGCTCTCAGTCTCACCGACAATGATCGGACAGTCAATCATCCACCGACCTTGGTCAAGGTCACCTCACTGTTCTATTCCTGTCGCATTGACGATCGTGATCAATTGCTGCTGGTGGATAGGCGAAGCGGGTCCGTTCCTGCCCTGGCTCCTCATCAAAAATAACTAGGGTGCATGCAGCCACAGATGGCCTGCAGCCACACAGCCCTCGCCCCAGCCCTGATTGACCATCACCGTCTGTTCTGTCTCAGTCTCACCGATGACTCACTCACTGGATGAGATGCAAACACACGCACTGCCAGTGCCACAAGTCTGCCCCACAATTCCCGCTCAGGCTCCTCAGTAGCCACACCTCCTTGCCCTACAATTTTGAAGTCGGTGATTGGATGTGTGTGTCCATTCAGGACCGTCAGTCACTCAGTCTCAGTGACAACAACCAACGACTTGCAGAGGTGGAGCCGAACGAGAGAGGCTTGCTTGCTGAGCCGAGGGGGGGATACTGCTTCAAAACACATGGCAGGGACTGCTTACTTGCTTCAGCCTTCATGCCTTTTGAAAAAAAAACACACACGACATGAGACAGCACTCTCAGGAGGTGGTGGGTGGTCCTCTGTGGAGAAAGGAAAAAATGATATTAGGGACGAGTACAACGTGGGAAAAAAAAATGGTTAAGCACTGGTGCACCGTGCATGTCTGCTGGCTGGGGGCCCCATCCTGAACCTTGGGGTCCTACACCATGGCATCATGTGCATGCATATTAATACGGGCCTGTACCCTGCAGACACAGACGAGAATCGAGGTGTGCCTTGGGGTTTGCAAACTTTACACTCACCCCATTCCATTAGGAAATATGCTAAAATGGGTACAGTATAAGAGAATGAAGTGAACTTTGGGGCTGAAGAGTCAAAGGCACACCTCAATACCTGTCACTGGCTGCAGGGTGGGAATGGGGGTGGAATGGCGTGAGCATTACTGTTGACACTCCAAGTCACACCCCTGATGCCTGTCAGTCCCTACAATGCAGGGTGTTATGGTTAGAAACCCTAATGCCCTGGGCGTTTCTTGGTATTTTCATTCCAAGTTTTCAGCATGGGCTTTTTGTGACCCCACTACATGAACAGTGACACTATCAGTTCATTAGCCAAAAGGAGATTTTTCACAGCGACTGTGCCATTTGGCACCACAGGTGCAAAAACACATTTTGAACAGGATGTAAAAAATGGCAACTGTACATTTCTTGCTTCAGTAACTGCTCAGCACATCTGTTGCATGACCTGCTTATTGACATTTTATATCTGCTAGGCAATGTACTGCTGCTATGGCTGTATGGCTGAGAGGGACCTGGAGGTGGTGGTGGATGTCAAGATGAACAGTTCAGAGACTTGTAGAAGGGCAGCAGCAAATGCCAACATGATGCTGGGATGCATCGCTAGGGGGATCACTCCAGAAGGAGGGAAATGGTACTCTCTCTGTATAACTGCTTGGTGAGGCCACACCTCGACTACTGCATGCAGTTTTGGAGGCCACGCTTAAAGAGGGACATTGAACTCCTGGAGAGGGTCCAGAGGAAGGCAATCAAAATGATCTGGGGCTTGGGGGAAAGGATCTATGGGGAAAGGCTCGAAGAACTAAATATGTACACATTGGATGAGAGAAGGGATGGGGGACATGATAGAGGTCTTCAAGTACATGAAGGTGGTAAACAGGGGAGGCAAAGTCATGGTGCTGTGAAGGAAGGATGGGGCAACTAGAGGGCATGTGTGGAAGCTGGATAGGGAGACTCAGGGGAGAAAGAAGGAGGTGCTACTTCAGTGAGAGGGTAGTAGAACCATGGAATGCACTGCTAGGGGACTGATGGAGGTGGAGACTATGGAGGGGTTCAAGAGGGGGTGGGACAGATGCAGGGGAAAGGTTGTGGAAGCAAAGTCCAATGAAGTGGGAATACCCTAGACTGGGAAGGGAGAAGCCCAAGAGGGTGGGGGGCAGCAAGGTTAGCTCCCAGGGTGGGGACTGATGAAACAAGCAGACACGAAAGCCCACTAGGCCCATTCTGCTGGCATTTTTGTATGTTAGCATGCTTACCACACCAACATCATGAACCATAAAACAGATGACTGCCATAACTAGGAAAGCAGTATAGCACAGTGGTTTAAGGCTCTTCACTGCAAATCTGGAGATCTGGGTTTGAATCCCACAGCTCCCCCACAAAAAAAAAATGAAAATCTTGTCACAGAGCAAAATCAGCACTAACTGCTAATAGAATGCTGATACCTACATTTACAGTTTAGCAAATAGTTGAAATCTAACTGAGTGGGGTTTCTGTAAGAAAACAACTAGGGTCTTTATTAATTATAGCATTGATGATCTGGACAATTTCTGTGCTTTTATGGTTGTGTATAGTTTGATAAAATTAAAAGTTTTAAAATGAAACACTCCTACTAGCTAGACCTGACACACATAGAAAACAAAAATAGTGAATTAGAGCTATTTAGCAGCTGTTGTCTTACAGAAACCTCAGTTAGCTAGCTGTCCCCTGGAATGGGAAGAGAGAAGCCCAAGAGGGTGGGGAGGGGCAGCAAGATCAGCTCACAGGGTGGGGACTGACCAACTGAGCAGACATGAAAGCGTGCTAGGCCTATTCTGCTGACATTTTTGTATGTTAGTATGCTTACTACACCAACATCATGACCCATAAAACAGATGAGTGCCATAACTAGGGAGGTAGTATAGTACAGTGGTTTAAGGCTCTTAACTGCAAATTCAGAGGTCTGGGTTGAATTTCAAAGCCCCCCACAAAAAAAAAGAAAATCTAGTCAAGAGCAAATTCAGCACTAACTACTAATAGAATGCTGATACCTACATTTACAGTTTAGCAAATACTTGAAATCTGAGTGGGGGTTCTGTAAGAAAACAGCTAGAATCTTTATTGATTATCTGGGCAGTTCCTGTGCTTTTATGGTTGTGTATAGTCTGATAAAATTAAAAGTTTTAAAATTGAAACACTCCTGCTAGCTAGACCTGACACACATAGAAAACAAAAATAGTGAATAAGAGCTATTTAGTAGATGTTGTCTTACAGACACCCCAGTTAGCTAGCTCTCAGGTATCTGCTAAACTGTAACTGTTGATGTGTCTGTGACCAGCAAAACTACATTTAAAATCTCACAAATAAATAAATAAAATATCAGAACAGCATTTATTTTAGTAGTATCTTCTTTCTTTTCAGGTGCCCATGACACTATGTGCATATATTTATATATTTTAACTTTAAAGCACTAAATCTATTCAAATGCAAAAAACTCAAGACTTTATTCTCTTCACACAATAGTGTTAAACTTTAGATCCCAGAATGGCCAAGACACAATTTAGACTTCACTCTTGCATGCCACTGTCATGCCCACTTCTCATGCAAACAACAAGCACAGAAACCTTTTCATTTCCATGCTATGCACTCTTATTTCAGAGAGACATAAATTTTACAGAACTGCTAAAAAAAACAAATTTATCAAGACTGGATTTCTGTAAGAAAACAGCTGCTAAATAGCTCAAATTCATTATTTGTGTTTTCGGCTGTGTCAGGTCTAGCTAGCAATAGTAAGTGTTTTCATTTTTAAATGTTATTTCATCAAACTACACACAACAATAAAAAGTACAGAAATTGTCCCAGATCATCAATGTTGTAAATAGTAAAGACTGCAGCTGTTTTCTTACAGTACACCTACTCAGTTCTCAAGTATTTGCTAAACTGTAAATGCAGGTACCATCATTCTACTAGAAGGAACTGGAAGATAGGGCTGACTTTGCTCTGTGACAGGATTGTCTTTTTTTTTTGTTTTTCATTTGTTTTTGTTACAAATGTGGAGTATCTTTTTAATAAAGTATAAAAATATGTATGTGTGAGTTATGTAGTTTGGAGAATATTTGTCTCATTATTTGATAAAGTGTGATACACTACACGTGTACTGCAGTGAACCATTGTAATATGGAATCAAATGTGTAGTTGGAATAACTGTGTGACTGTTGCCATTTATGCTCACTGGATAAGAACAGTTACACCGCTCTGCTGTTGTGAACTGATTTTAAAGCGGTGCACATGCTAAATCCTACTGCCACATTCAAAACACTATCCCCTACCTACTTGCCACATATAAACTAAATTATATAAAAAAAAATTCTAGGCATTTAACCATTATCCGTTCCCCAGTCCCATTTACAACACGGTTACACTTATATATAATACATACTTCTCAAATTTAAAAGAAAAAATACACTTTATCATCAAAGCCTGTGTTTACCAAGCACTGTGCCCATGATTAAAATAACTTGAACCCCTTCCCCAGAAAAATGTGCTCTCACATGAAACTGCATGTTTAACTGTAAAGACAATTAAAAAATGTATTTCTAAATGCATTACTAATACCAATGCTTTCAAAGTTTTGAAACTACTAAAAAGACAAACTATATACAGTATATATTTAGAAAATGGGCAAGATTATTCAAAATCGCTGATTGGCAGATGGGCAGTACAGGGGGGTACATTAAGTTTCAATAGACGCCCACTTAAAACAAGTGCCAGTTCAGGGTGCCCTATTACAACTTTATCCTTGGGCACCCTGAATTTGAAAAATCAAACCCTCCATTTTTTTTCCCGCTTAGCGAGTGATCGAGGTACCCCCCACACACACAGACTCCCCGTCAACAGCTCCAGTGCGACTTTCTTTAAAAAAAAAAAACATAAACCAATCCAAAAAATGCACCCTGTTCCTTCACTCCATAAAAGAAATTGCCTCGAGAGAAGTGGCGGTTCCTACAGCCCTGCACTTCCGGTACTCGCCAGGAATGCGGCAGACAACTGAAAACCCTCCTACTCCACAATCCTCATCCCTCACTATCCATAACAGATACAATACTCCTCCCCACATCACATCAGCATTTTAATTTTTTAAATACCACCTTTTTTTTTATGCCGACTTCTCAGGTCTCTTGGTGCTTGCCTATTTAACGGAGCTGTCCGTGCTCGGGCCTTACATTCTCCACAGCTGAGCCTCTCAAACCTGGCTGCCTCTTCTCATATACAGTAATTGCCTCAAAAAAATAACTTAGTGCTGTTGTGCCACACTGTACTTGTGACTCTTAACTTTTGGGAAGGGTGGGATAACCAGAAGAGAATGGCTCTGTGGGGGAGGGGGGGCAGCAACGGGAGATGGAACAGCTTTCAAATGTAGGGACTATTTTTTCTTTTTTTTAATATTTATATTTGTTTAAACTCATTTCCTCACTTATTTGATCAATTAATAAAGATTTACACAGAAGCCCATTTTCTAAGTGCAATAATGCCCTCCAGGGTGGGCGGTATGGGCAATACCGGACCGGCCAGGAGCTATAAGGCCCTCTGCCTGTGGCATCGGGCCTCATTACACCCCTGGCCGGTCTAGTATTGCCCAATACCGCCCACCCTGTCGGGCATTATTGCTTACATAGAATATGGTAAACAAATATTGTTAATCCCAAAAGCTGAACTTTATGTTTTTAGTACATAAATGTTTAAGAAAAACCTGTGGCTCTTTTAACTGGAATCAGGTCTATTGTTTTCCTTGGGAGCTGTAGTTTTAGGCACACCTTAATTACTCTTTCCTTCTGATGTCCCAGGTGGCTCTGATAACCATTTGTTCCAAGGGTTTTTAAGTTAATTGGAAGGCATTAAGTATCTTCTGTTCCTCTTCACAGACTTGTTCTGTTGCTTGGTCCAGACCCCAAAGTAGTGTGTCTTGTTCCAACATAATAGACCCACCTCATGCCCCTTCCACATGAATCAAAAAAAGGTGGGGGTGGATCTTTAGGAGTTTCTTGGGTGGAGGTGAGGGTGGATCTTACTCCCTTCAAAAAACTAATGCTGCCTCCCACTACTCAGGTTCTGGTTCTTGTACCACCCATTTAAGAAAGAAAATAGTACCCTGCAACCATTGACTAACATGAAAGCATATTTATTTGAGGGTGGAAAACATTTCTTGGAGGAGGGTAAGCGGAGGAGACTATTTACACCTTCAGTCAGTTCCACAGACAGAAAACATGACATCACTCCTTTTGTACATGCAAAATATCTGCAGGCTCTGCCTACTGCAGCCATAAAAAATAGCAGGACAAGAGGACACATCATGAGATTAGAGGGAGTCAGATTAAGGGGTAATGTGAGGAAGTTCTTTTTCACAGAAAGGGTGGTGGATGCATGGAATGGCCTACCTCAGGAAGTGGTGGGTATGAATACAGTGCAGGGCTTCAAACAGGCATGGGATATGCATAAGGGAGCAATACAGATGGGTATGAATAAATAGACCATTGACAGAACAAATGCAGGTGGCACATTCATAAGGTAGAAAAAGAAATGGGCAGATTGGATGGGCCTTGTGGTCCTTATCTGCCATCAATGTCTATGTTTCTATGTTTCTACCTGTATCAGTGGCCGTTGACCCTATTTAGTCATCAGCTTTAGCTTCTCCTTCCCACCTCTAGGGTTCCCTTATGCCTATCCCATACATGCTTAAATCTCACCACAGTGCTCGCTCCTACCACCTCCTGTGACAGGCTATTCCATGCATCCACCACCCTTTCTGTGAAAAAGAACTTCCTCACATTACCCCTAATCCTGCCCCCTCCAATCTCATATCGTGCCCTCTTGTTCTTGCACCTCTTCTGTACCAAAAGATGTCTTCCACTTGTACCTTGTTTATGTCCATAAGATACTTGAAGGTTTCTGTCATATCTCCCTGTTCCCTCCTCTCTTCCAGTGTATCCATACTGAGGTCTTTTAACCTCTCCTCATAAGTCTTCTGTTGCAAGTCCTGCACCATCTTAGTCACCCTTCTCTGAACTGCCTCCACCCTGTCTATGTCCTTAGGAAAATATGGCCTCCAGAACTGCACACAGTACTCCAGATGAGGACACACCAGTGTTTTTTATAGTGGTATCACCACCTCCCTCCTTCTGCTGGTGATACCTCTTCCTATGTACCCCAACATGCCACTGGCCCTCCCTACAGCCTTTGTACTTATCTTGGCCACCTTTAGGTAATCTGAGATGATAATCTCCACATCCCTTTCCTCCCTAGTGACTGTCAGCAACACCCCCACATCCTGTAGGTCTCAGCAGGGTTTCTGCACCCCAGGTGCATGATTTTGCATTTCTTCACATTGAACTTCAGTTGCCACACTTCGGACCATTTTTTTCAGTTTTCCTAGGTCCCTCCTCATTTTTCATACCCAATCTGGAGTGTCTACCCTGTTGCAGATCTTGGTGTCATCTGCAAACAGGCAATCCTTCCCTTCCAGCCCTTCCACAATGTCACTAATAAAGACACTTAAAAGGAATGGCCCCAGGACTGATCCTTGAAGTACCCCACTGGTCACCCCTCTTTCCTCGGATTGGATCCCATTTATCAGCAATCTCTGCTTCCTATCACCCAACCAGTTTCTAACCCAGTTCACCACCTTGTGGCCCACACCTAAGTTTCCCAATTTTTTATGTGCAACTGTGTCAAAAGCCATGCTGAAATCGAGGTAGATAGAAGCTGTTTCCTAGGAACAAAAGAACAGGGGTTCTACTCTTATTTCTTCCTTTTCCCCAAATCCATAGGGGGCTTAAGGCCCATGCTGGACCTGAGTGAGCTGAACTTCTATATTCAGTACAAGAAATTCTGGATGGTCACCCTGCAAGGCCTGCTGCCCCTCCTGCAAAAAGGGGACTGGATATGTTCCCTGGACATGCAGGATGCATACCTGCATATCAAGGTGTGCCAACCCCACAGGAGTTATCTGGTTCCTGTTTTGGGGGAGCACTACTAGTTCAGGGCATTTCCCTTTGGCTTCTCATCTGTGCTACAGGTCTTTACCAATGCTTAGCAGTGGTGGCAACAGCTCTCAGGAGGGAGGGACTATACATCTTCCCCCTAGCTGGATGACTGACTGCTCAACAGTCAGTCCTAGGAGCACCTAGCTTACACCATAGCACATACCAGACAGCTGTTTCATGCCCTAGGGATTATGGTCAACCTGCCCAAGTCAGACTTGACCCCTTGTCAACAACTCCAGTACATTGGAGCTATACTGAATATCCCTCAGGGATCAGCCTTCCTGCCCCAGGATGGGGTGGACTGCCTGATTTCTCAGGCCCAGATACTTTACAGCATTAGTCAAGTCACAGCCAAGATATTCCTCAGACTACAGGGCCTGATGGCAGCAAACATCATTATGGTTCTCCTGGCATGGCTGCACATGCGGATCCCCCAGTGCACACTGTGGGTTCAGTGGGATCAAAGCACTGACAATCTAGAACATATGGTTTTAGTCACATTGCCAGACAAGAAGGTGCTTCTGTGGTGAATGTAACCAAGTAATTTTCTCAAAGGGGTTCATTTCCTAATCCCCTCACATCATCAGATCCTCACCACAGATGCCTCAGGGATGGTCTGGGGGGCACCCCTGGGCTCTCATCAGATCCAGGGTTCTTGGACTGCAGTTGAGAATTCCCTCCACATAAATGCTTTAGAGATGAGAGCCATTCTGTATGCTCTCCGAGCCTTCCAGAACCATCTGTCCCTGGGGCATCTGCTGGTACAGATGGACAGCATCAGTATATTGCACTACATAAACAAGAAATGGGGGACTCATTCTTACTCCCTATGCAGGGAAGTGATGAAGGTTTGGTACTGGGCTCTAGATGATGGTCTAGAACTGTCAGCCATCCATGTTCTAGTCATCCAAAACACCTTGGTGGACAAGTTAAGCAGGCTGCAGTCCAAAATGCATGAGTGGGAGCTGCTGACCTCTGTATTGGAAGACTTGACAGGTAGGGTCATCAGAGTTGGATCCTTTTCATCCCAATTAATGCATAACTGCCACTTTTCTGCTCACTTGCTCCAGGGCCTGGTGTTTTCTGAAGTGATGTGTTGTCCCTCTCTAGAAAAGGGAGGTTCCTCTATGCTTTCCTTCCCTTCCCTCTAATTCAGAGTGCTGATCCAGCTCCAGATGGAAAAAGCATCTCTGATACATGTTGCTCCCTTCTGGCCTCATCAAATCTGGTTCCCCCTGCTGCAGTAATTGGCGAGGGAACCTTTGGTACCCCTGCCCCTGTGCAAAGGATTGTTATCACAGGAGCAGAGCACCCTGGTCCATCCGCAGGGGTCATCACATGCAACATCCTTAAACAAATGAGCCAATGCAACAAAGCTTATGGCAAGGCAAACTAGATGTTGGGGTGCATTGGGAGGGGTTTTGACAGCAGGAGCAGGGCGGTAATTCTCCCTCTCTATGGATCCATGATGGGATGTTGACAAAATATTTGTTGAATGACCCGACAGTAAAAGCAGCAGGTCAGCTGCATTTTGCAGTCGACTGCCGGTTTGTAGAAGCAACAAGCGTTTCCTTTGGGGGGCTTCACCCCGAACCCCCCCACTTAGGATTCTCAATTCTGAGTCAGAACTGAATCAGGGGTATGCAGGACCCCCTACAGACAGTGCTGGGTGCCAGTGGGTTTCCTACGGTGATGTGGCACTGTTGTCACTGTAGGAGACTCTGCTGTTGACATGTCAACATCGGGGATGTATATACCCCTCTTTACAGGTCCCTGGTAAGACCTTCCTTGGAGTACTATATCCAGTTTTGGAATCCACACTTTAAAAAGGACAAGTATAGGCTGGAGACTGTACAGAGAAGAGCAGCCAAGATGTTACAGGGCCTTCATGACCTCTTATACAAGGAGTGACTGAGAGAGCTTAACTTGTTCTTGCTGGAGACCACGAGGGAGAGAGGGAATATGATCAAGACCTATACATTTCTGAGAGGCATTAACAAGGTGCCACACACAGAACTATTCCAAAGGGTCACTGGCTCAACCATCAGTGGGCATGACTGGAAGCTAAAAGGCGGGAGTTCCAGGAGGGATTTGAGAAAGCATTTTTTCACAGAAAAGTTGGTGGAGACATGGAATGGCTTGCTGGAGGAAGTAGTGAATGCAAAGACAATAGTAGCTTTCAAAAGGAGGTGGGATAGAGCAAGGGCTGCAGGGAGAACTTCCGGGGGCTAGGTAAGGGTAAAAAGCAGAAGGAGGGCTAGATCCCAGGACCCACATAAGGTCTTGGGGAAACACTGGGGAGAATAGATGGACCTTTGGTCTCCTTCTGCTGTCACTTTTCCAATGTTTCTGTGTTTCTTTTTTCATGCATGGCTCCTGAGGACATAGCCATGGCTAGATTTGGGGGGTCTCAAAAGGTGACTGATGTTCTAGTGGCTGCGAGAAAACCCTTCACTGTTGCCACTTATTCCATGAAGTGGAAGCACTTTGCTCTGTGGGCTGCTTCCTATCACTTGGATCTCTTCGCTTGTCCAGTGAATCAAATTCCAGAGTACTTGCTGTTCCTTTCAGACACTGGACTGCAGTACTCTTCCATTAAGGTGCACCCAGTAGCCATTTCTGCTTTCCATGTGCCTATAGATGAATGTACGGTGGCACAACTGGAAGTGTCCTGTACATTCATGAGAGGCATTCTTCATTTAAAGCCTTCCATCCCTAATCCAGTCCCAGCTTGGGACTTAAATTTTGTTTTAGAGAAACTTACTTTGGCTCCGTTTGAGCCAGCCATGACTTGAGAGCTACACTTTTCTGATGTGGAAAGTGTTATTTGTAGTTACTATTATTTCTGCTTGAAGGAGTACTGAGCTGCAGGATCTCATTTGTGAGCCTTTTATTTGATTTTCCACAAAGACAAGTTGTCTTTGCAGATCAGCCCTAAGCTTTTGCTGAAGATGGTGTCTGAGTTTACTCTGAATCAAGCCATCCACCTGCTTGTTTATTTTCCAGAGCATGCAAATCCTGGGGAAGCATTGCTCCACACCTTAGATGTACATGGAATACTCACATATTATGTTCATCACACAAAGGACTGCAGGAAGTCCATACAGTTGTTTGTTTCCTTTGCCCCTGGTAAAGAGGGAATTCCAGTTTCTAAACAGTGCTTGTCCAAATGGTTGGCCAATTGTATTACTTTTTGTTACAGGAAGTATGGTAAGGAACTTCCTAGGGTTGTGCATGGTCATTCCACCAGAGGCATGGGCACCTCTGTTAACTGTTTCAAGAATGTGTCAGCTGCAGAGATTTGTGCTGCTACAACTTGGAGTACTGTGCACACTTTCACTAAACACTACAGTCTGGACTTTGCCTCTAGAAGGAAGGCAGGTTTCAGCCAGGCTGTGCTTCAAGGCCTCCTGTCTTAGGCCAATAGCCTCCAGCCACCCAGACTGTCTCTCAGTTCTGCTTGGGACTCATTCCATAAATGTGGTCTGATGACAGAGATATCCTTGAAGAAGATAGTCTGGTTACGTAAGAACTTACTGTAACAGAAAATCTACAAGAGAATCTCTTTCATCAGGCCATGCCATCCCACCCTCCATACCCCTTCTCCATTCTTGTTACTCTCTCTCCAGGACCATCTACCTTCTGTTTTACCTTTCTTATGGGCAGGAACCTCTGGCACTCCATCAGTTCCCCGGGCAGAGGTCCTTTGTATATGGTCTCCTGCGGGGGAACTTTTATATGATGAGGATATTGATGCATGACTTCATTGTGGGTGGCCCCAGGAAGACTGCTAGCAAAAAAGTTTATGTGTGATCCTAGTGCCTGGTGGCTATAGTGCCATAGGTGTGGCCTGATGAAAGAGATTCGAAGATCTACTGTTATGGTGCATTCTTATGTAATTATTTTTGGGGGCTATGTGGAGGGAATAGCTTTTCATTGGGAATATAGAATGCAATGATGTTTATTAACCAGTCAGACTAAGTGGGACAGTATAGAGAAATAAATAATTTAATGGGTCCAATAGTAGTGTAGTAGGGTAAGATGTGTTGGTACATTTTTCTTTGGTTAAACACAGATTTAATACTTTGTCTTGTTCCTATGCATATGTTCTTCTCTTATTTGTTAAATTCTGATAAGTGATTATATGTGTGTGTGTGTGTGTGTGTGTGTGTGTGTGTATGTATATATATATATATATATATATATATATATATATATATAATGGCAAGAAAAAATTTAGAAATCTCATTGGCCAAGAGACATCAGCTGACTGTACATTAAATCTCTTTATACACACAGTCATCTTGGTCCTAATCCACATCACACAATGAACAAATCAGTCCTCCTACAGCCAGAACAATCTTCCATCAGTCACCCTGAAACCAGAACTGATCTTCCATCACAAACATGGCTGCTACCTTTACACTGTAAAAACCTTCAACTGGGCCCTAAACATAAAACTACCTTAAATAAAAAATAAAACAAATTAATTAAATGTTGTTTCCCTGATCATCACACTCTCCTTACACACATAAACACATTAGAAATATTAAGTATTGTTTATAGTTTTCATTACAACTGTTTCTTTACTAACAGTGAAAATCCCCCTTCTGTTTTTACCTGCTCATCAGGAAAATCTCTTCTGCTTACTCTGACAGTGAGATAATTGAGTCTGTGGCTCTAAAACAGGCCTTTGTTGTCTGTGTGTATAGTATGTTAGGAGAGTAACATTCTGCCAGTGGAACAGAGAAGAATTTTGAATCCCTGTATTCCATGGTAAACATTCCATGAAAAACATTCTATGTCTTGAATGTGGGGAAACACAGAGGAAAAAAAAACAGGATGAAGAAAGTAGGCAATACAGTAATACTTTATAAACAAAGAGAAAAGATGGGAAAACACGTCGGCCCTAACTCTCACCCCATCACATGTGTAAAGAAGCAGATGTATAGGAGAATGGGGTGAGAGCTAGAACTGATGACCCCAATGCGCACTCCGATGCCAGTTGGGGGGATGGGCTGGGGGGGGTCCAAGTGCAGCTTTCAACCCTAACACCGAATTTCCTCGCTTTTGTCGCTGTGGAACAACCATAAGTGATGCATTAAACGGAGGTTTTTTTGCCTCTAATTTCCCTTCTTTTTGAGAATGAGGATGATAAATAGTGAATGGAATGTGGTGGTGGGAATGCAGGGCCACCCACCATGTGATGTCTTGTTACATAGTAACAGGAACTGCAAAGCAAATGCAAGCGGCAACGGTTATGCACATGATAAAGCAAATCTAAATGGTAAAGCAAACATTAATAGAAACACGAGTGCAGAGTGATGCTGAAGCAATCAGTGACGCAAACGGGCATGCAAGCACGTATGAAAACATAACTGGTAACGCACACAGTGACGGCACCGGTATTGTAAATGCAAATGTTAAGTGTTACAGCAACAAGAATGCCAAAGGTAACAGAAACAAAAACACAAATGGAAGCGCGCATGTAAATGCAAACTGTAACATGCACAGGCACGGTACTGCAATTGTAAATGGACATGGTAAAGTTAACATGAACAATAATGCCAAAGGAAACAGAAACATAAACATGAACGCAAACGCGTACATAAATGCAAACCGTAATGAGCACGGTCATGTTACTGCAATTGTAAATGCAAATGGAAATGGTAACAGCAACAATAATGCCAAAGGAAACAGAAATACAAAAGGAAATGCAAGCACATATAGAAATGCAAACCATAATGCGCACGGGCACAGTAATGCAATAGGAAAACGCAAATGGTAACAGTAACTGCAACGAAGATGCAAAACGAAAGAAACGCAAATGCAAATGAAAGGACTGCTGTAAATGCTAATGGCAATGCACATGGTGATGGAAACCAAAATGCAAACACAAACAATAGTGGAAACGCATATGGTAACAGTAACGCAAACGCAAGCACAAAGGAGGACGCAAAGGGTAATGCACACGGTGACGTACACAGGAACATAACAAAAACGGGTACATAAACACAAGTGGAAACAGTAACTGTAACATTAACAGAAGCACATACCCTGTTTTTCCCCAACAGCTGCATAGAGAAACACAGTGTGTACAAAGAATGTATGCATAATAATGGGCCTCGGGAGACAAAAATGAGATGTTGGAATACTAAATTGCTTATATCTCAATAATCATGTGATGTACAAAAAAAAAATTCACATGATTCATGATTTTTCTTGCTGCATTTTCATTGAATACGTAGCCCATAGGGATATGCATTCATGACAAAAAGTCCGTGTCTCGCACCGTTTTCGAGATATGAGCCTTGAAAGGTGTGGCAGATGCCACCATGTTAGTCTAAGGGAAAAAATGTCAACTTCAGAGTACAGTAACTTGGCATCCATGCAATATTTTTTCACCAAATCATGAAAAAGCACATCTGTGAGATGTTGGCTGCTTTCCCTCCAAATTTCAGCCCAAAAGACCAAACTGTTTTTTTGCAGCAAGGTGGCAAAGAATTCCTGTCATTTGGGCCACAGTCTGGAAAAGTACTTTCCCAATTTGCGACACCTTTCGCAAAAATTTGTGAAAGTGTCCCAAGTGTGACACTACTTTGTGACACTACTGTTTCCAGAAATTTGAAAAACATATTTCTGGGGTGTTTAACCCCAAAATAAAAACATGGTTAGCACCCTCAGGGTCTGACTAGGTGAACACAGAAAGAATTGTGTCCCTAGAGGGTCCCAATTTTAAATGCCAAGCATTTTTATGATCAGTAACTGAAAACAAAATGGTGGATTTGCGACACTACTAGGGCCATTTGCGACACTAAAAAGTGCATTAGCGACACTTTCAAACTTTTTGTTAACTTTGCCCATTGACGTATAATGGGAACTTGTTCTTTGAATAACTTTTGAACCGTTCAATATTTTTTCATGAAATCTTCAAAAGGTACATTGGAGACCCCAGCCGCATGTTCTCTGAAGTGTTTTGACCAGTCACACAAACCGTGCGACCTGTATGCATGAGCAAAAATTTGCAAAAAAACATAATTGCGCATTCGGTTGTTGCTTAATAACTCCCCAGCCGTATATCCGACCAGTATGAAAGTTGGCAGGTCCCAAGATCTACCATGCCCAATCATGCATACCCAATTTCAGGCACATCCATTGAATGGTGGCAAAGTTATTAAGGTGCAAATTTTCACCCTTTAACCTTAAAAGTGCTACTCAACCCTAACTATGGTAGCACTACCGTGCTACCAATATATATATATATGTATATATAGATAGATAGATAGATAGATATATTTATTTATTATTTATTAAATTTTGTTGACTGGGTAAGCCCACTGGGCCCCAGAGGTCCCTTTTTCAGGGGCGACCCGGGGGTAAAAAGTAACATATAGGTAAACAGAACAGTACAAATTGATAAATGACATAATGTAGACAGTGAAATATTCCATAGGGTTACAATCAGGTAGGTGGTGTGGGAACATACAGTCAGTGGGACAACTAGAGTTGGATATATAAAAACATTTTGCATGCACAAATCATGTAGATCTTGGGAGTGCACGAGATAAGAGCTAAGTTGCCTAGAGTCAAGATACCTTCCTGAGTGCTTATATGGATGGAGGTATGAGTAACAATAAAGCTCACCTTCCTAAGAAGGAGGGGCAGTGACATGTGGTCAGGTCCTAAGGCATTGGCAAGTATTCCTGTCGAGCAAGTGTGCTTTGAGTTTGGATCGGAAGCAGGAGCCAGATTCTGCCTCCTGTACCTCAAGTGGGAGGTTGTTCCAGTTGGAAGGGGCTGTGAACGCGAAGGACCTGGACCTGGCTTTGGTCCTTATTTTAGGAACCTCGAGGAGAATTTGTCCTGAGGTGCGGAGACTCCTCTGATTGGATTTAACCCTTACTAGCCCTTTGAGGCTAGGGGGGGAGGAGAGGGGCCCAGTAGCTTAAATGTCAGGCACAGAGTCGGGTAGATGAGGCGGGCTTCCAGTGACGGCCACCTGAGCCTAGCTTGGGCCTTGCAGTGGTGGGTTCTAGGGTGAGACATTGTGGCAAACCGGGCAATCTTGTTGTATAAGGTCTTTAGCCTGCCAAGTTCCGTAGAGGCCACACCTTGGAGAACTGGGGCTGCGTAGGTGAGCTTAGGGAGTAGGATGCTGGTTGCGATGGCTACCCTGGCTTCAGGGATAATCTGGTCCTTTATTCTATAGAGGATACCGAGTTTCACATGGATGGCTTTGGTTAGTTGGTTAACATGATTTTTTAGAGTGAAGCTTTGGTCAAGGGTGAGACCGAGGTACTTTGTAGAGGTAACCACCTCGAGTTTGTCTCCCCCCCTCTGGACTGCAGTTGAAGGAGCAACGACCGCTCAGATCCCAGGGATCTGGGCCCAAACAGCATCGCCTTGGTTTTGCTGGTGTTTAGTACCATTTTGTTCAGTGAGCCAATCCTCCATCTGAAGGATGTCCTCTTGAAGGGCTTTCTCCAGTTCTTTTACATTAGGGGAGGCTCGGAAAATGACAGCATCGTCTGCGTATTGGATGACGCTGCTGCTCCCACAGTGTAAGTGCAGATCATTTATGAACAGAGTGAAGAGAAGGGGGCCAAGTATAGACCCCTGAGGTACCTCTTCTTTGAGCGGTGCAATCTGGGAGACATTGTCCTTCCACCTGACCCTCTGGGTACGGCCAGTGAGGTAACTCGCAAACCAACCTAGTGCATGGGTGTCCAGGCCAAGAGAGCACATTTTATGCAAGAGGAGGCTGTGGTTTACCAAGTCAAAAGCTTTAGAGAGGTCAATGAAGACCGCGCCTGTGCTGACCCCTGAATCATTGTTGTACAGGACTTCTGCCGAGAATTTGGTTAATGCCATATCTGTCCCATGCTTGGCTCTGAAGCCGTGCTGAGACAAGGAGATTAACTGGTGTGTTTCCAGGTATTCGCGAAGTTGGGAGTAGACTAGCTTCTCTTGTATTTTTGCTATTGCGCACAGCAAGGAGATAGGCCTGTAGTTCCCTATAGGCTCGGTAGGGCCTCCCTTGTGAATGGGAATCACTAGGGCCTGCTTCCATGGCTCAGGGACCGACCCCTCCAATAAGGACCAGTTTATCAGCCAGGCTAGTGGCTTCACTAGAGCTGGGGCACCCTCTTATGGATTCTTGGCTGGATTCCGTCAAGGCCTCCAGTGCCTCTCGACTGCAGGGATTTAAGGATGAGCAGAACTTCCTTTACCTTAACCAGCCGCAGATGAAACTGTGGGCGGTCAAGTTTGTGGGGCAGATGCTCGTAAGGCTTGATCCCGTTATCTATGTGCCCCACCTTGTATGCATCCAGGTTCGTGAAGTAGCCATTTAGGGCCTCTGCGATGTGAGGCCCCTCATCCAGTACTTGCCCGTTCACCTGGATAGGGCCGGTTGATTTTTTATAACCTTTTAGGAGTTCATTAATATGTGACCAGAAGAACCTGGGGTTTCCCAGGTTAGTTATTTGGAGATTGGAGATATATTCTTTCTTAGCTTTCTTTATGATCTGTTTGCATTGGTTTCTGAGGGCCCTGTAGCTGGCTAAGTCCACAGGAAGTTTAGTTTTCCTGAACTTTTTCCATGCTTTGTCCCGGGTAGACATCTGTGCTTATATATATATATATATATATATATATAGTGTATTTTTTTCCTGTTTTTTTTACACTTCCAGTGGTTAAGTATTATAGGAATAGTTTATTTTCATTCTTTTTTTCTTTTGTATATTCGCATGTGCTTTTCTTCCCACAATATTTAAGGACTTAAGCATACACTGAAAGCTCTCTAAATGTATTATGGTTTGATATTGGAGTTTCTTATTAATTCTCTTGGTTATTCACTGTGGACACAATGGAAGTACCCTGTTCGATATTTATTTATATGTATAACTGCATTAAAAATTTCAAAATTAAAAAGTTAAAAAAACCAAAACAACAACTGAAGATCATGTTGACCTCTGCCTGGGAATAAGCAGAAAGGGCAATATATTCTGATGGAATGAAATCCTATTTTCAAATATGTATCTAAATAATGAAGAATGACAGAAAATAAAAATATATAAACTTATAAAATGGAACTGTACCCAAAATACTGTGCAAGGTTTTGAAATCCATGGCTGCATAAGGACTTCAAAAGAGTAGAGGCAATACAGAGAAGGGTCACTAAAATGATTCACGGAATGGGCGGGGAGCATATGAGAAGAGGTTGCAAGATCTTGACATGTACACAGTGGAGACCAAGAGGAGGAGGGGGACATGATAAGAAACTTACCGGTACCTGCATGGGATAAATAGGGTGGCTTTCAAAGGCATTTTTGCCTGAAGCAAGAACACATGTACAATAGGGAATTCATTGAAGATGGCAGGGGGGAGATTTAAGAACAATGTATGCAAGCACTTTTTCACCCCCCATCCCAAAAAAATGCAGATAAATGGAAAAGACTGCCAGAGGAAGGGGGTGGTGCAGGCTACAGCAGTGAAGTGTTCACATGAGGGTAGGACAGGTGCCTGGTCATTTCATTTCATTTTTACTCAGTAAGTGGACTTGGACAGGGATTCTGAGAGCCATGAATGACCATATAAAAGAAAAAAAAAACATTGACAAATATAATAATATACATGATAATGGCAATATTGAGAGTTCATGGCACATCAAAAGAGTTACAGTTATAGTAAGTGGGAAGGAGCATAAGTAAGATGGAGGGGTGGCCATTAGGGCTTTCACAGTGTAGCCAGGTAGGGTGGGCCTCTGGGTCTTTTTCTGCCATCACATTCTATGTTCCTGTGTTTCCTAGCAACTTCATTGGCCTAAACACAGCACTCGACCATTCATTAATCTCGGTTATACACATAGGCCCAGATATTCAAACTGCGCCCAAAAAGTGCACAATAGCAGGAGCAAGCACAAGTCCATTACGCCCATGCACAAGAGGTGCGATATTCAAAAACTGAGACGGCCAAACTGCGCCTACAGCCAACAACTGAATATCGCACCACCTGCGCCATAGCGCAACAAGGGATGTTCAGCTGAGCAGTCCAGAGATGCCATAGCTCAACCAGGGATGCCCCCCAGCAGCAGGGCAGCAATGCAACTGCAAAACCAGGGAGGTAGGGGCCAACCACCCATGCCACAGATGGGCAGAGGAACACACAGCAGAACAGACATCGTCCCCCCCACACCCCATGCACTGCACAACTGGGGGAGGGCTGGAATGACCACTGGCCCATGGAGACAAGCAACCAACCCACAGCCGGGCCATGCTGCCCCATCACACCCCCGGCAAGCTGTGATTGGCACACAAGAAGGGCTGACCACCCCGTGCCACACCATCCCCCCAATGCAGAGCACACCCTGCACCATGACCCCCAGACACCCTGCCCAGGAGCAGCATCCACCACTGCAGGAAACCCCATGCATGCCACCACCCCCACTGTGACAATGCAACCCTGTGCACCACACAGCCATGCAAGGCAGCCCCACCACGAGCACCCATCAGTGGGTGGCAGCACACAGCAATGCAACGATGGCATACACAGTGCCACCACACAGAGCCCCCCCGAGGTACTGCTGAGAGACCAACCATGCGTCGGCACATGAGGTACCCCACACGGGACAGGGCATGCCCCGGACCCCACCACCAGTGGTACAGCACCTTGCACACTCTCCCAATGACACACCCCGACCCAGCACTGGCCACAATAGCCAGCGCAGACACCCACAGTGGTGTGTGGAAGCATGCACCACACCGGATGCCACACAAAGCATGGACAGACACCCACTCATATCCAAGGGCACAACAACACAGGGATGCAGTAGCAGGGCAACCAAGCCCCCAGCGTGGGCCCATGTAAACTGTGTACACACAACCTGCAGTCCTCCATGGCACAGGAATGCCAGCCACCCTGTGCAGGCACTGTGGACCTATACACCACCAGCATTTACCCGGAGCACAAGTCACAGACAGTGGTACACATCCCCTGCAACACACACAAGCCACAGCATGGAGGTGGGTCAACAATTGTGGAGGCCACAGTGTCACCCGAGGCAGACATGCACCACACCAGTGACAGGAGGCAACCCAGCATTGTGACAGGTACAGTGGCTGCCCTGCATGGACAGCCACCACTGACATACCAGCAGACCGTGCAGGTCACAGACATGCATGGGTGTCAGCTGCACAGGCCATGGATGGGCTGGCAGGGGCACCATGAACACAGAGCATGCACCATGGACCACTGCACACAGTCATCCAGTGCACAGGGTACAACACACACACCACAGACACTGACTGATAGCTACCCCCACACCATAGTCACCTCCCCACAGACACACACACATACCCATGACTGCACCACCCCTGACGCCATGCTGACAATAGTAAAAATGGAAAGGGACCTGGGGTAATTATATCAGATGACCTAAAGGTGGGCAAGCAATGTGAGAAGGCAGTAAGGAAGCCTGGGGGGATACTGGGATGCATAGGAAGAGGCATCAATAGTAGAAAACAGGAAGTTGTTATCCCTCTGTGCAGACAGTTGGCGAGACCCCATCTGGAGTACTGTGTGCAGTTCTGGAGACCCCATCTCCACAAAGCCATAGACAGAGTGGAGGCTGTCCAGAGGAGGGCAACCAAAATGGTGCAGGGTCTGCACCAGAAAACATACAAAGAAAGACTAAAGGAGCTTAATATGCATACCCTTGAGGAAAGAAGGGAGAGAGGGGACATGATAGAAACTTTCAAGTACCTCAATGGAATCAACAAAGTCCAAGAGGGTAGCATCTTTCAGAAAAAGAGATGTGCAAGAACAAGGGGGCACAATTTGAAGATAGAGGGGGGACAGCTCAGAGGTAATGTGAGGAAGTATTTTTTCACGGAGAGGGTTGTGGATGCATGGAACAGCCTCCCTGAGGAGGTCGTGGAGTCAAGAACAGTGGGGGAATTCAAGAATGCATGGGACAGACATAAGGCAGTCCTAGTGGGGGGTAGGAGGAAGTAAGCTGTTGGTTAACTAGGATCTGCAGCTTATCTGTTAGGTCGGAAAATGGACAGACTAGGTGGGCCAAGCGGTCCTTATCTGCCGTCAAATTCTATGTTTCTATGTTTCTTTGCACACCACTGCAGCTGAGCACCTATAGCCTGCTGCAAATCAGAGACCACCACAGTATTCATATCTAAAGATCTGTATTCAAACAAAATATCAAAGTGAACTATATACAATAATATATACAAAGTTGGGGGGGAGGGCCACAAACAAGGTCGGGGTGGGTAAGGGGCAGGAGTGAACAAATGGGACAGGAAAGGAAGCCTGTGAGGGTGGGTCCAGGGGAGTAGGGGATATCAAGGGCAGAGGGACTGTTAACGGGAGCCCCGCTCCCCGCTCTGGCTGCTCCTCCGCTGGTGCCTCCTGAGGACCCTAATCTGGTCGATCCTTTGAAGTATTTCTAAGGACGCCCTTGCCACGTGCAGGATCTCCTGCAACGCCTCCCTGATGTCAATCAGCTGGCGGACACCTAGGACAAGGGAGCACAGTCAATAGTTGTGAATGCACAGCCCCATACAGCCCACCGACTGTGCATGGCATACGGCCGTGGGACATGCCTCTGTGATGGTGTGTGACCACCCACAGTGATCACATCCACATGACCTGCCCACCCAGGTGCATACAGCCATGCGGAACGCTGCACACACCAACCGGCCAAGTCACGCACAGCACCACCGTGGCCGTTTAGTGACATGGCTATGTGGTGCAAAGGCAGTGGCACAGCCATGTACCCGGTGCCGCATGGACCACCATCGATGCACTCCCAGACATGCATTGCCACTGGACAGTGCTGACTGTAACAAGTTGTGTGCATGGCAGTGGTGTCAATGGATGGTGGCCATGCCCCGCTGCCCATGCTGTTACACAGCATGCAATAGTAATCATGGAGGTATGGCACTCACCATCATCAGGCCAGTCCCTCGGGCACTGTGGACCATCGCCCCTCCTTGCCTCTCTGTCCTCTTGGTGGCGCCGCAGTTCATGTGCCAGGCACCGCTCCTCTGGCCCTATGGTGCAAACATGGAGAAAGGAACATCAGTACAATCCTGTAGCAAAGCCCCCCTGCCCCTAGGTGTGTGCCCTTCCACCCAACCAGACCCACCCACCCCACACCCTGATAACACCACCACAGCCAACACTGGACGGTCCCTCCCCCATGTGCTGGACACATACAACCGTGATACCCACATGGAAGATAAAAATGTGTTTATGTAACACCTACCTGGCTGTGGCACCGTGCCCCTCCTTGCACTTGCCCACAGGTGGGTTAGCAGGTCTGGCTCCCTCCGCCGCAGGTTGCCATACCTGTGGCGGCACTGCTCTGCTGTCTGCCCCCTTCCTGTGGCCTCCTCTAGTGCAGTGGCCACCTCCTCCCACACCTGGCTCCTGGACCTGTCCAGGGGTGCCTCCCCAAACAGTGGTCTATGGTGTGGCTCCACTATGGCCACTAGGTTGGCCAGTTCTACCTGGCTCCACTGTGCAGCCCTCTTGCGTGCCATTCTCCTAGCTCAGTCTGCAAATATGGCTCTCTGCAGCACGGCTCCCCATGTGCAGATGCTGTGCGGTACAGCACTGCCATTCCCTATCACGCTGTCACCGAACAGCGTGATAGTGGTGCACCCATGCCTGACGCACGGCACCTAGGGGGCAAAGATCGGGCCCAGGGTCAAGGGGCTCTGGCGCACGGACAGGCACAGCGCCATTGGAACCCAATGCGTGTAGCATGATTGGCTGCCTGTGTGCTACCTCCAGTAGTGGCCTACCATGCTGTTGCCCCAGTGCGCCTATGATGGCCCAGTGCCACAGCGCCATGTAGGTGAACATTGCTGTAGCACCACTGGCACAATGGTGGCCGTGCCCTGCATTGCTTCACATGCACAGCACGTCAGCAGCATGGCAGACACCTGCGTCAGCAACCCTGGCATGCGCAGTGAGGTGTGTACTGCGCATGTCACAGAACTGTGCCCATGGCTCAGCACGTTCAACACAATTGCGCAAAGCGCAACAGTGCGATATTCAGTTGTCATATGCAAAACAGCTAATCAGCCATTCAATGGCGCAGCACTACAATTTGCATCCACTTAAAGCTGCACCTCGCCTCATTTGCATGGGTTGCACTATAAAAGTGCGACATTGGGCTGCACTGGCCATAGTCAGTTACTGCAGTCTATTGGTGAGTTGCATGCTGTTTGGGAGTGTGAACTGTGGATTTAGGGACATGCATGGGACTGCACAGTCACAGGTAACAACTGTCATTCTTACAGGCTAAGAAATGACCGAGCGAGTTGTGGGAGAGGAGGAACACAGTGGTGGGAGGAGGAGGAGGCCTAATTTTACCAAGGCCGAGACCGATGCCCTGTTTGAGGCCTACCTGGATCAGGAGCCGCTTCTCAGCAGATGGCAGGGAACACCTCAAGCCTGTGCTGCTGCATGGGAGGAGGTGGCACGTGCAGTGAACCTGCATGGCAGCCACCAGCACTCCGTGCAGGAGTGCAAGAAGAAGATGGGCACAGATAGGAGGAGGAGCATAAAGGAGAAGGTGGCTGCCATCAGGACAGCACGAGCTGCGACAGATGGGGGACAGCCGGAGGTGGTACACCTGACCCCACAGGAGGAGTGGGTTGCTGGAAGCATGCAGCATTGTGCCATTGAGGGTGTTCCAGGTGGTGGCTTCCAGATGGGTGGTAGCCCATCACTGCATTGTAGGTCATGGTCTGTCTATGGGGGGACAGGGTAGGTCACATGCAGTAACGCAACTTTGTTTTCCCTTACAGATCCTGAGCATCTGCATGGGTCATCGGTGGTGGACCTGTCCACTGAGGACAGTCAGCTGGAGATGGAGGAGGGCCCATCCACCTCCACAGGTATACGTGGCTCAGTGCAACAGTGGGCCCACCTGGCTGTCCACACTGATGTTGTTGGAACAGGTGCGGAGGAAGCCCTGCCCATGTCCCAGCGTGCCAGAGTCCATGGATGCCAGCATGCTGTAACTCGGGCCAGTGCCGGGTCCATCACCGATGATGATGTCACTAACGGCATGGGTAGTGACACGTGTGTGCCATGGGATGGTCACACAGCAGGTAACATCGCGGCCATGGCTGTGGGTGGTGCTGCCGTGGAGGCCTGCATGTCAGCACAGTCCCAGCCTGTGCCTGTCAGCACCAGTGGGGCAGCACTGGTGTGTGTTCAGGACAGTGGGACTGTTGCAGCCACTGCAGTGGCACCACTGAGTCCTAGGGAGTGACAGCCAGAGGGGCAGCATCAGCAGTCGGCCAATGGGCTTGGGGGTACAGGGTCAAGCGGTGGCATCTGTGCACTGCCTGTGGACATGCCCAGACCTGGTCCTGATGTGCAGCGCCCACCCTCATGGGGTGCTGAGCATCAGGGCCGCACACACCCTGAGGGACAGGATGCCGAGGAGGCAGATGACCTCTTGGACGAGCACACCCACCTACTGCAAGCAGCAGTCCAGCAGCTGATGCAGCTTGCGACGTCGGTGGATGCACTGCGTGTGGCTCTGGAGCAGGCAGAGGAGCATCACAGCAGAGACACCGTTCTGATCCTGGCAGGGATGGACCGGTAGCGGGAGGATGTGACCGCTGCCATTGACAGGCAGACACAGGCATTCACTGCTGTCACGACCACAATTGGCACACAGTCATGTGTCCATGCGTCACAGACACCACGCAGTGCACTGTCCACCCCCCGTTCCCGGCATCATGCAACATCCTCCCTGTTGACACCGGGTTCAGCTGTGGGCATCCTGAGCACGCCTGGTGCAGGTATGTTCGGTGTGCTGCAGATCCCTGCACGAGCATGGTCACATTCACACAGTGGAACCCCTGGGGGACCATCGGTGCCATCCCATGAGGCCAGTGGTCGGCCTGTCAGTGCAGGCGGGTCTCAGCGGGGCCACCCACACATCTGTGGCAGCCGGGGCACTGTGGCGTATGACTGACCTGTCTCCCAAGGTGGCTACTGTCTGATGCTGACCTGTGTGCATTGTGTCTTTCAGTGGGCAGTGCATGGGTGGGTACCCGGCCCTGCACGCGGACACACAGTCCATCTGCACACCCTCCTGGCTGCTGTCCGCAGTTGCGTGTGCATGGTGATGCCTGCATTGTGCTGTACACCAATGTGCAATGGTGCTCAGCATCTGACACATGCACATGGACAGGCAGTGGGCGTGGTGGTCTATGGACATGTGTGTGGCTAGGGGTGGCATTCTGGGTCAGTGTGCCTCCTACCCTTTGTGCATGTTTGGTGCGTTGTGTGTGTGTGTGTGTCCATCTGCGTGGCATGTTAGACCTCACCCATCCCTGGTTGTGTGTGTGGTTCCATGCCCTGCCACTTCCCTTGATGGCATGCACCCCTGGTGTGTGTCCATGTGTGTTTGTGGATTGTGCCTTAGCCACTGTTGGCTGCACATGGCCCCATGACTTACCTGGGTTGGCTGAAGTGCTCCTCCGTGATGGTGTCCTGGTGCAGCTGTGCCAGCCGGAGCAGTCGGGGGTCCTGTCGCGCAAGGGGGGCTGCCCATCACCATTGTCACTGGCGTCCTCATTGTCCCCATTGCTGTCCCCCTCTTTGACCTGTACGGCTATCCCACATCTGTTGGCCATGTTGCGAGGATGCAACAGGCCAGGAATAGCCCGCAGGCCTTGAGAGGGCTGTACTGGGGCACCGCCGAGGTGTCCAGGCAATGGAACGTGCTTTCAGCATCCCGAACACCCGCTGATGACATTACATGTGGTGGCATGTGCCCATTGTAGCATTGCTGCAATGGGGGCGAGGGCCGGCGGTAGGGTGTGAGCAGCCAGGGACGGAGTGGGTATCCACTGTCACCTGTGTGTAGAGGGTGGAGGTTAGTTTGGTGATCAGCATCGCCCTGCCCCAGGCCATGTAGACCACTACCCATGTCACCTCTGACCATGCCCCCCCAGGCCCTATGATTGTCCATGTGGCCAGTGGGGATATCCCCAATCTCAAATCTGTGGTACAGTGCCTACTGGTGCCAGATGAAGGCATCATGTGCTCCCCCAGGGTGCGTGGTGCAGACATTGATTATGCACCCCCTGGCATCGCACACCAGCTGTCAGTTGATGCTAGCATAGCCCTTGCGGTTGATGTATGCGGCCCCCTCGGGGCCAGGTGGTGTGCGGATGGCCAAATGGGTGCAGTCTATTGCCCCTAGCATGCCAGGCATACGTGCTACCCTGTGGAACTTCTGTATGTTTGCTGTGTGCTCCGCCGGTGTGCTGGGGAAATGGATGTACTCCACAGCATGTGGCAGCAGTGCGCTGAGGAATCGGGTGAGGTGGTGTGACGTGGCCAACTGGGATATGCCTGTGATGTCCCCAGTTGGTCTCTGGAAGGTACCCGTGGTGAGCAAGCACATGCAAGCTGTCACTTTGGTCTCCACTGACAGGGCATGGCTCCGTCGTGTGGGTGCCTGCATCACATCACTGCACAGCTCACAGAGCCATCTCAGAATTGCCCGATTCAGGCGGTACCGGCCCACAATCTCGGTATCACTGTACAGCTTGAAGCTGGTGCGGGCTCAGTACTGCCTGTTGGGGGCATACCGCTGACGGGCCCTTCCACGGCCATGCTCCCCCTGCTGCTCACCTTCTCACCCCCCTCATAACGGCCTCCATCTGGAAGGTGGCACCGGCCATGTCCCTGGCTTGTGTTCACCCCCCCGGCAGCTGTTACTGTATTCCTCCCTGCTGTCCTCACTGCTATTTCCCCTGCACCGGGAACACCTGCCTGTGCTTGCCTCACTGCTGTGTGGTGTACCTCGCCCTTCTGCACTGTCTCCCCACACCTTCCCCTGTGGCTGTTGCTTCCAGGTGCCCTTTCCTGCCTGGGCCTGTGTGTCCCTGCTGCCCAGTGTGTCCTGCTGTATTTTGCTCTCATGTGGCTTCCCTGTAGCGTTCTTGTGCCTCTCCCTTGCTCCCTTTTATTTTGGCTCATTTCCGCTATGGCTCAACTTCCGCTTGCTCCCCTATTGCGCATGGCGCAAGTTGTTGAATATCGCACTGTGCCATTTATGCATGGTTCCTCCCCCTTCAGTTGCGCATGCCTTCATTATCATTGCACTGTTGCTCAGCGTGATTTGGGGGTTTCAACTGCCTCCTGCTGAATATCACAGAATGGCGCATTTTCAGACTTGTGCAGGAGCAACCCTATTGCGCATGGCTTAACTCTTTTGAATATCTGGGCCATAGTTTGTAACCAGCCTGCCCTAATCTGCCTAGTAACTACCTAACTAATTGAAATTAAAAACTTCTTTTATTAAAATAAAAATGTTTCCACATTTTAAAAACAGAACTCCACAATATGACACAAGTTTCTTCCAACTCAATGCACTTACTAGGTCCATTCAATGGTACTCAGCTTTTGTTACCAAACTCACACCTACCTAGCAACAACATAAAACAAGAATTAGCCAGAGCTAATACGGCTGTGGTGAACTTCTGAAGCTCCAGAGAGTTAAGCGCGCCATTGCCACCAAATGCCATCTGCAAGATGGCAGCAGTAATCAACTGTGCATGCACGTGGATTCGTATGCGGCGTGCGCAGTGAATGGCAATATGCCATTCGCAGACGGTGGACAGCAGAACTGCACAGGTGCAGTTCTTGGTTCAGGAATGTGGAAGTAACAGCTGAAATAGTGCGCCTGTTACTCCATAGTGGCTTCATTGGCAGAGTGTTGCAAGCTTTCTTGGACTTTGGAGGGATACTTCCAAAGTCGAAAAAAGAATATACAGTCAACCGTTTAAAGCAACAGATAATACGCACTGTAGGCTCTGCCCACAGCCATAAAAATAAAGCTTTTTCCATTTAAAAAAAAAAAACACTTCAAAGAATGGGTTTCTTAAAAATGAATTCCCTTTCAAGGTGCGTTGAAAGTCACTCAACCATTGGCCTTGCACCTTCCAGTTCACCCGGGGCATACATTAATTCTCTAGAAATGCATGACCTGTTGTGAGTTGTTGCTTATAATTCATTCATTAGTTAGTTAGTTAGTTAACTGTTTCATAACTGGGAATGGCACACTGAGTCGAGGCTTGTTTCCAGGTGCAACTGGGGGAGGGGGGATGGGAGTAGGCATACAGGCAATTACAATCATCAGAAGTGCAATAACAGCAAATACAACAGTGCAAAATCACAACAGGCAATGATATTGACCAGCAGATATACTAGGGTCACACATAAGCTGGCATACTTTTCAGACTGTTACAGGAGGCATCAGCTGCTCTTTAAGACTTAAATGCAGCATGCTGTCCTAATTAGCAGCTCCAACATGGATAAGTCTGATTGGGAGCTTTGGTTTCATGGTCCTAGATCCTGAACACAGAATTTCTAATGTAAAACCCATCCCTTAATGAGACATAGCTACAGGGAAAGAAAATGTGTGCCATGGTCTAGAAGCACAACTAAAAGGATTCATGGCCCTTTTCAAAAAGACTCCACTTGTATAACAATCAAATGTTGATTTCCGCGAAGGATTTTTGAAGTGATATCCAGCTGCTGACAATTGCCTGCAACCTTCTGGTTACTCATTATCAACTAATAGAACTAAACCCAGTCATGTGTTGTGCCTCTAGGGAGTCACATCACAGTCAGGGCATGGCAATGCTCCTTTGACACAAACAGGGAGCAATTCTGCTGCCCTTAACACACTGTTATGTTCAATATTTAATGTAAACAGACATGTAAAGGGCAAAGTCTTGTCGAACAGACCTCTAACTGTTTAACATCTCCCTGATGTAAAAGGCTTGCAGTAACTAAGTAGCTGGTGTACTTAGAGATATAAAGAGAGGCAGAGGGAGAGAAAAAGAGAGAGAGAGGCTAAGAAAGAGGGAAAGAGGGAAAGAGAGAAAGGCACATTGAGAGAGAGAAAGGCATACTGCAAAAGAGAGAGTGAGAGAGAGAGAGAGAGAGGCAGCCCACTGGTTTGAGGGTATTACTAACTTGAAATAAATTTTTCCCTTCCTAATTATGATTAAGGCTTAGCCTATTTGAAGTCCTTGACAAAACTTACACTTCTAGTGATATGAACAACAAAAATACTGTCCCTCCCTGAACCAGCTACAGATATTTGATCCTTGCTGTTAAGGTTATTCTCAGTGCACACAGCAAGGCCCTCAACATTGGCTCAGTCTATATTCCCCCTGAAGTTGCCAAATGGGGCTTAAAACCCCTAATGAACTGCATCATGAGTCTAAAACAAGATGCAGAAACCATCCTGTTAGGTGACTTAAATGTCAAATGACTCTCATCAGGTGACAGTAGGCATAGGGATGAGTTAACAGGCCTGAACTTTACCCAGTTAATAACAACTCCAACCAGGATAAACTATAAGACTGGAACTTGCACACTACTGGACTTGGTCGCAACTAATCGTCCAACACATATCTCCCATTCTGAAGTATTGCCTGACACTATCAGCGATCACTGTCCTACCCAGTGTTATTGTACTAACAAATTTATCAAGCCCCCTGCCAGAACAATCACTAGCAGAGTGCTCTCCCGTGGCCACCTGCAGCCACTAAAGTCTCTCCTCCAGCAACAAGACTGGTCTTACATTGAAGCCACCCCTGATATTGACTTAGCTCTGGAATACTTCATTGAATTCTTCAATGCGGCCTGTGAGATCCACGCCCTTTTTAGGACACATAGGAACAGGGGACTTGATAATTCCTGGATCTCTTTTAACCTTCTGCCTCAAATGAAAAGCTTGTGACCACCTCTGGCATAGGGCCAGAACCTCTGGCAGTCAACCTGACATACAGGCCTATACGATGGCCAGGAAAGCATGTACTAAGGCTATCCATGAGCACAGAGTGCGATACTATAAGGACATCCTTGCCAGGACCTGGGCAGATGGAAAAAATTCTGGGAAAACCTTTTGGAAATCACTGGGAAAGCATCCAAGCAGGCTCCAACTACATTAAATGTTGATGGCTCTATCACCCATGACCCTGTGTTAATTGCCAACACATTTACTTCATCCTTCACAGACCTTAGCCAAATTCTGTCACAAAATTTCTTTGAACTGCCCAGCACAGCTCCTATGTCCACCAAATCAGAAGATGCCTTGACCCACCCATATTTCTACTTCAAGGCTATCTTGGAAAGTGGGGCCAAGACATACCTACTTAAAGTTCTAGGAGGAACTAGGACAAGCAGTGATTCCCTTGACCTGAAACTTCTTACCCTAATCCTAAATAAAGTCCTATCCCCCCTCACCAAGCTTCTCAATCGCTCCCTTATATTTTCACAGTTCTCCAAGATCTGGAAATCCACTCTGGTTACACCAATTTGTAAGAGTGGGGACAGATTACTACCTGGGAATTATAGGCCAATATCTATTCTTTCCCCGTTGTCCAAAGCACTTGAAAGGATTGTTGCTGACCAGTTTGTGGAGTACCTGCAAAACCTACACTGCGTCCAACAACATGGTTTTTGGAAAGGGCAGAGCACATCCATGGCCCTACTGGAATTCACATGTTTCATTCACCATACTCTTGATCAGGGTCAGCTTGTTGGCGCAACCTTTATTGACCTGTCTAAAGCATTTGACATGGTCAATAACCATTTGCTGACACATCAGCTTGATGGGCTTGGTATATCTTCAGACACCCTAAAGTGGTTCACCAGCTATCTAGCAAACCGCACACAACAGGTGAGAATAGGGTCTACCCTTTGTGCTAAACTGCCTGTCTGCTCTGGGGTTCCTCAAGGATCAATACTGGGACCCCTTCTATTTAGCACCTTCCTCAATAATCCTCAGGCATCCTGTTCTGAACCAGTACTCCTCTACGTGGATGATGCGGTCATTTCCTCAAAGACTGCTGACCCTACCCTCCTTCAGGCCCAACTTCAGAAAAGTTTTACTAAAGTTGAGTCCTGGTTCACCTCTCATAAGTTGGTACTTAACTGCAAAAAAACAAAGGTCATACCCTTCCATGTTACCCACAGCAAGCATAAAGCCAAACAACTGGCAATTAAAAACAGTGCGGGTATAGTCCTTGATCAGGTTCAATCTTTTAAATACCTAGGAGTTACTCTGGATAGTACGATCTCCTACTCCCAGCATGTTGAGAATGTTGCCATGGCAGTTAACATTTGCCTAGGCCTTCTATACAGACACACACACTGCCTTACTACCGAAGCTCTCAAACTGGCTATCCAAAGTTCAATTGTGTGTATTATTGACTATGATTTGGTCTTTCATGGTACCACCACAGACATAGCCCTATGGCGGCTCGCCACAGATCTGAATAAGGCATGCCATCTACTAACTGGTGCAGTGTATCGTACTCACACTTGTGACCTTTATGGACAAGCAAACTGGCTTCAACTCCAGGCTCCCATTGAACATCAAGCCTGCCTTCTGGCTAAGAAGGCAGCTCTTGATCTCCTACCACCAGGTTCTCTTCAGCTTTTCAGTCCCTTCCGGGGCACTCGCAACACATGACGTTCTGTGAGCCAAACTTTTACTGTCCCTCACTGTTGAACCTCGCTCCGACAACAATCCATTGCAGCTAAAGCGGTTAATTTATTTAATTTCCTTCCTCCTGAGATTGCGACGACTGCAACCTTAGGACCATTTAAGCAGAAGCTGCATCAATTCCTAGTTTCCAGAGCATCTTATGACTGCTATACCTAATCTTTGTAGACAGCTAAATTCACTGGGATCTCCCTCTTTTAGCATTTGCCCCTGCATTGCCCTACCCTGTTGCTGCACTATTCCACATACAACACTTCTTTCCTTCATCCCTTTCCCATCCTCATCCCTTCTCTATTTTCATCCTACCTCATCTCCACTTCCTCTCACCTCCACCTCCCTCCCTCCCTCCTCCCCCTGTTTCTCACCTTGTTCTCTCCTCTACCTTCCCCCATGAGTCTTTTCCTACATAAGCTACATTGTGGCAGCTCCTCCTTGCTCTTATTCTTCTCCTTCCACCCCCAATTCACCCCCTATCCTTCTCTTCTTATAATCCCTTCCATCCTTCTTCAGATAAGGCCACTGGCTGCACTTGACACAATATTTATCTTGCCATATTATTCTTTTGTTTATGTAATTACTTTCCTCATGTTGTACTGCTTACTGAAACCATTGTAATTTGTTATTCTTGTGACTTGGTGTGGAACCTCTGTGAAAGAGCCCTTGGCTCAAAGGTCTTTCCGATTTGTTAAATAAATAAATAAAAATACCTGGAGATACCTTGGCCTCAGTGTAGGGGGACTGAGGACAAGCAAGGGGCCTCCTGTTTCACCCCTATGGAGGTACAGTCTGCATCTAATTGCACAATTGTGCATTAATGAACTATGCACTAGGAACTGATGTATGACAAGCAGTGTACAGACACTGTCATAAGGGTCAGCAGATTTCTGGGGTGCATTACAAGGGGTGGAGTGACCAGCAGGGCAGGTGAAGGAACTCTACCACTTTACAAGGCCCTAGTCAGACCCCAACTGGATTACTAGCTGCAGTTCTGAGCTCTTCAATAAAAAAAGAACATAGAGGTGGGTGAGACATTACAACACAGGACCACCAAAATGATCTAGGGTTTAGGGGACAAGTGTGATAAGAAGAGGCTGGTGGCCCCTTCAAGTTCCCCTTGGAGAAAAGTGGCCGGATTTTTAAAGGTTGACATTGGGGTTACGTCAAGCCCTGTGTCACACCCTTGCAATACCACTTTGGATTGAGTTTTCCTGGAGAAATGACACGTTCTCAGGTGAAGTCATTGTGAAGCTGAAACTTCACCAGTGAATTTGCATGACTTTGCCTGAAAAAGTTTCACTTGGCCTGCCAGAAACTGCAAAGTCATCACTTTTGCAGTTTGCAAGCTTGGTAAACTTCGGGAATTAATTCACATAGGAGTTTGTCAGCTGCACACATCTCTACTTGTGGAACACACCAGCACTGATGCATGCAAGACCAAAGAAAAGTGGTCTAGTAGGTGTTAATATGATGCACGAGATGGAAAATCCCATTGTTTTTGCTGCACACCTGGTGTGCCATATATTTGATATAGCTGGGTTTTGCAGCAGTAACGGATATGTGAAAATCTGGCCCCAGGAGTCTAAAAGGGGACCCGGTCCCAGTGTGTTCCATGTAAGCAAGGGTCTCAACAAGAGATGTTCGATCTGGTGTTCTCCAGCAAGATGCAGAGGCACAGCCTGAGGTTCAGGGACATGATTTTCAAAAAGCCTGGAATGGCGCTGATATTAAGTCCCTGTGTACAACTCTCTCAAGCAGGGAAGAGTCCCTACACCTGCAAACATGCTATTTTCAGCATTTTATGCATATGGGGGGCATGTTCCTTTTTCCTCACAGCTGCTTAAAAAATACTACCCTTGATAATACGAGGTGAAGCATTTTTCCGTAGCAGCTCAATAAAATATGTGCAAGCTGCCCCAGAAGTGGCAAATTTAGGGTTACTGAGCTTCTCCTTGAAGGTGGCTAACCTATGGCAGAGCTGACTAGTGGAGACAGTGGACATAAAGACAGCACAGGCCTCAAGATAAGACTGGACCAATTTCTACTAACCAGTATAGTAGTAGTAAGCAAGCAATAATACCCAACAGGGTGGGTGGTATTGGGCAATACGGACCACCCAGGGCATAATAGAGTCCGCGCGCATGGTGCCTTATAGCCCTGGAAGGTACGGTATTGCCCATACTGCCCACCCTGAGGGATATTATTGTGCTTAGAATGGCCACCAGATTATTTTTGTGAAACAAACAAAATAAATCTGTTTGAATGTTAAAATTGTAGCAATTTTGTTTCTTTTGTAATAAAATAGTTCCTCCACATTTGTCCTAGTGGCAGTCCCAGTAGTTGTGACTTTGGAGCCTGTTGTTATGGTACCCCAACCCACCCCACCCCCTTATACACAGGGCTACAAAGAGTTCAACCAAGTTACCCCTAAAGACTGTCAGTACATGTTTTATAAATGGCTCTGTTCTTGTTTTGTTTCCTTTGGAGTGCACTGCGGTGGGTAGCAGATAGCAAGCAGTGGCTGGAACAAGTGTGCACAAGACTCCGTGACAGTGATGAGACTGCAGCTTCCAGACTGTGAATGTGGAACATGACTGCAATTTTCTCTCTTCCTCTCCCCCCAACCGCACAAAAGTAGTCTAAGGCTTCTCGGGAGGAAATACTGACAATGATTCATCTTTGTCAGAGCGAGCGGGCACACAGAAGTTACGGCAAAGGTAATGAGTTGCAGTGAGCACAGCTGTTTGACATTAGAGTGGGAGGACAGAGGTATGGAGAAGGGAGCAAGGCGCAGTGAGTTGGCAGCATTTTTTTTTTTTAACATTTATAACTACAGAGGGTCAGGGACTGTGAAGATGTCTGTGTGTGTGAGTGAGGGGGGTTAATAAAATGGACTGCTGTGCCATCGGGGAGGTAAATGTCTTGCTCACTGAAACTTGCACTGTTGGTTATTAGAGCAGCGCCAGGCATGGGACAAGGAGGGGTACTAAAAAAATCTACAGAGCTAGAAATGAGCCCATCTGTAGTCAATATGTGTTTTATCAGGGCAGGCAGCTGGGTTCACTGAAGTAGGTGCCATTAGGTGGCCAGTATCTCTCACTAAGTGAGAAAAAAAATGGCAGTGATTTAAAAATCCCTGCATTGATTTAAGCCAATTAGAAAGCAGGGTAGGCACAAGAATTCCTGAGTGGGTAAAGGGGTACTTGTGCTGGCACTTTCTATTTCCTGGTCATCTATTGTAAGTTAATGTACCCCCTTGGCAAGGGTACTAGCCAATCAGATGCCAGGAAATAAAAAGACAATTTTCTAATGGTTTATTGTTCTTCCAAAACATTAAAATTTTGGACATTACAAAGATATAATTAAATAAATAAAAACATAAGGCATTCTTAATAGCGTTATATACAATATCCATATTAGTACAAAATAGCAGCCACGGATAGACAATATTGTCTGACATTAGAACAGAGACATAGTAAAAAACAGAATACATTGGCCCAGATATTCAAACTGGCCAGGCTGTGGTGCAAGCCTGGGCGCAGTGCAACTTGGCTGTGCAGGGGCGTTGACTGGGTGATATTCAACGGAGCTGTGCCATGGCACAGCATCGTTGAATATCCCACCCTGGCCACCCGCAGTGTGCATGGCGCAGTGGCACTGCGCCAACACAAGTGACCAGAGTGGAGCAGGGGGATGCGCTAGGGCAAGTTCCGTGGCGCTATGCGCAGCAACCGAGATATTCAAAAGTGCACATGCAAATGGGGCCATAATGTATGCAAGGCGCAAATGGGGCCATTTGCATGTCATTATGGCCCGGTTTGCATGCAGGTGCGCCGATCCCTAGCGACTTGCACCTGGCGCCCTGCCAGGCAGCAGCTGTTGGGGACTGACGCCCCCTGCACAGCGCGGCAATGTGCCCCACAGCCCGATCACAGGCTTCAGTAACTATAAATCGCGTCCAACATCCCTGGTGGTCCAGTGGACCACTGTCAGCCAGATCGCGGGCTTAAGTATAAAGAAAATAAGGTCAAATATCCCTGGCGGTCCAGTGGACCACTCACATCCTGATCGCGGGCATTTGTAAAATATAATGAATTCCTATATCCCTGGTGGCCCAGTGAACTGCTGTCAGCCCAATCGAGGGCTTCAGTATGAATAAAATAAAGTCAGATATCCCTGGTGGTCCAGTGGACTGCTCGCACCCCGATCGCGGGCATTTGTATTAAAAACAAATGACGTCCAATATCCCTGGTGGTGCAGCGGTACACCTCCCCACCCGCCCACTGAGCCCCACCACCCGCCTCCCCGGTCCAGTCAGCGGTAGCGGCAGCACCCACCCGCCTACCATCCCATCGCGTCAACTGACACCGAGGTAGGGTGTACACCCATTGGTCCACAGCGTGAGCCAATGGGCATGCAGTTTGTCAGATGATACATATCCAGATATGTGAATGGATCCATTCACATATCTGGAATGTAGTACAGTATGAAATCTGCACACCCATTGGCTCACGCCAGGGACCAATGGGCGACAGCCCACCTATGGTGTCAGTTGGCAGGCGGCAGGGTGGCAGGCGGGGGGTGCTGCCGCCGCCGCTGACCAGGGAGGGAGAGGGCGGGGCTCAGTGGGTGGTGAGGGGGGGTACCGCTGGACCATCAGGGATATTGGATGTCATTTGTTTTAATACAAATGCCCGCGATCGGGGTGCAAGTGGTCCACTGGAACACCAGGGATATCTGACTTTATTTTATTCATACTTAAGCCCGCGATCGGGCTGCGAGCAGTTCACTGGACCACCAGGGATATAGGAAGTTATTTTATTTTACAAGTGCCCGCAATAGGGCTGACAGTGGTCCACAAGACCACCAGAGATTTTGGATGATCATTTTTCTACGTATGCCCACGATCTGGCATGGGGAGGGCGCTGCCAGGTGCAGCCGGAGCTCGGGTGGCCACCCAGAGGTGGCAGCTGCCGTGTTGCACCCTGCACTATGGCAGCTCACCTGTGGGTGGCCAGCCATTGTTCCTTTTTTTGGCTCACCTGTGTGCTGTGTGTAGGGGTTGTACATGATGGACTCAGCACATCCCGGCTGAATATCGGGATGTGCAGAGTATGCATGGGCACGCCCCACCTGCACCGAATACATTACTGATGCACTCCAAGACGAGATTGTGCTAGGCACAAACTCCCTATTTGAATATCGCGGCTGGTAAGATTAGTAGCATGGCGCAACACTGTTGCGCCATGTGCAACCCTTTTGAATATCTGGGCCATTGAATTTAAAGTGCAAGAGAGTATTTTCTTTTATAGTTTATCATAGGGACAAGAAATATGGATATTAAATCAGCTTCATCCTTAGTCATAGGATGCATATGGATGAATAGAGGGTCATAGTCCATATTAACATATTTTGTAAGAAAATGTTTTGTGGTTTGATCACAAGTGTTTGTAAAGGGGACACTGCACTATAATGTGATAAAGGGTTTCCTGGGAACCTCTGTTGCACCTACAGTGATCCTGGAGTAGCTTTTTGGAGTGTGATTTGTTAAAATAGGCATATTTGGAACATATTATGCCTAATCTTGCCCATGTGATAGCTTTCCTAGGACTAGGAGCAAGGTGTAGTTTTAGGTAATCTTCCATGTTAAAATCAATTTTGTTTATACTAAACCAGAGGGCTTGTTTTTTGGGCTCTTAACTGCTCAATTTGTTTAGCCTGTGCATCTGCGAACAATTTTTCTTTAAGTAAACTTTTATAGAGGGGAGAAATCATTATCCTCTTCTGGAAATCAGCCCAAAGGTGGGTCAAAGGGGCCCCTGATAGGACTGACCCAAGGGTTTTTAACCACGGTGAAAGAGAAGCCTTGTTTAAGCCAGTTGGTTTTCTCCATAAGATAAAATTTGGGGATGGGGTTAAGTGTGTTGTTAATGATTTTGAGTTAGTAAGATGCCAACCGAAACTCCGCTAGGGTGGCTATGGGAAGTTTGCCTAGTTCGGACCCAACTACAGGATTAGCCATTGAAACGGGTACCTTCAAAAGGGACTTACAAAAAAAAGATAAAGGTAATTCAAGAATAGGGGCTGGTGTTGTGGCCCAAGCTTTGGCTCCATATAATAGGATCAGGTTAATCTTGGCTTTCCAAGCTATAAGTACAGGCACTACTGTATGCCCTCCATATTTGAAGTTAAAGCACAATAAAGCTTTCACAAGAAGACTGGACTTAGATGTCTGTTCATTCCAGTGAAGAGTCCATAAAACATTTGAGGTAAATTTAACTCCTAAGTATGTGTATGAAGATACAACTTCAATAAGGTCCCTGTCTAGACAGAGCTGAGGTAATGATGTTCATAAGTTTTGTGACCCAAAGACTATTAACTTGGTCTTTTTAAGGTTAATTTTTAGCTGTAAATGGTCGCACTTGGTTTTCAGCTGATTTAATTTATTTTGAAGACCGACTACAGAAAGTGAAAGAAGAATCGCATCATCGGCATACGCGAGTATGTGAATGTTATGGGGGATCCAGAATTAAAGAAGTGACAAAGTAGAGCAGTGAGTTGATATAAATGCATATCTTTGTAATGTCCAACATTTTAATGTTTTGGAAGAACAATAAACCATTACTACTACTAACCAATGGAAGCGCAGGGCACCCTGGATAGTAGAATGGGTAGGGCAATCCCTTCCAGTAGAGGCTTGCACAGCATATTTAATTATTTATTCCCCACCTTTGAAGCATAGAGAAGGAGATGGGGGCAGACATGATGGACTTAAAGTCCCTTTCATCTAAGGATGGGAGGGTCAGCTCTGTGTAAGATCAGGCCCTTCCCCCACAAATGGCCCACCTGCTTGACTCAGAATTCAGAGTCATTTGTGACTCAACTCTGATTTGACCTAGTCCAGAGTACTGACCAGGTCCTGATCTGCCAGTGACCAGGTTCTGACTTGATGTGGGCAACATAAGTGATCTTGGAGCTTTAGTCTTGTTAAAATTGGAAACTGGTGTAAAATACAGTGTACACAAAATAACAGTTTTAAAAACAAAATGACACAAAGAAAAGGCTTAAAACAAGGGAGTACAGGTGACCTAATTCTGTCATTTGACCCAGCCCAGATCTGCTTCTGACTAGTGGTGGGCGAAGTGGCTCCAATTCACTCTGTGAAGTGATTTGTGGAGTGAAGGCAAATTCTCGGAGTGCTCCGCAACGCGAAGCGGAGTACTTCACATTATAATGGGTAAAGCAAAGTCCATTGAAAACAATGACTTCATGTTACTCCGCCTTCCCAAACCACTACTCCACCAATTCTTAAGGCAAAGAACATCGAAAACAATGTACTCCACCTCACTTCGCCTTGTTTTTAAGCTCCAAAGGAAAATTTTGCAGTGATTCATGGGATTTCAGGTCACATGGGCTCTAGATTGTTCTGCATAGCCTCAGTTTGGGGTAGTGTGTGTAGAAAGCTGTAGGAGATAATCTGCTGTGCGAGCTCTCTGCGATTCAAACCTGTTAAAAACCCTTTTTGAGTCATTTGTTTTGCTGAAACTTTAGTTCATCAATTATAGGAAACCCTCCTGTGCTCATATCATCGAGCGTTTATTGCTTGTGTGTGGATTTTGAATGTTAATGTACAATTTTCAGTCCATTTACTGAGAGACAGTGGAAGTGTGCTTTGGGGAGAGTGTATCTGTGGTGTAGGTAGATTAACTTGGAGAAAAAGACAGTGCTTTCTGTTTTGGTGATATTTTTCTTGTATAACTGCGTTAATGTACACACAGTAATAGTTTCAATAATTCTTGCCATTTTTTTACTGATTGTTGTGGTGCAGCAGTACATAATTTTAGTTTGTTTAAAATATGTGTTTATATTACTGAAGTTTTCAATTTACTATGCATTACTTAGTGTGTGTGTGAGTATGTGTGTGACGATGTCATCAAATCAGACACCTTTATTGTGCCACATCATTTGCAGCAATGTGGAACCTGCTATCCACTGCAGCTGTGTAATTTTTGTACTTCTTTGTGGTATCTTTACTGGTACTAGTACTAGTGATGGTTACTACAGCAATGCAGTACACTGCCCCGCAGCCCGCCCCAACCGCAAAGGAATTATTTTCCAGATTTGAATTTCTGATGGTGAGCACTGGTTAGGTGTTATGCCTTTGCATCTGCATCTCTTCAGTGTGCAGTGCAATCTTAATCTATCTGTGCATTTGCATCTCTTTAGGGCCCAATCTCCATCTCTAACTTAAGTCACAGTTGTTTCTTTGGCTTCCCTTCAGAGTACTAGACAGGTGTGGTGCATAATTCTGTATGAACATTGTACTCATTAATATGCGTCTTTAAGTCAGAACCATCATCACGAGTCACTCATGATGCAAATCACATTCTTTATCTTCACGGTAACAAATGCAGCCACAAATCACGATTTACGATCACGTCACGAATCACAACATTAATCTTTTTTAATAGTTACTTGGATGTATTGTAAGCCTGTCTTGTAGTATCTCTCCATGCTTCACCACCCCACCATTGTACTCATTAATGAGTGTTTTTAAGTCTGGGAGTTTTGTGCCACACCTCATCAGGGCCCATTGAAGTACAGCCGTAGGCATTCTTGTTTCTTCATCACCACGGTCACAAATGCAGTCACAAATCACAATTTACGATTATCTCACAAATCACAACATTAGTTTTTTTTACTAGTTACTTGGATGTATTGTAAGCCTGTTTTGTAGTATCTCTCCAGGCTTCACTATCCCATCATTGTACTCATTAATGAGTGTTTTTAAATCAGGGACTTGGACATTGTATGCAGTACATACACAGACTGGAAAAAAGACTGACTGCACACATGCAGTTTAGCACAGTATACTTGCACTGCTCAGAATACAAAGTGTCATGCATGCGGAAGACAACAAAAAAGGGCATAATTACATGCAAGGGTTGAGGATGGTGGAGGAATACATTTTATCACACAGCAAGGAAGGTTTGGGGGAGCACATCGTGTGAGAAAAAAAAAACCTAATGTGGGATCCCATGGTGATCCAGCAGCAGTTCCAGCATGGACATAATTTGCAACTGATGTCCCTCTATGCGATCCTGGTGGAGCAGCAGGTGCTGCTGTGGCCCTCCTCTTCTTAGGGATGCCGCCATGCACAGCTACATCCTCTGCCACAGAACGGCCACAGGTGCAGGCATGATCCGTTCTGCGGCAGCCTGTCACTCCAACTGGGGGTGATTGAGCATATGGCTGTGCTGGCCCCCAGTCCCCAGATGAGTCCCCCAGGGGCCACAGTGCACCTCCACCTTACATAGGCGGCACTTGACCACACTGCTGTCCCCCCCAACACAGTCAAAAAGCTGCCAAACAATGGAGGTGCGGGGAGGACCAGGCACAGGCAGGGGAGGGCCAGATGAACTGGAAGCCGACTGGTCACAGTGCTGAACAGGGATGGGATCCACACCTGGGCCCAATGCAACAGGCACATCCTGCTCCAGAGGACCTGGTGCTGGACTTGGTGGTGGTGGTGGTTCAACTGCCTCAGAGTCAGGACAGGAGGCGGTGCTGGTCCTGCTTCCGGGGACAAACAACTAACTACTTATAAAGGTAAAATTTACAGAAAGAACAAATTAAGTAAAAAAGAGTACAGAAAAGACAAAAAAATGTAGCTTTTAAAAAAGCTGTTGAGTCTAAATCGAAGTTTAAATCTCCTCCTCTCTCTGATCTCAAAGTATCATCAGTCACAAAACACACTCCTCTCTCTCTCCATCTGCACAGGAGAAAGTAAAAATGTCTGCTTGTATGACTCACTTCCTTCCTGCTTAGCTAAAGAGCATGTGACTTACAGTACGTAAGCTGCGTGATGTGTGTGGGGTCACAATCTGAAACACCAAGTGGATCACTTAGAATCATAATGAGGAAAGCGAAGTCCATTAAAAACAAAGACTTTGCCTTACTTCGCATTGCCATTCTGCCTTAACGCTAAGTGGTAATGACAAGGCGGAGTGAGCACTTTGCATTGTCCACTGCAATGCGATGCGTTCACTTCGCCGGTGGAATTTAAATTCTCTGCATCTCTACTTCTGACCCAGTTCTAATTCTGTTTGAAAAGATGTTCCTGCTTTAGCCAACCAGAGTGAATCAGAACCTTTTTCAAATAGATACGAGTCAGAATCAGAACCGGGTCACAGCTGACCCTTCCTTCCCTACTTCCATCCTCAGTGTGTTGAGCTATGAATGCTTTGACTGAGGGAAAAGCAATGAGTTCTGAATGAGTCAGTGGTGGACTGTACATTCTTACCATAGTGTAGGTATTGAATTAGAAATTCACAATGAAATTGAACACTCCAAGTGGCCAGTTTGATTTGTCTCTTTAGTATTGTTATTTTGTTGATAATGCATTGCAAAGTTACTTTAATGTACTGCATAAGGAAAGGGGACACTGTTTCAGGAAAGGCACACTAAGCCAAAACCTTTTTACAGGTGTGACCTGGAAGCACAAGGTAGTTAAGAGACTTACTCAGGGTCACTCAGTATGCAAGTGGGGGCTGATGGGATTCAAACCTAGGTCTCCAGGTTTGCATCTCAGTGCCCTTAACCACTATGCTATACTATTGGCACAAAATATCAAAACATTAGACATAGCACATCAAAAAAGGGAAATTAAATCACTCCTAACAAAATTCTATAAGAGTCTTATCTCTCATATTTATCTACTAGAATCTTGGTTCTATCTGCAGACTTAGCTGTAAGTGACTTCTTAATAGTCCTAAAGACTGGATCAAGGGTAAATTGGATGCTACAGGCGCAGATTATAAGTGCTTTACTTCTGATTACCCTGGAGTAGGTTTGAAGGCCTATCTTCACTGCACTTCAAATATTTATCACTGAAACCTATTCCCTGATAAACGGCTTAATAACATCCTACAGACCTGAGGTAAGGAAGCCACACAGAATGGAAATATTAGGCAGAAAATGATGGTTCCATTAACCTTATTACAAGAATGCTACCTTCACAGTGAACATGCTGCCTTCTGAAATTAAGGTTTAGTAAGGAAAACAGATGTGAAGATGCAGAAAAAATACCAGGACACATATCTTAACTCCTTACTTTCAATTGCTCCGTTTGAAGTTGGAAAAAAATCCATTGATTAACCTGATAAAAAAATGGTCGCTCAGGGTACAATATGTAAGTGATATGATGCCCCATATCTCAACACAAGGCAGACACAATATATGGCTTTAATAAACACTAAACGTAAGATTTCTGGTGGGATGCTTGCAATAGACATAAGAACATATCTGCAAAAATAATAGTGTCTTTCCATTAAGCTGGTGGCGGAAAAGAACTTAACTGACCAGTTGCCATTCTCCTTTCCTAAAACTGATTTTCATAAACAAAGATTCAAGAACCAAAGAGTAATATGCATAATTAATTGTATACTATGGAGAGAATAAACAAAAACCAGTTATAATTTGTGGTACAGGAGATGGTCAAATAATTGGATGGCATCTTCAGGATACTACCAAATCAATCAAAAAAGCAGGCAGAAAGCTCTATGTATCCTTACAAAGGCACCCACAGCACAATCTCTGCAAGTATGGAGGTATCAATATGCATTATTGTGCCAGCTGTGGAGTAAAACCCCAGATTTATTTGTGGAGAAATAAGGGTTGTTGGGTCTGGTCTGCAAGAGGGCATGCTGGCACACTGCTGCTGTCCTTAATGTGAAATGCATGCTGTAGAAGTAGCTGTGAGGGTGCAGAGGCTGCATGAGGTGTACCCAAGGCTGTAAGCCATCTATCCCTCCTGGGCCAGCTACCTGTATTGCTTTTGTGCCTAAGTGAATTTCCTTGGATTAATGACTATTTGGAGGGTGGAGGCCCTCGGCTGTGCATCTGGCCACCCGTTCCCAAACCATTCTTTAATTCCTGGAAAAAGACCAGCTTTTCAGTTGTCACAGCTTAAACAACCAGTGCTAAACCAACTAGGGGTACATGGACCTGTAAGGGGGGAGGGGGAGAGAGCAAGAATGAAAGAAAGAGAGATAGACAAACATTAATTCCATCAAGGTGGTAGCCAGAGTAATTGGGTGGTAGCAGGGAGTAACTAAAGGCAGATTCTCAGTATAGAGGACCATATACTATATAAATTAATATATGGTCAACTATGCCAACTCAGTTCGTGCTTCCATCTTGGGGACTGTAATGACATCAAGAACCTCTTGAGCTTTGTTATTGAGGTCTCTACGATGTCATCACAAACCTTCAGTGGAATCCCATCAATGTTGTGTATGGTTGCTCATACAGTATTCTACCATATATATCCCCAGCAGACCAGTTACACTGCACAAAGATATTCAGTAGATATCCAGGACTGACCACTGCATATATTGTAGAAATGAAAGGTTAACCTAACCATCATTTTTTGGGCCCGCTGGTGCAGCAGTAGGGCTTCCGCTGGCGATGCCAACATCCCGGTTTCAGATACGGACTTGGGAGTCAGAGGGATGGCTGGGGGTAGAAGGACTGAGCATCCCAGGAAAAGCTCTCATTCTCCGGGGCCGGGGGTTGCATGTCCAGTGCACCACTGACCCCTGACAAGGGCTGGGAGCCAGCAACAACCAATACAGGTATTATGTGGGAGGCGGGCCAAACATCGGCATTTGTGCCTTGGATGTCATTGCACGTCCCACCTCTAGGGGGTCTTCTTCGAAAAATCCTTGGGGTTCCATTGGTGAAATTACGTCCTCCCTCCCATGGACTCCACACTGCAACCAGCGACCCCTCATCCCCTGGTACCAAATGTTCATCAGTCAGGGAACCAGTGGCCCCACTCTGGGGAAAAGCCAGGGTGCTTGTATGGTGGAGGTGTGTCCTGGGGTCACGGTTGTCGGGGTGGAGCTGTGGGGATTGCAAGAAAGAACTGATGGTGGTTAGCGCAGCCCTCTCACTAAAGCATAGTCAATATAAAAAAAAAACACATCAGTCTTTGACTGCTGATAAAAATCCCAAGATGCCAGTGCCAACAATTCTCTTAATCAGCAGCCTTATAATGTTTTTTATTTATTGTTTACAAATTATTTCTGCAGTGTAGTTCAGCTGAGGGGCAATAGCTCATTTCCAGAGGGCTCCTACTTCTACCCATTTCTGCAGCTGGTTGGACTGGAGCACTCAGAGGTTAAGTAACTTACTAAAGGTCACCAACTAGGCATTTGGCACAAATGAGATTTGAACCTGTGATTCTCTGGTTCTCAGGCAGTTCATCAATGGGATGATTATTTGGAAACCCTTTAAAAGGAGCTCGTCAAATCAGAAATAAAAAACAAAATCAAACATGCCGAGAATTCCCTACCCTTCTATAGCTAAATTCCAGGACTGAGTTACCAAGTGTGAGTTGGGACACATCCTGATTTCAGACCATGTTCCAGTACAAACATTTCTTAAGCTGTCACAGTTCAGGCCCAGGACACAGTGGAGGTTGAACGCCTACCACTTGTGGTCAGAGGAATTTCACACTTTTCTCAATGAACAGATCCAGGTGATAGTAGTGACAAACCGAACAGGAGACCAAAAAGAGACAGTAATGCGGGATACACTAAAAACAGTGCTCAGAGGACATATAATAGCATATTCAGCTAGAAAAAATAAGGAGAGACAGCAACAGCTACATGACAAACTAGAGATAGTCCACTTTCTGCAAGAAGTGCATAAACAGGGTAACCAATTGGTTAAACCGCAGATGGCAAAGATCAAGGGAGAGATAGAGGAGATCTACTGACACATAACAGAAGTGGCTGTCTCCTATCTCAGATAAAAATACAATGAGGTCGGTCATAGAGCCACCAGAGTGTTAGCACATCAGCTAGGGCACCAAAAGCATAGAGCTACAATAGCAGTGGTTAGACAACCAGACACAGGGCAGGCAGAGAGGGAGACAGTACAAATAGCAGATGCCTTCCAAAGTTATTACTCAAAGTTATACACCCCCAAAGCAACCCATAATCAGGAGGCCACAGAGGAGTTCCTTAAGCCCTTAAATTTGAAGACCCTTCCTCCAGAAGTGGCAGAGAAACTCACTGCACCAATCACCATGCAAGAGTTAGAGAATGTAGTACGCCTGGCCAATACCCAAAAAAGCCCCAGGCCCGGACAGGTATATAGCAGAAATGTATAAGATCCAAAAAGATCAATTACTCCCCAAGCTACTCCGAGCATACAATGAGGTGATAAAAGGGGGTGAGATCCCTAATACATGGCAATATACCACTATTTTGGTGATTCCAAAACCAGGTAAGAATCCAACTGAATGTACATCCTACAGACCCATCTCAGTGTTGCATGCTGATCATAAGTTCTTTTCAGCAATTTTAGCACACTGAATGGAAACTGCACTCCCCCCCCAATACACCTGGATCAGACAGGGTTTACTAGAGGTAGGCAAACAGGAGACAACATAAGAAGGACATTGCATATATTACACCATCTCAAACACCAGATACCCTCAGTAATCCTTAGCCTTGATGCAGAAAAGGCCTTTGATAGGGTCTCTTGGCCATATCTGTATGCCACCCTGCAAAGAATGTTTTTTACAGAGAAACTAATAAATATCCTTCAGAATATATATGCTGACCCTAGGCCCTCTATCAAGGCAAATGGACACATCACATACCACTTCCCCCTGAGAAGGAGAACTGGACAGGAATGCCCACTATCACCCATTCTATTTGCACTCTATTTAGAACTACTGTCCCAGGCAATTAGACAGAATCCACAATATAAGGGGGTATGGATGGGAGACACAGAACATAGGGTTGCACTTTATGCTGATGATATCGGGCTATTTGCAGAAGACCCAGAGGAATCCATCCTTGAGGTCTTTCAGATTCTCTCAACATTTTGTGAAATTTTGGCATACAAATTGAACACTAACAAAACAGAGGCCCTGGCCCTTTATTACTCCCCAGTCCAACACTAAGAGAGATATTCTTCTTCTGCTGGGATCTCCAAGACCTTAAATACTGAGGCATCAGACTGCCCCGCTCCATAAACAGACTTTATGAAGTCAATTGTTTGCCACTGACACGACAGCTGGAAGAGGATCCTCAAAGATGGAGGACACTCCCACTGACACGGATCCAGAGAATAGACTCAGTGAGGATGGTGGTACTTCCAAGATTCCTATACATATTTCAGAATGTCCCTTTCCAATTATCCAAACAAGATTGGAAGAGATGTAACTTAGCAATATCCAGGTACATCTGGGGAGGCCAAAAACCTAGAGTAAAACTCTCCATGCTTATGCTCCAAGAAACAAGTGTAACCCCTAGGTGGCGATATCCCAAGGGCTACTACCCCTGCCTGTATGGCTAGTAACAGGTTAAGCGGTCTAGGTCCAGTGACAGGTGCCTCCCCCCAGAGGTCAGGGTTGATAGTGGTTAAACTAGCTTGGGCACAGCCTCTGGGACACTGTGACCCCCCTTTGTTCCCACTAGTGGCCCACACTGTACACAGGAGTTGCCTTCCAAATACCCCACAAATGCACACTTATTACACATACAGTACCCACTTACCCTCAGGACTGATTCTGCAGCACGTCTCTGAGGACCCCCTGTAAAACAAGGTTAAATCATGCACACAACCACAATGCAATGCTTGTTCTATATGTATTGACACCACAGACAGAATATAATTCAACAACAACAAATCTGATTTATTCAGGGGCAGTAACAAGGAAGGGGGCAAATCAGGTTGATTGGCAGTAAAAACACAAATCACAGTACTGTGCATGCAATTTAGGGTCCAAATGTCACACTTTGGGTACCCAGAATGGGGGGAGGACTAGCCAGATCCGTTGCCCAGGGTTGGCTGGCTGGTGCAGATGGATAGGGCCCTGCAAGGAGAAAATACATGCACAACACACAATTGTAATCCGGAGCCAGATGGCTCAGTTCGTGGAAAGGAAACACAAGCAATCAGTTGACACACTTTGATTAAATGAAAGGTGCAGGGAGCTACCCTGATTTGTACTCATGATACCCTAAGCAGAGAACCAGATGGATGTTGGTTGTTCTGAATTGCCAGATGAGCAGGGCATGGAGACAAGGCCCTCGAGACAGGGCCCAACTGCTTTTGATATCAGTCGGATTCAGTCCAATTAAACTGGATTCTGCCTCCAGCTTCAGCACACAGTTCACAGTAAAGGGGAAATAAAATCGTGATTCCCCACAAGTACCAAGCACATTTATATGTAAAGGAAATTACTATACCAGGCAGGCTGCTCCTCGATCCCGATTGCAAAACACTGCAAAAACTCGGGAGCACTCACAGCAGCTTCAGTTCCTGACAGGCCGATAGCGCTTTAGCAAAATCTTCGGTCTTCTACTGGTTTAGCCTGGACTCTACACTTCTGCTTCTTTTTCCTTCTCAAACACTCAGACCCAGTCAGATTTAACTGTACTAATGGCCGCAGACCGACTTGGGGGCATACACACGTGCATTCCGAGTGAACTACTCGCCGCACTAGCACAGAGCTCCTTCTCCTTTCACAGTCACCTCGCATCTGCCTTGCCAGCAGACAGCTTGGGGTCTTTCACCTAGATCCAGAGAGTTTGGTTGGTCGATTCAGTTGTCAAGCACAGCAGGGCTCCCTCTGTTGGTGCAAAAAGGTGCCAGGGTCCAAACTACAATTCCCAGGGGCACCTGCCATACAGCCCCTTTATAGCGTGCTCCAGATGAGAGTCCAAGTTCTGATTCGCCCACACAGGCTCCATTTTAAAGGCCCCCCACACTGATTGGTCCAATTCGGCAATTCAGGACCAAAATGAAGGGACTACAATGCACATTCCTTGCTGCAAGAAAAAGCAGGTTAGACAAACCACATTTTCTTTACCACTCTAAATGATTTCGGGCAAACAGTTACATCTTTCAATTAGGCTCCCTATGCGCATATAGTGACAGCAGAAACAGAGCAGTTAGTCAGCAGCCCGAGCAGGACTCGAGCAAGGAAACACACAGTCCCCCCATACAAACCAATTAAGCCTGTGAGCAGGTAGCTCTTAAAGAGACAGTACCTGGAGGCTTTAAAGCACTCTCTGAGCCCACACTTAAACGGCATTTCGCGGAACACCACCCAGATGTGGAGCACTTAGGCAAGCTCCTGGAAGACTTTTGGGAACTCCCATTTGCAGGGGGGTTACATCCTTCCTGGCCTGGAAAAACTTGGTGTCTGCGTCAAGTAAGTACCCCCATTAACTTTAATACAACATCATATACAGTACATTTACATCACTAACATATTAGGCTTATACGTGTAATCATCAGTCAGCATATCACCTTTGACATAAACACATTTCTGATACTTTTCAGCGCATTACTTTTTACACAGCATTTTACACACATCGTACCTAAACTCAGGTTATTACCTCCTGCACGTGAAACCTGAAGAGAGGGGGCCCTTCCCAATCAGCTACCTTGGGGCTAGATGAGGAAGGGGCACCATACCTGGAGGGTAGAAAAATTAACCTGGAGTTAGCATTCATGCTCAATTTGGGAAGTGAGCTCTGGGATACATACACTCCCTTACGGACCACATTGAGAGGCAAGTCTACCGGCCTCCCAGAAGAATCATAACTGAGGTACACCACAGGCTTTACAGCTCGACCAGTCTTTCTAGGGGGAACTGTTACAGTCGCTGCACTTTTAGCCTCACTTTCAGCACTATCTTTACTTGCCAGTGGAGTTTCCATCAGGGTAGAGGAGTTGTAACTTGAGGCACTTTCAGCTCCAGAATTTGCAGTTTCTGAGTCCACAACACTCGGCTCATGTGGGGAGCATTCTGGCACTGGCAGGGAACTATCATCGCACTTTAAAGACTCTTCCTGTTCTGGCATGACACTGGTCTGACTCAGAGCATCTGCCTCTCTCTCAGGTAATTCAAACAGTTCCACCATGCATAGTGACTCGACATCATCAGATTTTACACTCTGCACTTCACTCTCTGGGGAGCATTGGCTCCAAGGATGAAGCTGGGGGCTTAGGCAGTCCAGAAGGCCCAACTTCCTCTCCATAATTGACCAGGGGGTTACCTTGAAACAGCTGACTTAGTTCGTACGAAGGGTAGTAACTGTAGTTGCACTCACTTTCATCTGAAACAGACTGACAGTCATTCTCAACTTGGGTTGACTGGGGAGGAACCCATGGGTCAGTATCAGCAGGTGCAGGCTTTCTCTGTTTCTGTTTTGCTGCAGCCCTTGTCACTGGTCCAGGGGGGGAGCAACTTCTGGTGGCTCAGATTCAGTCAGTATTTGGCCAATGGGCAACAAATGATTTCAATGCATTGTCTGAACAACTTTTGAATTGTTTTCAGGCCTTACTTTGTACACAGGCAGATCATCCAGCTTGCTCACTACAATGTGAGGGAGATGATGCCACCTGTCAACAATTTTGTGTTTGCCATGCAGTCCCAGATTTCTTAACAATACATGATCTCCCTCCTGGAGTTCCTGTGCCTTCACCTTTTTATCATACCTTTCTTTGTTGGCTAGATTTCTTTTGGCAGCCATGGTACGAGCCAGTTGGTATGCATGATTCAGCTGGGCCTTTAACTTTTGCACATACTGTAGATAATTATCAGCTCGGACCCCATCAGGAGAAACTCTGAAACAAACATATACCGGTAGTCGGGCTTCTCTTCCAAACATCAGGCGGTAGGGGGAGAACCCAGTGGCATCATTTTTGGTGCAGTTGTGGGCATGTACCAAGGTGCTAATTTGCTGGCTCCATCTGGGCTTGTCTTTTGGGTGGAGAGTGCCCAGCATGTCCAGCAGAGTGCAGTTAAAATGTTCAGGCTGTGGGTCCCCCTAGGGTGGTAAGGTGTGGTTCTGGACTTTCGCACTCCCCACAGAGACAGCATCTCTTTGCTCAAATGACTCTCAAAGTCTCTCCCTCGATCAGAATGGATTTTTTGCGGAGCCCCATAGTGAACAAAAAAGTTTTCTACTAGTACTTTTGCCATGGTGGATGCCTTCTGGTTCTTGGTGGGGAAAGCTTGGGCATACCTCGTAAAATGGTCAGTGACCACCAGCACATTACTAATATTTCTTTGATCTGGCTCCAAACTCAGAAAGTCAATGCAAACCAGCTCCATGAGGGTGCTGGTGGTGATGTTAATAAGGGGGGCAGCCCTCTGGGGCAAAGCTTTCCTCTGTAAGCAGTGACTACAAGTTCGAATGCATTGCTCAACATCAGCCCCCATCTTAGGCCAATAGAATCTGGACCTCACCAAGTCAAGTGTTCTGTCTGTACCAAGGTGCCCCATATGATTGTGTAAAGATCTCAATACTAAGTCTCTGAAAGCAGTGGGCAAGACCAACTGTTGCTTCTGTTTGGCCCCCCCCCGGTCTACTGTTTCTCGGTATAGCAGTCGATGAATCAGTTTCAGCTTAGGATCTTCCTTGTATAACAATGCAGTTCTTAAATCAGTGGAGCGCAACTTGGACACATCTTTCCCTGCATAGAGGGCTTCTAGAGCTGATTTGATCATAGGATCTCAGGATTGAGCCCCCTGGAGACTGTCATTATCTAACTGGGGCAGTGCACCAATGTCTATTGCAGAAAAGTGGCAGTAAGCAGCAGGTATACAATTGTCAGAGGGCCCCAAGCAATCCACTTGACAGTCCACTGCGTCCGTGGACACTTGTTCCTCCTTGTCAAACTTCTGGCATAACGCTCGAATATCAGGTTCTGACAGCCTGACCCAGTCATTTCTGGAAACAGGCCTCCACGAGAGACCATCAGCGTCTATGTGATTTAGGCCGGCTCTGTACTCTGCAGCGTAATCATAAGTAGACAATGCAGAAAGCCACCTATGACTGGTGGCATCCAATTTGGCTGAAGTCTGTACATAGGTCAAAGGATTATTATCAGTTTTTACCAGTATCTTAGCCCCATACAAACACTCATGGAATTGGTCAACAATGGCCCACTTCAAAGCTAGGAACTCTAACTTATGTCTTCAAAGCTAGGAACTCTAACTTATGCACAGGATAGTTATTTTCGGATGGGGTCAGACTTCTGCTGGCAAAGGCCACTGGTCTCAGGCCCTTCTCATGCTCTTGGTACAACACAGCCCCCAAACCTTGCAGGCTAGCATCAGTATGTAGGACATAGGGTTTAGCTGGATCTGCATAGGTAAGGACAGGAGCATGAGTAAATTGATATGTAATCTCATGAAAAGCAACTTCACAATCAGGTTTTCATCGTGCCCCAAAAACTTAATTGGGATGGAAATACACTCTCTCAGTCTCAGGGGAAGCCAACCTCTTGTATTTTTTGTTGGTAGGAGGGTAACCTTGAGTAAGATTAAGTAGAGGACGAATCACTCTTGAATAGTCCTTGATGAACTGGCGATAGTAACCACAGAATCCCAGCAATCTTTGCAGTTCTTTTAGATTGTGGGGCTGTGGCCAGGTGGTCAAGGCCTCAACTTTACTTGGGTCTGTTTCTATCCCCTTGGTGGACACTATGTGTCCCACATACTCTACAGAGGTTTGGAAGAACTGACATTTATCGATGGATAGTTTAAGTCCAAAGTCTTCCAGTCAGTCCAACACCTTGAACAATCTGCTCTCATGTTCCTCCAGTGAGCTGCCAAACACAATAACATCATCCAAGTATACCAGGCACTCTAATAAGTTCATGTTCCCCAGTGCTCACTCCATCAGTCGTTGGAAAGTGGCTGGGGCACCTGAAATCACTTGAGGCATCCTCATGAACTCATAGAAACCAAGCGGACAGATAAAGACTGTCTTCTCACGGTCTCGCAGGGCCATCTGGATCTGGTAGTACCCACTGCGAAGATCCAACACTGAGAACCACTTGCTACCATTCAGGCAGTCTAAAGCATCCTGAATGCGGGGCATTGTATACTGATTAGGGATGGTCCGCTAGTTCAAGGTGCGATAAGCCACGCACATTCTCACTGTCCCATTCTTTTTTCTCACTACCATGATAGGCGAAGCATAGGGGCTTCTGGATTCTTGCATCACACCAGCAGCAAGCATCTCTTGTAGGTGGTGTCTTACATCATCTATGTGAGCTGGTCCCAGGCGTCGGGACTTCTCATGGAATGGCCGCTCATCATGCAGCCGGATATGATGTTCAGCTCCTTGCACACATCCCACATCCCATTCCTTTAGGGAAAACACCTGGTCCCTCTAGGCAAGCTTCCTGCTGATTCTCATCTTCCATTCGGCTGGCGCCGGGGAGTCACCAAAATCAAACAAGTCGGGTGTCACTCTGTCATTCTCCCCCGAACACTTATTACTGGGTAGCACTGCAGTATCTGCACAGATGTACACTGACCAGGGTGCAACCTCTATTTACTCGAATCTCTCTATCCGACACATTATGAACTTGGACCATTACCCGTCTGACATAAGCATGGGCTCTGGCAGGCAAAATACTAGACTTGACCAGCAGTCCTTCTGGCAATTTCCCATTGCCTGGTGCATCCAGCATGAGTATTTTATTCTTGACATCCTTCCCGATATGGACCTCCCCCTGTAAGGTACACTGGGCATTTGGCACCAGGATCAGGGACTCAGGATCCTTCATCCAAATAATTCCAACTGGTTCCTCTGGGTCCACTCCTTCAGCATCTCTCTGTGCCTCATAGGCCTTCTTGATCAAGGCCAGAATTCTCAAAGCTTTACCAGTCCTTGACCCCTGTTTCTCATAACACAGCTGCGCCAACCATCCAAACATATGTGCATTCATCCCAATTAGTAGAGGAACCCCATCATACAGTCCAGTAGGGGGACACACTAAGCCAGGGTCTCTACTTGCTCTGCCACTCCAGCCACAGAGGTGGGGAAAGACAGCCAAAGTCAGATATATCCAGAGTAGGGGTAGGCCTTCTCACTTAACCCTCATACATGCAGTCCTTCCAATGGTTGTAAGGGTACATCAGACAAATGCTTCTGATACCAATCCTGGAACATAATTGTCACTTGGGAGCCACTGTCTAATACAGCTCTTGTAGACACTCCATTCACCTTTACAGTGGTCTCCATGGAGGGGCCCACCACCTTGGACCATTCCAGAGGGACAGCAACAGGGGCCTGGACAGATGATTTAGCCACACAGAAATTGGAGTTAGAGTTTCTTGGGCCCTCACTGTGGTCAATTTGTGTACCCCTTAACCACTGATTCATTCTCCAAAGCTCTCCTTGCAGCCGGCTCACCACTCTCCCTAAGTCTTTCTGAGACCAGCATTCCCTCTTCATATGGCCATCTCTTCCACAGTTGTGACACATGATAGGCTCCTGGATCATCCTTGGAGAGAACATCACCTGAGGAACTGAAGGATTGGCAAGGGGTGGGGGTCCATTAATAGCTGGCGATGGTAGGAGGGGTGTAACGTGTCTCAACAGTTCCTTCAGTGCGACAGTCAATTCTTTGATTTCACTCTGAGGGCTGTCCTTGTCATAGGATGTCTGGGGGGCACCCCCACCCCCATGGCAGTCACGGCCTGAGTAGAATTAGAGTCTGGTCCCACAGGGGAAGTCCTTGCAGGGTCGCCTACCTTCAACTCTTGAACCTCCTTCAGTAGTTCGTCTTTCAAAAACTGAGCCCAGGGCAGGAAGTCCTTTTCTTTCTCAGAGTACTCACTAGCTGCCAATCTCTGCCCCTGAACTTCACTTGACGGATCACCCTTAGTCACTTATGTCGTAGCAGCAGCTATTGGTGTAATTTCCCCCCGGGGTCACCTTTCTCAACCCCTCGAATTTCTGTCATTAGCTCATCATAGGAGGGTGGGGATTCCAGTCGGGTGGCCAGGCTTAACTGAAGCAACAGCAGTTCTGAAAAGGGGGCAGACTTAAGGATCCTGTCCAACCTGGTTCGGTCTAATTGAGTTGCTGGCAAACTACCCTTTCTGAGGCATTCTTGCAACAATGTTTCCAGCCAAGATACATACACAGACAACAACTCCCCTTGGTACTGTTGTGCATTTTTTGCTGTCCACCACAGGTCCTCATCTGAATCCGGGCTTCCATAAACATTCTGTAATGCCTCAAGATAGTCCTGTGCAGTCGCTTCAGGGTTATTGGCCTTTTTGGCACGGATGGTAGCCAGGGCAGGACCTCGGAGGCTCTCACTTAATCTGTTTCACTTCTCTGCTTCCGAGCATTGCCATTCCAACACTACAGGGGCAACATAGTCTATCCAGGTCTTCCAGTCATCCTCCCCTTGGGGGGGTGGGAAGGGTGCCCGAGAAGATTCTCAACCTTCTGTAAGAGTCATGACTAATGGCAGGTACTGACATGGGGCCAGCATTGGCACAGACATAGAAGGAGGAGGAGCAATAATGGGTACTGGAGTGGGAGGGGGTGTTGGGGGAGGAACACCCCCAAGTGGCAGGAATAGTTTCTTCAAGTCCTCCACAGTTTTCCCTTCCTCCAGCAACAATTTAGCAAATTTCTCCTCAAAAGTCTCAGATAGTGGGGCGGGGGGGGCTCATTCCTCCTGGGGTCTTTACTATCTTTAGTTATCACTCTCCAGGCAGTGAGGGCTCCTCCAGAGGTAATGGTCTGTGGCACTTTGGAACTGTCTATGGGGTCCTTATACTCTACTAGGGCCATAAAAGTTTGGGTGAGCAGATTAGCCTGTTGACGCACCACCACAGGGTTTTGTAAATCTTCTACCTTGGAAAGTACTCCCTCTACAGTGTCCTTATTGGTACCAGGGGGATGCCCAAGATAAGCATAGCATTTTAGGGGTCGATCTCCTGTCCAGTACACCACCCCATCAACTGGTGCACAGCCATTTCTGTTGGGGTATCCATTTTATTTTTAACAGTAATTCGTAAATGTGGCCACTAGGAGATGCTAATCCCAGTGGTGCCTCCAAGATGTAACCCCTAGGTGGCACTATCCCAAGGGCTACTACCCCTACCTGTATGGCTAGTAACAGGTTAAGGGGCCCAGGTCCAGTGACGGGTGCCTCCACCCAGAGGTCAGGGTTGATAGTGGTTAAACTAGCTTGAGCACAGCCCTCTGGGACACTGTGACCCCCCTTTGTTCCCACTAGTGGCCCACATGGTACCCAGGAGTTGCCTTCCCAATACCCACATATGCACACTTATTACACATACAGTACCCACTTACCCTCAGGACTGATTCTGCAGCACATCTCTGAGGACCCCCTGTAAAACAAGGTTAAGTCATGCACACAACCACAATGCAATGCTTGTTCTATATGTATTGACACCACAGACAGAATATAATTCAACAACAACAAATCTGATTTATTCAGGGGCAGTAACAAGGAAGGGGGGCAAATCAGGTTGATTGGCAGTAAAAGCACAAATCACAGTACTGTGCATGCAATTTAGGGTCCAAATGTCACACTCTGGGTACCCAGGATGGGGGGAGGGCTAGCCAGGTCCATTGCCCGGGGTTGGCCAGCTGATGCAGATGGATAGGGCCTTGCAAGGAGAAAATACATGCACAACACACAATTGTAATCCGGAGCCAGATGGCTCAGTTCGTGGAAGGGAAACACAAGCAATCAGTTGACACACTTTGATTAAATGAAAGGTGCAGGGAGCTACCCTGATTTGTACTCACGATACCCTAAGCAGAGAATCAGGTGGATGTTGGTTGTTCTGGATTGCAGACGAGCAGGGCATGGAGACAAGGCCCTCGAGACAGGGCCCAACTGCTTTTGATAGCAGTCGGATTCAGTCCAATTAAACTGGATTCTGCTTCCAGCTTCAGCACACAGTTCACAGTAAAGAGGAAATAAAATTGCGATTCCCCACAAGCACCAAGCACATTTATATGTAAAGGAAATTACTAAACCAAGCAGGCTGCTCCTCGATCCCGATCGCAAAACACTGCAAAACCGGGGAGCACTCACAGCAGCTTCAGTTCCTGACAGGCCGATTGCACTTTAGCAAAATCTTCGGTTTTCTACAGGTTTAGCCCGGGTCTCTACACTTCTGCTTCTTTCTCCTTCTCAAACACTCGGATTCAATCTGATTTAACTGTACTAACAGCCGCAGACCGACTTGGGGGCCTACACATGCGCTTCCCGCACAAACTACTCGCTGCACTAGCACAGAGCTCCTTCTCCTTTCACAGTCACCTCGCATCTGGCTTGCCAGCAGACAGCTTGGGGTCTTTCACCTAGATCCAGAGAGCTCGGTTGGTCAGTTCAGTTGTCAATCACATCAGGGCTCCCTCTGTTGGTGCAAAAAGGCGCCAGGGTCCAAACTACAATTCCCAGGGGCACCTGCCATACAGCCCCTTTATAGCAGGCTCCAGATGAGAGTCTAAGTTCTGTTTCACCCACACAGGCTCCATTTTAAAGGCTCCCCCACATTGACTGGTCAAATTCGGCAGTTCAGGACCAAAATGAAGGGACTACAATGCACATTCCTTGCTGCAAGAGAAAGCAGGTTAGACAAACCACATTTTCTTTACCACTCTAAATGATTTCGGGCAAACAGTTACATCTTTCAGTTAGGCTCCCTCTGTGCATATAGTGACCACAGAAATGGAGCAGTTAGCCAGCAGCCCGAGCAGGACTCGAGCAGGGAAACACACAGTCCTCCCATATAAACTAATTAAGCCTGTTAGCAGGTAGCTCTTAAAGAGACAGTACGTGGAGGCTCTAAAGCACTCTCTGCACCCACACTTAAATGGCATTTGGCCGAAAGCCACCCAAACGTGGAGCACTTAGGCAAGCTCCTGGAAGACTTTTGGGAACCCCCATTTGCAGGGGGGTTACACAAGGGGGGCCTGGGCTTGCCAGACCTGAAACTTTACCATGCTGCGGCACAGTTGCTGATACTTTTTTATTGGTTTAGCAGGTTTCAGGACTGCAGTGGCTAGACAGGGAGAAGGAACTTCTCCCCTTTCAGGAGACGATAAAATTCATGTTTGGCAGATATGAAGAGCTTGACATGAGAGACAGGGTGAACCCATGGTTATAGCTGGTGAGGGAGATTTGAGATCAGGTGGCATCTGAAACACACATACATCCCCAGATGGTTTGGAAATGCCTGTTGGCATGGCTACCAGGCTTCAAGCCTGCTACCCTGGACACAGCATTTAAAGACTGGCAATGCTTAGGCATTATGTACATGCATCAATTGTGTCTTGGGGGACAAATGAAATCTTTCTTAGAACTACAACAACAGTTTGGCCTAACATGCAGAGATTTCTTTAAGTATCTGCAGGCAAGGCATTTCTTTTTTGCACTCCCCCCCTAAGGCTAGAGAACCAAGGGAGAGGATTGCAATAATAGGAGCCTTATACTCCATAGAGAGTCACCTAACCCCACACACTTGATATCCAATATTTACAAAGCCCTCCAACTCACATATCAGCTCCATATTGAATATGTAGCCAGGCAATGGGAAGAGGAGGCAGGCATACATATCGACAAAGCAGAGTGGGAGAGGATTACCTCATCCCACATATGGCGGGAATACTCCTGGAAGCACTTGATTTAATTCTTACAGACACCAGTTATCACAGCTAAATATGCGACACGTCCCTCCTCTGAATGTTGTAGAAATTACAGTGAGAACAGAGCAGAACACATGCATATAATATGGTCATGCCCACGGTTGAATACTGTTTATCAAGAGATAGAGCAAGCTATAGCAGAGGTGATACATACCCCTATACAGTTAACAGCACAACTATACTTGTTTCACATACACTTCAAAACAATCAAAGGTAGACGTATTAAACACCTATTACGAATAATGATAACAGCTGCCAAGGAATGTGTCACACAGAAATGGCTGACTTCTCAACAGGTAACTTTCCAGCAGGGGAGAAAATTGGTAAATGATATTTACTTAATAGAAAAAATTACTTTTGGGCTGAATGACAGAGTGGAATTACACAGAACAAGATGGACATCATGGGTAATGTACGTGATACAGCATGACAATACCTTTATCCCTTAGACTTAGAGACTCAGGATCAGGAGCCTTAGGGAGCCATAAGACACAAGAAGGTAGGGGAGGTAGGGTCCAAAGACTTCGCACACTGGAACCTAGGTCTAAGGAAAATAAACATACTTGATGAACTCCAGTTAGAACCTCTGAATTAAACCAAATACAAAGTAAGGTATAGACATTAAAGAAATCCGTGAGGGGGTCCCCAAGCAGAGTAGGGTACAGGCCTCCCAAATGGATGAACACAGTAAATAAAATTGTAACTGCTTTGAAGTGCATGTATAATGGCAATCTGTCCAAACAAATGAAATGATTACCTTTTGGTAAAGCGCATTGTTTTATGTATACATGTCTGTTTGTTGAAAAGTTCATAAAAAGATATTTACCAAAAAAAGGCTGCCTGGGCATCACGCTTCCATGATGCCATAGATACAGATGCACAGGCAAAGAATCAATATGTCAGCTGAAGTGCAGGGTCCTCTGGCACCCATGGGTGCAGAGGTGCAGGGCTGTTTGCTAAAAAAGAATTGTTCTTTACCATATGGTGGTGGTGGGGAGGTAGTGTCACATGACAGTGCCGTCCCTCCATCCCCCTGCCATCCAGCTTGCTCACTGAGTGTGCCCCTGAACTCAGCGCACTGGCATGGGAACACAAAGCACTACCCACTGGAGTAAAGGCTGGCACTACACACAACATTTCTTAACACTCACGTATTTTAAATTGTGACTGCAAATTTTCAAGATAGTCATTTTATGACTCATAGAAACATAGAATCTGTCAAAAGAAAAGGACTGAGAGGTCCATCTAGTCTGCCCTATTTTCCCAGCCTATTTCTACACCCTGGACCCTATTTGGTCAAAGGTGTCCCTTCCTTCTCCCTTTTCTCCATCTATTATACCTATGTGCCTATCTCACGCATGCTTCAAGCTCCACCACCTCTTCTGGCAGGCTGTTCCTGGTGTCCACCACCATTTCTGTGAAGAAGTACTTCCTCACATCCCTCTTAAATTCCCCCCCCTTAAGCTTCATTGCATGCCCCATGTTCTGGTACTCCGCCGCCTCTGAAAGAGACTCCTCTCCTGTACCTTGTTTACCCTGTGAGGTACTTATAGGTCTCAATAATGTCCCTCTTACTCTCCTCTCCTCTCCTCAACAGAGTACATGTTGAGCTCACATAGCCTCTCCTTATATGGTTTATTGTGCAAACCTTTCACCATTTTTGGTAGCCCTCCACTGGACCTTTTCCACCCTGTCAATGTGCTTGTGAAGATGGGACCTACAGAAATGGACACATTACTCTAGGTAGGGTCTCACTAGTAAGCAATATAATGGCAACATTATCTCCCTTCTCCTGCTTTAAATCCCCCTTGCTATGCACCCCAGCATCCAGCTAGCCTTGCTTATGGCCTTGTCACACTGCTCTGCCACCTTGAGGTCATCACCAGATATGATTACACCAAGGTCCCTCTCTTGGTGACTTTAATTACCTCCCGCCCCATCTTATACACAGCCCCCAGGTCCCCCCCCCAGGTGCATGGCTTTGCACTTTTTGGCACTGAAACACAGTTGCCACATCCTAGATCACTCCTGCAGTTTCCCAAGATCCCTTTGCATTCTCGCCATCCTCTTCTGGACGTCCACCCTGTTGCAAATTTCTGTGTTATCTGCAAAGAGACACACCTTCCCCTCCAGTTCCTCAGCAATGTCAGGTGTGAAGACATTGAAGAGGACAGGACCCAGTACTGATCCCTGTGTTACTCCACTGGTCACTCTCCTTCCCCCGAGTGACTGGCATTTGACACCACCCTCTACCTCCTACGCTTCAGCCAGTTTGAAACCTGGTTTACCACATTCTCCCTAATACAAAGTTGCTAAGTTTCTTAATTATCCTCTTGAGAGGCACAGTATCAATGTCCTTACTGAAGTCCAGATAGGCCACATTCACTGACTTTCCCAATCCACATCCTTAGTCACCCAGTCAAAGAAATCTATAAGATTTGTTTGACACTACCTCCATGATACTGTGTTGCCTCTGGTCCGGCATCCCATTTGCCTCCAGGTACTCCATCATTCTCTCCTTCAGTAGGGTTTCCATTAATTTCTCCACCACTTGAGTGAGGCTGACTGGTCTGTAACTGCTAGCCTCTTCCTTGCTGCCACTCTTGTGCAGAGGGGCTACATCAGCCCCACTCCAGTTCTGTGGAACTATTCCATCTCCAGTGAGGTGCTGACTAGTGTTGTCACGGGGTGGCTAATACCGTGCTCATTTCTTTTAGTGTCCTTGTGTAGATCCCATCTGGCCCTATCACCTTGTTTTCCTTCAGGGCTTCCAGTACCCTTTGGACTCTCTCCTCCAAAAATGGACCAAGTCCACTGCTCCCTCTCAAAGGTGACTGCTGATACATGTTGGTCCATTCCATCCCCCTCCAGGGCGAAGACTGAACAGAAGTTCTCATTTAAAATTTTAGCTTTTTCTTGGTCTTCTGTACAGTTCCCCATTCTCCTGATCCTCACTATCCACCCCGTGCTTTCCTCTATTTTCTCATGTACCTGAAGAAAGTCTTATCCCCTTTTTTGACCTCCTTGAGTATTTTTTCCTGTTTGTGCCTCACCTGCCCTCACCCTCCTTCCTGCCCCCTTTGTTAATAGAAATACATACCTACCTCTCTCCCTCCAACTGTGTTTTCATAAACTTCCTAAAAGTTTTTTTTTCTCCCTTACTACATTAGCCACCTCCATTGAAAACTTCTGTGGCCTCTTCCTCCCCTACTCTTGTTTATTTCCTTCAAACAGCTTTCTGTTGCCTTAGTTATTCCCAACCTTTATCCTTTACTATTGTTCCTACACTCCCTCTAGCCATTTTCCCTTTAGTGTATTTACCAAGGCAGTTTCCCATTTCCTTAAAATTAGCCCTCCTAAAATCCAGGACCCTCATCTTCACAGAAAGAGTGGTGGTGGATGCCTGGAACAGCCTTCCACTGGAGGTGGTGGAGGTGAAGACAGTAGTGGGGTTCAAGAATGCATGGGAAAAGCATAACAGTATCTTAGAGGAAAGGAGTGAGACAGAGCCGGAGACAGATTAGGGTCTGTGGTGATACTGTAGGTAGGGAAAAAATGGGCAGACTTGGTGGGCCAAGAGGTTCTTATCTGCTATGTTTCTATGTCCTAGAGTGATTTTTCTCCTGCCTATTCTGTAGTTGCAGTTGTTCAAGACCCCAGTGCAGTATTTCCTAGCCTCCCCTTCACCACATACAGGTAGCACCTCTGTGAAGGATACCACGTGAGCTACCTGATTCAGGCCCCTCCCCAGCTCCCTAAACCTATCGTGCACCACCCCTGCTGCATCCCTTGGCAGTTAATTAGTCCCCAGATGGACAATGACATCCAACTTCCCCTCCTGTCCTGCCATCATAGTGATCCTAAGAATCTGTTCTCCATCTCTACATGTTGAGACACCAGGTAGGCACCTCACCTCCTTCTTCCATCCCATCCTATTCCAAAAACTACCCCTCTAATGATTAAGTTTCCCACCAGAAGTTGCTTCCTCTTCTACTGGGGTCCTTTGCCTCCCACCTTTGGGCCTCCCATATAGAGAACCCGCACATCCTCCTTGGCCACTACCATGGGTGCCTCCACTTTGCAGTCCATTACTGCCAGAGCTGAGAAAGAGTTGTGTAGTGGCACCGACTGAGGAATGTGTTCCCTATCCACCACCTCACCCACCCAGAGCCCACCACAAACCATCCAGCCCTTCTACTTGGCACCCTCTTGGGAAGTGATGGTGGACTTGGTGGCTCCTGTATGGTGGAAAAGGGTCCCCTGAATCTTAGCCAGCTCAGCAGGGAGTCCAGTGATTTCCTCCCTGAGCCCAGAGTGGGGTACACAGATAAGGCAGTACATAAGTCTCCAAAGGGTCTCCCTAAAGACCACCACTCCACAACTATGGCATTGCACCACTTCCATCATTCCCAATATTACACTCCCAGTGATCTGGAAAAGAACATGTGCCCTTACCCCAGATATGGTGTTTCTATTATTCACTAAATATTCAGAAACTCTCCATTTCCATTGTGAGTAAATTAGGCAGGCAATGAAATAGACCTTAGATGTCCTAATCCAAAAAGCGACCATTTAAATGTGCTAAGATATGATAAACAGGCAAACAAAATATATGTGACAAAATACTAGTTTGGTGGTTCTACCCAAAATATAGGAGGCAGAAGACTAGCCTGGTGGTTATACCCAAAATTTAGAAGACACAAAACCAGTTTAGGGGTTATAACCAAATAGAGTGTGGTAGGGTTGCAGTAAAATGTACAGAAACAATAATAGTCAACCTTGACTGAGGTAATGGTTTGAGCAGGAAGACTTTAAAACTCAGGGAGCAGTGGAGGGAGCAGAAGATGTAGATCCTAGACAGCAGTGTGGCTGGCCAACAGCTGACTTATCGCTGAGTCCTCTTCTAAGATACTCTTAAGGTATGGCCTTTTAGCACAAGAATCACAGTGAAGGACCGCTAGGTTGAGGCCTAGGAATACTATAAGGAGACCCTGCCCGCATTTCACACAGGCTGCTGATTGGAGCAACAATGACCAATAGGCTTCGTCTTTATTGATCCTTATTGTTCCAGACACCCCGATTGGAGCCCAGTCAGACAGCACACTTCACTGTGACTGTCACTGAAAGTCTAATACAACCCAGAGATGCAGCCACTGGATGTAAATTTCCTGCTGTAGATTATCTCCTGGCCCAAACTGAGTGACCCAAGCCAATGGAACACCTGCAGTAGACTCCCCCTTATAAACATCACATGTGGCTTTTATAGCATAGTGGCTGAAATGTCAGTTCACACCACAAGGGCAAAAACACTTCTTCTCCAGGATTTGAAGAATGACACATGTCATGCTTATGAGGTGCAGGGAGAATGGCCATGTTGAAAGGCTGGAGTCAAAATATGGAAAAATAGCAAAGTTCTAGGTGAACATTGAAATATTTCAAAGTTCACTCAAAACTTGGTCATTTTGCCACATTTGTACACCAAATTTTCAACAGACACTTCTTATGACCCCACTCCATGAATAGAAATGGGCAAAGAAGGCAAAATTCACTCTGCGACTTAATCCTCGAATTTAGCACAAGTCACAGAGTGGGGAGCCACAAGTGTGAATTTCTGCCCACAAAATGTGGAAGTTCACCCACGAATGGCAGAATTTCATCCGTGAACAGTAGAATTTTGCTTCTAATTGTGGAATTTAGCCATTCACAGGCAAAATTATGCCATTTGTGGGCTGAATTCTGCCATTTGCAGGCTGAATTCCTCACTTCACAGTGAAATTTCAGGCAAAGTCACATAGGCAAATTTTCAGCCCAATAGCAAACATTTGCAGATTGCTCCATAGAGGCGAAGTGGGTGATTTATCCAGAACTTCACCAGCAAATTAAAACTTTGCAACATCTCTATACAGGAACCTGGCAGGTGAAAATGTTTAGATCCTGCCTGAAATGTCATTTTGCAGAGCGACTGCTAAATCACCTTTTGGCACAGATTTTAAAAATGTCATCTGCATTGTTCATGAAGCAGGTCCCAAAAAGGCCATGTTGAAAGATTGGTAGAAAAATATTGAAAATCAGCAAAGTTATGAGTGAATGCTGAAATATCTCAATGTTCAGTCGTAACTTGGTTATTTTACCATATTTTTTCACCAAATTTTCAATACAGTCTTCTTATAACCCCACCTCATGAACCTGGTACGTGAAACTTTTCAAATCCATCTTGAAAGGTGAGGCACAGAGTGACCACAAAATCACTTTTCAGGATGTATTTGAACATTTTCAACTACCTTGTTCCTGAAGTGGGGTTCCAAAAAGGCCATGTTGAAATTTGGTGTAAAAATATTGAAAAATTACAAAGTTATAAGCAAAAGTTCAAAATGCATTGAAATGCAATACATTAAACATACTTACCTTGTTTTCTCATATCACTGTTCCTGGTTTCAGCAGCAAGATGTCTTTTCAATCAGAGAGTGGATCTACATCATAGGACACTTTTAGGTGAGTGAGGGTATGTGATAGGTGTGGGGTTGTGGCTGTTGAGTGGGGTGTTGGGGAGTGGTGGGTAGGAGTGAGGGCGGTCAGATCAGCAAGGGTTTGTTTTCTTCTTTGTAGGTTTGGCAAAAAAAAAATCAGTGAGAGATGTTTCTTTTTATTTACAGGAGGACCCAATCCGATACTGAGGATTGGGCACTGCAGTGTTGGAATAATCTTTGGTGGCACCAAGGCTGGCCACCCCAGTTCCACCACCCATTTGTTTGGGGGGGGGATGCGACATGCAGGAAAGGAGGGAGAAAGAAGCAGTACTGGGGGTGGGCACCCTGGTCTGCATAGAAATACAATATTGTAGTAGGCACTTGCAGTTTGATAATTATGTCAGGACGCCCTGAAAAGAAGCACAGTATGGCTCATCAGAGCCAAGGAGCTAAGTCCAGGAGGTAGGATCCAATATCAGTGGCATGGAATGGGGCCCAGATAAAACTAGGCAGCAAGATCAAAATGCACGAATGGCTGCAGGGGCCAGGAGGAAGGTGGGGGTGCAAGCTCCCAATGCTAGGCTGGCACATTGTGGAGGAGCAAGGTATGGAGTTGTAGGGGCTCGATGTGAGCCAAGGAGCAAGGTCCTGAAGTGGGAATGTGGGAGCAAGGTCCCAATTCTAAGTGAACAGGCTTTGAAGGAGTGAGGTCTAGAGCTTAGAGTGGCTCGGGGGAGCCAGGAAGCAAGGTCCCAGAGGCAAGGTCCAATATCAGTGGCGCAGAATGGGACTCAGACTGAGCTAGGGCGAAAGTTCCCAAAACAGGAATGACTGTAGGGTCTATGAGGCGGGCACATTGTGGAGGAGCAAGGTCCAGAGTTGTAGTGGCTCACTGGGAGCCAAGGGAGCAAGATCCCAAAGAAGGAAATCCTACAGGGCCCAGAAGGCAGGTAGTGGGAGCAAGGTCACAATGCTAGGGAAGCAGATTTTGAAGGATCAAGGTCTGGAGCTGTAGGGGTTCATTGGGAGTCAGGCAGCATGGCTCCAATGTTGTGCAGGCTCGCTGCTATGGTGCAGCATTCAGAGAGGTAGAAGCTTAGTGGAAACCAGGGACCAAGGTTCTGAAGCAGAAACAGCTATGGGGTTTAAGTGGTTAGCAGCAGAACAATGTCCCAAAGATAGGCAGGCAGTCTTTGGAGGAATGAGGTCTGGAACTGTAGAGGCTCTCTGGGAGCAAGGAGCAAGGTCCTAATGTTGTGCAGGATGGCTGTTGCAGAGTGAGGTCCAGAGAGGAGGAGGCTCACTGGGAGACAGGGAGCAAGGTCCCATCAGGAATGGCTTCAATGTTAATGAGGCAGGCAGTGGATCAAGGTCTAAATGCTAGACAGGCAATCTTCAGAACAGCAAAGTCCAGAGCTGTAGGTGCTCACTAGGAGCTAGGAATTATGGTCCCAATGTAGGAACTGCTGCAGGGTTCAGAACCAGGCAGTGGAGCAAGGTCTCAGTGATAGGCAGGTGGGCTTTGTAAAAGCAAGGTCTGGAGTTGTAGGCACTTGCTGGGAGCAAGTGAGCACGGTCCCAATGTTGTGCAGGCTGGCTGTTGCAGAGTGAGGTCTGGAGAGATAGAGGCTTGTGAGCCAGGGAACAAGGTTCCAAAGCAGGGATGACTGTAGGGTCTAAGAGGCAGGTAGTGGAGCCAGTGGTCATGTACTGATTGCAGTACAGTACCATAGAAGCAATGAATACAGAGCCTGTAATATGCTGCCAGTGGTGGGTAAGGAACTAGAACAGATAAGCAGTATGAAGCTGAAGGTGAAGTATACTGGGCCCTTCAGGAGAGAGGCAGGCCAGATGTCCAACTTGAAGGGTGTTAGGAAGACACAAAGAACCAAGAGGCAGAGCATGGCCACAGCCATAGCCGGATGGACCTGAAGGCAGGCAATGCAGCAGGCAGTCAAGGTTAACAGGCACTGAAGCAGAGACTGGGGGGCAGGGCCAGCAGAGGAAGAAGAGCAGGCCCCAGCTGTGAGGCGAAGGAGCAGCAGAAAGGCACAAGCAGCAGCTTCTGGTGCACCAGAATAAAATGGGTGCATACCTTTGCTCTAAGAAAATAGGTTGGATAAAAAGGAAATGTAAAAAAGTTCATTATAGAAAGTATGGAAGAATGTATATACGTAGAAGAGAGTCTGTACATAGGATAAAAAAATGCTAAAAATAAGTAACATAAAAAGTATAAAGATTAAAACACCATGAAAAAGTCTCTGTAACTAAGTGGATAGTAAACTGCATTGTGCAGGGCAGAGGTAGCACATGAAATATGGTGGAATTTGAATGTAAAAGAATTAAGAATCGGCAGTGGTAATAATATGCTTAAATGTTGATGGTTGCCATAGTAACTTAACAGTATAAAAAGGCAATGAGCCCACACACAGATAGCTCTGAAGATGGAGTCTTACAGCTCAAAAACGTCAACATGTAGAGATGTATGTTGACCACCTGAGGACTGATCGAAGCAGCAGCAACAGCAAAAGTATTGGAGCTGGATAATACTCCTGGCCTGGGGATCCTTGAATGCAGTTTGGTGCTGCACACTTAAGGAACGTGTCCATGAAGAAGCAACAGTTTGCTGCATTTAAGATTTGGAAGGTCAAAGAGATATATAATTGGAGAGTGACCGAGGAAGGCAAAAGTGCCAAAGAAAGCAAAAGTCGTGATGGAATAGGCAATTGAGCCGAGAAGAAATCGGTACTACAGAAAGATTAAAGACCAATGATGCTGGTACAATGACTGTCTGTTTATGCCTTTGTGTCAAACCTACTCACATTAACCATAAGTATTATGTGCTAAGTTGAAGTTAAAGTTGGTACTGCCTAAAGAAATTAATAACGGAATTTTCTTTTTCCCAAGTGCTAAGTGTAAACCTGTCTTTAGAGTGCCAATAGACTTATTCACTTCACAAGGATGTTGAACATTAACTTGACCCTGATATTTTGGCACCTAGACCTTTCGGCTCGTATATAAAGTTTTAGAGCACAACCATTTATTTTTGTTAATCTTATTTTTCAAGGTATACTGTATCAATTGCTTGCCCCTTGTCTGTTGCTGTGGTAACCAAGGTGAAGAACTTAACCAGATTCCTCTGACAAAACCTTCCCCCTTGTGACCCCATGCTTTCTGAGGTCTTGCAACCTGTTCCCTTTGGAAGTTTAGCAGCTCCTTCCTCAGTACAGACTCCATGATCTTTCCCACTATAGATGTCAAACTGGCTGACCTGTAGCTCCCCGGCTCATCACTCTTCCCACTCTTGTGTACTGGAACCATGTCAGTTTTCCTACAGTCCCTTTGGACCACCCTGTGGCTAGTGTGCTTCTAAAAATGTCTGCTTTGGCGGGACACTATTCAGCTATCCAGAAGTACTGGGAAACTTTGTGTATCCTGTTGTCCATTGAGTGACTCAATACCCAGGCATTGGTTTTCCTTTCTCACTTTATTGGTTACAATTTTTCCTTTTAATGTCTAATGGTGACTGTGAATATTATTAATGCTATATAAATTTTTTTCAAATGTTTAATTATGGAGCACTACTAATGTTAGGTGAGGCCATGGCCCTTTAGTAATACAGTTCTCATAGGCAAGGCCCCTAGAATTCTGCAGCAGCAGATTTTGCACAGAACTTGCAGTCTACCGCAGAACTTCTGCGGTGCCACAGAATTCACTCTTCTTGTTGATTTTTTATTAATATTTCTGTTTTTCCATAGAATCTGGTTTTCTTCCCCTTTTTTTATATCCTAAACCCCCCATATGCTCAGAATGTGATGTTATTATTGCTATAACATCATACATTAGGTAATGAAATGGCTGCAATCTGCAACAGAAATGAACAGTCACTTATCTACCACAGCTCCCACTGCCAGAGACGGTGGCACAGCACATCAGGCATGGTGATATTTGCTCAGCCTGCACTACAGCCTAATACGATTTTCAGTCTTACATTATTGCACCAGGGCCAACTTAAACATAACCTTGTCAATAGCACAGACCTGTTAAGTCCATACCTCACTTTGTATAAACCTATTTGTGCCTTTAAGGTATAGAGATGCCATCTGAAATGAATAACTGGTAAAATGAATTTAACTGTCATTTGTAAGAAAAATAAAGTAATTATGCCCAGAAAAGTGGAATATAATAATGTGTAGACCTGTTGAAAGAATAGACCTGTTAAATAAATAATTGCACTGTACGCATTTTTGCCAGGGTTATTGATTACATATTGTCATTGGTTGATAGAATCACCTAAAAGTTATGGAGAAATGTTGTGTGCAGGGACAGCTGTTGGGCCAGAGAATAGCATGCTGTGTTTCCGTGCCGGCAACTCAGATTCAGAGATTAGCTCTGGGAGCTGGCTGAGCAGCACAAGGATTGGTGGAAAACACATCACTGCTCTGAGTCTGGGAAGGTATGGTGCAGTGTTCTGTCACATGGTGGACACATTGTGCTGGTCTGGAGAGCTCTATCTCACAATCAGTTCACATACATGTCATGGCCTGATAGTGTTATGCAGTGTATCAGGGAAAGCAGGTTGACATCAAAAATGAGTTTTGCAATAACTCCTCTATTCCATTTCCAATTGGACCTGTACGAATGAGGATGCAATTTCATGGAAATAAAAAAAAATATATATATATATATATATACACACACACACACACATACAGTATCTCTGTCTCTCTCACCACACACAAACACACACACACACACACACACACACACATTTGTATGTATGTTACAGTTTGCATATAAATGTATAAGTGATACACAGTGGGAACCTCATGCGTGATGTAGAAAGCACATACAAATATATAAGTGATAGACAGTGGAGACCTCATTAGTGGGATAGATAGCATGCATATAGAAATACCTTATTTATCACATAAGATCCTCTCTGCATATGTCATTTATTTAACAGGCTAGGACCTTAAGGGAGAGACATTTGTTTTGCTTTTTTAGGCATAAAATTATTTTTATAATTCTGTTATTTTTTGAACTACAGTAGTGTTACTGTGCTTTCCACCATCCTGATTGCTATAAAAACTGCCATGAAAGTGAAGTCAGGATGACAAGCTGACACTGTGATATGGTAGTTTGTTAGTGCCTCAGAACTTTCGCAGAAATTACAAACCACCGCCACAGAAGTTCTGCGGCAAATGGTAGTCTTGCCGCAGAACTTGGTCCCACTGTGCCACAGAAAAGTAGGGGCCCTGCTCATAGGTGGGGATGTCTTGTACTGGAAGGGGGAGGAGAGGGTGGGGATTTTTTTCCTAATTCCATTTATGCTCTGTCCTTCCCCACCAGCATCCCTGGTAGCAGCCCAGACTGGAGGCCATAGCTTACTTCCTATGGCATGGCTCCTGAGGGAGGGACAGAGATCCAGCTCGAGACTTGTGCTTCTGCATCATTTTGTTGGGAGGGCAGATAGCAACACTCTGCTGCTGCCACACAGTTCTCCCAGAAGTGAATGGGCAATGATGTCAGCATGCAGGCATGTGTGCTCCCATGCATGCCCTGCAGATATCAGCCACTGCCTCCCCTCTGCGTTGAGGTCCCTGGTGTTGGCGCACTCCCAGCCTCAACTGGGAGTTGCTTGAATGCTGGGCACCACCAACTCTCTCCCCTGAAAGTGGAGAGTTGTCCCAGGGATGCTCATCCAACCTCCCCCCGGCTGGCCCTCTGATGCACTGGGCTCGCTTCTGAACATGGGTCGTCAGCACAGCAAGTGCTAGCGCTACCACTACACCAGCAGGCTGGTCCCAGGGAGGGGGTTTGTTGATCATTGTTATGTATTTTAGTTCTGAATGAGTATTGTTTATCTGTTCTATTGTTCTGTACATTTGAAAAATTTAATAAATACTACAAAATACAAAAAAAAAAGAAAATGTCTGCTACTGAACCTGATATAACCCCTGCTACCTCCCATAGCATCACCAGGTGTAAGCTGTCAGGTCCCATATAATTATATACTTTCAACCCTGCTAGCTTTTCCATCACCTTTTTCTCCATTATTTGGACCTTTGTCCCAGCATCTTTGCTCCTTTCCTCCCTAACCCTACAATCTGACAGAGGTTCATTCCTTTCCTTAGTGAATACCGAACAAAAATGATTGTTCAGTATCTCTGCATTTCCCTTGTCCCTTCCTCTCATCTCTCATTGTTCTTAAGTCTCTCTATGTCACCTTTGACCTTGCACTTCTTCTAAATATACCAGAAGAATGCCTTCTCCCCTTTCTTCACCCCCATTGCCAACTGGAGCTCCATCTCCACGCTGGCCTCCCTCATCTTCCTGTTAGTTTCTCTGGTTGCTTCCAGTTACTTCACCCTGTTTCCCTCTATTTGACTACTCTTACAAATGGAAAATACCCTCCTTTTGGTTTATACTGCTGCCTTTACATCAGCTGCAAACCACACTGGCCCCTTAGCCCTTTTACCCTCGGCTATCTTACTGATGGAGCTTCTGCTGCTTCTGTCATTGCCTGGTTTAAATGCTGCCCACTTTTCATCTGCACCCCTTTCCTTTACTATGTCCTTTATGCTAGTCTCCAATTTTTCCCCTCATTTTGCCAAAGTCCACTTTGTGAAGTCCCATAGCCTTATTGCTTTTGCCCCTTCTCCTGTCCCCACCTGAGCCTTCAGTGATGCTGTCCTGTGGTGGTTGGAACTGAGTGATTCCAGGACTACTACGTTCTAAATCCTCTCATTGTTGCAAAGCACTAGATTCAGTGGGACCTCCTCCCTTGTTGGACCCTGAGCTAGTTTCTCTAGAAATGCCTCCTGGCAGGCATCCACAGGAATCTATTTCCTAGTACTAGCTGCAACTGGAACATTTATATGCCCATCCAGCATTTTGAAATCCCCATCTACTACCGCTTTCTATAGATGAACTGCCATCTGGAGTGCCTGTTAAGGGGCCTTTTTAGTTTCTGTTTGTTTCTGATAAAAAGATCATGGTGATGTAAGATAAGAATTTATGGGTTTGCCCATTCATCTCCTTCTATTTACTTTTCATAAATATTTTCATGAAAATTTTTGAATTGGGATTGTTTTCTGTCTGTATCTGAAATCACTGGGTTATTAGATTTCCTTACTCCAGAGACAGTGCTTTGATTTTTTTTCTATCCTAAGTTGATAAGTGAGTAGTTTCCCAACCTTTTCCCAAGGTTCCCAGAATGTCTGTTCGGACTTAATAGGGCATGTTCAGCATTTTCAGTATATATTTTTATTAATTTCAAATTTTTATGATGTTATCCTTTGTAGACGTTGCCTTCAGTCTTATGGATTAGATTTATATTGCCCCACTAGTTGTTTCAGCATTTCATTTTTATGTTGATTGCGCGTATGCGCAAGAAACATGTTGCGGCAGGTTTCTGCAGAAGCAGGCTGTGGAGGCGTGGCACTGTTGTGTCCAAGGCCCCCACAGCCTGCAAAGGCTTGTCTCCCATCCCCAATGCCGCGGCACGCTGCTGCTGATCATAGTTCAGCCAGCGTACACAATTTTCAAACAAATTAGCGTTGCAATCAGGGCCCTTCGGCCATTGCAGCTGCCAGCCATCTGCTGCAATGAAGGAGCGACCCGTCATTGCAGGGCGGGATGTAGGATCTGTGGTATTGTTTGTGAACATGGTGGCGGCTTGCTGCCGTATTCACAAACAATAGTACTACAATGTTTATTTGCCGGCCAGAGGCCACTCCCGTCGGCGAAGAATCCTCCCTTTGTTGTTTGCTGACGGGGTGCCCAATCCCCATCGGCAGAAATAAATTCCCCCCCTTTTGTTGTTTGCCGACAGGGGTGCCCATTTCCCCTTCAGCTACAGCTGTCCCCCCCAGACTCCAATGGCATGCTGGGAGCCCACCCCAGCATGCCCCATGCCCCTGAAATGTGGAAAGTGTCCTGCGACGTTTTCTTGTACCTGAAAGAAAGGAAACGGTCCCTCGTAGTCTCCCCGCACCCCCTCCCACAACCCACACCCACCCACTGCGCACCCAGCCTCCCCACACTCTCTCACCTATACTTACTTCAGCATGGCGCGAGTTCCATCGCTGGACTGGGAACACATCTGCACTCTTCAAAGCCAACCGCGAACTGAGGAAATGCCGTAAGCTGTAATGTAATGAATAGGGTTTTTTCAACTTTAGTGCATATTTCAGGCTATTTTTGGTTTTTCACCTTATCAACATGTTTTTGGGACCCCTCCTCATGAATTCTTGAACTGTCATGGCGTTAATCGGCCCGAAGGTGGTTTCATGTCACTGTGTGGAATCACCCTTTGGAGCTGATTAACAAAACAACAGTGCCAGTGTTCATGAGGTGGGCTCTCAAAAAGCCTATGTTGCAAATTTGGTGGAAAAAATCCAACAAATGACTGTTTTACTGAGCGTACGTTGCGCAGTTGCTACGTATGCTCGTAATTTCGCGAATTTACAATATTTTCATGCCAGATTTTCAACATTGGCATTTTGTCATACCTCCTTGTGAGCAGTATAGCTGTCATTGTTCACATCCTGGCCGAAATGTGTTTTTGCACTTCCGGCGCAGAATAGCTTGGTTGCTGTGGGAAATCAGTGTTCTGGACAGATGAAGAAAATGACAGTGACACTGTTCATGAGTAGAGGTCATAAAATGCCTATGTTGAAAATTTGGTAATGATACTCCATAAAATGACTGTGCTACGAGCGTGCATTGCGCAGTTGGCACGCATGCTCGTAACTTCACGAATTTCTAATATTTTCACTCCAGATTTGCAACATTGCCATTTTCCCAGACCTTCTTATGAACAGTACAGCTGCCATTTTTCCCATCCTGGCCAAAATGTGTTTTCACACTTGGCGCAGAATAGAGCGGTCACTGTGAAATCACTGTTCGGGACAGATTAAGAAAATGACAATGGTACTGTTCATGAGCAGAGGTCCTAAAATGGCTATGTTGAAAATTTGGTGATGATAGCCATCAATTGACTGTGTTACAAGTGTCGTTGTACTTTCCATGCACCCTTGTAACCGCAGATTTGTAATATTGTCACACACATTTCCAACAGTGACATTTTTCACACCTCCTTATAAGCAGTACAGCTGTCATTTTCACATCCTGACTGAAATGTGTTTTCACAGTTCCGCGCAGAATAACATGGTCACTGTGGGAAATCAGTGTTCAGGACAGATTAAGAAAATGACAGTGGCACTGTTCCTGAGCAGAGGTCCAAAAATCCCTATGTTGAAAATTTGATGACGAAACTCCATAACAGGACTGTGTTACAAGCGTGTGTTGAACTGTTTCCACGCACCCTTGTAACTTCACAAATTTGTAATACTGTCATGCCACATTTTCAAGAGTGGCATTTTGTCAACTCTTTATGAACACTACAGCTGTCATTTTTCACATCCTGGCTACAATATGTTTTTACACTCCTGCGGACAATAGCATGGTCACTGTGGGAAATCAGTGTTTGGGACAGATTAAGATCGACCGAGTAAGAGGGGGGAGTGACCGAGCTCAACTGAGCTCTATCGGGACTGCTGTGGATTTGTTTGTGGGCAGACAAAGGCCCCAACACAAGAGCCCAGTACAAAAGGGCAGCCTGCAGCACTGGAGGAAACAGAACGAGAGAGTGAGTGAGGGAGGAGGAGTGAGCAAACTCACCAAAGCACTGTCAGGACTGCTGCAGATTTCTTTGTGGGCAGAAAAAGGCATCAATACAGGCAGGGGCCTAGTACAAAAGGGCAGCCTGCAGCCTGCAGCGGTGGGACAAACAGTGCGAGCGAGTGAGACAAGGAGACTTAGTGAGCTCAACGGAGCTCTGTCGGGACAGCTGCGGATTTCTTTGTGGGCAGACAAAGGTGCCAACCCAGCCAGGAGCCCCATACAAAAGTGCAGTCTGCAGCGCCAAGACAAACAGAACGAGCGAGTGACAGAGGGGTACTGAGCGAGCTCAACGGAACTGTAGTGTGACTGCCGCAGATTTCTTTGTGGGCAGAAAATGCGGCAACGCAGACAGGAGCCCAGTACAAAAGGCCAGCTTGCAGCGCCGGCAGAAACGGAATGCAAGAGTGACAGACGGGCAGTGAGCGAGCTCAGTGGAGCTGTGTCAGGACTGCTTCAGATTTCTTTCTGGCCAGAAAAAGCCGCCACTGCAGGCAAGAGCCCAGTACAAAAGGGCAGCCTGCAGCGCCAGGAGACACAGAATAAGCAAGTGAGGGATGGGGAGTCAGTCAGCTCAACGGGGCTTTGTTGGGACTGCTGCAGATTTGTTTGTGGGCAGAAAAAGGCAGCAATGTATGCAGGGGCCCTGTACAAAAGGGCAGCCTGCAGTGGCACGAAAACCAGAATGAGTGAGTAAGTGAGCTCAACAGAGCTGTATTGTAACTGCTACAAATTTCTTTATGGGCATAAGAAGGCAGCAACGCAGGCAGGAGCCCAGTAGAAAAGGGCGGCCTGCAGCGCCGGCAGAACAGAATGAGCGAGTGAGAGAAGGGGAGTGAGCGAGCTCAACGGAGCTTTGTCAGGACTGCTGCAGATTTCTTTGTGGGCAGAAAAAGGCACCAACAGAGGCAGGAGCCCAGTACAAAAGGGCAGCCTGCAGCGCCAGGAGAACTGGAATGAGTGAGTGAGACAGGCGGACTGAGCGACTTCAACGGACTTCTGCCGGGACAGCTGTGGATTCCTTCATGGGTAGAAAAAGCCACCAACACAGGCAGGAGCCCAGTACAAAAAGGCAGCCTGCAGTGCCAGGAGACGCAGAATGAGTGAGTGACACAGGGGGAGTGAGCCACCTCAATGGAGCTCTCTCAGGACAGCTGCGTATTCCTTCCTCGGCAGAACAAGGTGCCAACGCACGCACCAGCCCAGTACAAAAGAGCAGCCTGCAGCACTGGGACAAACAGACTGAGCCACTGACAGAGGCCCACTGCGCGAGCTCAACTGACCAACGCAATCAACATTCGGCATTGACAAATGCTTGTTATCTTTAAGTTCATTATTAGTATCTTTTTTCTTCTCAGAGGAAAATACTGTGAGACATCCATGAATATAAACCTTATATGTTTCCCATAGCGTTCCCACATAATTGCCACCTCAGTCATTGATTACAAAGAATCTTTCGGGCTCCTTTATAATCCATTCTTTACATTCTTCATTAAATTACAGTGGCATGTTTAAGTTCCATCTTGGTTGTCCATTCCTGGTGCCTGCAAACACTAAGGTGGCATTAAGTAAAGCAAGGTCAGACAGAGTTATTTTATCAATTCTGGAGTAACTAATGTTGTTACAAGATCTTCTGTCCACAAATATATGGCCTAATCTACTGTATGTGTTGTGTCTTGCAGTGCAGATGGCGAAATCTTTGTCTTGGGGATGAACTAATCTCTATGAGTCTATTAGACCTAGATCGTTGACGGCATTTATCAAGCACTGTCCTGATTTTGTTGCACTAAGTTGACTTTCCCTCCATTTGTATCTAATAGGGGGTTGATTACTTCACTGAAATTTCTTCCCCAAAAATTGCCTCATATTCCCCTTAGGTTCCAATCTCAGGTATCAGTATACGAAATAAATCCCTGTGACTGCAATTCAGTGCATAGATATTTCAGAAAACTATTTTCCTTCCATTTATTTTTCCCAATAGAATTAGATGGCATCCTACAACATCAATTTTGTGGACATATTTGATTAACTTAATTCCTCTTTTAATAAGAATTATAACTCCCCTTTTCCTCTTAGTAAAGCAATAATATTATTTGTGGTACTCTGCACTAGAAAGTAAAAAGAAAACATAACAAGCATTTGTCAATGCCGAATGTTTGCTTGCTGATATTAGCATTGGAAATGCAGGAGTTAGACAGATGCAGAGTAGGAATGGCAGTGAAGTATTGAACTTCACACCAACCCCACCTCCACCCTGTAGAGACAGTCAAGCATTGGGGCATGCGTTTGGGTTGTCACCCATAACGTTCATGTCATTTCACCTCACCCTATCCTGCAGACACTGACAAGTGCTGAAGTGTGCCTTGGGGTGTTCGGCTTTAGTCACCCCACTCCATAAGGACATATGCTGAAATGGGTGCAATATAGAATGGGGTAAACTGTGGGGTCGAAGAGTCCAAGGCACAGCTCGATGCCTGTCAGTGGCTTCAGGGTGGGGGATAGGGTTGGAATGGCATGAACATTACAGTCGGCAATCCAAAGGCACAACCCTGATGCCTGTCAGTCTGTACAGGGTGGGACGTTATGGTTGGAAACCGTAACGCCTCGGGCACGTGTTGGTATTTGCAGCACAAATTTTCGACATCGGCATTTTGTGGCCCCCACCTCAAGAAAGCATTTGGGACTTCTTCTCATGAACAGTGGCACTCTGATTTTATCAATATGTCCCGAAATTTGAGTTTCCACAGCAACTGTGCCATTGTGTGCCAGATGTACAAAAACACAGATAGGGCAGGATGTAAAGAATGACAGCTGTACCATTCATAGGGAGGTGTGAAGAGATGGCAATGTTGAAAATCTGTAGTGAAAGTATTAAAAATGCTCAAACTGTGCAATGCATGCGTGTAACACAATCATTTAGTGGAATTATTTCACAAAATTTTGAACATAGGCATTTTGTGACCTCTGCTCATGAACACTGTCACTATGATCTTCTTAATCTGTCCCGAACATTGATTTCCCACAGCAACCGCGGTATTCTGCGCCAGATGTATAAACACATATTTTGGGCAGGATGTGAAAAATGACAGCTGTACTGTTCAAAAGGAGGTCTTAAAAATGGCAATGTTGAAAATCTGGAGTGAAAATACTACAAATTTGCGAAGTTACAAGGGTGCATGGAAACTGCATCATGAACTCTTGTAACAGTCATTTTATGGACATTTGTCACCAAATTTTCAACATAGGGATTTTATGACCTCTGCTCATGAACAGAGTCACTGAGATTTTACATACGCACATACGAATCTGCCAGAAGAACACACCAATTGGTCTATGTAAGTCTGCCTGAGTGTGCAGCTAGCATCCTAGATTGCAGCTGCCCCAGCCTCCTCCCACTCAGTTCCTCCCCTGCTTGTCCCAGCCCCTGCCCTCCGACTCTTCCTCTTGCTTTACCCTAGTCCTCCTTAAAGCTATTGACTGTTCTACATGTTACCACACCCTCTGGCAGTGCATTTCAACTAAACACCACCCTCTCAGAGAAGTAGTGCCTCCTCATTTCCCTCTTGAAACGTCCCCCTTTCAACCTTAGTCCATGCCTGCTCGTCTCTCTTCCACTCCTCAGTTTAAACACCCTCTCAGTGCTAGGTTTAGTTGCCCCCTCAGGTATTTAAATGCTTCAATCATATCTCCCCATCCCTCCTCTCCTCCAGTGTGTACATGTTCAGGTCCTTCAGCCTAACTTCATATTTCTTTCCTTCCATCCCCTTTAACATTTTTGCTGCCCTCCTTTGCACCCCCTCCATTAACTTTATATCTCTCCTCAGGTATGGCCTCCAGTATTGCACATAGTACTCTAGGTGCGGTCTGACCAATGATCTGTAGAGAGGTAGGATTACATCCCTGTGTTTGGATGAGAACCCCTTTGCGATGCACCCCAGCATCCTGTTTGCCTTCGCTGCTGCTCTCGTGCAGCGGGCTGAGTTGTTCATGCTCCCAGTTACCAAGACCCCTAGGTCCTTCTCCTCCTCTCTGATCCCCAACCAATAGTCCCTCTTCTGGTTCTTAGCCCTGAAGTACATCACCTGACACTTCTTTGCATTGAATCCTAGCTGCCACTCCACTGACCATGTCTGTAGTTTGGTTAGGTCCCCCTGTAGTTTTCCCCATCTGTCCTCTTCATCCACCGCCACCCCCAAGTTGGTATAATGTGCAAACAGACTAACCCTGCTCTCCACTCCGTGTGCTATATCAGAATAAAGGCCCCGATAGCACCGGGCTCAGCACTGACCCCTACGGCACCCTGCTTGTCACTGGTCTGGGTGCCGAGAGCTCCCCCACCACCACTACCCTCTGCACCCTTCCCTGTAACCAGTTCTCTATCCATTTAGTCAACTTTTTTCCCCACCCCACTGCCGTCAGCTTCCCCCCCCAGTCTCCCATGAGGCACTGCATCAAAGGCCTTACTGAAGTCCAAGTACAGGACATGTACTGCATGGCCTCTGTCCAACTCTCTTGTCGCCCAGTCACAATACTCTGTTAGGTTGGTTTGACAAGACCTCCCTGAGATGAACACTTGTTGCCACCCATCTTGGAGGCCATTACTGTCTAGGAATGCCACCAGCCTCTCCTTCAGGATAGACTCCATAAGCTTATCCACTATGGACGTGAGACTTACCGGACGATAATTTCCTGGCTCCTCCCTAGGCCCACTCTTGTGTATGGGCACCACATGGGCCACCCTCCAGTCCTGGGGCACACACTCCATTTCCAGGGAGGTGTTGAACAGATTTGCCAGCACCTCAGCCAACAGCTCCGCCATTTCCCTCAGCAGCCTGGGGTGGATGGCACTGGGACTTGGTGCCTTGTCCACCCTTACTGCCCTCAGCCCCTCTAGCACCCTACTTCCTGTGATCACTTTATCCATCACCTCCTCCCCCCTTTCCCCACCGCCCCAGCCATTCTAGTAATGGGCCATCTATCTCCTTAGTGGAAATGGAGCAGAAGTACTCATTTAGAATTTCCACTTGCTCCTCCCCCTTTTCCAGCCAATCCCCTCCTTACTTTATTCTGACAATATGTTCTTTGCACTTCCTCTGTTCCCTGACATACATAAAAAGTCCTTTTCCCTTCCTTTTATGCCCTGTGTGGAACTTAATTGCCTTGAGGCCTTAGCTATTTTCACCCTCCTGGCAACCTCCCTTGACCAACTCCTGAAAGCCTCCTTATCCTCTGCCTTCCCTGTTCTCCTGTACTTCTGGTATGCAGCCGTCTTTGCCTTCACCCCTTGCAGCACTTCCTTGTTCATCCAGCATGGTTTCTTGCCTCTGCTCTTCTTACTCCTAGCCCTGGTGCAGGCTACTGTGGCCTTTGTTAGCCTAGTCTTTATAACTCCCCACTTTTGTTCTGCATCCACCCCCGGCCTTATATCCTGGAGTCTTCCTTGCAGTATTGCTCCCATCCCCCCAAAGTCCAGCCTAATAAAGTCCACCATCCTAGTGCCCGTGCCTCCTGTCTCCCTGCCCAGCGCGACAACAAGCCACACTGTTTGGTGGTCGCTACCTGCTAGTTAGTTCTCCACCCTTACCTCCCTCACCACCTCCCCATTTGCCAGTAGTAGGTCCAGAGTACTACCAAGCCTTGTAGGCCCACTTACCAATTGCATGAGAAGGCCGTCCTAGAATGCATCCAGGAGCACCTGCTCCCTGGTACTGTTAGTGACAGGATGCTCCAGTCAACCTGTGGTAGGTTAAAATCCCCCACTATCACCACACTCCCCCTTCTACATGCCCTCCTTATCTGCTCTGCCAACTCCCCATTCAATTCCCCTGATTGGGCTAGTGGTCTGTACACCACTCCCAGCCTCAGCTTTCTGCCCTTGGAGTGCAGGAGCTGCACACAAAGTGCCTCTGTCTTCTCCGCTTCTCCCTCATCCCTTATGCATTTAATCCTTCCTCACATAGAGTGCAACCCCCTTCCAACCCCCCGGTCCCTCCTGTATATTCTGTATTCCAGGATTGCCAAGCCCCAATCATGGTACTCTGTGGCCCAAGTCTCTGTCACTGTAGCAATGTCCACCTTCCGCTCCGAAAGGAGCACCTGAAGCTCTGCAGTTTTGTTCCCCAAGCTTCTTGTGTTGAGAGAGACCACCTTCCACCCATAGCCTCTTTCTCCTCACTCTTCTCCTCCTTGGCCTGTGTCCCTCCTCCCGGTAGTCCCCACCCTTTCTCCTCCTTATTCTTACCAGGTGGTGGTGCCTTCTGTATTACACTCAGACCACTCTGTCCGTCCCCTCCAAGAGTTACTATGCCTCCACCTTTACCTATATCTAGAGGGGTGAGCTCATTAGGCTCCCCTGTCCGGACCTTTCTACAAACCTCAGTCTTTTGGCCATCCCCCTCACTAGTTTAAATCCACCTTAGTAGAGATTTACCTCTCTAATCCTGTCTTTAATACTCCCTTCCCCTTCCTGCTCAAGTGTACCGTGTCCCCCGCATACAAGTCACTATTTCCCCAGACCCTACCCTAGTTAGTCACTAACCCATAATTTTTGGTGTGGCACCAATCCCTCTGCCCCTTGTTAAACTCCTCAATCCTACCATTCCTCCCCATGTTTGCACATAGTACGGGGAGTAACTCCGAGAATGCCACCGACTCCCCCACCCCCCACACTGCTTGCCTAACTACTCAAACCTCCACCTCACTACTTCCACAGTTTCCCCCGCCAAGTCTTTTGTACCCACATGCAACAGTAAATGAGGTTTCTTCCTCCCCCTCACTGCACACTTGAGTAGTGCCTGCCCTGCCCCTCCTGCAGTCAACCTGGGGATAGCTTCAATCCAAATATGGCTGTACCTTCCCCCCTTCCGCCCCATCTCACCCCTTTCAGTATACAATCCCCTAGGATGAGTACCCCTCATCCCTTAGTCCTTTTCCCTTCTAATGCCCCTTTCACCACCCCAGTATTCGATCTTCCCTGCCCCTTACCCCTGCCAGCTGCACACTCTGTGAATTCTGTATGTGTACCCCCTACTTCCTCCTCACCCCTTTTCTCTACCTTATTCCTCCCATCCCCCTTGAACCCCTTCCCAGCCTGACTACTTTCTACTGGGCTTCCCATGTCGACGTCCCTCCTCCCCTGTTGATTTCCAACCCCTCTCCTATCCCTGCTGTTGTCGATCTGGAGCCCCTATTCCCTTCTACCCTGATAGTGATGCCCCTCCCATCCTTTCCCCTTCCCGTAGCCTTCTCTCCTCCAGTCACCACCCCCTCTTTCCTTACTAGTCCGCCTTCTACCCATTCGTCCTCACTATCTCTTCCCCTAGCTGTTGCCATCCCTCTCATGCCCCACTTGTCCTCCCCCCTTCAGTATGTTCCTGCTCCCCCTCTCTCTCTCCCATAGCAGAGGCTCTAATCTATTCCTAGTTAATACCCCTCCTACATCTCTTCCCCTGTTGGTTCCCCTCTCCTACTTGTTCCCCTCCATGCCACCACTGGTCCCACCCCTGCTCCCTCCCTATCCACAGCCATCTGCTCTCTCCCTTGGTACTCCTCGTGGTCTCTACCTCTCCCAACAGGAGGCCCCCCCTTCGCCTCGGGCAACCCCTTCCTTGTCCTCTCTTTTCTGCTAGATCCTCTGATACTGGGGTCGGTTTCAGTCCCTAGTTGTTCTTCCTCTGTCCCCCCTTGCCATCCCCTATTCCACCCCTATCCAGGATGCCTACCATACTCATCTGCCCTGCCACTTAGACTATTCTCTAACCTCCACAGTTCCTCCCTCAAACTAGCCAGTCATCTACAGACCATACACCCCCCATCCTCAAAGCCCAGTCCAGGATCATGGTGGACCCAATCCCTGTACACCCCACAACCCATATAAAGATGCCCACCCTATTAACATGTGGCACCTGCCCCATTTTGGCCCTCATCTTATGTAAAGGGCTCTTGTACCCAGGTTCCGTACCCTACTACAACTGTTAAGCCCCATTTACTCAAATTCCTGTTCCCCCCCCACACTCACACTAGTCCCCCTACTGGCCCATTGCCGACCAGGGTAATTCAGTTTCAAATCTCATCCTTTAGATACTGTATTACTGTAACAATCCTAAAGCCTCCTTGTCCGTTTTTCACCCCTCAGCTACCATACTTTTTGTTCTCAGCTCTCATATAGTTTCACTTAGCTCAGTTAGAAATCCTATTGCACTCCAAGTATTACTCAGCTCAGTTAAAGAAATAAACAGAACAAATAAATATGTATTATTACAGCAATCATAACAGTATAGTTCAGTACTTAGCTCAGTTGGAGAAATAAACAGAACAATTAAATCTGTATTATTACAGCACTCCTCAAAGTATCCAATCATTGCTTTGTCTCCACACCAGAGACCCTGCTGTAGTATAGGACCACAGAAGACCCTGGGCAGGAGAGTGGGCAACTCTTAAGTCCCAGCAGAGCTCTGTTGAGCTCGCTCACTCCCACGTCTCTCACTCTCTCATTCTGTTTCTCCTGGCGCTGCAGGCTGCCCTTTTGTACTTGGCTCCTGCCTGCATTGGCGCCTTTTTCTGCCCACAAAGAAATCTGCAGCAGTCCCGACAGAGCTCTGATGAGCTCACTCACCCCCCCCCCACTCGCTCATTCTCTTTCTTCAGGCGCTGCAGGCAGCCCTTTTGTACAGGGCTTCTGCCTGCATTGGCACCTTTTTCTGCCCACAAAGAAATCTGCAGCAGTCCCAATAGAGCTCCGTTGAGCTCGCTTACTCCCCCTCTCTCACTTGCTCATTCTGTTTCTCCTGGCGCTGCAGGCTGCCCTTTTGTACTGGGTTCCTGTCCGCATTGGCACCTTTTTCTGCCCACAAAGAAATATGCAGCAGTCCCGACTGAGCTCCGCTGAGCTCACTCACTCCTCCTCTCTCACTTGCTCATTCCATTTCTCCCAGCCCTGCAGGCTGCCCTTTTGTACTGGGCTCCTGCCTGCGTTCGTGCCTTTTTCTGCCTACAAAGAAATCTGCAGCAGTCCTGACAGAGCTCAACTGAGCTTGTTCACTCCGCCTCTCTCTCACTCGGTCAATCTTAATCTGTCCCAGACACTGATTTCCCACAGTGACCGTGCTATTCTGACCCAGAAGTGCAAAAACACATTTTGGCCAGAATTTGAAAAATGACAGCTGTACTTTTCATAAGGAGGTGTGAAAAAATGCCAGTGTTGAAAATCTGGCGTGAAAATATTGCAAATTTGCAAAGTTACAAGGGTGCGTGGAAACTGCTCCATGCACACTTGTAACAGTTATTTTGTGGACTTTCATCACCAAATTTTCAACATTGGCATTTTAGGACCTCTGCGCACGAACAGTGTCACTGTCATTTTCTCAGTCTATTTCGAAAACTGATTTTCCATATCGGCTGTGCTATTCTGCACCAGAAGTGCGAAAACACGTTTTGGCCACGATGTGTAAAATGACAGCTGTTACTGTTCATAAGGAAGTGTGGAAAAATACCAATGTAGAAAATCTGGACTGAAAATATTACAAATTTGCAAAGTTACGAGCATGCGTGGAAACTGCGCAATGCACGCTCGTAAAACAGTAATTTTTTGGATTTTTTTCACCAAATTTGCAACATAGGCCTTTTGTGAGCCCACCTCATGACCAGTGGCACTGTTGTTTCTTTAATCGGTCTTGAAAGGTGATTCCGCATAGTGACCACAAAATCACCTTTCGGGACCGAATAACGCAATGACAGTGACTGAATTCATAAGGATGGGTCCCAAGAACCGCATGCTAAATATCTGGTGCCAGAATTCCCACAAATGCCCAAGATCTGCACCAGAGTTGAAAAAGCCCTGTTTATGCCATTATACAGCTTATCGGCATTTCTTCAGTTTGCGGTCGGCGTTGAAGAGTGCAGACCTGTTCCCGGTCCACTGAAGATCATCGCGCTGTGCTCCGGAGGTAAGTATAGGGTGAGGGGAGTGTGTGGGGAGGTGAGGTGCTCAGAGGGTGGGTGCGGGTTGGGGGATGGACCACCAAACTCTTCGAGGGACCGTTTTCTGTTTTACAGGTGTTCAAAAAAAAAATACATTGCAGGACATTTTTTTTTCAGGGATTTTGGCACACTAGGGTGGGCTCCCAGCCTGCCATCTGAGTGTTTTGGGGGGGCTGTAGTTGACTGGGGATTGGGCACCCTCGTCTGCACATACTAGTGGGGGAGAGAGCAGAGGGGGATTGGGCACCCCCTCAGCACACAGCAACTGAGATGGGGGACATTATGCTGACGGGGATTGGGCTCCCCCATCGGTAAATTGAACTGGGGGAACTGAAGCCAACGGGGATTGGGGCCCTCGTCGGCAAAAAAAGACTGTTGGGGGGCGCATGCGGCCAGGGGGGATTGGGCACCCCATCAGCACACAACAAATGGGGAGGGGTCTACATTGTGCCGATGGGGAGTGGGCTCCCCCATCGGTAAATGTACTGGGTCAGGGCCAGCATACGGACGGCAAGATACCACCCTGCAATGATGGGTCGCTCCCTCTTTGCAGTGAAATGGCTGACACTGCAATGACGAGGTGGCCCCTGATTGCAGCTGTGAAAACGTTTCTAATTTGGTGGCATGTCTACAGAACCAGTGTCATCAAGACACTGTGCCTGCATTGGTTCACCAGTGACAAGTCTCCAAATGCAGTGCCCCCGTTGGCTGCCAGAGTGCTGCACCTCCACAACCCGGCTTCTCTTGTTGTCAGATATCGTTTCTTATGATGCGCGCAAGCAAACATAAAAAGGAAACAATAAAGAAACAATCTCTAGTGCATTACTCCCCTTTCCTGCACTCCCCCATACAAAACTGACTATATATCTATATCAGTATCTATCTATCTATCTATCTATCTATCTATCTATCTATCTATCTATCTATCTATCTATCTATCAATCTATCTGTTTATCTATCTGTCTATCTGTCTGTCTACCTACCTATCTACCTATCTATCTGTCTGTCTGTCTGTCTCTGTCTGTCTATCTATCTATCTATCTATCTATCTATTCAAACACACACACACACACACACACACATACCAGGAACTGAAAATCTCTTTCAACACTCACTCCCCTAGTCTGATCACCCAAGTCACCAAAATGTCATTATTTAAAAGGGAACGGTCAGCACTAATAGCCACACACCCAAGTCCTGGGCTAGTCCAAACTGCACTTTGTGTGTAACAACATTTTTGTTTTGCTTACTGCTTACAGCAGTATTGTCCAGTGTATCAGTCTGATTCTGCTGACTCCTAAGCTGACACATGCTGTAACCAGCAATTCCAGAATCCCCTGAGCTGACATTAGAGCAGGGCTGCAGCAGTGGGAGATTCAATAGCCTACAGTGCATGTTAGAGTTTATATAAGCTCTTATCTTCTGTTTGTATGTCCCACTGCCCTCACAAGGCTAAGTACAATTACAGAGGATTGTATTTTACCCCAGAAGAACACCAGAACTGGCAAACATCTGATTGGTGCTTGTAAAAGCTCTAACAGGTACTGCAGGCTATTGAATCTCCCACTACTACAGCTCTGTTTTGATGTCAGCTGCAGAGGACTCTGGGATTTATAGTTTCAGAAAATCTCAGCTTGCAAGTCAGCAGAATCAGTCTGATACAATCTACTATACTGAAGTAAACATTAAGTGAAAAAATATTTTTGCACACAAAGTGGAAATATGGACCAGCCTCTGGCTCTTAGTTCTGACTGCTCCCCTTTAACAGTATCTCCCCATCATGACCCCGATTCATGATTGTAGTGGACCAACAGTTGTTTAACTAATGGCTCCATAGAAAGTAATATAGCTAGGCTGAAGAGAAGGCATAGCAGCAGTCGTGTAACAGGAAATGCTGGTGACCTGGGTTTGGGATGGAATGGGGAATGTAGGGATTGGCTGGGGGAAGAGGATTGTGTATCCCAGGGGGTGCTATCCTTCTCTGGTGATGGAGGGCAGCAGAATTCTCTACCATACTGCCACACGAGTGACCACAGGTGGCAGTGAAATTAAATCTGACTGTGGAAGTGTGAGTGCTAGTGCCATGCAAGATCACACTTCTGCCTGCACAAACACTATCAGCACCCTTGCTGCTGGCATTATAAAGGGTCTATGTAACTCAAGGAAGAAAACTGTGATAGTGGAGCAGCACTATGCCAGCCAACCTGACTGCCCACCACCTTCCACACTCGATGACTGGAAGCAGAGCTGCCTGAACTCCTGAGGAAATCCACCACAGACTACCAGGAAGAAGATCGGGACTCTGTGGACACCGTGAAGCTGGGCAAGAAACAGAGAAAAGAAGGATAGGTAGGGGAGGTCATTATGCCAAGGAGGGCAGCTTCGGTGATGGCAGAATAAACATAATTAGAAAAAAAGTAATACGGGTATCTTGGGGGTTTGAACAGCCTATAACACTGATGTGCTTAGGAGATTGTCTGGATTTGGTGTATCAGGGTTAAGCAAGGGAGTGGACTATGTGTTTAAAGATGTCACCAGCCCCTAGCATAACGTCAGCTGTCAGCATATACTGTTTAACTCTTGTGTGAGGGAGAATATTTTATTTAGTTGTACTTTGGTAGCTGGGTAAAGTCCACTAGGGCAATGCCTGTTTACAGGGGCAACCCAGACATAGCACATGACAAGACAGTGATACAGATAAGGATAAGCATGTGAACAATTATACAGAAACATAGAGCATGACAGCAGAAACTCATACTCCCTATAATCCCTGAAACTTTCCCTGGAACCTAATGTTCCTCCATGGTACTAAACCTCCCCATCCTACCCCATTCTCCTCCCAGGTCTTGTTGCGCCACATGATCACTGTTCCCTTCATTCTGTTCCATGCCTGCTTGAATCTCTTGACTGTGTTTGCACCCACCACCTTGACCAACAGACTGTTCCAAGTTTCTACCACACTTTCTGTCAATAAGTACTTTTTTATGTCCCTCTTGAACCTCCCTCCTGTTAATTTCCACTCATGACCACATGACCTTGATTTCGTATTCAGGGTAACTAATTCCCCACAGTTTACTTTGTTAATTCCTCTAAGTAACTTGAAGGTCTCTAGTATAACTCCCTTCTCCCTTCTGGTTTTCAGTGAGTACACATTTAGTGCCTTGAAATGCTTCTCATAGGATTTGCCCTGCTGGCCCTGAATCATTTTTGTTACTCTGCGCTGCACTGTTTCCAGCCTATCGCTGTCCTTTCTGAGATGAGGACTCCTTTACTGAACACAGTACTCCAGGTGAGGCCTCACCAGGGATCTGTATTGGGGAAGATTCTCTCTTGCATTCTATTACATTCCAGTTCAGGAAAAACAGTTACATTTGCAAAAGTCAAGAAGGTACTGTTTGCAAAAGCATTTAAAGGACCACAGAGATTTTGGTTTTCAAGTTCCCTTAATATGTAAAATGCTATCTAAATAGAATGCTAAGCCTACTAAAAGGGGGTTACTGGTGGGTTGCCCCTCATGCAGCAATCTCCAGATATTCTATGAGGACTAAGCCCTCCTCATTTGTCAAGCTAAAGAACTTTGCTTTTCTGCCAATCTTGTTGAAGGAGAAAGGAAGTGCAGGGCTAGAAATGACTAGAATTGGAACTGGATGACCAAGGGAGTAGCCAAGAGTAGCAGAGGAGGGCTAGAGAATTATTTGTATTTTTTTCACAGTTTTGGTTCCGAGAAAGAATGCCTAGTACCTCTGGCACAAAGGTGCAGCAATAGGACTACCACTGATGATACCAGTGACTCAGATTTGGGAACAAGTCTGGGTTATTGAAGGCCAGCCGGGGGAGGGGGGGAGTCAGAGTGACACGGATGTAGCAGGTGACCCCAGGTAGAGCTTCAGATCAGTGTCCCTTAGGGCAGGGAAATACTGGCTGATGCCAAGATGCAGCACACTCTGCATATGTGTCTGCATATGGCATGCCAGCCACTTATGTCTCATGGGATAGCGAAAGGAGAAAAACAATAAATATGGCCTGACGCTCATGACGATGGACCCAGATATATGCAGCCCCCACATCCACCACACCGTGCACTTGTGCATAACCACTGTTGAGGTACCTCCCTCACCCCTACCCTGCCTGAAGAGAAAGCCAAAGCTAAGTGGAGGAAGGTTAGTTCTGGTGTGTGGGATGATGGGGGTTGGGTGTTCCCTTGGAGCCCCTTATGGATTTGAGCACTGGGGAATGCTGGGGACACAAAAGTGTGAATTTAAAAAAATAAAAGGAATGCCAGTTACTGAATTCCAAGTATCTGGAGGTACTGAGTAGGAATATTCATCAATTATCTGAAAAACGTATTCACAAACCCTTAAAGCAGTCATTGCTACCATATAATGACACCCCTTTCCAAATGAGAACAGCATCTAGTCAGTCTCCACAACTGATTAATAAGAAAAATTGGTTAAATAGGTTTACATTTGGTAAGCTGTTAAAATATGATTTTTTTTCTGTTGAGTGATTTTTCCCTATAAGGAGAAGCAGAAAAAAAATTCATTTTTTTTTCTGATACACACTTGATTGCTTGTAGCATGTAGTCTTTCAAAGTTATGATTCTTAACTATGATACACATCGGGACCCTGTGCAAGGGATCCATAATTACCTGCTTTTGTTTTTCTGAATTTTCTATAATCCACATGACTGCAAATGTGCACATGTCCAGAAGGGTTAAATCCTTTGGAATTCCTCTGCAATTCTTCTATCTCCTACCAGCCGCTGGGTGGATGAGTACTTCAAAGCATTATTCTCACTAAGTTCCCTGCACTGAGCTATTGTATGATACTAATTTATTCAAATCTCTCCACGAACTTGCATGTGGTACCCATGGAAGGCAGAACTGAGCCTTAAGGTGAATGCTTTATCAGGCTTTGAGCAGACAACAGGTTTAGTGTTTCGTGGCCTTTGACTACCATACTTCGGTGAGACGAACATGAGAAAGGTGGGTAAATAAGTTATGAAGCCAAACATACAAATGTATCATTCTGAGCTTCAGCAACTGCTGCAGTTCTTAGTTGCATTCATTATTTATGTTTTGCAAGCAGATTGTTCACACGTTCATCTAATCTACGCAATTTGAGCTAAATGTCTAACAAAAATAGAATGGAAATGCTTGTGCAATTCCCTGTCAATTTTTTGGATGATATTGCTAGAGACCTGAATGTGACTAGTGACAATTTTATGATTTTGAGGGCTCACAGCAAGATTAGCTATTGAGCCCTGTAAAGCCACATAACTTGTACTCAATCTAAAATGCATGCACATCAATTGATTTTCAATATAACTAATGTCATCTTTATTTTTTAAGGGGGGGGTGGCAAGGTTTGTCCTTGTGGAATCTCTGCCTACTCAACCCATGTTTGCCTCTCTGCATCTATCTACCTATCTATCTATCTATCTATCTATCTATCTATCTATCTATCTATCTATCTATCTAATCTATCTCTCTGTCTCTCTCTCTCTCTCTCTCTCTCTATATATATATATATATCTGTCTATTTGTCTATCTGTCTGTCTATCTCTGTATCTATCTCTATCCATCTATCTCTCTCTCTCTCTCTCTCTATCTCCCCATCCCTGTCTCCCTATCTCTCTGTATCTCCCTGTCTGTCTGTCTGCTGTCTATCTATCTATCTACCAACCTACCTAAATATCTGGGGGTCAGAGCGGATGACCGACTATCACTTGATGCTCTGGTGTTAGCTGTCATCTGCTGAAGCCCTTTCTTAAACCTGAAGAACTGGTGGTTGTGGTTCATGCCTTTGTGACCTCATGACTTGACAACTGTAATGCTGTGTATCTTGGGCTTTCTGGAAGTAGGGCGCACCATCTCCAGCTGGTGCAGAATGCCTCGGCCAGTCTAATATCAGGCACATGCACTTTTCAGGATATCACGCTAGTGATGTGGAATTTACACTGGCTCCTAGTTAGATGATGTATCACATTCAAGACCTTGATGGTCTTCAAGATCCTGCATGAGTTGGATCCTGGCAACATGAAGGAACATCTGCACCCATATGTTCCACATCACCGTCTCCACTTTGCTGGGGAGAATTATGCTGCAGGCCTTCAGGCCTGCCTTAGATATTCTGGAAATAAGGCAATTGCAGCGACTGTTCCCCAAATGTGGAAAGCCCTTCCTTCTCACCTATGAAATATCTCATCAGTGAAGGTTTTTAAGAAATCTCTAAAATTGTATCATTTTTACCCTGGCTTTTAATAACTATGGATAAAATCCTTGTTTATTGGTTTTATCCAGGATTGTATTGATTATTGAATTTTACTGTTTATATTTCTTTTTCTGTTGTATATTTATGTACAGTGCCTTGACCCCTTGAGATAGGGCATTTTAAAATAACAATGTACATGTGAACTGAATTTACTATATATCCACAGTGTCTGTGTCTATTTATCTATGTCTATTTGTCTATCTATGATTGTTTGTCTCATACCTTCCTGAGTAATTCCGTGGCATTATGAAGTTACATCAGATGGCTCTGCATGTGTTCTTTCTAGGGCTGTCAGAACCTGCTAAAGATCTGGGTTCTGGTTCTGGGCTAGAACTTTAAAAATAGTTCTAGGGTTCTAATCTTCTTTAGAACTCAAACTCTTTTGTGTGTAGGCTTGGAGAGAAAGAACTGATAAATATACTGAGAGGAGAAAAAACATACATAAAAAAAGCTGCACTCTCAGCACAGCAATAATATTGGTTCACTGCACATGCAGAAAAGAGAAACACATTGAGCCTCTCTGAGTGCAAATGCCAAGTATCACAATTCCATGCCTTTAGCACATCTGCATATGAGCAGCACATTCTCTCATTTTCTCCCTCTAAAACATTTTTAGCATATAATTCCCAATACTTAGTTTGTTTTCCAGGCTGGCATCCTCTGTTTTTGAAATGAATAAAGAAAAAAGGCTTGTTTTAGCAGTTAGAACCCTTATCACTTAGAACCCATGGGTGTTCTAGTTCTAAATTAGAACTCGAACCCATGGGTTCTAAAAGGGTTCTAATATTTCTAGAACTAGTTCTGGCAACCCTAGTTCTTTCCTACTGTTGTAACAAAAACAACAACTAACAAGCATTTGTCAATGCCGGAATGTTGCTTGCTTGTATGTGCTGTTTAGGTATTTGGAAGTGACAGTTTCATGCCTTCCTCCCAAGACATCCACTGTGTCTTTCCGTTCAGTATTCACAGAAGAGTGGGAGGGGCAAGGGCCACAGCAGTACAGCAGTTGCCAAGGGGGTGGTGAAGAGGTGGACAATAGTCCATTCAAAGGCAAAAGAGTCCTGCAGGAGCTCATTAAATTGAAGGTGGACAAAGCGATGGAACCAGATGGCATACGCCCAAGGATATTAACAGAACTGCAAAAGGAGATAGCAGTACCTCTGGCAGCCATGTTCACTGAGTTATTCAACATGAGTGAATTGGAGGAGGGCACATGTGGTCCCTCTACACAAGTCCGGCAGCAGGGAGGAGGCAGGGAACAATAGGCCATTCAGCCTCACCTCAGTAGTGGGGAAGATCATGGCGACATTGCTTAAAGAAAGGATAGTGGGGCATCTAGATGCCATCGGAACCCAGGACCATAGACGACATGGATTCACAGTGTGGACATCATGTCAGATAAATCTGGTTGATTTATTTGACTGGGTGACAAAGGAAGTGAATCAGGGTGGGGCAGTGGACATCGCCTACCTTGATTTCAGCAAAGCCTTTGACACCATCCCATATAGGAGGCTGATAAACTAGCTGGGTAGGCTGGGCATGGGGAAAGGGTGGTAAACTGTTAGAAACTGGCTAACAGACAGGAGGCAGAGAGTGGTGGTAAATGGTATGCAGTCTAGGGAGAGGGGCGACCAGTGGGGTGCTGCAGGGATCGGTCCTGAGCCAGTTCTGTTCAATGTCTTCATTAGTAATATTGCAGAACATCTGAAGGGAATTTTTCACCAAATTTTCAACATAGCCATTTAAGACCTCTGCTCATGAACAGTGTCACTGTGATTGTCTTAATTGTCCATTACATTGATTTCGCTTGCACCCGACTGTGCCATTGTACTTCATGGTAGGAAACACGTTTTGGTGAAGATGTGAAAATGACAGCTGTACTGCTCATAAGAAGGTGTGGTAAAATGGCAATGTTGAAAATCTGGAGTGAAAATATTGAAAATTTGCGAACTTCCGGCGTGCATAGGAACTGTACAATGCGCGCTCGAAAACAGTCATTTTTGAATTTTTCACCAAATTTTCAACATAGCCATTTTAACACCTGAGCTCATAAACAGTGTCACTGTGATTTTCTTAATTTGTCCATTAGACATTGAACTCCAAGACTATCGACTGCGCCATTGTGGCTACATATGGAAACACATTTTGGGTGGGTTAGAAAATGGCAGCTGTACTACTCATAATAAGGTGTGATAAAATGGCAATGTTGGAAATCTGGAGTGAAAATATTGAAAATCATGACCTTAAGGCGTGCGTAGGAACTGCGCAATGCACGCTCGTAAAACAGTAATTTTTAGGAATTATTTCACCAAATTTTCAACATAGCCATTTTAAGACCTCTGCTCATGAACAGTGTCACTGTGATTTTCTTAATTTGTCCTGTACATTGATTTCGCACACCGACTGCGCCATTGTGCGCTACATGGGCGGAAACACATTTTGGGTGAGATGTGAAAAATGACAGCTGTACTACTCATAAGAAGGTCTGGTAAAATGGCAATGTTGAAAATCTGGAGTGAAAATATTGAAATTTCACGAACTTACGAGCCTGCGTAGGAACTGCACAACGCACGCTCGTAAAACAGTCATTTTGGAATTTTGGCACCAAATTTTCAACATGGGGTTTTTGGGACCCCTTCTCATGAATGATGTCACTGTCATGGTGTTATTCAGGCCCCAAGGGTGATTTTGCGCAGTGACTGCGCAATGACTGCGCAATCACCCTTCGGCCCAATAACGCCACGACGTGACATCATTCATGAGAAGGTCCAAACCCCATGTTGAATATTTGGTGCAAAATTCAAAAATGCCTGAGATATGCAACAGTTGAACCCCACCTATCTAGCCCATTATACAGCTTACCGGCATTTCCTCAGTTCGCGGTTGGCTTTGAAGAGTGCAGGCGTGTTCCCGGTCCACGAAGATCATTAGCGAAGTCCGGAGGTAAGTATGGGGTGGAGGGGTGTGGGAGGCTGGGTGCACAGTGGGTGGAGTGCGAGGTTGTATGGGAGGGGTCGCCTGTGACCATTTTTTCTTCACAGGTAAAAAAAAGCAGCGACATGGGATGTTTGCCATGCTGCGGGCTCCAGCATGGCACAAGGATGTTGGGGGCGTCATTGACGGATTGGGCACCCCTGTCGGCCTATGGAATAGATTGCCATGCTTGGGTGGGCAACCAGCGTGGCATTTTGGAAGCCTTTGGGGAGGCGGGGAGCACAGCACAGCTGGCGGGGGATTGGGCACCCCGTCGGCTATACAGTGTGGGGCGCGCACCTGCGTGGGCCGGCGCGTAATATGTGTGTGTGGGGGAGCTGCTCGCAGGCAGGCGATATCTTATCGCTGCTCACTCAGCGTAGCTCCCCCTTTCAACTGTATGCCACTGCATTTTGGGCGTGTCATAGACAGCTCCAGAATGCATTGGCTTACAGAGGCCGCGCCTGCCAGCACACTGACTGAATTGGAGAAGGAGGTGACACACCTCCGAAATCTCTGATGATGGCACTATGTTTCTTGCACATGCGTGCAAGCAACATAAAAATGTAAAAACACAATAGACTGTGGGATAAAGCAGGACAAACAATATGTAGCTGCCTTCAAGAGGGCTGGCAAAATGCTTGGATGCCTCAATAAAAGGGTGAGCTGCAAGGCAAACAATGGTATCCTGCCTCTTTAGAATGTCCAACTAAGGTAACACCTAAAGTACTGTATGTAGGTCTGGGCTCCCCAATACAAAAGGAACACTGAGGCAGTAGGGAAAGCAAGATGCAGGGCCACCGTTATGATCAGGGGTATGGCGCACAGAAGCTTTGAAGAGATGCTGGTGGGCTTTAGCACTTTCCTATTGAAGAAAAAGAGAGGACATATATAGAATAATTAACCTCCCTTCATTGAAAATGAGCTGATTCTCAACACTGAGTTGGACCGTTGGCATCTGTGGCATGAGAGCGAAGCTCGAGTGCCTTTCTAATGTAAGTGATCTAACAGGTGTTGAGAATCAGTGAGTTCTCAACAAAGGGGGTTATGCTGTTTTATAATACAATGTAAGCCTGTTTTCCAAAATTTCTTCTTATCTGTAAAACACAATACTCTCAAGGCTTTTGCCACTGATACAGTAGCAATAAGTGATACAGACTGCAACAGTTGATTATGAATCTGTGTGCAATGCTTTTAACAGTCTGTGAATGCTCTGCTCACAATTATGTGTTGCTGGATGCAGTATAGCTGTTTTCATTGGCAGCAGGTCAAACCTTGCTCTTCATGTTATGAAGTGTTAAGAACGACAGGTGTTAAATTCTGAAATTTGAAGAACAAGATTTAGAAAACTACAGGAAAGCATGCTTAAAGTGTATTATGACATCATTTTATCACACACTTAATGATATCAGCAATGGTTTATTATATGGTTACTTCTTCACAGACTTCATCTGCATCCTTCTCCAGTCCGGTAATGATGGTCATGGTCATCGATTGAAATGACTTCTGCTTGTTGCATGTCTGCCCCAGTCCGGGAGGAGGGGGGCATGATGTTGAAGAAGTTCTTTGGATAAGGCAACTATGACTCAAGAAAAAATTACTCACCTTAGTAATGTTGTTTCTTCTAATGGAGTCTTGCTATATTATGACATATGCAGTTTGACCCAGCCTTCGAACTGCTCCGGATGTGAAAGAGTTAACTTTCCATGCCAGGCATGTAATCTTGATCGCGAGCTCAGTTGAGAACTCTGTCTGTTGTTCTTCAAACTCAAACTATCAGATCTTCTGAGCAAACTCACTAAGATTCTGTGTGGAAGCACAAACCTACACTAGCCAACTGGCTACTAAAATATTAACCATTTTGGTCCCAAAACAAAGACTCAAGTCAGGATCCAAAAAATAAAAACCTAACACCAAACACTCCCAAAAAGGGGTGAAAAAAACAAGGTGGGCATCTACCAAGTACCAACACTGCACACCCACCCATCCCAAAGAGCAGAGGTTCTGAGAGGGGCAGGCAGGGGAGGTCATAATATCAAGACTCATTAGAAGAAACAACATTACTAAGGTGAGTAATTTTCTTCAAACAACATGAAGTCTTGCTATATTATGACATATACAAACTACAACAGTACCTCCATGGAGGAGGGATAGAACCTACTTAGGAAATAGGCTCTGAAGCACAGCTGTGCCAAACCGAGCATCACTCCTAGCCTGGATGTCCAGAAGTAATGCTTGGTAAAGTGTGAACTGTTTCCAGGTAGCTGCTTGACATATCTCTATGATAGGGATGTCCCTGGCTGCAGCCAGGGATGCAGCTGTACCTCTGGTAGAGTTAGCCCTCAGGCCTGAAGGGGGAACCTTACCCAGTTTTTGATAACAAAATTGGATACAAGAGACAATCCACCTGGCAATGGATCTTTTAGTGGCAGGTTTCCCTTTACCAACCTCACCATAAGTGAGGAGTAGTTGGAGGGAGTCAAACCTGTGACCCTTGGTATGCTCTATGTAGTAACTAAGGGCTCGCTTCACATCTAAGCTGTGCAGCCTCCTCTCACCAGAGGAGGAATGGTCAGTGAAGTAAACTGGAAGAGATATAGATTGATTAAGGTGGAAATCTGAAACCACCTTAGGCAAGAACTTCCTGTTAGTCCTGAGGACCACCTTATCTCTGTGAAAGGAGATAAAATCATACTCCACTGATAAAGCTTGTAACTCACTTATGCGTCTGGCAGAAGTGATGGCTACCAGAAACACAGGTTTCCAAGTCAAGTACTTAAGCTCTGCTGAAGACAAAGGCTCAAAGGGGGGTTGCATAAGCTGAGCAATGCAAACATTAAGATCCCAGGCGGGAGCAGGGTCCCTGAATGGAGGGTTGGTGTGAAGCAATCCCTTGAAAAACTTGGAGAATACAGGGTGAGCAGAAAGAGAAGAGGGCTTTCCTGCTGACATAAAAGCAGAGACAGCTGCCAAGTGCACTTTCAGGGTAGCTGGCCTCAGCCCCAAAGTATTTAAGTGGACCATATACTAACATACTAACATACTATTTGCCAGCAGATTAGGCCTTATGGTCTATCAAGTCTGCTCGAACCTAGATCCTTAGTTGGGTGCAGAGACCCTCCCATCCCTTGTGCTCCAGAAACCCCTATCATCCATCCCCACCCCGGGACAGGCCATCATCTGATACATCCACTTTCTGTGTCTGTCCCACCCTCTCTTAAAGCCCTCCACTGTGGATCTCTGAACCAGCTCACCAGGCAGAGCATTCCAAGGGTCCACCACCCTCTCAGTGAAAAACCTCCTCCTCTTTTCCCCCCTCACCTTCCACCTTCCAACTTCAAACCATGCCCTCTGGTGATGCCTCCCTGCTTTAGTCTAAAGATCCCTTCATGTTTACCCTATTTATTCCCTTGGGTACCTGAAGACCTCAATCATGTCCCCTGTCTCTCCTCTCCTCCAATGAAAACAGGCAGAGCTCCTCAAGTCTGTCCTCGTAAGTCAAATCCCTAGCCCTCGTATCATCTTTGTTGCCCTCCTCTGTACCCTCTCCAGGAGCTGTATGTCCCTCTTCAAGTGTGGTCTCCAGTACTGTACACAGTACTCAAGGTGTGGTCTAACCAGTCCATTGTACAGCTGCAGAATCACTTCCTTGCTCCTTGAGGTGATCCCCCTCTGCGATGCATCCCAACATCCTGTTTGCCTTGCTAAGCTGCTCTCCTGCACTGCTCAGAGTTATTCATACATGTATCCACCATGACCCTAGGTCTTTTCCCTGTTGAGGCTTCCAGCACCTCCCTCCCAGGGTGTACCTGTGTTTAGGGTTTCCCGACCAAGATGCAACACCTTGCACTTGGTGATATTAAATTAATTTCCATGTGTGAGCCCAGCTTTCCAGGGTGTCCAGGTCCTTGCAGGGCCAACCTCCCTCTTCTCCCTCAACTACTGCTCCCATCTTGGAGTCATCCATGCAAGAGACTCATTTCACACCCTATACCATCCCTGATGTCTGATATGTATGCATTAAACAGGATTGGACCCAGTACTGAGCCCTGTGGTACCCCACTACCAACCTCTGTAGGGTTAGAGCTCCCCCACAGACCACTACTCTCTGAGTGCGTCCAGCTATCCAGTTTTCAATCCATCTGACCATCAAAGGCCTACTCCTAACCCCATCAGTTTCTCCACCAGACCATTGTGGGGACAGAGTCAAACGCCTTGCTGAAGTCCAAGAATAATACATCCACAGGCTTACCCCTGTCCAGTTCTGATGTTACCCATTCATAGAACTCCACAAGGTTGGTTTGACATGATCTACCTCGTACAAACCCATGCTGCCGGACTATCCAGACCTCCCACCTCCCCAAGTAAACCCCAATCGTTCCTTTAGTATACTCTCCATTAATTTTCCCACCACCGAGGTTAAACTGATGGGTCTATAGTTTCCTGGTACTTCCTTCGACCCCTTATGGATTGGTACCCACATGTGCTCTCGCCAATCCCTATGTAGCCCTCCTGTCTCAAGTGACCTGATGAAAAGCTCCACCAGGGGTGCCAGTATGTCCGCCAATTCCCATAGTACTCCAGATGAATGCCATCCCGCCCAGGAGATTTGTCTTCTTCTTTAGAGCCTTGAGGGCAAACCACCCTTTGGTGGGATGGCATCATCTGTCCCCTCCACCTTACTGGTCTTTTTTTATCCTTATCCAGATGACAACCCTGGGGTACCTTTCCCTCCCTTTGCTCCATTTCTGTTGCTCCCCTGATCCCACTCCCTGCCGCTTCTATCCCTTTGTGCCTTGCTTTGTAGATATCCCATCCCCTCACTAGGTGAACACAGAGGCAAAGTACCAGTAATACCTCTGCCTGGTCCCTCACCCTTCCACCCACCCTTCTTCTGATCTCAATCTGCTGAGATGGCCCAGTTTTCCGCCCCCCAATGTAACGGAAGAACCCCTCTCCTCCATGTATCCCCTGTGCCAGCCTTTGCTCTTACTGACTTTGCTCCCTCACCAATACGGGTGACTTTTTCTAGATGCAAGCTGGTACATTTCTTATCCTATCCTCTTGTTGTTTTATATTTTTGTAAGCTACCTTCTTTTCTCTGACTGCTACCTGGACCTCACTGGACCACCAGCATGGTTTATGTGACCTTGCTCCCTTACGCTTCAACTTAGCGCAGATCCTGACTGCCTCATGAAGTCCCGCTTTTATGACCTCCCATCTCCTTTCCACACTTGTCGTTGAGGTAATCCCTCAGTGATCCATGAGAATATTTCCCATGCCCATAAAGTCTGCCCCCCTGAAGTCCACCGGCCAGTGTCCTAGATCTCACCCCACTCCCCAATGCTTATTTGAAACCAGACAGTATTGTGGTCACTCCCAGTCAGGGGGTCCTGTACAACCATGTCCCTTACCAGATCCCCATCTGCCAGAACCACATCCAGGACATGCCCCTCCCTTGTGGGCTCCATCACATGCTGTGTTAAGAACACATCCTGGAAGCCATCCAGCAGCCTGGACTGTGGGCAAATCAGCAGATTCTGGGGAAATATGCTTTCCAGAGCACCATATGGAAAACCTTTTCCATTTAGAATTATAAGTAGCCCTGGTGGAAGGCTTCCTAGAAGCTTTCAAGATATCGAGTACACCTTGAGAAAGGTGTAGGTCAGCAAACTCTAACTCTTCAAGAGCCAGGCCTTGAGGTTGAGGATTTGATTTGGGTACCAAACTCTCCCTGGGCACAGGTTAACAGATTGTGATTCCTGGGAAGACACAGGGAAGGTGGACTGCTAAGGACAGAAGGAGTGGATACCAGGGCTGTCTGGCCACAATCTGGAGCAATCAGAATCATCTTGCAAGGTTGAGATCTGATTTTGACTAGCACCTTGAACAAGAGAGGAAGGGGTGGAAGGCATAGAAACTTCCTTCCAGTTGAGAAGGAAGGCATCCAGAGGACTGAGCCCAACACTGGGGCCTGCAGCAAAATAGCGAAGTTGGTGATTGTCTGGGGCTGCAAAAGATCTATCTGAGGGTGCCCCACCTGCAAATACTACCTCCAGGACTAGGGATCCAGAGCCCATTCATGATGGCCCTGGGAAATCCTGCTGAGAGCATCTGCCAGGACATTGTCCTTGCCTGGGAGGTGAACTGCCATGAGGGATGTTCAAGGAATAAGCCAGAGACCACAACTTCATTGCCTCGGCACAAGGCCTAAGACCGAGTGCCCCTTGCGTGTTGCTGATGTACCACATTGTAGCGGTGTTGTCTGTTCTGACCTGTACCACTTTGTTCTGAACAGATGCAGAAAAACCTGAAGTGCTAGAAAACTGCTCTGAGTTCCAACAGATTGATGTGGAGCAGAGACTCCTTAGGGACCACAATCCCTGGGTGGTGAGGTTGCCCATGTGAGCTCCCCACCCCAAGAGGGACATCTGTAGTAAGGGTCAAGGAGTGAGATTGAGGGATGAAAGGAACCCCTTGTCTCAGATTGCTCTGATCCTGCCACCACTGTAGGGCCTGGATCAGGGTTCGAGTTACTGGGATCAATTTGGTTAGAGGATCTCTCCTTTGAGACCAGAAGGCTCTCAAATGGAACTGAATGTCCCTCATCTGAAATCTTGCTCCCTGCACCACTGCTGTGGAGGCAGCCATGTGCCCAAGGAGCTGCAGAAAATGCCTTGCTGGTCGAGAGACCTGCAGAGTGAAGGAGGAGGCCAGAGCCACCAAGGTCTTTGCTCTTTCCAGAGGGAGGAAAGCTCTGGCCTGCTTTGTGTCCAGTTCTGCGCCTATGAAGGTGAGTAGCTGAACAGGCTCTAGAACTGACTTTGGGAGATTGAGAAGGAAACCTAGAGATGTAAGCAACTGCTGGGTAACCTGAAGGTGTAATTTGACTTGGTCTGGAGACTGGCCCACTATGAGCCAGTCGTCCAAGTAAGGAAGGATGGCAATCTTTTGCCTTCTTAAATGAGCAACTGCTACTGCCAGGCATTTTGTGAATACCCTTGGGGCAGAGGTGAGGCCGAAGGGCATTGCTCTGAACTGGTAATGGCCTGAGGGCAGTTCAAATCTGAGGTACTTTCGGTGAGAGCTTCTGATGAGAACATGGAAGTAGGCATCCTTGAGGTCCAGGGATGCTAGCCAGTCCCCTGGCCTTAGAGAAGGTAAAATAATTCCCAGAGTCACCATTTTGAATTTTGGTTTTAAAAGGTGCTTGTTTAGGTATCTGAGATCCAGGATGGGCCGCCATTCTCCTGTCTTTTTTGGGGTAAGGAAGTACCTGGAGTACAGTCCTTTGCCCTCGTGTAGGGGAGGTACCCTTTCTACAGCTCTGAGAGCCAGGAGGGTAGAAACTTCTGTTTCCAGATCGAGAGCCTCTGATGGATTTGCAGGTGGAAAGGATCTGGTTCTCATCTTTGGAAATTTTTTGAAGCTGAGAACCAGTCCCTTGCTTACTACTTCCAGGACCCACTTGTCTGATGTTAAAGACTCCCAGTCCTGGACGAAGTAAGCCAGCCTGCCCCCTACAGGTAATGGAGAATCGGCCCTGGCCCTCCCATCAGGGTGCCTGTTTGGCAGGGGCTTTAGGCTGAGGGGTGAGAGCAGGCCTGCTCGTACCCCATCTGCCTCTCCCTCTGAAGAACCCCCTCTGGGCATAGGCTGAAGAGGAGGCCTGGGCTTGGTAAAAAGGTCTGTGAAAAGGCCTGCCCCTGCCCCTGGAAAGCTGCCTCTGAGGAGTGACCTGACTTTCCTTGGCCTGTGCACTCCTATAAGTGGTCCATCGCATCCATTTTCTTCATGTAATTCTCTGTCTGCTCCCCAAACAGAGAGTTACCCACAACAGGAAAATCCATGGCCTTAGCCTGGGTATCCTGTGACAGGCTAGTACACCTGAGCCAAGCCATTCTGTGAAAAGCCACAGATGTAGCCATGACTCTTGAAGATACACCATTAGAGTCCACTGCAGCATGGAATTGCACCTTGGATGCCTCAATACCATCAGCAGCCACCTGCTCCAGCTTTTTGGCAAGCTGGCCAGGAACCTGTTTCGCCAGGGCCATAACAGTATCCCATCTGGATTTCTGGTATCTTGCCACATAGGTCATATAATTTGCCTGTCTGAGTCCCAAGGATGCTGCCATGTACTGTTTCTTTGCCATGGTGTCAATCCTCCTGGAGTCCTTGTCAGGGGTGTGTGAAGCCAAGGGAATATTTGCCTTATCATAGGCTGCAGCCTGCACTACTCCAACATGGCTGCATTGTTGTGAAAGGAACTCCGTATCAGGGCCTGACAATGTGTACCTCTTGTCCATTTTTTTTATCCACAGGAGGTATAGTGTGAGGAACTTTTAAAATTTTTATTGTCTGTTTCCTAAAAGATTTATGTAAAGGGATAGACAATCTCCTAGACTCTGGGATATCCATCATTTCTACATAGTCAGGCTCCTCCTGTTCATCCACAGCTTCTTCCAAAGGGAGCTGGAGGGTTTCAGCCACTTTCTTATAAAACATAAAATGAGAAGGGGACTCAGAAAGCCTAGGGGGAGACACTCCTGAAGGTCTGTCTGGGGAGATGTCTGGTTCAATGGGCACATCCAGACTTTCAAAATCACATTCACTTTCCTCCCCCTCCTCCGCTTCATAAAATTCCTCTATATCATATTCTTGAACCGGTGGCACCGACCGAACCGACCGCTTACCTGATGGTGCCGGTTCGGTCGGAACCGGGGAAAGCGACTGGACAATTTTGATCGCTTTGGCTATCTCTGCAGCGGTTGGAGAAGGAAATTTTGGCTCCACACCTGCTGATTTTCTAGTCCTTTTTGCTGGGACTGACTCCTCCAAGTCAGCCCTCCGTTTGCCCGAGGAAGTCTCGCCCTGGTCAGAGGGCACTCTCTACGGTTCAGTTGGCACCGAACCGGGCTGGCCATCCGGGTCAGCTGACTTTTTGGCCTCTCGTTCCCTGAGCCTACCAACTGTCTTATCCAGGGTAGCTGCAGGGAAATTCTTGCAAATCTGGCAGTCTGCATTGAGGTGGCCCCAGACAATAAACACATGTGGTGTGTGGGTCAGCCTTGGCAAAGGCTTCCCCACAGACACTACAGTGCTGAAACCCAGTGGGCCTGGTTTTTCTTTTGGGTTTCTCAGACATAGTGCCAGCCTAACCAAAAACTTGCCCATTTACGGCAATTCACCAAGCAAGACACCCTTATCGGTTCCCAACCGTGTCACGGGTCGTGGAAAAAACGTAATGAAATCCGTTTTTTTTAGAACCGATAAGAACCGGGAACCGCACTCTAAATGCAATTTAATAAAGTTTAACAACAACCTGATCGGTTCAAACCGAACCGATAATACCGTTTACAAGTTCCACACAGAAATAATGTAAAACCTATCTATTACTTACGATACCACAGACGGCGCTTGAACCGACCGGCTGCGGTTAAATATAGACAAAATGCGGTTTAAAAACCAAGAATTTACCCTTTTTAACTGAGAAAATGAACCGAGCAGCAGGAGAAATCTCCGGAGCGACTGTTCAGTGAGGCAGAGTAAAGAATCTTACAGTTTGAGTTTGAAGAACAACAGACAGAGTTCTCAACCGAGCTCACGCTCAAGATTCCATGCCTGGCATGGAAAGTTAACTCTTCCACCTCCGGAGCAGTTCGAAGGCTGGGTCAAACTGCATATGTCATAATATAGCAAGACTTCATGTTGTTTGAACAAAGCATCTGGAAGTTTCCTAAGAAAAGAAATGAAGGATTATTACAGCTTGATTGCAGCAGTAAGACATTATGTTTAAGCCATGGCTGTTCCACCATGGGTATCTGGATTAACACAGATAGCAAGCTGTCCCACTGCAATCATCAGATCACAATTTAATTTAGTACCAGGCTGTGTAACAAATACGCTGTGTCAGTGTCCCTGCGTCTCAACTCAAATTACATTTTAAAACCACATCTTGTCAAGTAACACAACCTGGGTCCAACTTTTTCAACACTGTCATGGCTGCACAGCTGCAGATGTGGAATACTGTGCATGATACATAGCAGAAATATTTTTTTTGATGCACATGTCACTTAGTTTATGAATCATCAGTTGGATTTGTTGCACTCATGAAAAAAAAGGAACAGATGAAATAACATTTATATACTTACCAGTATGGATTGGAAATGGATATCCCATAGGTTCCTGTAGACAGTACTGCTGCTGTACCATTGATACAGACCTTCAGCGAGGGAGAGTCTTTTGTTGTTAACCTGTAAAAAAACAAAATAAGTTGACCATATGTGTTTGACCATTGCAGCTCAGAAAAGCAACACAAACCAAAATACACAGCTAAAGGAAGTTGAATAGCATGAAAAACATTAGTACACATACTCACTTTATAGTTTTAATTGTAAGAAGCCTTGTGCCTGTGGCTGATGCATGTGGTCTCTTGTTCGACTCCCTCTGCCTTGGCATGGTCAATGTAATGGAAAAACATTGTCACAATGGCACTGGTGGTGGGTGGTGGTAGTCATAGCTGCAGCACATGACGACATTCCCTCTCACATCTTCCTGCATATGGTGGTGGTGGTGGCAGTGGCGAACAGTGGTCTTATGGCGGTGGTTCTCTGGGGGACACATGGTCACATTCTCTATGGTGGCAGTGGTGAACAGCGGTCTTATGGTGGTGGTAGTCCTGGGGGACACACTGTCACATTCCCTATGGTGGCAGTGACAAACAGCGGTCTTATTATGGTGGTAGTCCAGGGGCCAGGATATACTGTGCTCTGCATTATAAATGTGACGTGACATATGGAATTTGAGTCACTATGAGTGGGACAGTAATTTAACTTTATAAAAAAGAAAACATGCATCATGTAAGACATGTGACAGCCTTTTAACCACTTAAGCTAAAACCTGCAAACACTAATCTCATCACCATTCATCATCATCATCCTCAGAAAGAAAGCTGCCCTCGCAGTCTTCTATGTCTGAATTCTGACCACGGGGAAATTCTTTCTCCGCTGTGTTATCATCTAGGTCAGTGGTGGGCTGCTTCATGCTGTCACTGCCATCAGGTTGGTCCCTTTCTTCAACATCAGCAAAACCATGAGTATGCTGGGGTATGAATACTGAGGTTGCAGTCTGAGCTGGTATGTGCCTTTCATTCATTTTTATGACTGTCAGCAAACTGACATTTGAAGGAGAGAGGTTTCTACGATGATCAGGTACTTCAGTGCCACAATGATCAGCTCTGGCCATTCACTGACGTTTCCACTCCAATATAAAAGAGGATCATCAGTGATTGACAGATGCCTGTTTTCAGACACATATGACTCAACCATTCTCTGTGCTGCTCTAAGTCCAGTGGTTGATGCATCATCTGCTTCTCAGGAATCATTTATGTCACAAATCCCCACTTGGGACAAAGCCTCCCAAAATGGGTTAACGCCAGCTGCTTTTGACGATAGACCACCTGGAACAGCAGTTCCCTTCCCCTTACAGGATATGCTTGATACTACTCCCCCAGGTTCACCTTCAGCCTGATTATGCTGCTCAGGTTTCCTAACCTTGGCACATGACTTCTGTGCCCCAGGAACCAAGTGCACCAGTTGCCCACTGACAGTTTTTACCTGTCCAGGCCCACCCTCCAGTACTGAGGCAATTCCATGTTTGTATCGTGGGTCCAGCATTGTTGCTATTGCAAAGTTATCACTACGCTGAATGATCAAGATGTGACAATTCTGGTCAAATACTGTCAGCATGTGTTTCAGCCACACACTGCTAGCACTGTCTCCGGCAACATTAAGGCTATGCTGTACATTCACCAATGTCTGCCTCAGCACCTGCAGCAGTGGAATTGATTGGCTAATGGAGGCAGACTCACCACTCACTGCCTGTGTGGTATATTCAAAAGGCCTCAAGATTGTTATTACAGAGTCCATGAGACAGCACTGTTCAGTCGTCATAGACATGGAGGCTCCGGAGCTGTCATGGCTAGTGTGCATGACAAGATATTCTGAGATGGCTTTGCACTGTTCATACATCCTCTCTGCCATGTATAAAGAGGAGTTCCACCGGGTGACAACTTCGAGCTTCAAGCAGTACTGCGGGAAGCTGTTTCGGATCTGCAACTGCCGAAGTTGGTCACGGGCCATTGCAGAGCGTGAAAAGTGAGAACAGAAATGGCATGCAACTGTCAGCATTTCCTTTATATCAGGGTGCTGCAGAAACTCCTGTACCACAAGATTTACACAGTAGGCCATGCATGGAACCCAAAAAAGGCCACCATTTGTGATGCATTTCACCACATTTGACTCATTGTCACTTGCTATGAACCCAACTCTCAGGGACAGGGGGTTCAACCACTCATCAATTTCAGTCAATACCAGGTCCAACATGTTTTCACCAGTGTGTGAACAGGTCACATTGTGCATAGCAATTGTTGCATGCTGTTGAATTCCTGTAAGATTGTTACCATGACACTCCACCTTACTACACTGATTATTCATACTACCAACAGCACAAACAACCTCCGGCACCTACGCCCAGTGTGCAGTTATACACAAATATGAACTCCCCGCTGTTTTGCCACTTGTCCACATATCCATACTTAAATGGATGAATGGAGAGGAGGAATGTTGAAGGGCATGTCTTACTGAGTAAGGCACAGTACAGTACAACTCAGGGACAGCACGGGTCGAAAAGTATGTCCTGGATGGAACTTTCCATTTTGGACAGGCAAGTGCAGCAAACTGCAGGAACCCAGAATTCTCCACAAAGGAGAAGGGCAAAATATCAATTGCCAGCATTTCAGCTACAGCAGCATTAAGTTCACGTGACCCTGTATGATTGGGTGGGTACTTCAGTTAATGCGCAAAAACACTCTGTAACGTGGGCTGACTTAAACATTTTACACAGAGTGTGATGGCAAATGATTCTGCTCTGTGAATTGCAGGTTGTTGTGGAGTGTGGACGTGTGATGAAGATGGTTGCACAGGTGATGACAAACCCAGAAATGCAGTTATTTTCCCAGATTTACCAACAGGGGTTGATGTAACACTTGCACTAGACATACTGCATTGACCACCACCACCACCAAAACTGCTACTCTCACCACCACTGGACTAGACTTCAAAATCATTCTGCTCTTCCACCTCATCATGCCTGTAGTAATCCTCTGCTGTTATTTCATCACCACTGCACACATTTAATTTTCTACTTGATGCTACAGTCATGGAAGGGGATAACATGCTCATTATGGTTGATGACGAGGGTGAACGCCCCACTGTGGTACAGGTGTTAGCTGCCATCTTGTGCTGAGTCCACAGTGCCATGTGCCTATTCTTAAGATGTGTATGCTGTCCCCCTGTGCCTAGATGGCTCCCCTTTTTACCTCGACTCTCACGCACCTGGCAAACCTGGCAGATTGCAACTGACTCATCATTCGCATCTTCCACAAAAAAATCCAGAGCAAGGGATTTTGATGCTCTAGTTTTAACATGTCCCCCCGATGCTGCTTATTGGACTCTGTTTTTTTAAACTATGAAGTGGGGGGGTGATTTTTCAGGCAGGACATACTTGGACTGCAACTGACCACCATGACTACCTATCATTATTACTGGGTCATTATCATCAACTGAAACTGGTAAATCACAACTTTTTATGGGGGGGGGCATGCAAATAGACCCAGACACAACCACCTTGAGTTTCTTTTTCTCAGGTTCCCAACAGGGGTCACTGGCATCAACATCATCTACATCTTCTGCTTGGATGCTGGCATATGGACTGCATGTTGCAAACACAGCAACATCATTATCATCAGCACCACCATCACCCGAAATGTTTTCACTGCACTGTGAATCACTGCAAGGCAAATGCATGACCTGAACCAGGGTGGAAGAAATTTCACTTGTGTGCTATCATTGACATGATGATCAGAATCCTCATGTTCAGTTACTGGGATGTTACTAGGGAGTATGACATCATCTACACTGTCACTCACTGCCACTGCTTCACACTCCACTATATTTTTGGACAAGGTAAACTGGTCAGAAGTGGAACTTGAGGCAGCAATGCTCATACCACCACCAGAAACTGCACTAACGCCACCAGCTGGGACAACATCATCTCCTCCAACTATGAGTGAAGCTACTGACTGTGCCATAAAAAACATTGAAGGAGAAATACCTTTCCTCACATCAGCAATGCACTTCTGTGACTGCGTACTACTACCATGCCCACTGACAATCTCACCACTGGCAGCAGTGCCATGGAGAGAACCAGCTTTACTTGCACGTCTCTTTGCAGGCATTTTGGGGGATCAACAGGAATATTCTAAGCAAATTTAGATTTTGGAATATTCACTCTGGGTGGGGTCCGGGGGGGTGACACTGGATGTGAAGCCAAAAAAACAACTGTGGATTCAACAAAAGATACAGACACAAAGTCACAACAAGTTCAACAACACCTTAACTAACAAGTGGTGTTCTCAAGTCACAAACAATCCAATCAGGAAAAGAATACCTTTTGCCAGTGGGGGCACTGACTGCAGATTATGGCAGTGCAAAACCAAGAAAAGATACCACAATGGCAGTACAAATTCATGCAGCTGCAGTGGATAGCAGGTTCACATTGCTGCACCTGCAATGACACTGTGGCACAATAAAATGTGTATTATTTGATGTCATATCATGCACCACACACACACACTCACACACATGCAGAATTTGCCTACAAGTAATGCGTAGCAAATTTAAAACTTCAGTAATATACAACGTATTTTAAACAACCTCATTGCTGTTCCAGGTCCAGACCACAACACACACAATCAGCAAAAAAATGTCAACAATTACTGAAAATATTACTGTGTGTACATTAACACAGTCAGTTATACAAGAAAAATAACCAAAAAAACAAAGAACTCTCTATTTCTCCAACTTACAGTAAATCTACCTACACCAGATACGTCCACTCCCTCCCCCAAAACACACTTTTACTGTCTGTCAGTACACAGACTGAATGTTGTACATTAACATTCAAAATCCACACACAAACAATAAATTCTTGATGATATGAGCACAGGAGGGTTTCCTACAATCAATGAACTAAAGTTTCAGCAAAAATAAAATGACTCAAAAAGGTTTTTTTAACAGCTTTTAGAAGGTTTGAATCACAGAGAGCTCTCAGAACAGACTGTCTCCTACAGCTTCCTACACACTCTACCTCAAACTGAGGCTGTACAGAACAATCTAGAGCCCATGTGACCTGAAATCCCATGAATCACTGCAAAATTCAACTTTGGAGCTTAAAAACAAGGAAAAGTGAGGTGAAGTACATTGTTTTCAATGTACTTTGCCTTAAAATTTGGTGGAGTTATGGTTTGGGAAGGCAGAGTAATGCAAAATCAATGTCTTCAATGGACTTTGCGTTACCCATTATAACACAAAGTACTCAGCTTCATGTTGTGGAGCACTCTGCGAATTCTCCGTTACTCTGCGCATCACACTGCAGAGCGAATTGAGGCCATTTCGCCCATCTCTAACTGGCGCCCATATCTGAAGAGGGACATTAAGTTACTGGAGGGGGTGCAGCACATGGTGACAAAGATGATCAAGGGGCTGGGGGACTTATCATACAAAAGGAGGCTGAGGGAGTTGAACATGTACTCACTGGAGGAGAGGAGGGATGGGGGGCCATGATTGAAACCTTTAAGTACATGAAAGGAATAAACAAGACAGCTACAGAGAGACTGTTCAAAGTAAGGGAGGGTTGGGGAGGTAAAACCGGGGCATGATATGAGACTGGAGGGAGGGAGGAAGGTACAGGAGGGAGATGAGGAGACACTTTTTTACAGAGAGGGTGGTAGCTGGGTGGAATGCATTACCGGCACAAGTGGTATCCAGTAGAACAGTGGACTGCTTCAAAAGGGGCTGGGGCAGGGCAAGGGGGAGAGTCAATGGAGGGGAAGGGTGGAAGGGAGGGGCAGCTGCAGAATAAGGGATCCTAGCTGCACATTTGAGCAGACTTGATAGACCTCTAGGCCTTTATCTGCTAACAAATTTCGTATATTCGTATGTTTGTATTTTGACCTTTCAAATGATGTGTTATTAAGGTATTTGTACCACACATGCTTCAAAGCTTTATTTTTAGGATGAAAGGACATGCTGGGTAGGGGTAAAGGTGGGACTGTTTGGATGGCATTGGATGGCATGGTCCATTTAGAAGAGCTGAGGACCCCTACACTTGCCAGTAAAGGCAGCTATGGCTCTAGGGATAGTTATTTCAGAGTATGGTCTGTAGTGGTGTCCAGAGAAAGTACAAAGTTGAGAAATTGGGAGGGGAGAGGGAGCAGCTATGGTGAGGCTGAGATGAAACCCACCACTTGCAAAGCAGACCCTGTATACTGAACCTCTTAGCATTTTGTGACTTAAATGTTGGATACAGACACTCAAAATGAAGGAAAATGTAGGGAAAGTAAAGAGTTGAGAGATCTGAAGGGGAAAGGGAGCAGCTATGGCGAGGCTGAGATGAAACCCACCACCTGCAGAGCAGACCCTGTATTCCTCTTAGCATTTTTTTCACTGAAATGTTGGATACAGACACTCAAAATGTGGGGAAATGAGGGACACTGGTCTTAATAATGTGGGGCAAATTGTCAGAGACACATTCAGAAAACTGAAGGCTGGTGACTTATCAGCTTCTATGCTAGGTCACACCCTGGACACTAGCTGAAAGTTTTAACAGTGGAGTGGTAATTGCTCACATTGAGCCTTATGTGGGATCCCCTTATTGACCTGCCAGATAACTGCAGCTCTAATGAGGTATTAATCACACCAGGCCATCTGCAACACTGAAAGAGATTAGCACAAGGACTAGAGCCTGCTAAAGTAGGGACATTTCTAACTTCATTAACAAGCATGGAAAACCTGCAGTAGTCAAGACGGAAAAGTAGAGGTTAGCTGCACTAGCCCTGGCCAATTTGCACTAGGTATTGGGCTAGTAAAATAATATTAAACTCAAACTCTGACGTGCACCATATGTTCAGTGCTCCAGGGGCTTGTAGTATTCTCAGCCCTTTTGAGAATCTGTCCCATTGTGTCTGTTTTTGTGCTATGTCACTTTAATGGTTGTTATGCATAAATAGGGAGCCAGGATGAATGTAACTCCACCCCCTGATGAAGAGTCAGTGTGACTCAAAGTACAGGGAAAAGTTTATGCTGCTGGTGGGATTTTGGTAATAAACCTTTTATTTTGCTTCCACTTTGTGTGTGCTGTGCCTTTGTGCCCCTCAAGGTTTGACCCAGCATGGACTCCTAGCTATATTATTTGAAATAAACTTGTTGAGATGTTTAGGTCAGATTTTCAAGTTAATCTTCACACAAACCCAATTTATTAGAAGTAGAAAGTAGAAAGCAGAAACCACCTGGTAAACAAATTTCTCTCGTGTGGGAGTAATGACTCAGAACACTTATAACTCTGTAGCTGTTTAATACCGTAGTTCGTAAGTTGCAAGAGGCTAAAAAAACTATGTTCCACAAAGAAACCTTGATGTATCCTTACCATGGAGGCCTGGGTAGTGACTGCAAGAATTATGCATGATTCTGCCAGCCACAGAGATGGCTCTACAGCCCACTGTGTATTCAGCCTTCTTGACGAATAATTAATCTGGGATTAGCAGGTCCCAGTTCAGAATGCAAAAATAAAAAAAATGTTAAAATATTTGAAATCAGAGATTTTCTACTTCCTTGGTAATATGCTGAGACAATTCTGCTTCAGGACATCCTTGAATATGGAGGGAGGTAAAGACTTAAAGGAGAGCTACACTGAAGTTCACAGAATCACAGAAGGTGATGGCAGAAAAGGACCTCATGGCCCATCTGGTCTGCCCCTTGCCTCCCTAGTCCACCATACCATAACTTGAGACACCCTCCCCTTCCCCTAAGCCCCATGTGTCTGTCCCAAGCAGACTTAAATCCCTCTATGGTCTCTGAATTCACCACCTCCTCTTCCTCCTCCTCCTCTGGAAGTCCATTCCAGTTCTCCACCACCCTTTCTGTGAAAAATTGATCTCTCACATTGCTCTTGAAGTGCCCAACCCCTTGAATCTCAGTCCATGCTCGCTTGTTATGTTACCTTCCTTCATGTGGAACAACTTCCCTGGGCCTCCCTTGTTCATCCCTTTGGTATATTTAAAGGTCTCAAACATGTCCCTGCTCTCCTTCCTGGTATCCATTGTATATAGCCCCAACTCCTTGCACCTCTGTTCATATGGCTTGCCCGTCATCTCCTACACCATCTTTGTCACCCTCCGCTGTGCCCTTTCGATCAAGTCTATATCTTTGGCAGGTAAGGCCTCTAAAACTGGACACCGTACTCGAGGTGTGGCCTCATCAAGGCTTAATGCAGGGTTACCAAGACCTCCCTACACCTGCTGGTGATCCCCCTGCTGATACTTGCCAGCAGCCAATATGCCCTCCTCACCACTCTCAAGCATTGCTTCCCTACCTTGAGGTTGCTGAAGACTGTTACCCCCAGATCCCTCTTGTCCTCTGACACCCTGACTCTCTCACCACCCAGCATATACTCAGCCCTTTGGTTCCTGTGCCCCAAGTGCATAACAGCACACTTCTTGATGTTGAATGTTAGCTGCCAAGTCTCTGCACACTGCTGCAGTAATCTCAGGTCCCATCTCATGTCCTCCACCCCCACCCAGGGGAGTCAACTCTATTACATATTTTTGTGTCATTTGCAAAGAGGGCCACTCTCCCTGACAGTCAATCCTCAATGTCTAGTACATAGATATTGAATAGGAGGGGTCCCAGAATTGATCTCTGGGGAATTCCACTCCTCACCTGTCCGATCCCTGAGTGTACCCCATTCACCACCACCCTCTGACTCCTATCCATCAACCAATTTTCAACTCATCTTGTTATTTTGACCCCTACCCCTATGCTATCCAAATTGTTGACCAGCCTCCTATGGGGTACGGTGTTGAAGGCCTTACTGAAATCCAGATAGGCCATGTCCACAGCTCCCCCTGGTCCACTGCCTGACTTGTAAGTCATTTTCCCCAGTAGAAGCTGATTTTCAAACACCGGCTTCAATTCTGTTATTGTTCCATCTCTACAGGCTTTTTAATTTTCCTAGTGAGTGTTTCTGATTTACACACAGGTAATAAGTACCATTTTAGAACTGGGTGATGTAGTTTATGTCCTGGGTCAGCTCTTCCATTGTTGGCACAATGCATCCATGTTGTACTATAGAACTCTGGCTAAGAGGGACATAAATTACATCATACAGCTCTAAAATGGTTTTTAACACCAGAGTGCAAATCAGAACATGCACTGAGGTTATGAAAAAATCTGTGTAGATGGAACAATACTAGAAATTGAACCAGTATTCCAAAGCAAGTTCTGGCCAGAGCCAATACAGCTGCAGCTGGGCTCCCAAAGTTCCCACTTGGTCAATTTGTTCACCGCTGCTTTGGCCCGAGTCTGTGATGCTGCCTGAGTCTCTGTCTAGCCCCAGGTAATGTTTATTCTTCTAAAAAGGGGCCAGAGGAGCAGAGACGTAGAATTACTTGCAGTCACACTGAGAATGTGTGAGCTGGCAGTCCGCGCATGTGCAGTGGTGTGCATCCTTTTCTCACCACAATAGTGGCACATCAGGAGCTCTCCCAGTGCTCCCTGACCCCATGATCAGTTAGTTGTGGTCCGGAGACATGAGAGCTGTGGTGGGTAAGCCGCGAAAGTATTTGTTTAAAGAGCACAAATGAGCAGAAGGCAGGCAGGGTTCATTAATATTCATGAGCAGGTCATTATTATGTATAAATGCAATCCCATGGCACTCAATGGTGTGCTTTAAATATGTTATGTGGGGTGGGATGGAAACTCAGCCAGCATCAGGGACTCTGGCCAAAGTGGCGGCGAGCAAATGGGGCAACCGGGACCGCTGCCATACATCTGCATGTGTATGGAACTGACGGGCTAAAAATAGTGCTGTGTGAAGAATGAACTGAGACAGCGGAGTGCTTCATGGACAGCGGAGGTTACTGTGATGCAGCTCCTAAATTGTTCTTTGGTAGGAGGGGAAGTGCTTTTTTGATTGCAAGACACCTGCAGGGCTCCACCCACTACAGCTGTAAAAATAGCATCTACTAGGAAAATGGCTTGCAGATTCCATGCTGTTCTCCTTTAAGAAGGGATTTGGTTTTATATAGCAGATTTCATACTATACACCTAATTGCTTTACAATCCAGATGAGGGAGAGGAGAGAACAGTGCTACCATTTCAGGTGTACAGGAGCTTCAAACTTCACTTAGACAGACTGAGAGATTATGGTGGGAGTATGTGACTTGCTCAGTGTCAGACTGTGAGTAAGAGGCAGTGGTAGGGTTCATACGTGGGTGTGCACTGTAACCACTAGTCACATTTCAGGATGGGAAGGGCAGGTGTGACCCAGTTTAGATTGCTTCTCAGATCTTCAGGAATTTGTTCTGCTAGATCTGGGCCTGCTGGGGGGAGGGGACTAGATCTGAATTATAGCCAAACCAGGCAACCCCTCTGAATCACTGCTTCAGCTGAGGTTTGGAGCAACCTAGACCTCCAACCAGAAGCCCAAACAGCTCCCATCCTCCAGTCCATCGTGTTCATGACCGATGTGGCAACCTTAGAACTCTGGCATGCTTTGACTGATACTGGCACAGGTGCAACCAGATGAGAGCCGCATGGGGCCCCAGTATCTAATGGCTCACCAATCTCTCTTCTTCCTACAGGAGGTCATTGTCATTTGGAGACTCTGGTCTTCCCCTCCCTAGAGGATCAGCAGAATATCTGGACTGTCTCACCAGCCATCCTCTTCTCGCAACCATGGGAGGAACCCCCCTCAGTGCATACTTCCTTGCTGAACCAAACGACCTGCTCTGCCTGCGGTGAATGCCAAGGTTGCTCCCCCCCACTTAGTTGGCCGACGTCCCCTCTGCCGCCCAGTAAATGTAGGATCACCCATTCAGCCATATGGTCCTGGGCCTTCTGAGGGTCCTGCAATAGAAACAAAAGGGAGATTAGTGCAGGTGAGGACAAACATAACACTAGAATGCCCAGGACCTCCAGAGCCCTCACATCTGGATGCCTTGACTAAAACTCTTGGGCCCAAGCATTGATGCTACTGCATACGAAAGTTTTCTCTGACACTAGCAGGTGATTTGTTTGTAAACCAATGTGAGCCCACTGGGAATCAAACCCAGGACCTCATGCACCAGAGACTAAAAGGTAATCTACTGAGCCCCCAGCCCTGCTGTAAATAGTTAGGCCAGCACCAACTTGCCACCCTAGTATCGGAGGAATGCCTCCTCCATTCTGGGCAGGCCTGTACATGTGCACAAACCTAACCATCATGGTTACACCACTCCAGGGGGAGACGTTGACTTAAGCCAGCATTCTGGCATTGTAAGTTCCATCTTAAACTTCCATGGAAGGTCACAGATGCCTCTTGCCAGAATCACCACAACCTTCGCCGGCCAGCCAGGTGGCCCCTGAGGCCCCTTCCGCTGGGTCAGTTCCACCCCAGTGCTACTACCCACACAGTCTTGGACAATCTTGCCTCGCCGGTGCTCACACACACACACACACACACACACACACACACACACACACACTCACACACATGGCAATGGCTCCCGAATGGGAATCCAGGCCACTGTAGGAATTGGTCGCATGTCCCTGCCCTGCTTCTTCACAACCTTCTGTACCCTTCCCACAGCTTACCCCCTAAAGTCCCTGTTATTGTCAACCATGCCCCAATACCTTAATCTACCCCAAAGGAGGCTGCCCATGTCCCCCCCAACCTGGTGAATGGTCACCAGTTTACCCCATGCACTAATCGTGGAGTTGCTCCCTTGGGCAAGACCTGGCCTCCCGCCCCCCAATGCTAAAGTAAGATGGTCAATATATGTTCACCCTGGGAGTCAACCTCTGACCCTTTGCTTGTAAGGAGAGGACATACTAATGTCCCCCACGGAGTCCCTCTCCAGTCTGTAGGTATTACGCCACTCTACAACATCACCCGGTCTATATCCCATAGATGGGGAACTACATGCAACCATAGTCACTGTTGGATCAGACCAAACCACTTATCCCACATGCCAGAAGAGCAGCCCCACATTCTTGCTGAACCCAGTGATGATACTGGGGGTTACGAGTACCTGGCCAGGGGAAAACCCACCTCTATCGATCCACCAGCCTAAGAGGTGAGCATACCCTACTGAGTAACCAACGCTGCCTGCTGTGCCGAGACTGAGCATCTGCAATTCCACCATTCCCCCAAAGTGCCTGCACTGCCTGAATGGCACATACAACCCCAACAGATATCACAAATTTAGAGAGCTCCCCTGAGCCGGTGCTAGCTGTCCACTTAATGGTGGCCAAGCTGGACCATCCACCATGACTATGCTGTGAAGGGACTCAAGAAGGTTCTCCAGCCCTCGGAGGGCCTCTTGAACTCTGCTTCCCCGAATAGTATGCAACCAGAGGACATGGGCTCTGCACTTGCAACCCTCCGGCTCTGAACCTGGCATTCTACCACCAATCTGAAGACCAATCATTCCTAGCTGAGCCACTATGAGGCACCGGAGAGAACTGGTCCTGGTCCCCAGAGCACTGACTTGATGCTCAGCCAGAGTGACAGGCCCGCATGCTGTCCGAGCTGTCTTAGCGGGCCTCTGGATCTGAACAACTCTGCCAATGACAAGAGAACACCCACCAACATTGAAATGCTGTTGCAGGACCCTGGCCGCCTCTGCCCATGGTACAACTTTAGCGACTACAACTAATTGCTGGCAACCCTCACTGTTACTGAACAGTGTTGCAATGCCTAGAATGTGATGAGCGTGGACAGCAAGTCCAGCTCCCTCGAGGCCAGGGAAGGGGGAGATCCCTAATTTCCGGCACCTACACTTGCAACCACTATGGTGACACCTTGGGTTACTGTAACTCAGTCCAGGACTGACCCCAAGAGGACAATCATATGGACAGCCATGCGGGGGGATGCTGTCCACCTGCAGGACTGTGGTCTAGCGAGACACCACCAAGGATGGATGGTCCAAGGGACCTTGACCCACCCTACTAGACCTTCAATTGGCATCTGCCTCCCTTGCTCCAAAAACGGATGGGGAGAACGTGTCGACCTATTCCAGGAAGAATCTGTTGTTGGACTATGTCCAACAAGTGGAACCCTACTGGCGAAGCCAGTCCCATGAAAGGGTTGACTAGAAGAGGCCGAACAAGCTCCTGAGTCTCTAGCGACATGTTTTGCAAACTATCCCGTGATTGCTACAGTTCCTGGATGCGGTGGCTCTCCGGCCTCCAGCATCAACCAGAAGCCAACCCAGGCCCCCAGTCCTATCCTGCTATGCTTCTGCATCACCCTTGGATAGCCTCCAGCCTCCTGGATGGATTGAGCCCTTTCCTGTGGCCCTTATTATCCCTCTTGACTTGTGTATTGAATTCACTGACGTCGATGGGCCATCTGTCGATGAGCCGTCATCCAGGCAAGCCATGAACCAAGCTGACCACCTGATCCTTGATGGCTGCCTGCCCCTCAGTCAAGGGGTTTTTGAGCATGAAGCCATGTTCCTGCACTGACCTAAAAAGAACCCCTCTGCCATCCCACCATTAGCCAACTGCTTAACATGTATTAGCCACATTTCCTTTATATATATATATATATATATATTTATAAAATGGGTAGGGAAATTGTTGTTATTTTATTGGATGATGAGCATCACATGACCATGCGAATATCAGAGCGCGACCGCACATCTGCACTTTAACCCCCCTCCAAAACAATTTTGACATCTTATAAGATAGATAAACCACTCAGAGGTGTGCAGTCGCGATCTGATATATGCACTCCTTGGGCGGTTGACACACTCGGCCTGCGGCCTCGTGCGTACAATGCACACCAAGGCGTGCGTATATCAGAGCATGACCACACACCTCAGAGAGGTATATCTATTACATATACCATAAATTTTTTTAGAAGGGAGGGTTTCTTTTTTATATCATTTTTTTCCTTTTTGGAAGGGAGGATTTCTTTTTTTATTTATACCCCAGGGATTTCCTTGTGTTCTGTAGCTCACATTGCCACTTACCAAACCTGACTATGGGGGCACGGTCCTGCCGGTGGCTCCCAATCCCTGCAAACTACAGAATTCCCTGCATGTCTGAGTGCCCTGACATGGGTAGGACTCAGAAGGGGGAACTTTCTCTTCTGTAGGCAACTGATGAGAGCCTGGTCAGGGGTCAGGTGACCCACGTACCTGTACCTCTCAGTATGAAAATTCATGACGCCATTCTACCAATCTAAAGCAAAGGGGCCATATAAGTAGCAATAGGGAATGCCTCTATCAGCAAGTACAGTGATTGAATTATCTGTGTGCCCCAAATGACTAACTTTATTAAAAATGTCAGTAAACCATGAAAAGCAAGGTAAATTGTTTTGAATATTGTGTCACTATCCTAAACTCCTCACATCTGGGAGGTCTGGCGATCCCTCATGCTGTAGCTTACAGATCTTTCCTTCCTTCCTTCCTTCCTTCCTTCCTTCCTTCCTTCCTTCCTTCCTTCCTTCCTTCCTTCCCTCCTTCCTTCCTCGCTCCCTCCCTCCATCCGTCTCTCTCTCTCTCTCTTTCTTTCTTTTTATACATACCACCAGGCATCTTAGGCCGAAACCATATGCTTACTGGTGTCTGAGTAAGTCTACCCAAGTCAGAAAGTGCCCTGTGCTCGGGTTGCCATCTAAGAACAATCGGTGGATTAGTATGTCACAGACCAGCCAACCGCTAGCTCCGGACGGCATCCTACAAGGTGGCGACCCCCTGTGGGCTGCACCATGCTGAATGGCAATTGCCTTCCCAAAAGACTTGCTCAGAGTACTCATCATGCAAGTGGAGTTGAGCACCAAAGGCATTGATTCCCCCAGCATGCTGAACACAAAATTATTTTTTTTTTGAAAGCCAGGTACTACCCCTAGGCTAAGTGCCTGTTTGCAGGGGGTAACTCAGGAGCACTGGGTGGTTAAGTGACTTGCTCAGCATCACACTGAATGCAGGTGGAAGTAGTGGGAATCCAACCCTGGTCTACTGGGTGTACCCAGTTTATCACAGCATGTTACTCAAATCTCTAAGCTGTACTGCCAGGTGACACTCTGCCCAAAAACTGTGTGGTCAAGAACCCTTGCCATTATACCACAGGGGCTATTTGGGGGGGGGGGGCAGGAAAGATGCACCAGGCTAAGGTTTGTATTCAGTGGAATCCTATGAACACAGGGAAGGTAAGTGACTTGCTCATGATCCACGATGTGCAAGTGGTGCCTGTGGGATTCAAACCCAGAACTCCAGGTGCACAGCTCGGTGCTGTTAACCCCTATGTATACTGTCTCCTGCACTTCTATCACTTTGCTGCTGATAGCTCCCTGCCATTATGGGACTGCTCCCTGTGGCATGATGGTGAGGAGTGGAGGGGAGTGGGGTGACTCCCAACAAACTGGAAAGCCACACGGAGCTGGAGAACCCGCACCCCCACAGCGGAGCAACCAGAAGGCTTCTACTGGGATTTGTTGGCCATGTGCCATCCCCAAGATGGCCAATGAGATCCCAGCCACAAGGAGAGCACCGAGCTGTGCCTGTAAGCCCTCCCCAAGATGGTGACCAGCTTCCCGCCGTACCGAGAACGTGATGATGCTCCCGCAAGATGGAGAGAGAAGGAATGCAGGGGAAGCACCTGCATGCTGAGCAGGAGCTCCCACACATGGCACCAGGACTGCAGCAGCATCCAAAATCACCACCACCATTTGCCGAATCCCTCAGTAGCAATGCAGGGCTGCACAGAAACACCTGGGTGGCTTGCAGCCTCTTCTGGATTGAGATGGGAACTTAGTGGAACCCCCGCATCTGGAACCGCATCCTTGGTCATCCACTCCTGCTTGCTGCCCAGAAGGATCTCCTTAACCTCCCAGGACAGCACACCAAGCGAGGACAGCTGCAGGTATAGGCGAATGCTCCACCCAGTACCACCAGAGAAGGAGGTGAGTGTGAAGGCAAATGGAGGGGGGTGGACCATTCTTGGAGGCTGCCCAGCCAGTCAGAGGAACCAACCTCTAGCTACCATGGCTGCAGCTGCTCAGGGGGCTATCCACTCATGTGAGCACCAGGAGGACAATGGGTCTGAGATACCCCAGGAGCCATGCTGCTCCCAGCCAGGAGAACGGAACGGAGGTGTGCTGGGTGTGCCCAGCTCATTTGCAGCTCTTTGCTCCAACCTCAGTGGGGAGGAAAGAAAGCAAAATAATGGAATTCATCACCAATACGAGGAGGGTCAACTCAGAGGACTGGCCACCTACCCTTCTAGAAAAGGGTCAACTAGGCCCTTACTTCAACTGAGGATAGTCTCTGCAGCGACTGCTGGGATCCACTGGTAGGAGGAGAGAGAGGGAGGGAGGTCTGCTAGGTGAACAGGACTAAATATCTCCCCTGTCTCCTCCTACTGGCTATGCCATGCCTCCCTAAGGGCAGCCTGTTGGGGACCTCCTCCTGGGCACTGTTAGGCCCTGTGTTCATCCCACGGAGGTGGTCCCCCTATTCTAACCAGGTCCAAGTTCAGGGAGAGGGGAGGCCACAGGCAAATGGACAGCTGCTGCAACAGGCTAGCAGCCTCTCTATTTTATGGTGTCTATATGTATGTCTCAAGTATCCCCAAAGTGTCAAAATCATGCTGCAAGTCTTTGAAAATCCAGTGTAGTATCATTGTATATAGTTTGGTGATTTATATATTACTAGGGTACCTTGCATGCCTCCGTCTGGTCAGACTGGATGGACTTTGAGTCCTTTTCTGTCATCATTGTTTTCTGTGTTTCTACGTCCTATGTCTCTCACTGCTCTGAGTGTCACTTCTTACATTCCTACAGAGCGGGTCCCCCTCACCTTTGGTGCACAGTTCTCTTATAATGCATGTGAAAATACTGTTATAGGTGTAAGAGTCAGTCCTGGTGCCCTATCATAGCAGTGCAATGGACTGAGCTAAAAGAATAAACCATATATTTTGTCACTATAAAAGCTTTCAGACATCTTCCAGTTTTATTTGGTGGGTAAAATGTTATAGTTCCACTCACATTTGAGTAGTTTATAGATGCTTCAGTTTATTTTCTTTTTGTTTTTGTTTTTTTCCCCCAAGAAAAAAAAGATGCTATGAAGCTTATAAATGCTGTTCTAGACGTAGGAGTTGTTAAGACTGAGAAAAGAAAAGAAAACTCACCCTGGACAGCATAGGATGTACCTAGAAAAGTAGATTTGACAGGCATGCAAATATTTTTATGAATTGTAGCTGAAACTAGCTTTTGGGAAAAACAGTTTTCACTGCACTGCTGCTTTAACATACATTACAAGACTTGTTCTTGTGGCATAAGAAAAGTAAATTAAGAATGAGGACAGCACAATTGGATGCAAAGGGATTTGGAGACCTGCCCATAGTGCTATAGGCTTTAACATAATGCAGAGGAGCTACAAAGGGCTCAGCGTAACTAATACAATAAACCTAAGCATTTGTCTCTTTATATGTTACAGTGGCATGTGTCAGTCAGCAGAGTCCTACCAGGCAATATTTCAAGATGTCCCTTTTCAGCATGTGTGGCCACCTCATTATTTTAGACTCAAACTTGCAGGATTAACTCTCCCTATGTACAGCCAATGTTTCCTTTGGTGTTGCAGTCACAGCTTGGTGGATTTCAGATGTTCATCCAACCTGCTAAGATGCTCATTCTGTTCCCAGCTGGGAGGGGTGAGCTGCTGTATCCTTCCAGGCTCCATCCTGTTTAAAATTCATCACTGGCAGACTGTAAGTTTCAGTCCCCTGCTTGCTCGCACCATACAGAGACCCACCATGCATTTTAATAAATGCAGCAGGGATTATAAAACACAGACTTTTTTTGTAGTGAATGCACAGGAACGTCAGAAGCTGGAACTGTGAAATTGCTCTTGCCTTGTCTAGATAAGGTGTGGATTGTTTTTGTGAAGTGGTTGTGAAGTATCGAATCAATCAGTTTTGCACAGCAGACATAAGGAGGAGTTGGGGCTGGAAAGCCAGGGAAGTCTGGTCACTATAGGAAAATTTAAACATAAATGTCAAAAATATTTCATGTCAGTGTACTTTGCTTATTAGTTCACTGGTGATGTCGGAGGGCCTCTTATGGCTATCAGAATGTTGCCTTGTGCATTCATTGGATGTGACAACTGTGACCCAAAGGTTAGCAGATCTGGCATCCTTAGAAAGCAAGAGGCTACACTCCTGTAACCATAAGAGGCCCTCTGACATGACTAATAAACTTACTATAGATCACCTAGTGGTGTTATTGCTGCAGCGGGTTCAAATAGTATCTTAAATTTGTATCTACCTTATTTGCAGTCTGTAACTAATAGTTGGCACAAGCACTGTTACATCAGAGCCTTTGCACTGCGTTGAAGTTTGTATGGTGTTCAGTTCGCAAATGGCTGCAGCGTCAAGAAAAAACTGGCAAGGCCAGATGTATGTGAAGCACTCCGATGTCTCTACAGAGTGTTTCACACAATCCATAATCCAGAGTGCCGATTGGCTGGGGCACATGTGGTGTTCTTACCTGATGTAATCTGCAGCATTTGTCTCACCTGACCTCTACTGTAGCATTTGTCTCACCTGCCCTCTCCTGCAGCACTGGTCTCACCTGGATCTCACCTGAAACATTGGTCTCCCCAAACTTTACCTGCAAATTTGGTCTTACCTGACCTCCCTTCTGAATTTGTCTCACCTTACAACACCTCTAGCACTGGTCTCTCCTGAGCTCACCTACAGCATACATCTCATCAGATCTCACCTGCACAATAGTTAACACATTCATGAAGTGCTGAAGATACATTTTAACTTGTTCACGGGGATCCACACTATACAGGGACAGCTAAGAGACAATGTATTTTAAGTGTGAGATTTTTTTAGTGAGGTACCAAGGCTCGCAGAGGGAACTCTGACACTGTAGCCCTGTTGGCCATACAAGCCGGGCAACATACATAGCTCAGGATTTCAGGAACCGAACATCCTTTGGGATTTTGGTACACAGTAATGCATCTACAGAAGCTAACAGATATTTTACTGTTTTTTTTTCTCATTCTATTTTTATTCCTCCTTTTGTTTCTGACTCTGGCTTCCCTCAGGAACACCCATGCTGTATACAATCACCTTATAACTGGATATGCTCTTCTGCAGATCTTTGGTTATATCCCACAGGTAGGGAGGGGTGGCAGGTGTACCTCAGTTCATATGTCATCTTGCGACATCCAGCTGGTATCATGGGTCCCTTGTCTCCAGAGTCAGTGTCATTTCTGCAGTTTTTTCACTTCATCCCCTAGGATGTGATATGCACTGATATCAGGGTTGTGCAGATGGAGCACATGCCTATGTGCTGACGTCTGCCACATCCCTATGACTACCTTGGCCCTCCAACCATGCTACCACCTGTAGTCACCAAGGTAGCAGTCTTGCAGCAGAGCTGGCAGCTCCCCCTCCCAGGAGGAGAAAAGCATCCTCTGAGATGCTCAATGGCCCCCTTGGCTATCCACCAATGACACAAGTTCAATCCCAAGCCTGGGTTGCTAGCATTGTGAGTGGTAGCCCTACTGCTATGCTGATGGGCTAACAACTATTATATAGAGATTATGAAATGGGTAGAGAGAATGCTGGCTCCTGATTGGTTAAGAGGTGTTATAAGCTGGGCCGTTTTCCTAACACAACAGCCTGGCTGAAGGCAGCTGAACAAAAATGTGTTTAAAAAAATACATCTATTTTACTAAAAAGGATCAATTTCATAACTGCAATAAGGTACTCAAGGGAGTGTGTTATTATGGGCTAATGACTTTCTTGGGTGGTGGAAGCACTCGGCTTCACCTTGTACTTCAGACTACCTGAGGTGGACTATCATCATCTCATCATCATGCACCCCCGTCATGCCTTATTGCTTAATTTCATGAGCGGCTGTATGTAATGAAGTTTTTTTTACATGATGGAGGTGCATGATGTCCCATAAACCTTGACAATGATGCCTGAGAGGTTTATTTCGACATTGCACACCAAGGGTGTGTAATGAACTTCATAAGCACACAGTCATTTATTTTTTGTTTATTATAATAACTGGTGCAGGGACATAAGTGCAAAAAAAGAAGACAACCAGGAAGATTCATGTGAGTAAGGTTTCCTGCTGTTGAACAGTAGAAATGGAAAATGAATCGCAAGTGCTCCAAATGCCATAATAACTGAGCATGAAGTCATATCTGGTTATTACTGCATTTGATTACACTGATAAGCAGTATGATAAAGGGGTCACCAGTTATTTTACCATTTTTAATTTAATAGTTTCAACACTGATGGCCACTCCTTTGGCCTAGTGGTTAAGGTACTTGCCTTCTGCTCTGGGAAACACTAGTTAATTTCCTGGGTCTGCTGTCCCTAAGGAAGTCCCAAGGGTTCACTCTCTTGTTCAGGAGGGTCTCTTGCTCTTCTCTTGGAACACCTGCTTATTGATGGCTCTGGGATGAAGGGAGTTCTTCTACAAGGAACCCCTGCAGTCCCACCAGTGTCTATCCAGCAATGGCTGTTGAGAGGGGCACATCATTGGGGATGGCACGGAGAGGCTGGCACCAAGCTGCATTGGTTTCTGCTTGACAGTTTCAGGGGTAGTAGTGGCCTTTGGTAACAATAATTTGGGACCATCGGAAGTCATCAGCACTACGTAATATGGTGGTGGGTAGGGCAAACAGGATGTTGGGGTGCATAGGGAGGGAGGGAGATCACCAGAAACTGAAAGAAGGTGCTGCTGGCATTGAATAGGTCACTGGTTTATCCTCTCCTGGAGTGCTGCATGCAGTTTTGGAGTCTGTCTCTAAAGAAGAACATCGACAGAGTGGAGGTAATGCAGGGAAGGGCACCAGGATGATCTAGGGGCAGCTGGAAAGGACATAGAAGGAAAGGGTAGTAGATCTGAACATGTTGGAAGGGAAAAAGGGGAGATGACTTGAAACATAAGAATACCTTAGCATGTCAGATAAAGTGGATGGCAGGGAACTGTTCAGACTGAGCGGGACACACACACCAGGGGTGACACCATGAAGCTGGCGGGGGTCAAATTTAAGACAGATACCAGAAAATGTTTTTTCACTGAGATGGTGGTGGAGGGGTGGATTCATCTGCTGAAGAGGTAGTCTGTGCAAAATCAGTGGGGGGGATACAGACCAGGACTGGATAGATTGAGGGGCTTGGGAGAGACTACACCAGACAAGGAGGGGGGAAGGGAAGAGTGAAGAGCCACTAGGACTGTCTCATTCATTATCAGTTAGATAGGAATGGGCTGACACAATGGGACAAGGGGACTTTTTCTGCCCACAGATTCTATATATGTTTCCCTGTATGTGGCAAGATATGACTTACAGGTATTGCAATTGGGGGGAGGAATTGGGGGCCAACATGGAGAAAACATGAAAAACCATGAAAACTAGAGTGATAAAAATAAATAAAATTCAAGATTCAAAGCAAACCTTAGCGTCTTTTTGTATGTATGTGCGTGTGTGTGTGTGTGTGTGTGGGCTCTGTTGTTTGTCATACGTGCCTATTTTTGTTTTTGCTATGGGCTGTTAACCTGCACTTCAGTAATGTTATCAAATCACCCCTGCCTCCTCTGTTTGCTGCAGCTGTAAATCATGCTGGCAATAAATAGCTATACTGACATAAATGTGATTTAAAAATCACATTTGTACTGAGGTTGTAAAACAGACACTTGGCACTTATCTGATATCTTCAGTTAAAGCCTATGTCTTTAAGGGGGGCTAATTCTTGACCCTAAGTATCCTTCATTTCTGAAAGCTCCCACTGGAGCACTTCCAGAAAGCGCCCCCCCCCCCATGTTGTGATGTCTGCCAAGGGGGCTGGCACACGTTTAGCAGTGCAGACAGTCTAAATGTATTAAATGAACATCCCCGGGAGACGGACAGTATCTGGACCAAATCCATCTAGAGATAGAGTCTTCCCCCATGCAATTACTATTAAATATGTGTGAGGGCATGTTAGTTTAATATGTATGTATATTCAACACTGTGGTGAATAGGTGGTGGGGAGGGCACCCCACTGTTTGTGTCTGCCCCCTGTTCTACCTTTCTTTTTTTATCTGGAGAAGGGAAGAGGCAGGTGTGTAAGATGACATCAAGCCTACCTTCTATACCTGCTGCAGCAGTGCAGCTGTTAGGTAGGCAATGTGAGCTAAAGAGACTCTAGATACTCAGCTCAACTTTCTGAGAGGCTAATTTAAAGGTGACAGGCAAAGAACCACTGCTGCCTACTCTCACCCCCACATACCTTACAATGCTGCTGCAGGTGTCTGGGGCTGCAGTGATCATAATTTTTAATCCACCAGTTATTTTTGTATAAACTGCCAAAACTTTCAGCCAAATGTGAAAGTGCTGTGTGCTTCCCGATTGAGCGGGTGCAAGGAGTCATGGGTATTGCACCCATTTAGTGATGTCACTCCCACCACTGCTCTTATTATAGCAGCAGTGGTGGTACTTTATTATGCTTATTTTATGGCTTCTAAGGGGGTCTTGATACCTGTAATGTTACTTAGAGCAACAGCCTGTCCAGGAGTTGCTGTAAGTACATTACAGTATCAAGATCCCTTAAGTTTCATAAATATAAAAGGATATTGTTGGGGATCGGTGATAACCATGCAGTAATCACCTCAGTGGTTGCTTGGGCAACATGGTAAACCCTCAAGTGCAGCTCGAAAGGTTTGCTGTAGCCCTAGCAACCACTCGAGCTGATTTCAGCGTGGTTGTCACCCGATCCCCAGACATCATCTTTCATAGTGTATGGTCAAAAAAACACTGCTTGCATTCCATGTGTGAGAATTATGTAACTCTGGTGCATTCTTTTTTTTTTTAAATTGAATATGCTTTATTAGTAGGAAGAGTTAATAAATCATACATTACAAACATTGAGTAGAGATGCTTGCATGTTACATTCACATGAACAAATATTGTAAGTTAGAATTCTTTTACAATATTAGGTAATTACATAAAAATCTGGTGGAACTTTGATCGTAAGTGTAATTACCTTTAACAATCCCTTTTGACCTGCAAAAACATGCACTTATTCCTCCTCCTGCTCCCCCCAATTCCACCCTACACCCTCTCCCCTCCTCCCCTACCCCTTCAGGCATGCAGTGATATTAGCCTGTAGTTTCATTAACCCAAAGTACAGTAATTAGAGAAGGCCGAGATTAGTATTCGCAATTTCACTAATAGCAGTTTCACAAAATAAAAAGAAAAAGAAAAGGAAGAAAACATTTTTTTTATTATTCAGTACTCTATTGACCATTAAATGGTCAATAGAGTATGTAAAGTGGCCTATACTTTCTGGTAATATTGTGGCCTCTTTGTCATATGAGCGATCATGTTTTCAGCTTGTAAAGCAAAAAGCGTCTCTTTTAACCACTCTCTGTACGTTGGGATGTTCTGATCCAACCAGTGGCACATGATTACTTTTTTGGCGCATAGGGATATTAATGCCATATGTTTTCGTTGATTACCACTCAAAAATTCCCCATAATCTCCTATTATACAAATTTCCGGACTGAAGGCTTCGGATAGACATATTACGGGATCCAAATTGGACTTAATGATGTCCCAGAAGGGTGTTACTTTATTACATTCCCATAGGATGTGCAGTAATGTGCCAGGACACTGCTTACAGTGGGAACATAAATTTGAAGAAAGCCTTCCCATTTGATGAAGTCTGGCCGGAGTGTAATATAGATAATGTATTACATAGAATTGCAGAATGCGATATCTAATCCATTTCACATCTTGATATAGTTGTAACCAGATTTTAGACCATGGCCGTGGTGTTGAGGTGTTTGAAGGTAGTACCTGGTCCCAGATATAATATGACACTCCTCACAGTTCCTCTATTCCATCCCTTAGGAGGTGTAGAAATAAGAAATAAGATGGGAAGAGGGTAAATTGGAGATAGCCGGGAGAAAAAGACCAGCTAAATGCTGTGTCCAATACCCTGATCCGAAATGTTGTAGGAGCATATGTTGTAGTTGGCTGTACTTAAAGCAAAAAGAATTAGGGAGATTGAACTGTGTACTGGCCATTTGGAAGTATATCAATTTGTGTTCTTGTAATAAGTCAATGACTCTGAGCTGAGTATTTCCTGGCCAAAAGTTATGCAGAAGGGACAATCCCCCAATCTTGAAATTGGGATTCGCACATATAGGCTGAGAGACATCCTTCGACAGGGATATCTGAAAAGTATTGCATAGTTGAGCGTGTACACAAAGTGTTGTCCCTATGAGTAAGGCCCTGAAACTTTTAATTAAGTTTTTAGAGGAAGAAAAAATGAGGGTGTTGAGAGATATATTATATGGGGAAAGTAGGGTCTGCTCTATTTGGTACCACAAGGGCAGATATTGGGTCTGCCCAGTATATGGCGCATCTTTCATCCAATATGTAAGAATTGAGCATGTAATGGAGAACTGATAAAGAAGTAAGTCTGGAAGTTGAAAGCCACCATTAATTTTGATCCTTTGCAGTTTAAAGAGAGCCCGCCGGGGTGTCTTACCACCCCATAGAAAGTTAGACATGAGTTTATTGATTTGGGTAAACCAGATTTTAGGTAGAAAGAAATATGTCATCTGTAGGGGGTACAGAATTCGAGGAAGAACATTCATTTTCAGTACATTTGCCCATCCCCAAAGAGTAAGTGGAAGCATAGCCCAGCGGGAAAGGTCCATTTTAATTTGAGTTAGAATTTTATTGAGGTTATATTGCTTCATTTTGACTTCTGAACAAAAAAGATATATCCCCAAATATTTTAGTTTATCCTTGGTCCAATGAAACCCAAAATGAGCAACCTCTGCTAGGAATGTATGGACATTTAAAGGCATCAATTCTGTCTTCGTTATATTGAGCTTATAATTAGAAAATTTACCAAATGCCTTAATAAGCTCAAGTACGGCAGAGATCGATTTTGGGGGGTATGTTACGTGAAGTAGGATATCATCGGCATACACCGAAATGTTATACTGACTGGGCCCAATTGAGATACCAGAGATGTTAGGAGAGTGATTAATGCATCTAATAAGTGGTTCCAAATATAAATCGAACAAAAAAGGGGAAAGTGGGCATCCCTGTCTAGTACCTTGCTGTAAATAAAAAGATTGAGATAGGTGCCCATTGCAAAGTATGTGTCCAGAGGTCTGAGTATAAAGGATCTTAACCCATTTAATATACCGTACTGGTATGTTGTAGAGCTGCAGCAAGTAAAATAAATATTCCCATGAGACCCTGTCGAACGCTTTCTCTGCATCCAGGGAGACCAAGGCAGCTGGAATTCGGGACTCCCTGGATGCAGAGATCAAATAGGCCAATTTACGCATGTGATCGGAATACACGCTGCCAGCAATGAAGACAACTTGCTCTCTACTTATGAGACTTTGCCAAACTTTAGACAACCTAGTGGCCAGGATTTTTGCTAGTATTTTCATGTCCATGTTGATTAAGAAAATTGGGCGGTAGTTTGTGATTTGAAGAGGATCTCTGTCGGATTTGGAGAAGACCCCAACTGTAGCTTCAAATAAAGATGGGTCTGAAATACCTTGCTCAAACATATAATTATAAGTATCTAAAAGAACTGGTACTAATTGCGCTTTGAAAAGTTTGTAGAATTCTACAGTAAATCTGTCTGGTCCTGGAGATTTGTCTGTGGGAAGAGAATCAATAGCCAGATTTATCTCTTCTTGGGAAATTGGTGCTTTAAGTGAGTTTGCTTGACTCATGTTAAGTTGCGGAAGTTGAAGTGGTTGCAAAAACTGGCCTACCATTTCTGAGCTAAAAGAAGAGGAAGAGTGGGAGTACAAAGTTTTATAATATTCCTGAAAGCAATTAACTATTTCTCTAGGGGAAGTGACAATTTGTCCACCAGGCTTTTGGATACTTGGAACAATTCTGTCAGAGGCCTGTGCCTTGAGTTGTAAGGCCAAGAGCTTTCCAGCTTTGTCCCCCTGGTCGAAATATTGAATCTTGGAACGTATGAGGAGATATTCTGCATGTTCAGTTAAGATTGAGTTATATCGATCTCTTAGAATTTCTAAGGCCTTGATCTGATCTGTGGTAGAGTCTACAGAGAGTGCCAGTTCCAAGGTCCTGATATCTCATAGCAGAGCAGAGGTTATCTTAGAGGTCGTCTTTTTTTTAACTGTTGCCATGTGAATTATTTCTCCCCTCACTGAACATTTAAAAGCTCCCCATAACATATCTAACTTGGGCATTGTAGGGGTATTAAGATTTAGAAAGTTAGTGATAAAGTCGGACAGTTGGGTTTTCAGATATTCTGATCAAAAAAAGTTGGCTATTAAATCTCCATACCTTATCTTTAGAGAGGGGCGGGCCAGGACTCCAACATAGTAGGGTGGGGTGGTGGTAGGAGATCACCTTAGAAAGATAATTACAGGATAGTACAGATGAAAGATGCTCCATATCTAAGAGAAAGTAGTCTAGACAAGAGAATGAGTTGTGTGGAATAGAGTGAAATGAGTATTCATTTTGATGTGGAAAAGAGCTCTCAAGGGGTCTACTAAGCCAACAGAGTCCATCATTTCTTTGATAGCAGCTTGTGCAGGGGAAAGGGACGAAGAACGATTGGTAGAACGGTCCAAGATATTACAGTAGACAAGATTCCAGTCTCCTCCTAGCACGATGGGAAGGGAGGACCATGGAATCAAGTCATTCATAATGGAAACAAAAAAAGAAGGGTCCTGTGTATTGGGGCCGTATATGGAACCAAGCACTACCTCTGATTGATCTAGCAAAGCCTTGATCAAAATGTATCTATGTTGGGAATCTACTATAGTATCCACAAGACGAAAAGGTACACTCCTTGCTATGAGGATAGCTACCCCCCCCTTTACCTGTATCAGGGCCACTCCCTAGGGCCTGACCTACCCAAGATCTTCTTAGCTGTAAGACCTGGGGGGGAGGCAAATGGGTTTCTTGAAGAAACACTATATCAATATCAAGTTTTCGGAGATGCAACAGTACCTTGGCATATTTAACCGGGGACTGGGACCCTTTCACATTCCATGAACACACTTTATAGGACATCATCATATTAATGCATTTTACTACATTTGAACCATAAGCCAAAAATAATACAGCTTTCCAGGTTAATGAATAAACAATATGTAATGAAGCTTTGTTTCACTGCATACCTGAACTCTCCCCCCCCCCTTATCCTTAACTATCCACCTCCCTTTCCCACCCCTTTACATTGCACCCACATCCCCCTACTCACAGCTGTTTGATGCAGATTACTTTGAAAATGTCCTCTAGCTTGGCTTCCTTGTAGACTCTCCAGTGAGATGACTATCAAACTAAAGGACAGTTCAAGAAGTAGCAAACTGAGGAGCCATGAGTGCCCCCCTCCCCTTATTCTGGTTCGTAACACCCTTCTTTTTTTTTTTTTTTTACTCCCCTTCCTCGCGACCCCCTTCTCTTGGAGACACTCTGACCTTTTCAGCCTCGCTCACCTACCTGGTGACCAGTGCAGTCCATCCCCCATGGAGCCGTGGTTATCCCCCAGGCGGGAATGCGGGGTGGGGGCCATGCACCCTGAGATGTGTCTTTACGTCCGGGATGCTGTCTCTGGGCAGGTAGGGGCAGTGAGGTTGGGGCCTGGTGCTCAGTCTACCAGGAGGCAGCGAGTGTTTTCCGGTGTTCTCTCGCGATGTGCCATGTCCCCTGATGTCAAGGCGCTAAGCGCCGACGTCTGGCACATCGCCCCCCTTGTTAGCGATCGGTCTTGTTATACCTTGGGTCTCCACCCGAGGTCAGACAAGAGCTGAACTCTGGTTCCCTCCTCCCCCCGGAGAGGACGAGCAGTCCCTGGGACGCTCAAGCCCTCTCCCCCCAGCCGGCCCTCCCGCTTCCAGGGCCTCGTCCGAACCGGGTCACTGGCGTCAAAGCGGAAATTCAACTGCCAGTGCCAAGTGGCTGCCCGTAACACCCTTCTTGAGTTGCAGTGTTTAGATTGCCCTTTCCCACCCCAACTCTGATAACAGCATTATAGCATCTTAGACTATAGCTCTTATATATTAAAGCAGTAGTGTTGCACTTGCCAATTCTGTTGATTAACATTAAAGAGTGTTCGCCCTAAGACCATATACAAAAACAGGATTCTTTATTTTGGCACGCAAAATAGATATCCGGAACTTCAGGACACTTGCTCTCTGTTAAATTTCAGCAGAAGGGAGAGAAGTGAGGATCCGGTGAGGGGGAGAAAGAAAAGGGGGGGGCAAGAAGGCAGGAAAATTAAACTATGAGCATGTGTACAGAATTTTGGCTTCCTGATGTAAAAATAGGGGGCGCCAGAAAGAATTTTCTGTACACACAATTGTTGTCTAACATCAGATTCCGTACTGTAGAGCTATCAGAGTGTACACCTGTATACTAAAAATTCACACCTATAGGATATTGGCAGTATACCAGTATAAAGCAGCAGTTTCCCCCTGATGAAACCTTATAACATGGATCCCCGGAGCCCAGAGACCTTTTATTCCCTCCTTACCATCCCAATGAAAAGGAGGAAAAGCAAGGAGACAGAGATATCACTCTCTGAATCACTCCCATAAATCAACCCCCCTTCCCCCCCTCTGTCTCCCTGCTCCCCACCCCTCCCCTCTCCCTTTTATGTATATATATTGCTATCTTGACAAGTAAACCAGAGTATTAAACTGTGGCACGAATATAGAGCTTTCATGCCCTCTTATAGTAATACACCAATTAACAATTAAGCACACCATGGCTATGGCAGTGTGGTGTCAATATGAAACTTAATCAGCTTGGACCCATATCTTTCCTCCTTGACTTCAGGAGAGAAAGGGGGAAGGAAGAGCGAGAAGAAAGAAAGAAAAAAAAAAAAGGTGGGGAAGAGAAACCAAAGTATAAAGATCAGGGAGATCTCCCACTGAATCAGGCCCTTCCCGAGGATTTTGGGGTTTTCTGTACATTATTACCATGGTATGGCTCCGCATATTATTCAGTTAGCGCTGTAGGAATGCGCACATTTTGAACTAGTTAATGCCATGATAAGATGCTGTCCCAATTGCGAGGCAAAGTAATTAGATCTCCCACTGTGCAGTTGTGTGGAACGGCTCATCAAAAATGAAAAGGTTAGTTATTCCCTTCTTAAACTCAGGAGGGAAATAATCTCACTCGTGTATCGCAGCTTTACTGATTGAGCCCTGTTAAGCATAAGAAAGCTGGTGCCTTATGTCGAAATACAACAAAGGAAAGAAAAGGAGAAAAAAAATAACTGGTTCGACAAACTCATTCATGGGGCTTGGGTGCCCTCTTGTGGAGATACCCCTGAATGATATTTAATCTCACAATTGCTGTAGCTATGCAGAACACTAAAAGCAAACTAGAAAAAAAGAGAAGAAAGGTTCTCCGACTGGAGATATATAACATCGAACTGTTCCACATTATTCCCCTATTATTCTCTTCTCATCTACAGGAGAAGGAGGAAAAAAGATAGAAAAGAAAAAATCAGGGAAGTTTCACTTTGAGTCACTCTCGCCGATCAGGACAGCGCCACTCACAACCCCCAAAAGTCTATACACCTTGCATCCACAGCAAAGAATTTGCTAATTAAGAGGTGGAGCGATAGACTACACAGCAAAGGTTCCAGTTATCAGCAACCTCTGACAAGAATCAACAACACCATGGACTTCCTCACATGCTCCATCGATTTTCCAAAGAAACGAAAGAGCAGCTCTACAATGTGGCTTGAACAGGTCTGGAATCAGTGACTTTAATTCTGATTGAGCTTGCTCTGCAGTATCAAAGCTTCTCCAAGTGCTCTGATGGTAGACAGACAATTTGGATGGATACTGAACTTTGTACTTTATACTGGCAGCAATTAGCTTAGTGACAATGGGGTGGTATGCGGCTCTTCGCTGTCGTATGGTGGCTGGAAGGTCCTGCACAAACCACAGCTGCTGGCCCTCCCATGAGATTTCCTGGAGACCCCTGACCTGCCCCAGTATGTGCAGTTTATCCAGATAATTTAAAAATGTTAATATTAGAGGCCTTGGTGGTTTTTCTGCAGCCAGCTTAGGTCGAAGTGAACGATGGGCCCTCTCAATTACATATGTGGTGTTATTAGGATAGGGTCCAGCAATTTTAGTAAGCATCCACTGCAGAAAGGTAATCAGTGCCACTCCTTCTGAATCATCTGGGAGGCTGAAGATAAGGATGTTATTGTGGCAACTTCAGCCTTCCAGATCCTCAAGTTTAGCTTCCATCCGATGAAGTTTTTGGTGCAGTGCAGGGAGCTCTGATTCCATTGATGCTTTCCGGCCCTCTAGCGATGTCGTCCTGGCCGCCACATCTGTAATCGCTCTGTAGGTGTCAGTAAGCTCCATGTGCATGGCTTTTAGCTCTGAGGTGAGTTCCTGGAGTGCCATACGAAAAAGATTCAGTTCCTCCATAAATTTCTGCTCCATTAGAGGAGCCACGGGTGGTACAAGAGTCGAGACTGTGCTAGTTTTAGAGGTAGTGCCCGGTTGTCCCCTAGAGCGTTTCGGGGTTTTCTCTGGTGTCTGCGGCAGTGTGTGAGGGGGAGGTGCCTGGTGCATCTCTGCCTCCATACCAGGACTAGGCCACAACCGTCGATCAGTCCGATCCTCCTAAAAAGCGCTACAGTACAATTTGCTTTCTTCTCCGCTGGTGCAGGGAGCCGTCGAGAGCTATATAATAAGCAGCCCTTTGTGTTTGGTATTATAAAGCTAGGAGAATTAACTGTAAAAATGAGAGCTATGGCGGAGATCGGTTTTCTGAGCTGCTATCCCTTCCGTGGCATCATGTGATCCCCCTGGTGCATTCTTTTTTGTTATGCCACAGTCTGAAAGTTCCAAAGTGTGGTTAACAACTTTTAAAATTCTAAACAGTGCATAACAAAGCTGTGTGACTGCTGATTATGGTGGTTAATAGGCACTTACCATACATTTATAAGCATAATAAACTACCACCACTGCTGCTATAATAAGAGCAGTGGTGGGAGCAACATCACTAAATGAGTGTAAGACCCATGACTCCTTGTGCCCACTCAATCGGGAACCGCGCGACGCTTCCGCGTTCGGCTGAAAGTTTAGACAGTTTATACAAAAATAACTGGTGGATTAAAAATGATGATGACTGCAGCCCCAGACTCCTGCAGCAGCATTGTAAGGTATGTGAGAATGGGAGCAGGCTGCAGTGGTTCTTTGCATGTCACCTTTAACACTGCAGGTGGCAAGACCATCACTGTTACTTTTGCTGAAAAGCAGGAATACACAGCTGTGCCATTTGTTTAAAGACTATTTTTTCACCTTTCATATGTAGGTAACCACACCCAATTCAGCTGTATGCAAATTCAGACTCTTTCCATCTGGTGGGCTGAAACGTGATCTGAAGGTCATCAGGCACTAATCAGTTTTTCACAGACACATTTCCTGCTGCATTCCCAATTTGTTGGGGTTTCCATAAGCTCCATAAGAGTGGGAGATCACAACACCCTTTAACCAGAGTTTCAGTGGGAGGAGGACACCAACTGGTCATTAGAACTTTTGCAGGAGCAGTAAATAGGGTTGGGCAGACTGGGTGGGGCTTTTTCTGCTGTTACATTCTATGCTTCTGAGTAAACTGTCTCTAAAGGTTTTGAGCCATCCAAATGGAGAACTAGAATGCTAGGACATCCCCCACAAAACACCTCATTCCTCTTTTCCATCTTGATTCACCCCAGTGGCCTCAGTCATGGGTCCTTGCATCTGTCAATGACCCAGAGGGACTCAGTGAGAGCAGAATCTCTTTCCTTGCCAGTTAAGGTCAATCTCCCAGCCTCAGAACATTAACCAAAGTTACTTATGAGACCCCACCTGGATTACTGTGTCCAGTTCTGGAGGTCGCACCTCAGAAAGGACATAAACAGGGTGGAGGCATTCCACAGGAGGGCAACTAAAATGGTACAGGGGCTGCATCAAAAGCTCTACAAGGAGAGACTGAGGGATTGCAACATGTACACCCTGGAGGAGAGGATAGCGAGTGGGATATAATAGAGACTTACCTCAAAGGGGTGGACAGGGTGCAGGAGGAGAATCACTTTCATACGAGACAGAGCACCAGGGCCAGAGGACATGCTATAAAGTGTCGGGGGGGGGGAGTTAAAAGGGATGTGATGAAATAGTACTTTACTGAAAGAGTGGTGGACACTTAGAACAGACTTACCAGCAGAAGGGGGTGGAGGTGAAAGCAGCAGAGGGCTTCAAGCAAGCACGGGATAGACATAGGGGAATATTATTAAGCAGGCAGAGAGGAGGGAGGGTTGCCAGAGACCAGTTATGGTTTCTGGAGACAGACCAGGCAGGGACCATTGGGTCAGACTGGGTGGGGCAAGCAGTCCTTTTCTATTAATGAATTCTACATGTCAATGTTTCTATGTCCCCAAGTATAGTAATCTGAGACTGTTTCCCCTTGGGCATGGATTCATTTTTTTCAGGCAGACATTAAAGAGATTTAACATGGTAGCATGGCCTCAATTTTGAGTGGGGGGGGGGTTGTGGACAATTTTCTATTATCTCAGGTAGCAACTAAGACCTTCTACTTCAGTTTTTTTCTTTGTGTTACAGAGCACTAACAGTCAGATGCATTGATGCTTTTCTTCCTTTGGCAGTCAGTTTGGCCTTGTGGTTAGCACACAGAACTGTTAAGTGGGAGACCATAGTTTGTGTCCCAGAATGACCACTTACTGACTATATGACCCTGAGAAAGTCATGTAACCTTCCTGGGTTTGCCATCTCCATAATCTCTCTCTAATCTACAGTATCTTTGCTGTTTGACATGTACATAAATGGCAGCAACATCCTGCTCCACTTAGTCTCATGGGATGCAAAACATTTTGGGATACAGTGGGCTCAATTCTCAAAACTCAGTGTAAGCCACGCCAATGGTGGCTTGAGCAGATTGCTGGCGCGCCAGGGTCCCTGCACCTGCTTCTCTTTTGGGTAGAGTCCTGGCAGCAAAGTCCCCCAGCTTGCAGCAACTATGGCTATGCACTGAACAGACAGCACATCTGGCTGGGTTGCTGGAAGCTGTGGAGCAGACATGAGTCACTCTAGGACATCCTAGTGCTCCCCCCACCCAAACCCTAGGTATGAAAGTTAAAGGTGTCACTGGTGATCTAGCAGAGCCCCCCCAAGCCCCGATCCCTGTTAAGAAAAGTAAAGACATCCCTGGTGGTCAAGCAGACCACCCCAGCTCTGATCCCCCATTATTAAAATTAACGTTGTCCCTAGTAGTGTAGTGGATTGCCCCAGCGCAGATCCCCCTTTATTATTATTAAAGATGTCCCTGGTGGTCTAGCTGACCACCCCAGCCCCAATCCCCTGTTATGAAAATGTTAAACATCCCTGGTGGTGCAGCAGACCCCCCCCCAAGCCCTGATCTCCTATTATGAAAAGTAAAGATGTCCCTGGTGGTCTTGCAGACTGCCCTAGCCCTGATTCCCCCATTATGAAAAGTAAAGATGTCCCTGGTATTCTAGTGGACTGCCCCAGCCCTGATTCCCCCATTATGAAAAGTAAAGGTGTCCCTGGTGGTCTAGTGTACCGCTCCAAGCCCTGATCCCCCATTAGTAAAATTAAGGATGTCCTTGGTGGTCTAGCAGACTCCCCCAGCCCCTGACCACCTGTTATGTAATATTAAAACTTCCCTGGTGATCAAGTGGAAACCCACTCTGGCAGGCAGTGCCCCACCACCCCACTCCCCCGTCCGAAAACCAAGCCGGTTGAATACAGCGCATGTTCATTGAGAGTTCAGTCAGCAGCTAGCCATGATGGTGAGCAGTGGGCTGTGTCAATCAATGACTTGGTTTTGGGATGGGAGAGTGGGGTGATGGACCACTGACTGCTGTGTTGGGGGGTGAGTGTCCACTAGACCAGCAGGGAAGTGTTAAGTAAGCAATAAGCCATGACAGGGTGTGCGTTGAACATTTTAACACCACGGCTGGGAGGCGTAGTGAGGCACGAGGCCACCGGCCGAGTGGCGGCCCAGCCTCCTAGCCGTGTGTTAAATGTCTAACGCACACCCTGGAGGGGCTTATTGCGCTTATGAAATGGATATCTTTAGTGAAACCGCATTTAGTAGGTTAAATTTCCAATTTAAATTAGGAAAAAACACCTATGTTGGTATCACTTTTAATAAAATAGTTCCACCGCCTAAGTGTCTTGTGTTTTGTTTTTTTGCACTGAAGGAATGCTGTCCCAGAAAGGCTTCTGTACTTTAGGTATCCCCCCCCCATGCTGTATGGAGACGAGGGGGAAAAAAAAAAGATTAAAATCCAGCTGTTTGGCTTTTTTTATATGTATAATTTACATTTACAATTTTAAGAGTGAGCGGGCTGGTAGAGAGACAGCGAGCACGCAGGCAGGCAGGTACAGACATTCAGTGAGCGTTAGTGAGATCGCGGTTGTTCTGTTTTTTTTTTTAATAGATGAACGAGCAGGCAGTATGAGACATCAGGCTGTACCTTTGTTTTCTTTATTAAATTCAAACATGGATCTTAAGGAGCGAGTGGCCGGGCTGGTGGAGAGATCGCAGCTGTTCTGAGTTTTTTTTTTTTTTATACATTACCGAGCGGGTGGGCTGTGAGAGACATCACAGCTTTTCCCTTCATGCTACATACACAGATTTCACAGACTGAGGAAATGTGAGCAGCAGGTCAGATGTATTTATTGCATTTTTTTGTTGGCATACTGAAAATACAGCCTGGCATGTCACTCGCAGTTGGTGAAAAGAAGATGGCTGATTTTCAGTTTGCCAACATTCTAACTGGCATCTTTACTAGAATCAGGGCCCACAGGTCACTGCTGGTCCTTTTTCCTGTGCGTTAGATAGAATATCACACAGGTATGGACCAATCAGCAGGTCTAAATTCTGATGCCCATTTCATAATATTACATAACAGGGGATCAGGGCTTGGGGGTAATCCGCTAGACCACCAGGGATATTTTACATTTTCATAAGGGGGGATAAGGGCTTGAGGGGGCACTAGATCACCAGGGACTTTTTTTTTGTTTGTATAATCTTTTAATTATTTTCTCTTATATCAACAGACATACAATACATAGACAATCATACATGTATGTTGCTATTAATGCTTACAACAAACACATAAATACAACAAACACATAAATAGATGCACTTTCATACAGTTATTCCTACATCCAATAATCCTGCTCCATACAATTGATTCCCAAGAACTCATTTAGAATATTGAAAGAAAGAGCAAGACAAGCCAATATCTAAATTAACTGTCAAACCTATATACTGCAGATGCCAGCACACATCACTCTTGGATGCATCCACCCTCAGGTGCACCGGGGAGGGGAGCGGGCACCCATCCAGTCAGTCCCCATCTACCTAGACCAGTCCCTCACATAGGGTGGTCATCTCTTGCATTTCAAGTGTAGAAAGAAATGGCGCCCATTCCCCATAAAATACCTCTGATCTGTTCACCAGAATCAATGATAGCCGTTCCAATTCCAGATTTTGCAATATTAACTGGCGCCACTGCTGGATCGTAGGTACGGCATTATTAACCCACATGTTCTGAATGCAATACTTAGCCATCACCATAAGAATCCTAATCCAATGTGGCATTGCCTCCCAATCCTCCACCTCATCCGCATTTAGGCCAAATAGCCCTTTGATAGGGTCCAACTGGGTGGGAGTCCCCGCCATCAGCTCCACTTCTTTAAATATCCTTCCCCAAAAGGATTTCAGAACAGGACAGCCCCAAAAACAGTGCATGTATGTCCTCACCTCTCATTTGCACTTCCCACACAGCGGAGAAAAAGTCATATAGGCCCTGTGCACCACTGCTGGAGGATAATATAACCTGTGCAGAAACTTAAAATATGCTTCTTTAAACCTGTTACAAATCAACAGGCCCATATGCCCCGACAATAACTTTTGCCAATTCTCTGCAGAGATTTCCCTCCCCAGATCACTACTCCACTGCTGTTTTACCTTCTGAGTATAATCCGGCCATCCCTGTTTCCCAATCTTTGTGGCTTTCCCAATGAATCCTTTGGAGTCCCTCTGTGCTCCCAATATTACTAGTTCTACTGAGTCCCACCCCTGTCCCTCCAGCTTCTCTCTCTCTCCATTTTACCTACCAGGGACTTATTTTAATAAAAGGGGGATTAGGGCTGGGGAGGTGGGATCATGGCACATTGCTGCAAATTGCTCAGATCTCCCATAGGGCACATTTCTAAGTAGCCTTAGACCAGCTCTGGCTGGTCCAATGGTATTTAGAAATTTGCTCTCTGGGAGAGTTTTGATAATCACAATTCAGGGAATTTGGCAGCGTGCATCTGCTGCAAGCCCCATGTGTCATGCCAGGGGCTTTGAGAATCGGGCCCATTGTGTATGGATGATGCTGTATAAAGCAAACCCCCTCCCCTCTGTTCCCCTTGCCTGATGACTTTTAACAAGGAATAAGACACTTGAGTAGATATTATACTACAGCGCATTCTATAATAAATGCTATGTGTGGAATTTTCATATTCCAATAGAACAGAATTCCATGAAATTTAGGAAAATTATGCCTAATTCTATGGAATTCCATCAGTATCAGAATTCTGATATTTCAAAAGTGTAATGTTTTTTGCAGATTAGTAAGTAAAGACTGGAGAAGTTGGTGAAAATCACTAAATAATATGTTAGTGTTGGCAACTTTGCTTCGCTGAGATGACAACAATTTCTGTACTTATTCACCTAGTAAATTTCCTGAAATAGACATGGTAAAACCATACAAATTGCAATTCACAGGTGAATTATGCAATTCACATAGCTCCACTGTGTGAATTTATGCAGTTCAACGGCAACACATACAGTATGTGCATTGGGGTTTGAGCTGTTCATTAAAATACTAGAGCTGTGGGGAATATAAAATTCCACCCATGGAATGCCTGTGGAATGACCATTCTGATTCTGTGAAATTTCACAGAATGTTCATGAAAATTCTATCAAATTTTAAATTTCAGTTATTTCACTAAAATCTTACAAGTATGCATCCAATTAACAACAAATCTGTGACATAAACAGAACTCAAGAAAATATACAAATGTGTGCCAAATTTGAGATTCGTAGGTTGAAAGGGAATAGAGGTGTTGGTGACCAAACATGTAATCAAAATTCAATTTTCAGTTATTTTGAGATAATTTTAAAATTTCTTATCCAAATTTCTCCACAATGTCTGGATTTAGAGAAGCACCCAACATGGGTATATACGCCATGTTGTAAGTCTCAAGTTTCAATGGGAGCTGAGTTATAGGTAGCCAAACATTTTGCCATAATTTAGATTTCTGTAATTATAGAATAATTTTGATAGTATTCATTGAAATGTTATAACATTTGTGAGGTATACATGTTATTACTTTATTCATATATGTTTCAGATTTCTAGCTTCAAATGGGACTGAGTTATAGCCTGCCGAACATGTTGCCAAAATTTAAATTTCAGTTACTATATTTCCCTCTAATTTTAAAACAACATATCCAAATTTAACCAGAGCTGAAGCATTTAAACTATTATACCACATGGTCACGTCTGAAAAAGTTCACATTTACAGCTTTAAATGGGATTGAATTAAAAGTCGTCAAACTTTCACAACATTTAAAAATTATATTTTGCAAGAATATAAACTACAAACTTAAGTGCCTGAAACTTTAAAACTAGAGAATGCAATACCATGAAATTTGGCAGATTCTTAGATCTTACAGGGAGACTGTGTGTGACAATTTTATTAATTGCTTGTTGCCAGAAATTCCAAAATAATAGGGCTGTACATGGACTAAATAATATTTCCTGAATACCAGGAATAGTAGGCTTGCTGAGTATTCAGATGGACGTTCTAAACAGTCCACTATCCAGTCACTATTCCAGATGTACTATTCGGTGAGTGAGATTTCAAAATCTCACAGAGCTTTGTTGGCCAATCAGAGGCTGTTTTTGGAACTCACAGCCAGGAACACCATGTTCTCTCTTCACTTTGAGTGAGTAGCATAAAGTTCAATATATAAAAAGACTAGAGTGCAGACTCCAATGGCTCAGTTGAAGCCACAAATCTGCCATATTAGAGGAGGATTGAGGTGCCAGCAGAATAGCAGGAACCCTTCTTGAAACTTAGTGAGCGGCATCAGTACACTGTTCTGATAGCAATCTGCTGATCCAGTTGGGTAAGAAGCACCATTGACAGCAGGGAAATGATGAAGCAGATGCATGTTGTGCTGACAAAAACAAGGTATGCTTGTTTGTTGTTTGCTTGTATAAGCAGTCCTTTACTCATTGCTGTCAGAACAGTGTGCCGGTGCCACTATCTATCTACTGCATTTGCAGTACCATCATTTCATGAAGTACCCCTTGAGACCTTTGTGACCATGCAGAGATTGTCACTTAACTCCAAATATTGATGGAGTTATGGCCTGTTGAAGTTCCAGTGTTATCCTATGGGAATTGTTATGTTTTATTACTTGCCTTTTTTAATGGTAACAATTATTTAAGGGTACAGCATATTTTATTCCTGTTGTACCACTTGAGACCTTTGTGGCCATATTGAGACTGTCACTTAACTCTAAATATTGACAGAGTTATGGCCTGTTCAAGTTCCAGTGTTATCCTATGAGAATAGTTATGTTTTATTACTTGTTTTTTTAATGGTTACAATTATTTAAGGGTGCTGTATATGATATTCTTGTAGTACCCCTTGTGACCTTTGTGATTATATAGAGATTGTCACCTCTGCACCCTCCTCCTGTAGCACCAGCAGCACAAGACAGCCTCTGGCACCAGCGTACAAGTCAAAGTGCAGTGACCTCTGCATCCTCCTCCTGAAGCACCAGCAGCACAAGACAGCCTCTGGCACCAGTGTACAAGCCAAAGGGCCGTGACCTCTTTTCCTCCTCCTCCTGAAGCCATTTTAAAGGTCTGTAGCAATTCTCTATTAAGGCAACTTTCCTGGCTGAATATCAAATACTGGATACTGAATAATGAATATCTGGGACCTGAATACTGAATATTCAGAAAAAGGTATTCACACAGCTCTACAAAATAACATCTGTACTTAAAGTGAAATCCCAAGAATCTTTGTGAAAATTGTAGAATTTAATAAAAAATTCCATAAAACTGGAATTTGCTAATTTCACTTAGCCTTAGCTGGAGGATTCTAATTAAATGATATGGGTATGAGAGGCAGGTAGTACAGGGGGTCACCAGGTTCTGGAGTTAGATGCACAGTTTAACCAAGAAATGGAAAGCTGAGCTGGGTAGCACAACAGCGGTAGACCCCCAGGTTGGAGCAAGGAAGCACATAGTGTCAACAATTCCAGCCTGAATGCAGGCTATTTAAGGATCACATCCAGTAAATTTATGATCCAGGGAGCCTGATGTACATGCAGGTCTGGGACTGAGAGGTACTCAAAGATGTAGTGGGGGAAGACAATGTCTGGGGCAGGAGGAAGGAAGAATTCTGGCTATTCCAGCAGGGTAGACCAATAGGAAAAGAAGTAGGTAACTCATGTTTTAAGGGAGTTTGTCGCTGTAAAGAACAAAAAGGATATCAGTGGGATTAGTAATTCTATTGAGTCAATCTGGGGATGCCAAAAGAGAAGGGGGGGGGGATAATCACCACGAGAGGAACAGCAGGACTGCAAAAAGCTCAGCCCAGCTTATGAAATGAAGTAGTGATATGTGCATTGTTAATGTTAAATTCCACAAAAAGAATTCTGGATAGTTCATTTATATGCCACTATAAATATTTGAGAAAATGTTACCAATATTGTTTCTACTGCAAATTTAAAACTGCTAAACCAATTTATCCAGTTGTGTTAGACACTAGGACACACTGACTATGGATATGCATGTCAAATGTTAAGTCTATGCCTGTAAGAGCATATAAGTTACACACATCCACATTTCTGAGAGTTTTCACACGTTTGCAAATATTTACATAGTAAAGATTTGAACCCCTGTAACTTAAACATTTCTAATTCAGTTCTCTCCATATTTAAATAATTCTATAAGCATTACAAAAAGTCCATTCATGCTAATTTACACATCTAATGCCAAATGTGCCCAAATTATATGCAGATGAAAGTTTTCCACGAAATGTCCATAAAAAATTAAATCACAGATTTTGAGCATATATAATGTGGAGGTGATGCATCATATTGTCATGAAATCTGGCACATTATTAGAATACCTATCATCATGGAATCATGCCAAATTTAAGGTCTCTGATCTAATAGATGGCTGAGGTATGTGCAGATAAAAATGTTCATGAAATTTCACACAAAAAAACAATGACAGACTTTGAACACCTATAATTGCGAAACTATCTATCCAAATGTCTTAATATTTGAAACAGGATTGGCCCTCTACCCAAGGGGTGCGCATGACAAATTTCAGAGCTCTAGCTTTAACACTTAAATGACAGCCAAGTTACTATTAAATTACTAAATTAAAAAAATTCCACAAAATTCCAGTGAAATTCCATGAAATGTTGCAGAATTTATACATAGATACATAGACAGTGTCGGCAGATAAGGGCCTATGGCCCACCCAGTCTGCCCATTTGAGCTTGTAAGTTCAGTTTGTTTTCCTAGAAGTCTGTTGCCCCTTACCCCTGACCTCTAGAATTCCTTTATGTCTATCCCATGCATTCTTAAATACCGTGATTGTTTCAGCCCCCACCACTTCCTCTGGCAGGGTGTTCCACTTGTCCACCACCCGTTCTGTGAAGAATTCTTTCTCATGTTTCCTCTGAATCGTCCTCCACCCAACTTCATCCCATGCCCTCTAGTCCTGGAACATCTTTTTGCTTAAAAATAGTGTTTTCCTGCACCCTGTTCCTCCTGTAAGATACTTGTATGTCTCTATCATATCCCCTCTCTCCCTCCTCTCCTCCAGGGAGTACATGTTCAGTTCCTTCAACCTGTCTTCATAGGACTTGTGATGCAATCCATGCACCATCTTTGTTGCCATCCTCTGAACCTTCTCTACCCTGTCTATGTCCTTACGTAGGTATGGTCTCCAGAACTGTACACTGTACTCCAGGTGGGGCCTCACTAGTGTCTTGTATAGCGGAATTATGACCTCCCTTTTCCTGCTGGTGATGCCCCTGCCTACACATCCCAGCATCCTATTTGCTTTACCTGCTGCCTTGTCACACTGTTTCCTTACCTGAGGTCATCAGGATGATAACCCCAAGATCCCTTTCCTGCTTGGTGCATGCTATATCCTCACCCCCAACTGATATATTGTGCCAGGGTTTTGTGCCCCATATGCATTATCTTGCACTTCTTTACATTGAATTTCAACTGCCAAACCCTTGACCATTCTTCAAGTTTCTGCAGGTCTTCTCATTCTGTCTACACCCTCTGGTGTGTCTACTCTGTTACAGAGCTTTGTGTCATCAACGAACAGTGAAATTCTGCCTTCTAGATCCTGCGCAATGTCACTGATGAAAATGTTGAATAGGACCGGTCCCAGCACTGATCCCTGTGGTACCCCACTGGTCACTCTTCCTCTGTGGAGGACAGCCATTTACCACCATCCTCTGTGTCCTGCCACCCAGCCAGTTACCCACCCACCACACTACTGTCCTGCCCACACCCATATTCCCCAGTTTGTGTAATAGTCTTCTATGTGGCACAGTGTCAAAGGCCTTGCTGAAGTCCAGATAGGCCATGTCCACTGCCCTCCCTGATCCACCTCCTAGTCACCCAGTCAAAAATTCAACAAGGTTGGTCTGAGCATGACCTCCCTGGTGAAACCATGCTGTCTTGGGTCCTGTAGTCTATTGACAACCAGATGTTCCACCAATCTCTCCTTCAGTAGTGCTTCCATGATCTTCCCACTACCGAGGTGAGGCTGACTGGTCTGTAGTTCCCTGCTTCCTCTTTGTTCCCACTTTTGTATAAGGGGACTACATCTGCTGTCCTCCAGTCTTTGGGTACCTCCTGTTTCCAGTGATCGGCTAAACAGGATAGCCAGAGGTTCAGCCACCACCTCTTTAGTTCTTTAAGGACCCTGGGTGCACCCCATCTGGCCCCATTGCTTTATCAACTCTTATTACTTCCAGTTCCTTGGACCCTTTCTCGTGTAAAGGGACTTGTGTCCATTTCTGCACCATTCTCTCACCCTTGTACTCCTTTCAGACCCATTGCCCCCTCTTCAGCAAAGACTGAGCAGAAATACCTGTTCGATATGTCAGCTTTACTGTTGTCATCCTCCACGCTGCTCCCATCCTCCCTTCAGTCTCACTATCCCTCCCTTTGTCTTTCTTTTTCACTTATGTACCTGTAAAGGTTTTGTCCCTCAACCCACTGATTTTGCAATGTGTTCTTCTGTCTGAGCTTTGGCTCCCTTACTGACCTCCTGCCTCCCTTTGCTTCTCCTGGTACTTCTCCCTATCCCCTTCTGCCTGTGTGTCTTTTGTATTGCCTGAATGCACTCTTTTGGCTTTCACTTTCTTTGCTACCTCTTTGGAAAACCATAATGGTCTCCTCTTCCTTTTCCTCTTGCTAACCTGCTTAATGCATAATTCTGTTGTTCTTGTAATCCCCATTTAAATACTGCCCACTGTTCCTCAACCCCTGATTCCTGTCCCATTCCCCTAATGCTCTTTTAAGTATCTCCCATTTTCCCAAAGTCTGCCCCCTAAAATCCAGGATACGTGTTTTTGTGTGGTTTGGTTCTGCTCTTTCTGTGATTTCAAACCACAATGACTGGTGGTCACTGTTACCCAGGTGCTCCCCACTGTTAACCCCATCACACTGTCCCTGTTTGTGAGCACAAGGTCCAGTATTGCCTTCTGCCGAGTTGGTTCCATGACCAGTTGCTTGAGGAAGGCACCTGAAGGAGTCCAGGATAAATCTGCTCCTAGTTGATGCTGCTGCTGGGATGCTCCAGTCCACGTCTGAATATTGAAGTCTCCAAACAGTACTACCTCACCCTTGTCTGCCATCCTTTGGATGGCTAGCATCAGCTCCCTATCTGTTTCTTCCACCTGGGCTGGTGGTCTATAGACCACACCTGTGCGGATGGCTGTCCCCATTTTCCTTTCCAGCTTAACCCACAGTATCTCTCCCTATTTTGTTCCTCCTGGATCTCTGTGGCCCTTATGTCATTTTTCACATACAGTGCCACTCCTCCTCCCTTCCTGCCTGCTCTGTCTCTTCTGAATATGTTGTAGCCAGGTATGGCCATCTCCCAGTCATGTTTATCATTACACCAGGTTTCAGTGATGGCCACAATGTCCAGGTCTGACTGTACCATGACAGCCTCCAGATCTTCCATCTTGTTGCTAAGGCTCCTGGCATTTGCACACATGGCTTTCCATGATTTGACCTCCCTAGACTGCTTCACTGTTCTACTCCAGCCCCTCCTTGGTTGTCATTTATCCCTGGTTCTCCTTGCTGTCTGCCCTTCTGCTGAATTTTGCCCCTTTTCTGCTTATCCACCTCTTGGGCACTAATCTCCATCTTTTGCACACTGCTTTGCAGAGATAGCCACTCCTCTGGTTCACTGGTTCCTGCTAGCTGTGGGGGGTGAGCAAGTAGGTACCTCCTTGCTGCCTCCACCCTTTGCTAGTTTTAATGCTTGTCAATGTAGCATTTAAACTTATCATTGAGTGCTTGATTCCCTCCAGGATGGATGCAGGCCGTCAGGCTTGAACAAACCTCCATCCTCCAGGTGGGTCCCCAGTCACCAATGAATCCAAACCCTTCCTCACAGCACCAGTGCTTCAACCATGAGTTAAAGTTCCTGGTGCATGCACTCTATGCTCTCCCTTGCCTCTCACAGGTAGTACTCTGAGAAAGTGACAGAAGTAGCTACTTGCTTGAGACCCTTCCCAGTTTCCTAAACTCTTCCTGAACTTCCTTGGCTCCCATTTGCCAGGTCATTAGTACCTGGGTGGATAATGACATCCAGCTCACCCTCCCGCCTTGCCTTCCCAGTGATCCCCAGGATCTTCCTTCCATCCCTCCATGCCATAGCACCTGGTAGGCACCTCACCTCCCTGTCCTCCCCTCCTGTGTTCCTAGCTGGATCCCTCTTACAATGGAGTCCCCCACCAGGATTCGCTTCCTCCTCCTCCTCTGAGGTCCACTGCTTTCCCCGCTGAGGTCACCTCCTTGGCTAACCTCCACATCCTTTCCTTCCACTTCTCTGGGTACCTCTATTTGGTTGTCCTCGTTTGCCAGTGTGGCATATGAGTTCTTGAGTGGAATAGGATCTGGGATGTGCCTCTGCCTGACTGCTCTAACCCTCCCTGAGCCCACTGTCATCCAAGTGCTCCTCGTTCTCGGCATCCTTTGAGGCAGCTGCATTGGACTGGGTGGTCCCTGGATAGGGGTGATGGTACTCCTGACCCAGTTTACTTCCGCTCTGAGTCTGGCTACCTCATCCCGAGTCAGAGATGCATGCAGATAGGGCAGCACCTCAGCGTCCAGAAGGTCTGCCTGAATATGGCTGCCCCACAGCCACTGCATTGCACCACTCCCCACATTATACTGCAATTCCACTACTTGTCTGCTACTGAAGCTCTCCTAGTTCTCTTTTATTAATTTACTGTACTAAAATCCTGTCGCTAATCCTCAGATATTTTTTTTTAAAGGAAAAGAAACCAATAAATAAATAAATGAGTCAAACACTTGTGCTGAGGGTGGGCTTCTTCCCCTTATACCCTCCTACTTCACACCCCTTACTATTCCTGTGTTTAGCTCCTGTCAATCAGATTTATCAGGCATATAATTAAGAGTTGGGGAAGGGAGGAGGGTGAGCGAAATTTGCAGCAATTAAAGACAGCACAGAATTACACCACCACTATGTTTTAAATTTTCAACAGCCCAAAAACAATTATAAGTAAAGACAACAAAGAAAGTATAGTGTCACTAAACGCCCACAATCTAAGTTTAAAAGAAAAATAGTAATTACCAGTTACTCTAAAGCACTGAATTGAATATGTTTCCTTCCTTACCCTTCTGGCTTCTTCTGAGAAAATAAACCTCTGCTTGCTACTTTAACTCTGACTAAGCCCCACCTCCAGTTATCACGTAGCTGAGGTCAGAGGCCAGACAATTAACACCCTTCACCCAACTACAGGGCAGTCAGACAAGCCAAGATAAAATTTGCAGCAATTAAAGACAGCACAGAATTACACCACCACTATGTTTTAAATTTTCAACAGCCCAAAAACAATTATAAGTAAAGACAACAAAGAAAGTATAGTGTCACTAAACGCCCACAATCTAAGTTTAAAAGAAAAATAGCAATTACCAGTTACTCTAAAGCACTGAATTGAATATGTTTCCTTTCTTACCCTTCTGGCTTCTTCTGAGAAAATAAACCTCTGCTTGCTACTTTAACTCTGACTAGCCCCACCTCCAGTTATCACGTAGCTGAGGTCAGAGGCCAGACAATTAACACCCTTCACCCAACTACAGGGCAGTCAGACAAGCCAAGATAAAATTTGCAGCAATTAAAGACAGCACAGAATTACACCACCACTATGTTTTAAATTTTCAACAGCCCAAAAACAATTATAAGTAAAGACAACAAAGAAAGTATAGTGTCACTAAGCGCCCACAATCTAAGTTTAAAAGAAAAATAGCAATTACCAGTTACTCTAAAGCACTGAATTGAATATATTTCCTTCCTTACCCTTCTGGCTTCTTCTGAGAAAATAAACCTCTGCTTGCTACTTTAACTCTGACTAAGCCCCACCTCCAGTTATCACGTAGCTGAGGTCAGAGGCCAGACAATTAACACCCTTCACCCAACTACAGGGCAGTCAGACAAGCCAAGATAACATTTGCAGCAATTAAAGACAGCACAGAATTACACCACCACTATGTTTTAAGTTTTCAACAGCCCAAAAACAATTATAAGTAAAGACAACAAAGAAAGTATAGTGTCACTAAACGCTCACAATCTAAGTTTAAAAGAAAAATAGCAATTACCAGTTACTCTAAAGCACTGAATTTAATATGTTTCCTTCCTTACCCTTCTGGCTTCTTCTGAGAAAATAAACCTCTGCTTGCTACTTTAACTCTGGCTAAGCCCCACCTCCAGTTATCACGTAGCTGAGGTCAGAGGCCAGACAATTAACACCCTTCACCCAACTACAGGGCAGTCAGACAAGCCAAAATAAAATTTGCAGCAATTAAAGACAGCACAGAATTACACCACCACTATGTTTTAAATTTTCAACAGCCCAAAAACAATTATAAGTAAAGACAACAAAGAAAGTATAGTGTCACTAAACGCCCACAATCTAAGTTTAAAAGAAAAACAGCAATTACCAGTTACTCTAAAGCACTGAATTGAATGTTTCCTTCCTTCCCCTTCTGGCTTCTTCTGAGAAAATAAACCTCTGCTTGCTACTTTAACTCTGACTAAGCCCCACCTCCAGTTATCACGTAGCTGAGGTCAGAGGCCAGACAGTTAACACCCTTCACCCAACTACAGGGCAGTCAGACAAGCCAAGATAAAATTTGCAGCAATTAAAGACAGCACAGAATTACACCACTATGTTTTAAATTTTCAACAGCCCAAAAACAATTATAAGTAAAGACAAAGAAAGTATAGTGTCACTAAACGCCCACAATCTAAGTTTAAAAGAAAAATAGCAATTACCAGTTACTCTAAAGCACTGAATTGAATATGTTTCCTTCCTTACCCTTCTGGCTTCTTCTGAGAAAATAAACCTTTCACAAAATGTCTTCAAAATTGCATGAATTCAGAATTTTCTCATTTCGCACAGCTCTATAAAATACCTCCCCAACCCATTGAGCTTTAAAGCCACCCATCATTCACCTCCCAAATATTTATATTCATCATAAACTCCCTCAAATTCCCTTGCTAGCACCTCCTTGCCCAACCCCCACACTAGCAAATTTCAGTCATCAGTATTGAAACAGTGTCAATGGTAGCCAGGTAATTGTAGTGCGTAGTACTACACTAAAAGTTTGTTTAATTTTAATATACCCCTCCCATGACCTGTGCACCAAACACACTCTCCCAGCTCCCCCCACCTGACCAGACCCAACTGACATGAAGACACCCCAACCCAGCCCCTCTCTGGCCTCCACCACCCTTCTCCCAAAACCAACACCCAGAAAAAATCTGTTTTTATTGACCTGTAAATAAAGAAAACAGTCCCCTGATGCAGAGCATCTGCTCTAGTCAGTGTCCATCTCAGTAGTGGCACTGGTGCAAGAATGAATGGGGTCATCTTTGCTCCCAGTAAAATCTGATCAACTGAATTTCAGCCAGTCAGGTTTTACTATGAGTAAAGATGTCACCATTCACATGCATCAGTCCAGCATCATTACTGTGACAGACACTAAACAAAACAGATGATGTGCATCAGGGGACTGTTTTCTTAATTACAGGTCCATGAGAACTGATTTTATCTGGGAGCTGTATGGGGAGAAAGGAGGTGGGGGCCAGAGGGAGGGTTGTGTGGTGGTGTCTTCATGTCAGTTGGGTCTGGTCAGTTGGTGGGAGACAGGGGAGTGTGGTGCATAGGTGGAAGGAGGGGTTTATTAAAATGATATGATCTTTGCATATAGTATTACACACTACACTTATCTAGCTGCCATTAGTACTGTTTTAATACTGATGACTGAAATTTGCCAGTGTGGGGGTTGGGCAAGGAGGTGCTAGCAAGGGAAGTTGAGGGGGTTTATGATAAATATAAATATTTGGGAGGTGGGTGATGGGTGGCTTTAAAGCTCAATGGCTGGGGGAGGTATTTTATAGAGCTAGTGAAATTCACCAGGGGAAGGAGGGTGCCAGCAAGGGGGGGGGGCTGGGGGACGTTTATGATACATAAAAGGATTTGGGAGGTGGGAGGTGGTGAAATTACAGTACTTTGGGTGTGGGACATATTTTATAATGGTGGATGAATACCTTATTCCAAATATTTGGCTGAATATTCGTAATCAGGGCCCCAAATGTTCATAATGTTGGTATTCAACTTTGTTATTTGTGTCTCAGGGAAAAGTAAAAAGAAAAGCCCCCATCCTCCTTTCCAGCCCAACTGCATTAAAGACAACCTCCTGTCCCCCAACCCTCTGCCCACTTTCACCCTTCTCCCCCCACAGCACCCACGATTTGAAGATTAGGAAAAAAAATCTCACTTTGTGCGACCGGCACAACCGACCTGCTTCCATAGCCGGCCACCATCTCCTCTTGTCATATTTGTAGTAAATAAATCAACCCCCATCCCCAACCCCAGAAGCAGCACCCAAGTCCCATTCTTCTCCCTCTCCCCAGCACCCACATTTCATATATGGTTAATAGAATAGAAGTGCCCTCCCAGCACGTGAAGGCAAATGGTAAAACCCACTGACATCTATAGCTGACTGCTTTCTTCTGAATGGCAGTCACACACTTGCTCACATAGTAAAACAACTGATCACATGATCAGCTATTTATGCAAGCAAATATGAAAGCACCATTTACAATAAGACTGTTGGCCATGGAGGAGGGCGGGTTATGCCAGTCACCTTCTCATACCTGGGAGAGGAACTTCCATTTTATTAACTATATATGAAATGCAGGTGCTGGGAAGGGGGAAGAGGGTGTTACCTGAGTTCTGCTGCTGGGGTGGGGGATAGAGGGTTGATTTAATTACTACAAGTATTGCAATACGAGATAGTGGCTGGCTATGGAAGCTTGCAGGTTGTGCCAATCACCTTCTTGAGTCTGGGAAAACTTCTATTCTATTTACTGTACATGAAATGTGGGTGCTGGGGGGAAGAGGATGTAACATGGGTGCTGCTGGGGTGGGGGGATGGGGAGTTGATTTACTTAATACAGGCATGGAAAGAGGAGACGGCGGCCAGCAGTGGAGGTGGGCAGGCTATGCCTGTCACCCATTGTTGCAGTTTTTCCTTTTTAATCTTCAAACTGTGGGTGCTAGGGGGAGGAGAGTGAGAGTGAACATTTTGAAGAGGGTGAGGAATTTTTTTTCTAAGATGATTGGGCTGGGAAGGAGAGAGGCTGTTTTTTTCTTTCCCTTTTTGTTTTTTGTTCTCAAATATGAATAGGCACAAATAATACCACTATTTGTTATCTGGATCCAAGTAAAAAAACTGCATTACAGCTGGCCCAGTGGCACTGAGGGCTGAGGCACTGGACACCTTTCCTCATGCTACACCGGCAACCTGTGTTTGGGAGTAATCAGGGGACGCTGGGGGTCAGCAGGGAAGGAGGGGGATCGAGCATCTGAGGGACTGCTCTCTCTCTCGGGGGAGGGGGACTCCAGTGGTTGGCATGCTTCTGGACCCTAGCAGATGCTGGGGGGGGCAGTGCACCGATGTTGTGCACAAAAGGGGCTGAGATGGGGCAGGTGCAGGGAGGAGCATGTGCGGACACATGTATGCTCCTTCCACTGGCATCATTGCATGCCCCACTTACATAAGGGGAGTACAGGGGAAAAAGGAGTCCTAGGTTGTAGCAGCTTGATGACAGTCCAATGGGTGCCCTAGATTTAGGGGCATCACCGAACTGGATCCAGACCCGGAGGGAGAGTTGGGGGCTCTCCACCACCCTGCCACTGGGGAAAGGCAAGGGCCCTAACAGGAGCTGAGGGCAGACTGGATGGTGGCCAGAGAAACAAGGAATCGCAGAAAGAATAGCCAACCAGGACCCAGGGGAGAAAAAGTAAGCAAAAAAACCCAAAACAAAACAGTGCATTATTCGTGGCATTCAGGAAATACTATTTGATACTCAAACGCCCTACTATTTTATGCAATTTTGGAGCTTTTTAATACAATAATACAGACATACGAACATACAAAGAAGCCATCAGAGGAAGGCCATTTGGTTTATCTAGTTTGCTCATATTGCAGGGTCCACAGCTTGAGCTACTAACCCTGCCCACATCCCCACTCCTCCCATCCTTTCCATCCTCCGTACCCATGATCCTTACCTTCCCCCAATGCCTATCCCAGCCTCTCTTGAAGATGTCCACTGTCTTCAACAGACCACCTCTTCTGGCAGCATGTTCCAAGTGTCCACCACCCTCTCCATGAAGAAGTGCTTCCTGACCTCCCTCCTAAACTCTCCCCTCCAGCCTAAGACTGTGCCCCCTCATGTTATGGTTGCCACTTTGCTTAATGAGACCCCTTCTTATCCACCTTATTTATCCCTTTCAAGTACTTGAAGGTCTCAATCATGTCCCCCTTCTCTCTCCTGTCCTCCAGGGAGTACATGTTCAGTGCTCTCAGCCTCTCCTCATATGTCTTAACCTGCTGACCCACTATCATCTTTGTAGCCCTCTTCTGGACCTTCTCCAGCAGGTTGTCCTTTTTGAGGTGTGGGCACCAGTATTGAACTCCATACTCCAGATGTGTCCTCACCAGTTACCTGTACAAAGGCAGTATACCCTCCTTTATCCTACTACTGATCCCCCTAGCTATGCATCCCAGCATCTTTTTTGCCCTTGCTGCTGCTTTCTTGCACTGCCTGGAGTGTCACAGGTCACTAGTGATCATCACTCCGAGGTGCTTCTCCTCCTCCTCTGATGCAGATACCTGGACTCACACTCAGGTAGTACTCTGTCCTGGGATTCTTGGCTGCAATGTGCATAATTTTGCATTTCTTGGCATTAAATCCAAGCTGATAGATCCTGGACCACTTCCCCAACTTTTCCATATCATTCTCTAGGTCCTGTATCCCTTCAGCTATGTCCACTCTCCTGCAGAGCTTGGTGTTGTCTGTGAATAGACACATTTTGACATAAACACCATTGCTAATGTCATTAATGTAGGTATTGAACAACACCAGCCCCATCACCAAGCCCTAATAATAATAGTAAATTCACTGGCAAGGTTAATAGACATGCAAATAAATCTTTGAAGCTTCATTAGCTGTGAATTAGGGTTATCAGAACTAGTTCTAAAATGATTAGAATCCTTTCAGAACCCAGGGGTTTGAGTTCTAATTTAGAACTAGAATGCCCATGGGTTGTAAGTGCTAAGGGTTCTTAATATTAAATAACACAGAGAATAATGGATGGGTGACCATCCATAACAAGGCTGTGTTTCATCAAGACAAGTGAAACCATCACGACCTCGAGAGCGAAGCTTGAGAGATCTCTGTGATGGTTTCACTACTCCAGAAGAAACGGAGCCTTGGTTATGGATGGTCACCCATCTGTTAATTTTTATAGTGTATGGTTTTAATTTTTGGAAGAGAGGAGGCCAGCAGAAAAGGAGCAGATGTCGACTCTGGTATCATTAGCTCGGGATCTTGTTGCTCCACCCCCGACACGCTCACACTCCCTGCTGCAGTACCACTTGTCAGCAGTGCTCCCGCTTGACTTTTTCCTTCTCACCGCCATAGCTCGATGTAAAACCACCTTTGAGGGACAGCAATAAACTTTTATTTTTACACTAAAAAAAGGGGCTAAATGAGTTTTTTTCCCCCTCAGTGCTGCTCTTCAACTGTCCTGCTCTGTCCGCTGCCACCTCTTCCTGAATGTGTTCGATGTTGTTATGCTGTGGCAGCTACGTAGCTAGTGCAGCATAACAATTACAATGATGTAGCTACTGCAGCATAACAACCTTATTCTAGGGATGGATTTCCATCCCTAACAACGTTCCACCATGTGCTATATGCTTTTTGTGTTCAAACATTTCAAAAACAGAAAATGCAGACTTGGAAACTAATTACAGTGTTGGGAATTACATCCATAAATGCTTAAGAGAGAGACAATATGAGAATGTGCTGCTCATATGCAGATGTGCAAAACTCATGGAACTGTCACACTTGGCATTTGCATTACAAAAGGCACAGTGTGTTTCTGTTTCCTGCACATGCAGTGAAACAATATTGTTGTAATGAGAGGGCAGGTCTTTTATTCATGCCTTTTTTCCCTCCTCTCAGTATCTTTAGCTGTTCTTTCTCTCCAGTCCTATACACAAAAGAGTTTGAATTCTAAAGAAGATTAGAACCCTAGAACTACTTGCAAAGTTCAAGACCAGAACCAGAACATCAGTGGGTCCTGACAACCCTACTGCAAATTTCACGAAATTGTGTCAACTTCGTCAACAAATTAAAACTTTGCAACATCTCAGTTAGTAATTTGCAGTTTACATAACCCACAGACTCCTTTTCCACAATCCATGGAAAATGATTCTGTGGTTTATATAATCTCTGCAGGTTATGTAGAAATGCTTTTTGGAATTCCATGGAAGTTAAAAAGAAATTCCAAAAAGCATTTTTTAATCAGAATTGCTGTTCAGCTCAAATTCTGCTAGTGGAATTCTACATTCTGCACACCTCTGGAACATGCTGAGTGGTGAGTTTACTGTCTGAGCAAAAGGCAAGGGCTGTAAACCACCACAAGGTATGTTATGAGGTACAATACTCTACACCAGTGTGTCTTATTCCACCGATCACTGGGATTTTATGGGAAATCAATCATAGGGTTTTAAAGTAGCGGTATATGTTTGTCACCTTGTATTTTCTTCAAGTAATAGAGGATAGGGCATGAGCAATCATACATAACAAGGCTGTATTTCATTTGAGAAGTTTCAATGGTAATAGGAGACCTCAAGAAAACACAGCTCGAGAGGTCTGTTACCATGGAAGCCTCAAGATTGAAACTTAGCCTTGCATGTGTATGGTTGCTCTTACACAATCTTTTATTGTGCATGGACAACCATTAATACAAGCCTGTGTCCAGCATAAATATAAAAAGATCCCCCCATGCTTTGTTATTCCCTTACCCCAGTGGTTCTTTCAGGTGCCACTCACTTCCAGGGTCAGTGCTTTTTCACCACTGTAGCTGCTTCATCGGGTGCTGCGATTTGAACAAGGTGGCCACGCAAGTATGTTCTATGTTGTTGTGCTGCAGTAGTGATGTCCTCAGTGCAGCACAACATCATGATGTCATTATTGCAGCACAACAAGGAAATTCTAGGTAAGGATTACTATCAGAAATTGCATTCCACCATACACTATATATAGAATAGTGTATGGGAGCTGCTACACAACAAGTCTATTCTTCCACTGAGTAGTCACGACAACGAGGACCTAAAGAGTGAAGCTTAAGAGGTCCCTCAGTCATCATGTTAACCACGAGGTAGAAGAATAGCCTTGCTGTGTATGGGGGCTCCCATACACCATTTTATATACTGTGTGGAGCAAAAAAAAAAATTACTACAGGGCTTTCTTCAGTTCATCTTGTTTACTGAAGGCAATTGGTACAACATTTAAAGTTTACAACACAAATGGAATTTTCTAACAGCACAAGTAATGAATGTATGACAAAGTTCATGAGATGTCAGAGACATCATTTTGCAAACATAGACAGTATTCCTTTTTGGTCTGCTTCACCACTCATGTGTGTTTTGTGTAACTTTTTTTTTCTTATTTCTGGGAAGCAGGCTGTCAATTAATTGCAAACCTCATCTCAGCACTTTTATTTTGAATGTGCTGCTCTTGATCAGCTGTGTTCTGTGATGTCCGTAGTATAGAAGAGTGAAATGTCATTCTGCTGCAGTACAGACATCACTACTACAGCAGAACAACTTTTTAGCCACATGGAAATTTATCTCAAATGTAGGATGACCATACACCATACTGTTTTTTTTTCTGTTAAAAGCATTAATATTACAATTTCTTATTTCATTTTCTTTCACTTCTGAGATAAGATTTAGGATTTTGAAGTTTTTGAATGTTCTTGCTCCCATGCCATACTTGCTGTGCAAAATTAAACATCTTGGTACTGTGCTGTGCTGTTTATCATCAGACACATGTGGTAACACTATCCTAATACATCCATAATGTGAATCTACATTAGTATGTACATTTAACAGGTAACTTCAACGAAAGAGATTTTTTAAAATTTCAAGTGGCAACCATCTTTAATGACTTGAGTCATTAATTGCAAAATTAGTTACAAAATATAGAAAAATACATGGGATGGTGTATATGATGAGACTTTTACACACACCCAATCTGGTGGATACTACATAAACCATGAGAACAAAGCTTGAGGTTTTTTTTAAGCATCCACCACTGAGAGTGTGTGTAAATTTTGAGTTTTACAGACCACCCATGTATTATTTTATATAATTACTGGGGAAGTGTTTTCTCACCTACTTCATTTAAATTAAGATGAAAAAAAGGAACTCTGTGGACAGTACATAGCACTGCTGTTTATAGCAGTAAAGCAGCATTGAAGATTCCCTCACAGCAGGAGTCTTTATTATGTGTAATCACTACTACCCCTCCCATCCTCTCTCTCTCTCTCTCTGTGGTTCTCGCCTGGTGTGTTGCTAGGCAAATTGCAATGCTAGAAGTTGGGCTGAACTGCCTTTTTTGCTTTCACTTTTGTTTTTGAATGTTGAAACAGGAGAACCATGAAGTGCAGCAAGGAAGAAAACTGAACTGGGTTTACGTGTTGGGAGATAATAAAGTGTCCTTGGTTGATGTCTCTGTCTGGTGGCATAGATGGCGAAGAGTGAGTCCATCCAACGTCAGTTCGCGCATCTGCAGATAAAAGGAAATCTGGTGCATGTTTGCCATTATAATCAGCTGGTTATACTGGTGAATTATAACTGTGTTTCCGTATGAGAGAAAATGGTCCCCAGTTATTATAGCTGTTTTAAAAACATCTGAGAAATTAAAAATGCACTGAGAATGAATCTAAGGATGTCAAAATACATTTGTAGTAAAACACTATGGCCCACATATTCCGACATGATGCGTGGCACATCCCTGAATGTGCAGTGCATCTCTGGACTTGTGTGGGCCATTGGGAGCACAGCCATATTCAAAGGCAACCAATGTGCCATGCACTCCAGACTGTGCTGCTGTGCACAATATTGTAATGCGCCTATGAAAATGAGGGTTCCCCCATGCATAAACCATGCATCACAGTACTGAGACCCCCCCAAAGTGCAACTATGGTTGACTGTGGCAGTGCATAGTTACACTTTTAAAACCCGTCTTTAACTATGTGTGGGGCAGGTTGGTGTCCCACGACAGTCTAGAGCCAGGTACATGTCCCCCCCCACCCCGGCCCAATCACCTGTATGAAGTATAAGATCTCTGCTGTCCCCTTTTCCATAGTATAATGGCCCCCTCCCCAGCCTGATCACTTGCAGAAATACATATATACCTGAGCCTTTTTCCATAGTGTAGCAGCCCCTCCCAGCCCCGATCACCTGTATAAATTCAGATTTCCCAATCCCCATTTTCCATAGTGTATCGACCCCCTCCCAGCCGTGATCATCTGTACAAATTCAGATATCCTCAATCCCCTTTTTCCACAGTATAGCACCCTCCTCCCCAGCCCTCATCACAACTATACATTAAAATAACCCCAATCCCTGTTCCCTGGTGGCTATTGGTCTCTCCACCACCCACCCCAGTAGGCAGTAACCCACCACCCCACACACCCTCATCCTGACCCATACCAGTGACCGGCACATCCCTCCTCATCTTGCCACAGCCAGCCACTGATTGAGTTATACCAGAGTGCAAACAGTAAATAGTATGTGTTCATTGGTTGTCGTGACAACCAATGGATATGTACCATTTAGTGTACATGCTCCAGTGCAGCTCAGTCAGTGGCTGGCCATCTTCAGTAATGAGGAGGTATTACTGAATCCTAGCATGGGTCAGGATGGGGGGGGCACAGGGTAGTGGGCTACACAATGCTACCCACACAGTTCTCTGGTACAGATTCCATTCCAGAGCAGATGCTGTGAAAAACAAATCTTTTCAGCAAAGAAACACAATGTACACAGCAATCAGTGCCTCCAGCAAAACCCAATGTTTCACAGACTCTCTTCATTTCTTCATAGCTTCCATTCATTTCTTATCACTTCCTAGCTACCCTTCCTGATCCTGCATACTTTAAACACCTTCTGTCTCAGGTCTTTCTTATCTGTGTTCCTGTCTGATTACCTCTTCCTAGTATCCCTTTATTTTCAGATGACCTGTTTCGATTAATTGCCACCCCCCTGTAGTTTTCCTCACACATCCAAATTTTACTACTTTGCAACTTATACAGGCTTTGATCTGAGGGCCCCATTGTTACGTGTTCCTTTCATCACTTCCTAACTTCACACTTCCTGCCATTCTACCCTTCCTGTAATCCTCTTCACTTATTTTTATACATTGCTCCAAAGTATATATAAATGCTGTTTATATTTACTGGTTAGTGTTGTTTATTAACTCATTGCCTCCTAGAAATGCCTGTAGGCATCAGCAAATCTACTGCACTGTGTCCCAGAACGCCTACAGAAGTCACCTACAGACTTCCTGTGTGCCCTAGAAACACCTGGAGAAGTCACTCACATGTTTTAATATTACTTGCCAGCCAGAATTGATTAGAATTAACTGCATGGTACCATTAGAAAGGTAATGTTGTGCTGAACAACTTTGCCACTGACACTTTGTGTGTATCATGTTCACATTAGGAGTTATTCACATTTGTTTATGACATTTTGTCAATCTAGAACCACCTAAGCACTTTGAAGAAAACACACATTCTGGGTATCTCAGCCAGTATAAAACAAAAACTGAATTGAGTACAGCTGATTGCATAACACCATTGAAAAGGCAATTTTGTGTGGAACAACTTTGCCACTAATACATTGTGTGTATCATGTACACTTTAGGAGTTATATGCATTTTACTATGGTATGGTGTGTATGGTTCACATTTGTCCCTCAAACCTCACCAACACACTTTTTTTTTTTTTTTTTTAGCTTTTGTTGACCGGGTAAGTGCACTAGACAAATCCTGCCTATTTTCAGGCACAACCTGGGGGAGGGGGATACAGATGAATGCCAACTGTCCTTGAACCAGATTAAGCTGTTGGTGGTATTTTTAGTGAATGAGGGAAATTTGGCCAGGACACTGGGGAAATTCCCCCACTCTGCTGGCGTTGGGAGGCCAGTAGGGGCGTGCAAGGGTCAGTTATGGCCACTGCACGGAAGGCGGAGGAGGAGGAGGTGGTGTTAGAGGTGGTCTCTGAAGTGAGACGGTCGATAATGGTTCATGAGCAGTCGGAAGCTTAGACGGCTTTGAAACCGAGAGATGTTTCTGCAGCACACGTTATTTTGCGTACAAGTGAGTCCTTCGAATTATTGGCAGGAGAGAATTCCTTTTTGGAGATGGACACTGAGTTTTCGGAAGTTATTTCTGCAAGACTGGTGGCGCCTTTAATTCAGACGGAGGAACGAGATGCAGCGGCTTACAGGAAGGAAGAACATGGAACCAGAAAGTTTGTTGCACGGCTTTCACGTTTGGCGTTGGCAGCAGTGGAAGCGGCAGGTGTTTCAAGGAGGTGTACACAGCTAACATCTTGGAGGCAGAGATCACTGACAGGCGGTCGGACGGAGAAGGAGGACAGAGCTGAACAGGGATTTTCAGTGCAAAGTAAGGGGGTAAGCCAAAAGCCTCTTTTGGTTTCTGAGCCTCCCGAGCAGGTTTTCCCTTCTGTATCAAGCGCTACTTTCTCTACTTTCACTCTCAACAAGGAAGTGGGTTTTGTATTTAAACCTCCTGCATATACTCTTGGTACCTTACCGAACGCGGACAATGTGATTTATCAAACAAAGTCAGGTTCTCAAGAGAGGTAAGATTTTTCTTTTCTCATAATTTAAAGATGGTAAAACCCTGAATTGATGATTGAAGCTCAGGATAGAGTCTCTTCAAACTTGCCTTCACTTTTCAGGGTGAACATGATGCAAACTGGACCCCTCAAGCAGCTTTAACAGCTGCAGGGTGAAATCTTTGGGGCAAGGGATTTGGTCACCTGATTCTGCTTGGGATAGTTCTTTTGACATTAATAAAATATTCCTAAATGGCATCCTGGTAATACTAATGTACAGTCTCTACCCAGTATTAAGCTGAAGGTTGATATTGAAGGGGGGGGTACAGAGGAAGAATGTACTAATCAAAAGGTGTGTTCTGCACAATCCCATTCCAAGGCACAAGATAAGGGGGAAGAGAATGTGGCAGAAAAACCTCTTATGTCAAGTTTGTTTTCACAATGTAAATGGGAAGCAGCACCCAGGAGGAATGCTGTGCGTATTAGGTACAAGGGAGGGTTAAAGGAAAAAACAGACAGATATTATGTGGGTAAATTACTACTGAAGGATTCTTTAAAGTTTTTACCTCGAGATGTTTTTGCATTTATCAATATTTCTGGTGAGGACAACTTTGATGTTAGCTTTCGGTCCCCAGCTTTATTAGACCTATTCTGGGATCGATACAATCAGGTCAAGTTTTCCCCCCTTTGGTCTCCTTTTATGGTTATTCCACTGTCTAAACCCCTGACTAAGTTTGTCACTGTCATGTTCAGAAACGAGATTGTGCATGTTGAGGATATTATATTCTGGTTGGCACAAAAATGTGAAGTCCAAAGTGAACCAGAACCACTTTTAGATGCAGAACAATTCTGGACAGGGGGGTGGAAATTCAAGGTTAAATTACGCCAAACAGCTTCAGGTATTGAACATATACCTAACTCATTCCTGTTAGGTAGGGATGGGGGTGGTGTTTTATAGTGGTCAACCAAGAGCATGCTACAGGTGTGGAGCTAAAACCCATTTATCAAGCACTTGTGACCAGCCTAAATGCGATAACTGCGGGGAAATAGGGCATGTTACTATGTATTGTAATAATCCAATCAAATGTGACCTATGCGAAGAGCAAAACCACGCTTTTAGGGAGTGCCCATGGGCAGCACAAAATAAAAATATAAACGGTAAATCCGATTTTTTCATACAAAAAGCTCAAGAGGATATGGGACATCAAGTACCGGAACAACCTATTATAATTTCCCCCTCAAATCCGCAGAGTCCTGTGGTTTCATTACCCAGGGAAGTTAAGTCTAAGAGTGTTACGGGTCCGGCAGTTTCAAAAGGGAATGGTAGGGAGAAAACCATTCTGGTTTATTTGCAGCCAGTTTGTTATACAGATTCAAAGGGTGCCCCCAGGGATAAAGAGGATGTTTCCTTAAAACCTCCACCAGTACTTAGGAGATCGAGTAAATCTCTAAAACCTCTGGTGATCCCAGATTCCGAAGGGATTGAATCTAAAAACACTACGAGGTTTTAAGTTGGGGGGATTCTGAGGTTGAAATGGGTGACATGGATTCTCAAGTTTCAGTACAAGAAGGCTTGGGGACAGCTAGAGAAGATTATAAAGGAAAAAAAAAGAAAAGGAGGAAAAAATAATTCAAGTGGATAATTTTTGGCTAACCTACAGATGGAGTTAAATTTTTCTTGGGCAACTTTAAATACACACAGCCTTTTAAAATTTAAGAAAAGATGTGCACTTTTCCACATGCTTCATGATCTTAGCATTTCAATTATATTTTTACAAGAAACTTGGATGTGTGATAGAACTCAGTGCTCTGCTTTTGCTAGGGATTGGCCTTGGGGTCCATCTTATTTGTCATTTGGGGAGGATAAGGCAGATGGAGTTGGTATCCTTTTTAATTCCTATAATTTTATTTTACATAAACGAATTGATTTATGTCCTGGAAGATCACTGATTCTAGAGGGGTCTTGGTTCTCCTATACCCTACGCCTAATCAATATATATAACCCCCAGACAAAATCTGGCAGGGTTGCATGCATGAGACAAATACAACCCTATTTAGTGACTACTATCCCTACCTTTTAGGCGGAGATTTTAGCTCTGGGATAAATTTGAAAAGGAAAACTGAAAGCTCTAAAAAAGTGTATTGTGACACAGCATGCCTGTCAGACATCATTAAAAGTGCTGATTTAATTTCCTGCACGAACAATCAGGCATTGGTTATGAAAGGTACCTTTTATAAAAGTGGTGTTGGTTATACTATTGATCATCTTTTAGTATCTAGACAAATTTCATTTAACCATCCCCAAATTATTCCAGTTGAATTTTCAGACCATGCTCTTTTACTGACTAACATAAGCCTTACAGTGCTAGTAATAAACAAAAACCAAGATGGAAACTTAACACTTCTATGTTACAAGAGCCTTTGGTTCTAAATTCCATTAAATTAATTTTACAACAAGACTGTCTGTTAGTTTTTATATCAAGATATGGGGAATTGGTGGCTGGAGACAAAAATGATTGCATTAATTGGTTCAAGAAACAAGGCAAAATCCAACAAAAGAACAATTTTTTGCTATCTCAAACTCAGGAATCAGCTACAAACTTTATTATCTAGAGCCTATTCTTCCAGAGAATTTTTCTTCACAAATTGAGGAAATTAAAACACAAATGAAAATCTTCCAGTACAATCGAGCAGAAACTTTGCAAGCGGTTATTTCAAATCATTTGAAAAAGTCGGTGTTTGGAGACCCCTTTGAACTATGTAAGGAGGTCAAAGAGCATGGATCTTTAACCTTTTTAAACGACGGCGCTAAGACAGTCTCTTCGATTATAGAATTAGAAGATTTAATTCATAAACATTTTAGGGATCTAGAGCCTCTTCAAAACCCATCCCAAGCCCAGATTAATAAAGTGTTAGGACCCCCTATAACAAAGGCCTTAAAGCCAGATTTATCTACCATTCTTACACAACCCTTTCAGCAAGAGGAGATTAAGAAGGCATTACAATCTCTAAAACCCAATGTGGCTCCAGGCCCAGATGGGCTTTCTAATTCTTTTATAAAACATTTTCTGAAGAACTTAGTTCTATCCTTGTAACTGTCTATAATTTTTTTTGGACCATGGAGTTAGTTTAGTATCTTTCTCAGATAGTATACAAATTTACATTTATAAATCAGGTGATAAGGGTTATTTTGGAATTGGAGGCCAATAACTTTGTTGAATTCTGACTATAAAATTCTGATGTCAATAATTAATAATAGACTTAGAGAGTTGGCTAAATACAGTTTCTCTCCAATTCAGCATTGTGGCATTCCTGATCATAGCATTCAGGCTATGTTATGTTTAATTAGAGATCTAATTGAAAAAATCAATGAGTTGGGAGACAGTGGTTTTCTAGTTTGAGTTAGACTTAGAAAAGGCGTTCAATAGAGTAAATCATGTTTTTTTTTATTTTGGCATTAGATTTCTTCAAAGTCCCCTTAAATTACGAATTTGATTCAAAATCTTTATAGTTCAGGTAAAGTGTTTCCTTCTATTAATGGGAAACTTGGAAGAGGATTCCTGTTAAATGTGGAGTGAGACAGGGTTGCCCTTTGAGTCCCCTATTATATATTTTTCCTAGAACCTTTTCTAAGGTCAGTAAGCATGTTCCCCTTATGGCAAGGAATAAAGATTCAGATTCTGATGCATCTCTAACCATCCAAGCTTATGCAGATGATGTCTGCTTATTTTTACACACATCACTCAGCTTGAATTGTTTTACCAACTTTAAGGAATACTCAGTAGTAGCTAACGCCAAGATTAATCCACTCAAGACGAGAGGTTTATTTATAAGAGGAATTTTCAGACACCATTAGTCTGGAACTCTATTACAATCACAGCTGAACCTATAACACTTTTAAGGGTTAAATTTGGCCCACAGAATTGTCCAGAAGGAATTGGAATCTTGTCTTAGATAAAATCGAAAAAAGTTCATAGGTGGAAAAGATTTAGATTTATTAAGATGAAAAGAATACGGGTTTTAAAGCAATTTATTTTACCCTGTTTGCAACACATTGCAGCAGTACTTCCTGTACCAGCTAAACTTGAAACTAGGTTATATAGTATCTGTTTCCAGCTACTCTGGGGTAGCAGACTGAACCCAGTCAAGAGAAGTTATACATACCTTGACAAAAAAAAGGGAGGTTTAGGAATGGTTGACCCAGTTTTTTTTTGTTTTGCAATTTTTTTTTCTAGCTCTTTGAAAAATTGTCTAGGAGGCACTTCTAGACAGGAGTTACCTTTCTTTAATAACTTATTAAAACGATACTTTACAGCATGGTTACACTGTGCTCCCAAACTATCTACCCATCAAGCCTTACCAAATTATTTTAGACCAGCGGCACAGAAATTATTTAAATGGCAGGTTTCAAAACATCAACTATTAAGATGCTCTTCAAAAACATTATACAGAGAATTAATGGCTTTTGTATATTCAGAATCCCCAGAGTTCAGGAATTGTCCTAAACATCGTAATGAGGACATTCTGAACCAACTAAACAATACAAGATTACCAGATTTTATGTGGGAATCACAATGGCTTACCTTACACAGTAAATTAAATGTAAGAGGCACAGCTAAATATAAGGCCAAAACGGAAAGAATGTGTCCATATTCAGACTGTGCAAACCAAGAGGAAACCATGGAACACTTCTTTCTTCAATGCTCAATAGCATACAAATGTGGGATCATTTGGCTATAGCTTGGAATTTTCCTTGGTTGGCTCATCTCACCTATGATATCTTAGTATTAGGGTCTTTCCGGTATTTTTCAGATTTTTCATAAGGGGACCTTACAGATTTTTGCTTGTTTAAGATATTGTTTATAGTAAACAAGATGCCAATGGGTTCTATACCAAAAGAAACCGTCAGTTCAAGGTTTTAGGGCTTATGTTACCACTATTTTGAATAACATTGTTGTTTCAGAATTTCAACAGTTTAACGTTAAAAAAGTTAGAATGTGGTAGAAAGGTTTCTCCCACATTATCAAATTTAAATAATGCTGTCAGTCAATCTTATTAGTTGTTACTCCCAATAGCTTTCTTTTTGAAATTCTATGATATTTCGTTTTTAGATTTCTCGGGAGAATGAGAGTGTGGTCTACTGTTAAGTTCTTTGTTTGTTTTTTAGCCTTTGTATCTTAGAGTATATTTAATTTCAGTGTACAATGTAAGTACGTCCTGAAATAGTTGTTTTCCTTTTTCATGATTGTTATTGTATTTCTTCCTTTTTCATACCTGTTATGTTTGACATGTGTTTATTTCCAATAAAAATTGCCCCTACTCTTTTCGATAAGTGCCATGGGATCTTTAACATCCACCTGAACTACCACCAATCCAGGCAGATGGGACCTCAGTTTAACGTCTCATCCGAAAGACGGCACCTCAGAAGTGCAGCACCCCTCTCATGTTGCACTACAGTGTCAGTACTGGGATATTAACCCAAGTGCCAGATGTGGGAATTGAACCCACAGCCCTCTGATCTCCCGGACTTTGACTCAAATGGGAAAACATTATGTTTAATACTACAGAAATAGCTGTATTTTTTTACAAACAAATTATTAAAATTACATCTAATGTCTGGATGCTTAATTTGGTGTTGATATGTTAGATATTTTCCAACAAAAAAAGGTTTATGGTGCATTTTTTAGAAAAAAATATTTTGCTTTGCTGTTTCGACCAACACAGAAATACAACTGGATTACCCATTATTCCTTGCAGACCACCATTGGAAAAGTAATTTTATGCTAAACAATTTTGCCACTCATACTTTGTGTCTAGCACTTACGTTTGTTGTGCTATTAGTATTTGTTTGCGGCATGCCAATTATGGCTTGATTTTGCTTAGAAATGGCCCAGGATTCACTGTTAACAGTATACAGGAGACAAGTGCTGCAACTTCAGAGAGCTCCTGTGGAAGCAATGAGTTAACTGCTGGCAGTGGCTGACAAACTCTGTTATTTACATGTGTGAATAACAAACCATGAATAACGGAGTTTGCCCAAGCACCTCTCTTGAATGTTCTATCAGGAAGTGCTCTCAGGCACCCCAGAAGACAGAAAACACTAACCAGTAAATATAGAACTCTGATCGCCACTGTGGTATGAGGGAGAGATGGGACACATGTCAGTAAGAGAACAACTTACCTGTGGTCTGCCTCTCGTCCCTTGGTGCTGCTATCTGTTCTTGTCCTGTGTGGCTCTTAGAAAGTGCTGCAGCAGTTCCTGCTTCCTCTGGTGCCACAGTGTGGATTCCCTTCATGCCAATGTTATTTTACTGCAAATCTTTTTTTTTTTTATTAAAACTTCCTGGTCCCCCAACAGCATCCTGTAAAGCCACATCTACAGAGTGTCAGTCCTGGAAAGTTTGCCTGAGCATCAGGCATTCTGAGGCCCAATTTTGCCATCCAGTCCCTTGCCTGCAAGTCTCTCCCTCTGCCAGCACCTACCACCTACTGGAAAAGTCTCCTTCACCTTGGGTCGGGGCAGTGAGTTGGTGGGCAGCACAAGATCAGTGCTGTCTGCCTGAAACTTTTAAAAGAAAGCATTTTTTTAACTGGTTAAAAACCAGTAAATATAAAAAATAAAACATGGGGAGTGTGTATCAATGAGGATTGTATGCACACCCTTGGTGTACAGTGCCCTCATAAACCCCTCGGGCTTCGCCCTCGAGGTTTATAGGGCATTCCACACCTCAAGTGTGCATAAAATCCTCATTATACACACTTCTCCATGCATTGTTCTATATATGTTGCTCAGTTTTGACATTCACCTGAAGAAGAGACCTGTGTGGCCCCAAAAGCTAGTGTATTCCATCTTTGCACAAGACACTTGTTGGTCCAATAAAAGGTATCAGACCTTCCAGCATCTCCTTGATTTCAAATAACAACAATAAACAGTATAATACTTCAAGTCAATCACAAAGACATAAAAAAAAAAGAAAATTACAAGAGATCAAAAATGAAAGTAAGAAGGATAACAATAAAAAAAAAATAACAAACATTGTGTAATTACCCATGGGGGATTAATAAATAAGTACAGCATACAGTATATGAAAACTGAAATGGTAATACAATGGAGTTTGAAAATTTTACACAGACCTAGTCTGTACTAATTATATAGGCACCTACTTTGCTAATCTTCATGTGAGAATAAAAAGTACAAGATGACAGACAAATATTGAGTTGCAATATTCTCTTTCGGTGTTTAATATTGCAGTTCATTCATTCTCCCTATTTAGTCTCTGTCAGAATTACAACTTTACATAGCAATGAAGAAAAGTAGTGGAAATAATCCATTGACATTTCTGGATCCCCAGGATTCAACCAGATTGGGCTATATGGAATGTAAGATTGCCTCACCAGGTAACCCTGGGCTTTGTATTTCTGGAGTGAATACTCACTAATACTATCCAGAAAATCCAATCCCACCTGATAGAAGTGACCTGTCTAATGATACTTCTGACTGGATAGTTCCAGATAATACAGATGATTTGATGGAATCAAGCTTATGAAACCTCATCATCCACCCCAGACCAGACATGTTGCCAAAAATTGCTATTTTTGTGGGTCTCTGAGCATCCTATAATGGAAAATAATCCCAAAAAATTGATAGTTAATTCTGTAAATGGAAAAAAATTATCCTGAGAATTTTTACCTGGAGTCTAGGGGCAGGATTTTCAAAACGTGGTGCAGGGCTTGCTTCCAGCCCTGCACCACAACCCTTTGGTGCTGATGGTGCACCAAACCTTTCCCCAGCAACTGCACCTGATTTTACCATCTTGGGCGCAGCTGCATCATGTTTTCATGTATTATGGCAGCTTGTACCAAATATTTGGTGCAAACTCCGAAAAAAAGGCCCACAGGAGTGATGCAAGGTAGACCAGAAAAGGTTGGTATACCTTGCAGCAATTGCCACATGGAACAGAAAACACATTAGATCACTACAAGCTCCATGCACCATATCGTCGACATACCGGGCTTTGCGATCTAAGAGTTTTGAAATTCCTGCCTCATGTACCCCAGGTATGGTTAATCACCAGATAACCAGAATATTCACTGAAGCTCTGATTGGAGTAATTGAGATATAATAGAAACAACTCTAGTAAGTAGAGGTGTGTGAAAAAAAAACTTCCATTGGCAGAATTTCCGTGAAAGTCGGACTTTCGCTTCTGTGAAAGTGCGGAAATTAAATTAGAAACTTTCGCAGAAATTCGACTTAGAATTGTGGAACAAAAGTATGAGTTGCAGATTATTCTATTAAACTGCAGAGAAAAAGTCCACAGAACTGATAACTGAATTGAGGAATAATTACATGTATTGTGGAATAATTAATTAAACTGCAGGGGAAAAAAATCATCAGAACTGTTATTCCGCAGTTCATGTGTATTATTCCGCAGTTCAGTCAAAACATTCTGCAGAACAGGGAAAAAAATCTGTCAAACACATTTGGAAGATTCTGATCTAGCCAATGGTGGAAGTTTGGAAAATTCCGCCAACTTTCCGAAGTTTCAGGGAAGTTCTGCAAAAGCGGAATTCACAGCTTTTGCCCACCTCCACTAGTAAGATAAGTCATACTGGTAGCATTTAGTTTGCATTAGGGCCTGGTGGGGCTAAATCTAACAGCAACTTGTTTATGTAGTTACAATGCGAACAGAAATATCTGTGTACACCTCTGCTGATAAAGATGCTCTCCATATCACTAGAAAACTCTGAGAAACAAAAAAGAGTACACACAGCACCACAGAGCACTCATGGTCGATGTAAAATGCAGACATTTATTACGATGCTAGCATATATTTTATGTAGTTAAGTAGTAGAAGTTACAATTAAGCAGTAAAGCATGACAGGGTGTGCTTTGTTCTGGGATAATGGCCCACTTCAGGTGGGTTGAAACATGAGGATGAAGACCCAGTGGTTCCTCCATCTGAGATATGCCCTTATCCCAACACATATCACACCCTGAGGTTATGAAATGGGTCAATAAAGATTAGTAAAGAACTAATTAAAAAACTGTAATTTAAATTAGTAGTACAAAAAAATTAAAAAAATAATAAAAGTAATCCTACTGAGCTGTTATAATTTTGCTGTTTGATCAGTAGATGGCAGGTGCTGCATTTATTATGTTCACCCTTGCACTTGTGCAAAGCAAGTGTGGCAACTACCTGGCACACACCTGGTGGGACCATTTACTATGGCCAGCAACCCAGATCCCTGGGAGAAAACATTTGCTCACAATTATGCTAGGTTTGCACTTCTGGACAGGGGCACCCAGGTAAATCCAGACACATGGAAGCAATAACAATACTGTCCAAACTAGGTTGGGATTCTAGAGTGTGGCTTTTATTCATGTAACAAAGTAGGAATAATACACAAAGTGAAGATGGACCCCCATGGGGCTACACATAGTGGTATTGCAGATTCTCAAGGGTACAGAAGTTCCTGAATTCCTATTTAGCATAGGGTGAAGTAACACAAAACAGTGAACACTCTGGTTCTGAAACTGGAGGTTGGCACACACGGCCGGACTAGTACTGTTCCCATTTTCCACAGGAATGAAAGTGGTACCCATGACCACACTGAGCACATCCAGGCTCAACTCTTCCAGAACCCACTGTACTGGGGTAAACTGAAGAAACAGAAATTCCGAACTCGCATCTTAGGGTAATTACTTCCATTAAGCATTGGCCAGATGCACTAAATGAAAATGTATTGGTGCCTAACCTGAACCCAGAGAGGTAAACTGGTTACACCAGATGGGGGGGTCTCCCATCTTTTGCTTCCAAGTTTATACTTGGCCATTCATTTGGTTAATAACACCCTCACAGATTAATTTGTAGTTTTCTTAAAATGTTTACCACACTTAACAAACTACTGACACACCTCTGGGCATCAAATTTAAAAGTTCTGTACTTGGACAGTCACATTCTTGACTCCAGCATAGGCAGAAACATTATTTAGTACTGGGTGACTGGTTCCATTGACAGAGAAATTCACCCCAAGGTATTGCAGATGCCCCTGGGCTTACACAGAAAAGATTTGTACTCACAACCAGTGAAGATGCACAAGGCAGCTTCACCAAACAAATGGATCAAGGGGGCTTGCCCCTGAATCCCAGAGTTCACCTCCATCCCTCCTGGGATGGGGCAAGAAAAACCTTCTGGACGGGTCTCCACCACTTCAGAAAACTGTCTTCTTTGTTCTTCTTCTAGGGTGAGAACAAACTACCACAAAACAAAAAGGGGTAGCTCTTTGTCAGAGCTAATCTGAGGATCTGCTCAGCAGCTGCAGCCTCCTCCTCAAACTCCACTCTACCAATAACCACTCCTTCTACTACTCTCAACTAACTGACTGAACATTCCAATTCACTCCAAAGCCAGCTGTGACAGTGGCATATGCAGCTGTGAGAGTTCTATGATTACATCACCACTCCAGCTTAGCTGAGACTGAAAACAGAGTGTGACAGTGTGAAACCCATTTACCTGCCATTTCACAAGCTGCCTTCCCTTTCTGCCACTGATTCTAACTGGGATTCTAGTAACCCCAGGGAACAAGGGGGTTACACTAGTATCCCCACCCTACTCGTTTTCACTGAGTGACACCGGGCAGCCCACACAGTGCCGCCTAACATAACACTCACACTGGGGTGCCCCGTCCCCAATGTCAGTACCTGAAATAAACAAAACCATCCCTCGTATTCTATTTTTTAATTTTTGTTAATGCCTGTAATCCTACCCTCTGCCAAATATCCCTGCCACCTCCTCATTGCTTCCCATGCCTGTAGAGGCTAAACTGACCCTGGGGTACTCAATCCCCACTTTTGGTACGTGAAATAAAGAAAAGCATCCCTTGTAGTCCTTTTTTTATACACCCTATAAAAAAGAAAGTGGTCCATCAATGTCTATTGCTGCCACCCCCCTGCCGCCATTACCTCCTTCCCCCCACCCCCACTCAACACCCATCACCTCACACCCCTCTACCCCTTACTTACTAACCGGGGGTTCAATGCTGTAATTCTGTCTGGGACAGAGACACATCTTCACTCTTCACCACCAGATCTCCACATGAGGAAATCGGGTACGCAGTTAAATGTATTTTAATGAGTTTTGAACTTGCGCTCATAAATTGGTTATTTTTTACATTCCCTTGCACGCATGCACAAGGAACATCTTGCAACAGTATGACTTTTGGAGGTGTGTGACCCTTCTTGCAAATGCAGTGCTCAGTGTAGCAGGCGTGACCCTACTGGACCAATACATATGACAGCAGTTCAGCTGTGTTGGTCTTCACTTCTAAGAAAAGGTCCACTGCAATCAGCGGTGGTAGCGTGTATGCAATTAGCATACGGATGTCAGTTGAACTGCTGTCATGCACAGCTTGGCATGAAATCCCTCCCTCTGCTAATGTCCTCCCCTCCATTACTGTTCTCCCCAGCCCCCACGTTGTTTGCTGAGGGGGTGCCCAATCCCCCTCGGCTCATGCACCCCCCAGCACACTCTGTGGCCGACGGGGGTTCCCAATCCCCATCGACTGCAGCCTCCCCCAACAACCAACCAGTTAGCATGCTGGAAGCCCACCCCAGCATGGTCATGCTTCCCCCCCATACACACTGTAAGGATCCAGTTTCCCAACCCCCCAACAAACACATAGGTGGCATGCTGGGAGCCCACCCCAGTGTACCAAAAGCATCCTTTTTTTTTTTTAATTCATGTGATACAAGAAAACAGTCCCTCGGTGAGTCCCTTGCCCCTCCACCAACCTGCACCCACATCCCAACACCCCCCTCACCCCATACTTACCTCCGGAGCCTGGCGCGATGATCTTTGGTGGACCGGGAACACGTTTACACTCTTTAAAGCTGACTGTGAACTGAAGAAATGCCAGTAAGCTGTATAATGGCATAAAAAGGGGTTTCCAACTTAAGTGGATATCTTGGCCATTTTTTTGACTTTTGGCACCAAATTTTCAGCATGGGGTTCTTGATACCACTTCACATGAATTCAGTCACTGTCACAGCATTATTTAGTCCTGAAAGGTAATTTCGTGGTCACTGCGTGGAATCACCTTTTGGGACTGATTAACGAAATGACAATGTCAGCATTCATGAGATGGGCTCTCAAAAAGTCTATGTTGCAAATTTGGTGAAAAAATTCCAAAAAATGACTGTTTTATGAGTGTGCATTGTGCAGTTTCCATGCACACTTGTAAGTTGCGAATTTGTAATATTTTCACTCCAGATTTTCAACATCGACATATTTCCACACCTCCTTATGAACAGTGCAGCTGTCATTTTTCACATACTAACATACTATTTGCCAGCAGATTAGGCCTTACGGTGTATCGAGTGTGCTCGAACCTTAGATCCTTAGTTGGGTGCCGAGGCCCTTCCATCCCTTGTGCTCCAGAAACCCCTATCATCCATCCCACCCCCGGACAGGCCATCATCTAATACATCCACTTTGTGTCCGTCCCACCCTCTCTTGAAGCCCTCCACATGGATCTCTGAACCAGCTGGCCAGGCAGTGCATTCCAAGGGTCCACCACCCTCTCAGTGAAAACCTCCTCCTCTTCCCCACCCTTCCACCTTCCAACTTCAAACCATGCCCTCTGGTGATACCTCCTGCTTTAGTCTAAAGATCCCTCCATGTTTACCCAATTTATTCCTTTGAGGTACTTGAAGACCTCAATCATGTCCCCCTGTCTCTCTCTCCTCTCCTCCAATGAAAACAGGCAGGCTCCTCAAGTCTGTCCTCATCGTCAAATCCCTAGCCCTCATGTCATCTTAGGTGCCTCCTCTGTACCCTCTCCAGGAGCTGTATCCCTCTTCAAGTGTGGTCTCAGTACTGTACACAGTACTCAAGGTGTGGTCTAACCAGTCCATTGTACAGCGCAGAATCACTTCCTTGCTCCTGGAGGTGATCCCCTTACGATGCATCCCAACATCCTGTTTGCCTTGCTAGCCACTCTCCTGCACTGCTCAGAGTTATTCATACATGCATCCACCATGACCCTAGGTCTTTTCCCTATTGAGGCCTCCAGTGCCTCCTCCCAGGAGTGTACCTGTGTTTAGTGTTTCCCCACTAAGATGCAACACCTTGCACTTAGTGCTATTAATTAATTTCCATGTGAGGCCCAGCTTTCAGGGTGTCCAGGTCCCTTGCAGAGGCCAACCTCCCTCTTCTCCCTCAACTTCTGCTCCCATCTTGGAGTCATCCAGGAGAGACTCATTTCACCCTATACCCTCCTGATGTCCGATATGTATGCATTAAACAGGATTGGACCCAGGACCGAGCCTCACGGTACCCACTACCAACCTCTCTGGGTTGAGAGCTCCCCACAGACCACTACTCTCTGGGTGCGTCCAGCTAGCCAGTTTTCAATCCATCTGACCATCAAAGGGCCTACTCCTAACCCCATCAGTTTCTCCATCAGACCATTGTGGGGACAGAGTCAAACCTTACTGAAGTCCAAGAATAATACATCCACAGGCTTTCCCCTGTCCGGTTCTGATGTTACCCATTCGTAGAACTCCACAAGATTGGTTTGACATGATCTACCTGGCACAAACCCATGTTGCCGACTATCCAGACCTCCCACCTCCTCCAAGTACACCCCCAATCGTTCCTTTAGTATACTTTCCATTAATGTTCCCACCACCGAGGTCAAACTGATGGGTCTATAGTTACATGGTACTTCCCTCGACCCCCCTTTATGGATTGGCACCACATGTGCCTCTCTCCAATCCCTAGGTACCCTCCCTGTCTCAAGTGACCTGTTGAAGAGCTCCGCCAGGGATGCAGCCAGTATGTCCGCCAATTCCCATAGTACTCTTGGATGAATGCCATCCGGCCCAGGAGATATGTCTTTCTTTAGGGCCTTGAGGGCTAACCACACCTTTTTGGCAGAGATAGCATCATCCGTCCCCTCCACCTTACTGGCCTTTTTATCCTTATCCAGATGTGACACCCCTGGGGTACCTCTCCCTCCCTCCCTCTTGCTCCATTTCTGTTGCTCCCCTGATCCCACTCACTGCCGCTTCTATCCCCTTCGTGCCTTGCTTTTGTAGATATCCCATCCCCTCACTAGTGAACACAGAGGCAAAGTACTCGTTAAATACCTCTGCCTGGTCCTCACCTCTTCCACCCAACCTCCTTCTAATCTCAATCTGCTGAGATGGCCCTTAGTTTTCTCCGCTCCCCAATGTGCGGAAGAACCCCTTTTCCCTCTTTGTATTCCTGTGCCAGTCGCTGCTCTTTACTGGACTTTGCTCCCATCACCATCTGGGTGACTTTTCTAGATGCAAGATGGTACATTTCTTATCCTATCCCTCTTGTTGTTTTATATTTTTGTAGGCCGCCTTCTTTCTCTCTGACTGCTTACCTCACTGGACCACCAACATGGTTTATGTGACCTTGTTCCCTACGTTTCAATAGCGCAGATCCTGACTGCCTCATGAAGTCCCGTTTTATGACCTCTCATCTCCTTTCCACACTTGTCATTGATGTAATCCCTTCAAGTGATCCTGAGAATATTTTCCATGCCCTCAAAGTCTGCCCCTGAAGTCCACTGCCAGTGTCCTAGATCTCCCCCTTCCCCCATGCTTATTTGAAACCAGACAGTATTGTGGTCGCTCCCAGTCAGGGGTTCTGTACAACCAGGTCCCTACCAGATCCCCATCTGCCAGAACCATGTCCAGGACATACCCTCCCTTGTGGGCTCCATCACATGCTGTGTTAGAACACATCCTGGAAGCCGTCCAGCAGCCTCTGCTCCTTGGCCATCTTAGAGGACATGGTTCCCCAGTTTGTACCTGGCATATTAGGTCCCCATCAACACCACTCCTTCCCTTTTGGTCCACACTGGGCAATGATGTTGTCCAGCAAACCATCCTCTAGAACATCACTCATCCCGGGAGCCTATATACTACACCCAGCTTGACCTTATCTCCTGCTAGGGATGGTAGGTGACCCATAAGCCTCCACGTTTCCCTCTGCCTCTTCTACCCTAGCAATTTCTATGTCATGTCTAATGAACATAGCCACTCCACCCCCTCTGCCCTCCTTTCTATCCTTCCTAAGCATATGTACCCCGTCGTTTAGGTCCCAGTCATGGTTTTTGTTGTACGTCTCCGTGACGCTGCCACATCCACCCCTCGAACAGCATGGTCTGGAACTCTGGCAACTTGTTCCCAAGCTTCTGGCATTTACTAACACCAATCCACCCTTATCCTGATCCTCTTTGTCAGACCCACCCAGATTCCTTATACTTCCATCCTCCCTCTGCTCCTCCTGAAACCTCCATCCCCAGTCTGTTTCCCCTCCCGCCTTGGGCTAGAGGCTACTCCCCTCATCTGTAGGAGAAGGCTTCTGGTCAGCCCCTCCCTTATCCCTTCCCCCTCACAAGTTTAAACCCCACCTTTCTTGAATGTAGTCAGCCATCCCCTGTTTAAGGACTTCCTTCCCTAATGGGGCAAGATGAAGCCTGTCCTTGGCATATAGTCCCTTATCCTCCCAAACTCCATTCCAGTTCCCTAACACCCCCAACCCACTCTCTTCACCCCCACTTCCTGAGCCAGTCATTAACCTCTGTGAGTCTTCATTTTTTTCTCCACTAAGGCCTTTGGTACTGGCAATATCTCCGAAAAGGAAATGTTGCATCCATTATCCCGACAGACTCTGGCAAGTTCTTGGAACCTTGCTTGGATTTCCAAAACGATATTTCCCTCTAGATCGTTAGTTCCCAAATGCACCAGAAAATCCGGTTTCCCTCCATAATCCCTAACCATTTCATACACCATGAACTTTGCTCTGTGCACTGTCAGCCCAGAGATACTCACTATCTTCACCTGGCTATGGCATCCACCCCCCTGTCCCTCCCACTGGATACCTCTAATCATCGACTCTTCCAATAACAGAACCTTAACACTGCCATCATCCTTATGGTTACCTCCACTATGCCCTCTCAGCCCCCCTTCCCCCCCTTTATTCTTGATCTCAATTCCATGGGAGTCTCCCTGCCTTATTAGAGACCCCCTTGTCACCCTCCCCTTTCTGCCTCCCTCGTTATTTTGCCCACTTAACTCAAACCCCTCTAAATAGGTATCCCTTTAACCTCTCTTATCCAGACCATTTATCCTGTCCTGATGGTTCCCCTTCCCCACACTGCCATCCTCACCCCTTGTAATAGTACTCCTGCCTCCAGAGGCCTCTGTGGGTCCCCTTTAACGAGGCCTCATCCTTGGCACTGACCCCCCTGCTGAATGGGGGCTCCGCTCCCGTGTCCTTGTCTCCCAGTTTCTCTCCAATCATGCTCTCCTCCCTCATGTCTGCAATATGTTGCATCTCCCCAATTTGCTTAACATTTATGTTTCCCCTTCTCCCTCTGGGACTATTTCTATCCTTTCCATTGCCGGTCTGTGATGCCCTATGGGTATCCGACTCCTTCCCCCCGGCCTCTGTTTAAGTTTCCTCATTTCCACCAAGGCCTTCCTCCCCCTCTAGGTTGCTTAGTAGCTCAAATTTATTGTGACACTTTATGTCAGCTCATCAAGCAACCCTGGGTTTCCCTGACTGCACCCCTAAACTGCCCCTCTTCTTCCCCTCTTGCTCTGTTCACCTTAGGAGCTCCTTCCCACAGTCTGCTGTTTTAGGCTTCTGCACAACAGCCCCTCCTGACTCTTCCACCTCCACTCTCTTTGTATTCAGAATGTTCACCCCGTACACTTTCCCCTTAGCGTCAACATCCCTATCTAAGGGTCCTCTGTCCCTAATATCCCCCCTCCTGCTTGCTGTAACATAATGTCCTGTAATTTCAGAGCGTTGCCCCAGCCTTCCCTCAGTCCCACCCTTCTGCTGCCCATATCCACACCCCTTATCCTTGGACACCCCCAGCCCAGCTCCCCCAGCTTACTCCTTAACCAATATACCTCACTCCTGATACAAGATAGCTGTCTACAGAGTGGGCAGCCTCCCTCTCTCTCTAGGCCCATGAGAATTATTGCCATCCCACAGCCTGTGCAGCCTACTACCCTTCCGAAGATGCCTGCCATGGTGGAATATGGCCACCCTGTTTATCCCCTCTGTTTATAATGGCACACCCCTTTCTCAGTCCCTTTCCCGAATACAGTTTCTCTCTATACTGACTGCAGTTATTTACAAACCCAATTTCAACCCCACCAATAAAGTTCCCAAGTCTCACAAACACATACAGTCCAGTGTGTGTTCAGTCCCACTAACAGTGTGTGTATGCAGACATCAGGTACCGTATGATGTCACAGGCCCACCAGCTCCTGTTGCTTCGAATTTCAGTCCCAAACAGAAATACTCAGCCCTTCAATCCCAACCCCCAGTGGCTTTTCAGTATTTAAGCCAGGCAAACAACACATTTAAATTTCACTCTAATTATCACTGCCAAACAACTGTTCACAAGCCTCCAAAGTTGCAATATCACAGCCCAAGTAACAGTTCTAACTCATGATAATAATTTTTAACACATAGAACTAATTTCACTTACAAAACTATTCAAATATTTCAGTTAAAACAGAATATAACCCCAGACCTCTTTCCTTACCAGCCTTTTGCTTATGTTCCTAAGTGAACATAAGCCAAAATGTGTTTTCCTGCTTCCGGTGCAAAATAGCTTGGTCACTGTCAGAAATCAGTGTTCACTGCAGAGAAAGACAATCACAGTGACACTGTTCATGAGCAAAGGTCCTAAAATGCGTATGTTGAAAATTTGGTGACAAAAGTCCATAAAATGACTGTGTTACGAGCGTGCTTTGCTCAGTTTCTAGGCACACTCGTAAGTTCATGAATTTGTAATATTTCCACTCCAGATTTTCAACATTGGCATTTTCCAACATCTCCTTATGACCAGTACAGTTGTCATTTTTAACATCCTGGCCGAAATGTGTTTTCACACTTCTGGCGTAGAATAGCGCAGTCACTATGGGAAATCAGTGTTCGGTACAAAGTAAGAAAATAACAGTGCCACTGTTCATGAGCAGACCTCCTAAAATGCCTTTGTTGAAAATTCAGTGAAAAAATTCAAAAAGATTACTGTTTTATGAGCATGTGTTTCGCAGTTTCCACGCGCACTTGTAACTTAGCGAATTTGTAATATTTTCACTCCAGATTTTCAACATTTGCATTTTCCCACACCTCCTTATAAACAGTACAGCTGTCATTTTTCACATCCTAGCTAAAATGTGTTTTCACACTTCCGGCGCAGAATAACGCGGTTGCTGTGGGAAATCAGTGTTCAGTACACAGTAAGAAAATCATAGTGACAGTGTTCATGACCAGAGGTGACAAAATGCCTATGTTAAAAATTTGGTGAAATAATTCCACTGAATGACTATGTTACAAGCGTGCGTTGTGCAGTTTCCACACAAGCTCATACCCTTGAGCACGACCAGGGCGTTAGGGTTCCTAAGACAGACACTTAAGAAGTATGAGGGTGAAATGTTGAGCAGATGCAAGAGAAGTTGCAGAGAGGTACTCTGTTGGGATATGGATGCTGAAAAGACATAGATACAACTGGGAGGGGTCTGCATAAATGCCAAACACTAATGCAAATACCTGCAAGCGAATGTTCGGCATTGACTAATGCTTGTTTTATATTTTTTCCAAATTTTCAAAATGGCCTTTTTGGGACCCCACCTCATGAACAAAAGTGGAAAAATATTCAAATCCAGCCAAAAAGTTGATTTTCAGTCATGCCACAAAATTACTGGGTGGGATTTTAAAAATTTCACCTACTGGGTTCATGAAGTGGGGTCATAAAAAGACTATGTTGAAAATGTGGGGTCAAAATATTGGAAAACAACAAAGTTGTAAAGGTACATCGAAAATCTTCAACACTGGCTCATAACTTTGGTAATTTTCAATATTTTGACCCCAAATTTTCAACATGGCCATTTTTTCATATCACCTCAAGAACTTGACAGGAGCCATTTTTCAAATCCTGGCCAAAATGTGTTTTCACACCTGTAGCATGAAATGACGGTTTGGTGAATATTTTATAAATGACACCTGTCATGTTTAGAAATAGGGGTCATAAAAAGACTATGCTAAATATTTGAGTCAAAATGTAAAAAAAACAACTAAGTTACAAAGGAACTTTGAATTGTGCCAATCTTTACTGATAACTTTATTTTTGCAGATTGTGGCCCCCAATGTTCAGTATATCCCTTATGTTACCTCACCTCATGAACATAACAGGTGTTATTTTTTAAATCCCCTCTGAAACAAGTTTTTGCAGTCACACTGAGAATTCACCTTTTTGATGGGATTCTGAAAAATTCCACATCTTGATCATAACAAGTTCAAGTTTTATATATATCTTTTTCTATTATTTGTTTTTCCACCTGGAGCCCTGGCAGGCAGCTATGACCCTCCTTCCAGAAGGACTCACTCTCTGATCCCACATGCTCCCACTCCTGGCTACCCCAGGAATTCCCCTGTGGCTTTCTTCCTGCGGTGAGGCCAGGGAGGAGGGTGCCAGCGCCCTCCTGGAGACCAAGTCCAGAATCCAGGGGTGGCTCTCTGTATGAGGTGGGTCATCACAGAGTCTGCCAGGCTCTTTTCCACCATTTTCTACCTGCTCCACCTCCCCCACTGATGCAAGGGCATTGGTACATTCCTACCGACCCATACTGCCCCCTAGCCTTCACCAGAGGGCATTCAATGAGCAGGATGACAAACTCCCCTCCCTGAGAAAGGAGAGCAGTCCTCTGGATGCTGGATCCTCTCTCACCCCTGTCGATCCCCTCTGACCCGGGCTCGTTCTCAAACCCAGGTTGCCAGAATGGCACAAGGTGTAGCGATCAGTGCCTCAACCTCCAGCGCCACCAGTCTGGCACAGTTTTATTTATATTTTAATAGGATAAAGCAATAGGGGAAAGCCTATTTTCAGGACCATCCCGTAAACATTGCACATACATGGTGTAACAAAAGGGACAATTAACATACAATCTCAACAGATAATATTACAAAGTTAGTAACAATCACATACAAAAGGATGAAATCCTGAGAGGGCAATTTTAAAACATTTGTAAGTAGGCATATTGCGTAGTTCTGGGGGATTCCAAATGGTTGTTGCTATATAGTTGAAGCACAGTCAGCCATATCAAGATTGATATACCTATAGCTCTGCGACACCGCGGATGCCGATATTCCTCACAGTGACAGGCACAATGCCAAGTGTTGGCATTATACTGTCAGGGATGTCGGCATGTTTTCATTGGGGGACTGCACCCCTGAACACCCCATGTGGGGAGCGCTGCCCTCACACTCCACAATCTCTAAATATACAACTCCAAGTTGGACTTGTCTCGGGGAGGGGGTGCAACACCAGGAGATGCACCTCCGGTGTCTGCAGGGACCAGCACAGCGACCCGACAATTTTGGGCAAAATCTGTTGCTGTGTTGGTCTTCGAGGTTGTGGTGTCCACGTATGGATGGCATATCATCTAGATTTTGTTCTGGGAACTTTCAATTCCCTACCCTTAATTTCTCTCCATGAATAACCTGTCTTGTTCGGTGTTATTTTATCTGTCAAATATTCTGGTGTCAGACCCTTCATGCATTTGTATAGAACATTATACAGGAGTTTCTCTCTTCTAAGTTCCAAACATGTCCAGTTTACTTGAAGAATGTTATTACAATGATGGTATAGTATATAAGGTCCTGATAGACCTAGGATAAATCTCGTTAATCTATACTGGAGTCTATCAAGCTTATGTAAAGTATACTTGTTTGCAGAATGATAAATAATACATAATCTATTGAAATTATTGCTGTATTCACTAGGTTTTCCTTGGTTACACATGTCATAGAATTTTTATGTCTATGGAAGACTCCTAGTTTTTGTGAAACCTTAGTACAAACATAATCCACATGGGTATCAAAGCTCAGTTCAGTCAACCCACATTCCTAGAACTGTTCCCCTAACAGATTTAACCATTATATCAGTAGACACAGTACCATTTCCTCCTGCTTTAGTTTTAAATAATGTAAGACTTGTTTTCTTTATGTTTATCGCTAATTTATTGTCTACTAACCAATTTTCTAGATCATTAAATTGTCATTGAAACACTTTCTCTTGATTTCTACAATTTTCCTCAGGATAGAGAAGGACAGCATCATCTGCATATAATTTAACTGAGCAATCTGTAAGGACTCTAGGTAACTCGTCAATAAATATAATGAACAGAAGCAGCCCCAATATGGAACCTAGCGGCACACCTCTGTTCACTCTCTTTACATCTAACATTATTCCATGTATAGTTACTACTTGATTACATCCTTACAAATATGATTTGAACCAATTTATCACCCCATACGAAATCCCTTTAGCTCTAGTTTGTTTAACATTAATGGGTAGTCCACTGTGTCAAATGCCTTAGATAGATCCATGAACACCACCCCCACATGCTATTTATTTTCCAGTGCACGGGACATGGTGTCAGTGAAGTCTATCAAGGCAGTGTGGGTTGAATGCATAGGCCTGAATCTAGACGGTTGTGGAGCAAGAAGGTGGTTATTAGCCAAATAAGTATGGATCTGATCATGGATTTCTTTTTCAAATATCGTAGATGCTATAGATAGCAAAGTTATGGGTCAGTAGTTGCCTTCCTGGTGTGAGTCTCCTCCCTTGAACACAGGAACTATTTTTGCACTCTTCCAGAGCTCATCGAAGAGACCACAGCAGAAATGTCTATTAAAAAGTTTTTCTGAAAGGTGTAGCAGTAACATCAGCACCCTCCTTCAACCGCCTGGCTTCGAGGCTGTCCAACCCACCCTGATTTGGATGTATTGAAGAATTTCAATTGTTTCCATATTTCCCTTGAATCTAAAACCTTAAACCTAAATACAGGGCTCCCTATTTCCTGTGTCTCATTCACTATATCATTCTCTTTTATGTTATCAAGATGTTGTAACTCATTCTCATATAATGAGGGTAAGTTTATAAAAAATGTATTTAGGGCCTCTGCCATTTGTTTTGGGTCCAATGTTATCTTGCCCCCTATTTTCAGTGATGCAAGGAGCTCAGTATTAACTGGTGATTGCATTGACCTAACTTTTTCCAAAAATTCTCAGACTTGTTAGCAGATTCAAATTTATTTTTAAAATAATTCCCTTTTTCTTCCTTAATGTAGTTTTGACATTTGTTTCTAAATGTTTTCAATTTGTTTCAGTCACTATTCCAGCTTCTTTTCCTAGCTTTTTTCCCCCACAATCTATTATGGATTCTAATATGTTTTAGAATCCTTCCATTTACCCATGTTAAACTATTAAGTTTTCTTTTTGTTTGCATTTTTGGAGCATGCATGTCACAAACCAAGAGAAACACATCTAGGAAAAGCTTAACAGAATCACTGAAGTCTGGAACTAAGTCCAGTCAATAACAATTGACCCTTCATAGGTCATTCAAAAAGGCCAAGTTATTAAATTTGTTGTATGCTCTGTAGGTCACAGGAGGAGGGTCCACTGCTACTCGACTGCATTCCAAGTTAATTGTGCCTTCAATGACACAGTGATCACCTAACAATGGTTCTTCAACTTGCCATTCAGTTTCTGATAAATTATTAGAAACTAAAAGAAATCAATGGTAGTTCCTGTATCTCCCATATTACAAGTTCTAGTAGGCTTGTGTATTATTTGTTTAATATTTAAGGGATCCATTGCTTCTTTCAACCTCCTACCTCTTGGTCCTACTCAATTTGCATTAAAATCCCTCATGTAGATTATATTTTTAGTATTCATTTGATTCCCCAGTTCTACTGCCAATTCATCAAAATACTGAGGATTCACATGGGGAGGGGAGTAAATTACTCTTATCATTAAATTCAGTTTCTTAAACTCTAGCAGTATTCCCTCAATACCCCTAGCCCTAAGCAGAATTTTCTGGTTGTAAGGTCCTAATTCTCCCTTACGTACAATAACAAACCTTCTCCCTGTCTATTTCTGTCACTACGTACATGCTCATACCCCTGTATTTTAATGTCATGATAAATTATTGTATTATCCAACTAGGTTTCAGTAATTCCTAACATAGCTGGATTATATGTTTACCCCATATTCCAAGTTCCTCAATTTTGGGAAGTATACTTCAGGCATTTGTATGACATACTGTGATCCCTTGGTTTCTCCTAGGCCCTGGGTTAATCTCTGTAGCTCCTGCCAATAGCAGTGTTAAAAAAACAAATGTTATTCCTGCATTGCATACTTCCTTCACTATAACCCAGACAAAATGTGGTGCTTACTTGATAAGATTTAATCTTGTTTTCTTTCCGAGCAATAACAGTAGCACTTAAAAGTTTTGTCTTGGTTCTAAGAAATACCAGTATACTAACCCTTGTTTCTAAAATCCTAAATTATGTTTCTTCTCCTTTGTTAACAACATGCACATTATTTAAAATTTGAATGGTCCAAAATAAGAACATTAACATTCCTGTTACTAACATCATCTCACTTTTTGTCTCTAGTAATATAAAACTTGGAATGTACTATGTTAAAACGTTGTTGTAAATTTGTCCTTCATTTTTATTTATTTATTTATTTTAGGATTTTGGAGACATACCTATGAGCAAAGCTCTATTACAAAGGTTCCACATCAGACTGATTAGACATCAGACACAAGTAACATCATTAATGTGAAGCTTCTAAGTACAAGGTACCACATCAGGTTAATAGGTAGTAGACTCAGATAACAACAGTTGAAGAGGGTACAAAGGTAACTGACAGTTGGTAGTTAGGTAACTGTTAGTTGGCTACCGTGAGTGAAATAAATGTAGCAGAGTCAGTACTAGTGCCTAGGCTGAGTACATCATCAGTGCTGAGAAGCAATTGAGAGCCCTGTGGGTATTTAGGAGGGAGAAAGAGGGGAGATGAGCGGGGAGGAGAGTAGGTAGAATAGATAAGAGCTGGTTAAGGTGTAACAGAGACTATACTAGTACCATGGCTGAGCACTACCTCAGTTAAGGGAGGTTTGAAAGGTCATGTGACTGTTAGTGGGAGGAAGGGGGAGGAGGGGAGGAAAACTAGGAATGGCAAGTCAAGTAAGGAGAGGTGGGGACAGCCTCCAGAGGGGGCATTGTTGAGTGGGAAAGAGAAGTAGTATAAAAGACAAAGGTGAGGGAAGTTAGGTGGGTGAGGAATCGTGGAAGGGTGGGGGGTGTTCAGAAGCAGCAGTATTTGGTGCCTGAGATGAGGTGTTTCCTCAGGCCTGATTTGAAGTGGGAGAGGTTACTGGATGTTTGTAGAAGCCCAGGGGGTTTCTTTAATGATTGAGGTGCCCTGTAGGTGAAGATGCATTGTCCAAGAGCAGTCCGGCGAAATGGTTTGCATAATGCACCCTGTGTACTCCCTCAGGTTTCATATGTGAAGTAGGCTGTAGCTAGGATATTGGAGACACAGGGAGGAGCTTTCCACAGAAGTGCCTTCTTGATGAGGAGGCAGGTTTGGAACTTGATCCTGGTCCTGAGAGGCAACCACTTTGTCAGTTTATGCAGGGTACAGGTGTGCATGTGTCGATCAGCAGTTAGGAAGACCCAGCAGGCCTTATTGAGAGCTATGTGTATCCTCTTGAGTACTGTATCTGTAGCTGTTCCTTAAACAACTAGGCCATAGTCAATGGACGAGAGGATGGAGCTCATGACAGAGAGTCAGAGGGCCTCCAGAGTGACGTATTTCTTATGCCTGTGGAGGACTCCTAGCTCGGAGTTAACCGTCTTGACCACCGAGTTGACATGTTGGGTGAAGGAGAGGGTGTCATCAAGGGTGACACCAAGGTATTTGAATGAGTTTACTTGTTCCAGTGGGCCGGTGACATTATTGGAGATGATGAGGGAGGGTGTTTCTTCTTACTCTGTGGGTTGGTTATGAGCATGGCCTTAGTCTTTTTGTAGTTTAGAAGTAGTTTCTGCTTGCCGAACCAGTCCTCTAGCTTGTGCAGAGAATGCTGAAGTTCAGATTGGAGGGAGTCGAGGTGTGAATTGCTATTTATGAGAGCCTCATTGTTGGTGTAGAGGATCATTTTAGTGTCACATGCTTTAGGGAGGTTATTCAGAAAGATACTGAAGAGTAGGGGCCCCAGTATGGAGTCCTGGGGAACCCCCAGTGTTACCTCCCTAGGGCCTGACATGGTTTGACCAATTTTGATACGTTGGTTTCTGTGGGTAAGGTAGTTCTTGAACCAACCTGCTACATTTTCAGCCACTCCCAGGTTCAGGAGTTGCTCCAGGAGGAGGGAGTGGTTGACAGTGTTGAAGGCTTTGGTGAGTTCAATAAAAACTGACCCCACTATTTTGCCTTCATCCAATGCTTTATGTGTGTAATCAGTATACTTCACCAGTGCACTAGTAGTGCTGTGATTCTGTCTGAAATAGTGTTGGTTAGGGCAGAGTAGATCATCCTTGTTGAGGTATTCGGTAAGTTGCTCCACCCCAATCTTTTCCAGTGCCTTGGATAACAACAAGAAAATATATACTGAAGAGTACATACCTTTTTAAAACACTTCTTGTTACTTTGGGGCTCCCTGTAGTCCCAGTGAATTTAAATTAATGTCCCTACTTTCACAGTTTCCTGGGCCAAATGTTGATAATTCCCTTCACAGACTTGGGGAATATACAGCAAGATCACTGTTTAAAATATCATGCTATAAACCTATTAAACTTGCTAAAAAATACAATTCATTCCCTTTTTGTTAAACTATAAATTTCTTTCCTAGTGTCTCTATAGTTTGTGGGGAAACCTTTGTGTACTATTAAATACACTGCCTAAAACAGACGGCTACTAGTGCACAAGCAGCACAACAGAAGCAGCATCAAAACTTTGAATACAGGCATGTTCCTTAGCTGGTGTTTAACAAGTTAAGCTCATTTATTAATTACATCTCTAGATTAAGTAGTATCATACTGCCTTTTAGTTTTATTTGTTTTCTTGCTTGGAGTGGTGCTTGCGCCATAGGGTGACATGGGCTTGTAATCTGTTACCCGTGCCCCGCTCCCTCATTTACTGCTCACAGCTACTAGTCTGCCACTGGACCCCCAGGTCAACTGTGGAAATGAGCAAAAATGAAGCACAGCAGAGCGGGCAATATGACAATGTTTAGGCACAGAAAAGCAGGCAGGATGGCAACAGTTCAAGCACAGTAAAAGCAGCTTGTAAAGTCTGTGGTGCGGGAGCGTGGCTTAGTGGCTAAACTGGATGGCAGCTTAAAATTTTGAGCTGCTGCGTGTGGATGTTTATATCCATTGATCAGCATCGGGATAGATTATGAAACGACTGTAAGAACCGGGCAGTGAGTATAAAGAGCTCCGGTGCGCGACGGGGGGAGAATTTTTTAAAGGAAATAACCGAAACAACCAATAAATCCCCTTTATCAATACTGCAGCCTGTAAAATGGCAGAGGCGCTGAGTTCAGGGATCTATCTCACACACTTCAATGGCCTGTTTGAAAAGCTATTGCTTAGGATGGATGAGGTAACGGAGGCGTCTCATCACACCACTGAAGCAATCAAACAATTGACAGGGCACATAACAACAGTTGAACAGAAAATGAAGGTGCAGGAGTCCCAAATTGAAGAGATTAAAGGAACACAGAGAGATCAACAGGGGAAAATAAATATGCTTTTGGCTAAAGTGAATGATTTGGAAAACCATAGCAGAAGGAACAATTTACGGGTAATAGAGTTTCCGGAGGGTGTGGAAAAAAAAGACACTGGTCGGTTCCTTCAACAAGCCCTCCCTGAGATTCTCAGCCTACAGTCAGATTTTCATTTGGAGATAGAAAGGGCGCACAGAGCTACTATCCCAGTGCCAGGGAAAGGAGGCAAACCAAGGGCCATTTTATTCAAACTGCTATCATTTAATACGCTGCAGGCTCTGCTGCAATGGGCCAGGGAAGTAGGTCGCCTGAGCTGGCAAGGGCACCCCATATCACTGTATCAGGATTTTTCTAAGGAGCTATCATTTAAGAGAAGAGAATATACTCCCTTATGACATAGGATGCAAAAATTGGGGATTCAGTACTCCCTAAGGTACCTCTCCACCATGCGGATAGTACATAATGGGGCCCCACTTTTCTTTGATACCCCGGCAGCCCTGGAGGACTTCTTGAATAGACACCTAGGTGAACCGCCTAGTCTCACTGCATGCCCAGACCTCTTGGAAACAGAGGAGATGATGACAGACTCTGAAACACAGTTTGAAGTAGCCGCTGGCCTCCTTCGCCGGAGTAGAAAGAGAACTGCAAGGGATAATCATAGAAGAAGAGATCACCCCCATATCAGAACTAATTTGCATAATGAGACAGTAGATCGGGAGGAACAACGGAGGGAAAGTACGGCCCTGGTGCGCTATATGACTTGTAACCCCTATGAAGTTCTGAGATCCCACCCCCCCCCCCCCAAATGTACATCCTGAAGAGGGATCCTCTAGAGTAAAAGAAGACTCCCAGGTCAGTGGTATTATGGGAAGTGTGGTGGGCGAGGAGGGCAATGGCAACGAAGAACTGCAGAAGGATTAGCACTCTCCAGGCGCAGCATCCGAAGCCCGCGAAGGAGACTAAGCCTTTGAAGCAGCAACATCGAGGCATCAGGCTCAGGATAGGAGCAGTAACTTCGGATGCTGATTAGATAAGTAGTGTATCTGTTTTAAGTACAGGGCAGTAAGAGGTATCCAGGTAGAGCAACTATTACCTGGGCTGGGGTGCTATGTATGGCCTGTTTAAATCCAGGCCCATGAGATCACGAGACACTGAGACTTTTGACCCTTTCAGGCTATATCGATCTCAGGGCTGGAAATGATTCTATGTAGGTGTTTACTCGAGGGTGGGATGTGGCAGTGACTAAATGAAGGTGCGTTGTGCTTGCAAACTGTGCCTGGGGTATGTTAGAGGTAATTGTATAATGCACGGTTCATGCGCTTTAGTATGTTAATTTAGCGGGGGAAGGGAAGTATAAGGGCCTGGGTAGCTTTAAAACGTAGGACTGAGTAGCCGTTGCTATATAGCTGGGTTGGGAAGTAGATCCAGCGTATTATTGATAGAAGAGCCGATAGGATAAAACGACGCATTCAAGATCCTTTTTTTAAGGGCCCTATCGATGTGATATATCGGAATTTATTTCAATGATGCTGTGGGAAGAGATATAACACCACAGAGGGTGTAAATGGAACTTTCCCATTTTAGATAATTTTGGCCTGGTTCTATAACAGTCAACTGACTGCAAGGCTGCAGAGGGTATCCCAGGAAGGCAAGTTGGATCCTGGTGGTGCGTCCTGGCATGCAGCTTCCCCCCCCCCGATTTCTTTTTCGAAGGCTATGGATTTCGATATACAGAGTAGAACTGGGTCGAGCCATGCCCAGATGGCTACAAGCCCTGTAACTATTCTGCGGATCGGGTCCCTATTAGGGAGGCAAAAGATCCTATACGCAGGATGGCTCCGACAGAGCATGGAAGTGCAATGTGTAAATAGGTTTAGTGTGTGGTTGTTTTGTTTGGCAGTGTTTAGGATTTTAGGAGGGTACTTGTTTGACGTGCCTTACAGTATAACCTGGGTGTCAAGGATGGGTAGGGGTATGTATAAAGCTATTGGGACCCTGGTTGCACAAGAGAAAGGGGATTTAATAGCATCACAAGATCTGGAATTCCAATTTGGGCAGGGCTATGGGCACTGGTGTGTGTCAAAGTGGCAACCTCCATCCTCACTGGCGGTTCTAACCTGGCGTTTTATATTTTATGGCTTCTCAAAGGGTATGAACATGGCTGAACTGACTTGTATCACTTGGAATGTGAGGGGCATGAACACGCCGGTGAAGAGGAAGAAGGTAATGACATACTTGAAAAAGATTAAAGCCCAAGTGGTTTTCCTTCAGGAGACTAAACTGGATGGGAAGGGTCATGGGTTACTGAAAAGAGATTGGGTAGGTATAGAGATTCATGCTTCAGCCACTACAAAAAAGTGTGGAGTAGCTATTTTAGTACACAAGCAACTGCACTGGTCTCTTACCACCTCTAGGGCGGACCAGCAGGGCAGATGGGTGATGGGTACATTTTAGACTCCCACCGGGCCTATAGTACTGGGGAATATTTAAGGGCCAAATGAGGACAATGCAGCCTTTTTCCACCAAACATCCCAAGTGCTTTTAGACATGAATAAAAATAATATGCCCACTATTGTTGGAGGTGATTTTAATTTAGTGCCAGACCCTATGATGGATAAAACTCCTAAAAAAGATGACGAAGCGCATGGGAAGGTTAGAAGAGCTCTGGTAAACTGGATGGGTGACCAGGGACTGACAGATATTTGGCAGACACTGAATCCAAGGGGGAAAGATTATTCATTTTATTCACTGGTACACAATTCATATAGCCGTATTGATTTCTTTTTAACATCCCCACAGATTACGCAGGCAGTTAGGGAGTCTAATATATTTCCCATTATAATTTCAGACCATGCCCCAGTGTATTTGTCTGTAACATGGGGCCCCTGTTCCCCTATATCTACTTCTTGGAGGTTAGACCCCCTGTTAATAAAGGATGTAAAGTTCCTAGAATGGGCTAAGGAGGAGGCCCAGAGATTCCTCTTGGAAAATCCAACACAGGACACCACAGCGGGGGTCAGGTGGGAGGCTTTTAAAGCCACCACGACAGGCAAGATTATTGCTTATGCAGGGGCAAGAAGGAGAGATAGGGAACAAAAATTAAAGAATTTGGAAGGAGAGCTAAAAAAAGTACAGAGACAGCATAAGGAGCAAAAAGGGAAAGCAAGGCATGACTCTCTGCGAAGGAGGATAGTAGGTCTTGAAATTGAGATAAATTCTCTTTTATCAAGGAGAGCAGAATTATCAATATTGAGGTTGAAGCATACATACTGGGAAGGGGGAGAGAAAGGGGGAAGGTATTAGCATATAGGCTAAGGAAACAGCAAATGGATCGATATATAGCTGGGCTGAGAGACACTGCAGGACGGATGTGTACTAACAGTGGGGAGTTAAATGCAGTCATAGCAGAATATTATCAAGCTCTGTATTCTTCATCCAGACAAGGTGATCCCCAAGTAATTCAGGATTTTTTACAAACAGTGGAACTTCCCTCTGTAACTTCACAGCAGGCCGAATTATTGGATGCCCCATTAACTATAGAAGAGATAAACAAGGCCTTACTTTCTCTCAAACCAGGGAAAGCCCCGGGAGGGGATGGTTATTCAGTGGAATTCTGGCAGGCGTTAGCAGATGTTATTACTCCTATACTTCAGCAAGTATATGCTGAAACAGAGGTGCAAGGGATGCTTCCGCCCACGCTACGTGAGGCGGTTATAACCGTATTGCCCAAAAAAAGGGAAAGATCCCACTTCCCCGGGTAGCTACAGGCCGATTTCACTTTTAAACGTGGATAGCAAGATATTCACCAAAGCACTAGCACTAAGATTGGGTTCTTTGTTACCATAGTTAATACATCCCTCTCAAGTGGGGTTTGTCCTTGGTAGGTACAGTGCAGATCGTCTTAGAACCTTAATCAACTTAGCCCAAATCACATCTCAACTACACACTCCAGTGGCTGCAATAGCTATAGATTTCAAAAAGGCCTTTGATTCCCTGGAGTGGGATTATCTCCAGGAGGTATTGGGTAAGCTGGGAATAGGCCCTCATTTTCAATCCTGGGTAAAAGCCTTGCATACTTCCCCAACGGCCAGATTACTGACCAATTCTACTCTATCCCCACCCTTTCAGTTGGCCCATGGCACCAGGCAAGGGTGCCCTCTCTCCCCCCTTTTATTTGTGTTAGCTGTTGAGCCATTAGCAGCTTGTCTTCAGGGCAGTCAGTCTATAAAAGGGATAACAGCCGGAAACATAGAGTACACCACTCTTTTGTATGCTGATGACCTCCTGGTCCTAGTAGCAGATGCAAGTGAAGCGTTATCTTCTATACTTGCTACCCTGAGCCATTTTAAGGGAATTTCTGGACTTCAAATAAATGCTACTAAAACCGAAGTTCTTCCTCTTAACTCCAGGTGTCAACCCTTGGTATTAGAGGACACAAGCTTGAAATGGGCTAAGGAAAATATCAAGTATTTAGGTATTCATTTTTCTGCCGACCTCTCGAAATTATGGGAATATAATCTCCGCCCTCTATTGGTGGAAATGCAAGAGGATATGTCCAGATGGACCAAACTCCATTTAACCTTAGCGGGTAAAATAGCTGCAATTAAAATGATGTTGGCCCCCCAAATTTTTTATTTCCTGGCACATATCCCTCTTGAATTGCCACAGGGCTGGATTCAGAAGATAGATAAGGCAATAGGGAGTTTTCTATGGGAAGGGAAAACTCCCAGATACAGTAGGAATAAACTGCGTGCACATTGGAAGGTAGGGGGGTGGTGTCTGCCCTGATTTACAGGGTATAAGTGGTCTTTCCACCTAGTACAATCCATACGCTGGTTAGGATAAGACTCCTCCCCTCAACCACAGTGGGTGGACATAGAGCAGGCTGTAAATCAAAAAGTCTCTTTGTCATTGCTTATCTACAATAAACCTCCAACAATTTTAAAAAAGCATCCCACGATAGGGGCTGCTTTGCAGTGCTGGGAGAAGGTAAGGAGGAAGTTGAAGGTGGACTTGGCACCTGTTAAACTAACTCTGTTATGGGGAAATGGGAATCTGTGTATAGATTAAAAAGCAGTGTACTGGAAAAGCTGGGCAGATAAGGGCATTACCAGATTAGAGGATATATTAGCCACGTCTGCCCTGGTAGTGGACACATTTGCCAACCTGCAGGTCAGATGGTCAATTCCGACTTCCGATTTTTGGAAGTATTTACAAATACAGAGTGTGGCCCAGACACATCTGACCCAGGTGGCAAAAAGACGCTCCTTTAAGTACACCTTCCTGGATACCCCCAAAAAAAGGGTTGGACAGTTTATTTTATAATGCTTTCCGGGAATTAATACCCTGCCAAAGTGAAAAATCCAAACGAAAATGGAAAAGGCTTTAAAACTGGAAATTACTGAGGCACAATGGAAGGAATGCTGGTAGGGGGCTCAGAAACACTTTATAGATGTGAGAAGTAAGTTAATACAAAATAAAATTTTACATTCCTGGTACCGAACACCGGTAGTGTTACAAAAGGCAGGGGTGATAAACTCTAATCTGTGTTGGAGATGCAACTCCCACCCGGGGGACTTAGCTCATATTCTTTGGTCTTGCCCAATGATAAAACCAGTGTGGGATAACATCTGTGAAGTAGGAACCAAAGTGTTAAAAAAAAGTATTCCACGGTCCCCCCTTTTGCTGTTACTGGGTATAAAATCAGAAGCGCCCCACTTAAAGAAATTGGAACACTGTTGGCTGGCCCTATGGGCCATGCAGGTGAAGAGGCTCCTTGTATGTAGATGGCGGACTACACTGATACCTAGTACCCAAGAACTCCTTGCCTCCATGGTCCACATTGCCACTATGGATAAGCTTTCCCACTTGATAAGTAACTCCCTTGTAATATACGAGGATTGTTGGACCCCCTTTGTTAGATATGCTACCCCTAAGACTGGTGTGGGTTGAACTGTGCAACCAGGATCTCGAATAAGGCAACAAGACTGTGGAAATGAACTGAAAACTTGGCTAACCAGGGTTGTATATATAGGTGGCAATAAAATGCCTCCTCACTCATACGTAGTGTATCTAACTTTATAGAATAGTGACTCTTTGTGTTTGTTTGCTTTTTAACTAGGGTGCCAAAAGCCTGGACAGCACCTGAGATACAAAATCCTTTTTCTTTCTGTTCCCTGTTATGAGGTATGAATGAGGAGCATGGATGCCTTGCCTCTCCATTATTTCAAACAACAAATCGTATATAGTGGGGTAAGTACAGGTCATGTAACATTGCTCTCTCTGCTCCTGTGCTGAGTTGTATATGTAACCAGCAACTCACTAATTAATCCTGTCTAGTATAAGGGTTATCATTATTGTAAAGAAACTGAAATAATAAAAAAAATGTAACAGCAAAAGTCTGTGGTGCAATTACTGGGGCTCTCAAGTGCAGATAAAATCAGTCACACAGAAAACAAGTTGTGCTTGTCCTTCTCATTCACTCTGCTCATTTGTTGTAATGAGCGCAGATGCTGGCTCCAGTTCAAAAGTGTTAGGCTGCTGAATGCTCATAGGGTGGCATGGACTTTTAATCTGTTACCTGTGCCCTGCCCCCTCATTATCACTCACAGCTACTGGTCCACCACCGCACCCCCAGATAAGCCGTGGAAATCATCAAAAACTAAACAAAGCAGAGCAGGCAAGATGACAATGCTCAGGCAAACTAAAGTGGGCAGGGATCTCCAGTGCAGATAAAATCTGTCACACAGAATACGAATTGTGCTTGCTCTTCTCATTCACTCTGCTTGCTTGTAACAGGTACAGATGCTGGCTCCAATTCAAAGCTGTTGGGCTGCTCAGGTCATAAAAAAGACTGTTGGTCATTTGGGGTCAAAATAAGATATTGCCTCTCACCTGGCCTATCCTAGGTAAATAAAATCTCAAAATGTGAAAAAGCAGGACACCACTGAAAATAAGATATTACATCTCATCTGGTCTATCCTGGGTAAATATTTAGTAAAAATGTTTAAACGCTGGACCCCAGTACAGCAAAGCTCATACTGAACTGTGCCTCTCTACTGCTCTGTCCTGGGAAAATACATTGTAAAAGCTGGACTCCACTGAAAATGTAACTTACCTTTCAACTGGGCTATTCTGGGTAAACATATTATAAAAATAGGTTAAAAGCAGGGCCCTATCAAGAATGAAATATTGCATCTCAGCTGTGCTATCCTCGTTAAATATAGAGCAAAAATTGTGAAAAGCAAGATCCCACTGAAAACAAGATATCATCTGAGCTATGCTATCCTGGATAAAGAAAGCACAAAAATGTGTTAAAGCAGGACCCCACTGATAATGAGACACTACATCTCAGCTTGATTATTCTGGTTAAATCTACTGCAAAACTGTGTAAATCGGGATCCTGCAGCAGACCTCCACTGAAAAGGAGCTGTTGCATCTAAAATGAGCTTTCCTAGAAAAATACCTTGTAAAAGCAGGATGACACTATTTATGTATATAAAAGTTGGTAGCTGGGAGAAACCCACTGAGCCAAGGCTCATTTCCAAGTGCAACCCAGGGGAAGGGGGAAGTGAAGCAAAATACATGCATACATGAAAATGCAGGCGGTTAAGAACGGTGTTTCAGGCTGGTTACAACTGAGCCTGGATAAAGACAAGTACAGTAGTACAGAAACTCAGGTGGGTTACAATGGTGCCTGAGGAGGGAGCAGAAAATACAACACAAATGAAACAGACAAAGATATAAAAATATACAATACAATATACAACTCAAAGGTTGCAAAAATACATATTAAAAAAGAACATAATAAAACTGCAAGGCAATACAGGGTGGATACAGGGTACAACAGTAATGACAATTTCAGTCAGCGGTTGCATAGAATGAAGAAAACTGATTTGAAGCTTGAAATACAAATAACTCAGGCTATAGGAGGAGGTTAGTCAGGTGAATGGCAAGAGCGGGGAAGGGGAGCTGTAGAGTGACTGTTTAATGAAACACTAAAAACAAGATATTGCATCTCACCTGTACTACCCTGGGTAAATGCAGTATAAAACTGTGTAAAATCAGGACCCCATTGCAAATAACATATTGCATCTAATCTGGTCTATACTGGGTAAATATATAGTAAAAATGCATGCGAACAAGACCCGGTACAACAGCAGTGCAAGAGGTGAATATTTGACATTTAAAAATGTTTTTTTTTTTTTAAATGAGATAGGTAATGATTTTCACATAGTTAACTGCTCTTCCCTTTTCCTTTCCACGACAGTTATGTTTTCTGATATGTTACGACCAATGTTTGATAAATAAATAATCTAGCTTTGGAGTGCCTTACATATAGTTCCACTCTGTTCATCAGCTACTACTCTTTCTTTTTACATGTATTAGACATTCTATGACACCTACAACACCATTCCATGCTGCTCATCTGAATGGTCTGGAATGGTGTTATTGATATCATAGAAAGTGCAGGCAGTAGGAAAAGAGAGACAACAGCAATTGCTGAGGATTGAGGTATTCATGGTAGTCACAAAGGCAACACAATTAGTTTGTTCATGTAACAAAAAAGCTGAAAACCATATCAGAATATTGAGTAGACACTAAAATGAAGGGCATCCAGAGGTGTGAAAACAGCTTCTTATCACCCTTAAATACAAATAAGTGAATTATGGCGTGCTGATACTGCTGTGCACTCTCAATGTAAATGAGTCAGTAAGGTGACCCATCTTTTCCAGTGCTGTTATGCTGTGATATCAGTACTGGGTTTTAAGCTCCTTGGCCAATCAGCTTTCTGGATTTTTTTGTACCTATTTCATATTAGAAATACATTTACTGACAGAAATGTTGTTCCATAAAATGTCTAAGTTCATTATCCCTGAATGTAGATCATGTTACTTAATGCAGCAGTGCAACAAAAATGTTTTTGTTTCAAAAAGGTATTGTCCAACTACAGTTAATACAAATATTCACATACCTGTTAAATCTGTTTCATTCAGCTGACCAGATGACCAAGCAGCAGTGTTTCATGTTGCCATGCAGGCAACCTGACTTCAGAAGCAAAGTACTAGTTACAGTTTTAAGTCCTGGTATTTCTGTGGTGACTGTGAAAAGTCCCCATCCTATCCTCACCAGTTGGGCAGGGTAATCTCTGCTGCTTACTCTGCCACAGATACAGTTGAACCTTGGCTCCATTTATAAAATGGGTAGGCTACATCAGCCAATCAGAGTTTAAACTCACCATGCATGAAATATGTTCCATGCATGGTGAAAAAAAAGGACGGCAGTAAAAAGGCTGAAATCATCAAGCCTTAGAACGTTGGCATTTAAAAATGCCGCCATGGTTGTTTCCTCGCTAAAAGCTGAACCCGCTCACTCACTCCCTTCAAAACTGTTCACCCCCACTCTCTGCATTGGCATTTAAAAATGCCGCCATGGTTGTTTCCTCGCTAAAAGCTGAATCCACTTGCTCACTCCCTTCAAAACTCTTCACCCCTACTCTCTGCAAGTGGAGAACACGAGAGAAACCGCACGGTGGTGTCTACAGCATCAGGTGCCAGATGACTTCACTCTGCAGCCTGTAAGTCTATGAGGTACATTGGGCAATTTCGCCCAGACAAGACTTCTTCTTAACTGTCATTCTGCTGCTACATTAGGCAGTGAAGAGGAAAGCGGCATGGCTGGCACTGTGTTAACCTCCCCGCCCCCCTCGCTGCACAGAGGTGAACGGGACTTTTAGCAGTGCTCCAGCTACGAGCCTCATCTTCATTTCTAACATTGCTGAACAACAAACCCCACCCGAAACATGGTGATTGCCTCGATGTTGTTGATTGGGATAAACTCGGTAAATGCCAAGAACAGCTGCCTGCTGCCTCCCCAGTTTCTAATTCCAGATGCAGTTTGCCTGTTCTGTCTTTCTTCTCACAGTGGTTTGGCAGTTGTGACCTCATGAATATTATGCAAATGAACTCATGAATATTAAAACAATGTCCGCGGAAGGACTATTTTATCATACATTAGCATCATTACATGTTTTTTTTTACATACAAACAATATTTCTCTAACTGAAAACAGTTAAATAAAGGTAGGGACCCATTTTATAAGCGCAATAAGACACACCAGGTGTGTGCATGGAACAAATTTTACCACACGCCAGGGGCTAAAGGCACTTGGCCAAGGCCTCGTGCCTTATTATGCCCCTGGCCGTGCGGTAAAATCTGTTCCATGCACACCCTGTCATGTCTTATTGCTTACATAATGCCTGGTGGTGAACATTCTGCCAGAGGAATTCTACAGAAGTTTGAATTTCTTGCATTCCACAATAAACAAAAATCCCAAGTTCTGAATATGAAGCAATGCAGATGACTGACAGGTGGGGAGAGATGACTTTTTACTGCTTACATTTAACAAAAGAAAATATCTATTTTTAATGCAAACAAGTTAGCATTTTTTTGTTATTTAAATTGTCTGTCTGATTAGCCATTTTATAAGCATAATGACTAAGATGCTCTAGGGTGTGATTTATGTAGGCTAACTGCCCTAACAGGAGCTGTAATGCCCTCCACTTGTGGAGCTGAGCCTCACCACACACTTGACAAGTGGTTATTTCAGCCTAACCCACACCTTTCTGTGCCTTATTGCTTGTATATACTGAGGTTTTCCTGCCTGAGCTGGTTTTATTTGTGCATTTTCATTGCTTGATGTTAAAAATCTCTACTTTGCTCTTACTGTATGTGAAGAGGAAAGAGTGCACTTTATAATGCACTGTTGCTATCAAATATATACATAAGAGGTATGTGAGATCCTGCATGACCTCTACTACCTTAATATTCTGTAATGGAAGCTTCTTGATAAATTTTTGCCTGACTTGGGAGCAGAGAAACCATAATTGTTATTTATAAAGAAGCCTGCTAGTTGAAAACCCATTAGGGTTTTGAAAGAAATTGTATTATCTTGTCAGATGAAGTGACACAGTAGTCATCATTGGTTCATTCTGCCTTTTTGCATTTTGAAAGACACTTCTGAGCAGCATGCTGATGGCTACATTCAGTAATAAATGCATACTGAAGCAGTGGGCTCGGTATGCTGTTTCACTGTTAAATAAATAAGCTCAATATTCTTACTGTGGCATACATCTGTACAATTATTATTCAAAAGCACAAGTCCCAGTTATGTGCTTTGTTTATCTGCTTTTATTCAACAGGCGGGGCAGTGACCCAATGATGTGTAGTTTGTGTCTCTGTAAGTTGCTAAGGGCTCTCAAGCCAGAAAAACAGGTGTGATGGCTCACCCACTTGGGTGTCTGCTGTTACCTGTACAAGCTTCAAGCCAGATGTAACTTTGAGGGATACCTTTTAATCTTTGCAAATAAAATGAGTTTAGTCTTATAGCTAAAGTGCAGGGTAGCAATGTTGTGATGTTTTAATTTGCAGGTGAAGTTCCAGCAAAGTTACCAACTTCACCTTTGTGAATCACTTTGTGAATCTGTGCCATCTTACAGGAAATTCACTTTGCCTGTGAGCTTTGCCTTCCACTTCACTTAATTGCCATTAAACTGCACTGTTCCCTTCAACATACTGCAACAGTCTGCAGAAGTATTGCCAGGTACTACACTGCATCCTGTCTGACTCTGCTAAGTTAAAGGTCTGAGGAAGATTTTTTGAGAACAAGAATTATTTCATACTTTGTTTTGTTTGGATTTGAAGATTTTCAGATCCAATTTGCAAAAAGTTCATCCCACAGTCGGATTAGGCTTTCTGAAATAATATGACTATCAGTTGAAGTTAATTCTCAAGGCATCTAGCCAGTTACCCTTCAAGCTTCTTGAAATTACTGTATATAGCTGCCTGGTGAAGCCCATGATCTGTTATGAAGCTACTGTTGTCTCTGGTAACAAACTCTGGTTGGAGCCAATACAGCTGCACAATAATTGTATTGATTCAGTCATAAAATGGAGAGGTTGTTTTAGGTCTGAGGAAAGCTGAAGATTTCATCTATATATGAACAGGTGCAGATGTGCAGGGCCCTGTAGGAAAATTCTGTCCACTTACAGAAGTATAGGGCCTGGCACTTTCACTCTTTAGACATACACTCTTCACACATTCACTCTTCACACATTCACTCTTTAGACATATACTCTTCACACATTCACTCTTTTTCTATCTCAAATTTTCAAGATAGTCATTTTGTGACTGCCCTTATAAACATGACATGCAACATTTATAGTATGTTGGCCAAAATGTCATTTCACACCATAAGTGTGAAAAGACGTCTCATCCAGGATTTAAAAAGTGACACCTGTCATGTTTATGAGGCAGTGTGGAAAAATGGATATGCTGAAATCTGGAGAAAAATATTGAAAATTCACAAACTTATGAGTGAATGTTGAAAAACTACAATGTTCAGTTATAACCTGGACATTTTATCATGCAGCATTTGTACATCATATTTTCAACAAAACATTTTTATTACCCCACTTCATGAACCCTGTAGGTGAAAGTTTCCAAATCCCTGCTGAAATGTGATTCCATGCTATCAAAATGTCATTCCATGCCACAGGTGTGAAAACACATTTTGGCCAGGATTTGAAAAATAACAGCTGTCGTTTTTATGAGGTTGGGTGGAAAATGGCTATGTTGAAAATTTGGGGTTAGAATATTTAAAGTTACCAAAGTTATGTGTGAGCATATACAAATTTCAATGTATACTTGTAACTTTGTCATTTTTACATATTTTGACCCCACATTTTCAACACAGCCTTCTTAAAGTATGACCCCACTTCATTAACAATGATGGTGACAATTTTCAAATCCTACCAAGAAGGTGATTTTGCCAAGTGACTGCAAAATTGCCTTTTGGGCCTGGTTTGCATAATTCCTCAGCCATTGGTCATGCGGTGGAGTCTGAAAAAGGTAATGTTGAAAATGTGGTGTCAAAATATGCAAAAATGACAAAGGTATACCTCACAGTTTAACACTCCATTGAAATACATTTCATTTTCATTTTTATTTTTTATATTTGTAAATCTAGATGAGCAAGATTGCCTGTTTTCATTTGAGACAAGTTCAATCTAAAAACACAATATAAAAATACAAACATACAACATAGGAGCAAATTATACAATCAGTAAAGTGCAAAGCGAGCAAATACATTATGTTTTTGAAGCAAGCCAATATTTTAACCTTTTCTTAAAGCAATGAATAGAACTACTCTCAACTATTGCTGACGGTATTTTGTTAAAGAAAGTTAGGGCTCTAAATAATATAGATCTTTGCCCAAAAGTGGTCTTAAAAAGTGATATTTTAAAATTAAAATGAATACATTGAACCATATTTTCCATAGTTTCTCATATGCAGTGAGGTGTGTCTTTGACTGGAAATTGGATCTATGCTGTGGGACATGTTCAAGTGAGTGAGAGTGTATGGGAAGTGTTATTGGGATGTGGAGTGGTGACTGCTGATTGAGAGGTTAGGGTGGTAGTGATCAGATCAGTGAAGTACTGTTTCTTTTTTACAGGTTTAAAGAGGACAAAGAACATTGAGGGACAGTTTTCTTTATTACAGCTCATATTTGGAAAATTGATTTGGGGATGGTGATCAGAGGGTAATGGGTGCCACTAGACACCATGGAAACATTACATAAATACAGGGATGGTGATTGGGGGGGCACTAGACACCAGGGAACTATTACATAAATACAGGGCCAGCAATCGGAGGATGGGGTGCCACTAGACACCAGGAAAACATTAGATACATAATGGGGGTGGTGACTGGATGGTAGGGTGCCAGTAGACACCAGGGAAACATTAGATATATAATGGGGATGGTGACTGGATGGTAGGGGTGCCAGTAGACACCAGGGAAACATTAGATATATAATGGGGGTGGTGACTGGATGGTAGGGGTGCCAGTAGACACCAGGGAAACATTAGATATATAATGGGGGTGGTGACTGGATGGTAGGGGTGCCAGTAGACACCAGGGAAACATTAGATACATAACGGGGTGGTGACTGGATGGTAGGGGTGCCAGTAGACACCAGGGAAACATTAGATACATAACGGGGGTGGTGGCTGGATGGTAGGGATGCCAGTAGACACCAGGGAAACATTAGATATATAACGGGGGTGGTGACTGGATGGTAGGGGTGCCAGTAGACACCAGGGAAACATTAGATATATAATGGGGGTGGTGACTGGATGGTAGGGATGCCTTTAGACACCAGGGAAACATTAGATACATAACGGGGGTGGTGGCTGGATGGTAGGGGTGCCAGTAGACACCAGGGAAACATTAGATACATAACGGGGGTGGTGACTGGATGGTAGGGGTGCCAGTAGACACCAGGGAAACATTAGATATATAATGGGGGTGGTGACTGGATGGTAGGGGTGCCAGTAGACACCAGGGAAACATTAGATACATAACGGGGGTGGTGACTGGATGGTAGGGGTGCCAGTAGACACCAGGGAAACATTAGATATATAATGGGGGTGGTGACTGGATGGTAGGGGTGCCAATAGACACCAGGGAACATTAGATATATAATGGGGGGTGACTGGATGGTAGGGGTGCCAGTAGACACCAGGGAAACATTAGATATATAATGGGGGTGGTGACTGGATGGTAGGGGTGCCAGTAGACACCAGGGAAACATTAGATACATAACGGGGGTGGTGACTGGATGGTAGGGGTGCCAGTAGACACCAGGGAAACATTAGATATATAATGGGGGTGGTGACTGGATGGTAGGGGTGCCAGTAGACACCAGAGAACATTAGATATATAACGGGGGTGGTGGCTGGATGGTAGGGATGCCAGTAGACACCAGGGAAACATTAGATACATAACGGGGGTGGTGACTGGATGGTAGGGGTGCCAGTAGACACCAGGGAAACATTAGATATATAATGGGGGTGGTGGCTGGATGGTAGGGATGCCAGTAGACACCAGGGAAACATTAGATATATAACGGGGGTGGTGACTGGATGGTAGGAGTGCCAGTAGACACCAGGGAAACATATAATTATGGGGATGGCAGCAAGGCTTCCACCCACTTTGAAAACAAGTGCTAGCTTCAAAACCAGAAGTGAACTGAAAGTGAGTGCAGAGCAGGAAAATGTTGTGCCTGGTGGGGGGGGGGGATAACTTTGGTCAATGGAGAGGACCACATATGATTTAAGTCCACAGTGGAAGGATACAGTCTAGGTATCTGGTCAAATGCTTCCACACTCCCTTCTCTTCTTGTGTAATAGCAAGATGTCAGCATAGTTCTGCTATGCAGCCATACAAATTTGTTAAACATAATATTCATACACAAGCCTGCTGGCATTTTATATAGCTTCTATAGATCTATCTGCCCCATTATTTATTACTGTTGGAATGTAAACACAAATGGAATCATTATCCCTTAGAATTTTTCTGCCCCAGCAGCTGAAGTCATAATTCTCTGTTGTAGCATCAGGTTGGAAAAGGAATGGGAACATTGCACTGCAAAGAAGTTACAAAAAAGCCTCAAAATCCTGGAATGCATAGCTGCAACATGGTAAGTAGAAATAAAAAGGTTGATATGCCGCCTGTATGGAGCCCTTATGAGACCACACTTAGAATACTACAGCCAGTTCTGAGCTCCATAGACTAAAGCAAGTATACAGAAAACAGAAAAGGTACAGAGGAAGGCTACCAAAATGGTAGCAGGAATTAAGGGGCCCACATATGAGCAAAGACTAGCAAGTCTAGATATACATTAACTGGAATACAGGAGACTTAGCGTTGACTTGTGCCTGGTTCTCAAGGCACTCCCCCCCCAAAAAAAGAGTTTGGGATATTCTGGAACTACAGTCAAGTGAATCAAGTTATGACACCCAATCACTTGACTTTAACTAATGGAAAACAGTTCAGAGGCAAAAAAGGGGCATGTGGTTTACCCAAAGGGTTATAATAATTTGGAATGAACTGCAAAGCAGCACAGTGTGAAACAAAGATATGGAGGCATTTAAGAAACTCTTAGATGAGTACTGCATGAACAATGACAAACTAAACTACTAACATTGAGAAATGGAGAGCTAATATGGGAAAATTTGCCTAATGGCTTGTAAAGTTCATATGAACAATGCAGTTACAGTATAGTTACACTGTAACTACAGTGTAGTTAACAGACACTTAAAGTGTAATGACTCCAGTTACATTTTAAATGTGTGTTTCAATATAGCTAATCATTAGTTACATGCAACAGGGTAATTATAATGTAGTAAAATGTTTGTTGCATGCAACTACATTACAACTGCAGTGCAATTACTATATAGTTACACTGTAACTACTGTTTAATTAACTGACACTTAAAGCGCAACTCTAATTCCTTTACAGAGGAACTTTAAAGAGCAAAGATCATGCAAATAACTACATGGATAAAGAAAAGGGAAGGATAAATACTGAAATAATATGAAATATAAACTGAATTGTGCCTAACTACAGTACTGATTACCAGGATCATGTAACATGCTCTGAGTGAGATGTCAGTTTACTACTTGACAGATTGGAGTAATTACCATTGGAATACATGTAGCTCCTGTAGTATTCTATGACATATCCCTGCAAATACAATGATCCTGGCAGACAGTACTATATTATGTTTTTCAAAATTCTCCAGAAGGTGTCGGTTGTTCTTCAACTTTTGCCCTCAGTGAAATGGCTAACACATTTATAGATGTCACTGGAACTCTTTTGGTACACACAATGCATGCCCTTATTTGTACCACTCTGCTAAGGCTTTGTACTAAGGATTGCAGAACCAGTTCAAATTCAGAACCTTCCTGAAGCTGTGCCATTTTCTGAAAAAGAACCTCATCAGAACTGTTGTTCAAGTTCTGGCAAGATTCTGGCAATTATTTAAAGTTTTTGGTTGAAAACCAGCAGTTCATTACTTACTACTATAGAAGCATAGAGAAGCTGTAACACAGTAATTTAAAGGGACACTGTCAACCAACTTGGGCCTCAAATAGTCCCTGGATTAAACAAGTATTTGTCAATGTCAGATGTTCATCAGTGGTATAGAAGCCCTGTGGTAACAGATGCTTTGCATGATTGCAGTATGAATAGTGGTAAAGGACATGCTGGCAGAGGGTTAACACTGAGTGTCTGATTCTCAAAGAGGGCTTAGAATGGTGCAAGCTACATCAGAGTGCAGCTTCCATCAAAGCTCCATGTGCCAGGGACCGTGCACCAGATTCTGGTACAGGAGGGGTCCCTGGGCCCAAGTCCCCACACTTGTGGTAACTTCTTCCATGCGACAAACACCTGGAGCACGGGAGGGGTCTGCCGCAGGCCCATTGCAGCAAAAGCAAGCAGTTTACCCATCCAATCCCCATGTACAGCTCAGATGCCCCCCATCCCACATCCCATTACCCAATGCTGCCCATAGCATAGTCAATAAAATTCACTCCCTGATCCCAGAGGCTTCCCATAATATATACAACATCCCAACACTGTGGGATTTCCATTGTGATCCCCTAATACACTATGCTGTCCTGAGTGCACAGACACCCTTTCCTGGTTCCCACTGCCACCCTTATTATAGTAATAACCCCCCCATTCCTGATGCTGCCCGTATCAAATATGTAGAACAACCCCCCCATTCCAGATGAAGCCCCATTATCAAAGAGCACCAAGTCTCCCCCATGGTGGTATAGATTCCCCCCAGCACCAGCACCAGCAGGTAGTGCCCACCCCAGCTGTCCCCCAATCTGAATGGCAGCTGGCACCCAGCATTGCTCATCTTTCACCCCCACTGCTGGGCACCGACTGAACGATCAGTGAGCATGTACTATGTACAGTACACACACATTGATAAACAGTTCAGTCAGTGCCAGGCTGCCAAGGTGAGAGATGGGAAGAGTCAGGTACTGGCTGTCATTTGGGATGGGGAGCAGAGGGGGTGATCATTACCTGTTGGGGCTGGGGGGCACTATACCACCACAGGGAGACTTTTATTCTTTGATAATGGGGCTGCATTGTGGATGGGGGGTTGTATTACATATTTGATATGGGCAGCATTGGGACTGGGGGGTTATTACTATAATAAGAGTGGCATCGGGGACCAGGAAGGAGTGCTTATGCACTACAGACAGCATCGGGGATTGGGGGCTCACATTTATAATACTGCAGCATTGGGATTGTTTATATCTTTTGGGCAGCATCAGGACTGGGGGAGTGGATTTTATTGAATATGCTATGGCCAGCAGCGGGGATTTGGGGTATCATTATTCATAACACAGCATCGGGGAAGGGGGCCACTAGACCACCAGGATGGGGACAAATGTATTACAAGGCTGCTACCAGGGATTTGGGGGGTGCCCACCACCCACAGCTTGCCTCAAACAGGCAATTCTCCCAGGGGAGAATTTTCTAAATCTCCTTATACCTGCCCTGGCTGGTCCAAGGGTACTTACCATTTCTCCCTCTCAGAGATTTCTGTGAATGGCATGTATGGGGCTGTGGCATCTTGCATCTGCTGCATACACCCTAGCGCCTTGTCGCAGACCATTTCAGGGTGCAGGGATGGTGCATGCCCCCATGTAATGCATGCTACCTTTAAGAATTGCTCTTGGCATATCTTTCTTCGCAAGGTGCACCTTGCACCATTCTTTTTGGTGCAGGTCCCTTGTGCCAAGGCGGTAGCTTTGTGAATTTGCCCTGACCATCTTCAACCACCTGTGAAGTGTGATATAAAATTACCATAGAATCACATTATAAATTGTAAGTAAGCAAAAACATACCACAGGGAGGGTAGTAATGCTTAACTACCACACAGCCTGGGTGGGTTGTGAGGCATGAGGTGCAGCTGAGTGCCTCAATCACCTGGATACTGTATATGCCTTCGCTCAGATGTTGAAGGCACCTATGCTGCGATGGAAGCACATGCTAAGGACTTGGGAAAGTCAGCAGGTGGCTGCTCTGAGTAGCACCAGGTCCTTGGCTTCTTGGCCTGGAAATAGAGGTAACACTCAAACTTACATCTGGCACACAGCTGAATGAAACAAAATTAAGCCCAAAAAAAAGGAAATGGCAGCAGAGTGAGATGTAGCTGTGGGTAGTATGGAGACAGCAGTTTTTATATGCGCTGACTAAATGCAAGGAAGGAAGGGAAGTGACATTGGGTTTGTACACGAAGAATGCAGAGTGCCCCAGATCACTTTGCCTGATAATGTAAAGTGAGAGTACAAGAATCTGTGGCTCACACTGTCATGGTGAGGCAGCATTGAGAGAGCAGGGGAAAATAGAAATGGACACATAAAACAGGTTTTTACACACACACACCCCGTTCGAAAGGCGGGAGGTGGGAGCTATTTGAAAAGCAAATTCCAGTTTGGTTAATTGGAGAAGTGAGATCCTCAAATTGCTTTTGATAGCCATGCATTGCAGACTAGAAACGGGGAGTGTAGCACATACACACACAAGCAAGTGCCGTAGCTACATTACACTTACGAAATAGGAATCACTGAGATGAAGCAGGGTTATTATGCCTCTCAGCAGGGGGCAACAGGGAAATATCAGTCAGACTGAGACAGCCTGTAAACAGGGTTGGGACATGGTCATGCAACTCTGGGAAAATAGCTAATGGTGTGATAGTGGTACAGTCCCATAATAAGACAGGCTTGGGCAGATTAGATGGGGCTTGGGGGCAGTCAGTGCATCAGAAACTGCTTGTCAGTTCCATCTGGCAGCAGGTGGGACCTCTACAGGGGCACAGATGTCAGAAACAATCTGAGGATTCCTCTCTGCCAATTAATCAAACTGCAATTTATTCAGACATCTCCCATTTTCTGCCTTCCAAAGTGGGGGTGCAAAACTGTTGTATGATCAATGTTTCCATTTCTATTTTCCCCTGCTCTGTCAATGCTGCCTTGCTGTGACAGTGTGAGCCACAGATTTTTAAATTCCCACTTTACATTATCAGGCAAAGTGGTATAGAGCATGCTGTATGTCTCACACACCGACTCTCCCTTTTCTTCCTTGCATTTAGTCAATGCACATGAAAACTTTCTTCTCCATACTACCCAGAGGTACATCTCACTCTGCTGTCATTTTCCTTTTTTTGCTTTCATTTTGTGTTACTCAGCTGTGTGCCATTTAAGTTGAAATATTACCTCAGTTTCCTGGTGATGGACCTACCCTGAGCAATTTCCCGACCATTCTCACAATGTCTGCTAATTAGAGGTGCTCACCAATAATTCACAGTGTCAGACAGTGGCAAGAATGGCTCAGAAGTGCCCAGAGGAGGTCTCATGACTGGCTGAAAACCAGACAAGGCCTACTCAGAGCAGTTTTGTGATCATTGTTGCAACTTTTGCTAATTAGAGGTGATCACCAATAATTCATGAACAGTGTTGGACTGTGGCAAGAGTGGTCCAAAAAGTGTCCTGTACATGTCCCATGACTGGTCAGAAACCAGATTGGGCCAACCCTGAGCAATTTAGCGACCATTGTTGCAACCTCTGGTAAGTAGAGATGTTCACCAATAATTCACAAACAGTTTTAGACTGTGGCAAGAGTTGTCCAAAACTGTCCAGCAGAGGTCCCATGATGGGTTAGAAACTAGACCAAGGCCTAGTCTGAGCAATTTCACAACCATTGTTGCAACTTTTGCTTATTAGAGGTGCTCAGCAATAATTCATAAACAGTGTCAGACTGTGGCAAGAGTGGTCCAAAAGTGTTAGAAACCAGGAAGGGCCTACCTTCAGCAGTTCTGCAGCCATTGATGCAACTTCTGCTAATAAGACATGCTCACCGATAATTCAGGAACAGTGTCAGACTGTGGCTAGATTGGTCCAAAAGTGTCCAGTGGACATCACATGACTGGGAAGAAACCAGACCAGGCCTGCTCTAAGCAATTTCGTGACCATCCTTGCAACTTCTGCTAATTAGAGATGCTCACCAATAATTCATGAACAGTGTCAGACCAAGGCAAGAGTGGTCTGAATGTGTCCAGTGGGGGTCCCATGACTAGTTAGAAACCAGACTGGATCTACTCTGAGCAATTTTGGAACCACTGTTGCAACTTCTACTAATTAGAGGTACCCACCAATAATTCACGAACAGTATGAGACTGTGGCAAGTGTGGTCCAAAAGTGTCCAGCAGAGGTCCTATGACTGGTTAGAAACCAGACTGAGCCTAGTCTGAGCAGTTTCACAACCATTGTTCCAACTTCTGCTTATTAGAGGTGCTCAGCAATAATTCATGAACAGTGTCAGACCGTGGCAAGTGTGGTCCAAAAATGTCCAACAGTATGTCCCATGACTGGCTAGAAAGCAGATTGGGCATATTCTGAGCATTTTATTGACCATTGTTGCAACTTCTGGTAATTAGAGGTGCTCACCAAAATTTCACGAACAGTGTCAGACTGTGGCAGGAGTGGTCTGAAAGTGTTCAGTGGAGGTTCCATGACTGGTTAGAAACCAGACCAGACCTACTCTGAGAAGTTTTGTGACCATTCTTGCAACTTTTGCTAACTAGAGGTGCTCACCAATAATTCACAAACAGCGTCAGACCATGGCAAGAGTGGGTTGAAAGTGTCCAGTAGATATCCATGACTGGTTAGAAATCAGAATGGGCCTACGTTGAGCAATTTTGCAACTATTGTTGCAACTTCTTCTAATGAGAGGTGCTCACCAATAATTCAGGAACAGGGTCAGACTGTGGCAAGAGTGGTTCAAAAGTGTGCAGTGGAAGTTGTATGACTGGTTAGAAACCAGACTGGGCTTACTCAGAGCGATTTCATGGCCATTCTTGCAACTTCTGCTAATTAGAGATGCTCACCAATAATTCACAGTGTCAGACTGTGGCATGAGTGATCCAAAAGTGTTCAGCAGATGTCCCATGACTGGCTAAAAATCAGACCAGGCCTACCCTGAGCAATTTCACAAACATTCTTGCAACTTCTGCTAATTAGAAGTGATCACCAATAATTCACAAACAGTATGGCAAGAGTGGTACAAAAGTATTCAATGGAGGTCCCATGACTGATTAAGACACCAGACTGGTCCTACCCTGAGCAATTTTGTGACCATTGTTGCAAGTTGTGATAATTAGAGGTGCTCACCAATAATGCATGAATAGTGTCAAACTATGGCAAGAGTGGTCTGAATGTGTCCAGTGGTGGTCCTATGACTGGCTAGAAACCAGACCAAATCTACCCTGAGCAATTCTGTGATCATTGTTGCAACTACTGGTAATTAGAGGTGCTCACCACTTATGATGTCACTGATGTCATCAGGTCAATCAGCAGTAGAATAAAAAATATCCACTATATTCCCAGTGGAGGTAGCATATTCCATTTATGCCCATACCTCCAAGAAAGTGAAAAATACATTTCATTTCCTGCCATTTTTTGCTGGTTATAAAAAATCTAAAGGTATCTGTAAAAGAAACACCACTGTGCTGAAGAACATTTGTGCTCAAAATACCAAGCTATAATTTTTCATTTTAAAGCTTTTTTCATTTGTATGTTGCAACAAGTGAAAAAAAATATTCTGCTGTCTTTTGCTAATTATAAAAAAAACTAAAGGGTATAAATAAAGGAAACACCACTCATTTTGTAGATAGTTTTGTGCTGAACAAATTTCATGCTCATGGTAGCATGCTGTCATTTTTTATTTTAAAGTTCTTTTTATTTGTTTGTAGAAACAGTGAAAAAAACTGAATTTTCTGCTGTATTTTTTGTTAATTATAAAAAAAACCTAAACGGTATCTGCAAATTTATTTATTTATTTATTGAAGTCTTGGAATTACAACCATTTGAGTCAAAAACTCTTTTGCAATGGCTCCATGTCAGATTTACAAACAGGTTACAAAAAAATTACAGGAGATCAATACGGTACATTATAGATAGGATACAATTATACTAATAATACAGTACATTATACATAAATGTATCATAAATGAGGGCAGATAGCATGGCAAAGAAACAAACACATTGAGTAGATTTAAAACAGACAGGATATGAAACATTACAGGAAATTAATACAGTACATAATACATGGGATACAAGTATACAACTAATGCAATGCATTATACTGTACATAAATGCATCATAAATAAGGTTGGAGTACATGATAATAAAACAAATATGGTGCAGGCAGTGCTAGCTAACTGAGTAAACAGATAGGAAATTAAAGAAAAGAAAGGGAGAGCAGAAGGAAGTCAGTTAAGGAGAGTTGTGAGACAGCTGGGGGTAGGGAAAAATCTTGAGTAGAGGAGTGTAAGATGTAGAGAAGGAAGAATAGGAAGGAGTGCAGGTAAAGGATGAGTAAAGGGTAGGAGGGGAACATAGTGGGGAGGGAGAAATTAGATCAAGATAAGGTGGGGAGGAGCAGGGGGAATTGAGGGACAAGCCTTGAGCAATCCCAGATTGACCAGTAAAGGATAGGAGCAGTCACAACTATTTACAGAGAGTAGGTTCTGGTAAAGTTTCATTTTAAAGGGGCCCAATTTAACTGTAGAGAAACCAAAGGAGGCAGGCTATTGAGCAGGAAGGGGCTCTGTGGAAGAATGCTTGCTGCCCTAGGGATGTCTTACAGAAAGGGACTAGGCAAAGGGCCTTATCAGAGCTCCTAGTAGAATGAGGGATGGAGCAGGAAGATGAGCTGCTGGATCGGGGGGGTGGGGGAGAGAGGCAGTAAGCTTCTTGGCCAACAGGCAGGTGTGATAGTCAAGCCTACCCTTAAGGTTTAGCCAGCTGAAATACAACTCATTTTGTAGGTATTTTGGTGCTGAACAACTTTCTTGCTCACAGTACCATGCTGTCATTTATAATTTTAAAGTTATTGGCATTTGAATATGTTTAAGTATAGATAACATAATGGGTGATGGGGAGAGAGAGAGAGAGAGACAGAGGGGTGAGAGACACAGACAGGTTTTTTTCTATTACAGCCCATCTAAGCCCCTGCATGATTGAAATTCCAGGCATATTACACAGACAGCTGTGCTGCTACATCAAACGAAAAAGCTGTCACAGGATTAGGTTGGCTATTTCTTTTGAAGTTCATGCAGTCTCTGCTCCATCCAGCATAAATGCTGTTATTACAAACATGAATGATGATTGGAGAGGCACTGGTTTACCCCTAGAACACTGTTTTGCATTGGACAGACAGTGTTATACCTCTCAAACTTCAACTAGCATAGCAAGATGTTCAATGATGGACATAAAAACATAGGTTATGATTACGCACATCTTGAGTTTGATTCTGATTCATTTTTTCATTTTAAAAGTAAAGAAACAAACTGTCCACCATTCTGGTTTTACCATACAGTGCTTGCTACAGATAAGTTGACTGGTGCTGCTGTCTAACAGCTGGTGCAGCACTGTACCACTCAGCACACCACTCGGTGCAGCAGTTATTGAAATTCCTACATGCGGTATAGTTAGCCTTAGAGTGTAGTTCACCTGTTATCCAGGTGGTGGTGACAGCAACACATCAAAGCAGTGATGTGCCACATTTTTCCTTTCTCTACTTTTTGAGAAGGTGCACCAGCAGGTGGCATGCATTAATTGTTATTTTTGTTGCAGGGGTAGGTGGTTGCCGAAACAGCTTTGCCTGGCTGAACTTCATAACAGGGGTGTGTGGTTGCCAAAATGGCTTTGCTTGGTTTAAAAGTAATACAGTCATCTTAATTGAGTAGGCTATGCTTTGACTAGGAGCCACACCCCCCCCCACACACACAGAAGCAGCACACACTCACCCTAGAATTTAAAACTTCAATCACCTTGAGTTCAGGAAAATGTTGTCTTGCAGTTTTGACCTTACCACAGAATAATCCGTGTGGACCTAGGTGTGATTAAGACATACAGCAAACAACATGGTTTGAAGTTTTATCATTCCCAAAGAAATGAGGGGGTTATACATACCTGTAGTCTGTGCCCCATTTTTTTAACTTGTTAAATATTTTAAAAAATGGCAAAATTGGTGACACTGTCAGGAACTTTGTACTTTGGGAACTTCATGCTGTGCAACGCTTCTAATGTTGAACCAACTTTGTCAATGAAATAAAACTTCACACAGTTAAGTTAGGAAAATAAATGACAGGCTGCCCATTGGAATATATATTTCTGTAGGTGTCATATTTAGTTTTGGTGATACTCCCAAGGTCTGAACCAGTTACTGTTCCTTTTGCTTGCACATGCAATCAGTTGGGTTTTAATTTGTTTAATACTGAAATAAACACTCTGTATAGTGACCATTCCCTTTGATATCAGGATGGCATGGTTTGGGTTAGAAGCTCACTTGTCCTGAGGTGAAATACTGGGATGGTAAACTGAGCATAAGCATCCCCAGTTTTGAGAGTTTGTTCTGCTACAAAATTTAGCATTTTAAATAAGGGGATAATTCCATCCTTTAAGTTATATTAAGAGATCCAGCAGGGTTAGATAGTGACCGCACCAAAGAAAATATATTAGGACTCTTAAAAGCATCTACTGCATCTGCAATATAACAAACGTTTATTTATTTCTATTGCAAATCTTAATTTTTTTCTTCTGTTGCGACACATTCAGTGAGCAACATTATACTATAACATTATCTCTATAGGATTAAATGAGACTGCCTTTAAATGAGCTGGTAAAATGGGCAAATTAATTTTCAATGAAATGCTCGCTGCAGTTAATTAATCCATTCTCACCTACTGTTCAGTGTGAGAAAGACCAATCAATCACCATGACAACAGGCACTACAACTGCCTGATACCACTGGCACCAGTGTGACTGAAATGCAGGGGCTTTCTTGACTATCCACACTACACTGTGCTATATATGACATGATGGAATATTTTTTGCGGTCCAGTACCGTAAAAAAAAAAAAGAAAAAAAGTTGTTGTGTGATATGCAGTGGAGGCTATTAACTGAAAAAAATTATGCCCCTCTGCCCCTGCAGGATGTGTTATGTTGCTTTTAAACCATACATAAAACTGGATCCGCTAAAACCATGGATGTTTTTGCTGGTGGGGTAAGGATTTTCAAAATAAAATAAAAAAAAAAGTATTTTAATACAGAGCATTCTTGTTATTTTAATGCACACTGATCAAAAGTAATACCACTTCCAACTTCAAATCATATGTAGAACATGCTACGCTCTTTGTAGATGACTAAATCAATGCTGATGTGACAGTCTACTAAATGGGCATTACAGAAATTCATAAATGCTAGTTTAATAGAAAATCATTGTTGAAATATACCAAGATCTCATGCCACCAGAATTTATACTGACAGCAGATACAGCATCGACTTTATATTTTGGCATTGAATAACACAGAATAAAAATAGACACATACCCTTTTACTGACGAGCCAATAAAAAAAAACTGAAAATCTTTAATGGCTAGCTGTAACCCCCCCCCCACCATAACCTATCTGACCCATAGTTATACTGCTCCTTGACATTATTCAACAGTAAAAAAAATGATGTTTACATTCAGTGACACTAAGCAGACTGCAGTCTTCTTCATTCAGGTAAGAATGAATGAAAACACATCCTCCTATAGTAGTAACATCTGATTGGCTGACTGTTGGTCAAGTCAGGTGTTACTACCATAGCAGGATGTCTTTTCATTCATACTTAAAAAAAAACTGCTTGTACATAAAATAACCCTCATGTTTAAGAATAAAATACTTCACTGAAACCAGGATGGAATACGGAACTTATTTTTATGTTCCAGTGATAAGTCTTAAAAAGTGCCATTGCTAACATCAAGCACAAGTGCACTGGATCACCAGTGCATTTGACACTAGGAACATGCAGGAGTGGCAGACCAATGGGAAAAGCTGGGACTGAACAGGGGTAATTTTTTGTAGAACAAAATGAAATTATTGCAAAAACTGCTGAAATATTTGAATAGACAGGGTATCGCTAGTAATAAAGCTGACAACGTGCACCAGTTTTAAAAAGGTTAAACAAAACATTTAAAAGAAACGTGACAGTGTCCCTATAACATGAACTGTAATAGTCCTAGAAACCTAACAAAAAAGATCCCCATTTCACAACAGAACAAAGAGGCAATGACATGCTCTGTTTCATTTTTCACTAAATCCTCTTTGTGGAAACATGTTGTTCATTTTTCACTAAACCCTTTTGAGTTTTGCAACATACATACATAACAACAACAACAGAATAAAGAACATAGATGTGATTTTAAAATAAAAGCAAGACTTATTTATATGCCATTTCATATGTTGTGCGATCCACAGAGCTAAAATAATCTCCACAGAGCTAAGACACAGGAAAATAGTGTCAATCTGTGCAGCACACACTAAAATCTCTGTAAGTCCCACTTCTTTTTACACGGACACAAGTCATACATTGTTATTCATTTCACCTTCCCCCAATGTGGCACCAGAGTCATGGTTTGACACATAGCAATGCAAGTTACTGCATCGGATTTCTGTAATGAAATTCATAATATTTTAACAATATTTTAATTATATTTTAACAACTGACATTATTTCAGAACTCAGCCTTTTTTAGTTTTAATATTTTTGAGGAAATGGTGTCCATATTCAAAAAAATCATGTGTGAGGCTACAATATCTACATTGTGTCTGCCTCTCGGTGTAAATCATGATGTGTAAAAGCTGACAGAATTAAAGTCTGTTAGTTCTTGAATAGGACTGACTTCTGTGCTTTTTTTTCTGGATGGAAAAGCTGTGACTGTTTACTAGCTACTGTAATTTCACAAGTACCTATGAAATCATTAGCAAGGCAAATAACACAAAGTCTACTCATCAGTCAGCTGTCCAAGAAGAGACAGTTCTCTTTCATTGCCAACCTAAGAATACTCTGGATGAAAATCAGTATTTCTCCTTCACTCCAACAGCACAAAAAAAGTACTCAATCCAGATGCTCACAGGTATAACAAAAAACAAATTGTGCTATACAAAATAAAGCCTTGGCCTGTTCAAGTAAACTAATTTAATCAGTACTGAGATACCATGGATCTCCTCAAAAACACCCTGTAAACATCTGAATTGCATTTTTATAGTCCTGTATTCTCCTTATCCCCCCCCACCATTTAAATCATATCCCAAAAGACAGGTTCATATCACAAGAAAACTGTAAGTTTTCCTGTTAACACTTTTAAATTTTAGATTTTTTTTTAAACCAGTTAATTATTGTACTCCATCCTTTTAAGTCGGTCTGTAAAATGTTCAGACTGTTAACTGGCAAGCTTTGTCAAGCTTTTGTGCTGTTTGTATCTCTCAGCATGATGTCTAACTAGCCACTCAAGATGAAGCCTGTACTTGAGCACCCCCTCCCACACACAAACACACCACACTTAACACACCTCATGTGAAACACATTTTGGTAGAATCATTTTGTGTAGTTGAGGGATGGCTTTGTGCATAAGGCAGGAAAACAAAGACAGCAGCAAAAACAGCTTCTAAGGCTGGGGGAGGGTCGTGCCTGCAGGCCACACTCACCACCCAGCAGTCAAAGCAAATATCATGCTCTCACACAGTGTCTATAATATTCACAAAGCAATATGAATGAGGCCACTACAGTAGTACAGTAGTACAAATAAGACATCTCATTCTGGGATACGCTCTGCAGCTGGCCATTGAAAAGCAATCTCAATGGTAAAAAGCAAATTTGACAATTGGTCTTTTGCCTCTGCTATATTCTTTACCTGGAAATCCTTTCCATCATATGGTGTCCAAGTAGTGATTTTGTTTTCTCCTCAGCCTCTGTATCATTAAATTTAAAGTTATTTAGGGATGATTAGTGTTACTACAGTATTTCACCATGCTTACTAATTTCTCTCCCCCCCCCATTTCCCACCTCATATTCTCACATTCTCACCCGCTTGTGGTGTAACTGTCTCCCTTCCATGGACATAATAAACATTTATTGAGATATGTAATTACACTCAGTTTACCTCTCCTTGTAGTTTTTTTTCTGCTATAGCCACTTGCATCTTAATTTTTCACTAAACCGCAACTGTTCTAATAATATGTGTACTACTACTGTAGTATTATACAACAGGAAGCACGCACTCCCCAAAAAGAAAGAAAGACAGAAAAATGTAAAGAATAAAATATGTAAGGCTGGTCAGACTTCCAATAAAACATTGATAAGCTTTATAAGAATCTAAGGGACCTATTGACAAATATTTTGAAGGAGGCGATTCATTAACAAGTTCTAATAAGTGGCCTTGTTGAGAATCATACCGTGTGATGAATTTTGCCTTTTTCTGATAATATTTTCTATCTAATTAAATTGTTTGCCGTATCATATGTTAGTTCAATTGTCAAATGTTTGTAAATGGCTATGGTAGGGGGAAGACGTTCCAATGGTGGAAAACTTACTTTGGCCATTTTTCTTTGAAACTAAAAGTTGTGTGTGAAAGTGAAAAGAGCATGGGAGTTGAAGTGCAATGTGCTGGCACTGGAGCTCTACCTTACCATGCTGTACAATACTGTGTGATATTGTTACAATCCTATACCATTGCACATGATTCATTACTGTTTGTTACAACAAAACTGATGGAAACTCTGTACAAAATTGCAAGCCATCAGTCTGTCCATATCTTTTTATTTATTTATTATTTTTATTTTTTATTTTTTGGCTGTCCATATCTGATGAATTTCTGACCTACAGTACCACATCTCATACATGCTGTATATAGTATTGTTTGATTCTAGATCAGTACAATTTCCCTTTACCACATCCACCTCACTGCTGTTGTGTGTGCGTGTCTCAAACTTTAATAAAGGAATAAGCATTTTTTTACAGTTAGTGGGATCTGCTATCTTGGGTAAATACTGTAAGGTGTAAAAATGGGGCCAAGTAGGATCACACTGAAAGCAAGATATTGCATCTCAGTTAGGTTGTCCAGGGTAACTATATTGGAAAACTGTGTAAAAGCAGTACTCTGCAACTAAACCCCTTGAAAAGGAAACATTGCATCTAAGCTAATCTTGTTTTTTAAGTACAGAGAGAGAGGGAACCTTTTTATATGGAGAGTGAGAGGGAGATCGCCTTGTTTGTGGACTTTATAAGAAATACATTCTCAGTGGATTAGATGGGTGACATTGAGGTGAAAACATCAGTAGGGAAGAGTGAGTTGGGGAATCGGCATTTTTTTGACAAAATTACAGATTGCAATCTAATATGTTGCAGCTTTTTTAACATGTTTCATTACTTTTTTAAGTACCGAGAGAGAACCACAAAAGACATACAGTCCACACAATCCATGCACCTGAAAATAATAGCATTGATGTTTCAGGGGTACAAAATGAGTACAGCTAATAATAGAAACTTTAAATTGCCAATATTCTAAATATTGTCACTCCTGGCATAAAGTGGAACACTAACATAAATATTGCACACTGGACATCAGAGAGGATCACAATAAATTGCAGGACGCATAAATCATACCAGTGTTCAAATCATAGAATATCATACTGAAAAATTAGCACCTCGGATCAAATAAAGTGACAATAAAAATGTAACTTTCAAACATTAATTTGTAACATGTGAAAACATTGGTTACCCCAATTCAATGTACAGTATGTACTTGGGCATGCTGGTCTCAACCTGGTAACCAGAAGCTCAGAAAAAACAGCCTTTTTCAGTATTAGATGCAGTAGGTATCAAACAAATGCATTTTAAAATCAAGTGCACAGTACATTATGAATTTCAGCTGCCACATACAGTAGATCCATGTGTGCACCATCTACAGTATTCTTTACAGTAAAATCATGAGTTTTGACCCAGAACGTGCATTTCTCCAACATACAGTACAGGCTTCCTACAATGATTAATGAGCAGCAGTACATAACATGCAAATGGGAACCATATTAAAAAAATGTAGAAAATTACACACAAACTGGCCTTGCTCTTGCACACACACACAAACACGGCGCTGGCATTACACACACACACACACACACACACCGAAAACATTAGCTAGACCAAACTAGGAGTAATGACAACAAGCCAACAATTATGTATGATTCAGTCACCGTATTAGCAATGCAGCTACATTAGGATGCATCTTGCATTAGGAAGTACTGATGTTCAATTACTAGCCACATTATGGGGTCACTGACAATTAACAAAAAAAGAAAAAAAAAGGCAACAATTATAGATTTTGATTGACATTTCACCCAAGACTTAAGTTTGTGCCAGAACAATGCCATAAACCATCACATTATCGTGTGGCAGCCTGGCAAATGGCAACCCTATCATATCACAGAAACATAAATAATCAATAAGTGCAATGCAGAATGCCCCATATAGTATATCACTTATCTACAGTATACTGGTTCAGCAAACTAATCACATGCAATGCAAATCAAAATTTTCACTTAATAAATTTAAACTTCAGTGGGGCAAATTTTGCAAAAAATAGAAAATACATTGGAACATTTCTGATTAGCACCACGACACAGACAGACATTTTTAACAATATTGGGGGGTGCGGGTGAGGGGGCGACTGAGTACCTCTTGTGCCTCAGTATCAAAGGATTGACTGTGTGCAACTGCAGTAAAAAGTAAACAGCTTCAACTTCACAAATAAGCTACTGCTGTAGGATATGTGTATGTATGTATCTACTGTATATAATGTATATATCCTTAAGCTACTCAAAAGTAAATTAAATCCTCTTGCAACATCCCAGTGTACAGAGATTTATTGTAAAGGGTAAGTTCATGACACAACTGGACCACATGTAAATCTAAAATAAAATATTTTAAAGTTAAAAAAAATAAAAAATAAAAATTGGTTTATTAAATGCATGGAGGGCTAGATACATATAGAAAATGAATGTGGGGGAAAGAAGAAAAAAAACACTTGAAAAGTTAAATACCACTGCTGTAAACATAGAAGATTAAAACTGATCCATTTAATGAAAACCTTAGTATTTAAAGTTGTGGTATCAGTGCTTGAACTGGGGGTCAACTTACAAATACACAGCTCTGCTTCACATTCTGCAGAAGGATGGGATCCTCCCAGGTGTTGATACAATTTAATTCTGCTTTGGACTAATTGTTCAGAATTCTATGTAAAGAAGATATTATTGAAATCCCAGTACAGTGAGTGTGTGTGTGTGCGTGTGTGTGTTATTCATATCTACTGCACGTGTATTCACAAAACACAAAAAATATGTGAAAATAACTTCAGACAATTTAATAATAGGTGCTGTACAAAAGGTGAAAGGAATCACTGTAACCCAATGAACACTGAGGCCACTGAGGCAAAGCAAGTGTTTCATGAAGACAGGATCAGGTAGTTGCCAAAGCGGGCAAGCAAGAAAGACTTCCCTAGTACTTTGCTCTTCTCTGTCTTCCTGGGGGTGGTGGTTGGGGTGGCTAATGGATTCTGCCATGCACCTTCAACAGTGAAAAGGAGTGGTCATGCTTTATTTCACTTTGTGAAAGGTCTGTTGTCCTGGTAACTAATTAGTCCTACTCTCAAAGACATTACCCTTCCAATGTGCCAAACTGTCTCCAGCTCAAAAACCAGGAGCTTAATCTCACTGTGTGGCAATGACTTTATTTTACACATAAGACAATGATTGGGTGAGGGTAGGGAAAGCTAGCCACCAGGGATTTTTTTTCAAGTGAGGAATTTGTTTAATCATGGACTCACTGTGATTTAAAATATTCCCAAACAGATATGAAAACACCAACAAGTACTTGGGCAAGAGGCATTCCAATAGATGGATACAGCAGAACCTCAATGTAAAGAGAACTTTTTTCTGATGTTTCCAAAACTTCACTTAAACTTTATTAGTTTAGTACATGACATTGTGACATAATTTTCAGACATTGATTTAATTCAGAGCCAACAATTGAATTTTGTAATAGCACTGTGACTACAGTATGTGAGGGAGCTCTCATTTTAGAGCAACAGTAGTACAAACCACTGCACTGGTGCTTCCAGATGCAGTACCTCTTTATTGGCGAGTTGGAGTTTGTACAAAGCACAGGTTATGCATATTATTTTTTTATTTATTTCAGTTTAGTATTAATACATTTGAGTCCAGGACTTGTTTTCAAAGGTTCCAGGTCATTGTTGAACAAACATTACAAATATAACAGTGTTTACAAAGAACAGAAAACAGTTACACAGACATTCAAATACCAAAGAAATCTTATATATCCAACTAAAGGTTGAAGAGAATTGGGTAAATAGGGTTCAGCCTTGTAGTTCATTATTTAGTTGGTCAGTCTAGCCAAAGGGGGGCATATTATTTAATTCAGAAACCTCTAGCTGCTGTTATTAGGAGAACATTACTGATCTGGTTTTTCCCTCCCTTGTTTCCCTCAACTCCTAGAGTCCAGTTAGCTTAACAAAAGCACAAGCTAAAAAAAAAAGCAACATAGAGAGCCCCTAGATGCTTCCCACTGTATCCTTCTTTTTACCCTATTTATATATTCCAGTCAGTAAAGAATTAAACACAGAGATGAATATACAGTACAGTAAACAATAGTCTCTAGACATTGAGTGGGCGATCATATATTTTTATGTAGTGTAGTGTCCAATCCTGGTTCCCAAGACACATGTTAGAACATTTGCAGTTGATCTTTAAGCTGGCAATCCTGGAGTATTTGAAACAAAGTTGGATGGTTGTATTTGAAACAAACTTCTAAAGTGTAGTAAAATGTTGCAATGAGTATGTAAGGAATAAGACATGACAAGGTGTGGTTTATGGCTTGATAAGAGCATGCCCCAGGTGCATAATGAGGCACGAGGCGCTTGCACCGAGTGACTTTAGCACCTGGGAAGTGCTTTTATCAAGCCATTAACCACATCTTGGAGTGTCTTATTCCACTTATAAAATGGGCACTGTATTTTTGTAAATAAAAGTAGAAACAGAGTTGTGCGGTTTTAAAGTTGAACATATTTATTTGACAACAGTCTTAAAAAGAAGATAAAATAGTTCCTAAGTTCATTCATTAGCAATCACTGAACAGTTAAGTGACACTGGATTAAAAGTGAAAACTGTTAACTACTTGTTTAAAATAACAGCTCAAATAAACGTGAAAACTGTTAACTACTTGTTTAAAATAACAGCTCAAATAAACGTGAAAACTGTTAACTACTTGTTTAAAATAACAGCTCAAATAAATGAACAGGCTGCACTGTTAAAATAAATGTAACTAAAACTTAAACTGTTTAAAATAGAAAGAACAGGCTGCACGTGATGTTCTGTTAAATAACTGCAAGTGCAACTTTTACTGACTTAAATAGATTGTCCAACTGACTTAAATAGAGTGACTTATTTTGAAAAGTGGATGAACTCCACTTTTTCTGCAGGCACTGGCTCGTTTGACTGTGAGCGAGCGTGTGTGTTACTGCCCCATGCGTACAGAGCGATTTCCATTGTGGAGCTTGTGTCTCTCCTATCAAGTTTGTCTGTGCCACAATACACATACACTTCATTTTTCTTTTTTATTTATCGTTTTACTTCATTTTGTGTGGTTTACAGCTTTACTAATAGCCACTGATTCACTTGACTGTTAGCGAGCGTGCCCCTTGACGGCTGCCATATACAGCGGTTTTCAGTCAGACTTTTAAAATCACGAAGCTGGGCTGTGTAACAGCATTGTGCTGCATTTGGTGATATTATCAGCTATTTTCTTTTGTTGCTCTCGTTAATGCAGCCGGGTTGCTGTGTGAGGAATGGACAATGGAGACAGGAAGGATACCGATTCTGTTAACGGTCATTGGAGTCACTGGTTCCTGGGTACGTTTGAATAGTGGGAGTAACAGATATTTAGTTGTGAGGAATGCCTGGCAAAAAATTTAATTAATAAATGGTACTACAGCTTTAAAGTTTGACGGAAAGGGGTTGGGGGTTATTGGTATGCTGTTTCTCGGTACCGTGCGATCTATCAGTGTAGCAGTTGTGCTTCTGTCCCAGCTTCTGTGTGCTGCTAGCTGACTTGCTGCATTAGGGACAGCTGGCACGGAGTGATTTTTTTCGTGTGGTTCATCGTGGCTAGCAGAAGTAGTGCCCGTTGAATAGATATGGCCTGATAAGGACACGGCTGAAAATGTGTTTCAGCCAATCAGGCTCCAGGATTTTTTTTGCCCATTTTATAATAAAATATATACTATGTTGCAAAGTGCTCTCTTTCAAGTTTTGAAAGAATGTTGCAAACCCCATAGTATGTAGTGCAGTATATTGAGTGTGTTCTGATCATCCTCGTCATTTTTGCCTTTTGTATCTTATTCTGTTATGGGGAAAATAGATTATTGGGGTAGAGGGTAAAGTGGGTGGGGTGTTTAGAAAATGAATTTGAGTAGGAAAAAAAGAAGAATGGCAGAGTGAGACAGAGAAGGGAAAATACAAATATACAGTCTGAGACAGATTGATAGATAAATTACATATGCAGTTGTGTACAGGACACCAATTGCAGAAAAATCTGGTTTGCTCATCGAGTGTTCACAAGCTACCTACTGAAAATATTGCACTTCTTCCTAGTGGAAATATGCAGAATGGGTTGAAAGCTACTGAAGCTGACTGCTGCAGGTTGAACAAATACTCCTTTGATGACTATCAGTTTCACACATGCAATCAAATTTACCTCTATATTAGGCAGTGATGGTAATGTTGTCCAGCACTGTATGCATATGGTGCGAGATAGTCTCAGTCTTGTCCCTATACTAACAGAACTGGGTCAGTGCCATCACTGCCAAATATAGCATTCATTTGGATTCATACAATGGTTATATCTACAATATACAATAAATGCACTGTAGCCAGCCAACTAATTTACACTTGTAGTAAATGAACAATTTCAACAATAAATGCAAAAAGCAAACTGAGTTGCCATTGTCACTGTTTTATGAATCTACTATTATTGCCCTCCCTGTTACCTCCCATGGCTCATAGTGCTATATAAGAGAAATAAGTAAGGCAACGAACACACAAGTTTAATAAATAAGCCATGAGAGGTAAGTGGAGGGCAACAAGAATAGATTCATAAAACAGTAACAACCCAACTCACTTTGATTTTTTGCATTTATTGTTGGTCATTTAATGGGACCGGATTTAGAAAGGAGGGAGGCACCAAACAAGATTTCATTGTATACATTAAAAGAGCTTGTTATTCAGGGCAGTTAAAAAGGGAGATTTAACTATGGCATCAACTGCCATGCTTTCTCTTACTTACACAGCCTATAGTTGGGCACCTCATCCTTCTTGTTTTAACTGGCATTGTGTCTAGGGAGTCTTGCAAAGTTCCTAAAGGAACCTGTCAGTATGCACTCTGAAACTATTTATTTAACATTTTATGCAGTCAGTGCAAGAGTATAAACTTGGCACATCCACTGTCCACACAGGACAGCAATGCAAATTCCTTTTCATTTACTATACATCATCTGTGTACTGTATGGTACTAGTGAATAGATAGGGAAAAATGCGAATATTGCTAGTATTGCTGTTGTATGGGTTCTCACTTGTACAAACTTTTACTATATATTTACCATGCATGAAGGTACGGGGGGGTTCTAGTGGGGATGCTCTTTGAACAGTTGGTGGTTGTGTGGGTGATTGCAGGTGCAATTGGCAATGGACAGTTTTTGCATTTCTGCAGAATGTAATCATATTTTTTTTTCCAGTTTTGCTATTTCTGCTCTTTGTCACTGTTAGCACAGAAATGACAACAGTTCATTACACAAAATGTATACTGTAGATTGTAGATCATCATAAAAGTTGCAGTGAGAGAACAGAAGTAAAATAAAACCATTCTGATCAAACTTTATTGTTGGGGATGGGGTAAAGAAAAATAACTATAAGTGTGATTAAAATATCAACATTGAATTAATTGCATTCCATTAATGATCATTGGCAATGTCTTGTTTCGTGTAATAAGAATGAGTTATTTTTGATGCACGTTTTGTGCAGTACATTCTGTGTGGATTTTATTGAATTTTAATGATTTGTGATTCCTATACTTGGTGAGTTATTCATATTTTTGCCAGTACTGCTAAAGCAATGACACCATGCTGTTTGAACTTCTGTGTAGATGCCGGTATTACAGTACAGTGAGTCAAGGTCCCTGATATCAATCCAGACACTTTTTCCTTTTCTTTTATTTACTAATCTTTATTATTTTGTTAACATTATTTTTCTGTCTACAGTTTGATTTTATCTTCATTCTTTCTCCAGTTCAAATCAGCCATCTGTCGTCTGTCAGCTCTGTAACCCATTGCCCTGTGAAATACGGGTTAGCGCTTCTGTAACGTGATAGCTGCAGTGCTTTTTTTATATTTCTTAGTTTGGGATTTTTTATGGATGAATGGGATTCATTTAAAATTTATAAGTCCACTGTAAACAGTATATTACTGAATCGATCATTTTCACTTGCCATTTTCTTTTTTTTAACTAACAAACCAATGTAGTGCATGGAAACATGTGTAAAATGCAGAGTGTAAAACTTTTTTTTTATCCAAGATCATTGTAGGGAGGCAAACAGCATGAGAAAATACTGGGGAAAGAGCATTTTATTTATTTTTTGCCATGCTGTTTAATGCAATAAAGCATGGGACTGGTCTGGGAAGATATTGTGTAACCTAATTAGGCTACAAAGATTAGTTTTGCTTTGGTTTGGTGAGACATGGTTTCACTCATTTTTGAAAAAGAAAATAACATCTCAATCAGAGAGTTTCCGACAAGGACTGTGGGAACACCTGGTGGATAATTGATGCTACTTCACATAAATTAATCTATCAACAGTGCCACCTGGTGCATTTAAGCTGCTGGTGTTGGCAATTGAGATAATTCAATGAATTAAGAACTGGGCAGCTATGTACTGCATTATGGAGTGGTAATAAGGTATTTCTCGGTACTGCTTGGTGTAATGCTTGGTAACGATTGGTGTACCGATCCAACCAAGAAATACTGCGTTACCATTAGACTTAACTGCAGCAACCACTGTACATCAACATGTTTGTTTGCATTCTTTGACCAACTTCCACTGCATCTTTCCTGAACATGGGAATGGATCCTAACACAATCTAGCCACTTAGGATGCTGTGGGAGGGGGATAATATTATTGCATCATATTTGGCTGCACTTGTCGGGGTGCTCCTAATGTTCAGAATGTATGCAATAAGATCTGATCAAAGATTTGAAGTAAAACAAGGTTGGATATAATTGCATGATTCCCATGCATTTTAGCTCTTATAAGAAAAGGAAGCAGATCAAACAGCCAACAACTTCAAAGCGATTTTGAGAAGATAAGCAATCATAAAATATTTGTTTTCAACTATAAATAATATGATGCAAAAAAGGTTGATAGTGTCCCTTTAAGGTCAAAAGGGACTGTAGGCTCAGCATGTTCACCCCACAGCATCATAAGCAGGGATGAGTAAATATGCTGTGCTCAATAGGCCCCCTTTTACAACCCCTGTAGTTTGTTTATGTATTTATTTGTTTGAATGTTTAGTTATTTATGTACAGTAGTAGTTATACAAAAGATGACCATTACCGCGGTATTTTCCTTCAACCATAGAAAAATATACTGCAGATTTACCTCTACCGTGGAAAAAACAAAACAATGTTATTCAATATGTTTTTTTACTGTAGTAAATCTGCAGTATTTTTTTCTGTGGTTGATGGAAAATATTGCAGTAACAGTCAACTTTTCTATAACTACCACTGCATTTGATAACTGGGTTGATTTGACGGCTAAGAATGCTCATTTCCAAGAATGTCCTGGGTGCCAAAGCACAAGATTCATTACAAAACAATAGTATAAAATACATAAACTGCATACAAACTTCATGTGGCATTCTTCATTGTATTCACTTATAAAATGCCAAGAAAAAAATCTAGAAACTTCATTGACTGAGAGACATCACCTAACCATGCATTAAAATTCCCAGCATGGCATGTTTGGGTGCCAGATCTCATTAGCAAGGCAAAAAAGTATCTTTAACTACACAAATCAGGGACTATTTCATATATATATTTTGTTATTTGAAATGTTTTTGAACAAATGATTTATATAAAAAATCATATTAAAAATGTTTCACTTTACATATACTACAAAAGAGTAGTGAGCCATGATTTTATAAGGGCAATAAGCCACTCCAGGTGTGCATTAAAGGTTCTTAAAGCACTTCTCAAGAGCATATGAAAACTCAACCTTTGACCTAGTGACTCTTTCTCTGGGGGCCTGCATTAAAATCCTTTGTAACATGGCAATAAATTAAGCTGAAAGTGCACAACATGCAACCTCAAATCAGTGGGTATTAATTCCCAAGTAATGCCCGCTGAGGTAGTAACGCTAGCATACCAGAAAGACACAGAGTGCATAATATCGCCCGATGGTGTAATTTCACAGTAGTCCACAGTATTTTGGGCACTGCACAATATGTAAACAAAAATCTTGTTGTTTCCCACCCACACACCCAGTTGACACTGTAGTAATCAGCACAAAACCCATCTCTCTCTAACGGAATAATGCAGCAGTCACTGACACAGACCAAGTACTAACCTGTTTTGAGAGTTGTCCCCAAACTGTGAATCATTTTAATCTGGCAATTGTCACAATCAATGGACCTGTAAACTATACCAAAGATTAATCAGTCAGAATACAGCCATAAATCTTTCAGCAGACAGCTTTATTCAAAATAAAAGAAATGTCATCCTTTTTCTTCCTCGAGTGTGTGACAACAGTGAAATAAATATACCAACTACAGTATGAAATAAATTTCCATTGTTTCTGAGTAGTATAATGTGCAGTTAATGTTTACTGTTAAATGTTGTCTTTACGCTTCTGGGTGCCAAAAAAAAAATTAAATAACTTTAGCCATAGTAGAGAAAGAAAGCTGCAGTTTTCCTGTTATTGAAATATAGTTTGCTCATCACTTTGTACCTATTCATAACTGTGACATTAGTATTTTTACAAGTACCGGCAGTGCTTGTATGCAAATCACATAGGATTTCAATCCCAGAAGTCTTTGTACTGTTCAGAAATTCGCTGTATACATGATTACTGAGCAGTATCAACAGAGTTCAAGTAAGAATTTTAGAACTTAAAAAAGTGTTTTAAACATTTCAAAACAGTAGTAAACAAATGAGACATGTTTCATTTTCATGGAAACATGGTAATTACAATATAAATACAAGTGGTTCTAGTGAAAAACCACGTGTTGTTGTAATGAAGCTGTTATTTCTACAAACCCAACATACATAAGAAAACCTGTGTCAGTTTGTCTTTATCATACACAGTTTAACCCACATTTTTCATGTTACAATTGTATTAAGCCCCTAGGAAGAGGCTTCTACTAGGGAATTAATGCATGGTTGGGTTGTTGGCACACTCGGCCTTCAGCCTCATGCTCCAATCCCCCCAACCATGCATTAATTCCCTAGTAGAAGCCTCCTTTTGAGGGGCTTAATACTTAATTAATGTACACCCTGTTGTGGCTTATTGCTTACCTCTGCAATATTTAGATAGAAAAAACAGCAATACGTGTACAGGGAGACCATGCAAAGTTTCAGCAAGTACTTAAAGGGAAGCAGTCAGGGTGGGTGCCCCAAGACTGGAAGGTGGTGCATATAGTGCCTATCCACAAGGGGGGATCAAGGGAGGTGGCAGGGAAATACAGGCCTGTCAGCCTGACATCAGTGGTGGGCAAGGTGATGGAGGGCATTGTCAAGGAGAGGCTAGGGGGGACCTGGATAAGTCAGGGTGCCTGGATGATAGACAGCATGGATTCATCCCGGGGAAATCGTGTCAGACAAACCTGGTGGAGTTCTATGACTGGGTGACAAGTGCCTTAGACCTGGGTAGACCAGTGGATGTCTTCTTTCTAGACTTCAGCAAGGCATTTGACTCTGTTCCTCATGTGGGCCTGTTGGATAAGCTGGGAGAAATGGGGTTGGGGAACCAGATGATCAGATGGATAGGCAATTGGCTCCAGGACCGGACCCAGAGGGTCGTAGTTGGTGGGATAGTCTCATCCCTAAGGAGGGTCATTAGTGGGGTCCCACAGGGATCAGTCCTTGGGCCCCTTCTGTTCAATGCCTAGGTATCTGACATAAGGACAGGAATCAGGAGTGAGATGAGTCTCTTTGCAGAAGACTCGAAACTGGGGGTGGTGGTGGATGGGGAGATGGGGAGGGTGGCCCTACAGGGGTACCTGGAGGCTCTGGAAAGATGGTCTAGAAAGTGGAAGCTGAGGTTCAATGCAGGGAAATGCAAGGTACTCCACCTGGGGGCCAGAAACCCAGGCCAAGTGTACACCCTGGGAGGGGAATGCTACAAGTCTTGATGGCTGAGAGGGACCTGGGGGTGGTGGTGGATGTCAAGATGAACAACTCTGAGACTTGTAGGAGGGCAGCAGCCAAGGCCAGCAGCATGCTGGGATGCATTGTTTGGGGGATCACCTCCAGAAGGAGGGAAGTGATACTCCCTCTGTATAACTGCTTGGTGAGGCCGCACCTTGAGTACTGTGTGCAGTTTTGGAGGCCACACTTAAAGAGGGACATTAACCTCCTGGAGAGGTCCAGAGGAGGGCAACCAAAATGATTTGGGGTTTGGGGACAGGACCTATGAGGAGAGGCTCGAAGAGCTAAATATGTACACATTGGAAGAGAGAAGGGACGGGGGACATGATAGAGGGCTCCTCAGGTACATGAAGAGGGTAAGAGGGGAGGAACAGTCAGGGTGCTTCAAGGAAGGAGGAAGGGCCACTAGAGGGCATGGGTGGAAGCTGGAGGGGAAGATTCAGGGAGAAAGGAGGAGGTGCTACTTCACTGAGAGGTGGTGGAGCCATGGAATGCACTGCCTAGGGGGCTGGTGGAGGCAGAGACAGTGGAGGGGTTCAAGAGGGGGTGGGACAGGTACAGGGGAAGAGTTCTGGAAGCAAAATCCAATGCAGCAAGAATATCCAGAACTGGGAAGTGAGTAGCCAGAGAAGGCGAGGGGGACAGCAAGGTCAGCACCCAGGGTGGGGGCTGACCAAGCGAGCAGACACGAAAGACTGTTAGGCCTATTCTGCTGGCATTTTAGTATGTTAGTATTTGCAGAGGCTCCCATCCCTGCAAACCTTACTCTCCAGTTAAACTTTTTTGAGAAAAGTACTTTTTTTTCTTCTGGCACAAAGCAATTTAATTTAATTTTGAAATGTCCGCTACCCGGAAGTATGGCAGATGCTGAGGCGGCTCCATTAAGTGTAAAGTTGCAGTGCCGCACCATGTGCTTCAGTGCATTTGTATAGAAGTGCACAGTGTGGCACTGCACCAATACATTTTAATGAAGCCGCCTACATCTGCCACACTTGGGTAGCAGACTTTCTAAATTAAATGAAATTACTTTTATGTCAGTAAGAAAAAGGTGTTTTTCTCAGAAAAGCTTAACTGAGTGGTAAAGTTTGCAGGGGCAGGAGCACCTACAAATGGCTGCTTCCCTTTAAAGAGCAACTCTGCATTTCAGCATGTGCTTTCATAAATACAATGTTTCAGCTGTTAAAATTTACTAGAGAATACATGTTTTCATTTTTAAAGTGTCTTTCCAGTCTTTACAGGACATCTTAGTAGTCTATCTAAAAAGCCTGTTTAGAAAACATTTGAAAATAATTTGCCTCTGCCCTCTTAACCTCACAGTAGCTTTTTTATGACATCATAGTGCTCATTATGACTGCAGACTGTGATGTCACAAACAGTAATTGTATAGTAAGGGTCACATATTTCTTTCTGTGTGTTGCATAACCAGCAACTTAGGCATATGTCAAAAACACCAGACAACTTTCTCAGTGCAGTAAAGCCACTGTGAGGCAATTTTTAAATTGAACCCAGGCCCCTGGTATCTCTGACATATGCCTAAGTTGCTGGTTGTGCAACACTTAGAAAGGAATGTGTATGCTTCAAGGGAAAGCCCAGAGGCCTGCTGATCACTGAGCCTCCCATAGCTTAGTGGTTAGAGTACTGGCATGGTACACCAGGGGCCTAAGTTCAAGTCCCAGTGGGAGTCTCACTTTTCCATCATGATTTAAAAATTGCCTTGCAGTGGCTTTACTATACTGAGAAAGTTATCTGGTGTGACAAATGCATATGTTGCTGGTTGTGCAACACATGGGGGGAATTGTTTAACCAGGAAAGGCACTCTAAGCCAGATCTTGTTTCCAGGTGCAACCTAGAAGCACAAGGAAGTTAAATGACTTCCTCAGAATCACACAATATGCAAGTGGGGGCTGATGGGATTCAAACCCAGGTCTCCAGGTTTGCAGCTCAGTGCTCTTAACCACTGTACTATACTGCCACATAAAAAGGAATGTGTGCACCTCAAGGGAAAACCCAGAGGAAGACAAGCTCAAGTCCCAGTGGAAGTCACACTTTTCCTTTCACATTTCCATCAGATATTCTGTAATATTTTCAGAGGAAATCTCTCTGGAAGCCCTACAGTGGTTCTGCAGGAAATGTTTCTAAAGATGCCATAGAAGGTTCAGAAAATATCCAGACATGTCAGTGGCTGCAACTGTAGGAAGTGAATTCCAGAACATAACTGATTAAAAGGAAAGTGTGTCTTGAACTTGTTTTTTGCAATGCTGCACAACTTTCAGTTTCTGCTTCCATCTGTATTCAGCAGAATTTCTATCTAATTCTGTAGAATTCTATTAGAAGTAAAATTTTGAAATTTTGAAAGCCAAATGTTATCTGTAGAATCATATCCCGCAGTTTATGTAAACCGCAGATTCATTTTCAACAAACAGCAGAGTAAGCAGAGAAGAAGCCAGAAGGAGAAGGAAGGAAACATATTCAATTCAGTGCTTTAGAGTAACTGGTAATTGCTATTTTACTTTTAAACTTAGATTGTGGGCTTTTAGTGACACTATACTTTCTTTGTTGTCTTTACTTATAATTGTTTTTGGGCTGTTGAAAATTTAAAACATAGTGGTGGTGTAATTCTGTGCTGTCTTTAATTGCTACAAATTTTATCTTGGCTTGTCTGACTGCCCTGTAGTTGGGTGAAGGGTGTTAATTGTCTGGCCTCTGACCTCAGCTATGTGATAACTGGAGGTGGGGCTTAGTCAGAGTTAAAGTAGCAAGCAGAATTTTATTTTCTCAGAAGAAGCCAGAAGGGGAAGGAAGGAAACACATTCAATTCAGTGCTTTAGAGTAACTGGTAATTGCTATTCTTGTTTTAAACTTAGATTGTGGGCTTTTAGTGACACTATACTTTCTTTGTTGTATTTACTTATAATTGTTTTTGGGCTGTTGAAAATTTAAAACATAGTGGTGGTGTAATTCTGTGCTGTCTTTAATTGCTGCAAATTTTCACCCCCCCTCCCCTTCCCCCAACTCTTAATTATATGCCCTGTTAAATCTGATTGACAGGAGCTAAACACAGGGTATAGTAAGGGTGTGAAGTAGGAGGGCATAATGGAATAGCTCCACCTCAGCACGACAAGTGTTTTGACTCATTTATTTATTTATTGGTTTCTTTTTCTTAAAAAATTATCTGAGGATCAGTGGCGGATTTTAGTACAGCAAATTAATAAAAAGGAACTAGAAGAGCTTCAGTAGCAGACAAGTAGTGGAATTTCAGTATAATGTGGGGAGTGGTGCAATGCAGTGACTGTGGGGCAGCCATATTCAGGCAGACCTTCTGGACACTGAGGTGCTGCCCTATCTGCATGCATCTCTCGGACTGCAGGATGAGGTAGCCAGACTCAGAGCGAAGTAAACTGGGTCAGGAGTACCATCACCCCTATCCAGGACCACCCAGTCCAATGCAACTGCCCCAAAGTATGCCGAGCGAGGAGAACTTGGATGACAGTGGGCTCAGGAGGGTTAGAGCAGTCAGGCAGAGGCACATCCCAGATCCTATTCCACTCAAGAACTCATATGCCATTGAAAAATGAGGACAACCAAATAGAGGTACCCAGAGAAGTGGAAGGAAAGGATGGAGGTTAGCCAAGGAGGTGACCTCAGTGGGAAAGCAGTGGACCTCAGAGGAGGAGGAGTGAATCCTGGTGGGGACTCCATCATAAGAGGGATCCAGCTAGGAACACAGGAGGGGAGGACAGGAGGTGAGGTGCCTACCAGGTGCCACGGCATGGAGAGATGGAAGGAAGATCCTGGGGATCACTGGGAAGGCAAGATGGGAGGGTGAGCTGGATGTCATTACCCACCTAGGTACAAAGACCTGGCAAATGGGGAGCCAAAGGAAGTTCAGGAAGAGTTTGGGAAACTGGGAGGGGTCTCAAGCAAGTAGCTACTTCTGTCACTTTCTCAGAAGTACTACCTGTGAGAGGCAAGGGAGAGATAGTGCATGCACCAGGAACTTTAACTCATGGTTGAAGAACTGGTGCTGTGAGGAAGAGTTTGGATTCATTGGTGACTGGGGACCCACCTGGAGGATGGAGGTTTGTTCAAGCCTGATGGCCTGCATCCATCCTGGAGGGAATCAAGCACTCAATGATAAGTTTAAATACTACATTGACAAGCATTTAACTGCAGAGGGGGTGGCAGGCCAGCAAGGGAGGTACCCATTTGCTCACCTCCACAGCTAGCAGTGGAACCAGTGAACCAGAGGAGTGGCTATCTCAAAGCAGTGTGCAAAAGATGGAGATTAGTGCCCAAGAGGTGGATAAGCAGAAAAGGGGCAAAATTCAGCAGAAGGGCAGACAGCAAGGAGACCCAGGGATAAATGACAACCAAGGAAGGGTCTGGAGCAGAACAATGAAACATTCTAGGGAGGTCAAATCATGGAAAGCCATGTGTGCAAATGCCAGGAGCCTTAGCAACAAGATGGAAGATCTGGAGGCTGTCATGGTACAGTCAGACCTGGACATTGTGGCCATCACTGAAACCTGGTGTAATGATAACCACGACTGGGAGATGGCCATACCTGTCTACAACATATTCAGAAGAGACAGAGCAGGCCGGAAGGGAGGAGGAGTGGCACTGTATGTGAAAAATGACATAAGGGCCACAGAGATCCAGGAGGAACAAAATGGGGAGAGATACTGTGGTTAAGCTGGAAAGGAAAATGGGGACAGCCATCCGCACAGGTGTGGTCTATAGACCACCAGCCCAGGAGGAAGAAACAGATGGGAGTTGTTGCAGCCATCCAAAGAATGGCAGACAAGGGTGAGGTAGTACTGGTTGGAGACTTCAATATTCCAGACGTGGACTGGAGCATCCCAGCAGCAGCATTAACTAGGAGCAGATTTATCCTGGACTCCCTTCAGGGTGCCTTCCTCAAGCAACTGGTCATGGAACCAACTCAGCAGAAGGCAATACTGGACCTTGTGCTCACAAACAGGGACAGTGTGATCAGGGTAACAGTGGGGGAGCACCTGGGAAACAGTGACCACCAGTCATTGTGGTTTGAAATCACAGAAAGAGCAGAACCAAACCACACAAAAACACGTATCCTGGATTTTAGGGGGGCAGAATTTGGGAAAATGGGGAGATACTTGAAAGAGGCATTAAGGGGAATAGGACAGGAATCAGGGGTTGAGGAACAGTGGGCAGTATTTAAAATGGGGATTACAAGAACAACAGAATTATGCATTAAACAGGTTAGCAAGAGGAAAAGGAAGAGGAGACCATTATGGTTTTCCAAAGAGGTAGCAGAAAGTGAAAGCCAAAAGATTGCATTCAGGCAATACAAAAGACACAGGCAGAAGGGATAGGGAGAAGTACCAGGAGAAGCAAAGGGAGGCATGGAGATCAGTAAGGAAGCCAAAGCTCAGACAAAGAACACATTGCAAAATCAGTGGGTAGAGGGACAAAACCTTTACAGGTACATAAGTGAAAAAGAAAGACAAAGGAGGGATAGTGAGACTGAAGGGGATGATGGGGCCATGTGGAGGATGACAACAGTAAAGCTGACATATTGAACAGGTATTTCTGCTCTGTCTTTACTGAGGAAGAGGAGGGTAATGGGTCTGAAGGGAGTAGAAGGTGAGAATGGTGCAGAAATGAACACAAGTCCCTTTACGAAAAGGGTCCTGAAGGAACTGGAAGTAATAAGAGTTGATAAAGCAATGGGGCCAGATGGGGTGCACCCAGGGTCCTTAAGAACTAAGAGGTGGTGGCTGAACCTCTGGCTATCCTGTTTAGCCGATCACTGGAAACAGGGAGGCACCCAAAGACTGGAGGACAGCAGATGTAGTCCACTTATACAAAGTGGAACAAAGAGGAAGCAGGGAACTACAGACTAGTCAGCCTCACCTCAGTAGTGGGAAAGATCATGGAAGCACTACTGAAGGAGAGATTGGTGGAACATCAGGTTGTCAATGGACTACAGGACCCAAGGCAGCATGGTTTCACCAGGGGGAGGTCATGTCAGACCAATCTTGTTGAATTTTTTGACTGGGTGACTAGGGAGGTGGATCAGGGGAGGGCAGTGGACATGGCCTATCTGGACTTCAGCAAGGCCTTTGACACTGTGCCACATAGAAGACTATTACACAAACTGGGGAATATGGGTGTGGGCAGGACAGTAGTGTGGTGGGTAGGTAACTGGCTGGGTGGCAGGACACAGAGGGTGGTGGTAAATGGCTGTCACTCCACAGAGGGAAGAGTGACCAGTGGGGTACCACAGGAATCAGTGCTGGGACCGGTCCTATTCAACATCTTCATCAGTGACATTGCGCAGGACCTAGAAGGCAGAATTTCACTGTTCGCTGATGACACAAAGCTCTGTAACAGAGCAGACACACCAGAGGGTGTAGACAGAATGAGAAGCGACCTGCAGAAACTTGAAGAATGGTCAAGGGTTTGGCAGTTTAAATTCAATGCAAAGAAGTGCAAGAGAATGCTCATGGGGCACAAAAACCCTGGCACAATATATCAGTTGGGGGGTGAGGATATAGCATGCACCAAGCAGGAAAGGGATCTTGGGGTTATCATCTCTGATGACCTCAAGGTAGGGAAACAGTGTGACAAGGCAGCAGGTAAAGCAAATAGGATGCTGGGATGTATAGGCAGGGGCATCACCAGCAGGAAAAGGGAGGTCATAATTCCACTATACAAGACACTAGTGAGGCCCCACCTGGAGTACAGTGTACAGTTCTGGAGACCATACCTCACGTAAGGACATAGACAGGGTAGAGAAGGTTCAGGAGGGCAACAAAGATGGTGCACGGATTGCATCACAAGTCCTATGAAGACAGGTTGAAGGAACTGAACATGTACTCCCTGGAGGAGAGGAGGAGAGAGGATATGATAGAGACATACAAGTATCTTACAGGGAGGAACAGGGTGCAGGAAAACACTATTTTAAGCGAAAAAGATGTTCCAGAACTAGAGGCATGGGATGAAGTTGGAGGAGGACAATTCAGAGGAAACATGAGAAAGAATTTCTTCACAGAACGGGTGGTGGACAAGTGGAACACCCTGCCAGAGGAAGTGGTGGGGGCTGAAACAATCACAGGATTTAAGAATGCATGGGATAGACATAAAGGAATTCTGGAGGTCAGGGGTAAGGGGCAACAGACTTCTAGGAAAACAAACTGAACTTACAAGCTCAAATGGGCAGACTGGGTGGGCCATAGGCCCTTATCTGCCGACACTGTCTATGTATCTATGTATCTATGTAACATCCATGGATCATGTAATCTGCAGAATATTATTCTGTGGTTTTTATAGAAATGCTTCTCAGAATTTCATGGAATTAAAAAAGAAATTCCAAAAAAAGCATTTTGGATGCAGAATTGCCATTCTGCATGAATTCTACCACTGAAATTCTGCATTCCTCATAGCCCTACATACTGGTAACTGTAGCTTAAGTGCTGTCGATGATCTTGTACTGTACTGAATATAATGCAAGTCAAACAGATCTTTCTTTAGGAAAAGACTGTTCCCATATAAGGCCTTCCTGACCATAGTCACTCTAAAACACTGAAAATGTTAGTGAAGTGTCAACCAGACAGGAGAAGAATATAATTAGCAATAATGAACTTCGTGGTCAGAATTTAACATAGACCTACATGTCTTGTTTCATAAGTCCCATACCCTTAACAGTGCACCAGTGAGTGGAGCTACAGCTTGGATGATGATATTGTACCATAGTCGATTACAGATGGTAACAAGCATTTGTGAATGCCAGATGTTTGCTGCTGGTGTTAATGAGGTTTGCCTGCTTTAAAGGGCAAACACTTGTTTCAGTTCTCCAGCCAATGGGGGTTGCTTCAGAAGTATGAGTGGATGAAGAGGAGGGAGGAAGGAAGGGGGCCCTTAAGGCTCAGAGGTGGGAAGGCTGTCTGTCACAATGAGTCATGGGTGACATCACAAAATGGGTGGAGCTTGTAAGACAGCATCTGGCATTTCATTGGTGGGAATAAGAGAGAGAAAGAGGGTAAACTAGGGGGTTTAAAAAGGGCCTGCAGGGCCAGGACAGCCTCACTTTTCTTGCTACTTAGAGAACTTTGGTTTTACAGCGAGTAGTACATCAGATTGGCACAACTTTAGCAGATATATATATATATATATATATATATATATATATATATATATATATTTAGCTCCTGGCACCGCTAGCAGGGGTGTTCGGGTAGCTAATAATCTCTATGCTTGAACAATGTGATAATGTTCATAATTTGAATACTGTGCTGGAAATTTCTTAGCTAATATTTTTCCAAACAACCGATGCTAGTAGAAGCCGCAGTGCTAACATCTCTAGGACTACCAGTTTTGCAATTTTAAACAGTTGCATATCTGCAGAAACATACTCTGGAGCTGCTGTGTTAGAATATTTTAGAGTACATCTAAAGACAGGTACTGCTAGCAGGGGCACCAGGTTTATTTTGCAATAATATCATCATTTTATTGCCTGCCCTGAAAGATAATCAGTTACTGTGCCCAGTCATTATGTTTTCTGGTGATTAGTTTCTGGGACTGCTGGAAGGGGTGTCCAGGTCATCACAATTATCCTTATTTAACACTGATGTCAGTCACTGTGTAGGCATTTAAAAGTACTGATATTCTATGCTCATATTTTTATATTAGCAGATGCGTTCAGCTCTTTTGATATCATATGGTCTGTATAATGTAGTTTTCTTACCTGTGTTTTGCAAACTTAGATTTTATCAGCACACTGGAGCTATAGGGTGTGCTTGAAATATTCACTCGCTGCAGCAACCAATCTCCTTATAGGAGTTGTTTTAAATATATGTGGGACAGCACTCCTGTGGCTGCTAGCAGGAGTCATAGGGTGTTCCCAATCCCACTAGAGTGCAGTAGTGGGTACAGATTGAACTGGGAGCACTAGCAGGGATCCCAGAGAGCTGCAAACTGCAGTCATGAGTGCATAATTCATCTTAGACTCGCTGAGAGGGAATCTAAGGCATTTGAAATGAAATTTATGCACAGAACACAATGCCCTGAGTTGACCTCCTGTAGTGTGCCTCTAGCAATAATTTAAATGTAGGCTGAGTGATTGTCTCTGTGATTCCTAATCAGATACCATGAATTGGTTTTCAGTATCACAAAGGAAGTTATTTTAAACAACAAACTTTCTCTCTGGAATCTAGATTGAGACATATATTTTCACAATGTAATCCCATAAGACGCTTTGCTAGTATATCCTGAGCTGCTAAAAAACCTTAGATATAAAATTGTTAAGCCTGGTGGCCTTACCTTTTGTGTGATATTCTTGAAATAACTGCTTGGGAGCGGTTGTGATGTGTTGCAACCTGTACAGATGCACATTCAGAACTGATCCTGGAGAGGCAGCATCACAGCGAAAGGGGGTCGGACTTCTTTGAAGTCACATGTGCATCAAGCAACCTATCAGGTGGACACAACCCATGTGTAAGGAGTGTGGAATGCCTCAGAGATTATCCTCCACAATTACACATTTTTCCTGGTGCTTGAATGTGACTGAAGATCTGGGTGAGTGAGATCTGAGCATCAAAGACAAGGTAAGGTGGGGTAGCATTAAAAAAAATAAGGTAAAATGTCAGCAATGAATGGTAAGGTAGTTGAATTATGCTGTTTACTGCTGGTGGGGAGGGTGCTTGCTCATTGAGGGAGTAAAAAAAAAACCCTGCTATTGTCTTAAGAAGAATGGGCAGTGTCCTCCCGCCACATAGGGAACTAATCGAAAAACCTGGCATTACTTTAATTGGTAGTGGGCCAGAGAATTCCTGATTTTAAGCATTTTTGTAAGCAACTCTCAGATAGTAGATACCCAGAGAGTTGGCATTCTTCCGCCACATAGGGAACTATTCGGAAAGCCTGGTTTGTTTCGCCCCTCATTTGGGCAAACCTGTAGTTGGAAGTGGGCAAGGGACTTCCTCCATTAGAATGAGTTGTGGGTGACTCTCTGATGGTAGAGGCCCAGAGAGTCGGCATCCTCCCGCTACATTCCCAAGATGGCCGATTGGCATGGTGCATAGTTTCTTGATCATCAGCTGAACAACGTGGGGGGAATTTTAGGAGAGGAAGGGGCGCTCCTCTGTGTTTTTTCTTTTGTTCTTGTTTACAAATGCTGCCCCATCACAAATTTCAGTGGCGGAGTACTGGAGTGTGGCCAGAGGCTCAGGCCCAGTGAGGATCACCCATGTGGGCAGGCCAAGGATCGGCCTTTGGGGGGAGTTTGGGGGAGAACCACATTCCTTTCTGCCTGTTTTTTGGCACCTGTTTGCTATCAAAAAAGGACAGGTCAGGAGTATAATGATGCCCCATGCTGGGCCTCAGTCCTTATTCATATCATTCAAAAAAAAAAAAATCGCTTTTGGTTTGGTGGAGGCTTTAAGCGTGGTTGTGCTATGTGGTAGGGGCAACATAACTGTTTGGTGCAAGTGTGGGTTACACGTGACCTTGGTTCAATTTCAGGGGTTGAGCTCTCCAGAGGGGGGGAGGTGCCAAGGGTTAGCATTACAGTGGGGTGCACTGGCCATCAGGGTTGCACTCTGTAGCAGACATGGGAGCATTTTGGAGGTGCAGGATTTTGTTGGATGGACAAGCCTACATGGTTTGAAAAAGGTTCTTTTTTTTATTTTATTATTTTCCCAGTTAGCTGCGTCTAGGTCTCATAGAAGGTCTTGCTGCATGAGCAGAAGCCATGCTACATACAGTACCATTGCTGGCCCAAAGACAGAGAAGGGGGAATGCCAACTGCTCCAGGATGCACTGAGTTTTTTCTTAGGTGGGCCTCCAGTTTTCAGGATAGGGAGTGGGACGGCCACCATGGGGGGACAGGGGAGGGGGTTTACTGCCTGCCATTTTGAATGGCAGCATGTGGTGGTCGCCATCTTAGTGCCAAGGTGTGCGTGATAGGGTTTTTTTTAAATGTGTTCACACAGGAGACAGTTGTCAACATGGATTTTAACCTTTCTTTTTCCTTTGCAGCTACACCCCTCTCCTTTTTTGTCCTTGGTGAGAAAAGTGAAAAATGGTGCCCAAGAGAAACAGGCTTTCTAAGGAAGATGCTTACAAGGCCTTAGTGGAATAGGCAGACAAGGCAAATAGGATATGGGAACTGGCTGAAGGTGCGGAGCCTGGGTGGGGTGACAAACACAAGGCAGACAAGGGAAGAGGCAGTAAAGGAGGAAAACGTCCTCCAAGGGAGCTTGCCAGCTCTACATCACCAGAGCCAGAACCACCTACCCCTCACCCTTTACAGCCAGCGCCTCCCCCCTGCTGGCACCACTGCTCCCTCCACAGCCAGTACCAAGCTTGCCTGATACCCGGGCCTGCCCCAGTGGTACCACTGCCTCTGCCACTGCTCCCCATGAACCCTCCAGCACCAGACAACAGTGGGGTATTAATTCCAGCACCTCCTCCCCACAGGAACTGATGTCAAAACCAGGTAATGAAGGTTTGATCCTGGGGAGTAGTATTAAGGAATATGTGGAACAGATGATAGGTTCCTTAGGAACAGAGGAACAAATCTTGGTCAATTTGAGAAAGCTTTGGCCGACATTGAACTGGACAAGGGGAAGTACCCACCACAAAACAGCCCAAGGCACAGGGAAAGGGCTGGCAACCAGGGAAGCAGGGTACCCAGGGATGAGGACTGGTGAGCATGTCCAATTAGTAACTAAGGAGAAGATCTGAAAGAGGGAATTTGTGGATGTTTTTGCCCTGATCAATAAGGATTCAGTGACCAAATATGATGAGAAGAAGAGCATTAATAAACAAGACATGGCAGTGGCTGTGGTGCTCTTGGGAAAGGGGAAGAAGACAAACTCCACAAAAGGAAAAACTTGGGATGCTTGGTCAGTGGGGTTTACCACCCATACAGCAATAGTGATTGACAAAAAAATGGAACTGGCATACCTTTACTAGTGTATTCATTAATCATACTCAAACCAAAAATGCGGGGTGGGAACCAGTGGATCCAGTATGATGAGTTGTTTTGGCAAGGAATGGTGACCTTTGGGGATGTAAGATGGGACACAAAACAGTTGGATCTGTGGGTGGACTGTATGACAGACATACCCAGTACCAAGGGGAAGGGGGGAAGGGCACCCTCATCCAAAAATGTTGCTGGGGATACAATAGGGCTTTTTGCAATTGGCCACACTGCCAATTCAGGCATGCATGCTCTAAGTGTGGGGGCCTCACCTGCCTCCACATGCAGGACCACATGGGTTAATGGGGGACAGTTAGGACCCTTGCATTTCCAGCCCAACCATCCCTTTCAGGGGGGACAAACAGGGTACAGGGGGCACCAGTGGGGAAGAGGTTTTAGAGGGAGGTGCTACAGTGGGGGAAGGGGCAGAATCAATGCCTACTGGGTCATAATATTGCATGCTTAATAGTGCAAGACATCATGGCTTACCTGGTTCAGTGCTGCACCAGTCAGCAAATGGTGCAATATCGCGTATATCTCTGTATGCGGTGTTGCACCATTCACACTCTCCCAGGCAGAGGATAAGACCTCTGCTGGGAGTGGGTTCCACTGACCAGCTGCTGTGGCTCAATGGACTGAGCCACAGCAGCAGGGAACCCAGGCAGTGCTGCTGGGACTGGGGTTGATTCCTGGTCCCAGGAACTTTTATTTTTTTTAACTTTGTACGCTCCCCAACTTGAACCCCCAAAGTTGAGAATCTATAGTGGGGGGAGTTTGGGGGCACAGCCCCCCTTAATGGGGTGTATGGGGGCATAGCCCCCACAGAAAAAGAGATATACTGCATGGCAAGAATCACTCTGTATTGGCAGCGCGATCTTGCCGTGCGGCATAATGTTGTGCGACATTATGACCCTGTGCCAAATCAATGAGAGAGCTAATGAAAAACCACAACCCATGATGAACAGGTTTGACAAGACATTGATGCTGATTAAAGTACATATACTAGAGCAATGGATGATAGGAGCCAACCATAACATAGAATTCCTAGGTATAGAGATTGATGTGGAGGCCGAGGCTTTCCGGTTGCTCAATAAAAAAGTTCCATGGCTCAAAGAGCTGCTGGGGGGAACACAGGAGATGAAGGTGGATGCAGCTATGCCAAGTGCAGCAACTGCTGGACACTTACACTTTGCCTGTAGGGTGACAGTAACAGGCAGGGCTTTTACAAGAAGGCTAGCACAGGCCACCAGAGAGGCAACCAGACCACATCACTGAATCGACATTTCCAGAGCCACGAAGGAAGACCTTCAAGTATGGGATGAGTTTTTGAGGGACTTCAATGGAAAATCCTTTTGGCAGGATGACTGGGTATTTAACACAGACCTGGAGTTATATACTGATTCATCTGGGGGGCTAGGGATGGGGACATCTTTTAGGGGAAAATGGATCTCAGAAGCATGGCCCCTGGTTTGGAAAAATAGAGGGCTGATGAGGGACATTACTGGAGATCCTACCCATCTGGGTTAGGACGCTGGTATGTGGGGAAGAGCTACAGAACCAAAAGGTTACCTTTTGGTGTGACTATCTGGTGGTAGTGGCAGTTCTCAACAAAAGATAAGCCATGTCTGACTCTGTCATGCAAGTATTGCATCAGTTAGTCCTTCAAAGCCTCAGACTGAACATGTCTTTTAGGACTAGGCATATTGAGGGAGTTCAGAATACACTGGCTGATAGCCTCTCCAGTCTGCAGATGGACAGGTTCTGGGCCATTGTGCCAAAGACAGAGGCCCAAAAAACACCAATATCACAAGGGATTTGGGAAATTGGCTGGAAGGAGCTTTCAGAATACACTGGCTGATAGCCTCTCCAGTCTGCAGATGGACAGGTTCTGGGCCATTGTGCCAAAGACAGAGGCCCAAAAAACACCAATATCACAAGGGATTTGGGAAATTGGCTGGAAGGAGCTGAACTGTTTTAAAACTCCTGGTCACCCAGGACCCTGAAGGCATATGAGGGGTCTTGATGGATGTTCCAGAGGTTCAGAGAGGGGCAGCACATGGAGGTAAGTGAACCTGTGCCTAATGAGCAAGTAGGAAAAAATATAGTGTACAATTGGGAGAGAGGAGTGGAGCACACTACCATGGGAGTCCATTTTGGGGCATTTAGTATAGTGCGCAACCTGTGGGGGTGGAGGGACCCAACAAAGTTGATGTTAATTAAGAGGATGATGCAAGGGTGGGGGCACATAAGAGGCAGGTCAATAGACAACATGAGACTAGTGTCAGAGATGCTGTTACAAAGGGTAACTGGGTCACTAACCAGGGTTTGCTGCTCAGCAGATGAGGCCACATGTTTTATGGCTTTATACAGGGTGATGTTCCATGAGGCATTTAGAATAAGTGAGGTATTAGGATATGGGGGACGGGGACAGTGGGTTTAAAATGGGAAGACACAGCATGGGGAACATGGACAGTTATGCTGGTCATTAGACAATCTAAGACAGAACAGTCAGGGGAAGGGACCCAGGTGACAATGGAGGAGATCCAGAATAAGGCAATTTGCCCAGTGCGAGCGCTATGGGCATACACCACAGTACAGAACACTACAGCAGCCAATTGTTCACACACAGAGATGGAAAACCGGTTATGGGATATCAGGTGGTGGCCATTTTGAAGAAGTCGGTAGAGTTTCTGGGGGAAGACCCAAGGAAGTTTTTGTCTCATTCATTCAGAATCGGATCTGCCTCACAGGCCATGGAAAATGGGGAGGTCCCCCCAGGGAGGTCCAGGAAGTGGGGCAATGGTCTTTTAATTGTTATAAATACTATGTCAGCCCTTTAACTGTTGGACAATAACTATCTTCTTTTTCTCTTCCAGGTACATGAGTAGGATACTATCCTGGAGTAGGAGGATATGAAAATAGGACAATGAGGGGAGCAGGGGGAGGAGGGGGGACCTAAGGTGGAATGAGGAGTGCAGTCACATCTGTTTATTGTTTCATTATTAGGGCCAAAAAAGTGATTAAATGTCTGGATTTGTGGGCATTCTTTTATTCATTGAGTGGAGAAGAGAGCAGCACGAAAGCCTGGTGGCAAGCAACTATACCAGGACCTGAGGCAATGTAGGATAACATGGAAAGGCATCAGAGGGATGAGGTGGCCCCAATGTTTGCCTACCCTGCGGGAGATGAGGGAGACTGAACCAGTGCTGGATATGATTATCATCCATCTGGGAGGCAATGACATTGGCACTAGGCCCTGGCTAGACATATATTTCCAATTGAAGTATGATATGAAGAAGATAAAAGCTTGATGGCCAGGGGTGATGCTGGTATGCTCAGACATGGTGCCAGGACAGTCTGGAGACATGCGCATTGCCACAAGGCTATGGACCAGGCCAGGAGATGTACGAACCAAAAGGTATGGTCCTTGATCAGCAGCATGGGTGGCAGAGTAATTAGGTGGGGCATCAAGGAGCATGAAGAAGAGTTTTACGGGGGGATGGGGTACATTTGTTGGGGATGGAGAATAACCTATTTTACTCTGAGTAGACTGACTGCATAGAGATCAGGAGAAGAGAGCTGGCTCAGTAAGTGTGGGGGAATGCCTGTCATCCATCATGAGCTGGAGACAGGCTAGTGGGAGACAGAACTAGAAAAGGGGTGGAGGTTGGGGGAAGTGGGGGGAGGGGGGACAGTTGGACACAGAAGGCCAAAAACAGCAAAAATATGAATCACAAGGAAAAAATATTCAATACCATGTGCATGAGTACTGAGAGAAGAAACAAGGACCAGAGTGACCCCTATAGGTGTGCCTTTGGGGGAGAAGAAAATGAAGCTGTATATATGATGGTATTTTGAGGAATGTATATATATGATGTGTGCTTAAACAGGAATTTTTGTGCAATATGTAAAATGTATTTTGGATATGTGATATATGTATGGGACAAAGTTGGAAAGAGTTTTTGTAAGCAAGTATAGTGACGAGTAAAATGATTGCCAATCTGAGCACCCACAAAAAGCAGTGTGTCTGTATCTTATTGGACAGGGTATCTTGGAACAATGAGGTTTGCCTGCTTAAAAGGGCAAACATTGTTGTCCCAGTCCTCCAGCCAATGGGGATTGCTTCAGAAGTAGGAGAGGGGGAGGGGGAAGAAGGGGGGCCCTTAAGGCTCAGAGGTGGGATGGTTGCCTGTCACAATGAGTCACGGGTGACCTCAGAAAAGGAGTGGAGCTTGTAAGACAGAGTCTGGAATTTCATGGTGGGAACAAGACAGAGAGAAAGAGGGTGAGCTAGTGGGTTTAAAAAGGACCTGCTGGGTCAGGACAGCCTCACCTTTCTTGCTACTTAGAGAATTTTGCCTCCCACCCACCCTACAAACTTTAGACAAACCCGGTCTGGGTTGTGGGCCTGCCAGAGCTAAATGGCAGGAAAGAAGGAGTTTATATAAAAAAAAAATGGCAATGTTGGTTTCTCTTTGGCCTTTAAAAAAAATAAAAACCAAAGGAAAATAATAATAAAAAGGATAGGTGTAATATATATATATATATATATATATATATATATATATATATATATATACATATATATTAATGGAAAAACTCCATTTATTGCATCAGTTAGGGTTGTTCACAGTGACAAAGTGAGGAAATTCGGTGTTAGGGTTGAAAACCGCTTGCACCCTATGACCACCCTGCCCCCACCAACAAGCAGCATTGGTGTCGTTGGACCTAATTCTCACCCCATTCCATGTGTAAATAAGCTGAGGTGGTGCTGTATAGGAGAAATGGGGCAAGAATTAGGACCGATGACTCCTATGCACACTTCAATGCCTGTTGGTGGAGGCGGGGGTGGTCACAGGGTGCAAGGGGTTTTCAACCCCTAACACCGAATTTCCTCACTTTTGTCACTGTGGACCAACCCTAACTGATGCATTAAACAGAGTTTTTGCCATGAATTTCCCTTTTTTTTGAGACTGTGCAATGTAAATAGTGAATGGAATGTGGTGGTGGGAGCACAGGGCCCTTCAGGCTTCACGCTCCCACCATGTTTCCCATTTGTGTGTAATAACCCTAACAGAAATGGTAACAGTAATGGTAATGGCAGCAGTAATGGTAATCTTAATCGGGAACATTAACACTAACAGTAACATTAATGAGAACAGTAATGGTAATGGTAATGCAACCGCAAATGATAATGGCAACAGTGAGGTAAAAGAAAGTAGTAATGATAATGGTAACGCAAACGCAAGCGCAATCAGTAATGCACATGATGACTGAAATTGAGGGAAGTGCAAACATAAATGCAAACACAAATGGTAACGCAAACGGTAATGGAAATGCAAACGGTAACAGTAATGGAAACAAAAATGGTAACGCAAACAAAAACAGAAACACAAACATTAACGGCAATGGTGACTCAGAAGGAAACAGTAATGCAAGCAACAATGTAAACGCAACCACAAATGCAAATGCTAATGGCAACGGACACGCAAATGCAAATAGTAACGAAAACAACATCAGTAATGCAAATGTCAACGGAAATGCCAACGGTGATGCAAAAGGAAACAGTGATGGAAATGGTAATGCAAATGCAAGCAGAAACACAAACAGAAACGCAAGGGCAAATGCAAATGGTGACTCATGTGGTGACACAAGTAAACACAAATGAAAATGGTAACAGAAATGCAAATGGTAACAGTAATGCAAATGCAAATGGAAATGCCAATGGTGACGCAAAAGGAAACAGTAATGCAAATGTTAACACAAACACTAGCAGAAACACAAATGGAAGTGCAAATGAAAATGCAAATGATAATGTTTGCAGTGACACAAAAGTAAACAGTAGCAAAAATGGAAACGCAAACGCAAACAGTAACAGAAACACAAGTGGAAACGCAAATGGAAACGCAAACACAAATGCAAATGGTAATGCACGCAGTGATGTAAAAGTAAAATGCAAACAAAAACAGTAATGGAAATGCAAACGGTAACAGTAACACAAACGCAACCGGAAATGCCAATGGTGACGCAAAAGGAAACAGTAACGCAAACGTTAACGCAAACAATAATGGCAACGGCGACACAGAAGAAAACAGTAATGCAATCGACAATGGAAATGCTACCAAAAACGCGAATGCTAACAATAACAGAAACACAAACACAAACGGTAACAAACATGCAAAAAGTAATGGTAAAGCAACTGGAAATGCAAACAATAATGGTAACACCAACGATGATGCCAAAGGAAACAGCAATGCAAATGGAAACACAAACGCAAATGATAATGCACAAGGTGATGCAAAAGTAAACGCTGAAGAAAATGGCAATGGAAACTCAAATGGTAACAATAACGCAAAGCACGACGCAAATGCAATGAGTAATGCACATGGTGCTGTAAATGGAAACGGTAACGTAAAAGCAAGCAGAAATGCTAATGGTCACAGTACCGCAAACGCGCACACTTTTTTCTCAAAAAGGTGCATTCAGAAGCACAGTGAATACAAAATATGTGACCATAATAATAATGGCTCTCGGAGCAGAAAATGAGCACTTGGAATACTAAATTGCTTACAGTATATCTCAGGAACCGTGTGACATAGAAAAAAATTACAATCTCATATTATTTATGACTTTCCAGGCTAGTTTTGTATTTAGTCCCCCAGTGGGGGACTAAGAATTTTTGTGATGAAAAAGCCCGTTTCTTGAAGCGTTTTCGAGATATGGGAGCCAAAATGCTCGTTGGATGCCGTAATGTTATCCTATGGGAAAAATCGTCAACTTCGGAGTGCCATAACTTTGAATCCCTGTAATATTTTGTCACCAAACCACCAAAAAGCACATCTGTGGGATGTTGGCTTTCCTCCCTGCAAATTGCAGCCCAAAACACCAAACTGTTGTTTTGCTGCAGGGTATCAAACATTTCCTCTTGTATTGGCCATGGTGTCTCAAAGTACTTTCGCAAATCACGACACTTTCACAAATAAAATCACGAAAGTATTGCATATTTGAAAGTACTTTGCGACACTACTGTTTACAAAAATTAAAAAAACATTTATGGGATGTTTTACCCCCCCAAAAAAGACATGGCTAGCATCTTCAGGGCTCGACTAAGTGAGCACAACAAGAATTGTGTCCCTAGAGGGTCCCAAATTTTAACGCCAAGCATTTCTCTGACAACTAACTGAAAACAAGATGGCTGATTTGTGAAAGTAAAAGGGTCATTTATGACAGTAAAAACTGCATTTGCAACACTTTCAAACATTTTAACTTTTCCCATAGACTATAACGAGGAACAGTATTTTTTAATAACTTTTGAACCTTTTAATATTTTTTCACGAGATCTTTGAAAGGCACATCGGGGACCCAGGCTTTATGTTCCCTGAAGGTTTTGGACTGATTGCACAAACCATGCGACCTGTAGGCACGAGCAAAGAAACACGTAAAACTCCATAATTTATGTGTTTTTTTGTGCTCTGTATCTCCGCAAACATACATCCAACCATAACAAAACTTGGCAGGTCTAGAGATCTATGTTATCAGACAGTGCATTCCAAATTTCAGGCAAATCCTTCATATGGTGGCAAAGTTATTAAGCTGCCAAATTTCAGATTTGACCTTAAATGGGGTATTCAACCCTAACTATAGTGGCACTACCATGCCACTATATATATATATATATATATATATATATATATATATATATGACATATATGAAATAGAAAATAAATAGTTTGGAGTCAGGGACAGTCAGGGTGTGCAGCTGAAAATGTATTAAAGGGGAAGATAGAACTGGAAAAGTGGGGAAGATGGGGGGAAGGGGGGGAGAGACAGGTGGACATAGAAGGCCAAAAATGGCAAAAATATGAATTGCAAGGAAGGAATATTCAGTACCGTGTGCACGAGTACTGAGAGAAGAAACAAGGACTGGAGGGGCCTTCACAGGTGTGCATCTGGGGGGGGGAGAAAACGAAGCTGTATATATGATGGTATTTTGAGGAATGTGTGTATATATATAAATATATATACATATATATATATATATATATATATATATTAGAGGCAAAAAACTCCATTTAATGCATAAGTTAGGGTTGTTCCACAGAGACAAAAGTGAGGAAATTCGCTGCTAGGGTTGAAAACCCTAACTCTGAATTCACCCCCCCCAGCACCACACACACACAGACACACACACACACATATGCAAGTATGGGGGAGGACCAAGTCAACACAACCAATGACAGACATCCAGCAGCAGGTGACTGAAATAACAAACAATTGTCTAAATGTGCTACGAGACATCCTGGTAAGGAATTTTTATATATGCTTCTTTTATATATCCTAAAGCTATATTTGCTATTATATGCCTTGAAGTTATGCTTGCTTTGAAAGCCATGCTGTAACAAAGTAATAATGAATGTAGTAGAAATTTCTGAGTTCATGTTTTCTTTTTAAGGGTTTTAGAATTTATACTGAGGTTACTTGAGGTACATTTGTGAAAACAGAAAGCTAGATAAATTGAGAGCAGAACTTGGTTGTACCAGCCTGAATAACAGGCTTGGACAAAATATAAAGATAAGAGCATGCCTGGGCAAAATATAAAGATAACAGCACGTGGTGACATTGAAGGCAAGCTGTACATTGCTATGGTGTGGAGTGAAACTCATTGTCTCTCTCAGGTCAACTTGACCCAGGCATATGTATCAAGCAGTAATGGGAAAGAAATGAATTGCAGTGGAAAAGTACCTCATACATATCAACATGTTTTTTTTTTACATTGCTGAAAACTTGTTATGCTGTTTTATGATTGGCTCATACTGAAATGTTGGTATTTTTCAAGATAAGAAGTGCAAAATCTAGCTTATAAAAGCTGCTGTAAACTTTAATCAGAGACGGTCTCCTTTCTAGAAGTCCCACATGCATGTGTAAGATTTGATCAAATAAAGCGGCGTTAAGACCAAAACCCAGTGGTGTGGTTTTGCCCGTGGCGATGGGAGTGGTTGCTCAGGTATGCAGTGAGAGAATTTAGTCCACCAGTTTTGGCGTAGTTGGCAGGATGAGTTCTTCGGTCTGTGTCACCTCGTGATCGGGTTGTTTCCTTGGACAAAAAGAAGGACATTTTTGTGGAACCCCATCAGGCGTGGCGCTAGGAGGCATGCGACACTCATCATCACTGTAAGTACATAGTATACCTTGGAGCGAGTGTGCACTATAAAGAACAGCCTAGATAAATGGGAAACAAGGGAACAAAATAACCTAGGTCCAGAGTTAGTATTATCTGTACCAGCAAAATGTATGGTTGATAAGTTTGGCCAGGATTCGGTCTCTGAGATAGGACAATGGCATAAGTTGACCAGGGAATATTTCCCTTATAGGTACTTTAGTATAGATGTGCTAAAGGAAGCAAGAATAGCATTGGAAGAAAAGAAAGAGCAAACAAAAAGGGTGCAAGGTAGACTGGTCAAGGTTTAGAATATGGGAAAGAGAGGCAGAAAGGTGACACAGAAAATCAAGTAAAGGGATTAATGGTAAAGCAAGAGGAAGAAGAAACTGAACGCTTGTAGGAGGGTGTTTCACCATCACGATACCCCCCACCATATCGGCCCATTCCCACCAACTGTTCAGCCGGAACCACAGGCAGGGATGGTGCCAGAAGGGCCACCAATACAGGGAGTAGTGCAGCCTGAACAACAAGCTGCCCCAGCTGTGCAGGCTGCCCTTCCTGCTCAGCAAGTACAGGTGGCCCAACCAGCCCAAGTAGTACAACCAGCCCAACGGTACAACCAGCGCCAGGTCATACAACAGGCTGCCCTACCAACTCAGGTCCCACCATTCAAAACAGCCTGTTCAACCTCCTGTGACTCCTATGTGGGAGGTTGTGGTCAGAACCCCCCAATGGTCCCCCACCCCTGTTCAGTTGGACACTGACTCGGATGAGGAGATAGAAATAGAGGGGATGGAAGAGGACCTGGTTGAAGCAGTGGAATCTATGTCACTGGTGGGAAAGGTACAGGGCCAGGGAGATGGAAAGGCTTGGGTGTTTAGGCAAACTAATGCAAGGGCTAAGGGCCCAAAACAGGCAGGGGGAAGAAAGAAACTAAAACAGCAGTTGCCTTTGATATGTTATCCCAACCCACACCCGAGGCAGGGAGACTGGCTACCGCAGACCAGCCTGCAGTCCCTAAATACATTGAAGTGGACCGCCCATGGAACCCTGAGGAGTTGAGAGAGGCCCTGAAAGATATACCAAAGCCTCAGAATAACATAGAATAATATATCAAGGAGTTAACAAACTTAATCAAAATGTATGAACTATCTACGACTGAGGTTGGAGAATGTTTTAGACGAACATTAAAGGGCATGTGGGAGGAAGTAAAGGAAGCCTGGGACCCAGAGAAGCCAAGGGCTGAAATTATGCCACAATTTAATGCTGTGTGCATAAAACTACGGGAAGCATACAGGGATGTGACAGACTGGCCTCGCATCCGGGATACGAGACAGAAAGATGAGGAATCAGTACGCAATTACAAGGAAAGATTGCAGGAGGTCTTTAGGCAATTTTCCGGTATTGGACCAGATAATCCCACATACCAGCATCAGTTGGGTATGGCTTTTTGCACTGGACTGAGTGAGCCAATTAGATTGGGAGTTACCACAGTGTGCATTGGATGGGAGACAATGAAAATGGTTGACCTAGTGCCGTATGCTGAACATGCTGAGAGACAACAGAAGGAGATACAAAAGGAAAAGAAAGAAAAGCTAGAAAAGGCTCAGCTAATGTATTTTGAAAGAGACAATAAGCAGCCCCAACAGGGAGTTGGAAATGGCAACAGAAGAAGACAGAGAGGACGAAATAATGGAGGTTATCCACAGGGAGGAGGGGGAAAAGGGCAACCATCGGAAGGAACGGGAGGACAAAGACCCGGACCGGAGGGGTATCATCTGCTTGCTTGTGGAGAACAGGGACACATAGCAAGAAATTGTGTAAAGGCAAACCAGTGGCAGCGTAATCAAGATTCCAATGCCCTCTTGCATCCATACCACCCCTCCTGCTCCCCAACAGTGGCAGCCAAATCAGCAGCAAGGATGGAGTGGAAATCCCGGGATCCTCAGTTCTCGACTAATGTGGCTTTGCCAATGACAGCTGAAGATTAGAGGAACACTCCCTCCACCTTTTCACAAATGCTATGTGCTTCAACAATGCCAGAAGGTAGTCCAGTAATAGACTTAATAATCATGAACACCAAGTTGACCTTCTTGATAGACACAGGTGCCTCAATGTCAGTAATTCAAAGAAGCAAGTTAAATGCACCCTTATCCAGTCGAATGGTGACAACAATAGGGGCATCAGGAGTACCACAAAGAGAGCAATTGACAATCTCATTACCAGTTCGGTGTGGAAAAATGGAATTACAACATATTTTCCTCAGTAGCATGACAAGTCCTGTGAATTTATTGGGAAGGGATCTCCTGTCAAAGGTAAATGCACAAATTACTTGTACCTCAGAGGGGGTCAATATAGAAGCACCAGGAATAGGCTTGTACCCATGTATAGCTGAAAGAACAGAGGATTGGCTGTATAGCTGGGAACTGACAGAACCAAGGGAAATGTGTTGGTTACAAGGGTGGGCAGAAGAAATAACACATCATAGGTTGCAGTTACAAACAGATTTGCATTGCACTACACACTATGCAAAAGGGGGTTGGGACATGGATTATGAGTGCAAAGAGTGGGGAAAATAGCCCGTAGAGAAGACCATCTGGGTGTCAGAGATATATGTGGCAAAGAATTGTTGTGCAGCCTCAGTCAGACTAAACGCAGAGCAATTGAAAGTATTCCAAGTGCCAGGGTCATATCCACACATTTCTTTGGCCAGAGCCCCCCTTGAGTGGAAGGAATTGGGGTCATGGGTAGCAGAAATGGTACAGTTGCGTGATTGGGAATGTGTAGGAAGCAAGCTAATATCAAAGGCTGGAAATTGTGAAAAATACATAATCAACAGAAAAGTTCAGGTACGAGTGGATGAAAGAGAAGTGAATGTGCGAAAGGTTTGTGAAGAAATAGGCATGCAGGAGAGTGTAAGTTGGATAAATGAGTTACCAGCAAAGCTATGGGCAGAATCAAAGTATGATGTGGGATTACTGAAGAATGCACAACCCTTATGGTCAAACCAAAGTCCTCTTACAGACCGAATAGGCATCAATATCTGCTGGGTAAAGAGGCGGAGGAGGAATAGCCCAGTGCATGCAGCATTAGTGGAGAGGGAGTAATCGTCCCCTGCCCATATGCAACGGTAAATACACCAGTTTTACCAGTGAAAGCCAAATGGAAGTTACCGCTTTGTGCAGGACCTGAGGCGGTAAATGAAGCAGTACATGTCAGTGCCCAGTGGTGCCAAACACAATTACAGTATGTCATTCATTCCACATAACAGCTGTTATTTCACAGTCATTGATTTAGCAAATGCATTTTATAGTATCCCGTAGAACCCAGTAGCCAGGAATGGTTTGCATTCACTTACAAAGGGAGAAGTGGACCTGGACCTCGCATGCCCCAAGGCTATGCTGAGTTCTCAGCAGTATTCTCAGCTCAAATGAGAGAGAATCTATCCGCTTTGTGCCCCCATTGGGCAGTACCCTAATACAGTATGTGGATGATTTATTGCTTGCTAGCCCCAGTAAGGAAGCAAATGAACAAGATACAAAAGCTTTATTACTTTTCTTGGTTGAGAATGGGCATAAAGTGTCTCGAGAAAAATTGCAATTGTGTAAAGAGCAAGTGAAATATTTGGGTCATGTGTTGTCTGGCAGTGGTAGAAAGTTAGACCCTGAGAGAATTAAAACATAGCAGCATGGCCACGCCCAGTTACAAAGCAGCAAATGATGTCTTTTTGGGTATGGTGTACTGTTGCAGAGCTTGGATCAGTGGATTATGCTATGTTGGCACAACCCTCCATGAAGCCATATATGGCACGAAAATGCAGATGAATGAGGAGATCAGGTGGACACCTGGTCTAGAGACCAGTTTTGCAAAACTTAAAAATGTATTGATCACAAGTCCCTGTTTGGGACTACCAAATTATGAGAAGAGTTTCAATTTGTTTGTAAATGGTAAGGGAGGTTACATGTCAGCTGTATTGACACAGGAGCATGGAGGGGGTCAGAGGCCCATAGCATATTACTGGAAGCGTTTGGACTCAGTGGTATGTGGGATGGTGTCTTGCTTGCAGTCAGTGGCAGCGGCTACTGAAGCGGTGTTGGCATGCGTGGATTTGGTAGGATTCTGTGCTTTGACAGGGCATGTGCCTCATTCTGTACATTCTATTCTGCTACAAGCTCGCACAGCTCATTTAACGCCTGCACGATTGCTTCAGTATCAAAATGTGTTACTAACCATGTCTAACATAACTTTGAAAAGGTGCACCATTTTAAACCTAGCGACGTGCTCCCACCCGGAGGAGGGAGGAGCATGACTGTGGGCAAGTAATTGACTTAGACGGTAAGCCTCAACCAGATATCACTGACGTACCCATACAAAACGCAGACTTAGAATTATTTGTTGATGGCTCAGCACAAAGAGACGAAAAAGGATCCCCCTTGGTAGGTTATGCAGTGTGTACTCCAAACTATTTCGTGGAAGGAGCAAGTTACCCCTACTAGCGTCAGCCCAAGCTGCTGAACTCATAGACTCTGACGAGGCTTGTATAATCAGCCGAGGTAAAACAGTTAACATACACAGATAGTCGATATGCATTTGGGGTAGCTTATGATTTTGGCACCTTATGGAAACACAGAGGGTTTTAACAGCAGCTGGAAAACCTATTAGATGCGAATTTGGTAAAAATCTTTTGTTAGCAATCCAGAAGCCAGAAAAGTTAGCAATTGTAAAATGTCAAGCCCATACTTCTAACCAAGATTTTGTCTCTGCAGGAAATGCGAGGCATGATGCAGCTGCAAAGGAAGCAGCTCTTTCTGGGAGTGTTCAAATTTCAAATGTCTTTGACTATAACTAACCAACTTGATTTATTCTCAGTAAAGGATGTTGCAACTTTACAACAGTCGGCCAGTGTAAAGAGAAACGTAACTGGCAAACAAACTGTAAATTTGATGCTAGCACTAAGGTATGGACAAACCCGATGGCAGGCTCTGCCTGCCCTCGGCAGTATTTCCTTTTGGCAAATTGGCCCATGGGCCGATCATGTTTCAAAAGTGGAGTGGTCGACCTTGTAAATAAACATTGGTATGTTGTTGGCTTTACCGTATATGCTGAAGATTTTTGTAAAAAGTGTGTAATATGTATGCAAAATAATGTTGGCAGAGGACTCCAAGTAACTCCCTCTGCCCATCCTTTTCCTACAGGACCTTTTGAACATTTAATGATGGATTTTATTGAGCTAAACCCGTGTGAAGGGTATAAATATTGCTTAGTGATTATAGACATGTTTTCAAAGTGGGTAGAAGCATTCCCAGTATGGAAAACCACGGCCTGTACAGTAGCAAAGGCCCTGATTAGAGAAATCATACCAAGGTGGGGGATTCCCACCCGGCTCTCCAGCGATAATGGCTCGCATTTTGCAAATGAAGTCATCAGAACCTTGTGTGAGGCACTGCAAGTGGATTTACGAACGCACTGTGCCTACCACCCACAATCGGGAGGGGCAGTAGAAAGGGCAAATCAGACATTAAAGCTAAAATTGACCAAAATTATGGCAGATACTGGCCTTAGTTGGGTAAAAGCACTACCAATAGCCCTAATGAGTATAAGGGGGAGAGCTGGCCCCGTGGGTTTATCACCTCATGAAATTTTGATGGGAAGGCTTCTCAGAATGACAAATGTCCCCTTCCCACAAAACCGAATAACATTGCATGGTTTAGATAATGAAATGATTGCCTATTGTTTATCTCTTAATGCTGTTTTAAGATCTCTCTATCCTAGGGTAAAAGCTGTACTTCCAGTTCCCTTGGAGGGACCCTTGCATAGGATACAGCCAGGAGACTTTGTGGTTATCAAGGACTTCCGAAGAAAAAAGTGGTGTTCCCCGAGGTGGCGAGGACCGTTTCAAGTGCTCCTGACTACCGCCACTGCCATAAAGATTGCAGAGAGAGAAACGTGGATTCACGCATCTCATTGTCGTTTGGTGACAGCCTCTACAGTCGATACCATTGCACAGTGAACTGAGCAACCATGAAAATTGTTATCGTTCTGTTTTCGTTTGGACTATCTCTGCTATTTTTGCTATGGGGCTCTGGATACGAGGGAGGCAACTGCTCCCGCCACAGCACAGAGCCATTGCACATTACGAACACTTGGTGGACTTTAATGAACTTACATGCTAATAATGCTAATGTCTCTGATTGCTATGTATGCACTAGCTCTCCTTTCTCTGCAGCCGTAGGGCTCCACCTAAAACCCAAGCCTGTAAATAGCACTGAGGCCAGCGAGATTCTCGGTGCCATCAGGGGAAGAAACATCACTAATGCCCCAGATTATGCTACAAACAAAATAAAGAACCTAACTGTGTTTCAGGGGCATGATTTTACTGCATGGTACAGCCCACTGAATGATACAAATTTGTCAACCCCGTTGTATCTAGATGTTAGACAACAGAAAATATCAGCCAGGCTTTGCCTGTGTAATAAACAATTAACCGTGAGTTTAGCGCCACTGGGATGGTCCACGTGCCAATATTGTAGGCACTACAACAGCACCACCAAGTCCGAGTCCACCATAACCAACTGCTCTCAAGCAGATGCCCACACAGTACATCCTGATTTCACTGCCGTGGGCAGTCTGTCAGGTCTATACTGGGTATGTGGGGATAGGGCTTATTTTTTTCCTACCTATGGGGTGGACGGGATGCTGCTATCTAGCCACACTCCACCCTCGGCCCATGTATATAAGTACAATGCATCTGCTATACATCAGCATGTAAGCTATATAAATCAAATTCAAAAGGGAGGTGCGGGAGCGAATAAACGTGTCCCAGTAGGGGAAAAATTTGGGGCAGAAATCTTCCCACGGTGGGGTGTTGTTCAAAACATGCATTACATTGACCAGTTAAGCTATGAGTTAGAAACGTTAATTAATGATACCTTGAAATCAACTGACTTGCTGACAGCTGAAATTAAAGCACTTAGAATCGTAGCTTTGCAGAATAGAGCCGCACTTGATTATGTATTAGCTTTGCAAGGAGGTGTGCACCATTGTAGGGGAAGAATGCTGCACCTATATACCAGATAATTCCCAAGAACTTGAGCAAGTAATTGAGGGAATACGAACGCTACAGCAACGTGTTCTAAGTAAGCATGCACCTGTATCACAGGGCTGGGACCCCTGGTCATGGTTCTCAAGCATATTTGGTGACTGGGGCACTACCCTCCTCCACTGGGTGGCAGTAATCGTGGTGGTGATACTGGCATTATGGCTCCTAATTGTGTTGCTCAAATTTCTCTTGGCTAACTGTAGCACCTGTCGCCACATGCAATCACCCAGCTGCACCCCTTACTACACCCCGAGGACCAAGACCCTAGCGAATTAGCCAGGGTGTTTCATTCTGTGATATACCAGATGTGACTAAAGTATAATAGTTAACAAGTTGATACAAAGTATCAAAAGGGGGGAGAGTGTGAGGGAATTTTTATATATGCTTCTTTTATATATCCTAAAGCTATATTTGCTATTATATGCCTTGAAGTTATGCTTGCTTTGAAAGCCACGCTGTAACAAAGTAATAATGAATGTAGTAGAAATTTCTGAGTTCATGTTTTCTTTTAAGGGTTATAGAATTTGTACTGAGGTTACTTGAGGTACATTTGTGAAAACAGAAAACTAGATAAAACTGAGCAGAACTGGTTGTACCAGCCTGAATAACAGGCTTGGACAAAATATAAAAGATAAGAGCATGCCTGGCAAAATATAAAGATAACAGCACGAGTGGCATTGAAGGCAAGCTAATGCTGCTATGGTGTGAGGAAACTCATTGTCTCTCTCAGGTCAGCTTGACCCAGGCATATGTATCAAGCAGTAATGGAAAGAAATGAATTGCAGTGGAAAAGTACCTCATACATATCAACATGTTTTTCTTTTTACATTGCTGAAAACTTGTTATGCTGTTTTATGATTGGCTCATACTGAAATGTTGGTATTTTTTCAAGATAAGAAGTGCAAAATCTAGCTTATAAAAAGCTGCTGTAAACTTAAATCAGGGATGGTCTCCTTTGTAGAAGTCCCACACGCATGTGTAAGATTTGATCAAATAAAGCGACGTTAAGACAAAACCCAGTGGTGTGGTTTTTGCCCCGTGATGATGGGAGTGGTTGCTCAGGTAATACTTACAGTGAGAGAATTTGTGATCACAATCCCCACCCACCTGACCAGGTTCTGCATGCTCAGTGGAGATCAACAGCAAAACTGAGGCCATGTACACCAAACGTACACATCCCTGATTGCAGCTGCACACAATGCACCACACTTAGTAGTTGCATGGCCTTACCTACCTGTACAAGGGCAATATAACCTCCTCTCTCCTACTACTGATCCCCCTAGATATGCATCCCAGCATCTTGTTGGCCTTTGCTGCTGATTTCCTGCACTACATGGAGTGCTTCAGGTCACTAGTGATCATCACTCCCAGGTCTTTCTCCTCCTCTGATGCAGATATTAAGACTCCACCCTATATAAGATGCAGCTAAACAATAATAAAGCAATCTTTTTTTTTTACACTGTTTCTGTATCCTTTTCTGTTGCAGGGATGTGCCCCATATCCTGCCCATCAACCACCACTGCCCCCTCCCGGCATTCCCAGTCCTGCCAGCATGGGAAGCCTGGGACTTACCCCTCACAGCAGAGCTTCTCCAGGGTCGGTAGGGTGAGAGTCTGAGATCAGCCTTGAAGGCCCTGATTAGCTAGGCTGGCATCATTTGGGAGGGAGGACTGTGTCTGTGTCCCCACTGTCAATCTGCTCATGAGATGGAGGGTTTTCTCTTTATAGTCATTGCTCCCAAGAGGAAAGGATGTTCAATGATGTCCTGGTGATGCCAAGTGTGATCCCATGCCTAACACACCAATATCTGCCTCTCCACCAATCCCCTTTGTCTTCTACTCTCAGGCTCACCAACTCCCAGCCAATGCTAGGGGTCAGGCTATCGCCAAGTGCTACAACCTATCTGTCCTGGAGGAAGAGAGCTGTCTGCTGGATGCTCGATACTTCTCCTCCCATTGACCCTCTGAGACTCCGGTCTCATTCCTGAACCTGGGATGTCAGCATTGTAAGTGGTAGTACTACAGCTTGCACCAGTGGGCCAGCTAATAAAGCAATCTTTTAATGGAAAAAAGTTAATCTTACAAGATTAGTGAATAAGGATGATCTAAATAAACAATAACACATGACACAGTGTGGAGTAATGCTAAATTACCACACACCACAGATGGGTTGTGAGGCACAAGGGGCAGCCAAGTGCCTTCAAATACCTGAGATGTGTGGTAATTTATGGCATTACTGCACATCCTAGAGTGTGTTATTGCATTCATAAAATGGTTTTACAAGTTAATAAAAAAAGAAAAGAAAATCTAAGCCATGTGGCAATTCAAAATCAATGCACTGTTATGACCAGTTTTGACCAATAAGATTGTTTGCTTGATTCAAGCCATTTTATGAAGTGGAATAAAGTGTACAAAACATTGGGTTTTTTTGTGTGTGTGTTATTCTTTGGTAATTGGGTAAGGCACACTAGGCACAAACTCTTGTTTTCAGGAGCAACCTGGAAGTACTACAGAGGTAAAGTGACTTGCTCAGAGTCACACAGTATGCAAGAGGAGGTTGTGGGAATCAAACCCAGGCCTGCTGCATGTGCCAAACTCATGAACAGTTTGTTACTGTAACCTGTAGGATATACTGCCAGCTCCATGTTTGCCTTATGATGAACTGTCACTTTAGTATGCTAGACTCCCTCAGCTGGTATTTACACAGAGTAGGGTTTTCACTTGTCCTAATCTTGACAGGACATTCCTGACTTGGTTGACTGCATCCTGAAGAAAACAAACAGGAACAAGCATTTGTCAATGCCGAATGTTTGCTTGCTGGCATTGGCAGTGGTAGTGTAGAAGTTACAGGGCTGCGTAATAGGAATGGCAGTGAAGTATTGAACTGAAGCTAACCCCACCACCACCCTGCAGAGAGTGACAGGCATTGGGGTGTGGGTTTGGGTCGTCAGGCATAACGGCCACGCCATTTCACCACACCCCACCCTGCAGACACTGACAAGTGTCACGGTGTTCCTTGGGGTCTTTGGCCCTTATGCACCCCATTTCATTAGAAAATATGGTGAGATGGGTGCGATATAGGAGAATGGGGTGAACTTTGCGGCTGAAGAGTCCAAGGCATACCTCGATGCCTCTCACTGGCTGCAGGGTGTAGAATGGTATGAGCATTACAGGCAAGAATCCCAAATCATACCCCGGATGCCTGTCATTCTCTACAGGGTGGGGCGTTATGGTTGGAAACCCTAATACCTCAGGTATTCGTTGGTATTTTCATTCCAAATTTTCAACATGTTTTTTTTGTGACCCCACCTCATGAACAGGGAGAATATCAGTTTGTTAGCCGAAAGCTGCATATGCCCAGCGACTACAGCATTTCGCACCACAGGTGCAAAAACATTCCGAACATGATGTAAAAAATCACAGTTGTACTGTTCATGGGGAGGTGTAAAAAATGGCAGTGTTGCAAATCTGCAGTAAAAATATTTAAAAAAATGGTGAAGTCATGAGCGTACATAGAAACTGTACAACGCACACCCATAATATAATTAGGTTGGGGATTTTTTACAGCAGATTGTCAACTCAGGCATTTTGGTGCCTCCGATCATGAACAGTGTCACTGTGATTTTCTTTATCTGTGCCGAACAATGATTTCCCACAGCGACCACGCATCTCTGCGCTGAAAGTGTGACACACTTCGGCCATGTTGTGAAAAATGACAGCTGTACTGTTCATAAGGAAGTGTGGAAAAATGCCACTGGTGAAAATCTGGACTGAAAATATTACAAAGTCATGAACTTTCAGGGTGCATGGAAACTGCTTAATGCTCACTGTAACACAGTCATTTTATGGACTTTTGTCACCAAATTTTCAACATAGCTATTTTAAGACCTCTGCTCATGAACAGTGTAAGTGTGATTTTCTTAATCTGTCCTAAACATTGCTTTCGCACACCAACAGCACCATTCATTACGCGCTACAGTGCTAAAACACATTTTGGTGACATGAAATGGCAGCTGTACTGTTCATAAGGAAGTGTAATAAAATGGCAATGTTGAAAATCTGGAGTGAAAATATTAAATTCGCAAACTTACGAGCATACAGTTAGAGCTGCGCAGCACACACGCTCGTAAAACAGTCATTTTTAGGAATTTTTTCACCAAATTTTCAACATAGCCATTTTAAGACCTCTGCTCATGAACAGTGTCACTGTGATTTTCTTAATTTGTCCCATACATTGATCTCGCACACCGACTGCACCATTGTGCGCTACATGGGAGGAAACACATTTTGGGTGAGATGTGAAAAATGACAGCTGTACTACTCTTAAGAAGGTGTGGTAAAATGGCAATGTTGAAAATCTGGAGTGAAAATATTGAAAATTCGCGAACTTATGAGCCTGCGTAGGAACTGCGCAATACACGCTCGTAAAACAGTCATTTTTTGGAATTTTTGCACCAAATTTTCAACATGGGCTTCTTGAGAGCCCACCTTATGAACACTGGCAGTGTCATTTCATTAATCAGGTCTGAAGGGTGATTTCACACAGTGACCGCGCAGTGACTGCGAAATCACCCTTCGGGACTGAATAACGCCATGACAGTGACATCCTTCATGAGAAAGGGTCCCAAAAACCCCACGTTGAAAATTTGGTGCAAAAATTATAAAAAATGCCTGAGATATGCAATAAAGTTGAAAAAACCCTATCTAGCCCATTATACAGCTTTCCGGCATTTCCTCAGTTCGCAGTCGGCTATGAAGAGTGCAGACGTGTTCCCGGTCCACCGAAGATTGTTGCGCCGAGCTCCAGAAGGTAAGTTCGGGTTGTTGGGGGGGCTGGGAGACTACGTGGGACCGTTTCTGATTTTCAGTTTGAAAAAAAAAAATAGATGACGCGGGACGTTTGCCACGCTGGGGTGGGCTCCCAGCATGGCACAAGGATGGTTGTGGGGCATTCAGCCAATGGGGATTGGGCACCCCATCAGCCATGGCATTGTTGCCACGCTGGGGTGGGCTCCAGCATGGCACCTTGTACTCGGGGAGGAGGAAGCCGACGGGATTGGGCACCCCGCCGGTGATAGCATGGGGGAGGGAGAGACAGGTGAAGCTGACGGGGATTGGGCACCCTGTTGGCTATTCTATGAGTTGTCACACTGGGGTGGGCACCCAGCGTGGCATTTGGGAAGCTTTTGGGGGCCAGCACAAGCCGGCGGGATTGGGCAACCCCATCAGCTATCACGTGTGTGTGGGGGGCAGCACGCAGTATGTTGCATGCTTGTGTGGTGTGGGGATGCGCATGAGCAGGCGATATCTTATCGCTGCTCACTGAAGTGTAGCTCCCTTCAACTGTACGCTTTGCATTTTGAGCTTGTCATAGACAGCTCCAGCATGCATTGGCTTACAGGGGCCACGCCTGCCAACACACTGACTGAATTGGAGGAGGAGGTGACACACCTCCGAAATCTTGGATGATGGCACTATGTTTCTTGCACATGCATGCAAGCAAACATAAAAATGAAAAATGTCCTGCTCTAAAACTAGAAAATCATTTTTTCTTACCTTTCCTAGTAAGTTTCAGTACATTAATCTTCAAATTTAGAAAATCATTTATTCTTACACAACTTCTGACCCTTTCAAAAAGTAATTTTATGCAATGCTTTTATAATGCCTTAAATTGTATTTTGAAAGCTGTAACATTTGAACTGTTAATCATAAAAAAGTATTTTTTAATGAAAGCTTAGAGTCTGATCAAAATGTATAGCCCCTAGCAATACAGCTCTCCTGTAATGTGTTGTTAAGAATTACAGTAATTTAACAGCTTATTATTTTTTTATATCAATATGGAAAGTTTTATTTTTCATACCAATATATGGTTGCTTTAGTGATATCTTAATGATATATCTGCTCACAGTAGCTGCCTCCAAGCTTTCATTTAATAAAATTAAGTCTTCAGCCTTAATGGCTCCAAAGTTATCACATTTAAAAAAAAAATCTTTTGAAAGGTCTAACTCTGCAACTTTAGAGACTAGGGGTCAGATATTCAAAACTTTGCCCCGGGGCAAAATTAGCACTGCCCGGCGGGCAAACTTAGCCCGGAGCACAGAGCAAGCTATATTCAAAAGGAATAGCCCAGGGCAAACAGCTTCTGAATATAGCATGGGAATGAGGCCAGGCAAACTGGGCTGGGAATGCAGGGCAAACTTAGCCCTGGAATAAGACAGCTCTGAATATGGCAACCAGGAAGTGCAAACCACAACAGCAACACAGTGCACAGCGATGTGAAGGTAAGTAGAGATGAACTATGTGGCCAATGTGTGTGCCAGCGTCACGTGGACCCGTGCAGCTGCAGGCAGCAGTGTATGTGAAAGTACAGTATGCAAAACTATAAAAATATTCCCTGAACTGTTAGCGCTACGCTAACATGTTTTGCTGGTTTAGCGTCAGGTAAAACCCGTTAGCCCAGAGCAAACACGCTTGCCCGGGCGCTAAACTTTTCACATATTCAAAAGGACATGCAAATGAGCCTACTTAGGTAGTCTGTGGGCAAACATCAGATTAGCATCTCATTATGCCTGATTTGCATGCAGTTTGCACGGGCTAACTGCTTAGCCCCGGCGCTAAACCACATAAACGATAGCGCTGCACAAACAGCTTGGGGAATATTATACAGTTTTGAACACTACTCCACATGCGCTGCTGCCTGCAGCTGTACTGGAACAACACAGCATAGGCACAGATGATGGTGGTGCTGCATGCAACTATCACATTGTAGAGTCATTTTTCCACAGTACAGCAGAAACTACAGTAGCAATGGCCAGTGGTGTTTGGATACAGTATTGCCTATGGTGTGTAGGGCAGTGATGATGACTGCACTATATACAGTGAGAGGCCCAACCTGCAGGTGTTTACTGACAGTGGACATTACTGTTATGCTGTTGTGTGACCACAGATGCTGTACCTGTGGCATGGGATGCTCACAGTGACATGTACATTTCTGGCTTTGTGTGCTGTGGCAGTTGTACAGCTGTGCGGTATGTGGCCGGTGGGGCATATATTATCCAAAAGGCACACTGGTGTTGGGGTATTCCCAATACTGGCCCATGTGCACTGCATGTTGTGTCCCAGCCTTGTGGCCACACCTGGTCTGTGGCACAGCCTCGCCACCCATACATACTCCCCTCAACATCCTCCATGCCCACAGTGCTTCATGTGTGTGCTGGCATCTGTTGGTGTCCACAGAAGTGTGGTCTGCAGGTGTGTGCTGTATGGCCACACTGCCATGCTGTCCATTGGCAGCAGAGTCACCACTTACTGCCTGGCATGGCTGGGACTGGTGGCAGATGATGGCATCATTGTGATTCCATCAGTTAGCAGCATGCTTCCTCTATGTTTGGCTTTATCTATGTGTCATATTTCTTTGTTAGGGTCACGCAAAACCCACGCTAAACCCACGCAAACACCACGCAAAGCCATAGTGTCATGCAAAGCTGATTGCCCAGGGTTAAGACAAGCTTTTTCTGGGCGGTAATGTATACGACGCTAAGTGTCGCGCTAAATCGCGCAAAACCACTTAGCGCGGTGCTAGTCGCTGAATATAGCATTGCGCCTGTATTCATGTCTGTTTGCCCCTTGCATACATTATAATTTTGCCCAGCGCTAATGCAGTTTGCCCACACAATTTGGCCTTTTGAATATAGCAGACCCATGCTAATCCCGTGCTAAACCGGCGCAAACAGCTTTTGCCCAGCGCAAAGTTTTGAATATCTGGCCCTAGAACTTTTCTTTTTTTTTTAGATGAAAGCTTGGAGTCCAGCTGTTAAAAATGCTATCTTTATTATATTGTTATAATGTAACAGTAGTAATAATGTTATTGATATAGAAATAGGCAGTTTTCTCAAGCTTTATTTATATATATTTACATCATGACAGAGGTTTTTAATAAACTGAATGCTATCAATGTACTTTTTCCATAAAAACAACATATATCAATATATTTTTTAAATATTGACATGAAACATTTCACGACAGTTTAAAAAAAATATGTTTTGCACTTTTTCTGAATATTGGTATTAGTCCCCATATTTTCATTTGTGGCTATAGCAGTGTAATATCCATTAACATTCATCTTATACCCTAAATCATGTGAAGAACATTCCAGTCTCCCCCCAGCAGTACCAAACCTTCCTTGCTTTCATAGCCTTTGCATGCAAAAGCATTGAAAAATAATAAAGGCAAATTCTATTTGTTCAGCATGCCTTCCATACAATTCAGAGCAACTTACAACAATAAATAAAACAATAAATAAGCAGTATAAACAATAAGTATTGTAGTCTCTCTCTACAGAGAACACCTCAGGAGCCAGAAAAGTTGTTCACTATAGTTAGGTGTCCACTATAGTGGGGTATTAATATGCTTATTTTGGAAACAATGGGAGCCATCTATGGTGTTCACTATAACAGGGAGTTAGTTATAGAGGGGTTCTTTATAGTGAGGGAGCATTGTATATAGAACAAGAGTCTCATGATTTAAAACAGAGCTTATCCTGGGTAGGCCTGTGCAAATAAAAAGTTTTTTAAAAGTTTCTTAGAAGCCTCCACAGTCTGGGTTGAGTGCATCACTTTTGGAAGCACATTTCAGAACAGGGAAGATAGCAACCTCCAAAACCCATCTCCCAATTGCTTCAGGTGGTAATGAGGGACTTGCAACAGGCCTCTCTGTGGAGGGGAGGGGGCGAGTAGGTAATTAGGATAAAAGTGGACTTTTAGGTAGCTAGGGCCCAAACCCTATAGGGTCTTTAATATTAATAAGCAGATCTAGGTGACTTGCTGCCAAATTGGCAGCCAGTGTAGCATGTGCAGATGTGGTTCCTCCAAGAAGTTCCAACAACTAGCCAGGCTGCTACATTCTGAACCAACTGCAAATGGCGCGTCAAACCTCCAGATAACCCCAAGTACACAGCATTGCAATAATCCAGTCTGGAGGTGACAAAGGTATGGACTGTTATCTCCAGGTCAGCTGGTGCAAAATGTGACTTGATCTAGGCAATGTTACACAGATGGTAAAAGTCACCTCAGTCCACCACTGACACCTGCTATTCTAGTGTCAGTCTGCAGTCCAAAATGACCCCCAGATCTTCCACCTCATCTACAGTTCTAAGTGTGTTACCATTCACAGATGGTAAAAGATGATCTCTACTGTTATAACCAACCCAACCCAACCTGGATTGATGATCATCACCTCTGTCTTACCTGGGTTGAGGTGCAACTAGTTGGAGGCCATCTAATCATTGATTTCTTGTAGGCACCACCCAAACACCATTAATACATTTGACCTGCCAGAGACTGCAAGACAGATAGAGCTGAGTATCATCTGCATAGCAGTGAAACTGAATCCCATACCATCTATGATGTCACCCAAAGGCGTGTACATATTGATCAACTTGGGTACCAAGATTGAGTCTTGAGAAACCCCACAGGTGACCACAGTCTTTCCACAGATGCAATTTCCTAGAACCACCTGCTGTGATCATCCAGTAATTTAGAAATCTATCCAGTGTAACACAGTGCCAGTGAGTTCCATGTAGTTCATTAGGCAATCAATCAATCAGTATGCTGTGATCCACAATGTGAAACATTGACAAGAGATTTAAAAGGACCAATATGGTATCATGTATCTGGTCTCTTGCAATGAGGAGATCATGGACCACTCTGACTAGAGCAGATTCGGTACTGTGATGGGGCTTAAATCCTGATTGGAGAGGCTCATAGATGTTAAATAGCCCCAGGTGAGTCACAAACTGTGCCACTACTATCTTTTCAACTACCTTCCCCAGAAAAGGAAAGTTTTAGACAGACCTGTAATTTATCAGTCAGGGTCCAGAAATGGTTTCATCAAGAAGAGGTTTTAACACTGCTTCTTTTAGGCTGATGGGAAAACACCCTCTGGCAGAGAACACCAGAAAATACTGGTGTATTCTGGCCCAAGTGATTCAAGGCTGCCAACAAGCAGCCAAGTAGTGCCGGGTTTCAGAGTACAGTAAGTACAACACAAGCCCAAGATCACCCAGACCACCTCATGTTTGACAACTAGAAGGAACTCCTCGCAGGATGGCAGAGTGCCATTGCCCCTCTCTTCCTGGACACCACTAACCCATGACAGACCACATGAGGAGATACTGTTCTGAATGGAGACCTCTTGGTTGAGGAAAAAATGACTAAACTCTTTGCACTTCTCTTCTGAAAAGGCTTGAACACATGATAGACAGTCAGGATTTACCAATCTGTCCACAGTGCGAAAGAAATGAGCTGGTCACTTTTTGCTTGCTGCAATCATTCTTTTTTTTAAACTTTATTTTTCCATTTTTATGTTTGCTTGCTCGCATGTGCAGGAAACATTATGTGGCAGCTTAGGAGAGAAGCGGGTTTTGGAGGTGTGGCACTGTGGCAGCCAATAAAACCACTGCATTCTTGGGCTTGGCCCTTGTTACTTAATGTAGTGGCATGCTACTGCTGACTCTAGTTCAGCAAGCGTGCTGCCAACTTGAAACAAATTAGCAGCTACAATGAGGGAGGACCTGTCATTGCAGGCGGTGCCTTGCCTGGTGTAACATTTCAAAAAACATGGTGGCTGTCACTGTCCACCACTCACAGTCCCCAAGAAAGCTGATGGGAGTGCCCAATCCCCTTGTCAGCATGCTCCCTCCCCAGTTCATTTGCTGATAGGGGAGCCCAATCCCCGTTGGCATAACGTCCCCCCATGTAACAGTTATGTATGACGAGGGAGTGCCCAATCCTGCTCAGCATCATGCAGCCCCAAACATGTTTTCTGTGCTGACAGGGGTTCCAATCCCTGTCAGCTTCAGTCACCCTCCAAAACAACACAGGTGGCATATTGGGAGCCCACCCCAGTGTGCCAAAAATCAAACCTGTAAAGCAAAAACTTTACCATGATTTTTTTAACCTGTAAAACAAAAAAAATGGTCCCTCATTTTCTCTGATGCCCCCTCCCCCAATCTGTGCCCACCCTCTGTGCACCCAACCTCTCCACACCCCCCTCACCCCATACTTACCTCTGGAGCCTGGCGCGACTATCTTTGGTGGACCGGGAGCATGTCTGCACTCTTCAAAGCCGACTGCAAACTGAAAAAATGCTGGTATGCTGTATAATAGCATAAATGGGGGGTTCAACTTAGGTAGATATCTCATCCATTTTTGCAACTTTTGGCTCCACATTTCCAACATGGGGTTCTTGGGACCCCACCTCATGAATTCAGTCACTGTCATTTCATTATTCAGTCCTGAAAGGTGATTTTGTGGTCACTGCACCGAATGATCTTTTGGGACCGAATCATGAAATGACAGTGTCACTGTTCATGAGGTGGGTTTCCAAAAATCCTATGTTGCAAATTTGGTGGAAAAATTCCCAAAAACATGACTGTGTTATGAGCATGCATTGCACAGTTTGTACGCATGCTCGTAACTTCAAGAATTTTTTATATTTTCACTCTAGATTTTCAGCATTGTCATTTTTTCACACAAATTTCTTATGAACAGTACAGCTGTCATTTTTCACATCCTGCCCAAAATGTGTTTTCGCACATGTGGTGCATAATGGCATGGTTGCTGTGGGAAATCAATGTTTGGGACAGATTTCGAAAAACACAGTGACACTGTTCATGAGTGGAGGTCCCAAAATGCATGTGTTAAAAATTTGGTGAGAAAAGTTCAAAAAATGACTGTGTTATGAGCGTGCATTTCTCAGTCTGCACGCACACTCGTAACTTCAAGAATTTTTTATACTCCAGCTTTTCAACATTGGCATTTTTTCACACCCCCTTATGAACAGTACAGCTGTCATTTGTCACATCCTGGCCAAAATATGTTTTCGCACATCCAGTGCACAATGTCGCAGTTGCTGTGGGAAATCAATGTTTGGGACAAATTAGAAAAATCACAGTGACACTGTTCATGAGTGGAGGTCCCAAAATGCCTATGTTGAAAATTTGGTGACAAAAGTAACAAAATGACTATGTTATGAGCATGCATTGTGCAGTTTCCACACACACTCGTAACTTCGAGAATTTGTAATGTTTTTACTCCAGATCTACAACATTGCCATTTTTGCACACCTCCTTATGAACAGTACAGCTGTCATTTTTCACATCCTGCCTGAACTCTGTTTTCACATATCTAGCACAGAATGGCATGGTCACTGTGGGAAATCAACGATCGGGACAGATTAACAAAATCACAGTGCCCCTTTTCATGAGAAGAGGTCCCAAATGCTTTCATGAGGTGGTGGTCACATAAAGTGCATGTTGAAAATTTGTAGTACAAATACCAACAAACACCCAGGGCATTAGGGGTTTCTAACCATAACATCTCACCCCATACAGACTGACAGGCATCAGGGTTGTGCCTTTGGATTGCTGGCTATAATGCTTATGTCATTCCACCCCCACCCTGCAGCCAGTGAGAGGCATTGAGGTGTGCCTTGGACTCTTCAGCCCCAAAATTTACCCCATTCTCCTATACTGCACCCATTTCAGCGTATCTCCTTACGGAATGGGGTGACTGTAAAGCTGAACACCCCAAGGCACACATCAACACTTGTCAGTATCTGCAGAGCAAGGTATGCTCTCATTCATTCAAGCACTCAGTGTTGCTCAGTCAGGCTGCCAGCCATGGAGGTGAGTGGAGGGCTGTGCCGGTGGCCTGATCGGGGTACTGGGGGGAGCCGGGGGTGCTGCTATCTAATGGGGTTGGGGGGTCCACTAGACAACAGGGAGATGAGGGTGAGTTTTTTTAATTAAAAAAATGGAGGGGGCAGGATAACTTGGGGAATGCTTATTTAATGTAATTATGGCCAGTGTTTGGCCAAGGGTGGGGAGACCACTAGACACCAGAGAGATGAGGGTGAATTATTTTTTTTTAAATAAAACAAATGGGGGGCAGGGTAACTTATGTGTGGGGGGTTCAATTTGCCAACTTGTGGTGGCTGGTAGCAGAGGGCAAAATTGTGGGTGAAATTGCAAAATTTTTCAGTAATTTCACGTAACATTTTGCCTGGCGAAATTGCCAATTTTTCAGCAATTTCACTAGAGAAATTTAATTTCTCTGCATCTCTAATATAGATTGACTGAATAAGTTAAGTCTCAAACTGTTGACAGAACAAGTACATCTGTACAAAGTGGTCCAAATGAAGAGTCCAATGGAAGAGTTCTAGCATATCAATGAGAGTGTTGTTAGTTACATGGGTTCAAAACATAGTCTGTAAAGACTTGCAAATGTGTGGGTGTGAACACACTCAAAATGTGGATGATTGTAACTGCTCTGCTCCTGCAAGCATATGAAGCACATGAGACATAGATGTGGTGACAGTGGATCATGGCATCAAACATGGCTGGAACATTGATTTCGCTGTTTTAAACTTATAGTGATGCAATGTGAAACTCCTGCCCATGGTGAATGGGCCAAGGATAGCTATGCAAAAAGTGGTGCACAGCCGCACAATCAGCAGGTGCATGGTGCCGAGGAAAGAGACTCCAAAGTTCCCCACCCCATTGAGCTGCAAGGTGAGGGGCAGGGTATGCAAGCATGATGGGTGTTCACTGGCCACAAATCGGGGGCACTGGCCTGAAATGCTCTCCAGTACAGAAAGCATTACAGGAGCAGATTGAGGGAGCAAGAAGTAGTGGCTCATAAGCCATGAGGTAGAGTGAATAGCACTGCAGGGTACCCAAGAGGAGAGAGAAGCAGCAGTGAGGAGGAATCCAGGATGCGAGGAGCAGTCAGACCAATACGGACTTGGGGCAGTGCTGTGATGTGGTGCTGGCAGCAGAGAAGGAGGCTGGGAAGGAAGTGAAAAAATATCCCCAATGAAAGGAGATCAAAAGAACATGTTACAAAGAATGGGGAGGGGAAGGGAAACGAGGAGGCAAAAGACACAGAAAGGTAAAAAGGCAGAGGAGGCACAGAGGGGAGAAGAGGTAGAGCCAGTCACACAGCACCAGAGTGAGTGTGACTCACTCTAAGCAGAGGGAGCATTCCTAGAAAGTTTAAATAGAGGATGGGGAGGCTCTATCCCCCCCATATAACCACAGGCTGCAGCCTTCCAATTATTTAGCTAAAAGGACACTGTTGTATTGGTCAGACTATTAGATTATTCTATTAAAAATAATGTTTTTGTTTGAAATCTTGATTTGGGCTGTTTAAAAGACAGTAATCATTTTTCCTAAGAGAGAAGGGTGAGATGGTGAATAGTCCCAATCACAAGGCTGGTGGTCAAGATAGAACCCAGTAAGCCAGGTCTGAATTAAGTGGTTATACTCACAGAGGTGTTACATGGTAATTCTGAGTGTTATCATGTAGCTCTGTGAGTCACCTTACATGGTAATTTTGAATAGTATCATGTAGATTTGTGGGTGACAATAACATTTAGTTATATGTTATTATGGCTATGAAGACCACTCTTACATCTGTAAGTGTGGTCTCACATGCATTCTTAGTTTGTGGGACCACAAACCATAGGTGAGAAGTTCTTACAACCTAAGAATGTAAGCAAAACCTGTCTTACCATTGTAAGAGTGATCTCTATGGCTGTATTAATACAGTTGTAGTAATATCAGTAGCTGCAGAAGATGTAGCAGTAGTAGCAGACTAATAGTAATAGTAGTGGTAAAAGTAGTAGCAGCAGAAGTTGTTTTAGTAGTACCAACAGCAGTGGTAGTAGCAGGAGAAGCGGTAGTAGTAGTAGAAGCAGTAGTAGCAGCAGAAGCAGTAGTAGTGGTATTAGCAGCAGTAGCAATAGTAGCAACAGCAAAAGCAGCAGTAGAAGAACTAGCAGCAGTAGCAGTAGTAGTAGCAGCAACAGTAGTAGTAGTATCAGCAGCGGGAGTAGTAATACCAGCAGCAGCAGTAGTAGATTAGCAGCAGTAGCGAGTGCTAACAGCACAGCTTAAGTAGTAGTAGCAGCTGTAGTAGCAGCAGCAGCCAGCAGCAGCAGCAGTAGCAGCTAGCAGGGCAACAGTAGTAGTACCAGCAGCATCAGTAGTAGCAGCCACAGTAGCAGCAGCACTATTAGCAGCAATAGTAGTGATTACTAGCAAGCGCAGTAGTAGCATTAGCAGAAGCAACATTAGTGCAGTAGCAACAGTAGTAGCACCAGACGTTGGGCAGTAGCAGCAGCAGCTAGAGCAGCAGTAGTAGCCACAGTAGCACAGCAGTAGCATTTGCAAATAGCAGCAGCAGTAGTAGCAGCAGCAAATAGCATTAGTAGTAGCAGCAGCAGTAGCAGCAGCAGCAGCAGCTGCAGTGGCAGTAGCACCAGCAACCAGCAGCAGCAGTAGTAGCAGCAGTGGCAGCAAACAACAGTAGCTGCAATAGTAGCAGCAGTAGTACCATCAGCAGCACTACCAGTATCAGTAGCAGCAGCAGCAAATAGCAGCAGCAGCAACAGCAGCAATAGCAGGAGCAGTAGCAACAGCAGTAGCACCCGCCAAATCATAGTAGCAGGAGCAGTAGCACCAGCAGCAGCAGCACCAGCAGCAGTAGTAGCAGCACCAGATGCACAAGTACCAGCAGCAGTAGCACCAGCAGCAGTAGCCGTAGTGGCAGCAAACAGCAGTAGCTGTAAGAGCAGCAAGTGTAGTACCACCAGCAGCACCAGCAGAGTAGCAGCAGCACAGCAGCAGCAGTCAGTAGCACTAAATGCAGAAGCACTTCACAGCAGTAGCACCAGCAAGCAGCGGGCAGCAGTAGCAGCAGCAGTAGCATTAGTGTCAGCAGCAGCAGTAGTACCAGCCAGCGCAACAGAAGCAGCAGCGTTAAGCAGCAGCATCAGCAGTAGTAGCAGCAGCAGCCGTAGCCAAACAGCAGCAGCCAAGAGCAGCAGCAGTAGCACCATCAGCAGCACCAGCAGTAGCAGTAGCAGTACTAGCAGCAGTAGTAGTAGTACTACATGCAGTAGTACTAGCAGTAGCAGAAGTAGAAGTTGTGGTCCCACAAACTAAGAATGCATGTGAGACCACACTTACAGATGTAAGAGTGGTCTTCACAGCCATAACTTTTGTATTTGACTTTTAATTTAGGTTAAAAAAACCAACATACAAAAAAAAAAGTGTGTGTTTGGGTTAACTGAACTGAATAGGTATCTGAAGAGTTGTCTAGGTGTAAATCTCAGGTGACTGAAAGGACTTAACTGCTGTGAGGTTTAAATTACTTGTAGAAAGATCTGGTAAGTAGGGGAGGGCTTAGCTTGAAGGAAGCTACATTTAAAGACTGCCTTAGAAAGTTTCTGGCTAATAGTTTGGGCACACCAGGAGAAAGGACTGCTGTGTGACTGACTTCTCTGCTGGGACGGGTATTGCCTCCTTCCATCCCTTCGCCACCCCTACCCAAAGCTAGTTCCATTTTTATAGGCACAGAATTTGACTGATAACAGGAACTTCCTGTTTAGGGGCAGGAAGTGAGTGATCACAGAACCACCGAGGACCCACCATCCTAGAAGGGGCAAGAGTAGCCTGGCCCTCTAGGCTGCTGGAGGTCTGCCTCTGAGAAAGTAAGTGGTCTACTATGAAATATAGGATATTCTTGTCTCAGAACAGGACAATCAGGAGCTTAAAGGGACACAGGCAGAAAGTGGCGAGAGAGAAAAAAAACAGAGGAAAAGAGTAAGGATTGCAAACAGTTAAGGGGCCAGAAATAAGACATGATTGGAGTGGTAGTGCAGTGGCTGTGAGCAGCAGTCTTCTAGGAGATGTTCTGGAGGATGCCGTGTTGTCTCATCTGCAGGCACCTCTGGGCTGAGGGAGGAGGTTGCCCATCTCCAGGCTGAGTTGGCCAGGATTGTGGGACCTCTTCCATCCAGGGACCACCAGTGCCACTGCCATTGCCTCAGAGGTTGCCAAGAAAGAGGAGTGGTTGGACCACAGTGGCTCAGGGAGGGTAGGGGTGGAACAGAGGTGCATCCCTCCATTGTACCTTTCCACAATTCCCATGCCATTCTGGCAAAGTGTGGTTCCTCTATGAGGCACCCACAGTGGAGACCAAGGAGAATGGTTGGAACCTCCACAAGGAGACCCATAGGAGGGTGGCAGGGGACCCTGCAGGGAAGGAAACAACCTTGGTGGGGGACTCCATTGTTAGGAAGTAGAACTGGGGAGGAAGGGAGAGGGAGGTAGGTGCCTGCCTGGCGCCATGGCTTGCAGGGACAGGAAGCGGAACTCTCAGGATTGCGGAGCAGCTGCACAGGGAGGGAGCTGGATGTCATTGTCCACCTAGGGACAAATGACCTGGCTAAGAAAGGAATTAGAGAAGTGCAGGAAGAGTTTGTGAATTGGGAGGGGCCTAGTCAAGTAGCATGCACGGTAACCTTCGGAGGTGCTACCATCTATGGCATAGGAGAGGCTAGGTGTTCCACACCATGAGTTCAATCAGTGGTTGGAAAACTGTGTGGAGCTCAAGGATTTGGCTTCATTGGACTGGGGTCCACCTGGAGTGATGCTGCTTATACTGGCATGATGGGCTGCATCTGTCCGGGAGGGAACCAGGATCCTAGGTGATAGGGTTTAAATGCTCATTGGCAAGCTTTTAAACCAGCCAAGGGGAGGCACTGTCAGGGTGCAGACCCCCATGTCAGGGGAAGGAATGACAAGGATATGATAGGGCATTCTTAGAATGGCAGAGAAAGGGAGATACTGTTGATGGGAGACCTGAATATGTCAGATGTTAACTGGAGCACATTTGCTGCAGCCACATCCAAGAGCAGGACCATTCTTGATGCCCACAGGTGGCAGGCATTAGACAGTTAGTTTCGGAACCCACTGTGAGGAACAATCTTAGACCTCATACTCTCAAATGGGAGCAGGAGAGATCTCAGATCTAGAAGTGGGTTGCATCTGGGGACAAGTGACCATCAAACAGTGTGGTTCACATACTAAACTCAGCTACAGAGCCGTCACAAAAGTGAGGGTACTGGACCTAGGAGGGCTGATTTTGGCAAGATGGGAGAGTGCTCAGGAAAGCACTAGCAAACAGGCTAGAAGGAGTGTGGAGCAACAATGGGGAATTATCAAACTGCCATCACAGAGGCAATAAGCCTTTGTGTGAAGCAAATGAACAAATCAAATGAAAGAAAAGCCACTATGGTTCTCAAAAGAGGTGGCTGGAAAGTCAGGAAGAAAAAGGTAGCTCTGGAAGTATAAGGAAACACAGAAGGAGCAGGACAGAGAGCTGTACCAGTTAAGGCAGAAGGAAGCAGGGAAGAAGTCAGAATAGCAAAGGCCCAAACTGAGGAAAAGATAGCCAACCCAGTTAAGAAGGGGATAAAACCTTTATAGGTACATCAGCGAGCCAAGAAAGACAAAGGGAGGGATAGTGAGGCTGAATAGAATGAACAGTGGGTGGGCAGAGGGGACAGTGAAAGCAGGAATACTGAATGAATATTTCTGCTCAGTATTCACAAAAGAGGAGGGAAGTGCCTAATCCAATTAACAGAAGCACTTTGATAGTGGGGTCGATCCAGTCCTTTCACAGAAGAAAGGGTTCTGGCAAGAACTCCTAAAACTGAAGGTGGACAAAGCAATGGGTCCTGATGGAATTCACCTGAATTCTAAAAGAATTAAGGGAGGAACTAGTGAAACCACTGGCTACTCTTTTTTAATAAATCATGGGAGGATGGTGGTACCCACAGGACTGGAGGAAGGCGGATGTGATTCCTTCACAAAAGTGGTTCCAAGACAGACAGGAAACTAAAGACCTGTCAGTCTGACCTCTGTGGTAGGGAAAGTGATGAGTCCTGAAGGAAAGAATGAGTCAGTACCTAGAAGCCAGGAGCACAGGACCCAAGGCAGCATGGGTTCACAGCTGGAAGGTCATGACAGACTAATCTAATAGATTTCTTTGACTGGGTGACCAAAGTAGTAGACCAGGAGGGCTGTGGACATGGCTCACCTAGACTTTAGCAAGGCATTTGACACAGTCCCACACAAAGATTATTAGTCAAATTAACCAGCCTGAGAGTGGGACCCAGGGTGGAGCCTGGGTAAACATTGGCTGGACAACAGGACACAGAAGGTAATTGTAATGGAGTCCATTCTGAAGAAAGGGGGGTTACTAGTGGGCTACCGCAGGGTTCAGATTGGGTCCAGTCCTTTTAATGTCTTCATCAGTGACATTGCAGAGGGACTGAAGGGAAAGTATGCCTTTTGCAGATGACACAAAAATCTTCAACAGGGTTGATACACAAGGAGGTGTGGAAAGGATGAAAAGGGACTTGGCAAGGTTGGAGGAATGGCCAGAAGTATGGCAGCTAGGATTCAATGCAAAGAAGTAAAATAATGCACCTGGGAAACAAGAACCCAGGGAAGAATACACAATGGGTGGGGAGGTAGTAACAACAACAAAAAGGAAAGGGACCTGGGGGTAACTATATCAGATGACCTTAAGGTGCAAGCAATGTGAGAAGGCAGTAGGGAGGGCTGGGGTATACTAGGATGTATAGGAGAGGCATCATCAGCAGAAAACAGGAAGTTGTTATCCTCTGTACAGACAGTTGGTGAGACCTCATCTGAGTACTGTGTCCAGTTCTGGAGACCCCATCTCCGCAAGGACATAGACAAGATAGAGGCAGTCCAGAGGAGGGCAACTAAAACGTGCAGGGTCTGCAAGAGAAGCCGTATGGAGGAGAGACTAAAGGAGCTTAATATGTATACCCTTGAGGAGAAGGGAGAGGGGACATGATAGAAACTTTGCACCCCAGTGAATCAACAAAGTCCAAGAGGGTAGCATTTTCAGAAAAGAGACTTGCAGAACAAGGACAATTTAAAGATAGAAGGAGGGCGGTTAGGGGCAATGTGAGGAAGTATTATTTCACAGAGAGGTAGTGATGGCTGGAACAGCCTCCTGAGGAGGTTGGGGTCTAAAACTGTGGAGAATCTAAAAATGCATGGGACAGACATAAGGCACTTTTGTGGGATAGGAAGAAATAGGCTGTTGGTTAACTAGATCTGCAACTCTATCCTGTAGGTAGGGAATGGGCAGACTAGATGGGCCTAGTGGTCTTTATCTGCCGTCAAAGTCCAGGCGTTTCATGTTCGCGTAGAAGCAGTAGCAGCAGCAGTAGTACTAAAGCAGCAGTAGTAGCAGTAGCAGCAGCAATATAAGCAGCAGCAGCAGTATCAGCAGCAGTAGCAGCGTTAAACAGTACCATTAGCAGCAGTGGCAGCAGCAGCAGTATCGAGCAGCAGCAGAAGCAGCGTAGCCAAGAAAATACCACCGCAGTAACAGCAGCAGCAGCAGCAGGTTGTTAGCGCAGAAGCACTAGCAAGCCGTAATAACAGCAGCACTAGCAGCAGCAGCAGCAGCAGCAGCAGCACATCTGGCCAGCAGCAGCAACAGCAGGAAGCAGTGAGTAGTACTATTGCCAGCAGCACCGCCACCAGCAGAAGTGGCAGTAGCAGCAGCAGCAGCAGTATTAGCAACCACCAGCAGCAGTAGCAGCAGCAGCACAACAGCAGCACCAGCAAGGTTGCAGTGCTGCCAAGCGCGCAGCACCAGAAGCCAGCCACAGCCACAGCAGTGGCAGCATCAGCAGCACATGTTGCAGTAGCCACCAACAACCAATCAACAGCAGCAGCAATTCCAGCAGCGGTAGTAGTATTGCTGCTAGTAGCACCAGCAGCAGTAGCACCAGACGGCAGTTCCGCAGCAGCATTACCAGCGGCAGTGCACCGCGGCAGCAGCAGCAGCTGCGCAGCAGCAGCACCAGCAGTAGCAGCAGCAGCAGTGTTGCGGCGGTTAACCAACAACACCAGCAGCAGCGCAGCACAGGCAGCGGCAGTAACAGCAGCAGTACCAGCACAGTAGTAGCACCATCAGCAAGGCAGTAGTAGCAGTGACCAGTAGTAGCAGCCGTCACCAGTACCTGTTGCAGTAATAGCAGGCTGCAGCAGCAGCAGCAGCAGCAGCAACAGCAGCAGCAGTAGTAGCAGCCGCAGTAGCATTAGCAGCAACAGTAGCAGTACCAGCAGCAGTACCAGCAGCATTAGTACCAGCAGCAGCAGCAGCAGCAGCAGCAGCGTAGGCAGCAGCAACCAGCAGTACCAGCAGCAGTAATAGTAGTAGCAGCAGCAGTAGTAGTAGCAGAAGCAGTAATAATAGCAGCAACAGTAGAAGTAGTAGCAGCAGCATCAGTAAAACTATTAGCAGAAGTAGTACTGCTAGCAGCAGTGATAGTAGCAGCAGCAGTATTAGTATTATCAGCAGTAGTACTACTAGCAGCAGCAACTGTTGTAGCAGCAGCAGTAGTAGTAGTAATAACACCAGTAGTAGCAGTAATAGCAGCAGTGGTAGTAGAAGCAGCAGTAGTAGTACTAGCAGCAACAGTAGTAGCAGCACTAGCAGTAGAGCTGTGTGGAATGGGAAAATTCTAAATCCATGGAATTTCAATGAGTGTTCACAACTAACCTTTCAAGTTAGAGATCAGAAATTTGGAATATGCACTCTTTGTGACAAAGGCTACAAACATGCCAAATATTATGTAATTTGGTGGGATACTTTCAAAATTATAGGTGCTCAAATGTTGTCATTTTATTGTTTGAGCGAATTTTAAAAACATTTTTATCTGCACATACCTTAATGTTCTATTGGGTCAGGGATCTTAAATTTAGCATAATTTATTGATGATAGGTGTTCTAACAATGTGCCAGATTTCATGACAATAGGATGCATTTGTCTCAAAATTATATGTGCTCAAAATCTGTCATTTTATTTTTTTCAGGAAATGTCATGAAAACATTTTGTCTACATATAACTCAGGCAACTTTGGAGCTAGACATGTGCAAATTAGTATGGATAACCTTTTTGTAATGTTTATAGAATGATCTCAATATGGAGAGAATTAGATAGGAGATTTTTAAGTTAGAGGGGTTCAAAACTTTAGTATGTAAATATTTGCAAAACTTTCTGAAAACTATAAAAAATGTGAATGTTTGTAACTTCTCTGCTCTTGAATGCATAGAGTTAACATTTGACATGCATATCCATACTCCGTCTATCCTGGTGTTTAACATAACTGGATAAATTGGTTAAGCAGTTTTAATTTTACAGAAGAAGAAAAAATGATTAGTAACATGTTCTCACATATTTATTTTGATAGCATATTCTGTAGATGAAGCATCCAGAATTTTTTTGTGTGGAATTTAACATTAGCAATGCACTTATAACTACTTCATTTGATACGCTGAGCTGAGCTTTTTGCAGTCCTGCTGTTCCTCACTAGTGACTACCCCACCTTCTCTTTTGGCATAGCCAGATTAATTCAGTAGAACTACTGATCCCAATGATATCCTCTTCATTTTTTACAGTGACAAACTTCCTTAAAACATGAGTCACCTACTCCTTTTCCTATCAACTTACCCTGTTGGAATAGCCAGAATTCTTTCTTCCTGCTGCCCAAGACATTGTCTTCCCCCTCTACATCTTTTTGAGTACCTGTAAGTCCTAGACTTGCATGCACAACAGGCTCCCTGGATCATAAATTTACTCGATGTGATCCTTAAATATCCTGCATTCAGGTTGGAATTGTTGACACTCTGTGCTTTCTTGCTCCAACCTGGAGGTCTACCACTGTTGTGCTACCCAGTTCAGTTGTCCATTTCTTGGTGAAACTGTGCATCTAACTCCTGAACCTGGTGACCCCCTCTGCTACCTGCCACTTATACCCCCATCCTTTAATTAGAACCCCCCAGGTAAGACTGAGTGAAATTAGAAAATTCCAGTTTTATAGAATTTTTCATAAAATTCTGCAATTTTCACAAAGACTCAGGGGTTTTGACTTCAAATATAGATGTTATTTTGCAATTTCTCACAGCAAGCAATTAATAAAATTGGCACACACAGTACCCTTGTAAGGTATATGAACCTGCCAAATTTAATGGAATTGCATTCTCTAGTTTTAAAGTTTCAGGGGTTATAAATTTGTAGTTTGCATTCTTGCAAAATTTAATTATTAATGTTGTGAAAGTTTGACTACCTTTAATTTAATTCCATTTAAAGCTGAAAATATAAACTTTTTCAGAAATGACCATGTGGTATAGTAGTTTAAATGTTTCAACTCTGGTTAAATTTGGATAAGTAGTTTTAAAAGTAGAGGGAATTAAACAAAATTAAAAATGTGGCAACATGTTTGGCAGGCTATAACACAGTCCTATTTAAAGCTAGAAATCTGAAATGCTGTGCATGTACGAATGTAGTGATAACCTGTATTCTTGGCAATTTCTGTAATATTTCAATGACTACTATCAAAGTTATACTAAATTTATAGAAATCCAAATTTTGGCAAAATATTTGACTACCTATAACCCAGCTTCCATTAAAGCTTGGGACTTAAAACATGGTGTATATATGCATTCTATGCGCTTCTCTACATCTTGATATTGTGGAGAAATGTGGAGAAGAAATTTTAAAATGATCTCAAAATAACTGAAAATTAAATTTTGATTAAATGTTTGGCCATCCATAGTTTCATCCCCTTTCAGTCTAAAACCCTGACATTTGTCACATTTGTAAGCCATGGGTTATTGCTTACTTATTTGGAAGCGTACTTTTAAAATTATAGTGAAATAATTGAAATTTAACATTTTGTGAAATTCCGCAGAACTTTTGTGAAAATTCTGAGGAATTCTGTGGAAACAGAAGGGTCATTGCACAGCCATTCTGTGGGCAGAATTTTATATTCCACACAACTCTTACTAGCAGTAGTACTAGCAGCATCAATAGCAGCAGTAGTAGTAACAGTAGCAGTAATAGTAGCAGCAACAGTAGAAGAAGTAGTGGCAGTGGTAGCAGCAGCAGCAGTAGTACTATTAACATCAGTAGTACTCCTAGCAGTAGTGGTAGTAGTAGTAGCAGCAGCAGCAGTCGTAGTACTAGCAGCAGTATTAGTAGCAGTAGTAGTAGCAGCAGTAGTGGCAGTAGTAGTAGTAGCAGCAGCAGTACTAGTAGCAGTAGTAGTAGCAGCAGTAGTAGTAGTATTAGTAGCAGTAGTAGCAGCAGCAGCAGCAGTAGAAGCAGGAGTAGCAGTAGTAGTAGCAGCAGCAGCAGTAGCATTATTTATATATTTATTTAAATCTCGGATTACGGTACCTTTGAGTCAAAAACTCATTTACAAAGGTTCCACATCAAAATGAAACAAATACAACAGCAAATTAGATTGACACAGCTCCTGCATGAGCTTCATGCATGGATAAATGGTTAACAATATAAATTTGACGTTACACTAAGAAGTGCAAAAATTATAGGAAAGGGAAGGTGCCACAGGGGCAGAGAGAGTTGCTGTCAGAAATTTGACTTTGTCAAGGGTGTACAGAGGGAGGACTGAGGGGAAAGCAGTACGGAATATTAGGAAGAGCAAACAGCAAGAGGCAGTTGTCAGTAATTAGGAATAGCCTAGTGAGGAGGGGAGGTAGTGAAGTTAGGGGAGGGAGGGGCAAAGGAGAGAGAGAGAGGGGAGGGAAAAGGGGGAGAGAAACAAGGGATTCTAGGGGACAGGGATTGAGGGGAAAGGAAAAAGAGAGGGGGAGGGTCTACATGCGGCAATCACAGCTGCAAAGAGAAGTAAGGTAGTGTCTGAGTTTGTGTTTGAAGGGCCTAGCGTAGACTCATTTAGAATGTTCAGGGATAGTGTATTTAGCCTGGTAGGAGCAGTAGTACTAGCATCAGCAGCATTACTAGTAGTAACAGCAGCAGTAGTAGTAGCAGTGGTAAACAAATTCTGGTCAGAGATGAAATGGCTGTGGAGAGCTTTATGGAGTGCTTTTACCCATTATTTCTAATGAATTTGCACAATGCAGATCTGCTGAGAGGCAGTTTCAAAGTGGTCTTTCTTTTACACATTTTTTTACAATGTGTTTTCCTAGAATATGCCTGCTGATTACTATGTATTTAGCCTGGATAGTTCACAGAAGACATGGCATCTCTTTTTCAGTGGGGCTCTATATCTACACAATATTGTGCTGCATTGTGTAAAATCAAAACACACTGAAAACAATATTTTGCATCTGGACTAGGCTACCCTGAATAAATACGTTATAAAAATGGTAAAAGGCATGACCCCACTGAAAACAAGATATTGCATCTAATCTGGGACATCCTGAGTAAATACAGTGCAAAAATGTGTAAATGAAGATCCCTATGACAATGAGATGTACCATCTCCCCTGCCCTGTCCAGGATACAAAATATAGGATAAGAAATATTTAAAGGAAATGTAGTGTAAATGAAATTTCACTGTGTTTACTGACATAAACCAACAGTTCCTTTATTGTTTTATAACATATTAGATTGCAGTATTTATTTCAAATGTTGTGGCCATGAGGATGCTGTGTACTGTGTGTGTGTGTGTGTGTGTGTGTTTGTTTGTTTGCTGTAGCTCAATGTATTTTTTCCCCAAAAAGCATAGTAAGGAGGTAATATAGTGCAGTGGTTTAAGGCTCTGAGCTGCAACTCTGGAGACCTAGGTTTGAATCCTATAGCCCCACTTGCATACTGTGTGACCTTGAGCAAGTCACTTAACTTCCTTGTGCTCCCAGGTCACACCTGTAAGCAAGCTTTCAGCTTACTGTGTCTCTCCTGGTTAAAAAAAATGCCTGGTGATTGCTACATATTTATCCTTGATAGTTCACAGAAGAGACCTGACAGGTGTCTGAGACAGTGCTTCTCAGATGGTGTCTTAATAGTAAATCTTTTTTGGAGATTTCTTGCTGAAAAAGGGTGACATTTATAAGGTATGAATCTTTCTTGAAAGAGAATCCCTGCCCAACTGAAGCTAGTAGCAAGAATATGTTTAAATGCTAAGGCCCAGATATTCAGACTGTGCCTGGCAAGGGTGCAAGCCTGGGTGCAGCGCAACTGGGATGTGCCGGGGCCAGGACCAGGTGATATTCAGCGGTGACTTGCCATGGCGCAATACTGTTGAATATGGCACAGACTGCACACGAAGCAGTGACACTGCTCCGGTGCAAGCCATGGACAAGGAGCATGGGGATGTGCCAGCACAACTGCAGTTGCACTAGGCGCATCACCCACGATATTCAGTGGAGGGCATGCAAATGAGGACATAATATATGCAAGGCCACAAATGGGACCATTTGCATGTCATTATGGCCCCGTTTTCATGCCTTGTGCAGGGCAGCCCGGCGACTTGTGCCTGGTGCCCTGCACAGCATGACATGTGCACAGTCGGGGTCCTGGGGCATCCCCTGCTCCATAGCCATGATCACGGTTACATGCCATAGTACAAAGCTCTAGTAGTCTAGTGGCCCCCTCCCTATTCCCTGAGTCTCTGATGAATGTAATGGTAGACTTTCCCTGGTAGTCTAGTGGCCCCCCTCCTTCCCGTGTCCCCGATCGCTGGAATAAGACCATTATTTAAGTCCCTGGTAGTCTAGTGGTACCCCCTGCCCGTTGCCATGATCGCGGTACAGTGCCATATCATATTCCCCCTGGTGATCGAGTGGCACCCCACCCTCCCCACACAGAACCTTGCCTTACTCGCTCCCCTGTCCTCGTGGGCGGCTGCGCGTGCCTGCATACTGCCCGACCACTGTCGGACGATAGGTACAGTGTTTCTGTAGCCTATTGGTCCACAGTAGTTGACTAATGGGCTTGCAGGGCATACTGATATTAAGTATCCCGAGCGTGAATGAGTCATTCATATTTGGACTGTCATGCGAGTATGCCCGATGCCCATTGGTGCACATCGGACGAATGGGCTACAGCCCATACTGTACCTATCATTTGGTGGGTGGCTGGGTGGTGGCGCGGCGGGTTGCAGCCACCTGCTGATGACGGGGGAGCGGGTGGGCAAGGGGTCTGTGTGGGTGGAGGGGTGGGGTGCCACTGGATCACCAGGGGGAATATGATAGGGTCTGTACAGTGATCGTGGCAATGGGCGGGGGATACCACCAGACCACCAGGGACTTACAAAAAGGTCTTATAACAGTGATCAGGGACACAGGAAGGAGGGGGGCCACTAGACCACCAGGGACAGTCTATCATTACATTTATCGGGGCATCAGGGACTCAGGAGGGGGGTCCACTGGACTACCAGGGATGTGTGTGTGCCTGTGAACAGTGTTCTGGGTGGGTGGGTGGCCACTCACGGCTGGGAGCTGCTGTGTTGCACCCTGCAATACAGCGGCCCACCTATGGGTGGCCAGGAGTTGTTCCCACTCCTCATGGGCTCAACTTTGAGCCCCCCTATGTGGGAAACTGCAGGGTTGTGCCAGCATATGCGCCACACATCCTGGGCTGGATATCAGAATGTGCCAGCATATGCATGGGCACACCCCCTGCATCTCTGCCGCATACAATTACATTGCACCCTGGTGCATCAGGATTTGTGCTGCACCTGGCAGCCCTTTCAATATCCCACCAGGGTGCAATGAGGGGTTGCACCAACGCAACTCTGTTGCGGGATGCGCAACCCCTTTGAATATCTGGGCCTAAGTATTTAAATGTGCAAGTTGTTGCATTTCAAAGGGGGTAAACAAATCTCCTTTTTAATAGGCAACCAATATTTAACAAGCTGTTTTAATTTCCTAATGTTCATCTGATAAGCAGCTTGGAGTTATGTCTTCAGCATTCTAAAACAGAAAGAAGGGAGTATTTTGTTTCAATTGGCATAGTGATTTGTAGATGTGGAAGGATACACTGAAAACTCAAAAATGTGTTCCGCAATACTCCATTTTTTCAGCTACAGACAGCAAGATGGCTGTAGGCTCTGCCCACAGCCAAAAAATGCTTATTGCAGTATACAGCTAACTGAGGGAAAGCTAATTTGCAATGGCTTCTCAAATGAACCCTGGTTGCAAAGGAGAAACTGAAATGATTTAGTGCATCATCATACAAACTATACAATACTGCATGTATACTAAACACCACTTCTATGGGATCAACCATTTTGACAGTTTGAACCACAGTTTCTTGAACTGTATCCATTTCTTGATATTATTAATTGAGGTACAGTAAACCAATAACACATTAAAAAAATATTTAAATGTGCCTGTCTCAAGGACATGAGTGTGTGAGACACTCCCTGTTGAGTAAGAGCATTTCACATGCATTAATGCTGTTCAGTGCACCTGGGAAGTGTGATTATATCACCTTATAAAATGTAATGTGCAGCAGAAAACTAGTGATCTGATTGGTCAATAGCTGTCCAGACCTGTGTGGTAATTGACTAATAACTGCATGGATCTGGAAAGTGCCTTAGAATTTTTGAAATTTCTTTTCTAGGTTGACCTAACTGCACAGAACTACCACTACACTGCTTAGGAATTCTCAGTAATTGTGACAGTTGGGAAAACCAAAAAAGGTTCAACTAATAACACAAGTGACTTAATCTGTCAACCAATCTGACCTCTTTGAAGTTGCAAACCCAGCTGTTTGGTGAGGGAACCGATGTAATGTACTGGTGATGAAGATTTATTTCATCTTAATTTAACAATTTATTTAGTCTTCTTTTTTTACTATTTTGGTGCCATTTTAGAAACGCAATAACATGTGCCAAGGCTTGTGATTATTGGGTAATTACTGCACCCCCCTACATCTGTGGTAGAAGGGCACTGTTTAATGCCTAGGGCCTTCAACCCACAGAGTGGAGGGGCATGCGGTAATTATGCAATAACCCCCATGCCCTGTCATGTGTTATTGCTTACATAATGGCACATCCTGGAGTGTCTTGTTGTGCTTATAAAATGGCTTTTAAATGTCAGACTTAAAATTAATACAAATAAGAAGGAATTATAGTAGAATAACTCAGAGGTTAGAGTAACGAGCTGTGAATGAGCTTGGTACTAGTGTCACTGGTACTAAGGGTGCTGGAGGTGAGGCTACATCACCTGGCTTGAAGTACAGAGGTGCTGTGCACCTGCTGGTGCTGTCTGGTTCAGAGACTGCTGATATGATGAGAAAGCCTACCTGCTAGTTTCGTGAATGTTCTTGCGCACTGTGAACTGCATTTTTTTGTATTACATTTACAAAAAAATCTCTGATCAGGCCCATTGCCAGCTGTGCTTTGTCAGGTTCAAACAAACCCCCTGCCATGACCCCCCCTATTTTTCTTTTTTTATTCCTGTTTGTTTTTGACTGAAGCCCCCCATTTTTCTTTTTTGTTTTCTGTTTTTTTTGACTGTGTGTCCCTTTAAATATCCCCCTGACTGCCAGCAGTCTGTTCGTGGTGTGCATACATTACATTTGTCTTTTGCCTTCCCCTTAACGCACCCCCCACACCACTCTTTCTAATTGGCTAATCTTTGAGTGGCTGATGTCCTTGAGTCACGCTCCTTGACCCCTATAGCGAGAGAACAGCACATGCAGCCATGGCTCAAGATCGCGCCACAGAATATGTCAACTCAGTAGTGGACACCCGTCCATGATGATGCTGACTGACAGCTAAGGCGAGGAGGTGCACAGAGGGGAAAGTGGATGTCAGCTTAACTATTTTCAGGAACTGGCATCACCTGGTAAGCTGATGATTTGTGTTGTGAAGTTCCTCACTTTGTCCCTGCCCTGCAGTAAACTCAGCTGGTTAGCATTCTGTCCCCACCTGGGGTAGATTGAACCACTTTGCCATCCCTGCCCACAGTAGGCTCACCCATGCTATGGCCACACTCATACCATGGCTGCATGTGCAAAATAAAAAAAAAAATCACTCTGTGCAACAGTCTGCCTCTCACTATGCACCTGCCAGAGTGGTCCAAGTCCCCTGCAGATGCAGCTTATGGCCAGACTCTGAGTCAGCCTAGTCATTTTCTGGGCCAAACCAACTTTGTCAGCCCACTGACAAGCCTTGGAAACATAATTGTGAGCTACTGTGCTTGGTTGCCCACCTCAGTCTCCAGTTCCTGTCACCAGAACAGTGACTGATCTCGAGAGATGGGACCTATTAACCTGGCAAGGGAGTGAACGTTCTAAATTCATCTCACTTCATTTGTCATGGGAATAGTTTTGTGCCAGCAGTGTTGCAGCTGAGATTCAATGCAAAAAAGTGCAAAATCATGCATTTGGGGTGCAAGAACCCAGGGAAGGATTACATGTTGGGGTTGGGGAACTGATGGTTACCAAACAGGAAAGGGATTTGGAAGTCATTATATCTGACGACCTAAAGGTGGCCAAACAATGTGCCAAGACTGTGGGGAGGACCAGTGGGATGCTGATGTGCATAGGGAGAGGTATCACCAGCAGAAGACAGGAGGTGGTGATGTCACTGTATAGATCATTAGTGAGGCCTCCTTTGGAATATTGTGTCCTGTTCTGGAAACCGCATCTCTGTAAGGGCGTAAACAGGGTGGAGGCAGTTCAAAGAAGGGCAACAAAGATGGTGCAGGGTCTGCACCAAAAGTCATATGAGGAGAGACTGGGAGACTTCAATATGTATACCCTGGAGGAGAGAAGAGACAGGGGAGATATGATAGAAACCTACAAATATCTAAAAGGCATAAACAGGGGACCAGAGGGTAGCATCTTTCAGAAAAGGAGATGCCCAGGAATGAGGGGGCATGACATGAGGTTGGAAGGAGGTAGACTAAGGGGTAGCATGAGGAAGTGTTTCTTCACAGAAAGGGTGGTGGATGAATAGAATAGACTCCCAGCAGAGGTGGTGGGGCAAACGCGGTGGGGGGATTCAAGCATGCATGAACAGGCATAGGGGAACCCTAGCAATGAGAACGAGGAGGTAAAGCTGGAGATCAAGTTGGGTCTGCGGTTTTCACAGGAGGCAAGGAAAATGGGCAGACTGGATGGGCCAAGTGGTCTTTATCTGCAATCATTTTCTATGTTTGTATGTTTCTATGTGCCATGCTGCTATTGTATTGTTTTGGGTACATGCAGATGGCTTTGTTTTTAGGAAGATGGGCCTTGTTAAAAAAAAAATCTTTCACAGGACATTACAATGGTGGCATTGCTGGTCAGAAATGCTGTAAATGTACTGTGTGTGTATGTAACCTTGACATCTACTGTCACCTCCTCCTGGATATGTCAGTCACTGAAAATGTCTTCTCTCAATGTGAGAGACATTAAATAATCATCAAGTGTAAGAAGAGATGAAGGATTGGGAGAGGCCTGAGCCTCTTAGGTGGTGACAGTGTGTGAAAAATAAAACTTGGGCATTAGGGGAGTCATGGGTGGAAGCATGTTGCAGCATTGAGGACACTACTTCTGGGGCTTGGGGTGTGGCAGGGAGGGTTTTGTTTTCTAAATATAGTGAGTCAGGCTTCTGTAAGGGGTGTCAGCAGAATACAGTATATACACCAAAAAGTCAGCAGACATCGCAGTCACTTAGGTGCCATTACAGCTGCAGACTCTAGGTGCCTGTAGCCAGCCAGAGAATGACATATTTTTTACATGAATCAGGGGTTGGGGGAATGGAACAAAAGTATATTTTATCTGCAATGAGAGCCCCAGAATTCAACACAGAGCATCTAAAACCCTAGAACGTCTGGGGGCCACCACAGCCTTTACAGAAAATGTTTTTACACACTTTCCACATGAAAATGTACTCTCATCTACAAAAAGAACCCCCCCCCACAATAAAAATCCTGGCAACAGCCCTGCTGATATTCTTCTTTTTTGCGACATTTTTTATACATTCCATATGGCTGCCTATACAGGGTTTATAGTTTGATTCAGTGGCTTTCAGCACACCCATTATAAAAATTGTTCCAGCGCCACTGCTTGATACATCCACATGACTTGAGTTTGATTACTACAACCTCCAGTAGCATACTGTGTAACTCTAAACAAGCCACTTAAGCTCCCGGGTCGCCCCTGAGAAGAGGCACTTGTGCCTAGTGGGCCTTACCCAGTTACCAAAGCAATAAAAAAGTTATTTTAGACAGATACAAATTAAGATATTTAATTGACATATGCTTTCATGTTAACTTAGACAAATAATAAAAATAAATACATAGTTCGTATTCTGTTGATGAGGTAGCTTAAATCACTAAAAGACAATGAAAACCCTGTGTGGTGCACAGTTTTATTAAAATAACATTAGTTGCCTAATTTGCCTTTCATGCCAATACAGGTGTTTTTAATGGAATGTGTTCAAAACTGCTGAACCCACCCATTTGTTTGGGGAGGGATCAGCTTTCTCCAGAGCAGACACATCCCTGATTCATATGCATGCGTTGTTATGAACTTAAGGAATTTCTGTAACCCGTTTGGGTCTGCCTCTGCCCGATGAACTGTGTTTTCCCACCTTTCCTTGTTTTGTTTATATTACTGCTGCCTTTTCTTAGTTTGTTTCTTTTTTCTTTGTCTTTGTGCACATTCAACAGATGGAATGTCTACCGTAGAATACAGGGATTTCAAAATCCTTCTCAGTTGCACTGGCAGAATGATTCTCTCCCAATAGACAGACACACACACACACACACACACACACACACACACACACACACACACAAAACAAATGCCTCATATGGACCAAGAGGCTCAATTTATCTATCATGGTAAGCAGCAGAGCATTCCTGAGTAAGCAGGTAAAGACACTGTAGGAGGAAAACTTTTCATGGCCAGTAAAAGAACATTAGCAATGAAACACAAAATCACACATACCCCAATAACACAAAGTATGATGGAATGTATATGCAAATCACCGTGAACATTTAGACTGGTTCTGCTTTAAGCAGGAGTCAATAGTGGCAAATAGACTCTCACAAAATCTGCAGGGCTTGAGAACATAAATTTGTGTGGTGATTTGCATATGCATCCCATGATGTTTTGTGGTAAAGGTATGTTTGATTTTGCATTTCTTTAGAACCTGGCTTTGTTGCCAATTCTCTTTTCAGGTAACCTTTACCTCAGTGCTTTGATGCTAAGGCTCTTTGTCTTTTTAACTAATAATGAAAAGCACAAACTGTTCTTCATTTATTTGATCTGTTTTATGTGCATAAGGAGATATGGTGATCAAGGAAACAACATTCATTTGTTTTCTTTATTTAAGGTAGTTTCATTTTTAGGTCCTAGTTGAAGTTTTGTGGCGAATAACGGTGGCAGCCATATTTTTGATACTAGATCAGTTTTGGCTGTAGGGGCACTGTTTTGCTGATTGTGTGATGTGGCTGCCAACAAGTACCAATCCTAAAGAGTGCAATTATAGTGGCACAATTGCCCAGCTTGGATGGTATGTTAGCCAGTCAGGTGGCTTAATTTTTCTTACTCATTTTATAAAATGAAGTTTAGAGGAGTTTTTGTACTTTAAAGGAGCATTAGACATGAGAACATGATGTCCCCCACTCCCACTACTCTTTGTTGAATTATGGTCTAACACAGCATATCAAGGCAAACATAACCGTGGTGTAATTATGACACCTCAGAAGCAGAAGCTCATGTGCTCTGCATTTTCTTTTGCTCTGTTCTTCAATACATATCAAGTGGAAGTTAAAGGGTAATCAGATATAGCTTTATCAATACTCATCAGCCTCTACTGAATACTGAATCAATGATAAGCCATTGCCATGTTTTTAAATGACATGGTGAAAGGCGTGATGCTGCATGATTCATTGTGGCCTGCTGCTATGGGTTGTAAAGCAGTAGTTCGTTAATCTCTGCTTATCCACCTCATTTGTCCAGTGAGATGGCCCAGCAGGACCTCCTTCCACCACACTTACCCTAGCCGAACACACCAGTAACTGGAGCCTAACCAGTCTCCTCTCCTGCAGTCTGTTCCACTGTCTACTCCATGCTTAACTCCTTAGTGGGGCCTCCATGGACCAATACAAAAAGTAGAAGGCTGGACTCCCGGTAGTTGTGAGAGCTGCATACCATTTAATTTACATTCCACCAATGAGAACACCAATGTTTCATGGGTTACTCCTTTGTCAGGGTACAGTGGTTTTACATTATTGTCTGCTTCAGAGACAATTTATGTGTTTTTCTGAGGTGTTCTGTCATCTCTAGGCATTTTCCTTATGTGTTGAAAGTGCTTAATGAGACCATACCCACACTTTAACACGGCCTTCCTTTTTATGACACAGTTTCAGCCATAATCTGTTTTAGACTTGCGTTCTGCTGTTCCATTGGAATAGGTCGCCTGCTTCCACTCTACCTAGAGCTGAGACCTGTTTAGATCAGGCATGCCATGAGGTACTAATCCGAGGGAGGTGCAGCAGGGGAGAGATGAACTGGCATGTTGACCCATGTAGACATGGGTACGGAGCAGGGTTCATGTGCCTGCTCAAGAGCTTATCCCAGTTCTCCTCTGCTTTTTTTCCATGTTAATTCAGAACATGCTGGTACATCACCCCGCTATGTGGATTCCTCCGAAAGCAGCCCACTCCCAGCATGCTCTGCTTTGCAAGCCCTTATGCCTGCTGCCAGTAGGGAAGGCAGCAATCAGTGTAGTCTGTGCATAACTAGGTTCCATAGCGCTCTGCAGCACTTTGTCCTGATTACTGTGGCAGGGCTTGCATGCTTCTGTGGCAGCATTTTCTGACTTCTGCTGCATGAATTGTTCATTTCTGTGGCAGAATGCAGCTCTGCCATTGGCTAAAATATGATGTGATGTCCTCAATGACATCACATACTCAGCATAGAGGAGGTGATTCAGGATAAACAAGATGGGGAAGGGAGCTGGACACTGTGGAGAAACTGTCTATTTGAATAAAAATGCACCAAGAACAATGAATTCTGTGGCCCTATTTATTTCCTGCAGCATGATGCAAATTCTGCAGAAAATTCCACAGCCATGATTTCGCAGAATTCCAGTGGTCTTGCTCATAATGCATCCCAAACAAGTGAGCTGTGAGCTAAAGCTCAGTCCTCCCAAGTTGAACTCAGCTTCTGACATCCTGGGCTGATGGTGTGAACCTGGGTCATGTATGCCAGAGAAGTCCTCCACTGCTCTGTGCTCGAGGAGGGGAGTTTTCCAGCCAAAACTCAACACTCCCTGACAGCCTCTACTCCAGATGTCCATGGCTTGTGGTGGGAACCGAGGTTGCTGACATGCCCGAAAAGCCCCCCTACCATTCTAAAACATGGAATCTGCCCTGGGCAATAAGTTTTCAACAAACTTCATTATATACTCCTTTGCAAGCCCCAATGTTCACCTCTACGGTTCCTATCTGTTCCCGGGTACACTTTATTTTTAGTGACCAAAGTCTTTGACCCATGTTGTAATCCCAATAAGACACTAAAAGGTTTGCATTGTTGAGGGATAACAGCATGCCTTGGGTGTCTTGTGAGGTGTGAGGCATCACCGAATGCCCCCAATCACCTTAGTAGAGCTGTTATCCTACACACAGTGCTACCTATGAGTGTCTTTCTGTGATTATAAAATGAGTCCAACATTTTGGGGGTGACAGATGCACAAAACATAAATAATTTTAAAATGTTTAATAAGTTTATCACCCCCACCCAAACAGTCCCAGTACATGCCAGCAATGGCATGCCATCTCAGTTTCAACTATTGTGCACAGCAAAATACATATACAGTACAAGTCATTTAATCAGAATGCAGTTAAATGGGACATCTGCTTAACTGGGATGTCTTGTTCAGCACCGATTAAGTGGTAATGCTTTTCTATAGAGGCTACTTCTGTTTTAATGGATAGCACTGCCAGGCACTGCTAGCTTATCAGGATAATTTGTCCCACCTTACTACTAGTTTACTCCCTAATCACTGGTGGCTCCATCTCCCTCAGATACACTCCTGTTAAACAAATAGTTGCAATAAATGTGTGTTTTTTTAATGGGTTTACTGTTTTTAGCCATTTTCATCCCTCTTTAGTACAATTTAGTGACTTCCCTTGCCCAATGTCTGAGGTGTGGCATGTCGGCATGTTTACTGTCAGTGTTCCATGCTTACTTCCCGGTTCAGCGTGTTGGTGTGCTTGTGAAACATGGTTCACCAGAATCAAACACTGAAAACTATCAACTGCCAGGATCAAACATTAATGGGTTTACTGTTTTTAGCCCATTTTTAGCCTTCATTTGTCCTGTTCTGCAGCTTCCCTTACCCAATCTCTATGGTAACCCCTGTGGCATAGTGTGATGGTGTATTTACTCTCGGTGCTCTGTGCTTACTTTTGAGTTTAGCATGTTGTTGTGCTTGTGACTCATGGCTCACCAGGATCAAACATTGAAAATAACACCAAAAGCTATTAACTGCTTTTACAAATATTTTTAAATAAAACAATAAACTTGCTGTCATTATTCTTTACTCTCAGTGCTCCATGCTTGCTTCCATGTTCAGCGTCACTGATAATGTAAGTACGCTATGCTCATGTGGGCTCGGATAGTGCTAACCGTGTATGTACTGTACAGTATTTTATTATAACTTATACAGTAATTTACTGTTACTAAAAAATGGCTCTGCTTCAATTAAATGATTAGCAATACTGCCCTCAACATTCATCAGGCTATCTGCTGTGTTACTGTGGAGGCACAGTGGAGGTACAATGTAGGTAGAACTGAGCAGCATTCAAAACAAAAGAATAAAAAAAAGCAAAAATAGAACAGTGACTTCTCTTTAACATGACAAGCATCTAATCAGGACAGAAAGGCACCCACTGAGTGGATTTGACTGTATTTTTTAAATTAACCATTCATCTACTACCCCAACCCACATATTTACCTGATCCTCACCGTTCCTCTTTTTTATATTTGCTTTTGCGCATGCGCAAAAAACATTATGCTGCAGCTTAGGAGAGAAGTAGGTTGTGGAGGTGCGGCAGTGTGGCGGCCAATGCCAGCACTGCATTTGTGGGCTTGGCAGTGTGCACCCAATACAGGCCCAGTGTCCTGATGACACTGATTCTGTAGAAGTGCCACCAACTTGAAATTATTTGGCCGCTGCAATGAGGGGCCGCCTTGTCATTGCAGCATCAGCAATTCTGCTGCAATGAGGGAGTGACCTGTCATTGCAGGGCAGTACCTCACCTGGTGTAATAGTACTAGGAACATGGTGGCTCTGCGCGGCTGCCTCAGAGCTGACAGGGGATGCCCAATCCTCCTGTCAGCATGCCCCTGACCCTCTTCATTTGCTGATGGGGAGCCCAGTCCCCATTGCATGATGTCCCCACCCCAAGTTTCTGTTGTGTGCTGAGGGGGTGCCCAATCCCCCATGGCATCATGCACCCCCCAACAGTCTTTCTTTGCCAATGGGGGGCCCAATCTCTGACAGCTTCAGTCCCCCCTTCCCAGTTCAATTTGCCAATGGGGAGCCCACTCTCCATCGGAATAATGTCCCCACCCCTGATTTCTGCTGTGTGCTGAGGGGGTGCCCAGTACCCCTTGGCATCATACTCCCCCACCCATTTCTGTGCCAATGGGGGCTGAATCACCGTCGGCTTCGGTTCCCTTCCCCACAAATGCAGGTGGTACACTGGGAGCCCACCCCAGCATTCCAAACAATGCCTGTGAAAGAAGAAAAATGACCAGCATAGTCATTTTTTTTTACCTGTAAAACAAGAAAATGGTCCCTCGTGGTCTCTCATGCCCCCTTACTGAACCCTCACCCACCCTCTGTGTACCCTATCTCCCCATATGCCTCTCACCCCATACTTACCTCTGGAACACAGCCTGACGATATTCGGTGGACCGGGAACATGTCTGCTCTCTTCAAAGTCGACTGCAAACTGAAAAAATGCTGGTAAGCTGTATAATGGCATAGTGTTTTTCAACTTTGGTGCATATCTCAGGCATTTTTGGGAATTTGGGCACCAAATTTTCAACATGGGGTTATTGGAACCCCTCCTCATGAACTCCGTCACTGTCATAGTGTTTTCTGTCCCAAAAGGTGATTTTGTGGTCACTGCACTGCATCACCTTCTGGGACCAGTTAACAAAACAACAGTGCCACTGTTCATGAGGTGGGCTCTCAAAAAGCCTATGTTGCAAATTTGGTGAAAAAAATTCCAAAAAATGACTGTTTACGAGTGTGCATTGTGCAGTTTCCATGCACGCTCGTAATTTTGTAAATTTGTAATATTTTCCCTCCAGATTTTCAACATTGGCATTTTTCTGCACCTCCTTATGAATAGCACAGCTGTCAGTTTACATATCCTGGCTGAAATGTGATTTCACACTTATGGCGCAGAATAGTACGGTCGCTGTGGGAAATCAGTTTTAGGGACAGATTAAGAAAATGACAGTGACACTGTTCATGAGCAGAGGTCCTGAAATGCCTATGTTGAAAATTTGGTGACAAAAGTCCATAAAATGACTGTGTTACAAGCATGCCTTGTGCAGTTTCCACGCACCCTTGTAACGTCACAAATTTGCAATATTTTCATGCCAGATTTTCAACACTGGCATTTTTTCACACCTCCTTATGAACAGTACAGCTGTCATTTTTCACATCCAGGCCAAAATGTGTTTTAACACTTCCGACGCAGAATAGTGCAGTTGCAGTGGGAAATCAGTGTTTGGGACAGATTAACAACAAGCAAATGAGAGAGAAGGAGTGAGCGAGCTCAATGGAGCTCTGTTGGGACTTCTGTGGATTTCTTTGTGGGCAGAGAAAGGCACTAATGTAGGCAGGATCCCAGTACAAAAGGGCAGCCTGCAGTACTGGGAGAAACAGAATGAGTGAGTGAAGAGGGGGAGTGAGCGAGCTCAATGGAGCTCTGTTGGGACTGCTGTGGATTTCTTTGTGGGCAGAAAAAGGCACTAATGTAGGCAGGAGCCCAGTACAAAAGGGCATCCTACAGTGCTGGGAGAAACAGAATGAGTGAGTTGAGAGAGGGGGAGTGAGCGAGCTCAACGGAGCTCTGTCAGGGTTGCTGCAGATTTCTTTGTGGGCAGAAAAAGGCACCAACATAGGCAGGAGCCCAGTACAAAAGGGAAGCCTGCAGCACCAGGAGAAACAGAATGAGTGAGTGAAAGAGGGAGAGTGAGCTAGCTCAATGAAGTTCTGTCGGGACTACTGTGGATTTCTTTGTTGGCAGAAAAAGCACCAAAGCAGGCAGGAGCCCAATACAAAAGGGCAGCCTGCAGCACCGGGAGAAACAGAACGAGCGAGTGAGAGAGGGAGAGTAAGTGAGCTCAACGAAGCTCTGTCAGGACTTTAGAGTTGCCCACCCATCTGCCCAGGGTCCTGTGTGGTCCTATATTTCAGTAGGGTCTCTGGGGTGGAGGCAAAGCAATGATTGGATACTTTTACAATTGCACTAATAAAACAGATTTAGTTCTGTTTATTTCTCTAACTGAGCTAAGTACTGACCTATACTGTTAGGATTGCTGTAATAATATATATTTATTTGTTCTGTTTATTTCTCTAACTGAGTTGAGTAATACTTGGAGTGCAATACGATTTCTAACTGGGTTAAGTGAAACTATGAGGGCTGAGAATAAAAAGTATGGTAGCTGAGGGGTGAAAAATGGACAAGGAGACTTTAGGATTGCTACAGTAATACAGTATCTAATGGATGAGATTTGAGACCGAATTAACCTGGTCAGCAAAAGGGAAGTAGGGGGACTAGTGTGGGGGGAAACAGGAATTTGAGTTAATAGGGTCCTAACAGTTGTAGTAGGGCATAGAAACCAGGAGTAAGATCCTGTAACATAAAATGCGGGACAAAATGGAGCAGGTACTATGTGTCAATAGGGCGGGCATCTTTGGAAGGGTGGTGGGGTGTAAAGGGTGTGGGTCCGCCATGATCCTGGACTGGGCTTGGAGGAGGGGGGGTGTATGCACTGTAGACAATTGGCTAGTTTGAGAGAGAAACTGTGGAGGTTAGGGAGGAGTCTAAGTGGCAGGGCAGATGAGTATGGTAGGCATCCTGGCTGGGGGGTGGAATAGGGGATGGCAAAGGGGGACAGGGAAGAAGAACTAGGGACTGAAACTGACCCCAGAATCAGAGACACAAGCAGAAAAGAGAGGAGAAGGGAGGGAGTGCCTGAGGTGGAGGGGGTCCTCCTGATGGAGGAGGAAGAGACCACGAGGAGTACCAGGAGAGACAGCAGATGGCTGCAGGTAGGGAGGGAACAGAGGTGGGACCGGGGGGCTTGGAGGGAAACAAGTAGAAGGGGGGAACTGATAGGGGAAGAGATGTAGGAGGGGTATTGACTAGGAATAGATTTGAGCTTCTGCTATGGGGAGGCAGGAACATGCTGAAGGGGGAGGACAAGCAGGGCATGAGAGGGATGGCAACAGGTAGGGGGAAGAGATAGCGAGGATGAAAGGGTAGAAGAGGATTAGTAAGGAAGGAGTGGGGTTACTGGAGGAGAGAAGGCTATGGGAAGGGGAAGGATGGGAGAAGCATCACTATCAGGTTCGAAGGGAATGGGGCTCTAAATTGACAACAATGGTGATAGGAGAGGGGTTGGAAACTAGCAGGGGAGAAGAGGAGGTCAGCATTGGAAGCCCAGTAGGAAGTAGTCAGGCTGGGAAGGGGTGCAAGGGGGATGGGAGGAATAAGGCAGAGAAAAGGGGTGAGGCAGATGTAGGGGGTGCAGATACAGAAGTCACAGAGGGTGCAGCTGGTGGGGGTAAGGGACAGGGAGGAATGAATACTGAAGTGATGGAAGGAGCATTAGAAGGGAAAGGAGGTAACGGACGGGGGGGTACTTGTCCTGGGGCATTCTATACTGAAAGGGGTGACATGGGGCACAAGGGGAGAAAGGCACAGCTGTATTTGGGTTGAAGCTATCTCTGGGTTGACTGCAGGAGAGGCAGGCACTGCTCAAATGTGCAGCGAGGGGGAGGAAGAAAGCTCATTTATTGTTGCTTGTGGGTACAAACAACTTGACGGGGAAGACTGTGGAAGTAGTGAGGAGGAAGTTCTAGGAGGTGGGCAGGCAGTGTGAGAGTGTGGGGGAGTCGGTGGCATTCTCGGAGGTACTTCCGGTACCACGCGCAAGCATGGGGAGGAAGGGTAGGATCGAGGACTTCAATAAGTGACTGAGGGATTGGTGCCACACCAAAAAATATGGGTTAGTGACTAATTGGGATAGGGTCTGGGGGAATAGTGACTTGTACACGGCAGACAGGCTACATTTGAGCAAAGAGGGGAAGGGAGTATTAAAGGCAGGATTAAAGGGGTATATTTCTACTAAGGTGGATTTAAACTAGTGGGGGAGGGTGGCTAAAAGACTGAGGTTGGTAGAAAGGTCCGGACAGGGGAGCCTAATGAGCTCACCCTCCTAGATATAGGTAAAGGCAGAGGCACAGTAACCCTGGGAGGGGCGGGCAGAGTGGTCTGAGTGTAATACAGAAGGCACCACCACCTGATAAGAATAATGAGGAGAAAGGGTATGGACTACCAGGAGGAGGGATACAGGCCAAGGAGAAGAGTGAGGAGAAGGAGAGGAATGGGTGGAAGGTGGTCTCTCTCAATGTGAGAAGCCTGGGGAATAAAACTGCAGAGCTTCAGGCACTCCTTTTAGAGGGGAAGGTGGACACTGCTGCAGTGACAGAAACTTGGGCCACAGAGTACCATGATTGAGATTCAGCAATCCACGGATACAGGATATACAGCAGGGACTGGGGGATTGAAGGGAGGGGTTGCACTCTGTGTGAGGGAGGGGATCAAATGCATAATGGACGAGGGAGAAGAGGAGAGGATAGAGGTGCTTTGGGTGCAACTCCTGGACTCCAAGGGCAGAAAGCTGAGGCTGGGAGTGGTGTACAGACCACCAGCCCAATCCAGTGAACTGGATGGGGAGTTGGCACAGCAGATAAGGAGGGCCTGTAGAAGGGAGAGTGTGGTGATACTGGGGGATTTTAACTTACCAGGGGTTGACTGGAGCACCTCAGCCACTAGCAGTACCAGGGAGCAGGTGCTCATTGATGCATTCCAGGATGGCCTTCTGATGCAATTGGTAAGTGGGCCTCTAAGGCTTGGTAGCACTCTGGACCTAGTACTGGCAAATGGGGAGGTGGTGAGGGATGTAAGAGTGGAGGACCCACTAGCGGTTAGCGACCACCAAACAGTGTGGCTCATTCTGACACTGGGCAGTGAGACAGGAAGCACAGGCACTAAGGTGGTGGACTTTAGTGCGGTGGACTTTGGGAGGATGGGAGCAATACCATGAGGGAAGACTCCAGGATATAAGGCAGGGGATGGATGCAGAACAAAAGTGGGGAGTCATAAAGACTGGGCTAACAGAGGCCACAGTAGCCTGCAGCAGGGCCAGGAGTAAGAAGAGCAGAGCCAAGAAACCACACTGGTTGAACAAAGAACTGCTGCAGGGGGTGAGGGCATAGAGGGCTACATACTGGAAGTACAGGAGAACAGGGAAGGGAGAGGATAAGGAGGCTTACGGGAGTTGGTCATGGGAGGTGGCCAGGAGGGTGAAAAAAGCTAAGTCCTCCAGGGAATTAACATTAACACAGGGCACAAAGGGAGTGGAAAAGGACTTTTTAAGGTATGTCAGGGAAAAGAGGAAATGCAAGGTACATATTTTGAGGATAAAGCATGGAGCGGATTGGGTGAAAAAGGAGGAGGAGCAAGTGAAAATTCTAAATGAGTACTTCTGCTCCGTTTTCACTAAGGAGAGGGATTGTCCATTACCAGCATGGGCTGGGGGAGGTGGGGAAAGGGGGGAGGAGGTGACAGACAAGGTGATCACAAGGACTAGGGTGCTACAGGGGCTGAGGGCAGTAATGGTGGACATGGCATCAGGTCTCGATGGCATCCACCCCAGGGTGCTGAGGGAGATGGCGGAGCTGTTGGCTGAGCCACTGGCAGATCTGTTCAACACCTCCCTGGAAATGGGGTGTGTGCCCCAGGACTGGAGAGTGACCCACGTGGGGCCCATACACAATAGTGGGCCTAGGGAGGAGCCAGGAAATTATTGGATTGTCAGTCTCATGTCCATAGTGGGTAAGCTTATGGAGGCAATACTGAAACAGAGATTGGTGGCATTCCTAGAGAGTAATGACCTTCAAGATGGGTGTCAACACGGGTTCGTCTTAGGGAGGTCTTGTCAAACCAGCCTAATAGAGTATTATGACTGAGTGACAAGGGAGTTGGACAGGGGCCATGCAGTACATGTCCTGTGTTTGGACTTCAGTAAGACCTTTTATACAGTGCCTCATGGGAGACTGGGGGGAAAGTGATGGCAGTGGGGGTGGGAAAAAAGTTGACTACATGGATAGAGACCTGGTTACAGGGGAGGGTGCAAAGGGTGGTGGTGGGGAGCTCTCGGCACCTAGAGCAGTGACAAGCGGGGTGCTGCAGGGGTCAGTGCTGGGCCCAATGCTATTTGGACTCTTTATCTCTGATATAGCACACAGAGTGAGGAGCAGGGTTGGTCTGTTCGCAGATGATACCAAGTTGGGGGCAATGGTGGACAAAAAGGATGGATGGAAAAACTGCAGGGGGATGTAACCAAACTAGAGACATGGTCGGTGGAGTGGCAGCTAGGATTCAATGCAAACAAGTGTAAGGTGTTGCACTTCAGGCCTAAGAACCAGAAGAGGGACTACTGGTTAAGGGGGTGATGTTGGGGATGACAAAGGAGGAGAAGGACCTAGGGGTGTTGGTAACTGGGAGCATGAATAATTCAGCCCAGTAAAGGAGAGCAGTAGCAATCGCAAACAGGATGCTGGGGTGCATTGCAAGGGGGTTCTCATCCAGACACAGGGATGTGATCCTATCTCTCTACAGATCATTGGTCAGACCACACCTGGAGTACTGTGTGCAACACTGGAAGCCATACCTGAGGAGAGACATAAAGTAACTGTAGGGGGTGCAAAGGAGGGCAATAAAAATGTTAAAGGGGATGGAAGGAAAGGAATATGAAGTTAGGCTGAATGAGCTGAGCATGTACACACTGGAGGAGAGGAGGGATGGGGGGACATGATTCAAGCATTTAAATACCTGAAAGGGGTAAATAAACCTAGCACTGAGGGGGTGTTTAAACTGAGGAAGTAGAAGAGAGATGAGGGGGCATTGACTAAGGTTGGAAGGGGGACATGTCAAGAGGGAAATGAGGAGTCACTACTTCACTGAGAGGGTGGTGTCTATGATGTAGACAGCCAGCTCTGAGTGCTCTGAGTGCTGCATTAATTTTTTTTATTACATATAAAAATATGTGATGGGAAGGTCAGTTTGAGGAAACTACAGTCTTGCTGAACTGACACATAAACCTCCCAGGCATAAGTTCAAAGGACAGGAGGTGTATTTTAAACTGCAGATATCTGGGGTGCAATTACCTTATCAATTTGCTTTGATCCCAGGAGATGAAATTAGCCATTCATTGCATCCCCAGGAGAATCCTTTGATTTTGCTCTAGGTGTCATATGGAAATAGCATGCATGGGTTATGAATAACCTTCCAGGAACCAGCTCATTTCATCAGAGAGGTTGACGGTTGGGCCAAACAGGACCCAGATGAATTTGGAAGGCCAAATATACATTCCTGGGGAACCCTTGAATTACATCAGAGAGACCTTTGAGGTGTAGATTCCAAGGCCCAGATGGGATTAAAGAGGTAAATACACTTTTGCTTTGAATACAGTGACTTAAATCAAATAAACTTTTGAGATGTATGTGTAGCAGAGCACAAACCAGTTTTGTCTGGTTAACCTGAGGAGAGGAAAGTCAGTAAGGTCACCTAATACGTTTTTTTAAATATTTTATTTGGACATCCTGTATTTTAAAATATAACTTTTAATACACCTAGGCGGAGTTTAATGATCTCAGAGAGTAGGCCAGCTCAGGCCTGATTTATCCAACTGAGCAAGCCTTAGAAACACAACATTCATTATCTGACTGAGAGAAGAGGAACATCTAAGCACTGAGAGATTTAAGAAGTAAGGACCTAGACAAGATTAGTCTGAGAGCTATTATTTGTAGAAATCTGCACTTTTAAACCTATTTGTTTTAAGACTGTATGTGTGGGGATATTTTGTTCTGTAATATTTTTTCTGTTTTCCATTTTTAAAGTAAAGATATATTTTACAACGGAAACTGCCTAGAGTGCCTTGACATTTCTTTTTATTTAAATGGAGCTTTTAAAGGTTATAAGTAACTGTGTATGAGTTTATTGTATACCAAACTGGGAAATGGATAGAGTTCTCTAAAGTCTTGCATAGAGTTCTAAGGGTTCATTTGAAAGACCTGATTGGGTGCCCATAGGCAAAGATATCTGGCCCCCCCGAAGACAGAATTATCTGATCCTGATAATTGGGTACACTAACAAGAGGTTATCAGTTTGAATCCCTCCAGAACTTGAGTCTAAGGTGACTTGAACACACAAAACAGACAAGAGGGTTACCTTGTTCTGTTCACTGTCCACAAATCATACACTCAGAGGTTGGCACTTTGGGAGTAGAGGGCTGACTGGCTGAGTGAGTTGGTGACAGATTGGTTGGCAGCAGTGGCATAAAAAGTTTGGTGGTATAAGCTTCATTGTTCAGTGTGTCAGCTTGAGACCGTTTAGCTCACTTGGAAAAAAGAAAGGCAGTGTTTTATTTAAAAAGGAAACAGAACTATATCCCTTGACTTACAGTTATGTTCCTACCCATTTTATTTTTTTTCTAAAGTGCCAGTCAGATTAGCATAGTCAGGGAAGAAGATGGCTTCCAACTACAGCAGGCACACTGTAGATCACTTGAAACAGTTGTGCGAGGACAGAGGAGTCCTGTTCGAGGTGACAGTCAGAAAGTAGAACCTCATAGAGGCCTTGATGGTAGCAGATACCCAGAGCAGGGAGTCACAAGCCGTGACTGAAAGGGACCAGACCTTGAGTGTGGCAGAACTAGCAGCCAGTGAGGGGTCCTGAGCCAATGCGAAGGAGAGCAGGGCCACTGTCAGTGAAGGGCCACAGCAGCAGGGGATGGTCGCCAGTATCCTGAATCCAGAGGTACTCAAACTACAAATTGAGTTGCACAGGATGGAACTAGAGGCAGAGCTACAATAGAGGAAGGAGGACCGTGAGGCAGAGCAACAACAGAGAGAGGTGGATTATGAGGAATGTGAGAACCAGCGAGAGGCAGAGAAGAAGAGAGAGTGAGAACACAGAGAGGCAGAGGAGAGGAGAGAGGAGCGCCAGTGGCAACAAGAACTGGTGAAGCTACGACTCCAACTAGCAGCACCAAGGCAGGTAAGTGACTTGGGTTTAACTGGGACTGTAGGACTGGGTTACAAATTGAACTCCAAATTACTAGCAGAGTTTAAGGAAGGGGAGGACATGGACACCTTTTTAAATTCTTTTGAAAAAGTTTGTATTCAGGCTAAAATTCCTAGAGAGTCCTGGAGCTTCCAGCTATCCCTGCTACTTACCGGAAAAGCTTGGGATGCATTGGGTCACATGAACAATGAAGACAGTGATGATTACAGCAAATTAAAAGCTGCACTGTTAAAAAAGTTTGAATTAACTGCTGAATCATACAGAGCTAAATTCCGTAAGCTCAGGAGAAGCCCTGATATGAGCTATGAGGAGCTAGCCATGAAACAATGTCAGTTTTTAAAATGTTGGTGGGAAGGAATTGAGGCAACCTGTGTTGATAAAATTGAAAAGGTGATTTTATTAGAACAGTTTTATTGGGCATGCTCAGCAGAGTTAAAAACATGCCTTGGCTAGAAGACTGAGATCCAAAAACAGTGCAAGAGGCTGCTGAACTCTAGGACCACTATGCCAAGAGCAGACTTGCTCTGAGAGAGAATGGGGCAAGTGTGGCAGTGCAGAAAGGGAAAAGCATGCCTTCAGGGCAGCTAAAACCCTCACTGCCTCCACTGAAACCAGTTGGCCCCAGGTTTCAAAGAAAAGATTTCTCTGAAGTAAGAAAGGTTTGTTGGTTATGTAAAGAAACTGGGTACATTGCCAGACAGTGTCCAAGAAGGGCAAACAATAATACGCAAAGTAGTACCAGAAAGGAAGTGGATTGTTTGTGTGTCCCTGGAAGCATGCCAATGAACATGAGGGAACACATGCACCCAGTTATAGTAAATGGCATACAGACGCAGAGGTTAAGGGACACAGGGGCATCCCTGACATTAGTAAAGGGGGGATCTGGTACAGCCTGGTCAGCTTATACCCAATAAATACATAACTCTACAAGGGTTTACTGGTGAAGAGAAAACATTGCCACTCGCTAGTGTTCTCCTTGACTGGGGTGAAACAGGGGGAACTGCGCAACAAGTGGCTGTAGCCAACACATTAGCAGTGGATGTGATCCTGGGTAACAATCTCCAGCAGGGGGTGGTATGTGCAGTTACCCATAGCCAAGTGGCTAGAGAAAATAGTAGTTCCCTGAACCCCACAGAAACCAGTGTGGAAACCACTGAGAGGCTGGTTCCCCAGCTTGTGTCTGCAGATGGGGAGACTGATAAAAGGGGGTAGAAATTTCCCCAGTAGCAAGTAACCACCCAGCTACAGAGGGTTACTCCAAAAAGGGAGGGATGACCCCTTGTCAGAGGGTAGGGATTTACAGTGATCCTGAGGGCCCTGACACTAGTTCTAGGGACCCTAGTTTAGCGATGGAAGGGGACCTGTCCCACTCATTGGGAAGGTATGAGGGGTTCGCAGCTGCTCAGAGAAGTACCCTAGTTTAGAGAAGCTGAGGGCTTAGGCAGACTCAGATGGTGCACAGGGAGGTGACGGCAGATATAAGGTTTACTGGGAAAATGGACTTATGTATACACAGGCAGAACAGACAGAGGAAGGGATGCTATGCAGGCAGCTTGTCATTCCCCAGGGATATTGTGAGCAGTTGCTCAAGGTTGCACATGATATTCCCTTGTCTGGTCATCTGGGAATCAGGTGCACAACACAGCGGTTAGCCCAAAATTTCTACTGGCCTAACTTCACCCAGCAGGTGAAGGAGTATTGCAGGTCTTGTCACCAGTGCCAAGAAACAGGGAAGGTGGGCAAGAAAACCCAAGCCACTCTGATTCCATTGCCCATAATGCAGAAGCCATTCCAGAGGGTGGGAATGGATATTGTGGGGCCTTTAAATACCCCCAGCTCCTCAGGGAAGAGATTCATACTGACTGTGGTGGATTATGCCACCCGGTACCCAGAGGCAGTCAACCTATCCTCTCTGAGGACAGACAAAGTGGCAGATGCCTTACTTGGGATTTTCTCCCTTGTTGGGTTTCCTCAAGAGGTAATCACTGATCGAGGGGGGTTCCTTCATGTCAGACCTAATGAAATGTCTATGGAAGAAGTGTAGGGTGGTGCAGAGATGCACAACACTTTATCATCCCCAAGCCAATGGGCTTGTGGAATGCTTCAGTGGTACCCTAAAGTCAATGCTCTGGGCATTTGCTGAACAGTATGGGAGGGACTGGGAAAAATACCTTCCCCACCTGTTGTTCGCATACAGGGAGGTGCCCTAAGAGTCAACAGGATTTTCCCCATTTGAACTCTTGTATGGATGCTGGGTACGGGGGCCCCTAGACTTGGTCCAGGAGGACTGGAAAGGCAAGCATACCACCCAGGGAACTCCCATTGTGGATTACATTCTAAGGTTTAGGGAGAGGCCTAAGGAGCTTATGGGGACAGCTCAGAGCAACCTAGCAGCTGCCCAACAGAAACAAAAAGTATGGTACGACCGCAGAGCTAGAGCTCACTTGTACATTGTGGGTCAGGAAGTCATGGTCCTTATTCTGGTCTGGAAAGACAGGCTGCAAGCTGAGTGGGCAGGACCGCACAAAGTGGTTAGGAAGGTAAATGACGTAAACTACATTGTGGAGTTTCCTGACCATAGACAGACCGAAAGGATGTATACATGTCAACATGATGAAGCCATATGCAATGGAGCTGACATGGTGTTCGTGAAAGTGTAGTCATGGGAGGGACAGATGAAGGACACCCCCTTCTGGACTTGCTGGAAGAGAGTAAAAGGGAGTCCTCTGTGGAGGCAGTAAAATTATCTCCCCGGCTGACCCCGGACCAGATCCAGAAAGTGAGGGAGGTTTTAGCAGACTTTGCCCCCTTGTTTAGCACCAAGCTTGGACTAACCCCCTTAGCAACACATGATGTGGAGACAGGGACACAGACTCCCATACGGTGGACAGCATATCGGGTGTCAGAGGCTGTCCAAAAGGACATTAGCAGGGAAGTGGAGGAGATGCTGGATTTAGGGGTAATCCAGAGATCCCACAGTCCCTGTGTCTCACCCGTAGTCCTTGTACCCAAGCCAGATGGCTCAACTCGATTCTGTGTAGACTTTTGTGGACTGAACACAGTCATGAAGTCAGACACCCCCCCGATGCCCCGGACAGATGAACTCCTGCACAAGTTGGGGGGGTGACCTACCTTATGACCATTGACCTGACAAAAGGTTATTGGCAGGTAGAGTTGATGGACAGAGCCTGGGAGAGGTCGGCCTTCATCACTCCAATAGGTTTATTTGAGTTCAAAGTAATGTCTTTTGGAATGAAGAACGCCCCTGCCTCTTTCCAAAGGTTGGTGAACCAGGTGTTAAATGGTGCTGAAGAGTAAGCCGTGGTATACCTGGATGACATTGCCATCTTCAGTACCAGCTGGGAGGAATACCTTTCACACCTTAGGGAAGCTCACTGTCAAAGCTGAGAAGTGCCAGGTGGCCATGGGGGAAGTGGCATACCTCAGACATGTGGTAGGCCAAGGACAGCTCCATCCTAGCCAAATAAAGATAGAGGTGATCCAGGCATGGTGCAGAACAGAAACCCAGAAGCAGGTCAGGAGCTTTTTAGGGATAGCAGGGTAGTACAGAAAGTTTGTACCTAATTACAGTGCCCTGGCTTCTCCCCTATCTGACCTGACAAAGAAAAAAATGCCAAGGAAAATCACCTTTGGCCCAGCCTGTGAGGAAGGCTTTACCAAACTGAAGGAAGCACTGTACAGTGCTCCTGTTTTTACAAGTCCATACTATAGCAAAGCTTTTATAGTTCAGATAGACACTTCAGATGTGGGTATTGGGGCAGTACTAAGCCAGACATCCAGTGAAGGAAGGGGCCACCCCATTGCCTACCTGAGTAAAAAACTGCTTCCCAGGGAGCAAGCGTACTCCACTGTGGAACAGAAGTGTCTTGCCATAGTGAGGGCCCTAAAGAAATTGGAGCCATACTTGTATGGGCAGCCTTTTGTGGTGCAGACTGACCACAACCCCCTGGTTTGGTTGACGCATATGAGGAAAAACAATGGCATACTGCTCAGATGGAGTCTTGCTTTACATGGGTATGATTTGAAAATCATACATAGGGCCAGAGTCAAGAATCAGAACTCAGATGAATTGTCTAGGATTTATGAGGAGTGAACTGATTTGGGAAGCTCATCCCATGTAGGGGATGGATCCTCCAAATTCAGTCTAGGTGGGGAGGAGTGTGAAGTAGACAGCCAGCTCTGAGTGCTATATTAATGTTTTTATTACATATAAAATATGTGATGGGAAGGTCAGTTTGAGGAAACTACAATCTTGCTGAACTGACACGTAAAACCCACCAAGGGATAAGTTCAAAGGACAGGAGGTATTTTAAACTGCAGATATCTGGGGTGTAATTACCTTGTCAATTTGCTTTGATTCCAGCAAATGAAATTAGCCATTCATGGCATCCCCAGGGGAATCCTTTGATTTTGCTCTAGGTGTCATATGGAAAGAGCATGCATGGGTTATGAATAACCTTCCAGGAACCAGCTCATTTCATCAAAGAGGTTGATGGCTGGGCCAAACAGAACCCAGACGGATTTGGAAGACCAAATATACATTCCTGGGGAACCACTGAATTACATCAGACAGACCTTTGAGGTGTAGATTCCAGGCCCAGATGGGATTAAAGAGGCAAATACACTTTTGCTTTGAATACAGTGACTTAGATCAAAGAAACTTTTGAGATGTATGTGTAGCAGAGCACAAACCAGTTTTGTCTGGTTAACCTGAGGAGAAGAAAGTTAGTGAGGTCACCTATTATGTTTTTTTAAATATTTTATCTGGACATTCTGTATTGTAAAATATAATTTTTAATACACCAAGGCGGAGTTTAATGATCTCAGAGAGGAGGCCAGCTCATGACTGTTTTTTATCCAACTAAGCAAGCCTTAGAGACACAACATTCATTATCTGACTGAGAGACAAGGAACATCTAAGCACTGAAAGATTTAAGAAGTAAGGACCTAGACAGGATTAGTCTGAGAGTTTTTATTTGTAGGAATCTGCACTTTTAAACCTGCTTGTTTTAAGACTGTATGTGTGGGGATATTTTGTTCTGTAATATTTTGTCTGTTTTCCATTTTTAAAGTAAAGATATATTTTACAATGGAAACTGCCTGGAGTGCCTTGACATTTTTTTTTATTTAAGTGGAGCTTTTAAAGGTTATAAGTAACACTGTATATGAGCTTATTATATACTGTACCAAACTGGGAAATGGATAGAGTTCTCTAAAGTCTTGCATAGAGTTCTAAGGATGCATTTGAAAGACCTGGTTGGGTGCCCGTAGGCAAAGATATCTGGCCCACCGAAGACAGAATTATCTGAGCCTGATAATTGGGTACGCTAACAAGAGGTTATCAGTTTGAATCCCTCTAGAACTTGAGACTAAGGTGACTTGAACCCACAAAACAGACAAGAGGGTTACCTTGTTCTGTTCACTGTCCACAAATCATGCGCTCAGAGGCTGGCACTTTGGGAGTAGAGCGCTGACTGTCTGAGAGAGTTTGTGACAGTGCCTAGTTGGAATGTGCTGCCAGAGGCGGTGGTAACATGTAGGGCAGTCAATAGCTTTAAGAAGGACTGGGATAACGCAAGAGGAAGAGTCAGGGGGCAGGGGCTGGGACAAGTGGGGGAGGAACTAAGGGGGGGGAGGAGACTGGGGGAGCTGCACTCTAGGGTGCTAGCTGCACACTTGGACAGATTTAGATAGACCGATTGGTCTGTTCTGTTGACAGATTCATATGTTCATATGTAAAATCACAGTGACTCTGTTCATGAGCAGAGGTCCTAAAATGCCTATGTTGAAAATTTGGTGACAAACGTCTAAAATAACTATGTTACAAGTGTGCGTTGTGCAGTTTCCACGCACCCACGTAACTTCACAAATCTGTAGTACTTTCACTCCAGATTTCCAACATTGGCATTCTTTGAGACCTCCTTATGAACAGTACAGCTGTAATTTTTTTCAGCCTGCCCGAAATATGCTTTTACACATCTGGCGCAGAATAGCATGGTTGCTGTAGGAAATCAATATTTGGGACAAATTAAGAAATTCATACTGACAGTGTTCATGAGCATTGGTCACAAAATGCCTATATTTCATTTATTTATTTATTAAATTTTGGTGACTGGGTATATTGAAAATTTGGTGAAATAATTCCACTAAATGACTGTGTTACGCACATGCATTGTGCAGTTTCCATGTACCCTTGGCAGTTCTAGTATTTTTAATATTTTTACTACCGATTTTCAACATTGCCATCTCTTCACACCTTCCTATGAATGGTGCAGCTGTCATTCTTCACATCCTGCCTGATCTGTGTTTTCGTACATCTGGCGTGCAATGGTACAGTCGCTGTGAGAACTCAAAGTTTGGGACACATTGACAAACTCACAGTGCCACTGTTCATGAGAAGAGGTCCCCAATCCTTTCTTGAGGTGGGAGTCACAAAAAGGCCATTTTGAAAGTTTTTAGTGCAAATAACAACAAACACCCTGAGCCTTAGGGTTTCTAACCATGACGTCCGCCCTGCACAGACTGACAGGCATCAGGGGTGTGCCTTTGGATTGCTGACTGTAATACTCATGCCGTTCCACTCCCACCCCACCCTGTGCCAGTGACCTGCATCGAGGTGTGCCTTGGACTCTTCAGTCCCAGAGTTCACCCCATTCTCCTATATTGCATCCATTTCAGCGTATGTCCTTAAGGAGTGGGGTGACTGAAAAGCTGAACACCCCAAGGCGCACCTCAACACTTGTCAGTGTCTGCAGGATAGGGTGAGGTGAAATGGCATGAATGTTATGGGTGACAACCCAAACGCATACCCCAATGCCTGTCTATCTCTGGAGAGCTGGAGGTGGGGTTGGCGTGAAGTTCAATACTTCACTGCCATTCCTACTCTGCATCTGTCTAACTCCTGCATTTACAATGCTAATACCAGCAAGCAAACATTCAGCATTGACAAATGTTTGTTTCTTTAAATTATTGCCTCACTTTATTCACTGTTTTTTTTTTTTACCTTTTCTACTATACATTCAACAGACGGAGGGCTGGATTTTCAAAGAACTGCATCATTATTTTGCTGCACTAATTGTGCCAAGACTGTTAGACTACTAAATAGGTGGGCCCAGATATTCAAAAGGGTTGTGCATGGTGCAACAGTGTTGCACATTGCACAACCCACTGATGAGCCCTGGCATGATATTCAAAAGGGAAAAGTGTGCAGCACAAATCCTGATGCACCGGAACACATCAGTAATGAATGCAGGCGCAGGGGGGGGAGCGCGCCCATGCATACCCTGCACAGCCCGATATTCAGCCCGGGATGTGCAGAGCCATGCATGTGCAACCCCTACCTGCACCAGCACAAAGTTGATCCAAAAAAAAAAGGAACAACGGATGGCCACCCATAGGTGAGCTGCCGCATTGCAGGGCGCAACACAGCAGCTGCCACCTGTGGGTGGCCACCCGAACTCCGGCTGCACCTGGTGGTGCCCCCCATGCCCGATCGTGGGCATTCATAAAAGAAGAATTCCGTCCAATATCCCTGGTGGTCTAGTGGACTGCTGTCTGCCCGATCATGGGCATTCGTAAAAAAAGAAGAAATATGTCCAATATCCATGGTGATCCAGTGGACCACTGTCTGCCCGATCGCGGGCATCTGTGTCTAAAAAAAAATAATATCAATATCCTGTTGGTCTAGTGGTACCGGCTCCCCACCCGCCCACTGAGCCCCACCGCCCCTCCTCCGGTCAGCTGGCGGGCGGCAGCACCCACCACCTGCCACCCACCGCCCCAATGACTGACACCATCAGTGGGCTGTCGCCCATTGGTCCCTGGCGTGAAGCCAATGTGCATGCAGCCTGTACTGTACTACACATTCAGATATGTGATCATTCACATATCTGGAATGTCAAATATGGTATAGGCTGCACACCCATTGGCTCACGCTGTGGACCAATCGGCGTGACAGCCCACGGAGTGTCAGTCGGTGGGCGGGGCAGCAGGCGGTGGGGTGCTGCGCCCGCCACTGACCAGGGAGAGTGGTGCTGTGGGGCTCAGTGGGAGGGTGGGGGGTCCACTGGACCACCAGAGATATTGGATTGATTTTCATTTTATTTAACTAAGCCCACGATCAGGCTGACAGTGGTCCACTGGACCACCAGGGATATTGGATTAGATTTTCATTTCATTTAACTGAAGCCTGCGATCAGGCTGACAGCGGTCCACTGGACCACCAGGGAGTTAGGAGTGTACCTTATTTTACTCAATCCCGTGATCGGGATGACAGCGGTCCACTGGACCACCAGGGAGTTAGGAGTGTACTTTATTTTACTCAATCCTGCGATCGGGATGACAGCGGTCCACTGGACAACCAGGGAGTTAGGAGTGTATTTTATTTTACTCAATCCCATGATCGTGATGACAGCGGTCCACTGGACCACCAGGGATATTGGAGTGTACTATATTTTACTTCAGCCCATGATCAGGCTGTGGAGCACATTGCTGGCTGCAGGGGGCATTGGTCCCCGACGGTTGCTGCCTGGCAGGGCACCAGGTGCAAGTCGTCGGGGATCCACACACCTGCATGCAAATTTGCCATAATGACATGCAAATGGCCCCATTTGTGCCTTGCATACATTATGGTCCCATTTGCATGTCAAGTTTTGAATATCGTGGTTGCTGTGCATAGCGCAATGGAACTTACGCTAGTGCATCCCCATGCTCCACTCTGGCCACTTGTGCTGGTGCAGTGCCACTGTGCCACGCACACTGCGGGTGGCCAGGGTGCAATATTCAGTGATGTTGTGCCATGGCACAGCTCTGTTGAATATCGTCCAGTCCACACCCCTGCACAGCCAAGTTGTGCTGCGCCCAAGCTTGCACCACAGCCTGGCACAGTTTGAATATCTGGGCTGTGGTCTAACTTCCTGATGCAATTACTGCAGATTGCACTCTGAAAATGATGCATGTGTCAACATTTTGATGCAAGCGACATTTTTTTTTGTTTTGATTTTTGTTTTCTTTTTTCGCTGTAAAGTGTTGTTACTGCATTAGACTGTTTGAAAATAGGGTCCAGACATTCTGGCACAATAATATTGCTGTTAATACTTCAGACTGTGAGATGGCAACAGACAATAATGTCCATACATGTCCATCTCTAAATTGAGATTAAGTATGACTTGTTTTCCTTTCTGCAGCCAGATATCTGTTTCTATCTTAAAAATATTTGCATTTAAGCTGTTCATTATTTCATACAGTATGCTGTTCCAAACATTTACCACCCTTTGTGTATAATGCAGTTTCCTTGTATTTGATTTCAAATGTGAAGTTTTCAGATGTTTGTTATGACTTCGTAGAGCATATTTTTCCTGACCACCTACCAATTTTAGTGTGTCCATCAGTTTGCAAATGCAATGCATGTTATACTGTTATAAAAGATCTGGTCATACCCTTCCGTGTTCTAGTGTGTGTGTGTGTGTGTACAAACCCAAGTAAAATGCAAATGTATGAAATCAATATGTGTAACGCTATTTCATCTACCTGTACTCTGTAACCTAGAATTGTAATGTTTGTCCTCAATGTGATGAGGTACCTTTGGAAATGAGCCTCTGGCTCAAAGGTTGTAAACTGATTTACAATAAATAAATAAAACAACCTCTCTTCATGTGGAATGTGCTTCACTCCCCTTATCATTTAGTTGCCTTATGTTAGATCTGTTCTTTTTAATATTTTCACCAATATTTAATACCCCCCCCTACAAGAACTGTGATCTATAATCTATTATTGGTCTCATATATGACCTATATAGTGGGAGGAGCACCTGCTATGACCTATGCATGAAGTGTCTTTTAATAGTGATTAGGAGTTGGTTTGTTTTGGCATGATGCAGCTGTGGTAGAAAAAAATATTGTGTCTAGACTTTTAAAAATCCAGCCTGGAATGCACGTACTGCATAGAACACTTGAATTCAAATCTCTGTTCAGTTCTGCTAACAGAATGTCTGTCCACACAGCAGAAAGCCTCACACAGAGACAAGGCTTTATTTGATCTCTAGCAAACTAAGCTGAAGTGATTTCTCTGGTAAGCAGTTGAAGAATAGGAGGGGGATTTTCATGGTCAGCAAAGAAACACCAAAAGTAAATTGTAAGTACTGTACTATTTAATATGTTTAATTTATATAAAAGGGGAGCATGAAGTAAAATAACTTTCAATTATTATCTTTTAATTTAAGGCCATTCCCTGGTGTTTTAGCAGCCTCATGGAAAATTTATAATTTGTTTGCCCAGCACATGATGGTCATCTAACCATTTGAACTCCACAACAAAAAACATGGGTTGCTATGTTTATTTTTAAGTTACATGCTGAGACTTAATCCCTATTTATGGAAAAAGTTTATAAGGGATCATATTGTTTTATGTGTTCTAACATCAATGGTTTAGGTGTCAACATGAGTTAGAAAGAAAAAGTGAATCAAGGACACATCATATGTCATGATGTTTGCTTCATTTTTTCCCCAAATGCAACAATAAAGAGTAAACTACCAAAACTATGATAGCATACCCTCTTACACTAACATTCTCAAGGGGGGGGGGGGACTATGTGTACGTTTCTATGCATAAAACTATTTCAGTGCCATGCATTTTTTGTAAAGCATTTTTGATAGATGTAGAATATGGGTGGTAATACAGCAAAATAAAGAAATATAGGGTCTGTCATGCTTCTTTTGGTTATATCTGCTTTCAATGCTGCAGTTTCAGGAGTGGTAGACTCAGGACAGAAATAAAATAAAAATCCCAATAAAAAGTAAAACTTGCCAAAAAGCTATTCAAGTAATTCAGTCAAACATGCAGACTGACAAGGACTTTAATATAAAAGAAACAGAGTAAGCAAAGAGAGAAAGAGGCATTTACATAAAGAGCCTTGAATGATGTCAATGGCAGCAATTGTGGGAGCTAATTTACTCAATTCCATCCTGTGCATGTTCTTAGATGGACATGACCTAATAGAATAAATCATTATTCTAACAATGCTTCTAGATATTTAAGAATGTACTTATGCCAATAAAGAGCCTTGAAAGCTTTTTCAGGTGCATTAGAAAAATGGGAATTTGAAACACCAGGGAACATCTTTAAAGCAAAGGTGCAATAGAAAATAATTCCCCCCAAAAAGCTGACTTCAGCTGCAATTAATAAATAATATTACCATACCTGTCAAATTGACTTTTCTAGGTACCTCCAATGCTGATCACATTAGTTCTTATTTTCTTGATCTTAACCCTTGCAAGGTCTACAATGCCATTTCTAAGCCTAATGTGGCAGACATCTTTTAATTTGTAGAGGAAAAACTAAGTCAAACATTTACAAAATACTTAAAGTTTGATTGCACTAGAGAATGTTACCACCAAATAAAACTAGATGATGCCTTGAATCTTTCATAATGAATAAGGTAAGGTCATTTTTTTTGCCCAATTTCATTGCGCTACTAGTTTAAGCCACTTTATTATGGCCTAGTTGAACGTTTTTAGTCAGTAAAGGTGGTGGCACTGGTTATGGAAGAAATCAGGGATGTGTGGTTAGTACACAGTGTTCTAGCAAGAGCTAGAGCACTAATAGTTCATGCAGTTCGCAGACTTGAAGTGAGGCCACCAATTGTACATGGCACCAAGCTGCTGGTCTTTTCAACAGAGGAACAACAGAAAGAAAGTTAGCTAAGATAAGATAAAATGTATTTTTCAACAGAATAAGACTATTAGAACTTGCTACAGACCTGTTTCCAAAGTTGTCCTACATAAAATTTACAAAGCAGGAATTGCAGCTTGATAAAATATTACATCATTCCACAGAAATACGTGTTTCAAATACAAACAAGAGTGGGAGGCTTAAAAAGCTAAATTTAGAAAACAATACAGAGGGGATTCTTGATCAGGTTACACAAATACACCAATACACATATGTATTTTCAATTTCTCATAAGCAATTTCAGCAAACAAAATGATAAAATTAAATGGCAAGTACACATATCCATTAAATTCCAATTTATCATACATTTAAACAACTTTGTTGTTGAAACTTTCCTGATCTCTGGGGTCACAGTGTTCCATTCTTTTGATATCTACCAACCAGTTTTCAACTTCTCATATGAGTTAAATATTCTAGGAATTTTTGATCCTGTGTTCCACTTTTTTTCTGAGTTGCTCCACCCCTATTCCTCCACATCATTTCACCAGTAGTATGACTATAGTAATTACCTTAGCAAAAACATTTCTAAAAAGAAAAAAATAAAGTAATTAATTAAATGCCCCTTGAATCAGTAGCATGGCATCTGCTGGGTGGCATCAGTTGTTCTCCCAGTCAACACACTAGTTTGTAAAGGGGAAATATTTGTGTGTCTTTATTAACTATCAGGGACCTAAAGGTCCTGATTAGGGAAACCATTGTAATTACTCATTTTTCAGTATCTGTTTGAATAAAGTATTAAGAAAATGCAGTTTCACCCTAGAAATGCTAATAACCACCTCACTTCCAACGGCCATTGGAGTGTGGTTGGTACTAGCATTTGTAGTGTGAAACTATGCCCTCTCATTACTTTATTCTGACACTTGTGCATTATATTACATAGATGACCTCTATCTACACCAGTGATGAAAGTGAACAGGAACGCACAGGAACTCAGTTCCTGTACCTTTTTTGCAGCAGGAACAGAGTTCCTGTACTTCTTCCCACTGACACTGGAACTGAAATTCTTAAGCTAGCAACATAATGACAGTTTCTGGGCATGTGAATTGAAATCAGAATGTCCATAACAACATTTGACTTGTACAACAATGCTATTTTCCTAGAAATACTTCAGTATATCTAACTGAATCTACTAGTGACTAAACAGATAGATGCGTCTTGACACAGCTATCCTTCAGACTGAGGATCTTCATTCTGCATTTCATATTTGCCAGTGCCTGAGTTCCTGTACTTCTTGTCTACCACTTGCACCACTGATCTACACCCCTCATGATGTAGTCAAAGAAGTCTATCAAGTTAGTTTGACATGATCATGACACAAACCCATAAAGCCTGTTGCCCTGCCATCCATTAGCCTCAAGGAATTCTACCAGTCTTTCCTTTTTGTGTTGCTTGCATGCATGCACAAGAAACACATTGCTTCAGTGGGGCCAGTTAATGAAATGCCTTTATGCTCAAAGAAACTCATGTCATACGAACATACGAAATTTGCCAGCAGATAAAGGCCTAGAGGTCTATCAAGTCTGCTCGAATGTGCAGCTAGCACCCCTTATTCTGCAGCTGCCCCTCCCTTCCACCCTTCCCCTTCATTAACCCTCCCCCTTGTCCTGTCCCATCCTCGTTTGAAGCAGTCCACTGTTCTACTGCATATCACTTCTGCAGGTAATGCATTCCACCCAGCCACCACCCTCTCTGTAAAAAAGTGTCTCCTCATCTCCCTCCTGAACCTTCCTCACTCCAGTCTCATATCATGGCCACTGGTGGCCCTCCCCTCCCTTACTTTGAACAGCCCCTCTGTACCTGTCTTGTTTATTCCTTTCATGTATTTAAAGGTTTCAATCATGTCCCCTGTCTCTCCTCTCCTCCAGTGAGTACATGTTCAACTCCTTCAACCTCCTCTCATATGATAAGTCCCCCAGACCCTTGATCATCTTTTTAGCCCTAAGCTGCACTCCCTCAGTAACTAATGTCCCTCTTCAGATACAGACACCAGAACTGCATGCAGTACTCCAGGTGTGGTCTAACTAATGACCTATACAGTGGCAGAATCACCTCCTCCCTCCTTGAGGATATACCCTTGCAATACAACCCAGCATTTTGTTGGCCTTTGCAGCTGCCTTCCTACACTGTGCGAGTTGTTCATTGACCCTGTGATGAGCACACCCAGATCCTTCTCCTCCCTCTGTCTGGGCTAGCTGCACTCCCCCTAGCTGGTAAGTCCTCCTTGGGTTCTTCATCCCAAAATGCATCACCTTGCTTTTTGGCATTAAAGCCCAGTTGCCAGGTGTCTACCAGGTTTCAAGCTTTGCCAGATCATCCTGCAACCCCTGCCATCCCCTAGGTCATCCACCACCGCGCCAACCTTGGTATCATCAGCAAACAGACTGATCTTGCTCTTGATGTCCCATGATATGTCTGCAATGAATATCCCAAACAACACTGGTCCCAACACCGAGCCCTGTGGGACACCGCTCGTCACTGCCCTTGGTGTGAGCTCCCCACCACCACCACCCTCTGTTGCCTTCCTGCAGCCAGTTTCCTACCCATCTCACCAGCATTGCACCTGCCCTGTGCCTACTAACTTCCTTCCCAGCCTTCCATGTGGTACTGGGTCGAATGCCTTACTGAAGTCCAGATACAGGACATCCACTGCATGTCCCTGTCCAGTTGCCTAGTTACAGTCATAGAACCTGACCAGGTTGGTTTGGCAGGATCGGCCACGTGTGAAGCCATGCTGTCTGCTGTCCTGTAGTCCTTTGGCCTCTAAGAGGCCACCAGCCCCTCCTTCAGGATAGTCTCCATTAGCTTACCCACGATGGATGTGAGGCTCACTGGTCTGTAGTTTTCGGTTCATCCTTGGGGCCACTCTTGTGGAGGGCACCATGAGCTCATCCTCCATCCTGAGGTACACACCCCGAATGTGGTGAGGCATTAAATGAGTCTGCCAAGGTCCTGCAGGACCTCTGCCAGCTCCTTCAGTACCCTGGGGTGGATGCCATCTGGGCCTTGTGCCTTGTCCACCCTCAGTGCCTTCAAACCCTCTCGAACTCTGCCCTCCATGATTTCCCATCTGTCACCACTTCCCCTGTGTCTGCCATTTCACCCATCTTGGGTGTCACCCCCTCTTCTCTTTAGTAAATACTGAGCAGAAGTACTCATTTAGTGCTTCCGCCTTATAGTACCCTGCTTCCACCCAACCCCCCTCCTTCCTAATCCTTACTATGTGGTCCTTACAGCTCTTTTCTCCCTGATGTACTTAAAAGTCCTTCTCCCCTTCTTAATGCCTTGTGCCAGCCTGAGTTCCAGTAGATGCTTTGGCTCCCCTTACTGCCCTTGTCACCTCCTTGATTCTGTCAAGTACTCCTCTCTGTCCTCCCCTCCCTGTTTTCTTGTATTTCCTAAAGGCAGCTCTTTTCCTCCTTACCTTTTCCATGACCTCCTTGCTCAACCAGCTCGGTTTCTTAGCCCTAGCCTTCTTGCTCTGGGCTTTGCAGCAGGTTTTAGTTTGCTCCACTATCCCCAACTTTATGAGCTCCTATCTCTGGTTAGTATCCATACTAGATTGAATTCTGGCCAGGTACCCTTTTACCACTTCCCCCATCCTCCCAAAGTCAGCCCTCCTGAAGTCCAGCACTCTTGTGCCAGATTCCACTCCTTCCTTGCCCATATCCAATGTGAGCCATACTGAGTGGTGGTCACTCCCTGACATGATCAGCTGTGTTCTGTAAACACATTTATCTGCAGCTGTTATCTCCCACTGCCTCCCCACATTCTCTCTCTCTCTCTCTCTCTCTCTCTCTCTCTCTCTCTCTACACACACACACACACACACACACACACAGGCCTGCATAGAGGGGACAGCTGCATTCTTTACAGTGCGGGTCAGCTCTGCACTAACAGAGCCAGAGATTTACAATTCTCAATTACTTACTAAGTGGTCCAGCACTCCACTTACGTGTTTCTCACATGCAGGAATTGTGGACAGTTGATCAGCTAGACCAATCAGTACAGATCATTATGGCATCAGGAATTTTTTTTAACTCCAACCGAGTGACTTGACAGAGAAGTTATACTCAAAAGATAGCTCTATATGCAGACAACTGGTGCAAAAGTTAACAGGAGTCTGGATTTCTTTTACTATTACCTCTGCAGTGGGAAACTGAAAATGATCCTCTACAAATTGGGAAAAGTCATATGAGGCATTGATCACTACAGGTATTGCCCTACTGGAATTGTGAAAAATGTAAATTTGTTGTAGTATGCAATGCTTTTAAGTAATTGCTTCTTAGAAACATAGGCAGAAGAGTTAACCCATGGTAATACTGCATCTGACACAGTCATATATTGGCTACATCTTGAGATTTCTGATGTCAAAATAAATCACATAAGAGCTTATATCACCTTATTATTATTATTATTATATTAGGAGGGACCTCCTTGTAAATGAATGTGTTCAATGGTGTTTTCCTGCAAATAAACTGGAAACTTGAACTTGAAACTTATATTAAGAGTACACGGTGATCCTGTATATGTAGTAACTGGACTTCCCTATCTTACAGTATTGATGCTGTGTAAGGCAGTCATTAAAATATTTTAGTAAAATCATTAACAATAAAATCATTTAATGATCCTCATTTTATGGTCTTCAGCACCAGATAGGTTTTTTTTTCAACTTTGGTGCATATCTCATGCATTTTGAGGAACTGTGCAACCACATTTTCAACATGGGGTTATTGGAACCCCTCCTCATGAATTCAGCCACTGTCATGATGTTATTCCGTCCCAATAGGTGATTTTGCGGTCACTGCATGGAATAACTTTTTGGGTCCGATTAATGAAACAACAGTGCCACTGTTCATGAGGTGGGTTCTCAAAAAGCCTATGTTGCAAAGTTGGTGAAAAAAATAGCATTTACGAGTTTCTATGCACACTCATAACTTCGCGAAACTGTAATATTTTCACTCAGGATTTTCAGCATTGACATATTACCACACATCCTTATCAACAGTACAGCTGCCATTTTTCACAACTCACCTGAAATGTGTTTTCACACATGTAGCGCACAATGGCATGGTTGGTGTGTGAAATCAATGTTCAGGACAGATTAAGCAAATCACAGTGACACTGTTCATGAGCAGAGGTCTTAAACTGGCTATGTTGAAAATTTGGTGACAAAGTCCATAAAATGAGTGTGTTATGAGCATGCATTGCACAATTTCCACACACCCTCGTAAGTTCATGAATTTGTATTATTTTCAGTCCAGAATTTCAACATTGGCATTTTTCCACACCTCCTTATGAACAGTACACCACTTACAGCACAGAATAGCATGGTTGCTGTGGGAAATCAGTGTTCGGGACAGATTAAGAAAATCACAGTGACACTGTTTATGAATGGAGGTCCCAAAATGACTATATTAAAAATCTGCAGTAAAAATATCCCCAAACTAATTACATTACGGGTACATGTTGCTCAGTTTCTATGCACACTCGTGACTTCACCAGTTTTTTTATATTTTCACTCCAGATTTTCAACATTTCCATTTTTTACACCTCCTGATGAACAGTACAGCTGTCATTTTTCACATCCTGTTTGAAATGTGTTTTCGCACCTGTGGTGCCAAATGGCGCAGTCACTGTGAGAAATCACCTTTCGGCTAACAAATTGATAGTGTCACTGTTCATGCGGTGGGGTCACAAAAAGCCCATGTTGAAAACTTGGAGTAAAAATACCAGAAATGCCCAGGGCATTAGCGTTTTCAACCATAGCACCCTACCCTGTAGGGACTGACAGGCATCAGGGGTGTGACTTGGGATTGTCGACAGTAATGCTCCTGCCATTCCACCCCACCCCCACCCTGAGCCAGTGACAGGCATTGAGGTGTGCCTTGGACCCTTTGGTCCCAGAGTTTACCCCATTCTCCTATACTGCACCCATTTCTGCGTATTTCCTTATGGAATGAGGTGAGTGTAAAGCCCAAACACCCCAAAGCACACCTTGACACTTATAAGTGTTTGCAGGGTAGGGTGAGGTGAAATGTTGTGACAGTTATGGGTGATGACCCAAAGGCACACCCCAATGCCTGTCCATCTCCGCAGGGTGGGGGTGGAGTTGGCATCAGTTGAATACTTCACTGCCATTGCTATATTGCATCTGTCTAACTCCTGCACTTCCACTGCTAATGCCAGGAAGCAACATTCGGCATTGACAAATGCTTTTTTTAACATGAAATTTTATTAGTCTTCAAGATTGCAAAAGGTACAAGAATTAGATCACAAAACTCAATAACAAACAAAAACAAACATACACACAACCCATAACAGAAAATGCTTATTTACAAACGATCCCCCCCAGCCTTTTCTTCAGTAAGGTTTCCATCAGTTTGCTAACACTGAAGTCAAACTCTTCATCCTGTAGATCCCTGGCTCATCCCTAACCCATCTTTTATGTAGGGCTACTACAGTACATCTGCTGTTTAAATTCTGTAGGCACAACTCCAGAGTACTGGGAGTCATTGTACAGGCCAGCTAGGGGTGCCACCAGTACTTGCGCCTCAGAATACTAGCCTGTACAACATCTTGCCCCAGGTATTTATGTGCCTTCAGGGCTAATACTTCTTTATGGATTTTTTCCTCTGGAAATGGTTTCTGCACACATCTCCTCCCCCTTGTCTATCTGCCCCTGTGGTACTGGTATCTCCTTCTTCAAGCACTGAGCTGAAGTAGCCATTTAAAATTATTCTGCCTTATCCTTATTATTCTCCCCCTTTACCCCCTTGCCTCAGCTTGAAAATGCCTCCTTTCATTTGCCTTTTCTTGTTAGTGTAACAAAAGAAGGCTTTGTCCCCTTCTTTTACAGCCTCCACTCTTCTTAAGTCATTGCTAGTCTTTGTACTCTTTACCCCTTTGCTGGTTGCTTTTAGTTGTTCAAAGTAGTCTTCTCTATCCCCATCATTCTGATTCCCTTTGATTTCTTGAAAGTAGTCTTTTTTTTCCTTCATTGCTCTTTTTACCTCACTTGTGAGCCATTGGTTTTCTGTGTGTTTTCTGATTTTCTATCTGCCCCAGACAGGAAATAGTGGCCCACTTCTCCTCCATCCTCCCCCACTCCCTCAAGTCCAGACAGATGTTCTCCCCGCTTTTCTCTCACTATGCTAATGTCTGCCATTTTGAAGTCCAGAGCATGTATTTTGGTGTTCAGGCATTCATTTAGCAGATCTATTGAAATATGTCTACAGGCAGTCAATATTACCTAGGAGATTGGCTGTGTTGATGTTCCTAATGTAATGGCTTTTGATAGCAGCTAGTTCAGGGTGGCAAGATCCCCTGTTGGTTCTCTGAACCCTTAGACCAAGAAGCCATCTTTGAATGCTTTCAGGAAAGACTGACTTCTGCTGTTGGCTTTTGAGATATTCGTATATCTGGAAGATTAAAGTCTTGTATGATTAGCACCTCCCCTTGAATTGTTACCTTCCTGATTTTGCTTTCCAGTTCTTTATCCAGTTGGCTGTTCTTGCTTTGTTGCTCTATAGATGACCCCCAGTTTTACCATACTGCTAATTTCTGATTCAACTTGGATACACAGTGACTAAAGATGGTCGAAGTGGCCCCATTCGCTCCGTGGGTAACTCAGCGGTGAAGGGAATTCACGCGGAGTTATCCGCAATGCGAAGCAGAGTACTTCACATTACAAATGGGTAACACAAAGTCCATTAAAAACAATAACTTCGTGTTACTCCGCCTTCCCAAACCACTACTCCAACCAATTCTTAAGGCTAAGTACGTTGAAAACAATGTACTTCGCTTTGTTTTTAAGCTCTAAAGGTGAATTTTGCAGTGATTCATGGGATTTCTGGTCACATGGGCTCTAGATTGTTCTGCATAGCCTCAGTTTTGGGTAGTGTGTATATGAAGCTGTAGGAGACAATCTGCTCTGAGAACTCTCTGTGATTCAAACCTTCTAAAAGCTGTTAAAAAAACTTTTTGAGTCATTTTTTTTGGCTGGAACTTTAGTTCATCGATTATAGGAAACCCTCCTGTGCTCATATCATCGAGTGTTTATTGTTTGTGTGTGGATTTTGAATGTTAATGTACAACATTCAGTCTTTGTACTGAGAGACAGTGGAAGTGTGCTTTGGGAGAGGGGTGTATCTGTGGTGTAGATTAACTTGGAGAAAAAGACAGTGCTTTTTGTTTTGGTGATATTTTTCTTGTATAACTGTGTTAATGTACACACAGTAACATTTTCAACAATTCTTGCCTTTTTTTTGCTGATTGTTGTGGTGCAGCAGTGCATAATTTTAGTTTGTTTAAAATATGTGGTTATATTACTGAAGTTTTCAATTTGCTACGCATTACTTAGTGTGTGTGTGTGAGTATGTGTGTGACGCTTGTCATCAAATCAGACATCTTTTATTGTGCCACATAATTTCAGCAATGTGAACCTGCTATCCACTGCAGCTGTGTAATTTTTGTACTTCTTTGTGGTATCTTTACTGGTACTAGAGAACTAGTGACTGTTACTGCAGCAGTGCAGTATACTGCCCCGGCCCCGTGGCCTGCCCCAACCGGCAGACCTTTCCAGATTTGAATTTCTGATGGTGAGCACTAGTTAGGTGTTGTGCCTTTGCATCTGCATCTCTTCAGTGCACAGCACAATCTTAATCTGTCTGTGCATTTGCATCTCTTTAGGGCCCAATCTCCATCTCTAACTTAAGTCACAGTTGTTTCTTTGGTTTCCCTTCAGAGTACTGGGCAGATGTGGTGCATAATTCTGCATGAACATTGTACTCATTAATATACATTTTTAAGTCAGGGCCATCATCACGAGTCACTCGTGATACAAATCACATTCTTCATCATCATGGTCATAAATGCAGTCACAAATTACGGTTTACAATCATGTTATGAATCACAACATTAATTTTTTTTAATAGTTACTTGGGTGTATTGTAAGCCTGTTTTGTAGTATCTCTCCATGCTTCACCACCCCACCATTGTACTCATTAATGTTTGCTTTCAAGTTGGGGAGTTTTATGCCACACCTCATCGGGGCCCAGGGAAGTACAGCCGTAGGCATTCACATTTCTTCATCATCACGGTCACAAATGCAGTCACAAATCACGATTTATGATCATGTCACGAATCACAACATTCATTTTTTTGGATAGTTACTTGGGTGTATTGTAAGCCTGTTTTGTAGTACCTCTCCATGCTTCACCACCCCACCATTGTACTCATTAATAAATGTTTTTAAATCAGGGAGTTGGACAGTGACTGCAGTACATACACAGACTGGAAAGAAGACTGACTGCACACATGCAGTTTAGCACAGTATACTTGCACTGCTCAGAATACAAAGTGTCACACATATGGAAGACAACAAAAAAAGGGCATAATTACATACAAGGGTCAGTGATGGTGCATATTCATGGGGGAGCAGTCCAGCGCGTAACTGTGAACCCAAGCAGGAAGCCCATCAGCTTCCCATACCAGGTGCCTTGCCAGATCTCCTGTGCCCAATGGACACAATGTTGGCAACAGGCATGGACATGCCTACAGCACAGAGGTGCCTCAGATGACTGTCCTTCAGCCCTCTAAATGTGCCCTGACATCAGGGGCGGCCTCAGTGTGGGGTCTGTTGACCCCCACCATCCCCAGCATCCTGGTGGGGTGCATAACACTTATGGCTGCCTTCTGAAGGTGTAGCCATCACCTCCTCATGCACAGCACCTGCACCATCATGAATTGCATGATGTGCTGACACGCCACCCTGCCGGCCCCTAGTCCACCTCTACATGAACCTGTGCATTTGGCAAGGGTTTTGGCCATGTGTGGGGACATAATGGGGTCATGCATAGTGCATGGGGGTGCATTGTGCACAGCCAGGGTGACTATTCACTAATGCAGGTGCAGGTGGGCTATGCGTCAGGGCTACCAGGTGTGTAGACCAGCCACACCTTTCATGAATAGAGCCTATAGTGATCAAACCATCTGATAAAGTTGGTAATATTGTGGTGTTAAATAGGGGTAAATATATTAATATTGGAGAGATCTCCTGATTAATGAAGAAAATTACATGCAATTACCACAAAATCCTATGTACATTTTTAATAAAGAACTACATAATATCCTGATCACAGCCATTTCCAGAAATGATATCAGTGAGGATGAATATAAGTATATTTGGAAGGAACACCCAGTTGTGCCAGGATTCTATATCCTACCCAAAATAAATAAAAATCTAAAAACCCTCCTGGGAGACCTAATGTTTTTGGAAATGACTCCATAACTGAGAATCTGGGCCACTTTGTGAATCACTGTCTTCAAAAATGTGTAGCAAAATGACCTTCTTATTTGAGGGACAGAAGTGATGTACTGAGAAAAAGGGAAAACATGGTCTGGAAAGATGAGTACACATGGATTGGTATAGACATATAATCTCTATACACATCCATTAAGCATAATCAGGGGTTGCATGCTTGTAAGTTCTTTTTGGAGAACTATGGGGATACACATAAACATTTGTCAACTTTGTGAATGAAAGCTTACAGTACACACTGCAAGCCCATTGATTGACAGGGTCAACCAATGGGAGTGTAGTGCATGCAGTAATCTGCCATTCAGTGACAGCTCAGTCAGCGGACAGCTGTGGAGATGTGCAGTGGGCTGTGCTGCCTGCTGGCTTCATGGCCATGCTGGGACTGGGAGAGAAAGGTAGGGTGTGGGTCCCTTATTGGGTGGAGGTTTGGGGGTGTCCACTGGACTATCAGGGATTGGGTTTACAATGTATTATTGTGCCAATCAGGGATTGGAGACAGGGTGGGGGGAACACTACATTTTGGGAAACATGTGGGGCTAACTATGATACCCAGCACAGGGATCCTGGTCTTGGTTTGATTATGGAATGTGCATCGAACCAGGATCCAGGATCAGCCGTGCCTTTGTATTTTGCTACGCTTTGGGTTCTGGGATGGAAGGGGGTACTACTAGACTACCACAGACTATAATTTGAGGATTATTTCAGTATGATCATGTTACAGGGATAGTAGGGGGGGCCACTAAACTACCAGGGAATTGGGGTATAATATGTATGAATATATGCAACAATTGTGTTACAGAGATGGGGGCGCTAGACTATCAGGGAACTGGGGTACGATATGTATGAATATATGCGGTGATCATGTTACAGGGATGGGGGCCCCTAGACTACCAGGGAATTGGGGTATGATATGTATGAATATATGTGACGATTGTGTTATGGGAATGGGGGGCACTAGACTACCAGAGAATTGGGGTACGATATGTATGAATATATGCAGTGATCATGTTGCAAGGATGGGGGGGCCACTAGACTACCAGGGAATAGGGGTGTGATATGTATGAATATATGCAATGATCATGTTACAGAGATGGGGGAGGCCACTAGACTAACAGGGATATTTCACGTACCTGACAGTGTCGGGCACGATTGGGCATCAGGGTTGGGAGGGGGGCCACTACATTGTACTGCTACTCAGCCCTGGACTGGGGGGTTGATGGCTGCCCGCTGCATCTTGTCAGCTGCATCCCTGCTGCAGACATGCAAATGGGGCCAAAATGACATGCAAATGGCCCCTTTGCGCCTTGCATGCCCAATGGCATGTTTCAGTCTTAATATCTGGAAATTGGGCATGTCTCATCCCCAAGATGTGCTACGCATCCCGATTCCAGTTATTCGAGCCAGACAGGAGGATGCACTGGGGCATCGCTGTCAGCCCCCATTTGCACCACTCACTTTCTCTGCTGTATTGAAACAAGATGCATGATTGCACATCTCATTTGAATATAGCATTGTATTATGCCAGTCCGTTTATTTTCGGTGGTGCATCTAGATACACGGTGCAGACTTGGGCTTTCAATATGGGGGCTAGGGTGTGTGAGTGTGTAAAAACACAGAGCACCAGACCACAACACCTTCACTTACTCCTTCTTTTTTCAAAATGTACGTCTGTCCTACTGTTGTAAAACCTTGAGATCTATGATGCATTTCATTCAGTAACTGACTAGCAATAAGCTGAAATTTTGTTATAAAAAAGTTTAAGGCCGGCCTGGTGGTGCTGAGGTTTGAGGTGCTGGACACCACACCTCATGCAATGCCAGTGACCTGGGTTTGGTAATGACCTTGGGTCATCAGGTTGCCAGTTGGGGGAGGGTTGGAGCAGGATTTCCCCTTCAGGGGTGGACACCCACTACTCCGTAGTCCTGCATCCATTGGGTGGTAGTCCTACGGGTGTGCAGGTGGCAGGAGCAGTGACGTAAGTCTGGGGTGTGGTGGAAGGGGTCACCGGATCCCGGTGTATGCGCACGCCTCCATGTGTGCATGTGCATGTGTATGCCATGACCCTGGGCAGAGGAGTAAAACGTGAAAAAATTGTTAAAAAAAAAAAAAAAGTTTAAGAATCTGAAAAATGCACTACTGAGAACTGGATTTTTTTTTTTATAAAAGAAGTTAAAAAAGTTAAAATCTTGAATGGAAAGTGTGTAATAGCTGATCTGGCTAGAGGTGCTTAAAACCTTGTGTTTGATATTTCTTTGAATCAATTTTATACACTTATGTCACTTGAAACTAGTTTTTCCATTAAGAGTATTGCCTGACTGTTGATTGAGAGCAGTATAAAACACCTTGTATACTCCCAATTACCACGCCCCCTGATGAAGGGTTGTTTGAACCCGAAGCGCCGGGGCTACAGTGGCCAGTGAACATGTCCTGACAGTGGCATGATATTGTACCATTACAAAAACTAAAACATTTGGGAATATCCAGACGCTGGTGTGGACCTTATCTTTGGAGTACATGCTACTTTTGGTGTGAATTGCATCTGGGTCTGACAACTTTTCAGCATGCACCCCCTGTCCCCAGCAGCTCACAGCATACCTTTGGACTTCTCCCTCAGTCCCTTGTATGACCACAGTTTTTCCAGTTGTGAGGCTGAAACCCTGATGGCTACTTACTATTTTGTAGCTTTTCAGATAGTGCAGGTGTCTGATGATGGAACAAGTGAGCTGGCAGGACGTGCTTCTGGAGTAATGTTATCCCCATGACACACACCCTGGAGTGCATTATTATAATTATAAAATGGCTTGCTTGTAAACAAAAACATGAAAAAATACATTTAAAAAAAAATTTTATTTGCTTTTTCAATAGGAGTGGTATCGTGCTGGAATAATATCACTGTTGAAGGTCAGCACTGACCAATCAGAGTCCAGCATTTATTCTTGCCAATTTATAATACTTACCTTCTTCTCATACTGTAACTTATGACATTTTCATAAGAACATGGAGGCCCAATTCACAAACGGTGATGCAGGGCTTGCATCAAGACCCACGTCAAACCTGGTTTTTGGCACAGCTGCACCAAACACTTCACTGTAAAATGCATCCCATTCAAGAAGGCTGAGTGCATTTCTGACACTTTCTCTGGTTTACGGAAGCTTACAGCAAATATTTGGTACAAGCCCCATGAAAAGCGTAAAAGAGATGGCAACATGTTAGACCGGAACACGCTGGTCTAACTTGTGGCAGTTGGCACACAGGATCACGAATCCTGATTGCTGGCCTGGAAAAGCTGCAAGCCCCATGTGCCATATGTTTGGCACTCTCAGGGCTTGTGGCATTCTCAGAAAGTTTGCAAATCGACCCCATGATCTTTGTCACTTGGTCATCATCTGCTGTTGCTGCTTGTCCGGGCAAGTGGCATCATTATTCCCTCCTGTGCTACCCCAACTGCCATTTGTAGAAATGATGGTGTGACAAGCAGAGAATTACAATGTCAGTTGTAGCCAAGTGACCAAATCAAATAAAGACCATGTGAGAGAGATCCAGGTGTGGATGTTCAAACTTCTTATCAGACTTCTTGACGCAGGCAGGGTCATCATGCCTATAGAGTCATGGAGGGATGTTTCCCCGCACCCCCCCCCCAGTTTCCATCCAAGTATTGCTTTTGTAATGGAGGAAGGGCTGTGAAAGTTTCTTCCCTCACTTAGTATGTGTTCCCCCAGATTAAATGTGTGGTCCCCCAAATTTCTGTGCATGTTGTCCCTGACACAGTACTTGCAGCAGTTGTAATGCTGCAGCTGCATCCATGCAAATTAGCCAGAATCTTTGTGGCAATTTTCAAACATTCTGATGTGTTTTATACTTTACTTGTTTTAGGGCACAAAAATTGACACATTTTGACACAAGCTTAATTTTTGATGTGCATCTTGCAGTGTTTGTAGCACAAAATTAGATCCAATTTCCTGTCGCCTAACAGTCTTGTCACAAGTGTGACTGAATCATGCCACAAATGTGTGAAAATTCAGCCCCCTGCCTTAATACAAATGTCCTTTATAGTAAAGACTAAGACGATGGGAAAAGCGGGAAATATGCCAGATATGTAAGTTGGATTCTGTCTAAATAATGTGTTTTTCAAAGTGCCCTTGTGAGGTCAGATGACATATCAGAGTGTGTGTGAAACCTACAGAGCACTGTAGCACAGTTGTGAGAAAGGCAAACAGGATGTTGGGATGTATAGAGAGGGGTTTCGACAGTAGAATACAGGAGGTAATCCTCTCACTGTACAGGTTATTCATGAGACCACATCTGGAGTACTGCCTAAGGTACTGGAAGACACACCCAAGAAGAGGCTGTGACACAATGGAAGTGCAATGGAAGTAGTACAGAACAGGGCAACCAAAGCGGTCCTGGGATCAGGGGGAAAGTCATACTAGGAGAGGTTGCAGGACTTGGGCATGTACCCCCTCAAGAAGAGAAGAGAAAAAGGGGTTACATGACAGAAACATACAGGTACGTGCATGAGTGAAACAGGGCGGACACCAAGTAGGTTTTCTTCCTGAGCTCAAATACAGGGGTGAGGAGGAACTCAATTAAATGAATGGTGGGAGGGTGATTCATGAAAGACATCCGCAAGCACTGTTTTATGGAAAGATTGGCAGACAAGTGGAACAAGCTGCTTCAAGAACTGGCAGGGGTCGATCAGTAAGCACTTTTAAGCAAGGTGGGACAGACATATGGCCTTAGTCAGAAGGGGGGTGGGACTAAGATGTCGGGTAACCACACTAGGGCCAGAGCAGTTAGGAAGGCTGGGCAGACTGGATGGACTGATAGGCCTTCTTCTGCTGTCAATGTCTATCTATCTATTTATCTATTAACTGGTGACCCCCCCTTATCAACTGATTTACGGTTGCTGTTAAATGCCGTAATACCTGGGTATGACATCACACCCGGTTATTATGGCATTTGCATAGACACTGTCAAATTTGCTGCCTCGAGCAGCTGGAAAGTGAACATGTGAGCCAAGACCATGATCAAAATTGCCACCAAGAAAGACAACAAAGTTGTTTTTCTTTCACATAAATTCTTGCACCCATTATTATAAAAAAGAACACAGGAAATGTGTGTGTTTATAAGTTTTTCTTACCAACCCTTGGTGTGTCATTACCTCATAAACCTCTTGAGCTTTGCTCTCCAAGTTTATGGGTCATCGCATGCCTCAGGTGTTTAAAAAAACTCATAACACACAATTGCCTGTGCATTATTCCATATATCTATGTGTAAAAGAAGTTTTCTGAAAGACTGTTACATTTATGGTTGCTAGTCTGCTGTTTCAGTTGCAGGATGTTCAGTGAGGGTCTATTCCAGTTCTTATTAGGACACAGTGAATTTGTGAAGCAAGCTCCCATGAATGATAATGAGATGGGATTTACTGTAATTAATGGCCACTGATCAGTTCCATTAATTATGCTCCAAATTGTGCAGTTGTTTTCCAGTTATTAATTGTTGGATGTGTTTAATAATTAACAGATAATTAGATGGTTATAGCCAACTTAGACATGCTAATTTACTGCTCAGTATAACTTCAACTTTTGGCAACTTTTTTCTCTGCGTTATGCACTAGATTTAAAAAATGCAATTTAGCATCATCTAAATCCTGGTTGTTTAGAGAATGGAACAATGTGTTCAGGAGACTGCCACCTACTACTGTATGTGCATGAGAAAAGTCTTTTACAATTATGGTCCCGGTAGGTAAACGAGCCGCAGAGATGCCATTCATTACGAAAGATATCCACATTTTTAATGAACCAGAGTTCTTTCTGCCATGTACTATGCCACACTACCCAGTGGAGGTGTCAACCCCACCCTCCATCCCAAGCTGTTATTCATGATGTGGACTGTATTGTAAAGTATTCCAATCCTTCCTAAAGGATCATGGATACGGAGCGCCTGCTGGAATTGTGATGGCTCAACATACTTGATTGGTTCTGGTCAAGATACCTTCTTTAATCATGACTGCCTATTGGGCAAGCTTTTGACATGTCCCTGCCCCTTCTCTTGAGGATGAGCCTGCCACCATGGACGATCAGAAAATGAAATGCACCACATTACTAGTTTCACCACCTGCACATTCCTTGTTAGACTCCTATGTCCATTTGCATAGTGGGTGTTACTCCCTTTCTCAGAAGGCAAGATAGCTGGGTCTGCCTATTGCATGTCTGCGGCTACTGTATGCTGACTCTGTAAATGTTGATGATTTATGGAGCACCATGCCTGAGGTCTTCAACAGCTCAGCAGCTTAACTCTGCATGATTTATTCACAGATGGTGCCCACCAATGTGTGAGTATGAGTGTTGGGGATCAGAACTGCTGGTTCATTGGCAGAGGTTGTATGGTATAAGGGGCTGTAGTAATGTGGCATGGACTCTAGGTACATTACAGCTGATGCTGTCTGGTGTATTCCAAGAAGGGATGTGCAAATTGAAATTTTGCCGGTGACATTGCCACAAAGTAGCCAAAATTCATCTTTGCAAAACTTCGTGAAGTTTCCATGAACCCTAGTAACTTCAACTGTGCCAAAACTGCAAAGTTTTTCCACAATGTAGCTATTTATTTTTCAGACGTGGCCACTTCATGAGCAACATTTGGCCAATTTTCACAAAATAAAACCAGCAACTTCCCCAGACAAAACTTTGCGAATTTGGCCAGTTTGTGAATTAATTTGCAAAGCAAATTTCAGCCACTTCAAGCATCCTTACTTCCAAGTGGGATCTAGAATTTAAAGTGGGGATTCCATAATGAGAGAAGACGCTGGTGGTTGGATGTAACAGGATGCATGCCATCAGTGACAGGCAGTTGAAATCCAACCCCCCCTCCAACGGGATGATGTTAAAAACAGTATTATATAGCCTTCCTTTCTCAGTTAACAAAAACTAATTAAAACAAATCAGCTGACCTCATCACAGAAGAGAAGAAGTCCACTGGCTCAATTTGAAGTGAAGCATCAGTGCTATCTTAATTATGGTGGGACTCAGACTGTGGGAAGATCGGTGATTGATCTTTTGTTAGCTGCAATATGAAATAGACCCAAGCTAGGATAAACTAGAAGCACCCTATTTAACTTCCCAGTTGAAATGGGACTTCAATGAGAGAGTGGGTAGACATGATAATCCTTCTTGGTGAGGTGTATTAGAAGTTGAAGGGAGTGATGCTTCTGGGGACAGGAAAACCTCCACCATCTATAGCTGAAGATCAGTATCATTTTGAAGATATTTTGCCTGCGGAATTTACAGAAGTTACTGTACATTTATACTGGCACTGAGAGAGCTGGTTTTAATGATCACAGAGACGGAAAAGAAGAGACACATTTACAGACAGAGAACAAGGGAAAACAAAAGAGACACATTTACCGACAGAGAACAAGGGAAACACAAGTATGAATGTAAGATGCTGTAATGGTTTCCTTTTCTTTTAAAGGCATGTGCCATTAAGGATTTCTGTGAGCAATATGATGGTCCAATCAACAAAGCAGTCTGGGATAAGCGTGATTCGCATGTATCCTGGATGCATACTTCCAAGCCCAGATGCCCGTCCACACAGAATAGTATCCAAAGTCCCTGCCTGCCAGTCTCTGTGAGTGCACAGCTTTGCACAGGGGTGGGGTGCAGAAAGGGAGGTGGAGCTGTGTCAGACACTGGGCATTCAATTGGATACCTGAGTTGGCTCTTCAATGGATGCCCCACTTCATACAGAACAGGGGATAAAGGGATATGGTATTGCTCTAAGGACTGCCAGATCCAATTACTAAAGTTCAAACCATCAAAGACTGTAATATGAAGCCCCAAGCCCTCCATTTCATTTTAGATGGCTGGGGCAGTAAGTGGAAGGCCAGTCAGGCCCATGGAGAATGCTGGCTAGTCATGTGGAGGGTGTGTGCAGCAGCTATGGCAGGAGGAGTCCTGGAAAAGCGCTCACTCCCTCTGTCAGCCCCCTGCATCACACATTCAGTGTTAGGGCTGCTGTGGAAGTGTAGCTCCTTCCATCCTGGCCACTCTGTCCCAGCTGCACTTAGGTGCATTTGTATCTGGATTACTTGTGGTGAGGCATGGACTGCTGCTTCTGGTTGGCATGGAGTGCCCCACAGGCATATTCCCTGTGCATAGGGAGCAGCAGGTGGCTGTTGATGTACTTTATATGGATTGGGCTCTTAATCAAAGTGTTCATAATATAAGATCAATTAAAAAGTGCCATCCCATGAAACCAAGAGTATTTACAAAGGTGGGTCAGAATAGAAGTCATTTACTTTTTATGCACCAAGATTATAGAACTGTTTTCCTTAAAAATGGATATATGTTGTTAGCTCCAGCATAAGGTATTCACTGAGTAACCCTTTATGTACAGTTCCTGTTTTGAATGACTTATGCGTGGACTCATGTCTTCTATGCTAATATGGCTTTGGAGGGGGTCTTCAATGGGATGAGAGATCTTGAGCATGAGGTACCTGTCAGAGAACTGCAAAGTGAAGCTGAGGTGTTCTGTCTGCCCAAACCTCATGAGAGGAGTCACTCATACCAAAAGCAGAGGCTGGCTATTACCTTACTATAAATCCCTTGAGTTAGCTGGGGGTGTTTTTAATAAGTTTCCAGTTTTTCTTTATATTTAAAAAGTTAAATGAAGCGATGCTGCCCTGGCTGTGAAGTGGAATGCTGCACTCCTAATATCCCTGTATGAGAGACCAGTGTATGCAGGAGATGCGTGAGAGACCACTGTATGCAGGAGATGCACAAGAGACCAATGTATGCAGGAGATGCACAAGAGACCACTGTATACAGGAGATGCACGAGAGACCACTGTACACAGGAAATGCACGATAGACCACGGTACATAGGAGATTCGCGAGAGATTAAAGTATGCATGAGATACATGAGTGACCACTGTACACAGGAGATGAATGAGAGCCCACTGTACACAGGAGAAGCATGAAAGATCAGGAGATGCATGAGAGACCATTGTATTCAGGAGATGCATGAGAGACCACTGTAGGCAAGAGATGCAAGAGAGACAATTGTATGCAGGAGAAGAGGTACATTGACTGTGCACTGATTGGCTGAAATCATGTACTGTAAGTGACATAATAATATTTGTAACCTGATGTACTGTACATTTTAGTATTTTGTTTTTTTTAAATTCTCTGGGTTGTGGCTGACATAAGGCTATATGTATTTCCTTGGTTATGTTAGTTGGTCGGTTGGCTGGTTGGTTGGTTAGTTAGTTATTTTTCATTTCTTTAAGCACTCTTCCGTAGGCTTAGGGAGCAGAAAAAATCATTCAAAGCTATACAGTAAGAACAGTAACAATTAGGGCACAAAAAACATTACATAGAATGAACAAATCTTGGCATCAAACACAGCGTATACTAATAAAGTGCTATAATTTTTTTCCAGCAACATGTTTCTGTTTTCAAAACAAACATCACAGCAGTAATAAATGTATGAGCAATCAGATCATTAAGTATCTTGGCCCCAATATAAAAAAAAAATGGGCAAGTGCAACCCAGCTATGTGTACTGCACTTGCCCCGGTGCACTTCCTAGAAAATGCGATATTGAGATAGATAGTGCTCACCAACGGAACGTCCACGGCAGCACAAATGCAAGTAAATCTACGCTGCCCTAACACAGACAAGGGCTGCATATGGCCCAAAATGGATAACGCCGCCCAAAACAGGATACTGCCATCCATTTTGGGCCATATTCAGCCAGAGCATGCAAATAAGCCAACTGGACATGCAAAGCACTAAGAGGCCATTTGCATACCATTATGGGCTCATTTACATGCAGCACAGTAGCTCCTTAGCACTCCAGACTCCGTTAAAGGAAAGCTCTGGTGGTCCAGTGGTTCCACAACCCGACTCTCCCCCCGTATATTGTTTCTAGAGAACTCCGTGGTGGTCCAGTGGTCCCTCACAACAGTCTTACACCTACCACCTGTTTCCTCCCACTCACATCTCACCTTCCTGCACCCCCTTCAGCCCAGTGTATGGCATACTCACAACAGAATGTGGCGACAGGCACAGCCCTCATCTTACCTTCGCGGCCAACCACTGTACAAGCTGTCAATGAGCTGTTTCTAAAGTATGTGTGCTGACTGACAGCTTAAATGGTGGCCATCTGCAGAGGTGACAGGAGGGCTGTGCCAGTTGCCAGGATGTGATCAGGAGGTTCAGGTGAGGAGGTGTAAGTCTGTTCAGTGGGGTCACTGGACCACCAGAAAGTTCTCTAGAAACAATACACAGGGGAATCGGGGGGCAACTGGACTACCATGGAGTTCTCTAGAAGCAATATATAGGGGGATTGGGGGGTGGGGGAAACCACTGGACCACCAGGGAGTTCTATATTTTCATGTACTGGAAGATGAGAGGGCAGCTTGGCATGGGGCAGATAGCTGCAGTGCAGCTTCCCTACCTTCAGGGAGCTGGGGGAGTGGGCTTAGCACCAATAAAGAGGTGGTTTTCAGTGCAGTAAACAGCTTCACTTGGGAGCTGTTTACCACCATCTCAAATCTTTGAAAATGCCGCTGCACCAGCATGCCCAGAGAGCTAGCGCGAACCTGGGTTAGTGCTGGTGCCAACCACATTTATGCTGGCACTAAGTTTCAAACATCAGGGCCAGCGCACTCCTGATAAGGCAGAAAATACATCGCAAGACACAGAAAAGCTTTTGCTGACTTTCAAAAGAAAAAAAAACACTTGATTTATAAGATATTTCCTCAGGTTGCTCTTTAAACAGCCATTCAAGGTTGAGAGTTGCAAATCTAAAAGTTTAGAAAGACATAAGAAGCATAAATAAATGACTTATTCTTTAAAACTCTGTATTTATGTGATGTGCTTTTGCTGAGTTATCTCATATTGAATCTGTGTATTTTTCTCATGTACCTGTATTTTTGCTCTTTGTAAAACATTTCTTCATACACAGTATGAAAGGTGGTGTATAAAATGCAATGGAATTAAATCACACTTCTTGATTGGCTACTATTTCAGAATTTTCAGAGAAAGTTTATCCTGGATTGGGAGAGCTTACTTTTCTTACTTTTCCATCACATGTCTGGACTCTGGAGGAGAGGCATAGGAATCAGTTTAGTATTCTGGGTCAGATCCCACACCACTAGATGTTAAAGTGGCTTTGGGCACTACAAAAAAAAAACACCTCAGGTAGCACCATAAGTTAAAATATAGGGTTAAGCATTGCTGTGTTTGGTTTTCCATACGCTTTAAATCCTTAGAAAATGGGCTTTAAAATATGAGAACTCTCACTGGCTGCCAGGGGTACGTTAACTTACAGTAAGAGCCCTCGGAAAAACAAGTCCCAGCCATGGCACCCCATTGGTTAAAACCACTTAATTTTCATTTGAAATTGCAGCCATCTTTTTCTCTTGCTTAGCGAGAGATACTGCTCCCAACGCTCGTTCAGTGCCAGCTCCCTAACAAGATCAATGCCACCCATGAGTTTCTCTCAGTTTTGTTTACTAAATTTAAACAGATTAGTCACCCCAGAGTGCAGAAAATGTCCCCAATATTGAAAGCAACTGCTTACATTTTCCTCATTGCTGTACTGGACTGGAACCTCCTGCTCTGTCACACAGATCCCAGTTTGCTGCTTATACTCCAAACACTCCGACCCAGTAAACGAGCTACTGGCAAATGAGACATCTCCTAGCATAAGCAATTGTTGCCCCAAATAAAAAAGAATAACTCCACTGCCGAATTAAACAAACAATAATAGTTTGAAGCACTGCTGTCTCTCCTCACAGTCATGGGTCTTCACTTCATAGTTGAATAACAGGGTCATGCAAGGTAGCACACCTGACAGCTCGTAAGTCATTTCTACTGTCCACCATCTAAGTAAATATAAAAATGAAGCAGAAGTAATGCAGCAGCTTCTCTGTGTCATGGAAACTGTAAACATGGACAACTGTCTTTTTGTTTAAAGAATTACAATAAATGGGAGGGGGCTGCACTGGACCTGGTGGAAGAGGAGCAGTACAAGAGAATGGCTCTGTCAGGAGGGGGCAGCAGCAGATGGAACACCACAGAAATGGGACTACTTTGCAACACAAAGACTTTAACTTCATTTTTACTATATTTTTTCAATGTCTTTTTAATTTTATTAAATCCAATATAAAAATGCCACAGAAAGCCCATTCTCTAAGTGCAATAATACCCTCCAGGGTAAGCAGTTTGGATGGTCAGGGTGTCACTGCCGGGTGGGGGAACCACTAGACTACCAGGGAAATAGATCTATTTTTACTTCAAACAGGGTCGGAATACAGGCTGGGAGGTGGGGACCACTAGACTACTAGGAAATGGATCTATTTTTACTTCAAATGGGGGTCAGGATACGTGCTGGGGGTGGGGACCACTAGACTACCAGGAAATGGATCTATTTCTATTTCAAACGGGAGTCAGGATACGTGCTGGGGGGTTGGGGCACCACTGACTACCAGGGAAACAGATCTATTTTTATTTCAAATGGGGGTTGGGATTCATGCAGGGGGTTGGGGGGACCACTAGACTACCAGGGACATTACTCTTCATTCTATTGTGTATGGGTCAGGCGCATACCTCTCAACTGTCCCTGATTTTCAGGGATGACCCTTGAATCTACCTCAATATATTACTCTGTCCCTCCTCACAGTTGTGTTTCCATTGCTAAACAGTGGCAATTGTAAGCACAGAATAATGTCAAGCATTACAGTTACAGACTTGTTCATTGTTAGCAAATGCATTTTGCACTAAGCCCCATATTCTACCAGCTGTCTGGGTGGATATCTCTACTTTTGAAGATATGTCCCTGACTTTGGTCCTTTGTCCCTGATTTGTTTAAGCCTTGTCCCTGAGTCAGGAGGCAAGGGGTTGTGAGGTATGTGCACCAACTGTGCCTTGCAGCACACAGTTCCTGCTGCTTCTGGCCTGTACTTCTATTCCGACCAACAGGGGATGCTGTGGGTATGCCTTGGCCTGCAGCGTCCAGCCTATACTTCCATTCTGACCAAAAGGGGGAGCTTTGTGCTCCATGCAGTAGCACAGGGCAAACTGCATGATAATGAATGCAAAGCAGCACTTAATGAGATGCAAATGTATCTGTTTGCCCACGGATTACCTAAGTAGGCTCATTTGCATGGGAGCTTTGAATACAGCTCCCGGTTGCCCGAGCTAACCAGTTTGCACTGGGCTAATGTGTTAGCCCTGTGCAATCAGGTTAGCCACGGGCAAACCTCACTTCAGCATAGCACAGTTCTGCAGTGTGTGGCTTACATTGTTGTTTGCTGACATCATACCTCTCAACTGTCCCTGATTTTCAGGGATGTCCTTGATTTTACCTCAAAGGTTTACTCTGTCCCTCCTAAATATTGTGTTTCCAGGACCAAACAGTGGGGGTTGTAATCATAATATAATGTCATACATTACTGTTATAGACATGTTCTTACTTAGAAAATGCATTTTACACTACACCACTTATTCTACCAGCTTCCTGAGCGGATATCACCACTTTTTAAGATGTGTCCCTGATTTTCAACCTTTGTCCTTGAGTTTTGTAAGCCTTGTCCCTGATTGATGAAGCAGGGAGATGAGAGGTGTGTTTGCAGTAGCTGTGAGACATCTCTGTGCAATCACACATGATGTTCTCGACCTGCAACACTGGCTTGCTACAGAGACTAATGAGTAGCAGTTGCAAATTGCACTTCACTGTTGCTATATTCAGTGCTGTCTTATTCCCGGACTATTTTTGCCCTGCACTCCCAGACCGGTTTGCCCAGCTTCCTTAGACTGCTATATTCAGCAGGTTTAGCACCGGGCTATTCCTAGTGAATGTAGCTTGTTTTGTGCCCGCCGGGCAGTGCTAATTTAGCTCCGGGGCAAAGTTTTGAATATCTGGCCCATAGAAACATATTTTTTTATTGCACTGCTGCTTTAAATTGCAAACTGAAGTTGCACTGCTTAAAAATGACTACACTGCCTGCATACCACTCTGCCAAACATGATGCAGGGCATTCGTATGGATGGGGAGCATGCAGAGGTACTGAGTGAGCACCAAAAAAAGTTTCCCCTTTAAACTACCTTAGCCAACTGAAGCAACAGATTTCCCTTTTAAATTGCTGCCACTAAATGGTTACTTGCAGTGCTGCTGGAATTACAGCTCTAAGGGCATACCATGTTGCCATGCACAATGTACAGTTGAAGAAAAAAACATTCCTTTTCAAACTTCTGTGCTGGATACATTACACTGCAGATGCACCACATGCGGACATGCATGGCATAGAACACCCTGTTAAACAGCCACACATACCCTGCTACACTATAATATACCAATTCTAAACAATTTGACTGAGAAAAGTATTCTTTCCAAACTACTGCCGCAAAATCAATGTGGACACATAATAAGTTGGGCTGGCAGTGTAGCCTAGAGGTTAGTGCAACAAGCTGGGAAAGAGCTTGGTACATCCAGCAGACTTAGGTTTGATTCCCACAACCTCCACTTGCATACTCTATGACTCTGAGCAAGTCATTAATCTCCCAAGTGTTCCTGGGTCACTCCTAAAAACAGGCACTGTGCCTAGTGGTCATCACCTAATTACCAATGAATATAAAAAAAAAAGTCATCCCTCTAAACAAAAACCACTGGAATTTAACCAGCAAACTAGATATTACAGACTATTATAAAGTGGGTTGGATAAAGCCTGCTACCTGATTGGTAGAGAAGGTTTCAGAGTGATGCAGTTTTGGAATGGGAACCACATGGCTTTGCATTTTTTTTTTGTTACTGTGGACCCACTTTATAAGCACAATAAGTTACTCCAAGGTGTTGGTTACTATTTTTGAACAACACTTTCAGGTGGTTGAAGGCACTTGGCGTAAATGCCTTGTGCCTTATAAGGCACCTGGGTGTGTCTTTCAGAAATAGTAACCACCATTTCATCATGGCTTATTACATATCTGTAAACATTGCTTTTCAAACTGCTCTGAGCTACAAACCTGGAGACCTAGGTCTGAATCCCACAGCCTCCACTTGCCTACTGTGTGACCCTGAGCAAGTCAACTAACTTCCTTATGCTCCCATCGCACCTGGAAACAAGCTTCAGCTTAGTGTGCCTTTTCTGGTTAAACAATTTCTTCTATATCTGGCCTGTTACAGAAGGAAAAAAAACTTGTGTGTGTTTTTCTTTTTTTTTTTTTTACGGTTATTGTAGATTCTTAACAGAGTTACACAAACAGGCCTGAAAGCTGTTGGAGCACTCCCTCAAATGCATGGACCTTCTGTGATCACATACAACGGATGCTCCATGAAAAACAAAACAGGAATCAAAACCCCTCCACATCAAGAACTGCTCTATGATCTTTATTGCCCAATTCACTGTAAAGAAAACAGGTGCACTTTTGAAAATATGCCGTCTTGACCCTTAGACTGCTGACAGAATTAGAACATATTGGGGTTCTGGACAGACACATCAGTCCACGGCTCCGTAAGGGTTAAAAAATAGCATTTCTGCAAGATGTGAAGCTTGACATACGTGCTAATAGTGGCAAGACACTCAAATATGACTCCTATATTGTAAAATTACATCTAAGTATGGGCATACTCAACAGGCATGAGTGCCCACATCACTAACCCAAAATGTCTATAAAATTGTTAACTGGGGTGCTCAGATTTGCCAAAATCCATTCCATTAGGACTTTTAAGGATTTCAAATGATCCGATCTTAAATCTGAAATCCTAGCAGACAAAGGGCTAGATTTTCAAAGCATGGCGCAAGGCTTCCGTAAACCCTGTGCCGTGACCAAGTTCTGGCGGTGAGAGTGATCCCTTTGCTGCAACTGCACTCAATATTCCAATCTCGGCTGCAGTTCCAACAGTTTCCATGTTTTACAGCAGCTTGCACCAAATATCTGGCGCAAGCTCCGTAAAATTGACCCAGGGGATCTTGTGCCATTTGCTTCATGGGATCAAAAATCCCATTAGATTGCTGCACACCCAGTGCACTGTATTGTTGGCACACCTGGGGCTTGAGGCAATCGAAGTCTTTTGAAAATGCAGCCCAAGAAATATAGGTTTGCACTTCATGTCTGCAAGCAAAATCAGATTTTAGATTCTGGAACTGGATTTCAGAATTGGATTGTGATTCTGACTAGGATTTAAACATCTTTAGAATTGAGCATTTTCAGTCTTCAATTCCCCAAATCCTATATTCCAAAAATGGATCGAAATCTGATGAAGCTGATTCCACTACTTTTAGAACATATAAGAAGAACTAGAGAAGAGAGGACAGGGAGATTTATAGAGAGAAGCTGAGGGTGACAGGGCAAAAAATTAGGAGAGCAAAAGCGGATATGGAAGACAGAATTGCTAGGCAAGCCAAAAGGGGAGATAAAAACGTTTTTTAGGTATGTGGGAGAAAAGAAGAAGGCAAGGCATGGGATAGTAAGCGTGAGGGGGGAGGGGGAGCACAGGTGGAGGGAGACTTTCAGACGGCAGAGGTGCTGAATTGCTACTTTTGCTCAGTCTTTGTGTTGGAAAGGGAGGGGAAGGGACCTGCATTAAAGAAGAAGGGAGGGAATGGCAAAGGAGTGGATCCCAGCCCATTCAGTGATGACAGGGGAAAAGAAGAACTAGGAAGGTTGAAGGTAGACAAGGCAATGGGGCCAGACAGCTTGCATCCTAGGGTACTCTGGCAACTGAGGCAGGAGCTGGTGGCACCTCTGGCAAGACTGTTTAACTGATCCCTAGATACAGGATCGGTGCCAAGTGACTGGAAGAAGGTGGATGTGGTGCCACTACATAAGGGGGGGGGGGCAGCAGGGAGGAGACGGGAAAGTATTGCCTGGTCAGCCTCACCTCAGTGGTGGGGAAGGTAATGGAGGTGCTATTAAAGGAAAGAGTGGTGAACTACCTGACAGACAATGAACTACTGGACGATAGGCAGCATGGCTACACAACTGAGAGTTCATGTCAGATGAACCTAATAGAGTTCTTTGATTGGCCTTTGACTTTGTCACTCACAGAAGACTGATAAATAAGCTGGAAAGCGTAGGGGTGGGACAGAAAATAACTAGGTGGATGGAAAACTGGTTGAAGGGTAGAAGCCAGAGGTTGGTGGTTAATGGGGTACTTTCCAGGGAGATGGGGGTGATGAGTGGGGTGCCCCATGGGTCGGTACTGGGACTCCTCCTTTGTAATATCTATATCAGTGATATAGCAGATGTGCTGGAAGGAAGGGTGTGCCTATTTGCAGATGATATGAAGATCTGCAAAAGGGTGCACACCCCTGGGAGAGGCCATGAGGAAGGACCTAAATGTTCTGGGAAGGACGGTCAGAGACTTTGTAGCTGGAATTCAAGGCCAAAAAGTGTGCAGTGATGCACATGGTATGTAAGAACCTGCAAGCAGCCTACACTCTGGGGGGGAGGTAATTAAGCCAACTGAACAGGAGAGGGATCTGGGGATCTTAGTAGCAAACAACCTTAAGGTAGGTCATCAATGCAGAAAAATGGTGGGAAAGGCAAACAGAATGCTGATGTGTATTGGGAGGGGCATAACAAGCAGAAGGAGGGCAGCACTGATGCCTCTTTTTAAAGCCATGGTGAGCCCACACCTGGAGTACGGAGTTGAGTTCTGGAGACCACACCTATACAAGGACATAGATGGGATTCAGAGGGTGCAGAGAAGGGCAACCAAGATGGTGCATGGTATGCAGGGGAAGCCATATGAGGAGAGGTGGAGGGAATTGGATCCATACTCATTGGAGACTAGAAGGGGGGGCATGATAGAGACATTTAAGTACTTGAAGGGGATCAATAAGGTAAGGGAGGGGAGCTTATTTAAGAGGAAATTGGGGGTTAAAACTAGAGGGCATAGTCTAAGCTTGGAGGGAGGAAGATTTAGGGGCAATGGGCCCTATTCACAAATGTTGTGCTGGCCAACACATAGCGTGCAAGGTCTGCGCACAGTGGGATATGTGTGAAACCCATGCACCCACCCACTGTGCAGCATGCACAAACTGTAAATATGATGCCACATACGTCCATGATGTGAACATGAGCACCATTGGAGATATGCGGGCACATAGATGTGGGGCCACATAGACTGTCCATGCAGTGCTGTTTACACGCATGCACGAAGCAGTTTAAGTCGGCACAACGCGTAACAGCCCTGTAGATAGCCTACACGTCCTGGAGACAGCCATAAACCCCAGGCATGCAGGTGCAGCTCGGCAGGGCTGCAAAGGGTGACACAAAGAGGGCACAGCATGGACGCCATGACAAGGCAGGCCACCACATGCATGGGGTGCTGCACGGCACACCAGGCACTGCACAACACACATCCGCCACATGCAGCTGGCACCTGCCGGCACCACTGTATGATAGTGCACACACCCCAGCCCCTTGAGTGACCCAGAGGGATGCCACAGCCACCACAGCATGGGTCGGCACACAGCGCTGCCAACATTTAGACAGGCCCACAGCAATGGCATGTGTCCATGCCGGTCGCCAACCAATCCTATGCCACACAGTACAACACCAAACACACACGCCCACCCATGCAGCATCATGCCAGGGTGAATAAAGGACACACACAGAGAGGCTGGATATACATCAACGTTTGCTGAATAATGGTATGTGCCAATGGCTGCTGAAGAATGCAAAAGAACACACAGGTACCCAGAGCCTGCAACACAGTATCCAATATGGGGGGGGACGACAAGGGGTCACAACAAGCAGACAACAATCATACTTGACAATCCAAGAAGTCTGCCACTGGCGAGTGCCTAGTGAGAGTCTCGACCCAGAGGTGAAGGTAGAGATGGAGGTGAGGGTGGATGACTCCTGGGGTGAGGTGGTACAGGTGAAGGGCGACTCCTCCAGCATGATACACCACATAGGTCCATGATAATGCTGGAATGACAAGAACACACAGAGGGGAACCACCATCAGTAACAGTGTTGCCACCAGTGGACAGTGTATATACACACACACACACACACACACACCATGGCCTGCAGCCTCACCTACCTGGGATGGTGCACGGATGTCCCACAGATTGCCAGCATCGTCATAATACAACATGCTCCTTGTGGATTGGTGCAGGGAGAAGCGGTGTGGAATATTGTGTGGGAGACATCTGGATGCAACCACCTGTCCCATGCCACCCGGGCCCAGCTCCAAGAGCTCCAACACTAAACATGCCTTTTTTTCTCCTGGTCCCCTATAATACACAGCACAGTGCAACAGGTCAGAACAGGACTCCATGGCAGGCGGCCCACACACACAAGGACACCCGTCCTGCAACACCTACCTGCTGCCGCTCTGTCACCTCCCAGATGGTGCCCATGGGCACACCGTCCTGGTAACAGGTGCCCAAAACATGATAGAGCCATCGAGGTAGGCTGCGCCTGCCACCACACTACTGACTACACAACAGTCACCTGCCATGGCCACTTATGTAACTGTGGCATTCCCTATAGCAACATGCCCACTGCATGTGACCATGGCATGCCCATATAGCTCAGTGTGCCACATAGCCCGCCCTGCACCACACACACAGTGGAACTGCATGTCAGCAGTGCCTGTATACTGGCAGTTGCATTTTGTGGAAGGAATGGGACATCTGCCCTGCTGCATTGCAGCACAGAGTCCTCCTGGAGGATGCCATTGTGGAGCACCATGCCCACCGGAGGCAACAGCAATGCCATGTGTTCAGGCCCAGGCTGAAGGCACACACACTGTGGCACACTGACTGCCTCCAGTGCTACCGTGTAGATCATGACATGCTACAGTACTTCTGTTGCCTCATTGAGGACACAGTCCAGTCATGCACACTATGCTCCATGGCCATGTCTGTGGAGACACAGGTGCTTTGCGCCCTTCAGTACTATACCACTGGCAGCTTCCAGAGTGTCACCGGTGATGTGACGGGTGTAAGCCAGTTCTCCATTTCATGGGCACTGCACCAGGTGACCAATGCCTTGGTGCGCCACCGGGCAAGATATATCTGGTTCCCCACAATGCCAGCTGACAGGGCAGTAAAGGGGGTGTTCCACGACATGTATGGCATGCCAAAAACATTGGGCACCATAGACTGCATGCACATGCCAGTCCTGACACCATACATGAATGAGGATGCGTACCACAACCAAAACGGGTACCACAGTACCACATCTGAGATGCCACAGGAATCCTGACAAAGGTGTATGCGAAGTTCCCTGGGGCATGTCATGAATCGTACATATTAAACCACAGCAAGCTGAAGCAGTATCTATCATGGCAGCTGGAGGTGTATGGCTGGCTGTTAGGTAGGTGGCCACCATGTCTAGTGCTGCACCATGGCCCCTGTGTGACATTGCAATAGTTCTAATCCTGTTCTCCATCCCCCACAGGTGACAGCGGCTACCCACTGATGACATATTTTCTGACACACTACATAGCAACATAACACCCTGTGAAGGAGGCCTACAATGCAGCACACAGGAAGGAAGGCAACATCGTGGAGCATACCATTGGGCTACTGAAGACACAGTTCTGCTACCTGGATCACACCGGTGGCACAATGATGCTGGTGCCAGGCATGGCGTGCAGAGTGTTCACCACCTGTAGCACACTGCACAACATCTGTGTGTGACACAGGCTACTGGAGCCCCCTGATGTGCAGCCACCTAAACTCCCTGAGGAGCCACCATCAACAATACATGGCCCAGCACTAACGGAGGAGGACGGGTCCAGGAGGGGCCCCTGGGGCCCACTCATTGCCGAATGCATGGCAGCACAGGTGGTGCACCACCACATGGCCCATGGCACCTTTGGATGGTAGAGAAGGGCACATGTGTACAATCGTGACATAGCCTATCTAAGCCCACATGTGCAGGTGGATGTGTGACATGGTGCACACACCCGGCATGACATCAGTGGCCATTGTGCAGGCCTGGGGGGGCTGTCATGGCCCATGGCAGTGGCGCCCTGTGCACATGTGCATGGCCACATGTAGGCTCACTGCAGCGTTCTACCCATGGTGTGTGTTGCACGGCATGTATGCCATGTGTGGTGTGTGTGGGGGGGGGACATGTGAGGTGTGTGTATGTGGGGGGGAGTGGATGGGAGTGTTTGGTGTTGTCATGGTGCAAGGACGTCAAGGCAGTGCCGGCTACTGGCTTTGGGTGCCATGGCTGCGGCCACTGCTGGCCGTTGAGCCATGATGGGTAGGGGCCTGTGGCTGTGATGTGACATGGGGCAGTGGGGTATGGTGGGAATGATGCATGTCAGGGGTGTGCACAGCACCAGCCACACTGGTGTTCAATCCAGTGGCAGGTGTTGGCTGTCCATGTGCTGGCCTGGCCTTACTTCCCCCCCCGTCTGTGGTGGGTGCCACCACTGACTGTCCCTGCATACTGCCCTCCCTGTGTGCAGACAGACGTGGCATAGGGGATGCCATGTGGGCAGCAATGGCTGTAAGGGCATTGGTGACATGCTCCTGGGTGTGTACACCTGCAGCCACCTCGTCCGCCAGTTGCTGCTATGTGCGGGCACCAGCAGTATCCTTCTTAGCAAGCCTCTCCTGTGCCCTGACACCAGTGGCCATGTGGGTGGCCAGGTGCTCCTGGACACATACTGCCTCCATGACCACCTCTGTGAGCCACCCCACAGCCTCTGTACTATCCCTGGTTACCTGCAACCACTCCTGTTCTAGCCTCCACAGATCAGGGTAGTAGTTGCCAACAGGGAGCATGGTGCCACTTGGCGTGCATGCCTGTCAGGCAATGGATTCTCTGATGCCCCCTGTCATCCTACTGTGGTGGTGGTGGGGTTGTGAACTATGTGCCAGTCTCTGCAGCAGCTATGTTGCTGTTGTCCTGTCATCTGGCCTCTGTGTCACTGCTGTTTTCGGATGCTGGTGTCTGGTTTCTGTCCATCTCCATGGCCTCTGGTGTCCATCCCTCCACTGTGGCTTGGGTCTGTGTGGCCATGCCCCCGCTATGCATAGTCCCCTGGTGATGTTGGTCATGGAGCTATGACATGTCCATGTCCTGGATGTTGGAGGCCTGTGCAGGTAGCTGTGCAGTGTCCTCCAGTGTGCTTTCAGTGTCCTGCTGCTGCAACCCTGGTGGTGGTGGTGGTTGGGGGGACACAGTGTTTAGCATGGCTGTCAGTTCACCTTGGCACATGGCACTTTGGGTGTCGCACTACCTACCATTGCCAGCTGACCTCTGAGTTCCACCTCGACTGACACCTGTGGAACCCTCACCACCGCTGTCCTCATCTTGCACTGTGGGTGGAATGCACAGAGGTGGTCAGGTCCAGCTGTGTACATGCTGTGCGGGGCTGGTGTTGTGTGTGCCCCTGTGCATTGAGCTCACATGGCATACTGTCAAGTTCATTAGGCTTGCCATCCATCAAGACATCACTGATGGTGTCTGTGACCAGTTTCTCAATGGGCATGACTGGTGGGTCTGGAGATGGTAAGCCTCCGCCTGTGGCACCCTATGACTGGTGTAGCCTGCTGACCTTCTTCTTCACCTGTGACTGGTAGTCCTACCACTTGTGCTTGACCATGGCAAGTGTGTGGGCTTCCAGTCCCATGGTGTTAATCACCGCCTGCAGGTCCAGCCATATCTGGGCTTTCATCTCCATGGGGGTTGACAGAGACCGTCTCCCATACAGCATGTCATAGCGCTGCTGTATGTCTGTGACCAGTATTGCCAGCTGTGCACTGGTGAAGTTAGATGACTGTTGCCACCTAATACTGCCACCGGCTGGTGCAGCACTCCCTGTGGTGGGTGTGGGCTGTGGTGGTGCAAGGACCAACCGCTGCTCTTGGACCATGGTTTGTTGGCTTGTCTGCTGCAAGCATTCCAGTTCTGCACTGTGTGTAGCGCGGGTGTGCTGCAGTTCCGTCTCGCTATATATGGCAGGGTCAAGGGGCATTCCATGGCCTCCGCACTGCCTCAGAACCACTCATGCGCATTGCTGCATGCCTCTTTTGACACTGCCTATGCCTGTTGTGGACATTGCATGCTTCTTTGTGCATGCTACATCTGCATGATGCTCTGCATGGTGCACAGCACTGCACCCTCACTTACGTCGTGCACCTGCGTATTGCACAACCCTTTGTGAATAGACCCCGATGTGAGGGGGCTTTACTTCGTGGAGAGGGTGGTGGAGGCCTGGAATAAACTACCAGAAGAAGTGGTGGGGGCAGAAATGGTGGAGGGATTCAAGAGGGTATGGGACAGACTTAAGAGGTTGGCAAGTGGAGGGAAGGGGGAGGTCCTGTGACATAGGTAATGAGTAAGGGGGGAAAGGGCAGACTTGATGGGCCAGAGGATCCTTTCCTGCCACCAGATTTCTATGATTCTATGATGAATTGAATTCTGAGAAAACTTTATCATTAAGAGACCCTCTGTAATCGACTGTTTGCTTCTCCACTAACACAGGATGTCAGTATGCAGAATAGGCACATGCACCCATCTAACCAGTACAAACTGGTCATTAAGTAAGCAATAATACCCAATAGGGTGGGCAGTATTAAGAAATACCAGACCATGCAGGGTGTAATGAGGCCTGCTTGCACCTTATAGCCCCCGGAATGTCTAGTATTTCCCAATACCGCCCAACTGTAGGGTATTATTGCGCTTAGAAAATGGCTAACATGTTTAAGAATTAAGAGGCAGAGAAGAATTTATAATTTTAAACTAAAACATTTTTACTCACTCAGCCCCACAGCGTAAATATGAATCAAAAGGTTCCATGCTTAATTTTATTCAAAATGGCCACCTAAGGCTGAGTGAGTTAAATCAATAAATATTTTGGGAGACAAAGTAGTCCCGTTTTGGGATGGGTGGACAAAACAAGAAAATGGTGTAAGCGTCAGAATACACTATTATGGGTTATGGGCAAAAAAAAATAAATAAAATGCAGCCCGTCACTTTTTGTATTCAATGAAGTTAGCAGGACCCATAAAGGAGCAGTTCATGAGGTTGAATGCACTCTGTACAGTCATTGATTCTCTGGTGCTAGCAGATGGGAGGGTGGTGCTTTCTGCAGCTGTACTAGCGCTGGGTTCAGTGGCTGTCTGCCGCAATGTTTCTTCCTTTATATTGCTACTTGACAGCAGGTTGCTCCACACATTCCTGTCCTCTTGCTTGGGACACCAGTACAACTGAAGGCTGGCTTCACAACGATGACTTGTGACTGTCATAATTTGTCTATCTTCTAGACCAGCATTTGATGGGGATCTGCATGGAGATACTGCAAATGCTATGATTTGTGTATGTCCAGCTTAACTGCCCTTCTAAGCTCAGTCATTTCATTAGACCCTTGGTAATTTTTGCCCATGGGCTCATTCGTGTACCATATGGGCTGCTGGTCTAGGTCGCTCTGAGGAAGTCTGCAAGGGTGCAGATATAGAGCTGTGGCATTTTCAGGTATTTTGGTCGGCTATGTCTTGAAAGCTGCTACTGGACACAGAGGGTTGCCAGGCTTGGAACACATGATGCTGCACTGCAGCTGTCTGTTTATTTCTTGTGGGTCCTTGTGTTTTTTGCTACTTGGCTTGTACTGTAGGACAGTGTTAGATATTCTTATAAAATGGGCAAAGAATTACAAGCAATCTGATTGGTTGTTAGCCGTGTATTAGATGTGTCTAATGCACAGCTAAAACTAGAACCCCCCATTTAGAATACACAGGCCCATTTTATAAGCTCAATAAGTCACTCCGGGGATGTGCATTAGACAGTTCTAATGCATGGCTAGGGGACTGGACACACTCGGCCTATGGCCTCATGCCTCACTACGTCCTCCTAGCCGTGCATTAGAACTGTCTAATGCACACCCCATCTTGTCTTATTGCTTACTTGTTCGGGCTCATCCTTTTCTATTATGAATGACTTTCGGGTCAGCTCTCAAAGCCCTTCCTGTCTGCACCTGGCCATGTGGAGTTGTATTTCAAACCACACTTGGCGAACTAGGCCAGGCTCGGTGTCAGGAGACAGAGCAGGGGGATTCCCTCAGTTACTTCAAGTCGGCATCCATAATGGGTGAGTGATGAGTTGCCTTGTCCTTGTTTTCCTTTCAGAGTTATTTCAGTATGCTTTTGAAAACATTGTTGGAGACTTAAACTGTGGGTCAGTTGTTATGTTGATGTGTCTGCTTATTTCTGGGCTATGTAAGAAAAGGTTTACACTTCCTCGAATAGCGCAATATCCAGCTACCAAGTACTATTCACCACTACCACTGCGTACCTCTGCATAAAACTGTTGAAGGGTATTGTTCAGGACTTCAGGGGGCTCTGTCTGCCAATTAATTATAATTTTTCTTTCTCTAGCCCAGTCTTGTATGACTGATATCACTCAGGTTGTTTTTTCTAGTATTGGCCTCTTCCTGATCAGCTTCAATTTTTGAGAGCTCGCAAGATGTTAGTGTGACGTAATGGTTTTCTTTACTTGCAGTTTTTTCTTCTTTTATTTTCGTTGCAGGTGACATTTCATCCTCTTCATATTCAGTGTCTTCAGGGAAGAAAGCGCTGAGGTCCAGTTCTTCTAACATGTTGAAGTGTACAGGTATGTCTGTCGACATAGGTGTCTTCTCAGTGAGGGTTGCTGAGGTATCTAGTTGCTGCTGTTTTGATTTTATTTAGTGAGGTGGCACACTGATATCATTGGGTGAAGTGGCACCTATGTTAAGAACAGCTGGCACTTGTCTTTCAGAGGGCTCAATTGAAAACTAGATGCACACCTCCGGAATGGTACCAGCCAATTAAGTTTCAAGATTTTTCTTTGCCATTTTCTAAATAAAGAATAATGTATGGGGCATTGTTCATTACAAGTTTATTTTACATACTTGAGATGTGTGATATCACATAAACCAAGAGAGCAATGCACGAGTGGTTTGTGAAAGTACTGCACAACGAGGACACTTGAAAAATATACAAGAAAGGCAAGCCAATGAGCTCAAACTTATTCATCTTCTGGATACTAAAAATAATGGACTTACTATAGAGCTCAGCTTCATGATCCATTATACATTTTAACTGACAACAGCCTTTTTCTTGGTTCAGGTGCGTATACATTCCCTGTTCATATCTCTTACATTTAATATATTTTAGTGTGTTTTATATATTAATATGATTTTATTTATATGTTTGATCATACTTTTTATCTACTGTGTTCTTATGTTTATTCAGCATATATATATAGGGGATCCATGCTGAGCAGGAGTGGAATATGTGAAATATCTAAATCAGTGAGCAGTGACCTTGGGATACCTCACGAGTGGAGGAGCGTAGCGGAGCCATAAGTGATGGTTCCCGAGGTCACTGTTCATGAGTTTAGATATTTCCCTTATTCCACTCTTGCCCATTATGTATTTGATTTATACAATAGGGCCTTCATTTTCACTGTGTTTTTGTTGCTATTTTTCTGTGAGAAATATTTTTTATTTTTGTTTCTTCTGGGTGTTTTTTCTTACGCAGGTTGTTCTCTGCATATGTTATTCGTCTCGGTGCGTGAACTTAGTTTTGTTTTGTGAATGTGTGGCTGTTGAGGTTTGGGATTGGTTGATTTTAGGAATACCTGCTGTTCTTGTAATGTGAATGGGTGTTTGATTTGTCCGTGTGTCCTGATTGGTTGGTTTCTGGTAGTGCGTGTGTCTGGATTGGTTGGTTTCTGTTGGGAGGGGTTTGTTCTGCAGTTCAAGTTGGTGTGCTTTGTGGTATAAAGCATTTATTTATGTTTCTTGTTATTTTTTAGAGTATGTTATTGAGTTTATTTTATTGTGGGTCAGGGGAGAGTAGTACTTAATAGAGTGACTTTATTTTATGTTTGCTCAATGTTCCGGTTCAGTTCACTGGAGAGTTTCAGCAACTACTTTCGGTTTCTCCTCACCGCCGGTTCACTTCACCAGAGTTATTGCTGATTTTAAGGGTATTCCCAGATCTCCACAGCAGTACTTCTCTGTGTGCTGTTTCTGTGGTTTGACTGTCAGCACCAGATATTTGTGAATTATTCGCTGAGATGTGATACTCTAAGAAGTGAGTTTTATTTAAAAGTAGTTCAGTCAAGCAGATGAATTATAAGGTGCATTCTGCAATGCAAGCACCATGATAATATCACTTGCTGACGTATGCACTGTGTGTATAAATGTAAGATATTATCACAGTGTAAACATCATGTAGGATTTATTGAATGCTGGTGAGAGTACGTTCTTATTACATTGAATATCATCGCACCCCTATTGTATAAAAACACATACCTGCTTTCTTACTCTCCCCCCACCCCACAGCCTGTTTTTAGGGAGGATCTTGTAATATAAATATTTGACAATTTATAGGCCTCCTGCTGTCACATTCCATTCTGTAAGAGGGGTCTGCATCCCCCAGTCAGATTTATAACTATCTATGATTTCAGAGACTGCTTGTTTTGTCTCTGCACACATCAAATTATTCATTGCTTTCTATGTATGATACTTTCTTATGAACAGAACTGTCACACCCATGTGTAAAAGTTTACTTATCAGTAGAATGCTCTATCCTGAGTATAAAAGCTTGTATTTTTGTAGACTCTGTTATACCTGAAGAAGTGCTATGTGTAGCCTGAAAGCCTGTGTTCTGTAAATGTCTTCTTGGTCCAATAAAAAAGATTAAACAAAGGGCCTACAGGTAATACAAACATAATCAATCAGAAACCAACAAGCAGGTTTACATCAGGGAACAAAATACATTAAAAAATATGAAAAAAAATCAAGATTCAATATTGAATTCAAAATTGCACATAGCAAGGACAATAAACTCCTCCATTCCTATATTGATTCTAGCAATGAAACGTCTACAGGGAGTACTGACACTATCTTAATGCATGGGAAAACATTAGACAAGGATGACATTGCTGCAGATATCTTGAATAATTATTTCTCTTTGGTTTTCTCACTTAAGGACTTAGGAGGGAAAAGGTTTCAAAATGAGTATGTAAATCATAACCATTATAATTTTATGGAGGAAGAGGTCCAGGCTGAACTACAGAAAATAAAGAGTTCCACTAGCCCAGGTCCCGATGATCTAAATCCCAGGTTTTTGAAGGAAGCATCTAGATACTTAGTCAACCCTTTGGCTCTCCTTTTTAACAAATCTATGAAAACTGGTGAAGTCCTGAAGGATTGGTGGGTAGCAACAGTGACCCCTATATTTAAAAAGGGAAATAAGGTGAAGATTGAGAACTATAGGCCAATTAGCCTAACTTCTATTTCCTGTAAAATAATGGAGAAACTAGTGAAATTAAGACCGAAAAATTAATTAGTCATACTAGATCTACACAATCAAAACCAACATGGGTTTAAGAGAGGGAGTTCTTGCACAACCAACCTGGCCACCTTTTATGACCATGTGAGTAAAAGCCTTGACAAAGGTAACTCAACTGATGTAATTCTTTTGAATTTTGCTATGGACTTTGACAAGGTCCCTCATAACATTCTGACTGATAAATTACTGGATTTCGGTTTCAGTCCTAACCTTGGGAGGTGGATTAAAAACTGGTTACAGGATCATGTTCAATGAGTGTGAATAAATGGATGCTTATCAAATGAAAGAGATGTTACTAGTGGAGTCCCATGGGGTTCAGTTTTGGGCCCCACATTATTTGGAGTATTCGTTAGTGACATGAACAACAACATAAAAAAATCATATACTAAAATTTGCTGATGATACTAATTTATATGGGGAAGTGGATACATTGTATAAGCATCTATCAATTGTCAATGATCTAAATACAGTTGAGGACTGGACTGTAAAAAATAATATGACATTGAACATTGATGGTAAAAACAACCCAAATTACAGCTAAATTCTGAGTAACACTGTTCTTAAAACATCTCATTCAGAATTAGATCTTGGAATTAGGAATAATAATAAACTAACCTCAACCAACCATTGTAAGTTAGTGACCAGAAAAGCGAAGGGTATGATCAGGAGAATTAAACATACATTTGTAAATCTGAACATTGTATTATTCCATTGTATAAAAGCTATGTCAGGCCCCTTCTCAATTATGGAGCCACTGCCAGTTTGCCCTATTTGACTAAGGACATCAATCAGATTGCGGGAGTTCAGAGATCAGTAACCAAGTTGGTTCCCAGACTGAAGGGTCTGACCTATCAGGAGAGGCTATCAGAAACAGGCCTTTTTTTTACTACAACAGAGATGCAAGAGAGGAGACTTATTCAAAATGTTGCAGTCACCATGTTTGAGCATGCAGGGCTGTCTGGAGTTCAGCAACACTAGGAATAATCTGAGATCTCAGAGCAAGAAACTGGTGGTCCCAAGAGCTTCCACCAGTAAAAGGGATAACTACCTTATGGTAGGAACAATTAGAGCATGGAATAGGCTACCACAAGAGGTGGTGGACAATAACAATTTAAATGGTTTTAAAAATGTACTTGATAAACTATATTATTCCAAACACTGAATGGTGTAAATTTGATCCACAAATGTGGGAAACAATCCAGAAGGGCATATTTTTTTTGTTTGTATTTTTTTTTAACCAGGAGAGACACACTAAGCTGATACCTTGTTTACAGGTGCAACCTAGGAGCACAAGGAAGTTAAGTGACTTGCTTAGGGTCACACAGTATGCAAGTGGGGGCTGTGGGATTCAGACTGAGGTCTCTAGGTTTGCAGCTCAGAGCCTTAAACCACTGTGCTATACTGCCTCCTTAATATATATATAAATGCTCCCTTTTGTCCTATGTATCCAGTAAACCTAGTAAATCACCCACTTTGTTCATCTTTAAAATGAGAAATTACAACTCCCCATAATTTAGTTTTATAAATGCTGGTTTTAACTATTCATAGAAATAAATGAACTGGAGAATATGTGTGAAAACTAACTTTAGTCATTTATTACAGTGCATCTTTAACTTATGAATAAATGCTTACTTTTACAATTTTAAATCACTGGCAGTTTTAATTGCTGTGTTTCCATTTTGCCTTTCATTCACAAATTGCAGTCTGCCATTTTTGCTGAAAGTGTCAGATTGTAACTCCAGTTTTTCTCTGTGGGAGACAATAAAAACAAACATTTGTCAATGATGAATGTTGTCTTGCTAGCATTGGCATTGGTAGTGCAGGAGTTAGAGAGATGCATAATAGGAATAGCAGTGAAGTATTGAACTGACACCTACCCCACCCCCACCCTGCAGAGACTGACAGGTATTGGGGTGTGCCTTTGGGCTGTCAGGCACAATGTTCATGCCATTTCACCTCACCCTACCCTGCAGCTGTGTATTATGGAAACAAACATGCATTTCAGATTGATACACCTTTTCCAATGGGCTAGCAAAGCCTCACTAGCCATAGACACAGGCATGCTAATCCGGCCCAGGCATAGGTTACCCAAGCGCCTCCATGGCTTAGTTCAAAATATTACAAAATCCACCATCATTGTTGATCACATGCTTCACATTGATGAATTACCTTTGAAATACAGTAAGGTGAGAACAACTTTAACTTGTATTAGTTCTCAGAAGTTACTCAGGGCTTGTTATTCGAATCTGTAAAATTTCTGTAGTCCCACACAGAATATTCATTCCCCGAGGTCCCTAGATAAAAGGAAATTGATTTTTCCCACAAGGAATATAGAATGAGAAGAAAAAAGGGGTTTTAATATGCTGATCTGGCTTCATGAAATGAACTTCCACCTAACTTACTTCAGTGTATTACTTTGGGTAGTTTCAAATCTCTATTAGAAGCATATTCAAAAGGGAATAGAGTGTGCAAATGTTAAGACTAATTTATGAATTTTCAACACACATGTACTGCATGTTTCATATAATTCTATAGAACTAAGGGAGGTGCTGATTTGGGGGATTTCAATTTGCCAATGTGAACTGGAATATCCCAGCAGCAGCAAGTGCAAGAAGCCAGTCCCTGTAAGAAAAGATGTAAGCGGCATTATGAGCCAAAGAATGACTGACCCCCACTATACAGGTGACCATTCTGGATCTGGTCCTGATAGTGACAGTCTGGTTGGGGTCTAAGTAGGAGAATCATTGAGGACCAGTGACCCCAAAAAGTGAGAGTCAGGACTAAGGTCCTGGACTTCAGAGGGGAAAACGGTGGGAAAGATGAGGATGGTGTTGGGGGGGAATTACAAGATGTGTCAGTGATGCTAGGAGCAACCAGCAAATGGAAGCAGATAAAAATGGGAATACTGGTGGTGACAGGTCTCTGCATGAGGATGATGGTGGACAGTAGGAGGGGAAGAAACCACTCTATTTTTTAAAGGGGGCAGCAGAGGCACAGATACAAAAAAGGAAGCAATTCTTCAAATATAAATCAAGTCAAACAGAGGAGGAGGGCAGCAGAGCAGGAAAAAGTGCATTTATTTAAAATGTGGTAACCGGGAAAGGCACGCTGAGCCAAGGCTTGTTTCCAGGTGCTACCCAGGAAAGGGAGAGATGGAACAAAATAGACATAGCCAATAGGAAAACAATATCTGAACAGACAGATGAGCAATGTGTTACAATATTAGAATAAATAAAGAGAATTTGCATGTACCACAATTGAACAAAGTGCAGTGAACTTTAGCAGTGCTTAGAATCATGACCAACAACTTGTATGGGTTAAAATTAAGACTTCAAGGGTAACTGGAAGAAGGGCAGCAGGAACAAGTGGGTGGGGGTTAAGTTTCAGCAGGCATTTGAAGGCATTAAAGGATGGGGACAGACTGAGGGAGAAGGGGAGTTTGTTCCAAAGAGAGGAAAGCCTATAGGAGAATGCAGGTTGTCCAGCAGAGGAGTGTGGGTGTGGAATGGCAAAAGTGCGATGGTCCCTAGAGTGGAGGGATCGGGAGGTGGGGGTTATTCAGGATAGAAGCGGAGACAAGAAGGAGGGAAAGGTGTTGAACCAATATTTGGAGATGAACATAGCACAATGGGCCTGTCAACAACAAGGCAGAGGGAGGAGGATGGAAAGAGAGGAGTAACGCAAACAATGATGTGTGCATGGAGGAGAGTTAAATGCAAAACAGCAGAAGGCATTGAGGAGGGTATCCAGTCTAGTGAAGGAAGTGGAGGGGGCAGTGTCATAGACTACATCCGCAAAGTCAAAGATAGGGAGCACCATTTTAGGAATCAGCTCCCTGGGGACATGCAGATAAAGGCAGTTTTTATAAGGATAGAGGGCACCAAGCTTGGGACGGAACTTGGCATGCATGGCATCAATGTGGGCTGAGAAGTCAAGCTTACTGTCAAGCCATACCCCCAGGTACTTAAAGGACTGAACCACTTCAAGTGGGTTGCCATCCAGAGTGGTGAAGATGGGGGGGGGGGGCAGTGAGTCTGGCTAGTTTCTGACTGGTACCAAAGGTCATGGAGACTGTCTTTTTAGTGTTAAGTCTAAGCTGGGTGGAATGGAACCAAAGGAGGACATTGTTGAAATCCTGCTCAAGCAGGTTTTCAACAGCTGCAGAGGATGGACCAGAGGTTAAGATGACTGTGTTGTCTGCATACATGTGTAAATGTGAGCTGACACAGGTGGAGGGGAGTTCACTGAAGAAGACTGAAAAAAGGAGGAGTCCAAGGATGGAGCCCTGTGGAACCCCAGAATGGATAGGAGGGGGAGGTGACAGAGAACCACCAACCTGTACCGATAGAAGATGGACCTTTAAGTAAGAGTTGAATCAAGCAACAGCAGGGGCAGAGAGACCAGCATTTCTCAGCTTGTCTAGGAGAAGTGGGTGGGACACATAGTCAAAAGCTTTGGCCAGACTGATAAATTTGCTGCAGTAATGAGCCACTGGTCCATCCCAGATAAGATGGCATCAGTTACACATAGCTGGGAGGAGATTGTAGAACAGTGCTTTTGGAAGCCAGATTGGAAAGTTGATGAGGAGTTAGTAGGTAAGAAGAAATCGAGGACTCTGGTGAGGACTAGTTTCTCTTGCAAAATATGGGGGGCACACACATAGGCTGCAGTGGCAGAGCAGCAACTAGTGTGGTCTCAACTTACTATTTAAGAACAGCTCCTTCAAGTGGTGGCTGTGTAGTGTCTGGCTGATTTCTTCAGCTGAGTACTCTGGCAGAGTGCTCTAGCAGGTGGGTGGCAGACACCACTGGGTTACTTTATTTTCCATCACAAAATACATCAGCGAGTCATTAGAGGAGATAGGATACACTGAACTGCTGACATAACAAAGAGCTGCATGGTGCTTGGAAGCCCTGCCCCTTCTCACTTCATTGTGCCTGTGAGTGAAACAAAAGGTAAAGGGAAAGAACTTAAAGGGTACCTAAAAAAGCAGTTTTTAAAACTGCAAACTCCAAAATCTGGTTTGATAGTGAGGTAAAGTAAAGGCTGCTATTTATATTTATGCTAAAACTGCATTTATGTAAATAACATAAATACAGTTTCATAGCTTTCGAAAAATGTAAACATCAGTCTTTCACTTCCAAAAAACAGCCTTGGTTTCTCCCTAAGATGTCTGCCAAGTGTGTTAAGTGATGAGTCATGATGACATCATCAGAGCCAGAGACAGAGATCCACATATATTTCTCTAGTGCTAACTAGTTCTTCTTTCCCTCTTTATTTTGAATTGTTGTACCAGAATGATCAACACCATGTATTAAATTGTGGATTATTTTGATCAGTACACATGTTAGGCTATGATTTTTTTGTTTTGTTTACTTTAACTTCCGGAAAATGTTTTGCAATTCAGCTGACTGTTTCTTTGGCAAACTGCATTACAGTACAACACTTCAAATACCTGATGATCTAGTGGTTATATGATAAACTGAATTTTTTTTTTTGTTAACCAGGAGAGACACACTAAGCTGAAAGCTTGTTTACAGGTGTGGCCTGGGAGCACAAGGAAGTTTAATGACTTGCTCAGGGTCACACAGCAAAGTACCGGTCTTGTTCAGTTCCAAAGCTCATGGTCTCTTGTTAATCCACAAATAAGGCTTTCTTTTTCCATGTGAACCCCCTGCACCTAGCTTGATGTCTGTTGAACACCCCGCCAAACATTCGCTGTCCTTAGTACGTCCTGGGGTCGCATATGAGCTTGCGGTCTCATGAAGAGAATTATCACACCTCAGATTGTAATCTTGTACCTCAGAGAGTTGTGCACACCTATACTGATACGCATCATCAGCTGGCACTGTTAAAAAATGCCTCCCAAATCATGCTCCAGTCCACATTCTCAATGTTTGACTTCTGCTCCCACAGTAAACACTGAGTGGATCACCAGCCTTCTGCACAATGAAGGTAGTATGTACAGTTCCCTGTTGTGTTTTTTGCCCACCTCATTAACCAACAACTAGGTCTTCCTGGAGGGCCAAGCAATAAGCATCAGGACCCACCAGAAAAAAACTGCTGTTCATGCCCTCATAAGAGCTGCATTTACAATGGATAACAATATCATTAGCAGCAGAGGCATACTAATACCTTCAGCGAATCCACCTGACTTCCAGTGTCAGTCTGCTCCTTTAGATGTGATCTGCAGAACCCTGCAGAACAGTTCCCAGCAATTCTTCTCCAGTACTTTTCTGTGCTGTGCTCCACAATGTGAGTTGGCTGGCTACCACCCTTCCAAATCTTGAGTGAGCTATACACAACTCCCTCAATACTGTCCTAACAAACGTCAACTCCCCCCCCCCACCCGAGGGTAATCTCCCTACACTGAATTCAGGTAACAGTTTAGGTGCAGCCCTGCCACTCTGAGTATTTGTCATCACTGGCTACTCTCATCCACACTCAAGTAGTGATCACAATGTTGGCAGCCCCACATGTCAGATCTCACAGTGATCCGCTCAGCGTCCTCCCTCATGTCTTCAACTAACCTGAATATAGCAGTACCCTGCTGGAATGGCCTCTTCAGTCCCTCTCTGGCATTCATTCTTCTCACCTGCTCCCCACACCAAAAACTGGTGAGTTCACTACCCTTCTGCATCATGAATGTGTTTAGTATAGTCTCCCGTGTTATAGTTACATATTAATAATAAACATGGTCTTCCGGTAAACCAGGCTGATAGCAGCATGGCACAAGTAGAAAAACAGACTTTCCTACCCATATAAGATCTATGCCACCTATGATTAGGCACTATTAAATGACGTGCATAATGATGTTCATACCCATCATTTAATAGTGCCTAATTAAAGGTAGCCTAGATCTTCTAAGGATAGGACAACCCATCATTCCCCTTGTTCCCTGCTGCTATGAGCCTGACTTACTGGAAAGATATGTTTATATTTAATATGTCAAAATAAAACGGGGACTGTACTACTTGCATTCATGATGCAGAAGGGTGATGAGCTCATCACTTTTCAGTGTGAGGAGAAATAGTGAAGAATGAATACTAGAGGGGGACTGAGAAGGCCACTCTTGCAAGGTACTGCTATATTCAGGGAAGGGGGAAGACAGAAGGAGAGAAATATCAACAGATTACTGTGAGAAATAAGATGTGGGGCTGCTAGCACCTTGCTCACTACCTGACCCCATTGTCCTGGCCAACATTCCCCTTTTCATAATACTAGTTCATGCAATTGTCCAAGGCTCTGTGTGGATAATAATGTATGAAATGGCTGCCACTACACATTCGGTCACTTCACTACAAGCCAAGTATTGCTTGTAAAGCACTTTGGGATACAATGTGTATGAAAACCACTATTTAAATGCTGATTCTTATTATTATTATTTCTCATGGAAAAAGAAGACAAGACAAGCATATATTTGAGTTTTGAGAAAGTATGAACTCGAACATTGGACTGCACAAGAACTTTGCTACAAAAACGTGGTGGCTCTAGGGGGTGGTGAAAGGTGTGGCTGCACCCCCCTCCATAGTAATGTACTTGCTTGTTGCTGCATTTCACTTTGTTGAGGAAGTCTGATTTATTGATTGTACAAATGCTTGCATTCAAATTATGGATTACATTTGTAGGTTCTGTCAAAAACGTACTAGAAATGAATAATAGCAGAAAATATAACAGTTTAATAAAAATGTTTAAAAGTGCATATTAAGCATGCACACCCACCACACCACCCCCATTGTCGCATCCTTGATCCACCATAACCACTAGACCACCAGGCTATTCAAGATTTGTACTGCACTGTAGTTTGCCACAGAGAAATTCGGTTGGATTAAAACACATTTTCAGCATGTTAAAGTAAACAAAATGAACAGAACCATAGCATAAAATGTGCATTATACAAAATAATGCCCATGATTTTGACCATTTGGGTGAAACAATTCTATACAAAGGGGAAAAAAGAACTAGTTAATACTACATAGAGCCATATATCTCTCTGACTTTGGCTCTAATTATGTCATCACATAATACATTTGGCGGCCATTTTAAGATGCAGGTAAGACACTTTTTTTGAAATTAGAAGGCTGATTTTACAAATTTCAAATGCTCTGGAACCACATTTAGGTAAATTATGTAAATGTAATTTTAGCATTAATGAATACAGCAGCCTTTCCTTTAGTCACCTACGGAGTCAGACTTTTGAATAGTTTGTTGTCAAAATGTTGTTTAGGTATCCTTTAAAGATCAGGGGGCTATTACAATGGATATGTATGCTCACAAGTGTTTGGAACAGTAACTTACTTTAAAGCTGCAGTTTGAACCACCTGTGAAATGACTGCACTTTGTTAACTGCTACCTGGAACTGAATATATTTAAAAGTAGTGACTGCCAAAAGTTTTTCAGTGACTGCACTTGATTTGCATTACTATTGGATTGGACTGCCTTCTGTATAGAACCTTGCATAGTCACCTTAATTGCACCTGAACATTGTAATTGGGGGTAATTTAGATCTAGATAGTGGGGACTCACACAAAGGCTGCGGTGGCAGAGCAGCAACTAGTGTGGTCTCAACATACTATTTAATAACAGCTCCTAAAATGTGGTGGCGTCTTTCAAGTGGCAGCTGTGTAGTGTCCAGCTGATTCCTCTGACTGAGTATGGAGAAGTCTGTAGGAGTTTGCGGGGGAATGGGGGGTAAATAATGTTTTGAAGGTTGGATTTAGTTACTTAGTATTCTTAATTTTATATGTGGTTATAAATGGGTTTAGGTAGTAATAGTTGTTAGATGTGGGATATGAGTTTAAAAATGGGGCAAATGTGTATTGTTTATGTACTCCATTTTGGATTGTGTGGGATAATGGAAGGGAAAGTATATGAGATGAGTATGTCTGCCCATGGGGAAGGCAAGGGGATGGGGGGATACAATATTCCAGTAATGATTAGTAGGGAAAGAAAGAGCCATGTAAACAAGAATGTTGTAAATGTGAATCATTTATATCAGATACAAACTGGGTATGTGGAAATGGGAAAAGCAGATAAAATACCTGTAATGATTACAAAAAGGAAAATGAAGTATAGTGGTAAAAGGGAAGTAAACAGGAGTAATCTGACTGTTATTCAAACTGGGAAAAGGTGGGTGCCAGCAATGATGACTACTAATGTAAGAGCTTTAACTACAAAAGGTAAACAAATTTTTTGTAGTAATGAAGAAAAATGAAGTCCAGGTGGGTGTGATAACAGAGACATTGGGCCAGATTTTCAAAGCCCCAGGTATGACACAAGGGACGTGCTCCAAACAATAGTGGCGCAAGGGATTCTAGCGTCAAATATTGCAACAGACCCAATTTTCAAAGGAGCACTGCATCAAAGGCAGTCTGCCTTGTGTCAAAGGTGGCAGCGCCAGACTTGCGCCATACACATGGCAGCGCCATGACGCAAGCCATCTTGCACCACAGAAATGGTGCAAGACCACACCTGTGGGAATTTCAAAGCTGCACCATTGACACCAAACATGTCAAAGTACACCAGCTGCTAGACCAGTCATAGCTGGTGTATGGGACACTAAAGCATATAAAGAGACCCAAAGCAGGTGGTTAGACCTGACTATGCTAATATTATGGACCAGGGACTAGTTTAGAACATTTTGGGGGCTTAGTTTTGGCCATTTCATCTGCCGTTTAGTTTACTTAGCTTGAGTCATTCTCGTCCTTTGTGTCATTTGTTTGACTCAGCTTGCACCAGTTTTACTTGGTTTGCACCATTTTTACTCAGTTTGCACTATTTGTACTCAGTTTGCACCATTTTTGTACTCAGTTTGCACCATTTCTTTTACTCAGTTTGTATCATTTTTACTCAGTTTGCACCTTTTGTACTCAGTTTGCACCATTTATGTACTTGGGTTGCATCATTTGTAATCAGTTTGCACCATTTTTGTGTTCGGTTTGCATTAGTTTTGTACTCAGTTTGCACCATTTATGTACTCGGTTTGCATCATTTTCATTCCTTGAGTCATGTTTCTGACTTGACATGCACCATTTTTGACTCAATTTGCACCATTTATTTTGGTGCAGCTTGCGTCATTCCCATCCCTTATGCCATTGTGTTAACACAGTGGACCTCTTGCATCAGTTTCATAGTTTCATAGTTGTTTACAGGTTCCTAAGGCCGAAGCCCATAACAAAACCGCCACCACTGATCAGTGGAGGTAGTTGTACTTTTGTTTTTCCATATAGTGGTCCAAGTTTTTTTTAAACTGATCTACTGTTTCACTCATAACCACTTGTTTTGGTAATACGTTCCATATAGCAGGAGCTCTTTGTGTGAATTTTTTTTTCTTCTAGTGGTTTTACTTACTGTAGTTTTTAACTGATGCCTATGGAACCTAGTATTGTTTTGCATCAATTGTTTTTCAAGACAAATTGTATCAAGCAATGAGGTATTTAAAAATACATTAAACAGGTATATGAGATCTCCTCTTAGTGATCTGTATTCTAGGGAATACAGATTCAGGGTTCTTTATCTACAACTATAATCCTTATTTTTCACACTGCTTATTTTTTTTTTTGTAACCCTTCTCTGGACTCTCTCATATAGTCTTTTATTTCCTACAGTCGTGGGGGTACAGAACGGAGTACAGTACTCCAGATGAGGGCGAATAAGACTAGTGTATAATGGGAGTAAGACTTCTGCTGATCTACTTCTTATGTGCCTCAGAATACACCCAAGGATACCATAACATTTTTTAATTGTTATCTTTATGTGTGTATCAAATTTAAGGTCATCTGAGATTATGAGATTAAGGGACCTGCAGAAACTTGAAGAATGGTCAGGGGTTTGGCAGTTGAAATTCAATGCAAAGAAGTGCAAGATAATGCATATGGGGGACAAAAACCCTGGCACAATATATCATTTGGGGGGTGAGGATATAGCATACACCAAGCTGGAAAGGGCTCTTAGGTTATCATCTCTGATGACCTCAAGGTAGGGAAACAGTGTGACAAGGCAGCAGGAAAAGCAAATAGGATGCTGGGATGCATAGGCGGGGCATCACCAGCAGGAAAAGGGAGATTATAATTCCACTATACAAGACACTAGTGAGGCCCCACCTGGAGTACAGTGTACAGTTCTGGAGACATTACCTACATAAGGACATAGACATGGTAGAGAAGGTTCAGAGGAGGGAACAAAGATGGTACATGGATTGCATCACAAGTCCTATGAAGACAGGTTGAAGGAACTGAACATGTACTACCTGGAGGAGAGGAGGGAGAGGGACATGACAGAGACATACAAGTATCTTACAGGGAGGAACAGGGTGCAGGAATACACTATTTGTAAGCAAAAAGATGTTCCAGGACTAGAGGGCATGGGATGAAGTTGGAGGAGGATGATTCAGAGGAAACATGAGGAAGAATTTCTTCACAGAGCAGGGCAGTGGACAAGTGGAACACCCTGCCAGAGGAAGTGGTGGGGGCTGAAACAATCACGGGATTTAAGAATGCATGGGATAGACATAAAGGAATTCTGGAGGTCGGGGTAAGGGGCAACAGACTTCTAGGAAAACATAAACTGAACTTACAAGCTCAAATGGGCAGACTTGGTGGGCCATAGGCCCTTATCTGCCGACAGTCTATGTATGTATCTATATATATGACACTAGATCCTTTTCTTCGGTTGTTGTTGATAATTGTATATTATTGATTGTGTAGTGTGCTTTAACATTATTTTTGCCCATGTGCATCACTTTGCACTTCTGTTCATTAAAACTCATTTTGTTATGATTTGTCCAGTTACATAATTTATTTAAAGTAGTTTGGGGTACTTTGTCACACAGTCCACTTTTCTTGCAAAATATGGTGCACAGTATTTGGAGCACCAAGATCTGATTCAAGCTGGTTGTTTGACTCAGCTTGCGTGGATCTAAGAGCCCTTTGAAAATCCAGCCCATGGTGTAGTGCAAATATTCCCAGCCAGATGGTTGCAATTCTGGGATATCAGATTGAAAGAAAAGACAGGTTAGAGTGAATTGGGGGAGGGATAGAGTTATATTACCATGATAGTATTCCTTATAGAAGATTATTAGATTTGGAAGTCGATGGATTTGAAATGGAGTGGGTGGAATTGAATGTACCAAATCTGCCAAGGTTATGTAGACCATTAATTGTAGGTGGGTTTTGTTATCCCCCTACAAGTAATAAACAGCAGATGGTAAATCATATTATCTAATGTTTAAACAAAATTCAGGGAAAACATGGGAAGTGTGGTCTTATCATTATGGGTGATGCAAATAGATTGCCACTTGGAAAAATAACAAATGAAGATGGTTTAAAACAAATACCTACAAGGGGACAGACTGTGTTAGATGTGGTTATAACAAATTTAAGTGAATTTTTTTGTAAACCAACAATTACGCCATCTATTGGGTTATCAGACCATAAAGTTGTATTGCTAGCAAATAATTCAGAGGGGTGTAGAAGGTTAAATGAGGAGAAAATTATGTTTAAATGTAGAAAGATTACCAGGGAGGATAAGAGTCGAACTTTGGATGTGATAGCTGATAAATCACAGGAAGCACAATTTGGGGATAGGAATGTAGCTGCTTCATGGGAGATAATGACATCCATAGTTAATGCAGCTCTAGATCAAGTAATGCCTACAAAAGAAATAACAAAGGTAGGTGGTGACAAACCATGGGTTACTGAGGAGTATAATAAATTGATAAATGAAAGGCAAGCATCATTTGTGAGTAATGATATTATTGTATATCATAGGTTGAGAAATCAGGTAAATCGCATGGGAAAGAGGTTATGTAAGAATTTTTATGAAAGGACATTGGAGGGGTTAGGGAAATCTGACCTGAGAAAGTGGTGGAAAAGTACAAAAGAATTATTGGGAACAGAAAAATGAGGTAACCAAATAAAAAGATAGGAGCAAATGTGTATTTTTTCTGAGAGAGACAAATGTATTCCCTTTTTGACCTGCTTAAATATACTACTTGGTGAAGTAAGTAAAGATTTACTCCCATTGGAAAAGAAGGATATTTCAGGAGTAATGGTCCCCCATAAGTACTTAGTATCTGTGGAAGAAACAGCAAAGGAATTAAAAAAGATTAGGATAAATAAAGCCGTAGGCCCTGATACTATTCCAAATTGGGTATGGAAGGAAGGTGCTGACTTGCTTGCACCATGGGTGTGTCATATTTTTAATAGATCAATGTTTAGTGGTGACTTTCCTTTATAGTGGAAGCAGGCAAAGGTTGCTCCCCATCTTAAAACTGTGACACCAAAAAATATGTCAACAAATTTTAGACCAATTGCTTTAACATATATGGTTTCGAAAGTATGTGAAATGTTTATTTGTAGATGGATTATGGAGGTTGTGGAGGGGGTTTTGGACAAAAATCAGTTTGGTTCCTTGAGAAGTTGCTCAATTATTGATTCTGCTTTAACATTTTTGGAACTAAGTAAGAAAGCTTGGGATAAAGGAAATAATGTAAGGGCTGTTTTGGTAGATTATAAAAAGGCTTTTGATCTTATTGATCATGGGACGGTAATACAAAAATTGCGATGTCTGCATGTGCCAGAGTATATAGTAAATTGGGTGGCCAGTTTTTTGCAGGGAAGATCACAATGGATTGAGATGGAAGACATGACATCTGAGGTTGTGCGTATGTGTGGTGGGGTCTCTCAGGGAACTAGATTGAGGCTGTTATTATTTTTGATTATGATAAATGATCTAGACATGAAGGGCCCATGTCTGAAGTATGTAGATGATACTACAGTATTGGATATTTGGGAACATGTTGAAGATAGTACTATGCAAAGTGATTTAGATTATATAGAAATGTGGTCTGAAAATAATTTTATGCAACTCAATCCTACAAAAACCAAAGAGATACGTTTTGGTAAACAGAATAAATGGACTGAGATAGAAGGATTGTGTTTCGGGGGTGAGGAGGTAGAAGTAGTTAGAAAAGTGAAATACTTGGGATTTATTTTTCAGAATGATTTTTCTTGGGCAGAACAGGCTTTAAATATGGTAAAGAAAGCAAATAGTAGGTTATACTTTTAACTGTTATGAGACATGCAGGTTTGAATGAATCAGATTTGGTTTATTGTTGTACTACAGTGGTTAGGCTGGTGGTTGAATATGGAGCTGCTGTGTGACATAGTGGTCTCACCAAAAGTGAATCTGAAGATTTGGAAAGAGTACAAAAAAGGGCACTAAGAGTAATTGTTGGGTGGGATGTGAGTTATTGGGAAGCCTTGATTAAATGTGGGCTTGATAGGTTAGATACTAGAAGAGAAAAAATGACTAAAGAGGTTTTTTTAAAAATGTGTGAGCCTGACTGTAAATTGCATTGTTTACTTATATTAAGGAATATGTCTGTGTATAATCTGTGAAGTAAGGAGATATGGGAAAAACCTGTCGTAAGATGGGTGATATGAATGTTATTTTTTTTATTCTTTTCTTGTTTTAAAATTATATAATTTTATGTTTTGGATCTGCTATATGTAAATGTTTATCTTTTTATGCTGTATAGAACTTCAACCTGTACTGTTGTACCAGATTGCAATATTAAGTAATAAAGTATTAAGTATAAGTATAGATGGGATGATGGTTACCAAGAGAAGATGGGTCACCCCCTTTGTGAAGAGGAATAACTCTAGCCATATTCCATATTTGGGGAACAGCGCAGTAGGTGAGTAAAGGGAGCTGCAATAGCAAGAGCTGAAAGGTGTAGTAACCTTGTATCAAGACCATCGGGACTAGACTTTGATGATTTGAAGGAGGAAAGGGCAAATAGGGTTTTCTGGACAGTAACAGAGGGGAAGTGGTAACCTGGAGGGGTATGGGGGAGTGGGGGGAGTTAGTAGTAAAGGAGGACAGAAGGGCACAGGTTGTGAAGGACTTGTTAAAGACAGCTGCAACAGAGGCATGGTCAGACACAGATGAACCATTTTCCATAACAATGGGGGGGGGTGGCTGACTGGGCAGAGGGTCAAAAATGCAAAAAGGCAATGTATAACCTTCCCAAATTTAGATGGGGAATTTAGGTCTGAATGGAGATTGGATTTTAAATGTTGTGATTTAGCTGACTGGACTGCTTTAGTGCAAGTGCTCCTCAGAGCCCTGTAGAAGATGTGGTCAGAGGAGGAGCGGGCTAATTTGTAATGGGCCCAAGCATGATCCTGGAACTTACACAAGTCAATATCAGAGATAATCCAGAGATTGAGAGATGTGTTTATTCTGAGTTTCCTAAGGGGTGTGTGCCTGTCCCAGACAGCGGAAACTTTGGAACGGAAAACAGCGAGGGCAACATTGATGTCTGAGGCAGTGAGGATGTCAGACCAGTCAGTAACAGTAAGGTTGCTTGGTAGAATGTTGATATTTAGCAACTGGAGAGACATAGCCCAGGTATATTTAGGTAACAAGGTGGGAGGTGTCAGATTTTTCTGATGCAGTAGGTCATACAGTAGACACAAAAGGCATCTAATAAAACACCAGCAGCCACGGTGAAGTGGAGGTGGGAGGTTAGAACCCAATCACATAGGGAATGGTTAGCAGAGTTGGGATTGAGCCGTTTGAGTTCTGAAATAACCTGTGTCAGAATAAGTGACTCAATCTTGTGAATGGTAGGTCTGGAGGATGGACAAATCCAATTGATATTAAAGTCCCTGAGGAGGACAAATTCACCTGTGGAGGAAAAAGAAGCAATGGTGGAAAGAGAGTCCATGAGGAAAAAGTGAAAAATCTTAGGAGAGGCATAAAGAACTCCAATGAAAATGGGCATTGAGAAGAGTAAGGAGAGTTTGACTAAAAGTTATTCCAGGGTAGAGGAAATTACCTCTTTACTGCCCCCAGTGGGTATCCCGTGATATGGGAAAAGCAAACTGAGCGACTCAAAATGAGCTACTCAATTTGCGTGCCCCCATATACCGCAACCATGAAAGGAGAGCGACGTGACATGAATAGCGAGTTACGGGGGACAGAACAGCAAGGGTTGAGGTTAGCGAGTGTAGAGATAGTAGGTGAAATAGTCTAATTGAGACAGCTGAGGCTGAGCTGGCTATCTGGTGTGGTGGTTATGGTCACTGCCAATGGCTTACATGGACCCAGGTTTGGGACTGCCTATAGGTGTAATTTTTTTTTTATCTGGGTGTTGCCATACACCTTAATTTTTTTGTACTGACCTCCCGTTCCCCCCAGGTTGTTCCTCCCACCCACGGGTTGTCCCTCCTGCAGTGGTCACCACTGCCCGTGTTTTCCTCCTTCCCCCATTGTCCACCCCCCCCCAGAGTTGATTATATTTAGTTGGAGGGTGCGGGGGGCATAGTCCCCACATAAAAAGCAAGTTCATATGCCGCTTTGTAAAGGTTATATGCTTTTGGTATGTGTGCTGATTTTGTAGTCAGCGTAGTTCTGATCACTGATTTTGTTTTCAGGGATTAGCACTTGCTGCAACCCGAGTCGCTATTTAAAACTGGCTGATATGACATGGAACCCCACAGTGCATGTCAGACTCTGGTGAATGTAAATGGCCACCCCTCTGCCACATTGACCCCTATCCTGTCTGAAAATATGGTAATCGGGAAGTGACAGGTTATGGTCAGGAATCCTGGAAGAGAGCCAAGACTCAGTGATACATAAGGACATCGGGGAGTGTAATTGTAGCCAAACAGAGAGGAGGTCAAGTTTCAGTAGCAGGCTCCTAGCATTTAGATGGAAGGCTCTGAAGACCCTGGAGGTGGTGGAGGGGAGTGGGTCCAGGATTGGGCTCCATGTAACCAGACAGGAGAGGAGGAGGAGAAAAAGAATGAGGAGAAGGATGAGGTGGGGCTTCTTAGTGTTGGAGTGGGAAGGAGAACAAAGTGAGGAGGGGTGGCGAGGGAAAAGGAGGACATGGTGGAGGAACCCCAGGTTAAGGATGGGGGAAGGCAGGAGACCACGGCGAATAGGAAGAAAGAAAGAGAAAAAGGAAGGCAGAGTGTAGGGACAGGTGGAGTTGAAGATGAGCAAAAGGAAGTTGGAGGAGGGAGGGGGAGGGAGAGGAAGGGAGAGAGGGGAGAGGTGGAAGGAGGAGAGAAGGAAATGGAGCAAGCAAAATAGGGCCAGGAACATTATGGCTGAAGGGGTGAGAAAGGCAACTGGCTATACAGAGACCACTGTGATTGAATAAGGCACAACAGCATCAGGACATCACTGTAGTACAGAACTCCAAAACAGGCTAGTAAACAGCAAGCAACAATATTAAATGGAATAGCATATGAAGTGAATAAACCAAGGTGAGGAACCAAAATGAAAAAGCAAATAGGTAGCAGCACATGTGAAGCAGTAGGCTACAAGATAAAACAGCACATTATATGCAGCAGTTGAGCAGTGAGGACAAGGTTCAACAAGCAGCAGACAACAGTTCAGTAAAATTGGTAAAAGTGACACTGCTGTAAAGTGCCAGTAATGAGCATAGAGAGATACATGGTAAGCTGGAGTATGAAAAGTCTTGGGAACTGTGGCAGGAGGGAGTAAGCAGAGGGAGCCTAACAGTAGTACACCATAATTGGATGTAAGTTGTGGCAGGGTAGTCGAGTAGTGTCCAGGTTTGTAGTTAGGTAGGAATCAGGTGAAACTTGAGAGGAGCAGAGTGGGAGGCTGATAGATGACCTCAAGCTGACTCCAAGCAGAGTCCTCAATGTCCTTAGCACCATGGACCTTTGTGCTGAAGAGCTGCTTGTGCTGTTCCAGAGAAAAAGGGAGAAGGAGGGGATGTCCTGCCCTCATACCCACCCATTTGGTAGATCAGGTTGTCAGTGAACAAAGGCAGTTGGGGCTCCACTCAAGTGACTGTCCAGTGGATGGGAGGGGTGGAGGGAGACAAAAATATGGTAGACAGGCTCCATCTGAAAGCCCTGGTGTCCTGGAGAGCAGCAGGTAAAGGTACATGTGAAGCAGGGAGCAAGTGCGGCAGTTGAAAATCATGTCAGTCCTCTGTTGTCCCACCCTCAGCCCACTCGACTAGTGGATCAGGCTGATGGTGAACAAAGGCAATAAAAGATGAGGGTAGGAAACTGAGCAGTGAGTCGTACAAAGGTGAAGACTGAGCTGAACACTGGGGGAAAGCGGGGAGGGGGAGGGGCCCGTGGGAACTCGGTTCCATGAGAAAAATCTGGAATGACTGCTACTGTGTAAAATGCAGCCTCCAATAAAAAGAATTTACAAAAATGTTTCAATCCAAAAGTATAAGAATGTGAATATATATCCAGCCAAGGGGGATGGGAGGGAAGGGAGGAGAAGGGAATGTCATGAGGGGTTTGGGGGAAGATAATAATAAGGTGGGGTGGTAAGAGGTGGGGACATGACACAACATTGTTTATGCATGTACTACTGCCTAAGTGGGCACTTATGTCATTGTGTTTACTGTGCCATGTCATTTGTTGTATGTTGAAAATCAATAAAAAATTAATTAAAAAAACAAATAAATAAAATGCAGCCTCCTAAAGGCATAAAACTGCCTGAAGTGTAAAAATGCAACATACTATACAATGAAACATGTCCTCAGAATCCTGTAAGGTATGATTTATCAAAGGTGGTGGGTTCCCTGATGAATATTTTTCCATTTTCTACACTACAGTTGAGGTTAGTGGAGGGTGTTAAAGAAGGAGCCAAGGTATTCTTTCATTATATATGGGAGCAGAAGAAAACAAAAAAAAGGAGGTGTCCAGCTAAAGAAGGTGGAGGGACCCGTGGAAGATGACGAGGATAAAGTGAATATGCTGAATGATTACCTCTGATTGGTGTTCGCAGCAGAGGATGAGAGCTCACTGCAAGACTGCAACAGGAGTAGGGGATCACTGCCCGGTCTCCAACTGGGAGCCCATCATGGAGGACAGGGTGTTAAAGGGTTTACAAGAGCAAAAGGGGAATAAAACTATGATAATAACTGGTGAGCATTTTTTCCCTAAGGGAAATCCAGTTTGTAATTTGTCGTTATAAAGGTATTTATATTATGAAACAGAACTCAGGTTTTCCATGCTCTGCGCTTGTCGCGCTAAGCCACTGCTGTTTCCTCCCTCACCGCCAGACATTTTGCACCTCTAGCACTTGATGATAAGTAAATGTTAAAATTAAAACAAATTCACCTCTCAAAAGAGGAGTTTCTGAATCCTGGAATCGCTTATTTAAAATAAAAAATTAAAAAACATCTAGAAAGGTTTCAGCAGCCACTCAGCCGCAACCTGCACTTCATCCCGTTCAGACCACGGCTGAACAGCAATGTTTTTAATATCTGATGTAATTGCTGTGGTGAAAAAAAAATAAATCCCCAGCAATTATATAAAATAGAACATGGGGTGGTGTGTAAACTTAAATTGTACACACATATTCATTGTTGGATGCTTAAATAAAAAACTTGAGCTTCGCACGGGGTGTATGTAAAATTCTCATGAAACACACCACCCCATATATTATTCTATATATCCTCCATGGGGTGAACCTCAGTCTGTTGATGGAGAGGGGGCAGGTTTTTGCTGGACCACTGGAGAATCTTTTCCATTGCTCCTATGATGGAAGAAAAGTGAATGTGGTTCCCCTACACAAAATAGGAGCTAAGATTACCCAGGCAACTATAGACCAGTCAGACTGATGCCTATAGTGGGGAAATTACTGGAGTCTAGACTATAGTTAAGGAAAGGATAGTATAGTTCCTGGAAGCCAATGGCCTGTAGGATTCCAGACAACATGGGTTTAATACGTTGGTTAATACTGTGGACATAAGGCAACAAAAGGCTGAGGCCCATGAAGGTTGCCGCCCACTACTTAGTGGAAGTTACATAAGTTTTCCACCTACAGTAGATAAAAGCACCCAACTCTTGTTTGAATTTTGACAGGTTGGACGCATTAACCAGATTCTCAAGGAGCTGGTGCCATAATCTAATTGCCCTTGGTATGAATGCATTTTTCCTAAGTTCTGATTTAGAGAAAGATCCCACAAGTTGGCGCTTATGGCCCCTTAGAACATACTTGCTGCCCTTATATACTAGGTCCAGATCCGAACTTATAACTGTGTTTTCTACCATTTTGAACAGGAGTAACATATCTCCCCTAGCTCTTCTTAAGCCTAAGTACCGATGTCCTAAGTGTCTTAAGAGATGCTCATATGGTAAGTCCTTACAACCAGGGGAGAAGCTTACCAAACCTTCTTTGTACTTTTTCAATCACCTCTATATCCTTTTTAAGGTATGGACTCCACACTTGGGAACAAAAGTCCATATGTGGCCTGATATAGGACCTATTGAGGGGTAATAATAATACTGTACTTGATTTTGAGGGGAAGGATCTTCTTATGCACATTAGTAGATGACACGTTTTGGATGCCACTTGTTTACAGTTTGCACTAGGCTTGAGGTCATTACATATGATGACATCCAGATCCTTCTCAGCAGTCACAGATTTAATTGTGATCCCATTTACTTGGTATACTTGTCTACTGTTGTTCTTGCCAAAGTTTACGATAGCACATTTGTCAGCAAAATCAGCCTATTTGCGGATCACACCAAGATGGGAGTGATGGTGGATGACCGGGGCGGGGGGCTACAGGAGGATCTGGCAAGGCTGGAGGCATGGTCTGACAGATGACAGCTGGGGTTCAATGTAAAAAAATGCAAGGTGCTTCACTTTGGAACAAAAAATCCGAGAAGCTACCATTTGGGAGGAGTGCAGCTGGAGGTAACAGAAGAGGAGAAGGATCTGGGGGTGCTCATCACGGTAGCAATGAACAATTCCGCACAATGCAAAAAGGCTGCAGCAATGGCCAACAAAATGCTGGGGTGCATTGTAAGGTGAATTACCTCAGGAAGAAGGGAGGTTATTCTACCATTGTACAGATCGTTGGTTAGACCCCACCTGGAATATCTATCCTAAATAGATACTTCTGCTCAGTATTTACTGAAGAGAAGGTAGGGCAGGGTCCACAGCTCAGCACCATGGACACAGGGGGGAGGGAGGAGAGCACTAGTCTCGTCACAAAAGAAAGGGTCCTACAAGAGCTCGATAAGCTCAGGGTGGACAAGGCAATGGGACCTGATGGCATACATCCCAGGGTACTAAAGGAGCTAAGGGTGGAACTAGCAGCGCCATTATAAGAACTGTTTAGTGAGTCTCTGAGCACAGGAGAGGTCCCAGAAGACTGGAGAAGGGCTCATGTGATCCCACTCCACAAGAGTTGTAGCAGGGAGGAGGCAGGGAACTACAGACCAGTCAGTCTTTCATCAGAAGTGGACAAGATTATGGAGGCACTCCTTAAGGAAAGGATAGTGCAACACCTGGAATCCATAGGAGCACAGGATCCAAGACAGCATGGGTTTACAAAAAGGAAGGTCCTGTCAAACTAATCTCATAGATTTCTTTGACTGGGTAACTACAGTGGTGGACTAAGGAAGAGCAGTTCATGTCGACTACCTTGACTTCAGCAAAGCTTTCGCTACTGTTCCACATAGAAGATTGATTAATAAGCTGGGTAGGCTCGGGGTGGGTCAGAAGTTGGTCAACTGGGTGGCAAACTGGTTGACGGGCAGAAATCAGAGAATGGTGGTAAACGGTATACAGTTAGAAGAGATGCAAGTCACAAGTGGGGTACCTCAGGGATCAGTCCTGGGGGCCAGTCCTCTTCAATATCTTCATCAGTGGCATTGCAGATGGACTGGAGGGTAAGGTTTGTCTGTTTGCAGAAAACACCAAGATCTGCAACAGAGTAGATGATCCAGATGGGGTGGGCAGAATGAGAAGAGATGTGGATAAACTAGCATATTGGTCGGAAGAGTGGCAACTGGGGTTTAAAGCAAAGAAGTGCAAGATCATGCACATAGGGAAGAGAAACCCTGAAGCCACTTACAGGCTGGGAGAGGAGTTGCTGGCAGTCACAAGGGAAGAAAGAAACTTGGGCATCATCATCACTGATGACCTGAAATCATCCAAGCAGATCACTAAAGCAGTAGGTAAGGCTAGGGGGGATGTTAGGGTGTATTAGTAGGGGTATCACAAGTCAGAAGAAGGTAATAATCCCTCTTTACAAGACATTGGTTAGGCCCCATCTGGAGTACTGTGTGCAGTACTGGAGGCCACACCTTCACAAGGACATTAACCAAATTGAGGCAGTCCAGAGAAGGGCAGCCAAAATGGTGCAGGGACTGCATCACAAAACATATGAGGACAGATTAACAGAGCTCAACATGTATACCCTAGAGCAAAGGAGGGAAGAAAGGTGATATGATCGAAACATTCAAACACCTTAAGGGCATTAATAAGGTGAAAAGAGTCTAACATGTTTCAATATAAGAAAAACAGCAGGACAGAGAACATAGCATGAGATTAGAGGAAGGCTGATTAAGGGGTAATGTGAGGAAGTTCTTTTTCACAGAAAGGGCAGTGGATGCATGGAACAGCCTACCTCAGGAAGTGCTGGATATGAATACAGTGCAGGGCTTCAAACAGGCATGGGATAGGCATAAGGGAGCAATACAGATGAGTATGAATAGATAGGCCATTGACAGAGCAAATGCCGATGGCACATTTATAAGGTAGATAAAGAAATGGACAGACTGGATGGGCCTTGCGGTCCTTATCTGCCGTCAACTTCTATGTTTCTGTGTTTCTATATTGCAAAGAATTTCCTTACACTTTGAGAAGCTTCCATCCATCAATATTTTTTGAGATAGTATAATCATTTTCTTATTTCCCTCTGGGAGTGCCATGAATCCATAATTGCATCCTTATTTACATGTGGGAGAGGGTCCTGCACTCCCATCCCTCCATAGATGCATACATGTATGCTGCCATGGAAGCATTGCAGCCAAAACAGCAACCAGATTGTCAGCATAGTCTTGGTATAAGCCCACCTCATGAATGCTGGGCTGAGAATTTTCAAATCCACACCAAAACATCATTCTGTGCCACCACAATGCCTTTCCATGCCAGAGGTGAGAAAAGACATTTTGACCAGAATTTGAAAAATGACAGCTGTCACTTTCATGAGGTGATGTAAAAAATGTCTATGTTGAAAATCTGGGGTGAAACTGTTGAAAATTACTGAAGTTATGAGTGAGTGTATTTTAATGTAAATGCATGTGCATAACTTTGCCATTTTTACAAATTTTGACCCCAAATTTTTTACACAGCCTTCTTATAACCCCACCTCACAAACAAGTATTGTGAAAATTTTGAACTCCATCCTAGGTTATTTCACCAACTGACCACGAAATTGTCTTTCGGGCAGGATTTGCAAAATGACACCAACATTGTTCATGAGAAGGGGTTTCAAAAAGGGTATGTTAAAAATATGGTGTCAAAATCTTTAGAAATGACAAAGTTATGCACCACAATTTAAAACCCCATTGAAATATAGGGTATGTTGAACCGCATTTACCATAGTTTCTCACATTGCAGTCACTGGTTCCAGCAGCAAGATGTGTCTTCAGTTAGAGAGAGAGTGGATCTTTACCCTCTGACCTGTTCAGGAGAGTGAGGGTCTTTGGGGGTGTACTAGGGTGTGTGGGGTGGTGGGTGCTGAGTGGGAAGTGGGGGTGGGATGTCTGATTAGTGAGTGACCATTTTCTGTTTTTGTAGGGGAAAAAAAAAATCGAGGACCATTTTCTTTCTTTCAGGCTGGGACAAGTTTCAGCAGGTGGTGCGACTATACACCAGGGAAATTTGCACTAAAGTGCACATACACCAGCACTTATGCCCTAAACCTCCTGCGACATGGCACTAGGAGGTTTATGGCAGCAGTTGCACCCTATTCTGGAAGGGCAGCAACAAAGTCCCCAATTTCGGGATTCTACAACATCCCCGGAGGAGAACCGTCAACATAAGTTACACCAGCATTTAGCTGGTGTAACAGTCCATACACCCTCTAGGGGCTGTGTAGACCTGCCAGCAGACCAGCACTGATCCATGTGCCTTCTCCCACATGTCCTGAACACCACAGTAGGTGCCCCACAGGACATCTCTCACTCCCCTAGCCTCCGATCCCCCACACAGTATGTGCCCAGCAAGGCATCTCGCACCCCTGGCCCCCCCATCCCCCAACCTGTCCATGCCCCACAGGGCTGCTCACACACCCCATACTCCTGAACCCCTATACTGCATAATGCCCCACAGGGCAGCTGTGTTACCCCCAAGACCCGTTTCCCAAGTCCTGATTCCAGGACCCTGCAGTGCTGCATATTGTGCAACCCCTGTATTCCCTGGTAGTCTAGTGGCCCCCCACAGTGCTGTGCCAGTCCACTCCACACCCCCTGATCTATCCCCAGACAGTGACTGGCACAGCCCACCTCTCACCTCCACGGTCAGCTGTAAAACTGAGCTCCATAGGAGAGCTTGCTGTATAATCGTGCTCAATGCGTAAATGAAGTGGGCTGTGCCAGTCACCGGCTGGGGATGGGTCAGGGGTGCAAGGTGGACTGGCACAGCTGGTGAGGCCACTGAGCTACCAAGAAAATCTGAGGTTACACAATATGTGTTACTGCAGGGTCCTGGTATCGGGTTAGGAAATGGGTCCTGGAGTAACACAGCTGCCCTTGTGGGCATATCCTGTTTGGGGATAGGGGCTGGGGGGACACAGCGCTGCCCTGTAGGGCTTTGAGGGGCACATGTGCTTGCCAGCCAGGGGGAGGAATGTAACTTACGACATGCCCCTTGGTTACGCCCTTTGTTTGGCTTAGCCATCTGCATGTCGTAAATCGTAGGACTTAGCCATGGGGACCCTACCCCTTCTAAAATTGGGTGCAGGGTCCATGTCACAATTCACCAAACCTTAATCTGGTAATTGCTTTCCTATGTTTCTGATTCTTGCATTTTAATGCATACTTCTCCATTTCAAAAGTTGTTTGTACTTTTTTCAATGGACAATTATTCCATGAATCCCTAATGTTTGTGAAATCTGCTGGTATGTTTGTATCTTCTATTCACTGTAGCGCTTGTTGCTCAAACTCTAAAGGGTTTCTCATACCCTCTGTATGCCCCACTATATCATTATAGGGTATCCCAGCTTCATTTAATTCTTGGTTCAATTTATTAAACCAGTTAGCATCCATACGAGCATCTCTTTTACCTGTATCCGCCCAGCATTTGTAAACTGAACTGTCCCTTGGTGCTGTTACAATTCTTTTCCAGTATGTTATATTTCTTTTTACTATTGTAGTTTGAATGGATAGCTTTCCTGTTTCTATTATGGCTCCTGTCCCTGAAGCTCCCCTTTGTAGTCCCAAGATAGTTTTTAAATATTTGTTTTGGATTATTTCTAAAGTTCCATGATTACTCTTAGATCCTCACACTTCTACCCCACGTAGCATCTGAGCATTAACCTTAGCTTTTGAGCATCTATATTGGGCTATAAAAGAGTTTCCATCCATCTTATGTGCGAAATGTTTAATTCCATTTAATGTTTTCAAAGCATTCTCATTTAGTTTCTCTGTCTGCTTTTTCTATTTTAAATTGTCACAAAAAGTTACACCTAGGTAACAAAAGTCTCTAACTTCCACAAACTCAAAATTCCTAACTCTCCATTTCAGTTTATTTTTAGTTTTATTTCCAGACACTACTATTTTTGTCTTCTCTTGAATAAGCTTCATGTCCATTTCATCTAACGTTTTTATTGTAGTTGTAATTGATCTTCTCAGGCCCAGAGGTGTTTGCAATATTATAACCGCATCATCTGTGTATAATAATATTTGTACAGCCATGTCATCTATTTTTGGCACAAAAGTATCAACTCCTTTCAGAGCTTTCACTATTTTGTCAATATACAAGTTAAAAAGCATTGGAGCCAAAATGCACGCTTGTTTTACCCTGTGCTTCACTTTTATTGCCTCACTCATGTCACCCTCCTTGTTATATCTAATAACAAGACTGTTCTCTTCATATAATAACATAATGACTTTTTATAACTCAGTGTCCATCCCCAGTTCACTCAAGATTTTCCACAGAGTTAGTCTATTAACGGTATGAAACGCTGACTTAATATTGATGAATGCAGCATAAATCCTTCTTTTCTTAACCTCTACATATTTATCTAGAATGTATCTGAGAATAAACATCTGATCAATAGTGGAGTGACCTCTACAGAACCCAGCTTGGAACTGTGAGAGAATGTCATTATTTTCCATCCATATTAATATTGTATTTAAGGTTAGTCTTGAAAAAATCTTTTGATTAATATTCAGCAGTGTTACTGGCCTGCAGCTCTCTGGCTTTGTCATCAAACCTTTTTTGTGAACTGGCGCTATTACCCCTGTGTCCCAATTTGTGGGCAGTAGTTTATGTTTTATTATGTTCTTATATAGTTTTAATAATACCTCTGTCCACCATTCTACATCCACGTGGTATAATTCCACACCTAAGTTATCTATTCCTGCAGCTTTATTTTTCTTTTGGCTTTTTACTGCCATCATTACTTCCTCTTTTGTAATTTCTATCCAGTTCAAGTTATCAATATTCTCAGTAACAGTAGTGAACCACATTAGCAAATAAGCTTGAACTGTTTCCCGAACTTGGATTTTAGTTGATGCTGCATTTGGCTAATAACAGAACTGTGAAGTAATTTATCTTGGCTCTTTTGAAAAGCATGGTAAGCCAATATTATGGGGTGCTGACCTTCTATCCCTGTGGCAGCTCTGTTTTTTCAATATTAGATGTTTGCCTCAGTATGTGCAACCTATGAAGCTTGTGACATTATTAGACTTTGGGCCACTGCTTGTGTGTGAATTTTATGATACAGAGGACTTGTTCTCCAAATTATCCATTGAAATGGCACAGCTGCAGGGTGAGTGGATCATAGGGGGGATACTAACTGTGTCTGGATGATGGTTATGGACAGGTCCTCCAGGATCCACCTAAAAGACAAAAATAGTTTAAGGGCCTCAAAGGGGTGATGAGGGACCATCAGTTAGTGGACGTGGAAGTACAGTCACCCCACAGGGTGAGACTATACCTTCTATTCCCACTACTCCCACTCGCATAGCTCTTATGCCAGGATAGATCTAGTACTGGTAGCTCTGGGAATCTTAGCTGGACTACACAAGGTGAAATTAACCCCAATATTGGTGACCAACCATGCATTGGTGTATGTAAAAATAGGAAATGGTGAGGGAGCAACTAAGCCCAAGATATGGCGATTAGACCCAACACTTTTGAAGAACCAATGGCTCAGGACACACACATGCAAGATAAGACTTGAGAGTGCTTGCAGTATAACAGGGTGGGGGCACATCTGACACAGCTAGATGGGAGGCATTAAAAACAGTAATTAGAGGAGAGGTATAATATATATATATATATATATATATATATATATATATATTATGGTAGCACTGTGGTGGTGGTGGTGGCTTGAAATTGATAGGATACCTAGCCTTAGTGTCATGGATGTAGTTTTCAGTTGTTGTGTGTGTTAAATGTCAACAGGTGCAGAACTGTGCCAGTCTGACGTATGGAAATCTCATACGTCAAAATGTTATATCTTGGACACGGTTTGGTCTTTTCACTTGAAATTTGGAGAGTGTTGACAGCTTGTCCTGTGGATGAAAATTACAGTGTTTCCATGTCGGAAAATATTTTTTTGGTGCAGATATGGCATGGTGCAGTTTACATTCTGCGGACAGCATTTTGCTTGTGGTGGTGGCTTGAAATTGATAGGATACCTAGCCTTAGTGTCATGGATGTAGTTTTCAGTTGTTGTCTGTGTTAAATGTCAACAGTTGTGGAACTGTGCCACTCTGACAAATGAAAATTTCAAATTTTGATGTGTCATATCTTGGACATGGTTTGGTCTTTTTACTTGAAATCTGGCACAAAGAGCCCGGCGCCCCCACCAACTTGTAAGTGTCAGGCCACATTACACACCCAATGACTAAAAAGTACATTCACAACAGCAAGGCCAGTCACCAAACAAATGTTAATCTAGTAGAACAATAGAAAACGCTGTCCACAAAACGTAAACTGCACCACACAATATGTCCATAAAATATATATTGCCCGACATGTAAACACCTCTATTAACATCTACAGGACATGCCATCAACACCCTCCAAATTTCAAGTAAAAAGACCAAACCATGACTTCCTAGGACACCCCTGGGCTGAGAAAAGTGATTTTTAAATTGGGCCATCTCGTTCCTCACTCACGATGCACGATTGCTATCAAAGAATCTCACAGTCAAGGAATTTGCAGGCTTGTGATCAAAGAATTTGCAGGCTCATGAACAAAGAATTCAAAATATTATAAATCAAAAAATTGAAGGAATTGCGGTAAACCACTGCCATGGTTCGACAGAATAATGCCCCCTGAGTAAAATGCACCCTCATTTGACTGCCTAGGACACCCCTGGGCTGAGAAAATTTATTTTTAAATTGGACCCTCTTGTCCCTCTCTCACGATCGCGATCAAAGAATTTGCAGGCTCATGATCAAAGAATTTGCAGGCTCACGAACAAAGAATTAAAAATTGTGAAACGCAAATTTTTCACCTGATTTGAACTGAACCAATGGCATGCCTCAATAGAACGGACCCACCTGAGCAAAACCCACTCTCATTTGTGTCCCTAGCCCACCCCTGAGCTGAAATATTAGTGCTTTTAGGTCACAGTGTGAGATTGCGATCAAAGAATCTCATGATCGAAGAATTTGCAGGCTCTCAATCAAAGATCGTTAGCGAGCCTTGAATTAAGATTTTAAAAGTTTATAACTCTATTTTTTTACCGATTTGGATGAAACCAAAGGCACAGCTCAATAGATCAGTGCCCCCTGAATAAAACCCATCAAAGTTTTACTTCAGAAGTAACCCCTGAGCCGAGATATTTGTGTTTTTCCAATTGGAGAATAAAAAACAAAATGGCGGACCTCGCAATCAAAGAATTTTGAAAATCCTCAGGAACAAAGATTCTTGAACTGTGAGGAATAAATTTTCTGCATTGGTTCCCTATATAGGACTAGGTTTGAGGACTGGAGGCACTAGGACCCGAGGGACAGCAAATTATTTTGCAGGCAGGCTGCAGGGATTGGTTACTTAGCATGGCACTTGAGCACCTGCACATGGTGTTACTCAACAGCCAATAACTGTCATCGGCTCCCTCATGCACCTCAGTTCTGTTCTTCCCACCATTGAATGCACATTGTGGGAGTGACTTTATCATCACCATTAACTTAAAGTGCATCACCACTCCAAATGTTTTTGTGGTGCCTCCTTTCTTTGTTCTTTTCTTTCTGTGATGCTAAAGTCCAAGAAGAAGGGGGTTAAGAAGTGCAAAGAAAGTCTGTCAGCCTCCTGTTATGCATCAGTGCCCCTGTGGGAAGCAGATGGTTGTAATGGGCCAGCATCAGTGCTGTGCCTTGGCCTTCAGCATGATACTGATATGTGCTACACCTGCTTCTCTATTAACCACCATATCCTATAGAGCAATGTGATGAGGTGGGGTCTTCTGACCCCGATCTTTGGAGGTAGGTGCTGCACACATGCAGCCAAGGTATGGAAGCTAGGCCTTTCTGTGGGTCTCCTCCTGAGACCTCTTTTTCCAAGAAAGTACAAGGTCCTTCTCAACCTCTCCCAGCTGAAGCATCACAGTCCAAGCTGGGTGGGTCTGGTAGACAGCTTGCTCCTTCTGGGCAGCCAGCTGTGAACTCCTCACAGTAGCCTACCCTGAGCAGCAGATGTACCCAGTGGTGAAGCAGACTCTGTAGGCTCAGTCTACACCAAGGGACACTTCAGTGTCATCTTCTGATGCCGCCCATGCTATTGTCACTGTTCACAGTGGCAATAGGTAGGGCAGAGCCAGGGATGATGGCAGTTTCCCCTCTGACACTGTTCATGGTGTTGGAAGAGTGATCAACACAGGAGCCATTGTTCATTCAGTTGCTGAGGTAAAGATTTTCCTTTCTTGTCACTAGCAGCAATGAGAGGAATGACAACACCAGTCCCAGCGATAGACATGGCTATGATGTTGGTACTGGGCATGATTCCGGTAATAGTGTCAACCATAACTCTGGTACCACTTGTCGCGCCAGGGTTGGGGATGACCCTAGGGTTAACACCAGAGCTGACACCAAGTCCAGCAGTGAGGATGGTGCCAGCCACAGTGACAGGGATGAATCCTCCCTGGGGACAACATTGACCCTGAGCTTGGTGCCAGAGATAGTGCTGGCTTGGAGTCTGATTGAGGCCCGGAGGCAGTGTTCTCCTTAAGACACTGGACAACACCCCCACCAGTGAGGACCAGAGCCACTCTATGGGGACTCTACAGTTCCACTCTCTTCATCTGGGGGGAATCCCCCAATTAGCACTGATCGGATCACTCCTCAAATGTAGGAGGACACTCTTTGGGTGACTCTGTCAGGCCTTCCCCTTGGACGAGGCCCCCTGTACATTTCCGCAGCCAAGACAGATGCCCTCTAAACCATGAGTCTCATCCCCCTCTGTTACCTCACTACTTTTTAGAGAGGCTATCCATATCCATAGGTACTAAGGGGCCACTGTGTGGGAGCAACAAAAAGAGTTTGCTGGTGCTATAGAAAGCTTCAACAGGGGCTCTATCAGGGCCCAGTTCTGGCCCTTCTCCTCAGCACCAACAACCTTTGGGGTTAGTGCCTTATCCCCATCAAGATCCTTCTCAAAGGACAATGAATCATCTTTCCACTTTTCCTTGATTACTGAGTACTCTCTGCAGAAGTGATTCTTGGCAGAGTTGCTCCAGGCACTTGACTCTGGTTCAGGCCGTGATACAGCAGCCCTGCCATTGTAAGTCCTTGCTATTCTCAGTGATGGTACTATTGTCATCCCTCCCTGGCCTACAGCCTTCAGTAAAGTATTAGTGTGGAGATGTCCCTACTCTTGTCCTCCAGCCATCAGGGACCTCTTTCTCCAGCACTGTTCACCCACAGGATCTGCAGGTGTAGTACTTCATCTCTTTTCAGGGCTGGATGTACTGCAGACCCCATTCGATCCTAGATGTCTCACACGTGATTGACGTCCAAAGGCAGATTCTGCTCAGACAGATGCCTTTGTGAGAAAAGTATTCACCGCATCACAAACTTTCACATGCATATCTGCACACAAAACACATCAGACAGCCTCCTTTCACAGCCTGTGGTTGCAGCTAAGTCAGTTCCTAGCTGCCATGCCTCAGAGTGAGTTAGTCACACAAGCCATTGGCCTTTCTGCTCAGGCCTTGGAGTTATCCTGGTACTAGTTTAGTGCATCATACAATGCCAATGAGGTGGCCTCCAGGCTAGCATGAACTGCAGTCTACCTCTGGCAGATGGCATGCCTTAACCTTTGCTGGCTAGCACCTTTAGCTTGCATTAGATGCTTAACTTACATTTCCAATAATCTCATTTCTACTCCTTCATGGTCAGGTGGCAACTGTCAGGACAGCCTCCAGCTCCTGTGTCAGAAGAACTCCCACCTGGCCCTGACCACTCTCAGGTCCTGCTAGACCTGTAAAGAGCCCCTACTCTCAGGTGTTCTCCCCCATGCAGAGGGTTGAGAGTTTCTTTTTACCCTCAAGGTGAACCAGCTTCTCCTGCAGAAAAAGGGACAGCTTGGTACTTGGTTCCATCAGTTGGAATCAATGATGAAGATTGATTCCTGGAAGATATGAAAGTCATGTACGTACTGTAATTGTTCATCTTCCAGAATATCTTTACCACTGATTATCATTCCCTGCTCAGCATACCCCCCCCCCCACCAAGTTTGAGCCAGGGCCTCTGAGCAAGCTCACCTTGTTGGTGCTGGCATCACCAATGATACTTGAGCATCTCTCCAGTTGCACCTCCCTAGGGGGTGCTTTTTTTTGTAAAATTTATGAAAAGGAGTAGGCAACCCCTACAGAATGCCCACAATCACCCAAAAAAAAAAAAAAACCTGGGGTAAAGGTTCCTGTTCTGCCTTCCACCCCCCTAGCCTCCAAAAAAGAGCTGCGCTCGCGAGGTAATCCGTCGTCATAGTGTCAACTCGGTGAAAGAATAGCCCTGTTGTTAACTGTTCCCCATGCACTATCCTAAATGTTAACTGGTGAAGGCTTGATAATCAGTCAGATATTTAAAAGTAAGAAGCAGGCTTGCTTCCATAGTCTTTTGTGAGGAGAAAAACAGTGTAGTTAAGTTATGCAAAGAGAGAAGCATTTACAACAAAAATTAGCCACAAAACTGGAGGAGTTGCCATGCTTAAATCCATGAACACCAATCAGATGCTAGGGCAAAGGGTATGAATTTATAGCGTCGCTCAGGCTTTGCTGCATCGGGATTTTGGCTTCAGGTGGAGGTGGGCTGACATGTGTAGAGCTGGACTGGGAGCTGTCTCAACTTTTTGATCTAGTACACTTTCTTGGATTCCTGGTATGTAACCTGGTCTGCCAAAAGGTTTGGTCCTCCATGAAATGGCTAAAGTATAGATGTCTCCCTGTTTAGAACTGAACACTATTAAGTTCAGCTGATATTTTGTTACAGCACAATTTGTAACGAGCGCTAACACGTAAGCACTTAAATGTCTAGTGCTGTTAAGGTTACGCAATTTTGGCATTGAATCTTCTTTGGCATATACACTCTGTGGGCATATTCCTGTTAGTTGCCAAATGCAGCATGTGCTCCTGGGCACTGTCCAGTCTAATTCTGCTTTGCAGTTGCACTGCACATGGGTGGTGCAGTACACCTTTCTGGATTGACTACACTAACCATTACACAGGGTACAACCCTGTGGTTGCTGGAGAAGTAAACCATTTTCTTGATGGAATTTTTCTTCTGACTATGTCAGGCTATCTTGGTTGGTATGCCCCTTTCTTCCTTGTGCAACTAGGCTTTTAACTCTCTACCCTTAGGGGTGCCTGGGGATATTAACATATCTTGACTCCCTTGGGCTGTCCAATCCTGCAACTTCATATGCACCTAGGTTCCCCCTTTCTTCTTCCCTGACATAAGAAACAGGGATCTGATTGATTGAAGAGCTCAGTTAATCCGCTATGTGGTATCTGAGAGTTGCCCTTTTTTTTCCAGAAGTCTATGTGTTTCATTTCTTTTTTGGCATATTGTTCCATCTCATTTACAGAGATGTCCCAATTTTGGACATCCCTCTTGCTTCTGCCAGAGCCTGTGCTAAGCGTGACTGCCCTTTTCCTAAGACCATTATCCATCTTCTGTCTGGCTAGTGGTGTGAGTTTTTAGCTTTATACTGTTACCCTTTGTGCCACTAGTCTGCCCTGTTCTTTATCTCTAGATTGGTAGTCAGGTTTTATTTTGTTGTTTAATTCCCTTTTCCCATTCCTTTGGGCTAGAAAGTCTCTAGCCCCCTCTTATTTTTCTCCACCTTGTTTTTTCTCCTGGTGAACAGAACTGAGGTGCATGAGGGAGCCAGTGATAGTAATTGGCTGCTACACAACACCACGTGCAGGTGCACAGATGCTGTGCTCAGTAGCTGACATAGGATGTCTCTCCCTACAAACATGTTTGCTCCTCTAGGATCCTAGTGCCTACAGCCCCAGACCCATAAGTGGTAATCAATGGTGAAGATATTCTGGAAGATCAACAATTACGGTAAGTATGTAATTTGTTGTTTTTTTTTCCAAAAGGCAGCAATGACGTCCATAACAGGGGAGCAAAGACAAGCACTGGATGCCCCCTGGGGAGGGAGGAAATAGGCCAAGTAAGTAAGCAAGCAAGGCTCTCGAAGGAGGGATGGAGCCTGGGCTAGCCTGCCAACAGATTTCAATAAAGTCTTTAAGCAAGAGCCTGAGAGAACATCAAGTCAATCTGCTTACAGACAGCATGAGAGTAGGATAACAAGCATCTTTTATGTGGTCAGCTATGATAATTGTTCTCCTAAAATGGGGGAGGGATCTGACCTTTTGTACCTCCTACCACTCCATCTCACTCCTGCCCACTGGCTGCAAGATAATGGCAAATGTTATGGCCTCCAGGCTGGAGTTGGTGATGGCTAGTGTAATCCACTTGGATCAGTCAGGGTTTGTAAAGTGAATGCAAGGAAAAGAGAACATCCAAAGAACACTGAACATAGTATGGCAGTGGAGCAGGAGGGGGAGGGGTGCAGGGGGTGGGGATACTGGCCCAAGATGCAGAAAATGCCTTCAACCCCATGGAGGAGGGTACATGCATAGGACCCTGGCCCAATTTGGTGTGGGAGAGAGTTCCCAGAGAGGGGGTTTGGGTATTGCATACACACCCCATGGCACAGGTGATGGTGAACAAGGTGCCAAGTTTACCTTTAGCCCAGTATCCTATAAGCAAGCTGAAGACCTCTTAATGACTCTGGATACTAAAAAAGGTGCCGGAGTTGACCATTGTGAAGTGTTCTTTCTAAAGATGAGCTATCACCTGCTGACTGCACCCATCACTCACATCTTTAACATGTCCCTTTCTCTAGGAATTCTCCCCTGCCAATGGAAAATAGCTCACGTCATTCCGCTCTTCAAGTCAGGTGACATGTGTGATCTCAACAACTACCGGCCCATATCGTTGTTACCTGTTTTATCAAAACTTCTTGAGAAGCTAGTCAACGCTCAAATAAGAGAATTCCTAGAATCTCATAACATGCTCAACCCCTTCCAATCAGGCTTTAGACCTATACATAGCACTGTTTCTGCCTTGGCCAAAGTCACAAATCACTGACAAGTCATACTGGATTCCAAAAATCTTGTCAGTGCACTATTTTTGGATCTAAGCAAAGCATTTGACACAGTTGACCGTGATTTACTCTTAATCATGCTACGTAACATTGGAGTCAAGGACATTGCCTTAAAATGGTTTGTTAGCTACCTTGTAAGCAGACTACAGCAAGTCACAGCACATGGCGACACCTCCCCTCTTAAAATCTTGCAGAGAGGAGTCCCACAGGGGTCAATCTTGGGTCCTATTTTATTTGATATTTATATTAATGATATTAACTTTAAAAGCAGCTCAGCAACTGTCCACCTATTCATAGACAACAATGTTCTTTATGTTGCCAGACCGTCCCTAGAACTTACTTGTTTGGAGTTGCAACTGGAATTCAACATCCTTCAACACAACCTCTTGCACCTGAAACTGCTGCTCAATGCAAAAGACTAAGGTCATGTTCCTTTCACCACATACCCAATTGGCGAACGTTAATATTACAGTACCCAGGTTCCATATTCTCACCCTCTTGGGGGAATCACTTGAATCAGTGGACAAGTTCCAATATTTCTGTTTTTGGCTCGACTGTAAGCTCTCTTTCTCTGTACACCTAGAAGAACTGTTCAAAAAGCTAAAGCAAAGGCTAGGCATTTTCTATCATATTAAACACCTCCTAAACCATGAGGCAAAAATAAGACTGGTACAGACAGCATTTCTCCCTTTGGTGGCCTATGCAGACTTCCTATAAGGCCATTGCCCTACTGCCTCCCTAGCCAAGTTGGATACTTTGTACCACAGTGCACTCCGATTCATTACCAATGCCCCATATAATACTCATCACTGCTCCCTCTATACACAACTTGGTTGGCAGTCGTTAAAAATTAGGAGATTGAAAAATGCTGCCCTTTGGACTTAACAGAGCTCTTACAAATAAACTTCCCCAATACATCTCAGATCTTTTCACTTGGTCTACTGGGTCTTATTCACTTAGATGGTATTCACACCTATTGCTTGTCAGTCCCAGAATCAGAAGTCACTATGGTGCATCCTCCCTAAATCATGCTCTCCCCACCCTCTGGAATAACTTCCAAAGCACCCTAAAACTCTCGAATTGCACTGGGCTATTTACATTTAAGACCTTGCTGAGACATTCCTTAAAGGAAACTTGTAGCTGCTCCTCTTTATTCTGTCCTTCTCCGAATACTTGCCCCTTGTTCTACATATAGCACTTGTTCCCATCTCCTGGTTTGCACTTGGTATCCTGCCTCCTCCCTTTATTTAATACACCTCTGATTTTTCCTCCTCCTCCCTCCCTCCCCCATTTCATTTATGTCTCCTATATTACCATATCCTCCAACCATTTCCTTCCTTCCTTCCTAGTTTCCTCTCTTCCGTGGTATTTTTTAGATTACATTGTCAGCCTACTTATGTTGTATTGTATTGTATTACAACATTGTAGTTGCCTACTGTCCTTTATTGTCTGTTGCCATTGTACTGTCTGATGACCCATGTCGTACTGTTGAAGCTCTAGCTGGAGTACTCCAGAATCACTGGAACATCATGGGGATAGAGGCAGGGGGGGCAGGAGTATAAACTGTTCCTCTTTGCAGATGATCTCCTGCTGTACATTAAGGAGCTGAATACCACATTCCCAATAGTAGCAGAAATCTTGGAGGATTATGGGTCACTTTCCTGCCACAAAATTATTGGAATAAAAGTGAACTAATGCTCCGGGGGGGGGGGCACCCCTGGTAGCATGGGACCTATGCCCCTTCAGCTGAGGGGGGTGCAGCATATTAAGTACCTCAGTATCATGATCCCAAAAACAACAAGATGAACCTATCCCTGTTGCAGAAGACAATAAAGGGGGCTTGTGAGAAATGGTCAGGGCTAGGTTTGGGTTGGGTCAACACTATAAAACTGTGTCTGTTCCCAAGGCTACTATACGTGCAGCAAACTCTGCCAATCAAAACCCCTTTAAAACTTTTAAAAACAACTAAAAAGTATATCCCACATCCTCTTTTGAAGGGACAAGCTAGCACAAATAAAAGTGGTGATGATATGGACCGAGTAAGAGGGGGGTGGGGGCGGTATGGCACTACCTCATATCAGGCACTCTTACTGGAAGACTGATTATTTTTCTTAATGGGGAGGGAGACTAGAGATGCAGCAAAATTTAATTTTGCCAGTGAAATCATGGCGAAATCGCCAATTTCACATAGCAAAACATTTCACGAAGTTATGGTCTTTCAGCAAAATTTTGCCACCAATTTCACCTGCATGTCTGAGGTGAAATTAGGTGAAACTGGGCATTTGCTCTGCTGGTGGTCACATGGTTGATTCTAAACAGGCAGTAAGTGAGTGGTTAATTTCCTGTGCTAGGCATCTTGAGAAGGCAGGCAACGTTTATACTCCTTGTTACTGCAGAGTGCACTTTTACACCTAAATTGCTTAATTTGTGCTATTTGTTTCTAATTTTTTCTTGTTTGTCTTTGTCATAGTTCATATTATAGTACCTGGTGATTGTGTCTATGTGTGTCTGATTTTGTGTGTGTGTGAGTGTGTGTGATCCCCCCCCCCCGGCTCTCTCTGCGTCTCTATCTCTGCTTCTTTGTTTTGTTTGTTTGTTTGAATTGGTGGTGTTTGTGGACTGTGGACATAATGGAGAAGGGTGAAGACAGTGGGGTACCCGTATGCGTGTTTCAGCTAACCCTCACAAATGAAATGCCACAGCAGGAGTTTTTCTGCTCCAGTACTAGCACCCAGCAGCAAACTGTGCCCCCTCACCAGCAGCAGTTGGAGACAGTGCCCCTTCCCCAGCACCAGAAGGATACTGTTCCTCCACCCAGGCAGCAGGAGACCATGCTCCCTCCCAAGTAGCTGGAGGAGTCGGTGCCTGGGGCATTATCTGCATACCCCCCATGGCTCCATCATCCCTGACGTTCTCCTATATGGAATTTTTTCTACTTAATATTGGTTGGTGACCCAGTGGTCACCTGCAATCTATGCAGGCAGGAAGAGCATGGAGGAACATGTGGATCATACTTTGGGAAAACCGGCCAACATAGCTACATGGTCCACCATCACCTGCCGCAATGGTACCTCAAATTGCAGGAGGTGGTGGCATCATCAAGAGCAGCTGTGGTGAGCAGTGCATGTGTAAGCACTGAAGGGGGTGAGCAGGAGGGAGGCATGGCTGGACCAGATAAACATCCTCGCCGTGCTCGCCCTACTAGAAAACAGCAGCAGTCAGTAACATCAAGACCCCTCCAGGGCCCTCCCTGTTCAAAGTCAGCAGCACAGGCAGCCCCCACCCTGCCAGCAGTGCCAGTGACACATACAGACTTATCTACTGTCCTGTCTGCAGTCCAGCATGTCTGACAAGAGTTAATCGAGTTCAGACAGGAATTTTGTGATGCCTGGGGGGGGGGGCGATTTCTAAATTGCAGTGTGATGTTGACAAAATCATGAGCATCCTGTCAGAACTCCATGGCAGCCCCACTGGCACTTAATGTGGCAACACAAATTAATTTGTCTATTTTGTTTTCATTTTTCTGTCTTCCATTCTGTTGTTTGTATATCTCCCCCATAAAAAATTAAAAACCAAAAAAAAAGCTCTTCTATCCTCTTTAATCTCTATCCATTCCTTAAGTCCTCTTGTTTCTTTATTTTGTACTGTATGTAAAATAATTTTATTGACTATTGCTGTTGTTTGTTTCTGTCTTATGCTCCCTAAAGAATTCAGTCCTTTTTCTTGTTCTCTCTCTATTAGTTATCCTCACTCAGTGTTGTATCACCCTTGTCCTCCTGATCCGCCAGAATTCCTGAAATGTTTCCCAGAAAATGTTAAATTTCATTCAGACAGAAATCAGGTGTCACACATGCAGTTTCATTGTTCACATTCACCATCAGGAGGATCTAAATCTGCTGTTTACTGCACCATTTCTTATGATTTTCAGGCCTCACCAAGGTGGTGCCACTGCCTAACATGCCCCACAAGTCCATAAATGTTTCCCAAAATATTTTACAGAAAATTCAGACCCAAATCAGGTATCTGATATGCTGTAATATGTTGCACGCCTTTCATCTGGACCAAAACATGTTGTTTGGCACACTGTTTACCAATGGTTTAAGGCCTAATCATGGGGTTGCCATTGCCTAACATGGCCCAGAAGTCCAGAAATTTTTTCTCAAAACATATTACAGTACATGCAGGCAGAAATTAGGTGTCAGACATGCATTTTAATTTTTTTATTTATTTATTTATTGAGTAAGATCAGAATTACAATCCTTTGAGTCATAGAGTCTTTTTCAAAGGCTCCATGTCAGGTTACAAGGGGTGGAGGGTAGACATGTACAGAAAAGACATACATAAACAAGTAGTATTTACAATTTCAGATTTGACACAGCAGTGTTTCAGAGTCTCCACGTTGGTTACAAGGGGTGGAGGGTAATACAAGGTACAGCAAGGACAATGACAGGCAGTATTAAAATTTTCAATAATGATAGAGCAGTCCAGGCATTGTCACTTATTTGACCGGTGAGGGTAAAGATATGTACTTAATCCGCAGGATTCGGTAGTATACCTTGGTCCTTAGGCCGGGGTTTGCAGGGTGGCATCATGTAGGGTCAAGGAAGACCCAGAGTCAGGATAAGGGGAGGATAGGAGAGAGGAAGACTTAGCCATTAGTACACTTGGCACTCTCCTTTAAATGGGTTTAAGGCCAGATTTGAAAAGCGAGATGCTATGGGACTGGGGGGGGGGTAGAGAGTTGACCCGGAGAGGAACACGGTAACGGAAAGATCTTTGCCCGAGAGCTGTTCTACAGAGGGGAACTAGGAAAGATGGGCGAGCTGTGAGTCTTGTATTGCGTCTGGTGGGGGCTGCACTGATAATGGGAAGTAGTCCGATGGGGGCAAGCTGAAGGTGGATTTTTTTTGCGAAAATGCAGATGTGGTATTTTAGTCTATGTTGGAAGTTTAGCCATCCAGTCAGGGTATACAGATTGCAGGTATGGGTTAGTCTGTCACTGCCTGTCACTAGGTGGCAGGCTTTATTCAGTGCAATGTTAATGCTGTTCAGTGTGGTGGGTTCCGCTGAGCCGTATATTACTATCCCATAGTCAACTAGGGAGAGGATGGAGGAGGTGACTGCAAGTTTCATGGCCTGATCGGGTAGGCAGTGCTTGAGTCAGTAAAGGATGCCCAATCTAGTGTTGATAGCGGAGGCGAGTAGACGGATGTGGCTACGGTAGGAGAGGGAGGTATCCAGAGTAATGCCCAGGTATTTAAAATTTGTAATGTGTTCCAGTAGGGTGCCTTGAGAGTTTGAAATAAGGAGTGATGATTGACTATGAGGGCTCTTGTGGTGCGCAAAGATCATGGACTTGGTTTTGTTATAGTTGATGATCAGACGGTGATCACTGAACCAGTGGTCTAGCTCCCGGAAAAAGCCCTGAAGGGCTTGTTGGAGGGCGCTAGGATGAGAGTGTTTCCAGAACTGGACGGCGTCATCAGCATATAGTAGTAGATGACCACTGCAGGCTTTAAGGAGAGAGTTTAAGAAGAGGGTGAAGAGTAGCAGGCCAAGTATGGACCCCTGCGGGACCCCAGAAGAAACTGTTTTGGAGGTGGAGATAGTGGTGTTAATCCTGACATGCTGAGATTGTCCTGAGAGGTAGTCCTTAAACCAGGCGGCGTCCTTGGGGACCACATTAAGTTGAGGAAGAACACAGAGCAGTAGTTTGTGACTGATAGTGTCAGATGCCTTGGTCAGATCCACAAAGATAGCCCCTGCAACTGTGCCTTGGTCAAGGGCCTCATGGATAAACGTGGTGAGTTCAGTAAGGGCAGTGACGGTACTATGGCCCTTCCAGAAGCCATGTTGTTCTTGGCTGAGAAGGTTGTATTTAGTTAGATGCTCTGTTAGCTGGTCCAAAACAATTTTTTTCTAAAGCCTTAGAGAGGGGAGGAAGAATAGAAATTGGTCTATAGTTGCTAGTGTAAGTGGGGTCACCATTCTTCAGAATGGGAGTGACTATGGCTATCTTCCAGGTTGCGGGGAACTGGCCGTGGCTAAGGGAAAGGTTGAGAATTTTTGTGAGGTAAGGTAGAGTGACATCAAGGGTTAGTCTTAATAGTTTGAGATCTAGGGTGTCATTGCTATACCGGGTATTGGAGATAGCATTGGAAATATAGCGTTTTGTAGCACAGCAGGTGATGACTCGAAGCCTGAAAGGGGGTGAGTTGACAGCACCCTGGCTGAGGGAAGAAGGAGGGATGGAGGTAGGGTGGAGGAAATTGGAGGGGAGGATATGGGAGAGGTCAGAGAAGGCAGAGTTAAAGGCTTCTGCTATGGTAGCAGTATCTTGTGTGACGTGGCCGTTTAGGTTGAGTTGCGTAGGGGTGGGGGAACAGGATTTACCACTGAGTTCTTTAATGTTTCTCCAGAAGTTTTTCCCGTCTCCCCAGGAGGTGGAGAGAGATTGTTGGTAATAATGGGTTTTTGCCAGGCGCGCAGCCTAGGTGCATTTATTACGAGCCTCCCTGTAAAGCTGCCGCTCCTGGGTGCCCCGGGAGTCAATGGCTTTGTGCCAGAGGTTGTCCCTGTGTTGCATAAGGTTGAGAAGAGAAGGTGTGATCCAGGGGGTGGTTCTGGCTTTCACTACCTGTTTAGTGAGGGAAGCGAACATGTCACAGGCTTTATTAAAAGTGGTTATAAAATGGGCAAGGGCAGTGTCAACAGACTGCGTGGTGTATAAGGGGAGCCAGCTGCTGTTGGATAGGTAATTTTTGAGGTTCACTAGGCCTCCTCTTTTGAGCCTTCGCTGCCAGGAGATTTTTGGCAGAGCAGAGGGCAGTTTACCCGACCACCAGCAAGTGACCGGAGAGTGGTCACTGATGGAGTCAGGGAGCACAGTTGTTTGGGAGAGGTTACGTGGCCTGTTGGTGAAGATAAGGTCTAGGAGGGTGGAAGTCCTGGTTCTAGTGTCCCTCCTGGTTGGGGTGGCGACAAGTTGGGTTAGATCAAATGCCAGGGCCATGTCTTTGTAGCAGGATGAAGCTGGGGATAGACAGTCAATGTTAAAATCACCCATTAATATAATTTCACTAGTATTCGGTAGGAGGGAGATAGTGTGTAGGATTGACTCAAATGCCAGTTTTTGGTTTCTAGGGGGGATATAAGCCACGATAATGTGCAGAGTTTTGGAGCCCAGGTTTAGTTTGACTGTTAGCATCTGGGCACCATGTTGTGGGGTGGGGGTATGTACTTCCATGGCAATGAGGGAGGATTTAATAAAGATTGCACAGCCACCGCCTCTCTTGCCGGTCCTGTCAGCCCTGAAGATGGTATAATTATTGAGGGAGACAGCATTACTGGGGATGGTATCAGAAAGCCAGGTCTCAGAGAGGGCTAGTATGTCTGGAGCATGTTGGGCGATTCAGACTTGCAGGGGGCTGTGCTTTTTGGTTAGGCTGCAGATATTGAGGGAGGCTAGTTGCAGTCTCCCCTGCATGTTTTTTGGCAAGGTCTTTGTACTGTGGGGTCCTGGGTTTGGGTGGATATTGCCCGATAGAAGCAGGAGAAGAAAGGTGTGCCGTAATAATGCCAGTCTGCAGAGTTTGGGAGAAGACCGCTGGCTGCGGGAGGGTGGTGGGCTTTTTTTATAGGAGGAGGGGATAGGGAGGCCAGCGATAATGCTGGGTAGAATGGAGAGGGAAGGGGGGGACAAAAGTATGGTTAACGTGAGTAGTGGGGAGCTGGGGGGTGAGGCAGGGGAGAGCAGAGGTACAGAGCAAACCCTGAGTGAGTGTGTGCGTTAAAGTGGGTGAGTGTGGGTAAGGGTCTTTGGGATCAGATAGGTAAGAGTGGGAGAGGTTAAAGGGATAGGGCCAGTAGCTACCAGTGATAGCTAAGAGGAGAGGAAAAGAGGTGAGGAGGTGTGGCATAGGAGCCTCTGGGGGGGGGGTTGAAGAGCAAGATGAATAATCCTGGAAGTAAGTAGTGTTGTAGCGAGAATGTTAAACATTGTGCAAGAAGAGAGTGGGGGGAAGGTTCCAGCGGCCACTAGTGGGAGAATTTTATAACCTGCAGCTGGAGAAGTGGGCTGATAGGTTATTTCAGACGGTCACCTGACTCAGCCTCCCTATATATTCAAGAGCCGACCAAGGGTGGTGGTTCACATCCACCATCAGGACACAAATCTGCTGTTTTCTGCACCATTTCAAATGGTTTTCAGACCTAACCGTGGTGCTGCCACTGCCTAACATGCCCCCTTATATAATAGGGTCAGGTAGTAAACACCAGTGTTGTAACAGAGAGGAAAGGGTTAATATGGTAAGTAAATTAAATAGGAAAAAAGGGAACGCTGCAATACAGAGGCTACATCACAATTTTAATTTCTGTGAGCAATTCAAGAATGCAGTGCACCTGCGTATGGTCAAGTCACGTGGTCAATGTACATGAATATGTCCAATGAAACAATAAAGCGCAAGTGATTAAGCAAAAGGAAACAGGAACAGAACTACTCAGAATGAGTAACTGTTCAGATAAAGTTACCCGAAAAAGGGTCAATATGGAAGAAAAATATAACAAATAATTAGCACACCAACAAACATGTTAAGACTTAAAAGAAATTACAGAAACTCACAACTTGTGAAAAATACGTCAAATATTAGGAAATAGCCTGCTCTGCTCTGCTTTCGCATACACACACAGACACACCACATGGTCGACCCTCCCCCACTCAGCTCCTCACAGACACAGACACAGAGAAAACTGAAAACAGTACCCAAGTTTAACTTTATTATCCAACGATACCAAAACAAGAAAAGGTTCACTAGCAGCATTAGGAACCGAATTAAGATTTTGGGAGCAATTGACTCTTAAAAAAATCACAAATTAAGAGGCTCTTGAAGGGTTTATTGGCTGTGATGCACCACACTGAACTGCCCTCCAACTCACCAGACAATATACTGTGCAGGAAACAGCCTTCACTTGATATTTCAGCTATCTACCCACAGTACATTGCAATTTCACTGACGAAATTGAAAAACATTGGCGAAATTAAGGATAATGGAGAAATTTCGCCTTATGCGAAAGCAAAATTGGGCGAAATTGGGTGAAATTTTGCATTACGCAAAAGCGAAATCAGAGAAGAAATTACATTTCGCTTAGGTGCAAAATTTGGTGTAATGTGGGAATTATATGAAATATTTCGCTAGGCGAAATTTTCCAATTTCGTACATCTCTAAGGGGAGACTCAACCTAGGCCACAGTGTCAGCGGATGGAGGAGATGAAGCTGGGAGGTACATCTATAGTGGAGTTGGTTCTATCTCCTAGCCTGAATGGCATGACCTACTCAGACCAGCAACCCATTCACGAGACCAACAGCTACAATATGGAGTCAGGCCCACAATTTTATTCAGCACTCCAAGGAGTTGTTCCCTATAGCAACCCTCATAAGTGCATTTAAAGGACCAGCAGGTTATATGATATTTGCCCACCAGGGGATACTCTAGTGGGAGAAGAAATGTCTGTTACTTGTGGGAGACCTATATGAAGGGGAAGGGTGCTGAGTTCCTATGAGCAGTTGGGGGCAAAATACGAACTCCCTACTACCTCCTTGTTTCTGTACATATGTGTGAGATGCCTCCTGGAGAAGTCTGGACATACTGGGAGCCTGCTTGCACTTTTCTCCATAGAGGGAGTGACTGTGCCCCTGCAGCCCAGATTCGGGCCCATATCAGCTTTCTATAAATTGCTAAAGGTGAGTACCCCAGAGACCATGGAAGATTACAAGAGGGCACAGGATATGGACCTGGGGATTGAGGTGACCCCTGAACTCTGAAAGTTGGCTACACAGCATACATTAATACATGCTAGATCAAAAAGGCTCAGGTAAGTTCAATACAACTACATACTGCGCGCCTGTTACCATCCCTAGAAACTGAACAAGTTCAGGGGGGACAGGCCAGCGTTGTCCCAGATGCAAAGTTCTAGTGTGTATTTTTTTCACATGGTGTGGGACTTTCCTACATTATAGAGTTTTTTGAGAGAAGTGAACAGAATCATGGGGGTTGTATTACAAACCAGACTCACCAACTCAACAGGGGCAATGATTCTGGGGATGGAACCCACTGAGAATAGGCAAAGCGCCCACCTGTGGAATTTAACCTTAATTAATACAAAGAAAACCATAGCATGATATTGGATCAGGAAGAACTCCCCACCAATTAGCCACTGGTTAACCAATTTATTGGAGTACATGAAACCGGAAAGGGCACAACATCTGGCGAAGGAAGAAAGTGAGAAATTTCAGAGCCTATGGGACCCCATCCTTGGGGCACCAGAGAAAGGAGTGGTAGAGGTGTAAACATAAGAACATATGTCTGTGCAGTTACTGGGGCCCCAATATGTCCAGTTTGTCCTGGCAGTTAGAAGAAATAGGCTAGTATGTATGGAGCCATAGCTCTTTCCTTCATAATACCACACACACTAAATCCTTGACCTAGCCGCTTGAGGTTACAAGAGTCTACTGATGTTCTGCATCCATGAACTATACTGTATTTGAATCTGAATGTATACAATGTCACTGCTGAAATGCATCAATAAAATGGTTTATATAGTTATGAAATGCAATGTATTTATCCACATGTACTTTGAAAAGTTAAATGACATTTACAAAAAAAAATGCCCAGTTGAGTGTCATTTGCTAAACATGATAGGCAAATTTGAACTGAGAAATACTTTAAGGTGGGGCTTTGGTGAATAACAGAGGTATACAGGGAGGGGAAGGGGAGGGAAGGGGGACATGGGAGGGTATAGCAGCTACTATACACTACCAGTGAGCTGAGTTGGGCAGACAAGATAGCCTGTTAGGCCAAATCTGCTGACAACTATTTATGTACGTAAGGTGATCAAGAGGTAGATAATGAATCATTTTCCTTTTTATTTATTGAACGATTTGGATAATACCTTTGAGCACAAGTGATCTTTTACAAAGGTTCCACATCAACTGACAAAGTTAAAATAAATACAAGACAGAACAAACAAGCAAATTCCAGGGGAAGTGTTTATCAGACAGTCAAGATACGCACATAAACCAAACACCATATAGTTTGCAGAGCTGATCAGTTAAGGACACATTCAAGGCAGCAAGCTGTGTACACAGACTGTAGGTAAAATGAAGGGTGGGAATACTGACAGCTCAATAACTGTTGCAGTTGCACTGAACTGCTAGAGCTAGGATCTTCTGAACTGATTAATCCTGGGGAGGTTGAGCATGGATTCTGGCAATTAACTAGTGGTTTGCTGACACCTGGAAAAGTGATCTAGGGTCAGCCTGCAGCCCTAGTAGCAAAGGTGTACTTATCCAGCTGAGTTCTACAGAGAGGTAGTTCAAGGGTTTTCCTGGTCATTCTCTTCATGTTAGATAGGTTTGCAACATGAAGGCCCTGTCCACACTACAGTACACCACTAAAACCCTGTAATGGTTTCAAACCGTTACAGATGGTAAATGTTACAGTGTGTCCACACTGCCAGTGAACCATCATGATAATGGTTCAGAACCATTACAGCTGGTCCACATTGTGGGTGATGGGTGACAATTACGGTTGTCACCATATCCCCACAATGCAGTTCATTCTGCACTGAGGGCAATGCTGGGGCTACATGCTCATGCGTCCACACTACAGTTGGTAACGTTACAGAGGCAGAACCATTTCCATAACCATTGTTGAAACCACCTCATAAGTGGTTTCAACAATGGTTACGAAAACACCTCCTGTAACGTTACAGGTGTAAATGTAAACTGTTGCAGTAATGGTTTGGACTCTCTGTAACGTTACAGAGGGGGAGTTTTCAGTGTAGTGTGGACAGGGCTGAAGAGAATGGAATCAAGGATGGAAACCCGAAGTATCCCATTGAGAAATGAATAAGGATAGATATATTCTCATCTCCAGAGTCTCTAAAAATAAGACTAGAATTATATGATTTAAACTAAGACAGAAAGATATCTGGCTACCTGAGGTATCTACATAACTTTCGAGACAGGAAATAACAAGAATTTGTCAATGCAGGATGTTCAAGTAAGCAATAACCCACTACAGGGTGTGTGGTTTGTTTGTTTGTTTGTTTGTTTATTTTTATTCTGTATAACCAGTGAGCAATAATGCCCATTTTCACTGGTGCCCAGTCACAACATAAATATATATATATATATATATATATATATATATATATATATATATACACACAATATACAAACATACAATTAATAAACATTATTTAAAACAACAACATTTTGAATCAACAACCATAAATCTTTTTAAAACCCTCTTAAATAACGAAATTTTAACACATTGCAAAATATTGCAAGGTAATTCATTATACAATTTCACTGCATAGAACTGTAAAGAATTCCAAGCTAATGCACTCTTATAGTAAGGGATCCGAAAATTAAAATTTTCCTGTGACCTGGTCCTTACACCATTCATCAATTTAGGAAACATTTCACAAATAACACTAGAAATAATACCCAATTTTATTTTTTGAAGAAAAACCAAGATACGTAATCTAAACCTATCAACTAATGACAAACACCCAATAGAACTATAGAGTAAACAATGATGAGTTATTTTCTTCTGACTTGTAGCAAATCGAATAATATTATGATAAGTAGTGGTCAATTTAACACGCACTCTATCAGATGTAAAAAAGTAAATAATTAAACCATAATCAATAACTGAAAACAATAAACTGTTAACCAATATTACTCTAACCTCATTAGTTAAGTATTTTTTCAACCGATATAACATTCCTAATCTTTGATGCAATTTACCTATTAATTTCTGAATATATTTTTCAAATGATAAATTACAATCAATGACCAGGCCCAGGTAACCAATTTCCGAGACCCTTTCTATATTATTACCAAAATTATCTTTTAAAGTCAGTTCAAAATTCACACTTGATCTTGCATTTTTGAATACCATACATTTTGTTTTAATATGATTCAACACTAAATTTTGCTCTATAAACCAACCATGCATTAAACTAAAATCATCCTGTAACCATTGCTGTACAATTTGTACAGTATTACCAATACATAATAAAACTGCATCATCTGCAAATAAAATAAGCTCAGTATCTTTACATATTTTGGGCAATGAATTTAAAAAATAAAGAAAACAACAAAGGACCTAATACAGACCCTTGGGAAACACCGCACCTCAAAAAGACCCTCATCTGACATTACACCATTCATAATAGTTTTCTGCACCCTTCCGGTTAGATAGTTATCAATCCATAATATTGCTTCATTGGAGAAATTAACCTCCAACAAACTCAATAACAACTTCCCATGATCCACTAAATAAAATGCCTTGGTGAGGTCCACAAAGCCGGCAGCTGCTATTTTACCTTCATCTAAGGCTTTATATACCTGGCCCGTGAACCTCACCAAGGCAGTTTCAGTACTACAACCCTGCCGAAATCCATGCTGAGAAGGAGACCATAAAATATTCTGGTCCAAATAACCTTTAATCTGATCAGAAACAATACTCTCTAATAATTTAGATAAGGGAGCAAACAGTGTTATAGGTCTATAATTATTAACATCAATTTTACTTCCTGTTTTATAAATTGGTCTTACAATACCACATTTCCACTTTGATGGATATACATTATACATAAGAGAATAATTGAAAATTTTTGTCAACAAAGGGCCATTACTAACCCAACTTTTTAAAAATTCTATAATCTATTTCATCAACCCTCAAACTTGGCTTAGGGATCGATTTCAGGATATAGACAATAGAACATCATTCACAGAAAGTTCCTGAAAATGAAACCCTGATACACCTCCTTTATCCCCTCTATTTATTTCTAATAACTCCTTTAATTCTAAACTTGTCAAACGTCCTTGAATATTAAACCTCTCCAAGCTTGAGAAATGAGAATTAAACCCATTAGCTACTTTAATTGGATCACTAACCAATTGTCCATCTAAATGCAATGAAATATTATCCACGCCTTTACTCCTACCCGTTAACTCATTCAAAACTTTCCATAGAGCCTTAGTATCATACAGCCCCTTACCCAATTTAATTTCCAAGTAGTTCCTTTTCACTTTTCTTACCTTAGCTTTACATAAATTACTCAATCTCTTGTATTCATGCTGTAAACCAACTGTCTTATATTTCCTAAACTTCTTCCAAGCCTTATTTCTCTCCCTTATAATCTTTCTAAGATCATTATTAAACCATATTTTCTCCTCTGCTTTTATTTTAACAGTCTTGAACGGTAGTAACTTATCACAAATACCAATAAAGTATCTACAAAACTTATAAAAAGCATCATCAATATCATCAATAACATCTAAAAAAGACCAATCAATTACCTGAACTTCATCTACAAAAGACTGCAAATTAAGGTCAGTAACTTTCTGATACTTAAAAGTTCTATGCGGTTCCTTAAAATATTTTACAGACCACCCACAATAAATTGCACAATGATCACTAAGACAATCAGAATAAACTCCCGAATTAACCACATGATCCGGACAATTAGTAATAATCCAATCTATTAATGACTCATACCCAGTTCTATAATTATATCTGGTAGTTTCAGTAACTAATTGTATCATTCCCAATCCTGAAATTAAATTCCTAGCCTCTATTGCCTGATTAGATAGCCAATCTAGATTAAAATCTCCCAAGATTAACAATTCTCTCGATGAAGGGAAAGACAAATCACGAAAAAAAGCTTCAATTCCCACACTTACATTAACAGGAGGTATATACACATCAATTAAAGTAATCAATTTATTCCCTCCTAAAACCAAATCAATTACCAGGGACTCATAATAACAATCATAACCATTGGGGTTTATATTAGCCAATAAATTATTTTTAACATAAAATAAACAACCACCCCCTTTTTTCCCTTTTCTATCCTTCCTATAAACAGAGAACCCCTCAATCTTAACTTCATCCTCATTTATTTTATCAGATAACCAGGTCTCTGTCAATGCCAAAATATCAAAGGAATTTTCTACCATCCATCCTTCTAATAAATCTTTTTTAGGTAATAGACTCTGAATATTTAGAAGTCCTATTTTCAAAAAAGAATTCACACCCTTTTCTATATAATTATTTGGCCCAGGATTGGGGTGAATTGTTCCTGATAACATTAATAATATCAAAACAACCATTTAGCCCCAAACCATTCTTCCCATATTTTCCATGAATAAAATTCTGTTTACCACTACTATTAATAATACATTTTTCCTTCATTATAACCAGTCTGCAACCAGCACATTTTCCTCAACTTAATAGCCAAATAATAACTTATTACTTCATTAAACACATTACCATTATAAGTAGAAAAAAATTTATGTTCAGGACACAATTGACCGTCTGTAGTTCCACTATGTAAAACTGAAACCCCAAACACTAATGTGCCCTCATTGTTATCTAAACAGCTTAATTCAATAACTAACAGTTGTTGAAAAAAACAAACAAAAACCAATAAAAACAATGACTCCATATCTAATGAGAGAGTATTCCTCTAGATACAAATCAGCTCTTATCCAAATTCCATGAAGCAGCTGATCCCAATGTTATACAAATATCAGGAGAGCATTCAGTTAAAACAGTTATTTCTATAATTTATTTATACAAATCTTTTTAATACCGAGTGGTGCTCGCTCCACTCACAATGCTCGCGCTTGCGAGCAGCGCTTCTTTTTAAAGTGCTTCCACCCTCCTCCTCCAGTGACCTCACAGTCCACTCCCCGATCCTTCCTCAGCACAAACAGCAGTTTCCAATGCTTTAAATTGATTATTGCAGCAGTCTCTCACTCTGTGCACAATACGATGTTTCAAGCAATTTTAAAGTCACTTTCCACTGCACACTCTCTTTCTAATGGCAGTCTCTCTCATGTATCTGTAGTTTCTGGCAAAATAACTCAGGCAGCGTTTATAAAAGCGAAGGTGCATTTACCTCTTGCGAGCAGCGCTTCTTTTTAAAGTGCTTCCACCCCTCCTCCTCCAGTGACCTCACAGTCCACTCCCCGATCCTTCCTCAGCACAAACAGCAGTTTCCAATGCTTTAAATTGATTATTGCAGCAGTCTCTCACTCTGTGCACAATACGATGTTTCAAGCAATTTTAAAGTCACTTTCCACTGCAAACTCTCTTTCTAACGGCAGTCTCTCTCATGTATCTGTAGTTTCTGGCAAAATAACTCAGGCAGCGTTTATAAAAGCAGAAGCTGCATTTACCTCTTGCGAGCAGCGCTCCTTTTTAAAGTGCTTCCACCCCTCCTCCTCCAGTGACCTCACAGTCCACTCCCCGATCCTTCCTCAGCACAAACAGCAGTTTCCAATGCTTTAAATTGATTATTGCAGCAGTCTCTCACTCTGTGCACAATACGATGTTTCAAGCAATTTTAAAGTCACTTTCCACTGCACACTCTCTTTCTAACAGCAGTCTCTCTCATGTATCTGTAGTTTCTGGCAAAATAACTCAGGCAGCATTTATAAAAGCAGAAGGTGCATTTATTGGGTGTGTTGTGAGGCATGAAGCCACAGGCTGAGTGCCCTCACAGCACCGAGGGTGTTGATTAATCCCCAATAACCGCACATCCTGGAGTGAGTTATTGCGCTTATAACATGGGGTCTGTGCAAAACAAAGAGAAAACAACATAAAGGGGTTTTCTTCCAGTTTAAATAGAAAAAAAGGAGTGTGTCCTACCACCTGGAAATGTAGTCCCCAAGAAATGCTGCATTTCTCACTGCTCTTCTGCACATACAAATGTCTGAAATCCACTACTGACATGTCTGACATTTGTTGTGCATAAAATACTTGCTGTCATTGGCAAAGCCTCCTCCCCCAAGACACAGACAGTCACATAGACGCTGCTTAACAGTGATTGTAGACATGGAGAAATGCTCGATGACAGACACAAACAGACACACAACACTGCCCAAATTCACCAGGATCAGTCCCGATCTCACTCTCACTGTGTCTGTGTCTCTTTCTGTCTTAGCACAAGCAAGGTACACAGGTAGCTTACTGTTATAGGCAAGAGAACAGGAATATTAGTATGCCACAAGTCTTTGCTGCTCGTTTCTATGCTGTCCCCCACCATGCATCTGCCTCTGTTGCAGCAAGACTATCGCTGTTCTGCCACTAGAAGAAACAGTTTTCTGTCACTGGCAGGATCACAGCTGCTACTCTGTCTCTCTCTGCACAGTACTGCTCACACTCTGTGGGGAACAGCACTGTGTGGGGCTTACACAAACTGTCACAATCTCCCCGGTGCTAGGGGTTGCTTTTGCATTGGGTGCCTGCCAGATCGCACAGAGGAAAACTTCCTTTACAACATGCAGAGAGATAGAACGAGAGAGAGAGACAACAAAAAGAAGCCACCATCACTCAGGGAAAGACAGCAAAACACAGCTCCCATCCCCCAAATTATCTCAGGTACTGTCCCTGAGTCCCTGGCTTGAGGTAGCACACAACAACACTGTACTGCCCCACCTTGGGTCTCTCTTTCTCTCTCCCTCTCTCTCAGCAGCACATATTGGTGCTTGCAATGTGTGGGCTGGGAACACTGAAGCAGCAGGAGTAACCATAATTGTAACAGTGGGACTTACCACAGCAGCACAGACAGGAGAACTCCCACTCACTCACTGATGGCAGTGTGAAGAGAGAGAGAGTGAGACATAAGAATGTGTCAGCAGCATTTGTATCTTACATGTTCTGCTGTCTGTGTTGATGACTGTCTCACTCTCCTGCTGCATGGCTTGGTGCAGGTGCTGAGCCGGGTGGGTGGCTGTCGCTCATGACAGAATTCATTAATCGTGCCCTCACAAGAGAATGACTGCTGTGGAGGAGACCTTGCTGCGGGTGGTCACCGACAGCAAAATAATGACGGGACCCACACATAGGACACTGAGGTGCACCATGCAGGGAATGAGCGGGGGCCAACACTGCAGGGGATGGGACACACCGCATGTCTGCCCGCTTGTCCGACATCCGGGGGTGGATGGGTGAGTTAGGCTCCACTGCTATTGAAGGTGTTGCTTACATGACAGACAGACAGACATAATCTGTCACAACCGAGCACTGCCTTTGGTGACTGACTATGCACTTGGCTGTATGAGATCCGTGGGACAGGTGGTTGGGTTGCACTGTAGCACTCGCTAAGGTGCCAGAAAACAAATTGCTGAGGTTGACGTTTCTTCTGTAGGAGAACAAAATGAAAAATGATTATGCCCAATGATTTCTACTGTTACCGACTCACATGAACTGTGAGTATATCGTGCATTAATGCACAGTCAGGTGGCAGCAGTCCACCAGTCCGCTTTATTCATCCTACTATCTCCATATGTTATAATGCATGTTAAACAATTGGTTTTGTTTTTTTCAATGGTGGCCACAAGTGTTGAAGAGACTTGTTTTGGGATTTGCCTTATAGACATGACATGTGCTTATGTCAGGCAAGACCTATAAGTATAAGCATATCTGGAAACCACTGTATGTTTTACTAACAGTATAAGTGCCTGTTCCATTTTTCCAGGTAGTACTCTCTTAGCGGATTGGTTCATATAGGGTCGGATGACTCTGATCTGTGTTCCTCTGACACATTAACTTTGTAACCTCTGGTGGTGGGGTGGGTGAGAGATATGGGTGGGATGGAGAGGGATGCAGGGGCTGTGGGGTGTTCACACTGTATCATAATATGTTCCTGGACCTGGTTATGGATTCTTCTTCTTCTCACTGTATGGCCAGGATTTAGTAAGCCTTTGTGTGCATTGTGTTTGTTTTGTTTTCAATAAAGCTGATTCAATTTGAAAAAAAAAGACATGACATGTGCCATTTATAGTATATCGGCCAAAATGGCATCTCACCCCAGAGTGCGAAAACACATTTCATCCAGGATTTTGAAAATGACATGTCATATTTATGAGGTGGTGTAGAAAATGGTTACATTGAAAGGTTTGAGTCAATATATTGAAAATTAGCAAAGTTATGAGTGAATGTTGAAATAATGTAATGTTCAGTCATAACCTGGGCATTTACCATATCTGTGTACTTTTCAGCATAGCCTTCTTACTACCCCACATAAAGAATCCGGTAGGTGACCATTTTCAAATCCCTGGCAAAACGTCATTCCGCGTCACTGAAACATCATTCCATGCCACAGGCACGAAAACACATTTTGACCAGGATTTGAAAAATGACAGCTGTCACATTCATGAGGTGCTATGAAGAAATGGATATGTTGAAAATTTGGGGGGGGAAAAATTGAAAATTACCAGTTACAAGCCTGAACTTGCAAATTTTAACGCAGGCTCATAACTTTGTTGTTTTTTGATATTTTAATGACATATTTTTAACATAGCCTTCTTATGACCCCACCTCATGAACAAGGGTGGAGAAAATGTTCCAATTATGCCTGAAAGGTGATTTCACACAGCAACTGTTAAATCAACTTTCGAGATGCAAAAACACATTTTGGCCAGGATTTTGAGAATGACAGCTGTCACATTCATAAGGTGCTGTAAAGAAATGGCTATGTTGAAAATCTGCAGTCAAAATATAGAAAATTACTAAAATTATGAGCCTGTGTTTGCAAATTTCAACCTAGCTCATAATTTTGTTGTTTTTTAAATATTTTTACACCAAATTTTCAACATAGCCTTCTTATGACACCACCGCATGAACAAGTGCAGAGAAAATGTTCAACTCCTGGCTGAGAGGTGATTTCGCGCAGTGACTGCAAAATCACCTTTTGGGATGTGAAAACACATTTTGGCAAGGATTTGAAAAATGTCAGCTGTCACATTCATGAAGTGCTGTAAAGAAATGGCTATGCTGAAAATTTGCAGTCAAAATATTGAAAATTACCAGAGTTACGAGCTAGCATTTGCAAATTTCAACATATGCTCATAACTTTGTTGTTTTTTAATATTTTTACACCAAATTTTTAACATAGCCTTCTTAATATGGTTTAATAGCTACCTATCAAACAGGTCTCAAATGGTTAAATTTGACTCAGCTATGTCAGCCCATGTAACAATAAGCATTGGTATGTCCCAAGGGTCTATCCTGGGGCCACTTCTTTTCTCACTCTTCATCAATAATGTTCCTGGTGCACTGAAAAACTGTTAATCTCTCCTATATGCTGATGATCTTGAGATCTATACCAGTGGAAATGAAGTTGCTGACCTTACCTTTGCCCTCTCCACTGATTTCAAAAACATTCAAAACTGGCTCTACGATCACAAACTGGTTCTAAATGCAAAGAAAACAAAGGCCATGCTTTTTGGTTCGGCTCCTAAACTTAGAACCTGTCCCACATCCCTTATGGTCCTTGGCGTGGGTGAAACTAAACTGGACTGTGTCACGTCATTTAATTATCTCAGTGTCCTGCTGGATCAATCTCTGGATCTAAACCTTCATATTCAAATGGCTTGCAAAGCTGTGAATGCCAAGCTGGGTGCTGCATACAGGACTAGTTACATGCTAACGCCGTCTGCTAAACTTGCCATTGCAAGGGGAATTGTGTTGTGTTGACCATCCATGGCTCCCCAGACCTTACCTCATGGGTTTTAGCCCACCTGATAGGTTAGTGATGCACATGACCTAGGATCAAATTTTTAGACCCCAGGTCCCAGAAGTCCCTGCTCTCCAGTTCAAATCATGCATCTGATCAGGCTACAAGCACCTCAGGAGTCCCTGTATTGTGCCAGGAAAGGTAGGCCTGTGGATTCCACAGAAAGAATTATATTGTTGTTTACATCGATCTGAGCCTACCTAATACAGAGTTACAGTATATGCTGCATAGGATCAAAGATATTTAGTTGTTTTTGTTAAGCTTGCAACAGCCTGGGGCTGAATTGCTCAAAGCCAGCTTAGGTTTGTTGTTTGGAGTCACTCTTTCAACTTCTTCTTTTGGATCAGATTGTGCTGCTCCACTATGCCTAATGTTTTGAGTTAATCACCTCGATTCTGCCATTTTTCGGCTGAGTTTGGCTTCATTTGGTAAGGAAGATGCTTTGGCTCAGTTTAGCCTGATTTGTTGAGAGAGAGGAGGCCTCCCGGCGTGGACACACTCTGGCATTTCCTGTGTTTTATGCTGCAATCTCTAAGTTAGCCCAAAATTAACTTTCCTCCATACTCGAGGTGCCCCTTGTACTGTACTCCCACTGGTTATTGAAGAGGAAACTCCTCTCCCCGAGAGAAATTCCACTTCACTGGCCGAGCGTAGTGTGGCTCAAGCGAGCCCCTACCCCTCCTCCCCTCGCTCCATCCTGCCGTGTGAGGGTGCCTCCGCTAGTCGCCGCATTCATGGCGGCTCAGTGGATACCAGTTCCATGCAAGCTGTGCAGTGCTGCAGCATTCAGCCAGGCCTCTGATACATTGTGTCTCTAGGGAGTGGCCTTGCATCTCGACTACTCCTCCTTCCTCTTCTTCCTCTCTCCATGCTTCCAATGACTACATTCTGCCTAGTGGCAGCAGCGTTCTTTCAGGTCAAGCTATGTTTAAACCAGAGAGAGAGAGAGAGAGATGTTTTTGTGTGCTCCTTTTGTTTCCACTCTCCGCAGTCCTGAGGGGGGTCCTTCATGAACAACTTCTGTCTTGGCAGTGCCTCCTGGAAGCTTGGGGGCTAAATCTACTCTTTCCATGGACCTCAGTGGAATCCCCTCCCAACCAGAGACCATGAAGCGCCTTGGCCACAGGGAACAGATTCCATTTTTGTGCAGGGGCATATGAGATTAGGCTTAGGCCCCTTTCTCAGTGGCCAGCGTAGTCGAACCCTCAATCCATCAGGTCCAGGCCCTATCCTAGTGGCTGGCCTGGTCAAGACTCACCGCTTCTCCGTCCTTGTGTTTCCCTCTTACACCTTGAGGCACCTCTCTACAGAGGCCCTGCAGGCACAAGGAGGGATCACACCACCATCCTCAGATTGGTCCAATTCAGTCCACCATTTTGTGGAGCAGGGCCACCATTTTGTAGGCTACTAGTCTTCTTCTGCCCAACTTGGCTGTGCAGGCCCATTTCGGTCCACCATTTTGTGGAGCAGGGCCACCATTTTATAGGCTACTAGCCTTCTTCTGCACAACTTGCCTGCGAAGGGGGAGGGGGCACAGAGAGCTACAGTGCAGGTCTCTCACCACAGCCCATCATGAACCCATCTTTGGACGGGGGGCAATGTAGTCCCATGCTTGGGGGGACAAATACTGAACTGCAGTTTCACCCTCAAGGGGCATGTCTCCCTCATAGCGTTCTCAAGTGTAGTCAGCAGAGACAGTTCCTGCCATTTTGTTTGGGGCACCCAGTCTTTTCTGGAGGCCCACCATGCCTACTGTCCTAACAATCCTTCCGTTTTTTTGTCTTCTCTCTCCACAGATGGTGAAGGCAAGAAAATGTTCCACATGTAGCACCAATCTGATGCCCCATAATGTGGAACCTTAATGCCCCGCATGCCTCCATGAGGAGGAGGATGACCTATCTCTGGAGCAATCTCCAGGGATGGGATCAGATGTTCCAGGGCCTATTGGGGCTAACTAAATGGACCCGGGGGCAATACTTTTACAGAATCAGCAAGCAACGGTGGCCATGATGGAGAGTCAACAGAACTTCATGTTAAAAATCATGGAGAGGTTGGAAGACATGACCCAGATCAAGATGCTACTGACCCCGAAGCCACAACCAGAACCAGAGAATCCTGGTGGAACAACAAGGACCCATCTGGACCCAATTGAGCCACCCCCAAGCACCCCAGTGCCAGACATAGGAGATGACTTGGGTGACAAAGACCTCCCCAATGATGGGCAGGGTGTCCTATCTGATGAAGAGGAGATGGAGACACAGTCCATACCGTCTCTCACAACCAAGTTGTGCTCCTTCAATTTGATCCCAGGTCTCATGAGGATAATCAAGTCCACCATGGGGTTCAAGCTTGAGGAAGGCCAGCCTGAATCAAAACTCAGCTCCATGATCCAGCAGTGAAAGGCCACCAAGGTACCTTTCCAGTTTGCCCGGCAATCAATGACATCTTCATTAAGGCATGGGAGTCCACAGAACCTGGTAGGATGTCAGACAAAAGGAATCTAGATCACATGTACCCCATTCAGGAGGACAAGGCTGACGCCTGGTGCACTGCCCCCACTATTGACCCCCAAGTGGCAGCACTCAGCGAAAAGACTGTACTACCCTGTGGTACCATATCTCTAAAAGACCCTACAAACAAGAAGGTGGAGGACATGCTCAAAAAGTTATTTGAAATAGAGGCACAGCGGCCAAGGCCTCTACAACTGCAGTCTACACTGCTCGTGCAGAGATTCGATGGCTTGAGGAGCTCCTGGACAAGACAGAACCCAAGACCAGGGAATCAGAATTGCTGGAATGCATGCTCGATGCTGTGAAAGATTTGGTGGACATGGCAGTAGACACTTGAAATTGAATGCCAGGGCAATGGCCATCATGAACCATGCCAGGAGAACCCTGTGGCTTAAGCTGTGGGAAGCAGACAAAGAGTCCAAGGCATTGCTACAGAACTTGCCTATGAAGGGCAAGCATGTTTTGGGGAAGGTCTACAGGAGAACCTAAAGCAAAAGGAGGAAGGAAGGATCTCCTCAAGAACAAGAGCAGACCCACCTACCTCCCATCAAACAGACGGAGGTTTTGAGAGGAAACAGGTCACAACAGCCACACAGAGACAATTACTACCAGGACAATTCCTTTCGTGATAGAGTAGCTCATGGACGAGCTCATGAATTCTTCAACTCCAGTTACCAGATTTCAACCTTCTGAGGCCGAGGTTCCAAGTTTGGAGGCAGAGGAAGAGGGAACAGGAATAAACAATGACTACAGGTCACCTCTCCCACCCACTTGGGTGTGGAGCCCATGCCAGCCAGTGGGCAAAAGACTAATGCTGTTTCAATACATGTGGCAGGGTACAACCTCAGACAAATGGGTACTAGAGGTGGTGCCCAGGGGTATGCTATAGAACTGTCCCACTCTCAGATACCGCACAAATTCATAAACTCCCCATTTCAAAGAGAAAGTGATGCCATCAGGTCCAACAAATCTTGTTGGACTTGATGCAGAACAAGGCGATCCAACAGGTGCCTCCCACAAGAACAGGGAGTGTACTCCAGTTTCTTCCTCATGCCCAAAAGATGGGGAACTCTGCCCCATCCTAGATCTCAAGCACCTCAACCATTACGTGGTCACCCAGAGTTCAAGATGGAGATACTAAGGTCGACTCTCTGAAGCATTCGGGTAGGCGACTATCTGACTTGATAGACCTGAAGGGCCCAGCGTATCTGCATATCCCTATCCGGCCAAGTCACAGGCAAAACCTTAATTTCCATATCTTTGGTAGCATTTTCAATACCAATCACTGCCCTTCAGTCTTACCTCAGCACCAAGGGTGTTCACCAAGGTGTCCGTCGTTCTTGTTACCAGACTTAGAGAACAGGGGTGGATATAATTCCATACCTGGATGACTGGCTGATCCGAGCTAGTTCCAAAGAACACTCACAGAAGGTCACCCAAATGACATTACATCTCTTGAGGAGCACGGCTGGGTGGTGAACCAGGCCAAACGTTACCTGACACCCACACAGCAACTAGAACACCTGGGAGCAGAGATATACACATCCCAGGGGTGGGCCAGGCCATCCTAGAAGAGGGTCGAAACTGTGAGGGCCTTAGCCCACCAGCTGAAGGCCAACAACCTTCCTACCATAGGGCAAATAGCCTAGGTGTTAGGCTGCATGGCATCCTGTATCGATCTGGTCCCATGGGCCCGGTGGCACATGAGACCACTGCAGAACTATATGCTGAGCCAGGGATCACCGAACGAGCGCAACCTGAAAGTCAGGATACCCCTACCGGACCCAATATGATGCTCCCTAGTCTGGTGGACTGTGAGTCGGTCCCTCACACGAGGGTTCCATTAGAGGCCAACTACGATGTTTCCATCAAAACAGATGCAAGTCTTCTGGGATGGGGTGCATGCTTGGGCTCTCTGTCAGCCCAGGGCTGATGGACCGCAACAGAAGCCAGACTGTCCATTAACGTACTGGAAATGAGGGCAGTATACCATGCTCTCAGATCCTTTCAATCAACCATCTCTGGTCAGTCAGTCCTAATTTGCTCCGACAATCAAATTACGGTGGCTTACATTGCCAAACAGGGAAGGCACCTGGAGCAGAGCCATGCAGAGAGAGGTGGCAAGGGTCCTGAACTGGGTCCAGGCCAATCTCAGATGCATTGGCGTGATCCATGTAGCAGGAAAACTCAACATATGAGCGAGATTGGCTCAGTCATCAGCAGGTGCACCGGCAGAGTGGCACTTGCACCCCGATCTGTTCCAACTGATACAGGAGACCTGGGGTCCCATCTCCATGGACCTCATGGTGACAGCGGAGAACACTCAAGTGAGGAGGTTCTTCTCCAGGTACAGGGAACATCACTCCCGGGGGACAGATACTCTATCTCAAACTTGGGCACGGGATCAGTCATGCGTCTTCCCCCATCCCCCTACTCCCGCAGGTACTATCCAAGATTCGAAAATCTCAGAGAACCACCATCCTAGTAGCACCATAATGCCCACGGCGAGCCTGGTTCTCAGCAGTGGTAGCTATGGCATTGGACAAATGCAGGCTACCGTATCGACCGGACATGCTAACACAGGGACCCATGTGCCACCCTGCACCAGGGACCCTGAAGCTAACAGCTTGACTCCTGAGAGGCAGAGACTGTTGAAAGCAGGGTACCACACATCAGTTATATCTACACTAATGCAGTCTATAAGGCCTTCCACTACCTCCCCTAACGGCAGGCAGTGGTCCATCTTTGCGGCATGGTGCAGGACCAGGGGTATGGAGCTGGAGAAGGTCGATATGTTGACCATTCTGCTTTACTTGCAGCAGGGTGTAGATAAGTGGTTATCTCACTTATCGCTCTGAGTGCAGCTGTCTGCCATCGGTACCACCATTGGCCACATAGGCCAACATAGCCCAGGGGCACCCCAGACAAAGTACATTTCCTCAGAGCAGTAGAAGTACTATGCCCCAGGGTCCGGTCCCTGATCGCCCCTTGGGATCTGACCCTCATCCTAGACAAGCTCAGTACGCACCTTCGAGCCCCTGAGTCAGGTGGACTTGTTCTGGGCAGGCCTGAAGGCCTGATTCCTCATGGCCATTTGCTCTGCTCATAGGATTAGCAAGCTGGGGGCTCTCTCATGTAGGAGCCCTACACGTGATTCACCAACAGGTTATGCAACTATGGACAGTCCCAGCCTTCCAACCTAAGGTCGCATCCCTTTTCCATAGGGAGCAGCCCATTCAGTTACCCACCCTATCTGATACAGCACCGGGGGTCATAGCAACCCTGCACCACTTAGACGTGGAAGGCACTCTAGCCACGTATATAGCTAGGACCAAGCCCATACGTAAAACTGAAAGAATGTTTATTGTATCAATGGGGCAAAGACAGGGTAGGGTTACATCCAAGACCGCGAAGGAAGCGAGCTGGCTCAAGAGAACCATTTCAGTTTCCACAAGGCAAAGAACCTATCACCCTCAGAGGGTATTAAAGCCCATTCTACCTGAGCAGTAGCTACTTCCTGGGCAGAAAGGGCCAATGGGTCTATGGAGGACATTTGCAGAGCAGCCACTTGGACTTCAGTCCATACCTTTGCAAGATACTATAGGTTGGATTACTTATACATGCTCAGACACTGTTTTCCACTCAAGTTCTCTCAACAGCCAGCTCTCATCCTCTCACTCTTAGATCACTCTTTCCACCTGTTTTGAGGGCAGTACTGCTAATTATCAACCCATGAGGTAAGGTCTGGAGTGCCATGGATGGTCAACCCAAAACAATGGGTGTTTACTCACCTGGTTAAGGTGATTGTGTTGGTTGACATCCTTGGCACTCAGAGCCCACCACAGAGTGACTGGAGTGACTAGGAGGATATCGGGTCAGTGGAAAGGGGAACAAAGGATATCTGATGGTATATTTCATTGAATTTAACATTTAAGTCATCCAGGATGGCTGTCATCAGCCGTTTAGGAGGCTGAGTATTAGTATTGTATTAAGAGGTAAATAAAAAGGGCCTTCCGGCCAGATTCAGAAGGCATCTCAGTGTAAATGTGTAACGTCTAAAAGTATGTTGTGGTATTACTAACCTTATTTTCAGTTATGTAAGATTCGAACTGGAGAGCAGGGACTTCTGGGACCTGGGGTCTAGAAATTTGATCCTAGTCATGTGCATCACTAGCCTATCAGGTGGACTAAAACCCATGAGGTAAGGTCTGGAGTGCTATTGATGTCAACAGACACAATCACCTTTACCAGGTGAGTAAACACCCATTCTACTTCCTACTCTTACCTACTGTGCACCCAATCTGGCTGCTGCCCAGAAACCTCTCTTCAGAGTGGGATGTTACATACAATAACATATGCTGCTATGTGTCCTCATCCACCTGACTAAAGCATCGCTGTCAGCTGTACAAAGACCTTGGCTGGCTCTCCCCTCTGCAACTAGGCAATACTACCTTGGCTCTCTAGTAGATTCTATTATTAGGCTGAAAACTCCAACATCCCTGGGCGGAGCTGCTACATCCTCTGACCTCCTCACATGGCTTGAGGTCAATTGATAAATCCTTAATGAAAATCCCAGGCCTTACCTTAAAAGGAACTGGAGCATTTCAAAATATGACACCTCAGTTCTTGAATACGCTTCCTTCCGAACTTAGGCAGATTGGGTCCCACCAACACTTTAAGACTGTACTCAGGCGACATCTCCTGCAGGCTGAGCTTTGTACCTGTTTTGACCCACCATAGCTCTCTCAGAGGCTCCTCTACCTCACTTAACCCTGTTCCACTGTTTCTGGCACTTATTTTGATCTTGCTAATTGGACATTGATTGATATCATTGACCCCAGTGAGCCCAGCCAGCTTCTCCCTTTCTTCGCTCTTCCTTTATCACCATATATAAGCTATCCTTAGCCACTCTCCCCTATGCTATTCAGTGGGGCAAGTGGTAGAGAAGAAGTACAGGAACTCAGACACTGGCAAATATGAAATGCAGAATGAAGATCCTCAATCTGAAGGATAGCTGTGTCAAGACACATCTATCTGTTTAGATACGAGTAGATACAGTTAGAGATACTGAAGTATTTCTAGGAAAATAGAATTGTTGTACAAGTCAAATGTTGTTATGGAAACCCTGATTTCATATCACAGGCCCATAAACTGTCATTATGTTGCTGGTTTAAGAATTCCAGTTCTAGTGTCAGTGGGAAGAAGTACAGGAACTCCGTTCCTGCTGCTAAAAACGTACAGGAACCGAGTTCCTGTGCGTTCCTGTTCACTTTCATCACTGTGCTATTCCCCTCCTTGCCTTTCCATTTTCCTATACTGTTCCCACTGTCTACACCCTCCCTATTTAGGACATCCTATACAGTTCTAATCAGCCCCCACCCCACCACCCTCTGCTGCGGCTCCTTTTGCTTTACTGCCTACCTTACTCCATTCTATCTCATATAAACTCCAACTTCAGCTCTGAAGTTGTTACCTGCTTTCTCCATTCACTGTACTTTCATGTATTAATGTATTACCTGCTTATATTATTTATTTATGCCGGCTGTATTATTGTTCTACTGTTTTGTCTCCAGCTTTCTCCTTTTTGTACCTATGGTTGACTATTATTACCTTGGAACGTATAATGCTACCTGTGCTTTCCTGTAAGGATTATGTCTTACCATTGTAACTTGCTGCAATCTATATACTATGTTTCTGCCACCCAAATATGTAATGTTTGTTTTCTCCCTCATTGGATATCGTTCTGTAATTGTTTTCATCATGTTCTGTACTCTCCCAGGTCGTGAATGAAAATAGTCACGTTGGTGGCTAGTGCACCTATCCAGTAAACAAAAACTAAATAATAAAAATAAATAAAATGACCCCACCTCATAAACAAGGACAGTGATAACTTTAAACTCCTGCCTGAAAGCTGATTTCATGCAGCGTCAATGAAATCACCTTTTGGGACAGATTTGCCTAATGTCACTGTAATTGTTCATGAGGTGGGGTCCCAAAAAACAGTATGTTGAAAATTTGATTGAAAAATATTCAGAAATGTCCAAGTTATGCTACCAAGTTCAAAAACCCATTGAAATACATTGAACTGCATACCTGATTTCTTAGTTTGCGGTCCGCATTGAAGAGTGAAGATGTGTCTGCTGTCCAGGGAAGATGAAGGAGTTGGCCCCCCCGGTGGGCAAGTAAGGGCTTGAAGGGGCACTGAGTTGGGGGGGCACCTTATGATACAACTGACATTGATGGATGGTTTTCTTTTTTTACAGACTTAAAAAAAAACATGGCGAGAAAGACTGCTTTCTGACGTTGGGATTGAGCACCCCAGTGTTGGCACTTTAAAGAATAATGGTGGGCGACCTGTAGGGAAGGGGGGGTTATCAATAGAAGTGGTAGTTTCGGTCAGCACCCCACTCTGCTAAAATTAAATATATGTATGTACATGGGAAGAGCGGCTGGGTGGGACAGGCACTTGGAGGGGACGGGGAGAAAGAAGCAATAGCAGGGTAGGCAGTCCGCTCCACTTACATAGATAAAGATGGGAAAGGGTGTGTGTGTGTGAGCCACAGGGAAGAGAGGGTGAATAGGTAGTGAGGGTGGGCTCTCTACTCCACTTGCATTACAAAAAATATTTTGTATACTCAAGTTCAGCTACATATGTTTCTAAGTACAGGGATAAAAGCTGAACTCGGGATACTAGTCACTTTTTTGAAATGAGGGCTTGAAAGTATTGTAATTGCTCTTCAAATGTGGAGCAATGACACTGGGCATGTGCGTATGCATATTCAAAAATGTGCATACCTAGTATCACAGCTCCATTTTTGAGCACGATCAAAGTACATTCAAGCCCTCATTTCAAGAAACAAAGTGAGTTCTCAAATTAAGCTTTCTTTCTACTACTTAAAAACACATTTAGCTGAACTCAGGAACAGTGGTCCAACTCCGTGCTAGTGCCAGGAACAAAGGCAGGCTGCTTTCTTCAAAGACTAGGCTGCTGGTGTTGTCAGCTGATTACCTGCTTGATGACCGGCCAGCTTCATGCAAATCAAAGGACTGAAGCCTTCTGATTGGAGCGGCTTTGGGTCCTTTGAAATACACAGAGATTCCACCCCACAAGCAGGGAGTGTTGTCAGCCGAAGAGTGGGTGGTCATTGGCCTACACTGCCAAGCCCCTGCTATTTTCAACTGCACTGGGCTCAGTAGCAACACACCCCACTTATCCCCTTTCAGTGTAGCAAAACGTTTAGTCTGGACACGTACATCAAACATAAAAATGGAATGATTAATTGAAAAAGATGGTGTCTGATGGGTAAGGTACAGGCTGGACACTAGCTCTATTAATTTATGGAAAGAGCAAGAATAGGGAGGGGAATGAGCTACATCCTGTTTTAATGATACTTTGATAGCTGGTTTGTGGTTTTCATGTTATGAGTGCACACCTATTTATTTACTGTGATGATGTATTGTATCATCCACAATTTTATTTATGTAATCCTGATGACTGTCATTTAATTTTTTTCTGTTTTTGGAAAAAACAATAAAAAACATGTTGATGGTAAAAGAAAAAAAAGAGGGAGGGCCTTGGGGGAGTATGAGATGACTTAGGGGTGACATAGGCATGGGATTTACCCTGGCAAACTGGGGGAAACGAAACATTTTTTGTGTTCATTTGTTAGCCATGTTGTGTGTACTGTATATACAATCTGAGTAGTAAATACTCCAGACTGGGGCTGATATTCATTATTGATAGATGAATTGTAAATCATCTATTATTAGTGGTGTTTAGCAATCAATGACTATGACTCACACTGCCCTACCTAGGGATAAATGTTTTGAAAACAGAGCCTACAGCATTCTATATGTTATGCAGGTGCCTGAGGCATTACAACCATGGATTTCATTTCCAGACCTAAAAAACAGGGATTTCTCTCAAGTTTCACTTTATGTTTATTATTATTTCGGAAGACACCTTTGAGCCAAGGCTCTTTAACAAAGGTTCCATGTCGGGGAAACAATATAGAACATACTGAGGACAATAACAAGTACAGTAGTTTCAAGAAGCCATAGGCTTTGTTGGGTACATTAAAGCTTTCATATGGAATTACTGTAATATGTGCAATGATTCACAGTATGTATGTTAAGTTACAGTAATTTGTGTATATTATTCAAGAACATATGTACAATAAAAAAACAGTTGTAATATGGTTCACTAGAATAAATTAGAAACTGATAGGAGAGATGGTAGATACATGTAGAGGAAGCTATGGGGAGAGAATGTAGATAATAGTGGGGAAATAAAAAGGTAGGAGATAGGATATAGTGTGGGGTAAAGGTGGAGGGACTGGGGGATAAGAGGGGGGAAGAAGAGTACATTTAGTTAGGAGAAACATTCACAGGAGGCCATTGTGGCAAGGTGCTGATGCTGGTTGCACTTGAAAGTGCCCAGGGTAGTGTCATTGGTAACAGCAGGTGGAAGCGAGTTGTACCAGGATGAGGTTCTGTATGTAAAGAAGCATTGTCCTTGGGTAGTGCGGCAGTGTGGAACAGAAAAAGTAAAATATTCTGAGCTCCTGGAGGGGCTTTCAGTAAGTAGTTGCAGTACAGCATTCTTTGGGTTTATTTAGACTATGAAAAGCTCTCAGAACTTATTTCTCATTGCATTTGAGACTGCTTCTGTTGAGGTATGTTTAAAACATAAATTGACCAGCTGCCAGGAGCGTCTGCAATCAGACTCTAGCAGAATCTGTATTTAACTGATTGGGGTTATGCAGCCTCCCAGTAGGAAATTACTCAAATTTCTTTAAATCTATGTGAGGCATATTATTGGCTGGGATAACTCTTGGGATAAACCTAATTGCAAACCATTCTCAGAAAAAAAGGATGGATACTAGGCATGGAGCCAGCTATAACAGGTAAGGAATTTGATTTTGTAATGTGTCTGTTATACAAACTGTATCCCAAATCCACTTTATAAGCCAGCAGAGGGCAAAGAGAAAATGTTTCTATCATAGCAGTGTAAGTAGCTCAGTAGGATAGATGCTTGCCTCTAAACCAGAAGATTGGAAGACTATGGGTTCTAGTTTCACACAGGAACTTGGGCTACTGCAAATACCGATAGTGTACTCCATCACCTGTGCAGTTGAGGTGCTATCTATTAGATAAGATGATATTTATTTATTTGCTTATTTATGTGTTTATTCATTTCAAAATGTGTACCAGGAAAGACATACTGAGCTGATAACACCTGGGACCAGGTTTTTAAACCCAAATTACTGCAAGCCTAGGTGCACCAAATATATATCACACTTGGCTTGTGACACTCTGAAGGGATTTTCTATCTCGTGTGACAAATGACGCATGGTAGACCATCTTTTTGTGGTTTAGCTTGTGTAAATCCTGGGGACTGTTTTCATGGAGTTTGCACCCAAGATTTGGCGCAAGCTGCCCTAAAGTGGGTAAACTGTCCCAACCGCGCCTGAGCATTGAAAATTGGGTGCAGTTGCAGCAAATGTTATATGGAATGGGCTTGACGCAGGACTTGATACAAACCCAGCATCACCCTTTGAAAATCCAGCCCCTTGTATCCAGATGCATCCTGGAGGGTGGGGAAGTGGAGTACAGTAACAGCTAAACAACCATGCGCAGTGAAAAGCTAGCAAATATAATGTAAAAAATAGAAAGATAGCTTCAGTAAATGAATCAAACATAAATAAAGAAACATGCATTAACATTGACCAAATGTACAGCTGGGTTGAATTACAGATACAGGACAGACCATGAGCAAAAACCAGATGAGTTTGTGTCACGAAGGGGGATTGTAGGGGATGAGGATGCCAGATCAAATTGCTGTCAAGCGTAGGTACAGGAAGGAGTAGAGGAGCATGCGAAGAAGGAATCTGAGGGAAAAGAGGGAGGAGGCAGAGGGGACAGCAGGTGGGAGGGATGACAACAGCTCTTGGAAGTGGAGTGAAAAAGCAACCTAGTCTGCAGAAGACTTTATGTAAGGAAGGAAGAGTGATCTAGGGTCAATGTTACTGAGAAAATATGTGGAGGTAGAAGTGGATAGAAGGAGGGAGGTAAGGTAGGGGCAAGGCAACCAAGCCAGTAGCTGGTAAGCAAATGATGTAGCTCGCTGTCAACTGGGTGAGTAACTGGTAGGACACTGGTTGTACAGGCTGGCATCTGGTAGACAGTCTTCTGGTTGGTCTACTGACACCTGGAAAATAACTGGAGTCTCGCAGGGGATTCACTAGCCTCTGGCCTTCTGTTTCTTCGCCATTTCAAACTCTGTTTTTCTTTTCCCATCTCCTTCTTGTACCAGCTGCTTTTCCAGTTTCCTTTCTCATGTTATACACTTTTCCTACATACATTTGGAAGGTGTGCTGAGGAGGGCCATGAAGACAACTCAGGGGTAGCAGGTGAAAAGGTATGAAGAGAGGTTAGATAGTCTCAGTATGGACACACTAGAGTCCAGGGGGAGGTGGATATGATGGAGGCCTTTAAATACCTAAGGGGGATATACAAAGTGAACCTCAGTGCCCTAGTCACAAGAAGCAAGGGCAAGATAACAAGAGTCCATGAATGAAAACTTTGGGGGGGGGAGCTTTAATAGGGAGGGGGATGTAAGAAAGTTCTTTTTACAGAAAAGGTTTTAGAGAACTGAAATGCATTGCCAGAGGAAGTGATCAACACAGTGTCCATCACTGGTTTCAAACACAGGTGGATAGGCGCATGCAAGTGGTTCAAATCAGGAGGGAGGGAGGGTGGGCAGTCAAGGGAAAGAGATGAGTGGATATGGAGGATGTGTAAGAATATAGTACATTTGGGTTATTCCGTAGATTTGCTGGTCCAGCATTACCCTGGGAGTGGATGCAGGCAGGGACTGGGCAGACATCATGGACCACTGGTCCTATTTCTGCCATCGACATCTGTGTACCTATGTTACATACACTTCACCCCAATTTGGCCACCCAGGTAACTCCAGCAAAGCCAAATCAGGCTATAGAGGGACTGGAAGACCAGCAGGTCTAGGGTAGGTTAGTGTCACGGGGCCATCTCTGACCAATTACAGTGTGTGGAAAATACCTGAACCAAAGCATACACATCAAATAAAAGCAGCATGTAGGTTTTATGCTTATGCATCCTGAGCAGTGAGGTGAAGCAAACAATGAAATCTGCATATGAATGGTCCATTGAGGAGATTGGTTTGTGCTGGCCCAGTGGTGTGGATGGTTGTGGCATCCTACACCTACCTCCCGTGGCGCCAGTGACCTGTGCTTGGTAACAAGCATGGGTTGCCTGGAGTTGACAGGATAGGAGAGAACAGAATGCCCCAGGGACAGCTTATCCTGTCTCAGGAGGGTGGCTAAGTTATCTAGGCCCTAGACCACCAGTGAATGGAGGCTCGGTGGTATTGCAGGTGCATGCAACTTGAAGGGAGGGAGCTGCAGTGCTGCAGGACCAGTACATCTCCACACAATATACTGATGCTAGAGCATGGAGAAGTGGAATGGAAAAGTGGAAAATGCAGGGGCCTGGGCTTTGTGCAGCTCTGCCCAAGTCCCAGTGGTCCACCCTGCCACTCTGGTAACAGAGCTGGAAACTGGATAAGTCTGTTGGGGTAGAGGATGGCTCTCACCCTCCCACCCTGCTGCAGTGGTAAATCCATGGGGTACAAGCTTCCTGACACGAAGAAGAATAATGGATGACCAGCCAGCCGGGTGGCGCTCAGGGTTAGGCTGGACTCCACACCTCGCGCCACGCCAGCGACCCGGGTTGGGGCGGACTCGGGCGCGAGGCAACAGGGGGAAGGAAGGATCGGCGATCCCGACAGCTCTCCTTCCGGGTGGTGAGGGTACATGAAAAGTTACAGCAACACCCAGCGGAGGCTGGGTGTCTGACAGCAGCGAACGATCTGACAAGGGGAGAAGCTGGCAGACATCAGCACGTAAGTGCGTGGACATTATTGCACGTCCGGCTCTCCAGTGGGCCATACTATACAACTAAAAAAAATAGGGACCTCCACCTCTATGAAGCCCTCCCTGGGCTTCCTGTCCTGTGTTGCCGATCCCCCAACTAGTTACTAGGACCGTGGGCTGGAATATGGGGTGCCAGCTTCGCGGCCCCATCCTCTGGGGGGCAAGCCAGGGGTGACCGGGGGATACGGTCGGCATAGAGGGAAGACTGTGGGTCCGTGACCAGGGCGGATACCTGGTGGTAGGACCCCCCCCCAAAAAAAATAGAATAATGGATGACCATTGTGGACAGAGACAGGGCTGATAGCTGCCCATGTCTGCCATGAAGAATAAACACCTTTGTGGAAAAAAGAAAAGATTGGTCTCAACTTACTGTACATAGTCACCCTATAGAGGACATAACCACTAGATGGCTTTAATATACAGTAGAATACTGTATACAGACTATATTATAGTGGTGTGGTAGTCCCCACTTAATGTACTGTTTAAAATACACTTCTGTGTAAAAAACAGATTTTTGCACCATAAAACCATGGTCACCCTCGGATGATACTGTACAACCTGAAATGTGGCTGTGTGTTCTTCAGCCCTTGATCTCAAGATATGCAAAATTCAGTGATAGTCGGTTTGATGATTTAAAGGAACAACGGAAAAGACAAAGTTTTCCTCATAGACTGCAGAAACTCTCAGTGCTTTCAGGCAGTAACAACTTTATTTAATGATTTAGAACAGCTACCTGCAGCTTCCACTTCCTGTTGCTGGTAGCAGCCATTTCATGAGCAGCAGTGAGCTTCCTGAGCTCACTGTATGCTAATATGCCTGTTTGACCTCAGCTATTGGTTGGCAGGACATATTAGCATAAAGTGAGCCCAGGAAGCTCTCTCGTTACTCATGAAATGGTGACTGCCAACAAGAGAAAGTGAAAGTTGAAGGCCACTGTTTAAATCACTAAAAATCAATTAGAGTTATTTGTTAAAAATGTTACCGTCTGAAAGCACTAATCAGAATCTTACCTGTCCATTTATTTAAACCCTTGTTTTCTCCTTCCTTTCCTCAGATTTCTGCACACCGGGAGATCTAGGGTCCATGAGGGCTCGGGACGCCTCCCCCCGCCTCCACAATACAGGTACGAACGGCGGCTGATTTGATCTGGCTGTGGGCAAAACAGATAGGACTTGCCCTGCCGTCGCTTTGCTCTGGCTCCCCACCACCCCCACCACCACCTTTGGTCGGCTCTTGAATATATAGGGAGTCTGAGTCAGGTGACCACGTGAAATAACCTATCAGCCCACTTCTCCAGCTGCAGGTCAGCAGATTGAGCAAAGGACTCACTCCCCACTGGTGGACATCACTCACAGTTTTGATTTGTGGGCTGCAGTTCTGTACCTGCAAGTGTGAGAGTAATTTATTGGCAGATTTGAACCTGCAGCCGAAGTGGTGGCATCAAGCTCAACTCTTCCAGTTTAACAATTTGTATTATTTGATATGACACACACACAGCGCAGAGTGATATACCAATGCCAGGCCAAACCGCAACATCTGGAGAGGCCAGGAGATTACAGATAAAATACATTGCAATACATTACAAACAAATATCTATTGGTATTGACCACAAATGTACATAACAGGACAAAACAGTCGCCTAGTTAGGCATAATTAATAAAGGATCCGACTGAGTCCCATGTGCCTCTAGGGCTTACAGTACTTGATTACATTAAGTAAGAAGCATAACAAAAATTAGAGTAGATAATCCTGCCAGGTCAAATCCATACCAAAATCAAGCTCAACTCTTAAGGAGGGTGAAGTTGCCCAGCTGCAGCAGAGTTGGGGACCAGGGTATACTAGAACTGGAGCAAGCAGATAAGGAAAAAATCAGAATGGAGAGTTTGATTGCTGCTACACATAAGTGAAATGAGGGTCACTGACTGAAGAATACCACAACCCCCTGAGTTGCGAGAAGAAAACATGCCAACCAAGGTTACTACAGCTTAATAAGAATGACTTGCTTGCATTTTTTAGTGTGTCCCCCAAAAGAAAAGTCAGGAGTCAACAAATCATACAGACACTGCAAGTTACACCCTCCTTCACTGTTATAGGAAGACAGTTCTCTGCCTCCTACCCCAACACACAGATCTGCATATCACTGCACTCAATGGCCCAGATATTCAAAAGAGTTGAGCCATGCGCAATAGGGTTGAGCCTGCGCAAGTCCGAAATTGTGCCATTCTACGATATTCAGCAGGAGGCAGTTGCACCCCTGAAATCATGCTGAGCAACAGCGCAATGATAATGAAGGCATGCGCAACTGAAGGGGGAGGAACCATGCATAAATGGCGCAGTGTGATATTCAAAGACTTGCACAATGCGCAACAGTGGAGCAAGTGGAAGTTGCGCCATAGCGGAAATGAGCCAAAATAAAAAGGAGGAAGGAAGAGGTGCAAGAACGCTACAGGGAAGCCACATAAGGCAGAGGCAGACAGACAGGGCAGGAGGCACAAACAGGGCAGGCCAGGGAAAGGTCACAGTGAACAGCCAGGCACAGGGAAGGTGTGGAGAGCCACACAGCACAGAGGCCAGCACAGGAAGCAGTACCCGGTGCAGAGGAGGTAGCAGCCAGGACAGTGGGGGGAATACAGTAACAGCTGCCGGGGGGGTGAACGCAAGCCAGGGACATGGCCAGTGCCACCTTCCACATGGAGGCCGTAATGAGGTGGTGTGAGAAGGCGGGTGGCAGGGGGGCATGGCCGTGGAAGGGCCCGTCGGCGGTATGCCCCCAACGGGCAGTACTGAGCCCGCACCAGCTTTGAGCTGTACACTGATACTGAGATTGTGGGCTGGTACCACCTGAACAGGGCAATTCTGAGGCGGCTCTGTGAGCTGTGCAGTGATGTGATGCAGACACCCACATGACGGAGCCATGTCCTGTCAGTGGAGATCAAGATAACAGCCTGCATGTGCTTGCTCACCATGGGTACCTTCCAGAGACCAACTGTTGACACCACAGGCATAACCCAGTCAGCCCGTCACGCCCACCTCACCCAATTCTTCAGCGCACTGCTGCCATGCTGAGGAGTACATCCATTTCCACAGCACAGTGGCGGAGCGCACAGCAAACATACAGGAGTTCCACAGGGTAGCACGTATGCCTGGCATGCTAGGGGAAATAGACTGCACCCATGTGGCCATCCGCACACCACCTGGCCCTGAGGGGGCCGCATACATAAATCGCAAGGGCTATGCCAGCATCAACTGCCGGTGGTGTGCAATGCCAGGGGGCGCATCATCAATGTCTGTGCCATGCACCCTGGGGGAGCACACGATTCTTTCACCTGGCACCAGTCGGCACTGTGCCACAGATTCGAGAGTGGGGACATCCCCACTGCCACCTAGTGGATGAGTATGCAAACCACATGGACAATCATAGGGCCTGGGGGGGCATGGCCAGAGTTGGTATGGGTAGTGGCCTACATGGCCTGGGGCAGGGCGATGCTGATCACCAAACTAACCTCCATCCTCTACACACAGGTGGCAGTGGATACCCACTCTGTCCCTGGCTGCTCACACTCTACCGACGGCCCGCGACCCCATCGCAGCAATGCTACAATGAGGCACACGCCACCACACATAATATCATTGAGTGGGTGTTTGGGATGCTGAAGGCACGTTTCCATTGCCTGGACACCTCTGGCGGTGCCCTACAGTACAGCCCCTCAAAGGCCAGTGGGCTATTCCTGACCTGTTGCATCCTGCACAACATGACCAACGAATGTGGGATAGCCGTACAGGTCGAAGAGGAGGACAGTGATGGGGACGATGGGGATGCCGGTGATGATGGTGATGGGCAGCCCCCTTGGCCGATGGGATCCCGACTGCTCTGGCTGGCACAGCTGCACCGGGACACCATCACGGAGGAGCACTTCAGCCAACCCAGGTAAGTCATGGGGCCATGCGCAACCACCAGTGGTCAAGGCACAACCCACAAACATGCAGGGACACACACCGGGGGTGCATGCCATCAAGAGAAGTGGCAGGGCACAGAGGCACACACACAGCCAGGGATGGGTGAGGATTAATATGCCATGCCGAAGGACACACACACACACACACACACAACACAACAAACGTGCACAGAGGGAAGAAGGCACACTGACCCAGAATGCACACCCTAGCAACACACATGTCCACAGGCCACCATGCCCACTGCCTGTCCAAGTGCGTGTGTCAGATGCTGAGCACCATTGCACATTGGTGTACAGCGCAATGCAGGCATCATCATGCACATGCAACTGCGGACAGCAGCTGGGAGGGTGTGCAGGTGGACTGTGTGTCCATGTGCAGGGCCGGGTACCTGCCCGTGCACTGCCCACTTACACACACAATGCACACGGGGCAGCACCAGACAGTAGCCACACTGGGAGACAGGTCAGTCCCACGACACAGTGCCACGGCAACCATGGATGCGTGGGTGGCCCAGCCAAGACCCGCCAGCACTGGCAGGCTGACCACTGGCCTCATGGGGTGGCACCGATGGCCCCCCAGGGGTTCCACTGTGTGAACACGACCATGCCCGCACAGGGGTCTGCAGCACACCGAACATGCCTGCACCAGGAGTGCTCGGGGTGCCCGCAGCTGAACCCAGGGTAGACAGGGTGGTAGTCGCATGATGCCGGGAACAGGGCATGGATAGTGCACTGCATGGTATCCGCGACACATGGGCACCTGATTGTGTGCCCATTGTGGCCATGACAGCAATGAACGCCTGTGCATGCCTGTCAATGGCAGCGGTCACATCCTCCCGCAAATGGTCCATCTGTGTCAGGATCTGTTCGGTGTCCCTGCTGCGACGCTCCTCTGCCCAATCCAGAGCCACACACAGTGCATCCACGGACATCGCAAGCCACATCTGCTGCTGGACTGATACTCACAGTAGGCGGGTGTGCTTGTCCAAGAGGTCATCAGCCTCCTCGGCATCCTGTCCCTCAGGGTGTGCAAGGCCCTGATGTTCAGCACCCCTTGAGGGTGGGTGCTGCGCACCAGGACCAGGTCTGGGCATGTCCACAGGTGGTGCACAGACGCCGCCACTGAACCCTGTACCCTCAAGCCCAGTGGGCGACTGCTGATGCTGTCCCTCTGGCTGCCATGCTCCAGGGCTCAGTGGTGCCACCGCAGTGGCCGCAACAATCCCACTGTCCTGAACAGACACCAGTGCTGCCCCACTGGTGCTGACAGGCACAGCCTGGGACTGTGCTGACATGCAGGCCTCCACGGTGGCACCACCCACAGCCATGGGCGCAAATTGCCCTGCTGTGTGTCCATCCTGTGCACACACGTGTCACTGCCCATGGACGGTCGTGTCATCATCACTGGTGCCGGACTCTGCCCCGGCCACAGCCACAGCGTGCTGGCATCTGTGGATGCCAGCATGCTGGGATGCAGGCAGGGCTTCCTCCACACCTGTCACAATGACATCAGTGTGGACAGCCAGGTGGCCCACTGTCGCACTGATCCACAAATACCTGTGGAGGTGGATGGTCCCACCTCCGACTCCATCCAACTGTCCACAGTGGACTGGCCCACCACCGCTGATCCATGCAGATGCTCAGGATCTGTAAGGGAAAGCAAAGTCGCGTTACTGCGTGTGACCTACCCTGCCCCCCCCAGACAGACCATGACTTACCATGCAGTGATGGGCCACCACCCATCTGGAAGCCACCACCCAGAACACCCTCAATGGCACTTCACTGCATGCTTCCAGCAAGCCTGTCCTCCGCTGGGGTGAGCTGTACCACCTCCAGCTGTCCCCCACCTGTTGCAGCACATGCTGCCCTGATGGCAGCTACCTTCTCTTTTACCCTCCTCCTGTCCATGCCCATCTTCTTCTTACACTCCTGCACGGAGTGCTGGTGGCTGCCATGCAGGTTCACAGCACGTGCCACCTCCTCCCATGCAGCAGCATGGGCCTGAGGGGTTCCCCGCCGTCCACTGAGCAGTGGCTCCTGATCCAGGTAGGCCTCGAAAAGGGCCTTGGTTTTGGCCTTTGTAAAATTCGTCGTCCTCCTCCCACCACTGTTTTCCTCCTCTCCAACAACGTGCTTGGTCATTATGTAGTCTGTAAGAATGGCAGTTGTTACCTGTGACTGTGCAGTCCCATGCATGTCCCTGAATCCACAGTCCACACTCCCAAACAGCATGCAACTCACCAATAAACTGCAGTAACTGACTATGGTCACTGCAGCACATTGTCGCACCTTTATAGTGCAATCCATGCAAATGAGGCGAGGAGCAACTTTAATTAGATGCAAATTGCAGTGCTGCACCATTGAATGGCTGATCAGATGATTTGCATATGACGGCTGAATATCGTGCTGTTGGGCTTTGCGCAATTGTGTTAAATGTGCTGAGCCAATGGCGCAGCTCTGTGGCATGCGTAGTACACCTCACTGCACATGCCCGGGTTGCTGATGCAGGCATCTGCCATGCTGATGATGTGCTGTGCACAGTAGGCAATGTAGGGCACGGCCACCATTGTGCCAGTGGTGCTATAGCGATGGTCACTACATGGCGCTGTGGCACTGGGCCTTCATAGGTGCAATCGCCCAACTGCCCGGTAGTCCGCTATGGCGCTGGCACACAGACAGCCAATCATGCTACATGCATTGTCATCCGATGGCACTGTGCGTGGCCTTGCGCCAGAGACAATTGACCCTGTGCCCGACCTTTGCTCCCTTGGCGCCATGCGTCAGGCATAGGTGCACCTCTATTGCGCTGTTCGGTAACAGCACAATAGGGAATGGCAGCGCTGTACCATGCAGCATCTGCATGTGGGGGGCCGCGCTGAAGAGCCATTGCCTACTATAGCTGCTGGAATGGCGGTAGATCTGAGCTGCTCAATGGATCGGACTATTGAGCTGGCCAATCTGGTGGCTATAGTTGAACCACACCATGGGCCTCTCTTTGGGAGGTCCCTGGACAGGGCCAGGACCCAGGTGTGGCAGGAGGTGGCCACTGCCCTGGAAGAGGCCACAGGATGGGGGCGTTCAGCTGAGCAGTGCAGGCACCGCTATGGTGACCTGCGCAGGAGGGAGCCGAAGCTACTGGCCCGACTGCAGTCACGTGCCAGAAGGGGCATGGTGCCACGTCCAGGTAGGGGTTCTGTCAACACACTTTTATCATCCATATGAGTCACAGTGTTGTATGTGTCCAGCACATGGGAGAGGACCATATGGGGTTGGCTGTGGTGGTGTGTCACAGGGTGTGGGGTGGGTGGGTCTGGCTGGGTGGGAAGGCACACACCTTGGGGCAGGGGGACTTTGCTTCGGGAATGTACTGATGTTCTTCTCTCCTTTATTTTCCCCACAGGCCTGGATGAAATCTGCAGGGTGCGGGCAGAGCGGCGGAGGGGTGAGGACAACACAGCTAGGTGGGCCGAGGACCATCAACGCCCACCTGACAGGCCCGATAAGGGTGAGTGCCATACCTCCATGATTAGTATTGCATGCCTTGTGACAGGGTGGGCAGTGGGGCATGGCCACCATTCATCGACATCACTGCCATGCACGCCACTTGTTACAGTCAACACTGTCCAGTGGCAATGCATGTCTGTGTGTGTGTCACTGGTGGTCCTTGCGTGCACCAGGTGCATGACTGTGCCACTGCCTTTGCACCACATAGCCATGTCACTAAACAGCCATGGTGGTGCTGTGCATGACATGGCCGGTGGGTGTGTGCAGCATTCCATATGGCTGTATGCACCTGGGTGGGCAGGTCCTGTGGATGTGATCACTGTGGGTAGTCACACACCATCACAGTGGTATGTCCCATGGCTGTATGCCATGCACAGTGGGCAGACTGTATGGGGTTGTGCATTCACACCTATTGACTGTGCTCCCTTGTCCTAGGTATGCGACATCTCCATGAAATTAGGGACACCTTAAGGGAGCTCCTTCATCTGGCCCGCGAGTCCGTGGAGATCTTGAGGAGGCTTGATGCAACTGGGGTGCTGCGGTGCCACAGAGGCAGGAGGTCCCAGAGCCAGGAACGGTGGATGTGATGTCGGTCCTTTGGTCCTGACTTCCTACCCCTGGACCCACCCTCACACCTCCTATCCCATCCCATCCATTTGTCCACCCTTCTCCTGCCCACCTCCACCTTGTTTGTGTCCCCACCCTAAGCTTGTACATATTTTTTATTATTGTACATAGCTCAGTTTTATATTTACAATACATTTGAATTTTATATGAATACTGTGGTGGTCTCTGATTTGCAGCGGGCTATAGATGCTCAGCTGCAGTAGTGTGCATGGCATCAGGGGTGGTGCAGTCATGGGTATGTGTGTGTGTCCATGTGGAGGTGACTATGGTGTGGGGGTAGATATCAATCAGTGTCTGTGTTGTGTGTGTTGTTCCCTGTGCACTGGATGACTGTGTGCAGTGGTCCATGGCGCGTGCTCTGAGTCCATGGCGCACCCATCGGTCCGTCCATGGCCTGTGCAGCCAACACACATGCCTGTCTCTGACCTGCATGGTCTGCTGGCATTCCCTGCAGGGCGGACACTGTACCCGTCACTTTTTGCTGGGTGGCCCATGTCACTGGTGTGGTGCATGCCTGGCTCAAGTGGCACTGTGGGCAACACGGTAATTGTCCCACCTCCATGCTGTGGCTTGTGCGTGTTGCAGGGGATGTGCCCCACTGTCTGTGGCTTGTGCTCCGGGTGACTACTGGTGGTGTACGGGTCCATGGTGCCTACGCAGGGTGGCTGGCACTCCAGTGCCATGGTGGACTATGGGTTGTGTGTACACAGCTTACATGGGCCCAATGGGGCTTGGTTGCCCCACCACAGGCCCCTGTGTTGTTGTGTCCTTGGGTATGGGTGGGTGTCTGTCCATACCTGTGTAGAGATCCGTGTGGTGCATGCTTCCATGCACCACTGTGGGTGTCTGTGCTGGCTGTTGTGGCCAGTGGTGGGTCGGGGTGTGTCACTGGAATACTGTGCAGGGTGCTGTACCACTGATGGTGGTGTCAAGGACACGACCTTCCCATATGGGGTACCTCTTGTGCCAACGCATGGTCGGTCTCTCAGCAGTACTTCGGGGGGACTGTGCTGGTGGCACTGTGTCTGCCGTTGTTGCATTGCTGTGTGCTGCAACCTGCTGATGGGTGCTCATGGTGGGGCTGGCTTGCATGGTTCTGTGGTCACAGGGTTGCATTGACACAGTGGGGTGGTGGCATGCATGGGGTTTCCTGCAGTGGTGGGTCACTGCTCATGGGGGTGTCTGGGGTCATGGTGCAGGGTGTGCTGTGCACTGGGGGATGGTGTGGCACAGGGTGGTCTGCCGTCCTTGTGTGCCAGTCACAGCTTGCCGGTAGGTGTGATGGAGCACCATGGCCAGGCTGTGGGTTGGTTTCTTGTCTCCTTGGACCAGTGGTTATTCCAGCCCTCCCCCAGTTGTGCTGGGCTTGGGGTATAGGGGGACGATGTCTGTTCTGCTGTGTGTTGCTGTGCCCATCTGTGGCATGGGTGGTGGCCCCCTACCTCCCTGATTGTGCAGTTACATTGCTCTGCAGCTGGGGAGCTCCCTGGTTGCACTATGGAGCCTCTGGACTGCTCAGCTGAATATCCCTTGTTCCGCTATGGTGCATCAGATCTGCTCAGCTTCCCCTCCCTAGTTGTGCTATGGTGCAGGTGGTGCAATATTCAGTCGTTGGCTGTAGGCGCAATTTGGCCTGCTCATTTTTTGAATATCGTGTCTCTTGTGCATGGGCACAATAGACTTGAGCTTGCTCCTGCTATTGCGCACTTTTTGGGTGCTGTTTGAATATCTGGGCCAACATGTTTGTTGCAAGGCAACTGGGGAATTCCTAGTTTAAAAAAATAATAATCTAAAAGAACGTTGATCAAAATCAGAAATAAAATGGCTTTCAAGTTAGAGTCTCTCTTTATATCTGCTAACTGTAAATATAAACCAGAAGAAATCCAAGCAGGTTTTGCCTTCTGTGTGGTTTTAGTTAAGTGTGTATGTCCTCCTCTGATTATTGCCTAGGAAAACAGCAAAGGCCACCAATTTCCAGAAGAAGAGCAGATGAGCCTTCAAATTTGTGGTGGGAGGGAAAATTCATTAAAAGGGAACACTGATGCCCATGACTGTGCCAGGTTTGGGATATTGCAATTTAATATATGTGATAAGAAGACTACATACTGTTAAATGGCCTACTGTTCCACTTTCAGTGTAGCAGATTGGTTGCATGAAGGCAGTCAAAGGGTTAACTAAGACTTAATCTCTTTGAAGGTACGCTGTTTAGCCACAATTTATCTGCCACAGAATGGCCGCAGAATCAGCAGTTGTTCTGCAGAAGAAAGTATGAGGTCCTGCCACAGAATGTAGGTTCACTTTACCGCAGTAAACACTGGGCCGTGTTAATAACTACTGAAAACACCCTTAAGTTGGACTCACCCAGAGGTAAGTAATTCAGGTAAACATACTATATTACTACTCTGCTAGTGCCTGTTATTTTTGAATAATATAATTATGCTACTTTTGTCAACACCAGCACTGGCAGTGTGGGGTGGGAGTTTAGGGTGAGCTGATTCGAGAGTTGTGTTAAGTGGACCTGCTGAAAACTGAAACTTTAAAGAGCAGCTGACACCTTCAGGAGAACTTTAACCAAACATAGTATTTAGGCACAGTCCAGCTTTCATTTCACATTAGTTCTGTATTTCTCCTCCCCATTATGTATTATTTAGATAATTTGCATGAATACAGGATCTTTGCTCCTAAGGAGTTCATCCATTCATGTTGTTTTATCCCTACTTGAGGTCATAATGCACTGCTTGTGGCATCATAGTTACTCCCATGTCAACAGATTGTGATGCCACAACAGAGGATTGTGGCATGAAGTTGGGAGTAAGTTATAGAGGCAGATGAAGTCTAAGGGAATTCTCAAGGCTAAAGATCTTGTATTCAAGCAAATTTCCTCAATAATAAATAACGGGAAGGAGAAATATATAGAATATATATGGAATGCAAGCAGAATTGTACCTAACTGGGGGCGCTGGAGAGAGCAACATGGCCACACATTATTTCCCATAGCTCTGCTGTTTGCTTCCTCAAACTGCTTTTTCTCCTGCATTGTTTTAGCTTTCTGGTCAAATGGCCACACAGAAAAATGCAAAAATGAAAGAAGGAGCAGAGATTAGAGCTGAATCCTTGGAAAAAGTATTTTTCCTCAAAAAAAACGCTGTGGGGAAGCTACCTCTTCAACTGGGGACAGCTGGGCTGCCACTCCAGATCAAAGAAAGGACTTCCCCTGCAGCGTCATGTCCAGAGGTGGGCACAAAGGCAAAGACAACAGCAAAGCCAACTTCGGCTTCAATTCAGAATTTCTTTGTGGAATTCCGAGTCGACTCAAATTCTTGATTCATTTGAAAAAGTGCAGAGGTCCCTCACAGATATTTCTGCTCGCTGTGGAAATATTGAGACCAGAATGACTACTATTGAAGAGTGGGTTGAATCTACAGAAAAATGTACTGAAAAACTTGCAGCAAGGGTCCTAACCATAGAGGGAGCAGTTAACGTCTCTCTTGATGAACAGCTGAACATCATGGCTAAGTTAGAAAAAAATCAAAATCACCTTGCTGCTCAGAAATTTATGTTGCTTGAACTCTCTTCAAAGATACCGAATTCAGAGTTGAAGCAAGGAATTGAAATGATATTAACATTAGTTACCTCATCGGATCAACCTGTTGTGTTGGAAGCGGTATTTAGACCGCAGTTCAAAAAGGAATTGCAGTTAGAAAGGTACCTCTCAATCCCAATCAGAGGCAAGGAATGTGATTTGTACCTTTATGTCCAATATTCAAAGGAATAAAATTCTTCGAGCTGCTAGAGAGAAAAAAAGGGATTTATGTACAATGATACCGAAATTCACCTATACCCTGATTTCTGTCTTGCAACTCAGAGACAAAGGAAATGCTTTTTAACTGTTAGATCTGAATTCTTGCAATCAAGTATGTCTGCTGTTCTACAGTCTCCTGCAAAGCTGAAGGTTACCTTTCTGAATAAAGATTATTTCTTTCTTGATGTGGATGCAGCACAAGCTTTTTATGAAAAAACACCATTGCCCTACCTACAGACTTTGTCTTCGACTCAGACGAGCAAGAAGATGAGGAAGCAGTGGACAATATTCAACGCATTCCTATGTCTGCCTGATTTTATATTGGGATTTGAATTGCTGGCTGGTCAGCTTTATTCTACCTAAATAAGATATTGGTAGCTGCCTGAACGATAAGCTTTATAACTTTCTTTCTTCATTGGGATGATTAAAGTTTGGAGCATGGGAAAAGTTGTAACTATTCTTTTCCATTAATGATATGGGCTTTTGATTTTGATTTATATAATAGTAAACTAGAGATCCACCAAAAATTAAAAAAAAAACTCTTTATACTTTTTGGGACTGCAGCATTTGAAGTTGACTTTTTAGATGTGTTATTAGACAAATTGGATGTAATGAATTTGAATTTCTCTCAAAAAAAAGTATATAAAAAAAGAATTGTACCAAATTATTTTGTTTTTTAAAGTTTTCTTTCAGACATCAGTAGCTCTTCGGGTTATGGTGGTCCAAAGTTTCCTGACTTCCTTTGGCTCTGTTGTACTTTGACAGCTTGACATAGCATTTATTTCCATGATAACACACTGAGCCGAAAGTTGCGTGACTTGCAGCAACCAATCAGTGATGCGGAGGACCATGATCTCCTCAGGCTGCCCATTTCTCAGGGCTAGTACTGTGTACTGTAAGATCTCCTTTGTCCCTACAGCCCCCTTCACCCACTCCAGCTCCTCTGACAAGGGATTGCTAGAGATTCTCAGGGTGTGTTTAAAGACATCTGGGGCTCGGTCTTTCACTTTTGCAGCTCCCACCCTGTCGAATTCTCTACTTCATTGGATTCCAGAGTGCCTGACTGTCCAAAGATTTAAAACAGCTTTAAAAACATATTTATTTAGTCAGGGATTTCCAGACTCTAGTGCATGACTTCATGCTTGGTGCATGATTTTAATTTATTGATAATGGATATTTTATTTTATTTGGTAAATATTGATTGTTTTAAATGTTTATTTATATAGTTTTTGTGTACAGGTGCTTTGGCTTTGGAAAAACGCATTTTAGAAATAAAGGATTGATTGATTGATAGACTTATTGACAGAACGGTCATATTCTGACAGAACAGAATTTCATGGAATTTCAGGAAATTCTACAGAATACTGTTGGCAGCCAAATTCCGACATTCCACAAGCAAAATTTTTTTTTTTTAAGAGTAACAATCTGCAGCTTAAACAAACTGTGAATTATTTTTCCCTAATCCGTGGGAAATTCTTCTGAGGTTTACATGCGCCATGGACAAATATTCTACGATTTACCCGGAAATGCTTTTCAGAATTCAATGGAATTTAAAAGGAATTCTGAAAAAACATTTCAGAAATAGAATTGCCATTCCACACAAATTCCACCTGTGGAGTTTTGCATTCTGCACAGTCCTACTGGGTGCCATTGTTAGCTGTCTCTTAGCAGAGAAGGACGTGTGTGCACTAGAGACAGAGCTCTTTAGTTATATTGAAAAACGATATGTTTCAATCAAAACCCGCTTTGAAAGCCTCAGAGAATCATTCATTATTTTTGTTGTAGTTAGCTAGTTAACAGCAGTTAACTATAGTTTCTGTGCAGGGCAGGCCAGTATTAATTTCTGAGCTGGAGCAGTGAGGAGTGCGTCATGAAGTGTGGGTGTCCTATAGCCTGCAGCAAGCTAGGGGCTTTAGGATCAACCTAGCAGGGAACAGAACTGGGGATTTTTTCAGGTTATCTTTAGCAGTTAATTTTTATATTATTGTCTGCTGGTGCTGAAGGGCTCTAAATCTTGGCTGGCACTATAGCCTAGAGGTTAGAGGAATGAGGTGTGAACGAGCTTGGCACATCCAGCAAAACCAGACCTGAGTATGATTCTCACAACCTCCACTTGCATACTATGTGACTCTAAGTAAGTCACTTAACCTCCCAGTGCTCCCAGGTCACCCCTGAAGACAGGCACTTGTGCCTAGTGGGCCTTACCCAGTACCAAAGACTGAATAAAAAAATCTATCTTTTTATTATTTTGCTCCTTGCGTGAATCAGCTAGTCAGTCTGTAAAGCAAACAATGAGTGAAAGTAAAGTAGGCTGCTGTACGAGACCTGAGAGTGTGTTAGGTCTCTTGAGTTAGTGTCTCTCCGTGGGTCTGTCAATGGGGTTGGGTGCTCTCAATGTCTTCAGTTGTTGTCTACCTCTCACAATGTCATGTTACATGATTGTCTAATCTTTGACGTACACATTATTCTCATCATAGTTTGTGCCACATCCTGCATTATAGAATCATTTGTTGGGTAGAAAACATGAGGCGAAAATGGGAGGGGGAGATAAAGGGGGAGAAATGGTGCATATGAAGCTTCTACCATGCAGTTCCAAGTGCAGCTTCTGCAGTTAGCTTTGATGTAGATGATCATGGTAGGATGGGACAGGGAGAAGTGGACAGAGCTGCGGCTTAAATTAAAATGAAGCTTAAATGTAAAGGGAATGCATGCCATTCCCTACGTGATTACTGTAATGGTTATGGCATAGATTCAGTATGCAAACTGCTGGGTTCTAGTTAGCAAATGTCTTCAGTAAAATAGAAAAAATATGTCTAAAAGTATGATGTAGAGGAATATATTTTGTGGACAGGAAGGATGCTGTGATGATGTCACTGCCTCACCAGCTCTGACAGCATGCAGTGCAACAGGTTTTAAACAAAATCCTACTACAGACAGGGATCATGTTACACTGTGTGGAAAACCACAGTTTCTATTGTTACACTGTACCAAAAATAAAAAGTGTAATAGGACCCCAATCAGCATAGCCCAAGGGTTCTTACCTACTGTGATGCACACTTTTGAGTCAGTGACATCATTATAACAGCCTTCCTGTCCACAAAATGGATGCATACATATCCCTATTTAGGTAGATTTTGTCAGTGTTTATCAAAGTCATTTGCTAAATGAATCCTATCAAACCAATTTCTACAGTAACTGTTGAAATAATCTTATAGGGAATTGTATACATTTCCTTTAAACTTCACTGGTAACATTGGTGCAGAGTTTAGAATGGCACACTATGTGAGTTTCAAGACTTCACCCTGACCTGGAGCAACAAAATAAAAAAAAAAAAATTTACATGAAAAACCCACACCCAACCAGTGTAACACACATATCTCACCACCTTCCCCCATCTTAACCCTTTATAATTTTATACCACCACCTCCACTGTCTAAAACCCTCCCTCACCCCACAGTCCCAGTGATGTCTGTAAATTTGACAACTTCATCTCATTAAAGTGAAATTTGAAGAAAGAATCCTGTGCTCAATTCCCCAGCACCCACTTCATGCACCCAATTCCAGTCCCCAACAGTCATAAGCATAACCTCCACCCCTCCACCCTCTGGCAGCATTTAACATTTGCAGAGAGTTGCAGGGAGGACAATTCAGAGGAAACTTGAGGAGGAATTTCTTCACAGAACGGGTGCTGGACAAGTGGAACACCCTGCCAGAGGAAGTGGTGGGGACTGAAACAATCATGGGATTTAAGAATGCATGGGATAGACATAAAGGAATTATGGAGGTCAGGGTTAAATGTCAACAGACTTCTAGGAAAGCATAAAGTAAACTTACAAGCTCAAATGGGCAGATTGGGTGGGCCGTAGGCCCTTATCTGCCGACAGTGTCTATGTATCTATTTAACAACCCTCCTCCACAAAGTCACATGAAGTAAAATCTTCATTGATTGATTGAATGTTGTTGACCAGGTAGGTCCACTGAGGCTAGCACTCCCTTTTTGCGGGGTGACCTGGGGGGATACAGATGGTAAACAGCCGAAATTAAACCAGGTTAAGCTGCTGGTGGTATGTTTAGGTGGTGGTTGGTGGTATCTTTCCCTGCAAAAAAGAAGAGCACAGTCTTGTGCTGCAGCAGATACCCTCGCTCTTCAGTGCCTGCCACAGTAATGAATGAACTGATGATGTACAGTTCTATTGTAACACCAGACTGTCCGCTTGCCAGTGATCTGGTGAAAACTACATATAGTGGCCATTTCCCAGAGAAGTGTTACTATACCAATTTTCCAATGGGTGAAGGCAGGCACTTTGCCAGGTGAAAACTACATGAAATATATTATAAAGCACTACAGAAGTTTTGACCAGTAAGGAGGCCAAAACGTGTACCTCTTTTCTTGGTACAGATGCATCACGCACACTGCTCAACTGATTCTCAGTGACCTCATGGCTCTCACTCACTGGTGCTTCTGTCATCCTGCTGCTCTGCTGCTAACCTCAGTGACCTGCTCAGAGTTTGCCAGCTCTTACAAAAATAATTTTATAAATGATCTCAAAACTGAAAGATTAACAAAACAACATCCTCCAATAAGAAGTGGGTACCACTGCCATGTTGCACCTTCACATCGTGAGATGGCTACCTAAATGGGACTGTACCATTATTTGTTGAACTGGGGGAAGGGGATAACAAAAGCATAAAACAATTCTAATTTATTTTAAACATTCACTGCACTACAAAGGTATGCTTTTCATACGCAAAAAATCCTGTAGTGCTTTATAATATATTAATATGTATACTTGGGGGTGTTTCACTAAGCATAAGAATGAGTGCTCATTTCAGAAGTGCAATCACTTTGTAAGTCTCAGGATAGTGCCCTCTATTGAAATATCACTTTATCTTGAATGTCTTTAAAAAATCAAAACTCATTCATGCACAAGTTTATAAGTGCAGATCTGGATCTGGTGCAGACTGCCTAGGATTTCACTTGGCAAGGAACTGTAAATACTAAAATCGGGAAAAACATGCACTGTACATGTGCTTTTTGAGTTAAACAGGGACTGTGACTATCATATTCAGGATAATTATATGTGCTGGCACTGCTTTTAACTTGGCTCAAAAAGTCAGCTAAAAGCTGACAGTGCCTCTTCAAATATTGTTTTACACATTTCACATTTTACGTATGAACATATGAAATACCAGCAGAAACAGGCCTCACGGTCCATCGAGTCTCCTCGACTATGCAGCTAGTCCCTCAACTTGCAGCTGCCCCACCCTCCCCTCTCTTCCCTATAACAACTCCCCCCTCACTCTGTCTCACCCCCTCTTAAATCCACCCACCGTTCCACAGGATACCTTTTCCTCGGGCAGAGTATTCCACTTGTCTACCACCCTTTCTGTGAAAAAGTGTCTCCTGATTTCCTTCCTGAATCTTTCCCCCTCCAATCTCAGCAGATGTCTTCTCATGTCCCTCCTCCTTTTGATCTGAAAAATCTCTTCTGTGTGAATCTTGTTTATTCCATTTAAGTATTTAAAGGTTTCAATCATATCCCCCCATCCCTCCTCTTCTCCAGGGAATACATGTTCAACTCTCCCATCCTCTCCTTATAGGATTTTCCCTCCAGTCCCTGGATCACCTTTGTTGCCCTACGCTGCACCCCTCCAACAATCTAATGTCCTTCTTCATTTTGAATGGTTTGTTGAAGCGTGCCACATGGCTGTTGCCTTTTGGTTGTTGTTTTAAAAATGTTTGTGTAAGTTTACTTAAAATGTTTCAATATGTGTGCTTATTTTTGCTCGTTATCTTTATTATAAACATTGTAGATTAGACAAGATGCCATTGCTCCCTTCTGCTCTTTGGCACAAATCTGACATTAGAACACGAGAAGGAGCAGCAGCACACAGCAACGTTTGAATGAAGTTCTGATTCCACAGTACCATTCCAATTCTCTAAGGCAACATCTCAGAGTGGAAATTATGCAGTTTTTGTATTGGTTTGCTAATGGATCTATCAGAAGACAATCATTACTACAGTTAGAATTTTTTTTACTGCTGCATAGTATAACTACAAATCCTAGAATCCCCTGCAGTTGACATCAGAGGAGGGCTGCAACAATAGGAGATTCAATAGCCTGTCATGCATGTTAGAGCTTTTATATGATCCAGTCAGATATTTACCAGTTCCCCTGTTCTCCCAGGGCTAAGTACATTTCTCTGAGATGGAGGACAGCAGAGCCAGCCAACAAAAGATCAGAGTTCATAAAAAGTCTAACATACGCTGCAGGCTATTGAATCTCCCACTGCTGCAGCCCTCCTCTGATGTCAGTTGCAGGGAATTCTGGGATTTGTAGTTACAGAAAAATGTCAGCTTGCAAGTGAACAGAAACAGTCTGATACAATTTACTATACTGCAGAAAACAGATAGTAAAACAGAAATGCTTTTGCGCATAAAGTGCAAATTGGGACCAGCCCCATACATGGGCTTGGGGTTGTTAGTGCTGACTGTTCCCATTTGATTTGATCTCATTATAGCTATTAGAAAATCATGAGTCCAAATTCTCCTTAAAGCTTAGCCAGCCTTAATTCCATCATGATGATTTGCTAATCATTAATTACATGCAACAGAGGTAATTACACTGTTGTTACATGATTGTTGCATGCAACTGCAATGCAGTTACAGTGTAGTTACATTGTAAATACAGTGTAGTTAACTGACACTTAAAGTGTAACCTATGTATGATATGACCATAAACCATAGTAATGTTCCATAATAATGCTAATGCTCTTTATTTGCTATGACTCTGTTTTGTTAGCTTACTCTGTTTACTGTTTGGATGTACTTAACTTTATAGTAATTTTGGGGGGGCTTGGATAATTCAGCATGTATGAAATTATTCCTGCTAGACTATAGTAACCTGTTTTCTGTTACTGTCCTCCCTGGGACCCTCCTGCAAATGAGATTTTTTGCAGCTATCACATTATCTTGGTTGGAATAATATCAAACAAGTAAGTAAGTGATAACATATGACAGGGTGTGTCGGTATATGGAAATAATGCTCAGCTAAGGGGGTTGTTAGGCACAAGGCATAGCCAAGTGCTGCAACTACCTGAAACATGCACTGTTCCCTTATAACATCACACCCTGGGGTGTGTGATCCAACCTATAAGATGGCCTTTAATTTGTTTAAAAAAATGTAGTTCAGGTGAGGTGAGTGGTTATAAGAAAATAATCAACATTCAAGTGATGTGTTTCAACAAATAAGGTTAAAGGATTTTAGTAGCCTATAAATGCATTATATTATATTATCAAAGATGCCTTGCATAGTGGGGTTGGGGGGGTAACAGTGCAATTTTCTGTTTTAACACTAAGTCCTCATATGCCCCTACCTGTGTGTGAATGTCTGTGAGCATCTGACATGGTGTGCTTTTTGTTCTGCTTTCTGGTTTAGTCCCAGTCCTCAAACAAGCAGGATACCAGGCAGGTGTCTTGTGTTCTACATCTCCCTACAGCCATGTCACATGTTATTCACTTCAGAGATGTTAGACTACATAGTGTAAAAGCAAGGCTGTATTTAAAGACCTCCTAATGTCAGGCAAAACCTTAATAAAATACAAAATTCAGCTGTTTTAAATATTTTGGTATGTATCATTCCCTTTTAATTCATAGACATAAAAATAATCATCATCATTGTCCCCTAAACTGTTTATTTACACATGCAATTACAATTTCTTTGCTTGTGACATCACAGTCATCTTCTTCTTCTCCTTCCCCAGATATCCCCCCCACCTATTTCATTTCCCCCTCCACTGTCCCATTTTCCCACACAACCTTTGAAAATAAAAGTTGCTATTAGTAAGTCAGATACTGTCATTAATATAAACCTGCTGATGCGGTCTCACGCAGAGAAGATGATGTCAATTGCAGAACCCAACCTGTGTACATGAGGCATAAGGAAAGTTATCCTGTTCTCAGAATAACTTCAATAGTCTTAGGGGAAATAAGCATTTGTCAATGCCGAACATTCACTTGCAAGTATTTGCAGTGGTGTTTAGTACAGGTACTGGCTTCAGGGGAGCGAGGAGGAAACAATGAGAGCATCAGGTGCCACTTGGCTGAAGCTGCACCATAAATGCAGGAAGGAAGTGAACTGGAACGGTCCCAGCACTGATCCCAGAGTTACCTCGCTGGTTACTCCCCTCTCCCTGGATTTGATCCTATTTACCACCACCATCTGCCTTGCTTGCTCCCATCATCTCTTATGGCACATTATTCTATGTGACCACCACCCTCTCTGTGAAGAAAACTGCTCTCATATTTCCTCTTAATCTACCCCCAGCCAATTTCATATCATGCCCCCTCATTCTTGTACTCCTTCTACATTGGATAAAGTCTGCCCCTGCACCTTGTTTATGACTTTAGGGTACTTGAACATGTCTATCATGTCCCCGCTCTCCCTCCTTTCCTCCAGTGAGTACATATCAAGGTTCTTTAATCTCTCCTAATAGGGTCTGTGTATATATGGTCTTGTCTCTTTAAGACTCCTTAAGTATAGTCATGCACTCAGGAAATAGAGTGCACGTATAACCAGTTTGAGACAGTGTGCTAAGACTCCAGTGTGTCTGCTGAGCTTACTTAGTTATGTGTTATGCAGTTGGAAAATAAATATTGCAGGAAAATAAATATAAGATAGCTGTTTTACTTAAATGAGTCTTGGAATCTGTTCTGCGATCCTGCTCCTGTTTGCTATAGTGGTCTCCAGTGAAACTCTGCAGAAACTAATGGAAGAATCACAGGTATCAGAAAAGTATACAACATGGTGTCAGAAGTGAAAGCCAATCCAGGAGAGACACAATATAAAATACAGAGAACCCAGGACCAGAAAACAGTGAGTACCCAGAATATAGCTAAAAATACCACCAACAGCTTAATCTGGTTCAAGGTCAGTTGGCATTCATCTGTATCCCCTTCCCCTGGGTCGTGCCTGAAAATAGGCAGGATTTGTCTAGTGCACTTACCCAGTCAACAAAAGCTAAATAAATAAATAAATAAAAATAGCAAAAGAAGATTTGCACAGTCTTAAACAGAACTGAAGTTAGAACTGAAAGTGTTGTGTGTGTTAGTCATGGAGCAATTCAAGCCACCCAATCCTTTAGCGTTAACTGGAAATCTTGGTGAAAATTGGAGCAGATGGGAACAAAGACTGCAACTTTACATGACAACAACTGGTGTCAGTGAGAAATCTGAAAATAGCTATTCTGTTACAATATTGGTGATGAAGGATTAGAATCATACAACACTATGAACATAACATATGCAGATCCTCAGGCACCCACAATGGCTGAAGTGCTTGAAGCATTTAGAAAGTACTGCAATCCAAGGGAAAATACTGTGTTTGAAAGACATCAATTCTGAGCAAACCCCATGCAAGAGTCAGCTGATATAGACCAATTTCTAACTGAGTTGAAACAAAAAGCAAGGAACTTTGAATTTGGTGACATGGAAGACCTGATGCTAAGAGACAAAAATTGTGTTTAGTGAGCCAGCCTGGTGGCACTGGGGGTTGAGGCGCTGGATGCCACACCTCGCTCCACGCCGGCAACCCAGGTTCGAGAGCAGACTTGGGTCGCTGGTGGATCGGCCAGGGGGAGATAGGCTTGAGTGTCTCACGACAGCTCACCTACTCCAGAGAGGGTTGATGCTACAGCCCACGTACTTGTCTGACTCCGAGCGGAGGCTCGGAGTACTACTAGCCCCTAGTGGTAGGGGATGGGTGGCCACTATGCAGCGTGATGTCACGCTCAACGTCTTGATGTCAGGGGTCTCACGCTGTAGGGGTGGGAGAAAAGGAGGAAAATGCCTGCCATCACCGGGAAGATGGAACCCTGGAGATGTGCCTTCAATGTGATTTCACCTGCCCGATGGCCCCCGAACTGATGAAATGTAAGTGATGGGGCATAGGGACTCTGCCCCATCCCCTCTCGGGGGTTAAGCTGAAGCTCCATGGGGATCAGGGGGTCATTCAGGCAGGGTGGAAGGTAGAGGAATGTCTGCCTTGGGGCTCCTGAAGGGTCAGGGATGGCAGGCTGGGAGGCAAACAAACAGAAGAAAAAAATTGTGTTTAGGTGTAACCTATGATGCTCTTAAAGAGAAACTTCTAGCTGATCCTGATTTAACATTAGAAGAAGCTGTAAACATTTGCAGAGTGAAACAGATCACAAAGGCCCTGGTGCAAGCAATGGCAGGAAGCACCCAGGAGAGGTCAGTACAAGCTCTCATACAGCACAGTGTTAAAAGGAGAACAGACAATGGAACAAACATAGCACACAGAAGTGCTTCATACAACATTCTGTGTTACGAGCCATGTACCATCTTGGTTGCCCTACTGTAGACTGCCTCCATCCTGTCAATGTCCTTGCAGAGTTCTGGCCTCCTCCAGAATTGCACACAGTACTGTAGGTGAGGCCTCACTAGTGCATTATACAATGCATTCCACCTCACACCTTCTGCTAGTGATACCTCTGGCCATGCACCCCAGTATGCCACTGGCCCTCCTCGCAACGTTTGTGCTCTGTTTTGACACATTTAGGTAATCAGAAATGATAACTCCTAGGTCTCTTTCCTCCTTGTTGATCATCAGCACCTCCCCCCCATTCCGGTAGCTCTTCCCAGGGTTACCTCTTCTCAGGTGCATTATTTTGCACTTCTTTGCACTGAACCTCAGTTGCCACTCCTCAGACCATTTTACAAGCCTCTCCATGTCCTGCTCATTTTCTCCACCCCTTCTGGAGTATTCTCTCTGTTATAAATGTTGGTGTCTTCTGTAAAGAGGCAGACCTTTCCTTTGAGTCCTTTTGCAATGTCTGTAATGAAGACATTGAACAGGACTGGTCCCAGGAGTGATCCTTGATGTACCCTGCTGGTCATCCCCTCTCCCAGATTGGATCCCATTACCACCACCCTCTACCTCCTGTCTGTTGGCCAGTTTCTAACCCAGTTTATCAGCGTGTGCCCCATGGCCAGACTACCCATCTTGTTAATCAGCCTTCTATGTTGGATGGTGTTGAAGGCTTTGCTGAAATCAAGGTACGTGTTGCCCACTGCCCCTCCCTGATTTACTTCCTTAATGAGGCATTAGGGTTTCCAACCCTTTTTTTTTAATTGAAAGTTTATTAATATTCAAAAAAAACAAAACAAACAAACTTACATCGGATATGTACAGACAGGATACAGAAGTGTATGCCCCTCCTCCATCTCCCCAGCCCCCACTCCTTCCTTCCCCTTCCCCTCCCTCCTTTCCATCCCACCCAAGCGCCATAAATTTGCGGAGGTATACAGAGTGAATGATCTAACCCTTGCTAAATGAAGTCATATCTGATGATTTACAGAGAACAAAGAGCATGCAGCATTTCCCATCTCTTTTTGAAGGACCTCAGTCGATTTGAGAGGCTAGCCATCATTTTCTCCATATGGAGATTATGAATGAGCTCCTGAATCCATTCCATATAAGAAAGCTGGAAGGAATCTTGCCAATGCCGGAGCACTACATTCTTAACCAATATATATTTTAATAGATATATGATAGTGTCTATTCATTAATGGGAAGCCCATAAAGTCCCCTAACAGACATATCTCCAGGGTAAAATAATCCTATAAACCTAGGAGGGGATCTATTTTTGATTTGATGAGTTCCCACAAAGAAGAGACTTTAGAACATTCCAAGAACATATGGATTAGAGTGCCAATACTTGCATTACACCTGTTGCTTGGGGGCTTCTGCTCTACCCATTTTATACAGTTTGTACGGGGTCATATACATATCATTTAATATCTGCAATTGCATCAGTCTTAGTCTATCCTGCGTAATGAATTTGTGACAGTTCTCCCAGATTCTAGGCCATCTGGAGATGGATTGAGGGAAAAGATTTGTCCAATATCTAGAAATTCCATCCACTGCTGGAAACACCATGGAGTACAAAGTGGCGTATATAGAGGAAACAGCATGTGGGGCAAGTGCTAGGTCTCTACAGACAGGAACCCAAGAACCTGTAGTGTCTGATATAGAGTTAGTACTGAAGTAGTTAAGTAGCATATGTCGAATCTGATAAACCTTGAATGCCCATCGTTGTGCTAGCCCAAACTTACAGAGTATCTCAGGTGTATGCATCCAGCCATTATCCGGAGTATGGAAGTCTTTGGTCATGCAGTGTCGCAATTTTGGGAGCCAGTTGGGAGGGACCATCTTCCCACCCAACATAAGGTTGGGTTTTTGAAAGATAGGTTGTACTGGGCTAATATATTTGCATATTTCAAGGTAGCAGAAAGTTGTGAGTGAAATGAATGCCCAATTACTGTATGTTGGAGGTCAGGGGGCAATCTTCCTACCTTAATGTAAAGCAAGGCTTCAGGTGCTATACCAGCTGCAGTTATCATCTCTTTTTCTATTCTGAGCCATGTCAGGGTGTAGCTAGCAATTCCGGAGGCCTTGCTGGAGCAGTCCACTGGATGTATTTACTCAATTGACTGGCCCAGTGGTATATACCGAAATGTGATAATTTCAACCTCCCAGGGTCTTTGAGGTTGCTGGTTTATGGAAAGGCCCATCTCAGGAGTTTCTCTTTCTATAAAAATTGAGGTTAGACAGGTATGGGCAGATTTGGAAACATGTTTTAGGGATCAATTGATTTAAGAGGTTGAAGGGGTAAAAGAGGCATGGGAGAACATTCATTTTAATTATGTTTATTCGCCCCCATAAAGTTAGGGGGAGATTCTGCCACCAATTTAGATCCTATTGTATAGTTTTGAACAAGGCATGAAGGTTCAGTATAGGCATTTGGATTTCACTTTTAGAGAGCTGCAAACCTAAATATTTAAGGGTTTTGGGTGTCCAAGTAAGGCCTAGATCCATCACATCCTGTTTAAATACCTTATTATTAAGAGGAAAAACAGAGGTTTTGTCCATATTAAGTTTATAATTAGAATACGAGCTGTATTTGTCAATTAGTTGTAGTAGGCCCAGTAAGGAGGGCTTAATATGTGCAATGTGCAGGAGAATGTCATCCGCGTATGCTGCTACTTTTACCTCAGAAGATCCAAGTTTAATGCCTTTTATCCTTTGTGATATCTGTATAGAAACAAAAAGGGGTTCTAGATACAAATTAAATAATAGGAGGGGAGAGAGGGCAACCATGTCTTGTCCCTGCTGCTAGAGGAAATTAGGGAAAGTACCATTACAGAAAATGTGTGCAGTTGGACCAATATATAGCACCTGGATCCAGGAGAAACCTGGAAGAAATCCATATCTGTGAAGGGCTCTAAACAGGAATTGCCAGTCCACTCTATCAAAAGCCTTCTCTGCGTCCAGGAGACCAAAGTCATTGTAAGGGCATCCCTAGTTGTAGAAGACATGATATAAATAGCACAAATTGTCTTCGTGGACCGTCCTCTCATGAAACCAACTTGGTCTTGGCCTATGAGAGAAAGTGCCCAATCAATCCATTCAGCTAATAGTTTGGCAAAATTTTGGCACAGTTGAGTAGTGATATGGGTCGATGACTTGAGACATGGGATGGGTTCCTCCCAGGTTTAGGTAGGACTATAATGGTGGCTTCCAGAAATCTGGGGTCAAACCCTCCAGTATTCAGCACACTATGAAAGACAGCCAGGAGCCAGGGGGGCAATTGTTTTGTGAATTTCCTGTAGAAATTAGATAAATATCTATCAGGTCCTGGGGCTTTATCTGAGGGGAGATGTTTAATTACCCTAACAATATCATCCACCATAAAAGGTGTTAACATTCCTTCGGCCTGCACCACAGTGAGAACAGGCAGAGAGAGATGTTCCAGGTAGTGGTCTACTGCGGTCTGGGGGGTCGGTTGTATATTTGGCTATATAGGTTTCTATAATATTGCTCAAACTCATAGGAGATTTCTTTGGCTTGAACCAGCAAGGGACCTTGGGGTTCTTGCTGTATTGCTGCAATGAACCTTGAAGATTCTTGCTGCTTGGGCCTGAAGGCTAACAAATGTGCTGCCTTCTCACCCTGTTCAGTATAATGGGCTTTAGATTTTAGGATTGCCCCTTTCTGCCTTTCTCTTAACAGCTCAGAGTATTTATCCTGTAACTTGATAAGGAGTTCTCTTTCTGAACCAGTAGTTTGGTTAGATAGGTATTTCTCTTTGTCTCTAATTTGATCCAGTAGCAATTTAGTCTCCTGTTCTGCCCATTTTTTCTTTGCTATCGATAATTTAATAAGTTCTCCCTGAATAAAACATTTAAGGGCCCCCCCATTCCATAGATGGTGATTGTGTCGTGCCACAGTTGTCTGCTTTAAACTGATCTATGGATGTGGTAATACTATCTGTAATCTGCTTATCTTTTAAGAATTGATCATATAGTCTCCATATTTTGTCAGTTACCTTGTTGAGTGTCAGGGAGAGGAGGCAAGATACTGGTCGCAGCCTACTCCAGGTTCCAGTCTACTGTCAGGAGTGCTTTGCTTATCAAAAGGTAGTCGATCCTAGAAGCTGAGCCATGGACTGGAGATTGGAAGGTGAATTCATGTATGCATTGTGTAAAAGTAAAAGGAAAAGCTCTGGTTAGCAAAATTGCCACGCCCTTATTGTTCCGGCTGTCTCCAGCTGCAAAGACGTGTCCCATCTGCTGCCTCCTCAATACATTGCCCTCTAGTTCTAAAAGGTGGGTTTCTTGCAGCATAATCACATCACTATATAGAACCCCTAAGTGCTTAAGTAGCTTCATGCACTTAAAGGGGTGGCGGGCTCCCTTTACATTCCATGAACAGAACTTAAATTATGACACCATATGGTAAGCATACTTGTGAAAATCTAACACTCCACTGCATAGGGATTAATAACCAGCTTAAAAACCATTCCAAGTTTCCCTGTTGGTACTTGTTAGTCCCTCCCCATTTAACCCAAGTAGTGAAATCCCACACCCCTCTACCCCCCAGATCCACACCCCAAAACCTCCCATCCCTCCCACAGGCCAAAAGTGGCCACATAGACAATAACAATTCACAGTACAAAACTTTGAAACACACCCAATCCCTGAAACCAATTAAAGAGACGAAACTATGGGAACTACCCCCCCCAACATAATGGCCCATGGTGATCAGCTTTCCATTACAACCCCCTTCCTCCACCCACCTGGCTACTATAAACAAGAGACAATAGCTCAAGACTTCTCATTTCAATGAATGAATGGGATCTTTCCAAGCAGTGTATTGGAAACCATCAGGGTTCCTCCACACTTGTGGTTCAGTTATGGTGAAATACCCAAAATTCCCTGTAGAGGGAGAAAATAACTCCCCCCGTGTACTAAAATAGATAACTGGTTCCCAATACCAGTTTGAAGCTTAAATTAACACTTCAAATTAAAAACATCTTAGCTGACAAATCAGTTTCTATAATGTAAACAATCCTTAGTATGATTCTTCTCCCATAATATGGGGGGGGGTGTAAAACAGCCTCCCAGGTGGTAATAAACATGAATAAAAAGGGCCATTAACTGCATAGCCCAGAAATTAGTGGCACGCTAATAGGTCTGTGGACACAGGTTACAGTGTGCAGGGACAGTTAAAAGGAGAGTATTGTAAATACAGCAGGAATATCATTGTAAAACAGAGCATACTGCAAAGGGAAAAATAATTTAGTGAAAAGTTTGGAACCTCTGTCAGTACAGTCATAAATAGAAAACGGAACTGTACAAGTCTATCTTCAGGAGACAAATGATGGACATATGAGCTTGAGGCTCAGAGACAGTATCTTTACTATGGGTGAAGCCGAATATCATGTCTTCATAGACATGATATGGGGTAAGTCAAAATATAAGCATCCGTCCCAATAACACAATAAATAAGCCAAACTTCAGGAGATACTTGGTAGCGGGAGTAATAGATGCTCAAAGGGCTGTTCACATAGATTCTCTTGCTTAAAATGACCCAAGGAAAATGCCTGCAATCCTCCAGGCTCCATCAATGGTCAGTAAATAAAGCTGGTCTTTTATTCTTGAAAAACTCCATCGCTGGGTCGGTTTCCTCAAACGATGACCAGGACCCATCCAGGAATACCTGAAATCTTGCAGGATAAGCCATCCGAAACTTGATTCCAGCTGCTTTGCATTTGGAGATGATCAGATGAAACAGGGCTCTGCGCTGGCGAACAGTAGGTGGCAGATCTTGCATGACCTGAATTTTCTTCCCTTTCCACAGGACGTCTTGAATTTCTCTCAGCTTTGTCAAGACATATTGTTTTTCCTGAAAATTCAGGAAGCGAAAGATTAGAGGTTGTGGCTGAGCATTAGGCGAGGGCATTGTAAGTAATGCCGGTGGGATCTCTCTAAAATATAAAGTTCAAAAGGAGAGGCCCAGCCAATTTAGCAAGCAACATTTGAACAAATAAAATGGTTTCAGTTCCTTCCTCCTTCTTGGGGAGCCCAATGATTGCAACATTGTTTCATCGACTTCTACCCTCCAAATCTTCTATTTTTGCTTCCAGCTTTTTGAGGTGCTGATGGTTTACTGTAATGAGGGAGTCCATCTTATCTGCTCCTTTTTCCACTGAAATTATTCAGGTCACGTTATCTGCGGCATGTCCGATAACATTTTCCAGGGCATCCGAGATATTTTTCACTTCAATGACAATCGAGCAGATCTCCTCTTTGAAGGGATTAAACTCGAGGAGGAATCGCTCCAGAGTTAGAGGAGACGATTCTGGGGCAGACAGTAAGAAGATAGTTGCTGCATGCATGTGGCCTGTGGTAGGAAGCTGCACCCTGGGCTTCTTCGGATTTGTCTCTGGAGTGACCGGTGGCGTATGCTGAGGCACCGCATCGCATCCACCTCCATTCCAGACAAAACAGATCTCCAGCAGACAGGAGGGATTCAGTTGTCCATCGTTCAAGAAAATCCCAAGCAAAATGCACTAAATTAGTATATAAATATTAGAGAAAAGAGCCAGGTGAGTGAGCACTGTCGGGCACATCTTATTCGGTCAGCTGCATCACATGACTCACAGGTTTTCCAATCCTAATGCCCCCCATGAGACTGACAGGCATTGGGGGTATGCCTTTGGGTCATCAGCCATAATGCTCACACCATTCACCCCTCCCCACCCTGCAGACACTGACAGGCATCCAAGGTGGGCCTTGGGGTTTTCAGCCCTAATGCTCACCCCATTCCATGGAAATAAGCTGAGATGGGTGCAGTATAGGAGAATGGTTTTAAGCGTTAGGGCTGAAGACCCAAGCACACCTTGACACCTGCCACTGTCTGCAGGGTGGTGGTGGGAGTTGTATGGCATAAGCATTAAGACCGAAGACCACAAGACACACCCCTGATGCCTGTCAGTCTCTGCAGGGTGAGGTGTTATGGTTGAAAACCCTAACGCCCCTGGTGTTTGTTAATATTTTCACTCCAAATTTTCAACCTGGGCTTTTTGGGACCCCACTTCATGAACAAGGCACCATCATTTCATTACTCAGTCACAAAATATGATTTCTCACAGCGACTGTGCTATTTCATGCCACAGGTACAAAAGCACATTTCAGGCAGGATTTGAAAATTGACAGCTGTACTGTTCATAAGGTGGCATGGGAAAATGGCTATGTTAAAAATTGGAGCAAAACTATAGGAAATTACCAAAGTTATTCACGTGGTAGGAAATTTTCAATGAACCTGCCTAACATGGCAATTGCTAGGAATTCTTCCATCAGATTTTCAACATGGGCTTTTTGGTACCCCCACCACATAAAAACTGGCACTGTCATTTCCTTAAACTGTCCTGAAAGGTGATTTTGCACAGTGACTGCACAATCCTGTGCCGGAGGTGTGAAAACACATTTCAGGCAGGATGTGAAAAATGACAGCTATACTGTTCATGAGGTGGTGTGATAAAATGTATATGCTGAAAATTGGGAGTGAAAATATAAAAAATTTACAAAGTTATGCGCCTGCGTAGAAACTGCGTAACACACACACATACCGTGGCCATTTTTTGGAATTTTTAAACCAAATTTTCAACATGGCTTTTTTGGGACCTCACCTCATGAACAATGGCACTAGGATTTTGTTAATCCATCCCAAAAAGTGATTTTGCACAGCGACCACGCCATTCTGTGACACAGGTGTGAAAACATGCTTCAGGCAGGATGTGAAAAATGACAGTTATACTGTTCATGAGGAGGTGTGAAAAAATGACAATGTTGAAAATCTGGAGTGAAAACATTAAAAACTGGCAAAGTTACAAGCATGCATAGAAACTGTGCAATGCTAAGCTTGTAATGCAATTATTTGGGGATTGTTTCACCAGATTTTCAACATGGGCTTTTGGGACATCCCTTATGAACACTGTCACTGTCATTTCATTAACCAGAAAGATGATTCCATGCAGCGACCGCAAAATCACCTTTTGGGACTGAGTAATAAAATGACAATGCCAGTACTGTGGAGGGAATCCCAAGAACCCTATGTTGAAAATTTGGGGAGAAAATTCCTAAAATGGCTGAGATATCAACATAAGTTGAAAACTCCATTAATCGCCATTATACAGTGCTTACCTTCATTTCTCAGTTCCCGGTACAGCTCTGAAGAGTGCAGACATATCCCAGTCCAAAGAATATTTCAGCTGCTGCCCTCCACAGGTAAGTATAGGATAAGGGGGGTGGTGCAGGGAGATGAGTGTGCAGAGGGAGGGTCGGGATGTGGAGGAGGACAGGGGAGATGATGAGGAACTGTTTTTTTTAGGTAAAAAAAAAGATGCTGGGGAGTGTTTTCTTTTTTACAGCAGGTACATTTGCAAATTATTTTTGGGACACTGGGGTGGACTACCAGTGTTCCGGACAATTGAGGAAATAAATATGGGGACACTGTGGTGGGCTCCCCAGTGTCCTGGACTATTGGGTGGAGTATAGATAGGGACACTGGGAGTGGGCTCCCAGTGTCCCAGATTCTATATATGAGACATATGGGGACACTGGGAGTGGGTTCCACAGTGTCCATCAGTGGTAGCATGGGGGGATTGTATTGCCAACACGGGGCTTGGGCACCTCGATGTCGATGGGGGGAAAAGAGCGAGGGCTGGGGGAGCAAGCCGCACACAGCTAGTGTAGAAAGTGGAGGCAGAGGAAAAGGGCTGCAAGAGAAAGCCACAGCACAGCCAATGTTGAAGCAGGAGGGCAGAGGAGAGAGGATGGGGAGAGAGAGAGAGAAAGAGAGAGTACAGTGGCCGTAACTCCAGCCATGCACATTAGTGTGCATTGTAATGCCATGGCTGGAGTTAAGCCTACAGAAAGAAATGAAGTGCTCCCATTGGAGTGGTTCATTTCTTTAAACTACAGAACATGTCATATCAGCAAAGCTGAACTTGTGTCATGACCAGGTGCTTGGTCATTTGGTGTACACTGCCGCATTGCAGTTTCAGCTGTAATTGTCTGCAGTGACACATCTCTCAAATGCCGTATTGTTCCAAGACGTTCCTTGCACAAGCACGAGTGAACACAAAAAGGGAAATGAATACAGAATTAAATTATATAGTAGCTGTTATATTTTTCCAGTGTTTCACCTATGATACCAGATTGTTTTTAACTGTTTATCCCAAGTTTCCAGCTAAATAAACATGAAGCTGGTCTTGACTGGGCATCAGGTAGTAGTAGTAGTAGTAGTAGTGAAGAATGTTTCTGCAATTTCAGAAAAGGATAGCCCAATTAAACCAAGACTCATTTACAATGGGGTTCCAACAAAACCTTTGCCATACCCAAAACCATGAGACCAGGAAGATCAGCACATCTGGATGGCCTCTCTCAAGCTGACCAGTCTTGACTGAGTTCAGAGACAACACAACATGCATAATGATGATTTCACAGTTATTCAGTATAATTTAAACACAGGCAACAACTGAAGTACTGTACTTTTTATCACAGTCAGCCATAAAACAACAGAGCAATGTATTGGTAGACGAATGGAATGAAATTTACTTCATGGGCCAGAAAAAGTTAATTATGTAGAAATAATTTCCAAGTTCCTAAAAAAATGTCTAATTAACTGCACAGACATATTTCAATGCCTGACAAGAAACGTTAGTTTCTCAGAATCCTGACATCTACTGAAGATGCCAGAGTAAAGCAGGCTTTTATGGAAACATTAAAAACACACATCAGGTGTCTAACTAACTACCTGCTGTTTCCTTCTGATTGCTTTTTCTAGCATTGTGTGGGCAAAGTTTGAAGGGGATATTGATCCCTTGCAGGGTATGCAACCAGAGAGAATAAGACTGTCTTACACTGAAATCATGCTGGAATTTAGTTACTGAATTTTCAAAATTCAAATCAAATGTGGTCATTAAGATGGGTGACTTTGGCCAGATCATTGCTTGAGAAGTGGATGACTGAGGTTCTTGCCCTTGGCCCTGATCCCTTCTTGACCTGCAGAGGTTAAGCACATTTCCTAGATGGTGCCTCCAATTAAAGGGAAAAGGGTGTATGCTGACAAACTAAGTGTGTGAGTATCTTGTTTTGAATACTCGGCAGCTCAGATATTCAACTATTCATTGTCGGTTATTAAGCACACAGAGGGGGATGAAATGAAAACACTTCACTAGCCTTCCTCAGGTTGTCAGGGCTAGTCATGTGACAACCATTTCCCCATCCCACTTCATATAAAGTCCCCTCCCCCCATTGTCCCATACAAGCTTTGAAATAAAAAAAAAGTTGCTGGCAATGTGCAGATCTCTGCCGTTTTGACATATTCCATCCTTCTTGGTCAAGGCCAATTACACATGTAGGCTGGCATAGAAACATATAAATCTGGAAGAGTGCTGGCAGAAAAGGACCACTAGGCCTACCTAGTCTGCCCAAGGGCTCCCTGCATACTGCACCTCCGCAGACCTTAACTGGACTCTGGTGACTCTCCCCCTACCTGTTTCTGTAATATGCCCTTGTGTCTAGCCCAAGCATACTTGAAGCCTTCCACCATTCTAGCCTCCACAACTTTGACTGGCAGTTGGCTCAATGCTTCTACTACCTTTTCCATCAAGAAGTAGTTTGCCATATCCTCCCTGAAATTTCCCCCCTCCAGTTCCATTGTATGCCCTCTAATCCTGGAGCTAATTATCTTTTGGAAGAGCCTCCCTCCCTGCACTCTGTTCACCCCTGTGAGGTACTTGAATTTCTTGATCATGTCACCACTCACTCTTCTGTCCTCCAGATTGTACATGACAATATCCCTCAGTCTCTCCTCATAGGGCTTCCCTTGCAACCTCGGCACCATCTTAGTTGCCCTTCTCTGGACCACCTTCACCCTTTCTGTGTCCTTCCAAAGTGCAGTCTCAAGAACTGAGCACAGTATTCCTGGTGGGGGCATACCAGAAGCGGTTCAGTGGCAACATTCCTCCTCCTCCTCCTGCTGGTGATGCCCTTTCTAGGCACCCCAGCATCACACTAACCCTGCCCATGGCCTTGTCAGTTCAGTTCAATTTTATTGGTTGGCAAACAATATTGTCATTAAAAGTTTTACAGCTTATAAATACAAAGCATCAAAATAAACAAAATGAGTGCAGTAAATTAAAAACGTGTTAAATACAGTCTGGATCCAGATGAGAAACATATTAAACCTTGCTTTTACAGTGAAAAAAAATCACTTAGGGACAAATATTTAATTTTTTACACTCATACAATTATTGCAGAATGTTCAAGATGATCTACCCAAACCTATTTTGGTACACCTATGTAGTGTCTTCATTGCTTGGTAATATATGTTTTTTTTTTCAGTTCTATGATGTTTCAAAACTTTGCTAATCTAGCCAACAGCTCCCTATTGCTAGAATTTAACATATAGGCAACCTGATATCTGGGTTGCATATCCAGAGTTGCCAGTACGTTACCCAGGTATAGGCTCCTTTCAAAGCCATAAAGAAGGCAAAGAATTAACAGATGTGTCATGTTGTCTTCTCCAGTCTTACACTCACAGTTTCTCACTGTGCTCTTACCAAAAATTACTCTGAGTCTCTGGCTGTCATTGTACTCAAATCCTAATCTTGTGAGTGTTTTTCTCTTGCTTTGCTCTTTCATTATAGATAAATAGGGTTCCATCCCCAAATCTCTCTTTTTGTAAGTACCCAACCATATACTGGTTTGCAATTTCTACTCATATCCACTTCTTTCTGGGTATGGATTTCCCTAATTTTATCTTTTATATATGTTTCCATTATTTCTATGGGGTTTATGAAGCTCCCAGACAAGCAACCCAATAAGCCATAGGGTTTCAATATATTTTATAGGGTTTGAAAGCTTGTGCGAAAACTCTTCTCACATGTACTTTATTGTTTCCTCTAAACATTCTCAAGGTAATCTTGTCTCTTTCATGTTGTAAAACTTTATCCAGTATATGGACAATCTCTGCTCAATATTACACCTTACTGGTGTCTCAGTTCTAGTCTGGTTAGTGTGGAGGGGGCCCTATGGGAAGACGCAGAAGTCTTTTGTAAAATGTACTCATTATTTCTTCCAGTGAGTCTGTATTCTGTTGGCCCCAAATTTCAACCCCGTATGATATCTGGCTTTTTATTTGGCACTGAGCAAGTAAGGAGACTACTGAGAAACATAGGGGGCTGGATATTCAAACTGCACTATTTTGTGGTGCAAGCCCTTGTGCTGCACAAAATAGTTTCGCAGGGGTGTGTCCAGAGCGATATTCAAAGGAGTTGCGCCCTTGAGCAACTCCTTTGAACATCACCCTCTGGCCACAGCCACTGTGCATGGCGCAGTGGAACTTGTGCCACCGCAAGTGGTCAGAGTGGAGCATTCAACTTGCGGTGGTGCAAGTACCATTGCGCCATGCGCAAAATCCCCATATTCAAATGGTGACATGCAAATGGGGCCATAATTCATGCAAGGCAGGGGGCCATTTGCATCTGATTATGGCCCCATTTGCATGCCATTAGCATGCAGGTGCACCAATCCCCGAGGACTTGCACCTGGCACCCTGCCAGGCAGCAGCCGTCGGGGACCAACGCCCCCTGCAGCCCGATCACGGGCAAAACAGTGTACAATCCCACCACCACCCCCCACTGGCCCGATCACGGGCATAGTTTAATCCCCCACCAGCCCGATCGCGGGCAGCAATGTGGCTCCCCGAACGTATCCCTGGTGGTCCAGTGGACCGAAAGCCGATCGCGGGCAGTAGTTGTTAAACCCCCTCCTCCGCATTCATCCCTGGTGGTCAGTGGACGAAAGCCCAATCGCAGGCAGTAGTCATTCAAAAACCCCGAACATAGCCCTGGTGGCTAGTGTCCCCACCCACCCACCCACCAGCAGCCCCACCACCCTGCTTCCCCAGCAGCTGGCGGCAGCATCACCCGCCTGCCACGCACACTCCGCCGACTGACTGCCTGGTAGGGCTGCATGCCCATTGGTGCAGAGCAAGAGCCAATGGGCGTGCAGCTTCCATACTGTCAAGACAGTCAGTTTGTGAATGAATAGATGTATTCATTCACAATCTGAACTGTCATATGCAATATGGGCTACACACCATTAGCTCTTGCTCTGCACCAATGGGCGTGCAGCCTACTGAAGAATCAGTCGGCGGCAGTGGAACGAGCAGGTGGGATGCTGCCGCCCGCCGGCTGCGGGGGAGTGGGGTGGTGGGCTAATGGGTGAGTTGGGTGGAGGACACTAGCCACCAGGGCTATGTTCAGGGGTGTTTCTTAAATGACTACTGCCAGCGATCAGGCTTTCGGTCCACTGGACCACCAGGGATGAATTCGGAAGGGGGGGTTTATTAGACAACCACTGCCCGCGATCGGGCTTTTCGGTCCACTGGACCACCAGGGATACGTTCGGGGTGAGCCACATTGCTGCCCGCAATCGGCTGGTGGGGGGGGATTAAACTATGCCCATGATTGGGCCAGTGGGGGTGGTGGTGAGGATTTACAGTCAGCTGCCGCGATCGTAGGCTGCGGGGGGCACAGGGACTGGGTTGGGGGCCAGCCACAGGTGGCAGCTGCTGTGTTGCGCCCTGCAATGCAGCAGCTCACCTGTGGGTGGCCCTCGACTTAAGCCTTTTTTATTGGCTCAAAGTTGTGCAGGCGCAGGTTGGGGGTTGCGCCTGCACAACTCTGCACAGCCCGGCTAAATATTGGACTGTGCAGTTTTACCATAGTTCCTCCCCTCCAGTTCAGCATGCATTCATTTGCATTGCGCTGTTGCTCAGCCTGTTTTCAGTTGCGCAACTGCCTCCTGCTGAATATTGCAGAATGGAGCAAGTTCGGACTTGTGCAGGCGCAACCCTATTGTGCATGGTGCAACCCTTTTGAATATCTGGCCCAGGAACTTCTTGTCTCAGAACAGGAAGATCAGGAGCTAAAAGGGTGCAGAGACAGTAAGTAAGTAGGGAGAGAAGAGAAGAGAAGAAAAAAAAAGAATTAAACAAACAGAGAAAAGAGTAAGTATTCCAAATAACAGTTAGGGGGCCAGAAAAAAGACATGTTGGGAGTGGTGCAGTGCAGTGGCTGTGGAGCAGCAGTCTTCCGGGAGATGTTCTGGAGGATGCAGTGTTGTCCCATCTGCAGACACCTCTCTGGGCTGAGGGAGGAGGTTGCTCATCTCCAGGCTGAGTTGGCCAGGATTTGTGGGACCTCCTGTCCCACCCAGGGACCACCAGGGTCACTGCCACTGCCTCAAAGGTTGCCAAGAAAGAGGAGTGGTTGGACCACAGTGGGCTCAGGGAGGCTGAGGGTGGTGGAAGAGAGGTGCATCCCTCCAGTTGTACCTCTCCACAATTTCTATGCCGTTCTGGAAAAGTGTGGTTCCTCTATGGAGGCACCCACTGCAGAGACCAAAGAGGATGCTGGGAACCTCCACAAAGGAGACCCACAGGAGGGTGGCATGGGACCCCACATTGGAAGAAAACAAATCCTGGTGGGGGACTGCATTGTTAGGAAGGTAGAACTGGGGGAGGAAGGGGAAAGGGAGGTAAGGTGCCTGCCTGGTGCCATGGCTTTGAGGGACAGGGAGCGAATCCTTAGGATCGCAGGAGCAGCTGCACAGGGGAGGGAGCTAGATGTCATTGTCCACCTAGGGACAAATGACCTGGCTAAGAAAGGGATCAGAGCAGTGCAAGAAGCATTTGTAGAGATGGGGAGGGGCCTTAGACAAATTGCACACACAGTAACCTTCTCGGAGGTGCTGCCTGTCTATGGCATGGGTGAGGCTATGGTGCTCCACACCATGGGATTCAATCAGTGGTTGAAAAACTGGTGCAGAGCTCAGGGATTTGGCTTCACTGAGGACTGGGGGTCCACCTGGAGGGATGCAGGCCTATACTGTCATGATGGTCTGCATCTGTCCAGGAGGGGAACCAGGATCCTAGGTGATAGATTTAAATACTTAATTGACAAGCATTTAAACTAGCCATGGGGGGGAGACACTGGAAAGAAGTAGAGAAATCCTAGCCACCCCCAAAATATCAGGGTACTAAGTGAGGTAGACACCAACATAGAGATGTCAATAGGAAGAAGCGCAGGGGTAAATGGAGAAAGTGACAAATGCAATAAGGACAGGGATGGGGCAAAAAGAGGTAAGGCCATCAAGAAATGGAGAGTAATGAGTACCAATACCCGTAGTCTGGGCAACAAGCTCCCTGAACTGGTTGCCTTGATGGAAGAGGGATGTCTGGATATTGTAGCAGTCACAGAAACATGGTACACAGAGAACCATGTCTGGGATGTTAACATACCTGGGTACACAACCTACAGGAGAGACAGGGAGGGCTGAAGGGGGGGAGTAGCTCTCTATGCAAGGGAAGGGATAAAAGCAACCAAACAAAAGAGTAAACAGGGAGGGGAGGAGAGGAGGCACTGTGGGTCACCTTAGAGACTGGAAATGGCACCACAGTCCGCACAGGGGTTGTATATAGACCCCCATGTCAGGGGGAGGGAATGGACAAAGATATGATAGAAGGCATACTTAGGATGGCAGAGAAAGGGGAGATACTGTTGATGGGGGACCTTAATATGCCAGATGTTAACTGGAGCACCTTTGCCAGCCACATCCAAAAGCAGGACCATTCTTGATGCCCTTCAGGTGGCATGCCTCAGACAGCTAGTTTTGGAACCTAGTCATGAGGGAGCAATCTTAGACCTTGTACTCTCAAATGGGGACAGTGAGAAGATCTCAGATCTAGAAGTGGGTAGCCATTTGGGAACAAGTGACCACCAAACAGTGTGGTTCATGATAAACTCTGCTACAGAGTCAAGCCATACAAAAGTGAGGGTTCTGGACTTCAGGAGGGCTGACTTTGGCAAGATGGGAGAGTGCCTCAGAAAAGCACTAGCAAACAGGCTAGAAGGAGGTGTGGAGCAACAATGGAGAATCATCAAAACTGCCATCACAGAGGCAACAAGCCTTTGTGTGAAGCAAATAAACAAATCAAAATGAAAGAAAAAGCCACTATGGTTCTCAAAAGAGGTGGCGGTGAAGGTTAGGGAGAAAAAGATAGCATTTAGGAAGTATAAGAAACACAGAAGGAGCAGGACAGAGAACTGTACCAATTAAGGCAGAATGAAGCAGGGAGGGTAGTCAGAATAGCAAAGGCACAAACTGAGGAAAATATAGCTAACTCAGTTAAGAAGGGGGATAAAACCTTTTATAGGTATATCAGGGAGCGTAGAAAGACAAAGGGAGGGATAGTGAGGCTGAATAGAATGGATGGTGGGTGGGCAGAGAGTGACAGTGAAAAACAGGGATACTGAATGAATACTTCTGTTCAGTATTCACAAAAGAGGAAGTGGGAGGTGCAAATCCAATTAACAGAAGCACTCTGGAGAAAGGGGTCGATCCCAGTCCTTTCACAGAAGAAAGGGTTCTGAAGAACTCTTAAAACTGATAGTGGACAAAGCAATAGGGCCAGATGGAATTCACCCCAGAATTCTAAAAGAATTAAGCAGAGTGCTAGTGACACCATTGACTACCCTTTTTAACAAAGCATGGAAGGATGGTGTGGTACCCGAGGACTGGAAGAAGGTGGATGTGATTCCCCTTCACAAAAGTGGGACTAAGACAGAGGCAGGAAACTACAGACCTGTCAGTTTGACCTCTGTGGTAGGGAAAGTGATGGAATCACTTCTGAACAAAAAAACTGTTGAGTACCTAGAGGCCAGTGGGGCTGAGGACCCAAGGCAGCATGGGTTCACAGTGGGAAGGTCATGTCAGGCAGATCTAATTGATTTCTTTGACTGGGTGACCAAAGTAGTAGACCAGGAGGGGCTGTGGACATGGCCTACCTAGACTTTAGCAAGGCATTTGACACAGTTCCACACAAAAGATTAGTAGTCAAATTAACCAGCTTGGGAGTGGGTCCCAGGGTGGTAGCCTGGAGTAAAACACTGGCTGAACAACAGGACACAGAGGCAATTGTAAATGGAGTCTACTCTGAAGAAGAGGGGTTACTAGTGGGGTGCACGGGTTCAGTACTGGGTCCTGTCTTTTTAATGTCTTTATAAGTGACATTGCAGAGGGACTGGAAGGAAAAGGATGCCTCTTTGCAGATGACACAAAGATCTGCAACAGGGTTGATACACAAGGAGGTGTGGAAAGGATAAGAAGGGACTTGGCAAGGTTGGAGGAATGGTCAGAAGTATGGCAGCTTGGATTCAATGTAAAGAAGTGCAAAGTAATGCACCTGGGAAACAAAAACCCAGGGGAAGATTACACAATTTGGGGGGAGGTAGTAACAACAACAAAAATGCTAAGAGACCTAGGGGTAATCATAACAGATGACCTTAAGGTTGGCAAGCAATGTGAGAAGGCAGTAGGGAGGGCTGGGGGATACTGGGATGTATAGGGAGAGGTATCACCAGCAAAAAACAGGAATTTATTATCCCCCTGTACAGACAGTTGGTGAGACCCCATCTGGAGTACTGTGTCCAGTTCTGGAGACCCCATCTCCGCAAGGACATAGACAGGATGGAGGCAGTTCAGAGGAGGGCAACTAAAATGGTGCAGGGTCTGCAAGAGAAGTCATATGAGGAGAGACTAAAGGAGCTTAATATGTATACCCTTGAGGAAAGGAGGGAGAGGGGACATGATAGAAACGTTTAAGTACCTCAGTGGAATCAACAAAGTCCAGGAGGGTAGCATCTTTCAGAAAAAGAGTTGTGCAAGAACAAGGGGACACAATCTGAAGATAGAGGGGGGATGGCTCAGGGGCAATGTGAGGAAGTATTTTTTCATAGAGAGGGTGGTGGATGCATGGAACAGCCTTCCTGAGGAGGTTGTGGGGTCTAAAACTGTGGGAGAATTCAAGAATGTATGGTACAGACATAAGGCAATTTTTGTGGGGGGTAGGAAGAAATAGGCTGTTGGTTAAATAGGATCTGTAGCTTATCCTCTAGATAGGGAAATGGGCAGACTAGGTGGGCCAAGCGGTCCTTATCTGCCATAAAAGTCTATGTTTCTATGTTTCTATACAGCCCTGTATAGAGTGTCCTCTGAACCTATAAGAGAATCTTTCCACTGTTGGTGTAAATCTCTTGATTTTTTTGTACCAAGAGTTTCTTTGTGTTCATTCCATTTCAGATTGTTTGTAAATGTTATTCCTAAGTAACAGAAGTTGTTAACACATCCTATTTTATGGTTGTTGCAAGTTAGACTGCAGTCACTCCCCTTTTTTTCTGAAACGTATTGTATTAGGTATTTAGTTTCCTCATTGCTTATCTGCAGGGATGCCTCAGCATATCCTTCATAAACTTTTTGCAGGCTTCTCTTTATCCCTAGATAACTAGCTGAAATTAAGAAGACATTGTCAGCATAAGCTAAATAAGGGCAATGCCTAGAGCCCACTCTAGGCATGTACAGCCCAGAGTCATATAACACTTCCAGCACCCTATTAAGATACAGGTTAAACAATGTAGGGGATAGGACACATCCCTGTCTCAGTCCGGTATTTGTTATGAATTTTGCTGTGTTATCTCCTTCTTTGTTATACTTATACTTGTTGTATTGTCTGTATATAATGCTATTAAGATATTTAGCATTGCAGGATCCAGCCCGTAACACTCCAGTACCTTCCAAAGCTTGTCTCTTCTAACTCTATCAAAAGCAGTTCTCAGATATATAAATATACAATACTGTTTCTGTTTCTTTAATGTTGTTGTACTTGTGTATCAAATGTGCAAGGACAAAGCACTGGTCGGTTGTGGAGTGTCCTGGCATGAATCCTGTCTGTGCCTCATCCATGATTTCTGTCTCATAAATTCATTCTAATATTCTTTTATGCAGGATTTTGGTAAATAGTTTTTGGGATGTATCCAAGAGGCTTATTGGTCTCCAGTGTTTAGGGTTGGTTTTACCTCTTTTTAAAAATGGATATAATTATATTTTTTCTCCATGTGGAGCTTATTTTCCCTGTTTTAATTATGTGATTATATATTTAATTTTTTTTTTTTTTAGGCAGGGAGCCCAAAGTTTTTGTCATACTGCTGCCACCTTAAAGTCTTCTGAAACAAACACCCCCAAAGTACCTTTCTTGCCCAGTGCCTGACACTGATCCAATACAATACTCAGCACCAGGGTTCCTGAACCCTAAGTGCACAGTTTTACGTGTTTTGGCATTGAACCCCAGCTGTCATGCCTTTACCCACTCATTTAGTTTCCCTAGATTCCTGCACATTGTCCCTAGTCTCTCCTGTGTGTACTCCTTATTGTAGATCTTGGTGTTATCTTCAAACAGACAAACCTTCTCTTAAAATTCCTGTGCAATGTCCCCAATGAAGACACAAGTATTGAAGAGGACTGGTCCCAGCACTGAACCATGCGGTATCCTACTGGTGTCCCTCCATCCTTAGAACATGTGCCATATACTACTCCCCTGTCTCCTATCTGTTAGCCAGTTGTGAATTACAGTTATCATTTTGTCCCTGCCTCCAAATTGGTCAGCTTCCGAATCATCCTTCTGTGCAGCACAGTATTGAAGGCTTTGCTGATGTCTAGATATGGTATGTCTACTGCCCTCCCTGATTTATTTCCTATGGTTGCCCAGACAAAGAAATCTAACAGAATTGGATGCACGATCATCCTACCTGAGAACTGGTGCTGTCTGTGGTTCTGCAGCCAACTTGCTTCTAGGTAATCAACCAGTCTCTCATTTAGTATGGTTTCTTTTAGTTTTCCCACCAATAAAGTTAGGCTGACTGGACTGTAGTTGCTAGATTCCTCCCTACTGCCATTCTTAAACAGAGGGACCACATCAGCCATTCTACAGTTCATCAAATCGCTCCTGTTTCCAGTACACTGTTGAGCAAAGCTGTCATTGTAGCAGCTTGTACTTCTCTGTGCTCCCTCAATACACTTGGCTATATCCCATCTGGTCTCATTGTTTTATCCACTTTAAGGGTTGCAAGTCCTTTCAATATTCTTTCCACTGAAAGTGGTCTTGTATCCACCCCCTCTCCACCTCTGTTCTTACTTGTCTCTAGTCGCCCTTCCCTCTACTGTAAGAGTGAACAAAAATACCTGTTCAAAATATCAGCTTTTTCTTATGAACATAGGAACATGTGAATCTGCTAGCAGAAACAGGCCTCATGATCTATCAAGTCTGCTCAAGTGTGCAGCTAGCACCCCTAGACTGCAGCTGCCTCACCCCCAACCTTCCACACAGTCTCCATCTTTTTCCCTTCTTAGCCTCACTATCCAACCCCTAGCTTTTTTCTTCTCACTGACATATTGAAAAAAAGTCTTATCTCCCTTCCTCACTTCCTTTGCAGTCCTTTCCTCTGCCTGTGCCTTGGCTCTCCTAACCACCTTGCTGGTTACCTCTGCCTTCCCTGTTCTTGATCCATTGAGTTTCTTTGTAATTTTTAAATGCTGCCCTTTTTTCTTTCACAGCCTTTGCCATCTCCTTGGAGAACCATAATAATCTCATTTTCCGTCTGCTTTTCCTACCTTTTTCACACAGAGGCTTGTTGCCCTAAAGATGCCATCCCTTATTCCTTCCATTGCATCTGCACCCATTCCTGGCTATCTCTCCCCTTATAGCGTTTCTTCAAAATATGGCCTCCAGAAATCCAGGACCTTTATCTTTATGTGGCTCACCTCAGCTCCTTACCTTACATTGAACTACACTGTATGATGAACGCTAGTACCCGGGGCTTCCCACAGTGATATCTGCGATGCTGTCCCTGTTAGTGAGTACCAAGTCAACACTGCACTGCCCCTAGTAGGTTCTATTACAAGCTGCCTGAGAAAAGCTCCCTGTAGGGAGTCTAGGATGGCTATGCTCCTTCCCAAAGCTGTAGTTGGTAGGTTCCACTCCACATCCAGTAGATTGAAATCTCTAACTTACAGCACTGGTTCTATGTCAAAATGGCAATCTCAAAATAACAATCACTGTAATAGCGAGTGTACATCACCGAAAAACCCAAATGATGATGTACACTCCCAGCAATGACAAGAGGGCGAAAACAAATATTTTTGTCCCCCCCCCACACTTCCTAACTAAAGATTATAACTCCAGGAGGGTACATGTCGGGGAGGGGGTAAAACTTGTAAAAAATGAAATACTCTCCACTGCACCATAAAGTAGTGTGCACCTCCCCAGCCCTGAACCCTGCACCCTCCCTCCTGTAGCCAGCTAGCCACCCACCCTCACCACCACACCACACGGCCAGCTCAGCAGCTTCTTGCCACACTGCCTCCTACATACCTGCCACTACTCTCCGTTCCCCTGCCATCTTCCATTCCCCTCCTCCTCCTCACTTGCCTTCTTGTTTGCTCGTCGCTACCTTTTCAGGGTAGCTCACATTCAAGGTGCTGAGACTGAGTCACTCATATTGAGTTGCCAAATCTCAGTTTCTGTATTAATGATATACTGACAGCACCTCCCAAGTCTGTGCCATTCTGATGATGGCCTCCCATGAGGACCTGTCCATCTCCTTTCCTTGTGTTTACAGTCTGTAAACTACCTCCGATCAGATAGTGGTTCCACAGCATTCTCTCCTCGTTTCTAGGATGCTGTCTGAGCAACACTACTCTAGACCCCGTCACCTTGATGTACCTGCACTTCAGATGCTTTTATTTCCTCCCTCATGTACAGGATACTCCTCCTCATTTCTTTCCAGCCCTGTCCCTCCTAAAAGGTAGTAGCTTGATGTGACCATGTCCCAGTCATGATGCATGGTGCACCACATCTCTGTAATGGGCACTAGGATCCAGGTCAATGTCTGCTATGATAGCCTTCAGATCTCAGATTTTGATTTCGAGGCTCCAGGTGTTAGCACACAAGGATCTTCCCACCTTCTCACCCTCCCTTCTCAATGACCTGTACTTTCTATCCCTGCTTGTACATACTACTGTACCATCTTCTATTCCTTCTGTCCCACCAGTTTTGCTTACCTTGTTTCTATTAAACTTTGATCCACTTACCTCCCCTTTTCCAATTATATCCCTTATCCTTTCTTCCTTGTTCCTGCAACTGACTCCCTTCAATACTGCCCCTGTGATACTGTCATCCCATGGGATCTACCCCTTTCTGTCTACCGCCTGGGAAGGCAAGTGCTGCCTCCTTGAGTTTTCGGCCTCTGACAGCTAATTTAAATGCTCATCCAATATCAAAACATCCACCAAGCTCTGCTGTTGCCTTCCCAGAAGGATGTGAGGCCATCTCTCTTGAGGAGGCCCCCATCCTACCAGGGTAGGTCCCCAGTCCTTAATATAGCCAAAGCCCTCCTCCTTGCAATATGCCTTCAGACAGTTGTTAAAGGTCCTGGTGTGGCGTTCCCTTGCCTGCTCCCTGCCCTTCACAGGTTGCATCTCAGAGAATGCCACCATGCTTGTTATCTGCTTAAGGCCTCTCCCCAGCTCCCTGAAGTTCCCCTGAACTATCCCTACCTTCTCTACATAGTAGAAAATTTCCCTCAAAATGGACAAGGACATCCAGCTCCCTCCCATGTCCTGCTGCCATACGGATCCATAGGATCCACTTCCCACCCATTCCTTTCAAGTAGGGCTGAGTGAAATTTATTTCCTCCAATGAAATGTTGGTGAAATTCCAATTGTGCTTTGATGAAATTCTGTGAAATTTTTACATACAGTTTGTGACATTGTGCCAGAATTGTGATTTCAGTTATTTGCCTGTAATTTACCACATTTTTATCCAAAGTGTATCAGATATGGTATAATGATTTTGCCAGTGCCCATACAGAAGTGTACCAAGTTTCAGATCTCTCTCTTTAAAGGTGACTGCATTATAAGCCTTCAAACTTTCAGAAATGGTAAAATTATATTTTGCAGTTATGTTAACTACAAGTATTTGTCCAAATTACACCACATTTGGTACAATGATGTTACCATGATTCATACAGAAGTGTGCCAAGTTTCAGATCTCTGTCTTCAAAGATTACTGAGTTACATGCCTCCACACTTTCGGAAATATTAAACTTAATTTTCTCAGTTATGCAAACTGAAGAATTTTAAGCCCCTATAACTTTTAAAACTTGAGAACAGAACATCACCAATTTTGCTAGGTTCATTGACTCTAAAAATTAGGCTGTGAGGCCACCCCATGGTCCAGCAGTACAGCATCATGCTGCCATGCTCATGGCCCAGGTTCAGAAGGAGCCCAGGAAGTAATGTTGAGAGGCAGACCACGTCTGAGACAGCTGCAGCTCAGCAGTTTATGTCAATCCGAGTAGGGCTGGCAGTGAGTTCCCCAACACAGCAACCACTGCTACTGGGTCAGGAAACTTGCTCCTCCATAGGGAAGCTGTGGCTGTGTGAGACGACAAAGTCACCTCCTGCACTCAGGCGATAGGAGGGAAAAAGCGTTGGAGAGACCTGGTAGCCATCTAAATGATGGTTAGGTTCAGCCTGATCAGGGTATATCCCTGTTAACAGGATATATCCCTGAGAGACAAGCTGCTGGCTGGGAGAAAAACAATATGAAGAAAACAGATGCTGTGTGTGTCATCTCAAATCTTTGGCTTAAGACTGGCCAAGTTATAAGCAGCCAAAGATTCCAAAATAACATCAGTAATTAAGGTTGAATTTCATGAGCTTTTCTGAAATTAAAATATTGTGATATTTTTTTGAAGCCATGTCCATACATTTTGCCTAGTCATGCACTTGAGGTGCCATTGTAGAGGAAGGTGAAGGTTGGGTAAAGTGGCAGTAAGATAACATTCATAGGAGGCTCCAGAGTAAAAGTATAGTGGTGTCAAGTGACAGGTCACTATCTTGAGTGATGAACCATGACGAATAGTCATTAACATCTCTGTGCACTAGCCTGAATTCTTGCAGTATGCCAGTTAACCACTAGAGCTCACTGACTTAATGACTTGTAGAAGCACATGCACATCCAGCATTGTTTCTATACAATGCCACCTGCTGACTCGTTAACAACCCTGTAGATAACAAGGTATATTTTTACTATTTGAAAAAGTGACACTAAGTGATGCCAAGCATTACAACTACTTGTGACCTAAGCCATTGTGATAGAAGTATCAGGATATCTTTAGTCATGATGAAGCATGATGCTGGGCATCACTGTCCCTGGAGTGTTGGAGGGATTGCAGGGCTATGATGTTAGTGCAGGTAAGGTGATTCAGTGGTGATAAGTACTTTGTGAAAATTAAATTCCACAAATGAAATTCTAGTGGCATTACTTACTATGCATCCCTTAATTTTTTAGCACATTTTTCAAATTGGCAATTTCTACAATATCCACTATAAACTGTAACCTACTAAACCACATGTATCCAGCTTAATCAGATTCAGGACATATTTACTTTGGTAAGCATGCCAAATCTTGAGTGTATACCTCAATAGAAGTACACTTACAAACATACAAATATTTTGAATAATTTCACAAAATTTAACATTTAATTAAGTTATGAAATGATGGACTCCTATAACTGAACTCCTTACAGAGCAAAACAGGTAAGTCTGGCATGACAGGACTGAAATTGTAAGCCCCAACTGCTATAGAGGAGGTGGTTACTTAAAAATAATAGAAGAGATACTATAACCTAGAAGCATAGTAAATGTTTATAGAAAAAGACAATTGGTCCATCCAGTTTACCACATTTTACCTCATTCTACCTTGGGTCCTATTGTCTAGTAGGGGTTGTAGCCCTCATCTCCCCCTTTTTCCCTACTGCTTCTCCTGTGCAGTTATTAAACCATTTACTCAGTCGCAGCTGTGTTTGAAACCATTAATGGTTCTTGCACCTAACACCTCTGATGGTGGGCTGTTTCGTGGCTCAGCCACTCTCTCTGTAAAATACAATGTTCTCAAGTCCCTCCTGTATCCCCCACCACCACCTTCCACTCATGTTTCGGGTTCCGGATTTGCCATTTCTGCTGAATATTTCTTCACAATATACCTTGTTCATTTCAGGAACTTGAAAGTTTCTATCATATCACTCCTCTTCCTTGTGGACTCTAGCAAGTTCATGTTCAGAGCCTTAAGCCAGTCCTTGAAGGATCAGCCCTGTTGGCCCTGAATCATTCTGGTTACTCTAGGTTGCACCATCCCTTGTCTGTCCTTGTCTTTTCTTAGGTGGAGACTCCAGAACTGGGTGCAGTATTCCAGATGTGGCCTCACCAGTGATCTATAGAGAGGTAGTATCACCTCTTCACTCATGCTGTCGAACCCCTCCCAGTACACTACTACATTTTGGTTGCCATGTTGTAGTCCTTGCTATATTAGCTAAATTGTTTGAGGAGTCACTTATGATGGCGTCCAGATCCATTTCATCAGAGGTAGTGCCTAATGTAACCCCTCCTATCAATATTCTCTCCTGGGGTTCTTTTTCCCTATGTGCATCACTCTGCACTTCCTGGCATTCAGTTTCAACTGCTAGGTTTTGACCACCCTCTAACCTTTTCAAGTTCCTCTGTAACTCTCTATCCCCTTCCTCTCTTTCTACCCTGCCAAAGAGCTTAGAGTCATCTGCAAAGAGACACATCTTGCCTTGTAATCCTTCTCCTACATCACTGGTAAATATATTGAAAGGACAGGCCCCAGTACTGCACCTTATGGTACCCTACTAGTGACCTCCCTCTCCCCTGACAGAAGTCAATTTATCACCACCTATGCTGCCTTACTGTCAGCCAACTTCTCATCCATCTAACTAGATCCTTCGCTGCACCAGCTCCTCAAACATTTTAAGCAACCTTCTGTGTAGCACAGAGTCAAATGCCTTGCTGAAGTCAATATAAAGTAAATGGGTAGCCCATCAAGATGAGTAGTCACGGAACAGCAGGGAGTCAAATGGCACACAAATTACAGTGAGTGCCATATCGGTGACTGATGGTTCCCCTCCCCAAGGTCCACCCCCAGAGTTGTTATACTAAGTGAGGGTGCATGTGTGGGGCACTGGGGCAAAGCCCTCCCAAAGAAGAAAGGGTGAGGGTATGGCACTTGCTGTAATGTAGTGCTGTTTGCACTCACTGTTCCCATATTGACATGAATGATCACCTTAGTTAACTGTTATGTTTATTTCTCTTAACTATCATGTTTTTTCTCTTCTTCTGCTACCTGGGCACTGTCTAAAGAAACTACAGCCAGAAGTTGGTACTGAAAGGTTCACTTCCTCCTTCCCCTCTTTCCCCTACTCTTTACCACTGAACGTCCACGGCCAGGGACTGTTACCGACTCGTATGACCAGTCTTGGTACCACGAGCTCGGCTGCACTTACCCTCCTACTACCGCTGAAGCCATAAGTGCGCCATATTTTCTCTCCCGTCCACTGCCCCCCTTTCTGTCATGCCCAACAGTGGGAGCATGAACCCGGCATCCTCCTAGCCTGCCCCCTGCCGCTGCAAAAGCCGCTGATATATCTCTCAAATTCCATGGGCTGCCTGCTGCTGCTCGCCAGTTTTCGGCTCCTTCCTACCCAACTTAGCCCTCTAACTCGCTGCTGGGTGTCTTAATTATCTCCCCCGATATGGCTCACCCTCCCTCCTCCATACCACGTTTCTGGCTGTCTACCCCACCACAATCTCCTTGGCCTTCCCTTCCCTTCCCTTCCCTTCCCTTCCCTTCCCTGCCACTCCACACCATCTGGCCCAGTGGGGGAACCACAAACCCGGCAAATATCTAGTGCTTTTTCCGGTAAAGCCGTAAGTTTTCCCCTATGGCTCTCAGACTCCCTGATCCTGACCCTTTACTAATACCAACACTCCCCTGTAACCTCCTTGTACTGTACTGTTTGCTCAATGCCTAGACTAGCCTACATCATGTTAGCCTAGCTGATATTTGCCTCTGTATATGTCATGAATGTACTTTGTACTGATTGCCTCAATTGTAATGTTGCTTCCTTGTGTTATCTTGTATTGTACTTTCCCGGGTCATGCCTGAAAATAGTCACCTGCTGGCTAGCGCACCTACCCGGTAAACAAAAGCTAAATAAATAAATAAATAAAATGTCACTATCTTGATGTGGAACCGAGTAAATGCACTGCTTATCCCTTATCTACTGCCCTAGTTATGCAATCAAAGAACACTATCAGGATGGTCTGACAAAATCTATCTGCCACGGACCCATGCTGCTTACTATCCTTTAACCCTTTCTCCCCAGGTAGTCCACCAGATTCTCTTAGACTAGTGTCTGCCTTAATTTACCTGTTATGGAGTTAAGGCTACTTAAGGCCTTGTCTCCTCCCTTGTGGAGTGGAACTACATCCTCTACCCTCCAATCATTTGGAACCACCCTAACTGTAATGAGTTACTGAACAGTCCTGGCAGGGGTTCAGTTAGCTCCAATGCCACACCTTCAGCTGCATCCCATCTGGCCCTGGAGCCTTATCTATCTTCAGGGCTGCAAGCCCTTTTCTGACCCTTTCTCCCATAATTTCTGCCTGCCCCATTTCTGGGATCCTTCTTGCAGAAGCCTTTATGCCTCTCTCAGGCAAAGTCCACTATCCTCCGCTATGGACACTGAGCAAAAGTGGTCATTAAGAAAGTTTACCTTCTGCTTATCCTCCTCTATTATCCTGCCCCCTCCATTAGCTTTATTTTTTTTTTTGTATTTATATCTGAGTTAAATTATTACAATGTAACATACATCTTTAGGAAAAACACATTTTACAGTTAAAAGCATATACACGTATTTATCTCTTAATATAAAAATAAAGACCTTATACTCTTTACTTGAGAAAATACATATTAAATTTAATATATTATGATTTCATACATAAGAGCTTGGTAATAAAGCTAGTTCATCTAAAAATATCAACGAAAATCATTTGGCTTCATATATTCTATAAAGGGGAACCACATATTCATATATTGTTTTGTTTGCTTAATTGCAGAGTAATGGGCTTTCTCTAACTGGTAGCTTGTAATTAATGTATTAATCCAAATTTTTAAGTTTGGAGGGAAAAGATCCTTCCAGTGCATGAGTACTGTTTTATAAACTAATGTCAGACAAAATCTAACAAATTTAGTCTTCATCTTGCTTAGTTGAACCAGAGGGCCACCTGAACTTAAGATCAACCATTTATTATATAAATATACCCCTTCTAATTCAGAAAAGAAGCCCTGGAATCCCAACCCACCAGTCATTTTAAGGCCAGGCAGGTAATCAGCATATGTTCCAATGTAGCAGCAGTCACAGCCCCTAGGGCATTTATTTTGTAATATTAACATTGAATAAGTTTAATCTAGGAGTTGTTACATATGTCTTATGAAGGTTATTAAAATAGATCTGTGTTAATTTGGTAGATTTTAAACCAATATCTTTAACATTGATAATCTTATTCCATTGTGCATTTGTAAAATTATAATTAAGTTTATTTTCCCATTTAATTTTAAGTTCTAATACATATTTATCACATTCGGTGTTTCTCATCATTATTATATATAGGTGTGAAATTACTTTTTCCCACCCGATACACGTAATGTTAACATAATTTCTTTTAAGAGTGGATTATCAAAAAGCATATTACCTGCTAATATATAATGTCTAATTTATAAATATGTATAAAAGTGTTTAAATGACAAATTGTATTTGATTTAAACTATTGAAATCACTAATTTGATTATCATTTAATATTTGGCCAATTGTTTTCAAACATTTTTCATGCAAATTTAAATACTTCTTTGTCCATTGATGGTACAAAGTGATCATTCATATCATTCATATAGATGGGGTCAATTTGAGTACTCTGTGGGTGGGATATTCAGACTCGCCAGGCAGGCAGCTTCTGGGTGCAGTGCAAATGGGATGCACAGGGCATGGCCGGTGATGTTCAACAGTGCTGCGCCATGGCTCAGCACCATTGAATATGGCACTGAGGGAGTGCACACACTGCACATGTCACAGTGGCATGTGCCAGCCAGCAAGTGGCAGCAGGGGACAGGGGTCTCGCCCAACAAGTGCGGTTGCACCAGGCTAGCAAGAGCGATATTCAGCCATGAGCATGCAAATGAGGTCATTATGTATGCAAAGGCAAATGGGGCCATTTGCATGCTATTATGGCCCCATTTGCATGCAGTGAACCGATCCCTGGTGGCTTGTGCCTGGTGCCCTTCCAGGCTTCAGCTGTCGGGATCGATGCCCCTGCCCCTAGGCAGGCAATGCGCCCCATCACCCGATCGTGGGCAAATGTATACAATATCCCTGGTGGTCCAGTGGACCCACTCCCCAGCCCGATCGCTGGCATAGTAAACAAATATCCCAGGTGGTCCAGTGGACCACTATCTCCTGCCTGATCATGGACATAATACAAATAGGACCCTGGTGGTCCAGTGGACCGCTATCTCCTGCCCCATCATGGGCGTATGTAAGAAATATCTCTGGTGGTCCAGTACATAGATACATAGACCGTGTCGGCAGATAAGGGCCTATGGCCCACCCAGTCTGCCCATTTGAGCTTGTAAGTTCAGTTTGTTTTCCTAGAAGTCTGTTTCCCCTTACCCCTGACCTCTAGAATTCCTTTATGTCTATCCCATGCATTCTTAAATCCCATGATTGTTTCAGCTCCCACCACTTCCTCTGGCAGGGTGTTCCACTTGTCCACCACCCGTTCTGTGAAGAAATTCTTTCACATGTTTCCTCTGAATCGTCCTCCTTCCAACTTCATCCCATGCCCTCTAGTCCTGGAACATCTTTTTCACTTAAAATAGTGTTTTCCTGCACTCTGTTTCTCCTGTAAGATACTTGTATGTCTATCATATCCCTCTCTCCCTCCTCTCTTCCAGGGGTACATGTTCAGTTCCTTCAACCTGTCTTCATAGGACTTGTGATGCAATCCATGCACCATCTTTGTTGCCCTCCTCTGAGACCTTCTCTACCCTGTCTATGTCCTTACGTAAGTATGGTCTCCAGAACTGTACACTGTACTCCAGGTGGGGCCTCACTAGTGTCTTGTATGGCGGAATTATGACCTCTCTTTTTCCTGCTGGTGATGCCCCTGCCTCATACATCCCAGCATCCTATTTGCTTTACCTGATGCCTTGTCACACTGTTTCCCTACCTTGAGGTCATCAGAGATGACAACCCCAAGATCCCTTTCCTGCTTGGTGCATGCTATATCCTCACCCCCCAACTGATATATTGTGCCAGGGTTTTTGTGCCCCATATGCATTATCTTGCACTTCTTGGCATTGAATTTCAACTGCCAAACCCTTGACCATTCTTCAAGTTTCTGCAGGTCCCTTCATTCTGTCTACACCTCTGGTGTGTCTACTCTGTTACAGAGCTTTGTGTCATCAGCGAACAGTGAAATTCTGCCTTCTAGATCCTGCAGTAATGTCACTGATGAAGATGTTGAATAGGACCGGTCCCAGCACTGATCCCTGTGGTACCCCACTGGTCACTTTTCCTCTGTGGAGTGACAGCCATTTACCACCACCCTCTGTGTCCTGCCACCCAGCCAGTTACCTACCCACCACACTACTGTCCTACCCACACCCATATTCCCAGTTTGTGTAATAGTCTTCTATGTGGCACAGTGTCAAAGGCCTTGCTGAAGTCCAGATAGGCCATGTCCACTGCCCTCCCCTGATCCACCTCCCTAGTCACCCAGTCAAAAATTCAATGAGGTTGGTCTGACATGACCTCCCCTGGTGAAACCATGCTGCCTTGGGTCCTGTAGTCCATTGACAACCAGGATGTTCCACCAATCTCCCTTCAGAAGTGCTTCCATGATCTTTCCCACTACCGAGGTGGGGCTGACTGGTCTGTAGTTCCTGCTTCCTCTTTGTTCCCGCTTTTGTATAAGGGGACTACATCTGCTGTCCTCCAGTCTTTGGGTACCTCCCTGTTCCAGTGATTGGCTAAACAGGATAGCCAGAGGTTCAGCCACCACCTCTCTTAGTTCTTTATGACCCTGGGTGCACCCCATCTGGCCCCATTGCTTTGTCAACTCTGTTCTTCCAGTTCCTTCAGGACCCTTTCTTGTGTAAAGGGACTGCGTCCATTTCTGCACCATTCTTCACCCCTTGTACTCCTTCAGACCCATTACCCCTCTTCCTCAGTAAAGACTGAGCAGAAATACCTGTTCAATATGTTAGCTTTACTGTTGTCATCCTCCACACGACTCCCATCCTCCCCTTCAGTCTCACTATCCTCCTTTGTCTTTCTTTTTTCACTTATGTACCTGTAAAGGTTTTGTCCCTTTAACCACTGATTTTGCAATGTGTTCTTCTGTCTGAGCTTTGGCTTCCCTTACTGACTTCCCTGCCTCCCTTTGTTTCTCCTGGTACTTCTCCCTATCCCTTCTGCCTGCGTCTTTTTGTATTGCCTGGATGCTATCTTTTGGCTTTCACTTTCTTTGCTACCTCTTTGGAAAACCATAATGGTCTCCTCTTCCTTTTCCTCTTGCTAACCTGCTTAATGCATAATTCTGTTGTTCTTATAATCCCCATTTTAAATACTGCCCACTGTTCCTCAACCCCTGATTCCTGTCCCATTCCCCTTAATGCCTCTTTCAAGTATTTCCCTATTTTCCCAAAGTCTGCCCCCCTAAAATCCAGGATACGTGTTTTTGTGTGGTTTGGTTCTGTCTGTGATTTCAAACCATAATGACTGGTGGTCACTGTTACCCAGGTGCTCCTCCACTGTTACCCCAATCACACTGTCCCTGTTTGTGAGCAGAAGGTCCAGTATTGCCTTCTGCCGAGTTGGTTCCATGACCAGTTGCTTGAGGAAGGCACCCTGAAGGGAGTCCAGGATAAATCTGCTCCTAGTTGATGCTGCTGCTGGGATGCTCCAGTCCACGTCTGGAATACTGAAGTCTCCAACCAGTACTACCTCACTCTTGTCTGCCATCCTTTGGATGGCTAGCATCAACTCCCTATCTGTTTCTTCCTCCTGGGCTGGTGGTCTATAGACCACACCTGTGCGGATGGCTGGCCCCATTTTCCTTTCTAGCTTAACCCACAGTATCTCTCCCCCATTTTGTTCCTCCTGGATCTCTGTGGCCCTTATGTCATTTTTCACATACAGTGCCACTCCTCCTCCCTTCCTGCCTGCTCTGTCTCTTCTGAATATGTTGTAGCCAGGTATGGCCATCTCCCAGTCATGGTTATCATTACACCAGGTTTCAGTGATGGCCACAATGTCCAGGTCTGACTGTACCATGACAGCCTCCAGATCTTCCATCTTGTTGCTAAGGCTCCTGGCATTTGCACACATGGCCCAAAGTAGACAATCCTCTGCCCGATCACGGGCATATGAATCAAATATCCCTGGTGGTCCAGCGAGACACACCCCTCCCTGCCCGCCCACTGAACCCTGCCACCCTGCCCCCCAGGTCCGTGGCGGGTGACAAGTCCCACCCACAAGCTGCCCAGCCACCCCACCGACTGACAGTGTGCAGTGCCAGGCTGTGCACCCTGTTAGTCCACTGCATGGACCAATGGGTGTGCAGACCGTGCTATACTACACAGTCAGGGAAATGATGAATGGTCACATTTTTTGAGACTGTGTAGTACGGTATGGTCTGCATGCCCATTGGCCCATGCAGTGTACCAATAGGCGTACAACCATACTGTAAGCTGTCAGTCAGTGGGCTGCCGGGCAGCTTGCGGGCAGGGAGCTGCTGCCCGCTGCTGACCGGGGAGGTGCAGGGTGGCGGGGCTCAGTGGGCAGGTGGGGAGCGGGGTACTGCTGGACCACCAGGGATATTTGAGTCATATGCCTGTGATAAGGCAGGGGATAGGGTCCACTGGACCACCAGGGATATTTCTTACATATGCTCATGATCGGGCAGGTGATAGGGTCCACTGGACCATCAGGGTTCTATATTTATTATGCCCATGATCAGGCAGGAGACAGTGGTCCACTGGACCACCAGGGATATGTTATTAATATGCCTGCGATCAGATGAAGGGGGGCACAACACCCGGACTGTGTCCCGGGAGGTCTGGTGGCCACCCACAGTGGGCGGCTGCCGTGTTGCACCCTGCAATATGGCAGCCCACCTGTGGGTGTCCCTGACTTGTTCCCTGTTCAAATGGGCACAACTCTGCACCTCCCCGAGCGGCAAAGGGCGGGGTTGTGCCTGCATATGCACCAGACATCCCGGGCTGAATATCGGGATGTGCCGCGCACTCATGGGCATGCCCCGCACTTGTGCCGCGCCGTACTGGTGTGCCCAAACGGAGGTTGGCGTAACTGGCCAGCCTTTGAATATACGCGGAGCACATTGGTGGGTTGCATGGTGCAACCCCTTGATTATCCCACCCTGTATGTTTAATTTTATAATCTTACTTAAGTTATCCTATAAATGACAAATAGTCTTAACAGATCACAAATAATATTTATATTTAGCTTACTTAGGACAACTCATTATACAATAGGCCAAGGTGCAATATGGAGTAGAGTGTCCAGCAATCTCAATTCCATGGAACAGCTTCCTCCTTCAAATATATCATGCAAATATGTCAGATTTGCAGAAGAATAATATATATGAAAATTCAGGAAGGTAGACCTCCTTTCTCCTTTGAAATGTATAGCTTTTCGATTTTAGCCTAGGTTACCCTTCCATAGAAATTTCTTTAGCATTGCTGCCAGTCTCTTAAAGAATATACTAACATACTAAAATGCCTGCAAAATAGGCTGAATGGTCTTTCGTGTCTGCTCGTTTGGTCAGCCCCCATCCTGGAAGCTGACCTTGCTGCACCCCTCTCCCTCTCTGGCTTCTCCCCTCCCAGTCCCGGATATTCTCGCTGCACTGGTTTTTGCTTCCAGAACCCTTCCCCGTACCTGTACCACCCCCTCTTGAACCCCTCCACCATTTCTGCCTCCACCAGCCCCCTGGGCAGCGCATTCCATGGCTCCACCACCCTCTCAGTGAAGTAGCACCTCCTCCTTTCTCCCGTATCTCCCCCTCCAGCTTCCACCCATGCTCTCTAGTTGCCCCTCCCTACCTGACACCCTGACTGCTCTTCCCTATTTACCCCCTTCATGTACCTGGAGACCTCTATCATGTCCCCCGTCCCTTCTCTCTTCCAATGTGTACATATTTAGCTCTTTGAGCCTCTCCCAATAGGTCCTATCCCCCAAGCCCCAAATCATTTTGGTTGCTCTTCTCTGGACACTCTCCAGGAGTTCAATGTCCCTCTTTAAATGTGGCCTCCATAACTGCACGCAGTATTCGAGGTGCAGCCTCACCAAGCAGTTATAAAGTGGGAGTATCACTTCCCTCCTTCTGGAGATGAGCCCCTTAGCAATGCATCCAAGCATCCTGTTGGCCTTTGCTGCTGCCGTCCTATAAGTCTCTGAGTTGTTCATTTTGACATCCTCCACCACCCCCAGGTCCCTCTTAGCCATCGAGACTTGTAGCATTTCCCCCCACAGGGTGTACACTTGGTCTGGGTTTCTGGCTCCCAGTTGCAGTACCTTGCATTTTCCTGCATTGAACCTCAGCTTCCACTTTCTAGACCACTTTTCCAGAGCCTCCAGGTCCCCCTGTAGGGCCACCCTCCCCTCCTCCCCATCCATCACCGCCCCCAGTTTTGAGCCATCTGCAAAGAGACTCGTCTCACTCCTGATACCCTTCCTTATGTCAGAGATGTAGGCGTTGAACAGGAGGGGCCCAAGGACTGATCTCTGAGGGACTCCACTAATGACCCTCCTTGGGGATGAGACTATCCCACCAACCATGACCCTCTGGGTCCGGTTCTGGAGCCAATTTCCTATCCACCTGATCATCTGGTTCCCCACCCCCATTTCTCCCAGATTATCCAACAGGCCCCCATGAGGAACAGAGTCAAATGCCTTACTGAAGTCAAGAAAGAGGACGTCTACTGGTCTACTCAGGTCCAAGGCACTCATCACCCAGTCATAGAACTCCACAAGGTTTGTCTGACATGATTTCCCCGGGATGAATCCATGCTGTCTATTGTCCAGGCACCCCAACTTTTCCAGTTCCCCCCCAGTCTCTCCTTGACAATGCCCTCCATCACCTTGCCCACCACCGATGTCAGACTGGCGGGCCAGTAGTTCACTGCCACCTCCCTTGATCCTACTTGTGGATAAGCACTATGCGCCACCTTCCAGTCCTGTGGCACTCACCCTGTCCTCAGAGGATGCTGAAGAGCTCACCAGGGTTTCGCCAGGACATCCGCCAGTTCCTTCAGCACTCTGGGATGAATTTATCTGGCCTGATGCTTTCTCCATCTTAAGGGACCTGAGGGCTTCCTCCTCTCTCTCTGCCATGATTTCCACCTCCGCTATCTCGTCCCCTGCTTTTGTCCCCCCACCTGCCAGTGATGCACCCTCCCGGACCCACCAATTGTAAGAGTCCTCTCAGTTTCACCATCTCTCCCATGTAGATGCAGCCCCCATTTTCCTTGGTAGAAAACTGAGTAAAGTACTCATTTAGTACCTCAGCCTGCTCCCGGGTCTTGTGCCCATCCCTCCCTGTTTTAATCCTGCTAATCTGCCCCCATCCCTTCGTTTTTCCCCAATGTATCTAAAGACCCCTTGTTCCCTCTCCTAATTTCCCTGGCCAGGTTCTGCTCCTTCCTTGCCTTAGCTGCCCTCACCACCCTAGTGGCCCTTCTGGCCATCAGCTCATACTCCCCTCAGTCCCTTTCACTCCTTGAGCACTTGAATTGCCTATAGGCTGCCTTCGTTCCCCTCACCACCTCCTGAACCTCCCTGGTCCACCAGCAGGGTTTTCAGGCCCTACCGCATTTTCGTCTTACTCTTGCGCAGGTGCTGGTAGTATTCTGCACCCCCCTCCTGTTGATTTCCCACCTACTGTCAGAGTCCATGTCTGGCCCAATCCCATCCAAGTGCTCCTTAAGGATCCTTCCCATTTCCTTGAAATATGCCCCCCTGAAGTCAGTTACCTCCGTCTTTGTGCAGCCTTCTACCCCTCCTAGGTTCAGGCAGAACCAGACCATGGCATGGTTGCTCCCCGCCAATGGGTCCCTTACCTCCAGGCCCCCAATCTAGCCACTGTCTGCCAGGATCACATCCAGTATCTGCTCCTCCTGGTCAGTTCCCCACCTGCTGAGTTAGGGAACGCATCCTGAAAGACATCCAACAACCTCTGTTCCTGGCCACCGAGGATGTCATAGTCTCCCAGTCTGTTCCTGGCATGTTAGTCCCCAACACCACCACCCTTCCCTTCCCAATCTGCAGTGTCTCCCAACATCTGCCACCAGACTCTCCTCCAGCTCCTCCGCCAGTGCAGGGAGTCCATACACCACTCCTATTTTTTACTCTCTTCCCCCTGTTATCAAGGTGACCCAAATCGCCTCCACAGTTCCCTCTGCCTCTTCCACTCCTCCTATGGCAATGCAGTTTTTGACTATTATTGCTACCCCTCCTCCCCTTCCCTCCCCTCTGTCCTTCCTGAACATGGTGTAATCCTCCAGGTTCAGGTCCCAGACATGCCGTGCGGTGGCCCAGGTCTCAGTGACTGTTCCCACATCCACCTCTCCCTCAGCTACCATCGCCTGAAGCGGAGGCATTTTATTGCCCAAGCTCCTGGCATTTAGCAGGACTACCTTCCACCCTTTCCCTATACTTCCATTTCCCCTGCTCGTGTTCCTGTGGGGATTCTGTCTTCCCCTGGTGCACACCTTACCAGTCGGCCTTTTCCTGCATTCCTCCAGCTCCCCAGGAGGGTGGAGACAGAGTCCTCCTTTATCAGACCCTCTTGACAGCCTTTTCTCCCATCCTCCCCCTTCACAAGTTTAAACCCCCTTTCACAATGGACCCTCTATTTTCAACTTAAGGATTTCCTTCCCCTCCAAATTGAGGTGGAGCCTATCTCTAGCATACAGCCCCTTATCCTCCCAGGTCTCTCCCTAATCCCCCATCAACCCATACCCTCTGGCCCCACACCACTCCCTGAGCCACTGGTTTATCACAGGGACACTGGTTTACCGGGATTGAGAAAGGGTATATTCCATTTTGCACATTGTAAAAAATGGTATTGTCACCGGTGTCTACTATGCCAAAATCCGGTTTTACCGGTATTTGGTTCTGTGTACTTTATTTAACAATTTTTAACTCTGCTAACATGCATTTTAGCAATTTTGACCTCCACTATTGCACATCCTTCCATCCTTGTACCAATTTAAAGTTATTTTAGGTACAAGATGTGATGGCAGCAGCACTACAGCCCCCCATCCCTATGGTGTGATGGAAGCAGCACTACCTCCCATCCCTCAGGTGTGATGGCAGCACCAACAGTACCTACGCCCCCATCCTCTGGTGTGATGTGGCAGCAACAGCACTATGACCTCCCTCCCTCAGGTGTGACAGAAGCAGCAGCACTGTGTCCCCATCCCTTAGATGTGATGCTAGCAGTGCACATTCCCCATCCACCAGTGGTGATGGCAGAAGCACTACAGCCCCCACCCCTTCGGTGTGATGGCAGTAGCAGCAATGCAGTCCACATCCCTCTGGGGTAATGGCAGTAGTGACAGCATTATGATCCCCTTTCTTCAACACCCACAACCCACATGCACAAGTTACAAATAACTTAGTCTCTTTGCTTGTTAGAACTCAGATGTGAATTAATGTGAACCATCAACGCTAAGGTGGACTACCTTTGTTTTTTCCTATCTATAATTTAACTGCATGAATTGGATTTCTGCCTGTGACACCGCTGACCAGGATTAGGGAACAGACTTGGGTGTTGGGGGGCCAGCTGTTGGGTGAAGGCTTGAGTGTCCAACAACCACTCACCTTCTCCTAGGAGGAGGGTGGGTTCATGACTCAGCATTTTCTGTCCCTGGTGGAGGCCAGAGGCATGACAACACATCGCCCTCACTGCAGAAGGAGCGTGATGAACATCGGCTTGTGCCTTGACATCATGTGGCCTGTCACGCTCCCAAGAAAATGGGAAAACACCTGCTGGCCAACTGAAGTACGGCTGCTGGTCTCTCCATAAGCTGGAAGCCTCAGACATGTGTCTGTTCTGACCCCTGCCATGCCCAGGATACACAGGAAGCTCTTTGGGGCAATTTTCCTCCCCTGGTAGCCTCCCACAGGAGTGAGGCCCCTCCAATAAAGGGTTATTTTGGGTTACCTGCTAGCACAGCAGTAATGGACAGTGGATGGTGGTGAGACTCAACAGTGGTGGTAGGGGCCTTGGCAGGCCTGAAGGAGTGGATGGCCAGGGGGGAGGAGAACAAAAAATGCTTGAATTTGCTTCTTTGAAATAAAGTGTCTTCACCTAAAAATCCACATGTGATTAGTGGAGGACCTTCAAATGGATTCATGCATCTCCCAGACATGTGGATGCTTTTTTTTACTTGGTGTCCATGAAAAGGGTGTCTCCCAGTTTTCACGTCTGAGCTCAGATGTGAATTGAGCACCACTCTGCCCACCAGCATCATACAGCCCCTGGGGTCCTACTGTCTGTATGTCATTGACTGTGCTTTCAAAATTCACTGGCCAAACTTAAGTACACTTACATACTTCACATTTGCTTTTTGTTGAAGCAATGTATTACAAAACTTTTTGTTGTCACAGAGACTGAAACCACAGGTGGGAGAAAAATTGCAAATGATCTAATTCACCTAAATGGGGTGCTGACTGTGAAGTCTTTTCATAAGTAGTAAGGCAGCTTTTTCCTTGTGAACATACTTTCATTCAGACTAGTTTTATTCAAACAACTGAGGATTTTGGTTGGCCTCTTTGATTATAAACTTGAATAAGGTAGTTAGTAACAGTGATCCTGCATTTAGCAATCTACAACCTAGATTCTCATATGCAAAGAATACAATAAAACCTGACTAAAATCTAAAAGCAAGCTTATAAAACACATAAAATGTAGTTGAACATTTATCTTTATCTATACAAAATCATTGCAGCCCAAGTAAAACTCAAGTAAATTACATGGTACACCGACTACTATTCTATGATGTGGTACTAAACATTTATTGTTATTTATTTTATATTCTTTGTAAACCAGGTAAGGCCCACTAGGCAGAACTGCCTGTTTTCAGGAGGTGACATAGAAGCACTGGGGAGGTTAAGTGACTTGTTTGGAGTCTCACAGTATGCAGGTGGAGGTTGTGGGAGTCAAATCCAAGTCTGCTGGATATACCCAGTTCAATCACTGTTTGTTATTCTAACCACTAGGCCATACTGCCAGCCATAATAACATCCATATATAATGTTTTAATACATAATTTTAATAATAGTGCACAGTACCTACAGTACAAATTCTAAACATTAAACACTTTACAACATTTTACTAAAACTGAGTTATTCATCACTCCATCTGTTAGTTTTTCTTACACCAAAGTGGGTGAATAGTTGACAGAGCATTGTAAATAGCTTTTGATCAGGCTTCATTATTCTACATCCAGAAACAGATAACATTTGTTTATTCCGGATTTATTTAATATTGATTTTCTGTGGCTCACTAAATAGAATCTGGCACTGCATGAGGCAGATGTTTTTACATATTGGAAGAGGCAACACATCTTATCCATTTAGGATTCATGTTAGAAACAGAAGTCTTTCTTCATATTTAAAACACATTCAAGTGTCAGTGTATTCATTTAGTAGTTTATGCTGACTAATATATGCTGTAGAAAACAGTAAAGGATTTATTGTGAAGCACTCAGGATCTATAGTAGAACTCCTGCAATTTTCCAGCAAGTTTTGCAAAAGAAATCAGCAATTTCAAGTTACTTTTCCTGCAATTTTCCAGTGGCCCTGCCCATGTGTGCTGATACTTGTAGACTCTTAGGCACATACTACAAGAAAACTGTGGTTTCAGGAAGGAAAGCAGTCCTCAGATGATGGAGATGTAGGTGGGAAGCATGGGTGGTTAAACTGAATGGCTGATTACAACAAAGCAGTGCAGGTGATTTCCTTACTGACGCTATTCGCAGCAAAGCAGAAAGAATGCGAAGCACAGCAGCATTCATTTTAAGATGCTGAAATCTGATTCGGCCTGCTGGCACTGCAGTAGCACTACTGCTTGCAATGCCAGCGACCCAGGGTCAAAAGCAAACTTGGGTTGTTGGAGGTCTGGCCAGGGAGTAGGATAGAGTACATGGGGACGCTCTCCTCCTCTGGGAAGGTGCAGGTCCTGTTAGCTTACCACCACCTGTGTGACCACAGGTGGTGGTGCAATGGTGCTGCAGAGTGATCAGGAGGGAGGACGCTAGCCAGGCTCTGGAGCAGTGGCACCTCTCTATGTGACCTCGTCCTTGGATCTCCTCTAGTGCTGGTACCCTCAGGGACAGAGACCAGAAAACCAGGAATAATCACCCCACCTTGGCCACTGGCAGAAGGGACCCAGGTGCCCCAGACTTCATAACTAGGCTCCATGAGGGACCCACTGGGCTACCTGACACACACTAAGGGAGTGTGGAGGGGTGACTCTGGGGTCCCCTCCCTCCCTTCCCACCTGGGGGGGTACAACCCAGGCAGGATAGGGGCAGGCCCACAGGAGCTCCTGAGCATTACCTGGGGGTGAAGCTAGGGGATACCCAGCCTAGGGATCTCTGAAAAGTGGAGACTGATGCTGTGAGAAGGGGACATAGAAAGAGAAAATAATTTTTTTTTAAAAAGATGCTGAAATCTTAGAGATTCTGTGCAGTGACATGCAATTTCCTTGAACCACCGGTACAAGAATTCAAAATCCGCATACCAAGCAGGATTCCGTGATTGCTACCGGTATTACCGGTAAAAATGGAAAACCAGGGTCCCTGTTTATCACCCTAATCTTTCTCTTGTGTTCCCCACTAGCCCTTGGCACTGGCATGATTTCCGAGAAGGAAACTGTGCATCCTATATCATGACAGACCCTGACAAGCTCCCTGAACCTTGCCTGTATCTCTAGCTCACTATTTCCCTCAATGTCATTGGTACCCAGATGGACCAGTATGTCCGGGAACCTCCACAATCCTTTGTCAACTGATATACCTCATGCTTGGCCCTGTGCACCATTAGTCCAGGGAAGCATTTTGTTCTAACAGGGCAGGCTTCTCCCTCCCTATCCCATTTGATCCCTCCGATCATGGAATCACCCAACAGGAGCACTCTGGCTGCCCCTTTTCCTCTATTTCCCCCCTTCTATGTCCCTCATCCTTTCTACCAGCCCCTCCCCTCAGCCGGCTTCTTGCTCCTCCCCCTATCTGGGTGTCTGATAAGAATATTTGTAGAGTCTGGACAAAATACAAATATTTAGGAAGGGCATTCATTTTCACAACATTAGTTCTGCCAATCAGGGAAATTGAAAGGTCCTGCCAATGAAGTAAGTCTTCTACAGTTTTTTTGGTTTAGTGGTGTATAATTCAGTATTTCCAATTTAGAAAGGTTTTGATCCATGACCACCCCCAAATAACTCATCTGTGTTACTATATTTATATCACATCCTTCTAATAAGTTGAAGGGATGAGAGTATCTAATCGATTCCATTAATTCAGTTTTTGACCAGTTTACCTTAAGTGCAGAGAATTTCCTAAAACACTTCAAATTATGTAATATATGGGGAAAGTTTTAGTTCATATTTGACACATATATTAATGCATCATCTGCATGTAGGCTGATCTTATGTATTGTAGGGCCTATTGTAATACCTTTTATTAATTTGTCATTTCTGATCATAATTGCCAAAGGTTCTATAACCAGAATGAATATAAGTGGCGATAGGGGACATCCCTGTTGTGTGCCCCTAAATAATGTGATTTGTTCAGAGATGTTTTATTGGTTTTATCTTGCTTCGAGTCCAGAGTACAGCACATCCACCCATGTTCGAAATTTGAGGCCAAAACCAAATTGTATCAATATCAGTTTTAGATATTGCCAATCTACTCTATCAAACGCTTTTTCAGCATCAACAGAGAGTACTGAATAGTCAGAATTCCTAAACATATCTAAAATATCGATAGTACTTCTAATATTGGATTTTATATTTTGGCATTTAATAAATCCATTTTGGTCCTGATGTGTAATATGGGGGAGAACTCTCTACAATCTCCTGGCAAGGATTTTAGTCACGATCTTATCGTCGGAATTTATTAATGAAACAGGACGATATGATCCTGGAACTAACATATTTTTATCCTTTTTTTTAAACAATAGTATAATAGCCTCTTTAAAAGAGGACTAGCTGTTTACTATCATAAATAGTTTGAAAAAGATTTGCAGATGGCCAACTGAACTACTGGAAAATTGCTTATAAAAATCTATGGATATACCATCGGGCCCCAGTGCCTTAGAAGAGGGAAGTTTTTTAATAGCTTTTATAATTTCTTGTAATGAAATGTCAGCTTTTAGTTGTTTCATGGCTTCCTGTGAAATCTTTGAAATGTAATTTTATTAAGACATTCTTGAATTTTTACTAACTCTAATGTTTGTTCTAGGCATATAGTTTTTATAATACTCTTTAAATATATCATTAATATCATTAGGATTATTATCAATATCCCTTTACAATTATATAAAGCATTTATATTATTTTCAGCTTGTTCCTTCTTCAGCTGCCAGGTTAAGATTTTATCCAGCTTGTCACCAAGTGCATAATATCTACTTCTTGTATATAGAAGCTGTCTTTCTGCATTTTCTGTAGCATGTATATTACATTTATTGCAACATTGTGTTAATATTGACAATATTTCTGGATCAGCATTCTGAGAATGAGTTTCTTCTAGTTGAGCTATTTGTTTTTCGAGATCCAACATTTCAGTATTTCTTTTTATTTCTTTGACTTTTATAAGCCATAGTTAAGCCACAAATGTAAGCGTTATCATCCCAAATATGATGCCATGATGTATCCTGATTATTAGTAGAAGCGAAGTAGTCAACTATTTTAGTGGTCATATATTGATTAAATTGTTCTTCTTTTAGAAATAAAGGATCTAATCTAAACATATATGGGGTACTTTTCCCTTGTAAAATTATATCCGTTATTACTGGAGAGTGATCTGATAGTATAGTATTCTTACAAGCAATTTCTTTAATCAAGTATGTGATAGATTTGGATATAATAAAATAATCTATGCAAGAGTAGTTTTGATGAGCAGCTGAAAAAAATGAATATTGTTTTTTATTTGGATTTCTAATATGCCTTAAATCTATTAAATTGTAATCTAAACAAAATTGCTTAATTTTATTCACATTGACAGTGGGCCTTTCAGAATAATATATAGATTTATCCAATATAAGGTTCAAAGTGGTATTAAAATCACCCGCCGGTATATATGGGGTCCCAAATTTAGCCATTTCAGAAATATTTCATTGAAAAAGCTTGGAGCAACCTCATTGGGCCAATATATATTAATAAGGGTGAATTTGTGTTGCCCATATATAATCTCAATTATAATATAATGGCCATTAGGGTCAATACTATGTTCGCCAAATGCAAGACCTGAACTTTTTAAGAAAAACAGCCACCCCTCTAGCGTTATTACTATATTGGGCATTTCATCCATTTCCCCAGTTTTTTAGTATAAAACTTAAAGTCATTGTTAAGTAAATGAGTTTCTTGAAACATGACACAACTAATTTTATTCTTATCCACATAATCAAATATTTTTGTTGCCTACGCTTTATCTTGCATCCCCTTTCACGTTATTAATCTTATCAAAGCCTCCATTTACAAATGTTGTCAAAATCATAATACCAAGCTCTTCTAGTTTCATAGTAGTGAAACCTACAACACCATTGTTTAATTCTTACACCAAAGTCCCTCTAGATGTATGAATCATATGACCATTCTTTCATTTTATTCTTTACATCTATTTTTTTATAGTGCAAAACACACAAAAAATAAGCCAGTGAGCCCCACAATACCCCCACCCCCTCCCATATAATCAAGTAATACCCAAGAAAACATTTTGGTGAACCCCCCACCACTGAGCTTTAGTGCATAAACAAGATTATAACTTGTCATATAAATTTATTCAATTAAATATAATTGCACTACAGCTCTACCCCATCTATCAGTCATGATGGCCTAAGACCACAGTCGAGTTGTGTTTGCACTGGGCCATAAAATTACCTTATCTAATTTCAGTCCCCTTGATTTTTAATCTTTTTTATCTATCTCTATTAGCAAAGCTTATCTCAACATTCAGATTATTTATTCTCCACTTCCTTATCTCCTTCTTTCCTCCTCTGCTGTCTTCCCTCCCCCTCCTCCTCCTCCTCTCCCCTGCCCCTAGCCCCACCACAATTACACCAGTACACCCAGTCCCTATTCAAATAGGCTACATCAACTACTAATATCCCAACAATAAGATTTCTTTCACTAAAATAACCAACCCTACCCAACATACCAGCATAGCAAACATCAATGTTCCTTTAACCCACTATGTTGGGGTGAAAGAAAAAGAAAAGGGAAAATATTAAAGGGGGGGAGAAGAATCCCAAAAATAAAAAGAAAGGGGGGCGAAGCAGCACAGGGGAAGTGAGAGAGAAACTTACTTGCAACAGACAGATGTAAGTGGGGGCCAGAGGGTGAAAAGAGGGGGGAAAAAAGATTCTTTCCTCTCCTTCCCCATCCCCCGTCCCCCTCGCCTCTCACCCATCTACTCCAACATCAAGGGAGTAAGAGAGATGGAGGAAGCAAAGCTACATTTAGGAGAATTATAGTACATAATCCAATTGCAGCATAATTTAGCACCAATACTTAAATTCAGCCAAGATCTGCATTCATTTCATTTGTCCTTGTCAATAATTCTTCTGCTTTTCTTGGATTATCAAATATATACATTTGACCATGGAAAAAAAAACAGATTTTAGCAGGACATAGCAATGTATACTTAATATCTTTTTGTTTTAGCAGAGCTGTAACATGATCAAACGCATGACGAGATTGCACAGTTGCTGCACTCAAATCAGGATAAACAGAGAATCTTGTACCATCACACACCAATCCTTTGTTTATGCATGCTTGCTTTAAAATATCCTCCCGATCAGAAAAGTAATGAGGTTTAACATAAACATGTCTTGGTTTAGTGTTCGAATCTGTTGTAAGTCGAATGGGCCCCCCACAATGAGCTCTATCGAGCTTGATTTTATTTTCAGTGAAGGACCTGTCCATTGCTGAGGAAAGAAATGTGTCAAAGAAAGTTATAGAATCTAGCCCTTTCTTGATGCCTTCAGGAATCCCAATCAGTCTTACATTTGGACGTCTGAATCTATCCTCCAGGTCATTAATTCGCAACTGTAATTCATGCAGTACTTTTGAATGATGTGCCATAGTATCGTGCAATGGTTTATTACTATCCTCCAAGTCGCTAGTGCGTCACTCTGCATTATCAGCATGAACAGTGAGGTGTTGCAATTTAGAGGTTATGTCTGTTAATGAAGCTGAAGTGTTTGATAAAGAAATACTAACAGATGAAAAAACATCTTTTATCTCTTGGCTGATATGTGTTTTTGGTTGCATAAATGTAGCAAAATTAACCATCGTACAATTGGCATCCTGGCTTGCTTGCTTAGTAAAATTAAACATATATTGTGAACCTGATTCTGCATTTAACTGCAACCCATTTTGCTCCGATAATTTACCCATATTGCTTAAAGTGCACTGAGGCTGTTGCTGATCTGTGCCTGTAATTACATTATTGCTAATATCATTTTGCACTTGGGTTTTTGTATTATGCTGATATTGCAGTTAGTGATAGCACATTGATGGATTTCAGTACCTGAGTTTATCAGTTGATGTTCTTCATCTTCATCGGCATTTGCATGCTGTTGTTCTTCGGGGTCCAGAAACTGTCTTATATCTACCAAGGCAAATATTTCTGTGCTTTCAAGGAACCATTTTGTGCCATTATAGTATAGAATTCAAGCACGGGTGTCCTGGTGCTTGCTGCGACATCTCCATAATAGGTGAGAGCAAAGGTTTGAGCTGAATGGGAGTAAAGTTAATTTTCTGTTGATGGAGCCTAGTTCATGGCTCTTCTGGTGTAGATATAGATTCCAGCAACAAATTCCCTGAATGTTGCTTCTCTTTTTGTTGTCATTTAGGTAACTTAGGATGTTTGCTAGCTTGTAAATCTGAGTTGGTGTCCGAGTTGTCCCGCAATTCACAACTGTTGAGAGCAGCTTTCAACACATTTCTCAGGCAATAGCTGACAAAATATACTATGTAAACACAATTAAATAGCGATAGATAAGTTAAGTTAGAAAAGAGGGGATAATCGCCACAAGTCGAAATTCAGTGCATTTGATCAATTCTAATAAACACGGCGTTTTTCTGCATACCCGACCCATGCAAGTACCCGACCATAGCGATCAAAGCACCATCTTTGCATTAGCATCACTGGCTCCACATCTCAGTGTCCATTCTTCTCCCTCCATTAGCTTTATAATGGTACTTTACTCACCTGGTAAAGGTGATTGTGGGGGTATACATCTCTGAGGCACTCCACCTTCCTTGCACATGGGTTGTGTCCACCTGATAGGTTGCTTGATGCACATGTGACTTCAAAGAAGTCCGACCCCCTTTCCCTGTGGCACAGCCCTTCCATCATCAGTTCAAATTCATCCAGCACTGTACCTACTAAGGATGAAATGATTCTAAATTGTTAGACAATGTTGGCATGGAGACCAGCGTCAATTCCGTGTATATAAAAATTGGACAATACCAGTTGTGTTTCTGTGTTTCTATTTATTTCTATTGCTAACACTCTAAAAGTTACAATAGGATCAGTATCTAGTATCGTTAGAGTATATTTCAACTGTTGACAATCATCTGACCTCCTTGTTACGTGATAGTGTTTATGCTGGCAAGAGGCCATTTTAACTTCCATGTTTCTTAGGGTGGTTTAGGAGTGCCTCAGAGATGTATACCCCACAATCACCTTTAACAGGTGAGTAAACTACCATTGTGGGGGATAACCTCTGAGGCACGCCACCTTCCTTACACATGGGTTCTATCTAAAAAGCAGTTCCATGTAACGAGTGGGTCAAGAGTTCAGAAATTGTCCTTAATTCCTAATGTCCTGATGTTAATTTTAGTTCATGTTAATAGTGTCAGACTTAGCTGCCAGCAGTACTGCTTGTCCGAATTGTGATTTTGGCTGCCGTGAGACATCCACCCTGTAATGTTTAGTGAATGTGTGAGGGGATGCCCAAGTGGCTGCTGCACAGATCTCCTCCACTGAAGCCCAATTTCTTGCTGCCCATGATGTGGCTACTGCTCTTGTAGAATGTGCCTTTATGTCGGTAGGTGGAGTGTGGTGCGATGTCTAATAGGCTTCTGTGATGCTGTCTTTAGCCAAGCAGCTATTGTAGATCTAGTGGCTGGTTGCCCTTTTCTATATCCTTGCATGCTGAGGAACAGCCTGTCAGTCTTGCAGATAGTAGATGTCCTGTTGACGTAGAGTGTCAGCACCCTTTTCATGGCTAGGAGACCAAGCTTGGGGTCGACTGCAACCTCTTCTAGAGGTAACTGTGTTGGTATCTCTATAACCTATTGAGAGTGGAACTTGGTATTAACCTTGGGGATAAAGGATGGGATTGTTCTTAGTTCGATTGTTTCTTCATGGAAATTTAAGTATGGTGGTCAGCAAGACAGTTCTTGAAGCTCACTGATCCTTCTGGGAGAGCAGATGGCCAGAAGGAAAACAGTTTTGAGAGTCAGCCATTTGAGGGTGACAGTCTCTAGGGGTTTGAAGGGCTGGCCTATGGCCTTGAGAACTAGGTTTAGGTCCCATGGAGCTGTCCATTGTCTAATTGTTGGGCATAAGTTGGTGGATGCCTTTAGGAATCTAATAACATCTCTATGTCACGAGTATTGTACCTTATATGGGACCCCTTGCTGCCCCTGTTGCAGCTACTTGAACCCTTAGTGAGGCAGGTGATAGCCCTTGTCCAGGCCGTGTTGCAGAGAAGTAGGATGTCTGAGATCATGACTGAAGTGGGATTGATATTGTTCTGTAAGCACCACTTTGAAAAGATCCTCCACTGTCTCTGATATGTAGAGGTTGTGGATAGTCTTCTGGATTTGGTCATGGTTTCAATTACTGCTGGGTGGTAGCCTACACCTAACAGTCTCTCCCTTTCAGGAGCCAAGCTGTCAGTCTGAGGTTGGACGGATTGGGGTGGCATATGGGGCCCTGTGTGAGAATGTCCTGTCGGCATGGGAGTATCCATGGGTGGTCTAAGGCCATAGCTACTACCGTTGCAAACCAAGCTCTCCTGGGCCAATAAGGCGTGATCAGTATTACCCTTGATCTGGATTTGCAAATCTGCTTCAGGACCTGTGGGATTATTGGAATTGGTGGGAATATGTATGCGACTTGAAATGTCCAGGTTGAGGAGAGTGCATCCACCCCTATTGCCTTGTGGTCCCGAAATTAGGAGAAGAAGTTTGGGCACTGGTTGTTCTTGTTGGAAGCCATCAAATCCAATTCTATGGGGCCCCAGCATCTGTTGATGGCATGGAATATGTGTCTGTGTAGCATCCATTCCCCCGGGTGTATCTGTTGTCTGCTTAACCTGTCTGCTGTGGTGTTTAACTTCCTGGCTAGGTGTATAGCGCTTAAGCTTGCTAGGAATTTTTGAGCCCATGGTATGAGTTTTTCTGCCTCCTTTTGCATTGTTTTGCTTTTTGTTCCCCCTTGTTTGTTGATGTACAAGACCGTGACCTGATTGTCTGAGCGGATCAGTACATGTTTACCTTTTGCTAGCCCTTTGAAGTTCAGTAGTGTGAGATGGACTGCTCTTAGTTCTACCACATTTATGGGCAATTTGGTCTCGGGTATGGACCACTTGCCTTGGGCTGTTTTGTGACGGTAGTGGCTCCCATCTGGTGAGACTGGCGGTGTGTCTATTTGGATGTCTGTCTGTATGTCTAGTGGCATGCCTCTAAATAGGTTGTCTCTGTTTAGTCACCAGTGTAATGACTGTGTTACTTTTGGAGGAATTGATACGACCCTTGAGAAATCTAAGTCATACGTTGGACTCTGATCTATGAGGAATGACAGTAGTGATCTCATATGCCATCTTGCCCAGGGTATGGTATCTATGCATGATGACATTAGGCCTAGTGTATGGGATATTGCCTCTATGGTGTTTTGTCTGATCTGCAGGAGCTTGAGTACTGCCATGATTATGGTCTTTGCCCTCTTTTCTGATGGCCTTAATGTCCCTTCTGCCATGTCTATTAAGTTGCCTAGGTGTTTCAATAATTGAGATGGTGCCAGTTGGCTTTTCTCTGTGTTTATTAGCCATCCATGGTCTTGTAAACACTTTATTGCCATTGCTGTTTCTCTTGCTGACTGGCTTACTGACCTGGCCAGGATTAGCCTTTCTTCTAGATACAGTATGACCTGTATTCCTTGTTCTCGGAGTTTTGCGGCTAGTACGATGGATACCTTGGTAAACATCCGAGGGGCAGATGTGAGTCCGAAGAGGAGGATCTGGTATTGAAAGTGTTGGCCTAATATGTGGAAACGTAGGTATTTTTGATGTGACAGTCTTATGGGGATGTGTAAGTAAGCATCCTTCAGGTCTATAGACGTAAGTATGTCGCTGGTCTTATGGTCTTTAATGTGGACCTGATGGTCTCCATCTTCAATGGCTTGTAGGCAACATTTTTGTTGAAGAATTTTGTTGAAGAATTTTAGGTCCAGCACTGGTCGAAGGTCCCCTGTCTTTTTTGGTACTGTGAACAGTATTGAATAGATCCCTTGTCCTTCCTCTTCCTTGGGTACCCTTCTAATTTTATTTATTTATTAAGCATCAGTTTACAACCTTTGAGCCAGAGGCTCGTTTACAAAGGAACCTCATCACAGAGAGGACGATACAGTGATAACAACTTGGTACAGAGAAACAGTGTACAGTTTTTTTGAGGATACAGGAGGACAAATGAGATCAACATTTTACCACATACAGGATTGGTGAAGTTTACATTGTTCAAGGAAATAACTAGAACATCAGAAAAAAAAAATAGGATATCAATACAGTGTGTTTTAGCGGAGTCAACAGGGAGGTAACAGGAACCAAGGGTAGAGAAGGTAGAGGATTTGAGCAGCCAACAGGGGCTTTGTCAGAGAGTGAGCAAGATAGCTTAGAAACAGCAACAGCTGCGAGTAGTGAAAAGGTGGTTCCGGAGGGTAGTTTTAAAGCAAGAGATTGTGGGGGTGTCTGAGATACTGGCAGGGAGGGAACTGTACCAAGAAGGGGCACGGTAGAGGAAAGCCCGTTGTCCATGAGAGGTCCTTGCCCTAGGTACCTTCAACTTGGTTTTACAGGAGGACCGTGTTGAAGCTAGTGAGTTTACTTGGTGGATAACGGCAGTCAAACCAGGAGGAGAGAGCACAAGGAGAGTTTTTTTTTGTAAGGATGCAGGTTTGATACCTAAGACGTTCATCAAGACTTATGGCGTTGCTTGAAATTAACTTGAGCAGGATGTTCTGCATTTGCTCGGGGAGGCCCTGCCTTGGAGTTTGGGTGAATTCTATTGCGTAACCCTTTTGAATTATTTCTAGGACCCATTTGTCTTGTGTGGTGTTAATCCATTGCCATGCAAAGCGTGATAGTCAGGATCCTGTTACTGGACGTGATAGTGATTGGTTTGTGTGCCCCCTCCTACAGTGTTGATATGTTCCTCTACCTCTGCTGTGTGCCCCTCTTGCTCTGAACTTTGTATTTGAGAAGTATGGGTTAAACGATGGTCTTTGGGTCTGTCCCCTGTATATGACGCATCCCCTACGTCTGTCACGAAAGGGCTGGTTGCGTATGTGTGAGCAGGCCAGTAGGTAAGTGGAGTTGCTTGCTCTTTCTTTACCTAGTGCCTTGCCCTCTTCCTTGCCCTTGAGGTATTTCTCTAGGCCCTCCCCGAAAAGTAAGTTGCCTCTGCATGGTAGTTTGAATAGGAGGGATTTGGATTCGCTATCTGCATTCCACAACTTCATCCAGATGCATCTCCTTGCTCTGTTGATTAGTGTGGCTGCTCTAGCATTAATCTTTAGGGATTCTACTGCCATGTCTGCCAGGTACTTAGCTGACAGTATGGCATTCTCCAGCAGGAGAGCCTCAGGTGACATAGTGGTCAAGCTCTTTTGAGTTTCCTGCAACCATTCAAGTTGAGCTCTAGTGGCATAGATGGCCATGGTTGCAGCACTGGCCCCAAGTCCAAATAGCTCGAAGTTTTTCTTTAAAATATCTTCCAGTTTTATCTACTGGGTTCCTTAGGGCAGAGGTCGACTCGGTAGGCAGTACTGTCTTCCTGTTAAGGGATGCGATTTGAGGGTCCACTGAAGGTGGAGTGCACTAAGTCTTTAAGGTGTCGGCATCTAATGGGTACATCTTGTCCCATGACTTTCTCTCCGGAATACGGGCTGGGTCCGTCACCTCCCACTCTTTTGAAACCACCTCAGAGATGGCCTCACAGACGAGTAAGGTGTCTGCTGTCTTTTGGGATGGTTGAAGGGAAGAGATCAGCTTAGACTGTGTTAGAGGGGTGGGTGTGTCGAACCCCATTGTATTCATGATGCTGCGTACCAGACTGGGGATTTGGTCTGGGAAGCACCATTTTGCCGTTAGGGATTGCGGATCATTCTCAGAGTCTTCCTCGCTATCTGAAGTATTGTTGGTCATGGCTTGTCTAGTATTCTCATCCGCTGATGTGGTGGCAATATTAGAGCCGGTGGGGTGGAGTCCTGACTTTGTAGTCATGCTGGACGGGGAGGTAGATTTTTGTGAGATGAGCTCTGCCAGCTTGTCCCACATTGCAGACATGAGCTGTTGTTGTAATTGAAGCACCTGTTGGTTTTGCAATAAAATGGAATTTGTGTCCAATGATGGTTGTTGTAAGGGGTGGTGTTTTGAGAGGTGCCCTGGTTTGGTGAGTGGATGGACGTGTCGGCTGCATCCTCCTCCAGAACCTCATGTGAGGGGGACGGTGGGTCCTCTGCGCATGAGGCGCAGAGTCTTCCGATTTGTGCTGCTGGAATTGGAATACTGCACAGTCTGCAGCTCTTGGATTTCCCCATGTCTGTGGAGATGTGGAAAGAGAGAGGGGAGGATTAGGGAAGAGTGTATTTAATAGCCATACTAATAATATCCTTAGAGTCAGTAATATACCTAGGATTTTCCATCTGTAAGACCAGCTAAAGAGCTCTGTGAAGTAATCACCCATGGCTTAGTAATGTACAAGCAGTAGTGGAGTAAGGGACCATAGTGGGGTAATGAAATGTCCTCATTCCCTCCCGCTACTATGGCAAGGGCCAAAAAATCCTTCCAGTATTGTTACAGTTCTCCAATGGCGACTGAATGCAGAGAGGGGTTTATAATTTGTTCCCCCTGCCGCTAGATGGTTAGCGAGTCACCAGGGAAACTTTGAGCTGCATCAGTGCAGCGTGAGGAGTTTTGCGCCTCTTCCCTGCCTCGCGCATGCGCGGAGAGCTGCAGTGTGCGTGCATGAGAGTAGGGGACGTGTGAGCTAGTGCATGAGCGCGTGAATAGAGTCACGTGAGTAGCACGTCATCGGAGCGCCAGGAGGTGCTGAGAAGGAGAAGAAACAGCTGGAGATATTGCAGGGATGGCGTTCACCTTCCCCGAATACACAAAGGATGGGAAGCTGTGAAAAAGCACCATGTTGAGTCGAGGGACTTGCCAGGGAGAAGGTACGCAGATTACAGTCTTTTATGCATTTTCTCTACCCCCTATGCTGAGTACAACTGGATCCTGAGGACTGCACACCAAGAAGCAGGCTTTTTTTGTCCCATCATAAAACGGGAGGTAAGGAGGCAAAATATAGATGAATCCCTTTCACGATGCAAAGCAATGGTATACAGTGAGGCATAGTTGAGAAGTGCCCCTAAGACTGCTATCAGGAGTCATAGCGGTTTCTCTGCCCAGTACTAAACAGTACTGGGTGCAGTAGCTAAACTGGTACAGCTAGCAGGGGTCACAGAAGTCTGCTTGGATTTCATCTGTTTGAACCATCTTAGACTTGCTGGTAGAGAGTCCAAGGGAATTATGGAGGAGTGGAAAGATTGCTGCTTGGTGTGCAGTGCAGGAATTGTAGGGTCTGTTAAATTGTAAAAATTCATAGATTGTTAGGTATGATCTTGTACTCAAGTGCTAGAAATCACAAGTTTTGTTTGGTACAATACAGCAGTTAATTGCATGTTTCCTGAGCTTACTGTTTGTCTTAAACAGCGAAGCAAAGTCATCGTATGATTGCAATGTAGCTACCTCTAACTGGCTATCAACAATTCTGCTATATCAGCTTAAACTCTTACCTTTTCGTTGTGAAGAAATGTTGATTTTTTAGGGAGCTGATTTTTTGCGTGTTGCAACCTGTCCGATTCACATTGAGAACTGATGATGGAAGGGCTGTGCCACAGAGAAAGGGGGTCAGACTTCTTTGAAGTCACATGTGCATCAAGCAACCTATCAGGTGGACACAACCCATGTGTAAGGAAGGAGGAGTGCCTCAGAGATTATCCCCCACAATTCCCTCTTTCATTTTCCTTTTTTCCCTAATGTATCTATAGGACTGTATTTCCCCCTTGACCCACTCGGCAATACCCAGCTCTGTGTCTGGTTTTGCATCCCTGACTGCCTTCTTGGCCTCCTTCATCTTTAACTGGTATTCATTCCATTCCTCTTCTCCCTGTTTCTCCTCGTATCCATTGAAGAACCTTTTTGGCCTTCACTGCCTCCCTGACCTGGTCTCGTGTGCCTCCTTTTATTTTTGGTAACCATTCTCAGGTGTGCCTTCTTTGCCTCTAGAATGGCCCCTTTAGTTACTCCCAACCTCTTCTCCACTCCCATTTCCGTTCACACACCCCCCCCAGCTAATCTTTGACAAGTTCCCTCATCTGGTCAAAGTCTGCTCTTCTAAAATCTAGAATCACAGCCTTTGATGAGGGTATACTGGTACCCAGGAACAGTTTGAAGCATATTGTGTTTATGGCCACTGAACCCCATTGGCTTCCCAAATCTCACTTCTTCTGCCATTTCTGAGTTGGTGAGCACCACATCGAGAGTGGCTGTTTGCCTTGTGTGTTCCCTGTCCAGCTGCACCAGAAGGCAGTCCTGCAACATATTAAGCAGGGTCAGACTCCTGGTGCTGTTAGCTACTGGAATGTCAAAACCCATGCGAAAAAAGGAAGAACTTTGTAAGTATTTTGACTGTTAAACATGCAAGGATATATGCAGGCATGTGCAAGCTACATGCAAGTTTTATGTAAGAATTATATCTATGGAATATGTAAGGATTGTGACATTTCTTTTCATGAAAATTCCTTGGTCCATGCAAAAAAATCCTTGCCAATATAAGATGCAAGAAAATGTTGGTGTTGTTGGGGGGTTACTGTACTACAATACAGCTTTTACATCCTGATGTGGGGCTAGAACCTTCAACCTTCTGCCTCTTTAGGAGGGCTTGCAACCTACTGAGTCACTGACAATGTTCTGTTCAAGTGTTTTGCAAAAAGTAATATTAACAGATATGCAAGCAATGATCTTGATAAATTCTTACATATTTCTTGCATTTGTAGAATGAAATATCTTCAATCTGCTCAGAATATTTTTTATTTGAATGACAAGACCGCTCTTGTAATGCTTAGAATGGTCCATGTCAGTATTAATGTATGTCTGAGGTCATAATACTGTGCTCTGTTTGTGGCATCACGGTCGTTACCATGACTAATTAATATGTAGCTAGACAGAGAGATATGAATTCAAGTGGGAAATAAGAAACAAGGGTTGATAAATTGTAGGTGATTGACCTGGTTTTCATAAAATGTCATCATGAAAGAGAGCTCTAAGAAAGACATATGTAGGAGCCCCCTACTTGGGCACTAATTCTAGAACTCCTCCCTGCCAGCAGGCAGCATGAGCCAGGTGATATTTGAAAAGTTCAGCTCGTACTGGACTATTGCTGGCTCCAGTGCTTCCAGGGACATGGCATCCTGAATTCTGGAGGGATTTTGAGAGTGGCCAGCAGCAGCCATTGGAGGAGAAATGATCGGGCAATTGAAGAACCCAGTCAGGAGCACTTTCAGATGCTCCCAGCAGAAAGAAAAAGCTGTAACTTGAAGGAGAGAGGGGGGACACAGGGAAAACAAGAGAAGGATGTACCTGCTGTCCTCCTTTCATCCCTCCATCTGCCTATCAGTGGCCTGTATAGTGTGGTGGTCCCAGTGCTGTGAGCAGTTCATTGTCAATTGACAATTGTGGTGTAGGCTCAGTTTTGCCCCTTTTGTTATTTTCCAATGTAAATTTACTTTGGTTCCATATTGTCAGCGTGTCCAAGAGCTGCATCAGGAGTAGCGTCAGGTCGGGCAGAGCACCCAGAAGCAGCAAGGCCCCAGAATGATCTGCCTTCTGTCCCTCTGTCTACCAGCAGACCTGCCTGCCTCCCTGCACCTCAGTCTTCACCCTGGGCCAGGGCAGTGAGTTGGCAGCAGCACCAACAGCCAAGTGCTGACCACCAGAATGGATTACTAAATAAAAAAAGAAAAGAGTTGCTCCAGTGTCAGATGGCACAGCAGGATGGCCACAGCTGTGACAGATCAGGGCATGACCACAGCAGTAACGGACCACCTGAGGGTGGGTTTATTTAAATGTAATCAAAATGGCACAAGAGTCAGGAGCTCAGACAAGTGCAGCTGCCTGCAAATTAAATGGCTTCCGGGCAGAGCAGAGGGCAAGCAGGCCCTCTTATAATAGAAATAGAAATATTCAGCAGGGCAGCCCAGAGGGATGTAGCTCTAGTTATAGGCCCCATTGTAAGGAAATTAAACATTTATAAAGAAGCTCCCTAGAGGTGGAACAAGGGGCAATGCAAGATCCATACATGAAATAAGGGCAAACTTATTATTTTTATTTATTGTTTAAATAAATTGTGCTTAGGGCGCTGTGGTAGTGAAGTGACTGAAGTCACATTGCTGGGAGGGGGGGTTTATAAATATTTCTCACCTCCGGACCACACATACAGGCAACTGAGAGTTAGAGTGGGCTAGTAAGCCCAATAGAATGGCTAATGAAAGGAGAAAGTGTTAAACAAGCCTCCTAAAAAGCCTCCTAAGGCTGTCATCAAGGGTGATTACAGTGGCAAAGCTTCTGATACTGGGTTATTTTCCCCTGAATTGTACTGACCTGTGACACTTGCCCTGAGCTGTGGTACTTGTACCAGAATCACACTATTTGCCCCTGGACTGTGCTATTTACCCCCAAACTGTATTAATCATCTCCAGAAGTTGCTAATTGCCCTGGTACTGTGTTAATTGCCCTTGGAATCTGGTATTTGCCTCACACTGCACCAATTACCTTTAGAAACTGGTATTTGACCCAAACTGTGTAAACGGTTTACACAAAGTGATATCTATCCTGAACTACACTAATCGCCCACTGCTACTGGCAGTTGCCCCAGAACTGTGTCAATTACCCTCAGCTACTGGCATTTCCCTTGAACTGTGCTAAATTCTCCTACAAACTTGGTATAAGTTTTGAACTGTCACCAACTGTTCTTGAGAATTGTCAATTTGCCTTGTCCACCTGATACAGAATTATCTCACCACTGAACTCCTGAGTTAGCCTCACATGCATTTTCCTGCTTGGACATGTCATCTATGCATCTCAATGTACTCATCCTACCTAGTGTATCCATCAGTTAGGAGAGGCCCATCTGCTAACCTTCTTCAGCTACAGTATGTCCCTACCCTGTTAAGGTATTTAGTAAGTATAGGAGCCACACTGGCTCATTAGTAAGGGACTGTCCTGCTCAGCCCCCAGATGAGTCATCACCCTATTTGTTATTTTACCTTTCTTTCAGGTATCACTTGGCATTACCATCCGAAGAACAGCATCTTGGACCTGTGTCCGAAGACCTTCATTGTGGAACCCTATGCAAAGACCTGCATTCCTCCAGTTGCTCCTACAGTTCTTTCCATGTATCTTCAGCTCATCTCATCCTGGCATCCCACTGGAGGGCTTGTGCCAAAGCCCTCTCTTCAGTGTTCTCGTCCTGGCAGCCTACTGAAGGGTTTGTGTCGAAACATCCTCTTCAGTTCATTTTGTCCCGGCAGCCCATTGGCGGGCATGTGCCAGTGTCACCTCTTCAGTGTTCCTCATCCCGGTAGCCACTGGAGAGCTTGTGCCAAAGTCTTCTCTGCAGTGTTCCTTGTCCCAGCAGCCCACTGGAGGGCTCTTGCTGAAGAAACTTCTGTTGTGCTTCTTGTTCTGGCAGCCCAAGGAAGGGCTTGTACCAAAGGATCTACTTTGTTGTTCTCATTCTGTTGTCTTATCCTGGCAGTCCAAGAGAGGTGGATTTTGCCAATGAATTCATGGGTTGTTTACCAATCTTTTCTTAAATCCCGGTGGCCTTCCGTAGGCTCCTCATGGAAAAATCAGTTCAGTACTGCAACCAAGTTCCTCATTTGTGTAAGTACCTCCCTTTTCCTCCACCTGAAGTCTTGTGATGGATTTACTCACACCAAAAGTGGACTCTAAAGTGGACTAGATTCTTATGCCAGTTGTAGAACTGCAGTGTCATATAGTTACGTAAGAGCCCCTAGTATTAGCAGTCAACCAGGTATTTACCATAGAGTACTCAGTATAATAGGGAATTACAAAGGTTTAGGCCACGGTGCACCTTTTAGATTTAAGTGTTAACTGTTCACACATTTATTTATTGTTTAGATAGTCATTATTCTGCCAATTTCTCCTGTTGTTGTTGGTGTTTGCCTCTGTGACCGTGTCAACCTTCCCTGCTGAATAAAAGTCCTTGCTTCATTGGATCTTTATGTATGACTCCTGCCTCTCCTTGACAGGTGCTTCCATCCACCCACATAGGAACCTGTAGTGTCCCTCACCATTGCACTTGCTTGAGGTGACACTCATGTCGATGAGAAAGAGTTGGTTCCCTCTTCACCACCTGACTCACCACGACATGACACAGATGTGATATTAGCTGAATAATACCTAAATAGTACATTTTTAAAAGGTTTTCACTGAGGTGCATGGAGCTTTTTACAGTTCAGAGTTTACCTTAACAGGGTGCTAGCATGAAGACAGGCATTCTTACTTGCATGTACAGTATACAGAGTATGGCACCTTTTCTTGCACAGTTCCCAAGGGGTATCCAGTGATGTGGGTGACTCAAATTGAGCGACTCAGTTTGAGCACCTGTATGTAGAGTGAGTGGGAAAGCAGAGTGACTGTCAGAATAGTGAGGGTAGAAGGACTAAAACTGTGAATGCAGGATAGAGTGATGTAGGGAGGACCTCAGAGGAACCAGGATATAGCAGGTAGTTCAGCAAGACAGTGTCAAGCTGGTCATGTAGTTTTGTGGAGGCAGGGTACGCTCTGGTGTGGAAGGACCTGGGTTGGAGCTCTAATGTTTTTTTGTTTTTAGCTTTTGGGAGTCGCATTTTTTTTCTAATGTTGTGTACCCCCTCCCTGCCATCCCACTCCCCCACTGTCCTGTGGTCCCTCATTTGTTCTCCTTCCCGAATAGCCCCCTCCTGAGTTGCCTCCTTACCCCAGTGTCAGGCCCCCCTCAGAGTTGATTATATTAGGAAGGGGGGTGCAGGAGAAGCAGCCACCCACATGTGGGGTGCAGGGGGCACAGCGCCCAGCATAAAATGTAAGGTAGCGTGTGTTGGTATGGTCACCTATTTTTGGGTCTCCATAGTGCACAATCACAGTTTGTGTTTCTGGCATTGTGCACTCACCCATGTGTATGGCACTGTTATTTCTTCACCATTATCACATGGAACATTACAAGGTGTCTTTCATCCTTAAACACTAAGAGTAGTACAAGAAAAATCCTGTGTTTACACTAGTCAAGAAACGCAGAAGTATAACCAGATTAACATACTGCACTCAATCTGATTCAGTGCTGTAACATTCACTGTAATGACATCATAAACCCTCGAGTGAAGCTTGTGAGGTTTATGATGTCATTACAATCCTGATATGGTCTTATAGGAAACATAACAGAGTGCCATGTGTTGTTTTTTATAATACACGGCCTCTGTTCACAATTAACTTTACTCACTACCCAGTGCTGCAGCAATTTCAGCTCTGCCACTCTGCCACCCCCACCTCGGCAACAGCAGCCCTATAGAAACAATCTAACCATGGCAATGGTGCTCCTTGAAGACTCCCCCTCTCTCTAAAGGGGAGTCAGTGTCAGGTGACAGGTTGGGGGAATTCGTGTTTGAAAAAGTTTTAACATACTGTTTCCTTCAACTTTGATAAAACGCCATCCAAGACTGCATTTAGAGAGTCTGATTGTTCGGTTAAATTGCTGGTTTCGGTGGAACAGGAATGCAACTCAAACAAGGGTTCTATATCATAATTGTATTCATCAGATAACAGATCGATGGTACAGTATTATGACTTCTTGACACCAGAGCGACTGTATTATGTATGACTGACAGAGATGGCCGAATTTGTACTAAAAAGGCAAACCATGTATTACAATTGTTTTTACCAGACTACATTTTAAACTTACAGAGTTCCATACTAGAGTTAAAACCTAAATTGTGAATTGCAAAAAGCTTGTGTGTACTTGCAGTAAACCTGTATTTATCTATGCAAGAAAAAATGAGTTTGTGTAACTGATAAAATTCTTGCACAGTCATGCAAAGAACATAAGTAATTTTGAAACTGAGTACATTTTCTTATGTTATTCTTACAAATCACGCAAGATCAGTCATAAACCCTACGTTGTTTTTAGTAAGGGAATCTATGTCTGGTAAATTGAGATCCCCCCAACCACTACCACCCCCTTTCAGTCCCTTCTGAAATTCTGCCCCTAGCTCCCCATCTCCCTTGTCCCCCTGTCCCGGTAGTCTGTATGACACCTCCATGAGCAGCTTCTTTCTTGATGTGGCTATGAGCACACCCACAGAGATTCTGTCTCCACCTTCCCTTCCAAGATGGACCCCTCCTTCCCTTCCAAGATGGACCCCTCCTTCCCTTCCAAGATGGACCCCTCCAAGATGGATGCCTTCCCTGACGTAAAGGGCTACGCTACACCCTTTGCCCTTACCCCAATTTGCCTGTACATGATCTATCTTGGTATTGCTAAGTCCCAGTCCTTTTTCTCCTAGTGACCCATGTTTCCATAATGGCTATGAGTTCTAATCCCGCTTCTGCCACTATCACCTGGAGCTTACTAATTTTGTTCCCTAGGCTCCAGGTATTAAGGCAGACTGCCTTCCAGCATGTGCCTATACCCTTCCCCTTCTTATTAGCACCTCCTCCTTTATCCTCCACATCTCTCCTTAATTTCCTTCCCCTTGCTTGTTCTGTGTGCCCCCACTCCTTGACTCCTTTTCTTACTTTATTAAGGACCCCCGTCAGAATGCCTTCATCCCCACTGCTTCTAGCCCCAATTCCTGGGAAAGTCAAAGCTAGGTTCCCCTTTTGTTCTCCTTGCTCTGTGGTTTCCAGCCTCTCTCTCCCCCATCTTTAGTTGAAATGTCCATGAACGTAGACATCAAGCTTCTGTCCCAATGCACTAGACCTAATTATGTGATATAAAAGCTGAAGGATGTTGAAATGATATCATTTCTAAAATGTTTCCGGAGGTTTTGATGTACAGTAATAGCAGTTGATCTAGCAAGTTATTTTCCAAAAATTGTGGGGATCACTGAGGAGATGTTTGTGAGACTTTCTCCAGCACAGATAGTCCTGGAGATTTTGTTTATCTCGGTATCTGCACAGAATCTTGAGAGATAACTATCAAAATTGACTGCTACCACAGCACGAATAACATAAAACAAGGTGCGATTCAGTGGGATACCTAATTACTCTCTGTTGTCTGCTGTGTGGGGGCAGTTTGTAATACCCCTTGAGTCAGGATTGTTCATAGTTATACTACAAAGTGTGACCTGATTTACAAGTAAACAAGCATTTGTCAATGCCGAACATTCGCTTGCAGGTATTTGCAGTGGTGTTTGGCACATATGGTGCTTTACCCTAATGCCCTGTGCGATTGCTGGTATTTGCACAATAAATTTTCAGCATGACCTTTTTGTTACCCCCATTGTGCGCTACATAGGCGGAAACACGTTTTGGGCAGGATGTGAAAAATGACAGCTGCACTGCTCATGAGGAGGTGTAGTAAATGGCAATGTTGAAAATCTGGAGTGGAAATATTAAAAATTCAAGAACTATGAGCGCAGTGGAACTATGCACCGCACTCAGAAACTGTCATTTTAGGAATTTTTCACCAAAATTTTCAACATAGCCATTTTAAGATCTCTGCTCATGAACAGTGACACTGTGATTTTCTTACTGTGTCCCATACATTGATTTCACACACCGACTGCGCCACTGTGCACTACATGGGCGGAAACATTTTGGGCAGGATATGAAAATGACAGCTGTACTGCTCATAAGGAGGTGTGGTAAAATGGCAATGTTGAAAATCTGGAGTGAAAATATTGAAATTAAGAAACCTACGAGCGCAAGTAGGGAACTGCACAACGCACGCTCGTAAAACAGTTATTCGTAGGAATTTTTTCACCAAATTTTCAACATAGCCATTTTAAGATCTCTTCTCATGAACAGTGACACTGTGATTTTCTTAATGTGTCCCATACACTGAGTTCGCACACCGACTGTGCCATTGTGCGCTACATGGGCGGAAACACATTTTGGGCAAGATGTGAAAAATGACAGCTGCACTGCTCATAAGGAGGTGTGGTAAAATGGCAATGTTGAAAATGTGGAGTGAAAATATTGAAAATTTGCAAACTTACGAGCATGCATAGGAACTGCACAATGAACACTCGTAAAACAGTCATTTTAAGGAATTTTTTCACCAAATTGTCAGCACAGCCATTTTAAGACCTCTGCTCATGAACAGTGTCACTGTGATTTTCTTAATGTGTTCCATACATTGAGTTCAGCGACAATCGACTGCACCATTGTGCGCTACATGGGCGGAAACACGCTTTGGGCAGGATGTGAAAATGACAGCTGTACTGCTCATGAGGAGGTGTGGTAAAATGGCAATGTTGAAAATCTAGAGTGCAAATATTGAAAATTACATAAGCGATACGGCGCACAGGGAACTGCGCAACGCACGCTCATAAAACAGTCATTTATAGGAATTTTTTCACCAAATTTTCAACATAGTCATTTTAAGACCTGTGCTCATGAACAGTGTCACTGTGATTTTCTTAATGTGTCCCATACATTGATTTCGCACACCGACTGCGCCATTGTGCGCTACATGGGCGGAAACACGTTTTGGGTGAGATGTGAAAAATGACAGCTGTACTGCTCATAAGAAGGTGTGGTAAAATGGCAATGTTGAAAATCTGGAGTGGAAATATTGAAAATTCGCAAACCTACGAGCCTGCGTAGGAACTGCGCAACACACACTCGTAAAACAGTCATTTTAGTAGTTTTTTCACCAAATTTTCAACACAGCCATTTTAAGACCTCTGCTAATGAACAGTGTCACCGTGATTTTCTTAATGCATCCCATACATTGATTTCGCACACTGACTGCGCCATTGTGCGCTACATGGGCAGAAACACATTTTGGGCAGGATGTGAAAAATGACAGCTGTACTACTCATAAGGAGGTGTGGTAAAATGGCAATGTTGAAAATCTGGAGTGAAAATATTGCAAATTCATGAACTTACGAGCCTGCATAGGAACTGCGCAACACACGCTCGTAAAACAGTCATTTTAGAATTTTTGCACCAAATTTTCAACATCGGTTTTGGGATCCTTTCTCGAATGATGTCACTGTCATGGCATTATTCAGGCCTGAAGGGTGATTTTATGCAGTGACTGCGCACTGATCAGTAAATCACCCTTCGGGCCCCAATAACGCCATGACAGTGACATCATTCATGAGAAGGGGTCCCAAAAACCCCATGTTGAAAATTTGGTGCAAAAATTCCAAAAAATGCCTGAGATATGCAATAAAGTTGAAATTCCCTATCTAGCCCATTATACAGCTTACCGGCATTTCCTCAGTTCGCGGTCGGCTTTGAAGAGTGCAGACGTGTTCCCGGTCCACCGAAGATCGTCATGCCGAGCTCCGGAGGTAAGTATGGGGTGAGGGGGGTGTGGGGAAGCAGGGTGCGCAGTGGGTGGGTGCGGGTTGGGGAGGGGCAGGGAGACTGCGTGGGACGGTTTTTAATTTACAGGTTTGTTTTTTTTTTACAATTGATGATGCGGGACATTTGCCACGCTGGAGTGGGCTCCCAGCATGGCAGAAGATGGCTGGGGCGTGGAGCCGACGGGAGATTGGGCACCCCGTCGGTTGACAACAGGGAGGTTTGCCATGTTGGGGTGGTCTCCAGCGTGGCAGAAGATGGCTGGAGGGGCCAAGGAGCTGACGGGATTGGGCACCCCATCGGCAAACAACGGGACATTTTCCACGCTGGGGTGGGCTCCAACGCGGCACCAAAGCTTTGAGGTGGTGGATGTGGGGGCGGGTGACGCGGTAGCTCTGTATGACAGCGGTGGTTTTGTTTGAAGCGAAGACCACCGCTGTCATACACAGCTCCTGCACCCATTGGTGCAGGACCGCCATGCCTGCTCAACTGAGCAGTGGATTGCAAGGGAGAGGCACACCTCCAAAGTGTGCTGCTCTCCCAAAACGTTCCTTGCCCATGCTCGCAAGCGAACGTAAAAATTGAATTGCACCAAGCTGCGTGTGAGTATCTTTGTGTTACAGTATGACAGCAATCAAAACAAAGCAAAAAACTAAATGGAGTACCAGAGTCCAGAGAAAGAAAGAGAGAGAGACAGAGAGACAGATACAAACAGGACCATTGGAGCAGGCAGAAAATATGGGTAAGCCACATTTAATTTTATTTGTTTTTTTGCTGAAATTGGTGTGGTGTTGGTGTTCTGGCTCACTGACCTACATTGGAGGCATCTCATGATAACATAGTTCACTGAGCCATGCACCCATTTCTCCAAGTGTGCCACTGTGTTAGAAGCATGTGTTTGGAAGGTGTGTGTTCACTGGGATTTATAGGTACTTCTCTGATGTGGGCTGAGGCATGAGGCCACAAACTAAATGCTTCTTAGCACACACCAGAGGACTGCTTCTATATCCCAAAAAATGCAACACCCTGGAGTGGCTATTGCATATATAAAAGATTCAGTATCAAAGGTTTTAGCTTAGAAAATGTAGCACACGTGGTTTGAGTACATATATGCATGGCCGGTGGCCTTGTTTCCAATCAGAGAGCAGTGTTTCTGCCAGCCATTTTGAGCCATTTTTTAAGGCTTCTTAAATAAACACTGATTTCATTACATACTAAGGAACAGAAATATAATTTCTTGTAGAAAAGGCTATTGAGAGGAACCTGGGTGGCTCGGTGGATTGGTAGTGAGCTGAGGAACTGTTTATCTATAGATCATGGGTTCAAATCCTGTCCTGGCTGATAGTGTTTGTTTGTTTTATTTATTTAAACTGGAGAGTCCATGGGCCAAAGACCTGTTTACATGATTGACCAGTGTTTGAAGGCTATCATCACCTGAAGGCTATTCAGTGGCCTATGTTAGATGAGTTGTGGTGGTTTCAATCCAGTTCCCAGTGGTCAGGTGTCCACAGCACAAAACCACCAGCACAACTGGCACAAACTAGCTCCTTTTTTGGCAGTCTCACATGAAAGGCCAAGGACTGAATGAGTGGGAAGTCTGAGCTAACCTGTCACTGACATGGTGGTCTCTCCATGACAGGGCTGAGGCCATTGGCAGGGCTGTGTTTGTGAAAGCATATGGATAAACAGAGGGCTTGAGGGCTTCAGTTTCCAATGTGCATGTAGACACACACACACACACACACACATATACATACACACCATTAAAAATGAATATACATTAAAAAAGCATATGCCACTGAGGAGTACATAGCATCACATCACAGGGTAAGAGGCAGGGAAAGAATGAAAGACAGAGAGAGAGAGAGAGAGAGAGAGAGAGAGAGAGAGATCTGTTATTTCAACACCAGGAAGTTTTCAATCCCTTCATGTTCCCTCTTCTACTGCACGTCACTGTTTTGGGGTCATCACTGAAACCTCTCACTTTGAAGGCTGAATCAGCTTCAGCTACAAAAGGAGTGAACAAGCTGTACAGATCTGAACATTGCCTGCCGCTGTCTGCAGTTCTGTCAATAAATCAAACTCTTCATCCAGTAAAGCAGCATCTCAGGGAGTTGGGCAAAGGGTCTGTAGTGATCAAGGCCAATATAAATGTTTTATAATAGCTAAGCAAGCCACAGCAGTACAGAGTCTATACTCTACTCTCAGTCAAGATTTATAATTAGGTGTATCATCTGACATTGGTAAACAATACCACAATGCATTGTTTACTTGTCCTATAAAATAGTTGCATTTACCATGCTTTGGCTATGTCAAATGTGTAAAGAGGAAAGAACATTTTTACTCATCAGGACCTACTTATAGGGTGGGATATTAAAAGCGGGTTGCGCAAGGCGCAAGGGAGATGTGCCGGCGCAATAGCGGATATGCGCCAATGGACGATATTCAGCGGGTGACATTGCGCAGTACAAATCGCAGTGCGCCAATGCACAACCCTAATGAATGCACGTGCAAGTGCAGGGGGCATAGCCATGAATAAGCTGCACAGTGCGATATTCAACAGCAGGCCAATGGCGCAAGCGTGGAGCAACAGGGACATGCGCGGAGCAAAGTTAAGCTTATAAAAGGATGGAACAAGCAGGGGACAGAGGCATGCACCCAGGGGAGCAGGGGTGAGAGACAAAGAGAGAGAGAGGGCCAGTGGCCAGGCAGGACAGCACCAGGGGTGCAGAACAGGCACAGAGGGAGGAAGGAAGCGCAATGGGCAGTGGGACAGGGAGTGCAGCCCTGACTGTGCCTGTGAATGTGAGCTGACCAGAGTGTGTATGTGTGGGTCCCCAATACAGGAGTGTGCCCAGTGCAGGGGCCCAGGCAGCAGCACACAGCTAGGGTAGCCCAGGTCATCAGCCACAGGGGGGTGGCAGGACAGGCCAGGCCATGACCAGTGCAATATTCCAGATGGAGGCAATAATGAGGGGTGTGAGGAGGCGGGAGGCTGAGCGACGCGGCCGTGGAAGGGCCCAGTGGTGGTATGCCCAGAACAGGTGGTACCGTGCCCTCACCACCTTCAAAAAGTACAGTGACACCGAGATTGTGGGCTGGTACCGCCTGAACCCGGTGATTCTAAGGCAGCTCTGTGAGCTGTGCAGTGATGAGATGCAGGCACCCACAAGACGGAGCCACGCTCTGTCAGTGGAGACAAAGGTCACGGACGCAATGTGCCTGCTTGCCACGGGCACCTTCCAGAGACCAATAGGGGACACCACAGGCATAACCAACCCCGGCCGCATCATGGCTCCTCACAAAATTCCTCAATGCACTGGTGCCACATGCTGTGGAATACATCCACTTCCCCAGCACACAGGTGGAGCATACAGCAAACATGCAGGAGTTCCACAGAGTTGCACGTATGCCTGGCACGCTAGGGGCCATTGACTGCACCCATGTAGGCATCAGCACACCACTGGGGCTGGAGGGTGTGGCCTACATCAACAGGAAAGGCTACTCCAGTGTCAACTGCCAGGTGGTGAAAAGTATGCCAGAAGTCATAATCAATGTCTGTGCCATACACACCCTGGAGAAGCACACGATGCCTTCATCTGGCACCAGCCTGCACTGTGCCACAGGTTTGAGAGTGGGGACATCCCCACCGGCCACCTAGTAGGTGAGTATGCAGCTGGAATGGGCAGCCCTGCACAGCAGGGCAGGGTCTGGGGGGGAGATGCTATGCTGGGGGAATAGGGGGTCTGTCTGTGTAGGCAGGGGTGCAGCCACACAGACCACATTGCTAACCCATCATATCTCCACACAGGTGACAGTGGATACCCACTCCAGCCCTGGCTGCTCACCCCATACCAGTGCCCATTGACCACAGCACAGGAGAGATTCAACGAGGCACAAGCCAGCACACGGAACATCCTCGAGCACGTGTTTGGACTACTGAAGACATGGTTCCATTGCCTGCACAGGTCAGGAGGTGCCCTACAGTACAGCCCCTCAAAGGCCTGTGGCCTATTCCTGGCCTGCTGTGTGCTACACAACATGGTCACTGACCGTGGGATAGCTGTCGAGGTCGAAGAAGGGAACAGCAGTGGGGACGACACGGATGCTGGGCCACACAGTGGTGGTCAGCCCCCCCCCCGGATGACAGGAACTCCGGCTGCACAGGATGGCCCAGCAACACTGGGACACCATTGCAGAGGAGCACTATGGTGCACGCAGTTAGGTGAACATGACAACATGCAAGTCCCAGGGACCAGGGCACAGTATACAGGCATGCCAGGCTGGGCCCCACAACAGACATGGCTGGAGGGGCAGCGTTGACGGAAAAGGGACACACCATGAAGCACCCGTCACAGCACTGCAGAACCCACACACATGGCCCCACACACCTCCACACACACAAGCACAGTCACACAGGCACCCACACAAGCACACTCCGAAGCCGCCAATGGGCGTGTGTCAGATGCTGAACACCAATGCACAGTGGTGGCCAGTGATGTGATGGTATTATCATGCACATGCCACGGTGGCCAGCGGCTGGGTGGGTGTGCACAGGGTGGGCAAGTTGCATGGGCCATGGACTGCATGGCCCTGGTATGCACATGCACACACCATACCACACCACTGTGCATACAGGGCTGCGGCAGGCAGCAGACAGGGAGGGAAGTGGATCATGACTGCCGCAGAGTTGCATGGCCATCTCGGACATGTGGACGGCCCCGCCGAGGCCGCTCAGCAGACTCAGGCTGTGCGACGGCCACAGGGGGTGTCACAGACGGCCCCCTGGTGTGATGCTGAGGGAATGCGACCGGTCCCTAGCAGGCGTCTGCAGGCCCCTGAACAGGCCCACTCCAGGCATGCCTGGAATGCCCACAGCAGATCCCAGCAATGACAATGCCGGGGTCACACGACACTGGGACCGAGGGGTGGAGAATGCACTCCACAGTGACTGCTGCGGATGGCCCTGCGCCAGGGTGGCCACTGGTGCTAGACTGGCCATGACTGCAGCGGTGAGTCGATCCAGACCTGCGGTCGTGTCTTCCCGCATGCGTGCGGCCTCGGCCAGGAGCTGCTCAAAGTCCCGGTCACACCACCCTGTGGACTGGCGCAGCTCCATGTGGAGTGCACGCACCCCTGCCATGACCAGCATCTGTTGCTCCATGGATGCCTGGAGCAGACGGGTTTGCTCGGTCAGAGGGTCAGCACCCTGGGGGGCTTGGGTGTTACGCTGACCCATGGGAGTTGTGCAGTCCCATGGCATGGCCCCCCACACAGGTGGGGGCTGCACAGTGGGGCCCCCTTGGGCCTGTACAGTCTGCAGTGCAATGGCAGCAGCCACTGCACCCGGACCCTCGGCACCATCCCGCTGCTGCCCCTCTGGCCGCCAGCGCAAGATGATGCCGGGCAGCTGCACCACCGCCCACAGTATGGTCCTGCGCTGCAGGTATCGCCATCCACTGCCTCACCAGGCGGTGTGGCTGGAGGGTCAAGAAGTGCCACCTGGGCACCATCAGCACTGCTGTGTCCAGTGCATGGTAGGAGTGCCTCCCCTCGGTCAGCATCACCACTGTCCAGGATAGTGGACATGTCATCATCAGACCCAGACCCCGCACCGATCAGTGTCTCAGTATACTGGATGCTGTGGCTGGCATCCTGCTGAAACACTGCCTGGGCCTAGTCTGTGCCCATGCCACAGGCATCCAGTCAGACAGTGGGGAAGGCCCGGCAGCGTTCTGGACCCCGGATTCCAGTGGAGGTGGATGGGTGCTCCTCCAGGTCCACGTCAGCCCCAAGGTGGGCACCACCACCCCTGCAGCTGCACGCAGGCACTCAGGATCTGTAAGGGAACACATACACGTTAGTGCCACCACCACGCACCCCTGCCCCCTTGCACCTCTCACCCCCATGCACCACTGTACCTACCATGCAGTGATGGGCTTCTCCCCATCTGGAATCCACTGCCGGGAACACCCTCCACGGCGCTGTCACTGCATGGTCGCCGCCACCAGCTCCTCCTGCGGTGTCAGCTGTGGCACCTCAGGCTGTCCATTGCCCATTGCGGCATGTGCAACACAGATGGCAGCCACCTTCTCCTTTATCCGCCTCCGGTCCGTGACCACCTTTTTCTTGCACTTCTGTGCTGACCTCTGATGGCTGCCCTGCAGGTTCACAGCCCTGGCCACTCCCTCCCATGCCTTCGCCCTGGCCTGTGGGGTGCCTGTGGAGCCACTCAGAAGGGGATCCTGGTCCAGGAATGCATCAAACAGGGCATCGCACTCTGCACTTGTGAAATTGGGCCTGCGTCTCTGTGCAGACCCCTGCTCCTCAACCTCTTCGTGCACCAATATGCTCACTCCTGTGGGTGGGGACATGTGGTTAGTGCTGGCTGCCACACAGAATGCGCCTTCCCCTGAATCCTCTGTCCTGGACATGCCCACTGCCTGGCGTCTTACCTGTGAAGGATGCAATACTGGTCTGGTGCCTGTGCAGTCCCATGGCGCCTTTATAGCGCATCACATGCAAATGAAGGAATGCGCAACTGTAATGAGATGCAAATGCCTCCGATGCACCGCGGATGTGCTGATCAGCTCATCTGCATGTGCTGGCTGAATATCATGGAACTGCGCATGGCACATTGGAGATGCTCATGCTCAAGTCATGGCGCAACTGTATGACATGCGCAGTCCACCTGGCACAGCGCATGCGCGCACTGACACTGTGTACGTCAGTAGCGCATCCTACACACAGTGCGCTATACGTGGCATGGTGCTCTGTTGTGCACTTGTGCTGTACATCCTATGGTGCCGTGCACCATTGGCACATGGCCCATGGGGCACACTGGACCCTATAGCGCATCATGCCTTCCTTGCCCTGTAGTGCTTTTGCACACGGTGTGCGTGCCGACCTTTGACTCTTACGTGTGTCCCTTGACCCCTGAGTGCCTGTGGCACATGCCAGCACTAACCCAGCTGTATCACGCATCAGCAAGGCATGTGCGACTGGGGATGGCAGCACATCGCCAGGCGTGTCGCTCATCCATTGCAAGTGCATCTCATGCACTCAGCAGCACCATTTTGGCTCAGCGGTGTAGTTAGCAGGCATGCCTCATAGGAGCACACCGAGGGTGCCCAATTGGAGCCAGGTTGAGCTAGTCAACCTGGTGGCACTGGTGGAGCCACATGTTGGTACCCTATATGGGCAGGTGCCCCTGAACCAGCCATGCACAGAGGTGTGGCTGGGGGTGGCCGGGAAGCTGGATGAGGCCACAGGGTCATGGTGTAGTGGGAAGCAGTGCTGCCAGAGGTACGGGGACCTGTGGAGAAGGGATCTGGACCATCTGAGTTCACTGCAGGCACGCATCCAGAGGGGCGCAGTGCCACGGCCAGGTGAGTGCACAAATCCAAGACCGTACCATGTTGCTGTTCTATGGGGTGCCAGCAGGTGTCACGCCATGTTGTCAAGGGTGGGGAGCTGTGGCTGGGAATGCTGCCGGCCATGGCAGTGCACCATAGGTGTGCTGTGCCACAGCAATGCCACTGCACAGGGACATGGGGTATGCTGTGCTGGAGGGTTGGGAGCACGTGGGCTGCTGCCTGGTGCTGATGTCAGCCTCTCACTGTCTCCCTACTAGGCCCTGAGGATCGACGCAGAGCCAGGATGGTGGGAGCCACTGCCGGACGGCAGCAGGACGTGGTGTCGCATAGCAGAGGGATGCTGGCCAGGCGGGAGGTGCAGGTGGACAGGTGCCAGTCAGGCCACAGCTTGAGGTAGGCACTATGCCAGTGTACATTGTTTTGTGGGGGGGTAGGGTGGGCACAGCCCCTTGTGCACATAGCCATTACAGTCATGAATCTCAGTGAGGTCCATTGCACCATGCTGCACCTTTTGCACATGTGTGTGGCCACTACGGGTGGGCTGTGGGTTCATCCAGGTCCCAGCCAGGCCACTGCCATCCCACGCAATGGCCATTTGTTGGCAGCCATGGCTGTGGCGTGCTGCACATGGCTGGTGGTGGTGTGCAGTGCTGTGCATGGCTGTGGATGGTCGGGATGGTGGCTCGTGTGGGCATGTGCTGCGGATGGCTGTGTGCTACCTACAGGGCACATGTCACTGTTGTCAGCCGCGACGTGGATGGGCTACAGTCGTATGGGTGTGCACTCATCCATGTCCCTCCTTTGTCCTAAGGTGTCCATCAGGTGGATGTCCACACCAGGCTGCTGGACAGAATACTGAGGATTGCCAAGGCCACCCTTTCTGTGCCCGCATCATTAGGCAGGCCCTGTTCTGGCTGCAAAGCGAAGACAGACGAGGCAACGGTAGGCATGAACATCTCGAGGGCCTGTTGGCCTGCTTAACCCCTCCCCTTCCCTGGATCCCCCTCCCATTCCCCCCATTGTACCATCACCATGACACCATTCTACCTACCCTCATGATTGTAGCCTTCCGTTCCTGCCCCCTATTCCTGTTCCTCTGTTTATGAGTTTCTGTTATATTGTACTTTAATACCTTCTATTTTGCTAGCCATCCGTATTCATGTCTTAGCACACGTATGGCATATGGAGCCATGCTGCAGTGGTGTGCATGGTGGCTGTGTGGGTGTGTCTCTGGGGTTGACAGGGGTTTGTGTCTGGTGGTCCTGTGCCCAGTGGCCTGTGTGTGCCCTGGGACATACGTGTGTTCCCTGCTAGGCTGTGTGGCCTGTGTGTTGTGTGCTGTCAACATGTGTGTTGGTCAGCTATGGTCCCAGTGGCATGTCCGTGCCATCCTGTGGGTGTTGCCTGTGGCTGCCTGTCAGTGGCCATTGGTGTCACGCCACCTCTATGCACTGCTGTGGTTGGTATGGTCAGGGCCTGCAGCCATGCACCTGCCTTGCCTCCCTCCAGGTATCCCCTGCACCATGGTGGCAATGTGTCCTGCTCTTGTGGCCTGCTCCACACTTTGCCGGGTGCCCTATGCTATGGCCCATGCACCTCTGTCCCTTGTCTGGCCCATGTTGTGCTCTTGCGCTTCCTGCCTTGCTCCAGTCCGGGTTGTGTGATGGTGCCTGCTGACTTGCTCCCTGGCGCAGCCTTTTGTTGTATGATGGTGCATCCCTGCGATATTCAGCTGTTTTGGCGCTGTCACTTGCCATTGTGCTCAGCCTTTGAATATCGTGTTGTGTGCACACTAGCACAGTGTACCTGCTCTGTGCTGCTGTTGTGCCTGCCTCTGGTGCATTTCTGAATATCCCACCCATAGTATTTCTGTTTACAGAAATTATATTCATATATGGTGGCCCTGAATTGCAAAACATGAACAAAGAATACTCAACAATCAAGTAAATAAATGTCAATACACTTAAACAAACACAATAAAGTAACCACGAAAAAACAAAGCCAAACTAAATATTCTAAAGAAAATAATACAAATAAAGGCACAAACAAAATGGAAATTAAACAATATGGAGCAAGAAAAAGCAGCCTTACTGACCCACGACTATAAACCACAAACCAAAAATGGAATAGCAAAACATAACACATACAAAATCACTAGAAAAACACCCCCTGTAAAAAAGGCATGCAAAAACCAAAAAATTTCAAATGGAATTTTTGTTTTAGAGGAAATGATTTCCTCTATGTACTGTCACTCACACAGTGGGGAGGGAGCTTGCTGCTGTTTGCTCCTGCCCTGATCTCTGTAGTTATAGATAAATCTTATCTGTCTGCTTCTCCAAAGATAAGGTTTTATGAGACTTCTGTGATGCAGGGTGTCTCTTGGTGCCACCTGGTGGCTAAATCTCCTGGGATAAGGAGTTGTCTCTTGCCACCAACAGGTGGCTCACTTTTGCAGGATGGGGGTTTGTAAAAAAACAACAAGGAGTGACACCCATGCTCTATTCAGGACTGCCGGTGGTGCTGCTGAGGCTATTAGCCACACCCAAATACCACAATTAACCAGAAACAGCGCACACTGGAGGATGTTAAAATTAAAAAAAAAGATTTTTGGTTCTGAGATACAAAGTAGAAAACTTGTCTACTTTATTAGCCAAGAACACACAGGTAAGACAGACTGGAACACTTATCAGCGTTTCAGTCAGGGACCTTCGTGAGGGGGTGTGGCTTAAAGTGTGACTGACATTTCTTTATACTACCAACTTGATAACATCATAAGTCACATGATAGTTACATAAAACTGAGATACAAAGAATGAAATACAAAAAAATGAAAAAAGTTCACTCAGCATATATATATAAAATATATATATATATATATATATATATATATATATATATATATATATATACAGGTATATACCCCCATGAAAAGGAAATTCCCCACTATTTCTAAATTCTTACAAGAATTTAAACAGATCTCACTCTTTAATTTCAGTCTCCATGACCTTTGGCACGAGGCAGGGACTCTCTAGGCTTCCATCCCTACCCACCTTCCACACCCTGGATGGGACCACACTTGAGGATACCACCTCTTTTAAATACTTAGGTGTTTGGCTTGACTGACACCTAAACTTTTCTGAACATGTCAATGACATCCTGAAGAAACTGCACCCCAAGCTTGGTGCCTTCAACAGGAACCGCAGTTGCTTACCTCTGTCAGCTAGGCGCGACCTTGTTCAGAAAATAATTCTCCCTAATTTTGGCTATTGCGACATAGTCTATTGTGCTGCTCCTAAGTCTTCCCTATACAAATTGGATTCCCTTTTCAATGCTTTTTGTCTCTTTGCTCTTGACTCTTCCCCTACCCCCCCTGCACTCACCACTGCTCTCTCTCTACCACAACCTTGCTTTCCCCTCCCTGGAGTGCAGAAGACTCTTGCACTGCATGAAATTTACCTCTAAATTCTGGTTGGGTTCTCTCTCATTTTATCTGTCCTCCTCCCTTTCCATTCCACGCACCTCACACTTTTCTCTCAAATCCACTGACTTTTGCACACTGGTTATTCCATGACGTACTACTACAAGCGGCCAAGGTGTTTTCTCTTACCACTTTCCTATACTCTGAAACTCACTGCCTATGCCCATCTGACACTCTTCATCCTCCTCTTCCATCTCCCAGGCCCTACACAACTTGTATTCCTCAAACTGCACTTGACAATGAAGATTCTGCTGTATTTCTCAATGTTTATTGCACTTCAAGCTTATTTTGTTTTGTTGCACTATAGGTATAACCTTGTAAATGTATTTGGCTCAATTCTACTTTTGTATATGTCTTATCAAACCACTTTTGTATATGTACATTCACTTTATCTGCACTGGTTTGCTATTATACGTCATAGCAAACTGTAACTGAAAATGTACATTCGATTTATCTATACTGTATTGCCTATGTTCCCCTCTTCCCCCAGGATGCACTGTGAGACGATCAACTTGTTGCTCAGTGTGTTCTTTTGATGAAGCAGCTTCAATAAATAAATAAATAAATAAAATACTGCAGAATGTTAACCAGCTTAAACCAAATCTTTAAGGAGAACAAGCATGTATAGCTAGAACATTTCCTGATTCTGAAATTCTGATGCACTTGGCTGGCAATTTACTCAATGGCCCAGATATTCAAACTGCGCCCAAAATGTGTGCAACAGCAGGAGCAAGCACAAACCAATTGCGCATATGCGCAACAGGTGCGATATTCAAACATGGAGCAGAACAAATTGCGCAAGCAGCCAACGTCTGAATATCGCACATACTGCGCCATAGCGCAACCAGGAAGGAGAAGCTGAGCAAGCCCCCAGAGCAATGGAACTGCACATCCAGGGAGGCAGGCTGGGGCCCACTGCCAGCCATGCCACACATGGGCACAGGAACACACTGCAGAACCAACAAGACACCTGCACATCCCAAGCACAGCATCATTGGGGGTGGGACAGATGATCTACTGGCCCATGGGGACAAGCCAACAAAGCACAGCAGAGCCATGACACCCCAGCACAACCACTGGCAGGCTGAGAGTGCCACACACAGGGGGTTGACAACCACAGTGCACATCAGCCCCCCGTACGCTCAGCACACCCTGCACCATGACCCCAAGACACCACCTATGTGCAGTGACTGGCACTGCAGGAAACCATGCATCCCCCCCCAGCACCGTCAACCCGTGCAGCAGAGAAGCATACAAGCCAGACACCCTGTGCACCCAGCAGTGGGTGGCAGCAGGCAGCAAAGCAACAGAAAGTCACTGCCATGCGGAGATACCTCCCCATGCACGCAGCACACACACACACACACACATACATACCAGGACCATACCACCCCAGATGGCATGTACACCACTGCAACTGAGCAACCATAGCCAGCTGCAAATCAGAGACCAACACAGTATTCATATCAAAATATAAATGTATTCCCAAAATGTTAAAGTACAAAACAATAAACCAGAACTATTTACAAGGGGGGGGGACGGGCACAAGGTAGGGGTGGGCAAGGGGTAGGGATGAACAACTTGGAGATGGAAGACAGGGTGGTAGGGATGGGTGAAGTGGGAAGGGTAATGTGGCCTAAGGCCCAGCAGACTGGTCGTCCTCTGCCCGGTGCTGCTGTTCTCTGCCATGCCTCCTCCGCAGGCCATGTCTCCGGATGTCATTCAGGATGGCCTGGTTATCTAGGGACACTTGTGTTAGGCCACGTATGTCCTGATGGATCCTCCTGAGAACTGTGAGGCCTAGGAAAATGGGAACACAGTCAATGGCTGTGACTGACCACAACCCTGAACACCACCAACCTGAAAGCCATATAGCCCAATGTCCGCACCTGTGATGGCATGCACCCACCCACAGTGAACATGCATGGCCATCACAAACAGGTGGCACCAGCTATGTGCACCACTGCAACACACACTGCCATGTCCACCACAGCACAAATAAGGCTGTCAAGTGACGTGGCAGCGTGTGCGATGCCAGTTACACAGCTATGTGCCCAGTGCATGCATGGACCACCAGTGGCGCATACACAGGCGTGCTGTGACACTGGACAGTGATGCATGTCACCTGTGTCATACATACATGCATAGATACATAGACAGTGTCGGCAGATGAGGGCCTATGACCACACAGTCTGCCATTTGAGCTTGTAAGTTCAGTTTGTTTTCCTAGAAGTCTGTTGCACTTACCCTGACCTCCAGAATTCCTTTATGTCTATCCGTGCATTCTTAAATCCGTGATTGTTTCAGCCCCCACCACTTCCTCTGGCAGGGTGTTCCACTTGTCCACCACCCATTCTGTGAAGAAATTCTTTCTCATGTTTCCTCTGAATCGTCCTCCTCAACTTCATCCCATGCCCTCTAGTCCTGGAACATCTTTTCACTTAAAATAGTGTTTTCCTGCACCCTGTTCCTCCTGTAAGATACTTGTATGTCTCTATCATATCCCTCTCCCTCCTCTCCTCCAGGAGTACATGTTCAGTTCCTTCAACCTGTCTTCATAGGACTTGTGATGCAATCCATGCACCATCTTTGTTGCCCTTCTCTGAACCTTCTCTACCCAGTCTATGTCCTTACGTAGGTATGGTCTCCAGAACTGTACACTGTACTCCAGGTGGGGCCTCACTAGTGTCTTGTATAGTGGAATTATGACCTCCCTTTTCCTGCATGGTTGTGTTGTGCATGGCTGGTGGTCTTGACCCCCAGCATGCAATAGCATCCATGCGTAATGATACTCACACTCCTCAAGCAGCTGGGTCTGCGGCTGCTGCTGCTGCTGAGGGGCGCAACACCCACGGCACGGGGCCTGGCACGGCCCTCCTCACCCGTGCCTGCATCCTCACATCCCGGCCTGTGGGAGACATATGTTGAGAAAAACATCAGTGTGACTCCAAGCAGACTGCCCCTGCCCCAGTGAGAGTGCCTGCCCACACAGCCAGACCCATGCATCTCACACCTGCACACTGACAGCCAACCATGGCAGAGCCATCACCTATGCACAGCCACCAAAACACACTCACACCCTTACAGAGAATACAGGTGCATAGATGGTACATCCACCTGGCCTAGGCACCACGCCCCTCCTGGCACGTGACCGCAGCCGATCCAGAAGTTGAGGATCCCTCCGGCAGAGGTCACTGTACCGGTGCCGGCACTGCTCAGCTGACCGGCACCGTCCAGTGACCCCCACCAGGTCACTGGCCACTTGCTGCCAGACCTGCATCCTAGCAATCGTGAGGATCACCTCACCATACAGTGCCCCATAGTGGGGCTCCACTAGGGCCACCAAGTTGGCCACTTCTACAGGGCTCCACTGCACTGCTCTTCTGCGAGCCATGATACCAACTTTACAGCAGGCAATATGGCTCCCCGCTGCGCCGTAACCCCACATGGAGATGTTGTGCAATAGACCACCACAGGTTCCAATCGCGCTGTTCGAACAGCGCCGTCACTTCACATAGCGCTGTCACCAGACAGCGCAATAGGGCTGTACACATGGCAGCCGAACAGGGCCAGGGGGCTAAGGTCGGACACCAGGTCATGGGCAATGACGCAAGGCCATGCACAGCGCCATCTGATGTATACGCATCCTGCGCGACTGACCAGCTGCGTACCAGTGCCACAGTGGACTATTGCACAGTAGTGCCACAGCGCCATATAGTGCCCAGTGCTGTAGCGCCACTGGCACAATGGTGGCCATGGCCTGAATTGCCGATCGGGCACAGCACGTCAGCAGCACGGCAGATGCCTGCGTAAGCTATCTGGGCATGCGCAATGCAGTGTACCACACAGTCATAGATCTGCGCCATTGGCTCAGCCGACTCAACCGTATTGCGCAAAGCGCAAGTTCGCGATATTCAGCCAACACATGCAAATCATCTGATCAGCCATTCAAAGGCACAGTGGCGCGATTTGCATGTCATTATAGTTGCTCCACTCCTAATTTGCATGCATTGCGCTATAAATGTGCGACATTGGGCTGCGCTGGCCAGATTCAGGTACTGCAGGTGAGAGGTGAGTTGCATGCTGTGTGATGTTCTGGACAATGGTCATGGGAAAATGCTGTAGACTGCACAGTGACAGGTGTCCACTTCCCCCCATACAGATTGCCATGACCGAGCAGAGCCAAGGTGAGGGTGAGGATGGTGGGCGTAGGAGGAGGCCCAACTTTACCCCAGCAGAGACAGAGGCCCTCTTCCAGGTCTACATGGATGAGGAGCCAGTACTGAGTGGACAGAGGGGCACCCCTCAGTCCCATGCGGCTGCATGGGAGGGTGTAGCTCGGGCCGTGAACCTGCAGGGAAGCCACCAGCGCTCCATGCAGGAATGCAAGAAGAAGATGGGGACAGACCGCAGGAGGTTGAAGGAGAAGGTGGCAGCCTTCAGGGGCGCGTGCTGACACTGGCGGGGGCCAGCCAGCAGTGTTGGAGCTGACCCGGCTGAGGAGACACTGGTTGCATCAATGCAGCGGGCGCTATTGAGGGCATACAGGAGGTGGATTCAGACAGGTGGAAGCCCATCACTGCGGTATGACATGGTGGTGGTGTTGGGGGTGGGGGAAGGTTGTTCACATGCACTCACATGTACTCTCTTTCTGTTACAGATCCTGTTCGTCTTCAGGAGACGGTAGTGGTGGGTCCAGGCAGTGATGATGACCTGCTGGACATAGAGGAGGGTCCATCCACCTCTGTCACCAGCCAGCATGCACTGCAGCAGCATGCACGCTGGGCCACCAACTCTGGTGTCGGTGATTCGGGTGCGGGGGGTGCACAGCCTGTGTCTCAGCAGTCTGGCATGCAAGCATGCCAGCACGCTGTGACTATGGCTGTAGCACGTACCTGCACCATTGATGATGCAAGGACTGCAATGGGCAGTGATAGGTGTGTGTCCCATGACGGACACACAGCAGGCCAGCACATGCCCCTGGGACTTTCTGGTTCCAACTTGTGTACCAGCATGTTGGCACAGTCCCAGGCTGTGCCTGTCAGCACCGGTGGGGCAGCACCGGTGGCTGTGCAGGTGTCTGGCACTGTTGCTGCCACAGCGGTGGAACGAGTGGACCCTGGGGCACAGCGGTTGGAGGGGCAGCAGCAGCAGTCACTCACCAGGTCTGGGGGTACAGTGTCAAGCGGTGGCACATGTCTGCTGCCCTTTGATCCACCCATTCCTGGTGCTGGCGAACAGTGCCCACCCTCAAGGGGTGTTGTGCATCAGGACCTTCCACACCCTGGGGGACAGGATGCCGTTGGGGCACAGTACCCATTGGATGAGCACACCCGCCTGCTGCGGGAATCAGTACAGCTGCAGAGGCGGGTTGCAATGTCCGTGGAGGCACCATCTGTGGCTGTGGAGCAGCACAGCAGGGAGTGTGCTCTGGACCGTGCAGAGCTGGTTCGTATGCGGATGGATGTGACCACCGCCATTGACAGGCTGACCCAGGCAGTGGTCTCTGTCGTGGACGCATTGGGCACACAGTCAGATGCCCCTGTACTGCACACCCCACACAGTTCACTCTCCACTCCCCGTTCCCGGCGTCGTGCGACACCAGGCCTGTCAATGCCGGGTTCTGCTGGGGCCATCCCGAGCACCCCTGGTGCAGGTTTGTTCGGCATGCTGCAGACCCCTGTGCAGGCAAGGTCGCATTTGCGCAGTGGGACCCCAGGTGATCAACAGTGCCACCCCATGTGGCCCTTGCTCAGCCTGCCAGTGCTGTTGGGTGCAGTGGGGCTGCCACGCATCAGCGGTGGCTGTGGGACAGTGCTACATGACTGACCTGTCTCCCAGTGAGGGCCCTGTCTGGTGCTGCCCTGTGTGCAATGTGTTTCATGGTGGGCAGTGCACTGCTGGGTCTCTGCTCCTGCCGACACGGATACTACACACCCCCTCCAACTGCTGTCCACAGGTGCGTGTGCATGATGATGCCTGCATTGTACTGTACACCAAGGTGTAAGGGTGCCCAGCATCTGACACACGTACTTGGACAGTACAGGTGGTGGGGGTGGTCGGTGGTTCTGTGTGTTAGCAATGTCGGTTCTGCTGTGCTGTGCATCTGCCCATGTATGCTCTGTGCCTGGTGTGTGTGTGTGTGTGTGTCCATATGAGTCTTTACCCCTCCCTGATGGTAAGTTTGCATGCCTGGACCCTTCCACTCTCCTGGCATCAAGCACCCCTGGTGTGTTACCCTGTGTGCCTGTGGTTTGCGCATGGACAGTGTTGGTTGCACATGTCCCCTTGACTTACCTGTGTTCTGCATAGTGCTCCTCTGTGATGGTGTCCCGGTGCAGCTGGGCCTGCCAGATCCGTCGGGGGTCATGCCGTCCTGGGGGGGCTGCTCATCACCATCAACACCGGCGCCACTGGCGTCCCCATCGCTGTCCCCCTCTTCAACCTGTATGGCTATCCCATGGTCTTTGGCCATGTTGTGCAGGATGCAACAGGCCAGAATATCCCAAAGGCCTTTTGGGGCTGTACTGTAGAGGCACCGCCGGGGTGTCTAGGCATCAGAAGCGTGCCTTGAGCATCCCAAACACCCGCTCTATGATGTTGCGTGTGGAAACATGTGCCTCATTATAGCGCATTGCTGCGATGGGGTCATGGGGCGCCAGTACGGTGTGAGCAGCCAGGGACGGAGTGCGATCCGCTGTCACCTGTGTGGAAATAGTGGAGATCAGTCTCATGTTCAGGTCCATATTGCCCATATCCTGTGTGCACTACCATGGCACCTGTGGCATTCCACCCCTTGCCCGAGTTTGCATTCCATACATGTTACTCACCCACTAGATGGCCTGTGGGATGTCCCCACTCTCGAATCGATGGCACAGTGCGGACTGATACCATATGAAGGCATCATGTGCTCCACCAGGGTGTGTGGCACAGACATTGATTATGCGCCCAGTGGCATCACACACCACCTGGCAGTTGACACTGGAGAAGCCCTTTCTCTTCCTATATGCAGCCCCATCGGGGCCAGGTGGTGTGCGAATGGCCACATAGGTGCAATCTATGGCCCCTAGCATGCCAGGCATATGTGCTACCCTGTGGAACTCCTCCATGTTTGCTGTACGCTCTGCCGCGGTGCTGGGGAAATGGATGTACTCCGCAGCATGTGGCAGCAGTGCGCTGAGGAATTGGGTGAGGATGCATGACGTGGCCGACTGTGTGATGCCTGTGGTGTCCCCTGTTGGCCTCTGGAAGGTGCCCGTGGCGAGCAGGCACATGCAGGCTGTCACCTTGGTCTCCACCGACAGAGCGTGACTCTGTTGTGAGGGTGCCTGCATCACATCACTGCACAGCTGACAGAGCTGTCTCAGTATTGCCCTGTTCAGGCGGTACCGGCCCACGATCTCTACATCTGTGTACAGCTCAAAGCTGATGCGGGCACGGTACTGCCTGTTGGGGGCATACCGCTGACTGGCCCTTCCACGCGCCATGTCCCCTTCAGCATGCATTCTCACCCCCCTCATTACAGCTTCCATGTGGAAGCTGGCACTGTCCATCTCCCTGGCTTCTGCCCCCCCCCGGCTGGTGTTGCTGTGTTACCCCCGCTGTCCTCACTGCTACTTCCACTGCACCGGGCACCCCTCGCTGGCCTCTACAGCCTATGGCCCACGCTTGCCTTGCCTGCCCTAGCCTGTCTCTGTCTGTCTGTCTCTCTCTCTCTCTCTCTCTCTCTCCCACTTGGCAGCCTTGTAGCGTTCTTGCGCTTCCTTGAGCCTTTTTATTTTTGGCTCATTTCATGATCTTGCCAATTTCCGGCTGTGCGCTATTGCGCATTCGCAAAATCTTTGAATATCGCATTGCGCTCTTTATGCATGGATCCACACCCTTCCTGCGCATGCCTTCATTTTCATTGCGCTGTTGCTCAGCATGTTTTCGTATGCAACTGCCTCCTTCTGAATATCGCAAAATGGCGATTTTTTTGACTTCATGCGACAACCCTTTGAATATCCAGGCCCATACATACGAAATGTATTTTATTATATCCAGAAGTGAATACTTAGTAAGGATCATCCCAAACACAGAGATCTAACTCACTCATAAGCATGCACATTTGTAGTATTGCCGTGGAGAGACCAAAACTAATACTATTTTTTCACCATGGTAATCTGAGCCATACAAAACCCAGCTCAAGTGCAAGTGCAAGCTTCAAAACCCTTGACTGAAACCAAATATTTTTCCCAATGTAACAATGCATTATTCACTGATTCTTATTAACATTTTGATGGGTGTTTGTAACCAACTGCTCACTCACCCAGAATGGGAGGGGTCTCTCAAACTATAGCAACAGTTTCATTTAATTTTATTTTTGTACAGGAAGGCATGTGAGCATAACTGCCTGTTTCCTTGCGTTCAGGATATCCAGCGAGTACAGTGACTAAATATGAATGACCATCAAAACAGGGACTCATATTCAGCTCTGTTCCCATGGGCTACCCTGCAAGGGTTGCAACCCACATGAAAGTGAGCATAGGGAACAGTGACCGGAAGGGGTGGATAGCGAGTGGAAGGAGAGGGATAGGGAAGGGGTTTGTAAGGAAGTGGTGAGCCTGCTGCAGCTGAGCCAGCTGTGTGTTGTGGTGGTGAGGGTGAGTGGCTCTGGTGCAATAGGCACTGGGTTCGGGGCTGCACTGGGGAGATATTTTTTGCCACTGCTTGTGGATATTGTTTATTTTATTGCAGCATTCTTGAGTGTTGCCCACTCCCATCATGCACTCCCATGGATTTGGTAAGCCAAAATCAGGGGGGTATGGGGGCCACAGCCCCCCTGCAAAAACAGTGTTGTTGCTGGATGTCTTCTCGCTGGCTTGTGTTTATTGCCGATTTGCTTTTCAGTGATATACACTCACCATAATAGCAATCTTTGTTTTGCGATTGCTATTATGACATAGAACCAGCATCCAGTCTACGTACTACAGAACAAGGAGTAATAAACTTAACAATGGAGAAGATTATATAGAGGATAATGTATAGCCTTTAGTTAATAATCACACTGTAAACACTTCGAGAGGTTGCCATGACATCGCTGTAAACCTCGAGAGTGCAGCTCAAGAGGTTTTCTGATGCCATGGCAACCTCAAGAAGTGTTTTCAGAGCAGTTGTTAACCAAAGACCATACATTATATTTTATAGTGTATGGCCTACCGAGATTGTGTAATCACAGACTAAATTACTTTACTTTACTGAATTACTTTATAAAACATTGATTGTTGTGTGCATTCCTTTTTGTTATACCATTGATATGACATACTCAGTAAGTGTTAATAACAGAGTGATGTCCTAACAATGGCATAACATAGAGGATTGTGTATGATTGTTCATACACAACAAGGATATTTTTCACTCAAGAGGTTTCCATGGTAACCAGAGACTTCAAAAGTGCAACTCGACAGGTCTTGTTACAACAAAAACCTCGAGAGTTAGAAAACATCCTTGGAGTGTATGACCGGTTATACACAATCTTTTATAGTGTATGGTCATTCATACAATGAGAGGTGTCCTTACTTTTGAGATTTTTACAGCTTCTTTTGCCTCCCCAGACTGCTCTCACCACCGTGGCCATTCCTTGAGGATCGCAGGTCACCAGACCATGCATGCTTGGCCACGTTCTAAGTTGTTATGCTGCACTATCTATGTAGCTAGAGCAGCATAGCAAACTAGCTGATGAAGTTGGTGCAGCATAACAAGGTTTTTGAACGGGTGGATTTCCATCTGTAACAATGTTCCACCATACACTATAAGGTTGTAGTCTGCTTGATTTCAGTTAATAATAAGGGCTCCCCATACATTAGAAATAATTGTATAGGTAACTTCATCGACTATAATCACAGTGGCAGGTATGATGTAAGAAGATGTCAGTATTATGTGCAGGAACAGATAAACCTTTCAAGGAGGTAACGTTTGAGGTTATTTTGAAGGCTCCTTAGGGATGTACATTGAACAAGGGAGAAAAGGAGGCTGTTAATGTGCAGGGAGACTAGAGACAGGGAATGAACCATGAGAGAAAGAGAGAATAGGAGCAGAGTTACAAAGGGTAGGCAGTTTAAAAGTGCAGAATTATGTGGCAGAAATGTACTATGCATAAATCCTCAGCATCAATATAATTAATCCAGTCAGGCATTAATAACATTAAATTAAATTAAAACATTATTCAGGCCAGGGTCGGCAGGGGAGGAGGACTGAGCATCCGAGGACTGCTTTCTCTCCAGGGTGGGCTGTGGAGTGCGTCCTCTGCAGTGACCTCCTGTGCAGACCTGTGTTAACGCAGACATGCCCAAGAGAGGGAACGTTACCAGAAAAATGGAAACTGGCTCTGCGCTTGACCAGATGATGGCCGCCTGGCAGTCCGATGCTGTCAATGTCCCAGGAACCATCCATCCCTCAACAGTACCCCAGGGCTAAGTAGTGCACTTGTCTGCCCCACAGGTGCCTCTTCCCTCAGAGGAGGTGAGGCCCGCCCAGTGAAGGTTCATGTCTGGGTCACCCTGGGATAACTGCAAATATGAGGGATGGGGCATGGGAACAGGATGGATCAGAGGTGCCTTGGCACAGCCTGAAGGAGTGGCTGAGAGTGGTAGCACATAAGGGGAAAAAAATAATACAAAAGAAAAATCATTGTTCAGAAATGTACAAAAAGTTGAGAGTTGCCTTCAAATGGGACTGAACAGATATAAAGTGAAGTCAAGTAGTGGATAACAGCCAGAAAGTAGATGAGGGAAATGTGTAATGAAAGGTGGAAACTAAATGCAGGCAGTTATTCTACTCCCCTAAGCTACGGAGAGCCTTGGGGCAGAGAGAAACCATCAGTGAAGGTCTGCTGACCTGCATTGAAAGGGGAGACAGTCCACAGGGAATGGGAGTGCCCTGATCCAAGATAGCACATGACTCCAAATCAGTGTGCGCTCTGGTCCATGCTTGAGGGTTTGTTCAGGGCCCTTGGTCCTCAGGAGCCTTTTGGGAGGACTGCAATCTGTGCCCTCTCAGACCAAGTCCTGTAGCAGACTGTGTCCTGAGGCTGAGGGTGGTTCTGGGCTCCATGGTCCTCAGAAGTCTTGTGTCTGAGTCCTACAGCATATGGTGTACTGAGGCTGAGGATTTGTTCTTGGTTCCGTAGTCTTCAGGATCCCTGTGGGGCAGGCTGCAAGCTAGTGTCCTCTCAACCTGAGTCCTGCAGTAGACTGTGTCCTGGGGCTAAGGGTTCATTCTGGGCTCTCCAGTCCTCAGGAGCCCTGTAAAGAGTGCTGCAAGCCAGTGCTCTCTCAACTTGAGTCCTGCAGCAGATGGTATCCTCAGGCTGAAGGTTCATTCTGGGCTCTGTGGTCCTCAGGAGTCTTGTGGGGAGGGCTGCAAGCTGGTGCCTTCTTGACTTGAGTCCTGCAGCAGATGGTGTCCTGAAGCTGAGGGTTCATTCTGGGTCAGTGGTCTGGACTGCTCACAGCTTATAAAAGGCAGAAATTCAGATTTTTCCATCCAAAATCTTTTATTCAAACTCATGAGTCCAAATGCTTCATCTCTGCAGCATCTTCAGTGGATGTCTATGGAGGCAGTTTACATTTATCAATCACCCATATACAGTAGGAAAATAACTTACTTAATGTAGTCTTAAGTTTATAGCTGCCACACCAGTGCTTTAGGGGTTCACCTTTCCATACTTCCCAGGAGGTGGGCCTGGTTTAACCGAAGCTGTGCTACACTGGCATAATGTGGTGCAGTGCCTCCACCTGTGCAGGCAAGATGGGGTACTTGGCTGCTGAAACAGAAGGTCATCACCTCCCAGGAAACAGTATATAAACTGCCCACACAGTCCTGTCCCAACATAACTGACACAGTAAGCAATGAAAATTCCAAAACCATGAAATGCAATTCAAGCAAATTATTTATTTACAAGGGAGGATTAAGGAAACAATAAAGGGGCAGCAAGAGAAACTGGGATCAATGGGGGTTGCAGTAACCTCTATTCTTTATGCAGTAACATGGCAAATATACTAAGCCATGGAAGGTTCAATACTCAGCCCCACAAAATCTGTGCACCCCATCAGTCCTCAAACCCTAGTATGGGTGTGCCTATCTTAATTCCTCCAAAGGCCATGGATGAGAGATCTCTCCTTAACTGCGATGGGTACCACACTAGGGGTGCTGATGCTGCTAGCAGGATGGAGCTCAGTAGTGTGCTTAAGAAAGTAGCAGGTAAAATACTTTATAAACACAACATTAGTAGAACACAACCTTAAACTGATAAACAGGTAGCAAAGTGGCCCCATTTGTAATTCATCAGATTTGTGTCCTACTGGACTACATGGGTTTGCCTGGGCTTCTCACACTAGCACCGTCCATGAGGACTTCTCTCTCAATTACATTGACACAATGATTCTCACTTCAGTTGCTGGTCAAACTCTCGGTTTTACTCATGTTTTTGATATCTCACACAATACTTGACACAGGTTGCTAGAACAGGCTGAATGGATGTGGTGCTTCCGCTGAGACCTTGGCTTCCCGGACTTGCTGGTAGTTTTGCTCTGCTTCACTTCTCTCACTCTGGCTGTCTCACTGAGGCTTAGAACTTGAAACAAGGCAGGGTTTCTTGGACTGGAGACATTGTAGGAGTTGCTCCCCAGATGGGAAAAGTCTGTGTGGTTGAGGAGAACCCCACCTCCAACTAGCCTTTAATTATTCACTTTGTTGAAAACATCTTCTTTGCTTAACAAAAACACTCCACTTGGATCCCTGACTTTTAGTCTGCCAGGCCTGCAGTGCCTGAATGGACAGTGGCACACCGGCCCACACCTTAACACAGTCACCCTCCCTCAGGTCTGACTGAACTGCCCAAACTTTGATAACTATCCATTTTTATCTTGGCTATAATTAAATGCCTGATTGGTCAGGCTCATTCACAGGCATGCTGTCTCTGGCATGAGCTTCTCTCTAACTGGCTGAGATTCACAGGCAAAGTGGCTACAACCTATGACCCCTTCCCATGGTGCTCTGCAGTCTCTTCCTTCATGGGGGCTGCCACCTTTGTTTGCATTCATTGTTCAGACTTTGGCAGTTTGCCGCCACTTTATTAATAATCCCTCAGAGTTGTGTTCATCAATTCCTGGCCTTGCATATTTAGGGTCAGAGATGTAATTTTAAACTGGTCACTTATACTATTTGGCTGTTGGGTGCTTTTGTTTGGGAGGAGGACGTCCATGCTGCTGTCCCACCGGGTGCGTATGTGCAGTCTCCTTTTCCTCTCTCAACCCCACTAGGGGCTCTTTCTCTTTCTGGGCACCTGATGGCATGGTGGATAGTTATTCCATGATCCTCTGCCTACCCTGGAGATGGGTCAGTGGCTAGATATGGGCACTCTACCAGACTTCTCTTTCAGAGCTCCTATTCTGATGTGCCCTCTTCTACTGCTATGCAGCAGCCCGACATGCTGCTGCCCTGCTCCAAGTCCTGTTTCCTGGCCTGCTTTCATTTTCCTGTCTCAGGGAACAAGAACAGCTGCTGCACTTTTTTTCCTTACCCTTGCTTTTGCCATGCCACCAGTCCTGACAGCCAAGAGCATGGGGAGCTGTGTGGCAATGGCCATGGGTACCTTGACTGAAGCCGTAGTTTGCATCTACCAGAACTCCCTGTTATGCAAGTGCTAGCCCAACGAGTGCTCACAATGCAGTTCTGGGAACCAGAGGGTGAAGAAAGCATCCTAGGTTACTGGAAGGCAGATCAGATAAGCCCCAGATTGGGGGGAGGATTACACAAGTATCTTCTATTAAAAAATACAAAATCACATTTGATAAGATCTATAGGCTGCATATGAATCACACAGACAATCTGCGTGTTAGCACCTCTTTGCAAACTGTGTGAAAGGCCTTCCGGCACCATGCAATTCTGCTTAAAGGTGAACCAGCATAACATTCTGTGGTGATTTGCATATGCAGCCCATGATGCTTTGCATTGTGTGGGCAAGTGTGATTTTGTATTTTCTTGAAACTTGGATTCCTAGCCAAATGCCCTTTGGGGTAACCCTTGCCTCAGTATTTGCGCACAGAGGTTCTTTATCTTCTATTAAGCTGTGTTTAACCAAAAGTCTGGCACACTTTACAGTTTCCTTAAATTCCATATTTATGCATTCATTTATTGAATCGGACTAATGACTGCCTATAAAAAAATCAATATATTACATCAGTTTATTCACTTCTATTCTAACTTCCTGTTCAACATTTTTGGGTTGTGGGGTATCACTTTGCCCCCAACGTAACTTTACAAAGTTTGGAGATCCCGCACAACATGCTTTGTCTTTTTGCCTTTGATTGGGCAGACTAGATGGACATTGCAATCCCCTTCTGCTGTCAATTTCTATGTTTTTATTACATCCCAAAGACCCCAAACTCTGTTGTACAATCATCTTGGTTGCTTGAGTCCCAACACCATGCTCATAGGAATCACCGTTCATGCATTTTACTCCACAAATGCACTTTCTCTCACATGCTCCACATAGGTAACATCTCTATTCATTCTTGTTCTGAACCTGTTCTTCAAGATCAACTGATGCAAGTGGTTGGTTAGTAGCAAAGTTGTGAAAGGGTTTCAGTAGTTGGACTTTTCCCTTCTCAGGCCCAACTGAATATAATAGTTTACCAATGCCCACTGGCAAACCGCAGTACAGATTAAACCATCCCACTTTGAAAAGGTTGCGTCTTGGTCAGCTCAGAGATCCTTTTGCATGTTTTCCCACTCAGTTTCCATTTTTAGGCAACCCCAACATACAATATTTTTTTTAGCTGTATACCCTACTATTGTGTGCTTTCTCTCCAATTTGCTGCACTTACGGATTGTAGAATGAGATAGCCTTTTGTATGGCTGCATGGGCAGAGCTTCGCAGATGTTTTGCCATCATTGTGGGAGAGAACAGGAACCGTGAAGTGGAATGCGCCTCTGTGTTCTCCTATAGCGATGAGTTAACTGTTACACAGTGCCGACCCGTAGCTTTTCTGTGTTGGTGCTGCTTCTTCTTCTTTCCATCCATGGATGGAGCTCCTCCATGGCAATCTCTTGTGGTGTGCACAACTTTACTGCAGCATTTCCACATTTCATTTCAGAACCGCATGTGCAGGTGCCGCGCTTGTGCTGTTCTCTTGGGCCTCCATCTTGTGTATGGCATTCGGTGATGTTCATAACATGACATTCTCCACTGGAGCACTCATATCAGCTCACTGCAGCCATATTGGCTCTCACCAGAGTTTGTATTATCTATCAATACCAACTGAGCTATGCAGAATGCGGAATTTAGAAATAGTTGGTTTAGCCTGGATTGTTGGGGAAGGGGGGACAATGCTAACTGACTCTCTCTCTGTCTCTCTCTCTCTCTCTCTCTCTCTCTCTCTCTCTCTCTCTCTCTCAGTGGTCTGATACAATTGTCAGTCTTTGTGAGAGTTGCCCTGGCTGGCTTCTCTTGTTGAGGTTTTGAGGCATGATCAATGACACAGGAGAATACATGTTTACTGCTGCAGCCAGACCCATTACTGTGAGGCTGCCATGATAGCATCTTTTTATAGTGTAGGGTACTACACCTCTGATGACAGTACCTATGTGTTCTGATAAAATAATGACAGCATCATTAGATGTTAAGAGATAGCATGGTGATGATCGGTACCTTGCACGTCAAATGATATCACACCACCACACACTACATTGATTACTGGGTGTTGAATGATACCATACACATCCTCTCTTGAGACATGGCTATATTTTATACAGTAATCCATTACAGAGCTCCACTTTCCATTCTACATCATTAGGAAGAGGGCAGCTATGCAGCACTGTTACAATAAATGATGTACTTTACCCAGCCTTCTCCCCTCTTGGATCATGGTGCTAGGGGATAGATACACAGTAGGAATAGGCGGGGGAGGCAGGTTAAGTGTCTTCCTGGTGCCATAGCCTGGAGGATGGGAAGCAGATCCTGAGGATTGCTAGGGTAGCAGAATGGGAGGGAGAGGTGGATGTAATTGTCCAGCTGGTGACAAATGACCTGACTAGGGATGGGGCTGGATAGTGCAGGGGAGTTTAGGGAGCTGGGGAAGGGTCTTAGACTGGTAACTGGCACAGTGGCTTTTGCTGAGGTGTTGCCTCTCTATGACAGGGGACAGAGAGGGATCTCCACACCAGGAGCTTCAACTCATGGCTGAAGGAATGGTGAAGAGAGGAAGATAAGGGTTCGCCGTACTGGGGACTGGAAACTCACCTGGGAGGATAAGAGCCTACACAGGGGTGATGGTCTGCATCCATCTGGGAGGGGAATCACAGTCCTCAGTGGGTGGTTTTAATGTTACTTTGATGAATGTTCAAACTAGCCAAGGGTGATGGTTGAAGGAATCAGGGAGTCAGGAATTGCCCAACCCCTGAACAGGCTGAAGTAGAGAGTAAGAAAAACCCAAGGGGAAAGGAATCCCCAAGGGTTAAAATTAATAAAAGAAGCAGGGGGTAGATATAAAGGGGGAAAGGAACGGGAGCATTGAGAAGAGAGGCAGGAACAAGGGAGGACAAAAAGGACAAACGGGGCATAGCCAGGATTTGATGAGGGGGGTTTCTCAAACACTTCTAGGGGGGTCCTAGGGCTCCCCTGGAAAATTTTGAAAATGTAGGTGTTAAATGGTGCAGTTTTGTGCACTGTAGGCAATAACTGTTGAGTCACAAAATGCATCAAAATTCAAATTGCCAGTCTCATCCATCCCTGCAGTCCCAGATATTTCAGCCAGGTGTTCCTTCTAATCTCAGCCCCCCCCCCCACACACTGTTTTTTTTATATATGCAGTCTGGGTGTGAACAAAATAGGTCCTTTCATTTCCATTTACTTGCTGGACTGGCTGACCAATCCCTAGTGAGCCTGGCAGGGGACACTCCTCACCCCCCCCAAAAAACCCTCAGATTTATTTATCATTTTCATCATTTATTTAATCATTTAATCATTTGAGACTCACTACCACACAGCTCACAGATCACCCCCTCGCTTGTTTTAATATGTGGTCGTGTGACCAAAAATAGGTCACGTAATTCATTGCACATTCATTTGCAGTGCACCAGCTACAAATTCACATAGCCAGGAGACGACTTTACCTTTTTTCTGTGAGATCCTCGGATTATCATTTATTTTACTGATTAAGTCACAGCTGACAGATCAGCCCCCTCACCTCTGTTGTTATTTTAATGCAGTCTCATGGATTACATAACACACAGCTGACAGATCAGGCCCCCCACCTCTGTTGTTATTTTAATGCAGTCTCATGGATCACATAACACACAGCTCACAGATAGACCCCCCTTTATTTTTTTGTCTCATGTGTGAGACCAGGTAAGTCATTGCATTTGTGTCTTTAGCTGTGCTCATTCATCATGAGCCAGCCACTATTTAATTTCCTATCCCCCAGCCTCTCAGTCACATCAGCACCAGAATTCTGTTTTAGAATGAAATTCACCAAAATCCCCAGGCACCACTTTGGCAAAACTGAGCCATTCCTTATACGCCCATGACACAGACAGCCCCCTTTTATGTTTTTTGTCTCATCAGAGACCAGGCAAGAAGATGCATTTTATCATTAGCTGTGCTAATTCATGAGCCAGCCAATTTCCTAATCCCTGGCCCTCAGTCACATCACAACCCCATTTCACTGGTAGCCCCTTTTATGTTTTTGTCTCATCAGAGACCAGGCAAGAAGATGCATTCTTTAGCTGTGCTAATGAGCTAGCCAATTTCCTAATCCCCTGGCCCCTCAGTCACATCAGCCCCATTTCAGTGTGAGAGAATTCTCTTCACACAAAATCCCTGGCCACTGCAGCTCTGGCAAAAATGAGCCATTTAATTTTAGTTCCATCATCATTTTTATCTGCCCTGAGTTGTATCCTGCCAGCAGCTACCTTAAATCACCCACGTCGAGTCTGCGTCTGACTCCTGACTCTCTCAAGAGCTGAGCTCAAGATGCTTGGGCCTGTGGTTTGCCCAGTTTTTCCACCCTCAGTGTCGGCCAAAGTTGCTCAGCCTCTTCCTGGCTGCTCAGAATAATTTGCTGTCCGCCTCATCTTTCTGGCTGCCTGAGACCCTGACTCACTACTCCTGAAACGAGTGCACTGCCTGGCGGACTGGAGAACAGACTACTAGCGGCAAGAATCCGCAGCCTGACACAGACACTACCAGCCTCACAGTGGGAAAGACTCTGGCTGACTGCACAGATTACACTTTTCGGTGGATCTGTATCGTATGTGGCCTTTCCAAGATGCAGTCACATGATGCAGAGCCAGCAAGGCTCTTCTTGGCAGCGTGGGAAGCGGGGCACTAATCCATATTCATTAGCCGAATCTCTGTGCCCCACCCCACCTCCCATAGTAGACAGCATCATGCATCTGGGGTTTTAAAGTTTAAATGGCAGGGCCTGGCTTGCTGCTCAGGCAGCGGAGGATACAGCAGCACCACACAGTGGGCAGGTCTTTGGGTGGTGCGTGGCAACACCTCAATATCTGTAAGTAAGCAAGGAGCACTTGACTGAATGTGTCTGGCTGGGTGATTTTAAAAAAATGTTTGCTTTTTTTTTGCATTTGGCAAGTGGGGGGGGTCCGACCACACAGGACCCCCCTGGCTATGCCCATGACAAAAGGACAACAAGCAGAGTGGAAACAAAATCTGGAAGGTCATGTGTGTGAATACTAGAAGTCTAGGAAATAAGATTCTGGAACTAGAGGCCATGTTGGCAGAGGCTAGCCTGAATAGTGTGGAAATCACTGAGCCATGGTGCACTGAAAACCATGACTGGGACATGGCCATATCAGGCTATATTCTGCTTTGGAAAGACTGGGTGGGAATGAAAGGAGGTAGTGTGGTGCTTTATGTGACAGAAAGCATAAAAGCGATGGAGATACAGGGAATACAGGGGGAGGCAGAGGTACTGTGGTCATCCTGGAGATGAGGAATGGAGTTACTGTTCACAATGGAGTGATCTATAGACCCTAGCACAGGAGGAGGAATTAGATAAGGTGATAGTGAAGCCACTGGCAAGATGGCAGAAAAGGGAGGTGTTGCTAGTGGAGGACTTCTATCTTCTGGGGGTAAATTGGAGCCTCCTAGCAGCATCTTTGGCTAGAAACAGGGACATCATTGACTCTCTGATGGAGTGTTCCTCAGGCAACTAGTCAATGAACCCACTCATGATGGGGCAGTACTGGACCTGGTACTCACTAACAGGGACAGTGTTGCACACATCAAGGTGGAAGGCCATTTGGGGATCAGTGATCACCGTTCAGTGTGGTTCAATATAAGGATGGCTGCTGAATCGAACCACACAAGGAGGAGGGTCCTGGACTTCAGGAGGGTAGATTTTAAAAATATGGGATGAGTGCCTTAGGGATGGCCTAGCGAGGGGGATGACCTTGGTGGGATAGAGGAACAGTGAGTTAAGATTAAAGGGAACATAGTAAAGGCGCAAACCTCTGCGTCAAAAAATTAAGCAAATGCAAGAGGAAACATAGACTGCTATGGTTCTTGAAAGAGGTGTCTGAAAAGATAACACCTAATAGGGTAGCATTCAGAAGGTATGAGGAGATACAGAGGGAGAAGGATAGGGAGGTGTACTGGGGGAAACAGAGGGAAGCAGGGAAAGCAGTAAAGGAACGAAGGAGTAAACTGAAGAGAATAGCCTAGAGGTAACAAAAAGGACAAGACAATTTTCAGGTATGTAAATAAAAAGAGGAAGACCAGGGGTGGGATTGTAAGGTTAGAAAGGGAAGAGGGGGCTGTGCAGAGGGGAACCAGGAAAAGGCAGACATCCTGATACTTTTGTTCAGTGTTCACAGAGAAAGGAGAATGGGAGGGCCACAATAAAGTAAGAAAACTTGAAGGGAGGAGGTGGACACTAATCCTTTTTGAAGGCAAGAGTCCTGAAGGACAAAGCATTATGGCCAGAAGGGTGCATCCAAGGGTATTGAGAGACCTTAGAAAATACTGGCTGCACCTCTGACAGTTCTGTTTAACAGCTCACTGGAAACAGAAGTGTTATGGAGGACTGGAGTAGGGTGGATATAGTCCCACTACACAAAAGTGGAAGTAGGGAGGAGGCTGACAATTATAAGTCAATCAGCCTGATATTGTTAGCAGGAGGCTAACAACTGTATGCTAAACAGCCTGATATTGGTGGCTGGAAAGGTAATGAAATCACTGCTGAAGGAAAGGATTGTGAAATATCTTGAATCCAGTGAGTTACAAGGCCTAAGGCATCATGGATTCATTGAAAGGAAGAGGTCATGTCAAATGAATCGGATAGATTTCTTTGACTGAGTGACCAAGGAGCTAGATCAGGGTGGAGCAGTGGATGTGGCCTACCTAAATTTCAGCAAGGCGTAACACTGTTTCACATAGGAAACTAGTAAGCAAGCTGGGTAGCTTAGAGTGGGGTTCAAAAGGCGGCAAACTGATAAGAACTTTATTAGGAGGATAGGTGACAGAGGGTGGTGGTAAATAGAGTTTACTCCAAGGAAGGGAGGGTGACCAGCGGGGTACCTCAGGATCAGTTCTGGGACTGATCTTCTTTTTATCATATAAGATTGTATTAGGTTGTTCCAGGTATCATAAGCCATGAAAACAGCCCTCATACACCAAGCATACAATATAGTCAGACATACTAATACATAGGTAATTATTCTCAGGTTATAGTAGGTTACCTACAAATTTTATACTTTAGACAAATATATCCTAATACAGGTATGAAATATAGTATATGCCACTTCAGGCTACAAAATATAGATTTCACTGTACGTAAACTAGCTATCATGGTCCTTCTATCTTAGCCAAAAGTTGCTCGATCTAGTCTCAAGGGTCCGATCGGTACATCCTACCCTCAATCAATATAGGTATCTATGAAATAACAACTAATTAATAACGGTCCATAGAGATCAAGGAAATTCTATCCTTCAGATTAATAAACAGTAAAGAAAAAGCCGAAAAGATCCAGACATATAGGACAGTATAAGTAGAGAGGGTGACAAGACTATACAGCCGCGGTCGACTATTATAGTGTTAGCAAACTATGATGCATTTTGTGGTACAGGGCAGTTTTGCAGCAGTGGGGGTGCAACCAAATAGATATGGGAATGTAAATAAGCTCCCCATTTCTTGAAGTATCTGTCAAGTTGTCCCTTGGCCCCCACTGAAAGCATCTCGAAGGTAGCCAATCTAGTCATAGCAGATTGCCATTGCAAAATTGTTGGGGGTGTAGATTGTCTCCAGCGTATCAGGATGGCCCTCTTAACTTCCATAACAGCCACTTGGATCCACACCTGCACTGAGGGGAGGAGTGGATTTAATACCCGACATGTCCCCAGTAAAAGGGAATAGTTCTGCATCCGAATTGGTTTACCAATTATCCTGGAGCAGTCCCTTAGGACTTAAGGGCCCAGAAATTCTTTTGCATGGCCAAGCAGGTCCAGAGAACATAGATAGGTGGGCAGGGGAGGGAGGGTATCGCCAGCACTGATCCTGTGGTATAATCTTAAGGTTATGTAATACTGCCGGGTTTTATACCACCTTAGGAGAATTTTTAATTGTATTAGTTAACTCTTAGAGTCTTCATAGGCTGTATGAGCTGCTCTGATGCACAGTGACCATTGTTGTTGGGATAAGGGGTGAAGCAGGTCCTTTTCCCAGGTGACTCTACTGATGAGAGTAGCATCTGGATGAGCATCTCTAAGTGTCTTATATAAGGTGCTCACCAGTCTCTGGCCTTTTCTAGGCAGATGAAGGATGCTCAAACAATCCCAGGAGTTTTGTGACGATGGGGCTTTAAGAAGAGAAGAGAGAGCACTTCTCAGCTGCAAAAATCTCCAAAAGTCTGAGGATCCCATCCCATATCTGTCCCAAATCTGTTCAAAGGACATTAATGAGTGAGAGTTTGGGAGTAGTAGATCCCCTATAACTCAAATGCCCATTGAGGCCCAATGGGGCCAAGAAAGCGGTTTATGATCAACCATGATAAGACAGTTATTCCATATCGGGGCATACCTAAGCGGGGGAAGATATTCTGATTTCGGGACCCCAGTAATTGCCATCATCCTCCACCACACTCTGCATGTTTCTAACATAATGGGAGTGAGCCTAGTTGCAGCCAACTTTGCACTGGAGAGCAAAGAAAAAAGGGGGATGTCCACTGACAGGGTGGCCTCTAAAGACACCCACTGAGGAGGGGAAGGTGAGATGAGGAGTAAACCAGGCTGTAGCTTGGGCCATTCTATAAGCCAAATGATATCCTTCAACCAAGGAGCCCCAGCCCACCTCTAGTCCAGTGTGCACAGAGTTTCAGACGCCCACATCTCGGAGCTTTGCCTCCAACAGAAAAGAAGAAGAAACTAAGTTGTCTAGGGTCTTAAAAAGTTTTGGGGAAATGGGATGGAAGGTTATTTAGTAGTTACAACACTCTGGAAAATAGGAACATTCTAATGGCTTCTACCTTCCTTTAAGGGTAAGGTGGAGCCATTTCCATCGCTGAACTTCAGCCGTTAAAGAGGCCAAAAAGGGGGAGAAATTTGTGGATTCTAGATCCTTCCATGCCATAGTAATAATTACCCCTAGGTATGGGAAGCCTTGTGGGGCCCAAGTAATGTCAGTGCCGACAAGACAGTATCTAGTACATGCTCCATTTATGGTGGATAGGATAGTTTTCTTTTGATTCACCATTAATCCCGAGAGACAAGCAAACTCCTGTAAAACTGTTAGAAGCGGAGTGATGGAGGACTGGGGATTTGAAAGTGTAAGGAGCATATTGTCCGCGTAAGCGTTAACCAGATAAGTCATCCCTCCTATGGGAATACCCATAATGTTGGCAGAATTTATGAGTTTCCTAATTAGGGGGTCCAAGGCAATGAGAAAAAGAAGAGGGGAAAGAGAACAGCCCTGCCTGGTACCTCTTTGTAACAGAAAGGAAGGGGTATCTTTATTAGTGACAACTCTAGCTATAGGGGAGTGGTATAATGTAAAGACCCATGAACAAAAATCCGGCCCAAATCCATATAGCATGAGGACTTTATGGAGGAACAGCCACTCTAGGGAATTGAATGCCTTGGCAAAGTCTAATGCCAGAGCAGCCACTGGGGTTTTAGATTGCAGCGCCAACCACTTAAGGTTCAAGATTAAACGCAAGTTGTCTGCACTAGATTCCCCCTTTAAAAAAATGGTTTGTGATGGATGAATTAGGGTGGGTAGGAGCAAGGTTAACCTATTCGCTAGGATTTTAGCCAATAGCTTGGTGTCCACAGGGAGGAGCGAAATAGGCCGGAAATGCGCACAAAGAAGAACATCGGATAATTTTTTAGGGATAAGGGTTATTAATGCCTCACGCATAGTCAGGGGGAGCAAGGTTTCTTTTTGGGCTTCCTGCAGTGCCTGTAGGAGAGGGTCAGTGATATGGTCTTGCAGTAGTTGGTAGAGTTCCAGCGATACCCCATCCGGCCCAGGCGCCTTTCCTTCACCATCTGGGATAACGCATCTAAACTCAGTAAGAGGTGATGTGAGGGCATCCATTTATATTGTTGCATCTCCAAAATTCGAGGAAGAGGGTCCCATGACACAGGGTATTTAATCGGTGGGAGAGCTCATCATCTGAGAGGGTACTCTCGGATCGGTAGAGTTCCCGATAGAAATTTTGCATCTCCGCATTAATGTCCTTTGGTGTCATGAGAAGTTCTCCCTTCTTATTCTTGAGGGCCAATATTCTGGAGGAAGTCTGCTGCTTCTGCAAGTAGAAGGCAAGCAGCTTCCCTCCCTTGTCCCCACCTTCCCATACCTTATGTTTTGCCCAGATCAGCTGCCATTCCTCCTTTCTATTTAACAAAACATTAATCTGGTTTTTTAAACCTGTAACAGGGGCCAAAAGTGGGGAATTAAGTGGGTTCCAAGGGGAGACTTTAAATTGCTTTTCTAATTTTGCTAATTGGTCCTGCAAATCTCGAAGATGTTTCGCATGCTCCTTATGTTTAGCGGCTGCATAAGAAATAATTCTCACCCTAAAGACAGCCTTGAAGGCTTCCCATACTGTGGTCACTCTCATCTCTCCAGGGGTGTTCAGGGAGAAGTACTGGCGCATTTCCTTCTTTATGTACTCCTGGAAAGTTGCATCTTGTAACAAAAGGGGATTGCATCTCCATCTTGTAGATGGAGGGCTTTGGCCTGGTGGGGAGAAAGTAATTGCAACAGGGGCATGGTCAGATATCAAAATATTACCTATGGTTGCATTACCCACACCTGGCATTGCTACATGATTGACTAGCCAAAAATCTAATCTACTGTGAGTGCCGTGCACATTGGAGTAGAAGGTACAGTCACACCCCTGTGGATGGCTATTTCGCCATGGATCTCCTAGATCCCACTTTGACATCAGAGTATTCAAAGTAGCCAGAACTTTGGGATGAGATTGTGGCATGGGAATGGATTTGTCTATGAAAACATCTAGAACCATGTTGTGATCACCACCCAATAGTATAGGGATCTCTGCCTCCTCTTCTGAAAGTTCTGCTAAAGCTTGGTTCAGTTCAGAGTAGCGATCGCAGGAATCTGTATCAGGCCATAGAAGTTGCACATATAACTTTGCCGCCCAGGTAGGACAACCTGACCTCTAACCACCTCCCCTGGGAGTCCTGACACTGGAATTCGACTGACCATGGTCCCGACCTCCGAAGGAGGATGGCAACCCCCCTTGACTTTGTAGCTGCACAGCTAGCCAGGACTGTACCTACCCAAAATTTTCTTAGCCACTGAATCGTTCGGCTGGTGAGGTGCGTCTCCTGGAGCAGAGCCACATCAGTCCCCATGGAATTCAAGAACTGCAACACCTTAGTATGTTTCGCTAGGTGATTGAGTGCCCTGACATTCCAGAAGACGCACCTCCACCCCATGGTCCTGCAGTAGTCGTTGCTATGGCGATTAACCCTCGAACACTTACAGAAGTATAAAGTACTCACCCTGCAGGTAGGACTAGGTAAACACAATGCAACAGAGAGAAGGTAACCTATTACCAGCCGGTATGAGGCAGTCCTCAGAAAATGAGGAGTGATAAAGAAAGAGTAAACAGCAGCAGATGGTCTTGTCTATATTGGTTAGATACCTGAGCGGAATAAGGATAAAGACAAAAAGAGTTATCTATTTTAACAATAATTATAGTATAATAGAAAGTTATCAAACAGTAAAATGTAACAGTACTATTTATCTAGGTTACAAAGATGAACTAAGTTGGTGGTGTCGAGGTATATGTGTGAATAGAGATAAAAGACCCCTATGAGTCACACTGCTTCAGGCACCACAAAGAGCAACGGGAAAGGTCACACCCAGTAAAGATGACTTGACCCAGCCTGACTCCATACTAGCAAAACTGGAGAGTCTAGGCATGACTGGTGATCTTAGGTCACCCAGATAGGGGATGGGGGAAGGGGGGGAGCCTCTGTCAGCTACATGCAAATGGTATTCTTCCTGGCAAATAGTGGTGCCCTCTAGTCTAGGAGTTAATTTCAAGGAGATGATGGGCTGCCAGTTGTATCTGTTCAACCATACTCTTACTATAATATGATGGTCCACCCCCGTGGACCACCTTAGTTACTGTGATTCCTCTAAGCAAAAGATTCACATCCTCCCTGTCTATAAACATCACATCAAGGGGAGTGGGGGAGGGGAGGGGGGCCCATTATAGCTACTACATGTTATCTGTTAGGGGAAGGGGTGAGAGACCTACGTCCCATATAGGAGGCAAGTAGCCGAAATGGCAGAAATTGCACCAGCAGGTAACTATCCATGGCATGGCATTGCCAATGCCTCATATGTCAAAGGACACAGGGGCTATTGCCCATTAGAAAACCCCCACAAGAAGGGCTGACATGCCCTAAGTGTCAAAGCGCGTCATGGCATCCCCTGATTTACAAGTTAGTCCGCAATCAGCAGGGCTAACACCGAGGCACCGCCCCAGTAAATGTCTTCAAGCCCGTTTCAGCAAACTGTCAGCCCGCAGCTTCTTCCTCATATACATCCATCTCAGTTGCCCAGTTCAGCCGAGTCGGATCCTCCAGGGTGTAGCGGCTCTTCCTCCGTTGATCTTTCTGGTTGGTTTTACTCACACTGAAATAGTGGCCCTAGGCTGTTTAGCAGGAGGCAATGCTGCTGCACTATTTGACATCAAATGAAAAACCTAGAAGCGGGGGCTTTTAGAAGGCTGTCTTTGCCTAGCAGGCAGCAGAGTCACAGCATCGCCCAGATTATTATTATGCAATTTGCTAGTTGGCACCTCCTGGTCATCAGGAATATCAGCCCCGATTTTATTCATCTTATCCCTCGTAGGTTGTGGGTTCCATAGCTGTTTGCTGATGAGGGAATCCTTATTAGGCGAGCCATTCCGATACGAATTTCTGTCCCCTGATACACAGCTTCCACTTTTTATGGTTCCCTGATGCATTTGATTCCTGGTCTCCCAGAGGCATCTGGGGGATGTAGTTTGTGGTGTCATACCCAGCCAATGGGCCTGGATCCAGGCCTCTGCATCTCCTGGGGACTCCACGAGGAAAGACTGACAATTTCTGTTCAGGTACAAAGCAGTAAGGCCCTTGAAACAGTATTGCACTGAGTTGGCTGCAAGGATTTGTTTTAGAGGATTGTATGTTCTAAGTTTCACCGCCACCTCTTGAGTAAAGTCTCTGTAAAAGATATAGTATTACCTTCCATTCAATCCCTTCCAGGTCTCTAGCTGCCCGTAATAAAGCGTTCCTTGACCAAGGCGTAGCAGATAGGCTATAATGGTATGTGGGCCTTTAGTGTAGTTAGGGTTACCAGCGTGCCCTCTCCACCCCAACTGGTTCCTTCCATCGGTCACCCAGGAGCTGTGGTATCCAGTCATTCAAAAATCTTTCCATATTAGGCCCTTCAGCTCCTTCTGGTACACCTAGAATTTGTATATTATTTCTCCTGCTCATTATCCTGGTCCTCTGCTCTGTACCATAAGTGAGATAACTTGGTCTCATGGTCCCAAGCCTTTGTAGGACATGGAGATGTTGTTTCTCTAACTCTTCTGTCCATTGTTCCAAAACATTATGCTGGTCCTCTAAGGCCCTGTACACATCAGGTTACTTAAAAAGTTTTAAGGTGCTTAAAACGTTTTAACTAACGCAAACACGGTGCCCGTCCGCATTTAAGCACGGTTTCAAACGTGTTAAGAAACCGTGCTTAAACCCTGCTGTGAGCTAGTCTCAAGTCCGTTTTTAAAAACGGTTTGAATGAGGAAAGCGTGTTACCTTGTGGTGTGGACGGGCGTGAGATTTTTCCCTCTATTACGGTGCCAACATAACCGTGCTACAATCGCGGAGGATTACCAGGTTTAAAGCGTTACTTGCTGCTGATGCAGGCGGGAGTTTACCGTGTTACAATCAAGTTCAACTCGTGAACAATAATGTGGACGGCTGCTGTGGTGAGTTTGAAACGCTTTGAAACCGTTATTTAAAACGTACAAATCTTCAGTTGTAATGTGTACAGGGCCTAAGTGATGTACATCTGCCACGCTTGGTAGTTAAAGAGGCGCCAATTGTGTCCACTCTGCTCAGTAAAGCCTCCAGCATTTTAGTGATATTAGCTAGGGCTTTACCAACTTGCGCCTGATCAAGAGGCTGGACTGGCTTGATGAGAAGCTCCAGCCATACTGCAACTCGCAGGCTCCATATCTGCAACAGCCTCCTGTGGCAGCAATCAACAGGTTTAGTGTCCTCCCTCAGGGGAACAGTAGAAATCCCACTGACTCTAGAATCTTGTTGAACTTGCCCCGATAGTCACTTGGGGGAATCAAAAACACTGCAGCTCTGATCATGTTAGAGGGGGGGAAGAGAGTACCATAGCACTGATATACGAGCTCGGCCTGCACGCCTACTACCGCGCATTGGCTCCAGAGTGTCTGTAACAGTTAGGTACATCACAAGAGCATGGCTCACCAAATTACATCCCAGCGGTGGTGGCAGAGGTGGGAAAGGTGCGTGGGAGTGCTAGAATAAGCTTAGTCCAGCATTTAAGACATTTTAACCGCTTCCTGTCAGGCTGGGGCAGAGAGAAACATTTAGGCTGCCATCTCCTTGGGTCCAAGCACACCCCTGGAGCTGATCTTCTTTAATGTCTTTATAAGTGACATTGTAGAGGAACTGGAAAGGAAGGTCTGCCTCTTTGCAGCTGACACCAAAATCTGCAATACAGTGGGCACTCGGGAGGGGGTGTGGAAAGGATGAGCAGAGACCTAAGAAAACTAGAGGAGTGGTGAAGGGTAGCAGCTGAGTTTCAATGAGAAAAAGTGTAAATGAATCACTTAGGACACAGAAAACCAAAGGTGGAGTACAAAATAAGTGGAGTGGTATTGACGAACACTAAGCAGGAAAGAGACCTGAGGGTAATTATATTGGATAACCTAAGGTGGGCAGGCAGTGCAACAAGGCAGTAGGGAGTCAGGTGGGATGCTGGTGTGCATAGGGAGAGTATTGCCAGCAGAAAGAAGGGTGGTGTTGCCTCTGTATAGGTCGCTGTTAAGACCCCACCCTAAGTACAATGTCCATTTCTGGAGATGGCATCTCCAGAAGGCATAGACAGAGTGGAGGCTGTCCAGAGGAGGGCAACTAAAATGGCACAGGGTCTGCAGCAAAAGCCCTACAAGGAGACAAAGGACCTCAATACAGAATGTACAGTACACTCTGAAACAGAGGAAGGAAGGAAAGGGAGGATATGATAGAGACCTTTAAATACATTACAGGGGGCAAATAAGGTGCAGGAGGAGAGTATTTTCAGAAGAAAAGATGCTGAAGAATGAGGGGACATGACGTGAATCTGGAAGGGGGAGATTTAGAAGAGATGTGAGGAAGTATATCTTCACAAAAAGTGGGGTGAATTCCTAGAACATCCTTCCAGTAGAGGAAGTGGGAACAAAAACAGTGGTATGGTTCAAGAATGAATGAGATAAGCACAAGGGGATCATAGTGAAAAGGATGGGGGAGGGAGAAAGAGTTGTAGATTGGTTACAGTCTGCAGTAATTGTGTAGGTAGGGAGAAATAGATACTGTAGGTAGGTAAGTAGATAGATAGATTAGATAGAAAGATAAATAGATAAAACTTTATTTTTATAGCGGTAACATGCCACTTATTTATTTATGTATTTATTTATTTATTTATTTATGTCTTTGTTAACCGGGTAGGTGCACTGATCCAAAGGACCATTTTCAGTCACGACCCAGGCCACAAAGTGGCAAACAACACAGATCACAGCATTACATACAGGGAATGGTAACAACGTGGGGGCTATGGTGCCCTAATGTTATTATTGAGTGCAGTGACAGTTACAGTAGTTAGGAGCCAGGCTTCAGATTCTGTGTGAAAGCCAGGTGTGTGGGGGACAAGCAGATGGACGGTGGGAGTTTGTTCCATAGGGAGGGTGCTGAGATGGAGAAGGCTCTACTTCCCATTGAAGAGGAGATGCGGGGTACAGTACTTCCAGTGGGGGGACTGAAGATGCCCTAAGAGTCCTAGAAGCCACTTTATCTGTCAGAAGGAGTGAGTATGGGGACAGGTGTCAGCTTCTAAGTGAGTTGTCCACTAGGCAGCCCATAGCATAATCCAAGCTACCTTGTAAAGGGAGCCAACCTAGAGACTGGTACAGTGTGCAGTGGGGGGCACGGTGGGAAACTTGAAGGACAAATTTACAGAGTTGTATGTAGTGTTTAGTTGTGAGTGCAAGGTGGGGGATATGAGGGAGTAGACAGGGGAGCAGTAGTCAAAGAGGGGCAGTAGGTTACCACGTGCAATGGCAAGGCGTGCTTCAGCAAACAGAAAATGTTTGAGTCTATATGCAGTACCTAGTTTCTGGTGAATTATCTGCACAGTATTGTTGACATGCTCAGAGAAAGAGAGGGAGAGGTCAAGGGTAACGCCTAAGCATTTGAAGGACAGGACATTTTCAAGGTGGGGGGCTGCTTGGGTGAGTACTAGGAGGGAGGAGTAGGATTTGGCAGGTTTGGAGAGAAAAGGTTTAGAGCCAAAGAGCGTGGACTTTGTCTTCTTTTAGTTGACTAGGAGCTTGTTGGATAGGAATCATTTAATGGCAGAGCCATAGTTATGTATGAGGGTGGAGGAGATGGACTCAATTTATTTATTGCTTAAGGAAGAATATACCTGTTTACAAGTCCTGTGTGTAAACAATTCAGTTTCAATATAATGCAATATATGAAGGTGTGGCTTAGCTCTGAACCAAGATGGTTGTTTAGTTCAGAGATTCACCAACCCACCGGACAAAACATCTGCAGGCATCCATCACCAGCAGCATTAAAATAGAGCAACTTACCTGCAGGGACAGAGGAAACACCAGATACTGATCCAGGCTCCTTAATTTTTCTCAGGACCGCATACAAACAGGTCAATGACGACTCTTAACTTTGGTACCAAGTACTGCGTTACAGCATGGTGGCAAAGACTACTGGCAGCATGTACTCAAGAAACATTCGATCCATGTTTGCCCAGCTGATGACACAAATTGATCAGGTCACCGCTGCATCCCATCAAACTACAGTGGCCATCCCAAACACTGAAGTCTGACTCCAGATGGAGATGAGGGTCAGAACTTATGAAATCACCATACAAGAGATAATGGCAGAACAACTGGAGCAGCACAGGGCCATCCAGGCCCTTTGAGCAAAGTAGATGACCTAGAGAACCTGAGTCGCAAAAATAACCTCCTGTTCCTAGGTTTCTCCATAAGTGCCGAAAAAGGTGATGCAACCAGAATTCTTCAAGGGGTGCTGCCAGACCTGCTTAAATCCATGGGCAGCCCGCGCTGCAGATCAAGTGGGTGCATAGAACTCTAGCGCCGAGGCCCAGGCCAGGAGAAAGGGCCAGACCCCTTCTGGCAAAGTTCTTGGATTATCAACAAAAGGATGCAATCTTGATTGTATCTTGCTTCACAGGCCCACTGATCTAGCAAAACAGCAGAATATCCATCTTTCAGGACTACTCTAAGGATCTGGTGGATAAACGCAAGGCCTACTCGGAGGCCCAGAAACATATGCACTACCTTGGGGTTACATTCTCGCTGTGATATCAGGCCATCATGTGGGTGATGCACATTGGCATCCCACTTAACTTTGAGACCCCAAAGCACCTCATGGATTTTTTATACTGAACATGGCCCCATGAGATGAGGTGCCCGGGAACCTCAACCACCATGTGATCTGCTCATGGCAGAGCCAACCTGAATGTCAGAGCTACAGTCGACCAGGTGGAAGAAGAAAGAATCCAGGCCACAGCAGAAGGAGGATGGTCCTTACCCCCTTGCACCAGAAAGCATCAGGCCTCTAAACAGCATGGCAAGAGGGAGCATCCAATGGACAGGGCCAGATCCAAGAGCCCTGGAAGAGGAGAACCATGCCACAGCAGTTATGAAGATATGGATCCGTGGCTTAGGACCAACAGTTTTGCAGGCCTCAGATCTCCATCGCTGAACCTTCTGATGCCAGAAGCGGACCCCATGGATATAGTCAGTGTACATCCCGCCCCCACTGGACAAACATCCAACACCTGGGCCAAAAGAGTTGTGGCTTCTCCCATTGACGAGATAGTAAAGGATGAGACCTATGGCCCAGCTCAAATCAACCCAGGGCATTCCTGCTATACAGACAACTGCCAAAGAAGGGGACACCGCTGAGCCAGTAGAAGAGTGTGGTTGAAGATGCTAAGATAAGTGCCTGCTATTTGTTTGCTGGGTGAGGGGAGGGGGGAGGAGGGAGGAGGTTTTAGGGTATAAGTTAGGGGTACTGACCCACCATGATGCCTATGACACCCCACAGGCCCATTGCAAGGCAGTGGCGGGCCGTGATTCCCCCTTACCCATCCCTTTCTTAGCTCAACTCCTTCATGGCCCCAAGTGGGCTCCTAGCAAGGCACACATGCAGCAGTTTATGGCAAGGACTGCAGAGCCATGTTGCTGTGCAGACGTTCATGTGGCTTGTGTTGTTTTACACCCACAACTGCTGGACTGATTAAGATGGCAGGTGTGAAAACCTCCAGCTTCTGTGTAATAATGTGATATGGGTCGGGGAGCCTTGAAAGTAAAAGGTCATGCCGCTACTTTTTGGGGGTCTATGGTTTTGTCTCCCAGGTGCCCCACATAACCCCAGCACCCCCCTTTTCTTTTGAATTATGTACCTGTTGCAGTCTCTGAGTGTCCTAGACTAGGCACTCCACATGTTGGGAAGTGTGCTGCACGTATATATGTGTGTGTATATATATATATATATATATATATATTGGATCCGACATATGTCCTTTTCCCCTTTGCAGAAGTGCAGACTATACCCCTTTAGATGGTCTTCCACAAGATCCCTGAAGTCTTCGGCATGTTGGGAACTGGGTAGGTCAGTTTTGAGCCCTCCCTCTCTCACCATCCTCCCATTCACACCCTCTTACATAAATGGGAGACTTGGACCACCCTTAGCCCCCACAATGTCTCTGATGGACCTGGTAACAAGGACCCTGACAATCCCCTCCCCCCCAAGGAATGCATGACTCATACACCGGACACTCCCAACCAAGCAGTCGTAGAGCAGTCATTTAGAGAGGTTATATCCCCTCATTAGCCTGCCTTCTAGACCCCCCCAGAATTATGAGATTGTATATGTGAGAAAGCTGTAACTCTCATCAAAGCACCAGAGAGGGCTCTCTTACTTATATCTGTCATTAGGCTGATACTAGAATGTCATCCATACCTCCCCCCTCCCCTTTTTGTTGTTGTTAGAACTCTGTACCTCCACCTCCATGAGGAGGTTGCAGGCTTTTATAGTTGTACCCACTTGGAGAGAAGGAAGAAGGAAGATATATCCCACCCCCTGGAGTGAGTAGATGAGCCCTGGGTGACCCCAGTTGCCTGGCTCTAGTCCCCTCCACTCCTCAATGCCTCCGGAGGAGGAGGTCTATGTATATAGTTATTGTTCTGTAGAGACTAGCTGTGTTAGAGATAAGGTTAATGTGGACTAACCACCTCCACCTAATACCAAGATAATTCTCTCCCTCTAGTGAACTCCCTTAAAAGTGATTATAAATGTTGGGCACTACTCCCCCTTCCCTTACTCACCAGGGTTCAATCAGTAAAAGTGAACATTCTGCTGAGATTTCTATGTCTCTTTCAAAGTGCCCCCTGCATTTTCCCACTACAGGAATTAAATGTATGGCAAAAACAATTATTGACAATCCTCTGGAGTTCAGGTAAACCACAGGTGAGATAGCAGATTTTATATCTGCCAAACAAAAAGGGAGGCCTTGCCTTACCCTATTTACCAGGGTACTGGGCTGCTTCCCAGATGAAAATGATTTTGTTCTGACAAAACCCTCAGTACCAATCACACTGGGAAACTATTGAGTTGGACTCCATACTGGACTCACCCTTGCAGTCCCTAACCTTTCATTGCAATCTGAAGATTGGGAAGGAAGGGACAATGCTTACAGGTGTGGTTGTAGCACTGGAGGGTTGGAGGCGTGGAACTAGCAAGGGATATTCTCCCCATATTTTACGGAGACACAAATGGTGGGCATGGGATGAGAAATTCCTCCCTATGACCCTGGACCCTTGGTTTAAGTGGCAAGCAACAAGGGAACTTCATTCCCCTTGGCAACTCATGCAGGGTAATTCCCTCATGCCATTTGAGGAGTTAGCCCCTACATTTCATCTCACCCCAGCTGACAAATTTAGATTTTATCAACTTCAACATGCAGTATTTAGATTCCTCTTTACCTCCCTTTGAGGCTATTTGGGCATTACCTTCAGGAAAAGGTGCTATAACACTTCTAGATGCAAACTGTATACAAGACCAAGGGGCCTCAATGAACCAAGGTGGGAGGGGGAGTTTGGACTTAGGATTGCACAAGCAGACTGGGAGAGGATTTGGTCGATGGCATGGTCGACCTTCTCCTCATCTACTTGATGGGAATTTCTGTGGTGAGTGCAATTCACTACTTTTGGTCCCAGTGGTACAAGCAAATGGAACCACAGTAAAACATTAGCAAGCTGGAGACTATGGAATGAACAGAGCCACCCAAGCACACATTTCTGGGAACACTCGCCAATTTAGGTAGTTTTGGAGGGGATGTTTGGGCACTTGAGAAAGTTATTTGACATTCAAGAGACATTAGGCCCAGAACATACTATATTGGGACTTACATCGCCAGAACTTAAAGGGAAATAAGCTAGATACCTATGGCATATAATGGTAGCTGCTGGGTTGAAGGCTATAACCAGAAGATGGTTGCAACCCATCCCTCCAGATCAGAAGGAATGGGTTCATATAATAACATAGGTACAGGAAAGGGAATACATTACTTATTCCCTTAATCAGCAGAAGGCAGCCTACATCAGTAGGTGGACGAGATGGGAATTGTATCTTTCTGACAACGTACCCATGGAGTAATAACCATTTATCAAACTTACAGTTTATTTGGTTCAGAGTATTGTAGTCCCTGTAGATACTGTATATATATTTAATGAGACCATATTAGTCTAGATCATTGATACCAGGACACTTTGAGGTGTTGACGATTAGAACATAGGAAGTTCTAATAAGATTTCTATCTTGGTGGGATAGCCTAAATGGTACATATTTCCTGAATAACGTTATAATATGATTGGATGCTTGTCCATGGTGTGTGGGGTATGGGGTAGGGGTGGAGTTGACAGCAATTGAATTTTCTGGTTTGATTGTTGATTTTATTGATGTGAATTATTATTTAATATGACAATTTATGATAGTTATTTTACAAACCCAGAAAATATTTTATTTAATGTTACCTTTTCTACCCAGATCATGACTACGCCTAACCACTTTTTGAACTATAAATACAACACTGTAGTATAGAAATATTTTGGGTTTGTATCTTGTTATGAAATTGCAATAAAAAGTATAAAAAACAGATAAGGTTAATGTAATGTTGAGTACAATTAGGGAAGGTCAAAATGCATACTGGACAATGCTGATGTCAGAGTGCTACCACAGAGGTATTGTTATGGATACTTCACTGGCTGTTTTGGGAGGCTAGGTCTGACTTTGGAACCCCTTTGTATATGTGACCCATAAAATTCCATTCCCTAGCTCTGTATATGGGTGAGATCTCCTGCATGACTTGAAATGTGAGAGGGTTTAACACCCAGTATAAAAGAAAGCACTTGCTCTCCCACCTTAAGAAACTTTAAGTCAAATCTTGTCTGCCTTCAAGAAACTAAGCTGACCCAGGCAGACCACTTGAGACTAGCATGGGATTGGCTGGGACAGGTGTTCCACTCCTGGCCCCAGTCCAAAAGGAACAGCTATCCTGATCCACAAGAAGTTAAATGGGGTGGGGTGGCAGGAGCCAGCTAGAGCAGACGCATCTTTATAGAGCTCCGCCTTTTGGCTAATTAAATCTTGAAAAAAAACTATCTTGCAGAACAGTTGATAGATTTGGAACATTTGTAATAGCCTAAGAGATATAATTCTTACACATTGGGAGCTTTTCATCTTCCTTGAGCAATGGGAAGAACAAAACATTCAGCAACAGCAGAATCAGGAGGGAGAAGCAAAGCCCAGAGGCCTGGAGAACCTGCAAACAGTGTAGAAGTGGAAACCGTGGCAGAAGGCCCCATTGAACCCTCAAATAGTGCTTTATTGCAAGCCATCAGAGAGCTCGACAAAAAGTGGACACTTTGGGGACAAGATTTACTGGCATGAAAACAAGAATGAACTTGGTGTCCTCAGAAGCTAAAATAGCGACCGACTCGGTGAACAAATCCACAGCAGCAGTAGCAGGCATTGTTACCGAAAATAAGCTGCTCCGTCTCTGCTTAGAAAATCTAGAGAATGGAGTGCAGGTGGCTAACATTCGATTGCTGGACCTACCGGAGGACACAGGAGGGACTGATCTGGGCTATGTAGTAGCAATAATTCAGGAATGCTTGGATCTAGATACACAGTCGACCATCCTCAAAACTTATAGTATCACTCCTCAGAAAGCCCTCCCAGAGAATCTTCCAAGGACAATAATGATCGGCACCAGTGGTCCTCACATTCAAGACCAGGTTCTGGCAGCAGCTAGACTAAGGGCTCCACTGAAGTTATCTGCAGGCACTCAGATCCACTTTTTCCCTTACCTGAGCTACTCGACCCGACAGCACAGAAAGGCCTTTGATGGGGTCCGGACAGGCCTGAAAGCACTAGGGATATCGCACATGTTGCAGCAACCAGCTCGATTGTGAATCTACTATGCCGGTAAGACTTTTCTCTACTCTGACCCAGTGGAAGCAGAGATGTAACTGGAGCTTATCAAAAAGGACTTCCATCACTCCCATTCTGAGAGTTCATCTGATGAAGAGGACTGATTTTTCGTAACAAGCTCTTTTATTCAAAATTAAGGGCAATGTAAAAGTTAAATGAAGAATTGGGACTGCCACAATTTAACTGTATCTCATTTCACAGTTGCTTTTTTTTCTTGATTGCCTAGGTTTAAAAGTAGAATTTGATTGTGGAATGTAAATCAGTTTTGGTTGAACATTTGTGATGCAGTTAGTTGGGGATATACTGTGGCATGTGTCCTTTACCTTCCTTCAAATCTATCAATCCTCTGGTAGTCTCTATCACTGTTACTAATTTTATGTACCCTGCAGTTTCACGAGTTTTGCTAGGTAGTTAAATTAAGCTAGCATATTTTAGAAAATGATTTTAGCATACAGGGTAACAGAGAATTAAGAAGAACAGAAGTGAAATTACAGCATCTCTATATTATTGGTAGGGAACAGCCTTGTAGATGGAGTTCTCTTATTGCTGCATCCTACTACTTTTAGTTTCTATTATGGTTTATGTAGATTTATGGGCTAGAAAGTGCCAGCTACTGGCATTAAAGGGTGAGTTTTTTCACCTGGTAATGATTTCTTTAATAATTTTTGATCCAGTCCATAAGTATGCTGCAATAGTCACGTTTAGGAAATATTACTACTACAATTGATTGCTAACTTGGTGTAGTATCCTCAATTTAAGGAATCCCTCATATGAAGTAATAGCAGATGGCAAATACTGTATCCTATCATTGTATTGCTGGATGTGATACACGTTTTCTTTATTTGTACCAAGGAACTGTATTTTTTGCAATGTAATTCACATTGCAAACTAAAAGAAAGAAAGAAAGAAAGAAAGAAAGAAAGAAAGAAAGAAAGAAAGAAGCTAAAATGGACCCCCATTAGAACAGAGTGGGATGCTCAGGGTAGTGGAGATGGTGGAATGCTCTTCCACTCAACCTCCGGCTGTCTCAGTCTCACTTTGGATTTAAAAGTGAATACTGTCGTTATCTATCCTTAGCTGATGCTTGTACGTGCTTTGACCCAACCTGAAGCTCCTGAGTCTTACCAGTAATGTCACCCCTGCTCTAATCCAGCTCCAAGACTGTCTCCTCTTCCTCCCCATATTTTTCCTTCTCTTGTAAATAACTTTGACTAATAGCCTCTTCCTTCTCGAACCTTGTTGCTGACCATCCACTGTTGTTTTGCCAATTACCACCCTGACCTTCCTTCTGTCAGTCTTTCTTGTTATGTTTGAACATTCCTCACATTTCTCTCTATATAACCTTGCTATCTTATTAACCCTTTCACTCCACAGGTCGGGTCCATGGTTTCTGCACTTATTATATATCTTACTGCCATTATCTGTATAATGCTTGCCATTATTTTTTGTTGTTTCTACCCACTGTACTTTTGTAGCACTGCTGTACTGTTCCTCTATTTGTATTATTGTACCCATGTTGCTGTTGTTCAACTGTTCTCCTTTTGTTGTACTCTCCCGGGTCGTGCCTGAAAATAGTCATTTTATGGCTAGTGCACCTACCCGGTTAACAAACACTAAATAAATAAAATAAAATAAAAGATGCATCAGGGACCCCTGCCATTAAGGGATTTCTACAGCCCCAACACAGATGTCCCGCTGTTTTTCATACTATTGCGCAAAAAATGGTAACCCTTGCCCCCGTGCCTGCTCCGATTATCATGGGTGGGGATTTCAATCTCACACTAGATCTTCTCCAGGGCAGAAGTGCAAACTGAGCCAAGCCACACACTAGAGGTGCAGCTGCCCTCTCCCACATGATGAGAGATGTGGGGTTGGTGAACATCTGGTGGGTTTTCTATATTAGGGGCCTGGACTACTCATTTTACTCCCCAGTACATGGGTCCCATAGCAGCCTGAACTGTTAGGGTGACCTCTTCATGATTGGACCCAGGCATCTATAAGATTGGAGCTAATCCCCATGGTGGTATCAGACCATGCCCCAGAGCACTTGCATCTTCTTTGGGGTTTGTAAATTGGGTCCAGAACATGGCCACCCTCTTCTTCTAGGAGACTCCCATAGGGGATACCTCAGCCAGGAACATGTGATAGGCATTTAAGGCCACCCAGAAGGGAGGGATTATGGGGTATGCAGCCACTGACAGGCGTGCCAGAGAGAAGTGACTAGCAGAACTCGAGGCCACTACAATGCAGACCACATTAGATTATTCATTAACATTGCCACAGTAGCCAAGTCCCTATCCACCCCAACAGCAGCACTGGCCTTGAATTTTGAGAAAGCATTTTATTCCTTGGAGTGGGAATATCTACAGTCAGTGCTAGCCTGTATGTGATTTAGGACGACACTTTCTTGGCTTGGATTTGTGCTTATACATATCCCACACAGCCAAAATATTAACTAACTCATTGATCTACAGCCTTTCCTCCAATGAAGACATCACAATCAGTACTGTGTTGGTTGCTCAGTTGACATACCATTTACCCAAAATTTTAACAATTCATTTATTCATGTATTCATGTCATATCATACAGTACTGAGTTCCTTTATTTCACCAACATATAAAAACACTTTATTCCATTTAATTTACTTCACATAAATTCTGTATCTTTATTACATTTTTACTCACTCATCATCATTTCAATATTACTTCCTTTTCCTTCACTCCCAGACATAAAACTGAGGGGTCTTTCTTTATTGTTCAGTTTTCCTTTTCACCCCAAACATAAATATGAAGGAGTAATTTCTTTAATTTGGGGCCAGGTGTCCATTACTGCCCCCCATGTTCCTTATCCTGGGTGTCCATACCCTCGTCTCATAACCCCACCTTGATGTAAATCAAAGTTGGGTTCCTCCCCCTACTAAGGACTTTCTTCTTTTCCTTTCTCCACTAGCCTGTCTCCAGCCTGCATTGGAAGGTGGGCTGTCCCCCCCCACCCTCCACCACTTTTTTTAAAATTTTCTCAACCAAGCATCTTTTCTCCATCCTAGTTCTGTAATAAAAATGTGGTTACCCATCTCTGCGAGATGGACCCCATCTGCTCTATACAAGCCTGCAATTTTGCATCTAATTCCTCATGTCTCAGTATTCCCTCCAACCTCAGAAAACATGTTCCCACTCTCATATTCATTCTCTTCCATGCACCCTCTTATGGCCTTATGACTCTTGGCATGTCTCCAAACCCTTCTTGGGACCATCTCTGACCATACCACGGTAACCCTAGGCCACCATCCCTTAACCACCCTTAGGTCTATCTGTATGTGATTAAAAATGTCTAACCATGGTTGGGTACCTAGGTCATTACCACTCAGATGCACAATTATTAAATGTGGCACCGGATTGGTCCTATGGGTCTCTTCCAAAAGTGGCAGGAATTGCCACAAAACATCCCTCATATTCTCTGTCACAGGATCCGTACTTCTCAGTGATCAAAGGATAACTGTTTTTCCCCAGCCTTCTCGGCTTGCCTCTCTACCCAATATATGTATGAATGCCCCACAATCCATACTTCCACTTGGTGGGCTTTGTCTATAATACATAAATAAAACTGTGAGCAATATTCCTTGGTGACCCACCCCAACCCCCTCCCTTCCATTCTTATCACTCCAAATTTGTTACCCTTTTGTCCAGTTCCTGTGAATAGAAAAACAACAATATCCATTAGAGATTGATGCTTCTTATATATTTTTATAACAGTTGGGTTTCCACCTGCCCAAACTCTTCATACCCTCTTCTTGCACCCCTTTTGCCGCAGCCTCAGCTGCTGCTCCTATCCGGAATGAATGCGACGAATAACAACCTGGGTCTTCCCCAGGGCTATAATTCCCTTCTTCAATATCCTGGATAAATGAGTTCCCATCGGTCCGGTCCCATTCTCATGAATGAACGTGAAACCCTGTACTGGTGATCTAATGGCTCCAAACTCTCATAATGCCCAGACTGAGCAAATAACCTCTATCCTATTTTGCTGTAGGAGAATGCTGACCCCCCTTTCCCACCTGATCTGTCTTGGACATCCTTAAAAAGACTGTAAGCATCTCTCTGCTCCGCTGAATGTCTTCCCACTGCAAACCTGACCCTGGGGTCTCCATTGTTAGGCCTAATAATTCCTCCATCCTAAATGTCCCTCCATACAGGGCCCTGAAAATTGCCTTGAACAGAATCACTTCATAGGCTGAGTAGCATATGTGTGGCAGGAAACCTATCAACATTTCTAACAGGTGCTCTGAGATGGGCCTCTCTTATCCTGTTCCCTCCTTTTACCCTCTGTCACCCTATCATCATGTGTTTCAACATTAAACCTTTACTGAGGTCCCCCCAACCTTCAGGGGTTCTAACCCCACCATAGGCGACCAAGTGGACTCCCATAGTGGCATGGCCTTTTGTCAGCCGGACACCACAAACTTGGCTACCTGATCCTCCATGCTGTGTGTGGCTAGGAAAGCCTGAAACGCTCTCCAGGAGCCCTCATAGTCCTTAAAGTGCTGTCTGCTTAGGGGTTCTGAAAGAGAAACCCTCTCCTTCCAACCAATCTCTCATAATCCCTCTGGAATCTATGTCCCTATCTTGTCTGCATTCATAGCGATGGCATGGAATGTGTCCATCTGTAGGTGGGAGAAGCTGTCAGCTACAGTGTTCTGTATTCCTCAATGTGCCTGGCCCTGAAACTCATATTAAGTTTTAAGCTCTGTAAAACTAATTGCCGCAATAACCTCAAGACTGTACTTGAATTATTCCCTTTTTTATTTAGGACATCTACCACTGCTCAGTTGTCGCACCAAAACATCACTATCTGGTTCCGCAGTGCCCCCCTCCCCATAACTTCTGTTGCCATCCATTTTGGAAATATCTCCAGTAGGGTAATATCCTTAGTGAACCCTCTCCTTATCCACTCTTGTGGCCATGGTTCTGAAAACCATTGTCCCATAAAAAAGGCCCTGACCCCTAAAGCCCCCTGAAGTGTCAGTGTAAAGTTCCAAATCCATATTAAACAATCACTATTCCTGCCAGAAGGTTATCCCATTATATGATTCCAAACACTGTTCCCACACCATCATATCCTCCTGACCACCTTGCACAAATCTACCCAGTTGTGTGGCCTCCTTGCCCCTTTGTAGACCTGGCCAGAGTGATGTGTAAACACACACCCGATGGCCCTACAAGCAAAATTCAAATGGCCTACTACCTGTTGGACCTTCTGCAGCGTCACCCTCCTCTTTTTTGTTATTTCCTCTAACAGTTCCCTCAGTTTACTAACCTTATCCTCCAGCAGTCTAAACAGCCCCATCTCTGCATCAATTTCTATACCCAGGAATTCTAAACAATGACTCGGTCCTTTTGTTTTATCCCCTGCCAGTGGAACTCCTAAAACCTGGCACATATCTTTAAAGTCCTCCAACATTTTTTCAACACCTAGTTTTCCTCCCTATTAATAGAAAATCATCTAAGTAATGTACTACTGCCCCATGCACGTATTGTTCCCTAAAAACCCACTACAGCCATGTGCTAAACTTTCAAATGTAGCACATGCTACCGAACACCCCATGGGCATGGCCTTGTCAAAATAATATTTCTCATCCACCTGAAAACTTAGAAATTCCCAGTCCTCCCTCCCAATCGTCAGTAATCTAAATGCTGCTTCAGCGTCTATTTTAGCCAGCCAGGCCTCTTTCAAGGCCTGCATTTGTCCTACTGTGTCTTCTAATGCTCCACATGATACCCTACAATCTTCCTCAGTAATGTAGTCATTTACTGAATCCCCTTCTGGAAACGATAAATTATATATCACCCTGTATTCCCTGGGCTGCTTGTTGGGTATGAGTCCCAATGGAGAAACACTGATGTGGTCCATAGGAGGGGCTTGGAAAGGACCCTCCACCTTCCCAGCCTCCTTTTCCTTGGCAATCTTCTGCCATAATAAGTCTTCCTTCCCTTTTACTGATCCCTTGATAGCATAAACTAAAGCCCTTCTTGAAACCCTCCACAAGTGCTTATCCTGCTTTTCTATCTGGGTAGCCTGCCATCCATTTTCCCACCACTTCCACCTTGCTTGGGGTTCTTCCTAACTGAAAACATCCCCCTGCCACCCACTATCTCCCTCCTTGATTATAACCCCTACCTCCCAAATAACCTCTGCCTGATCCTCCATTTACCCAATGTCACCCCCTCTGTCCCCCTTGGCCACCCTGAAAGGAGTGTCCCGAATGTGTCTCCTCTGCATTATTGTCCCTGTATGACCTGCACTTCAATGCTGGGTGTGTACCTCCACATCGCGAGCATGCATGTTCACACCTACAACTGGGAAGGAAACAATATGTCCAATTATAACCCCAGCAACACTTCTGATATCTCCCAGACCCTTTGGTCCACTCCATCTCTGATCCCCCGGCCACGGTCATTGTGTCCCACCAGAGATCTGAATGTCTGGAGTACAAACGACAATCCAAACCATAGTTTGCCATCCCTGTCCTAAAGTTTTCATCATACTGTAGCCAATTTGTGCCCCCATCATCTTGTAAGAGTTCCTAATTATCAAGGAATACACTAATAGAGGAATTCCCATTTCCAGTTTCTTTTCTTGCACAATGGTGCTATAATAAGTGAAACCCAAAATCCAGGCATCCCATGTCTTGCCCTTATAACTTGGCCCTTTTGGTTCCTCCCCCTTCTTCACTAAAACTACTGCCGCTGCCAATTCCTGTTTTATGAAGTCTTCCTTCTCCTCATATTGCTTTGCTGTTTTCTTGTCCACTAGGGCAAATATAACCTTAAATTCCTCCTTCCATATCTTCTCTTTTGTGGCTAGAGGTATATGATCCCCTATCCATACCCGCGCCGTGTTTATGGCCTCCTAGTAATAATCCATTTATCCACATCCTTAGACTCTGCTACCTTCTTGCCACCCTTTGCTTTCTCTAATTTACCCAGTACTTTCTTCAGCTTCTCTATCCCATCTCCCCCTATACTGACCAACAATTGCTCTATGTATTCTTTCATGCTACTTTCCACAGTAGGGTCACCTGTACCAGTATTGGCCTTGGGGACACTTGATGGTCCTAGCAGTGGTGCTGGCACCAGAACTGGTGTTGATATTGGCCCTACCGGACCTGGCAGCGGTGGCTGTGGGGAAGGTATTGGCACTGGAATGGGCTCTGGAACTGGATCCAGAATCAGCTCTGGTCCTGCCGGTGGACCTGGCTGTGGACTTGACTGTGGTACCAGTATCAGGAAAGATGCAGGGATCAGTACCAGCACTGGTTGCAGTACTGGCACTAGTATTGATTCTGGGACTGGTGCCAGTCTAGACCCTGGCATAGGCTGTGGTATCAGTATAGGCTCTGGGATTGGAAGAGGAGGTGGTGGCTGAGGAACCGGTCTAGGTGCAGGCTCAGGATCAGGACTAGGAAGGTAGAGCCTAGGACCCTTCGGTATAGGAGCCCTTGGGGACCATCCCTTAGGCTGTCCTTTGCCTCCCCCCCAAAACCAGCCCTGTCCTTCCTCTTTTTTCATTTTCCTGCCGGTGCCTGGTTTTCCAGTTCCAAGTCATCCACAGTATCTAACACCCGGTGTGCCCTGTCCACCAGGTCCACAATTAACTTCATGGTATCCGGCTTCAATGCACGTGATCCTCTGGCAGGGCTGTGTGAATAATGAATATTATTTCCTGAATACCACGAATTCAGGTCACATGATCAGCTCATTCTCTGTATAAGTGCAAGCAGGTGCAGTTTCATTCACAAGAAGGCAGCCAGCCATGGAGGAGAGAGGGCTGTGCCAGCTGCCTTTTTCTTACACTTATATATCTTGTTTAGGTGGAGGCAGGGTGCGGGGGGTAGGCGGGGTCTGCTGCTGGCTACTGGGGGTGTGTGGAGGAGAACCACAGGAAGGACTGTTAACTTTAATTTAGTAATGAAAACTGCCGGCTAGCCATGGAGGTGGGTGGGGTTGTGCCCACCTAAAAGAATTTGCTGCTTTTTTTTTTGAATATTGTAATACTGGTTGGGGAACTTGGGAGGGGTTTGTGTGCTCTGAGGATGGGGAAGGGTGTTATATTTTTTGCCTAATACGAATATTTGGCTCATTTATTTGGTCATGCTGGCCCTGAATACCGAATATTCGGCTGAATATTTGAAAAATGTATTCGCACAGCCCCCTCTGGTATCAATGGTACTTTAAAAATGCTTCTGAAATATAAACAAAACCAAATGTGAGCATCTTCATCTACCTCTGGTTTGTTATCAAGGCCTTCTCATGTCCTTCTTATCATACTGTTGGGCCCCACATCTACCAACCACCTCAATCCTGACCATGCTACCCCAATAGTTCAGTGTTTCTCTCTTTTTTTTTAATAATGTATCTTAGTACAATGTTGTTAATACTAATCAATATCTACAGACACATAATTACTTGTATGCCCCAAAACTTGAATGAGGGAGGGGGGAGGAAGAACTGTAGAGGCTGCTACAGCCAAAGATCGCCGTATAGTGCTGGTAGATCAATAATGTATACATCTTCCATTGCCAGCCATTCCACAAATTCCCCCAAAACATTTTTATAACTTATATAAAAAATCCCACCCCCTAGTTATACCGTCAGTTGGAGCCTTGCAGCATGCCCTCTTGCAAAATGGCTGCCACCACACAGCCCACCCACTCCTTAAATGGTGGTCGCATGTGGTCCTCCCTCTACCAGTATGGCAGCCCAGCGGCTTCTTGTCTGCCCCAAAATGCCTCTGAAATAGGCAGCCTCTCCTCCATATCTCCTCGCAGAGCCATCCTTCGGATAGCATCCCAGACAGTGTCCTTGCCTTTGTGCCTTGTCTGGGGCCTCTCTTCCACAAAAAAAAACCCCGCCGTGGTAAGCAGTCCCAATCACCCCCATGTGGTCATGCCTTTCAAGCTGTTAGGCACACCTCACTGTAATTTCTGAACACCTGACTTAGCCGAACACTGCCCATGCAACTCCTTCCCCATATCCCCACTTGAACTGATCCTTCGTTTGTCCAGCTCCTAGCATCCCTCTATAGAAGCGCGAGGAGTGTGGCATTATTTGCTTTTAGAAAATTAATGCCCAGGTCCCTTTCTGCACAGGCCAGTGAAGCTGACCAACATGGGCTGTTAATGCAGTATGGGCACCCAATCCTTGCTTCATTACAGGTGCCTGACCAACTCACAGAATGAAAGCAACAACCTCCATCTTCCTATTAACAATTGTTACCACAAATCTTTGGTTCAGACACTCACTCACTGCTTCTTTCCAGACACCCGACTGAATCAAGCAACTCACCAAACAAAAACTCATTACCTCCAAATCAAGCAACTAACCAAACCCAAACTCGCTACCACAAGGTTCCCATCGCCTGCTGCAGTTTCCAGCACTCCATCCATTAGCTAGTAGAAAAAACTCTGATAGAGCCCTACCAAAACCTTGCAAGCCTTCTCAGAGGACCAAGCAAATCTACTCCCCCCAGTCTGTGGCCTAAGAATAACCTAGGTTACTGCCCAGCGCATTTCCATCCAAAAGATTATAAAAGCCCAAATGCACACTGCTAACAATTTTCTACTTCATTTCTTTAAACACATTTTTTTTACAGACTCTGCCTGCAGACTTACTACTTGCCCAGATCACCTCTGAATTTCTTAGCCAAAACCACTCCCAATTACTATCATAAAAGCCTAGCTTACCTGGAAAAAAGCAATCCAAAAAACAGGAACTCGCCGACTGATGTGCTAAAAAAAACAAAAGTGAGGGAGAGCCCCTTTGTGCAGCCCCTTATATACCCCTGTTAACCCCACTACTTAGCTCTCATTCTCCTCTCTCTCTTTTCTTTCCCCAATCCCTGTCTTCTGCTACCCCTAACCCGACTTTTCTAAGGTCATAATCCCCCAGCCAAACCCTTTGTCTACCTCTATTCTTAGTCCTCCTTTCTGATGTCACTAAGCCCGTCCCTCTTCCCTCCCTTTCTTACCTGCCTTCTGACCATCCTTCAAGGTTCCAGGCCTAGAACAATGGGGCCTGTCCTTTAAGGGACAAACCTTCTTTCTATCAGATCCCTTCCCCTTGGGCAGAGGCACCAGTCAAGGGTGCCTCTTGTGTCCGCTCCTCTTTGTGCTGACAGTGGAGCACCTAGCTGCTGCTATTAGGCAACACCCACAGATACAGGTAATCCCCACAGAGAAATGTAATTACTCCACACTTAAGTATGCAGATAACTTACTGATCCCTCTACCAGACATCAACACATCCATCCAACCTTTGCTTGATATGCTGGACCTTTGTGCATGCCTATCCGGGCTTAAAGTCAATCAAAGTAAGACTGAGATTTTTCTCTAAATGTGCTGTGTAAGGAACATATGATTATCCCACACAACCTGAGGTGGTCACAAGACATTACATACTTAGGTATCCATATAGTTAAGGTATTCTCCTGGTTATGGGACCAAAATTTAAACCAGTACTTACTGAGATAAGTACAGAATTCACCAGGTGGAAGCTACTGCATCTCACGATGGTGGGGAAAGTGGCAGCCATAAAGATGGTGACATCCCCCAAACTATTATATGTTATACAGTATTCCTTCTAGCAAAATATCCCCCCGGAAGGTATGTCCAAATTAACAAGATCAGTGGTAACTTTATTTGGGATGGCAAAAAAAAACAGGTATAGCTGCAACAAACTGAGAGCACATTAGAAATCAGGTGGGTGGAATTTGCCCTGTTTGAGTGATATAATATGACCTACCACACAATGCAAGTTTTCCAGTGGTTTTCACCCACTCTCCAACATCCCTCAATGGCTCCAGATGGAAGAAGCTCAGGCTGGATGACAGGCCCTATCCCCACTGCTTTAGAGCATCCCCAGGGGGCTTCAAAGAACACACAACTATAGGCCCCTCTGTAAGATAACGGGTGAAAACTACAAACTGTTCAAAATGTACCCAGCACCTCTGAAATACACCCCCTATGTGAAAATAAGCTTATCCAGATTGAGAACAAACCCCATTCTTGGGACCAATGGAGTAAAAGGGCATATCCTGCGTATAGCATGTATTAGACCCCTCTACTGGGCAGGTAGCCCCATTCCAAACTATTAAGAGACACAGTTCAGTATCCCTCAGTCCAACTATTGGAGATATCTGCAGCTGAGAAGTGCAGTATAGGCTTATCTCCACAAATATGCAAATATCCAAGTACCCACCAACCAGGCAGCCTACAAGGGTAGCTATAGCTTAAAAGATGGGTAGCCAGCTGAATATACTCAGAAATAAGGAATACCACTTTCAGTTAATTCCAAGAATCCAAGAGTAAATGGGAGAAGGCCCTACAATCCTGGATTACCAACCAGGAGTGGCAGGCATGTTGGACTTCTGCACATAAATGATACCCAGACCCCACAAGTCAGCTCATACAGAATAAAATCCTACATTCTTGGTATAATATCTCAGTGGTGTTGTATAAGGCTAAGATCCTTCCTAATGACTCTTGCTGGAGATGCCAGAAGAAGTCTGAGGACCTCCACCACATACTTTGGGCATGTCCTGATATTCAGCCCTATTGGACCTAAGGGTGGACACTAGCTGCAGAAATTACACACAAACCCATCCCAACCATGGTGAAGTTCTGCATACTGGGAATATGATCCCACCTTTCACCCCACATACCAATCCTACAGAGAAGATGGCTATCCCTGTTGGGCTAATAGACTCCTCCTATGTAAATGGAGACCACAGAGGTCCCTACCCTATCTGAATTACTTAACTCCTTATATCCTTAGCCACCTTAGATAGGATCTCACACATGGTAGGAGAAAAATGGCCACTTATCATAATGTTGTAAGGACCCCAGGAAAGATATTGGTTGACCCCCTATACCCCCTTGCTATACATCCCCAGGACTAGCTTGGCCCTCTGTGTAGAGCCGTTGAAAGAAGGTACCTATGTTCCAGTGGCAATGGCACTCTGCTAAGGTATAGGCAACACTTTTTGTCCCAAGATTGTCTGTGGTCTTATATTTGTTTCAGGACAGGAGAATATATTATCTCAGAGGAGAAGCTCACACAGACATGACAGCCACATTTTAGAGATGGCAGAGAAAGGACCACCTCAGGTAGGTTCATGTCTGGGTTTTCCTTTTCACTCTTCCTTTCTGTTACAACGTTATCTTGTTGTTCTATAATGTGGTCAGCCAACTAAGGCATTACCAGTGCTTTAATACATATGTAGATGAATGTATGGCAGGTCAAGGCTATGATGTATGTAGCATATGTAACATTTGCCTGTCTATTCTCCTGTATTGTTTTTTTTTATATGAAAACCAACAGAAACATAGAAACATAGAATTTGACAGCAGATAAGGACCGCTTGGCCCACCCAGTCTGCCCATTTCCCTACCTAATGGATAAGCTGCAGATCCTAGTTAACCAGCAGCCTACTTCTTTCTACCCCAACCCCCTAGAATTGCCTTATGACTGTCCCATGCATGCTTGAATTCAACCACTGTTTTTGACTCTACAACCTCCTCCGGAAGGCCGTTCCATGCATCCACAACCCTCTCTGTGAAAAAATACTTCCTTACATTACCTCTGGCCTGCCCCCCCATCTTCAAATTGTGCCTTCTTGTTCTTGCACACCTCTTTTTTTGAAACATGCTACTCTCTTGGACTCTGTTGATTCCCTTGAGGTGCAGAAGTTTCCATCATGTCCCCTCTCCTCCTTACCTCGAGGCTATACATATTAAGCTCCTTTAGTCACTCTTCACATGTCTTCTGGTGCAGACCCTGCACCATTTTAGTTGCCCTCCTGTGGACAGCTTCCATACTGTTTATGTCCTTGCGGAGATTGGGTCTCCAGAACTGCACACAGTACTCCAGATGGGGTCCTCACCAGCTGTCTGTACAGAGGGATAACAACTTCCTGTTTTCTACTGGTGATGCCTCTCCCTATGCATCCCAGTATCCCCCAACCCTCCTTACTGCCCTCTCACATTGCTTGCCCACCTTTAAGTCATCTGATATGACTACCCCCAGGTCCTTTCCATTTTGTTGTTGTTAGTATCTCACCCCCATTGTGTACTCTTCCCTGGGTTTTGCTTCCCAGGTGCAATACCTTGCACTTCTTAGCATTGAATCTAAGCTGCCATATATTTGACCATTCCTCTAACCTTGCCAAGTCCCTTCTCATCCTTTCCACCGCACCTTGTGCATCAACCCCTGTTGCAGAATCTTTGTGTCATCTGCAATGAGACATACTTTCTTTCCAGTCCCTCTGCAATGTTGCTTATAAGACATTGAAGAGGACAAGTCTAATACTGAACCCTCGCGGTACCCCACTAGTAACCTCCCTTTCTTCAAAGTGGACTCTATTTACTATTACCCTCTGTGTCCTATTCTCCAGCCAATTCTTTACCCAGGCTATCATCTTGGGACCCACTCCCAGGCTGGCTAAATTATATATTAATCTTTTGTGTGGGACTGTGTCAAATGCCTTGCTAAAGTCTAGGTAGGCCATGTTCACAGCCCCTCCCTGATCTACTACTTTGGTCACCCAGTCAAAGAAATCTATTAGATTTGTCTGGCATGACCTTCCCACTGTGAATCCATGCTGCCTTGGGTCCTGTGCCCCTCTGGCCTCTAGGTACTCGACAATTCTTTCTTTCAGAAGTGATTCCATCATTTTCCCTATCACTGAGGTTAAACTAACAGGTCTGTAGTTTCCTGCTTCTGCCCTGCTCCCACTTTTGTGAAGGGGAATCAGATCTGCCCTCCTCCAGTCCTCAGGTACCACCCCATCCTCCCATGATTTGTTAAAGAGGGTAGTCAGTGGTGTCACTAGTTCTACCCTTAGTTCTTTTAGAATTCTGGGATGAATCCCATCAGGCCCCATTGCTTTGTCCACCTTCAGTTTTAAGAGTTCTTTCAGAACCCTTTCTTCTGTAAATGGGCTGGTATCAACTTCTGTATCCAGAGTGTTTCTATTGTTTGTTTTAGGTACCTCCCCCTCTTCATTTGTAAATACTGATCAAAAATATTTGTTTAGTATCTTTGCCTTTTCACCGTCACCCTCTGCCTACCCACCCTTCCCTTTATTAAGCTTCACTATCCCTCCCTTGGTCTTCCTTCGCTTCCTGATGTACCTAAAAAAGGTTTTATCCCCCTTCTTCACTGAGTTGGCTATGTTTTTCTCGGTTCGGGCCTTTGCTGTTCTGACTGCCTTCCCAGATTCCTTTTGCTTTAACTGATACAATTCTCTGTCCTGCTCCTTCTGTGATTCCTTGTACTTTCTGAATGCTTTCTTTTTCTCTTGAACCTTCACTGCCACCTCGTTTGAGAACCATAGTGGTTTCTTATATCGTTTTGTTTTGTTTATTTGCTTCACAAAGCTTGTTACCTCTGTGATGGCAGTTTTATTATTCCCCATTGTTCTTCCACCTCCTTCCTGCCCATTTGCTGGTGCATTCCTTAGGAACTCACCCATTTTGGCAAAGTCAGCCCTCCTGAAGTCCAGTACTTTTGCCTTTGTATGAGCTTGACTCTATTGCTGTGTTTATTGTGAACCATATTGTTCGAGTGGTCGCTAGTTCCCAGACGGCTACCCACTTCTACATCTGAGATCTCTCTCCATCTCCATTTGAGAGAACCAGGTCTAAGACTGCTCCCTCTCGAGTGGGTTCCAATACTAGTTGGCTAAGGCATGCCCCCTGTAGGGCATCTAGAATAACCCCACTCTTAGAAGTGGCTGCTCCAACTGCACTCGTTAACATCTGGCATATTCATCACCCATCAGCAATATCTCCCCTTTTTCTGCCATTCTAAGTATATTTTCTATCATTTTCTTGTCCATTTCCTCCCCCTGAGAGGGGGGTCTGTATACAACCCCTGTGTCTGCTTGTGGTGCCATTGCCTGTCTCCAAATTAACCCACAGTGCTTCTTCTCCTCCCTGTTTACCCTTTTGTTCTGTTGCTTTGATTCCTTCCCTTATGTAGAGAGCTACTCCTCCTCCTCTTTTACCCTCCCTGTCCCTCCTGTAGATAGTGTATCCTGGTATGTTTACATCCCAGTCATGGTTCTGTGTGTACCATGTTTCTGTGACTGCCACGATATCCAGATGTTCCTCCTCCATCAAGGCCACTAATTCAGGAAGCTTGTTACCCAGACTATGGGCATTGGTACTCATTGCTCTCCATTTTTAGATGGCTTTACCTTCTGTAACAGCATCCCCCACTGACCTTTCTACCTTGGTCTTTTTCTCATTTAGTACCCTGTTTAGTAGGGGGAGGCTGGGATTTTCCTGTTGCTTATCAGTGCCTCCCCCTTGACTAGTTTAAAAGCTTGCCAATGAAGCATTGAAACCAATTTCCCAAAAGACTTGTTTCCTTCCTGGACAGATGCAGACCATCCTGCCAGTATAGGCTGGTGTCCCTCCAGGTGGAACCCCAGTCCCAATGAAGTCAAACCCCTGTGCTCCACACATTTTTCAACCATTCGTTAAACTGCATGGTGCAAAGTACTCTCGCCTCACCCATGCCACTGACAGGCAGCACCTCTGAGAAGGATACTGTGTGTGCTACTTTTCTTAGGCCCCTCCCCAACTCTACAAAGTCCTTCTGCACTGCTCTAATCTCATGATGAGCCAAGTCATTTGTCCCTAGGTGGACAATGATGTCCAGCTCAGACTCCCGTGCAACTGTTCTCATGATCCTAAGGATGCGCTACCTGTCCTCAAGCCATGGCACCAGGCAGGCACACTTCAGTTTTCCCTGCTCCCCCAGTTCTATCCCTATAATGAGTCCCCCACCAGGAGCTGCTTCCTTACCCTGTGGTGTCCTCTGCCTCCTTCCTGAGGGCCTCCCTTGTAAGAGTTGTCTGCAACCTCCTTAGTCTCCTCTGCGGGTGCATCCATAGGGGAAGTATGCTCCCCCAGAATGGTGTATGGATTGTGGAGTGGAACAACTGACTGGGTGTGCCTCTGTTCCACCACCCTTACCCTCCCTGAGCCCACTGTGGTCCAACTGCTTTGCTTTCTTCACAATCTCTGAGGTAGTGGTGGTGGCTCTGGTGATCCCTTGGTGGGGGAGGTTCCCTTACTACTGTCCAGTTCGGCCTGAAGACAGGCAACTTCCTCCCTCAGGGCAGAGAGTTGTCTGCAAGCAGGGCAGCATCTCAGCCTCCAGAAAGACTCCTGAAAGACTGCTGCCCCACAGCCATTACATTGCAGTACTCCCCACATGTCTGTCTACCTTGTTTATTTATTTATTTATTTTTTTTTGTTTTGTTTTGTTGTGTGTGTGTGATTGGTTTGTTATATAGAATTATATATATTATGTAATGTGTATGCTTATATTGTCAGTGCAGTGTGCTAGATATGACAGTGATATGCACCTTGCCCTCTTGAGTAAATTATGTCAGAACCTCAGGTATAAGAACTATTTCCAGGGGTGGGTGGGTGAGGGTGGGAAGGTTTGGGCCTAAACTGTGCCCTCACAAAACAATCAGCTAAAAGCTCTGACCTACCACTGCAATGAGTGTCTTCCTGTCTGCAAGATGCCCTACACAACAGTTTGACAGAGAAAATACCCTGCTAATCAAACAGAGGAAAATCCAAACTTCCAAGTCAGACACGGGTAAACCTCCCTAGCCCCAAAACAGCCTGGTGATTTGTGCTCTGAAAGCAGTCAGACCCAAAACACGTCAGCTGTGCACAAGGACAGACACAGTAAACAGTAGTCAGTCCCTGTGGGTTTAAACTCTTCCTGCACTGAAAATCTTGACAATTGTAACAAAAGTAAAGCAAGGTCCACCTCCCACTGTTGATTAAAAGACTGCCTTTTCTGATAATTCTAAGTTCCTTATTTCACCTTTCAGTTAGAAGTATCCTCCACCTGAAGAATATTAACTTTCCTGAGGAATCTGCTTCAAACCAAAGACAATTGTAAATTGTAAGGTTCACCTCCCTCTGTTGTGAGCACAACTTGCTTTCTTACAAATCCTGAGTCCAGTGTTGCAGCTTCCGCCAGAGGTAGCTTCACCTGAACTATTTTGATATATATATATATATATATATATATATATATAGATACATATATTATAGTGGCACGGTAGTGCCACTACAATTAAGTTGAGTAACCCATTTAAGGTTAAACCTGAAATTTTGCAGCTTAATAACTTTGCAACCATATAATGGATTTTCCTGAAATTCAGAATGCACAGTCTGGTACCATAGATCTCTGGACCTGCCAATTTCAAACAACATGAAGTCTTGCTATATTATGACATATGCAGTGAGTCCCAACCTTCGAAATGCTCCGGAGGTGAAAGAGTTAACTTTCCATGCCAGGCATGGAATGCTGAGCGTGAGCTCGGTTGAAACTCTGTCTGTTGTTCTTCAAACTCAAACCGTCAGATTCTTTACTCCCCTCACTGAACAGTCGCTCCGGAGATTTCTCCTTCTGCTCGGTTCATTTTGTCGGTTAAAGTATTGTTTTTCTCAGTTTTCGACCGAATTTAAACTGCAACCGGTCGGTTCAGACTCTGTCTGTGGTATTGTGAGTACTAGATTGGTTTTACATTAATTTCTATTCTGTGTGGAACTTGTAAACGGTTTATCGGTTCGGTTTGAACCGATCAGGTTGTTTAAAATATATTAATCTGTCATTTAGAGTGTGGTTACCGGTTCTTATCGGTTCTAAAAAAAAATGGATTTTATTACATTTTTTCCCATGACCCGTGACACGGTTGGGAACCGATAAGAGGGTCTTACCTGGCAGATTGCCATAAATGGGTAAGTTTGGTTAGGCTGGCACTATGTCTGAGAAACTCAAAAGAAAAACCGGGCCCACTGGGTTTCAACACTGCAGTGTCTGTGGGGAAGTCTTTGCCAAGTCTGACCCCCACACCACCTGTGTTTATTGTCTGGGGTGTGACCACCTCAATGCAGACTGCCAGATTTGTAAAAATTTTCCTGCAGCTACCCTGGAAAAGACAGTTGGTAGGCTCAGGGAAAGGGAGGCCAAAAAGTCCGCTGAACTGGATGGCCAGCCCGGTTCGGTTCCAACCGAACCGGAGGGAGTGCCCTCTGACCAGGGCGAGACTTCCTCGGGCAAAAGGAGATCTGACTCTGAGGAGCCAGTTCCAGCAAAAGGACTAGGAAATCAGCTGGTGTGAGCCAAAACTTTCCTCTCCAACCGCTGAAGAAATAGCCAAGCGATTAAAATTGTCCAGTCACTTTCCGGTTCCGACCGAACCAGCACCATCAGGTAAGTCACGGTTCAGCCGGTTCCACGGTTCAAGAGTATGATTTAGAGGAATATTATGAACCAGAGGAGGGGAAGAGGAGTATGAGGAGAGTGAATGTGGATTTGAAAGTCTGGATGTGCCCATTGACCCAGACATCTCCCCAGACAGACCTTCAGGAGTGTCTCCTCCTAGGCTTTCTGAGTCCCCTTCTCATTTTATGTTTTATAAAAAAGTGGCTGAAACCCTCCAGCTCCCTATAGAGGAAGCTGTGGATGATCAAGAGGAGCCTCACTATGTGGAAATGATGGATATCCCAGAGTCTAGGAGACTGTCTATTCCTTTGCATAAATCATTTGGGAAACAGACAGTAAAAATTCTAAAAACTCCTCATACTATACCTCCTGTGGATAAGAGAATGGACAAGAGGTACACATTGTCAGGCTCTGATACAGAGTTCCTTACACAACAATGCAGCCATGTTGGGGTAGTGCAGGCTGCAGCCTGTGACAAGGCAAATATTCCTTTGGCTTCACACACCCCTGACAAGGACTCCAGGAGGATTGATGCCATGGCAAAGAAACAGTACATGGCAGCAACCTTGGGACTCAGACAGGCAAATTATATGGCTTATGTTGCTAGATATCAGAAATCCAGATGGGATACTGTTATGGCTCTAGCAAAACAGGTCCTTGGCCAGCTTGCCAAGGAGCTGGAGCAGGTGGCTGCTGATGGTATTGAGGCATCCAAGGTGCAATTCCATGCTGCAGTGGACTCTAATGATGTGTCATCAAGAGTCATGGCTACATCTGTGGCACTTCGCAGAATGGCTTGGCTCAGATGTACTAGCCTGTCACAGGATACCCAGACTAAGGCCATGGATTTTCCTGTTGTGGGTAATTCTCTGTTTGGGGAGCAGACAGAGAATTACATGAAGAAAATGGATGAGTATAGGACCACCTATAGGAGTGCACAGGCCAAGGAAAGGCAGGCCACTCCTCAAAGGCAGCTTTCCAGGGGCAGGGGCAGGCCTTTTCATAGGCCTTTTTACCAAGCCCAGGCCTCCTCTTCTGCTTACGCCCAGAGGGGGTTCTTTAGAGGGAGAGGCAGATGGGGTACAAGCAGGCCTGCTTCCACCCCTCAGCCTAAAGCCCCTGCCAAGCAGGCACCCTGATGGGGTTGCCAGGGCCGATTCTCAGCTACCTGTAGGGGGCAGGCTGGCTTACTTTGTCCAGGACTGGAAGTCTCTGACATCAGACAAGTGGCTCCTGGAAGTAGTAAGCCAGGGACTGGTTCTCAGCTCAAAAATTTCCAAAGATGAGAACCAGATCCTTTCCACCTGCAAATCCACCAGAGGCACTTGCCCTAGAGGCAGAGGTCTCTTCCTTCTGGCTCTCAGAGCTGTGGAAAGAGTTCCACCCTACACCAGGGCAAAGGATTGTACTCCAGGTACTGCTACCCCAAAAAGACAGGAGAATGGCGGCCCATCCTGGATCTCAGATATTTAAACAAGCACCTTTTAAAACCAAAATTCAAAATGGTGACTCTGGGAATTATTCTACCTCTCTAAGGCCAGGGGACTGGCTAGCGTCCCTGGACCTCAAGGATGCCTACTTCCGTATTCTCATCAGAAGCTCCCATCGAAAGTACCTCAGGTTCGAGCTGCCCTCAGGCCATTACCAGTTCAGAGCAATGCCCTTTGGCCTCACCTCTGCTCCAAGGGTATTCACAAAATACCTGGCAGAGCAGTTGCTTCTTAAGAAGGCAAAAATTGCCATCTTCCCTTACCTGGATGACTGGCTCATAGTAGGCCAGTCTCCAGACCAAGTCAAGTTACATCTACAGATAACTCAGCAACTGCTCACCTCTAGGTTTCCTTCCGAATCTTTCAAAGTCAGTTCTAGAGCCTGTCCAGCTCCTCACCTTCATGGGCGCAGAGCTGAACACAGAGAAAGCCAGAGCCTTCCTTCCTTTGGACAGGGCAAGGACCCTGGTCTCTCTGGCCTCCTCATTCACCCTGCAGGTCTCTCAACCAGCAAGGCATTTTCTACAGCTCCTGGGGCACATGGCTGCTTCTACAGCAGTAGTGCAGGGAGCAAGATTTCAAATGAGGGACATCCAGTTCCATTTGAGAGCCTTTTGGTCTCAAAGGAAAGACCCTCTAACCAAATTGATCCCAGTAACTCAACCCTGATCAAAGCCCTACAGTGGTGGCAGGATCAGAGCAATCTGAGACAAGGGTTCCCTTGTCACTCAGTCTCACTCCTTAATCCTTACTACAGATGCATCCCTCTTGGGGTGGGAGCTCACATGGGCGACCTCACTACCAGGGATTGTGTTCCCCTCAGGATCTCTGCTCCACATCAATCTGTTGGAACTCAGAGCAATTTTCTAGCACTTCAAGTTTTTCCAAATCTGTTTCGAACAAAGTTGTACAGGTCAGAACAGACAACACCACCACAATGTGGTACATCAACAAGGAGGCACTCAGTCTCGACCTTGTGCACGAAACAATGAAGTTGTGGTCTCTGTACTCTCTGAACACCTCCCTTACGGCAGTTCACCTCCCAGGCAAGGACAATGTCCTGGCAGATGCTCAGCAGGATTTCCCAGGGCCATCACGAATGGTCACTGGACCCCCTGGTCCAGAGGTAATATTCGCCAGATGGGGCACCCCACAGATAGATCTTTTTGCAGCCCCAGACAATCACCAACTTCCCCTTTTTTGCTGCAGGCCCCCAGTGTTGGGCTCAGTCCCTCTGGATGCCTTAGTTCTCAATTGGGAAGGGAAGTTTCTCTATGCTTGTCCCCCCTTCCCTCTCCTGTTCAAAGTGTTAGTCAAAATCAGATCTCAATCCAGCAAGATGATCCTGATTGCTCCAGATTGGGCCAGACAACCCTGGTATCCACTCCTACTGTCCTTAACAGTCCATCTTCCCCTGTGTCTTCCCAGGAATCACAACCTGTTAACCTGTGCTCAGGGGAGGTTTGGTACCCGAACCTCAAATCTCTCAATCTCGAGGCCTGGCTCTTGAAGAGTTCGAGTTTGCTGATCTACACCTCTCCCAAGGTGTAATGGATATATTGAAGGCTTCTAGGAAACCTTCCACCAGGGCTACCTATAATTCCAATTGGAAGAGGTTTTCCATATGGTGCTCTGGGAAGCATATTTCCCCAGAATCTGCTGATTTACCCACAGTCCTGGATTATATGGTCCATTTAAATACCTTGGGGCTGAGACCAGCTACCCTAAAAGTACATTTGGCAGCTGTGTCTGCTTTTATTTCAGCAGGTAAACCCTCTTCTCTTTCAGCTCATCCTGTATTCTCCAAGTTTTTAAGGGATTGCTTCACACCAACCCTCCATTCAGGGACCCTGCCCCTGCTTGGGATCTTAATGTTTGCATTGCTCAGCTTATGCAACCTCCTTTGAGCCCTTGTCATCAGCAGAGCTTAAGTACTTGACTTGGAAGACTGTGTTTCTGGTAGCCATCACTTCTGCCAGGCCATAAGTGAATTACAAGCTTTGTCAGTGGAGCCTGATTTTATCTCTTTTCATAGAGATAAGGTGGTCCTCAGGACTAACAGGAAGTTCTTGCCTAAGGTGGTGTCAGATTTCCACCTTAATCAATCTATATCTCTTCCAGTGTACTTCACTGACCATTCCTCCTCTGGCGAGAGGAGGCTTCACAGCTTAGATGTGAAGAGAGCCCTCAGTTACTACATAGAGCGTACCAAGAGTCACAGGTTTGACTCCCTCCAACTGTTCCTCACTTATGGTGAGGTTGGTAAAGGGAAACCTGCCACTAAAAGATCCATTGCCAGGTGGATTGTCTCTTGTATCCAATTCTGTTATGAAAAGCTGGGTAAGGTTCCTCCCTCAGGCCTGAGGGCTCACTCTACCAGAGGTACAGCTACTTCCTGGCTGCTGCCAGGACATCCTATTCTAGAGATATGTCAAGCAGCTACCTGGAAAACAGTTCACACTTTTACCAAGCATTACTCCTAGGACATCCAGGCTAGGAGTGATGCTCGGTTTAGCACAGCTGTGCTTCAGAGCCTATTTCCTAAGTAGGTTCTGTCCCCTCCATGGAGGTACTGCTGTGTAGTCTGCATATGTCATAATATAGCAAGACTTCATGTTGTTTGAAGAAAAAATTACTCACCTTAGTAATGTTGTTTCTTCTAATGGAGTCTTGCTATATTATGACCTCCCCCGCCTGCCCCTCTCAGAACCTCTGTTTTTGGGATGTGGGTGGGCAGTGCAGTGTTGGCACTTAGTAGATGCCCACCTTGTTGTTTTCATCCCTCCTTTTTTGGGGTGACTTGGTGTTGTGTTTTTCATTTTTTGGGTCTCCTGACTTGAGTCTTTGTTTTGGGACCAAAAAATGTGTTCTTATGTTTAGTAGCCAGTTGGCTAGTGTAGGTTTACAGCTTCCACACAGGACCTCAGTGAGTTTAGCTCGTAAAGATCTGACGGTTTGAGTTTGAAGAACAACAGACAGAGTTTCAACCGAGCTCGAGCTCAGCGCTCCATGCCTGGCATGGAAAGTTAACTCTTTCACCTCTGGAGCAGTTCGAAGGTTGGGACTCACTGCATATGTCATAATATAGCAAGAGTCCATTAGAAGAAACAACATTACTAAGGTGAGTAATTTTTTCTTCTTGTATGGTCAGATGTACGGTTACGGAGCTACAGAGAGCCACAAAATGCATAAATTAAAGGAATAATGCATGACAGGGTGTGTATCGTGCTGGGATAATGCCACGCCTGGGGTGGTTGGGCACAAGGCTGAAGGCCGAGTGCGTCCAATGTCCCAGGCGTGGCGTTATCCCAGCATGACACACACACTGGAGTGCATTATTCCTATTGTACAATGGGATTTTTGTGTAAAAATAAGAATCAGGACATTTTTTTATGCTTTTAAATGCTTTTAATGAACAATAAATAAGAAATATTCATCAACAAGAAAAAGTAGTTCCTTAAAAGTTCATAGTTTTAAGTAATTGTTGCAATTGTAATGCTTTGTAATAATTGATGAGGTTGTTATTATACTTTTAAAAATTTAAGTAATTGTTGCAATTGTAATGCTTTGTAATAATTTATGAGGTTGTTATCATACTTTTAAAAATGGTTTTAAATAGCTGTTTAACATGTAAAGTATTTTTAAATGAAATTATTTTAACTAAACTGTTTTTAATATTTTTGAACAATAGTACAGTATTGAAAATATGTTTTCAACAGTAAATTAAGGAATTAGTTAAACTTTTAATGGATGAAAACACTTTAACTGTTAAAATGCCCACTTGAAGGTTGTGGGAGTCACATTTTGTGTCTATGGTTTATGCATGTTGAAGACACACATGCTGTTTCCTTGGATGATGAACTGTGTATTGCATGTGTCTTGATTTTTGGGTGGAGTGATGTTGTGCTGCTGAAATGTGGTGTTTTGAGGTTCTGTTTCAATAGGTGGCTGTTCTGTAATTCTGAGGTTTGTAGATGTTGTTGGCAGCTGCGAGGCGGTGCGTTGGTTCGAATCTGACCTCTGACTTCACTTTCCGACCCGGATAGAATGGCACTCCATTTATTTCTTTTGTGCAGTGTTGGACCCCAGTAACTTTTCAGCAAGGATTCTTATTTATGGCCAGTGACTGCAATAATTTGGCAGCTCTCTAATCCTGCATTGGAGAGGATTGTATGGCTGTGGCTCTCAGGGAGTGATTAGTGTATGTTCGCTCCAACCCCGCTGCCCGACAGATTTTTGGAATCATGCTGCCCAGGTAATTAACTCCAACTGGCTCCATAGTGTACCATGTGGTTTCTGCTTACCAGGGTTTAGTTGCTGTTTTGTGAGGGTGCATGTAGAAGGATGGTGCATTTGCAGGTAGCTTTTACATATATTTTCTGAGGGCAGCTATGGGGCAGTGCAGGTGGTCTGGCAGTTCAAACATTGCCCAACATAGTGGCCCATTCTCATAATGCCTCTGCCCTAAACCAGAGCCTGTCTGAAGATGTCAACAAAGTCCTGGCCTGGATTACTAGCCACAAACTGGTGTTGTACCTAAAAAAAACACAGACCATGACCTTTGGTTCCACGGCCAAGATAAAAGCCTCATCAGCCTTGCTCCACATAATTAGTGTAGGATGGACACTTGCTGCCAACAGTGAACTCAATCAAATGTCTTGGCATTACTCTTGACCCCCAACTTGACATGAGGAGTCATATCCTCAACATCTGTAGAACTAAAAATTGCAAGCTTGGCTTAGCCTACAGGGCCAAATACAACCTAACCCCTGGGGCTAGACTTGCCCTTGCGAGAGGAGTGCTTCTTCCCTCCCTCAGCTATGGACTTCATTTATTTGCTCGATCCCCCCAAACTCATCTTGCCAGGTGGAACACGGCATATAATAATATCTGTCGGTTTGCACTAGCTGCCCCCAAACTCACCCATCACTGTGAGCTCTACGACAAACTCTGCTGGCTTCCCCCAGCTGAATACCTGGACTTTGGTGTTGGGAGTTTCTCCGGGAAAGTGCTTACTACTGGCATTCCGCTAGGACTGGCGGAACTTCTCCCAAAAATGGACCCCATGCCCTACCACCTCAGGTCCCAGACTTCTGGGTTTCTCAAAGTCCCCCCACCCGCACTCTTATGGGGGACCATGACTTTGCTGCATATGCGCACAGACTCTGGAACTCTCTCCCTGATCATGTCCGGTCAGCCTCCTCCCATGGGACCTTTCGCACCTGTCTGTGGTCTCATCTAAAACAATCAATAATGTATGACTGTCCCAAGCCCCCTTAGTGAAATAAATCTAGCTGAATTCTGCTGCCTTAAATGTCAATCCATGTACCCTTCATATGTTGTGTAATTGTTGATTGTGCATCTTCTTTTCCCCACTTGTTATTATTTCCTGTATTATGCTGCTCCTCCTAAGTTGTCTTGTATGTATTCTTCATGTTGTGCTCTCCCGGGTCGTTCCTGAAAATAGGCATATTACTTGTCTAGTGTACTTACCCGGTAAACAAAAGCTAAATAAATAAATAAATAATTGCTCCTCTGTATCTGTCTCTATCTTTTTCTAGTGGGTTGTTGTGATTTTTAGTTTTCTCATTGAAACTAAGGGAGACATACGACAGACTAGTTTCACTTTTATTGAACTCGAAAGATGATTGTTTTAATTGGTGCTGTCCCTCACTGCCGCGTCTAGCAAAATGTATTTGAAGTTCTAGCCAGACGTGGTATAACAGCCCCTGAGGTGTGTCTGGAGTGAGAGCCGGTGATTGTCTTAGATGGGCTAGTTCAGCATCGGTGAGAGGTGGGTGATGCTTTGCTCTGTCTCATCCTTGTCGTCTGAGATTTTTTATTTGGGCATTGAAGACGTTGTTGGCACTGTGGAAGTCGGCTCTATTGAGTAGATTGATGTTACGGCTTAAGGGGGTTTCATTGAGGTAACGGTTGATTCCTGCACGTAAGCCCACAAAACTACTGATGCCGTATTGCTCTCCAGCTGAGGTGCGGACTGAGGCTTAAACTTTTGAAGTACAGTGTTCAGTTCTGAGACAGTTACTGTGTGTAGGTTTATTTGTGTGGATGTTTCTGTCAGCCAGTCTCGAAGGACGTTGGTGGCCCACACAGTCTGCCGTTTCGTAGACGGCTCATTGCGGTCGCATTCCAGGCTGTCCAGCTGTTGCTCTTCTAGGATGACATGTCGTCTTTTTTCAGCTTTTATTTCACTTGCTGTTTCCGATGCCATACTTTCTTTTTGTTTTGAGGTGAAGTTGTCAACGTAGTCCATAGTGAAGAAGGTAAAGTCTATGGGTGGCAGGTTTGACATTTGTGTCAGATGAGCTGTCAGCGAGTAAATCCTGTCAGATGAGCTGTCAGCAATTCAGCTGTAGCGCCGTGATATGATGTTTGTTTGGGCTGTGGTGAGGTAAGAGACTCGCTGGCACTATGCCCGTGGTGATATGCCAGGATATCGCCATGGGGATAATGTCAGATTGACCAATCACAGAATAGGAATTTTCCTTGCCATTGTATAATATGGGTTTTTGCATGTTTCTTTGCTCACGTCTACAGGTCACATGGTTTGCACGATCAGTCCGAAACCTTCAGAGAATATGCAGCCAGAGTTCCCGATGTGCCTTTCAAAGATTTCATGAAAAAATATTAAACGGTTCAAAAGTTATTCAAATAAAACTGCTCCCCATTATAGTCTAAGGGAAAAGTTAACAAAATATTTGCAAATGCATTTTTTACTGTCGCAAATGACCCTTTTACTTTCATGATTCAGCCATTTTTTTTCAGTTGGTGGTCAGAGAAATGCTTGGCGTTTAAATTTGGGATCCTCTAGGAACACAGTTCTTGTGTTCACCTAGTTGAGCCCTGAGGATGCTAGCCATGTCTTTCTTGGGGGGTAAAGCATCCAAGAAATATGTATTTAAAATTTTTGTAAAAAGTAGTGTCGCAAATTACTTTCGAATATATGACACTTTCACGATTTTATTTGCGAAAGTGTTGTTATTTGCAAAAGTACTTGGCAACACTATGCACAAAACAATAGGGAATCTTTGCCACCCTGCTGCAAAAGAATGGTTTGGTCTTTTGGGCTGAAATTTGGAGGGAAGAATGCTAAGATAGCTCAGATGTGCCTTTTCATGATTTGGTGACAAAATATTACTGGGCAGCAAAGTTACGGTACTCCGAAGTCAATGATTTATCCCATAGGATAACATTACGGCATCCGCTGCACTTTTCGGGGCCCATATCTCAAAAACAGTTTGAGATATGGACTTTTCATCTGAAAAATGTTTAGTCCCTCACTAGGAGGCTAAGTACAAAACTAGCCTAGAAAGTCATAAATAATATGAGATTTTAATTGTTTTTCTACTTTGTACGGTTCCTGAGATATAAGCAATTTAGTATTCCAAGTGATAATTTTCTGGTATGAGGGCCATTATTATGGCCACATTATTTCTATTCACTGTGCTTCTGAATACACCTTTTGGGACAAAAGCATGTGCGTTCGTTACTATTACTATAGCGTTTGTGTTTATGTTTCTTGCTTGTGCTTCCATTACCATTTGCGTTACCATTAATGTTTAGCGTCAACATGTGTGTTACTGTTTGTGTTTGTGCTTGCATTTGCATTACCGTTTGCATTACTGTTTCCTTTTGCATCACCCTGTTCCTTACCATTTGCGTTTGCATTACCATTACCATTTGTGTTTGCGTTTGCGTTTGCGTAACTGTACCCATTTGCATTTGCGTTACCACTTTCATTTGTGTTTCCATTACTGTTACCATTAGCATTTGCGCTTGCATTTACGTTACCAGTTGCGTTACCATTTCCTTTTGCATCACCATTAGTGTTATCATTATCGTTTGTGTTTATGCTTGCATTTCCATTGCCATTTGCATTTGTGTTTATGTTTGTGTCACCATTACTGTTATTGTTAGCATTTTTGTTTACTTTACAGTTACCGTTTCCATTTGCGCTTGTTTTTACATAACCGTTTGAGTTTGCTTTTCCATTTGCGTCATTGTCAGCGTTACCTTTAATGTTTGCATTTAGGTTAATGTTACCATTTGCATTTGTGTTTGTGCTTGCATTTCCGTTTCCATTTGCGTTACCGTTTCCTTTTGCATTACCGTTATTGTTTGCATTTGTACTTGCATTTCTGTTGCCATTTCCATTTGTGTTAACATTTGCATCACCGTTACTGTTATTGTTAGAGTTTCTGCTTACGTTACCGTTACCGTTTACAATTGCATTTGTATATGCGTTTACGTAACCGTTTGTGTTTGCGTTTACGTTTGCATCACTGTTAACGTTACCATTAGTGTTTGCATGCACGGTACCATTACCATTTGTGTTTGCTTTTGCACTTGCGTTTACGTCATGTTAACGTTTGTCATACTGTTTACACTTTTGTCACCATTACTGTTAGTGTTTGAATTTCCGCTTTTGTTACCGTTTGCATTTGTGCTTCCGTTATCATTAAAGTTTGCTTTTTGGTTATCATTTGCATTTACGTTTCTGTTTGCATTTCTCTTACCATTTACATTATTGTTTTTGTTTGCATCACCGTTGGCATTACTGTTTGTGTTTGCATTTAAACGTCACATTCTTTGTGTGATTATAACTTTACAACTGTTGAATGGATTTGTGTGACATGCAATACTTGGTCTACTATGGTACTTCAGTGCATTTATCAATTTTCATTTGACATCTGCATAGGTTTTTTGCACAATGAAGCACCAAAAATGTATTTTTCAGCACTCATATGCAGTTTTATGCTCGTGCTGCTCTACAACCATTGAAGAGATTTGGATGAGGTTTAATATACATGGAGTGGAATGGTACATCTATTTATTTACCAGTTTATATATCACTGGTATATATGTTTTTTTCACAGTGAAGTGCAAAAAATACAGTTTTTGCTACTTTTTTGCACTCACTTGCGTGACACATAGCGCAGCCACTCTGTGGTTTATTGGTCTAAAACTTGCCAAGTAGAAAGCCCTTTGTTCGAGGAACATGCCAGTTTTTGTTTGGTGAAAACATTTTGCTCCATTCCAGAGTTATTGCCATTTGAAGTTGGCACCCATCACAGTTAAAGATTTTTTGGCCGCAAGTTCCGCTATTTTGTGGTGGAAGACTTCTTAAGAGCGCACACACTTTAAAATTGAATATTTCTTGAATGGTTTGGTCTTTTAATATGAGATTTTGAGGGTGTTGAGTGGATGTCCTGGAGATGTGAATTATGCTGTTTACGTGTTGGGAAAATAATTCACTGTGGAGATACTGCATGACACAGGTAACATTTTGCACATAGCGTTATGCAAGGTGCTAGTGGCTTGAAATTTATTGCGTAGGTAGCCCTAGTGGCACGTAGGTGTCTTTCAGTAGTTTGGTTCACATCAGCCTTTGTGCCGTTGTCTTGGAAACGAAGCGAGATACAGACTTTTCACTACTGTTAACTCACATTGCCTTTATGGCATTATCTCAGAAATGAAGTGAGATACAGACTTTTTGCTACTGTTGACTCAGATCACCTTTGTGCCATTGTCTCAGACATGAGGTGAGCTACAGACTTTTCACTACTGTTGGATCACATCGCCTTTATGCTGTTATCTCTGAACCAAAGCGAGATACAGAATTTTCACTATTGCTGCCTTACATCAGTTTGCTGTTACCATTTCTATTTGCGTTTACGTTTGCATTTCCCACACCATTTGTGTTACAGTTTGCACTTGCTTTTCTGTTACAATTTGTGTTTCTATTTACGTTTGCGTCACTGTTACTATAACTGTTAGCATTTGTAGTTACATTACCGTTACCATTACAGTTGAGTTTCACATTTTCATTTGCATCACTGTTACTGCTACTGTTTGCATTTGCAATAACAGTTGCATTACCACTTGCATTTGCATTTCCATTTGCATTACCGTAACAGTTACCGCTTGCATTTGCATTAACATTTATGTTGGTGTAACATTTACCATTAGCATTTGCATTTTACTCACTGTTACCATTACTGTTATCATTACCATTACAGTCATTGCTATAACGCAGACATGGGCAGGGTGGTGGGGAGCTTGGGGCCCTCCCACCACTGCATTCCATTCGCTATTTATATTGTACATTCTCAAAAAGAAGGGAAATTCATAGCAAAAACTCTTTAATGCATCAGTTAGTGTTGTTCTACAGTGACAAAAGCAAGGAAATTCAGTGTTAGGGTTACCACCCCTTGCCCCCATGCCCACCCTGCCCCCACCAACAGGCATCGGGGTGTGCATTGGGGTCATCGAGCCTAACTCTCACCCCATTCTCCTATACTGCACCACCTCAGCTTCCTTACACATGGAATGGGGTTATAGTTAGGGCTGGCGACCCAACACACCCCAATGCCTGTTGGTGAAAATGAAAGTAGCATGAAAACAACAATTCCTCGCACTTTTGTTGCTGTTGATTAACCCAACTGATGTATTAAATAGATTTTGCCATGAATATATATATATAATATGTGTGTGTATATATATATATATATATATATATACAAAATGCAATATATCATGCAGGTTACACACAACAATTACAAGTGTTGAAGCAGGTTTCCAATGCAATAGCAATAGCGGTAATAGATGAAGAAGTACAAACAGACTAAGGTCATTTGTTCCAATATTAAGCAGCCTGATGACACAGTGTTTTTTCTCTAAATTTAGTATTACATCTAGCAAAGCTAATTTTGCTAATATGGACTGAATGACTCAGATCATAAACGTGATCCTCATTTTTTATAAAAATACATTGTGAGTAATGTAATGATTAGGTTAGGATAACACATTTTTACGTTGCTTGCACTTATGCAAGAAACATTTTGCTACAGAGAATGGCATTTCAGAGGTGTGTCACTGACTAGCCCAATGCAGGTCAAGCTGCGTTGGGCTCATCCTTGACAGACCAGTGATCATGCAAGCTAAGTATGACAGTGGTTTACAGTTTATAGCTGGAAACTTTGTGTAGTTGAAGTGAATGAAGTGCTCTAATGAGAGAGCACTTCATCCATTTCATTTGCATAATGTCGTCCTCCCCTCTCTTTCTCCATTTTCCTTGCTGCCTACTGTATTTATTCCCCCACTGACTTTTTTCTTTTACAATACTGCATATGATGCAGTGCTTACCGTACAGGGTAAATACACTAATCAAGGAAAACTTCGAGCTATTGCAGATACAAGTTGCATTTTGTTTTGCTACAACGGTGTTGCTTCCTTTGCTATAATGCCTACTGCAGCTGTAAACTCTACAGGTGATCTCTTTGCTTTCTCTTTCTCTCCAACTGTTGACCCAGCCCTCTCCTCCTAACTGACAGTTCATGTAACTCACAGTGCTAAGGAGATATTCCTTTACCCTTCTTGTCTTTATATACAACACAGTGCCCCAGAAGTGCCATTCTGAAATGTTTTGCTTGACCCTGAGCAGCAGCTCTCCTTCTTCACAGTCCATGCATTGCTGACATGCTTTGTTGTCACTGTCAATGTAATGCTGTAGGAGAGATAGCCAAGTCAGGAGGCCTCTGATGAAATCCTTACAGAGCTGAGCTCCCAGTTCATCCGTTTGGTGCTGTCCTCAAGAACTTTGAATGCTCTATTCAAGGTCAGCAGTCAAATCTCTGCAGAGATTCCTCTACAATGTGCTACCTGAGAATGCTGCATCTAGCAGATGAATTTCAGCACATTCAAAGGTTTAATGTTTTGAGAAGCAGATAAGCTATAAAAGGACAGTGTTGGATCTGGGGAGGGAGCGGTGGGTGCGGATGCACCTTCCGTTCTATCCCAGCTCTCTCCATGCAGACCTAGTACTTCTGCAATAAGCTGTCATGGCGAAAACACAAACATTTATTTATTTATTATTTATTGTTGTGTGGCTCCTTTAAACTGTCTTGATTTGGGGATTTCATGAACTTGCCCATGCTCTCCCAAGTAGCCTGTGACTTGTCCTGAATTCACAACCTGCCATTGGTGCATGCCATTAGCTAATTCCTGGCTTAACTAATTAGGTTTGCTCAAGAAAAGGTTGTGGGGTTACACCAATGCTCTGAATTAAAAACAAACCTTCAAACAACAGCCCATCAGTGGTTCCCTGACCCCCCTCCCCAAAGCTTAAATGCTCAACAGTAACTAACTGTAGTGACATCTAGGGACAAGCCTCATCTTCCTCCTTGATCACACCCCACAACAGTTCCATGGTGGTGTCAGTGTGATTTTGGAACTTGAGTCTGTATACTGTGAGGTGCCAGAAACAGCCAACTGAGAAACTGATGAACTCATCTGGACCACCCAGAAGAACTCCTCCTATGCATCAGTAGGTACATTTTTCTTAAAAGATTTGTTTCCACATGGGACAAGTGAGCAACTCCAGGATACTTTAATATAGCTCATGCAAGTGAGCAACAAACAACAAATAATCACACACACACACAGTTATTGTTGCATGGTAAGATTAGAAAAGGCGGGCTGTGGGAAAGGAAACCAGGCAGAAATTGTTTCTGGGAAGCTCCATGGTTATCTGGAATTTTCTGATATGAATGGTGGCCTTAAGTTTTCAACACCCCACATTGTAATACTTCAGCAGTGCACGGATATCTGACTGGGTAAATCCCGTAATGCACATAATGTTTGAGGCTGGGTTACTTTCAATAATTTTAGGAGGTTGCAGAACTGGGCTGGACCCGAATGAACACCAGGAGCATTGGGGTGATAGCACGGCAGCACCTCATCAATTCTTTGCTGAGAAACATCTAGGGCTGAGACATCAGCTTCACTTTTACTTAAAACTAAAAGAGCTTTAATCCACAACTACTGAAGCCTGGAAGCAAACAGATCAACTTCAACTGAGTGACCTTGAAGGACTGACCCTTCAAGTGACCCCCTTTTACAGCTCTGTGTGGCATTAACTTAACTCAGGTGAGTGAGGTCAGGCTGAGGCTGGCTGACTGTCTCCATCTGATCATTTTTTTCTTTCATTAAAATATGTTTTAACCTGGCTGCTGCTGCTGCTACTACCTGTCCATCTATGATCTTACTCATCTTTTTACTGTTGTGACAGGCTGCAGTGTATTGTGTTCAGCAGTGGTGGATTATGCAAATCTGTTTATGATTTTCATGTAAGCATATGCAATGCAAGTAGTAGGGTTGTGAAGCAGGGAGACTGAGGTAATCCTAACCTACCAAGCCATGAATGAAAGAATTGATTCATTTCTATGCTAAATGTTTAGTTTTGTATTATTGTATAGCTAGGCTAGCTACTGTCCTTGTTGGTTATGCAGCCTGAGTTAGAGGAGAGACAGAGGAGAGGGCAGCCTGCATATTTAATTACTCTAATTGTAGCAGCAGCACCTCTCCAGTACTCATACAGGGGCCTGCATTATTGAGTTGAATTGAGCTAAAAAAAGGCCTTTTGTTTTCTGAGAGCACAGAACCATGTCTACCTAGTATGATCTCCCTACAAACTAAGGACTGTAGTACTGAAGCAGGGAGGAAGTAGGATATTTTATGTTGTACTGTATTACACCATGATGTGATGTACAAGCCAAACAATGGTACGGCATGGCCCAACAGCACCAGGCTGAATAACATATGGTGTGTGTCCCTAATTTTAGTCATTTGTCCCTGAGTTTTGGGGGAAGTGTCTCTGAGTTTGGTCACAGGACTTCACTAGAAACTCCTCTGGTGATACGTCTGGCTTGCCGGTGTGATGTGCCTGCTACTGTAACATTTAATGAAAACAACAGCCCGGGTCACTCCTTTTTATGTCTGCTTGTGAGCATGTGAAAGAAACATTACGCAGCAGCTTAGGAGAGAAGGAGTTTGTGGAGGTGTGGCACTGTGGCAGCAAATGGCAGCACTGCATTTGGGGGCATGGCACTGGTGGACCAATGCAGGCACACTATGCTGATTACTTTGGTTTCAAAAGTGCCACCAAGTTGAAATGATTTCTCCGCTGCAGTGAGGGGCTGCCTCATTATTACAGCATCAGCCATTCTGCTGCAATGAGGGAGCCACCTGTAATGCCCCAAAGTTGGTCATTCCAGAAAAAAATAAAATAAATAAACTAAGAGTACACAGGTGCTCAGGGTACCTGCTGCAGGGGTAGGCAGCAGGGTGCTGTACTAAGGGGCCCCTAGACATAAAGAGTCAACCTCCTGATACACAGAAAACACTGTAAATAATAGAAAAGTGCCTTGTGCACTTACAGCTGGTAAAAAGGCAGATTGTAAAGCAATACATGTCATAATGGTCTGGATGGAATGTTGTGCTGAGTGGCTCATGCACAGCATTTCAATCCAGCCATTCTAGAACCCAGGCAGGTTTAACTTTAAATATAATTCTATAACAGTTCAGTTGGGCAGTTCCTGGGCAGCTGTTGAGGAGAGAGGACACAGTAAGTCAAAGGGACAAGGAAAGGGCTTACCTGGGGGTTGAAGCCATCCCTGAGGACTTACCTGTGTGCCTGCTCTGCCTCCACTGCCTGAAGAAGCCTGTGCTGCTGTAGTGCTGTGGTCGGTGGTGCCATCGGGGCACCATGAAGAAGAACGCCATTTTTCCCGCGCTTTAAGGGCTTTTATGCCCACCGTTTATTTATTTTTGCCCCCTGAGGTGTTTCCCAAGTTTTCTCCAGTCCCACGTCAGCAGCAAGCAAGCCGCATCATTTTCGGCCGTCGGAGGCCCCCCTGAGCCGTCCCTCTCACTGCCTGATCCTTCCCTCCCACTGTCAGCTCTCCTCCCACCTCCCAGTGACAGCAACAAACTCCCGGAGACTGCAGAGCAGTGAGTCGGCAGCAGCACACGCTGTGCTGACCGCCAGTTTGTTTAAGGGGACTGAGTCTGTTGGAAAAAGTGCATTAGGCGTTTGCGAGAGGCAGCCGAGCACCGCAGGGGCATCGGGTCATTAGGACCCTGGATTTTAATATGTATTGTGGAGGAGGGGCTAGCGACGCCCACGGGGAGGGGCCAGTGTATTAAGGCCAGGTTAAAGGCTAAATATTCATCAAGGGGCGGAACTCAGGCGGGGTTAAATGACAGCAGCTTTCAGTGAGCTGGAAATTTAAAAGGGCAATGCATTTAAAAGGGCAATTCAGGCCCAGCTGCAAAGTAGGGCATTAGACCCAGTATAAAGTGGGGCACCAGGCCCAAAGTTTAGAGGGGCATTAGGCCCATTATAAATTGGGGCACCAGGCCCAATCTAAGGTGGGGCACCAGGCCCAAAGCAACATGGGGCATCAGGCCCAGTACAAAGTGGGGCACCAGGCCCAATCTAAGGTGGGGTACCAGGCCCAAGCTAACATAGGGCATCAGACCCGAGGTAAGGTAGGGTCATTAGGACCGAGGTAAAGCCTTGGGTCTCTTTCTCTCCTCTCTCAGCAGTACATATTGGTGCTTGCAATGTGTGGGCTGGGAACACTGAAGCAGCAGGAGTAACCATAATTGTAACAGTGGGACTTACCACAGCAGCACAGACAGGAGAACTCCCACTCACTCACTGATGGCAGTGTGAAGAGAGAGAGAGCTAGACATAAGGATGTGTCAGCAGCATTTGTATCTTACATGTTCTGCTGTCTGTGTTGATGACTGTCTCACTCTCCTGCTGCATGGCTTGGTGCAGGTGCTGAGCCGGGGTGGGTGGCTGTCGCTCATGACAGAATTCATTAATCGTGCCCACAAGAGAATGACTGCTGTGGAGGAGACCTTGCTGCGGGTGGTCACCGACAGCAAAATAATGACGGGACCCACACATAGGACACTGAGGTGCACCATGCAGAGAATGAACGGGGGCCAACACTGCAGGGGATGGGACACACCGCATGTCTGCCCGCTTGTCCGACATCCGGGGGTGGATGGGTGAGTTAGGCTCCACTGCTATTGAAGGTGTTGCTTACATGACAGACAGACAGACATAATCTGTCACAACCGAGCACTGCCTTTGGTGACTGACTATGCACTTGGCTGTATGAGATCCGTGGGACAGGTGGTTGGTTGCACTGTAGCACTCGCTAAGGTGCCAGAAAACAAATTGCTGAGGTTGACGTTTCTTCTGTAGGAGAACAAAATGAAAAATGATTATGCCCAATGATTTCTACTGTTACCGACTCACATGAACTGTGAGTATATCGTGCATTAATGCACAGTCAGGTGGCAGCAGTCCACCAGTCCGCTTATTCATCCTACTATCCCCATGTTATAATGCATGTTAAACAATTGGTTTTGTTTTTTTCAATGGTGGCCACAAGTGTTGAAGAGACTTGTTTTGGGATTTGCCTTATAGACATGACATGTGCTTATGTCAGGCAAGACCTATAAGTATAAGCATATCTGGAAACCACTGTATGTTTTACTAACAGTATAAGTGCCTGTTCCATTTTTCCAGGTAGTACTCTCTTAGCGGATTGGTTCATATAGGGTCGGATGACTCTGATCTGTGTTCCTCTGACACATTAACTTTGTAACCTCTGGTGGTGGGGTGGGTGAGAGATATGGGTGGGATGGAGAGGGATGCAGGGGCTGTGGGGTGTTCACACTGTATCATAATATGTTCCTGGACCTGGTTATGGATTCTTCTTCTTCTCACTGTATGGCCAGGATTTAGTAAGCCTTGTGTGTGCATTGTGTTTGTTTTGTTTTCAATAAAGCTGATTCAATTTGAAAAAAAAAAAAAAGACATGACATGTGCCATTTATAGTATATCGGCCAAAATGGCATCTCACCCCAGAGGTGCGAAAACACATTTCATCCAGGATTTTGAAAATGACATGTCATATTTATGAGGTGGTGTAGAAAAATGGTTACATTGAAAGGTTTGAGTCAATATATTGAAAATTAGCAAAGTTATGAGTGAATGTTGAAATAATGTAATGTTCAGTCATAACCTGGGCATTTTACCATATCTGTGTACTTTTCAGCATAGCCTTCTTACTACCCCACATAAAGAATCCGGTAGGTGACCATTTTCAAATCCCTGGCAAAACGTCATTCCGCGTCACTGAAACATCATTCCATGCCACAGGCACGAAAACACATTTTGACCAGGATTTGAAAAATGACAGCTGTCACATTCATGAGGTGCTATGAAGAAATGGATATGTTGAAAATTTGGGGGGGGAAAAATTGAAAATTACCAGTTACAAGCCTGAACTTGCAAATTTTAACGCAGGCTCATAACTTTGTTGTTTTTTGATATTTTAATGACATATTTTTAACATAGCCTTCTTATGACCCCACCTCATGAACAAGGGTGGAGAAAATGTTCCAATTATGCCTGAAAGGTGATTTCACACAGCAACTGTTAAATCAACTTTCGAGATGCAAAAACACATTTTGGCCAGGATTTTGAGAATGACAGCTGTCACATTCATAAGGTGCTGTAAAGAAATGGCTATGTTGAAAATCTGCAGTCAAAATATAGAAAATTACTAAAATTATGAGCCTGTGTTTGCAAATTTCAACCTAGCTCATAATTTTGTTGTTTTTTAAATATTTTTACACCAAATTTTCAACATAGCCTTCTTATGACACCACCGCATGAACAAGTGCAGAGAAAATGTTCAACTCCTGGCTGAGAGGTGATTTCGCGCAGTGACTGCAAAATCACCTTTTGGGATGTGAAAACACATTTTGGCAAGGATTTGAAAAATGTCAGCTGTCACATTCATGAAGTGTGTAAGAAATGGTTATGCTGAAAATTTGCAGTCAAAATATTGAAAATTACCAGAGTTACGAGCTAGCATTTGCAAATTTCAACATATGCTCATAACTTTGTTGTTTTTAATATTTTTCACCAAATTTTTAACATAGCCTTCTTAATATGGTTTAATAGCTACCTATCAAACAGGTCTCAAATGGTTAAATTTGACTCAGCTATGTCAGCCCATGTAACAATAAGCATTGGTATGTCCCAAGGTCTATCCTGGGGCCACTTCTTTCTCACTCTTCATCAATAATGTTCCTGGTGCACTGAAAAACTGTTAATCTCTCCTATATGCTGATGATCTTGAGATCTATACCAGTGGAAATGAAGTTGCTGACCTTACCTTTGCCCTCTCCACTGATTTCAAAAACATTCAAAACTGGCTCTACGATCACAAACTGGTTCTAAATGCAAAGAAAACAAAGGCCATGCTTTTTGGTTCGGCTCCTAAACTTAGAACCTGTCCCACATCCCTTATGGTCCTTGGCGTGGGTGAAACTAAACTGGACTGTGTCACGTCATTTAATTATCTCAGTGTCCTGCTGGATCAATCTCTGGATCTAAACCTTCATATTCAAATGGCTTGCAAAGCTGTGAATGCCAAGCTGGGTGCTGCATACAGGACTAGTTACATGCTAACGCTGCTCAAACTTGCCATTGCAAGGAATTGTGTTGTGTTGACCATCCATGGCTCCCCAGACCTTACCTCATGGGTTTTAGCCCACCTGATAGGTTAGTGATGCACATGACCTAGGATCAAATTTTTAGACCCCAGGTCCCAGAAGTCCCTGCTCTCCAGTTCAAATCATGCATCTGATCAGGCTACAAGCACCTCAGGAGTCCCTGTATTGTGCCAGGAAAAGGTAGGCCTGTGGATTCCACAGAAAGAATTATATTGTTGTTTACATCGCATCTGAGCCTACCTAATACAGAGTTATCAGTATATGCTGCATAGGATCAAAGATATTTAGTTGTTTTTGTTAAGCTTGCAACAGCCTGGGGCTGAATTGCTCAAAGCCAGCTTAGGTTTGTTGTTTGGAGTCACTCTTTCAACTTCTTCTTTTGGATCAGATTGTGCTGCTCCACTATGCCTAATGTTTTGAGTTAATCACCTCGATTCTGCCATTTTTCGGCTGAGTTTGGCTTCATTTGGTAAGGAAGATGCTTTGGCTCAGTTTAGCCTGATTTGTTGAGAGAGAGGGAGGCCTCCACGAGCGTAGACACACTCTGGCATTTCCTGTGTTTTTATGCTGCAATCTCTAAGTTAGCCCAAAAATTAACTTTCCTCCATACTCGAGGTGCCCCTTGTACTGTACTCCCACTGGTTATTGAAGAGGAAACTCCTCTCCCCGAGAGAAATTCCACTTCACTGGCCGAGCGTAGTGTGGCTCAAGCGAGCCCCTACCCCCCCTCCTCTCGCTCCATCCTGCCGTGTGAGGGTGCCTCCGCTAGTCGCCGCATTCATGGCGGCTCAGTGGATACCAGTTCCATGCAAGCTGTGCAGTGCTGCAGCATTCAGCCAGGCCTCTGATACATTGTGTCTCTAGGGAGTGGCCTTGCATCTCGACTACTCCTCCTTCCTCTTCTTCCTCTCTCTCATGCTTCCCAATGACTACATTCTGCCTAGTGGCAGCAGAAGCGTTCTTTCAGGTCAAGCTATGTTTAAACCAGAGAGAGAGAGAGAGAGAGATGTTTTTGTGTGCTCCTTTTGTTTCCACTCTCCGCAGTCCTGAGGGGGGTCCTTCATGAACAACTTCTGTCTTGGCAGTGCCTCCTGGAAGCTTGGGGGCTAAATCTACTCTTTCCATGGACCTCAGTGGAATCCCCTCCCAACCAGAGACCATGAAGCGCCGTGGCCACAGGGAACAGATTCCATTTTTGTGCAGGGGCATATGAGATTAGGCTTAGGCCCCTTTCTCAGTGGCCAGCGTAGTCGAACCCTCAATCCATCAGGTCCAGGCCCCTATCCTAGTGGCTGGCCTGGTCAAGACTCACCGCTTCTCCGTCTTGTGTTTCCCCTCTTACACCTTGAGGCACCTCTCTACAGAGGCCCTGCAGGCACAAGGAGGGATCACACCACCATCCTCAGATTGGTCCAATTCAGTCCACCATTTTGTGGAGCAGGGCCACCATTTTGTAGGCTACTAGTCTTCTTCTGCCCAACTTGGCTGTGCAGGCCCATTTCGGTCCACCATTTTGTGGAGCAGGGCCACCATTTTATAGGCTACTAGCCTTCTTCTGCACAACTTGCTCATGAGGGGAGGGGGGCAGAGAGCTACAGTGCAGGTCTCTCACCACAGCCCATCATGAACCCATCTTTGGACGGGGGGCAATGTAGTCCCATGCTTGGGGGGACAAATACTGAACTGCAGTTTCACCCTCAAGGGGCATGTCTCCCTCATAGCGTTCTCAAGTGTAGTCAGCAGAGACAGTTCCTGCCATTTTGTTTGGGGCACCCAGTCTTTTCTGGAGGCCCACCATGCCTACTGTCCTAACAATCCTTCCGTTTTTTTGTCTTCTCTCTCCACAGATGGTGAAGGCAAGAAAATGTTCCACATGTAGCACCAATCTGATGCCCCATAATGTGGAACCTTAATGCCCCGCATGCCTCCATGAGGAGGAGGATGACCTATCTCTGGAGCAATCTCCAGGATGGGATCAGATGTTCCAGGGCCTATTGGCTAACTAAATGGACCTGGGGCAATACTTTTACAGAATCAGCAAGCAACGGTGGCCATGATGGAGAGTCAACAGAACTTCATGTTAAAAATCATGGAGAGGTTGAAGACATGACCCAGATCAAGATAGTTACTGACCCCGAGCCACAACCAGAACCAGAGAATCCTGGTGGAACAACAAGGACCCATCTGGACCCAATTGAGCCACCCCAAGCACCCCAGTGCCAGACATAGGAGATGACTTGGGTGACAAAGACCTCCCCAATGATGGGCAGGGTGTCCTATCTGATGAAGAGGAGATGGAGACACAGTCCATACCGTCTCTCACAACCAAGTTGTGCTCCTTCAATTTGATCCCAGGTCTCATGAGGATAATCAAGTCCACCATGGGGTTCAAGCTTGAGGAAGGCCAGCCTGAATCAAAACTCAGCTCCATGATCCAGCAGTGAAAGGCCACCAAGGTACCTTTCCAGTTTGCCCGGCAATCAATGACATCTTCATTAAGGCATGGGAGTCCACAGAACCTGGTAGGATGTCAGACAAAAGGAATCTAGATCACATGTACCCCATTCAGGAGGACAAGGCTGACGCCTGGTGCACTGCCCCCACTATTGACCCCCAAGTGGCAGCACTCAGCGAAAAGACTGTACTACCCTGTGGTACCATATCTCTAAAAGACCCTACAAACAAGAAGGTGGAGGACATGCTCAAAAAGTTATTTGAAATAGAGGCACAGCGGCCAAGGCCTCTACAACTGCAGTCTACACTGCTCGTGCAGAGATTCGATGGCTTGAGGAGCTCCTGGACAAGACAGAACCCAAGACCAGGGAATCAGAATTGCTGGAATGCATGCTCGATGCTGTGAAAGATTTGGTGGACATGGCAGTAGACACTCTGAAATTGAATGCCAGGGCAATGGCCATCATGAACCATGCCAGGAGAACCCTGTGGCTTAAGCTGTGGGAAGCAGACAAAGAGTCCAAGGCATTGCTACAGAACTTGCCTATGAAGGGCAAGCATGTTTTGGGGGAAGGTCTACAGGAGAACCTAAAGCAAAAGGAGGAAGGGAAGGGAAGGATCTCCTCAAGAACAAGAGCAGACCCACCTACCTCCCATCAAACAGACGGAGGTTTTGAGAGGGAAACAGGTCACAACAGCCACACAGAGACAATTACTACCAGGACAATTCCTTTCGTGATAGAGTAGCTCATGGACGAGCTCGTAACTTCTTCAACTCCAGTTACCAGATTTCAACCTTCTGAGGCCGAGGTTCCAAGTTTGGAGGCAGAGGAAGAGGGAACAGGAATAAACAATGACTACAGGTCACCTCTCCCACCCACTTGGGTGTGGAGCCCATGCCAGCCAGTGGGCAAAAGACTAATGCTGTTTCAATACATGTGGCAGGGTACAACCTCAGACAAATGGGTACTAGAGGTGGTGCCCAGGGGTATGCTATAGAACTGTCCCACTCTCAGATACCGCACAAATTCATAAACTCCCCCATTTCAAAGAGAAAAGTGACCGCCATCAGGTCCAACAAATCTTGTTGGACTTGATGCAGAACAAGGCGATCCAACAGGTGCCTCCACACAAGCAAGAACAGGGAGTGTACTCCAGTTTCTTCCTCATGCCCAAAAAGATGGGGGAACTCTGCCCCATCCTAGATCTCAAGCACCTCAACCATTACGTGGTCACCCAGAGGTTCAAGATGGAGATACTAAGGTCGACTCTCTGAAGCATTCGGGTAGGCGACTATCTGACTTCGATAGACCTGAAGGACGCGTATCTGCATATCCCTATCCGGCCAAGTCACAGGCAAAACCTTAATTTCCATATCTTTGGGTAGCATTTTCAATACCAATCACTGCCCTTCAGTCTTACCTCAGCACCAAGGGTGTTCACCAAGGTGTCCGTCGTTCTTGTTACCAGACTTAGAGAACAGGGGGTGGATATAATTCCATACCTGGATGACTGGCTGATCCGAGCTAGTTCCAAAGAACACTCACAGAAGGTCACCCAAATGACATTACATCTCTTGAGGAGCACGGCTGGGTGGTGAACCAGGCCAAACGTTACCTGACACCCACACAGCAACTAGAACACCTGGGAGCAGAGATATACACATCCCAGGGGTGGGCCAGGCCATCCTAGAAGAGGGTCGAAACTGTGAGGGCCTTAGCCCACCAGCTGAAGGCCAACAACCTTCCTACCATAGGGCAAATAGCCTAGGTGTTAGGCTGCATGGCATCCTGTATCGATCTGGTCCCATGGGCCCGTGGCACATGAGACCACTGCAGAACTATATGCTGAGCCAGGGATCACCGAACTAGCGCACCTGAAAGTCAGATACCCTCACTGACCTAATAATATGATGCTCCCTAGTCTGGTGGACTGTGAGTCGGTCCTCACACGAGGGTTCCATTAGGAGGCCAACTACGATGTTTCCATCAAACAGATGCAAGTCTTCTGGGATGGGGTGCATGCTTGGCTCTCTGTCAGCCCAGGGCTGATGGACCCAACAGAAGCCAGACTGTCCATTAACGTACTGGAAATGAGGGCAGTATACCATGCTCTCAGATCCTTTCAATCAACCATCTCTGGTCAGTCAGTCCTAATTTGCTCCGACAATCAAATTACGGTGGCTTACATTGCCAAACAGGGAAGGCACCTGGAGCAGAGCCATGCAGAGAGAGGTGGCAAGGGTCCTGAACTGGGTCCAGGCCAATCTCAGATGCATTGGCGTGATCCATGTAGCAGGAAAACTCAACATATGAGCGGATTGGCTCAGTCATCAGCAGGTGCACCCGGCAGAGTGGCACTTGCACCCCGATCTGTTCCAACTGATACAGGAGACCTGGGGTCCCATCTCCATGGACCTCATGGTGACAGCGGAGAACACTCAAGTGAGGAGGTTCTTCTCCAGGTACAGGGAACATCACTCCCGGGGGACAGATACTCTATCTCAAACTTGGGCACGGGATCAGTCATGCGTCTTCCCCCATCCCCTACTCCCGCAGGTACTATCCAAGATTCTGAAAACTCAGAGAACCACCATCCTAGTAGCACCATAATGCCCACGGCGAGCCTGGTTCTCAGCAGTGGTAGCTATGGCATTGGACAAATGCAGGCTACCGTGGACGACTGGATATGCTAACACAGGGACCCATGTGCCACCCTGCACCAGGGACCCTGAAGCTAACAGCTTGACTCCTGAGAGGCAGAGACTGTTGAAAGCAGGGTACCACACATCAGTTATATCTACACTAATGCAGTCTAAGGCCTTCCACTACCTCCCTAACGGCAGGCAGTGGTCCATCTTTCTTGACATGGTGCAGGACCAGGGTATGGAGCTGGAGAAGGTCGATATGTTGACCATTCTGCTTTACTTGCAGCAGGGTGTAGATAAGTGGTTATCTCACTTATCGCTCTGAGTGCAGCTGTCTGCCATCGGTACCACCATTGGCCACATAGGCCAACATAGCCCAGGGGCACCCCCAGACAAAGTACATTTCCTCAGAGCAGTAGAAGTACTATGCCCCAGGGTCCAGTCCCTGATCGCCCCTTGGGATCTGACCCTCATCCTAGACAAGCTCAGTACGCACCTTTCGAGCCCCTGAGTCAGGTGGACTTGTTCTGGGCAGGCCTGAAGGCCTGATTCCTCATGGCCATTTGCTCTGCTCATAGGATTAGCAAGCTGGGGGCTCTCTCATGTAGGGAGCCCTACACCGTATTCACCCAACAGGTTATGCAACTATGGACAGTCCCAGCCTTCCAACCTAAGGTCGCATCCCTTTTCCATAGGGAGCAGCCCATTCAGTTACCCACCCTATCTGATACAGCACCGGGGGGTCATAGCAACCCTGCACCACTTAGACGTGGAAGGCACTCTAGCCACGTATATAGCTAGGACCAAGCCCATACGTAAAACTGAAAGAATGTTTATTGTATCAATGGGGCAAAGACAGGGTAGGGCGGCATCCAAGACCGCGACAGCGAGCTGGCTCAAGAGAACCATTTCAGAAGCCTTACAAGGCAAAGAACCTATCACCCTCAGAGGGTATTAAAGCCCATTCTACCTGAGCAGTAGCTACTTCCTGGGCAGAAAGGGCCAATGGGTCTATGGAGGACATTTGCAGAGCAGCCACTTGGACTTCAGTCCATACCTTTGCAAGATACTATAGGTTGGATTACTTATACATGCTCCAGACACTGTTTTCCACTCAAGTTCTCTCAACAGCCAGCTCCTCATCCTCTCACTCTTAGATCACTCTTTCCACCTGTTTTGAGGGCAGTACTGCTAATTATCAACCCATGAGGTAAGGTCTGGAGTGCCATGGATGGTCAACCCAAAACAATGGGTGTTTACTCACCTGGTTAAGGTGATTGTGTTGGTTGACATCCTTGGCACTCCAGAGCCCACCCACAGAGTGACTGGAGTGACTAGGAGGATATCGGGGTCAGTGGAAAGGGGGAACAAAGGGATATCTGATGGTATATTTCATTGAATTTAACATTTAAGTCATCCAGGATGGCTGTCATCAGCCGTTTAGGAGGCTGAGTATTAGTATTGTATTAAGAGGTAAATAAAAAGGGCCTTCCGGCCAGATTCAGAAGGCATCTCAGTGTAAATGTATAGCGTCTAAAAGTATGTTGTGGTATTACTAACCTTATTTTCAGTTATGTAAGATTGAACTGGAGCAGGGACTTCTGGGACCTGGGGTCTAGAAATTTGATCCTAGTCATGTGCATCACTAGCCTATCAGGTGGACTAAAACCCATGAGGTAAGGTCTGGAGTGCTATTGATGTCAACAGACACAATCACCTTTACCAGGTGAGTAAACACCCATTCTACTTCCTACTCTTACCTACTGTGCACCCAATCTGGCTGCTGCCCAGAAAACCTCTCTTCAGAAGTGGGATGTTACATACAATAACATATGCTGCTATGTGTCCTCATCCACCTGACTAAAGCATCGCTGTCAGCTGTACAAAGACCTTGGCTGGCTCTCCCCCTCTGCAACTAGGCAATACTACCTTGGCTCTCTAGTAGATTCTATTATTAGGCTGAAAACTCCAACATCCCTGGCGGAGCTGCTACATCCTCTGACCTCCTCACATGGCTTGAGGTCAATTGATAAATCCTTAATGAAAATCCCCGGAGGCCTTACCTTAAAAGGAACTGGAGCATTTCAAAATATGACACCTCAGTTCTTGAATACGCTTCCTTCCGAACTTAGGCAGATTGGGTCCCACCAACACTTTAAGACTGTACTCAGGCGACATCTCCTGCAGGCTGAGCTTTGTACCTGTTTTGACCCACCATAGCTCTCTCAGAGGCTCCTCTACCTCACTTAACCCTGTTCCACTGTTTCTGGCACTTATTTTGATCTTGCTAATTGGACATTGATTGATATCATTGACCCCAGTGAGCCCAGCCAGCTTCTCCCTTTCTTCCGCTCTTCCTTTATCACCATATATAAGCTATCCTTAGCCACTCTCTCCCCTATGCTATTCCAGTGGGGCAAGTGGTAGAGAAGAAGTACAGGAACTCAGACACTGGCAAATATGAAATGCAGAATGAAGATCCTCAATCTGAAGGATAGCTGTGTCAAGACACATCTATCTGTTTAGATACGAGTAGATACAGTTAGAGATACTGAAGTATTTCTAGGAAAATAGAATTGTTGTACAAGTCAAATGTTGTTATGGAAACCCTGATTTCATATCACAGGCCCATAAACTGTCATTATGTTGCTGGTTTAAGAATTCCAGTTCTAGTGTCAGTGGGAAGAAGTACAGGAACTCCGTTCCTGCTGCTAAAAACGTACAGGAACCGAGTTCCTGTGCGTTCCTGTTCACTTTCATCACTGTGCTATTCCCCTCCTTGCCTTTCCATTTTCCTATACTGTTCCCACTGTCTACACCCTCCCCTATTTAGGACATCCTATACAGTTCTAATCAGCCCCACCCCACCACCCTCTGCTGCGGCTCCTTTTGCTTTACTGCCTACCTTACTCCATTCTATCTCATATAAACTCCAACTTCAGCTCTGAAGTTGTTACCTGCTTTCTCCATTCACTGTACTTTCATGTATTAATGTATTACCTGCTTATATTATTTATTTATGCCGGCTGTATTATTGTTCTACTGTTTTGTCTCCAGCTTTCTCCTTTTTGTACCTATGGTTGACTATTATTACCTTGGAACGTATAATGCTACCTGTGCTTTCCTGTAAGGATTATGTCTTACCATTGTAACTTGCTGCAATCTATATACTATGTTTCTGCCACCCAAATATGTAATGTTTGTTTTCTCCCTCATTGGATATCGTTCTGTAATTGTTTTCATCATGTTCTGTACTCTCCCAGGTCGTGAATGAAAATAGTCACGTTGGTGGCTAGTGCACCTATCCAGTAAACAAAAACTAAATAATAAAAATAAATAAAATGACCCCACCTCATAAACAAGGACAGTGATAACTTTAAACTCCTGCCTGAAAGCTGATTTCATGCAGCGTCAATGAAATCACCTTTTGGGACAGATTTGCCTAATGTCACTGTAATTGTTCATGAGGTGGGGTCCCAAAAAACAGTATGTTGAAAATTTGATTGAAAAATATTCAGAAATGTCCAAGTTATGCTACCAAGTTCAAAAACCCATTGAAATACATTGAACTGCATACCTGATTTCCTTAGTTTGCGGTCCGGCATTGAAGAGTGAAGATGTGTCTGCTGTCCAGGGAAGATGAAGGAGTTGGCCCCCCCGGTGGGCAAGTAAGGGCTTGGAAGGGCACTGAGTTGGGGGGGCACCTTATGATACAACTGACATTGATGGATGGTTTTCTTTTTTTACAGACTTAAAAAACATGGCGAAAGACTGCTTTCTGACGTTGGGATTGAGCACCCCAGTGTTGGCACTTTAAAGAATAATGGTGCGTGACCTGTAGGGAAGGGGGTTATCAATAGAAGTGGTAGTTTCGGTCAGCACCCCACTCTGCTAAAATTAAATATATGTATGTACATGGGAAGAGCGGCTGGGTGGGACAGGCACTTGGAGGGGACGGGGAGAAAGAAGCAATAGCAGGGTAGGCAGTCCGCTCCACTTACATAGATAAAGATGGGAAAGGGTGTGTGTGTGTGAGCCACAGGGAAGAGAGGGTGAATAGGTAGTGAGGGTGGGCTCTCTACTCCACTTGCATTACAAAAAATATTTTGTATACTCAAGTTCAGCTACATATGTTTCTAAGTACAGGGATAAAAGCTGAACTCGGGATACTAGTCACTTTTTTGAAATGAGGGCTTGAAAGTATTGTAATTGCTCTTCAAATGTGGAGCAATGACACTGGGCATGTGCGTATGCATATTCAAAAATGTGCATACCTAGTATCACAGCTCCATTTTTGAGCACGATCAAAGTACATTCAAGCCCTCATTTCAAGAAACAAAGTGAGTTCTCAAATTAGCTTTCTTTCTACTACTTAAAACACATTTAGCTGAACTCAGGAACAGTGGTCCAACTCCGTGCTAGTGCCAGGAACAAAGGCAGGCTGCTTTCTTCAAAGACTAGGCTGCTGGTGTTGTCAGCTGATTACCTGCTTGATGACCGGCCGGATTCATGCAAATCAAAGGACTGAAGCCTTCTGATTGGAGCGGCTTTTGGGTCCTTTGAAATACACAGAGATTCCACCCCCACAAGCAGGGAGTGTTGTCAGCCGAAGAGTGGGTGGTCATTGGCTCACTGCCAAGCCCCTGCTATTTTCAACTGCACTGGGCTCAGTAGCAACACACCCCACTTATCCCTTTCAGTGTAGTAAAGCGTTTAGTCTGGACACGTACATCAAACATAAAAATGGAATGATTAATTGAAAAAGATGGTGTCTGATGGGTAAGGTACAGGCTGGACACTAGCTCTATTAATTTATGGAAAGAGCAAGAATAGGGAGGGGAATGAGCTACATCCTGTTTTAATGATACTTTGATAGCTGGTTTGTGGTTTTCATGTTATGAGTGCACACCTATTTATTTACTGTGATGATGTATTGTATCATCCACAATTTTATTTATGTAATCCTGATGACTGTCATTTAATTTTTTTCTGTTTTTGGAAAAAACAATAAAAAACATGTTGATGGTAAAAGAAAAAAAAGAGGGAGGGCCTTGGGGGAGTATGAGATGACTTAGGGGTGACATAGGCATGGGATTTACCCTGGCAAACTGGGGGAAACGAAACATTTTTTGTGTTCATTTGTTAGCCATGTTGTGTGTACTGTATATACAATCTGAGTAGTAAATACTCCAGACTGGGGCTGATATTCATTATTGATAGATGAATTGTAAATCATCTATTATTAGTGGTATTTAGCAATCAATGACTATGACTCACACTGCCTACCTAGGATAAATGTTTTGAAAACAGAGCCTACAGCATTCTATATGTTATGCAGGTGCCTGAGGCATTACAACCATGGATTTCATTTCCAGACCTAAAAACAGGATTCTCTCAAGTTTCACTTTATGTTTATTATTATTTCGAAGACACCTTTGAGCCAAGGCTCTTTAACAAAGGTTCCATGTCGGAAACAATATAGAACATACTGAGGACAATAACAAGTACAGTAGTTTCAAGAAAGCCATAGGCTTTGTTGGGTACATTAAAGCTTTCATATGGAATTACTGTAATATGTGCAATGATTCACAGTATGTATGTTAAGTTACAGTAATTTGTGTATATTATTCAAGAACATATGTACAATAAAAAAAACAGTTGTAATATGGTTCACTAGAATAAATTAGAAACTGATAGGAGAGATGGTAGATACAGGTAGAGGAAGCTATGGAGAGAGAATGTAGGTAATGGTGGGGAAATAAAAAGGGAGGAGATAGGATATAGTGTGGGGGTAAAGGTGGGAGGGACTGGGGGGATAAGAGGGGAAGAAGAGTACATTTAGTTAGGAGAAACATTCACAGGAGGCCATTGTGGCAAGGTGCTGATGCTGGTTGCACTTGAAAGTGCCCAGGGTAGTGTCATTAGTAACAGCAGGTGGGCGAGTTGTACCAGGATGAGGTTCTGTATGTAAAGAAGCATTGTCCTTGGGTAGTGCGGCAGTGTGGAACAGAAAAAGTAAAATATTCTGAGCTCCTGGAGGGGCTTTCAGTAAGTAGTTGCAGTACAGCATTCTTTGGGTTTATTTAGACTATGAAAAGCTCTCAGAACTTATTTCTCATTGCATTTGAGACTGCTTCTGTTGAGGTATGTTTAAAACATAAATTGACCAGCTGCCAGGAGCGTCTGCAATCAGACTCTAGCAGAATCTGTATTTAACTGATTGGGGTTATGCAGCCTCCCAGTAGGAAATTACTCAAATTTCTTTAAATCTATGTGAGGTATATTATTGGCTGGATAACTCTTGGGATAAACCTAATTGCAAACCATTCTCAGAAAAAAAGGATGGATACTAGGCATGGAGCCAGCTATAACAGGTAAGGAATTTGATTTTGTAATGTGTCTGTTATACAAACTGTATCCCAAATCCACTTTATAAGCCAGCAGAGGGCAAAGAGAAAATGTTTCTATCATAGCAGTGTAAGTAGCTCAGTAGGATAGATGCTTGCCTCTAAACCAGAAGATTGGAAGACTATGGGTTCTAGTTTCACACCAGGAACTTGGGCTACTGCAAATACCGATAGTGTACTCCATCACCTGTGCAGTTGAGGTGCTATCTATTAGATAAGATGATATTTATTTATTTGCTTATTTATGTGTTTATTCATTTCAAAATGTGTACCAGGAAAGACATACTGAGCTGATAACACCTGGGACCAGGTTTTTAAAACCCCGAAATTACTGCAAGCCTAGGGTGCACCAAATATATATCACACTTGGCTTGTGACACTCTGAAGGGATTTTCTATCTCGTGTGACAAATGACGCATGGTAGACCATCTTTTTGTGGTTTAGCTTGTGTAAATCCTGGGGACTGTTTTCATGGAGTTTGCACCCAAGATTTGGCGCAAGCTGCCCTAAAGTGGTAAACTGTCCCAACCGCGCCTGAGCATTGAAAATTGGGTGCAGTTGCAGCAAATGTTATATGGAATGGGCTTGGACGAGGACTTGATACAAACCCAGCATCACCCTTTGAAAATCCAGCCCCTTGTATCCAGATGCATCCTGGAGGGTGGGGAAGTGGAGTACAGTAACAGCTAAACAACCATGCGCAGTGAAAAGCTAGCAAATATAATGTAAAAAATAGAAAGATAGCTTCAGTAAATGAATCAAACATAAATAAAGAAACATGCATTAACATTGACCAAATGTACAGCTGGGTTGAATTACAGATACAGGACAGACCATGAGCAAAAACCAGATGAGTTTGTGTCACGAAGGGGGATTGTAGGGGATGAGGATGCCAGATCAAATTGCTGTCAAGCGTAGGTACAGGAAGGAGTAGAGGAGTCATGAAGAAGGAATCTGAGGGAAAAGAGGGAGGAGGCAGAGGGGACAGCAGGTGGGAGGGATGACAACAGCTCTTGGAAGTGGAGTGAAAAAGCAACCTAGTCTGCAGAAGACTTTATGTAAGGAAGGAAGAGTGATCTAGGGTCAATGTTACTGAGAAAATATGTGGAGGTAGAAGTGGATAGAAGGAGGGAGGTAAGGTAGGGGCAAGGCAACCAAGCCAGTAGCTGGTGAGCAAATGATGTAGCTCGCTGTCAACTGGGTGAGTAACTGGTAGGACACTGGTTGTACAGGCTGGCATCTGTAGACAGTCTTCTGGTTGGTCTACTGACACCTGGAAAATAACTGGAGTCTCAGAGGATTCACTAGCCTCTGGCCTCTGTTTCTTCCGCCATTTCAAACTCTGTTTTCTTTTCCCATCTCCTTCTTGTACCAGCTGCTTTTCCAGTTTCCTTTCTCATGTTATACACTTTTCTACATACATTTGGAAGGTGTGCTGGAGGAGGGCCATGAAGACAACTCAGGGTAGCAGGTGAAAAGGTATGAAGAGAGGTTAGATAGTCTCAGTATGGACACACTAGAGTCCAGGGGGAGGTGGATATGATGGAGGCCTTTAAATACCTAAGGGGGATATACAAAGTGAACCTCAGTGCCCTAGTCACAAGAAGCAAGGGCAAGATAACAAGAGTCCATGAATGAAAACTTTGGGGAGCTTTAATAGGAGGGGATGTAAGAAAGTTCTTTTACAGAAAAGGTTTTAGAGAACTGAAATGCATTGCCAGAGGAAGTGATCAACACAGTGTCCATCACTGGTTTCAAACACAGGTGGATAGGGCATGCAAGTGGTTCAAATCAGGAGGGAGGGAGGGTGGGCAGTCAAGGGAAAGAGATGAGTGGATATGGGAGGGTGTAAGAATATAGTACATTTGGGTTATTCCAGATTTGCTGGTCCAGCATTACCCTGGGAGTGGATGCAGGGACTGGGCAGACATCATGGACCACTGGTCCTATTTCTGCCATCGACATCTGTGTACCTATGTTACATACACTTCACCCCAATTTGGCCACCCAGGTAACTCCAGCAAAGCCAAATCAGGCTATAGAGGGACTGGAAGACCAGCAGGTCTAGGGTAGGTTAGTGTCACGGGGCCATCTCTGACCAATTACAGTGTGTGGAAAATACCTGAACTAAAGCATACACATCAAATAAAAGCAGCATGTAGGTTTTATGCTTATGCATCCTGAGCAGTGAGGTGAAGCAAACAATGAAATCTGCATATGAATGGTCCATTGAGGAGATTGGTTTGTGCTGGCCCAGTGGTGTGGATGGTTGTGGCATCCTACACCTTACCTCCCGTGGCGCCAGTGACCTGTGCTTGGTAACAAGCATGGGTTGCCTGGAGTTGACAGGATAGGAGAGAACAGAATGCCCCAGGGACAGCTATCCTGTCTCAGGGAGGGTGGCTAAGCTATCTAGGCCCTAGACCACCAGTGAATGGAGGCTCGGTGGTATTGCAGGTGCATGCAACTTGAAGGGAGGGAGCTGCAGTGCTGCAGGACCAGTACATCTCCACACAATATACTGATGCTAGAGCATGGAGAAGTGGAATGGAAAAGTGGAAAATGCAGGGGCCTGGGCTTTGTGCAGCTCTGCCCAAGTCCCAGTGGTCCACCCTGCCACTCTGGTAACAGAGCTGGAAACTGGATAAGTCTGTTGGGGTAGAGGATGGCTCTCACCCTCCCACCCTGCTGCAGTGGTAAATCCATGGGGGTACAAGCTTCCTGACACGAAGAAGAATAATGGATGACCAGCCAGCCCGGTGGCGCTCAGGGTTGAGGCGCTGGACTCCACACCTCGCGCCACGCCAGCGACCCGGGTTCGGGAACGGACTCGGGCCGGCGGGGCTAGCAGGGGGAAGGAAGGATCGAGCGATCCGCACAGCTCTCCTTCCGGGTGGTGAGGGTACATGAAAAGTTACAGCAACACCCAGCGGAGGCTGGGTGTCTGACAGCAGCGAACGATCTGACAAGGGGAGAAGCTGGCAGACATCAGCACGAAGGCGGTGACATTATTGCAAGTCCGGCTCTCCAGTGGGCCATACTATACAACTAAAAAATAGGACCTCCACTCTATGAAGCCCTCCTGGGCTTCCTGTCCTGTGCTGCCGATCCCCAACTAGTTACTAGGACCGTGGGTTGAATATGGGTGCCAGCTTCATGCCCCATCCTCTGGGGCAAGCCAGGGTGACCGGGGATACGGTCACATAGAGGAAGACTGTGGGTCCGTGACCAGGCGGATACCTGTGGTAGGACCCCCCAAAAAAAATAGAATAATGGATGACCATTGTGGACAGAGACAGGGCTGATAGCTGCCCATGTCTGCCATGAAGAATAAACACCTTTGTGGAAAAAAGAAAAGATTGGTCTCAACTTACTGTACATAGTCACCCTATAGAGGACATAACCACTAGATGGCTTTAATATACAGTAGAATACTGTATACAGACTATATTATAGTGGTGTGGTAGTCCCCACTTAATGTACTGTTTAAAATACACTTCTGTGTAAAAAACAGATTTTTGCACCATAAAACCATGGTCACCCTCGGATGATACTGTACAACCTGAAATGTGGCTGTGTGTTCTTCAGCCCTTGATCTCAAGATATGCAAAATTCAGTGATAGTCGGTTTGATGATTTAAAGGGAACAACGGAAAAGACAAAGTTTTCCTCATAGACTGCAGAAACTCTCAGTGCTTTCAGGCAGTAACAACTTTATTTAATGATTTAGAACAGCTACCTGCAGCTTCCACTTCCTGTTGCTGGTAGCAGCCATTTCATGAGCAGCAGTGAGCTTCCTGAGCTCACTGTATGCTAATATGCCTGTTTGACCTCAGCTATTGGTTGGCAGGACATATTAGCATAAAGTGAGCTCAGGAAGCTCTCTGCTACTCATGAAATGGTGACTGCCAACAAGAGAAAGTGAAAGTTGAAGGCCACTGTTTAAATCACTAAAAAATCAATTAGAGTTATTTGTTAAAAAATGTTACCGTCTGAAAGCACTAATCAGAATCTTACCTGTCCATTTATTTAAACCCTTGTTTTCTCCTTCCTTTCCTCAGATTTCTGCACACCGGGAGATCTAGGGTCCATGAGGGCTCGGGACGCCTCCCCCCGCCTCCACAATACAGGTACGAACGGCGGCTGATTTGATCTGGCTGTGGGCAAAACAGATAGGACTTGCCCTGCCGTCGCTTTGCTCTGGCTCCCCACCACCCCCACCACCACCTTTGGTCGGCTCTTGAATATATAGGGAGTCTGAGTCAGGTGACCACGTGAAATAACCTATCAGCCCACTTCTCCAGCTGCAGGTTATAAAATTCTCCCACTAGTGGCCGCTGGAACCTTCCCCTCACTCTCTTCTTGCACAATGTTTAACATACTCACTACCACACTACTTACTTCCAGGATTATTCATCTTGCTCTTCAACCCCCCCAGAGGATCCTATGCCACACCTCCTCACCTCTTTTCCTATCCTCTTAGCTATCACTGGTAGCTACTGGCCCTATCCCGCTAACCTCTCCCACTTTTTCCTATCTGATCCCAAAGACCCTTACCCACACTCACCCACTTTAATGCACACACTCACAGAGGGTTTGCTCTGTACCTCTGCGCTCCCCCGCCTCACCCCCCAGCCGCCCACTACCCACGTTAACCATACTTTTGTCCCCCTCTCTTCCCTTTCCATTCTACCCAGCATTATTGCTGGTCTCCCAATCCCCTCCTCCAGCAAAAAAAGGCCAACGCCCTCCCGTTGCCAGCAGTTTTCTCCCAGACTCTGCAGACTGGCACTATTACGGCACACCTTTCTTCTCCTGCTCCTATCGGGCAATATCCACCCCAACCCAGGATCCCACAGTACAATGACCTTGCCTAAAACAATGCAGGGGAGACTGCAACTAGCCTCCCTCAATATTCGCAGTCTACCCAAAAAGCACACCCCCCTGCAAGTCTGGATCGCCCAACATGCACCAGACATACTAGCCCTCTCCGAGACCTGGCTCTCTGATACCATCCCCAATAATGCTGTCTCCCTTAATAATTGTATCATCTTTAGGGCTGACAGGACCGGCAAGAGAGGAGGTGGCTGTGCAGTCTTTATTAAATCCTCCCTCAATGCCACTGAACTACATACCCCCGCCCCACAACATGGAGCCCAGATGCTAACAGTCAAACTAAACCTGGGCTCCAAAACACTGCACATTATTGCGGCATATATCCCCCCAAGAAACCAAAAACTGGTGTTTGAGTCAATCCTACACACTATCTCCCTCCTACCGAATACTAGTGAAAGTATATTAATGGGTGATTTCAACATCGACTGGCTATCCCCAGCTTCATCCTGCTACAAAGACATGGCCCTGGAATTGGATCTAACCCAACTTGTCACCACCCCAACCAGGCAGGACACTAGAACCGGGACCTCCACCCTCCTAGACCTTATCTTCACCAACAGGCCACATAACCTCTCCCAAACGACTGTGCTCCCCGACTCCATCAGTGACCACTCCCCGGTTACTTGCTGGTGGTCGGGTAAACTGCCCTCTGCTTCGCCAAACATCTCCTGGCAGCGAAGGCTCAAAAGAGGAGGCCTAGTGAACCTCAAAAACTACCTATCTAAAAGCAACTGGCTCCCCTTATACACCACACAGTCTGTTGACACTGCCCTTGCCCATTTTATTACCACTTTTAATAAAGCCTGTGACATATTCGCTCCCCTCACTAAATATGTTGTGAAAGCCAGAACCACCCCCTGGATCACACCTTCTCTCCTCAACCTTATGCAACACAGGGACAACCTTTGGCACAAAGCCATTGACTCCCGGGGCACCCAGGAGAGACAGCTTTACAGGGAGGCTCGTAATAAATGTACCTGAGCTGCACACCAGGCAAAAGCCAATTATTACCAACAATCTCTCTCCGCCTCCTGGGGAGACGGGAAAAAATTCTGGAGAAACATAAAAGAACTCAGTGGTAAATCCTGCTCCCCCACCCCTACTCAACACAACCTAAATGGCCACGTCACACAAGATACCGCTACCATAGCAGAAGCCTTTAACTCCGCCTTCTCTGACCTCTCCCATATCCTCCCCCCAATTTCTTCCACCCTACCTCTATCCCTCCTCCTCCCCCACTCACCCAGGGTAATGTCAACTCACCCCCATTCAGGCTTCGAGTCATCCCCTGCAGTGCAGCAAAACGCTATATTTCCAATGCTATCTCCAATATCTGGTATAGCAATGACACCCTAGATCTCAAACTATTAAGACTAACCCTCGATGTCACTCTACCTTACCTCACAAAAATTCTCAACCTTTCCCTTAGCCTCGGCCAGTTCCCCACAACCTGGAAGATAGTCATAGTCACGCCCATTCTGAAGAATGGTGACCCCACTTACACTAGCAACTATAGACCAATCTCTATTTTTCCTCCTCTCTCCAAGACTTTGGAAAAAATTGTCTTGGACCAGCTAATAGAACATCTAACTAAATACAACCTGCTCAGCCAAGAACAACATGGCTTCCGGACGGGCCATAGTACCGTCACTGCTCTTACTGAGCTCACCACGTTCATCCATGAGGCCCTTGACCAAGGCACAGTTGCAGGGGCTATCTTTGTGGATCTGACCAAGGCATTTGACACTGTCAGTCATGAACTACTGCTCTGTGTTCTTCCTCGACTAAACATGGTTCCTGAGGCCGCCGCCTGGTTCAAGGACTACCTCTCAGGATGATCTCAGCATGTCAGGATTAACACCATTATCTCCACCTCCAAAACAGTTTGTTCTGGGGTCCCGCAGGGGTCTATACTTGGCCCGCTACTCTTCACCCTCTTCTTAAACTCTCTCCCTAAAGCCTGCAGCGGTCATCTACTACTATATGCTGATGACGCAGTCCTGTACTGGAAACACCCTCATCCAAGCGCCCTCCAACAAGCCCTTCAGGGCTTTTTCCAGGAGCTAGAGTACTAGTTCAGTGATCACCGCCTGATCATCAACTATAACAAAACTAAGTCCATGATCTTTGCTCACCACCAGAGCCCACACAGTCAATCAGCACTCCTTATTTCAAACTCTCAAGGCACCCAACTGGAACACGTTACAACCTTTAAATACCTGGGCATCACCCTGGATACCTCCCTCTCCTACCGTTGCCACATCCGTCTACTCGCCTCCGCTATCAACACTAGATTGGGCATCCTCTACAGACTTAAGCACTGCCTACCTGATCAGGCCATGAAACCTGCAGTCATCTCCTCCATCCTCTCCCTAGTTGACTATGGGATAGTAATATACGGCTCAGCGGAACCCACCACACTGAACAGCATAAACACTGCACTGAATAAAGCCTGCCGCTTAGTGACAGGCAGTGACAGACTAACCCATACCTGCAATCTGTATACTCTGACAGGTTGGCTAAACTTCCAACATAGACTAAAATACCACACCTGCATTTTCGCAAAAAAAAAAAATCCACCTTCAGCTTGCCCCCATTGGACTACTTCCCATTATCAGTGCAGCCACTACCAGACGCAATACAAGACTCACAGCTCACCCATCTTTCCTAGTTCCCCTCTGTAGAACAGCTCTTGGGCAAAGATCCTTCCGTTACCGTGCTCCTCTTTGGCTCAACTCTCTACCCCTCCCTCCCAGTCCCATAGCATCTCGGTTTTCAAATCTGGCCTTAAAACCCATTTAAAGGAGAGTGCTAAGTGTTATTGTGGCTAAGCCTTCCTCTCTCCTACCCTCCCCTTCTCCTGACTCTGGGTCTTCCTAGACCCTACGTGATGGCACCCTGCAAACCCCTGCCTAGGGACCAAGGTATGCTACCGAATCCTGCGGATTAGGTTCATACCTAATACCCTCACCGGTCAAATAAGTTTCAATGCCTGGTCTGCTCTATCAGTACTGAAAATTTTAACACTGCCTGTCTTTGTTTGTCCTTACTGTACCTTGTATTACCCTCCACCCTCTGTAACCAACGTGGAGACTCTGAAACACTGCTGTGTCAAATCTGAAACTGTAAATACTACTTGTTTATGTATGTCTTTTCTGTACTTGTCTACCCTCCACCCCCCTGTAACCTGACGTAGAGCCTTTGCAAAAGAGTCTATGACTCAAAGGATTGTAATTCCGATCTTACGCAATAATTAAATAAATAAATAATCAGGCATTCTTGTAGTGCCAGGGTAAATCTGTGCCTTTTCCACTGTTTCCTCTTAACAGTTCTAGATAGTTGAAAACATGAAACAAATCCTTTTAAAGACCAGTATAGTTATTATTATTTTCTCACCAACAGTGCAGAATAAGCTGTGAGCTGAAACCTGAACCTTTCAAGTTAGTTAGGGTTTGGTCCAAGGATAATTTTTAGCTATGTGGCATAACTCAGAAACGTGTTGATTTTAAATTTTATAGCCCTTAAAATATTATTGTTTTTATTTGTTTATTTACTAGGTGGTTGCACTGATGCCAGGGACTGTTTTCAGGCATGACTCGGGCCATCAAGATAGCAAATAATGGATTATGACAAAAGTACATTCAGGCAGGCCAAGTAACGTATACAGGACAAGATGCAATTAGAGTAACACAACACAACTTAATGACAGGGAAATAAATCAAAAAGGTACAGGACAAGGTGCAAATAGATGTACTATAGCAGAGAAAACTGACGTCCAAGCAAATGCAACAAATCATTAGTTGCATGCAACAGGGTAATTACACTGTAGTTACATGTTTGTTGCATGCAGCTACACTGCAGTTTCAATTCAGTTACCATGTAGTTACACTGTAACTACAGTGTAATTAAGTTACACTTAAAGTGTAACCCACAAAATATACAAATGCATCGCAAGGCACAATTAGTACGTAACAAAAAAACAAACATATCTAGTTGATCTAAATCATAGGAGCAAACTAACAGTATGAGGAGCATTTGCAGGCTGAAACAGTGACGAGGGCAGCCTTATAGTGAGATATGATTAGGGAGTTTGTCCCATGATAGCAGAGTAAGATTGTCAGGCTGTCCCAGTGACAAGATTTAAGACTTACAGCATGCGCAAACTGCATTTCGCACAAGTTTTTTTTGTAAGGTGTTTTTGCTCAAAACCAGGATTCATCATTTTCATTACTTGTAACTCAGTTTGCATATGAATTCCACTGTTTACATGTCTTGTGGTGGTAATGAAAATGGCAGAATACATTGCCCCTGAAAACACATTTTGGGGGGATATATAAGTTACCACTTATGTAGTTTTAGGAGGTGGGGGAGGGTAGTGGTGTTGGTGGTAACTGGGATAGGAGATATTTGGTGAAACTCTTTTTTTGTGTATTATTTCTTTATTAGTAATAATCTGTTCCCCATGCCAATCATAACTCAGTTTTATCTACTACATGTATCTGGTGTACTGGCTTGCCTTCAGTTTTTATTGTTATGCTCCTCTGATGCACTGCATTGCAGTACAAGATTTCTGTTTTTGTAATGTAATGTTTTTAGAACTACTTAGTTTTTCCACATCTTTATCTATCTCCACTTCCCCTCACCCCAAGGTGCATCTGGAAATGTGCTGTTAGCAGCTCAGTAAGTCTTTTCTGCTAGAAGGGGCAGAACCTGGCAGCCAAGATGATGGCATCATAAATCTTACCAAAGGGACCTGAGCTTCTCCTGCGAACCCATCCAAGTGTCTGAATCGCAGATTTCAAAACGGAATGGTTGAATTCAAAAACCCGAAATCTAGCACTATAAGACAAGCTGTTTTTTTGGGTGTATTGAGTCAAGCATCGGGCACCAGCACCGTGTATAACTGGGCTGATATCTCCACATGGAGCCAACACGCCAGGCCACAACAGCGCTGGATCCTAGTCTGTACTATATCCAGCACAAGCCACACGAGCAGAGCACTACGATCACTCTAATCCTAGGGAGCAATGGCTGCACAGCACCCCTCCATGAACCTGGCGCAGGACATTGTGAATATGACTGCAATGTTAAGCAAAGTGCTGCAAGATACAGCTGATCTGAAATGCTCCTCTTCTAAGATTACTGAGGACCTACAGCTTTTAGCTCTCAGGGTGGAGGGTACAGAGAAAGCAGCCAAACTACAAGCCGATCAATTATCCCAGCAAGACGGCTACCTGAGGGAACATCACAGTCAAATTCATTACTTCTATCGAAGGTAGATGACCTGAAGAACAGGGCAATGAGGCAAAAATCTGGATCGTGGGCATTCCAGAAGGCATGGAGGGCAATGATATGATCTAATTCCTTGAGAATGCTCTGCCAGCTATGCTACAACTCGAACATGAGCCTGCTCCAGAACTCCAGAGAGCCCACCGCTCCTTAGCCCCAAAACCTAAACAAGGTGAGCATCCCCTTCCTATTCTTCGTAAATTTCTACGATACCCTGTAAGAGAGCCATATCTGAGGCTGGCAAGAGAAATGAAATAAGTGGTTTGGCAGGGCTGTTCAATCCAGCTTTATCAAGATTACTTGCAGGATCTGGTGAGGAGGAGAAGGGCTTATGCGGGAGTGAAACAACAGCTGTACGGGATGGGTATCTCAAACTCCCTAAGATATCCTGCCTCACTGAGAGTACAGCACAATGGGGTCTACCACATGTTTAATTCCCCGGGGAAGTGGAGCAATTTTTACAGGCCATTCAATCGGAAAGGCGAGAAACACAGCAATCTCCACCGTGCCCATGTGGCGCTGAATGGCAGAACATAGAAACCTCTTCAGCACCCATGGAAACCTCCTCAGGTGCTCAGACGAACACGCCGGATCAAGAGGATGAATGGCACAGAGTCCAGAGGGGTAGAGCGAGGAAACCTGGTAGGGCCTCTTCCAACAAGAAACCTACCCTGAAAAAGAACCGCTCCAGAAGTCACCAGAGATTACAGATCCTGTCGGATGACAGCACGATTTCCCCTGTCACAACCCCTGTGAAAATCTCTAACAGATTTGAACCTCTGGGGGACCTTACTCCAATGGCTCTGGGGTTGGGGAGTAACTCGGACACAGTAGAGCCGGATGACCTCACGGATCAAAGCTTGCTAGCAGACTGGGACCCCCCCCTGCAAAGACTGGGCTGAGGACGGAGGGGAGCTGCAGGAGGAAAATCCACTGCCGAATTGAATTGAGGACTGCAGCAACATGGATCAAGTACTTTTAGGACATTCCATGCACAGTTTGCAGGGTAATAATATATCTCTGGGAGCAAACAAGCCATGCTGAGTGGCCTGTAAGGGCCCAACTGGGCTTCATTGCCACCCGGAGTCTTTCTAAGGTAGCTCCAATTAAGGAGCCTGAACGGGTTGTAGCACCTGCTCAGCTCACGCTTCATGGGTTCAGCAGTATGTTATGGCTGCCATCATTTTGTTAACTGCTTTTCACTCCATAGCAATGTGTTAGATGTTTAAAATGAGTAGCAAGTTGTTCTCCCCTTGCACCAGCAGAACCCCCCCACATGCACAAAGTGAGTTGCCTACAGCTCGGCAGCCACCGCTCATCTGAGCGATGTGAGGATGGGATAGGGAAGTAAGGCTCCTGGCCCAGATACCTCAAGGCACTCCACGCCAGTTTATTGTAAAACCAGTTGGTATCCTGGAAGCAGGTAACCCTTTGTTAACTAGGGGAGGAAGTTGGGTTAGATGGCAATAGACCTCTCTTCAGGGGCTGCAACCTGAATATAATGAATGGAAGTGTAAGGAGGGGATAGATCACAGCTACTTTGCAAACGCACAGTTATGCTCGCAAAAATAGCACCCCCACAGTAAGATAAAGGGGGACCACCACCACAACCAGGCATTCTGTCTCAGAAGGGGGGAAGTTTTATTGCTGCTCTGTAAAGGCACTAGTTAATATTCCATGATTATATATTTAGAGTTTCCTTTTCTTGTTGTTGACAACTTATATAGGGGCTCACAGGTGCCCAAGGGTGTTTCAGGAGTTTAAGTTAATGGAGATTTAACCCCTCTACCCATAGAGGGGCTGAGTAGCACTAATAAGATGACATGCTCCACTCCCAGGAGTGGACTCCCTGACCATGGGCTACCTTGGGTATGGGTGGCCGGGTTGCTACGGGAGTTCCACTTAGACCAGGGTATGGTTAAGTTAGATGGTGGGGAAGTGGAAAAAAAAACAGTTGTGGAGGCCTTTAGGCCTACAAATGAGTTGGTACATGTAACAAGCAGGTCTGTATACAAGGGGAGAGAAGATGGACAAGATTGGCTCTCTGTAATGAATTGGAAGGGCAGATATCCTTCTACCAAAGCTAGTTGTATAGAGTCTCTGATGGGGGGGGGGATATTATTTAATAAATATAACAGATGGCGGGTAGGGATATGATTACGGCGACATCCTGGAATGTGAGGGGCTTGAACTCGTCCATTAAAAGGAAAAAAATCTTAACTTGGCTAAAATCCTTAAAATCACATATTGGCTTTCTCTAAGAAATAAAACTGAGTCATATAGAATCTAGGAAATTAGTGAGGGATTTGGTGAGCTGGGAAGTTCACAGTGCAGCAAACAAGACCAAAAGAGGGGTCTCTATTTTATGCTATAAAAACCTGAAATGGCAGCTATGAGAGCACCGTGCTGACAAGGAAGGGAGATGGGTAATTGCTAGGATTGAAACCTCCATGGGGGAAGTTATCTTAGCAAATCTCTATGCCCCGAATGAAGACTATCCGGAGTTCTTTCATAAATCTCACAGAAACTGTTAGAGAAGATGAGTGGGGAAATGGACATTATATTAGGAGGGGATTTCAATTTGGCACTGGATGCCCTCATGGACAGATCCAACTGGAAACCTGACTGTCACCCAAGGGCCATCGAAGCTGTGACAGACCTTCTCACCATGCATAAATTATAGGATATCTAGAGGATTACTCACCCAACCATGAGGGATTATACTTACTTCTCAGAGGCCAAACAGGTTGCCAGTAGGTTAGATTACTGGTTTACCTCCCCAAATATCTCCAGCAAGACCCTGGATGTAAATATAGCCCCGTTATACTTATCTGACCATGCCCCACTGACGCCTCGATAGCCCCACCCACCCCCGCTCCAAATCAGTGACCTGGTGGCTCGACCCTTTACTGTTGCAGGAGAGTGACTTTAGGACTGGCTCCAGAAAGAGGTGAAAACACACTTTCTGGACAACCCCAAGGGTCAGCCTTGGCTGCTGCCATATGGGAAGCTTTCAAAGCGACTATAAGGGGTTGAATTATAAGCTAAGTCTCTTACCATAGAAAACAGAGAGAAAAGGAAGCTAAGGTACTGGAATAAGAGCTGGTAAATAAGGAAATGCAATATAAGAAAGATCTAAACAAAATGCAGGACCCAGAATTTTTACGAGAGCTGCTGGCACTGCGTATGAAGCTGAATACGTTAGCCTCTCGTAAGGCAGAACTCCAAATTTTAAGAATGAAATATAAGTATTGGGCAGGGGGTGAAAAAGCTGGGAAGCTCTTGGCATACAGATTAAAAAAACAGCAAGCTGATAGGCATATAGCACAACCGCAGGGCCCTAAGGGGGGCCTATATAGTACTCCGGACTCTATAAACAAAATTATGCTCTCTTTCTATGACTCACTTTACAGATCTCACATCACCTGGGATAGGACCAAATTTGATAAGATCATGGAGGGCACGAAACTTCCTAAACTCACACTAGCCCAAAGTGAACAATTAGAAGGGCCCATAGAAGAGAAAGAAATTAGGGATGCAATTAATAAAATGGCAATACGAAAAGCACCAGGAGGTGATGGCCACTCAATAGATTTTTATAAAGTCATCCAAGAAACAGCTGCCCTCCCCATGAGTAATATGTTACAGGAAGCCCTAATAAAAGAGTCACTTCCATCTACACTCAGAGAGGTGATTGTAACAGTCCTTCCAAAGGAAGGAAAAGACCCAACTCTCCCAGCAAGTTGTAGGCCCATCTCGCTGATAATTGCAGACACCTGGAAACAATCCTTCCTAGTTTAATTCATACTTCTCAGGTGGGTTTTGTGAAGGGCCGGGCTAGCTCAGATCACCTTAGATCATTAATATCCTTCATTCAAAGGGCAGAACATATTCACACCCCGGCAGCAGCCATCTCGGTGGACTTCGAGAAGGCCTTTGACTTGGTTGAGTGGGAATTCTTACATGCCATTCTACAACACTATAATTTTGGTAGGATCTTTAGAAACTGGGTCAAAACTCTTTATACAGCCCCCATGGAAAGATTGCTGACAAATAATATTCTCTCTGAACCATTCAAACTACACAGAGGAACCAGACAGGGGTGCCCACTGTCCCCAATGCTATTTGTACAAGCCATAGAAGCTTTAGCCAATGCAGTCAGGGAGCACCCGAAGATTACAGGTATCTGCATGGGTAAGGTCTCCCATTATGCCCTATTGTATGCTGATGATTGTCTCCTTCTAACTGAGGACTTTCATGCATGTAGTTGAATTATTGCAAGTATTCACAGGTATCTCAGGTCTAAAAGTTAATCAGGGCAAAACAGAGCTTCTCCCCCTAAACACCAAGCTCTCTCCGAGTGACATCTCTAGTGCGGGTCTGGTGCAGGCCAAGGGAGGCATTAAATATTTGGGAATCAGGACACTAGCAACTGTTTCCACCCTACCAGAAGCCAATCTTGCTCCATTGATTAATAACTTAAAGGAAGAAACCCTGAGGTGGAAGCAGTTGAACCTGTCATTACCAGGCAAGGTGGCGGCAATTAAGATGATGTTGGCACCTAGGGTGTACTATGTTCTTTCCAATTTACCAATCATAATCCCCAAAATATGGTTTAAAAATCTAGACAACATAATTAATGTTTTCCTGTGGGAGAATAAAACCCCTCGTTACAGTAGAGCCACGCTTCAAGCTCCATGGAAAAAGGGAGGCTGGTGCCTTCCTCATTTTCAAAAATATGCCTATGCCTTTTCAGTGGCTAATACGGTTAAACTGTTTCGGACACCTTCTGAGTCCATGCCCGCCTGGGCAGCCATCGAAACAGGAGCCCTCTTGGGAAATCACCTATTGGGGTACTTAGGCAATCGCCTCCCCCCAATTCTCTAGGTGGCTGACTATTAAGGCTGCACACTGGGCATCGAATCCAATAGGGGTCAGTACCAGATCATGTCTAAATCCAGGGAAATATTTACCCCTTCGGAGTAATCTAAGTTGGTGTATTAACCAGAGACCTTTTGTGTGGGACAAATGGAGGGATAACAGGATAAACCAGTTAAGTGATATCTTAATGGAAGATGACTGTACAATGGATAGCTTTGTGTCTTTACAAAATAGATATAAGTTAGACAAATCAGAATTTTGGAGATACCTACAGCTTAGGCATCTTTATACAAGTTGGCTGCAGAGGGGGTGCTCTTGCATAACATGTCATTCCAAGAACAGTGTCCCTGATAAAAGATTGACCTTATCACAATGGGTTCAAGGGAAGACAAGCATAGCTGGCCAGATTTACAGATACATGACAGATTGACTTCCAGACCCCTCAGTGCCGGCTAAAATAAGATGGCAGAGGTTATTGGGTACTGATATACCTAAAAGAGAGTGGAGCAGTAGCTGTATTATAGTTAAGCGAGCCTGTATAGATCCCTGAAGCTTTTTAATCCAAAATAAAATATGGCACCTTTGGTACCACACCCCGGCAGTGTTACACAAAATGGGCCTAATAAAGGAGGATGTATGCTGGCGATGCGAGACACAAGGGGCAGAACTACTTTACATATTATGGCAGTGTAATCCAATTCGTCCCTTCTGGTCCAAAGTAGCTCACTGCTGTTCCAGTATTCTTGCATGCCACATTCCTACTTGCCCACTATTCTGGGTCCTGGGGATTCCACCCCCAGGTGACAGAGTACCCGGCCCTTGCCTTGCATGACTCATGCAGGCATCAGTAGAAGCTAAACATCTGATTCTCTGTAAGTGGACGACTAAGGAGGTACCTTCCCTTACGGACTGGCTGATGGCCATGTCTAAGCTGGCTAACTATGCCAGGGCTATACATATATCTAGTGACACTCTGCATACTTACCTGGATAACTGGTCACCATTTATGCACTATGTTCAAGACACCTCCCCCCCTTACAACTAACACTGCTAGCAAAGCCCTGCCTAAGCTCCCTTGACAACCCTTCCCCCCTCCTTCTTACACACAGCCATTGGCACTACTGGGTACTGTGGGAAGTTCTCCATCCCCAACCACAGCTCTGCATAATACTAAATACTGGTTATCCCCTCTGTATTAGCTCAGAGAGTAGCATAACCTGTATATAGGAGTAGAATCTGCTGTAAAACATGAAGCCTCTCATATGAAACTTAAACTAAGTAGAATACAATAAGTGAATTGTTGTTTGAAGTTCTGTCTTATGTGAATTGTAACTGATATTATATCTCCATAACTCAATAAAAATGTAAACTGCAAAAAAAAAGAAGTACTTTCTGCTGAAATGCTTGAAATAAATAAAGAAATCAAGACCATATACATACGTATACATTCAGAGCACCTCGGGGTTGAGGCACCGGCAATCCGCTGAAAGCCAGGCGGACCTCCCCCAACGAAACTGGACCCTCGGAGGAAATTTCCCTCCAAACAGACTGAACAGCAGCAGAAGAAGCTGCAAAACTGGACTGGGTTTTTGCAGCAGCAGCAGAAGAAGCTGCTAAACTGGACTGGGTTTTTGCAGCAGCAGCAGAAGAAGCTGCTAAACTGTACTTGAGTTTTCTGCTGGAGCATTCTACAACCCTTTTCTTGGCACCAAGCTGCTCAATTTAAAAAAGGCAGCTGCACCTCATTGGACACTCGGCAATCGTGACACTTGAGCAGCCTGGACAAAAGGCTGTGTCTCGAGCTCGGACTTTCAACTACTCTCTCGGGACTGTGGCAGATTACCTCAGGGGAGGTGCGGGCTGCTCTTGCTGATCGCGCCCCCTGACACAACCGGAGAAAGAATCGGAGCACCTTGAGGTTGAGGCACCGGCAATACGCTGAAAGCCGAGTGGACCTCCCCCGACGAAACGTGGCCCTTGGAGGAAATTTCCCTCCAAACAGTCTGAACAGCAGCAGAAGAAGCTGCTAAACTGTACCTGAGTTTTCTTCCCGCCTCCCATTAAATGCCCAGTAACCACGCCCGCCTACTGTCCAGGGCCAGGGGGGATTGGTGACAGGCGGCAACTCTCCCTCTCGTCTCTCACATGCAGCTGCCAGCTGCACCCCTCTCAGATAGCAGTCACGTTGCTCCTCCTGAATGGTAACTAGGGGGGCTAGGTGGTAACCCACTGGAACCAGACAACCTTTGTGCTTAATCATAGGTGTCACACTATATAAATTGTCTGCCAGAACTACACGTCCACCGTAAATGTGGGCAGCTTTGCTATGTATCTGACTACATATAGATAGAGCACTGTGTTATGTATTAGGGCAAATACTCTGAATACCGCTAGATAGAACACAGTACTACGAATTTGTGCAATTAGTGAATTAGTGCAATTGTCCAAAGCTAATGGTGTAAGTGACCTACTCTGTTTAATGTGGGAACTAGATGACCTGCTGCTAGCTAGACGGAAGTTATCCTCTTTACTGTGGTCATATATGATCAGTACCCAACAGAGATATAAAGCAAATAGCTAACATGCCAGGCTCAGTGACTCGGGACCCAGCTAGCTACAGTCGACTCAGGACCCAGCTTGCTACAGTGTTCTAAAACAGCCAATTGTGGAAACCCACAACTCCAGGCTCTGTAACCCCAGGGTCTCCACTACTCAAAGGGTCCCCATTAATTATAAAACATGGTAATGATACTTGGCACACCCGGTCACTACCTGCCCAACAGAGGACTACTTACTGCTTGCTACCATCTACATCCTGTCCCTCCTCTGGGTGGATGGACTCATTGGCGCAGGTGACCCAAGCCTACACAACTCCCAGCAACCCAATACCCTCCCTTACTCCTGCGAACAAATCCCCTACCAAGGCAGCTTCCAATCCTTACTGATGGCCTCAAAACTCACTAAAAATGACGCTTGGTACTCCATCACCCATTATGCAAGGAGGTCTCGCTATAGAGAGTTATTCTCATTCCTTAACCCCACCACACTATGCCTCTTTGGAGCCCTACTGCTCCTGGCAGGAGACATCCATCAGAACTCAGGCCCCACTACTGGCAATCTCCTGATAGCCTCCCTGCAGGACCCTCAGTGTGTGTCCTCAAAGGGCCTGCGGATCGTGCACATGAATACGTGTAGCCTGTGACCCAAGATACAGGAAATGCAAGCCTGGCTGGATCTTTACAAGCCAGATATCCTGGCTGTGTCAGAGACTTGGCTCAAACCCCGCATCCTCCCTCATGAGGTTGCTGCCCCTGGGTACCACTCCTACTGGAAAGACAGGAACAACAAAAGAGGGGGTATTCATTTATGTAAAAGATACCCTGGATTCAACTGAGGTCATCATGCACCACCACGACACAACTGGCATCGAATCAGTCTTCATACGCCTCACCCTGGGCTCCAGTAAGCACCTCACCATAGGGTGCGTATACATCCCTCCTAAGAACGCCCATGAAGCCCTGGAGGCAATCCTCCAGGACACAGTCAAATACGTCACCACTGAACACCTCATACTGGGAGACTTCAACCTGATCTGGGCCCAGGACTCCACCTAGTCCCTGTTGGGCCTGATACAAGATGCTAACCTTGTACAGGTAATTTCTGAACCCACCAGACTGAACCACAAAACAGGGAATCTCTCCACCCTACATTGGGCTCTAGTGACTAACCCCTGTAATATCCAGTCTGCAGGCATCCTGGCTGATGCCCTGAGCGATCACTCTCCTATCTTCTGTGTCTGGAAGAATAGGGTGCACAGAGTGCCACCTCGTCTTATGAATGTACGGAATTACACCTACTACACCCCCGAATGATTCTCTGCTCATCTAAGCAACCTAGACTGGAGCCTGATCAAGCATCTCCCTACCCTGGACAAGGCTGTGGCCTTCTGTCAGAGGATGTTTAACAAGGTAGCTAACCTCCTTGCCCCCATAAAAAAACTGCGTGCCAAAGGCGGATGTTACAGATGGGTAACCCCACCACTAAAGGCCCTCATGACTCAAAGAGACAAGGCTTGGAGAAAGTTCAAGCACCCCTCCCTACAGTTAGATCTCGTGGAATACAAAACCCTCAGGAAGAAATGTAAAGTGGCCATAAAAAAGGCAAAAAAAGAGTACGTCACGGGCCTCCAGAAAAATAACCTAGGTAACCCCAGACTTTTCTGGGCCCACATCAACGAACTGGTGATGGGGAAAGGCAGTCAGAACCTGGCCCCATTGAGGTCAATGGACAAATAATTTATGAGGGCCCTTTAATCGCCTCCTCCCTAAACCACCACTTCACTAATCTAGACCCTTACAAGGCTGGCCTACCCCCCCCTTACCTTGGATCCCAGCACAAGGGTTCCCCTGACCTCAACCGCCCATCCTTTCATCTACGATTAGTCAAGCCCAACAAGGTCCTCCTGCAACTGAAAACTTTAGAAACCTCTGGCTCAGGGGGTCCTGATGGGATTCACCCCAAGCTACTGAAAGACGGGGCCCCGGCCTTGGCCATACCCCTATCCTGGCTCATCAACCACTCTGTGAAGGAGGGCATCATCCCTACACAGTGGAAACAGGCACACATGGTACTGATCCACAAGGGTGGCCGCCGGGAGACAATTGGCAACTATAGACCAATCTCCCTACTCTGCTTCCTGTCAAAAATCCAGGAAAAGCTGATCTATGGATAACTCCGAGACTACTTGGAGGCCCATAAAATCCTGGCACCCTCCCAGCATGGCTTCAGAACTGGGCATGGGACAGACACTGCACTGACCAAATTTGCCACAGACGTTCTCCGAGGCCCAGACAAGGGTACCCCTACTGGTGATGTCTTCATAGACCTTTCCAAGGCCTTCGATCTAGTCCACCACAATCTCCTTCTTACTAAACTGAACATCATGGGCCTAGACTGCCATGCACTAAAGTGGTTCGAGAGTTATTTGACTGGTTGGACGTAGAGGGTAAGGTTGAAGCGCGCCCTATCTGGGCCACTCCCACTAAAAGAGGGGGTACCTCAAGGGTCGATACTCGGCCCCCTCCTCTTCTCCCTGTTCACAAATGAACTAGCTGACCACTGTGGCAGGAGCTATGTCATCCAGTACGCAGATGATGCAGTCATCTACCGGTCCATCACCAACCTGGGAGGACTTAGCCCCCCCCTACTCCAAGATGACCTCCAGTCACTGGAGCACTGGTTCACCAAGAACAGAATGGTCCTCAATACGTCCAAAACTAAAGCAATGCTGTTTGGCCCTAGAACACTTGGTCAGGACAGAACACAGCACCTACAACTCACCACTGCATCTGGCTACTGCCTAGAAGTTGTGCCCTCCCTGAAATACCTCATCCTAACCCTGGCCCAGGGCTTCACCCTGAAGTACCATGTGGACTCAGTAACCAAAATCTTACGTGGGAAACTAGGCATCCTCTACCAGCTGAAAGACTAGCTAATACCCGAAGCCAGAACCTCAATTGCCACCAGTGTCCTTCTCCCTACACTCTTATACACCGCCCCAGTTGTGCAAGGGTTGGGTAAGCTGGAGAGAAACAGACTACAGGTGCTGTACAACAAGGTGGCCCCCTTTGCCTCACAGGCCAATCCTAGGGCTCACCACTGCGACTCCCTAACATTCCTAAACTGGCCTTCACTGGAGGCACGCCTTCAGTACCCACTGCTCTGCCTAGTGCACAAGCTAATAGGACCGACCCCCCAGCCTCTCTGGCCTCCTGGCTATAAAGGCCAATCACCAACACCTCGGCACAACTGGCAGAACTCTCCTAGATGTCCCCAGGGTCAGAACCAAGGTGGGCGGTATGTCATTTGCCCACACCGCTCGAACACTGTGGAACCAGCTCCCTCCTGGGATGCAGAAAGCCCCCACTATCAAAAACTTCCACACTAGGCTCAAGGCCCACCTAGCGGAGGCCAGGACCTGCCGCTGTAGCGGCGCTTGACAGGAACAGAGGTTCAAATTACTAACCAGGTCCTGGTCTCCGACACTGACTACACTCAATATCATACTACAAACATCCACACAATTGGTGTCACTGACGACCAACCTATTCAATTCCTTGTGTACATTTACGCAATGTCTTTGCCAAATTAACTATTGTTGCTGTGATGCCTGTAACTCACTGTCGATCAACCTATTCTATACCTTGTGTACTGCTTATGATCTGCTTTGCCATCTTAACTGTGCTGCTGTGACTCCTGTAACTTGAACAAATGCTGTATTTATCTCTTGTGTTATGTAACACCCGGGTCACCCCTGAAAAAGGGACCTCCGGGGCTCAGTGGGCTTACCCGGTCACCAAAATTTAATAAATAAATAAATAATATACAGCTATCAGGCTTCCCCAGCACTCACCAGCACCACAAACAACTTGAAAGCAACAGGAGTTGCTTTCCTGATCCAGGAGACAGTGCACACTTCAGAACAGCAACCAAAACTGCAGCTACTATTAGCAAGATATATAGACTTCAACAGGGGGAATAATTTTCCAAACAAATTAAAGGTTTATTGGAGTCAAAAAGCACAGAGACAGGAACACAATACCACTGGCTTGGTGCTCTGGTGCTTTGCTCAATGGAGCTGCTTTCCTACTTGGGACTACCGTACTCCAACTGAGCGTCAGGCACTCAGTTAGATGTGGATCTTAACCAGAACAGATCAGCTTGTTGTCCCGCTCATAATCACTGCATCTCTTAGTGGTCCCACATGAGCAGTCCCAATGTGAGTGGCACAGCAGGAGTGGGAGTCATCAAGAGGAGTCAGGTTTACTGTGATAAGCACGGCGATGGAATAGAAGGGGACAAAACCATGCACGGACAATAGCGCCAACAATCCCTGCATCCCCAATAATATAATCACCTCCGGTGGGTACATGTGGTGGAATGGAGATAATCCTAGTGGGTGAGAAGAGTCATGGGAGGAACTGTGAGGTGCACTTCACTTGGGTGGGGAGAGAGAAAGAGGCTCCCCCCAGACTCACCTTGCACGGTGGCACACGACATACAACAACATCTGTCGCTTTGCACTTGCTGTCCCCCGCCTCACCCATCGCTGTGAGCTGTACGATAAACTAGGATGGCTCTCCCCACGAGGGGTACCTGGACTTCAGGGTGGGCTGCCCACCGACAAAGTGGTCAGAACCGCACCCCGGGAGCTGGCCCTGCTCCTCCCGCCATCAGACACCTCTACCTACCACCTTAGGTCCAACGCCCTGGGGTTGCTCAAGGTCCCTCCCTCCCGCACCCTCATGGGTAGCCAGGATGTTACTGTGTATGCGCCCAGGCTCTGGAACTCCCTTCCAGAGCCTACCAGGCTGTCGTCCTCCCACCTGTGCTTCCGTAACTCCCTCCGGGGCTTCCTGAAACTTGCATCTGCGTGTGACTGTCCCAAGCCTCCCTAGAGTATTCCTCTATACGGATGCTCTTCCGGCTTCAAAGCTTGCCTCCCTCTGACACTACCCGATATCTTACATGGCACTCCCTGTCTCCCATACACCAGGCCACCTGACCCCTGATATATTGTCCTCGTCACCGTTCCCTGGTCACTGCCTCTCTCAATTTGTCTCTTACGTGAAATGTGCAAATGCTCTCTGTTGTAATTTTGTGTGTGACCCACTCTTCCTGGGGGTTTGTTACCTCAGCGGATATAAGTTGTATTATGTTCGTACATATCCCCTGGACTATGCAACTCTCTCAATTATGTTGTTAAGCTGTACTTACTCACTACTGTATACAATTGTCTGTATCCTTATGTTGTACTCTCCGGTCGTTCCTGAAAATAGGCATAATACTTGTCTAGTGTACTTACCCGGTTAACAAAAGCTAAAATAAAAAAAATAAATAAAAAAAGTTGGGGGGACTGCTTGGGGAAGGAGGGATATAGCCCACCAGATGCTGGAGGTAAGGCAAAAGGGGGCAGCCACACGGCAATACAGGCAAAAAAAAAATGAAAACAGAAGTGCCTGGTTAAATAAAGTGATTGATTGATTGATTGATTGATTGAAGTGCGGGAGCTGGGATCCAAATCTGGGATGGCCATAGGCACCCTCGCCATCCACAGCCCATTGCTGTATTCCCAAAGACACAGCAAGAGCATGTTTCCAAGCCTGTCATTTGGAAGGTTAAAACAGATACGGGGTAGTGCTGATATGTCCACACTCTATGTTCCCTGTGGCTGTTTTCACAGCAGCTGTTGTGACCGTGCAGTTTTGTAACCTGTGGTAAAATCCATGCTCTCTTCAGCGGATACCGGCGAGTCACCAGAGGGGAGACACTAGGACACCAGGGGACTCTGCCCAGCTTCCCTCTCACAAACTGCATATGTTCATTGGACTATTATTGCTCATACTCTATATTGTACTAATGTTAGTGAGATATCTGTATTGGGCTCCAGTTGTGGGCGCTCCATCTGCTGTGTTCTTCTATTGTCATTAGTGTTTGAACAGGAGGTCAAATTCTAGAGGGTAATCTGTGTCCTGAATAATCAGTCCTTATTAAATAGCATAGTGTACTGTCACCCTCCCACACCTCCCCCATCTGCTTAATTATCTGCGTGCAGCCTGCTTCCCCCAGCTGTTTAATTTTAGCCTTCTCAATCTGGGTGAAGCCCCATCTTCTCCAATTGTTTAACTGCAGGCTTCCTTCTTGTCTAGGGGAATCCTGCATCCCTGAAAAATGTTTAATTTTAGGTTTCCTCCCTAGCTGTGTGAAGTCCACATCCCCCAAGCATGTCTGCCACTGGGTGACATTACCCCCCACTGTATTCCAGTAAACTCCTCAGATGTGTGCTCATATAAACCCCGGTGCAGAGCATGGGGTTGCTAACCCCAACCAACAAAGGGCCAAAATCCAAAAACGCTCTGCACTCAAGTGCCAGTGAAGTTCCAGGTAAACACCAACCTTTCTTATTCAAAAAACAATGAGTTTTATTTGTATGGTGCCTGGATTCACAATTTACACGTTCTGCTCCTTCAGTTTCAATTACAGCCAACATAGGTGCCTCTAACAATAAGCACTATATCCCTTCTTGTTATAAATTCAACTTACGTTCAATTCTAGACAGTGGTAAGTGCATGATTCTTAAGTAATGAAATAAAGTTACCTGATGTGGTTATGTCCAATATAAAATGTTAAAAATAACCTAGTTTAGAATAATTTGAATGAAGAATTATAATATAACAAAGTAAGATTATAAGATTTAGAATCCAAATGATTCAAAATGTCTTACCAATAAGCTTTCTTACTGTGTTTCTTGATCAAAAGTTGTTTCTCGATCTGATTTTGTATGTTTCTCATGTAAATTTTGTGGTTTTTCACAATATTGGATGTTGTGGAAAAAGTTATAAAAATTGCTTTTTGTATTAGATATTAGTTAAAAATGGTGTTATAAAGTATTTAAACACGTAATTAAATGTTTGAAAACCCATAAAAAACTCAAAAATCTATTAAAACGAATTTTATGATTCAAGGTTTGAGACCCACCAGAGCCACTTAAAATTCAAAAAAGTTCTGCCAGTTAACCAATAGGGGCAGTCAATCCTCTGGCAGAGTGGCTATAAAAGACAGTGTCTCATAGCATTATTCACCCCCTGAGGAAGACCACACACATGGTCGAAGCGCAGGGATATAGTGCTTATTGTTAGAGGCACCTATATTGGCTGTAATTGAAACTGAAGGAGCAGAAAGTGTAAATTGTGAATCCAGGCACCATACAAATAAAACTCATTGTTTTTTGAATAAGAAAGGTTGGTGTTTACCTGGAACTTCACTGGCACTCAAGTGCAGAGCGTTCACTGAGGCTCAATGTGATGGTTGTAACTGAATTACTAACACAACTGTGACAGTTCAACCTGTCTCTTGTAGCGAACTGCACATACAGTTGAGGCTACTAATGCCTCTGCATGTGACAGAGGCACCTCCACATTGTGTCCACTGCCTTTGGCCTGTTGGCAGGCTTTTACCTTCACCAGGATCTCCTTGGTGTATATTGCATGTCCTCTGTCATCTTATTCACCTGATCCCTTATGTAGCCTCTACCACCTGCAGCATTAACTGACTCCATGATGGGATCCAGCGCATGCTGGATCTCAGACCAGGTTCTTCATTCCCTTTTGACCAGGTCCTCATTGTTGAGGTAGGCCTGTGCAAGAGCGTGCACCTCCTCCTTAGAAAACATACTCTTCCTGTTCCTTTCCTTCTTCCTCTTCTTTCAGGAGTTGTCCTCCATGGTTGTACTTGCATGAAATAGGGAGGAAAGGAACCAGTGAGCATTATATACAGACAGCAGAGCACAGATCTAAATTGCATTGTCATGTAGTCTCCTTGTCCCCCTGGCCAGGCCAAAAATGTGTTCCCGCATGTGCTGGTCAAACGCACAACTACAGGTAGCTGCCTGCCTTTCACTGCACCCGGCCATGTGCAGATACAGCACTAATCTAGTCATAATACAGAATAAACACAATGCTCTGACCAGCCATGTCCTTATTGTCAGCCATTTCACAAAACACTTACCTGTATCTGCCTGCAGTTCCACTGTGGAATTTTAGTAGTGCACTTTGCTCCTTTTATATGCTCCAGTGGCATTATAGCATGCTAATGAATGAATACATTCCTGTAATGATGTGCTAATGTGTGTTTTGCCCTTCGAATGCTTAAGTAGCACATTTGCATACTGTTTGAATATTGCAACTTTCCTCCAAGTGCTATCATAATTACACTAGCGCTGGCACTGATGTTGCACTAGCGCAAAGTCCATATGCGGCGCATTAATGAAACCACACGTCACAAACTATATCATCATACCATGCAGGCTTCATGCTGTGCCATTGTGCTATGGTATTGTGCAGGGGTGCACAGGTCTACGCATGCATGCACTGTGCCCATGCCACATCATACTTGCTGTTTGCTGATTTCCGTTAGTGCAGCGCTAATGCAGAAATGTATTGTGCAAATGTAAAGGACACACTCATTGATCCTGGAACATTGCAAAGGCTTGGGGCTTTGGCAGCAAGGGCAAATAGGTAGCCACAATATCGGGCAGGAGAAGCAGGGCTGTGCTGCAGAGTGATCAGAGATGGTCAACTGAGGAGCTGGCCAACCTTGTTGACCTGGTGGTAGCCAGGGAGGACCAGCTACTGGGTGTTGTGGCTGATAAAGACAGGCCAAGTTATGAGGTATGAGCATCTATGGGGGGAGGTCTCACGAGGCATACTGGAATCACCCATGCAGGTGACCACTGTCACCACTGATTTTCAGACTTACGATGGAGAGAAGCACTCTACCTGCAATAGCTGTGGGCGATGGTGGAGAATAGCATCATGCCAAGGCCAGGTGAGTACTGATGGCTCTGTGTATGGTTTGGGTAGTGTCCTGTGTACTGTACTGTTTCTATGATGATATAGCTCTGAGGTACTGTCCCTGAGGGCATGTACCCTGTACCTGTGTGTCCCTGTTGTATCCTCTCTATCCTATGGTATCTGCTCCACTGTATGGCCTGAGCATACAGATTCAGGTGTATGAGCCCACTGTCCCAATTGTTGTACTTAATAACCTGTACATTACAGGGCCCGCTGTGGATCACTGATGCCTGCAGCTGCTAGAGCAGCATGGATGTGTGCTACCACAGTGACATGGCTGCAGTGTCAGGGTGAATGACTGCTTAATGTATGTAAATAGTTTTGTTAGCTATTCATAATGGGTATTGTACACTAGACAGGTGAATGACCATTGTCGTTTCTCACAAGGGAGTAGGTAAAATGGTTTTTACATGTAGCTGTGGTGCTGTGTTACCGACAGCTTCTGGATGTCGCTATCACCTGTTCTGTGTACACTGTCCATTTTATGCAAAATGTGTGCTGGCAGGCATATGCCAGGCAATTCATGGTGTACTATTATATTGCACAGGTTGTGCCACTCTTGTGCTGGCCACTGTATTGGCATAAACCTACCTTGTTTTTCTCCTTCTATTGCAAAGGTATTCTTCCTGTATCACTGTTGCATGGTATCTGGTGCACCATGCATCATACTGCATACCATGAGCTGTACATTCCCTGCAGCTGGCAGATATGGGTATGTTGGGCAGGGGTGTTGAAGTCAGCTGGATGGGGCACTACATGGTCTGTTATATAGTGTGCTAGACCATACCAGCAACAGTGGGATGTGACATTCCTGCTTTGTCTGGGCCACGACACACCTGTCTGTGTATGGTGCCACAGCAGTTCACAGTGGTAAGACATAGACTTGCACAGTCCTGTCCAGCCACACCATGCACATGTGGCAGTTTGTGCACATTACTGTCATATAGGCGTGAATACTGTTTAGGGTTTATGGTACAGTGCAGTGTGTCCCACTGCATGATATTGATCACGTCTTCTATGTCCTCCTCCACAGACCTCAGCAGTCAGCAGGGCCAAGCCAAGGTCCGGGTACAGCAAGGACAAAGGCAGGAGCAGACAGAGGAGTCACTAGGCTGTGATAGGGCCCAGAGGAGCCATTCTATGGACAAGAATCCACATACATGCCATGCATTGCGCGTCACCCTCACGGTTGCATGTCTACACTATGCTGCATGCTTCAATGGTTGGAGACAGATGTCCAGGTGTGACTCACCATGTCCACGTATGCCTGTGATGGCATCTCCTACGCAGCTGTGGTTTGGGACAATCACCCTGCACTTGGTGCACTGTTACACCACTGACACTGTGGTGTGTCATAGTCTGTGCAGATTACTGCTGTGCATCTACCTTCGGCAAGCATGCTGCTTTGTGTATATGTGCATGTATACTGTGCCATGGCATGCCTTACACCATGCAGTCACATACTCCCTGTGATGCTGACCTCATACACCAGGGAGTTGGTGGTAATGCTCACAACCCTGTTTTTGCACCCATCAGTATAAGTCTGGTTCGCTGTGCCACATGCTCGGGACTGTGTATGCTTATCCGTCTTCCAGAGGTAGACACTGGCCAGTGCAGTGCCAGTACATATCTGTGTCATGCCATTTGCATAATACAGCAAGCATGGTAGTCTGCCTGCAGTGTTTCTATCTCCAGTGCACTATGCACTGGGTGTTATGCCATTGTGTCCCTACAGAGCTGGGCATATGCGGCAGGGGTCAGTGGCAGAGTGGGCACTGGTGGTGTTGAATGTACTTTACCATATGTGACTAACATTGTGATGCATAGCCAGTAGTGTCTGACTAACACAGTGATAACCAATGTATGATTACACAATGGGCTCTGAGAATCTGGCAACCTGACTGGCTGACTGGCACCTTTCAGCCATGGTAAATCCTGGCATTACCCATGACAAAGGTTCTAGTCAGCTGCATCAGTAATGCCAGCTCTCAAAAATCAATGCAATTCACCATTTTTACTCCACGCTAAACTGAAGCTGGAGCCAAGCGGGAGATAGAGAACAGACTGGCACCCCCAATCACTGTAATCCTCCCCCCCCCCCAAAAAAAAGAAAGAACGCATTGCGCGGTAACCTCGTGAACTCATAAGATTCATATCAAGCAAAGAAAAAAATGACAAAACGGCCGGCCGCTACAGCTCACACCTCGTAGACAAACTGTATGTAGCTCATAATCACAAGCAACAAATCCTGCTTACAGATCTTTGGCAAACAAAAATCTTTTTTTCTTCACATCCTCACCTGTTCTCACTTAAACTGTTACTTCCCCTGTACCACGAAAGTAACATTCTTCTACCCAAAAGCACAAGCTGAACGCCCAGGCTGAATGTCGCCAGCAGACCTTTTCAGCTCACACTAAGATGTCAAACAGCTAGTGTTTCTTACTCTGAGGCTGTCTTTATGAAAGGGGGAAAAAACTTAAGACTCTCAAGTTGTCCCTTATAAACAACAACAACAACAAAAAAACCTTAACACCATACCTACTATTATATGTGTGTATGTGTGGGGGGGGGGCATATTAGGAATTAGGCAGCACCTGTACTACACACATTCTATCTGGCAACACAGCACTATCTTTTGTGGTGCAGCATCACAGTAAATAAAAATTATTTAAAATGCCCCCCCAAAAATGATTTTTTTTTTTTTTTTACAAAAAACAAAACAAAAACAGGGACATTGTATAAACACAATAACCCACTCCATGGTATGGGTTATGCTGGGTTTTACCCATGACTGACCTGGTTTGACCACTTGGCCTGCGGCCTCGTGGCCAAACCATGCCAGCCATGGATAAATCCCAGCATAACCCACACCCTGTCATGGTTTATTGCTTAATTATTCCACTGTACACAGGTTGGGATATGCATATATTTGAATCCAACTGTGTCTTTGCAGGGTCCACTGTCTAGCACTGACTCTGTATAGATTCATAGATTCATAGAAGTGTGACGGCAGAAAAGGACCGAACTAGGCCCACCAAGTCAGCCCATTTGTCCAGCTATCTGCTTGGACCTGTGCCTCCCCCCTTTAACAGAGTGGAATCCTGTACGTAGGTTGTGGTTGGCAGCTGCCAGGATTGGGGGGAGGTCTCCAGGCAGCTCTACACGCAATACCGTTGTTGTTTGCTGACTATGGTAGTGTGCAATACACACACTCACGTACAACACCGCTGCACATGACTTACCCTCACTGCACACAGTGCTATATGAAAGTCCCATTCATATACAGCTGTGCTGTGTGATCCACATTTGTGTCTGGGCCTGCCCCTGCAACCGACCAGTGTGGCTCATGGATATCTCTTGGCCTTCACATCTGTGATGGCCTGTGTGCTGGATGGCTTGTCTACAAAGCACTGGGTGTATGTGTGCGGTTCCAAGTCGCATGAGTGATCACAATGCCCATCAGTCTGTAGCTTGGTGCTGCATTAATTGTGCTGTGTTCCCACATCTGGCATGGCTGCCGTTGTCGTGTGTCCCTTGCATGTCTTGGTCATGCTCTGTTGCAGCTTGGCACACTCACTGTGTGTGCAGTCTTCTACTGTTCAGGTCAGCAATGCTGTCTCTGGTATAACACTCACATTCTATTGCAGCTTTTTCACTCCCTCCACCTATGTGTGACATAGTGGCCCATATGCCAGCTGTTTCCAGTTCTCTTTTGTACATTAAGCCACTCCTGTGTCCCTTGCCCTGTGTGCACAGCTTACTAAATTTACTGTATTTCTTTCCATAGGTCCCCGAGGGATGCAGGAACCCGCCGATGTCAGAGGAACACACCCATGATGGGTGGTCAGGATGACCTCCTAAGACATCAAATCCACCTGCTGTGGCTGCAAATGTAGTGTGTGGGGGACTGCACCCACACAGTGGAAGAATACACCCCTTTTGGGGGGGGTATGCACCCATGTGTTAGAGGGTTTGCCAGCACCATTGGTACATGAGCTGTACCAGCAACCACCACTACCACCACGTGCACTCTATTGATGGCATGCAGCTTTGGACATTTAATGATGGGCATGTACCCTTTATTCAATCATCAATGGTGGATACCCTTTGTTTTTGTTTCATAGGCAGGTGGCCTTTCTTTTGAGTTTCATGAGTGGGTGGCCTTTCTTCTGATATTCCAGGGTGAGTGCCCTTTCTTTTGATTTTCATGGGCAGGTGCCCATTGTTTTTAGTGTCATGGGTGAGTGCCCTTATTGATGTTATTCAGGGTATGTGGCCTTTTTTTTTCCCTCCCCCCTTTATGTGGGCAGTTGCCCTTTCTCTTTGGGTTCTCTTCCCACCATATGGGCAGATGCGCTTTTTCTCTTGTTTATCCACCCACCCAGCATCCCCATGGGCAGTTGTCCTATTTAGTTTTCCTGCCCCTCCCCACTGTTGTTGTAGTAGAAGTACAGTAGTAGTAGTAGTTGTTGTCGTTATTGTTCTTGTTGTTGTATTTGTTTGTATGGTCTGTTGCCATTTATTCATAGTAAAGTTTATTATTGATATCTATGTGGCTGTGTTGTGTACCTTTCATTGGTGCCCTCTTCAGACCCACTTCTGCCACCTGTGTTCAGTGCTACCCTCAGTGCTGTATTCAGAGCTGCACAAATGTGTTGCACCAGTGCAATGCATTTGCACAGCGGTGTGTACAACCCTATATTCAAAGGAAATAGCACCAGTGCAATGCCTTTGAATGTACGTCTGGTGCATTCAGGTGCAGCAAGCACTGATGCAAAGGCAGTGCAATTTCAGTGTTAGCACTGTTGCCTAAATATGGGGCCCGAAGTCTTTTGTCCCTCTAGACTCTCCATAGTTAGGCAGGGATTATCAATCATTATAAGTCTAATTAATTATTCCTGATGGATCCAATTAGAGGTGTGTGAAAAAAAACTTCCGCTGGCAGAATTTCAGCGAAAGTCGAATTTTAACTTTTGCAGAACTGTGGAAATCAAATTATCAACATTTGTGGAAATTCTGACTTAGAACAGCAGAATAAATGTTTAAATTGTGAATTCTTTTATTAAACTGCAGAGAAAAAAAGTCTGTAAAACTAATTACTGAACTGCAGAATAATTACATGTATTGCGGAATAATTCATCAAACTGCAGAAAAAAATCCCTCAGAACTGTTATTCTGCAGTTCATGTGTATTTTTCCGCAGTTCAGCCAAAAAATGCCACGGAATACGGAGAGAATCTGCCAAACACATTTGGAAGATTCCAATCTTGCCAATGGCAGAAATTCAAAAAACTAAGCAAAGTTTCTGAATTTTCATGGCAGTTCCGAGAAAGCAGAATTAGCAACTTTTGCCCACCTCTATATTCAGTGCTTCTCACTGGCTGCCACACCAGTCTAAGATCTCTTAGAAGTACCTGGCACGGCACCTGCTCTCATCTTCCCGGTACTGCAGGTGTTCGTCTACCACTACACGGAAGGACTGTTCTCACTAAAAATCTCACAGAAAACTTAGACTGTCGGCTAAAACATCACAAACTAGAAGTACCCAAAACGTAAAAATGGCAGTACCTTCACCAAACTTCGACAAACCAGTCCCTCACCATAACAACGGCTCCCGTCCTATGAATATTAATGAGCTGCCGTGCGCTGTCAGACATACACCTATGAACCAGCTCACAACTCTGCTTGTGCCAGGACAAAAAAAATAAGTAAAAGAAAATGCAACAAATCATTTTTGTGATCAGACTTATCGCAATATTGACCTCAGAGCCGGTTATTTCCTTTCGATTAACAACCGGCTGGGTGGGGTGGCCCTTGACTGTGCCTTGGACCACCCCTCCCCTCCAACTGATTGTTAATCTCTAGGAAATGGCTGGCTCTTCGGTCTTTATTGTTTAAACAGTAACTAAAAGTAATTAAAATGAAGTTAAGCAATATTGATAAGCAATTTGACATAGGGAAGATAAAGCAATCTAAAAGGTCATATTGGTATGCAAGGGTGAAAACACTGCATAGATGTAAATCAATAATGAATCCATAACCCTGTATTAAGACATGCATCACCTGTATATGCTGTAGAATGGGCATTTTTTTCATCTAACCTTCTGGACCATAGATATAAAAGTAATGAAGGATAGGTCAACTGAATGGGAATGTGAGGCAAAGCAGTTAGAAGTCTTGGAGCATGTCATTCTATACTGTAATTGGTATGAAAATGCAAGAAATAAGTATCTGTTTGATTTCCTGTACTGCCCTTGAATTCATCTTGGGTAACTGATAGCTATTATTCTTACCAACACAGATAGTTCCACTATGGAGGAAGTTGTGAACTTTTTTTAAAACCTGTGCTATCAACTGATATCCGATCACTCCTCCTCTGTATAAAGTAGCCCCTGGTCTCCACTGGCACTACATTCCACACCCTGCTCCAATGTCCAAGTATGCCTGGTGTCCAGTGATCCCACCCCACACCTTAGCCCATGTTCAAGTATCTATGGTGTCCAGTAGCCCCCTTCCCCATCCTGCCTCATCCCCAAGTAACCCTGACATCCATTGTACACACCGTCCACACTCTAACACATATCCAAGCATTCCTGGCATCCACAGACCCCCACACACACACACGCTGCCCCATGTACAAGCATCCCTAGCATTCAGTGTCACCCCCAGTCTCATCAAGGTCCTCCATTCTGACACTGGATGCCCCACCTCAGTGTTCGATAAACAAAGTAATTTTTTAACAAAATGTAATTTCTCTTCCCCCACCCACTAGCACCAGTACTTTCTGATTAACCCCTTCCCAACACCAAGCCATACAACCCTCCTTCCCCTGCCCACTACAGCACTAATCCAGCCCTCCTCTCCGTGCCACCTATAATTTAGAAAAGATTATAGGACAATGGATCAGCATTATCCAATCAGTAAGGAGAACAGCTGTGCCTCCTATCTCATGTATAGCCATCTCCTCATGCTGCATGTCTGATGCACTCAACCCCAACATTTTCATTTTGCCAAATCCTACGGCTTCCATACCAGCAATGCTGCCTAAAGTTACCAAAATCAAAATAGACCTCTAACCCCTTCCCTAGAAAACACACAAAATAGTTAGATTTAGCAACTTTACTACCATGTTGCAGAATTAATCTTATGGCCTCCACACTGCGGTACCAAGCTGTAATGGACTCCACAGGATCATGCATGTTCACAGTGTTGAGTGTTGGCCAAATCATGCAAACATGAAGAGGGAGCAGAATTGAAATATATAAAATCTTGAAACATGAGTGGGGCATGGAAATGAAATATTTAAAATCTTTAAGAAAAAAACTATTTGTATGTAACCCATAATCGTATTATGGCCATCTGTTGTCATATAATATGAATATGGATATAGTAATGTAAGTTTCTTACTGTTTCACAAGGATCTGTTGCACTGGTCGGGCAGACAGAAGCCCTCAGCTATACTTTGTGGTCCTCTCGCCCAACCAGCATAAGTGACCATTGTGAAACAATAAGAAACCCACATTTACTACACAGATACTATAAACCCACATTTACTACGCAAATACTATAAACCCACATTTACTACGCACATACTATAATCATATAAAGCAGATGGCAGCCATCACAGCCTGGCTCTCAGTTGGGGTTATATGACTTGGTGTTTGGGGGGGGGAGCAGAGGGAGATATGGGTGCTAGTGGATGAGGGGAATGGAAATTACCTTTCTACTATTTATTGTATTCAACTGGGTACCTGGTGTCGGATGGGGGACATCTTATAGGGTACCGGGCTCAGAGCTGGGTGTTTGCAACATTTTTTAATTAAATTCAATCTTTTTGACGCAGGGGTTGGGCACTCAATGTTGGAAAAGGATTCAGCGAGATCCTCAGCAGCACCAGATTTGGGCCCTGGTGTCTGCAAAATTTGTACTTTTTAATTCAATCTTTTGTGATGTATTTGTATAAGGGGTGGGGCATCTTATGTGGCAATGTGTTTGGGTTTCAGAGGCAGCAAGATTATTTCTTTTCTTTTTTTTTTCTTGTTTTAGACTCCTTTGGGGAATCAGGGCAGGGGAAGGGGAGTGAGAGAGACACAGAACCAAATGGTGGGATGTGCTCCTGATCACCAATCACGTCAGTGAAGCAATGGCAGCTTTATAGTTAGCTCCGAAACCCTGACAGGGCAATTCAAATGCCTCACTCTGACTGTTCTGAGCATCTCAGAGAAAATGGGGCATGACTTGCCCTAAGTTTTGAAAAAGTTTGACTTTTTCACGTTTGGTCCATCTCTAGCCAAAAAAAAAATCACCAAACCAAATTTCACAAAAAGTGGCAGCTCAAAAGATCCTTTGCAAGAATAAGATTTTCAAAAATGTGAAAATCCATTAAGGATCAATATTTAAGCATCTGAGAATCATGGTTTAACCTCAAGCTGTCTACCCATCCTATTGTAGCACTGCCATGCCACTAGTCATGCTGTGTGGAATTTTCAAATTCCGGTGATTTCAAATGTCTGATGAAATTCTGCCAAATTTCACAGGAAATGGAATGGTAGAATTATGCAGCAGAAAAATGCAGAGTTTTTCCGTAACATTTCCACAGAATCTTTTTCTAGGCATCTCAGTATTTTCCATGGAAGTGGTTGTGAAATGATTTTCAGCAGAAAAAAAATGCTGTTCCATGAAATATTATTCTGTAGATTGCAGCAGGCAGAATTCCGCAGAAGAATCAACAAATTCCAGAAGAATCTCCACTGGCAGAATGGTAATTTCATGCTAATTTCACCAAAGGAATTCCCCGTTATACACAGCACTAGCCACTAGCACGTATGTGTATACATATGTGTGTGTGTGTGTGTGTGTGTTGTGTATGTGTATTGAGTGATATTTTCCATTATTAATGGTCATAAACCATGAAATAGTAACTATTATTACTTCTTTTTTAAAATGTAAGTTTTATTGAAGCAAAGTCAAGATAATACAATACATAAATACAATACCATTACACTGAGAGTACTAGATTGGAGTAGAGACAATGAAAAACATAGCAAGCAATAATCATACATTCTTACTTATGACCGAAGAACTACATCCAAGTACCCTGCTGATAATATTGATATCTGATAGGGGACCGCATGACCCCCCCCCCCAATATAACTAATGATTTGTAAATCACATCTATCAAAATGTTTATAGATTTCCTCTCCAAGGCACCAGAGGCCCGATAACACAGCCATCCATGTTACTACTTCTTTGACATTATAAGTAGGATTCTACTTCTAATAAAAAGAGATTCAGTGACATTTGCATCCTGTTAGGCATAAAACAAAACAAAAACCTTCAACCATACCACCCTTCTGACAGAAACTAATGCATACATTATTACAGTATATTCAGAGTAAATTTACCATTGCTGCTAAATGACAATGCTCGTGTTCCTGCTAGCTAGTATTTGCATTATTCTGAAACAGCAGCTTTGTGCTCATTAAGATTATCACATACCATGAAAATTAAAGAGAAATACTGCAGTGGTGTCAGTATTTTGGCTGGAACACTAACATTGATTTAAGAAATATGGATGTTTGCTTCCTTTCCCTTTCTGTACTTGCACAGAGAGGTTGGATGAGTTCTAATGCTCCTGGCTAAGGTTTATTGGAAGAAAAAGAGTTTGGGTGCTTTATCACCCATGCTCCTGCCTTAACTGTTTTGTAGTATAAGTTGTTATAATACATGGATGGGACCTTTTCCCCATAGGAGCCCATTATTGTATATTTCCCTGTATATCTCATCAATTAAACCTACATTCCAAACAATTAAAGTGGCATACCTCCCAATTAAAGCTGCATACTTCCACACCAAAAGCTGAATACTGTGGGAAAAAAACACCCGTAGACCAACATTATGACCACCAAAACAAACAACTTAATGAACAATTACATCAATAAGAACATCAATGAACACACCAGCTGAACAGTTAAGAATTGTCTATGCTAACGAGCACACCTGATAAGCCCCCTGACAAAAACACAGCCTTACCTCGGGGAAGGGAAAGGGGAAATTGTTTTAACTAGGAATGGCACACTAAGCCAAAGCTTGTTTCCAGATGTGACCTAGGAACACAAGGCAGTTAAATGACTTGCTCAGGATCACACATTATGCAAGTGGAGGCTGAGAGATTCAAACCCAGGTCTCAAGGTTTGCAGTTTAGTGCCCTTAACCACTGTGCTATACTGCCTTCTAACAAGCTTCCTGAGAAAAACACAGCCTTCAGTTACAAAAAAAGGCACCATTCCCATGTATGATATAAAATAAATGTTAGGCAACTGTGGAATACAAGGCTACATATCTATCTCAGAGGCTAATTAGGGCAATAATGCTACTTGTCCTTCAAGTTCGTGGCTTACAGCCCCAATTAGCCCCCTCAATAAGTATGTATCCTTGTATACCACAGTTGTCTAGCATTTATTCTATAAATAATGCCTTGCTGGATATGATTCTAATTAGTTTACAGAACTGTAGATTGCTGTTACACAAGACATGACAGGGTACGAGTTAGATTGAGATAACTGCCCACCCAGGGGAGTAGTGAGGCCTGACACCACAGGTTATGGGCCTTACAGCCCCTTGAAGGGCAGTTATCTCAACCTAACCCATACTCTGTCATGTCTTATAGAATGGGTAAACTGAGAAACAATTCGAATAACAAAAACATTTGTTAGAAGTAACTAATAAAAAGTAATCCCTTCCCACCTGTCAGTCATCTTTCTTTCCACACACTAGATAGATTGAAAGTTTATTATAGAATACAGGAATTCAAATGTCTGCAGAATTCCTCTGGCAGAATGTTTTCTTCCTCACACACAGCAAAATCCCTTACATGGAGCCAAGTTCTCAATTTTATAGGTATATATGGCAGGGTCAGCAGCAGAAATTACACTGGCAAGCAGGTCTATGTAAGGGGGGGGTCATGTTTACCACAGAGACACCATGAATAACGCTGTGAAAAGTACAATGCAGTCCCTTTCTAATGGGAATGCTTATAACTCCCATCCATCTCAGGTGATCTATTTTGGGAATGTATTCCTTCAAAGGAGAACTGCACTGAACCAGAAAGTCATTTTTTTCCCAGTAGAAGATGATTCTGAGTACTGGTTACATTTTATATTATATTATATTATACAATGGCAGGAGAATTGCTTGTTTCCTGATTGGTTACTCTGTGCCTGGAACAGTGATGTTATTGAACAACAACATCACTGGAAAAAGGCCAGGCACACAGGTGACCACAGAACAGCAACAGAAATCCTCCCTCCCCACACAAGCCACCGTGAAGCACAGTGCCCTGAACCCGCTACAGCTTACCTTCTCCCCCAAAGAGCAGCTACGTGCCTTACTTTACCATTCACAGGACTCGCATCAAACAGAACATTATAGCCTACAAAAAAAAGAAATTAAATTCTCATACCAGTTTTTCCCCCGAGCTGAGTGGTTTCAGAGAATTGTGCCAACCGTAACCACTGGTCACGCGCTTCACAGAAGCCACTCAGTTCCGGGACATATAAAAACCAAAAGGATTCACAAGCAAAGTATTTAGAATGTTTAAAAAGCCATTACTGAAAACTGCTTTCTCGTTTCTCATACCAGTTTTTCCCCCGAGCCAAGTGGTTTCAGAGAATTGTGCCAACCGTAACCGCTGGTCACGCGCTTCAGAGATGCCACTCAGTTCCGGGACACATAAAAACCAAAAGGATTCACAAGCAAAGTATTCATAATGTTTAAAAAGCATTTCTGTTTTCTTTGCCATGTAAAAAAGTATCAGACACGGACAACAAAATGAAAGGGACAGAGACAGGAGTGAGTGACAACAGACAGGAAACATAAACTGCGAAACATACAATGCCATCTACTGGTCAGCTATAGTAATAACGGACTTTTTTATGTAAATGTAAACCAACACATGCAAAAAAACTGAAAATGCATTTAAAATTTTTTTTTTTCTTTCTACTTATTTATTTATTTTTACAGATGAGTCATTGTATAATAGCAATAAGGCACTCCAGAGTGTGTGTTATTGTGTAATAACGTCACTCCTGGGGTGGCAGAGGCACTCGGCTTCGCCTGTGCTTTGACCCACCCAGGAGTGATGTTATTACACAATAACACACACCTGTCGTGCCTTATTGCTTAATTATATTATATTATATTATATTATATTATATTATAGTTTTGGTAAGTGGATAAGGCCCACTAGGCATGAGTGTCTGCTTTCAGAGGTGACCCGGGAGCATTTAGGTGGTTAAGTGACTTGCTTAGAGTCACACAGTATGCAAGTGGAGGTTGTAGGAATCAAACTCAGGTCTGCTGGATGTACCAAGCTCATTCACAGCTCGTTATTCTGACCTGTAAGCTATACTGCCAGCCTGCAGTCTGTTATTGTTCCATCTATATAGGCTTTTTAGTAATCTCACTGGGTGTTTCTGCTTTACAGTATGGTGGTAATTGAAAAGGTTTTTTCTGGAGTTCAGTGGCCAAGCAGCCAGCCACTCCCACTTCCTGAGGTATATAAGCAGTTCCTCTCAGCCTCATTGTGAAGCACTTTTTCTTTGCAGCCAAAGGCTCTGTCCGTCTGTCCTCTGAACTGATTGGGACCTACAGGGCTGGCTGAGTGCCCCCCTTGCTTGTCTTTGCTGGATTTCTGTGTTTATTTTCCTGATTCTGGTTTGTATTGTGCCTTCGGCTGCATGTGTGCTTCTTTCTTTGTTTCCTGTTCTGTGTTTGTGTGTCTTTGGTTTTGTTTAGTTTTTGGGGCTTTGTTTCTAAACTCCTAGCATATTGTTCCAGAGCTCCTACTATTTGCTTTCAGTCACTCAACTCTCAAACTACTGCAGTGTAACTGCAATCATTAGTTGTGTGCTTCAGCTTAACCATAGCTGCTCCATGTTGCATACTCAATTGATTTCACCTGACTAAGGCTTACACTGAACCTAGCTATGCAGCTCAATCATGATCTCTCCTTCTGCTTCCCTCATTATAACAGCTTCATTGCACTGCCTGGCTACACCTGCTTTCAGAACAGTGTGTCTCCTTATTTATGTTTATTGCAGTTACAACTCAGTGTACTCCATACAGATGTTGCTTTTATATTTATTCACACTGTTATTCTCTGAGGTCAGCTAAAAATGCTCCTGTTGAGGCTGCTAAATTTTCTGTTCTAAATCCTGCCTTTGCCTCCAAAAATCCTTACCGTATTTTTCCCCTTGATTTGGCTTTTAAATGTCTGGCTGACTTGCCCCACTATTCAGTGCTGTTTCATTGCTACTACGTTATGCAGACCTACATGCAGGTCCACTTACTATTCTGTTTACTGACCTACGTACAGGTCCATGCTTGCTTATGCAATCAATTGCTTTTGCCTACTGCATCCTCTCGATTTCAGCCTCTGGGATGTCTGCTGCACTCAATCTGCTTTCAACCTTGCAAGGTCTCAGCACTCACTGCTCATTATGATCAGCACACTGTGCTCAATCAGCTCACCAGCTTCTCAGCTCTCAATCTAATTCTGGGTCATGCCAGCCATTCTGTTCTTGTGCAGGGTCCCTGAAGCTGACAGTCTCACTCTGCATTTAGTCCGCATCTTGAGCGTGTCCAACTTGGGGCAGGATCCTTCTCACCTGGCCCATGGCTGGGAATGTCCTCACCCCGGGCTTGGCTTTAGCTGCCTGCTATGTGACAGCAGCTCCTGGTGTAGAATTTAAGACTAGCAGTGAAGGGTGGTTACAACAATCTCCTTTGGCTCTAGTGTTCCACTGTAACAGTTAGCCATTGACTTTAGTGGTTTCTCTAGCATGGCACCTTCACTGCATTCTCCCTACAACTGCCTCTGGTTCACCTGGTTTGAGTTTAGGGAGGGTAGGCCAGGTGAGTGCCTCAGTAGTCATTGCTCTCCTCCTCCACCTTGGTTGCAGGTATTGTTGCAGAGTTTTCTCGCAACCTTCCATGGTGTTCCTGCCAGAGGGTTTGAGTGAGAGCCTTCCTCCAAATTGGAATATTTTCTATCTCCCTTTAATTGGGCTTTCCAAATTGCCGCTGCAGAGCCATCACTAAATAAGCTATTCCAAGCCTGGAGGGAAGGCAACCTAGGTCTCTGATCCCCAGAGATTTCCTCCTCATAGGTTTTTTTTTCTCTCCTCCATTGCCTCAGGTCATAACTGTTAGTTAGCATAGTAGTATCCCCTAGTTTCTTTAGGTAGGTTCCACTGTTGGATGGAGGTGGAGGATGTCCTGCTGTTCCCTCTCTCCTTAGAGGATCCCCTCATTTTCAATGCAATCCATTAGCATCTTGCTACGCAAACCTGGGAATTTCATTCTGTTATCAAACTGAGCATCTCATTACATTATCAAACTGTCTATGCTTCTGTACTACGTTACAGTTACTGCTACTATGTCACAGTTACTGCTTGCTTATATGCTTCATGTCACCTCATTCTTTTGGGATATGCATGTACTACATTTTTTTTGGGGAATTCCTAAGGTACCTTTAGCCATGGGAATTGTCCCATGCCATCTCTATCGGTGGAACCCTCTCCGAGGGTTCCTTGCCTTTTGCACCCCTACAGGGTGGTAATTCCTCTGGAACAGAGAGTGCGAATGGCCAAAAACCAACTGAACTAACACAGTTGCACAAGCATAACACTATAGTGGCTGTGTAGGACAGTGAATTGGAAAGGCTTTGCCTGGAGTTTGGTGGCCAAGCAGCCAGCCACTCCCACTTCCTGAGCTATATAAGCAGTTCCTCTCAGCCTCATTGTGAAGCACTTTTTCTTTGCCCCACCATCCTCCCCTCCTCCTCCAGTGGCAGCACTCTCTCCTTTGGGGGATTCCTAAGGTACCTTTAGCTGCGGGAATCATCCTGTGACACCTCTAGGGGTGTAACCCTCTCTGAGGGTTCCTTGCCTTTCGTATCCCTACAGGGTGGTAATTCCTCTGGAATAGAGAGATTGCGAATGGCTAAAAACAAACCAAACTAACACAGTTGCATAAGCATAACACTATACTGGCTACGCAGGACAGTGAAGACCATTTTAAAACTGTATGATGTAGTTTATGTCCCTCTAAGCCACAGAGTTCTGTAATAGAACATGGATGCATTATGTCAACAGTAGAAGAATAGAACAGGAACATAAACAACATCATACAGACCTAAAATGGTTCTTACCAGCAGCATGTAAATCAAAAACACCAACTAACATACTAACATACTAATTGCCAAGAGATTAGGCCTTATGGTCTATTGAGTCTGCTCAAACCTCAGATCCCTAGTTGGGTGCCAAGGCCCCCCCCCCTTGTGTTCCAGAAACCCCTATCATCCATCCCCACCCCCCTGGGCCAGGCCATCATCTGATACATCCACTTTCTGTGTCTGTCTCACCCTCTCTTGAAGCCCTCCACTGTGGATCTCTGAATCAGCTCACCAGGCAGCGCATTCCAAGGGTCCACCACCCTCTCAGTGAAAAACCTCCTCCTCTTTTCCCCCCTCACCCTTCCACCTTCCAACTTCAAACCATGCCCTCTGGTGATATCTCCCTGTTTTAGTCTAAAGATCCCCTCCATGTTTACCCTATTTATTCCCTTTAGGTACTTGAAGACCTCAATCATGGCCCCCCTTGTCTCTTCTCTCCTCCAATGAAAACAGGCAGAGCTCCTCAAGTCTGTCCTCATAAGTCAAATCCCCTAGTCCTTGTATCATCTTAGTTGCCCTCCTCTGTACTCTCTCCAGGATCTGTATGTCCCTCTTCAAGTGTGGTCTCCAGTACTGTACTCAGTACTCAAGGTGTGGTCTAACCAGTCCATTGTACAGTGGCAGAATCACTTCCCTGCTCCTAGAGGTGATCCCCCTTACGATGCATCCCAACATCCTGTTTGCCTTGCTAGCCACTCTCCTGCACTGCTCAGAGTTATTCATACATGCATCCGCCATGACCCCTAGGTCTTTTTCCCCTATTGAGGCCTCCAGCGCCTCCCTTCCCAGGGTGTACCTGTGTTTAGGGGTTCCCCGCCGAAGATGTAACACCTTGCACTTGATGATATTGAAATTTAATTTCCATGTGTGAGCCCAGCTTTCCAGGGTGTCCAGGTCCCCTTGCAGGCCAACCTTCCCTCTTCCCCCTCAACTACTGCTCCCATCTTGGGGTCGTCAGCGAAGAGACCCATTTCACACCCTATACCCTTCCTGATGTCCGATATGTATGCATTAAACAGGATCGGACCCAGGACTGAGCCCTGCGGTACCCCACTACCGACCTATCTAGGGTTTGAGAGCTCCCCACCGACCACTACTCTCTGGGTGCATCCAGCTAGCCAGTTTTCAATTCATCTGACCATCAAAGGGCCTACTCCCAACCCCATCAGTTTCTCCACCAGACCATTGTGGGGGACAGAATCAAAAGCCTTGCTGAAGTCCGAGAATAATACATCCACAGGCTTTCCCCTGTCTATTTCTGATGTTACCCATTTGTAGAACTCCACAAGATTGGTTTGACATGAGCTACCTGGCACAAACCCATGTTGCGACTATCCAGACCTCCCACCTCCTCCAAGTAACTAGAATGATTAAAAGCCTGGATAGCTAAAGAAATAAGAGAATTTCAACCAGTATTTAAACAAATTCTGGTCAGAACTAATATGGCTGCTTTAGAGTGATGGTCTGAGGGTAAACTACTCAAACGTCCTGCCACAGCTGACGGTGTACTTATATCGGTTCAACAAATCAAAAGGAACAACAGGCACGAGACTGTAGTCCAAGAGTAACACCAATTTGTGGAGATAAAAAAATCCAGACTGGATCATTACCTCCAGCTGCAGGAAAATTTTACTAAGTTATAGCCACACAGAGAGTGCAGCATTTACCTAGTGCTTCAGACATAAGCTCAGCTGTGTTATTCATTAGGGGGGGCCTCCTGATAAAGAACCGAGTTTAAGTCTGAAGCAGCAGGTAAGTGCAGTGCTCTGACTCTGTATGGCTATTAGTGCTCTCTGCTTGGCTTTAGCATAAAAACATGTTCCTACAATTGAAAGTACTCATCCAAACTGTTTTTTTTTTACCTCTACAAATTGGTGTTACTGCAGGAGTGTGGTCCCCTGCCTGCTTTAACAATAAGGACACCCTTGGAGTGAAGTAGCTTTCAAAACACTGAGTCACTCAGGTGGTGGGGTGGCTGGGGCTCCAAAATGCTGCAAGCATTTTCAGGTTTAGAATAGAATAGAATAGAATAGAATAGAATAGAATAGAATTTGGTATATGCTTGCATGTACAGTTACTGTGTCTCATGGTTATAAAAGTGCATTCTTGAGTTTTTCGGGTGACAGAACTGCAAAGTGAAGCTGAGTAGCGCTGGGATACAAAGGACTTGAGCAGAAACTCTTGCAGCTATAAAACACATGGGAACTGTACACATAAATATATTATAAATCATATTGAAGATTTCTGTTAAGAAATGCAATATTTTTTTTTATCATATCACTATTTTTCCACCTTGCTGTGGCAACTTACCAGCAGGGCCATCCAGCCACTGACCCTGTCTGCCGGCAGAGCACCAGGCTCACTCGCATGATGGGGGATCCGGCATGGGCATTGCCAGTCTGCTGCAGGGCCTACCCGTACCCTGTTCAGCCGGCCCGGCCCCGGACCCCCCCCCCAGTGTGATTCCACAAGAGTTCTCCCGGTGAGGCAGGGTGTGGCTATCAGGCTGCACAGTCATGTCTAGCCATTTTTACTCCATTAAGGTCCCCTGATGGAGCACAGGCATGCAATGACGTTTATGTACTTACGTGCAGACATCCGCCACACTCCCCCTCTACTAACACCTGCATCTAAAGTACCCCCTGGGCATCCCCAGGGGCCACTGTAGTGCAGTGTACTTTCCCAGCCCACCCCAGGATTAGGAGAGCTGTCGGCAGATGCTCAATCCTAGTCCTCCCCTGCTGACCCCCGACAACCCGGGTCACCGGCGTGGTGCAAGGTGTGGTATCCAGTGCCTCAGCCCTCAGCACCACCGGGCTGCCAAATTGAATTTAAAGAGCAGGTTTCTATTCTGCAAACTTTCAGTCCCCCTCAACATAAATGGCACCTTACCAGGCACTTAATCCATACAACCATAAAGTTAATTTTTGGCTCGCTATATTTATAGAAATTGCACTCATAAAAAAACACTGTGGAGCGGGTAGACAAAATGCTTCTACTTCCTTATGTAGAGCCACGCCGCCACACTAGTACATTTTGTGATGTCTGTACAAGAATGGCTTGGAGGCATGCTCCATGAACTATAATACGGACAGTTTTCAAAAACATTTTTTATACTGTTAAGTGCCTACATTGAGAAAGGAAGGCCACCGCTCAACTAACAAAGCCATCCTTTCTCAATGTTGGCACTTAACAGTATAAAAAAATTCTTAATGAAAACCGAACCGATATAGTCTATGGAGTACGCCTGCCGTACCTCTTGTACTGACATCACAGAATGTGCTACTAGTAGTGTTAGCAGAGGAGGAGCGCGGCGGACATCTGCACGTAAGTACATGGACGTCATTGCATGCCCTCACTCCATCGGGGGACCTTAATTGAGGAAAAATGGCTGGGTACTGGTAAATTGCTCTCTTACAGAATACTACTGGCAATACTGAGTGTGCGGGATTCACTTTGGGGAAAATTCATTTTGCCTTTTTTTTTACACCTAAACAGATATAGAAGGTACTGAATAGACAGGGCATTTAGGAGAATGATAACTATCTTTAGGCTAGGAGAGGGTTGATGCAGAGAATCATCATGGACAGCAGGCAAATACTGGGATCACTGTGGGAAGGATAGCAGGCAAAACAGCTGAGCACAAGAAAAAGAAGAATACATGTAGGGATCTGCCAGTTATTCTTTTTATTGAATTGTAATATATGTAACATCATAACAACCAGGCTTAACCATGTTAGGATCTATGCATCACTCAAATCATGGCAGGTCTTGGTATATATGCAAGGGCTAAAAAAGGAAGGGAAAGGGTAGCATACAGGGGAGGGGTATGCAGGGCTAGGGTATGGGGGAAGGGAACATAAGTGTTATGAGAGGAGGGGTGGTTATAAAGGAAATAAAGGGGAGGGGACAGAAGAGGATTGCAAAAGTTGCTGAAATCAATATAAATACAATTCTTTAAGTGTGGGTTCACCTTTCCAATTTCATTCATAAATATAGACACAAAAAGTTTAGATTGAAGTTTAGAATGAATTTGTGTCTTTATCTAGGTTAACTTTGTTTGCAATATACTGTACACTTGATGTTGGAGAGAAACAGATGTATACTATTATTCGTTTCCCTGTATTTAAAAGTTGCCACAATAAGGAGACTAAGTTCCATATTACTAGCAACCAGAGGGACAGGCAAGGGTTAAATCTTCTTTTGAGATCTGCTAGTTTAGATCTAAGAATGTCTGTAATCTGATACATCATCCTGTAATTTCAAACTGCCTTCAGAATCAGAGGCAAGTAAACCCTTAAACAGTACTAAAATAAAAAATATTGGCACAACACAGTTTAAACTCTCTCTAGGTCTTGCCCCAATGTTCCAATGTACTCTGGTCAGGTTGTTAGTGCTGCTCAGGATGTTTTTTCCTTTAATTTTACAGGATTTTAAAGGCTGGCTGTCAGTGTTGACAGCTGATCAGCTGTTTGTTGAATGAGCAAAGACACCCTCTCTGATTTGAGTGGCTCAGTTCTTTTGAAGTACAAGCAGTTGAAGAAGAGTAGTGTCACTCTGTGTGTGTGTGTGTGTGTGTGTGTGTGTGTGTGTGTGTGCACGCGTGCACGAGCGCACGTGCGAGAGCGAGCATGGCTGGGTTCTGTTCTGTGATGCTGAAACTTATAGTCCAGCTTCAGTTTGGATGGAAAGCCATGCAGAACAGACCCAAGGGCACAGTTATTGAATGGGGTTCTAAAAATGGCTTACAAGGAACTGATAGTAGAAATATCTAACTGAAACTCACAGTCCATCAACGAAATAGTGCAATCAAGTGCTGGCAGGGGTTAAGGAGAGGGCAGACACAAACAGACCAATGCAATAAATTCAGAGAATGTGGAGAGTTTTGAGTCATGTCCAGTCTGAAGCACTCTGGGAAAGAACACAGTCGTATCCTGTAAGTCCCCACCCCAGTAATCCCCAAATGCCTGCAGGGCTCCACCCTTGCAGCCGTAGAAACAGATTCTACTGGGAAAAATCACTTGCAGAGTCAGAACAGTTCTCCTTTAAGGAAAGTTCTAGATTCTTGTATTCAACTAATGCATTTGTAACAGTTTTGCAGTGTCAGTGGCTCAGCAGGTTGTACATTTGATTCTGAGGCTGGAAGATCAGAAGGCTGTGTGGACCATCCCCACACAAGGAACTTGTGTTAAATCCCAATATTGATACTGTGGTGTAGCATGTGGGGGATGCTGCACTCCTGAGGTGCTGTCTTTCAGATGAGACAATAAACAGAGGTCCCGTCTGCCTGTTCTGGTGGTTGGTCAGATGGATGTTAAAGATCCCACGGCACCTCTTGAAAAAGAGCAGGCGAATTCTTTTGACAAGAATACTTATACTGAGCAAATAGAAAATATAATCAAGTCACTTAAATTTATAATCACCACAGTATGTTATACAAACCACATACCATTGGAAGGTTGACTTAATATTAGTAAAGTACACCATTACTCTGCATCAGCATAAACCATAATATCATACATATAGTGCTATCTGAAATTATTGTAAAGTATAATTTGTGATCCATGAAAAACCTTTCTAGAACTGATGAACAGTACTTTCTTGCAATGTACTACAGTAACACAGAAACATATAATTTGACAGCAGATAAGGACTGCTTGGCCCACCTAGTCTTCCCATGTTCCTTACTTACTGTCACACCATAGACCCTACTTGATCTCTGACGCTACCCCCCTTCCCTTTTCTTGCTTATAAAGTTCCCTTATACCTATTCCATGCCTTCTTAAACCCCGCTACAGTTTTTTCTCCCATCACCTCCTCAGGGAGACCATTTCAGGCATCAACCACCCTTTCTGTGAAGAAGTGTTTCCTTGCATTTCTCCTGACTCTCTCCCCCCAGCTTCATTGCATGACCCCTTGTTCTTGTGCACCCCTTTCTCTGAAAAAGGCTCCTCTCTTAAACCTTATTTATACCCTTGAGGTATTTGAAAGTCTCTACCATATCCCCCCTCTCCCTCCTTTCCTCCAGTCTGTACATATTGAGATCCTTCAGTCTTGCCTCATAGGGCTTTTGTTTTTTGCTCCTTACTTGCTCCCTGGCCCGCCTCTCCTTCTTGCTGCTCAAGAACCACCCCAACCCCCTCGCCCTGACCCCCTTCCACTCACCTCAGATTGCAGCCATCCAGGGGTGGCCCAGTGTTTTCTCTGCACCTGATGGATCCCTCTCCTCTGAGAGGGAAGGTGCCAGAAGGGGCAACCAGCGCACTCTACAATCAGTCCCTGGGCGCTGCTGAGGTGAATTCTGGGGCATCAGGCACTTGAGTTGGCAGGAGCCAGCAGCCATCATCTGGCCAACTAGGGAGCCGAGTTTCTGCTTTTCTCCCAGGGATGTGGTGTGCCATGGACATCTAGGTGATTGCCGAAGTTCACCACGTGCCTATGTGCAGTGGGGCTCACTTGAGCTGTCACACTCCCAGCCTCTGCCAGGAGGCAGCAGACAGCGAGCTGCATCCCCTTCCTCCCCCCGGAGAAGGTGAGCAGTCGCAGGATGCTCAAGCCTTCTCCACCCGGCTGGCTCTCCAGCAACCCGATCATAGGGCTTTTGATGCAGATCCTGCACCATTTTAGTTGCCCTCCTCTGGACTGCCTCAGCTCTGTCTGTGTTCTTTCAGAGAAGAGGACTCCATAACTGGACACAGTACTCTAGGTGGGGTCTCCCCAGATACTGATACAAAGGTATCACCACCTCCCTCTTTCTGCTGGTGATACCCCTCCCTATGCAACCTAGCATCCCACTGGCTCTCCCCACTGCCTTGTCACACTGTTTGGCCACCTTTAGGTCGTCAGATATGATAACACCCGTTCCATTAATTTCCCCACCACCACATTCTTTAATGTATATTCCCCTCATAGCTGTAGAAATCATATTAATAACAGCAAATGGTGGTATAGTTTTTGTTGAATTTGCAAAGCCTAACGAGCTTGCCATAAATAGTACTTGCAACATTAAAAATAAACTTGCAAGGTGGAAGAATGAAACTTATGCTATTTGTTATGATAAATTCCTAGCACCAATGCTTGATGATCCCTAGTCCCAAATAATGTTTCTTTCCAAACTTGACTCACTTGTGCCCCAAATTGCTTAGCATAGGGACAATCTATTAATAAATGAGTTTGTGTTTCTAATTGTTCTTGGCAACTTTCCCATGAGCAGTATTTTCCTGTATCTTTTTATGCTTAAATGAGTCCTTTATTGGCATTTCCCCATATATTCCCAGCCAATGTCCCACATTTGAGTGGATATACATGGATTACTGAGCTGTTTAGTGGCTACCTTGGTCATATTTTCAGGACAACTCATTTATTTTTATTTTATTTTATTTATTTATTCAATTCTAGGATTACAAAGACCTTTGAGCCAAGGCTCTTTTACAAAGGTTCCACGTCAGAGGCAATACGAACAGGGATGAAATGACACAAAATAAGGGAATAATAGTTATGGTACAACAACATTTGGTAATTAGAGACAGGATCATATAACACTCAGGTATGGAACCAAGTAGGAAACCTGTGGAATGACAGTAGGGCCTAGGTATAGAGGCAGCTGGTACTAGAGAACAAGGGGGGAAAACAAAGGGAGGGGACACAAAGATGCAGCCAGAGGCAGTTGTCAGATGATGGGGTGAGGGGTACAGACAAATAGGGTGAAGGGAAAGAAGGGTGGGGGAATGTGGGGAGCGGGGAAGGGTGGATAGGTGGGGGCGGTAGATTGATAATAAGTGCAAGTGGGTTACGTAGCAGCAACGGAGGAGGTAGAAGTGGTGGTATCAATGGCAGGACATGACAGCTCAGGAATAAGTGTAGCAGTCACAGGAGCTCGAGGCCATAAGATGAAGCCGTAGTCTAGTTTTGAAGGTACCAAGAGTTGGAGTTGAGGTGATGGCTGTGCTGAGGTTATTCAGCCAGACAGGAACGTTGACCCTGAGCAGTGCGGCAGCGGGGGATTTGAAGGGAGTTGAGTTTTAGAACCCCAGGTGATCTGCTTGTTGTTTCTGCTGTTGTGGAGCAGGGCAGTGACCCTCGGTGGCACAAGTACGAGGCAAATTTTCTTTGCCATTATGCAGGTAAGGAACTTTATATGATTTGAGAGTTGGAGCCAGCAGGTTTGTGCATATAGATCACAGGTACGTGTAAGTCGGTGTGCCCCAGTGATAAGCTGACATGGCTTGTTGAGGGCTGTTGAGATACGTCTGAGAGTAGTCATAGTGGCAGAACCATAGACGAGGAGTCCGTAGTAAATAATCAAGACCATGGAACTCTGAACGGCAAGCTTCAGTGCTCAGGGTGTGAGATGTTGTCTGTGCCTGTAGAGGAGGCCAAGGCAGGTATTTGCAGCTTTAGCCACGCTTTTGACATGTGCCTTGTAGGAGAGGTTGGTGTCTAGCAGTATCCCAAGGTATTTGAAGAAATGGACCTGTTTGATGATATTCCCTTGTGACGTGGAGATAGTCGGGGGTGTAGCTTGTGTCTATTGTGAGAGCTGCAGAAAAGCATAGACTTTGTTTTCTTATGGTTAAGGATGAGTTTGTGATTAGAGAACCACTTCTCAACAGCACTAAAACCAAGCTGGAGATTTTGTTGTAATGATATGGGGTCTCTGTGGGATGAAAAGACGACTGCATCATCTGCATAGAGGATGATTTTCTCTGTGGAAGATTGTGGTAAGGAATTTAGAAATAGGCTGAAAAGTAGCGGGCCAAGTATCAAACCTTGAGGGACACCAGAGCGAACTGGCAAGGTATCAGAGAGAGTACTGGCAATTTTCACCCTTTGTGTGCGGTTTTCCAAGTAACTTTTGAACCACTGTGCTGAGTCTGGAGAGAGTCCAATGTTCATGATTTGGTTGACCAGTAGCTGATGGTGGACAGTATCAAAAGCCTTAGAGAGGCCGATATAAACTGTGCCAGTAAGAAGGCCCATGTCAAGAGAACTATGTACAGCTCCCAGTGAATTCAAGAAGGGCAGTGGAGGTGCTGTGTCCCTTTCTGAATCCGTGCTGTTGCTCGCACAATAGATTGTATTTGGCGAGGTGGTTGGTTAGTTGGTCTGGCACGATACATTCAAGTGCCTTGGAGAGAGGGGCAGAATAGAAATTGGGTGATAGTTAGCATGGCTAGCCTTATCACCACTTTTGTGAACTGGAGTGATGGTAACAGTTTTCCATCTGTCTGGGAATTGACTGGAGTGGAGAGAGAGAGATTCAGGATTTTGGTTAAGGGACGAAGAACTTCCTCGCGAGTAAGTGACAGTAACTTAAGGTCAAGGTTGTCACCACTAACTCTGGATTTAGAGATGGCAGCTGTGATGTATCATCACGCTTTATTCAAGTTTATCTCCTGAAAGTAGAAGTTGGGTTATTAGTCTGAGCAACACGGGCATTTGAGAAGCAGGTGTCTTCATTAAAGAAGTCAGGGGGGAGGACGGCACTAAGGTCGGTAAATGCTGTGTTAAAGGTGTTAGCAATTGTCGTGGTGTCAAGAGTAGTGACCCCATCAACTATCAGCATGACTGGGGGGGTTTGGTTGTTTTACTGTGACTTTCTTGATGTTATCCCAGAAAGCACGACCATTTCCCCAGGCGTTCAAGAGTGCATCATTATAGTAGGAGCTTTTGGTAAGTCGGATGGCTTTGGTACAGGCATTCCGGACTTGTTTGTATTTTTGTATGTCTGATAGCTTGCCTGTGGCTTTGGCCACTGCCCAGAGATGGTTCCCTAGCTTTCAGTTGTTAGAGGAGCTTGGAGTTTATCCAGGGGTTACAAAGTGTTTTGGCTTTATGTTTTTTAGCAGGTGCAAAGAGGTCACAGGCCTTGTTAAAAGTGGCGATGAAGGAGTTGAGGGCCACATTGACATTTGTAGCTTTGTAGATGGGTTGCCAGTCTTGTAGACTCAGGTATCATTTGAAATGGGAGAGTTGCCCATGTGGGAGGACCCTACTATATATGATTTTGGGGGGTGGCTTGAGAAATTTGTTGGACCATTCACAAATGACTGGGGAGTGGTCACTGAGGGAGTCCGGGAGAACGGAGGTATGAGAGATCCGGGATGGGTGGTTAGTAAGTACCCAGTCCAGGAGGGTACTAGTGCCAGTCTTATAGTTTGTCCTAGTAGGGGTGTCGACCATCTGTGTGAGGTTGGCAGCAGCTATGGCATCTTATGAGCTCCTACATCTGATGCAAGCCAATTAATGTTGAAGTCTCCTAGAAGGATAAGTTCGGAGTCAGGAGGTTGGGAGTTGATGAACTTGAGGACATCATTGAATGCCATTGGCTTGGTCCCGGGGTGGAATGTAAATGGTGACGATTGTGAGTGCTTTGTGATTAGGTCCAAGGAGTGGTTTTATGGGTAGGATCTGGATCGAGGGCTCAGGCATCAGTGTATCAATGGGGTGCACCATAAAGGTGTCTTTGACATAGACGACACAGCCCCCTCCTTTCTTAGAGATGCAATCCAGTCTAATAATGTTGTACCTTGTAGGGTTATCGCCAGGTCTGGTACTTTTGGCGTCAGCCAGGTTTCCACCACAGCTAGGATGTCAGGGTTGTGTTGCCTTACGAAGGACTGAAGTGCGTCAAACTTAGGTGGCAGGCTACAGATGTTTAGGGTTGCTAGGAGAAGAGCACCGGCAGTTGATTTGAAGCTTGGGCTGCATGGTCCAGGGTTTGGATGAACATTGCCTGAGATCAGTAGGATGAGGAGAAGCAGTATTAAGGAGCAAAGACGTAGTTCCTTAAGGCCTAATTTATAACGTCATTTGATGAGGGAGTCGTAGGCGGGTTCCAGTTGGTAGCAACTGGGCGATGAAATCAGCTGGAGCAAGGATAAGCAGGCCGGCCCACAGGGCTTAGTTGCTTTTAGCAGTAGCCAAGTACTGATCATAGGCGGGCCATATATTTTAGTTCTAATAGGAGGTCAAAACAGCTGTCAATTAAATGTGCATATATCTGCTTTCTACTACTAGACTGAACTGCTGTCATGGGCAACTTCCATATTTTGATCTTTCTTATAGTTATGAGCATATAGTTAGCTGTATCATGATGATGAAAATAACAAAGACTGAGTAGAGTAATACTGGAATTATTACATGCTATTGTTCGATTCAGTAGTTGAAAGAAGGCATGTTAAGAACAGCAGCACATCACACTCGCCATTTTGAGTTTCGTGCCTTTCCAAGTTGCCTTGAAGAAGACCGAGGAGCTTGAAAACGTTTGGCGGTGTGTGGATGTGCTGATTATTTTTAACATGCCTTTCTTTTCAGAACTACTTTTGAATCAGACAACCAAACATGGTTATTAATTCCCAGTATTTGCCTTAGCACAGTCTTTTGTTATTTTTTCATTCAAGTTTTACATCTGAAGTTTGGTGTCTGCATCTGGTGGCCACCCTTTGCTTTTTGGTAACATGACAATGGTCTTTTAATCTACTGACCCACTTTCCTGTGTACCACTCTCCTATTCAAGGTAAAAGCCAATCCATTACTACTGGAACCCATGGCTTCTTTGCTTCCTTTAAGACTAGTGTAATATTATAGTAAATAAAGACTGACATAAAAAAAACTACTGGGTTTATCATTTTAACCCCATCATTCATTATAGACCTATAACAGAATTCTCTTTTAATAGAGTTTAATCCACTGCTCCATAGGCCCTGGAAGAATAAGCTGCATAATTTCACCTCAAGGTCTGGGGTGGGGGGAACTACGCTAACATATAGAAAAGTAGGCAATAATAATGTCCAGACTAAAATCACCCTCTTCCACTTTTCCATCTAGACAATTTCAGTTGTGCCTGTTCTATACAGATCTGCTAATTCCTTGCTGCCATATCTCCATTCCCGATGGTCAACTCTGAAATTTTCAATGTCGTACTTGTTATTTCTATATTCCCTATGTGCACGCCTGATGTCTAGTCTGTTGGATTTCCTATTGGGATCCCAGCACTTTTAAAATAATTTATCATAGCCCCTGCTATCTGTGAGAATCTTTCAATAGTGTCTTTAAGTGCTGTCCTTCTGCTCTGCTGACTGAAGTGAATGCATAATTCTATTCCTCTAATATGTGGGTGTTTCTGGATCAATCTAAGTAAACGGTCCAAAGTAAAAATATAGAATAAGGGACTTAGTGGGCATCCCTGTTTGACTCCTCTTTTAACCATTACCATGGAGCCTAATGTTAAATTTCCACAAGGAATTACAGAAGATCCACTATATAATATTTGAAGCCATGCTAAACATTTCTCTGGTAGACCACAGAGTTAAAGTATATTAAACAGATAAGCATGTGGTACCTTATCAAAAGCTTTAGCCTGATCTATTGATATTAAGTATCCACTTATCATACCCTTTTGTCCCATTTCCCAATGTTCTCTCAGGTGAATGAGATTATCTGAAATAGTTCTCGTAGGAATTTCACCGTTGTGTGTTGATGTTACTCTTTTAGCCAGTATTTTTGCTAATATTTTCAAATTTGTATTCAATTAGCACAAATGTCTCTGGTTTGTAATCTATGTTTTAGTACCCTTTCTCAAACAAAAAGATCAAAACAGCATGTTGCACATGCAGAACACTCACCACCTCTAATACATGGACACCTGGGTCTGTACATTAAAATCTTATTTTATTATTAAAAGGACATACAGACATGACCTGCCTGATGCGTTTTGGATCACTTGACCTTTATCAAAGGCATGTTGCATAGTGGATGGTGGATCGTCAGTCTCTAATATGTAATTAAACAATTCTTTTAATACTACTCCAAGATCATCTTTAAATGTTTTATAACACTCCGATGGTGACCCATCTAACCCTGGAGCTGTATTATTCTTTAAACTTTTAATTGCCCCGTCTATTTCTGAAACTTGGATGGGGGTGATAAGATTATTCAATACTGTATCTGGAAATGATGAAATATCCCTTGTATCTATTATGGAAGTGTCCCATTTAGTCTCAACTGAGATTCCAAACTGTTCTAGCAAATATAAATTAATAATGTCCATAATATCATTTTGGGATGTGAATCATTTTCCTCCTTCTATTTTACTCAACCCATAGATCTGTTTATGCAGTAGTATGTCCTGGCATCCTGAAAACATATCCAAAAGTTGTGATTTCCCCTGAATTCTAAATTTCACTTCTTGTTCCAATGAAATTGCCCTTTTGTACTAATATACTGTCATTTCCTCTTTAACTTGTTCAATCTTGACAGTAAGAATCTATGGTCCAGATATTCAAACTGCGCCAGGCTGTGGCGCAAGCTTGGGTGCAGCTCAACTTGGTTGCGCAGGGGTATGGACTGGGCGATATTCAACGGAGCTATGCCATGGCTCAGCAGCATTGAATATCGCACCCTGGCCACCCGCAGTGTGCATGGTGCATTGGCACTGCGCAAGCACAAGTGGCCAGAGTGGAGCATGGGGATGCGCTAGTGCAAGTTCCATTGCGCCATGCACAGCAACTGCGATATTCAGAAGTTGACATGCAAATGGGGCCATAATGTATGCAAGGTGCACATGGGGCCATTTGCATGTCATTATGGCCCCATTTGCTGCAGGTGCACCGATCCCCGATGACTTGCGCCTGGTGCACTGCCAGGCAGCAGTCGTCAGGGACCGACGCACCCTGCAGCCGGCAATGTGCTCCACAGCCCGATCGCAGGTACATGTATAAAAAAATAAATAATCCCAATATCCCTGGTGGTCCAGTGGACCGCTATCTACCTGATCGCGGGCATCTGTATAAAAAAATAAGAATTCCAATATCCTTGGTGGTCCAGTGGAGTGCTATCTGCCCGATCATGGGCATTTTTTACTAAAACAACATGTCCAATATCCCTGGTGGTCCAGTGGCTGCTATCTGCCTGATCGCGGGCATTTGTACTAAAAAAAATGTCCAATATCCCTGGTGGTCCAGTGGATCGCTATCTGCCTGATCAGGGGCATTTGCATGGCACAACATGTTCAATATCTCGGTGGTCCAGTGACGCTATCGCTCAATCACGCATTTGTACTAAACCTGTTCATTATTTTCAGGTTCGGTGACCTTCGCTCGATTGGCATTTGCAAAGACTTTGATCCCCGGTGGTTTGGTTTCTCTCTCGCCACTGAGCTCACCGCCGCCCCCGCCCCGGCCGCTGTGCCGCCCGCCGACTGACACCTTACAGACAGCGTGAGCTAGGCGCAGTAGTCGAGTCGGACACACATTCCAGATATGTCACGATCCCATTCACATATCTGAATGTAGTATGGTGTTGCACGCCCATTGGTCACGCTGGGACCAATGGGCGACAGCACACTGGAGGTGTCAGTCGGCAGGCGGGTGTGGTGCTGCCTCCCGCCGGCTGGACCGGGGAGCGGGCTGGTGGGGCTCAGTAGGCGGTGAGGGGGGTACTGTACCACTAGACCACCAGGGATATTGGGGAATTCACTTTTTTTTACCAATGCCCACGATCGGGCAGATAGCGGTCCACTGGACCACCAGGGATATTGGAAATTTTTTTTCGACAAATGCCCGCGATCGGGCAGATAGCAGTCCACTGGACCACCAGGGATATTGGACATTTTTTTTAGTACAAATGCCCACGATCAGGCAGATAGCGGTCCACTGGACCACCAGGGGTATTGGACATGTTTTTTTAGTACAAATGCCTGCGATTCAGCAGGCAGTGGTCCACTGGACCACCAGGGATATTGGACATATTTGTTTTTTATAAATGCCCGTGATTGGGCAGGCAGCAGTCCACTGGACCACCAAGGATATTGGGGAATTCATTTTTTTTATTACAAATTCCCACATTCGGGCATGGGGGGGGGGCACCGCCAGATGCAGCCAGAACTTGGGTGGCTACCCACAGGTGGCAGCTGCCGTGTTGCACCCTGCAATGCGGCAGCTCACTTGTGGGTGACCATCAGTTGTTCCTTTTTTTTTTGGATCAACTATGTGCTGGCGCAGGTAGGGGTTGTGCATGCATGGCTCTGCACATTCTGGGCTGAATAACGGGCTGTGCAGGGTATGCATGGGCACGCCCCCACCTGAGCCTGCATACATTACTGATGCGCTTCGCGCATCGGGATTTGTGCCGCACACTTTTCCTTTTTTGAACATCGCGTCAAGATTGTGTGGTTGCACATGATTAACACTGTTGCGCCATGCGCAACCCTTTTGAATATTTGGGCCTATGTTTTTAGTATACATATCAGAGATGAGTGTGTGTAATTTAACTCTAAGTTCTAAATATTGAAGTTGTTTAATATTGTTTGTTTTCCTGCCTTCTGACTGAAAAAGTCTCTTAAAAGCTTGTTTTGTATCTTCCCACCACTCTGTTTGAGTGTCATGTGCAGCACATGTTTTAAACATGTCTAACCATTTTTCTTTTATATTATTGATCTCTAGTACAGATGTATTTAATCTCCAAGGCTACATTCACAGGCCACTGCTAGGTGATCTAATGTCTAAACTGCTATCGTTTTCACTTCCTTTACCTGAATAACTGAGGATACAAAAGAAAAATCAATTCTCATGGCTAACGGTCCTTTGATAAATGTTGCCTGGGAAATGCCCTGGTACTGTGAAAAACTATCCTGTAGGCCAGCAGTATGGATTATTTCTTTTAAATATAGAGAATCACTTTATAATTTCTCTGTCTCTTTTCTCCTATCTTATAGGGACAATCCACAAGTGAAGTCACCACCCAATATTACTAGTTTGCTTGTATATAAATACTGGTTTATCTGTTGAAATAATGACACTGTTGCAGCTTTTGTCTGTTGTTTATCAGTCTAAATCACTGCTCTTCCACTTATATATCTACCAACAACACTCTCTCTGGTTCAGTGTCTACTGACTTTAACAGTTTAAGACGTATAGTGTAGAAAAGAATACCTACCCCATTACACCTGTCCATACCCTGTGACCAATAGGGGCCCCTCCCCCATAAGTTTTTTGCAAACAATATTTCAAATAGGGTTTTAATTCTTGTCTTGTATAAATATTACATTATCAGACAGAGACTCTAAAATTGCCATGGTGGTTATACGTTTCCTATGGGATTTAATACTATTTAGATTCAGAGTTACTGGGAATAGTAAGGAGCCTATACATGGTATAGAGGTTCAAGGGACAATCTATCTCCACATGGCTACATTGAGGTATGGTTTTCATTCAACTCTTTTTTTCAGAATAGAAGCGCCTCTATTACCCTCATGACATTCTGATGATTGATCCCTAATTGAGGATGTTATAGAGGAAACTACTGATTCCTCTTCTTCCTCTTCTGTATCTCCTCAGTTCTTTCTGGATGCAAAAGGGTCATACCTATTTGAAACAGATATTGGTGTGGACTTTACAGGTTTTCTCAGGGTTTTATTACATCTATCTCTTTTTCTGGATTTCACTAGTTTCATGTCAGAATCAACAGGTGACAAAGGCGGGGACATTTCTAAAGAAGGGGGTCTCTTTATCTCTGTTACTCTGCAAAGGCTGTGGGTTCCATGTTAAGTTCGTACTCGGGCCTACAGCTGTATCATCTGGAGGTCTGGTATTTTTCTGTACTGGAATTGTATGATCTGAATTTTCCAGAACTAATGGTGAAGTTTTTGTGGTTTTTGACACTGACAGAGTTTGAGGACTTGGTGTTATCTGAGGAACATTGTCACTTCTCTGTTTTGCATTGTTGCTGCTTTTGCTGCACTTTTGCTTGTCCTTTGTTAATTAAATCTTCCTGATTAATACTGCCTCACCTATTATGTGATGCCCAGGGACATTGCCTTAAGTGTGTCCCTGTTCATCACACAAATTACATTTACAGGGTTTAGAGCACTGTTTTCGAAAGTGTCCATATTCAAAGCAATTATTGCATTTTTCTGCATCACGTGTAGCACTTAAATGTGTCCTTGTTCCATATTTATAACATGCTTTGGGCTGCCCTGAATAAAAACAAACCCCTCTGTCACACCCTAAGAAAAAACTACTAGGAAGATGACATAACCCCATACTGGTTTGCTTTAATTTTACTTGAAATTTCCAGCCACCAGTCCAAATGTGTTCAGAATCTAGGATGGGACTAGGTGAGTCTAAGAGTTCACACATTTGTTTCAGCTAATAGATTATTTCAGTCACATTAACCCCTTCATTATGAAATAAAATGATGGAAAACCCTGGCTTCTGGGGAGGCAATGGTGGACCCCGGTGGCCGGAGCCCACATGCCCAGTGCCATCTCCAATCAATGACTTGACCCTCCGTGGTCCCTGCTCTCCGCAGAACAGGGTGGGGGACCCAGAAACATATTCCTTGGTTGGAGTGAGGAATTCATGTGGGTGGTGGAGGCAGGAGTTGAGACAGCCACCGGAGAGATGCCTTGGAAGTCAGTGACAGGAGCGTAAATAGAGTAAAAAAAAAATGATTACTGTTTTTGTTGTGGTCTTGGAAAGGGGAATAGCCGGAAATGGTTCCCATAAAGGTGTATCTTTCAACTAGTCATATTTTGCTCAAAATCTGTCTAGAGATTTAAAATTTTAAACCTTATGTGATAAACCAGTTCACCAGATACATGGATTACAGTATATAGCTCTGAAGCATAAAAACCCATGGATTCTTTCAATAAAGTGTGGATAGCAAAAATCTTGTCTGGAGGAAGTTCTGCATCTCCTGCATTGGTTACTCTTACAGCATTTCTTCATTGGGCTGGTTCAACTTTTGCCTGTCATGCAGAATCTAGTTGACTGCTCAGAGGGTTGTTCATTCTATTGTGAGAATACAGATTCTAAGTCAGAAGTATCCGGTACTTCACTGATATGTCCTTCAGTAGTATTTAGTGATGTCAGCTGCCATACAGAGAGGGGGTTAACAGTATGTTGGGAGTTTATACCGTCAGATGCATTATTAGCAGAGGAGTCTGTGACATTTGCATTAGATTCATTCACATTTTTTTTTTTTTTACAACCAAAGCTCTTAAGCTTGCTCTCTGCAGTTTGGTGCTATCAATCATCACTTATGGTTTGGTGATAAATGTATCTGCCACCACAACCACACTCAGAAGACTTACTGTTGCTTTAAACAAAGTGTGTAGACTTCTCACGGGTGCTGCTCATCTCACTCACACTTGCAAGCTATACGCTTATACTGGATGGCTACAGCTAAGTGGTAGGATCAAATAATGGAGGCAGTATAGTGCAGTGGTTTAAGGCTCTGAGCTGCAAACCTGGAGACCTGGGTTTTAATTCACAACCCCCACTTGCATACTGTGTGACCCTAAGCAAGTCACTTAACTTCCTTGTGCTCCCAGGTTGCACCTGTAAACAAGCTTTCAGCTTAGTGTGTCTCTCCTGATAAAACAAAGGTTAAAAAAAAAATACCAAGTGTGCCTACTAAGAAAAAGGCTGTCCATGGGCTCATGCCTCTGGGTGTAGGAAGCATTTTTATCCAATCTCAAAGGACACAATGTACTCGGACCTCAACAATCCAACACTTCCTTGTCCCTAGGTGTCGAACAATTCAAGGTCAGTGCTTCTTTGCTTACAGAGCCCCTCTCTGATTCAATGGATTAAATAGTGAATTAACTAATCTTCCCAGACTTGGCCAGTTTAAGCACATGCTCCTTCAGTATCTATTAGCTGAAAACTCATGTGACCATGCCACATAGGCAAAGTCTTGCCTGTCACACAACCTTTTCCACCCCCCCCCCTTGAATGCTTGTGTGTTTCCTTGCTTTTTCCCCTTCTATGCTGATGACATCGAGAGTTAAACTGACAAGGCCACTGGCTGCTACCCTTCCCTGTGGTTTTCAACCACTTCCCTCCTCATCTTTCTTGTCTCTCACTTCCTGCCTTCTCCCTCAATCTCTGACAAAGTTCCTGGCTGCTACCCATTTCTTATAATCATTCTCCCCTGTCTTCTCCTCCGTTCTCCTCTCCATTCACTTATGTTATATAGTAACTGTCTCTATGATGTAATACTCTCTTGCTATATGTTTTTAAAAATCAATTGTTAATTCATCCTGTTTGTTTGTTTCCCTCCCCATTGATATGGAACCTTTGTAAATTATCTACCTTGTGCTCAAAGGTATTTTGTAATTCAAGATTAAAGAAATAAATATTTCCTTTTTCTGAAGACAGCTGTTTATTTCTATTACATCCAGTGGGTGAAATTCAGCATTTCACAAAATGTGCAAAATTCACAAAATATTTCACGGGGAACATTCCTGATTTTGCTGGAATTTCACTGGCAAAATTAAATTTTGCTGCATCTCTAGCAGGCAGTAGAATTGAAGTCTATAGTACAGTGATAGAGAATCCATTACCAGCAGCTGAGCTGATTTCATTGGGCTTTGAGTGATTGTAGTCTGCAGCTCAACCAATCACTGGGTTTCAGAACTGCTAAGTAATAAAAAAATAAATATTGGGTGGGAAAGAGGCTGCTTTAGCATGGAGTCTTAAGTAAGAAACATAGGAATATTTAGAAAAAACACATAAAACAACACACTGGAGTAATTCAATAGAGTTTGCACAAGCTCAGATGTAAACGTGTATTACAGTAGATACACAGCATGGTTAATAAAGCCTTTAATGTCATTTAATGGCTTCATATGTATTAAAACATGTATTTGTATTATTTTTTTAATTACAGGTTTAGTGTGTATTTACTGTACAGGTGATACAGGATGTTACGTGTGTATTTATTGAATGGGTGTTCTGGTATGGATCCACGACGGGAGTCCGATAAAAATTTTGTTGAACGCTCCGTCAGTGACACTGGCAGGTCGACCGCATTCTGCAGTCGGCTGCCGGTTTGTACTTTGTTCTGTTGTTTTCTTCAGGGGGCTTCGCCCCCAAACCCCCCCTACTTAAGGATTCTCAGCTCCAGTCAGAGCTGATTGGGGGGGTGGAGGACCCCTGCCTGACAGCGTCAGGTTCCAGTGGGTCTCCCACCGTGGCTAGGCACTGTAGTCACTGTGGGGGACCTCACTGGTGAAATGTCACTGTCGGGGGGGGGGGTAACCGTTCTGGTATGTCCCTTGGTTTGCAGTTTTATTCACTGTTTATTTGATATCAGCATGGGTGTTTGCACATTGCTCTTTGAGTAAACCTGAATCTGAAACATTTGGGCTAGAAACATTTTTTTTTTAAATAAAAGCTTAAAAGTGAAAACCACATTAAAAAGATACATTAATAGATTTTTCAGTTATCAGTATTTTCAAATGTTATAGATAACAGTATTAATAAATATTTCTGTGTGATATTTGTTTTAGCTTTTTCAAGATTTTTAGTTATCTCAGATGGAATAAATATATTTCCTTTGCTTTTTCATTATCGTGGTCCATTTGCAAATCACAGAATATGCAACAGCCTTTATTTGTGTTAATAATCACAAAAGCGTCCTTCTTTCCATGATCTTCCCCTTCAAAAGCTGTTGAAAATTAATAAACATATAAAATATTGCACCCATGATGTTTACTAAGTATGCACTGAGCTTTAACATGTTTGACTTTCTCTTTTTTTTGTCTTTTGAATCTTTTCATATAATTTAAGATGTATGGGTATTTTAAAGGGAACATTAACCCTGTTGTCTATATTTTTATGGCTGCATAACACAGCTATGCTGATGTGTTGCTGTTACGTAGTAGAGAGAGGGGATTGTGGAAGCACTTGACCAGATACCTGGACTCTGTCCTTCCACAGTAGAGTTGAAGCACATGTAGTCCTCTCCATTGACCACAGTGCTGCCCCCCTCAACAAAAAAATATTTTCCAGCTCCGCACTAATTTCTGGTTCACTTCTGGGTTCAAACATCATCCCTGTACTAATTTTAGAAATGTGACCTGTAATAAACAACACTGTCTCTCATTGTTCTTTTTTTTTCTTAAAACCTGTAAAAGGCCAGCCTGTCAGCACAGCGGTTGGATTTCCGCTTGCGATGCCAGCAACCCGGGTTCGGGAACGAGCTCAGGCTGCTGGAGGGCCGGCCAGGGGGGAGGCAGCTTGAGCGTCCCATGACTGCTCGCTGTCTCCAGAGAAGGAAGGGATCATGACCCAGTGCTGAAGTGACTGCTGTCAGAGGCTGGTGGTATAGCAGCACGTCGGGGTCATTAGGGGTGGTGCGTGATGGACATCGGTTCTCGCCTTGATGTCCGGATGTCACGCACCTCAAGAAAGCCAGAAAAATCACTCGCTGGCCTCTGGATGATGGGTCTCTGTTCCTGACAGCCTCCAGTGCCTTCCTGGTGCCTCCTGTTCCCCAGCAGCATCCCTGGGCCCTAGAAGTGTGCACTGGGGCTATCCCCCCCCCGGGGCCTTCCTCCTAAGAGGAGAGGGACCTGCCCAGTGAAGGGATACACCGGGATATCCTGGGGGTCGGCTGCGATCTGGGGAGTCAGAGGAGGTCCAGGCAAGGACAGAAGAGGTCAAGGGGAACTTGGCAAGAGCCCAAAGGAGTGGAGGACCAGCAAGCACGGGGCCGGAAAAATAGATCGTACCAAAAAAAAAACCCTGTAAAAAAGAAAATGGTCCCTTGCTGATCTGAACCTTGCCACCCCACTCTCCCACCCTCCAATTGTCATTCCCATTATGTTTTCCCTGGTGCCTTCTCGCACCCCCACCCTCTGATTGCCGGACCTGTATGTGTATAGTGCTTCCCTGGTGTCTAGTGGCACCTCAAGCCTCTGATTGCCAGCTCCATATTTGTACAATGTTTCCTTGGTATCTAGTGGCACCCCCACCCACCAATTGCTGGCTCTATATTTGTATTGTGTTTCCCTGGTGTCTAGTGGCACCCCCACTCTCTGATCGCTGGCCCTGTATTTGTACCATTTTTCCCTGGAGTCTAGTGGCACTCTGCACCCTCTGATCCCTGTCCACCTATACATTACCATGATGCCTATTGGTACCCCAACCTCCAATTGCCATCATGTGACCTGTAATAAAGAAAATCGTCCCTCAGTTTTTTTATTTTTTTGGCTCTCTTTAAGCCTGTAAAAAAGAAAATGGTCCCTCACTGATCTGACCCCTGCCACCCCGACCTCCCAATCAGAACTCAACACCCCACACCCCCAGTACACTTCTACACACTGTCACTCACCTGAACAGGTCACAGGGTGAAGATCTACTCTCCAATCGATGACACATCTTGCTGCTGGAACCAGCAACTGCAATATAAGAAACTAAGGTAAGTGCTCTATTAATGTATTTCAATAGGGTTTTCAAATTTGAGGCATAACTTTGTCATTCTTGCATATTTTCACCCCAAAATTTTCAACATTGCCTTTTTGGAATGCCATGACCAAAGGTGGTGGAATTAAACAAATCAGGCCCAAAAGGTGATATCACTTGACGACATTACCTGTTGGGCAGTATTTGACAATCATTGCTCATAAGGTTGGCTCAAAAGAAGGTTAACTTGAAAATTTGGGATCAGAATATGTAAAAATGCCAAATGTGCACTCATACATTGAAATTATTCTATGCTTGCTCATAAATTTGATAATTTTAAATATTTTGACCCCACATTTTCAACATAGCTCTTTTTTCACACCACCTCATGAACATGACAGCTGTTATTTTTCAGAATCTGGCCAAAATATGTTTTTGCGCCTGTGGTGCAGAATGATGTTTTGGTGGCACAGATCACATTTTGGCAGGGATTTAAAAATGTTCACCTATGGGATTCATGAGATGGGGTAATAAGAAGGTATGCTGAAAATCTGGGGCCCAATTCACAAAGCTCCCCTGAATGGTGCAAGAGGCTTGTGCCACAAGGAATTGTGCAACCTGTGGCTTGTGCCAAAAAAATGTGCCAGGAGTAATTCACAAAAGCAGCCTGCATCAAATGCAGGCTGCATGCACCAAAGGGGGCTTGCACCAGCCCTGCACCACAAAATGGGCTGTGGCATGGTGGTAGGGGACTTGCAGTAGATGCAAGCTGCCATATCCCTAAATTAAGATTCACGAAACCCTCCCAGAGCACAAAATTCTAAATACCCTAAGTGAACTCAGAAATGTGTCCTTTGGGAGGGTTAGAGAGTTGTGATGTGTGCCGTGGTGCCCCCTTCCTATCCCCAATCACCCCATATGTATTTATATTTCATTCCCTCATGGTCTAGCAGTCCGCCTTGCTATTCCTGATCTCCCTATAAATATGTCTGTCTCTTTTGGTGGTGATCTAGTGGACCCCCCACCCCTGCAGGCAGTGCTGCATCATCCCACTCCCCCATCCCTAGAATTGCAGTGAAATAAAAGTTCACCAGCAAAGTTGTGGTGAAATCGGCAATTTTGCTGAATGAAATTTTTCATGAAATTGCAGCAAAATCTTGCAGTTTTGCCTGCAATTTCACCTGCAACAAATGCTGGAGTCTATTGCCCCCCCAGCACAAATTTCAACATAGAAATTTGTTCTCCCTGGTGTCTAGTAGTCCCCTCTCCCCCGGCTGAGCACCAACCCAAAGTGAATAAATCAAGACCCCCTCCCCAGTTAACTCATTATTTTCCCCAGACCCCAATCTTAAAAAAAACATTCAATCCCCACTCCCTGGTGTCTAGTAGACCCCCACCCCCCACCCTGTCATCAGATAGTGCCCTATACCAGCCCCTCCCCCCTCAATGCCTGAGTTGGGTCACGGCACAGCTCTCCACTCACCTCCACATCCGCAACCTGAGCTAGTGCTTTAATGAATGAGCACATGCTTGTAGAAGCACGCGCTCATTCATTGAAGTGCTCAGTCAGGCTTCCAGCCATGGAGGAGAGTGGAGAACTGTGCCAGTGGCCCAATCATGGGTACTGGGGGGGGAGCAGGGTGGGCACTATCTGATGACAGGGTGGGGGTCCACTAGACACTAGGGAGTGGGGATCAAATTTTATTTTTAGGATTGGGGTCTGGGGAAAATAATTAGTTCACTGGGGGGGCTTGATTAATTCACTTTGGGACAGTGATCAGCCAGGGGGACCACTAGACACCAGGCAGAATAAATTTTTATTTTGAAATTTGGGTCGGTGAGCAGCCGGGGGGGGACGATCACTAGCCAGGGTCCAGGGAGTCATTATTTTGGCTTGTAACATGGCTCTAAAGATAGGAGTGAAAAAGAGAGTCGAGATTGGTGCAAACGCATCATGTGACAAAAAACGAGCAGTGATTAACCCATCAGTAGAGCCCGCTTGTGTAGTACCTAAAGTGTCCAGAGTGCTAATGCATCAGTAGAGCCCGCTAGTACTGTACCAGAACTAGCCACACGGTGCAGCACTGTGATGCCAAGGAGCAGCTACGAGACCCAACACAGGGTCAGCGGCAAGCACAAGCGCTGTCGACCACTTCCAGACATGGAGATATGTCGGCAGCCGAGTGCGCAGTGGTCAATAATGCCCGGTACTGCAGTAGAACTTCAAAATCAGTAGCAGAGAGCAGTTGTCCACGAGCCCGCTCGCTACTGTAGCTACTGGAAATACACAGCAAGTAGAAGAGAGCTGATGTCGGGGATGGGCATTGTAAAATATTCAGAGACAGCAGGAGGCATGACCAACCAGTGGTGGGAAGGCGACGGGAAGTACGGACAGCAGTCAGCAGGACAAAGAAGTGTCTTGCAGGCATACTGGGTGTAAGTAAACAGAAGCAAAGTCGTCATGCTAGCAAGTTGTGAGGCATGCACCTAGGAGAGTGAGTTAAAGAAAACAAGAAGCATCAAATGTGTTGGAGATTTTTTTTAAAAAAACAGTATTGGCAGATCGAATACGGAACAAACATGCAGTCCCATAATGCACTATTGCGATGTATCTCGCAGACGTAACAACGAGGGGCAAAGCATACAAAGTGCCGGGTAGAATGTAACAGGAAAGCTGAAGTTGATCATGTTTTACACCACAATGTCATCTCAGCAGCATACAGAAATGTGTCCCCTAGTAGCTTAATGTATGCAAGCCCTGCAACATGCACGCGCACGGCATCGCATTGTAACTGTTAGTAAATCAGGAAACGGCAGCAGCAGCATTTTTTCTCCAGCGATCGGCGATGGCTACAAAATGTAACTGAACTAGTATGTGATATCAGTGTTACAGTACTTCCTTGCCACTTGCCATGTTACAAGTGCATTAATCACCTCCAGCATCGGGCTCTACCTGTGGAATAATGCCCGGTGGGTAGTTGGAAGCACTCGGCCTGAGGCCTTATGCACCAACCCCTCCCACCCGGGCATTAATCCACCGGTAGAGCCCTCCTCTGTTGGTGATTAATGCTTACAAATTTTGCCCACAGGTGGTGAAATGACGCCCGGGCATGGTGAACGTTCACTGGCTCAGGGCAAAATTTTGCTCAGTCCACAGTCAAAAGTTTGCTACTCACTTGGTGAAACAGCTGTTGTAGCTAAGTTTCTGGTTAATGACTCAAGTCATTAAAGATGGTCGCCACTCATGATTTTTTAAACTCTCTTCCACTGCATATATTTTTTTAATGTACGTACTAGATTCATACAGTTAGTATATTAGGAGGGTGTTGCCATGTTTTGGATGGTAAATAATATAGACCCACGCCAAGATATTTAATGTATTTCTGTCAAAAACATCAATATATTCATTTTTCTTTTTATTATATTTCCCACCTGAAGTGAGATATGAGATTTGAAAGTTTTTAAAAGCTTATGCTCTCTAGCTACTCTCACTGTGAATACATTAAAGATTTTGGTGTGGCGCTGAGCAATTCACCTTCAAAAATCTGTACTAGCATCCTCCTAAAAAATATCCAGAAGTATGAATCCAGTACGTAAGAGTCTAAAAGTAAACTCAAGGGAAGGAAGTTTTAAAAAATTGCTAGTGGTGGCCACTTTTAATGATCTTTGTCATTAATACAAGCCATTGGAAAAAAAAACTGCAGAAAATAAAGATACTGTATAGTGATGATGAATCTAATTATTATAGATAAACAATAATGTAACAAAATTATATGATGAACTATTCTGCCAACTAACCAATTCTTCTGCTTTAATGATGAAAATAATAGCTTAAGATGCAATTTCATTTTGTAATGTTGGATACTCATGGCTGCTGTTAGTATCTGTATTTTTTACTGCTCACAACTCACAAGGTGGTGTTCGGAATTACAAAATCTACATACTTCTGCTGAAATTCCACAGAATTTCAGAAATTCCAGATTTCTGCACGATTCTGCCTAAGGTGGAATAGACATTGTGAAAACATGCGGAAATGCAGACTTTTGCCAACTCATGTGACATTCCACAAAGCATAGCACTATTTCACAATTTTTCTGGAGAACATGTTTCCAAGATTTATTAAGCAAAGGCATGGTTTGAAAATCCTGTTGTTTGCTTTCATATACTTGCAATCTACTTGGCGTAACTCTGCAGGATTCTGTCAAGTCTTTGGAAGTAGAACTGCAATTCTGCCTGAGTTGCACTGACTGGTGGAATTTCACAGTCTATATATATCTACTAAAGACTGAAGCCCCATCTTTAATCAATTACTGAATGTGCAGAACTGGTCTGTGCAGGACGGAAAAAAAAAACACTGCATATAGGGAGCAGAATTGGTACTGTGTGTAACGGCTGCCATGTGGATGCCTCCTCACTGGATGAAGGGGCAGGCCATCCCATTCATTAGAGTGGACAACAGTGGGAACAAATAACAATATTGTTCACCTTTTTAAGGTACTGCTTTTGGCACATATAAAGCTTCACAGACTTGGCCCTCACTACTACAGTGAGCTTCCTGCATCGAGCATGGGTGTCCAGAAGTTGCAGTCCTCAGGCTGTCAGCTCTTACTGGATGTGTCCCAAACCTCAGCTTGAAGTTGACAAGCAACCTAGCATCAGAGCATTTTTTCTGAAAATTTAGAATACAGTCCCATTAGACTTTCAGACTGCCTCTTCAGTTAACTTTTTTTAATCTGGCCTTCCTGAAATCTTCAGGGCTGAGGCTGATGATATAGTCTTTTTCCCTTTTAACTCTTTTGTTTTAACTTTCTCTTTAGGCCACCTTCTTCACCCCAGCCTCTGATTCCCTCCAGAGCTCCCAAGACCTTACCAGACCCCTGGATCCCTTACCTAGCCACCCATCTTCCACTGAGCTGTGGTTGTGCCCTTGAGGGAGGGACAAGGTAGGAAGATGTATCCTTAAACTTCCTGTATCATCAGGATATGTGCTGAGGCAGGGATGCAGAGCCTGGATATACCAGGGTAATTTGTCTCAGTCATTGGCATCATGTTTTTTGTTTTCTTCCAGCAGACTGGACATTGTGTACCATGCCATCAAGGTGCCTACAAGCAAAGAATGCCTAGCACTGACAGGACATCTGCTCCTTCCCTCAGCCCTCCAGTCACACTGCCCCACTGTGGTCACACACATGACACTGTTGCAGTAGAGGATGTTGATTTCCCTCTTTAGAGAGGGAAAGCATTCTCTGTGATGCTCAGTCCTCTGCCCCTGGTCGGCACCTGATGAACGAGGCTAGCTTCTGTTACCTGGGCCACCAGGCTCAAAAGCAGTAACTGTACCGTAGTGCAGATGGGCTAGCTTCTCTTAGCTCTTTTAGGACAATGTTTTCATTATTTATTGAGTTTTGTTCTCTTTTCTTTTTTAATTATTTTAACTGTTAGTGTTGCTTATTATTGCTTTCGGATTGGTTTTTGTCTGTATCTTTTTTTGTTGTTATTTATTACTGTACTAAACTTTGGTTCAAGAAAGGCATATTTAAATAAAAATCTATCTATATGGTTAAAAAAACTTTGTAAATATAGTATCTGGGTAGAGATCAAGAAATGTTGCAATGATAAATTTCAAAAATATGCTTTTATTTCTGTAATAAACAAAAGAGGGCGACCTATCCCCAAACAAAGGAATGGGTGAGGTTAGAACAAATACATTAATGTTACTTTAATCAGATATATCAATGTCAAATTGTGTTGAGGCAGTGCTGTCATCTACAGCTCTGTCTCAAATATACAGTCTGGGAAAAAAGTTCTGCAAAGCACTAAACACTGTAGCTTGGAAAGTACATGGAAACCGTAACCTTCATCTGATATGGCATTGTTCCAGCACTACTGCACTTTCTACTATAAAAAGATTGTCCTTGAATGTTTCTTGTAATAATCCTGTAAAATGTTTTATGATATTGAAGGCATGAAAGAAGCTTTAAAAAACAATATTGTTTCCTATTATATTGTTTTGCATTGTGAAATGCCTACGCCAGTGTAGGGAGTGCTGTAGCTGTTGTTAAATGTGGCTGTAGTTTGAGTTTGAGATTTTGGGAAAATCAGTCCCAAGGAACTGATATTCAAATATCCTTGGAAAACAAGGTGCCGCCTGCTTCTGGACAAGTAGAGCTGTGCAATGCCAGTTATTTAGAAAACTTTTCAAAACAATAGACATCCAATGTCCTTGGTGCTGTTTTGGCCAATTGCAAGTAGGAATGAGAGAACCAGTTTAGATAATGGACTTGTTATACACATCTGTGTATGGCATTATGACAGGCACAGATGTGCAGGAATTTGTGTTGTGCACTGCCACTGGGCAGTGGACACAAACCCAGTTTGTGCCCAGAAGCAGCTGGAAGGCCTCATGCATGGGGGGAAGGGCTCCTTAATGGATCTTTTACAGGTTTGTAATGTTTGCTGTGGTTTAAAAAACATAGAAACAAAGAAAATTACATCAGATAAAGGCCTAGCAGAGCATCCAATCTGTCTGAGCCTGTCTAATTTTGGGACTGTGCCCTAGTCAGTCCTCCCTACTCCCTCTCCCCAGTCTGCCCCCTTATGCACTTTCCCATGTGTCTGTCCCCTTCCTTTCTGTACCCTCTCACTATTTCAGTCATGGTGACCCCCTCTGGAAGCTTATTCCAGTCTGTCAACACTTTTTCTGTAAATAATTACTTCCTGATATACTTCTTGAATAAAAATGTTGCGAAGTTTTACTTCACCAGCGAAGTTCCGGCAAAGTTACGAAATTCGCTTTCTTGAATTATTTTGCAAACTTCCCACTTCACAAGTTTGCCTACCTTTGCCTAGAAAAGGGGTGAAGTTAAGGTGAAGTTAGGCAAATTTAAGTCAATTGACTTAGAAAAAGGGCAACTTTGTTTAATTGTTTAATTAGTATTTCGGAAAGATCTTTGAGCGTGATCCCTTTTACAAAGGTTCCACGTCAGGGTGGACGATAAGACAATACACATATTCAATGGTTACAGAGGCCTGATCATTAGGCATTGAAGAGCGATTACATGACAATTAGACAAATAGGAGAGAAAAAAATGAGCAGTTGTAATTGAATACTAAGCTATTTCTAATCGGTTGCCCTAGGTAGCACACCTCTGGAAACCTCCAAATCCGTTGATAGACTATGGCAGAGTAACTGCATAGGGTTTAACACTATCCCAGATGGCAAGAGGCTGGGTGACAGTGAAACAAGGGGATTAGGTTTGAAACCAACCACAGAGAGCGAGAGGTGGAGGATAGTGAAGCGGGGGCTGTGATGGAAGGAGCAGCTCAGAGGGCTTTGTCGAGTATGGTGTGTGTGTGTGGGGGGGTTGGGAGGGGCAGTACCAAGTGCGTTTAAAGAGGGACTGATAGCTCGCTTAAGCCCTTGGCTAGGCTGGAATGGAGGCAGGGTTCTCAAAGTAGCCCTGCTGGGTGTTACCTTGGGGGTAGGCCTGTCTATCAAGTGTGGCCTGAGAAGCAGGTGAATTTTGAGTTAGACATTAGGTGTTGTTTGAGGCCTACTTTGAATTGAGACAGGCTGTTGTTTGTTTGTAATTTCATTGGGAGTTCATTTATCCAGAGCGGGTCCCAATAAAAGAAAGCATGCTGCCCTAGTGAGGTTTGGCGGAATGGTATGGACAGTGCTTCATTTTTCCTCCGTCTGATGATGTGTGTTGAGAGAGAAGCCTCAAGCAGGTTTCCTATAGAGGGTGGGAGTTTTCTGAGGAGTGCCTTCTTTCCCAGGAGGCAAGTTTGGTAGTTGATCCTGTCTTTTAGGTTAAGCCAGTTTGTGTGCTCGTATAGGGTGCAAGTATGAGTGTAGTGATCTCCACACAGGGTGAGGCATCATGCCTTACTGAGTGCAATTTGGACCCTTTTGAGCACTGTATCAGTAGCAGCTCCATAGACCACCAGCCCGTAGTCTATCATGGAGAGTATGGAGCTAGAGACTGAGATTCAGAGTGCTTCCGGGGTGAGGGATTTCTTATGCCAATACAGGACCCCAATCTTTGTGTTTACCACTTTGACAAGGGAGTCTACATGGTGCATATAAGTGAGAGAGTCATCAATGGTGACTCCAAGGTACTTGAACAAGTACACCTGCTCAATCTGCTCACCAGCCTTGTTGGTGATTATGAGAGGAGCATGCTTGTGTTTGTTGTAGGGGCTGGATTGTAGCATGGCCTTGGTTTTCTTGTAATTTAGTAGCAGATTTTGCCTACTGAACCAGTCCTTGAGTTTATTGAAAGAGTTCTATAGTTCTGTTTGTAGGGCAACCTGAGAGGTGCTGCTGCTCTCTAAAAACTTTGCGAAGTCATCACTTCATGAATTTTGCTAACTTCGTGAATTAATTTCTTAAGCGAATTTTATCCACTTTGTCCATGTCTATTCTTGAACCCCATCTCACCAGTTTCAGGGAGTTATTCCTGGTACTCATGTTATCACTCATTTTGGACTGCTTATTGCTGTCCACCTTGTTTATTCTGCGGGGGTACTTGAACACCTCAGTCATGTCATCCATCTTTCTCCTGTCCTTCAGTATTTATATATTTAGATCTTCCAAGCACTCCTCAAAGGACCTACCCTGTTGCCCTTGTATCATCTGAGTGGCTCATCTCTGCACCGCCTCTAACTTGTCCCTGTCCTTTCTCATGTGTGGGCTCAAAAACTGCACAACATACTCCCAGGTGAGGGTGAACCATAGATCTCTACAAGGCCTGCATTACCTCTCCCAATGCACCCTAGCATTCAATCTGCCTTGACCACAGCCCTACTAAATTGTCCCAATGCCTTCATGTTCTCCACTAATAACATCCCGTGGTCCCTTTCCTCTAAAGTGTTGTCCACTACCACCCTATTCATCCTATAATCAATGGTTGGGCTCTTTGGCCCTATATGCATTATCTTGCACTTTTCTTTGTTAAATGTCAGCTGCCACAACCTTGATCCCCTCACCACATTTTTCAGATCTTTCTTTATGGCCCTTATCACCTCCTTGGTGTCCATTCTTCCAGAGATCTTGATGTCACCTGTGAAAAGGCATATCTTTCCCTGAATCCCTCCCCTATATCACAAAAAAATATGTTACAATGTCGCAATATTTTTTTTTATTTCTTTGTTTAACCAGGAGTAGCACACTAAGCTGAAAGCTTTTTTACAGGAGTGACCTGGGAGCACTGGGAAGTTAAGTGACTTGCTCAGGGTCACACAGTATGCAAGTGGTAGCTGTGGGATTCAAACCCAGGTCTGGTCAGCTGGATGTCACCAGATTTGCAGCTCAGAGCCTTAAACCAGTGTGCTATACTGCTCCCCCCCAAAAAAAAAAAAAAATAATAAAAAGAAATGTTCAAGGACATTACCTTGAACAGGTGGAGACCTTGTAACTTTGGGTGACACCTTATGTTTTGTACCCCATTTTTACAATCTTGTGGCCATTGTTAACAGAAGACTGGGTGCTTTGTACTGGAACAGGAACAATCTCACTGAGGATGCTAGACACCTTATTGTGACCAGCTGCATTCTGTCACTCATAGATCATGGACTCCCTGTATATGCAGCTGTCTGTGACACAGTGCTAAACACAGTAAAGCTGACCTGCAATAAAGCAGGCTTCTTTGTACTTGGTGCAGATACCCACACTCTTAGTTGAACCCATTATGCACTCACTGACTGGCTATCTTTACCCAGCAGAATAAAGCTCCAGACCTGTTTCCTAGCTAAAAAGACGCTCTTTAGTCTAACGCCCCCTGTTTTAACAAATTTCTTCTACACCATCTCCAACCAATATGACACCAAGAACATGACCAGGATGCCCTTAAGCCTCCTTTGAAGAGTACTCGGCTGGGCAAAGGGCCATTTGCTGTCAGGGCTGCTAACTGGTTAAACAAATTGCCTGATACACCTCTAAATCTCCCCACCTTTAATCAGTTTAAGAGACCTTTCTGGTCTGCCTTTGCATTTCAGTGCAACTGTAACCAATAAACAGTTTTATTTGGTTTCTCTCTGTACATTACTTGTGAAATAACTTTTTATACAATGATCTGTATGGATTTATTTTTTCAAATATGTATGTAGTTGTTTCTGCCTGAAGTGCTTTGAGCCTGACTTGACTGTGTTTGCTCTGGAACTGTTTACTGTACTTGTAATGTTATTTGTGACTATATTTGATGTAGAACCTTTGTAAATGAGCACTTGTGCTCAAAGGTAATCTCCAAAGTTTTTAATAGATAAATAAATAAATATAGAAATAAATAAGTGTATTGGGGTTGTAACATACTATAGATCTGGAAATATTCACTGTAATTTCATTTTTGCAATATTCACCGGTTGCAACCCTCCCGGAAAAACAAATGTTATAAAATACATTTTCAGTGAATATTTAAAAGTCAAAACAGCTGATGTACAGTATGCTCTTGATCAGAATGTAAACATCTATGTAGCCACAGAATTGTGATGCCAAAAAAGAGCAGTATACATTCAGTATTCAGCAGAGGATCAGAAACAACACTTGGGACGATATTTTTTAACACTGTTTTGTCTTTATCCTTGTATTTCTTATTAAACTCCATATCACTGTCAGGAAGCCAAACTGCAAGCCATGCAATCTCAACACTGTCACTAATCAATGGTGCTGGCTGCTGCTGCATTGCATAAAGGAATCTACCATCAGTTCTGTACAATTTCCCTTAAACTGGAATGCAATGCAGTACATACACTGCTGTAATTAAAATGTAATACATGCAATGCAATAAACAGAGTGCAATAACTGAAGTGTAATTCATACACTGCAATACATAAACTGTACATAAAATGCAATACATACAATGCAATGTGTACTGTCCAATAAATACAACACAATATATGCAATGCAATGCATAAGTGCAATACGTACAATGCAATTAATACAATGCAATACATTTTAATAAAGGTAGTCCACTATATGTATGTCATGCAATACTTAAGTACAATAAATATAGTGCAATTAATATCATGCAATACATACAAAGCAATAGATATAATGCAATAAACAGTGCATGTAACATGTGCTATGCAATAAAGTCAATACTGTAAAAACAATGAAATACATACTGTGCAATAAATACAATGAAATACAAACAATGCAATACATGCAGTTATATAAAGAGATTGCAATAAATACAGCTGAGTTCATACAGTGCCAGTACCAACAGAGAAATACATAAAATGCATTCCATACAATGCAATCAATAAAATTTAATAAAATTAATGGAATAAATGAAATTCATACATAAAATGTGATATATACAGTATAATGCATACAATGCAATACATACACTGCACTAAATACAGTGCAATACATATGATGCAGTAAATACAATGACATCCATACTATGTAATCCATGCAGTGCAATACATGCAGTGCAATAAATATAATGGTATAATGTACAGACAATGCAATCCATACTGTGCAAATCCTAAAAAAGTAATTTACGTAATTCATGCCATGCAGTCCATACAGGGAAATATGAAAGGCGCAATACATGCTACTGTACATAATTGTCACAGACTGTTTCTCTTCCAGAACTCAGTCTGCATGCTACCTGCTTTTACTACTATTCAGACACCTGTAAGGGTCACCCCCGTATGCTGCCACCACTCAGCATTACTGTCACTCAGGGTATGTCTAGGTCCAAATCTCACTAGAGCCACTTCTCTCTCAGTACAGTACTTATTCCCAGAGGGCAATGACCCACCCCTTTTGTCACAGCTAAGAACCCTTTGTTTTAGATATGGTAACTGTAGCCTGTCTCTTCAGAACTGGATCACAGACTTGTCAATTTAGCCATGGTTACCGATACTTGAATTGACTCCGACACAGAAAGCATGAAGTACATAAAAATAACATTTAACACTCCATGATATTTACATATGTTACAGGGTTATACACACTAAAGACTATGAGAAATAAAGTATTTCTATAGAGAAAAAAATAAATGCCTTTGAAAAGATAGAGTTCACATAGAAAAATGCAACTCAAAGCTATCTATATTCTAAGAAAAAGAAGCTTACCACCAACTGGGAACTGGTGAGTTATGGCAAACACAGACCTGTGATGTTGCTAGTTCAAAATCCCAAACATAACTACCATCTCATTGTAAACATACAACAGAAATACCTTCAACTGGCCAGCCCACTACACCTGCATCATCATACATGCCTCTCTGACATAACATCTTATACCTTTTGATGTCTGGGGACCAACTTTTCCCTGACTGGTCTAACTTGATCTGTTTATTAGAGCTTCATCCTTTCGTTATCCTTTTTTTTCCCAGTTCTAGTTTTGCTCCTACAAATGGAGGGGTTACTTACCCCTGTTCTGCCAGTTATGCTGTCATTCACCTAGCCCCCATGAGCAGCCTGTGCCATGACAGTGGGTACAGAAGAGAAACATAGCTTTCTTCCTACAGAGGGGCTCCCCCTGCAAGGGGGACCAGAAGGAGAGATTACTTCACCCTGGAAGTCCATCCCTGACTTATGTTGGGCTTTGTTTGACTCCAGGAGCCAGTCAACCATCAGTGGCACCATTAGTCTGCCATAGGGTATTTATCTTACTGGTGCCCCCTGGGACATGGGGTGCAGTGGCATCCTGCATGACTATTTCCTGCACCTCTTGTCACTGGAGTCTGCTTTTGTCCCACCCCTTACAATGTCCCTGCACTTGTGCCATCTCCAGTCTCCACCAGAGGCTGCCACAGTGCAGAAGTCCCCTGTAACTTGCCCCAGGAGAGTAACGCAGTCCTCTGAATACTCAATCCTCTCCCTCCCCTGCCAAACCCCGGTGGCCCAGGTCCATTCACAAACCAGGGTTACTGGTGTGGTGCGAGGTGTGGTGTCCAGCTCCTCAACCCTCAGCACCACCAGGCCAGCTTATCCTCTTGTTATCCTGGCTGGATAAACCAACAGGGTACCATTTCACTCTGCCTTGGCCCTGTTTACATATAAAACATGACTTTTTTTTAGAATAGGGTATCAGCCCTTTGAAGTGTAACCAAAATAAAAGCCTTTTACAGAACACAAAGGCCACTCCTAGCTGAGTGCCCTGAGGCATGGACTACAGAGGAGTGCAATTTTCTGTTTCTGCCACACCTCTCATCTCAGCTGAAATAATTTATAGAGGCATAGATTATAAAAATAAATCAAAAACAAACACAAAAATTCATTGCAAGTTGCCACAATAATGCATACAGTGCATTAAATACAATATAATACAGTAAAGTACATACAGTGCAAGCAATGTAGTGCAACAAATACAGCAAATCCATACACTGCAATCCCTACTTTGCGAGACATACTGTGCAGTACCTGCAATGCAATAAATACAATGCAATACATGCATACAGTGTAATACATTTCTTAAAGTTGCTGTTGATCAATAATCCTGGACATTTGGATTTTAGTTTGCATGCATTGATGGCTGCATGTACCGCACTACAGCTTTAACATTTAATAACATTTTCTGAGCATTAATTATTCAGTTCAGGAGGGCAGCCTGTGGACTGCAGGTTTACCATTATTAACCATGAGCTGGTTGAAGTGAAACTTGGAAGCAGCTCATCTCAGATACTGAATGCTAATTTACCATACATCTGTGTCAAGGTCAATAAACTAAGCGAGTGCTAATTACCATGGCTAATGTACTCTCCAGAGAGCGGACAAGCATACCGCTTGGAGTCTAATTAAACAGTAATACAGCAGGTTGTTGAAATTATAAGTAAATATACAAACAGGAAAAAAAAAACTCAACTGCAGGGGACTCATTTTAGATGGGTGTCTGTTTCTGTGAACTACAGCCAGAACTGACTTTAACGCTGTTGCATAAATGTCAGGTAAACAGAGTTATAGTGCCTTATCTGGTATAATTCTTGGTGGAATTTTTGAAGAACTTCCTGAGCTAGTTCCATATGCCTTCCTCGCTTGGGCACACTATGTGAGAGCTGAGTCTCAAGCAACATCGAACTGTTGGCAATGTATTTGTCACAGGGTGACAGAGAGGACTGGAGTATAGGCATGCAAAGATAGCTTATTATGTAAGCAATTACACTTCATGGAATGTGCAGTAATGTTAAATTGCTGCATGCAGCAAGTGTGCTGTGAGGCATGAGGCACAGCCGAGTGCCTTCAACCATGTGGGAAGTGTGGTAATTTATGGCATTACCGCATACTCTTGTACAAGCATGCACTCATTCACTGAGCACTGAGACAGGCTGCTGGCCATGGAGGTGTGTGGAAGGCTATGCCGGTGGCCCGATCGGGGTACTGGGGTGGAGTGGACTGGGCTCTGACTTAAGGCAGGATGGTTGGGTGGGGGTCCACTAGACACTAGGGATAGAGGAGAGTGGATTAATTTTTTTATTTTGAAGATTGGGGCTGGGTCCATAGCGGGGGGGAGGGAAAATAACTGGGATTGACTGGGGGGGAGGGTTCTTTACTTTAATTAAGCTGGTGCTCAGCTGGGGGGGTCCACAAGACACTAGGGACAGGAGAGAGGATTGCTTTTTTTCAAAGATTGGAGGCCGGGGTCCAGGATATAACTCAGGGTGACTGGGGGGTTCTTGAATTTGGCCGGTGATCAGCCGGAAGGGACCACTAGATGCCAGGGATGGGAAGGGGATATTTTTTTTAACATTGGAGGCCAGTGGCAAAATTAAGAAATTTCACCCATGAGTGGCAAGTTTTGCTGGTTTGAGGGCTAACTTTCGCCCAGCCCCCTTGGTGAAATTTTGCATTTCGCCCGGTGAAATATTTTGTGAAATGCACAAATTTTGTGAAATATTTCGCTGGGTGAAATGTTCACATTTTTTCACACAACACTAACAGTCATGTGGCCAGTTTTAACCAATCAGATTGCTTGTTTGATTCAAACCATTTTATAAATTCATTTAGCTCCTGCTTTGCTGTGCATTGAATTTGAGGCACTTGCCATGATCGAGCAATTGATTGATTGATTGATTCATTCATTTATGTATGTGTATTTATGTTTTTATGTATGCATATATGTACAGGATGTCCTTTGAGTAACAAGTGCCCATTTTCAGTGGTGACCCAACTCTGTATACAGTACGTAAGCAATGAAACATTCAATATTTGACAATAGTGCTCTGCAGAAATTTCTCATTCGGATGGACCAAAATTCTGTAGAATTTCAAAAATGTCAACGTAATTCTGTGGAATTCCATCAGTAGCAGAATTCTGAAATTTTGAAAGCAGAATGGTTTCAAGGATAAATAATCTGTGGTTGACTTAAACCATTTCTGTATGCGCTTTTGGTGGTGTCTGATATGGAGGACCTAAGTGTCATTTGTGGGTATTCTGTCTGTTTTGGTAGGTACTTTAATTATCTCTGTTAAACAACTGAGTATACTTATTGCCTACTACTTTACAGTACATTGTATCTTTTTGTGCTGTCTTAGATTTTTTCTTCTTTCTCCAATCTTTTAGAGCTGTTTAGTTACTGTGGCAGCCTATCAGTGGTGTGGTACTATGTTCATACTTGTCGTTTGAGGTGCTTTATGGGCTGCTAATTTCTACTGTTTTAAAAGATTGCATTGTTTTTCTGTTTTTAAAAGCCACGTCAGCTTGGTATGTTGTCACCTGCTTGCTGTTGCTGACTAACAGATGTTTTTGCATTGTGTTCTGGTTATGTGATAGAATCTGTATTAGTAGAAGGGTTTGTAATTCTTAAGTAATTGTTGATTTGGATAAGATACGATATCAGTGAAATAGAAATGTATTTATTTTTTACATATTTACTGTATGTAAGTTTAAGAGAGTAAGGGAAGTGTAGAAAGTGCACCATATATTTTGTTTTGAGTGGTGAGAAATTATTTCCATCAGCTGACTTTGATAGAACACTGGAAATAGCAGCCTACAGAGTTCTAGAATATTGAGATTGTTGTTACATTTTAATGGTAAAGTGAGAAAGAAATTTATATATTTTTGAATTTTATAGTTATTTTTTAGCTATGTATAACTGTAGGCTAGGAGAAGCTGGGCTGGGAGGATGTGGGGGAATAGGTACATGTATAGGAAGCAGGAGAGTGGTAAACTGCAATAGCTGTGGGGCAACAGTCTTTCTGGGGGTGATGTGGAGTAAAGGGGGATATCCTGTGTGTAAGAGCCTGGAGCAGCTAAGGGCTGAATTAAGGCTGCTCAGATGGGAGCTGCGGATGATGGTGTGGGAAATCAGAGAAGCAGAGCAGTGGAGGGAAAGGCAGGTGGGGTGTTGCCCAGGGTAGTTATGGCATCAGGAAGGGGATGGGAGTGGGGAGGAGCATCCAGTATACAGGAGTATCTCTTCCTCAGAGGACTAGGGAGCCCAGGGTGGAGAAATGGCAAGTGGTAAGGGGAAGGGGTGGTAATGTGAGAGTAGCATCAGGGGTGGGAAACTCTAAAGGGTACCTTTATTGAATAGATTTGCACCACTGTCTGTAAGGAGGGAAGGGGAAGCAGGAAGTTAGATAGGTGGTCAGGTTGAGTCAGGGTTGAGAGGTGGAGTACAGGGGAGGGAACTAATCAGGGTGGGCAGCAAAGAGGAGGCAGGCAAAATGGAGTGGAGGATGGGGAAGAGGGAGAGAAAAGGAAAGGAAGAGGAGGGAAAACTGAAAGCAGACACAGATAGTCAGAAGGGATGAGGCAGATTGGGAGATGGAAAAACAGTTAAGGGGAAAAATTGTGGATGTGGAGATAAGTTCACCAGGGTGCAGAGGGAGCAGTTAGGTGGGGAAGTAGCTAGTACCAAAGGTAAGAAAGGAAGGACGGGGAGCACGGATGCAGGGGATGGAAGGGTGGTAATCATAGGGGACTCTATAATTAGGGGTATTCACTTGGGAAGGAAAGGGGACCCAAATGCAAGCAGGAGGGTGGTTTGTATGCCAGAAATTACAGCGGGGAAGGTGGTCCCAAGAATAAGAAAAATAGCAAGGGAGGTTGGAGGAAAATCTAATATAGTTATACATTTGGGAACCAACGACTTAGCTGGGGAGGAGGTTGACGTAGTGCAAAGTAGGTTCAGGGTGTTAGGGAAGATCTGCAGGGAGGAAGGAAGTTCACTGGCCTTCTCAAAGATGATACCGGTACCAAGGGCCAGCACAGCCAGGAAAAGAAGACTAGAGGATTTTAATGACTGCTGAGAAAATGGTGCAGGGAGGAGATGTTCATCTGTACTGGGGACTGGGAGAAGACCTGGTCAAACAAAGCACTCTTTTCACCAGACAGGCTACACCTCAGTAGGGAGGGTTTGAGGGTACTCAGGGACAAACTGAGGGAATACATAACCATTACACTTAATTTAAATTACTGGGGGAACAGCAGGCATGCAGGCTCACAGACTCCTAGAGGAGGAGTTCAGTGAACCTCCTCCCCACAATGATAGAAGAGGTCTGGAGGGAGGAGGTGGAAGGGGCAAGAACACAGTTAGTAAAGGGTGGAGGGAGTGAGAAACACATAACAAGGGTACGTGGGGGGGTATACACAGAGGGGATAAATGTGAATAGAAGAATAGAAGGAAGAGAAGAAAGATCTGATTCTAGGTGGAGGGTGGTGTCTCTGAATGCATGGAGTCTTGGAAACAAGATGGTTGACATGCAGGCACTATTAGCAGACAGGAGAGGTGGACATAGCTGCAGTAACTGAGACTTGTGCAACATCACACCATGACTGGGACCTTACAATCCCTGGATATAAACTATACAGGAGAGAAAGGATAGTCGGGAAGGGGGAGGGGTGGCAGTTTATATCAGGGATGGAATAACTTGCCTGAGAGAGGAGTCAGAGGAAGGGGAGGTGGAGGCATTTTGGGTTCAGTTAAGGTCCAATAGAGAGAGAAAGGTGAGGTTGGGGGTGGTTTACAGACCACCCAGTCAGGATGAGGAGAGACAGAGAGAGACAGGGAACTGAACTCACAAATATTGGAAGCTGCGGGAAAGGAGAGGTGGTACTTGTGGGGAACTTCAACCTGCCCAAGGTGGACTGGAGCATACCATCCACAACATGTGCTAGGAGTCAGGTGATACTGGAAGGACTGCAGAGTGTGTTCCTGACTCAGGGTGTCACTGAACCAACAAGAGTTGAGGCAATTCTTGATCTGGTGCACACAAATGGGGAGCATGTACAGGAAATATTGGTCTGGGAGCCAGTGGGTGGAAGTGACCATTGCACAGTGTGGTTCCAGTTGGATACGGGCAGGGAAAGCATCGAGACTAAGACCAAAATCTTGAATTTCAAGAAGGCGGACTTCAGGAAAATGGGTGAAGTGCTAAGAAGCCATCTGGTGGGCATCAAAGCAGATATGGGGGTGGACCAAAGGTGATCCATCATTAAGGAAGGAATACTGGTTGCCACTGATGAGTGCGTTAGGCTCAAGGGGAAGAACACAAGGGCCAAAGAACCCCACTAGTTCAGTTCTGGAGTTGCCCAGGAAGTAAGGGAAAACAGGTTGGCCTATAGAAAATTTAGGAAGACCAAGAGAGAGGTGGATAGAGAGGGAAAATTACCTAAGGTTGGCTAGTGAGGCAAGTAAGGAAGTCCGGCCAGCAAAGGCACAGAAGAAGCTGCAGATAGCTGAAGGAATTCAGAAGGGGGAGAAGGCTTTCTTTCGCTATATAAGTGAGAAAAGGGACAAGAAGGAAGGGATTGTTAGGCTTAAGAAAAGGGTGGAGCGGGTGGAGGATAATGAGGGAAAAGCAGAGATACTAAATGAATACATCTGTTCTGTCTTCACCAGGGAGAAGGATGGACCAGTGCCTTCAGGAGGGAAAAGAGGAGCGGGGGAAGGGGAACACAGATGTAGTGACAGAGGAGGATAGAGTGAGAGAGAGGCTGCTGGCATTGAAGGTGGACAAATCACCCGGCCTGGACAGAGTACATCCAAGTGTACTAAAGGAACTGGCTGATGAGCTGGCAGTGCCACTGACAGACCTATTTAATAGTTCACTAGAGTCAGGCATGGTACTGCAGAACTGGAGAACAGCACATGTAGTGCCCCTCAACAAAAGCGGTCCCAAGGATGACCCAGGGAATTACAGACCAGTCGGTCTGACCTCCATTGTGGGCAAGCTCATGGAGACTAGAGGTTGGTTAAATATATAGAGAAGCATGGTCTCCAGGATATTAGGTAGCATGGGTTTATGGGTGGGGAAGGATTGTGTCAAACAAATCTGATTGACCTCTTTGACACTGTCACCAAGACAGTAGACAGGGGCCAAGCGGTAGACATCCTCTATCTTGATTTCAGCAATGCCTTTGACTCTGTGCCCCACAAAAGGCTGATCAGGAAATTGGTGGATCTCAGGGTTGGGGAAAAGATAACCTGATAGGTGGAAAACTGGCTGAGAGACAGAACCTAGAGGGTGGTTGTTGGGGGAAAGTTATCTGGCACCAGAGAGGTAACCAGTGGGGTCCCGCAGGGCTTGGTGCTGGGGCCAGTGTTGTTCAATGCCTTCATCAGTGACATTGGGGATGGCATTAACAGCACAAATGTGAAATGTGCCTATTTGTGGATGACACCAAACTCTGTGGTACAGTAGACACAGCTGAAGGAATACAGGACCTACAGGAAATCTGGAAATGCTAGGGAAGTGGTCCAGGATCTGGCAGCTTGGCTTCAATGCCAAGAAATGCAAAATTATGCATATTGGAGCCAAGAATCCCAGGACAGAGTACTACCTGGGTGGAGTCCAAGTATCTGCATCAGAGGAGGAGGAGAAGGGCCTGGGAGTGATGGTCTCTAGTGACCTGAAGCACTCTACGCAGTGCAAGAAAGTATCAGCAAAGGCAAACAAGATGCTAGGATACATATCTAGGGGGATCAGTAGTAGGAGAGAGGAGGTTATACTGCCCTTGTACAGGTCACTGGTAAGGCTGCATCTAGAATATGGAGTTCAGTACTGGTGACCACACCTCAAAAAGGACATTAACCTGCTGGAGAAGGTCCAGAGGAGGGCTACAAAGATGATAGCCGGTCAGCAGGGTAAGGCATACGAGGAAAGATTGAGGGCACTGAACATGTACTCCCTGGAAAACAGGAGAGAGAGAGGGGACATGATGGGGACCTTCAAGTACTTGAAAGGGATAAATAAGGTTGATAAGGAGAGTCTCTTTAAGCTGAGTGGCAACCATAACAGGAGGGGGTACAGTCTTAAGCAGGAGGGTGGGAGGTTTAGAAAGGAGGTCAGGAAGCGCTTCTTCACAGAGAGGGTGGTGGGCACTTGGAATGCCCTGCTGGAAGAGATCATCTCATTGAAGATAGTGGGCAGCTTTAAGAGAGGCTGGGATAGGCATACGGGGAAGGTATGGATCCTGAGTAGGGAGGATAGGAGAAGTGGGAAGGGAGGGCAGGGATATTAGCTCAAGCTGTGGACCCTGCAATATGAACAGACTTGATAGACCAAATGACCTTCTTCTGCTGGCTTCTTTGTATGTTTATATGCTCGTAAAATGGATTGTTCCATTTTCACCCAGTACTACATTTACCCTCCACAGCATGCCTACTGATGAAACCCTAATCGCAACTGGTCATGCTTCCATTTACCTTCACCTGGTTAAAGAGACACATTTTTATGTTCACCATGTATGCAAATGCAAGCGAACACATTGGTATGATAGTGCCTTTTGAGGGGTGTGACACTGTCCACCCAATGCAGAGCAGTGTTGCATGGGCATGAACGTGCCAGACTAATCAGCATCCAGGTTAACAATGACAGAGTTTCTGGCTTGCTGGGCAGGGACAGTCACCAACTTCAAAAGAAGTTGCCATCCCTTTGATCCACACTGTCAGAAAGCCAGGCTGATCTGTCATGGTCAGCCTGGAAAGTGTGCCTGCAGTCAAGAAAACCGTCCATCGATGTCTGTTGCTGGCATCCCTAATTGTCTCCCAACCTGAACCTCCCTGTCAGCACCCCCTTGGAAAGCAAAAGAAGAAGGATGGTGCAGAAATCAAGGAATGGAGGGGGTGTACCCAGCCTCAGGAACTGGAGAGAAGAAGCTCAAAGTGTGCTTTGTGGGGTGCAAGAGTTCAGCAGTGCAGAGGAGGTGAGTTGTAAGGATGCAATGCTGCTGATTGCTGGGGGCCCAGAGGGTGGGGGAGGAGGGGAATGTGAGGGCAGCAAGTGGGGCAGCATCCTGAGTAACAAGGGGTGCTCATCCTCCCGAGCTATAGCGGGCACTGGCCGGCCCCCCAAGTGGAACACCTTCTACCACAATCTGCAGAACTGCCTCTACAATATGCTGGAAAGACCGTGCATGAGTACTCACTTACCAACACCTTTTCCTGAAAAAAATAAATCTTCCCATGCATGGGGCAATTCAGCTAATTATGTACTGTGCAACCTGGAAAACAACTGTCCGGGTCAATGTATATACCCCTGAGGAAAAAAAAAACTAACAGTGTATCTTGCACTTAAACTAGCTATATACCCCACAGAAGACTGCCCATATATGGGGGTAATGAAGTGAACTATTCACACCTGCAAAATTACACATGCATTGGAGGAATTAAACTAGCTGTGTGCCTTGCAAATTTTGCCCATTCATAAGGAAATTAAACTGTCCATATACCTCCCTGAAAACAATACCCATGCATGGGGGTGATTACTACAGTGCTCCATAAATCTAGTAATTACTGTCTGCATCTGAAAGAAATAAAAAAGCCAGAGGTGTTTTTTTTCTGAGTATAATTGTTTACAACTGCAGATGGCAAAATAACAGGTAGCCAGCTTGGTGATTGGGTTCCTGTTTTGTTTCGGATTTGATGGATGGAGGCAAAGGTGAACTCAGTATGACACAAAGCAAGATGATTCAACTGAGCATGTTACAAGCACCCTCTTTTGGTTTGGGTTTTCATGATTTGTGTTTTATTTAGAAGTGAGGGGACATTGTCTTTGGTGAGATATGACATACTTAAAGGCAGGTTGCTTGTATGCTTGGTCACGCATTAGTGCTGGTACTGTTTCATCAGGTAGGTTGTTTATACACTTGTAGTACAGTAACAATAACCCCACTCCCAGTGTGGGGAGGCTTGCGATGTTTTGTGCTGTGTTTTACCTTACATGTGCAGAGAGACTGCAGAGAGAGCAGCACTCCCTCAACCATCACTATGAAAATCATACATAGCCCTGCTTTCGGTCAGCATGTGTAAGTATATTATAACAATGGATTTGGCTGGTTCCCAGAAATTAGAAACAAATAGAATGACATATGGGATTCTGTCTATTATGGTACTGTAAAACCACTAAGGTATTCCATGACATCAGGAAGCTAGAGAGGTTAATGATGTAAAGGGATCCCCAGATGGTGTTATTAGCACCTTAACATTCAGAGTCCCATGTATTGGTTTTTTTTTTATTGTTTTGTTTTGTAATATATGGGACAGTTACTCAACTGTTTATTATTATTATTATTTTTAATATTCCCCAGTTTTGATAAGACATTTCATGCACAGCAGCAGCATTAGCATCAGCTGTTATTTTCTCACACTCACCATGATGATGGGCCAGCTCCATGACTAGGGCACCAGTCCCTCACTGGGAGGCTCATTAAGGATACTGAGCTGGATGTCAGGGTATTGGCCAATCACATTGAGACTCCCCCTCCCCCAGCTTTTAATATGGATGGGGGAGGTTTGGGGAAACATTGCTTCCTTACTACTGCTACTACTGTGAGTCTGGTGGGCAGAAGTGATGTTCATCCAGCCGGAGACCAGCCTTGTTCTGATGAGGAAGAGGAGTAGAGTGGATCAGGCTGCCCACTGTGACCTCAGTGGAAGGGAGCCCCATCAGACAGCACTCGTGCTTCACTGACACAGATTCTTTTTGTGTTCACCGTGCATGCAAGCGCAAGGGAACAGGTTGGTGTGAGAGTGCCCTTTGAGGGGTATGACACTGTCCACCCAATGCAGAGCAGTGTTGCAGGGGCATGACAGTTCCAGGCCAATCAGCACCCAGGCTGACAATGATGGAGTTTCTGGCTTGCTGGGTGTGGACGGCACCAACTTTTAAAAAAGTTGCTGTTACTTTGATCTGCACCACCCAGCAAGCTAGGCTGATCTGTCATGGTCAGCCTGGAATGCATGTCTGCAACAAAGAAAACCATCCATCGATGTCTGTTGCCTAATTGTCTCCCAACCTGACCCTCCCTGTCAGCACCCCTTCCCCCCACACACAGTAGTGACACTGGGGGTGCTCAGTTTACCAAGGTTAGCCCATCAGAGGTGATTTATCTAGTTTCCAGTGGGGTCCTACATTTTACCCCATTTCTGCAGCTGGGGTAGAATGGAGCACTGGGAAGTTACGTAACTTGTCCAAGGTCAGACAGTGACTATTTGACTCTAGTGGGGTCTGCTAAAGCAAAACATCTCGGTTATAGTTACAGTTATGTAAATTCATGATATTACTAGTTTGCATTTGACTCATGTTGTCTGATATTACCAATGCACTCATATTGAAACCATGAGGGTGAGACACCTCAGTTCCTACCTTTCCACATGATGGCTGCATTAATGGCTCCCATTAATCATCTGGTTGGAAGAGTATGCTTATATGATGGGAGATGCACACACATTTTATGATGGTGACATACTCATCCATATCTCCGTATCCCATGCAAACCGGACCTCGCTTCCTCATAATGTAATTTAGCAAAAATAAAAATAATAAAAACCTGCAACCTAGCAGGCTTCAGGCAGTAGAAACCTGCAACCTAGCAGGCTTCAGGCAGTAGCAAACATCCTTCACCCATCTATTTCTTTCAGGCAGGTAATGAAGACATGAATTATGCACCAAGTGGTACTGAATAGGTCTCTTAAAAAGGGGAAATATACTCAGGATTACACAGTACTGATTCTATAAATCCCAGAAGTTTTTATTCTGATTAAACAAAAACTATAGGATGCTAAAATGGTTTGTTCATCAAACGATGCCTGAATGATGACGAGCCATGCCTGTGTCACACTTGGAGGCTTCCTTTTCTAGACCTCATCATTGAAAGCAGCAATGTTTGTTAGTCACCATGTAAGTGTTTTTTCGGCAAAATATGTTTTTTTTTTTTCTGGCAAAAGCATTGCTCTACTCATTCTTCTTTTTTCTTTCAATCTTTAATATCTGGGATTTTGAAACTTTTAAAACGTTCACACTCCGTGTCATGCTAGCTCTGAACAAATAAATATCTTGGTACAGTGTTGTGCTGTTTGCCATCAGAAACACATGGTAGCACCGTCCTAATATATCAACAGTATAAATCTAGTACGTACATTCAACACGTAGCCTCAGAGGAAAATATATTTTTTTAAATTGCATGGTGCAGCCATCTTAATTGACTTGAGAATTAGCTATAAAAGCTGTTTTAAAATGATCTGAGAATATTAGAAATTCACAGAGGAGGAGGAGGAGGAAACAATTAATGTCAGAAATACATTTTTTTTTTGCAAATAAGTACAGTACTCCTGCTTTACACTGGAAGGTGGCAGTTTTTGACCACAAATCTGTTTACAGTTGAGTTAGTTGGCAAAGTGGAAAGTCCACATAACCAGCTATTTTTACATTTTAGCCGCCACTTTATATTATGCCCATCCTGTTCCATACATCTGGTTGTTGTAGAAGATGGCTCAGATCTTCAGAACAAATTAATATATGAGATTTTGGAAGTTTTTAAAAGTTCATACTTCTGTGTCATGGTTGCCATATGGGCTTGAAGCATGTGTGGGATAATTATTGGGGTATATTAGAAAAGGGGCAAGGAGGAGGGAGGGTAATCAGAGATCAGTTAGAGCCGCAGAGGCAGAATAGGCAGGTAACACATGGGCATACTGAGAAGGTTAAGTAATCCTTTTCGAGCAACAAATTGTATGTTTCTATGTTAAACCACAAGCATGTGGCAGAGTTTTCTTTGTTTTATTTTATTTTTTTATCTACACGTCTGTGTCTGGCACTCTACCCCATTAGTTGCTCCCAGGGCACACCCAGCCCCCTTGCAATTAGCTATCATCCATGGAGCCTTGTTTCCACCCCCCAGGTGGGGAATGTAGCACAAAAAGTGATTGTATGTTAGGTGTCATTACAGCCAAAGTGCAGGGCCCGGATATACCTGGGTCCATCATCGCATGTGCTGGGGGCATTTTTTTGGTTTTTTTGTGGCTCTTAATTAAGGCAGCTGAGATGCACAAGTGCAAGCATGTATGATGCAGACAGCTGGGATGTACAAATGTGAACATGCAGGATGCCAGCAGCTAGGATGCACAAGTGCAAACATGCATGATGCCTGCAGTGGAGATGCACAACTGGTTGCAAGCATGATGTTGGAAGCTGGGATGCACAAGTGTGAGCATGTATGATACTGGCAGCTGGGATATATAACTGGGCAGATGCTTGATGTCAGCAGCTGTGATGCACAAATGCAAGCATGCATGATTCCAGCTGCTAGAGTGTAAAACTGGGAGCATACATGATGCTGGAAGCTTGGCTGCACAAGGGCATGCATGCATTATGCCAGTAACTGAGCTGCACAAGTACAGGCATGCATGATGCAGCAGCTGGGATGCACTAGTGAACACATGCATGGTGCCGGCAGCTGGGATGCATAAGTGTGAGCATGCATGATGGTAGCAGCTGGGATTCAACACTGTGAGAATGAATGAATGAATGATGACAGCAGCTAAGATGCACAAGTGCAAGCATGCATGGTGCTGGCAGCTGGGATGTACAAATGCAAACATGCATGATACCTGCAGCTGGGATGCACAAGTGCAAGCATGCAAGATGCCTGCAGTTGAGATGCACAACTGGTTGCAAGCATGATGTTGGAAGCTAGGATGCACAATTGAACAGATGCATGGTGTCAGCAGCTGGGATGCAAAACTGTGAGAATGAATGAATGATGACAGCAGCTAGGATGCACAAGTGCAAGCATGCATGATGAAGGCAGATGGGATGCACAAATGCAAACATGCATGATGCCTGCAGCTAGGATGCACAAGTGCAAGCATGCATGATATCTGCAGTGGAGATACACAACTGGTTGCAAGCATGATGTTGGCAGCTGGGATGCACAAGTGTGAGCATGTATGATTCCAGCTGCTGGAATGCACAACTGAGAGCATGCATGATGCTGAACGCTGGGCTGCACAAGGGCATGCATGCATTATGCCAGCAGCTGAGCTGCACAAGTACATGCATGCATGATGCCAGCAGCTGGGATGCACAAGTGAACACATGCATGGAGCCAGCAGCTGGGATGCACAAGTGCACACATGCATGATGCCAGCAGTTTGGAAGCAAAACTGTGAGAATGAGTGATGACAGCAGCTAGGATGCACAAGTGCAATCATGCATAACATGGTCAGCTGGGATGCACACATTCACACATGCATGATGCTGGCAGCTGGGATGCCTATGTGCAAGCATGCATGATGCTGGCAGCTAGGATGCTCAAGTGTGGGCATGCATGATACCATCAGCTGGGATGCACAAATTCATGTATACATGCTGCCCGCAGCTTAGATTTACAATTGTGAGCCTGCATGATGCAGGCAGCTGGGATGCATAAGTGGGAGCATTTGTGATGCTAGCAGCTCTGATGCACACTTGTGAGCATGCATGATGCCAGAAGCTAGGATGCACAGGTGCATGCATACTTGATTCCAGCAGCAGGGATGCACAAATGGGAGCATGCATGATGCTGGCAGCTGAATGCAGAACTGCAAGCATGCACAATGCTGGCAGATGGGATACCTATATGCAACCATGCATGCAAAGGATGCTACCTTGTGACATTGGCCAGTATCTCCTTGCTCGATGGAATGCCAATGTGCAGCTCTACATGTTGTCTCCCCGGTGGCACTGCTGCAGCAGCATCATTCAATAGTCCACTCTGGATAAGGAGAGTGTCCCCTGAGTGCTCAGTGATCCTACCCCAGGTGGCCACCAATGCCCCAGGTTCACTCCTTAACCAGGGCTGCCAGTGTTATGAGTAGTGACCATACCATGGTGTCTGCTTGTGAGGCAATTTTTTCAGTCATCTCAAGTTGCTCTGGGCACTGCAAAAGCTGGCAATAAAGCAGTGTGACATTTTAATTTCATTAGTGAACTTCCAGCAAAATCCCTGTTTTAAAAATGAGAAAGGTCATATAACAAGATAGGAATTTGTCTGCATTGCAAAGTGCATAATATGTGGCATCACCTCTCCATGCACACACAAACTAGTTGATTCACAGAACATTTATGCTACAAATGACATTTCTGGCATTGTTTTTTTTCAATTTGGAAAATGCAAACTTTTTCTAATTACATCTCTGTAGAAGAATAATTCTCAGTTCCATACTTGATGTTCTATGTGCTGGAACCAAAAGATATTTTGCTTGCAAATCAGAGATAGCGGGCAAAAATTCCAGAAGGGCAAAAGACCAATCCTGCATTTTTTTTTTTTTTTTACAAAATCTGCAAGTTTTACAAAATGTAGGCATGGAGGCTTCAAAAATTATGTCCACCTCAACTGTAGATAGCAATTCTGTTTTATGGCTATATGATGAGTGCATGAGAAATTACCGAAAGTAGCCTTTGACCTCTGTCCTTCAGGCCTTCATCCTACCTTGTAAAGTCTTGCCTTTGAACTTCTTTAAGAAACTGCATAAAATATTAACTTAAAGTGATTTTATGCCTGTGGCAAAATGGTTTTGTAAATAGTGCTATGTGGGGCAACCCCTTGCCTTTTAAAACCACACACTCCATGTACTGGTGGCATTCTTTCAATTCTCACAGGGTACTTCTGGCAAATAAATCGATGAATCTCAAGGCAGAGCCCAATAGAACTTAGTGAGCTACACCAGTGAAGATGCTACACACAACAGAGAGTGTTTAAAACAGCAAAACAAAGACTGTGGTTTTGTTCTGGGAAATGCAGGATTGGTCTTGGGGTTGCCCCACATAGCACTATTTACAAAACCATTTTGCCACAGTCTGCACCGCTCAAAGTAGGAGTACCTCAGGGGTCAATACTTGGTCCCCTTTTCTTCACTTTGTTTATAAATGATCTGCACTTACATTGCGGGAGCAGCAGCATCATCCAATATGCGGACGATGCTGTCATTTTCCGAGCCTCCCCTAACTTAGGAGAACTGGGGAATGCCCTCCAAGAGGACATTCTTCAGATGGAGAACTGGCTCACTCGGAATAAAATGGTATTAAATACCAGTAAAACTAAAGCGATGTTGTTCGGGCCCAGATCCTTGGGAACCGAGAGGTCGCTGCTCCTTCAGCTGCAGTCCAGAGGGGGTGATAAACTTGAGGTGGTTACCTCCACTAAATACCTAGGGCTAACCTTGGACCAAGGCTTCACCCTAAAAATCATGTTGACCAACTCACCAAAGCCATACATGGAAAACTCGTATCCTGTACAGAATAAAGGACCAGATTATCCCTGAAGCCAGAGTTGCCATCGCAACTAGCCCCTTCTCCCAAGCTCACTTATGCGGCACCTGTTCTTCAAGGCGGGTCTTCACGGAACTTGGCAGGCTCCAGACCTTATACAATAAGATTGTCCGATTGGTAACATTATCGCACCCTAGGACACACCACTGCAGGCTCAATCCAAGCTCAGCTGGCCGTCATTGGAAGCCCGCCTCATCTACCCCACACTATGTCTTGCTTTTTAAGCTTCTGGGGCTCTTACCTCCCTAGTCTCAAAGGACTAGTTAGTGTCAAAACCAACCTGAGGAGTCTCCGTTCCTCAGGACAAAACCTCCTTGTGGTCCCCAAAACAAAGACTAAAGCTGGGTCCAGGTCCTTTGCTTTTACTGCACCTTCCCACTGGAACAAACTCCCACTGGAGTGCAGGAGGCAGGGTCGAGCCCTGCTTCCGGTCTAAGCTCAAAGCACACCTGCTCGCCAGGAGCACTTGCCAATGCATAAGGATCTGACCTTATGCCACAGCCCCTCCTCCCTCTCCACCTTCTGTATTGTAAATGCCATTAAGTCTTTCACAGTTATACAGTATGGAATTTGCCTTATGTGTGTTATCACTGTTACACCATTTGGTATTTACGCAAGTTTACAGCTCTGCTTACCTACTTGTACTGTCTGTTTACCTGTATGTTAATTTTACAGCTCTGCTTACCTGCTTTTACTGTTCTGTTTACCTGTATGTTACTTTTTACCCCCGGGTCGCCCCTGAAAAAGGGACCTCCGGGGCCCAGTGGGCCTACCCGGTCAACAAAATTCAATAAATAAATAAATAAATAAATTACACAAAGGTTCAGCACTACAGTCATTAAAAAGCCGATTTCTCATTGAAACTTTCTTCTTGAATCAAGGCTTTTAACATGCTCTGGATACCATTTTATGACAAATTACTCACACAGACTATTTACTAGGCGCTGCAGATGAATGTATTGATTCAAGATAAAGCAATTAAAATGACAAATGTCAGTGCAACTTATGCCTGTCCACTGACCTTGAAGGCTGTTTCATTTGTTTCTTCCAGTACATTTTTTTTTCATTTTCCTGAATACAGTTCAATAAAGTAATATGTATTGCTGTCAGAAGACTGATAGTTGTGGCTGTGTGATGGCTTGACAAGCTAGGGCGTCGGAAAGATGATTCTGTATTCAGAGCCCTGGAGTAGGAATTCAGACACTGACCATGGGTCTGGAAACACAATGGCAAGTGATGGAGCCCCCCCACCTTATGACAAAGAATAGCAAATGTTAATAGTTAATCAGGCTTTGCAGGAGCAAGAGCAACCCAGCATAAGAGAATAGAAATGAAAGAAAAAGCCTACACAATCAAAATACCAAAGTATGCCCAAATAATCCAGCATTTTCTGTTTATTGTTTGCCTGGAGGGGGAAAAGTTATAAATCACTTAGCAAACAACTCTGCCCTTTAATATATACAGCAGTGTCATAAAGACAATGTTTCTGCTGTTGCAGTTCACTGGACAATATATAGAGATATATATATATATATATTCCAGTGAACTGCAATAGCAGAAACCGCCTGTGTGTCTGTCGGATCCTACGTGCCCCCCGCCACATACAGCACAACTGTACAGATGCCACAGCACACACAGCCGGCCATGTATATGTCACTGTGTGCATCCCATGCCACAGGTGCAGCATCTGTGGATCACACAAAAGTGTAACAGTAATGTCCACAGTCAGTAAACACCTGCACGTTGGGCCTGTCACTGTGTACAGTGCAGTCAGCATCATTGCCCTACACACCATAGGCAGTGCTGTGTCCCTCACACTACTGGTCCCCTTGCTACTGTAGTGTCTGCTGTGCACTGTAGCATGCCCTACGGTTTTACAGTTGCATGCAGCACCACCACCACCTGTGCCTATGCTGTCTTATCCCCTGGGGTACAATATGCTGTGCTATGCTGTACTGCTTACATGTAGCCTGCAGGTATCAATGTGCACTGCCAGACTGACCTACAGGTAGAGCTGTGGTCAGACCTGGCCAGCCCCTGTACTTCCAGACTGACCTACAGGTGGCTCTGTGGGACCCTGCAGTAACGCTGGGCAAACTGCATGCAAATCAGGGCATAATAGGATGCTAACCTGGATGTTTGCCCACAAACCACCTAAGTAGGCTCATTTGCATGTCCCTTTTGAATATGGCAAAGTTTAGGCCGGGGCAAATGTGTTTGCACCGGGCAAAGAGCTTAGCTCCGTGCTAATCCTGTGCAAACGTGTTAGCTCCAAGCTAATGGTTCGGGGAATATTATACTATTTTGCACATTGTACTTTCCCATAGGCTGTTCCCTGCAGCTGTACTGGGTCCACAGATTTGCTGGAACACACATTGGCCACATAGGTTGCCTCTAGCTACCGTCACATTGCTGTGCTCTGTGTTGTTGTTGTGGTCTGCACTTCCTGGTTGCTATATTCAGAACTGTCTTATTCCAGGGCTAAGGTTGCCCTGCACTCCCAGCCCAGTTTACCCAGCCTCATTCCCATGCTATATTCAGAAGCTGTTTGCCCTGGGCTATTCCTTTTGAATATAACTTGCTTTGTGCTCCGGGCTAAGTTTGCCAGCCGGGCAGTGCTAATTTAGCCAAGGGGCAATGTTTTGAATATCTGGCCCATAATGTGTATGAAAAGAGCTATATAAATGCTAATTCTTCTTCTTCTTCTTCTTCTCCTCCTCCTCCTTCCTCTTCCTCCTCTTCTTCTTTGTCTTTTTCTTCTTCTTCTCAACTGACCACATAGTGTCTTTATTAATTACATCATAGTGATCACCATGAAAACAGATTGTGATTGCACAGTTATGAGGTCAGCCTGGGAAAGGCAGAGGCTTTTTGGAAAAAGTGTAAGTCAAACAAAATTGTTTGTAACCATTTGTTTACTACTGGCTACCCTACATGGTCACAGTTTTCTGGACAAATTGAGACTTGAATTTCAAAGAGCAGGCCTGAAATTCAAAATGCATTTACCAGTTTTCCTATCTGCTTTTGTAGTACTTTTCTTGCTACTGCATTCATCTATGCAGAGTCATTTATGTGTGTGTTTAATTAGTTAGTATTTATTTGGATTTTGTTGACCAGGTAGGCCTACTGAGACTAAAAGTCCCTTTTTCAGGAGCGACCCCAAATTAATTACATGTATGGAAACATAGGAAGGATAAAAATAGGAAGTCAATAAGCAGTACAAACTGTAGCAAGAACAAGAAATAAACGGAAAGTCACATGGTGAGACAACTTTGGATCACATACTATATAACTCAGAATGATATTAGGAACTACAGTATATAGAAAGGTTGTAGGATATCAGGACAGAATACAGCATGTTCATATGAATCAGCAATAATGAGTAGGAGGAATACAAATACTAACTAGTTTAGCTAAACCACTTGTTTGTTTAAAGTCTGTGTTGCAATGTCATGTCACCATCTCAGACTTTAAGACCACCACCTTGATAAGCAGAACCTTGGTTGCTTGGTAAATGGTTTTATTTATTTATTTATTTATTTATGTAGACTTGGTAACCAGGTGGAGTCAACGGGGACAAAGCACTTTTACAGTGGTAACCTGTACATGGTTCCTCATCAAAACTCACACTCATACTAAATGGTGTATTCCATATAGCGTAGATTAAATGCATTTGATAATTGATATTGTTCACTTTTCAGTCTGGTGTGATTATGATGGAGCAGTTTTGACTATGCTGTCTTTGAGCAATTTTGATGGGATACACCCGTACATTGCATAAACAATATAGAGATACTGACAGCGATAAGTGAGTGAACAATTACATTTCAGATTAGGTAAAAGAGTTACATTTACAAAGGCCAAGAAGGTACTATTTGTACAGACGGTTAAAGGACCAAAAAGCTTTTTCCTCCCTCACATAGGCCAGTAAGGTGTTCTAAAGTTTAGAAGTGACATAACCAGAGGAATGCCAACTTACTGTGGTTCTGAACCCGGTGAATCAACAATACATCTGCTGATGCTGATCAGAGTGCTCAAGGCTCAAGGAAACAGAGAAGTTTGGATGAACATAAGGGAGTTCCATGAGTAAGGATTGCATGAGTAATACAACCCAACAAGTAGTTGCGACCGTCCTACTGGATATCCATCAAAGATTCCTACAGATTCAACAATAATGCAACCTTCTGTCCATGTCAAGGGCAAAATACCCTATATTATAGTAGTGGGACATGAATCTAGGTATTTCCCCATTGGAAAATGAGGTAAAAAGAAAAAAACATAGAACACAGAAAGCATAGAATCTGACAGCAGATAAGGACCACATGGCCCATCCAGTTTGCCCATTGATTAGGTCCTATTTGTCCAACCACTCTCAAACAGTGTCAGTCTACCAAGCTCTCATACCAAGGAAAGATGTGTCTCAAGGTGTACCACAAGGTTCTGTCTCGGGGCCCATCTTGTCTCTGATTTTTAATAATGATCTTCCTCAGGCAGTTCAGTTTTCCTCACTGAGACTGTACGTAGATGACACAGCCCTGATTGCAATGGGAGGGACATGTTAGACCTTAGGAAAAAAATTACAGGCAGACTTTATTAGTGTGCCAAAGTGGTTCACCAGGTCAAGGGTCATAATGAACATTAAGAAAACCAAGTTGGTTCATTTTAGATCAAAGAATAAAACTCAGTTACATATTTTGTCAAATTCCAGTGAACAGATTGACCAGGTTAGTGAATATCAATACTTGGTTCTGAGTTATCTATTATAGGACATATAACTTTACCTGTCAGTAATGTAAACAAGAAATTGGGGGCATTAAGATGCACTACAGAGTGCCTTAAAAGACTGGCCCCACAAAACATTGCTAATTAATTGATTTTATCTTCCTTTGAATATGGCAATTTGATATATCGTACTGCAACAAAAACGTTGTTAGATACTATAAGTTAGACAAATTATAATTTAAACTGGCCCAGTATGTGCTGGGCTGTAACTTTACTACTCATCACCGTGTAATGTTAAATAGGTTGAACTGACAGTCCCTGGCTACAAGTTGTGCGAAGTCTTGGTGAAACTATTAGATAACAAGCATTTGTCAATGCCGAACATTACTTGCTTGTATTTGCTGCTTTGGTCTTTGGCACTGTAATTGCAGCCTCAATTAAAGTACAACAGCAGTTGTTTGCTTACCTAGTAAACTGCCAAAGTGTATCTAGCTGCCAGCTGCACAGGGAAAGAAGCATCTTCTTGATGGTTATTTACCACATGAAACCCCTTTGGATGGGTGCCCTGTCCGATATTTTGGTATCACTTACAAGCAGGAGCAATGGAAATGAAGCAAGCATTTGTCAATGCCGAATGATTGCTTGCTGGTATTAGCACTGGAAATGCAGGAGTTAGAGAGATGCAGAATAGGAATGGCAGTGAAGTTTTGAACTTCACGCCAACCCCACCTCCACCCTGTAGAGATAGACAGGCATTGGGGTATGCATTTAGGTCATCAACCATAATGTTCATGCCATTTCACTTCACTTCACTTCACCCCATCCTGCAGACACTGACATGTGTTAAGGTGTGCTTTGGGGTGTTCAACTTTACAGTCAAACCCCTTTCCATAAGGACATACACTGAAATGGGTGCAGTATAGCAGAATGGGGTAAACTCTGGGGCTGAAGAGTCCAAGGCACACCTTGATGCCTGTCACTGGCTGCAGGGTGGTGGGGTAGGGGTGGAATGGCATGAGTATTACAGTTGGCAATTCAAAGGCACACCTCTAATGCCTGTCAGTCTGTATAGGGTGGGATGTTATGGTTAGAAACCCTAACGCCCCGGGCGTTTGTTGGTATTTGCACTATAAATTTTCAACATGGCCTTTTTGTGCCCCCACCTCATGAAAGCATTTGGGATCTCTTCTCATGAACAGTGGCAGTGTGATTTTGTTAATGTGTCCTGAACTTTGAGTTCCCACAGTGACCATGCCATTCTGCGCCAGATGTATGAAAACACAGATCGGGCAGGATGTGAAGAATGACAGCTGTGCCTTTTATAGGGAGGTGTGAAGAGATGGCAATGTTGAAAATCTGTAGTGAAAATATTAAAAATACTTGAACTTCTGGGCTTAGGTGGAAGCTACGCAACGCATGCGAGTAACACAGTCATTTAGTAGAAATGTTTCACCAAATTTTCAACATAGGCATTTTGTGACCTCTGCTCATGAACAGTGTCTCTATGATTTTCCTAATCTGTCCCATATATAGATTTCCCACAGTGACTGCGCTGTTCTGCGCCAGATGTGTGAATGTATATTTCGGGCAGGATATGAAAAATGACAGCTGTACTGTTCATAAGGAGGTGTGAAAAAATGCCAAAGTTGAAAATCTGGAGTGAAAATATTACAAATGTGTGAAATTACGAGGGTGCATGGAAAGTGCACAATGTACACTCGTAACACATCATTTCATGGACTTTTGTCACTAAATTTTCAGCATGAGCATTTTAGCACCTCTGCTCATGAACAGTGTCACTGTGATTTTTTTTAATCTGTCCCTAACACTGATTTCAAACAGCGACTGCGTTATTCTGTGCTGGAAGCGCGAAAACACATTTCAGCCAGGATGTGAAAAATGACAGCTATACTGTTCATAAGGAAGTGTGGAAAAATGCCAATGTTGAAAATCTGGAGTGGAAAATTACAGATTTGCGAAGTTATGAGCATGCATGGAAACTGCACAATGCATGCTTGTAACACAGTCATTTTGTGGACTTTCATCATCAAATTTTCAACATAGGCATTTTAGAACCTCTTCTCGTGAACAGTGTCACTGTGATTTTTTCTTAATGTGTCCTGAACACTGATTTCCCACAGCGACCTCGCTAATTCTGCGCTGGAAGTGCGAAAACACATTTTGGTCAGGATGTGAAAAATGACAGCTGTACTGTTCGTAAGGAGGTACAGAAAGTGCCAATGTTGAAAATCTGGAGTGAAAATATTACAAATTCGCAAAGTTACGAGCGTGAATGGAAACTGCGCAACGCAGGCTCGTAAAACAGTCATTTTTGGAATTTGTTCACCAAATTTTCAGCATCTGCTTTTTGAGAGCCCACCTCATGAACAGTGGCACTGTCATTTAGTTAATCAGTCCCAAAAGGTGATTCCACACAGTGACTGCAAAATCATCTTTCAGGACTGAATAACACCACGACAGTGGCTGAATTCATGACGAGAGGTCCCAATAACCCAATGTTGAAAATTTGGTGCCAAAATGCCTGAGATATGCACCAAAGTTGAAAAAAAACCCTATTTATGCCATTATACAGCTTACTGGCATTTCTTCAGTTTGCAGTCGGCTTTGAAGAGTGCAGACATGTTCCCGGTCCACTGAAGATTGTCACGCCAGGCTCTGGAGGTAAGTATGGGGTGAGGGTGTGTGTGGGGAGGTAGGGTGCACAGTGGGTGGATGCAGGTTGGGGGAGGGGATGGTGACCGGTGTGGGACCGTTTCCTTTCTTTCAAGGAAAAAAAATATATATATGCCGCAGGAAGGTTTTTTTTTTCAGGCTTGCTTTTAGCACACTGGGGTGTGCTCCCAGTGTGCCACCTGCCTTTTTTGGGGTGGGGGAACTTAAGCCGATGGGGATTGGGCCCTTCATCAGCAAAGAATGACTCTTTGGGGGCATGATGCCGAGGGGGATTACACAACAAATGGAGGAGGGGGTTACATTATGCTGACAGGGAGTGGCCTCCCCCATTGGCAAATGAACTGGGTCGGGGGGCATACTGATAGGGGGATCAGCCACCCCCGTCGGCTGTCATGGGGCTGTGAGGTAGCGTTAAGTCACCGCCATGTTTACAAAAAATGTTACACTAGTTAAGGTACCGCTTCTGCAATGACAGGTGTATGATGGTCTAGAGGTGCTCTGTTGAGGTGAGAGTGCTCTACTTTAAAGGTGGTGAAAAGAGATGAGCAAGGCACCAAGGTCCGAATTATGTGGATAGGATAACTGCTGTCCAGACAAGGAGAGGCAGGAGTCAACTTAGTATTTTGATGCCCGCAGGGCATTTATTTGGTACCAAGGGTAGACAGACACAGTCACAAGAAGGAGCAGGGGTTGCCTGAGAACAATAGGGCAATGGAACAGGAAAATACTTTTATCTACCACTTCTACGGTTATGACTACAAGAATAAACTTTAGGCCTACTGCCACTCTTATTCTGACACTAGTCTATACTGTACTTCTATACTCTAAATGAGAATCAGGTTACATAGGCTACTCAGCATTGCATTAGGGTGATCAGCATCATACATTTCCATAAAAGTCCAGGTATTACAAGAGTCCAGAGATCCGGCGTCTTCATGTACACCGTCATTTTTTGTTGGTAGCTACAAGGGAAATAAAACAGAAATGTAGAACCCTAATCCCAATTCCCAGCAAGGACCTAGATAAGGCCACTGGGGTGGTGAGAGGTTTGGTAAACAGACCATATATCTTCGGCAAAAGCCCAATCTCTCCAAGGCTGCCAGAATGTAGAACCAAAGCAACTGGTTCCTGAAATAACACACTGAAACAAGAGGTTCCTCGGCCAAAACCCACTTCTAGGGTTGCCAAGGATGAAGAAAGATCAAGATCTGTGTGGCGATGAATCCAATGGAGGACTACCATGACCTGACTGATGCTGCGGCACTCCAAGGGCCAGCTGGACTCGGAAGGAACTCTGACAGGACCAGGAACCATAAGAATCTGAAGAGATGATGGTTGACTCTACAATCCTAGGATCAGGAACTAACACAAAACAAAGAAACGGCGGACGCATCCTGGACTGGGATTCGACGGACTCGACTTTCGGCGAATGACCAGGTGGGGGTGCAGAACAGGTTCTCCAGGATGAGATCTCTCTTCTGTAGAAGGCGACCAACTTCGGGACATCTGGAACAGGAACCATACGGAACGACACCGGCACGGCTGTTGTGATGCGTTTCGGCGGATGTACGTTCAAGCTGTGAAAACAAGAAAGCGGCAGGTACGACTTGTACGACTGACGACGGACTCAACTTCGGCGGATGACACAAACGGACGGGATGAGCTGATGGATGATCTCCCAGGAGTGAAGAATGCTGAAAGGACGTCTTCTTCTGAGTAGAGACTGATTCTGAGCATGTGGTGTTACAGACCACACTATGAGACTGCAGTGTGGTAGAAGATTGAGACTGTCTTCGTACAGTAGTAAACATATAACTGAAGAATGCCCAAAGAACTGTGGAATGGTACAATAATTTGCCGGAGGAGGGCAAATTATAACTTCAGGGGTAATTGTTACTGATAAGGGCCAATGTCCAGGTGCTTAGAGCAATAGTTCAGGTACTTGGACCAATAGTTCAGGTACTTCAGACAATAGTTCAGGTACTTAGGACAACAGTTCAGGTACTTAGGACGATAGTTCAGGTACTTAGGGCAATAGTTCAGGTACTTAGGACAATAATTCAGGTACTTAGGGCAATAGTTCAGGTACTTAGGACAATAGTTCAGGTACTTAGGACAATAATTCGGGTACTTAGGGCAATAGTTCAGCATAAGCAGTACAGTAATCACAGTAGTTTCACAGTATAGGCAAATCGAACACTCTCAAATGAACCCCTGTTTCTATAGGTAGGGTATTCTGAAATAGGAGCGCTTACTGTACGTTGTGGCTAGGGAATCCTTTAGTACCACTACGCTGGCTTTCCCTATTCCGCTAGGCCGGGGCCTCCCTTTAGTACCACTAGGCTGGCTTGCCCTATTCCGCTAGGCCGGGGCCTCCCTATAGACCGGGCTTTACCTCGGTCCTAATGACCTACCTTTACCTCGGGTCTGATGCCCTATGTTAGCTTGGGCCTGGTACCCCACCTTAGATTGGGCCTGGTGCCCCACTTTGTACTGGGCCTGATGCCCCATGTTGCTTTGGGCCTGGTGCCCCACCTTAGATTGGGCCTGGTGCCCCAATTTATAATGGGCCTAATGCCCCTCTAAACTTTGGGCCTGGTGCCCCACTTTATACTGGGTCTAATGTCTACTTTGCAGCTGGGCCTGAATTGCCCTTTTAAATGCATTGCCCTTTAAATTTCCAGCTCACTGAAAGCTGCTGTCATTTAACCCGCCTGAGTTCCGCCCCTTGATGAATGTTTATAGGCCTTTAACCTGGCCTTAATACACTGGCCCCTCCCCGTGCATGCCGCTAGCCCTCCACAATACATATTAAAATCCAGGGTCCTAATGACCCGATGCCCCTGCGGTGCTCGGCTGCCTCTCGCAAACGCCTAATGCACTTTTTCCAACAGACTCAGTCCCCTTAAACAAACTGGCGGTCAGCACAGCGTGTGCTGCTGCCGACTCACTGCTCTGCAGTCTCCGGGAGTTTGTTGCTGTCACTGGGAGGTGGGAGGAGAGCTGACAGTGGGAGGGAAGGATCAGGCAGTGAGAGGGACGGCTCAGGGGGGCCTCCGACGGCCGAAAATGATGCGGCTTGCTTGCTGCTGACGTGGGACTGGAGAAAACTTGGAAACACCTCAGGGGGCAAAAATAAATAAGCGGTGGGCTAAAAGCCCTTAAAAGCGCGGGAAAAATGACGTTCTTTCTTCATGGTGCCCCGATGGCACCACCGACCACAGCACTACAGCAGCACAGGCTTCTTCAGGCAGTGGAGGCAGAGCAGGCACACAGGTAAGTCCTCAGGGATGGCTTCAACCCCCAGGTAAGCCCTTTCCTTGTCCCTTTGACTTACTGTGTCCTCTCTCCTCAACAGCTGCCCAGGAACTGCCCAACTGAACTGTTATAGAATTATATTTAAAGTTAAACCTGCCTGGGTTCTAGAATGGCTGGATTGAAATGCTGTGCATGAGCCACTCAGCACAACATTCCATCCAGACCATTATGACATGTATTGCTTTACAATCTGCCTTTTTACCAGCTGTAAGTGCACAAGGCACTTTTCTATTATTTACAGTGTTTTCTGTGTATCAGGAGGTTGACTCTTTATGTCTAGGGGCCCCTTAGTACAGCACCCTGCTGCCTACCCCTGCAGCAGGTACCCTGAGCACCTGTGTACTCTTAGTTTATTTATTTTATTTTTTTCTGGAATGACCAACTTTGGGGCATTACAGGTGGCTCCCTCATTGCAGCAGAATGGCTGATGCTGTAATAATGAGGCAGCCCCTCACTGCAGCGGAGAAATCATTTCAACTTGGTGGCACTTTTGGAAACCAAAGTAATCAGCATAGTGTGCCTGCATTGGTCCACCAGTGCCATGCTCCCAAATGCAGTGCTGCCATTTGCTGCCACAGTGCCACACCTCCACAAACTCCTTCTCTCCTAAGCTGCTGCGTAATGTTTCTTTCACATGCTCACAAGCAGACATAAAAAGGAGTGACCCGGGCTGTTGTTTTCATTAAATGTTACAGTAGCAGGCACATCACACCGGCAAGCCAGACGTATCACCAGAGGAGTTTCTAGTGAAGTCCTGTGACCAAACTCAGAGACACTTCCCCCAAAACTCAGGGACAAATGACTAAAATTAGGGACACACACCATATGTTATTCAGCCTGGTGCTGTTGGGCCATGCCGCACCATTGTTTGGCTTGTACATCACATCATGGTGTAATACAGTACAACATAAAATATCCTACTTCCTCCCTGCTTCAGTACTACAGTCCTTAGTTTGTAGGGAGATCATACTAGGTAGACATGGTTCTGTGCTCTCAGAAAACAAAAGGCCTTTTTTTAGCTCAATTCAACTCAATAATGCAGGCCCCTGTATGAGTACTGGAGAGGTGCTGCTGCTACAATTAGAGTAATTAAATATGCAGGCTGCCCTCTCCTCTGTCTCTCCTCTAACTCAGGCTGCATAACCAACAAGGACAGTAGCTAGCCTAGCTATACAATAATACAAAACTAAACATTTAGCATAGAAATGAATCAATTCTTTCATTCATGGCTTGGTAGGTTAGGATTACCTCAGTCTCCCTGCTTCACAACCCTACTACTTGCATTGCATATGCTTACATGAAAATCATAAACAGATTTGCAATAATCCACCACTGCTGAACACAATACACTGCAGCCTGTCACAACAGTAAAAAGATGAGTAAGATCATAGATGGACAGGTAGTAGCAGCAGCAGCAGCCAGGTTAAAACATATTTTAATGAAAGAAAAAAATGATCAGATGGAGACAGTCAGCCAGCCTCAGCCTGACCTCACTCACCTGAGTTAAGTTAATGCCACACAGAGCTGTAAAGGGGTCACTTGAAGGGTCAGTCCTTCAAGGTCACTCAGTTGAAGTTGATCTGTTTGCTTCCAGGCTTCAGTAGTTGTGGATTAAAGCTCTTTAGTTTTAAGTAAAAGTGAAGCTGATGTCTCAGCCCTAGATGTTTCTCAGCAAAAGAATTGATGAGGTGCTGCCGTGCTATCACCCCAATGCTCCTGGTGTTCATTCGGTCCAGCCCAGTTCTGCAACCTCCTAAAATTATTGAAAGTAACCCAGCCTCAAACATTATGTGCATTACGGATTTACCCAGTCAGATATCCGCACTGCTGAAGTATTACAATGTGGGGTGTTGAAAACTTAAGGCCACCATTCATATCAGAAAATTCCAGATAACCATGGAGCTTCCCAGAAACAATTTCTGCCTGGTTTCCTTTCCCACAGCCCGTCTTTTTCTAATCTTACCACATGCAACAATAACTGTGTGTGTGTGTTGATTATTTGTTGTTTGTTGCTCACTTGCATGAGCTATATTAAAGTATCCTGGAGTTGCTCACTTGTCCCATGTGGAAACAAATCTTTTTAAGAAAAAATGTACCTACTGATGCATAGGAGGAGTTCTTCTGGGTGGTCCAGATGAGTTCATCAGTTTCTCAGTTGGCTGTTTTCTTTGGCACCTCACAGTATACAGACTCAAGTTCCAAAATCACACTGACACCACCATGGAACTGTTGTGGGGTGTGATCAAGGAGGAAGATGAGGCTTGTCCCTAGATGTCACTACAGTTAGTTACTGTTGAGCATTTAAGCTTTGGGGAGGGGGGTCGGGGAACCACTGATGGGCTGTTGTTTGAAGGTTTGTTTTTTTAATTCAGAGCATTGGTGTAACCCCACAACCTTTTCTTGAGCAAACCTAATTAGTTAAGCCAGGAATTAGCTAATGGCATGCACCAATGGCAGGTTGTGAATTCAGGACAAGTCACAGGCTACTTGGGAGAGCATGGGCAAGTTCATGAAATCCCCCCAAATCAAGACAGTTTAAAGGAGCCACACAACAATAAATAATAAATAAATAAATGTTTGTGTTTTCGCCATGACAGCTTATTGCAGAAGTACTAGGTCTGCATGGAGAGAGCTGGGATAGAACGGAAGGTGCATCCGCACCCACCGCTCCCTCCCCAGATCCAACACTGTCCTTTTATAGCTTATCTGCTTCTCAAAACATTAAACCTTTGAATGTGCTGAAATTCATCTGCTAGATGCAGCATTCTCAGGTAGCACATTGTAGAGGAATCTCTGCAGAGATTTGACTGCTGACCTTTGAATAGAGCATTCAAAGTTCTTGAGGACAGCACCAAACGGATGAACTGGGAGCTCAGCTCTGTAAGGATTTCATCAGAGGCCCTCCTGACTTGGCTATCTCTCCTACAGCATTACATTGACAGTGACAACAAAGCATGTCAGCAATGCATGGACTGTGAAGAAGGAGAGCTGCTGCTCCAGGGTCAAGCAAAACATTTCAGAATGGCACTTCTGGGGCACTGTGTTGTATATAAAGACAAGAAGGGTAAAGGAATATCTCCTTAGCACTGTGAGTTACATGAACTGTCAGTTAGGAAGGAGAGAGGGCTGGGTCAACAGTTGGAGAGAAAGAGAAAGCAAGAGAGATCACCTGTAGAGTTTTACAGCTGCAGTAGGCATTATAGCAAAGGAAGCAGCACCGTTGTAGCAAAACAAAATGCAACTTGTATCTGCAATAGCTCGAAGTTTTCCTTGATTAGTGTATTTACCCTGTACGGTAAGCACTGCATCATATGCAGTATTGTAAAAGAAAAAAGTCAGTGGGGGAATAAATACAGTAGGCAGCAAGGAAAATGGAGAAAGAGAGGAGGACGACATTATGCAATGAATGGATGAAGTGCTCTCATTAGAGCACTTCATTCACTTCAATTCACACAAAGTTTCCAGCTATAAACTGTAAACCACTGTCATACTTAGCTTGCATGATCACTGGTCTGTCATGATGAGCCCAACGCAGCTTGACCTGCATTGGGCTAGTCAGTGACACACCTCTGAAATGCCATTCTCTGTAGCAAAATGTTTTGCATAAGTGCAAGCAAGATAAAATGTGTTATCCTAACCTAATCTTACATTACTCACAATGTATTTTTATAAAAATGAGGATCACGCTTATGATCTGAGTCATTCAGTCCATATTAGCAAAATTAGCTTTGCTAGATGTAATACTAAATTTAGAGAAAAAACACTGTGTCATCAGGCTGCTTAATATTGGAACAAATGACCTTAGTCTGTTTGTACTTCTTCATCTATTACCGCTATTGCTATTGCATTGGAAACCTGCTTCTCTAACACTTGTAATTGTTGTGTGTAACCTGCATGATATATTGCATTTTGTATATATATATATATATATATATATACACACATATATTATATATATATATTCATGGCAAAAATCCATTTAATACATCAGTTAGGGTTGTTAGACAGCAACAAAAGTGAGGAAATTTGGTGTTAGGGTTACCACCCTTGCCCCCATGCCCATTTGCCCCCCACCAACAGGCATTGGGGTGTGTTGGGGTCGCCAGCCCTAACTATAACCCCATTCCATGTGTAAGGAAGCTGAGGTGGTGCAGTATAGGAGAATGTGGTGAGAGTTAGGTCGATGACCCCAATGCACACCCCGATGCCTGTTGGTGGGGGCAGGGTGGGCATGGGGGCAAGGGGTGGTAACCCTAACACTGAATTTCCTTGCTTTTGTCACTGTAGAACAACACTAACTGATGCATTAAAGAGTTTTTGCTATGAATTTCCCTTCTTTTTGAGAATGTACAATATAAATAGCGAATGGAATGCAGTGGTGGGAGTGGCCCCAAGCTCCCACCACCCTGCCCATGTCTGCGTTATAGCAATGACTGTAATGGTAATGATAACAGTAATGGTAACAGTGAGTAAAATGCAAATGCTAATGGTAAATGTTACACCAACATAAATGTTAATGCAAATGCAAGCGGTAACTGTTACGGTAATGCAAATGGAAATGCAAATGCAAGTGGTAATGCAACTGTTATTGCAAATGCAAACAGTAGCAGTAACAGTGATGCAAATGAAAATGTGAAACTCAACTGTAATGGTAACGGTAATGTAACTACAAATGCTAACAGTTATAGTAACAGTGACGCAAACGTAAATAGAAACACAAATTGTAACAGAAAAGCAAGTGCAAACTGTAACACAAATGGTGTGGGAAATGCAAACGTAAACGCAAATAGAAATGGTAACAGCAAACTGATGTAAGGCAGCAATAGTGAAAATTCTGTATCTCGCTTTGGTTCAGAGATAACAGCATAAAGGCGATGTGATCCAACAGTAGTGAAAAGTCTGTAGCTCACCTCATGTCTGAGACAATGGCACAAAGGTGATCTGAGTCAACAGTAGCAAAAAGTCTGTATCTCACTTCATTTCTGAGATAATGCCATAAAGGCAATGTGAGTTAACAGTAGTGAAAAGTCTGTATCTCGCTTCGTTTCCAAGACAACGGCACAAAGGCTGATGTGAACCAAACTACTGAAAGACACCTACGTGCCACTAGGGCTACCTACGCAATAAATTTCAAGCCACTAGCACCTTGCATAACGCTATGTGCAAAATGTTACCTGTGTCATGCAGTATCTCCACAGTGAATTATTTTCCCAACACGTAAACAGCATAATTCACATCTCCAGGACATCCACTCAACACCCTCAAAATCTCATATTAAAAGACCAAACCATTCAAGAAATATTCAATTTTAAAGTGTGTGCGCTCTTAAGAAGTCTTCCACCACAAAATAGCGGAACTTGCGGCCAAAAAATCTTTAACTGTGATGGGTGCCAACTTCAAATGGCAATAACTCTGGAATGGAGCAAAATGTTTTCACCAAACAAAAACTGGCATGTTCCTCGAACAAAGGGCTTTCTACTTGGCAAGTTTTAGACCAATAAACCACAGAGTGGCTGCGCTATGTGTCACGCAAGTGAGTGCAAAAAAGTAGCAAAAACTGTATTTTTTGCACTTCACTGTGAAAAAAACATATATACCAGTGATATATAAACTGGTAAATAAATAGATGTACCATTCCACTCCATGTATATTAAACCTCATCCAAATCTCTTCAATGGTTGTAGAGCAGCACGAGCATAAAACTGCATATGAGTGCTGAAAAATACATTTTTGGTGCTTCATTGTGCAAAAAACCTATGCAGATGTCAAATGAAAATTGATAAATGCACTGAAGTACCATAGTAGACCAAGTATTGCATGTCACACAAATCCATTCAACAGTTGTAAAGTTATAATCACACAAAGAATGTGACGTTTAAATGCAAACACAAACAGTAATGCCAACGGTGATGCAAACAAAAACAATAATGTAAATGGTAAGAGAAATGCAAACAGAAACGTAAATGCAAATGATAACCAAAAAGCAAACTTTAATGATAACGGAAGCACAAATGCAAACGGTAACAAAAGCGGAAATTCAAACACTAACAGTAATGGTGACAAAAGTGTAAACAGTATGACAAACGTTAACATGACGTAAACGCAAGTGCAAAAGCAAACACAAATGGTAATGGTACCGTGCATGCAAACACTAATGGTAACGTTAACAGTGATGCAAACGTAAACGCAAACACAAACGGTTACGTAAACGCATATACAAATGCAATTGTAAACGGTAACGGTAACGTAAGCAGAAACTCTAACAATAACAGTAACGGTGATGCAAATGTTAACACAAATGGAAATGGCAACAGAAATGCAAGTACAAATGCAAACAATAACGGTAATGCAAAAGGAAACGGTAACGCAAATGGAAACGGAAATGCAAGCACAAACACAAATGCAAATGGTAACATTAACCTAAATGCAAACATTAAAGGTAACGCTGACAATGACGCAAATGGAAAAGCAAACTCAAACGGTTATGTAAAAACAAGCGCAAATGGAAACGGTAACTGTAAAGTAAACAAAAATGCTAACAATAACAGTAATGGTGACACAAACATAAACACAAATGCAAATGGCAATGGAAATGCAAGCATAAACACAAACGATAATGATAACACTAATGGTGATGCAAAAGGAAATGGTAACGCAACTGGTAACGTAAATGCAAGCGCAAATGCTAATGGTAACAGTAATGGAAACACAAATGAAAGTGGTAACGCAAATGCAAATGGGTACAGTTACGCAAACGCAAACGCAAACACAAATGGTAATGGTAATGCAAACGCAAATGGTAAGGAACAGGGTGATGCAAAAGGAAACAGTAATGCAAACGGTAATGCAAATGCAAGCACAAACACAAACAGTAACACACATGTTGACGCAAACATTAATGGTAACGCAAATGGTAATGGAAGCACAAGCAGAAACATAAACACAAACGCTTACAGTAACAGTAACGCAAACGCACATGCTTTTTGTCCCAAAAAGGTGCATTCAGAAGCACAGTGAATAGAAATAATGTGGCCATAATAATGGCCCTCATACCAGAAAATTATCACTTGGAATACTAAATTGCTTATATCTCAGGAACCGTACAAAGTAGAAAAACAATTAAAATCTCATATTATTTATGACTTTCTAGGCTAGTTTTGTACTTAGCCTCCTAGTGAGGGACTAAACATTTTTCAGATGAAAAGTCCATATCTCAAACTGTTTTTGAGATATGGGCCCCGAAAAGTGCAGCGGATGCCGTAATGTTATCCTATGGGATAAATCATTGACTTCGGAGTACCGTAACTTTGCTGCCCAGTAATATTTTGTCACCAAATCATGAAAAGGCACATCTGAGCTATCTTAGCATTCTTCCCTCCAAATTTCAGCCCAAAAGACCAAACCATTCTTTTGCAGCAGGGTGGCAAAGATTCCCTATTGTTTTGTGCATAGTGTTGCCAAGTACTTTTGCAAATAACAACACTTTCGCAAATAAAATCGTGAAAGTGTCATATATTCGAAAGTAATTTGCGACACTACTTTTTACAAAAATTTTAAATACATATTTCTTGGATGCTTTACCCCCCAAGAAAGACATGGCTAGCATCCTCAGGGCTCAACTAGGTGAACACAAGAACTGTGTTCCTAGAGGATCCCAAATTTAAACGCCAAGCATTTCTCTGACCACCAACTGAAAAAAAATGGCTGAATCATGAAAGTAAAAGGGTCATTTGCGACAGTAAAAAATGCATTTGCAAATATTTTGTTAACTTTTCCCTTAGACTATAATGGGGAGCAGTTTTATTTGAATAACTTTTGAACCGTTTAATATTTTTTCATGAAATCTTTGAAAGGCACATCGGGAACTCTGGCTGCATATTCTCTGAAGGTTTCGGACTGATCGTGCAAACCATGTGACCTGTAGACGTGAGCAAAGAAACATGCAAAAACCCATATTATACAATGGCAAGGAAAATTCCTATTCTGTGATTGGTCAATCTGACATTATCCCCATGGCGATATCCTGGCATATCACCACGGGCATAGTGCCAGCGAGTCTCTTACCTCACCACAGCCCAAACAAACATCATATCACGGCGCTACAGCTGAATTGCTGACAGCTCATCTGACAGGATTTACTCGCTGACAGCTCATCTGACACAAATGTCAAACCTGCCACCCATAGACTTTACCTTCTTCACTATGGACTACGTTGACAACTTCACCTCAAAACAAAAAGAAAGTATGGCATCGGAAACAGCAAGTGAAATAAAAGCTGAAAAAAGATGACATGTCATCCTAGAAGAGCAACAGCTGGACAGCCTGGAATGCGACCGCAATGAGCCGTCTACGAAACGGCAGACTGTGTGGGCCACCAACGTCCTTCGAGACTGGCTGACAGAAACATCCACACAAATAAACCTACACACAGTAACTGTCTCAGAACTGAACACTGTACTTCAAAAGTTTAAGCCTCAGTCCGCACCTCAGCTGGAGAGCAATACGGCATCAGTAGTTTTGTGGGCTTACGTGCAGGAATCAACCGTTACCTCAATGAAACCCCCTTAAGCCGTAACATCAATCTACTCAATAGAGCCGACTTCCACAGTGCCAACAACGTCTTCAATGCCCAAATAAAAAATCTCAGACGACAAGGATGAGACAGAGCAAAGCATCACCCACCTCTCACCGATGCTGAACTAGCCCATCTAAGACAATCACCGGCTCTCACTCCAGACACACCTCAGGGGCTGTTATACCACGTCTGGCTAGAACTTCAAATACATTTTGCTAGACGCGGCAGTGAGGGACAGCACCAATTAAAACAATCATCTTTCGAGTTCAATAAAAGTGAAACTAGTCTGTCGTATGTCTCCCTTAGTTTCAATGAGAAAACTAAAAATCACAACAACCCACTAGAAAAAGATAGAGACAGATACAGAGGAGCAATTATTTATTTATTTATTTAGCTTTTGTTTACCGGGTAAGTACACTAGACAAGTAATATGCCTATTTTCAGGAACGACCCGGGAGAGCACAACATGAAGAATACATACAAGACAACTTAGGAGGAGCAGCATAATACAGGAAATAATAACAAGTGGGGAAAAGAAGATGCACAATCAACAATTACACAACATATGAAGGGTACATGGATTGACATTTAAGGCAGCAGAATTCAGCTAGATTTATTTCACTAAGGGGGCTTGGGACAGTCATACATTATTGATTGTTTTAGATGAGACCACAGACAGGTGCGAAAGGTCCCATGGGAGGAGGCTGACCGGACATGATCAGGGAGAGAGTTCCAGAGTCTGTGCGCATATGCAGCAAAGTCATGGTCCCCCATAAGAGTGCGGGTGGGGGGACTTTGAGAAACCCAGAAGTCTGGGACCTGAGGTGGTAGGGCATGGGGTCCATTTTTGGGAGAAGTTCCGCCAGTCCTAGCGGAATGCCAGTAGTAAGCACTTTCCCGGAGAAACTCCCAACACCAAAGTCCAGGTATTCAGCTGGGGGAAGCCAGCAGAGTTTGTCGTAGAGCTCACAGTGATGGGTGAGTTTGGGGGCAGCTAGTGCAAACCGACAGATATTATTATATGCCGTGTTCCACCTGGCAAGATGAGTTTGGGGGGATCGAGCAAATAAATGAAGTCCATAGCTGAGGGAGGGAAGAAGCACTCCTCTCGCAAGGGCAAGTCTAGCCCCAGGGGTTAGGTTGTATTTGGCCCTGTAGGCTAAGCCAAGCTTGCAATTTTTAGTTCTACAGATGTTGAGGATATGACTCCTCATGTCAAGTTGGGGGTCAAGAGTAATGCCAAGACATTTGATTGAGTTCACTGTTGGCAGCAAGTGTCCATCCTACACTAATTATGTGGAGCAAGGCTGATGAGGCTTTTATCTTGGCCGTGGAACCAAAGGTCATGGTCTGTGTTTTTTTTAGGTACAACACCAGTTTGTGGCTAGTAATCCAGGCCAGGACTTTGTTGACATCTTCAGACAGGCTCTGGTTTAGGGCAGAGGCATTATGAGAATGGGCCACTATGTTGGGCAATGTTTGAACTGCCAGACCACCTGCACTGCCCCATAGCTGCCCTCAGAAAATATATGTAAAAGCTACCTGCAAATGCACCATCCTTCTACATGCACCCTCACAAAACAGCAACTAAACCCTGGTAAGCAGAAACCACATGGTACACTATGGAGCCAGTTGGAGTTAATTACCTGGGCAGCATGATTCCAAAAATCTGTCGGGCAGCGGGGTTGGAGCGAACATACACTAATCACTCCCTGAGAGCCACAGCCATACAATCCTCTCCAATGCAGGATTAGAGAGCTGCCAAATTATTGCAGTCACTGGCCATAAATAAGAATCCTTGCTGAAAAGTTACTGGGGTCCAACACTGCACAAAAGAAATAAATGGAGTGCCATTCTATCCGGGTCGGAAAGTGAAGTCAGAGGTCAGATTCGAACCAACGCACTGCCTCGCAGCTGCCAACAACATCTACAAACCTCAGAATTACAGAACAGCCACCTATTGAAACAGAACCTCAAAACACCACATTTCAGCAGCACAACATCACTCCACCCAAAAATCAAGACACATGCAATACACAGATCATCATCCAAGGAAACAGCATGTGTGTCTTCAACATGCATAAACCATAGACACAAAATGTGACTCCCACAACCTTCAAGTGGGCATTTTAACAGTTAAAGTGTTTTCATCCATTAAAAGTTTAACTAATTCCTTAATTTACTGTTGAAAACATATTTTCAATACTGTACTATTGTTCAAAAATATTAAAAACAGTTTAGTTAAAATAATTTCATTTAAAAATACTTTACATGTTAAACAGCTATTTAAAACCATTTTTAAAAGTATGATAACAACCTCATAAATTATTACAAAGCATTACAATTGCAACAATTACTTAAATTTTTAAAAGTATAATAACAACCTCATCAATTATTACAAAGCATTACAATTGCAACAATTACTTAAAACTATGAACTTTTAAGGAACTACTTTTTCTTGTTGATGAATATTTCTTATTTATTGTTCATTAAAAGCATTTAAAAGCATAAAAAAATGTCCTGATTCTTATTTTTACACAAAAATCCCATTGTACAATAGGAATAATGCACTCCAGTGTGTGTGTCATGCTGGGATAACGCCACGCCTGGGACATTGGACGCACTCGGCCTTCAGCCTTGTGCCCAACCACCCCAGGCGTGGCATTATCCCAGCACGATACACACCCTGTCATGCATTATTCCTTTAATTTATGCATTTTGTGGCTCTCTGTAGCTCCGTAACCGTACATCTGACCATACAAGAAGAAAAAATTACTCACCTTAGTAATGTTGTTTCTTCTAATGGACTCTTGCTATATTATGACATATGCAGTGAGTCCCAACCTTCGAACTGCTCCAGAGGTGAAAGAGTTAACTTTCCATGCCAGGCATGGAGCGCTGAGCTCGAGCTCGGTTGAAACTCTGTCTGTTGTTCTTCAAACTCAAACCGTCAGATCTTTACGAGCTAAACTCACTGAGGTCCTGTGTGGAAGCTGTAAACCTACACTAGCCAACTGGCTACTAAACATAAGAACACATTTTTTGGTCCCAAAACAAAGACTCAAGTCAGGAGACCCAAAAAATGAAAACACAACACCAAGTCACCCCAAAAAAGGAGGGATGAAAACAACAAGGTGGGCATCTACTAAGTGCCAACACTGCACTGCCCACCCACATCCCAAAAACAGAGGTTCTGAGAGGGGCAGGCGGGGGAGGTCATAATATAGCAAGACTCCATTAGAAGAAACAACATTACTAAGGTGAGTAATTTTTTCTTCAAACAACATGAAGTCTTGCTATATTATGACATATGCAGACTACACAGCAGTACCTCCATGGAGGGGGGACAGAACCTACTTAGGAAATAGGCTCTGAAGCACAGCTGTGTTAACTGAGCATCACTCCTAGCCTGGATGTCCTAGGAGTAATGCTTGGTAAAAGTGTGAACTGTTTTCCAGGTAGCTGCTTGACATATCTCTAGAATAGGATGTCCTGGCAGCAGCCAGGAAGTAGCTGTACCTCTGGTAGAGTGAGCCCTCAGGCCTGAGGGGGGAACCTTACCCAGCTTTTCATAACAGAATTGGATACAAGAGACAATCCACCTGGCAATGGATCTTTTAGTGGCAGGTTTCCCTTTACCAACCTCACCATAAGTGAGGAACAGTTGGAGGGAGTCAAACCTGTGACTCTTGGTACGCTCTATGTAGTAACGAGGGCTCTCTTCACATCTAAGTTGTGAAGCCTCCTCTCGCCAGAGGAGGAATGGTCAGTGAAGTACACTGAAGAGATATAGATTGATTAAGGTGGAAATCTGACACCACCTTAGGCAAGAACTTCCTGTTAGTCCTGAGGACCACCTTATCTCTATGAAAGAGATAAAATCAGGCTCCACTGACAAAGCTTGTAATTCACTTATGGCCTGGCAGAAGTGATGGCTACCAGAAACACAGTCTTCCAAGTCAAGTACTTAAGCTCTGCTGATGACAAGGGCTCAAAGGAGGTTGCATAAGCTGAGCAATGCAAACATTAAGATCCCAAGCAGGGGCAGGGTCCCTGAATGGAGGGTTGGTGTGAAGCAATCCCTTAAAAAACTTGGAGAATACAGGATGAGCTGAAAGAGAAGAGGGTTTACCTGCTGAAATAAAAGCAGACACAGCTGCCAAATGTACTTTTAGGGTAGCTGGTCTCAGCCCCAAGGTATTTAAATGGACCATATAATCCAGGACTGTGGGTAAATCAGCAGATTCTGGGGAAATATGCTTCCCAGAGCACCATATGGAAAACCTCTTCCAATTGGAATTATAGGTAGCCCTGGTGGAAGGTTTCCTAGAAGCCTTCAATATATCCATTACACCTTGGGAGAGGTGTAGATCAGCAAACTCGAACTCTTCAAGAGCCAGGCCTCGAGATTGAGAGATTTGAGGTTCGGGTACCAAACCTCCCCTGAGCACAGGTTAACAGGTTGTGATTCCTGGGAAGACACAGGGGAAGATGGACTGTTAAGGACAGTAGGAGTGGATACCAGGGTTGTCTGGCCCAATCTGGAGCAATCAGGATCATCTTGCTGGATTGAGATCTGATTTTGACTAACACTTTGAACAGGAGAGGGAAGGGGGGACAAGCATAGAGAAACTTCCCTTCCCAATTGAGAACTAAGGCATCCAGAGGGACTGAGCCCAACACTGGGGGCCTGCAGCAAAAAAGGGGAAGTTGGTGATTGTCTGGGGCTGCAAAAAGATCTATCTGTGGGGTGCCCCATCTGGCGAATATTACCTCTGGACCAGGGGTCCAGTGACCATTCGTGATGGCCCTGGGAAATCCTGCTGAGCATCTGCCAGGACATTGTCCTTGCCTGGGAGGTGAACTGCCGTAAGGGAGGTGTTCAGAGAGTACAGAGACCACAACTTCATTGTTTCGTGCACAAGGTCGAGACTGAGTGCCTCCTTGTTGATGTACCACATTGTGGTGGTGTTGTCTGTTCTGACCTGTACAACTTTGTTCGAAACAGATTTGGAAAAACTTGAAGTGCTAGAAAATTGCTCTGAGTTCCAACAGATTGATGTGGAGCAGAGATCCTGAGGGGAACACAATCCCTGGTAGTGAGGTCGCCCATGTGAGCTCCCACCCCAAGAGGGATGCATCTGTAGTAAGGATTAAGGAGTGAGACTGAGTGACAAGGGAACCCTTGTCTCAGATTGCTCTGATCCTGCCACCACTGTAGGGCTTTGATCAGGGTTGAGTTACTGGGATCAATTTGGTTAGAGGGTCTTTCCTTTGAGACCAAAAGGCTCTCAAATGGAACTGGATGTCCCTCATTTGAAATCTTGCTCCCTGCACTACTGCTGTAGAAGCAGCCATGTGCCCCAGGAGCTGTAGAAAATGCCTTGCTGGTTGAGAGACCTGCAGGGTGAATGAGGAGGCCAGAGAGACCAGGGTCCTTGCCCTGTCCAAAGGAAGGAAGGCTCTGGCTTTCTCTGTGTTCAGCTCTGCGCCCATGAAGGTGAGGAGCTGGACAGGCTCTAGAACTGACTTTGAAAGATTCGAAGGAAACCTAGAGGTGAGCAGTTGCTGAGTTATCTGTAGATGTAACTTGATTTGGTCTGGAGACTGGCCTACTATGAGCCAGTCATCCAGGTAAGGGAAGATGGCAATTTTTGCCTTCTTAAGAAGCAACTGCTCTGCCAGGTATTTTGTGAATACCCTTGGAGCAGAGGTGAGGCCAAAGGGCATTGCTCTGAACTGGTAATGGCCTGAGGGCAGCTGAACCTGAGGTACTTTCGATGGGAGCTTCTGATGAGAATACGGAAGTAGGCATCCTTGAGGTCCAGGGACGCTAGCCAGTCCCCTGGCCTTAGAGAGGTAGAATAATTCCCAGAGTCACCATTTTGAATTTTGGTTTTAAAAGGTGCTTGTTTAAATATCTGAGATCCAGGATGGGCCGCCATTCTCCTGTCTTTTTGGGGTAGCAGTACCTGGAGTACAATCCTTTGCCCTGGTGTAGGGTGGAACTCTTTCCACAGCTCTGAGAGCCAGAAGGAAGAGACCTCTGCCTCTAGGGCAAGTGCCTCTGGTGGATTTGCAGGTGGAAAGGATCTGGTTCTCATCTTTGGAAATTTTTTGGAGCTGAGAACCAGTCCCTGGCTTACTACTTCCAGGAGCCACTTGTCTGATGTCAGAGACTTCCAGTCCTGGACAAAGTAAGCCAGCCTGCCCCCTACAGGTAGCTGAGAATCGGCCCTGGCAACCCCATCAGGGTGCCTGCTTGGCAGGGGCTTTAGGCTGAGGGGTGGAAGCAGGCCTGCTTGTACCCCATCTGCCTCTCCCTCTAAAGAACCCCCTCTGGGCGTAAGCAGAAGAGGAGGCCTGGGCTTGGTAAAAAGGCCTATGAAAAGGCCTGCCCCTGCCCCTGGAAAGCTGCCTTTGAGGAGTGGCCTGCCTTTCCTTGGCCTGTGCACTCCTATAGGTGGTCCTATACTCATCCATTTTCTTCATGTAATTCTCTGTCTGCTCCCCAAACAGAGAATTACCCACAACAGGAAAATCCATGGCCTTAGTCTGGGTATCCTGTGACAGGCTAGTACATCTGAGCCAAGCCATTCTGCAGTGCCACAGATGTAGCCATGACTCTTGATGACACATCATTAGAGTCCATTGCAGCATGGAATTGCACCTTGGATGCCTCAATACCATCAGCAGCCACCTGCTCCAGCTCCTTGGCAAGCTGGCCAAGGACCTGTTTTGCTAGAGCCATAACAGTATCCCATCTGGATTTCTGATATCTAGCAACATAAGCCATATAATTTGCCTGTCTGAGTCCCAAGGTTGCTGCCATGTACTGTTTCTTTGCCATGGCATCAATCCTCCTGGAGTCCTTGTCAGGGGTGTGTGAAGCCAAAGGAATATTTGCCTTGTCACAGGCTGCAGCCTGCACTACCCCAACATGGCTGCATTGTTGTGTAAGGAACTCTGTATCAGAGCCTGACAATGTGTACCTCTTGTCCATTCTCTTATCCACAGGAGGTATAGTATGAGGAGTTTTTAGAATTTTTACTGTCTGTTTCCCAAATGATTTATGCAAAGGAATAGACAGTCTCCTAGACTCTGGGATATCCATCATTTCCACATAGTGAGGCTCCTCTTGATCATCCACAGCTTCCTCTATAGGGAGCTGGAGGGTTTCAGCCACTTTTTTATAAAACATAAAATGAGAAGGGGACTCAGAAAGCCTAGGAGGAGACACTCCTGAAGGTCTGTCTGGGGAGATGTCTGGGTCAATGGGCACATCCAGACTTTCAAACACATTCACTCTCCTCATACTCCTCTTCCCCTCCTCTGGTTCATAATATTCCTCTAAATCATACTCTTGAACCGTGGAACCGGCTGAACCGTGACTTACCTGATGGTGCTGGTTCGGTCGGAACCGGAAAGTGACTGGACAATTTTAATCGCTTGGCTATTTCTTCAGCGGTTGGAGAGGAAAGTTTTGGCTCACACCAGCTGATTTCCTAGTCCTTTTGCTGGAACTGGCTCCTCAGAGTCAGATCTCCCTTTGCCGAAGTCTCGCCCTGGTCAGAGGGCACTCCCTCCGGTTCGGTTGGAACCGAACCGGGCTGGCCATCCAGTTCAGCGGACTTTTTGGCCTCCCTTTCCCTGAGCCTACCAACTGTCTTTTCCAGGGTAGCTGCAGGAAAATTTTTACAAATCTGGCAGTCTGCATTGAGGTGGTCACACCCCAGACAATAAACACAGGTGGTGTGGGGGTCAGACTTGGCAAAGACTTCCCCACAGACACTGCAGTGTTGAAACCCAGTGGGCCCGGTTTTTCTTTTGAGTTTCTCAGACATAGTGCCAGCCTAACCAAACTTACCCATTTATGGCAATCTGCCAGGTAAGACCCTCTTATCGGTTCCCAACCGTGTCACGGGTCATGGGAAAAAATGTAATAAAATCCATTTTTTTAGAACCGATAAGAACCGGTAACCACACTCTAAATGACAGATTAATATATTTTAAACAACCTGATCGGTTCAAACCGAACCGATAAACCGTTTACAAGTTCCACACAGAATAGAAATTAATGTAAAACCAATCTAGTACTCACAATACCACAGACAGAGTCTGAACCGACCGGTTGCAGTTTAAATTCGGTCGAAAACTGAGAAAAACAATACTTTAACCGACAAAATGAACCGAGCAGAAGGAGAAATCTCCGGAGCGACTGTTCAGTGAGGCGGAGTAAAGAATCTGACGGTTTGAGTTTGAAGAACAACAGACAGAGTTTCAACCGAGCTCACGCTCAGCATTCCATGCCTGGCATGGAAAGTTAACTCTTTCACCTCCGGAGCATTTCGAAGGTTGGGACTCACTGCATATGTCATAATATAGCAAGACTTCATGTTGTTTGAAATTGGCAGGTCCAGAGATCTATGGTACCAGACTGTGCATTCTGAATTTCAGGAAAATCCATTATATGGTTGCAAAGTTATTAAGCTGCAAAATTTCAGGTTTAACCTTAAATGGGTTACTCAACTTAATTGTAGTGGCACTACCGTGCCACTATAATATATGTATCTATATATATATATATATATATATATATATATATCAAAATAGTTCAGGTGAAGCTACCTCTGGCCGGAAGCTGCAACACTGGACTCAGGATTTGTAAGAAAGCAAGTTGTGCTCACAACAGAGGGAGGTGAACCTTACAATTTACAATTGTCTTTGGTTTGAAGCAGATTCCTCAGGAAAGTTAATATTCTTCAGGTGGAGGATACTTCTAACTGAAAGGTGAAATAAGGAACTTAGAATTATCAGAAAAGGCAGTCTTTTAATCAACAGTGGGAGGTGGACCTTGCTTTACTTTTGTTACAATTGTCAAGATTTTCAGTGCAGGAAGAGTTTAAACCCACAGGGACTGACTACTGTTTACTGTGTCTGTCCTTGTGCACAGCTGACGTGTTTTGGGTCTGACTGCTTTCAGAGCACAAATCACCAGGCTGTTTTGGGGCTAGGGAGGTTTACCCGTGTCTGACTTGGAAGTTTGGATTTTCCTCTGTTTGATTAGCAGGGTATTTTCTCTGTCAAACTGTTGTGTAGGGCATCTTGCAGACAGGAAGACACTCATTGCAGTGGTAGGTCAGAGCTTTTAGCTGATTGTTTTGTGAGGGCACAGTTTAGGCCCAAACCTTCCCACCCTCACCCACCCACCCCTGGAAATAGTTCTTATACCTGAGGTTCTGACATAATTTACTCAAGAGGGCAAGGTGCATATCACTGTCATATCTAGCACACTGCACTGACAATATAAGCATACACATTACATAATATATATAATTCTATAACAAACCAATCACACACACACAACAAAACAAAACAAAAAAATAAATAAATAAATAAACAAGGTAGACAGACATGTGGGGAGTACTGCAATGTAATGGCTGTGGGGCAGCAGTCTTTCAGGAGTCTTTCTGGAGGCTGAGATGCTGCCCTGCTTGCAGACAACTCTCTGCCCTGAGGGAGGAAGTTGCCTGTCTTCAGGCCGAACTGGACAGTAGTAAGGGAACCTCCCCCACCAAGGGATCACCAGAGCCACCACCACTACCTCAGAGATTGTGAAGAAAGCAAAGCAGTTGGACCACAGTGGGCTCAGGGAGGGTAAGGGTGGTGGAACAGAGGCACACCCAGTCAGTTGTTCCACTCCACAATCCATACACCATTCTGGGGGAGCATACTTCCCCTATGGATGCACCCGCAGAGGAGACTAAGGAGGTTGCAGACAACTCTTACAAGGGAGGCCCTCAGGAAGGAGGCAGAGGACACCACAGGGTAAGGAAGCAGCTCCTGGTGGGGGACTCACTTATTAGGGGGATAGAACTGGGGGAGCAGGGAAAACTGAAGTGTGCCTGCCTGGTGCCATGGCTTGAGGACAGGTAGCGCATCCTTAGGATCATGAGAACAGTTGCACGGGAGTCTGAGCTGGACATCATTGTCCACCTAGGGACAAATGACTTGGCTCATCATGAGATTAGAGCAGTGCAGAAGGACTTTGTAGAGTTGGGGAGGGGCCTAAGAAAAGTAGCACACACAGTATCCTTCTCAGAGGTGCTGCCTGTCAGTGGCATGGGTGAGGCGAGAGTACTTTGCACCATGCAGTTTAACGAATGGTTGAAAAAATTGTGTGGAGCACAGGGGTTTGACTTCATTGGGACTGGGGTTCCACCTGGAGGGACACCAGCCTATACTGGCAGGATGGTCTGCATCTGTCCAGGAAGGAAACAAGTCTTTTGGGAAATTGGTTTCAATGCTTCATTGGCAAGCTTTTAAACTAGTCAAGGGGGAGGCACTGATAAGCAACAGGAAAATCCCAGCCTCCCCCTACTAAACAGGGTACTAAATGAGAAAAAGACCAAGGTAGAAAGGTCAGTGGGGGATGCTGTTACAGAAGGTAAAGCCATCTAAAAATGGAGAGCAATGAGTACCAATGCCCATAGTCTGGGTAACAAGCTTCCTGAATTAGTGGCCTTGATGGAGGAGGAACATCTGGATATCGTGGCAGTCACAGAAACATGGTACACACAGAACCATGACTGGGATGTAAACATACCAGGATACACTATCTACAGGAGGGACAGGGAGGGTAAAAGAGGAGGAGGAGTAGCTCTCTACATAAGGGAAGGAATCAAAGCAACAGAACAAAAGGGTAAACAGGGAGGAGAAGAAGCACTGTGGGTTAATTTGGAGACAGACAATGGCACCACAAGCAGACACAGGGGTTGTATACAGACCCCCCTCTCAGGGGGAGGAAATGGACAAGAAAATGATAGAAAATATACTTAGAATGGCAGAAAAAGGGGAGATATTGCTGATGGGTGATGAATATGCCAGATGTTAACGAGTGCAGTTGGAGCAGCCACTTCTAAGAGTGGGGTTATTCTAGATGCCCTACAGGGGGCATGCCTTAGCCAACTAGTATTGGAACCCACTCGAGAGGGAGCAGTCTTAGACCTGGTTCTCTCAAATGGAGATGGAGAGAGGATCACAGATGTAGAAGTGGGTAGCCGTCTGGGAACTAGCGACCATCGAACAATATGGTTCACAATAAACACAGCAATAGAGTCAAGCCATACAAAGGCAAAAGTACTGGACTTCAGGAGGGCTGACTTTGCTACAAATGGGTGAGTTCCTAAGGAATGCACCAGCAAATGGGCAGGAAGGAGGTGGAAGAACAATGGGGAATAATAAAACTGCCATCACAGAGGTAACAAGCTTTTGTGAAGCAAATAAACAAAACAAAGCGATATAAGAAACCACTATGGTTCTCAAGCGAGGTGGCAGTGAAGGTTCAAGAGAAAAGAAAGCATTCAGAAAGTACAAGGAATCACAGAAGGAGCAGGACAGAGAATTGTATCAGAGTTAAAGCAAAAGGAATCTGGGAAGGCAGTCAGAACAGCAAAGGCCCGAACTAGAAAAACATAGCCAACTCAGTGAAGAAGGGGATAAAACCTTTTAGGTACATCAGGAGGCGAAGGAAGACCAAGGGAGGATAGTGAAGCTTAAAAAGGGAAGGGTGGGTAGAAGAGGGTGACGGTGAAAAGGCAAAGATACTAAACAAATATTTTGATCAGTATTTAAAATGAAGAGGGGAGGTACCTAAAACAAACAATAGAAACACTCTGGATACAGAAGTTGATACCAGCCCATTTACAGAAGAAAGGGTTCTGAAAGAACTCTTAAAACTGAAGGTGGACAAAGCAATGGGGCCTGATGGGATTCATCCCAGAATTCTAAAAGAACTAAGGGTAGAACTAGTGACACCACTGACTACCCTCTTTAACAAATCATGGGAGGATGGGGTGGTACCTGAGGACTGGAGGAGGGCAGATCTGATTCCCCTTCACAAAAGTGGGAGCAGGGCAGAAGCAGGAAACTACAGACCTGTTAGTTTAACCTCAGTGATAGGGAAAATGATGGAATCACTTCTGAAAGAAAGAATTGTCGAGTACCTAGAGGCCAGAGGGGCACAGGACCCAAGGCAGCATGGATTCACAGTGGAAGGTCATGCCAGACAAATCTAATAGATTTCTTTGACTGGGTGACCAAAGTAGTAGATCAGGGAAGGGCTGTGAACATGGCCTACCTAGACTTTAGCAAGGCATTTGACACAGTCCCACACAAAAGATTAATATATAATTTAGCCAGCCTGGGAGTGGGTCCCAAGATGATAGCCTGGGTAAAGAATTGGCTGGAGAATAGGACACAGAGGGTAATAGTAAATAGAGTCCACTTTGAAGAAAGGGAGGTTACTAGTGGGGTACCGCAGGGTTCAGTATTAGGACTTGTCCTCTTCAATGTCTTTATAAGCAACATTGCAGAGGGACTGGAAAGAAAAGTATGTCTCATTGCAGATGACACAAAGATCTGCAACAGGGTTGATGCACAAGGTGCGGTGGAAAGGATGAGAAGGGACTTGGCAAGGTTAGAGGAATGGTCAAATATATGGCAGCTTAGATTCAATGCTAAGAAGTGCAAGGTATTGCACCTGGGAAGCAAAAACCCAGGGGAAGAGTACACAATGGGGGGTGAGATACTAACAACAACAAAAATGGAAAGGGACCTGGGGGTAGTCATATCAGATGACTTAAAGGTGGGCAAGCAATGTGAGAGGGCAGTAAGGAGGGTTGAGGGGATACTGGGATGCATAGGGAGAGGCATCACCAGTAGAAAACAGGAAGTTGTTATCCCTCTGTACAGACAGCTGGTGAGACCCCATCTGGAGTACTGTGTGCAGTTCTGGAGACCCAATCTCCGCAAGGACATAAACAGTATGGAAGCTGTCCACAGGAGGGCAACTAAAATGGTGCAGGGTCTGCACCAGAAGACATGTGAAGAGTGACTAAAGGAGCTTAATATGTATAGCCTCGAGGTAAGGAGGGAGAGGGGGGACATGATGGAAACTTTCAAGTACCTCAAGGGAATCAACAGAGTCCAAGAGAGTAGCATGTTTCAAAAAAAGAGGTGTGCAAGAACAAGAAGGCACAATTTGAAGATGGGGGGGCAGGCCAGAGGTAATGTAAGGAAGTATTTTTTCACAGAGAGGGTTGTGGATGCATGGAACGGCTTCCGAGGAGGTTGTAGAGTCAAAAACAGTGGTTGAATTCAAGCATGCATGGGACAGTCATAAGGCAATTCTAGGGGTGGGGTAGAAAGAAGTAGGCTGCTGGTTAACTAGGATCTGCAGCTTATCCATTAGGTAGGGAAATGGGCAGACTGGGTGGGCCAAGCGGTCCTTATCTGCTGTCAAATTCTATGTTTCTATGTTTCTGTTGGTTTTCATATAAAAAAAAACAATACAGGAGAATAGACAGGCAAATGTTACATATGCTACATACATCATAGCCTTGACCTGCCATACATTCATCTACATATGTATTAAAGCACTGGTAATGCCTTAGTTGGCTGACCACATTATAGAACAACAAGATAACGTTGTAACAGAAAGGAAGAGTGAAAAAGGAAAAAACCCAGACATGAACCTACCTGAGGTGGCTCCTTTCTCTGCCATCTCTAAAAATGTGGCTGTCATGTCTCGTGTGAGCTTCTCCTCTGAGATAATATATTCTCCTGTCCTGGAAACAAATATAAGACCACAGACAATCTTGGGACAAAAAGTGTTGCCTATACCTTAGCAGAGTGCCATTGCCACTGGAACATAGGTACCTTCTTTCAACGGCTCTACACAGAGGGCCAAGCTAGTCCTGGGGATGTATAGCAAGGGGGTATAGGGGGTCAACCAATATCTTTCCTGGGGTCCTTACAACATTATGATAAGTGGCCATTTTTTCTCCTACCATGTGTGAGATCCTATCTAAGGTGGCTAAGGATATAAGGGAGTTAAGTAATTCAGATAGGGTAGGGACCTCTGTGGTTCTCCATTTACATAGGAGGAGTCTATTAGCCCAACAGGGATAGCCATCTTCTCTGTAGGATTGGTATGTGGGGTGAAAGGTGGGATCATATTCCCAGTATGCAGAACTTCACCATGGTTGGGATGGGTTTGTGTGTAATTTCTGCAGCTAGTGTCCACCCTTAGGTCCAATAGGGCTGAATATCAGGACATGCCCAAAGTATGTGGTGGAGGTCCTCAGACTTCTTCTGGCATCTCCAGCAAGAGTCATTAGGAAGGATCTTAGCCTTATACAACACCACTGAGATATTATACCAAGAATGTAGGATTTTATTCTGTATGAGCTGACTTGTGGGGTCTGGGTATCATTTATGTGCAGAAGTCCAACATGCCTGCCACTCCTGGTTGGTAATCCAGGATTGTAGGGCCTTCTCCCATTTACTCTTGGATTCTTGGAATTAACTGAAAGTGGTATTCCTTATTTCTGAGTATATTCAGCTGGCTACCCATCTTTTAAGCTATAGCTACCCTTGTAGGCTGCCTGGTTGGTGGGTACTTGGATATTTGCATATTTGTGGAGATAAGCCTATACTGCACTTCTCAGCTGCAGATATCTCCAATAGTTGGACTGAGGGATACTGAACTGTGTCTCTTAATAGTTTGGAATGGGGCTACCTGCCCAGTAGAGGGGTCTAATACATGCTATACGCAGGATATGCCCTTTTACTCCATTGGTCCCAAGAATGGGGTTTGTTCTCAATCTGGATAAGCTTATTTTCACATAGGGGGTGTATTTCAGAGGTGCTGGGTACATTTTGAACAGTTTGTAGTTTTCACCCGTTATCTTACAGAGGGGCCTATAGTTGTGTGTTCTTTGAAGCCCCCTGGGGATGCTCTAAAGCAGTGGGGATAGGGCCTGTCATCCAGCCTGAGCTTCTTCCATCTGGAGCCATTGAGGGGATGTTGGAGAGTGGGTGGAAAACCACTGGAAAACTTGCATTGTGTGGTAGGTCATATTATATCACTCAAACCAGGGCAAATTCCACCCACCTGATTTCTAATGTGCTCTCAGTTTGTTGCAGCTATACCTGTTTTTTTTTGCCATCCCAAATAAAGTTACCACTGATCTTGTTAATTTGGACATACCTTCCGGGGGGATATTTTGCTAGAAGGAATACTGTATAACATATAATAGTTTGGGGGATGTCACCATCTTTATGGCTGCCACTTTCCCCACCATCGTGAGATGCAGTAGCTTCCACCTGGTGAATTCTGTACTTATCTCAGTAAGTACTGGTTTAAGGTTTTGGTCCCATAACCAGGAGAATACCTTAACTATATGGATACCTAAGTATGTAATGTCTTGTGACCACCTCAGGTTGTGTGGGATAATCATATGTTCCTTACACAGCACATTTAGAGGAAAAAATCTCAGTCTTACTTTGATTGACTTTAAGCCCGGATAGGCATGCACAAAGGTCCAGCATATCAAGCAAAGGTTGGATGGATGTGTTGATGTCTGGTAGAGGGATCAGTAAGTTATCTGCATACTTAAGTGTGGAGTAATTACATTTCTCTGTGGGGATTACCTGTATCTGTGGGTGTTGCCTAATAGCAGCAGCTAGGTGCTCCACTGTCAGCACAAAGAGGAGCGGACACAAGAGGCACCCTTGACTGGTGCCTCTGCCCAAGGGGAAGGGATCTGATAGAAAGAAGGTTTGTCCCTTAAAGGACAGGCCCCATTGTTCTAGGCCTGGAACCTTGAAGGATGGTCAGAAGGCAGGTAAGAAAGGGGAGGGAAGAGGGGACGGGCTTAGTGACATCAGAAAAGGGGAGGACTAAGAATGAGGTAGACAAAGGGGTTTGGCTGAGGGGATTATGACCTTAGAAAAGGGGGTCGAGTTAGGGGTAGCAGAGAAGACAGGGGATTGGGGGAAGAAAAGAGAGAGAGAGGAGAATGAGAGCTAAGTAGTGGGGTTAACAGGGGTATATAAGGGGCTGCACAAAGGGGCCCTCCCTCACTTTTGTTTTTTTTAGCACATCAGTCGGCGAGTTCCTGTTTTTTGGATTGCTTTTTTCCAGGTAAGCTAGGCTTTTATGATAGTAATTGGGAGTGGTTTTGGCTAAGAAATTCAGAGGTGATCTGGGCAAGTAGTAAGTCTGCAGGCAGAGTCTGTAAAAAAAATGTGTTTAAAGAAATGAAGTAGAAAATTGTTAGCAGTGTGCATTTGGGCTTTTATAATCTTTTTGGATGGAAATGCGTTGGGCAGTAACCTAGGTTATTCTTAGGCCACAGACTGGGGGGGCAGTAGATTTGCTTGGTCCTCCTGAGAAGGCTTGCAAGGTTTTTGGTAGGGCTCTATCAGAGTTTTTTCTACTAGCTAATGGATGGAGTGCTGGAAACTGCAGCAGGCGATGGGAACCTTGTGGTAGCGAGTTTGGGTTTGGTTAGTTGCTTGATTTGGAGGTAATGAGTTTTTGTTTGGTGAGTTGCTTGATTCAGTCGGGTGTCTGGAAAGAAGCAGTGAGTGAGTGTCTGAACCAAAGATTTGTGGTAACAATTGTTAATAGGAAGATGGAGGTTGTTGCTTTCATTCTGAGTTGGTCAGGCACCTGTAATGAAGCAAGGATTGGGTGCCCATACTGCATTAACAGCCCATGTTGGTCAGCTTCACTGGCCTGTGCAGAAAGGGACCTGGGCATTAATTTTCTAAAAGCAATAATGCCACACCCTCAGCGCTTCTATAGAGGGATGCTAGGAGCTGGACAAACGAAGGATCAGTTCAAGTGGATATGGGGAAGGGAGCTGCATGGGCAGTGTTCGCTAAGTCAGGTGTTCAGAAATTACAGGAGGTGTGCCTAACAGCTTGAAAGGCATGACCACATGGGGGTGATTGGGACTGCTTACCACGGCGGGTTTTTTTGTGGAAGAGAGGCCCCAGACAAGGCACAAAGGCAAGGACACTGTCTGGGATGCTATCCGAAGGATGGCTCTGCGAGGAGATATGGAGGAGAGGCTGCCTATTTCAGAGGCATTTTGGGGCAGACAAGAAGCAGCTGGGCTGCCATACTGGTAGAGGGAGGACCACATGCGACCACCATTTAAGGAGTGGGTGGGCTCTGTGGTGGCAGCCATTTTGCAAGAGGGCATGCTGCAAGGCTCCAACTGACGGTATAACTAGGGGTGGATTTTTATATAAGTTATAAAAATGTTTTGGGGGAATTTGTGGAATGGCTGGCAATGGAAGATGTATACATTATTGATCTACCAGCACTATACGGCGATCTTTGGCTGTAGCAGCCTCTACAGTTCTTCCTCCCCCCTCCCTCATTCAAGTTTTGGGGCATACAAGTAATTATGTGTCTGTAGATATTGATTAGTATTAACAACATTGTACTAAGATACATTATTAAAAAAAAAGAGAGAAACACTGAACTATTGGGGTAGCATGGTCAGGATTGAGGTGGTTGGTAGATGTGGGGCCCAACAGTATGATAAGAAGGACATGAGAAGGCCTTGATAACAAACCAGAGGTAGATGAAGATGCTCACATTTGGTTTTTGTTTATATTTCAGAAGCATTTTTAAAGTACCATTGATACCAGAGGGTAGGGCTGTGCGAATACATTTTTTCAAATATTCAGCCGAATATTCGGTATTCAGGGCCAGCATGACCAAATATTCGGCCAAATATTCGTATTAGGCAAAAAAATATAACACCCCTTCCCCCCATCCTCAGAGAGCACACAAAACCCCCTCCCAAGTTCCCCAACCAGTATTACAATATTCAAAAAAAAAAGGCAGCAAATTCTTTTTGGGGTGGCCGGCACAACCCCACCCACCTCCATGGCTAGCCGCCAGTTTTCATTACTAAATTAAAGTTAACAGTCCTTCCTGTGGTTCTCCTCCACACACCCCAGTAGCCAGCAGCAGACCCCCCCACCCCCGCACCCTGCCTCCACCTAAACAAGATATATAAGTAAGAAAAGGCAGCTGGCACAGCCCTCTCTCCTCCATGGCTGGCTGCCTCTTGTGAATGAAACTGCACCTGCTTGCACTTATACAGAGAATGAGCTGATCATGTGACCTGAATTGTGGTATTCAGGAAATAATATTCATTATTCACACAGCCCTGCCAGAGGATCACGGCATTGAAGCCGGATGCCATGAAGTTAATTGTGGACCTGGGACAGGGCACACCGGTGTTAGATACTGTGGATGACTTGGAACTGGAAAACCAGGCACCGCAGGAAAATGAAAAAGAGGAAGGACAGGGCTGGTTTTGGGGAGGCAAAGGACAGCCTAAGGGATGGTCCCCAAGGGCTCCTATACCCGAAGGGTCCTAGGCTCTACCTTCCTAGTCCTGATCCTGAGCCTGCACCTAGACCGGTTCCTCAGCCACCACCTCCTCTTCCATCCCAGAGCCTATACTGATACCACAGCCTATGCCAGGGTCTAGACTGGCACCAGTCCCAGAATCAATACTAGTGCCAGTACTGCAACCAGTGCTGGTACTGATCCCTGCATCTTTCCTGATACTGGTACCACAGTCAAGTCCACAGCCAGGTCCACCGGCAGGACCAGAGCTGATTCTGGATCCAGTTCCAGAGCCCATTCCAGTGCCAATACCTTCCCCACAGCCACCGCTGCCAGGTCCGGTAGGGCCAATATCAACACCAGTTCTGGTGCCAGCACCACTGCTAGGACCATCAAGTGTCCCCAAGGCCAATACTGGTACAGGTGACCCTACTGTGGAAAGTAGCATGAAAGAATACATAGAGCAATTGTTGGTCAGTATAGGGGGAGATGGGATAGAGAAGCTGAAGAAAGTACTGGGTAAATTAGAGAAAGCAAAGGGTGGCAAGAAGGTAGCAGAGTCTAAGGATGTGGATAAATGGATTATTACTAGGAGGCCGTAAACACGGCGCGGGTATGGATAGGGGATCATATACCTCTAGCCACAAAAGAGAAGATATGGAAGGAGGAATTCAAGGTTATATTTGCCCTAGTGGACAAGAAAACAGCAAAGCAATATGAGGAGAAGGAAGACTTCATAAAACAGGAATTGGCAGCGGCAGTAGTTTTAGTGAAGAAGGGAGGAACCAAAAGGGCAGTTATAAGGGCAAGACATGGATGCCTGGATTTTGGGTTTCACTTATTATAGCACCATTGTGCAAGAAAAGAAACTGGAAATGGGAATTCTCTATTAGTGTATTCCTGATAATTAGGAACTCTTACAAGATGATGGGGTACAAATTGGCTACAGTATGATGAAAACTTTAGGACAGGGATGGCAAACTATGGTTTGGATTGTCGTTTGTACTCCAGACATTCAGATCTCTGGTGGGACACAATGACCGTGGCCGGGGGATCAGAGATGGAGTGGACCAAAGGGTCTGGGAGATATCAGAAGTGTTGCTGGGGTTATAATTGGACATATTGTTCCTTCCCCAGTTGTAGGTGTAGACATGCATGCTCGCGATGTGGAGGTACACACCCAGCATTGAAGTGCAGGTCATACAGGGACAATAATGCAGAGGAGACACATTCGGGACACTCCTTTCAGGGTGGCCAAGGGGGACAGAGGGGGTGACATTGGGTAAATGGAGGATCAGGCAGAGGTTATTTGGGAGGTAGGAGTTATAATCAAGGAGGAGACAGGGTGGCAGGGGATGTTTTCAGTTAGGAAGAACCCCAAGCAAGGTGGAAGTGGTGGGAAAATGGATGGCAGGCTACCCAGATAGAAAAGCAGGATAAGCACTTGTGGAGGGTTTCAAGAAGGGCTTTAGTTTATGCTATCAAGGGATCAGTAAAAGGGAAGGAAGACTTATTATGGCAGAAGATTGCCAAGGAAAAGGAGGCTGGGAAGGTGGAGGGTCCTTTCCAAGCCCCTCCTATGGACCACATCAGTGTTTCTCCATTGGGACTCATACCCAACAAGCAGCCCAGGGAATACAGGGTGATATATAATTTATCGTTTCCAGAAGGGGATTCAGTAAATGACTACATTACTGAGGAAGATTGTAGGGTATCATGTGGAGCATTAGAAGACACAGTAGCAATGCAGGCCTTGAAAGAGGCCTGGCTGATAAAATAGACGCTGAAGCAGCATTTAGATTACTGACGATTGGGAGGGAGGACTGGGAATTTCAAGTTTTCAGGTGGATGAGAAATATTATTTTGACAAGGCCATGCCCATGGGGTGTTCGGTAGCATGTGCTACATTTGAAAGTTTAGCACATGGCTGTAGTGGGTTTTTAGGGAACAATACGTGCATGGGGCAGTAGTACATTACTTAGATGATTTTCTATTAATAGGGGAGGAAAACTAGGTGTTGAAAAAATGTTGGAGGACTTTAAAGATATGTGCCAGGTTTTAGGAGTTCCACTGGCAGGGGATAAAACAAAAGGACCGAGTCATTGTTTAGAATTCCTTGGTATAGAAATTGATGCAGAGATGGGGCTGTTTAGACTGCTGGAGGATAAGGTTAGTAAACTGAGGGAACTGTTAGAGGAAATAACAAAAAAGAGGAGGGTGACGCTGCAGAAGGTCCAACAGGTAGTAGGCCATTTGAATTTTGCTTGTAGGGCCATCGGGTGTGTGTTTACACATCACTTGGCCAGGTCTACAAAAGGGGCAAGGAGGCCACACAACTGGGTAGATTTGTGCAAGGTGGTCAGGGAGGATATGATGGTGTGGGAACAGTGTTTGGAATCATATAATGGGATAACCTTCTGGCAGGAATAGTGATTGTTTAATATGGATTTGGAACTTTACACTGACACTTCAGGGGGCTTTAGGGGTCAGGGCCTTTTTTATGGGACAATGGTTTTCAGAACCATGGCCACAAGAGTGGATAAGGAGAGGGTTCACTAAGGATATTACCCTACTGGAGATATTTCCAAAATGGATGGCAACAGAAGTTATGGGGAGGGGGGGGCACTGCGGAACCAGATAGTGATGTTTTGGTGCGACAACTGAGCAGTGGTAGATGTCCTAAATAAAAAAGGGAATAATTCAAGTACAGTCTTGAGGTTATTGCGGCAATTAGTTTTACAGAGCTTAAAACTTAATATGAGTTTCAGGGCCAGGCACATTGAGGAATACAGAACACTGTAGCTGACAGCTTCTCCCACCTACAGATGGACACATTCCATGCCATCGCTATGAATGCAGACAAGATAGGGACATAGATTCCAGAGGGATTATGAGAGATTGGTTGGAAGGAGAGGGTTTCTCTTTCAGAACCCCTGCGCAGACAGCACCTTTAAGGACTATGAGGGCTCCTGGAGAGCGTTTCAGGCTTTCCTAGCCACACACAGCATGGAGGATCAGGTAGCCAAGTTTGTGGTGTCCGGCTGACAAAAGGCCATGCCACTATGGGAGTCCACTTGGTCGCCATAGGGTGGGTTAGAACCCTGAAGGGTTGGGGGGACCTCAGTAAAGGTTTAATGTTGAAACACATGATGATAGGGTGACAGAGGGTAAAAGGGAGGGAACAGGATAAGAGAAGGCCCATCTCAGAGCACCTGTTAGAAATGTTGATAGGTTTCCTGCCACACATATGCTACTCAGCCTATGAAGTGATTCTGTTCAAGGCAATTTTCAGGGCCCTGTATGGAGGGACATTTAGGATGGAGGAATTATTAGGCCTAACAATGGAGACCCCAGGGTCAGGTTTGCAGTGGGAAGACATTCAGCGGAGCAGAGAGATGCTTACAGTCTTTTTAAGGATGTCCAAGACAGATCAGGTGGGAAAGGGGGGTCAGCATTCTCCTACAGCAAAATAGGATAGAGGTTATTTGCTCAGTCTGGGCATTATGAGAGTTTGGAGCCATTAGATCACCAGTACAGGGTTTCACGTTCATTCATGAGAATGGGACCGGACCGATGGGAACTCATTTATCCAGGATATTGAAGAAGGGAATTATAGCCCTGGGGAAGACCCAGGTTGTTATTCGTCGCATTCATTCCGGATAGGAGCAGCAGCTGAGGCTGTGGCAAAAGGGGCAAGAAGAGGGTATGAAGAGTTTGGGCAGGTGGAACCCAACTGTTATAAAAATATATAAGAAGCATCAATCTCTAATGGATATTGTTGTTTTTCTATTCACAGGAACTGGACAAAGGGTAACAAATTTGGAGTGATAAGAATGGAAGGGAGGGGGTTGGGGTGGGTCACCAAGGAATATTGCTCACAGTTTTATTTATGTATTATAGACAAAGCCTACCAAGTGGAAGTATGGATTGTGGGCATTCATACATATATTGGGTAGAGAGGCAAGCCGAGAAGGCTGGGGAAAACAGTTATCCTTTGATCACTGAGAAGTACGGATCCTGTGACAGAGAATATGAGGGATGTTTTGTGGCAATTCCTGCCACTTTTGGAAGAGACCCATAGGACCAATCCGGTGCCACATTTAATAATTGTGCATCTGAGTGGTAATGACCTAGGTACCCAACCATGGTTAGACATTTTTAATCACATACAGATAGACCTAAGGGTGGTTAAGGGATGGTGGCCTAGGGTTACCGTGGTATGGTCAGAGATGGTCCCAAGAAGGGTTTGGAGACATGCCAAGAGTCATAAGGCCATAAGAGGGTGCATGGAAGAGAATGAATATGAGAGTGGGAACATGTTTTCTGAGGTTGGAGGGGGGAATACTGAGACATGAGGAATTAGATGCAAAAATTGCAGGCTTGTATAGAGCAGATGGGGTCCATCTCGCAGAGATGGGTAACCACATTTTTATTACAGAACTAGGATGGAGAAAAGATGCTTGGTTGAGAAAATTTTAAAAAAAGTGGTGGAGGGTGGGGGGGGACAGCCCACCTTCCAATGCAGGCTGGAGACAGGCTAGTGGAGGAAAGGAAAAGAAGAAAGTCCTTAGTAGGGGAAGGGGGAGGAACCCAACTTTGATTTACATCAAGGTGGGGTTATGAGACGAGGGTATGGACACCCAGGATAAGGAACATGGGGGGCAGTAATGGACACCTGGCCCCAAATTAAAGAAATTACTCCTTCATATTTATGTTTGGGGTGAAAAAGGAAACTGAACAATAAAGAAAGACCCCTCAGTTTTATGTCTGGGAGTGAAGGAAAAGGAAGTAATATTGAAATGATGATGAGTGAGTAAAATGTAATAAAGATACAGAATTTATGTGAAGTAAATTAAATGGAATAAAGTGTTTTATATGTTGGTGAAATAAAGGAACTCAGTACTGTATGATATGACATGAATACATGAATAAATGAATTGTTAAAATTTTGGGTAAATGGTATGTTAACTGAGCAACCAACACAGTACTGATTGTGATGTCTTCATTGGAGGAAAGGCTGTAGATCAATGAGTTAGTTAATATTTTGGCTGTGTGGGATATGTATAAAGCACAAATCCAAGCCAAGAAAGTGTCGTCCTAAATCACATACAGGCTAGCACTGACTGTAGATATTCCCACTCCAAGGAATAAAATGCTTTCTCAAAATTCAAGGCCAGTGCTGCTGTTGGGGTGGATAGGACTTGGCTACTGTGGCAATGTTAATGGAATAATCTAATGGTCTGCATTGTAGTGGCCTGAGTTCTGCTAGTCACTTCCTCTGGCACGCCTGTCAGTGGCTGCATACCCCATAATCCCTCCCTTCTGGGTGGCCTTAAATGCCTATCACATGTTCCTGGCTGAGGTATCCCCTATGGGAGTCTCCTAGAAGAAGAGGGTGGCCATGTTCTGGACCCAATTTACAAACCCCAAAGAAGATGCAAGTGCTCTGGGGCATGGTCTGATACCACCATGGGGATTAGCTCCAATCTTATAGATGCCTGGGTCAATCATGAAGAGGTCACCTAACAGTTCAGGCTGCTATGGGACCCATGTACTGGGGAGTAAAATGAGTAGTCCAGGCCCCTAATATAGAAAACCCACCAGATGTTCACCAACCCCACATCTCTCATCATGTGGGAGAGGGCAGCTGCACCTCTAGTGTGTGGCTTTGGCTCAGTTTGCACTTCTGCCCTGAGAAGATCTAGTGTGAGATTGAAATCCCACCCATGATAATCGGAGCAGGCACGGGGCAAGGGTTACCATTTTTGCTAATAGTATGAAAAACAGCGGACATCTGTGTTGGGGCTGTAGAAATCCCTTAATGGCAGGGTCCCTGATGCATCTTTTATTTTATTTTATTTATTTAGTGTTTGTTAACCGGTAGGTACTAGCCATAAAATGACTATTTTCGTGCAATGACCCGGAGAGTACAACAAAAGGAGAACAGTTGAACAACAGCAACATGGGTACAATAATACAAATAGAGGAACAGTACAGCAGTGCTACAAAAGTACAGTGGGTAGAAACAACAAAAAATAATGGCAAGCATTATACAGATAATGGCAGTAAGATATATAATAAGTGCAGAAACCATGGACCCGACCTGTGGAGTGAAAGGGTTAATAAGATAGCAAGGTTATATAGAGAGAAATGTGAGGAATGTTCAAACATAACAAGAAAGACTGACAGAAGGAAGGTCAGGGTGGTAATTGGCAAAACAACAGTGGATGGTCAGCAACAAGGTTCGAGAAGGAAGAGCTATTAGTCAAGAAGTTATTTACAAAGAGAAGGAAAAATATGGGGAGGGGAAGAGGAGACAGTCTTGGAGCTGGATTAGAGCAGGGGTGACATTACTGGTAAGACTCAGGAGCTTCAGGTTGGGTCAAAGCACGTACAAGCATCAGCTAAGGATAGATAACGACAGTATTCACTTTTAAATCCAAAGTGAGACTGAGACAGCCGGAGGTTGAGTGGAAGAGCATTCCACCATCTCCACTACCCTGAGCATCCCACTCTGTTCTAATGGGGGTCCATTTTAGCTTCTTTCTTTCTTTCTTTCTTTCTTTCTTTCTTTCTTTTAGTTTGCAATGTGAATTACATTGCAAAAAATACAGTTCCTTGGTACAAATAAAGAAAACGTGTATCACATCCAGCAATACAATGATAGGATACAGTATTTGCCATCTGCTATTACTTCATATGAGGGATTCCTTAAATTGAGGATACTACACCAAGTTAGCAATCAATTGTAGTAGTAATATTTCCTAAACGTGACTATTGCAGCATACTTATGGACTGGATCAAAAATTATTAAAGAAATCATTACCAGGTGAAAAAACTCACCCTTTAATGCCAGTAGCTGGCACTTTCTAGCCCATAAATCTACATAAACCATAATAGAAACTAAAAGTAGTAGGATGCAGCAATAAGAGAACTCCATCTACAAGGCTGTTCCTCACCAATAATATAGAGATGCTGTAATTTCACTTCTGTTCTTCTTAATTCTCTGTTACCCTGTATGCTAAAATCATTTTCTAAAATATGCTAGCTTAATTTAACTACCTAGCAAAACTCGTGAAACTGCAGGGTACATAAAATTAGTAACAGTGATAGAGACTACCAGAGGATTGATAGATTTGAAGGAAGGTAAAGGACACATGCCACAGTATATCCCCAACTAACTGCATCACAAATGTTCAACCAAAACTGATTTACATTCCACAATCAAATTCTACTTTTAAACCTAGGCAATCAAGAAAAAAAAGCAACTGTGAAATGAGATACAGTTAAATTGTGGCAGTCCCAATTCTTCATTTAACTTTTACATTGCCCTTAATTTTGAATAAAAGAGCTTGTTACGAAAAATCAGTCCTCTTCATCAGATGAACTCTCAGAATGGGAGTGATGGAAGTCCTTTTTGATAAGCTCCAGTTACATCTCTGCTTCCACTGGGTCAGAGTAGAGAAAAGTCTTACCGGCATAGTAGATTCACAATCGAGCTGGTTGCTGCAACATGTGCGATATCCCTAGTGCTTGTGGCCTGTCCGACCCCATCAAAGGCCTTTTCTGTGCTGTCGGTCGAAAGTAGCTCAGGTAAGGGAAAAAGTGGATCTGAGTGCCTGCAGATAACTTCAGTGGAGCCCTTAGTCTAGCTGCTGCCAGAACCTGGTCTTGAATGTGAGGACCACTGGTGCCGATCATTATTGTCCTTGAAGATTCTCTGGGAGGGCTTGAGGAGTGATACTATAAGTTTTGAGGATGGTCGACTGTGTATCTAGATCCAAGCATTCCTGAATTATTGCTACTACATAGCCCAGATCAGTCCCTCCTGTGTCCTCCGGTAGGTCCAGCAATCGAATGTTAGCCACCTGCACTCCATTCTCTAGATTTTCTAAGCAGAGACGGAGCAGCTTATTTTCGGTAACAATGCCTGCTACTGCTGCTGTGGATTTGTTCACCGAGTCGGTCGCTATTTTAGCTTCTGAGGACACCAAGTTCATTCTTGTTTTCATGCCAGTAAATCTTGTCCCCAAAGTGTCCACTTTTTGTCGAGCTCTCTGATGGCTTGCAATAAAGCACTATTTGAGGGTTCAATGGGGCCTTCTGCCACGGTTTCCACTTCTACACTGTTTGCAGGTTCTCCAGGCCTCTGGGCTTTGCTTCTCCCTCCTGATTCTGCTGTTGCTGAATGTTTTGTTCTTCCCATTGCTCAAGGAAGATGAAAAGCTCCCAATGTGTAAGAATTATATCTCTTAGGCTATTACAAATGTTCCAAATCTATCAACTGTTCTGCAAGATAGTTTTTTTTCAAGATTTAATTAGCCAAAAGGCGGAGCTCTATAAAGATGCGTCTGCTCTAGCTGGCTCCTGGCCACCCCCCCAACCCCATTTTAACTTCTTGTGGATCAGGATAGCTGTTCCTTTTGGACTGGGGCCTAGGAGTGGAACACCTGTCCCAGCCAATCCCATGCTAGTCTCAAGTGGTCTGCCTGGGTCAGCTTAGTTTCTTGAAGGCAGACAAGATTTGACTTAAGTTTCTTAAGGTGGGAGAGCAAGTGCTTTCTTTTAACTGGGGTGTTAAACCCTCTCACATTTCAAGTCATGCAGGAGATCTCACCCATATACAGAGCTAGGGAATGGAATTCTTATGGGTGCACATATACAAAGGGGTTCCAAAGTCAGACCTAGCCTCCCCAAAACAGCCAGTGAAGTATCCATAACCAATACCCTCTGTGGTAGCACTCTGACATCAGCATTGTCCAGTATGCATTTTGACCTTCCCCTAATTGTACTCAACATTACATTAACCTTATCTGTTTTTTTTATACTTTTTTTATTGCAATTTCATAACAAGATACAAACCCAAAATATTTCTATACTACAGTGTTGTATTTTATAGTTCAAAAAGTGGTTAGGGCGTAGTCATGATCTGGGTAGAAAAGGTAACATTAAATAAAATATTTTCTGGGTTTGTAAAATAACTATCATAAATTGTCATATTAAATAATAATTCACATCAATAAAATCAACAATCAAACCAGAAAAATTCAATTGCTGTCAACTCCCACCCCTACCCCATACCCCACACACCATGGACAAGCATCCAATCATATTATAACGTTATTCAGGAAATATGTACCATTTAGGCTATCCCACCAAGATAGAAATCTTATTAGAACTGTCCTATGTTCTAATCGTCAACACCTCAAAGTGTCCTGGTATCAATGATCTAGACTAATATGGTCTCATTAAATATATATACAGTATCTACAGGGACTACAATACCTCTGAACCAAATAAACTGTAAGTTTGATAAATGGTTATTACTCCATGGGTACGTTGTCAGAAAGATACAATTCCCATCTCGTCCACCTACTGATGTAGGCTGCCTTCTGCTGATTAAGGGAATAAGTAATGTATTCCCTTTCCTGTACCTATGTTATTATATGAACCCATTCCTTCTGATCTGGAGGGATGGGTTGCAACCATCTTCTGGTTATAGCCTTCAACCCAGCAGCTACCATTATATGCCATAGGTATCTAGCTTATTTCCCTTTAAGTTCTGGCGATGTAAGTCCCAATATAGTATGTTCTGGGCCTAATGTCTCTTGAATGTCAAATAACTTTCTCAAGTGCCCAAACATCCCCTCCAAAACTACCTAAATTGGCGAGCAGCCCCAGAAAATGTGTGCTTGGGTGGCTCTGTTCATTCCACATAGTCTCCAGCTTGCTAATGTTTTACTGTGGTTCCATTTTGCTTGTACCACTGGGACCAAAAAGTAGTGAATTTGCACTCACCACAGAAATTCCCATCAAGTAGATGAGGAGAAGGTCGACCATGCCATCGACCAAATCCTCTCCCAGTCTGCTTGTGCAATCCTAAGTCCAAACTCCCCCTCCCACCTTGGTTCATTGAGGCCCCTTGGTCTTGTATACAGTTTGCATCTAGAAGTGTTATAGCACCTTTTCCTGAAGGTAATGCCCAAATAGCCTCAAAGGGAGGTAAAGAGGAATCTAAATACTGCATGTTGAAGTTGATAAAATCTAAATTTGTCAGCTGGGGTGAGATGAAATGTAGGGGCTAACTCCTCAAATGGCATGAGGGAATTACCCTGCATGAGTTGCCAAGGGGAATGAAGTTCCCTTGTTGCTTGCCACTTAAACCAAGGGTCCAGGGTCATAGGAGGAATTTCTCATCCCATGCCCACCATTTGTGTCTCCGTAAAATATGGGAGAATATCCCTTGCTAGTTCCACGCTCCAACCCTCCAGTGCTACAACCACACCTGTAAGCATTGTCCCTTCCTTCCAATCTTCAGATTGCAATGAAAGGTTAGGGACTGCAAGGGTGAGTCCAGATGGAGTCCAACTCAATAGTTTCCCAGTGTGATTGGTACTGAGGGTTTTGTCAGAACAAAATCATTTTCATCTGGGAAGCAGCCCAGTACCCTGGTAAATAGGGTAAGGCAAGGCCTCCCTTTTTGTTTGGCAGATATAAAATCTGCTATCTCACCTGTGGTTTACCTGAACTCCAGAGGATTGTCAATAATTGTTTTTGCCATACATTTAATTCCTGTAGTGGGAAAATGCAGGGGGCACTTTGAAAGAGACATAGAAATCTCAGCAGAATGTTCACTTTTACTGATTGAACCCTGGTGAGTAAGGGAAGGGGGAGTAATGCCCAACATTTATAATCACTTTTAAGGGAGTTCACTAGAGGGAGAGAATTATCTTGGTATTAGGTGGAGGTGGTTAGTCCACATTAACCTTATCTCTAACACAGCTAGTCTCTACAGAACAATAACTATATACATAGACCTCCTCCTCCGGAGGCATTGAGGAGTGGAGGGGACTAGAGCCAGGCAACTGGGGTCACCCAGGGCTCATCTACTCACTCCAGGGGGTGGGATATATCTTCCTTCTTCCTTCTCTCCAAGTGGGTACAACTATAAAAGCCTGCAACCTCCTCATGGAGGTGGAGGTACAGAGTTCTAACAACAACAAAAAGGGGAGGGGGGAGGTATGGATGACATTCTAGTATCAGCCTAATGACAGATATAAGTAAGAGAGCCCTCTCTGGTGCTTTGATGAGAGTTACAGCTTTCTCACATATACAATCTCATAATTCTGGGGGGGTCTAGAAGGCAGGCTAATGAGGGGATATAACCTCTCTAAATGACTGCTCTGTCGACTGCTTTGGTTGGGAGTGTCCGGTGTATGAGTCATGCATTCTTTGGGGAGGGATTGTCAGGGTCCTTGTTACCAGGTCCATCAGAGACATTGTGGGGGCTAAGGTGGTCCAAGTCTCCCATTTATGTAAGAGGTGTGAATGGGAGGATGGTGAGAGAGGGAGGGCTCAAAACTGACCTACCCAGTTCCCAACATGCCGAAGACTTCAGGGATCTTGTGGAAGACCATCTAAAGGGGTATAGTCTGCACTTCTGCAAAAGGGGAAAAGGACATATGTCCGGATCCAATATATATATATATATATATATATATACACACATATATACGTGCAGCACACTTCCCAACATGTGGAGTGCCTAGTCTAGGACACTCAGAGACTGCAACAGGTACATAATTCAAAAGAAAAGGGGGGTGCTGGGGTTATGTGGGGCACCTGGGAGACAAAACCATAGACCCCCAAAAAGTAGCGGCATGACCTTTTACTTTCAAGGCTCCCCGACCCATATCACATTATTACACAGAAGCTGGAGGTTTTCACACCTGCCATCTTAATCAGTCCAGCAGTTGTGGGTGTAAAACAACACACAAGCCACATGAACGTCTGCACAGCAGCATGGCTCTGCAGTCCTTGCCATAAACTGCTGCATGTGTGCCTTGCTAGAGGCCCACTTGGGGCCATGAAGGAGTTGAGCTAAGAAAGGGGATGGGTAAGGGGGGGAATCACGGCCCGCCACTGCCCCTTGCAATGGGCCTGTGGGGTGTCATAGGCATCATGGTGGGTCAGTACCCCTAACTTATACCCTAAAACCTCCTCCCTCCTCCCCCCTTCCCTCACCCAGCAAACAAATAGCAGGCACTTATCTTAGCATCTTCAACCACACTCTTCTACTGGCTCAGTGTGTCCCCTCTTTGGCAGTTGTCTGTATAGCAGGAATGCCCTGGGTTGATTTGAGCTGGGCCATAGGTCTCATCCTTACTATCTCGTCAATGGGAGAAGCCACAACTCTTTGGCCCAGGTGTTGGATGTTTGTCCAGTGGGGGGATGTACACTGACTATATCCATGGGGTCCGCTTGGCATCAGAAGGTTCAGCGATGGAGATCTGAGGCCTGCAAACTGTTGGTCCTAAGCCACGGATCCATATCTTCATAACTGCTGTGGCATGGTTCTCCTCTTCCAGGGCTCTTGGATCTGGCCCTGTCATTGGATGCTCCCTCTTGCCATGCTGTTTGGGGCCTGATGCTTTCTGGTGCAGGAGTGAGACCATCCCTCTTCTGCTGTGGCCTGGATTCTTTCTTCTTCCACCTGGTCGACTGTAGCTCTGACATTCAGGTTGGCTCTGCCATGAGCAGATCACATGGTGGTTGAGGTTCCCGGCACCTCATCTCATGGGGCCATGTTCAGTATAAAAATCCATGAGGTGCTTTGGGGTCTCAAAGTTAAGTGGGATGCCAATGTGCATCACCCACATGATGGCCTGATATCACAGCGAGAATGTAACCCCAAGGTAGTGTATGTTTCTGGGCCTCGAGTAGGCCTCTATGCTTATCCACCAGATCCTTAGAGTAGTCCTGAAAGATGGATATTCTGCTGTTTGCTAGATCAGTGGGCCTGTGAAGCAAGATACAATCAAGATTGCATCCTTTGTTGATAATCCAAGAACTTTGCCAGAAGGGGTCTGGCCCTTCTCCTGGCCTGGGCCTCGCGCTAGAGTTCTATGCACCCACTTGATCTGCAGCGCGGGCTGCCCATGGATTTAAGCAGGTCTGGCAGCACCCCTTGAAGAATTCTGGTTGCATCACCTTTTTCGGCACTTATGGAGAAACCTAGGAACAGGAGGTTATTTTTGCGACTCAGGTTCTCTAGGTCATCTACTTTGCTCAAAGGGCCTGGATGGCCCTGTGCTGCTCCAGTTGTTCTGCCATTATCTCTTGTATGGTGATTTACAAGTTCTGACCCTCATCTCCATCTGGAGTCAGACTTCAGTGTTTGGGATGGCCACTGTAGTTTGATGGGATGCAGCGGTGACCTGATCAATTTGTGTCATCAGCTGGGCAAACATGGATCCGAATGTTTCTTGAGTACATGCTGCCAGTAGTCTTTGCCACCATGCTGTAACGCAGTACTTGGTACCAAAGTTAAGAGTCGTCATTGACCTGTTTGTATGCGGTCCTGAGAAAAATTAAGGAGCCTGGATCAGTATCTGGTGTTTCCTCTGTCCCTGCAGGTAAGTTGCTCTATTTTAATGCTGCTGGTGATGGATGCCTGCAGATGTTTTGTCGGTGGGTTGGTGAATCTCTGAACTAAACAACCATCTTGGTTCAGAGCTAAGCCACACCTTCATATATTGCATTATATTGAAACTGATTGTTTACACACAGGACTTGTAAACAGGTATATTCTTCCTTAAGCAATAAATAAATTGAGTCCATCTCCTCCACCCTCATACATAACTATGGCTCTGCCATTAAATGATTCCTATCCAACAAGCTCCTAGTCAACTAAAAGAAGACAAAGTCCACGCTCTTTGGCTCTAAACCTTTTCTCTCCAAACCTGCCAAATCCTACTCCTCCCTCCTAGTACTCACCCAAGCAGCCCCCCACCTTGAAAATGTCCTGTCCTTCAAATGCTTAGGCGTTACCCTTGACCTCTCCCTCTCTTTCTCTGAGCATGTCAACAATACTGTGCAGATAATTCACCAGAAACTAGGTACTGCATATAGACTCAAACATTTTCTGTTTGCTGAAGCACGCCTTGCCATTGCACGTGGTAAACCTACTGCCCCCTTGACTACTGCTCCCTGTCTACTCCCTCATATCCCCACCTTGCACTCACAACTAAACACTACATACAACTCTGTAAATTTGTCCTTCAAGTTTCCCACTGCCCCCACTGCACACTGTACCAGTCTCTAGGTTGGCTCCTTCAGGTAGCTTGGATTATGCTATGGGCTGCCTAGTGGACAACTCACTTAGAAGCTGACACCTGTCCCCATACTCACTCCTTCTGACAGATAAAGTGGCTTCTAGGACTCTTAGGGCATCTTCAGTCCCCCCACTGGAAGTACTGTACCCCGCATCTCCTCTTCAATGGGAAGTAGAGCCTTCTCCATCTCAGCACCCTCCCTATGGAACAAACTCCCACCGTCCATCTGCTTGTCCCCCACACACCTGGCTTTCACACAGAATCTGAAAGCCTGGCTCCTAACTGCTGCTAACTGTCACTGCACTCAATAATAACATTAGGGCACCATAGCCCCCACGTTGTTACCATTCCCTGTATGTAATGCTGTGATCTGTGTTGTTTGCCACTTTGTGGCCTGGGTCGTGACTGAAAATGGTCCTTTGGATCAGTGCACCTACCGTTAACAAAGACATAAATAAATAAATAAATAAATACATAAATAAATAAGTGGCATGTTACCGCTATAAAATAAAGTTTTATCTATTTATCTTTCTATCTAATCTATCTATCTACTTACCTACCTAAGTATCTATTTCTCCCTACCTACACAATTACTGCAGACTGTAACCAATCTACAACTCTTCTCCCTCCCCATCCTTTTCACTATGATCCCTTGTGCTTATCTCATTCATTCTTGAACCATACCACTGTTTTTGTTCCCACTTCTCTACTGGAAGGATGTTCTAGGAATTCACCCACTTTTTGTGAAGATATACTTCCTCATCTCTTCTAAATCTCCCCTTCCAGATTCACGCTATGTCCCTCATTCTTCAGCATCTTTTCTTCTGAAAATACTTCTCCTGCACCTTATTTGCCCCTGTAATGTATTTAAAGGTCTCTATCATATCCTCCCTTTCCTTCCTTCCTCTGTTTCAGAGTGTACTGTACATTCTGTATTGAGGTCCTTTTGTCTCTCCTTGTAGGGCTTTTGCTGCAGACCCTGTGCCATTTTAGTTGCCCTCCTCTGGACAGCCTCCACTCTGTCTATGCCTTCTGGAGATGCCATCTCCAGAAATGGACATTGTACTTTAGGTGGGGTCTTAACAGCGATCTATACAGAGGCAACACCACCTCCTTCTTTCTGCTGGCAATACTTCTCCCTATGCACACCAGCATCCCACTCGCACTCCCTACTGCCTTGTTGCACTGCCTGCCCACCTTTAGGTTATCCAATATAATTACCCTCAGGTCTCTTTCCTGCTTAGTGTTCGTCAATACCACTCCACTTATTTTGTACTCCACCTTTGGTTTTCTGTGTCCTAAGTGCATTCATTTACACTTTTTCTCATTGAAACTCAGCTGCTGTACCCTTCACCACTCCTCTAGTTTTCTTAGGTCTCTGCTCATCCTTTCCACACACCCCCCTCCCGAGTGCCCACTGTATTGCAGATTTTGGTGTCAGCTGCAAAGAGGCAGACCTTCCTTTCCAGTTCCTCTACAATGTCACTTATAAAGACATTAAAGAAGATCAGCTCCAGGGGGTGTGGCTTGGACCCGAAGGAGATGGCAGCCTAAATGTTTCTCTCTGCCCCAGCCTGACAGGAAAAGCGGATTAAAATGTCTTAAATGCTGGACTAAGCTTATTCTAGCACTCCCACGCACCTTTTCCCACCTCTGCCACCACCGCTGGGATGTAATTTGGTGAGCCATGCTCTTGTGATGTACCTAACTGGCCACAGACACTCTGGAGCCAATGCGCAGTAGTAGGCCGTGCAGGCCCGAGCTCGATATATCAGTGCTATCGTACTCTCTTCCCCCCTCCTAACATGATCGGAGCTGCAGTGTTTTTGATTCCCCCCCCCAAGTGACTATCGGGGCAAGTTCAACAAAGATTCTAGAGTCAGTGGGGATTTCTACTGTTCCCCCTGAGGGAGAGGACACTAAACCTGTTGATTGCTGCCACAGGAGGCTGTTGCAGATATGGAGCCTGCGAGTTGCAGTATGGCTGGAGCTTCTCATCAAGCCAGTCCAGCCTCTCTTGATCAGGCGCAAGTTGGTAAAGCCCTAGCTAATATCACTAAAATGCTGGAGGCTTTACTGAGCAGAGTGGACACAATTGGCGCCTCTTTAACTACCAACGTGGCAGATGTACATCACTTAGGCCCTGTACACATTACAACTGAAGATTTGTACCGTTTTAAATAACGGTTTCAAAACGTTTTCAAACTCACCACAGCAGCCCGTCCACATTATTGTTCACCGAGTTCGAACTTGATTGTAACACGGTAAACTCCCGTCTGCATCAGCAGCAAGTAACGTCTTTAAACCTGGTAATCCTCCGCGATTGTAGCACGGTTATGTTGGCACCGTAATAGAGGGAAAAATCTCACGCCCGTCCACACCACAAGGTAACACGCTTTCCTCATTCAAACCGTTTTTAAAAACGGACTTGAGACTAGCTCACAGCAGGGTTTAAGCACGGTTTCTTAACACGTTTGAAACCGTGCTTAAATGCGGACGGGCACCGTGTTTGCGTTAGTTAAAACGTTTTAAGCACCTTAAAACTTTTTAAGTAACCTGATGTGTACAGGGCCTTAGAGGACCAGCATAATGTTTTGGAACAATGGACAGAAGAGTTAGAGAAACAACATCTCCATGTCCTACAAAGGCTTCGGGACCATGAGACCAAGTTATCTCACTTATGGTACAGAGCAGAGGACCAGGATAATCGAAGCAGGAGAAATAATATACAAATTCTAGGTGTACCAGAAGGAGCTGAAGGGCCTAATATGGAAAGATTTTTGAATGACTGGATACCACAGCTCCTGGGTGACCGATGGAAGGAACCAGTTGGGGTGGAGAGGGCCCACTGCGTTTTCGGTAACCCTAACTACACTAAAGGCCCACATACCATTATAGCCTATCTGCTACGCTTCTTGGTCAAGGAACGTTTATTACGGGCAGCTAGAGACCTGGAAGGGATTGAATGGAAGGGTAATACTATATCTTTTTACAGAGACTTTACTCAAGAGGTGGCGGTGAAACTTAGAACATACAATCCTCTAAAACAAATCCTTGCAGCCAACTCAGTGCAATACTGTTTCAAGGGCCTTACTGCTTTGTACCTGAACAGAAATTGTCAGTCTTTCCTCGTGGAGTCCCCAGGAGATGCAGAGGCCTGGATCCAGGCCCATTGGCTGGGTATGACACCACAAACTACATCCCCCAGATGCCTCTGGGAGACCAGGAATCAAATGCATCAGGGAACCATAAAAAGTGGAAGCTGTGTATCAGGGGACAGAAATTCGTATCGGAATGGCTCGCTAATAAGGATTCCTCATCAGCAAACAGCTATGGAACCCACAACCTACTTAGGGATAAGATGAATAAAATCGGGGCTGATATTCCTGATGACCAGGAGGTGCCAACTAGCAAATTGCATAATAATAATCTGGGCGATGCTGTGACTCTGCTGCCTGCTAGGCAAAGACAGCCTTCTAAAAGCCCCCGCTTCTAGGTTTTTCATTTGATGTCAAATAGTGCAGCAGCATTGCCTCCTGCTAAACAGCCTAGGGCCACTATTTCAGTGTGGAGTAAAACCAACCAGAAAGATCAACCGGAGGAAGAGGCCGCTACACCCCTGGAGGATCCGACTCGGCTGAACTGGGCAACTGAGATGGATGTATATGAGGAAGAAGCTGCGGCGGCTGACAGTTTGCTGAAACCGGGCTTGAAGACATTTGCTGAGGCCGTTGCCTCGGGTGTTAGCCCTGCTGATTGCGGACTAACTTGTAAATCAGGGGATGCCATGACGTGCTTTGACACTTAGGGCATGTCAGCCCTTCTTGTGGGGGTTTTCTAATGGGCAATAGCCCCTGTGTCCTTTGACATATGAGGCATTGGCAATGCCATGCCATGGATAGTTACCTGCTGGTGCAATTTCTGCCATTTCGGCTACTTGCCTCCTATATGGGACGTAGGTCTCACCCTCCCTAACAGATAACATGTAGTAGCTATAATGGGCCCCCCTCCCCTCCCCCACTCCCTTGATGTGATGTTTATAGACAGGGAGGATGTGAATCTTTGCTTAGAGGAATCACAGTATTAAGGTGGTCCACGGGGGTGGACCATCATATTATAGTAAGAGTATGGTTGAACAGATACAACTGGCAGCCCATCATCTCCTTGAAATTAACTCCTAGACTAGAGGGCACCACTATTTGCCAGGAAGAATACCATTTGCATGTAGCTGACAGAGGTCCCCCTCCCCCATCCCTATCTGGGTGACCTAAGATCACCAGTCATGCCAGACTCTCCAGTTTTGCTGTGTGGAGTCAGGCTGGGTCAAGTCATCTTTACTGGGTGTGACCTTTCCCGTTTGCTCTTTGTGGTGCCTGAGCAGTGTGACTCATAGGGGTCTTTTATCTCTATTACACATATACCTCGACACCACCAACTTAGTTCATCTTTATAACCTAGATAAATAGTACTGTTACATTTTACTGTTTGATAACTTTCTATTATACTATAATTATTGTTAAAAATAGATAACTCTTTTTGTCTTTATCCTTATTCCGCTCAGGTATCTAACCAATATAGACAAGACCATCTGCTGCTGTTTACTCTTTCTTTTATCACTCCTCATTTTCTGAGGACTGCCCTCATACCGGCTGGTAATAGGTTACCTTCTCTCTGTTGCATTGTGTTTACCTAGTCCTACCTGCAGGGTGAGTACTTTATACTTCTGTAAGTGTTCGAGGGTTAATGCCATAGCAACGACTACTGCAGGACCATGGGGTGGAGGTGCGTCTTCTGAATGTCAGGGCACTCAATCACCCAGCTAAACATACTAAGGTGTTGCAGTTCTTGAATTCCATGGGGACTGATGTGGCTCTGCTCCAGGAGACGCACCTCACCAGCCGAACGATTCAGTGGCTAAGAAAATTTTGGGTAGGTACAGTCCTGGCTAGCTGTGCAGCTACAAAGTCAAGGGGGGTTGCCATCCTCCTTCGGAGGTCGGGACCATGGTCAGTCGAATTCCAGTGTCAGGACTCCCAGGGGAGGTGGTTAGAGGTCAGGTTGTCCTACCTGGGCGGCAAAGTTATAGTGGCCAACTTCTATGGCCCCGATACAGATTCCTGCGATCGCTACTCTGAACTGAACCAAGCTTTAGCAGAACTTTCAGAAGAGGAGGCAGAGATCCCTATACTATTGGGTGGTGATCACAACATGGTTCTAGATGTTTTCATAGACAAATCCATTCCCATGCCACAATCTCATCCCAAAGTTCTGGCTACTTTGAATACTCTGATGTCAAAGTGGGATCTAGGAGATCCATGGCAAATAGCCATCCACAGGGTGTGACTGTACCTTCTACTCCAATGTACACGGCACTCACAGTAGATTAGATTTTGGCTAGTCAATCATGTAGCAATGCCAGGTGTGGGTAATGCAACCATAGGTAATATTTTGATATCTGACCATGCCCCTGTTGCAATTACTTTCTCCCCACCAGGCCAAAGCCCTCCATCTACAAGATGGAGATGCAATCCCCTTTTGTTACAAGATGCAACTTTCCAGGAGTACATAAAGAAGGAAATGCGCCAGTACTTCTCCCTGAACACCCCTGGAGAGATGAGAGTGACCACAGTATGGGAAGCCTTCAAGGCTGTCTTTAGGGTGAGAATTATTTCTTATGCAGCCGCTAAACATAAGGAGCATGCGAAACATCTTCGGGATTTGCAGGACCAATTAGCAAAATTAGAAAAGCAATTTAAAGTCTCCCCTTGGAACCCACTTAATTCCCCACTTTTGGCCCCTGTTACAGGTTTAAAAAACCAGATTAATGTTTTGTTAAATAGAAAGGAGGAATGGCAGCTGATCTGGGCAAAACATAAGGTATGGGAAGGTGGGATAGGGAGGAAGCTGCTTGCCTTCTACTTGCAGAAGCAGCAGACTTCCTCCAGAATATTGGCCCTCAAGAATAAGAAGGGAGAACTTCTCATGACACCAAAGGACATTAATGCGGAGATGCAAAATTTCTATCGGGAACTCTACCGATCCGAGAGTACCCTCTCAGATGATGAGCTCTCCCACCGATTAAATACCCTGTGTCATGGGACCCTCTTCCTCGAATTTTGGAGATGCAACAATATGAAATGGATGCCCTCATCACCTCTTACGAGTCTCGCAGTGCGTTATCCCAGATGGTGAAGGGAAAGGCGCCTTGGCCGGATGGGGTATCGCTGGAACTCTACCAACTACTGCAAGACCATATCACTGACCCTCTCCTACAGGCACTGCAGGAAGCCCAAAAGAAACCTTGCTCCTGACTATGCGTGAGGCATTAATAACCCTTATCCCTAAAAAATTATCCGATGTTCTTCTTTGTGCGATTTCCGCCTATTTCGCTCCTCCCTGTGGACACCAAGCTATTGGCTAAAATCCTAGCGAATAGGTTAACCTTGCTCCTACCCACCCTAATTCATCCATCACAAACCATTTTTTTAAAGGGGGAATCTAGTGCAGACAACTTCATGCTTAATCTTGAACCTTAAGTGGTTGGCGCTGCAATCTAAAACCCCAGTGGCTGCTCTGGCATTAGACTTTGCCAAGGCATTCAATTCCCTAGAGTGGCTGTTCCTCCATAAAGTCCTCATGCTATATGGATTTGGGCCGGATTTTTGTTCATGGGTCTTTACATTATACCACTCCCCTATAGCTAGAGTTGTCACTAATAAAGATACCCCTTCCTTTCTGTTACAAAGAGGTACCAGGCAGGGCTGTTCTCTTTCCCCTCTTCTTTTTCTCATTGCCTTGGACCCCCTAATTAGGAAACTCATAAATTCTGCCAACATTATGGGTATTCCCATAGGAGGGATGACTTATCTGGTTAACGCTTACGCGGACAATATGCTCCTTACACTTTCAAATCCCCAGTCCTCCATCACTCCGCTTCTAACAGTTTTACAGGAGTTTGCTTGTCTCTCGGGATTAATGGTGAATCAAAAGAAAACTATCCTATCCACCATAAATGGAGCATGTACTAGATACTGTCTTGTCGGCACTGACATTACTTGGGCCCCACAAGGCTTCCCATACCTAGGGGTAATTATTACTATGGCATGGAAGGATCTAGAATCCACAAATTTCTCCCCCTTTTTGGCCTCTTTAACGGCTGAAGTTCAGCGATGGAAATGGCTCCACCTTACCCTTAAAGGGAAGGTAGAAGCCATTAGAATGTTCCTATTTTCCAGAGTGTTGTAACTACTAAATAACCTTCCCATCCCATTTTCCCCAAAACTTTTTAAGACCCTAGACAACTTAGTTTCTTCTTCTTTTCTGTTGGAGGGCAAAGCTCCGAGATGTGGACGTACGAAACTCTGTGCACACTGGACTAGAGGTGGGCTGGGGCTCCCTTGGTTTGAAGGATATCATTTGGCTTATAGAATGGCCCAAGCTACAGCCTGGTTTACTCCTCATCTCACCTTCCCTCCTCAGTGGGTGTCTTTAGAGGCCACCCTGTCAGTGGACATCCCCCTTTTTTCTTTGCTCTCCAGTGCAAAGTTGGCTGCAACTAGGCTCACTCCCATTATGTTAGAAACATGCAGAGTGTGGTGGAGGATGATGGCAATTACTGGGGTCCCGAAATCAGAATATCTTCCCCCGCTTAGGTATGCCCCGATATGGAATAACTGTCTTATCATGGTTGATCATAAACCGCTTTCTTGGCCCCATTGGGCCTCAATGGGCATTTGAGTTATAGGGGATCTACTACTCCCAAACTCTCACTCATTAATGTCCTTTGAACAGATTTGGGACAGATATGGGATGGGATCCTCAGACTTTTGGAGATTTTTGCAGCTGAGAAGTGCTCTCTCTTCTCTTCTTAAAGCCCCATCGTCACAAAACTCCTGGGATTGTTTGAGCATCCTTCATCTGCCTAGAAAAGGCCAGAGACTGGTGAGCACCTTATATAAGACACTTAGAGATGCTCATCCAGATGCTACTCTCATCAGTAGAGTCACCTGGGAAAAGGACCTGCTTCACCCCTTATCCCAACAACAATGGTCACTGTGCATCAGAGCAGCTCATACAGCCTATGAAGACTCTAAGAGTTAACTAATACAATTAAAAATTCTCCTAAGGTGGTATAAAACCCTGGCAGTATTACATAACCTTAAGATTATACCACAGGATCAGTGCTGGCGATGCCACTCCTCCCCTGCCCACCTACTCTATGTTCTCTGGACCTGCTTGGCCTTGCAAAATTTCTGGACGCAAGTCCTAGGGGACTGCTCCAGGATAATTGGTAAACCAATTCGGATGCAGAACTATTCCCTTTTACTGGGGGACATGTCGGTATTAAATCCACTCCCTCCCCTCAGTGCAGTGTGGATCCAAGTGGCTGTTATGGAAGTTAAGAGGGCCATCCTGATACGCTGGAGACAATCTACACCCCCAACAATTTTGCAATGGCAATCTGCTATGACTAGATTGGCTACCTTCGAGATGCTTTCAGTGGGGGCCAAGGGACAACTTGACAGATACTTCAAGAAATGGGGAGCTTATTTACATTCCCATATCTATTTGGTTGCACCCCACTGCTGCAAAACTGCCCTGTACCACAAAATGCATCATAGTTTGCTAACACTATAATAGTCGCACCGCGCTGTATAGTCTTGTCACCCTCTCTACTTATACTGTCCTATATGTCTGGATCTTTTCGGCTTTTTCTTTACTGTTTATTAATCTGAAGGATAGAATTTCCTTGATCTCTATGGACCGTTATTAATTAGTTGTTATTTCATAGATACCTATATTGATTGAGGGTAGGATGTACCGATCGGACCCTTGAGACTAGATCGGAGCAACTTTTTGGCTAAGATAGAAGGACCATGATAGCTAGTTCCCGTACTGTGCGAAATCTATATTTTGTAGCCTGAAGTGGCATATACTATATTTCATACCTGTATTAGGATATATTTGTCTAAAGTATAAAATTTGTAGGTAACCTACTATAACCTGAGAATAATTACCTATGTATTAGTATGTCTGACTATATTGTATGCTTGGTGTATGAGGGCTGTTTTCATGGCTTATGATACCTGGAACAACCTAATACAATCTTATATGATAAAAAAAAAGAAGATCAGTCCCAGAACTGATCCCTGAGGTACCCCGCTGGTCACCCTCCCTTCCTTGGAGTAAACTCTATTTACCACCACCCTCTGTCACCTATCCTCTAATAAAGTTCTTATCCAGTTTGCCGCCTTTGAACCCCACTCCTAAGCTACCCAGCTTGCTTACTAGTTTCCTATGTGAAACAGTGTTAAACGCCTTGCTGAAATTTAGGTAGGCCACATCCACTGCTCCACCCTGATCTAGCTCCTTGGTCACTCAGTCAAAGAAATCTATCCGATTCATTTGACATGACCTCTTCCTTTCAATGAATCCATGATGCCTTAGGCCTTGTAACTCACTGGATTCAAGATATTTCACAATCCTTTCCTTCAGCAGTGATTTCATTACCTTTCCAGCCACCAATATCAGGCTGTTTAGCATACAGTTGTTAGCCTCCTGCTAACAATATCAGGCTGATTGACTTATAATTGTCAGCCTCCTCCCTACTTCCACTTTTGTGTAGTGGGACTATATCCACCCTACTCCAGTCCTCCATAACCACTTCTGTTTCCAGTGAGCTGTTAAACAGAACTGTCAGAGGTGCAGCCAGTATTTCTCTAAGGTCTCTCAATACCCTTGGATGCACCCTTCTGGCCATAATGCTTTGTCCCTTCAGGACTCTTGCCTTCAAAAAAGGATTAGTGTCCACCTCCCTCCCTTCAAAGTTTTCTTACTTTATTGTGGCCCCTCCCATTCTCCTTTCTCTGTGAACACTGAACAAAAGTATCAGGATGTCTGCCTTTTCCTGGTTCCCCTCTGCACAGCCCCCCTCTTCCCTTTCTAACCTTACAATCCCACCCCTGGTCTTCCTCTTTTTATTTACATACCTGAAAATTGTCTTGTCCCCTTTTGTTACCTCCTAGGCTATTCTCTCTTCAGTTTACTCCTTTGCGTTCCTTACTGCTTTCCCTGCTTCCCTCTGTTTCCCCCAGTACACCTCCCTATCCTTCTCCCTCTGTATCTCCTCATACCTTCTGAATGCTACCCTATTAGGTGTTATCTTTTCAGACACCTCTTTCAAGAACCATAGCAGTCTATGTTTCCTCTTGCATTTGCTTAATTTTTTGACGCAGAGGTTTGCGCCTTTACTATGTTCCCTTTAATCTTAACTCACTGTTCCTCTATCCCACCAAGGTCATCCCTCGCTAGGCCATCCCTAAGGCACTCATCCCATATTTTTAAAATCTACCCTCCTGAAGTCCAGGACCCTCCTCCTGTGTGGTTCGATTCAGCAGCCATCCTTATATTGAACACACTGAACGGTGATCACTGATCCCCAAATGGCCTTCCACCTTGATGTGTGCAACACTGTCCCTGTTAGTGAGTACCAGGTCCAGTACTGCCCCATCATGAGTGGGTTCATTGACTAGTTGCCTGAGGAACACTCCATCAGAGAGTCAATGATGTCCCTGTTTCTAGCCAAAGATGCTGCTAGGAGGCTCCAATTTACCCCCAGAAGATAGAAGTCCTCCACTAGCAACACCTCCCCCTTTTCTGCCATCTTGCCAGTGGCTTCCACTATCACCTTATCTAATTCCTCCTCCTGTGCTAGAGGTCTATAGATCACTCCATTGTGAACAGTAACTCCATTCCTCATCTCCAGGATGACCACAGTACCTCTGCCTCCCCCTGTATTCCCTGTATCTCCATCGCTTTTATGCTTTCTGTCACATAAAGCACCACACTACCTCCTTTCATTCCCACCCAGTCTTTCCAAAGCAGAATATAGCCTGATATGGCCATGTCCCAGTCATGGTTTTCAGTGCACCATGGCTCAGTGATTTCCACACTATTCAGGCTAGCCTCTGCCAACATGGCCTCTAGTTCCAGAATCTTATTTCCTAGACTTCTAGTATTCACACACATGACCTTCCAGATTTTGTTTCCACTCTGCTTGTTGTCCTTTTGTCATGGGCATAGCCAGGGGGGTCCTGTGTGGTCGGACCCCCCCCACTTGCCAAATGCAAAAAAAAAGCAAACATTTTTTTAAAATCACCCAGCCAGACACATTCAGTCAAGTGCTCCTTGCTTACTTACAGATATTGAGGTGTTGCCACGCACCACCCAAAGACCTGCCCACTGTGTGGTGCTGCTGTATCCTCCGCTGCCTGAGCAGCAAGCCAGGCCCTGCCATTTAAACTTTAAAACCCCAGATGCATGATGCTGTCTACTATGGGAGGTGGGGTGGGGCACAGAGATTCGGCTAATGAATATGGATTAGTGCCCCGCTTCCCACGCTGCCAAGGAGAGCCTTGCTGGCTCTGCATCATGTGACTGCATCTTGGAAAGGCCACATACGATACAGATCCACCGAAAAGTGTAATCTGTGCAGTCAGCCAGAGTCTTTCCCACTGTGAGGCTGGTAGTGTCTGTGTCAGGCTGCGGATTCTTGCCGCTAGTAGTCTGTTCTCCAGTCCGCCAGGCAGTGCACTCGTTTCAGGAGTAGTGAGTCAGGGTCTCAGGCAGCCAGAAAGATGAGGCGGACAGCAAATTATTCTGAGCAGCCAGGGAAGAGGCTGAGCAACTTTGGCCGACACTGAGGGGTGGAAAAACTGGGCAAGCCACAGGCCCAAGCACTTGAGTCAGCCTTGAGAGAGTCAGAGTCAGACGTGGCAGACTCGGACGTGGGTGATTTTAAGGTAGCTGCTGGCAGGATACAACTCGGGGCAGATAAAAAATGATGATGGAACTAAAATTAAATGGCTCATTTTTGCCGAAGCTGCGAGTGGCCAGGGGATTTTTTTGGTGAAAGAATTCTCTCACACTGAAATGGGGCTGATGTGACTGAGGGGGCCAGGGGATTAGGAAATTGGCTAGCTCATTAGCACAGCTAAAGAATGCATCTTCTTGCCTGGTCTCTGATGAGACAAAAAACATAAAAGGGGGGCTACCAGTGAAATGGGGTTGTGATGTGACTGAGGGGCCAGGGGATTAGGAAATTGGCTGGCTCATGAATTAGCACAGCTAATGATAAAATGCATCTTCTTGCCTGGTCTCTGATGAGACAAAAACATAAAAGGGGCTGTCTGTGTCATGGGCGATAAGGAATGGCTCAGTTTTGCCAAAGTGGTGCCTGGGGATTTTGGTGAATTTCATTCTAAAACAAATTCTGGTGCTGATGTGACTGAGAGGCTGGGGGATAGGAAATTAAATAGTGGCTGGCTCATGATGAATGAGCACAGCTAAGACACAAATGCACAATGACTTACCTGGTCTCACATAGAGACAAAAAAATAAAGGGGTCTATCTGTGAGCTGTGTGTTATGTGATCCATGAGACTGCATTAAAATAACAACAGAGGTGGGGGGCCTGATCTGTCAGCTGTGTGTTATGTAATCCATGAGACTGCATTAAAATAACAACAGAGGTGAGGGGGGCTGATCTGTCAGCTGTGACTTAATCAGTAAAATAAATGATAATCCGAGGATCTCACAGAGAAAAAAAGGTAAAAGTGCGTCTCCTGGCTATGTATGAATTTAGCCAGCTGGTGCACTGCAAATGAATGTATGCAATGAATTACGTGACCTATTTTGGTCACACGACTACATATTAAAACAAGCGGGGGGGGTGATCTGTGAGCTGTGTGGAGTAGTGAGTCTCAAATGATTAAATGATTAAATAAATGATGAAATGATAAATAAATCTGAGGGTTTTTTGGGGGTGAGGAGAGTGTCCCCACAGGCTCACTAGGGATTGGTCAGCCAGTCCAGCAAGTAAATGGAAATGAAAGGACCTATTTTGTTCACACCCAGACTGCATATATAAAAAAAACAGTGTGTGGGGGGGGGGGCTGAGATTAGAAGGAACACCTGGCTGAAATATCTGGGACTGCAGGGATGGATGAGACTGGCAATTTGAATTTTGATGCATTTTGTGACTCAACAGTTATTGCCTACAGTGCACAAAACTGCACCATTTAACACCTACATTTTCAAAATTTTCCAGGGGAGCCCTAGGACCCCCCTAGAAGTGTTTGAGAAACCCCTCATCAAATCCTGGCTATGCCCCGTTTGTCCTTTTGTCCTCCCTTGTTCCTGCCTCTCTTCTCAATGCCCTGCCTTTCCCTTTATATCTACCCCTGCTTCTTTTATTAATTTTAACCTGGGGATTCCTTTCCTTGGGTTTTTCTCTCTACTTCAGCCTGTTCAGGGTGGGCAATTCCTGACTCTGATTCCTTCAACCATCACCCTTGGCTAGTTTGAACATTCATCAAAGTAACATTAAAACCACCCACTGAGGACTGTGATTCCCCTCCCAGATGGATGCAGACCATCACCCCTGTGTAGGCTCTTATCCTCCCAGGTGAGTTTCCAGTCCCCAGTACGGCCGAACCCTTATCTTCCTCTCTTCACCATTCCTTCAGCCATGAGTTGAAGCTCCTGGTGTGGAGATCCCTCTCCTGTCCCCTGTCATAGAGAGGCAACACCTCAGCAAAAGCCACTGTGCCAGTTACCAGTCTAAGACCCTTCCCCAGCTCCCTAAACTCCCCCTGCACTATCCCAGCCCCATCCCTAGTCAGGTCATTTGTCACCAGCTGGACAATTACATCCACCTCTCCCTCCCATTCTGCTACCCTAGCAATCCTCAGGATCTGCTTCCCATCCTTCCAGGCTATGGCACCAGGAAGACACTTAACCTGCCTCTCCCCCCCGCCTATTCCTACTGTGTATCTATCCCCCTAGCACCATGATCCAAGAGGGGGAGAAGGCTGGGGTAAGAGTACATCATTTATTGTAACAGTGCTGCATAGCTGCCCCTCTTCCTAATGATGTAGAATGGAAAGTGGAGCTCTGTAATGGATTTACTGTATAAAATATAGCCATGTCTCAAGAGAGGGATGTGTATGGTATCATTCAACACCCAGTAATCAATGTAGTGTGTGGTGGTGTGATATCATTTGACGTGCAAGGTACCGATCATCACCATGCTATCTCTTAACATCTAATGATGCTGTCATTATTTTATCAGAACACATAGGTACTGTCATCAGAGGTGTAGTACCCTACACTATAAAAAGATGCTATCATGGCAGCCTCACAGTAATGGGTCTGGCTGCAGCAGTAAACATGTATTCTCCTGTGTCATTGATCATGCCTCAAAACCTCAACAAGAGAAGCCAGCCAGGAGCAACTCTCACCAAAGACTGACAATTGTATCAGACCACTGAGAGAGAGAGAGAGAGAGAGAGAGAGAGAGAGAGAGAGAGAGACAGAGAGAGAGTCAGTTAGCATTGTCCCCCCTTCCCCAACAATCCAGGCTAAACCAACTATTTCTAAATTCCGCATTCTGCATAGCTCAGTTGGTATTGATAGATAATACAAACTCTGGTGAGAGCCAATATGGCTGCAGTGAGCTGATATGAGTGCTCCAGTGGAGAATGTCATGTTATGAACATCACCGAATGCCATACACAAGATGGAGGCACCAAGAGAACAGCACAAGCGCGGCACCTGCACATGCACGGTTCTGAAATGAAATGTGGAAATGCTGCAGTAAAGTTGTGCACCTGGGGGGGGGTTGTGCCATGGAGGGGAGCTCCATCCATGGATGGAAGAAGAAGAAGAAGCAGCACCAACACAGAAAAGCTACGGAGTCGGCACTGTGTAACAGTTAACTCATCGCTATAGGAGAACACAGAGGCGCATTCCACTTCACGGTTCCTGTTCTCTCCCACAATGATGGCAAAACATCTGCGAAGCTCTGCCCATGCAGCCATACAAAAGGCTATCTCATTCTACAATCCGTAAGTGCAGCAAATTGGAGAAAGCACACAATAGTAGGGTATACAGCTAAAAAATATTGTATGTTGGGGTTCCTAAAATGGAAACTGAGGGAAAACATGCAAAAGGATCTCTGAGCTGACCAAGACGCAACCTTTCAAAGTGGGATGGTTTAATCTGTACTGCGGTTTGCCAGTGGGCATTGGTAAACTATTATATTCAGTTGGGCCTGAGAAGGAAAAGTCCAACTACTGAAACCCTTTCACAACTTTGCTACTAACCAACCACTTGCATCAGTTGATCTTGAAGAACAGGTTCAGAACAAGAATGAATAGAGATGTTACCTATGTGGAGCATGTGAGAGAAAGTGCATTTGTGGAGTAAAATGCATGAACGGTGATTCCTATGAGCATGGTGTTGGGACTCAAGCAACCAAGATGATTGTACAACAGAGTTTGGGGTCTTTGGGATGTAATAAAAACATAGAAATTGACAGCAGAAGGGGATTGCAATGTCCATCTAGTCTGCCCAATCAAAGGCAAAAAGACAAAGCATGTTGTGCGGGATCTCCAAACTTTGTAAAGTTACGTTGGGGGCAAAGTGATACCCCACAACCCAAAAATGTTGAACAGGAAGTTAGAATAGAAGTGAATAAACTGATGTAATATATTGATTTTTTTATAGGCAGTCATTAGTCCGATTCAATAAATGAATGCATAAATATGGAATTTAAGGAAACTGTAAAGTGTGCCAGACTTTTGGTTAAACACAGCTTAATAGAAGATAAAGAACCTCTGTGCGCAAATACTGAGGCAAGGGTTACCCCAAAGGGCATTTGGCTAGGAATCCAAGTTTCAAGAAAATACAAAATCACACGTGCCCACACAATGCAAAGCATCATGGGCTGCATATGCAAATCACCACAGAATGTTATGCTGGTTCACCTTTAAGCAGAATTGCATGGTGCCGAAAGGCCTTTCACACAGTTTGCAAAGGGTGCTAACCGCATAACGTTCTGTGGTAATTTGCATATGCAGCCCATGATGCTTTACATAGTGTGGGCATGTGTGATTTTGTATTTTTTTTAATAGAAGATACTTGTGTAATCCTCCCCCCCCCCCAATCTGGGGCTTATCTGATCTGCCTTCCAGTAACCTAGGATGCTTTCTTCACCCTCTGGTTCCCAGAACTGCATTGTGAGCACTCGTTGGGCTAGCACTTGCATAACAGGGAGTTCTGGTAGATGCAAACTACGGCTTCAGTCAAGGTACCCATGGCCATTGCCACACAGCTCCCCATGCTCTTGGCTGTCAGGACTGGTGGCATGGCAAAAGCAAGGGTAAGGAAAAAAAGTGCAGCAGCTGTTCTTGTTCCCTGAGACAGGAAAATGAAAGCAGGCCAGGAAACAGGACTTGGAGCAGGGCAGCAGCATGTCGGGCTGCTGCACATGCGCAGAAGAGGGCACATCAGAATAGGAGCTCTGAAAGAGAAGTCTGGTAGAGTGCCCATATCTAGCCACTGACCCATCTCCAGGGTAGGCAGAGGATCATGGAATAACTATCCACCATGCCATCAGGTGCCCAGAAAGAGAAAGAGCCCCTAGTGGGGTTGAGAGAGGAAAAGGAGACTGCACATACGCACCCGGTGGGACAGCAGCATGGACGTCCTCCTCCCAAACAAAAGCACCCAACAGCCAAATAGTATAAGTGACCAGTTTAAAATTACATCTCTGACCCTAAATATGCAAGGCCAGGAATTGATGAACACAACTCTGAGGGATTATTAATAAAGTGGCGGCAAACTGCCAAAGTCTGAACAATGAATGCAAACAAAGGTGGCAGCCCCCATGAAGGAAGAGACTGCAGAGCACCATGGGAAGGGGTCATAGGTTGTAGCCACTTTGCCTGTGAATCTCAGCCAGTTAGAGAAAGCTCATGCCAGAGACAGCATGCCTGTGAATGAGCCTGACCAATCAGGCATTTAATTATAGCCAAGATAAAAATGGATAGTTATCAAAGTTTGGGCAGTTCAGTCAGACCTGAGGGAGGGTGACTGTGTTAAGGTGTGGGCCGGTGTGCCACTGTCCATTCAGGCACTGCAGGCCTGGCAGACTAAAAGTGCGGGATCCAAGTGGAGTGTTTTTTTGTTAAGCAAAGAAGATGTTTTCAACAAAAGTGAATAATTAAAGGCTAGTTGGAGGTGGGGTTCTCCTCAACCACCACAGACTTTTCCCATCTGGGGGAGCAACTCCTACAATGTCTCCAGTCCAAGAAACCCTGCCTTGTTTCAAGTTCTAAGCCTCAGTGAGACAGCCAGAGAGTGAGAAGTGAAGCAGAGCAAAACTACCAGCAAGTCCGGGGAAGCCAAGGTCTCAGCCGGAAGCACCACATCCATTCAGCCTGTTCTAGCAACCTGTGTCAGAAGTATTGTGTGAGATATCAAAAAACATGAGTAAAACCGAGAGTTTGACCCAGCAACTGAAGTGAGAATCATTGTGTCACGAATTGAGAGAGAAGTCCTGGCCGGGACTATGCCAGTGTGAGAAGCCCAGGCAGTAAACCCATGTAGTCCAGTAGGACACCAAATCTGATGAATTACAAATGGGGCCACTTTGCTACCTGTTTATCAGTTTAAGGTTGTGTTCTACTAATGTTGTGTTTTATAAAGTATTTTACCTGCCACTTTCTTAAGCACACTACTGAGCTCCATCCTGCTAGCAGCATCAGCACCCCTAGTGTGGTACCCATCGCAGTTAAGGAGAGATCTCTCATCCATGGCCTTTGGAGGGGAATTAAGATAGGCACACCCATACTAGGGTTTGAGGACTGATGGGGGTGCACAGATTTTGTGGGGCTGAGTATTGAACCTTCCATGGCTTAGTATATTTGCCATGTTACTGCATAAAGAATAGAGGTTACTGCAACCCCCATTGATCCCAGTTTCTCTTGCTGCCCCTTTATTGTTTCCTTAATCCTCCCTTGTAAATAAATAATTTGCTTGAATTGCATTTCATGGTTTTGGAATTTTCATTGCTTACTGTGTCAGTTATGTTGGGACAGGACTGTGTGGGCAGTTTATATACTGTTTCCTGGGAGGTGATGACCTTCTGTTTCAGCAGCAGGTACCCCATCTTGCCTGCACAGGTGGAGGCACTGCACCACATTATGCCAGTGTAGCACAGCTTCGGTTAAACCAGGCCCACCTCCTGGGAAGTATGGAAAGGTGAACCCCTAAAGCACTGGTGTGGCAGCTGCTAAACTTAAGACTACATTAAGTAAGTTATTTTCCTACTGTATATGGGTGATTGATAAATGTAAACTGCCTCCATAGACATCCACTGAAGATGCTGCAGAGATGAAGCATTTGGACTCATGAGTTTGAATAAAAAGATTTTGGATGGAAAAATCTGAATTTCTGCCTTTTTATAAGCTGTGAGCAGTCCAGACCACTGACCCAGAATGAACCCTCAGCTTCAGGACACCATCTGCTGCAGGACTCAAGTCAAGAAGGCACCAGCTTGCAGCCCTCCCCACAAGACTCCTGAGGACCACAGAGCCCAGAATGAACCTTCAGCCTGAGGATACCATCTGCTGCAGGACTCAAGTTGAGAGAGCACTGGCTTGCAGCACTCTTTACAGGGCTCCTGAGGACTGGAGAGCCCAGAATGAACCCTTAGCCCCAGGACACAGTCTACTGCAGGACTCAGGTTGAGAGGACACTAGCTTGCAGCCTGCCCCACAGGGATCCTGAAGACTACGGAACCAAGAACAAATCCTCAGCCTCAGTACACCATATGCTGTAGGACTCAGACACAAGACTTCTGAGGACCATGGAGCCCAGAACCACCCTCAGCCTCAGGACACAGTCTGCTACAGGACTTGGTCTGAGAGGGCACCAGATTGCAGTCCTCCCCAAAAGGCTCCTGAGGACCAAGGAGCCCTGAACAAACCCTCAAGCATGGACCAGGCGCACACTGATTTTGGAGTCATGTGCTATCTTGGATCAGGGCACTCCCATTCCCTGTGGACTGTGCTCCCCTTTCAATGCAGGTCAGCAGACCTTCACTGATGGTTTCTCTCTGCCCCAAGGCTCTCCGTAGCTTAGGGGAGTAGAATAACTGCCTGCATTTAGTTTCCACCTTTCATTACACATTTCCCTCATCTACTTTCTGGCTGTTATCCACTACTTGACTTCACTTTATATCTGTTCAGTCCCATTTGAAGGCAACTCTCAACTTTTGTACATTTCTGAACAATGATTTTCTTTTGTATTATTTTTTCCCTTATGTGCTACCACTCAGCCACTCCTTCAGGCTGTGCCAAGGCACCTCTGATCCATCCTGTTCCCATGCCCCATCCCTCATATTTGCAGTTATCCCAGGGTGACCCAGACATGAACCTTCACTGGGCGGGCCTCACCTCCTCTGAGGGAAGAGGCACCTGTGGGGCAGACAAGTGCACTACTTAGCCCTGGGGTACTGTTGAGGGATGGATGGTTCCTGGGACATTGACAGCATCGGACTGCCAGGCGGCCATCATCTGGTCAAGCGCAGAGCCAGTTTCCATTTTTCTGGTAACGTTCCCTCTCTTGGGCATGTCTGCGTTAACACAGGTCTGCACAGGAGGTCACTGCAGAGCGACGCACTCCCACAGCCCACCCCTGGAGAGGAAAGCAGTCCTCCGGATGCTCAGTCCTCTCCTCCCCTGCCGACCCCTGGCCTGAATAATGTTTTAATTTAATTTAATGTTATTAATGCCTGACTGGATTAATTATATTGATGCTGAGGATTTATGCATAGTACATTTCTGCCACATAATTCTGCACCTTTTAAACTGCCTACCCTTTGTAACTCTGCTCCTATTCTCTCTTTCTCTCATGGTTCATTCCCTGTCTCTAGTCTCCCCTGCACATTAACAGCCTCCTTTTCTCCCTTGTTCAATGTACATCCCTAGGAGCCTTCAAAAATAACCTCAAACGTTACCTCCTTGAAAGGTTTATCTGTTCCTGCACATAATACTGACATCTTCTTACATCATACCTGCCACTGTGATTATAGTCGATGAAGTTACCTATACAATTATTTCTAATGTATGGGGAGCCCTTATTATTAACTGAAATCAAGCAGACTACAACCTTATAGTGTATGGTGGAACATTGTTACAGATGGAAATCCACCCGTTCAAAACCTTGTTATGCTGCACCAACTTCATCAGCTAGTTTGCTATGCTGCTCTAGCTACATAGATAGTGCAGCATAACAACTTAGAACGTGGCCAAGCATGCATGGTCTGGTGACCTGCGATCCTCAAGGAATGGCCACGGTGGTGAGAGCAGTCTGGGGAGGCAAAAGAAGCTGTAAAAATCTCAAAAGTAAGGACACCTCTCATTGTATGAATGACCATACACTATAAAAGATTGTGTATAACCGCTCATACACTCCAAGGATGTTTTCTAACTCTCGAGGTTTTTGTTGTAACAAGACCTGTCGAGTTGCACTTTTGAAGTCTCTGGTTACCATGGAAACCTCTTGAGTGAAAAATATCCTTGTTGTGTATGAACAATCATACACAATCCTCTATGTTATGCCATTGTTAGGACATCACTCTGTTATTAACACTTACTGAGTATGTCATATCAATGGTATAACAAAAAGGAATGCACACAACAATCAATGTTTTATAAAGTAATTCAGTAAAGTAAAGTAATTTAGTCTGTGATTACACAATCTCGGTAGGCCATACACTATAAAATATAATGTATGGTCTTTGGTTAACAACTGCTCTGAAAACACTTCTTGAGGTTGCCATGGCATCAGAAAACCTCTTGAGCTGCACTCTCGAGGTTTACAGCGATGTCATGGCAACCTCTCGAAGTGTTTACAGTGTGATTATTAACTAAAGGCTATACATTATCCTCTATATAATCTTCTCCATTGTTAAGTTTATTACTCCTTGTTCTGTAGTACGTGACTGGATGTTGGTTTATGTCATAATAGCAATCGCAAAACAAAGATTGCTATTATGGTGAGTGTATATCACTGAAAAGCAAATCGGCAATAAACACAAGCCAGCGAGAAGACATCCAGCAACAACACTGTTTTTGCAGGGGGGCTGTGGCCCCCATACCCCCCTGATTTTGGCTTACCAAATCCATGGGAGTGCATGATGGGAGTGGGCAACACTCAAGAATGCTGCAATAAAATAAACAATATCCACAAGCAGTGGCAAAAAATATCTCCCCAGTGCAGCCCCGAACCCAGTGCCTATTGCACCAGAGCCACTCACCCTCACCACCACAACACACAGCTGGCTCAGCTGCAGCAGGCTCACCACTTCCTTACAAACCCCTTCCCTATCCCTCTCCTTCCACTCGCTATCCACCCCTTCCGGTCACTGTTCCCTATGCTCACTTTCATGTAGGGTTGCAACCCTTGCAGGGTAGCCCATGGGAACAGAGCTGAATATGAGTCCCTGTTTTGATGGTCATTCATATTTAGTCACTGTACTCGCTGGATATCCTGAACGCTTGAGGAAACAGGCAGTTATGCTCACATGCCTTCCTGTACAAAAAATAAAATTAAATGAAACTGTTGCTATAGTTTCGAGAGACCCCTCCCCATTCTGGGTGAGTGAGCTGTCAGTTGGTTACAAACACCCATCAAAATGTTAATAAGAATCAGTGAATAATGCATTGTTACATTGGGAAAAATATTTGGTTTCAGTCAAGGGTTTTGAAGCTTGCACTTGCACTTGAGCTGGGTTTTTGTATGGCTCAGATTACCATGGTGAAAAAATAGTATTAGTTTTGGTCTCTCCACCGGCAATACTACAAATGTGCATGCTTATGAGTGAGTTAGATCTCTGTGTTTGGGATGATCCTTACTGAAGTATTCACTTCTGGATATAATAAAATACATTTCGTATGTATGGGCCTGGATATTCAAAAGGGTTGCGCATGCGCAAGTCAAAAAATGCGCCATTTTGCGATATTCAGAAGGAGGCAGTTGCGCCACCGAAAACATGCTGAGCAACAGCGCAATGAAAATGAAGGCATGCGCAACCGAAGGGGGTGGATCCATGCATAAAGAGCGCAATGCGATATTCAAAGATTTTGCGAATGCGCAATAGCGCACAGCCGGAAATTGGCAAGATCATGAAATGAGCCAAAAATAAAAAGGCTCAAGGAAGGGCAAGAACGCTACAAGGCTGCCAAGTGGGAGAGAGAGAGAGAGAGAGAGAGAGACAGACAGACAGAGACAGGCTAGGGCAGGCAAGGCAAGCTGCACATAGGCTGTAGAGGCCAGCGAGGGGTGCCCGTGCAGTGGAAGTAGCAGTGAGGACAGCGGGGTAACACAGCAACACCAGCCGGGGGTCAGAAGCCAGGAGATGGACAGTGCCAGCTTCCACATGGAAGCTGTAATGAGGGGTGAGAATGCATGCTGAAGGGGACATGGCCGTGGAAGGGCCAGTCAGCGGTATGCCCAACAGGCAGTACGTGTCGCGATCAGCTTTGAGCTGTACACAGATGTAGAGATCGTGGGCCGTACCGCCTGAACAGGCAATACTGAGACAGCTCTGTCAGCTGTGCAGTGATGTGATGCAGGCACCCTCACAGCAGGTCACGCTCTGTCGGTGGAGACCAAGGTGACAGCCTGCATGTGCCTGCTCGCCACGGGCACCTTCCAGAGGCCAACAGGGACACCACAGGCATCACACAGTCGGCCACGCTATGCATCCTCACCCACCTCAGCGACTGCTGCCACATGCTGCGGAGTACATCCATTTCCCCAGCACCGCGGCAGAGCGTACAGCAAACATGGAGGAGTTCCACAGGGTAGCACATATGCCTGGCATGCTAGGGGCCATAGATTGCACCCATGTGGCCATTCGCACACCACCTGGCCCCGATGGGGCTGCATATAGGAAGAGAAAGGCTTCTCCAGTGTCAACTGCCAGGTGGTGTGTGATGCCACTGGGCGATAATCAATGTCTGTGCCACACACCCTGGTGGAGCACATGATGCCTTCATATGGTATCAGTCCGCACTGTGCCATCGATTCGAGAGTGGGACATCCCCACAGGCCATCTAGTGGGTGAGTACCATGTATGGAATGCAAACTCGGGGCAAGGGTGGGAATGCCACAGGTGCCATGGTAGTGGCACACAGGGATATGGGCAATATGGACCTGAACATGAGACTGATCTCCACTATTTCCACACAGGTGACAGCGGATACGCACTCCGTCCCTGGCTGCTCACACCGTACTGGCGCCCCATGACCCCATCGCAGCAACGCTATAATGAGGCACATGTTTCCACACGCAACATCATAGAGCGGGTGTTTGGGATGCTCAAGGCACGCTTCTGATGCCTAGACACCTCCGGCGGTGCCCTACAGTACAGCCCCCAAAAGGCCTTTGGGATATTCCTCGCCTGTTGCATCCTGCACAACATGGCCAAAGACCATGGGATAGCCATACAGGTTGAAGAGGGGACAGCGATGGGGACGCCAGTGGCGCCGGTGTTGATGGTGATGAGCAGCCCCCCCAGGACGGCATGACCCCCGACGGATCTGGCAGGCCCAGCTGCACCGGGACACCATCACAGAGGAGCACTATGCAGAACACAGGTAAGTCAAGGGGACATGTGCAACCAACACTGTCCATGCGCAAACCACAGGCACACAGGGTAACACACCAGGGGTGCTTGATGGCCAGGAGAGTGGAAGGGTCCAGGCATGCAAACTTACCATCAGGGAGGGGTAAAGACTCATATGGACACACACACACACACACCAGGCACAGAGCATACATGGGCAGATGCACAGCACAGCAGAACCGACATTGCTAACACACAGAACCACCGACCACCCCCACCACCTGCTGTCCAAGTACGTTTGTCAGATGCTGGGCACCCACCACCTTGGTGTACAGTACAATGCAGGCATCATCATGCACACGCACCTGTGGACAGCAGTTGGGAGGGTGTGCAGGTGGTCCGTGTGTCGGCGTGGTGAGCAGAGCACCCAGCAGTGCACTGCCCACCATGAAACACATTGCACACAGGGCAGCACCAGACAGGGCCCTCACTGGGAGACAGGTCAGTCATGTAGCACTGTCCCACAGCCACCGCGGATGCGTGGGCAGCCCCACCGTGACCCAACAGCACTGGCAGGCTGAGCAAGGGCCACATGGGGTGGCACTGTTGGATCACCTGGGGTCCCACTGCGCAAATGCGACCTTGCCTGCACAGGGGTCTGCAGCATGCCGAACAAACCTGCACCAGGGGTGCTCGGGATGGCCCCAGCAGAACCCGGCATTGACAGGCCTGGTGTCGCACGACGCCGGGAACGGGGAGTGGAGAGTGAACTGTGTGGGGTGTGCAGTACAGGGGCATCTGACTGTGTGCCCAATGCGTCCACGACAGAGACCACTGCCTGGGTCAGCCTGTCAATGGCGGTGGTCACATCCATCCGCATACGAACCAGCTCTGCACGGTCCAGAGCACACTCCCTGCTGTGCTGCTCCACAGCCACAGACAGTGCCTCCACGACATTGCAACCCGCCTCTGCAGCTGTACTGATTCCCGCAGCAGGCGGGTGTGCTCATCCAATGGGTACTGTGCCCCAACGGCATCCTGTCCCCCAGGGTGTGGAAGGTCCTGATGCACAACACCCCTTGAGGGTGGGCACTGTTCGCCAGCACCAGGAATGGTGGATCAAAGGCAGCAGACATGTGCCACCGCTTGACACTGTACCCCAGACCTGGTGAGTGACTGCTGCTGCTGCCCCTCCAACCGCTGTGCCCCAGGGTCCACTGCTCCACCGCTGTGGCAGCAACAGTGCCAGACACCTGCACAGCCACCGGTGCTGCCCCACCGGTGCTGACAGGCACAGCCTGGGACTGTGCCAACATGCTGGTCACAAGTTGGAACCAGAAAGTCCCAGGGCATGTGTTGGCCTGCTGTGTGTCCGTCATGGGACACACACCTATCACTGCCCATTGCAGTCCTTGCATCATCAATGCAGGTACGCTACAGCCATAGTCACAGCGTGCTGGCATGCTTGCATGCCAGACTGCTGAGACACAGGCTGTGCACCCCCGCACCCAATCACCGACACCAGAGTTGGTGGCCCAGCGCGCATGCTGCTGCAGTGCATGCTGGCTGGTGACAGAGGTGGATGGACCCTCTCCTATGTCCAGCAGGTCATCATCACTGCCTGACCCACCACTACCGCCTCCTGAAGACGAACAGGATCTGTAACAGAAAGAGAGTACATGTGAGTGCATGTGAACAACCTTCCCCCACCCCCCAACACCACCACCATGTCATACCGTGCAGTGATGGGCTTCCACCTGTCTGGAATCCACCTCCTGGTATGCCCTCAATAGCGCTCCGCTGCATTGATGCAACCAGTGTCTCCTCAGCCGGGGTCAGCTCCAACACTGCTGGCTGGCCCCCGCCAGTGTCAGCACGTGCCGCCCTGAAGGCTGCCACCTTCTCCTTCAACCTCCTGCGGCCTGTCCCCATCTTCTTCTTGCATTCCTGCATGGAGCGCTGGTGGCTTCCGTGCAGGTTCACGGCCCGAGCTACACCCTCCCATGCAGCCGCATGGGACTGAGGGGTGCCCCTCTGTCCACTCAGTACTGGCTCCTCATCCATGTAGACCTGGAAGAGGGCCTCTGTCTCTGCTGGGGTAAAGTTGGGCCTCCTCCTACGCCCACCATCCTCACCCTCACCTTGGCTCTGCTCGGTCATGGCGATCTGTATGGGGGGAAGTGGACACCTGTCACTGTGCAGTCTACAGCATTTTCCCATGACCATTGTCCAGAACATCACACAGCATGCAACTCACCTCTCACCTGCAGTACCTGAATCTGGCCAGCGAGCCCAATGTCGCACATTTATAGCGCAATGCATGCAAATTAGGAGTGGAGCATCTATATGACATGCAAACGCGCCACTGTGCCTTTGAATGGCTGATCAGATGATTTGCATGTGTTGGCTGAATATCGCGAACTTGCGCTTGGCGCTATCACGGTTGAGTCGGCTGAGCCAACGGCGCAGATCTATGACTGTGTGGTACACTGCACTGCGCATGCCCAGATAGCTTACGCAGGCATCTGCCGTCGCTGCTGACGCAGCTGTGCCCGATCGGGAATTCAGGCCATGGCTACCATTGTGCCAGTGGCGCCACAGCACTGGGCACTATATGGCTTCGTGGCACTACTGTGCAATAGTCCACTGTGGCACTGGTACGCAGCTGGTCAGTCGCGCAGGATGCGATACATCAGATGGCGCTGTGCATGGCCTTGCGCCATTGCCCATGACCTGGTGTCCGACCTTAGCCCCTGGCCCTGTTCGCTGCCATGTGTAGGTTCCATTGCGCTGTCTGGTGACAGCGCCAGTGAGTGACGGCGCTGTTCGAACAGCGCCGATTGGAACCTGTGGTGGTCTATTGCACAACATCTCCATGTGGGGTTACGGGAGCAGCGTGCCATATTGCCTGCTGTAAAGTTGGTATCATGGCTCGCAGAAGAGCAGTGCAGTGGAGCCCTGTAGAAGTGGCCAACTTGGTGGCCCCTAGTGGAGCCCCACTATGGGGCACTGTATGGTGAGGTGATCCTCACGATTGCTAGGATGCAGGTCTGGCGCAAGTGGCCAGTGACCTGGTGGGGGTCACTGGGCGGTGCCGGTCAGCTGAGCAGTGCCGCACCGCACAGTGACCTCTGCCGGAGGGATCCTCAACTCTGGATCGGCTGCGGTCACTGCCAGGAGGGGCGTGGTGCCCAGGCCAGGTGGATGTACCATCTATGCACCTGTATTCTCTGTAAGGGTGTGAGTGTGTTTTGGTGGCTGTGCATAGGTGATGGCTCTGCCATGGTTGGGCAGTGTGTGTGCAGGTGTGAGATGCATGGGTCTGGCTGTGTGGGCAGGCACTCTCACTGGGGCAGGGGCAGTCTGCTTTGAGTCACACTGATGTTTTTCTCAACATATGTCTCCCACAGGCCGGGATGTGAGGATGCAGGCACGGGTGAGGAGGGCCTGCCAGGGCCCCGTGCCGTGGGTGTTGCGCCTCAGCAGCAGCAGCAGCAGCGCAGACCCAGCTGCTTGAGGAGTGTGAGTATCATTACGTCATGGATGCTATTGCATGCTGGGGGTCAAGACCACCAGCCATGCACAACACAACCATGCAGGAAAAGGGAGGTCATAATTCCACTATACAAGACACTAGTGAGGCCCCACCTGGAGTACAGTGTACAGTTCTGGAGACCATACCTACGTAAGGACATAGACTGGGTAGAGAAGGTTCAGAGAAGGGCAACAAAGATGGTGCATGGATTGCATCACAAGTCCTATGAAGACAGGTTGAAGGAACTGAACATGTACTCCCTGGAGGAGAGGAGGGAGAGAGGGGATATGATAGAGACATACAAGTATCTTACAGGGAGGAACAGGGTGCAGGAAAACACTATTTTAAGTGAAAAAGATGTTCCAGGACTAGAGGGCATGGGATGAAGTTGGAGGGAGGACGATTCAGAGGAAACATGAGAAAGAATTTCTTCACAGAATGGGTGGTGGACAAGTGGAACACCCTGCCAGAGGAAGTGGTGGGGCTGAAACAATCACGGATTTAAGAATGCACGGATAGACATAAAGGAATTCTGGAGGTCAGGGTAAGGTGCAACAGACTTCTAGGAAAACAAACTGAACTTGCAAGCTCAAATGGGCAGACTGGGTGGGCCATAGGCCCTTATCTACCGACACTGTCTATGTATCTATGCATGTATGCATGACACAGGTGACATGCATCACTGTCCAGTGTCACAGCACGTCTGTGTATGCGTCACTGGTGGTCCATGCATGCACTGGGCACATAGCTGTGTAACTGGCATCGCACCACGTTGCCACGTCACTTGACAGCCTTATTTGTGCTGTGGTGGACATGGCAGTGTGTGTGTGCAGTGGTGCACATAGCTGGTGCCACCTGTTTGTGATGGCCATGCATGTTCACTGTGGGTGGGTGCATGCCATCACAGGTGCGGGACATTGGGCTATATGGCTTCAGGTTGGTGGTGTTCAGGGTTGTGGTCAGTCACAGCCATTGACTGTGTTCCCATTTTCCTAGGCCTCACAGTTCTCAGGAGGATCCATCAGGACATACGTGGCCTACACAAGTGTCCCTAGATAACCAGGCCATCCTGAATGACATCCGAGACATGGCTCATGGAGGAGGCATGGCAGAGAACAGCAGCACCGGGCAGAGGACGACCAGTCTGCTGGGCCTTAGGCCACATTACCCTTCCCACTTCACCCATCCCTACCACCCTGTCTTCCATCTCAGTTGTTCTATCCCTACCCTTGCCCACCCCTACCTTGTGCCCGCCCCCTTGTAAATAGTTCTGTTTATTGTTTTGTACTTTACATTTTGGGAATACATTTATATTTTGATATGAATACTGTGTTGGTCTCTGATTTGCAGCTGGCTATGGTTGCTCAGTTGCAGTGGTGTACATGCCATCTGGGGTGGTATGGTCCTGGGTATGTATGTGTGTGTGTGTGTGTGTGCGCGGTGTGCATGGGAGGTATCTCCGCATGGCAGTGACTTTCTGTTGCTCTGCCTGCTGCCACCCACTGCTGGGTGCACAGTGTGTCTGGCTTGTATGCTTCTCTGCTGCACGGGTTGACGGTGCTGGGGATGCATGGTTTCCTGCAGTGCCAGTCACTGCACATAGGTGGTGTCTTGGGGTCATGGTGCAGGTGTGCTGAGCGCACGGGGCTGATGTGCACTGTGGTTGTCAACCCCTGTGTGTGGCACTTTCAGCCTGCCAGTGGTTGTGCTGGGGTGTCATGGCTCTGCTGTGCTTTGTTGGCTTGTCCCCATGGGCCAGTAGATCATCTGTCCCACCCCAATGATGCTGTGCTTGGGATGCAGGTGTCTTGTTGGTTCTGCAGTGTGTTCCTGTGCCCATGTGTGGCATGGCTGGCAGTGGGCCCCAGCCTGCCTCCTGGATGTGCAGTTCCATTGCTCTGGGGGCTTGCTCAGCTTCTCCTTCCTGGTTGCGCTATGGCGCAGTATGTGCGATATTCAGCGCTTGGCTGCTTGCGCAATTTGTTCTGCTCCATGTTTGAATATCGACCTGTTGCGATATGCAATTGGTTTGTGCTTGCTCCTGCTGTTGCACACATTTTGGGCGCAGTTTGAATATCTGGGCCATTGAGTAAATTGCCAGCCAAGTGCATCAGAATTTCAGAATCAGGAAATGTTCTAGCTATACATGCTTGTTCTCCTTAAAGATTTGGTTTAAGCTGGTTAACATTCTGCAGTATTTTATTTATTTATTTATTTATTGAAGCGTTTCATCAAAAGAACACACTGAGCAACAAGTTGATCGTCTCACAGTGCATCCTGGGGGGGGGGAAGAGGGGAACATAGGCAATACAGTATAGATAAATCGAATGTACATTTTCAGTTACAGTTTGCTATGACGTATAATAGCAAACCAGTGCAGATAAAGTGAATGTACATATACAAAAGTGGTTTGATAAGACATATACAAAAGTAGAATTGAGCCAAATACATTTACAAGGTTATACCTATAGTGCAACAAAACAAAATAAGCTTGAAGTGCAATAAACATTGAGAAATACAGCAGAATCTTCATTGTCAAGTGCAGTTTGAGGAATACAAGTTGTGTAGGGCCTGGGAGATGGAAGAGGAGGATGAAGAGTGTCAGATGGGCATAGGCAGTGAGTTTCAGAGTATAGGAAAGTGGTAAGAGAAAACACCTTGGCCGCTTGTAGTAGTCGTCATGGAATAACCAGTGTGCAAAAGTCAGTGGATTTGAGAGAAAAGTGTGAGGTGCGTGAATGGAAAGGGAGGAGGACAGATAAAATGAGAGAGACCCAACCAGAATTTAGAGGTAAATTTCATGCAGTGCAAGAGTCTTCTGCACTCCAGGGAGGGGAAAGCAAGGTTGTGGTAGAGAGAGAGCAGTGGTGAGTGCAGGGGGTAGGGAAGAGTCAAGAGCAAAGAGACAAAAAGCATTGAAAAGGGAATCCAATTTGTATAGGGAAGACTTAGGAGCAGCACAATAGACTATGTCGCAATAGCCAAAATTAGGAGGAATTATTTCTGAACAAGGTCGCCCTAGCTGACAGAGGTAAGCAACTCAGTTCCTGTTGGAAGGCACCAAGCTTGGGGTGCAGTTTCTTCAGGATGTCATTGACATGTTCAGAAAAGTTTAGGTGTCAGTCAAGCCAAACACCTAAGTATTTAAAAGAGGTGGTATCCTCAAGTGTGGTCCCATCCAGGGTGTGGAAGGTGGTAGGATGGAAGCCTAGAGAGTCCCTGCCTCTGCCAAAGGTCATGGAGACTGAAATTAAAGAGTGAGATCTGTTTAAATTCTTGTAAGAATTTAGAAATAGTGGGGAATTTCCTTTTCATGGGGGTATATACCTGTATATATATATATATATATATATATATATATATATATATATATATATATTTATATATATATATGCTGAGTGAACTTTTTTCATTTTTTTGTATTTCATTCTTTGTATCTCAGTTTTATGTAACTATCATGTGACTTATGATGTTATCAAGTTGGTAGTATAAAGAAATGTCAGTCACACTTTAAGCCACACCCCTCACGAAGGTCCCTGACTGAAACGCTGATAAGTGTTCCAGTCTGTCTTACCTGTGTGTTCTTGGCTAATAAAGTAGACAAGTTTTCTACTTTGTATCTCAGAACCAAAATCTTTTTTTATTTTAACATCCTCCAGTGTGCGTGTTTCTGGTTAATTGTGGTATTTGGGTGTGGCTATTAGCCTCAGCAGCACCACCGGCAGTCCTGAATAGAGCATGGGTGTCACTCCTGTTGTTTTTTACAAACCCCATCCTGAAAGTGAGCCACCTGTTGGTGGCAAGAGACAACTCCTTATCCCAGGAGATTTAGCCACCAGGTGGCACCAAGAGACACCCTGCATCACAGAAGTCTCATAAAACCTTATCTTTGGAGAAGCAGACAGATAAGATTTATCTATAACTACAGAGATCAGGGCAGGAGCAAACAGCAGCAAGCTCCCTCCCCACTGTGTGAGTGACAGTACATAGAGGAAATCATTTCCTCTAAAACAAAAATTCCATTTGAAATTTTTTGTTTTTTGCATGCCTTTTTTACAGGGGGTGTTTTTCTAGTGATTTTGTATGTGTTATGTTTTTGCTATTCCATTTTTGGTTTGTGGTTTATAGTCGTGGGTTGTAGCGTGGCTGCTTTTCTTGCTCCATATTGTTTAATTTCCATTTTGTTTGTGCCTTTATTTGTATTATTTTTCTTTAGAATATTTAGTTTGGCTTCGTGTTTTTTTCGTGGTTACTTTATTGTGTTTGTTTAAGTGTATTGACATTTATTTACTTGATTGTTGAGTATTCTTTGTTCATGTTTTGCAATTCAGGGCCACCATATATGAATATAATTTCTGTAAACAGAAATACTATGGGTGGGATATTCAGAAATGCACCAGAGGCAGGCACAACAGCAGCACAGAGCAGGTACACTGTGCTAGTGTGCACCCAACACGATATTCAAAGGCTGAGCACAATGGCAAGTGACAGCGCAAAACAGCTGAATATCGCAGGGATGCACCATCATACAACAAAGGCTGCGCCAGGGAGCAAGTCAGCAGGCACCATCACACAACCCGGACTGGAGCAAGGCAGGAAGCGTAAGAGCACAACATGGGCCAGACAAGGGACAGAGGTGCATGGGCCATAGCATAGGGCACCCGGCAAAGTGTGGAGCAGGCCACAAGAGCAGGACACATTGCCACCATGGTGCAGGGGATACCTGGAGGGAGGCAAGGCAGGTGCATGGCTGCAGGCCCTGACCATACCAACCACAGCAGTGCATAGAGGTGGCGTGACACCAATGGCCACTGACAGGCAGCCACAGGCAACACCCACAGGATGGCACGGGACATGCCACCGGGACCATAGCTGACAACACACATGTTGACAGCACACAACACACAGGCCACACAGCCTAGCAGGGAACACACGTATGTCCCAGGGCACACACACAGGCCACTGGGCACAGACCACCAGACACAAACCCCTGTCAACCCCAGACACACCACACAGCCACCATGCACACCACTGCAGCATGGCTCCATATGCCAGCTGCAAAGCAGACATGGACATGGATGGCTACCAAAATAGAAGTGTATTAAAAGTACAATATAACAGAAACTATAAACAGAGGAACAGGAATAGGGGCAGGAACAGGAAGGCCACAATCAGGAAGGTAGGCTGGGGAAGGGGGGGTGGGGGTCAGGGGTCATGGCTAGACAGGGTACAATGGGGGGAATGGGAGGGGGATCCAGGGAAGGGAGGGTTAAGCAGGCCAACAGGCCCTCGAGATTTCATGCCTACCGTTGCCTCGTCTGTCTTCGCTTCTGCAGCCAGAACAGGGCCTGCCTAATGATGCGGGCCACCGAAAGGGTGGCCTTGGCAACCCTCAGTATTCTGTCCAGCAGCCTGGTGTGGACATCCACCTGATGGACACCTAGGACAAAGGAGGGGACATGGATGAGTGCACACCCATACGACTGTAGCCCATCCACCGTGCGCAGCTGACAACGGTGACATGTGCCCTGTAGGTAGCACACAGCCATCCGCAGCACACATGCCCACACGAGCCACCATCCCGACCATCCACAGCCATGCACAGCACTGCACACCACCACCAGCCATGTGCAGCACGCCACAGCCATGGCTGCCAAGCCAATGGCCATTGCGTGGGGATGGCAGTGGCCTGGCTGGGACCTGGATGAACCCACAGCCCACCCGCAGTGGCCACACACATGTGCAAAAGGTGCAGCATGGTGCAATGGACCTCACTGGTGATTCATGACTGTAATGGCTATGTGCACAAGGGGCTGTGGCCCACCCCTACCCCCACAAAACAATGTACACTGGCATAGTGCCTACCTGCAAGCTGTGGCCTGACTGGCACCTGTCCACCTGCACCTCCCGCCTGGCCAGCATCCCTCTGCTGTGCGACACCACTGTCCTGCTGCCGTCCGGCAGTGGCTCCCACCATCCTGGCTCTGCGTCGATCCTCAGGGCCTAGTAGGGAGACAGTGAGAGGCTGACATCAGCACCAGGCAGCAGCCCACGTGCCCCAACCCCCTCCAGCACAGCATACCCCATGTCCCTGTGCAGTGGCATTGCTGTGGCACAGCACACCTATGGTGCACTGCCATGGCCGGCAGCATTCCCAGCCACAGCTCCCCACCCTTGACAACATGGCGTGACACCTGCTGGCACCCCATAGAACAGCAACATGGTACGGTCTTGGATTTGTGCACTCACCTGGCCGTGGCACTGCGCCCTCTGGATGCGCGCTGCAGTGAACTCAGATGGTCCAGATCCCTCTCCACAGGTCCCCTGCACTCTGCAGCACTGCTTCCACTACACCATGACCCTGTGGCCTCATCCAGCTTCCTGCCACCCCAGCCACACCTCTGTGCATGGCTGGTTCAGGGGCACCTGCCCATATAGGGTACCAACATGTGGCTCCACCAGTGCCACCAGGTTGACTAGCTCAACCTGGCTCCAATTGGGCACCCTCGGTGTGCTCCTATGAGGCATGCCTGCTAACTACACCGCTGAGCCAAAATGGTGCTGCTGAGTGCATGAGATGCACTTGCAATGGATGAGCGACACGCCTGGCGATGTGCTGCCATCCCCAGTCGCACATGCCTTGCTGATGCGTGATACAGCTGGGTTAGTGCTGGCATGTGCCACAGGCACTCAGGGGTCAAGGGACACACGAGAGTCAAAGGTCAAGATCGCACACCGTGTGCAAAAAGCACTACAGGGCAAGGAGCATGATGCGCTATAGGGTCCAGTGTGCCCATGGGCCATGTGCCAATGGTGCATGGGCACATAGGATGTACAGCACAAGTGCACAACAGAGCACCATGCCACGTAGCAGCGCACTGTGTGTAGGATGCGCTACTGGCGCACAGTAGTCAGGTGAAGCGCATGCGCCTGCCAGGTGGACCGCATGTCAAGTACAGTTGCGCCATGACTTGAGCATGAGCATTCCAATGTGCCATCGCGCAGTTCCATGATATTCAGCCAGCACATGCAGATGAGCTGATCAGCACATCCGCGGTGCATCGGAGGCATTTGCATCTCATTACAGTTGCGCATTCCTTCATTTGCATGTGATGCGCTATAAAGGCGCCATGGGACTGCACAGGCACCAGACCAGTATTGCATCCTTCACAGGTAAGACGCCAGGCAGTGGGCATGTCAGGACAGAGGATTCAGGGGGGGAAGGCGCATTGTGTGTGGCAGCCAGCACTAACCACATGTCCCCACCCACAGGAGTGAGCATATTGGTGCACGAAGAGGTTGAGGAGCAGGGGTCTGCACAGAGACGCAGGCCCAATTTCACAAGTGCAGAGTGCGATGCCCTGTTTGATGCATTCCTGGACCAGGATCCCCTTCTGAGTGGCTCCACAGGCACCCCACAGGCCAGGGCGAAGGCATGGGAGGGAGTGGCCAGGGCTGTGAACCTGCAGGGCAGCCATCAGAGGTCAGCACAGAAGTGCAAGAAAAAGGTGGTCACGGACCGGAGGCGGATAAAGGAGAAGGTGGCTGCCATCTGTGTTGCACATGCCGCAATGGGCAATGGACAGCCTGAGGTGCCACAGCTGACACCGCAGGAGGAGCTGGTGGCGACGACCATGCGGCACAGCGCCGTGGAGGGTGTTCCCGGCAGTGGATTCCAGATGGGGAGAAGCCCATCACTGCATGGTAGGTACAGTGGTGCATGGGGGTGAGAGGTGCAAGGGGGCAGGGGTGCGTGGTGGTGGCACTAACGTGTATGTGTTCCCTTACAGATCCTGAGTGCCTGCGTGCAGCTGCAGGGGTGGTGGTGCCCACCTTGGGGGCTGACGTGGACCTGGAGGAGCACCCATCCACCTCCACTGGAATCCGGGGTCCAGAACGCTGCCGGGCCTTCCCCACTGTCTGACTGGATGCCTGTGGCATGGGCACAGACTAGGCCCAGGCAGTGTTTCAGCAGGATGCCAGCCACAGCATCCAGTATACTGAGACACTGATCGGTGCGGGGTCTGGGTCTGATGATGACATGTCCACTATCCTGGACAGTGGTGATGCTGACCGAGGGGAGGCACTCCTACCATGCACTGGACACAGCAGTGCTGATGGTGCCCAGGTGGCACTTCTTGACCCTCCAGCCACACCGCCTGGTGAGGCAGTGGATGACGTACCTGCAGCGCAGACCATACTGTGTGGCGGTGGTGCAGCTGCCCCGGCACTATCTTGCGCACAGCGGCCAGAGGGGCAGCAGCAGGATGGTGCCGAGGGGGGTCCAGGTGCAGTGGCTGCTGCCATTGCACTGCAGACTGTACAGGCCCAAGGGGGCCCCACTGTGCAGCCCCCACCTGTGTGGGGGGCCATGCCATGGGACTGCACAACTCCCATGGGTCAGCGAAACACCCAAGCCCCCCAGGGTGCTGACCCTCTGACCGAAGCAAACCCGTCTGCTCCAGGCATCCATGGAGCAACAGATGCTGGTCATGGCAGGGAATGCGTGCCTCCACATGGAGCTGCGCCCAGTCCACAGGGTGTGGACGGGACTTTGAGCAGCTCCTGGCCGGGCCGCGCCGCATCGGGGAAGACACCACCGCAGGTCTGGATCGACTCACCGCTGCAGTCATGGCCAGTCTAGCACCAGTGGCCACCCTGGCGCAGGGCCATCCGCAGCAGTCACTGTGGAGTGCATTCTCCACCCCTCGGTCCCAGTGTCGTGTGACCCCGGCATTGTCATTGCTGGGATCTGCTGTGGGCATTCCAGGCATGCCTGGAGTGGGCCTGTTCAGGGGCCTGCAGACGCCTGCTAGGGACCGGTCGCATTCCCTCAGCATCACACCAGGGGGACCGTCTGTGACACCCCCTGTGGCCGTCGCACAGCCTGAGTCTGCTGAGCGGCCTCGGCGGGGCCGTCCACATGTCCGAGATGGCCATGCAACTGTGCGGCAGTCATGATCCACTTCCCTCCCTGTCTGCTGCCTGCCGCAGCCCTGTATGCACAGTGGTGTGGTATGGTGTGTGCATGTGCATACCAGGGCCATGCAGTCCATGGCCCATGCAACTCGCCACCCTGTGCACACCCACCCAGCCGCTGGCCACCGTGGCATGTGCATGATAATACCATCACATCACTGGCCACCACTGTGCATTGGTGTTCAGCATCTGACACACGCCCATTGGCGGCTTCGGAGTGTGCTTGTGTGGGTGCCTGTGTGACTGTGCTTGTGTGTGTGGAGGTGTGTGGGGCCATGTGTGTGGGTTCTGCAGTGCCGTACGGGGTGCTTCCATGGTGTTCTGTCCCTTTCCGTCAACGCTGCCCTCCAGCCATGTCTGTTGTGGGGCCCAGCCTGGCATGCCTGTATACTGTGCCCTGGTCCCTGGGACTTGCATGTTGTCATGTTCACCTAACTGCGTGCACCATAGTGCTCCTCTGCAATGGTGTCCCAGTGTTGCTGGGCCATCCTGTGCAGCCGGAGTTCCTGTCATCCGGGGGGGGGGCTGACCACCACTGTGTGGCCCAGCATCCGTGTCGTCCCCACTGCTGTTCCCTTCTTCGACCTCGACAGCTATCCCACGGTCAGTGACCATGTGTGTAGCACACAGCAGGCCAGGAATGAGCCACAGGCCTTTGAGGGCTGTACTGTAGGGCACCTCCTGACCTGTGCAGGCAATGGAACCATGTCTTCAGTAGTCCAAACCGTGCTCGAGGATGTTCCGTGTGCTGGCTTGTGCCTCGTTGAATCTCTCCTGTGCTGTGGTCAATGGGCACTGGTATGGGGTGAGCAGCCAGGGCTGGAGTGGGTATCCACTGTCACCTGTGTGGAGATATGATGGGTTAGCAATGTGGTCTGTGTGGCTGCACCCTGCCTACACAGACAGACCCCTATTCCCCAGCATAGCATCTCCCCCAGACCCTGCCCTGCTGTGCAGGCTGCCCATTCCAGCTGCATACTCACCTACTAGGTGGCGGTGGGATGTCCACTCTCAAACCTGTGGCACAGTGCAGGCTGGTGCCAGATGAAGGCATCGTGTGCTTCTCCAGGGTGTGTGGCACAGACATTGATTATGCACCCCTTGGCATCGCACACCACCTGGCAGTTGACACTGGAGTAGCCTTTCCTGTTGATGTAGGCCACACCCTCCAGCCCCAGTGGTGTGCTGATGCCTACATGGGTGCAGTCAATGGCCCCTAGCGTGCCAGGCATACGTGCAACTCTGTGGAACTCCTGCATGTTTGCTGTATGCTCCGCCTGTGTGCTGGGGAAGTGGATGTATTCCGCAGCATGTGGCACCAGTGCATTGAGGAATTTTGTGAGGAGCCATGATGCGGCCGGCTGGGTTATGCCTGTGGTGTCCCCTATTGGTCTCTGGAAGGTGCCCGTGGCAAGCAGGCACATTGCGTCCGTGACCTTTGTCTCCACTGACAGAGCGTGGCTCCGTCTTGTGGGTGCCTGCATCTCATCACTGCACAGCTCACAGAGCTGCCTTAGAATCACCGGGTTCAGGCGGTACCAGCCACAACTCGTGTCACTGTACTTTTGAAGGTGGTGAGGCACGGTACCACCTGTTCTGGGCATACCACCACTGGGCCCTTCCACGGCCGCGTCGCTCAGCCTCCCGCCTCCTCACACCCCTCATTATTGCCTCCATCTGGAATATTGCACTGGTCATGGCCTGGCCTGTCCTGCCACCCCCCTGTGGCTGATGACCTGGGCTACCCTAGCTGTGTGCTGCTGCCTGGGCCCCTGCACTGGGCACACTCCTGTATTGGGGACCCACACATACACACTCTGGTCAGCTCACATTCACAGGCACAGTCAGGGCTGCACTCCCTGTCCCACTGCCCATTGCGCTTCCTTCCTCCCTCTGTGCCTGTTCTGCACCCCTGGTGCTGTCCTGCCTGGCCACTGGCCCTCTCTCTCTCTCTTTGTCTCTCACCCCTGCTCCCCTGGGTGCATGCCTCTGTCCCCTGCTTGTTCCATCCTTTTATAAGCTTAACTTTGCTCCGCGCATGTCCCTGTTGCTCCACGCTTGCGCCATTGGCCTGCTGTTGAATATCGCACTGTGCAGCTTATTCATGGCTATGCCCCCTGCACTTGCACGTGCATTCATTAGGGTTGTGCATTGGCGCACTGCGATTTGTACTGCGCAATGTCACCCGCTGAATATCGTCCATTGACGCATATCCGCTATTGCGCCGGCACATCTCCCTTGCGCCTTGCGCAACCCGCTTTTAATATCCCACCCTATAAGTAGGTCCTGATGAGTAAAAATGTTCTTTCCTCTTTACACATTTGACATAGCCAAAGCATGGTAAATGCAACTATTTTATAGGACAAGTAAACAATGCATTGTGGTATTGTTTACCAATGTCAGATGATACACCTAATTATAAATCTTGACTGAGAGTAGAGTATAGACTCTGTACTGCTGTGGCTTGCTTAGCTATTATAAAACATTTATATTGGCCTTGATCACTACAGACCCTTTGCCCAACTCCCTGAGATGCTGCTTTACTGGATGAAGAGTTTGATTTTATTGACAGAACTGCAGACAGCGGCAGGCAATGTTCAGATCTGTACAGCTTGTTCACTCCTTTTGTAGCTGAAGCTGATTCAGCCTTCAAAGTGAGAGGTTTCAGTGATGACCCCAAAACAGTGACGTGCAGTAGAAGAGGGAACATGAAGGGATTGAAAACTTCCTGGTGTTGAAATAACAGATCTCTCTCTCTCTCTCTCTCTCTCTCTCTCTGTCTTTCATTCTTTCCTGCCTCTTACCCTGTGATGTGATGCTATGTACTCCTCAGTGGCATATGCTTTTTAATGTATATTCATTTTTATGGTGTGTATGTATATGTGTGTGTGTGTGTGTGTGTGTCTACATGCACATTGGAAACTGAAGCCCTCAAGCCCTCTGTTTATCCATATGCTTTCACAAACACAGCCCTGCCAATGGGCCTCAGCCCTGTCATGGAGAGACCACCATGTCAGTGACAGGTTAGCTCAGACTTCCCACTCATTCAGTCCTTGGCCTTTCATGTGAGACTGCCAAAAAAGGAGCTAGTTTGTGCCAGTTGTGCTGGTGGTTTTGTGCTGTGGACACCTGACCACTGGGAACTGGATTGAAACCACCACAACTCATCTAACATAGGCCACTGAATAGCCTTCAGGTGATGATAGCCTTCAAACACTGGTCAATCATGTAAACAGGTCTTTGGCCCATGGACTCTCAGTTTAAATAAATAAAACAAACAAACACTATCAGCCAGGACAGGATTTGAACCCATGATCTATAGATAAACAGTTCCTCAGCTCACTACCAATCCACCGAGCCACCCAGGTTCCTCTCAATAGCCTTTTCTACAAGAAATTATATTTCTGTTCCTTAGTATGTAATGAAATCAGTGTTTATTTAAGAAGCCTTAAAAAATGGCTCAAAATGGCTGGCAGAAACACTGCTCTCTGATTGGAAAAGCAAGGCCACCGGCCATGCATATATGTACGTACAAATCCACGGTGCTACATTTTCTAAGCTAAAACCTTTGATACTGAATCTTTTTATATATGCAATAGCCACTCCAGGGTGTTGCATTTTTTGGGATATAGAAGCAGTCCTCTGGTGTGTGCTAAGAAGCATTTAGTTTGTGGCCTCATGCCTCAGCCCACATCAGAGAAGTACCTATAAATCCCAGTGAACACACACCTTCCAAACACATGCTTCTAACACAGTGGCACACTTGGAGAAATGGGTGCATGGCTCAGTGAACTATGTTATCATGAGATGCCTCCAATGTAGGTCAGTGAGCCAGAACACCAACACCACACCAATTTCAGCAAAAAAACAAATAAAATTAAATGTGGCTTACCCATATTTTCTGCCTGCTCCAATGGTCCTGTTTGTATCTGTCTCTCTGTCTCTCTCTCTCTTTCTTTCTCTGGACTCTGGTACTCCATTTAGTTTTTTGCTTTGTTTTGATTGCTGTCATACTGTAACACAAAGATACTCACACGCAGCTTGGTGCAATTCAATTTTTACGTTCGCTTGCGAGCATGGGCAAGGAACGTTTTGGGAGAGCAGCACACTTTGGAGGTGTGCCTCTCCCTTGCAATCCACTGCTCAGTTGAGCAGGCATGGCGGTCCTGCACCAATGGGTGCAGGAGCTGTGTATGACAGCGGTGGTCTTCGCTTCAAACAAAACCACCGCTGTCATACAGAGCACCGCGTCACACCGCCCCCCCCACATCACGCCACCCCCCTCAAAGCTTTGGTGCCGTTGGGAGCCCACCCCAGCGTGGAAAATGTCCGCTTGTTTGCCGATGGGGTGCCCAATCCCCGTCAGCTCCTTGGCCCCTCCAGCCATCTTCTGCCACGCTGGAGACCACCAACATGGCAAACCTCCCGTGTTGTCAACCGACGGGGTGCCCAATCTCCGTCGGCTCCACGCCCCCAGCCATCTTCTGCCATGCTGGGAGCCCACCCAGCGTGGCAAATGTCCCGCATCATCAATGTGTAAAAACAAACCTGTAAATTAAAACCGTCCCACGCAGTCTCCCTGCCCCTCCCCAACCCGCACCACCCACTGCGCACTTGCTTCCCCACACCCCCATCACCCCATACTTACCTCCGGAGCTCGGCATGACGATCTTCGGTGGACCGGGAACACGTCTGCACTCTTCAAAGCCGACCGCGAACTGAGGAAATGCCGGTAAGCTGTATAATGGGCTAGATGGGAATTTCAACTTATTGCATATCTCAGGCATTTTTTGGAATTTTTGCACCAAATTTTCAACATGGGGTTTTTGGGACCCCTTCTCATGAATGATGTCACTGTCATGCGTTATTGGGGCCGAAGGGTGATTTCGCAGTCAGTGCGCGGTCACTGCATAAAATCACCCTTCAGGCCTGAATAATGCCATGACAGTGACATCATTCGAGAAAGGATCCCAAAACCGATGTTGAAAATTTGGTGCAAAAATTCTAAAATGACTGTTTTACGAGCGTGTGTTGCGCAGTTCCTATGCAGGCTCGTAAGTTCATGAATTTTCAATATTTTCACTCCAGATTTTCAACATTGCCATTTTACCACACCTCCTTATGAGTAGTACAGCTGTCATTTTTCACATCCTGCCCAAAATGTGTTTCTGCCCATGTAGCGCACAATGGCGCAGTCAGTGTGCGAAATCAATGTATGGGATGCATTAAGAAAATCACGGTGACACTGTTCATTAGCAGAGGTCTTAAAATGGCTGTGTTGAAAATTTGGTGAAAAAACTACTAAAATGACTGTTTTACGAGTGTGTGTTGCGCAGTTCCTACGCAGGCTCGTAGGTTTGCGAATTTTCAATATTTCCACTCCAGATTTTCAACATTGCCATTTTACCACACCTTCTTATGAGCAGTACAGCTGTCATTTTTCACATCTCACCCAAAACGTGTTTCCGCCCATGTAGCGCACAATGGCGCAGTCGGTGTGCGAAATCAATGTATGGGACACATTAAGAAAATCACAGTGACACTGTTCATGAGCACAAGGTCTTAAAATGACTATGTTGAAAATTTGGTGAAAAAATTCCATAAATGACTGTTTTATGAGCGCAAGGCTAAGTAGTTCCCAGCACGCCGTATCGCTTATGTAATTTTCAATATTTGCACCTGTGATTTTCAAATATTGCCATTTTTACCACACCTCCTCATGAGCAGTACAGCTGTCATTTTCACATCCTGCCCAAAGCGTGTTTCCGCCCATGTGAGCGCACAATGGTGCAGTCGGTGTGCGAACTCAATGTATGGAACACATTAAGAAAATCACAGTGACACTGTTCATGAGCAGAGGTCTTAAAATGGCTGTGCTGACAATTTGGTGAAAAAATTCCTTAAAATGACTGTTTTACGAGTGTTCATTGTGCAGTTCCTATGCATGCTCGTAAGTTTGCAAATTTTCAATATTTTCACTCCACATTTTCAACATTGCCATTTTACCACACCTCCTTATGAGCAGTGCAGCTGTCATTTTTCACATCTTGCCCAAAATGTGTTTCCGCCCATGTAGCGCACAATGGCACAGTCGGTGTGCGAACTCAGTGTATGGGACACATTAAGAAAATCACAGTGTCACTGTTCATGAGAAGAGATCTTAAAATGGCTATGTTGAAAATTTAATGAAAAAAATTCCCTACGAATAACTTTTACAGGCGTGGGTGTGCAGTTCCCTCCTTGCGCTCGTAGGATTTCTTAATTTCCAATATTTTCACTCCAGATTTTCAACATTGCCATTTTACCACACCTCCTTATGAGCAGTACAGCTGTCATTTTTCACATCCTGCCCAAAATGTGTTTCCGCCCATGTAGTGCACAGTGGCGCAGTCGGTGTGTGAAATCAATGTATGGGACACAGTAAGAAAATCACAGTGTCACTGTTCATGAGCAGAGATCTTAAAATGGCTATGTTGAAAATTTGGTGAAAAATTCCTAAAATGACAGTTTCTGACGTGCGGTGCATAGTTCCACTTACGCTCATAGGTTCTGCGATTTTTAATATTTCCACTCCAGATTTTCAACATTGCCATTTACTACACCTCCTCATGAGCAGTGCAGCTGTCATTTTCACATCCTGCCCAAAGCGTGTTTCCGCCTATGTAGCGCTGAATGGGGGTAACAAAAGGTCATGCTGAAATTTATTGTGCAAATACCAGCAATCGCACAGGGCATTAGGGTAAAGCACCATATGTGCCAAACACCACTGCAAATACCTGCAAGCGAATGTTCGGCATTGACAAATGCTTGTTTACTTGTAAATCAGGTCACACTTTGTAGTATAACTATGAAGAACAATCCTGACTCCAAGGGTATTTACAAACTGCCCCCCCCCCCACACAGCAGACAACAGAGGAGTAATTAGGTATCCCACTGAATGCGCACCTTGTTTTATGTTATTGCGTACTGTGGTAGCAGTCAATTTTGATAGTTATCTCTCAAGATTCTGTGCAGATACCGAGATAAACAAAATCTCCAGGACTATCTGTGCTGGAGAAAGTCTCACAAACATCTCCTCAGTGATCCCCACAATTTTTGGAAAATAACTTGCTAGATCAACTGCTATTACTGTACATCAAAACCTCCGGAAACATTTTAGAAATGATATCATTTCAACATCCTTCAGCTTTTATATCACATAATTAGGTCTAGTGCATTGGGACAGAAGCTTGATGTCTACGTTCATGGACATTTCAACTAAAGATGGGGGAGAGAGAGGCTGGGGAAACCACAGAGCAAGGAGAACAAAAGGGGAACCTAGCTTTGACTTTCCCAGGAATTGGGGCTAGAAGCAGTGGGGATGAAGGCATTCTGACGGGGGTCCTTAATAAAGTAAGAAAAGGAGTCAAGGAGTGGGGGCACACAGAACAAGCAAGGGAAGAAATTAAGGAGAGATGTGGAGGATAAAGGAGGAGGTGCTAATAAGAAGGGAGGGTATAGGCACATGCTGGAAGGCAGTCTGCCTTAATACCTGGAGCCTAGGGAACAAAATTAGTAAGCTCCAGGTGATAGTGGCAGAAGCGGGATTAGAACTCATAGCCATTATGGAAACATGGGTCACTAGGAGAAAAAGGACTGGGACTTAGCAATACCAAGATAGATCATGTACAGGCAAATTGGGGTAAGGGCAAAGGGTGTAGCGTAGCCCTTTACGTCAGGGAAGGCATCCATCTTGGAGGGGTCCATCTTGGAAGGGAAGGAGGGGTCCATCTTGGAAGGGAAGGAGGGGTCCATCTTGGAAGGGAAGGTGGAGACAGAATCTCTGTGGGTGTGCTCATAGCCACATCAAGAAAGAAGCTGCTCATGGAGGTGTCATACAGACTACCGGACAGGGGACAAGGGAGATGGGGAGCTAGGGCAGAATTTCAGAAGGGACTGAAAGGGGTGGTAGTGGTTGGGGATCTCAATTTACCAGACATAGATTCCCTTACTAAAAACAACGTAAGGTTTATGACTGATCTTGAGTGATTTGTAAGAATAACATAAGAAAATGTACTCAGTTTCAAAATTACTTATGTTCTTTGCATGACTGTGCAAGAATTTTATCAGTTACACAAACTCATTTTTTCTTGCATAGATAAATACAGGTTTACTGCAAGTACACAAGTTTTTGCAATTCACAATTTAGGTTTTAACTCTAGTATGGAACTCTGTAAGTTTAAAATGTAGTCTGGTAAAAACAATTGTAATACATGGTTTGCCTTTTAGTACAAATTCGGCCATCTCTGTCAGTCATACATAATACAGTCGCTCTGGTGTCAAGAAGTCATAATACTGTACCATCGATCTGTTATCTGATGAATACAATTATGATATAGAACCCTTGTTTGAGTTGCATTCCTGTTCCCACCCGAAACCAGCAATTTAACCGAACAATCAGACTCTCTAAATGCAGTCTTGGATGGCGTTTTATCAAAGTTGAAGGAAACAGTATGTTAAAACTTTTTTCAGAAGCACGAATTCCCCCCCCCCAACCTGTCACCTGACACTGACTCCCCTTTAGAGAGAGGGGGAGTCTTCAAGGAGCACCATTGCCATGGTTAGATTGTTTCTATAGGGCTGCTGTTGCCGAGGTGGGGGTGGCAGAGTGGCAGAGCTGAAATTGCTGCAGCACTGGGTAGTGAGTAAAGTTAATTGTGAACAGAGAGCCGTGTATTATAAAAAACAACACATGGCACTCTGTTATGTTTCCTGTAAGACCATATCAGGATTGTAATGACATCATAAACCTCACAAGCTTCACTCCCGAGGTTTATGATGTCATTGTAATCCCACAGTGGTGTTACAGCACTGAAACAGATTGAGTGCAGTATGTTAATCTGGTTATACTTCTGCGTTTCTTGACTAGTGTAAACACAGGATTTTTTTCTTGTACTACTCTTAGTGTTTAAGGATGAAAGACACCTTGTAATGTTCCATGTGATAATGGTGAAGAAATAACAGTGCCATACACATGGGTGAGTGCACAATGCCAGAAACACAAACTGTGATTGTGCACTATGGAGACCCAAAAATAGGTGACCATACCAACACACGCTACCTTACATTTTATGCTGGGCGCTGTGCCCCCTGCACCCCACATGTGGGTGGCTGCTTCTCCTGCACCCCCCTTCCTAATATAATCAACTCTGAGGGGCCTGACACTGGGGTAAGGGAGGCAACTCAGGAGGGGCTATTCGAAGGAGAACAAATGAGGACCACAGGACAGTGGGGAGTGGGATGGCAGGGAGGGTACACAACATTAGAAAAAAATGCGACTCCCAAAAGCTAAAAACAAAAAACATTAGAGCTCCAACCCAGGTCCTTCCACACCAGAGCCGCACTTGCCTCCACAAAACTACATGACCAGCTTGACACTGTCTTGCTGAACTACCTGCTATATCCTGGTTCCTCTGAGGTCCTCCCTACATCACTCTATCCTGCATTCACAGTTTTAGTCCTTCTACCCTCACTATTCTGACAGTCACTCTGCTTTCCCACTCACTCTACATACAGGTGCTCAAACTGAGTCGCTCAATTTGAGTCACCCACATCACTGGATACCCCTTGGGGGAACTGTGCAAGAAAGAGTGCCATACTCTGTATACTGTACATGCAAGTAAGAATGCCTGTCTTCATGCTAGCACCCTGTTAAGGTAAACTCTGAACTGTAAAAAGCTCCATGCACCTCAGTGAAAACCTTTTAAAAATGTACTATTTAGGTATTATTCAGCTAATATCACATCTGTGTCATGTCGTGGTGAGTCAGGTGGTGAAGAGGGAACCAACTCTTTCTCATCGACATGAGTGTCACCTCAAGCAAGTGCAATGGTGAGGGACACTACAGGTTCCTATGTGGGTGGATGGAAGCACCTGTCAAGGAGAGGCAGGAGTCATACATAAAGATCCAATGAAGCAAGGACTTTTATTCAGCAGGGAAGGTTGACACGGTCACAGAGGCAAACACCAACAACAACAGGAGAAATTGGCAGAATAATGACTATCTAAACAATAAATAAATGTGTGAACAGTTAACACTTAAATCTAAAAGGTGCACCGTGGCCTAAACCTTTGTAATTCCCTATTATACTGAGTACTCTATGGTAAATACCTGGTTGACTGCTAATACTAGGGGCTCTTACGTAACTATATGACACTGCAGTTCTACAACTGGCATAAGAATCTAGTCCACTTTAGAGTCCACTTTTGGTGTGAGTAAATCCATCACAAGACTTCAGGTGGAGGAAAAGGGAGGTACTTACACAAATGAGGAACTTGGTTGCAGTACTGAACTGATTTTTCCATGAGGAGCCTACGGAAGGCCACCGGGATTTAAGAAAAGATTGGTAAACAACCCATGAATTCATTGGCAAAATCCACCTCTCTTGGACTGCCAGGATAAGACAACAGAATGAGAACAACAAAGTAGATCCTTTGGTACAAGCCCTTCCTTGGGCTGCCAGAACAAAAGCACAACAGAAGTTTCTTCAGCAAGAGCCCTCCAGTGGGCTGCTGGGACAAGGAACACTGCAGAGAAGACTTTGGCACAAGCTCTCCAGTGGCTACCGGGATGAGGAACACTGAAGAGGTGACACTGGCACATGCCCGCCAATGGGCTGCCGGGACAAAATGAACTGAAGAGGATGTTTCGACACAAACCCTTCAGTAGGCTGCCAGGACGAGGAACACTGAAGAGAAGGCTTTGGCACAAGCCCTCCAGTGGGATGCCAGGATGAGATGAGCTGAAGATACATGGAAAAGAACTGTAGGAGCAACTGGAGGAATGCAGGTCTTTGCATAGGGTTCCACAATGAAGGTCTTCGGACACAGGTCCAAGATGCTGTTCTTCGGATGGTAATGCCAAGTGATACCTGAAAGAAAGGTAAAATAACAAATAGGGTGATGACTCATCTGGGGGCTGAGCAGGACAGTCCCTTACTAATGAGCCAGTGTGGCTCCTACACTTACTAAATACCTTAACAGGGTAGGGACATACTGTAGCTGAAGAAGGTTAGCAGATGGGCCTCTCCTAACTGATGGATACACTAGGTAGGATGAGTACATTGAGATGCATAGATGACATGTCCAAGCAGGAAAATGCATGTGAGGCTAACTCAGGAGTTCAGTGGTGAGATAATTCTGTATCAGGTGGACAAGGCAAATTGACAATTCTCAAGAACAGTTGGTGACAGTTCAAAACTTATACCAAGTTTGTAGGAGAATTTAGCACAGTTCAAGGGAAATGCCAGTAGCTGAGGGTAATTGACACAGTTCTGGGGCAACTGCCAGTAGCAGTGGGCGATTAGTGTAGTTCAGGATAGATATCACTTTGTGTAAACCGTTTACACAGTTTGGGGCAAATACCAGTTTCTAAAAGGTAATTGGTGCAGTGTGAGGCAAATACCAGATTCAGGGCAATTAACACAGTACCAGGGCAATTAGCAACTTCTGAGATGATTAATACAGTTTGGGGTAAATAGCACAGTCCAGGGGCAAATAGTGTGATTCTGGTACAAGTACCACAGCTCAGGGCAAGTGTCACAGGTCAGTACAATTCAGGGAAAATAACCCAGTATCAGAAGCTTTGCCACTGTAATCACCCTTGATGACAGCCTTAGGAGGCTTTTAGGAGGCTTGTTTAACACTTTCTCCTTTCATTAGCCATTCTATTGGGCTTACTAGCCCACTCTAACTCTCAGTTGCCTGTATGTGTGGTCCGAAGGTGAGAAATATTTATAAACCCCCCCTCCCAGCAATGTGACTTCAGTCACTGCCACAGCGCCCTAAGCACAATTTATTTAAACAATAAATAAAAATAATAAGTTTGCCCTTATTTCATGTATGGATCTTGCATTGCCCCTTGTTCCACCTCTAGGGAGCTTCTTTATAAATGTTTAATTTCCTTACAATGGGGCCTATAACCCTGAGCTACATCCCTCTGGGCTGCCCTGCTGAATATTTCTATTTCTATTATAAGAGGGCCTGCTTGCCCTCTGCTCTGCCCCGGAAGCCATTTAATTTGCAGGCAGCTGCACCTTGTCTGAGCTCCCTGACTCTTGTGCCATTTTGATTACATTTAAATAAACCCACCCTCAGGTGGTCCGTTACTGCTGTGGTCATGCCCTGATCTGTCACAGCTGTGGCCATCCCTTGCTGTGCCATCTGACACTGGAGCAACTCTTTTCTTTTTTTTTATTTAGTAATCCATTCTGGTGGTCAGCACTTGGCTGTTGGTGCTGCTGCCAACTCACTGCCCTGGCCCAGGGTGAAGACTGAGGTGCAGGGAGGCAGGCAGGTCTGCTGGTAGACAGAGGGACAGAAGGCAGATCATTCTGGGGCCTTGCTGCTTCTGGGTGCTCTGCCCGACCTGACGCTACTCCTGATGCAGCTCTTGGACACGCTGACAATATGGAACCAAAGTAAATTTACATTGGAAAATAACAAAAGGGGCAAAACTGAGCCTACACCACAATTGTCAATTGACAATGAACTGCTCACAGCACTGGGACCACCACACTATACAGGCCACTGATAGGCAGATGGAGGGATGAAAGGAGGACAGCAGGTACATCCTTCTCTTGTTTTCCTTGTCCCCCTCTCTCCTTCAAGTTACAGCTTTTTCTTTCTGCTGGGAGCATCTGAAAGTGCTCCTGACTGGGTTCTTCAATTGCCCGATCATTTCTCCTCCAATGGCTGCTGCTGTCCACTCTCAAAATCCCTCCAGAATTCAGGATGCCATGTCCCTGGAAGCACTGGAGCCAGCAATAGTCCAGTACGAGCTGAACTTTTCAAATATCACCCTGGCTCATGCTGCCTGCTGGCAGGGGAGGGGAGTTCTAGAATTAGTGCCCAAAGTAGGGGGGCTCCTACATATGTCTTTCTTAGAGCTCTCTTTCATGATGACATTTTTATGAAAACCAGGTCAATCACCTACAATTTATCAACCCTTGTTTCTTATTTCCCACTTGAATTCATATCTCTCTGTCTAGCTACATATTAATTAGTCATGGTAACGACCGTGATGCCACAAACAGAGCACAGTATTATGACCTCAGACATACATTAATACTGACATGGACCATTCTAAGCATTACAAGAGCGGTCTTGTGCATTCAAATAAAAAAAATATTCTGAGCAGATTGAAGATATTTCATTCTACAAATGCAAGAAATATGTAAGAATTTATCAAGATCATTGCTTGCATATCTGTTAATATTACTTTTTTGCAAAACACTTGAACAGAACATTGTCAGTGACTCAGTAGGTTGCAAGCCCTCCTAAAGAGGCAGAAGGTTGAAGGTTCTAGCCCCACATCAGGATGTAAAAGCTGTATTGTAGTACAGTAACCCCCCCCCACAACACGCAACATTTTTCTTGCATCTTATATTGGCAAGGATTTTTTTTGCATGGACCAAGGAATTTTTCATGAAAAGAAAATGTCACAATCCTTACATATTCCATAGATATAATTCTTACATAAAAACTTGCATGTAGCTTGCACATGCCTGCATATATCCTTGCATGTTTAACAGTCAAAATACTTACAAAGTTCTTCCTTTTTTTCCGCATGGGTTTTGACATTCCAGTAGCTAACAGCACCAGGAGTCTGACCCTGCTTAATATGTTGCAGGACTGCCTTCTGGTGCAGCTGGACAGGGAACACACAAGGCAAACAGCCACTCTCGATGTGGTGCTCACCAACTCAGAAATGGCAGAAGAAGTGAGATTTGGGAAGCCAATGGGGTTCAGTGGCCATAAACACAATATGCTTCAAACTGTTCCTGGGTACCAGTATACCCTCATCAAAGGCTGTGATTCTAGATTTTAGAAGAGCAGACTTTGACCAGATGAGGGAACTTGTCAAAGATTAGCTGGGGGGGGTGTGTGAACGGAAATGGGAGTGGAGAAGAGGTTGGGAGTAACTAAAGGGGCCATTCTAGAGGCAAAGAAGGCACACCTGAGAATGGTTACCAAAAATAAAAGGAGGCACACGAGACCAGGTCAGGGAGGCAGTGAAGGCCAAAAAGGTTCTTCAATGGATACGAGGAGAAACAGGGAGAAGAGGAATGGAATGAATACCAGTTAAAGATGAAGGAGGCCAAGAAGGCAGTCAGGGATGCAAAACCAGACACAGAGCTGGGTATTGCCGAGTGGGTCAAGGGAAATACAGTCCTATAGATACATTAGGGAAAAAGGAAAATGAAAAGAGAATTGTGGGGATAATCTCTGAGGCACTCCTCCTTCCACACATGGGTTGTGTCCACCTGATAGGTTGCTTGATGCACATGTGACTTCAAAGAAGTCTGACCCCTTTTCTGTGGCACAGCCTTCCATCATCAGTTCTCAATGTGAATCGGACAGGTTGCAACACGCAAAAATCAGCTCCCTAAAAAATCAACATTTCTTCACAACGAAAAGGTAAGAGTTTAAGCTGATATAGCAGAATTGTTGATAGCCAGTTAGAGGTAGCTACATTGCAATCATCGATGACTTTGCTTGCTGTTTAAGACAAACAGTAAGCTCAGGAAACATGCAATTAACTGCTGTATTGTACCAAACAAAACTTGTGATTTCTAGCACTTGAGTACAAGATCATACCTAACAATCTATGAATTTTTACAATTTAACAGACCCTACAATTCCTGCACTGCACACCAAGCAGCAATCTTTCCACCTCCATAATTCCTTGGACTCTACCAGCAAGTCTAAGATGGTTCAAACAGATGAAATCCAAGCAGACTTCTGTGACCCTGCTAGCTGTACCAGTTTAGCTACTGCACCCAGTACTGTTTAGTACTGGGCAGAGAAACCGCTATGACTCCTGATAGCAGTCTTAGGGGCACTTCTCAACTATGCCTCACTGTATACCATTGCTTTGCATCGTGAAAGGGATTCATCTATATTTTGCCTCCTTACCTCCCGTTTTATGATGGGACAAAAAAAGCCTGCTTCTTGGTGTGCAGTCCTCAGGATCCAGTTGTACTCAGCATAGGGGGTAGAGAAAATGCATAAAAGACTGTAATCTGCGTATCTTCTCCCTGGCAAGTCCCTCGACTCAACATGGTGCTTTTCACAGCTTCCCATCCTTTGTGTATTCGGGAAGGTGAACGCCATCCCTGCAATATCTCCAGCTGTTTCTTCTCCTTCTCAGCACCTCCTGGCGCCCGATGACGTGCTACCACGTGACTCTATTCAGCTCATGCACCAGCTAGCTCACGTCCCCTACTCTCATGCACGCACACTGCAGCTCTCCGCGCATGCGCGAGGCAGGGAAGAGGCGCAAAACTCCTCACGCTGCACTGATGCAGCTCAAAGTTTCCCTGGTGACTCGCTAACCATCTAGCGGCAGGGGGAACAAATTATAAACCCCTCTCTGCATTCAGTCGCCATTGGAGAACTGTAACAATACTGGAAGGATTTTTTAGCCCTTGCCATAGTAGCGGGGAGGGGGGGGAATGAGGGACATTTCATTACCCCACTATGGTCCCTTACTCCACTACTGCTTGTACATTACTAAGCCATGGGTGATTACTTCACAGAGCTCTTTAGCTGGTCTTACAGATGGAAAATCCTAGGTATATTACTGACTCTAAGGATATTATTAGTATGGCTATTAAATACACTCTTCCCTAATCCTCCCCTCTCTCTTTCCACATCTCCACAGACATGGGGAAATCCAAGAGCTGCAGACTGTGCAGTATTCCAATTCCAGCAGCACAAATCGGAAGACTCTGCGCCTCATGCGAGAGGACCCACCGTCCCCTCACATGAGGTTCTGGAGGAGGATGCAGCCGACACGTCCATCCACTCACCAAACCAGGGCACCTCTCAAACACCACCCCTTACAACAACCATCATTGGACACAAATTCCATTTTATTGCAAAACCAACAGGTGCTTCAATTACAACAACAGCTCATGTCTGCAATGTGGGACAAGCTGGCAGAGCTCATCTCACAAAAATCTACCTCCCCGTCCAGCACGACTACAAAGTCAGGACTCCACCCCACCGGCTCTAATATTGCCACCACATCAGCGGATGAGAATACTAGACAAGCCATGACCAACAATACTTCAGATAGCGAGGAAGACTCTGAGAATGATCCGCAATCCCTAACGGCAAAATGGTGCTTCCCAGACCAAATCCCCAGTCTGGTACGCAGCATCATGAATACAATGGGGTTCGACACACCCACCCTCTAACACAGTCTAAGCTGATCTCTTCCTTCAACCATCCCAAAAGACAGCAGACACCTTACTCGTCTGTGAGGCCATCTCTGAGGTGGTTTCAAAAGAGTGGAGGTGACGGACCCAGCCCGTATTCCGAGAGAGAAAGTCATGGGACAAGATGTACCCATTAGATGCCGACACCTTAAAGACTTAGTGCACTCCACCTTCAGTGGACCCTCAAATCGCATCCCTTAACAGGAAGACAGTACTGCCTACCGAGTCGACCTCTGCCCTAAGGAACCCAGTAGATAAGAAACTGGAAGATATTTTAAAGAAAAACTTCGAGCTATTTGGACTTGGGGCCAGTGCTGCAACCATGGCCATCTATGCCACTAGAGCTCAACTTGAATGGTTGCAGGAAACTCAAAAGAGCTTGACCACTATGTCACCTGAGGCTCTCCTGCTGGAGAATGCCATACTGTCAGCTAAGTACCTGGCAGACATGGCAGTAGAATCCCTAAAGATTAATGCTAGAGCAGCCACACTAATCAACAGAGCAAGGAGATGCATCTGGATGAAGTTGTGGAATGCAGATAGCGAATCCAAACCCTCCTATTCAAACTACCATGCAGAGGCAACTTACTTTTCAGGGAGGGCCTAGAGAAATATCTCAAGGGCAAGGAAGAGGGCAAGGCACTAGGTAAAGAAAGAGCAAGCAACTCCACTTACCTACTGGCCTGCTCACACATACGCAACCAGCCCTTTCGTGACAGACGTAGGGGATGGCCATATACAGGGACAGACCTAAAGACCATCGTTTAACCCATACTTCTCAAATACAAAGTTCAGAGCAAGAGGGCACACAGCAGAGGTAGAGGAACATATCAACACTGTAGGAGGGGCACACAAACCAATCACTATCACGTCCAGTAACAGGATCCTGACTATCACGCTTTGCATGGCAATGGATTAACACCACACAAGACAAATGGGTCCTAGAAATAATTCAAAGGGTTACATAATAGAATTCACCCAAACTCCAAGGCAGGGCCTCCCCAGAACAAATGCAGAACATCCTGCTCAAGTTAATTTCAAGCAACGCCATAAGTCTTGATGAACGTCTTAGGTATCAAACCTGCATCCTTACAAAAAAAACTCTCCTTGGGCTCTCTCCTCCTGGTTTGACTGCCGTTATCCACCAAGTAAACTCACTAGCTTCAACACGGTCCTCCTGTAAAACCAAGTTGAAGGTACCTAGGGCAAGGACCTCTCATGGACAACGGGCTTTCCTCTACCGTGCCCCTTCTTGGTACAGTTCCCTCCCTGCCAGTATCTCAGACACCCCCACAATCTCTTGCTTTAAAACTACCCTCTGGAACCACCCTTTCACTACTCGCAGCTGTTGCTGTTTCTAAGCTGTCTTGCTCACTTCTCTGACAAAGCCCCTGTTGGCTGCTCAAATCCTCTACCTTCTCTACCCTTGGTTCCTGTTACCTCCTGTTGACTCGCTAAAACACACTGTATTGATATCCTATTTTTTTTTTCTGATGTTCTAGTTATTTCCTTGAACAATGTAAACTTCACCAATCCTGTATGTGGTAAAATGTTGATCTCATTTGTCCTCCTGTATCCTCAAAAAAACTGTACACTGTTTCTCTGTACCAAGTTGTTATCACTGTATCGTCCTCTCTGTGATGAGGTTCCTTTGTAAACGAGCCTCTGGCTCAAAGGTTGTAAACTGATGCTTAATAAATAAATAAAATTAGAAGGGTACCCAAGGAAGAGGAAGGACAAGGGATCTATTCAATACTGTTCACAGTACCAAAAAAGACAGGGGACCTTCGACCAGTGCTGGACCTAAAATTCTTCAACAAAATTCTTCAACAAAAATGTTGCCTACAAGCCATTGAAGATGGAGACCATCAGGTCCACATTAAAGACCATAAGACCAGCGACATACTTACGTCTATAGACCTGAAGGATGCTTACTTACACATCCCATAAGACTGTCACATCAAAAATACCTCGTTTCCACATATTAGGCCAACACTTTCAATACCAGATCCTCCTCTTCGACTCACATCTGCCCCTCGGATGTTTACCAAGGTATCCATCGTACTAGCCGCAAAACTCCGAGAACAAGGAATACAGGTCATACTGTATCTAGAAGAAAGGCTAATCCTGGCCAGGTCAGTAAGCCAGTCAGCAAGAGAAACAGCAATGGCAATAAAGTGTTTACAAGACCATGGATGGCTAATAAACACAGAGAAAAGCCAACTGGCACCATCTCAATTATTGAAACACCTAGGCAACTTAATAGACATGGCAGAAGGGACATTAAGGCCATCAGAAAAGAGGGCAAAGACCATAATCATGGCAGTACTCAAGCTCCTGCAGATCAGACAAAACACCATAGAGGCAATATCCCATACACTAGGCCTAATGTCATCATGCATAGATACCATACCCTGGGCAAGATGGCATATGAGATCACTACTGTCATTCCTCATAGATCAGAGTCCAACGTATGACTTAGATTTCTCAAGGGTCGTATCAATTCCTCCAAAAGTAACACAGTCATTACACTGGTGACTAAACAGAGACAACCTATTTAGAGGCATGCCACTAGACATACAGACAGACATCCAAATAGACACACACGCCAGTCTCACCAGATGGGAGCCACTACCGGTCACAAAACAGCCCAAGGCAAGTGGTCCATACCCGAGACCAAATTGCCCATAAATGTGGTAGAACTAAGAGCAGTCCATCTCACACTACTGAACTTCAAAGGGCTAGCAAAAGGTAAACATGTACTGATCCGCTCAGACAATCAGGTCACGGTCTTGTACATCAACAAACAAGGGGAACAAAAAGCAAAACAATGCAAAGGAGGCAGAAAAACTCATACCATGGGCTCAAAATTCCTAGCAAGCTTAAGCGCTATACCTAACCAGGAAGTTAAACACCATGAGACAGGTTAAGCAGACAACAGATACACCGGGGAATGGATGCTACAGACACATATTCCATGCCATCAACAGATGCTGGGGCCCCATAGAATTGGATTTGATGGCTTCCAACAAGAACAACCAGTGCCCAAACTTCTTCTCCTAATTTCGGGACCACAAGGCAATAGGGGTGGATGCACTCTCCTCAACCTGGACATTTCAAGTCGCATACATATTCCCACCAATTCCAATAATCCCACAGGTCCTGAAGCAGATTTGCAAATCCAGATCAAGGGTAATACTGATCACGCCTTATTGGCCCAGGAGAGCTTGGTTTGCAACGGTAGTAGCTATGGCCTTAGACCACCCATGGATACTCCCATGCCGACAGGACATTCTCACACAGGGCCCCATATGCCACCCCAATCCGTCCAACCTCAGACTGACAGCTTGGCTCCTGAAAGGGAGAGACTGTTAGGTGTAGGCTACCACCCAGCAGTAATTGAAACCATGACCAAATCCAGAAGACTATCCACAACCTCTACATATCAGAGACAGTGGAGGATCTTTTCAAAGTGGTGCTTACAGAACAATATCAATCCCACTTCAGTCATGATCTCAGACATCCTACTCTCTCTGCAACACGGCCTGGACAAGGGGCTATCACCTGCCTCACTAAGGGTTCAAGTAGCTGCAACAGGGGCAGCAAGGGGTCCCATATAAGGTACAATACTGGGCGTACATAGAGATGTTATTAGATTCCTAAAGGCATCCACCAACTTATGCCCAACAATTAGACAATGGACAGCTCCATGGGACCTAAACCTAGTTCTCAAGGCCATGACAGGCCAGCCCTTCAAACCCCTAGAGACTGTCACCCTCAAATGGCTGACTCTCAAAACTGTTTTCCTTCTGGCCATCTGCTCTCCCAGAAGGATCAGTGAGCTTCAAGAACTGTCTTGCTGACCACCATACTTAAATTTCCATGAAGAAACAATCGAACTAAGAACAATCCCATCCTTTGTCCCCAAGGTTAATACCAAGTTCCACTCTCAATAGGTTATAGAGATACCAACACAGTTACCTCTAGAAGAGGTTGCAGTCGACCCCAAGCTTGGTCTCCTAGCCATGAAAAGGGTGCTGACACTCTACGTCAACAGGACATCTACTATCTGCAAGACTGACAGGCTGTTCCTCAGCATGCAAGGATATAGAAAAGGGCAACCAGCCACTAGATCTACAATAGCTGCTGGCTAAAGACAGCATCACAGAAACCTATTAGACACCGCACCACATCCACCTACCGACATAAAGGCACATTCTACAAGGAGCAGTAGCCACATCATGGGCAGCAAGAAATTGGGCTTCAGTGGAGGAGATCTGTGCAGCAGCCACTTGGGCATCCTCACACATTCACTAAACATTACAGGGTGGATGTCTCACGGCAGCCAAAATCACAATTGACAAGCAGTACTGCTGGCAGCTAAGTCTGACACTATTAACATGAACTAAAATTAACATCAGGACATTAGGAATTAAGGACAATTTCTGAACTCTTGACCCACTCGTTACATGGAACTGCTTTTTAGATAGAACCCATGTGTAAGGAAGGTGGCGTGCCTCAGAGGTTATCCCCCACAATGGTAGTTTACTCACCTGTTAAAGGTGATTGTGGGGGGTATACATCTCTGAGGCACTCCACAACCCACCCTAAGAAACATGGAAGTTAAAATGGCCTCTTGCCAGCATAAACACTATCACATAACAAGGGAGGTCAGGATGATTGTCAACAGTTGAAACAATATACTCTAACGATACTCAGATACTGATCCTATTGTAACTTTTAGAGTGTTAGCAATAGAAATAAATAGAAACACAGAAACACAACTGGTATTGTCCAATTTTTATATACACGGAATTGACGCTGGTCTCCATGCCAACATTGTCTAACAATTTAGAATCATTTCATCCTTAGTAGGTACAGTGCTGGATGAATTTGAACTGATGATGGAAGGGCTGTGCCACAGGGAAAGGGGGTCGGACTTCTTTGAAGTCACATGTGCATCAAGCAACCTATCAGGTGGACACAACCCATGTGCAAGGAAGGTGGAGTGCCTCAGAGATGTATACCCCCACAATCACCTTTACCAGGTGAGTAAAGTACCATTATAAAGCTAATGGAGGGAGAGGAATGGACACTGAGATGTGGAGCCAGTGTTGCTAATGCAAAGATGGTGCTTTGATCGCTATGGTCGGGTACTTGCATGGGTCGGGTATGCAGAAAAACGCCGTGTTTATTAGAATTGATCAAATGCACTGAATTTCGACTTGTGGCGATTATCCCCTCTTTTCTAACTTAACTTATCTATCGCTATTTAATTGTGTTTACATAGTATATTTTGTCAGCTATTGCCTGAGAAATGTGTTGAAAGCTGCTCTCAACAGTTGTGAATTGCGGGACAACTCGGACACCAACTCAGATTTACAAGCTATGCAACATCCTAAGTTACCTAAATGACAACAAAAAGAGAAGCAACATTCAGGGAATTTGTTGCGGGAATCTATATCTACACCAGAAGAGCCATGAACTAGGCTCCATCAACAGAAAATTAACTTTACTCCCATTCAGCTCAAACCTTTGCTCTCACCTATTATGGAGATGTCGCAGCAAGCACCAGGACACCCGTGCTTGAATTCTATACTATAATGGCACAAAATGGTTCCTTGAAAGCACAGAAATATTTGCCTTGGTAGATATAAGACAGTTTCTGGACCCCGAAGAACAACAGCATGCAAATGCCGATGAAGATGAAGAACATCAACTGATAAACTCAGGTACTGAAATCCATCAATGTGCTATCACTAACTGCAATATCAGCATAATACAAAAACCCAAGTGCAAAATGATATTAGTAATAATGTAATTACAGGCACAGATCAGCAACAGCCTCAGTGCACTTTAAGCAATATGGGTAAATTATCGGAGCAAAATGGGTTGCAGTTAAATGCAGAATCAGGTTCACAATATATGTTTAATTTTACTAAGCAAGCAAGCCAGGATGCCAATTGTAATGATGGTTAATTTTGCTACATTTATGCAACCAAAAACACATATCAGCCAAGAGATAAAAGATGTTTTTCATCTGTTATATTTCTTTATCAAACACTTCAGCTTCATTAACAGACATAACCTCTAAATTGCAACACCTCACTGTTCATGCTGATAATGCAGAGTGACGCACTAGCGACTTGGAGGATAGTAATAAACCATTGCACGATACTATGGCACATCATTCAAAAGTACTGCATGAATTACAGTTGCGAATTAATGACCTGGAGGATAGATTCAGACGTCCAAATGTAAGACTGATTGGGATTCCTGAAGGCATCAAGAAAGGGCTAGATTCTCTAACTTTCTTTGACACATTTCTTTCCTCAGCAATGGACAGGTCCTTCACTGAAAATAAAATCAAGCTCGATAGAGCTCATTGTGGGGGGCCCATTCGACTTACAACAGATTCGAACACTAAACCAAGACATGTTTATGTTAAACCTCATTACTTTTCTGATCGGGAGGATATTTTAAAGCAAGCATGCATAAACAAAGGATTGGTGTGTGATGGTACAAGATTCTCTGTTTATCCTGATTTGAGTGCAGCAACTGTGCAATCTCGCCATGCGTTTGATCATGTTACAGCTCTGCTAAAACAAAAGATATTAAGTATACATTGCTATGTCCTGCTAAAATCTGTTTTTTTTTCCATGGTCAAATGTATATATTTGATAATCCAAGAAAAGCAGAAGAATTATTGACAAGGACAAATGAAATGAATGCAGATCTTGGCTGAATTTAAGTATTGGTGCTAAATTATGCTGCAATTGGATTATGTACTATAATTCTCCTAAATGTAGCTTTGCTTCCTCCATCTCTCTTACTCCCTTGATGTTGGAGTAGATGGGTGAGAAGCGGGGGGGACGGGGGATGGGGAAGGAGAGGAAAGAATCTTTTTTCCCCTCTCTTTTCACCCTCTGGCCCCCACTTACATCTGTCTGTTGCAAGTAAGTTTCTCTCTCACTTCCCCTGTGCTGCTTCGCCCCCCCTTTCTTTTTATTTTTGGGATTCTTCTCCCCCCCTTTAATATTTTCCCTTTCTTTTTCTTTTCACCCCAACATAGTGGGTTAAAGGAACATTGATGTTTTGCTATGCTGGTATGTTGGGTAGGGTTGGTTATTTTAGTGAAAGAAATCTTATTGTTGGGATATTAGTAGTTGATGTAGCCTATTTGAATAGGGACTGGGTGTACTGGTGTAATTGGGGTGTGGTGGGGGCTAGGGGGCAGGGGAGAGGAGGAGGAGGAGGGGGGAAGGGAAGACAGCAGAGGAGGAAAGAAGGAGATAAGGAAGTGGAGAATAAATAATCTGAATGTTGAGATAAGCTTTGCTAATAGAGATAGATAAAAAAGATTAAAAATCAAGGGGACTGAAATTAGATAAGGTAATTTTATGGCCCAGTGCAAACACAACTCTCACTGTGGTCTTAGGCCATCATGACTGATAGATGGGGTAGAGCTGTAGTGCAATTATATTTAATTGAATAAATTTATATGACAAGTTATAATCTTGTTTATGCACTAAAGCTCAGTGGTGGGGGTTCACCAAAATGTTTTCTTGGGTATTACTTGATTATATGGGAGGGTGGGGGTATTGTGGGGCTCACTGGCTTATTTTTGTGTGTTTTGCATATAAAAATAGATGTAAAGAATAAAATGAAAGAATGGTCATATGATTCATACATCTAGAGGGACTTTGGTGTAAGAATTAAACAATGGTGTTGTAGGTTTCACTACTATGAAACTAGAAGAGCTTGGTATTATGATTTTGACAACATTTGTAAATGGAGGCTTTGATAAGATTGATAACGTGAAAGGGGATGCAAGATAAAGCGTAGGCAACAAAAATATTTGATTATGTGGATAAGAATAAAATTAGTTGTGTCATGTTTCAAGAAACTCATTTACTTAACAATGACTTTAAGTTTTATACTAAAAAACTGGGGAAATGGATGAAATGCCCAATATAGTAATAACGCTAGAGGGGTGGCTGTTTTTCTTAAAAAGTTCAGGTCTTGCATTTGGCGAACATAGTATTGACCCTAATGGCCATTATATTATAATTGAGATTATATATGGGCAACACAAATTCACCCTTATTAATATATATTGGCCCAATGAGGTTGCTCCAAGCTTTTTCAATGAAATATTTCTGAAATGCTAAATTTGGGACCCCATATATACCGTGGGTGATTTTAATACCACTTTGAACCTTATATTGGATAAATCTATATATTATTCTGAAAGGCCCACTGTCAATGTGAATAAAATTAAGCAATTTTGTTTAGATTACAATTTAATAGATTTAAGGCATATTAGAAATCAAATAAAAACAATATTCATTTTTCAGCTGCTCATCAAAACTACTCTTGCATAGATTATTTTATTATATCCAAATCTATCACATACTTGATTAAAGAAATTGCTTGTAAGAATACTATACTATCAGATCACTCTCCAGTAATAACGGATATAATTTTACAAGGGAAAAGTACCCCATATATGTTTAGATTAGATCCTTTATTTCTAAAAGAAGAACAATTTAATCAATATATGACCACTAAAATAGTTGACTACTTCGCTTCTACTAATAATCAGGATACATCATGGCATCATATTTGGGATGATAACGCCTACATTTGTGGTTTAACTATGGCTTAATAAAGTCAAAGAAATAAAAGAAATACTGAAATGTTGGATCTCGAAAACAAATAGCTCAACTAGAAGAAACTCATTCTCAGAATGCTGATCCAGAAATATTGTCAATATTAACACAATGTTGCAATAAATGTAATATACATGCTACAGAAAATGCAGAAAGACAGCTTCTATATACAAGAAGTAGATATTATGCACTTGGTGACAAGCCGGATAAAATCTTAACCTGGCAGCTGAAGAAGGAACAAGCTGAAAATAATATAAATGCTTTATATAATTGTAAAGGGGATATTGATAATAATCCTAATGATATTAATGATATATTTAAAGAGTATTATAAAAAACTATATACGCCAGAACAAACATTAGAGTTAGTAAAAATTCAAGAATGTCTTAATAAAATTACATTTCCAAAGATTTCACAGGAAGCCATGAAACAACTAAAAGCTGACATTTCATTACAAGAAATTATAAAAGCTATTAAAAAACTTCCCTCTTCTAAGGCACTGGGGCCCGATGGTATATCCATAGATTTTTATAAGCAATTTTCCAGTAGTTCAGTTGGCCATCTGCAAATCTTTTCAAACTATTTATGATAGTAAACAGCTAGTCCTCTTTTAAAGAGGCTATTATACTATTGTTTAAAAAAGGATAAAAATATGTTAGTTCCAGGATCATATCGTCCTGTTTCATTAATAAATTCTACGATAAGATCGTGACTAAAATCCTTGCCAGGAGATTGTAGAGAGTTCTCCCCATATTACACATCAGGACCAAAATGGATTTATTAAATGCCAAAATATAAAATCCAATATTAGAAGTACTATCGATATTTTAGATATGTTTAGGAATTCTGACTATTCAGTACTCTCTGTTGATGCTGAAAAAGCGTTTGATAGAGTAGATTGGCAATATCTAAAACTGATATTGATACAATTTGGTTTTGGCCTCAAATTTCGAACATGGGTGGATGTGCTGTACTCTGGACTCGAAGCAAGGATAAAAACCAATAAAAACATCTCTGAACAAATCACATTATTTAGGGGCACACAACAGGGATGTCCCCTATCGCCACTTATATTCATTCTGGTTATAGAACCTTTGGCAATTATGATCAGAAATGACAAATTAATAAAAGGTATTACAATAGGCCTACAATACATAAGATCAGCCTACATGCAGATGATGCATTAATATATGTGTCAAATATGAACTAAAACTTTCCCCATATATTACATAATTTGAAGTGTTTTAGGAAATTCTCTGCACTTAAGGTAAACTGGTCAAAAACTGAATTAATGGAATCGATTAGATACTCTCATCCCTTCAACTTATTAGAAGGATGTGATATAAATATAGTAACACAGATGAGTTATTTGGGGGTGGTCATGGATCAAAACCTTTCTAAATTGGAAATACTGAATTATACACCACTAAACCAAAAAAACTGTAGAAGACTTACTTCATTGGCAGGACCTTTCAATTTCCCTGATTGGCAGAACTAATGTTGTGAAAATGAATGCCCTTCCTAAATATTTGTATTTTGTCCAGACTCTACAAATATTCTTATCAGACACCCAGATAGGGGAGAGAAGCCGGCTGAGGGGAGGGGCTGGTAGAAAGGATAAGGGACATAGAAGGGGGGAAATGGAGGAAAAGGGGCAGCCAGAGTGCTCCTGTTGGGTGATTCCATGATCGGAGGGATCAAATGGGATAGGGAGGGAGAAGCCTGCCCTGTTAGAACAAAATGCTTCCCTGGACTAATGGTGCACAGGGCCAAGCATGAGGTATATCAGTTGACAAAGGATTGTGGAGGTTCCCTGGACATACTGGTCCATCTGGGTACCAATGACATTGAGGAAATAGTGAGCTAGAGATACAGGCAAAGGTTCAGGGAAGCTTGTCAGGGTCTGTCATGATATAGGATGCACAGTTTCCTTCTCGGAAATCATGCCAGTGCCAAGGGCTAGTGGGGAACACAAGAGAAAGATTAGGGTGATAAACAGGGACCCTGGTTTTCCATTTTTACCGGTAATACCGGTAGCAATCACGGAATCCTGCTTGGTATGCGGATTTTGAATTCTTGTACCGGTGGTTCAAGGAAATTGCATGTCACTGCACAGAATCTCTAAGATTTCAGCATCTTTTTAAAAAAAAATTATTTTCTCTTTCTATGTCCCCTTCTCACAGCATCAGTCTCCACTTTTCAGAGATCCCTAGGCTGGGTATCCCCTAGCTTCACCCCCAGGTAATGCTCAGGAGCTCCTGTGGGCCTGCCCCTATCCTGCCTGGGTTGTACCCCCCCAGGTGGGAAGGGAGGGGAGGGGACCCCAGATCACCCCTCCACACTCCCTTAGTGTGTGTCAGGTAGCCCAGTGGGTCCCTCATGGAGCCTAGTTATGAAGTCTGGGGCACCTGGGTCCCTTCTGCCAGTGGCCGATGTGGGGTGATTATTCCTGGTTTTCTGGTCTCTGTCCCTGAGGGTACCAGCACTAGAGGAGATCCAAGGACGTAGGTCACATAGAGAGGTGCCACTGCTCCAGAGCCTGGCTAGCGTCCTCCCCTCCTGATCACTCTGCAGCACCATTGCACCACCACCTGTGGTCACACAGGTGGTGGTAAAGCAGCAGGACCTGCACCTTCCCCAGAGGAGGAGAGCGGTTCCCCATGTACTCTATCCTACTCCCCTGGCCAGACCTCCAACAACCCAAGTTTGCTTTTGACCCTGGGTCGCTGGCATTGCAAGCAGTAGTGCTACTGCAGTGCCAGCAGGCAGATCAGATTTCAGCATCTTAAAATGAATGCTGCTGTGCTTCGATTCTTTCTGCTTTGCTGCGAATAGTCAGTAAGGAAATCACCTGCACTGCTTTTGTTGTAATCAGCCATTCAGTTTAACCACCCATGCTTCCACCTACATCTCCATCATCTGAGGACTGCTTTCCTTCCTGAAACCACAGTTTTCTTGTAGTATGTGCCTAAGAGTCTACAAGTATCAGCACATATGGGCAGGGCCACTGGAAAATTGCAGGAAAAGTAACTTGAAATTGCTGATTTCTTTTGCAAAACTTGCTGGAAAATTGCAGGAGTTCTACTATAGATCCTGAGTGCTTCACAATAAATCCTTTACTGTTTTCTACAGCATATATTAGTCAGCATAAACTACTAAATGAATACACTGACACTTGAATGTGTTTTAAATATGAAGAAAGACTTCTGTTTCTAACATGAATCCTAAATGGATAAGATGTGTTGCCTCTTCCAATATGTAAAAACATCTGCCTCATGCAGTGCCAGATTCTATTTAGTGAGCCACAGAAAATCAATATTAAATAAATCCGGAATAAACAAATGTTATCTGTTTCTGGATGTAGAATAATGAAGCCTGATCAAAAGCTATTTACAATGCTCTGTCAACTATTCACCCACTTTGGTGTAAGAAAAACTAAGCAGATGGAGTGATGAATAACTCAGTTTTAGTAAAATGTTGTAAAGTGTTTAATGTTTAGAATTTGTACTGTAGGTACTGTGCACTATTATTAAAATTATGTATTAAAACATTATATATGGATGTTATTATGGCTGGCAGTATGGCCTAGTGGTTAGAATAACAAACAGTGATTGAACTGGGTATATCCAGCAGACTTGGATTTGACTCCCACAACCTCCACCTGCATACTGTGAGACTCCAAACAAGTCACTTAACCTCCCCAGTGCTTCTATGTCACCTCCTGAAAACAGGCAGTTCTGCCTAGTGGGCCTTACCTGGTTTACAAAGAATATAAAATAAATAACAATAAATGTTTAGTACCACATCATAGAATAGTAGGTCGTGTACCATGTAATTTACTTGAGTTTTACTTGGGCTGCAATGATTTTGTATAGATAAAGATAAATGTTCAACTACATTTTATGTGTTTTATAAGCTTGCTTTTAGATTTTAGTCAGGTTTTATTGTATTCTTTGCATATGAGAATCTAGGTTGTAGATTGCAAATGCAGGATCACTGTTACTAACTACCTTATTCAAGTTTATAATCAACAGGGCCAACCAAAATCCTCAGTTGTTTGAATAAAAACTAGTCTGAATGAAAGTATGTTCACAAGGAAAAAGCTGCCTTACTACTTATGAAAAGACTTCACAGTCAGCACCCCATTTAGGTGAATTAGATCATTTGCAATTTTTCTCCCACCTGTGGTTTCAGTCTCTGTGACAACAAAAAGTTTTGTAATACATTGCTTCAACAAAAAGCAAATGTGAAGTATGTAAGTGTACTTAAGTTTGGCCAGTGAATTTTGAAAGCACAGTCAATGACATACAGACAGTAGGACCCCAGGGGCTGTATGATGCTGGTGGGCAGAGTGGTGCTCAATTCACATCTGAGCTCAGACGTGAAAACTGGGAGACACCCTTTTCATGGACACCAGTAAAAAGCATCCACATGTCTGGGAGATGCATGAATCCATTTGAAGGTCCTCCACTAATCACATGTGGATTTTTTAGGTGAAGACACTTTATTTCAAAGAAGCAAATTCAAGCATTTTTTTTTGCTCCTCCTACCCCCTGGCCATCCACTCCTTCAGGCCTGCCAAGGCCCCTACCACCACTGTTGAGTCCCGACCACCATCCACTGTCCATTACTGCTGTGCTAGCAGGTAACCCAAAATAACCCTTTATTGAGTGGGCCCCTACCCCTGTGGGAGGCTACCAGGGGAGGAAAATTGCCCCAAAGAGCTTCCTGTGTATCCTGGGCATGGCAGGGGTCAGAACAGACACATGTCTGAGGCTTCCAGCTTATGGAGAGACCAGCAGCCGTACTTCAGTTGGCCAGCAGGTGTTTTCCCATTTTCTTGGGAGCGTGACAGGCCACATGATGTCAAGGCACAAGCCGATGTTCATCACGCTCCCTTCTGCAGTGAGGGCCGATGTGTTGTCATGCCTCTGGCCTCCACCAGGGGACAGAAAATGCTGAGTCATGAACCCACCCTCCCTCCTAGGAGAAGGTGAGTGGTTGTTGGACACTCAAGCCTTCACCCAACAGCTGGCCCCCCAACACCCAAGTCTGTTCCCTAATCCTGGTCAGCGGTGTCACAGGCAGAAATCCAATTCATGCAGTTAAATTATAGATAGGAAAAAACAAAGGTAGTCCACCTTAGCGTTGATGGTTCACATTAATTCACATCTGAGTTCTAACAAGCAAAGAGACCAAGTTATTTGTAACTTGTGCATGTGGGTTGTGGGTGTTGAAGAAAGGGGATCATAATGCTGTCACTACTGCCATTACCCCAGAGGGATGTGGACTGCATTGCTGCTACTGCCATCACACCGAAGGGGTGGGGGCTGTAGTGCTTCTGCCATCACCACTGGTGGATGGGGAATGTAGTACTGCTAGCATCACATCTAAGGGATGGGGGACACAGTGCTGCTGCTTCTGTCACACCTGAGGGAGGGAGGTCATAGTGCTGTTGCTGCTGCCATCACACCAGAGGGATGGGGGCCGTAGTACTGTTGGTGCTGCCATCACACCTGAGGGATGGGGAGGTAGTGCTGCTTCCATCACACCATAGGGATGGGGGCTGTAGTGCTGCTGCTGCCATCACATCTTGTACCTAAAATAACTTTAAATTGGTACAAGGATGGAAGGATGTGCAATAGTGGAGGTCAAAATTGCTAAAATGCATGTTAGCAGAGTTAAAAATTGTTAAATAAAGTACACAGAACCAAATACCGGTAAAACCGGATTTTGGCATAGTAGACACCGGTGACAATACCATTTTTTACAATGTGCAAAATGGAATATACCCTTTCTCAATCGGTAAACCAGTGTCCCTGTGATAAACCAGTGGCTCAGGGAGTGGTGTGGGGCCAGAGGGTATGGGTTGATGGGGGATTAGGGAGAGACCTGGGAGGATAAGGGGCTGTATGCTAGAGATAGGCTCCACCTCAATTTGGAGGGGAAGGAAATCCTTAAGTTGAAAATAGAGGGGTCCATTGGTGAAAGGTGGGGTTTAAACTTGTGAAGGGGGGAGGGATGGGAGAAAAGGCTGTCAAGAGGGGTCTGATAAAGGAGGGACTCTGTCTCCACCCTCCTGGGGAGCTGGAGGAATGCAGGAAAAGGCCGACTGGTAAGGTGTGCACCAGGGGAAGACAGAATCCCCACAGGAACACGAGCAGGGGAAATGGAAGTATAGGGAAAGGGTGGAAGGTAGTCCTGCTAAATGCCAGGAGCTTGGGCAATAAAATGCCTCCGCTTCTGGCATGCAGCTGGAGGGAGAGGTGGATGTGGGAACAGTCACTGAGACCTGGGCCACCGCACGGCATGTCTGGGACCTGAACCTGGAGGATTACACCATGTTCAGGAAGGACAGAGGGGAGGGAAGGGGAGGAGGGGTAGCAATAATAGTCAAAAACTGCATTGCCATAGGAGGAGTGGAAGAGGCAGAGGGAACTGTGGAGGCGATTTGGGTCACCTTGATAACAGGGGGGGCAAGAGAGTAAAAATAGGAGTGGTGTATGGACTCCCTGCACTGGCGGAGGAGCTGGAGGAGAGTCTGGTGGCAGATGTTGGGAGACACTGCAGATTGGGAAGGGGAAGGGTGGTGGTGTTGGGGGACTTAAACATGCCAGGAACAGACTGGGAGACTATGACATCCTCGGTGGCCAGGGAACAGAGGTTGTTGGATGTCTTTCAGGATGCGTTCCTAACTCAGCAGGTGGGGGAACTGACCAGGGAGGAGCAGATACTGGATGTGATCCTGGCAGACAGTGACGAGATTGGGGGCCTGGAGGTAAGGGACCCATTGGCGGGGAGCAACCATGCCATGGTCTGGTTCTGCCTGAACCTAGGAGGGGTAGAAGGCTGCACAAAGACGGAGGTAACTGACTTCAGGGGGGCATATTTCAAGGAAATGGGAAGGATCCTAAGGAGCACTTGATGGGATTGGGCCAGACATGGACTCTGACAGTAGGTGGGAAATCAACAGGAGGGGGTGCAGAATACTACCAGCTGCGCAAGAGTAAGACGAAAATGCGGTGGGGCCTGAAAACCCTGCTGGTGGACCAGGGAGGTTCAGGAGGTGGTGAGGGGACGAAGGCAGCCTAGGCAATCAAGTGCTCAAGGAGTGAAAGGGACTGAGGGGAGAGGAGCTGATGGCCAGAAGGGCCACTAGGGTGGTGGAGGGCAGCTAAGGCAAGGAAGGAGCAGAACCTGGCCAGGGAAATTGGAGAGGGAACAAGGGGTCTTTAGATACATTGGGGAAAACGAAGGGGATGGGGCAGATTAGCAGGATTAAAACAGGGAGGGATGGGCACAAGACCCGGGAGCAGGCTGAGGTACTAAATGAGTACTTTGCTCAGTTTTCACCAAGGAAAATGGGGGCTGCATCTACATGGGAGAGATGGTGAAACTGAGAGGACTCTTACAATTGGTGGGTCCAGGGAGGGTGCATCACTGGCAGGTGGGGGGACAAAAGCAGGGGGGACGAGATAGCGGAGGTGGAAATCATGGCAGAGAGAGTGAGGGAAGCCCTCAGGTCCCTTAAGATGGAGAAAGCATCAGGGCCAGATAAATTACATCCCAGAGTGCTGAAGGAACTGGCGGATGTCCTGGCGAAACCCCTGGTGGAGCTCTTCAGCATCTCTCTGAGGACAGGGTGAGTGCCACAGGACTGGAAGGTGGCGCATATAGTGCCTATCCACAAGTAGGATCAAGGGAGGTGGCAGTGAACTACTGGCCCGTCAGTCTGACATCGGTGGTGGGCAAGGTGATGGAGGGCATTGTCAAGGAGAGACTGGGGGGGAACTGGAAAAGTTGGGGTGCCTGGACAATAGACAGCATGGATTCATCCCGGGGAAATCATGTCAGACAAACCTTGTGGAGTTCTATGACTGGGTGATGAGTGCCTTGGACCTGAGTAGACCAGTAGACGTCCTCTTTCTTGACTTCAGTAAGGCATTTGACTCTGTTCCTCATGGGGGCCTGTTGGATAATCTGGGAGAAATGGGGGTGGGGAACCAGATGATCAGGTGGATAGGAAATTGGCTCCAGAACCGGACCCAGAGGGTCATGGTTGGTGGGATAGTCTCATCCCCAAGGAGGGTCATTAGTGGAGTCCCTCAGAGATCAGTCCTTGGGCCCCTCCTGTTCAACGCCTACATCTCTGACATAAGGAAGGGTATCAGGAGTGAGACGAGTCTCTTTGCAGATGGCTCAAAACTGGGGGCGGTGATGGATGGGGAGGAGGGGAGGGTGGCCCTACAGGGGGACCTGGAGGCTCTGGAAAAGTGGTCTAGAAAGTGGAAGCTGAGGTTCAATGCAGGAAAATGCAAGGTACTGCAACTGGGAGCCAGAAACCCAGACCAAGTGTACACCCTGTGGGGGGAAATGCTACAAGTCTCGATGGCTAAGAGGGACCTGGGGGTGGTGGAGGATGTCAAAATGAACAACTCAGAGACTTATAGGACGGCAGCAGCAAAGGCCAACAGGATGCTTGGATGCATTGCTAAGGGGCTCATCTCCAGAAGGAGGGAAGTGATACTCCCACTTTATAACTGCTTGGTGAGGCTGCACCTCGAATACTGCGTGCAGTTATGGAGGCCACATTTAAAGAGGGACATTGAACTCCTGGAGAGTGTCCAGAGAAGAGCAACCAAAATGATTTGGGGCTTAGGGGATAGGACCTATTGGGAGAGGCTCAAAGAGCTAAATATGTACACATTGGAAGAGAGAAGGGACCGGGGGGACATGATAGAGGTCTCCAGGTACATGAAGGGGGTAAATAGGGGAAGAGCAGTCAGGGTGCTCCGAAGGTAGGGAGGGGCAACTAGAGAGCATGGGTGGAAGCTGGAGGGGGGAGATACGGGGAGAAAGGAGGAGGTGCTACTTCACTGAGAGGGTGGTGGAGCCATGGAATGCGCTGCCCAGGGGGCTGGTGGAGGCAGAAATGGTGGAGGGGTTCAAGAGGGGGTGGACAGGTCACGGGAAGGGTTCTGAACAAAAACCAGTGCAGCGAGAATATCCGGGACTGGGAGGGAGAAGCCAGAGAGGGAGAGGGGTGCAGCAAGGTCAGCTTCCAGGATGGGGGCTGACCAAACGAGCAGACACGAAAGACCATTCAGCCTATTTTGCAGGCATTTTAGTATGTTAGTATATTCTTTAAGAGACTGGCAGCAATGCTAAAGAAATTTCTATGGAAGGGTAAACGCCCTAGGCTAAAAATCGAAAAGCTATACATTTCAAAGGAGAAAGGAGGTCTACCTCTCCCGAATTTTCAATATTATTATTATTCTTCTGCAAATCTGACATATTTGCATGATATATTTGAAGGAGGAAGCTGTTCCATGGAATTGGAGATTGCTGGACACTCTACTCCATATTGCACCTTGGCCTATTGTATAATGAGTTGTCCTAAGTAAGCTAAATATAAATATTATTTGTGATCTGTTAAGACTATTTGTCATTTATAGGATAACTTAAGTAAGATTATAAAATTAAACATACAGGGTGGGATAATCAAGGGGTTGCACCATGCAACCCACCAATGTGCTCCGCGTATATTCAAAGGCTGGCCAGTTACGCCAACCTCCGTTTGGGCACACCAGTACGGCGCGGCACAAGTGCGGGGCATGCCCATGAGGCGCGGCACATCCCATATTCAGCCCGGGATGTCTGCGGCATGGCAGGCACAACCCCGCCCCTTGCCGCCGGGAGGTAGAGTTGTGCCCATTTGAACAGGAGAAGTCAGGACACCACAGGTGGGCTGCCATATTGCAGGGTGCAACACGGCAGCCGCCCACTGTGGTGGCCACTAGACCTCCCGGGACACAATCCGGGTGTTGTGCCCCCTTCATCTGATCGCAGGCATATTAATAACATATCCCTGGTGGTCCAGTGGACCACTGTCTCCTGCCTGATCATGGCATAATAAATATAGAACCCTGATGGTCCAGTGGACCCTATCACCTGCCCGATCATGAGCATATGTAAGAAATATCCCTGGTGGTCCAGTGGACCCTATCCCTGCCTTATCACAGGCATATGACTCAAATATCCCTGGTGGTCCAGCAGTACCCGGCTCCCACCTGCCCACTGAGCCCGCCACCCCTGCCTCCCGGTCAGCAGCGGAGCAGCAGCTCTCCCTGCCCGCAAGCTGCCGGCCCAGCTGAACTGACAGCTTACAGGTATGGTTGTATCGCTATTTGGTACACTGCATGGGCCAATGGGCATGCAGACCATACCGCACTTACACAGTCTCAAAAAAATGTGACCATTCACATTTCCCTGACTGTGTAGTATAGCACGGTCTGCACACCCATTGGTCCATGCAGTGGACTAACAGGTGTGCCAGCCATGCCTGTACACTGTCAGTCGGTGGGTGGCTGGGCAGCTTGTGGGTGGGATTGTCACCCGCCACTGACCTGGGGGGCAGGGTGGCAGGGTTCAGTGGGCGGGCAGGGAGGGGTGTGTCTCGCTGGACCACCAGGGATATTTGATTCATATGCCCGTGATCGGGCAGAGGATTGGGTCTACTTGGGTCATGTGTGCAAATGCCAGGAGCCTTAGCAACAAGATGGAAGATCTGGAGGCTGTCATGGTACAGTCAGACCTGGACATTGTGGCCATCACTGAAACCTGGTGTAATGATAACCATGACTGGGAGATGGCCATACCTGGCTACAACATATTCAGAAGAGACAGAGCAGGCAGGAAGGGAGGAGGAGTGGCACTGTATGTGAAAAATGACATAAGGGCCACAGAGATCCAGGAGGAACAAAATGGGGGAGAGATACTGTGGGTTAAGCTAGAAAGGAAAATGGGGCCAGCCATCCGCACAGGTGTGGTCTATAGACCACCAGCCCAGGAGGAAGAAACAGATAGGGAGCTGATGCTAGCCATCCAAAGGATGGCAGACAAGAGTGAGGTAGTACTGGTTGGAGACTTCAGTATTCCAGGCGTGGACTGGAGCATCCCAGCAGCAGTCATCAACTAAGAGCAGATTTATCCTGGACTCCTTCAGGTGCCTTCCTCAAGCAACTGGTCATGGAACCAACTCGCAGAAGGCAATACTGGACCTTCTGCTCACAAACAGGGACAGTGTGATTGGGGTAACAGTGGAGGAGCACCTGGGTAACAGTGACCACCAGTCATTATGGTTTGAAATCACAGACAGAACCAAACCACACAAAACACGATCCTGGATTTTAGGGGGCAGACTTTGGGAAAATAGGGAAATACTTGAAAGAGGCATTAAGGGAATGGGACAGGAATCAGGGGTTGAGGAACAGTGGGCAGTATTTAAAATGGGGATTATAAGAACAACAGAATTATGCATTAAGCAGGTTAGCAAGAGGAAAAGGAAGAGGAGACCATTATGGTTTTCCAAAAGAGGTAGCAAAGAAAGTGAAAGCCAAAAGATAGCATCTCAGGCAATACAAAAAGACGCAGGCAGAAGGGATAGGGAGAAGTACCAGGAGAAGCAAAGGGAGGCAGGGAAGTCAGTAAGGGAAGCCAAAGCTCAGACAGAAGAACACATTGCAAAATCAGTGGTTAAAGGGGACAAAACCTTTACAGGTACATAAGGAAAAAGAAAGACAAAGGGAGGATAGTGAGACTGAAGGGGAGGATGGGAGTCGTGTGGAGGATGACAACAGTAAAGCTAACATATTGAACAGGTATTTCTGCTCAGTCTTTACTGAGGAAGAGGGGGGGTTCTGAAGTGAGCACAGGGGTGAGAATGGTGCAGAAATGGACACAGTCCCTACACAAGAAAGGGTCCTGAAGGAACTGGAAGTACAAGAGTTGACAAAGCAATGGGGCCAGATGGGGTGCACCCAGGGTCCTAAAGAACTAAGAGAGTGGTGGCTGAACCTCTGGCTATCCTGTTTAGCCAATCACTGGAAACAGGGAGGTACCCAAAGACTGGGAGGACAGCAGATGTAGTCCCCTTTATACAAAAGCGGAACAAAGAGGAAGCAGGAACTACAGACCTGCCAGCCTCACCTCGGTAGTGGGAAAGATCATGGAAGCACTTCGGAGGGAGATTGGTGGAACATCCTGGTTGTCAATGGACTGCAGGACACAAGGCAGCATGGTTTCACCAGGGGGAGGTCATGTCAGACCAACCTCATTGAATTTTTCGACTGGGTGACTAGGGAGGTGGATCAGGGGAGGGCAGTGGACATGGCCTATCTGGACTTCAGCAAGGCCTTTGACACTGTGCCACATAGAAGACTATTACACAAACTAGGGAATATGGGTGTGGGTGGACAGTAGTGTGGTGGGTAGGTAACTGGCTGGGTGGCAGGACACAGAGGGTGGTGGTAAATGGCTGTCACTCCACAGAGGAAAAGTGACCAGTGGGGTACCACAGGACTGAGTGCTGGGACCGGTCCTATTTAACATCTCTCATCAGTGACATTACGCAGGATCTAGAAGGCAGAATTTCACTGTTCGCTGATGACACAAAGCTCTGTAACAGAGTAGACACACCAGAGGGTGTAGACAGAATGAAGGGACCTGCAGAAACTTGAAGAATGGTCAAGGGTTTGGCAGTTGAGAATTCAATGCCAAGAAGTGCAAGATAATGCATATGGGCACAAAACCCTGGCACAATATATCAGTTGGGGGGTGAGGATATAGCATGCAACAAGCAGGAAAGGATCTTGGGGTTGTCATCTCTGATGACCTCAAGGTAGGGAAACAGTGTGACAAGGCATCAGGTAAAGCAAATAGGATGCTGGGATGTGCATAGGCAGGGGCATCACCAGCAGGAAAAAGGAGGTCATAATTCCGCTATACAAGACACTAGTGAAGGCCCACCTGAGTACAGTGTACAGTCTCTGGAGACCATACTCACGTAAGGACATAGACAGGGTAGAGAAGGTTCTGAGGAGGGCAACAAAGATGGTGCATGGATTGCATCACAAGTCCTATGAAGACAGGTTGAAGGAACTGAACATGTACTCTAGAAGAGAGGAGGGAGAGAGGGATATGATAGAACATACAAGTATCTTACAGGAGAAACAGAGTGCAGGAAAACACTATTTTAAGTGAAAAGATGTTCCCAGGACTAGAGGGCATGGGATGAAGTTGGAAGGAGGACGATTCAGAGGAAACATGTGAAAGAATTTCTTCACAGAGCGGGTGGTGGACAAGTGGAACACCCTGCCAGAGGAAGTGGTGGGAGCTGAAACAATCATGGGATTTAAGAATGCATGGGATAGACATAAAGGAATTCTAGAGGTCAGGGGTAAGGGAAACAGACTTCTAGGAAAACAAACTGAACTACAAGCTCAAATGGGCAGACTGGGTGGGCCATAGGCCTTATCTGCCGACACGGTCTATGTATCTATGTACTGGACCACCAGAGATATTTTCTCACACCATGATGGGGCAGGAGATAGCGGTCCACTGGACCACCAGGGTCCTATTTGTATTATGTCCATGATCAGGCAGGAGATAGTGGTCCACTGGACCACCTGGGATATTTGTTTACTATGCCAGCGATCGGGCTGGGGAGTGGGTCCACTGGACCACCAGGGATATTGTATACATTTGCCCACGATCGGGTGATGGGGCGCATTGCCTGCCTAGGGGCAGGGGGCATCGATCCCCGACAGCTGAAGCCTGGAAGGGCACCAGGCACAAGCCACCAGGGATCGGTTCACTGCATGCAAATGGGGCCATAATAGCATGCAAATGGCCCCATTTGCGCCTTGCATACATAATGACCTCATTTGCATGCTCATGGCTGAATATCGCTCTTGCTGCGCCTAGTGCAACCGCACTTGTGCTGGCGGAGCCCCCTGCTCCCCTGCTGCCACTTGCGCTGGCACAGTGCCACTGTGACATGTGCAGTGTGTGCACCCTCAGTGCCATATTCAATGGTGCTGAGCCATGGCGCAGCACTGTTGAACATCACCCGGGCCATGCCCTGGTGCATCTCATTTGCACTGCACCCAGGCTTGCGCCCCTGCCTGGCGCAGTCTGAATATCAAACCCACAGAGTACTAAATTGACCCCCATCTATATGAATGATATGAATGATCACTTTGTACCATCAATGGACAAAGAAGTATTTAAAATTTGGCATGAAAAATGTTTGAAAACAATTGGCCAAATATTAAATGATAATCAAATTAGTGATTTCAATAGTTTAAATCAAATACAATTTGTCATTTAAACACTTTTATACGTATTTATAAATTAGACATTATATATTAGCAGGTAATATGCTTTTTGATAATCCACTCTTAAAAGAAATTATGTTAACATTACGTGTATCGGGTGGGAAAAAGTAATTTCACACCTATATATAATAATGATGAGAAACACCGAATGTGATAAATATGTATTAGAACTTAAAATTAAATGGGAAAATAAACTTAATTATAATTTTACAAATGCACAATGGAATAAGATTATCAATGTTAAAGATATTGGTTTAAAATCTACCAAATTAACACAGATCTATTTTAATAACCTTCATAAGACATATGTAACAACTCCTAGATTAAACTTATTCAATGTTAATATTACAAATAAATGCCCTAGGGGCTGTGATCATGTTGCTACATTGGAACATATGCTGATTACCTGCCTGGCCTTAAATGACTGGTGGGTTGGGATTCCAGGGCTTCTTTCTGAATTAGAAGGGGTATATTTATATAATAAATGGTTGATCTTAAGTTCAGGTGGCCCTCTGGTTCAACTAAGCAAGATGAAGACTAAATTTGTTAGATTTTGTCTGACATTAGTTTATAAAACAGTACTCATGCACTGGAAGGATCTTTTCCCTCCAAACTTAAAAATTTGGATTAATACATTAATTACAAGCTACCAGTTAGAGAAAGCCCATTACTCTGCAATTAAGCAAACAAAACAATATATGAATATGTGGTTCCCCTTTATAGAATATATGAAGCCAAATGATTTTCGTTGATATTTTTAGATGAACTAGCTTTATTACCAAGCTCTTATGTATGAAATCATAATATATTAAATTTAATATGTATTTTCTCAAGTAAAGAGTATAAGGTCTTTATTTTTATATTAAAGAGATAAATACGTGTATATGCTTTTAACTGTAAATGTGTTTTCCTAAAGATGTATGTTACATTGTAATAATTTAACTCAGATATAAATACAAAAAAAAATAAAGCTAATGGAGGGGCAGGATAATAGAGGAGGATAAGCAGAAGGTAAACTTTCTTAATGACCACTTTGCTCAGTGTCCATAGCGGAGGATAGTGGACTTTGCCTGAGAGAGGCATAAAGGCTTCTGCAAGAAGGATCCCAGAAATGGGGCAGGCAGAAATTATGGGAGAAAGGGTCAGAAAAGGGCTTGCAGCCCTGAAGATAGATAAGGCTCCAGGGCCAGATGGGATGCAGCTGAAGGTGTGGCATTGGAGCTAACTGAACCCCTGCCAGGACTGTTCAGTAACTCATTACAGTTAGGGTGGTTCCAAATGATTGGAGGGTAGAGGATGTAGTTCCACTCCACAAGGGAGGAGACAAGGCCTTAAGTAGCCTTAACTCCATAACAGGTAAATTAAGGCAGACACTAGTCTAAGAGAATCTGGTGGACTACCTGGGGAGAAAGGGTTAAAGGATAGTAAGCAGCATGGGTCCGTGGCAGATAGATTTTGTCAGACCATCCTGATAGTGTTCTTTGATTGCATAACTAGGGCAGTAGATAAGGATAGCAGTGCATTTACTCGGTTCCACATCAAGATAGTGACATTGTTATTTATTTATTTATTTAGCTTTTGTTTACGGGTAGGTGCCTAGCCAGCAGGTGACTATTTTCAGGCATGACTCGGAAAGTACAATACAAGATAACACAAGGAAGCAACATTACAATTGAGGCAATCAGTACAAAGTACATTCATGACATATACAGAGGCAAATATCAGCTAGGCTAACATGATGTAGGCTAGTCTAGGCATTGAGCAAACAGTACAGTACAAGGAGGTTACAAGGGGTGTTGGTATTAGTAAAGGGTCAGGATCAGGGAGTCTGAGAGCCATAGGGGAAAACTTACGCTTGCCAGGAAAAAGCACTAGATATTTGCCGGGTTTGTGGTTCCCCCACTGGGCCAGATGGTGTGGAGTGGCAGGGAAGGGAAGGGAAGGGAAGGGAAGGGAAGGGAAGGCCAAGGAGATTGTGGTGGGGTAGACAGCCAGAAACGTGGTATGGAGGAGGGAGGGTGAGCCATATCGGGGGAGATAATTAAGACACCCAGCAGCGAAGTTAGAGGGCTAAGTTGGGTAGGAAGGAGCCAGAACTGCGCGAGCAGCAGGCAGCCCATGGAATTTGAGAGATATATCAGCGGCTTCTGCAGCGGCAGGGGGCAGGCTAGGAGGACGCCGGGTTCATGCTCCCACTGTTGGGCATGACAGAAAGGGGGGCAGTGGACGGGAGAAAATATAGGCGCACTTATGGCTTCCAGCGGTAGTAGGAGGGTAAGTGCAGCCGAGGCTTCATGAGTACCAAGACTGGTCATACAGGTAGTCGGTAACAGTCCCCTGGCTGCGGACGCTCAGTGGTAAAGAGTAGGGGAAAGAGGGGAAGGAGGAAGTGAACCTTTCAGTACCAACTTCTGGCTGTAGTTTCTTTAGACAGTGCCCAGGTAGCAGAAGAAGAGAAAAAACATGATAGTTAAGAGAAATAACACATAACAGTTAACTAAGGTGATCATTCATGTCAATATGGGAACAGTGAGGTGCAAAACAGCACTACATTACAGCAAGTGCCATACCCTCACCCTTTCTTCTTTTGGGAGGGCTTTGCCCCCAGTGCCCCACACATGCACCCTCACTTAGTATAACAACTCTGGGGGGTGGACCTTGGGGAGGGGGAACCATCAGTCACCGATATGGCACTCACTGTAATTTGTGTGCCATTTGACTCCTTGCTGTTCCGTACTCACTATCTTGATGGGCTACCCATTTACTTTATATTGACTTCAGCAAGGCATTTGACTCTGTGCTACACAGAAGGTTGCTTAAAATGTTTGAGGAGCTGGTGCAGCGAAGGATCTAGTTAGATGGATGAGAAGTTGGCTGACAGTAAGGCAGCATAGGGTGGTGATAAATTGTTCCTGTCAGGGGAGAGGGAGGTCACTAGTAGGGTACCATAAGGTGCAGTACTGGGGCCTGTCCTTTTCAATATATTTACCAGTGATGTAGGAGAAGGATTACAAGGCAAGATGTGTCTCTTTGCAGATGACTCTAAGCTCTTTGGCAGGGTAGAAAGAGAGGAAGGGGATAGAGAGTTACAGAGGAACTTGAAAAGGTTAGAGGGGTGGTCAAAAACCTAGCAGTTGAAACTGAATGCCAGGAAGTGCAGAGTGATGCACATAGGGAAAAAGAACCCCAGGAGAGAATATTGGATAGGAGGGGTTACATTAGGCACTACCTCTGATGAAATGGATCTGGACGCCATCATAAGTGACTCCCTCAAACAATTTAGCCAATATAGCAAGGACTACAACATGGCAACCAAAATGTAGTAGTGTACTGGGAGGGGGTTCGACAGCATGAGTGAAGAGGTGATACTACCTCTCTATAGATCACTGGTGAGGCCACATCTGGAATACTGCACCCAGTTCTGGAGTCTCCACCTAAGAAAAGACAAGGACAGACAAGGGATGGTGCAACCTAGAGTAACCAGAATGATTCAGGGCCAACAGGGCTGATCCTTCAAGGACTGGCTTAAGGCTCTGAACATGAACTCTAGAGTCCACAAGGAAGAGGAGTGATATGATAGAAACTTTCAAGTTCCTGAAATGAACAAGGTATATTGTGAAGAAATATTCAGCAGAAATGGCAAATCCGGAACCCGAAACATGAGTGGAAGGTGGTGGTGGGGGATACAGGAGGGACTTGAGAACATTGTATTTACAGAGAGTGGCTGAGCCAAGACAGCCCACCATCAGAGGTGTTAGGTGCAAGAACCATTAATGGTTTCAAACACAGCTGCGACTGAGTAAATGGTTTAATAACTGCACAGGAGAAGCAGTAGGGAAAAAGGGGGAGATGAGGGCTACAACCCCTACTAGACAATAGGACCCAAGGTAGAATGAGGTAAAATGTGGTAAACTGGATGGACCAATTGTCTTTTTCTATAAACATTTACTATGCTTCTAGGTTATAGTATCTCTTCTATTATTTTTAAGTAACCACCTCCTCTATAGCAGTTGGGGGCTTACAATTTCAGTCCTGTCATGCCAGACTTACCTGTTTTGCTCTGTAAGGAGTTCGAGTTATAGGAGTCCATCATTTCATAACTTAATTAAATGTTAAATTTTGTGAAATTATTCAAAATATTTGTATGTTTGTAAGTGTACTTCTATTGGAGGTATACACTCAAGATTTGGCATGCTTACCAAAGTAAATATGTCCTGGAATCTGATTAAGCTGGATACATGTGGTTTAGTAGGTTACAGTTTATAGTGGATATTGTAGAAATTGCCAATTTGAAAAATGTGCTAAAAAATTAAGGGATGCATAGTAAGTAATGCCACTAGAATTTCATTTGTGGAATTTAATTTTCACAAAGTACTTATCACCACTGAATCACCTTACCTGCACTAACATCATAGCCCTGCAATACCCCTCCAACACTCCAGGGACAGTGATGCCCAGCATCATGCTTCATCATGACTAAAGATATCCTGATACTTCTATCACAATGGCTTAGGTCACAAGTAGTTGTAATGCTTGGCATCACTTAGTGTCACTTTTTTCAAATAGTAAAAATATACCTTGTTATCTACAGGGTTGTTAACGAGTCAGCAGGTGGCATTGTATAGAAACAATGCTGGATGTGCATGTGCTTCTACAAGTCATTAAGTCAGTGAGCTCTAGTGGTTAACTGGCATACTGCAAGAATTCAGGCTAGTGCACAGAGATGTTAATGACTATTCGTCATGGTTCATCACTCAAGATAGTGACCTGTCACTTGACACCACTATACTTTTACTCTGGAGCCTCCTATGAATGTTATCTTACTGCCACTTTACCCAACCTTCACCTTCCTCTACAATGGCACCTCAAGTGCATGACTAGGCAAAATGTATGGACATGGCTTCAACAAAAATATCACAATATTTTTAATTTCAGAAAAGCTCATGAAATTCAACCTTAATTACTGATGTTATTTTGGAATCTTTGGCTGCTTATAACTTGGCCAGTCTTTAAGCAAAAGATTTGAGATGACACACACAGCATCTGTTTTCTTCATATTGTTTTTTCTCCCAGCCAGCAGCTTGTCTCTCAGGGATATATCCTGTTAACAGGGATATACCCTGATCAGGCTGAACCTAACCATCATTTAGATGGCTACCAGGTCTCTCCAACGTTTTTTCCCTCCTATCGCCCCGAGTGCAGGAGGTGACTTTGTCAGTCTCACACAGCCACAGCTTCCCCTATGGGAGGAGCAAGTTTCCTGACCCAGTAGCAGTGGTTGCTGTGTTGGTGGAACTCACTGCCAGCCCTACTCGACTGACATAAACTGCTGAGCTGCAGCTGTCTCAGACGTGGTCTGCCTCTCAACATTACTTCCTGGGCTCCTTCTGAACCTGGGCCATGAGCATGGCAGCATGATGCTGTACTGCTGGACCATGGGGTGGCCTCACAGCCTAATTTTTAGAGTCAATGAACCTAGCAAAATTGGTGATGTTCTGTTCTCAAGTTTTAAAAGTTATAGGGGCTTAAAATTCTTCAGTTTGCATAACTGAGAAAATTAAGTTTAATATTTCCGAAAGTGTGGAGGCATGTAACTCAGTAATCTTTGAAGACAGAGATCTGAAACTTGGCACACTTCTGTATGAATCATGGTAACATCATTGTACCAAATGTGGTGTAATTGGACAAATACTTGTAGTTAACATAACTGCAAAATATAATTTTACCATTTCTGAAAGTTTGAAGGCTTATAATGCAGTCACCTTTAAAGAGAGAGATCTGAAACTTGGTACACTTCTGTATGGGCACTGGCAAAATCATTATACCATATCTGATACACTTTGGATAAAATGTGGTAAATTACAGGCAAATAACTGAAATCACAATTCTGGCACAATGTCACAAACTGTGTAAAAATTTCACAGAATTTCATCAAAGCACAATTGAATTTCACCAACATTTCATTGGAGGAAATAAATTTCACTCAGCCCTACTTGAAAGGAATGGTGGGAAGTGGATCCTATGGATCCGTATGGCAGCAGGACATGGGAGGGAGCTGGATGTCCTTGTCCATTTTGAGGGAAATTTTCTACTATGTAGAGAAGGTAGGGATAGTTCAGGGAACCTCAGGGAGCTGGGGAGAGGCCTTAAGCAGATAACAAGCATGGTGGCATTCTCTGAGATGCAACCTGTGAAGGGCAGGGAGCAGGCAAGGGAACGCCACACCAGGACCTTTAACAACTGTCTGAAGGCATATTGCAAGGAGGAGGGCTTTGGCTATATTAAGGACTGGGGACCACCCTGGTAGGATGGGGGCCTCTCAAAGAGAGATGGCCTACATCCTTCTGGGAAGGCAACAGCAGAGCTTGGTGGGATGTTTTGATATTGGATGAGCATTTAAATTAGCTGTCAGAGGCCGAAAACTCAAGGGAGGCAGCACTTGCCTTCCCCAGGTGGTAGACAGAAAAAGGGGTAGATCCCATGGGATGACAGTATCACAGGGGCAGTATTGAAGGGAGTCAGTTGCAGGAACAAGGAAGAAAGGATAAGGGATATAATTGAAAAGGGAGGTAAGTGGATCAAAGTTTAATAGAAACAGGGTAAGCAAAACTGGTGGGACAGAAGGAATAGAAGATGGTACAGTAGTATGTACAAGCAGGGATAGAAAGTACAGGTCATTGAGAAGGGAGGGTGAGAAGGTGGGAAGATCCTTGTGTGCTAACACCTGGAGCCTCGAAATCAAAATCTGAGATCTGAAGGCTATCATAGCAGACATTGACCTGGATCCTAGTGCCCATTACAGAGATGTGGTGCACCATGCATCATGACTGGGACATGGTCACATCAAGCTACTACCTTTTTAGGAGGGACAGGGCTGGAAAGAAATGAGGAGGAGTATCCCTGTACATGAGGGAGGAAATAAAAGCATCTGAAGTGCAGGTACATCAAGGTGACGGGGGTCTAGAGTAGTGTTGCTCAGACAGCATCCTAGAAACGAGGAGAGAATGCTGTGGAACCACTATCTGGATCGGAGGTAGTTTACAGACTGTAAACACAAGGAAAGGAGATGGACAGGTCCTTATGGGAGGCCATCATCAGAATGGCACAGACTTGGGAGGTGCTGTCAGTATATCATTAATACAGAAACTGAGATTTGGCAACTCAATATGAGTGACTCAGTCTCAGCACCTGGAATGTGAGCTACCCTGAAAAGGTAGCGACGAGCAAACAAGAAGGCAAGTGGAGGAGGAGGAGGGGGAATGGAAGAAGATGGCAGGGGAACGGGAGAGTATGGCAGGTATGTAGGAGGCAGTGTGGCAAGAAGCTGCTGAGCTGGCCGTGTGGTGTGGTGGTGAGGGTGGGTGGCTAGCTGGCTACAGGAGGGAGGGTGCAGGGTTCAGGGCTGGGGAGGTGCACACTACTTTATGGTGCAGTGGAGAGTATTTCATTTTTTACAAGTTTTACCCCCTTCCCGACATGTACCCTCCTGGAGTTATAATCTTTAGTTAGGAAGTGTGGGGGGGGGACAAAAATATTTGTTTTCGCCCTCTTGTCATTGCTGGGAGTGTACATCATCATTTGGGTTTTTCGGTGATGTACACTCGCTATTACAGTGATTGTTATTTTGAGATTGCCATTTTGACATAGAACCAGTGCTGTAAGTTAGAGATTTCAATCTACTGGATGTGGAGTGGAACCTACCAACTACAGCTTTGGGAAGGAGCATAGCCATCCTAGACTCCTACAGGGAGCTTTTCTCAGGCAGCTTGTAATAGAACCTACTAGGGCAGTGCAGTGTTGACTTGGTACTCACTAACAGGGACAGCATCGCAGATATCACTGTGGAAGCCCCTGGTACTAGCGCCCATCATACAGTGTAGTTCAATGGGGTATGGGCGAGGTGAGCCACATAAAGATAAAGGTCCTGGATTTCTGGAGGCCATATTTTGGAAGAAACGCTATAAGGGGAGAGATAGCCAGGAATGGGTGCAGATGCAATGGAAGGAATAAGGATGGCATCTTTAGGGCAACAAGCCTCTGTGTGAAAAAAGGTAGGAAAAGCAGACGGAAAATGAGATTATTATGGTTCTCCAAGGAGATGGCAAAGGCTGTGAAAGAAAAAGGCAGCATTTAAAAATTACAAAGAAACTCAATGGATCAAGAACAGGGAAGGCAGAGGTAACCAGCAAGGTGGTTAGGAGAGCCAAGGCACAGGCAGAGGAAAGGACTGCAAAGGAAGTGAGGAAGGGAGATAAGACTTTTTTCAATATGTCAGTGAGAAGAAAAAGCTAGGGGTTGGATAGTGAGGCTAAGAAGGAAAAAGATGGAGACTGTGTGGAAGGTTGGGGGTGAGGCAGCTGCAGTCTAGGGGTGCTAGCTGCACACTTGAGCAGACTTGATAGATCATGAGGCCTGTTTCTGCTAGCAGATTCACATGTTCCTATGTTCATAAGAAAAAGCTGATATTTTGAACAGGTATTTTTGTTCACTCTTTACAGTAGAGGGAAGGGCGACTAGAGACAAGTAAGAACAGAGGTGGAGAGGGGGTGGATACAAGACCACTTTCAGTGGAAAGAATATTGAAAGGACTTGCAACCCTTAAAGTGGATAAAACAATGAGACCAGATGGGATATAGCCAAGTGTATTGAGGGAGCACAGAGAAGTACAAGCTGCTACAATGACAGCTTTGCTCAACAGTGTACTGGAAACAGGAGCGATTTGATGAACTGTAGAATGGCTGATGTGGTCCCTCTGTTTAAGAATGGCAGTAGGGAGGAATCTAGCAACTACAGTCCAGTCAGCCTAACTTTATTGGTGGGAAAACTAAAAGAAACCATACTAAATGAGAGACTGGTTGATTACCTAGAAGCAAGTTGGCTGCAGAACCACAGACAGCACCAGTTCTCAGGTAGGATGATCGTGCCATCCAATTCTGTTAGATTTCTTTGTCTGGGCAACCAGGGAAATAAATCAGGGGAGGGCAGTAGACATACCATATCTAGACATCAGCAAAGCCTTCAATACTGTGCTGCACAGAAGGATGATTCGGAAGCTGACCAATTTGGAGGCAGGGACAAAATGATAACTGTAATTCACAACTGGCTAACAGATAGGAGACAGGGAGTAGTATATGGCACATGTTCTAAGGATGGAGGGACACCAGTAGGATACCGCATGGTTCAGTGCTGGGACCAGTCCTCTTCAATACTTGTGTCTTCATTGGGGACATTGCACAGGAATTTTAAGAGAAGGTTTGTCTGTTTGAAGATAACACCAAGATCTACAATAAGGAGTACACACAGGAGAGACTAGGGACAATGTGCAGGAATCTAGGGAAACTAAATGAGTGGGTAAAGGCATGACAGCTGGGGTTCAATGCCAAAACACGTAAAACTGTGCACTTAGGGTTCAGGAACCCTGGTGCTGAGTATTGTATTGGATCAGTGTCAGGCACTGGGCAAGAAAGGTACTTGGGGGTGTTTGTTTCAGAAGACTTTAAGGTGGCAGCAGTATGACAAAAACTTTGGGCTCCCTGCCTAAAAAAAAAAAAATTAAATATATAATCACATAATTAAAACAGGGAAAATAAGCTCCACATGGAGAAAAAATATCATTATATCCATTTTTAAAAAGAGGTAAAACCAACCCTAAACACTGGAGACCAATAAGCCTCTTGGATACATCCCAAAACTATTTACCAAAATCCTGCATAAAAGAATATTAGAATGAATTTATGAGACAGAAATCATGGATGAGGTAGACAGGATTCATGCCAGACACTCCACAACCCACCAGTGCTTTGTCCTGCACATTTGATACACAAGTACAACAACATTAAAGAAACAGAAACAGTATTGTATATTTATATATCTGAGAACTGCTTTTGATAGAGTTAGAAGAGACAAGCTTTGGAAGGTACTGGAGTGTTACGGGCTGGATCCTGCAATGCTAAATATCTTAATAGCATTATATACAGACAATACAACAAGTATAAGGTATAACAAAGAAGGAGATAACACAGCAAAATTCATAACAAATACCGGACTGAGACAGGGATGTGTCCTATCCCCTACATTGTTTAACCTGTATCTTAATAGGGTGCTGGAAGTGTTATATGACTCTGGGCTGTACATGCCTAGAGTGGGCTCTAGGCATTGCCCTTATTTAGCTTATGCTGACAATGTCTTCTTAATTTCAGCTAGTTATCTAGGATAAAGAGAAGCCTGCAAAAGTTTATGAAGGATATGCTGAGGCATCCTGCAGATAAGCAATGAGGAAACTAAATACCTAATACAATACGTTTCAGAAAAAAGGGAGTGACTGCAGTCTAACTTGCAACAACCATAAAATAGGATGTGTTAACAACTTCTGTTACTTAGGAATAACATTTACAAACAATCTGAAATGGAATGAACACAAAGAAACTCTTGGTACAAAAAAATCAAGAGATTTACACCAACAGTGGAAAGATTCTCTTATAGGTTCAGAGGACACTCTATACAGGGCTGTATAGAAACATAGAAACATAGACTTTTATGGCAGATAAGGACCGCTTGGCCCACCTAGTCTGCCCATTTCCCTATCTAGAGGATAAGCTACAGATCCTATTTAACCAACAGCCTATTTCTTCCTACCCCCCACAAAAATTGCCTTATGTCTGTACCATACATTCTTGAATTCTCCCACAGTTTTAGACCCCACAACCTCCTCAGGAAGGCTGTTCCATGCATCCACCACCCTCTCTATGAAAAAATACTTCCTCACATTGCCCCTGAGCCATCCCCCCTCTATCTTCAGATTGTGTCCCCTTGTTCTTGCACAACTCTTTTTCTGAAAGATGCTACCTCCTGACTTTGTTGATTCCACTGAGGTACTTAAAAGTTTCTATCATGTCCCCTCCTCCTTTCCTCAAGGGTATACATATTAAGCTCCTTTAGTCTCTCCTCATATGACTTCTCTTGCAGACCCTGCACCATTTTAGTTGCCCTCCTCTGAACTGCCTCCATCCTGTCTATGTCCTTATGAGATGGGGTCTCCAGAACTGGACACAGTACTCCAGATGGGGTCTCACCAACTGTCTGTACAGGGGATAATAAATTTCTGTTTTTGCTGGTGATACCTCTCCCTATACATCCCAGTATCCCCAGCCCTCCCTACTGCCTTCTCACATTGCTTGCCAACCTAAGGTCATCTGTTATGATTACCCCTAGGTCTCTTAGCATTTTGTTGTTGTTACTACCTCCCCCCAAATTGTGTAATCTTCCCCTGGGTTTTTGTTTCCCAGGTGCATTACTTTGCACTTCTTTGCATTGAATCCAAGCTGCCATACATTTGACCATTCCTCCAACCTTGCCAAGTCCCTTCTCATCCTTTCCACACCTCCTTGTGTATCAACCCTGTTGCAGATCTTTGTGTCATCTGCAAAGAGGCATCCTTTTCCTTCCAGTCCCTCTGCAATGTCACTTATAAAGACATTAAAAAGACAGGACCCAGTACTGAACCCTGCGGTACCCCACTAGTAACCCCTCTTTCTTCAGAGTAGACTCCATTTACAATTGCCTTCTGTGTCCTGTTGTTCAGCCAGTGTTTTACCCAGGCTACCACCCTGGGACCCACTCCCAAGCTGGTTAATTTGACTACTAATCTTTTGTGTGGAACTGTGTCAAATGCCTTGCTAAAGTCTAGGTAGGCCATGTCCACAGCCCCTCCCTGGTCTACTACTTTGGTCACCCAGTCAAAGAAATCAATTAGATTCGTCTGACATGACCTTCCCACTGTGAACCCATGCTGCCTTGGGTCCTGTGCCCCACTGGCCTCTAGGTACTCAACAGTTTTTTCGTTCAGAAGTGATTCCATCACTTTCCCTACCACAGAGGTCAAACTGACAGGTCTGTAGTTTCCTGCCTCTGTCTTAGTCCCACTTTTGTGAAGGGGAATCACATCCACCTTCTTCCAGTCCTCGGGTACCACACCATCCTTCCATGCTTTGTTAAAAAGGGTAGTCAATGGTGTCACTAGCACTCTGCTTAATTCTTTTAGAATTCTGGGGTGAATTCCATCTGGCCCTATTGCTTTGTCCACCATCAGTTTTAAGAGTTCTTTCAGAACCCTTTCTTCTGTGAAAGGACTGGGATCGACCCCCCTCTCCAGAGTGCTTCTGTTAATTGGATTTGGCACCTCCCCCACTTCCTCTTTTGTGAATACTGAATAGAAGTATTCATTCAGTATCCCTGTTTTTCACTGTCACTCTCTGCCCACCCACCATCCATTCTATTCAGCCTCACTATCCCTCCCTTGTCTTTCTACGCCTCCCTGATATACCTATAAAAGGTTTTATCCCTTCTTAATCTTTAGAGTGCTATATTTTCCTCAGTTTGTGCCTTTGCTATTCTGACTACCCTCCCTGCTTCATTCTGCCTTAATTGGTACAGTTCTCTGTCCTGCTCCTTCTGTGTTTTCTTATACTTCTAAATGCTATCTTTTCTCCCTAACCTTCACCGCCACCTCTTTTGAGAACCATAGTGGCTTTTCATTTTGATTTGTTTATTTGCTTCACACAAAGGCTTGTTGCCTCTGTGATGGCAGTTTTGATGATTCTCCATTGTTGCTCCACACTCCTTCTAGCCTGTTTGCTAGTGCTTTTCTGAGGCACTCTCCCATCTTGCCAAAGTCAGCCCTCCTGAAGTCCAGAACCCTCACTTTTGTATGGCTTGACTCTGTAGCAGAGTTTATCATGAACCACACTGTTTGGTGGTCACTTGTTCCCAAATGGCTACCCACTTCTAGATCTGAGATCTTCTCACTGTCCCCATTTGAGAGTACAAGGTCTAAGATTGCTCCCTCATGACTAGGTTCCAAAACTAGCTGTCTGAGGCATGCCACCTGAAGGGCATCAAGAATGGTCCTGCTTTTGGATGTGGCTGCCGCAAAGGTGCTCCAGTTAACATCTGGCATATTAAGGTCCCCCATCAACAGTATCTCCCCTTTCTCTGCCATCCTAAGTATGCCTTCTATCATATCTTTGTCCATTCCCTCCCCCTGACATGGGGGTCTATATACAACCCCTGTGCGGACTGTGGTGCCATTTCCAGTCTCTAAGGTGACCCACAGTGCCTCCTCTCCTCCCCTCCCTGTTTACTCTTTTGTTTGGTTGCTTTTATCCCTTCCCTTGCATAGAGAGCTACTCCCCCCCTTCAGCCCTCCCTGTCTCTCCTGTAGGTTGTGTACCCAGGTATGTTAACATCCCAGACATGGTTCTCTGTGTACCATGTTTCTGTGACTGCTACAATATCCAGACATCCCTCTTCCATCAAGGCAACCAGTTCAGGGAGCTTGTTGCCCAGACTACGGGTATTGGTACTCATTACTCTCCATTTCTTGATGGCCTTACCTCTTTTGCCCCATCCCTGTCCTTATTGCATTTGTCACTTTCTCCATTTACCCTCGCGCCTTCCTATTGACATCTCTATGTTGGTGTCTACCTCACTTAGTACCCTGATATTTTGGGGTGGCTAGGATTCTCTACTTCTTTCAGTGTCTCCCCATGGCTAGTTTAAATGCTTGTCAATTAAGTATTTAAATCTATCACCTAGGATCCTGGTTCCCCTCCTGGACAGATGCAGACCATCATGACAGTATAGGCCTGCATCCCTCCAGGTGGACCCCCAGTCCTCAGTGAAGCCAAATCCCTGAGCTCTGCACCAGTTTTTCAACCACTGATTGAATCCCATGGTGTGGAGCACCATAGCCTCACCCATGCCATAGACAGGCAGCACCTCCGAGAAGGTTACTGTGTGTGCTATTTGTCTAAGGCCCCTCCCCATCTCTACAAATGCTTCTTGCACTGCTCTGATCCCTTTCTTAGCCAGGTCATTTGTCCCTAGGTGGACAATGACATCTAGCTCCCTCCCCTGTGCAGCTGCTCCTGCGATCCTAAGGATTCAGCTCCCTGTCCCTCAAAGCCATGGCACCAGGCAGGCACCTTACCTCCCTTTCCCCTTCCTCCCCAGTTCTACCTTCCCTAACAATGCAGTCCCCCACCAGGATTTGTTTCTTCCAATGTGGGGTCCCATGCCACCCTCCTGTGGGTCTCCTTTGTGGAGGTTCCAGCATCCTCTTTGGTCTCTGCAGGTGCCTCCATAGAGGAACCACACCTTCCAGAACGGCATAGAAATTGTGGAGAGGTCACAACTGGAGGGATGCACCTCTTCCACCACCCTCAGCCTCCCTGAGCCCACTGTGGTCCAACCACTCCTCTTTCTTGGCAACCTTTGAGGCAGTGGCAGTGACCCTGGTGGTCCCTGGGTGGGACAGGAGGTCCCACAAATCCTGGCCAACTCAGCCTGGAGATGAGCAACCTCCTCCCTCAGCCCAGAGAGGTGTCTGCAGATGGGACAACACTGCATCCTCCAGAACATCTCCCGGAAGACTGCTGCTCCACAGCCACTGCACTGCACCACTCCCAACATGTCTTTTTTCTGGCCCCCTAACTGTTATTTGGAATACTTACTCTTTTCTCTGTTTGTTTAATTTTTTTTTCTTCTCTTCTCTTCTCTCCCTACTTACTTACTGTCTCTGCACCCTTTTAGCTCCTGATCTTCCTGTTCTGAGACAAGAAGTTCCTGGGCCAGATATTCAAAAGGGTTGCACCATGCACAATAGGGTTGCGCCTGCACAAGTCCGAACTTGCTCCATTCTGCAATATTCAGCAGGAGGCAGTTGCGCAACTGAAAACAGGCTGAGCAACAGCGCAATGCAAATGAATGCATGCTGAACTGGAGGGGGAGGAACCATGCATAAACTGCACAGTCCAATATTTAGCCGGGCTGTGCAGAGTTGTGCAGGTGCAACCCCCAACCTGCGCCTGCACAACTTTGAGCCAATAAAAAAAGGCTTAAGTCGAGGGCCACCCACAGGTGAGCTGCTGCATTGCAGGGCGCAACACAGCAGCTGCCACCTGTGGCTGGCCCTCAACCCAGTCCCTGTGCCCCCCGCAGCTCTGATCTGGGCAGCTGACTGTAACCTCACCACCACCCCCACTGGCCCAATCATGGGCATAGTTTAATCCCCCACCAGCCGATTGCGGGCAGCAATGTGGCTACCCCACGTATCCCTGGTGGTCCAGTGGACCGAAAAGCCCGATCAGCGGGCAGTGGTTGTCTAATAAACCCCCCTTCCGAATTCATTCCTGGTGGTCCAGTGGACCGAAAGCCTGATCGCTGGCAGTAGTCATTTAGAAACACCCTGAACATAGCCCTGGTGGCTAGTGTCCCCCACCCAACCCACCCATGGCCCCACCACCCCTCCCCGCAGCGGCGGGCGGCAGCATCCACCTGCCTGCTCCCGCTGCCGCCGACTGATTCTTCAGTAGGCTGCACGCCCATTGGTGCAGAGCAGAGCTAATGGTGTGTAGCCCATATTGCATATGACAGTTCAGATGTAGAATGAATACATCTATTCATTCACAAAACTGACTGTCTTAGTCAGTAAGGAAGCTGCACGCCCATTGGCTCTTGCTCTGCACCAATGGGCATGCAGCCCTACCAGGCAGTCAGTCGGCGGAGGTGCGCAGGCGGTGGATGCTGCCGCCAGCTGCTGGGGAAGCAGGGTGGTGGGGCTTGTGGGTGGGTGGGTGGGGACACTAGCCACCAGGGCTATGTTCGGGGTTTTGAATGACTACTGCCTGCGATTGGGCTTTTCGTCCACTGGACCACCAGGGATGAATGCGGGGGAGGGGGGTTCTTAAACTACTACTGCCCATGATCGGCTTTTCGGTCCACTGGACCACCAGGGATACATTCAGGGGGGGATCCACATTGCTGCCCGCGATCAGGCTGGTGGGGGGGGATTAAACTATGCCCGTGATTGGGCCAGTGGGGGGTGGTGGTGGGGATTGTACACTGTTTTGCCTGTGATCGGGCTGCAGGGGGCATTGGTCCCCGACGGCTGCTGCCTGGCAGGGTGCCAGGTGCAAGTCCTCGGGGATTGGTGCACCTGCATGCTAATGGCATGCAAATGGGGCCATAATCAGATGCAAATGGCCCCCCTGCTCTTGCATGAATTATGGCCCCATTTGCATGTCACCATTTGAATATGGGGATTTTGCGCATGGTGCAATGGTACTTGTGCCACCGCAAGTTGAATGCTCCACTCTGACCACTTGTGGTGGCACAAGTTCCACTGCGCCATGCACAGTGGCTGTGGCCAGGGGGTGATGTTCAAATGAGTTGCTCAAGGGCGCAACTCCTTTGAATATCGCTCTGGACACACCCCTGCGCAACTATTTTGTGCAGCACAAGGGCTTGCACCACAAAATAGTGCAGTTTGAATATCCAGCCCCCTATGTTTCTCAGTAGTCTCCTTACTTGCTCAGTGCCAAATAAAAAGCCAGATATCATACGGGGTTGAAATTTGGGGCCAACAGAATACAGACTCACTGGAAGAAATAATGAGTACATTTTACAAAAGACTTCTGCGTCTTCCCATAGGGCCCCCTCCACACTAACCAGACTAGAACTGAGACACCAGTAAGGTGTAATATTGAGCAGAGATTGTCCATATACTGGATAAAGTTTTACAACATGAAAGAGACAAGATTACCTTGAGAATGTTTAGAGGAAACAATAAAGTACATGTGAGAAGAGTTTTCTTGCACAAGCTTTCAAACCCTATAAAATATATTGAAACCCTATGGCTTATTGGGTTGCTTGTCTGGGAGCTTCATAAACCCCATAGAAATAATGGAAACATATATAAAAGATAAAATTAGGGAAATCCATACCCAGAAAGAAGTGGATATGAGTAGAAATTGCAAACCAGTATATGGTTGGGTACTTACAAAAAGAGAGATTTGGGGATGGAACCCTATTTATCTATAATGAAAGAGCAAAGCAAGAGAAAAACACTCACAAGATTAGGATTTGAGTACAATGACAGCCAGAGACTCAGAGTAATTTTTGGTAAGAGCACAGTGAGAAACTGTGAGTGTAAGACTGGAGAAGACAACATGACACATCTGTTAATTCTTTGCCTTCTTTATGGCTTTGAAAGGAGCCTATACCTGGGTAACTGGTACTCTGGATATGCAACCCAGATATCAGGTTGCCTATATGTTAAATTCTAGCAATAGGGAGCTGTTGGCTAGATTAGCAAAGTTTTGAAACATCATAGAACTGAAAAAAAAAACATATATTACCAAGCAATGAAGACACTACATAGGTGTACCAAAATAGGTTTGGGTAGATCATCTTGAACATTCTGCAATAATTGTATGAGTGAAAAAATTAAATATTTGTCCCTAAGTGATTTTTTTACACTGTAAAAGCAAGGTTTAATATGTTTCTCATCTGGATCCAGACTGTATTTAACACGTTTTTTAATTTACTGCACTCATTTTTGTTTATTTTGATGCTTTGTATTTATAAGCTGTAAAAACTTTGTAATGACAATATTGTTTGCCAACCAATAAAATTGAACTGAACTGACAAGGCCATGGGCAGGGTTAGTGTGATGCTGGGGGTGCCTAGAAAGGGGCATCACCAGCAGGAGGAGGGAGGAAGTGTTGCCACTGAACCGCTTCTGGTATGCCCCCACCAGGAATACTGTGCTCAGTTCTTGAGACTGCACTTTGGAAGGACACAGAAAGGGTGAAGGTGGTCCAGAGAAGGGCAACTAAGATGGTGCCGAGGTTGCAAGGGAAGCCCTATGAGGAGAGACTGAGGGATATTGTCATGTACAATCTGGAGGACAGAAGAGTGAGTGGTGACATGATCAAGAAATATGCACCTCACAGGGTGAACAGAGTGCAGGAGGGAGGCTCTTCCAAAAGATAATTAGCTCCAGGATTAGAGGGCATAAATGGAACTGGAGGGGGAAATTTCAGGGAGATATGGCAAACTACTTCTTGATGGAAAAGGTAGTAGAAGCATTGAGCCAACTGCCAGTCAAAGTTGTGGAGGCTAGAATGGTGGAAGGCTTCAAGTATGCTTGGGCTAGACACAAGGGCATATTACAGAAACAGGTAGGGGAGAGTCACCAGAGTCCAGTTAAGGTCTGCGGAGGTGCAGTATGCAGGGAGCCCTTGGGCAGACTAGGTAGGCCTAGTGGTCCTTTTCTGCCAGCACTCTTCCAGATTTATATGTTTCTATGCCAGCCTACATGTGTTAATTGGCCCTTTGACTAAGAAGGATGGAAATATAGTAAAAACGGCAGTGAGATCTGGCACATTGCCAGCAACTTTTTTTTTATTTCAAAGCTTGTATGGGACAATGGGGGGAGGGGACTTTATATGAAGTGGGATGGGGAAATGGTTGTCACATGACTAGCCCTGACAACCTGAGGAAGGCTAGTGAAGTGTTTTCATTTCATCCCCCTCTGTGTGCTTAATAACCGACAATGAATAGTTGAATATCTGAGCTGCCGAGTATTCAAGACAAGATACTCACACACTTAGTTTGTCAGCATACACCCTTTTCCCTTTTAATTGGAGGCACCATCTAGGAAATGTGCTTAACCTCTGCAGGTCAAGAAGGGATCAGGGCCAAGGGCAAGAACCTCAGTCATCCACTTCTCAAGCAATGATCTGGCCAAAGTCACCCATCTTAATGACCACATTTGATTTGAATTTTGAAAATTCAGTAACTAAATTCCAGCATGATTTCAGTGTAAGACAGTCTTATTCTCTCTGGTTGCATACCCTGCAAGGGATCAATATCCTTCAAACTTTGCCCACACAATGCTAGAAAAGCAATCAGAAGGAAACAGCAGTAGTTAGTTAGACACCTGATGTGTGTTTTAATGTTTCCATAAAAGCCTGCTTTACTCTGGCATCTTCAGTAGATGTCAGGATTCTGAGAAACTAACGTTTCTTGTCAGGCATTGAAATATGTCTGTGCAGTTAATTAGACATTTTTAGGAACTTGGAAATTATTTCTACATAATTAACTTTTCTGGCCCATGAAGTAAATTTCATTCCATCGTCTACCAATACATTGCTCTGTTGTTTTATGGCTGACTGTGATAAAAGTACAGTACTTCAGTTGTTGCCTGTGTTTAAATTATAATGAATAACTGTGAAATCATCATTATGCATGTTGTGTTGTTCTCTGAACTCAGTCAAGACTGGTCAGCTTGAGAGAGGCCATCCAGATGTGCTGATCTTCCTGGTCTCATGGTTTTGGGTATGGCAAGGTTTTGTTGGAACCCCATTGTAAATGAGTCTTGGTTTAATTGGGCTATCCTTTTCTGAAATTGCAGAAACATTCTTCACTACTACTACTACTACTACCTGATGCCCAGTCAAGACCAGCTTCATGTTTATTTAGCTGGAAACTTGGGATAAACAGTTAAAAACAATCTGGTATCATAGGTGAAACACTGGAAAAATATAACAGCTACTATATAATTTAATTCTGTATTCATTTCCCTTTTTGTGTTCACTCGTGCTTGTGCAAGGAACGTCTTGGAACAATACGGCATTTGAGAGATGTGTCACTGCCGAGACAATTACAGCTGAAACTGCAATGGGCTTGGCAGTGTACACCAATGACCAAGCACTCTGGTCATGACACAAGTTCAGCTTTGCTGATATGACATGTTCTGTAGTTTAAAGAAATGAACCACTCCAATGGGAGCACTTCATTTCTTTCTGTAGGCTTAACTCCAGCCATGGCATTACAATGCACACTAATGTGCATGGCTGGAGTTACGGCCACTGTACTCTCTTTCTCTCTCTCCCCATCCTCTCCTCTGCCCTCCTGCTTTAACATTGGCTGTGCTGTGGCTTTCTCTTGCAGCCCTTTTCCTCTGACTCCACTTTCTACACTAGCTGTGTGCGGCTTGCTCCCCCAGCCCTCGCTCTTTTCCCCCCATCGACATCGAGGTGCCCAAGCCCCGTGTTGGCAATACAATCCCCCCATGCTACCACTGATGGACACTGTGGAACCCACTCCCAGTGTCCCCATATATGTACCCCCACAATAGTCTGGGACACTGGGGAGCCCACTCCCAGTGTCCCTATATCTATACCCACCCAATAGTCCAGGACACTGGGGAGCCCACTCACAGTGTCCCCATATTTATTTCCCCCCAATTGTCCGGAACACTGGGTAGTCCACTCCCAGTGTCCCCAAAAATAATTTGCAAATGTACCTGCTGTAAAAAAGAAAACACTCCCCAGCATCTTTTTTTACCTAAAAAACAGTTCCTCATCATCTCCCCTGTCCTCCTCCACATCCCGACCCTCCCTCTGCACACTCATCTCCCTGCACCACCCCCCTTATCCTATACTTACCTGTGGAGGGCAGCAGCTGAAATATTCTTTGGACTGGGATATGTCTGCACTCTTCAGAGCTGTACCGGGAACTGAGAAATGGAGGTAAGCACTGTATAATGGCCGTTAATGGAGTTTTCAACTTATGTTGATATCTCAGCCATTTTTAGGAATTTTCTCCCCAAATTTTCAACATGGGGTTCTTGGGACCCCACCTCACGAACACTGGCATTGTCATTTTATTACTCAGTCCCAAAAGGTGATTTTGCGGTCGCTGCATGGAATCATCTTTTGGGACTGGTTAATGAAATGACAGTGACAGTGTTCATAAGGGGATGTCCCAAAAAGCCCATGTTGAAAATCTGGTGAAAACAATCCCCAAAATAATTGCATTACAAGCGAGCATTGCACAGTTTCTATGCATGCTTGTAACTTTGCCAGTTTTTAATGTTTTCACTCCAGATTTTCAACATTGTCATTTTTTCACACCTCCTCATGAACAGTATAACTGTCATTTTTCACATCCTGCCTGAAGCATGTTTTCACACCTGTGTCACAGAATGGCGTGGTCGCTGTGCAAAATCACTTTTTGGGATGGATTAACAAAATCCTAGTGCCATTGTTCATGAGGTGAGGTCCCAAAAAGCCATGTTGAAAATTTGGTTTAAAAATTCCAAAATGGCCACGGTAGTGTGTGTGTTACGCAGTTTCACGCAGGCGCATAACTTTGTAAATTTTGATATTTCACCCCAATTTTCATATACATTTATCACACCACCTCATGAACAGTATAGCTGTCATTTTTCACATCCTGCCTGAAATGTGTTTTCACACCTCCGGCACAGGATTGTGCAGTCACTGTGCAAAATCACCTTTCAGGACAGTTTAAGGAAATGACAGTGCCAGTTTTTATGTGGTGGGGGTACCAAAAAGCCCATGTTGAAAATCTGATGGAAGAATTCCTAGCAATTGCCATGTTAGGCAGGTTCATTGAAAATTTCCTACTCACGTGAATAACTTTGGTAATTTCCTATAGTTTTGCTCCAATTTTTTAACATAGCCATTTTCCCATGCCACCTTATGAACAGTACAGCTGTCAATTTTCAAATCCTGCCTGAAATGTGCTTTTGTACCTGTGGCATGAAATAGCACAGTCGCTGTGAGAAATCATATTTTGTGACTGAGTAATGAAATGATGGTGCCTTGTTCATGAAGTGGGGTCCCAAAAAGCCCAGGTTGAAAATTTGGAGTGAAAATATTAACAAACACCAGGGGCGTTAGGGTTTTCAACCATAACACCTCACCCTGCAGAGACTGACAGGCATCAGGGGTGTGTCTTGTGGTCTTCGGTCTTAATGCTTATGCCATACAACTCCCACCACCACCCTGCAGACAGTGGCAGGTGTCAAGGTGTGCCTTGGGGTCTTCATCCCTAACGTTTAAACCATTCTCCTATACTGCACCCATCTCAGCTTATTTCCATATGGAATGGGGTGAGCATTAGGGCTGAAAACCCCAAGGCCCACCTTGATGCCTGTCAGTGTCTGCAGGGTGGGGGAAGGGGTGGAATGGTGTGAGCATTATGGCTGATGACCCAAAGGCATACCCCCAATGCCTGTCAGTCTCTGCGGGGGGCATTAGGATTGGAAAACCTGTGGAGTCATGTGATGCAGCTGACCGAATAAGATGTGCCCCGTGCGTGCTCCACTCACCTGGCTCTTTTCTCTAATATTTATATACTAATTTAGTGCATTTTGCTTGGGATTTTCTTGAACGATGGACAACTGAATCCCTCCTGTCTGCTGGAGATCTGTTTTTGTCTGGAATGGAGGTGGGATGCGACTGGCGGTGCCTCAGCATACGTCACCGGTCACTCCAGAGACAAATCCGAAGAAGCCCAGGGTGCAGCTTCCTACCACAGGCCACATGCATGCAGCAACTATCTTCTTACTGTCTGCCCCAGAATCGTCTCCTCTAACTCTGGAGCGATTCCTCCTCGAGTTTAATCCCTTCAAAGAGGAGATCTGCTCGATTGTCATTGAAGTGAAAAATATCTCGGATGCCCTGAAAATGTTATCGGACATGCCGCAGATAACGTGACCTGAATAATTTCAGTGGAAAAAGGAGCAGATAAGATGGACTCCCTCATTACAGTAAACCATCAGCACCTCAAAAAGCTGGAAGCAAAAATAGAAGATTTGGAGGGTAGAAGTCGATGAAACAATGTTGCAATCATTGGGCTCCCCAAGAAGGAGGAAGGAACTGAAACCATTTTATTTGTTCAAATGCTGCTTGCTAAATTGGCTGGGCCCTCTCCTTTTGGAACTTCTTATATTTTAGAGAGATCCCACCGGGCATTACTTACAATGCCCTCGCCTAATGCTCAGCCACAACCTCTAATCTTTCGCTTCCTGAATTTTCAGGAAAAACAATATGTCTTGACAAAGCTGAGAGAAATTCAAGACGTCCTGTGGAAAGGGAAGAAAATTCAGGTCATGCAAGATCTGCCACCTACTGTTCGCCAGCGCAGAGCCCTGTTTCATCTGATCATCTCCAAATGCAAAGCAGCTGGAATCAAGTTTCGGATGGCTTATCCTGCAAGATTTCAGGTATTCCTGGATGGGTCCTGGTCATCGTTTGAGGAAACCGACCCAGCGATGGAGTTTTTCAAGAATAAAAGACCAGCTTTATTTACTGACCATTGATGGAGCCTGAGGATTGCAGGCATTTTCCTTGGGTCATTTTAAGCAAGAGAATCTATGTGGACAGCCCTTTGAGCATCTATTACTCCCGCTACCAAGTATCTCCTGAAGTTTGGCTTATTTATTGTGTTATTGGGACGGATGCTTATATTTTGACTTACCCCATATCATGTCTATGAAGACATGATATTCGGGCTTCACCCATAGTAAAGATACTGTCTCTGAGCCTCAAGCCTATATGTCCATCATTTGTCTCCTCGAAAGATAGACTTGTACAGTTCCGTCTTCTATTTATGACTGTACTGACAGAGGTTCCAAACTTTTCACTAAATTATTTTTCCCCTTTGCAGTATGCTCTGTTTTTACAATGATATTCCTGCTGTATTTACAATACTCTCCCCTTTTAACTGTCCCTGCACACTGTAACCTGTGTCCACAGACCCTGTTAGCGTGCCACTAATTTCTGGGCTATGCAGTTAATGGCCCTTTTTATTCATGTTTATTACCACCTGGGAGGCTGTTTTACACCCCCCCCCATATTATGGGAGAAGAATCATACTAAGGATTGTTTACATTATAGAAACTGATTTGTCAGCTAAGATGTTTTTAATTTGAAGTGTTAATTTAAGCTTCAAACTGGTATTGGGAACCAGTTATCTATTTTAGTACACGGGGAGTTATTTTCTCCTCTACAGGGAATTTTGGGTATTTCACCATAACTGAACCACAAGTGGAGGAACTCTGATGGTTTCCAATACACTGCTTGAAAGATCCCATTCATTCATTGAAATGAGAAGTCTTGAGCTATTGTCTTGTTTATAGTAGCCAGGTGGGTGGAGAAGGGGTTGTAATGGAAAGCTGATCACCATGGCCATTATGTTGGGGGTAGTTCCCATAGTTTCGTCTCTTTAATTGGTTTCAGGGATTGGGTGTGTTTCAAAGTTTTGTACTGTGAATTGTTATTGTCTATGTGGCCACTTTGGCCTGTGGGAGGGATGGGAGGTTTTGGGTGTGGATCTGGGGTAGAGGTGTGGGATTTCACTACTTGGGTTAAAATGGGAGGGACTAACAAGTACCAACAGGGAAACTTGGAATGGTTTTAAGCTGGTTATTAATCCTATGCAGTGGAGTGTTAGATTTTCACAAGTATGCTTACCATATGGTGTCATAATTTAAGTTCTGTTCATGGAATGTAAGGAGCCTGCCACCCTTTAAGTGCATGAAGCTACTTAAGCACTTAGGGGTTCTATATAGTGATGATTATGCTGCAAGAAACCCACCTTTTAGAACTAGAGGGCAATGTATTGAGGAGGCAGCAGATGGGACACGTGCTGCAGCTGGAGACAGCCGGAACAATAAGGGCGTGGCAATTTGCTAACCAGAGCTTTTCCTTTTACTTTTACACAATGCATACATGAATTCACCTTCCATCTCCAGTCCATGGCTCAGCTTCTAGGATCGACTACCTTTGATAAGCAAAGCACTCCTGACAGTAGACTGGAACCTGGAGTAGGCTGCACCAGTATCTTGCCTCCTCTCCTGACACTCAACAAGGTAACTGACCAAAATATGGAGACTATATGATCAATTCTAAAAGATAAGCAGATTACAGATAGTATTACCACATCCATAGATCAGTTTAAAGCAGACAACTGTGGCACGACACAATCACCATCTATGGAATGGGGGGGCCCTTAAATGTTTTATTCAGGGAGAACTTATTAAATTATCGATAGCAAAGAAAAAATGGGCAGAACAGGAGACTAAATTGCTACTGGATCAAATTAGAGACAAAGAGAAATACCTATCTAACCAAACTACTGGTTCAGAAAGAGAACTCCTTATCAAGTTACAGGATAAATACTCTGAGCTGTTAAGAGAAAGGCAGAAAGGGGCAATCCTAAAATCTAAAGCCCATTATACTGAACAGGGTGAGAAGGCAGCACATTTGTTAGCCTTCAGGCCCAGCAGCAAGAATCTTCAAGGTTCATTGTAGCACACAGCAAGAACCCCAAGGTCCCTTGCTGGTTCAAGCCAAAGAAATCTCCTATGAGTTTGAGCAATATTATAGAAACCTATATAGCCAAATATACAACCCCCCCCCCAGACCGCAGTAGACCACTACCTGGAACATCTCTCTCTGCCTGTTCTCACTGTGGTGCAGGCCGAAGGAATGTTAACACCTTTTATGGTGGATGATATTGTTAGGGTAATTAAACATCTCCCCTCAGATAAAGCCCCAGGACCTGATAGATATTTATCTAATTTCTACAGGAAATTCACAAAACAATTGCCCCCCTGGCTCCTGGCTGTCTTTCATAGTGTGCTGAATACTGGAGGGTTTGACCCCAGATTTCTGGAAGCCACCATTATAGTCCTACCTAAACCTGGGAGGAACCCATCCCATGTCTCAAGTCATCGACCCATATCACTACTCAACTGTGCCGTCAAAATTCTTGCCAAACTATTAGCTGAATGGATTGATTGGGTACTTCTCTCTCATAGGCCAAGACCAAGTTGGTTTCATGAGAGGACGGTCCACGACAGACAATTTGTGCCATTTATATCATGTCTTCTCTACAACTAGGGATGCCCCTTAAGCAATGACTTTGGTCTCCCTGGACGCAGAGAAGGCTTTTGATAGAGTGGACTGGCAATTCCTGTTTAGAGCCCTTCACAGATATGGATTTCTTCCCAGGTTTCTCTCCTGGATCCAGGTGCTATATATTGGTCCAACTGCACACATTTTCTGTAATGGAGTACTTTCCCCTAATTTCCCTCTAGCAGCAGGGACAAGACATGGTTGCCCTCTCTCCCCTCCTATTATTTAATTTGTATCTAGAACCCCTTTTTGTTTCTATACAGATATCACAAAGGATAAAAGGCATTAAACTTGGATCTTCTGAGGTAAAAGTAGCAGCATACGCGGATGACATTCTCCTGCACATTGCACATATTAAGCCCTCCTTACTGGGCCTACTACAACTAATTGACAAATACAGCTCGTATTCTAATTATAAACTTAATATGGACAAAACCTCTGTTTTTCCTCTTAATAATAAGGTATTTAAACAGGATGTGATGGATCTAGGCCTTACTTGGACACCAAAACCCTTAAATATTTAGGTTTGCAGCTCTCAAAAGTGAAATCAAATGCCTATACTGAACCTTCATGCCTTGTTCAAAACTATACAATAGGATCTAAATTGGTGGCAGAATCTCCCCCTAACTTTATGGGGGCGAATAAACATAATTAAAATGAATGTTCTCCCATGCCTCTTTTACCCCTTCAACCTCTTAAATCAATTGATCCCTAAAACATGTTTCAAATCTGCCCATACCTGTCTAACCCCAATTTTTATAGAAAGAGAAACCCCTGAGATGGGCCTTCCATAAACCAGCAACCTCAAAGACCCTGGGAGGGTTGAAATTATCACATTTCGGTATATACCACTGGGCCAGTCAATTGAGTAAATACATCCAGTGGACTGCTCCAGCAAGGCCTCCGGAATTGCTAGCTACACCCTGACATGGCTCAGAATAGAAAAAGAGATGATAACTGCAGCTGGTATAGCACCTGAAGCCTTGCTTTACATTAAGGTAGGAAGATTGCCCCCTGACCTCCGACATACAGTAATTGGGCATTCATTTCACTCACAACTTTCTGCTACCTTGAAATATGCAAATATATTAGCCCAGTACAACCTATCTTTCAAAACTCAACCTTATGTTGGTGGGAAGATGGTCCTCCCAACTGGCTCCCAAAATTGCGACACTGCATGACCAAAGACTTCCATACCCGGATAATGGCTGGATGCATACACCGAGATACTCTGTAAGTTTGGGCTAGCACAACGATGGGCATTCAAGGTTTATCAGATTCGATATATGCTACTTAACTACTTCAGTACTAACTCTATATCAGACACTACAGGTTCTTGGGTTCCTGTCTGTAGAGACCTAGCACTTGCCCCATGCTGTTTCCTCTATATATCGCCACTTTGTACTCCATGGTGTTTCCAGCAGTGATGGAATTTCTAGATATTGGACAAATCTTTTCCTCAATCCATCTCCAGATGGCCTAGAATCTGGGAGAACTGTCACACATTCATTACGCAGGATAGACTAAGACTGATGCAATTGCAGATATTAAATGATATGTATATGACCCCGTACAAACTGTATAAAATGGGTAGAGCAGAAGCCCCGTCAAGCAACAGGTGTAATGCAAGTATTGGCACTCTAATCCATATGTTCTTGGAATGTTCTAAAGTCTCTCTCTGTGGGAACTCATCAAATCAAAAATAGATCCTCCTAGGTTTATAGGATTATTTTACCCTGGAGATATGTCTGTTAGGGGACTTTTTGTGGCTTCCCATTAATGAATAGACACTATCATATATCTATTAAAATATATATTGGTTAAGAATGTAGTGCTCCGGCATTGGCAAGATTCCTTCCAGCTTTATATGGAATGGATCTAGGAGCTCATTCATAATCTCCATATGGAGAAAATGATGGCTAGCCTCTCAAATCGACTGAGGTCCTTCAAAAGAGATGGAAATGCTGCATGCTCTTTGTTCTCTGTAAATCATCAGATATGACTTCATTTAGCAAGGGTTAGATCATTCACTCTGTATACCTCCGTAAATTTATGGCGCTTGGGTGGGATGGAAAGGAGGGAGGGAAGGGAAGGAAGGAGTGGGGCTGGGGAGATGGAGGAGGGCATACACTTCTGTATCCTGTCTGTACATATCCGATGTAAGTTTGTTTGTTTTGTTTTTTGAATATTAATAAACTTTCAATTAAAAAAAAGATTGGAAACCCTAATGCCTCATTAAGGAAGTAAATCAGGGAGGGCAGTGGGCAACATCACCTTGATTTCAGCAAAGCCTTCAACACCATCCAACATAGAAGGCTGATTAACAAGATGGGTAGTCTGTGCCATGGGGCACGCTGATAAACTGGTTAGAAACTGGCCAACAGACAGGAGGTAGAGGGTGGTGGTAATGGGATCCAATCTGGGAGAGGGGATGACCAGCAGGGTACATCAAGGATCACTCCTGGGACCAGTCCTGTTCAATGTCTTCATTACAGACATTGCAAAAGGACTCAAAGGAAAGGTCTGCCTCTTTACAGAAGACACCAACATTTATAACAGAGAGAATACTCCAGAAGGGGTGGAGAAAATGAGCAGGGACATGGAGAGGCTTGTAAAATGGTCTGAGGAGTGGCAACTGAGGTTCAGTGCAAAGAAGTGCAAAATAATGCACCTGAGAAGAGGTAACCCTGGGAAGAGCTACCGGAATGGGGGGGAGGTGCTGATGATCAACAAGGAGGAAAGAGACCTAGGAGTTATCATTTCTGATTACCTAAATGTGTCAAAACAGAGCACAAACGTTGCGAGGAGGGCCAGTGGCATACTGGGGTGCATGGCCAGAGGTATCACTAGCAGAAGGTGTGAGGTGGAATGCATTGTATAATGCACTAGTGAGGCCTCACCTACAGTACTGTGTGCAATTCTGGAGGAGGCCAGAACTCTGCAAGGACATTGACAGGATGGAGGCAGTCTACAGTAGGGCAACCAAGATGGTACATGGCTCGTAACACAGAATGTTGTATGAAGCACTTCTGTGTGCTATGTTTGTTCCATTGTCTGTTCTCCTTTTTAACACTGTGCTGTATGAGAGCTTGTACTGACCTCTCCTGGGTGCTTCCTGCCATTGCTTGCACCAGGGCCTTTGTGATCTGTTTCACTCTGCAAATGTTTACAGCTTCTTCTAATGTTAAATCAGGATCAGCTAGAAGTTTCTCTTTAAGAGCATCATAGGTTACACTAAACACAATTTTTTTTTCTTCTGTTTGTTTGCCTTCCCAGCCTGCCATCCCTGACCCTTCAGGAGCCCCAAGGCAGACATTCCTCTACCTTCCACCCTGCCTGAATGACCCCCTGATCCCCATGGAGCTTCAGCTTAACCCCCGAGAGGGGATGGGGCAGAGTCCCTATGCCCCATCACTTACATTTCATCAGTTCGGGGGCCATCGGGCAGGTGAAATCACATTGAAGGCACATCTCCAGGGTTCCATCTTCCCGTGATGGCAGGCATTTTCCTCCTTTTCTCCCACCTACAGCGTGAGACCCTGACATCAAGACGTTGAGCGTGACATCACGCTGCATGGTGGCCACCATCCCCTACCACTAGGGAGGCTGAAGCGGTACTCGGGCCTCGCTCAAAGTCAGACAAAAATACGTGGGCTGTAGCATCAACCCTCTCTGGAGTAGGTGAGCTGTCGAGACACCAAGCCTATCTCCCCCTGGCCGATCCACCAGCGACCCAAGTCTGCTCTCGAACCTGGGTTGCCGGCGTGGAGCGAGGTGTGGCATCCAGCGCCTCAACCCCCAGTGCCACCAGGCTGGCTCACTAAACACAATTTTTGTCTCTTAGCATCAGGTCTTCCATGTCACCAAATTCAAAGTTCCTTGCTTTTTGTTTCAACTCAGTTAGAAATTGGTCTATATCAGCTGACTCTTGCATGGGGTTTGCTCAGAATTGATGTCTTTCAAACACAGTATTTTCCCTTGGATTGCAGTACTTTCTAAATGCTTCAAGCACTTCAGCCATTGTGGGTGCCTGAGGATCTGCATATGTTATGTTCATAGTGTTGTATGATTCTAATCCTTCATCACCAATATTGTAACAGAATAGCTATTTTCAGATTTCTCACTGACACCAGTTGTTGTCATGAAATTGTCATGTAAAGTTGCAGTCTTTGTTCCCATCTGCTCCAATTTTCACCAAGATTTCAGTTAACGCTTAAAGGATTGGGTGGCTTGAATTGCTCCATGACTAACACACACAACACTTTCAGTTCTAACTTCAGTTCTGTTTAAGACTGTGCAAATCTTCTTTTGCTATTTTTATTTATTTATTTATTTAGCTTTTGTTGACTGGGTAAGTGCACTAGACAAATCCTGCCTATTTTCAGGCACGACCCAGGGGAGGGGGATACAGATGAATGCCAACTGACCTTGAACCAGATTAAGCTGTTGGTGGTATTTTTAGCTATATTCTGGGTACTCACTGTTTTCTGGTCCTGGGTTCTCTGTATTTTATATTGTGTCTCTCCTGGATTGGCTTTCACTTCTGACACCATGTTGTATACTTTTCTGATACCTGTGATTCTTCCATTAGTTTCTGCAGAGTTTCACTGGAGACCACTATAGCAAACAGGAGCAGGATCGCAGAACAGATTCCAAGACTCATTTAAGTAAAACAGCTATCTTATATTTATTTTCCACTGCAATATTTATTTTCCAACTGCATAACATAACTAAGTAAGCTCAGCAGACACACTGGAGTCTTGGCCACACTGTCTCAAACTGGTTATACGTGCACTCTATTTCCTGAGTGCATGACTCATACTTAAGGAGTCTTAAAGAGACAAGACCATATATTACACAGACCCTATTAGGAGAGATTAAAGAACCTTGATATGTACTCACTGGAGGAAAGGAGGGAGAGCGGGGGGACATGATAGACATGTTCAAGTACCCTCAAAGTCATAAACAAGGTGCAGGGGCAGACTTTATCCAATGTAGAAGGAGTACAAGAATGAGGGGGCATGATATGAAATTGGCTGGGGGTAGATTAAGAGGAAATATGAGAGCAGTTTTCTTCACAGAGAGGGTGGTGGTCACATAGAATAATGTGCCATAAGAGATGATGGGAGCAAGCAAGGCAGATGGTGGTGGTAAATAGGATCAAATCCAGGGAGAGGGGAGTAACCAGCGAGGTAACTCTGGGATCAGTGCTGGGACCGTTCCAGTTCACTTCCTTCCTGCATTTATGGTGCAGCTTCAGCCAAGTGGCACCTGATGCTCTCATTGTTTCCTCCTCGCTTCCCTGAAGCCAGTACCTGTACCAAACACCACTGCAAATACTTGCAAGTGAATGTTCGGCATTGACAAATGCTTATTTTCCCCTAAGACTATTGAAGTTATTCTGAGAACAGGATAACTTTCCTTATGCCTCATGTACACAGGTTGGGTTTCTGCAATTGACATCATCTTCTCTGCGTGTGACCGCATCAGCAGGTTTATATTAATGACAGTATCTGACTTACTAATAGCAACTTTTATTTTCAAAGGTTGTGTGGGAAAATGGGACAGTGGAGGGGGAAATTAAATAGTGGGGGATATCTGGGAAGGAGAAGAAGAAGATGACTGTGATGTCACAAGCAAAGAAATTGTAATTGCATGTGTAAATAAACAGTTTAGGGGACAATGATGATGATTATTTTTATGTCTATGAATTAAAAGGGAATGATACATACCAAAATATTTAAAACAGCTGAATTTTGTATTTTATTAAGGTTTTGCCTGACATTAGGAGGTCTTTAAATACAGCCTTGCTTTTACACTATGTAGTCTAACATCTCTGAAGTGAATAACATGTGACATGGCTGTGGGAGATGTAGAACACAAGACACCTGCCTGGTATCCTGCTTGTTTGAGGACTGGGACTAAACCAGAAAGCAGAACAAAAAGCACACCATGTCAGATGCTCACAGACATTCACACACAGGTAGGGCATATGAGGACTTAGTGTTAAAACAGAAAATTGCACTGTTACCCCCCCAACCCCACTATGCAAGGCATCTTTGATAATATAATATAATGCATTTATAGGCTACTAAAATCCTTTAACCTTATTTGTTGAAACACATCACTTGAATGTTGATTATTTTCTTATAACCACTCACCTCACCTGAACTACATTTTTTTAAACAAATTAAAGGCCATCTTATAGGTTGGATCACACACCCAGGGTGTGATGTTATAAAGGAACAGTGCATGTTTCAGGTAGTTGCAGCACTTGGCTATGCCTTGTACCTTATAGCTGAGCATTATTTCCATATACCGACACACCCTGTCATATGTTATCACTTACTTACTTGTTTGATATTATTCCAACCAAGATAATGTGATAGCTGCAAAAATCTCATTTGCAGGAGGGTCCCAGGGAGGACAGTAACAGAAAACAGGTTACTATAGTCTAGCAGGAATAATTTCATACATGCTGAATTATCCAAGCCCCCCCAAAATTACTATAAAGTTAAGTACATCCAAACAGTAAACAGAGTAAGCTAACAAAACAGAGTCATAGCAAATAAAGAGCATTAGCATTATTATGGAACATTACTATGGTTTATGGTCATATCATACATAGGTTACACTTTAAGTGTCAGTTAACTACACTGTATTTACAATGTAACTACACTGTAACTGCATTGCAGTTGCATGCAACAATCATGTAACAACAGTGTAATTACCTCTGTTGCATGTAATTAATGATTAGCAAATCATCATGATGGAATTAAGGCTGGCTAAGCTTTAAGGAGAATTTGACTCATGATTTTCTAATAGCTATAATGAGATCAAATCAAATGGGAACAGTCAGCACTAACAACCCCAAGCCCATGTATGGGCTGGTCCCAATTTGCACTTTATGTAAAGCATTTCTGTTTTACTATCTGTTTTCTGCAGTATAGTAAATTGTATCAGACTGTTTCTGTTCACTTGCAAGCTGACATTTTCTGTAACTCAAATCCCAGAATTCCTGCAACTGACATCAGAGGAGGGCTGCAGCAGTGGGAGATTCAATAGCCTGCAGCGATGTTAGACTTTTATGAACTCTGATCTTTGTTGGCTGGCTGGCTCTGCTGTCCTCCATCTCAGAGAAATGTACTTAGCCCTGGGAGAACAGGGGAACTGGTAAATATCTGACTGGATCATATAAAAGCTCTAACATGCATGACAGGCTATTGAATCTCCTATTGTTGCAGCCCTCCTCTGATGTCAACTGCAGGGGATTCTAGGATTTGTAGTTATACTATGCAGCAGTAAAAAAAATTCTAACTGTAGTAATGATTGTCTTCTGATAGATCCATTAGCAAACCAATACAAAAACTGCATAATTTCCACTCTGAGATGTTGCCTTAGAGAATTGGAATGGTACTGTGGAATCAGAACTTCATTCAAACGTTGCTGTGTGCTGCTGCTCCTTCTCGTGTTCTAATGTCAGATTTGTGCCAAAGAGCAGAAGGGAGCAATGGCATCTTGTCTAATCTACAATGTTTATAATAAAGATAACGAGCAAAAATAAGCACACATATTGAAACATTTTTAAGTAAACTTACACAAACATTTTTAAAACAACAACCCAAAAGGCAACAGCCATGTGGCACGCTTCAACAAACCATTCAAAATGAAGAAGGACATTAGATTGTTGGAGGGGTGCAGCGTAGGGCAACAAAGGTGATCCAGGGACTGGAGGGAAAATCCTATAAGGAGAGGATGGGAGAGTTGAACATGTATTCCCTGGAGAAGAGGAGGGATGGGGGGATATGATTGAAACCTTTAAATACTTAAATGGAATAAACAAGATTCACACAGAAGAGATTTTCAGATCAAAGGAGGAGGGACATGAGAAGACATCTGCTGAGATTGGAGGGGAAAGATTCAGGAAGGAAATCAGGAGACACTTTTTCACAGAAAGGGTGGTAGACAAGTGGAATACTCTGCCGAGGAAAAGGTATCCTGTGGAGCAGTGGGTGGATTTAAGAGGGGTGAGACAGAGTGAGGGAGTTGTTATAGGGAAGAGAGGGAGGGTGGGGCAGCTGCAGGTTGAGGGACTAGCTGCATAGTCGAGGAGACTCGATGGACCGTGAGGCCTGTTTCTGCTGGTATTTCATATGTTCATACGTAAAATGTGAAATGTGTAAAACAATATTTGAAGAGGCACTGTCAGCTTTTAGCTGACTTTTTGAGCCCAAGTTAAAAGCAGTGCCAGCACATATAATTATCCTGAATATGATAGTCACAGTCCCTGTTTAACTCAAAAAGCACATGTACAGTGCATGTTTTTCCCCCGATTTTAGTATTTACAGTTCCTTGCCAAGTGAAATCCTAGGCAGTCTGCACCAGATCCAGATCTGCACTTATAAACTTGTGCATGAATGAGTTTTGATTTTTTAAAGACATTCAAGATAAAGTGATATTTCAATAGAGGGCACTATCCTGAGACTTACAAAGTGATTGCACTTCTGAAATGAGCACTCATTCTTATGCTTAGTGAAACACCCCAAGTATACATATTATATATTATAAAGCACTACAGGATTTTTATGTATGAAAAGCATACCTTTGTAGTGCAGTGAATGTTTAAAATAAATTAGAATTGTTTTATGCTTTTGTTACCCTCCCCCAGTTCAACAAATAATGGTACAGTCCCATTTAGGTAGCTATCTCACGATGTGAAGGTGCAACATGGCAGTGGTACCCACTTCTTATTGGAGGATGTTGTTTTGTTAATCTTTCAGTTTTGAGATCATTTATAAAATTATTTTTGTAAGAGCTGGCAAACTCTGAGCAGGTCACTGAGGTTAGCAGCAGAGCAGCAGGATGACAGAAGCACCAGTGAGTGAGAGCCATGAGGTCACTGAGAATCAGTTGAGCAGTGTGCGTGATGCATCATCTGTACCAAGAAAAAGAGGTAACGCGTTTTGGCCTCCTTACTGGTCAAAACTTCTGTAGTGCTTTATAATATATTTCATGTAGTTTTCACCTGGCAAAGTGCCTGCCTTCACCCATTGGAAAATTGGTATAGTAACACTTCTCTGGGAAATGGCCACTATATGTAGTTCACCAGATCACTGGCGTTGACAGTCTGGTGTTACAATAGAACTGTACATCATCAGTTCATTCATTACTGTGGCAGGCACTGAAGAGCGAGGGTATCTGCTGCAGCACAAGACTGTGCTCTTCTTTTGCAGGAAAGATACCACCAACCACCACCTAAACATACCACCAGCAGCTTAACCTGGTTTAATTTCGGCTGTTTACCATCTGTATCCCCCCAGGTCACCCCGCAAAAAGGGAGTGCTAGCCTCAGTGGACCTACCTGGTCAACAACATTCAATCAATCAATGAAGATTTTACTTCATGTGACTTTGTGGAGGAGGGTTGTTAAATAGATACATAGACACTGTCGGCAGATAAGGGCCTACGGCCCACCCAATCTGCCCATTTGAGCTTGTAAGTTTACTTTATGCTTTCCTAGAAGTCTGTTGACATTTAACCCTGACCTCCATAATTCCTTTATGTCTATCCCATGCATTCTTAAATCCCATGATTGTTTCAGTCCCCACCACTTCCTCTGGCAGGGTGTTCCACTTGTCCAGCACCCGTTCTGTGAAGAAATTCCTCCTCAAGTTTCCTCTGAATTGTCCTCCCTGCAACTCTCTGCAAATGTTAAATGCTGCCAGAGGGTGGAGGGGTGGAGGTTATGCTTATGACTGTTGGGGACTGGAATTGGGTGCATGAAGTGGGTGCTGGGGAATTGAGCACAGGATTCTTTCTTCAAATTTCACTTTAATGAGATGAAGTTGTCAAATTTACAGACATCACTGGGACTGTGGGGTGAGGGAGGGTTTTAGACAGTGGAGGTGGTGGTATAAAATTATAAAGGGTTAAGATGGGGGAAGGTGGTGAGATATGTGTGTTACACTGGTTGGGTGTGGGTTTTTCATGTAAATTTTTTTTTTTTTATTTTGTTGCTCCAGGTCAGGGTGAAGTCTTGAAACTCACATAGTGTGCCATTCTAAACTCTGCACCAATGTTACCAGTGAAGTTTAAAGGAAATGTATACAATTCCCTATAAGATTATTTCAACAGTTACTGTAGAAATTGGTTTGATAGGATTCATTTAGCAAATGACTTTGATAAACACTGACAAAATCTACCTAAATAGGGATATGTATGCATCCATTTTGTGGACAGGAAGGCTGTTATAATGATGTCACTGACTCAAAAGTGTGCATCACAGTAGGTAAGAACCCTTGGGCTATGCTGATTGGGGTCCTATTACACTTTTTATTTTTGGTACAGTGTAACAATAGAAACTGTGGTTTTCCACACAGTGTAACATGATCCCTGTCTGTAGTAGGATTTTGTTTAAAACCTGTTGCACTGCATGCTGTCAGAGCTGGTGAGGCAGTGACATCATCACAGCATCCTTCCTGTCCACAAAATATATTCCTCTACATCATACTTTTAGACATATTTTTTCTATTTTACTGAAGACATTTGCTAACTAGAACCCAGCAGTTTGCATACTGAATCTATGCCATAACCATTACAGTAATCACGTAGGGAATGGCATGCATTCCCTTTACATTTAAGCTTCATTTTAATTTAAGCCGCAGCTCTGTCCACTTCTCCCTGTCCCATCCTACCATGATCATCTACATCAAAGCTAACTGCAGAAGCTGCACTTGGAACTGCATGGTAGAAGCTTCATATGCACCATTTCTCCCCCTTTATCTCCCCTCCCATTTTCGCCTCATGTTTTCTACCCAACAAATGATTCTATAATGCAGGATGTGGCACAAACTATGATGAGAATAATGTGTACGTCAAAGATTAGACAATCATGTAACATGACATTGTGAGAGGTAGACAACAACTGAAGACATTGAGAGCACCCAACCCCATTGACAGACCCACGGAGAGACACTAACTCAAGAGACCTAACACACTCTCAGGTCTCGTACAGCAGCCTACTTTACTTTCACTCATTGTTTGCTTTACAGACTGACTAGCTGATTCACGCAAGGAGCAAAATAATAAAAAGATAGATTTTTTTATTCAGTCTTTGGTACTGGGTAAGGCCCACTAGGCACAAGTGCCTGTCTTCAGGGGTGACCTGGGAGCACTGGGAGGTTAAGTGACTTACTTAGAGTCACATAGTATGCAAGTGGAGGTTGTGAGAATCATACTCAGGTCTGGTTTTGCTGGATGTGCCAAGCTCGTTCACACCTCATTCCTCTAACCTCTAGGCTATAGTGCCAGCCAAGATTTAGAGCCCTTCAGCACCAGCAGACAATAATATAAAAATTAACTGCTAAAGATAACCTGAAAAAATCCCCAGTTCTGTTCCCTGCTAGGTTGATCCTAAAGCCCCTAGCTTGCTGCAGGCTATAGGACACCCACACTTCATGACGCACTCCTCACTGCTCCAGCTCAGAAATTAATACTGGCCTGCCCTGCACAGAAACTATAGTTAACTGCTGTTAACTAGCTAACTACAACAAAAATAATGAATGATTCTCTGAGGCTTTCAAAGCGGGTTTTGATTGAAACATATCGTTTTTCAATATAACTAAAGAGCTCTGTCTCTAGTGCACACACGTCCTTCTCTGCTAAGAGACAGCTAACAATGGCACCCAGTAGGACTGTGCAGAATGCAAAACTCCACAGGTGGAATTTGTGTGGAATGGCAATTCTATTTCTGAAATGTTTTTTCAGAATTCCTTTAAATTCCATTGAATTCTGAAAAGCATTTCCGGGTAAATCGTAGAATATTTGTCCATGGCGCATGTAAACCTCAGAAGAATTTCCCACGGATTAGGGAAAAATAATTCACAGTTTGTTTAAGCTGCAGATTGTTACTCTTAAAAAAAAAAAATTTTGCTTGTGGAATGTCGGAATTTGGCTGCCAACAGTATTCTGTAGAATTTCCTGAAATTCCATGAAATTCTGTTCTGTCAGAATATGACCGTTCTGTCAATAAGTCTATCAATCAATCAATCCTTTATTTCTAAAATGCGTTTTTCCAAAGCCAAAGCACCTGTACACAAAAACTATATAAATAAACATTTAAAACAATCAATATTTACCAAATAAAATAAAATATCCATTATCAATAAATTAAAATCATGCACCAAGCATGAAGTCATGCACTAGAGTCTGGAAATCCCTGACTAAATAAATATGTTTTTAAAGCTGTTTTAAATCTTTGGACAGTCAGGCACTCTGGAATCCAATGAAGTAGAGAATTCGACAGGGTGGGAGCTGCAAAAGTGAAAGACCGAGCCCCAGATGTCTTTAAACACACCCTGAGAATCTCTAGCAATCCCTTGTCAGAGGAGCTGGAGTGGGTGAAGGGGGCTGTAGGGACAAAGGAGATCTTACAGTACACAGTACTAGCCCTGAGAAATGGGCAGCCTGAGGAGATCATGGTCCTCCGCATCACTGATTGGTTGCTGCAAGTCACGCAACTTTCGGCTCAGTGTGTTATCATGGAAATAAATGCTATGTCAAGCTGTCAAAGTACAACAGAGCCAAAGGAAGTCAGGAAACTTTGGACCACCATAACCCGAAGAGCTACTGATGTCTGAAAGAAAACTTTAAAAAACAAAATAATTTGGTACAATTCTTTTTTTATATACTTTTTTTTGAGAGAAATTCAAATTCATTACATCCAATTTGTCTAATAACACATCTAAAAAGTCAACTTCAAATGCTGCAGTCCCAAAAAGTATAAAGAGTTTTTTTTTTAATTTTTGGTGGATCTCTAGTTTACTATTATATAAATCAAAATCAAAAGCCCATATCATTAATGGAAAAGAATAGTTACAACTTTTCCCATGCTCCAAACTTTAATCATCCCAATGAAGAAAGAAAGTTATAAAGCTTATCGTTCAGGCAGCTACCAATATCTTATTTAGGTAGAATAAAGCTGACCAGCCAGCAATTCAAATCCCAATATAAAATCAGGCAGACATAGGAATGCGTTGAATATTGTCCACTGCTTCCTCATCTTCTTGCTCGTCTGAGTCGAAGACAAAGTCTGTAGGTAGGGCAATGGTGTTTTTTCATAAAAAGCTTGTGCTGCATCCACATCAAGAAAGAAATAATCTTTATTCAGAAAGGTAACCTTCAGCTTTGCAGGAGACTGTAGAACAGCAGACATACTTGATTGCAAGAATTCAGATCTAACAGTTAAAAAGCATTTCCTTTGTCTCTGAGTTGCAAGACAGAAATCAGGGTATAGGTGAATTTCGGTATCATTGTACATAAATCCCTTTTTTTCTCTCTAGCAGCTCGAAGAATTTTATTCCTTTGAATATTGGACATAAAGGTACAAATCACATTCCTTGCCTCTGATTGGGATTGAGAGGTACCTTTCTAACTGCAATTCCTTTTTGAACTGCGGTCTAAATACCGCTTCCAACACAACAGGTTGATCCGATGAGGTAACTAATGTTAATATCATTTCAATTCCTTGCTTCAACTCTGAATTCGGTATCTTTGAAGAGAGTTCAAGCAACATAAATTTCTGAGCAGCAAGGTGATTTTGATTTTTTTCTAACTTAGCCATGATGTTCAGCTGTTCATCAAGAGAGACGTTAACTGCTCCCTCTATGGTTAGGACCCTTGCTGCAAGTTTTTCAGTACATTTTTCTGTAGATTCAACCCACTCTTCAATAGTAGTCATTCTGGTCTCAATATTTCCACAGCGAGCAGAAATATCTGTGAGGGACCTCTGCACTTTTTCAAATGAATCAAGAATTTGAGTCGACTCGGAATTCCACAAAGAAATTCTGAATTGAAGCCGAAGTTGGCTTTGCTGTTGTCTTTGCCTTTGTGCCCACCTCTGGACATGACGCTGCAGGGGAAGTCCTTTCTTTGATCTGGAGTGGCAGCCCAGCTGTCCCCAGTTGAAGAGGTAGCTTCCCCACAGCGTTTTTTTTGAGGAAAAATACTTTTTCCAAGGATTCAGCTCTAATCTCTGCTCCTTCTTTCATTTTTGCATTTTTCTGTGTGGCCATTTGACCAGAAAGCTAAAACAATGCAGGAGAAAAAGCAGTTTGAGGAAGCAAACAGCAGAGCTATGGGAAATAATGTGTGGCCATGTTGCTCTCTCCAGCGCCCCCAGTTAGGTACAATTCTGCTTGCATTCCATATATATTCTATATATTTCTCCTTCCCGTTATTTATTATTGAGGAAATTTGCTTGAATACAAGATCTTTAGCCTTGAGAATTCCCTTAGACTTCATCTGCCTCTATAACTTACTCCCAACTTCATGCCACAATCCTCTGTTGTGGCATCACAATCTGTTGACATGGGAGTAACTATGATGCCACAAGCAGTGCATTATGACCTCAAGTAGGGATAAAACAACATGAATGGATGAACTCCTTAGGAGCAAAGATCCTGTATTCATGCAAATTATCTAAATAATACATAATGGGGAGGAGAAATACAGAACTAATGTGAAATGAAAGCTGGACTGTGCCTAAATACTATGTTTGGTTAAAGTTCTCCTGAAGGTGTCAGCTGCTCTTTAAAGTTTCAGTTTTCAGCAGGTCCACTTAACACAACTCTCGAATCAGCTCACCCTAAACTCCCACCCCACACTGCCAGTGCTGGTGTTGACAAAAGTAGCATAATTATATTATTCAAAAATAACAGGCACTAGCAGAGTAGTAATATAGTATGTTTACCTGAATTACTTACCTCTGGGTGAGTCCAACTTAAGGGTGTTTTCAGTAGTTATTAACACGGCCCAGTGTTTACTGCGGTAAAGTGAACCTACATTCTGTGGCAGGACCTCATACTTTCTTCTGCAGAACAACTGCTGATTCTGCGGCCATTCTGTGGCAGATAAATTGTGGCTAAACAGCGTACCTTCAAAGAGATTAAGTCTTAGTTAACCCTTTGACTGCCTTCATGCAACCAATCTGCTACACTGAAAGTGGAACAGTAGGCCATTTAACAGTATGTAGTCTTCTTATCACATATATTAAATTGCAATATCCCAAACCTGGCACAGTCATGGGCATCAGTGTTCCCTTTTAATGAATTTTCCCTCCCACCACAAATTTGAAGGCTCATCTGCTCTTCTTCTGGAAATTGGTGGCCTTTGCTGTTTTCCTAGGCAATAATCAGAGGAGGACATACACACTTAACTAAAACCACACAGAAGGCAAAACCTGCTTGGATTTCTTCTGGTTTATATTTACAGTTAGCAGATATAAAGAGAGACTCTAACTTGAAAGCCATTTTATTTCTGATTTTGATCAACGTTCTTTTAGATTATTATTTTTTTAAACTAGGAATTCCCCAGTTGCCTTGCAACAAACATGTTGGCCCAGATATTCAAACAGCACCCAAAAAGTGCGCAATAGCAGGAGCAAGCTCAAGTCTATTGTGCCCATGCACAAGAGACACGATATTCAAAAAATGAGCAGGCCAAATTGCGCCTACAGCCAACGACTGAATATTGCACCACCTGCACCATAGCACAACTAGGGAGGGGAAGCTGAGCAGATCTGATGCACCATAGCGGAACAAGGGATATTCAGCTGAGCAGTCCAGAGGCTCCATAGTGCAACCAGGGAGCTCCCCAGCTGCAGAGCAATGTAACTGCACAATCAGGGAGGTAGGGGGCCACCACCCATGCCACAGATGGGCACAGCAACACACAGCAGAACAGACATCGTCCCCCTATACCCCAAGCCCAGCACAACTGGGGGAGGGCTGGAATAACCACTGGTCCAAGGAGACAAGAAACCAACCCACAGCCTGGCCATGGTGCTCCATCACACCTACCGGCAAGCTGTGACTGGCACACAAGGACGGCAGACCACCCTGTGCCACACCATCCCCCCCAGTGCACAGCACACCCTGCACCATGACCCCCAGACACCCCCCCATGAGCAGTGACCCACCACTGCAGGAAACCCCATGCATGCCACCACCCCCACTGTGTCAATGCAACCCTGTGCACCACAGAACCATGCAAGCCAGCCCCACCATGAGCACCCATCAGCAGGTTGCAGCACACAGCAATGCAACAACGGCAGACACAGTGCCACCAGCACAGTCCCCCCGAAGTACTGCTGAGAGACCGACCATGCGTTGGCACAAGAGGTACCCCATATGGGAAGGTCGTGTCCTTGACACCACCATCAGTGGTACAGCACCCTGCACAGTATTCCAGTGACACACCCCGACCCACCACTGGCCACAACAGCCAGCACAGACACCCACAGTGGTGCATGGAAGCATGCACCACACGGATCTCTACACAGGTATGGACAGACACCCACCCATACCCAAGGACACAACAACACAGGGGCCTGTGGTGGGGCAACCAAGCCCCATTGGGCCCATGTGCTGTGTACACACAACCCATAGTCCACCATGGCACTGGAGTGCCAGCCACCCTGCGTAGGCACCATGGACCCGTACACCACCAGTAGTCACCCGGAGCACAAGCCACAGACAGTGGGGCACATCCCCTGCAACACGCACAAGCCACAGCATGGAGGTGGGACAATTACCGTGTTGCCCACAGTGCCACTTGAGCCAGGCATGCACCACACCAGTGACATGGGCCACCCAGCAAAAAGTGACGGGTACAGTGTCCGCCCTGCAGGGAATGCCAGCAGACCATGCAGGTCAGAGACAGGCATGTGTGTTGGCTGCACAGGCCATGGACGGACCGATGGGTGCGCCATGGACTCAGAGCACGCGCCATGGACCACTGCACACAGTCATCCAGTGCACAGGGAACAACACACACAACACAGACACTGATTGATATCTACCCCCACACCATAGTCACCTCCACATGGACACACACACATACCCATGACTGCACCACCCCTGATGCCATGCACACTACTGCAGCTGAGCATCTATAGCCCGCTGCAAATCAGAGACCACCACAGTATTCATATAAAATTCAAATGTATTGTAAATATAAAACTGAGCTATGTACAATAATAAAAAATATGTACAAGCTTAGGGTGGGGGACACAAACAAGGTGGAGGTGGGCAGGAGGAAGGGGTGGACAAATGGGATGGGATAGGAGGGGTGTGAGGGTGGGTCCAGGGGTAGGGGAAGTCAGGACCAAAGGACCGACATCACATCCACCGTTCCTGGCTCTGGGACCTCCTGCCTCTGTGGCACCGCAGCACCCCAGTTGCATCAAGCCTCCTCAAGATCTCCACGGACTCGCGGGCCAGATGAAGGAGCTCCCTTAAGGTGTCCCTAATTTCATGGAGATGTCGCATACCTAGGACAAGGGAGCACAGTCAATAGGTGTGAATGCACAACCCCATACAGTCTGCCCACTGTGCATGGCATACAGCCATGGGACATACCACTGTGATGGTGTGTGACTACCCACAGTGATCACATCCACAGGACCTGCCCACCCAGGTGCATACAGCCATATGGAATGCTGCACACACCCACCGGCCATGTCATGCACAGCACCACCATGGCTGTTTAGTGACATGGCTATGTGGTGCAAAGGCAGTGGCACAGTCATGCACCTGGTGCACGCAAGGACCACCAGTGACACACACACAGACATGCATTGCCACTGGACAGTGTTGACTGTAACAAGTGGCGTGCATGGCAGTGATGTCGATGAATGGTGGCCATGCCCCACTGCCCACCCTGTCACAAGGCATGCAATACTAATCATGGAGGTATGGCACTCACCCTTATCGGGCCTGTCAGGTGGGCGTTGATGGTCCTCGGCCCACCTAGCTGTGTTGTCCTCACCCCTCCGCCGCTCTGCCCGCACCCTGCAGATTTCATCCAGGCCTGTGGGGAAAATAAAGGAGAGAAGAACATCAGTACATTCCCGAAGCAAAGTCCCCCTGCCCAAGGTGTGTGCCTTCCCACCCAGCCAGACCCACCCACCCCACACCCTGTGACACACCACCACAGCCAACCCCATATGGTCCTCTCCCATGTGCTGGACACATACAACACTGTGACTCATATGGATGATAAAAGTGTGTTGACAGAACCCCTACCTGGACGTGGCACCATGCCCCTTCTGGCACGTGACTGCAGTCGGGCCAGTAGCTTCGGCTCCCTCCTGCGCAGGTCACCATAGCGGTGCCTGCACTGCTCAGCTGAACGCCCCATCCTGTGGCCTCTTCCAGGGCAGTGGCCACCTCCTGCCACACCTGGGTCCTGGCCCTGTCCAGGGGGACCTCCCAAAGAGAGGCCCATGGTGTGGTTCAACTATAGCCACCAGATTGGCCAGCTCAATAGTCCGATCCATTGAGCAGCTCAGATCTACCGCCATTCCAGCAGCTATAGTAGGCAATATGGGGCTCTTCAGCGCGGCCCCCCACATGCAGATGCTGCATGGTACAGCGCTGCCATTCCCTATTGTGCTGTTACCGAACAGCGCAATAGAGGTGCACCTATGCCTGACGCATGGCGCCAAGGGAGCAAAGGTCGGGCACAGGGTCAATTGTCTCTGGCGCAAGGCCACGCACAGTGCCATCGGATGACAATGCATGTAGCATGATTGGCTGTCTGTGTGCCAGCGCCATAGCGGACTACCGGGCAGTTGGGCGATTGCACCTATGAAGGCCCAGTGCCACAGCGCCATGTAGTGACCATCGCTATAGCACCACTGGCACAATGGTGGCCGTGCCCTACATTGCCTACTGTGCACAGCACATCATCAGCATGGCAGATGCCTGCATCAGCAACCCGGGCATGTGCAGTGAGGTGTACTACGCATGCCACAGAGCTGCGCCATTGGCTCAGCACATTTAACACAATTGCGCAAAGCCCAACAGCACGATATTCAGCCGTCATATGCAAATCATCTGATCAGCCATTCAATGGTGCAGCACTGCAATTTGCATCTAATTAAAGTTGCTCCTCGCCTCATTTGCATGGATTGCACTATAAAGGTGCGACAATGTGCTGCAGTGACCATAGTCAGTTACTGCAGTTTATTGGTGAGTTGCATGCTGTTTGGGAGTGTGGACTGTGGATTCAGGGACATGCATGGGACTGCACAGTCACAGGTAACAACTGCCATTCTTACAGACTACATAATGACCAAGCACGTTGTTGGAGAGGAGGAAAACAGTGGTGGGAGGAGGACGACGAATTTTACAAAGGCCAAAACCAAGGCCCTTTTCGAGGCCTACCTGGATCAGGAGCCACTGCTCAGTGGACGGCGGGGAACCCCTCAGGCCCATGCTGCTGCATGGGAGGAGGTGGCACGTGCTGTGAACCTGCATGGCAGCCACCAGCACTCCGTGCAGGAGTGTAAGAAGAAGATGGGCATGGACAGGAGGAGGGTAAAGAGAAGGTAGCTGCCATCAGGGCAGCATGTGCTGCAACAGGTGGGGGACAGCTGGAGGTGGTACAGCTCACCCCAGCGGAGGACAGGCTTGCTGGAAGCATGCAGTGAAGTGCCATTGAGGGTGTTCTGGGTGGTGGCTTCCAGATGGGTGGTGGCCCATCACTGCATGGTAAGTCATGGTCTGTCTGGGGGGGGCAGGGTAGGTCACACGCAGTAACGCGACTTTGCTTTCCCTTACAGATCCTGAGCATCTGCATGGATCAGCGGTGGTGGGCCAGTCCACTGTGGACAGTTGGATGGAGTCGGAGGTGGGACCATCCACCTCCACAGGTATTTGTGGATCAGTGCGACAGTGGGCCACCTGGCTGTCCACACTGATGTCATTGTGACAGGTGTGGAGGAAGCCCTGCCTGCATCCCAGCATGCTGGCATCCACAGATGCCAGCACGCTGTGGCTGTGGCCGGGGCAGAGTCCGGCACCAGTGATGATGACACGACCGTCCATGGGCAGTGACACGTGTGTGCCACAGGATGGACACACAGCAGGGCAATTTGCGCCCATGGCTGTGGGTGGTGCCACCGTGGAGGCCTGCATGTCAGCACAGTCCCAGGCTGTGCCTGTCAGCACCAGTGGGGCAGCACTGGTGTCTGTTCAGGACAGTGGGATTGTTGCGGCCACTGCGGTGGCACCACTGAGCCCTGGAGCATGGCAGCCAGAGGGACAGCATCAGCAGTCGCCCACTGGGCTTGAGGGTACAGGGTTCAGTGGCGGCGTCTGTGCACCACCTGTGGACATGCCCAGACCTGGTCCTGGTGCGCAGCACCCACCCTCAAGGGGTGCTGAACATCAGGGCCTTGCACACCCTGAGGGACAGGATGCCGAGGAGGCTGATGACCTCTTGGACAAGCACACCCGCCTACTGTGAGTATCAGTCCAGCAGCAGATGTGGCTTGCGATGTCCGTGGATGCACTGTGTGTGGCTCTGGATTGGGCAGAGGAGCGTCGCAGCAGGGACACCGAACAGATCCTGACACAGATGGACCATTTGCGGGAGGATGTGACCGCTGCCATTGACAGGCATGCACAGGCGTTCATTGCTGTCATGGCCACAATGGGCACACAATCAGGTGCCCATGTGTCGCGGATACCATGCAGTGCACTATCCATGCCCTGTTCCCGGCATCATGCGACTACCACCCTGTCTACCCTGGGTTCAGCTGCGGGCACCCCGAGCACTCCTGGTGCAGGCATGTTCGGTGTGCTGCAGACCCCTGTGCGGGCATGGTCGTGTTCACACAGTGGAACCCCTGGGGGGCCATCGGTGCCACCCCATGAGGCCAGTGGTCAGCCTGCCAGTGCTGGCGGGTCTTGGCTGGGCCACCCACGCATCCATGGTTGCCGTGGCACTGTGTCGTGGGACTGACCTGTCTCCCAGTGTGGCTACTGTCTGGTGCTGCCCCGTGTGCATTGTGTGTGTAAGTGGGCAGTGCACGGGCAGGTACCCGGCCCTGCACATGGACACACAGTCCACCTGCACACCCTCCCAGCTGCTGTCCGCAGTTGCATGTGCATGATGATGCCTGCATTGCGCTGTACACCAATGTGCAATGGTGCTCAGCATCTGACACACGCACTTGGACAGGCAGTGGGCATGGTGGCCTGTGGACATGTGTGTTGCTAGGGTGTGCATTCTGGGTCAGTGTGCCTTCTTCCCTCTGTGCACGTTTGTTGTGTTGTGTGTGTGTGTGTGTGTGTGTGTCCTTCGGCATGGCATATTAATCCTCACCCATCCCTGGCTGTGTGTGTGCCTCTGTGCCCTGCCACTTCTCTTGATGGCATGCACCCCCGGTGTGTGTCCCTGCATGTTTGTGGGTTGTGCCTTGACCACTGGTGGTTGCGCATGGCCCCATGACTTACCTGGGTTGGCTGAAGTGCTCCTCCGTGATGGTGTCCCGGTGCAGCTGTGCCAGCCAGAGCAGTCGGGGATCCCATCGGCCAAGGGGGGGCTGCCCATCACCATCATCACCGGCATCCCCATCGTCCCCATCACTGTCCTCCTCTTCGACCTGTACGGCTATCCCACATTCGTTGGTCATGTTGTGCAGGATGCAACAGGTCAGGAATAGCCCACTGGCCTTTGAGGGGCTGTACTGTAGGGCACCGCCAGAGGTGTCCAGGCAATGGAAACGTGCCTTCAGCATCCCAAACACCCACTCAATGATATTATGTGTGGTGGCGTGTGCCTCATTGTAGCATTGCTGCGATGGGGTCGCGGGCCGTCGGTAGAGTGTGAGCAGCCAGGGACAGAGTGGGTATCCACTGCCACCTGTGTGTAGAGGATGGAGGTTAGTTTGGTGATCAGCATCGCCCTGCCCCAGGCCATGTAGGCCACTACCCATACCAACTCTGGCCATGCCCCCCCAGGCCCTATGATTGTCCATGTGGTTTGCATACTCATCCACTAGGTGGCAGTGGGGATGTCCCCACTCTCGAATCTGTGGCACAGTGCCGACTGGTGCCAGGTGAAAGAATCGTGTGCTCCCCCAGGGTGCATGGCACAGACATTGATGATGCGCCCCCTGGCATTGCACACCACCGGCAGTTGATGCTGGCATAGCCCTTGCGATTTATGTATGCGGCCCCCTCAGGGCCAGGTGGTGTGCGGATGGCCACATGGGTGCAGTCTATTTCCCCTAGCATGCCAGGCATACGTGCTACCCTGTGGAACTCCTGTATGTTTGCTGTGCGCTCCGCCACTGTGCTGTGGAAATGGATGTACTCCTCAGCATGTGGCAGCAGTGCGCTGAAGAATTGGGTGAGGTGGCGTGACGTGGCTGACTGGGTTATGCCTGTGGTGTCAACAGTTGGTCTCTGGAAGGTACCCATGGTGAGCAAGCACATGCAGGCTGTTATCTTGATCTCCACTGACAGGACATGGCTCCGTCATGTGGGTGTCTGCATCACATCACTGCACAGCTCACAGAGCCGCCTCAGAATTGCCCTGTTCAGGTGGTACCAGCCCACAATCTCAGTATCAGTGTACAGCTCAAAGCTGGTGCGGGCTCAGTACTGCCCGTTGGGGGCATACCGCCGACGGGCCCTTCCACGGCCATGCCCCTGCCACCCGCCTTCTCACACCACCTCATTACGGCCTCCATGTGGAAGGTGGCACTGGCCATGTCCCCTGGCTTGCGCTTCACCCCCCCGGCAGCTGTTACTGTATTCCCCCCACTGTCCTGGCTGCTACCTCCTCTGCACCGGTACTGCTTCCTGTGCTGGCCTCTGTGCTGTGTGGCTCTCCACACCTTCCCTGTGCCTGGCTGTTCACTGTGACCTTTCCCTGGCCTGCCCTGTTTGTGCCTCCTGCCCTGTCTGTCTGCCTCTGCCTTATGTGGCTTCCCTGTAGCGTTCTTGCACCTCTTCCTTCCTCCTTTTTATTTTGGCTCATTTCCGCTATGGCGCAACTTCCACTTGCTCCACTGTTGCGCATTGTGCAAGTCTTTGAATATCACACTGCGCCATTTATGCATGGTTCCTCCCCCTTCAGTTGCGCATGCCTTCATTATCATTGCGCTGTTGCTCAGCATGATTTCAGGGGTGCAACTGCCTCCTGCTGAATATCGTAGAATGGCACAATTTCGGACTTGCGCAGGCTCAACCCTATTGCGCATGGCTCAACTCTTTTGAATATCTGGGCCATTGAGTGCAGTGATATGCAGATCTGTGTGTTGGGGTAGGAGGCAGAGAACTGTCTTCCTATAACAGTGAAGGAGGGTGTAACTTGCAGTGTCTGTATGATTTGTTGACTCCTGACTTTTCTTTTGGGGGACACACTAAAAAATGCAAGCAAGTCATTCTTATTAAGCTGTAGTAACCTTGGTTGGCATGTTTTCTTCTCGCAACTCAGGGGGTTGTGGTATTCTTCAGTCAGTGACCCTCATTTCACTTATGTGTAGCAGCAATCAAACTCTCCATTCTGATTTTTTCCTTATCTGCTTGCTCCAGTTCTAGTATACCCTGGTCCCCAACTCTGCTGCAGCTGGGCAACTTCACCCTCCTTAAGAGTTGAGCTTGATTTTGGTATGGATTTGACCTGGCAGGATTATCTACTCTAATTTTTGTTATGCTTCTTACTTAATGTAATCAAGTACTGTAAGCCCTAGAGGCACATGGGACTCAGTCGGATCCTTTATTAATTATGCCTAACTAGGCGACTGTTTTGTCCTGTTATGTACATTTGTGGTCAATACCAATAGATATTTGTTTGTAATGTATTGCAATGTATTTTATCTGTAATCTCCTGGCCTCTCCAGATGTTGCGGTTTGGCCTGGCATTGGTATATCACTCTGCGCTGTGTGTGTGTCATATCAAATAATACAAATTGTTAAACTGGAAGAGTTGAGCTTGATGCCACCACTTCGGCTGCAGGTTCAAATCTGCCAATAAATTACTCTCACACTTGCAGGTACAGAACTGCAGCCCACAAATCAAAACTGTGAGTGATGTCCACCAGTGGGGAGTGAGTCCTTTGCTCAATCTGCTGCCAGCCCTATGTTTCTGCAATCAGCTCTCCTCCTCCGATACCTGTCACCACACAGAGACCGATTCCACCTCCATGGGCACCACTAAATCTTCTCACTTCTTGACTACAGCTCGCCTTCCAGTTCTTCCTTCCAAATTCATCTTCCAAGGATTCAGCATGCACCATGAGCAGCCTCATAATGAAAAATTAACACAGTTGAAGCTGAGCTACCCACACCTACACAGCAGCAAATCATAACTGCCATGGACCTAATCAAGCTCTGTTACTCTTACTACAGTCCCCCCCACACACACACACAATACTGGCTGGTCGGAGCTATGTCACAAAAGCCAGCATGAGTCAAGATGTCATGCGGCTACTAGGTTTTCAGCTTTGTAGTGGATGGCATCAGTTTGCTGCCCCTCCTAATGAGCATGTATGCCATGGCATACTTAATATATCAGAAGCTGTGCCCATGCCTTGTGTGATTGCATAGCATAACTAGCATTTCTGTGGCTGTGTGGCTGGTTTTCCTGATTTCTGCAACAAGAACTGATTTCTGTGGCCACTACTGCAACCACAAAATCACAGAAAACATGGGGCGCTGGTTATTAATGTCTGTATCTGAGAATAAGTGGAATACTTCTAATGAAACTGGAGTGAGTCCGTCTTAAGGGCATCCTAAGCATTTTTTTATGCATCTATCTAAAAACAAAGTGAAAATCGTGTAAAGAATCTTACATCTAAAACTAAGTGACATGACGGTTTCAAAACTTGACATACTTTCAGGGAAAAACCAAAAACAAGAGTACTTATCTTAATTGTAGTATGGTGGTCTTTCTTTTGCTTTATTTATCTGTAAGGTACAGTAAATGACTAGATAATATTAAATCATGGTAACAGATCTGTGAAGGCCAAATTGGACATAAAGAAATCCCCCCCCAAAAGCTCCACCCAATTAAAAACATGCTCTGGCTTCTCCCCGTGTCCTTGATAGGGATAACATGACTCTTCCTATTTGAGACCAGTGCTCTCTCTCAGTCCCTTGGCTGGGAAGGGGTTTGGGTAGGGGGCATGACAGCATGATGTTGCATAAGAAAAGTTCCACCATGTCGGCTCAAAAACCAGGTGGGCGACAAACGTTACAGCAACACCCAAATGCTAATGGTGACCATGTCACCTGGCAATTGTACTGCCCGATGGTCATAGTGCCCAAAGCCCTGGGGCACATTTAGGCTGTTTCTGGGGGGGCTTTGCCCCCCACCCCCCTGAAATATTAAATAATCATCTCCGGGGAGGGGGTTACTGGGAAAGGAGGGCAACACCAGTGCATCACTTTGGGTGTACCATGCTCTGACAACCAGTTTGGCACAGTGAGTGTTGAATTGATTGCAGCGCACCCATGGCTGTCACCATAATGCCATTGCTAGGTTGACAGCACATCCTTGTGAAATATGCTTGCATCTCAAGGATGGAGAGCCAGACCACTTCATCCTGAGGTTACGAGTGTAACTTGTCAAAACCTAGAAGAACATTGCCCAGTGCTCTTTCTAGCCATAGCTGGGGCTCAGTTGTACAACATAGTTGAAGAGGGCACTGTGCGTACCATGGACAACAATGGGATGCTCCCAAAAAGAAATCAAAAATGCAGGCTCCAAGCCCTATCCTCTGTTGTAGCCTCCTAACATTGACAAGTGCCATCTCTAGATGACTTGTCCCTGGTTCAGTTCCTGTCATTTACCCATAGACCAGACTATTTGCCAGGACTCCCAGATCTACAGGGATCCCTATATTTTATAGGATAAAAGAGCTAATTACAGGAAATGTTTTTCCACAGAGTTGAACTGGTTATACAGGAAAACAGAGCATTTTGGCTTCTATAGGAAATAATTGTGATCTACAGGAAAACATACGAAAATTGCTGTGGAAATAGATGGAAAATGTCAAATCAATCTGGGAGCACTGGCTTGCATAGTATATGCTACTAATAAACTATGCCAGAATTATTATAAGTTAACAGAGCTTCTGAGGAACTTAAGCCATGGAGAGCTTTGACTCCCAAACAGGAGCACAGCGTGGAAAGCTGACGGAACAATCAACACAGCCAAGCTGGTATGAATCCCTATATACCTAATTAGATCATTATAGCATGAATTCACTTAGCACAGTGCACGAAAGGTCTCTTAAACTGATTAGCATGATATTGTAATTGTGTTAATCCTCGCATGGAGCATGCATGCAAGTCATGTAATACCAAGTACTATAGATTTTAAATGATACATATTTTCATCTGATGATCTGACATTATTTTCATGGTTTCATGGTTAAAGTGGAAGATTCAGCAGTAAGAGCCTCATACCAAAGTGTAAGGCTGGTCCCAATTTGTGCTTTATGTACAAAATTTTTTTTTTTTTTTGCTTTTACTTACTGCTTACTGCAGTACATTAGACTGTATTAATTAAGCTGATTTTGCAGAGTTCTTAGCTAACATTTCCTGTAAACCAAAATGCCAGAATCCTCTGTAGGTGTCATCAGAGGAGGGCTACAGCAATGGGAGATTCACTAGCCTGCAGTGCATGTTAAAGAGTATGTACAGTACATATGTTTCTGTTGTTGCATAGAATCATAGTTTTGGAATATATTTTGTGTTAGTCGGTGTTTACGATTTTTATTTTGTGTGAGCAGTACTGAGACTTTTTGGGTATGGATTTTTAAGTAGGACGTGTGTTTGAAGGTATTGAATAGATTTTCTTTGCAGTTTGTGATTCATGAGCACTGTTGTAGGGGCTTGTGAATTTTTATTTGCACTTTTTCTGTTTGATGTTGCTGGGTTGTTTAATTGGCACTGTGGACATTTTGACCCTAGGTATATGTAAATAACATATTGACCTTTTTGACCCTGACAGGTAATCAAACCTGATTTATGCACCCGTATCATGTCATCTGAGCATGGGCATGTAGTAGTTAATGCAGTACCATGTGATGGGATCCTGATTAATGGGGAGCCAGAATTGAGCAGGCCCAATTTTTTTTTTTTTGGAAATTACTTTTCATCCACCTTATCACCTCGACGTTCCACTCCTCCAGGCTTAGCTCATGCCACCCACTCTCTCAACCCTGAGTCTGCCCCTAGAGTGACCTTGGTGACTCCTACCTCCCTCTTACCTCCATGGAGCACCTTACACAGTGGGGTCTTCCCGTAGTTTCTGGACTGGGCAGCTGGAGTGGCCGTCATCTAGGAACGGTGAGGGTAGTTTCCATTTTTCTTGTGGTTTCCCCTCCAACCCCTGAGGATGCCGGCTAGGGCAGGAATGTGCTTACGTATGCCTGCCAAGTGCCTAACAGCATCCTCCCCTCCCTGACTCCTCTATAGAGAAGCTGCCAATGCCCCCAAGAGTCGATGCTTCCACCGGCCCTCATGGACATTGGGTGCATTAAGTACCCCGGTAACCCTTCCCAAAGGAGGAGAGCGTCCTTTAGGATGCTCAATCCTCCTTCCCCCAGCCTAACCCCGGCAACCTGAGTCTGTATCCGAACCCGGGTCGCCAGCATGGTGCGAGGTGTGGCGTCCAGCGCCTCAACCCTCAGTGCCACCAGTCTGAGTGGACCCAACTTTAATAATCTTTTTACAGTATTGTACTGATTGCTTTGCTCAGAATCCCCCCCCCCCCATTCACCTGGAAGTGAGCTGTTACCAGTTCTGTATCTTCTTCCTGGTACTAAATAAACATGAGCCTCCAGTTAAACTATTACACTTTATAACACACCTAATACCATAAGATGAATAACCTTTAACATAGAAACATAGAATGTATCAGCAGAAAAGGACCGCCAGTCCCTCCCAGTCTGCCCAAACTCCCTACCTAAAAGAAAAACAGCTCTAGGGAGCTAGCCTTCCTCACTAAGCCTTCAAACAATTCCCTTGTGCCTATCCCATGTCTTTTTAGATACCCCCACTCTCTTAGCCCCCACCACCTCCCTTGGGAATCTGTTCCAGCTGTCCACCAAACTTTCCGTGAAGTAGAATTTCCTAATCTTACCTCTGAATCTCCCCCCAACCATATGTAACTCATGACCACTAGTTTTCAAGTGTCTCTTCAGTTGGAAGATGTCACTCACCAGTACACTATTTATACCCCGAGGTATTTGAAGGTTTCAATCATGTCCCCTCTCTCCCTTCTTTGCTCTAGGAAGTACATGTTAAGGCTTCTCAGCCTGTTCTCATATGACAATTGACTAAGACCCCCCACCATTATAGTTGCCCTTCTTTGGACCCTCTCCAAAGATAAAATCCAAGATAAAAGCAAAATACTTCAGAAAAAAAGGTAACAACTGGCTAATTTTAAGAAATAATAACATTTTTGTATGTTATTTGTGGTGCTACATGCTTATTAAGTTGAAAGGAGGACCTCAGCAGTAATAGGGCAGTATTTTGGAATAATGTTAGAGAAACTGAAACTGACTTAGTTATTGATTTATTTAGAAACTGGTAACCAGAAAAGGACAACTTAGCAAAGTCTCTATTCCAGGTGTGTCCCTACCCCGCCCCACTGATGCGTTACAGAAAGTGGAGTGCAGCAAAGATTTACAAGCATTCAATAATTAAAGTTAGTACACACTGAAATATGTCAACTCAAAGTAGATAAAACTGGGCATCAACAGTACTCTGCAATATTATTAAAATCAAGCAAATATTAACTGATCCATAATGCAATAAGGCCAGATAAGGCAAAAAATGAATCGCTGAAGGGAAAGTACAATAGCTTTTGGGGGGAGTCTGGTCAGCTAGCACAGTGGCAGCGTTAATGCTTGTCATTCAGATGACCTGGATTCAAGCCCTGAGCCTGGGACATCTAGTGCAAACTGACAAATCAGGGTTTTGGCATTCACGCTGGATGCCCCCTGCCTTGGGGAGGGAGGTCTCCTCCTTCCACGGCACCACTGCCCACTGGTGTCTCAGAGGACGGCATGTCATGTGGAAAAGAATGGAGCTCCTCTACAGAGTGGCCTTACATCTGTACCCACTCGCTCACTTGGTGTGTGAAGCAGAGGCATCATATGTCCAGAGGGGTATGGCAGACAAGTGCCAAAGGAGAGGAAGGCCTAACTCATCCGTCTGATGGCCTTGACAAGCAAACGTTTGGGTCACTGCACAGGAGCATGTCCTGTAGGTGAAATGAAGGGTGGTATTATGAAAAGGAAAATAAAGGGAGGGCTTTGGACAGTTAAATTCCTGTCATCCCACCACACCTATTTTGACTGCTTTGCCTGCCTGCTCCCTGCCACCTCCTCCATGTAACTTTCTGTGCTTGTCAAGTGGAGTACAATATCTCCTCAGAGGCCTGGTCCTCCTCTGTGGTCCCACATGCAGGGGTCAAGCCACAGGTTACCTGTCCAGAAGCCAGAGTTAGGCATGAGCTAAGACAGGAATGGACTGTCACACCCCAGTGGTTTAGCTGGAGGGAAAACTGACAATGAGGGGGGATGGAAGGAGGTTCCTAGGTCAGGCCCAGGGGTGCTAGAAAAAGAGAGTATAAAAAAGCCATGGGGAAGAAAATGTTGCTACTAAGTAGGGTGCCAGAGGTGGACTGCAGGGGACAAAAGAAGTCCCAGCCAGACAGGGGTCACCAGTGTTTGTACACTGAGGGGAACAACATTTGGCAGGCGGGGGCTGATGCTAAGGAACAAAAGGGGCAGAAGATTATGAATGGAGAGGAAGAAGAAGAAGGTGGGAAAATCATAGCTGTGGAAGAATGGGGGAGGCTGAGGGGGAGTTAGCTGCAGGAGCAGTCATGAATGAGGACTCTGAAGACATGGGAGGAGAGTATGTTAGGCGAGCCAGAGGGAGGTGGGTCCAGAGAAAGGGGATGTGAGAGGAGAAAATAGATTGTCCAGCAAAGATTTTGGAGCAGGAGGCACCAAAACCTTGGTAGTCTGAAGAGTTTGAAGAAAAGAGGATGAGATGGTAGGGGAGAGAAGGAAGGAGAGGTAACAGGGAAAACAGTTGAACCAGGATGTACGGATGAATGGGACGCATTGAGATTGGTCCCAGGAATCAAGGGAGTGGATGTAGAGGTTAGTGTAGAAAAAGCAGTGGTGAGTGCAGGGATGGCAGTTGAGTTGAAAGCAGCAGAACTAGTAGGGGGGCTGGGAAATATTTTACATTTTTGTAACCCCACTCCTCCCCCTTTACAGGCAATGCAACAACCATAAACAGCAAAAGGTATTACCCCTGGCATTAGGGTAACACCTGGCTTGGGCATCTAGGTGGTCAGAGGGAGGGGTACAAATTAACAGTTCTATTTACCCGAGTCCAGGGGAGAAGTACCTGGGCTATGGTGTGTCACAATATGCCTGAGGGGGGCCCCAAAAATGCACATACTGTATGTCACAGACAGATGGAATGTCCACAACATGAATGGGACTGTACTGTATGGCTTTACTCCTGACAAGGTGTCAGTCAGAAAATGTGGTGCTCCCAGGGCTTTTCCAAGTACAGAGCACACAGAGAACACAACTCTTTTGCAGGCACAGACCTTGTCACAAGAAGATCTCCTTTCGAACTTTAATCCCTTTGTTTAGGGACCAAATGGAAAAAAAAATGGGGCATCAGTCGATCCCCAGAACTACTTAAGTGCATTTTAAAATGGGAAGTTCCATAACACTTATTTAGACAGCACAGACCAATTGGGTGAAATAAGGTACCACTCAGGGTGAACTGTTCTATCACCCCTAAATTTGTAAGCAAATTGAGTCCTTCTGCAACCTGCCATCTCAATTTCAGCCAAAGCCAGATTTGCTCTGAAATTACACCAGTTACAGACTCTTCAGACACTGCTGGACTCTGAAGACAAGCCACACGCACATTTCATGCTGTGGCACCAGTGAACCTACTTTGAACATTGTTGTTCTCCTTGCTAGGCACCAGTAAACCCAAAATGAACAGCAAATACACCTTGTACTAAGCAGAGTTGTACCCACAAACCATTAGTTACATTCCACAGAACTAACAGTTCTCACAAACTGTAGGGGTCCTCTTCCATGGGACCCACCCACAGTGACACTTGGAAAAGTCACAGCAGTAATTACACTGAAGCCCCAGGGCTATAGGGCTTTCTGAAGTACTAAACTCAAATGACAGAAATCACAAGTAATTAACATTTTAAAAGGCTAGAGCTTTATTGTAAAACACACACAGTCTACTCTGGGCAGCACTTAGGAAGTGACATGGTGAGAGGGTTGCCCCAACAGCTACTCACTGATACCGACTCCAGATGATCACAACCTTGTGATGAAATTCACCCCCCTAGGGGCCTTGGAACAGATGGTCTCCACCATTACCCAGCGCACAGACCAATCGCTGACACACTAAGGTGAATAAAAGACAATAGGGTCTCTCCCTCTGGAGGTTGGGCTGCTAGCTAGCAGGGCACCAACCTGTTCAAACTCCAAATTCTGACAAATTTCTGAATACTGAGTCAGAACTGCAGCTCTGATAGCCAGGGGGTTTATGCTGCTGTGAGAGTTTCTTATGCGAATCAGCTCCCCCTGCTCAGCCAAGACTAAGCACAGAATGCTGAATTGTACACTACAAAGATTTTACCTTTTTTTGTGTGCTGCCCACACCTACCTATACTATACTGAAGGGGTTCTAGTAACCCCAGGGGAACCTGGGTGTTACACTAACTGCCACCATCCAACCTTGCTGTCTGCAGCAAGGGCTTTATACTGCAACACAGGGCATCCCACCCCTGAGTGCTCTACTAGGAGGGGTGATCCCCTTCCCTACCTATGACCAGCATAGGCAGGGCACCACAGAGAAGTCAGAGCCATGCTGATACAGCTTCAGCCTCACCTGACAAACTAGATTGGGACCTTTCCACAGTGGCTCAAATAAGCCTCCTGAAGCACACCCTGACAGGACAGGAATGGCTGCTCAATACCCTGGTTGGGGCCACAATCCTATCCAACCCTAGTCCACTAGAGAAAAGCTATTTAACTACTACACTACCCAAGGGGCAACCTATACTATTACACATTTCACACACTGTACATTGCTTTAGAAACATACATAAGGCATTGATATGCATTTCCCCAAATGCAATACTACACTTCCAAACACCTGAAATACAAAATGTCTAACATTTCCTGGTTAAAACATTTAAGAACCATTTTGAAAACAAGTAGAAACCCACAAGAGCTCCAGCTGAGCTCCAAATTCCTCTTCTTCTTCTTTTCTTCTTCCAGGAACAACTGCAAAAGAAAAAAACTGCAAAAGAAAACAACATGCATAATGCCCCACGCAGCAAGATACAGTCCAATCCCAAAAAACTTTTAAAGGGTTGTCTAAAAAACAGTATAAAAGTACAAAACAATACATAGAAATTTGGGGGAGAAGGGAAAACCCTCATTGTGCATCTAGGGTTGCTATGTCCATTAGTGCTGGGCACTCCGTCTCAACCAAGAATGTTTCTGGAATGTGGTAAAGCCAGTCCAAACAGTTCTTGCAAGTAGGTCACAGCCCACTGTAAAATGTCCAGAAAACAAGTCCACTGGACTAAGATGGCATTCACATGACAACCATAGATGACAGTCATTTAAATGAAAATAAGAGAAACTTGGCCCTACCAGTTCAGACATGCAGGCTGACTATCTGCATCATCTCTGTTATCAGTCAGGACCTCTCCTTCAGGTTGTCTTGGCTGTAGACAATATCTTTGGACCCAAATCTTTCACGACTGCTGACTCTGATTCTGGATCTGCTGAACAAATGAAGAAAACTGCACTCTTGAACATCCATCGTTCTCCCAGGGGGGATGATGCACACCAATCTTCTGGATTTCTTCAGCTGATTGTTTGCTGATCCTGTGGCCTACTGACCACGGCTTACAATCTCTGATGGTCACTTTCTTTTTTCTACAAACTGGAATGTCCAGGAACTTTCATCCATAGTACCACTGGGGGTGGGGTCAGTAAATGTTAGTTCCATCAGGATGGGTCATCTTGGCAGAATGCACAGTCTCATTGCCTTTTCTATCTGTGACAAAGACAGAGTCCAAATGGAGGGTGGGGCCCACATTCCATGACTTGATTTTGTCTCTACAAACTTTTTCTCAGGGAGTTGGTCCAACCTCATTCTTCCAACACCACAGTCAACTTGTGGATGCCCTGGCCTCTTCCATGGGCCAATCTTCTCAGTGATCCACAACTGTTTCCCACATCCAGTGAGGCATGTAGGGGTACTTTATTCCAAAGACTTTTTCAGCCTTCCTTCTGATGACCCTTTCTTCCTTGATGCTTTTAGACAAGCGTCTGCCTGCAGCCTGACTTAGGGTGGCCAGGTCTGAAACAGCCAAGCTTTTTGGTCCCAAACAGGAAAATCACTGTCCACTCCTGTTTCTTATCATGTGCACACATGATCCCCTCACTTCTGAGGGCTCCTCAGGTTCCCCAGCTTCCAGTGGCACAGTCTCACCACCAGACCCCTCTAATTCAGATGCACAGGTTGCACCTTTCAAAGGTTCAGCTTCCTCTGTGTGTGTTGCCCAGGAGCCAGTCACAGGTCTGACTCTCTCAAACACCCACTCTTCACAACAGCTAGAGGCACTGGCCTCTCAGGTGGTGAGGTCGTCCAGTTCCTCATCCACTCCCAGTAAACTTGGACTTGGTCCCCCCCCTTCCATGGGTTCACCATCTCCAAACAAGCAACAGATGGGACCCACATAGCCTCTTACTGGGCTGAGTATTATTCACTTGTATCACTTCATTGTGGTCTTGCAAACTATCAAAGAATTCCCTGCAGAAATTCTCAGGCCCTTTCTGACAAACAGCTGCATTCTGTGACTCAGAGGTAGGTTCTGCACTTAAAGTTCAAGTGGGGGCCAAGTGGGCACAACAGACAACCTCTCCGGGAGGGCCCCTTGCCATGCACATGCCAAACTTGTCTGCATTCCTGGCAGTGAGGGATTGCTATCACATCCCATCCGGCCTTCATACAAACCACACAAACACTGACTGGGTATCCAGGGGGAACTCTACATCTTTTGGAGCTCCCACAGAGTCAAACTATTCCTCAGACTTGCTGAGTTCCTGCTTCTTTTCAGCTATCCAGGTCTTCACATGCAAGGGATACTGCCTTGATGTACTAGCCACCCTTATACTCTGCACATACTGTGCAACAAAGCTGCTGTTACTTGCTGCATTAACTAAGTTTCAAAGTCCTGTTGTGCATCCTGCACATTTTTACTTTTATGACTTGCACTTCAACATTAGTTCAACTCTGCTGTTTACTTGGTTACTGCTGAAGACCTTTATCCTTGATCCCTGCCCTGGTATGGCGTGCTGAATTTAAACTGTGTTACTGAAAATTCTCTCTTTTCTTCCTTTGCACTCAAAGTCGCTAGCAATCAGTTCAAGCACAATCTTCAGCTGCCCAGAATCCTTTTTGTTGGCAAAACAAATGTTTTTGGTACTAAAAGAGGCTGATTCCTTTCTCTCCTGTACTGTGGCCTACACAGAGTCAATGGCTGTTGCATTCATACCAATGGATGGTCCTGACCAGTAATTAACACCAAAAACCACAGAATTTACAACCGGAACGAACGTCCCTTTGATTTCTGTGGGAATCGTCTGACAGGGTGCCAAAAAATCTTCCGATTAGTTGTTTAATCCACAAGTCTCAAATGATCCAGATCCTCAGGCCTTGCTGCCTCAAATGCTCTCTCCAACACTTCAACATGAGCGTAGTTTGACAATGTTGACAGTTTTGTACAGTTTTATGCACTTTAAGGCAGAATGCACAACAGTTTCATAAAACAGTCTCTCAAGCAGGTTTTTCCAAAAATCCAAAATGCAGTCCACACTTTCAAATGCAGTCCCTGCACAGTTGGCAATTTTACACAGCAGGTCACAACTTTTTCTCGCAGAAATAGTTCTTTGGCTGGGTGCACTGTCACCAGACAAAACGACCATAGCAATACCCTTTGCATGGCAACTATGCTCTCCCCTAAAATCCTGAATGAGCCCCCAACTTTGTAACCCCACTCCCCCATTGACAGGCAAGGCAGTAACCACAAATAACAAAAGGTATTACCCCTGGCATTAGGGTAATACCTGGCTTGGGCATCTAGGTGGTTGGATGGAGGGGTACAAAATAACATTGCTATTTACCTCAGTCCAGGGGAGAAGTACCTGGGCTATGGTGTGTCACAATATGTCTGAGGGGGGCCCCAAAAATGTACATAAGTCACAAACAGTTGGAATGTCCACAACAGGATTGGGATTGTACTGTATGGCTTTATACCTGACAAGGGGTTAGTTAGAAAATGTGGTGCCTCCCATGGCTTTTGCAGGTACAAAACACACACAGAGAGAACACAACATTTTAGAAGGCAAATAACTTGTCAAGAGAACCACTCCTTTCGAACTTCCATCCCTTTGTTTTGGCACCAAATGGATAATAAATTGGCATCAGTCAATCCCCAGAACTACTTAAGTGCCTTTTAAAATGAGAAGCTCCTTAACACTTGTTTGGAGAGCACAGACCAACTGGGTGAACTAAGTTACCACCTGGGGTGAATTATGTTATCACTCAAAGTCTGTAAGCAGTTTGGGTCCCTCTGCAATCTGTAGTGAGTGGTCAGCTCACCTTCGACCAAAGCCAGACTTGCTCTGAAATTACAACTGTTAACCAGCCCGGTGGTACTGAGGGTTGAGGCACTGGATGCCACACCTCATGCCACGCCGACAACCCGGGTTCGGGAATGCAATTGAGTCATTCAGGGGCTAGCTGAGGAAGGATTGAGCATATGGTGACAGCTCTCCTTCCTCAGGGGAAGTGAGACAGTGCAGCATGCTGTAGACTGACACCCAGCAGTGGCTGGGTGTCAGCACAGGTGCACTGCCCAGAAGGGGGAAGGCCCATGTCCAGGGAGTTAGACTGCATCCATGGAAGCAGAGGCAGTCACCCCACCTATTGCACATTCATGGGCTCTGTAGTGTAAATGGGAGGTAAAACAGAGCTGGCAGGCTCTATGATGGCTGAGCTGTGCCTGTGTCAACCTCCCTGGCAATCTGGATGTTGGCTTCTGGTGCACCCCTTGCCTCCAGCCCTGTCATGGGTGGGGTAACCCATGGGGATGGCCAGGTGGGATGTGCACATGGAAGCTTGACCGGTGAGACAAGTCCCTTCCAATGGAGGGGCCGGAGCCGCCTGTCCACTCTGAGGAGGAGCAGAAAAAATGTAAATAGTAATTACAACAGTTACAGACTCATCAGGCACTACTGCTGGCCTCTGAAGATAATCCACATGCACATTTCATGCTGGGACACCAGTGAACCTACTTTGAACATTGTTGTGCTCCTTGCTAGGCACCAGTAAACCCAAAATTAACAGCAAATGCACCTTGTACTAGGCAGAATTATACCTGCAAAACATTCATTACATCCCACAGAACTAACAGTTCTCACAAACTGTAAGGGTCCTCTTCCATGGCATCCACCCACAGTGACACTTGGAAAAGTCACAGCAAAAATTACACTCAAGCCCCAGGGCTATTGGGCTTTCTGCAGTACTAAACTCAAATGACAGGAATCCCAAGTAATTAACATTTTAAAAGGCTATAACTTTGTTGCAAAATGTACCGGGTGAATAACGCACGGATAAAACCGTGCATGAAATACAGCACTGTCAGAAGTGCTAATGGTTCTACAGCAACAGGGTTTTTTTAAGCATGCAGTTGTAACCGCTACCCCTCTCTGTAGTCTGCCAGAAAGGAAGCTGAAGGATGCTGCCAGGGCAGTGCCTGGCCAAACCGTTCCCATGGAGGAGTGGTACAGTATCTGTCTCTGGTTGCACTGGGGACCTGGGGCTGTGGGTTTGATTCTTCCCCAGGTCCCACTCCACTGCAGCCTTAAAAAAAAAAAATAGTTCCAGTTCTGTTTTTTTCTTTCCCCCTGAAGTCCACGACCCCCGAGAGTTGCTTATATTTAGCCTGGGGAATGTGGAGGGCAAAGGCCCCCTTGTCGGGGATGGGGTGAGGAGCTGTGCCCCTCAGACAAACTAAGATATTTCTCCAGTGTGCGCTGTCTTTATGATCCTCTGCATTCTGTGGCAATTTTGTGTTGCTGCATGCTGCTTTGTGTGCGGCATTGTTGCTCTACATGGTTTTGACCGTGACATTATGACCCCATGTCATTGTAAAACACACACAGTCTATTCTGGACAGCACTTAGTAAGTGACATGGTGAGAGGGTTGCCCCAACAGTTACTCACTGATACCGACTCCAGGTGATCACAACCTTGTGATAAAATTCACCTCCTAAGGTCCTTGGAACAGATGGTCTCCACCACTACCCCATGCACAGACTGATTGCTGACACACTAAAGTGAAGAAAAAACAAGAGGGGCTCTCCCTCTGGAGGTTGGGCTACTAACTAGCAGAGTACCAACCTGTTCAAACTCCAATCTCTGACAGATTACTGACTAATAAGTCAGAACCGCAGCTCTGATAGCCAGGGGGTTTATGCTGTTGCGAGAATCCCATATGCAAATCAGTTCCCCCTGCTTAACCAAGACTAAGCAGAGAATGCTGAATTGTACACTACAGAGATTTTACCTATTTTGTGTGCTGCCCACACCTACCTAAACTATACTGAAGGTGTTCTAGCAACCCCAGGGGAACCCAGGTGTTACATTTCTACTTACTAATGCAATCACAGGGTACCCTGGTACAGCAGTAGTGGGGTAGGTAGGGAATTCCAATAAATAGAAACATAGAATTTGACGGCAGATAAGGACCGCTTGGCCCACCCAGTCTGCCCATTTCCCTACCTACTGGATAAGCTGCAGATCCTAGTTAACCAGCAGCCTACTTCTTCCTACCCCCACCCCCCAGAATAGCCTTATGACTATCCCATGCATGCTTGAATTCTACCACTGATTTTGACTCCACAACCTCCTCCGGAAGGCCATTCCATGCATCCACAACCCTCTCTGTGAAATATTCCTTAAATTACCTCTGAGCCGCCCCCTCTATCTTCAAATTGTGCCCTCTTGTTCTTGCACACTCTTTTTTGAAAGATGCTACCCTCTTGGACTTGTTGATTCCTTGAGGTACTTGACAGTTTCTATCATGTCCCCCCTCTCCCTCCTTTCCTCGAGGCTATACATAATAAGCTCCTTAAGTCTCTCTTCATATGTCCTCCGGTGCAGACCCTGCACCATTTTAGTTGCCCTCCTCTGGACAGCTTCCATCCTGTCTATGTCTTTGCGGAGATTGGGTCTCCAGAACTGCACACAGTACTCCAGATGGGGTCTCACCAGCTGTCTGTACAGAGGGAAAATAACTTACTGTTTTCTACTGGTGATGCCTCTCCCTATGCATCCCAGTATCCCCCCAGCCCTCCTTGCTGCCTTCTCACATTGCTTGCCCACCTTTAGGTCATCTGATATGACTACCCCCAGGTCCCTTTCCATTTTTGTTGTTGTTAGTATCTCACCCCATTGTGTACTCTTCCCTGGTTTTTGTTTCCCAGGTGCATTACCTTGCACTTCTTAGCATTGAATCTAAGCTGCCATACATTTGACCATTCCTCTAACCTTGCCAAGTCCCTTCTCATCCTTTCCACCCCACCCTGTGCATCAACTCTGTTGCAGATCTTAGTGTCATCTGCAAGAGACATACTTTTCCTTCCAGTCCTTCTGCAATGTCGCTTATAAAGACATTGAAGAGGACTAGTCCTACTCTGAACCCTGCGGTACTCTGCTAGTAACCCTCTTTCTTCTGAGTGGACTCCATTTACTATTACTCTATGTGTCCTATTCTCCAGCCAATTCTTTACCCAGGCTGTCATCTTGGGACCCACTCCCAGGCTGGCTAACTTATATTAATCTTTTGTGTGGGACTGTGTCAAATGCCTTGCTAAAGTCTAGGTAGGCCATGTCCACAGCCCCTCCCTGATCTACTACTTTGGTCACCCAGTCAAAGAAATCTATCAGATTCGTCTGGCATGACCTTCCGCTGTGAATCCATGCTGCCTAGGGTCCTGTGCCCTTCTGGCCTCTAGATTGCGACAATTCTTTCCTTTAGAAGTGATTCCATCATTTCCCTATCACTGAGGTTAAACTAACAGGTCTATAGTTTCCTGCTTCTGCCTTGCTCCCACTTTTGTGAAGGGAATCACATCTGCCCTCCTCCAGTCCTCGGGTACCACCCCATCCTCCCATGATTTGTTAAAGAGGGTAGTCAGTGGTGTCACTAGTTCTACCCTTAGTTCTTTTAGAATTCTGGGATAGATCCCATCAGGCCCCATTGCTTTGTCCACCTTCAGTTTTAAGAGTTCTTTCAGAACCCTTTCTTCTGTAAATGGGCTGGTATCAACTTCTGTATCCAGAGTGTTACTACTGTTTGTTTTATGTACCTCCCTCTTCCTTTGTAAATACTGAGCAAAAATATTTGTTTAGTATCTCTGCCTTTCACATTCTCCCTCTGCCCACCCTCCCTCCCTTTATTAAGCCTCACTATCCCTCCCTTGGTCTTCCTTTGCTCCTGATGTACCTATAAAAGGTTTTATTCCCCTTCTTAACTGAGTTGGCTATCTTTTCCTCAGTTTGGGCCTTTGCTGTTCTGACTGCCTTCCCAGCCTCCTTTTGCTTTAACTGATACAGTTCTCTGTCCTGCTTCTGCTGCGATTCCTTGTACTTCCTGAATGCTTTCTTTTTCTCTTGAACCTTCACTGCCACTTCCTTTGAGAACCATAGTGGTTTCTTACATCGTCTTGTTTTGTTTATTTGCTTCACACAAAGGCTCGTTACCTCTGTGATGGCAGTTTTATTATTCCCCATTGTTCTTCCACCCCTCCTTCCCACCCATTTGCTAGTGCATTCCTTAGGCACTCACCCATTTTGGCAAAGTCAGCCCTCCTAAAGTCCAGTACTTTTGTCTTTGTATGGCTTGACTCTATTGCTGTGTTTATAGTGAACCATACTGTTTGATGGTAGCTAGTTCCCAGACGGCTACCCACTTCTACATCTGTGATCCTCTCTCCATCTCCATTTGAGAGTATCAAGTCTAATATTGCTCCCTCTCGAGTGGGCTCCAGTACTAGTTGTCTAAGGCATGCCCCGTAGGGCATCTAGAATAACTGCACTCTTCGAAGTGGCAGCTGCGACTGCGCTCCAGTTAACATCTGGCATATTCAGATCACCCATCAGCAATATCTCCCCTTTTTCTGCCATTCTAAGTATACTTTCTATCATTTCCTTGTCCACTTCCTTCCCCTGAGAAGGGGGTCTGTATACAACCCCTGTGCGGATTGTGGTGCCATTGCCTGTCTCCAAATTTACCCACAGTGCTTCTTCTCCTCCCTGTTTACCCTTTTGTTCTGTTGCTTTTATTCCTTCCCTTATGTAAAGAACTACTCCTCCCCCTCTTTTACCCTCCCGGTCCCTCCTGTAGATAGTGTATCCTGGTATGTTTACGTCCCAGTCATGGTTTTGTGTGTACCATGTTTCTGTGACTGCCATGATATCCAGATGTTCCTCCTCCATCAAGGCCACTAATTCAGGAAGCTTGTTACCTAGACTACGGGCATTGGTACTCATTGCTCTCCATTTTTTGATGGCCTTACCTTCTGTTGCAGCATATTTGCTCAGTATACTTGCTGATTCCTGCTAAGCAGGTGGAGAGGATTGTTGACATAAGGGACCTAGAGTCCCATTCAACTTGAATTATAAATAGAATAAAGCATGGGTCGGGGTGTGTAATGAGAAGTTTACACACACCTGAGGGGTTAGATGCTACGTAAACCCCGAGAGTGAAGCTCGAGGGGTTTATAAATAGTATCTTACCCCTCAGATGCATGTAAACTTCGAGTTTACACATCCCAACCCATATTTTATTTTACATAATTGCTGGGCTTGCCTTTTTCACCTCAGCAATTATATAAAATATGATAGGTTCTGTTGCGGCCATGGTCCAGTTTCATTTTCGGCCACTGGTTACAATTTTAATTTCTGCATTTTTTAAAGATTGTTTTTGACCCCTGTGATGGAAAATAGCACTTCTTTGGTTTAAATACCTTACTGCCGAGTTCCTCTGGTGGTTGACTATAGCGGTGGTAGGAAGCGACGAGCGAGCACCCGGTTGGGAAGGGAAAAAATGCCGGGTGGCGCATGCGTAGTGTGAGGGAAACCATGAGCATGTTTGCCGTAATAAACCCTCCTTTATTATGGCAGATTATGCCACAGTTTCCCTATGGGAAAAAGGGAAGCCCATTAATTATTATGTTATTAGTTATGTGAGTATTAGTTCTGTGTGGAATGTGGAATTCCACCAGCAGAATTCAGGCAGAAAATTATTTCGCTTCTGAAATTCTTTTTTAGAATTTCCCCAAAAATTCAGCAGAATTCCGACTGTTTTAAAGTAAACCACACATCAGTATGCCACGGTTTATGCAAACTGTCAATTCATTTTTCACAGTTTGCGGTAAAATGTATCAACACTGAACACTAAACTGTGCATTATATAAACAAAGCCGTGGTACACTTATCTGTGGTTTGTATTAACCGTGGATTATTGTACCACATTCCACAGGCAGAATTCTGCTATTTCATTTCCAACAGAATTACACAGAATTAGTTGGAGTTTTCTGAAATTCCACAGAATGTTAAAATTCTGCACAGCAATGGTTTGTATGTTAATAGAGGCTACACATGATCCATTTGTTTATTGAAACAGTACATACACTTTAGGTTGTGTATGCCTTCTGACAATATATCTGTAAATCTAGGCAATAATAGAAATGTTATTTATTTACTTATTTTTTTATTTTACCATTTTGGGCCAGGAATGATACACTAAGCTGGGAGCACAGTGAAGTTAAGTGACTTACTCACGATTACACAGTATGCAAGTGGTGGCAGTGGGATTCAAATCAAGTTATCCGGGTTTGTAGCTTAATGCCCTTAACCACCATGTTATACTGACTTCTCACTTGTTTTGTCATGTGATGCTTTGAAACAGTTTGCATGTCAACTGATTTATTTATCCAAAATAAAAAAATGCAATTAATAAACAGTTGATATGATAACCGACGACAAGACTCATAGTACATGACTGGTAACAAGATGAAGGATGATACAGAAACAAAAGTTCTTTAAATAAATCAGAAGCTGGTTCATGATATTAGTTTTCCCCCCAAAAAATCCATGTGAAACATATCCACAGCTCCTTTGGGGAACTGGATGGCTCACTATATTAGCAGTGGGTTAATGAGCATTTATAGAATGCACCAGGAAAATCCTATACTGTGATTTGTGGAATCTGATCACATGACTGTGATATATTCTGGAAATTAGCCTTGGCTTAGTGTAGTTTCCCCAGTCACCAATTTCAGCAGTTTTATGTGATAAGCACAGACAAAAAGAGAGACTGCTCATCAACAAAAGCCAAAACGACGATGAGCACTGTAGTGAGGAGCACAAGCAGTGATGGCTCCTTTCTATCTTTATACAGTGCAATATGGAATCTATTTTTATGTGGCAGCTATGCCCCTCACACACCCCTTTGCGGGGGGGTGAATGTGCCTCTGCACCCTCCTGACTTAAAATAACTAACTCCAGGGGAGCCTGATACCGAGGGATAGAGCATAATGGGACTTGTAAAATTTAAAAGAAAAAATATTTAAAAAAAAAACCTTGTTCACTCAAGCAGCCCCAAACCTGGGTCCACCAGTACCACAGGCAGTTGACTCTAAACAGAGCACCAAACAGTCAGCTCAGAACTGGCCTGACCAACAGTCCCCCTTAGTGTCTACCAAATAACTACTCCCTATGAAACGAAAGCACTGTATCTGCTATGCACATAGCAAACTTCAGATCTGCTCTTTTTATGTCTTCTATATTGACTCACTGAACTTGACTTGTTATATTCATGGGATACCATTTCAATATTTCTAAAATATTCTGTCTCACACTTCATTCAGTTTGTTTTTAATTTCCCCCAAAATGTAGCCAATTGTAAAGTGAAATAACATTCTCAAGTTTGTGGGTTGGTTATGTGATACTCCATGTCCCAGGAGGTTGAAGGCATGAGATGTGCCACATCCAGATTTGGGATTACATTACTTAATGGATACAACATTACAGATGTGGTGATATGGTCCATTATGAAATGGGTGCTAAGAATGCCAAATCCCAGTTGGTTGAGAGCTACTTTCAGTTGGGCCATTATCCCAGCTCAACAGCCTGGCTGAAAGTAGTCCCAGACCAACTGGCTCAACACTAGCCCATTTTTACACCACCCACCACACACACGTGCACATGTGCACACACACACACACACACACACACACACACACCCACCCACCACACACACAAGCACACACAAACATACACACACATGCACACACATGCACAGTGGATCATGAATTTAAAAAAAAGCCCATTCTTGATAACTGTTTGCCTGCCACATGTGTCGCGGTCACAACCTCCTCATAGCACATGGCGAGGGCATCAAACCCAATTTGCTTGTCCCCTTATACATTGCAGGCTTTTTATTAAACTGCACATTTCATGGTAAGCTCCCCCTGACTATGTGCCATATAGAGTAACCACAGAATTGCTAATCGTCCGCCACAAACTTTCCCTTTCCAGAGACTAATCATGTTTAAAACAGTACCTTATTAATTCGAACTTGTCACTCTGTGCCTTGTTTTAGAGGCATACGGACATTTCATTGTGGCAAATTTTGCCCCGGATACAATGTAGTAGACAATATGCCGAAAATTCATGATGCCACCGTTACAGATGTCGTGGTCAAAATGTCAATATTGCAACCTAATACCGGCGGCGTTACAATGGAGACCTTACTCCCCATCACTGCAGTAAGGATACTTGAACTGCCTTGTACATCCTCTATTACCTACAGTATTTTTCAGTTTTTTTATTTATATTTTATGCTTCCTGGCTTATTGCTTAGTAGTTGGATGCAGCTTCTTCGATGAAGTGCTGAGGACAGACTAAGTCTGGGACGGAGGGAGTTTTTTTGTGTCAGCGAGGCAAAAGTGGAGTGCTGATCTTGCCCAGATAATGTACTGCTGAAACTGGGCAGAGATGTGAGCAGCTTGTTTTGGGAGACAGCTTCTGTAAAGCATGGCCCCGCATTGTCTTACATCGGGGATCGTGGGCAGCAGAGATGTGAGCAGCTTTGTTCAGTAATGTGCAGCTGAACTTGGCTCAGGGCGATAGCTTAATTTGGGAATGTGCTGCTGAACTTAGGCAGTGAGGTATGGTGCTGCTGTGAGGATAACTGAATTTGGGCAGAAATTTGAGATGCTTGTTTCACACTGTCTTACGTCGGGGAGGGCTGGCAGTGAGGGGAGACAGCTTCTGCTGCTTGGCCAGGTAATGTACTGCTGAACGTGGGCAGAGATGGGAGTTTTTTTGTGTCAGCAACACAAAAGTATAGTGCTGAACTTGCCAGGTAATGTGTAGAGATGTGAGCCACTTGTGTGGAGGAGACAGCTGGTTCTGGGAGGGAGAAACTAGATTTAATGATGATCGTTTATTTTCCTCATCATGTCACGTGTTGATTGTATCGATGACCATTTGTCTGGTAAGTTATTTATTTCTCAACTAGTTGTCCAGCGTCTCAACATACTGGCAACAAATGTGGTAACTATATTTTGTCCTTGCGGCATAATGTCTGCAACATTTTGTCTGCGACATTATGTCCAGGAACATAAGGTCCATACACGGTCTTAGATGTAGTCGACTGCGGTATTTGAAACAGTCCCCCCATGAAGCTCTTCTTCAAACACCCCGATGGTCCTCACTGAAACTGCCATTTAACGTGACGCTCAGACCAGCCCATCACTGTGTTTAAAACAGCAGGATATATACAGGCTTGCTGCCACCTACTGGACAAACACTAAAATGGCACTGCCAGAATGGGACTATTTTATTCATAATGTAATTTGTTTTAACTTTTTTTTTCTTTTTACTAATTTAGAGTAAAAAGAAAAATACTTAAAAAAATGTTATTTCCTAGTGTTTATGGACCCATTTCATAATTGCAATAAGGCATTCAAGGGGGTGCGTTATGGTGGGATGATGGCCCACCTAGGGTGAAAGAATGCTTTAATTCACCCAAGGTGGGCTGTTATCCCACCATAACAACCCCTGTCATGCCTTATTGTTTAATTACCAACCCAGTGGTCTGTTTATTGGGCTAAGGGTAGTCAAGTACTATGAGGGATGTTGAAAGGGTATAACACCCCTTTTAGAATGTCTTATCATGTATAGAATGTTTCTAGTAAGCAAAATTAAGAGTGTTATTTTACGTGTTTATAGTGTGTAGTAGAGCACTGTTCTGTGTAGAATTCCATCCTATTCAAAATGCCGTTGTACCACAGTTCAAAGGCCATGGAATGTGATTGTTTCCTTCTGTGGTACCATAGCATTCTGAAACCTCTAGACACTGTGCGAGCCAGTTTTGTTCGGAAAGTGAAAGAATCGCTGCACACACATTTTATGTAATACTATACATGATAAAAAATACAGGATGAGCAACTTTATACACAACCAGTGTGTTCTGCCGCCTTGGGTTCTGATTCCCATGGACCTCTCGAGTTTTGCCCTCGATGTCAGAGGGAATCAGAATCTCTCTGTGGTAGACCACACTGGTTGTGCATAGTTGCCCATCCAGTACTGTCTATTTAGTCAGGTCAGCAGGCTATGAACTGAAGTGCCAGCACATTTCCTGGTGATGTAACTATTGTTTATGAATGAACAACTGTTGGCTCAGGCTGTTGGATCAGATGACATCACACCCCACATTTGGAAATGTTTTTCCTGGGAGCAGGTCATTGGTGTAGTGTTAAAACAGCATTGTCACTGAAGATTTTGGTAAGTCTGAATCATTCTTCAGTTCATTCGGCTTTGCAGTCTTTGATTGTTGAGGTTCTGCATACATTCTTTTGGAGCAGGGGTTAAATTGGGCAGGAACCCACAGGACACATTCCACACTGTTTAATAATCAATTGCATGAGAGTTCCTGTACCTCTACCATCTCTCTCAATTGAATATTATGAGAGCTCCACCATCTAGAGATGCCAGTTCCTTTTCCCACTGTTGAAATCCAGAGTTGAGAGTTACCCATCTAAACATTTCCAAATAACACACTGATTTGAAGTTATTACAGTGCTCCCTCTCTATAGTGAACACCTCTGGAGCCAGCTGACATGCTTGCTATAGCTAGGAGTTCACTATAGTGAGGTGGTATATGCCTACTTAGTGGACAATGGCTGGCCATAGAAAGTGTCCACTATAAGAGGGAGTTTGTTATAGAGGGGTGTATTTTGAGGCAATATGGAGAACGTAGGTAATGTAAAGGCTTGGTTAGGTTTCTCTTTGAAGGGTAGTGGGGGTGCGGGTTGTTTTAACTCATTAGTATCTGTGCAGCCATTTTGTATCAGGTTAAGCAATGGATAGTTCAGACTTCACATAGAACTGGAAGTAATAAAATTGTATTTGTCTGAATTTGTCTGCTGTATGCAGTGGAAAGATTTGGGCAGTTTATTTTTTTTGGCGGGGAGGGGGGTTGTCATATGTTTATTTTTCATCTGCAAAATGTCCTATGTGATCTATCTGATATTGAATGAATAACAGGTGGCTCATACCATGCTATTGAATTCCATTGTGATCAAGTGTCATCCAATCAGAAAGCAGGGTCAGGATGGTGGGAGGTGAAATACGCTACTTTTCGGTGTGTAGGGTGGATTTTTAGCATTCAACAGCTTTAAAAAAAATCACTGAACAATACTGGTGGTACACTTGGGAACTTTGCTACACAGCATGAACTTTCTGAATTTGCACCAACTTCACTGACAAAGTTATATTTTACAACAGTCCTTCACTGAGTTTGAGAAAGGACATTTAAAAAGCTGTGTACTGGCGAAGTGCCATTCCGCACAAATTCGGCCAGAAGGCTTGCACATTGTGCATAGCTCTACACTTTAATGCTCACAGCTCGCTGTGAAGAAGGAAGGAACCATCTGTCAGATACTGTAAATGATTTGCATATCATGTGATTGCAAGGCAATAGACAGTGGTTACAGGCCAAGAATGCAATTTTTGAGCCACTTCAGATGACTTCAACCTTTGTCCAAATAATTATGTCAATAACACTCTTGCCTTTCCCAGGTGGCCATAGCCCTATGGTAACCCTTCCCCCTTCCCATTACATCTATGCTTGTCCTCCTGCTCCTCCCCCACAGACTTTTTTTGTCTTTAGTAGAAATATATATTTTTTGTTCTGGAGGAGTGGAAGAGGTTGGGACTGGCTGGAGTGGTTGTGGGTTTATTTTATTTATTTATTTATTTGAGATACACAGAAAGACCTTTGAGTCAGAGACTCATTTACAAAGGTTCCACATCATACATAGTGCGGTACAGGGGAACAGAAACAAACAGGTTGCTGCGTATTACATTACAGTGAGATTATAATGGTTCCACGTTATACATAGTGAGGTACAGGGGTAACAGAAAACATACAGATATCTGTGAATTACTTAATTTAGTTTATTGAACGGATGTCTCTTATCTCGATATTTAGCCTGCTAGATCCTCACACCAAAAACACAGATTGTCTTGGCCAAAATGTCAAAGCCAATCAGAAGATAGGGATCTGAAATGAAGATGAACCCAAGTTGCCAATTTTCACATTCCCTCACCGTAAACGTGGATGCCATTGTGAGGCTTTAAACACAGAATTAAATTCTATTTTTAGGACACTATGAACCCCTACATTCCTTTATGAGTCAGCACCTGAACACTTAAAGAATCATAACCGTACATTGAAATTTTGAACGTGGTATGTATAGAGTATCATTTGGGAAGGAATTTGCCCCATAGTTGTTCTTTGGCAGGACACCATTGCAAATGAGAACCTAGTGTGAAATCTCCCAGATAGTTTCCGCTAGTCTTCAGAAGTATATTCTGTTTGACTCCGAAATATTTGTCCTTGGAGATTATTCTCAGATACAGGAATTTAAAACAGCAGTGCAATGAGAAAGGTGTTTTCTGAAAAATGAGTTTCAGCTACAAATAATAAAAAATATTAGCATAGCTGTCAGATCTCATTCTTTAGGTGTCGCCTATGTGGCACACCATGAGCTTTTTTTTTTTTTCTCGATCCTAACATTTGCCAGGTCTACAGTGCTATTTCTAAGTCAAAAGCAGCAATCTTTTTTTCTTACGAAAAGAAGACCAAATCAGAACATTTATAAAATACTAAAATGTTGGTGTACCTAGAAAATGTTATAACCAGATACATCAGGAAGATGCCTGGAATCTTTCATAGTGAGAGAAAGGCAGGGTCAAAGTTTTGCCCACTATCCTTGCACTGCTGCTTTAATAAGAAAAAATGATGGCTGCTGTCAGTCAGCCTAGGACTCAAAGACTAATTTTGGCCAAATGGAGAATACCTTTCTTCCCAGCACTGGGTAAATGGTTCTCATGTATGGGTATGCTTGCAGCTAATGAGAGGGTTAGTTACATGGTGACTAGCAAACTCGTCTTATTTTATTAACTCTGGAAACATTTCTTTAAGCTTAAACTTCCCTTAAAAGTAATAACTAACCATTTCTTATTATCCAGTCCTCAGATATAAGTACTATTTTACTTGAGCATCTCATTTTCAGTGGGGTCTGCTTCTACCCTTTTCTGCAGCTGGGTGGACTGGGAAACCGGGAGGTTCCATGCCTTACCGAAGGTCATACAGTAATTATTTGGCTGTCATGGGATTTGAACCCACTAGCTCCACGTTATCAAACTGATGATAAAACACCTAGATCACGCTGCCTCTGCAATGCACAACACAGACAACAATGTGCTAGCCCAAGCAGAGGCCTTTCGACTTCATAATGCAGGGACCCTGTCTCCTATCCCACTACAGTCACTAATGCTATGTGACCTTGAGCAAGTCATTAGTCAATTGAAGGCTGATGATTCAAAAAGTACAAATGAGAGAGAAGTGACCATCACAGACATAGCATACAATTGGCCTTTACTTAAGCATCCTAACTTTTCAAAATCCCGCCTTGAATGTTTGAGATTTTTCATATTTTAATTTTATAGTTGCCTGCTGTCACCAGATGGCTAAAAAGAGAGAGGATCTTTTTTAGACATCAGAACATTTTCTTTGTGCTACTTACACAATTTACAATAAGCATGTCTTTTTCTCTTTTCCAAGGTCACCTGAAGTTGCACCTCTTCATATAAGATCCTCAAGTAATTCAGTTTCTGCAAATGACTGTCTGCACTTCAGGAATGTGTTAGTGACAAACAGCACCCAGGGGCCCCCCCTCCCCATCCCCACAGGGAAATGTCTGGTCTATTTTGTTCTATACTTGAGAAGTGTTTTGCTCACCATCAGAGGTAAGTGCAAATCTGAAAAGAAGACATTATTGGGAGGCACTGCTCTTTACGTGAAAGCTGAAATCCAGTTGGGCAGAGCAATGCATTCTCATCCCCTTTCTCCCTGGAGCCATGTTCTTGTTTGAAAATGTTCATCAAAGTGGGTGGCAAGGGTGTTTCAGAAATAATAGGAAATGGAATAGCATGTGGCTATAGGACCCGAGGGTGCAATGAAACTGAACAACATCATTATATAAGAAAGACCTGAAATATTTAAGTTCTTGTACTGCTAGTTGGTGTGCCTGGTTCCAGAGTATGTCAATTTTGTTTTAAATTTTACTGTGCTTCTGTGGCAGATAGTCTACTGAAGCAAAGGTTACCTTCGACCAAGCGAGGGAATGCTGACTGAGAGACTGGGTGACATTAACTGTGGGAACCTTTTGCCTGACTACTGCACATAAAACAGAACCCTAGGAAAATGATAGTCTACAAAAACAAATCTTTGTATGGATAAGGAAAGGGATGCAAACTCCAGCTCGGCACGTTTCGTGGTTGCAATGATACAGTATTAGTGCCAAAAATGTATTTTTTATTAGAATTCCTCCACCAATGGCCAGAAATATTCCAGACAGACTCTCGTTTGGGGTGCTATCAAAAATTAAAACGCATTTCCTGGGGGCAGCAAAATGAGTATCTCAAGCCTTCAGGGACAGGAACCAAAGCACAATTTTTTTTTTTTTTTTTTTTTTCTTTTCAATTGTTTAACCAGGAGTGACACACCTGGAAGCACAGTGGCTTGTTCAGGGTCATACAGCATGCAAGTGGGGGCTGTGGCATTCAAACCCAGGTTTCCAGATTTGTAGCTCAGAGCCTTAAACCACTGCGCTGTACTGCCTTTCTGTTAAAGTAATCACAACTACTGCTGAAGTCTCTGAAGACTCACAGGAACAACCAAAGTGCACATGTAAATGTTGTGAAAAACTGGACCATTGATTAGAATTTAATGTGCTGCGTTAATAAGGCAGGCTAGCATACTGAGATCATATACTTTACTGTGTTAGACAGCCAGGCATGCATTTTCAAAGGATTGGATGTGGCACATAAGACACTTCTACTGCCACTGCTGCATCTCTGTAAATGCTGCAGAATGTCTGTGGGTGGTTATCAAACATTCTTATGTATTGATGACATTTTGCTCATTTTACAGCACAAAAGATGAGGCACACTTCAAACAAGAAGACAGACCACATTTTGTTTGGTCAAACAGTCTTGTTACAAACACAGCAGGTGCATCCGAATCATGTCGCAGTTGGCTGAAAATCCCACCCTCAGTCTTTGTAAAGTTCCCTTACATGATGTCCCATGCTAGGAGTCTAGTACAGGGATGGGAGCTATCTCTGCCCTCACAACAATGCAGGCAATGAGGCCATTGCTACTCCTTCTGCTGGATCATGAGGTTGTGGAGTACCACGCTGTCTGTAAAGCTGCACTGTATAGGCTGGGTATGCAGGTTTGCCCTTGAAAGTGACTTAAAGACCCACCACTGATTATTGGTTGACTGTGTACCACCACCCACAGGGACTTCCACTGGTAAACACTCCTTCATAAGAGCATTCTCTGCCCAGCCTTCATATACTTTGCATCCTTCTTCAACCCTTTCCTTATCTCCCTCCTACACCTTTGTGATTAATCACAGCATCTAGCAGGATACCCAAATTCTGGAAAGGATTTCAGCAGACTTGCCTTCTCCATTGATGGTCCAGCAGATTGGAACAACCTGCCAGCCCCATTATGACAAACTCCTATCTTCTAAACTTCAGAGAAGCACAAGAAAAGTAGTGTGCACAGTGAAAGCAGGAGGCAGTGATGAGCAAGGTGACCGGCCTGCTACATACAACAAAAGAGGAAAGCTCTGCACTTGTAGAGTCACTTACATATCAGGTACACTCCGAAAGGTTCAAGTGAAATGTTTTACTTCTTACTAGTTACCTTTGAGTTGTTCACAAATTTTACCTTGAATCAATTTCTGGACGCAGCAGAAGAAAAAAACTGAAGGAAAAATATATATTTCAAAACCATAACATAAGTTTGCTATACATAACTCATTTTATAAGTGTAATAAGACACTCTAGGCTGTTAATAGTACTGCCTTAAATGTACTTTCAGGGCCTGAAGCTACTTGGCCTGTGGTCTCATACATTACGACACTCCTAGGCATGTGTTAATTGCACCACTACCAACAGCCTGCCATGTCTTTTTGCTTACTTATGTATTAAGACATATGAAGAGTACTGGTTGTTTGCTACTGAATATGAAGGTGCTGTTAGAGGAGAGGACCACAAAATGAAGCTCAGTGGTTGTCTCTGCCCAAAAAACACAGAATAACCTTCTTATTCTGTCAGAAATGCCCACAGCTGTACTTAAGCAATAACGACTGAGAAGCTAGTAATTTCTGAGGGATTATGGCTGGCCCAAGGCGCAGCCAAGGACCATCTCCCTCCAGCCAGTCGTTAATCGAAGGAAACGACTGGCTTCGAGGCTGTTTTTACAATTATAAGTCTAAGCGTAGTAACAACATTCATTTTTGATGGTTTTATTTTGGTTTTAGCTGTGTGGCACGAGCTGTACATGCCACACAGTGTCAGTCTGCAGCTGAATCGGTAATTTCTAAGACGTTAATGACCAATTTAGTAGTCAATCCAGAGCCTCACTAGGCTCATGAATAATTAATTAGACATAATTATAACTACTATAAATTACACTGTGTATCACTAGGAATGTCATCAAAATTATTTACTTCCACTAATGAGCGGTACAAGTGAGGAATAATACCCAGCATGGTGGGCTGTATTGGGCTATACCTACCATTATGAGATCCAGCACCACAGGCAGAAAGCCTTATTGCCACTGGAAGGGGTGGTACTGCCCATCCTGGAGGGTATTATTGTGCTCAGAAAATGGGTTATACAGTATGTGACATTTTCATATATTTTGTAAAGCAGTTCCTCTACTGGTACACTTGCCAATAGAGGGCACTACAGTGTTTGAGAGCCTTTTTATTTTTAATTGACAGTTGTCTTGAACCCCCCCCCACATTAGCCAGTGCTCCATTTTACCTTTTGTGCCACTGCCCTTTCCCCCATGTCCACTGGTGCTCTGTTTCACCTTTTTTATGTTCTGTGCCTGTGAAGAAAGAGATGGGAGATGAGCATTGTCACTCGGGAGAATAGTGAGCTTGGTCGGAAATGGAGCTGGGAGTGTAGCACGATCAGGTGGGGCAGCTGGCACAAGGGCTTCATGACCATATATGCAGTTGGGCAGACTGGGATACCACTAAGGTCACTTTTGATTTTTTATTAAGTAGTTTACTTTGCTGCAATATTTATAGGATTTTGTTTCAGTGGAGGGGGGGGGTGTCAGGTCAAGACATGAAGTAAATGACAAGGAAGTCATTCCCCAGTGCTGACATGTAAGCATGCATCTGTGCTATCAGTTAAAAAAAGAAAACTATTTTATGTGTGGTGAGGGGGAAGAATTTCAATAACAATGGTGGTTTGTGTTAGTTGAATAGGGACTGCCATTGTGTGCTTGTTGGGGGGGGGGTCAGTCCCTCGCTAAAACATAAAAAATGGCTGCTTTTTATTTCTGAGTGTTCTTTATCAGGCACATTTGATTTTGCTGAGGCAGATTGGCATGAGACTTGTTATTTTCTGGCCTCTGTTGGTTGCTAATTTGCCTCCTTGGCAAGGGTCTCAGCATAGCAGAGATGGGGAAATGTCAAACCCATTTTCTACTTTTTAAAAACACAGTCAAGTTGTGAGGTATGGCAGCCTTGCAATGAAAGTACAGTGTCTGTTCTGAGTGCTAGAGTAGGGACAACAGGAAACTGATGGAAGAGTGTTTGCATTTTGGCTTTCTGTAGCCAGGCTGTATGAGAATGGATGCTGTAACACTCTGACTGTGGGAGTAAGAGGCTCAGTGACAGTGACGGGGAGACAGTAGAGATGCTGTGCGAGATTGGGGATTACAAAGTGGGAGATGACTGTTGCCATGGAACCAGTTGCTGCACAAGAGCACACCTGTACTGGAGGGTACAGGAGTGACTGGGCTTCAGCTTGTTGGCTCCAGTCTGCTAGCCAGCCTGAGGGTAATGAATCTGGGAGTCATCCTAGATGAAGGTCTGACAATGGAGGCCCAGATGTCGACCATAGTCTGGAATGACTTTTTCTATCTTCAGAATGTACACCAGACTCAATCCTTTATCCCCCTCCAGGACCTGGCCACGCTGATCCATGCAATCTTGACCTCAAGGTTGGACTATTGTAATAACATTCTTTACCTTGGGGTTAGCAGGGGTATGCTATGACCCCTGCAGCTGCAGCAGAACATAGCTGCTCGGTTACTCACAGGCTTAACAAGATCAAGCCATATTTTTCTGGCTCTGCGTGATCTGCACTAGCTGCCGGTGAAGTGGCATATCTCTTTTAAGATTGGTAATCTAACTCATAAAGCCCTACATGTACTGGATCCAGGCAGAGCTCCTATATCTGCACACCCTGGTTTGCCCACTCCATTTGGCTGCAGAGGGCCTCCTCAGGTTTCCAAGGGCTAGACTGAGGAGTTTGGGTGACCGGGCCTTTGAGATAGCGGGCCCGGTACTGTGGAGATCTCTGCCCAGGCCCTTGAGGGATGCCACTTCGGTTGAAGCTAATAAAAAAGGGATCAAGTTTTATCACTTCCATCAAGCATTTGGAGAGGCTTCATAATCACATACTGTAGGTGCAACATTTTAATCTGATCGTATTTCAGTGTATTTAGGTTTTAGTGATTTTATATCAGTTTTATGGAAGGAGGGGTTATTATGTATTTATTAGTTATTGCACTGGATTATTTATTGTGTTTTCTTTTATTATAATAATGGGGGAATGTTTTCTCCCATAGGAAAACCCAGTTATAATTTGCCCATTATAACCTGCAAGTTATAATGGTGAACTCGCACCATGTGCCAGCTGACGCTCTTCTCTTCCTTGGCACCAGCCCCGTTCCTCAGTGCTGGATAGTTCACTGCCACTCGAAGTTGGCGGTAAGCTAATTTTTTTAAATAATATTAATGGGGCTAAAAATATATATCTTAATTTTCATCCTGGTCTGCTTTAAAAAAAAGGTAAACGTTTCTTTCATGAGCTGCTACAGATCATGCTGAAACCCATCTGATTCACAGCTCCATAGGGATTTCTGTTTATTTCATACAATTGCTGTGGTGAATAAAAATGCTTCCCAGCAATTATATAAAATAAAGGATGGGTAGGTGTGTAAAACTTGAATTTTGCACACACCCTCGGTGTGGGATGCCTTTACAAACCTCTCGAGCTTCACTCTTGGGTTTTATATGGCATCCCACATCTCGTGTGTTTAAAACATTCTTATTATAACCACCTACCCAGCCATTATTCTACATGTAATGGTATCCTGGGCCTCCAGAAAGGGCATCAGATATAAATAAATACTACTATTGTACTGGCCATAAAAGGTAAGCTGAAAATGTGTTCTGATTGGCTGAGAGGATCCTAGTGATTTATAATCTGCTACATCAACTACTTGTCCTCCACTGTTGCCATGAAGTATTTTGTAGTGTTAATAACTTGCATTCATGTATTCTAGTGCTGTGCAGAAACTTCAAATTCTGACAAAACAGAAATCCACAAAATATTTGAAAATGTCACCTAATTCTGCAGGATTCCATCAGCAACAGAATAACAGAAGTTTAAAAGTAGAACATTGTTCATGGATTTGTAAAATCATCTTACATAAACTGTGGTTTACATACTGTAATCCACAGAAAGTTCTTTGCAGTTTACATAGACATTTTTCAGAATTCTGTAGAATTTAAAAATTCTGCGTAGCTGTAATGCAGCCCTTTTGGATCTATCCCCTGTGTGGCATAGTGTACTGCACTACAAACTAAGCTTTTTTGTGTCCTGCTGTTGGGACTCCTATGAAAATAAGATACACTATTCTGCATCCTGGGGCCATTCCAGCACCTACTTGATGCAAATTTCAAATAAATAACAATAATTAAATGACTTTATCTATCGAGTACAGATTTTAGAGAAAATTGCATTTCTGATGTTTACAATTATGGCTGTTTTTTTCTTTGTTTGTTTGTTTTTTGACTTTGTATTTGGCTCCCCACCTGACTGGTGGAAATGCCACCTTCTGGCCATATTGGCCATCGTGGTGCATGCACAGAGCAGCCCTACACCCTTAGTTTCCCCTACTGCTATTCCCCTTGTTCTAGGGACACGAGAGATAGGGGAGCTGTCTGGCAGAAGCACACACAGGTACATGCCCTGCTGCCCTCCACAATGTCCCCCTCCCCTATGACCCATCAGCTGCACTACCACCTGACTCCCATAGGTGGTGGTGACAGAGTGAGACATTGCAGCCAGCCCTCTACAGAAGAGGAGGAGGAGGAGGAGAGGATCCACAGCGATGCTCAACTTTCCTCACCCATCCAGCCCCCAACGTCCCAGTCTTAGTCCCGAACTTGGGTCACCAAAGTCACGTGTGATAGCCAGTGACTGGCACTTGGCTATTCTTTTTTATTAAAAGTGAATGTAAGTGTTCAGGCTGGACAGGGACTTCTTAGATTGTACCCTAAAATGTTTGTACATATAGAGAGGTATTCAGATCCTGGGTCTCATTCCTTTATAAAAATGCACTTTCTACTGTTACAGCAAACAGCATTTGATGATTTTCTAGACTGTCTTCCTCAGACTGAAAAAAGGGGAAGTGATTGTACTAGGAGATTTTAATCTAAATTGGTTAGAGGACAACACAGTTAGACTTAAATCTGCTGTTGTGAATGCTCAGGTTAGATTATTGTTGAGCCTACTCTCCTCAGTGTTAAGTCAGGCAATTGCTCTCTGCTGGACTCGATTTAAGCCAGCAGGACTGATAGGGTCAAGGGAGCAGGCATTCTGGATGACGCTATCAGTGACCACTCACCTACATACTGTGTTTGGAGCACATGTTTTGTGAGACCCACCTTCTCACAGCCTACCTTGATAAGAGACTATTCCTGACTTAATTGTGATATTTTCCTTAAAGACCTGGGGCTCAATTTTCAAAGCCCCATTTTTGATACAATGTCAAAAGGGAATTGATGCAGGGGGCACCTTGCATCAAAAGTTGTAGCACTCCCAATTTTCGAATGCAGTCTGTGCCAAAAATGGGAGGCCATGTGCCAAACCCATCCTGTGTCACTCTTGTGCCAAAAGTGGTGGTGTGCTTAGGTGGAAGGGGGCTTATGCCATGGTGGGGCTGCAGCATCCCCTTATTTAGGATTTTGGAAGCCCTGCCATGGCTCAAAGTCAGGGCTGTGGTTATACCAGCCATGAGCTGGTCTAACAGCCCTAAGCCATAGGTTGGGAGTGTTCTGAGTTGGGGGCAGGAAGCCTGCAAGGTGGGGGATACTGAAGCTTGACCTGGGGGGTGCCATAGTGGATGACGTGGGCATGACAGGTGTGGCAGGGTACATATGTGGCACAGGGCAGAAGTGTCCTGGACAATGATAGAGACCCACAGACATGGTACTCCCTGGACTGTATGCACAGACAGCGCCCCAGACCCCTGGTGGCATCAGTTCTGGCAGCTTTCCCAGAGTTTGGTGAGTTGCCAACATGCGGGGCAGCACAACATTCCACTGCAGCACATCCCGCAAAGTGGTGGCATACTGCAGGTAACTCTGCTGAGGTAACAATGGCATGGTGGGAAGGCACCCCAATAGGCAGGTGCCATAAATTCAGCTGGTAGTCAGCATGAGAAAGGAGTGGCACCACATATACTGGAGCAGGGAAGCTCTGTCCCTGCCACTATACCCTTCCTTGGTGGAATAGCACAGGCAGATCCATGCAGGTGCCCTTGTACACTGTCGGGGACTATGTCCATCACATACGTGGGTGATGTACATTGTAGCCATACCCAGCCGACGTCGCATCCTATGTTCCAGCAGTGCAGGGTATGGTGGAGATTCACATGATGCAGTTCTCAGAGGTGCAGCTCTTGAACCACATTCCTGCTCTACCTTGCCTTAACTTACATATTTTTCTGCATCTTTGGGATATCTCCATTTTCCTGGTGTGGGGGATACTCTTGAGAATCTGTGCCAAAAGTTTCCTGGCTTGATTTTGCTTTTAATCAACCATTATTGGAAGCAGAATGGAACAGGAGATGTGCTAGGGCCTGCCATGCCATATGCCTCCCTCCACATCGGATAAGCTATCTAAGCACACCAAAGGCCAAAGCTCCATGGCTGGGAAGACTGCCACTACTAACCCGGGGTCAGCTTTGCTCACCAAAGCATGGTTCCAAATGGAGTTTCAACCATTCAAAATGACTCTGCAAGAACTAACTTCAGAGCTTAAATCATTGAGATTGGATCTCAAGGACATGCACTGTAAAGTATCAGATGTGGAGGCTTGAACATTCTCTATTCAGCAATGGCACGATAAAGTGGATCCGGACATTTCTTCTTTCTGACAGAGGCTTACCAAACTTGATTCGAAACTGGAAGATGTGAAAGGCCAAAGTCAGAGAAACAATATTGTTATTTTCGGCATTCCAGAAGAGGCAGAGGGCTCCACAGCAGTATTATTTGCACAGAAACTTTTGGCAAAAATTGCTGAACCTTCACCCAACAATCCTGCTTATGTGGTGGAACGTGCACACAGGTTCCTCCGTCCCAAAACACCCTAAGGCTCTCCACCTTGTCTGTTCATCCTGAAGCTGCACAACTATCTGGATAAGCAGCATGTTCTGCATAAAATTAGAGAGCTCTAAGAACTTCTCTGGGAGGGATCTAAAATTCAGATATCTCAAGACTTGCCGGCCACTGTTAGGCAGAAGTGGGCAGCATACCACCCTCAGGTCACAAACCTAATCGCAGCAAGAATCCGTTTCAGGATGACTTATCCAGCTAGACTGCAGGTTCTCCATCAAGGATCTTGGTGCTTCTTTGATACTGTGGATCATGCAACTAGAGAGTTGAGGATTCTCTTCCTGGACCTCTTTAAAGAACGATGAATTTCAGAGGCAGTTTGTGAGGTGTTCTGCAGCAGATTGCCTCTCTCCCCATCTCTTTGCTCTTGATTTTTCTTCAGTTTGATGTGGGATTATGTATTGGAGTACGATCTTGCTCCGATCTCGCATAAGACTGCTCGCATGTTTCTTTGCTTCTCTCTCTCTACCTAGTGTTGGATTTATCCACTGTATGTAATTAGTATCCGTATGTATACTGTCTTTGTGTTCCATGTAATTAATTCCATGTCACATTTGAAAAAGGGACAGCTTGTCTGTGAGCCTACCCAGTTACCAAAATGCAATAAATTAATATAAAACAAAAGGGGTTACTTCAGCATTTTTTCCCTTCAAAAAAGGAACTACAGAGGGATGACCTCTCTCCCCTTCATTATTTCTTATTGCAACAGAACCCTTAATTAAAAAGATCCTAAATAACAGAGAAATTAAATGTGTGACAGTAGGGAAGTCTGTTAATAAGATTTATGTGTATGCAGATGAGCTGCTAATCACTTTAGAAGATCCAATTCCATCTTTTAATTTCCTTAAACGTGCATTGCTGGGATTTGGCAATTTAGTTGGTATCCAGGTAAATTGGAAATAAATCAGAAGTAATTCTGCCTAATAATGGAACTACTCAAAGGGTCAAAGAATTCACAAAAGTAGGGATAGATACAAGCCCCTTCACAGTAGACCAAGTACTAAAGGCACTAAACAAGCTAAAGCTAGTTAAGGCCATGGGCCCAAACGAGATGCACCCAAGAATACTGAAGGAACTAGCACGAGAACTAGCAGTCCTTCTGGCAGAACTATTCACCAAGTCCCTGAGGAGTGGGGTCATCCCAGAGGACTGGAAAACGGCAACAGCTGGCCCTGTCCATAAATCAGGAGGCAAAGAGGAGGCAGGAAACTTCCAGCCAGTCAGTCTCACATCAGTAGTGGACAAACTGACTGAATTGCTACTCAAGGAAAGGATATTAGAGTTCCTGAAAAAATGAGCAGCAGCTAGGACACAAAGAGGCACAGCTTTAGGGTTGGCAGATCGTGACAAACAAACATGATCGACTTCTTCAGCTGGGTCACCAGGACAGTGGACCAGGGCGGTGCAGTAGATATAGTCTATCTGGAATTCAGTAAAGCATTTGACTCTGTCCCGCACAGGCAGCTGATACATAAGCTGAGAAGCATGGGTATAGAGCAGAAAGTGGTAAATTGGGTAGTAATCTGGCTGAGTGGGAGGACATAGAGGTTGCAGGTGAATGACACCTTGTCCAAGGAGAGAGAGGTGACCAGTGGAGTGCCCCAGGGGTCAGTGCTGGGACCTCTCCTCTTCAATATTTTCATTAGTTACATTACGGATGGGTTGGAAGGGAAGGTGTGTCTATTCATTGACAATACCAAGATTTTCAACAAGGTTGCACCCCTGAGGGGGTGAAGAAAATGGAAATGGACCTAGAGAAGTTGGAAGCATGGTCTAATACATGGCAGCTAAAATTCAGTGTAAAAATGTTCAAAGTCATGCACATACTGTAGGTAAGGGCAACCCAACAAGAGAGTACTGCTGGGGGGGAAGCTGGGAGCTGGAAGCAACCAAACAAGATAGAGACCTGGATGTCATTATATCAGAAGACTTGAAAGTGGCAAAACAGTGTGAAAAGGCAACACTGAAAGCTAGTGGTATGCTGGAGTGCATGGGGGGGGGGGCATCATTAGCAGAAGGAGCGAGGTGGTACTGCCACTATATAGGTCCCTGGTGAGGCCCCAGCTGGAGGAGTACTGTATCCAGAAAGGATATAGACAGACTGGAGATGACACAGAAAAGGGCTACTAGGATGATTCAGGGACTGCACCATAGACCATATGAGGAGAGACGGAGTGAACTAAACCTGTACACACTTGAGCAAAGGACATAAAGGGGGATATGAAAGAAACTTTCAAGTACATCAAGGGAATAAATAGGGTACAGGTGCAGGACTTCTTTCAGATCAGGGACTGCACAAGAACCAGGGGACCCAGCATGAGGTTGAAGGGGAGGGGGTGGAATTCAGGAATGTGAGAAAGTTCTTTTTTATAGAAAGAGTGGTGGTACCCTGGAACAGTTTGTCCCATGACATGATGGAGGCTAAAACGGTTGGGGGATTCAAGACTGCAAGGGAGACACACAAGGTGGTCATCAGGACATAAGTCCTATAAGGGAGGGGGGAAGGAAACTGGTCTGACTAGATGGATCGAGAGATACCCATTTGCCGTCACATTCTATGTTTCTATGTTTAATAAAAAAATTGGATCATGCTACTTTTTAGAATGAGAGAACTCTGGTTTCTTAGTTTTGAGAGAAATCCAGAATGTACTCACTAAGTGGGAGAAATTGTCCCTTTCCCTATGGGGAAAAGTTATGTCAGTCAAAATTATTATAGACCCCAGCCTGCCCGACGGCACAGCAGTAGCACTATCACTTGTGACGCCAGCGACCTGGGTTCGGTAGCGAGCCTGGATCATCGGAGGAACGGCCAGGGGAGAGAAAGATTGAGCGCCCGATGGGCCACTCTCCTTCTCCAGGAGGGGTGGGCTGTTCTCCTCCCCATGATACCACCACCACCTGGGTGATCATGGGTGGTGCTGGTGCAGCAAGGAGGCAGAATAGTAGGGAGGGGCAGGTGTTGGCCAAGGACAGGAGTGGAGACGCGTCTCTATGCACCTCTGTCTCATTGGTTCTTCCCGTGTGCGGATGTCTGCAGGGGCAGGGACCAGAAACAAGAAAAAAGACCCTACATCTGGGCCAGGTGACAGAGTCCTGCACCAATGTGACTGCAGAGGAACCAGGAGGAGAATCCAGGTGCACGCTTCCTGAAGTTCGGAGGGAGTAAGGGGAGGCCTCCTCTGCCCCACCCAGGGGGGTCATCAGGGCCTCTAGATGCACTAACAGAGATCCATGGTACTCTCGGCATAGCCTGAGTGGGTGCATTGGGAGCCCTGAGAGAGGGTCTAGGCATGGTGACAGGAGGGGCTAAAAATAGAAAGTAAAAAAAAAAGTTATTATTATAGCCCCCAAGATTTTTTATTTGTTAAATAACCTTCAAGTTTTTATCAAAAGCAACTGGTTCAAAAGCCTTGATATTAATTCCTTAATTTTTCATGGAATAATAAACTCCCTAGACTAAATTTAGCTAAACTTAGGAAACCCTGGTCAGAAGCAGGAATGAAAATGTATTGGTGGCAATGCTATCACATTGCCTTTCTTTTAAAACAGTCAGAATTGTGGTTCCCATCCAACTGCAACTAGCACTCCTCCCATGGATATTAATAATATAACAGATAGCTCCCCCACATAGATAACTCTCCCTGCACCATTTTGGTGTAAAATAGACTGTCAGATTTTCATCTCTTTACCTATCCTTGCTTTAAAAGCACTATTTGGGCTTTCAAAAAATTAAAAGAAATAAAGAAATGCTGGGTTTCAATGCAAAAAAGGGCAATATCATGCACTTGGGGCACAGAAACCTGGGGACTACGTATCAAATGAAAGGGGAAGTACTGGCAGTCACCAAACAGGAAATGGACCTTAGGGTAATCATTTCTGATGTCCTGAAGGTAGCCAAGTAGTGTGATAAGGCAGTGGGGAAGGCTAGCAGGATGCTTGGGTGCATGGGGAGAGGTATCACCAGTAGGAAGAAGGAGGTAATATTACCCCTGTACAGATCACTGGTAAGATCACACCTCGAGTACTGTGTCCATTTCTGGAGGCCTGACCTCCAAAAAGACATTGATAAGGTGGAGGCGGTATAAAAGAGGGCTACCAAAATGGTGCAGGGCCTGCATCAAAAGCCCTACGAGGAGAGACTCAAGGAACTAAATATGTACTCTCTAGAGGAAAGGTGGTGGTGGGTGGGGGTATGATTGAAATATTCAAATACCTAATTGTATTAATAAAGCACAGGAAACTAACATTTTTCATAGAAAAAGAAGCTCAAGGGCAAGGGGTCACACTATGAAGTTGGGAGAGGGGAATCAGAGGAAATGTGAAGAAATATTTTATCACAGAAATGGTGATGGATGCCTGGAACAGCCTTCCAGGGGAGGTGGTGGGTGCCAAAATAGTGGCAGGATTCAAGCGTGAATGGGACAGATACCAGAGGACCTTGGTAGTAAGGCAACGGGAGGAGACGACCAGAGATCGAATAGGGTCTGTAGTGGCACAGTAGGTAGGGAAAACTGGGCAGCCTAGGTGGTCCAAGAAGTCCTTATCTGCTGACAACTTCTATGTTTCAGTGTAAAGTTTGGCATAAAGGATTCACTGGAGATGTTATCGATAACAACACTAACACTTTGCAGAAGGTCCTGCAGTTACCTGCAACAGAAGGTCCCTTAGTTACCTTCAGGGCTTTTTGTTGCCTCACCAGACCTACCACCCTCTCCATTTTATTTATTTATTTTTATTTTATTAATGACTTTGATAACCGGGTGAGTGCACTGATCCCCGGGACCATTTTCAGGCACAACCTGGGCCATAACACATGGCACAGGATGACAGTGGAGTACAAGGTAACAATAATACACATGAAACAGATTTGATACTAGCAACAATAGTAAGCACAATATACATGTTTGATGCATAGATCCATTTGAGAACAGTGAATACAAGGTTTCAATATTGGACATGAGGAGATTTGGTACAAACAAACAAATCATAGGCACAGTGTACAATGTGTGACTACATCATCCAGTGAGCAAGTAATACACAGAATACTCAGTAAAAATATATACACAATATGTACAGGCAAGGAAGTCAAATATTACTGTGAAAAATGCGATATAACAGTTGTAGGCAGGGGAGTTGACTAGTGTGGGTAGGTGGGTTACCCCTGGGCTGGGGAGTTGACTAGTGTGGGTTGGTGTCAGACCCCAGGGAGAAGCAGCAGGGTGAGTTTGCCAGCAACGGGACTTGAAACTGGAGTGTGTGTCAATGTCCATGCCTCTGAGGTGGGCCTCCTTGTGGTTCCCAGGGGTTCAGTTGAAATCCTTAGGTGACAGGGCCTTTGTCACTGCTGGCCCAACCCTGTGGAACTCACTTCCAGGTTCACGGAGGGAGGCCCCCTCACTGGAAGCCTTTAAAAGGGGTCTGAAGGCAGCTTTTGGCTCATTTTAGTTTACTGGTTGTTTATTTTATATCATATTTGTTTTTAGTTCTTTTAAATTTATAAATATCTTGACTGAGTTTATTTTTTATTGATCTGCTTTGATTTTGATTTTAACATTGTGGTTATTTGTTGGTGAATTTTTGTTCTGTATGTAATGCTGTGATATTGTATATTGTTCAGTGCCCAGAGCCTATGGACATGAGCACTTTATAAATAAAAGTTTGCTTGCTCGCTTGCATACCTTATGTTCTTTTAAACAAATTAAACAAAAATTTGTTTATATAGATGTGAATTTGGTAGCTTCCTTCACATCAGAGAAAGCCTACATAAAGTACTGTTACCTACTTTTCCTATACCCAAGATGACAGAATGGGGTGTATTTGTTAAAGTGTTTAGCCATACTAAAGGTTCAGGTCTTATTCACAAGTATTTAACTGCTTTTGTAGACCCTCCTTCTCTAGGTTCTAAAGAAAAATGGAAAAAATACCTGAACAAATCTATAGCCATTGATACTTAATCCTAGTTATAGTTGTATGCTTATGCATCCGGTAAAGACATTCAAAGTTACTGAATCCAGTTTAAAGTCCTGTGCTATTACTGTTTCAGTCCTGAAAGACTGGAAAAGATGAGTCTTTCCAATATGGGCGACGCTGGAGATGCAGTGAGCTGTACTGGGTTATATGCTTTGGGACTGCACTATGATAAAGAACATGTGGATTACAATTTGCTCCATATATGCCAGAATTACTTCTTTTAACTTATCACATAATTCTGAACTATGGATGTAGGCCTCCAGCGTGGGGGAGGATTTGGATAAGGCACTGAGAGAGCCATCAGCAGGATGGTGAATAAGGGGGAAGTGCTGCTGGTTGGGGATTTCAGTTTACTTGATGTTGGTTGAAGCCTTCCAGCTGCAGCTTTGGCTAGAAGCAAGGCAGTCCTAGACTCCCGGAAGGGGGTGTTTCTCCTGCGGTTTTTCCGTAAACCCACTAGAAACGGGGCAATAATAGACCTGGTGCTCACCAACAGAGACAATATAGCAGAAGTCACAGTGGGAAGTCCCCTGGGGACCAGTGACCACTGTACAGTGTGGTTCAGCATTAAGATGGACATGGAAGCAAATTACACAAGGACAAGGGTCCTGGACTTCAGGAAGGTGGATTTAAAAAAAAATGGGAACCTGCCCAAGAAGCAACCTAGCAGGGGTAGATTGCCAGTGTAGGGTAGAGGAACAATTGAGTAAAATAAGGGAAGGCATAGTGAAGGTAACCAGCCTCTGTGTGAAGGAAGTGAGTTAAAATAGGGTGAAAAAAGGTCACTATTGTACTCTAGGGAGGTGGGCATGAAAGTGATGGAAAAAAGGTCAGCATTCAAGAGGCACAAAGAAACACAATGGGAGGCGGATAGGGAGCAGTACCAGGTAAAACAGATGGAAGCAGGCAGGGCAGTGAGGCAAGCAAAAATGCAATCAGAGGAGGACAGCCAAAGGGGTGGCAGAAGGGGACAAGACTTTCTTCAGGTGCATAAGCAGGAAGAGGAAGGCAAGGGGAGGGATAGTGAGGATAAGGAGGATGGCAAATGGTGACTGCGAGGAAGAGGATCAGGAAAAAGCTGACATCCTGAATAGGTACTTCTGCTCAGCCTTCACAGTGGAGGGAGAGGGAGATGGATCAACAAGGAGCAGCAGGAACACAGGAGTGGTAAGATGAACAAAGGTCCATTTATACAGAAAAGAGTCTTGAAGGGATTGGCAAACTAGAAAATGGACAAGACCACGGAGCCTGGATGTGATACATCCAAGGGTGCTAAAGGAACTCAGGGAGGAACTTGCTGCACCGTCTAACAGTTATTCATCATATCACTGGAAACAGGAGTAGTGCCAATGGACTGAAGGAGAGCTGACATAGTCCTGCTCCAGAATACCAGCAGCAGGAAGTAGGCTAGCAAGTATAGTCCAATCAGTCTCACATTAGTGGTGACAAAATTAATGGAAGCCATGTTAAAAGAAAGGTTAGTGAAATATCTTGAATCCAGGGAGTTGAAATATCAAAGGCAGCATGGAATCATAAGGTGGAAGTCATGCCAAAGGAATCTGATCAAATTTTTTTGACTGGTTGTTCAAGTAAATAGATCAAGGTAGGTCAGTGGACATGGCCTATTGCTTTTCAGCAAGGCCTTCAATGCTGTGCCACATAGGAGACTGATAAAGAAATTAGACACTCTTGGGGGGATCTCAGGTAGTAAACTGGGTAAAAACTGGTCAGTGGATAGGTGACAGAGGGTGAATATAGAGTAAATGGCATTCACTCTAATGAGGGGAAAGTAACCAGGGCGGTGCGACAGGGCTTAGTAATGGGAGTGATCCTTTTCAATATTTTCAATACATGCTATTGCAGAAGATCTAGATGGGAAAGATCTGTAATAGGGTGGATACTCATGAGAGGCTGGAGAGAATGAGAAGGGACCTTAGAAAACTTGCATAGTGGTCAAGGGTTTTGCAACCTGGATTCAATGCCAAAATCATACACTTGGGGCAAAGAAACCCAGGGCTGAGTATAACATGGGAGGGGAGGTACTGTTGGTCACTAACCAGGAAAGGAACCTCGGAGTTGCAATATCTGATGACATCAAAGCAGCAAGACAATATGACAAGGCAGTGGGTAGGGCCAGAGAGATGCTGGAGTGCACAGGGAGAGGTATCACCAGTAGTAGGAGGGAGGTCATAATACCACTGTATGTCATTAGTGAGACTACACCTGGAGTACTATGTCCAGTTCTGTAGGCCACATCTCAGAAAGGACATAGACAGGGTGGAGGCAGTCCAGAGGAGGAAATCTAAAATAGTTTAAGGGTTGCATGAGAAACCATATGAGGACAGACTGAGGGATCTCAACATGTACACCCTGGAGAAGAGGAGGGTGAGCGGGGACATGATAGAGACCTACAAGTACCTCAAGGGAGTGAACAGGGTACAGGTGAAGAACCTGTTTCAAATGAGGATATGCAACAGAACAAAAGGACATGTAACCAAGCAAAAAGAGGGTAAATTTCACTGAAAGAGTGGTGGATGCCTGGAAGAACCTGCCATCAGAGGTAGTGGGGGGGGGGACAGTGGGGAGTTCAGACATTCATGGGGTAGGCATAGGGGAATAATTGTTAAGAAGCAGGGAGGGGGAGTGTTGCAGGAGACCAATTAGGGTCTGCAGTGATAGAATAGGCAAGGAACATTTGGGAAAACAGTTCACACCAAGCGGTCCTTTTCTGCCAACAAATTGTTTCTGGAGTTAGCATTGTTTTTCAGGAAAAAAAGAATTGAGATAGCACCTAGTAGTGGGGCAGTACAGTGAGCACCAGATGCTGAAAATCAGCAACTTCTACTCATGAGAAGGGATGCATGTCCGCTGCTATCATTGTTGCATTTGCCTTTGTTAGCTTTTGTGCCATTGGATGACTCACATATTTAGATGATATTTCAAATTTATCTCTCCTGCTCAACAGTTTTTGACCTAGTGGGATACTTGAAGCTGCCTTCGGGCTAACCCAGCCCAACCTGATGAGCAGGGGGACCCTCTACCTGGTAAGGTGGGAGGACCTTCATGACCAAAGAAAAATAATGTATTACTCTGTGAGGTGCACAGTGATGCACCACCTTTTTGTTCTTTCTTAGAATTTACAAAATATCTGTATAAGCCATTTCTGTGAGATGAGGATCTCTGAATGTGTCACCACTCATATGGGCATGCTACTCCTCTGCCTCAACATCTAACCCTCCTCCTCCCGCCTTGAACTTTATGCTCCAGTCTGGATGTGATTAGACTAAGCGCCTTAACATAGTTGATGTGCCAGGATTGCTAACTGTCCCTCCTCTGCTGACAGCCTTTTTACACAGTACACATACAGTATGACACATTACTGTGGCCAAGATGAAAACTAAAAAAGAATGTGTTTATTCTTAGACAGAACAACCACTAGTATCTTCTGACTATTTTCAAAAATAATCTTATATGATATTTTTATAGTGCTTGAAACAATGTTTTGAAAGCTGTAACCTTTGAATAGTTAATACAGTTCTCCTGTGTTGCTACATGTATATACATATTGATATGTTAAAAATGACAGGCCTTTAAAAATGCAGTGAACCGTTTTGTTTTTTAGAGTAATATAAAACATTTTATGTTTTTTTTTGTACTGGTGTATGATCACTATAGTGACACAGTAGCAATAGAGGTGGGTGAAAGTTGCAGATTTCGCTTTCGTGGAACTTTTGCAGAAATTCAGACATTTAGCAGAATTTTCTGAACTTCCACCATTGGCGAGATTGGAATCTTCCAAATGCGTTTGGCATATTTTTGCCCAGTTCTTCAGAATATTTTGGCTGAACTGTTGAATAATACACATGAACTGCAGAATAACAGTTCTGAGGAATTTCTTTTCTGCAGAGCAATGAATTATTCCTTAGTACATGTAATTATTCCGCAGTTCAGTGATCAGTTCTGTAGACTTTTTGCTCCACAGTTTAATGCAATAATCCACAATTTATAAATTTTTTCCACCATCCTAAGTCGGAATTTCCACAAAAGTTGCTAATTTGATTTCCGCACTTTCGAAAAAGCGAAAATCCACCTTATGCGGAAATTCCACCAGTGGAAGTTTTTTTCTCACACCTCTAAGTAGCAATATCTAGTTACTTTATTTAGTTTTTATTGACTGGAAAAGTGCACTAGACATATTCTGCCTATTTTCAGGCATGACTCAGGGGGAGGGGGATACAGATGAATGCCAACTGACCTTGAACCAGATTAAGCTGTTGGTGGTATATTTTTAGTGAATGGGAGGAAAATTTGGCCACGGTACTGACCGGGGAAATTTCCCTACTCTTTTCAAGAAGTGCCATGGGATCCTTAACATCCACTTGAACTATCACCAGAACAGGCAGATGGGACCTTGGTTTAACTTCTCATCTGAAAGATGGCACCTCAAGAATGCTGCACCCCCTTCATTCTGCACCGCAGTGTCAGTATTGGGATTTAACCCAAGTACCTGGTGTGGGAATAGAACCCACAGCCTTCTGATCTCCCAGCCTCAGAGGCGAATGTGCTATCTGTTGAGCCGCTGACTCCAAGCTTTCATTAAAAAAATAAGTATTTAGCCCTAATAGTTTCAAAGTTGTCGTATTTTAGAGAAAATATCAGTTTAAAGGTCTAACTCTGGAACTGTTGGGACTAGAATCTTTTTTTTAATGAAAGCTTAGAGTCCAGCTGTTAAGAAAAGGTGTCATTTGATCATCTCCTTTTCTCCTTACGACTGACCTGTGGAAGAGGAAAATGCTGAAATAGAAACAATGGAGTTTATAAATGCCACCCTATAACTCAGGCACCCTACATTTTTAAATGTAGCAGGTGAGGGGGCGCTTTGTCCACAGAGTAACCCTAAAAGCCTAGGACCCATTGTGGGACCTGTTTTAGTCTGGCAGAAAACTTTAACACAGAAATATGTCTGTTTATCTCAGTATCATTTGTTTATGTTCCCTCTTGGTCTCTATAATGAACTTATCTTTTAGAAACATAAATTCATTATGGACAGTAACTGCAAATGGACTCCAAAGGTGTAGCAGGTTTTATTTATTATTACAATTTACTACTTAATGTGCTGTGTATTTCCTCATTTTTTACATGGGTATTTAGCATGGCTATGTAAGATATGTTTTTTGTCAGCTGATATACTTGTCTATAACTGTGCTATTAGTCTTACCAAATGAAACTTCAGCAAAATAAATTAAAACATGCATTTGTCAATGCCGAGAGTTCGCTGCTGGTATTGCTGTTGTACATGCCTCCTATATTTTTCTCTGTATATTCCTCTGTCTTACATTTTAAGGGTGGGCATTACAGTTAGAAACCCTAATGCCCTGGGCATTTGTTGGTATTTTTGCTTCAAATTTTCAACATGAACAGTGCTAGTATAATTTCGTTACTCAATCCCAAAAGGCGATTTTGCACAGTGAGTGTGCCATTCAGCGCCACAGGTGTGAAAACATATTTTGGGCAGGATGTGAGAAATAACAGCTGTACTGTTCATGAGGAGGTGTGAAGAAATGGAAATGTTGAAAATCTGGAGTGAAAATATGAAAAAGTGGCTAAGTTATGAGTGTGCATAGAAACTGCGCAATGCACGCTTGTAACACAGTCATCTTTTGGAATGTTTTCACCAAATTTTCAACATGTCCTTTTCGGGACCTCCCCTCATGAACAGTGGCACTGGAATTTTGTTAGTCTGTCCCAAAACTTGATTTTGCACAATGACCACGCCATTCTGTGCCACAGGTGCAAAAACACATTTTGGGAAGGATACAAAAATGGCAGCTGTACTGTTCATTAAGGGGGTATGAAAAAATGACAATGCTGGAAATTTGGAGTGAAAATCTTAAAAAGTAATGATGTTACAAGGGTGCATAGAAACTGCACAATGGATGCTCTTAACACAGTAATTTTTGGGAGTTTTTCACCAAATTTGCAACAAGGGCTTTTGGGGACCCCACCTCATGAACAGTGGCACTGTCATTTTGTTAATTGGTCCTGAAAGGTGATTCCATGCAGAGATCACAAAATCACCTTTCAGGATGGAGAAACAAAATGACAGTGACTGTGTTCATGAGGTGGGGTCCCAAGAATCCCATGTTGAAAATTTAGGACCAAAACTCCCAAAAATGGCTGAGATATCAACCTAAATTAAACCCCTCCCCCCATTCACTGCCATTATAGAACTTATAATTTCTTCAGTTTGTGGTTGGCTTTTGAAGAGTGCAGACGTGTTCCCGGTCCACTGAAGATGGCTGCTCCCAACCTCTGGAGGTAAGTATGGGTGAGGGGAGGTACAGGGAGGTGGGGTGCACAGGGGGAGGGTGCAGGTTGGGGGAGGGGAGCAGGCGGCAACTACGAGGGACCATTTTCTTTCTTGTCAGGTTTAAGGCAAAAAAAAAGATGTGGGTCTGTTTTCTGTTTTTTTTTGCAAGGAAATCATGGATTTTGGCATACTGGGGTGGGCTTCCAGTGTGCCATAGTACTGGGAGGGGGGTTCAAGGGGATTAATGCTGACCCAGGGATTGGGCACCCTAAGGTCAGAGGATATGTGGTTAGGGGGGCGTATCCAACACCGGGAGTGGGCATCCCAGTGTCGGAAAACACCACAGCAGAGAGGAGGGAGAGGGAAGACATGATAGAAACCTTCAAGTACCTTAAGGGAATCAACAAATTCCAAGAGAGTAGCATCTTTCAGAAAAAGAGATGTGCAAGAACGAGGAGGCAATTTGAAGATGGGGGGATGGCTCAGAGGTAATATAAGGAAGCATTTTCACGGAGAAGGTTGTGATACATGGAACAGCCTTCCTGAGGAGTAGTGGAGTCAAAAACAGTGGGGAATTCAAGAATGCATGGGACAGACATAAGACAATTCTAGTGGGGGTAGGAGGAAATAGGCTGTTGGTTAACAAGGATCTGCAGCTTATCCATTAGGTAGGAAATGGGCAAACTAGGTGGGTCAAGCGGTCCTTATCTGCCATCAAATTCTATGTTTCTATGTTTCTACAGCAGGTTTTTGGCACACTGGGATGGGCTCCCAGTGTGCCACATTAAAGGATGAGGGGGGGGGATACAGGCCACACAGGGATTGAGCACCCCAATGTTGGCAGGCAGGGGAAGAGGGGTCCACTGACGCGACTGGGACATGGAGGAGGCAGGCTAGGAAAGTGCCTCCTCCCAGCCAGCGCGATCAGATCACATGTACAGTAAAAGTGCCTTTGGGCACTCAATACTCCCAGCCCATATGGAGCTTAGACTTTGGCCTGCTCTACATTGGTGGGAGAAACTTTAAAACGGGAGACAGTGGGACGTCTCAGAGACATCATGATACAAACAGCTTTTGGCATTGCGGTAACCTACAGATGAAAGGAAAAAGCTGGCTCCTGATTGGTGTGGCTTTTTCTTTTCAAGTGCAGACCACTGCAGGCAAAACAGCATCAGAACCAGCCTGACTGAGGATTGGTGTGATATTGTCGAACCCCATGCAGAGCACTCTGCACTGGACAGACAATGTCACACCCCTCAAAGCCTACTACCCCAAGGAGTTTGATGTGCATGCGCATACTCACAAATGGTGTCATTATTATATTGTTATAATGTAACAGTAGTGATTATGTTATTGATGTAGAAACAGGCAGTTTTCTCTAGCTATATCAATATATATATTTACATCATGACAGAAATCTTTTTTGTAAAATACACGTTATCGATATACTTTTTCCATAACAATAAAGTATATTGATATACATTTTTAATATCAACATGGAAAATGTTGTGATAGTTTTAAAAAATAAAGTTAAAAAACAATGTTTTGCACTTTTTCTGAATTTTGGTATTAGCCCCCATAATTTAAGTGGTACCTATATTAGTGCAAATGCATGCCGTACATATGCATATAAACAGTATACATGTTCTTGTAAACAGTTGTCTTATACCTTAAATCATGTTTCTAACATTTCACTCCCTCCAACCAGTACCAAGTCTTCCTCACTTTCACTGCTTTGCCTGCAAAGCAACAGAAGATCATACATCCACACCACTGATGTACCCTTATAGTTCTTGTGCCAGGCATAAGAAGTTAAACAGAATTTGTTCCTGTCCAGTTTCTCTGAAATTGGATTGGTTTTAAATTGTTTTTTGTTTTTGGCAGTGACTCCAAATATCTGGTTCATATTCACACTCATTATCACTAACAGCATTTTTTTTTCATTTTCAGTAATTATAGTAGGTTTCTTTTCAGCCTCCTATTTATCATTCTCATGGTCATCATCAGCATCTCTAGCACTGCTTTTAGTGCTTGTTGAATCATTATAAATACGATGTTTCCCCTTTTTAACATGCGTGACTAGTGTTGCTCAGATAGTATCCTAGAAACTAGGATACCAACAGATACCTCCCATTTGGCCAGATAGTTGCTGTGGTAGGATAACAGTGCTGTCTGACCATGTATCCGACCCTCTAGGATCCAGTGCATGGATCCAACAAATGTTGTGGATCCTAGTAATAGATTCATGGATCTGACCAACAGATCTAGCTTGTATCCTAACTATCTGACCTAGGATCCCTGGATCTGACCTAGGATTCCTGGATCTGACCTAGGATCCATTGCTATTTGATCCCAGATCTGACATCTGTCTTTGGTAGGATTTCTGGTAGGATCCTGGGTAGGATGCCAGCACTATCTGATGGAGGGTGGTAGGATCCACAAAAGCACTATCTGAGCAACACTATGAGTGACCATTCTTTCAATCCCAGTATGAGTAGTACTTGCATAATTGTGTCTTTTCAGTGCAATAAGTACCTGCTGTAGTACTTTCCTTGCTTCTCTTAGGGGCATGTCACACAGATTGCTCCCATCTTATATAGGCTTTATTTTATTGTGCTCTTTGGGTTGGTAGATTTTGTCCCTTCATTGCTAGACATGTTTTGTGACAGCAAGCAGGACTAATATATATGCGTCTATGTATATGTGTGTGTGTATATATATATATATATATATATATATATATGTGTGTATAACATTGTTGAGACCTCACCTAGAGTACTATGTTCAGTTCTGGAGACCACATCTTTGAAAGGACATAGACAGCATAAAGACAGTTCAGAGGAGGGCAACTAAAAATGGTGCTCGGTCTGCATCAAAAGCCCTATGAGGAGAGACTAAAGGACCTCAATACGTATAACCTGGATGAGGTGGGATATGATACAGACTTTCAAATACCTCATGGGCATTAATAGAGGAAAAGAGGGTAGCATTTTACAGAAGAAAAGATTCTCAAGATCAAGGGGTCATGCTATAAAGCTGGAAAGGGTAGGTTCAGGGGAAACATGAGGAAGTATTTCTTCACAGATAGAGCAGTGGATACCTGGAACAGCCTTTCTGTAGAAGTGATAGGAGAAAAAAACTATAATGGGATTCAACAATGCATGGGATAGGCATAAGGGAATCTTATTGGTTTGATATGGGAGGGTGCAGCCAGAGACCAAGTGAGGGTCTGCGGTACTGAAGTAGGTAGGTAAGATGGGTAGACTAGGTGGGCCAAGTTGTCCTTATCTGTCGGCAGTTTCTATGTAATCTATGAAATCTATTTTATAGTTCTGAGATGGAGATGGTGGATTTTGTGCTTGGTGCAACATGTCTACCACTGCAGAGCAGCTACGTGTTAAGTGTTTGTTACTGTGATGTTTTTTCCAAAGGTCTCATCATCATCTCCCCTGTCTTTTTTTCCCCCTTTCCCTGATCCCCCATGGTAGGTTGATTGTGCCTGGACTAGGGAACTCTCACTTATGTTTCTTTAACTTTTCTGTTATTGGTCTTTAAAGAAGTTAACCCAAAGTGGGAGGCTCCAGTTGTCACTTACTAACAGAGCCTACTGTACCTGTTGTCCACATCAGGGCACTTTGATATTCTGAAAATATATTATTTAATGCTGCTGGTAGTAGCTAAATTGAAAAATAAATACCTCCCTTATCCCTTCACTGGCACAAAGCCTGCCATATTGATAGTCATGTTACACTAGAGGAACTCTCTAGGATAATTCGGTCACCCCCCAAGAGTCATACCCCAGGTACAAGTGGGTTCCCAGCAGAATTTTATAAAGGTATTGGTTCATCTTTATGGCAAAATTTGCTAAATATATATATACTTAATCCCTTGACAAGGGCTCATTACCTGGTACACCCCAGGGGGGATTTTCCAAGGATACCTACAGACTAATCTCCCTTTTAAATACTGATTATAAGATCATTGCTTCTTTTTAACTTTAGAATTTTTATTAGAGTTTCTTCACATTTTCTTCACAAATAACATACAATTATACTACGACCATTTACTGGTTCCCACATATACAGATGACTACGTAACATCAGCAAGTTTGCATTCTAGTCTGAAACCAGTATTACATCATGAAAAGTAGTACCATGGCAACCAAACTTGTATAACTCTATCAAATGACTCCATTCCCATTTATAATTTCATTTCACTTGTTACAGTGCAAAAAGCAGTTCCATGTTCTTTCAAAGAGTTATAGCTTACCTTCAGCTAAGTGGCTTAGTCTTTCATTTACAGCCAGGTGACTCATGCATGATAACCATTCATTTAGAGAGGGCACTGTTGGGTCTCTCCATTTTGACAGGATTACTATTTTCAAACCTAATACTGCTGACAACATTTATTCCATTCTGGCAGTTTTATTCTGACTTGGTCTGAACAAATGATAGGTTGTACAGCCTCTCTTAATTGAAATTATTTCCACAGGGCTAGACACGTAATGCTATACTGAGCCCTCAGTTCTGGAAGAATGTGAATATGGATACCTTGGGCATTCCAGATATCACCAAGTGGTTTAGTCCTAAACCTCTAGCCAATTGATTAAATGCTAGGCTGTTAGAAATTAAACTTGGCAGAAGTTGGAATTTCGCTTTTGTGAAAAATGGGAATGCATTTTGGCAACTTCCATGGAAATTCCAACTCAGAACAGAGGAATAAATGTATGAATTGTGGATTATTGTATTAAACTGTAGAAATAAAGTATGCAGAATTGATTACTGAATTGCAGAATGATTACATTTATTGTGGAATGATCCATTAAACTACAGAATAAAATTCCTCAGAACTGTCATTCTGTAGTTCATGTATATTAATCCACAGTTCGGCAAAAAAATTCAGTGGAACAGTGGAACAGGGTGAAAATTCACCAAACACATTCAGAAGATGCTGATCTCACCAAAGGTGGAAGTTCCAACGTTTTTGGGAAATTTCACGAAAGTTCGTGAAAATGGAATTCGCAACTTCCGTCCAACTCTACTAAACACTGTCATTGGTAACTGAATTAGCAAAAACTAAGCTGATTTTGTCCCAACAAGATTAGTATCTGGCAACGTAAGAAGGTTTTTGTCAGTCATGTGGCAAATTCAGAAAATAGGAGCCCCCATAGACTTCCTGTTGTTAGACTATAACCCTGTTTGGTCTGAATTGGCCTTCAGGGCCAGCAAACCACAATCGAGAACTGAAGTCCTTTACTTTAGAAGGGCTGACTTTGATAGGATGAGAGAACTGGTCAGGAATAAGTTAGTAGAGGTGGAGGACATAGGTGGGGTGGAGGAGAGCTAGGAGGCAATTAAGGGGGCCATCCCCAAGGCATCTACGGAATGCATAAGAACAGTAACAAAGAAAAACAGTCTTAAGAGACCACCATGGTTCTCAGCAAGGGTCAAGGAAGTGGTAAGGGCCAAAGAGAAGGCATATAAATACAAGAAAAAGCAGGGGGAGGTAGAATGGGAGGATTATCTACAGATAAACAGAGAGGAAAAGAGGGCCATTAGGGAGGCCAAAGCAGACACAGAACTGCATATCACAAAGGGGATCAGGAATGGAGGAAAACAGTTTTTGAGATATATTAGTGAAACAAGGAAGAAAGGTGGAGGAATCATAAGGTTAGTTGGGGGGGGTAGGAAGATTGAGGAGGATGGGCAAAAGACCACCTCCTAAATGACTACTTTTACTCAGTTTTCACTATAGGATGGTTTTCACTAACAATGGCTGTCTCATTTCTGGGTTCATGCTAGATAGTGGCATCAAAGTGGCCACTAAGGGAATCCCAGAAATGAGACAACCATTGTTCACTAGTGAAAGGTTTCTGAAAGGGCTGGCTGCCCTTAAGATAAATAAGGCCCTGGGACCAGATTGGTTGCATCCGTGGATACTCAAGAAATTAGCAGTGGAGCTGGCTGAACCACTAGTATGTTTGCTGAACAGCTCACTTAGGTTTCAGGAAGTTCCAAGGGACTGGAAGGTGGGAGATGTTATACTGCTTCATAATGGAGGGATAAGGAGCAACCAGGGGACTACAGGCCTGTCAGTCTAACCTCTATTGTAGGGAAGCTGATGGAATCACTGATCAAAGTAAGGAGGACCTCATAGACTACTTGAAGAGCAACAGGCTCCAGGATAGTAAACAGTATGGTTTTGTGGCAGGAAGATCTTGTCAGACTAACCTGCTAGTTTTCTTTGACTGGGTAACAAAAGAATTAGACAAGGGCCATGCTGTGGATCTGCTCTGATTTGACTTCAGCAAGGCATTTGACTCGGTACCTCAAAAATGATTGCTCAAGAAGATGGAAGACCTGGTTGCAGCTAAACTCATAGTGAACTGAGTGGGTAACTGGCTAGGGGGAGGCAGCAGAGGATGGTGGTCAATGGGGTTAAATCAGAAGAGAGGGAGATCATGAGAGGGGTTCCACAGAGATTGGTCCTTGGTCCAGTCTTATTCAACATGTTAATTAGTGACACTGGAGAAGGAATCCGGGAGAGGTTGTGTCGCTTCGCAGATGACACAAAACTACGTGGGAGGGTGGATAGTGATGAGGGAATAAGGGAAATGCAGAGAGACCTACAAAAGCTAGAGAGGTGGTCAAAGGTATGGCAGTTAAAATTCAGTGCTAAAAAGTGCAAGATAATGCACCAAGAGAAAAAGAACCCCAAGACAGAGTACTGGATGGGAGGAGAGAGAGAGAGAGACTTAGCACTACAGATGAGGAAGGGAATCTGGGAGTTACCATTAGCAACCCATTTAAGCAATAGAGTCAGTGCAACAAGGCCTATAGCAAGCCGGTCTGGTGGCGCTGAGGGTTGAGGCACTGGATGCCATACCTCGTGCCATGCTGGTGACCCGGGTTCAGGAATGAGCCCAGGCCACTGAGAGTCAGCAGGGCGGGAAGAGATTGAGTGTCCATAAGACTGCTCTCTCTTCCCCGGGAGGGTAGGGAAGAAACAATCGCTCCTGGAGCAGCCTCTGGTGGCAATCAGGGGTGCCCAGCATGGCAGCATAGTGAACGTAGGGGTGGAACTGCAGCTTGATGTTGCCTTGCTACACCACACTCCAAGGGGGAAGGACAACAAAAACAGTGAAAAATACCCCTCTGGACACTCAGTGAGATGACAGAGGCCCCAGTGGAGCGCCCACATCCCAACGCCGGCCCAGCGCACAGAGGTCTCTCCAGGGCAGACCCGGTGACAAAGGTGGGTCCTTCACACTCAGCTACAAAGAGCTGCCAAGGAAGGGCGGACCCAGTCCTGGAGGTGATCCGGAGGTTGGGATATATCGGGAGGGGTATTAATAGCAGAAGAAAAGAGGTAATACTTCCCCTCTACAAATCCCTGGTGAGGGCTCACCTAGAGTACTGTGCCCAGTTCTGGAGTTCTCACCTCAGAAAGGATAAGGATAGGTTGCAGACAGTGCAGCACAGAGAAAAAAAATGATTCAGAGCCAGTAGGGCAGATCCTATGAGGAGTGCCTCAAGGCACTAAATATGTACTCACTGGAGACCAGAAGGGAGAGGGGAGAGGAGATATGACAGAGACCTTCAAGTTCCTAAAAGGAATTAACAAAGTGAACTGCAGGAACTATTTAGCCTGAATATCAGTTCGCGGTCACATGGACACAAATGGAAATTAGCAGGAGGCAGATTCAGGAGGGATGTGATGAAGTACTACTTTACAGAAAGGGTGGTGGAACCTTGGAACAGTCTGTTGGCTGAGGTGGTGGGTGTGAAAACAGGGGATTCAGGCAGGGCTTGGACATAATGAAGGGAATAGTGGTTACTGGGGATGACAGGACCAAGAAGAATAGAGACAGGACGGTGAGGGTTAGTACCCTGGAGGAACAGTAGGTTCCAGGGATTTTAGGGAACTTGGGCAGACTGGATGGATCTCTGGTCTTTTTCTGCCATCATTGTCTATGTTTCTGTGGAGAAGGCATTTGATTCCTTGGAATGAAAATATAGCTTCAGTCGGTTCTCACCAAATTTGACTTTGGTTCTCAATTACTCAAGCGGATTGATTGTATCTACACCATGCATCTACTTATCTCTGTCCCTGTTTATATTGGCAATAGAGCCACCAATAACTATAATTAATGAATATTCCTTATCCAAGGTATTAAATGCAAGAAAACAGCTTGTAAGATACTATAATATGCAGATGATTTACTTTTAACCATTAGAGGCCCTTAAAATTCCCCTATCTCATCCAGCTACTATTTTATCTAAATTTAAATCAGTCTCTGGTTTACGAGCAAACTGGACTAAATCAGAGTTTCTTCCAATCAACAAAACCTGTACACAACGTCTCAAATCTAACTGTGACGTAGGTTTTAAATGGTCTCCAGACTATATAACATATTTGGGTCTAAAAATAAAGCCAGCCAATTAATAAAATAGTCAAGCTGAACCTCGATACAATCTTACAAATGGTTTTGAACATAAAAAATGGGAGAAACTTAACCTATCAATCCTTGGACAGATTAATTCAATAAAAATAATATTAGCACCTGAAATGTTATGCTGCCAGTTTTTATTGATAAGTCTTAGCACGTAAGACGGCAGTATAGTGCAGTGGTATAAGGCTCTGAGCTGCAAATCTGGAGACCTGGGTTTGAATCTCACAGCCACCACTTGCATACTGTGTGACCCTGAGCAAGTCACTTATCTTCCCTGTGCTCCCAGGTTGCACTTGTAAACAAGCTTTCAGCTTAGTGACTCTCACCTGGTTAAACAATTGGGGGAAAAAAATGAAAAGTTAAACAAATTAATAATTAATTTTATTTGGAGTGGTAAAAGGCCCAGAACGGGCATGGATAAACTTAAATCACACTTGGAATTTGGTGAGTTTGGCCTCCCTGACTTGTGTAGATATCATTGGGCAGTCACAATAAAACAAATAATGAAATGGTTTGATTATCAGAATTCAAATTTTCCTTTATGGGTAGAATTAGAGAAGGCCATTGTGTGGCCTCGATCCCCTGGAGGCCTTATACTACAAACCTTGCCTAATAAGTTGTCCTCAAACTTTAATTAAAAGATTAGAATTTAACTTCTTCCTGCTGGACTGCATAACTCTCTGAGATAACAAATTACTGTACTAAAATTTGAAAACATAACTCTCAATTATCCCAGTCGGAGGAAGGCAAGTATCAAATATCTAGTAGATATCTTAGGAAACAAAAAACAGTAGGTCAGACTGCTAGTACACTGGTGGAGTTATTGCTTGCCAGCCAGACAACCCAAGTTCATGTCCTGAGTCCAGGACATCTAGTGCTGACAGGTATGGCAGGGTTGGGCACCCCTTGGATGCCTCTTGCCTCTGGGAGGGAGGGCACCTCCTTCCAGTGCACAACCTCCCCCTGGTGCGTCAGAGGGAGGGAGTGTCATATGGGAAGGAATAAGTGGTCCCTCGGGGGTGACCTCATGTTGGTACACACCCACTAATCTGGAAAGTGATGTGGAGATGTCACCCGCCCAGAGTGGGGCTGGCAGAGGAGTACTGAAGGTAGGGAGGGGGCTTAACCATCCTTTTGACAGCCCTAATGGGTGAATTGCTGGGTCACCTCTCAGGACCATGCCCTGAGGTGGGATAAGGGGAGGGCTTAGTAGATGATAAAATACCCCCCAGCAGCACCTGGCAGATGAAGCCACCATGCCCACCATGCCATGGCAGGGCCACTTCAACTCCTCCCACACCTCATCAGCTCCTCCTCACAGGCCCTGAGCATTGAGTGAAGTACCTTTTCCTGCCTTGGGGGATCCAGGGGGGTCCCATCCATGGGGGATAAGCCATGGGTTATGTTTGGGGTATCCGGCAAAGGTTGCCAAGCAAAGGCCGGTGAAGGGTAGGACCACTGAAGGACTCCTGCAGCTGATATAAGGGCTTGGGTAGTTGGAAGGGGGTTCAGGTAGCTGGCCATGAAAATGGGGGACAAAAATAGAAAGTACAAAAAAGAAAAGAAAAAAACAGTAACTATGTGATGTAATTCTCTCAATTACAGAAAAAAAAATACTGTCGCTCATGAACTGAGTTCTGTTTCTACCACCAAGTAAGCCATGTTCCCATTTTGGAGGCTGCCGTGCTAGCTGGGTACTCCGTGATACTCACCCCGAGGAAGGATAGCAGAGGTGGTGGGGTGGCCATTTTTTTTAAATCCAGCCTGGGCCTCATGATGCTACCTATGGGTCCTACTAGGTCATTTCAGTGTGTTGCCATGCCGGGGGGGGGGGATCCTATCCTGGTCTTCAGGATCCTCCTGCTCTATCACCCCCCAGTTGGGGAGGATGAATGTTTCAGGGATATTGGAGATTTGTTTGCCGGCCTAGTGTTGGAGTCCCCAGATGGTTAATTCTGGGGGACTTCAATGCCTGGGTCTATGATGAACTCTTGTCATTTGGGTATGATCTCTGAGGAATATGGAGGTGCTGAGCCTGATGCAAAAGGTTACCTCTGTGATCCACTCATACAGCTACACACTTGACCTGGTGTTTTCTCTAGGCCTGGAGGTCATGGACCTTAGTGTTAATCTGGTAGTTTGGTCAGATCATAGCACCGTGGGGTTCTGATTTGGGGCCCCCTGAAGGTCCATCCTCTGTTGAGATGGTCCGGTACCACCCTTTATGGGGACTGTCCCCAACAAGAATACGGGTGGTACTGGACCTATCGAGTGTGGAAGCTGCATGAGCAATTGGAACAGAGGAGGCAGTGGCAGCCTACAATTGGGCCATCACTGCCGTCTTTGATTCAATGGCACCTTTTCATGTCTGACCCTTATCTATTCACTAGAGATCTTCCTGGTTTGACTGGGAGCTTAGGGAGTTAAAGATTAAGGGTCGGAGATTAGAGAAATGTTGGAGGATATCTGGCCAGATGGAGAACAAATTGGTCCTGAGGTTTCATTATAATGACTATCATGGGGGCAATCTCCCAAAAGGAGGCATATTTTTTGTCCAGGGAGATTGCTGTGGCAAGGAACAGACCAGCTTAGCTTTTCCACATGGTAGATGGGCTATTACATCCTGCCTGTCTCCATGTAGGAGGAGCAGGTTCCAGCATGAGGTGTGAAGAGTTTGCTCTGTTCTTTGCAGACAAAGTGTCCTCTATCAGAGTAGAGATCTCCTCCACCATCACTCACAGGGCTTGCCGGGTTCATCTTGAGACTTGTCGGAGCACTCCTCCTGTATGGGCTGAGTTCGATCCAGTTTTAGGGAAGGTTATAGAAAAAGTGTGGCCATCCAGCTCGAAGAGTGTCTTACCTCCTCCTCCACTTACAAGTCTTTCCAGTCTGGGATTAGAGCGAGGCACAGCATGAAGACCACCTTGATGAAGGTACTTAATGATCTCCTGATGGTGAGAGACAGGAGGAGCATACCATCTTGGTCCTCCTGGCTCTCCGGGAAGTGTTTCGCACCATGGACCATGAGTTGCTGCTCAACAGACTGTGGTACTGTGTGGCCTTTACAGAAATGTAATCAAATGGTTCAGGTCATACTTGACAGACAGAGTGCAGAGGGTGATGATGTGGTTAGCTTCATCTAACCTGAAGCCTCTGCATTGTGGAGTTCCTCAGGGATTGGTCTTGTCATCCTTGTTGTTCACGGTGTATATGCTGCCGTGGGTAGACATTATCAGGTGGTATGGACTGGATTTTCATTGCTATGCTGATGATACTCATATATACTTGTCCTGTGCACCTGGTAACCAGATGGCAGCCTCCATATTTAACAACTGCCTGGAGAAGATCCAGACTTGGATGACTCACATCTGGCTGTGACTCAACTCTGAGAACAGTGAGGTGCTAATGATGAATCAGGTCATCGTGGGGGTGGGAGGGTGAGGGAATTTGGGATCCCCCTGGCCTTGTACTTGGAAGGATCCCATTGATCCCCTCCACATGGGTGAAGGATCTGGGTGTAATCTTCAAGGATGGCTTGACATTGGATGCTCAGGTGGTGGCCATCGTTAATAGAGGATTTTATCACCTTAGGGATATCACCAGGATCAGGGACCTTATGCCATCTGAAAACCTGACCACACTGGTACACGCTTTTGTCACATCCAGGCTGGATTACTGCAATGCCCTGTACCTAGGACTATCTGGAGGCAATCTCCACTGGCTGCAGCTGGTACAGAATGTAGCAGTGAGGATATTATCGGGCATACGAAGGTGTAAACATATTATGCCTGTGTGCGTGAACTGCATTGGCTACCAGTTAGGTGGAGATCTTCAAGGTCAGATTACTGACCTATAAGGCCCTACATGAAAGGGACCAGTCTACCTGCAAGATCTTCTTGTGTCTCATTGTCCATTCTGGGCTCTCCATTCCACCAAGGGTTGCTTCCTTAGGGTTCCCAAGGTTAGGCTGTGGCATTTGGGTGACTGTGCTTTTTCTGTTGCCATGCCTACCCTGTAGAACTCACTGCCTAATCATCTTCGGGAGGCATCCTTAGTGGATGCTTTTAAAATGGGTTTAAAGACCTCATTATTCAACCAGGCTTTTAATTTATAACTATATTTTACTAATTATTTAAAATTATAATAATAGATTTTAAGTTTAGCACTGTTAGCTCCATCTGGATCTGTTTTTGGTTTCTGATTTTTAATGTGTTTTATACTGTGATTTTAATTGTGAATGTAAACAATCTGAGTCCCCAGAATGGGGTGCTATAGAAATAAAGTATCTATCTATCTATCTATCTATCTATCTATCTATCTATCTATCTATCTATCTATCTATCTATCTATCTGTCTATCATCTACCTATCCACCTATCCTTTTCTAAGAAAATTCTAGAATATCTGAAATAAAATCAGATTGGGCAGTAATACTTAAGTTGGCAGGTGGTAAAGGCACAGCAAGTAAAATTTATAAAATGCTGTCAAAAATCAAATCAAAACTTATCCCTTAATGCCAAACAAAAATGGGAAAAATAATTTAAATGTACTATTCCTGAAGAAATCTATAAGAAACATTGGACAAATGCATGTAAAAGCATTAGAAACACTAATGGTGAATACATACAATTCAAAATTCTCCACCAGAATTATCTGACTCCGACCTATCTAATAAGCATTGGTCTGTCAAGTGTGGGAAATGCTGGAGATGTTCAGAAAACAATTCACATCTGAACCACATTTTATGGTCTTGCCTTTATGTGAAAGTTATTTGAAAGGAAATTATCAAGATCATATCTGGTACCCTTGAAAAGAATATTCCTTTTTCACCAAGTATCTTTATTCTGGCTGACTTCTCTGAAGTCCCTTATGTTGCTAAACTCGAGCAGTATTGGATGATGGCCACTAGTTTAGGGGTTAAGAGCCTTGCTCGCTCAAAGTGAAAGACCCCAAATGTACATTCTATGTTAGAATGGTATTAGTATATGGGTAAACTGGAGTTAATGTAAAGATTGATAAAGATTGATCACTCTATAGTTTGGAAAGATGCACAATATTCTTCAGTCTGGAGCCCTTTATAATGAAATACCTTCCTATGAAAACAAGCATGAAATACCTTTATCAGAATAATGGGAAACATTCCTAAGAAATGTTTCATTAATAACATTCACTAGTTATACATATAATAATGTACATTAAGTCTACTATAATAGTCTCAGTCTTATGCTGTTACATCTGTGCTAGAACACTGTACTAGAATACAGTATTTCTTGTATTTTATTTTTAAAGTTTAATGAAAATTATAATGGAAAAAAGTCACCCCAAAGAGGGAGGCTCCAGCTGTCACTGACTGGCAGAGCCTACAGTACCCACTGCCCACACCAGGGCACTTAAATATTATGAGAAGATATTTAGTGCTGCTGGCAGTAATTAAAAAATAATGATAAAAAAGCCTCCCTTGTCCCTTCACTGGTACAAAGCCTGCCCTATGGCCCCTGAACTAGGGTTTGCTCACTTGTGTTTCTTTTAGCTTGTCATTTTTGGGGCTTAAAGAGGGAGGCTTCAGTCATCACTGACTGGCAGCGCCTAAAGTACCTACTGCCCATGTTGGTAGCACGCAATAATGGTGACAGCAAAATGGCGACTCAATAAGGGCGAAAACACAAACTACGACTATGAATTAATGGTGACCTGGTATAAACGGTGAAACCACAGGTATAGCAAACATGACTGTCAATGTGTGACTAGGAGTAGGTAAATTAGAAATAGGGGAGTTCAGGGGTAGAGCCCCCTGAGGGAGTGCAGGGGGCATAGTCCCCCCACATTAAAACATTAAAACAGGTGAACTCTGCTGATGGCTGTGCTGTAGTGGGTCTGCCTCTGAAATTCTCCTGAAACTACAGTTGCCTTGATTTGCTGTCACTGATATTGCAGTTGCCTTAATTGATTCGCCATAGTGATAATCATTGTTCTTTATTCACCCTTATCACTATATTCTGACAAGATATTATTAAGAGCTGCTAGCAGTAATCAAATAAAAAATATAATATATTATAGTGGCACAGTCGTGCCTCTATAGTTAGGGTTGAGTACTCCATTTAAGGTTAAAACAGATATTTGGCAGCTTAATAACTTTGTAACTATAAGACGGATTTGCCCAGAATTTTGAATGCACAGTCTGGTACCATAGATCTGTTGATCTAGCAAGTTGCATAATTGTCAGATTTACGGTTGCAGAGCTACAGTGTGCCAAAAAACGTACAAATTTCTCATTTTTGCACATTTATTTGCTCGCGCTTACAGGTCGCATGGTTTATGCGATTGGTCCAAAACCTTCAGGAAACATGCAGCTGGGGTCTCCGATGTGCTTTTTGGAGATTTTGTGAAAAAATATTAAATGGTTCAAAAGTTATTCAAAAAAAACTGTTTCCCATTATAGTCTATGGGAAAAGTTAAAATATTTCAAAGTGTCGCAAACGGCATTTTTACTTTCGCAGATGAGCCCTGTAGTATCACAAATCCACCATTCTGTTTGCAGTTGGCAATCAGAAAAATGCTTGCCATTTAAATTTGGGACCCTTTAGGGACACAATTCTTGTTGTGTTCAACTAGTGGAGCCCTGAGGATGCTAGGCATGTCTTTGCTTGGGGGAAAATACACCAGAAACATGTTTTTGAAATTTTTTAAAAAGTACTGTCGCAAAGTACATTTGCATATGCGACACTTTAATGATTTGTTTTGTGAAAGTTTTGTGATTTGCGAAAGTACTTTGCAAAAGTATGGCCAAAACAACAGGAAATCTTTGCCACCCTGCTGCAAAACAACAGTTTGGTCTTTTGGGTTAAAATTCTCAGGGAAGAAAGCCAACATCTGACAGATATGCCTTTCAGTGGTTTGGTGCCAAAATGTAACAGGGCTGCAAAGTTACAGCACTTCACATTTGACACTTTTTCCCATAGGATAACATTGCGGCTGCCGTTGCGCCTTTCCGGTCTTTGCCACTCTGCTGCAAATCATCTGTTTGGTCTTTTGAGCTGAAATTTGCAGGGAAGAAAGCCAACATCTTACAGATGCACCTTTTGGTGGTTTGATCCCAAAATATAACAGGGCTCCAAAGTTATGGCACTCCAAATTTGATGATTTTTCCCACAGGATAACATTACGTCATCCACGGCACCTTTCGGGGCCCGTATCTTGAAAACGGTTTGAGATACGGACTTTCTGTCACAAAAATTCTTAGGCTGCCTCTGGGGGCTAAGCACAAAACTAGCCTGGAAAGTCATTAATAATATGAGATTTTTATTTTTTTTCTACGTCGTACGGTTTCTGAACATTTAGTTTTACATAACCGTGTGTGTTAACGTTTGTGTTTGCGCTTCCTTTTCCGTTTCTGCTTGCATTTGCATTAAATTTTGTGTTACTCTTTCCTTTTGCATCACTGTTGGCATTCCCATTTGCATTTGCGTTACTGTTACCATTTGCATTTCTGTTACCGTTTTCGTTTGCGTTTACTTTTGCATCACCGCATTCGTTACCATTCGTGTTTGTGCTTCCATTTGCATTTCTCCTTACGTTTCCATTACCATTTTCATTAGTGTTTATTTTTGCATCACCGTGTATGTTGCCATTAGCATTTCCGTTTGCGCATCCGTTTGCGTTTCCACTTGTGTTTGCGTTAATGTTTGCATTACCATTTCCTTTTGCATCACTGTTGGTGTTTCCATTTGCATTTGTGTTACTGTTACCATTTGTGTGTCTGTTACCATTTTTGTTTGCATTTACTTTTGTGTCACCCTGTGCGTTACCATTCGCGTTTGCGCTTCCGTTTGCGTTTCCACTTATGTTTCCGTTATCGTTTGCTTTTCTGTTACCATTTTCATTAGCGTTTACTTTTGATTCACTGCGTATATTACCATTTGCATTTGCGCTGCTGTTTGTGTTTCAGCTTGCATTTGCGTTAACATTTCCGTTACTGTTTTCTTTTGCATTACCATTGGCATTTCCATTTGATTTGCATTACTGTTACCATTTGCATTTCCATTACCATTTTCGTTTGCATTTCTTTTTGTGTCACCGTCATTACCATTTGCATTTGCTTTTCTGCTTGCGTTTGTGTTACCGTTTCCATTACTGTTTCCTTTTGCATCACCGTTAGTGTTTCCGTTTGTGTTACTGTTACCGATTGGGTTTTCATCACCGTTTGCATTTCCATTAGCGTTTGCGTTTATGTTAGTGCTTGCATTACTGTTTCCTTCTGCATCGCCATTGCCGTTACTGTTTGCATTTCCATTTGCATTACCATTACCGTTTGCGTTACCATTTGTGTTTGCATTTACATTTCCACTTCCATTTGTCTTACAGTTTGTGTTATCATTTCTATTTCAATCACCATGTGCATTACCGTTTGTGCTTGCATTTTCATTACTATTACCATTACTATTTTCTTTTATCTCACTGCTGCCATTACTGTTTGCAGTTGCGTTAACATTACTGTTACTGTTCTTGCTACTGTTGGCGTTACTGTTAGCATTTACGTTCCCATTAGGATTACCATTACTGTTGCCGTTACCATTACTGTTAGTGTTACCATTTCTGTTAGGGTTATTATGCACAAATGGGAAGCATGGTGGAAGCGAGGGGCGGGCCCCGCGCTCCCACCACCACATTCCATTCACTATTTATATTGCACATTCTCAAAAAGAAGGGAAATTCATGGCAAAAAACTCCATTTAATGTATCAGTTAGGGTTGTTCCACAGTGACAAAAGTGAGGAAATTTGATGTTAGGGTTGAAAACCCCTTGCACCTCACTACCACCCCAGCCCCACCAACAGGCATTGGGGTGTGCGTGGGGGTCATTGGTCCTAACTCTCACCCCATTCTCCTATATTGCACCACCTCAGCTTATTTACACATGGAATGGGGAGAGAGTTAGGGCCGACGACCCCAACGCACACCCCGATGCCTGTTGGTGGGGCTAGGCTGGTCGTGGGATTCAAGGGGTTTTCAACCCTAACACCAAATTTCCTCACTTTGTCACTGTGGAGCAACCCTTACTGATGCAGTAAATGGAGTTTTTTGCCATAAATACAATTTATGGGCTTAAAGAGCTGCAGACATGATTTTTACATATCCCGCAGGCAACTAATTCCAAGAAAAACAAAACAACTCTCAGTAAGTGCACATCTCCTCCAGCAGTAAGAAAACCTGAGATGACTCCAAATGGCAAATAAAGTAAATGTATTCCAGCCAACAGCAGTTACAGTGCAAACGTGCCCCAGCATTTTGGTCTCATGACCTTTCTCAAAGGGTAGGTTTATAGAGAATTGGGTGTACTTAAATACACCCCTTCCTTTGACATCACTACTATGTCATCTAAATTAAATATTTCACACAAATATAACATTCTGTTTTGCTTAATGACAGAATACTTAATTCACTGAAAACCCTTTGTTTCAAATCAGAAAAAGTATATATAATGAACTACATTATTTATCTCTTGATCTCAGTTATAGTCACATTCTGAACCAGTAAAGTAAATTTATTCTCATTAATTCAAATTAATTCTACAGCTAACATGGGCAGGAAATTCAAGTGTGGGTACCGTTGCACCTGGGATTATGCTGTGCCTCAGTCCAGAAGTCAGTGCAACAGAAAATGAATCAATGGTTCAAGGGAACCAGCACCAGCTAAGGCCTGTAAGCATAGCACTGCTACTGCCCAATAAGTCCTCACACACAGCAAAAAACTGGCAATAACGAGTAAAATAAGTGAAAAACCTTGCCACAGAGCTGGAGAATCTGCAAATCTCATTTATTCTGTGCAAACCAGCAGCAAAAAAAGATAAAATCGACAATGAAGCACAATAGCAATCCAAGCAGCTTCACTTACTACTAGATACCCGCTCCCTCATGACATGACAGCTACGTCATTCATCACCTGACATGTTTCACTCTTACTGAGCTTTGTCAAAGGTGTGAGTGGTGATGAAAATATATCCCTTAAATATAAATGCAGTTAAAGAGACAGTGCATAAATACAGGCCTAAACATAGTAAGGATACAAACAAATCTGTTAACGAATTATAAAAAACAGCAGGAATAAATATTGAGGGGATATATACACAAATCTCCCTATTCTAGGCAAAATGTAAATGCTGTGCTACACCTAGTAATAACATCACAATAGGCACTAGTACGCAATGATGCCAAAAAGCAAACCTGCAGAAAAGAAAGAATCAGAGATTGCACTTGTGATACGACGACAGCAAGGACGCAGGTGCAAATCTGAAAAGGAGAATAATGATAGAAAAACATAATGAATACTAGTACATAACAAATACGGACCTAAATATATGCATATTAATATACAATAATATAATGGCAAAGACAATAAGTGCATTTTTTCTCCCAGTTCCATATTAAGCTTGCATAGTCAGATCTATCTTTTTTTCAGAAATGGTTTTATTTCTAATTTGCCATTCAACTCTTTTCCTTCCATACCTTTAAAGGAAAAAATCCAAACTTGTTCATGTTTAAGTAACAGATTATAATAATCCCATCCTCTTCGAGTCAGAATAGCTTTTTCTAAGCCAATAAAATGAAAACCATGCTCACTCTTATCGGTCGTTCGTGAAATGTCCAATGCCAGAGCATTTTTATGATCTTTATTGTCTTTTGCTCTGTTGTACTTTCCTGTGTGGGTTTTAAAAGCACATATAGTTTTGCCCACATAGAAGGCACCACATTTACAAACAGCCATATATATAAGACCACAGGTGGCACATGTCATAAATCCCCTCACTGTATGCTCCTTGTTAGTGACAGGGGGCCTGATTCCAAGTCGGCTTATGCCGGTACAAGCCGAGATATGCCAAACCCCTTGGCCTAACCTGCAACTTGCACCAGGTGTTATGCCAGCCCCAATTCCAAGAGGCGCCTTGCACCATGTCGGCTATGGGCTATGCCAACTGTCGGTTACACCACCCACTATGCTGCAGCCCACAACGACATGATGCAAGGGCAGGTTATGGCAGCAACTGTGCCATATTCCAAGAGGGTGGTTGCCATAACTCACTGTCATGATGCCAGGAGCCACACTGTTGAAGTAAACTTAGACCAGCTCAGAGTTGCTCTAAGGGGCATCCGATGATACCAGCCATGGGATGCCTACTCTGCAGCACCATGGCAGTGGTACCAATTTACTCCCCATACCCCCACAAGCACAACCATGCCCCCACCCCCCGAATGCTGGGGACCCACGGGGGTCTGCTCTGCATTGTGCCTCCCAAGACACCTGTGCCACCTGTCCTGCCCCCCTGCCCCCTGGTGCTTGCTTTAGTGTTCCGGGGTGGGGGGCTCTGGGGGGCCATTAGTTGTGGGCTGCAACTTGTGACATGCAGGGCTATTATGCCATGTCTGTGGCATTAGTCTACACATGGCACAACCCACATGTTATAAGTGCTGGGTCAGTGCTCTTCTTGGAATGTGTCACAGGGTCCCTGGCATAGCAGTGGATGTCAGAATGAAAATAAATATGTTTTTAACATAGACTTAAAATTAGTGATAGTTAGGCATTCTCTTAACCGACAAGGTAGAGAATTCCACAGCTTCACTTGTGGGCAAAATTTACAATCACCATATTTATGGCTATCATTACCCCTTTTAGGCAACTACTTTCTGGGGTTGGTTTCAATGGGTTGTACAGAATGCACCAAATGATCTTTCAGACTTTTACCCTTTCTGAATACTATCTTGGGGACTTCAGATAGTAAATCCCTTAAACCGGGGTCTTGGTGGGCAATATGCCAGTGTTTCCTAAAAATCTCAGTAATATCTCTAGATTGTGCATTGTAAGTACTCACAAAGCACACTTGTGCATCCCATTTTTCAACCATATTCCTATCCTTTTCCTTCAAAAGGTTCTGTCTGGGAATGCTATCAACATCCTCCCTGGCTTGACTCACTATTGTCTTGGCATACCTTCTTTTATGTAACCTTTTTTCAAAATCATCTGCCCTTTCCTTCTAAAGGACTTGTGTGCCACAACTCCTCTTCGTCCTGATGAACTGTTATTTTAGTATAGTTCTAGTGACGTGATCGGGGTGACTACTACTGGCCTGTAATAAAGTATTACGATCTGTGGATTTATGAACAAGATCTGTAATTAGCCCACCCCTCCCACCTTTTTGAATAACCAAATCCAAAAAATTAATCTGATTAGTACTATAAGTAGTACTAAATTTAAGATTCTGGTTACTGCTTTCCAAAAATCTAACAAATGTCTATTACTCTGTTTCCGAGCCCTTCCATATAACAAAAATGTCATCAATATAACATCTCCAAATATCAATTTTTTCCAAAAATGGGCTGTTGAAATCTTTGAAAATCTCCTGCTCCCATTTCGCCATGTATAAATTAGCAAAATTGGGAGCAAAACTGGACCCCATGGCAACACCTTTTTGCTGCAAGTAGAAATCTTGTTTGTAAAAGAAGGTGTTCCATTTTAAGACAAAACCAACAAGTTTCACCAGGACCACTGGAGGTGGGTTCAGTACTTCTCTTTCATTTAGGAAAAATTCTAAGGCAGCCAGACCATCACCATAGGGAATATTAGTATACAGAGCACTCACATCCAAAGTGACCAAAAAACTATCATCTTCTATTGCAATGTCATTGATTACACGTATAATTTCCCCATTGTCCTTAATATAAGAAGAAGTATTCTTAACCAAGGGTGCTATATGGTAGTCTACAAACTTGGCCAATGGCTCTGTAAAGACAATTGTTACTGGAGACTATCGGTCTCCCAGGAGGGTCAACTAGGCTCTTATGGACTTTGGGAAGACAATAAACACTAGCTCTGGTGGGGTGGGCTACACAGAGGTATTCTACAGTGTCTTTACTCAATAAATCATTCAACAATACAGACTCCAAATAATTATCTATTGCTATCTTAAATTCACTGGTAGGATCATCTTTCAGCTTTTTATAGAACACACTATCTCCTCATTGCCTGCAGACTTCTTTACAGTGTATGGTGGAACGCTGTTCCGCATGGAAATCCATGCCTGGAACAGCATTGTTGTCCTTCACTCGGTAGTCACGATCTTGTTGTGCTGCACCCAGTGCGCCACCGTGCAGCGCCAACAAGATCGGAACACATCACAAGACAGCGCACAGAGCAGCGCATGGCAACACCTGAAGGCGGCACTTTACGGGCAGACGAGAAGTAAGCTTTTTTCCCCGAGTGTTCACAAGTGGTATTTATGGTTGCCCATACATCATAAAGATTGTATGAGCAACCAGCTACACAAACCAAGGCAGTTTTGTGATCTTGAGGTTTCCGTGGTAACAGACCTCGACTACGCTCTCGAGGTCTCAGGTTACCGCGAAACCTCGATCATAACTGCCTTGATGACATCTTCTTATACACAATCCTCTATATCATAGTCTGCACTATTAGAATGACAATTGCCCCCATCTGCTGATTTAAATGTCAAATCAGTGATAGTTTCAAGCTTTGATAAAAGCTCTGTCTCTTGTTTACTTAAATTGTGAAAATACTTAGAGTTACGTTTTTTTTCTAAGTTTCCAATGTCAATCTCACAGCTTCTAATAAATGTTAATGGGGCTGGTGTCATAGGTGGGCAGAACATGGAAGGTGGTTTAAAAAAATTTATTTCACCAGTCTTTGTTGGTAAAGTTTCACCTCTAATGGTTTCTGTTTCCACTTCTTCCATGTTATCTCTTCATTTAAAGAAGGATTTTAGATGTAAATTTCTTCCCATTTTATGGATGTCCACCACTGTTTCAAAAGAAACCATTTTTTAAGAAGTGTTATAAAAAGAGATAGACTAAAAAAGTTAAGAAAACCTACCCCCCCCCCCGCCTCAGTCTTATTAATCTAGACATTTAATTTTTGGATTATCTGCATCTGAGACGTGTGATGTTAATGGCATCAAAGGTGTAGATGCTGTGGGTTTGGTTGCTCTCTAGTGTACAATAGTCAAAAACTTGAAGGTGAAATCATAATTATAACCCCCCCCCCACACTTCATGTCCCTACACCTGTATCAACTTGTGTAATAACTTAGATGTTTGAAAGATAGAGTGGAAAGGGGCATGCTAATATTAAATAATTTGTTTACTGAATATTTAGTAATTGTTTAAAATAATTTTATAAAACTATGATACTGATTTGTCTCTTTGTGTGTTCTTTCTACAGGCCTTTATGTATCTGGAATAGCAACTCACCAACTGGAAATCCTCCTTTGGTAGATTGCTAATCTGAGCCATAAATGTGAAAAGATGATCATAATGTGTGATTTTATATTGTGTCTATATTAGCTGTAGAATTAACTTGAATTAATGAGAATAAATTTATTTTACTGGTTCAGAATGCGACTATAACTGAGATCAAGAGATAAGTAATGTACTTCATTATATGTATACGTTTTCTGATTTGAAACAAAGGGTTTTCAGTGAATTAAGTATTCGGCCATTAAGCAAAAAAGAATGCTATATTTGTTTAAAATATTTCATTTAGATGACATAGTAGTGATGTCATAAGAAGGGGTGTAATTAAGTACACCTGATTCTCTGTAACCCCACCCTTTGAGAAAGGTTGTGAGACCAAAGTGCTATGGCACATTTGCGCTGTAACTGCTGTTGGCTGGAATAAATTTACTTCATATACCATTTGGAGTCATCTCGTTGTTTTTTTTGTTTTTTTTTTTACTGCTGGAGGAGAAGTGCACTTACTGTGAGTTGTTTTGTTGTTGATACAGGGTGATGCTTTACCCTGGATTGTGCACCCATTGTGCGCACTGTGTGCAGGGACGACCAACTGTTGTTTTCTTCAATCATTCCAGGAATTTACCTGGCTGATTAGCTAAAGGAACTATTTGTAAAATGTTTTATCTGAATTTAAATATTTAAATTTTAACTTAGAATGCCCAGCTCGTACCTTCCATGTACAAGCCCAAGGGCCATCCAAGCGCTGCTGCCCAACCCTGAAAAACAGCTTTTTGATGATATGAGGTATGGAACGGGGCTGCAGGTGCTCTATGCAGGGAGTAATAGGATGGGACTAGGATTGAGGAAGGGGGATTTCTAACTGTACTAACATTATCTTTGCTGGGAGTTCAACATGTTTAGAAACTGGGCTTAAAAATTCTTGAAATGTGATTGTCTGGCAAGGGTACATTTACTTGCAGTGAGAGCCCTGTGAATAAGAAGTACCAGCTGATAGTTCCCCTTAACCAACTGAACTATCCTTGTGCCCACCTTGCTTGCTGATTGGCTTGAAAACACCCCATTAAATCTGAAATAGCAACCATTTTTTCTTTCGCTTAGCGAGAGATACCCCTCCACGTTCACTGCCAGCTGCCCAACTATACCCTCACCAACCTGTGCTGAGCTCATTTCATACTACATTTTTGTTATTTTATTTACACTACCTTCTTGTCCCATGGCCTGTTATTATTTGTAGCAGGACTCTCTGAGAGCCGAACATTTTCTCGCTCCTCCCTTGTGCAGCTGCCCACTTACTTGGCTGCTCCTGAAAAATGAAGTTGCTTGTGATTTGTGGCACCTGACTAGTGGATGAACTGGAGCCACAAACTGACTTTTCTTTGGTGAGACTCCTCCTGTCACAACACCCACCACAATAAAAGCCATTTTAAATCCTTGGCGATGGTCACTTCAAAGGGGTACCTTTGTAAGTTTCACTCCTTTTAGGATTGCAATCACAATCCATGTACTGTGTAACAAAACAAAACACTGACAGCAACTTTTGGGTAGGGAGGCAGAAGTATTCTAGTCCACCGCTTTTTTTTGTAGTTTCTCGGTCCTATACTGGAAAAAAATCACAACACAGCCACTGCCTGGGAGCTACTGTCACTTCTTACTAGAAGATTAGTTGTCCTACCAGCGCTTATCTTTACTGTAACAGTACTGTCGTGTTTGTGCTAATTTAAACATCCCTCAAGTTCTTCTCACCCCTTATTTCTCATCGCAAAACAAACAACAAAAAAAAAGATTTTCCACAATCAATAGGCAGCCATAAACATAGAAAGTAAACCATTTCCCCCAAACAACTGCTGTGTGGGTTGGGGCTGGAGTAGAGGGACCGCAAACATTAAACAACCTGACTCTAAAAAGCATCTGCGCCTTTTACTGGTTATTCTCTGTATACTAGCAGAGGAATTCATTTACAACAAAACTGACATTTTATTGACTTTTAATTGATTTATTTATTTTTTTGTTTTGTCATTTTTAAATATTAAATACAGCTGTTATCTAAAGCCCATTTTCTTAGCACAATAATACCCCCCAGGGTAGGTGGTATGGTCAATACCAGACCTTCCAGGGGCTATAAGGCCCTCTGCCTGTGGTGTCGGGCCTCATTATGCCCCTGGATGGTCCAGTATTGACCAATACCACCCACCCTGTCAAGTATTATTGCTTGCATAGAGTTATGATATTAGCCCCATATATGTAGGACTGCCAGCAAAGATAATGTTAGTACAGTTTGACAGCCCCTCCCAATCCTATTCCCATCCTATTACTCACTACATAGAGCACCTGCAGCCCTATTCCATACCTCGCATCATCAAAAAGCTGATTTTTTGGGGCGGGGATGCAATGCTCAGACAGCCTCCCGGCTCGTACATGGAAGGAACGAGACGGGCATTCTAAGTTAAAATGTAAGTATTTAACATCGGAAAAAAGATTAAAAACTAGTTCATTTAATTACACAGGCAGGCAACTTTGCCTGCCTAAATCATGTCAGCAGCTCTTTAAAAAAAGTCATCCCAAAGAGGGGGGCTGCAGTCATCACTGACTGGTTGAGACTACTGCCCATCGGGGCACTTAAGTTGCTTGGTACCACCCCCCTAAATGCCTGTCAATCTTTTCTTTTTTTTGAGCTACTTCTATTCAGTTCAACTTACTTTCACTTATCCGCCCCTCCCCTTCTTTTCTGAATCTCCTGTTTCAGATGCTTTTCTTTTGTTTCTAGTTCACTACTAAGTCATTCCATATACAGCTTTAACTTCAAGTATTCTTTTTGTCAGCCACATCTTTCAGTTTGCCATACTTTCACTTTTCCTCACCCTTCAGTTTTTGTTCTTTTCAACCTAGTTGCAGAAGCTTTTCATTTTTTTCTAGCTCTGCTGTCATGTCCTTAACTTCTTTCTTTTAAAATAGTCCATTACATTCAGTTAGAGACCTTTACTTACATTTCTTCTAAATTTCCTCCCCCTTATTTTCTGTTTCAGCAGCTTTTGCTTTTTTCCAGTTCCCTCTCCCTGGCTTAAAGTTGTATTTCTTTTTTGCAAGATGTCTTTTTCTTTATTTTGTAAAAGTACGGTAATTATTTGTTTTTTAATACCTTTCTACTTTGGTTGTTTTCAGAGCCGCCTTTCAGTTCTGGCCTGGCCTTTACTTTCACTTTTTCCTCCACCTCTTGTTTTTTAGTGATCCCACTTCCCTCAATTCCAGAAAGCTTTCCCTACTGGGTCCCCCTCCTGGCCCTTTGTAAAATATGTCTCATTCTCTTTCATGTATTATTTTTTAAATCTTTCTCCTCTGTTGGTTTATTTTCAGAAACTGACAGCAGCACCTCTTCCCTCTCTCACTGCGTACCGAGTGAAAAAATCAATTGCTTGTGAGTCTGAAAGTGAGAGAGCTGGAAATGTGCACAAGCATTGTTTCTCGCAGCATTTTCTGTAATCGGAGCTGAACCAAGCCATTTGTGGCCATCTCAGTTTTTGTACCAATTTTCCAAGCTGCTGGATGTTTGTGGTACTGTAGCTCAGATTGGGGAAACTCTGAACCACTCAGCCCTAGTTAAGACATGGGAGAAAGTAGGGTAAGGGATGGCATAACCAGATAGTTTAGGAACTGGATGGGGGAGGAGCCAGTGGGTGGTGATAAACGGAAAGCACTCAGGGGAAAGGAAAGCCACTATTGGGATACCCCAGGGATCAGTCTTGGATCCAATCTCATTGAACTTGTTCATCAGGTGACATAGGTGAAGGTATGTAAGACAAGATCAGTCTGTTCCCAGATTACACGAAGGTGGGTGCAAGGGTCAACAATGGAGGGGTTGGGGGAATCAGTGACATGAAAAGATACCTGGGTAGGCTAGAGCAGTAGTCAGGGGGCTGGCAGCTCATATTCCATATCAAAAAATGCAAATTAATACATATTGGTAGAAACAATCCTAAAACTGAGTATCGGCTTGGAGCTACCAGGTAAGCCCAGATGTCAGAGGAAATAGACCTGGTAGTTTATCATAGCAGATAGCTTAAAGGTCATGGCCCAGTGCATTAAGGTATACAGGAGAGTGAACAGAATGCTGGATAGCATCAGAAGAGGGTTCAGAGTAGGAATGAGAAGATGATCCTGGCGCTGTACAGTTCCCTAGAGAGACTGCACCTGGAGTACTGTGCACAGTTCTGGAACCCCTGAAAAAGGACAGGGACAAGCTTCAGACTGTGTAGCACTGGGTGACAAAGCTGATTCAGGGACAGCGGGGAACTCTCATGATGAACACCTGAGCAGCCTTAATGTACACACCAGAGTCCTGGAAAGAGCTGGGTACATAACAGAAACATTCAACATTCTTAGGGGAATTAACAAGGTGGACAGGCAACTTTTCAAGCATGGCATGGGGTTTACCACAAGAAGGCACTGGTTTACGCTATGAGGGAGGTACAGAAAAGATGTAGCATCTCTTCACAGAGAGAGTTGCACACAGGAAGAACTGATTGCCTAAGGAGGTTGTAGCAATGTAAACTGTGAGGGTTTCATGAGAGGGTAGGAAAGATATAAGGGTCTGATAAGAATTGTGGAGAATGTTGAGAGGGGATGAGGAGGTAAATAAGTAAACCAATATTTATATAGCGCCCTTTCCCGGGGGCCCAGAGTACTGTACCAAGTTCCAACAATTCACAAATAATTCAAAAATATCACCCAGTTAACAATACTAATTAAAAAAATATGTTAACATCACATAAATAGTAATAAATATTAATAAAATATGTTCTGAGAAACAGCCAGTGAGTCAGGAGCCATTGACCATAATCCAAGGGCTTCCTTGAACAGGTATGATTTCAGACCCCTCTTAAAGGCTTCCAATGAGGGGGCCTCCAAGGGTCTTGGAAGTGAGTTTTGTGGGGCTGGGCCAGGTACCTCAAAGTTCCTGTCACGAGATGATTTCAGCTGTGCCCTGGGAATCGCTAGAAGGCCCACCTCAGAGGAGTGGAGGGGGTGGCAGGTATGATGGGGAGTCAGGAGGTTACACAGATGGCTAAGGCCCAGTCTATATAGGGCTTTATAGGTCAGCAAACCAACCTTGAAGGTAATTCACCACCTCACTGGCAGCCAATGCAGATCACATAGGACTGGGGTGTACATGACAGGACCTCGGACAACCCATCAGCAACCTGGCTGCCGTGTTCTACACCAGTTGCAGGTGATGCAGGATGCCTTCATTCATTCCAAGGTACAGAGCATTGCAGTAGCTGAGTCTGGAGGTCACAGACGCATGTACTAGTGAGGGCAAGTCTTGAGGTGGGATCAAGGCTTTAATCTGGGTGATGTTCTAATGTGATAGAAGTCACTCCTGACACAGACAACATCTGAACCTCCAGTGTCAATTCATTATCCAGAATGACACCTAGATTCTTCACCTTAGCAGAGGGGGTAAGAGGCGAGGCGAGGAGAGGAGAGGAACCAAGCATCAAGCCAGTCACTTCTTTTGCCATCTCTACACCCCATCGATGACCAGGCTCAATCACCAGCACCTCCATCTTGTCTGCCTTAAGCCTCAGCCAGCTAGAGGACATCCAGTCCTGGACCTCAGCCAAGCATGAGTTCAGCACAGCAACTGCATCCTGTGTCCTGGGTGCAACTGACAAATACAGGTGGGTGTGATCTGCATAGCAGTGAAACTCCATGCTGTAATAAAGGAATAATGCATGACAGGGTGTGTGTCGTGCTAGGATAACACCACACCTAGTGTGGTTGGGCACGAGGCCGCAGGCCGAGTGCGTCCAACATGCCAGGCGTGGCGTTATCCCAGCACGACATACACCCTGGAGTGCATTATTCCTATTATACAATGGCTCAATTAAAAAAAGGGATAGAAAATATATTAAAAATATACATATTTTTAACTGTTTTTGCAGTGAGTAGGGTTACATTATGACAAAATAGTGCAGATTTCTACTTTAGCCAGTAGGTGGAGGTGTAGCAATCTTTGTTAGTGTTGACTCTGTTTACAAACCATACTCCTGTATTAGCGTTATTGCCTTGGGTTTATAGTTTGATTTGGGAGACGTTGTACAGGATTTTTTAAACTCTTTTTTTTCATGCTGCTGAATGCTGTGGTCTCCGTCCCCCGTCCTCCCCACCACAGAGTCAACTGAGTTACTGCCAGCCACACGCTTGTTTCAGGATACCTGCATGGGAGGTAGGGACATGTTATAGAAAGTGCGCTTGATAAGGAAAAAAAGAAAGTGTATTTACGAGTGAGCGAGTGAGAGCTGTGGTGACTTTGTGAAAATGCCGTTGCTGACTCGCTCGCTCACTGGGCCACACCGCTTCTGTAGGTCTCCGCCCCCATCCCCCCACCCTGCAGTCAACTGAGTTACTGCCAGCCACCGCTTGTTTCAGGATACCTGCATGGGAGGTAGGGACATGTTATTGAAAATGCGTTTGAGAAGGAGAGGAAGAAAGTGCATTCTACGTGGCGAGTGACATCATGATGACTTTGTGAAAATGCGGTTGCTGACTGCTCGCTAACTAGACCTGGCTTACGCTTTCTGTGTGGGGCTACAATTTGTTTTACAGAAAAATATGAGTACTTGTTTTGTTATGATGTCTGTGGGTTTTCTTTCCGGGGTTATCGTCTGTGGTGGAGGTGGGTTTCCGCGTGTGCGAGGGAAGCGCCAACTGGCAAAGCAGGTACTGTACCATGAAAGCTGCTTGTAGGCAGCGGGGAGATGTATGTTTTACAGTGAGATGCGGTCATCCCTGTGTTGGCACTAGAGCCATGGTGTTATGCCAGGATAACACCACGGGTCCAGTCCCACAGTGACCAATGACAGCTCAAGGTTCTTTCTTGCCATTGCATAATGTCTATTATACAATGGCATGAAAGAACGCTTCCCTCTGATTGATCAGTCTGGCACTGGACCCGTGATTTTATCTCAGTACTACATCACATGTCTAGTCCCAGCACAGAGATCACTGCATCAACACTTAAGGAAATCACTGCACACAGTCTGCTTCAGTGATCCCTGTTAGACAGCCCACTTCACAGATTTCCCGCTCACGACTCAGTAGCCACCTCTAGTGAGAACCACAAACAATGGCAACATCCTCCATCTCCCCACAGGATTCCCCCAAAAAGAAAAATATTTTACATGAAAAAAAAAGCCGTTATCTAAAACTGCAATTTGATCCCCCTGTGCTGTAGCGCGAGCACTCTCAAACAGCCACGCTCTTTGCTCAGTGGACACACCACTTGGCTCCTCAAACAAACAGCCACACTGTTTGCGAGCAAAAAGCAATAAAACCTAAGTAAACATAAACAAAGTGCCACACTGCAATCATGCTATATTTTCATTAGTACCTCTTATCACTTCTGAAGTGACAGCCAAAATACCGGAAGTAGGATCGCTTAGGATTGCTGTCCCTAAACTGTTCCTGATCCACTTTCTAAGCTAACAAAAACAGATAGATAGAAAAGAACTTCACCCAGTCTCAAGGCAGGCAGTGGGGCTGGGTGAATAAAACACTTCTCGCACAATCATAGAAGTACCGTTGGGGGGGCTGTCGCAGTAAAAGACTGCAGTCCTCATAGTAAAACAGCACCACCTACAGAAGAAAAACATTACAGCAGGCACTCTTTTTTCAATAAGTATGCCTACCCATATAAAAAAACACTTTTAAAAGTACTTTTTTTTAACTGTTTCTTTTACTACTAGAAACAAGCCATTGTATAATAGCAGTAATGCACTCCAGGGTGTGTGTTGTGCTGGGATAACGTCACTTTTGGGGTGCGTAGTCGCACTCGGCCTGCAGCCTCATGCCTAATCACCCCAGGTGTGATGTTATCTCAGCACAACACACACCCTGTCATGTATTATTGCTTAAATGATGTATCCTCGGAGCAGCATGCACACCATGAACAGCATGGGTGAGAGCATCTAACCCTGAGTACTCCACATGACAAGCCCTTTGAGTGAGAGAAAAAAACTTCCCATAACCACCCTCTACAGCCTGTTTGTGAGAAAGGACTCAAACCAGCTGATGATGGTGCCAATGAGTCCTCAGAGTCCCTAAGGGGGTCCAACAACACACCATGGTCCACAGTGTCAAATGCTGAGGGGAGGTTGAGTAGAATGAGAACTGACTGTTCCATTCTATCTTTCACCCTAAAAAGATAATTTTGCACCCTCACTAGTGTGATCTCCGTATTGCAACTAGACCTAAATCCCAGCTGGAGAGGCTCATAGATGTCGAAGGCAGTGAGATGTTCATCAAACTGCAGAGACACTTTTTTCTCAATAACCTTTCTCAGAAAAGGGAGGTTAGAGACTGGTCTCTGGTTCGCTAAGCAGTCTGGGTCCAGAGAAGTTTCTTTAGAAGGGGTTTCACCAATGCCTTTTTCAAGGTGCTAGGGAACAAACCTACTGAGAGTGAGCACTGGACAATCTCAGTGAACACAGGACCTATGGGCTCCACACAACTCACTAAGAGACATATCAGGCCCGAGTCCAGTTCACAAGTGGGCCACAGTTTCAAAATCACCTCACTGACCTCTTTCACCCCCACTGACCTAAACTCACTCCATACAGGAGGAGTGCTCCTATTGATGACCACATCTCTACCGTGAGTGGGATCATGATAGCCCCTTTGGGGCAATTGCAGACCTGATAGAAGACAATGTCAGAGAGAAGAACAGAGTGAACTCTTCACATCTAGCAGCTGACACTTGTCTAACTTGCTGAAGACAGGCAGGATGAAGTAACCTGTAAATCATCTGGAAGAGCTGAGCCAGTCTGTTCCTCCCTGCAGCAATCTCCCTGGACAGGAATTCTGCCTTCTTATGTGAGATTACTTTTGATACTCACTGTGATGAGTTCTCAAATTCCATCTGTTCTACTCAGTGCCAGATCTCCACCAACAATGCTCCAAACTCCAAACCCTGATCTTCATCACCCTGAGCTCCCCATCAGACCATGAAGATCTCAAGTGAGAAGACTTAGGTCATATACAAACTGGTGCAACAGAGTCAAGAGCTGAAGTAACAGCCCTATTATAAGCCATCATCACTTCTTCAGGATCTGCCTCTCAAGCAGCGATCACACCCAAGAGGTCCATCACCACCTGGAATCCTACTGGGAACAACCCCTTTAAATGGCACTAGTGGACCATCTCCACAGGGGTGAACTACCAGTGGGTGGCCTGAAAGAGAACTTTGCCAGGCAGTGATCCGACCATGCAACTGGAGTAATCTCAAGGTTATCTACCTTGAGCCCAAGTGAGAGTACCAAGTTCAAGATGTGATGATGTCTGTGGGTTGCAGCAGTACCAACTTATGCATGGCCCAGTGAATCAATTGACTGGAGGAAGCATTGTCTAAACCAAGAGTTCATCATCGATCCAAGCATTGAAATCACCCAGAACCAACCATCTGGGTGACTCCAACATTGTCTTAGCAACAAAGTCCACCACCTCCTGCAGAAATTTCCTCTCATGCCCCAGAGACCGGTACACCAGAAGGATTCTGCAAGTTGCACCTGGATCCCCACATGTGGCCAAACATTCCCATGATGATGTAGACTTCACTGGGTTCACCGAAAAGTTCAAGTTGGATTAAAGATGGCCACACCTCCACCCCTACATTCCTCCTTGGGCAGAGCACCACAGAGAATCTGGCTGAGACAGACACCTACAAAAACTGGGGTAGCATCATCACTCAACCAGGTCTCTGTGATGCAAGCCAAATCGACTGAGGAACTCAATCCTGCTATAATTGTGGTTGTGCACTTTATCACTCTGGCATTGCAAAGCTCCACCTGAAGGGTCCGACTAGAGGCAGTTGGGCTAACAGTTACCTGCCCACTCAGTCTGGTGGGAGCCCTGGGTATGGGAACCAAACCTATCTGGCATTCCCCTAGATCCCATTTTCCTCCAGGGTGCCTCCTGGTCCTCACCACCCTAATACCATTCTCCCCATTAGCACACCCCATACCCCACCACCTACCATCCCGCCTCCTCATGATGCCCACCTCCATACAGAGACTGTATGCCACCCCTGGCAGGGAGTGGTCATTGAAGGGATGAAGATTTAGTAGCTGGGATGGGGAGTAGTTAAGCCTGAGGGTCCTGACACCCACATCATATAACTACACTGGCTGATCACAGACCGCGATACAATACTCCACTTCTATTATAAAATGCAGTTATAAACTTAAAACCCACCACTCTTTCCCATCACTCACCCTGAGCCTTATACACACAACCAACCAATCACACTGACCTTATGCTGAGCTTCCACTAGGGGGCCCAGCAATGCTCACACAGCATTAGGCTGGTGTGGTACAAATTAGGTAGAAACAAGCAAACTAAAAGGATTTCAGTCTTTTTCTGCCTGGAAGAGTTCTATGTTTCTATATCCATTTAAATCATATTAACTATTAAAATAAATTATACCCCTTCACAAAACACAGAGATAAATTATATTTTGCAGAGGTTTTTCAAGATAGCAGACCTCTGTTTGCATAATATGTTCTACTGTTCTGGTGTACAGAATATAAATCATTACATTGGCAAGTCTCAGATGCAAATCAGGGGTGCCTGATATCCCTAAACTCTTGTGCTGATTAAAATGTATCACGCAGCTCATAAAAGAAAAACATGCGGCATTATGGAGTTATTCATTATGAAAGTGACTTTTGAACAGGAGAAGGAGAATACTTTCAACTTCCCAGCAAGCAACTGTGGAGGAGAGCAGCCCTTGAAAGTTGAGATTATCTTCTTTTTTAAAATGTTTTTCCAATATTCAGAAAAACCTTTGAAATAGGTAATAGACAAAAATTATATTTTATCTGTTCGTACATATATTGTCTCTCTCTTTTTTTTTTTTTTTACCAAGGACATTTTCATGAGAACAGCAGCTTTATCCCCCCCCTCCAATTTAATCTCAGTGTTTTCTTCTTCCTACCTTACACCACAATCTGCTGCCATAGAAATGACACAAATAGAGCATTATGACTTCAGTGGAGGGACAGGAGGATGAGATGCTGTCTGAGATGCAAAGATCCTATTTGCATGCAAATGTCCTCAGTAATAGAAAAAAGAGGGAACGTACATATCAAAGATTAATGAAATATGAGCTGTGTTAGAATATATTTCTTTAAATCTTTCATTGTTATATGTAAAATGCTTTAAATAATTTGTGAGAAATGAGGAACAGTCTAAAAATAGCACTCATAAATATTGGATAAGTGAAAATATGGCAAAGCCCTTTTTTTGCACCTTCCCCTGCACCCCCTGCACCCCCTGGCCTCCCACTCCTTCTGGCTGTTCAATGTCCCTGTCTGCATTCCAGTTTTACCCTTCACTGCTGCTTCCTGCCACCTGGCTCCCCAGTCTGTCCCTGCATATTCAGAGAGACCGGCTTAACCCTGCCTGGGGAGAGGAGAGAAGCAGAGTTCTTGAGGCGTGGTCCTCAGAGGTATGCAGGGCTGGGGGGGCACAAGCGATATGCTTGGGGGACTATGGCATGAGGAGACTAGGTAGCCATCATATGGCAGGCAGAGACAGGTACTAGTTTCCAATGTCTGGGCCCCTCCCCACACCCCAACGGTGTGCACCACAGTAACACCCAGAGGCAGAGTCAGTTGACATGTGATCACCCATGCCAGCAATGCTCCGCACACCACCAGGTGTCACTGTCTGAGCAGTGCTACACAGTACCCTCTTGCAGGAGGAGAGCAGCCCAGCAAACAAGTTCATTATTTAAAGTGTATATAAGGTGCAAAAAACATTGAAGAAAGCAGCTTGTGTACATACCAGTTTACTGAGCTGGCTAGAAGTACTCCAACTTACAGCTACAAATACATTTAGGAGCGTTGCACTTTATCCAGCTTATATAAAATGGGCAAGAAAATCCCTGTGTCCTGATTGGCTGAGACTTGGTTCTAGCCATTGCCTTAAGACAGTACTACCAATGGCTAAAAACACGTCTCTGCCAACCGGTGTAATTGACATGCAGAATTCATAAGCCGCTTACTTCGTAATTTCTATCATAAGCATGGCTGGCACCTTTACTAATTTATAAAAATCATCGACTAGGCCCTAAAAATAAAAGTCCATTAAATTAAACAAAGTAAATAATTGAATGTTAATTGCACTCAGGAGCTACTCCATACACACAAACACAAATTTAAAAACTGAGGTACTATTGAGAGTTTCCATTGCTGGTGTTTCTATGATGACCATGACAAATCTCCTTCCTATTCCTACCAGTTTGCCATAGAAACATAGAAACATAGAATTTGACGGCAGATAAGGACCACTTGGCCCACCCAGTCTGCCCATTTTCCTACCTAACAGATAAGCTGCAGATCCTAATTAACCAACAGCTTACTTCCTCCTACACCCCACTAGGACTGCCTTATGCCTATCCCATGCATTCTTGAAGTCCCCCACTGTTCTTGACTCCACGACCTCCTCAGGAGGCTGTTCCATGCATCCACAACCCTCTCAGTGAAAAATACTTCCTCCATTACCTCTGAGGCCATCCCCCTCTATCTTCAAATTGTGCCCCTTGTTCTTGCACATCTCTTTTCTGGAAGATGCTACCCTCTTGGACTTTGTTAATTCCCTTGAGGTACTTGAAAGTTTCTAGCATGTCCCCTCTCTCCTTCTTTCCTCAGGGTATACATATTAAGCTCCTTTAGTCTTTCTTCTTATGTCTTCTGGTGCAGACCCTGCACCATTTTGTTGCCCTCCTCTGGACAGCCTCCTCTGTCTATGTCTTTCTTGGAGATGGGGTCTCCAGAACTGCATACAGTACTCAGATGGGGTCTCACCAACTGTCTGTACAGAGGATAACAACTTCTTGTTTTCTACTATTGATGCCTCTCCTATGCATCCCAGTATTCCCCAGCCTTCCTTACTGCCTTCTCACATTGCTTGCCCACCTTTAGGTCATCTGATATAATTACCCCAGGTCCCTTTCTATTTTTACTGTTGTCAGTATCTCCCCCCCATTGTGTATGCTTCCCCTGGGTTTTTGTTTCCCATGTGCATTACCTTGCACTTCTTTGCATTGAATCTGAGCTGCCATACATTTGACCATTCCTCCAACCTTGCCAAGTCCCTTCTCATCCTTTCCACTCCATCTTGTGTATCAACCCTGTTGCAGATCTTTGTGTCATCTGCAAAGAGACATACTTTTCCTTCCAGTTCCTCTGCAATGTCACTTACAAAGACATTAAAAAGGACCGGTCCCAGTACTGAACCCTGCGTTACCCCGTTATTAACCCTCCTTTCTTCACTGTGTACTCCATTTACTACTACCCTTTGCGTCCTGTTGTCTAGCCAATTTTTTATTCAGGCTACCACCTTGGGACCCACTCCAAGGCTGGCTATCTTGTGTATTAATCTTTTGTGTGGGACTGTATCAAATGCCTTGCTAAAATCTAGGTAGACCATGTCCACAGCCCCTCCCTGGTCTACTACTTTGGTCACCCAGTCAAAGAAATCTATTAGATTTGTCTGACACGACCTTCCCATTGTGAATCCATGCTGCCTTGGGTCCTGTGCCCCACTGGCCTCTAGGTACTCAACAATTCTTTCCTTTAGAAGTGATTCCATCATTTTCCCTACCACTGAGGTCAAACTAACTGGTCTGTAGTTTCCTGCCTCTGTCCTGCTCCCACTTTGTGAAGAGGAATCACATCTGCCCTCCTCCAGTCTCGGTACCACCCCATCCTCCCATGATTTGTTAAAGAGAGTAGTCAGTGGTGTCACTAGTTCTACCCTTAGTTCTTTTAGAATTCTTGGGTGAATCCCATCAGGCCCCATTGCTTTGTCCACCTTCAATTTTATTAGTTCTTTCAGAATCCTTTCTTCTGTAAATGGACTGGTATCGACCCTGTCTTCAGAGTGTTTCTCTTGTTTGGTTTAGGTAACTCCCCCTCCTCTTCCTTTGTGAATACTGAGCAGAAATATTCATTCAGTATCCCTGCTTTTTCACTGTCACCCTCTACCCACATTCCCTCCCCTTTATTAAGCTTCAGTATCCCTCCTTTGGTCTTTCTTCACTCCCTAATGTACCTATAAAAGGTCTTATCCCCCTTCTTAACAGAATTGGCTATCCTTTCCTCGGTTTGGGCCTTTGCTATTCTGATTGCCTTCCCAGCCTCTTTCTGCTTTAACTGATAAAGTTCTCTGTCCTGCTCCTTCTGTGTTTCCTTAAATTTCCTGAATGCTTTCCTTTTCTCCTTAACCTTCCCTGCCACCTCTTTTGAGAACCATAGTGGTTTTTTCCATCATTGTGTTTTATTGATTTGCTTTACACAAAGGCTTGTTGCCTCTGTGATGGCTGTTTTGATCACTCCCCATTGTTCCTCCACCCCTCCTTCTTGCCTATTTGCTAGTGATTTTCTGAGGCACTCTCTCATTTTCCCAAAGTCAGCCCTCCTAAAGTCCAGTACTCTTGCTTTTGTATGGCTTGATTGTATGGCTGTGTTTATTGTGAACCACACTGTTTGGTGGTCACTTGTTCCCAGATGGCTACCACTTCTAAATCTGAGATTCTTTCTCCGTCCCCATTTGAGAGTACCAGGTCTAAGATTGCTTCCTCCCGAGTGGGTTCCAATACTAGCTGTCTGAGGCATGCCCCCTGTAGAGGCATCAAGAATGACCCTGCTCTTGGATGTGCCTGCAGCAAAGGTGCTCCAGTTAACATCTGGCATATTCAGGTCCCCCATCAACAATATCTCCCCTTTTTCTGCCATTCTAAGAAAGCCTTCTATCATATCCTTGTCCATTCCCTCCCCCTGAGATGGGGGTCTGTATACAACCCCCATGCGGATTGTGGTACCATTTCCTGTCTCCAGGATGACCCAAAGTGCTTCATCTGCTCCCTGTTTACTCTTTAGCTCTGTTGCTTTGATCCCTTCCTTTACATAGAGAGCTACTCCTCCTCCTCTTTTACCCTCCCTGTCCCTCCTGTAGATTGTGTATCCTGGTATGTTGACATCCCAGTCATGGTTCTCTGTGTACCATGTTTCTGTGACTGCCACAATATCCAGGCAACCCTATTCCATCAAGGCCACTAGTTCAGGGAGCTTGTTACACAGACTACGGGCGTTGGTACTCATCACCCTCCACTTTTTGATAGCCTTACCTCTTTTATCCCCATTTCTGTCCTTACTGCCTTTGCCTTTTTTTACATTTAAATCTGTTCTGCTCCCTAATAACTTCTGTACCTTGGTGTTTACCTCACTAATCACCATGTTTTGTGGGGGGAGGCTGGGATTTCCCTGCTCCTTTTCAGTGCCTCCTCCCTTGGCTAGTTTAAATGCTTGCCAATGAAGCATTTAAACCTCTCACCTAGGATTCTGGTTCCCCCTGGACAGATGCAGACCATCGCACCAGTATAGGTCTGCATCCCTCCAGGTGGCTCCCCAGTCCCCAATGAAGCCAAATCCCTGAGCTCCACACCAGTTTTTCAACCACTCATTGAATTCCCTGGTGAGAAGTGCCCTAGCATCTCCCTTGCCATAGACAGGCAGCACCTCCGAGAAGGTTACCGTATGCGCTACTTGTCTAAGGCCCCTTCCCAACTCTACAAACTCCTCTTGCACTGCTCTGACTGCCAGAGAACTTTCTGCTCCTTACCCTGCAACAGATGAAATTAAGGTTCCGGTCCACTTGAGGTCTGTCAGTGTGTCTGTGTGTATGACTACGGAACTCTGAAGAATTCTGAATTCATGTGTTCCATGTTACCATTCCACATGTGTGTGTGTGGGGGGGGTGGAAGCATTCTACTTTTGGAATAATGCAGAGTTTTGAATTCTTCTATTCCATGGTAAACAATCACGCAATGTATTAAATGTGTAGAAAGACAGATGAATGACAGGTGAAAAACATTGTGGAGGGATTATTTTATATTATTTAGCAACATTTTATTATATTTTTGTGGCTTTTAAAACTTTTAGGAGTTCTTTTTAGAGTTGCCTATGTGCCTGTTTTATGTAAGCAATAAGGTGCTTCAAGGATGCTGGTTGTACTAGATTTATAATGGACTCATACTGTGTAATGACTTGTATATGTTTTAATGTATTTATAAATCTGTGAAGTGCCTTGGTTTTGAAAGGCGCTATAAAAATAAAGACTGAGACTGATACAATGCGCTGCTTACAGTCTTGGTGTTCCAATGTATTTGTTATGACCATTGTACCTGCTGACTATGTTATGCTTTCTGTTTTCTTCAACTCTGTGTAACTGCCTAAAGTGTATCTTGTTGTACCATATTGTATTTCCTGTACTCTCCCGGGTCGTACCTGAAAATAGGCAAATGTCTTGTCTAGTGTACCTACCTGGTTAACAAAAGCTAAATAAATAAATAAATAAATACCTCATGGTCAGGGGCTGAAGGCACTCGGCTTCACTTCATTCCTTTCAACGCCCCTGACCATGAGGTAAACCTAGTACAACCAGTGCCCTGTTGTGCCTTATTGCTTAATTATCTAAATGCCATTTTTATGTTGCTTGCACGCATGTGCAAGAAACATAGTGCCATCATCGGAGATTTCAGAGGTGTGTCACCTCCTCCTCCAATTCAGTCAGTGTGCTGGCAGGCACGGCCCCTGTAAGCCAATGCATTTTGGAGCTGTCTATGACATGCTCCAAAATGCAGTGACACTACAGATTGAAAGAGAGCTACGCTTCAGTGAGCACCGATAAGAGGCTGCTCACACAGCTCACCCACCCACAGGCACATGTGCACCCGCACGCACTGTATATGTGGGGTGCCCAATCCCCGTCGGCTGAAACGCCCTCAACGTCCTTGTGCCACGCGAGCCCACCCCAGTGTGGCAAATGTCCCCTAACGTCTTTTTTTTTTTGAAACCTGTAAAGCAGCGGTTCCACAGCGCATCTCCAGCCCCCTCCACACCCGCACCCACCCTGCACCCAGCCTCCCACCCACCCTCACCCCATACTTGCCTCCAGACTCTGGTGCGATCTTCGGTGGACCGGGAACATGTCTGCACTCTTCAAAGCCGACCGCGAACTGAGGAAATGCCAGTAAGCTGTATAATGAGCTAGATAGGGGAGTTTCAACTTTGTTGCATATCTCAGGCATTTTTGGGAATTTTTGCACCAAATTTTCAACATGGGGTTTTTGGGACCCCTTCTCGTGAATGATGTCACTGTCATGGCGTTATTAGGGCCTGAAGCATGATTTCGCACAGTGACTGTGCAGTGACTGTGAAATCACCCTTCAGGCCTGAATACCACCATGACAGTGACATCATTCATGAGAAGGGGTCCCAAAAACCCCATGTTGAAAATTTGGTGCCATAATAAAAAAATGACTGTTTCTGGCGATGCGTTGCGCAGTTCCTCGCAGGCTCGTAAGATCGTGAAATTTCTATATTTTCACTCTAGATTTTCAACATTGCCATTTTACCACACCTTCTTATGAGTAGTATAGCTGTAATTTTTCACATCTCACCCAAAATGTGTTTCCGCCCATGTAGCGCAGAATGGCGCAGTCGGTGTGCAAAATCAATGTATGGGACAAATTAAGAAAATCTCAGTGATGCTGTTCATGAGCAGAGGTCTTAAAATGGCTATGTTGAAAATTTGGTGAAAAATTCCTAAAATGACTGTTTCTGACGTGCGTTGCGCGGTTCCTGCGCTCGTGAGTTCTGAAATTTTCAATATTTTCCTCCAGATTTTTCAACATTGCCATTTACCACACCTCCTCATGAGCAGTACAGTTGTCATTTTTCACATCCTGCCCAAAACATGTTTCCGCCCATGTAGCGCACAATGGCACAGTTGGTGTGTGAACTCAGTGTATGGGACACATTAAGAAAATCACAGTGTCACTGTTCATGAGCAGAGATCTTAAAATGGCAATGTTGAAAATTTGGTGAAGAATTCCTAAAAATGACTGTTTTCACAGTGTGCGTTGCACAGTTCCATATGGCTTGTGGTTTGCAATTTTCAATATTTCCACTCCAGATTTTCAACATTGCCATTTACCACACCTCCTTATGAGGCAGTACAGCTGTCATTTTCATCCTGCCCAAAACATGTTTCCGCCCATGTAGCGCACAATGGCGCGCGTCGATTGTGCAAACTCAATGTATGGGACACATTAACAAAATCACAGTGACACTGTTCATGAGCAGAGGTCTTAAAATGGCTATGTTGAAAATTTGGTGAAAAAATTCCTAAAATGACTGTTTTCGGCGTGCATTGCGCGGTTGCTTACATGCTCTAAGGATTCAAATTTTCAATATTTTCACTCCAATGACTTCCAAATACCTAAACAGCACATAGAAGCAAGCAACATTCAGCTTTGACAAATGCTTGGTAGAGTGTGCCTTGCTCAGTGTTGTTGTCAATACTGTGTTTTGCAAGTTAGAAATGTGTGACCCTGGGAGTGGACTTGCTTTGCTGTGCTTTCATATTAGTTCCTGGTGCTGGACACAGTTTTTATTACACCTGTGAAATTGACAATTTAGTGTTAGCACAGTTTTTGTGAAATTGGCTCAAAATCTGGCATAATTTCACCAACAATTTTTTATTGAAATTGCACCATTTTCCACTAAATTGTACATTTTTTAAAAGTAAAGTTCTTAAAAATCTACAGTTATACCAAATAGCAGCATTTTTTCCAAACTGTGCATTTTTAACCAAATTGCCCACTTTAAGCACACTGTTCTAGTTCACAAAATTGCACAAGATGATACAAAATAGTCACAATTTTGCAAAAAGTGAGTGAAACAGATTTTTCTAATTTTGATAGTTCAGCACAAATTATTTCCCAAAAGAAAAGGCACTCACTTCAGTATTTATAGAGAACAGTGGATGGGCAACTATGCAGAACAAGTGTGTTCTGCCGTGGAGGGATTTTGATTCTCTGTGACCTCGAAAGCGAAGCTCAAGAGGTCCTTGGGAATTACAACCCCGATGTGGCAGAACATACTGGTTCTGCATATAGTTGGCCATCCACTGTTTTTTTATGATGTATGGTGTACCAAAATCATTTTCCTTTTTTATAGTTTGAGCAGTTTTTTTTTTAATAGAAGTCTTAGCAATTCATGCCTTATTTCAAGAGTTACAGCTGGTTGCTAGTGCAAGTTACATGGTTGTTATGGACCAGACGTCCCTACATTTGTATCATGCACTCCCATTGGTTGGCAATCAGGTTTGGGAGGACTTTTTAAGAAAAAATATGACAGCTGTATTTCTTGCTTAGCGAGGGGACATGGAGGAATTAAATCTTTTTTTGTAAGTAATTTTAAATATCTGGTTGATTCTGCATTTAATTTTTTAAAATAGAAGACTGTATCTGGTTGATCCTGCATATTTTTTCATTGTGTCTGGTTGGTCCTGCATCTGTTGGATTGTGCGAGTGTCTATTCATTCCATTGCCACATCGTTTAATCTGGTTGATCTTACAGTTTCTGTTGGTGTGGCTTGTGCATTTCACAAATCAGCTGGAAAGCTGTTGTACTACAAAAGGGTTCCATGACCTTTGAACTGTGGTGCAACAGTTTTTTAGCTCAGATAAAATCAGGTTGGAACAATGTTCCACCCATATACTATGATTTAATAAATATAGGTCATGATATTTGAACCACGTTTAAGGTGCTGCAAGAATGTTTGTGCTTACTCTACTTTGTGTGCTGCTCAAAAGGATGTATATATAAAAAAAGACTCCTGTTGAGATATTCTAGCTTCCAATTTTTCTATCTTCAGGAGATAATGAGGGAAGTTTACTTTTACTTAGAAAGTTATTAATGGATTGTTTGAGTTGTTCATATTAGACAAATACATTAAATAGTAAGTCATGACAGGGTTTGCATTATAGCGCTTTTATGCATGACCCAGGGGTATAGTAAGGCAAGAGACCGGTGGCTGAGTGTCCTCATACCCCTGGGAAGTGCATTAAAATCCTATGATACACACGCTGAAGGGTCTTATTTCACTTATAAAATGACTTAAAGTAGTTTTTTGGGGAGGAAAATGAGATTCAGCACCTAACCGTGCATTTATAGAGATTTACTGCACAGTCAGGTGACATCTCTCGGCCAATGACATTTCAAGACTTTTTCTTGTCATTTTATACATTTCCTTTCAGAATTTCAGGAAATGTTTATTAATATCCCGATTCTTAAACAGAATGCTCATATTTTTATCTTTCACTCCAGAAAGGTATTTCTTCTTTAGTTATATTTAAGTCTGCAAGCCAGGGGTTTGCCTGGTTTGTTTCCTAATTTCCAATACTTCTGTTTTAGTCTAAATAAAGCATACTCAAATTTGTCACTATAAAAAATGTGCATTTCATATTTTAATCAGGATAGCAGATACAGCTTTTCTTTATGTTTCTCAGGATCAGATTTGTGTTTTTTTCTAATTTCTGTACAAGTTCTTCTTTAGTTTGGATTTCTTTGATCTTTTCTTTCTTTTTAGAGGATGCATAGCCAATAATTTTCCCTCATATTATGGCTTTAAGAACTCCCCAGACCCCTGATTTACTGACTTCTCCATTTAAGTTTATTTGGAGGTAGTTTTCTGCTTCTTGTTTTATTCATGCAAAGAAGTGTGGGTCTTGTAATAAAGATGCATTAAACTGCAATTGTTTTCTATGATTTACTATAAGCATTATTATAGGTCTAGTTGATTTATGTACAGCTTTTATGTTTTTTAACTGTTTTGTTTAACTATTAGTCATTGATTTGTTAGACCCACTAAAATTGCAGTGGGGGGACATTATTTAACCAGGAAAGGCACACTGAGTTGGAGCTTTGTTTCCAGGTGCGACCTGGGAGCACAAGGAAGTTAAGTGACTTGCCCAGGGTCATATAGTATGCAAGTGGGGGCTGTGGGATTCAAACCCAGGTCTCCAGGTTTGCAGCTCAGTGCCCTAAACCACAGCACCATACTGTATCCCAGATTAAGTGTTTTTCTGAATCTTTTATGTTAATCTTTTTCGATATACTCAATAAAAATGATTAATAACCTAGCACCAAAGCTATGAGCAGCGCTAAGAGGTTCCCAATATGCACCCTGTGAGCGTAAAGACTAGCAATGCCATACCCCTTGTGTAAGTGCAAACTACTGGAGTGACCATGGGTACTAAATACAACACCACAATGAGAAGGCTGTGCATTTTGGAAGTCAGAAAACATGTAGTGCTAAGGGTGAGCTGCAATATTCACACACAATATACAAACATACAAACATGCCAGCAGATTAAGGCCTTATTCTCTCTTTAGTCTGCCTGGTTGTGCAGCTCTCTATGTATTTATAAGGAGAACAGCCCCCCATTTCCCTTTTGACCTCCCTCAACAGTCCCTCTCCCCCCAATTCACCCTTCTTCTACCTGCAACTTTTCCCTCACCCTGTCCCACACCCTCTTAAAGCTGTCCTTTGTTTTAAAGATATCACCTCCTCTGGCAGTGCATTCCACTTGGCCACCACCCTCTCGGTGAAAAAGTGTCTCTTCATCTCTCCCCTGAACCTTCCCCTCACAGGCTTTAGGCTATGTCCTTTAGTGGTCTTGTTCCCGCTAAGGCTGAAGAGGCTCTCAGTGCTCACCTCATTAATACCCTTAAATTACTTGAAGGTCTCAGTCATGTGGCAGGCAGTGGTAGGAGGCAGTATAGCGCAGTGGTTTAAGGCTCTGAGCTACAAACCTAGAGACCTGGGTTTGAATCCCACAGCCCCCACTTGCATACTCTGTGACCCTGAGCAAGTCACTTAACTTCCTTGTGCTCCCAGGTCACACCTGTAAACAAGCTTTCGGCTTAGTGTGTCTTTCCTGGTAAAACAAATCAATATTAATAACAATGTGTCCCCTCTCACTTCTTTACATTTTGAGCTCCCTGAGCCTCTCCTCATAGGTGTTGCCCTGCTGGCCCTGGATCATGTTGTTTGCCCTTGTCTGGATGGTCTGCAGCAAGTTGACATCCTTCTCAAGATACAGGCACCAAATCTTCACACTGTACTCCAGATGTGGTCCCACCAGTGACCTGTACAGTGGCAGAATGACCTCCATCCTCCTGGTGGTAGTTCCCCTGGCTATGCAGCCCAGCATCTGATTTGCTTTGCCTGGTACTCTCTTGTAGTGTGCAGGTCATGTGTGATTATTCCTTTTCTTCCTCTGACTTGTTTACCTGCTTGCAACCCAACTGGTATTTGATCTCCCAGTTCTTTTCCCCCAAGCACATAACTTTACACTTATTAGTGTTGAACCCCAGCTGCCAAGTGCCAGACCACTTTTCTAACTTAGTCAGGTCTACTGAACCTACTCAACATGAATGGCACTGTCATCAACCCACCTACATATCTATGCGTCATTTTCACAGTACATTTCTTCTTGCAATGGATGAAGGCTATGGGCCAAGGAGTACAATGTTCCCCTTCCCTGCTGTCATATCCCTGATGTTCAGTAGAGACCCCCTTCACCCAATCCATATTATAGCAGTCCTTGGTGTCTGATGGTCCCCACTCTCTCACAAGATACCCGTTATAGCAGCACCTGACATTTAGTGGCACCCTCTCCCACACCTCATTTGCCAATCCCTTGTGTCTGGTGGTATTCCCCCAGAACCCCTCTCCCCAGTCCCTGTAGTGACTGCTGATACAAACCCACCACTCATCTCTACTATTTTAAATGACACTTGCTGTCTCCTTCACTGTGTTGAGGCCAAACTGAAAATGTTATTTATTTATTTATTTATTTGCTTTTGGTAACTGGGTGGGTGCACTAGGCATAGAGATGCCTATTTTCAGGCATGACCCGGGAGGATACAAGGGAAAAATACATGAGCAGTACAATGTGATGCAGCACAAGGAAAGGTAAACAAAGGGATGGTCAGAAATACAATAACCTGGCAACTGGGTGATATACAGAGTTAGACAATGTCAAAATTATACACAGTACAGTTAGGAAAAAGTCAAAATATAAACAAGTGTGAACAAGTAAGTATAGGTACAAACAGGAAAAGTACAAAACACAGTAAGTGCCATCACGAGGCTCAAACCGTAGAGAAGTAAAAAGGAGGAGGAGGGGTGGTAGGGATCAGGGAGAAAGGGGGTGGGAAGGAATGAAGGTGTGCAGGAGAATGGTAAGAAGGAGAGTGCAGGAAAGACAAGGGTGAGGATGGAAGGAATGAATGAGCTAAGGTGGATGGAAGCATGTACAAGGATTTGAAGCCAATAGATGTTCACGAGGGAGTTTCTTGAAACCAGCATGGGTAGGAGTTAGGCAAATAGCTTGAGGGATGGAATTCCAGTACTTACGAATAAGTACAACCAGTGCGGATGCTTCTCCAGCATGTCAGAAACCCCAGTGGGCCAACACTCCCTCCTTACGTTGTTCCATTCCAAACACAGCTGCCCTGGAACCAAACCTCTGGGAACATTATGAACAGCTGCCAGGGCCATTCTGGCTTCCCAGGCATTCACCTTGTGAGGACACTTTCCCATAATAACCACAGGCCTCCCACCCTGCAGCCACCACTCAAACCTGGCCCTACCTGCTACTGCAATGAACCTCATTTCATACCTGCGACTCCACTCTATAGCAGCAGCTGCTGCCATCAGCTCCCTGGATTCCTTGAAGCAACTATGCTCTTAGAGCACTTCATGGCTGCTTGACTCATAGAAAGCCATCCCTTACCAGACCACTAGTGAAACAAAACAAAATTTGAGCGAAAACAAGCCACCTTGAGAAGCTCACCAACACACTCAGCTGCTTCCTGCTCCACTGGACCAGCCAATCCTGCCACATGGAGTGATCCACTCCCTGCTTAGGGAGCTGATGCTAGCCATCCAAAGGATGGCAGACAAGGGTGAGGTAGTACTGGTTGGAGACTTCAATATTCCAGACGTGGACTAGAGCATCCCAGCAGCAGCATCAACTAGGAGCAGATTTATCCTGGACTCCCTTCAGGGTGCCTTCCTCAAGCAACTGGTCATGGAACCAACTCGGCAGAAGGCAATACTGGACCTTGTGCTCACAAACAGGGACAGTGTGATGGGGTAACAGTGGGGATCACCTGAAACAGTGACCACCAGTCATTGTGGTTTGAAATCACAGAAAGAGCAGAACCAAACCACACAAAACACGTATCCTGGTTTTAGGGGCAGACTTTGGGAAAATGGGAGATACCTGAAAGAGGCATTAAGGGAATGGGACAGGAATCAGGGGTTGAGGAACAGTGGGTAGTATTTAAAATGGGGATTACAAGAACAACAGAATTATGCATTAAGCAGGTTAGCAAGAGGAAAAGGAAGAGGAGACCATTATGGTTTTCCAAAGAGGTAGCAAAGAAAGTGAAAGCCAAAAGACTGCATTCAGGCAATACAAAAGACACGGTAGAAGGGATAGGAGAAGTACCAGGAGAAGCTAAGGGAGGCAGGGAGGTCAGTAAGGGAAGCCAAAGCTCAGACAGAAGAGCACATTGCAAAATCAGTGGGTAGAGGGGACAAAACCTTTTACAGGTACATAAGTGAAAAAAGAAAGACAAAGGGAGGGATAGTGAGACTGAAGGGGGAGGATGGGGGCCACGTGGAGGATGACAACAGTAATGCTGACATATTGAACAGGTATTTCTGCTCAGTCTTTACTGAGGAAGAGGAGGGTAATGGGTCTGAAGGAGTACAAGGCGTGAGAATGGTGCAGAAATGGACTGAGTCCCTTTACGAGAAAGGGTCCTGAAGGAACTGGAAATAATAAGAGTTGATAAAGCAATGGGGCCAGATGGGGTGCATCCCAGGGTCCTTAAGAACTAAGAGAGGTGGTGGCTGAACCTCTGGCTATCCTGTTTAGCCGATCACTGGAAACAGGGAGGTACCCAAAGACTGGAGGACAGCAGATGTAGTCCCTTATACAAAAGTGGGAACAAAGAGGAAGCAGGGAACTACAGACCAGTCAGCCTCACCTCGGTAGTGGGGAAGATCATGGAAGCACTACCGAGAAGTTGGTGGAACATCTGGTTGTCGATGGACTACAGGACCCAAGGCAGCATGGTTTCACCAGAAGTCATGTCAGACCAACCTCGTTGAATTTTTGACTGGGTGACTAGGGAGGTGGATCAGGGAGGGCAGTGTACATGGCCTATCTGGACTTCAGCAAGGCCTTTGACACTGTGCCACATAGAAGACTATTACACAAACTGGGAATATGGGTGTGGGAAGGACAGTAGTGTGGTGGGTAGGTAACTGGCTGGGTGGCAGGACACAGAGGGTGGTGGTAAATGGCTGTCACTCCACAGAGGAAGAGTGACCAGTGGGTACCACAGGGATCAGTGCTGGGACGGTCCTATTCAACATCTTCATCAGTGACATTGTGCAGGACCTAGAAGGCAGAATTTCACTGTTCGCTGATGACACAAAGCTCTGTAACAGAGTAGACACACCAGAGTGTAGACAGAATGAGAGCGACCTGCAGAAACTTGAATGGTCAGGGTTTGGCAGTTGAAATTCAATGCAAAGGGTGCAAGATAATGCATATGGGGCACAAAAACCCACAGCACAATATATCAGTTGGGGTGAGGATATAGCACTACCAATCAGGAAGGGATCTTGGGGTTATCATCTCTGATGACCTCAAGGTAGGAAACAGTGTGACAAGGCAGCAGGTAAAGCAAATAGGATGCTGGGATGTTATAAGCAGAGGCATCACCAGCAGGAAAAGGAGGTCATAATTCCGCTATATAAAGACACTGGTGAGGCCCCACCTGGAGTACAGTGTACAGTTCTGGAGACCATACCTACGTAAGGACATAGACAGGGTAGAGAAGGTTCAGAGGGCAACAAAGATGATGCATGGATTGCATCACAAGTCCTATGAAGACAGGTTGAAGAACTGAACATGTACTCCCTGGAGGAGAGGAGGAGGGAGGATATGATAGAGACATACAAGTATCTTACAGGGAGGAACAGGGTGCAGGAAAACACTATTTTTAGCGAAAAAGATGTTCCAGGACTAGAGGCATGGGATGAAGTTGGAGGAGGACGATTCAGAGGAAACATGAGAAAGAATTTCTTCACAGAACAGGTGGTGGACAAGTGGAACACCCTGCCAGAGGAAGTGGTGGGGCTGAAACAATCAAGGATTTAAGAATGCATGGGATAAACATAAAGGAATTCTGGAGGTCAGGGGTATGGGGCAACAGACTTCTAGGAAAACAAACTGAACTTACAAGCTCAAATGGGCAGACTGGGTGGGCCATAGGCCCTTATCTGCTGACACTGTCTATGTATCTATGTATCTATGCTTTGAAGTGGCATTCATCACCACACTGCACCAAGTCCTCTCTCCAGTGCTGCAAAAACAGAGCCTCCAGTCTCCACTCATCCATGCTGCACTGGGATCAATAATAAATAAATACAAGATCTAGCAACAGCCAAAGTGACTGCAGAATCATGGTATTGTGTGGAGTGAGAAATGTGTAAACTAGCAATTTTTGCACTAACCACTGAGCCACCTAACTGCACTTTCTAATGGCTGTGATACACGTACACTGAATAATACATATACACATATATGCACATATATATATATAGTTATGCAATGGGGTGGACATATATTCAGTGTGATAAATGCGTTTATCTTAGTCACTGTATGTATAAATAAATTTATACATACAGTGACCATTTATACATACAGTGCCGGACTACTTTCTAAACCCACAGCCACACAAAATAAAGGAGCCAGACAGATTCAGTTCCACCCAACACACTCACCTTGGATGCCACCTGAAACATGGCAACACATCAAACATCAGCACCCCAAGCAGCCATTTATTAACTACAAACACTGAAAGTGCAAAAGCATTTTCATATTATCTTTTTATTTTTTTTAATCACCTTTACAGTACATTTCTCTGCCTATGTTCACGCACAACTACCCACCCTGCAGTCTCACCAGCCACTACCCAATTGCACTGGCTCCCTCTTACTCAACAATCTCATCCCAATTCAAAAACTCTAAAATAAAAAAATCACCACTGCTTAAACATTTAAAATAAGCCACCGCTCTCTCCTCCATGTCCTCGAAATCATAAACCGTGATGACAGAGCCATATAAAGCACGAGGCGCCTTGCAGTTCTGACAGACATAAAAAAAAGAATAACTACTTTTGCCTCCAACCTGCCCAAATATTTTAGAAATCTTCACCGATTGTGAAAAAATAAACTCCATCATACAAAAACACCATAAAAACATAAAAATCAGACTTCCATTCCAAATTACCAAAAACAGTAAAACTTACACACCCCGATGCCAAAACGCCACAAATCATTTCTCATACCTTCAAAAATCATCATCGCCACATATAAAATCCCTTTCTCCAACACGAACACTCCCTCCCATCGATAGGCTAAGCACACCGCTACTGCCTTCCACCTGCCCCGATTTCAGCACACTACTGCTTCCTTCCATGCGCCGCCACTTACAAGAGGCGACATCCTTCCCATTCGACGACGATTCCCAAACTGACAAAAAATTCCTCCTCTACAGATGTCCCAGCCCCTCAACCAATCACAATGCAACTCCACACTCTAAACTCCACCCCTTAACCAATCACAAAGCAAAATCATGCCCACAACCAAATCTTATCCAATAAAAACCTACAACACCAAACCCATTCAAACAAATAACCGAAGCACCAAAAACTGATACCGTCATTTCACTACAACAGCAAGTAGTCCAAACCTGCCACAAAATAATACAAATCCTTATAAAATTACAATCTTACCGACACCCTACCGCCGTCGAATATCGTGGGGTGACGGTGTGATAATGTTTATCTAGTGTAGTTGACAGTGACCTCTACGTAACCATCACTCATGGCTCGCCGCCAACGTGAGGTTACTTAAGGTCACTGTCAACTACACTAGATACATCAATTATCACACTATCACTCAACATATCCTATATATATATATATATATATATATATATAGATAGATAGATAGATAGATATTCCAGTGTAACATAGCAGTGCACCGTCTGTCCACCATTTTATAGATTGAAAAAAGGCATCTGGGAACTGTTTCTTCTTCTTCTCAGGCTCAAAGGGACATTGGAGGGTGGGGTTTGCCGCTAGACATCTCATTTAAATCAGCAATGACATGCATAAGGCTGAAACTGATCTAGACAGTGGGGGAGTGTAGACAAGCTATTTTTGCACTATAACCACTGAGCCACCTAACTGCCCTTTCTAACTGTTGTGATACACACTTTGAGTAATACATACAGTATACACATATATGCATATACTGTATATTCCAGTGTAACATAGCAGTGCACTGTCTACACACATTTTTACAGATTCAAAAAATACATTGGGCACCATTTTCTTCTTTTCAGGCTCCAATGGGCATCGGAAGGTTGGGGTTGCTACTAGACATCTCATTTAAATCATGTCTTGCCACCCATGCATCGGCCATACCACTAGCCCTTCCCCTGGGGCAGCCAAGAACTGGGAAGACCCACCACTCCCATCACAGACAGGTGAGCTGCCAGTTGGCTGCTCGATCCTCTCTTGGCCCTCCCTCCCACTGACCAGTAGAGACAACCAGAACAATTAATCCATAAATACAGAGGGGCATGGCAGTAACAAATTAGTGAAATGGTGACCTTAGCAGAAAACTGGCCAATACAAAAAATAATAATAATAATAAGCAGAAAGAGGGACTGCCTGGGGGGGACCATTCAAAGAAGGGCATTACAGCAAATAAGAAAGATCCTGTGTTTCTAAAAGTCAAAGGAACACAAATAAATACAAAGAATTTGAACAGCACGACAGGAAAAAAAATAAAAATAAAAGACAGCAATAAATTAAACAGAACCAGGAGCCATCAAATAAAATGAACCCCTTATGCCTCTCACCAAACACAAAAGTGCTATTTATCTATAACCTGAGTGATGAAGACAGCAGTGAGAATCACCATATTGTATGCAGAAAGCCATTCTAAATTGCTTGTCCTTTATCCACTGCCTTCATGAGCCAATCAAAGAAGTCAGTCAGATTTATCTGCAATAACCTCTCCACTGTGAATCCATGGTGTGTTTTGTCCTGGAATCCAGTGGCATCTAGAAAATCCACCATCCCTGCCATAAAAATGGCCTCAAGTAATTTGTCCATTACAGATGTCAGACTGACTGGTCTGAAGTTCCCTGGTTAACCCCTGCTCCTGCTGTTGTGCAGGGGAACCACATCAGCTGCTGTCTAAGGCACCCCTCATGCTTTCAGTGAACAATTAAAGATGTCAGCCAGGTCTTGCTGCCTTTCATTTAGCACTCTAGGGAGCAACCCATCCAGGCCTTTTATTTATTTATTTATTTATTTAAAGTCTAGGAATTACAACCCTTTGAGTCAGAGATTAATTTGCAAAGGCTCCACGTTTTACATAAATGGATTAGAACACAGTATAACATAGAATATACAATATAGACAACAGCACTAGTACAGAAAAAATGACAGTAACCTACCGAGGTGAAAGAAAAAAAATTATAATAAACACAAACAATGGAACGACAGCAATTGTGAAGTAATGGTGCATTTAACGTTTTTAAAGTTTCATCTGCAGTCACAGTGGGAGTTTGACATAATGTGATTAAGTAACTCATGTTTGAAAGGCCCAAGCCTGGGATTGATAAGACAGAGTCAAGAACTGAGTTTATCCAGAGTGGTGCCCTGTAGCAAAACGATCTTTGGCCAGCAGTGGTCTTTACCAAGGGGACACGGAATGTGGCGGTTTCAGAGTGTCTAGTGGGGCAGGCCAGTAGGTTCTTTTGGAGGAGCTTAAGACAGCCTGGGGGGGGGTTGGCCCGACTGAATTTTTTTGGCCAGTAGGCAGGTCTGATAAACTAGTCGCCCCTGGAAGTTTAGCCATGATGAGCATAGATAGAGGTCACAGGTGTGCGTAAGATGATCACATCCTATGGCCAATCTGCAGGCTTTGTTTAGGGCATGCTTAATACTGGACAGAGCTGTGTCAGAGGAGGCCCCATAGATGATTATGCCGTAGTCTACCAGTGAGATGATTGAGCTGGAGATAGCTAAGCGTAGAGCCTCCGGAGGTAGACAGGGCCTAAGCCTGTAGAGGAGACTGATTCTTTTGTTAGTTTCAGTGCCAGTTGATGCGATATGCTCACGATAGGTGATGGTGGAGTCTAGAGTAACCCCGAGATATTTAAAATTGGAAACAGGTTCCAGCGTGGTGCCCATCACATTGTGTATAGCTAATTTTGTAGTGCTGTGCTTATGTTGTGGATGGGAGAATAGCATGACTTTTGTCTTTTCTGTGTTGAGTATGAGCTTGTGTGAGGAAAACCAGGCTTCAATTTGAGTGAAAGAGCCCTGCAAGGATTCTTGAAGCTGTGTGAGGTCAGGGTGCCGACTGAAGATCACCGCATCATCAGCATAAAGGAGAAGACGCCCAGAGGTAGCCAGAGGTAATGAGTTGAGGTAAAGTGAGAAAAGGGGCGGATCGAGAATAGACCCTTGAGGGACACCTGATCGGACAGGAAGGTTTGCAGAGAGGGTGTTTCTTATCAGCACCTGTTGAGTCCAGCCAGAGAGATAACTGGAGAACCAGCTAGTGGTTTCTTTGGAGATGCCGACAGAAAGGAGGGAGTTTATGAGCATGGTGTGATTGATGGTGTCAAATGCCTTGGAGAGATCTATAAAGACTGTACCAGCCAGATCTCCCTGGTCAAGAGCATCATGAACAAAGGAGGTGAGTTCTAGTAGGGCAGTGGTGGTACTGTGACCTTTTCTGAAACCGTGTTGTTGTTGGCAGATTAGGTGTTGTGTATCTAGATAGTTAGTAAGTTGATCAGCCACTATTTTTTCCAGTGCTTTTGGGAGTGAAGGGAGTATGGAGATGGGCCTGTAGTTACTAGTTGCAGTACATGTACCATTTTTATGTACTGGCGTAATCCTTGCCTTTTTCCATAGAGACGGGAATTGTCCTAGGCACAGGGACATGTTGAAAATTTTAATAAGAGGTACTAGAACAGCATCAAGGGTTAAGGATAGCAATTTAGCATCTAGTGAGTCACCACTATGTCTGGTCTTTCCTAGGAACCTGGAAATATATGTACGGGCAACACTAGTGGAGATAGTTTTGAGATTAAAAGGTGGCGCATTGGAGGGTGGAGGGAAATATCCCGTGTCAGTACTGAAAAAGTCGGGGGGAGAATAGAGCTTAGGTCTGAGAATGCTATATTGAAAGCATCTGCTATTTTGCTGGGTTCTTGGGTAGGGATACCATTTAGGATAAGCATGGCAGGGGACGGGGAGGGAGACTTTCCACTAAGTTCCTTAATGTTATCCCAGAACCTCTTACCATCACCCTGAGTGGCAGTGAGTTTTGTTTTGTAGTAAGCAGCCTTTGCCAGCCGTATTTCCCAGGTGTAAGTATTTCTGGCAGCACGGTAACATTGTCGGTCAGCGGGCTGACCTGACTGAAGGGTTCTTAACCACAGGTCATCACACACCTTCATATGATCAAGCAAAGATCTAGTTACCCAAGGGGATGATTTAGACTTTTCAATCCGTTTGACATAGGGGGCAAAGATGTCACAGGCTGATTGGAAGGAACTTACGAAGAAGGACAGGGCGGCATCAACTGACATCAGGTGATCAAGAGGGGACCAGTCAAGATTCCGAAGTAGGTTTCTGAGATGTTTTAGAGCCCCCCTCTTGAGTTGGCGACACATGGAGATCCTAGGTGGGGGTGGTTTCCAGCTATTTGTCCAGAGACAAGTTACCGGGGAGTGATCACTGATTTTGATTTATCAATCTTCAGAGTTCTCAGACCTTTCAGCACTTTTGGCTCAGTGACTGGCATCATGTTACAGTTGACCCTCCTGCCCTTTTGGCCTTGAGACTGCATTCAGTTAGTGACCTCTTCTCCTCTACCAAGAAAAAAATACTCATTTAGTATTTCTAGCTTACTATATCCTCCTGCACCAATCCTTCCCCATTCTTCAATGTAACTATTTCTCCCTTGGATTTGCACTTGTCCCCAGTGTAGTGGAAGAATACCATAGCTCCTTTCTTTACCCTCCCCTTTGTTATCCTCAACTCTATTTTTTTTTACTATTGTTTTTCCCTCCAGTTGCTGGTCCTAAAGCATTCCTTAGGCATCCCCAGCTTGTCCCATCCAGCCTGAGACACCCATTGCTTTAGGTCCCCCTGGACCCCAAACTGACACCCCGTACCACTGGAAACCCCCTGGCTTGTGTCCCCCAGGGTGGAGCCACCCTCCACTTACCTTGGGAGCTCCTTTAATCAAGTTTGGTGGTCTGGTGCAGGCCAGAGGATATTCAGACCAGGGAAGGTGGGGTCTGACAGTGTGCATAGGGCTGGCATGCCATTGTCTCCTGCAGGAGTCGGGGTGTTTCCTCTTTCGCATGAGCGTGATCATCCCTGGAGGAGTGAACATGCAATGAAGTCCAGCGTGAGCTGAGAGTGCTCCTGCACCCCTCTCGCAGATGTCTGCCAATGGCTCAACCCCTTACATGCTCGATTCCTGGGTGATGCACTCCCAGTCTCCACTGGGAGTCGCTGCTGCCAGGGAATCATGAACCCACCCTCCCCAAGACAGGAGAACTATCCTCCAGAAGCTTGAGCCTCTCCTCCCTGGCCAACCCCTGGCAACTGAAGCTCACTCCTCAGCCCGGTTCGCTGGCATGGTGCAAGGTGTGGCATCCGGCACCTCAACTGTCAGCACCACTGGGCCGGCTGTCACCTCTGCTTCTGATTTTGCCTTTGTAACCCTTTTGTTTGTGTCTCTCATCTGGGTCTAGTTTATGTCCCTCTTTTTATCAATCAGGTTTATCTTGAATTTTTTTAAGGCTGTCCCTTTCTCCCTCACTGTCTCCTAACATACTAACATACTAAAATGCCAGCAGAATAGGCCTAACGGTCTTTCGTGTCTGCTCATTTGGTCAGCCCCCACCCTGGGTGCTGACCTTGCTGCCCCCCTCACCTTCTCTGGCTTCTCCCTTCCCAGTTCCGAATATTCTTGCTGCATTGTATTTTGCTTCCAGAACCCTTCCCCTGTACCTGTCCCACCCCCTCTTGAACCCCTCCACCATCTCTGCCTCCACCAGCCCCTAGGCAGCACATTCCATGGCTCCAGCCACCCTCTCAGTGAGTAGCACCTCCTCCTTTCTTCCTGAATCTTCTCCCTCCAGCTTCCACCCATGCCCTCTAGTTGCCCCTCCTCCTTCCTTCAAGCACCCTGACTGTTCCTCCCCTATTTACCCTCTTCATGTACCTGAAGACCTGTATCATGTCCCCTGGTCCCTTCTCTCTTCCAATGTGTACATATTTAGCTCTTCAGCCTCTCCTCATAGGTCCTGTCCCCAAGCCCCAAATCATTTTGGTTGCCCTCCTCAGGACCCTCTCCAGGAGGGAATGTCCCTCTTAAGTGTGGCCTCCAAAACTGCACGCAGTACTCAAGGTGTGGTCTCACCAAGCAGTTATACAGAGGGAGTATCACTTCCCTCCTTCTGGAGGTGATCCCCCTAGCGATGCATCCCAGCATCCTGTTAGCCTTGGCTGCTGCCCTCCTACAAGTCTCCAAGTTGTTCATCTTGACATCCACCACCACCCCCAGGTCCCTCTCAGCCATCGAGACTTGTAGCATTCCCCCCCCCCAGGGTGTACACTTGGCCTCACGTTTCTGGCCCCCAGGTGGAGTACCTTGCATTTCCCTGCATTGAACCTCAGCTTCCACTTTCTAGACCATCTTTCCAGAGCCTCCAGGTCCCCCTGTAGGGCCACCCTCCCCTCCTCCCCATCTACCACTGCCCCCAGTTTTGAGTCATCCACAAAGAGGCTCATCTCACTCCTGATTCCTGTCCTGATGTCAGAGGCGTAGGCGTTGAACAGGAGGGCCCAGAGACTGATCCTGTGGGACCCCACTAATGACCCTCCTTGGGGATGAGACTATCCACCAACTGTGACCCTCTGGGTCCGGTCCTGGAGCCAATTGCCTATCCGTCCTGATCATCTGGTTCCCCACCCCATTTCTCCCAGCTTATCCAACAGGCCCACGTGAGGAACAGAGTCAAATGCCTTGCTGAAGTCTAGAAAGAGGACGTCCACTGGTCTACCCAAGTCCAAGGCACTCGTCACCCAGTCATAGAACTCCACAAGGTTTGTCTGACACGATTTCCCTGGGACAAATCCATGCTGTCTATCGTCCAGGCACCCTGACTTTTCCAGGGTCCCCCCCAGCCTCTATTTGACAATGCCCTCCATCACCTTGCCCACCACCGATGTCAGGCTGACAGGCCTGTAGGTCCCTGCCACCTCCCTTAATCCCCCCTTGTGGATAGGCACTATATGCGCCACCTTCCAGTCCTGGGGCACCCACCCTGTCCTCAGACAGATGGTGAAAAGCTCCGCCAGGGGTTTCGCCAGGACATCCAAAGCTCCTTCAGCACTCTGGGATGTAATTTATCTGGCCCCGGTGCTTTCTCCGTCTTAAGGGAGCTGAGGGCTTCCCTCACTCTCTCTGCTGTGATTTCCACTTCTGGTACCTCTTCCTGCTTAGCCCTCCCACCTCCTGCCAGTGATGCCTCCCCCTCTCCCCAGACCCGCCGATCGGTAGGGGTCCCCCCTCCTCAGTATCTCTGTCTCCTCCCATGTATGATGCAGCACCCCCATTTTCCTTGGTGAAAACTGAGGTGAAGTACTCATTTAGTACCTCAGCCTGCTCCCTCGGGTCTTGTACCCATCTCTCCCCTGATTTAATCCTGCTAATCTGCCCCTTCACCCTTCGTTTTTCCCCAATGTATCTAAAGAACCCCTTGTTCCCTCTCCTAATTTCCCTGGCCAGGTTCTGCTCCTTCCTTGCCTTAGCTGCCCTCACCACTCTAGTGGCCCTTCTAGCCATCAGCTCATGCTCCCCTCGATCCCTTTCACTTCTTGAGCACTTGAATTGCCTATAGGCTACCTTCTTTTCCCGCACCACTTCCTGGACCTCCCTGGTCCACCAGCAGGGTTTCGGGCCCTACCGCATTTTCGTCTTACTCTTGCACAGGTGCTGGTAGCATCCTGCACCCCTCTCCTGATGATTTCCCACCTACTATCAGCATCCATGTCTGACTCAATCACATCCAAATGCTCCTTAAGGATCCTTCCCATTTCCTTAAAATCTGTCCCCTGAAGTCAGTTACCTCCGTCTTTGTGCAGCCTTCTAGCCCTCCTAGGTCCAGGCAGAACCAGACCGTGGCATGGTCACTCCCCGCCAACGAGTCCCTTACCTGCAGGCCCCCAATCTGGTCACTGTCTGCCAGGACCACATCCAGTACCCACGCCTCCCTGGTCGGTTCCCCCACCTGCTGAGTTGGGAACGCAGCTTGAAAGACATCCAACAACCTCTGTTCCCTGGTCACAGAGGATGTCATAGTCTCCCAGTCTGTTCCTGGTATGTTTAAATCCCCCAACACCACCACTGTTCCTCTGCCCAGTCTGCAGTGTCTCCCAACATCTGCCACCAGACTCTCCTCCAGCTCCTCCGCCAGGGCAGGGGGTCTATACACCACTCCTATTTTTACTCTCTTGCCCCCCTTGTTATCAAGGTGACCCAAATCGCCTCCACGGTTCCCTCCGCCTCCTCTACTCCCCCTATGCCAATGCAGTTTTTGACTATCATTGCTACCCCTCCTCCCCTTCCCTCCCCCCTGTCCTTCCTGAACATAGTGTAACCCTCCAGGTTCAGGTCCCAGTCGTGTCCTGCAGTGGTCCAGGCCCCGTGACCGCCATCCACTGCTCCCTCAGTTAGCATCGCCTGAGCTCAGGCATTTTATTGCCCAAGCTCCTGGCATTTAGCAGGACCACCTTCCACCCTTTCCTATACTTCCATTTCCCTGCTCATGTTCCCATGGGGATTCTGTTTTCTCCTGGTCTGCACTTTACCAGTCGGCCTTTTTCTGCAATCCTCCAGCTCCCCAGTGAGAGTCCCTCCTTTATCGGCACCCCCTTGACAGCCTTTTCTCCCATCCCTCCCCCCTCCACCTTTATGTATGAAATTGGTTTTCTTCCTCTCCTGTTTTATGCTACCTCACTAATACAGAGATAGATTCCTTCCAATAGCCTTTTTTTTACTCAATCCTCATTTACTATCCACCCTGCTGCTGCCCCCTTTACTGCCAGCTTCTCGTTAGCCAGTTCCTTCATACCACCAAAACCTGCCTTTTGTACTTTGAAAAGATTAAAACCTTAGTTTGTGAATGCTTGCTTTCTGGTTGTAGCTTAATGTCAAACCCCATGTTGATCGCTTGTTCCCACGGGTTCCCTTAATGTGGCCTCTCCAGTGCTATTATTAGGACCAAATTCAGACTGGCCCCTTCCCTTGCACCTGGAATGCATATTATAAAGCAGTGTAACTGCCTCAGCCATTAAGAGTGCTAGATTACTGTACCTATTATCCAGCGTACAGTCACTGCCTCGGACTCCTCCGATCAGCCCATTCCCATTGCACCGACAAAACAGCAGCTCCAAGGCTTACCATGGAAATCAGCCATGGTTAAATGTTAATCTTTTAATCTTGCTTTTTGTAGTAAACTAATTCCAGCATAAAATCTTTGCACAGACTAGTTTCAAAAGCATGAACCCCACAGTGGAAGTGGTGTCAGTACCTCCTCTACTTTGTTGATTTTGGAAGGTACCATAAAGTCATGTAGGCAGAGGGAGAGATTTCAAGACTGAAGGAAAATAAATACAATTATTTAACTTTATTTACAGTGTCTGACTTGTTTCTTGAGTAGAGGCAGCTACACAGCTTCATAATATATTAATGTGTACTGTATAGTGTCTTGAGTCTCTTACATGATAAGAACTTTTTTCCATCATTTGTTTATCTCCTGTGCTGCCCTTCTGCCCCTTATTACTGACCTCTCCCAGCCATGACACCTAGCTTCTCCAGGACTTACCTTCCCATCCTCTGCCACAGGACTGTGTGTGTGTGTGTGTGTGTGTGTGTGGGAGGGGTGCCCGATCACCGGTGTAAGGCTTGTGAGGGGTTGCTCATCATCATGCAGCCAGAGGGGTATTCAATAATTTTCTCCCTGGGCCCACAGTTGTGCAATGGATGCGATGTGTCAGCTCTGCCTCCACAGAGGTGCCCTCAGTGCTCTGAACATGGATTCCCTTCCAGTTCTTGGTGGCATCACATGCGCTGCCACTCAGCTGCCACTGGGTGGCAGTCCAGCAGACAGCCACAGAACCCCCACAAGGAGGAGGGCAGTCCTATGGATGCTCAATCCTCCCTCACCTGGCCTACCCCCCCTCCCCAAGCGACCCACATCTGTTTATGAACTCAGGTCACTGGCATGGCAGAATGCGAGGCACACAACGCCTCAGCCCTCCACATCACTGGGCTGTCTGTATGATAAGAACTATGAATGTTATCTCGTGCTGTTTTGGGCTGACAGAACTGCTCAGTTCACTCCACAGTCCCCTTGCCTAAAACAGCAGAAGATAATGTTCTTATCATGTGAGAGACAGAGCCACTATACATATAAATATACTATATACTATATGGCCTCTAGAAAATTCTGGTTTTGTGCAGGTGCTGCTACTTTGACACTCCAACCCATGTCTGACATGTTGAATCCCCCCACCCCGGAGCATCTCACCTTGCTTTGCCACTCACTTTATTACATCTCCCAACTCCTTGTCTGCGTCTTCCTTTTGAGATGAGGGCCTACAGTATATGCCACTCCAACCTTGATAATCCTCCTGCATCCATGGCTACCTGTACCCACAACGCTTCTGTATCATTACCCTCCTGTGTGTCTTTGTCCAATGCAGCCCTAATGTCCTCCTTTACACAAAATATCACTCCTCCCCCTTTCCTTGCCTCCTGTCCCTCCTGAAAACTTTGTATCCTGTCATAGATAGTTCCCAGCCATGGTGCTGCATAGGCCATGTCTCCATCACCAAGAGTAAATTTGTCTCTGATACCAGTGCCTTTAGGTCACAAATCTTATTCCCCTTGTTCCTAGCATTTGTACACCCTGCCCTCCAGAGTTACTGCCTTCCTTCTCTTGTGTTCTTGTTAGTTTTCTCCTTCCACCTTTTTTAATCTTCTCCTTAGTCTTGCTGTCAGCTCCTTCCCTGTCTACGCTGTGATGGCTCTCCATCCCCCATTGTTGCAGCCTCCTTCTTGAGTTCCTGCCTGCTCTACATGCTGTTCTGATTTTCCTTATTCTCTCTATTTCCTACTTACCATGTAACCTTCCCCCTTCTGATTGTTTCCTGTGCGCTGCACTTCTACATGTGATGATGTCAGAAAAAGCCTTGTCTGGCATCCGTCAGTTGTGTAGATGTACCTATACTCGATTGCATTACCTCCCCCTTAGCTAGTTTAAACTGGCCCTGATGTAATCTGCAAACTCTGCCCTAACACCCACGTTTGGGTGCAAGCCAACCATAATATTATATATTGTCATAATAGACAAGGCGCTGAAACAGAACAGCAAGTTTTGACTGCTGTTAAGAGGGCCAGCAGAATGCTGAAGTGCCTCAAAAGGGATATGAACAGCAGAGGAGGGGAAGTAATCCTAAAGCAATGCAAGGCCCTGGCCAGGTCCCACCTGGAGAACAGCATGTAGTTTAGTCCCCTAAATACAAACAGGACATTAAGGCAGTTGAGAAGGTGCAACACAGAACCACCAAAATGCTAAGAGGTCTGGGACAAAATTGATAAGTCGCAGATAACAGCCATTAATGTGTTCACCCTGGAAAAAAGGTGGACGAGAGGGAACAAGATCTCAGTCTTTCACCTACTCAAGGATATTGACAAGATCAAACAATAAGATATGTTGGATCTGGTATCTCACAGCAGGATACAGGATAAACCCTGAAGCACAGGCCTGGTGAATTCAGGGGAACAGTTAGGAGTCACTTCTTCTTCCAGAGGGTAGTGAAACATAGAAATATAGACAATACAGAGAGATGAAGACCATCAGTCCACCCAGTCTGTCCAGTTCTTACCTCAGTCCAGGAGCCAGTCTATTAATGGCCAGACAGTATCCAGTTACATAATTCTCTCCTGCATCACTATCCCATTGCCCTCCCTCCCTCCTCTCTGAGTTACCATCTTACCAGACCCATATGCTGTTCCAACTGTGTTTGAGTGCATTTACCGTCCACACACTAACCAACCGCTTTGACAATTGGTTCCATCTGACCACCGCCCTTTCTGCAAAGAGGTACTTCATCATGTCCATTCCAGATTTACTCCCCTCCAGCTTTAGACTGGGTTCCCTTGTGATATAGCCCTTCTTGAGCCTGAATACCCCCAGCAGTCTACTCTGTTTATGCCTTTGGGGGTACTTAGAGGTTTTGATCATATCCACCTTCTCCCATCTAGTTTCCAGGGAGCGCAAGTTGAGGTCCTCTTACCTTTCCTCAAAGGACTTTCCCTGCTGGCCATAAATCATCTTAGTTGCTCTTCTTTGAGCAAACTCTAGTTGATCCCTGTCTTCCTTCAGATGTGAATTCCAGAACATAGCACAACCAAGGAACTAACCGGTGAACTAAGGGACAGCCTACTTGCTGAGACAGTGGACAGAAAGACAGTAGAGGACTTTAAGGTAAGCCTGGACAAATACCTGCTGAAGGGTTGATCACTGGGTTCCCCAGTTAGTAGGTTGGGTATGGAATATCATGGGTTTGTGTTTGCATGGCGCACTTACCTCATCCTTGCACATGAAGCAGAAGAAGTGGTCATATTTCACCATGAGTCCCTTCCAACCTTATGTTATTGTGTTTAGAAAACAATCGACTTTTCAAATTGCACTGAATCTAATGTAAAATACTTTTTGGAGACTGCAGTTCTGTCTCTTCATTTGCTACCATTTTTGTGACTGCAAATGAATCAGTTTCAACAAAATTCTGTGTGAGCAAGAAATATAATCCGGTTAGTCAACAGTATTCTGTAGGGGTCAAACTCAGAAAATGAGAGAAACAAAATCTTTCGCTGCATGATTGTGAATGTGAGAAAGGTAGCAACAAGATGTATGAACTGAAAGCTGTTTCCTAACATGAACAATAATGTAGCAGAACTCATGAAGACCTGGTGGAGTTCAGGAGAAAGCAGGTATGGGGGGTTAAGTGGTGCAATCTGTTCAGTGGGGACTGGGGTGAGGAGTTATGTTATAATGTAGGTTAAGAATGGGATAGAGGCACATGAAAAAGAGGGAGCAGGGAGAGATGTAAATCTTACATAAAGCCTGTAGCTGGAAATAGGATCCATGGAAGGCAGAAAGAGAAGATTAGATTCATGTCTATGGGTACCAAGGCAAGAAGGAGAGGCAAAGACCTTCAAGATTGTTCAGGGAACTCCAAATTGGGAAGGTATATGCTTGCTGGCAAAAATTGCCATCATGTAGTTTTTATGTTGGCGCGCTTGCACAGCCAACATCGTGGGACAGTGCAGCTTTGGAGGCAGGGTCGCTGTTGGGCGAAAGCAGGTCACACACCGGTAGGTGCGTCCCTCATTCCCCAATCAGCCTGCATGCTGGCGCCACACCATGCATACACAATGTTGCGAGCACATCTAAGAAAAGGTCTGCTGCAATCCGAGCAAAGCTCGTCATACGCAGCGGACCCTTCCTACATGCTCACCGACATTATGAGCATGGTCGGCGAGCAGGCAGGGCAAAGGGCAAAGAATAACCTTACTCCCGCTGCTCGCCTAGCACTGTCTAGAGGGGTGTTTCTACCATCCCTCTGTTATGTACTCCTTTTGTTTGCCAATACCTCCAAGATCCACCTCTCTAGATGGACCGTTGCCTATAATAACATCTGCCATTTTGCTCTTGGAGTCCCTCATCTCACTCACCACTGTAATCTGTACAGTAAGCTCAACTGGCTTTCCCTGCCCAATTATTTGAATTTTGTTGTGGGCAGTTTCACGGGTAAGGTACTGGGTACTGGCACCCCCCCTGGACTGGCGGAGCTCCTTGTGCCAGCAGCCCCAACTACCTACCCCCTAAGGTCACTGGGCCCTGCTATCCTTAAGGTCCCTCTTACTCGTACCAAAATGGTGGACAGGGACTTTGCGTCATGTGCCCCTAGACTGTGGAACTCTTTTCCTGTCCAGGTCCGGACCTCCCCCCAGTCGGGCCTGCGCACCTCCCTGTGGAACCACTTGAAGCTCTCGTCAGTATGTGACTGTCTTAACCCTCCCTGCTTAGCCTGGTCCTCTGCACAGTATACTTGAGTGCATTCATTCCATGTATCTTGCAAATGTGTAAATTTTGTATATTTCTGAATATATATTGCTGGTGACGTTGTGTCAGTGATGCTGTACCTTAGCATATTGACTATGATTACTGTCGTGACCTAAGATATCTTACCATGTATGTTATGCTTCTCCTGACATCTGTGTATCTGCCCTGCTTGCTTCAAATTGTACTCTGAATGTTCTTTGATTTCCTGTACTCTCCTGGGTCGTACCTGAAAATAGGCATGTGTTTTTCTAGTGTACTTACCTGGTTAACAAAAGCTAAATAAATAAATAAATACCCCCCCCCCACTTTCTTTGTGTGCCGACAGAGGCCCTCCCGTTGGCATAACCCCAATTGTTGAATGCTGAGGGTGCCCAATCCCTCGGCTCTCCTCCCCGCTTTCTTTTGTGTGCCGGCGAGGTGCCCAATCCCATCTGCATTACTTCCTCATCCCCCCATGTTGTGTGCCGGCAAAGGGTGCCCAATCCCCGTTTGCTACAGATCCCCTCAAACAGTTGGGTGGCATGCTGGGGCTCACCCCAGCTGCCGTCCCCTAAAAAAAAAAAACTGTCCCTGCGATGTTTTTTTTTCCTCCTATAAAATTAAAATGGTCCCTTGTAGTCTGATGCCCCCTCCCTCCACCCGCACACCACCCTCTGTGCTCCCTGCCTCCCTCACGCCCCTGTCACCCCATACTTACTCCATGGAGTCTGGCATGACGATCTTTGTGGACCGGAACATGTCTGCACTCTTCAAAGCCGATCGCGAACTGAAGAAATGTCGGTAAGCTGTATAATGGAATGAAAAGGGGTTTTTCAACTTTAATGCCTATCTCGGGCATTTTTGCAAATTTTGGCCCCAAATTTTCAACATTGGGTTTTTGGGACCCCTTCTCATGAATTCTTGCACTGTCATGGTGTTATTCGGTCCCGAAAGGTGATTTCGCAGTCACTGCGTGGAATCACCTTTCAGGACAGAGTAACGAAATGACAGTGCCACTGTTCATGAGAGGGGCTCTCAAAAAGCCTATGTTGCAAGTGTGGTGGGAAAAATCAAAAAAATGACTGCTTTACGAGCGTGCGTAGCAACTGCGCAACGCACGCTCATAAGTTAGCGCATTCACACTATTTTCATGCCAGATTCTCAACATTGCCATTTTACCACACCTTCTTGTGAACCGTACAGCTGTCATTTTTCATCCTTGACGAAATGTGTTTCATGTGCTTCGGTGCAGAATGAACACGGTCGCTGTGCGAAATCACTGTTCAGGACACATTACTAAAATGACAGTGACACTGTTCAAGAGCAGAGGTCCTAAAATGCCTGTGTTGAAAATTTGGTGATAATACTCCATAAAATGACTGTGTTACGATCGTGTGTTGCGCAGTTTGCACGCACACTCGGAAGTTTGCAAACTTATATTTTCACTCCACATTTTCAACAGTGCTATTGTTCTACATCTCCTAATGAACAGTACAGCTGTCATTTTTCATATCCTGACCAAAATCTGTTTTCACAGTTCCGGCGGCGCACAGTAGAATGGTTGCTGTGGAAAGCCCGTGTTCGAGACACATTATGGAAATGGCAGTGACACTGTTCATTAGCAGATGTCATAAAATGCCTATGTTGAAAATTTATGGACAAAAGTCAATAAAATGAGTGTTTTACGAGCGCACATTGCTCAGTTTGCACGCACGCTTGTGACTTTGTGAATCTGTAATAATTTCACTCAAGCTGTTCATCATTGGAATTTTTCCATACCTCCTTATGAACAGTACAGCTGGCTGAAATGTGTTTTCGTATGTCCGATGCAGAATTGCACGGTCACTGTGTGAAATCACTTTTCAGGACACTTTCAGGAAATGACGATGAAACTATTCATCAGCAGAGGTCCTAAAATGACAATGTTGAAAATCTGGTGGCGAAAGTCCAGACAATGACTATGTTGCAAGCGTGCATTGCGCAGTTTCCACGCACCCTTGTAACTTCTTCAATCTGCAATGTTTTCATGCCACAGTTTCACCACTGGCATTTGTGCACACCTCATTATCAACAGTCCAGCTGCCATTTTCCACAGCTTGCCCAAAATGCATTTCCGCAGCTCTGCCACATAGTGGCATACTCGCTGTGCAAAATCACCTTTTGGGACACATTAACAAACTCACAGTGTTATGCCTCTCCACCCCCGCCACTGCCAATGCCAGCATGGCAACATTCGGCATTGACAAATGCTTGTTTAGTATTAATATATTAATAAATTTCTGACATATATAGAATAGTGGATGGTTGACCATCCACAGCAAGGCTGTGTTTTCATCGAGGGAGTCGATGGTATCACAGAAACCTCGAGAGCGAAGCTCGAGAGGTTTCTATGATGCCATCGACTCCTGAGATGGAAACACGGCTTTTGCTGTGGATGGTTAACCATCCACTATTTTATATAGTATATGGTTCCTCAACATTCCTGCATCAAAACTCGGCATTTTGTCATTATTTACAGTTCCCTACCTAAAGATTGCAGTCCTCCTCGATGTGGTCCTGCCCCAGAAGTTATCGGTTCTCCCAACTCCTCGCTGAAAATCCCACCCTGCTTTGGCATCAGTAACTGTGCCAGTAGATTTAAAAAAAGGAAAACGCTGAAAGCTAACAGTTTGGGCACATGGAGCTGACAATATAGTCCGTGTCCAAACTGTACTTATAAGCTGCTTGCCTGACCGCTTGCTAAGTGAAGCCGCCATTTTCTCTCTCAGTTTTTGAATTCCCAGCCTGAATCAGCCAATCAGGTGGTAGGGCAAGTCATAAAAGTTATTGTACTATCGATGTGACGTCAGAACGATAGTACAACAACTTTTTTACCTTTGAACTGTCCTACAACAAGATTTTGAAAGCCACTGCTTTCTATTCATAATAAGCCCTAACTACATACTATGATTAGATTTATACATCAGTGCATTTTTGATTTTTTTCAGATGTTTTTAAAGGAGCTTTTATTACTAACGTTATAATTAGGGACTCATGTCCTTAAAGATGGCCACCACTAGCAATTTTTTAAAAGCTCTTCCCTTGAGGATTCTTTTTGATGTTATAGTATTTCTGGCATAATTAGATTTATACTGTACATCCACATATTTTTTAATTTTCTCAGATGTTTTTAAAGGCCCTTTTATTACTACCTTTATAATTACTGACTCAAGTCCTTAAAGATGGCCACCACTAGCTATTTTTAAAAATCTCTTCCCCTGAGGATTCTTTTTGATGTCACATACAGTCATACTATAGATGTATTAGGAGGGTGCTAGCACACATTTCTGATGGTAAACAGCACAACGCCACACCAAAATGTTTAATTTATTCACTGTGGGTGTGACCAGAGAGCAGACACTTTTAAAAACTTCAAAACCCCACATCTCAGTTCATGAGTGAAATATAATGAAACAAATGGATGTGTTGTTTTTTTTTTTTGTCAGAAGCACTTCACTACTTAATAAAAATATGATAATTTGTTTTTCAACTCACAGCACTTCTGCTTTAAGTGAGAACAGATTGTATGTGATAAGTGAAACACAGAAACATAGAAAATGACGGCAGAGGATCACGTGATGAGCTGATGGGAAGGCAGCACTAGCGGAGCTCCGGGCCCTATCGTTTTAATTGTCGTATAAAATTACCCTAGACTCGGTGGTGACAGCTGAACTGGATAGAGCAACTTTCTAGAGCTTTCTCTTACCTCCAGGAGGAAAAATAAACAAAGATTTCTTTTTCTTCTTTCGAATTCCAGCCCTTCAGCTACGCTACCGTAGTGACTCACGGAGCCAGGCGCGACGTCCGAGATGGAGTATGAAGCTCCGGAGGGCCTCGAGGCTAGAGTGCCAGCAACGAAATGCCCGAAACCCCCATCCCCGGTGCCGGAAGACCCAGGGCCTAACTCTGAAAATGCAGGAGGAGCTCAGACAGCACCGGAAGATATTGCAGAGATTAAAGCTTTGCTCCGGGGACTAGTTGCTGACTTTTCGTCGGTCAAACCCACCTTACAAGCTCTGGCCCAAAGAATGGGGGATGTGGAAGTGCGTGTGGCCTCGCAGGAGTGTAAAGCTCATACTCAGGAGCAGGATCTGATAGCTCTCCGTAGGCAAGTTAAAAAATTGGAGGATCGGGTCGAGGACCAGGAATCCAGAAGCCGAAGGAACAATTTAATCTTGGTGGGTTTACCAGAGCGATCGGAAGGAGCAGATTATATTACTTTACCCAGGAGATGTTGTTGAAGCTCCTAGGCCCCACACCCATATGGTGATTCTTATAACTTGGAAAGATCCCACCGCTCTCTTAGAGAGATACCTCCACCAGGGGCCAGGCCGAGGGTCATCATCATGCATTTTCTAAACTTCAAAGAAAAGACATATGTCTTAAGCAGGGCCAGACCTCTCAAAAATCTGCAGTGGAATGGTGCGCCTTTGTTAATGTTTCAGGACCAAACTCCAGCAATTTGGGAGAAGCAGAAGGAATATGGGGACATTAAGGAAAAAGCTCTATTTGGCTGGAGTCCAGCACCCTGCCACTCTGGTCGTGAAACTACAAGCTGGCGATCGAAGGTACCTAACGGCGAAGGAGGTGGCCGAGGGACTGAGACTGGAACTCCCTGACTTGTTTAATTCTAAAACCTGAATAAGATCCACAAGGAAGACACTATTTTGCGGTGGTCCTTTATGAGGTTTAAGATATGTAATGGACTGGTGGGCAATAATGAAGTATCAGTCTAAATAATTAGTTTGGAGGGGAGAAAATGGGACATCAAGGACAGAAGAAGAGAAGAAGACTAAAAGGATGAGAAGAAGGAAGACAAAAAAGAAAAAGACTGAAAGAATGAGAATGATTCCCCTTGCTCCCCCTCTTCTCCACCCCTTCTTACTATCCCTCCCTCCCATATTCTCCTTCTCCTCCCCCTTCCCCCTCCTTTTCTCTCCCCCCTCCTTTTTTCTCTCCCCCCCTTTTTTTTTTCTCTACTATTCAGATCCGAGAATTCATGGCTCAGTTGTAATGTACCTTAAGGGAATCGTAGGTTTACAATATGTTCTCGAAGTTAACTTGAGATTTAAAGAGCTTAGATTTTAAGTCCAGGGCCCCAGCAAGGCAGGAATCTATGACTTTAAAGAGGTTGCTACATTATCTCTTAGCTCTGTAGGGTAAATGGTATTTACCCTAGTTTAAGACGTTAGTATTGTCCTCTTCAACCCTATGCAATAGGGTAAATGATACTTAAACTGTGTGAGCAACCTGTAGGGGGTGAACGAAATGTTAGATCTGTTTCTTATATGGGAATGTAGGCAGATACAAGGGTAATAGGAGGACTGTAGAGGGTTCGGGAGCTTGCTCACCGGATAGCTCAGCTATGTATCCAATTGAGATAGGAGGACGATCCAAGGATCGGGGGCTGAACGGGGGGCGGGGTGGGCTTGTGGGAAATGGGAAAAGACAGAGCCCAGAGTTCTTTATGTTTACTCAGGCAGACTCTGTTGGTGTGGAAGTCAGGGGTAATAAAAAAAGCTGCATGATTAACATTAAAATTATTACTTGGAATGTTAAAGGCCTCAGAGGGCGGAGGAAAAGGATGGTGATATTAAAGTACATCCACCAATTGGGAGCCCAGATTGTTGCCTTGCAAGAGACACACCTGCTTAAGGAGGAATTGGGTCTTCTCAAAAAACAATGGGTAGGACAGGTTCTAGGAGATGGAAATGCTAAGGCCTCAGGGGGAGTGGCAATCCTGATTGGGCGGGATTGCCCGTTCACAGTTTCACAAACTAAAACTAGAGAAGACTGCAGAGGGATTTATGTTACTGGTGCCATTATGGGTAAAGCATTAACGATTGCTTCTATTTATGCTCCTACACCACCCAAGCCTGATTTTTTTGCATCAATAGAAGTCGATTTAGCTCTACTTCCAACCCACCCTCTGATCCTTGCAGGAGATTGGAATCTTTGTCTCAATAATAGGGTGGACAAAAAGCCTCCATCTCATCGTCCACCTTCTATGGCACAGACAGCTTTGACTAAGCTTCTAGAAGTTGCGACATTGGTTGATCCCATTGTGGTCTGTAGTAAGGGGGGGCATGCTATGACCTTCTACTCTGGGGCGCATAAAACCCACTCAAGAATCGATTTCTTTTTGATTAACAAAGAAGCAATTCAGGGAATAAGGGAAGTGGTTACCCACACTAGAGTTCTGTCAGACCACTCTCCAGTTCAATTAAACTGGGTGATAGAATCTCTCCCAACTAAACCATACCAATGGAGGTTTGATGATTCCTTATTATTGGACAAATATATGTTAGCTAAATCAGAGCAGGTACTGGTGGAAATTATCCAGACTCAACTTCCTACGCTCTTAGATAGCAGACTAATGCGGCCAACATGTAAAGTTTTATAATCGGGCATGGCCCAGAGAGTTATAGCTCATATGAGAAGGGCAAGGGAAGCGTTTATTTTGGGCGCCATTAGCTCATTGGCTCCTCTAGAGGGCACTACAGAAGGGATGGACTTAGCGCTTAAGAAACTTAGAGAGGAGCTGGCAAATATCCTTTATGGTAAGTTAGAGTGGTGGGCGGAAAAGGTACAAGCAAATTATTTATTGCAGGGGGATGCTCCAGGAAGGCTTCTTGCTAATAGAATAAAAGAGTGGGAGGCGGCTAGGGTAATCTCATTAATAAAATACCAGGGAGAAATAATAACAGAACCCCAGAGAATGGCTGATACCTTTGCAGCCTATTTTGAGGGGATCTATCAAGGTGGGGGTTGGCTAGTGAAGGGGACATTAAAGGGTTCTTGGAAAATATACCTCTTCCGAGACTGGACCAGGAACAAGCCCAGTGACTGGTGGCCCCTATCTCGGAATCCGAAATATTAGAGGTGATCAATTCACTTCCGAATGGTAAGTCACCGGGACCTGATGGTCTAACGGCCCAATTTTATAAATCTCATGCTACAGTTATATTGCCTTTATTGAAAGACTTATTTACAAATATTATGCAAGATGGGGTCCCACACCCACAGCTCTATCAGGCTTATATAACACTCATTCCAAAGCCAGAGAAACCCAAAGAACTCCCTGAGAGTTATAGACCTATTGCCCTGATGAACCAGGACTTGAAGTTGTTGACAAAGCTACTAGCCAATAGAATTTTGAGAGTCGCCCCTGGCTTAATTAGCCAAGAGCAGCTGGGGTTTATGCCGGGTGGAGGAGCACATGATGCACTCCGGAAACTTCACCATATATTACATAAGGCCTCTACCTCTAAATTGCCTATGGCGGTAATTGCGCTTGATGCCGAGAAGGTCTTTGATAGGGTCTCTCATGATTTTTTATTTGCCACCATGGGTTGCATGGGTTTCCCTGAGGGTCTTCTTAACAGTATAAAAAATTTATACGCTGCCCTACGGCTAGAATTCTATGTAATGGCTATTTATCGAAGGAAATTGGTTTAGATAATGGGACCAGGCAGGGATGCCCTCTCTCGCCAATACTATTTAATATTTACTTGGAACCTTTATTAAGGGCGATTCAAAAGGATCCAGCGGTACAGGGGATTGTTAATGGGGGGACAGAAATGAAACTATCTGTTTTTGCTGATGATATTTTGCTGCACCTCCAAGACCCGGCAGAGAGCTTCAAGCGGATCCTGGATATAGTGGAAAGATTTTCTAGGGTGTCAAGCTATAAGTTAAACCTGAGTGAGATGCAGGTTCTCCCACTTACCTCATTTACTTACAAAGCTGACTTTAAACCACTTCAAGTAAAGTGGTCTCCTAGAAAGCTCAAGTATCTTGGCATTTGGGTCACAACTAACGAGACCGAAGGCCTTGAAGCAAATCTGGGAGAGCTGCTATCAACAATTACAACGGACTTAACTAGGTGGAATAAACTCCCTCTAAATTGGGCAGCAAAATTGAGTTTGGTCAAAATTAATCTATTGCCTAGGCTCCTATATCCAATACATCTATCCCCCTTATATTATCCCTAAGTGTTGGTTTATTAAAATACAAAAACTGATTTCTAACTTTTTGTGGAATGCTAAGCCTCCTAGAAGAAAATATAATGTGTTAAGACTACCTTATAACAAGGGAGGTCTCAAAATTCCGGACTTACAAGTTTATTATGTAGCTGGGCAACTTGGGTTAATGAGTCGGTGGTGTAAATCGGTGAATGAGGGGGACTATATCCCAACCTGACTTCAAGTTGAGAAGCAAATCCTTTCGGATATGGGACTTTCCCCAGAAGTGGTATTGTTTTTTAATCCAGGAGAGCTACAGGATGGAGGAAGACGAACTCCAATATATAAAGCAATGCTGGCCGGGTGGACGATTTTGTTCCCTTACCAAAGAAATTCCCAAAAAGCTTCTAGGGACCAGCCCCTTTTGGGCAACCTGAATATGCTTATTGGAAGGCAAATAATTAAAAGACAATGGGCTACTCACTTGCTTAATTCAAAGTGGGCAGACTTTATAAGAGGAGATAGTGTGGTTCTCCCCCGGACCACTGTAAGAACCTGAACTTCTTTAAGAAATTGCAACTTACTAATTTGATGCAAAAAATGGAAGAGGGGAGGGATAGTCTTCAGGATAATGCATTTACATGGAAAGCCCTTAAGGAGGTAAACTGTGCTAGAAACCCCCTGTCCAAGATTTATAAATTGCTACTAGATTTTCTAAGTGGGGGTTCTTTTGTTAAGATCTCATACTGGGACAAGCAAGAAGATTTTGACCCTCAGAGACCTGATTGGGAGGAAATATGGAGGAGTAGTAGATATATTCCTATTCCTAAACACAGGATCATGCAGTTTTTCATAGCTTCTAATATATACTATACCCCTACTAAGCTATGTGCTAGGGGCCTCAGACAGACAGACCTATGCTTTAGGTGTGGTGCAACCCCAGGGGGATTTACTCCATGTGCTATGGCACTGTTCCAAAGTTTCTCCCATTTGGGAGCAAATTAAACACAATATGGACCCAGTGATGAATTATAAAGAATTCATTACGTATAAGATTTGTGTGCTGGGAGACATGGCAAACATCTCTAATACGACTATTAAAGGACATATTGCTTTGATGTCATCCTTGGTTAAAACATTTGTCTTGAGACACTGGAAAAGTGATTTGATTTATACATATGACCAATGGGTGGGGATTTGCTGTTAATGTTGACTAGACTTAAAGGCAAATGCTTGGGGTGAACGAAGGCAACTTATGATAAAAGATGGAGGGCCTTAGAGGCAGTACACCCTGCAGCATAAAGTACCTCAGACAAGGGTCTGTCTGTCGGAAAGCACGTAATCAATAATATGCTGATGTGGGATTGATGTCTTAGTAATAGGGGCTACTTAGTCACTGTTTGTTTATGGAATTATATATGCCCAGATCAAAAAGCTCTTATGTTAGACTAGTTAATAGGTGCCACAGAGTCTGTCAGATTGTGGTGGGGGGGGCTCTCTCTTTTCCCTTGGGACACGGCTGCAGGGTACTACCCTGAGGATCTTACAAGTGATATAGGGCCCTATAGCCATGAAAGGACATCTTGGGATCCAGACTTTGATGTATGAATATGTTTCCTTGATAGGGGTTGTCCTAGATAATATAATTTAAAAGCAGATCTGAACAAGAGGTTAGAGGGTGTGCAATGCAGCTGTGTATGTACATAGTTATGGAGTGTACATAGTGACCACGCTCAGTTTTGGGGCGTGGACCCGGGTTTATCCTGGGTATGTGTATGTTTGTCTAATGATCATTGGAAGAAAAACACAATAAAGAAGTTTTTAAAAAAAAAAAGAAAATGATGGCAGAAAAAGACCAAGGACCCAATTTCAGAACAGATGCCACCGACAGAAGTGCAGTACGTCAGCCCTGAATGGTGCAAACTGCATGTTACGTCTGCGACTTGCGACATGCACGATTCCAGAAGGCCCCTTGTGCCACAAGCAGTAACTGCTGTGCCAAACATGACTTACAATCAAGCTGTGCCAGAAAATGCATGTGCCAATGAGTAATGCAACCTGTGACATGTGTAATGAACAGGTACGACAGAAAGGCAATTCCAGAACAATTGGCATATGTAACAACGCCAAAACAATTAAACATAACCTAGACCATGGTGGAGGTGGTCTAAGTCGAGGACAGCATATATAATTCCCCCCCCAATGGCCAGACAGCACTCAGCAATGTGTACTGACACACAGCGAGAACCATGTCGGCATTTGCAGCCCTACTGGGCATCTTGCTAGCCGAGCAACATGAATGCAGGCATGCTAGGTGTCATGGCAGGAACCAGGGGACTGAGCAACCACAGGAGCAAGTGATGATGCTAAGGCCACCTGTGCAAAGAGTGGGATGCACCCAGAACTTCTTTGGAGGAGCTGACGGAGGAGCAGAGCATTGCACACTACAGGCTCAATGAGACCACCATAAGGGAGCTATGCAAGGAACTGTGGGAGGACCTACACAGTACCACCAACAGGGGACATCTATTGGCTGTGGAGTTGCGTGTCAGTGCAGCGCTGTGTTTCCTAGCCACAGGGACCTTCCAAACCTCCACAGGTGACACAGTGAGCATATCACAGCCTGCTGTGTCAAAGTGTCTCAGGAAGTTCCTCACAACGCTGCTACAGCATACCATCCGGTACATACACTTCACACATGATGTACAACAGCTGCAAGTGAAGCATGCCATCTACAGTGTTGCACTGTTCCCACGTGTACTGGGGGTGATTGACTGCACACATGTGGCCAACAGGGCACCACACACTGATGGGGGTGCATACCTAAACCATAAAGGACATCACTCAATGAACACCCAGGTGGTATGCGACAGTGACTGCCGCATACTAGATGTGGTAGCCAAGTACCCTGGGTCCTGCCACAACTCCCACATATTCCGCCACTGTGGCCTATATGAGGTGTTTGAGGAAGGGGTGATCACTGGTGGATGGCTGATTGGTAAGCAATGCAGTGCATGTGTCAAAGGGTGCAGGACAAGCACACACACAGTGTGGCCAAGAGGTAACCCACAGAGCAGTGCAACAGGGCTAGCAGATGCAAATGTAAGGCAAGTCACCCGGGTGGCACAAGGACAGAACATAGGATGGGAACACAACAGTACAGATGCAAACTGTATCCACAACCATGGACAGGGACAGCACACATTGTGGGACCCACACAGATCACAGAACACAACATCCAGCAAGCAGTGCATACATGTGGCCCCACTGTGTGTGTCAACATACCACAAAAGTAGACAGCTATGTGCTCAGTGGCACAGATGGATGCCATACTAACCTATACACTATCCAAACCCCAACAGGCAACAGTGGATATCCACAGCTGCCCTGGCTGATGACACCAGTCTGAGTACCACAGACAGCAGCGGAAGAGTGGTACAATGAGGCACTCAGCAGCACTAGATCAGTCTTAGAACTCACATTTGGCCTCCTGAAGTCACGATTCAGATGCCTTGACCACTCTGATGGGGCACTGCAGCACAGCCCTGAGATGGCATGCAGGATAGTGCTCGCATGCTGTATCCTTCACATCATTGCTCTGTCACAGAGCGTGCCATTGCCAGACACATGGGAGGATGTAGACATGGCACTGGATGAGGACAGTGAGCCAGACAGCACATCCATAGCATCAACAACTGGTGGAGTATCTGCAGGACATCTGGCACAGTGTGAGGTGATCGAGCAACATTTCACAATGTATCACTACCAACACCACAATGGTGGCACTGACAGCAGTGTGGAACATCAACATGCGGCACCCGACAACATCCAGGCACACAACAGCAACCACCAATGACACTACAGAGGATCAGACAGTGACTGCCAGGTGCTGTGCAACACACGTGGCAGCACAGCATGTGCAGCTATGCCCATGTGTATCATGCCACATCTGGTGGTCCACAACCCAGATGATATGGGGCCCATACCATGATTTGTGGAGGACACAAAGCACAAGGTAAGGAGCATGGCATGACAACGTGACCTTGCATGTGCACAACAGCTGTTGTGTGAGCTGGATGCAATATGGGATGGTGTGTATGTGTGGGCAGGGTACAGTAGGGTATGATGGCAGTGTACTGTTGCACAGGTCTCAATACACAAGTGTCCATGGCAATGTATGGAACCTGACACAGTACCACATTATCGTGATGTGGCATGCATACACTGGAACATTCAACCACAAGAGGCCCACAGAGACATACACATGGGTCTATATGGGGTGGATGAGCACTGGTACAGTAAGCCAGACCTACAGGCAGTGCCATACATGCTATGTTGAGGTAGCTGTGACATGAGCAACATGTGCACGACTGTTGCATGGCTGTCATGCAACACATGGGACAATGCATCACGGACACAACAACGCCACATCTGTGTGTTAGCCTGACGCAACAATGTGCACACATGACAGCACGCTGCCACCAGATGCCATGCACCATTGCGTCCATGGCCACATTGTGGACCAAGAGTGGTATGACACATAACAAAACATGTGGTGGACTGGGGTGTGTACACAGGAGAATGTCACCATCAACAAATAGCAACATGTGCACGACACACACACACACACACACACACACACACACACACACACACATAATATGCAGAACAGTGTCCATCAGTGCAGATGGCATGCAACATCATGGGCACTGGCACGCCAACATGTAGCAGTTGCCACCAGGTACAATGCACCAGCCCTGGCCACAGGAGACAGGTATCAGTGCCACCAGAATGGGTACACAGCACCGGGCAGCACATCAATGTTGTTGGTGATTGGCCATGCACACCTTGTCCATGTGCAACCAGTGCCACCTGCAGGGTTATGACAGCTCTCAGATGGAGTGGTGCCACGAAGGCCCACAGACACCCCTGTAACATGACCACAGGGTGGGGTGTACTGTGTACAGGGCACCACTGCCAGAGGAGTGCACTGTGCTGTCCAGTACCATGTGTGTGTTTGCCGGCTGTGCACTGTACAGCTGTCATACAAGGGCACCGAACTGGGCATTGACACACATGGCAGCACCTATGTGCTGTATGTATGTGTCAGCATGTGCACACTGAGTGTCATACACACATGAAACATGCAACATGTAGTCAACTTGAAGAGTCATAGGGTATGTGAATGAGTAATAACAGTTTTATTGTGAACACAACATGACACCCCCCCAAGAGGTACACAACACTATAAATGATGCCACCCTACACCCCCACCCCACCCACAACTACAGGTACAGAACACTATAAAATACATCTAGAACCAACCCTACCCCAACATATATACATAACAGGAACTGTACACAGGTAAAACATAACAACAACAGCTGCAAAACAGGGACTTGCAGGTGATGTACATCAGGAAGAGGTCCAACTATGTACATGCCTGCCACGGCATGTAGGCCATCACTGTCTTAGTGTGGACAGCAGTGCATGAAGGGAGTTGTGGAGTCATGCCATGTCCCCCAATATGACCTCCACAAAGTCCTCCAGGCATCTGTCCCTGTCCACAGGCTGTCCAACCACCTGGGTGTGGCCCTCAACAGGTGCATCCTGTGGTGCCTGTTCAATGACAAATGCGGCAGTGGCCACCTGCTGATCCCCTGACACATCACCACCAGACCTCTCGTGCTGTGCTGCAGGCCCTGGGGCAATGTCACACTGCTGCATGTCCTTCTCCAGATCCTCCAGTTGTTCCCCAGCACTTCCGTTGTCTGCAGCATCTTCAGCAGCCTCCCTGTGCTGTGCTGCATGCTCATGGCCACCGTCCTCCTGCAGTATGGCTGCCTTCTGCACCTCCAGCTGCCACAGCTCCCATGACAGGCTCCTGCTCCTTTATTGCATCCTCAATGGCCACCACGTCCTGCTCCATGGCATCCCCATGCACGCTGCCCTCTGGCTGATTGTCTCCTCCCTCAACACCTGCAGTCTCCTGTGCACCTTCACTCTCCTCCTCATTGTCTGGTGGCAGTGGCCATGCACTACAATGTCTGTGCAGTGTCCGCAGCTGCTGCTCCCTTGCACCCTGTTGCTTGCGCTCTTCCATTGCCCTCAGGAGTGCCCTGTGTTGGGGTGTGAGCAGTGTGTGTGTGCCTCTGCAACAGCACAATACAGATTGTCAGTGTGCAGGACACACACAGTCCACAGCACCAGGACCACATGCCATGTCTCTCATTGGGTGGTTGACATATGCAGCATGCAACAGCACATGCATGCAGGACTGGTCCTATGTGGACCCACACACCCTGTCTGGCCCCCATCACCCATGCCACATGTTCATGGCACAGTATGGCATGGCTGTAGTCACAGACACATGGAGGACCATGGCAGCCCTACATGGGAGAGTGTGGCTGGTGACATGAAGGTGGCACCACCTGCAAATGGATTGGCCAGGGATGCCCTGTACACCATATGCACAGTGTGGTGGGCAGAGTCTTCCATTAATGTTGACATGCATCTGCACATGTTCACCTACCATGCCTATGATGCCCCTGCATGGGTCCCTGGGTCTCGCCTTGCTGTCCACCAGCACCGTGACTCCACTGTCGCCTTCCTGTTGCATCACCACCTGTGTAGACATGTAACACAGGGTCAGTAGTCACACAGACATGTACATGCTGTGTGTACACAACCATGCTCCACAGTGCATAATCTGTGCCATACATACCTGCAGCAGCTGGCTGTCCCATCCTGATCTCCATGTCTCTGTGCTCTGCCATGGACAACAGCTGTGCCAGTATCTGTGGGTCCCTCCTAGCCAGGTGATGCCAGTGGTGCTTCAGCTGCCATGTGGTCCACCTCATGCCACTAATCTCTGCCAGCCTGGCACCAATGCACCTCCACACCCTGTCCCTCTCCCTGGGTGTCTCCTGCATGCACCATGATGGCAGCAGTGTGGTGTGCCACCACTGAACCAGATTCACCAGCTGAGCAGTCTCAGCTGGTGTGTAATTTGGTGCCCTGCCAATGAGGTTCAGACCCCTACTCCTTTTGCAGTACAGTGTAGTACAGTGCCACAGTGGTCTGTGTGTGTGGACAGCCCTTCTGCCTGTACCGCATGTGGCATCATGATTGTTCCACTGCACAGAGGCGCACGTGTCACATGCAGATTGCACATGCGGCCTAGCACACAGCACATGCTGCACCTGAGCGTACTTTCTGCCGCATATGAGTGTAATGTTATGTCACATATACGTATTATTACAGTGGCATATGTGGCACACTGTTGCGGCACATATTGCTAGCAGGCATGGCATGTGGGCAGGACATGCGCACACACACACACCACAGACCATATTGCGACACAGAATGCAACACATGGGATTGACATGTCACAGCTGTCACTTTGTTGGCAATAATGGACAACACACAAACGGCTGTGATGTATGTTTATTGTTGTATAGTTCAAGCTGAATACAGGACTGTGATACACTACACTATGTGCTTGCATACACTGCACCTACACACACCCCGTTGCAATACACAGTATACACATACACACTGTGATGTCACACATCCCACACACACACATGCACAATGTGCACCCACACATGCACATAACGCTCACACCGTCGGCCCACTATGCACCCCACATGGATCAATATGTACAGTGCCCACCCCCTGTGTATGTCATGCAACTCAGTTAATGTCATTTCTCTGCTGGCTGTTCAACGGTTCTCCTCCATTTTACTGGTTGGAAGTCCTGTGTCTCCCCATGTGGCATGGGTGCACTTGTCCCTGCATCTGTGCTGCCCCCCCCACACCCTGTTGCACCACCGCTGTTCCACCAGACATGCTTTTACCCTGCACAGCCACTATTTTTAGACTCCTACCATGTTTGCCCACTACAGATGATGCCGTACCTGGCACAGTCACATGCCCTGTTGTCTGTGTGCCACTGTCATCCTGTCCCACTGCTGGTGCAGGTGTCTGTGTGGTGAGCTGTACTGTACCAGCCCCAGCTACATCCTTCCCCTGTTGTACAGCTCTGGTACTGGCACAACTGCTAGTTGCACCTCCGTCACCTGTCACACCAGCCAGCTCTCGTGTCTGTGCTCTACCTCTGGTTATGGGGGTGGATGTTCCTGCTTCATGTTCCACAGTTGTGTGGCATATGGTGGTGGTGGTTGCACACCTATGCTGACTGTTGTTGTCTGAGGCATATCTGGCACTGTGTGTCCTGGTGGTTGCTCTGTCTCCTGTGGTGTTGTTTGTGCCACTGCGTCACATTGCTGTGTCTGCACGGAGACCTGTGCCTGTGTGGCAGCATCCATAATTGGCAGCTGCTGCACTGCATGTGTTGCCAGGATGTTCTGTAGGGCTGCTGCCAGGACATCCATCTGCCTCTGCTGCTGTGCCACAGACTCTTCCACTGCCATTGCCAGATGTGTGATGGCCTGTGTCTGTTCCTTGACACAGGTCTGTGTGGCATGCATGGCATCAACTAGTTTCTCCATGGCTGTCTGTGTTGTGCTTGATCCAGTCTCAATGGCAGTCACTAGGCTGCCCATCTGCTCTTCCGGGTTTTTGTGGTGGGCGTCAAAGCAGAGGTGTATGCAGCCTAGCATTTCAGACTGCTCCTCATGATGTTCCACCAATGTCCGGCAGAAGGTGGCATAGTCCGTCGGTGTCCTTTCATGTGTTTCCTGTAGAGAGCATGCTGCCTCATCCAGTTTCACCTCAAGCTCCTCATATGTGGGGGGGGGCTCAGGTCCTGGGCTATATTGGCTGCAATGCTGTTGACACCGAGGAGGTCACAGCCCTCCACACCGTCCCCCTCCTGCTGTGTCCCTGCTGCTGCACGTCCTTCTGTGGTATGGAGTCACTATCCTGCAACACATTGACAACACTGCTCTGTAGGTCTGCTGTGGTGTCTTGTGTAACAGACACATGTGTGCTGGGCTGCTCTGTGTCACTGCCTGTGGCACTACTGTCGTCCTCTCCTGTATCTTCCCCCGCTGTATCTGTGGGGTCATGACAGTGTGTCAGTGCCAGTGTGCCATGTACAGGCCTCCGCACTTGACACCAAGCCCACCCCTGCAGAGCCCATGCACATGACAGTGTTACAAGTCACAGGCCCCCCCATGGTTGGGTCATGGCAGGCCACTGCACAGGTACACCACCCTCCCATTGCCCACAGTGCAGGTACACCAGCCACCACTCAGCTGCAGGACACGTGCCCATGCTACTGGCCAGAACCGATGGCCACCCATACAGTGCTGCACACAGTGCTGCCACAGGTGACTGCAGAACACCACAAATGACAGTGCTGCACCACATGCTGCTTGTCAGTAGATTCCTACACCACAAGCCCACTTCCACTGCATCACTTCATGCTTCTTTGGGTGTATACTCCTCACCGTGCCACTGACACTGTCCTGCACCACATATTGCAACTGCACAGCTGCATCCATCTGGGCAGGCCACCCCCTCTCACGGTCACACTAAAATGGCACACAGACATTGCTGTTGCAGTGCTTGTTCCCCACCTACCTGTACCACTCTCCATTCATGCAGTGTCCAGCTCGTGTTCCCATGCACACTGTGCTGGCTCAGGAATGCCAGGACGCATTCTTCATAGCCGCTGAGGGGTCTCTCATCTTTTGGGCTGCCGCCTGTTGCTGCTGCATGGTGCTTAGTGTGTGCCTCCTTGTCCATGGCATGTCACTTCAGATCATTGAGCCTTTTCTGTAGGTTCCTTACTGTGCACCTGACATTGGCCACCGCGTTCACCTTACAGATGACTGCGTCCCAGGCAGCCTTGCGCTGTTTGTGCAGTTCCTTCTCCCCACCCTTGCCCAGTAGCAGTCTGGTCTTTGCCTCCAACTCAGTTAAGAGAACATCTGTCTCCTCTGCTGTGAAGTTTCTTTTGCGTTTACATGTTGTTGCCGCCTGTGATGCTACTCCATCGGCTTGTACCATTGCTTCCGCCTACATTTCCGTATGCAACTGGTTTGCGGTTTACGCACTTTTATGTTGTCATTGCATTGTGTAGTACATAACTTTTCCAACCACTTTTCAGTTTGCAATGTGTTTTTGGAGTACTTTATGGCATGCGTAATTCCAGTGTTTTCTGTCACAATCGACCTTTGTTCTGGAACTGGGTGCAGGTTGCATGTTGCAAAGCTTTGGACGAATATCTCCGCCACGGTGCATTTTGCGTTGTGCTCTAGCCACTCTCTTGGAATCAGGCCCCAAAGGTCCATCCAGTCTGCCCAAGTTCCTTATTTAGCCCTGGGGCCTACTGTTCCTCCAGGGTCTTAGCCCTCCCCACCCCTCTCCATTCTCGTCTCTGATTCTGATGCCCTGAGCAACTCCTATACCCTTCATTTTGTCCCAACCATGCTTAAAACCATTAACGTTTTTTGCACCCATCACCTCAACTGGCAGCCTGTTCCACTACTCTACCACCATTTCTGTAAAATAGTGTTTCCTCATGTCCCTTCTGAAGCTCCATCTTGTTAGCTTTCACCCATGACCATGTAACCGCAAGCTGGTATTCAAGTTAAATAGTTCCCTGCAGTTCACCCTGCTAATTCCCAATAGGAATTTTAAGTCTCTATCATATCTGCCCTCTCCCTCCTGGTCTCTGGTGAGTACATTTTTGGTGTCTTGAGGTGCTCCTCATAGGACATGCCCTGCTGGCCCTGAATCATTTTTGTTACCCTGTGCTGCACCGTCTTGAGCCTATCCCTATGCTTCCTGAGGTGAGGAACCCAGAACTGGGTGCAGTACTCCAGGTGTTGCTTCACCAAGGATCTACAGTATACAGGGGAAGTATTACCTCCCTTTTTTGCCATCAATACCCCTCCTGATACAACCAAGCATCTTGTTAGTCTTGCTATAAAGACTGAATTCTGGGGACAGAGTGAGGAGAGTAGAGTAAAAGTGATGCAAAAGGAAAGCAGGGCCATGACTGCACAGGGCAGTACAGATCTGGAAAACAGGATTACATGGGGATCAGTATAGCTCCTGGCCCACTCCCAACTGTAAAACACACCACATGGCCACCCTACCACACACACACTGCTGAGACCACCACACACCCTCCATACACCACATCCATCGTTTCTCCTGTAAAGGATACACCGTCAGAGCCACGCCTCCTTTTATAGGAGCCCCCTGCAATACAACAACACTACTGGGAAAAAATAATGACAGTCCCTTAAGAATCTCCAAACTATGGAAAAATACTAAGTACCTTCTTAAAGGTATGTACAGCTACACTACGGAAAACCACTACAATATGGAAAATTACTACACTATGGAAAATCAGTAACACAAACCACTATACTACTGAAAATAACTACACTACATTAAAACATAGGACACAGCAAAACATGTCCAATCTAATGCATTATATAAAATAAAAGATGGCAAAGTCAGGCATATTCATGAAATAATATCATCTTGGGGATGAACAGGCTCATAAAGCTCACTCACTCTTTGAGCACGTAGCTTTGTGGTTTGTTTGACCACTCAGTGGTATTATTTGCTTTTATACCATACTTTGCCATCATTTATTCTCTCTCTCTCTATATATATATATATATATTCTGTACAGTATATATAATATATATAAATATATTTATGCAATGCCACGTGAGGATATAAAAGGACAGATATTGGCAATATTTTCAGTGTCACGTGACCTACAGTGAGAATATCACATTCATCCTTATTGTAGGTAATATATGCTCACAGTAGGTCCATGAGAGGCGCTCTCTGTAATTGACCACACTAGGGGCACAAACTGCACTTAAACCACCCCTCATTACAGCTTCAACTTGACCCATGCACTGGCTGCAACTCTGAACCTCTTCTGCATGAAACCATTATTCTTACTGAGAAGTTCTTTTTTTTTTTTTTACATTCTGGATTGAACAACATGCAGATTACAAATTTAATTTGAAAAACCCTCACACCCTTCCTAAAACCCAAAGAGTGCTGTTAAGTAAATCATTCCCTTCCCAGCCCTAATGTCCAGTGCCTACCTCGGACCACCTCACACTGCCTCCCCTAGCTGGCAATGACCTGTTCTGCTGGCTGAAGGGGACACTGATAACATGAATCAGGATCAACCAGATAACACATTTTAACAAATTAAATATTTAAAATCAGAAAAATAAATAAAAATATGAAACAGCAACCTGGCTTGCTCTCTAAGCATGAGCTGCAGCGGCCATTTTTTCAAAACTGTTCAACCCACCCACACAAAATCTCAGCCAATCAAATGCTGAATTGGCAACAGAAACATGCAGTTACTCTAGCAACCGTGCTAGGGTCCCTACCTAACTAGAATGAATGCCATGGAAACAACGCACCGCGGAAAAAAAAAATGTTTTATATATTAAAAAAAACACCAAGACTAAAGACAAATAACTGGGCATTACATAAATGAAATATGCCATGGCCTGACTGGAAATATCAGTGATATTTCCTTGCATGCAGTTTGACCATGTGACATCACTTGTGGCTCAGCCACTCAAGGCATCATAAGGTCAAACTTCACTCGACCTTATGACCATGGCCATGGCATATCCCTTATTGCTTGTATTCTTTGCCTCCCACTTTGTACTATTTGTACCTGGGTCGAACCTGGAAACGAGCCTCGGCTCAGTGTGCCTTTCCCAGTCACCAATTTTAAATAAATAAATAAAAAATAAATATTACACAGGCACGGTAGCACATGTATATTTGGGTTGAGTAAGCACTTTATGTTAAACTCCAAAATTTTCACCCTAATATGTTTGTTCCTGTTCAACTGAGGTACTTGACATTTGGAAAGCAAAGAGATGGTACCAGGTTTTCTGCATCCTGAAAATTTCTTGGCAACTGGTTCACTGTGGGCAAAGTTATGGAGCTGCAAAAAAATTCCCAAATGTCATCAATTAAGACCTTTTTTTGCTCACCTGTAATTAAAAAGCTAGGAGGATTTTAATCCTGAAACTTGCAGGTTTGATAGGGTTTGACCCAAGGGCCCGGATATTCAGACTGTGCCACAAAGTAGCGCAATAGCAGGAGCAGGCGCAAGTGCAGTGCACCCCTGCGCAACACACATGATATTCAAACACAGCATAGGCCAAGGTGCACTTGTGTAACACAACTGAATATCGAGCCAACTGCGCCATGGTGCCACCAGGGATTCACAGTGGAGCAGGGCTGATGCACAGTAGCACAACTAGGGATGCACAGTGGAGCAGGGTAGTAGTGCAGTAGCACAACCAGGGATGCGCAGGGACAGGGACAGGATACAGGGGTGCACTACCCATGGAAGCCATGGGCAGAGGAGCATGCAGTAGACCAGACAGCACCCCCCGCACCCCATGAACTGCACAACCTGTGGTGAGCTGGATGGACCGCCAGCCCATGAACACCAGCACCGAATCCACATCCGGGGGAACGGTGCCCCAGCACACACCCCTGGCAAGCAGTGACCACAACACAAGGAGGGCCAGCCACCCAGTGCCACCCCAACTGACCAATGCAGAGCACACCCTGTACAGTGATCCCAGACACCCGACCCAGGAGCAGTGCCCAACAGTGCATGGCACGGAATGCATGCCACCACCCCCACTGTGACAATGCAACCCTGTGCACCATGGAGCCATGCATGGCAGCCCCACTGTGAGCACTCCGCAGCAGGCGGCACCAGCCACCGACTCAACAACTGCAGACACAGTGTCACCCTGCACACCCCCCCGTGGCACAGCAGAGAGGTCGACCCTGTGTCAGTACCAGAGGGACCCAGCATGCGACAAGGCCTGCCCTGGACCCCACCACCAGCAGGACAGCACCCTGCACACCCACCCAAGCACACACCCTGTCCCAGCACTGGCCCCAACTGCCAGTACAGCCACCCACAGTGGTGCATGGAGGCATGTGCCACACAGGATGTGACACAGGGCATGGAAAACGCCCACCCTGACCCAAGGGCACCCCAACACAGGAACACAATAGCAGGGCAACAAATGCCACTGGCATGTGACCACTGATTCTATGTACCCACGGCCTGCACCCCACCATGGCACAGGTGTACCAGCCATCCTGCACATGCACCATGAAGCTGTCCACCACCAGCATGCAACCGGATCACAAGTGACAGACATCAGTACACAGACCCCACAACAGCATGGAGGGGGAACAACAACAGCATAGGCCACAGTGCCACCCTAGGCAGACGTGCACCATTCCGGTGACAGGAGGCAAGCCACCAGTGCGCCATGGCCAGAGGGTGGCCAGGATGGACAGCCACCAATGATATGCCAGCAGACCGTGCACACCACAGACATGCAAGGGGGCCAGCTTCATGGGCCCTGAACATGGAGGCAGTATAGCACAGTGGTCTAAGGCTCTGAGCTGCAAATCTGGTGACATCCAGCAGACCAGACCTGGGTTTGAATCCCACAGATTCCACTTGCATTCTGTGTGACCCTGAGCAAGTCACTTAACCTCCTTGTGCTCCCAGGTTGCTCCTGTAAAAAAGCTTTCAGCTTAGTGTGCTATACCTGGTTAAACAACTAAATAAAATAAAAAAAAAACAAAAAAACATACTGAAAGAGGCACCAGGCACACAGCGCATGCACCAGGGACCACTGCACACAGGCACCCAGTGCACAGGGAACAACACACATACCACAAACAGGGACCGAGTACCCCACCCACACCATAAGCAAGCCCCTGCCGGACACATACACACACCCAGGCCTGCACCACCCCTGACACCATGCACACCGCTGCAACCAAACACCATATGCCCACTGAAAATCAGAGACCACCACAGTTGTCATAACAAATATGTCTGTATTTGAGTAGTGAACATCAAAAAAAACAGCAAAACAAACTATTAACAATGTGGTGGTGGGGGAGGGCCACATACCAGGTGGTGGTGGGCATGGGAAAAGTTTAAACAATAGTGAGTGGGATGAAGGGGTGTGAGTGTTAGTCCAAGGGGGGAATGTACAACAGGGGCATAGTGGGCCTAATGTCGACCCCTCTCCCCACTACGATCATGATGTCTCCTCCTGTGCCACCATCCTCCACCCCATTCCATCCATTGGAGCAGCTCCAGGGTGGGCCTCGCCAGCTGCAGAAGCTCCTGAACATGCCGTTCCAGTGCAGTCCAGTGTTGTCCACCTAGGACAAGGGAGCAGAGTCATTACGCGTGACTGTCCAGACCCTGGCAGCCCACCCAATGTGCACGGCATACAGCCGTGGGCCACGCCCGTGTGATGGCATGCGACCACCCACAGTGTCCGCGCACACATGACCCACCTCCCCTTGCACCCACAGTCATGTGGAATGCTGCACACACCCACTGCCCATGTCTCACACAGCACCACCATGGCTGTACAGTGACATGGCTATGAGGTGCAAAGGCAGTGGCACAGCAATGCACCTAGTGCACGCATGGACCACCTGCGATGCCCACCCACACATGCAGTTCCACAGGACAGTGCTGAGTGTACCATGTGGCGTGCATGGCAGTGGGGCCAAGTGCTGGTGGCCACAGCCCACCACCACCCCTGCAACCCAGCATGCACAGATGTAAGGGGAAACATGGCACTCACCTGCATCCCATGGCCCCTCCAATGTGTCCCGGCTGCATCGGTAACACACCCACTTGGGCCTGTTCTGCCTGTTCTCAGGCCAGCCTTGCCCTACGGTGCTTCTCCAGGCCTAGGGTGCAAACATGGAGAGGGAAACATCAGTACAAGCCAGTAGCAAAGCCCCCCCAGTGTGTGCATGCCTGCACAGCCCAGCCATGATGCACCCCCCCACCACCGCCATCCCCACTAGACGGACCCCACCCCTGAGGGGTGGACCTATGTACACCGCGATACCCGGACAGATGGACACTACCAGTGTCTGGATGGAGCACTTACCTGGTCGTGGCATGGTGCCTCGCTGGGCACGTGCCTGCAGACGCCCCAGTCAGTCAGGGTCCCACCTCTGTAGGTCGCCATAGCGGTGGCGACACTGCTCCGCTGTCCGGCCAATCTCAGTCACCTCCTCCAGGCCGTCAGACACCTCCTGCCACACAGCAGTGCATGGCCTGTTTAGGGGGATCCTGCCCAAATAGGGCACCAGAATGTGGCTCAACTAGGGCCACCAAGTTGGCCAACTCAATTGCGCTCCACACCTGTGCTCTCCTACGAGGCAGCCTGCTGTTGGTATTGCAATCAAAATGGCACTCTGTAGCGCACATGCCCCATGTGCGGAGGTAGCGCGGTACTGCGCTGCCAGTCCCTATTGTGCTGTCACCGAACTGTGTGATAGGGGTCCACCCATGCAGATGCATGGTGCCTAGTGGGCAAAGGTTGACGGCAGGGTCAAGGGTCTGTCCGCACACGGAGAACCACAGTGCTATTGGGACACCCCTGCGTGTAGTGTGATAGGGTGCTTGTTTGTGACACCCTGCAGTGGCCTACCACGCTGTGGCTCTATGGCACCTATGGCACACCAAGACACGAGTGCCACATGGGCAAACAGTGCACTAGCACCACAGGCACAGTGGTGGCAGTGCCCTGCACTGCCTACTGTGCACAGCATGTCAGCAGTGCCGCACGCGTCAGAGTCAGCTACCAGGGCATGCGCCATGCGGTGCCGATTGCGCACGTCACAGTGCTGCGCCATAGCTAGAGCACGCTCACCAGCATTGCGCAAGGTGCGACAGCACGATATTCAGCCAGCATATGCAAATCAGCTCATTGGTCATTCCACGGTGCAACCACTGCATTAACATCCACTTACAGTTGCGCCTCGCCTCATTTGCATGCGTTGCACTATATAAATACGACATGGGGCTGCAGAGGACATAGTTAGGTACTGCAGTCTATTGTGGTGGGTTGCATGCTGTTGGGATGTGGGGACTGTGGTTTGTGAGAGCTGAATGGGACTGCAGAGTCCAAGGTAACACCTGTTATTCCCACAAGCTCGAGCATGACTGAACATGAGGAAGAGGAGGAACAGGGATGGGGGAGAAGGAGGAGGCCCAACATTATCAGGGCTGAATCAGATGCCCTGTTTGAGGAATATCTTGACAGGGAACTGCTGCTCAGTGGACAGCGGGGAACACCACAGGCCCATGATGCAGCGTGGGGTGAGGTGGCGCGTGCCGTGAGCCAGCATGGCTGCCACCAGCGGTCCATGTGGAGTGTAAGAAGAAGGTCGGCATGGACAGGGGGCAGATCAAAGACAAGGTGGCTGCCATCAGGGCTGCACGTGCTGCCACCAGTGGGGGCCAGCCAGATGTACCATGCCTGACACCACAGGAAGAATGGGTGGCCAGCAGCATGCAGCATTGTGCCATCAAGGGCGTTCTTGGTGGTGGCTTCCAGATGGGTGGCAGCCCATCACTGCATGGTAGGTCCTGTGCCGTCACTGTGTGGGTGGTGGAGGGAATGCCACAGGGCAGGGCGGAGCCACTAATGCTAATGTGTTCCCTTACAGCTTCAGAGCGTCTACATGGGTCAGTGGTGGTGGGTGTGTCCACTGAGGGGGATGCCCTGGACATGGATGATCACCCATCCACCTCCACAATGTGTCCAAGGGACTGGACAAGTGCATACCTGCATGTCTGTGTGGACTGATGAGGGTGATGCGGGTGCGGACGAGGCCCTTCCTGTGTTCCAGCATGACAGCGCCCATAGTCTCCAGGATGCTGGGACACAGATTGGTGCCAGATCCAGCACTGATGATGATGGACCACACATCCCGGACAGTGATACGTGTGGGACACAGGATGGTCCCACAGCAGGCAACCGCATGGGTGTTGCCGTGGGTGGTGCCACCATAGCGGCCTGCCTAACAACACAGTTTCAGCCTGTGCCTTTATGCCCCAGTGGGGCAGCACTGGTGTGCGTCCAGGGCAGTGGGGCTGTTGCAGCTGCTGTGGCAGTGCCGGTGAGCCCTGGCAATCAGCAGCCGGAGGGGCAGCACCAGAAGTTGGCCAATGGAGATGGGGGACGGTGTCGGGGGGTGGTGGCAGTTCACCGCATGTGGACGTGCCCCAGCATGGCTCTAGTGTGCAGCGCCCATCGTCAAGGGGTGCTGGCCAGCAGGGCCAGGAACACCATGAGGGACAGCATGCCGGACCGGCGGATGACCTCTTTGATGAGCACAGCCGTCTACTCCAGGCTTCAGTAGATCAGCAGATGCAGCTCGTAACGGCGGTGGATGCACTCAGTGCAGATCTGCACCAGGAAGAGGAGCAGCGCAGCAGAAACCATGGTCTGCTCCTGGCAGAGATGGCCCTGCGTCGGGCGGATGTGACCACTGCCATTGACAGGCAGACCAATGCATTGACAGCTGTCATGGCTACATTGGGCACCCAGTTCAGTGCCCAGCAGTTGCAGACACCACGCAGTGTCATGTCTGAACCCCGTTCCCGGTGCCCTGTGATACCTGCTATGTCGACACCGGGTTCGGCTGCGGGCATACTGAGCATGCCTGGTGCGGGCATGTTCGGTGGGCTGCAGACCCCTTTGCGAACAAGGTTACATTCACGCAGCATCACCCCTGGGTGACTGTCGGTGCCACCCCATGAGGCCAATGGTCAGCCTGGCATGGCTGGCAGGTCTCAGCAGGGCTGCCCACACATCCGAGGTGGCCGTGGTACTGTGCCGCGTGACTGACTTGTCTCCCACCATAGCCACTGTCTGCTGCTGCCCTATGTGCAGTGTGGTGTGCATTGTGCAATGCAAGGGTGGGGTACACGGCTCTGTACACACCCGGCCACTGTGCACACCCTCCCGGCTGCTGGCCACTGTGGTGTGTGCATGATGATGCCTGCATTGCCAGTGTGCAATGGCACCCAGCGTCTGAGGCATGCACAGTGACAGCCACTGGGCATGGTAATGTGTGGACCTGTGTGGGGGTGGCTGTTGGGGTTGGCATGCCATTTACCCCTTGTGCATGTGTTGTGGTGTGTGTGCATGTGTGTGCATGTGTCATGTTCGGCCCTGCCCGTCCCTGACGCCGTGTGTGGTGCCACATTAGGCCCATTCACTTACTGCCATCCACCCCTGGTGTCCTGTCCTGCCTGTCTGTGGGCTGTGCCATTGCCACTGGTGGTTGTGCATGGACCCGTGACCTACCTGAGTTGTCCAAAGTGCTCTTCTGTAATGGTGTCCGGGTGCAACTGTGACATCCGGATCAGGCAGGGGTCTGTTCGCCCAAGGGGTGGCTGCCCATCACCAGCTGGACTGGCGTCCTCATCGTCCCCACCGCTGTCCCCCTCGACAACCTCTACGGCTATCCCACAGTCAGTGGCCATGTTGTGCAGGATACAGCAGGTCAGGAATAGCCTGCAGGCCTTCGAGGGGCTGTAATGTAGGGCACCGCCTGATGTGTCCAGGCACCGGAACTGTGCCTTCAGCATCCCGAACACCCACTCGATGACATTCCATGTTGTGGTGTGTGCCTCTTTGTACCGTAGCTGCGATGGGGTCATGGCACGCCGGTATGGTGTGAGCAGCCAGGGACATAGTGGGTAACCATTGTCACCTGTGTGTAGAGGGTGGACATTAGAATTGTGGTCTGCATCGCTATGCCATGGGCGAACAAGGCCGGTAACCATGGCACCTCTGACTATGCACCCCCCCACATCTGCTCATGTCGTCCTGCATGATATGCATACTCACCTACTAGATGGCCAGTGGGGATGTCCCCACTCTCAAACCTGTGGCACAGTGCAGACTGGTGCCAGATGAAGTCATCATGTGCTCCCCCAGGGTGCATGGCACAGACATTGGTAATGCGCCCCCTGGCATCGCACACCATCTGGCAGTTTATGCTTACATAACCCTTGCGATTGATGTATGACGCACCCTCTGGGCCAGGTGGCATGTAGATGGCCACATGGGTGCAGTCAATGGCCCCGAGCATGCCAGGCAACCGTGATACCCTGTGGAACTCCTGTATGTATGCTGTGCACTCCGCCTGTGTGCTGGGGGAAATGGATGTACTCCACAGCATGTGGCAGCAGTGCGCTGAGGAATTGTGTGAGTAGGCGTGACGCGGCAGACTGGGTTATGCCTGTCATGTCCCCTGTTGGTCTCTGGAAGGTGCCCGTGGTGAGCAGGCACATGATGGCTGTCACCTTCATCTCCACTGACAGAGCATGGCTCCGTCGTGTGGGTGCCTGAATCTCATCACTGCACAGCTCAAAGAGCTGCCTCAGGATCGCCCGGTTCAGGCGGTACCGGCCCACAATCTCTGTGTCAGAGTACTGTTCGAAGCTGGTGCGGGCATAGATCTGCCACCATGTTCACAGAAATGTTACACCAGGCAAGGTACCGCACTGCCATGATGGGCCACTCCCTCATTACAGCAGAATCACTGATGCTGCAATGATGAGGCTGCCCCTCATTGCAGCAGCCAAATTGTTTCAAGTTGGTGGCACTACTGCAGAACCAGTGTCTTCAGGACACTGAGCCTGCATTGGGTGCACACCGCCAAGCCCATAAATGCAATGCTGGCATTGGCCACCACACTGTTGCACCTCCACAACCCGCTTCTCTCCTAAGCTGCCACATAATGTTTCTTGCTCACGTGTGCAAGCAAACATACAAATGTATAGAATATAAACTGGATTGTATCTTAATTTGACATTTTTTTGAATGTTTTCCCATTGTCAGGGGCTTCTTAAGCATTCACAGCTAATCCTATATGATGCATTTACATAGAAACATAGAAGTTGTCAGCAGATAAGGACCCCATGGCCAATCTAGTCTGCCAAAAATTCCCTATTTATAGTACCACCTGAGTACTACTTGGACTCTGACTTACAGCTCCCTCTTGCTTCTAAGATTCCCTTGTGGCTATCCCATGCATTCTTAAATCCTGTGACCATTCTAGTCCCCACTACTTCCCCTGGGAGGCTGTTCTAAGTGTCCACCACCCTCTCCGTGAAGAAGTACTTCCTCACATTTCCCCTGAGCATCCCTCTTCCTCCAGTTTCATATCATGGCCCCTTGTCCTCGAGCATCTTTTCCTTTGGAAAATGCTCCCCTTCCTGTACCTTGTTTATTCCTGTGAGGTACTTGAATGTCTCTGTCATGTCCCCTCATCCCCTCCTGTTTTCCATGGAGCACATATTTCAATCCTTGAGCCTCTCTTCATAGGGCTTCTGATGTAGATCATGCACCATTTTTGTTGCCCTCCTTTGTACTGCCTCCACTTTATCTATATCCTTTTAGAGATTAGGCCTCCAGAACTGTACATAATACTCAAGGTGAAGTCTCACCAGTGATCCATACAGGGGTATTATTACCTCTCTCCTTCTGCTGGTGATACCTCTCCCTATGCATCTGAGCATTCTTCTAGCTTTTCCTATTGTCCTGTCACACTGCTTAGCTACCTTTAAGTCATCATAAATTATCACCCCCAGATCCTGTTCCTGCTTTGTGACTGCCCCTAGGTTTTTATGCCCCATGTGCATGATTTTGATCTTTTTTGCATTAAACCCTGGTTGCCAAACCTGTGACCCTTCTTCCAGATTTTTAAAATCGGCCCTCATTTTATCTACCCCCTCACCTGTGTTCACTCTGTTGCAGAGTTTTGTGTCATCTGGGAACTGGCATACTTTCCCTTCCAGTCCTTCTGTAATGTCACTGAAAAAGACATTGAAGAGGACCGGCCCTAATACTGATCCTTGTGGCACCCCACTGGTCACTTTACCTACTCCATAGTGGGTGCCATTTACCACGACCCTCTGACTCCTATTGTTCAGCCAGCTTTCTACCCATTTTACTACTTTAGGCCCTGCTCCTATGCTTCCCAGCTAGCTTAGCAGCCTCCTATGCGGAACGGTGTTGAAGGGCTTGCTGATATCCTTGTAGGCCACGTCCACCACCCCTCCTTGATCCACCTCCTTGGTCACCCAAGCAAAGAAATTGATCAGGTTTGTCTGGCAAGACCTCCCCACTGTGGAACCATGCAGCCCTGCATCCTGTAGACCACTGGCAACAAGGTATTCCCGAATCCTTTCCTTCAATAGTGATTCCGTTACCTTGCCCAATACCGGCGTCAGGCTGACAGGCCTTTAATTCCCTGCCTCCTGTCTCTTACCACTGTTGTGTAGTCGGACCACATCTGCCTTCCTACAGTCCTCCAGTACCTCCCCTGTTTACAATGACAGGTTGAAAAGTGTTGTCAGAGGTGCAGCCAGTATCTCTTTCAGTTCTCTTAGTATCCTGGAGTGCATCCTGCCTGGCCCCATTGCCTTGCCTACCTTTAACATTGATAGTTCCTTAAGCACTCTTTCTTCTGTAAAAGGACTTGTTTCCACCTATACCCTTGTACCCTTGTCTTTAGTCGTTGGCCCCTTTTCATCTTCCTTCTCCTTAAATACTGAGCAGAAGTATGTGTTCAATATATCTACTTTTTGGTGGTTCTCTTCCACACAACCCCCTCCTTCCTCTTTCCAGCCTTACTAACCCTCCCTTTGTCTTTCCCTTTTCACTTCTGTATATGAAAAAAATGTTTTATCCCCCTTGGACACTGATTTGGCAGTCGTTTCCTCTGTTTGCACTTTATTGCTCCAAACTGCCTTCCCTGCCTCCCTTTGTTTTTCTTGGTTAAGTCTCCCTATTTCCCTCCTTCTGCGTTTCTTTATACCTTCTAAATGCAATCTTTTTTACTCTCACTATTTTTGCTACTTTCTTAGAGAACCATAGTGGTCTCCTTTTTCTCTTGCCCTTGCTAACCTGCCTGATACAGAGGTTCATCGCTTGTTCAGTGCCATCTTCTATTCTTGTCCCCTGCTCCTTGACTCCCTCTAGTTTTTCTATCTCTGCTAGGGTGTTCCAAAGGCATTCTTCCATTTTCTTAAAATTGGCCCATCTGAAGTCCAGCATCCTCATCCTTGCGTGATTCAATTCTGACCCACATCTTATATTAAGCCACATAGTAAGGTGACCACTGGTCCCCAGGTGGTCCACCCTGTAACGGCAGTCACATTGTCCCCATTCGTCAGTACTAGGTCCAGTAATGCCCCCTCTTGAGTGGGTTCCAATACCAGTTGCCTGAGGAATGTCCCCTGCAGAGTATCTAGGATGTTCCTACTTCTGGCTGTAGTTGTGGTGGTTAGGCTCCAATCCACATCTGGTAGATTGAAATATCCTACCATCATCACCTCCCCTTTGCAAGCCATCTTTAGGATTGCTTCCATCATTTCTGTATCCACCTCTTCCCCCTGTATTGAATGTCTATAAATCACTCTTGTGTGAATAGCTGCCCCTTTCCTTCTCTACAGAGTTACCCAAAGTATTCCTCCTGTCTCTGCTCCCCCTGTATTTCTGTGGCTTTTATGTTATCCCTTATATAAAGCAGGGGTTGATCTTAACATTGTTTTACTAGCCTAAACACTAGTGCAAATTGACCAGGGCTAGTGCAGCTAACTCTCTACTTGCCCAGCTTGATTAGTGCAGATTTTCATGGCTGTTAATGAAGTTAAAAAAAATCTCTTCTTTAGCATTCTCTAGTCCTCATGCTAATCTCTCTCAATGTTCCAGATGGCCAGGTATGATTAACAGCTCATTAAGAGCTGCAATTATCTGGCAGTTCAAGAGAGGGATCCCACAAATGACCCAATGTGAGTCATTATCAATCCACTGTTCAGACTTTCAGCTAGTGTCCAGGGTGTGATCAAGGGTAGAGTGCTGTTAAGTTACTAGGTCTCAGTTTTCTGAATGTGTCTATAGGTGCTTTTACACACAGGTTTCTGTAACTTAATGACTGTTATGGAAACAGTATACCATTACATCCCCTGTGTGTAAAATGCACCTGTTCCGTTACACCAGTGAACGTTCACCCGAACCGCAATCTCTTCCTTCCTTCCTCGGTTCGTCCCTATGTGATCCGTTTCGTCTGGCTGTGAAAAACAGCCATTCCGGCAGCAGTAAAAAAACAGCCATAGAGCACCACACTGCATGGGGGAGCCGAAACACAAATACTGAAACGGAGGTGGGGTTGCGGAATACCTTCATGCGTGTAAAGTGAACCACAAACGGAACAGAATACAATGGTGGCACACAGGTAAGGCCATTCCATTGTACTCACCTGTGTGTAAAAGTGCCTTATGTCTAACAATTTGTCCAGTATTATTAAGACCAGTGCCTCTCATTTCTCTACATTTTGAGTGTTTGTATCCAACATTTCAGTGACAAAATGCAAAGCGGTATACAGGATCAGCCCTGCAAGTGGTGGGTTTTATCCCAGCCTCACCATAACTTCCCTCTCCCAAATCTCTTAACTCTGTTCTTTCCCTGGACACCACTGCAGACCAGACTCTGAAGTGACCATCCATAGATCCATAGCTGCCATTACTGGCAAGTGTAGGAGGTCCTCAGCTCTTTTAAATGGACCATGCCAGCCATCACCATCCATACAGTTCCACCCTTATCCCACTCAGCATGTTCTTTCAGCCTAAAAACAAAGCTTTGGATCATGTATGGTACAAAAATAAGCCTTGATAAAATACAAAATTTGAAACCTTTAAATAGGCATTCCTGGGGTGCATAGATCATCCTATGTGGAAACAGAAATAGTATAGTGTTATGCCTGTGCACTGTTTCCCCTGGGCTGATGAAAGGACAATGTTAAATAAAAATATGTTATTGTTGGTGCAGAGTATATTAAAATCAATACTTTTACAAATAAAAATGTCATAGTTTCCTATTTTCCAAGCCTCTTAGGTTTGTCTAGCCCCCACCCCAAAGAAATCTTAGATGTGCTCCTGGCTCACTTGAGACTGTACAAAAATGCCCAGAAGTGCAGGTCTCCAGTTGACTATAGGGTGGGACCATGAGTGTCTTTCTTTACCTGACTCTGTTCATTGCCCTGTGGGTGGTGGTGACAGTGTGGTGAGGTGCATGATGATGCCAGCTATTGTGTGCGCAGAGCTAGAACTGCTTGATTGAACATTTGCTGTTGTGATATCCTCTCTCTGTTTGGTGTGTGTGTGGGGGGGGGGCGCAGAAAGAGGAGAGAGGAGGCCATGGTACAAAACAATGGGGGTCACTGTCTGTGATGGATGGCATTGCAGTCTTTATTTTTCTGCTGGGGAGCTGGAAGCAATGTGGGAGCAGGATAAATGTGCAATAATCAGAGTATTTCTTGGCTTTGCTTGCCTTGTTTCCTGTATAAGTGAGCAAAATTTACCATTATAATTAAGGGCTAGTGCAACCATCTGCGGGCTAGTGCAATTTTGAATCAACTAGCCCTGCTGGCTAGTGCAAAACAAGGTTAAGGTTGACCCCTGATATAAAGAGCCACTCATCCCCCCTTTTCTACCTACCCATGTCTTTCCTGAACACAGTATAATCTGGTATGGCCACTACCCGGTCCTGGTTTACACAGTACCAGGTTTCTGTGATGGCGACTGCTGTATCCTGAGATCTGCTTCACCACTGTAGGTCTGCAATCTTGTTGCACAGACTTCGAGCATTTGCACACATGACTCTCCAGGTTAAGTTACCACCTTCCCACCCTTTTTTCATTTTGCCCTCTCATTTGGTGTCCTCTATATCTTTTAGTTTTATTCTTGACTTCTGGCCCATAGCATTGATTGTTATTTATTCCATTGTGAGTTAACTCTCCATCATTATTCTCGTTGCATGCCTCATGAGCTAATGTGGGGGGGGGGTGACAGTTTTTGTTTCCCTGCCTCCCTGCTTCCTCCATTTTCCCCCCCACACACACACACACTCAATCCTTCACTAATACTGATATACTTGGACTCATTGAAATATTTTGTCCAGTTGGTTCACAAGTAATACTTTAATATTGATTGACAGCTGTCATAAAAATTGTGCAGAAACCCTTATTAAGCTGAGCTACCCAAACATCCAAACAGCATAGAAGTTTTATAACTTTGCCTATTAGTGTAGGAACTTTTTCTGTTTATTATTGTGGGGAAATTGCAACACACTTTGCAACAAGAGAAACCTTATTACTGTTATTATTATAACTTGGACACAGTGGGTTTCCAGGGAAGGAATATGGTTAAGGCTAATAATTCAACTATGGTTTCATTGAGGAAATAATGGGGCAAAACAGATGGTGTGCATAGAAACATAATCTTTAAAATAAGTCTCTACTTTTGGGATGCATGCCAATGCAGAGGAAGGCAGTGGATGTCGACATCTGTTTGCATTTTTATTGTAGTGGGTAACAGAAGTCAGCAGAGAAATGGCTTGGCTAGCTATTGAAAAAATGCATTTGTGAGTCAGTGAATCCTTGTTTTAGATTCAGAATGTATTCTCTGCATCTTTTGGAGCCATAATGAATTCTCTTTCTTCCATGTCCTGTAATCTAGTACATTTGGGAGGAGGCCAATTCACAGAATTTGCTGGTGTGTGTGAGAAGCACTGCTTTAATGGAAAAGTCTGTGCTATACGAAACTCTGCACACCAGAGAGAGGACCATATATTCAGAAGACCTACTCCAAATGAAGGTGAACGGTGAATGCACTCCATTTTGCTGAAGTAATAAAAGTGGTACTGGCATGTGCTAATGTAGCATGAAATTGTGTTTAATTGTGTTTTGTTTTTTGTTGACTGGGAAAGGAGAAATAGGAAATATGTTCTGTTTTCAGCCTCGTCCTGGGGGAGAGGGGATATAAATGCAAACTGACTGATTAAACCAAGTTAGGCTGTTAGGATTATTTAAGTAGATGTGGGATTAGGGGAAGTTTTCTCACTTTATCCAAGAAGTGCGATTGGGATCTTTAGCGTCCACCTGCACAACCTTTAAAACAGGCAAATGGGACCTTAGATTAATGACTTGTTCAAAAGACAGCATGGCCCAGTGGCACTGAGGGTTGAGGTGCTGTACGCCATACCTCGCGCTACACTGGCAACCCAGGTTCGGGAACAGACTCAAGGTTGTTGGGGACCGGGGGGGGGGCGGAGGATTGAGCATCCCAACGGATGCTCTCCTCTATCAGGGGTGGGTTACCAAGGGCGTCATGTGCACCCGAAGTCCCTGGGGGCCGGTGGAAGCATGGGCTTATGGGGCAATGGTGGCTCTTTGGAGCCGGGGAGGGGAGGACGCTGTGGGTGCTTGGCAACAGTGTGCATCAGCATGTCATCTGCCTTGGACATACGTCCTTCATGCCGGCATCCTCGGGGGTTCAGGGGAGAAAAAATGGGAGAAAATAACATACAACCCGGCCCCCAAGCACAATGAAGCCAGGGTAGGGGTGGCCTTGAATAGCCCAGGTGAATGGAGTAGGAGTGGGTATAAGGCCTCCTCCAAAAGCCGTGGGAGCCGGGCAAGTGCAAAAAAAAAAACAGCACTTTCAATAGAACAGTGTACTTCAAAGCCCACATGGGGGCATGCATATGATAACTTTTAATGGAGGGGAGAGAGACCCCCTGAAGAGCTACCAGCAGGACTTGCTGAAGCATCTGATGTTTATTGGAGGTAGGGGTAGCAGAACTGGTTAGGATACGTTTAGTACCACCCCAGTTTTATGCTCACCCTTGTGCTTGAGCAAAGCAAACATATTGGTATGACACTAGATTTGAGAGGTGTGTCTCTGTTGATCCAATACAGGGCAGTCCACAAGGGACTCTGCAGTGTCAGACCAATCATCAGCCAGGCTGATCATGACACTGTTCTGGTCTTGTTGGGAGGAAACTTTGTGTAGTTCACAAGGGTGGCTCAAATCATTGGGCAGCTCTTTCCTTTGATCTGCATAAAGATGCCCAGCAAGCAGAGCTGATCAGCATCATGGTCAGCCTGTTGTGGCTCTCCCCCCAAAATAAAACAAAACAATCCCTTCCAACACTGGAGTGCCCAGTCCACGGTGCTGGCTTGTACCCCCCACCCACTTGTTTTCACTGCGTGACACTGGGGAGCCCACCCAAAGTGCCGCCAAATAGAACACTGACACTGGGGTGCCCAGTCCCCAGTGTTGATACCTGAAATAAAGAAAACCATCCCTCAATCCCTCTCACCCCTTCCTTGTTAATTTTCTGACACTGGGGTGTCCAATTCCCAGTGCTGGCTACTATCCCACCACCCCCAGTGCCGTCAAACATAACATCTACACTGGAGTGCCCAGTCCCTAGTGTCAGTACCTAAAATAAGAAAACTTTCTCTGGTAATCTTTTTTTTTTACTTTTATACACCGAATAAGAAAAGAAAACTATTCATCAATGTCTGTTGCTGCCATTGCCCCACTGCTGCCATTACCCTCCCACCTCAGCATCCCCCAACCCTTACTTACCGACTGGTGGTCAAACACCATAATCCTCTTTGGATTGGAGACACGTCTTCACTCTTTAATGCTGGACTGGGAACTGAGGAGCCCAGATATGTAGTTCAATATATGTCACTCGGTTTTGCGCTTGTCCTCATAACTTTATAATTTTTGAATACTTTTTCCCTACATTTTTAACATGGCCTTTATGGGACCCCACCTCATGAACAAGGGAAGTGAAATTATGCAAATCATCCAAAAGGTGATTTTGCAGTCGCTGCATGAAATCGCATTTTGGGCAGAATTTGAAAATGTTCTCCATGTCCATAAGTAGGCTATGTTGAAAATGTAGGGTGAAATATACATTTTTTATCATATAAGATTTTATTAATTTTTACAAAATACAACAGTACAACCATGATGTACAAAGACATTACGAGCCATACATAGTTTCTAACAGGAACAAAAGTCATTATACTGTATTAAACCTACAACTGCTCAAGAGTGTAACTATAACTATAACTGCAACGGATCTAACTTACAAGTGTAGCGCTCTGTATATCCCTAGGGACTGTAGAGGGTTTAGTCTTAAGAAACAAAGAGAAATACATGGGAGAGGCAGAAAAGCAGAAAATCTAATGTACCTAACAGAGAAAAATGGGGTAAAAATATTTAAAAAAAAGCCCAACAAAGTTACAATCATACTTTGAACTTTTATAATACACCCTTGTAACTTTGGTAATTTTCAATATTTTGACCCAAAATTTTCAACATGCCCATTTTTTCACACCACCACATGAATGTTACTGCTGTAATTTTTCACATCCTGGCAAAAATATGTTTTCACACTTGTGATACAAAATTACCTGTTGGGCAGGATTTAAAAAGTTGTCCACCCTTGTTCATGAGTTGGGGTCATAAGAAGGTCATGTTGAAAATTTGAACTTGGTAACGCAACTGGAGCCTTTTTCCCATCTGTACATGGGAGAGACTGGAATCTGGTCTTTCAATCTGATTTGGACTGGTCTGGTCCCAGCAGGTAGGGCCTTTACCCAGGACAACAGAGTTTAAGAGAGCTGATGGACACCTTAGGCTTAGTAGACCCATGGCATATACTATACCCATCCACACATCAATATACTTTTTATTCTATACTCCACTCCTCTCATTCTAGAATTGATTTTTTTTTAATTAGCAAGGATAGTCTATCAGGTCTCTCAGATTGTTCCATCCAGCCTATGGTCATTTTGGATCATTTACCAGTGGTGATGGATCACATCATTCATGAATTTGAGGATTATGATAAGATCTGGTGCCTCAACCCTTCCCTACTTAAGGATCTGGATTCACAGGCTGCTATTCAAACTTATCTTCAATATTTTTCTAGCTCAATTAGGGTTCAGTTGAAGCCCTGGACATGTTGTGGGCTGCTGCCAAGTGTGCGTGAGAGGCAAATGCATCAGATTGGCCACTTCAGCTAAGAAGCATCAACCTAAGCAGCTGGACTACCTCTTATTGCAGATCCATAAACTAGAACATTCCCTCTCCTCCAAGATGAATGCCACCACCTGGTCTCACCTGAACTCCCTCAGGGAGCAATACTATGGGATGCTGGCTGAAAAGGCAGATTATGCCTTACAGTACATGAAGATGTGCTATCTTGAGTCTGGAGAAAGGCTGGAAAGCTCTTAGCTCTCCACTTACAACAAGCAGACTCTCTAAAAACAATACCCAATCACCAGCCTTCACCAGGAGGAAAGGTTGCCCATGGGATATTGCAGAACCTTTCTGTACTTATTATAATTCTCTTTACAGTCAGGAATCCTCATCCTCTGATCTTATGGAAGGGATCAAGGCATATTTGGATCCCCTCACCCTTCCCTATTTATCTAACCATCAGCTTGACTTTTTAAAAGCCCCTATAACTCTTTCAGAGGTTCACCAGGTCATCGAACACCTCCCAAAAAATAAAATTCCCAGGTCTGATGGATGCCTTAATACTTTCTACATTGCCTGTATAAATGTTTTAGCCCCCTTCTTTACCTATCTTTTTAACTGCCTGCTTTCTTGAGGCCTCACTGAGTTCTCTCTCACTCAGGATTAGATTTCCCTTATACTTAAGCCAGGAAAGAATGAATTGCTCCAAGGCAGCTACCATCCTATTTCCTTGCTTAATTCTGACCTAAAGATTTCATCCAAGATACTTGCCACATGACTGGTTCAGGTCTAGGACAGTTTAATATCCCCAGCGGAGGTTGGCTTTGGGGCAGGCTACCACTCCAGTGACCATGTTCAAAAATTGCTCCATCTTATTTTCATGTCTGGGGAGAGCAAGATGCCAGCAGCTTTGGACAGCATATTTTCAACATAGTCTTTTTATAATCACTCCTTCTGAACATGATAGGTGCCATTTATAAAATAGTGACTGTACCATCATTTTTGCACCACTAGTGTGAAAACACATCTTGGCCAGGATCTGAAAAATGACCACTGTTAGGTTCATGAGGTGATGTGAAAAAATAGCTATGTGGAAAATTTGGGTCAAAATATAAAAATTCAGCAAAGTTATGAGTGTTCAATGAAACATTTCAACATACACTTATAACTTTGTTGTTTTTTAGTATTTTTACTCCATGCTTTCAACATAGTGTTCTTATAACCCCTCCTCATGAACAAGGGTGGAGAAAATTTTCAAATCCTACCCAAAAGGTGATTTAATGCCACAAGTGCAAAAACACATTTCGACCAGCAATTGAAAAATGACGGCTGTCACATTCATGAGGTGGTGTGAAAAATGTGAGGTCAAAATATTGAAAATTATCAAAGTTAAGAGCGTGCATTGAAAAACGTCAACATACTACACACTCATAATTTTTTTTTTTTTTATCATTTGCTTATCTCATCTACTTCCTCCAGCAGCCCCATTCAGATCAAACCCCCTAGCCCCATCACCCTGCTCCTTTGGGACATAACTTCACCGCTGTTGTCTGCCACAGGACCCACTGTTGTGCCAGCCACCAGTGTGGTGCCTGCAAGGGATCAGCCTTTCATCCTGCTACATGGAGGTTTTTTCCTCCAGTTTTCTCCCCAGGCCCTACAGGGTGTGCAGTAGGTGCGACGTCCGAGCTCCGCCTCCACAGAGACCCCCCAGTGCCCTGAACATGGGAACCTCTCCTTGCAATGCAGCATGCATGTGCTGCCACCCAGCCACCACCGGGCAGCAGGCAAGCACTTTGCCACAGAGTTCCCTGTCCCCGAGGAAGGAGAGCTGTCCTGGGATGCTCCATCCTTCCTCTCCCTGCTGACCCCTGAGCAACCTGAGTCTGTTCTTGACCCCGGGTCACAGGCATAGTGTGAGATGTGGTGCCCAGTGCCTTAACCCTGAGTGCCACCGGGCTGGCAACTTTGTTGTTTTTTAGTATTTTTACCTCAAATTTTCAACTTTAGCCTTCTTATGACCCCACTTAATGAACAAAAGTGGGGGAAATTATCAAATCCTGCCTGAAAGGTGATTTCATGCCACAAGTGCAAAAACACATTTTGACTAGGGTTTGAAAAATGATGACAGCTATCACATTCATGAGGTGGTGTGAAAAAATGGCTATGTTGAAAATCTGGGATCAAAATACTGAAAATTACCAGAGTTACGAATGTGCATTGAAAAGTTCAAAGTACACTCATTCCTTTGTTGATTTTTAATATTATTACTCCAAATGTTCTTTTTTTTTCAAATTTATTATACTTTATTTAAATTTTTTGAATGACAAGAAAGGTTAACAATACTAACAAATGAACATATAGGCAACATAAATTCCAAACAAACTCCCCCCGGCCCCTCATCCTCATCCTCCCACCTGACAGAGCACCAACAAGTATTACCACAAAAAATAAAAGATAAAGGGGAAAAAACTATCTGTACCCCACTGAAAAGTCAGAATAAGAGTCACAGTGTTCCTCAGTTAAATACTCAGTTATCGTACTAGTAGAGCTTCTAGGGACTCCCAATGTGATCTGTACACCTCATATCAGTCTTGTCAGGAAGCAATATGCTTCTCAGTAGCCAGAGCTAGTAATATTTCTTGGTGCTACTCTTTATACAATGATACCGATCATCCAACCAATGACGTAGGATTATCAGCTTAGCGGTAATCGAAATCAACACCATATAGGCCTTACGAGGACCAAAAAGCTCTTCCAGGTAATCCCTGACAAGACAGATCTGAGGAGTAAAGAAGGAGTCTAGCTCCAAAAAGGGATCAAGGGAGGTATAAATAGCAATCCAGAAGGGGACCACCTTTGTACAATCCCAGAGGATATGCCTGAGAGAGGAGTCCTCACCCATTCCACAATGGGAACAGTCCACTGAGGCTTGCCTACCTATCCTGTGTAACCTCTGAGGAGTGTAATACATATTATGTAAAATACAAAGTTGAGCAAGACGATATCTGTCTTGTATTTTTTTATGTGAAATTCTTTATTGAAGATTTTCTAAGTTTACAGCATAATGCTGTCACAACAAAATAGTGTACAATGACTTTGATACTAACAGGTATTAATGAATACAGTTTTTGGCAGTACACACCAGTATGAGATTGTTTCATTTTCAGAGCCTTAAGATAGCTAAGCCACAAATAAAGCATTATAACAATACAGTAGTACATAACGGAAATGCATTCTTCTATTGGGGGCCCTTGGGTGATATTCCAGTACCTATGGGAGTTGCTGGAGGGCTATCCATTGTTGCCTTGTAAGTGCAAGAATGATGCCCAGATGTCAGTGTATTGGTCAGTCTTCCCTATTGCCAAATATGACATTCGTTCTAGGGTAGCCTGTTGATGGATGGCATTCAACCATTCAGTCAGTAAAGGTTGGGATTATGATAGTACTCCACTGACATAAGAACAACCTTTTTAGTGTGATTGTGGCCGAGATCCCCCAACGTATCTTATGCTTTTGGCCTGGTGAGGAAGATATCTGTCTTGTTAAATAACTTTATAAAGTCTCTGCCAAAGCATTTGCCAAGCTTTAGGGTCCAGGTTTAGACACAGTGCCTGTTGCCAATAATAGCAAACCCTGGTTAAACCACCAGGGTCTATGGCCTGAAGATGAGAATACAATTTTGAGACAGAGTGAGGCTACCCTGTAGTCATTAATAAATCAATCAAAGGGGAAGGATGCTGGGTGGTCCAGGGGGCCACACCCAAGAAAGTAGTGAGCACTTCAGAAAGTTGGAGGTGCTTGAAGGGTTGATAAACTGGAATGGAGAAGCGTTGTTGTAGAGCTACTGCAGAATACAGTTTACCCTCCTCAAGTAAAGCATTGAGCGTAATATTCTGGAGTCGCGGACAGAAGTTAAATGGAATGGGGTGGTTAGCTATTCGAATATTAGGATTCCCCAGTACAGGTTGTGATAAATCCTTATTCCAGTCAACCCTTAAATAGGAACATAATTGTTTCAGGACTTTAAGGGACTACATCAAGAGGGTGTTATTTAATTGAAAGGGTAGGAGAGAGGGTTTAATATACAACAAACTGCCAAACTGATGGCCACATTTTTTGCATAGCTGTGCCTCTAATGCGAGCCAAAGAGGGCAGTAAACCAAGTCCCGGGGGCAGCCAGAGTGTGGCCCAACTGGAAAAACATACTGTAATGCAGTGCAAGGTAATAAAGAAAAAGGCTGGGCAGTTGTAATCCACCTCTTCCTTTGGGGAATGTTAATTTAAAATACGCCCGATGGGCAGCCCTCTGCTTCCAAAGAAAATATTTAAGGATGTGTGAACCACACCTTGAGAAGAAACAGGCCAAGCATACCAACTGGGTAAAGAATACGGGGTAAAATATTCATTTTGATCACATTGACCCTTCCCCGGAGACAGAGGAGGGAGGGAGGGAGGGAGGAGGAGGGACATCCATCTACAGATCTTTAATTGTCTGCAGCAAAGGAGTGAAGTTTTGCTTCAAACATTTTTTTTGGGGGGGGGCAGGTGATACAAATGCCTAGGTAGGTAATAGCCTTGGGTTCCCAACGCAAGCACAGGTCAAGAATCTGTTGCTTGGGGAATGATATGTTCAGGTGTAATACCTTGGTCATGTCCAGATTGAGCATATGCCCTGCAACTATGGAAAATTGCTGGATTTCCCTTAAGGTCACAAGAATCAAAGTTAGGGGGAATTCCACACGTAGGAAGAGATCCTCTGCATAAGCAGACAGTTTGTAGCTTGTCTCCCCCTACCGAAATCTCATGGACATCTGTGTGCCATATTTAGCCCTGACATGCTAATAAGTCCATTTGGCATGCAGGAGCTATGGGCCATAAGCATATTCATTATGGGCTCATAGCATGTGTGCATAGCCTTTGAGCACCCATCATGGCCAAGTACAAACAGTATCCTCCCTCCCTCCATGGTGGTCTAGTGGTCCCCCTACCCACAATCCCCCTCTGGTTATATAAAGCTCCCCTCCCTGGTGGTCTAGTGGTTCCCCACAGCTGACCACACAACAGTGCATTGTAGGCAGCAATCCATGGATATTTTACCATGCAATACTGTGTACTGATGCTCCTATGTGCAGTACCACAACAATGGATGATAAGTACAACCCCCTGTAGTCATCAGTCCCCTGCAAGACCTACCTACTTAGGACCTACCTCCCAGCACCCCTCACCTGGTCACTGATGTCCTTGAAGGGAGGTCAGGACAGTGACTGGCGCAACCCTTCACTCACCATCTCAGCTTGCAGTAGTCTGACAGGCATTCGTGATTGTGCATACTATAGTAGCTGAATTTATAGTATGTGTGATTGTGAATGCCTGTCAGACAGTGGTCGACCAAGGTGGTGAGTAGACGGCTGTGCCAGTCACAGTCTTGGCTGTGCTTCAAGGGCATTGGGTACTGGGGGTGCGGGGAGGTGGGTCCTGAGTAGGCAGGCCTGGAGGGGGGGCTGATGACCATGGGGGGGTTGTATTAATCATCTGATTTTGTGTTACCATATATATGAGCATAAATGTAAACTATTCAACAGTAAACCATCTATGAATTGCCAAGTGCACTGTCACCTGTGGTCATCCAGGTGGCAGTATATCACTGGGACTTGACACTCACCCCCTCCCTGGAGGAAGAGCGCATCCTCTGATGCTGCAAGCTATTCAACAGTAAAACATCTATGGACTGGTGACTGCAGTGCACCATCAGGTGATCGTTGGGTAGGGGGACCACTAGACCACCATGGAGGGGGTCTGAATATACACAGTAGACAACTGGGGGGAGTGCATGGGTACATGGTGCTATGGGCAGGGTTTCAGCAACATTAAACAATGCTGCAACAGAGGCTGTTTAGGATTGCTGAAACTGATGGCTATACCACTGCACCCAGTATGCATGGGGAATTCTTCATTTGCATGGGCACAGTTGTATAGTCAGCATGGTCATGCTATCGTGTTCGCATGAGACAGTGGAGGGGGTGGGGGCTTCAAATATGATCCATGCCCTGTTGCCCAGTGCTATTCATGTTAATTACATGCTAAAATGAGAGGGCTTTAGTTATATCTCTGGACTGCTTCCAGCTACAGGTAAGCCCAATACCTCATTTGCAAGAACTTTTTATGGGCTTTCAGACTACATGTGTCCCTGTGCATGCATGTTCCTTTTAAATAAAGGCTCTGATTAGCAGCAAAACAGCCACAGTAGACATTAGCAGAACTGAATTGCAAACCATTTCAGAAAAGTTCACATTTCAGGCTATCGTGGAGAGTATTACTAAGGACATCTATATTGAAACAAGATTGTTGTCCCTTACTGAGTCTGGAGCTGAAGCAGTGGATATGGCTGTGATGTTTATTTATTTATTTATTTATTGCAGTCATCGGAAACAACCTTTGAGCAAGCTGCTCTTTTACAAAGGTTCCACGTCATACAAGCAAGACAAATACAAGTATACAGAGACAAATAACAGAAGATTCATTGCCCTCAGAGAGGGCTGGGTTACAACAGAGTTCCGTAGTTTTTAAGGAACAACTTAAGGTAAAAAGGAAATTAGCAAACAGTTCAAACATGGGCCTTGTTCATTGGAAAAAACAAAAGGCTCCAGCTGTTAAAGGTGACAGGAACCCGTTTTTATACCTCTAGATGCCCTCCAGTTGTCCTTTCATTGGCTACCCAGTACTCTTTTTGACCCTTTTAGTTAAATTAATAATCTAATTTCGTTGCCGTTGTAACTACCCTGAATCTCTGTCTCCTCAGCAGTTGCTGATCTCTATTTTCATACTGCCTGAACATTCTATGACATCACAAACTCCCATTCCAGACCATTCAGATGAATAGCCTGGAATGGGAGTTACTGATGTCATAGAATGTCTTAGAAATATGAAAAGCAAGTGCAGTAGCTGTTGCTGGTGAGAAGAGTGGAACTCTATGTAGATCTGAAGACACCCTAAAGCTAGGTTATTTATTTATCAACAAATCATCAAAGCATATCAGAATACATAACTGGCATGGAAAGGAAGATGGAAGGGCAGTTAACTATGTTAAAATCATTTCCCACCTCCTTTAAGAAAAGAGAGAGGGGGAGAGATAGTGGGGGAGGGGTAGCACAGAGGGCAGCTGGTAAGGATAGTTGGCCAATATAGTGATCTAGTTGTAGCTGTGGAGGGCAGTTACAACTAAAGTTGTAGATGTGTGCAGTTGATAGAGGATAGACAGTGGGAAAGAAGAAGGCAGACTCAGAGTTTCTGTGTCAAGGCGAAATTCAGCTGAGGGATACTGGTTAGTGGTCAGAAGTGTGGAGGTTGGAGGTGAAGTGGTAGAGGGGAGTAATGTACTTAGCTGATTTTTTATAGAACAGATGAAAAAAAAATTACTGTAAGAGTACATCTTAAAGGGATGGACTAGGTCCAGCAGAGAAGGAGGTTGGGATAGGGGAGGGGAGGCCATGAACCTACAAACATAGACACTTACCAGTGCTGACTAGATACTGTCTCCATTCTGTCTTAAAGGCCCATAGATTTGCTGCATTCTGAATATCAGCCGGAATCTCATTCAACCAATGCGGGGCCCTGAATGAGACTGAGCGTTGGCCAAGAGCTTGTAACCCCCCTACAAATGGGGGTTCCTGAAAAGTCTTCCTTGAGCTTGCCTAAATGCTCACTGCCAGGCTGGTGTCCTGCGTTTCAGCAGTTTAAATGTAATTGCCGGAGAGTGCCTGTATAGCATATGTGTACTGTCTCTTTAAGAGCTGCCTGGATTGCAGTCATAAGTAATCTGAGAAGGAGCTCTGTTGAAAGATGAAACTATTTGCTGAAAATCATTTAGTGTGATAATGATAATGTAGTTTGTCTAACCTGTCTTCTTTGCAGCAAGGACTGTTTTGTTTATCCCCACCACTTTGGCCCGAGACTGCCGAATTGGACCAATCAGTACTGGTGGGACTTAAAATGGAGCCGGACTACAGGAGCTGTCTGGAGTCAGAATCTGTAGGAATTGTAGTTTTGGGCTTTTGATGCCTTTTTGCACCTGAAGGGGGAGCTCCTGTTGTGACTGACAGATGAATCAGCCAACCAAACCTTTTGGATCTTGGGGAAATTCCCAGGCTTACTGCAGTTTGAATCAGATCTAAGTTGAGAGTTGAAGAGACAAGAGCTTGAGACAGTCAAGCGGCCGTCTGAGTAGTTTTACGTGGGAGAACTGTGGAAAGGCCTGAGTTGTGGCCTGCATGTCTGCCTGCTGCCCCTCAGAGGGAGAGAAGAGAATTATTTTGGACTAAATCCAAGTTTGTGAGAACGAAGTAAGCCACTAATTTTTTTACCAGGATCATTCTTGAAGAAGACTGAAGATTTTGCTGAATGCGATCAGCCTGTCAGGATTTCCAGCTGCTTTTGAATCCCCAGTTTGTGCAGAGATTTTGCGATCATGACCTGAAAGCGGTTTGCCTGGTTCAGTAGAATTTCCTTACATGTAAATGTGCTATGTACTGAAAGTGAGTCATGATTTGGTTCCCCACTGGGTGAACTGTGTTCTGCTTGCTGGAAGCTTTATCCAGCCCAAAATGGGTTGTATCCGAATTTGCCTCCATTTGGCCTGGGCCTTGCCACACTGGCCCAGCCAGACTACCCGCTGCACAGAGAAAGCCATCGACGAGACACCTGCCTGGGGATCAGCCCCCTGCTCCATGCTTGAACAGGAATGACGCCTCGGCTATTAGTGTGGACCCTGCTTCTCCTGGTACTCCAGATTAACCACCTGCTGTCTCGATTTTCATCCAGCCTGTGTCCAGTCTTGGGTATCATGAGTAATCATCAGGGTAGCTCCCTGCAACAACAGTCTAATCTAAAAGTGTGTCATCTGATTATCTTGTTGTTTTCTTTTCAAAAACGGAGCCCTCTGGCTCCAGATTACAAATAGTGTGTGTTGTGCATGTTGTTTTCTTCCATCACAGGGCCCCAACCAGCTGCAACATTCCTGGCTAGCCCACCATTCTCCATCTGGGTAGAGTGTGCGACTGTTTATGGACCCTAAAGTGCATGCATAACTGTTTGATTGACACAGCCTTTAAGCAAATTAACCTGATTATGCCCCTCCCTTGTTCAAGTCCCTTAAATAAATCAGATCTAACTCTTTTTTGCATTTATCTTGACTGTGGTTCCAGTTTGTGCAAGAGTACTGTACTGCTGTTATTTGCTGTGTATAACCTTATTTTACAGTGGGGCCCCAGGGCCAGGCCAGAGAAAATCCCTGATGGTAAGTGCAAACAGTGTGGGTACTTGCGTGGTGTATCGAGGCATTGTGAAAGTGATTATTGTGTATTGTTCCAGCCACTAGTAAGAAAAGTTACAGTGTCCCAGAGGGCTGTGCCCAGGTTAACTTGACCACTACCAACCCTGACCTCCAGGTGGAGGCACCCATTTCAGAACTCAGGCCCCTTAACCTGCTACTAGCCAAGTAGGCAGGGGTAGTAGCCCTTTGTATAGCGCCACCTAGGAGTTACAAGCTGTTCTGCAGAAAGGGATGCTGAGTGAACACTGTGCTTTCCCTCTAGTTGCATATGGAGAGTGCACTGCTAATAGTATTTCAGAGATGCAGGGGGAGTTAGGCCTAGCAGAGCTTTTTCCCAAGGAGGCAAGTTTGAAACTTTATTGTGTTGGTCAGGTTTAGACGGTTGGTTTGTTAATATAACACGCATGTATGAGTAAATTTATCTGCTCCAAGGGTAAGTCTGCATGCCTTATTAAGGGCTATCCCTACCCGCTTAAGTGTTACAAGCAGGGCATTATGACTTTAGCTACAGTATGTAATAAGTCTTAATTATAAATGAACTTTATGTGTAAGTCACCCCTTTCAGGCTGGGTTAGTGATGAGGAAATGCTTATAAGGATGATTTCATCTCTGGGCACATTGTCAGGAGCCAGTATTTGCTTTCATAAAATCACCCTAAGTGCTCCTTCTCTTACCCACCAGTTCAGCTTTTACCTGTCCCTCTCTCAACCTGCTGGAGTCCTGCCATTTCTCTCACTGCTCCTCCATCACATAACGAAGTTTGCCACTAAAAGGCAGGCCAGGTTGTCTGATGACCCCCGACAGGAAGGAACAAAAGGGGGGAAGGGGAAAAGGATAAGGAAAAGGGGAAGGGGAGGGGCTTGGGGGGTGACATCACAAGGCCAGGCGGAGGGTCAAATGACAAGACAAGGCCAGAGCCCCAGGGATTGGCTGGGGTGGCGGAGCCTCAGGGGTCCTGAGCAGAGGTCCTGAAGGGTTATATCAGGCCAGGGCAACCTCAGGACAATCTCTTTTGCTGGGAAAATTCCATTGACCTTGGATCTCAGAACATCATTAGCAATATATAAGACACGTTGATGGCTAGGCCTTTCAGGCCATGCAGCCCAATGGGGTTTAGCTGTTTTGTTTTTGAATGGTGTTGCGTTAAGTAGGCAGTTTTGAAACAGAAAAATGTAGCTATGGTTAGGGTAGGGTAGAGATTGGGGGTAGTCGCAAGAAGTTGATAGAAATCCTGGAGTCTTTGTGTGATGCGGTAGGCTGAAGGTTGAAAACAGTGGAAATACAGCTATTTTCCTGTTAGGGTAAAGAGTAAGGGGTATTTACTAAGAATTGCTTGTAATGGTGGGCGCCAGGCAGTATGCTTGAAGCCAAAGCTGGGCGGAAGGTCAGCCCTGGTGCCCTGGTCTGAAGGCCAGGCCAAAGGTCGAGTCAGCGATGGCTTTAAAAGCCAGAGAGTATTGAGAGGTAGGCCGTGGGGGCTTCTCCCCGTTATCGTGGTGGCGTTTAAAAAAAAACAAAACAGGAGAAATAAAAAGAAACTGCTGTGTGCTTTCCTGGCGGTGAGGACTCTGGATCTGGTAGTTGGTACAGGGGCCATGAAAGCAGGGATAGCACTGCTTTAGATGGCATTGCAGGTGGGTGTAGAGGCCTGAATGCTGGTACAGTGGTGCGTAAGGCACTGTTAGGGGCAATTAGATGCTATGAGGCCTGGTCGGTCCCGTTACTGGGACATGCTGCAAGTGATGCAAGGGGGCTGAAAGCAGAAGCCAGGAGAACACTGACAGGCCCCGCAATTCAGGGACAACTGGTTGGTGGCACGAGGTCCCTTGCAATTGCTAGGGGGGCCCTGGTAGGAAGGCGGCAGCAGCCATTCGTAGATGGAGGCACCTGCTTCTGTGGGCAGAGAGAAGAAGAACATGGGCTCTGGTGAGCTGCCTGCCCCCCGGTGTGCACAGGAGAGCTGCAACTGGGCAGGCAGGCCAGGAGCGGGTGGTGACATGGAGCTCGGGGGCAGCATGTCAGCCCAGTTGCAGTGGCATGCAGGAGTACAGGCCGCATGGCCAAAATGGTGTGCAGCAGCCAGGAGGAGTGTGGCAGAGTGCTGATAAGCACCAGGGGGCATACACCTTTGGCCGAGCATGCAGTGTGGGGTAGCAATGCATAATAAAAGGGAAGTCGGGCTATTATGGTGTTTTTCTACATTTGCTTTTTTATGGTGTTTTTTTTTTTTCCTTCATTTTGAACTGTGGGGATCTGTGGGGGACTGTGCCAGGATTGTTGCAGCACAAGTACTGGAAAGGGGGAATCATGGAGCATGGGGGACACACCAAAGTGGGAACAAAGGATCTCCCTTCACCTTAAAGGCACTGCAGTTTTTTATGCTTTTGTGCACTGCAGCTAGCATCCTAGATAACAGGTGTATTGTTGTAAGAGGGAACTGATCGGCCACGTGGGGGAGCAAACGAACCCCCCTCTTCTGCCTAGCAGCTGGTGTAGGGCAGTACAGAGGGATGCTACATGGCAGCACTGGGATCCGGGGAACGGAGAAGCAATGGGCTACTGCTTCACCTACAAAGGTGAAGGGGGCTGGGGTATGATCAGCAGGGTGGGCGCATCACTAACAGCGGAGTACCTAGAGGGCGGGCCTGCAATGGGAAAGGCCAGGAGGACAGGCCATGACACACAGTACTGGGGACACAAGGTAGCTGGGGCCTGGTGTCCAGCATGCAGAGCAAGGGACGCCACAGACAAGAGGCGTGGGGTGGGCAGGGAGACCCCCACACCATATAATAAAAGGCTGGCATGTGGCCAGCAGGCTGGGGGGGAAGCTCATGGATGCAGGCCTGAGGACAGGATTCATTTGAATGCCTCGGCAGCACAAAAAAAAAAAAGAAACACAGGAGCGAGGGGGCCGGCAGGAGGGGGTAGGGAAATATGGCATTTGGAAAGAGCGATTTGAGGCGATACTGACATGGGCTCTATGGAAGGGGCCCTGACAGCGGGGACACTTGGTCGTGGCCATGCAATGTCAGGAATGGGACCTGGGGATTATAGCAGGCTCCAGGCAGGATGCTTCACAGGGCATGGGACTTAATCCTCGTCATTTATATAGCAGAAACCAAGTACAGCGATGGCACCCAAGTGCAATCCGATGTTAAGCGAAAAGATGATGCAGGAGGCAACAAAACTGATGGGGCTGATATCAGAGCTGGTGGTGGTGGCAAAACTGAGGCAAGCAGAGGAGGAGGCTCAGAAAAAACAGAAGGAGCAAGAGGAGCACCCCGGCAGGGGGAAGATCGGGAAGAGGCAGGAAGCATCCCATCCCGCGCCCATCCCAGCACCACAGCTAGCACCGGAACTGGACAGGGAGAGCCCGGATGGGAGTAAGAATGGCTTAGATATATCTGATGAAAATGGGTTGAAAGAGTATTTGGAAGGGCTGTTGGGTGACATGGGGGACACAGGGGTTGACAAAATGGAGTGGGCTGTGCAGGCCCTAAAAGGTAAAGGGCAGGTAAAGGGGGGAGTGGATCCAAACTGGTGCACGGAAGGTTGTATGAAAGACACCCAGGTTAGTCACTGGGGGGACCACGTCCCTGCATCGCTCAAAGAAAAGATTTGGAAGGGAGAGTATGTGGCTATTTTCAGGCTGGTGGATGAGGACATAGCTAAGAAATATGAGCAGAAAGAATCAGTGGGGAAGTCGGAGATGGCGGTGGCTTTGGCGGTCGTAGATCACAAGGCCGAGGAAGCCAAGTACAAAGGTAAAACCATAGAGAACAGGTGGGGGGGTTATCATTTACAGTGCACTGTTGCTATATAAGCAGCTGGACCTAGCCATTCCGCTATTGACATACATGTCTATCATCCGGGACGTTTACAAAGCGAAGTTGGGGTATGGGTGGCTAAAGCATGATGAGGCATTCTGAAAGAGAATGGCAGCAAAGGGCGACCTGAGGTGGGATTGCACCCATTTGGAGCTGTGGGTGAGGACCCTTTCGAGGGAAGGGAGTGGGACTGGGGGCGAACATGCGAAGAGGAGCCCCCCCACCTTGGGAATTAAGATATGTTGGGGTTTTAACAAGGCCACTTGCACCTGGAACAATTGCAAGTTCAGGCATTCATGTTCAAAATGTGGGAGGGGGTCCCACCCAGTGTCCAGCTGCAGGCTGTGGGGGGAAGGAGGACAGAGCAGGAGCCCGTACCAGGAGCAGCCCTTTCAGGGGGCCCAGGAGGGCATGTCAGGAGGTGAGGGGGACTCCACAGAGGGCAGCATAATGCCTCCTATGGCTGGAATTTGAGGGGAAGAGGGTCCAGGATGGTGGGGCTATGTGCTCGCATGCACGCCCATTTTCTTAGCAGTGGTGGATGCGTGAACTGCTGGATACCCGAATAAGGGGGTGGCAGCGATGCTTAGGGAGGGTTTCTGGACAGGTTTTCTGCTGGGTTTTAAGGGGGGAGGGCAGGGAAGAGGGCCAAGAACCTCGGGTCAGTGAGTGGGAAAGAAGAGGTGGTGTGGGCCAAGATTTCAAAGGATATCGAGACAGGTCAGGTGGAGGGGCCATTGGAGGTACCCCCATGCATCCAAATTCTGGTATCCCCTCTGGGCATCATGCTGAAGAAGGCAGAAGGGGAATTCCACCTGATCCACCATTTATCGTATCCAGAAGGCTCGTCAGTGAATGAGGGCAAACTGGACCACCTCTGGACAGTGTCATATGCCTCTCTGGAGCAAGCAATAATATTAATCAGGGCTGTCGATGGAGCTTGGTTGGCAAAGACGGACACTCAGTTAGCATTCCGACTATTACCAGTCAATCCAGCAGATTGGGACCTCCTGGATTTTCAATTCCAGTGGGGGCTCTTCTTTGACATGGCCATGCTAATTGGATGCTCAGTGGCTTGTTCCACTTTTGAGGCATTCAGCACTTGGGTGCAGTGGGTGTTCAGGGCCAGATATGGGTGCAGAAGGGTAGTGCACTACCTGGACAACTTCCTCCTTGTTGGTGAGACACGGGGGAGGCACATTTTTTATTTTTTTTTTTATTTTAGTCTTTGGTAACTGGGTTAGGCCCACTAGGCACAAGTGCCTTTTTTCAGGGGTGACCTGGGAGCACTGGACAGTTAAGTGACTTGCTCAGAGTCACACAGTATGCAAGTGGAGGTTGTGAGACTCAAACTCAGGTCTGGTCTGCTGGATGTACCAAGCTCATTCACACCTTGTTCCTCTAACCTCTAGGCTAGATGTTAAGGAATGTCAAGGGGATGTGCCAGCATATAGGGATCCCATTGACACAGGGCAAGACTGAGGGTCCTGCCCGTAGGCTGAAATTCCTGGGCATAGAGGTGGACACGGAGATGGGATGTTTCAGGCTTCCCGGGGCCAGAGTGGCATGGCTCAAAGGTTTATTGACAGGGGTGATGAGGAGGAGGAGGGTGCCGCTGGTACAGGTACAGCAACAGCTGGGGAACCTTAATTTTGACCGTAAGGCAATTAGCCCGGGAAGAGCTTTTACGAGGAGGCTGAGCAGGGCCACAGGGAAGGCCAAGTGGCCACACCACTGGGTGGATGTGTCCAAAGGAGTACAGGAAGATTTTAAGGTGTGAGAGGAATTCTTGGACAGCTAAAACATAGTAACATTTTGGCAAGACGACTGGGAATGGAATACGGATTTGGAGTTGTTTACGGATGCTTCGGGTGCCCTGGGGATGGGGGCATATTTCCAGGGAAAGTGGATGTCAGAAGCATGGCTGGAACACTGGAAGGCAAGTGGCCTGTTGAGGAACATCACCTTTCTGGAGATATTCCCGATATGGGCAGTGTTGGAAGTATGGGGCACCAGGATGTGGGTTAAGTGCATCCTTTTTTGGTGTGACAATAAAGGAGTGGTGGAGGTCATTAATAGACAGGGTGGGAAGACTGAGATGGTGAGCAAGATACTTAGATGCATGGTATTGCTGGGGCTACAGCTGAATTTGTCTTTCAAAGCACAGCACGTTGAAGGAGTTAAGCATGAGGTGACTGACAGTCTTTTCCATTTACAGCTTGGAAAGTTTCTGGAGCTGAGGCCGCAGGCGGTGACGCACAGTACCAAGATACCATACCAGTTGTGCTTAGCTGGCAGGACATGGCCAGGGTGCTGTACCATGGTTCCTGATTGTCCAACACTTTGAGGGCCTACAAGGGGGGGGTGGGTGAGTTTCCAGGAATTTAAGGGGAAGCATTGTTGGACACGGATGAACCAGCTTGGGATGAACAGGTAAGAAGGTTTGTAGTGGAGAAGTGTGAAGAAGGTATGGCCCATGCCACAGTAGCAGTGCACTTGGCTGGCATTAGTTGGGTATGCCAGAACAGGGGATGGCCAAATGTCACGGCCAGCAGGGCAGTAAGAAGGATGGTAATGGGATGGCAGAGGGGGCAGAGCACTAGGAAGGATCAAAGATGCCCTATTAAGGGGCAGCTGCTGACCAGGGTATTAAGGGCTACATGAAAGGTGTGTGCTTTGGCCCATGAGGCACTCCTCTTTAGGGCCATTTTTGCTGTCATGGCAGCAGGGGCCTTCCGGGTGGGAGAAGTGGTGGTCCCAAGGAAGTCAGCAGTGGGGCAGGTGTTGCTACATATGAACCTGAACTAGGGGCAGGATGGAGTGGTCATTAGGCTGGCCAGGTCAAAGATGGACCAAGAGGGGGAGAGGGACCATGGTGTCACTGGTACGGCGGACACAGTCTGACAACTGTGCGATGGCAGCGCTAGAGGCATATGAGAGCATCCGGGGGTAGCAGGTGGAGTGTTGTTCCACCATGGGGATGGGTTCCCGGTCACTGGTTTCCAGGTGGAGGCAGTGCTCAGGAAAGCCTTGGCATTTGTGAACGAAGACCCAGGGGATTTTGCCCCTCACTCCTTTCAGATTGGGGCAGCCTCAGAGGTGGCAGAGAGAGGGCTAGCTATGGAGGAGCTACAGAAGGTTGGGCACTGGAAGTTCAGTTACTACAAGAGAATAAGGGGTGCTAGCTGCACATTCGAGCAGACTTGATAGACCTCTAGGCCTTTATCTGCTGGCAAATTTCGTATGTTCGTATGTTCGTAAGAGGTATGTCAGATGTTGATAACAGCAACTAACACTGTTTCTGTTGTTCCTGTGGCAGGTTCCAAGAGGAAGGTCTGGATAGTGGGGCATTCCTTCATCTATTGGGCAGAAAGGCTTGCAGTCACCACTTCCAGAGGGACAGAGTTATGCTACAACATGGAGCAGACCAAGGTGCTATGAAAAAGCATTAGGGGCATGAGGTGGGCCCAGCTGCTGCCACTGTTGGATGAGCTAAGGGTCCAGTGGGGCAGGCCACATTGTATCATCTATCATCATACACCTGGGGGATAATGACTTAGGGGGTATTCCATAGGGACTACTGGGACAGAGCATACTGGGGGATTTGGAGATAATTAAAGGGTGGTGGCCTAGGGTGATCATCGGCTGGTCTGACATCACCTCACGCAGGGTGTGGAGAGGGGTCAGGAATGTCACATTGATTGAGAAGGTGAGGAAGCATCTGAATAGGAGGGTAGCAAGAGCTTTAATTGAAATGTGGGGGTACACCTGCAGCATAAAGACATCTCCTTTGACCAAGCTGCAGTGTACAGGTCTGATGGGGTGCATTTGCCATAATTCGGCTTGTACCTATTCTTGAGGCCTATTGGGGAGCTAGTAGGGGAATTAGCTAAGAAAGGTCTGAGATACTAGCCTATTAGGGGAGCCCCACCATCCATCGTAAGCTGAGGGGGCAGGAGAAGGAAAAGAAGAATGGGGAAAAGGGGTCCGAAAGGGGAGGGGAGGCTACATGGGCTGGGGACAAGGAACCCAGATGTGGTGCTAAGGTGAAGAGGGGGGATAGGTCCAGGCACCAGATTCAGGAGTGTCCGTGCCTGGAGGGCAAAGGCCCAGGGTAGGAGGAACCAGCATGGTTCTGGTGACGGAGGAGGGGGCCAGATTCACAGTGTCTGGACCCTGAAAATGAAAAGATGAACAAGCAACCAGAGGAAGGAAGAGACCAGAACCAAGAATAATTTGTGGATGGAATTGTTTATGATGTACAGATTGAAAGACGACAAGTAACAATGTAAATATCTTTGTGCCAAAAATAAACATTGCCAACAAGCAACCAAAAGTTAACAAAGTTGTGGTGTTCTTCATTCATGGGAGGGGTTCAGGGGACAATGAGGCTTGCCACTAAAAGACATGACAGGTTGTCAGATGACCCCTGCTAGGAAGAAACAAAAAGGGGGAGGGGGAAGAGAAAAGGGTAAGGAAAAGGGGAAGGGGAGGAGCTTGGGGTGACATTACAAGGCCAGGCAGAGGGTCAAATGACAAAACAAGCCAGTGCCCCAGGGATTGGCTGGGGGTGGGGCCTCAGGGTCCTGTGCAGCGGTCCTGAAGGGCTATATCAGGCCAGGGCAATTAAGCTCAGGAGACCTCTTTTGCTGGGAAAATTCCCCACCCACCCACCCTTGTAAGGAAGGCATTGAGGGACATGTTCGCACAGAGATAGAAAACGGATGGGCAGAAGGGTGCCCAGTGTGTCCTGGGCATAGGGCTCATGTTTGGGGCTGCAGGTAGGCATCCGTTGATCCAGGGGCTGGGTCATAGCCATATGGGGAGTTGCTATGCCCCAGAAAAGAGAGGATGAGAGATGGGAGGGGGGTAGAAGAAGGAAATGGAGGAATGGGGGGAAGAGGGTTGGAAAAGGGGAGGAGGTAGGCTACACGGGCTGGGGATAAGGAACCCAGATGTGGTGCTAAGGTGGGGAGGAGGGGATAGGTCCAGGTGCCGAATTCAGAAGTGTCCAGGCCTGGAGGGGGGAGGCTCAGGGTAGGTGGAACTGGCTTGGTTCTGGTGATGGAGGAGGGGGCTGGATTCACAGTGTCTGGACCCTGAAAATGAAAAGATGAACAAGCAGCCAGAGGAAGGAAGAGACTGGAACCCAGAATAATTTGTGGATGGAATTGTTTATGATGTACAGATTGAAAGACAACAAGTGACAGTGTAAATATCTTTGTGCCAGAAATAAATTTTGCCAATGAGCAACCAAAAGTTAACAAAATTGTGGCATTCTTCATTCCTGGGAGGGGTTCAGGGGACAACAAGCATTTGTCAATGCCGAAGTTCATCATGTGCACTGGTGTCATGGGAGGGAGGGGATGTTTGAAAATTGCTTCAGTGAAGTTGTTTGTGAGGTGGTGTCCCAAAAAATGCATGTTGAAAATTTTGGGCAAAAATATTTAAAAATGGCCAAGTTATGGCATTAAGTTGAAAACCCTATTGAAAAACATTGACGCCGAAAACCCCACTGAAATACATTAAAGCGTATTCTTCAGTTTGCTGTTGGACTTTGAAAAGTGAAGACATGTCTGCAGTCCAAGGGAGATTACGGTGACGGACCGCCAGTGGGTAAGTATGGGGTGGGGGGTGTAGGGTGGTGGGTCCTGAGTGGGAGGGTAGGGGTTGGGTAATGGTGTAACGGACAGTGATGGACGGTTTTCTATTTTACAGGGGGAAAAAATGACTTGGGACAGTTTTCTTTTTTTCAGGGAGTTTGCTGAACAGATGAGGACACTGGGGGATTGGGCATCCCAGTGTCTGTATACTGTTTGGGGGGGTTACACAGCGGACAACAATGGATGGACAGATGAAACTGGAGGAGTGGGCACCCCCAGTGTCTGCATACTTTTTTGGGGGGGTTACACAGTGGTCAACAATGGATGGACATATGGGGATACTGGGGGATTGGGAACCCCCAGTGTCTGTACACTGTTTAGGGGAGGGGGGGTTACACAGTGGACAATGATGGACCTATGCATCCCAGCATGCCACTGGCCCTCCTTGCAACATTTGTGCTCTGCTTTGACACCTTTAGGTCATCAGAACTAATAACTCCTAGGTCCCTTTCTTCCTTGGTGATCATCAGCACCTCCACCCCATCCTGTAGCTCTCCACAGGTTTCCCTCTTCTCAGGTGCATTATTTGGGCTTCTTTGCATTGAACATCAGTTGCCACTCCTCAGACCATTTTTCAAGCCTCTCCATGTCCCTGCTAATTTTTTCCACCCCTTTTGGAGTATTCACTCTGTTACAGATGTTGGTGTCATCTGCAAACAGGCAGACAGACCTTTCCTTCTAGCCCTTCCACGAAGTCTGTAATGAAGATATGAAGACATTGAACAGGACTGGTCCCAGGACTTAACTCTGAGGTACCCACTGGTCACCCTCTCTTCCCAGATTGGATCCCATTACCACCACCCTCTGCCTCCTGTCCATCAACCAGTTTTTAATCCAGTTTATCAGCTTGTGCCCTGTTGCCAGACTACTCATCTTGTTAATAAGCCTTCTATGTTGGACGTTGTCGAAGGCTTTGCTGAAATCAAGGTAGGTGATATCAAATGTCCCTCCCTGATTTACTTCATTAATGAGGCATTAGGGTTTCCAACCCTAATGCCCCACCCTGCAGAAACTGACAGGCATTGGGGGTGTCCCATTGTGTCATCAGCCATAATGCTCATGCCATTCTAACCCCACCCTGCAGACTCTGACAGGTGTTGCAGTGTGCCTTGAGGTCTTCGTCCCTGATGCTCACTCCATTCCATAATGGAATCAGCTGAGATGGATACATTATAGGAGAATGGGGTGAACATTTGGGTCAAAGAGTTCAAGGCACACCCCAATGCCTGTCACTGGCTATAGAGTGAGGGTGGAATGGTGTGAGCATTACGGCCGACGACCCCAAGGCACAAGCTCGACACCTGTCAGTCTCTACATGGTGGGGGGTGGGGCATTACAGTTGGAAACCCTAATGCTCCAGATGTTTGTTGATATTTTCACTCCAAATTTTTAACATGGGCTTTTTGGGACAGCACCTCATGAGCAGTGGCACTATCATTTCGTTACTCATTCCCAAAAGGTGATTTTGCGCAGCGACTGTGCCATTCAGTGCCACTGGTACTAAAACACATTTTGGGCAGGATGTGAAAAATTACAGTTGTACTGATAGTGAGGAGGTGTGAAAAAAATTGCAATATTGAAAATCTGGAGTGAAAATATGAGAAACTGGCAAAGTTACGAGCATGCATAGAAACTGTGCAATGCATGCCCATGACACAGTTATGTTTAGGAATTTTTTCACCAGATTTTCAACATGGGCATTTTGGGACCTTCCATCATGAACAGTGGCACTGTGATTTTGTTACTCCATCCCTCAAGTTGATTTCACACAGCAACCGTGCCATTGTGCGCAACTGGTGCGAAAGCACATTTCAGCAGGATGTGAAAAATGACAGCTGTACTGTTCATAAGGAGGTGTAAAATGAATAATGTTGAAAATATGGTGAAAATATTGAAAATTGGCAAAGTATAGCAAAAGTGAGAAACTGCACAATGCACGCTTGTAATGCAGTCTGTTCTTTGGAATTTTTTAACCAAATTTGCAACATGGGCTTTTTGGGATCCCATCTCATGAACAGTGTCACAGTTGTTTTGTTACTCGGTCCCAAAAGGTGATCCCGTACAGTGACTGAGAAATCACCTTTTGGGATGAGGAACAAAATGACAGTGGCATGATAGTGGCATGTTCACGAGGTGGGGTCCCAAGAACCCCATGTTGAACATTTGGGGCCAAATTCCTAACAATGGCTGAGATATCAACCTAAGCTGAAACCCCCATTGAGTCCTGTTCTATGGCTTACCTTTCATTTTTTTCAGTTTGCCAGTCAGCTTTGAAGAGCGCAGACATGTCCCGCTCCACAGAGGGGAGTGTATGCCAACTTTGGAGGGTAAGTATGGGGTAATGGGAGGTGGGTGCAGAGAGGGAGGGTCAGGATGGGCGACGGGGATGGGGGAGACAGCGAGGGATGGTTTTCGTTTTTACCACTGGAAAAAAAAAACTAAAGACCACGAGGGAAGGTTTTCTTCATTTACAGGTAAAAGATAAATTAATATAAATTTAGGCACAATGGGGTGGGCTCCCAGTATGCCACAATAATGGTGGGGAGGGGGAAATGCTGGCACGGGGATTCGGCACCCCGATGTCAGCTAAGGTTGGGAGGTGCATCTGACACCGGGAGTGGGCATCCCGGTGTGGCAAAGGGGAAATTGTTTAACCACGAAAGACACACTAAGCTGCAGCAGGGAAAGGGGAAATTGTTAAACCAGGAAAGACACACCAAGTGACAGCAGGGAAAGGGGACATTGTTTAGCAAGGAAAGACAGACTAAGCCACAGCTGAAGGGCTCGCATTTCAGAGTACAGAGCCACATGCAGCATCGGCTCTGTCCTTCGAAATGTTTGCGGAGACAAGCCCCCTCAGCAAATCAGTGTCATCAGGTCCCTGCAGCACCACTGGCCATTGGGCTAGAATCCCTCACACCACTCTTTAGCAGCTCTTATATCAACATGTTCATCTGTGCTTGCATGCACGATGAACATAAAAATACATGGTCTCTTCCTTTCTCTCCTATCTCTACTCTCCTTCTCTATTCCTTCCTGCTAAAAGATTTAGTCTTATGACATGCTTCTTTTTCATCCCAGTCACAATTTACCTTCTTTATCAGTCTACCTAACCTCTGGAACTCCCTCTCCTCCCTATTTCTGTTCATAGCCTTAACTTCTTAAGGCCTGATCCCATCAGATTCCAGGAGCTTAGAAAGGTCAAGCCCGATCAATAGTTTGCTGAGTTACTTCCAGAAAAGCAAACTGGGAGTACTAGTGTGGAGGTGTAAGTTTATGACCTGCTGGGACCACTCTCTCTCTCTCTCTCTCTCTCTCTCTATACATATATATATATTTATATACACACACACATATATATATATATATATATATATATACACATATATATATGGTAGAGGCAAAAAACTCTATTTCATGCCATCAGTTAGGGTTGTTCCATAGCGACAAAGTAGAAAATTCTGTGTTAGGGTTGAAAACCCCTTGGACCCCAGCCCACCCAACCAGCATTGGGGTAGTGCATTGGGTCAGTCGGCCACTAACTCACCACATCCATGAAGCAGCAGGGTATAGGAGAATGGGTGAGAGTTAGACCAACACCAATGCACACCCCAATGCAGCGGGGGGTGGCTGGAGATCAAGGTAACTGAAACACCTCACTTTGTCACTGTGACACAACCCTAACTGATGCATTAAATGGGTTTTGCCTCTAATTTCCCTTCTTTGAGAATGATAACAAGAAATAGTGAGATGTAATGCAGCAGCCAGGCCTTGGAGCCCTCTGGGCCCCATGCTCCGCCACATAATAATCTTGTGACATAGTAACAGGAACAACAGCGCAAACAGAAGCACTAACAGTGACGCACATGAGTAGCATAGCGCAAATGAGAACAGAAAGGCACGCGACACGGTGGCGTGAGCAGGAACGGTCCGCACGTGATGACTTTGTCACATAGTAACATGGTGCCTGCAAACGGAAATGGCAATGGGCATGAGTGGCGCAAAGTGAAACAGAAGAGAAACAAGTACTGTAGACACAAATGGCAAAAAATAATGGAAACACAAAGCAAATGGAACGCATGAAAGGATAACGCATCATGGCGTGGAGATGTGAATAATAAGTGAAGCGAGTGCGGAACCGCAAGCGGAAAGAACAACGTGTAAAATGTAATGTAAGCAAGTGAGCTGGTTTTTCTAAAAGCTGCATAGAGAAAGACAGTGAGTACAAAGAATGTATGCATAATAATGGGTCTCGGAGCAGAAAATGAGGAGTTGGAATACTAAATTGCTTGTATCTCAGGAACTGTACGATGTAGGAAAAAAATTTTAAAGTCATATGATTTATGACTTTCCTGGCTAGTTTTGTACTTAGCCTCATTTAGGGGGCTAAATATTTTTTCGACAAAAAGCCCATATCTCGCACCGTTTCCGAGATACGGGCCCTGAAAGGTGCGGCGAACGCCGTAATGTTATCCTATGGGGAAAAGAGAAGTTCGGAGTGCCATAACTTTGGCTCCCTGTAATACTTTTTTCACCAAACCACTAAAAGGCACATCTGCGGGATGTTGGCTGTCTTCCCTCCAAATTTCAGCCCAAAAGACAGAGCCGTTATTTTGCAACAGGGAGCCAAAGGATTGCTGCAATGCGTTGGATGCCGTAATGTTATCCTATGGGAAAAAGTGTCAACTTTGCAGTGCTGTAACTTTGCCACCGTGTAATATTTTTTCAACACAACACTGAAAGGCACATCTGTGAGATGCCGGCTGCGTTCCCTCCAAATTTCCGGCCAAAGCACCAAACCGTTCTTTTGCAGCAGGGTGCCAAAGAATTGCTGTAATTTTCACAGCCTAGAAAAGTACTGTCACAAAGTGCAGCTTTCACAAATACATTACGACAGTGTACAAGTGCGACAGTACTTTGCGAAAGTACTTTTTCCAGAAATTTGAAAAACATATTTCTGGGGAGTTTTACCCCAAAATAATGACATGGCTGGCATCCTCAGGGCCCGACTAGGTGAATACAGAAAGAATTAGGTTGCTAGAGGGTCCCAATTTTAAATGCAAAGCATTTTTCTGATCACTAACTGAAAACATATATATTACGGTACATATATATATACACGGTAGTGCTACCATAGTTAGGGTTGAGGAGCCATTTACATGTTTATTCCAAAATGTTGCACCTTAATAACGTTGCAATCGTTTGACGGATTTGCCTGAAATTTGGAATACGTGATCAAGACCCATACGCCTTGGGATCTGCCAAGTTTCTTACCGGTCAGATACACGGCTGTGGAGTTATTAAGCGTGATCTGCACGTGCTTTTACGCTTTTTCTGGAATTCTACGGTCACACCTACAGGTCGCACAGTTTGCGCGACCGGTCCAAAATCTTCAGGGAACGTGTGGCCAGGATCCCCGATGTGCCTTTTGAAGATTTCGTGAAAAAATATTAAGCGGTTCAAAAGTTATTCAAAAATAATTTCCTATTATAAGTCAATGGGAAAAGTTAACAAAAAGTTCAACAGTAACCATAGATACATTTTTTGCACCATACGCAAATGGCCCTTTTACTGTCACAAATCTGCCATTTTGTTTTCAGTTAGTGATCAGAAAAATGCTTGGCATTTAAATTTGGGACCCTCTAGCAACCTAATTCTTTTTATATCACTAGTCAGGCCCTGAGGATGCTAGCCATGTCGTTATTTTGAGGAAAACACCATGAAATATGTTTTCAAATTTCTGGAAAAGCACTTTAGCAAAATACTATACGCACTTGAGACACTGTCGAATGCATTTGTGAAAGCGTTCACAATTTGAGACAGTACTTTTCTAGGCTGTGGGAAAATGACAGCAATTCTTTGGCACCCTGCTGCAAAAGAACAGTTTGGTGCTTTGGCCTGAAATTTGGAGAGAACGCAGCCGACATCTCACAGATGTGCCTTTCTGTGTTGCATGGAAAAAATATTACACTGCGGAAAAGTTACAGCACTCCAAAGTTGACGCTTTTTCCCATAGGATAACATAATGGCATCCGATGCATTGCAGCGATCCTTTGGCGCCCTGCAGCAAAATAACGGCTTGGTCTTTTGGGCTGAAATTTGGAAAGAAGACAGCCAACATCCCACAGATGTGCCTTTTAGTGGATTGGTGAAAAAATATTACAGGAAGCCAAAGTTATGGCACTCCAAACTTCTCTTTTTTTCCCATAGGATAACATTACGGCGTTCGCCATGCCTTTCAGGGCCCGTATCTCGGAAACGGTGCAAGATACGGACGTTTTATCAAAAATATGCTTAGCCCCCTAAATGGGGCTAAGTACAAAACTAGCCAGGAAAGTCATACATCATATGACTTTTACATTTTTTTTCTACGTTGTACGGTTCCTGAGATACAAGCAATTTAGTATTCCAACTCCTCATTTTCTGCTCCGAGACCCATTATTATGCATACATTCTTTGTACTCACTGTCTTTCTCTAAACTTTGGGAAAACCAGCCTGTGCGCTGCCCATACTATTGCGTTGCCCTTTCCACTTGCGGTTCCGTACCCGTTTCACTTACCGTCACACATCTACCGCCCTATCCTTGCGTTTCATTTCTTTGCATTTTCCATTATTTTTGCCATTTGTGTCTACAGTACTGTGTCTCTTTCTGTTTTGCTTTGTGTCACCATGCCCATTGCCATTTCTGTTTTCGGGCACCATTTTACTATGTGACAAGACATCACGTGGCGGACCGTTCCCGTCTATGCCACCGTGTGTGTTACCCTTTCTGTTCTCATTCGTGCTTGCATTACCATGTGCACCACTGTTAGTGCTTCTGTTTGTGTTGCTGCCTGCTGCTGCATTACATTCAGTATTTCTCGTTATCATTCTCAAAAAGAAGGGAAATTAGAGGCAAAAAACTCCATTTAATGCATCAGTTAGGGTTGTTCCACAGTGACAAAAGTGAGGAAATTCGGTGTTAGGGCTGAAAACCCCCCTTGGACCCCCCAAACCAGCCCCACAACCGGCATTGGGGTGCGCATTGGGGTGTTCGGTCCTTACTCTCACCCCATTCTCCTATACTCTGCTTCTTTACACATGTGATGGGGTGAGATTTAGGTCCGACAACCCCAATACGCACCCCAATGCCAGTTGGGGGGGTGGACTGGGGGTTCCAAGGGGGGTTTTCAACCCTAACACTGAATTTCCTCACTTTTGTCGCTCTGGAACAACCCTAACTGATGCATTAAACAGAGTTTTTTGTCTCTAATATATATATATCACTCCCCTCCAGTTTCTTTGTAGAAATCAAGTCATATAACAAGATCTGCAACAGAGCTGATACACAAGGGAGGTGGAAAGGATGAGAAGGGACATGGCTAGGTTGGAGGAATGGTCAAAAGTATAACAGCTTAGATACAGTGCTAAAAAGTGCAAAGTAGTGCACCTGGGAAACAAAAACCCAAGGGAAGAGTACATAATGGTGGGGGGAGTGTTAGCAACAACAAAAATGGAAAAGGACCTGGGGGTAGTCATATCAGATGACTTAAAGGTAGTCAAGCAATGTGAGAAGGCAGTTAAGAGGGCTGGGTGGATATTGGGATGCATATAAGGAGAGGCACCACCAGTAGAAAATAGGAAGTTGTTATCCCTCTATACAGACAGTTGGTGAGACCCCATCTGGTGTACTACATGCAGTTCTGGAGACACCATCTCCACAAGGACATAGACAGGATGGAAACAGTCCAGAGGAAGGCAACTAAAGTGGTGTAGGTCTACACCAGAAGCCATACGAAGAGAGACTAAAAGAGCTTAACATGCATATCCTCGAGGAAAGGAGGGAGGGGGGACATGATAGAAACTTTCAAGTACCTCAACGGAATCAACAAAGTGTAAGAGGGTAGCATCTTTCCAGTGCTCTCAGATCTATGGGGATTCCTGTATTTTATGGGGTTTGGGGGCTAAAAACAGGGTATGGGAAGGATTTCTTGCTTTTGAACAGTCTACAGGAGAAATTGGCACCATCACAGGGAAAAGTTGCTGCCGAGAGTCCCAGATGAGATGTCCACATGCCTACCCCTTGATTGGTTCAGAGACCCTGTCATGCTCTGATCATGCACTGACTGTGGTCTCTGATTGGCTATGCACAAATTCTTTGATGCAGTGGCTGACCCCAGGAATATTTATACTGTCTAGCCAAGCACCATTCCTACTGCCTGATTTTGCTGCCAGAGAGAGAGAGAGAGAGAGAGAGGAGAGAGAAAGAGAGAGAGAGGATCATCCACGGCTGAGCTCGCAGCCTGCCACCACATGTTTTTTGTGTTCTGAACTCACCCCGGGACCAGCGACCTCACCGGCTGAATCCGATCGAGAGAGTCGAGAGAGGCTATCCTGACCCCTCCACCACCCTCCAGGCCCCACTCTGTTTCGTCGGACTAGTACCACAAAAGGAGACATTGCATTCTCATCCCTGAGCTACCTGTTTTTCACCAGAGGTCAGATCTTTAAAAAGTGAAGCCAGGCAAGCATCGCCCCCCCCCCCACACGAGAACAGGAGTTCCATTTCTTTTGAGTAGGCCTTTTCCACAGAGCCCTGACGCCAGCATCTTGGAATGGAGCCTGATCCCTGATCTACCTTCTCATTGAAGAATATGCAGAAAAGGTAAAAAAAAATAACCATTTGTCTCTGGGTGTTACATTCTTAATTTAAATTGAAATGCAATGAAATAACCGGTTTGGGTTACTGGCTACATCTTCATCATGATTTTCTGTGCTTTACTGGTAAATCAGCTTGGGGGGGGGCAAAGTGAGACTACTATCTAGGCTAAATTGCTCTCCTTAAAATGTTTACCCTGATGTCTGTCTTCAGCTGTGAAAGAACTGTTTTCAAAATGCTGATTGACAGCATATTATTATCTAGCACAATTCAGTTTATCATGGTTAGCCTGGCAGAGGAACATGAGCTTAAAACAATTTTGAACACTATATCAGGCCTTGGGAATAAAATCAAATGGCATGAACAATCTTGTTATTTCTTGTCCCTAATCATGTCATTTTTAACTTTCTTTCTCAGTGGTTAATGGTGGTGCTTTTAGTGTGCCCTGGTGTCAATTTTGTGCAATTTGCTTCTTTTATGCTCTACAGTATATGACTACACTATGTGTTTCGTTTTAATTTTGACTGATCTGGCACTTAAAACAATGACCAACCACTGGTGACAAAAGTATGAAACACAGGTCTGTGGTGGGTTGTCCTCAGCTGCAGTCAGTGGTGTAGCTAAGAAAATAATATTGGTGCACTAGAACCCTCTGCATCTTTTCTTTGGTTCTGTCAAGCTATATTCACTTTTGGCTGCCGGGGATAAAGTACACTCAGGGAGATCATCTCTGATATTTATTTATTTATTTAGAATTTGATGACCGGGAAAGGCACACTGAGCTGAGACTAATTTCCAGGTACAGTTTGTACAGAGAGTAACAATAGATTGAGGAATACAGACAGCTAGCACAACACTATTACAAACAGTTTCGGTACAGAGGTTTGGTGGTTAAACAGCTAAAAATTGCATGTGGAGTGGGAGAAGGGAGATGAGATCAGCTAGGACTAGGCAGCTAGGGTAGGTGAGTGGGGACTGTGTGGTGCATCGGCTGCATGCTGGGACCATTTGAGCATTTAGGGCAGTGTGGGGTGGGTTGGAGCCGGAGGAGTCGAGGGAAGGCAGAACTAGAAGGGCCAGGTGAAGGGTGGGGGGGTTATTCCAGAGAAGGGGAGGCGGAACAGAAGGCAGCTTGGCTGGTAAGAGAGTGAGGGAAGGATGTTGAAGGTGTGGGGGTCCCTGTGGTGAAGAGGGTAGCTTAGGGAGGTGGCTGGGGTGAGGCGGGAAGTGAGGTGGGGGGAGGGACCCATACCAGAATTAAGCTGGGAAGGAGGCACCATGGATGGTTCACCTATGGGAGAGTGGAGCCAGGGAGAGAGGAGCGTAGAACAGGCAGTGGTGAGTGAGTGAGTGAGTGGGGGCGAGGCGGTGGAGAAGCAGCAGAAGGAGTTGAGATGGATGTCAAGTCTGGAGAGAGAGGAGGATGGGGCCGTACCATAGACTATGTTGGCACAGTCAATAACTGGCAAGATAGTTTTATGTACAAGCTTGTAGTGGGTGGGGATTGGTAGGCTCGATTTGTGGTGATAGAGGATGGTGAGTTTAACCCAGAGTTTGGTGCAGATCACCTTGAAGTGAGTAGAGAAGTTGAGGTGGCTGTCCAGCCAAACTCCCAGGTATTTGAAGGGTGAGACTAGTTCCAGAGGAGAGTCATCCATGGTGGTGATAATGGGGAGGGGGGAGCTGGGAGGGTGGCCAGCTTCTGTCTGGAACCAAAGACCTTTGTGACCATTTTTTTTGCATTGTGTGTGAGCTGGGTCTCAAGGAACCAGGACTGGACTCTTTCAAAATCGTTTTGGAGAGTGGGGAGGACATTGTCATAGGAGGGGCCAGAGGCAAAGATGACAGTGACATCTGCATAAAGATGCACATTTGAGGTGAGGCAGGAAGAGGGAAGGTTATTTATGAAGAGAGAGAAGAGGAGGGGGCCAAGATTAGAACCTTGGGTGATGCCAGATATGATATGAAGAGGAGAGAGTGTTGCCCACTTGAACTGATTGTTGCCTGTTGTGGAGGTACAAGTGGAACCAGGAGATGGGAGATTGGGCGATGCCGAAAGAGCTAAGTTTGCTGAGTAGCAGCGGGTGGGAGACAGATTCAAACACTTTAGCCAGGTCTATGAATATGGCAGCTGTGACTTGGCTATTGTCCATGGCTGTGAGGATGGAATCAGTTACACTTAGAAGGGTGGTGATAGTGGAGTGGTGTTTTCGGAAGGGCGACTGAACTAGTGAAACGTAGTTATTGGAAGAGGAAAAAGTCTGACAGTTTGGACAGTATGAGGGATTCCTGGACATTGGCAAGGGAAGGGAGGAGCGAGATAGGTCTACAGTTTCCTGGCTGGGAGGGGTCACTGCCTTTGTGAAGAGGGATGATTTTGGCTGATTTTCAGGCTTTAGGAACAGTAGCTGTGGTTAGGAAAAGGTTCAGAATGTGAGTCAGGGGAGCAACAGAGATACAGAGCATTTTGGGGTGGATTCTGTCAGGGCTAGATTTGGATGAGTTAAGGGAGTAGAGTGCGTTGAATACCTCCAGAGGTGTGATGGGTGGAAAGAGGAAACCGAGGTCAGGGGAGGATTGATTTTCCAGGTTGGGAAAGGGAGGGGTGGAGTTGGGTAGGGCACAGGAGATAAAAAAACTTGTTGAATAGCTCAGCCATAGAGGCAGTATTCAAGACGGTTTTACCGTCTATAGTAGTGGTCAGGCAAGTCTGTTTAGTGGGGGGGGGGTCAAGGAGGGAGTTAATCAACTTCCAGAAAGACGCATGGGGGTTCTGGGTTTGAGTGAATTGCACTTTAAAATAGGAAGATTTTGATTGCTGGGTGGCCTTAGTGCATTTATTTCTGAGGTGCTTATAAGATTGAAGATCGCTTGCTGTGTGGGAGGCTTTGTAAAGTTGCCATGCTTTGTCCCTGGAGCGACACAAGGCGATAAGGTCGGCTGTGATCCAGGGGTGGTGGAGGCGTTTTACCTTTGCTTTCCTTAGGGGAGCATGCATGTCCCAGATTCTCTGGAAAATACTGCAGAACTGAGATAGGGCAATGTCTGCATCGGACACGGACAGCACAGTTAGCCAGTCTGCATTAGAAAAGTCTTGGAGTAAGGCAGGGACATTGAGGCTGTATAGGCAGTGGGACCAGATGAATGTGGGAGGGGAGAGTGGTGAATGGATTTTGCGGACACAATAAGTGATACAGTGGTCACTGAGGGTGTCAGGGAAAATATCTGAGGTGGAAATATGGTGGGGATGGAAAGATAGAATCCAATCCAGAAGGGTGTGGTTTTGGGACCAGTGGTTTAGGTGAGTGGGTTCACAGTTTAGCTGGGAGAGATTTAGGGATTCAAGCCTTAGGATGGAGGGTTTAGCAGAGTGGGAGAGTCAGTCAAGATTGAAATCACCTAGTAGCACGAGCTCGACGTTGGATGTTTTGGTGGAGATTGAAGAGATGGCCTTGATGACAGAGTCAGGTGAGGCCTTTGGTGGGGCATATAGGGCCTCAATATAGAGGGGGCGGAGGAGGGGAAAGTGAGGTGCGCTACAATTGACTCGTGGGAGGAAGGGCAGGATTCATTGAAGATGATGGAACATGAGAAGGAATGCCTAATGTACAGTGCCACGCCCCTGCCTCGCTTGCCTCGGTCCTGACAGAATAAGTTCAGGAATGGCGAGACAGGAGTTTGAGATTTTGGAGGATTGCAGGATTCCATAATGTAGAATATGTCAGGGTTGTACTAGGTGACCCAGACTGCTAGGGCATCCATTTTGGGGAGGAGACTCCTGGTGTTGAGATGGAAAATGCGGAGGCCCTTGGGGAGTGAGTTATGGGCTATGCAAGGGGGCGGTCTGGTAGAGGTAGAGGTGGAGGATGAGGTGGAGGAATGCCTAGGCACAGAAGGGTCAGGGTTCGGGTGTATGTCGCCCACAAGAAGTAAGAGGATAACGGAGTATATCAGAAGCGGGGAGCATTTGGACTTGCCGGAACAGTGCTTAGAGGGTTGCACGTGGAGGTTCAGGCATCACTTTAGTGCCACCAGGTTAAGGAGGTGGGAGTGGAGCAGAGAAGGGTGGGTAGAGGGGGGGTAGAAAAGGGTGGATGGGGGGGAGAGCAGGGGAGAAAGGGAAGGGAGAGAGTTGCAAATAAGCATTGGGGTGTAGTGTGTGGGGGTAGGAGTGGGTAGTTCCTGTAGGAAGGAGAGGGTGAAGGGTTTTTGTGGGGTGGGGAGTGAACACTCAAGTGAGGGTGAAGGAGATGGGGAGATGGGAGTGAGAAAAAGACAGCTAGAAGGAGAAAGCAGCATAGCAGAAGTTTCTGCATTTTGGATTAACGTTGCTAGGGAGGGACTGTGTAAAAGAGAAGCAGTAATGCCAATAGTGGCCACTAGAGGGGAGACTGAGTTCGTAGCTGGTTGGAGCTCAACTGTCGTAGCTCAGATTAAAATGATAAGTGGCCACTAGAGGCTAGAGTAGGTAACCTACAGATGGGAAACTAGCCTGATAGGTTTTAATTTAAAGAGCAGGTATTCACTAAAATCTATGTTTTTTTTAGGTGCTTACCTGTTTGTGTTGGTGTGGAACTGAGAGCTGCTTTCATCGATCATGGAGTTGTTTTCATGCTGCATATAGTCTCCGCCTAATGACGTCCAGACAATTGCCGAGAAAATGCTCGGTTTGAAAAAAGTTGTTTCAGCCAGCAATGGAGAATACAGTTGGATGTCAGCACTACTGTGGTGTGCACATTGTACGAAGTGACCTGTGCTCACCCCCACATGTAAACTTTGATGCGCCTCTTGAATGAAGGCTTGTGTAGGCAGGACCAGCGCGAGCTCTAGCAGGCACTTAGTATTCTGATGTGAGCCACGCTGTGTCTGTGCCGTGTACAGCATTTGACTGCAGTGTCTGTGACAGAAATTAATAAACAGTGTAACAAGTGAGTCTCTGCATTCAGTGTTGTTGGGCATTTTTTCTGATGATAGTTTAGCAGTCTGCCAAATGTTTTTAGCAAAATGTCAAGCACACACACCCCTCTATCATACTCGGTGGCTGACAGGAATATCCCCGCTGTCATACAGGATGTCATTATGCCTAGAAAGAGAGGTCTTGGGCTACACTTCTAACATGTTTCAAGCTCTTTTTCTATATGTGCCTGTTCATGTTTGGGCACATCAGCACATGATATTGCATTTGCCTGTCCTGTGTCATTTTGTTTAGTCGCTATTCCATGAAAAATGCAAGTTACATGCATAGAGGTTTTTGGATGTTGTTTCAGAGTTCTGCCTCTTTTGTTGTTTACCACAGGTTGCATATCATCATTAAATGGAGGTGGAGGTGTATATCTTCTGGGACAGTAATATCTGGTGCTGCTATGTGGTTTTATACAGGAATATCCCCACTTTCCTACACAGTAGTCATCAACGGATGTATCTCTTGTGCAGAGGCAGAAGTGTCCACTAGTGGGGGGGTTTCCCAGACTCTAGTGGCACTCTGTGAGTAATCACATGTTCTTTTGGAGGATGCATATAAGGGGAAGTGCATACATGGGTATTGCCTGAGAGGGTTCAGCTGTGGCCACCTGCTCATCAGCAGGCTGTGCCTGAGGTATATCATGGTGGGCAGGATCAGCCATGAATGGAGTTCACAGGAACCCTGTCTCTTTGGCTTGACTAGTGATTATCAGGCCTTCCTAATCCAGATCACCTCTCCAGTTGTGGGCAATGTCTGTATGAATGACTGTCCTCGTCATCCAAGTTATATTTGAAGGGGTTACGATGCTGTAGGCTAATGTTGCCATACTCAAGATATAAATTGCACATAGGTCTCTCGCACACTGAGCTAAGATGTATCCAGGAGCCACATTTGTATCAGACTCTAGGCTGGCCTGGCTAAAAGCATAGCACCCTGTCATTTCCAATGCAGAAATGTCCTTAGAGGTGGCGATTTGCAGTGCTGCTTTGATGGTGCTTTACCCTGATTTACCACCTTCCTGTCAATACCAGCTCTGTATGTCTAGTAGGGGAAGGATGGTCCACAAAAGTCACACTGTGGGCAAAGCCAGTTCAAGACAACCAAAACATTAATCCCTTTATTATAGAAAAGAACCATAATATCTTTTACAGATTTACAACGCTGTTCAGTTTTTTGTTCTCATTCACATTAGTGGGATTTGAACCCTGTTTATATGTGGTCATACTGCAGTACAAAGTATAACGGATTCATTCTTTCATGCTGCTGCTGATGTCTGTTGTAATTGTGCAGTCATGTTGTAGCAAGATGGAATATTGATTGCATGTTATTTTATTTACGCCTCAAATACCAGAGAAAAAAAATTATTTGTAAAACAATTACTCCCTCCACATATTCGCCCACATCTCGTTAGCTTAATATAGAAAATGAATGAAGATGTTGTGGCTCGGTACATAATGAGATGTCTTGCAAGCAGTTTTTGTTGGGATGCATGGTTAACAGTTTCCTTACTTTGTTTCAAATGAGGGATCCCACTCAACCTTCATCTCTCTTTAATATAAAATAGGAAGGACTCAGCACTCCTTTCAAAGTTCCTTTTTAGATTATGGTTCTTTTATTTAATTATTTGTAATGTTTCAGAACTAAAGTGTTTCTTCTTCAGACATTTAAGCCTTTAAATTAATCCAAAATTCAGTTTTTCTAGTCTTGTTCTCACAGTGTTACAAAACACAGAGTCATAATCTGTAATAACAAACATATACAGTATAAAAGAGTTTTGTCAGTTTCACTACCATTCAAAAAAAGAATGTGAAATAATACAACAAAATATATAAAGGTAAATTAGAGCAGGGGTAACTAACCTGCATAACATAATGCAGAAATTATATATCTAGAGTTCTGCTAATCGCCGGTTCAAACTTATAGGCAGATAGGTACTTCTAGTTTTTCTCTTTACCTCACCGATTTAATTCATTTCATTTCTGAAATAACAGTAAACAGTTCATTTTCTGTAGTATAAAATCTACTATATTTAAATATCTCCAAATCGCTCCAAATGTCTCCAAACTAATTAAAACATTTACCTTAGGACATGAATAAGCATGTCACCAGAATCAAAAAAATTCTTTTAAGAGCTCCATTGATTTTGATGACCATATCTGTAAAAATAGAAAGAGGCTTCTTATACACAAATCTGCTCCATGTAAAGATTCAAATTCAAGCTCTGGAGTCAAAAAATTTTTTGATTTACTGTACCTTGTCAGCGCTCTATTGCACATTAGCTTGCTTCATAATGAGGTATTTGCACTAGGAAATTCTCCGTAACAGCACTGATTTTTTAAATCATTAGAGTGCCTGCTAGCATTTAGCAGAACGCCAGAAGTACCAGTTGCAATGTGCTTCTTCTTACTCAAGTAAATGAAGGGGCCGGGCCAGAGGGTGTAAACACGCTCATGCTGAAAGAAACAGTGTGTGGTCCCCTTTCAGTTTAACTTGTCTCTGCAGCTAATTTTCTATTTAATTTTACAATTACACATGAAACTAGGAGACAAAGTAAATATACAGATACGAGAGCAATGGAACTCTTGTTGTTTAATACACATACAGTATATGTGTGTGTATATACATATATATATATATATATTTACATGAGGGGAGGAGGTGTAATCAGGAAAAGTGGGAGGAAAAAGGGGGGGAGGAGGGGAAAGGAAAAAAAAGAAAAGGAACCAAAGATAAAGTTTTTGCTTTTAAATAAATATTGTAACATTTAACAAGAATATTGGTGGGCAGCACACGCCTTTAGCACAGTGTAAAGAGTCAGTACAGAAGCACACCAGTCCACTATAATGATATGCTTCAATCAAAGGTAGTCCAGATCAAGTTTTCATTTAACCCATATTTCTTTTTATGGGTCCTTAGTGTGAAAATCCACCAAGCTTCTCTCTTCAAGAGAATAGATTCTCGATTGCCCCCCCTCTCTTTGGTGGATGTACTAGTTCAAGTCCAAAAAATGTCAGAGATGCAACTTGGTGTTTAGCTTCCAAAAAGTGTCTTGCTAGTGGTGATCTAAGATCCCCTCATCTGATGCAACTTTTATGTTCACTGATTCTTTGTTTTAAAGGTCTTGTAGCTTCTCCTATATAATATAAGGAACATGGACATACAATGCAGTAAATAACAAAGTCGGAATTACATGTGATAACACTTTTTATGTCATGTTTCTTATCTGTGCAAGTATTCTTGATATATTTAGTTTTAATTCCACTATTGCAATGTACACAACTGTCACACGTAAAGAATTTTTTTATGTCATGTTTCAACCATGTATAAAGTGGTTGTTCTGGTTTCCAGTGTTGGGTTTTTACCACTTTATTTTTCAATGTTGTTGTTTTTTTAGCTGTTATTATTGGTTTCTGAGAAAAAAATATGAACTCCAGTTTCTGTGGCTTGAAGAATATTCCAGTTTTTATTTAAAATATTCTTAATCCTACTAAAATATTCAGAAAATTGAGTGGCCATGACAATTGTATCTATTCCTGATGTCTCTGTTTTGTAATAATTCTTCTCTTTGTTTTGAATCACATTTCACTCTTGTCTGAATCAGTGTTTCTGTCTTATAACCCCTTTCTTTAAATCTTTCTGTGACATCCATTACATTTTTTTCATATCTAGTGTTAGTCCCACTGTTTCTTTCAGTTCGTAGCATCTGACCATAAGGAATACTATCCTTTAAATTCTGTGGATGAAAGCTTTTAGCATGTAATAATGTGTTTCTTGCAATGTCCTTTCGATATAAATCAGTGATGATTTTTCCATTTTCTTTAATGAGCATAAGGTCTAAAAATGGAATCTGTTGCATATCATACATAAATATAAAAGATAGATTTGAAGTTGCTTCCTCAAGATATTGATGAAATAGTTTTAAATCTTGTATATTTCCTTTCCAGATAATCAAAATGTCATCGACAAAACGTTTGTAAAGTAGAAGGTTAGCTCAATAGATGTTTGTATCAAATTGTACAGGTATATATTTTTCTTCAAACAGAGCCATATATACACTGACATCAGTGGGTGCCAATGTTGCCCCCATTGCTGTACAAGGTTTTTGAAGAAAGAATTTATATTCAAATCCAAAATAGTTATTTTTTAAAACTATTTCTGTTAGTTTCAAAATAAATTCAACATGTAGTGTTTTAATGTGTTTTTTAACCAGAAAATATTCTAAAGCTTCGATCCCTCCATCATATGGTATGCAAGTGTACAGACTCTTGAGATCCATCGTTACAAGGAGGCTGTCATCCAAATCTTCATATTCTTGGTTCAAATTGTTCAATATCTGTATGCAATGTTTAGTAACTTCAAGAAATGAACACATCTGAGGTATTAAGGTTTTGCAGCAATGATCAACATAAATCGAAAGAACTCTGTGATGTATCCAATTCCAGAAATTATGGGTCTCCCTGGGGGTTTAATAGGATCCTTATGTATCTTAGGGAGACAATAGAATAGAGGTATTGTGGGATATTTTGTAAATTCTTCCTGTAACCATGTCTCTATGATGCCTGTATCTGTGGTTTCTTGTAAAACTTCTTTAATCTGTTGTTGTAATTTGTTAAATGGGATTTTTGGAATTTTATCATATGTACATGTGTCATTCAGTTGTTGAAAACATTCTTCTTGATAATCTTTAAGATTCTGAATAACAATTGCCCCTCCTTTGTCTGCCAGTTTTATTATTATATTTGGATCTCTTGCCAAATCTTCCATAGCTAAATTCTCTTTTTTACTCAAATTATAACTTAGAATTTTCTTTTCATTCTCTTCCATTAGTTTTTCTACTTTTTTGTTAACTTTTTCGCTATCTGTTGAAATGTGTTGTGGTGTAAAGTTAATTGGGTCAAATTCAGATTTGGTTCCTAAGGCTTTTTTTAAAAGATATCTATTTTCTTGTTCCACTTTGTTGGAAATATTCTTGTCTTTAAGACCAAAAAAGGTTTTTAGTCATAATTTTCTGAAGAATTTCTCAAGGTCTAATTTGAGTTCAAATGGGTTAAGTTTTTGGGTAATGCTAAATGATAATCCTGGCCCCTTCATTTACTTTGAGTAAGAAGAAGTACATTGCAACTGGTACTTCTGGCATTCTGCTAAATGGCGGCGGGCACTCTAATAATTTGAAATACAGTGCTGTTACAGAGTTTTTCCTAGTGCAAATACCTCATTATGAAGCAAGCTAATGTGTGATATAGCGCTGACAAGGTACAGTAATTCAAAAACATTTTTGACCCCACAGCTTGAATTTAAATCTTTACATGGGACAGATTTGTGTATAAAAAGGTGCCTTTCCATTGTTACAGATATGGTAATAAAAATCAGCGGAGCTCTTAAAATAATTTTTTTAATTCTGGTGACATGTTTATTCATGTCCTAAGGTAAATGTTTTAATTAGTTTGGAGACATTTGGAGTGATTTGGAGATATTTAAATATAGTAGATTTCATACTACAGAACATGAACTGTTTACTGTTGTTTCAGAAACTAAATGAATTAATTTGGGGAGGTAAAGAGAAAAACTAGAAGTACCTATCTGCCTATAAATTTGAACCACCGATTAGCAGAACTCTAGATATATAATTTCTGCATTATGTTATACAGGTTAGTTCCCCCTGCTCTAATTTACCTTAATATTTTATTGTATTGTTTCACATTCTTTTGTTGAATGGTAGTGAAACGGACAAAGCTCTCATATACGTTTGTTATTACAGATTATGACTCTGTGTTTTGTAACACTGTGAGAACAAGACTAGAAAAACTGAATTTTGGATTACTTTAAATGCTCAAATGTCTGAAGAAGGAACACTTTAGTTCTGAAACATTACAAACAATTAAATAAAAGAACCACAATCTAAAAAGGAACTTTCATAGGAGTGCTGAGATCTTCCTATTTTATATTAAAGAAAGTTGAAGATTGAGTGGGATCCCTCATTTGAAGCTATTTCTTATATTCCAATTTCCCACTCCCTCCTATGTTGTTCACAACAATATAATTTCTCTAGAATTAAAATTCAAATCGAAAGGGGACCATCAGAGACACTAAGTGGTGGGAGTAACAGTTTTCTTACACCTGAAAGTAGCCTACAATTAGAATCCATGCAGCACAAAAAATTAAAAAAATGTGCATTCGGCATCTTCTGTCATTTTAAAATGAGTCACTCTGTCTGTAAGAAATGTAATGCAAGTTGCAGCTAGTTTTAATCTACAGTATCTGTAATAAATTGTAAAGCCTAAGTCATTTCACAAGTGTATCCCTATGTGCTTAACCTTATATTTAATAGTAATAATTACATGAATTACCTGTCTCCTGTTTTTTCCCTTAACTAAACATAGATCAGATGGTGAAGTGGTATCGGATCAGGTGTATTTGATTGCAACAACAAGGGAGGATTGGAGAACTGGACAGGAGTTAGAGTTGTTTGTATATACAGATGGTGGTCCTATGTCATGGGGTAGCCCTATTCACATAAATAAGGCTTTGTGTTTTGGATCATTAGAGTTGCAGTAGGAATTGAGCATCCTGTCAACGATGATATCTAGACATGAATTTCTTCTCTGTCACTCATTAGCAATGCATGTGAACAGATGTCATGTGTGATTGTACAATATCTAGTAACCCACACATGAGGCAGTGTATAACATGTCAGATGTCTAATCCCAAAATATGGACTAGTGGCATAGCAGCATGACTGGTTACAGGCCTTTGTGTTGCCTAAGTCAAATTTCTTTTCAATCGAAAGCAGTATGCCTCTGTTGTCTGCATGGTACAAAGCATAGCTGGTCATCAGCAGCCATATCTGAATAGAGTTGATAACTGCTTTTAAAAATAGTACACTGGGAGTGCATACTATGTTGCACATATAGCAACAACTGCATGTAAGCCCAAACATTTACGTGTACTAGTATCCCTATGAATAATAGATTCATAGATTCATAGAAGTGTGATGGTAGAAAAGGAATGACAGGCCCACTCAGTCTGCCCATTAGTCCAGCTATCTGCTAGAACATGCACCCCTGAACTTCAGCACTCCCCTGTATCTGTCCCATGCCCTTTTGAATCCCTCCACTGTCATCTCTCCAGTCACCACCTCTGGGAGCCTATTCCACTTATCCACCACCCTCTCTGTGAAATAGTAATTCCTAATGGTACCACTGAACTGCCCCCCTCCACCTGCAGGCCATGTCCCCATGTGCTCTGATTGCCCTTCAGCTGGAAGATGCTTTCCACTGGCACTTGGTTTATACCCTTAAGGTACTAGAAGGTCTCAATCATGTCCCCCCCATCTCCTCTGTTCCAGGGACTACATGTTCAAATCTCTCAACCTTTCTTCATAGGATAAGTGGCTGAGCCCCTGTACCATCTTCATTGCTCTCCTCTGAACTCACTCCAGGCTCCCCACATTCTTTTTGCGGTATGGCCTCCAGAACTGGACTCTGCATTCCAAATCTGATCTTACCAGATAGGTATACAAGGGTACTATAACCTCTCTATTTCTACTGGTGCTCTACCTTCTGATGCATCCCAGCATTCTGCTGCCCCTAGCCACTGCTCTATTGCAGTGCCCTTCAGGTCCCCTATATAGTGATGATCAGGTCCCCTTCTTGTTCCGTTACCTCCAGATTTCTGCCCACCATACAGTACCCTGCCTTCTGGTTCCTGCAACCAAGATGCATGATTTGACACTTTTCTGTGTTGAATGAAAGCTGCCACCTCTTTGACCATACCTCTAGCCTCCTCAAGTTTCTTTGCATTTTTTCTACCCCTTCCTGAGTGTCTACCCTATTGCACATCTTAATATCATCTTCAAACAGGCTCACACCACCTTCAAAGCCCTCCACAATGTCCCCCACAAATACAGTGGATAGTAGAGACCCCAACACTGATCTCTTAGGGACCCCACTTGTGACCATGCCCTCTCTGGATGCCACCCCATTTATTGTGACCCTCTGCCTCCTGTTTCCTAGCCAGCGTCCCACCCATTTAACCACCCTCTGCCCCTGTCTCAGGCATGACATTTTATCCAGCAGTCTCCTGTGGGGCACAGAGTCAAATACCTTTTTGAAATCCAGATAAGCAACATCTACTGCCCTCCTGACCTTCTGACAATTGCCACCTCTGTCCGCTCCCTCCTTTATTCCTCTAGGAGGCTCCTTGCAATTCCTAGGATGAAAAACAAAAAAACTGTTGGTGACAGAGCAGTTAGTGGCACTGGCCCAGTCTTGTGGAATTCACTTCCACCGTTTGTGAGGGAAGCACCTTCATTTGAAGTGTTCAAGGCCTGTCTCAAAACCCTCCTCTTCAGGACTGTCATCCCAGACACTGTCTATTGACATAAGTCTAAGTGAAAATCCTTGTTAATTACTGTTTTTTTTATTGTGTTTTATATGGCCTGGCTAATTTATGAGTGTTTATATGTATGCATTTGTTTTATTTGAATGAATAGTTTTTATTTATATGTACGGCGCTCATAGTCTCTGAGATTTGGTGCCTTGAAAAATTAAACTCGTCTTGCAATTTTGGTATAATACACAAGCAATTTAATACCTTGCTACTCATAGATCATTGGTGAGGCTCTATATTTAGTACTGTATTCTATACTGGAGGCCCCAAACATAAAATTGGATGGAGGGTGTACATATGAGGGTAACCTGAATGGTGCCAGCCCTGCATCGAACAACCTACAAGGAAAGACTCTGGCCTAGAGAATGGGATGTTGTATGGTGTGTCAATGCTTGACACATCTCATAGAGGAGGTTGAGTTACTAAGATGGTTGTTGGGTAGGGAGGGGGATAGGTTGGGGTGGCCCTGAACAAAATAAGGATCAAGGTGTCTGGCATGGAGTGAGGCATAATAAGGAGCAGATTGGGGCATGGCAAGATGTAATGAAAAAATGGTCATGGTATGAGCACAAGAGAACTAAGAGGGTGGGTTGGGACAGCAGGTGGAGGCAGTACAATGGCCATAGAGCATAGCAACGGATTCACACTCCTGACAAAGTCAAGTTTGGGGGTTGGGGAGACACAAAGGATGTGTGAGCACTGGCAGGAGGGATGGAAAAGAGGATGCCGAGGGAGAGAGGGAGGGGGATGACTAGGAAGGAGGAGCTTGTAGTGAGGAAGCACGGGGGTGGGAAGAGTGTGACCTAGTAAGGGACATGGGTAAAATAAAAGGGATTGAGGTTATGCAGAGAAGGTGATAGAGAAATATGGAGAAGGAAGGGAAGGGGAAAATGCATTTGCTGGTATGGTAGGGGGTTCCTTTTCTATGGTGGAAATATAGAGATGGGTATAAGTGCAGTAAGGGGAAGGGAAGGGGTTGTGGATGATAGGTCTGAGAGGGAGAGGAGGTAGGGAGGGCTCTTGCCACAGTGGGGGATACGGGTATAGACCCGGGTAAAGTGGGTGTGAAGGAACGTGATTTAGGTGGATAGGTCTGTGAGCAGGAAGAACGCGGGATGGGGGAACCTTGTCCCTGGGGGAGATACCCACCAGCAGTCTTGCTTGACTATATTTGATTATTGCCTTAATAATTTGGAAAACTGTTTCATCTGACCTGCAGGAGAGCTTCTACAAAATGACTTCTGTAGGATGATGGTGGCCCCTAGTGGCCTAATTTTACATTATAATGTATGGGTAGCCCTTATTACCCACTGAAAGTAAGCTGTTTACGACCTTATTATAACTGGTTAATGTTTTTTCCCATAGGGAGACCAAGTTATAATTCTGTCATTATAACCAGCCAGTTGTTATAATGACATTCATGCACCCAGTTTCCCTTATACTGGACATGTGCCAGCTCCGGCTCTTCCCTTCCTCCCTGCATCTCCGACTTCTGACACTGGATATTCACTACACTGTCCAAAACATCATGTCGGCATGTGCCCTAAAAAAAAAACCTAACTTCCACGGTTGTAAATAAGGCTACTTCAAAAAACAAAAAAATAAGCCTTACTGTTACAAACTACCGCACGTTAGCTGTGAACTTCCGCTTCTCTGCCGTCCCACTCTTCAACACTCTGTAGGACGTGGTAAGATTTTTAAAAGTAAATAAATAAATAACTGGGCACATAGCTGTATTTTCACTCGAAAATCTTAAAAAAAAAAAGGGTAACAAATGCTTTACAAGAAGAGCCGAGCTGCCACAGACCACACTCAAATCCCAATGGTCTGCAGCTCAGCTTTGATCACAGATTCATTTATTTTGTGTAATTGTTGTGGTGAAAAATGATCCCAGCAATTATATAAAATAAAAAGATGGTGTTGTAAACCTTGGATTTACACTCATTTTGGGTGGAGCCAACAAACCCCTTGCGCTTCACTCTCGGGGTTTATGTGGCATCCCACCCCTAGGAGGTGTGTGTAAAATCCTCATTATAACTACCTACCCATCCATTAGGGATGGACGAATTGTGGATTTCAGTCAGATATCGGATCCGGATATTATCTGGTCAGTATCCGATCGGAATGATATTTTAATTGGGTTGAATATTTTAGCTCCCAATACAGGCTATTAGTAAAAAAAAAGGTTATGTGTGACAGAGAGAGAATAAAAAAAAAAACAGAAAACTTACAATCTTCAGGGAGATTGTTTGACTGTGAGAACACATCCCAGGGATCTCCATCATTGTCCCCTTCTCTCTCAATTGCTGGGTTGTCCTGTGGTAGGTTAGACTTCTGCAGCCTACTATTTGTCAGCTCTTCAATAAGCTACTTTATTACTGCTCTTGCAAAAGTTCTGCCACATTCAGTGCAAAAAAATGCATTTTATATCTCGTATCACACACAGTTGCAACAACTAGCTCCTTTGTGGATTCGAAGTGTACAAAACTCTAGTATGGCAGTTTTTAATTTGAGAAGTCCAGGAACTGTTATGCTATCAGTGCTGTGGTGGAGGACTGTTGCAGTTGGGATAACATCAGAAACACATGTGCTGTCCATGCTCAGTCTCCTGGTTTCAGTCTCGAAGGGTCTTAGTACTGTACAGACATTTTCTTCTAGTGCCCACTGTGCAGAGCTGAAAGTGCGTGTCTCACACTCAGCGGCATAAACTGTTAATGCGTGTTGCTGTTCTAGGAGCCTCTCCAACATGAAAAATGTGCTCTTCCACCTTGTTGGAACATCTTGGATAAGGCGGTGAAGTGGCAATTGAAGGGTATTCTGAAGTTCAGTCAGCTTTGCTGTAGCAGAAGCTGGATGTTTAAAATGGGCTACCATAGCCCTTCCTGTGGCCAGTAGTTCTTCTATAGAGCGTTACTTCAAGATAGAATCATTAACTATTGGCTGTAATGTGTGGGAAAAACATCCAACACTGGCAACAGCACTTAATTTCATGGCTTTAACAATATTAGGCGCATTATCTCTTACTACAAGGTGCCGTTTCATGGCAGCAATCCCCCCAGGTGTCGAGTACTTGTAAAAACTCTTTTGACAGATTTTCACCAGTGTGCTTATCAGACAGGTACTGTAGGTGAAGTAAAGCTGAATGTCTATTAAAGTTCTTATCAACCCAGTGGGCAGTAATAGGAAGGTATGATATTATTGATCACTCAGCTGTTCAGGTGTCGGTGGTAAATGCAAACGAGGTAACACAGGCTAATTCATCATTCATCTTAGACCGTAATTTATTGTACATCTCTAGTATTTTAACTTTAGAGAAGTAGCCACACGAAGGCAAACAATATCTGTGTTCCAGAACAGATATCAGTTTTTTAAAGCCCAAATTTTCAACTATGGAAAATGGCTGCTCGTCAACAGCCATCATTTCAGCAACTACATGCATTATTTCAACAGCTCTGGGATGGTCACTAGGGAAGGGGTGAGAGCGAGCGATGCAGGTTTCTATTGTTTGAAGCTCAAGTTTAACTTTCTTGGCTGGTGGCTCACACAGTGACTCAGCTTGCCTCGCTAAATCAGCTTTTGCCTTTTCTGTTTGCAACTCCGAGTATTCTGTTCTTGTCTTGTTTCTGAGGTTATTAAGCAAGCCTGAAGTGCCAAAACTGTTATTTGAAGACCCACGACTGATATATGTGGGAGTCAGGCAAAGACAGCACTTAGCTTTGAATTCATTATCTTTGTCCACTATAAAACGAGTCCATACCAGGCTTTTACTTGCCATTCAGTCGTACTGGGTCACAGCAGCACACACCGTATCTCGCGTTCAAGATTGCTCACTCGCTCATGCTGTCTTTCTTTACAGGTTTCACCGATCCTTCCACTATGGCAGAACTTACGAGCTAGTTAACAGGTGCTCAATTAAGTAATTAAGTAAGTTCAGTAATTAACATAATCCTCCATCTTAAAGGCAAAATATCTGAGCGGAACTGTTCAATGTACAATTGTTACTATCCAATCAAATTTTTCTATCGGATCTGATAACCGCCCATCCCTACCATCCATTATTCTTGATGTAATCCCAGTGTTGTGATGTCATAATCTTATAAACCTCTCTCATCTATGTCATAGCAGTGGGTTTTCAAAACAGAATGCCACTGTTATTTATTTAGTATTCTACACACCTAGAATGTGATCGTTAAAGAGGACAGGAAATCATTTCTAACTGGCAGCTGTGTATAAAGTTCTTATTCTCAGAAAGTATATGCCTTCCCCTAAATTATCCATATTTAACTGTACCTGAATAAAAAGTGGTATGAAAAACTGTATTTTGCATTGTTTTGTTTTTTATGGGCAGCATTCTTTTACAGTTCTCTTCATGGAAACTGTGATCTGGAGTTTTAAGTATGTCATGGTTTGTGCACAGAACTCTGAGCATGGTTCTGATGGGAGAGTAGCCCATGTTTAGCATTCTGAACACAAACCATGACATAGTAAAAACTCCAGATTACTGGTTCCATGAAGAGAACTGTAAAAGAATGCTGCACAAATCAACCAAACAATGTAAAATACAATTTTTCTTATCACTTTTTATTCATGTACAGTTAAATATGGATAATTTAGCAGAATGCATATACTTTCTAAGAATAAGTACTTTTATAAACAGCTGCCAGTTAGAAATGATTTCCTGTCCTCTTTAATCTCAGTACAGTATTCAAAGAACATTCCAGTTGTCACAGTTCACTGTTACTGAGTCTAGCAATCACTAGGTCTGATTGATATTTTAACTGTGGTGCTATTTTGGCCCGCTTTTGTTCAGTCCGTGTATCTTATACAATCATGTGGCTCTACTGGTAAGGTTACATTACTTGTGTTGGGGGCCGGGGTTGAACTTCTCATATCTATTCCCATACACCATAAATGACAATGCCTGATGTACAGGTGATAACCATAGTGTAATCACCTCTCCTGGTTGCTGGGGTGATGGTAAATGCCTTGAGCTGTGCTCTCGAGGTTTGCTGATGCTCTAGCAGCTAATCGAGGTGATTACACCATGGTCATCAGCTGTACTTCAGGCATTATCCTCTATATAATGTTTGGTACACTCATGCTGGCCAGTGGGAGGAGCTTAGTTTAAGTGAGCACTTGTTTTTAAAGCTATAATAAAACTGGCCAGTCTGATAGAATTTGTGGTGTCAACATCTTCTTTCTGTAGTTAAGGCTTAGAAACAACCAATTTTCAGTTGCACAGGCTTGATTGTGAGACTCAGAGGTGAAGTGGAGAGGGGGCAAGGGGAGAGAAAAGGGGGGGGTCAGGTAAACCAAGAAAAGTTTTAAAAAGGGAGACTGGAGGTGGAGGAAAGGGGGGCCTTCTAAGCATTTGAAGATAGGGCATTCAGGGACTTATGTGTGACTAAAATATGGTTAGGTAATGCTTGGTCGCTCACATGTACAAGAGAGCATTAGGTGAGATTGGAGTCCAGCTCTGAATTTACCACCCTTATTGCATTTGATGAGGTGGGGGGGCAGGTCATTTATTTACTTGGGTCCTCTAAAAGATAGGGATATTTGGGCTCTTGAGGTACACAGAGAACCATGCCTGCACCTTGGAGAAATTAGCTTCAAGTTCCTGGGTGATGGCATGGAGATTTTTACTTCTCACAGAGATGACCGCATCATCAGCATAGAGCACAATGTGGGTGTGGCAGACTAAAGGCAGATAGTTGATGAAGAAACTAAAAAGGAGTAGGCCCAGTATAGAACCTGAAATGGATGATATGCGTCACAGATAATTTTTGGATGAGTTTGAATATCTATACAAGTTTATTTCTAGTTCAGTTACATGTGTATTATTCTCTATTTGCACATTTGATATAATATCAGTTATATATTCATTGCACAGGGATGGACAGTGACAAATACGATACTGAGACTAATTTGTCTAGTGAAGTGGATGTCAATGGCAATGATAATGAGTGTAAGGATAGTAACACAGATGCAGATAATGAAGAAAATGAAGAAGAATTAGAAGAAGAGCAAAGCAGTGATTATGGGCTGTCTGGAGAAATGTATAGATTCTCTATAATGCCATATTGGTTTGAACCTCTGCTTGATGAAAAGAAGATACTGACATTGAAGGTCACGAAGACTTAAGTAAAGAACAAAGGATTTTGAGATTAAATAACAATGACTGGTAAGACTTTGGCATTTTCAGTCAAGATCCTCTTGTATAAATATTTTGCTATTACGGTATCATACTGTTTATTTATTTATTTAAGCAAAAAGTCATAATCTGGTGTTGGTTACTGGGGATTTTCATAAGAAGTGTGTAAGGAGACCAGTGAGACATGGCTGGATGTTGATAGTACTGAGATATGTACACACCCAAAGGCATAGTTATGCCTTTAGCTTCAGGGTGTGCAGTTACAGTATGTCATTATTTCCAACACTCATACATGTCATAATGCTAGCATCACACCCTGATGTTCAAACACTGCGTATGTAACATTTGTGTATGTTACTAAGAGTGGGCATATGATTGTAAACATCACTAAATTATGTAACATTATAAGGTTTAGTACAGGGGTGTCAGTACATCCTTTCTCATGCTTGTTACTCCTGTGCTTATACTTGCCAGCATTCCAAATGCTGTCCCCACAACCCTGGTACAAAGTTTTCACACTTTTAAGTCATTGGTGACTGTTATTCCCAGGTCCCGTTCTTGAACCTTTAACCTGATTTTCTCCCCATTGCACAGTTCTATGAGTAGAAAATAAGCTGCCAGGTATCTGCGCACCATTCTAGATTCTTGATGTGCTGTCTCATATCTTCTGAACCACCTGATGTGTCCACCCTACTGCAGATTTTCAGGGCATCCGCAAATATGGTCACACGTCCACAGAGGTTTTCTGCTGTGTCTGTTATGTAGTTATTGAACATGGCTGGCTCCAGCACTGACCCCTGTGGACCCCGCTCATCACATCCCTTGACCTTGAATTCACCCCATTCACCACCATCCTCTGTGTCCTTTCCGATAGACAGCTTTCCACCTATCTGGTTATAGTGTATAGTGGAGTATTGTTCTGTATAGAATTCCATCCCTTTCAAGATGCTGTTGTACCACAGTTCAAATGTCATGGAATGCTGTTCTATCCTACTGTGGTAGAACAGCATTCTAGAACCTCTAGAGGCTGCATGAGTCAGTTTCATTTTGAAAACAAAAGAACTCACAAACACATATTTCACATGGTACTATACACTATAAAAAATACAGGATGAGCAACTCTATACACAACCAGTGTGTTTTGCCTCTTCGGGATTCTGATTCCCATTGACCTCTCGAGCTTTTCTCTGGAGGTCAGAGGGAATCAGAACCCCTCTGTGGCAGAACACACTGGTTGTGCATAGTTGCCCATCCAGTATTCTCTATATTTTGACTCCCATCCATTGGCTTTCCAGATAATATACCAGCCTTCCATGAGTCACAGTACAGAACGCTTTGCTGTAATCCAGATAGGCCGCGTCCACTGCACCCCCTTGATGCAGTACCTGTGGTACTTAGTTGAAGGATTTTACTAAATTTGTTTGACATTACCTCCTTTTTGTAAACCCGTGATGCCTACTGCATCATTTCTTTAACTTTCTTTTCCCTTTTATGTTGTAATTATTTGTGTTTTTTATGCTTTATACAGGTGTTTATGTGGCAAATGCATTCCAGTGGATGAAATTCTAAACTGCTGATGTTACCACGAGATATCCCAGATTGTTGAAAGGTTAAGAGAAGAAGACAGTACCTCAGAAGGGAGTGAACTGATCACATGATGGATTCGTACCAGTATGACTTAATCAGTATGTACTGGAGACTGCTTATTATCAGTACAGACAGAAATTCTCTGATAATGCAGATTGTATCCCACATGACCATGAGTAAGTGTTTTCCATGTGATACTAATGATATAAAATGGACCCACAGGCAGAATTGGTAAAAACAAGTACTGCAACATTTTTCAAGTTCACAAAAAAAGTATACTAGCCGGCCCGGTGGCACTGAGGGTTGAGGCGCTGGATACCACACCACACCTCACGCCACGCCAGTGACCCTGGTTCAGGAATGGACTTGGGCCACCAGGGGCTGGCAGGGGAGAGGGAGGATTGAGCATCTGACGACTGCTCTCCTCTCTCTGGGGTGAGTAGTGGGGCTTGCATCACCCTGCGGTGGTGACTGGCAGAGGCCGGCTGCACTACAGTGGCATGCTAAAATTGGGGAGAGCACAGCAGGTGTCAGCACTACATGCTCAGGACGTCATTGCATGTCTGGCTCTCCATCAGGAGAAAAAAAGTGGAAAATGTGGAGGGCAATCTTCGCAGCTGATGGCCACGCCTTGTGCCCCCTGAGAGACCTGCGAGGGGCACATACCCAGTGAGTGCAAAGAGTGATAAAGCTGGCCCACTAGGGGAGAGTGGGTTAATGTGGCCCACACGCACGACCAGGTTGAGGGGCAGGGCCGGGCGTCGGAGATCATGGGGATGCTCTGCCAAAGGAGGAAAAACAGAAGTAAGATAAAAAACCAAAAAAGTATACTAAAATGTAATTAAATAATGTAAAATAGTCCTTCCACAGATGTTTTCCACCTGTTAGTCATCTGTCTTTCTTGAAAATCAATATATTGTGTGACTGTTTACCATGGAATAGATGAATTCAAAGCTCTGCAATATTCCATTACTAGATTGATCGCGCACACACACACACAATGGTAAGCTGGAACACATGAATGCATTTTTCTTCAGAGCTTAATTGGCATACGAAGAAAATCACACACACATGCCTGATATGAAGTCAGAACCTCAGTTTTATCTGATGCCACTTAAGGTGCAGTGAGTTCTTTGACAAATTGGTAGGGCTAGGTGGTTGATTTTTCATGGACATCAAATAAACACCATCAAAAGAAACTCTGAATAGTACTTGTTTTTTTAATTTTGTGTATGAGTGCAAGGGGGGATCATGAGTGTAAATAACATAAAATCATGTAGTTACTTTATTTTAATTAATGGACTGTTATTGTTTGTGTCTAGTCAAAGTCTTTTATATATGAGTTAAGGCTGTAGTCATGTTTTTGATGGACACTAGGACATAGGTGGCTTATGAATTCTGTGAGTTGCCCTGGTTGACTGGGACTTGTTTAAGCCAGTGGCGGCACTTTCTTATTGCAATGGCTAGAACCAAGTTTCCACAAATCAGGTCACAGGGATGTCTTTGCACATTTTATATATAAGCAGTAAGACACGGCTAACCTGTACCTTTAGGAGGTCATCAAGTGTAGGCAAGGCTCAACTTCCTCCACCAGAGATGGGAGTCTACAACTTTCAAGCAATCTACAATTTAACAAACTCACTTCTCATTTCCAGATGAAGGCATTTTCTCAATGCTTAGCATTGTCTACTAGGTGTGATGCTACAACCTTCAGCTTGAAGTGACTGCTACCCCACTGGGGCCGTTCCTTCATCAATCATGTCCAGTAACCAGCCTTAGCTGCATTGGGTCCATCTCCTCTTAGTGCACCAGTGGTAATGGTTCCAAAAAACTTATGAGAAGATCACTTGGTCCTCTATTCTCCAAGAATCATAGATACTCGAGTGCCTCTACTTCGAAGACAAATAGATTCCATAAAGGAGTTCAAAACACATATTTCTGATTCTTAAGAACTGGAAATAGCAACTCTTCTGATCAACACAGCATTCCACAGTTGCTCCAAGTCTTCTCAGCCTCTTCCGACTTCTGAAAATCATACAGAAATGTCTTCTACATGGTTTATGGAGCATCAAGATTATGCCCTTAGTAGCTCAGACAGAGTTCTTATGCCTCCTCAAGACATTGAAGCAGCATCTTCAACAGTTCATGTTACCAAGGCTCTGGAAAATGGACCTCGTCAGCCTAAATCATTCATCTTAACAAACTGGCAAGCATTTAGGATCATCTCCTCTTAGTATGCCCTATGCCCAGAGGACAGGCACTTCAGCAGCCATGGGTTCTCAGAGGTATCCTTCAAAGAGGAGTTTTCTTCCCTAGTGTGTTACTGTTCACACTCTCTGTGAGTTGGAGGAGGTAATCTTTCTTTTTTTGGACTTTCTATTCCCTATCGCCACACAGCTCCTCTACTGATGGTGGGAATAGAGAAAGGCCAAAGTTAAGTATACACAAGCAGTATACACTTTTCACCAAACAATGAATGGAAGGGCTTTGCCTGACATTCAATGGGAGGATTAACTCCTCCCACTCTCCCAATAAAGCCATCTCTCCTAACAATCTCCGTTCAGAGTGTTTCCAGTTCCCTCCATCCTCCCTACCTCCTCCTCTGGCACTCTTCTTTCCCTTAGTGCTGGGTCTTCTATTCCCTATCACTGCCCAGCTCTTCTACTGAGGACAGGAATAGAGAAAGGCCAAAGTTAAGTATACACAAGCACCATACACTATTTCCAAACATTGAAGTATCTGTGAATGAACTATCAAAAAGGTCATAGAAACATAGACTTTGCCAACTGATAAGGACCGCTTGGCCCACCTAGTCTGCCCATTTCCCTACTACAGGATAAGCTGCAGTCCTAGTTAACTAACAGCCTCCTTTCTGTCCTTTATCCCATTACTCTCTACTAGGCCACTGATTTACGGTGATTAAAATAAAGAAATTCCATTTTCAAGACTTGAAATTACGGGAATGGCAACTGTTCGTCTAATTTCTGGATTTTACTGGGATTCTACTGCCATTCTTTTAATGTGGATAAATAATCATAATAAAAGAAGTCTTAATATGCATACCATTAAATGAAGCAAATGGAAAATAGCACTGGAAGCAATTATAAGAAAAACACAAGTTCTGCAGATTTATTGATCTGGTACAAAACATTAAATTCCATCACATTTTTTGTTTTTACCAGTGTGAAGGTAGTCCAAATTCTGGAATTTTACATTTTTTTTTTCCGGTAAAAAATGAAAAACAGTGGCCTTGGTCCTTTATTTTGTGTTCTCAAAATCACTTTTAATAGTCATATACTCTATCACACAGGAAAACAATTATTTTATTTCATGACTCATTTACTAAGGTTAGCCAGGTTTAACATTTCCTTTACAGTAAGGTCTTGTTTCTGCCAGTTTCTACAGCTGGGTGGACTGGAGCACTGGTAGGTTACGTGATTTGCTCAAGGTCACACAGTTATTATTAAGTTCTACTGAGGTGTAAGCCTGTGATCTCCTGGGTCTCAGACTGCTGTTCTTATCTCATGAATATACAGAATAGATTTAACTTTGAGAACCAGTTTTGCAGATGGATCAATGTTTTGTAGTCAGGCATATCTGGAAAGTCAAAGTCAATGACATTTCTTCTTGAAAATGTTCAGTCTTTAGAGGAACTTGACAAGGCTGTCCTTTATCCCCATTACTCTTTACTGCACTAGAGCACTTACTAATTAAAATAATAGGCACCTGTGAAGTTGAAGGTATTAAATTAGGTAAAAACCAAAAGGTTATGACATACGCAAATTATATTTAGCTCTCCATAACCCACCCATCAAACTTCTTTCCATCTTTACTTACAGTAGAAGTTTCAAAATAAATGTTAACAAATCTGAGGCACTCCCATTATCTAACAAAATGGACCACTATATCTTAAATTGGAAACAACTTAAGGCCTCTCTATCTGGCATTAATTTCCTAAAAGTTATATTTTTTTCCCAGAAATTAATAGAATAACTCATACCAATTTGACCCTGCTTATAGAGAAGATAGACCTAGATCTCCAAATATGTCTCCCAAAACTCTGATCCACATGGGGAAAACTACAAGCAATAAATCTGATACTTGCTCTTAAGATATAGTATTTGTTTCTGTGCCTTCCCATTCAAATTCCTAGGTTATTTTTTTTTTATAAAATATATGCTTCTATAAAGAAGTTTATATGGGATGATAAAACCAGCATGTATCTCTTTGGCCAAGCCATGACAACCCAGAGACAGAGGGGAGTTCTGTTTGCCTAACTTCAAAATGAGGCACACAGCATTTATGGTCTCACAAATCATCAAGTTCTTTTGACTACAAAATAAAGACAAAATCCACAGGTTAGTTCTGTATTGAAAAGGCTTTGTTGAAAAGAAATCATCCCAGACTAATTCTCTTTTCAGATCTTCCCAACTCTCTAAAGTCTCACTTCATTCTTAGTCCTTCAGCTAAAGTAAGGCATTACATTTCTAAAGAATTAGAATGGTATTTAATCTCTTCCCCACAATGCTCTTTATGGGGAAACTGCCCATATAAATTTGAAGTGAAGTGTCTTGATTGGAAAAATTGGCAGGACAAATGACTGTAGTACTTAGGTGACCTACTGGATCCAATTACCACCTCTTTACTACCATTTTCAACACTGACCCAGAAATTCCATATGTCTATTTTGGATTTTCATCAGTATCTGCAAATAAGAGACATACTGAGCAAAACCATTAATACAAATGTGCTCCCACCTCTGTACATGTCAGTGTCAGTGGCTCAGTATGTAGCACACTGGCCTCTGAAGCTGGGAGATCAGAGGGCTGTGGGTTCAGTTCCCACATCTGGCACTTGGGTTAATATCCCAGTACTGACACTGTAGTGCAGCATGAGAGGGGTACTGCACTTCTGAGGTGCCGTCTTTCGGATGAGATGTTAAACCAAGGTCCCATCTGCCTGGATTGGTGGTAGTTCAGGTGGATGTTAAAGATCCCATGGCACTTATCGAAAAGAGTAGGGGAATTTCCCCGGTGTCCTGGCCAAATTTCCCTCATTCACTAAAAATACCACCAACAGCTTAATCTGGTTCAAGGTCAGTTGGCATTCATCTGTGTCCCCTTCCCCCAGGTCGTGCCTGAAAATAGGCAGGATTTGTCTAGTGCACTTATCCGGTCAACAAAAACTAAATAAATAAAATAAAAATACATATTTGATATTCCAAGGATCCAACATCCAACAGTATTCCAACATCACCAAGGAGTTCTCATGCACCTCCACTAATGTAGTGTACTGTATTCTTTGCAGGAGGTGTTCAGCTATTTACATCGGAGAAACTGGTAGGCATCTTGCTGACCATTTCAGGGAACATTACAGAGTGGTCAGGAATGGTGAAATTGCTAAACCCATTGTGTCCCACTTTATCTCCAGGGACCACAATGTCAATGACCTCTCTGTTTGTGTCCTTCAGCAGGGCTTCTAGGATCCTAACCATAGAAAAAAACAGGGAAGCCAAGCTGATTATCCGCCTTGGCTCCCAGCAGCCCTCTGGTTTAAATGATAGACTTATTTTCCACTAACATCTTTCAGCCTCCCCTTTTTTTCCCTATAGTCAATTTGTTTTTGTACTGGTTTATTTTTCATTTTCACCATATGTCTCCATTTCTATCTCCTTCTCACACATTTGTCACCTTTCAGCCTTCTTACAAGGCCCTGTTAATCAGTCTCTACCTGGGATCTTCCCCAGCTCTTTCTCTCCATTATGTTTTATCTTTCCATTATCACCTTTTTGTTTCACAGATTCTCTTAATCTTATAATTTATCACTTCTTCTCCTTTGCCTCCCCCTTCTTCTTTCTCCACATATATATCTCTCTCATTTTACCTCTCCTCTACACTAACTTGTTTTTTTTCTCTTTTAGATATTTCCTGAAGAAGACCTAAGGTCGAAACGTAGATTTTTAACTCTATTTTCTATTTTCAGCGTGTATTTAATATAACCATTTTGTTTTGCATATTTGATATTTACCACCAATAAAGGTTATAAAGCCATTTACAAAATGACAATTGAATCTAAAGAAAACAAAGTAAACCACCTAATCTCTAAATGGGAGCAGGAACTGAATGTCACTATTACCTCAAATGAATAGAGTGAATGCTGCAACAATACTCTAAAATCCTGTAAAGAATCAAAAGGAAGGTTAGTATAGTTCAGAATTGTACTCATTTGGCATTACACACCTTGCAAACTATATGACAATGAGTCTCAGATGAAGGAACAATATCTCATATACTATTGTCATGTAATAGGATCAAACCATTCTGGCATGAAGTTATGAAAGCATGTGAATCAATTATCAAGTGTAATATAAAACGTTCAACCAAATTTGTGATTCTAGGCATAACTGTGGATTTCTCTGGTCTCACATGTCAACAGAAATCTTGGCTGCATACAGCCTTCATTATGGCTAAACACATTATCCTCAGACACTGGAAACAAAAGGCATGTTTACACATAGCTGGATATTACACATCCGTCTGTGCCTCTTGCCCACCGCTCCACCCACACCACTTGTGACTGCTGTTTACACAAGAGAGTTATGCTTTGTTGCAGGGTGGCAGACATTATGTCTGACATTTTGCATAGCATGACTGCTGGGGCTGGGAGGTACAGGACTGGCACTGAAAGCTACCATCCAAGCAGGCAGGTGGAAGCTGTTTTTGTGGCTATAAGCTACCCTTTGTGAAGCATTGAAAAATATGTTAGTATTTAATTTACCCTTCACTGAGTTTGAATTGAAGTAGTGAGCTGACCTCTGTAGTTGGAGGAGGGGAGAAGATCTCTTTCACTTTCAGGAATACGAACATATGAATCTTCCAGCAGAAACAGGACTCATAGTCTATCAAGTCTGTTCAAATGTGCAGCTAGCACTCTTGCATTGCAGCTGCCCCCTCCCTCCCTCCCCTCACAGTTACCTCCCCCAGTCTGTCCCATCCCCTTTTAAACTGCCCACTGTCTTACAGAGTACCACCTCCTTGGGGAGAGTGTTCCATTTAGTCACAACCCTCTCCATGAAAAAACGTCTACTCATCTCTCTCCTATATTCCCCCCCTCCAATCTTAGATCACACCATCTCATGACTTCTCCCCACCTCAACTTAAAGACCCCTTCTGTACTTGTCTTGTTTATCCCCTTCAAGTATTTAAAGGTCTCAATCATGTCCCCAATCCCTCTTCTCCTTCAGGGTGTGCATATTTAATTCACTCAACCTGTCCTCATAGGATTTATCCTCCAATCCCTTGACCATCCTAGTTGCCCTGTGCTGTACCTCCTCCAGTAAACTGATATCCCTCTTCAGGAACGGACACCAGTACTGCACAGAGTACACAGTACTCCAAGTGTGGCCTGACTAGTTACCTGTACAGAGGCAGGATCACTTCCCTTCTTCTGGAAGAGATTCCTCTCACAATACACCCCATCATCTTGTTGGGTTTAGCTGCCGCCTTTCTGCACTGAGCTGAGTTTCTCATATTCCCCGTTATAACCACCCCTAGATCTTTTTCCTCCTTGGTGGTACCTAACTGAACCCCTGCCAACTGGTAGCTCCTCCCCGGGTTCCTTGCTCTAAAGTGCAGATCCTTACACTTCTTTGCATTGGAACCCAATTGCCACATTTCTGATCATTTCTCTAGTTTAGTCAGGTCATTCTGTAGCCCCTGCCACCCTACTATGTCATCCACCACCACTCCATCTTGGTGTCATCAGCAAACAGACTGATCTTACTCCTGATGTCATATGAGATATCTGCTATTAATATCTCAAACAGTACCGGGCCCAGTACTGAACCCTGTGGAACCCTACTTGTCACAGCCATAGGGGATGAGAGTTCCCCACCATCACCACCACCCATTGCTGCCTCCACTTCAGCCAGTTCACAATCCAGTTTATCATCTTTGTCCCCACCCCAATATATTCCAACTTTCTCCCCAACCGCCCATGAGGCACAGAATCAAAGGCCTTGTTGAAGTCCAAATACAGGACATCCACTGCATGGCCCTTATCCAGTTCCCTCATCACCCAGTCCTAATACTCAACTAGGTTGGTCTGACAGGATCTTCCTGAGATGAACCCATGTTGCTGACCATCCTGGAGTCCAGTGTCTTTCAAAAAGGTTGCTAGCCTCTCTTTCAGGATTGTCTCCATTAGTTTTCCTATAATGGATGTGAAGCTTACTGGTTTGTAATTGCCTGGTTCATCCTTTGGGCCACTTTTGTGGATAGGCACCATGTCAGCCATCATCCAATCTTGTTATGCATCCTGTGTCCAGGGAAGTAGTGAACAGGTTCACCAGTAGTCCTGACAAGACCTCCGCCAGCTTTTTCAACACCCTGGGGTGAATGCCATCTGGTCCTGTGCCTTATCCACCCTCAGTGTCTTCAGACCCTCTAGCACCCTGCCCTCTGTAATTACCACATCTGTCACACCCTCGCCCCTTGACCACCTTCCCCATCCCCTGAGGTAGCTGCCCACCCTTCTCCTTCATGAACACAAAACAGAAGTACTCATTTAGTGCTTCTGCCTGCTCTGCCCCATTCTCCACCCCCAATCCTTACTAATCCTCACTATCTGGTCCTGGTAGCAACTTCTCTTCCTTATATACCTGAAGAAGTTCTTTTCCCAGTCCTTGCTACCCTGAGCCAGCCTCAGCTCTCTGGAAGACTTGGCCACCCTGAATAGTCAATCAATCAATCAAAATCTTTATTGAACCAGGCAAACACCATTGAGCAGAACTCCTTTTCAAGGTGGACCAGGGTGAATACAAGTACAAGATAACAGGGTAATATGCAGAAATAACAATACACAGGCTTGATTAAAAACAAGCATGGATAATACATTGTAAGGAAATGCAGGATAAGTGTCACAATGATTTACAGATAAGAAACTGGGCTAACAACAGTAATACAGATAAGGTCAGCAACAGTGAAAAGATGGGGTGACAGGAGCCATGAAGAAGAGACTGAGGACCCTGAAGCACCATGAAGAACAGATAGGCCCTGAAGCACAGGTAGGGGGATGGAATGGGGCAGTGGAGCAGGGAGGAGATGGAGGGCAAGTAGGTCTGAGGCCAATGGGGGGGTATGAACCGGGAGTTCAGAGGTAAGTGAGGAACCTGATGAAAGAGATTAGACAGGGAGTGCAGAGTGAGGGACTAGTGGGTATACTACTGAGACAAGAGCAGTGGGTAAACTGGTTATCTCCTTGGACTTCTTCAAATACACTTCCCTGTCCTCTCCCCTACTGGATTTCTTGAACCTCCTAAATGCTGATTTTTTTGCCCTCACCCATTTGAAGACCTTCCGATTCAACCTGCTTGGCTTCTAAGCCCTTCCTTTCTTGCTCTGTCTTCTGGTGCATGACCCCTGTAGCTGCCATCAGCCCTAATTTGATCATTTCTCATTTATGGCTTGCATAGAAGCATGGATTAATTCCTGTCAGGTGTCTTTCCAAAATTTCCCCCATCTTGTCAAAGTCAGCATGTCTGAAGTCAACCATCCTGGTTCCTGTGCTTACAGCTTCCTTGCCCATCCTAAGCATGAACCACACCAAGTGGTGGTCACTGCCAGCCAGAGGGTTCTCCATCACCAGCTCCCTTACAGTCTCCTCATTAGACAGTACTAGGTCCAGAGTTTTATCCAACAGAGTTGGCTCAATAACCATCTGTGTCAGGAAGGTATCCTGGAATGCTTCCAGGAGTATTTGCTCCTCTATACACCAAGGTGGCTGGGGTGCTCCAATCCATCTCTGGTAGATTGAAGTCCTCCATGATCACAGTGTTTCCATTCCTACAGACCCTCCTAATCTGCTCCACTAACTCCATGTCCAAGTTCTCTGCTTGTGCTGGTGGCCTGTACACCACTCCCATCCACAGTGTCCTACTTTTTGAATCCTGGAATTGTAACCATAATGCCTCTGTTCTACCCCTCTCCCCCTCTTCCCTTGCACATTTTATCCCCTCCCTTACATAAATTGCCACCCCTCCCCTTCCCCTTGTCCCTATCCTTTCTTTATGTCCTATACCCCAGGATCATCAAATCCAAATCTTGATGCTGGGTGGCCCATGTCTCCATGATGTTTGCAATGTCCACCATCCCCACTGCCAAGAGAACATGTAACTCAGCTGTTGTGTTCCCCAGGCTTCTTACATTTAGGGAGACACTCCTTCAACTAGTTCCCTTCACTTCCCTTTTTTGAAACTGTTTATCCCCATCTTTAAATCTCTCTTGTGAATCTTCCCTGGTACCATCCCTGCTAGCATGGGGTGTAAGCTTATTCGGCTCCCCTCTCCAGCAGCCCTGCATACCTACTGCACACTTGCCTCCTCATACACCTAGTTTACATCCACCTTAGCTGCTACGTAGTCCTCCAGCCTCTGTTTCACAACCCCCTGTCCCACCTTACTCAAGTGTAATCTGTCCTCTGCTAATAGGTCACTGTTGTCCCAGATGTTACCCCAGCCTGCCACAAGCACGTACCCTATGGTTTGACAGCATGCTCCCAGCCAAGAGTTGAACTCCTCTATCCTTTCTTTCCTTGCTGTGCTTGCCCTGGGTACTGGGAGCACTTTGGAGAAGGCCACTGATCTACTTGCCTCCTCACACAACTTCCCCAGTTCCTCAAACCTCTCCCTTACCAACTAGACTGCATTAACCCCCAAATCATTTGTACCCAAGTGCACCCCTACATGCAGTTTTTCACTTTCTCTCCTTGCACACCTGAGAATAGTCTATCCCTCCACACCCACTGTCAATCCAGGTACTGATTCCACCCATATTCAATTATGTTGCTCTTCTTTACTTCCCCATCTGACCCCTTTAAGGACTGAGTCCCCAAGCACTAGGACTCCATCCACCTTCTCACATGCTATGCCCCCCAACCCTGCTTGCTGAACTATCCTTTCTGCTATGCCCCAGCCTCTACCACAGACTCACCCTTTCCCCTATCTCCACCCTCAATCCTCTCCCAGCATCATCACCCTCCTTCCCTTCCTTGCTTGGCCCATTGTTCCCTCCTGCTTCTGCTGCTTTACTCCCCTCACCCTCCCCTTTACCCTATCCCTTTTCCCTTTACTTGTTGACCTCTTCTGCCAGACTGTTTCCCCTGTGCTTTCATAACACCCTTCTCCTCCTGTCCCCTCCCAGACAGCCCCTCCCTCATCATCCACCATTGAAGTCAGCACCAGGAACCTATTACCTGACCCTGGACTTCTACTGTTTGCTTCTCCCCTCATGTTATCCTGAGGTTCCCCATTACTGTTTCTAAAAATGTTTACCATGTTCCCTATGCCCTTCCTTTTCACTGATTCTTTACCCCTGGATCCTCAAGAAGGTGGCCATCCTGTTCCACTGACCACACCCACTCCCCCAATCCTTGCTAACTCCCTTCCTAGCCACTGTACCTCTGCCTCCAGTCCCCTCAGCCTATGACAAATGGGACACGCCCATAACTTCCATAATGTGCCCATCCAGATAGTAGCTCCATATCCATTGCAACTCACTATTCTGCCCATCCTGGTTTGTTTGCATTCCTCCTACCCCCTGTACCAGTCCCCTGTCCCCTGCTGCCAATCCCTCCCATGCAACCTTATTACACCCCTACTGCCACCTTCACTAGTGTGCCACTCTGTTGTCCTATCAGCCTGTATTGCTTCCTTCAGCACATTTTTCTACAGCCCACACACAAACACTCCCCTATTATGTACCAAGTTCTACTTTCCCCTTCTGATCACATAATACAGTCTATCTTGTAAATGCCTAAAGGAACAAACTATAAAATCACTTGGTTATAAGAAAAACATTAGACCATAAAAAGTATGTCTTATAATTGCCTAAGGAAACAGTAGAACTATAAGATTACTTGGTTATAAGATAAATAATAGATCATAAAAGTCACCTCACCCAGCCCCCACACAATCCCCTTCATTTTTATGTACGACTTTCTACTTCCCCCTTCTGATCACTTAATACAGTGTATCTTGCACTTGCCTGAAGACTATAAAATAAATTGGTCATAAGATGAGCAACAGAATACAAAAAGTCACCTAAAAAAGTCAGAGTGTTTTCCTTGATGCCTCAGTGCTCTAGGAAGAGTTCTTGTTAATTGCTGGATATTAGAAGTGTGCAGAATATAAAATTCTGCCCCATGGAATACCCACAAAATGACCATTCCAATTCTGTGGAATTTCAGAAAATTTTTAATTTCAGTTATTTCTCTGTACTTTTAAAATTGCATGTCAAAATAACACCACATTTGGTACCTAAGTAGAACCCCATGGCATACAAACATGTACAAAATTTCAGAGTTGTAAATGGAAGTGGAGTTATGGGTGGCCAAATATTTAATCAAAATGTAATTGTCAGTTATTTTGAGATAATTTTAAAATTTCTTCTCAAAATTTCTCCACAATATCAGGATTTAGAGAAGCACATAGAATGCATATATGCACAATTTTGTAAGTGTCAAGTTTTAATGGCAAAAGAGTCATAGGTAGTCAAATATTTTGCCAACATCTGGATTTCTGTAATTTTAGTATAACTTTGATAGTATTCATCAAAATATTTAAAAAAAATGTCAGGTATAGATGTTATCACTACATTTATATATGCACATAGTTTCAGATTTCTAGCTTTAAATTGGATTGTGTTATAGCCTGACAAACATGTTGCCAAAATGTAAGTTTTGGTTAGTTCCTTCTAATTTTAAAACTACATATCCAAATTTAACCAGAGTTGAAACATTTAAACTACTGTACAACACGGTAATTTCTGAAAAAGTTCATATTTTCAGTTTTAAATGGGATTACATTAAAATTAGTAAAACTTTCACAATGTTTAAAAATTTAATTTAGCAAGAATGTAAACTATAAATTTATAAACCCCAGAAACTTTAAAACTAGAGAATGCAATACCATTAAATTTGGCAGGTTTATAGACCTTACAAGGAGACTGTGTGTGACAATTTTATTATTTGCTTGCTATGAGAAACTGCAAAATAACATCCGTACTTAAATTCAAATCCCATGAGTCTTTGTGAAAATTGCAGAATTTCATGAAAAATTCCAAAAAACTGGAATTTTCGGATTTCACCCAGCCTTATCTTGGGGGTTCTGATTAACAGATGGGGTATAAGAGACAGGTAGCGCAGGGGGTCACCAGGTTCAGGAGTTAGATGCACAGTTTCACCAAGAAATGGAAGCTGAGCTGGGTAGCACAACAGTGGTAGACCTCCAGGTTGGAGCAAGAAAGCACAGTGTCAACAATTGCAACCTGAATGCAGGATATTTAGAGAGCACATCCAGTAAATTTATGATCCAAGGAACCTGGTGTACATGCAAATCTAGTATTTAGAGGTACTCAAAAAGATGTAGAGGGGGAAAGACAGTGTCTTGGGCAGTAGGAAGGAAGCATCCTAGCTATTCCAACAGGGTAGGTTGATAGGAAAAGGAGTAGGTGACTCACATTTTAAGGAAGTTTGTCACTGTAAAGAACAAATAGGATATCAGTGGGATTAGTAGTTCTACTGCGTCAATTTGACTGCCAAAATAGAAGTGGGGGTAGTCACCAAGTGAAGAATAGCAGGACTGCAAAAAGCTCAGCTCAGCTTATCAAATGAAGTAGTGGTAAGTGCACTGTAAATGTTAAATTCCACAAAACTAAATTCTGGATGATTCATCTACAGAATATGCTATCATAAATATGTGAGAACAAGTTACTAATAATTTTTTTTTCTTCTGCAAACTTAAAACTGCTTAACCAATATATCCAGCTGTGTTAGACACCAGGATACGTGGACTATGGATATGGAGGACAAATGTTAACTCTATGCATGCAAGAGCAGAGAAGTTAGAAATATTCACATTTTTGATAGTTTCCAGAAAGTTGTGCAAATATTTACATAGTAAAGTTTTAAACCCCTGTAACTTAAAAATCTCTGATCTAATTCTTTCCAAATTTAGGTAATTTTATAAGCACTACAAAAAGGTTATCCATACTAATTTACATGTCTCGCTCCATAGGTGCCTGAGTTATATGTAGATGAAATTTGTTTATGAAATTTCCTGAAAAACATAAAATGACAGCTTTTGAGCACATATCATTTTGAGACGATGCATCATGTTGTTATGAAAATCTTGCACATTGTTAGAACACCTATCAATATGAAATCATGCCAAATTTAAGATTTCTGACTCAATAGATGGTTAAGGTATGTGCAGATAAAAAATGTTCTTAACATTTCACATAAACAATAAAATGACAATATTTGAGCACCTGTATGTTTGACACTTCCCCACCAAATTACATGATATTTGACAAGGTTGTGGCCACTCTCTCAAAGAGGATATATTCTAAATGTCAATGCTCTAGCTTGAACAGTTATTGAGTTATAACCACATTACTAAATGTTAACAATTCCACTACATTTTGACAAAATTCCACAAACGTTCACGAAATTTGTGAATTTTCATCCAAATTCCATGGATTCTGAAGTTTGCCTTTCTGCACAGCTCTACTAGATATGCCAATGGAGAATCTTCCCACAAGTAAAATGTTTATTTGACAGTTCTGTGGCAGAAAAGAAAATGGGGTCAGGACAGAAAAGCAAATATGGGTGGGCAAAGTACATTGAGAAAATCTGAAAGAAAGCTGAGTATTGGTTCCTGAAAATGCTATCAGCACAATGTACCGAAAATGACACAGAGAGCTCTGGGGATCAAAAACTCAGCATTAGGAATTACTGGCAGCCCAGTATGTTACAGTACTTCTGTTTTCCCCTGTTGTGATATCATTTCCAGAGCTAGTGTCTTATAAAATGGATTCTTGCAGCTATTAAGTGTGGGGGAACTAAATGTGCTATAATTCTGTCCCCCAAAAAGTCACTGGTTTTGTCAATAGATTATTTAAACCAGATTTCCCTTGGCAACAATATCAAATACCTTTCTTTTTTTGTGTGTTATTGTAGTTCCTCTTTAAAAAATCGATGTGTCTTATGTCATCTTCACAGCTTTAAGTACCTTATAATGAATTAGTCACACTACAATACAGTTGTGGGGCCTGGCTCTTAGTATTGAGGTATTGAAACTCTGTCTCTTTATATCCTTGGTATTTAGTATGTCAGAATCTAGGTGAGGTGCCTTGAGAAAGGATGGCCTTACATGCGTGAAATGTGTCAAGCAGTTCTTATTCCTGTGGGGCCTTTTTAACTTTTTTATGTAGAGCACCAAATAAAATATTCTGAACACTGTTTCCATGTCTATGGCATCTATGGTGGTGAGTGCCCTGGCTTTCTGCTTGCTACTGTCGACGTGTTGCTGTCAGCACCCATTTCATGATGCAGTCTTTTTTTGCTTTGCATTCAGACTGTGTTTGAGATGAGCACAGGTAATGTGCTGTATTGCTTAAAACCAGCTTCCTTTAGGTTAAAGCTCTTTGGTACTGCTCTTTTTTGACTTGTATAGCATGTCATTAGAGGGAACACCCAACTTAAGTTACCAGCAAAGAGCCCCACTGAAATATATCAATCAACTGCTCTTCCTGGCTGCTACTGGTTAACTTGCTACTGCAACAAACTGTAGACAATTTACTGTAGGAAAATACAAGCTCCCTTAATATGCTATTTTATGTTTTTAATGAACTGGTGAAAGTTGCCCTGAAATTATAGCATCAATCATGGAACACTGTGGGCTGGATTTTCAAAGCCCAGAGAAGGACGCAAGGTGCTTGCATCAAAGATGTGTGACATAACTGGCACCTTGCATCAAAAGATGAGAAGGGAAATATTCAGTAAAGCAGCCTGCATCAAACAGGCTGCATGTGGCAAAGGAAGTTTGCACCAGCCGTTCACCACAAAATAGACTGTGGCATGGCACTAGGGGGCTTACAGCAGATGCAGGCTGCCATATCCCCTAATGCGGCATTCAAAAACCCTCCCAGAGGACAAAGGCCTAAATACTTTTAGACCAGCCAAAAGCTGTCCAAATAGTACTTAGACATCCTCTGGGAGGGTTGTCAACTGTGCGACACTGTGTCGGTCCCCTCAAGCCTTGAGCCACCTGTAAGTTGAAATAGAAGAATAAATGAAATTCCTGGTGATCCTGTGGTTCCTCACAGTCCGTACATGCCAAGAATGTAAAGTACTGTAAACAAAGAAGTCATTGATTAGTGTGCAAGGTTCCCTCCCATCCTGATATGCCCACTATGTACCGGATTATTAATAAAAAGTCAGTGATTAATGCTCAAGGTTCCCCACTCTCCAGCCCGATATGCTCAAATATGACACCATTGCCATGGTCTGTACCTGGTGACCTATTGGTCCCCCACCCCTGCAGGTAGTGCCCACCACCCCGCTCCCCCCATCCTGAACCCTGATCTGGCAAGGTTCCTCCTCCCCAATATGCCTGCTATGTAATGGATTATAAAAAACAGTCAGTGATTAGTGCAAAAGGTTCCCCACCCCCCAGCCTGATATGCCTAAATATGATACCATTGCCATGGTCCATACCTGGTGGTCTAGTGGCCCCCCCACCCCAACAGGTAGTGCCCTCCACCTCACTCCAGCCATCCTGAACCCCTGATCCAGCAACCAGAACAGCCCTCCTCACACCACCACATCCAGCTGCTGAATGAACTGTCTGCGCACATACAGAATACAGTATGCACTCTCACAGTTCATTCATCTGCCAGCCATGGTGATGGTGGTGGTGTGAGGATGGCTGTCCTGGTCACTGGATTGGGGTTTGGAATGGGGGAGTTGGGTGGTGGGCTTTACCTGCTGGGGTTGGGGCCACTAGACCAAGTACATACCATGGCAATGGTGTCATATTCGGGCATATCAGGCTGGGGGGTGGGGAACCTTGTGCACTGACCACTGACTCTTTTTCATAATCCATCTGCCACAGGCTCCTCGTGGCAAAAAAAAAACACACACCTCAGCTGGAGGTTAGTGAAGCAAAAATAGTGTTTTAACCACACATTATAAGAAAGCCAAAATTACAAAGCTCCATCAGAATTGCTGTGCACCTCGACCAGTTTCATACACATTAGTACGTCATCATGAGGGTGTGTTTGCTAAGTCTGTAACAGGCATTAAAAATGGTTCTCGTAAAGTGACAGATTCAATATTACAACAGTGCAATGAGTTTTAAAGTGCTCAACAGTGTCATTCAGCATGAACCTAAACTGACAGCATAATAAATATGAATGTCAATATAAATAACACCCTGTAACTTAATACCAAACAATATCTAAACCACAGAGGACAATTTATAATTTACAGTAAATACCAATCATCTTCAGAAAGATTCATTTCATAATGTATAAATACCAGCTCCAATAGCTTGGTCCTGTGGAGCTGGAATTGTTCATTTTGCTCCTTGTGGCAAAGGCAATCAGTCCCCCATCCCCAATCCCCTGGTAATCTACAGAACACTCCTCCCTGGTGGTCTAGTGCCCCCGCCCCTATCCCCGATGTCCCCATAATAACAATTGACATCCCCCTTCCCTGGTGGTCTAGAGGTCCACTCTCCGATCCCTGATTGCACTCAATAAATAATAAATATGTATTTAATCCCCCATACCTAGTAGTCTAGTGGTCCCCCTTCCTGATCTTGGATGTGCCCTTTACTGAACCTAATAAATAAAGCCCATATCTGGTGATCTAGTGGGACCCACCACCCCACCCCAGTGGGTATTGCCCACCAACCCACTCTCCTCCATCCAGCATTCTGAGCCAGAAACCACCACAACCCTCCTCTCACCACCATGGCTGGCTGCTAACTGACCTGTCAGTAAACAAGTACTGCATAATACAGTACACGCTCATTGATTCACAGCTGTATGGGGGATTAAATATATATTTATTTCAATGGGCACAAATGGGGATCAGGATGGGGGCCACTAAACCACCATTGATGGGGCTGACATTAATGAATATTATGGGGACATCTGCAAAAAGAAAATCATTCATCAGTATCTTTTGTGGCAGATTTTGTCCCCACCCAACCCTCCCACTCAGCACCCATCACCCCACAGCCCCCAAGCCCTTACTTATCCACGGGGGGTTTAATGCTATAATCCTTTCTGGACCACAGACACATCTTCACTCTACAATGCTGGACCACAAACTGAAATTAGAAATGTGATTCAATGTATTTCAATGGGGTTTTGAACTTAGTAACATAACTTGGCCATTTTTCAAATTTTTTTCTCAACATTTTCAACATATCTTTTTTGGGACACCACCTCATGAACAATCATCAGCATCATCAATCTTTTTATTGTTGAGCTTAAAAAGCTATACACAATTATATAACTACATACAGATATTATAAAAACACATCAAAAACACATCACTACATCTATAAAATCATCCTTCAGGGATATTATCCCTACTACATACCCTGTAAAAAGGTTTAACAGGGCGTTGTTCAAACTTATTGCTAGGAATTTCAACATTCTATACTTTAATCATTCACCTATTTTCTTATCTTACTCTATATAAAAATAGGTCTAAGATGTATTTAAAGGGTTCTTTAAGTTACACCACCATTCTCCAGGTTTGTTAAAGGAGTAATTTATTACACACGCATTCAATTATTCTAATTTCTATCCATTACCTGGATTATGTTATTGCATACCAGAAGCTCAGAGATTTAGTTGTGTAACCAATAATTCTTTTCTTTTTCTTGTTGAAAAAAATTTGGAAGTTCTATTCACTGCCCACTGATCAGCTGTGTTTATTATGATTGTTGTTAAATCTTCAAAACTAATTGTATATCTGGGACCAAGAAGGTGACTTAAGCAATAACTCCTTTCATAGGTGTACCAGGAGCATTCCCATAAGACATGTTTTAATTCTTCTATTCCCCCTAGTGCACAATTGCATCTTTCATTTTCAAGTGACAATTTCTTATGTCTGGTATTAAGCACATCGCTGGGGAACTTTCAAACTTATAACTGATAATTATTCTACGAAGATTCAAGTCTGTCAAAATGTCCAAGTATGGTTTATACCCAAATCACACATTGTATTTGTCAAAACATCTAGAGTAACGTGAGTTACTTATGGAAACCAGATCCTTTTGGTTCCACCAATTTAAGATTCGTTTATTTATATACTTTTTATACTTGAAGCTTATTGACACACCTTTTTCTGTTAATATTTTCAGTTTTCGGAGATTATGTGTTTTCAAACTTTCCAAAATTTTGGGATACCAGAACTTTGTGTTCATATAACCTAAAATAAACCATTTTCTTTTTTCTTTAAGGCATTCATATGTAAGATGGCCTTCTGGTAGCTTCATAATTCTTAACCAGAAGGATATCTTACTAGATTGTAAAAATGCCCTAATGTTGTTAATGCATAACCCCGCTCAATATATGCAGCTGGGCATGAAAAGCCCAGTCCCAAGGTTTTCTTCAGTAATTTATAGGCAGAAATGGTCAAATCTTCCATTCTTGTAGTTTCCCATACTTCTGGTCCATAAATAAGTTGTGTAAAATATTTAGCTTCAATTGAACTTATTAATGGTTTGAAGGTTTGTCCCCCATATCGATAATTAAATTGGTCCAGACCTTTAGCTGTTTTGTTTAGCTTCTCTCTAATAATTTCACTATGTTTTCTATGTACAATTACTTTGGAGTGCTATCCCATGTAATTGTAATTATTTACTACTTCTATTTTTTGGTTTCCTAAGATCCATTTATTTGTATGTTTAGTCTTTGTTCCAAATACAACAAGTTTAGTGTTCTGTAAATTATTTTAACTGTAATTCTTCTGACCTTTTATAAAGCACATCTAACTTTTTTTGTAGTCCCAATTTTGTAAGTGAAAATACAACAAAATCATCTGCATGAGCTAGAGCAGGGCAGAAAGTTCCATTAATTTTTGGTGAATTTGAAATGCATAATAACTGGTCAGTGAGTAAAATGTTAACATACAGAGAGAATAGGGTAGGGGCAAGAACACAACCCTGCATTACTCCCTTATTAGTATTGAAAAATGCTGATAGATGTACTGAATAACCTATTCTAACTTTTGCCCATGTCTGGCAATATAAGTTTTGAATAACAAAAATCAAAATTTTATCTATTCCTCTGGCTAACATTAACTGCCAGAGGATACCCCTTGAAATGGTATCAAACACTGCTAAAAAATCTATTTATAGAGTATAGAGTTTTTGTTTGCTTAAGTGTATACATTTTTCAGCTCAGTGTTGAAAAACAGATATTGTCAATGGTACAGTAATTTTTTCGAAAGTCTGTTTGTAATATGGATAGCCCTCCTGTTAGCTCTATTTCTACCCATAGTTTTTCTAAAATAGTTCTAGGGAACATTTTCAAGCTTATGTCCAACAAACTAACGGGAAGATATATTGTGGGGTCCGCAGTACTTCCCTTTTTTATTAATAGGTACTATACTGTAGATGCCCTTTTCTAGGATTCTGGATATTGGTTTTCCTTTATACACTTATTAAAGTATATTGTAAATATCTTGCCCCATGAAGTGGAAGTATTGAGATACACTTTGGTAGGAATGCCATCTGGCCCTGGTGCTTTATTTAATTTTAAGGCATTTATTGATCTTAGTACTTCTTGCTTTATTATTATCGGATTTATATATCCCACAGAAGACTGCTTACTTCTTCCTTGATTTCTGAATCCCAGAATATCTCTGTAAAGTGCTTGATCCATTTTTCTTGATCTACATAGGTGTCTATCATCAATTTGTCACTACCTCTAGCAACAAGGTTCCAAAGTTTTTTTTAATATTATTCATATTTAGAGCATCAAGCATATTCTGCCATTGTTTTTTTATAATACATGACTTTTTTATGGACAATTAGCAATTTATACTATTTGTTGCTATAATTTAGTTCTTTCAAGGTACTAGAGATTTTTTTTAGCTTTATAAGAGAGATATTTTTGCCTTATTTTTCTTTTCAGCATCTTACATTCATTATCATACCACCCATCATGGTGTTTGTTTAAATTTTTTATAGATTTGACCATTACTTCCAATTCTGTTCTAATTATTTCAAATAGGTCTACTGTGCTTTTATTCAGTTGATCAAATGAGTGCACATATAAACAGACTGTAGCTAATGTACGAAATGATTGTGAAACAGTGTTCCAGTTTTTCAGTTGAGATTCTAATGTCCATATTATCTTTTTATTTGCACATATTTCTGTAACATGTCCACCCAATTCATTGCCCAACTGATAATTGAATTTATTTTCAAAGTTAGTTAATGCCAAAGGTAAATGGTCGCTTTCTGTTCTTTCTGTAATTCCTCCCAGTATAAGTCTAAACCATTCCATAGGGCATAATCAACCACTGAAACCCCTTTTGTTGATATATACGTCCATTCATCACTTGTGTCCCCTCTTAGTCTCCCATTTAATGGATATAAATTATATTACTTCATAAATTGAATACATTTTCACCCTGCAATATTAATTTTAACATCCTTTGAGCTTCTGGCTGGCATATTATTTAGCCTATTGTTGTATGCAAAAAAAGAATTCTCTGTATATCCGCATATTTGCCTACTCTAGCATTAAAATCCCCAAGTACTAATATATTTATATGTGAAAACTTAGTATACAGTTCTTGAAGACACAGATTAAATTTTTCCCACAAGTTCTTATCATAAAAGGTGGAGTTCCTGGGTCGAATGTAGCAATTTATAATAAGAAATTCCATTCTACTATTTTCTATTAAAATGCAGATCATATTATTATACTTGCTAATACATTCTATTTTTTTGAATATCCCAATCTTTACAAAAGTGGCTTGTCCTCCTGAGCATCTCCTAGATTTCTGTGTTTTTATACCAGCAGCTTGATAGCACTCATACCCACTTAGACTAATATCACCCTCTGTGCCTTGCCATGTTTCTTGGAAGGCAGTTATGTCATGTTTCTTAATAAAGCTAATCCAATCCAAGTCAGCTAGTTTGCAGCTCCATCCAGAAATATGCCAGGAGATAATTTGAAATGATTCCCTAATTTGTTCCTGTTTACTGGAGGTTACTGGAGAAATACTCAGGTTATAATTCTGTCAATCATAGCATCCTGCTAATGCCTGATACCTGTTACCACTACTATTTGCTGTCTTGCAATCAGCTCCTAGTATGTAACCTTCAACTACATATAACCCTAGGCTATCCAACTGTTCATATTTTGCTATCCAACTGTTCATATTTTTCAGTTATCATGTCAGCAACATCCTTTCTGTTGAGTGTAAGACTGATTTGTGACCCTTCTCCTATACTTTCTACTTTTTTTTACTTATTATTTTTCCACACCTTACATCCCCTCAACCATCTCTCCTTCCATGCTGAAGGAGTGACACCCTCCACATCTATACCGGCCATCTGGGTCTGCCCCTAGAGTGCTACACTCACTGCTTACTGGGCCCAATTAGATGTCCCAGATTACCCCCCGGGTGGAGTGAGGAGAGATATCCCCCTTAAATCTCCTCTCATCCTCTGCAGCTAGCTTGCACAGCAGGATCTGCCCTTGGTCAGCTTGATGGTGAGACTGGCTTCAGAGGACTTCATCCAGGATGCTGAAGGGCATTTTCCTCCAAGTTTCTCCACCCCTGATGCCAGCGTGCAATGGGAACAAGGAATCAGGTGCACATTAAGACATGCATCCATCTCAGTTCCTGCCAGTGTCAACCCCTTTGTGTTGCTGCTTGTGCTCCCTTATGCAAGGACCTCCCCTGGTGACCCAGAAGATGGTGATCTTGCAGCAGAGTAAGCTGCACATCCCCCCCTGGAGAAGGACAGCAAGCCATTGGGTGCTCAATCCTTCTCCCCCGGCCGACCCACTGCTGACCCAAGTCCATTTCCGAACCTAGGTCACCAGCATAGAGTGAGGTGTGGCGTCCAGCGCCTCAACCCTCAGTGCCACCAGGCCGGCATTTTCTACTTTTATATTACTCCTTCCTTCTAGGGGAATTTGCAAAATATTTTCCAAGAAACTGGTAATTATACCCTGTGACTTGCTGTTTGTTTCATTAGCTTGCCTAGTTAGTCCAAACAGACATAGCTGTGTGGACTTCCCTTTGTCTAACTGCTCTGTCCTTGTGCTTTCCTTAACTATATTAAAACATTGTCTATTTGGGAATGTAACAGTAAACTCTCCACTTTGAAAAGAATCAGTGTTAAGCCACACTTAATAGGCCATTCTAGGGGAATAAAAGAGTACATCTACTATTATTGCAAACTCTAATTGTATAGTTCTAATTTTGGCAATATCAGCTTCTTTGATTTCAATATCTAGGAGGAATCTTAGAGTTTCTAAAAGCTCCAGTTCAACCTCCTCTTTATCTATTCTAATCCAATCAGTTGGACTCATAAATCTGATAATTGGGAGTGTTGTTGGTTCTGTCTTCTCCAATTTAAGGAGATTGTGCATCTCTGATTGTGGAGTGAATCCAATCAGCTTATTCCATTGTTCATCTATTGTATAGTCTGACTTCCCTTTTGGGTCCAATTTATTGTTGTTCCCAATTAAAGTGTTCAATTGCTTTATTTCATCCCCAATTTGTTCAAATTGTTCATAAATTGATTAGAGTTAGCTATTAGTCCTGAATGTCTTTTAACTCTTGTTTTGAATAGTATGTCTCTTTTGTAGTTTTAACTTTTCAACAATATTCCTTATGAAGCTGTTTATCCCCTGTTACAGGTACATCTGTATTGATTTTTTTCTTGTTGCTATTATTGGATTAGTGTGACTTATTCTCATCCCCTAGGCCAGATATGTTTTCCTTAGTCCTCTCCTTTTTCTGTGTTTCAGATTGTTTCCTTTTCTTAATTTTATTTTTGTTTTTTGTTTCCCTGCTTTTAGGGTGTCTGGGATTATAATTGTACTAAAATCTGGTCTCTCAATTTTTTCTTCTGATTCCTGAATGGGCTTATCCATTTTAGTAATTGTTCTTGTGAGATTTTCTATGGTGAACCTATTTCTTGCAACATCTACCCTAAGGGTGTCAATTAAATTTTTGTTAATAGCCAGATGTTCTAAAAGGATTAAATTGGCACAATGCTGATTTTTCATTAAGTGAATCACATCTTCACTCAAACAATCTGGTATGTATTCAGGAGTTGCATTTTGTAACATGTGATGCCTACAAGTATTCTCACAGCATTTCTCATTCTTAGAGTAATGGTTTTATCTGCTTTTATCATAATATTTCAAGCCATCAATAGTATATTGCATTGCAGACATAATTTCTTCCTTTATTTCATTTCCATGTTCCTGTAACTTTACTCCTAGTACTGAATTCTCCAGAGTTTTACTTTTTCTTCTATAGCCTCCACCTCCTCTAAGTCTTTGGTTGACCATGAGTTGGTAGTTAGATATAGTTATGGGGGCTATATGCCCCTTTTCTATCTGAGCTTGGTAAAGTTTGTTCTAGTACAATACTAGAGTCTTCTAATAGATTCTGCAATATTGTAATATGCACTAATGAATGCTCTAACTGTATTGTTTTTTTTTGTTTGTACTTGCATTAGGGTTCAAATTATCTCCTTTGGTTGTGGCCATACTTTGCTTTATTTTACTTGTTTCAGGACTTTTTAGGGTTGAGGTATTATTAGTATAGTCCTTTTCTCCTTGTATATGATCTGTAATTTTAGACTGCTTTAGGGATACCCCCTTCCTCTTGGGCCTCACTTCTGGTTCCCCCTTTAGTGGGGATAGTTCTGAATTATGCAGCCATTGCAGCCTTGTGTTAACCATATTTAATTGAACAGATTTACTATAACAGCTGCTCTTATACTAATGGTCACTAATACTGCACTTATACTAGGACAAGGCTCAATTGTCCAGAAACCCTTCTTAATGTCTTACTATAAAACCTTGCTATAATAGCTGCTCTGTCAAAAAATACCAATAGTTACATATAATCTCTCTTGCATACAGTACACTTATAACACCAGTATAAAGTGCTTTCAGCATTGCATTTCAGTGCTAATTAGTGCTAATAATAACAAATGAATGATTGTCAAACTTAATAAAATTGTTAGCTTTAAAAGCCTATACTGATTAAATCAATTGGTCAGTCAATCAAATAGTAAAGTGCTGTACTAAATAGCTCATTCAATCAATTCAATCAATCCAAGATTTGGTACAGTTAGGAAAATAGTTCTTGATTTTTTCCTTTTTACTCAGCTGTCTCCTTCTGGATAAATAGTTTATGATGTTAGAGAAAAAAACAGATTTATCAGTGTCTTATTTCAGCAAATGCAACTGTACACAATAGGTGTTGTTGTACAAGTAGCAGTACCAGTTTCTGCTATTTTAATCATCCTTTGCCCAGGAAGCCACTTTATAGAAATGAAAAAGTGCTGTGCACTGTGTGCTGCTGAGTCTTGAGTTTGCATTTCCTAGTCCATGAATTCACATATGTTCCCAGGTTTAAGTCAGGTACAGCTTCTCAATCATCTATGCACACTTCTGGTTTAGAAAAAAAGGATATAGTTTCAGACTTCTTGCTTTCCCTTTATCCCTCAATATTACAATATTACAAAATAACATACCATAATTATTGATTGTATTATGTTAGTTAAGCACCTATAGCTTAATTTATCTATTATTAAATTGTTAGAACCAAAAAGGAAACCCTGTCAATCTTGGCCTGGTAGCCCTACAAGGTGCTTTACTTTAATAAAGCTGCAGGAGATTCTTACAGTATTGCTAGTAATTCTTTAACACCCATACTCCTTCTGAGGTGAATCATTGTACCCATAGGATGAGCAGTTACTATCAGCCTGAATCTCAATCTGGTCCTTAGGGTCTTGATAAATACTGTTCACCTCTATGTAACTGCATGAGCATCCTGTGCTCCTTGTTACTGCACTATTGCATGCTGGACTTGAAACAGAGAAAGCTTATCCATACTTCTCCATACTCTACTCTGAGTTCTACGCTCAATTTAACCCTTGCAGGGCCACGGACTGATATATCAGTCCAAAATTCCTACATGTTCTAATTCTGTCAGCAGCCTAAGGGTTAACCCTCTTTCCCAGCATATGTTACAGGCACTCACATTTATTCTTATTCACTGGGTGTTTGGCTGCAAATTATTTGTTCTGCTCAGAGAGATCAGTCCAGCTAGTAGCTAGTAGCTAACTATGCATGCTGCCTCTCTATAGTGCTTTGGAAAATGACACTCCTGGACTTCAGACACCACACATGCATCTTTTAAAGGGAGTATGTGTGAGTTTATGTATGTAAAGCAACATCCAGACATTGTAGCTGAATGGCCTATGTTTGTTTACATTTTTTAAATGTAAAACTTGAGTTATTTAAAACCTATTTTGGTGTCTGTATTTATATACCGTGGAACTAGTAATGTTCGCTGTAAAACTAACATCGCTATCATCGTGCTTTCCTTTTAAGCACGATAATAGTTTTACAGAGGTCATTCATGGCATTTTTCTGCCAACCATGTGGTACTGTTTCTAGGCAATGGCGCATGCTTCAGTGAGCATTCGTCGCAGACCCCACAAAAGGATTTAGTTGTTTATTTTGTGACAGTAAAGCATTTAGAAACACTCTGGTGCAATTTGTTTTATTGTTACATGCCACAGTGAAGGATTAATCTAAGCGTTTTTCCTTTTGTCAATGAGGCAGTTGTTCTGAATAATAATACAGCATTAATTTTACTAATGAAATTCTAGATCTTTTGTTTTTCCGTAAGAAATTAGTTATACATTTATTCAATGATATGAAGAAGCAGTCTGGAGCAATGGTTGGCAGGGAGTGGAAAACATTCAAGTAGATGTTAAGAGCAGGCAAGCCTGAGAGCCAGAGTTCCTGATTCTGCCTCGTCGACAAAAGAAAAACAAAAAAACACTTAGAGTAATCCTTCACTGTGGCATGTAACAATAAAACAAAAACATTACTAGTTCTACAGTATTATTCAGAACAACTCAGCCAAATTCAAAACTGGTTTAGGGACCCACTTTCAGCTAACTATATTATGAAAGCAAGTAAAGTACCTTATAAATTCTGAACCTCTGTATTGTTTGCTGGACTACTCAAGGTTAAGTACAGTAATATGTTAGGAGTTGTGTACTTACAGCCGGTAGCGACGCGCAATGTTACATTGTCGCGTTCATGAAATTGAATGTGAATGCGCGATAGAAACTTTACATGAATATTAATAGTTCTACAGTAGCTAAAAGTGAGGGAATACCCTGTAGATTTAATAATGCCAGGGTATTAGTTGGTGTCGGTGTCAATGCCAAAATTTGCTGATGTCGAAATCAACCCAGACAAAGTGTGAATTTGTTCTGTGCTCGAAAGAGAAAAACCTATACAACTCTACAGCCCCGTCTAAATCTATTAACATCTGGCATAAATTGCACTAAATAGCAGTGAAAATGCCAGGACAGAATAAATTGTAAAGTTACACAACTGCCAGACTTGTCAACTTCAGCTTTCTATAAAAATAGACAAAACAGACAAAATAGGCATTACACATTGTTCGGAGTATTCATTCCTTTTCCCTGTTACTTCTCAAACTTTCAGGACACTGAATCCTCATCAATGTGAAATACACAGTAAGTCTAAATGTGAGGAAAACACTCTGTTCTGTAGGTAGGATACTCTCCGTCATGCCTTTTAGCCAATCCAAATGGCTGTCCTCCTTCTCTCATGGTCTCACTCCACTTCAGGAAATCTCCCAGGCCACCAGTGGGCCTTCCTTCTACAGAGAAAGATAACCAGAACAGCAAGGTAACATATGACAAAGGTGTGTAAAGAGATTATCTGGAAGGAGATGAACTATTAAGCATAAGTGGCATACCTTACATAAGTAATTTAAATGCAATGTCTCCCTGATTCTCTATCATACTCCACAAGATAGAGAGCATTAACACACATCTGTCTCAATCAGTCTTCCAGCATGCCAGCCTCATGAACAATGTAAATGACATTAGGTAAATCTGTCCAGAAAGGTAATTTTGTATTTGTTGCATGAAATCACCTTTTAGGCAGGAGTTGAACATTTCTCCACCATTGTTCATGAGGTGGGGTCATAAGATGGCTATATTGAAAATTTGGTGTACAAATATTAAAAAGCAACAAAGTTATGAGCCTACATTGAATTTTTACAAATGCAGGCTTGTAACTGGTAATTTTCAATATGTTTAACCCACATTTACAACATAGCAATATCTTTACAGCACCTCATGAATGTGACTGCTGTCATTTTTTTAAATCCTGGTCAACATTTTGTTTACATCCTGAAAGATGATTTTGCAGTACCTGCACAAAATCACCTTTTGGACAGGAGTTGAAAATTTTCTCTGACCTTATTCATGAGGTGGGGTCATAAGAAGGCTATGTTTTAAATTTGGTGTAAAAAATATAAAAATAATTATGAGGCTATGTTGAAATTTGCAAATGCAGGCTCATAACTTTGGCAATGTTCAATATTTTTACCCAAATTTTCAACATAGTCATTTCTTTACAGCACTTCATGACTGTTACAGCTGTCATTTTTCAACTCCTGCCTAAAATATGTTTGCTGCTCCTGATCAAAATCACTTTTATGCCAGGAGTTGAAAATTTTCTTTGCCCTTCTTCATGAGGCAGGGGCATAACAAGGCTATGTTAAAAATTTGGTGTGAAAATATTAAAATAACAATTTTCAATATTTTTACCCCATATTCCTGAGCTGCAGCCATATTGGCTCTGGCCAGAGTTTGTTTAGATGATGAGGAGGAATGGAATGAACACAACTGAGACAGAGTGTACACAATAGGCACCATAAAGGTTTCAATAAATGACACATTTTCTTAAATGGCACAAAAGGGGGTGGAGCAGGTGCAAGAAGAGGAGACACAAGAAAACAACAACCAGGTCAGAATACTCAACAATAAAGGAGGCAAAATAAATTAATATCTCAGGCTACAATTTAAGTGAAATTTCAACCAAAATCCTTGACAAACACTTGTCCTCCACTCCTCCTTCTGATGCACTGACCAATAGATTTGAAACCTTTATAGATCTGTATTGACTCTACAAAAATTGGAGTTTAAAGAGCAACTCTCTGTTATAATAAAAAGCTTGAAAACACTAGATTTACATTAATTACATTTTAAATTTATTGTTTTCTAGTTATTTTTTTTTTACTTTCCATAAAGTTGGTCTACTGTAATGTAGTAATTATTTCACTGAGTCTTTCAAAATATATCTGACTCGCCCCTGCTAAAAACACAATTACTGTAGGTGACATCACAGTCTGTCATCATGGTGAGCACTACGAGGTCATAAACAAAGGCAATGTGGGGTTAACAAGGGAGAGGCATATGTTTTCAAATATTTTCTATACAGATTTTTTAGGACAACCAAGATGCACCATGAGTCTTGGAAAGCAACACTGATTATGAAAAAAAAAAGTATTCTCTGTAAATTGTAACATCTGAAACATCTCATTTATGAAAGCACATGCTGAAGTGCAACATTGTTCTTTATAATCTTTTTACAATCATAAAAGGAGGGGATATCATGAGGGATGGGTGAAAATTATCTTCTGCTTGTGGAATTCTGGTGAAATGCTGATTTATTGTAGCTTCCATGAAATTGTGCTAAATTTCCACTAAAATATTGTGCAGTTTTGCCAAAATTGTGATTTTGGATACTTCCATTTAATTTTAAAAATGTTTGTCCAACTCGCACTACTTTTGTGTGTTGGCTGTCCCAGTGCCCATACAGAAGTGTATCAAGTTTCACATTGCTATTGTTTAAAATGACTGCGGAATAAGCCACCAAACATTGAGCAATTGTAAAATTATAGTTAATAACTATGTAAACTAAAAGCATGTGTGTAAACTGCACCAAATTTGGTATGGTGACATTACCCATGCCCGTACATATGTGTGCCAAGCTGCAGGTCTCTAGCTGTAAAGGTGACTGCGTTATAGGCCTCCGAACTTTCATTTTGCAATTATGCAAACTGTTGAATTTTAAGCCCCTATAAGTTTAAAGTTAGAAAACAGAATATCCCCAATGTTGTTAGGTCCATTGACCTTTAATATTAGGCTTCAAGGTAACCACCATGGTCCAGTATCAAAACATCATGCTGCCATACTGATGGCCCAGATTCGGAAGTTAGCCCCTGGAAGTTGTGTTGGGAGGCAGAAAAGCCTTATAGTCTCTATTTAGCAGTTCCTATGAATTTTCCAAGAAAGTATGCATCTAATTTTTCAATTATCTAGTTCCAAAGGTGGCTAGGTTGTAAGCATATACAGTAAATATTTGCAGACATTTCTTTACATGAATATTAAATTGCTAGATTTTGAGCCCGTATAACTCCCCCAACCTTCATTTAAATGTCGTGGAGCTTAGCAAAGGTTTAGGACATGTACAAGAAAATACACATGCCAACTTGCAGACCCCACAGGTCACAGGTATCTGTTGTAAATGGGGATTCCCCCCCAATCAGATTAACCTGTATAAAAATAAATTTTAAACAAACAAACCCTTTATCAAAAATGAGGTATGGCCAATTAAGAATTTCAGATAAATAAAAAAAAAACCTCACAACATTTCACATAAATTTGTGGAATTTCATGAAAATTCCACTAATTCAGAATTTGCTAATCTTACCCACCTCTAAATATCATGCAACACAGACTATCACAGGGGAGACCCCCAAATATAGAGGTCACTGACTGTAAATGGGCATTTCATAAGTGAACCACTTTCCAACCTGCTCCAAGTCAGCTATCCTAATTTGAACTTTCAGAGTTTGTGTAAAAAGAGGTTGCCCTATTAAAGGGCAGCTCAGGTTGTCAACGGAACCTCTGGGATTAGCTGGAAGGAGGCAGGAAGGGGACAGGGAGGGGGAAAGGTTAGGTACAGGCCTAGGGATGTATTGGGGGGGTTGGATAACATCACAAGGGGAGGAGTAATGAGGTCACAAAAGGGGTGGGTCAGGGGAGGTGAGGGGGATGATTGACAACCCACCTGATTGGGGAAAGGAACCTCAGGGGAGAGGCTATGGAGGGGTAGAAAAGGGTCTGCAGAGAGAGAAAATCCTTCTCGCTCTCTACTGCATTTACTAGCTTAGCAATATGCACATGACATCTCAAAGTAGGTAGATTTCTCTGCAAAGAATCAGGTAAAGTACGGAGCAGGCATAGCAGCTGAGGGGCCTCAGTAGGCTGACCTTAACTGGGAGACAGGTACAGCAATGAGAATTTAGAGTTTTTCTCACTGGATAGTGCTTGAAATGTTGCCAATAACTGTTATTTTTTGCTTACAGCATTTTCTTGATATCTTCCTGTTTTAATTGCTATTGTGTGTGGTTATGGTCAAATTTTCCCCCCGCAAGTGAGTATACCATGACACTGAAGGTATTGGTATGCAGGAGCCTTTTCTTGTCATTGTGTTTTTCCTTATGGTGGTGTTTTCAGGCCACATGTGGGCTGGGGGAGTCATGTGATGGGAGCATTCAGCCTGTTGGGCACTTGGCGGTGGGCAGGCATTTTTGGGTAAAGGCTGAAATCAAAAAAAAAAAAGTAAAGTAAAAGTAAAGCATAAGAACAGTGTCTGCCGCTCCTGAGGCTGCTTCATACTGGATGATCACATTCAGGCAGACGTGCAACCGGCAGGCCTTTGGGTAGTGGGCTAGCATCTTTGGGATGGGCTGGTCCATGAGTGAGGTGGCCGTATGGTTTCTCTGTCCATGGAGCATGACATTGTGGGTGAGCAACATTCCAGTCCAAGCACATGGCCCCGAGATGTGGGCATTGTTGTAAGGTAGAGGAATTGGAAGACACGCCAGTGAGCGTTTGCTTGGTTTTTGGTGCCCAGGAGGTTCAGAGAGCCAGGGGCCATGGGGCACATTCAGCCTTGTGGTGCTGTGAGGGGATTGAGTGGTGAGCATCCTCCGAGCAGGGGGCCCCAGACTAAAAGGCTTGCATTGCAATGGGACAGATCTGGCTGGGTATCAAAATGCCATCATGTACTGCAGTCTATGTACAAGCAAAGAAATAAAGAGCATTTAGTTGCGGGTTCGGGGTACACTTGGAGTTTCATCTGGATGGCAGGAGGTTTGGGGGACTAGACAAGGTGAGCCAGGATATCTGTGTTTGCTGGGCAGAGGAGTAGGCCATGTGGGACTTGAGGGGCATTGCCACATGGCACGGAGGGCACCCACCATCCCTCTCGCTGGGGGCCTACAGGTTAGGGCTGGAAGCGATGGAGCACTGGGGCCATGCAGACTCAAAAGGTTTTCCTTTTCATTTCCAGGCATTTAGGTGTGTTTGGGGGCAATTTGGACAAGCAGTCATGGAGCTGTTTTGCAGGTGATGAGACCTGGGACAAGGGGGGGCACGGAGGAACACTGTGGCATCAACAGGGATAGGGCTGTGTACTACTGGGGGCTGGGGACATTTGGGAATTTCTAGGCTGGGGGAGTTGTGATGACTGCCAATTGATTGTACCTGGCATTACAAAGGTAAGCCCTGTCATGGCTTGTGGGAGGCCAGGTTGGTCTCCCAACTGACCCTGGTTGTTGTTTGGTCAATGAGATCATTGGGCAAATCTGGTTAGTATTAGGAGAACCCATTGGACCTTCTCACCTCAAGTGGATGAGTAATTGGGGGAGGGGGGACGTAATAAGGAATTTTCCTGGATCAAGCCATGGTGCAGTTGAGCAGCATAAATAAATCATGATTGGGAAAAGGGGCAAGGGGGGGTCAGTTAGGAGGAGGCAGGAGGAGTGCAAAAAAAAAGAAAAGAAAAAAGAGGCTGCGGAAAATGGGGAGGGATTGTGACCTAGGCTGGGTATTGGCCTAGGGGAAGTAACATGGGGGAATGGTTGTTGGTAGAGGGGAAGACAGCAGAATTACAGGATTAGGCAGTAGTACATTGATCACAGGGTAGCACCGCGGGTTGGGGGGGTGGAAGGATGTTTTGTTGCATGGGTCCACAAATGGTTATTGGGGCTCATTGGTTTCATATGGTTGCAGGATGGTACCCAAGACAGCGACCAAGCAGGAGGCCAGCGAGGCACTGGTGCACAAAGCTGTGGAGCTGATGAAGCAGTTGCAGGCCATCCTCAAGCAGTCCAGAGCCAAAGAAGAGAAGGAGAGGATGCCAAACAAGAGGAAGGAGCCATCAACAACCAGAGCCGCACAGATAAACACAGGGTGCTCTGTGACAAAAAGGATACACTTATCTATAAAGTCATGGCACACCAAAAAAAGGGGCTTATCACAGTAAAATGCAATACATTTTCTTTACTACTTCACCGTGTGGTGCATAAAAGCAAGATCAGGACAGAAAAGACACACTAGAACTAGTGTGCCATGACTTTATAGACAAGAGGAATGAGCCATTTGCCAGGAAGGAGAGACCCAATAAAAGGCCAACCAGGAGCAACCTGGATGAGGGTGGTGATCCTCAGCCAGAGGAGGGTAAGGTACTGGTGGTGGACCTGTCAGTGGAAGGTAGTTTAGAAGGTTACCTGGCAGGTCTTCTGGAGAAACAGGGCAAGAAAGGGTGTTAGGAGCTGGAAAAGGTAAAGAAAGAGTTGCAGGAGGAGAAGAAAACTGAAATGGTGGTGGGTAATGCTGGGGCAGGGGAGGCCGACAGTAAAGCTAGCTATGGATGGCCCTGGGCATGACAAGATATGGAAAGGTGAATATGTGGACATGTTTGCCCTTATCAATAGAGATACAGTAAAGGAGTATGAACAGAAGGAGTCAGTTGGCAACTCTGAAATGGCAGTAGCCTCGGCCATCGTGGGTAAGACTAGTGAGAATGTTACCTTCAAGGCCAAGACCTTTGGGGTGTGGATGGAGGGTTTCACACATTTTAGCATGATCATGCTTCAAAAGAAGCCTGAGCTGGCCATCCCACTCCTCACATATTTGCTATCATCAGGGATGCATATAGGGTAAAAAGTGGGTAAGAGTGGCTGATCTATGATGAAAAATTCCACCAGAGGGTAGCGTTGCATGGGGATGTCAGGTGGGATGTTACATTATCAGAGCTTTGGATCAGGACTTTGTCAGCACTGGGAGGAGTGAGCAGGGAAGGGAAGAAAGGCAGCAGTGGGGTAGGAATGAAAGCTTGCTGGGTTTATAATAAGGCAAGCTATACATGGACCGACTGCAAGTATAGGCATGCTTGCTCTGGTTGCAGGAGTGCTCACCCTGTTGTCCGATGTAAGACACATGGTGACAGACACTCAGTGCTTGCACAGGGGCAGTCCTTTTGGGGCAGCCAAGGGGATGCATGAGGGGGTACATTGATCTGGGAAGTAACTTTAGCTGGCAGAGCAGAAGGAGAGGTTACGGTGGGTGCTAAACCAGGCCTGCCGCATGCTCTGGGGTGACAGATTTCCCCCTGGCACATTCTCCGGTTAAACTGGGGATGGTAGTTGCATAGACTAAGGATTACCCAGACAGAGAAGCAGGAAAAATGTTGAGGGAGGGTTTTACTAGGGGTTTTAATTTATACTATTCGAGGCCTAGGAAAGCCATAGGGGCAAAGAACTTGGCATCAATCAAAGGAAAAGAAGAAATAGCGGAGAGGAAGATTAGGAAGGAGTGAGAAGTGGGGTGGGTGGAAGGCCCTTTCAAGATCCCTCCATTTAAGCACTTTAGGGTCTCACCTCTTGGCATAGTGCCAAAGAAGGTGCTGATACACCACCTGTCATACCCTGATGGTGAATCAGTGAATGATGCCTTAGCACCAGAGAGGAGCGCAGCATCATACACCACTTTGGATAAGGCAGTGGACTTAATAAAGGCCAGAAAAAGAGTTTGGGTGGTGAAAACCGACATAGAGTCCACATTCCGGCTGCTGCCAGTTCGAGAACAGGACTGGGAATTGTTAGGTCTTCAGTTCTAGGGAAATATTATTTTGACAAGGCAATGCCTATGGGGTGCTCGGTGGTGGTTTTCAGTACTTGGTGGCAGTGGGTTTTCACTGTAAGGCATAGGCAGGGGGTGGTCGTCCACTACTTGGATGATTTCCTGTTCATAGGGGAAGGCAGGGACAACAAATGGGCCATTCTAGTGGTATTTGAGGAAGTATGTGGGGAGCTGGGGGTCCTGCTGGCAGGGGAAAAAACTATAGGTCCTAGTAGGTGGTTGGAATATTTAGGGACAGAGCTCAAGTTTTTTTTTTTTTAGTTTTTTTAACCAGGTATAGCACACTAAGCTGAAAGCTTTTTTACAGGAGTGACCTGGGAGCACAAGGAGGTTAAGTGACTTGCTCAGGGTCACACATGTTGCCATGCATTTCACAATTTCTCTGTACCAGGGTACATGAGGTGGGGTAATAAGATGGTTATGTTGACAATTTGTTCACTGTTGTTTGACACATATGCCAATATATGAGGGAATTGGAGTGCAGAGTCAAATTGGGAATGAAATAAAGCAATTGAACACTTTAATTGGGAACAACAATAAATTGGACCCAAAAGGGAAGTAATGCTATACAATAGATGAACAATGGAATAAGCTGATTGGATTCACTCCACAATCAGAGATGCACAATCTCCTTAAACTGGAGAAGACAGAATCAACGACACTCCCAATTATCAGATTTATGAGTCCAACTGATTGGATTAGAATAGATAAAGAGGAGGTTGGACTGGAGCTTTTAGAAACTCTAAGATTCCTCCTAGATATTGAAATCAAAGAAGCTGATATTGCCAAAATTAGAACTATACTATCGACCCCGGCTTGGTACGTTAATTTGGTGTATCCTTTCCTCCTTGGTGCCTCCTCTTGTGGACTCAGTTAAACCACATGTTGTTGGGTCATACTTTGTCTGTTTTTCTGAGGTTACATTATGATTATATATATTAATCATGTGAGCCAGCCATAGGGATAGCTGCCAGGGGTGGACAGGGGGGATGGGGGTTGGATGGGTACCTTTTTTCCCTTTTATTTTTGAAGGGGTTTTTGGGGGTCTTGTTTCGCTTGTTACTCCTTTTCTATTTATCGTTTTATGGTTTCTATGTACTATGTATTTGTTTGGTATGTATTTTATGTTGGATATGATTCAATAAAGCTTGGTTACTTGCAAAATTAGAACTATACAATCAGAGTTTGCAATAATAGTAGATGTACTCTTTTATTCCCCTAGAATGGCCAATTAAGTGTGGCTTAACACTGATTCTTTTCAAAGTGGAGAGTTTACTGTTACATTCCCAAACAGACAATGTTTTAATATAGTTAAGGAAAGTACAAGGGCAGAGCAATTAGACAAAGGGAAGTCCACACAGCTATGTCTGTTTGGACTAACTAGGCAAGCTAATGAAATAAATAGCAAGTTACAGGGAATAATTACCAGTTTCTTGGAAAATATTTTACAAATTCCCTTAGAAAGAAGGAGTAATATAAAAGCAGAAAGTGCCGGCCCGGTGGCACTGAGGGTTGAGGCAATGGATGCCACACCTCATTCCACGCCAGCGACCTGGGTTCAGAAATGGACTCGGGTCAGCAGTGGGTCAGCCGGGGGGAGAAGGATTGAGCACCCAATGGCTTGCTTTCCTTCTCCAGAGGGGGATGTGCAGCTTACTCTGCTGCAAGATCACCACCTTCTCAGTCACCAGGGGAGGTCATTGCATAAGGGAGCACAAGCAGCAACACAAAGGGGTTGATGCTGGCAGGGAACTGAGACAGATGCACGTCTTAATGTGCACCTGATTCCTTGTTCCCATTGCACGCTGGCATCAGGGGTGGAGAAACTCAGAGGAAAATGCCCTTCAGCACCCTGGATGAAGTCCTCTGGAGCCAGTCTCATCATCAAGCCGACCAAGGTCAGATCCCACTCTGCAAGCTCACTGCAGAGGATGAGAGGAGAGGAGAGGAGAGGTAAGGGGGAGATCTCTCCTCACTCCACCCGTGGGGTAATCCAGGATACCTAATTGGTCCCAGTAAGCAGTGAGTGTAGCTCTCTAGAGGCAGACCCAGATGTCTGGTATAGATGTGGAGGGTGTCACTCCTTGAGCATGGAAGGAGAGGGGGTTGAGGGGATGTAAGGCGTAGAAAAATACTAAGTAAAAAAAAGTAGAAAGTGTAGGAGAAGGGTCACAAATCAGTCTTACACTCAACAGAAAGGATGTTGCTGACATAATAGAAAAATATGAACAGTTGGATAGCCTAGGGTTATATGTAGTTGAAGGTTACGTACTAGGAGCTGATTGCAAGACAGCAAACAGTAGTGGTAACAGGTATCAGGCATTAGAAGGATGCTATGATTGACAGAATTGTAACCTGAGCATTTCTCCAATACCCTCCATTAAACAGGAACAAATTAGGGAATCATTTCAAATGATCTCCTGGCATATTTCTGGATGGAGCTGCAAACTATCTGACTTGGATTGGATTAGCTTTATTAAGAAAATGACATAACTGCCTTCCAAGAAACATGGCAAGGCACAGAGGGTGAGATTAGTCTAAGTGGGTATGAGTGCTATCAAGCTGCTGGTATAAAAACACAGAAATCTAGGAGATGCTCAGGAGGACAAGACACTTTTGTAAAGCTTGGAATATTCAAAAAAATAGAATGTATTAGCAAGTATAATAATATGATCTGCATTTTAATAGAAAATAGTAGAATGGAATTTCTTATTATAAATTGCTACATTCAGCTCAGTAACTCCACATTTTTTGATGAGAACTTGTGGGAAAAATTTAATCTGTGTCTCCAAGAACTGTATACTAAGTTTGCACATATAAATATATTAGTACTTGGGGATTTTAATGCCAGAGTAGGCAAGTATGCAGATATACGGAGAATTCTTTTTTTGCATACAACAATAGGCTAAATAATATGCCAGCCAGAAGCTCAAAGGATGTTAAAATTAATATTGCAGGGTAAACATGTATTCAATTTCTGAAGTAATATAATTTATATCCATTAAATGGGAGACTAAGAGGGGACACAAGTGGTGAATGGATGTATATATCAACAAAAGGGGTTTCAGTGGTTGATTATGCCCTATGGGATGGTTTAGACTTATGCTGGGAGGAATTACAGAAAGAACAGAAAGTGACCATTTACCTCTAGCATTAACTAACTTTGAAAATAAATTCAATTATCAGTTGGGCGATGAATTGGGTGGACATGTTACAGAAATATGTGCAAATAAAACGATAATACGGACATTAGAATCTCAACTGAAAAACTGGAACACTGTTTCACAATCATTTCTTACATTTGCTACAGTCTGTTTGTATGTGCACCCAATTGATCAACTGAATAAAAGCATGGTAGACCTATTTGAAAATGTAATTATGTGCAACTGCAATGTCATTTTGTGCCACAGGTGTGAAAACACATTTTGGGCAGGATGTGAAAAATGGCAGCTGTGCTGTACATAAGGAGGTGTGAAAAAATGGCTATGTTGAAAATCTGATGGTAAAATATTGAAAAGTATGTGGGTACATAGAATAAATTCAATGGATGCACATAACTTGATCATTTTTAGGAATTTTTTCACCAGATTTTCAACATTGCCTTTTTGGGACCCCACCTCATGAACACTGGCACTGTTATGTCACTAATTAGTCCTTCCATGCCACAGGCATGAAAACACATCTTGGGCAGGATGTGAAAAATGACAGCAGTATTGTTCATGAGGTGGTATTAAACAATGGCTATGTTGAAAATTTGGTGGTAAAATATTGAAAAGTACCAAAGTTATGCTCACGTATAGGAAACATTCAATGGATGTACGTACAGTAACTCAGCCATTTTTTGGTATTTTTGCACCAAATTTTCAACATAGGCTTTTTGGGACCCTGCCTCATGAACACTGGCACTGTCATTTCAGTAACAAGTCCCGAAAGCTGATTTTGTGCAGCAACTGCAAAAACACCTTCTGGGACTGAGTAACTCGATTAGAGTGACAGTGTTCATGAGGTGGGGTCCCAAAAAGTCTATGTTGAAAATTTGGTGTAAAAATCTGAAAAATTGCAAAGTTATGAACCTAAGTTCAAAACACCATTGACAGCCATTATACGGCACTTCTCTGTATGAGAACACCCGGAATTCCTTGACTTCTCTCCCATCTTGACCCTCCCACAGAGCACCCACCACCCCACACCTCCCCTTACCTTATACTTACCTCCAGAGGTCCTATGCTCTCATCTTTTGTGGACCAAGACACGTCTGCACTCTTCAAAGCTGAACCATCAACTGAGGAATCAAGGTAAGTTCAGTATAATGTATTTCAATGGTGTTTTGAACTTAAGTTCATAACTTTGCCATTTTTAGGACTTTTTCACCACATTTTCAGTGTAGAGTTTTTGGGACCCCAACTCATGAACACTGTCACTGTCATTTCATTAATCTGGCAGAGAAGTTGATTTTTGTGGTCACTGCACAAAATCACCTTTGGGGACTGAATAATGAAATTTCACCACCAGTGTTCATTCAGTCTGGTTCCAAAAGAATGTTGAAAATATGGTGAAAGAAAATCCTAAAAATGGCTGCGTTATGTGGGTTCATTGAAATGTTTTTATGCACATGCATGACTTTGGTAATTTTCAATATTTTGACTCCAAATTTTCAGCACTGATAATTTTTCAAACCACCTTATGAACAGTATACCTGTCATTTTTCACATCCTGTCCAAAACATGTTTTCATACCTGTGGCATGGAATGGTATTTCACATGGATTTGAAAATTTACAGCTATGGCGTTTATGAAGTTTGGTCATAAGAAGATGATTTTGAAAATTTGGAGTTAAAATATGAAAAAATGTAAAAGTTATGACCATTCAATGCCATTTCACTACGCATGCTCATAACTTTGGAAATGTTCAATATTTTGACCCTGGAATTTCAACGTAGCCATCTTATTACCCCACCTCATCACAGCTGTCAGTTTTCAAAGCCTGGCCAAAATTTGTTTTCACACCTTTGGTGTGGAATGGTGTTGCAGTTGCCTAGAATTATGTTTTAGCAGGACTAAAAACATTTCTGTAATGGGTACATGAGGTGGGGTAGTAAGATGGCTATGCTGACAATTTGGTCACTGTTGTCTCATAAATGGAGGACCTGTGCTTCCACAGCTACATACATGTAGGCATATATTGAAGGATGGGCCTGCAGAACCTGGAGAGACCTGGGCTTCCATAGGCCAATTTGTGCCAATTCAGAACCATTATTGTGATTTATATCTCTAACTGGGCTGATTGTTCCCTGTCTCTAGAATTGAATATTTTTTGGGTGTGTATTATTTAAGAGTATTTTTTTAAGTCCTCATTTCCTTTATATCATTTGATTAAGCTCCTCTCTGTTCTTCCTAGTGGTGTTCTACTAAATACAGTATTATCCAAACTTAAGATTGGGTCACAAGCTTTTTCTATAACCACCCCTTTATTTTGGAATGCCCGACCCTTAGTTGTTTTCCAGGCAACCTCCATAGCAAGTTTTAAGGTAAAACCAAAACAATATTTAATACATAAATTTGTATGTAATTGTTTTGTGTAATAACCTTTATTTGTGTAATGTATTACTGCTCCTTGTTTTCCAAGTCAGGCCTGAAAAAGGACTACTGGTACAGTGTCCTTTATCCAGTTAACAAATGAATAAAATGAAAAAAATGAAAATGAAATAGCCAAATAAGTATACAATTATACTATCTCAAAAAGTAACAAAATAAATTGCAAAAATCTGTGTTAATGCTCTAGTTATGGATAAAGCCTCAAAAGTAAGACATTGTGGCACTGGAGTTTTAAAAGCTAAATCCCCACACCCACCCTGCACACACCAACATGCATCAGAGGTGTGCCTTGGGGTCATTGGCCCAATCGCTCACCACATTCTATAAGCAAATAAGATGAGAGCAGTATAATATAGGAGAATGGAGTAATTGTTAGGGCTGATGACCCAAAAGCACACCCTGACACCTATTGGTGTGTGCAGGATGGGTCTGGGAAGTTAGCTTTTAAAACCCTAATGCAACATTTCCCTACATTTGTGGCTTTATTTGTTCCTAACTAGAGCATTAATGCAGTTTTTTTCAATTTATTATATATTATAGGGGCCTGATAGTACCCCTATAGTTATGGTTCAACATCCACTTCTATGTTAAACCCCACATTTTTCACTTTAATAACTTTGCTACTGTTTGACCAATTCCCGTGAAATTTTGAATGTGACATTGGGAACCAAATCACTCTTGATGTGACAAGTTTTGTTTTGGTTGGATGTACTGGTGCAGAGATATGGAGTGTCCCAAAATGCGAAAATTACCATTTTTGTGTAAATTCTTTGTCGTGACGTTTCTCAGAAAATGCAAGGAGTTGTGGTTTGAAATTTACAGGGTATACAGGTCTTTGGTCAAAGATGTGCCTTTTGAAGGTTTGTTGAAAAAATATGAATCCATTCAAAAGTTATTACAGTTTCAATTTTCCCGTTATTTCCTAAGGGAAAAGTTAGATGTGCCATGTGAAATAACTGTATTGTTGCTATGAAAGTGGTATTTATTATCACAAATGTGGAATGTACTGTCAAGATTCTGCCATCTATTTTTCAGTTAGTGAGGCAAACAAATTTAAATATTTCATCAAATACTTTCAAAAGGTAAACACCAATAGCTGTGTTTACCTAGTCGGGGCCTGAGGAATTTAATTCTGTGGTCAGTTTTCCCCCAAAATGTACATAAATATGTTTATTTTATCCATGAAGGTTTTACTGCCACAAATTGCAGCACTATTTACATGAAACAAGGGGTGTTCTGCCACAAATTGTGGCAAAAGGATTAATTGTATCACAAAAAACTTTCTTTTTCCATGAAACATAGGGTTTTGCTGCAAAGTGCAACACAGCACCCCCTGTTTCACCAAAACAGTCACAATTTGTGGCAGTAAAACGTCTGTGGATAAAATAAACATATTTCTGCCCATTTTGGCAAACTGACCCCAAAAGCTTGGTGGCTATTATATTTTATTTTCACATTTCTTGGTTGTCTAGTGGCTATCCTTCTCTAATCCCTGGTATTTGTATTATATAATATTATATTTTAATTTCCAGTGGTCTAGTGGCCCTCCCTTCCTGATCCCTGATATCTGTACCATTTGCTTAATTTTATTTTTCCTAGTGGTCTAGTGTCTCTCTCTCCCTGATCCTCAGTGCCCATCTGTTTATTTTGTGGTTGTTGGTTAGTGGGCATCCTTCCACCCTCCCATGTTTGTAAACCGCTGTAAATAAGAAAACCATCTCTCTATGTCTTTTTAAAAATTTGTTTTATCTGTAAAACAAAAGCCCTTCGCAGATCACACGTGCACCCCACCTGACCTCTCACTGTGCACCCACCTCCCCACACACACCCTTGACACCCCTACACACCCTCACTCACCTGAAGAGGTCCCAGGATCGAGATCCACTCTCCCAGTTGAAGACATGTCTTGCTGCTGGAACTGGCAACTGCAATATGAGAAACTATGGTAAACTATGGTAAATGCACTTCAATGTATTTCAATGGGGGGGTTCAACTTTTATGCATAACTCTGGCATTGTCTGAGATTCTGACCCCACATTTTCAACATGTCCTTTTGGGGACCCCACCTCATGAACAATGTAACAGTCATTTCACAAATTGCACTAGAAAGGTGATTTCATGGTCAGTTGGCAAAAATCACCTTTCTGGTGGGATTTTCAGTAACAACAGTCATATTATTAAAGAGGTGGAAATCATAAGAAGGCTATACTGATAATTTGGGGTCAGAATGATTAAAAAATGGCAGTTACGTCCATTTGTCGCAATTTCACTGCACAGGCTCATAACTTTAGAAATGCAAAATATTTTGACCCCAGATATTCAACATGCACTTTTTATTACTCCACTAACTGTATGTCACAGTTGTCATTTTTCAAATCCTGCTCAAAATGTGTTTTTTGCACCTGTGGTGCAAAATGGTGTTGCTGTTATGCAGAATTATGTTTTGGTGGGGATTCGAACATTTTATGTGTAGGTTACATCAGGTGGGTTAATAATATAGCAATGCTGACAATTCCATCACGCTTGCTGTACAAATGTAAGCACAGCACTGCACTTACAAACCTACATATAAACACATGTATGGAGCCCACATGCAAACACGAATATGTGTAAGGAGTGATGGTAGCATGGGGCCTTGATGGCCCCATGCTCCCACAGAGAAATAAGGATACAGTTACAATCTGTGAAGAATTATTGATGGTTGGGAGCACAGGGAACAGAGGTCCTGCACCCTCGACTATCAAATAAGACTATAGTTATGTTTTCTCAAAAAGTAAGGCAATTCTTCACAAAAAACTTAATTAATGCATCAGTTAGGGTTCATTTTGAAGTGACTAAGGTATGGAAATGTGGTATTAGGGTTTCCAACCCTACCACACCACCCTTACCCTTCACACACCAACAGGCGTTGAGGGTGTATTCAGGGTCATCAGCCTTACTACTCACCCCATTCTCCTATACTTTACCATCTCAGCTTCCTTACACATGGAATGGGTTGAACATTAGGGCTGATAATCCTAAGGCACACACCACCGCCTGTTGGTGTGTGGAAGGTGGAGGTGGGGTGGGTGGTAGGGTTGGAAACCCTACCATGGCATTTCCTTACAGAACCCTAACTGATGTTTTAATTAAGTTTTTTTTGGCCAAGAAAAAAAAAAATATATATATATTGCAAAAAACTTTGTTAATGCATCAGTTAGGGTGAATACCACAGTGACAAAAGCAGGGAAATGAGATGATAGGGTATCCAACCCTAATGCCCCACCCCCAGGGTTCCCACCCCTACCACCCACCCACATGCAGTGGGGTGTGCCTTAGGGGTGGTAGGTGTGGGAACCCTAGGGGTGGGGCGTTAGGGTTGGAAACATCGTGGCATGGTAGTACCACTGTAGGTAGGGTGAAAGGTAACTTCTATGTTAAAGTTGAATTTTTTAACCTTAATAACTTTGGAACTGTTCAACGGATTTGCCTGAACTTTGGCATGCACAATTTCTAGAGGGTAGGTCTCTTGATGTGTGAATATGTTGTGTGGTTTCTGAAATACAGAGTGTTGAAAAGAGAAAAATATGTGTTTTTGCCATTTCTTTGTCCACCTGGATCTCAGAAATGGCTTTAGGTTGTGGTCTGAAATTATTCAGCCTTTGCCTCACAGATGTGTCTTTTGAAGGTTTGGTGAAAAAATATTAATCTATTCAAAAGTTATTACATTTTTAATTTTCCCATTATTTCCTAAATGAAAATTTGTATGTCAGGCATGAAAGAAACTATTGTTCAAAACATACTTTGCGCACAAAATCAACTTCTTTTTTTGCAAAGTAAGTCAATCTTTTTGAACAGTATATGGCTTTGCCATGACAGAGCTCTGTTATGTTTGCCATCTTGTTTTGCTCTTAGCAAGCATGGCAAAGTGAAGAAAACATGTGAAAATGAATGTAATAAAAAAAAACCATCAAAACTTAGCTAAAGAGGAGCCCTTTAGCTACACTATGATGTTTTTATTATTTTAAAATGTGGCCTGAATGTTTCCTGAGCACCCAAAATCTTCGGTGCTGAGCTTAATGAGATGGCTGCTTCTCTCCCATTCTCTGCATGAGAACATCGGTATTTTCTTGACTTCTGCAACCACAGGTGGAACTCGTGCTGCCAGCTGCAGAGTCAGCCCTGAGCCCCTCCCTCCCCAGTGTGTAGTGGCACTCCCAAACTGTCGCTAGCCCTTTAAAGTACTTGATAAAAAAAAAAAAATAAGATTGTAGAACTGGTTCACGCATGGCACAGAGGACTTCATGCATACTTGACAGACCAAGGATGCAGGGTTCAAAACCAAGTAGTTCATTGTTTTTATTTTCATCTTACAATAAAGGTGAAAAAAAAAATGGAACAAGTTAACTCGAACTCAGGACCCTTGGCCTTGTAGACATGCATCTGGTCCTCTGCACCTGCCATATGTCACCCCCCCCCAGTCTCAGCAGTGTGGGACACTGGGAAGCCCACTCCCAGTGTCTCCAGTTATCTATGCTCCCACACCAAGGAATGTGGGATACTGGAGAGCCCACTCCCAGTATCCCTAGTTATGCCCCCACCCCTCAAGCAGTAAGTCATGTTGATCCACCCAGCAGCAAGAGACACTGTGGAGCCCACTCCCAGTGTCCCAAAACCTCTTTGGTTTAAAAACTGTAAAGTAGAAAACCATCCAAAAATGAATGTTTCACGATTTTACCTGAAAGAAAGAAAATGGTCCCTTATCATCTCCCGTTGTCTCTCTCCCACAAACCCAACCCTCCCACTGTGGACCCGCCACGCCACCCCTCCTTACTCTACACATACCTCTGGGGGTCATCCACAGTCATCTTCTGTGGACTGGGACACATCTGCACTCTTCAAAGTCAAACTGCAAACTGAGGAATCAAGGTAAGTGCCATATAATGGCTGTCAATGGTGTTTTCAACTTATGCTGATATCTCAACCATTTTAAGGTATTTTTCCACCAGATTGTCAGTATGGGGCTTTTGAGACCCCTCCTTATGAACACTGTCACTGTCATTTAATTAATTGGACCCCATAAGGTGATTTCATGGACGCTGCACAAAATCACCTTTTGGGACCAAGTAATGAAATGACAGTGCCAATATTCATGAGGTGGGGTCCCAAAAAGCCCATGTTGAACATTTGGTGCAAAATTATCAAACAAACACCTGAGTTATGCATGGTCATTTAAATTTTCCTATGCACATGCATAACATTGCTAATTTTTAGTATTTTCACTTCAAATTTTCAACATGGCCATTTTTTCACACCACAAGAGATCAACATAGCTATAGATGTAGATTATAGTTATTTTTCTTTTAGTACTTTTAGTTAATACTTCTTGGTCAGTGCATGGTTATTGGCAGTGTCAGTGGCTCAGTAGGTAGCACACTCGCCTCTGAGGCCGGGAGATCACAGGGCTGTGGGTTCAGTTCCCATATCTGGCACTTGGGTTAATATCCCAGTACTGACACTGTAGTGCAGCATGAGAGGGGTGCTGCACTTCTGAGGTGCCGTCTTTCAGATGAGACATTAAACTGAGGTCCTATCTGCCTGGATTGGTGGTAGTTCAGGTGGATGTTAAAGATCCCATGCCACTTATCGAAAAGAGTAAATGAATTTCCCCGGTGTCCTGGCCAAATTTCCCTCATTCACTCAAAATACCACAACAGCTTGATCTGGTTCAAGGTCAGTTAGCGGCATTCATCTGTATCCCCCTTCCCTGGGTCATGCCTGAAAATAGGCAGGATTTGTCTAGTACACTTACCCGGTCAACAAAAACGAAATAAAAAAAAAAAGTATGTGCATGGAGTAGGGTGAATTTCCATCACCACAATGTACTGTATGTGTTTGGTGAGGGAGGAGACTATATAAGAAATAAAATATGAGCAACCACACACAGCTCATCTTGTGTTCTCATCTTGGCATTGTAACGAATGCATTTCCCCCTTTAGCTTTGCCCTTGAGGTCCATATGCTGTCATTGCAACCCATTGATGGAAATGCAGTCATGTTGTTCATGGCTACCCATACATTACTGTTTATATTTTAAACATGAATTTGCTGTAGCGTGGTATATATATTCATTTTTTCAGTTTTATTTGTATTTATTTATTTACTTATTTTTTTTAGAACATTGGGAATGTGTTAACCTTTGTAAAAGGCTCTGCATCATTGAAAATAATGTGATAAAAATGAAATAACCAGCATTATCAAGTATGTACAGTATCTACAGTCTCAGGAAAACCAAAAAGAGTGTATTACAATAAAATACAAATACATCATAAAACAGATTCAATAAAAGCAAAAAAGCACAAAACAAGACTAATCAATACAGCACCACTAAGTCAATCAGATGTAGTCTCAAACTATTCCACCTGCCTCTTAAAAAAATAAGTGATTCACTGATTAATTTAACACTTCCTTGAAATGATAACAACAACAATATACTGTAGTTTAAGTAGGCAATGTTCTCACCAAAGCAGATATTTTTATAAAATGTGGTATATACGTGTATCTTTAGTTATCTGCTGGAATTTTTTTCTGAATTCCAGGTCTCCTTTAAATGCTGCAGTACAGCATCTCATTTTCATGATGATCCCAGGGGGGACAGCTGACACAAGAGCAGTCAGCTGCATCAGACAAACAAGGGCATGCATACATATATTTACACAAATTATAGTATTTTAATTACAAACCCAGACAGATGGTAAACAGAGGCAGGGTGTGGAGTCACACAAGTGTTGTGTAAGGTGTTCAGAGTTGTCTCAGTTGTTTTAGGTTCTTGGGCAACTGTATTATTCATCTGGGGATAAGTGATTCAGAGGGCCACATCCTATAACATTAACTTGCCCTAGGTATTTTGAAGGTCAAAGCTAGGTAGCACGTAGGAAATATAATAGGTGTGTTTACTGCTGAACCAGAATGACTGAAGGCAAGCAGGTGATGTTCTTCAAGTGCTGCATTTGTTTGGCTGGGATTTGTTGCCCTCATGGGTCCATGAGGTTTTATTCAGGGGTCCCTTGACATGTAAGGCACAAACAAGCCCTGCTTAGTAAATAACATTTTAAAATGTATACATTTTGTATGTGTATGTATATTGTGTATGGCATTTTTATTTCTGCTGAATACAGAATAAAATGAAAACCTGCTAATAATTAAATTCTGCTTTGGGATAGGGAGACTTTGGTAGGTGGGCGTGTAGAGAACAAGCAAATGAAGGAGCTGCTGGGGTCACCATCACAACAGAGACTTGCTAAAGTACAAAGTATAAGCAGAGATCAGCTTGAAATGCAAATAAAATATGTTAATATAAAAACCAATATTTTGTTCAGAGCATTTGTATCACTTTTTGGATGTTGGATGGGCAGGCAACAGGATGGGGAAGGGCAGTTGGAGCAGTGAAAGGGTTCACCACTAGTGTTTCTGCTTGGTGTGTAATTAGGTTAAAACCAATCCTAGTCTTTAAGCAATGCTAGTTATGGCCAGATAGTCTGTGGGCATATCTGGTTATTGTCAGGGGTCCTTGGGCATGTCTGGTCATGGTCAGGGGTCCTCAGGCATATCTGGTCATGGTCAGGGATCATCGAGCATGTCTGGTCATGGCCAAGGGGCCTCAGTATCAGAGAGACTGAGGACCCCTGCTTTTGTCCCTCTATAGACCTTTGGATATCTATAATGCTTAATGCATTCTGCTATGCTTGACCAGCATAGCTGGCTAAAGAGGCTGCAGTGATGTATTCCAACTTCACACAGGATCACAAAAATATATTTTTTATTGTTCAAAAAGTAATCAGCCATTTCTCTCAAGACTGATAAGATTCTTTTTGTCTGAAACAAGGTCATTGCAACTCCCATTTGAAAATCTGGAGATTGTGATGACCCTAACTGTTACAGGCTAACTTTGGTATTCAGTGCCCTCAATAAGGTGGTGAGAAAAATGGTTGACTCCCAGATCTTCTTTTCCCATGAAAATAACCTCCTCTTTGCTGGGCAGTCTGGTTTCAGATCCCAGCATTCAACCATTGCAGGACTATTGTACAAAACGTAATACTCAATATTAACTTATCTCATTTTTGTAGACCACTATTGTTTGGTTCAGTAGGTTGATGAGGTAAGTTGGATTGAGCCCAACAAGACCATCATGCACCATTAAAAGGCTGGAGGTGAGGAACAACCCTACTGAGCAATGGCATTGGTCACAATGCCCTCTGGAAGGCAGAGGGTTAAATATGAGCATCAAGTTCTGACAACGGAGTCAGCTGTGGCCAATCAAGCAGCATAGGTGAGGTGCTCAGCTCCTGTGATGCTCCTGACTCATCACAGCACTTCTTTCAGTTGCTCATGAGATACTCCTGTTTCCATAAGAGTGTCTCATTGGCTATGCCATGGTAATTGGCTTCTTTCTAGCTCTGCTTGCACCACACAGAAAGAGACCAATGTATAGATAAAAAGGGTAATAAAAAAAAGTCACACAAATTCAGCCAGATAAAAGAGGCCATCTGGTTTAATAGCAGGGTGGTGGGAAAGATAAGGTAGAAGAGAGCAACATTCCTGATGTACAAGTGTACCAGAAGCAAGGTAGACAGGGAGAGTTACATGGAAAAATCTCGAGACACAGACAAGGAGGTGCATGCAGCCAAGGCTGAGAAAGAACTGAGACTGGCCCATTGAATTAAGAAAGGGAAGAAGGATTCTTCCAATATGTTAGAGAGAAAAGATGTAGGAAGGATGGAATCATTAGGATAAAGAGGGAGGGAGATTGGGCAGAGAAAGGAAGGGAACAAGTGGAGGCACTAAATGAGTACTTCTGCTCTGTCTTCACTAGGAAGGCTAGTGGGTCCATGCCACAGGGGAAGAGTGGGAAGCCCCTTAATAGGGGGAAGAAGTATGAAGGACAGACTGAGATAGACAAGGTCTTGAGAGGACTTAAGAAACTGCAGGTGGACAAGACTGATAACTCTTTTATCAGTTATTTCCAAGTTAATGGAGCATTTTGTTCCTTCTCAATTAATGTTATACTTGGAAAAATATAAAAAACTTACTTTGGTCCGGTATGGGTTCAGAAAGTGGCAGTCCACGGAGACTGTGCTCATGGACTTCCTGGATTTAATAGCTTCTCCTTTAGGGGATAGGAGGTCCATGGGCACAGTCTTTGTGGACTTGTCAAAGGCCTTTGATTTGGTGGACCACCCTTTGACATTGGAATCCCTTGAAAATATAGGGGCCACTGATCATTCATTGAAATGGTTTACATCATATTTAAAAGATCGCACTTAACTGGTTCCCATTGCTGGTGTTTGCTCAGAATTGGCCCCTGTGAAATGTGGTGTTCCACAGTGCTCAATTCTGGGCTCCTTGTTGTTTCTTGTTTATATGAATGCTCTTCCAAATTGTATAAAACATTCAAACATCATATTATATGCTGATGAAATGGTGTTAATCACAGATGGAATAAATAGGCAGAAAGTTGAAGGGAAGCTCCAGTCTGACTTTGAAGCCTTGCATATTTGGTTTAAGACTAAACATTTAATGATGAATATCAAAAAAACACAAACAATGTTGTTTAAAACTTTAAAATCTAAAAACAAAAGCTTGGATAGTGTTATGCAGATTTTGATTATGGATGGGCAGATATTGGCACAGGCAGATACATACAAATATCTGGGAGTTGAAATTGATTCTGGCCTTACCTTTAACCAACATATAGATAGCATAATAAAGAAAACTAAAATGAAATTGGGGGCCTTAAGAAGGGTTATTTTTTGCATAACTAAAAATGATCGTAAGTTGGTAGCAAACCAGTTGATCATTCCTACTTTGGAATATGGATCACATGTTTATTGTTTTTCTACAAAAAAATCCTACATAAACTGGATGTATTATATCATAAAATAGCTAGATATGTATTACAATGTAGTTCTACAGTCCATCAATGCTCCCTTTATGAAGCTTTGTCCTGGATCCCTTTGAATCATAAAAGAGAAATAGAATGGAATACTTTATTGTATAAAATTATGAAATTGCAAACTCCTGAAAGACTCGTGGAACAATTAGAATGGGTAAATTATAATTATTGTTTGAGAAATATGGATAGTACACTAAAATTTACCTAGGATTCAAAATAAATACAGCACATTTAAATTTAAATATAGAGCTGCTAGCTCTTGGAATAGATTATCAAAGGATTTAAGAGAAATGAACTTAACAATAAAGGAATTTGGGCAAAAAAAGAATTAAACAGGACTTTGAATATGTATGTTTGTATTTGGAGTAAACATCTTGTTGCTGGCAGTTCCCAATACTTTAATGAGGGGCTACTAGATTAGTATAAGACATAGGATGTCAGATCATATTGCCTTTTAAATAATCAAGTAGTTGTCAGGTGTGTTCCGTAATAGTTTGTCATGTTAATATGTTTGCTTGATGTTACTAAAAATCTTTTGTAGAATGATATACTATTTCTATCTTGTGTAATATATGCAATATTTAAACTGCTTGGAACCTTTCGTAATTTGTACATAAACATCAATAACAGGATCACCATGAAAACAGGCCTTGTATAAGACCTATGGTGTAAACGTTTTGCATTGCCAAATAGTTTTTCTGTCTGTATAAATAAAAATGCTTTTACTACTACCACTACTAAGGCTCCTTGCCTGGATGGGGTGCATCCTAGGGTTCTGACAGAACTGGTGGAGATGTTGGCAGCTCCACTGATGGACCTATTTAACACCTCACGCAAGTAGGGGTATGTCCCTCAGGACTGGAGGACTGCTCATATGGTGCCTAGCCACAACAGTGGCCCTACTGATGAGCCAGGAAACTACAGACCAGTCAGTCTAACCTCCATAGTAGGTAAGTTAATGGAGGCTACTCTAAAAGAAAGGCTTGTGTCCATCCTAGAAGGTAATGGTCTCCAGGATGAAAGGCAGCATGGGTTTATCAGTAGGAGGTCATGTCAAACCAACATGGTAACCATCTTTGACTGGGTTAGATGGACCTTGGACAAGAGGAAGGCAGTTGATGTACTTTATCTGTACTTCAGTAAGACATTTGACTCAGTGCCTCATGGCAGGTTGGTCAGCAAGCTGAGGGCCCGGGGGGGGTCAGGACAAACTGCTGGGGATGGGTAAAGGGCTGGCTGATGGACAGGAACCAGACAGTGGTGGTAGGGGGGAGCTGCCCGAACCAAGACCTGTGATCAGCGATGTCCCACAGGGCTCAGTACTAGAAGCTGTGTTGCTCAATGTATTTATTGGCGACATAGCAGGAGGGGTCAGGAGCAAGATCTGTCTCTTTGCTTATGATACTTAACTCTGTGGGAGGATGGACACAGAGGAGGGGAGACAGAATCTAAGGGAAGACCTGGCAAAGCTGGAGAAGTGGTCTGGAATCTGGCAGTTGGGATTTAATTCTAAAAAATGTAAGGTAATGCACATGGGAGCCAAAAACTCAAAGACCAGTTATTGGCTAGGGGGATTTCAGGTGGCAGTATTAAAACAGGAGAAGGACTTGGGGTTATGGTGAGGGTGGACATGAAGCACACAGCACAATGCTGCAAGGCAGCAGCCAAAGCAAACAAAATGTTGGGTTGCAAAGCCAGGGGAATCAGCCCTAGGAGGGAGGAGGTAATTCTGCCACTGTACAGGTCAATGGTAAGACCACACCTACAATATTGTGTCCAGTTTTGGTGACCCTACCTTAAGAAAGATATCAAACTACTGGAGGCAGTACAGTGGAGAGCAACCAAAATGATCCAGGGCATGGGGGGACAGAACATACAACGAGAGGCTGAGGGTGCTGAACATGTACTCGCTGGAGGACAGAATGGAGAGAGGTGATATGATTGAGACCTTCAAGTATCTAAAGGGCATAAATTATACCAGCATAGAGGGCATCTTTAAGCTGAGGAAGGAGGGTACAACAAGAGGCCATGGTCTGAAACTAGTGGGGGGGTCAAATTCAAGAGGGAAATGAGACAGCACTTCTTCATGGAAAGGGTGGTGAAAGGGTGAAATTAATTGCTAGAGGAGGTGGTGGCAGCAAAGACAGTGGATAGTTTCAAGAGGGGTTGAGACAGGGCAAAGAAGAAGATCAGGCCAAGAAGAATCAGAGAGGTAATGGGGTACAATGAGGGGGGAGAGGGGGAGGGAGTACAACTCCTGGAGGAGTAGGGGGGAGCTACTTGGTACAACTAGCTGCACAATTGAGCAGTCTCAATAGATCATTATGGCCTGTATCTGCTGGCAATTTTGTATGTTCATATGTAAATTCAATAAATTATTATAGGCTGTGTGACAACAGTTTTTTTATTACTCTTTTTTATCTGTACATTGGTCCCTAATTTAACTGGAATGCTAGAAGGGCCTCTCATGGATGTAATATTGTCACCTCTTGCATCCTTAGGGCTTCAGAACTTCTCACCTTTGGTACGCAGTTCTCTTGTCCTAAGTACACGTGAGGTGACTGTCGGAACAAAGGCTTATAATATCACTTTTTATAATGATGCACTTGGATTTATCTCAGGCCTCACCCAAAAGTTATTTCATAAATGACCCCAAATAATAACAATTAACATGTGATATTGTCCTATGCTCTCCAGATTCAAGTATAATGGTAAATGACACTGCTTACCCCACGGATAGTTATATGAAAAATAGATATTTTATTTACATCTATACAGTGGTTCTAAATATTCCTTATTAGCATAAATATCAAGCCTAATCTTGTAAACATCATCAAAATTGTTTAAGAAAATCCAGCAACTAATAAAACAAATTCTAACAAATAAACAACGTAAAGAAATAAGCAATACTTAGCATACTAAATGGTAACAGTTATCCTACTTTTATCTTACTTAGTATTTAACATAACCTTCATGCTTAACAACATTTGCTTATAAGATCGATATCACAGATTATTTCTGTATGACACTTGTTTTAAAGCTTTATAGCATGTAAAATGTATTTTTTATGAGAACTGGCACCAACTCATTACATCAGTGATTTGTACTATACTTTCATAAAATTCAGTTTTAATTTTTTAAATCATGCAAAATATTTTAATTTAAAGCTTTTAAGCTATATACCCGGGCCTGGATATTCAGACTGCCCCAGGCTGTAGTGCAAGCCTGGGCACAGCGCAACTTGGCTGTGCGGGGCGTTAACTGGGCAATATTCAATGGAGCTGTGCCATGGCACAGCATCATTGAATATCGCACCCTGGCCACCCACAGTGCACATGGCGCAGTAGCACTGCACCAGCGCAAGTGGCCAGAGTGGAGCAGGGGGATGCGCTAGCGCAAGTTCTGTTGCGCTATGCGCAACAACTGCGATATTCAAAAATGCACATACAAATGGTGCCATAATGTATGTAAGGTGCAAATGGAGCCATTTGCATGTCATTATGGCTCCATTTGCATGCAGGTGTGCCAATGCCCGGCGACTGGTGCCTGGCACCCTGCCAGGTAGCAGCCATCGGGGATCGACAGCCCCTGCACAGCGCGGCAATGCACCCCTCTGCCCGATCATGGGCATATGTAGATTCAATAAATTGTCCAATATCCCTGGTGGTCCAGTGGACTGCTCGCAGTCCGATCGCAGGCTTCAGTGTAAAAATATATGTCCAATATCCCTGGTCGTCCAGTGGACCGCTCAGAGCCTGATCACGGGCTTCAGAGTTAAAATATATGTCCAATATCCCTGGTGGTCCAGTGGACCACTCGCAGCCTGATCGGAATGTGGCTAGGCCCCTTAAAACAACATTGAACTACATGCTTAGCTTGGAAGGTATCCACTTATATCATGGCTTAAAAAATCAAAATGGAGTCTCATCTTTATTTTCTTAGACCTCATCTAGCATATGGCAAAGTGCTGCTTAGGGAACAGAGATATTCTCCTTCAAAGCATTAAAGCCAGATACCTTGTCTTAAGGTTTAATTAACTAACACTTTTTGTTTTTTCTTAAAAAATTATGTAAACAATAATCTTAACCAGAAATTAGTCCCATATAAAAATCAGATAAACTAATAATTAAAATCAATTCTTGATAATAAAAATAAAATAATTTTTCCATCAAGGGTTTTGTCCCTACATGACCGTCTCATACCCCTATATGAGGCCCTCCTAGCATCCCTATAAATTTATAATAGAAAATGTTTATTGCTGAAGCCTGGAAGAATAATATATACTTTCATGAAATATTAGATGAGAAAAAAGTAGCAAAGATATTACTTCATTATGCTTAATGTTTCATATAATGCCATTTCAAGATACTGGAATGTCATTTTATTTTCATCACTAGACTGCATCGTATATTCTAGCTCTCATGTCATGGCATTTCTCTTATTGCTTCTTAATCCTAAACAAATAGAGTTGATCCACTGGGCACTTAAGAGTGTCACCAACAAGTTTCTTTAATTAGGATTTAAACATGATGCTGTATGAAAACATTAGTGTTCTCTTCATCCTGTAATGGTTTCCTACACAAATTGATCATGTTTGCAAAGTCTACACATACAGCATGTTGACTTTACCTCATTCAAGTCCACATTTATTTATCACTGTGCCTCACTGTAACTCAGTAAAAAGCAGTCTGGCTTTTCAGTGCCCACAGAAGTTTACAGAAATGTCTGTTAGCTCGATCAGATGAAAACAGGTTATGTATTCCAACAGCTCTGGGTAGTGATAGACTTATACCAAGGGGTAGCATTTCATTAGTACTGACAAAACAGATTTTCATAACTATAGTACTTAAATTTTATGCCTTTGTCTATGTGCTTAAATACATGTTTTCCCTACATAAAGAATAATGAACCAGCAGCTATGAATAACAAGTCTATAAGCACACTGAAACTGCCTTTTGACATCATAAAACCACAAGAGTGAATTGCATATGGTCATAGGTGTCATAAAACCATGAGAGTGCATGTCAAGTGGTCCAAGATGTCACCAGAAACCTAACAGACTAGCAGACAAGTGATTCAAGCTGTCTTTTTGATGGCTGTGGGTGGAGCCTACAGCCATTTTGCTATCTGTAGCTTGGAAATGGAGTATCATGGAACACATTTTTTGGACTTTTCAATGTATCCTTCCACATCTACAAATCACTATGACAACTAAAATAAGATAATCCTTTCTTTCTGTTTAGAATGTTGGAGACATAACTCCAAGCTGCTTATCAGATTGCCATTAGGAAATTGAAACAGCTTGTTAAATATTGGTTGCCTATTAAACTGGAGATTTGTTTACCCCCTTCAAAATGCAACAACTTGCACATTTAAATGCCTAGTATTTAAAAAAAACTGTTACTACTAACTTCAGTTGGGCATGAATATCTTTCAAAATAGATTCATACATCAGAAATGATATCCTTTCCCAGCAAATTTATAAAGATGTACACTGCTTCTTAACCTCTCAAGATCCATCTGATAAAATGACAGGTCTTCAGTGAACTACCCAGACTAAATATATAAATTTATTTTTGAAAGCATGGGCTGTGCCTGCTTCCCAAACATAACAGATAAGAGCTACTGAGATCTCTTATAGTAAGTGTGCGTGTGTGTGTGTGTGTGTGTGCGAGTGTGTGTGTGTGTTTGGGGGAGGGGTGGAGAAACAGTAAAACTCCTGGCAAGAGAAATCTCATCTAATGAATTAATTGCTCACAAACCATGAGTGAGAAATTCATCTGTGCAATTATCTGATTCCATATGTTCCAATATAGAGTTATAAAAAGTTAGTCAAAACAACTGAGAAAGAAATTTGTAGGGGACAACAGTTGAGTTTTTCTTGTGTTTTGGACCTCCAACTCTAGGCTGTGGAATATAAATGTATTGTTTGCGGTTGGAATGAGCAATCTAAAAAGTAAGAAGGTCTGAACAGTAATATTTTAATTTACAGTATTAATAATGTAATCGTGCATAATTTCTATAAATAAATTTGAGGTCTGATAACAATGTAGCCAGAGTATGTGTTAACTTGCTTTGATCTCTCAAAACATGTAGTAGTACATATTTTATTCTGAAAATTCAGAAAAGGCTAGCCTAATTGAGCCAAGGCTCATTTTCAATGGGGTCCCAATATATAAAATACACAAATAGTTACACAGAATGGGCCGGATATTCAAACTGCGCTATTTTGTGGTGCAAGCTCTTGCGCTGCACAAAATAGTTGCGCAGGGGTGTGGCCAGAGCGATATTCAAAGGAGTTGCGCTATTGAGCAACTCCTTTGAATATCACCCCCCCAGCTACAGCCACTGTGCATGGCGCAGTGGAACTTGCCCCACCGCAAGTTGTCAGAGTGGAGCATTCAACTTGCGGTGGCTCAAGTACCATTGCACCATGCACAAATTTCCGATATCCAAAAGGTGACATGCAAATGGGGCCATAATTCATGCAAGGCACAGGGGGGGCCATTTGCATCTGTTTATGGCCCCATTTGCATGCCATTAGCATGCAGGTGCGCCGATCTCCGAGGACTTGTGCCTGGCGCCCTGCCAGGCAGCAGCCATTGGGGACCGATGCCCCCTGCAGCCTGATCGCAGGCAAATGTGTAAGAAATCCCCCCTCCCCCGACTGGCCCGATCGCGGGCATAAGCTTAAATCACCCCACCCACCAGCCTGATCGTGGGCAGCAAAGTGTTCCCCGAACATATCCCTGGTGGTCCAGTGGACCGACAAGCCCGATCGTGGGCTGAAGAAGTTTACCCCAGAACGTATCCCTGGTGGTCCAGTGGACCGATAAGCCCGATCGCTGGCTGTATTATGTTGTGACACCCCTGCCCACCCCAAGACCATATCCCTGCTGATCTAGTGTCCCTCCACCCCACCCACCCAACAAAGCCCCACCACCCCACCCCCGGCAGCGGCAGGTGGCTGCATTCCACCGCCTGCCGCCCATCATCTGCCAAGCTGCCCAACAGGGCTGCCGCTGATGTGCAGAGCGAAGAGCCACGCAGCTCATACGCATATGCAGTTCAGATATGTGAATGACCATTCACAAATCTGGACTGCCCAGACGCATGGGCTGCACACCCATTGGCTCTTGCTCTGCACCAATGGGCATGCAGCCTCTACCAGGCAGTCAGTCAGTGGGCGGCAGGTGGGTGGATGCCGCCACCCGCCGGCTGCCGGGGAGCGGGTGGTGGGGCTTCATGGGTGGGTGGGTGGGGGACACTAGATCACCAGGGATATGGTTTTGGGGTGGGGGGGGGTGTCACAATGTAATGCAGCCCGCGATCGGGCTTATCGGTCAACTGGACCACCAGGGATATGTTTGGGGGTTTAAACCTCTTCAGCCCGCGATCGGGCATAGCAGTCCACTGGACCACCAGGATATGTTCGGGGACACTTTGCCCTCGATCGGGCTGGTGGGAGTATACCCACGATTGGGCCAGTCGGGGAGGGGGATTTTTACAATTTGCCTGATCGGGCTGCAGGGGGCACAGGGAGTAGGTTGAGGGCCAGCCACAGGTGGCAGCTGCTGTGTTGCACCCTGCAATGTGGCAGCTCACCTGTGAGTGGCCCTCGACTTAAGCCTTTTTTTTTGGTTCAAAGTTGTGCAGGCGCAGGTTGGGGGTTGCACCTGCTCAACTCTGCACAGCCTGGCTGAATATCGGGCTGTGCAGTTTATGCATGGTTCCTCCCCCCTCCAGTTCAGCATGCATTCGTTTGCATTGTGCTGTTGCTCAGGATGTTTTCAGTGGCACAACTGCCTCCTGCTGAATATCGCAGAATGGCACAATTTCGGACTTGCGCAGGTGCAACCCTACTGCGCATGGAGCAACTCTTTTGAATATCCCACCCAATATGTACATAAACGCAAGCATAGCAAATACAATATACAACGTGTATCAAAAGACACAATACTGCACATGACGGACAAGTAGATGTTTTTCAATTAATTACAACAAACTTTAGGCATTTCAGCACTTTTTACAAGCTAAGATTTTATCTGAAGTAAAGATGGAGGAGATATTGACTTGATATATAAGCCCAGATATTCAAATCTTTGCCCTGGGGCTAAATTAGCACTGCCTGGTGGGCAAACTTAGCCTGGAGCAAAAAGCAAGCTATATTCAAAAGGAATAGCCCCGGGCCAGCAGCTTCTGAACATAGCATGGGAATGATGCCAGGCAAACTGGACTGGAAGTGCACGGCAAACTTTGCCTTGGAATAAAACAGCTCTGAATATAGCAACCAGGAAGTGCAAACCACAACAGCAACACAGTGCATGGTGACATAAAGGTAGGTAGAGGTGAACTATTTGGCCAAAGTGTGTGCCAGCAAATGCATGGACCCAGTACAGCTGAAGGCAGCACTGCACATGAAAGGACAGTGTGCAAAACTATATAATATTCCTCGAACCGTTAGTGCCGTGCAAACACGTTTGCGTGGGTTTATTTATTTATTTAGGAAATCAGAATTACAACCCTTTGAGTCATAGACTCATTTCCAAAGGCTCCACGTCAGAATAAAACATAGACATTCATACAGTACATACATAGAATAAATGTGGGTGAGCATATCATAGAGTATAAGTATAATGAGCACGGGTTAATGCCTATACATTTAGTAGCTAAAACAGAGCACAGCTATCGACATTTACCTAATGAGCAGTTAAGACCTATACAATTGGTAGCTAGAGCAATGCATGATATGAGTTTGTAGTAGTTTAGCACGGAGCTAAGCCGTTTGCCCGGCGCTAAACTTTGCTATATTCAAAAGTGACATGCAAATGAGCCTACTGAGGTAGTCTCTGGACCAACATCCAGATTAGTATCTCAATATGACCTGATTTGCATGCAGTTTGCCAGCGTTACTGCAGGGTCCCACTGTGCCACCTGTAGGACAGTCTGAAAGTACAGGGGCTGGCCAGGTCTGGCCACAGCTCCACCTGTAGGTCAGTCTGACAGTGCATGATGGTAGCTGCAGGCTACATGTATGCAGTACAGCATAGCATTGTCTACCCCAGGGGACAACACAGCATAGGCACAGGCAGTGGTGGTGATGCATGCAACTGTCACACTGTAGGGCATGCTACAGTGCACAGCAGACACCACAGTAGCAAGTGGGCCAGTAGTGTGAGGGACACAGCAGTGCCTATGGTGTGTAGGAGAGTGATGACCACTGCACTGTACACAGTGACAAGCCCACTTTGAAAATGTTTACAGACAGTGGACATTAATGTCACACTGTTGTGTGACCCACAGATGCTGCACTTCTGGTATGGGATGCTCATAGTGACATATACATGGCTGGCTGTGTGTGCTGTGGTGTTTGTACAGCTGTGCGGTTTGTGACTGGGGGGGCATGTACGAATGAACAGGCACACTGGTATCGGGGTATTCCCAGTACTGGCCCATGTGCACTGCATGCTGTCTCCTAATCTTGTGGCTGCACCCGGCCTGTGGTGAGGCCTGACCACCCGTACATCCTCCCCTCAACACCCACCATGCCTACAGTGCTGTATGTGTGTGTGCTGGCATCTGTTGATCACCACAGACATATGGTCTGCAGATTTGTGCTGTATGGCCACACCACCATGGTGGCTCCTGGGGGCTGGGTCACCACATACTGCCTGGCATGGCTGGGATGGGTGGCAGCTGTTGGCATCATTGTGGTACCATCAGTGAGCAGCATGTTTCCTCCATGTCTGGCTTTTTCTCTGTGTCATAGCCATATGTTAGGGTCATGCAAGGCTGCGCTAAAGCTGCGCTAATGCCACGCAGTGCCACAATGTCATGCAAAGCTGGATTGTCCAGAGTTAAGACCAGCTTTTCCTGGGCAGTAATTTGTACCGTGCTATGTCATGCAAAACTACTTTGTGCAGCGCTAGCCACTGTTTATAGCAGTGCACCTGTATTCATGTTCAGTTTGCCCCTTGCATATATTATGATTTTGCCTGGTGCTAATGTGGTTTGTGTGTGCTATTTGGCCTTTTGAATGTAGCAGACCCGCGCTAATCATGCACTAAACCCGTGCAAACGGTTTGCGGCCCATGGAAAGCTTTAAATATCTGGGCCATAATGAGCTATTTTTGAGAATGAAAGAGATCATGCCATTTATTAGGAGGAAAATTATTGTTTAGATACATAGATACATAGACACTGTCAGTAGGTAAGGGCCTATGTCTCACCCAGTCTGCACATTTCAGCTTGTAAGTTTCCTTTTTTGTTTTTCTGCATTATTATGTTGCTTGCACGCATGTGCAAGAAACATAGTGCCATCATCCGAGTTTTCGGAGGTGTGTCAGCCCCTCTTCCAATGCAGTCAGTGTGTTTGTAGGCGTGGCCCCAGTTCCCCAATGAGTGCTGCAGCTGTCTATGACAGCTCCAAAATGCAATGGCATACAGTTGAAAGGGAGAGCTCCACTTCAGTGAGCAGAGCTCTCCCCCCCACACACACACGCGTGCAAGCACGCATATTGCGTGCTGATGCGCTGCCCCCCACGCATACACTGTATGGCCGACGGGGGTGCCCAATCCCCCGTCGGCTCCATTTCCCCCCAACCCCAACTGTTATAGCCGATGGGGGTGCCCAATCCCCCGTCGGCTCCAAGGCTACACGCCCCCCCAAAGTTTTTTTTGTGCGCCACGCTGGGAGTCCACCCCAGCGTGGCAAATCTTGTTTTGGCTGATGGGGTGACCAATCCCCATCGACTCCATGTCCCCCAAAACAGCTTTTCTGCTCACGCTGGGAGCCCACCCCAGCGTGGCAAACGTCCCGTGTCATCTTCTTAAAAAAAAAAAAACTGTGAATAAAAAAAGGTCCCTCGTAGTCTCCCTGCCCCCCTTCCACAACCTGCACCCACCCACTGTGCACCCTGCCTCCCCACACACACCCTCACCCCATACTTACCTCCGGAGCTCGGTGTGACGATCATTGGTGGACCGGGAACACGTCTGCACTCTTCAAAGCCGACCGTGAACTGAGGAAATGCCGGTAAGCTGTATAATGGGATAGATAGGGTTTTTTCAACTTTGTTGCATATCTCAGGCATTTTTGGGAATTTTGGCCCCAAATTTTCAACATGGGGTTTTTGGGACCCCTCCTCATGAATTCTTGCACTGTCATGGTGTTACTCGGAGCCCAAAGGGTGATTTCGCAGTCACTGCATGAAATCACCTTTCCACACCAATTAACGAAACAACACTGCCAGTGTTCGTAAGGTGGGCTCTCAAAAAGCCTATGTTGAAAATTTGGTGAAAAAATTCCTAAAAATGACTGTTTTATGAGCGTGCATTGCGCAGTTCCTGCGCACACTTGTAAGTTCACAAATTTTCAATATTTTCACTCCAGATTTTCAACATTGCCATTTTACCACACCTCCTTATGAGCAGTACAGCTGTCATTTTTCACATCTCGCCCAAAACGTGTTTCCGCCCATGTTGCGTGCAATGGCGCAGTCGGTGTGTGAAATCACTGCATGGGACACATTAAGAAAATTTCAGTGACACTGTTTATTAGCAGAGGTCTTAAAATGGCTATGTTAAAAGTTTGGTGAAAAAATTCCTAAAAATTACTGTTTTACGAGCGAGAGTTGCGCAGTTCCTAAGCACGCTTGTAAGTTTGTGAATTTTTAATATTTTCACTCCAGATTTTCAACATTGCCATTTTACCACACCTCCTTATGAGCAGTGCAGCTGTCATTTTTCACATCCTGCCCAAAACATGTTTCCACCCATGTAGCGCACAATGGCGCAGTTGGTGTGCAAACTCAATGTATGGGACACATTAAGAAACTCACAGTGACACTGTTCATGAACAGAGGTCTTAAAATGGCTGTGTTGAAAATTTGGTGAAAAATTCCTAAAATGACTGTTTTAGTAGCGTTGCGCAGTTCCTAGCGCTTGTAAGTTTGAATTTCAATATTTCACTCCAGATTTTCAACATTGCCATTTTACCACCTCCTTATGAGCAGTGCAGCTGTCATTTTCACATCTTGCCCAAAATGTGTTTCCGCCCATGTAGCGCACAATGGCGCAGTTGGTGTGCGAACTCAATGTATGGGACACATTAAGAAAATCACAGTGACACTGTTCATGAGCAGAGGTCTTAAAATGGCTATGTTGAAAATTTGGTGAAAAAATTCCTAAAAATGACTGTTTTACGAGCGTGCGTTACGCAGTTCCTACGCATGCTCATAAGTTCGTGAATTTTCAATATTTGCACTCCAATGACTTCCAAATACCTAAACAGCACATAGAAGCAAGCAACATTCAGCATTGACAAATGCTTGTTTTCATGTTGTTTGGAGGTTTTGTGTAGGCTTGATATTATTCCTGAAATGTCAGAGATCTTCCTGGGGAAGTTGCAATATACTGGTATATAATTATACCATTTATAAAATTCCTGATCAAACAACTGGAAACAGAAGAGTGTTTCTTGTCATTTTATAATACGATGTACTGAATGTGCATTTGCTGAGTTGCTGGATCAGGGCCATGAAGAAAATAATAACATTTACTTAACTCATTCAAGATTCCATCAGGTCTACAGAAAAAAGTCTATGAGAATCTGTCTGAAAACTAACACGTATGAGAGTATACATATATAGCTGTGTGGACAGTATTCGAGAGACAAAGTGTGACATTCATACATTCAAAAAAGTTTTATAATTAGGCATGACTCAACCTTAATTTTAATGTATATATGTGGTAGTTGCATAATACCAAATATAAAGATAGTTCTGTATTTTTAAGTTTGGAAAACTGGCACAGTTATTTATGACATGTAAACTACTTTCATGGGTAACTCAGTGTCCATTTTGCATTATTTCCCATTTCTAGTAATAAATAAAATTTTCAAATGCAGTGTCTCTGTCTTCTATTTAAGTGTATTAGTTTACAATAGTTAATGATTTGATGTTCTTCCCTGCCTATGTGTCGCTATCTATCCTCCAATGTAGACAGCACTAAAAATACAAACAGGAGGTTACCAAAGTTTCATTACTTCATACTTATACTGTTTATGTCTAGTCTACATGCCTTTCACACTTAAGCTGGACATTAAGTAGAAAGATAAACGTGAACAAATCACTTGATTGTAGTTGATTTATTATGTGACCATCTCTGTTGCATACTACTACTACTACTGTGGGTAACGCGGACACCACAGTAGCAATGCAACATGTGAAATAAATGGTACAACTTTTATTAATGGCTTATTATCATGCAAACAGCCAACACACATTGATAAGTACCATGCCACATCAGGGGCCATTTTGACATCACTGTAGCTCTGAAGAGCCAGACTGAGGAGAGGCCCAACCATAGTTAACAACAAGAAAGCACCCAGGCAAGCTGTTTGGTACTGATAACTATACATGAGGGTGCCACATGCTGCTCCCTGGCAACCCCATGCTGGCCTTTGAGGGGAGAATGATGCCACAATATCACACAGGCCCACCCTAAGCTCACCACCACGTGCATCACAGGGATGCCACTGCAGCAAGGTTCATGTTCGGCACATGGAATGCCACATCCAAACTGCTCTACAAGTCAAAACAATGCACCAAAATTCCCCATGGACAAGCAAAGGCAAGACAAGAGACAGCTGGATGTTACACAGTGGGCCTGAGTCACATCAGGGGCCATTTTGACATCACTGCACCTCCACAGAGTCAAACTGAGGGCAGGCCCAACCACAGTTAAGAACCAGAAAGCACCTAGGCAAGCTGCTTGGTGTTGATAACTGTAGATGCAGGCACTGCATGGTGTCTCCTGGCAACCCAGTACCAGCCATTGTGGGGAAAATGATGCCAAAATATCACACAGGCCCACCCTGTGCTCACCACCATGTGCATCACAGGGACACCACTGCTGCAGGGTTCTTGAACTGCACATGGAATGCCACATCCAAACTGCTTGAGTCAGGCCCAGGTGGTGTATTTTTTTTTTATTTTCAAACATTTCTAAGATATTATGCCAACACTAGACGTTTATTTATAGGTAGGCTCATAAATAAATCTGCAAAATGTTTTTGCCAGATGAATACAAACCACTGATGTTGCCCAGCAGGCACTAGTACACCCAGGCAATGACCAGATTACAGTACTACACATGGTATCCCTCCCATACCCCTGAATTTACTAAGCAATGCCATGAGCAGCCTTTCTGAGGTAAGCCCGTGTGCTGTCTTTCTTTTTATTTTTAAACAGTTCCAACATATTATGCTAACACTTGACATCTAATTTAGAAACTGTCTAATTATAAATAAATCAGAAAAAATGTTTTTGCCAGATGAATCCAAAACAATGATGTTGCCCTACAGGCACTAATATACCCAGGCAATGACCCAGTTACTACACATTGTACCCCCCCATGCCATGAGCAGTCATTTTGAGGTAGGCCCAAGTGCTGTATTCTTTTATGTTTAAACAGTTCCAACATATTATACCACCGCTTGATGTCTAGTTTAGAAGCAGTCTCATTCCTACACGTGGTAACCCCCCATAACCTCGAATGAACTGACCAATGCCATGAGAAGCATTTTTGAGGTAGGCCCCATTGCTGTCATTTTTTATTTCCAGCAGTTCCAATATATTATGCCACTACCCACACCTGATCCCCTAGTTCAGTATGTCAATACAATGATGCTCCTTTGTAATCTTACATCAAGAAAGGCAACTTAAATAATACCACACACATGCGCGCATGCACACAAACACACACACACACACACCCCTACCTTAACCAAAGCCAGCATCACCCCTTCTTTCCAAAAATTACAAGCATCTCTCACAAATTGCATTTATTTTTATTTAAAACATTTTAAGAGTGCAGCTTTTATATTCATTCTACATACACACTTTTAAAATAGAGCCATCATCACATCAACAGGTGCAGTATTTATTCAACAAATACACATTCTCAGAATTTACCATCAGGAACCCCACAGGCATTGTTTTTTCCCCATTTAAACATGATTTAAGTCATCATCAGGGGACATTTCACCAATATTAGCAATATTCTGAAAAAATCTAATTATGCAATGAAAACCCACTGGATGGATTGTAAACAAAATACTATAAATCTCAAACAAAACTTTATTTGCTTAGACTGGTCACCTATATGCACAGCCCTATTTTGAAGAGGGGCCCTTCACAAACAGCTGGGCCATGAGAGAACACACAAATTTTACTTTTCTGCCCCCAAAGTTGATAGAACACAACTGCTGCACTATAGCCAGATATAATTTAATATGCCCCATTCAAACAGTGCCAGCATCAGCAGAAAGTTCAGCTGATATACTTCCCAAACAAAACTTTAAAATGTACTATTTAATATGCCCCATTTAAACACTAACCACACCAGAAGAAAGTTCTGCTGATATACTTCCCAAAACACAGCTTTAAGCTATACTATTTAATATGCCCCATTTACACAGTGCTAGAATCAGAGTAAAGTTCTGCTGATATTCTTCCCAAACAAAATGTTAAACTATACTCATTGTGCTGCACAGCCCACTAATCCAATCATCCTTTATTTTGAAGAGGGGCCCTTCACAAACAGCAGGGCCCTGAAGTCTTAAGGTGAATGCTTTACTTTTTCTGTCCCCCAAATGACACAGAATAACTGCTGCACTTTAGCCAGTCACCATTTAATATGTCTCCCAGAATTGTAACTTGCTGTTTTGTAGCAGAATGCTGAAGATCATGTTTTCTAGTGACTGGAGACCTCTGAGATCCGTCCAAACTCCTGTACAGCACACCAGATTTAAAATGGACGACGCTTCATTCTCCCTGTTTTTAAGAATGGTAAATGGGAGAAGCAGTGGGAAGAGGACAGTTTTGCTTAGAGCCAAATCTGAATGCCTGATGTCACCTTCAGGTCCCGGCTATTTGTACCAATACCAGCATCATCATCATCCACATGGGTAACATGGACACGACAGCAAGAGCCACAGCTTTTGATGCTGCTGCTGCTCCTAGCAGGCTCAATGTACCACTGCATTAAGATTGCAGATTTGTGCGGAGGAAACACATTAAGCAATGGGAACTGACACTGAAAAAAAAACTCAAAGCATAAAGGCAGAATACACAAAATAAATTATGCAGCTATATAAGACACCACAGTAATTCACGAAAGTAATAAATTACATGTGGTGTCATGTAAATGTAATTACATCTGCATAAAATCAATAATCACTGGGGGACAGTTACATATCCACTCTGTCCACTGAAAAAGAAAACTTGAGTATTGTGCTTTAAATACAGTAAAGTTAATGGCCACCAAGATGTGTAGCACAGCCATGTCACAAAATGGCTGCCTTTTTAAAGGCTATTATCATTATTAAAATGTTGCCACAATAAAATAAAAATACATACACCCTTTTTTTTATGCACACTATCTCTTGACCATATTGGCAACAGTACAGAACACACAATTTGTATTTTTTAATAAATTATGAGTAAAATGCAGACCTTATTTTAAGTGCACACCCAAGTCTCTCAAATACTATCCACACACACACACACACACACACACACATATATATATATATATATATGTATATTTATTATAGGGGCACATCGCACCCCTATATTTAGCATTATGAAGGCCCTTCTATGTTAAACTCAAAATTTGTGCATTAATAACTTTGGATCCGTTTAATGGATTTGCATGAAATCTGGTATGCACAGTGGGGCATGGTAGATCTCTTGATCTGCCAAATTTAATTTCAGTCGGACTTACGATCTTTGTGCACCAAAATGCTGCAAAATGCACTTTTCACCAGTTATGTGGGCAGTTTTTGGGATTTTGCCCATGCCACTGTGCAGCAATCATGTGGCAGGCCTCTCTGTGTGTTGGCACATCTGAAAGAGATTTTGTGGCCGAACATGGCGCTTTTCATTTAGTGAAAAAATATTAATCCATTCAAAAGTTATTGCAGTTTTAAGTTCCCACTATAAGTCAGTGGGACAATTTATATGGTTGTTTTGCAAACAAAGAATGGGGTTTTGGACATCTGGTCCCTTCTCACAATCAAAGAATTTGCAGCCTTATGGTCAAAGAATCTTTGACCCTGAGAATTCTTTGATCACGACAGCTGCCAACTTGTTTTAAGCTTCCAGTCGGGAAATCACAAATATCTTGGCTCAGGAGTGACTCATGAAGTAAAACCTGGATGGGTTTTGCTCAGAGGGTTTCACTCTATTGAGCCATGCCTTTTGTTTTGTTCAAAATGGTCCAAAAATAGAGTTTCACATATTTTTATTCTTTGATCCTGATTCGCTAACGATCTTTGTTCATGAGGCTGCAAATTCTTTGATCGCGAGATTCTTTGACCGCAATCCTTGATCGCGAGCGAGGGACAAGATGTCCAGTTGAAAAAAGCAAATTTCTCAGCTCAGGGGTGGGTTATGAACACAAATGAGGGTGGGTTTTGCTCAGGGGGCTTCGATTTATCGAACCATGCTGGTAGTTTCATGTATTTTTGGCTAAAATTTGAATTTCAGCATTTTTTATTCTTTGATCGTGATCCTGCAAATTCTTTGATCTTGAACCTGCAAATTCTTTGATTACGAGATTCTTTGATCGTGATCTTTGATCACAAGGGAGGGACTAGATGGCCAGATCTTAATGCAACAGATAGGCCAATTTTAACAATTTTTAACTTCAAATATCTCGGAAACGGTTTGGTCTTTTTACTTGAAATTTGGAGGATGTTAACAACATTTCATGTAGATGTGAATTACAGTGTTTATGTATCAGACAACACATTTTCCATGGAGATATTGCGTTGCGCACTTTACGTTTGGAGGACAGCATTTTCCATTCTCGTACTGGCTTGAAATTTACACGATAGCTAGCCTTACTGCCATGGATCTACTTTTCAGTCTTTAGGTGTCTCATATCTTAACAGGTGTGGAACTCTGCCGCTCCAATGAATGAAAATCTCAAACTTTCACATGTTGTATCTCGGAAATGCTTTTGTCTTTTATATTGAAATTTGGAGGGTCTTCAGGAGATGTCCTGTTCATGTGAATTATGGTGTTTAGGTGTTGGAAAATTAATTTGCTGCAGAGGTATTGTGTGACACACTGTATGTTTTGCGTATGGCGTTTTGCATTGTGGTAGTGGGTTCAGATTTATAGGGTGCCTAGCGTTACTGCCACAGAGAGAATTTCCAGTGGTTGTGTGTCTGACATGTAAACAGTTGTTGAATTATGCCACTCAGATGACTGACACTTTGCTTTCTTTCAATATAGTGAGAACTTTAGGGCCCCATGCTCCAACCCATATGCGCTCCCAGCAATACATATGATATTCAGTACTTGTAGTCTTATATTACGTAGATATTTATAAGTTGGTGGGAATGCGGGGCCTAAAGCTTCCGTGCTCCCACCAACTTGCGTGACTTATTACTTTTATATTCTTTCTCAAAAAGTAAGCAAATTCTGTGCAAAAAACTTCATTAATGCATCATTTAGGGTTAAAACACAAAAAGTAAGGAAATGAAACTTTTAGGGCTGACCCTTCCCCCCCTTGGACCTGCCCATCATCCCAAGATTGACTGCTGACGGGCTGCGTCCTTGAGGTTGTGAGGCCTAAATCTCACCACATTCTTCTTTTCTGTGGCTGTGTCATGTGTCATGTACCCTGTCTGAACCTGTATTTTCATTGTACTCTCCCGGGTCGTACCTGAAAATAGGCATATAACTTGTCTAGTGTACCTACCTGGTCAACAAAAGCTAAATAAATAAATAAAGTCATAAATAAGGGACCAGTGGCTCATGGAAAAATCTACAGGGATTTATACAGGGATTTAATTCTGCCACTGTGACTGGGTGACCAAAGTAGTAGACCAGGGAGGGGCTGTGGATATGGCCTACCTAGATTTTAGCAAGGCATTCAACACAGTCTCACACAAAAGACTAATATACAAGCTAGCCAGCCTTGGAGTGGGTCCCAAGGTGGTAGCCTTGATAAAAAGCTGGCTGAAAAACAGGACGCAAAAGGTAATAGTAAATGGAGTACACAGTGAAGAAAGGAGGGTAACTAGCAGGGTACCGCAGGGTTCGGTACTGGGACTGGTCCTCTTTAATATCTTTATAAGTGACATTGGAGAGCACCTGGAAGGAAAGGTATGTCTCTTTGCAGATGACACAAAGATCTGCAACAGGGTTGATACACAAGGTGGGGTGGAAAGAATGAAAAGGGACTTGGCAAGGTTGGAGGAATGGTCAAATATGTGGCAGCTCAGGTTCAATGCAAAGAAGTACAAGGTAATGCATCTGGGAAACAAAAACCCAGGGGAAGAGCACACAATGGGGGGTGAGTTAATAACAACAACAGAAATTGAAAGAGACCTAGGAGCAATTATATCAGATGACCTAAAGTTGGGCAAGCAATGTGAGAAGGCAGTAAGGAGGGCTGGGGGGATACTGGGATGCATAGGGAGAGGCATCAACAGTAGAAAACAGGAAGTTGTTATCCCTCTCTACAGACAGTTAGTGAGACCCCATCTGGAGTACTGCATGCAATTCTGGTGGCCCCATCTCCTCAAAGACATAGACAGAGTAGAGGCTGTTCAGAGGAGGGCAACCAAAATGGTGCAAGGTCTGCAACAGAAGACATATGAGGAGAGACTAAAGCAGCTTAATATGTATACCCTTAGGGAAAGGAGGGAGAGGGGGGACATGATATAAACTTTCAAGTATCTCAAGGGAATTAACAAGGTACAAGAGGGTAGTATCTTTCAGAAGAAGAGATGTGCAAGAACAAGAGGGCACAATTTGAAGATGGGGGGGACGGCTCAGAGGTAATGTTAGAAAGTATTTTTTCACAGAGAGAGTTGTGGATGCATGGAAAAGCCTTCCTGAGGAGGTTGTGGAGTCAGGAACAGTGGCATAATTCAAGAATGCATGGGATAGGCATAAGGCAATTCTAGTGGGGGACAGGAGGAAGTAAGCTGTTGATTAACTAGAATCTGCAGCTTATCCATCAAGTAGGGAAATGGGCAGACTTGGTGGGCCAAGCGGTCCTTATCTGCCATCAAATTCTATGTTTCTATGTTCTGTGTTTCTAGGGAGGATAGTGGGACCTGCAAATGAAACAAAACAGAGAAACGGCCATGCTCCCTGGAGACAGTCCGAGGTGCAACTGGGGGAGTGGTTCCCCCAGTTTACAAGAAAGACAAGCAACTGTACACTCAGAAGGAATACCAAAAGTGGGTAATTTTACTGCAGATAAGGTGATGTATTGGCAGTTCGACATCAAAAGCAGACAAACACTTGTACTGCAGGTTACATTCCCCAGTGCTTCAACCAAGGGCCTTGGTCAGAGCGCAGTGGCATCTAACCTGCAGTACAGGTGTTTACTTACTAAATATTGGCAATAAATCAACTTATTTGCAGTAGAATTGCCTGCTTTTGCTATTCTTTCTGAGTGTGCTGTTGCTCATCATCTCTGGGTAGAAATAAGTGAGAAACCACTCCAGCTGCAGGATGATGTCCAGCACTTCACAAGCCCCGCAGTGTTGATCAGACACCCAGTTAAGGATGGGATACTGCTCTCACCAGGGAAAACATACTCCACAGAGGGCACTGCCATGGGAGGAGGGGTAAGTTATGGATCAAACGGAAGTTGGGGTAAATACCAAGGGGGTGGCAGGTAATAGGGGTCAGGGGACTTGTCAGATGTGAGCTGCCTGGCAGATCAGGAGAGAAATACTAAATTAAAAAAATAATAGGGTACTTGGCAAGGTTCTGAGCACCAGTATCTCTAAGGGGTATTCTGTGAGATATTACCAATGTCAGTCCCCAGGTCACTGAGGCAGCAGAAACTGAACACATGACTGAGGGTTTATAGAGAGGAGTAAGGATTTTGGTTTCTTGTAATCTGGAAGACATTGTATGGCTGGAAAATTATATATGCTGTAGTACATAGCTGAAGGCTTTCTCTTGGGACCAAAAAGAGTTGGGTAATGGTACAGAAAAGATAGTGTGGTGGGGAAGGCTTGAAACTAGGTAAAGGGGTGGTACGGGTAGTTGTAAGTGAACACACATGTCCTGTGCAGGAGTTAGTGAATATAAAGGTCAGCAGATAGTGTCCCAAAGTAAGACACTAGTCCTCTGCTACATGACAGCAATTGTAAAGAGTTCATCTGAAAAGCCAGATGATTTGAAGAGTAGAGATGTGCGAAGCTGGCAAACTTTACCTTACAAATTAATTTGGAAAGTTTGCCAAATTCATGAACAGAGATGGGGAAAGTTGACAAAATTTACTCTGCAAATTAATTCATGAATTTCAGGCAATTCACGGAGCGTGCATTGACCGCAAAGTGCAAAGTTTTGGCTCGAAGTGTTGAATTTTGTGGGTGAAATTCCACACTTGTGACAAAATTCCATACGTTGCATAAAAAACTTCCTGATTTGGGCAAAGTCAAAGTTTCTTAAGACTGGGAAAACTTAACAAAGTTCTGCGAAGTGTCATTTTTTTCCACTTTGTGCAAACTTCACCAGCAAATTTAATCTTCACCACATCCCTAATCAAGAAGTATGAACTGCTGACTTTGCAAAGTTTTTGGCAAGTGAAGTTGCATCTTTTTCAGGCAAAGTCATTAAAATTCACTGGCAAAGTTGAAACTACGCTATGACTTTGATTTTCTCCTGAAAAAGTGCCATTTTCTGAGGAAAACTCAAAGTGAAGTAGGCAATTTACAAAGTTAGTTGCGAGGGATAATTTTATAGCTTCGCTGGAACTTCGCCAGTGAAGAAAAACTTCAGAACATCTCTACTGGAGAGTAAACTCCATGACTTACTGTATGTCATGAATCATGATTCATGTTGTTGTTGGGCCTGACAGAGACCTAGATGGAGTGAGGTAATTGGTTGGGATGCAATGGTGAAAACAGTATAGTCTCTTCAGAAGGGATAGTGAAAGTCATTTATGGGCAGTGCTGTATGACATTTTTAAATTCTAAGAACAGAATTTAATGGAATTTCAAAAAAATCTACCTAATTTCATGGAATTCTGTCAGTAGGGGAATTCTAAAATTTCAAAACAAGAATGTTTTTTGCATATTAGTAACCCACAGTTTACACAAAACCTCAGATTTCTTTTCCACAATCTGTAAAAAATTATGCCCTGGTTTACTTACAGTATTCCAGGGAAAGCTACAGTATTCTGTGGTGTGCACAGAAATACTTTTTAGAATTCTGCTGAACTCAAAAAGAAACTTCAAAAGTGTTTCAGAAGTGGAATTGCCATTCTACATGAATTTGGCCAGTGGAATTCCACATTCCACACAGATCTATTTGGAGGCTGCTTTATATTTTAAGAAGGTGATTACAGTGAGTGAGAAAGAGGGGGTGAAGACAGATAGGAGACCTACAGAAACCTTTTGGATGGAAGTAGGATCTACAGATGGCACAATGATGTTTTGGCAATACTGTATGTATAGACTGCCAGGTTGGACTATATCATTATGGGCATAGTAACTGGTGAGTGTTACCATTTCACAGGTGTCTCTCACCCTGGTTGGGTGAGAGGACTGCAGAGTGAAGTTGAGCAGTTCTGTTTGCCCAATCAGTAGACATCACTTACTATACCATAATCATATTATACGGCAATGGATCACCTTAAAACACTATGCTTATTGTAAAAGTGTTTTTCCTTTAACATTTAAAATAATTTATTTTCTGTGCTCACCTGATCTGTTGCAAAGGTTCTGCTGATGCCAGCCCTTATGGATGTGCACAATGTTGTGGCTGAAGGTCAGTGCGGTGGTTAGAGATGGGCAAAGCTGGCTAAATTCACTCCATGAAGTAATCCACAAATATAGAGCAATTCATGAAGTGTGGATCGATCTGCGAAGTGCGGAATTTTACCCACAAATGGCAGAATTTTGCTATTCACAGGTGAAACAGCCAAACTACTGGCTCAGCTTAAAGCACGTGACCATCTTTGGGCTATAGCCAGGGCCACAGGCTCCATAACAGACTCACTTAACTATAAACAGGCATGCAACCTATGCACTTCACAAATCAGGCAAATGAAGAGCTCCTATTTCAAGAATGCTCTAGAAACCACCTGGGGTGATGGGAGATCCTTCTGGGACAATATACGTAATATTACGGGCAAACAGTCTAAATCCTCTCCCACGGCAATGAACATTGATGGCTCCACTACCCGTGAATCTAAGACTATGGCCGATGCCCTAAATAAAACCTTCACTGACCTCAGTGGTGTCCTCTCACCAGACTTCTTCCAGGACTTGTCAGTTCCAAAACTCGTATCCCAAACCACCTCGGCAGACAAACCGCTATTTCACTTTAAAATAGTTAAGACATATAAACCTACAGATACATAAAAAGGCCTGCTCTAAATCTAGAAATAGCAGTGACACCATTGATCTAAAACGTCTGTCCCTCACCTTGGAAGAAGTGATCCATCCCTCACCAAAATTCTCAACCTCTCCTGTGCCAAGTCAATTCCCAACACATGGAAGGCTGATATAGTCACACCAGTGCATAAAGGGGCGACAAATCCACACCAGAGACACTACGGCCCAATCTATACTCCACCCCTCTCCAAAGCTCTTGAGCGGATCGTAGGCGGATCAACTATCAGACTACCTGCAAAAGTACGATGTACTCTGCATTCAGCAACACGGATTTAGGAAAGGACACAGTACGTCGACGGCCCTACTTGATTTCCCTAGTGAAACTCACAAAGCCTTGGATAAGGGTTATTTAACCAGAGCTGTTTCCATAGATCTCACAAAGGCCTTTGACACTGTTCACCATAGCCTTCTAATCTCTCTTCTGCTCAACATTGGGCTAGCCGAGGGACCTGGAGCCTGGGTAAAAAGTTACCTGGCACAACGTTCTCAAACAGTAAAAATCTCTGAGGTTCTCTCTGACTCCAAACCGGTCCTCTCTGGTGTCCTCCAGGGCTCAATTTTAGGTCCTCTCCTCTTCAGCCTATTTCTAAACTTGCTTCCCAAATCCTGCCCTGAAAAATTAATACTCTATGCTGATGACACTGTAATTCTCTCCTCCCATAAGGATCCAAATCCACTACGACAGAGCTTGCAGCTTGCTTTCTCATGTGTTGAAAAGTGGTTCCTTGAGCACAAACTGGTCCTAAATCAAAAAAAAACAAAAGTCATGCTTTTCGGTAGTCATCAAAACAGAAATAGGCATACTCCACTCGTCATAAAAACTTCTCTTGGAAATACACTAGAACAAGTGAACACCTTCAAATACCTTGGTATCACTTTGTGAATGTCTTACTTTTCAAGCCCATATCGATAACACTGCAAAAACAGTGCACCACCAACGCATTGGAATTTTGTAATCAGAATCAATTTTTTCAAGCAAGCTGCCTTGAGGATTGCTGTTCAAAGCTCCGTCATCTCAATCATAGACTATGGTCTAATTGTCTATGGCTCAGCTACTACCACTGCACTAAAGCGCATCTCAACAGCACTAAACAAAACCTGTCGACTCCTCACTGGAGCACAGAGATGGACCCACACTTGTGACCTCTACACGGAAACCGGTTGGTTGCATCTTTCCAATTGCCTCATGTATCTCACCTGCGTGATGGCAAAAAAATCAATCTTGGGACTCACTCCTCCATGTATCCAGGACCTGCTCTGCCTGAACAATGGCACTCGTACCACCAGAAGATCTGACCACCAACCTTTCCTTGTCCCTAGATGCCGGACTGCTCAGGGACAAAGATCTTTTACATACCATGCCCCTACCTGGTACAATGCCCTTAACCTGCCCTCCCTATCCTCCATGACATTGGGAGCTTTCAAATCCATACTTTACGCTCACCTCACAGCCTCCAGCTCCTGTGACTGCTTTGACTAAAGTCTCATCCCACTGAGTGCACTTACATTTGTTTCACTCAATCACCATGGTCTCTCTTTTGACAAGACAACCTGAGTACCACTAACCTGGCTCTGTCTGCTCCTAAACTTCTTTTTCTCCCTCTCTTCCCTCTCAAGCTCTCCAATCCTTATTCCTTGCCCTTGACACTGCCTCTGAGTTCCTTTTTCTTTTCTGTACATAAATGTTACTGTTTAAGTTGTGGCCTTGTTAAACAACTTACTGATTGCTTGTAACACTGTCCACTATGTTTTTGTACTTAATGACGTGGAACCTTTGTAAAAGAGCCTTGGCTCAAAGGTATTAATTCCTAGAACAATAAACTTCTAAACTTCTAAACTTCTAAATTCTGCCATTTGAGGCAAAATTTCACACTTCTCAGACAGAATTCTGCTATTCGCATGGAAAACTTTGCAATTTCAGGCAAAGTCGAAGTTGCTAAGACTAGGGAAAACTTTGCAAAACTTTGCATATGTGAATTTTGGCCACTTCACGCCAACTTCACTGGCAGAGTAAAACTTTTCTGCAACTCTAGTGATGGCGTGGAAGTCATGGGAATATTTGCATGGTGCAGTAGATGGCAGTAGGAAAGTTAATCAAAATTTTATTTTGTGACTTTTTTCTGTTGGATACTAGTTTTATTTTAGTTTTCTGTTTCCAATTGCTAATGTTTGAGATTGGTGCTGTTGAAGTCAGGGATGAGCACATCAGACACACAGTGCGAAGAGACAGCTGCACACAGAATAAGAGGTACAGCTGTTCTCCTTAATGATTGGTCAGAAACAATCTGTTGCCATATGAAGTAAAGGAAGACTTAAAATGATTAAACAAAATCAAGAGTTCAACCACCATGGTGCCCTTTGATCTCTTAAAGGATTTCAACCTGATTGATGACAGCTGGAAGATGAAAAGTGCCAACAGCAAAGCAGGGAGGGATTTTCTGTCAATCACTGATGAACTTTCATTCCTCAGCATATCAAGGCAAGGCAAGGAACATTTTATTTAAAGAGGGACTATGGTCACAAAATACTGGCATCGATAAATTCAGAATATAGATCAACATATCCCCAATCACCCTCATGCCAAAACTGAGATCCCTAAGTTACTTTATTTAAAAGTTACAAATTATTTTACAACCCTAAATGATCTGCCTATTCAAAAAAGCCAGTTGCTGTGAAGAGGTGCTGATGATGTCATCTCCTGAACTCACAGTCTAGCCCTCCCTGACCTGCTTCTCCAACGTTTAACAAGCATTTGTCAATGCCAAATGTTGCTTGCTTATATGTGCTGTTTAGGTATTTGGAAGTGAAAGTACCATGCCTAAGAACTATGTGCTCCCCTAAGACATCCACTTCGTCTCTCTGTTCAGTATTCACAGAAGAGGGGGGAGGGCAAGGGCCACAGCAGTACAACAGTTGCAAAGGTGTGAAGAGGTGGACAATAGTCCATTCACAGGCAGAAGAATCCTGCAGAAGGTGACTAAATTGAAGGTAGACAAAGTGATGGGGCCAGATGGCATACACCCAAGGATATGAAAAGAACTGTGAAGGGAAATAGCAGTACCTCTAGCAGCTATATTCACTGAGTCATTCAACACAGGGGTGGTACCAGAGAATTGGAGGAGGGCACATGTGGTCCCTCTGTACAAATCCAGCAGTAGGGAGGAGGTGGGGTACTATAGGCCGGTCAGCCTCACTTCAGTAGTGGAGAAGATCATGGAGACATTGCTTAAAGAAAGGATAGTGGGGCATCTAGAAGCCATCAGAGCCCAGGACCATAGGCAACATGGATTCACAGACAACGCTTACCTTGATGTAAGCAAAGCCTTTGACACCGTCCCACATAGGAAGCTGAGAAACTAGCTGAGTAGGCTGGGCATGGGGGAAAGGGTGGTAAAGTGGGTTAGAAACTGGGTAACAGACAGGAGGCAGAGAGTGGTGGTAAATGGGGTGCAGTCTGGGGAGATGGGGGTGACCAGTGGGGTGCTGCAGGGATTGGTCCTGGGGCCAGTCCTGTTTAATGTCTTCACTAGTGACATTGCAGAGGGGCCGAAGGGAAAGGTCTGCCTGTTTGCAAATGACTCCAAGATCTGTAACACAGTGGATACCCCACAGTGGGTGGAGAAAATGAGGAGGGACCTGGGGAAGCTTGAGAAATGGTTTGAGGAATGGCAACTGAAGTTTAATTCAAAAAAGTGCAACATTATGCACCTAGGACACAGAAACCCTTGGGAAAGGTACAGGATGGGGGGGGGGGGTTGCTGACAGTCACAAAGAAGGAAAGGGACCTGGGGGTTCTTATTTCAGAGGACCTGAAAATGTCAAAGTGGTAAGGCAGCTGGGAGGACCAGTGACATGCTGGGATGCATAGGCAGGGGTATCACCAGCATAAGGAGGGAGGTAGTGATGCCATTATATAAAACCATGGTCAGGCTTCACATGGAGTACTGTGTGCAGTTCTGGAGGTCGCACCTTCGTAAAGATATTAACAGGCTGGAGATGGTCCAGAGAAGGGTGAATGAGATGGTACAGAGCTTGCAACACAAGACTTATGAGGAGAAATTAAGGGACCTCAATATGTATTCACTGGAAGAGAGGAGGGAAAGAGGGGATATGATTGAAACATTTAAGTACCTCAAGGGTATAAATATAACTACTGAGAAGCAGGAGACAGCTGCTATAGGCATATGTGCCAGCTTCTGTGTGATATTCTTTTGTTCTTATAAATCTGTAATCTCCAGTATTTCAGTAACCACATGACCACACTGCCTTCTTTAGGCAATTTTATGGTGGTTAATGCCTGTGTCAGATGGCAGACAGAGGGCTCACCAGATTGTGTTGCCGTTTGAAAAACTTCATAGAGTGTTCTTTTACTGGTAAGTGTCTTGGAAAGCTGGTGAAGGTCTCACAATTTTTATTATGATTTTATTTCCTTATGTCTGTCCCCTTTGGTCCCCTCATACCCACACCCCAACAGTCATCAGTGGCCACAGCTGCAGCCTTCTTCTTACCAAGATGGTGTGTGAGCAGCTGCCTTCACAGTCTGTGAAGTCTGACTTCTTTAAGTGCCACTTATTGGTCATCTTCCAACACAGGCGAGGAGCTACCAGCCAAAAACTAACTCAGGGCAAGCAGGTTTCAAAGTAGGGAAGAAATGGAGTGAGGAAGAATGAAGTACCCATTCAGATGTGGCGTCGATTTCAAGATCAGCATATTGGTGTGGACACTGCAAATAGAACCCCAGCTCTTTAAGCAGCCTTATGAAGACTAAATGCTTCTCGAAGCACTGGGGTTCTGTTTATTGTACTGTAAGTGGGCTGCATCTAATTCGGTAATTTACTGTACCTTACATCTGGATGTACAGTAGGCCCAATTTTAAATAAACACTGCACCTGAATTAACACATGATGCCATAGAAACATAGAATTTGTCAGCAGAAAAGGACCGCTCAGCCCGCCCAGTTTGGCCAAGTGTTCTCTACCTACTTGTAACTGCTGCCTGTATATGTTACTGCATGTCTTATTCTACCTGCGTCCATCTGGACCTCCTTGTGAATGAGCTTGCTTAATGGATTTTTCCTGCAATGAACTTGAATCTACTCCACTTCCATAGCCCTATTGACCTCCATTGACCCCCTCCTTCTCCTTTTTCTAATATACCCCTATGTTTATCCCATGCATGCTTCATGCCCCCAACCATTTTAGCTTCCATCACTTCTCCTGACAGTCTGTTCAAGGTGTCTACCACCCTTTCAGTAAATAAATATTTCTTCACATCTATCCTAAATGCCTCCCCCCCCAGCTTCACTGTATGTCCCTTGGTTTGGGTGCTCATGTTCATTTGAAGGAAACTCCCCAACTGTACTCTCTTTACCCCTGTAAGATAGTTTGTAGGTCTTGATCATGTCACCTCTTGCCCGCCTCTCTTCCAGAGTGTACACGTTGAGATTCTTCAGCCTTTACTTGTAAGGATTCCTGTGAATATTCTGAACCATTTTAGTTGCCCTCCTCTGGAAAACCTCCACCTTATGTCCTTTCTGAAGTGTGGACTCTAAAACTGGACACAGTACTCCAGCTAGGGGTATACCAGGGAGTGATACAATGACAGCAGAACATCCCTCCTCCTCCTGCTTGAGATGCCACTCCTTATGCATCCCAGAATCCAAGTTGACCTGCCCATAGCCTTGGCACACTGTACTGCCATCTTGAGGTCCTCTGATATAATAACCTCAAGGAACCTTTCATGTGTAGTGAGTATCAGTACTTCCCCATCCTATACTCAGCATCGGGGTTCCTATGCACTAGGTGCATGATTTTTACACTTGTTGGCATTGAACCCCAAGTAAGTAAGAAAATGGAATTGAATTTGAATTAATTGCAGGCTTTTAAGCAGCTTTCGGGGAGTATGTATGTGTCTGTGTGTGTGTGTGGGGGGGGGCTCTGCTGCTATAACTACGGTCCACTCCATATAGCACGGACTTGCTTAACGCGGACAATCGGCAAAGGCGGACATTTTTCCAAAACCCAAACCAAGCCCTATGCAAACTTGATTGTATCTGCCTTTTAATGCAGACCTTACATGCCGGCAACCGCGGACAGCTGAGCGGGTAATTAAGAACATTGCCTGCAGCTGTTGACACCTCATTTAACACTCGCAGCACTCACTAATTAGATAATCACCTAGATAATCACCTGAACTTACTTTTAGGCAGTTTCAGAGGAACACTTGCAATTACATTACATTACATGTGTGGTCTCTTATTTCACTGTGAGCTGTGTGACAGTATGGAGGAACCATAGTCACCTACCATTTGAAGAGTTAATTTCACCACCAAATGGCCCTGCTAACACTCAAACTAACCATGGAGTAATGAGTGGACGTTCAGATGGACTGGAGTCTTTTGGAGAGTATTGAGAGAGGGGGGTTCTGCCCATATACATCGAGTGCGGTACGGCCGATTACTCTGAACAGCATCTTTGAATGAAGCTTATTGCTGTCATGAATTTATCAAAAATTGTAAAGCACTTGCTGTGGTGTTCCGTGACTAAGGGTGCTGATGTTATGAATTCTTAGGTCACAGCACCACCTGCCGGCAACTACGGGCATCGGTTTTACCGGACGATATTACCTTACACCAAAGTGTCCGTGTAAAACGGCTTACACTGTATTTGCTTTTGATTTGGTATAATGTGCCAACAGACTAACCCTGCTCCCCACTCCATGTGCTGTATCAGAGATAAAGAGCCCAAACAGCATTGTGGCAAGCACTGAGCCGTGCGGCACCCCACTTGTCACGGCTCTGGGTGCCGAGAGCTACCAAACCACCACCACCCTCTGCACCCATCCCCTGTAACCAGTTCTCTATCCATTTAGTCAGACCACTTTCCACCCATACCCCTTCTTCTCCTCACTCTTCTCCTCCTTGGCCTGTGTCTCTTCTCCCGGTAGTCCACACCCTTTCTCCTCCTTATTATTACCGGGTAGTGGTGCCTTTTGTATTACACTCAGACCACTCTGGCCGCCCCCCTCCAGGGTTACAATGCCTCCGCCTTTTCCTATATCTAGGACGGTGAGCTCATCAGGGTCCCCTGTCTGGACCTTTCTACCAACCTCAGTCTTTTGGCCACCCCCAACTTGTTCAAATCCATCTTAATAGAGATATACCCCTCTAATCCTGCTTTTTTTTTTTTTTTTTTTTTTTACATATTTTCTGCCTAGGCTACAGTCGGTTCAGTCATCCCGACCGACCCCCCCTTGCCCTTCCTCCGACATCAGGCCGACCTGCTCACCTCCATGGATTACCTCCCATGGCGGGGTGGTGAGGAGCTTCCCAGCTCGACCTACCGGAGCAGGATCCGGTGTCAGAGGCATCATTTGGGGTGGGCAGTAGGGGTCAGAAGCTCATGCTGCCTGACCATAGCCCATTTTCCACTTTTCTCCCTTTGCAGAGAGCAGGCATGCAATGACTCTTAGGAACAGCGTGCCAACATCCGCCACACTCTGCCCCCTTTACTACACTGCTGTAGTAGCACCTGCGGTCGTCACCAGGGGCCGCAACAGAGTGGTAGGTCCCTGGATCCCACCCCGGGATAGGAGAACAGTCCCCCGGATGCTCAATCAATTCCCATCCCTCCCCTGCCAACCCCTGGTGGCCTGGGTTTGCGTCCAAAGCTGGGTCACCAGCATGGTGCGAAGTGTGGCGTCCAGCGGCTCAACCCTCAGCACCAGTGGCCCAGCAGCAATGCTGCCTTTAATACTCTGCTCCCCTCCCCCTCCTGCTCCAGTGTACCCTGTCCCCCACGTTCAAGTCTCTATTCCCCCCAGACCCTACCCCAGTTAGTCACTAACCCATAATGTTTCATGTGGCACCAATCCCTCAGCCATTTAAACTCCTCAAGCCTACCCTTCCTCCCCAAGCTTACACATGGTACCGGCAGTATCTCCAAGAATACCACCAACTTCCTCACCCCCTCACACTGCCAGCCCAATTACTCAAACCTCCCCCTCACTACTTCCACAGTGTCCCCCACCAAGTCATTTGTACCCATATGCAACAGTAAATGAGGTTTCTTCCTCTCCCTCACTGCACGCTTGAGCAGTGCTTGCCCTGCCCCTCCTGTAGTCAACCTGGGGACAGCTTCAACCTGAATATGGCTGTGCCTTTCCACCACTTCTCACCCATTTCAGTATAGAATCCCCCAGGACAAGTACCCCCATCCCTTACACCCTTTCCCTTCTAATGCCCCTTCCACCAACCCAGTATTCATTCTTCCCTGCCTCTTACCCCAACAAATGCACCCTCTGTGACTTCTGTATCTGTACCCTCTACTTCCACCTCACCCTTTTTCTCTGCCTTATTCCTCCCATCCCGCTTGAACCCCTTCCCAGCCTGATTACTTCCTACTGGGCTTCCCATGTCGACCTCCCTCCTCCCTGCCGATTTCCACCCCTCTCCTATCCCGCTATTGTTGATTTAGAGCCCCATTCCCTTCTACCCTGATAGTGATGCCCCTCCCATCCTTCCCCCTTCCCGTAGCCTTCTCTCCTCCAGTCACCACCCCTCCTTCCTTACTAGCCCCCTTCTACCCTTTCATCCTCGCTATCTCTTCCCCTACCTGTTGTCATGCCCTGCTTGTCCTCCCCCCTTCAGTATGTTCCTGCTCCCCTCTCTGTCCCTTAGCTGAGGTTCAAATCTATTCCTAGTCAGTATTCCTCCTACATCTCTTCACCTTATCGGATCCCCCCCTCCTACTTGTTCTCCTCCGTGCCACTCCTGGTCCCTCCCTACCTGCAGCCATCTGCTCTCTCCCCTGGTACTCCTTGTGATCTCTTCATCCCCCATCAGGAGGCCCCCTCACCTCGGGCACCCCCTCCACTCTCCTATCTTTTCCATTAGTGCCTCTGATGTTCTCGGCTCTCATATAGTTTCATTTAGCCCAGTTAGAAATCCGATTGCACTCCAAGCACTACTCAGCTAAGTCAGAGAAATAAACAGAACAACTAAATCTGTATTATTACAGCAATCCTAAAAGTATCCAATCATTGCTTTGTCTCCACTCCAGAGACCCTGCTAAAATATAGAACCATAGAGGACCCTGGGTGGGAGGGTGGGAAACTCTAAAGTCCCAGCAGAGCTCCATTGGACTTCGCTCACTCTCCCTCTCTCACTCGCTCATTCTATTTCTCCGGACGCTGCAGGCTGCCCCTTTGTACTGGGCTCCTGCTTGCTATGGCGCCTTTTTCTGCCCACAAAGAAATCTGCAGCAGTCCCAACACAGCTCCGTTGAGCTTGCTCACTCACTCCTTCACTCGCTCGTTCTGTTTCTCCCGACGCTGCAGGCTGCCCTTTTGTACTGGGCTCCTGCCTACATTTGCATCTTTTTCTGCCCACAAAGAAATCTGCAGCAGTTCCAACACAGCTCCATTGAGCTCACTCACTCCCCCCCTCTCACTCACTCACTTGTTCTGTTTCTCCCGGCACTGCAGGCTGCCTTTTTGTACTGGGATCCTGCCTGCGATGATGCCTTTTTCTTCCCACAAAGAAGTTCACAGCTGTACCGACAGAGCTCCGTTGAGGTCGCTCACTCCCGCCTCTCACTCACTCATTCTGTTTTTCCTGGAGCTGCAGGCTGCCCTTTTGTACTGGGCTTCTTCCTCCATTGGTACCTTTTTCTGTCCACTAAGAAATCTGCAGCAGTCCCGACAGAGCTCCATTGAGCTTGCTCACTCCCCCCCCCACTCACTCATTCTGTTTCTCCTGGCGCTGCAGGCAGCCCTTTTGTACTGACTCCAGCCTGCAGCACCTTTTCTGCCAAAATCACAGCAGTCCTGGCAGAGCTCCGCTGAGGCTGGCTCACTCCCCCTCTCTCGGCAGTCTTAATCTGTCCAAACACTGATTTCCCAAAGTGACTGCGCTATTCTGCGCCTGAAGCCCGAAAACACATTTTGGCCAGGATGCGAAAAAATGACAGCTGTACTGTTCATAAGGAGGTGTGAAAAAAATGCCAGTGTTTCTGCCCACAAAGAAATCTGCAGCAGTCCCGACAGAGCTCTGTTGAGCTTGCTCACTCCCGCCTCTCACTCACTCATTCTGTTTTTCCTGGAGCTGCAGGCTGCCCTTTTGCACTGGGCTTCTGCCTCCACTGGTACCTTTTTCTGCCCACAAAGAAATCTGCAGCAGTTCCGACAGAGCTCCGTTAAGCTCACTGACTCCCACCCCTCACTCTCTCATTCTGTTTCTCCTGACGCTGCAGGCAGCCCTTTTGTACTGGCTCCAGCCTTCATTGGCACATTTTTATGCCCACAAAGAAATCCACAGCAGTCCTGGCAGAGCTCCTCTGAGCTTGCTCACTCCCCCTCTCTCACTCGCTCATTCTGTTTCTCCTGGCACTGCAGGCTGCCCTTTTGTACTAGGCTCCTGCCAGTGTTGGTACCTTTTTCTGCCCACAAAGAAATTCACAGCAGTCCCAACAGAGGTCAGTTGAGCTTGGTCACTCCCCCTTTCTCACTCGCTCAATCTTAATCTGTCCAAACACTGATTTCTCAAAGTGACTGCGCTATTCTGCGCCAGAAGCCCGAAAACACATTTTGGCCATGATGTGAAAAATGACAGCTGTACTGTTCATAAGGAGGTGTGAAAAAAATGCCAGTGTTCAAAATCTGGAGTGAAAATATTACTAATCTGTGAAGTTATAAGGGTGCATGGAAACTGCGCAATGCACACTCATAACACAGTCATTTTATGGACTTTCATCACAACATTTTCAACATAGGCATTTTAGGACCTGTGCTCATGAACAGTGTCACTGTGGTTTTCTTAATGTGTCCTGAACACTGATTTCCCACAGCGACCACGCTATTCTGTGCCAGAAGTGCGAAAACACATTTCTGCCAGGATGTGAAAAATGACAGCTGTACTGTTCATAACAAGGCGTGGAAAAATGCCAATGTTGAAAATCTGGAGTGAAAATATTGCAAATTCACAAAGTTATAAGCGTGCGTAGCAACTGCGCAATGCACACTGGTAAAACAGTCATTTTTTGGATTTTTTTCCACCAAATTTGCAACATAGGCTTTTTGAGAGTCCACCTAATGAAGCCTGGCACTGTCAGTTTGTTAATCAGTCCCGAAAAGTGATTTCGCACAATGACTGCGAAATCACCTTTCGGGACCGAATAACGCCATGACAGTGGTTGAATTCACGAGGAGGGGTCCCAATAACCCCATGTTGACAATTTGGTGCCAAAATTCCCCAAAATTCCTGAGATATGCACCAAAGTTGAAAAAACCCTATTTATGCCATTGTACAGCTTACCGGCATTTATTCAGTTCGCGGTTGGCTTTGAGGAGTGCAGACGTGTTCCCGGTCCACCGAAGATCATCGCGCTGGGCTCTGGAGGTAAAGTATGGGGTGAGGGGGTGTGGGGAGGCAGGGTGCACAGAGGGTGGGTGCGGGTTGGTGAGACCATGGAGTCAATGAGGGCCATTTTCTTGTTTACAGGGTTTAAAAAAAAAGGAAAACATCGTGGGACAGTTTTTCTTTTACAGGGACATTTTGACATGCTGGGTAGGCTCCAGTGTGTGCCCACCTGAGTGGTTTGGAGGGCTGTAGCTGGCGGGGTTGGGCACCCCCGTCGGCACATGCGGGGGAAGAGTGAAGTTGGGCACTCCCTCGACACACAATTTATTGTGGGAGGGGACCATTATGCCGATGGGAGTCGGCAATTAGAACTGGGGGGGACTGAAGCCGACAGGGATTGGGCCCCCTGTCAGCAATGAAAGACTGTTGGGGCGGCATATGATGCTGAGGGGGATTGGGCACCTACTCGACACACAACAAATGGGGGAGGGGTGACAGTATGCTGACAGGGGATGGGTTTCCCATCAGCAGACTGGGTCAGGGGCATGCAAGGTACAGCCCTGCAATTACGGGTCACTCCCTCATTGCAGCTTAATGGCTGACTCTACAATGATGAGGCAGCCCCTGATTGTAGCCGCTAAAATGTTTCAAGGTGGTGGCACGCTGGCTGAACTAGTGGCAGCAGCGTGCCACCCCATTGGGGAAAGTGGATCAAGCCTCAAAAGGCAGTGGGAGCATTGGCTACAACAGTGCCGCATCTCCACAACCTGTTTCTGCAGCAAGCTGCTGCAACATGTTTCTTGTGCATGCGCACAATCAACATACAAATGATGGGCAAATGTTTTTCTCCAATAAAACAGGCAACGCCATTCAATAAACACTGCTTTAAAACCTATGTGTGTTTCAAGTTTTGTAACAAAGTTGATAAATTCATATTTTTGTTTTTAGTCCTTTTTTGTTGTGGTTCTTTTGTCCTGGGTTGCTGTATGCTAGTCACAGCACACTAATGTGAGATCTGCAGACTGGATAGCTCTGCTGTGGTGAAAGGCTGTGATCATTCACACCTATCATTCAACTGAGGTGATGTTTCAGGATGGCACTTTAAATCAATTATTCCATCACCCTGTAAATGGGGGGTAGAAGAGGTAGTGCTGGTTTGAAACCATACTAAGAGTTTCTATGCAGTAGCCAGCTCAATGCTTAATCACTCACTCAATCAATCAATATTTTATTCATCATTAAAGTATGAATGAATGGGATACTCAGCTGAGCAGAGCTCATTTTCTGTTTTCTCATTGACAGGCTGTTACTTGAGCTATTTTTAGGCTCATCTGCATTGTTCTCCACATTACAATGATTGTTTTACCAGGGCTAACACTTCCACCCCTAGTAATGATTAACACATATAAGGCCCCTATTAAAACTTTTTGTAAAGCAGACACTGACAAACAGCAATGCAGTTGCCAACATTGCCACACTCATAACAATACGACTTCCAAACTGCAGAGTAGCACCTCACATGGTATCAGCAGCCTGCAGACATGCAGACTCAGCATCCTGCAACTCTGGAGAAATGAACCACACCAAAAAGGCATTAAAATACAACATTTGTCAACTTTGTTCCAAAACCTGAAGCACATTGATTCTATAGCACTGTTTTTAGAATGGTGCTGCCTGTTTTACATATGAAAACCATTGCAGAATGATTTTTAGCTTTGGAGAAACAGGTCCTATAAGCTTGCTGACAGGAAGGGCTAGACTGTGAGTTCAGGAGATGACATCATCAGCACCTCTTCATTGAAACTGGCTTTTTTAAATAGGTAGTGAAATCAGGGTTAAAAAATAGCCCAAAACTTTAGAATGAAGTAACATAGAAACCTAATTTTTGGTATGAGATTTATTGGGGGTATGCTTATTCTAATTCCGCAATGCAACACTTTTGGCCAGAGTCCCTCTTTAAGGAATGGGAGACAAAGAGATGTACTGTAGCTCTGGATTAGAGATGTGCAAAATAAGGAAACTTCATTTTACAGAAAGATAGCAAAGTTTTCCGCATTTCATGAAGTTCATTTTCTTTGTGAAGTTCGCACTTAACTGGGAAAGATTAACTTTCTGCCAAGTGTGTCACATTTCATAAGCTTCACTGGTGGATTATAACTTCACGATATTTCTATTTTGGATCTTTTGCTGAGCACTTCAGATTGCATTGTCATTGGAATGGTAAAGCCATTGGAATGGTAAAGCCAGTGGGTAACAGACACCAGTGACCATACTATGAGTAAATACCAGATGATAAAGGGGAAATCCTTCACTGAAAATAAGATTGGGTTGCTAATCTTGAAGGCCTGGATTTTCAAAGTTCTGGAAGTGGCACTTGCTGTAGTTGTACTGCCACAGCTGCATCCATGTAAACACACCAGTGTTTGTAGCAAATTTTCAAACATTCCGATGCATTTTGCATTATTTCTGACTGAAGAATGACACATGCATAAAATATCTGACAAGTGTGTCATTTTTAGTGTGCAACTCACAGCACATACTATAAGAATATCAACCACATTTTTTAGTGGTCTATCTGTCTTGTTGCAAGTACCATGAGTGCTGTTGAACTGTGCAGCAACTGATTGAAATTCTAGCCCATGATCTGATTTTAATAAGCTGTGGATATTGGTTATGGCTGCATTGATGCATACACCACTACATTATTGGAGTGTTGATGCCAACCAGAAGGCCCTGTGGCAGCATATAATAGGAGCAGTGACATTATTGTACAGGGCATTATTTGTAACCAGGGATTTTTCCCCTAAATTATGTTCCTGGATAAAAATAAAAACGTTATCATCATCATCATTAAGCATCTCTAAGGGTACTAGGTGTGCTAGGCAAAGTCTCTTTACTTGCCACAAGACCTGCAGGTGAAGTTAAGGGAGGCAAAAGGCTATGTGATAAATGGAATAATTCTTTTTATTTTTATTTATAATGCTGATTTAAATCTGTACTATTTATTGGGCTATATGTTTTATCAGGTGTCATCATTTATTTTGTTCGACCATAGGTTATAACAAATCGATACCAACCATTTCAAACAGTGAAGAAAAAGAAACAACATAAAAATATAAATAACATCCAATGATAAAACAATACGGAATTACAAGACTTAAAATTGGAAAAGTTAATAAGTAGCAGAAGTGTTGTTTCTATGCCTGATAGCAGCATTCATGAAATTGATCAACATATTTACATCCTTTTCATTACTGGGTTTTAATAATATTGGCAAACAATCTTGTAGGGCTGACTTGTATGGATTTATGAAAGCATCCAGAAATTTCGATCTCCACTTTGAACAGAGAGGACAGCTGAAAATTATATGAAATAGATCTTCATCATGACTGTTTTTACAAAAACATTCAGTGTCCTGTTTATTGCATTGTTTGTACCTAATTTCCAGCTTTTTCACAGGGATCATATCAAATCTATACAGAGTTAAAATTTTGTGATCTTCAGCCTCAAGTGGAGATATCAGATAAAATTCACATCATACTAACATACTAACATACTATTTGCCAGCAGATTAGGCCTTATGGTCTATCGAGTCTGCTCGAACCTAGATCCTTAGTTGGGTGCCGAGACCCTCCCATCCCTTGTGCTCCAGAAACCCCTATCATCCATCCCCACCCCCCTGGGACAGGCCATCATCTGATACATCCACTTTCTGTGTCTGTCCCACCCTCTCTTGAAGCCCTCCACTGTGGATCTCTGAACCAGCTCACCAGGCAGTGCATTCCAAGGGTCCACCACCCTCTCAGTGAAAAACCTCCTCCTCTTTTCCCCCCTCACCCTTCCACCTTCCAACTTCAAACCATGTCCTCTGGTGATACCTCCCTGCTTTAGTCTAAAGATCCCATCCATGTTTACCCTATTTATTCCCTTGAGGTACTTGAAGACCTCAATCATGTCCCCCCTGTCTCTCCTTCCTCCAATGAAAACAGGCAGAGCTCCTCAAGTCTGTCCTCGTAAGTCAAATCCCTAGCCCTCGATCATCTTTGTTGCCCTCCTCTGTACCCTCTCCAGGGCTGTATGTCCCTCTTCAAGTGTGGTCTCCAGTACTGTACACAGTACTCAAGGTGTGGTCTAACCAGTCCATTGTACAGCCGGCAGAATCACTTCCTTGCTCCCTGGGAGTCCCCCATGCGATGCATCCCAACATCCTGTTTGCCTTGCTAGCTGCTCTCCTGCACTGCTCAGAGTTATTCATACATGTCCACCATGACCCTGGTCTTTTTCCCCTGTTGAGGCTTCCAGCACCCCTCCCAGGGTGTACCTGTGTTTAGGGTTTCCCGACCAAGATGCAACACCTTGCACTTGGCGATATTGAAATTTAATTTCCATGTGTGAGCCCAGCTTTCCAGGGTGTCCAGGTCCTTGCAGGCCAACCTCCCTCTTCTCCCTCAACTACTGCTCCCATCTTGGAGTCATCCGTGAAGAGACTCATTTCACACCCTATACCATCCCTGATGTCCGATATGTATGCATTAAATAGGATTGGACCCAGGACCGAGCCTGTGGTACCCCATACCAACCTCTGTAGGGTTCGAGCTCCCACAGACCACTACTCTCTGAGTGCGTCCAGCTATCCAGTTTTCAATCCATCTGACCATCAAAGGGCTACTCTAACCCCATCAGTTTCTCCACCAGACCATTGTGGGGACAGAGTCAAACCCTTGCTGAAGTCCAAGATAATACATCCACAGGCTTACCCTGTCCAGTTCTGATGTTACCCATTCATAGAACTCCACAAGGTTGGTTTGACATGATCTACCTGGCACAAACCCATGCTCGACTATCCAGACCTCCCACCTCCTCCAAGTAAACCCCCAATCGTTCCTTTAGTATACTCTCCATTAATTTTCCCACCACCGAGGTTAAACTGATGGGTCTATAGTTACCTGGTACTTCCCTTGACCCCCCTTTATGGATTGGTACCACATGTGCCTCTCGCCAATCCCTAGGTACCCTCCCTGTCTCAAGTGACCTGCTGAAAAGCTCTGCCAGAGGTGCAGCCAGTATGTCCGCCAATTCCCATAGTACTCTCGGATGAATGCCATCCGGCCCAGGAGATTTGTCTTTCTTTAGGGCCTTGAGGGCAAACCACTTTTGGCGGGATGGCATCATCCATCCCTCCACCTTACTGGTCTTTTATCCTTATCCAGATGTGACACCCCTGGGGTACCTTTCCCTCCCTTTTGCTCCATTTCTGTTGCTCCCCTGATCCCACTCCCTGCCGCTTCTATCCCCTTTGTGCCTTGCTTTGTAGATATCCCATCCCCCTCCCTAGTGAACACAGAGGCAAAGTACTCGTTAAATACCTCTGCCTGGTCCCTCGCCTCTTCCACCCACCCTCCTTCTGATCTCAATCTGCTGAGATGGCCCTTAGTTTTTCTCCGCTCCCCAATGTACCGGAAGAACCCCTTTTCCCCTCCATGTATCCCCTGTGCCAGCCGTTGCTCTTTACTGGACTTGCCTCACCATACAGGGTGACTTTTCTAGATGCAAGCTGGTACATTTCCTTATCCCTATCCCCTCTTGTTGTTTTATATTTTTTGTAAGCCGCCTTCTTTTCTCTGACTGCTACCTGGACCTCACTGGACCACCAGCATGGTTTAAACATCCATAGAGATGTTTAAACTTGAGATACCAATGTACTGATTTAACTTAGTCAGATACTGTCTATATCCTGTGCAATTTATGTAAGCCTAGTTTTCATTAAATATTTATAAATATAGGAAATTGTTATCCCCTTAAGAGAATCTTGCCAGAGGTGTCATATATTCATTTGTTTCAGTCTCTTGTGTGTTACACAGCCATAATGATTCCTTCTGGGTTTGTGTCCAGCTCTTTTTCTCTTCTAGGCACAATTTAAGCCTGGGATTACTAGAACTGTTTAAAATATGCAACCAGTAACACAGCATTCTCCATTTTGAGAAACATTTTAATGGCACCCAACCAAGTTTAGCCGTTACCAGCTGTTCAGGGCAAGACTTGCCAATTCTGAGGATATTGCAGTAAAATAAAGAAAATGGGACTTCAGAGGAATGTGGCATAGAGTATCCCCACACCTCCAAACCATAGACCAGAATGATATTATTCTTAGCCTCAGCTGTCCTCAGACCTAAGAAAACAGTCATAACACCATAAATAATGAAAACTTTTGATGGCCTGAAGGCTTTGTTTCATTTTTTTATTTGATTCTGATCATGTTTAGACCACAGGTCACTGGACGTGAATGTAACCCCCAAAAAACAATATTACTTGATCATTTCCAGCTTTTCATTTTTAATGCAAAAGTTTAGGTGCTTCTCAGTCCCAATAGTCATAATTTTAGATTTAGAGTAATTTATCAATACTTTGTGATTGAGACAGATTTAGTAGAAATGGTTTAATTTCCACTGAAGCCCAGTCTGTGGCAAGGACAATAAAATCACGTCTTCTGTGTATGCAATGGCCAGACATACGGTACCTTTAATGTTAGGAGAAAGAAAATGAGAATGATCAATATTTTGTAGAATGCCATTTATATAAATATTAAATAGCATGGGTGCTAGACGACAACCCTGTTTCACTCCTCTGTAAGACTCAAAGTGTTTCATAAAATTCACCTGCCTATCAAATCTTGCATAAGTTTTGTTGTGTAAGTACAACTGCACTATTGGAAGCAAGAGATTAGGGGGGATGTTCAGTGCCCATACTTTTTCTCAAAGTATTCTTCTGTCTATGGAATTGAATGTGGAAGTGAGATCTATATAAGCAACACAAAGTTTTACAGCCTGTACATATTTTTTGATCAAATGAGCAAAGGTATAAACATGGACCCAGATATTCAAACTGTGCCAGGCTGTGGCGCAAGCCTGGGTTCAGCACAGCTTGGCTGTGCAGGGGTGTTGACCGGGCGATATTCAACAGAGCTGCATCATGGCACAGCACCATTGAATATCACACCCTGGCCACCTGCAGTGAACATGGCACAGTGGCACTGTGCCAGAGCAAGTGGCCAGAGTGGAGTAAGGGGATGCATTAGCACAAATTCCATTGCGCTATGTGCAGCAACCGCGATATTCAAAAGTGCACATGCAAATGGGGCCATAATGTATGCAAGGTGCAAATGGAGCCATTTGCATGTCATTATGGTCCCATTTGCATGCAGGTGCACCGATCCCCGGCGACTTGTGCCTGGCGCCCTGCCAGGCAGCAGCCATTGGGGACCGACACCCCCCGCAGTGCAGCAATGTTCCCCACCGCCCGATCACAGGCTCAGTAAATATAGAATAGTGTCCTATATCCCTGGAGGTCCAGTGGACCACTCTCAGCCCAATCGTGGGCATGTGTACAAATAAAGAACTCCTATATCCCTGGTGGTCTAGTGGACCGCTCTCAGCCCAATCGTGGGCATGTGTACAAATAAAGAACTCCTATATCCCTGGTGGTCCAGTGGACCGCTCTCAGCCCAATCGTGGGCATGTGTACAAATAAAGAACTCCTATATCCCTGGTGGTCTAGTGGACTGCTCTCAGCCCAATCGTGGGCATGTGTACAAATAAAGAACTCCTATATCCCTGGTGGTCCAGTGGACCGCTCTCAGCCCAATCATGGGCATGTGTACAAATAAAGAACTCCTATATCCCTGGTGGTCTAGTGGACCGCTCTCAGCCCAATTGTGGGCATGTGTACAAATAAAGAACTCCTATATCCCTGGTGGTCTAGTGGACCACTCTCAGCCCAATCGTGGGCATGTGTACAAATAAAGAACTCCTATATCCCTGGTGGTCCAGTGGACCGCCTCTCAGCCCAATCGTGGGTATGTGTACAAATAAAGAACCCTATATCCCTGGTGGTCCAGTGGACTGCTCTCAGCCCAATCACGGCATTTGTATATAAATGTATGTCCACTATCCCTGGTGGTCCAGCTGCCCCTCCCACCCACCCACTGATCCCCACTGCCCCACCCCCATCAGTGGTGGGTGGCAGCACCCCACCCACCTGCCACCCACGCCTCCGACTGACTCCATAGGTAGGGCTGTATGCCCATTGGTCTCACAGCATGAGCCAAAGGGCATGCAGCCCGTACCATACTACACATTCCAGATATGTTAATGGATACATTGGTGGAGAGGGGGTCCGCTGAATCACCAGGGATAGTGGACATACATTTTTTATACAAATGCCCACGATCAGACTGACAGCGGTCCACTGGACCACCAGGGATATGAGGGTTCTTTATTTGTACACATGCCCACAATCGGGCTAAGAGTGGCACATTGGACCACCAGGGATATAGGAGTTCTTTATTTGTACACATGCCTGCGATTGGGCTGAGAGCGGTCCGCTGGACCATCAGGGATATTGGAGTTCTTTATTTGTACACATGCCCGCGATTGGGCTGAGAGCGTTCCACTGGACCACCAGGGATATAGGAGTTCTTTATTTGTACACATGCACACAATCGGGCATGGGGGGGTGCCACCAGGTGCAACCAGAACGCAGGTGGTAGCTGCTGTGTTGCACCCTGTAATACGGCAGCTCACCTGTGGGTGGCCAGCAATTGTTCCTTTTTGTTTTAGATCAACTTTGTGCGGCACAAGTAGGGGTTGCACATGCATGGACTCAGCACATCCCGGGCTGAATATCGGGATGTGCAGAGTTTGCATGGGCAAGCCCCCTCACCTGCACTGCATACATTACTGATGCGCTCCGGCGCATTGGGATTTGTGTCAGGCACAATTCCCATTTGAATATCGTGCCAGGGTGCATTAGTGGGTTGTGCATGGTGCAACACTGTTGTGCCATGTGCAACCCTTTTGAATATCTGGACCATGGTGAATAGTAAACATATCATTTCTGAAGCCAGCCTGCACAGGGGACAAAATGCCTTACCAGCCATCCATTCATGCAATTTATTTAATAGAATCTTAGAGAAAAGTTTTGCTGTTGCATCAGTCAGGCATATTGGTCTGAAATATTTTGGGACGTTAGGATCCCCTTTCTTAAAAAGAGGAATAATTATATTTACTTTCCAGCTTTCACAAATAAAGACATTCATCAGGCATTCATTAAAGGCATCAGTGAGTAAAGGGACCCAGCTGTTAAGATGCACTTTGAATATATTTTCTGGGAGCATGTCCATACCAGGAGCTTTATTGGATTTACACTTTAAGATAGCATCTACCACATCTTCAATGGAAAATGATAGGAGAACTATAGAATATTGTAAAACTTTCTCCAAAGCACTGTAAGTGGTAGGGCTGGATAGATCAAACATTAGTCTTTTAGCCCATTATTTGCTGAATAGTAGCCATTGGATTAGATTATGAAATACCAGTACCCTTGGCAATCATCCCCCCAAAAGCTTTATTATCCTGGTTTTTTATGCTATTATACATTTAGAACTATAAATTTGCCTGAATATTTAACTTTTCCTCAGCTATTTGTTCCTCATATTTTATTCTAGCCTTATTCAAGGCTGTGAGGTTTGATCTAGAAGGATTATTTATTACGTGTGTTTAAATAATTTTTGGAGCTCCTTTTTGCGTTCTTACAACCTTGAGAGAGCCATGTGTTTACCCTGTGCACACTGATAGTTTTACTTTTATAGAACACTGTTGTTAAGTTCCTGTACAGATTTCCTACTAACTTAGAGGCTAAATGAGCTAAGGTATCTCTTTTTATGCTTTCTATTAACCCCAGATTTTCTGGATGAAATGGCAGAGCTTCCAGGTTCTGGAAGAAAAAGGGATCTAATGGTAATCTTTGTGTTATGGTAATGCTGTGTTGCATATTTATAGTAAAATCTGATACTGATTTAGAGACAATAGGTGCATGCACTGTTAAAACAAGGGGTACATGATCACTTTCAATCCTTGATAATATTTCAAGATGTTTGATAATATCCAAATCCATAATATGTGTAATAATCAGATCAATGGTTCTTTAACCAGTATCAGTTAAATAAGTGTATTCCCCTTCGGGGTCCAACTCAGTTCACCCGTTACTATCGCCAAATTATGGCATTCCAAGATTGAAATGAGTTTCTGGCCAATCTTTTTCAATTTTGTGTCCTTGCATTTTCTGTATAAATTCACATTTGAAAGGACAGTGAAATGTTTTCAATGTCATTGAAATCAGCAATGGATGCATTCAAATTTCCCATGATCAATAGTTTTGACCCAAGATTGATCTCCATGGCTACAACTACATATTCTTGCATAGCATCCCAAATATTGTCCCCAAAGTATTTGGAGTTTTTAGATGGTATATACGTATTCAGTATTAGGATATTTAAATCTTTGAATGTAATGTTTATTAATTGAAAATAAGTGTTCTGCAGTATCATCCTAAAATCCTTTAATTTAGGTGAGATTTTTAGAAACAGAGCCAGACCCTCAACTGGTCATCCCTTCATGATCATCTTTATAGCTGATGAGTGCACACCCTGAAAACCATTTAAGTTAATACTCACTAACAGTCCAAGTTTCCTGTAGAAATATAATATGAACATTATTTATAAACTCCAACCAGTCAGGATCTGAAAGCTTTAAGGCTAAACCAACTATATTCCATGCTAACACCTGAACGTTTGTCAAGGATGACAGTTTTAAGACACTACTATGGGTGGTTGACGTCCATCGTATTTTATAATTTCTGTAATAATTGCTTTTATGTTTGTTGCTTGAGACAGTATCATTTGCAAAACTTTCATGGTTAAAATTTATCAAGTAACCTGTGGAGCCTCATGGACAGATGTTGGTATTTCATTATTCCCTCTCTTTTGAAGGTCTGCCCCAAATCAATTAGGTATAATCCAAATTGGTCAAGACTGTCACAGTGACTAAGAATTTTATTTGCTAGAACTTCATCTTTGAACCATATATTGATTTGTGACCTTCCAGGGTTTTCATTATACCATTGAGACCAATGTCAGTTTCCAAAAATTTTGTAAGCAGTACCAGCACTGTCAGATGTAAAGATGATTCATTTTCTGAGAAAGAAGGCTGTAAGCCAAACAGCTCCATTATTATATTTTGGGACACCCCTCTTTCTCCATTAAACTCCCTAGGAGGCCTCCAGGGTTTCCAGACAAAGGAACTAATCATATTGGGGATTCTATTTTTGTCAAACACCATTGGCCTTGGATTATTCTTCAAGCATTTATAGAAGAAATAAACTGCATACTTTCCATCATTTCCTTTTCTGTTAGTGCCAACATGTCAATGGGTAATCATAAACAATGGGTAATCATAACAACTGGGTATAGTGCACCCCTACCAAGAGAATGGCACAGTCCAAGCTTTAGAATGTTGGGCATATGAGGATTACATGCTGCAGCAACTCCCCAGTTACTACTTACCTCACAGTGCCATAATAGCTACACATGTTATACCTTATAATCTACCATTAACATAAACACATTGCCACATGTATATAAAAAACTGTCTTACCTTTCAGGCAGACATCTGAGGAGGAGAAGACTCTCCATTGGACTCAAGGTTTGGACAGGTTGATGCTTCTTGCATGAAGAACCATCCTGTATAAACAGTTGTCATCTTTTGCACATCTGGAAACTGAGGCTGGTCACCACTTAAGGCAGAATTTCCGGGCAACAACTGGTTGTAGTGAGGTCACCTGTAACAAGGAAAGAATACCTCAAGAGTTGCCAGCAAAACTGCTAGCCTGTGGTTGCAGACTGATCGAAAATAATATTTTATAAAATTATATATATATATGTATGTATGTACAGTACAGCAAGAAGAGGGATGTCCAAAAAAATTAGTAGGAGGTTTCTACAACAGAATGTCCCTCCTAGCATACAGGGTAAGATTCTTATACAAGAGAAGGCTCCTTGGAGGGCTCCATTGACAATGTTAGAGCTAACAGAAAAGGAAATCAAGGTAAATATGATGATAATTTCTTATTTCTGTAGTGCTCCACAATGTCAATGAGTAATCTTAACAACCAAGTTCTAAGAAGTGGCACCCAGAAAAATTGGAAGGGAGAGAAGAGTATCCCATACACCAGAGGCAAGCACTGAAATTACTTGTGAACTGCTGCCTGTAGCACTCTGTGACCAAACTGCATCACCCAAACTCTAAACATCAAGATGGATGGATGTGCATGTGTGCATGTGAGACCATGCAATTTCCTTACATCACCTTAAAACTAATGCTTCACTTGCCTGTCTAGGGTGCCATCTGAGCTCTAGTGTGGTGAGTCTTGAGGAGAGCTGGGAACCTCCTTTTACTACAACGTTGGCCTGAAACAATACAGGCCAGCACCCTTTTAGCAAGGGTGGCCTAAAAGTAAGGCCTGTTGCCTATGCTTGTCTGTTCAATGAGAACAGACAAGACTTTCAGACTCTTGGAATGCAGTCATTCATGTAGATTAGATCTCAACACTGCAAGATAAATTCATCTTGTGCAGTTACTTCTGTTTAATAGAGAAGGTTGTGGACAGGTGGATACAGACCTATGTCCAGTACTCCTGGAAGGAGATGATCACCTGAGAGATGAACACCTTCTGAGTACCACCTGTCCTTATACCTAATAAGGTATGACTGCTTATTAGAAAGCCTGTGAAAAAACACATCCATCGATGTGCATTGGAGTGGTTCAGAGACTCCTTGCAAAGAGCATTCAGAACCCAAGAGATCCCATAGCAAACTAGATCAGAACAGTAGATGTGTCCTACAATCACATGCCAATGAGTTCCTAAGCCAAAAAGCCCCAGGGCTGTGATAGCAAAACCTGGCATCTCATTGAACTCAATGCCAACCTCTCCACCTTCTTATAGAAAACCAATAACTGTGGAAAAGGAGTCCATTGAAGGAGAAAAACGTATCTTCTGGCCCAAGGTAAAGGAGAGGGAGGTGGCCCCTACAGGAGCATATGCTGCAGACATAGAGGATTTATGGCCGTCATCAAGGAGTCAAGTAGTTTTCCCAGTGAAAACTATATATATATATATATATATATATATATATTTATATATATATTTATTTGAAAAAATGTTGTTAATGCATGATTAGGGTTGAAACATCAGCCTTAAGGCTCCAAGTCTAAGACCCCACCCCACTGTGCATGCAAAACAGGCATGAGGGTGTGTTTGAGGTTGTGAACCCCAATGCTCACCGCAGTCCATGAGAAAGTAAGGTAAGATGGATACAGCATAAGAGAATGAGGTGAGCATTTGGGTTCACAACCCCAAAACACACTCCTCATGCCTGTTACTGCATGCAGAGTGGGGGTTGGGTTTTAAGCTTGGGATCCCTAAGACTGTAGTTCCCTACTTCTGATGATTCAACCCTAATGGTGCATTAACAATTTTTTTTGCAATGACTTTCCATACTTTTTGAGAAAGTATAATAGTAGTCTTATTTGATTATGAGAGCGGTAGGAACACAGAGCCCTCTGGGCCCTGTGCTCCCACCATGCCTGTAGTAATTGTCCTTCATTTCCATGTGCAAGCACAGGGACCTCTGAGCCTTGTGCTCCTATCAGTCCATAGTGAGTGGTATGGCCCTGTGCTCTCATACATGCCTATTGTACTTGTCCCTTATTTCCATGTGGGACTATAGGGCCCTTTGTGCCCTGCACTCCAATCAGTTCATAGTGAGTGGTGGGGGTACAGGGCCATCCAGGCCTTGTGCTCCCATCCATGCCTATTGTAATTGTCCCTCATGTGTATGTGGGACTCCCATCAGTGCATAGTGTGTTGTGGTACCACAGTACCCTGCAAAGCAGTACTGCTGCCATGTTGATAATGCATGGCACAGTATAGGTCATATGTGCCCTATTCATTACAGTTCACCAACAATTTGAATCAGGGCCTGGTAACATGCAAGACAGCTTAGTACACCCAAAGGTGTACTAAACTACCCATAGTGCCGAAGCTTTATCTCAAAATGTTTTCAAGATATAGCATCTGAAAAGTACCCTAACAATCACAATGTAACTCTAAGGGAAATTCTGAAACATCAAAGGGTTATAACTGTGCCGTACAGTAACATTTTTCTACCAAGTCAGCTAAAGGCATTTCTTTAGGGGAAGTCATTTGTACCTTGAAAATTTCAGTCTAAAAGCCCAAACAATTTTTAGGGCAGTGGGTGGAGCCTTCAGCCCTACTGGGATCAGATTGTAGCTCTAAAAATGATCGATCATGGAACCTTCCATTGGACATTTGGAAGTATCCTTCCCTAATGTCCAGCAGAACTTGAAACCCTCCACCACGATTGGCCGCTATGGAATAACAGCTGCATTATTTTGGCAGTTACTTCCACATTCCATTGCATGAACTGCACATGCACAACTAGTGCGCATATGCAGTTTCACTGGGAACATCATGCTGTGAATGGCAAGATGCCATTCACCGCAACTGCACATGTGCAAGTGCCGTGCATGTGCAGTTACGTCACCAGCCACCAGCTCTGGCAACAAAGAAAACCCTCCTGCAGCCTCCCATTGTTGCTGTCCTCCTCACTCCCTCTGTTCCTCTCCATGCTAACATTGAGGTCCCCGATTCCCTTGTCAGCGTTATATGGCCCCCAACTCATGTGGCACAATGGCAGCCCACCCCAGTGTGCCCAAATATTTTTCATTTTCCCCGCTGACATGGGGTGCCCATTCTCTGTTTTGGCATTATATGCACACACACCCACACTCATGCAGCACACTGGGAACCCATCCCAGTGTGCCTAAATGTTTCTTTCTTTCCCCCCACCCCGGCCAACATCGGTGTGCCTAATCCCCTTGTTGACATCATGTACCCACCCACCACTACTCATGTGTCACACCGGGAGCCCCACACAGTGTGCCAAAATATGTTCTCATCTGTCTTTCCTGTAAATAAAGAAAATCATCCAAATGTGTTATTTTTCTGTAAAAGAAAATGGTCCTCGTCATTGCTCCAGTCCCCCATCCCCACCCTCCCACTGAGCACCCACCTCCATGCACCCCCTTACCTGATACTTCCTACTCGGAGATCAGCACCATTTTCTTCTCTGATAGATGTCTCATGTCTGCATTCTTCAAAGCCGAACTGCAAACTGACGATTCAAAGGTAAGCATATTATAATGGAATTCAATGGGGTTTTCAACTTATGCTGATAAATCAGCCATCTTTTGGAATTTTGGACCCAAAGTTTCATCATGGGGTTCTTGGGACCCCACCTCATGAAAACTGTCACTATCATGTTCTTGCTCAGTCCTAAAAGGGGATTTTGTGGTTGCTGCATGGAATCATCTTTCAGGAATGATTCATGAAATGGCAGTGCCACTGTTCATGAGGTGGGGTCCCAAAAAAAACCCATATTGCAAATTTGGTGAAAAAATTCCAAAAAATGACTTTGTTACAAGTGTGCATTGTGCAGTTTCTATGCATGCTCCTAACTTAGCCAATTTTTAATATTTTCACTCCACATTTTCAACATTGCCATTTTTGCACACCTCCTTCAAAACAGTACAGCTGTCATTTTTTTCATCCTGCCCAAAATGTGTTTTCACACCTGTGGCACAGAATAGCGCATTCACTCTGTGAAATCACCTTTCAGGACAAGTGAACAAAATCACACTGGCACTGTTCGTGAGGAGATGTCCCAAAAAGGCCATGTTGAAAATTTGGTGCAACACCTCCCAAGAAATGGTCCAGTTACACCTGGGCATAGCATTTGTTCTACGCACATGTGCAACTTTGGTCATTTGGTAGCTTTTCACAGCCCTGTCAGCTCTGGCTAGATCTTGTTTAGTTATGAAGTGCCCAAGAAACAGACATATCTGGAAAAGTAGTGTCGCAAACTGCAGCAGTACCCTAGTTCTTTTCGCAAACAATGTTGCAATTAAGCAATTCAAACTAAGTTAGCTATAGTAACAGAACTACCCCACAAGATTATGCATGCAAAATTTCATGCACATATGTTGAAGGATTGTTAAGTTATTAAAATGCAGATTATGCAAACTGGAAGACTGCTAAAATGGAAAAAACGTATAAATGTAAGGATGTTTAAGACACAATATCTCAGAAACCACAAAGCCAATTAAAATGAAATTAGCAACAGCAACAGATCTACCCCACAAAATTACGTATACAAACTTTCATGCATATCCTTTGAACAGCTGTGATATTATTAAAGTGCACAGTATGCAAAACTGGATGACTGCAAAAATGGGAAAAATGTAAATTTAAAGATATTTGAGACACAGTATCTTTGAAACCACAAAAGCGATTCAAATGGAATTAAACATATCAACAGACTACCCCTACAAAATTATGCATGCAAAATATTATGCATATATGTTTTAGGGCTCCAGAGATATTGAAGTACAGATTACACAAAACTGGAAGACTGTTAGTAACAAAATCTGGTCAGAGCCGACATGGCTGTGGAGAGCTTTTGGGATGCTTTTACCTATTATTTCTAATGAATTTGCACAATGCAGCTCTGTGGTGAGGCAGTTTCAATGTGGTCTTCCTTTTACACATTTTTACAATTTGTTTTCCTAGAATATGCCTGCTGATTGCTATATATTTAGCCTGGACTGTTCACAGAAGAAAGGGCATCTTACTTTCAGTGGGGCTCTACATCTACACAATATTATGTTGCATTATGTAAAATCAGAACGCACTGAAAACAATATTTTGCATCTGGGGGGCATAGTAAGTGCCAGACTGATGCACAAGCAAAAAGATGCATTGCGCAAAGAGGGTGCGCAGGTCGGCACTGATATAATATTCAAAGAGACTACGCCACCAGTACAGGGTGTACATACAGTGAAACCCTCCAGGATAAAGCACAGCACTGCAGAATTCTGCAGTAGAGTTACTGCAGCAAATAAGGCAATTTCAATGGGAGTTAATCCCTTTTGCCATGCAGTAAGTCCGTGACACTGCGCTTCATCTTGGCAAACTTCATTGTACCTGTTGAAAATGTGACCCTGGATGGGAGTCACAGTGCAGTCGGCCACCAAGTCAGGTGCCTCAGGGGTGATCCTGACTGAATACCTTCCAAGGGGAATGCTTGGCACATACCGGTATGTGCCACAGCCCCCATGGGCGATATTCAGCCCAGGAATGCAAATGAACTAATTGAGCATGCAGGGTGCAAAGGGGTCTTATGCATGCTCATTATTGGCCCATTTGCAAGTTGCACCAGCCCCGATCATACCGGAGTCCAAGCTCTATTGTCTGTCCGGGACTTTCTCTTGGGTTAGTTACCTGGACGCTGTGTTTTTTGGGGTTGGTTAGCCTGTAGGATGTATAGGCCTCCCCCCTGGTCATGCACTATTTGTCCTCAGCTCTTCATTCCCTCTGGCCTTCCCCCACTGACATTGTCAACCTACCAGCGCTGTCAAGTGCTGGGTATTGTTTGTAGGAGGGGGGTAGGGGTGGGAGGAGCAGACATCAGAGGATGAATGAATGAGTCTCTCACATTGGGGTAATTAGGTCTAGAAGATGCCCTGGGGCAAAATGGAGTTTGGAGCATGGTGCTACATGTTTAGTCCCCATACCCAAGGGCACTACCATTTTTAGTGGGTAAGTAGCTGGGGCAGCCCTTGAAGCCTGTCCAACTCAAGTGGTGTTATGCAATGCCAGATCTGTTAAGAATAAGATGGCTATTATTGCTGATCTTATTGGAACAACCGATCTGGCATGCATCACCGAGACCTGGCAGGATGAAAATGCTGGCCCCATATTGGAAGCTGCAATTCCAGCCAGGTACTTGGTGACACCCGTCAAGATTGGATCATGGGGGGTTGGCGTCTGTTTCAAGACCAAGTTGGGCCTCACGAGTGTTCTAGTTGAGGAGGCCAAATCCTTTGAGTGTACAGTGCTGGCAGGTGTAGGTGTAGTTCTTGTCTGCTGTCCACCTGGGAATGAGAAGCGAGTCCTACAGGAAGTAGAGGACTTCATGGTCGACATGGTGCTGGAGTAGCCCAGACTGATGGTTCTGGGCGACTTTAATACCTGGGTTGATGACGAACTCTTGTAATTTGGACAGCACTTCCTCCAGCAGATGACATCGCTGGGCCTTACTCAGATTGCTACCTCTGCCACCCATCAACATGGTCACTCTCTTGATCTGGTCTTCCTCCTAGGGATTGAGGCTTCCGACTTGGGGGTGGAACCTGTCAGTTGGTCCGATCACTACACCATGAGGTTTAACTTTTGTGCCCCCCTCTATAGACCTGGCCATGTGGAATTGGTCAGTTGCCATCCTTTATGGGAGGTGAGTCCTGAAGGCCTGACTGTAGTCATTGACCTCTCGGAGTTTCCTGTGGCCAGCATGAGTCCAGAGACCTTGGTTTTGCCCTATAATAAGACTGTTTCTGTGGCTCTGGATCTGATTGCTCCTGTCTGTGTTCACCCTCTCCCCTTCACCCTCTTGCCCCTTGGTTTGATGGATCCTTGAGGGAGTTGCAGCGACTAGGATGTAGATTAAAGTGGCATTGGCAGAAATCCACCCTTGAGATCGACCATCTTAGATTGGTAGAGCATTATCAGGCCTACCAATCAGCGATCTCTCTTAAGAAGGCAGAATTCCTTTCCAGGGAGATTGCTGCCACTCAGAATCAACCAGCCCAGCTTTTTTGAACTGTGGACAGGTTGTGCAACCCAACTTGTCTGCCACTCCGAAGACCTTTATCACAAGTGGAGTGCAATGGGCTTGCTCGATTCTTTGCAAATAAGGTGGCTGACATCAGGTCAGAGATTCTCTTGACTCGCTCTGTGCGGGATGCTGGTGATCGGTGCTCGGTCACTTCACCTTGTGCCTCCTGGAGTTCCTTTGACCTAAGGGAGTTTGCAGATGTCATGCAGATTGTCCAGAGTGTGCACCCTATGTGCTGTATTTGGATCCGGGTCCAACCTCCCTGATTATGGGATGTTGTGATATTATCAGCCTGGTCCTGGTACAGATAGTCTGGTGCTCTCTTGACTCAGGTGAGTTTCCAAACTCCCTGAAGGAGGTGGTGGTACCACCCCTCCTGAAGAAAGCTTCTTTGGACCCAGACTCTCTGGCCAACTACAGACCAATCTCAGACCTCCCCTTTATAGGGAAGGTTATTGAGAAAGTAGTGGCGGTACAACTGGAGAACCACTTGACCATCCATAACATCTACAAACCTTTCCAGTTCAGTTTTCAAAAGAGGCATAGTACCGAGCCCACGCTGGTTTGGGTGTTCAATGATCTCCTGATGGCAAGAGATCAGAGAAGCCAATCCATTCTGGTGCTCCTAGATCTCTCTTCAGCCTTTGATACTGTCGACCATGGGCTGAGGTTTCACTGCTATGCTGATGATACCCAGCTCTACCTGTCTTTTGCACCTGACTAGGATAGTGCTTTCTCTGTATTTAACAACTGTCTTGCTGAAATCCAGGACTGGATGAATTCGAGCTGGCTAAAGTTGAATGCAGGAAAGACCAAGATGATGGTTGTGGACCTGGGTCACCAGATAGAGGGGTTGAGGACTGGTCAGCCTCTAGAATTTATCTAGGGGGCTCCTAGATCCTTACCTCTGAGCGGGTGCTGGACCTGGGGGTGGTGCTTGATGACAGGCTGACTTTATGATCTCTGGTGTCAGCAGTCATAAGTCTTCCTTTTATCATCTTAAGAACATCACCAGGATCAAGCACCTTGTTCTGTCTGGGGATCTACCTACATTGGTCAATGCCTTTGTGACCTCGCACCTTGATTACCGCAACTCCCTGAACTTAGGGCTTCCTGAGGTTGATATCTGCCGCTTACAGGTAATGCAGAATGCGGCAGCACAGTTGTTGATGGGGACTTCTCATATGTCGTATATCACCTTTAGAGGTGGTTTACTGACTTATAAAGCCCTACATGGACTTGGCCCTGACTACTTGAAAGAGCTTCTTGTTCCCAATCACCCCGAGTGACAGCTCCATTCAGTTGACGAAGGGTTGCTGGAGATTCTGAGGGTGTCTTTGAAGTCTTCTGGGGCCTGTGCATTTATGTACATGGCCCCTACCCTCTGGAATTCTCTATCCCATCAGCTGCAGGAGTGCACAACTGTGGGATTCTTTAAATAGGCCTTAAAAACTTTTTTATGGTGCCAGGCCTTTAATGCCACTGAATGACTGATCTCCATCAGACTACTGTTAGTTTTTTGTAATGTACACACACACACACACACATATATATATATATATATATATATATATATATACACATACTGTATAAGGATATACAATGAGTAGCTATCAGATAAATGATTTATCTACACAAGTGCTGTTTGACCTTGGGTAACCTCACGAGTGGCGTAAGCCAAGAGTGAGGTGTCCAAGGTCAAAGAGCACAAGTGTAGATAAATCATTTATCTGACAGCTCACCATTGTATATTTCATTTATGCAATAGGAGTGCTTTCTATCAGTGCAGGAACATTTGGTTTTGACTGTTTATCTTTATTTTAAATTATAATTTCTGGGAGTTTTGGTTAACTTTCCTAGAGTATGTCTGCCTAGCATAGTGGTTGCTATTAAATGAAACACCACTCATTTTGTTGAAAACTTCTTGCTGAACAAACGTCATGCTCACAGTACTATGCTGCCTTTTTCATTTTAAAGTTATTCCCATTTGTTTGTCAAAAAAGGGAAAAGAAAATTGAATTTTATGCTATTTTTTGTTAATTTAAAAAAAGCTAAAAGGTATCTATAAATGAAACATCACTCATTTTGTAGATATTTTTGTGCTGAACATTTTTTGTGCTCACAGTACCATGCTATCACTTTTTGTTTTAAAGTTATTCACATTTGTTTGTCAAAGAAGTGAACAAAAAATTACATTTTTTCAGCTTTTTTGCTAATTGTAAAAAATCTATAAGGTATCTATACATGAAACACCACTCATTTTGTAGATAATTTTGTGCTGAACAATTTTTGTGCTCACAGTACCATGATATATTTTTTCGTTTTAAAGTTATTCCCATTTGAATATGGTTAGTACTGCTTCTGAGGCCAAGCATTCTAAATAAATTCTAAAGAGATTTGTGACATAGTAACTGTGTGTATGAATGGTCACTGTATGTATAAATTTATTTATACATACAGTGACTCAGATAAATGCATTTATCACACTTAATGTATGTCCACCCCATTGCATAAATATATATATATATATATATATATATGAGGCAAAAAACTCTGTTTAATGCATTAGTTAGGGTTGTTCCACACTGACAAAAGTGAGGAAATTCGGTGTTGGGGTTGAAAGTCCCCCTTGGACACCCCCACACCCCCAACCGGTATTCACCTAGTCGGACCCTGAGGATGCTAGCCATGTCTTTATTTTGGGGTAATACACCCCAGAAATATGTTTTTCAAATTTCTGGAAAAAGTACTTTCGCACAGTACTGTCGCACTTGCGACACTGTCAAATGACTTTGCGAAAGCTTTCGCAAACTTCAACAGTACTTTTCTAGGCTGTGGCAAAATGACAGCAATTCTTTGGCACCCTGCTGCAAAAGAACAGTTTGGTGTTTTGGCCTGAGATTTGGAGGAAACGCTGCCAACATCTTGCAGATGTGCCTTTCAGTGTTTTGTTGAAAAAATATTACATGGCGGCCAAGTTACGGCACTCCAAAGTTGACGCTTTTTCCCATAGGATAACATTACAGCGTCCAACACATTACAGGAATCCTTTGGCGCCCTGCTGCAAAAGAACGGTTTGGTCTTTTGGGCTGAAATTTGGAGGAAAGAAAGTCAACATCCAAACGATGTGCCTTGTGGTGGTTTGGTGATAAAATATTGCAGGGATGCAAAGTTACAGTACTCTGAAGTTGACAATTTCTCCCGTTGACTAACATTGCGGTGTCGCCGTGCCTTTTGGGGCCTGTATCTCGGAAACACTTCGTGAAACTGACTTTTTCTTGGAAAAATGCTTAGCCCCCCAGAGAGCGCTAAGTACAAAACTAGCCAGGCAAGTCAGAAATCATGTGAAATGTTAATTTTTTTTCCTACGTTGTACGGTTCCTGAGATCTAAGCAATTTAGTATTCCAAGTGCTCATTTTCTGCTCCGAGGACCATTATTATGCATACTTTCTTTGTACTCACTGTGTTTCTCTATGCAGCTGTTGGGCAAAACAGGATGTGCACTTCCGTTATTGTTACAGTTAGCATTTCCACTTACATTTCTGTACCCATTTGCATTAGCGTCAGCGTTCCCATGTACACCACCGTTTTCATTTGCACTTGCATTTGTGTTACTGTTACCGTTTGTGTTTCACTAGTGTTTCTGTTTGCATTTCATTTTGCATAACCGTGTGCATTACCATTTGCATTTGTGTATGCGCTCCCATTTGCATTTGTCTTTCCTTTGGTGTCATCGTTGCTGTTACCGTTACCATTTTGCGTTCCCAATTGCGTTACCATGATTGTGTGTTACGGTTTGTGTTTCCATACCCGCTTGCATTTGCGTTTCTGTTTCCATTACTGTTTGAGCTTGCATTTCTATTACCATTTGCGTTATCATTTATGTTTGCGTTACCGTGTGTATTACCATTTGAGTTACCGTGCTTCCATTTGCATTTCCATTTGCATTTGTGTTTCCTTTGGTGTCATTGTTGGTGTTACCATCAGCATTTGTGCTTCCAATTGCATTACCGTAACCGTGCACGTTACCATTTGCATTTGCATACGTGCTTGCATTTGCATTTCTGTTTTCAGTAACATTTGTGCTTGAGTTTCTATTACCGTTTGAGTTACTGTTTCTGCTTGCATTTGCGTTACTGTTACTTCGCTATTTATAGTGCACATTCTCAAAAAGAAGGTACATTCATGGCAAAAATCTACATTTAATGCATCAGTTAGTTGTTCCACAGTGACAAAGTGAGGAAATTCAATGTTAGGGTTGCCACCCCTTGCACCCACCACCCTCAGCTCCCCACCAACAGGCATTGGGTGTGCGCGTTAATATCGGTCCTAACCTCACCCCATTCTCCTTTACTACACCACCTTAGCTTGTTTACACATGGGATGGGATGAGAGTTAGGACCGACAACCCCAATGCATACCCCGATGCCTGTTGGTGGGGGTAGGGTGGGGGTTGGGTGCAAGCGGTGGAAATCCTAACATCGAATTTCCTCACTTTTGTCACTGTGGAACAACCCTAACTGATGCATTAAATGGATTTTTTGCCATATGTATATATATATATATATATATACACATTACACAAGCAAATGCTATTTTTGCATCTTATAGTTGTTAGTTTTCAGCCAAATTCTCATAGACTTTTTTCTGTCTACCTGATGGAATCTTGAATGAGTTAGGTAAATGTAATTTTCTTCAAGGCTGTGATCCAGCAACTCAGTAAATATACACTCAGTACATCATATTATAAAATGACAAAACACAGTCTTCTGTGTCCAGTTGTTTGATCAGGAATTTTATAAATGGTACAGTTATGTACCAGTATCTTGCAAGTTTCCAAGGAAGATCTCTGACATTTCAGGAATAATATCAAGCCTACACAAAACCTCCAAAAAATATAAAAATAATAATATAGAAAAACATAAAGGGAACTTACAAGCTCAAATGGGCAGACTGGGTGGGCCATAGGCCCTTATCTGCTGACAGTGTCTATGTATCTATGTGTCTAAACAATAATTTTCCTCCTAATAAGTGACATGATCTCTTTCATTCTCAGAAATAGCACATTCTATATCAAGTCCATATCTCCTCCATCTTGCCATCAAATACGATCTTGGCTTGTACAAAGTGCTGAAATGCCTAACGTTTGTTGTAATTAATTGAAAAATATCTACATGTCTGTCATGTGCAGTATTGTGTCTTTTGATACACGTTGTATATTGTATTTGCTATGCTTGTATTTATGTACATATTCTGTATAACTATTTGTGTATTTTATATATTGGGACCCCATTGAAAATTAACCTCGGCTCAATTGGGCTATCCTTTTCTGAATTTTCAGAATAAAATATTTACTACTACTACATGTTGTGAGAGATCAAAGCAAGTTAACACATACTCTGGCTACATTATTATCAGACCTCAAATTTATTTATAGAAATGATGCACAATTACATTACTAATACTGTCAATTAAAATATTACTGTTCAGACCTTCTCACTGTTTAGATTGCTCATTCCAACCACAAACACTACACTTATGTTCCATAGCCTAGAGTTGGAGGTCCAAAACACAAGAAAAACTCAACTGTTGTCCCCTACAAATTTCTTTCTTAGTTGTTTTGACTAACTTTTTATAACTCTCTATGAGAACATAAGAAGGCTTTGCCCCTAAAGGACAGGCCCCTTTGTTATAGGCCTGAAAGCCCAAAAGGAAGGGCAGAGAAGGAGGGTGGGGGAGGATAACAGGTAAGGAAGGGGGTGAGGTTTCTTTAGGAATCGTCATAAGGGGAGGTCCATTTGAGGAAAAGGGGGTGCAGCTGCAGAGGAGATGACCTCACTAAAAGGGGTGGAGGCTCTTCAAATGGGAAATAGATGATACGTGGCAGGAGGAGAGAGAAAGAGAAGAGAACAAGGGGTGGTGTCAAAAAGGGGGCATAAGGAACTGCTCGCCCTCACTTTGGCTAGACAAAATTTGAATTTGTTTAGCACATCAGTCGGTGGAGTTCCTGAGGTTATAGAGTTGTTTGGGTAAGGTCTGTAGGATCAAATTAGGAGTCTTTTGTTAAAAAAAGTATGTTGTATCAGGAAATTGTCTTGTTTGTTTGGAGTTGCTTTTGTCAAGTTCCTAGTGGCATGATTGGGAGAGAGGATTGCATGACAGGATGGGGATTGTCAGGGCAGATGAGGGGAGCCGTGGTTGAGCAATTTTGGTGTGGCTAGAGTACAGGTTTGGGGGTTAGCTGGGGTGAAACCGTTTTGAGGTTGGTTCAGCATACAATCTAGCATTTGTTTAGAGCTGGGAAAAGCAGAGTTGAGTTTTGATGGTCATTCTGCTTACAATTGAGCATTTGTTCAGAACTGGGGGAAAAAGCAAAGCTGGGTTTTTGATGTGGTTCTGCATGCAATTGAGAGTTTGTTTGGAGCTGACAAAAAAAGTAGAGTTGAGTTTTGATATGGTTCTGCACACAGTTGAGTGTTGTCCGGAGCTGAGGGGAGGGGCAGAGTTGCAGTGGGAAGGGAACTAGAGTGTGAGGGCATGGCAATCATCAGAGGGCCAGTGGTTGCTTCTGGTACATGTTTTGGGGTGGCTGGATGGCAGCTCAAAGGTGCAGGGTTAGGAGATGGAGCACAGTGGTTGTGCAGCCCTCGGAGAGCGTGGCTGGAGAAGGTCAGGCGATTTGGGGCAGAAGCTGGAGCACAGTGCTACAGCGGTTCACAGACAGCCCACCTTGAGAGAACTGGGAGCCCCAGGAGGTGGTGGGATGGACTATTGGCTGTTTCCAAAGTAGGAAGCAATGAGTGTGGGCAGAGAGGGACAGGAGTTTGAGGCACAAGATGGGGGGCCAGGGGAGCATTGAGGGAGTGGAGAGCAAATGTTTTCTCACATTTGTTTGAGTCAATGAGTTGTTGGCTGGTTGATGTTGCAGAAGCATTGGGGGGATGACCAGTGGTGCAGGGCCAGTGGCCTGAACAGAGTGGAGGCATGATGCAGGGGTGTGGAATGGGGGCAGCCCGGGGGCATTGAAGAAGTCCAAGAAACAATGTTTTCTCGTGTTTTGGTCGAGTCCATGAGTGGTTGGCCAGTTGGTGGTACAGAAAGACTGGAGGGATGACCAGTAGTACAGGGCCAGTGGCCCAGAGTACAAATGTGACCACATGGTGGCCGCCAGCAGGTGGTGGGACAACAGCAGCACGTTTTTCATGAGGAGAAGGTAGCACACATGTAGGGCAGCAACCAGTGGGTAGGGAAAAAGGCAGAATTGAGTCTTGGGGCCATCTATTATCTCGGTTGTTGGTATTACTAATAATGGAGCACCAACCTCCTATTATTCAGTGCTGCTTTTCTTTGTTTGCCCATGGGGCCAGTTTAAAAAGTCCAATTGTCTTTGGTGGAGTAGCAGAAGCTCATGAAACAACAGCAGCTCATTGGAAGGGGAACAGGTAGAAAACGTGCCAGTGATTAAAAAAAAAGGGCAGAATTGAATGCATGGGGCCAGTGTATTATTTTTCTTGTGTTGTAAGTACTATTAAGAGAGCACCAGCCCTTTTACTCAGTGTGGTTGTTCTTTGTTTGGCTAAGGGGCCAGTGTAAAGGTCCACTTGTCTTTGTTGTTGGAGCTGCAGAAGTTTGGTTATGGAGCCGGCAGAGGGGAGGTAGAAACAAGCAGCTGGTGGCTCGAATAAGGGAGAAATGGTTGCATTGCTGCCAGTTTTAAAAGGTCATGGGGGGACCAATCAATTGTAGAGAACCAGGCAACCGTTTGTTGGACTGCCAGGTTGGTTGGAGCATCAGCTGCTCATGTTGTTGGCAGGGGAAGGCAGGACTGGCTGGTAGTGGCGCAAACAAGCACAGGACCCTGGACAATGTAAAAGGTCCAGGGAGGAACAGCCGCATGATGGGGGTGGGGTTGGGGATGGAAGCCACAATTGAGTGAAAGTAGGTGCAGAGGAAGTGGCAAGACATGGACAAATGGAAAAAAGTTTAGAAAAGTTTTTGAAAAGGCAGTCCAGCAGCCCAAATGGGAGAACAAGTGCATCTGCATGTGGTGGCTGCCGGTTTTGTTGTGGAACAAGTTTCAGCTCATTTTGAGGGGCAGCAAAAGACACAAAAACAGAAAAATTGTTGGAGTAATGTGTTTGAAAGGACTGTGTGAGGGTCACGAGGGCTACTATTTTGATTTGGGCCACATGGGGAGGCCAACATTTTGTTCAGACCACATAGCAGTCACCATGTTTGGTTTAAAAGAGGGGGCTAATCACCCATGGTTCACTCTGAAGAATGGGTTGGTGTCAGACTAGGACTGCACTTAATTAATGACCCCACAATGACAGCCCCTCGACGACTAGACTGGATAAGAAGCAGTAGTACAAAATACAACAGTGTAATAGTAGGTACAGTTTCTACAACAGGGTAACACTGTATCAGATAAAAACTGAATCCACAAGGAAGAATTATAAGGGTGGAGGTGAGTGGCAATGTTAGGCTGGATATTGACCAACAAGCTGCATTTTTTACTGCTTCCAGGGTTGAAATATGTAATTCCCAGCCATTACTAAAGGAAAATGAATAAATATCTGCAACAAATGCACAGGGGAACACAACGATTATTAGTGAAACTAGTTAATCGATGAAACTACCAGATGCTATTTTGTTGCAGAAGTTTGAAAAAGGATTGGTGACAAAAAAAAAAGGTTGTATTTTTTTCCGGGAAGCGGTTAATGCACAAACAATAGAGATGCAGAGATGATAAGGAGCCAGGCCCTCTTGAAAGTGTGTGGGGGCAATGGGTTAACTTGATACATTTAAAACCTAGATTTGTCAAGTTGAGACAATTGTTGCGGACACAGTAGTGAAAGGACAGGTTGTGGAAAATTATTTAAAAATATGAAAAAGAGGTAAGAAGAGAAAGACTCAAAAATGTGGGAAAAACCAGAGTTGAAATGGGGTAACGGTGGCAGATACACAAAGAAAAAAAATAAATACATTTTCACAGATAGGATACAGTGTGAGGCTCACATATTCACATAACAGGAGACATGGTAAACAATATGTACACCAACCAAGTGTGGTGAGAAGTTTTCATTTCATTTCATTTTTATTTTTTATACTTGTTAGATAGAGGAGCAAACTGCCCGTTTTCACAAGCAACAAGTCAATAAATAAACAACAAAGAACAATTAGTACAAAGACATCAAAAACATAAGACTTACAATACAAAATACAATACACGTTACATTAAAAACAATTACAATCATTGAGACTGTTTAGCCATTCAGAAAAACATTTCTTAAACATTTGAACTGTCCCAGCATTAGTGATTTTGGGTGGGATACCATTAAATATTTTTATTGCCCTATATATTTCTGACCTCTGACCAATAGATTTTTTGTAGAGGGGGATTCTGAATAAGCCCTTGGACCTGAACCTAGTTTCAATATGACTTTGCTGAAGGGGGATAAGATCCTGGATTACCTGGGGGAGTAAACATTGGGTTCTTTTAAACAAAAAGCTCCAAGTTTCAAATTGATCCTATCAGGAAGAGAAAGACAGTTAACTTCTCTTGATAAAACACAATGATGTGTTCTTGTAGGAAGACCTGTCATAAAATGTAATATACTATTGTATGTTACCTGTAATTTCTGAACCATTTTATCATTTGTACCAGAGTAAATCAAAAGACCATAATCAAATATGCTTAATAAAAGACTGTGACCAAGAAGTCTATGAGATTCAGGGATGAGAAAGGATTTAATCCTCAATAACATCCCAATTCTCTGATGAATTCTTTTAATAGTCTTGGCCACATGTTGATCAAATAAGAGGTGAGAATCCAGGGTCACTCCCAGGTAATCTAAACTATCTACCAGTTTAGTTTGATTCCCCACTAAATCAGTAATCTGAATATTTATGTCTCTATTTTTCCTAGGGCCAGTAAAAACCATGCATTTAGTTTTCCCTGATTTCAGTACAAGAGGCGGGAGGACAACCATTTTTGAACATTTTCAAAGTCCTCCTAGACTTTATGTATGGCTTGATCTGGAGAGTTTCCGTCAGAGAAAATTACTGCTTCATCTGCATACATAATAAGCCTAGACCCTAAGATGGTAGAAGGGATGGCATTAACAAAAAGAGAAAACAAAAGAGGGCCCAAAATTGAACCTTGATGTACCCCACAAGATATCAAATGAGAATCAGAACTACACTGACCAATAATGGTTTTATGTTCCCTGTTATTAAGATAACCTCCAATCCATGAGATTACTTCCTTGGAGAGATAGACTTCATTTAGGGCCCTCAACAAAAGGGCATGATCAACAAAATTGAAGGCCTTGGTGATCCCCGAATATTGCAGCAATGGAGCACCCTAAATCAAGGGAACCCCATATGCTGTTTGTGAATTCCACCAAGGCAGTCTCAGTATTTTGCAATTTCCTGAAACCATGTTGACAATCTGACAGCAGATCATGACCTGTTAGAAAAACCTGAATTTGATCAAAGACTATTCTCTCCAGGATCTTTGCTAGGGGTGATAATAAGGAAATGGGTCTATAGTTAGAAACAGTGTTTCTACTACCAGATTTATGTATGGGTTAGATGATTGCTGATTTCCAGATCTGAGGAAAGACATTGTGAGATAATGAATAATTAAAAATTGAAGCAAGAGGAATAGCTAAAGCTTTAATTCCCTTTTTGAGTAATCTAAAATCAATCCCATCTTGACCTATTAATGGTTTGGGGCTATTCTTAAGTACATAATCAGTGACCACTAGAGGAGTTAATACATGAAAATAAAAGAGGGGATCATTTTTACTAAGTTCCTTCTCTATAACTGGATTTATACTTGAGAAATTTAAAGGGTTTTGAATTGGAGCATATGAGAAGTTGGGGTAAAACACAGGAGGTTTTGCAAGGATGAGGGAAAAAGAATTTAGCTCAATGGAGACAGTGAACTGGAAAAAATGTTTGGGCATAGATGATGTGTACCCTAGGTGGTTGTAAAAGAAAAAAAAAACAGTTGACAACAGAGAAAATAACCAGGCCATGGAAAGATCTTTTAAATTATCCCGATGTAAAAACCATGGTGTCAAGTCAAAGGAAGACAGCGCTACAGGAAGGTCAACGATTACGGACCTTTGCAGGTGCTCATTGCCAGTGGGTAGTAATTGGTTTGGAGATCAGGCTAATAAGCCTTTCTTATGGCCTACCTCTGAAAATTGAGGGTGCTCATGTCAACTTTGTGGAGGCTTGAGTAATCAAGTGTCCACAGAGTCAGCTCACATGCAGTATTAATAACTACATATAATCAGTAATAACCAGATATAAACAGTTATAACTATAGATAACCAGCCAGGGAGTGCTTATGAGGGCCCTGGTTGAGATTTGGGGGTCCACCTATGGCATAGTGGAATCAGGCAGTGTTTTGGTAACCAGAATTTATGATATAAATGGGGACAAGGAGCTATCAATGGAGGGATGCCTTCTGGCAACAATTTAGGTAAGGAATTTACAAAAAAAAGAAAAAAAAGAGAAACATAGATAAGGAATGGATGGGAACGACATACATACCTGATAGGTGTGCAGTCAGTTAAGGATGCTACTTCAGTTATACAAGGTTGAACAATGGTTACCAAGGAACACAGGACCAGTAGGCACAGCAGGGCAAGTGGGGTCTGCAACAAGGTTCTGGGGCAGTATCCGGAATTGATCCCTGGTATTGAAGCCGTCGTCCATGGGGATAAGTATTGAAGGGGAAAGTCTGTGAGTTGCTAGCAGTTGGAATCGCTGGGGGGGATGTCTCTGGCAGAACAAGCATGCTAGAGCCACCAGGAGGAATATGTTTCATAGATGTGTAATTAGCGCAATCAATTGTTTCAAAGAAGGGCTCAGTTAGTAGTATCAGGGCCAACTGCTGCTATGGTGGGGGCACAGCATCTTCACCTGAGCTAATCCGTGGGGTGCCCAGATGGTGTGTGGTACAAACCTTAAAGGGGCTCCTTTGTCCTGGTGTTTTTTTCCTTATTTCCTGAGAGGAAGCCTTTACTGCAAAGGGGGGACAGAATTTTACATTATCGAGGGGAGAAGAAAGAAGGCGGAATCCATGCAAAAAAAAAGTACAGAGGAAAAAGGGGTATGTGACAGGACCATGTAAGGGCACCCAAGACAACACCTTATGGTGAGGGATGTAAAAGATGGAGGGTCAGTGCTACTGTGACTAAGACTGGCACCTGAGTGTCAGGGTGGGGCGACTGTGGAAAGTTTAACACTGGGTTGAAAGGAAAGGGCTTTACCAGGGGGAGAGATGGAAGGACAAAGTCACAAATGACAATGTGGGGGCAGAAGAAGATGTGGGGGGCTGTTCATACAGGTCCCATGTCCTTTGATGGGAAGGGAACAACCTGAGGGCACTGTGGGGGGGACTTAAGAAGGCGGGCATCAGAAGGTGCAAGAGGTATTAGGCCCTCGCAAGGGAATGATGGAGTCATCAGGCCAGGTGGTACACTTAGACATAACTTGGCCAGGAGTTCAGCAAGACCAGTGAGGCAGCACCACATGGTGCCTGACATAGCATGAAGGCAGGAATAGCAGTAATGGACCTTTGGGTACCACTAGCTTGGGTGGATGGGATGGAAAAAGCAGGATGGACCAGGCCACCATTGGGTTTCACCTGGATACATCAGAATGGAGATCAATAAGTAAGTGTCCTTCTTCTATCCACAGAAAAGGGGTACCAAGCAGGGGGCAGCATATACGCAAAAAAAAAAGAGATGGTCGCTCACTAATAATAGTTTATATGTTATAGAGAACCAGCCACAGGGGAAGGGTATGGATGGTGATTTGTTGCTGCGCATGATGGACCAAGAGACAGGATGAACAGATGCCAGAAATTGGCTGGGTTTTGGTTCAGGGGAAGGTAAGGATACAGCAGAAGGAATTACAGGGGATGGGTCAGGACCAATGTAGGCCACTAGTAAAGGAGGCCTCCAGGACCAATCCAAAACCGGAGTTCCAGTGTTGTACATCCAAGGGGCCATTAACTGGGGACAAGTCCTGGGGTCTTTCTCGGGGTATTTAAGCAGCTCCGGGTAGACCTTGGCATGAGGAAGGGTTGGAGCCTTCGGCTCACTGGAGCATACGAGAAGATGGCGGCAAGAAGAGCTTGATGGATACATAGGCACACAAAGCCATCGAAAGGGCTGGATAGTGGCCAATCAGATGAAAGACGGAAGTTAAAACATTAATAAATAAAAATTTGAGGGGATAGCAATGGCATCATGATAGAAGAGGTAGATATTTAGGTGGTCTATGTAGAAATTGAGGAGGCACATGCAGCAGAGATGGGTAACCCCAATTTCATCCCAGAGGATGGGAAGGGATAGAAATGCATGGTGGAGGACTGAATTGGAAGGAAAAGGTTTGGGGTGGGGGGAAGCCCGACTTCCAATGCATGACTGGAGATGGGCTAGTGGGAGAAAGAGAAAGAAAATACTTTCTGGAGGGTCGGGGGAGAAATTCTGGAGTTACACCAAGGTGGGGTGTAAGAGAAACGGGTGTGGACACCCAGGAATATAAAATGGGGGGGGGCAGGAATTGGACCTGGCCCAGACAAGAGGAAAGGGTATGGACACCTGGGAATGGAAAATGGAGGCCAGAAATTGAATATGGCCCAAAATATAAAGAGATAATCCCCTCAGGATGACATCTGGGGGTTAAAGAAGAAAGCAAACAGGAAGAAAAGACCCCTGTAGATTTACATCCAGGGGTGAGGAAAATGTGATATAAAATGGCTTATTAAACATGATCGCAACTCATGCACACACATCATCTGCCAGGCAAAAAATAATTATTTTCTATCGGCCTTTAGGGCAAACATTAACCACCCCACGGACTTCTGGAAATTGCTCAAATCCCTGCTCTCCCTCCCACTCAACTCCCACCCCGACACTATCAGTCCAGGGCACTCTCATCACTGACCCCTGCGGGGTAGCTGAGGCCTTCAACACCCACTTCTCCAGCTGTGCTGACACGCTCCTATCATCCCTCCCATGCCCGGCCAAAACTGCCCCCCCCAGAAAACCAGCGCACACCCACCAGTCCAACAGTTCTCCTTCCACCCTGTAACCCAAGGTGAAGTCTTCAGATCCCTACGAGCCCTAAACCCCAACAAAGGCAAATGCCCAATGTCCCTGGATGCTAAGATGCTTTTCTTGTCCGCCGCAGCCATTGCTGCCCCTTTTGCCACACTCTTCAACCTTTCTTTCACTCTGGGCAAGTTACCCACAGATTGGAAAAAGGTCACCGTCATACCCCTCCCTAAAGGGGGTGACCCCTCCTCCCCAGGCAACTATTGCCCCATCTCCCTACTCCCGATTCTGGCCAAATTGCAGGAACGCCTTGCCCTCTCCCAACTCACCCCCCACCTGGATGCCTCCTCATTCTTCACCCCTTTCCAATCAGGCTTTCACAAATCTCACTCTACCATCACCTCCCTTCTACGAGTCACTGGCAACATACTCACCGGCATGGACAACAGACACATCACCTCTGCCATCTTTATTGACCTAGCCAAAGCTTTCGACACCGTCTCCCACTCCCTGCTCCTCTCCAAACTCACTGAAGCCGGTCTCTCCATACCAGCCACTGCCTGGTTCCATGACTACCTAGTGGGTAGACTCCAAGCAGTTAAAATCGCCTCACACACCTCAAACCCTCTGCCTGTTACCACCGGAGTCCCCCAAGGTTCAGTCCTGGGCCTACTGCTTTTCTCCATATTTCTAAACAACCTCCCATCAGCTTGCCACCACTCCTCCATCCAGATGTATGCGGATGACACAGTCCTGTATGTTTCCGGCCCAACAACAAGCAGCGTGGCAACTCTTCTTCAGGAGGATTTCAACACCATCCAGGAATGGTTCTGGTCTAACCAGTTATTTCTAAACCCTAAGAAAACTGTGTCGCTAACCTTCGGCTCCCATCAAAGACTCTTCCACCAAGCCCCCTGCCCCCCTTTCAAAACCTTGGGTGGGACCCCTCTGGACCAATGCTCCAGCTTTAGATACCTAGGTGTCTGGCTTAACCAGCACCTTGATTTTGCCATTCATATCAACTGCCTGCATAAGAGACTACTCCCCAAACTTGGCGCATTATACAGAAACAAAAGCTGCATCCCCTCTCCTACAAGGCAGGCTATAGTCCAAAAGATATTACCTGTACTTGACTATGGTGACATAGTGTACTCTATCGCTCCCTCATCCACCCTGACCAGTCTCGACACCCTATTCCACTCATTCTGTCGCTTCATCCTCAACTGTCCACAGTCCACCCACCACTGCTCACTATACAGCTCCCTAGCTCTGCCTCCCTCCAAGATCACAGACTAATCCATTGCACCAGGTTTGCAGCCAAATTCTGGTCCCTCTCCCTACCCCCTTACCTGGCATCTACCCTTGCCCAACAACCTCCTCCAGCTTACTCCCTCAGATGCACTGACCCCAGGCTACTCCATGTCCCCTTGATGCGCACAACTAATGGTCAGGCCACTTTTTCCTACCGGATTCCACAGATCTGGAATGTCCTGCCAGCTACCATAAGACATGCACCTAATCCCAGCCATCGCAACCAGCTACTCAGCACACATTTCTCCTCCAGCTGCACCGGTTTTTAACTACCAATGTACTATGCTGTTTATGTTGTTAAGACACTTCTTCTAAAGTTGAATCATGTATCTCAAACATTTCCCTCTGTTGTATCTATCTGCCTACCTGTAGCTCTTCTGCCATATGTCTGTAAGGCAGCTAGCCATACCTCTCACTGTTGAATGTCTCTGTCTCAAATACTGTGTTTTGTATTGGGTCTTGGCCCCCAGGTCGCATCTGGAATCGAGCATTATTGCTCAGTATGCCTTCCTGGTAAAACTCGTAAATAAATAAATATAAGTTATGATGTTACAAATAAAGAGGATATGGACATAAAGGAATGTTTTTACAGATGAGAGGTAAAGGAACTCAGTATTATTGGATGGAAATTTGATTGACAAAGTTAATACATGGTGTGCCAACTGAGCAGACAAAGCAAATACTAGATGTGTATGTCCTTCTTTGGGTGATAGGCTTTAGAACAAGAAGGCTTGGCCCCCTAAAGGACAGGCCCCTTTGTTATAGGCTTAAAAGCCCAGAAGGAAGGGCAGAGAATGAGGGTGAGAGGGTGAGAGGGTAACAGGTAAGGAAGGGGGCAGGGTTTCTTTAGGAATGGTCATAAGGGGAGGGCCATTTGAGGAAAAGGGGGTGCAGCTGCAGAGGAGATGACCTCACTAAAAGTGGTGGGACTCTTCAAAAGGGAAACAGATGATAGGTGGAAGGAGGAGAGAGAGAGAGAGAGAGAGGAGAAGAGAGCAAGAGGGTGGGGTTGAAAAGGGGATATAAGGAACTGCACAGAGGAGATCTCCCTCACTTTTGCTAGATAAAATTTGAATTCCATCCCACAGCCCAAAAAATGATGGGGTACAGCAAGTGGGAGAAAGAGAAAGAGAAAGAAAATACTTTCTGGAGGGGAGGGGGGAGAAATTCTGGAGTTACACCAAGGTGGGTGTAAAAGAAAAGGGTGTGGACACCCAGGAATATAAAATGCAGGGGGGGGGGCAGGAGTTGGACCTGGTCCAGACAACAGGAAAGGGTACGGACACCCGGGAATGGAAAATGGAGGCCAGAAATTGGATATGGCCCAAAACATAAAGAGATAACCCCCTCAGGTTGACATCTGGGGTAAAAGAAGAAAGCGAACAGGAAGAAAAGATCCCTGTGGATTTACATCCGGGAGTGAGGAAAATGTGATAAAAAATTACTTATAAAACATGTTGTAAGTTATGATGTTACAAATAAAGAGAATATGGAAATAACAAAATGTTTTTTACAAATGAGATGTAAAGGAACTCAGTATTGTTGGATGGAAATTTGATTGACAAAGTTACTAAATGGTGTGTCAACTGAGCAGCCAAAGCAATGCTGGGTGTGTGTGTCCTTCCTTGGGCTAAAGGCTCTAGAACAAGGAATCAGATAATTATACAGAAGAATTTCTCACTCATGGTTTGTTAGCAGTTAATTCATTAGATGAGGTTTCCCTTGACAGGAGTTTGACTGTTTCTCCACCCTCCCCCAAACACATATACACACACACACACACACACACACACACACACACACACACACACTTACTATAAGAGATTTCATTAGCTCTTATCTGTTATGTTTGAGAAGCAGGCTCAGCCCTTGCTGTGAAAAAGACATTTATATATTTAGTCTGGGGAGTTCACTGAAGACCTGGCATTTTATCAGATGAGTCTTGAGAGGTTAAAACACAGTGTAAATCTTTATAAATTTGCTGGGAAAGGGTAACATTTCTGAGGTATGAATCTTTATTGAAAGATAGTCATGCCAAACTGAAGTTAGTAGCAAAAAATGTTTAAATACTAGACATTTGAATGTCCAAGTTGTTGCATTTCGCAGGGGTAAGCAAATCTCCAGTTTAACAGGCAATCAATATTTAACAAGCTGTTTCAGTTTCCTAATGGCCATCTGATAAGCAGCTTGGAATTCTGTCTCCAACATTCTAAACAGAAAGAAGGGATTATTTTATTTTAGTTGTCATACTGATTTGTAGATTTGGAAGGATACATTGAAAAGTCCAAAAAATGTATTCCACGATACTCCATTTTCAAGCTACAGATAGCAAGATGGCTTTAGGCTCTGCCCACAGCCATAACAATGGAAAAAAATGTAAGTTTAATGATGTTTGGGACACAATATCTCACAAATCACACAAGAGGCTCAAATGAAATTTATCTTGTTTACAGACATACCCCTTGAGATTATGCATGCAAATGTTCATGCACCTCTGTTTAAGAGTACTAAAGTTATTAAGGTGCAAATATGCTAAACTGGAAGACTGTCTGTGAAATGGGAATAAAACATGTAAGTTTAAGGATGTTTGAGACACAGCATCTCAGAAGACACACAGTGGATTCCCACAGAATTTACCACATCAAGAGCCCTACCTCCAGGGCTTAATCATGCCACATTTCATGCAAATCCATTGAATGGTTGCAAAGTTAATAAGGTGCAAATTATGCAAAACTGGATGACAGTGTGTGAAAAATACCGTCAGTTTTAGAATATAGATTTTGTTCCATAGGAAAAAATGGGAAATTAAAAATGCAGTAACATTGGAACAGATTCATATTTTTTCACCAAACCTACAAAAGGCACATATGTGACCCAAAGGCTTTCTACCCAGAAAATTTCAGACCACAACATAAAGTCATTTCTGAGACACAGGTTGACAAAGAAATGTGAACCAACTTAAATTTAGGACTTTTTTTGACACTTTCTGTCTCAGAAAACCCACACAACCGATTTGCATGACATTTTGCACACCAAAGGAACTATTCCTGGAGATTATGCATGCCATATTCCATGCAAATCTGTTGAATCATTTTAAAGTTATTAAGGTTCAATGTTTTGGGTTTAACATAGAAGTTTGCACTCAACCCTATATATATTTATTTGCCTTTGATGACCGGGTAAGTGCATTAGGCAAAACCCTGCCCATTTTCAGACATGACCTGGGAGAGTACATTGTACAATCACAGGTAGCATACAAACAAAACAAGACGGCATTCAATCAGTATCCACGCAGGGACAGATGGAAGTAATACATTCAGCAAAAAAAGAAAACATCTATGGCAATTATACATACAAGCAAAAACCATCCACACAGGAATGGGAAGTCAAATATGGGTAAGCATGATGATAATCATGGAGTATGGTGAAGCAGTGGTTGAGGCAGGGGAGAGCAAGAGCAGAAGATCAAGTGAGGTTAGATACAGTCGCAAGTACCAAGTGAATAGAGGTGCAAACAAAGTGCAGATTTACAGGAGGAGTAAGATGAGGAGCACTTTAGGTGGGGAGGCAGGAAATTCCAGTATTTGGGAGTGACATGAGAGAAAGTTTGTTCCCCCCATTTTGGTGGAGCAGTATGGGACAGATAGAAACTGGATGTCTGAGGACTTCGGAGTGCAGGGGTGATGCATGGAGGAAAGCATGGTTGCTAGAGAGTCAGGATGGGGATATCTAGCTAAAGAGTCAATGAAACATCCTAGAGAGCAGGAGCATCAGGAACTAGGAGACAACCAGTGCGAAGTGGAGTAAAGCAAACAATGGTGTGTAAGGCAGGGTGCCAATAGGGCAAATCTGCAAATGTTGTTGTAAGCATTGTCTCACTTACAAAGAACACTAACACTGGCCTGGGAAAGGATAGGGAGAGCATACAGTAGACTGGGGAATAGGAGTCCCCTACTTACTGAGATCCTGGCAGCAGCGGTTGAGGAGTGGCATACGCAATAAGTGGCACCAATCTTGATGTTAACTGATTTGCATACCTCATTTATGTGAGAGGAGAAGTCAAAGTGTATATATGAAAGCCTCCTCTTCTCAGGAGCCAGAACTTTATCATTCCTGGATTTTTTTTTGCAGGGGGATGGGAAGAGAGACCCTGAGCATCCTGCACATCAGAAGGCGTAAGGGTACTTGCTGAACAAGATTTGCTAAGTCCAAGAACTACAATCTACTTGGCTACTCAGCTGGTAACTAGGGGCAACTGCTTACAGCACAACTTTATTTCTATTTATCATTCTCTCTGCACACTTTGGAAAAGGCTTAAGTAGAAGAAAATATGCTCTGCTGAAGGTCCATTCTTAAGGCAGAGAGACCACTGCCCCCATCTGTGATCACATAAAAGACTGAAGAACCTTCTCCTATCCAAGCATTGTGGCTTGGTGTGAACAGATTGATCTGAGGTCAACCAAAGTGGTTGTACAGGAGTTCAAAAAACCTCCAGTTCAGCCTCCATTCCATGGGATGAACAGACTGAAGGTTAAGCAGTCCACCTGAAGGTTCAACACTCCTTCCAGGGAACTGTCGACAGGATGACGACCTCTTGAAACATCTCACCTGCCTTAATGGTTATGTATGTATGCCTGCCATGTGTAGTATCATGAATGCACACTAAGGGGAGATAGGTGGACCTTCTCTGTTTCCTGAACATTGATGTGGAGAGGCTGTTCATAGGCTGATTACGTTTTCTGGGTGGGAAAATGGCTCCAACCTATCCCCCACCCATTTAGTCTGACATTTGTTGCGAAAATTAACTGCGGAAGTACTAGTGGAACTTGTTCTGATCTTGTACACCCACTAACTAACTCAGGGAGTGAGGAGGCTAAGGGGTAAAAGAAGAACTGACTAATAGTCCTCCGATGAGGGATCCCAGGCCTACAGTAAACCCAATGAATAGGCTGCATCTGGAAGTGGGCCCACAGGATTAAATTGTTGATGCCTATGCTGAAGTCCAACAGCAATGAGCCAGAGGGCTTCTGAAAAAAGTCACCATCCAGGAAAAAAGGCTGCAAAACCTTCCCTGATCTTGTGCTGGAAAATTACCAACAGGCATCCAAGGTCTAGGATGGCTCGGTAGAGCTATTCTCCCAGCTGACCCTTAGCCTTGTGACTCTGACATATCCAGAGTGTTGAGTTCCTGCCTCTTTGCATGAATAAGCAGGCTGTTCAGTCAAGATAGATATTAAAAACCAGGACAACCAACACCCTTAAGGGAACTCAGAGAGGCTGATGCTTGGGTGAAGATGCACTCTATGTTGGAGGGTTGATCTAGTATCAAAACCTGAAATACTCTGAGTAGGACTGACATAGGGCATGTGGTGGCAGCCATCCATCACAAGTACTGGGGCTTAAGAAAACACCCTTTGCCTGAGCAGCCCAGTGATTGATCTCCAAGGCTCTATCCAGAAGATTGTGGAGCACAAAAAGGTACAGGCTCTTGAATTAAGAAAACCTGACAACTCCCAGACTTTTTGGGGCCCATAGAATAAAATGAACAGGACCCCTGAACTCATTGATTAGCAGGACCTGTAGTCTGGCACAAAGAGAGCCAGGAGCTCTGACGACATCTGGCCTTTCCACTGCTCTTGAGAACTGGGCAGAAAAGTGCCCCTTAAGAAGTCATCTGACATTGTTCTTGCCCAACTTGATGGAAACTCCTCTAATCTACCCTCAAGAAAAAAGGGGGGGGTGTTGGGCTGCATGCTTTCTAGTGAGGCACCATGCTTGTGGTGGTGGGACTCTTGCACAGTGCCTGGCCAGTGCTCCTCTGATACTGTAAACTGGTTACCTGAGTAGCTGCCTCCATTTCCAGGAGACAGTCTCCAAGGGAATGGAACTCTCCTTGGAACTGTCTGCACTGGCCGTTACCATAACCCCATTGGATTATGTCATTCTGCACTTTTAAATAGTATCCAGGGTGGAATAAAACCATAGACATCCCTCAAGAGGATAATAAACAGATTAGCTTATGAAGCATAAGATGACCCAATGACAAGCCACATGGCCCTTATGGTCGAAAACAATGAAGTAGACCGAGCAGTCTGGCCCCAAATTCTCCAGTAAATAACCACCTGGAAGGTGGAACCATGGCCATGAATTGCAAAAAAGGCTCACCCCTTCAAAAAAGGTGAAACAAAACTGGCCAGGATAGTGGCCCATATGTTGAAAGCACTGGCTAATAAAATATGCACAAGACCGTACCACTGTTGTGTGCTAATAGAGGTGGGACCCTCTGCATTGGGTGTTCACCCATTTAACATGAAAGACATGAAGGACCAGAGCCATCTATAGGCAGGGCAGTGTCTTTTCAGAAACACAAATGGCTTTGTCTTCCAGTGGAGGAGCTTCCCACCCGTGAGACATTTTCCTTAAAAGGAAAACCCATGGCATTGTTGGGGAAAACACTTTTCTGATTCACACCAGCCCAGTGTTGATCAATAATTTTGGTCACATAATAGCCGAAGAAGATGCAGAGATGGACTGACATTCACTGTATCCAGAGACTGAACCTCCTGAGCTGAAAAGGACTACATGCCTCAGGGTATACTGTGTACAAGACAACTGCAATTGAGCACTTTCAAAAAGGGTGACTCAATCATGGCGCCTGTGTACAGGACTACCTGGCAGGATAGCGCACGGATACCTGGGTGGGCGAGGTTGGGTGATGGGAAGTGTACATGGGTGTATGTGAGCACACACACATGGGGGAGAGTGGAAGAGGAGGAGAGGTATGTGGGAGGGTGTGTGCTGGGCAGCTGTTGTGCTGGTAAGCTACCGTGGTGGCGAGGGTGGTCGGTTGTGGTGTGCAAGGTGCAGGGTTCGGACCAGAGCTTTGCAGATTTTTTTGCTCCTGCAGGCTCTTGTTATTTTTTTAAGAAATTCACCTCCCCACATACACCCCCTGGAGTTGAGAATCCTTGGTAGGTGGGGACAGCCCCCACATAACATAGAAAACCAGTTGCAGAATTTCTAGTTGCTGCGAGTGTACATCACCGAAATTCATTTTCGGCAATGTACACTTGCCCAAACAGTGATTGCTATTCCACAATCACCATTGTGACATAGAACCATGCCTCAGCTATTCCAAAAAGACAAGGGCTCATTCTGAATCAGGGGAAAAACATCCCTGATTCAGATTTTAACTTTTTTTTTTTACATTAAGGTCAGAAACTTCCCCAAGATCCCCATAGTAGTCATTCTGGCCTTCAAAAAGGTTGGGTCGGAGTCTGCTGCATATCAGTTATCGCTGCCTAAGCTCTCTGCACTGCACCTGGATGGGGCCACCCCTGACCTCAGGGGCCCTATTGGGGTTGGGAGTATCTTCAGAAATCTTCTCCTGGACATTGGGGCTCAAACTAACTCCAGAGCCACAAAGAGATAATATCTTTCAATTCTGCTGCCGCTACCTTTAAGAAGCAGGTTCTCCTCCTCCTCCTCCCCCCCAGATTGGAGAACTGGCTGGGGGGTGCTGAGCAAAACAATAATGGCAAAGGAACCCATGGGGGAGGGCCTCATCACCCTTGTTGCTGAACTTACATTATTTCTTAATTAATGGTCTCTGATAAGTCATGGTGCCAAAGAGGAATATAATTATGCCAAATAACAGTTGTGAGGTAAAAAAAAAATTGCCCCAATATCTTTTCTTGGGCTAAAATTATTTTCCACAGCATTGTCTTAAAATACCTTGCTTGGTGTCACATATCAGGCAAGTGTGGATTGTGGACTCAAACTCAGAAATGCCTAATGTATAAACCATAATAATGTAATAATTATAATCCCTGTTACTTGCTGGGCTATAAGAGAGGGTCGTGGGAATCAAACCCAGGACTGCTGGATTTCTGTAAGCCATAATAATATAATCATTATTGCTAGTTGGGCTAAAATCAGCAAAGCAAGTGTAATCCTGTAATGACACACTAACAAAACTCAGGTTTAACTGTATTAGTGTTTGTAAATCATGGCTGACAGGAAAACAAAAATAGGATTTTACTTAATTATGCTTGTTTGCTTTTAAATCTGGTAAGCAAACTGCCAAACAGCATCTACGCATTCAAAAATGCTTGTACTGAGTGTGCACATGCCCGCTGGGCACACAGAGCATTGGCATGCTTGCATGAGCAGGCGCACATGTGAGCAATAGGGTTCAATGAGAACTAGTGCTGTGTAATGCATTTAGTGCTGTGTACATACTGGTACCATGGATGTGTGCTCAAGACACTGGCGGGAAGCACAACTGATGAAGGAGCATGTGCCCATCCCTAACGGCAGCCACGCAAACAGAGAAAATATAGGTTGAGGTGGAAAATCAGCAAAACTCCTCAGCATTACTCAAAAATCACCAATTTGCTGTCAAACACAGAGAAAAACAAAACCTCAAGCTTCTGCTCAGACTGAGACAGAGAGCGTAAGAAAGCAGCCACAGCTTCCTTGAATCAAGGAGGTTATTTTATAGACTACATTGAACTGAATTTTTACTTTTTGGACCTGTGTAAGTAACCAGTATTGAGTCTGTCTTTGGGGGGACTTTTCTTAGTTTTAACTTTAATTTGTCAGGGAGGAACTGTAGCTGGGAGATGTTTGCAGTCAGTTGTGACTAGACCTGTTACTTAGCCTTTGTGAAATAGGTGTCTGAAAGGAAGGAAGGCACTCCCTGGAGTGGAGGTAAGAGTTGTAGGTGATTGTTTCTGGACAGCATAGGTTTACTCCCACCCACCCTTCCCCTCACCCTACCCGCCCAAGCGATAACTTACTTTATAGCAGGGCTGACATCACTTCCCAAAACTGCTAACAACAAACACCTGTTCATATCCTTAAAGGCACAGCACACTGAATAGGGGGTAGAGACACTCACAAGCTTGCACACACTAAAACAAGAACAAAAAAAAAAAAGCATCTGTAACTGGAAGGGACACAGACATGTGGGGAGTGGTGCAATGCACTGGCTGTGGAGCAGTAGTCTTCCAGGAGACATTCTGAAAACTGCATTGCTTCCCTATCTGCAGGCACCTCTCTGGTCTGAGGGAGGAGGTTGTTCGTCTCCATGCTGACCTGACAAGGATTCGGGAAACCTGCTCCCCCACCCAGGGACCACCCAGGCCACTGCCACTACCTCAGAGGTTGCCAAGAAAGAGGAGTGGTTGGACCACGGTGGGCTCAGGCAGGGTGAGGGAGGTGGAACAGAGGCACATCCCTCCAGTTGTGCCTCTCCACAATCCATTCGCCATTCTGGCAAAGCATGGTTCCTCTATGAAGGCATGTACAGTGGAGACCAAGAAGGATGATGGGAACCTCCACAAAGGAGACCCACAGTAGGGTGGCCCAGGACCCCACAGGGGAAGGAAACAACTCCTGGTGGGGGACTCAATTGTTAGGGGGGTAGAACTGGGGGATGGAGGGGAAAGGGAGGTAAGGTGCCTGCCTGGCACCAAGGCTTGGAGGGACAGGAAACTAATCCTCAGGATCATGGGAACAGTGGCAATGGGGAGGGAGATGGATGTCATTATCCACCTAAGGATGAATGACCTGGCTGAGAATGGGATCAGAGCAGTACAACAGGAGTTTGTGGAGTTGGGGAGGGGCCTTAGACAAGTAGCACACACGGTAACATTCTCAGAAGTGCTACCTGTCTATGGCAAGGATGAGGCTAGGGTACTCCGCACCATGGGATTCAATGACTGGTTGAAAAGCTGCCACAGAGCTCAAGGATTTGGCTTCATTGGGGACTGGGGCTCCACCTGGAGGGATTCAGGCCTATACAGGTGCGATGGTCTGCACCTATCCTGGAGGGGAACCAGGATCCCAGGTGATAGGTTTAAATGCTTTAATGGCAAGCATTTAAACTAGCCAAGGGGGGAGGCACTGAAGAGAAGGGAAATCCTAGCCCCCCAAAATCAGGGTAATTAGTGAGGTAAACACCATGATAGAGCAGTCGATAGGGATAAGGACAGGGGTAAATGGAGAAAAGGGAAAAGGCAGTAGGGACAGGGATGGGGCAAAAAAAAATAAAGCCATAAAAAAATGGAGGGTAATGAGTACCAATGCCTGTAGTCTAGGTAAAAAGTTCCTTGAAATGGTGGCCTCGATGGAAGAGGGATGCCTGGATATTGTAGCAGTCACAGAAACATGGTACACAGAGAACCATGACTGGGATGTCAACATACCAGGGTACACAATCTTCAGGAGGGACAGGGAGGGAAGAAGAGGAGGAGGAGGAGTAGCTCTCTATGTAAGGGAAGGGATCAAAGCAACAGAACCAAAGGGTAAACAGGGAGGAGAGGAGAGGAGAGGAGGCACTGTGGGTCACCCTGAAGACTGGAAATGGCTCCACAATCCACACAGGGGTTGTATACAGACCCCCATCTCAGGGGCAGGAAATGGACAAGGAAATGATAGAAGGCATTCTTAGGATGGCAGAGAAAGGGGAGGTATTGCTGATGGGGGACCTGAATATGCCAGATGTTGACTGGAGCACCTTTTCTGTAGCCACATCCAAGAGCAGGGCCATTCTCGATGCCCTACAGGGGGCATGCCTCAGACAGCTTGTTTTGGAACCCACTCGGAAGACAGCAATCTTAGACCTGATACTCTCAAATGGGGACGGAGAGAGGATCTCTGATCTTGAAGTGGGTAGCCATCTGGGAACAAGCAAACACCAAACAGTGTGGTTCACAATAAACTTAGCTGTAGAGTCAAGCCACACAAAAGTGAAGGTACTGGACTTCAGGAGGGCTGATTTTGTCAAAATGGGAGAGTGCCTCAGAAAAGCACTAGCAAACAGGCAAGAAGGTGGGGGTAGAGCAACAATGGGGTAACATCAAAACCACCATCACAGAGGCAATGAGCCTTTGTATGAAGAAAATAAACAAATCAAAACAAAAGAAAAAAACACTATGGTTCTCAAAAGAAGTGGCGGGGAAGGTAAGGGAGAAAAAGATAGCATTCATTAAGTATAAGGAAATACAGAAGGAGCAGGACAGAAATTGTACCAGTTAAAACAGAAGGAAGCGGGTAAGGCAGTTAGAATAGCAAAGGCCCAAACCGAGGAAAAAGATAGCCAACTCGGTTAAGAAGGGGATAAAACCTTTTATAGGTACATTAGGGAGCAAAGAAAGACTAAGGCAGGAATACTGAGGCTGAACAAAGAGGAAGGTGGTTGGGCAGAGAGAGACAGCGAAAAAGCAGGGATACTGAACGAATACTTCTGCTCAGTATTCACAATGGAAAAGCAGGAGGAAGTACCTAATCCGGTCAATAGAAGCACTCTGGATAGGTGGGTTGATATTAGTCCTTTCAAAGAAGAAAGGGTTCTGAAAGAACTCTTAAAACTGAAGGTGGATAAAGCAATGGGACCTAATGGGATTCACCTCAGAATTCTAAAAGAACTAAGGGAAGAACTAGTAACACCACTGACTACCCTTTTTAATAAATCATGGGAGGATGGTGTGGTACCTGAGGACTGGAGGAGGGCAGATGTGGTTCCCCTCCACAAAAGTGGGAGCAAGACAGAGGCAGAAAATTACAGACCTGTCAGTTTGACCTCTGTGGTAGGGAAAATGATGGAATCACTTCTGAAGGAAAGAATTGTTGAGTACCTAGAGGCCAGTAGGACACAGGACCCCAGGCAGCATGGATTCACAGCGGGAAGATCATGTCAGACAAATCTAATTGATTTCTTTGAGTAGGTGACCAAAGCAGTAGACCAGGGAGGGACTATGGACATGGCCTACCCAGACTTTAGTAAGGCATTTGACACAGTCCCGGATAAAAGATTAATAAACAAATTAGCCTGCCTGGGAGTCGGTCCCAGGGTGGTAGCCTGGGTAAAACACTAATTGGACAACAGGACACAGCAGGTAATAGTAAATGGAGTCCACAGTGATGAAAGGAGGGTTACTACTGGGGTACCGCAGGGTTCAGTACTGGGGCCGGTCCTTTTTAATGTCTTTATAAGTGACATTGCAGAGGGACTGGAAGGGAAAGTATGTCTCTTTGCAGATGACACAAAGATCTGCAACAGGGTTGATATGCAAGGTGGGGTGGAAAGGATGAAAAGGGACTTGGCAAGCTTGGAGGAATGGTCAAATGTATGGCAGCTTAGATTCAATGCAAAGAAGTGCAAAGTAATGCACCTGGGAAACAAAAACCCAGGAGAAGAGTACACAATGGGGGGTGAGATACTTAAAACAACAGAAATGGAAAGGGACCTGGGGTAGTCATATCAGATGATCTAAAGGTGGGGCAGCAATGTGAGAAGGCAGTAAAGAAGGCTGGGGGGATACTGGGATGCATAGGGAGAGGCATCACCAGTAGAAAACAGGAAGTCGTTGGCTCTCTGTACAGACAATTGGTAAGACCATATCTGGAGTACTGTGTACAGTTCCAGAGACCCCATCTCCGCAAAGACATAGACAGGGTGGAGGCTGTCCAGAGGAGGTCAACCAAAATGATGCAGGGTCTGCATCAGAAGACATATGAAGAAAGACTGAAGGAACTAAAGATGTATAGCCTTGAGGAAAGGGGGGGGGCATGATAGAAATGTTCAAATACCTCAAGGGAATCAACAAAGTCCAAGAGGGTAGCATCTTTCAGAAAAAGAGAAGTGCAAAAATAAGGGGGCACAATTTGAAGATAGAGGGGGACAGCTCAGAGGTAATGTGAGGAAGTATTTCTTCACAGAGAGGGTTGTGGATACATGGAACAGCCTCCCTGAAGAGGTCGTAGAGTCAAAAACAGTGGGGGAATTCAAGAATGCATGGGACAGATATAAGGCAATTCTAGTGGTGGGTAGGAGGAAGTAGGCTGTTGGTTAACTAGGATCTGCAGCTTATCTGTTAGGTAGGGAAATGGGCAGACTAGGTGGGCCAAGCGGTCCTTATCTGCCATCAAATTCCATATTTCTATGTTTCTATGGGGTGGGCAAGGGAACCAATGCCAAAGTGTAGGGCCCCCGAGGCACTACACTCCCAAAATTAAATCAGTACCTACCTGTGGCATTTTTTTCCTTCCCTTTATATCTGTAACAAAAGACCATTAAAAAAGACACCCTAGCAAGACAAAAGTGGCTCCCAATTTACACATAGAATAAGAAAAAAGGCAGGTTATTCAATTGAAAGCCGCAGCTTAACAGGCACAATTTAAATTTAGGGGAGCTCCCTGAAAAGAAGCAGCACCAACCTGCAGAGCAGAACTGCAACCACAACTAAAGTTTTGAAATCTTGAAACTTGAAATTCTTGGCAGAAAAGTAGCTCTGTCCCCTTTGAATGGCACAGCTTAACTGGGGAGTTGCTATAGCATGGACTCCTCATATGCTCAACATTCTAAAGTTTGGGCTGTGCCATTCCCTGGTAGGGGTGCACTATACCCAGTTGTGATTCCACACTGACAATGGGGAGCGCTACAGAAAATAGATTGTCATGAGATTAAATCACTAGTATTCAGATCAAGTTCTGGCAATATCTTTACTGAGGCCCACATGACTTTGGCAATTACCAAGTCATTAATGATAGCAAAAACCAGTGCCACTTATGAATTTGCGTCTCTCCAAACAAACACAATATCTTTTTTAGAGCAATGACTGCCCAGTTCTGCTACTACCGAGTGATGTATGAGATCAAGTAAATATTCATGCTCTTTATATTCCATCCTAAAAGAGTCCAATAATTCTAAGTGCCATTTCCTTACCATTTAACAATAACAAATTCTTGTCAACTGAATCAGTATTCCTTTGCAAATTGAGAGGTGAGGTGCACTCTGTGGTAACTTAGTACTTTCTTTTAGGGGTATTTTGTGGCAAGTGGTTGATTTGTTTCCCTATTACTTACTTTCTTCTTGCAGTGACCTAGAAATTTGGGTCAGCTGTAATGTGTTTTCTGTAGCTCTCCCTGATCATTTGGAGCCTTGCTATCTTGTCCTTCATCACAGAGTGACTCCTTGTCTATACTGAATTCCCTCTTTTTCTTCTTTATTTTTTTTTACTTTTTGCCTCCTTTGAACTTTTTTGTTTTACTGGGGTATCAGGTATTATTATCACTGAGAATGAACTATTAAGGCTCCCCAAATGTTGAAGTTTTTGTAAGACCAAGTTTAAAAGAGCAGCCTGATGTTCAAGCCCATTTTTAATTTCAGAAATCTCAGTCTTTAAGGCCATACATGTTTAAAACATTCTATGATTCTGACTGTCCAGAGCATTCTAATTAACACCACTTATAATAAGGTCTATCGGAGATTTGCTATCATTTGCAGCTGGATGTGTACTTCCAAAAGTGATATGGCTAGCAGCACTACTAAGTGCCTCATTTTCTAGACACACATTAAACAATCTTGAAAGGTGTGGGCTAGAGTTGGTTAGCAGACCTTTAGACTGAGATTGCCTTATAGCTGTTACATTTCCCTCTGACTGATTTAACACTGTGTCTAGGTCTGAGTTGATGTTGAGGGTGCTAAATAAATTATATCTACTTTTTGTGTTATGGGTAGAGCCAATAGCACCAATACCTGATGTGGGAGAGGTTAATTCAATTAAATCACCTAATTTATCAGGTTTCTACACACACATATATTTCTGCCTGAGATATTATTGGCCCTTTTGCTGCCAGTTATATACTTGGCTTCTTTTCCAGGAATATAGTAATAGGTTGGGCTTTTGTTTCTATTTTGTTTGTATGTGGAATTACATTATTAATATTATCCAATCTCCTGACCTCATCGGTCCACCTCCCTCCGTTCTTCATTATTAACATTTAATATTCCATTATCCACAGGAACAATACTTCCACTAATAACTGGATCACCTAAAAAAGCCATTTCCTCTGGGGTCAATTTTTCAGACCCACTGTGGACCAAGGTATCCTCCATGTTATTGGTGGGAGCTGCTTCCACCATATTCTGACAGTTATTCGTATTTTGAGGTGTTTTGATATTTGAAGCAAATGTTTTATGAGAGTAAAGATTGATTTTATCCCCTTGGTGTTTTTTTTTTTGTGTGTGTGTGTTTTTTTTTGCTTTAATCTGTTGAAAACCAATTAATTGATGACTGCCTCTAGTGTGAATTTCTACAATAAAATCCTAATGAATAAGGGGGTGAGATAAGTAAGTTGTTCCCACACTCCTATCTGAGGAGAAGACTAGGGTAAAAACTGAATTGAGTAATTAAAATGCTTTTATAATATTGCATCAGGAAGTGCCATGAAGTAAAAGTAAGATCATTCCATATGCAGAAGTTAAAAACAAAAGCGTTCTCTTCTTATTTATGTGTGCAAAATGTAGCAATATTTCCATACATAAGGGAGTTGGGGTGAGAAGTTGTATGCCCAAACACCATTTAAAGCAGGGCTGCAGCAGATTTAAATAAACATTCAGTTCAAGGCCAAGAATAGAAAATTATGCAGCAGCTCACACTAGTTAGACAAGAAAAGAGACTTCATCACATAACTCGAGCCTCAATATTGAACTCTAGGATTAACCAAACTATTAAAAAAGTTAAATATGTTGGCTAAACAAACATTTCTCATACTACAAGCCTGTTGAGGGATAATCAATGTTCTAACACACCAACTGATGAGTTGCCTATGAGTTGCTACAGCTTTAAGTGCATCTGATTAAAACAAGCTCCTGTACTGTATAAACTAAATCTCCTTTCCTTTTAGCACAAAGCGTATGGAATCCTGCTTTACAGCAAAGTGTACTGCCGCATTGGCTAGTTATGGGGATTTGAGGAGTAAGAGAGCGTAAAACAAAACAAAGCAGACCCCAACCACTTAGTGAAAGTATTTATAACAAGTAGTTTGAGTCCTAGAGAGTTCTCCTCTCCAAAATTCACCAGTGCTGAGATGACTTTTTTCAGTCTCCCCCAAATCATCAGACAGCTAAACTTCTGAAGGTTTTACACACACTTAACTCTGAACTTTTGCTAAATCTTTTGGGTAACACCTTCCATGTTTGCTTCCGGGTAGTACCACCTTTCTTTGAAGGCTCAAACTGATCTTGCTCTGGAAATCTGCACAAAATCTTTCTTTTCACTGAGCCATTGGGGTGCTTCTCTCTCTCAAGCTTTCTGGTTTCACTCTAAGTATCAAATTGGAATGCTGCTGAAGATAAAAACAAACCTCTTTTTTAATTGTGGTAAATTAAAACCAACAATGCAGTTCACAATATATACTTCTGCCCTTAAGCAATTTTGTCATACTAGATAAAAAAAAAAAGCATCTAGCCTATAAATCTGACCCAACAAGTTTCTTTTCAACACCACCACAGCTCACAATCCACCATTTTGGCTCCTGTTGCAACTCTGCCAGGTTCTGGTTAGAGAACATATGATACTTTTGGCATCAGTGGCCAAATGCTTGTGGAATTATATAAAATTATACCATGGACCTCGGAACGGCAGGCTGGCACCTTACCTCCATTGTAAATCCTCTGATAATCACCGCAAAATGTGCCAGCCAGACATATATTTAAAGTAAAAAACATCCGACCACTAAATGACGGAACTCCGACAGCCATCTTGTTTGCCCACTAAGCGGAGACCATAGCACACAACCTCTCTGTACATCGGTGGGAAAAAAAAATGGCAAATTGTTTTACAAATCATTCTGGTAAACTGAACAGTGTACCAACCTAAGCACTGAGGCGATGGTTACCCCAAAGGGCATATGGCCAGGAAGCCAAGTTTCAAAGAAATACAAAATCACGCATGCCACAACATAACCCAGATAGACCATCTTAGGGTAGCTGGTTCATTCCACTGGGGTGTCAAACAGAAGAGGCATACTGATGAGTCCTGGTAGGGTGATACATGTGTCTGTGTCTTCTGTTGGCACCCTTTGCAAACTGTGTGAGAGGCCTTTCAGCACCATGCATTTCTGCTTAAAGTTGAACCAGCATAATATTCTGTGGTGATTTGCATATGCAGCCCATGATGCTTTGCATTGTGGGGGCATGTGTGATTTTGTATTTCTTTAAACTTGGCTTCCTGGCCAAATGCCCTTTGGGGTACCCATTGCCTCAGTACTTTTGCACAGAGGTTCTTTGTTTTTTAAGTTGTTTTTATTTTAATTGGGTTCACCACAACATAACCCAGATAGACCATCTTAGGGTAGCTGGTTCATTCCACTGGAGTGTCAAACAGACGAGGCATACTAATGAGTCCTGGTAGGATGAAACATGTGTCTACGTCTTCTGTTGGTACCCTTTGCAAACTGTGTGAGAGGCATTTCAGCACCATGCATTTCTGCTTAAAGTTGAACCAGCGTAATATTCTGTGGTGATTTCCATATGCAGCCCATGATGCTTTGCATTGTGGGGGCATGTGTGATTTTGTATTTCATCAAAGGTAGTAGTTAACTCCTGTTTCAATAAACAGTGAACAAAAAGAGGATCAAGGGCTACTGGAGCCCCTCAGCATCAGTGAGAAGAAACCACTAAGGAGGACAGTAGAGAAGGCAGGGGCATTGAATAACTTCTCTGTGTCTGCATTAATCCAGGTTGTTTTAAGAGGCATTACTAGCAAGCGGTAGATGATTTGGAAGTTCAGTAGGCTACGCAGGAGGTAGTGCTGCTCATGTCAGAATTAGAAGGAGAGTATTTGGGAGATTTTAAGCATAGAAACTCTCAGTGTCTGGATGGTGTCCACATGGGAGTAATAGAGGTGGTAAAAGTCATTCTGACTGTATCCCTTGATTGCAGTGTACCTTTAAGGACACTTTGCAGATAGGGATGGTTCAGAAGGTGGGAAAACAGCCCATGTCATACCCCAATTCAAAAAGGAGACAAAGTTGAACCAGGTTACTGCTGACTTGGGGTCATAACTCAGTTCTTGATGCAGTCTTGTAGTCAATCATAAAAGATGAGTAAGATAAGCACATGGGAGAGAAAAGGTAATTTTCTAGCATAAAGCATGGCTTTACTTAAGGTAGTTCCCAGATACATGATCACCATCTTCATGGTTGTGACCAGGGAAGATAGGAGCCATGCTGCAATTGTCAGCCATCTAAACTCCAGCAAAACCTTTGCTATCATAGCAAATAGAAAACTTATCAAGCATGTAGCACAATAAAGAGTCCACAAAGTATACAAGAGGCAGATAGCAAATTGGTTCACTGATAGGAATTGGTGGCATTACAGTCACCACTCAGAGTAGAGGAAGGAACTGGGTAGAGTACAACAGGAGTCTGTACTGAGTCTGCTCATTAACGTAATATTAATGACCTTGAGAAGGGAATCAGTAGCTTGTTGGCTAATGACACCAAATCGGCCAGCACTAGAGACAGGTCAGAGAGAGAGAGTTTCTCTATTGTGGGGTATGGATGCATGTTGGGGGTATGGGATGACTCTAGAGTCTTACATTTAAGGTACAGAAATGTAAAGTCCTCTGGGAGACAGAAAACTGTGTTGCACATGCATGCCACATAAGAGTAGACAGCACAGCTAAGGAAAGGGTGTGGGGGTATTTGCAGATAGTAAGCTGTAGCCAAGCAGGAAATGTGAAAATAAGCACAACACTGGACTTCACTAGGATTGGTACAATAGGAATGAGGTACAATATATTGGATTTACTTTAGCAGGTAGAATAAATAGACTTGCTATATATATATATATATATATATATATATATATATATATATTTATATACACACACACACACACACATATATATATGGGATACATGATGGGCAGGAATGGGATATGGAAAATATTCTCAGTCCTGCAGAGTGAGCTCTGTATTTTCATGAGTGCCAAAGGCACAAGTCAGAATGCATAGCTCACTCTGAAGGACTGAAAATGTTTTCCATATCCCATGATCAGCACATCATGTGTGTGATTTATACCATGAGGGTGAGAGCTTTTTGAACAGTTTTTCTGTTTCTATGTGTTTTCTGCTCATTCTGTGTGTGGTGTGAGAGTGTATATGTGTGTGTGTGTATGTGTGTGTGCGTGCGTGTTGTTCTGAATGGACTATGAGTCAGAAACAAAATGGGACACAGGCAAGTGTGTTCAGGGCCGCAGTAATGGGGGGTAAGTGGGGAAGTTGTCCAGGGCCCTGAGCTCAGGAGGGGCCCTCCTGAGCAGCTGGCATTACCTCTGTCATTAGCTGGTTTGGGAAACGGGGGCCCATTCCAAGTGACTTGTCCGGGGCCCCAGGATTCATAGCTGCAGCCCTGAGTGTGTTTTGCAAAGCTAATTGAGTAAGTTGTAGGTTTCAGTGAGGAAGAGAAACTTGCAGGTAGCACTGAGAAAGATAAACTGCTTTGTGAAGGAACTTCATTTAGAATTCAGGTTGTTTTGAAGCTGAGATCAGCAGAGTAATGGGTTAGGAGTGTTAGAAACACAATGGGACACAGGTGAGAGTGTTTTGCAAAGATATCTGAGTAAGTTGCAGCTTCGGTGAGAAAGAGAAACTGTTTTCTGGAGCAGTTTCATTTAGAATGCAAGTTGCAGTGAAGATGTCCTCACTTTGGTGACATCAGCAGAGCATGGATGAATGGATTTATCCTCGCTCTGCTGATGTCATCAAGATTTGTCCTCACTGCAGTGGAAATAACGCAGGATATTCTACTGAGAAAGTTCTCACTCCCATAGTATAAGTATATTTATGCAATAGGTGCGGATAGACAAACAGTGGAATAAATTAATTTATTCTCACTTCTGTTGGATAAATGGTGGTTCTAATATTTATCCAACATCCTGCCACCAATCAAGCACTGTTTATCCAACACCCTCACCCTCATCACCCCCTCCTGCTGGCACTACTTACAGTTACTTTCATTTTCATTCTTACACCCCCCAACTCGTCCCCTCAGCAACTCCCTCTGCAGCAATTTACATACTAGCAACATAATAATTCATCACTTCAACAAGTCCAGTTAATTTAACAAACTGTTTTCCCTTTTAAAATACAAAACTTGCTTGCCTGGTGGTACAGAGGGCTGAGGCGCTGGATGTCACACCTCAAACCAAGCCGTTGACCCAGGTTCGGGAATGGATTCAGGTCATCGGGGGCTGGCCGGGGAAGGAAAGGATTGAGCACCTGGAGGACTGCTCTCCTCTCCTCTCCTGGGGTGGGTTGGGTGGGAAGGCCCACTCCTGTAGTGGCCCCCGTGGGAGACCAGGGGCACTGCTATGCAGCGGCACAAGAGGGACAACCAAGAAAAGCCAGAAAACAACTTCAGCACCTGCTGGATGATGGCCTCTGCATTCTCCACACCCCCAGAATCTCCGGGAGCCTGCTTCTGCACAGCAGCACCCCCGAGTCAGTAAGCAAAATAGAGTTCTGGGGTTTCCCCTTCCCCTGGTGCCTTTCCCCCTCAGAGGAGGGGGGGACCCACCTGGAGATGGGTTACTCTGGGACAACTCAGAAGGCTGGCTGTGATATGTGGTTTGAAAGACAGTGTTCGAGAAGAGGATGGCCGGGGAGTGGAGAGGCTAGGAGGGCCCAAAGGAGAGGCGGGCACCGGAGTGTTGCAGGAGGGTAAAAACATAACACACACAAAAAAAATACAAAACTTTTTTTTGTTTGTGTACATTCTTCCTCTCTACATGTGATGATATGCCTTGCCACCTTCGCCATTTTATTTCTGGTCCCCGCCCCACCATCCCCCTACCCTGCACATGCACCAAAGACCAAAATAAACCCTCTGCATTCCAGGATTTTATTTGTTATATTCAAAAGACTACTCTCCAAAAACAAACGGTCATCCTGTGAAGCTCAGCTGCTCATTCCTCAACCGCGATTACCCTGACACCAACCCGACGCTTCTCCTACTCGAAGGCAGTAGCAGTAACTTGATCCCTGGCACAAACCCGATGCTTACACGCTACTCCTGCCTGAAGGAGAATACAAAATCCATGACATAGCAAAACATAATCAAAATAACACTATTATTACAACCAACAGCCAGCCATTAACCTCAAAAAACAAAACGTTGTCAGCTCGTTCCATGACAGCCCTGCTTTTCTCAGAGTTGCTCCTCCAGTCTCCCCATAGACTTGCTTCTCCTCTCTGTCATCAGTGAAGGCAGGGTCAAGCAGATAAATTATTATTATACAAAAAAATAACTAAATAAAAAATAAAACCACAACTTAGCATCACCACAACCGCTCTATGGCACTCTGGCTAAGTGAGAAATGGCACCACCATTTTCTAAAAACTCTCAGCCCTGCCTATATGTTGAAACCAACCAATAAAAATGTCTGCTGCACAGCAACAGAGGGACCGTCCATAAAAAACACACCACTCTTGAGAAAGAATACATTAAATAACTCCACTAAAATTATACATGTAAAAAACAAACTCCATAAAAAATAAATAAAAATATCTTCCTGTTTTTTAAACTATAAGGAAACTATTGCATAAATCACACATGTGATGGTTTGTTGTTGGATACATAATTTATTTGAACTCGCAATATGTGACCTCGGGACCTCACTCATGAGGTCAGCCGAGGTCACACACTGTGAGTTCAAATAAATGATGTATCCAACAACAACCCATTATATATCCCTTATATATTTGTGTGTCTCTATATATATATATTAGAGGCAAAAAACTCTGTTTAATGTATCAGTTAGGGTTGTTCCACAGCGACAAAAGCGAGGAATGGATGTTAGGGTTGAAACCCTCTTGCACTTTCCAGCTCACCCCCAACCGAAATTGACGTACATGGTCATCGGCCCCAACTGTCACCCCATCACATGTGGAAAGAAGCTGAGGAATAGGAGAATGGGGTGAAAGTTAGGACCGATGACCCCAATTCACACCCCGATTCCAGTGGGGGTGGGCTGAAGGGTGCAGGGTTTCAACCCTAACATCGAATTTCCTCACTTTTGTCACTGTGGAACAACCCTAATAGATGCATTAAACTGAGTTGTTTGCCTCTAATTTCTCTTCTTTTTGAGAATGATAATAAGAAATAGTGAATGTAATGCAGCGGCGGGAGTGTAGGGGTGATGTCTTGTCGCATTGTAACATTGTGCCCGAAAACGCAAATAGTAATGCTCATGGTGATGCAAAGTGAAACAGGAAGAGGAACAGTACTGTAGACAGAAATGTTAAAAACAATGGAAACGCAACTGCAAATTAAAGCACAAAGGGTAACGCACATGATGGCGTAAACGTGAACGGTAAGTGAAACGGGTACGGAACCGCAAGCAGAAATGGTAATGGTAAGAGTAATGTAAGCACACAGGCTGGTTTTCCCCAAAAACTGTATAGAGAAAGACAGTGAGTAGAACGAATGTATGCAAAATAATGACTCTCGGAACACAAAAATCAGTAGTTGTAATAGTAAATTGCTTATATCTCAGTAACCGTACGACATAGAAAAAAAAATTAAAAGTCATATGTATTATCACTTTCCTGGCTAGTTTTATACATAGCCTGGGACTATAATTTTTTGACAAAAACTCCGTATCTCGCACCGTTTCCGAGATACGGGCCCTCAAAGGTGTGGCGAATGCCGTAATGTTATCCTATGGGAAAAAAACAGAAGTTCAGACTGCCATAACTTTTGAACCGTTCAATATTTTTTCATGAAATCTTTGAAAGGCACATTGGGGACCACGGCTGCACATACCCTGAAGATTTCGGGCCAGTCGCACAAACTGTGTGACCTGTAGGCATGACCGTAGAATTCCAGAAAAAGCGTAAACGCACGCGCAGATCATGCTTAATAACTCCGCAGCTGTGTATCCGACTGGTACAAAGCTTGGCAGATCCCAAGGTGTATGGGTCTTGATCATGTATTCCAAATTTCAGGCAAATCTGTCAAACGGTTGCAAAGTTATTAAGGTGCAAAATTTTGGGTTTAACATGTAAATGGCTCCTCAACCCTAACTATGGTAGCACTACCATGCTACCATAATATATATATATATATACATACATATCTGTCATTACAGTGATGAGCCAATTTATACACTTGGCTCTATGTAATAAATAAAATAGCAAATGATTACCAAGAAAATTATATATTAAAATAGAGTTAAATAATAATCTATGGGTAAATGATGAGGGACTTGGTGATGAGATTGAGGGCTTACTAATTATATTATTCTTAACTGAAATTTAGCCTGATCTATTATAATTAATGAGGCCATCTTGTTAAAACTATTTTATAAAAGAATTATCTTTTTTTTCCCTCATTTTTATTTGTTCTTCTTGTTTGTCACTGGTATGTTGTTTATGCATGTGTACATATGATTTAGTTGGTACTGCTGTTTAGTGGTACAGTATTACTATTGCGTGTAAGTTGTTTTTTCTCTTAAAACAATAGAAATTATAAATACAAACTAAACATGTGAGTAAGGAGCAGGTCTAGGAAGATGAGCATCTCTTGTAGATGGCCTTGGCTCCACTGTACCTGGAGTATGGTGTCCATTTCTGGGCACCACAGTACAGAAATGACCTTGAAAAATTCAGTAGAGTAAAGCACGGGACTAGGGCTAAGTGGATTCAGTCAATTCCAAATTTGCAGAATTAGGATGACATTCCATGAAATTCTGTGGAATTCTGTGGCATTTCATTGGATCTGTGAAATGTGGTTGTATGGTTTATACTGTAGTTCAGCCTTCTATTGAGCTAGAGACATGAAGGTTGGCATGCTTACTTGTTAGATTCCCTAAGGACATGCCAAACATCATAATGTTTGGATGAATAATTTTGAACTTATTTGGGTTCAAAGTCTGGCATTTTATTATTTGGAGCATGTTTTGTGTAAATATTTATCTGATTATTGCCTGACCTCCTTTGGAGATGGATATGTATAAATTAACATGTAAAACCCTTTGTAAAGTATCAAAGAAAATATTAAATAAGGAGAGATTTGGTTTACTAATGTTTAAGTCATGAGTTCACAACTTCAATTAACTATTTACAAAACTTTGTAAAAACATGATAAAAATGTGGATGTTTGTAGCTTCCCTGTTATTTCTGGGTTTAATTCCTATATGAGTTCCATTTAGGTTGGAATTGTTATCCCTCTTGTCTTCCTGGTTCCCATTATGGATCTACTATTCTTGTGCTACTAAGACCAGCTGTCCTTTTCTTAGAGAACCCATGCGTTAGACTCTTGGCACTCGTGACCACTACAGTATTTGCCTCCCCAAGCTGTAGTTTAAATTTCCTAGGCTGTCCAGTCCCTTGACGTGATCCAGTACCCACTTCCTCTTGGCACAACTTCAACACATCCTGAGCATGCCGACATTCCTTGCCATAGCATGCCCTCTAACATGCCAGAAAAAGAAGACCCTCTCTCTTTCAACAGAATCTTAACAAAAGCAAACTTGTCTAATTTCTTCTACTGTCATTCATCACCATCCCCAGCACCATGAGGGTCTAGGAGAAGATCCCTCATGGCCCCATAGTGACATCACTAATTCAATAAATGACCTACTTGATCCCTCAGAGCATGTACTTCCTATCACAATTCTCACAACAGTCAGCTCCTCCCTGTAGCTGCAGTGCTTGGCTATGGACAGAGCCCCTTGTTCTCCATGACACTTGCATTATGTTTTCTGTGGCAGGGCTCCTAGCCTTCTGCAACATTCTGTGGCATGAATCATTCATTTGTATTGCAGAGGGTAGTCCTGCCATTGATTAAATATGAAGCGCTATAAATTATATCACAAGCTGAGCACAGAGCAATGCTTTAGGATAAACAAGGAGGGGAGGGGAAAGGAGCCAGGAACTACGGAAAAAACTGTACATTTCAATGAATAATCCCCAAAAATAATGAACTCCACAGTTCCCCAGCACCGTATATATTCTATGGCAGGTTGCAAGTTCTGCAGAAAATTCAACAGCTGTGGAATCACAGCGTTCCAGTGCCTTGACTATGGGTCATACTCATCTTCCCAGCACTGGAGGCAGGCACATCACATTACCTGCATCAATGTCTTTCAAGATCTCCTGCTATTTCTGCAGTGAAATCCACTACGAAGCCAACTTTCTTACTACTTTTATCTTCAAAAGCTCAGCTCAGAGAGAGTCATAAAAAAACTCCAGATAAGTTTCTTATGGAAAACTTTATTTATAAATATTAATATGGAGTCTTTGGAATTGGATAGAGTCACTAATTAGAATTTTGCTTACCACAGAGGATGCTTTTACAATTAGATCTTTGTCAAACTACTTTTTAAGTATTTCAAAGGCAAGAAAGAAGAAGATGTGCAATAGTCAGAAACGTTTAGGCTAAATTATGAATTATAGGGGTGTGTGGCTTAGCTCTGAGCCAGAATGGCTGCTTAGCGTCTTAGCTCTTCAGACATTGAGAAAATCTGTCAGCATCCTACAGACTAGAGGTCTCTTTTCAGTTCTAAGGGAAGACGCCTCTCTACAGCAAATTACTATCTGCAACTAAATATTGAGACACTGGCATCTGATTCCCTACCTGGAGTCTGTTTTCTAGCTGTATCTTTGTGAGCTCCTTTGGGCCTGCAATATGGCCTCCTCCATCTCTGTGGCTGCTGAATCAACTAAAACTGAGCAGATGTTCACCCAGATACTACAACAAATGACCCACATGACTTTGGCAGTAAATAACAACACCCAAGCCCTACAATCTATTGAGGGCAGACTATTTCAAACAGAGTGCAGAATCAGTTCCCATGAAGTAGCGATTCAACAAATAACTGCAACCATGCAGAAACAGGTCAGGGCCATTAATTTCCTTCAAGAGAAAGTGGACGATCTAGAAAATAGAAGCCAAATGGTACAATCTCCAGTTCATCAGCTTCCCAGAGGGTGCAGAACAAAAAGACTCTATCCGATTCCTCCAATTGACCCTCCCCCAGATGCTTGATCTCTTTGCTGGTACTGCTCTTCAAATAGGGCAGGCACACTGCTCATTCTCATACCCTCCTAAACCCAGAGATAAGCACCGACCACTATTGACCCACTTTCTAGATTTTTGACAAAAGGAAGATGTCTCTGCAGCTGTGAGAAACAAAGGACAGCTCATCTGGCAGGGTCATAAAGTTCAGATTTATCAGGATTATTCAAGGGAGTTGTCGGAGTGCCACAAGGTGTATACAGAGGGGCGCAAGTTTCTTCATAAACTGAACATACCTTTTTCCCTTAGGTATCCAGCCGCAATGTGGCTCATGTATAATGGATACCCCCCTGCTCTTTGCCCACCCGGACAACCTTATGGACCTTCTCTGCAAAACATACCCAGCAGAGTTCAGAGCACTGGGGAGCCCAGGAAAGGTGGGGCGCACCTCACCACAGGACACAACTCAGGCCGGCGGCTTTGTTTTTGACCAACGCCAGCCAGAAACTGCAGCAGGACAAGTCTTTGAGGGGGCCTATACTCCCAGGTCAAAGAAATGGCACATGGCTCACAGACATGAATGGAGGAACCACCTTGCTGACAGAACCAGAGCAGAAAGTCTGAAAGGCAGATCGCCCCTACCTAAAAAAGAAACCCCAGCCCTGCAAACCTTTTTCTCACCAAACAGATTTACAGTCCTTTAGAGTGCTGTCGCAGCTGGCAGTGAGCCTATCGATGTTTATATTGTGCCTAAAACACCTAGAGACTCACCTCCACCAGTGTGAGCCAAATCCTAGGCCAAAAGTGCCACAGCTGGCTCCTTTACAGTGCTGAATGGCCCCGCTGAGTGTCCTTCCCCTGGGGTGTCTCGCTCTGACCTTGCTGCCGGGATTCAGTCCTTGGAAGACTCTGGGCTATTGGTGGTGGTGAACCTGACCTGACTTTCTCCAGGATATGTACTGTGATCTAATAGTTGTGGGGAATAGAGATGGGGCTGATATGGAGGTAAAGGGTGGAAGTGGAGTGTCTAGTATCGAGTACTTGTTTCTGGCCTGGAAGTGACTTCCTCTGACCCCCCCCAAAAAACAGTGGAGTGGTGAGCCAGTCCGGGCATCCAAATGTCTTTACAACAGCTATGCCTCCCTCTATTGCTGCCACATAACTTTGCTGGACTTTTAGCCACAAACAGGACCTGCATGTTGACAACATGTGTCATGCCACTATGTTTTAGCACATGAACTAATAAACTTGCTAGGGCTTATTGCAAATGTGTGGGTCCCCTGGTAGAGGGCTCCTTCCGATTTATGCCCCACTGTTTTGAGTTCAGGCATAAACTTGCATGTATATGTTTCTTGAGGTTTACAATGCAGACCCTTGCTCTCTCCACATGCTCCATGCAGAGATGTAGAGCCTGCGGCTTGGGGTTTCATTTAGCAGGGTGGCAAGACCTCCAAAGCAAGACTCTTACACTTCCCTTCCCCCATCTCGGGGCTCTGAGTTGGATTACTGTATAGCAGATGGATCCATCATTTCGCCAGCTAGATGGGATGCCATGGGTGCTGTTAATGACCCAGACAGATGCCTGCAACATTGGCTGGTGTCATCCAGGTAGATACCTTTTCCATCAGAGGCGACAGGGTTTGGAGGGTAGGGTGTTCAGTTCCCCCCTTCCCATTTGCACTCCTAGTGTCCGTTACCTCTTTTATATACACTTCAGTGTCTAAGGGGTCATCTTCAGACTACCCCATGAGTGGCTGATCTCCTGTGGCCTTCAAAAGAGGATTTCTTCCCTTCCCCATGAGAGAGGGAGGCGACCTTGGTGGCTTTTCACCAGTCCTTTTCCTCCCAGCTCATCGAGTTGTTGAGCTTAGCCATGCTGTTAAATACTGTTACTGTTATTTGTAGACTGTTAGTTTGGGCCAGTTTCCCTATTTGGTTAAAAAATATTGAAATGAATCGGGTAAGCGTACAAAGCATGGTGCTGTGCATGCCTAGACGGCACTTGTGCTATTTGCTAGAACTGTATGGTAGGGACAGTGAGATTGGGATGTCATGGTGGACCGCAGTCTCTGGGAATTTAGAATATATGCTCCTTCAGTTGGCTGTACACCCCCATCTGGATAATGGGTGACTTACATGCCTACACCTGAAATGTACAGGACCTCAACTCCCCGGTAAAATGTAAACAGGTGTTATCGCACTTGAAACTACTGCAAACCACCATGGCATTCCTTCAAGAAATGAAACTTACAAAGCAGGATCACGACAAGCTTGCCATGGACTGGATGTGTTAGGTATTTACCTCCTCCGCCACCTCCAAGAAATGAGAAGTGGCTATTCTGTTGCACAAAAAGTTGAAGTGGACCCCAATTCAGATTAGCCATGATGCACAGGGGAGGTGGGCATTGGTCTCCTTAGATATGCCAGAAGGCCCACTCATTTTAACGAATATTTATGGACAAAATGAGGATGCCCCAGGGGATCTTTCATGAAGTGGGTCAAGCTATAGGTGCTTTGGCCCAGCCTTCGACTCCAATGATTGTTGGGGGGGAACTTTAATCTCCCCCTGGATCCCCTGATAGACTGTAGCTCAGCCACACAAGACTATCATCCCAAAACGCGGATGACAGTGAGACAAACCATGTTGGACCTTGGTCTGCAAGACATCTGGAGGGTCTTTCATCCCCGCGAACGAGACTATACCTTCTTTTCATCGGTACATAGTACCTGCAGCCAATTAGACTACTGGCTGGTTTCGGCCTACATAGCACAGGCCACAATCGGCTCAGATATTGCACAGATGGTCATCTCAGATCATTCTCCAGTCCATCTGCATATCCTTTGGGGACCACAGACCTCTCCTTTCAACTCTTGGAAGTTAGACCCTCTTCTCCTTCGGGACCCCACCTTCAAGCAGTGGTTTGCATGGGAGATTTCACATTTTCTGGTCGATAACCAGCCTACTGACATCTCTCCTGGTACCACCTGGGAGGCCCTGAAAATCACTCTCCGGGGTGTCATTATGGGCTATGCGGCTAATCAGTATAAGCAAAGGGAGCAGTTCCTTAATTCACTAGAAGAACAACTACAAGCAAGAGAACTGGAAGCAAAACAATCCCCTCATTTTAATCAACAGTCTCCATTAGGCCGAGAAATTGTTTGGCTTAAACTGGAAATAAATGAATTGCTGGCTTGTAAAGATGAGGTTGAGGTCCTCTGCCTAAAGCATAAATTTTGGGAAGGCGGGGAAAGGTGGCAAGCTGCTTGCATATAGGCTGCAGAAGCAGCAGGCCAAAAGGCACATCCCTGGACTGAGAGATCGCACTGGGGCAACCAATACAGCAGCTGCTAAATTCAATAGTATTATACAGCAGTACTATGATAACCTATAAACATCCTCCAGATGCATGGATCAGGAAGCGGTGCAAACATTTCTAGCTTCCTTAACTATTCCAAAACTGTCTCCCCAACACAGTGCTCTACTCGAGGTCCCCATTTCCCTTGAGGAGTCAGAACTGGCCCTGAAGTCTATGAACTCAGATAAAGCCCCTGGAAGGGATGGGTATCCTCTTGAGGCTTGGCAGCTAGTCCACTCCCAAATCACCCCCTCCCAGTGAGGTATTCAATGAGGCCCTAGAAAAAGGGTGTTTCCCTTCTACCTTCCGAGAGGCTATCATTACTGTGTTTCCCAAGAAGGGGAAAAATCCCACCCTCCCCTTGAGTCACCGCCCCATATCTCTTATCAACACAGATAGTAAAATCTTTGCTAAAATCCTTGCAGCTAGGTTAAACCCCTTTCTTCCCAACCTTGTTCATCCATTACAGGTGGGTTTTGTGCTAGGGCGGCACAGTAGAGACCATATTCGCTCCCTGCTGAACCTGTTCCATCATGCCAAATCTACTTCCACTCCAGCGGCGCTGTGGCCATTGACTTCAAGAAAGCTTTTGACTCCCTGAAGTGGGACTATCTGGCTTTGGTACTGCAGCACTTAGGCCTTGGTGAACGGTTCAGAGGTTGGGTTTTGACATTGTATCACAGGCCACTGAATAGGATCCTTACCAATTCAACCCTGTTGGGCCCCTTACCTTTGAGCAGAGGCATCAGACAGGGATGCCCTCTTTCCCCTCTGTTATTTGTTTTAGCGATGGAGCCCCTTGCAGTGGCCATACAGCAGCACCCTGGCATACAGGGGCTTACTATCAGGAATACCTCATACAGTACCCTCATGTATGCCGATGCTTTGCTGGTCCCCTTGGAAAATGCCCCGACCTCCATCCCCACCCTACTCTCTCTTCTGACAGACTTTGTGGTGTACTCCAGCCTGATAATGAACCAGTCTAAGATTAAAGTTCTCCCCTTAAACTCCTTGTGCACCTCCACTCTCATAGCCACTTTTGACTTCCACTGGTCCCCTGAAGAGATAGCGTATCTTGGCATTCATGTTGCCCCTGATCTCACTAAGATGTGGGACCTCAACTTGTGGCCAATGCTGGTAGAACTCGGGACTGAGTTGGAGAGATGGCAGTCACTCCACCTCACCCTGGCAGGGAAGGTAGTGGAGCTCAAAATGATCTCAACACCCAAGCTCCTGTATGTCATTTCCCATATTCCTTTAGAGCTCCTGGTCCTATGGGTCAGCACCATTGATGCCCTCCTGGGCAAATTTATTTGGGACAATAGGATGCCACGATATAGTAGGAATAAGCTGAGGTCTCACTGGTGGGTGGGAGGTTGGTGCCTGCCGTGCCTGGAAGGGTATAAATGGGCCTACTCCACTGCTCAGATGCTGAAATGGTTTGCCCCCATAGGGTCAAACTCCCCACAGTGGGTATCCATGGAGAAGACATTTGCCCAAGTCTCCAGCCTACCACTCTTGATCTTGAACCCTTCATCTAAGAAGCCGAAGGACCACACAACAATAGCCCGGTCAGTCAAAATCTGGAAAAAGGTACATGCAAAACTTTGGGCAGACCCACTCCCTCTCACTTGGACCCCCCCTTTGGGACAATGAACAGCTTCAGATTGAACGTAAACCCCTCCACTGAGCTCATTGGAAGGAAAGGGTTATCAATATCCTGGGGGATGTTATGATGGGAAATGGACAGGTCCTTAAGTCATTCCGGGACCTTACCCATGAGGCTGGGCTGGATTGGCAGATTTCTGGAGATATTTGCAACTCTGCAGCTCTATTACAGCTTTTCTGAAAACATCCTCTTGGACTCGTCCCCCGGTAGTTAAGCTAACACAGTGGTTCTCCCTCTCCAAGGGCCAAGCTAGCAAAATTTACACCGAACTCTGAGATTCGCTCCCCTCCCACTCTCAGAATGCTAAGATAAATAGGAAACAGTACTGAATATTCATATAACAGATGCCCAATGGAAATTCTGCTGGCAACAGGCCCATTTTGCCCATCCAGACATGAGGAATAAACTAATCCAAAATAAGATTCTTCCTCACTGGTATAGGATTCCAATGGTGCTTCATAAATGTAAGCTCTTAGATAATGATCCCTGCTGGAGGTGCCAGACTCAAGCAGGTGACCTGCTTCATATTCTCTGGTCATGCCAGCTGATTCCCCCTTTTTGGAATTTAGTGATTGAGCTGGCATCCCAAATTATAGGCTCCAAGATGGGGTGAGATTCTCTCTTTTGGATTCTAGGCATCCCACCCCAACAGAAGAAGCTCTCTTGAGCACAGAAGCACTGGTTTGCCCTTCTCAGTATCCAAGCAAAGCAGCTGATCTTAAGCCAGTGGAGAACTGATGATATTCCCTCCATGTCTGAACTCCTTAACTCCTTTACTAAGTTGGCATCCTTAGACCAGATGACGCATGTCATTACTAATTTACTTCCCAAATTTCACTCTTGTTGGGCCCCCTTCTTAACATATCTGAAACCAAGAACTGGTAGAGGCTGAAAGTCCCCATCACTCTCTCTGGCTCCTAATTCTTCTTTCCCTCATGCTGTGCTGCAGGTGTTCTGATTTGGTAACAGGTTGTACCTGCCACAACTGATGACTGGAATAAATAATTAACAGAGTTTGTAATAGCCTGCTGCCTGGTTCACTTTGTGTATATGTGTTGGCTTATATATGTTTGCAGGTGATAAGAATGTGCCACAGGAGGTGGAGTGCTGCCAATTCGATCAGTGCTGCCTGCTGGACTACACTCCTGTTAGGTACCAATCCTTTACTCTTTCATTCTTCAATGCAGAACTGGCATGTGTGATTGTATAATATGGCTTTTTTTTTAGTTGTTTAACCAGGTATAGCAATGTGACTTGCTCAGGGTCACACAGTATGCAAGTGGAAGCTGTGGGATTCAAACCCAGGTCTGGTCTGCTGGATGTCACCAAATTTGCAGCTCAGAGCCTTAGGCCACTGCGCTATACTGCCTCCTTTTCTCTCCTCCTGTAACTGAGATGCTTTGTACATGACTTGTGTTGTACCCTGTCGTTGGTGATGTACTTTTGGAGAATTAATAAAAAGCATTAACTACAAAAAAATATATGAATTATACCAGTGAAGGGTAAGAGGTTAAAAGGATATTTATACCTTGAAGCTGTTAATATGCGGGAATGATTAAATATAGAAAATGTGTGATATATCTGCAGATGTTAGTATATTACTGTTAACTTATTTGTGTTTTTAATAGAATTATGTACGACAGTTTTTATGAATAATGTGTGTTATTTTATATTGTTATAGCACTATGTTGAACAAATAAATACTACAGATAAGTTATATAGTAGCACAAATAAACTGTTTTATTAGTGAAAAAGGTAATCCAGTAGTGCAAATGCTGGGTGATCTTTTTCACCAATACAACAATTAATTTATCATACAACTTATATGGATTCTTTTTATGTCTCTCTGTGAGCCGAGCTTTTGAAGATGATAGATATTGTATTATATGGGATGGCTCCAGTTTACAGCACCTGAGCTCCCTCCTTGCTAGTTCTTTCTTACTACTCTAACCAGCAGTTTCCTTTCTTCTCTACAGCTGTTCAGGTATATTGTTGGGCAAAATTCAATGTGGCTACAACAACATTGCCACAAAATTACTCTATTTTCGCAACTCATGGAATTTGACTTTAAGTGCTGAAGTAATTTTACAATTTTTGGCAGCTTATAACATGGGCATCTTTTAAGTATGAGATTGAAAACTTGACAAACAGCCTCCTTTATAAGGTCTAAGAACCTGCAGGGAGAGAAGCTAAGGTTGCCCATGTGAGCCCCATTATGGAAAATGTAGGTCAGGAGATCCCTTACAGAAAAACTCTATAATCACAAAGAATACAAAGGATTAGCTCCTATAGTGACTGCCTGAATAATCTTTTTATTTCTACACCAAACAATGGTTGACATTTTGCAGCTTTAAAGAGCTAGTGCACTGCCTAAAATGAACTATTACCTTTTATATCTGAGGTGTTTTTTTCTTTTCCCTTTGGGTAATTAGAAGATTTTTTACTTGATGTTAGTAGGTGTGATTAGTGGTGGGTGAAGTGGCCCCAATTCGCTCCACGAAGTGATCCGTGGAGGAAGGCGAATTTGAGAGTGCCTCGCAACGCCAAGCAGAGTTCTTTATGCTAAAATGGCAGTAACACGAAGTCCATTGAAAACAATGACTTTAATGCTGTTCGCTTTCCCAAACCACTACTCCACTCATTTTCTAAGGCGAAGTACATTGAAAACAATGTACTTCGCCTTACTTCACCTTGTGTTTAAGCTCCAAAGGCAAATTTTGCAGTGTTTCATGGGATTTCAGGTCACATGGACTCTAGATTGTTCTGCACAGCCTCAGTTTTGGGTAGTGTGTGTAGGAAGCTGTAGGAGACAATCTGCTCTGAGAGCTCTCTGCAATTAAAACCTTCAAAAAGCTGTTAAAAAAGCCTTTTTGAGTCATTTTTTTTGCTGAAACTTTAGTTCATCGATTATAGGAACCCCTCCTGAGCTCATATCATCGAGCGTTTATTGTCTGTGTATGGATTTTGAATGTTAATGTACAACATTCAGTCAGTGTACTGAGAGACAGTGGAAGTGTGCTTTGGGGGAAGGGTGTATGTGTGGTGTAGGTACTGTAGATTAACTTGGAGAAAACGACAGTGCTTTCTGTTTTGGTGATTTTTTTTTTAACTGTGTTACTGTACACACAGTAATATTTTCGATATTTCTTGCCTTTTTTTGCTGATTGTTGTGGTGCAACAGTGCATAATTTTAGTTTGTTTAAAATATGTGGTTATACTACTGAAGTTTTCAATTTGCTGTGCATTATTTAGTATGTGTGTATGTGTGTGAGTATGTGTGTGATGTGTGTCATCAAATCAGACACCGTTTATTGTGCCACATAATAATTTCAGCAATGTGAAGCTGCTATCCACTGCAGCTGTGTGATTTTTGTACTTCTTTGTGGTATCTTTACTGGTACTAGTACTAGTGACTGTTACTGCAGCAGTACAGTACACAGCCCCCCGTACGGCCTGCCCCAAGGTAAAGGTATTCTTTTCCAGATTTGAATTTCTGATGGTGAGCACTGGTTAGGTGTTGTGCCTTTATGTTTGCATCTCTTCAGTGCACAGCGCAATCTTAATCTGTCTGTGCATTTGCATCTCTTTAGGGCCCAATCTCCATCTGTAACTTAAGTCACAGTTTCTTTGGCTTCCCTTTAGAGTACTGGACATGTGTGGTGCTTAATTCTGCATGAACATTGTACTCATTAATATGCAGTTTTAAGTCAGGACCATCATCACAAGTCATTCATGATACAAATCACGTTCTTCATCATCACAGTCACAAATGCAGTCACAAATCGCGATTCACGATCATTCACGTTATGAATCACATTAATTTTTTTTTCTAGTTACTTGGATGTATTGTAAGCCTGTTTTGTAGAATCTCTCCAGGCTTCACCACCCCACCATTGTACTCATTGATACATGTTTTAAAGTCTGGGAGTTTTAAGCTACAGCTCTTCAGGGAAGTACAGCTGTAGGCGGTAAGCATTCATGTTTCTTCATCATCACAGTCACAAATGCAGTCACAAATCACAATTCGCGATCATTCACGTTACGAATCACAACATTAATTTTTTTTCTAGTTACTGTACTTGAATGCATTGTAAGCCTGTTTTGTAGTATCTCTCCAGGCTTCACCACCCCACCATTGTACTCATTGATACATGTGTTTAAGTCTGGGAGTTTTAAGCTACAGCTCTTCAGGGAAGTACAGCTGTAGGCGGTAAGCATTCATGTTTCTTCATCATCACAGTCACAAATGCAGTCACAAATCACAATTCGCGATCATTCACGTTACGAATCACAACATTAATTTTTTTTCTAGTTACTGTACTTGAATGCATTGTAAGCCTGTTTTGTAGTATCTCTCCAGGCTTCACCACCCCACCATTGTACTCATTGATACATGTTTTTAAGTCTGGGAGTTTTAAGCTACAGCTCATCGGGGCCCGGGGAAGTACAGCCATAGGCATTCACGTTTCTTCATCATCATGGTCACAAATGCAGTCACAAATCATGATTTATGATCACGTCATGAATCACAACATACATTTTTTTTAATAGTTACTTGGATGTATTGTAAGCCTGCTGGTCACGGTGCTGAACAGGGATGGGATCCACACCTGGGCCCTGGGGAACAGGCACATCCTGCTCCAGAGGACCTGGTGCTGGACTTGGTGGTGGTGGTGGTGGTTCAACTGCCTCAGAGTCAGGCCAGGAGGCGGTGCTGGTCCTGCTTTGTGGGGGGCACTCACAAATTTTGATCAGTCCAACAGGAATGGGCGTCCATGCCCTCCACACATGCACGCAGTACGATGCTGACCACTACCACTCTCTCCCAGAGCTGCCCCGTCCCAGATATTCCCTCACCCTGGTCCATCTCTCCTACTGAGCTCCCTCAGTCCGAGCAATCACTACTCACACTGTCACACAACACACACACACACACACAGTCACACAGACAAACAACTAACTACTTATAAAGGTAAGAAAAATAAAATTTACAGAAAGAACAAATTAAGTAAAAAAGAGTACAGAAAAGACAGAAAAAAAGCTGATGGGTCTAAATCAAAGCTTAAACCTCCTCCTCCTCCTCGCACTGATCTAAAAGTATCATCAATCACAAAACACACTACTCTCACTCCATCTACACAGGAGAAAGTAAAAGTGTCTGCTTGTATGACTCACTTTCTTCCTACCTAGCTAAAGAGAATGTGACTTACAGTACTGTAAGCCATGTGATGTGTGGTGGGGGGCTGCCAAATTTGAAACACCAAGTGGATCACTTAGAATCCTAATGAGGAATGCGAAGTCCATTAAAAACAATGACTTTGCCTCACTTCTCGTTGTCATTCAGCTCAACCAGTGGTAATGACAAAAAGCCCAGTAGCACTGCACATTGCCTACTCACATAGCGGTGGTATAGCAGAGTGCCCACTTTCCGGGCACTTCGCCAGCAAATTTTAAATTCGCTGCATCTCTAGGTGTGATCTCTGGAACAGCACTCTGCCTGGCAGCTGGCGTATCTAAATCTGTTCCTTCCATTACATTATCATCATTGTGATCTCACTGGCTGTGGCATCATAGCTGCTCAGAAAGAGCCACTCAGTTACTGCCAGGTCAATCACCTGTGATACCACAGTCAGTGAGATCACAGTGCTGATGATGTAGTGGGGGGGGGAGACTAAAACTAGATATGTCAGCTGCTAGGCAAAATGCTGTTCCACACATTCAGCATGACACTGTCAGATAGTAAACTTTCTAATCAGCAAGCGGAAAAAGAAAAATATTTCAGAAATAAAAAAGTTACAATTGGCTACTTCTTAAAAATGTTTAACCTTTTCCCCGTCTACATTTTTTGGTTCTATTAGCTCTTTAAATGCCTCTTCATCAGAACAGTGGGTGTTCCCTTAAAATTAACTTATTCTGTTTTCTGTTTTAGGGGAACTTCATAACAGCAAGCTTGTCTCCTCTAGGAGATTACTTGTCTTGCACTCTCTTCCATGTCCTACTGTTCCTTTAGAACATCATGAGCAGTGTCTCAGGAGCCTGGCCATTCCCCTCATCCTTGAAGAACTTGACAAAGTTAGTGACATTGTGTTCACTAGTTTTTAAATCACAGGTACTTATAAGTAAGTAATAAGTCTCAACAGGATATGCATTATAGGATTTTAATGCACACCTGAGGGGTGTAGTAAGACACGAGGCCAAAAGCTGAGTGTCCTTATTCCCCTAGGAAGTGCATTAAACTTCTATAATGCACACCTTGCAGGGACTTATTGCACTTATAAAATGGCTCTATGTATTTTTTTTCTTGGGGAGGAAATGAGATTCAGCACCTGACTATGGATTTATAGAGATTTAATGCATGGTCATGTGACATGCTTCAGCCAGTCATGTGTGCGTATTTTCCCATGCCACTTAACATGTTTGCAATTTACATACTTGCTAAAATTTATTTTTAAAGATTCCTGAAAGTTTGGCTACTTAGAATTGAGTTTCCTTTAAAGCTAGACACCAGAAGCATGGCACACATCCCCATTTCAAATGTGAATAAATTTGGATAAGTTGTTTGAAAATGTGACTGGAATAACTGAAAACTACATTTGGACAAAATATTTGGCTGGCTATAACTCAGCTTCTTTTAATGCTTGAGATATAAATCTTTTTACACATCCTCATAGGGTATATCTCTTAAAATGTTTAGATGGTGGGGAATTTTTATGAGTAATTTTTAAATCAGATGGAAACAAAAGAAAATGAAATAATGATTAAAGACATTCTCTGGTGTTTCAAATTTCCATTTTTCAGATGCTCTTGAAAATGTTTTCAAGGTTGTTTTTTGGCACAAGTACATTCTTAAATATATGGAACCATCATTAGAATAATGATTTATTCTACTATGTCATATCCAGCTATGAATATTGGGCTGGCAGTATAACCTAGAGGTTAGAGGAATGAGGTGTGAATGAGCTTGATACATCCAGCAGACCAGACCTGAGTTTGATTCTCCCAACCTCCACTTGCATACTGTGTGACTCTGAGCAAGTCACTTAACCGCCCAGTGCTCCCAGGTCACCCCTGAAAACAGGCACTTGTACCTAGTGGGCCTTACCCGATTACCAAAGGCTAAAATAATAATAAATAAATAAATAAATAAGTATATACAGGATGGCAACTAGGAAATTAGCTCCCACAATTGCAGCAGTTGGTATCATTCAAGGTGTTTTACCTAAATATCTGTTTGTCTTTGGTTACACTGTTTATTTTATGTTAAAGTCCTTGCCATTCTGCATGTATTTTGAATTGTTTGAATAGTGTTCTTGCAAGTTTTATTTTTTATTGGGATGTTTCAATTATTTTTGTCCTGAGCCAACCACCTCTGAAAATGCAAATTTGAAAGCAGATGTAACCAAAAGAAGCATGGCAACCCCTGTATTTCTTTCTGTTTCTATATTCATAGCCATATTCTCCATCTATCAAACACCTTTTTTATGAAAATAGCATGGGTTTGAAATGGTTTTGTGTATAACAACATATACATATTTCCCCCTTTTTGGGATAATATCAGTTCCAGAAGGTGTCATAGTATTGGTAATTTACTCTTTATTTTTGCATTTGTGGAAAAAATGAAGCAAGCATCATGACAAATGGCGTGTCCTTGTTTCTCACTTCCTTTCACACTCATCTTGACATCTAAAATATTGATATTATAACCATATAAAACAATCTGACCCCTTCTGGATTTTTTTCATAAAAATAGATTAAGTCTCACCAATGTAATTTTAAAACAAGCATGGCAACCCATGTTTTTTGTTGTGGATTTTAAATATTTAGATGACCATCATGTGCTGGGCAAAAAATTATGACTTTGACATGGGGTTGCTGAAACACCAGGTAATGTCCTTAGCTGGCCACCTAAAACTGAACACTGTTTAAAGCTATGAACCTGCAGCTTTGTACACTTACAGTAAGCAACTTTACCTGTGTTAAATGTTCTTGTAATTTTAATTGATGGTTTTAAAATTAGAAAAGCTGTAACTGAAATTTGAATGTTGGTATAATTCTGCAAAATTTTCATAGAAATTCCTAAAACTTCCATGAAGCTGGAATGGTAATTCCCCCAGAATTCTGCTTGTAGAATTTTACATTCTGCAATGGGAATGCCTGGAATTGGTTGACTACATATAGGATAGTGCATGGGGAACGGTTGACAACAGGGCTATTCTTCCACCGAGTTGGCACTATGACGACGGATTACCTCGAGAGCGCAGCTCGAGAGGTAATCTGTCGTCATGGTGCCAACGAGGTGGAAGATGCCCTGTTGTCAACCATTCCCCATACACTTTTCTATATAGTGTATGGTGGAACGTCCTTCTCTGAGAAAAAAACAATCACTACGTCATATTGCTGCTTAAGAAAATGTTTACTTGGTTACTGGAAGGAAAAACTTAACTTTACATTCTTTGCATTTTCACGCTTAACATGTTTACTGTTTTATCACTTTAGATTTTAAACTTTTAACGATTAACATTTTAACTTTTGAAACACTCACATACAGCAGCACCCGGAACAGCAATTCACAAATCTGTGGGGAGGAGCAGAGAGAAGGTAAAATCGGCTAGCAGTGGGTCTAGCTCTGTTGAGGGAATGTCATGTTTTGCCCTGTGCTCCTCGTTGTCTCTGAGGAAGCTATGTATCTGCCGCATGTCATTTCTCATTTTTTTTACCATTTTTTTATTCTCCTGCTCGAGGATGAATGTATCCCACTCGGAAAGTGGTTTTGAAAGTACCGCTGCCGACATTGCTGCTAATGCTATGTGTCCTGTCAAGGGAATGAGCCCTAACTGTCAAATGGTGCTCAAGGACATGGTTTGTGATGTGCACAGTGCAGTGAGACAAATCGTTCTGCTGCTCTACGATCGTCACTACTGTGTGACTACAAAGTTTCGAGAATGATGGATTTCGGTGAAGAACGACGTCCCACCATACACTATAATATGATTATCTGATTCTGGAATTTCCAAATTCTAATCCAATTGTGATTCAAATCCTGAATGGACCTGAAAATCAGATTCAGATTTTAAATCCTAAATTTCTATGTAAACATAGGTTAGGATTCAGTTTAGGAATTATGATTTTCAGAATGCAGTTCTGAAAAGTCTATGTTTAAGACACAACAAGGAGTGGGCTCTGCTGGGCTTACCCCACACTCAGGGGTGTTGTGAGGCACGATGCTGCAGGCAGAGTGCCTTCAACCCCTGGGCATGTGGCAAACCCAGCCCAACCCAATCTCTGGAGTGTCTTAATGCTTATATAAAATTGGGGTGTAAAGCATACAAATAAGGTAAAATAGTCCCTCAGATATTTGATGTCACTAGGGTTCCCAAACACTGACAGCCCCTGCACTTCTGTTTCAATCTGCGTTTAAAATAAATAACCAAATAATTATATAAATGGAAGCATAACCACACTAGATGGCCAGATGTAACCATGTTTCAGCCACTGTCTCACCTCCCCATCACTCTTTGCTCTGACTTTTTCTTACCAGTTCAGTATGAGAACATTAGTATTTTCCTCATCTTCACTCACGCAGAGGGAAGCATACCCCTCAACCTCTCAGCACTAAAATTCATAGCACTTGACTTCAAACTTCAGAGAAAATGGCCAGAATGTGTAGAACTTTCTTATTATAGAGAATAATGTATGTCTACAAATAGTGGGTCCCATTTAATTGGTGTTAGGGAATGTTTCTATCAAGTTAGTTCAATTATTTAATAGTTTGTGGGTCCAAAAATAGCTGCAACATAATTAAGAACATCAGTAAACCTTTATGGAGCAAGAGTAACATGGAGTGTAAAAATCATAGCACTATGCAAAATTAATAACTGTTGAGAGGTATGGATGGACGCACACTGCTGGGTCAAGATCTGTGTCAACCCTGGTCACAGCTTCAGGCTCCAGTGTGCTGCTGTGTTTGAAGCATAAGCAGATTTATGACAGTCACACTGAGATATCGCACTTTGCTTGATTATTTTTTTTAAAGTCATTTCTGTATGTAGCGGAAGGGAGCTAGTATGCTAGCATCTGTCAGTGAGTGGCAAGCAATGGTGAAATGAGGCAGCATGGAGATAAGTGTTTGTAGTGGCAACAAAGAGCTACTTAGTAAATGCTTTTTGTAAGTAACTACTAAATGTGTAATCTATGAGGAGATTCTGTGATTTTGAAAAAGCCTTTCAGAAGCCCTTTTTTGTTGAAATCAGTTTGTTATAGCATGAGACTGGTTTTGTGGGTAGAAGTGTGTATGCAGATTTTTGAGTGCTGCAATGAGTAGCCAAGGAGGAGCTGTTGTGTTTCTTCATGAGCATCAGTTTCTGCAGTGATAGAGCAGAAGTTACAGTAGCAGAAGCAATATTGTAAGAATAGTACATATATATTTGTTTCAACTCAAAAAAAAAATACCTATGAGAAATCAATGGATCATGCAGGCATGGGAGGGCAGGAAAGTGCAATGGAATATGTAAGTGTGTAAGCGGGAAAGGTGAGCAAGATGCAAACTATTTTTATGTGTCTGGATTCATCAGAGGTGGTGGCAGCAGACACAATATTGTAAGCAGGGGTGCTGGAACATAGGAAAAAGTGTGGTGGAGGGGTTGTAGTAATAACACAAGAGACCATGATTGTTTCCCTTCCAACCTTGCATGTATTAAAGGGGCTTTTTAAATGCCCATGGGCAAAAGTGTAGGGAGGGCTACCACCACCCCTCACCCATAGATTCTGGCACTTATGACTGCAAACACAAAACTCTAAAACAGTTCAGCAATTTTAGGAAAATGTTACTTTTACTAATTGTTTTTAACTCTAATTGAAAAAAAGTGTATTGTGCAGGCATGGGGGGAAGCTAGAGAGAGGACTGGCAGGCAAACAGTTTAAAATTTAAAAAACACAATTTAAATAACCAAAAGAGATGCATGAGAGAAGAACAGCAGTTGTGGAGGCAATAACTTTATGGTGTATGATTAGGTTTATTGTGCATGGAATTCAAGCAGCTTGAAAACCTTGTTGTACATGTCCTAAAGATGTTGTGCACTTTCTAAAAACCTCATTGTGCATGTTCTGTCATAAACTCTGGCTGTGAGTCCCTCACGCTGCTGACTCCTGCTGCCTGGTTTCACTTCTCTGCTCACTGTACCTCAGTGCTATGGTAACCGCATTAAAAAAAAAAAGTCATCAGCCTTGTTTTTTTTTTAACCATACACTATAATAAATAAAATATGGGTGTCTATACAAACTTGCTTTATGTTTCCATCTCTGGGTTGAGATACTAGCATGGACCTCTCAAGCTTCACTTTTGAGATCCATAATCTGGTATCTCAACCCCTCGATGGAAACAGAGATTTGTTGTATATGGGCACCCATACATTATTCCTAATATGTTTTCTGACTAGGCAGATGTAAGACAGTAAAATCAAGTAGAAAAAATAGCTGTTATAGTTAAAAATTATCCAGTGAGGAACCAGTGGGTGCTTGGTTTCAGAAGTGAGCTAGTAAATAGACAAGCAGTTCTACAAAACAACCAAATAACCAGAGGAGAAGTGTGCTTTAAGACATAAAAACAAGACATGAAAATATGAAAGCAGAAGCAGAGCTACAGGGCAGGGAGAGGGGGTGATGGGCAGGCACCACTCTGGTACCTCTGACTGTAGAGTGGCACCCATCTGAATTGGTTGATGACAAACAGGAGCAGCATAGGCGATGGAACTGCAGCGCTCCCTTTAAGTTGCTACTTTTTGCTTCTCTTGTAAGTAAGCACCTTTGAAGCTGCCTGACTCTTGCAACACAGTTGCCAATAAAAGAAACAATAGAGCTCACTCTCGCACACACAAGTAAGTGTGAAGTACCTGCCCTTAATTGTTTGGGGACTAGATTGATTTAAGGTTCCACCAAGCCGCATTGACACTGAAGTTGTCAACATATGGCTTGGTGACATCCCCAATGTCAACAGTCGAAATTTCATCTGTCAGACATTGCGATTTTTGTATCGGGGGGCTGTGCCCTGACCCCCCCCCCCATTTCTATATAACAAACTCTGAGTCGGAGTTTGTTTGTAATGGGGGGGAATCACTCTCAAAGTGGTGAAATCTCACCAGCGGTCCATCACAGTGACAATCTCGAAACCTGTCAAGATTGTCGCTGTGATGTGTTTTGCCATTAAAATTTCATCGTTTCAATGGTATGCCGATTTAAGGCTAGTTAGCATTAATGCCTGTTACAATAGCAGCTATGTCACATACTGTCTTAGGTTTCTTTTAAAAAGATGGAAATCCTTGATCTGCTGTACTTGGTGTTTGTCACAAGACAATCTCATCACTGGCAACAATTACAGGGAACCTCAATGACAACCAGCCCAAATTTATCCAAACCACAGTGCAATTTAAAGAATATGGTTAGAAGAAACCAGAGGAATAAGATCAGTGGTCCACAGATTGCCAGTCATCACTGCAGAATGAGGGAAGAATACCAAGCTGGTGCATTTTGCTCAGCCAGTGAACAGAAATTTCTACATGGTGTTGGTGGTCCCCAAAATGGGAGAAGTGATGATCATATACTCAGTGGGAGAAGTGATGACCATGTACTCAGTTCTGAATGTAAGATAGGACCTCTGACTGCGGGTGTTTGTCAAGATCGTGATGAGCCCGCCAATGAGTGGCCTAATGAAGATGATCGTTCATCTCTGGTGCAGAGATCTGGCTGGTGTGGCTGTTGAGTGCTGGTGGGGGGGATTTCTGCTTCAATCCCTGAGGTCCCTGCTGCAACCAGAGACCTCACTCACAGCCACATGGCAGATGATGCCCTGCTTGGCTCCCTGGTACTCACTCTGGCTCGTTGGCTTCAACTCACATCACATTGAGCTGATATCCCCCCCCCCAACTGAGAGTTAGGTTGATGAGGAAACAGTAGAAATATGAATCAGCAGGAGCCTGGATGGAGACATGCAGCCCAGCATCAGGCTGGTGGTATAAGTGCAGAGGGATAAAGATAAGGGAAACAGATCATACCCACTCTCCACCTGTCAGAAGAGTGGCACACAAAGGTTGAGAATGTGCAGCAACATCGGACCCAAAGTGTAGCAAAAATGAGCATGAACATTCAGGTATAGTGGGCACCTTTCTCCTTTCCATACAGTATATTAGGTGGTAAGATTGTTTTTTTTTTAAAAGGTAATGTAATAGTTTATTTTTTTATAAACAAGTACAATGAAATGATCATTGTGTCTGGTGCTGAACTCGAGTAGATTTGGATGTAAAATGTGTAGCAGTTCAAAAGAAAGCACACTTTTATACCATACCACTTCTCACTGTATTAATGTTCTCTCCCCCTTTCATTCTCTTTCACTCCTCATTGTTTAAGCCAAGCCGTGCCCAATATTTCCAATAAGTAATTCCTCCAGCAATGGTAAACCAGTTGGGCTACCACTGATTTATTTAAGAGCCTAAGACTACTCCATTTCTTTCCATTAAAATATCAATTACAGTACCGACTCATGTACTGAAAGCATGAATTATGCGGTAGGCACCAAGTGATCTGGAATTAGTAGTCAACAGCAGCAAAAAAGAAACATTTTGCTAGCTCTGTAGGTGCCTGGGCCCAATGTACATGCATCCTATCCACATCAGTGGTGCTTTAAGCAATAACATGCAATAATATGAACAATGGTGTGATGCTGTATATCATGGGATATACCAACACCATAGTTCTATAGTCATATACTACCATTCACAGTACAGGAATTTCCAAACACATTTGATAAACACATATTATAGTAATGTATTATAGCTCAGAAGACTGACCAGATCCTGGTTCAGGAGTCTGTGTAGATGCAACCCTTTAGCCCCGAGGAAAGCTGTAAAATGCTGACTGTTAAGCTAATCATTTGTTCACTACTAGATGCAAACATATCTGAAAAGAATGCCAGTACAGTACTTTAAACCAGGAGATAACCAAAACTTGGTCAAGACTGGTCACTTGCAACAACAAATGTGTTCAGAGGTTTCAGCATAAGGAAAAGCATTGCTACTGTTGCCTGCTAATATATCGCTGTAGGGAGTAAATGCCAGTTAAAGGAGAGCTGAATTGAACTACTGAGCACTTTTTCCTGTAGAAGCTGTTTTGTTAAATACTGGTTTACATTCTGTTCTTATTCCATGTTTAATGGCCTTTTATTAAACCCAATGGGTGTTTATGTTTCACACATTATAAGGGCCATGTATATTTATTCAGATTTTTGTCGACTGGGAAAGGAGGGCTAGGCAGAACTGCTTATTCGCGGCCTCATTGGTGGCAGGGGGATACTGATGAAAAACTGCTGCAATTTAACCAGATGAAACTTTTATTAGTATTTTAGTGAATGGGGAACTTTGACCAGAACAGCAGGGTAATTCCCCTACTCTTTTCAGGAAGTGACATGGGATCTTTAATGTCCACGTGAACAACCACCAGTACTTGTGCAATGTTACTTTGGTTTGTTTCCTTCCTCTGGATTTCCACCCTTAGTAGAGGTGCCAGGAGAAGTTTATTGAGGTTAAAAGAACCAAAGGACCACAGTGTGTTACAACAGAACCCACCTCCACCAACTCACAGGACAGACCCAATAACACGGAGGAAAAAAAACATGTGGGGGAGACCTCTGGGGAACCATGGTTAGCGGGTTAACCTTCCCTCCAGGCTTCTAAAAATTATGAGGCTAGCTGTTGATAAGCTTGACAGAGTTTAATTTTGGAAGTCTAGATTTCAAGCAGGATGACAAGAGTGGACCATAATCATGACAATGTCAGCTGGTGTTCTCTTGAAGCAGAGATGGCTGTACACTCATGAATGAATGGCTGGAAAATAGGTGAAGACTAGTGTTCTCGGATAGTGGCCCCGTGGATCCGACTGTGTTCCATCAGATGGCGGCACTATCTGGGTGGGATCCGACACGGGATGCACCCAAATTTGGAGGTCGGATCCCAGGTTGAATCCTGCATTATCTGATGCCAGATTCAAGGATCCAACACCAGAACCAGGGATCTGACACCGTATCCTGGTGCCGGATCCAGGGATCCAGTGTCGGATCCCTGAATCTGGCATTGGATAACGCGGGACCCAACTTGGATCCAGGGGGTCAGATCCATGCTTGGATAGCTGCCACTGTTCAAAAGATCCATTATCCTGCCAAAATAGCAGGTATGTGGTGGATCCAGATTGCTAAGGATACTATCTGAGCAACACTAATGAGGACTCAAGACCAAGACAAGATAGCAACACTCTGACATGAGGGACAAACCAGGAAGTAGTCATGCTGTAACAGTTTTCAGTACACAGACGAGGATGAATAGAATCAGGATGTCTGTTCGCAGCTTATAGCTGGTAGAGGACTTGCATGGGACACCAAGCTGAGTTTGTTGTGAAATAGGACATGTGGTCCCCTTATTACTACTGTCAGGTTTTTGATCTTGGTAAAGTAAGGGTAATGTGATTTGCTGATGCTTTCATGAGGCTGTTCTTTGTTAGGTGAACTGCAGAATAGAAGACAGGAGAAGAGGTAAATTCTCCTAGTCTTATGAATCCAAGGAATGTTAATGTCATGGCTGCTTGACGATAAAGACCTGGGGAAAACCAAAACTCTATCTTTTAAGAGGTCCATCAGTGAAGAAAATAGGTCATAATCTATAGACTTCCCTGAGGGATGTGAGGAGTAGATTGTCTCTAATCTTGAATAAAGCCTTGACTGTTAGGATACATATGAGCATGTGGTATTGGGATGGATGGGCAGCAAGTTAAACATTATACTGGAGATATACTGTTTGATTGTTGTGGCTGTCAAGTAGAGATGGGCAAAATCCACAAATTTTATTACGTGAAACATTTTGTGAAACTTGTGTATTTCACAAAATATTGCAGGGATGCAAAATGTAAAATTTTGCCAGCGAAATGTGGAAAATTTGCCACTTGTGGGTGAAATTCCACCATTCGCGAGTGAAATTCCACAGCTCGCTGGTGAAATTCCAAATTTCACAGGTGAAATTCCACATCTCGCAGCTGCAAAATATTTTGTGAAATGTGTGATTTTCATGAAATATTTTGCATGGCGAAATTCAAGATTTCGCTGGTGAAATTCAATTTCGCTGCATCTCTTCTGTGAAGCTAAATGTCCGAGAGCAGAAGGATGCAAATGCCAGTACAGGAGGAACTGAATATTGCAGAAGGGCTATAAGGGTGCAGAAGGTTGCGTATTTCTTCCACACTACTCTGAAGACAGACTTGTTGATGCACCTAGCAAATTCCAGATAGAAGCAGACATGTGGTTGAGAGATATTTTTAAGTCATTTGCAGTTCTTGGAATGGTGGGGAAGGAATAATTTCTTGCTGGCATGAGAGTAACAGCGCTGAATTGATTAGATGAGTAGATAGTGGGATTGAGTATAGCCAAGGAGACAGTACGTTCCCTGGGTCTTATGAATCCCAAGAAGCTTAAGGTCATAGCCTATTGCAAGAATAGTGTGGTTAGTAAACCAAATACTTCATCCATCATCCTATAAGAGATTTCTTATTCACAATATAGAACATGAATTACAAGCTCCCCTGAGGGTGGTCCTTGAGAAATACATTTCTCGGGTGTGGAAGGAATGCTTTTACTGCTGGGCTGGATAAGTACAAGCTAGGATAGGTGGATTTTAAGGTAAACTGAATGTACTACCTAAAGTATATCTTCTGATAATACTAGCCAACAGGCCTAATACTTGACAGCAGTAGATGTAACTGATAACCAAGTGCTTGGAGCAGTATGATATGGCCGAAAGACTGATTACTTGTGAGAAGTGGCTGATTGCTTGGAACAGTATGATGTGACTGACAGGTCAAACAGCTGTGAACAGTATGATATGAACAACAGGTCATAGAAACATAAAAAATGATGGCAAAAAAGACGACTGGCCCATCCAGTCTGCCCATAAACCATAACAGACCCGGGACCTGTTGTCCACACAGGGTTCTAACCCACACTATCCACACCCGTGCTCTCCAACCTACCACTATCACCCTGAATGACCACGAAGCACTTGACTCTGAACCAGCCATGTTTGGAACCATTGATAGTTCTGGCACCCACCACAATAGCTGGCAGATTGTTCAGAGGCTCCACTACCCTTTCTCTAAAATAAAACTTTCTTATGCCCTTCCTGAATCTTCCTCCTGTCAGTTTCTACTCATGCCCCCATGTTCTTGATCTGCTACTTATGCTAAATAGTTCCTTGTAGTTTACTTTATTCATTCTTTTCAGGAACTTCAAGGTCTCTATCATATCTTCCATCTCTCATCTGGCCTCCAGTGAGTACATGTTCAATACCTTAAGTTGATCCTCATAGGATCTGCCCTGCTTGCCCTTAATCATTTTGGTCACCCTTCAGTATGCTGCACTGTCTCCAGTCTGTCCCAGTCTTTCCTTATGTGAGGATTCCTGAACTGGGCACGTACTTCAGGTGAGGCCTCAGCAGTGATTTGCAGAGAGGTAATGATACCTCCTTCCTTCTGCTGTCAATACCCCTTTTTGTACACCCTGCATCCTGTTTGCCTTACTGTAGGCCTTGTTACACTAGTTTGATTGTTTTAGGGAGTCACTGATGAGGCTGGCCAGGTGGCGCTGAGGGTTGAGGTGCTGGACACCACTTCTTGCACCATGCTGGTGACCTGGGTTTGGGAACAAGCCAGGGCCAATAGTGATTGGCAGAGGTGAGTGAGGATTGAGTGTCCTGAAGACTGCTGTCCTCTCTCGGGGCAGGAAGGGATTGTCATCCCACCCGCTGATCGCCCTCTAGTGATGGCTGGCAGGGGGATATGGGTCAGATGGCACATCACCGATGTTCACCATTGGACGGTTGGGGACAGGAGTAAATGAGAAAATGGAGCTGGCAGGCTCCGTGATGGCCCCGACCACACCTGCACCGAGCCGCGGGGTCTGGATGTTGGCTATCCGGGGGAGGGGAGAAACCCAGCGCTCCTCACCCCAGCCCTGACATGGGAGGGGAGGGTAACCCATGGGGGATTTCCCGGGGAGGACCAGTGCGGGAGATCGGGACTGGACAGATGAGCTCCCCGTGGGGGGAGCCATAGCCGCCTACCAGCCCAGCCAGAAAAAGCTCTGTGGAAATGGGAGTCACTGATGTTATCATCACCCTCTTTCCTCAGAGGTCATGCACAGTTTACCCCCCCAACCCCATTCAGTACTCCGTCCTCTGGTTCTAGTTCCCTATGTGCATCACCTTGCACTTTTTGACACTGAATTTCAACCGCCAAATCTTTGACCACATTTCTAGCTTTTGCAAGTCTTTCTGAATCTCCCGAATCCCCTTCTCACTGTGTACCCTGCCACAGATCTTAGTGTCATTTGTGAACAGACACATCTTGTCCTGTATTTCTTCTCCCATGTCACTAATGAATATATTGGAAAGGACTAGACCAAGGACTGATCCTTGTGGCACCCCACTGGTGACCTCCCTCTTGTCTTATTTGACTCTGTTAACCACAACCCTCTGCTATGTCTGTTCAAAGCAGTTTCTTATCCATCTAACAGTGTCTTTTGCTGTACCCAGATCATCTAGCTTCTTCAGCAACCTTCTCTGAAGCACTGTTTTGAAAGCTTTGCTGAAATCAAAGGGTTACATGAGATAACGGTGACCACCAAAGGGTGATCACCGTTACAGTGAAGTCAGAGCACCAAAAATCAATTTTGGTGCTCCTGACTCCCGATGCCTAACTACCGGCACCAGGACTTTCATTTTATGTTTATGTGGGGGGCTGTGCCCTGCACTAACAAGTTCTCAACTCTATGGGGTGCATGTTGGGGGCAAAACATAAAAAATTGGGGCCAGACGCAACAAAAACAAACCTGCACCTGGACCTGAACCCAGCATCCTAGCCACCAAAGCTGTGAGCTGACCCAGTACACCACAGGACCAGCTCGGCAGCCTACCACAGCACCACCCCTCAAACCCCCTTCCACCCCTTGCTGAGCATACCTGCTCTCACATGCGTACCTGTAGTGTGCTCACTCCCACCCCCCCTGCACGCATACCTGTAGTGACTTCCTGTCACTACAGTCACCAACCCACCCCATCCGGTCACTGTAGATGCCTGGTAGCTGCTGAGCAATGCACCACGATTGAGTCACCCTTTCAGGGGTCGCTCAGTTGCAGTCGCACACATCACGTTATACCAATCAGGGTAGAGTAAATCCACCGCATGGCCCTTATTCACTACTCTAATTACCCAGTCGAAGAATACTATTAAGTTAGTCTGACAAGACCTTCCTGCCACAAACCCATGCTGTTTATCATCTTGGTGTCCATTGCTCTTCAGGTACTGTAGTTTACAAGGTCCTCTTTGACTAATGTCTCCATCAGTTTACCCACAATAGAGGTAAGACTGACTGGTCTGTAGTTATCTCCATGGAGCAGACTATGTCTGCTAGCCTCTAGTCTTTTTGAACTGCCTCTGTCAGAATTTAACTATTGAATAGCCCCAGCAGGGGTTCAGTTAGTTCTGTTGTTATTTCCTTGAATACTCTTGGATGCATTCCATCTGGCCCCGGCACTTTATCTATCTTAAGGGCTGCTAGCCATTTCCAAACATTTTTATTCATAAATACTTGCTGCCTCATCTCAGGGGTCTCTCTTACATCTATCTTAATGCCATTGCCTGGCAGAGGCCCTTTGTCTTCCCTTGTGAATACAGAGCAAAAGTAGTGATCAAGAACAGTTGCTTTCTGTCCACCCCCCTCAATTACCCTACCTCCCTCTCTTAGTCTAACAATTTCTCCTCCTCCTTCTTTTTTTCTTCTCTAATATGTCTAAAGAACCCTTGACTGGGAGTCCATAGTATGCAACTCTGTGTCTGCCTTTGCTTCTCTGACCACTGTTTTGGTTTCCCTTGTTCTTATTTGGTGCAAGGTTGATTTCATACAAGTGGTATGATGTGGGTGATAGGTCAAACAGCTATGAGCAGTATAATATGAATGACAGGTCAATTGCTTATGAGCAGTATAATGTACTGTATAATGTACTGTATAATCTACTGTATAATGTACTGTATAATGTGCTGTATAATGTACTGTATAATGTACCTGAAAGGCCAAATGATTATGAGCAGCATGATGATGCTGACAGGCTGAATGATTGTGAGTTTTAAGATAAAGCCATTAGACTGAACACTTGTGAGCAAAACTGTATAATGTGGTCAACAGGCTGGATACTAGTGAGCAGTACGATGTAGCCAGATGGCAGAACAGCTATGAACAGTATGAGATGGATGACAGGTCAGCTGCTACTGAACAGTATGATGTGACTGAAGGGACACTTGCTTGTGTGCAGTATGATGTAGCTGACAGGCTGATTGCTTGTGAGCAGTATGCAGATCCTAGGATGATGGACAAGGAATCATAACTTCAGCAGGAAGAAGATGGATGTTCTGAATTGCATTAGATGTTCATGCTGCTCTTCTGAAAACATTCATAATGGAAAAGAAAGGTGGACCTGCGTTTAATATGGCTAAGGCTAGTTTCTTACTGTAATAGAATACAACAGGTTCCAAAAGGTGACCCCAGATCAGAGTGGTTGGTGCAAAATGATGAGTTTCAGGCAAAGAAGACATGGATTGAAAATGAGGAATCTTGGATTTCTGATGGCCTTGGAAGAGCAAATCAAAATGGGCCACAAAATGCCTTGAAAACATAGAATGGTGTTGGAACTAGGAAAATGTTAGTTTAATTCTGTAGCTGGATCTTTAGAAACATTGATATGCCATTCCAGTCTAAGAATAAATGTGGTCACATGACAAGGTCTAAACAAGCAGAAGCAGTGATGGTAAAGTGATGATCCAGAGCAGTGCCGGTGACCTAAATGTGTCACATTAAAAAGGGATATAAAACGTTTCTCAGAGAATACTCCTCCTCGCACATTTGAAGTGTCCTTGTAAGGAAAACACTTTCTCATTTGTACAGGATCATTTGGATGAGACAGAAGAGACAAACTCAGAATGTCAAGCACTCTGCGTCAAAACATCTGGATCTGTAGAAGCGAACAAATAACTATGGTGGATAGCATAGAATGAAATACAGTATGGAAGCCTTTGTAGATGCCAGAGAGAAAAAAAACAATTGAATCAGAATTTAGGTTGATGGGTAGAGAGCAATTGAAAGCTCCTGGGTAACTCCTGAAAGCAGGCAGTTGTGCCTAGTGGGCCTTACCCAAATATCGAAGAATAAATAAATAAATTAGGAATCGAGCTTTAACTCGAGTCAAAGTAGGGAAATGTCATCTGTGGCCTGATTAGGAAAATGGCATGAAAATTGCCACAGACCAAGTTAGAGTTGGTTTCCCCAGAGTAGCTGGAGCATTAGTAGAGTGTATGGTGGCACATGCAAGCAGATTTGTTGAAGATGATGGAATTGCTTGATGCGAAGGAAACACAATCTGTTGTCCTTTTCATACAAAGGATTAATTGGTCCATAAAAATACTTGCTCAGACATTGATGATGAATGGGAATTTGGAGACAAACAGGAGATTCAACAACAAAGACAACAAAAAACTACTGAATAACAAAAGGTTTTCAAATATTCATGAAAAGAGAAGACAGAAGGCTGCAAAATGACCACATAAGGATGGCTGTCACAGTGCATGCGATATAAGTCATTATTCATAGCTGTCCAGGGTACTCTTGATTTAACTCTTGATAGACAGTAGGTGTAGGTACTGGTGGTGAAAACGAAGCTGATTTGCTGTTACTATGAGATACAAATTAAACAATTCCTGCTTGCTGGCAGAGGAAGAAATGAGAGACCATCAATATTCAGTGTGCAGACATCACTTGGGGAAAAGTACAATCCTTAACACAAATTTTGAAGATTTGGGGATTTTGAAGAGGCTTCCTGTGAAGAATTTGGTGGATGGTGACTGCCTGGAATTCATGTCCTCTGGGTTTGAATTAATGGAGTGAGTGACCATGAGGTTCAATGTCAAGAACCAGAAAGGATAGTGATGAGGATTATTTATTTTATTTATTTCAGGTTCGAATTATTACCTTTGAGCTAAAATGGCTCTTTTACAAAGGTTCCAAGTCAACAAAGACAGAATACAATCCATAAGTAACAGGCTCGATACATAAGACAGGACAATGAGTACACGGATATACAAATAAATGTCAGTTACAGAAGTGCAAGAAGTTGTCAATAGCATCATCATACAAAAACAAACATGGTATCAAGTTGAAATTTCACATTAATTGATGCTTTGTAGACATAGTGAGGTTACCAAGTGCAGTGCAATGGAGGTAGTAGCAGTCCAGGAGGTCTTTGTCAGTGTGAGAGAGAGGGGAAGGAGGTAAGGGGATGGAGGGTGGAAGATAATAAGAAAGAGTGAGGTTAGATCAGTTTAAGTGGAGCTCGGGGTGTGAGCCTGTCCCGAGGAGGTATCCACCACGGGCAGATGATCCCCAGCTTTGGGAATGGGACCCAGTTCCAACTACAGGCTAGTCTAGGCTCATGGCTACACAACAGTGCTCCTATAGGCCATTGCACTACTGCTATGTTGCTTATCCAAGGAGTGATAGGAATTAGTGGACAACAAAGTCAACAAAGAACTTCTGAACAAGGGAAAGGTCTCTGAATCCAGCACCCACTCGAGCATGTCATAAGAGGTCCAGAGGGAGAGCGACACCATGGGAATACCTGTGTATGATGAACAAAAGAGAGGCACCAACCAGAAGCAGCAGGGAATGCAAATAAAGTCACTAGACAGACATCCAAAAGCAGAACTAAAGGAAAAGGCTGTAGCTGGACTTCCCAGGGAATAGAGACTGTTGGCCAGCAAGGAAACCAGGAAGCTGGCAACTAGGTTGGGAAAGGAGACATAAAAGAAACACAAACAACCAGAAGCCCAAAAAAGAGGGTCAGACAAGTGGCAGGAAACCAAAGACTACCAGCAGCTCGGGCAGAAATACACACAAATGGGGGTGGTGGGTGGGGGAGACTGCAACAGAAACAAGCACCAAAGAGATAGCGAGCAAGACAGCAGCACATAAATGAAAAGCACAGCAAAGGTAATGAGGAAAGAAAATAAAGGAAACAAAAACTGAGGGGGAACAGAAGCAAAGCAGGCCACTGAAAGTCCAGCAGCAAGCAGCAAAGGGAGCGGAAACAGCAGATCAAGGAGTGCACAATAGAGGCAAAATGGACAGGAGTGAGAAGACACAAGGAGAAAGACCATAAAACAAAAAGGCAAAGGAAGCAGAGAATCAGGAGGCAGCACCAAGGTAAGACCAAATGTGAAAAACACTAGGCAGGGGAGGTGTATGAGTGCCTGGCTCATAAAGGGCAGGGGATGCAGTCTGGCAGCCACTGACTGAACCACATGTGAAACCTTTCAATTCCAAAACTGGCTTAGGTCTCTTGGGGGCCAGCCAAGGGAGGAAGGATTGCATGTCTCTTAGATAGCTCTCCTTTCTCAGGCAGGGAGGAACACTGTGTCCTGTTACATGACAAGGTGGACTGCAGGACTTTTTCTGCCTGTAAAATTCTATGTTTCTATACCACGGGGCAACCATTCTGTGAGGTGAATGAAAATAGCTGTTTTCAGGCTTGAAGGTTGTCTTCCTTTTCTCAACATGCTCCTATTTTTAATAATAAGAATGAAAAAACGTCTGCTTATTTTAGGAAATATCTGTTAGTGTACTTTCATCTCCCATACCCTTTGCCAACCTACAGTATCTGCCTGGCCACTCATTGTGTGCAAAGTTCTCTTGCTGGCATTCACATACAGTACCCAGTCATTATGTAATCCTATGAACCGCACAGGGTACGTTTGCTTCCCTCCCTCCTCCCACTCCTCCTCCTCCTCCTCCTCCTCCTCTTCCCTTCCCTCCCCTCTGCTTTCCTCTCCTCTCCTCTCCTCTCCATGCCTCCTCTCCTGATGTGAAATCATGCTGGGCTTTTCTCTACCTCTCATTTAAAGGGGAACATTCATGAACAGTGACAATCAGAGTGAACACCTATGCTAACCTCTTTTAAATGAGATCCTAGACTTGCCTGTAGCTAGTCGCAGTCCAGAGATATTGCTGATGAAGTCTCCTCTTTATTAATACTACATTGCCACCATTTCAAGAACCCTGTGATTATACACTGAGGGTGAAGCTATGCCTAAAAGATATTGTAGTCAAACACAGCTTCACCCTTAGTGACATCACAAGGTTCTAAAAACATAGGCAATGTAGTATCAATGTAGGGTGAACTTTTTTTTATTCTTTGGTAACCAGGTAAGGCCCACTAGGCACAAGTGCCTGTTTTCAGGGGTGACCCTGGAGCACTGGGGAGGTTAAATGACTTGCTCAGACTCACACAGTATGCAAGTGGAGGTAGTGGGAATTAAACCCAGGTCTGCTGGATGTACCAGTTTCATTCAAAGCTCATTACGCTAATCTCCAGGATATACTGCCAGCCCAACTTAGTCATCAATATCTCTGAACTGGTAGCAGCTGAGGTATCCATACTTCATTTAGAAGAACTTTTCATGGATTCTCCAACAACGATCTGCACTGTTAATAAATATTCTCCTTTCAAACTGCTTCTGTGCTTACCTAATGGCTGATGACATTTTTAATGGCTTCTATTTTTAATACAATTTATTTACAAGGATAGCCCATCACAGATACAGTATCTTGTTTGCACTGGGGTCTTGCTTCTACACATTTCTGCAGCTGGTTAGATTGAAGGACTGTAAGGTGAAGTGAGTTGCCCAAGGTTGCATAGTGAGTTTATTTGACCCCATCAAAGTTAGAACCTGCAACCTCCAGGTCCCCAAGCTGGTGTGCTAATCACAAGACCACACTTACACCCTTCTAAAGTATTCTGGGACACATTGTGCATCAAGGGCACTATATGAAGCAAAATTGCTTTCATTGAGTTCCTTTAGTTTGTGTATACAAGTGTTACTCTCAAGGTAGAATTACGGCTGTGCCATAGATAGTGTGATGCCTAGCATGTTTCTAACTCTGTATTACTGGATAACACTTAATTTAGGTTTGCCGGTGTGTGACCAAGTAATGGTGTAATTTGTCAGTTCATAAAAAATGATGACATTCTTTTAAAACAAGCAGTGGAATTTCTGGTAAAATATTGCAGCGATGCAGCAGGAAAAAACAGGTGGGCGAGGATGGGATGTGTCAGTGTGGATCAGAAGAACTATGCAGATTTAAAACTTTCAAACCCCACTCCTGGCTGACAGCAAATACTTGATGATGCTATATCATAAATATTGGAATAAATATCAATAATGTATAGTGATGAGTAATTTTTTTATAAAATGTTAACGAGTTTATCACAGTGATTTGGATTCCTGAAAGCATGCACCTCAACTTGTCATAAATATGCAGTGGTTTGCTAGGTACAATCTTAGTGTGTTATTGATTAAGACCATTTCTGTAAAGGGACTGTGTGTTGTAAAAATCTGTTCCAGCTGCAGTGAGGATAAATCATTTATTCTCACCATTCTGATACTTATGTCCACAATTCTAAGTCTCTCTATCCTGTACTCACGGCTAGTAAAACCCGTAGTGCAAAAACAAACATTCCCATAGCATAAACTGCACATGCAACAAGGCAGTGTTAGTTAAATAACGTATTCAGACTTGTTGAGTTGACCTCATTCATGCTGCACTTGTGGCAGCGCTACAGTCCGCCCTTCATGGAATCCACGAAGAAAACACAATTCATATGAATAAATTATTTGTCTAATGCTGCCCTGTTGCACATCCCCTATTTCCCCAAGTGAATAAAGAACTCTAGGTCTTTCAGGAGCATATTAGTGGGATTAGACTGGAGGCATAGCAGGATATGAGGACTGCTGCATTTCTGCAATGTACTATGCAATACAAAACATTCAGTAAGTGTGGAACCTGTAAATTGCTGGGACCAGTAATGGCCATCAAAAGTAAGTACTGAGTTGTATAGCCACATGTTGTGCATCATGTCTGCATTCACTGCTCCCTGGCAGACACATAGTAGATAGCAACATAGAGGGGAAATGGAAACCTGAGAGCCCAATCTGCCTGGACACCAGGGACCAAATAAAAAATAAAGAAATTGGTGAAGGTGCGGAAACAATTTGCGCAAGTGTGTCTTCACTTGCAGAGCTGCAGATTTTTTCCAGATGAGCTGGATTTTCTAAACCAGAGCAATTTTATGGCTGGCTCTGTATTTATGCCAACTTGTGACTGTTTTTTGGTGCAGCTGTGCCAAAATGTTGCACCTGGTTGGACCAGGTGTAGCATCCTCTGCAGATACACCTCCTGCTTGTATGAAGCATAGGTTGAAAATAGGACTGTCTGTTGGTACAGAGATTTTTTTCCCCACACCAGCAAACTGTGGCACAGGACTTGGTCCACAGCAATTTTCATTCATTTGAAATTACATTGCAGGTTTCCAGCTTGAAGCCTGCACCAGCCCTAAAGTGTATTCTCTTCTCTGTGGAAACAGAGGATCATGGGATATGACAGTGCTCGTAAGGACTACCTTATTGCTGATACCTATGTAATATAAGTTTAAAACATGGCTACTGGGTGCTCCTCTTTCTGCCCTCCTACCATGGCAGGAAGGAAGTTTGGGGTTTACAACAGCTTGTTCTGATCAGGGTGATGCACAAAGGTTATGGTAGCTCTCTAGCTGGTGCATCCTAAGGTCCCTTAAAACTGTCCACAAGCAGGCCATAAGGTCCAGGGATGGGCTGGGAGCTGGGGGTCAGTTAAGATGGTACAGCCTCTTTCCCCAACCTTTAATCATGGCATTGTGCCATGCAGTTGGGGCAGTGCCATGCAACTGGGGATATGCCATTCAGCTGAAGCAATGCCATATGACTATGACAATGCCATTCAAGTGGTGCAGTACCATGTGACTGGTGCAATGCAGTGGGACTGGTGCAACACCATGTGACTGGCACAATGCAGTGCAACTGATACAATACAATGCAGCTGGGGAAATGCCATGAAACTAATGCAATACCATGCAACTAGGGAAATATGCAGCTGGGGGAATTCCATATGACAGGGGCAATGCCATGGGGATTGTGCAATGTCATTCACACTGGTACAATCACATGTGGCTAGTTAATGCCATGTGTCTGGTGCAATATACCATTCAGCTGAGGCAGTGCTGTGCAGCTGGGCCAATGCCATGTGTCTGGCATAAAACCATGTGATTAGTGCAATCCCATGTGGCTATGGGAATGACAATGCAAGGCAAGGCAATTTTATTAATAGACTGCCCTTTCCCGAGGGCTCAGGTCTCTTCACAATAAATACACTGATAAAACTACAAAGAGTTAGTTAGACAGCAAACAGCAAGGCAGTTAAAATAACAAAAACATTTCAGCAATAATTTAAACATGGAAATGCTTCACAGAAGAGATACATTTTAAAGATGTCTTAAAGGCAATTTTAGTATAGGTTTTTCTTATTTTTATAGCTCTGCTGTTATTCATGGGGTTTGTCTCTTCCATGTCTGTGCTCTGGAGTATGAGTGGTGGGATTGTGTGGGAAGTTCGTTGGGAGTCGTAATTTTTCTAGTTTTGTTTGTATTATAGATTGTAATGAGGTTTACTGTTTGTATGTTTCCTTTGTTTCATAGTTTTCTATGCTGTTTTTCAATAAAGTTGATTAAATAGTTACAAAATAAAGAGGTCTTAAAACTATCTACTGAGCCAGCAGATCTAATGAGTTGGTGGAGCACTCCAAAGAGTAGGTACCACAACAGAAAAAGCTCTGTCCCCAGATTGTCACAGACAGGATAAAGGGAAAGACAGTAGTCCCACATCAAAAGAGTGCAGGGAGGGAGTTGGGTGATAAAGAACTAGGAGGTCTTTTATGTAGTTTGTTCCCAAACTGCGTAGGGCCATGAATGTTGTCAAGCATACCTTGAAGGTTATGCACCACCACTTAGGCAGCCAGTGCAGAGCACGCAGAACTGGCATGATGTGATCCCTATGAGAGGAGCACACAATCAGTCAGGCTGCAGCATTCTGGACTAGCTGCAGGTATCCTAACAAACTTCCAGATAACACTAAGTATAAACTGTCACAGTAGTCGAGCCTAGAGGTGACAAAGGCATAAACTATCACAGTCAGGTTACCGGGGGCAAGATGTGACTTGATTCTGGTGATATTATGGAGACGGTAAAAGCCAACCTGGACCACAGCTGACACCTTTGATCCTGTGTCAGCTTGCAGTCCAGGATGACCTCAAGATTTGTATCCGCATTAACATCAAACTACTCATCATTACTGGTCCCTGCCTACTCGTCTCAACAATCATGACTTCCATCTTACCTCGTTTGAGAGACATAGGCAGTTTGAGGCCATCCAGTCATTTATTTCAGCCACACAACTCGCCAGCACAGAAACCACATCACATCCACTAGAAATGCATCATCAGCATAGCAATGAAACTCAACGCCATACTTTCTAATGATCTCACCCAGTGGCAACATACTGTGTGCACTGAAAACAACATGGGAGCAAGGATCAAGCCTTGAGGAACACCACAGGAGAGTGCTGATGCCCTGGAAATAAAACTTTCATTAGCTGCCTACAGGGGCATCATTTCAGAAAAACCATAGGGGTTGCAAGGGAAACTGTAGGCTGGGGGGCTGGGGGGGCTCCTAGGCCCCCGTAAAAAATGTTTTAAATTCAGTGCATTTTGGAGGTCATTTGAAACAAATTTTGCTACCTTGTTACCTCCTTCCCATGCCCAGTAAATTGCACCCTTGTCCCTCCCCAGAGTCACAACAGTCCAGAATATTGCCTGCGCTACCCTCTCCATAGCATTTCACCAAAACCATAAGGGTTCCAAGACTAGTCAATGGCGATGCCCATTCTTACATAAAGTTCTTAAGTCCCTGGATATTTTTTTTTTCAACATTAATGCTCAGCTCACTGGACACCCCCCATTAAGTTGGGTTTACCTTTATTATTCTTAGAAATATTTACTAGTGACATATCTTACCTTGCTTGGGTCTAGCAAACTGGCCTGGAAGCTGAGTAGAGATACTGCCTGCAAAGTGGACTGGCAGCTGACTAAAGACACTGCCTGCAAACTGGACTTGCAGCTGACTGAAGACACTGCCTGCAAACAGGACTGGTAGCAAACTGAAGACACTGCCTGCAAACTGGACTGAAAGCTGACTGGAGACACTGCCGGCAAACTGGACAAGTAGCTGACTGGAAACACTGCTTGAAAACTGGACTGATAGCTAGCAAGCTGTCTGGAAACACTGCTGGAAAACTGGACAAGTAGCTGACTGGAGACACTGCTGGAAAACTTGACTGGTAACTAGCCACCGGGCTGTAGACTGCTGGCAAACTGGACTGGTAGCTGACCTGACTGGACACACTGCTAGCAAGCTTGACTGGTAGCTGACTGGAGACACTGCAGGCAAGCTGGACTGGTAGCTGGCTGGAAACATTGCTGGCAAACTGGACTGGTAGCTGACTGGAGAACCTGCTGGCAAGCTGGACTGGAGGCTGGCTCGAGACACTGCTGGCAAGCTGGACTGGTAGCTTACTGGAGACACTGCAGGCAAGCTGGACTGTAACTGACTGGAGACACTGCTGGCAAACTAGACTGGTAGCTGACCGAAAAGACTGGTGGCAGATTGGACTGGTAGCTAGCAACCTGGCTGTAGTCACTGCTGGAAAACTGAACTGATAGCTGACTGCAAACACTGCTGGAAAGTTGGACTGGTTGCTGACTGCAGACACTGCTGGAAAGCCACACTGGTAGCTGCCTGTTGACACTGCTGACAAGCTGGACTGGTGGCTGACTGGAGACACTGCTGGCAAACTAGACTTGGTAGCTAGCAACCTGACTGGAGACACTGCTGGCAAGCTGGACTGGCAGCTGACTGGAGACTGCTGGCAAACTGGACTGGTAGCTGACCTGACTGGAGACACTGCTGGCAAGCTGGACTAGTATCTGACTGGAGACATTGCTGGCAAGCTGGACTGGTAGCTCACTGGAGACACTGCAGAGAAGCTAGACTGGTAGCTGATTGTAGATCCTGCTGGCAAACTGAACTGGTAGCTGATTGTAGATGATACTGGCACACTGGACTGGTAGCTGACTGGAGAAACTGTTGGCAAACTGGATTGGTGGTTGACCTGACTGGAGACACTGCTGGCAAGCTGGACTGGTATCTGAGTGGAGACACTGCTGGCAAGCTGGACTGGTAGCTGACTGGAGAGATTGGTGGCATATTGGACTGGTAGCTAGCAAACCTGGCTGTAGACACTGCAGGCAAATTGGACTGGTAGCTGACTGCAGACACTACTAGCAAACTAGATTGGTAGCTGACCTGACTGGAGACACTGCTGGCAAGCTGGACTGGTATCTGAGTGGTGAGTGTTAGCAATGCATTTTAGGTGTCACCTGTGGCTGTGAAGAATTTCCTTTCTTGGCGTAAACACTTGATTATATACAACATGCTCAAAGCAAACCTGTCACCTTACTAAACTGCCAATCTAATGTGGAATGAATGGCTAAAATGTTGGATGCATAGATATGAATTTCCTCTGTGCCCCTGACCACTGAATCATTGGCAGGCAATTTTAAATACAAACCAATATATCTCTACAGTTGCAAACTTCTGGGTATGTTAGTATTCACCGATACACCACTTGAGGAAACTCATTAAAGGAACATGTTCTGCTCCATAGAAGTACTCAGAACAGGCGAGGTTTGTGGCTGAAAAGTGAAAGGTTCTGTGCATAACCATGTTATAGGCCTCCAGCCTTTCCTCATCACTGTTCTCTTCAATACATTCATAGGGGACATAAGGGTGAAGCATGAAGGAATAGAACCCAGAGGGTTGTACTAAATAGGGAAGTCTCGGGGGAGATGGGGGTCAAGAGTCAATACTTTGCCCTGTTCTCTTCAATACATTCATAAGGGACACAAGGGTGAAGCATGAAGGAATAGTCTATCTATACATAGAAACATAGAAACATAGAATTTGACGGCAGATAAGGACCGCTTGGCCCACCCAGTCTGCCCATTTCCCTACCTGATGGATAAGCTGCAGATCCCAGTTAACCAGCAGCCTACTTCTTCCTACCCTCACCCCCTAGAATTGCCTTATGACTGTCCCATGCATGCTTGAATTCCACCACTGTTTTTGCCTCCACAACCTCCTCTGGAAGGCTGTTCCATGCATCCACAACCCTCTCTGTGAAAAAATACTTCCTTAAATTACCTCTGAGCCGCCCCCTTCTATCTTCAAATTGTGCCCCCTTGTTCTTGCACACCTCTTTTTTTGAAAGATGCTACCCTCTTGGACTTTGTTGATTCCCTTAAGGTACTTGAAAGTTTCTATCCTGTCCCCCCTCTCCCTCCTTTCCTCGAGGCTATACATATTAAGCTCCTTAAGTCTCTCTTCATATGTCTTCCGGTGCAGACCCTGCACCATTTTAGTTGCCCTCCTCTGGACAGCTTCCATCCTGTCTATGTCTTTGTGGAGATTAGGTCTCCAGAACTGCACACAGTACTCCAGATGGGGTCTCACCAGCTGTCTGTACAGAGGATAATAACTTCTTGTTTTCTGCTGGTGATGCCTCCCTATGCATCCCAGTATCCCCCAGCCCTCCTTGCTGCCCTCTCACATTGCTTGCCCACCTTTAGGTCATCTGATATGACTCCCCAGGTCCCTTTCCATTTTTGTTGTTGTTAGTATCTCACCCCCATTGTGTACTCTTCCCCTGGGTTTTTGTTTCCCAGGTGCATTACCTTGCACTTCTTAGCATTGAATCTGAGTGCCATACATTTGACCATTCCTCTAACCTTGCCAAGTCCCTTCTCATCCTTTCCACCCCACCTTGTGCATCAACTCTGTTGCAGATCTTTGTGTCATCTGCAAAGAGACATACTTTTCCTTCCAGTCCCTCTGCAATGTTGCTTATAAAGACATTGAAGAGGACCGGTCCTAATACTGAACCCTGTGGTACCCCACTGCTAACCCCCCTTTTTTCAGAGTGGACTCCATTTACTATTACTCTCTGTGTCCTATTCTCCAGCCAATTCTTTACCCAGGCTGTCATCTTGGGACCCACTCCCAGGCTGGCTAACTTGTATATTAATCTTTTGTGTGGGACTGTGTCAAATGCCTTGCTAAAGTCTAGGTAGGCCATGTCCACAGCCCCTCCTGATCTACTACTTTGGTCACCCAGTCAAAGAAATCTATCAGATTTGTCTGGCATGACCTTCCGCTGAATCCATGCTGCCTTGGGTCCTGTGCCTCTGGCCTCTAGATACGCAACAATTCTTTCCTTCAGGAGTGATTCCATCATTTTCCTACCACTGAGGTTAAACTAACAGGTCTGTAGTTTCCTGCTTCTGCCTTGCTCCCACTTTTGTGAAGGGAATCACATCTGCCCTCCTCCAGTCCTCAGGTACCACCCCATCCTCCCATGATTTGTTAAAGAGGGTAGTCAGTGGTGTCACTAGTTCTATCCTTAGTTCTTTTAGAATTCTGGATGAATTCCATCAGGCCCCATTGCTTTGTCCACCTTCAGTTTTAAGAGTTCTTTCAGAACTCTTTCTTCTATAAATGGCTGGTATCAACTTCTGTATCCAGAGTGTTTCTACTGTTTGTTTTAGGTACCTCCTCTTCCTTTGTAAATACTGAGCAAAAATATTTGTTTAGTATCTCTGCCTTTTCACAGTCACCCTCTGCCCACCCTCTCTCCCTTTATTAAGCCTCACTATCCCTCCCTTGGTCTTCCTTTGCTCCCTGATGTACCTATAAAAGGTTTTATCCCCCTTCTTAACTGAGTTGGCTATCTTTTCCTCGGTTTGGGCCTTTGCTGTTCTGACTGCCTTTCCAGCTTCCTTTTGCTTTAACTGATACAGTTCTCTGTCCTGTTCCTTCTGTGATTCTTTGTACTTCCTGAATGCTTTCTTTTTCTCTTGAACCTTCACTGCCACTTCCTTTGAGAACCATAATGGTTTCTTACCTCGTTTCATTTTGTTTATTTGCTTTACACAAAGGCTTGTTACCTCTGTGATGGCAGTTTTTATTATTCCCCATTGTTCTTCCACCCCTCCTTCCTGCCCATTTGCTAGTGCATTCCTTAGGCACTCACCCATTTTGCAAAGTCAGCCCTCCTAAAATCCAGTACCTTTGTCTTTGTATGGCTTGACTCTATTGCTGTGTTTATTGTGAACCATACTGTTCGATGGTCGCTAGTTCCCAGATGGCTACCCACTTCTACATCTGTGATCCTCTCTTCATCTCCGTTTGAGAGAACCAGGTCTAAGATTGCTCCCTCTTGAGTGGGCTCCAATACTAGTTGTCTAAGGCATGCCCCTGTAGGGCATCCAGAATAACTCCACTCTTAGAAGTGGCTGCTGCAACTGCACTCCAGTTAACATCTGGCATATTCAGATCACCCATCAGCAATATCTCCCCTTTATCTGCCATTCTAAGTATACTTTCTATCATTTCCTTGTCCATTTCCTCCCCCTGAGAGGGGGGTCTGTATACAACCCCTGTGCGGATTGTGGTGCCATTGCCTGCCTCCAAATTGACCCACAGTGCTTCTTCTCCTCCCTGTTTACCCTTTTGTTCTGTTGCTTTGATTTCTTCTCTTATGTAGAGAGCTACTCCTCCTCCTCTTTTACCCTCCCTGTCCCTCCTGTAGATAGTGTATCCTGGTATGTTTACGTCCCAGTCATGGTTCTGTGTGTACCATGTTTCTGTGACTGCCACAATAGCCAGATCTTCCTCCTCCATCAAGGCCACTAATTCAGGAAGCTTGTTACCCAGACTACGGGCATTGGTACTCATTGCTCTCCATTTTTTGATGGCTTTACCTTCTGTAGCAGCAACCCCACTGACCTTTCTACCTTGGTCTTTTCTCATTTAGTACCCTGTTTTTAGGGAGGCTGGGATTTTCCTCTGCTTACCAGTGCCTCCCTTGACTAGTTTAAAGGCTTGCCAATGAAGCATTTAAACCGATTGCCCAAAAGACTTGTTCCCTTCCTGGACAGATGCAGATCATCCTGCCAGTATAGGCTGGTGTCCTCCAGGTGGAACCCCAGTCCCCAATGAAGCCAAACCCTGTGCTCCACACCATTTTTTAACCATTTGTTAAACTGCATGGTGCAAAGTACCTCACCTCACTCATGCCACTGACAGGCAGCACCTCTGAGAAGGATACTGTGTGTGCTACTTGTCTTAAGCCCCTCCCCAACTCTACAAAGTCCTTTTGCACTGCTCTAATCTCATGATGAGCCAAGTCATTTGTCCCTAGCTGGACAATGATGTCCAGCTCAGACTTCCGTGCAACTGTTCTCATGATCCTAAGGATGCGCTTCCTGTCCCTCCAAGCCATGGCACCAGGCAGGCACCTTGCTTCAGTTTTCCCTACTCCCCCAGTTCTATCCCTAATAATTGAGTCCCACCAGGAGCTGCTTTCTTTCCTGTGGTGCCCTCTGCCTCCTTCCTGAGGGCCTCCTTGTGACAGTTGTCTGCACCTCCTTAGTCTCCTCTGCAGTGCATCCATAGGGGAACTATGCTCCCCAGAATGGTGTATGGATTGTGGAGTGTAACAACTGACTGGGTGTGCCTCTGTTCCACCACCCTTACCCTCCCTGAGCCCACCTGGTCCAACTGTTGTGCTTTCTTCGCAACCTCTGAGGTAGTGGTGGTGGCTGTGGTGCTCCCTGGATGGGAGGTTCCTTGCCACTGTCCAGTGCGGCCTGAAGATGGGCAACTTCCTCCTCAGGGCAGATAGTTGTCTGCAAACAGGGCAGCATCTCAGCCTCCAGAAAGACTCCCGGAAGACTGCTGCCCCACAGCCATTACATTGTACTACTCCCCACATAACTGTCTACCTTGTTTAGTTTTTTTTTGTGTGTGTGTGTGTGATTGGTGCGTTATATAGAAATATATGTATTTATATAATGTGTATGCTTATATTGTCAGTGCAGTGTGCTAGACAGGATATGACAGTGATGTGTACCTTGCCCTCTTGAGGAAATGATGTCAGAACCCCAGGTATAAATGAACTATTTCCAGGGGTGGGTGGGGTGAGGGTGGGAAGGGTTGGGCCTAAACTGTGCCCTCACGAAACAATCAGTTAAACGCTCTGACCTACCGATGCGATGAGTGCCTTCCTGTCAGCAAGATGCCATACACGACAATTTGTAATACTGCTTCAAACCAATTTGACAGAGAAAATACCCTGCTAATCAAACAGAGAAAAATCCAAACATCCAAGTCAGACACAGGTAAACCTCCCCAGCTCCAAAAGAGCCTGGTGACTTGTGCTCTGAAAACAGTCAGCCCCAAAACACGTCAATTATAGGGGTTGTAAAACTCCCCCAACTACCACTACATCTATATAAATAAATGCTAGGGAAACCTTGTTTTAGGGTTCTTAGGGGTTGCAGTGGGCAACATAGGGTTGCAAAAAAATCATAGGGGTCTCAACCGCAACCCCTGGCTACCCCTAATTGCAGATGACACCAAGATCTGCAATAGTGTGGATATAATGAAGGGAATGGAGGCCTTGAGGAGGGACCTGGAAAGACTAGAAGAGTGGTCCAGAATTTTACAGCTGGGATTCAATGCCAAAAAAGTGCAGAGTCATGCCCATCAGACACAAAAAAACCCGAGCCGAGTGCAAAACAGGAGGAGAGGTCATGGCATATACCTCGTAGGAAAGGGACCTCAGGGTTATCAATCAGGATGATCTGAAAGTAGTGGCCCAATTTTCAACGGTGGTGGGGAAAGCAAAAGGATGATGGACTGCATAGGAAGGGGAATAGCAAGCAGAAGGAGGTAGGTTATACTCAGTAGCATTATTTCAGTAGAATCATAGGGGTTGCAAAGTCCCATTTCAGCAAAATCATAGGGGTTGTAAAACTCCCCCAACTACCACCACATCTATATAAATAAATGCTAGGGAAACCTTGTTTTATGGTTCTTAGGGGTTGCAGTGGGCAACATAGGGGTTGCAAAAAAATCATAGGGGTCTCAACCGCAACCCCTGGCTACCCCTAAATGACGCCCCTGGCTGCCTACTGCATTATTCTGGTTATGTAGGACTCACACCAGCTCAATACAACGCCGGTGAGTCGCACATAATCTCTTGGGCACATCACAGTTAACAGTGTCAAATGCCAGTGAGAGATCAATAGGACCTAGTACAAAGTCTTCAATCCCACACTATGAGGAGATTATTTGTCACTCTGATGAGGGAGGTCTCCTTGCTGTGGTGAGACCAAAAACCCAACTAACATACTAACAAACTAATTGCCAGCAGATTAGGCCTTACGGTCTATCGAGTCTGCTCGAACCTCAGATCCCTAGTTGGGTACTAAGGCCCCCCCCTTGTGTTCCAGAACCACCTATCATCCATCCCCACCCCCCTGGGCCAGGCCATCATCTGATACATCCGCTTTCTGTGTCTGTCCCACCCTGTCTTGAAGCCCTCCACTGTGGATCTCTGAACCAGCTCGCCAGGCAGCACGTTCCAAGGATCCACCACCCTCTCAGTGAAAAACCTCCTCCTCTTTTCCCCCCTCACCCTTCCACCTTCCAACTTCAAACCATGCCCTCTGGTGATACCTCCCTGCTTTATTCTAAAGATCCCCTCTATGTTTACCCTATTTATTCCCTTGAGGTACTTGAAGACCTCAATCATGTACCCTCCTGTCTCTCCCCTCCTCTCCTCCAATGAAAACAGGCAGAGCTTCTCAAGCCTGTCCTCATACATCAAATCCCCTAGTCCTTGTATCATCTTAGTTGCCCTTCTCTGTACCCTCTCCAGGAGCTGTATGTCCCTCTTCTAAAGTGGTCTCCAGTACTGTACACAGTACTCAAGGTGTGGACTATCCAATCCATTGTACAGCGGCAGAATCACTTCCCTGCTCCTGGAGGTGATCCCCCTTACGATGCATCCCAACATCCTGTTTGCTTTGCTAGCCTCTCTCCTGCACTGCTCGGAGTTATTCATACATGCATCCACCATGACTCCTAGGTCTTTTTCCACCTGTTGAGGCCTCCAGCGCCTCCCCTCCCAGGGTGTACCTGTGTTTATGGTTTCCCTGCCCAAGATGTAACACCTTGCACATGGTGCTATTGAAATTTAATTTCCATGAGTAAGCCCACCTTTCCACGGTGTTCAGTTCCCATTGCAGAGCCAACCTCCCCTCTTCCCCCTCAACTACTGCTCCCATCTTGGAGTCATCAGCAAAGAGACTCATTTCACACCCTAAACCCTCCCTGATGTCAGAAATGTATGCATTACACAGGATTGGACCCAGGACCGAGCCCTGCGGTACCCCACTACCGACCTCTCTAGGGTTCGAGAGCTCTCCACCGACCACTACTCTCTGAGTCCATCCAGCTAACCAGTTTTCAATCCATCTGACCATCAAAGGGCCTACTCCCAACCCCGTCAGTTTCTCCACCAGACCATTGTGGGGGACAGAGTCGAATGCCTTGCTGAAGTCCAAGAATAATACATCCACAGGCTTTCCCCTGTCCAGTTCTGATGTTACCCATTCATAGAACTCCACAAGTTTGGTTTGACACGAACTACCTGGCACAAACCCATGTTGCAGACTATCCAGACCTCCCACCTCCTCAAAGTACATCCCCAATCATTCCTTTTGTATACTCTCCATTAATTTTCCCACCACCGAGGTCAAACTGATGTATCTATAGTTACCTGGTACTTCCCTCGACCCCCCTTTATGGATTGGCACCACATGTGCCTCTCGCCAATCCCTAGGTACCCTCCCTGTCTCAAGCGACCTGTTGAAGAGCTCCTCCAGGGGTGCAGCCAGTATGTCCACCAAGTCCCATAGTACTCTCAGATGAATGCCATCTGGCCCAGGAAATTTATCTTTATTTAGGCCCTTAAGGGCTAACCACACCCTTTCGGTGGAGATGGCATCATCCGTCCCATCCACCTTACTGGTCTTTTTATCTTTATCCTGATGTGACACCCCTGGTGTACCTCTCCCTCCCTCCCTCTTGCTCCATTTCTGCTGTTCCCCTGATCCCACTCACTACCGCTTCTATCCCCATCATGCCTTGCTTTGTAGCTATCCCATCCCCCTCCCTAGTGAACACAGAGGTGAAGTACTCGTTTAATACCTCTGCCTGGTCCCTCGCCTCTTCCACCCACCCTCCTTCTGATCTCAGCCTGCCAAGATGGCCCTTAGTTTTTCTCCACTCCCCAATGTACCGGAAGAACCCCTTTTCCCCTCCCCATATCCCGTGTGCCAGCTGCTACTCTTTACTGGACTTTGCCCCCTGCACCATTCGGGTGACTTATCTAGATGCAAGATGGTACATTTCCTTTTCCCTATCCCCTCTCTTTGTTTTATATTTTTTGTAGGCAGCCTTCTTTTCTCTGACTGCTACCTGAACCTCACTGGACCACCAGCATGGTTTATGTGACCTTGCTCCCTTATGCATCACCTTAGCGCAGGTCCTGACTGCCTCATGATGTCCCCGTTTTATGACCTCCCATCTCTTTTCCAATTTTGTCATTGTTGTAATCCCCTTCAAGTGATCCTTGAGAATATTTCCCATGCCCACAAAGTCTGCCCCCCTGAAGTCCACGGCCAGTGTCCTAGATCTCTCCCCCCCTCCACCCATGCTTATTTGAAACCAGAGAGTATTGTGGTCGCTCCCAGTCAGGGGATCCTCTACAACCGGGTCCCTTACCAGATCCCCATCCGCCAGAACCACGTCCAGGACATACCCCTCCCTTGTGGGCTCCAACACGTGCTGTGTTAAGAACACATCCTGGAAGCCGTCCAGCAGCCTTTGCTCCTTGGCCATGTTAGAGGACATGGTTCCCCAGTTTGTACCTGGCATATTAAGGAACCCCGTCAACAACACTCCCTCCCCTTTTGGTCCACACTGGGCAATGATGTTGTCCAGCAAACTATCCTCCAGAATATCACCCATCCTGGGGGGCCTATACGCTACACCCAGCTTGACCTTACCTCCTGCCGGGGTTCGTAAGGTGACCCATAAGGCCTCCATGCTTCCCTCTGCCTCTTCTACCCAAGCAATTTCTATGTAATCTCTAATGAACATAGCCACTCCACCCCCTCTGCCCTCCTTTCTATCCTTCCTAAGCATAGTGTACCCATGCACGTTTAGGTCCCAGTCATGAGTTTTGTTGGCCCACGTTTCCATGACCGCTGCCACATCCACCCCCCCCTTGAACAGCATGGCCTGGAACTCTGGCAACTTGTTTCCCAAGCTTCTGGCATTTACTAACACCACCCCCCACCCCTTATCCCTGATTCCCTTTGTCGAACCCACCCAGCTTCCTTATACTTCCATCCACCCTCCGCCTCCTGAAAACCTTCTCCCCAGTCTGTTTCCCCCTCTTGGGTTTGAAGGCTACTCCTCATCTGGAGGAGAGGTTTGGTCAGCCCATCCCTTATCCCTCCTCACAAGTTTAAACCCCACTTTTCTTGAATGTAGTCAGCACCCTCTGTTTAAGGACTTCCTTCCCTAATGGGCAAGATGAAGCCTGTCCTTGGCATATAGTCCCTTATCCTCCCAAACTCCTTTCCAGTTCCCTAACAACCTGACCCACTTTCTTCACCCCACTTCCTGATCCAGTCATTAACGTCTGTGATCTTCATTTTTTTCTCCACTGAGGCCTTTGGTACTGGCAATATCTCCGAAAAGGAAATGTTGCATCCATTATCCCGACAGACTCTGGCAAGTTCTCAGAACCTTGCTTGGATTTCCAAAATACTATTTCCCTCATGATCGTTAGTTCCCAAATGCACCAGGAAATCTGGTTTCCCTCCACAATCTCTAGCCAGTTCGTACACCATGAACTTTGCTCTGTGCACCGTCAGCCCAGAGATACTCATTACCTTCACCTGGCTATGGCATCCCCCCCGGTCCCTCCCAATGGATACCCCTAATCGTCGAGTCTCCCAATAACAGAACCTTAACACTGCCATCACCCTTATGGTTACCTCCACTATGCACTGTCAACCCCCCATCCCCCCCCTTTATTCGTGATCTCAATTCCATGGCGGTTTTCCCGCCTTATTAGAGACCCCCTTGTCACCCTCCCCTTTCTGACTCCCTTATTTTGTCCACTTAACTCAGACCCCCCCTGAATAGGTGTCCCCTTTAACCCTCTCTTATCAGAACCATTTATCCTGGCCCTGATGGTTTCCCCTTCCCCCACACCACCATCCTCCTCCCTTGTACTAGTACCCCTGCCTCCAGAGGCCCTCTGTGGGGCCCCTTTACCCCATCCTTGGTACAGACCCCCCCTCCTGAAGGGGGTCCCCTCTCCCGCCTCCTTGTCTCCCAGTTTCTCTCCAGTCGTGCTGTCCTCCCTCATGTCTGCAATATGTTGCATCTCCCCCATCTGCTTAACATTTACGTTTCCCCTTCTCCCTCTGGGACTATTTCTATCCTTTCCATTGCCGGTCTGTGATGCCCTACGGGCATCAGACTCCCTCCCCCCGGCCCCTGTATCAGTTTCTTCATTTCCACCAACCCCTTCCTCCCCCTTTAGGTTGCTTAGTAGCTCAAATTTATTGTAACACTCTATGCCAGCCTCCATCAAGTAACCTGAGTTTCCCCCGACTGCCCCTCTAAACTGCCCCTCTTCCTCCCCTCTTGCCCTGTTCTCCTTAGGAGATCCCTTCCCACAGTCTGCTCTTTTAGGCTTTCCCACAACAGCCCCTCCTGACTCTTCCCCCTCCACTCTCTTTATATTCAGAATGTTTACCCCATAAGTTTTCCCCTTAGCATCAACATCCCTATCTAAGGGTCCTCTGTCCCTAATATCCCCCCTCCTGCTTGGTGTAACATAAAGTCCTGTAATTTCTGAGCATTGCCCCAGCCTCCCCTCAGCCCCACCCTTCTGCCACCCATATCCATACCCCTTATCCTTGGACACCCCCCCCAACTCCCCCAGCTTACTCCTTAACCAATATACTTCACTCCTGATATGAGATAGCTGTCTACAGAGTGGTCAGCCTCCCTCTCTCCAGGCCCAGTTGAGAATTATTGCCACCCCACAGCCTGTGCTGCCTATAACCCTGCCAAAGATGCCTGCCATGGTGGAATGTGGCCACCCTGTTTGTCCCTCTCTGTTCATAATGGCACACACTGCTTTTCTCAGTCTCTTCCCCCGGAATACTCTCTCTCTCTCTCTCTCTCTATATTGACTGCAGTTGTTTACGAACCCTATTTCAACCCCAACAATAATGTTCCCAAGTCTCACAAATGCACACAGTCCAGTGTGTGTCCAGTCCTGCTAACAGTGTGTGTATGCAGACATCAGGTACTGTATGATGTCACAGGCCCACCAGTTCCTGTTGCTTCAAATTTCAGTCACAAACAGAAATGCACAGCACTTCAATCCCAACCCCCAGTGGCTTTTCAGTATTTAAGAAAGCCTACAAAACAGGGTGGGTCGGAGGGCTCTACCACCAGGCAAACATCACATTAAATTTCACTCTAATTATCACTGCCAAACAAGTGTTCCCACAAGCCCATTTTTGCTTAATCCATTAATTGTATTCCCAAGAACCACGTCCCGCCTGACATGTTTTGGATTCAACAGGGAAAGGATTGCTTGGAATCTGAAACATGTCAGGCGGGACATGGTTCTTGGGAATACAATAAATGTATTAAGCAAAGACTGCCTGATTTGGGTTCTTATGTGTCTCACTTGACTTATGAGGTTTGTGTGTGCTGGGAACTTGTTGCCATTATAACCGGAAGAAGGGTAGCAAGAGCAAGTGGCGGGGGGGGGGTTGAAGTTTCAGCTGGCATTTGAAGGAGATAGAGGAGAGATGGAGGGAGGAAAGGAGTTTATTCAAGAGTGAGGAAAGCCTATAGCAGAATGCATATTGTTTGTCCATCAGAGGAGCTAGGATGAGGATTGGCAAAAGTGCGAAGGTCTATAGAGTGGAAGGAGCAGGAGGCAGAGGGGATTTGGGATAGGAGTGAGGAGTGAGGAGTGGAAGGAGGGAAGGGTATTGAACAAATATTTGAAGATGAATGAAGCGCAATGGGCCTGGTGATGAGAGGCATAGGGAGGAATATAGTGAGCAATGATGTGTGTGTGCAAGAGAGTTAGATGCAAAATGGCAGGAGGAGTTGAGGCAGGTATCTTGTCTGGTGAGGGAAATAGAGGGGGCAGAGCCATAGACTACATCCACATTTTGTGTCAAATATGTTCAAAAACATCACAAACTGGGCCAACAAATACAGAGATGACACCACGGGGAGGGCCAGTTTATAACATCACACACATCAATTCTTTACAAGGGCCAGTATATAACATCACACACATCAATTCTTTACAAACAGACTTGGACTATGAGCCCGATTTTAAAGGAGTTCTTAGAGAGATGCAAGTTGTGTTGCTCTGAGGGTTGTGACAAACTCCGGGTGCACCAGGGACCCTGCTCCTGATTTTATAAAAAGCAGGGTCCCGGCACCAAACTCCCCAGGTTTGCTGCAAGTCTCTAGCTGCACCAATCAGTTGGCGCATCTGTAGACATTGTGGCAGGTATCCATTATCCCACCCGACGCAACACTAGAGGGGCTGGGATGGTGAAGGGAGGGAGAAACAGCATGCCAGGAGGATGCCAGGGGCTTAAGGGGCACGGGAGGTAGCAGTGGGTATGTCAGGGAGACAGTTGTGCACATAAATGTGCTTTTGTTTGCACCCATTGGGGTGCATTTGCAGTATGGTGTTACTGTAATACATATACATGATACGTTGTTACATACATTTGGCTCCCCTGATCCCTGATGTCCCCCATAAAAAAACAAAACATCAGTCCCTGGTAGTCTAGTGAACACCCTCCCCCTGATCTTTCCCATTAATTAATATATCCTTTGCTGGTGGCCTAGTGGACCCCCCCTCCCGTGAGCACCCCCATAATATAACTGTCCCTGGTGGTCTAGTGGACCCCCCAGTGCCCGCACCCTGTTAGATAGTGTCCCACCACCCACCCCATACTGAATTGGAGCTGGAAACCAGCACATATCTCCTCTTACCACCATGGCTGGCCGCCAACTGAGCTCTCTGTAAGTGCATACTGTATACAGTACTGTATTGAAATACTAATACCAGGAAATATTTTTTTTACTCAAAGAGTTTTAAATCCATGAAATAAACTCCCAGTAAGTATAATAGTAAATAAAAATAAGATGGATTTTAAATGGAAATTAGAATGATCATATTCACAGTGGGGCATCTATGAAGTATTATTCATGAGAAGATAGGAGCACATATGGGCTCATGCCTTCTCTGCTCTTGATTGCCATAGTGTGGACCTTACTGTAGCTGTTAAACTTCTCTAGTCATTCAACAAGTTGCTCAACCACCATCTTCATAATAATCTTCTTCAAAAAGAGGAAATTTGAGACACATCTGTAATTCCCACTCACATTAGGGTCCAAAGAAGCTTTTTTAATGAGGGGCCTCACTACTGCCTGTTTAAGGGCAGATGGGAAAATACCTTTCCTCAAGGAACACCCAAAGATCTGGGAAACAAACCTCCCGGCAATATAAAAGTGCCAGGTAGAACCAGGATCCAGCAAACAGCTGGTGGGATTCAAACCTGCGATCACCCAGAGGACCTCTTTCTCCACAACTGGCTGAAACTCTCCCCAGGCAGGCAGATCAGGAATGCCACCCAAGCCCAGTACATTACCAGTCCATGACAGACTGCTACAGCAGATACCCAGTCTAATGGAGGACACCGTGTCAGTAAAGAAATGTCTGCATTCATCACATTTTTCAACAATAAATACTTGAGTGGGCTGCAGACAGGATGGATTTAACAACCTATCAACGGTGTGACAAAGCTGTCAGAGAATTTCTACCTGCAGCAGTTGTTCATGACAGGAACTTTGTCTTTTTTTCAGGTCAGTTGCTCCTTGATACTCACCATAGTGAGTTTTCAATGCCAGTTTATCATTCATAAACCAGGACCTACACCAAGAATGCTCTAACCTCTGTTCCTTAGTCTTCTACAGGCACAGATCATAGCAGTACCATGGTGAGCTGCATTGATAGGTCAAGGAACAAACATGATAGGATGCTAAGGAATCCAAGATGGGTATAAGAGCACCATTATAGCGCTCCATGGCATTCTCAGCATCCTGTGCACTGGCAAGCATCATGTCTGAGATTTCCAATACCTCCAGGAGTTTGCGAGACTTCAGATTATATTTTCGATGGTACTGGAATGTCTCCATGGGAGGGGGGGGGTGTAATAAAACAAGGGACCCAGCAGAGGAATGAATGCCATACAGCTTGTGCAGTGCCATCCGACTAGGCAATGCCTTGCAGATTGTGCAGTGCCATCCAGCTGGGGCAATGCCATGCAGCTGGTTCAGTGCCTTGCGGCTGGGGCAATACTATGTGGCTGGGGCAGTGCCATGCAGCTGGGATAATGCCATTTGACTAGTGCAATAACATAAGGATGGGACAATACCATCTCATTTGTGCAATACCATGCAGCTGGGGCAATGTCATGTGACTAACATAAAGATGGGGCAATGCCATGTGACTGAAGCAATGCCATATGGATGGGGCAATGCCATGTGACTTGAGTAAAGTCTGCCATCCCCTGGCTGTAACTTTGTATTGGGCTACTGGATGGGAATCCTACAACCACCAGGTACTCACTGTGTGACCTTGAGCAAGACATTTAACCCCCATACAGCCTCTCTAAAATGTATTTTTTTAATGTTAGACTTTTATTGATTATTTCTCAACAATAACAATAATGGCATTGCAAACAGTATATTTTATACAGCATATGAAACTCTGAAATGTCTTTCTAATCTCATTCAGTGTGGTTTTATGTGGCGGAGAAGTTCACTCTCCTCCCTCTCATAGACTATAAAGTGCTTAGGGATACATCACTTAACCAAAACTATGCTTATACCAATTAAAATTTACATTTGTGTATTTAGAGTCAGTAATACCAATGGAGACTCCCTCCATGGGTTCATACTTTATAGCAGAGTTTATATTGCTACTTTCATTCCTGATGCAAAGCATCTCAGTACTGCCTCAACCTCCTGAAGTGCTTACCTTGTGTGCTCACATGGTTTCTTTCAGTACTGAAGCAAAAGGTGCTGGAGAGGGGCTGTAAGTCGGAGGAGGTGCTGAGGAATGCTGGCAGACCCTATTGTGAGGGTTCCTCCAACATCAGAGCAAGTGGTGCAGTCTATCCACAAAATATCTACTTACATCACTCACTCTGACTTGCATTCCCAGGATTGCTGCAACTCCAGAATCAGCACAGTGAATGACTTACTGCGATATTGTAAGTGTCCATATGGCTGCTTTTGCATTGGAGCAGCCCACATGTTCGGGTTGCTCTGGTGCAAAAGCAGCCGTGTAAACGGCCCTTATATTGTTCTTCTTGTGGATGTCTCTGAGGGTGGGCGCGGGTTGGGAGGGCCACTGGAGCCTATTTAGGACTGTTTTCGCTTTGTAGGTTTTAAAAAAACATTGTGGGATGGTTTTTCTTTACAGGGCATTTGGCATGCTGGGATGATTTTTTTTCAGGGGAGTTCTGTAGCCGATGGGGGATTGGGACCCCTGTTGGCACATAATATATGGGGGGGCATTATGCCGATGGGCAGTGGGCTTCCCCATCGGCAAATGAAACTGGTAAGAGGCAACATGATGCCGAGGGGGATTGGCCACCCCCTCGGCACACACTTTAAATGGGAGGGGGGTTGCATTATGCCGATGGGGAGTGGGCGCCCCCGTCGGCAAATTACATGGGTTGGGGCATGCCGACAGGTGGATTAGGCACCCCTGAAGTCATCTGTCCCCTCAGAGGCAGTTAGCGCCGCCATGTTAGTGGAAGGACTTCACCAGGAAAGGCGTGTAGGAGGGCGTGTTTTGGTGCCACTGCACGACAAGCTTGGCTGTCATTGCAGCGGACCTTTCCTTAGATGTGCTCACCACATTATGTATTTCTGGTGTGGCACCTGCATGCTGGCTGATTGGGGAATGAGGGATGCTCCTACTGATGCATGCCCTGCATTCATCCAACAGTGACCGCGCCTCCAAATGTGCTACTAATGCAATATGTTGGCCGCGAAAGCGTGAGCCAACATAAAAAATGAATATGGGAGGGAAAAAGGCTGCATTAATTTGGTGTCCTACATAAGGACAAGATGAGACTATTTCATAGCAGAGACAAAAAGCAATACACTGGGGTGATAAAACAGACTTCACACATGTCCCAGTCTACAGTTATATTGAAAAATGCAAACAACTTTGCTCACTGTATGTTCCCTTTAAGGTAAAATGAAAATGTGCGCTGCAAAACTAAATGTATTGATGATACAGGATATAATTTGTATAAACAGCATTAATATAAAACCAAATTCTTTTCAATCAGCATTTACAGTATGGACTACTATAACATGCTTTCTTTTCTTTCTTTCTTTCTTTCTTTCTTTCTTTCTTTCTTTCTTTCTTTCTTTCTTTCTTTCTTTCTTTCTCTCTCTCTCTATCTCTCTCTCTCCATCTCTTATTTTGGTAAAGGCACACTGTTTACAGAACATCTTTCAGACATAATACAGCAGGAATGAATAAAGAACTGGAAGTCCCTGGCATCATATGAAGAGATTAGGAGTTAATAAGCCAGGATTTGGTTCAGATATTATCTGATAGTATGTTATTACATCTTTCAGTTCAATGTGTTTCAATTTATGCTGCTCTGGCATTTAGTGTTTGTGTTTTATTATTGTTATTCACTAGAAACCGCTGCACATTATTACTATTATGAAATGGAAAATGTTATTGATTTTGTCCCCTTTTGTTTGGAGGCATTGGAATGTATTTTTAATTTTCAACCTTTAACATTTTGCACTTTTGGTTTTGTGCTTATAGGATTATGATTGATGCTAGGAAATTTTTTTCACGCCCTTTGAACTTTATAGTTGGGGTTGTAGGGATGCTAAGGCGAACACTGAGAGAGAGAGAGAGAGATGGCTTCTATGTGTGAAAAAGTCGACTAGTAGTTTGTCCTGGCCTCCCTATGTATGTTATAAATAGTTGGAAGGTTGATTTTTTTTCCATTTGACATCTTTGTGTGGTTCTTACAAGTAATTTTATTTTCATTTGTAGGTTATGTATTGGAGGGAATCAGTGTGCATTGCAGGAGCAATTCAGTTATCCTGCCACCAAAAAATGGCCTTGTACACAATGGCAGGGGCGCAATACCATTTGTAGCAACTTCTTGTCACACAGACAAGTCTGCTGTGGTGCGCTACAGCAGGGATGCAAAACTTCAGAAAACAAAAGTCCCATAAGCTGACGTGATAAAGACAGGCTTCTGATACTATTTAGTGCAATTGCCTAAGTCCATGGAAAACTGCTTGCCAGGAATAGAGTCCAGAGTCCCCCCCATGTAGCACTAGCATAGTGAGAATAGAATAGAATAGAATTTCTGGTGCCCAACCTCACCGAATGGAATAAAAAAAAATGTTACCCCATCTCCAACCACCTGATGGGTCTGGTGAGCAACCCGGCCCATCAGAAAATAAAAAAAATTGTCCCCCACCCCTAACTACCTAATGGGTCCAGTGCCCAACCCAATCCATCAGGGAATAAAACAAATCTGTCTGCCTCCCACAGCAACCTAACAGATCCAGTGCCCAACCTAACCCATCAGGGAATAAAAAACAGATCTGTCCCTCTCCAACTCCGATTACCTGCCTGGTCCAATACATAGTCCAGCCCATCAGGGAATAAAAAGTAATATGTCCCACCCTCCCAAACTACCTAATAATTCTGGTAAGCAACCTGGCCTGACAAGGAAATAAAAATATGGCCCCTCCCACCAACACCCTGATGGAACCAGTGCCCAATGTGGGCTGTCATGGACTAAAAAAAATGTCCCACCTTCCCTAAATTACCTGATAGGTCTAGTGCTAAACCTGGCCCATCAGGGAGTACAAAAAAAACTGTATCCCTTCCCTAGCAACCTGACAGGTCTGATGCCCAATCTGGCCTGTCAGGGAATACAAAAAAAATGATAACCTTTCTGCAGTAACCTGAAAGGTCCAGTATTCAACTAGGCTTGTCAGAGAATAAAAAATAAATAAATCAGAGCCTCCTCCCAACAACCTGACAGATCCGGTGCCCAACCCTGCCTGGCAGGGAATAAAACAAATCTGGGCATCTTCCTCCTCAAATATCTTACAAATTCTGCACCCAACATGGCCCATCAGGGAATAAAAAAAACCTGCCGCCACCCTCCAATTCTCTAATGGGTGCCATGCTCAACCTGGCCGTGTATTAAGCCTAGTGGAGATAAGAAGGATCAGCAGCAAAGTGGTGAGCAGAAGGAATAGACAGGGTAGTGAAACACTGCTTTTCCATTCCCATCCACTCAGGCCACAATGAGGGGGCTCACACACTACACTGGAGGATTGGGGCTGCTGCCACACAGTACCGCTGCTACCAACCTGTGCAGGCATGTTCACCTCCTCCAGCCTCCAGCACACTAATATAGGAGATTGGACTGAGGGAGACATATGGCAGGCACTGCTGAAACTGTAACCCAAAGTGCCAGTAACTCTGGCTCCACCACCCGACTTTCCCACTTTTACTCTTTTCTTCTGTTGAACCTCAGCCTCAGCTCTGCAGTCTTCTCGACATACACACATAGGGAACACACTGCTATGGATGCTCCTACCCAGCCTGCTGTATAGCAAAATGGTCCAGTGCCTAACCTGACCTATCTGGGAATAAAACTAAATCTGTTCCCCACCCAAAAAATACCTTATGGGTCCAGTGCCCAAACCAGCAGGGATTTAAAAAAAACCTGTCCCCATCCTAGACTAATTAATGGGTCCAGAGTCCAACACAAAATGCTAGAAAAGAAAAATCTGCCCTTCCTCCTCTACCGAACTACCTGATGAGTTCAGGGCTAAACCAAGTCCATCAGGGAATTAAAAAAAACATTGTCCCCTTCCCTGAACAATCTGACAGATCCCAAGCCCAACCTAGCAGGTCAGGGAATAAAAGAAAAGTATTCTTCCTCCCCTAAACTACCTGATGGTTCTGATGCTCAAACTAGCATATCAGGGAATAATAAAAATATTACCTTCTTCTCCCCCCCAATCTACCTGATGGTCCGGGGTCCAACCAGGAAAATCAAAGAATAAAACTCTCCCCCCAACTACCTGATGGGTCTGGTGTCCAACCCGAACCATCAGAGAATTACAAAAAACAGTGAAATGGAGGGGGAACTATAAGTGAGTTTGGTGCTGGGGGGTATGAAACTAATTGTTTGGTGCTGGGTGGAATTGAACCACTGTGAGCAGTGTGGAGTGCATTACTGAAAAGCAGCTGCACTGTGTTAAAGCCCTCCCTCTGGGCACTGTATATAAAACACTCTGTAAAACTGACGTTGAATGTGGTCCTCGTATAACTAGAATTATAACAGTAACACTGGTGAGAGATAGTAAGGTCTGCTACAAAAATAAAGACAATAGCATAAAAAAGCTATTTAATTTCTACATTTAAAAAAAAAAAATCATCTATTTTATTTACATTTTAACCAAAAAGTCATTGTCTAGCACAATAATATACTTCATGGTGGGGGGAGATATAGCATATACAGCATTGGGCCCCATTACACCCCTGGGTGAGTGGGTATAGCCCAATACTGTTCAGCTTGTAGTGTATTATTTCTTCCATGAAACACAGCAATTAGTAAGGCTGTACAGCCTAGTGGTTAGCACACAATACGGAAAATCAGCAAGCCTGGGTTTGAATCTCACAACCACCACTTACCTTTGCAGTGTAGCCCTGAGCACATCATTTAATGTATATCTAAACCCTCAAACCTCCCACATTTGGTATTCAAAAAAAATGACTCCATAGACACTTCTCCATCACCAGAAGCACCATCCATCCTTTTCTTTTTATGGGATCAGATCTGACTTTGTTTGCACTCCTCAGGGGCAATTAATACTAGAAGAAACAAGCATTTGTCAATGCCGAATGTTTGCTTGCTGGTATTAGCATTTGAAATGCAGGAGTTAGACCGATGCAGAATAGGAATGGCAATGAAGCATGGAAGTTCATGCCAACTCCACCTCCATGTCATAGAGATGGAGAGGCATTGGGCTAAGTGTGTGGGTCGTCACTCATGACGGTCATGCCATGACACCTCATCTTATTCTGCAAACAGTGACACGTGTTGAGGTGTGCCTTAGGGTGTTTGGCTGTACAGTGACCCCATTCCACATGGACATATGCTGAAATGGTTTCAGCATAGGAGAATGGGGTGAAGTGTGGGGCTGAAGAGTCCAAGGTACACCTTGATGGCTGTCAGTGACTGGGGGGGTGGGGGTGGGATGGCATGCGTAGAAGAGTTGGCAATCCAAAGGCACAGCCTGATGCCTGTCCATCTATACAGGGTAGGACGCGATGGTTAGAAACCCTAATGCCTCGGGCGTTTGTTGTTATTAACAGTACAAATGTTCAACATGCCCTTTTGTGACCCCACCTCATGAAAGCATTTGGGACCTCTTCTCACGAAGAGTGAGTGGCAGTGTGATTTTGTCAATGTGTCCCAAATATTGACTTCCAACAGCGACAGTGCCATTCTGTGCCACATGTACGAAAACACAGATTGGGCAGAATGTGAAGAATGGCAGCTGTACCATCTATAGGGAGGTGTGAAGGGATGGCAATGCTGAAAATCTGTAGTGGGAATATTAAAAATGTGCGCACTTCCGAGCATACGTGGAAAGTGCACATTGCATGCATGTAACACAGCCATTTTATGGACTGCCGTGACCAGATTTTCAACATAGGCATTTTACGACCTGTGCTCATGAACAGTGTCACTGTGATTGTGTTCATGTGTGCTGAACACTGATTTTCCACAGCAACCACGGTATTCTGCGCCAGAAGTGCAGAAACCCATTTTGGCCAGGATGTGATAAATGACAGCTGTATTGTTCATAAGAAGGAGTGGAAAAATGGCAATGTTGAAAATCTGGAGTGAAAATATTACAAATGTGTGAAGTTATGATCGTGCATGCAAAGTGTGCAAGCACGCTTGTAACACAGTATTTAATGGAGTTCCATCACCAGATTTTGAACATAGGTATTTTAGGACCTCTGCTAATGAACAGTGTCACTGTAGTTTTTGCAATTTGTCCCAAAAAGTGATTTCCCACAGCGACGGCGCCATTGTGCATTGGAAGTGCGAAAACACATATTGGCCAGGATGTGAAATATGACAATGTTGAAAATATGGAGTGAAAATATTGCGAATGTGCAAAGTTATGAGCATGCATGGAAACTGCGTAAGGCATACTTGTGACACAGTCATTTTATGGACTTTTTCACCAAATTTTCAACATAGGCATTTTAGCATCTCTACTAATGAACAGTGTCACTGTGATTTTCGTAATGTGTCCTGAACATGAATTTCCCACAGTGACTGCACTGTTCTACGCTGGAAGTGCACAAACACATTTCGGCCAGGATGTGAAACATGACAGCTGTACTGTTGATAACGAGGTGCGGAAAATGTCAATGTTGACAATGTAAAGTGAAAATATTGCAAATGTGCGAAGTTACAAGTGTGCATGGAAACTGTGCAATGCATGCTCGTAACACAGTCATGTCATGGACTTTTCTCACCAAATTTTCAACATAGGCATTTTAGGACCTCTGCTAATGAACAGTGTGACTGTGATTGTTGTAATGTGTCCCTAACATGGATTTCCCACAGTGACCGTGTTATTCTGCGCCAGAAGTACGAAAACACATTTCAGCCAGGATGTGAAAAATTATAGCTGTTCTGTTCATAAGGAGGTGTGAAAAAATGGCAATGTTGAAAATGTGGAGTGAAAATATTGCAAATGTGCGAAGTTACGAGTGTGTGTGGAAACTACATAACACACACTCGGAAAACAGTCATTTTATGGACTTCTGTCACCAAATTTTCAACATAGGCATTTTAGCACATTTGCTAATAAACAGTGTTACTGTCATTTTCATAATGTGTCCCGAACATGGATTCCCCACAGCTACCATACTATTCTGCAGCAGAAGTGCAAAAATACATTTCGGCCAGGACGTGAAAAATTACAACTGTACTGTTCATAAGGAGGTGCAGAAAAATGGCAATGTTGACAATCTGGAGTGAAAATATTGCAAATGTGTGTAGTTACTAGCGTGCGTGGAAACTGCACAATGCATGCTCGTAACATAGTCATTTTATGGACTTTACTCACCAAATTTGCAACATAGGCATTTTAGGACCTCTGATAATGAACAGTGTCACTGTGGTTTTCGTAATGTGTCTCGGACACGGATTTCCCACAGCGACCGCGCTATTCTGCACTGGAAGTACGAGACCACATTTCGGCCAGGATGTGAAAAATGTCAGCTGTTCTGTTCATAAGGACGTGTGAAAAAATTGCAATGTTGAAAATCTGGCACGAAAATATTGCAAATTCACAAAGTTATGAGCGTGCATAGCAACTGCTCAACGCAAGCTCGTAAAACAGTCATTTTTTTGATTTTTCCACCAAATTTGCAACATATGTTTTTTGAGAGCCCACAGTCCACTGGTACTACAGCCCCTTGTGGAGGCAGGCTACTGCCCACCGATAGTGTTGGGGACTGGTGCACCTTTGGGGCAGGTGCCAGGGCTGTATGCAGCCAGAGCTGGATCATGGTCCATCCCTGCAAACCCCCCTCCTCTACCCTGGCCAATCAACTCACTGGACATTGGCATGGCAACCCCATGGGGTACCACCCCAGCACTCTGAACTTGCTGCCATGCCCCCCTTCCTTTATAGGTCATCCCCTGTGCTCTTTATGCCCCCTCCTGTCCTCTCACTAGCATACTCCCCTTCACCTCTCTTGGTTTGCCCTGGGAGAGGGGTGATGGATCCTTCCATCAAACCCCGCAGGTATGCCACATGTTTGGTGCAACCCTGCAGCTGTGGCAACTCCAAGGTTTGTGGCACAGAGACCCACATTTTTACAAAATACAATGCAGGGTCCCTGGCATGCCTAGAGTTTGCATAGCCCTAGATTGCTGCAAATTGTGGCAATTGCAGGGTTCTTTGGGAAATTGAGCCCCATTGTTCAGTGTCACTTTTTTGTGACTAAATGAACTACTTCACCAGGAACTAGCATGCAGTAGCTGCCGCTTCCTGACTTTGTGGAAAAATAAGTGTATAAAAAGAGCTGAGAATACTGATGACAACCTGGTTTGCGTCATGTAAATGAAAAGCTCCTTTTTTTTAAATTCTTTGGTAACTTGTTAAGGCCCTCTAGATACAAGTGCATGTATTCATGGGTGACCTGGGACACTGGGGAAGTTAAGTGACTTTCTTAGACTTACACAGTATGCAAGGGGTGGCTGTGGGACTCAATCCCAGGTCTGCTGGATGTACCTGGCTCATTCACAGCTTGTTACTCTAACCCCTAGGTTATACTGCCAAAAAGTGCCAAAGCAGACTCAAAATGGGGAAGAAGGATATTATACAAGGCAGAAGGTAAGGGTAATCTGAAAAGGAATAAAAAGTAAAGATCCAAATTTTCAGTTTGACCTGCATTGCTTTTTTCACTTTTCCTTACCATATCTGTATGTGCCTGAAATGCTTCTGCGTACTTTTCATCTAGTGTAAAGCAATCTGGGATTCTGACAGGTGCTAGATAAAACCAAATTTGTATTCCTTTTCTTACTATGTCCCTCAAAATGGCCATCTCGATGATATGGCATGTAATGACTGTTTTTGCACCTAATTCTTGTTCTTCCAGTGCCGCAGGAGTTACTCTCCAACTTTTCATTTCATTTTGTCATATCGTAGTCTCTATGCTTCTGCCACATACACTAATCTCATTGGATAAAGCCGTGGGTCCCCTGACTGTGCCCTTCAATGTCCTTGATAAACTTCATTTAATGATCTGTTATACTGTTCTCTCTCTCTGATTTGAATATAAAATGCATCCCTGCCAATCCACTTAGATTTGCATTTATTCCTCATGCTGTAACTCTCTAAGGCACGTTAATCTGCTTTCTGTGCCGTTGGGAGGTATTCTTCTCTTGGCTGTCTTTTGCCAAGTCCTCCGCAATAATATTTCCAGCCTTGTCTCCTCTCAGAATAATCACTGTTTCAGAGCACTTTAGCAAAGCTGGCCACGTGTCTCAACTTCCTAACGGACAGATCATCCACACAGGGGAATTGATAAGCTCAGACTGAGATGGGAATTAAAAGAACAAAAACCAGCTAGTGTAGCAAAATTTCAGTAACTTGAAAGAACAGAACTAGGCAACGGAAGCTGTGTGCGATTCTTGGGAGGGAGGCAGTTTTGACTGACCTCAGCACTGCAGATGCAGTACTCCTCCGTGCCAATCAATCATATTAATTAGGTGTTGACATAAACACGATATGGGTAATTTTTTTACCTGCCTCCCACTGTTGCAGTGCTCAGGTGGGAACTGGGAGAGCCGAGGTAGAGAGACAGGTGGGGCTTAGAGATAAATGGGAGAAGAAACATTTTTAACTACTAAATTGTGCCATGTCTCCCCGGCAGTGTATCACTAATGAAAAAGTACCACTCAGAATTGGAAGAGCAGTGTCTTCATGTCTGCTAATACTTACATCAAAAAATGTTTCAACTATCATTTAGGATTTATTAAAAAATTAATTCTTGGAGTTTTCCACTTTCCCTTGCTATATTTAGAATACATCTTGGCAGCATATAAATGAAGCTCAGATTAAAGTATTTGATTGTCCCCAACTGGCTTCACAGTGTTTTTAGTTATGGTAGCACAGCTAATAAGTTAAATAGGGCCTTCGAGAGGTGGCTGTTATAGTATAAGAGACACCAAGTGTGGATTTTGGACAAGAGGACCAAGAAGCGAAGATGAGTGGTTCTATCTGCCGTAATCCCACAAGAGGTGTCTCTTACACCATAAGAGACACCACTCAGAGGCCCTATTAACTTACTATGAATCACCTGAGTTTAGAGCAAATATTTTATAATAGGTTTAGAGCCCCTTTTTTATTTACTTATGCCACTCTCCCCCTTGGTGCTGAAGTGGAGTGTTTTCCCCTAATGCTCCCGCCCAAGTGTCCACTGTACAGTATAGAATTACAGTGGCTCTGTGATCTGATTGGCTGAAATCACCGTAGTGATTTATAATGCTGTTTATCATGACAGTGGAGTAGGATGATGCCACAGCCAAAGCAATTGTTAAATCGGTTGGGAACAGTCAGACACTCTTTAACTGACTCAGATACTGTAAATTAACTGATATTCTGAGCTATTATAAGATCAATGCTAAGTAAGGGACGACACATGACAGGATGTATTGTCATAAGGGAATGATGCGTACCTTGGGTGGCTGTTAGGCACAAAACACAGCTGACAGCCACAACCATCCAAGAACTTTATGATTCCCTTATGACTGCACAACCTGGTGTGTGTTATCCCACTTGTGATACTAGCTTGTATTTGCTACAAAAATATATGTAGTTCAGGTAAGGTGCGCAGCTTTCTGAAAATAGTCAATGATCATGCAGCAAGTTTTTACCAATGAGGTTACAGGATTTTCCTGGCTCATTTTATAAAAGAAGATGAATGAAAAATCAAGAAAACATTAAAGTTAGACATGAGTATTCGTGAGTAACCCCCATGACCCCTTGGGGTTACTAGATCCCTGCATTTATTTTCTGAGTTTACAGTGTACTAGTCTGGGCAGCAAAGTGCTAAGTTCTAGGGCTCCCCTGGTCTCTTTGTCAGACACATGGGTAGTGGTTCCAAGTGGGAGGGACTTGTTGCAACAGCTTAGGACTCAGTGGAATGCTGCAGAGGTTGTTCAGTCCTTCAGTGAGAGTCTGCCCTCAGTCTGACTGAGGAGAGCCTCAAGTTGGGCTGGTACCTCTGCCTGTCCTGCAGAAGGTACCGAAGTGCATAGTACTGGGGTGAGTCTGGCATGTTGTGTGGTGGCAGCGGCTGTCTCCTGTGGTGCCTCTCAGTGGGGGGTGATTCCTGAGAGGGATTTGACTGGAAAAACCATGAGTAGCAATTGTGGGTGTCTACCCCAGCTCTTTCAAAGACTTTGTTGTGGATTTGCTGCCCAGTGACAGGGTGGACCGGTAACTGCCCACAGTGGGAATGCCTGCATGCTGTTGGGGCACAGACCCCTTTTTCCTTTGGAGGACCAGTTTATTATATTGCCAACATACTGCCTCAATGATGCTACACTTCTGATAGAGGAGAGTGTTTATTGCTGACCTTGAATGCCACAAACATGATGGGAAATACAGTGTCCTGTGCAGATCCCTGAGAGGAAAGAAACATACTGTGTAATCTTTTCAAATCAACCTAGAACTGGCTAAACTGAAGTGTGACCCACTTGAAATCTTAACATCTATCTGCAAGTGCAGCCAACAAGGGCTTTCTGAGTTAAGGATTGCATAGAATGCAGAATATACTGCTTGACTCTGCAAGACATGAGAGCATTTGTACTTGGCTTATGAGTGCATTTTTGATACCCCATTAGTCTCTTCTGTCAGCCATAGCCCTGAATCCTAGGTTGCCAAGTAAAATGTTCATAATGAACCAGCCCATAGGTGCAGTGGTAGGGCTACCATGTGTGACGCCAGTGACATAGGTTCAGGAATGTGCCTGAGTTACTGAAGGATTGGCCGAGGGCAGAGGGAGTGAGTATCTCAGAGGATGCTGGCCCTCACTGGGTAGGGAAGGCTGACAGCAACACTGCACGGACACCACTTGTGCTAGTAAGTAAGGCACAGCACACAGCCAGCAGGGTAGAGTGGAGTCAGCAGAGTTGCAAATGCCCATTGCATGGTTGCATGCTCATATTCAGGCCACTGACTCTAGAGGGAGGGCACAAGGAACAATTACAAAATCCCAACAGGGCTGGGGGTTGCATGCTCGACACACCCCCCCCAACCAGGTTCTCGCCTTCTGATTGTGAATTTGGTCTCCACCAGGGCTTGGCCAGCCACAATGGCCATACCAAGGAGGACACACCATTGGGCTACTGGGGAGGGGAAGATATATAAATCCTGGGGATGACAGAGTGATGGGGTTGCTGGTGCCAGCTGAGGGGGGCACCTTCCAGAGTTGGGGAGAAAACAGTAATATAAATGTTCATATTGCACCCCGAGAGCCAGAGGCTGCTGTGCCATAAAAAAAAAAAAACTAGTGTGGGGGAGGATCTCACATATGTATTTGTAATTTTTGACAAGGAAAGGCACACAGAGCGGTGGCCTCTAATTTCCAGGTATGTCTCAATGGGAGGGAGTTACCTGGACCTGTTTGTTTTATTTATAATATTTGACTAGGAAATACATGCTGAGCTGCGACTGATCACTTCCAGGTGTGGCTTAGAGGTGGGTTACAAGAAACTCTGTTACTGGCCAAGGCAGGATTGGCCAGGACACCAGACACAATCATGTATTCTCAGGATAAGGGACATGGGATCTTCAATGTTTACCTGGACTGATACCAGAGAAGGGATCTTATATTAGTATCTCACCGGACAGATGTCCCCTCAACTTCAGTGTCAGTACTGGGCATTAGCCCAAGTTCCTGGTATGGGACTAGAATCCATGACACTCTGATGTTCTGGCCCCCCAGAGGTAAGCATGAAACCCATTGAGCCACTGACACTGCTAACTGTGAGTTGCCCTCCGACCATTTCCACTAAGAGTGGGGCAAACAGATTTTCATAAAAGAAGAGTTATGCAATAGTTTGAGTCGCATCAACAAGTGCATTTTAAAAGCATTTCATAAAACTGGTCTTGCAATCATTTTGGCTTCATTGAAACAGCACTGTAGTACCAAGTGTCAGATTCCTAGCTGTAAAAGCAGTTGGGGATATAGGTGGCCAGACTTCTCATCAAAAAATAATTTTCAGTTTAGGGTATTTTCGACTAATTTTAAAATTTCTTATCCAAGCTTCTCTCCGGTTTCAGGATTTAAAGAACCATAAAACATGCATATGTGTACAGAGTTTTAGGTCTCAAGATTTAATAAGCATTTGTCAATGCCGAATGTTGGCTTGCTGGTATTGGCATTGGTAGTGCAGGAGTTATGGAGATGCATAATAGGAATGGCAGTGAAGTATTGAAGTAACGCCAACCCCACCCCCACCCTGCAGAGACTGTAAGGCATTGGTGGTGTGCCTTTGGGCCATCGGGCATAACACTTATGTCATTCCACTTCACCTCACCCCACCCTGCAGACACCAACAGGTGTTGCGGTGTGCTTTGAGGTTTTTGGCCCTTATGCTCACCCCATTCCATAAGGAAATAAGCTGAGATGGGTGCAGTATAGGAGAATGGGGTGAACATTAGGGCCAAGGACCCCAAGGCACACCTTAAAGCCTGTCAGTGGCTGCAGGTTGGGAGGTGGGGGTTGGGGTGGAATTCCATCAGCATTATGGCCAAAGAATCCTAGTGACACCTCTGACACCTGTCAGTCTCTACAGGATGGGGCATTATGGTTGAAAACACTAATGCCCAAGGCGTTTGTTGGTGTTTTCACTCCAGATTTTCAACATGGGCTTTTTGGGCCCCTTCCTCATGAACAGTGACAGTATCATTTCGTTACTCAATCCTGAAAGGTGATTTCGCACGGCAACTGTGCCATTCAGCGCCACAGGTGCAGAAACACATTTCTGGCAGGACGTGAAAAATGACAGCTATACTGCTCATAAGGAGGTGTGAAATAATGTCAATGTGGAAAATCTGGAGTGAAAATATGAAAAATTGGCAAAGTTAAGAGCGTGCATAGAAACTGCACAATGCACACCCATAATGCAATCATTTTTTGGTATTTTCCACCAAATTTTAACATGGGCATTTTGAGACCTCCCCTCATGAACAGTACACTGTGATTGGATTAATCTGTCCCAAAGGTTGATTTCCCACAGCAACCACACCTTTCTGCACCACAGGTGCGAAAACACATTTTGGACAGGATGTGAAAAATGACAGCTATACCATTCATAAGGAGGTGTGAAAAAATGGCAATGTTGAAAATCTGGAGTGAAAATATTAAAAATTGGCAAAGTTACAAGCGTGCTTATGTAATACACAATGCACGCCTATAACGTGGTAATTTTTTGGAATTTTTTCACCAAATTTTCAACCTAGGCTTTTTGGGACCCCATCTCATGAACAGTGATACTGTTGTTTTGTTATCTGGTCACAAAAGGTCATTCTGCGCAGTGATGGCAAAATGACCTTTTGGGACTGAGAAACAAAACAACAGTGACATGTTCATAAGGTGGGGTCCCAAGAACCCGATGTTGAAAGTTTTGGGGCCAAAATTCCTAAAACTGGCTGAGACATCAACCTAAGTTGAAACCCCCCATTGACTCCCATTATAAAGCATTTACCAGATTCCTCACTTCGCAGTTCAGCTTTGAAGGGTGCAGACACGTCCCAGTCCAGAGAAGATCACTGCTCCCAACCTCTGGAGGTAAGTATGGGGTGAGGGTGTGTGTGGGGAGGTGGGTGCTCAGAGGGAAGGTTGTGATGGGAGAGGGGGATGGGGGACACAACAATGGACCTTTTTCTGTTTACAGGTTAAAAAAAATGTAAACAACTTCAGGGGGCTGTTTTCTTTATTTTACACGGGGAAAAAAATTAAAGCATTTTGGCACACTGGGGTGGGCTCCCAGTGTGCAACAACAGAGTGAGTGTGTGTGTGTGTATGTGTGTGGGGGGAGTGCATGCCAATATGGGGATTGGGCACCCCGATGTTGGCAAATAACACAGATGGGTTTGGGCTGGGGGGCATGGCATTTAGGTACACTGGGGTGGGTTCCCAGTGTGCCACAACAGTGTGTGTGTGGGGGGTGCATGCCGACATGGGGATTGGGCACGCTGCTGTTGGCAAATAACACAAATGTGTTTGTGCTGGGGGGTGCATCCGACTCTGGGAGTGGGTATCACGGTGTCAGAAACATTAAACCATGATTTTGGCACACTGGGGTGGGCTCCCAATTTGCCATTTTAATGGGGGAGGGGGATACATGCGTACACGGGGATTCAGCACCCCGATGTTGGCTTTCTGGGGAGTGTGTAGTGAGTGGTAGGAGCCACCATATTTGCTGAAATGTTTCACCAGGAAGGCACACTAAACAAATGCCATACTCCTGAAGCAGAGCTTAACACCGAGTGCTCGGCGGCAGGAACCGACTGCTTTCTCCTGAAGCAAGGCCCAGGGACAGAGCACTCGACTGCAGAAGATGACAAGGTTGTGAGAGGGAAAGTGCCATTGCAGTGAGGAAACTGTTCTGTGATTGCAGTGGCACATTTCATTCAAGTTTTTGTCTCTCTTTGAAGTTTTCTGTCATCACCAGCATGCTCACTGATTGGCAGCTGAGGGACGCACCTACTAAAGCATCCTGTGCATTGGCCACAACACTGACACACCTCTGAAATGTACTACTACTGCAAGATGATGCACATAAGTAAACATAAAAGGACTGAGTTATAGGCAGCCAAACATCTTACCATATCTGAGTTTCAATTCTTTCCATCTAATTTTAAAACAGCTTATCCAGCTTTTGCCAAATTTGAAACTTTTTACCAACTAAACCACATGAATTTGTGTGCAGTATTTCACTTTTAAAAAGGGGTTTCTCCATTGCCCTTTTCAGAGCAGCAAGAAAACTACTCTCCATGAGGGAGCACTAAACTATCTCTGCAGCCTCCAGACCCAAGGACTCCCGGCAGTCCATCAGCAGCTGGGTTGGCAGAAGGTCCAATGAAGGGAAATTGGGACACAGCTCTGAAACCAGATAGACAGGCTCTCCAGCTGGAGTTGGCTGAAATTCACACCAAATAAACCCTTGTTTGTCACAGTTTGGGCCATCTAGGCCATGATAGGCCATGTGGGGATACAAATCACCAAATGGATGGTACTCTATGACAGAAAAACTGATCATTCTTCACATCTCCCTAGTGCCAATGCTCCCTTGAAATAAATTATTCACAAAAAGACAATTAGTACTACTTTGATTTCAGCAAGGCTTACAACTTGGTGCAATACAGAGGATTGCTGAAGAAGCTGGAGAACCTGGGCATGGCTAGAGGCATAGATGAATAGAAGACTGGTTGAAGGAGAGGCAGCAGAGGGTGGTGGTAAACAGCATCAAATCAGAAGAGATGGGAGGTCACAAGTAGGTTCTGTGACAAGAGATCTGTCCTGGTTTCTGTTCTCTTCAATATGTTCATTGGCAACACTGGTGAGAGCATTTGGGGCAAACTGTGTCTCTCCACAAATGACACAAAGCTATGTGGTAGGATAGATAGTGACAAAGGGTTCAGAGAGCTGCAGAGGGATCTACAAAGGCTAGAGATGTGGTCGAAGGTTTGTCAGCTGAAATTCAACTCCACAAAATGCAATCCTATGCACCTAGGGGAAAAACAGGGCAGTGTACTGAATGGGATGGGTTAAACTAAGTACTATGCTAGAGGAAAGGGACCTGGAAGTCCCCATTAGTGACTCCCTCAAACAATCAAGCCAGTGTAACAAGGCCTACATTATATTAAGGCTAATAGGATGCTGGGGTGTATAGGAAAGGGTATTGAAAGCAGGAAAAAGGGGGTACTACTACCTCTATATAAGTCACTGGTGAGGACTCATCTGGAATACTATGATCAGTTCTGGAGTCCTCACCCAAGGAAGAACAGGGCAGGCTGTAGACGGCACAGCGCATGGTGACCGAGATGATTCAAGGCCAACAGTGAAGATCTTATAAAGATCGTCTGAAGGCATAGAACATGTGTTCACTGTAGACCAGGTGAGAGAGGGGGGATATGATACAGACCTTCAAGTTCCTGAAGGGAATAAACAAGGGAATCATAAAATCATAGAATCATAGAAAGATGCGAGTCTTTCAGCTGTAAGCCTTTATGACTCGCCCAGTTTAAAGTTTATATTGGATGGTTCTATTACCCATATGCTTACCTAAGGCTGTTTTAAAAGTTGTTAGGGAACTACTGTGCATTACTTCTGCTGGTAAACTATTCCATGGGCCAACCACTCTCTGGCTGAACCAGGTCCAGGCTCTTCATTTATTTGTTTGAAACAGACCTCCTCTTAGCTGAAAACTATGCAGCCTAGTTCCTCTATTAGGCACCTTTTTTCACCAGTCTGAGGCATTCAGAAAGATCATCTTTCTGAAATGCATTATATACTAGGCACATATACCCCCTATATCTTCTGTACTCCAAGGAATAAAGCGTATACCCCACTCCAACAGTGACACCGTCGCAGCGAAGGACACTACAGCGACTACAGTGCCACGTCGCTGTAGTGTCCACACTGGATTCTGACACTGTCTGTCAGGGTCTTGCACCCCTTCCCCAAATCAGCTCTGATTCGAAGTTGATAATCCTTAGTGGGGAGGGATCGGGGGGCAAAGGCCCCTGCAGAAAACACTTTGTTTTCTTTGGAACCGGCAGCCGACCGTGAAAAGTGGTCAACCTGCCAGTTTCACTGTTTGGTCCTTCGACAAAACTTTTGTCGACGACCAGTCATAGAGGCCCAGATCTTTCATTATTTCTTCATATGTTTTGTTTGCAAGGGAATGAATAGATTTCATTGCCCTCCTTTGAATGCTTTCAATTTGCAGTATTGTATATTACTTTTGTGTGTGCAGTGCCCCAAACTGTACACAATACTACAATTGCAGCCTGACCAGGTCTCTATACAAAGGCAACATGACCTCCCTATCCCTGCTGTGTATGTTACAATTGATACAACCCAGTATCATGCTGCTTTTTCCAACTGCCTCCCTACATTGTCCTCCTGCTGTTAAGCCATTTGTCACAGTTACTCCCAGGTCCTTCTCTACACTTGTTTCTTTTACCAGTTTGCCACCTAAAGTATATGAGAACATCAAATATCGTCAATCTAGGTACATCACTTTGCATTTGTCAAAGTAGAAAGTCAGTTTGTGTTTGGCTGCCCATTGTTCGATTATCAGAATGTCCCTCTGAATCTGCTGTCTTGCTTTGCTGTCTTCAAATATCTCTGTGTGTTTATCCAATTCTTCTTTAACTGTATGTTCCATAACCTTGCATAATACAGATGTGAGACTTCAAGGATCTTAGTTGGCCACATCTTGTCTATTCCCCTTTTCATATATAGGGATAACATTTGCCTCCCTCCATTCATCCAGCACTTTCCCTTCTGTCAAGGAATCAGAAAAAAATATCGGTCAATGGGCCTGCTAATTCTACTGCCAGCTCCTTTAAGAATCTGAGATGAATCCCATCAGGTCCGGGTGACTTAATAGGATTTAAATTTAATAGTTTGTTTGTAATATCTAATACATTTAACTTCTCTTTGGTAGTCATGGCAGCTTTATTTATTGTTACAGTGACATCTATTTTTTTCTTGGAAGACACTCAATAAGTGTTTATTAAAATGGTGTGCTAACACAGTATCATCATTTACTGCAGTGCCTTCAACACCAACACAGTAGGTCCAATTTTAGGCTTACCTGATTTTGTACTAATAATATAGCTGTAAAATGATTTTTGTTGCCTGTGGTACTTGTGGCTAGCCGCAGTTCAAAGGTCTTCTTCCATTTCCTTATTGTTGTTTTATATTGCTTAGCCTTCTCTTTATTTTCTTCCCATTTTCATGGTGATGGTGCTTTTTATGTTGTCTTGTGCACGAGCAAGCAACATATTGTGGTAGCTTGGAATAGCAGGTTTTGGAGGTGTGGTCATGTTGTGGCCAATAGCACCACTGCTTTATCGGGCTGGGCTCTGTGGCATGAATGAAATAGAATGCTGTTTATGACAGCAGTGCAAAAGTATGCCACCAATCTGAACCGATTTCACCGCTACAGTGAGGGAGCTCCCCCTCATTGCAGGGTGTGCCTCGCCTGGTGTAACATTTCAATAAACATGGCAGGCAGTGGCTGTCGCCATCCGCCTGTCACAGTCCCCAGGAAGCCAACTTCAGGGGTGCCCAATCATCTTGTTGGCATATGTGCCCCCTTTACTGTTTTTATCTGCTGAGGGGGTTCCCAATCCCCCTTGACATCATGCCCCCAAACACAGACATGCTTGCCGACTGGGGTCCAATCCCCCTGTCGGAATGTTACACCGCCTCAATCGTGTCAGCATTCTCCTGGCCCCACCCCCACTGTGTGCCACACTGGAAGCCCATCCCAGTGTGGCTAACATGACCCTCCCAAACAAATGTGCCACACTGGCAGCCCACTCCAGTGTGGTTAGTACCTGTTAAAAACAGAAAATGGTCCACGGTGATTATTTTTTTTTTTGTTGTAGTTACCTGAAACAAAGAAAATGGTCCCTTGTCATCAGGACTCTCCCCTAGCCTGCACCAGCCCTCTGTGCACCCCACCTCCCCACCCCCCTCACCCCATACTTACCTCTGGAGCTCAGCGTGATGATCTTCAGTGGAGTGGGAACACGTCTGCACTCTTCAAAGCCAACTGTGAACTGAAAAAATGACAGTAAGCTGCATAATGGCATAAATGGGGGGTTTTCAACTTAGGTGGATAGCTCTGTCATTTTTGTGACTTTTGGCTCCAAATTTTCAACATTGGGTTCTTGGGACCCCAAGCGTGTGTTGCACAGTTTCTATGTACGCTCATAACTTTGAGAATTTTTTATATTTTCACTTCAGATTTTCAGCATTGCCAGTTTTCACACCTCCTTATGAATAGTGCAGCTATAATTTTTCACAACCTGCCCGAAATGTGTTTTCACACATGTGGCTCACAATGCCACGGTCACTGTGGGAAATCAATGTTTGGGACAGACTAAGAAAATTGCAGTGACACTGTTCATGAGCAGAGGTCCCACAATGTCTATGTTGAAAATTTGGTGAGAAACTTCCACAAAATGACTGTGTTACGAGCATGCATTGTGCAGTTTTCACGCACGCTCGTAACTTCGTGAACTTTTAGTATTTTCACTCCAGAATTTCAACATTGCCAGTTTTTCATACCTCCTTATGAACAGTACAGCTGTCATTTTTCACATCCTGCCCAAAAATGTGTTTTCACACCTGTGGCGCACAATGGCACAGTCGCTGTGGGACATCAACATTCGAGACAGATTAAGAAAATCACAGTGACACTGTTCACAAGCGGATGTCCCAAAATGCCTATGTTGAAAATGTGGTGACAAAATTCCACACAATGACTGTGTTACGAGCGTGCATTTCCATGCAAGCTCGTAACTTCGAGAATTTTTAATATTTTCACTCCAGATTTTCAACATTGCCATTTCTTCACACCTCCTTATGAACAGTACAGCTGTCATTTTTCACATCCTGCCCAAAATGTAGTTTCGCACATCTGGAGGAGAATGGCTCAATCACGGTGGGACATCAACATTCGGGACAGATTAACAAAATCACAATGCCACTGTTCATGAGCAGAGGTCCCAAATTCATGAGGTGGAGTCATGAAAAGCTTATGTTGAAAATTTAGAGTGCAAATACCAACAAATGCATGGGGCGATAGGGTTTCAAACCATATCGTCCCATCCTGTAGAGACTGACTTGCATCACAGGTGTGACTTTGGACTGTCGGCTGTAATGCTCATGCCATTCCACCCCCCCACCCTGCAGCCACTGACAGGCTTCAAGGTGTGTCTTGGACTCTTGGACCCCAAAGTTCACCCCATTCCCCTATACTGCACCCATCTCAAAATATTTCTTATGGAATGGGGTGAGTGTAAGGCTGGAGGACCCCATGGCACAATGCGATACTTGTCAGAGTCTGCAGGGTAGGGTGAGGTGAATTGGCATAAGCGTTATGGCTGATGACCCAAAGGCACACCTCAATGCCTGTCAGTCTCTGCAGGGTGGTGTGGGGTTGGCGTCACTTCCATACTTCACTGCCGTTCCTGTTATGCATCTCTCTCTAACTCCTGCACTACCAATGCCAATGTCAGCAAGACAACATTTGGCATTGACATATGCTTGTTTATAGATGGCATAAGCCCTCTTTTTCTGTTTAAACAGTTTTTTTTATAGATTTGTTATACCAAATCCTATCAATCACTGTCAGTTGAGCCATACTGTATACCGTACGAGCTCACTGAGAGCTGAGTTGGTGGCCAGCCTTGGTAATGAGGGGAGGGCTGTGCTGGTAGCTGGCTGGGAGTTGGGACATGGGAGCAAGGTGGTGGGTCACTACCTCACAGGCTGGGGGGTGGTAGGTCCACTAGACCACCAGGACATAATGCACAGACTTATACAGGGGTCGGGATGGGGAAGGGAACTGGTCAGTTTTATTTGATGTATCTAGTGGTTGACTGGGTGGGAGAAGGGTCCACTACACTGCCAGAGACACTCATGTTTAATATGGGATGGTGATCAGAGATCGGTGGAAAGGGGAGGGACCACTGGACTACCAGAGATAGTCTTTTTATTATACTGGACAGCAATCGGAGATCAGGTGAGGGAACCACTAGACTACGAGGAATACAATGTTATTATCTTACTGGATGGTGATCAGAGCATGGGGGAGGGGGAGGGAACCATTAGACTACCAGGAATTAAACTTTTATATTAAAGGATGATGATCGGAGCATGGGGATGGGGGATGGACACTAGACTACCAGGGAAAATCTATTTTTATATACAGGATGGTGATCAGAAATCGGGGGAGGGTGGAGGGACACTAGACTACTAGGGATAATCTATTTTTATATACAGGATGGTGATGGTAGATCAGGGGAGGGGGAAGGACCAGTAGACCACCATGGAAGCATTAGTTCTCACTGTTACAGGGTCGGCGATCAGCAGTACCACTGGCAGTCACAGGGATTGTGCAGAATCCCACCAGGTCTCAGTCGGCAGTATTTTCTCCTCACTAGGGAACCCCACAAAAGGCCCTTGCATGGAGAAAAGCTTTTGTGAATGGGAGTACATGGATATGGGTAATATTGTGTTTGACAGAAACATGGAATCCTGACACCCAGTTGCCTGACCCTGGAATGCTGACTATGTCATGAGACTGATGGATGTTATCCTGTGTGTTGTGCCCAACATAGGTATTGTTCAGATTGCATGTGTGGGATGGGTTATATGCGGGATGTGTGCAGGGGTGGAATAGTATGACAGTGGGGGAGAAGTGTGACAGTGGTTACAGTGAGATTTATTTGACATTGTGTGGTAATGTTACATTACTGTGTCTTCAGTTAGTGGAGGGGGAGAAGGAGCCTCTAGCTGGTGGCTGTGAGTGTAAGTAGATCTGAAAGATTTTCTTAGCTGGTATTTCTGTGTGTTTGTAATTGTATTTGAGGGCAGGTCTTAACTGTCATTTACTGTGCTTTTACATTTAGTTTGGGCAGGTGTAAGGGATTCTAGCAGGCAAGTTGGAGTTTGTGTGTTTAAAAGTTGCTGTCTGGCCTGTAAGTGCAGGCATCATATTGCAGGGGATTAGTGCTGTTTGAATATGAGGTGTAACTGCCATCTCAGTTAGTCTTCAGTTAGTGGGGGGTTGGAGAAGGAGCCTCTAGCTGGTGGCTGTGAGTGTAAGTAGATCTGAAAGATTTTCTTAGCAGGTATTTCTGTGCATTTGTAATTGTATTTGAGGGCTGGTCTTAACTGCCATTTATTGTGCTTTTACATTTAGTTTGGGCAAGAGTAAGGGATTATGAGGTGTCACTGCCAGAGGACTCCTTGGTTGATTGTGTTTTGACACAGCCCGTGGTGTACTCCCACCGCCTCACCTCACAACCCACCCACCCCATGGCTCACCCTACATTTATTGGGTGAGTCCCATAAGGCCTTGCAACATCCTAATCCTATTAGGGTGACACTTGGGTAGTGCTGACTACTGCGTCTTGGGTACTGTTTTTATTGATTGCTCAGGCACATGCTGGCTACTGCTGGGAAAAGGGTAGATTGATTGAGTGTATACGGATTGGAGGGTGTTTTTAGATTGTAGATGGAACTCACTACCAGCTGTGGTCAGAGAGGCTCCCACTATAGATGTTTTTAAGGCCTGTTTGAAGACACTACTATTTTCACAAGCATTTGATGTTTAGAGTATGATTTATTTATAGTTTGTGATTTCTATTCTATTTTGTTTGAATGTTTGTGTATAATGCTTTTAAAATTTGTACGGTGCCCAGAGCCTCCAGGATTGGGCGTCTTTTAAATAAACTTGCCTTGCCTTGTCTTGCCTAGATTGATTGAGTGTATACAGAATGGAAGCTACTTTTGTTGCCGAGGGAGGCCCATATTGCCCACACCTAACAGTGAGGATGGGATTGAATGATGCAAGAGCCAGTATCTTCCGGAGGGTGATTGGGTGTACAGAGTGTGGGGTGGCCATTATATTGAATTTGACATGGAGGTTTTGGGGATGCCCAGTGTGTTATTAGTTGGCAGGCTTCAGGCGGGAGGTTGAGGGAATCAGGAAGCAGTTGGAGGGAGGAGGGAGGGGGTGGGTTGAGAAGGGGCAGGAACCATGATGATAGGTGAGGACAAAATGGCATACCCCAGGGTATAGGGGTGGGAGTGAGAGGACTAGACCACATGGTCGCTCCGGGGGGGAGAGAGACATGAAAATACCAGTGTACAGTCTTCAGTCTGAAAGGAGAGGGTGACCCAGAGAGAGCCAAGGAAGGGGGAGGGGAAGGGGACAGGAGTGGGTGAGCTTGGGGGCAGGCATCACACTTACAAATTGCTTCACCCTGCTGTACCTTGATGATGAGGTGAAAGAGGCTGGCGGGCAGGGGGTGCAGAATGATGGGGAGGGACTGGTCAGGTGTCAGAGGGGGGCAAGGTATGGGGGAGCCTGATCCAAAGGAGGGGAGGCCATGGGGAATGTGAGACCAGGGCACCAGATGGGTGGGGAGGGTGGCAGGAACCCGATCTGAGGGAGGTAAGGCACAGAACAGAGTCAGGGTGGATGAGGCCAGGACCCAGGACAGGGCAGAGTTGAGGAAGGGAAAAGTGGACAAGGGGGGGTGAGGAGGGTAGCACTCTGGGTAGGCCAGTTCAGAAACTGAAATTTCCGGAACAGGGGGGTGTTGAGAGCACTAGGGCACAAGGGTCCATTACTGCAGAACCAGAGGGGGGAGGGAAGGGAGAAGGAAAGCAGAAATAGGAGACCTGGGAGGAATAGTCAATGGCAACAGACCAACCGGGGAAGAGTTAAGTGGGCGACTAGTGATATTCAGGCTGTGAGGGGTGCGAGGAGCAAGCTGGGAGAGGGAGACAGAAGAGGGAGCCTGGAAGGGCACAATCAAACTAGTGATGCCCAGGCTGTGGGATGGGCAAGGAGGAAGCAGGGGGCCACAGTCAGGAGAAGGAGTCTGGAAGGGCACATACAGGCCTGTGACCCCCAAAGTTGCAGTGGGTGAGAGGAGAAAACTGGGGGACATAGGCAGAAGAGAGAGCCTGGAAGGGCACGCACAAAATAGAGACACCCAGGCTGTTTGAGGTGCAAGGAGCAAGCCGGGGGACATAGACAGAAGAAGGAGTATGGAAGGGCACAAACGGGCTCATAACTTGAGGAGAGAGGTGAAGGTGCTCCTGCTGGGTGACTCCATGATTAGTGGTATCCAGTGGGAGGGGGTTGGTGAGGGAAAGGCAGCCCAGTCAAAGTTAAATGTATTCCATGCCTATCAGTACATAAGGCCAAATTCCAGCTATACTTAATGGCAAGGGAATGCAGAGGATCCCCAGACTTTCTAGTTCACCTAGGAACAAACGATTTAGAAGGGAACAGTGAACTGGAGATACAGGCAAGATTCCGTGAATTGGCCAGGGTTTGCCACTCTATTGGATGCTCCATCTCCTTTTCTGAGATACTGCCTGTACCAAGGGCAAGTGGGGAAAATAAGCAAAAACTTGGAGGGGGGGTTAATCAGTGGCTCAGGGAGTGGTGCAAGTAAGAAGGGTATGGATTGATGGGGGACTGGGATGATACATTGGAAGACAAGGGGCCATATGCCAGGGATAGGCTGCACCTCAACCTGGAGGGGAAGGAGATCCTTAAACTAAAACATTTAGAATTCATTGGTGATAGGTGGGGTTTAAACTTGTAAAGGGGAAAGGGATAGAAAGACTGAAAGCCCCAACGAGGAAGCTTGAGGGCTCAGGACTAGATCATGCAAAGTGGGCTGCTGGTAGCTTTAAAAGACCAGGGGGAACTGAGGGGGGAAGACAGATAGGGATTGAGCTGGGCTGAGAAGATTGGAGAGGATAGAGGGTGGAGGATGGTCCTGATCAATGCCAGAAGCATGGGCAATAAAATGCCAGAGCTCCAGGCAATGCTAGTTGAGGATGCAGCAGACTTGGCAGCAATTAATGAGACATGGGCCACCCAGAGGCATGATTGGGACCTAAATTTAGAGGGATACACAATGTTTGGGAAGGATATGAGGTGGGAAGAGGGGTGCGTGTGGCACTGATAGTCAAAAATGACATGGTAGTTGGTGGAATTGAGGAGGCAGAAGGAGATGTGGAGGCAATTTGGGTAACCCTACAAATGAGGTGGGGCAAAAGATTAAAAATAGGGGTGGTGTACAGACCTCCCGCAATGGAAGCGGAACTGAAGGATGAGCTGGCTGAGAACATCAGGGGTCACTGTGGCCTCGGACAGGGCAGGGTGATGATCATGGGCAACCTGAACATGCCGGGGGCAGACTGGGGCACTATGACATCCTCGGTGGCCAGGGAGCAGAGGTTGATGAATGTCTTCCAGGATGCCCTCCTAGTCCAGCATGTGGGGGAGCGTACTAGGCAGGATCGGATCCTGGACATTGTCCTAGTAGATAGTGACCAGATAAGGGGCCCTGAGGTGAGCAGCCTCTTGGCAGGCAGTGACCATGCCATGGTCTGGTTTCTTATGTTCCTAGGGGAGAGGAAATTTTCATTAACAAGTAATAGAGTTTTCAGGGGGGCAGACTTTGAGGGCATGGGAAGGATTCTTAAAGGGTGCTTGGATGAGATAAAGCCAGACATGGATGATGGTAGCTTGTGGGAGACCATTAAGAAGGGGGTGCAGGAGGCTTCGAGGGCCTGCACAAAGGTAAGGTACAAGCAATGTAAGGCCAGTAAGCAGTGTTGGTGGACCCGGGAGATGCAGGAGGCGGTGAGGGAGAAAAAGGCTGCCTATGTGCACTTAAAGCACTCAAGGGGGACTAGGGAGAAGGGAAAGTATGAGTTCCTGGCTAAGACGGTCACCAGGGTGGTAAGAAGGGCCAAGGCGAAGAAGGAGCTTAACCTGGCCAGGGATATCCACAGGGGGGGAAGGAGTTCTACAGATACATAGGGGAGAAAAGAAAAGTGAGGGCACAGATCAGCAGGATTAGAACTGGGGGGGATGGGCGCAGGAAGCTGGGGAACAATCACAGGTGCTAAATGAGTACTTTGCTTCTGTCTTTACCAGGGGAGGTGGGGGATCTTTCCAACCCGATGGGAGGGTAGAGAAGCCCACTGAACCAGGAGGTCCGTAGGAGACTGAAAGACTGGATAGGACTAGGCCAGGGGAAGGGTCGTATCTAGAAGGGGAGGAGAGGATGCATGAGGAGGGGGGGATGGGAGGGCGAAATCACAGCAGATAGGGTGAGAGAGGCCCTCCAGTCCCTAAAGACTGAGAAGGCACCAGGGCCAGATGGGCTGCATCCAATGGTGCTGAAAGAACTGGTGGATGTGCTGGCAGCTCCACTGGTCTCACTCTTCAACATCTCCCTGAAGACAGGATGGGTGCCTCAAGATTGGAAGGTGGCTCATGTGGCGCCTATCCACAAGGGGGGATGCATAGAGGAAATGGGAATTATAGGCCCGTTAGCCTAACGTCTGTGGTAGGCAAGGTTACGGAGGGCATTATCAAGAAGAGGATTGGGGGACAGCTGGAAAGGTTGGGGCACCTGGATGACAGGCAGTATGGTTTTGTTCCAGGGAGGTCATGCCAGACTAACCTGGTGGAGTTTTATGACTGGGTGATGGGTGCCTGGACCGACATAGGCCAGTGGACATCCTCTATCTGGATTTCAGTAAGGCGTTCAATTCAGAACCCCACAATGGCATACTAAAAAGCTGGGGGGATGGGGTGGAGGCAGTTGCTCAGTTGGGTGGAAAACTGGCTTACGGGGTGAAGATGAATACATCATGTGGTGGTTGGAGGGATAGTCTCCTCCCCCAGGAGGGTCATCAGTGGGGTCCCCCAGGGTTCAGTCCTGGGGCCACTCCTGTTCAATTCCTATGTCTCGGACATAGGGTTGGGTGTTAGGAGTAGGTTGAGTCTCTTTATGGATGACTCAAAACTGGGAGCACAGGCAGAAGGGCAGGAGGGGAGAGAGGCCCTGTAGGGGGATCTGGATACCCTGAGGGAGGCAAGGAAGTGGGGGATGAAGTTCAATGCAGGGAAATGTAGGGTGCTGCATCTGGGGGTCAGAAACCCGAGACATGCATACACCCTGTGGGGGACCACACTGCAAGTTACATTGGGCGAGAGGGACTTAGGGATAGTGGTGGACAGCAAAATGAATAACACAGAGAATTGTTGAAGAGCTGCAGCAAAAGCAAACAGGATACGGGGCTGCATAACCAGGGGATTACTTCCAGGAGAAGGGAGGTGATCTTCCCTCTGTATAATGCCCTGGTTAGGCTGCATCTTGAGTACTGCGTGCAGTTCTGGAGACCCCATCTTAAGAGGGACATAGCGTTGCTGGAGAGGGTCAAGAGGAGGGTGACCAGGATGATTCAGGGCATGGAGGGTAGGACCTCTGAGAAGAGACTGGATGAACTCAATCTGTACACATTGGAGGAGAGGAGGGACAGAGGAGACATGATAGAGACTTTCAAGTATGTAAAGGGGATAAATAAGGGGGGAGCCAGGGAAGTGTTCAGGCTTAAGAAGGGGGGAACTACCAGGGGCATGAGTGGAAGCTGGAAGGGGGTAAGTACAGGGGAGGCAGGAGACACTTCTTCACAGAGAGGGTGTTGGAAACATGGAATGCACTGCCCAGGAGTCTGGTGGAAGAGACCACAGTGGAAGGATTCAAGAAGGTTTGGGACAGGTACAGGGGGAAGCTGAAGGGGCACTTCTGGGGCTGGGGGGGTGGAGGAGAGAGCTCCAAGTAGGGGGCTAGCTTCCGAGCAGACACGATAGACTATGGGGCCTATTCTGCTGGCTTTTACTATGATACTATGACAAAAACATAGAAACCCACCACCCGGTTAACCATGTGTTGAGCCTGACTTAGGTATTGTAGGGATTGCATGTGTGTGTGTGGGGGGATGGATTATATGTGGAATGTGTGCAGGGTGGATCAGTAGGACAGTGGGGGAAAGTGTGACAGTGGTTATGGGGAGCTTTATTTGACATTACGTGGAACTTTACGTTATTATGTTTGACAGAAACACATAATCCCGACACCCGGTTACTCGACCCTGGAATGCCAACAATATCATGAGACCAACGGACGCCATCCTGCAGTAAGCAGTGCCCAACATGGCATTGTCAGGATTGTATGGGGTGTGTGTGGGAAGGGTTATATGTGGGATGTGTGCAGGGGTGGATCAGTGTGACAGTGGGGGAAAAGTGTGACAGTGGTTACGGGGAGCTTTATTTGACATTGTATGGTAACTTTATGTTATTTGCACACATGCTTAGTGCTTACTACACAGTGTATAAGTTACTGTTGTTGGCAATTGCACAGAGGTATTCCAGCATGTTTCCCCTTGTTTGGAGACTAAGATCGGTTGGATGCATTCCTCTTTCACTGCATATGATTTCCTGATGGGTGATCTGGGCATTCCTCTGTTGATGCTGTCCGTCGTTGCATTGGTCCTCTGTTGCTCCTTGTGGATTTCATAGATTACCGTTTGGACCATGACATATGCCTTGCCAAGCAGGAAGTAAAGATGTCTGTGCCATGCCTGTACATTGTTTTGTGTTCTCAGGATGCCCTGGGTTGTGATGTCATATATGGAACAGAACTGGGGAGGGAATAGAGGTGAGTATCTGGAGGTGTTTTGGGGGTTTCTGACGTGTGATCTTTGTCTGCCCAGTATGCAGTTGTCCTGGAACCAATCCAGTAACTCCTTTGTATTTGGCAGCATCATTTCTTTTAATTGTTCGAAGGCATCTGTTATTTCATCTGGGGGTAGATATGCCAGTGCTGCTAATTGTCATATCTGTAATCTGAAGTCCGGATCTGTGCCATATTTTGGCGCCAGCCCAGGCTTTGAACCCTCCTCCAGATTATCTGCCCAAAGTGAAATAAGCAGCTTTTATTGTTGGCAGTTGGGGATTCTTTCTTGGAGGTATTAATCACTGCTTGCTCAAAATCGGTAATGAGTGTAGGTGGTACAAGCATGGCATTGTTTTCATCAGCAACTTCATGTAGGTATTGGAAGAACTGGGTATAGCACTCCTGTGATTTTGTGGTCATGAGAGCGTGGGCGAGGGGTAATCTTCGGTTATTTTCCTAAGGACCTACTGGAGTGTGGATGGAGTATAGCTGGCTGAAAAGGTGTGGAACTGTTTTGAATGTGCCATCCATCACCCAGAATCTGGCCTTTTGGAGGTCTAGTATGTTTGATTTAGTGGTGAATATTAGTATACATATTCTCCGTGCCGGGACATAATGTCATATGCTTACTAGTGTACGGCATTATAGCTAACCCGAAATAGCGCTGTCTAGGACAGCGAATGGTACAATACCGCGTTTACTGCTGTACATGGTATTGCATCATTCACACACTCCCAGGCAGAGGATAAGACCTCTGCTGGGAGTGGGTTCCACCGGGCAGCTGCTGTGGCTCACTGAATAGAGTCACAGCAGCAGGAACCCAGGCACTGCGTCTGGGACTGGGTTTGATTCCCGGTCCCAGAATTTTTTCTTTTAAAGACTTTTATGCGCTCCCCAAGTTGGAACCCCTGAGTCTGGAGTTAAGAATTTTTAGTGGGGGTCTGGGAGTACAGCCTCTTCAGAAGTAGGGACAGAGTCCTCACAGAAAAGAAAGTTATGCCGCATGGCATAAATGGCACTGTATTGACAGAGCGATTTAGCCATGCGGCACAATGTCTTGCAACATTATCACCCCTTGCCATTGTTCTCCAATTTTGGATGTTTTTATATAAAATGGCTCTCCGTTTACTTGTTGCTGGTGTTGAGGTATTTTCAAGTCTTGTATTATGTCTGGCTCAGGTGGCAATTCCTTTTTTCTGGCTGTGTATGTTCTGTAGTAGTGCGTGTTTCATTGGTATGTGATGTCTTGATTCAGGATTTGTGGCTGTTTTCTCCAACTGTATTAACTGGGATGGAGGCATGGTGGATGTTTTTGCCTTGTTTTTTGGGTTGTCTAGTATGTTTTCTATTGGGTCTTCCATAGCATCTGTAGCCTGATTATGTGGGTTTTCCTTTTTCAGGTGGTGTTTATTGTTTAGTAGGAGTGTTACAGCTTTCCTGAGACAGTTTTTCAACTTGTGGTATTTGCAGCACCAGTAGAACGTGTTGTCTCTGCTCCGTTCTTGTACTAGGAAAAATCCTTCCAGATTTATCTTGTCTCTCCCCTTTTTGTGGGAACTACATCACGTAACTGCATGTCTGTATGTTTGCTACTAGAGGGTTTGCTCTCCAGTTTTAGGGTTTCTTTTTGTGTTGTTTTCTCTGTATCCTTTGAGTATGCAGGGGATTGCTGTTGTTTTTCCCGCTTCCTTTTATAGTTTCCATGTGTGCCCTGTTGATTGGTGAGCCCATCTGTAGTGCTGTGAGGACCGTTCTCAGCTGTGTCTGCACCTGCTTCCTATTGCCCTGCCAGATCAACCGTGTGCTGAAAATGGTGTTTCTCCTCATCCCCAAGTTATGTCAGGTCTGGGAGGATGTATCTATAATTATTGGGGGTAAGAGGCAGAGCCCCCCCACAATGGGTGGTGCAGGTTGTGAAGCCCCCCACATTGCATGGAGAAATGCATATTTTAGTCTGTGCATTGTATTATTGGGTTAATTGGTGTCAGGGTGCAGTATTGTGTGGTAGTTTGTGATTCGGTATCTTTCATTTCATTTTTTAATTTTTATTCTTGCAGCCAGATGGACAATACTGCCCTTTTTCACCAGCAACAAGTTAACACAGAAAACATAGGACAACAAATACATTGATCAAGAGACAAACGTGATTAAGAATACAAGTATAACTGCTAAAATACGCATATACAGTACAATCATTGTTATCCATTAACCATAATTGTAGTCTTGTTTTAAAAGTCCATACTGTTTTGTTGTCTAAGATTTCTGCTGGAAGGGAATTAAAGAAGAGCAGTGCTCTATATAAAAGTGACCTCTGTCCTGATGCTTTTTTTTTCCAAAAGGGTGGTTTAAAAGTAAACTTATTTTGTGATCTAGTACCACAAGAGTTGATAGATCTAGAGAATAATACAGAAACAGATGGTGGGGGGAGGCCATTTATCCCCTTGAACAAGAGGGTACCCATTCTTAGATAGACCCTGTTTTCAAGGGAAAAGCTATTTAAATATTTTAACAGTAGACAATGATGAGTTTGGGTGGGAACATTCAACATAAATCTGAGGATAGAATTGTAAGTAACCTCAGTCCATCTAGGGATTTATCACTTGTTGCTGTGTATATGGATATACCGTAATCTACAATACTCAATATAAAGCTGTGTGTAAGTAATTTCCTAGATTCAACAGTCAGGAACAATTTCGCTCTATATAGTAACCCCAACCTTTGATGGATGGTCTTTCTTAAATTGTTGATATGAGGTTCAAATGTCAGTTTTGTATCTAGTATTATCCCAAAATATTTAAAATTATCTACCAGTTCAATAAGAGTTCCATCCCGATCTTCGATAGTTTGAAGTTCCTCAGCCTTATTTCTTTTATTTGAGAAGAGTAACACTTTGTTTTTTTAAGAATTGAGAGCCATGTGATTTAATGACAACCAATTCTGAAACTGCTTAAAATCAGTTCGTACTTTTTCCAGGGCTTCATCAGATCTTAAACCCCTACTGTATATAATTGTGTCGTCTGCATATAAAATCATGGCAGTTTGAGTGCAGATATTGGAGGCCATATTCATATACAATGAAAATATGAGTGGACCCAGGACTGACCCCTGGGGCACTTCACAATTTATTGGTCACGGGTGGGAAACACTACCTCCTATCCATGTTCTGTGGGTTCTATTGGTAAGGCAATCATGAAGCCATTTAATCACATCTCCTGAAAAATGGAGATTGTTCAGAATACCCTGGAGCAGGCTGTGTTCAACCAGATTGAAGGCTTGGTGAGGTCCACAAACAAGGCTGCAACATAGTGCCCTTTGTCTTGTACACGGTATTAATGAAAGTCGGGATACTGAGTCTCAGCCAGTCATAATATATCCATGGATATGCAGGTCCCCTCCCCTTCACTGGCACTGTGGCCTGTTAAAATCTTTGCCTCAGTGCAAACCCAGTTTGTGGGTGCAAACTGGGCTTTGGTGAATACCAACTCTGTGCAAACCCCAGTTTGTGCCAGGGAAATGTTTTGTGAATCTGGCCCCCCAATCACTAGTTCCAAGAAAAGAACAGTAACAGAATACTGTGCATAAGAACAAAACAATGCAAAATACAATTTGTCACATCACGTTTTATTCAGGCAAAGTTACATATGGATCTTTTAGAGATAGGAATATCATTCCAGAAAATAGGAACAAGATAAACAGCTGCCAATTAGAAATAATGTTCTTGTCCTCTTTAAGTGCCATGCATTCAAATGACCTGGTCTGTCCCACTGGGTATGCTGCATTTCTCAGACCAGGTCAAAAACAGATGGCCACTAGCCCCTGCATCCTGTCTCAGGCAGTGCACCACTCTGTACCCAGGTGGGACGGCAGCCTCCAGCAGGGCTGGAGTTGTCTCCCAACTAGGTCTCGATAATGCACACTAGATCTGCTGAGGAATCCACAATAAAATCTGCCACTATTGCAGTCTTATTCCTCAGGGACCTGGTACTGCACTTGCCTGAAGGGGAGAGGTCGTGAAGGTGGGCCTTAAGGCTACTTTCACTGTTGACATTTCTGAAACCCCCTCGATAAGTGCCATCCAGGGTAAACTCACTCCTGGTTCCATTCTATCCCAGGGCATCTCTCTATCCTGCTCCTGATCATATCCACCCACTCCCATTCCCTAGGCACAACCCTTCATCAATCACTCAAGTTTCTCACTATACCCATCTCTCCACAGCAGTGTGTTGCTTCTGTGGGGACCAGGGACAGCGGAATGGACTAAATACACTCAGTTGGTCAGGGGAATAGGAGATTTGGAGGTTGCAACAGGCTACCCAACACACAGTTGCCCACTTCTGAAACCAAATTTAAAGCCCCACCCCTCCTCACAAACCAAAGTGTGTTACATGGCTGGCAGGGGCTTGCTCTTTACATGGCCGTTTTTTAATGTGGTCGTGTTATTTGCATAATGATCTTCGCCCTTTGCTTTATGGAGTAAGTAACATGCCTTTCAAAGCATTTTACATAGGGCTGCATGGAATCTACTGATTCTGTTCTGTCTATTATATATCAAATAATCAGACCATCTGATTCTAAATTCAGTTCCATTCCAATACCTAAGGCATTGGAACTGGAATCAGAGGTTGAAACTGAAAGTAAAGATTCTGTATCTGACTTCTAATATCAACGTAGAGACCTTCCCCCACCCAGTAATATACCCACAGAGGGCCAGGAGAAAAGCCCTCCCTCATCCCCCAGCTTTAATCTCCCTCCACCATCCCCTCGCTTCAAGTTCAGTCTCTCATCATGTGGGTCAGATGGTGTCATTGGTCAGGTCAACACAGGTGTCCGCTGCTGGTTGCGGCTGGTCTGCTGTAGAACAGCAGCATGAAGTGTGGACATTACAATTGCCGAACATCTCATCATCAACCCCCCCCCCCCAGCAAGCTTTAGGACACAACAACACCCTATCCCCACAGACTCCTGTCTAGTTCCCCAGCCCGTAGTCCATTCAATTTTGGCAAAAATGGTAAACAAGTGATGTGTCCTCTGTCCTCCATTAGAGGCTAAAGCCCTGAGTTGTGAACCTGGGGGCCCAGGAGACCTGGATTTGAATCCCACAACAGCCACAACCACTTATTGCATGTTCTGTGCAACACTGAGCAGGTCGCCTCTCTGTGCTCCTGGGTCACATCGGCAAATGAGCTTTAGCTCAGTGTACCTTTCCCAGACCCCCCCAAAACAAATAAATTGAAATAAAAAAAAAATCAGTGGGAAAAAGTACAGAACTCAGTTGCTGCTGCAACATAAAAATGTACAGGAGTTCTGTTTCTGTGTTCCCCCTCACTTTAACCACTGCTTATGTAGCTGGGATGAGTGGCGCCTGATGGACCTAATGTACCTGCCTACCTTAAATGACTTTAGGACTCTATTATAAACCAAATTCTATTTCCCAGCCATTTGGATGGAAATTTGTAGAGATGTTACTACATTTTCTTTTACTGTCAAAGATGTGGTGAAATCATAAATGTCACCATTCAAAAAGACCACATGAACTGAGCCCACAAAATCTGGAGCGTAGTGCACTTTGCTATACTATGCAAGGTGCTTCACTTGCAAAGTTAGCACTTCTTTGTGAAGGCTGAATAGCTGGGCATGTCACATGGTCTACAAAAGGCTAATCATATGATTAAACTGCTGCAGGAAGAAAAGGGATGTAACCATATGGCCCCCCAACAGTGTGCAGTCCGAGATGATAGAGGAAGGAGTAGGATACATCTCCATGGTGCTGTGAAGAACATCAGACAATGTTAGAAACATTGCTTGGTTTAGATCAGTTAGTGTTTACTAGCATGTGTTTAGGATTCTCTTCAATGTCATTGGAAGGGAGATGGAAGTGAAATGGGCTTACAAAGAGCCTTTTTCAGCACAGTCTTTTGTGCAGTTTTACTGTGCTTACTCTCAGTGCTCTGAGCTGCATTTTAAAGTGAGCTAGGTTTTTAAAGAAGTATTTTTACACAAATATTGCTGCTGACTGCACCATTAGTGCTGGAAGCTGTGACTGAAATAAAAGTAAGCTGAAGCTGGGGGAGGGGGGTCATATGTTGCTGTATGGATAGGTACATATGCTATCAGCCCACAGGTGTAGTCCACCAGTATTTCCAAAAATTATTCCTGTCTTACATGAAAACACACAGCATAATACTGGCTTCATGAAGTGTACAGACAGCAACAGCAGCTTAGAATATGGCAGTAACTGCAAAAGCCAGGAGGAATCTGAAGTACAGTACTTCCTGATCTAGTAATTTAAAGAGCTAGGTAGCACCAACATTGGAAGGCAGGAAATGTTATTACTTTTTAAAGTAGTCAGTTATTGCATTTTATTTCTAAATAATTTTTCTTTTACCACTTTCTCATTAGGTTTTTTTCTTGCTATTGTTTACCTGATAGTATATATTGCAATGTAAAGAGCGGCACTTTTCCTGGAAATGGACTTATCTAGTTTTATTTCACATCAGCATTCTGACCTCACTCATTGCATCATCACTGGTGACTAATGTGACATCAGGTGTTTGGCTCTTCTTAGCCAGTTGTGATGTCACTGACAGTGATGTCACGTGGCTGATGACGTATGGTAGAACTAGCTATGTCAGCCTCCAGGCAGAGCACTAATCTATCTATCACCCCAGGTGTTGTCCAAAAGCACTTCTTCAAACTAGTAGAAGGGAAAGAAATTCTTTAAATACAAGAAATTATAATTTACTAATTTTGAAAATTAATTTCTGACAGTGCATTTGATCTTTAATGTTAAAATCAATCCCTTGAAAATGCATTTTTGTCCCAAGGATTCCAAGTGTAAGAAAATACAATTATTCCACTGCTATCATATTTCTTATTATAGACCAATCAGAGTACTCCTTTCCTCTGCACATGAGAGACTCTTATTCCATGAAAAGTGTCTCATGCGCAGATACCCTGGAAACAGGCACATTCTGGGACAGTTTTTTTTTTTTAGTTGGTGTTCTTTCTGGGAGCCCATCGCCTAGATATCTGACGTCCCCCTTCACATTGACTAGGTATCAGACCCCCTTCCCTTCAGCCCCCACAACTTACCCCTCATGGTGGGGGGTGGGGAGGTACTCGCCACCAGTCCGGATCTAGTTCGGGAGGTGTCCTTCAGGCGGCACAGTAAGGGGGGGGGACCATCATCATCCATGGCGAGGACTCCATTTTTTCTCTGTTCTCCCCTGATGTCTGCGGTGTGCAGTGATGTCAATGGTCAGGAGCACGCACGCTACCGCATACACTCCTTCTCCGGCGTCGGCCCCAGCACGTCCCCCAAGTCTTGCCAGTGTCCTGCAATCTCCCCCAATCACCACTAAAGGCCACCAGCACACCGACGGCAACTCACCCCCCTCCCCAGAGAAGGAGAGCAGTCCTACGGACGCTCAATCCTTCTCCTCCCCTGCCAGCCCCAGATGACCCAGGCTCATTCCAGAACCTGGGTCGCCGGCATGGTGCAAGGTGTGATGTCCAGCGCCTCAACCCTCAGTGCCACCAGCCAGCTCTGGGACAGTTTAAAAAAAAAATATATATATATTATTTATTGAACTCGATCAATACCATGGTGGAGACAACTCTTATGCTTGTAAGAGTGGTCTCACTTACATTCTTAGGGTATCAGAACAGCTCACCTTCAGTTCACAGTTCTCATACCCTACAAATGTGAGTGAGATAACTCTTACAAGCATAACAGTGGTCTCTGCGATGGTATTAACATACATTACAGTAACCTGTGCATAGTACATACCCGTGGCAGTTATGACAGGGCCAGTCTGTCAGTTAAGCTGCTTGTAATGCTGATGATCCAGGTTTGAGAATGACTCCAGGGCTCGCAGGAGGCTGGTGGGAGGCAGAATGATCGATCGTGCCAAAGAGGATGCTCTCCCTCTGATGAGGGAGGGTTGTGCAACCCATTACATTACTGCCACCTTAAGGTCATGCTGTCTTGAGTGCCTTTTTCATGCACACGGCAGGAAAAGGGCATGCCTGGTATTGAGTGAAATGCAGTAACTTCAGTGTGATTAACTGCACAGTCTTTTGACAATTTGTATTATTTACCCTGTGCCAGGTACCAGCAACATGCACTGGGAAAGGTGAGCTCACTGGTCCATGCAGCAGGCAAGCCAGAACCTGAAATCATGTGGTGTTCTCAAGTGTGTAGGAGAAAGAAGGAAAAAGCAGCACCAATTGGTCATATGAAACCCTTTCAGTCCTAACAGCAATATCAGTCTTGCTTCCTCTCCACTCCTTGGGATGACCTCTGCCATGATGACTGGATTTAGAGGGGTTTCACTGCCATGGCACTAAATGCAGGACCCCAAAACAAGGGGCTTGTCATGGTGTGTTATGAAAGCCCTGGGGTCCTAGGGGATTCAGAATGGGGCAACTGCGAGGCAGGGTAAGACATGCACTTTGAGTCATTAGAAGTGCACCAAAGAAAGTGCACTATCTGTTTACTTATCTACCTACATGCCTACCTACTGACCTCATCATACACTGGTAGGTGGACACAGCTAGAAGTCACATAAGCTAGAGTTTTTTTCTCCTTGATGGACAACTAAATATAATTTTTTTTATGTGCAAAGCTGTGGTCATTTACTCTTTTAATCTTGACATCAGTGTCACTGAAAGCATTCACCCTTTTCAGCCCATTATCTGTCATTGTCTTTCCTATATGAGATAAATTTGCAGCTATTCATACATCCCACTGTTTCTCTAGGGTGTTATTGTAACATAGGTCCTGTGTGCAAAAGGTTAGTGGGGCACTAGCTGGTTTAGTGCCAGGCTAGCTGGGAATAGCACCACCACTTGAGATGGACCATATTCAGAGGTTCACGCAAAGCAACACTAATCCTGCAGCCTAATTGTGCAATATACATCACTGCACCTATGGAAATCAGGGATCCCTCATGTACAAAGAATGCAGCAATATATTCATAAGTTTCAGTGGAGCTAAACAGCTGCCACTGCTTTGCTGTTTACCAACACCAAACCCCTGGCCTTAACTGGGTATTGTGGCTGCACCCCAACCCTTGAATGCCGGGTGGGTGAACAGCAGGCCAAAATCTCTGGTGATCAGTGGTTGTCCCATTCCCTCACCACCCATGCTGTAAATGTATGTACCTGGGGTCCTGTGGTCCATCCACCTGCTCATCCATGGATTAAAATAATTTATTGATTTTTATTTAGTTAAAAACGGACTAGGCAGTTCTGCTTATTTTCTGCCTTGTCTTGGGGGGGGGGATAAAGATGGAAACCAACTGAAACTGAACCAGATTAAGCTGCTGGTGGTACTTTTAGTGAATGGGGGAACTTAGCCAGGACATTGGGGAAATTCACCTACTCTTTCTGAGACTTTTTACTCACTATTGTAAGATCATGTTTTCCCACAGATGACAGAACTACTCAATTTTTGGACTCGCTGGACTTGCCCCAACTATCTGCCACAGACAATGCCTTATAAATAAATCTCATCAGTATTGCAGAAGTCAGCTTACTGTAGCTATTCCTTCACTGAGAAAAAAAAGTCTTCTCCAGGTACTGATGGTCTGACATCAGAACTTTATCAGCCTTTTACCACTTAATTAAGCCCGATCCTAGCTTTGGTTTTTAATCATGTTTTTACACAACTTACTATCTCAGGTTCTATTACTGAAGCCATACAGATATTTCTGTTTAAGAAGGGGAATCCAGAAGAGTTGAAAAATTGGAGACCAATTTGCCTAATAAATACCAATGCTAAAATCCTGGCAAAAATTTGAGTAAGCGTCTAGTTACATTTTTTCTACCTTAATATATCCATTACAGACATGTTCTATTTTGGGACAGATGATTCAGGATAATTTATTGCTTATCAGGGAAACACTGAATGTTGTAATAGTGAAGGAAAAGTTAATTTTATGTTCATACTGGATCAGGAAAAGGCCTTTGATAAGGTCCCCCATGAATATATATTTCTTGTCTTACATAAATATGGATTTTCTTAGACTGTTGTTAGTTGGATCAGTCTGCTCTATTCTCAGGTATCAGTTGTTCCAAACATAAAAGGGTGGCTAGGAACCAAAATGCCATTACCTCTGGGCATGCAGCAAGGATGTCCCCTCAGCCCTATTCTTTACATTCTGACATTAGATCCCCTGTTACAAGCCATTAGGTGCCTATGATACATGGCATTTTAAATCCTTTATCCTTACTGAAGGAAAAGGAAGAGGCTGAGCTGACATACATGGGAAGGGAGAACCGGACCTTGGGAACATGATACAAGGTGGCAGCTTGGCCTGCAAAAGTTTTCCAGAAGGGGATAAAAAGGAATGTCAAAGTGTGTTCCAGAGAGGGTAGGAAGATGGCTGGGGGAAGAGAGGGGGGAGGAAAGGTAGGGAGAGGGAGAGCCAAGTCAGAATTTGGATGTGAAGGAGTCACAGTAGATGAGGTGCCTGGCACCAAGGAATAGAGGAGAGAGGGAGGAGCAAAGACAGCAGTGGTGGATATGGGGGGAGCAATCAAACAAAGAGCAGCAGAATGAGTAAAAGAGGGGTTAAGTTTGACAAGAGTGAACTTGGGAGCTGTGCACAGATAATGTCCCCCGAGGCAAACATAGTGAGAATAATCATCTAAACTAGCTTTCGACAAGCAGGAGCAGGATACTGGCTTTGTTCCTTTAGCAATTGACCAGTTTAGGGTGGAGTGGAGTTTGTGGTGGATGGCATCCATGTGTGCTGAAACACTGAGGTGACAGTACAGCCAGACCCTGAGATACCTTAAGGAGGAGACATCCTCAATTGCAGTCCCATGGAGGATATGAAAGGAGGGGAGGGTGGAGAGTCTAGCGAGACTGCCAGGAGCCAGAGGCTATGGAGAAAATTTTATTGGCATTGAGGGACAGTTGGTTGGACTGGAGCCAGCTCTGGATATTGTAAAAGTCCAGTTGGAGCCAGGCAGTGAGGTTAGCAGGACAGGAGACAGAGGCAAATAGCACAGTATCATCGCCATATATGTGAATGTATGCAAAAGAACAGGCAGTAGGGTGGTAGAGATGAGTGAAATTGTCAAATTTCATTACACAAAATATTCCAAATAATTCATCTGGAAATGTGGAATTTTACCTGTGGAGTGTGAAATTTCACACACGGAGTATGAAATTTCACCCGCGAAGTGAGGAAATTAGCCACTTGAGGGCAAAATTTTGCTGTTTTCTGGTGTAATGTTGTATTTCATGGGAGAATTTTTCAAATTTCGCACCCCACAAAATATTTTGTGGAACAGCGGAATTACACAAAATATTTTGAATGGCGAAATTGCCTATTTTATGGTAATTTCTCCAGCAAAATTTAATTTTGTAACATATTTATATGGAGGTCATTCAGGAATATGGAAAAGAGTATGGAGCCCTGGATGAACCCATGGGGGATACCTGAACACTCTGTTTTATTTATCATTGCCCAAGTTACGCTGAGCCCCGCCCCCCACACTCACACTCATGAATTAGAATGGGCAAGAGCTGAAAAAGGAAAACAATTGCCCAGTTCTAATGAAATATTGCCTAGTGTTTTGTTGAACTAGGCAACAGTTCAAACATCTTGTACGTCATGTGACTGCTTCTGGTCCAATCAGGAACCTGGGTTGTTTCCTAAAGGTTAATAAAAGTAGCTACACTGAAACATAAAAGAAAGCTTTATTAAGCTACATAAACAGCTATAGTACTCTGTCATTAAAAAAGGTTCTGCTAACCAATATATCCTAAATTGCCAATAGAGCTGTGTGGGATTAAAACATTCAAAATTCATGGAATTCCAAGGAATTTAGTACATTTTTGAAAGTTCTTAATATGGTCATACCTCAGCCATCTTTTAAGATAGAAATATGAAATGTGACATGATTACTTGCTCATAGGTACCCTAAATGCATTTCAGATATCATGATGTTTGGATGCTTCCTTTCAAAGCACGTGGGGTCTCAAAGACTGGCATTTTACTTTTATTTTAAAGAAAATTTAATGAAATCATGCATCTGCTGATAACTTTTATGGGAAAATCTTTCAGGTACAACTATTTGTAAATACATTGTAACTTTTAATAACATTGCTAGATTTGCTAACCACTCCATAAAAATGTTAATCTCTGTGATCTTTACCACAATTTTGGAACTTTATCTCCTCAATTGAGGATTTACTATACACTGTCAGTATTTTTTGCAGAACATTTGAGAAAAATATTCTAAACGCATTAAAAACGATATCATTACTTTCTAATAGTACTACAATTCTATGTAAAACTTCTACCAGATTATTTAGTGAAACCAGAACTAAAATGAAGATAGCAGAATGCTCATTGTCATATTATGGACCAATGGTATTGAACCAAATGACAGAAATTTGGTTGGATATCGATTTATAGACAAATGTATTTAAGAAACTTTTAAAGGACCATGTTCAGGCTACATACATTTTTAATTGATTAGAAACTGTTTGATTTCTGGATTTAGGATCATATTGTATATATGTAAATTTCATTTTTTTGGTTAGTTTATTATTAGGTTATATTTTATGCATTATGCATGTTGTAATTTTGTGGTGTTTTCCTATTTTAACCCCCTGCTTCCCCAGAGGTGGCTGAAAATGGGTCACTTGATTAAGTCCACCTTCCCAGTAAAATAAAAGAAAAGAAAAAGTCGGCTGCCTTTGCAGCTAGATATGTGAGAATTAACATGCATTACCTTTTTGTAAGGGTATATGGAAAGATTTGGATTAGAATATTTTGAGTTACAGGGGTTTAGAAATTACTATGTAATTATTTGTGAAATTTTGTGAAAACTTTGTAAAAATGTAGATGCTTGTAACTTCTCCAGTCCTACATGAATAAACTTGATATTTGTCACACATTTTCAATGTCAGCATATCATGATCTCTAATAGCACTGGTAAACAATTGGTTTACTAGTTTTAAATTTACAGTGAAAATACCAAAAATTATTACCAGCAACATTTTCTCAAAGATTTATGGTAGCATAATAGGCAATGGATCCAGACGTCCGCATGTGGAATTTAAGATTCACAAACCGCATATCACCACTTCATCCTATAAGCTGAACTGAGCTATTTGCAATCCTGCATAGGCATAGCTGTGGAGGGAGGGGTTCTTTTGTGCCCAAGAACCCCCTCCCATCTTGCTTTCATTATTTCATTATTTTCCATACAAAATTTTTATGCATCCAGACAAAATGATCGGCTTTCTTTAGTGAAACTCCCATTTCCCAGTTTTGGCTGTGCCCCTATCCTGTAGTTCCCTCCTGATTGTCTATTTGTCTACCTCTCTTTTTCCTTCTTAGCTTAACAGATACACTCAAGGGAACTCCTGGTCCATCTGATACCCCCCTTGTTCTTCACGGTGACACCCTCCTTTAAAAAGAAAATCTTGCCTGCTCCTTTCCTCTCAGACCTATCCTGTTGACATAGCTAGAATGCTCATTCTTGGTGCCCTATGATTTTTTCTTTCCTCACTACATCTTTCTGAGTGCCTCTAACTTAAAGACTTGCAAGTACATCAGACTCTCAGGATAGTCAATTTACTGAGGATGATTCTTATATAACTTACATTCAAGTTGCAAGTTTTGCCCTCTGTGCTACCTTGCTCCATCTGGGGGTGTACTACTCTTGTGCTACCCAGCTCAGCTATTTGTTTCTTGGTGAACCCATGCATCTAACTTCTGCTGCTAGTGACCCACAGAAATCATTTGATAATACTGTCTTCAGTTTTATTGCTATGCAGATGACATTCAGCTACACCTGTCCTTTGCCTCTGGGGAGATAGATGCCATCAATGTGCTGAAGAGAAACTTAGCTGATAGCACTGACTGGATGGCCGCCAGCTGACTTAGACTGAATCCTGACAAAAGTGCTACTGGTGGATGCGGGTGCTCAGAGTGTAGCTGATTTGAAGAGAATGGCATCTTGATTACAATTGGGCACCACTTGTCTTATACCCAGGGATAGAGTGAGAACTCTGGGTGCCATCATGGACAACAGGTATATGCTAGAACATTAGGTGCTGACCTTTTTCCATGGTGGATTTTTTCATTTTAGAAATATCACCTGGATTAAGCCATACCTGAGTCCTGAAGACCTAAAGACACTGGTACATGTATTCTTAACATCTAGATTGGACTACTGTAATACTAATTACCTGTGGCTATGTAGAATGCTTCTGCTAGACTGGTGACTGGAGCTTCTCACTCCGAAAATATCACTCTAGTACTGCAGACATTGCACTGGCTGCCTGTCAGGTGGTGTATTTTCTTCAAGATAGGTTTGTTAATATATAAAGCTCAATTCAGTCTGGACCCAGGCTGCCTGAAAGAGCTCATCTATCCACACACTCTGGACTGCCCTTTTTGTTCTTTGGAGGTGGGCCTCTGGAAAGTCTCTAGGTCCTGGCTCAAGCTATTGGAGACTGGGTATTCACAGTAGCAGTGCCCACATTATGAAACCAGCTGCTATGGGATCTTAGGAAGACTTCTTCTGTTAAAGTATTTAAGAGGAGGTTGAAATGCTATCTTCTTTCTCAGGATTTTCCATCTCTTTAATGAATGCTTTGACATTGTTGCCACTGAGATTATGTATATAAACCATAACTATGTATAATCCCTGTATTTTGATGTTGATATGCTGTGCTGTATTGCATTTTGTTTCAAGGTGTCCAGAGCCTCTGGGATTGGGTGCTGGGCACCAAATAAATAAGTAAATAACTACTATTACTACTACTACTGCTACTAACACACACACGCACACTTATTTACGTATGTATTTCTTTATTCTTTATTCCTTCATTCATTCTTTTATAATCAGATAAAGACCAGTGTGTGAAAGAAACTGTTTATGGGGGTACCCTGAGATGCAGAACCCTTTTACATATGAGAGTATGGTTATAAAGGGCAACGCAAACGATGGCAAACTATCACCTGGGCATTCTCACATGAACAGCGGTGATACTGTAGGTGATCCTTCAGTCTGCTTTTAAAGGACTGAATAGTTTAGGTTGCCTTATTTATAAAGGCAATGAGTGTCAGAATTTGGTAGCCAGAAGTCTGAATGAGCATTGCCCTATGCTAGTTTTGCATATCACAATCTTTGGAGGATTGTTTACAACCAATCTCTTTTCCCATGTTCTAATTTGAGATTTCAACAACTTACCCAGGCATTGTGGAACTGATACCCTAATTTGGAAAATAAAATTGTAAAACAGAACATTTAGTCTTTAGTCTAGGGAACCCCAGTTTATGTATTTGTAAATGTTATAGTGATGAGCCCTGTTTTCTGCTTCAAGGGCAAACATTCCAATCTGGTTGTATAACACCCTAATCCTGCCCATTTCTTTTTCAGCACAAAATGTGAATAACACCATTCTGTTATTCAGTAGTGAAAGAAAGTTATGATTAGCAATAGCCAATCATGCCTCTCTCACTAGAAATCCTTTTATTACATACAGTAGGTCAGAAGGGGTTGCCTTATTCAAGGGCAGCCTAGGTTGTCACTGGTCCCCTGGGATTAGCAGGCCAGGGAGCTAGATGGGGGGGTGGCTAGGAGCCTCAGAGGAGGGCTTATCAGGCAAAAGGGGATGAGGAGGGAATGGGGTTGGGGGACGATGAGGTCACAGGAAAGCAAGTTCATGAAGGGGGAAGGACTAGGCCAGGTGAGGTGGCAAATGGCCATTGGGGGTAGGCTAGGCAGGGGAGAGGCTAAAGGGGGTAGAAAAGGGGCTGCAGAGAGAGGAATCACCCTCTTTTCTGCAACAGTTTTCAGGAGATCCCACTCACCCACCCAAATAAAGTAAGGGGAAAAAAGGAGGATGGGTTGCCAGCTGAGGGCAACAGGAAACTTCACAGGATGGTTGGTTGCTGTTGATAGCAACAGGTATGTGAAGTGGTGAGAGGTGAGGCTTGGCCGAAGGAGGCCAGCCAGGCAGAAGGGAAACAAATGGGGCTCAGCCAGAATGAGGTATGGCAGGGCAGGGGAGGGCTCTCCATGGGGCAGTCACCCCAGAGGGGGTAGGGCTGGGGAGCAGATGGGACACCTGAACCAAGACAGATGATCCAGGATGAAGAGCCATTGGGTCAGCACACCTGAGCCAATGAGAAAGAAAATATTCAGTCATGTAAATAAAGGTGTAACCCCAATGTTGTTTGTAAATAAATGGAAATGTAGAAGAATTTGTTGTGGTATGGGAGAATGCATTTTAAAGGAATACAATGATGAATTGTATTGAAAAATATACAGTGTCTACCCAATAACATTTCAGTGGTTAAACCAAGATGAGGGTGTGAGTGTGGCTGATTTCAGGGGCTCCAGGTTACAAGTTTTCTATGTATTTTTGCTTATTAGCTGCTATATGTGATTCAAATAGGTTAGAGATTGTATATCTAGGTATTTGAAACTTTTGGCAGTTTCCAGTTTTGGTACCCTCTGGACCCGAGAGTTATATGTATCACTCACACAGTGAGATAAATTCCAGTTGACTTATGCACTGTAATAATATCAAAGTGATATACACATGGTGCATACGTCAGCACCTGATATCAACAGAGTGCATACATCAGAAAACCCCATGCATACTCAGCCTCATGTTCTTAACAGGCAATCAACATAATCACACTACATACAGAACACCTGACATAATTAACAAACACAGTGGAGTACTCACACAAACTCCGTGCTGACCTTCACATTGCACACATCACAAACCGCATCAGAACAAAGACCAAACCTGCAAAACAAACAAAATAAAGATACAAATATAATCCTACTGTTTACAACATGGAAAAAACCGCAAAAGGCAGTAACATTCAACCAAAGACATTCCAGAGCAAACTGAGTCTGAAGAAACAAGTAACAATAGTAGACATACAGCATGAAATATGGGAAATTGCTCCCAATTTGCAAATGATGCCAAACTGCTACTTGATCAAGATACTGACCACAAAATTAAAATACAACAGGTACAGGACACAAAACCTAAAAAAAAAAAACACAAAAACAAACTGCAGTGGATTCCAAATTCATAGATCAATTCATAAACAGTGCCAAAACTGACAACACTCACTGAAAAACAGAAGATGTAAATACAATCCAAAGCTTTATCACTGATGACATGGGCATTTTAGATTTGGTACATAACATTCCTGCTGACCGTTTAGATCCAATATTATGTGAATATTTTATTACCTGCCAAAAAAAGGATGGCGTGAATATGAACCCATCAGCTTAAGATCAAAATTCCAAAGCCTAGAACTGTACTTTAAGGAAATTCAGTACCCTGACTCATTGTCTACCTCTCTGAAGTTCCTAAAAACCAGACAGGTACTACTATCTAAACAAAAGTAACTCAAACAGCAAGGCAAGGGGAGCAAACCCCAAGCCGCTGATGAGATTACAGACACAATTCTGCAACAACTATACAAACATGATATTATGGGACCTAACAATCCCGAATCTCTACTAAACTTTATGTGGCTCACAGTCACAATGCACTTCAGCATCAGAGGAAACACAGAAACTCAAAATCTCAAGTGGGGAGACATTATCTTGTGCACAAACGAGAGAAACATACACTATTTAGAATACAAAAAACAAAGACAAACAAAGACGAGAACCGGATCAAACCCGAAAGATATTTGCATCCTCAAAGGCAGATCCTATGTAATTCAAGGGGTGAAAAAATGCCCTGTGAAGAATTACATCTCCTATTGAAGTAAAAAGTCTGACAAATGCAACTACGATGATACACCATTCTTTCTAGCAATAAATCATACTCCCCGAGCAAATTACCCCATCCAGTGGTACAAAAATCTACCACTGGATATCAACACAATAAGCAAAATAGTAAAAAATATGATTCAAAAAACAGGCATCAAAAGTGGAGGTTGACTCACAAATCACTCAATAAGGAAGCAACTTCTACAAAGGTTGTGTGACAGTAACATCCCACCCACAGACATAATACAAGTCTCCGGGCACAAAAAGGTGCAATCCTTGAATGAACGTTATAAACTAAATCCAAAAAAGCAGCAAACGATTTCTCACATCCTCAGCAACAATGAAGAGCCTACTCCATCTACATCCACAGCAAGTTACACTCCCATGTCTTCCACGTCAATGGCAACTCACACTGAGAAATGCAACAAAACCTTTACCCCAATCTGGCAAGAAGGACTATCAGCCTGTTTCCACCACCCCACCATAACAGCAAAAAACATTACCTTCAATATCATTCAAGGCATACATTCATAGAACAAAAAAAAGGTATATCTCCCTGTACAAAACTATATACTAACCATTGCCTTTTCTCTCTCCTAACAGGACAACAACATGACACCAAACCCGAAGAAATGAGCCAGAATGATTTCATCAGATTCCAACTCAGAGTAACATAAATATCTACTGCCTTCTCTCAAAGATGCCATGGAAGTACTTGAAGTTTCAGACTCTCTGGTGAAGTGAACCAGCAGTTGACAAAGGGAAACCTGTTGTACTGTACAGTAATCCGGTGACAAAAACTGGTGCAATAAAATAAAATGACCTGTGGCACAAAGCACAAAATTAATCACTATGATTCAAACAAAATAAATATATTACAAATATACCCCTAAAACGAATAAATCCCCTGAAACACCAATGATACTGCACGCCACATGAACACAGAAATCCCGACCCCAACATCCGAAAACACCAATAACAATGCACGCAAACACATGCATAATGACACAAACCAATCACAGCAGAGCACAGCAATCCCATTCAAAACTACAACCAATGAAAACCCACAAACAACACTCACCCACACAAGCATACAAGACTGAGAACAGCCACCACACATACAAATAACTACATAATATCACGGAATGAACCTCATAAATGAGCAAAAAAGCCTGTTATATAAATAGAATACATGATGGTCTGGTCTAAGATATAGCAAATATCTACACCTGTGAACAGTGATCTTGCGTATCATTTGTGGCTCCCCCACTTATGAGACATCCCAAGGTCACTGTTCACTCGTGTTGATATTTACCATATCACACTCCAGACCATAATGTATCCCCTATTTATATACAAAGTCACACATACCCTCATAATGCAAAGCATCATGGGCTGCATATGCAAATCACCACAAAATATTATGCTGGTTCAACTTTATGCAGAAATGCATGGTGTATATATTCATATTTATTGCAAAATACTCCATTACTGCATCAGCTAGAGTTTTTTTTTTTTTTTTTTGAAATTTAAGTTTATTGGTTTAAAGATAATACAACCAAAAAACCATAATGATTAAGGTAACAAACCAGTAAACCCAAATCAACCCCTCCCCACCCTCCCTTTAATCAATATAATAAACATTAAGGCACATCCAAGATTAAGACAACATAAAAATATCTATCTATCAATCTATGTGCCAAAAGATAAACCCCCCCACCCTCCCCTCCCCAAGGTGCACCCGCTAAAACCATAAGCTAACAGTTCTTAACATCTGGATATCACTCCTATTAAACAGCCCATCTACTATTCGGATTCACCATCCAAGTTATACTAAGGAAAACATGACTTAATATCACCATAAGTCGGGTATACTGAGATAGCAGCTATTACACTATATAATGTGAGGTCCAGGGTTAAGTCACCATACTTATCCTAAGGTAAGCAAAGAGACTGAAGCTTTACCCCATCTTCTATAAAATGAGTCCATACGGTTCTTATAACTGGCAATCAAATTTTCAGACTGAAGATATGACACCAACTCCTTTAGCCAGTCCGCATAGGATAGGACCAATTGATCCTTCCAGTGCCGTAAAACCAACTTTTTGACTGCCATAGATATCAGAGCCATATGGTACCTCACGCCCACACTGTCTATTGGAGAAAATCACCCAGTACACAAATTCCTGGGGAGAAAAATCTGCTCAGACACAGAGGGGATCTAGGGTCTCCCGGATCAAAGTCCACAAAGGGCAACCTTGATACATTCCCAAAAATATGAATTAAAGTGCCCTCATCTTGAGAGCACCTGAAACACACTGGGACAGGAATCAGCTTATGTTGAAAAGCTTGACCGAGTAAAGTATAGGTTATTAGCAATATTGTATTGAACTAAACGAAACCTGTCCTGCATGTGATACCTGTGTAGGTTAGGCCAATAGGATCTCCAGGGTGGTACTTCCTCGGGAAGAAGATGCATCCAGACCGGAGGACCACCCACCTCCTCCCCAGCATTAAAAGTCAGGAGGTAGGAGTATATCTGCGAAATGGAGTGGGGTTGGGACACCAGCAGAATAATATTGAAGAAAAAGGGGTGAACTGCAGATTGTTTAAACACCGCTCCAAACTTACTGTTCAGCAAATGCCAGAGCTGAAACACCTTGAAAATCTCTCGACTTGGGATATCAAATCTGGTTAAAATATCACTTGATGTGAGAAAGAAGCCTGGTTGTACAGATGCTCAACCCTAGAATCTTTAAGTTGTGGGAGCCAGGTTGTTCCCTAACCAAGAACCCCTAGAATAATATTAGGGTTAAAGAAATCTGCCCTAAGTCCGTATGGTTAGAGATCCGGAAAGACCTATGGAATTGGGCCCAGACTTTAAGAGAAGTTGCCACCGTATCGTCCAAGATCAATCGTGAGAGGGTTTTCGGGGTAAGATAAGGGAGAGTAAATATATCAAATTTAAGCTCAGAGAGGAAAGCCGATTCTACCTGAAGCCAAATTGGGGAAGGGCTTCCAGGCTCCACAGAGAACCACCTACCCAACTTGGATAGGTGAACCGCCCAGTAATATAACTGAAAGTTCGGAAGTCTTAAGCCTCCTTTATCTTTGGGACGTGACAGAGAGGCGTATGAACATCGCACCCCTTTCCCTCTCCAAATGAAAGTGGAAAACAAACTATGAAGCTGCTGAGAAAAGGAAAGAGGAAGCCAAAGGTTGGTAAGGTTCAGTGGGTAAAAAATCCGGGGAAGAATGTTCATCTTGATAATATTAATTCTACCCCACAGAGAAATAGGAAGGGATGCCCAACGTTGCAAATCTTGAGTAATCGAGTCTCTGATCTTAATTAAATTCAATTTTTTGAGCAGTAGCAGATCCGTAGAGAAGTGGATCCCTAAATATTTAATTGATTTGGAAGCCCATCTCATACCAAAAGAAGAGAAACATCTCTTAAAGATATAATGATTTAAGGGAAAGATCTCACATTTCGAAATATTTAATTTATAACCGGAGAGGGAACTAAACTGTTTGATAATGTCGAGGGCTGCGTCTAATGATGCTACCGGGTCTGACAGATGTAGAAGAACATCATTCGTGACCTGAAAGAACTAACTCCGATTATGCAATCCGACCCTCTTACGGAGGGAGGACTTAAGACTAATCAATAGGGGCTCTAAGTATAAATTAAATAATAAAGGAGAGAGAGGGCAGCCCTGCCTAGTGCTGGCAAGAAGACTGAAAGAGGGGGATAAAACCCCATTGCAAAAAATTTTTGCAGAGGGGCATCTATAAAATACCGAATCAGGTTCAAAAAGGAGTCGGAAGCCCATTTCTTCCATGACGGTCCATAAAAGGTCCAATCAACCCGATCAAATGCTTTTCAGCATCTAAAGAAACTAAAACTAATGGCTCGAAACCGATCGGGCATGTTGCGAGATATGCGATAAAGTCCTCAGATGGTCAGCTGCTGATCTTCCGGAGACAAATCCTGCCTGTTCAGGGCTCAAAAGCTTCATCCAGACCTTTTAATCCTCTCAGCAAGTATTTTGGCTAATATCTTAACATCAGTAGTTCTGAAGAGAAATGGGACGGTAGCTAGCTGGGTCAGAAGGGTCCTTATCCACTTTAGGAATTAAAACTATAGTGGCCTCAAACAAAGTCGATCAAGATCCACTGCAACCGGAAGGTAATTATATAATTTAAGCAAAATGGGAACTAAGTCTTTGGCAAAACCTTGTAGAAGTTCGCTGGGAATCCATCTGGGCCGGTGCTTTGTCCGAGCCAGAGAGGCAATAATGTTCGGACCTCTTTAGCTGAAATAGGAGCCAATAAGCTCGCTTGTTGGGCCTCCAGTATACTCGGGACACCAATACCTCTAACATAATTGCTGACCTCTAGCCTCATATGAGATGTCGGAGAGGACTGTAGAGATTGGAATAGTATTCCCTAAAGATCTGAGCAACTCTCTGGGCAGGAAACAATACTTCCAGATGAGGAAACCAGGGAGGAATAAGCCTTGAACCTTCTATCCTACGTAGCGCAGGGCCAATAATTTACGGACTTCTCACCAAGATCAATGTATTTAGCCTGTGTCCTAACCAGACAATTTCTCTTTTTCTTTCAGAAGGTTCGAGTATTCAGTCTTAACTGAAAGGAGCTCTTTAAGGTCCGAAACCGAAGAAGTCGAGGGAGTACCTACCTTCTAACTCCCTAATCCTACCCACCAACTCTAACGACTTAGCCAGCGGTTTTTTTTCCTAAGGAGGCCATCTTGATAAGGTCACCTCTAAGGTAACACTTTAAAGCTCCCATATCATGTCCACTCTAGAGTGAGTCCATGTTATCAGCCAAAAGAGAGCGAAATTTTAGCTCTCATCTCCGAAACACAATGCCGGTCCTTTAATAATTGTGTATTTAATCTCCACATGGAGTCTCGAGAATAATCAGGACTTGAAGAAAGGTGTAACCAAACCAGCGCATGATCTGACACTATAATCGGCTCTATACCAGATAAAGACACACTCGGGAGAGAGGATAAACTAACTAATATCATATCCAATCTTGATTTAGTGCCATGTGACTGGGATTGGAAAGAAAAGGCCCGACAAGACGGATTGGCAATACGCCATGGATCACCTAAACCTAACATTGAAACCATTTCACAGAGAGCCTTCTGGGCCGGGGAGGGCGCATGCCTGTCCAGGGGCTCTCTATCCAATGACGAGGGGAAAGGCACATTCCAGTCCCCCCCAACACATATTGAGTTGGCAAAAAACCAGCCAGTCTGTCTGTCAATTTCATGAAAAATTCAGGATTACCTCCCACCGGTCCGTATACCGAACCTAGAACTACATTCACTCCGTTCAAGCTCCCTTTAACTAGAATGAATCTCCCCTCTGGGTCTGAGCATACCAAATCCATGGTAAACAAGACATGTCGTTTGATGAGAATCGCCACCCCTTTACTAAAATGAGAATTCCCAGCCAGGTAAACTTGGGAAAACCCAGACCGAGAAAGCAGCTTAGCTTCATCTCTGCCTAAATGTGTTTCTTGCAAGAACAAAATGTCCGTGCGGAGCAGGGAGCAATGATTAAAACCTGCAGACGCTTGACCCGATCCCTGAGCCCTCTCACATTCCAGGATGCTATTTTGACGATACTCATGGCCATTTTAACTTTATCTCACAGCAATGGGATATCCAGAGAAATAAGCCCAACATACTATAGCAGGGTGCACCTCCCTTATAAAAGTTCGAAACCCATTGCACGAAACCTTCCCTCCTTCCCTATACAAGCATACCCCAAACCCGGACGAATATTAGATGCAACATCAACATGTACCCCCTCCCCCATACCCCCAACCCCAGATTCTAAAATGATTTAACAGGCTAACCATCCTAAAAAGGCCCCCAGACAGGACTGTTGTACTCAATGCTATATTTAACAACATAGACCTTCCCCTCCAGAACACCCCAAAATACAAACCCACAAAAAACTATGTACAAATGGGGGTTCGCACAGCCATAGACCAAAAACAATCTAATACTCCAAATTATGAACCCACCAACCCCAAATGCGAATCTCGAACCCCTGAGCCAAAAAGGTGAAAGCAAGATGTTGTCAAAATCCAAACTCCCTCAGCATGGATATAACCCTCATAATTATCAACCAACCCCTACTATCAGTTGGCCAGGGCAGAATTAGCTACCCCCACACACGCCTCGTGATCCCACATCCAGCATGTAGATTCACCAAGCCTCCCCATAGCCGCCCGCCCTCCGCCCCCACATACCATTATTACAAGGAGTTGAGAAACCTCAGAAAGGGGTAAGGGAGGAAAACTGATAGAAATACCTAAACCTCCCAAGCCCCAATATCAGCCATTCTCTAGGTGGCCTTCCCCAGACAGCTCACAACAGACCTCCCACCCTCAATAATCTAATAGGTCACCTACCCAGACCATCTCCAGATGAGGAAACAGGAAAAGTGCCAGCACCACCACTCCAGCAAGGACACAAGGTGGCTCTCGGAGATTCGTGATTGCGGTTTGCCGTTTCCCAGGGGCCCATATTAGCGTAGTACCATTACTGGTCCGCCTCCCAAAAATTCCCTCCGGAAACCACTCCCGGAAAAAACGTTCCGCCCCAGCATATACACGCAACAGGGCCGACCATGGAACCCGGCCCAGACCTAGCGACCATCTTGCCCACCTACCCGGTCCATCGAGTGGAAGAGCCCGCAGAGAGGGTTCAAACAGCCAGACCAGACCAGAGGAAAGACCACCACAGGCACAGCACAAAGGTAGGTGACGAGAGGGATGGGAGAGGGTGACACAGAAGGTCAGGGGGGATGTCACGACGACCAACAAAATCAAAGACAAAACATACTAAACACAAAGGGAACATTAAGAACAGGCATTAATACAGTCTCCGAAAGTCTTTTGGGTAGTTTTCAGCCGGATCCCTTAAACAGGTCAGGCAGTCTGCTAGTAAGCTCCTTGTGGGCCGCTTCAGGGGTGTTGAAACTCGTGGCTGAGCCTCCTACAGTCACTTTTAGGGTTGGGATAAATCATTCTGAAAGGTATAGCTGCTGCGATGAGCTTCTGGACTATTTGGTGATACTGCTGCCCTCTTCTCCCGTATTTCCTTGGGAAGGTCCTGGGCAATCCGAGATCCTCAGGTACCCACAGAACTTCCTTGAGCTCTCGGGCCTTCGCATACACATGCTGCCTTTCCAGGTAACTTAAAAATTTGATAATAATTGGGCGTGGAGAGGCCCCAGCTGTAGGTCGAGGGCGCAGCGAACGATGAGCCCTTTCAAGATGGTATAAGGCATTTATGGGAGATGGGCCCACTATCTTCACAAAAAACTTCTGCAAGAAGGCCATAAGGTCTGGGCCTTCTTCCATCTCTGGAAGACCTATTTTAAGCAAATTATTTCTACGGTTTCGCCCCTCTAGGTCCTCAGTCTTGAGTTGGAGTTTCTTCACTTGTTGCTTTAAATCAGCTATCTCCATTTCAGCCCTGGATCTCCAGTTTTCAACAGAAGCCACCTTAACCTCCACATCAGAGACCTTTTACCAACATCCGAGAGGTCGCCTCCGAAGATTTAAGCTCCCCTGTAAGATCAACAAGCAGCTCTTTCAGAGGTGCAAGTTCCTGGAGGAATTTATCCTCCAATAGCAGCGTAGGCTGAGGTGTTTTATCACTTCCACGATCCGGCCTAGCTGGGGCCTGGTTTCTCTGTTTCTTTGCGGCCTTCTCAGGGGAAGCTGGAGGAGTGTGCTTGGAGAGGGCCTGCCTTGAATCCACCTCCATCACGCTCCGGTTAAGGCTTAAAAGTCCAATACTAGAATTCTTATCAGTAGCAGAGAGTTACAGCACTTACTTTTTAGCTTTATTTCTAAAGAAAACGCATCCAAATGCACTTACAATTGCAGATTAGGCGGCCACAGGGGGGAGCTCAGGATTTCAGCTGCTGCTCAGATGGATGCCATCACATGACCCCTCCATCAGCTAGAATTCCTATTACAGCAACAAAAGTATGGAACTTTGGTGTAAGGGTTCCCAACCCTACCACTCACCTTACCCACCCTCCCACCCTCCATACACCAACAGGCGGGTTGCAAAAAGCTGAGATGGTACAGTATAGACAATGGGGTAAGAGTTAGGCCCGATGACCCTAAGGCACACACCGATGCCTGTTTGAGTGTGGAGTGTGTTGGAGGGGGTATGATTGGGAACCCTAACACTGAATTTCCATACTTTTCTCACTGTAATGGGAACCCTAACTGATGTATTAATGGAATTTTTTTACAATTAATTTCCTTACTTTTTGAGATAGTATAATAGTATCCTTATTTTACTGTGTGAGCACAGGCTCCTTTGGACCCGACACTTCAATCCCTCCATAGATGCGAGTATGTATGTAGGTGTGGAACAACAGTGACCAGATTGTTAGCATAGTCATCTTATTACCCTGCCTCATGTCCCCAGTACAGAGAAATTGCGAAATGCAAGGCAAAACGTAATTATGCAAAATTGCAACGCCATTCTGTGCCACAGATATGAAAACACGTTTCGGGCAGGATGTGAAAAATGACAGCTGTACTGTTCATGTGGTGGTGTGAAAAAAATGGCTATGTTAAAAATCTAGCTGCAAAATGTTGAAAAGTACCAGTGTCATGCACGTGTATCTACTCTAAACCTCCACTCGCACTTAGCCACTGAACTTTGTTCTGCTCCTTGTACCATTTTTTATTGTACTGTAATGATCTTATCCCTGCATCTTCTCACAGACTGCAATCTCTGGAATTTTTGATGCAGCTTTTATGTATTTCATTTTGTGTTATTGTTAGTGCTAGTACCTATGTTACCACTTGCATGCTTCATTTCTATTGTAAATTAATTGCACCATGTATTTAATGTTATCTGTGCCACTATGGTAAATTCAATTGTATCCTGTATTTTATGTCATCTGTGCCACTTCTGTAGCCCAGGTCGTGCCTGAAAATAGTCCTTGGATCAGTGCACTTACCCAGTTACCAAAGACTTAAATAAATAAATAATTAAATAAATTCAATGGACGCATATAACTTGGGCATTTTTATGAATTCTTTCACCAAATTTTCAACGTGGCCTTTTTGGGACCCCACCTCATAGGTGCTGGCACTGCCATTTTGATAATTGGTCCTGAAAGGTGTTTTCATGCAGCAAACGTGACACTCCATACCACAGGTGCGGAAACATGTTTGGGGCAGGATGTGAAAAATTACAGCTGTACTGTTCATGAGGTAGTGTGAAAAAACAGCAATATAGAAAATTTGGAGTGTAAATATTAAAAATTGCTGAACTTATGAGTGTGTGTAGAAAGATTTCAATGACCATGCATAATTTTTTGGGATTTTTTTGGTATTTTTGTACAAAATTTTCCACGTGGGCTTTTTGAGACTCCACCTCATGAGCACTGGCCCTGTCATTTCTTTACTTAGTGCTGAAAGGTGATTTTTCACAGCAACCACTAAATCACCTTATGGGTCCAATTAAAGAAACAAGAATGACAGTGTTCATGTGGTGGGGTCCCAAAAAGCCCATGTTGAAAATTTGGAAATCAAAATAATGAAAAATGGCTGAGATATCAACATTAGTTCAAAACGCCATTGACAGCCATCATATGGCACTTACCTTGATTCTTCAGTTTGCAGTTCTGCTTTGAATAGTGCAGACATGTCCCGGTCCATAGAAGATATTCTCCAGTGGTTAGTATAGGGCAAAGGGGAGGGGGTGGGGCGGTGAGTTGCTCAGCAGTTGGCTTGGGATGGGTAGGGGGAATGATGAGGGACTGTTTTCCTTTTTGCAGGCTTAATTTTGTCAATCTGTGGTGACATTGGGGGTGGGTCCCCCAGTGTCCCACACTGATGTGGGAACAGTATTTAATATCTGGGGACACTGGGAGTTGGCTCCCCGATGTCCCACACTGGTGGGGGTCTTACAGTGCTGACAGGGGGATTGGGCACCCCCATCAGCAAATATATTAAAATAAAAGTTTTGGGACACTGGGAGTGGACTCCGCAGTGCCCTACACTGGCGGGGGAGGGGGGAAGGAGGCTTACATTGCAGACAGGGGAATAAGGCATCCCACTGTTGGCAAATTCAAAAAACATTTTTCGGGACATTGGGAGTGTGCTCCCCAGTCTCCCACAGTGGCGGGGGGGGGCTTACAGTGCCAACAGCAAGATTGGGCACCCTGCTGTTGGCAAAATATATTTTTATAATAATTTAACATTCCTTGGCCCCCTTCCCCTTAAACTGAGTAAAATGGTGAATAAAGGTCTTTTTTATGGAAACACTAACAGGTGTTTACCTAAACGGAGTAGAGGAATCCAATTCTGCCCTTATTTTTTGTTAAAAATGGCCAGAAGAGTTTTTTTTTTCCCTTGGGCCGAATCCTCTATTCTCCAACAGGAGGTCAGCCCATTGCCTGCTATCCACCCACCTATGTCCAGGCTTACTCCCCCCTGGGCTGGTGTCATGGGAGAGGGCCCCCCAGTGAGCATTGGTGGTAGTGGGGATGGCCATGGAGCTGGGCTTCATGCCAGAGGGCCGGTATTTTGGTGTGCAGGCTAGAGCCCTGGGGGTGGGGACATGCAATGACAGACAACGTCCGCTCCACCCCCCAATGTATTGGCACTGACTGCAGTGGCATCCCAGACTCCTCCAGGGTCCAGGAAGCAACAGACACACAATCCCCACCGCCAGGAGAAGGAGAGCAGTCCAAAGAATGCTCAATCCTTCTCCCCCTGGCCAGACCTCCGACTTCCCTGGTTTGTTCCTGAACCTGGGTCGTCGGTATCATAAGCAGAAATCCAACTGCAGCGCCGGCAGGCTGGCTGAGGTTTTGTTTCGTTACAGGGGCCTGTGTTTTTTCCTGTTAAAGTGGTGCCTCAGATTTGGGGCAGTTTTCATGAAAAGTGCCACAAATTTGCAACAATTTTCATGCAACAGTGCTGTTAGTTGCACGAAAATGGCTACAAATTTGCGGCAGTTTCAAAAAAGTAGTGCCGCAAATTTGTGACACTACCAATGGCTGAATGCAAAAAACATATTTCTGGCCAGTATTTAAAAAAAAGTAATGCCAGAATTGTGTTCCTCTGGCCCTGATTAGGTAAACACAACTTTTGGTGTTCACAAAGGGGCACAATTTTTTGAATTACAGCAGTTTTTACCCATCGCTAACTGAAAACAAGATGGCGGCAGCACAACACTACTAAACCCATCTGTGGCAGTAAAAAGTGCTTTCATGAAAGCAAAAGGTGCCTTTGCATGGCACATCTATTTTTTCCCATAGACTATAATGGGAAACTTTAAAGTTTAATAACTTTTGAATGGATTAATATTTTTTCAACAAACCTTCAAAAGACACATCTGCAGCCCAGACCCCATATACCCCAACAATTTCAGACCAGACTCCAAAGCTGTTTCGGAGATGTGGCCGAGCAAATAATTTGCACCTAAATGGTAAATTTCACATTTTGTGGCACTCCGCAGCTTTGCAACTGCACCACCGACCAGAATGAAATTTGCCAGATCAAGAGATCCATAATACCAGACAGTGCACAAAATATTTTGGGCACATCGGTCATATGGTTGCAAAGTTATTAAAGTGCAAAAGTTTGGGTTTAACATAGAAGTGGCTGAGCAATTGTAATTTTAGTGGCACTACTGTGCCAATATAAGATATATAAACATATACATATATATAAGGGATATGCAGCGGTTCAGTGTGTGATAATGCATTTATCTTGTACAGTTTCCAGTGACCTCAAGTAACCTCACGAGTGTCGAAGGCACGAGTGAGAGTTACCTAGAGGTCACTGAAACTGTACAAATAATGCATTATCACACACTGAACCGCCGTATATATTCCATTTATGTAATAGGTTTAGATGTTGTGTGAACATTTTGATTTTGGTAGGTGTAAATAATTTGTCAAAAAAGGGAAAAGAAAATTTAATTTTATGCTGTTTTTTGCTAATTATAAAAAAACAAAATGGTATCTATAAATGAAACACCACTCATTTTGTAGATATTTTTGAGCTGAACATTTTTCATGCTCACAGTACCATGCTATAATTTTTTGTTTTAAAGTTATTTATATTTGTTTGTCAAAAAAGTTAACAAAAAATTACATTTTCTTCTGTTTTCTTGCTAATCATATACAATATACAGGGTTTATATAAATGAAACAGTATTCAATTTGTAGATAATTTTGTGCTGAACAATTTTCGTGCTCACAGTACCATGTTATCTTTTTTCGTTTTTAAGTTATTGACATTTAAATATGGTTAGTACTGCTTCTGAGGTCGAACATTCTAAATGAATTCTGAAAAGAACTGTGTAGATAAATGAGCTAGTGATGTAGTTACTGTGTGAATAAATGGGTGATGATGTAGTTACTATGTGGATAAATAAATTTATTACCATAGTAGCGAAGATAAATGGTTTTATTCTACAATTTTTATCCTGACCCCAGTTGCATAAATATATATATATATGTAATATATGGATTGTTAAAATAATACCCCCAAAAAGCATATGAAAAAATCCCTGTAATATCCTAGTTAGTCCCGTAATACTATACTTCCGGCCCAATAATACTATACTTCCGGCCCAATAATACTATACTTCCGGTGCTCGTAATAGTATCGTTGGGATCACTGACGCGACTACTGTCTAAACATGTTTTTTTTGTTTATTTCTGAGAGAAAGAAGTGGGGACGGGAATGGGAGCGGGGTGTGAGTGAGGAGCAAGAAGCAAGATTCGGAGTCTAACTCTGCAGACCACAGCTCCATATAGCCGAAACAAGTAAGAAGTTGAAAATTCCTCAGATCCATATATTACAAAATAACAAACAGTTTCTGGTGTTTCAAGGCAGAAATGCCATCTGAGGGTTTGGGGACACAAGAAACCTCTCGAGCTTGGCCTCGAGGTTTCTTGTGTCCCTAACTCTCGATGGAATTACTGCCTTGTAATACACCAGAACCTATCTATTATTCTATTTATGTACACATCATATATATATATATATATATATATATATATATATTACATATGAAACTGCCAGTAGAAACGAGCCTTAAGGTCCATTAAGTCTGCTCGGATGCGCAGTTAGCCTCACTAGGTCACAGCTGTCCTACCCCCCTCCACCTCTCTCCCCTCTGGCAAATTCTCAATACTACTTACCCATATACCCCTCATGCCCTGTCCAATGCCCTTTTGAAAGCACCCACCATCCTACATGATACCACCTCCTCCAGTAGACTATTCCATTTCGATACCACCCTTTCCGTAAAATAATGCCTCCTCATCTCTCTCTCTCTCCTAAATCTGCCCCCCTCTAATCATAGCCCTTGCCCTCTGGTGTCCCCTCCCTTCTCTTCCTCAGCCTAAATAACCCCTCTGTGCCAGTTTTGTTTAACCCATTCAGATACTTGAATGTTTCAATCATATCCCCCTGATCCCTCCTCTCCTCCAGGGTGTACAAACTCAGATGCCTCAGTCTGTCCTCATAGAGTTTACCTTCCATACCCTTTATAATTTTTGTCACCCTACACTGCACCCCCAGCAGCCTGATATCCTTCTTCAGATATGGCCACCAGAACTGCATGCAGTACTCTTAAGTGTGGCCTGACTAACAATCTGTAGAGGGACAGGATCACATCCTTATGTCTGGAGGAGATGCCCCTTACAATACACCCCAGCATCTTGTTAGCCTTGGCTGCAGCCTTTCTGCACTGGGAAGATTTGTTCATGATCTCTGTTATCGTCATTCCCAGATCCTTCTCTTCCTCATTGACCCCTAGTCTCATCCCACCCAGTATTCCCTCACCTGGAAGTGTGTAACCTTGCACTTCTTTGCATTGAAGCCCAGTTGCCACTTCGCTGACCACTCCTCCAGTTTGGTTAGGTCCCCCTGTAGCTCTTTCCACCTCTCTTCATCATCCACTACAGCTCCCATCTTGCTATTGTCTGCAAACAGACTGATCCTGCTCCTAACTCCATGTGAGATATCCGATATGAACAGCCCAAACAATACTGGACCCAGCACAGAGCCCTGTGGCACCACACTTATCACAGGCCTAGGTGTTGACAGTCTCCCCTCATCTACCACAATTTGCTGCATCTCCTTCAGCTAATTCTTGATCCAATAAGCCATCTTCACCCCCACCCCCTCAGATCTTTGTTTCCCCCCAGCTGCCCATGAGGCACTGAATCAAAGGCCTTGCTGAAGTCCAAATATAGGTAATCAATTGTATGGCCCCTATCCAGTTCTTTTGTTACCCAGTGATAGTACTCTATCCAGATAGAGAACCTTCCGGAGGAGGTTGTAGAGTCAAAATCAGTGGTGGAATTCAAGCATGCATGGGACAGTCATAAGGCCATTCTAGGGGGTTGGGGTAGGAAGAAGTAGGCTGCTGGTTAACTAGGATCTGCAGCTTATCCAGTAGGTAGGGAAATGGGCAGACTGGGTGGGCCAAGCGGTCCTTATCTGCTGTCAAATTCTATGTTTCTATGTTTCTATTAAGTTTGTCTGGCAAGATTGCCCTAAGACAAACTCATGCTGCTACCCATCCTGGAGGCCATTTACCTCAAGAAATGTCACCAATTTCTCCTTCAGGATTTCTTCTATAAGGTTACCCGCTATGAAAGTGAGACTAATATAGTTTCCTGGCTCGTCCCTTGGGCCACTTTTGTGGATAGTCACCACATGAGCCATCCTCCAGTCCTGCGGCATGCATTCTTTGTCCAGGGATGTGTTGAACAGGTCTGTCAGGAGTCTGGACAACACCCTCACCATCTCCCTCAGCACCCTAGGGTGAATGCTATCAGGACCTATATTTATATATATTTATGTAATACCAGTGTGGATAAATTCTTGGCAAATATCTTTGATATCTGCAGGGTCCTCAGACCTACAGTGAGGATATCATGTTTATCCTCACTGTAGGTCATTTATCCACACACTAGGTCACTGAGAGTCACTATCAGCACTTAGCCAGAAAACAAGCATAAATTGCAGGAAACCAGAGCTCACACTCCATGCAGAGCTCCAAATACACTCACTCACTCACGGGCCAGCTCCAACCCAGAACCTCTTCAGTGTGAAACCAGCATTTGCACTGAAAGGTTTTTTTCTCGCTTACAGCTTCCATACAGCAATAAAACAACCAGCAAACAAAACCGCGAACATGGCATATAAAATCACACAGGGCAGTCAATACCTCCCTCCTTTTCAAGCCCTGAATTCCACTCCATACCTCACAGTGCCTTTATACCTGGCAAGAACATCCTCTGCAGTCCAAAGGATCTCCAAAGAAAAGGCAGGATCAACCAGATAGAGAACACTTTAAAAATAAACTGGGGAGCAGCAAAATAAAACAAAAAACAAGCATTTGTCAATGCTGAATGTTGTCGCGCTGGCATTGGCTTTGGTAGTGCAGTGCGGAAACATATTTTGGACAGGATGTGAAAAATGACAGCTGTACTGTTCATAAGGAGTTGTAAAAAAATGGCAGTGTTGAAAATGTGGCATGAAAATATTGCAAGTTTGCAAAGTTACAAGGGTGCATGGGAAATGAGCAAGACACGCTTGTAACACAGTCATTTTATGGACTTTGAGCACCACATTTTCAACATAGGCATTTTAGTACCTCTGCTCATATACAGTGCCACTGTCACTTCCTCAAACTGTCCCAAAAAGTGATTTCACACAGCGACCGCATTATTCTGCGCCGGACGTGTGAAAACACGTTTCGGGCAGGATATGTAAAATGAGAGCTATACTGTTCATCAAGAGGTGTGAAAAAATGCCAATGGTGAAAATCCAGAGTGAAAATATTACAAATGCACAACGTTACTAGCGTGCATGCAAACTGTGCAACGCACGCTCGTAACTCAGTCATTTTATGGAGTATCGTCACCAAATTTTCAACATAGGCATTTTCGGACTTCTGCTCATGAACAGAGTCACTATCATTTTCGTAATCTGCCCCGAACACTGATTTCCCACAGCGACCGCGCTATTGTGCGCCAGAAGAGCTGAAACACATTTCGGCCAGGATGTGAAAAATGTCAGCTATACTGTTCACAAGGAGGTTAAGAAAAATGACAATGTTGAAAATCTGGCATGAAAATATTGTGAATTCGTGAAGTTACAAGCGTGCTTAGCAACTGAGCAACGCACGCTCATAAAACAGCCATTTTTTGGATTTTTTCCACCAAATTTGCAACATAGGCTTTTTGAGAGCTCACCTCATGAACACTGCCACTGTCCTTGTATTAATTTGTCCCAAAAGGTGATTCCACGCAGTGACTGCGAAATCACCTTTCGGGACCGTTTAACGTCATAACAGTGCCAGGATTCATGAGGAGGGGTCTCAAAAACCCCATGTTGAAAATTTGGTGCAAAAATCCAAAAAATGCCCAAGATATACATCAAAGTTGAAAATCCCTATTTATTCTATTATACAGCTTACCAGCATTTCCTCAGTTTGCAGTCAGCTTTGAAGAGTTCAGACGTGTTCCCGGTCCACCGAAGATTGTCGCGCCGAGCTCCGGAGGTAAGTATGGGGTGAGGGGTGGGGGAGGCAGGGTGCGCAGTGGGTGGGTGTGGGTGGTGGAGAGGGTAGGGAGACTATGAGGGACGGTTTTCTGTTTACAGGTATTAAAAAACACAATGCAGACGGTTTCTTTTTTTACAGGTGTTTTTTTTGGGATATAGTTAATGGGGATTGGGCACCCTGTCAGCACATAGGAGTGGGGGACACTAGCTGAGGGAGATTAGGCACCCCCTCAGCACAGAAGAAGGGGGAGACATCATGCCAACGGGGAATGGGCTCACCCATCAGCACATTAAAGTGGGAAAGGGGAAGGATGGATGCCGATGGGGATTGGGCACCCCCATTGGCAAACAACAAAACCAGGGGGGTGCATGAGCCGAGGGGGATTGGGAACTTCTCAACAAGCAAAAAAGGAGGGTGGACACATTATGCCCACTTCCCGTCAGCACATACATGAGGGGCAGGGTAAGCCAGCCGGGGAATTGGGAATCCCCAAAGTCGTCAGTTTAGAGGCCACTGTGCCACCATGTTTGTAGCTGGTGAAGCACGTAGGAAGGTCCGCTGCATGTGATGAGCTTTGCCCGGATTGCAGCAGACCTTTCCTCAGATGTGCTCACCACATTATGTATGCATGGTGTGGTGTCAGCATGCAGGCTGATTGGGGAATGAGGGACGCACCTACTGGTGCATGCTCTGCATTCGCCCAACAGCGACCATGCCTCCAAATCTCCACTTCCACAAGATGTTGGCTGCGTAAGCGTGCCAACATAAAAAGTACTGCATGGCAACCTGGCTCCCTCAGTAAGCGGGAGATTCACCTCCATGTTTGATAAACCAGCTCAGCCCGCCCGCACAAAACTGTGGTCAATCAAATGTCACGTTGGCAAGGAGATCACGTAGGGACCCTAGCAACCATGCTAGCATCTCCACCTACTGGAAATATTGACTGAATACTGTGAGAAAAAATGATAAAAACATATATGGAAAAACTATTACAATGACTACGAAAAAAGGAAAAAATGTTATTCAGCATTACATTAATGATATATGTAATGGGTCTAGTGGAAATATCACTGATATTTCCCCTTGTGCAGTTTGACCTTGTGACCTCATTCATGGCTCCGCCACTCATGAGATCATAACTGCACTTGGGGGAAATATCAGTGATATTTCCACTAGACCCATTGCATATTATATATATATATATATATATATATATACATACACACACACATATATCTATATTTATGTATATATATATATATATATATATATATACATATATATACTGTAAATATATATATATATATATATATACACACACATATCTTAACACACATATTCAGTAAGTAATGAATATGTTCCCAGCATGCCATATGCCTGTCATGCATTGTATAGCGTGGGACAAACTGAGGGATATCTTAAGGAGGGGGAATTTTGCTAAGGATCATGAGGCAGTGTCCTATGATGATTTTCTGGGGAAATCCATGGGTATAGGGTTCCTGATATAGCTGTGCAGAATGTTTTAAATCTGCTTCCCCCAGAATTCAACAGATTTTGGGGAATTCCACCCAATTCTGTGGAATTCTGTCAGAAGCAAAAGTCCAAAATTCCAAAAGCAGAATAATAACAGTGGCATAATATTATACAGTTTGGCCCGGATATTTAGATTGTGCCTGACAGTGGCGCAAGTGTGGGCGCAGTGCAACTGGGATGCGTCGGGGCCAGGACCAGGTGATATTCAACAGTGAAGTGCCATGGCGCAGCACCGTTGAATATGGCACTCACTGTGCATGGCGCAGTGGCACTGCACCAGTGCAAGCCACAGATAGGGAGCACGGGGATGTGCCAATGCAAACACAGTTGCGCTGGGCTCATCACCTGTGATATTCAGCAGAGGCATGCAAATTAAGCCATAATACATGCAAGGTGCAAATGGGACCATTTGCATGTCAGTATGGCCCCATTTGCATGCCTTGCGCAGGGCAGCCCGGTGACTTGCTCCTGGCGCCTTGCACAGACTGACGTGTGCACAGTGGGGGTCCTGGGGCATTCCCCACTGCACAGCCATGATCATGGTAATCCACTGTAGAATGGCTCCCTTGTGGTCTAGTTGACCCCCCCACCTCCTGATTCCCCAATAGATGTCACTTAAATCATTCCCTGGTAGTCTAGTGGTCACCCCTCCCTCCTGAATCCCTGATCATGGGAAATCACTATAATACAATTCCCTTGTGATCCAGTGGCACCCCCCACCCCTTCCACCTATATGGGACTCTTTCCCACCTCTCCCCCTGTCATTGGTGGGTGGCTGCAACCCACCCGATACCACCTGGCTGCCACCAAATAGCAGGTACAGTATGGGCTGTAAGCCCATTGGTCCACACTGTGGACCAATGGGCTTACAGCCCATACTATCTAGCTGTCATTCGGGTGGGATGGCTGGGCAGTATGCTGGTGGGCTGCAGCCGCCTGCCGATGATGGGGAGCGGGTGACAAGGGTCCTGTATGGGTGGGAGGGGTGGGGGGTGCCACTGGATCACCAGGGATTGAATGAAAACATTTATCGGGGAATCGGAGGGAAGGGGGTCCAATAAACTACCAAGGAATGATTTATGGGACATCTATCAGGAATTGGGAGGGAGGGGAACCACTAGACCACCAGGGTGATGTGGATGCTTGTGGAGGGTGTTCTGGGTGGGTGGGTGGCCACCCACAGCTGGCAGCTGCTGTGTTGCACCCTGCAATACAGCAGCCCACCTGTGGGTGGCCAGGAGTTGTTCCACCACTTCATGGGCTCAACTCTGAGGCCCCCTGTGTGGCACAATGCAGGGTTGTGGCAGCATATGTGCATCCTGGACTGAATATCGGGATGTGCCGCATATGCATGGGCACACCCCCTGCATCTGCACCGCATACACTTATATTGCACCTTGGTGCATCAGGATTTGTGCTGCACCGTGCAGCCTTTTCAATATCTCACCGGGGCGCAATGCAAGGTTGCCCTGGAGCAACTCTGTTGTGCCATGAGCAACTCCTTTGAATATCTGAGCCTTTATGTAAACCATAAATTCAGCTTCCCCAAACTGTGAAATACGGCTGTTTTTAAACAGCCCTTAGATTGTCACAATTTGTGGTGATCTAGGGCTCCAGGTCCGTCAGGGACCATGCACCCAATTTTGTAAAAAATAGGGGTCCCTGTGCCAAAAACCAGGAGTTTCCACACCTGCATGCTAGGCCCAAACACTTGGCACACCCTTGGGAATTGCCACAAGGATCCAACCCCCAACCCTGCGCAACACTAGAGGGGTTTGGATGGTTGGGGAGATGGTGAAACATACCTGTGAGGAGGGGCCCGGGGGTAGAAGGGGCACAAGTGATGGCATGGGGGAGTTGGAGAGATGGTGGGCATGCGAGGGAGTGAGGCAGTACCCAGTTGGAGTGCCATTTATATAGCTATAAAGCCACTGGGGAGTTACAGGGACAAACAGTGTTATGACCCCAGGTGGGGACAGCCCTGGCAGCAGCCCAGACTGCTGTGCCCACCTGGGGCCATTGACTTAATAGCTATATGAACTGCACCCCCTTCTGGATGCAACATCACTCTTTCACATGCCCACCATCTTCCCTACTCCCGTTATGGCACCCCATGCCCCTTCTGCCCCCAGACCCCACTTGCAGAGCCTCTCCAATTCACCACATTGTGTGGCACTGGCACAAGGCACTTAGACAGCCTCATGGCTGGTCTAAGTTGAGCCCCCTGCTGCATCCATGGCAGGGCTTCCATAATATTAAAAAAGGGGATGGTACAGCCCCACCATGGTGCAAGCCCTTTTGCAACCTGGCACACCCTGTTGTATGTCACAAGGGTGGTACAGTGCCAGTTTGGCACAGCAGCTCCCCTTTTTGATGCAGACTGCATTTGAAAGTTGGGAGAGCTTCATCTTTTTGGTGCAAGGTGTCACTTGCATCATTTATGTTTAATGCAGACACCTTGTGTCATTCCTCAGACTTTGAAAATCGAGCCCATAATGTTCCGGGGTTTACATAATTAATGAAATATTATTCTGCAGTTTACATAGAAATGCTTTATAAATTCCACAGAATTAAAAAAAAAGAATTTCTAAAAAGCATTTTGGAAGCAGAATTGCCATTCTGCAGAGTTTTGCTGTCAGAGTTCTGCATTCCACATATCTCTGGTTCTTGCCAAATGTACAGGAGCTGGCAGTGGCCCATTCTGGAAAACTATACTGTATACTCAGCAAGATCCTTTACTTTGGACCCAAAAAGAGAGAGAGAGGAGTGCACTTCCTAATACAAGGCCCTCAAAGCTTTCAGTTTTGTATTAAAAAAACATGAAAAAAACTCAATAAAAATGTGATTAAAATAATATTTAAAATGTTGAAAGTATGCAGTCACTCCCCCAATAGTCTTATGCCCATCAGTGAGATGGGACTTTAAAACAAGAACAGGAAAAGGGTTTTACTGAAATATGTTTTCTTCGCTAAACAAAAATCCTAACTGCCACTCTTTATGCTTAGGGTGTTTTGACAATCTCTTAAAATAATAATAACAAAACTATTTTTATTTCCTACAGTCGTTACATCAACAATTTTTTGGGGTGGTATTAAGTATATGTCTATAGTCGTATAGAGTGCTTTTCTATTTAAATCTATCCTTATATTCTTCATAAGTCTCTCTACAAATGGAGATGGAATTATGATGGCCCCTCTGGGCCAAATATTAGTCTCTCCCTCTCTGTTAAAGATTATATTTTAGTGCAGGAAAAACATGAGATAGATCAACATGAAAAGGCAATTATGTTTGTAAGTATGCCTTTTCATATTTATGCCTAACTTACTGAGAGCTTTGATGATGTTTCCTGAGAATCTGTAAAATGATTCCACTGAAATTCCAGACACAACATAATGGGCACAGAGTGAGCAGTGAGATATATTGTGCTTTTTTCCTGCACTGTCCTCTTAATTTGTAGTTTCAGCAGACACTCTCCATTCACAGAGGCTTGAGGTAGCCTGTAGATTGGCTCCATCTGTCACAAATCTATTGTAAGCCACCAATAGTATTGGTAGCCCACTTCAATTGCAAATGTGACCATGCTTTTGACTGTTTATAAAAAAAAAAAAAATAAGAAAAAAAGTCCTTATACTGTTTGCATCCTGTTGTTATCCTTTTGGGGTGCCAAGAGCTGCTTAACTTCCTTTTTTTCTTAAATAAAATGTTTTCTTCTCAGCAATGTGCAGGCAGGTTTATCAACCCTGACCCTGCTAACCCCGACTGACTGCCACTTCCACGGTACTTACTGCACCAAAGTTCTCCCTTGGATTGCCCCCCTTGGGGTCAAACAGGGAAGACCATCCCCCAAGAAGACAAATCCAGATCTAGTCTGGTGTTCCGTGTTAGTGGCATGGGTCAGGGATAAGCATGCAGGCCAACTGCCCCAGAACACAAATCCAGATCTAGTCTAGTATTCCAGGGTAGTGGCATCAGTCAGGGATAAGCATGCAGGGCTTCATGAAGCCTGCATGTCTTTTCCCTTTTCTGGTTCCTCCCATCCTCTGCCATAGACAGGCTTTAGTGCATATCATGTGCAGGCGCACACTTGCTATGCCAAATGGCTTTCCCCTCCCTTCGATGCCACCCACACCTGCAGTACCACCAGGCCTCCACCTGGTGCCAGTCAAGGTTGGGGCTGAGAAACCTCCCTTCCCAGTAGAGGAGAGAAGTCCATCAGATGCTCAATGCTCTTCCTTCCACCCCACCAACCCCCAGCAGCTGGAGTCTGTTTCCAAGTTCAGGTCGCTAGCATGATGGGTGGTAGTGCTACCAGCGTGCCACTCAGCCATCCAGCTGCTTATTCTCCCACCTTGTATGTAGAAGTTGAAGATCAGCACAGCACAGTTTTGAGGCATTCCTCACACATAGGACATTTACAGTCTCATGACAATGGTAGAATAGCCTCAGTATATTGGGCTCAGATTCATAATTCCCTACAATGCACCTGTGATGCAAGCATTTGTGAAGAAGAGCTCGTACTAGAGCTGTTGGAATGTGGATGTCCACCAGCAGAATTTGTGCAGAACAGAACTTCTGCTTCTGAAATGCTTTTTGGAATAAATTTTTAATTTTGCAAATTTTCCAAAAAGAATCTATGTTAACCGTGAAATAATAGTCTGCAGATCTTGTAATCTGCAGTTATTGCATGGTTTGTGGAAATGAATCCATGGATGACATGCACTGTGGAATACGATTCTGCAATTAACATTCCACTGTCAGAATATCAAAATTCCACTTCTGATGGAATTCCACAGAATTAGATGGAATTTCTGAAACTCCACGAAATTCTGGCAGAAGTTGAATTTGAAATGTTTGCACAACTCTAGTTCATTCCTTTGTTGGGCCAATGGACTGTTCAAATGTCTAAAATTGCATACTCCCAATAATGTTTGTCATTGTACTGAGTTATGTTTGCTACATCTCCTGTAACCCTGTCCTCAAGGTCGTGCCTCACAATGAGCCTCAGCTCAGTGTGCCTTTCCTGATCACCGGTTTTCAAATAAATACATAAATATTGGGGATTATGTAATTTAGTATTTCTTTGATAAATGGCTTTGTTATCATTGTCCTTCCCAAGTGTAACCCTTGCCACAATACTTTTGTGCTAGGGTTCTTTGACTTTAAGTTAAAACTTCTGAGACATTAACTCTTCACCCGGGCATCTTCAGTTCTTATCACTGCACACCATAAAATTTAGGAACGTAGGTAATCGGGCTAAGAGAAATTGCATATGCGATATTCTGCTTTACATAAGTGATAGGAAAAGTGCATTCGTAAGAAAACTAAAATTGGTTGTCAGCCCTTGGGGTGCAAGATGTTGGATGAGACTAAGCTAAGGATGGTGCCTTGTTTTATATATTTGGGTTTGGAACTAAATAGTACACTGTCATCTTCTGCCCAATAGATAATTAAGGCTGCATATTCTTGTTTGGGTGTACTATCTTGCATTTACAGTACAGCTGTTTAAATATGGATTCCAGTAAAATGGCAGCTCAGAGTTTGATGATATTCTCAGTTGATTATGGCATATTAATATATTTTGTAGCAAAGTATACTGTGCTACCCATGATAAGGGTACTCTGCAACAACAGTCGTCACTTTACCTTGAATGCGTATCGAAGATTTCATCATTGTATTTTCTGTGACAAATTAAAATAATGTCTTTTTAGATATACTATGTGTAACTGCAATGCTATATGCTGTATGGGCTGATGTGTTGTGTAGGGAAATCCATACACTTCAAAATAGGGCTTGGCAAAATGTATCTTCTGCCAGCAGAATTCAGGCAAAATGCTGATTTCACTGCAATGAAACTTCGCAACATTTTTGTGAAAATTGTACAAAATTTTGCCAAAATTTTGATTTTGGTTATTTTCATCTAATTTTATAAGTTTTTGTCTGAATTGCACCACATTTTGTACTCTAACATTTCCAATGCTCATACAGACAGGTTTTACATTTCAGTTATATGTCTTTAAAGACGACTGAGTGTAAGCCTCCAACCTTTCAGAAATTGCATTATTAAAGTAAACAACTACATAAACTAACAGTTACTGTACACATTTCACCAAATGTGGTAAGTTGACTTTACCATGGCCCATTCATATGTGTGCCAAATTTCAGATCTCTAGCTTTAAAAGTGACTACGTTATAAGCCTCCAAACCATCCGAAATTTCAAAATTACATTTCACAATTATGTAAACTGCAGAATTTTAAGCCCCTGTAAATTTAAAACTAGAGAAAGGAATATCATCAATGTTGTAAGGTTCACTGACCCTAAATATTAGGCTTTAAGGAAACTCCTGTGGCTCAGCATCAGAGCGTCATGCTGCCATGCTGACAGACCGGGTTCTGAAGTGAGCCTGGGAAGTTGCGTTGGGAGGCAGGCCATGGCTAAAACAAACAATTTACATAACCATTACTTCTCTGTTTAGTCATTTCCATAACTCTTCCCAAGAAAGTATGTATATAAATTTTAAATTATCTAGCTACAAAGGTGGCTAAGTTGTAAGCATGTAAATATTTTCAGAAATTTTCACATGAATATTACATTTCCAGAATTTGAGCCCCATATATCTTCTCCACCCTTCATTCAAGTGTTATGAAAAATGGCATGCTTTTAGGGTACATACCAGACAATAGGCATGCCACATTGTAGACCTTTAGCTGTAACATGGACTATGTTATGGCCAGTTATAGAAGTTTGGAAAATCACCCCCCCCCCAAAAGAAATGTTGAAATTTCACAGATTTTTTTGAAAATTCCTCAAACTCTGAATTTTCAAATGTTGCCCAGCTCTACTCCAAAATATTTGTTCTGCTATAACTACAGACATTCATACTACAGCAGAATGACTTTTTTTGTTCTGCTGTAGTAGCTACGTCACAGCACAATGCTCCATCCCAATCAGCTGTTTGTAATTGCGCTACTGCTGTTGTTGCTAGATTGAAGCATGCAATCAGTACCATTTAGAAACAATGGAATTTTGAGCTGGACTTAAAAAAAATATAAAGCAAACTGTGATGAAGGGTGGGAGGTGGGAGCGAGAGGTGGTGGTAGCTAATAATGGCAGTGCAGTTGGAGGTAATGGATTTTCAGGGGATATGAATGATCCATGTCCAGTCTGAAAAATGTTTTAAAAAATCCCAACTAATAAGTCACAGTACCTTTTTGCTTTCCCATACAATATATAAAATAAGGTATGGAAAGCAATACACAGCAAGGCCATTTGCACACCTCGTGGTTATCATGATGACAGGAACCTCTCAAGCTTCACTCTCGAGGTCGCACTATCATCATGGTAACCACTCAGTGGAAAACAGCCTTGTTGGTATGGTTTCCCATACATTCTTCTGTACACCTTTTCTGTGGAAAATATTTTCTGATATGAGCCCAGGGTCTATAAGAGATGTATTTAGGGTAGTTTCTTCCCACTAATATACAAGGTCCTCAGATCAATTGTTTTTAGAGTTTCTTTGTAGAAAGTTTTTGCATACAAACATATGGAAATGCTAGCAGAAACAGGCCATTTTGGTCTATCTAGTCTGCTCAGGATTGCAGCTCTCAGATGAATATGTAGGAGCTGCCCCCCTGCCACATAGAATCTTCCTCCTCCTCCTTTTCAACTCCCCTACTCATCTTCCCACCCTTTAAATCTCTCCCTTTCACTCTGTCCCAATCTTTTTGAAGCTGTCTACTGTTTGCAATTATACTAGCTCTTCTGGTAGCTCATTCCATTTACACACCACCCTTTCTGTGAAAAAGTGCTTTCTTAGTTCCCTTTTGAATCTTCCTTCCACTAATTTAAGAATGTGCCCCCTAGTGGACCCATTCCCCTTGAGATTGAAGATGCGTTTTGTACTAACCTTGTTTATACCATTAAGGTACTTAAAGGTTTTCATCATATCCTCCCCTCTCTCTCTTCTGACCTCTGGGGAATACGTGTTGCGCACATGCAGCTGTTCCTTATAGGGTTTGTCCTGCAGGCCCCGGATCATCTTGGTTGCCTTTTATTGCACCACCTCCAATAAATTGATGTCCTATTTTAGATATGGGCACCAGAACTGCACACAGTGCTTCATCTGTGGTCTCACTATGGACCTGTACAGTGGCAGAATGACCTCTCTTTTCCTGGAGGTGATTCCTCTGGCAATGCATCCCAACATCTTAGTGACTTTGGTTACTGCTTTAAGGCACTGTGAAGAGTGCTTCAGGTCCATTGTGGTGATTACCCCAGCTGTTTTTTTCTCCTTTAGATCTGGACACTTATACCCCTCCTAGCCAGTAATGGTTCCTTGTGTTCTTAGTTCCCAAGTGCATGATCTTGCACTTCTTGATGTTAAGCCCCAGCTGCCAGATAACTGATCACCATTCGAGCTTAATCAGATTTTCCCTTAGCTCCTGCCTCCCCTCTTCTGAGTCCACTCTCCCACAGAGCTCTGTGTCATCTGCAAATAGGCAGATTTTACCATTGATCCCATCTGCTATGTCATTAATTAAGATATTAAACGACACTGGGCCAAGCACTGAGCCCTGTGGGATCACACTGATTACAGGCATAGGCTTTGAGAGTTCCCACCCTACTACCACCCTCTGACTTCTATCTTGCAGCCAGCTCTTAATCTACCCCATCAGTTTCACCCCAACTCCCAAATCCTGCAACTTACTTAACAGTCTTCCATTTGGCACAGAGTTGAAGGCCTTGCTGGAGTCCAGATACAGGATATCAACTACCTTACCTCTGCCCACAGTCTTTTTGACCCAATCAAAAAAGTCTATCAGGTTGGTCAGCCAGGATCTCCCTGAGACAAACCCATGTTGCATATCATTCTGAAGACCATTAATCACCAGAAAGTTCACTATTCTGTCCTTTAGTATGGCCTCCATTAGTTTGCCTACAATGGAAGTAAGGCTGACTGGTCTCTAGTTAATTGGCTAATCCCTGGGTCCACTTTTGTGTAGAGGCACCACATGTGCCATTCTCCAGTCCTGAGGAGCACACCCTGTTTCAAGTGAGGTGTTAAACAGGTCTGCCAAGGGCTAGCCAGGACTTCCACCAACTCCTTCAGAACTCTGGGGTACATGCCATCCAGTCCTGGAGGTTTTTCCACCCTAAAGGCTTTAAGTCCCTTTAAAATCCTGTCCTCCTGAACTACCCCATCTGTTAACCCCTTCCACTTCCTAAAACCTATTTTTCCCCGTAGCACAGGTCCATCCTTCTCCTTAGTGAAAATCAAACAGAAGTACTTATTTAGGACCTCCACCTGTTCCACACTACTTTCTACCCATCCACCCCTCACTTTAATCTAACAGTCCTGTCCTTGAAACTCATTTTCTTCCTTATGTACTGGAAAAAGGCCTTTTCCCCCACTTTTATCCCCTGAGCTAGTTTTAGTTCCCTTGTGGCCTTTGCTGCCCTGACCGCTCTACCTGAAACATAGAAAACAAAGAAATTGTCAGCAGATAAGGACTGCTAGGCCCATCCAGTCTGCCTGTAGACCCTATACATTTATGCCTCTCTTGACTTCGCTGAGTAGGCCCCTCTATCTTCTTCCTTCAGTGTGTGTTTATACTTATGAAAGACTACCCTCTTTTTCCTCGCCTTTGCTGTCACCTCTTTGCTCAAGCAAATGTTTTTTTTTTGAGCCTGGCTTTCTTGATCTGGACCTTGGTGCACATATTAGTGGCCTCTGTGAGACCCATTTTTATAATGGACCATTTCTGTTCCACTTCCATCTCAGGACTGATTTTAGCAAGATGGCCCTATAGGATTTCACCCATCTTCCTTAAGTCCACTACTTTCGTATTAGTCCTGACTATTTCCTTTCCCAGATTTAAATAGAATCACACTGTGCAGTGTTCGCTGCCTGCAAGAGTGTCTCTCAGCTTAATTTCTTGGACATACTCACCACTGGACAGTACTAGGTCCAGTATGGCTCCATCTCTGGTAGGCTGTGTGATTCCCCACATTAGAAAACTATCATGGAAAGCATCCAGAAGGAATTGTTCCCTGGAACATTTTTGGTCAAATTATTTTTAGTTATCAGTCAGTTAAGGTGTGGGGTGCCATCCCTAATACTTTATTAGAAGCTGGTAGCTATTCACAGTTTAAAAAGCTATAGTTGGTACTTAGTCTCAGTTTAAAAAGCTATAGAAGCTTTTCATCTGGTGGATTGTTCAAAATGTAGTTGTTTTACACAAACTGTTTGTGCTGTGCACTGTATTGTTATGTAAGATCTGGGTTATTTTACGCTAGCAGACACTCTGTATTTTGTGTATGCACCAAGCTCATTCTACAATTCCATTTCTGAAGTCCCAGCTCTAAAGAGAACTGCAGTTTGGGGATGGTGGCCCAGACCCAGAGTGTAATAGCTGGAAACGTTTTTCCATTAAATCAAATGCAGATAGCTTGAGCAGTTCTAGCCTGTTTTCAGGGCTAGCATCAGCTGTGCACGAGGCATCAGAAAGGGTAATTTCATTCACAGAATTAATGCTATTAATTGTGCTGATGTCTTATGCTTGGATCATTTTCAAGGGGAGAGAAGATCGTGGGATAACCAACTTGGAGGCATCAGCTTATGCTGGGATAATGGTAGCTCACTGGAAAACCACAAACGCAATGGACAACTTTGAGATAAAGACGAGCAACATCACCAGGAGAACTTGGAAACATATAATACTGTATTTAGGCAAAGTTTGGCTTATATATTTCAGATAGAATCTGCAATTCTCATCCCCCTTATTTATTACAGAGATGATTTACTTAAAAAAATTGAATCTTTGTTCCTCAAGAACTCATCTGTACCTTTTGCATATTCCCCACTTGTGGTCATAAAATTCAGTTTGTGACATCACAATCATTCCTATGGAAGTAGACTGTGATGACACAACAGAGGATTCTTTTTTTTTGCAATTAAATAAACTTTATTCAAGCTTTAGAAATAAACACAGAGAAAACAAACCCATTAAAAATACAGGCCTATTACAACAAAAAATACCCCCCCCCCCCCAATGTCCACTCACCCGTGATATCAGTCCCTAGGTGACAAATATCTCTAGGTCAAGTGTAAGAACATAACTACAATTTGTAATCCCACCCTTCAACTCCCCCCCCATGGATCATACCACCCCCTCTACCCAAAACCCCAAAGAACCACATTTCTCTGAATACAACAGAGGATTTCAACTTCAAGAGGGGAACATGCCGTAAGGGCAAATTAATTCTAAAGGATTAAGCTACTCTGCAAAACAAAAAAAAGCCACAGTGGGGGGGGAGGGCATTGTGTTACACCTAAGACAACTAAGAAACAAAACAAATAATTGAAGTACACAGGGAGACAGAATTCACCCGCAATTGTAACTCTGCAGTGTACAACACATAATTTAATTTATGAAGTTGCTAAAATGTGCTATTCATAAAAAAAGTGATTTGTAGCAGTGAATAGATAGCAGAAGTTTGTGTAGTAAATCCAGATAGTTTTATACATGTGCCACGTGCCTTGACAGGGATGACACATGATTTAGCACCTTAATAAATTAAAGTATGTATTGCACACTGTAGATCTAGTGTTCACTTGCAGGTGGATTCTATCTGAACAAGTGCTTCATGTATTTGTGTTTTGTCACTCATAACTAAGATCCAGTTTTTGTACAAATTTCCTCTGTGATAAAAAATGGAGGGGGGAAGTCTATAGAAGATACAGTATATGCAATACTAGCTGAATGATGTCAAAATATTAGGGTTTTCAGAGATGTCAGCACCTCTTTAAAATCAGATCCAAGTAGTGCTGAGCTCTATGTCCTGGGAATAAAACCCACTGAGATGGAGAAAATGGATCAATTAGTTGCAGAAATGTATATCTTGAAACCTCAATTAACTAATAATTATACGGTATACTGTATACTAAAGTCACCAAACATAATGCTCAGCCAACTGATTTTGAGTACAAAATTGTGAAAGTCACCATAGAATTTTGTTTATGGCCCTGGTGGGTGATAAACTGCAACTAACTGAATTTATTTATTTTTTTTATTTTACAATTGCTGGCCAGGAAATACACAGTAAGATTAGGCTTGTTTCCAGGTGTGTCCTGGGAGCACAAGGAAGTTATGTGACTTTCTCATGGTCATACAGAATGCAAGTGGTGGTTGTGGGATTCAAACCTAGTTCTCCACATGTGCAGCTCAGTACTCTTAACCTCTATGCCATTCTGACACACAAAGTGGAGATGTGACAAATAGTAGCAGGCATCCAAAGGAATCAATCAATTCAAGTTCAGTTTTCTATGGCATATTTCATACATTTCATCATACACTGCTGTACAGTTACTACATCACAAACAGCAAGTACCATTTATACTATAGTACATTGTCCGGCCCAGTTGAGTACAATGTTTAGAATCCTGATCCTTGTAATTTGAAAAAGATACAAGCGCTGGTGGAGAAAGAGCCTATAGTGGCTACTAGGGATATAAGAGTGAATAACAGCAAACATGTCAGTAAAGGAGACAGAGTTGCTTGGAAGCTGGTTACCTCTCAATCTACTAATTTACGTACCATCTCAGCAGGCTACTTTGGGCCAAATAAACAGAATACAACCACTGCAACCTCTGGATCCATGCTATTTAGAGAGCAGAAAAAGAACTCCACCACTTCAGGTATCTGAGTGTTTTTTTGCTTTCTTTTTTGCCTGAAGAAGTTACCATTATGACTGCCAGACTTCAAAGTAGCAAAAGAAGAAATAAACCTGTGCTCTGAAAAACCAAGGTTCCCAGAAAAAAAAACTCAATCTGAGCACAAAATTGAAATGGCTGGCTGTGAGTTTCCACATAAAAATGCACCAATAATAGATCAGAGTATGGGCCAGAATTTATCAGAAGCAGAAATGCGTAAAAAAATTAAAATAAATTAGAATGTGTTTGTAAAGTCACTGATATGAACCACAAGGGGGAATTATCCGAAGTGGAACAAACTTTGGGAAATAACTCTGACAGTGAAAATGTACAGACCTCAACAAACAGTAACCTGGGTCCCAGAAAGGAAGAGACCGATAGACTCTGTAATAATACTGAATTAAAAGTACTTAAAGTGACATTGTCAAACCCCTTGGTCCTCAAATTGTCCTCGTTTTCAAAAGCACATTTTATGGTTTCTCATATTCTGTATACTCGGCTGACGTAGCTGGTAGTTTGATTCAGATTCTTTTTTTCTTTTTAAATGTGGAACACAGATTGCTCACTATATTGGTGTTACTGTACAAACAAGCATTTGTCAATGCCAAATGTTGCTTGCTTCTATGTGCTGTTTAGGTATTTGGAAGTCATTGGAGTGCAAATATTGAAAATTTGCGAACTTATGAGCGTGCGTAGGGCACTATGGCATGCGCTAACATTAAAACAGTCATTGTTAGAAATTTTCCTGAAATGTTCAGCATAGCCATTTTAAGACCTCTGGTCATGAACAGTGTCACTGTGATTTTGTTAATATGCCCATACATTGAGTTTGTACACGACTCGTCAATAGCGCCAGGCGGAAAACACATTTTGGGCAGGATGTGAAAAATGACAGCTATACTGCTCATGAGGAGGTGTGGTAAAATGGCAATTTTGAAAATCTGGAGTGAAAATATTGAAAATTTGTGAACTTATGAGCCTGCGTAGGAACTGCACAACGCTCGTAAAACAGTCATTTTTAGGAATTTTTTCACCAAATTGTCAACATAGTCATTTTAAGACCTCTGCTCATGAACAGTGTCACTGTGATTTTCTTAATTTGTCCGCTACATTGATTTCGCACATCGATCAGCGCCATGCGCCATAAAGGCGGAAACACATTTTGGGTGAGATGTGAAAAATGACAGCTGTACTACTCATAAGAAGGTATGGTAAAATGGCAATGTTGAAAATCTGGAGTGAAAATATTGAAATTTCTCGAACTTACGAACCTCGTGAGGAACTCATAACGCATGCTAAGTAAAAACAGTCATTTTGGAATTTTTGGACGAAATTTTTCAACATGGGGTTTTGGGACCCTTCTCATGAATGATGTCACTATCATGGTGGTATTCAGGCCTGAAGGGTGATTTTGCAGTCACTGCACAGTCACTGTGTGAAATCACCCTTCGAGCCGGAATCAACGCCATGGCGATGTATCATTAAAGGGTCCTCAATGTTAAATGAACGAAAATTCCCAAAATACCTGAGATATGCAATAAAGTTGAACCCCTCCTATCTAGCCCATTATACAGCTTACCGGCATTTCCTCAGTTCGCGGTCGGCTTTGAAGAAGCAGAACTTGTTCCCAGTCCACCGAAGATTTCTTGGAGTCCGGAGGTAAGGTATGGGGTGGGGGTGGGGAGCTGGGTGCACAGTGGGAGACTCCAGAATCAGAGAAGGAAGAGACCCAGAATTATATGTTGCTATCCTAATAAATCAACTCTTTTGATAAATCAGTGCCCACTATTTGATACATTTCTATACTGACAAAATGGGTGTAGTAATGTAACTATGAGTTTCCTCAGGGCTCAGCACCTTCAAATATTATCTCTTTTTGTTTCTCTTTATTTAGGTGACTGATGCAAGATAGTAATAGCAGCATTTGGTTAAATTCTTTATAAAGTGTGGACTAGATTTGAAGTTGATGAATATTTAGTAAATATGTCTAGTACAAAGAAAAACTGAACTGTTATTACCTATATGTCCTCTTTTCTTTCTGCCAGTTAACTATTAGATATGTAAAGGGGGATAGGCACTGGTCCTTCACTGTGCTAGTGTGCTATATCTTGAAGAGAAAATTAATATTCTTTGTAAAAACTTGAATGTTACTATGGCTTTAGCTTTGGGATTAGAACAAGAAGGATGGGGGAGGATAGAATGGGAAGCATAAAAGTAAAATATGCAATCAAGCAAAATGGTAGTCACTTTAGAATGTGGTGTGCACTTTACATTACATTACATATTTTCAGGTACAGTGTACACAGGGGCCCAGATATTCAAAAGGGTTGCGCATGGTGCAACAGTGTTGCACCATGCACAACCCACTGATGCCCCCCGGTGCGATATTTAAAAGGAAAAGTCGCCTGCACAAATCCCAATGCACCGGGCGCATCAGTAATGTGCTGTGAATGTATGCAGGCACAGGTGGGGGCGTGCCCATGCATAAACTGCACAGCCCGATATTCAGCCGGGCCATAGAGAGTTATGCAGGCGCAACCCCTACCCGCGCCTGCACAACTTACACTAAAAAGGATCAAGTCGAGGCCACCCACAGGTGAGCTGCCACATTGCAGGGCACAACACAGCAGCTGCCACCTGTGGGTGGCCCTCCACTTGTTCCCGCCGCACCTGGCGGTGCCCCACATGCCCCGATCATGGGCTGAAGTGCCCCCCTGAATAACCTGATCGCGGGCATAATGTAAATCTTCCCCCACCCCGAGTAGCCTGATCATGGGCATAATGTAAAGGCCCCCAGCAGCCCGATTGTGGGGCATATTGTGAGTCCCCCGAGTAGACCCGATCAGCGGGCATAATATAAAGAGTTCCCCACCCCAGTAGCCCGATTAACGGGCATAATATACAGGTTCCCCGACCCCCAGTAGCCGGTCCAGGCGGCATCCTCACCCCATGTCCAGAATCCCTGGTGATCTGGTGGCCCCCACCTCTCCCGCCCATGGAGCCCCACCACCCCGCTCTCCCCATCAGCCAGCAGCACCCACCAGCCTGCCACCCGCTGCCTGCCGATTGACAGCTCGGTAGGGCTGCCGCCCGATGATTCAGGCATGAGCCATCGAGGTAGCCCATACATAAAGTAAAGGTCAGATATGTGAATGAATTACACCATTCACATGTCTGACTGCCTTATGGCGAGCTGGTTGCATGCCCATTGGCTCATGCTCTGAACCACGGGCGGTAACCCCACCGAGCTGTCAGTCGGTGGGCTGCAGGGCGGCAGGCGGTGGGTACTGCCACCGCCGCTGACAGTGGGGAGCGGGTGGTGGGGCCTGTGGGCGGAGGGTGGGGGCCACTAGATCACCAGGATTCTGGACGGGTGAGGATGCCGCCCACGATCGGGCTGCTGGGGTGGCGGCTATATTATGCCCGTGATCGCTGCTGAGGGGACGGAATACTGTTCTGCCCGCGATCGGGCTGCAGGGGCGTCGGTCCCCGATGGCTGCTGCCTGGCACAGTGGCAGGTGCAAGTCATCGGGGATCGGCGCACCTGCATGCTAATGGCATGCAAATGGGGACGTAATTAGATGAAAATGGCCCCCCGTGCACCTTGCATAAATTATGGCCCCATTTGCATGTCACCCTTTGAATATCACAGGTGCTGTGCATGGTGGAATGGACTTGCACCACCGCATATCAATGCTCCACTCTGACCACTTGCACTGGCGCAGTTCCACTGCGCCATGCATGGTGGGTGTGGTTAGGGGGCAATATTCAAAAAAGTTGCGCCATAGTGCAACTCCATTGAATATCGCCCTGGCCACACTCCTGCACAACTATTTTGTGCGGCGCAGGGGCTTGCGCCACAGAATGGCGCAGTTTGAATATCTGGGCCAGGGTTCTCATATAGTATAATTATTATGGGGTACTTAAATAATTATCTTAGAATATAAATGGCTTTAGCAATCTGATAAAAAGAAAAAATATTATTAAATATGCTCAAAACATACTTATGGCTTTCTTTTATAAAAAAATCCAACTAACACTAAGAGAAGCAGAAAAAGTATATAAACTATGGGGCTCAAAGGTTATCATTTATCAATCAATATACATTTCAAAGTCATGCTGGTCTTAAATTCTGCTAAGAAAATGTTTCCATACTAAAATAGAAAAAGCATTTATTAACCCTCAAGGCAGATTTATTATTACATACTGTATATGGAAAATATGTATTTTCACCACCAATATTGTATCACTGGCTTTGTCGGGTGATTAATTTTTGAAATTATCATAATTATCACAGCCATACCTTATTGAGGGTGATAATAACTTAGTGATTAAATCCTGTCATGGATTCCATTTGTAACCCCGGGTTCCCCTTGGGTTACTAGAACCCTATGTAGTTAGTTGGTTTCTAGGTAGGCAGCCTGGGCAGCCAAGAGTCAAACTTCTTGGGCTCCCTTGGAAGCTTCTGCCTGTCATTCTGGGAAGAGGTTCCAAGTGGGAGTGGCTTTCGCAGCAGCATAAGCCATGATAGAATGTTGTTGAGTCAGTTAGTTTCTGCCTCAGAGCAATGCAGTACAACACTGAGTGTTGACTGAGGAGACCCCCAGGACAGGTATCAACTCTCTCCTGACAATTTTCCATCCCTAGCATGGGCACAGAGTAACCATCATTGATTTGCGCTGGCAGCCTGCTCCTGTGCGAGGCCCTGAGGGGGTAAAAAATCTGAAAGGCAATGGGTTCTGTAACCATGAGGAACACATGGGGTCCTTGCCATTTCTGAGAGATTTTTGGTTAGAAAAGCGCTAAAGGTACTAAAAGCTAGCAGTCGCTATTAAGAGCAACTGTCTGGGAGACAAATTTGATCATTTGGTAAAGTAAAGCAATGGGCAGTAGGGCATTGGACAAAGAGCAGTTTAAGACCACAAATACAGGTTGCAGTGATACAAAACACAAAGATGTAGTGGAAAGTTTGGAAATTAAATTGTCAGGCAGAGATTTGGGGAACAAAGACTATGATGCCTGTGTGCGAGGCAGTTAAATAATGCTCAGTATGCAGAGACTCCAAGATGCAGTTTAAACACTGAGTGTAACTGTTGAAATAGCAATTTACCAAATGAAGTCATAAAGAATTTGGACTGTAAAAATGAAATTTTATTTCAAAGTTAAATTGTAAAGAATGAACACAGGGCTGATAGCAAAACTAACTGCCCCCCAAAGAAAAAAAAACTGTCCAGGCATTCAAAAGATCTTTTAATGCAGGAACAATGTGTGTGAGTCAAGGATAAGTGCAATAATCTAAAGCTCAATTCACTGTATATGTTTTCCGCAGCCTCTAGTAAAGATGGAAGGCAGTAATGAGGTGGAAACAGCAATGTGGTAGCCTCAGCATGTGTGCACCTGAGTTGGCCAGGAAGAGAGGGAGCTTGAAAGGCTAGAAGAAGCCAGGGAAAGATCTGGAACACCAGTCAATGTGGTATTACCTGGGTGACCTGCGAATGTTAGCATAGTGTGCTCTTATCGTGGGAGGGACGTCTTTCAAGTATCTCACTGTCGGGCTTGCCGTGAGCTCTATGGACTGAACTCACCTTAAAGGCCCGTCGGGACACAAGTCAGCTGTGCCCTAATCATAGCTGAATGGGTTGGTGATGCAGCACCACCTGAAGGAGAGGATCTTGAGGAGCTTATTGAGGGAATGGTAAAGCAGTTGCTTTGAAGAGCCATCACCTCTGGTTTGGAAGCTAGCTCCCTAGGTGAGGAAGGGCCTGGCAGGAACCAGAGAGGGGAAAAGTATGCATGGGCACCCAGCAAGGTCAAGTAGCAGAGCTGGGGATGAGCATGAAATGGCATTCCCCGGCTGGCCCGTCGGCGCTGTGGTGGGATTTCTGCTTGCGACGCCGGCGACCCGGGTTTGGGAACAGACTCGGGTCACTGGAAGGAGTAAGCTGGGGGGGAGGCGATTGAGGCGCCCTATGGGCTGCTCTCCTTCTCCCAGAGGGAGGGGCTTGATGCTCGAGCACGAGCGATCCCCAGCGGAGGCTGGGAGGTCGCACAGCTACGGCACCACGAAAGACACTTTGGAGGTGGGACAGGGCGTCAGGCGTCATTGCCGCGTCCGCCTCCCGATCTGGAAAAAAAACTGGCTGCGGTCATCCTCTGAAGCCGCCGCTGCTTCAAGTAGCCCCCAGGCCGGCCCTCCAACCTAATACAGGTCCTGCGGGTGTTGGCCCTCACATCCCGTAGCCCCACCGTGGGGGGTAGCCACGGGCTTCGGAGGGCTCGAGGCCGTTCTGGGGGGTGGAAGCCGTCGGCCCGTGACCGGGCGGATACCCTGGATGACCGGGCAGGAGGAGAGAAAAAAAAGAAAATAGAAAAAAAAAAGAAATGGCATTCCCCATCATCATCTCTAGTGGGAGAAGCAGTGGGGCTTGAGGCAGAGCCCAGGGTCCTTGAATTGCATGATGCAATGGAAGAACTTTTAGTCTGGGAGCCGGTCGCTGAGTCCATGAGCAGCCAAGAGTGGGTCCTTTCTGCAGTTGAGTCACCAAAAGGTTCCTGGGGTGACCCAGATGGACGAACTGGGTCCTTTGAGCAGGGCACCTTTAGCAATTCTGGAACAAATGGAAGAGCCAGCCAAAGATTCTGGACTGGGAGAAGAACCCTGAGATACTGTCCAGCTCACTGCCACTAAAGCCACTGCTGACACTTCCTTCTCAGTGGAATTTTACACACCCTTGTCATCCAAAGAATAGGAGGAAGATGGTAGTGTTATGCTAACCTGGGACAAGGATGCCTGGGATTACCAGACTTGGCCACCATCTGACTGAGCTTGGGAGCGTCGTCTACCCAAGAAGATCAAAGAAGAGCAAAAGATCCAAAGAAAGGTGGAGCAGATCTTTGGAGAAGAATATCTGTACCTGCCACGATGGGCCTGGTATGTGACTGAAGACTGCCATGAAGCACAGCTCATGGAAGAGGCATTAGCAATGGCTACAGGCTGAAGACACCTGTGGACTGCCGCAGGAGTGACTAGGCTGAAGAAAAAATACAAAGAGCATATCAAGATGTGGTGGGATGGGCACACTCTGCACATAGATGCAGTGATCTACACAGATAAAGAGGGGAGGCAGGCAGTTCACACTTTGTCTATGAGACATCTGGTTGGCACCGTTGAGCACCATCCTCAGCCTTATTGGTATTCCTGTAAAAATGTACCAGACAGTCCAGGTTAGCACCTCAATGGACCCTGATTACAAAGTTGAATATTCAGGATCCCTGATACTCATGGTATTCGGAAAGTAATATTTGTCCCCTGCACAGCCCCAGTAGGGTCAAGTTTTTTGTTATATATTGTTATGCATGTTTCTGTAGATCGGTCACATCTCCAAGGGGTAATGTGGATAATATGCCAACTTGGTCCTTCTGGACATTCAACCTGGTCATTTTACAGCAGGTGTTGTTTCTTGTACCCAAGGACTCTTGCACTGTTCACCAAATGACAGCCAGAGACACTTTGTCTGGGAAGTCCCAGCCCTGAGGACCTTTCTTCTTAGATGGACTAATATGTTCCCCTTCCCCAGTTTTTAATGTTTATGCTGTTTTGCATAACAATGCAAAAAGGAAAAAAACATTACTAAACTTTTATAACAAAACTTATTTTTACAAAAATTGTAAAGCCAAGTAGTATGTATGTGTGTGCTTTTGCATGCTCTTTTGCAGGTGCAGCTGAAGAAGAAGAACCCGAAGCCTCCACAAAAGCATACATGGGTGCTTCAGGGACTGTTTTAGAATTGTTCTACCAGTGGTTTTAAACGTTTTAACATTCACTGTTATGAATTGTTTTTGAGGTATAAAGTTAGCAATTGCTAGTTTAGGAGATGCATAGAAATCCCTTGTGCATATCCTTAATTCGTGTTAATGTATTTTTACTTTTCAGGTTTGGTGCAGGGCATAGTTTGGGTACCCCTGTAGTGTAGCACAGTGGGTAGTGCCTAGCTAGAGCGTTCACTATTAAGCACCTGGTGGTAGAACCAGGTGAATGCCTGATGGGGGACAGTCTGGTGGTCCCACCAAGGGTGGTAAGTGGTCAGTCCTGTTCCATCAGGAAACCACCTCCAGTAGTCAGATATACTACTGAGGAGGGATCCCATAGTTAGCCATCTTTGGCAGCTCTGGCTGGAGGTAGCAATAGCATGGCTTCCATGTCCTCTGTGGTGACCTGCCTATGCTAGTCACAGGAAGGGGAGAGGGCATATGACCCTCCTCGAAGGGCACCCAGGGAAGGAAGGCCTTGTTGCAGTCCAAAGTCCTTGCTGTGGATAGCAAGGATTCTAATGGCAGTGAGTGGAACCCCCAGTTTCCCATTGAGTTACTAGAACCCTATGTAATTAGTGGGTTTCTAGGTAGGCAGCTTGGACAGCCAAAAGTTAATCTTCCAGGGCTCCCTTGGAAGCTTCTATCAGTCATTCTGGGCTGAGGTTCCAATTGAGAGTGTCTTTCACAGCAGCATAAGCCATGATAGAATGTTACTGACTCAGTTAGTTTCTGCCTTAGAGCAGTGCAGTATAGCTCTGAGTGCTGACTGAGGAGACCCTCAGGAGAGGTGCTAGCTCTCTCCTAACCCTTTTCCATTCCTAGCATGGGCACAAAGTAGCCAGTGTTGAGTCATGGCAGTGGCCTTCTCCTGTGCAAAGCCCCTTAGGGGATGAAAAATCTGAAAGATAATGGGTCCTGTAACCATGAGTAACACATGGGGTCCTTCCCCATTTCTGAAACTTTTGGTTAGAAAAGTGCTGCCCAGTTACTGGAATGGTCAGGTTTTGCCCTCCCATTGAGGAAATTATTGTATGTCTGGACAGTTTTACCTCAGGACAGTTGGAGGACTGTTTTACTGCTCAATTGCTGCCTTCACAGTTATGATTTCATTTGGAAAAGAGTTGCCTGCCGTTTATCTAGAATTTGGAGCTACACTCGTGTCTGACTGGGATATGAGGAGAAAACCTTTTCTCAGTTTGATTAAATTTTACTGGAACAGTTGCTCCCATGTGTGTGGACATGGTCTGCACTAAAAGGCTCTGTGGAGATGGGACTTTGGGAAAAGGGGGAGCCCAGTGTCGCTAACCCTTGGGATATGTCAACCAGGCATTGTTCACCTCCTAGAAAAATTTGAATCTGGTAAACTGTGAACCCAGCATTGTTCACACTCATTTTGGACAAGCTCTGTCCTGTGTCCATAACGTGGAAGAAGAATGGGTGGAAACCCCCTTCTCTGACCCTCAACAGACACATGAACTTGTAGTAAATCACTACTGTTGTGTCTGGACTTTGTGTACCTTCTGCACCTGTAGCTCCAGTGGGCAATTGTCTGTCAGTCCATCGTGTACAGAATGAAACCTACTACTTGGCTTTAGTTCTGCTTGTGGACATTCATCTGCGAGTGAACTGTGTGCTTTAATGGTGTCCTCTAGTGCTATGGCCCTCCCCAGTTTCTGGGTTAAAATATAAATGTTTTTGTGTGCCCTTTGCCCCTGAGAGTTGAGCCAGGGCAAATACACTAGTGTGGGGAGAGTGAGGACTGTTTCCATCAAAGGGTTACACATGGCCACAAACAGAGAACATAATAAAAAATTGCAGCGTTCCTTCTTGGCACAATGAAGAACCTTGCATTAGGTGATTTGGGGGGAATACAGATTGCAGAATCCAAGGAGTTCTCATTTTTCTCCACAAGTATTAAAACATATTCTCATACTGATTTATACAAAGGTTCACAAATCTTGTATCATGATATTATAAATGCAGTTTATGATCCTATTATTATTTCATTCAGACTGTTTGCCTATGAACCTTGTTCTTGCATCCAGGTACACCACCAAACATAGATCCTGGAACCTAGATCCATTATTACTAAAAGAAGGGTAGTTTCAGGAAAAAATCACACAAGAAAATGAAATATTCTTTGAACATGACAAGTAAGAAGATCTATCAATAAACATAACATAGGACACGTATAAAGCATTTCTGTGTGGAATTTGCATAACATGTTCTACTAATAAAAGGAGAAAACAGCCTGAAAATCTTCAACAGTTAGAGAACAAAATAAAAAGGGTTCAAAATTTACATACCCAGTCAAAACATGAAATGCATTTTAAGTTATTGGAAAATTTAAAACATGGATACGATAAAACTGAGAATGAAAAAACTTGAATGATTAATGCTTTTTTCCCCAAAACTAAATATTATTTACAGTCAGATTGCAGCAGCAGGTTACTTACATACATGCTACAAAAAGAGAAATCTGAAAATTAATAACAGAAATGAAAATGGAATTGCAATGGGGCCAGTTATCTGATAGTGAAGAAAAGATGAATGTGGAATTTATGAAATAGTATAATAAACTATACCAAACCCAGGGAGAATCTCTGCCAGGTAAAGTTTATGAAGATATTCCAAAATTAAATGCAAGACAACAGGATTCTTTAGATAAACATATTATATACCTAGAAGCAGACAGGGTTCTTAAAAAATCAAAAACTGGTAAAGGCTTCTGGGATAGATGGCATCTCTACAGACTTCAATAAAACCTTTAGAAAGATTCTGATACCCAGGTTGCTTACACTGTTTAATTCCAAGAAGTGTTCCCTTCTGTTTATGATGAATCCCTCACTGCGGTCATTCCAAAAAAAGCGAAGTAACTGACTCTGTGCCTTTCTTATTGACCTATTTTCCCTGTGATTACAAGATCTTTGCAAAGGTCTCGGCTGCAAGGGTGGAGCAAGTTCTACCATATGTAATAGATTCAGACCACATGGGCCTCATTAAGGGAAGGAGGATATATAATGATATTCAGAATGAAATAAATATACATTATGCAAAGGATCTGAATACAATGGTGGTGTCCCTGGATAAAGAAAAGGCCTTCAATAGAGTTCAAATAATTTCAAAGTTGTATGGGTTCTTTATGAAAAATTTAAAGATGGAAACTCAGGAATTCAAAAATAAGTGGGAGAAAGATCTACAAATTATTATCACAAATGAAAAATCGGATTTGATTTGTACTTCTGGAACTTTGCAATCAGCGCTAGAATAAATCAAATCCAATTCTACATGCTCCATAGAATCTATTACTCTTCTTGTTTACTAAGAGTTTTTCTACTCTTGGTTCCTAATTTCCTTGGCCTCCCAAATCAGTTTTACCCTAGTTATCCACTCCACTAATATACCTTCCTCCAATCCTCCCTTTATCTTCCCACCAATTCTCATCCAATTTGTCTGCCACCTGGACCTGTTTCCACAACTTGTATATACTGTATATCCTCTTCCCCCTACCCCTTATGACGAAGCCTCTTTGGCTGATGTATTCACCCTCCTCTATGTAAGTTTTCCTATCTATTATGTGTGTCTTGGCCTGTCTTACCTAACAGTCTACCTTTACTACCCCTCACTCTCTTGCTTCTAATTGTATTTTTACATGCATTGTACAATGCTGACTTGATGTCTTGTTACATTACTTGCCTATGTTTAACATTGTATATATAGTTTACTTCATATTTAGTTATTGCTGCTTAACAACAATCACTTATGTTTACACTGTTTGTTTAACTCTGATGTGGAACCTATGTAATGAGCTTATTCTCAAAAGGTGTCAGTCCTAGACCACAATAAAATAAATAAAATACATAAATTAATTTCTTTCATCTAGCCGTTCTGTCAAAGGTGCCATGATGATATTGCCACATTGATGCATGTTATGGATCTATTTCCTAATAGTGAGCTATTTGGGGGAAAATATTCTGCTTGATTAATACAATATTAAATATTAGGATGAAAAAAGAAACTGAACTGTGTCTTTTTGGAACTTCATCTTACCAAACTCTTCCGAAAGGACATAGTTTAAGCCTACAACATATGGCACTTCTAAATGTAAGGCACTGTATAGCATAGTCCGGAAAGAACCTATTGCACCCCCATTTGACCTATAGAGGAATTTGATGTTAAAGTGTATGCATCCGGAGAAAAACTTTTATTATGCTAGCAACAATTTAGAGAAACATTGGGAGACTGGCTCCCATTCCAGAATGCAATGGATCAGGGGTGTAGTGTGACTTGTATGTCTATCCTTGAAACCCACTGATTCTGTTTTGAACCTGGTGAATCTGTTAGGTTGAATAGCCCAGTAATCCTGTACTTATAAGATTTTTTTTTATTTCTATAACACACCAAGTAAATATATATGGGAAGTATAACATTTTATGTTTGTATAGTTATAATTACATCTGACGTACTCTTTTGTACTATTTTAGGCATTGCATCAATAATATTTTTTTACCCCCCCAAAAAAAGAGTGAAGTATGTGTGGGCATGGCCATGGAGGGACCTAAATGTAAGAAGGGAAGTCTGTACTGTATGATTTGTTGAGAAGGGACCAGGAGGAGATCACTCAGTAGTGATGTGATTCAGTTCTATCTACATTTATGGGCAAGAAGGCATGATGCAGCATACTGTACACATTGCAACTTCTTGATCAAAGAGCTGGGGCAACTTGAAAGAGTGAGTTACAGAAGTCAATGCAGTAAGGGATGAAAGCATGATTCAGAGTCTGTCTGAGATGAAGTCAAGACAGAATCTGAGTCTGCTAATGTAAAACAAGCATTTGTCAGTGCCGAATGTTTGCTTGCTGGCATTGGCATTGGTAGTGTAGGAGTTACAGAGCTGCATAATAGGAATGGCAGTGAAGTATTGAACTGAAGCCAACCCCACCAGCACCCTGCAGAGACTGACAGGCATTGGGGTGTGCCTTTGGGTCGTCAGGCATAACAGCCATGCCATTTCACCACACCCTACCCTGCAGACACCGACAGGTGTCACGGTGTGCCTTGGGGTCTTTGGCCCTTATGCGCACCCTATTCCATCAGGAAATATGGTGAGATGGGTGCAGTATAGGAAAATGGGGTGAACTTTGGGTCCAAAGAGTCAAAGGCACACCTCGATGCCTCTTAGTGGCTGCAGGGTGTGGGAGGAGGTGGAATGGTATGAGCATTGCAGGTGACAATCCCAAGTCACAGCCCTGATGCCTGTCATTCTCTACAGGGTGGGGCGTTATGGTCGGAAACCCTAACACCTCAGGCATTCATTGGTATTTTCACTCCAAATTTTCAACATGTTTTTTTTGTGACCCCCACCTTGTGAACAGTGGCAATATCAGTTTGTTAGCCGAAAGCTGCTTTTGCACAGCGACTTTGGCATTTGTCACCACAGGTGCAAAAACACATTCCGAACAGTATGTAAAAAATGACAGCTGTACTGTTCATGGGGAGGTGTAAAAATTGGCAATGTTGAAAATCTGCAATGAAAATATTAAAAAAAACTGGTGAAGTCACAAGTGTGCATAGAAACTGTGCAACGCACACCCGTAATGTAATTAATTGGGGATTTTTTACAGCAGATTGTCAACACAGGCATTTTGGAACCTCCGATCATGAACAGTGTCACTGTGATTTTCTTTAATGGTCTCAGACAATGACTTCCCACAGCGACCATGCATTTCTGTGCTGAAAGTGTGAAAACACTTTTCGGCGATGTGAAAAATGACAGCTGTACTGTTCATAAGGAAGTGTGGAAAAATGCCACTGGTGAAAATCTGAACTGAAAATATTACAAATTCATGAACTTACGAGGGTGCATGGAAACTGTACAATGCTCACTCGTAAGACAGTCATTTTATGGACTTTTGTCACCAAATTTTCAACATAGCCATTTTAAGACCGCTGCTCATGACCGGTGTCACTGTAATTTTCTTAATCTGTCCCAAACATTGCTTTGGCACACCGACTGCACCATTGTGTGCTACATGTGCGGAAACACATTTTGGGTGAGATGTGAAAAATGGCAGCTGTACTGCTCATAAGGAAGTGTGGTAAAATGGCAATGTTGAAAACCTGGCATGCAAATATTAAAATTGCAAACTTGCCAGCGCATGAGGAACTGCTCACAGCGCCCTAAAACAGTCATTTTGGGAATTTTTTCACCAAATTTTCAACATAGCCATTTAAAACCTCTGCTCATGAATAGTGTCACTGTGATTTTCTTAATCTGTCCCAAACATTGATTGCATCAACTGCGCCATAGTGCTACATGCTGCGAAAACACATTTTGCGAGATGTGAAAAATGACAGCTGTACTGCTCATAAGAAGGTGTGGTAAAATGGCAATGTTGAAAATCGTGCAAATATCAAAATTTGCGAACTTACGAGCGTGCGTAGGAACTGCTCCACGCACACTCGTGAATCAGTAATTTTTAGGAATTTTTTCACCAAATTTTCAACATAGCCATTTTAAGACCTCTGCTCCTGAACAGTGTCACTGTGATTTTCTTATTGTGTCCAGTACATTGATTTTGCACACCAACTGCACCATTGTGCGCTACATGCGCAGAAACACATTTTCATCGAGATGTGAAAAATGGCAGCTATACTGCTCATAAGAAGGTGTGGTAAAATGGCAATGTTGAAAATCCGTAGTGCAAATATTAAAAATTTGCAAACTTACGAGTATGCGTAGGAACTGTGCAACGCACACTCGTAAAACAGTCATTTTTAGGAATTTTTTCACCAAATTTGCAACATAGGCTTTTTGAGAGCCCACCTTATGAACACTGGCACTTTCATTTTGTTAATCGGTCCTGAAAGGTGATTTCACACAGTGACCATGAAATCACCTTTCAGGTCCAATTAACGCCATGACAGTGACAGAATTCATGAGGAGGGGTCCCAAAAACCCCATGTTGAAAATTTGGTGCCAAAATTCTAAAAAATGCCTGAGATACGCAGCAAAGTTGAAAAAACCTATTTCTTACATTATACAGCTTACCGGCATTTCTTCAGTTCGCGGTCGGCTTTGAAGAGTGCAGACGTGTTCCCGGTCCACTGAAGATCGTCGTGCCAGACTCCGGAGCTAAGTATGGGGTGAGGGTGTGTGTGGGGAGGCAGGGTGCACAGTGGGTAGGTGCGGGTGGGGGCAGGGAGACTGTGAGGGACCGTTTTTTTTATTTACAGGTTTTTTTATTATTAAGACGACGCGGGGCGTTTGCCACGCTGGGTGGGCTCCCAGCATGGCAGCTGGAAAAGCTGTTTGGGGGCTGGGCCACGGGGATTGGGCACCTCCATTGTACAATAAGCTTTTCTTTCACGCTGGGGTGGGCTTCAGCGGCACCTTCAACTTTTGGAGGGGGAGCATGGAGCCGATGGGGATTGGGCACCCCATCAGCTATAACAATCTTTGCCATGCTGGGGTGGACTCCAGCATGGCACCTGCACAACTTTTTGGGGGATTGTGAAGCCCGATGGTGGATTGGGCACCTGTCGGCTATAACAGTGTGTGTGCGTAGGGGGAGGACATGATCACTCAATATGCATGCGTGCGTGTGTGTTGGGAGGGGGAGCGTTGCTCACTGAAGCGGTGCTCTCTCTTTCAACTGTATGGCACTGCATTTTGGATCACCGCACTATGTTTCTTGCACATGCATGCAAGCAAACATAAAAAACAGCTACAAATCTGACTGACCACTTTAACAGATCATGATCTCGTGGTAGTACAGCAGTGGATGTCCAAGACAAATTAGTAAATTGCCTGAAAATGTAGCACAAGCCTAAACAAAAAGATACTGTTTCACAGAATGCAATGGTATGCTTCTTCATGGCAAATTCTTAATAAGCCCTTTCTCACTCAAAGAAGAAACAGTGAAAAGGATACAAGATAGCTACCAGGACATTTATCAAATATATGCAAAAATATCCAGAGGCCAGTAAATCAATGTATTGTCAGATCTACAAAACAAAATGAACTTTGATTACCATACTCTTAACAGAGAGACAGTCAAAATCAATAGGTGTAGATTTATATGAACTGAAAGGCCTGATATTCCTTGATACTAGAGACTGTTACTTGACATACAGTACTTAGCTGGCTTTTGTCCTATGGATTGAAATTGTATTAGATGGTTAAACTCAGCATATATCCCCAGGTCGCCCTCTCCATAGGCAGAAGACATTAGAGTATCAAAACTTTTTAATGATTTTGTTGCTCACCATAGTTTAATTGGCACTTGGAGGAAAATAAACATAAACACAAAGTTTACCTCCTGTTCTAAGTAACATAGTTGCATTACAAGACTGGACTATTGCCTCTTTGGAAAAGAATGAGGACCCCATATTCAGAGACATCTGGCTGCATGCATAAAACAGTGCACCACAAAAAACAACTGGTCTGGCTGGCTCTGGTGTCATATTTAAACAGAATGTGCGATCTAACCTGACCGCACAATCTGTTTGAATATCAGACTCTGGTTGTGCAACACACAGCAAGAGGTGGCCCTGTTTGGTGCAGCACGACAAGGGTGTGGGGCAGATGATCGCTCATATGGGTACAGCGGAGCACACTCTGGTTTGTGCTGTGACCTCCATGGGTGATATTCAGCCCAAACATGCAGAAGAGCCCATTAGGCAGAGCATATTGGGGCCATTTACATGCCCATAATGGGCTTATCTGGATGCACTGCCATGGAGTGCACCAGGCCAGTCCCCCCCCAGCCCCAATCCTTGTAGACATAAACATCCCATCCAGTGTTCCTGGTAGTCTAGTGGTCCCATCTCTCCAGCTCCGATCAATGATATGATTTTAAAATACCTCGCCCCATTTCTCATATCCCTGGTAGGCTAGTGATCCCCCCACTCCAGCCCTGATCACAGTTATAATAAAACACCCCCAATCCCCATTTCCATGGTAGTCTAGTGGCACCCCCCCATCCCCAGCCCCGATCACAGTTATATTAAAACACCCCTGATTATCATGTGCCTGGTAGTCTAGTGGTCCCCCCTCCCCAGCCCCGATCACAGCTATATTAAAGCACCCCATCCCCATTTCCCTGGTAGTCTAGTGGTCTCCCTTCCCCAGCCCTAATCACAGTTATATAAAAACAGTATGCCGAAAGAAGAGTAAAATCCTGACAGTGAAATCCCCCACAGCAACAATTTTGACAACTTTTGAAATTGTTGCTGTGGGGGGCCCACTGGCAAAATGTTGCCCTTTTGCCAAGTTACGCCCCCCCATGAGTTAATTCTGACTCTGAGTTAACAATCCTTAGTGAGGGGGGTACAGCGGGCACAGCCCCCCACATGGGGGCTCGGGGACACTGCCCTCCATTTGAAAAACACAGATGTCTGTCAGGCGAAATTTCACCTGTTGACATTGGGGATCACACTATGCCAAACCTCGACAACATTGTTGTCACATCGGCATGGGTAAACCATAAAAACACCACTGATTCCCATTTCCCTGATAGTGCAGTGGTTACTCCCTTCCTAACCCTGATCACAGATATATTAAAACACCCCCAATCCCTGTTTCTCTGGTAGTCTAGTGGCACCCCCCCAGCCCCAATCACAGTTATATAAAAGCACCCCAATCCCCATTTCCTTGATAGTCTAGTGATTGCCTTCCCCAGCCCCAATCACAGCTATATTAAAACACCCCCTATCCATGTTTCCCTGGCAGTCTTGTGGTTCCCACCTCCCTGAGCCTGATCACAGTTATATTACAGCACCCCATCCTTATTTCATAGTCTAGTGGCACCCCCTCCCCAGCCCCGATCACAGTTATATTTAATTACTCCCAATCCCTGTTTCCCTGGTAGTCTAGTGGTCCCCCCCTCCCCAGCCTTGATCAGTTATATTAAAACATTCCCAATCCCCATTTCCCAGGTAGTCTAGTGGTTCCCCCTCTCCAGCCCCAATTACAGTTATGTTAAAACACCCCTGATCCCTGCTTCCCTGGTAGTCTAGTGGTCAATCCCTCCCCCAGCCCCGATCCATATAATAAAAATGTCCTTGGTTTCTGTTAGTTTGGTGGCCCCCACACCATTTGGCAGTGACCCATCACCCTGCTCCCCCCAACCTGACTGGAGCCAGTGACTGGAACAGCCAGCCCACAGTGCCATGGGCAGCCATTGACTGAACTGAACAGGAACACGTACCGTACACAGTACATCCCCATTGTGTTCATGTGCTGTATTCTGTACACAATCCTGTTCAGTTCAGTCAGTGGCTGGCCATGGTGGTGAGGGTGGGCTGTGCCAGTTGCTGGCTCTGGTTGAGTTGGGGGAGTGGGGTGGTTGGTCACTGCTTAACAGGGTAGAGGATGGGGGGCCATTTGACTACCAGGGATGTTTTTATCTTTATACAGATTGGGGCTCAGGGAGGGGGGAACCACTAGACTAACAGGGAAATGGGGATCAGGGGTGTTTTAATATAACTCTGATTGGGGCTGGGGTGGGGGACCACTAGACTACCATGGAAATGGGGATTGGGAATATTTTATTACTATAATTGTGATCAGGGCTGGGGAAGGGGGAACACTAGACTACCAGGGAAATGGGGATCGGGGGTGTTTTATTACGATAGCTGTGATCAGGTCTAGGGATGAGGGAACCACTAGACTACCAGGGCAGGGGGTGTTTCAGTGATACCAGGATAGGGGCTCAGGAGGGACCGCAGATCCACCAGGGTACCCAGCCTTTAACAGTGGCCAGACAGGTCTCCACACTGTTTAGGACTGGGTTTCAGAAGCATAAATCTGCACCACTGCTGGAGGCTGATTTGCACTTCTGAAGTGTTCCAGTATTGTGCTGTGCCACATATGCATGGGAGACCCTTCACTTGCATAGTTCCAGTGCAATGTTGTGCATGTCCACACTGTCGAGGGTGCACCATGCATATGTACCCTTTGAATATGGGCATGCCCCTGACAGCTGGCACTTTTCCAGGTATTCGTGGAGCAACACAGATTGCGTTGCCCAAACCTTTTCAGAATGTGACTCTTATCCAACAATATCAAAAAGTTTCTCTTTTTCTTTTATGTGTATCTGATCATGATATGAGTTACTGTGCAGTGATTCCATCTTTAGATAGAGAAAAATAACCAATGGAGATTCAGTAACGACCTTCTAACTTTTCCGGATTACATTCTATTAATTGTAAATACTGTTAAAGAATTTTGGTCAATAAATGATGGCCCAGAAAACTCAAAGGCTACCAGATAGGATGCTGTTAAAGGGGACAGGACATGTGTGCCTACTGGCAACACCTATTAATGTTCTTTTTTTTTATATATTCTTTCTGTACCAGTTCCTCAGCTGGGGGAGTTGTACCTATGGTTCCCCCCCATCCATCCAGCTTCACACTTCAGCCGCTGCCCCAACCACAGCCTGAGCTCTACTCCATATCCTGCCCTCCCTGGCTGTGTAGTCAATGATGGGTACTACTCCCATACTACCGTGGAAGACCAGGGCAGGCACACCAGGGAGCTACTTGGGTGTGTCCATCATGCATGCACCAGATCCTGTGTTCCATCACGCCGTAGGGGGACTATATTTTTTTTTAATTTTTCCACACCCTGACACAGGCATGCAATGATGCCAAGGACTCTTCACTTGCACGTCCACAAGCGGTGCATCCAGCATCAGCCTGCATCAACCCCACCTTGTACTGCACCCTGCACCAGTCCCCAGCTGCCACCAGGAGCCAATACTACTGTGGTCATCCCCTCCTACCCTCCCTGGAGGAGGAGATCTGTCCCTGGGATGCTCAATCCTCCTTCTTCCCAGCTGACCCACGTTATCCAAGGTTGCTCCCAACCCCGGGTCACTGCTGTGGTGCGAGGTGTGGCATCCAGCGCCTCAACCCTCAGTGCCACCAGACCGGCACACTTATTAATGTTCTTATGTGCAGAAATAAAATGAATACCTCAGTATTGGATGTAAAAAACAGTTTTCAATTGTTTTCTTTTAATGAACAACATTTACACGGCTCTCTGTGCAACTAGTAATTTTGAGTTTTTGCTACTGTATAGCACAGTTTGTGCACAGAATGCTAAGTATGAGCTGTTGGACTATAAGAACCATGGACGGAGATCTGTGCACAGACAGTGACATAGTTAAAACTCCAGATCATTAGTTACATAATGAGACCTGTAGCAGAATGCTGCCCATGAAAACAAAACAATGCAAAAAACAGCTTTTTTACGTCACTTCTTATTGAGGTTCAGTTAAATATGTATCATTTAGGGTGATGAATAGCATTCCTGAAAATACAAACATTTTCAACAGCTTCCAGTTACAAATAAGTTTCTGTCCTGTTTAAGTCAGTGTTGGGGAGGGGGAGGGCTAATATTTTCTACCAAGATAAAATTTCTAAAGAAAAAAAAAACAAAAAAAAAAACAGAATAATTTTCCCTTGGAAGATAACATTAAATCTTGAAAGTTAAACTAGCTAAGGAAGGTCCAGATTGAGAGACTGAATATTAACACAACAAAACATTATATTAAAATATCTAATTAAATTACAAATAGAGCACAATATATCTCAAGTAAGAAATACGTTATATGTATATGGTGACAAAACATGGAAAATCCTGACCCATGCATTAAAATAGCAGACCCAGCAGAACATTTGTGTTATTAATTTTTATTTATTTTACAATGATTGGCCATAAAAGATGCGCTATGCAAAGACTTGTTTCCAGGTGCATCCTGCGAGAACTGGGAAGTTAAGTGACTTATTCATGGTCACATAGTATTCAAGAGCTGGCTGTGAGATTCAAACCCTGTTTTCCAGGTTTGCAGCTCAGTGCTCTTAACCACTAGGCTATACTGCCTCCCCATGTATAACAGAACATAGAAACATAGAAGTTGATGGCAGATAAGGACCGAAAGGCCCATCCAGTCTGCCCATTTCTTTTTCTACCTTATAAATGTGCCATCGGCCTTTGCTCTGTCAGTGGCCTATCTATTTATACTCATCTGTATTGCTCCTTTATGCCTATCCCATGTCTGTCTGAAGTCCTGCACTGTGTTCATAGCCACCACTTCCTGAGGTAGGCCGTTCCATGCATCCACCACCCTTTCTGTGAAAAAGAATTTACTCACATTCCCCCTTAATTAGTCTCCCTCTAATCTCATGCTGTCTCCTCTTGTCCTGCTATTTTTCTTATATTTAAACATGTTAGACTCTTTCACCTTGTTAATGCCCTTAAGGTGTTTGAATGTCTCTATCATATCACCTCTCTCCCTCCTTTGCTCAAGGGTATACATATTGAGCTCTGTTAAGCTGTCCTCATATGTCTTCTGATGCAGTCCCTGCACCATTTTGGTTGCTCTTCTCTGGACTGCCTCAATTTGGTTAATGTCCTTGTGAAGGTGTGGCCTCCAGTACTGCACGCAGTACTCCAGATGGGGCCTAATCATTGTCTAGTAAAGAGGGATTATTACCTCCCTCTTATGACTTGTGATACCCCTACTAATACACCCTAACATCCCCCTAGCCTTACCTACTGCTTTAGAGGTCTGCTTGGATGATTTCAGCTCATCGGTGATGATGATGCCCAATTCTCTTTCTTCCTTTGTGATAATCTTAAATATCTTACAAGAGAACATCTCTCTCACTCATACTGATCATACAGTAGTTATTAAGTTCTTTAATTACTGTAACATTTATAAACACCCTGTAGAGAATGTACAGTCTGAGCAACATGACTACCTGGAGGATATCTACTTTACTTGGCTTAACATATCTGATGCTATTTTTCCCATGGCAAGATTGTTTCAGCCATTAATTTAATGAAGAAAGGCTCTTCACCTGGCTGTGATGTCTTTCCTGCCAATTTTTTTATGGCTCTACTACCCCACAATACTTCCATTTTGGACTCGCCGTCTTGACAGTATGGTTATACATTACCAAATTCATGCTTCAGTGTATAACTCTACTATTACCATCATATTAAAAGAGGAAAAAGATCCATGTAGAATGGATAGTTGCAGACCTATAGAACTGCTAATCTATGACTATGAAATCATGGCAAAATTCATTACAAGTGGCAAGTGGCATAGCTGCTGGTATTTGTAAAGTCATACAAAATGATCAAAAAGGCTTTGATAACTGGTGATCCATCGTTCAAGGTTTAGAACAAGTACAATTAGCAATCTCAGCTTTCACTAATTTGATAGATTCAGAAGAAAGATTTATGCTAACTCTCTTGATGCTTTTAAGGCATGTTTTAAACTGGTCTTTTATTGAGCAGTGAAGTCTTCTCCCCAAGTTACTCTATATGATTAAGGTGTTCTATGCAAACGCAAAAGCCTCCCCTAAAATCAATAGATCTATGTCCTCAACTATTTTTCTTAAGAATGGAGTGCAACAAGGTTGCCCCTTTCTCCTCTTTTTTATTCTTATCTGTTGACCCCCTTCTGACAAAAATATGAAATAATCCTAACGTTAAAGGTTTGTGTTTTGACCAACTCATTATTAAATTAAATGTCTTTGCAGATGATATTTAAGTTTTTTTTACAGACCCTCAGAACTCTTAGACAGTACTTCTTAAGGAATGTGAAACATTTTCTCTACTAGCAGGTTATGAAATTAATAAATCTAAATCTGTGGCCCTCCTATTATCCACATTGTCCTTACAAACACTAAGCACTTTATATCCATTGAAAGAAGACTAGACAATTAAATATCTTGGTCTTTTCATCACAGCAGATCTTAAGGACACTGGATTATTTTTAAAATACAAGACTGAAATGGAGTAAAGATTTAGTGCATGATTTCAATGTCTTGTATTGGAAAAATAAGATTTAAATCTAGCAAGTACGTAGATACGCCAAAAATAAAAGCATTGACTTAACTGTTTTTGATAATGCATATTAAATGCCTTGTAACATTTTTTTATATATGAACAGGTCTCTCTTGATTATGTTGCATGAATACCACCAAGTGGGTGATCTAATACATTTACTTTCGTGCTTCCCCAAAATCGCCTCTTGGTGGGCTCGCAGACAATGAATTACTGAAGTGCTTGCAACTCCAGCTTCCTTTTACCCTGGATTATTTATTTATTTATTTATTTTAAATAATTTTTCTGCCACAAATGTAAAACTCAGTCTTGCATAAAAGAGACTTTGTGCTTTGGAAGTATGGCCACTAAATGACTTATTTTGTATAACTGGAACTCACATAAACCTGAATAATTTTATTATTTTAAATGGTGAACTACTTTTGAAGAGATGTTATATTTTGGAAAAAATTAATTGATCAATTAGAAAGTGATTATGAATTATTAGGGAACAGCTGGAGAGACCTGATCAGTCTTATTCCTCCCCTTTTGGAACTATAAATACACCTCCACTCAAATTGCACCATCCCTCCCCATTGTGCTTCTTCCCTGGGTGGTTTTCTTCATTTTTCCTTAACTTTACAGAGTGGTTTAGAATTAATTATCCACCCAGAATTTATACTGTTTGATTGTAAACTGTCTTTATTGTGCTCTTCCTGGAAATGATCTGACGCATTACTTTAATTTTGTTCCAGCTTTGCCTATGTTAGTATGCCTACTGTACTTACTGAACATGAATTGTTGTAATTTTAAATTGTTTGGTGTTGTACCACTTATATTGGCCACTATATCAACATGATACATAAAATTATTTTTATTTTTTTTTTTAAAAAGCTATATCTCCAGAAAACTCCTATAGTGGGACATGCATTCTTTATGCATCTAATGTTCAAGCTTAGTGCACAATGAGGCACATCCATACAGATGAGTCCTAACATTTCCTATCTCAAACATTCTGGTCTGATAAAAAATATATTACAACATCATGGGTAAGATTCACAAAAAAGTCACAAAGCACAGTGCAAAAATTTGTGTTTCACTTTGGGTTTGCTCAGGTGGCAAATGTTGCTATTCTCAGTCAGATAGTGCTCTAAGGTATCCGACTGAAAACAGAGCCAGGTTGAGTCAGCAGTAACCCTAATACTGCTAGTGCTAATCTCACTATTGAATGCAACATGCTGCCAGGAGTATGGTTCTGCAAAAACTAGTGCAGGTGTGCTATTTTCAATTCACAAAAGCAGCCATGTAAATGGGTGCATTGGGCATGCAAGGTGCCATTTGGCCATTTGCAAGCCCATTATGGGCCCATTTACATAGGCTGCACTGGAGTTTAGGGCACCCCCCAGCCCCTGCCTCAGAGGCAGCCCTAGGTCTCTGGTGTCTAGTGCCCCCTCCACACTGATCACCTGCCTGATAGTATGTATATCACTTTGCTGGTGCTAGTGGTCCTCCTCCTTTTTGCATGGCTGATTTTAAGTATATTATTTTCCCTGGTGCTAGTGGCCCCCCCACAGCTATCACCGGCCTGATTGCAAATAATGATTTTTGCCTGGTGTCAGTGGTCCTACCTCCACACAGATTGCTGGCCTGATTGTAAGGATATCATTTCCCAGATACTAGTCCCTTCCCCGATCACCAACCTGATTGTAAGCATATCATTTTCCCTGGTGCTATTGGTCACCCCCTGCTGATCACCAGCCCAACTGTAAATAGTGATTTTCCCTGGTGTCACTGCCCCCCCAACTAATTGTCAGCCTTATTGTAAAGAGTGATTGTCCCCAGTGTCAGTGGTCTCCCCTGCTGATTGCCGGTTTGATTGTAAATGTTTTTTCCTGGTGTCAGTGGTCCCACCCCCCCACCTGCACCAATGCCTGATGCATCCATCATATTCCCTGGTATCCAGGGGTCTCCCCAATCCTAATCCCCTGTAGATGAAAATTACACCATTCCCTGCTGTCCACTGTTTCCCCATCCCAGATCCTCTGTAAATGAAATATAGAAATAAATATATCCCAGTTCCTTGCATTTAGTGGACCCCCTTCCTATCCCAGATCCCCTGTATATGAAATCTGTTCCATTCCCTTTTGTCTAGTGGACTCCCCACCCAGCACCCCACCCTAGGTAGGTAGTGCTGTACCACCCAGCTCCTTCCCATCCCCATTCTGACCCCGAGCTGTCAATCAGAACAGCTCTCAGCTTTCCATCATGGCTGGCTGCCAACTGATCTGTCAATGAGCATGTACTGTACTAATTAACAGCTGAGTTGGCAGCTAGGTATGGTGGAGAGTGAAGGGCTGTGCCAGTGGCTGATTTGGGGTCAGAATCAGGTGAGCGGGGTGGTGGGGCACTACCTGCCGGGGTGGAGATTCTGCTAGACACCAGGGAATCAAATAGATTTCATATACATGGGATCTGTGATAGGGAGGAGATCCACTAGATGCCAGGGTCTGGGATATAATTATGTCTATATTTCATTTGCAGGGAATCTGGGATAGGGAGGGGGTCTGCTACATGACAGGGACTTGAATATATTAATTTCCGTATTTTATTTATAGGGAATCTGGGATAGGGAGGGGGGAAACAGTGGATCATGGGGAATGGTGTAATTTTTGTCTAGAGGGGATTGGGATTGGGGGACCACTGGGCACAAGAGAATGTGATAAACACATCAGCCATGGGTGTGGGTGGGGGAAGGAACCACTGGTCACCAGGAAATACTTCTATAAAAATCAACCATGGGTGCTGGTGGGGGTGGAACCACTGACACCAGAGAAAATCATTATTTACAACTGGGGTGGCAATCTGTGGGGGGACCACTGACACACCAGGGAAAATCACTATTTATAATCAGGCCCACAATCAGTTGGGGGGGACCACAATCACCAGGGAAAATTGTATATTTACTATTAGGCCAGCGATCAGTGGGGGGACCACTAGCACCAGGGAGAGTGATATACTTACTATTGGGCCAACGATTGGTGGGGGGACAACCTTCACAAGGGCAAGTGATATAAGTACTGTTAGGTCAGCGATCAGTGGGAGGGGTGGCACTGCAGTACCTCTGCCAACTGCTAGGGTTCACTGGATAAGGCAAGGTCTTGGTCAGCGGTATTTGCTCTGCTGAAGGGGACCGCGCAAAAGGCCCTGGCACAGAGCAAATACCCTGTGAATTGGACTGCACCAATATTCAGGTCCCCTCTCCCTCATTTGTCTTGCGGCCCTTTCCACACTTTGCCCGTGCACAAACCTGGTTTGAGTGTGCAAACTGGGTTTCTGTGAATGGCAGCTTGTTGAAAAACCCAGTTTGCGCTCTGGTGAAGTTCTGTGAATCCTGGTCCAGGTTTTCTGGCAGTTTGAATACTGGTATAACAGTTGTGGTCTTTGGCTGTTCCATGGAGTAGAGAAGGGTATGTTATAATTAAAGGAAAACTACATGCAAAAAGTATAAAAAAAAAATAACATGTTCAGCATTTTGTTTTTGTATCCTTGATTTTTTCTGGAGTTCTGTTCCCTATATCTGCGGTAAGGTTTTTTTATTTACTTTTCCCTGCCAGCTTTATGTCCCTTGGAGGTAGCCATGCAGACTTCTGTTATTGCCTTTGATATGTTATAATTTTCCCAGAATGCCTCTGCAAATAATGGCAATTACACCTAGGAATAGAACTAAGAGCCCAGGATCCTAGTTATAATCTAGTCACAACATCCTCCTGAAACTGCTTGTGAAAGTTAATTACTTTGAAAAAGGGTTTGCCCTCCCTCTGCAACTGATATCAGATTTCTCTAAATGGTCACTATTATTATGGATGTGCAGCAATTTTCTTTGTAAAGCGCTCTCAGTGGGTGATAATAAAACCGATATACCTTTGAAGGCTAAAGGTTAGGTTTGGTTTACATCATTCCCAGATGCATTCTGGGAAAATTCCTACATATCAAAGGCAATAAAAGAAGCCTGCATGGTGACCCCCAAAGGCCATAAAACTGGCAGAGAAAAGAAGTAAAAAAAAAACTTGCCACAGATACAGGAAACAGAATGCCAGAAACAACTGGAGAAACAAATACCCAATGCACAACATATGTTTTTATAATTTTTGCTTGTAGTTTTTCCTTTAACAGAAAATGGCAGAAAACTCAACCAATTAAGAAAGGCCTTTGCAGGAGTTGTAAAATGCTTTCAAAATAGTCTAAAGAGTGCTAATAAAATAAATGGAAATGGCAAGGGTGTATCCTTTTACATAGTGTAATTACAATTACCAGATTAAAATATTAAGGACCCTGTTTAAGGGAATTTTTTGTGAAGGGTTCAGTACAAAGTTGATTCAGCCCTAATTTCCAAAACAGTAAATATGAATACAATGAAGGAACACAGACAAGAGGAAAAATGCATCACATTTACCCCGCAAAGTGGATTTTTGGATCACTTCAGGGGGTGTTTTTCCCAAGGATTCAAAGTGAATAAGATGCTTCAACTCATTTGTATCTCCATGCAACTTCTATAGCTGAACATGATTTAAAATATATCCAGTGGTAAAACTTAATGCCCAACCAAGGAACCCCACACAGAGATGAGCCCGAGCTTTCCCTGTCTAAAATATGCTGTCAAATTAAATTCTGGTTTAAAAAAATGAAAAGTTCTGGTCTCCTGGTAGTTTGAATACTGTTGTTGCAGTTGTGGTCCTGGGCTGTTCTTAGGAGTTTAGAATGCCATGTGGTTTCATAATAAGTGCGCTCACGTTACCTTGCTTTCCACAGCGTTTCAGTTTGTTCCCCTGTCCCATTCCACCTGCTGCAGTTAGATATTCCATTTAAATGACCAGCACCAACACTGATGCTGACTGAAGCAAGGAGTTTCCTGCACTTCAGTCTGCATCTTCGGGGATGGTGGCGGGAAGATTACAGGGTAAATGTTTCTTACAGTTGCTAACAGCTGTAATATTTATTACTTAGCGCTACACACTGTAGTTTTTGGAGTAGGCAGCAGCATCAGAGTTTTCAGAGTAGACAGTTGCATCACAAATGGAACTTCTGTTGCTGCCAGATTGCATGCTTAATCTTCTTAATGAACCAGCTTTAAAAGTGTGTATTTCATTTCCTACCTACAGTATATTGTAAAGGTTGTGCAAGATGACTATCCCAAGTATTACAGAGGTCAAAAAAGTATGGTTGTTAGAAAGGGGAGAAGCCAAGGAAGAAAGCAATTTAGTAGTGCTTTGTAGAATGTGGAATTCCACTGGTGGAATTAGCATAGAATGACAATTCTGTTGGCAGAATATCCACCAGAATTGTGCTGGTTCTGCAGAATTCCACGTGCTGTGATCTGCAGAATAATATTCCTCAGAGCAGGACTTTTTCGCAGAAAACCATTCTGCAAACATTTCTGCTGAAAATATTGAGATCAAGGAATAAAGCTTCACAAACATGTTGCAGTAAACTCATTCAGCATGTTTCTGCTGTGGAATTCCTCCTTTCTGTTTCCGGTGGAATTTGGCAGAATTTTGGTGGAATTTTGAAAATTCAGCAAAATTCAGTTCCACTGGAGTTCTAAAATTCCACACAGCACTGCAGTTCAGGAAAGCACAGTGTGTCATGGGTCTGTACCATTGCAGGCAAAGCATCAGGTTTACACAACAACAAGGAATGCCTGAACCGGTTCATGAACCCACTGAAACATGGGTCATCCTGCACCACAACGGAGCTGCCTGCAACACTTTCTGAGCAGTTTACACTGCCTGACCTGCATCAATGCAACTCATTTTTCATCTCTTGTAATAGTGCAGATCAGGCCATGTAAAGGGGCCTAAAAATTAACAGACAAAGGCAGTAACCTCCGTCAATTCAGAAATGCCTTCAGAGAGGTTGTAAAACTCCCAAAAAACATTGATGTAAAGAGTGATGTTAACATAAACTGAAATGATGTGTACATTCTTTTAAACAGTGTAAATAAATTCACAAATTAAAATATTCTGAAACCCACTTCAAACTATTTTTGAGAAGGTTTTCAACATAAAATGGATTAATCTTTAGGGCTTGGTTAAATAAGCAATTATTTGTTTTTTTTTAGAATTTTTTTGCCAGATTCTGTGCATTTCGTGAAATATTGGCCAATTCTATAAACTTTTTTGAGATTTTTTTATTTGGCCATAATTCTGCCATTTTTGCAGCTGGGGTCCTAAAAAGGTATGTTTACTGTCCGGTAGTTCATTATTTGTCAAATTTTCTGAAACATTTCTCTGCTTACAACTTGGACATCTTTAAAGCTAGATACCCAAAAAGCTTGAAGGAAGGCAATGCTGGAGAGGGGAGTTCATGCAGTGGGGGTTGTGATTCCCACCTACAAACAGCAATCAAAATGGGAGACAATGAAAAGGCAAGACAGTCTTCATCCAGAACTGTGCTTAGTGCTATACTTTTGAAAAAAGGAGGCAAGCGCAGGGTTGGCCCCAATTTGTACGGCCTATTTGGGCACAAGACTGGCCAGGTTGAATGGTTCTCTTACACTGATGCCAACAAAAACAAAGGCATAATCTGGAGGGAGGAGACACTAATGGAGTACTTGGAAAACCATAAGAAGTACATTCCAGGATCCAACATGATTTTTTCTGACATCAAGAAGAAGGGAGAGAGGCAAGACTTGATAGCTTTCCTTAAAGATGCCACATCTCAGTAACAGACAATAACATTCTACTGCCTTATTTATTGGAGCGCTAGAACAGTGTCTGCCATAGATTATGAGAATATGTTTTTAGATTGTTTTTAATTTGTATTTGTGACTACATTATATGACCTGCACCATTCATATCATGGTTTTTGGAATCAAATCTATCACAGATCAACAGGTGGAATGTACAAAGACAATAAATAATAAAAAAATAAAAAAAACTTGAAAATGTACTGTACATGAATAACTTTTTTGGAAGGACTTAAGGATGTTAAAAGGAGAGGGAACAGGTAAAATAAATTTTAAGTTACAGGGGATCATAATTTCAAAATGTTATTATTTCTGAAATGTGAACATTTTTGGAAAAAATAGGATGTTTGCAACTCCTCTGCTGTTGCAGGTATATACCCTAAATTTGCATAAATATCCAGTGTCAATGGGTCCTGGAATTTGACAAAGTTGGATAAAACAATATTGTCAAATTAAATTCTGGTTAAAAAAATGAAATCTTGTGGTCTGCTGGCAGTTTGAATGCCCTTATTGCAATTGTGGCCCAAGCTGTCCCAAGAAGTTTAGAATGAGAAGGAGTTTTTTCCTGCTGGCTGTTCTACTGTTTTCATCTACCACCTCTGCTTCATTTCTTGACAAAGGCATCTGAGTAGCTCTACTCTCTCTATGTCTTCTCCCCCCCTTTCTCCTCTTACCACTTCCATTTTGTCCATTTATCTAAAGTTGTCCTCGAATCAGCTTGTTCTGTGTATGCTAAGTATTTTTTTTTCCTCTTTTGTCTGAAGTTTTGACATTAATGTACTGTATTATACTGGCTTATTGCCACTTCATAACTTGTTGGCCATTCTATGTAACTTGACTTGTTTGTACACAATCAACATGGAACCATTGTAAAAGAGCCATGGCTCAAAGGTAATAATTCCTAGAACAATAAATAAATAAAATACATAAATGGCATGTGGTCTTGGTAATTAAAGCAGAACTCTCAGCTACCCCACAATAATGCTGTGGAACCTATAGGTCCTGATTAACCAAAACAGGCAGACATTACATTTTTTTAGCTAGTTATTGTGTTTTAGCTTTAGTTTCTATCTGGCTGATCCTGCATCCACATCCCCTCCGCCTACCATGTTGGCAACCAGTGTCACCCACGGCCAGCTCTCTGATGGCACAACTGATAGGCTAAGCTGTAGGGGATGTCTATGTGCCAGAACAGCTTTTCTAAGTTAGACAATGAAGAATGGAGCCATTTGGCACTTATTTTACCAGTACCAACTGCACTGAGCTCAAATGTGATGTGGGGTAGCTGAAAGTTCCCCTTTAACTGACAAAGGCAAGCAACTTAGCCAATGAAGAAATGCCTTCAGAGTGACTGTAAATCTCCCTCTTGCTGCTCAGCCACTTTTTCACTGAACTCCACCCATGGTCCAGGATTACAGCCACATTAAGGATAAACCTGAGTGGATGGAAAATGGGGCATGTGTGTTGACCAAGGAAGCTTGAACATTCTCCTAGGAGCACCAAGAAAATCTGGAACAGACATTAGGGTGACAGAGATTCCTGGGCAACCAATCAAGATCCCAATGAGTTTTAATGTAATTTTTCATTTGTTTGGTCAAACAATGACAATTAAGAAAGTAGATGAAACAAATAGAGATATGTTATTTAACAACACTGGAACATATTGTACATATTGTATATTCAACAAAGGAAATTATCTCCTGCCCCCTTTAAATGAACAGCCTCTTGATGTGTTGACTCTGGTGCTACCTGTTGAAACCGGGAAATAAAACAATCTGAAGGTATTCACAATAGCACCACTTGGCACATTTGGGTAGTAACCTTATAAAGTGAATATTTTTGAGAACTGATAGCTGCTTTTCTACAACACTTCATGCAGCACCTCTTTAACACTAATACCATGGCAGTGCAGATTTTTAATTTTTATTTATTTATCAAGTCTAGGATTACAAATACCTTTGAGCCATGGCTGTTTTACAAAGGTTCCACGTCAGAGAAATACAAATTATGGGGAACATCAAGACAGGCATTACAACAATGTGGACATTGCAAACAGAGTACAGATTAATACAGTTCAATGGTAGCATTGTAACAAGGCAGCCAGTGGCATTTATCAGAGAAAATAGACAACAGATAAGAAGTGCCAGAGTCATAGGGAGAAGGAAGAGGGTGGGGGGGGAGAAGGAATGTAGGAAGGGTGGCAAGAGGGTGAAAAGTGCAGCATTGGGTATGTGAGGGTAGAATCCAGTGAGGAGGGGAGGAGGGGGGGGACAACTAGAGCAGAAAGGGAAGTCGAAAAAGAAGGTTAAGTTGGGCAGTCACAGGAGCTGCTGGTAGTGAGATAGTCCTGGAGCCTAGTTTTAAACATACCAATAGTTGGGGCAGAGGAGATGGTTGGGCTGAGGCCATTGTACCAGAGTGGTGCTCGATAAGCAGAAGAGCGTTGTCCCTGTGAAGTGTGACAGTGGGGGACTTTCAGTAGCTGTAGCGTGGATCTCCTAAGGCACCGTTTGTTAATTCGGTGTTGTAACAGAGTTGAGACCCCAGAAGGTGCAAGGCCAAGGTAGATTTTTCTGACCATGGAGCAGGTGAGAAACTTTATGTGGTTTGATAGTTGGAGCCAGCCGGTCTGAGTGTACAGGTCACACGTGTGGGTGAGACGGTGAGCACCAGTGATGAGCCGACATGCTTTATTTAAGGCAGTTGAGGCGTGCTAAGGGTTGTGGTTGTGGCCAAGCCATAAATGATGAGACCATAGTCTATTACAGAATCACAGAGCTCAGGACTGCAACCTTCAAAGCTTCTGGCATGAGGTGTGGTCTGTGTTTGTAGAGGAGACCAAGCCATGTACTAGCAGCTCTAGCTACATTATCTACATGAAGTCCATAGGAGAGATTAGGGTCAAGCTGAATCCCTAAGTATTTGAAGGACACCACCTGATCTACAGTGTTGCCCTGGGTGGTGGAGATAGCCAAGTGGTGTAGCTTGTGTGGGTTATGAGAGCTGCAGAAGAGCATAGATTTGGTTTTCTTGTCATTGAGGACCAGTTTATGATTAAGAAACCATGTGTCTACAGAACTGAAACCAAGTTGAAGGTTGTGTTGAAGAGTTGCAGGATCTTTGTGAGTGGAGAATACAACATCATCATCGGCATATAGTATGATCTGCTCAGAGCAGTGGTAAGGGAGGGAGTTTAAGAAAAGGCTAAAAAGGAGGGGTCCCAGTATGGATCCCTGTGGGACACCCGAGCGAACAGGCAGGGTGTTAGAAAGAGCGTCCGCAATTTTTATTCTCTGTGACCTGTTTTCTAAGTAGCTTTTAAACCAGAGAGAAGAGTCAGGTGATAGCCCGGCATTCAGTAGTTGGTGTATTAGTAGTCCATGGTGTACTGTATCGAAGGCCTTGGAGAGGTCGACGAAAACGGCCCCTGTGAGAAGGCCGTTGTCAAAGGATTTGTGCAAAGCTCCAGTGAACTCAAGAAGGGCTGTGGTGGTGCTGTGACCTTTCTGGAAGCCGTGTTGTTGTGGACAAGGTATATTGTATTTATCCAAGTGGTCGGTAAGTTGATCAGCCATGATGTGCTCAAGTGCCTTAGAGAGTGGGGGCAGTATGGAGATAGGGCGATAATTTGAGTGAATCGTCTTGTCCCCACTTTTATGGACAGGTGTCACGGTGGCTGTTTTCCATAGGTCTGGGAATTTTCCACAGCTGAGAGAGAGGTTTAGGATTTTGTTAATGGATGAATTACCTCATCGAGGGTGAGCAACAGAAGATTAAGGTCCAGGGTGTCACTACTAGATCTAGATTTAGAGATAGCTGCAGTAATATAGCGGTGAGCTTCATTCAGCCTTACCTTCCTGAAGTAGAAGAGGGGATGGTTAGACTGAGGGGCTGAGGTATTTGGGGAGTAGGCCCTGTTTTCGAAAAAGTCATGGGGTAGGACAGCACTAAGGTCTGAAAAAGCCGTGTTAAAGATGTTTGCGATCACCTTGATGTCAAGGGTTGAGGATCCATCAACCATTAACATGGCTGGAGAGGTTTTTGGCTGCTTCCCTGTGATATCCTTGATATTGTCCCAGAAAGGACGACCATTTCCCCATGTATTGGTGAGAGCGTCTTTGTAATAGGTTTAGTAGTTGCCGTATTGGTCCTTGCAAGAATAGATCCAGAAGCAAATGATTTGATATCTTTTAATGGACCAACATAGATGTAACAACAAGAACAAAGTGCTCAAAGTGCTTTATTTGTTGTTACATCTATGTTGGTCCATTAAAAGGTATCAAATCATTTGCTTCTGGATTTGTAATAGGTGGATTTCATTAGCCGTATGGCTTTTGTGCAGGCATTTCGTGCTTGTTTGTAATTTTGGATGTCCAGTTGTTTGCCAGTGGCCCTGGCAACTGCCCAGAGGTGATCCCTTAGTTTCAGCTGTGAGAGAAGAGCCGCGGTGACCCATGGGTTAGAGATAGATTTTGTTTTGCACCTTTTAGCAGGGGCAAAGAGGACGCAGGCTTTGTTGAAAATTGAGATGAAGTGATCAAGAGCCAAGTTAACATCTGTTGCGTCATAAATTGGTAGCCAGTCTTGTAGAAGCAGGTGTTGTTTGAGACGTGGAAGTTTTCCACAAGGAAGGACTCTGCTAGCGATAATTTTGGGAGGGGCTTAAGGAATTTGTTAGACCATGCACACATGACTGGGGAGTGGTCACTGAGTGAGTCTGGGAGAATGGTCATATGAGAAATCCTTGTGGGGTGAGTAGTGAGGACCCAATCCAAGAGGGTACTGGTGCCAGTCTTGTAGTTAATCCTAGTAGGGGAGTTTACCATTTGCGTGAGGTTAGCAGCTGAGGTGGAGTCTTTATAGGCACTGGCACTCGATGCTAACCAGTTTACGTTGAAATCCCCTAGTAGAATAAGTTCAGTTTCGGAAGGATGAGAGTTGATAAAGTTTAGGACATCATTGAATCCATGTTTAGGGTCCCTGAGCGGGATGTATATGGAGACAATAGTAAGGGCTTTATGGTTGGGACCTAGGATGATTTTTATTGGCAGAATCTGGGCTGAGGCAGAAAGTGATGGGGTTGCTACAGGGTGCCAAGACAGGGAGTCTTTGATATAGATTGCAACATCACCTTTTTTGGATATCGGTCCAGCCTGTGGACATTGTAGCCCTGTGTATTGTTACTGCTGAGTCAGGAACTTTGGGTGTCAGCCAAGTTTCCACCACTGCAAGGATGTCAGGTTGTGTTGGCACATGAGGCTTGGAGTGCATCCAGCTTTGGTAGTAGGCTGCAGATATTAATAGTTGCAAGGATAAGGGCACCTGGAGTTTGTGTGTGGCCTGAGCTTCTAGGGCAAGGATTGGGATGGACGCTGCCTGAGATGAGAAGGAGGAGGAGTAGGAGTTTTAAGGAGCAGAGTCGCAGCTCTTTGAGAGATAGTTTTGGTTGTTGTTTCCTGGGTAGAAGTTGCAAAGTTCCAGGCAGCGTCCCATATGGACTGCAAGGTGCTACAGTGTAGAGGTGGCCACACTTATTGAGGAGTAGTGGTCGGGTTAAGTAACCAGGAATATCAATCGATGCATAAGCACAAGACTCAGTGGAAGTGGAGAGTTCCTCTGAGTAGCAGTGGAAACCACAGTAGAGGCGCGCGGGGTGGGGTGGGGTGGGGTGGCTAGGACCAGGAGAGAGAAGAGGCCAGGGCAAGGAGGAGGAGGAGAGGCGAGAGAAAGGCAGAGAGAGCCCACATGGCTTATGTACTAGATAAAGAGATAGAGATATAGCCTTCTAGTGGTGAGAGGATATAATCTGCTAATGGAAAAGTCAACAGTTAAAAAAAAAAAAAAAAAGCTCTAAATTCACTTCTAATATCAACTCAGAACTTAAAATGACTGTAAGGATTAAACAAATTATTAGACCCTAGCACATAAATTCAACTAGAGACACAGAGGGAGATACAGTAGTTAGAGGTGTGTTCCCTTGGAAATCAGCTTCCACTGGTACCAAATCCAAAAGTCAGGGCTAGTACCTTGCAGTACAGAGGATTTCTGAAAAACTGTTTAGGTTCCAGAAATTGAGGGGTCCGTGGCCTGGTCAAGGCACACTGGATCCCTGAAATAAAGTAGAAAAACAGGATTTTAATGGCTGGAGAAGTGGGCAGGTCACATCAGAACAAAGAGAATAAATATAAGTGGGCAGGTTCAGAGAGCAAAGCAGACGGTGTGGGGGAGGAGGAGAGAGGTTGCAGGACAGAGAGCAAAAGAGAGATTTACACAATCAAGGCTCTAAATTCACTTCTAATATCAACTCAGAACTTAAAATGACTGTTAGATTAAAGGGCACATTTTTGATTGCCACTGCTATATATACTATATAAGAATCTCTTAGTTGGAGGAGGAACAGACATGGGGAGTGGGTGAGTTTCTTTGATTTGTAATTCCATATGTGGTGTGTTTTTTTGGGGGGGTAAGATTGAGAGTAATCAAGTAAGGGCCTTATTCATGAAGTGATCCAGGCTGAAAACAAGCACCTGTGGATGCAGTAACCACATGTGCCTGCCACACACCTCTACCCACCCCTGCCCATGGCCATCTTTACCAGGTCCCACACAATTGCATGGCTGGTACAGGCACAGGGCGGGGAGTGGGCATGCCTACTGCGGGCTGGTGGAGATCAGCATGCATAATGCTGTCTACACTATGCCAAGCCAGTGTCAGGGGAGCTTTCCATTATTCCAGCTGCCACAAAAAATGTGTACCCCCCTCAAAGGAAGGCCACAAGGCTGCCTAGTGCCCTGCAGCCATGGACAGTGGCTCCCTCCGTGCCATGGGGCTGGGGAAATGTTGGCTGCAGGGTGCTGTTTGCAACAAGCTGAAAATGCTGCGGTGGTCCACAGGGGACATATCAGTCTGTACGAGGGCTTCCATATCCCCTGCTCCAGTAAATCAGAGCATCCACTTTGGTACCGGTCAGGGCTTCAGATTGATGGCCCACGATCTGGCCCACATCCGGACCCCCAGATAGTCCTGCCCCATCCACGGATCTATGCAGCCATGCATTAGGCCACCCAGGGGTTGTACATCCTAGACCCACACATCGCGCAGGGCTGGCTTTGCACCACATAGTTGTGTGGCCTCGTACGTGGCTCATTAGTGCATAGGGCCCTGAGTGAGGAAAGTGGTGGTCATGTTTATGCTTGCAATCTTGGATAAGTGACACAGCTCATGAATTTTAATGTGATTTGCCTAAACCAAGTTAAAGGATGTACATTTCTTGGGGAATAGCATTACCCTCCCCCCACACACACGATGGGGTTTTAACCAATATGGTTATTTGAGTTTTCTTGTCCATCGTATATATTTGCAATTTATCAATAACAAAGGGTATTCAAGTAAGGTGACACATAGTACATGGAAATACTCATAGGCATTAGACAAAAAAGACTTGACAACTACTACAAAATAGGAAATTCTTGTGATTAAATAATACAAAAATGTAACAGCTGGTCAATACATTTTTATGTTGACTTAACTAATAATGTTTAGCATATTGCATCAAATGCCTGCTGACTCATTTGACCTACTGATGGTGGTGGAGACGAACCATACCAGGGTGAGAGAGGACTCCCAATATATAATTTTGTTTTAGATACGAAGACAATGGAGAAAAAGGCCTGTCATCCTATCCAGTCTGTCCACCTTACCTAGCTACTGTACACTGCGCTGGCTCTAGTGGGCATACCTCCCCTTTGTTTCTGTCCCCCCATTTCCTAATTAACCCCACATGCCTGTCCCATCCCTGCTTGAAGTTACTCACTGAGATTGCCTGTTCCACTGCCTCTGGAAGCTTGTTCCACTTGTCCTCCACTCTTTCTCTGTAACGGTGCTTACAGATGTCCCTTTTAAATCTCCCCCCTGCAATTTAAAGTGAACTCCCTCTTGTCCCTGTAGTTGAACTTAAGAAGAAAAGTTCCTTTGCGTTCACCCTATTTATCCCATGCAGGTACTTGTATGTCTCAATCATGTTGCCCCATTCCCTCCTTTTCTCAAGAGTGTACATATTCAAATCCTGCAGCCTCTCCTCATAGGTATTGCCCACTAGTCTAGGGATCAGCTTGGTGGCCCTGCACTGCACTGCTTCCACCTTGTTGCAGTCACTCTTTAGGTGTAAACCCTAGTATCTTGTGCAGTATTCCAGGTATGTGCATATCAATGACCTGTACAATGGGATGAGCAATTCCTAACTTGCGTTACTTACCCCCCCATACCACCCAATATCCTTTTTGTCTTGTCTACAGCTCTATTACAATGTGCTGTTGTGTTTAGACTCTCCGCTATCATAACTCCTAGGTACTTTTCCTCTATCATGCATTCCAGCACCACACCCCCCCCCCATTTCATATTGCACTCTTGGGTTTCTCTTCCAGTGTGCATCACTTTACATGTTTATGTACTGAAGTCCAGATCCAAGATTTTTGACCAGCTCTGCAGCCTGCCCAGATCTTCCATGAGTTCTCGTATCCCTTCCTCTTTGTCCACTCTTGGACAGATCTTTGTGTCATCTGTGAACAGGCAGGTCTTGCTCTTTATGCCTTCCCCTATGTCAAAAAATAATACAACGAAAAGGACCAGGCCCAGCACCAACCCTGAGGTGCTCCACTTGTTACTTCCCTTACCTCTGAAATCTTCCCACTAACTCCCACCCTTTGTGTTCTTTCCCTCAGCCAATTCTCCACCTGTGTTGCCAATTTTTCCCTCACCCCTAAGTCCCTTATCTTCTTGACCAGTCTCCTATGGGGGACATAGACCTTGCAGAAATCCAAGTACACCACATTTACTGCCTGCCCTCTATCTGCTGCCCTGGTTCCCATCTGAAGAAGTCAAACAGATTTGTCTGGCAAGACCTTCCACTCATGAACCTATGTTGTCTGGGACCCTGTAGTCCATTTTCCTCCAGGAAGTTCACCAGATCTTCCCTTAGAGAAGACTGCATAATTTTTCTCATTATAAATGTCACACTGACTGGTCTATAGTTCTCTGACTCATCCTTTCTTCAGCTCTTTTGTAGAAGGGCTATGTAAGCTGTTCTCCAGTCCCTAGGGACCACCCCTGTAGTCAGTGAGCAGTTGAATATGCCTGCAAGTGGCCCTGCAATCACTTCTGCTGTCTCCTTCAGTATCCTCAGGTGTAAACCATCCAGTCCCTTAGATTTATTTACTTTTAACCATGAAAGCTTTTCCAACACTCCTTTCTTCATTTTATTTTGACCATGCCACTCGAGTCCATGCTCCCCTCCTTTCCCTCTTAACCCTGCATTCTGGCAGTGGGCTATCCTCTCCCTAGTAAATACAGAACAAAAATATTTGTTCAGTATCTCTTCTTTCTCTTTGTCCCCCTTCTCCGCTCCTTCCTCATTCTTCAGTCTCACAGTACCCCCTTTGATGATATGCTTTTCTTGCATGTACCTGAAGAATGCCTTTTCCCTTTGCTTCACTCTTTTTGCCAGCCAGAGTTCTGTCTCTGCTTTAGCCTCCCTCACCTTCCTGCTGGCTACCTTCATTGCCTTCAGGTACTTCTACCTATCCTTCTCCAGTTGGCATCCCTTATATTTTCAGAATGCCCTCCTTTTGGCTCTTACCGCTGTCTTTACTTTGACTGAAAACCACACTGGCACCTTGCCTTTTGTTCCTTTGATACCATTGCAATTGAACTTCCTGCTGCTTCTGTCATTGCTTTTTAAAGTCTTCCCAATTTTATGTTGCTTGCACGCATGTGCAAGAAACATAGTGCCATCATCGGAGATTTCGTAGGTGTGTCACCTCCTCCTCCACCAATTCAGTCAGTGAGCTGGCAGGCGTAGCCCTGTAAGCCAATGCATTTTGGAGCTGTATGATGCGCTCAAAATGCAGTGACCTCTGATTGAAAGAGCTCACGCTTCAGTGAGCACCGATAATGTGCTCCCCACACACAGGCGTGCATGCCCTGCGTCCTGTGTCCGATAGGTGCCCGATCCCCCCGGCTGAGCTGCTGTCGTCCCCCCTTAGCTGGTGCCACGCTGGGGCCACCCCAGCGTGGCAATCAGTGTTTGGCCGACAGGGTGCCCAATCCCCCATTGGCTGGAACGGCCCCATCCTTGTGCCACGGCAGGAGCCCACCCAGGCGTGGCAAATTTCCTAGTAGTCTTTTTTTTGTTTTAAACCTGTAACGTTCCCCACGGCGCCACCTCGACCCCCCACAACCCGCACCCACCCACTGCTCACCAGCCTCCCACCCCCCTCACCCCATGCTCTCCGGACTCCGGGCGTGCGATCTTCGGTGGACGGGAACGCGTCTGCACTCTTCAAAGCCGACCGTGAACTGAGGAAATGCTGGTAAGCTGTATAATGGGCTAGATAGGAGGGTTCAACTTTATTGCATATCTCAGCCATTTTGGGGAATTTTTGCACCAAATTTTCAACATGGGGTTTTTTGGGACCCCTTCTCATGAATGATGTCACTGTCATGGCGTTATCGGGGCGAAGGGTGATTACGTGCAGTGACTGTGAAATCACCCGCGCCTGAATACCACCATGACAGTGTCATCATTCATGAAGAAGATCCCAACCCATTTTGGTGGTCAAAAATTCCAAAATGCATTTTTGCAGCGTCGTTGCGCGAGTTCTCGCAGACTAAACGAAGTCGCGAAATTTCAATATTTTCCTCCAGATTTTCAACATTGCCATTTACCACACCTTCTTATGGTAGTACAGCTGTCATTTTCACATCTCACCCAAAATGTGTTTCTACCCTTGTAGCGCAAAATGGCACAGTCGATGTGCGAAATCAATGTACGGGACAAATTAAGAAAATCACAGTGACAATGTTCATGAGCAGAGGTCTTAAAATGGCTATGTTGAAAATTTGGTGAAAAAATTCCTAAAAATGACTGTTTTACGAGCGTGCGTTGAGCAGTTCCTATGCAGGCTCGTAAGTTCACAAATTTTCAATATTTTCACTCCAGATTTTCAACATTGCCATTTTACCACACCTCCTCATGAGCAGTACAGCTGTCATTTTCACATCCTGCTCAAAACATGTTTCGATCCATGTGGCGCACAATGGTGCAGTCGGTGTCTTGAACTCAGTGTATGGGACACATTAAGAAAATCACAGTGTCACTGTTCATGAGCAGAGATCTTAAAATGGCAATGTTGAAAATTTGGTGAAATAATTCCTAAAATTACTGTTTTATGAGTCTGCGTTGCGCTTTCCCACACTCGTGGTTTTGCAATTTTCAATAGTTCCACTCCAGATTTTCAACATTGCCATTTTACCACACCTCCTTATGAGCAGTACAGCTGTCATTTTCACATCCTGCCCAAAGCGTGTTTCCGCCCATATAGTGCACAATGGCGCAGCGGTGTGCAAACTCAATGTATGGGACATTAACAAAATCACACTGACACTGTTCATGACCAGAGGTCTTAAAATGGCTATGTTGAACATTTTCGTGAAAAATTTCCTAACAATGACTGTTTTACGAGCGTGCGTTGTGCAGTTCCTACGCACGCTCGTAAGTTTGCAAATTTTCAATATTTGCACTCCAGTGACTTCCAAATACCTAAACAGCACATAGAAGCAAGCAACATTCGGCATTGACAAATGCTTGTTTTCTTCCCCATCCATTTGCTATACACTCCTTGTGCATTTTTTCAGCTGTTCCCTCATCTTGCTGAAATACAGTTTTTAAATTCAAAAACCCTTGTTATGTTTGCCTTGTTGGCAGTCCCTATCTGGACCTCCAGCACTACTGTTCTGTGGTCACTCTAACCATGCGGTTTCAAAATTGCTACATTTTGCATTTTCTCATTGTTGACAAGAGCTAGATCTAGCAGATTCCCTTCCCTTTTCAGGCCATGGATTTGCTGAACTAGGAATGCCTCTTGCCATGCATCTAGCAGGCATCAATTCCTGGTACTTGACTAAACTAGATTGGCACTTTCCAGTCCACGCAACTGGCGTATTAAAGTCCCCTACTACAACCACCTCCCCTAAATAGGCCACAGTCCTAAGTATCTCTCCTAGTTCATTGTCTGCCTCCTGATCCTGAGCAAAGGGTTTGTGGACTGCCCCAATCCTGATTAGTTTCCCATTTCCTGTTACTGCTAACACCCACAGGGTTTCTTGTTTTCTTGATTCTCCTAGGCTGTCAGTTTCAGTTACATACAGTGCTACTGCTCCTTCCCTGCATGTTACTCTGTCCTTCCTAAACAATGAGCACCCTGTTATGGCCATGTCCCATTTGTGGTCTGTGGTTGCCCACATATATGTGATAGCTCCTAGGTCAATGCTCCCTTCCATGGCCGTCACATGAAGTTCTGAAATGTTATTGCCAAGACTCCTTACATTGGTGCACAACATATTTCAATATTCATTAGTGCCCCCTTTTTCCCTTTGCCCCGAGTATTTTTAATTCTGCCTTATGAGGCTGGCAAGGCACCCTTGTTTGTGACATCTTGTGTGTATCTTGCCATCCTCATTCCCGTCTGACTAGTTTAAAGTAGCTATATGCTGTGCTCATCTTTCTACCAGTACTCTCCTGTCCTCTGCATTGGGATGTAAGCTGTCCCTTTTCAACAGCCTCCAATCCTACCAGGTCAGGCCCCAGTCCCTGAGGAACCGAAACCTCTCCTACTGCACCAGCTCTTTAGCTGTGCAATAAATTGGAACACATGGAATTGTTCCCTCTGATCTAGGAATGTCCTTAGTACCACCTTGCAGAAGGTTCCTCTGCTCTGTCCTCTACCACCTTCCCCAGGTCACAGATGTCGGACTTCATCTGTTCCATGTTCTGCATGCTCGGATAATTCATGCCCACATGCATAATTAGATTTGACCTTCTCTGCCATACGTGCTACCGTTTAAGCTATACGTCTGCCTCCTTTCGCTCCAGAGAAACAATAGAATAACATCTTGTACAGGGGCATAATGACCTACCTCCCTCCCTCTATTTTCCATATACCGCCGTATGCATCACAGCATTCTGTTTGCCTTCCCTATCACCTTTTGGCACTGGCTTGTCGCCTTGAAGTCAGCTGTAATGATGACACTGAGGTCCCTTTCCTGCTCTGTGACTGCTATTTCTTCCCACCCGAGCTCATATTTTGTCCTGCAGTTCCTATGCCCCAAGAGTATACTTTTACACTTCCCCTCATTGAACCCCAGTCTCCATACCTTGGACCACTGCTTCAACTTTTTAAGGTCCTCCCTGATCCTGCTAACACCCTGCAGTGTATCCACCCTGTTACAAATCTTCACGTCATTCTCGAACAAAAGCACCTTCCCCTCCAGCCCTACTGCAATGTCTCCAGTGAACACATTGAATAGGACTGGGCCCAATACAAACCCCTGAGGTATCCCACTTGTCACCCTCTCCTTGCTAAAGAGTACCCTATTAACCATTACCTTCTGGGTTCTACTGGAGAGACAGTTTTCGACCCAGTTAACTATGGCTGGTCCCACTCCAAGACTGCCCAGTTTGTTCAATAGCCTTTTATGAGAAAAGTGTCGAAAGCCTTCCTGAAATCCAGACAGGCCACTTTCAGTGTTCCTCCATGGTCTACCTTCCCCATCACTCAGTCAAAAAGCTCTATTAAGTTTGTTTGGCAGGATCTCCCTCTGGTAAATTCATGCTGTCTAGGGTCTACCAGCCCTCTTCCTTTGAGGTAATTTATTATAAGCTCCATTAAGAATGACTCCATTATCTTCCCGAACACTGATGTCAGGCTGACAGGCCTATAGTTATCCATCTCTTCCTTGTGTAGCGGAACCATGATTCCTTTTTTCCAATCCTCTGGGACAGCCCCCGTTTCCAGTGATAGGGTTAGCAGCTCTGCCTGAGGTGCCACCAATTCCTCCCTAAGTTCCTTCAGCACGTTAGGGTGCACTGCATCTGGGTCCATTTCCTTGTCCACCCTAAGCCTCAGTAGTTCCTTCATGACCCTATCTTCCATGAAGGAGGTGGTGTCCACCCCCTTCCCCCCAACCTCCTGCCCTCCATTTTCAGCCCCCATATCCTCTTCCTCCTCCTTGGAAAAAAATAAGCTGAGTATTTATTTAATATACTGTATTAGCCTTCTGATTATACTCCTTTACACATGCTCCCCTCTCCTCTCTTAGTCTTATCCCAGCTTTAATTTTCCTTCACTCTCCTATGCATAGATAGAATGCCATGTCCCTGTCCTTGATTGTACTTGCAATATTTAATTCTGTGAGTGCTTTTGACTTTCTCACTGCCTTCCCTTCCTCTGCAAAGCCCAGTAACAATACCAGTCCTCCTCCCTCTGGATTTTCTTGAAGTTCAAGAATGCCCTTTTCTTGGCCCTCACTTTCTCAGCTACTTCCCTTGAAAACCACATAGGCCTCCTGCTCCTACTTTTCCTGATGTGCCTGACTCCCATCTTGGAAGCCATTTCAATAGCCTCCCTTATACCTCCCAATTTCTCTTCCACCCCCTGCATTCCCCCATCCTAGCTAGGGCATCTCTCAGGCTCTGCCTCATTCTTCTGAAGTCAGCCCCCTGGAAATCCAGGACCCTAGTCCTGGTATTGCTGTTCTCCACTTTGTTTTGTTTCTCAAAACCACTGCTCTATGATCACTGGTTCCCAGGGGTTCTGTCACTTCCACCCTATGAATACTGTAAACATGTGTGAGTACCAGATCAAGCAGAGCTGCCCCTCTAGTTGGTTCCTCCACCAGCTGAGTGAGGCCTGCTCCCAGAAGTGAGTCCAAGAAGTCCCTGCCCCTAGTGGTTGCCACTGCTAGGAGACCCCAATCCATGTCCAGAAGGTTGAAGTCCCCCACCAGCAGCAACTCGCCCTTGCTTGCCATCTTATATATGTCCTCTAGCAGGTCCATTTCCATCTCCTTGCTCTGGGTAGGAGGACTGTATATCACCCCCCAATCTCAGAACTATCCCCAATGTTACCCCCTGTAAATACATTTATCTCCACCCCTGCTGTTCTAGTGGCCTCCCCACCTCGATCCCCAATGTTGCTGGTGTTGTTAAAATTTAAATACCCCAATCCCTAGCTGCCCTGCCCGATCCTTGATGCCACCAGAGTTGTTATAATATAAACTCCCCAATCCCTGGTGGTCTGGTGGCCCCCAACCCGACCCCTGATGCAGCCATTGTCAAAATTTAAATATCCCAATCCATGGTATTCTAGTAGTCTCCTCTGCCCCGATCCCTGATGTTGCCCATGATTGAATTTATACATACATTTCCCCTTCCCTGATGATCTAGTGGCCCCCCACCTCTGCAGGCAGTGCCACCACCTTGCTGTGCCCCCCAGCCAGCAACCGCCACAGTCCTCCTTTCACCACCATGGCTGGCTGCTAACTGACCTGTCAGTGAAGCGCTGCACTGTATTATACAGTATACGCTCATTGATTGATAGCCAGCTACATCAGAATGGAATGCCTGATATTACCATAACATTCTCCAAAGCTGCACCAGATGCCTGTGCGCACCATTGGCTAACATTTGGAATGTCCACCAGTGCAGCAGTTTTTTTCATGCCAGCAGACTGTGATATGGGACATAGTCCCTGGGCCATTTTCAGCCCTTGGAAAATCTGGCCTTTGCTCTTCACATCACACATAATACTGTCAGGTAGAAAACCTTTCACAGAGCAAAAGCAAAAAGAGAAATATTTAAGCAATAAGAAAGTAACAACTGGATTCTTTTAAAAATGAATGGCATAGTCAATCTGACATAATTGGTGGCACTAGCTCTTTAAGCTTTTACTGGCTCCCTGGCCATGCTTGAACTGGAAGGGCTGCACCTGTGTTGGATCTACTAGCCATCTGGGTTTTCTTTAATCATTTTGCTAAACACATTCTTTCAATTTGCCGCTGTTTGCTAGTGCTTTTCAAGCCATGTCAGCAGGTGTTGATTTGAAAAATATTTGCTAAAATGACTAAACCAATAGAAGATTTAGCTGAATGGTTAATTATGTTTGGTGTCTAGGGCCAACACCAGTCTGCACTTGGGATTTAATTAGATGTAAAAAAAACCTTGCTTTGTAGAAACGTGGCTACTGTACGTCCCAAAATACCTCCCCCCAAATGTAAGCCCAACTCTCTGAAAAAAAGGAAAAAAAATGGGACAGTTGAATATGGCAGAATCTGAGATTTACTATTATACATTTTCATATCAGTCTGTTGTCTAATTGCACTGCTCCAGATCTGTGTGCCAAAACTGTCCATTGCACTCCCAGGCTTGCTTGCTTTTCATAGACTTTTACCCTTTAGTTGCTGGACAGGTGCAACTATATTGTAGGCTTGGAGGCCACAAAAAAAAAACATTTTTTTATGGAAACTGAGCCTCCAGATCTGCCAGTGGTGAAACTTCTGCAACATGGTTCAGATTACTTGACTGTTAGGAGGTGAGAAACGTGCAGGGAACATCTCTCACCTCATACTGCACAAACGGAGCAGATGGAGCCTGTATGATGGATGGTCCCTGTCTGCCAGCAAAATTATTTTTGCGTTCACTGCTAACCCACGGGCACCCCTAGGTTGCAGGAAATTTTCCTTGTATAACAGTTTTCCAACTTATAGTAGTATATCATTTTAACAGGCTGGCTAAAATTTAGAGCTGGCCTGAGTGCTTCACAGAAAAAGAACCTTTGAATGTTGGGGGCTGAATTCTTATCCAGCAAAAATACATTTTGGTGGTGGAGATCGTAGTAGAGTTCAAATTAATTTAGATCCAGAGAACTGGATGAACAATTTTAACCTAACCAGTTTGACTCCTCTCTGGAGACTGTTCCCTGCAAGACATATTTTATTTTCCTCTCCTTGCCTAGGTGTGGCCACTGACTCCAGTCTGGTACTTTAACTCAAATGCCCCTGACCATGTCCCAGCTGTTAATACTCACCAGAATCCCCAAGTACTTAAAACAGCCTCTGACATTACTATGACAACTTGGAAAAGTCTTGTATTTAAATGTTATTCTACTTATAAAATGGACTATGAAAATACAGTAACTTAATTGGTTAACACACACCACATGGGCATTCATTATCTTCTGACAACCACACACCTCACCGAAACAAAAAATAAATTTCAACACATAAACCCCTCATTTTCTAAGTAGGATAACACACTACTGGATGTGTTGTCATAAGGAAAATAATGCACTCCTCTGGTAGTTGTGGCACTCTGCAATGTCTCTGGCCTTACAACCACCCTAGACATGAATTTTAGAGAAAGGGGAAATTGTTTAACCAGGAAAGGCATACTAAGCCAGAACTTGTTTCCAGGCATGACTTGGGAGCACAAGGAAGTTAAGTAACTTGCTCAGGGTCACACAGTATGCAAGTGTGGGCTGATGGGATTCAAACCTAGGTCTCCAGGTTTGCAGCTCAGTGCCCTTAACCACTGCTCTGTATGTTGCATTATGGAAGTAACAAGATATGATGGGATGTTGGTTGTGCTGGTTTTACACACACACAGGGGCATAGTAAGGCACGAGGCCACAGGCCAAGTACTGTATCTTCAGTCCCAGAAAGTGTAATAAAACCAGCACAACCAATGCTCTGACATGTTCTATTGCAGGTATAAAATGAATCCATAGGCAATTAAAACAATGATCTAGAAGTTTTAAAAACTGCAAACGTATAGTAAAATATTGCTAAGAAATGTAAAACAGGCCCTCCACAGATGGTTTTCACCTGTCAGTCATCTGTCTTTCCACACACTGAACATACTACGTGACTGTTTACCACAAAATACCAGAATTCAAAACTCTGTAGTATTCCAGTAGTAGAATGCCCCCGAAACACATTTGGAATAGTAACATGGGATTCATGAATTCAAAATTCTGCAGACTCCCACTCGCATACACACAAAGACATACACACAGGCCTCAGGTGGACCCAAAACCTCATTTTTATCTGTTGCAGGCTAAGGAGCAGGAGTTCTCTGGCAAATTGGTAAAGGAGGGGGATACTTATTGGTTATCAAAGAAACACCAGAAATGGAAACTCTTAATAGTTCTTGATTTTTATGTTTGCTTGCGTGCATGCGCAAGAAACATGTTGCGGCAACTTGCTGCAGAAGCAGGTTGAGGAGGTGAGGCACTGTTGTGGCCAATGCCCCTGGTGCCTTTTGAGGCTTGGCCCACTTTCCCCAATGCGTTGGCACACTGCTGCTGACACTAGTTCAGCCAGTGTGCCACCAACTTGAACCATTTTTGCCACTGTAAGCAGGGTCTGCCTCGTCATTGCAGCATCAGCCATTTCGATACAATGAGAGAACGACCCCTTATTGCAGGGCAGTACCCTGCCATCCCATGTCCCGACCCAGTACATTTGCTGATGGGGAGCCCACTCCCCATTGGCATACTGTGACCCCCTCCCCATTTGTTGTGTGCCAGGGGTGCCCAATCCCTTGGCATCATGCGCTCCCAACAGTCTTTATTTTCCGACAGGGGCCCAATCCTGTCAGCTTCAGTCCCCTTCCCACTTCAGTTTGCGGTTGGGAGCTGACTCCCCATCGGCATAATACCCCCACCCAATTTTTGTGCAGGGGTGCCCAATCCCCTCGGCTCTCCTCCCCTACTCTATATGTGCCGATGGGGTGCCCAATTCCCTGTTGGCTACAACTCCCCCCCAAACCACTCACGTGGCACACTGGAAGCCCACCCCAGTGTGCCAAATGTCCCTGTGGGAAAAAAAGTACTGCAGTGTTTTCCACGTTTTTTCCCCTTTTAACACCCATAAATCAGAAAACAGTCCCTCGTTGAGTTTGGTGGCCCCTCCCCAACCTGTGCCCACCCTCTGTGCACCCCACATCCCCACACCCCCCTCACCTCATACTTACCTCTGGAGCCAAGCGTGATGATCTTCAGTGGACCGGGAACATGCCTGCACTCTTCAAAGCCGAACGTGAACTAAAGCAATGCTGGTAAGCTGTATAATGGTATAAATAGGGTTTTGTCAACTTTGGTGCATATCTCGGGCATTTTTGGGAATTTCAGCACCAAATTTTCAGCATGGGGTTATTGGGACCCTTCCTCATGAATTCAGTCACTGTCGTGGTGTTATTTGGTCCCGAAAGGTGATTTCATGGTCACTGTGCAGAATCACCTTTCAAAACTGAGTAATGAAATGACAGTGCCACTGTTCATGAGATGGATTCTCAAAAAGCCTATGTTGCAAATTTGGTGAAAAAAATCAAAAAAATGACTGTGCAGTTTCCAAGTATGCTCTTAAGTTCATGAATTTGTAATATTTTTACTTCAGATTTTCAACATTGCCATTTTTCTACACCTCCTTATGAACAGTACAGCTGTCACTTTACACATCCTGGCCAAAATGTGTTTTCACACTTCCGGCACAGAATAGTGCAGTCGCTGTGGGAAATCAGTTTTTGGGATAGATTGAGAAAATGACAGTGACACTGTTCATGAGCAGAGGTCCTAAAATGTCTATATTGAAAAGTTGGTGATGAAAGTCCGTAAAATGACTGTGTTACAAGTGTGAATTGCATAGTTTCCAATCACACTTGTAACTTTGCAGTTTTTCACACCTCCTTATGAACAGTACAGCTGTAATTTTTCACATCTTGGCCGAAATGTGTTTTTGCACTTCTGGCGATGAATAGCGTGGTCACTGTGGAAAATCAGTGTTTGGGACAGAATAAGATCAAGCGAGTGGGGAAGGAGTGAACAAGATCAACTGAGCTCTGTTGGGACTGCTGCAGATTTCTTTGTGGTTAGAAAAAGGCACCAACGCAGGCAGTAGCCCAGTACAAAAGGGCAGCCTGCAGCACTGGGAGAAACAGAATGAACAAGTGAGAGAGGAGGAGTGAGCAAGCTCAACGGAGCTCTGTTGGGACTGCTGTGGATTTCTTTTTGGGCAGAAAAAGGCACCAATGAAGGGAGGGGTCCAGTACAAAAGGGGAGCCTGCAGCGCCAGGATAAATAGAATGAGAGAGTGAGAGGGGGAGTGAGCGAGCTCAGCAGAGCTCTCTCAGGATTGCTGCCGATTTCTTTGTGGACAGAAAAAGGCACCAACGCAGGCAGGAGTCCGGTACAAAAGGGCAGCCTGCAGCACTGGGAGAAACAGAATGAGCGAGTGAGAGAGGGGGAGTGAGCAAGCTCAACAGAGCTCTGTTGGGACTGCTGCCATTTCCTTTGTCAGCAGAAAAAGGTGCCAACGCAGGCAGGAGCCCAGTACAAAAAGGCAGCCTGCAGCGCCGGGAGAAACAGAATAAGCGAGTGAGAGAGGGGGAGTGAGCGAGCTCAATGGAGCTCTTCCGGGACTTTAGAGTTGCCCACTTTCCCATCCAGGGTCCGCTGTGGTCCTGTATTACAGCAGGGTTTCTGGAGTGGAAACAAAGCAATGATTGGATACTTTTAGGATTGCTGTAATAATACAGATTTAGTTGTTCTGTTTATTTCTCTAACTGAGCTAAGTACTGAACTATACTGTTATGATTGCTGTAATAATATATATTTGTTCTGTTTATTTCACTGAGCTGAGTAATACTTGGAGTGCAATAGGATTTCTGACTGGGCTAAGTGAAACTATATGAGAGCTGAGAACAAAAAGTATGGTAGCTGAGGGGTGAAAAAATGACGAGGTTTTAGGATTGCTACAGCAATACAGTATCTAATGGATGCGATTTATGACTGAATTAACCCAGTCAGCAAGGGGCCAGTAGGGGGTCTAGTGTTGGGGGAGGAACATGAATTTGAGTAAATAGGGGCCTAACAGTTGTAGTAGGGTACAGAACCTGGGAGTAAGAGCCTGTAACATAAGATGGGGGCCAAAATGGGGCAAGTGCCACATGTCAATAGGGAGGGCATCTTTGGAAGGGTGGAAGGGTGTACAGGGTGTGGGTCCACCATGATCCTGGACTGGGCTTGGAGGATGGAGGGGTGTATGGTCTGTAGATGACTGGCTAGTTTAAGGGTGGAACTGTGGCAGTTAGGGAGGAGTCTAAGTGGCAGGGCAGATGAGTATGGTAGGCATCCTGGCTTGGGGGGAATAGGGGATGGCAAAGGGGGACAGAGGAAGAACAACTAGGGAGTGAAGCTGACCTCAGTATCAGAGGAACTAACAGAAAAGACAGGAGAAGGGAGGGGGTGCCCAAGGTAAGGGGGGCCTCCTGATGGGGGAGGAAGAGACCACGAGGAGTACCAGGGAAGAAAGCAGATGACTGCGGGTAGGGAGGGACCAGGGTTGGCACAGAGGGGAACAAGTAGGAGGGGGGAACAAATAGGAGAAAGAGATGTAGGAGGGGTATCGACTAGGAATAGATTTGAACCTCTGCTGTGGGAGAGAGGGGGGGAGCAGGAACATAATGAAGGGGGGAAGGACAAGCAGGGCATGAGGGATGGCAAAAGGAAGGGGAAGAGATAGCGAGGATGAAAGGGTAAAAGGGGCTAGTAAGGAAGGATGGGGTGGTGACTGAAGGGGAGAGAAGGCTACGGGAAAGGGGAAGGATGGGAGGGGCATCACTATCAGGGTAGAAGGGAATGGTGGCTCTAAATTAACAACAGCAGGGATAGGAGAGGGGTTGGAAATCAGCAGGGCAGGAGAAGAGGTCAACATGAGAAGCCCAGTAGGAAGTAGTCAGGCTGGGAAGGGGTTCATGGGGGATGGGAGGAATAAGGCAGAGAAAAAGGATGAAGCGGAAGTAGGGGGTACAGATAGAGAAGTCACACAGGGTGCAGCTATCGGGGGTAAGGGGCAGGGAAGAACGAATACTGGGGTGGTGGATGGGGCATTAGAAGGGTAAGGGACAGGGGAGTACTTGTCCTGGGGTTTCTATACTGAAACGGGTGAGATGGGATGGAAGGGGGGAAAGGGACAGCTGTATTTGTGTTGAAGCTATCCCCAGATTGACCGCAGGAGGGGCAAGGCAGGCACTGCTCAAGTGTACAGCGAGGGGGAGGAAGAAACCTAATTTAGTGTTGCATGTGTGTACAAATGACTTGGCGGGGGCGAATGTGGAGGTGGTGAGGGGGAGGTTCGAGTAGCTGGGCAGGCAGTGTGAGGGGGTGGGGGAGTCGGTGACATTCTCGGAGGTACTGCCAGGACCGTGTGCAAGCATGGGGAGGAAGGGTAGGATTGAGTAGTTCAACAAGTGGCTGAAAGATTGGTGCCACACCATAAATTATGGGTTAGTGACTAACTGGGGTAGGGTCTGGAGGGAACAGTGACTTGTACGCGGGGGACAGGGTACACTTGAGCAGAAAGGGGAGGGGAGTATTAAAGACATGATTAGAGGGATATAACTCTACCAAGGTGGATTTAAACTAGTGGGGGGGTTGGCCAAAAGACTGAGGTTGGTTGAAACGTCTGGACAGGGGAGCCTAATGAGCTCACCCCCCTAGATATAGGTAAAGGCAGAGGCGTAGTAACCCTGGGAGGGGGCAGGCAGAGTGCTCTGAGTGTAATACAGAAGGCACCACCACCCAGTAAGAATAAGGAGGAGAGACAAAGGCCAAGGAGGAGGAGGAGAAGAGTGAGGAGAAGGAGGGGTACGGGTGGAAGGTGGTCTGACTAAATGGATAGAGAACTGGTTAGAGGAGAGGGTGCAGAGGGTGGTGGTAATGGGGTAGCTTTCAGCACTCAGAGCAGTGACAAGCAGGGTGTCACAGGGGTCAGTGCTGGGCCCGGTGCTGTTTGGGCTCTTTATCTCCGATATAGCACACGGCGTGGGGAGCAGGATTAGTTTGTTCGCACATTATACCAAATTGGGGGTGGTGGACGAAGAGGACAGATGGGAAAAACTGCAGGGGGACCTAACCAAACTAGAGACATGATCAGTGGAGTGGCAGCTAAGATTCAGTGCAAAGAAGTGTAAGGCGATGCACTTCAGGGCTAAGAACCAGAAGAGGGACTATTGGTTGGGGATCACAGAGGAGGAAAAGGACCTAGGGGTGTTGGTAACTGGGAGCATGAACAACTCGGCCCAGTGCAGGAAAGCAGCAGCGAAGGCAAACCAGATGCTGGGGTGCATTTCAAGGGGGTTCTCATCCAAACATAAGGATGTGATCCTACCTCTCTACAGAGTATTGGTCACACCACACCAACAGTACTGTGTGCAATACTGGAGGCCATACCTGAGGAGAGATATAAAGTCACTGGAGTGGGTGCAAATGAGGGCACCAAAAATGTTAAAGGGGATGGAAGGAAAGAAATATGAAGTTTGGTTAAAGGACCTGAACATGTACACACTGGAGGAGAGGAGAGGAGGGATGGGGGGATATGATTGAAGTGTTTAAATACCTGAGGGGGTAAATAAACCTAGCACTGAGGGGGTGTTTAAATTGAGAAGTGAAAGAGAGACGAGGAGACACGGACTAAGGTTGGAAGGGGGACGTTTCAAGAGGGAAATGAGAAGGCACTACTTCTTTGAGAGGGTGGTGTCTACTTGGAATGCGCTGCCAGAGGGGGTGGTAACATGTAGAACAGTCAACAGCTTTAAGGAGGAGTGGGATAAAGTAAGAGGAAGAGTCGGGGGGCAGGATCTGGGACAAGCAGGGAAGGAAATGAGGGGGAGGAGGCTGGGAGAGCTGCAATCTCAGGTGCTAGCTGCACACTCGGGCAGGCTTACATAGACCGATTGGTGTGCTCTGCTGGCAGATTCATATGTTCATATGTTCGTATGTATGTTCGTATGTAAAATCACAGTGACTATGTTCATGAGCAGAGGTCCTAAAATGCCTATGTTGAAAATCTGGTGACAATTGCCCATAAAATGACAAGCGTGCATTGTGCAGTGCATTACGATTTCTAACCATAACGTCCGACCCTGTACAGACTGACAGGCATCAGGGGTGTGCCTTTGGATTGCTGACTGTAACACTATGTCATTCGAACCCCTCCTCCCACCCTGCAGCTCCTGACAGGCATAGGGCTGTGCCTTGGACTCTTTGGCCCCAGAGTCCACCCCATTCTATATTGCACCCATTTCAACGTATGTCCTTATGGAGTGGGGTGACTGTAAAGCCGAACACCCCAAGGCACACCTCAACACTTGTCAGTGTCTGCAGGATAGGGTGAGGTGAAATGGCATGAACGTTATGGGCGACAACCCAAACGCATACCCCAATGCCTGTCCATCTCTGCAGTGTGAAGGTGGGGTTGGCGTGAAGTTCAGTACTTCACTGGCATTCCTACTCTGCATCTGTCTAGCTACTGCATTTCCAATGCTAATACCAGCAAGCAAACATTCGGCATTGACAAATGCTTGTTTAAATTTTCTTGTGTGTATGTGTGTTGGGGAGGGGGGCTCATGAGTATAAAGAACATCTAGTTATTTAATTATTTAGTTAAATTTGAGGGACTTTTATTTTTAGGGCCTAGTTAATTGTTTTTATGTATCAGTAAAGATGGCAACCATGTTTGTGGTGGAAATCAGGAATGAGTGTACTGGCTCATGAATTCTGTATGTCAGCCCCCAAATTCCAAATCAGACAGTGGGTCTGAACTTGTTCAGACCTGTGCAGTTGTGAAGAATTAAGATGCAGGTCTCAGAACGTGTTTAGCCTATCAGGAAGCAGGAAATGTTCAGCCTGTTTTATAATCCCTTATGACCACACACCCTGTCATGTATTATCCCTTAGTTTTAATTTAGGTTGTAACTGTATGTAGCTTCCCATTTATTCTTTATTAAAATGGATGTTCGCATGTAAATAGGATATCTTTCACTTGGTCTTCATCTTCACTTGCTGCTTGTCAACAAGTGCCCAGAAGATATCTAGGGGTTTGTTTGGACCAGCACCTCAACTTCTCTGTGCATATAGATGCTATCCTAAAGAAACTGTGCCCCAAGCTTGATGCTCTGTACAGGAATCGTAGCTCCATCCCGCTGACTGCGAGGTGTGAAATTGTCCAGAAGATGATACTCCTCATCTTTGACTACTGTGAGGTAGTCTATGGTGCTGCTCCCAAATCTTGTCTGACCAAGTTGGACACTTTCTTTAACCCCTTCTGCCACTCTGCTCTCATTTCCCCTTCCTGCTCCCACAACTGTGGATTCTATCACTCTCTAACCTTCCTTCCACTATCTCACAGACTCATCTCACACTGTGCCAAACTAACCTCCAAATTCTGGTTCAGAGTGCTCCCCTCCTATCTCTCCTTCTCTCTCTCCACTCCACCTCCCCCCACCCACTCTCTCAGATCTAATGATGCCTGCACCTTGATGGACCCTTGCTGCTCCACCCTCAGTCAGACTTGTTTCACCTATCACTTCTCTAAAATCTGGAATTCCCTTCCCTCTGAAATATGACACTCCTCCTCCTCCAACTATTCCCTTACCGCTGCCCTACACAATTACCTCTTCCTCAGCTGTTCCTGCTTTAACCCTCCTTAATACCTATCCCCAGTTTCTGCCTTCCTACCCTGACACCCCACCAGCAGGATTCTCAACATCCTGAAGGGGGAATCAGGAAATGGCTACTCCTTCTCCTCATATTCAGTTCTTGCCTCTCTCCCTCTCTTCTCCACCTGCCTTTCTGGGTCACCCATGTGCACAACCTAACCCCCATCCTTTTTACTCCAACAGCACTTGCGTACTAGCTTGAGCCTACTCCTGGTACACTCATGCACTATAATGGTTCTGTTGCATTATTACTGTTTTGTACATTAATATGTTCTTTTGTATGATTGTGGACATGTATTGCAATTTACCCAAAGTTCCACTACTGTTTATTGTACAATACCTTGTGTTCCAACTGTTGCATAATCTTACAATTTTGTATTGTTTGTACTACCCACATACTATGGTAACTGATCATCCTTCACAACCCTATGTAACCCCCTTCCCCCAGGTCGCACCATAAGATGAGCAACTTGTTGCTCAATGTGCCCTCCTGTTGAAACATTTCAGTAAATAAATAAATAAATAGAAAAGAAGGCACTGAAGTCAGGATATTTGAAGTCACAGCACAAAAAACAAACTCTGGCGGAGCCACTACTACTGTGAATGCATGAACTAGATAAGGGTGTTTCATGGGCTTAAACATAAACAGTTATTTATTTATTTAAAAAATATCAGATTTACAAACCTTTGAATCAGAGACTCATTTACAAAGGCACCTCATCAAAACTAATACAAAGACAGCACAGTTAACAAGTCAAAAAACAATGACTCGGAGAGCAGACAGTTATAACAATCATTCACTGGAGATACATGGGTAGCAGTAGATAAATAGATTACATAGTTTAGGCACACAGGCACCACATCAAGAAGACCAAAGCAGTTCAAACAATATACAATAGCTAAAGCAAATAGACATCAGAAATCAAAGAGAAGCCCAGAGTGTTCACATGAAGGCTGTTGCATATACACTAACTGAATCAAAGTACAGTACATAGAGAAAGAGCATATTTAAGCAATTAGGCATGACAGGGTGTGTGTTATCATGTAATAATGTCACTCCTGGGGTGGGTTGAAGCATGAGATGAAGCCGAGTGCTTCCACCACCCCAGGAGTGACATTATTACAAGACAGCACACACCCTGGAGTGCCTTATTGCAATTATACAGTGTCTTGTTGTTATATACAGAATAAAAAAAATAAATTTTAAAGGATGTTTTTGTTAGTGTGGAAAAATAATATCTTAAGAGAAAATGCAAGGAATGATCGAAATCCAAAGCTACGGTGATGTTATTGTGTAATAACATCACTGTTTCAATGGGTCAGCAGCCAATCAGCTTCTTACATTTTTTCTTGCCATTGTATAATTAAAAATAATGCCACCTTCTGTATTACAGTTACCTATATGTTTTGCATTTTATTCTATGCACTGTTATAGCAATCAACTCAACAGAACCATGCCATCATATACATGAAGGTACTGTACCCTAACTGAAAACACTGCTGAGACAACTGTATGTCGTGACAAGGTGGAAGATAAACACAATATTGAGACAAGTTTTTGAAGACATTTGATGTGTTTAATTGCTTTTTTTTAGAGACTGATATACAGTTCACACACAAAATTCATGTAATATAAAAGTGCATATGCCCAAATGCCAATGTAAATTCGACACATTTCATTACAGGCGGTTCACTTGAAGGAAGATATTACTATATAAGGCCTAAAAATGGGCATCAGGAAAATGTAAACTGGGGTAGGTGTGTTATTGAGGGTATTGCATAGTTTATCTTTTATTGCTGCTCCACTGGATCAGCAATATTTGCACAAGCTGTGCCCAGTCCAGATTTTACAGCTCTGGCTTGGGTATGGTGATGTGGGTTTTACCCATACCCCACAGCATGTGGCTTAGTGATATATTGTACAGATGGCTACAAAGTCTAACCCATTGAAGGCTGAAGTTTCAGAAAACCATTATGCTAAAAATATCAAGACTCACTCCCTCCCTCACCCCCTGTCACAATTAATCCTCTACCAAAGTCATGCTTAAATACTGGTGCCTCTACATCCATGCCACTAAGCTTTTAATGCCAACATCAGGGTTTTATTTAACTCTAAAAATTGATTAGCATGTTGCTAATAAAAGTGCTTAAACTTTGTGAAAATTAATAGCTCTTGCCTCACTGTGTTTAACAAACACATCACTTCTAGAAAATCTATATAAATACTTTCTGTACAGTTAGTAGCATCCCAAGAAAAAAGTGCTAATCAGTTATTTAAAACGCTGCAACATGCTTCTTTTTTCTGCTGCTGTGAGTTCCCTCATCTTTGAAGTCCCATTCTACTTGTGGCAGCCCACCCCCCCCAACCAGATAATTTATTTAAAAAGATTTTGTTGAGACATTTTTGTTTTAGTATATCCATGGTCAGGAAAAATGAATATGTTAAAGAAATCAAAATCCCTATTTAACATTTAATTGAATCACAATACAGAATGTTACGAATTTTTTCAGAGTCTATGTGTAACCTACAGGAAGTCAAACAGAAATTAGACATACAAATGCCTGCCTATTTGAAAGAGAAGCAAACGTTGTTATTATCATTCAGTTATAAACACCTATAGTCACAAACTGCAAGTTGAGAAAATTCAGTAGAATATTAACACTAGCCCAGAAATGCCTGCCTAAGAATGAAGCTGGTATATTATTTGGAAAAAGGTAAAACAATTGGGTCTCTTGCTACAGTATGCAATGTCCTGCAAAGATGGTGGTGTCACATGGCTTAATGAGGTGCTGTGATGTGCCTAAGGGAACTTGTTATACAGAAAGTTCCAAGAGTACAGCCGTAAAAACTGGAATAACAGGTTCCAAGGAATAATTAACTTAAAAAGAATGTTAGAAAAAACTACCCCATTCATTCAGAGGTGTCAATGATTGTATTTGTTAACCATGCTAGTTTATCACCTGTTTCCCTCATGGTAAAAATGTGAAACTACATTTATGTTATTTTAAATGAAAAATGAGTGACAAATAGCTTGTCCAGTTGGATGGCAGCTCTGACAGTTGTTCCAGTCTTTCTTTTCACTGATATAAACTGAGCCAGGAAAAAAAGTAAATAGGAAAAAAAAACAGCATTTTGTTTCTACAACTAGTTGCTAATTGCAGCTGGTATTTTTAACATGTGCAAGTCAACTCTGCTTCTCAAACTTAAGAAAAATACACTTAATCACAGACTGTGTTTACCAAGTACTATGCCCATTTTAGTACAGTATATAAATGTTTAAGAAATACCTGAACATTGTCTATTTTCCTTGAAGTTGAATCCTTAAGCTGTATTTTCAGACATTTCTTAGTGTTTACTTTTGAGACACCAGGTGACTCTGATAATCATTTGTTGCAAGGGTTTTTAAGTCAGTTTGAAGGCAATTTAAGTATCTTCTGTTCTCTTAGTCCTTAACAAAATGCAGGGACTCCACAGATTTGTTGTTCCTTGGTCCACACACCAAACTCTAGTGAGTCTTTCAGTATAATAGATCCACCTTATGCCCCTCCCACATGAATAAAAAAAAGGTGGGATGGACCTTTTGGAGCTTCTTGGGTGGAGGTGGGGTGGACCTTACTTCCCCCCAAAAAACAATGCTGCCTCCCACTACTCAGGTTCCAGTTCTTGTACCACCCATTTAAGAAAGAAAATAGTACCCTGCAACCATTGACTAACATGAAAGCGTATTTATTTGAGGGTGGAAAACATTTCTTGGAGGAGGGTAAGGCAGAGGAGGCTATTTACAACTTCAGTCAGTTCCATGGACAGAAAACATGACATCACTCCTTTTGTACATGCAATACTCCTGTAGGCTCCACCCACAGTCATAAAAAAAAAAAACAATGTAAGCCAAAATAAGAAGAAATTAAAAAACAAAATGCTTACAAATAATTCCACCACAGATTGTTTCTACCTGTCAGTCATTTGTCTTTCTACACATATAGCAGAAGGTTTAAGCAATAAACCATGATAGGGTATAGGTAATGCTGGGATTCCCCCACTTCTGGTGTGGTTCAGTCATGAAGCCGCAAGCTGAGTGACCAAACCTCACCAGAAGTGGGTAAATCCCAGCATAACCCACAACCTATCATGGTTTATTGTGATTCTACAATGTCCTCCTTTACTTTTTGTAAGAAAATAAATTAACAAAAAGATATTTGTTGGCATTTGAATTTTTTTTTTATTTATTCTTACGTCAAAAAAGTAGTCCAACTTTCCCAACCTCACGTTATCTCAAGTAAGGAGTGTCTCAGACATGATAACATTGTTCCATTGTGCATCATTCTATTGTATATTATCACATGACATATGTAGCTTGTATTTACTGTCTATTAGGTTGTACAATGTCATTACTGTACTGCTAGTGATGCCTTTTAATACTAGGAATAGTAGTACCCCATTGCCAGCCCACTATGAAATTAAGATTGGGACCGTACTCACCCTTTGCTTCAGCCTGATTTTAAAGCTGCTAAATTAGCAGTCTGGAGGTGGAACAACCCAATAAGTAGAAAATGCCAGAGAAACTGAATGTCTCTTTTGGGAAGATGGGGAGAGTAGGGGCCCCCAAATACAGCCCGATAGAACCATTTAAAACTCATCAGGAACCCCTAGAGAAAAAAAAAGTTTGGCCACTGAAGAGCTTGTCTCTTTTCTCACCCAAAACCCCATTCAACATTTTGCTTAATAATAAAGTCTCCACAGCATTATATGGTTTCCAGTGTTGAGGGCCTCCGAAGCAGGAAAAAGGACTGCACAAAAAAACTGTTGCTAATAGCAATGTCTCCTGGCTTGCAGCATTCCAGTACTTTAAGGCGGAGGTCACATCGTGGCAAGCCACATAACTGGAGATAGCAGTCACAGAACTCTGCATTGAAAGCTGGTGTGTGAATGGAATGCCTCATTCATTGTAACTGCCTTACACAGCCCATCTCCCCGCCTGAAAGATTGCATTATTGCAAGTGAGCTTTAACCCCCCAGGTCAGTGGTCAGGTAAATGGATGAGAAAGAGAGAGAGAGTGAGCCTACAGAAGCCAGAAGTCAGTGACTGACACTGTTTATTGGGGAGCTGCCACATGGCAGCTGTACAGAATGTGGTGATGGACCGGAGCCGATATAAAAACAGCAGGGAGTAAAGATGGCGGGTGTGATTGATTTCACAGAGTTGAGATTGCTGATCCGGCTGATTGGCACTTTTGCTGTGGGTAATGCCAGGATTTACCATGGCTGAAAAGTACATGGTTTAATTAAGCAATAAGCCATGAGGGGGTGTGGGTTATTGGGGAATTTACCACGGCTAGCGTGGTTTGCCCACAAGGCACAGCTGAGTGGGTAAATCCTCGCCATCCATGGTAAATCCTCCAATAACCCACATCCTACAAGTGGCTTATTGCAATTATAACAAGGTGCTCTTTTTTTGAAATACAAAAAAAATATATGTTTTTTTGTATTTTATTTTAATTTTATTGTATTTGTTAGTCTGCCACAAAAAAATAGTCCTTGGTTCTTTGAGCTGTGCTTGGTTACTAGGACTGTTGCTAGGGTGTTGCCATGGCTGCAGAGCTGGAGGCAGAATAGAGGAGGTTTCATAATGATCATTTGCAGCTGCAGTGTGGAAAGGGAGAGAGCATATTTTAGTTTATTTGTTTCTCAAACAAATGTGTTTTCTCACTTTTGCTGAGTGCGTGGAAGAGAGACAGAAGATGATTGTGGCAGGAACATGTAGCTGGAAACAGGAAAGTGCAAGCTATCAAGAGGGAAATGTGATTTATGCAAAAAAAAAAAAATCAAATGGCAGGTGATGCACTGGACTCTTGTTTTTTTGGGACGTCTCAGGAAACAGACACAGTGACTGGGTGACACCCGAAAGAGAGTGAGGTGGGTACAAGCTGGGAGAAGTGTTGCTCAAATGCAAAATAAAAATGATAGCCTACTGTGGGTTCAGGGTTGCTGCTGCAAGTGAAGCTTTGTTTTAAAGTTATAGTGGGTGTACTTGCACATTGTACAGTGCTGGCTAATGGATGTTTAAATGGAAAATGGCAGTTTTGGGAGGAAAAGAAGATGGCGGTTGCAGCATTTTGTTTTCGGGGGTCGGGTCAATTTTTCTTTGTGGTGCGGCTGACTGGCACCTTTGCTGTGGGTATATCATAGGATTACCATGGCAGAAAGGTGCCAGCCAGCCAATCGCAGGACAAGATTTTGTCTTCATTTTAATATCCATGGTATAATGCAGTTTATCATGGACTATAAGAATTCCATATTCTACAGTAATCCTCTAATAGAATCCTCCCCCATCTCCCAAAAAGCAGGGGATGTTAACATGGAATGCATGAATTCAAAATTCTGCAAACTTTCCCTGGCATACACCCACACAGACATACTCAGGTGTCACATAGAGCCAGAGGCTCAATTTTGTCTAGGGCAGGGTTAGCAGCAGAGATTGATCTGTCAAGCTGGTTTGGCTATGAGGAAGATTTGTCATTACCATCAAAGAAACACCATAAATAAACATCTGAAGTGCTTGATTTTTTTAAAATGTATGTCTATAAGAAAGGGATCATGAGTAGAAGGAATATTTAAATATTGATGATTTTTTTTAATTTACTGGAGTTTTATTTTTATGGCCTAGTTTATGGTTTGTATGCAAGAATAAAGGTGGCAGCCATGTTTGTGATGAAAAGCAAGAATTAGTGAAGTGGCTCATGAATTCTGTATGTGATTTATGCAAATTCCTGATCACATGTTGTGTCTTTTTCTTTACAAGGGGGTACTGGCATATAAACATATGCCAATGGAATGACAGCAGAAAATAGGAATACAGTATTTAACTTGCCCATTGTCTAAATGTAATATAAACTAGACTTTGTGAACTTACTGTACAGTATTTTATAAATGTCCCTGTGTTGTTTGAGGATCTTTGTTTTGTGTGTCTTCCCATAGCTGGTTGGTGGGCATAGCCGGTACTTGCTGCTATGTTTACTCTCCACTGTGAAAGGGAAGAGGACATCAATGATTCATCCATTCAGTTGGATCATTGTGAAAACACTCAGGGGTAGAATGCAGCAGCTTCATGGGGGAAGGGAATGGCTAGTTCTTGGGGAATGTTTAGTTCTGTTGGGGCATTATCCTCAATGAGGTGCAGAGAAAGGAGCCTTAAGTAAAGATGTAGCAAAGTTTTACTTCCCTTGAGAAGCCACTGCAGAGTAAAATGCCCAAGTCTGCAAAACTTTGTGAAGTTGTTTTGCAAATAATTTGCCTGGTAGGCCCCCACATCTCCCTTTCCCAAATAAAGACACACACACAGATCTTGTAGGAAATGGCCACAGCCATGTGTTTGTTGATATTGATTACATCATCTTGAACAGCGTGCCCTTCTGGGAGGACATGCCCCTCAATCATGGGGGGAGGTCATATGGCCAAGGCACCTGTGGCCACCATCCCGCATGACACCACTATCCTTGCAGTATCACCTGATAAAGTTGGACCACGACACCCAAATAGTGTCATAATCTAGTGGTTCTCTTACCTCGTACTGACCGGAGACAACGAGTCCTTCCAGAGAATTGGCCTCATCTCCCTGCTTCCCCAAATACCTTTAGTCTGTGCTTCTCCCAAGCCACCTCACATGGCTGTGACAGTTTGGTTACCCTAAAACTACCATCATCCTGTGCTACTGCTGCCTTAACTATCACTACTAATGTTTCTCTTCCTAATTTAACATCCCTTTGGAGGAGGTGAAAAACCCACAAAAACCCTAATGCTAAGAGGGAAACTAGGAAAAGTCACTCCCCAACCCCTATTGTAGTCACCCATATTGGGTTAAAGGGGGCAGTGTCTCCCTGGCCCACTACCCTGCTTTTACGAGGGTGTGTGGGTGGGGATCCACTGGATGGAGGAGAGAGAGAGGGTGATCTGCTGGCCACAGGCTGCTAAATATCTCCACTATCTCCTCCCTCTGGCCAATGGCTCCCTCCCTGCAGGTAGCCTTTTGGGGCCTCCTCCTGGAGTTTTGCCAAGCTCTATGTCCACCCCAGAAGGCAACTCCTTCTCAGATGTATGGGTCCAGGAAGGAGGGGGGCCTAGGCAAATGGCCAGCTGCTGCTATGTGTTGGCAGCTTCTCTGTTGCCTGGTAGCTCCTCACATCTCCTTTTCCCAAACAAAGACACACATAGATCTTGGATGAAATGGCCAAAGCCATGTGTTTATTGATATTGATTACACCATCTTGAGCATCATGCACTGATGGGAGGATATGCCCCTCAAACCCGGAACAGGTCATATGGCCAAGGTACCTGCAGCCGCCCCCCATCCGGCACCGCTATCCTTGCAGTATCACTTGATGAGGTTGGACCATGACCCCCTAGTTGGGTCACAATCTAGCAGTCCCCTGACCCCATGCCAAAATGAGACAATGAGTCCTTCTGTGGAATTGGCCTCGTCCTTCTGCTCCACTCCAATACCTAACCCCCCCAAGCCACTCACTCAAGACATTCCTCCAAGATACTCCTAAATGCTAGCAGCATCTTGTCCAAATCTACAGCCTGCAGTTGCCCATCCTCCCCTACAAAAATGGGTGAGCGGGAGGCATAAATGTCCATATGTCTCACTATCGCACCCCCTCATGGAAATCATAAAGGCTCTCATCTGTCGATTCACTCTCATGCATGCCAAATTTAAGGCTCCCTGGTCCTGGGCATGCTTTCAGTGTGCACTTTAAAGAATGTGCGACCAGATGAGAACCATATGGGGCCACCAATCTCAAATGGCACGTAAATCTTCCTTCATCACCAGCAGAAGATTCAGGGTACATACATACTGAAAGGAGACGTGCCACAGGTTGGTTTAGAGGCACACAAGTTTAGCACCCATTCCTTTTGGATTGGAGCGGCAATGAATGTTCAGGGCCATGGATTGTCAGACCAAGAGATCCGGATGCTGGGGCACTGGAGGTCCCAGCCTTCTTGCGCTATGTGCAACCTCACTTACAATTATGTATCTTTTGTTTCCATTGTAGGCCCCTTGGACGGTCCCAGGAGCATATGGGTATGTGGGCATTCCTTCATCTACTGGGCAGCAAAGTGAGCAGCCCACCAATCTGGGGTGGGGGGAGCAATCTGGACACCTCACTACACACAGTGCAGATTGGATGGCTGGATAGGGAAGGTACGCGTTGTGGGGGGTTGCTCCTGTTGCTTTGAGAGGAGGTTGACGGGCATAGGACCCCAAATATTTTGTTATTTCACAAGAGGAAAAGATGTGGGATGCCAGAAGACCATGAACCTTCTGCTGGCAATGAAGGAAGATTTGTGTGCCATTTGAGTCTGGTGGCCCCATATGGTTCTCATCTGGTCGCACTTGCTTCCAGTGTGAATTTTGAGGAGTGTGTGACCAGATGAGAACCATATGGGGCCACCAATCTCAAATGGCATGCAAATCTTCCTTCATTGCCAGCAGAAGGTTCACGGTTTTTCCGTGTCCCACATCTTCTCCTCTTAAGTGAACTAACAAAACAGGGCACTCAACCCCTACCATGGGAGAGGTGAGAAAAAAACTGAAATCATTGTCAGCAGGGCCCCCAAATCTTCAAGGTGTCCTATATTTCAGGGATCTAAAGCCAGCTACTGGGAAACCTTTCCTAGGGTTAAAGATCACAAAACACAGGGAGTAGCATTGGGGCTACAGGAACTGCCCTGCACCAGGCAGGGAATTCCTATTCTCGACAATGTTGCCCTGCAGTACCACAGCAGCCTCATGCCTGGCTAAGCTAGGCACCTCCAATCCTGACCTTTGAGCAAATAAATAGGGGGTATGCGATTCAAATCCAGGTGTCCAGGAACCTAGCACAACCAGAGAGGGAGGGGATAGCAGTTGGGGGTGGTAGGAACCAAATCCCAGTCTGCTGAACCACAAGTTCACCCACAGCACACTGCTCCAACCTCCAGATGAAACTACCAGCCCCGCCCTTCCACACCAAGATAGCGGCTTCCACTGGGTAGCGCCATGTTGCATCTCCCTGTCAGGCTTTTGGCTTTCCAGGAATAAGAGGATTCTTGGGCCACTAACAACACAATTTAAACCAAGAACCTCCTCTCCCAAATTGGGAGTACCTTACCATATTGTTTCTATACCTTTTTATATATTATTATTATTATTTTTTTGTAATATCTATGGCTGCTGATCCATGATGTGATCAAGCTGGCTGCTGTGAAACATGCCTTGTGCAAGATGTGGCTGCCCAAACACCAGCCACCTGGAATCTTGTGCGGAGTGAATCCGAAGCCCGCTAAATCCAACAAAGGGGGCCAGCAACACTTGGATACACAGTCCAAGCCACACTGTTCCCCGGGCATGTCTGCACCCCAGAGAGGACCTCAGCCCAAAACTGCTGGCCACTGAATATGACCCAGGATTCTCTGGGAGAGTGGTCACCGATCAGCTGAACATCAAGCAGAGACATGTCCTGTCGGCGGAGACCTAACACCAGACCCAACACCAAGAGCAGCCAGAGTGGCTGTTACCAGATTCCCACCCAGGCTGTCAAGAGATAGGGAACTGCAGCCTGCAACAGTCCCTAGCAATGCCCACCCTCATGCTGCTCAGCTCTGTTCCACCCGCACTGCCTCTGACCCCACTCCAGAGCTCAACTATGACTGGACCGAAACTACTAGATCCCTAGGGCTGTGGGAGGACACTCCAACCCCTGGACCACCAAAGTCATACGGGAATCAACTCTGGAGTAGGAGGTCAGTACTGTTTTTCTAGGCATACCAATTAGAAAGCTGTTCGAATCACTCAGGACAACTAGAATGCCTGAGGTAAGGAATCAAACCTCACTGCTGGATCAAGATCACAGGCCTCACCTCTAGGCTATACTACAGGCCCACCAGTTCTTTCCAAACATGGGCCTAGGCCACTTACCTCATTGCAGCGTGGTGCATGATCCACTGGACAGAGGAGAGAGAGGGAGGGAGATCTGCTGGCCACAGACTGCTAAATATCTCTCCGTCTCCTCCCTCTGGCTGTTGTCTCCCTCCCTGTGGGTAGCCTGTTGGGGTCTTCTTCTGGGGCATTGCCAGGCCCTATGTCAACCTCAGGAGGTGGCTCCTTCTCAGATGTCCAGGTCCAGGGAGGGGGACCCCCAGGCAAATGGACAGCTGCTGCTGTGGGTTGGCAGCTTCTCTATTTTGCACCAAACTTTGTGGTAAAGTTGGTGCCATTCATGGGAGAATGAAGGAATCATCTGTCATTGCAAGCTGTGGCGGGTTAACAAAACATCGTCTCAGTGGGGACACCAGTGTAGCACAATGACTTGGTAATGGTGCATGCACTGATCTATATGAAGTGGCCACCTAACATTTGTGCTGGTTCCAGAGATCAGGTTGTCTTCTGGAGGATGAAGATGAAGCTTCAGACAGCAGCATCAGGAGGTTAATGACTAGAATTTAGGCTGCATATGGAGGAGGGATTGACTTCAGGAGGAGGAGAACAGAGCTTTAGGCAGCAGCATCATGAGACTAATTGGTATTGGATACAGAGGCGAGGCTGGCTTTAGTAGGAGGAGGACAGAGATTCAGACAGTGCAGCAGCTCCAAGAAGTTGGCAGGTATTTATGCTGGCTCCAGTGCACTGTGTGATAGGGGATCGTCCAGCATGCCGGTTCGCAACTGAGCCTGAGATGACAAAAGCAAAGGCCAGTGGGGAGGGCTTGGAGCATCCCTTGGATGCTCTCCTCCCAGGAGGAGGGTGAGTGTGAGCCTGCATTGCACTTGAGTGGCTCTTGATGGCCAGTTGTGGTGGCACATTTTGAGGCATGGGTGACCATGTGCAGTGGCGCATGTAGACAGGATGCCGTGTGCATGCGGCTGGTCCTTCCACTGAACACACAGTCCAGAGGTGTTCGTGCCAACCCCTCGAGGAGTGTGTGTGTCCCAGTGAATTCAGAATGCTTATAGGCAAAATCTCCCCCCTCCGGTTCCTCCTTCCGGGGCTTCCTCATCCCATGAAGGGATACAATGGGCAAACCAGGGGCCATGGTTCGAGGGATAGCAGGATGGTGACCGGAGTGATCAGTGGGTTGGGGTGGTCCTAGATATCCTGAAGGAGTGGCCAGCCGAGGGGACGGGGAGAGTAAACAGATACTACAAAAAAAACAGAAATTGACAAGTATTTACACTGGCTAAAAAGGCCAGGTTGGCTTCAGGAGGAGGAGGATAGAATTGCTTGAAGCAGTATTAGAAAGTTGACAGAGGGGTCACGTGATGGCAGCCTAGGGAGTAGCAGCATTTCTTGGGAGCTCCGTTCCTCGTCCATTAATTCAATCTAAATACTGTTCTCAGGGGTAAAGCTCTGTCAGATGACTAACTAGATATTGTAGCAATAGTCGGCAGGAAGCAGTAAACTGAGTCTCGGATGGAGATCTACATGAAAAAAGCGCTGCCGAGACGATCTCCTTCACTCACTCCGGAGAAAGAGAAGGCCGCAAAACGGCCCAGACAACAAGCTCCGACCTTGTTAAAAATGGCAGCAGCACCGACCGTGCTTTCAGAAGAAAAATTCCTTGAAATTATGCAGCCACTTCAAGTGGCAATTGCTACCATGACAGAAGACATACAGGAGATTAAAAATTCTGTAGAATCCCTAAACGAGGAGAGTCGGGGACTCGGAGGTTAGACTAACATCGCTGGAGAAAAGACAAGATAAGATGGATTTAGGGTCTGCTGCAATGGGGCGCAGGATGAAGAAATTGGAGGAAAAGATAGAGGACTTGGAGGGGCCCAGTAGACAGAATAATTTGGTTGTCATTGGAGTTCCCGAAAAAGAAGAAGGAAATGCCCCGGTTGCTTTTGTACAGAGGCTCTGCACTAAGATAGCCGGCCCCCCCCAAATGGAGGTGAATATGTAATCGAGAGGGCTCATCGAGCCCTACGCCCACCCCCTGCTCCGGGTCAATCTCCTAGGCCTCTAATTTTCAAATTGTTAAATTACATGGACAGACAGCACATTCTATTAAAAGCAAAAGAAGCCCGCGAAGTAATATGGGAGGGCAAGAAAGTGTGGATCGTGCAAGATCTTCCGTATTCAGTGAGGTTGAGGAGGCAAGAGCTGCAACCCCTGGTGTCCAAATTAATCACCGCATCTAAGCAACACAGAGTAAAATACCCTGCAATCCTGATGGTGAAAAACGAGGACAAATGGATCTTCTATGATTCCTCGTCACAAGTGCTACTAGGTCTGAAGGAGCTTTTTCCGGATTTATTCAAGTGAAGAGACGCAGTCCAGGATCGAGCGATGGACATTCGTGGTGGATTTGGGCAGGATCTCTGGTAGTTTTTTTGAGTTTGCACCTCTGCTGTTGGTGAGATCACGATGATGCTGCTTCTATTGTGACTTGAGGGGCTTGCGACCTGTGCCACACGGTGTAGGTATATTCGAGTAGATGGAATGGTTTGCTGCAAAGGCTTTGATTCATTCGCCGGACATTGCAATGGAATTGGTGGCATATATGGTGGGAAAGAAAGGATCCACGCTAGTATAGCTCGAGGAGTAGCAGTTGCCCTGCTTGTTTACTGTTAAATGGAAGCAGTTTGTTAGATCATCGACCAGCGCAAATTGGATACTCCACGTCGTGCATGGACACAGATTTCAACATGGTTTTCATTCTGGAATCAAGATAACTGGTTAAATATTTAGTCTGATTTTCACTAAATTCAAGTTATACTAATTGAATGTTTGTGTGTTTATGCATGTTCTAGAGTTAGCCAGTGCTAGTTGTAGGTTAATTAGTGGGCTATAGTTTGTCTATGTAGTGTAAGATTTAGTACAATAATGCAGTGAGTTTAATACTGATATCTTGTTTCTCTCAAAACGGCACTAATTCTAGTAAAGTACTGATGGATATAGTGTTTTAGTATGTAATGGAATAGCCTTAATAAACGTGATTTCTTGGTAGCAATGGTATATAACTACCCACCTTTAACACTATATTATTTTGATTACTTAAAACTGGTTATGCAAATGTTTAGCCTGTGAAACAAACAGTATAGATTTAAATAGTACTTGGTTGTCAGATACAATAAGTTAGTTGGATGGGGGGGGGAGCTCTGGGGATATTGCTGTTTGACCTAGGTCTGCTTTTATAAAATCATGTGGCATATAATGTTTGGAAGTGCAGTGTGTTGGAACTGGGGGTGTTATGTTAATAATAGTTATAGATTATGGGGGTGGGATGTTTTTGGATGGGGAGGGGGACAGACTACGCTGGGTTCATACTTAGTTGATGATATCATTTATTATTTCATATTTTGTATGCTTCTCAATGGTTCGGAGTATAGAATATGGAGGGCATTCTCCAAAAGCATGTTTGCTCACTATTCCCAGGTACCCATCAAGTCTTGCTTAAGGCATGAGTAACAACTATCGTTTTGTGAGTTGGAATATCAAAGGTGCTAAAGATAGGGTTAAAAGACAGGTTATATTAAAGCACCTGCAGATGTTGCGAACACAAATAGCTTTTTTGCAGGAAACACATCTTAGAAGGGAGGACATGCTCTTTTTCAGAAAATTATGGGTTGGTCAGGTATTCGGAGCGGGAGCATCCACAAATAAAGGAGGGGTAGTGATCTTATTGGCCAGGAAGGTACCGTTTAAGCTGACTAAGGAAATATGGGGCCCCGAGGGAAGGTATATAATTATACATGGATCTCTGGAATCCTGTCCGGTTACCCTTGGATTGATATATGGTCCAAATAGTGACTCTCCCTCATTTTTTGTAAACCTATTAAATACTATAACCACGAACCCTCCTAAACTTACGATATTGGGCGGGGATTGGAATCTGGTTACCCAGACGGATAGATCCGATCGAATATGATGGGGTTTATCTCCAGCTCAAAGAGCACTGAAAGAACTTATAGATACTGCTGCATTAGTGGACATATGGAGAGTGCTTAACCCCACCGAAAGGCAATATACTTTTTTTTCTGCGGTACACAAAACATACTCTAGAATTGATTATTTGCTTATAACTTCACATGTAATTTCAGGGGTTACACATGTAGGAATTACAGCCAGGGTTATATCTGACCATGCACCGGTCGACATGGAGTTTTGTTTAGGAGTAGGGATTAGGCGTTCTCCACAATGGCGTTTGAATAGCCAACTGTTAAAAGATCCAGCTTCTTTTGAACATATCATGGTGCATATTAGCTTATTCCTCACCTGTAACCTAGAGACGGTTGAGAAATATGATTTAGTTTGGGCTGCTCTAAAATGCTCTGTGAGAGGCTAATTTATTAAAATGGCGTCTAATAGGCTAAGCATCTAAGGGTTCAGTTAGATGAGCTGCTAACTAATATTAAAAATATAGAAAATATTCTCTCCGTACTTCTCCAGAAGAGAGGACCAGATTATATCAGCTGCAGGCCCAATATGCAGGTCTACAAGTGCAGAGAGCTGAGTTATCTTTACACAGAGCCAAACTACAATACTTAGATGTAGGAGAAAGCAAGCAGACATCTGGCGATGCGATCGCAAGTAGAGACTTTGCAATTTATTGCTGGAATTTACTCCAAGGAAGACTGCAAAGTCTTTACCGACTCCCAAAAAATGGTGGAAATGTTTGGTTCCTTTTATCAAGGCCTGTATTCAGTAACCCCGTCTTCTTCTTCTGCGGATTCAGACGTAAATGCTTATCTTAGATCTATGACCCTGCCGAAAGTCACTACCGATGATGCTACTTTTGAGTGCCCCAATTACTTTAGGGGAAATACAGGAGGCCATCCAGCAGTTACTTTTAGACAAGTCCCCGGTCCAGACGGGTTACCCAGTAACTTTACAAAGCTTATCAAAATATCATAGCACCTATACTAAAGGATCTCTTTGGCTACTGGTTTAACAAGGGGATGTCAGAGTCAAGTTTTTTGGAGGCTGTGATATCCTTAATCTTAAAACCGGGGAAGGATCCTCAGAATCTCAGTAGTTACTGACCCATTTCATTGTTAAATACCGATATAAAAATTTTGGTCAAAGTATTGGCAAATAGACTTACCAAAATTATAGATAAATTAATAGGGCACGAGCAGGTTGGATTCATGGCTGGAAGGTCATCCCAAGATCATATGAGAAAATTACTGCATCTCATTGTGGCGGCTAGAGATTCTGATATTCCTATGGTGCTGATCTCACTCGATGCCGAAAAGGCATTTGACAGAGTCTCCTGGGATTTTCTTTTTGCCACTTTAACATCTTTTGGTTTTCCGGGAGACTTTGTCAAATGGGTCAAAGTATTGTATTCCTGTCCCATGGCCAGAGTAAAATGCAATGGATTATTGTCTGCTCCGTTTAAATTGGCTCAGGGCACTAGACAGGGCTGTCCTCTATCCCCCTTACTTTTCAACATATACCAAGAACCCTTGCTTCTTAGATTAGCGGCTAATGTCAAAATTACAGGAATTCGAGTGGGAGACGTTAGATATGCATTTTCAGTTTACACGGATGATGTTTTATTACATTTAGAGAACCCAAAAACCTCAATCTCTGCTGTTTTAGAAGAAATCGAGGAGTATTCTAAAATATCCTACTATAAACTTAATCGGGAGAAAACGATGGTGATCCCCTTGAATCACAAAGTTAATAAGGTGGAAGTGGCTCTCTAGACCTTATATGGGAAACAAAGTCTATAGTTTACCTAGGAATAAAGATTTTAGGATTCCAATACCATTCGGAGAAACAAATAGATAACCTCATTAAAATAATATCCAAAGACCTTGAGAGGTATGATTACTTCCTATTTCATTATGGGGTAGACTAAATATAATTAAAATGAATCTTTTACCTAGAATATTATACCCATTGGGAATGCTGGGTGTGTACCTCCCTAAAATATGGTTTTCTAAGCTGCGAGGTATGCTAAGTTTCTTTCTGTGGAACAAAAAGAAGGTTCGTAGGTCTTACCTCAAATTAACAGTGTCAAAAGCGAGGGGAGGACTGGCAGCCCCCTCTTTCTTCTTATATTACATTGCACAACATTTAAGTAAGTTATATTATTGGCAGAAAGAGGCGGACCATACAACATACTCTCCTTTGTGGCTACCTATTAAAGAACATTTGGCATCTCGGGAAAGATGCTCGCTGTGTGCCTTGCTATATGCCTCTCCGTCACATATTCCCAAAACCCTTAGAAATAACTCTATGGGCTGGTCAATGAAAGCCTCTCATTAGGCCCAAGTATATTTGGCAGTTAAGTGGAGCCAATCCTCTGACCAACCAATTGTTAATAACCCGCATTTCAAAATTGGTGGTGTACCGATACCTGATGCCTTCTGGTCTCAGGTTGAGATAAATGTAAAGTCTCGAGATATGGAGGGATGGAAAGATGGTCACTATGGCTCAATTATGTGGCTCTGCTGGTGCTGTGAGTAAAGAATCCTTTAAATATTTACAGGTCAGCAAGGCCCTATCCATGTTTTACAGGCTCTCTCCATTAATAGACATAGGGGAAAAGGATCCTATTGCGCTTCTCCAGGTTGCCTCTCAGCCGCATAAAGTTTCAAATCTGTACAAAACTTTGTAGGATTGGGACAATAGACTACCCTCGGGCATTTGCTTTTATTGGGTAAGGGAATTAGGCCTCCCTGAGGATATTAATGTGTGGAAGAAACTTTGGATATCATTGTATAAGTTTATTAAGCAAGCTAGGCTCAGGTTAGTGCACTACAATATTATGCATAATATGTATTTGACACCAACCAAACTCTGTAGATTTGGATCCTTGCAAGCACCAACATGTAACAGATGCAAGGTTGATATAGGGTCCCTTTATCACATGCTATGGTTGTGTCCATATATTAAGACATTTGGCAGGCTATCAACAACTCTTTAGACCTATTCTTGGTTTGAGGAGCTGTTTACTCCAGAAGTGTACCTAATAAATTATTTCCGATGGATACTCCAAACAGTAGGAAAGCGCATATGACTTTGGTGGCAGCAACTGCCAAGTTAACAATAATGAGGCATTGGATGGATGAGAATCCACCTCTAATAGTGGAAGGGTTTAGGGAGTGTGTTTTGGCTCTGCAGTTGGAAAGACATATAGCACTCGTGCGAAACAGAGGCAAAACTTTTACCTCACTGTGGGGAGGCTTAGAGACTAACCTGACGATATGGAAATCATAATGTAAATGGGACCGCAGTATATAACTGCAGTTATAATGATGGTAAGAATGCGTAGTCTGTGGGGTGGGGTTTTTTTCTTTTCCTTTCTGTCTCTCTTTTTAATGTAAAAGATGTGCCTGATGTCCTCAAATGTATGTGCTTACTTGATATTGTCTACCTGGTGCTGGAAAATCAATAAAGAGTTTAAATAAAAAACAAAAAACAAAAAAAAAAGAAAGTTGACTAATATTTACGCTGGATCTGGAGGCCAGGTTGGCTTCAGGAGAAGGAAAATGGAGCTTCAGAGAGAAGCATCAGAATGTCGACACAACTGGTATTTTCGCTGGATACACAGGCTGGGTTGGCTTCTGGAGGAGGAGGATGGAGTATCAGGCAGCAGCATCATAGTAGGTATACTTTTTCTGACCCTGTCAATATGAGGAGAGGATGTGACAGAGGTGGATGGTTGATGATGGTCACAGTTTTACAGATCTGTGAAGAAATAATGTGAAAAATGAATTATGCAAAAATTCACTATGAAATATCATAGTGTCTTCTTTCTGCTCTGTTACTTGTCTAGTACACAAACTGAGAAAATCATTAAATATTTATGCTTATAATCTACTAGAGTAGCACTTGCAATGCCCTGGTGATCATACTGGCCAAGGACTCCAGGTTAAGAAGCAAGTTAAGAAGATGATAGAGTGAGCGAGAGAGGGAGAGATCAGCAGCAGTAACAGCAAGAGATATACATGTGAAGATATAATTGGAGAAAATTATGTGAGACAAATACATGGAACATTATACAACTAGATGATGTTCATTCCCGCTTCTTCTTGTCAATCTTATTTCAGCATCAGTCCCCTTTGTTGCAAACTTTATGATCACCTGCAAAAGAATAATAAAAGACAAAAAAAGAGAAACATTAAATGTTTATACTTACCATATGTAAGAGTTCACACTGGAAGTACCCTAGACGACACACACTGGCCATGGACTGCAGAAGAATGGAGAGACCTGCAGCAGCAAGAGGTGCTGTATACCTGTGTAAATACAATGAAAACAAAATTATAAGACAAAATATGCATACGATTACGTTGCACTGAATTCAAATACAGATTATAGTATTATTTGTCATATTTACCATCAGTTTACCATTGGTACTGGTTTGTCACATCAGAGGAGGACGAGCATGATGAAGCATCTTAGAAGGCAGGCAGCAGGTTTAGGTTCACTGGTATTTCCACTGGACACAGAGGCCAGGTTCTCTTGATGCATAGGACAGGGGTGCATGATGTAGCAGGAGCACAACAGAGGTTGGAGCATCACAAGCAGGTAGGCAGTAGGTGCATGTTAACTGGCATTTACACTGGACAAAGAAGGCCTGATTTTTTGGAATATGTGTACAAACTGTTATTATAGTGCATGGTAGAGCACTATTCTATGCAGAAATCCATCCATTTCAAAATGCTGTTGTACCACAGTTCTAAGGTCATGGAATGTGATTGTACTCTTCCATGGTAGAACAGCATTCTAGAACCTCTAGAGACTGCACAAGTCAGTGTCATTGTGAAAGAGAAAAAATGCAATGCACAAATTTCACATAATACTACACACTATAAAAAATACAGGATGAGCAACTTTATGCATAACCAGTATGTTCTTCCATAGAGGGATTCTGATTCCATCTGACCTAGAGAGTGAAGCTTGAGAGGCCAGAGGGAATCAAAACCCCTCTGTGGCAGAACACACTGGTTGTGTATAGTTGCCCATCTAGTATTCTATATATCTTACTCCTTACCTTACTCTTGTCTGGATTCCTGAAGTCATCTTCACAGTGTGCAGCACACCAGGTATCCTCCTAGCTCACTTTGTCACAATCATCCTCTCTCCTGTCTTTAATCACCTTTAGAAAAATAAACCACCCTTGCCATTCTCAAGAGAGGAGTCATCACCGGATAGAAATTTGGTTTCCATCATATGTCAGGCAACCAATGGCTCAGCAGACATGCCTTCTTCATGCTCTTCTCTTGTCCCAAAGAAGGGCCTGTACACCTTAGCTGTCCCATTTGCTGGAATATGGAGCTGGTTCATTTTTATGAAATTTAATATGTCCACATTTCTTGGGGAGAGGTTCTTCCACCTATCTGTGAGAATTGCCCCTACAATACTAAAGACCATCTCTGAGCAGACACTGGCTGGAGGAGATCTAAGGACCTTGTTTGCTATAGATGTCTGTGGTGACCAATCATTGACTTTACCTGCCTGGTACAGCAGGGGCTCCTCATCAGTTACTAACTGCTTGGTGTCAGCTTGATAGGCTTTTTTCCATTTTCTCTGCTGCCTGCAGCCTGATCTCCACCTCAGGCATTATCTCCTTCTCTAGTGTATAGCCCTGAAAGCCCACTTGGCATAGGACAGCCCATACAGGACTCAAAGAATGACTTTGATCCTTTGTTTTACTGGTACTGGCAAATGTATCCATAACCATACCTGTCTTCCAGATGCCTGATGGTGGAGGTGGTGTTTTTTGATTGGCTGCCTTTGCTAGCTCTTGCTGTGACATCTTTGTCCCATATACACATTTGCTGAGTAAAACTGTTAACTTCTGGAACTGCCCCTGCATCTCCCCAGTATTGATGAAATGCCCCTTTTATACCAGGGATACAGAATCATTGCAATCCCATCTGTTGACTGCAGTTTGGCAGACAGGTGCATGTCACAGTCAAGGTTCTGAAACATATAGTAGTGGGGGCAAAGACAGGGGAGGGATTCAAAAAAGCCTGGGATAGGCAAAAAGGAATCATAAAGGAAAGGAAGAGGGTGGAAGAGTCAATGCCATAGACCAAGGAGGATCTGCAGTGAAAGCAATCACAATGAAAATGAACAGACTGGATGGACCAAGCAACCCTTATCTGCAAATGGTTTCTATGTTTTTATGTTTCTATGATCCATCAGAGTACAGCTGGTGGAATTTCCAGTCACCTCAGGCAGCTACTCTACATTTAAAAAGGGCCTACCTCAGCACCCAGAGCAGTGAAATCCCTTTACTGATGCATGCAGTGTCCCCACTCACTGCTTGCTTGTCACGCTCAAATGGTCTCAAGATAATAATGAAGTCATCCATTAGACGCCATGGATCAGTCATTATCAACATGAACATTCCTTCACTGTCTCGAGTGAGATGGACAAAGAGTTAGTCCGCCATTGCCTTGTACTATTCATACATAAGCTTCAACGTGTATAGTCTTAAATGCCACTGACTGATGATTTGATACTGTAATATGTGCTTAGACAGGCTATTTGTAATTGGAAGCAGACAAAGATGGTTCCTGGGCCTGGCAGATCAGGAAGGTGTGTGCATATTTGCCTACACACACTGTAGCTAAGACTGCCTTCACATTTGGTTGCTCTAAGAATTCTTTAACTACTAAGTTCAAGTGGGATGCCAAACAGGGAACTGAAAAAAATACTCATCATGCTCTTTACCATGCTTGACCCATTGTCTCGAACAATAAGCCTCCCTTTAAGGAATGTGGGGGAAGCCACAGATCTGAGCTGGTGCAAAGTCAAGTACCTTCACACTTCACAAAGTTCCAAACTGCCAGTCCAACTTGGAAGAGTAAAGTTTAAAAAAAAAAGTCCAAATTGCTAAACCCAGCCCCAACTCTGAGAATTATTACACCCTGCAGTATCATGTCATTTACGTGCAAACGTTTCAGCTCAAGCATAACAATGCATTAATCTCAGCGAAAATATTAACAGCTAAATGCACACTATGGCACATAGCAAATACAGCGCAATCTGCTTCATTTTATTTTTTAACCGACCAAGCAACTATTTCAAATGAAATTCACATTTCATTTCTGTCATTACCTTTTGTTTTAAACCCATGCCTTCTCTTTTACTTTTCAGCTTCTCTTTTCAACCAATGACTTGCAGCTTCTCTTTTCAACCAATGACTAAAGTTTTACACAGTGTTTTAAACCCATGCCTTTTAAACACAAACTTTTACTTTTCAGCTTCTCTTTTCAACCAATGACTTGCAGCTTCTGTTTCCAACTAATGACTAAACTTTTAGTGTTACACTGTTTTGCAATCCATTTCAAAAGGCAAGTACTTTTCTTATTCTCACCTTAATTTGGTGTGGAACTGTCATGGAACCAAGAACACCCATATATCCCAATAGTATCCAAATATGTGATTACATCTCAGTCATAGGAAACGTCACCATACGAAGGGGTGGTGCAATGGTGTTGTTTGGTTCAGTTCACTTTATTAATTTTTTTTTTTTTTTTTTAAAGGTCAAACTTTATTTTTAAACATATTAAAAATGGAAAATCTGTAGCATCAAGAACCAATCAAGCAGAACGCAAGTGTATGGAGAGGCGCCCAGTATACTGTATGATTTATGCATGCTGCGCATGACAGAAGCACAAAATTGGAAGTAACAGATGCTTCCAATTAACAGTAATCTCTAGCATCTGAGTTACCCTTTGGCTTACCATTATAAACCGTGCTCATTATTGCAATGAATGGATTAATTTAAATTCTAGTAGCACTTGTGCTGAGTGTTGAGCTACCCTGTCATACGCTGAAAACATTGTACGTTGAGACTACTTGCACTGAAATATCCTCACGTTAATTGACTGCAGTGAAATGTTTTGTGTGGAATTGATATGGAACCCACCCTCCCTCCTCTCATCTCTCAAACATGTAATTTCCCACCACCACCACCACCAAACCCTGAGTAGATTTTCTCTCCATCCCTTCTCTCCATTACAGCAAAGTTGCAGTCATTATTGCACCACAAAAGCAACAATAGGAGCATTTGCCCAATTTGTGTACCCTTTTACAAGCACACCCCAAACTCTTCCCACCCACTCAACACACACCACGCTCAACCACCCAGTCCCACCCAACCCATGAATTGCAAGATTTAATTTCTTCCACACTGGGCAACCAGGCAACAGTTACCTCCTTCTCAACTGTCTGCTTTCCTCAGCTAATGCCTTTAGTGCATGTTAAAATGTTTATAAGATCAGATAAGATGCTGCCTGTCTCACTGTTCTCCCAGGCTAAGTACGGTCCACTATGACTGTAATTAGCCCTGGGAGGACAGCGGGACTAGCAAACAAAGAATCAGAGCTTATATAAGTTCTAACAAGCTTACTCACATAGTAATAATACTCGACAAGGTGGCAGTATTAAGTATACTGGACCACCCATGGGCATAATGAGGCCCAATGCCACAGGCGGAGTGCCTTGGAGCCCCTGGAAGGTCTGGTATTGACCATACTGCCCACCCTGGAGGGCATTATTGCACTTAGAAAATAGGCATCAATGTAAATTTTAATTAAGTAATAAAAAATAACAGAGAAACTGGCTTTTAAAATGTATAGTAACAGAGAAAAAAGTTCTCGTAGTAAAGTAGTCCCTCTGTTACAGTGCTGTTCCATGTGTTGTCTGTGCCCCCAAACAGAGCCATGCTGTTCTAGTTACCCCCCACCCACCTTCCACCTTCATCAGAGGAAGATATGAAACCTACATTACATTTTCCTCCAGAAGTATATTGCCATCATTTTTGAACATGTTTAGTACTGTTTCAGCAAAAGCTTTATTTTGTTTATTTTGCCGCTGGAAAATGTGCCAGTTAGGTGCGCAGCCTTGCATGACCCTGCTAATTGAAAGCAGGAAGCCAAGACCGAGAAGTCCATTTCCACTGGACAGCATTGTACGTTTCTTTTATTTTTTCTGAAGATATTAGCATTTTGTTTTACTTTTTCGGCAATGACCAGAGACAAAGCCCATTTGTCAGGAAGTTCTTTAGCCCTTGTGTTCCGTGTCTCCCAGGGTCGATCGGGATCGGGGATGTCTGCGGTGGAAATTGAGTTTGAGGGTGAAACACACAGAAGCAGGATGTGAGGTGAATGTCATTTTTTTTACATTAGTGAGTAGTTCCTGTCTTTTAAGTGTATTAAAATTTACAAAGACCAATGGAGGGGGGGTGGGGTGGGATCTACTTAGCCATCAACTGATCCGCTTAGCAGGGGGAGAGAAATGATGGATTCTCAGTTTGAAAATCAGGGTGCCCAAGGATAACACTAAGTAATAGGGCACCCAAGATTGCTTTGTTTTGGAGTGTGCATCTATTGAAACTTAATGTACTCCCTGCTGTGGCTCTCAGCCAATCAGAAATCTACTAGAATCTAGCCCATTTTCTAAAGGTTATTAAAACTCCCACTGCTGCAGCCCTGCTCTGATGTCAGCTGCAGGGGATTCTGGCAGTTGTGATTACAGCAAATATCAACTTGGAATTTATTAGAATCAGCCTGTTACAATTTGTTTATACTGTAGTAAACAGTAAGTAGAAAAAAATGCTTTTGCACACAAAGTACAAATTGTAACCAGTCCCATGCTTGGGTGTGGGGCTTTTAGCTCAGGCTATTTCCCTTTAAGGTAAGGAAATGAAGCTGGCAGACTGGATGGACCAGTGGTCTTTTTCTGGCAGCAATGCATATGTTGCTATGTTTATAAAAATGTTTAGGTTTTCCCCTAATTTTTCCCATTTTTAACATGAATAAAGCTTCAAAATCACTTACATTATCTGGACTGGTTCAGAACCTGGTCCCTGGCAGATCTGAACCTCGTCAATGGACTGGACCATGTCAAATCAGAGTCAAATCACAAATGACTCTGTTTTCTTGAGTTGAGTTGAGGCAGAACAGTCCAGGGGCGGTTCTGATCTGACACAGAATTGGTCTTTCTATCCCTAACTAGCAGTGAAAATATTTCAAGTGTAAATCATATTTTGTCTAAATATTATGTTTCTCAAAGTTTTTTTAGTAAGTGTCAGTTGCACTTAAAGGGCTTAAAAGTGATGCTATGGAAATCATGGTGTCTTGGGGCACAACCCTTAAATGATGCCTTAGACAAACAAATGAAGGCATCACAGTGAATGTAACAACCACAACTATTTTCTTTAATTGACAGACCAGCTAATCATGTGTGTTTGATGGTATTGGGTACACCCAGTGCATCCTCAGCTGGCTCGTAATAAGACATATAGAATATTGTATGGGCAACTATACACAACAAGGCTGTGTTTCCATCAAGGGGTTGAGATGACACAGAAACATAGGGGCCTATGCACGCATGTGTGGAGTACCTTCATGGCACAGAGACACTCCGCACCAGTTGTGCCCCCCACATGGGATTCATGGAATGGGGCACGTAGCTCCTATGCATGTGCTTCCCCAGTTGCAAGGACTGCAATGCACTGTGGGTGGGCAGGGGGCATGTCTGCACTATGCACCATGCACATAGGCATGTAGTATAACCCACAGGGGGGTGTACTGGTGTGGAGGATGTGCCAGGGGGGCCCTGCCATAACCGCAGTATGCGGCCAGATCCATGCGCCCACAAAGTCCCCCCGACCCCAGCAACATGTGTGCAGCCCCCAACACCGAGCCCCCGGCTTCAACCGCACAGATCCCCACCCTCAGCAGAGCCCCAGCCCTGGCCCTGGTCAGCAAGGCTGTGGTGAGCCCCACCCCAACACATGTTCACCTGGTCCCGCAACAGGCAGTAACACTCCCCCCCCCTCAGGCATGACAGCCCCATCCATGGTGTGGTACATGAACCCCCCAACACAGATGTGCCCTGTACCCCGTTCCCTGTGCCCCAGCAGTAGCATTGGTGGACAGTGGTCCCCCACTCCTGTGGCACCTGTAACACCTCCATTCCCTGCTCCCTGTACCTGCATGCCAGTGCTGCTGCTTAGGATGGCCAGCGGCACAGCCCTCTGCACATCTCCCCACCTACCCGCCATCCAAATGCTGTTGGGAGCGCATTGCCTGTTTATAGAGGCACACTCCCAGCATCACTTGGATGGCCAGTGGTCAAGGAAATGTGAGGAGGGCTGTGCCACTGACCATCCCAAGCTGTGGCACCTACAGAATGGTATGGAGATGGTGGGGTGTTGTCAGCGCCATAGGGAATAGGGGGGCACTGTCCATGCAGGTCAGGGTGTTGGGATCAGATATTATCAGGGGTGGGCATGCACAGTTGTACAGGTCCAGAACCATCCCTTTGATGCTCCAGGTGTGGGTGTGGGGGGGGAATACTTCATCTCCTGGACCAGGGCACAGAAGGATCAGGTGTACCATTCACTATAGGGAATGGGGCCCAGATGTGTGTGTGTGCAGGGGAGGGGTTCATAAGGCTGCCACTGGTGACGGGGCTCGGTTGCATGTGGGGGGGTAGGGCTCATGCACACAGAAATGGGACTCAGCTGGGGGGGGCGATTGTGCATCTGACAGTGACATGGGGATGGGTTTTGGGCAGGGAGGGTTCCTGGCAAACAGGGCTGTGGCGCGCAGGGCCAGGTGCATGCAGTGGCTATTCATGTACCCAGCCCAGTGCATACCTGTGCATGGGATCCACTCTGGGACCCAGGTCGGGCATCCTATTGGATGCCCACTAGGGGTGGGTGAAAGTTGTGAATTCCACTTTTGCAGAACTTCTGTGAAATTTCAGAACTTTCGCCATTGACGAAACTGGGATTTCTGTGGATTTTTGCAGGGTTCCACAAGCTTTTTTCATGAACTGCAGAATTTATTCTATCCACAGTTTAATGAACTGTCAGTGAATAAGTGAATGCCTGTTCAACCACATGGTCATTGACTGAGAGTTCAGTGGGTCACCTGTAGTAGAGGAGAGAAGAGGGCTGTGCCGGTGGCCCATTCAGGGGTAGGGTGGGTGGGAGTGGGTGGTGGCAGATGAACTGCCTTGGTGGGGTCCACTAGACACCAGGAATTGGGATTACTTTTTTATATAAGGGATCAGGGATGGAGGGGTCCACTAAACACCAGGAAATACTAAGAATACAGGTCGATGAGTCAGTGGACTGCCGGCTGTCTTTTTTGTAGATTAAGGGAATCCAGGATAGGGAGGGGGGTCCACTAAACACCAGGGTAATAAAATGTTTTTGGGGGCCATGATCAGTGAGTGAGAACCAGTAGACACCAGGGATCAGGGATTTTTTTACTTGGGACCCATGATTGGTGGGGGGGGCCACTGTACACCAGGAGGGTCCGAGGGAGGGAGGGATTGGAGTTTCTTATTTATTTACTTATTTACTGGGACCCCTGATCAGTGGGGTTTGGATTAATGAATTATACTGCAGTTAAAAAAAGCCTCAGAATTGTAGTGCAGAGCTACAGTGATTCATTCTGTTGATTTTTTCCCACAGTTTAATAAATTAACCCACAGTTTGTATACTTATTCCACAGTTTTAAGGCAGAATCTCCACAAAAGTTGTGAAAATGATTTCCGAACTTTCGTGGAAGCAAAATTCACACTTTCGCTGAAATTCCACTGACGGAATTTATTTTTTCACACACCCCTAATTCCAGCCTGGGTCCACAGCTCCACCCCCAGCTGTCCTGCAGAGTGCTGCAGACAGGTGGTGGCTGTTTGCGAATGTCGACCTGTCCATGGGTGCAGAGCTACGCGGATGGGATATGCGCCTCCAGCGCTTAATTGCCACCCAGTCATGCATAGGCCCTATAGACAATGATGGCAGAAAAAGACCAATGGTCCATCCAGTGTCCCAAGTTCTCTATTTAGCCCTGGGACCTACTGCCCCTCCAGGGTCCCAGCCCTCCACATCCTTCCCCTCATTCTCCTCCCAGTTTCTGTTGCCCCAAGCCCCCACTATAACCATCATTCTGTCCCAACTGTGTTTGAAACTAACAGTTTTAGCACCCACCACTTTGGCTGAAAGACTGTTCCACAGCTCCACACAGTTTCTGTAAAATAATACTTCCTCATGTCTATCCTGAACCTCCGTCCTGTCAGTTTCCACTCGTGTCCTTGTGACCATGAACTAGTATTCAAGCTAAATAGTTCCTTATAGTTCAGCATGTTTATTCCTTTTAGGAACTTGAAGGTCTGTATCATATCTCCCCTCTCCCTTCTGGCCTCCTGCAAGTACATGTCCTGTGCCTTGAGGTGCTCCTCATAGGACCTGCTCTGTTGGTTCTGAATCATTTTTATGTTTGCGTGCAGGCATGTGCAAGAAACATAGTGCCATCATCTGAGTTTTTCGGAGGTGAGTCAGCGTCTTCCAATTCAGTCAATGTGTTTGCAGGCGTGGTCGCAGTTCTCCAATTACTGCTCCAGCTGTCTATGACAGCAGCTGAAAATGCAGTGGCATACAATTGAAAGGGAGAGCTCTGCTTCAGTGAACAGAGCCCCCCCCACACGCACGCATATTGCGTGCTCACACGCTCCCCCACACACACACATACTGCATGGCCGATGGGGGTGCCAAATCCCCCGTCGGCTCCACTCCCCCCCAAAAAAACCTTTTCAGGTGTCATGCTGGGAGCCCACCCCAGTGTGGCTCACGTCCATATGGCCAACAGGGGTGCCCAATCCCCCATTGGCTCCAACCCCCCAAACAGCCTTCTAGCTGCCACGCTGGGAGCCCACCACAGTGTGGCACAAGTCCGTATGGCCAATGGGGGTGCCCAATCCCCGTCGGCTCCAGCCCCCCCAAACAGCCTTCTAGCTCCACACTGGGAGCTCACCCCAGCGTGGCAAACGTCCCGTGTTGTCTTACTTTTAAAAAAAAAAAAACCTGTAAACAAGAAAATGTTCCTTGGTGCTCTCCCAGCCCACCGTACCCACCCACTGCGTGCCCTGCCTCCCCACACCCCTCTCACCCCATACTTACCTCCAGAGCTCAGAGCAACGATCTTCGGTGGACCACGAACACATCTGCACTCATCAAGGCCGACCGCAAGCTGAGGAAATGCCGGTAAGCTGTATAATGTAATGAATAGGGTTTTTTCAACTTTACTGCAAATCTCAGGCAATTTTTGGAATTTTGGCACCAAATTTTCAACATGGGGTTTTTGGGACCCCTCCTCATGAATTCTTAAACTGCCATGGCATTAATTGGGCCCGAAGGGTGATTTCGCAGTCATTGAGCAAAATCACCTTTTGGGACTGATTAACAAAATGACAGTGCCAGTGTTCATAAGGTGGGCTCTCAAAAAGTCTATGTTGCAAATTTGATGAAAAAATTCGTAAAAATGACTGTTTTATGAGCGTGCATTGCGCAGTTCCTACGCACGCTAGTAAGTTTGCGAATTCTTAATATTTGCACTCTGTAGTTGCAACATTGCCATTTTACCACACCTACTTATGAACAGTACAGCTGTCATTTTTCACATCTCACCCAAAATGTGTTTTCTGCACATGTAGTGCACAATAGCGCAGTCAGTGTGCGAAATCAATGTATGGGGCACATTAAGAAAATCACAGTGACACTGTTCATGAGCAGAGGTCTTAAAATGACTATGTTGAAAATTTAGTGAACAAATTCTTAAAAATGATTGTTTTACGAGCATGCATTGAGCAGTTCCTATGCACGTTCATAAGTTCGCAAATTTTTTAATATTTGCACTCCAGATTTTCAACATTGCCAATTTACCATACCTCCTTATGAGCAGTACAGCTGTCATTTTTCACATGTTGCCCAAAATGTGTTTCCCTGCATGTAGTGTACAATGGCACAGTCGGTGTGCGCAATCAATGTTTGGGACAGATTAAGGAAATTACAGTGACACTGTACATGAGCAGAGGTGTTAGAATGGCTATGTTGAAAATTTGGTGACAAAATTCCTTAAAATGACTGTTTTAGGAACACACGCTGCGCTGTTCCTACGCATACTCACAAGTTTGTGAATTTTTAATATTTGCATGCCATATTTTCAACACTGCCATTTTATTACACTTCCTTATGAGCAGTACAGCTCCCATTTTTCACATCTTGCCCAAAATGTGTTTCCGCATATGTAGCGCACAATGGTGCAGTCGGTGTGCGAAATCAATGTTCGGGACAGATTAAGAAAATCAGTGACACTGTTCATGAGCAGAGGTGTTACAATGGCTATGTTAAAAATTTGGTGAAAAAGTCTATGAAATGACTGTGTTATGAGTGACCGTTGCGCAGTTTCCACGCACCCTCATAAGTTCATGGATTTCTAATAATTTCAATCCAGATTTTCACCACTGGCATTTTTCCACACTTCCTTATGAACGGTACAGCAGCCATTTTTCACACCATGGCCAAAATGTGTTTTCGCACTTCCAGTGCAGAAATGCATGGTTGCTGTGGGAAATCATTGTTCGGGACAGATTAAGAAAATCACAGTGACACTGTTCATGAACGGAGGTTCCAAAATGCCTGTGTTGACAATCTGCTGAAAAACATCCCGAAACTAATTGCATTATGGGTGTGCGTTGCACAGTTTCTACACATGCTCGTGACTTCACCAGTTTTTTTTTATATTTTCACAGCAGATTTTCAACATTGCCATTTTTTCCACCTCCCCATGAACAGTATAGCTGTCATTTTTCACATCCTGTTCGAAATGTGTTTTAGCACCTGTGGTGCCAAATGGCGTAGTTGCTGTGCAAAATCAGTTTTCAGCTAAGAAACTGATATTGCCACTGTTCATAAGGTGGGGGTCACAAAAAAACCCATGTTGAAAATTTGGAGTGAAAATGCCAACGAACGCCTGAGACATTAGGGTTTCCAACCATAACACCCCAACCTGTAGAGATTGACAGGCATCAGGGGTGTGACTTGGGATTCTCGCCTGTAATGCTCATACCATTCTACACTCTGCAGCCAGTGAGAGGCATCGAGGAGTGCCTTGGACTCTTCGGCCCCAAAGTTCACCCCATTCTCCTATACAGCACCCATCTCGCCATATTGCCTGATAGAATGGGGTGAGCATAAGGGCCAAAGACCCCAAGGCACACAGTGACACTTGTCGGTGTCTGCAGGGTAGGGTGTGGTGAAATGGTATGGCCGTTATGCCTGATGACCCAAAGGCACACCCCAATGCCTGTCAGTCTCTGTAGGGTGGTGGTGAAGTTGGCTTCAGTTCAATACTTCACTGCCATTTCTATTACGCAGCTCTGTAACTTCTACACTACCAATGCCAATGCCAGCAAGCAAATATTCAGCATTGACAAATGCTTGTTATGTATGAGAGGGTTTTGAGAGGTGTGTCACTGTTGGTCTAATGCAGGGCAGTCTCCAAGGGGCTCAGTAGTATCAGACCAATCATCAGCCAGGCTGATCATGATGCTTTTCTGGCCTTGCAGGATGTAAACTATGTGCAGTTCAAAGAAAAGAGCTGCCGAATCACAGGGCAGCTCTTTAGTTTGTTTAAATCTATCAAACTGTTGTGTATCGTAACATTTGATTGTGGCAAAATGGCCTTGTGAGTGAATGTTTAACTATATTTGTATGTATTGTAATGTAGCTATTAACCTGTATGGTTTTAGTAACCCAGGTTGAGCCTGTGAAAGGGCCATGTGGCCCAGTGCTGTTTACCTGGTTAACAAATAAATTCAAATTCAATCTGCATAAGCTGCCCAGTAAGCAGAGCTGATCAGCGTCTTGATCAGCCTGCTGTAGTCCTCCCCCAATGTAAAAATAATCCCTCCCACCCTCTGCCAAATATCCTTTCCACCTCCAATTGCTTTCTTCTTCTTAATTTTCTGACACATTGGTGCTCAGTTCCCAGTGCCGGATAGTACCCCTGCCACTCAGCCCATTTTCATTGTGCGACACCGGGGAGCCCACCCCTGATGCTGCCAAACATAACTCCGACACTCAGGTGCCCAATCCCCAGTATTTGTACCTGAAATAAAGAAAACCATTCCTTGTAGCCTTTTATTTATTTTTTTCACACCCTGTAAAAAAGTAAAATGTCAATCAATGTCTGTTGAGGCCACTGGCATACCACCGCCATTACCCCCCCTCCCCACCTGACCCTCCCACTAAGCGCCAATCCCCACCCCTTACTTTTAATTTTCCAGCACCAGGGTGTCCAGTCTCTGGTGCTGTCTCATACTCCCCACCATGTCTGTTTTCATTGTGCGACACCGGGAAGCCCATCCCGGGTGCCGCCAAACATACCATCAACACTGGGGTGCTCAACCCAGTGTCAGTACTTGAAATAAAGAATACAGTCTTTTGTAGTCTTTTTCTATTTTTATAGACTCTGTAAAAAAGGAAAATGCCCATCAATGTCTATTGAAGCCACCGGCATACCTCTGCCATTGCCCTCCCCCCACTGGTCAGGCAATTGGCGGTGGTGATGAGGGAGGGTCACTCCCTCATCACCACCGACAACAACCACTACCACCCATGCCTTACTTTCAATTTTCTGACACCAGAGTGCCCAATCCCTGGTGCTAGCTAGTACACTACAACCTGCTACATTTCACTGTGTGACACTGGGAGCCCACACCCAGTGCCATCAAAGGTAACACCGACACTGGCATGCCCAATACCCAGATATGGTACATGAAATAAAGAAAACCTTGTTCATAATCTTATTTTATTTTAATCTAGCCTTTAAAAAAGAAAACCATTCATCAATGTCTGTAGCTGCCACTGGCACACTGTCACCATTACCCACCTCTACCCAACCCTCCAACTCACCACCCCCCCAAACCTTACCTACTAAGTGTCCAATGCCATAATCCTGTCTGAACCAGAAATGTCTTCACTCCTCAGTGCCGGACCATGAACTGAGGAAATCTGGTGTGTGGTTCAATGTATTTTAATGGGTTTTGAAATCATCTTCATAACTTGGTCATTTTTGCATTCACTTGCACACATGTGCAAGGAAGGTTTTGGGACAGTATGACATTTTGGAGGTGTGTCATCCTCCTGTCCAATGCAGTGCTCGGTGTAGTGGGCATGACCATACTGCACCAATGGATGCGAGAGCTGTCTATGACAGCAGTTTGGCTGCAGTGGTCTTCAGTTCAAAGAAAACTACCACTGCAGTCAGCAGTGGTAACGTGTGTGTAATTTGTATTGATGTCACCCTTTTCCCTCCCGCTGCTAACAAAATCCTGCCCGCTTCCTCCCTCTGCTGCTGAACTCCCTGCTCCCTCATTATTGGCCCCCCCAAACACATTGTATGTGCCAACAGGGTGCCCAATCCCCATCAACTCCAGGTCCCCTCCCCCAACAAACATCCAGGTGGCATGCTGGAAGCCCACCACCACTTGCCCATTGTCCCTGTAAGGTGGAAAACCCATCCCAGGATGTCTTTTTTTTTTAACCTGTGAAAACAGAAAATAGTCCCTCGTTGTGTCAGATACCCTCCCAACCCACACCCACCCTCTTTCCCACATCCCTACACCCACTCACCCCATACTTACCTCTGGAGCCTGATGCGATGATCTTTGGTGGAGTGGGAACACATCTGCACTCTTCAAAGCCAGTTGTGAACTGAGGAAATGGCGATAAGCTGTATAATGGCATAAATGATTTTTTTTCAATTTAGGTAGATATCTCAGCTATTTTTGCTATTTTTGGCTCCAAAGTTTCAACATGGGGTTCTTAGGACCCCACCTCATGAATTCTGTCACTGTCATGTGGTTATTCAGTCCCAAAAGGTGATTTCATGGTCACTGCATGAATCGCCTTTCAGGACTGTTAATGAAACGACAGTGTTATTGTTCATGAGGTGGGCACCCAAAAAGCCTATGTTGCAAATTTGGTGAAAAAATTCCAAAAAATGACTGTGTTATGAGCGTGCATTGCAAATTTTCCATGCACACTCGTAACTTCGAGAATTTTTAATACTTTCACTCCAGATTTTCAACATTGGCATTTTTTCACACTTCCTTATGAATAGTACAGCTGTCATTTTTCACATCCTGAGGATGAAATGTGTTTTCGCACATCCAGCTCACAATGGTGCGGTCACTGTGGGAAATCAATGTTTGGGACAGATTATGAAAATCACAGTGACACTGTTCACTAGAAGAGGTCCAAAAATGCCTATATTGAAAATCTGGTGACAAAAGTTAACAAAATGACTATGTTGTGAGCGTGTGTTGAGCAGTTTCCACGCACACTCGTAACTTTGAGAATTTGTAGTATTTTCACTCCAGATTTTCAACATTGCCATTTTTTGCACACCTCCTTATGAACAGTATAGCTGCCATTTTTTACATACTGTCCAAAATGTGTTTTCGCACATCTGGTGCATAATGGCGCGGTCGCTGTGGGAAATCAATGTTCGGGACAGATTAAGAAAATCATAGTGATACTGTTAATGAGCAGAGGTCACAAAATGCCTATGTTGAAAATCTGGTGAAAGAAGTCCACAAAATGACTGTGTTACAAGCATGCATTGCGCAGTATCCACATACGCTCATAAGTTCGAGAATTTTTAATATTTTCACTCCAGATTTTCAACATTGCTATCTCTTCACACCTCCCTATGAGCGGTACAACTGTCATTTTTCACATCCTGCTCAAACTGTGTTTTCGCACATATATCATAATGGCACAGTCGCTGTGGGAAATCAGCATTCAGGACAGATTAACAAAATCACAGTGCCACTGTTCATGAGCAGAGGTCCCAAATGCTTTTATGAGGTGGGAGTCACAAAAAAGGCAATGTTGAAAATTTATAGTGCAAATACCAGGAAACACCGGGAGCATTAGGGTTTCTAACCATAAACATCCCACCCTGTACAGACTGACAGGCATCAGGGGTGTGCCTATGGATTGCCGGCTGTAGTGCTCACAACATTCCACCCCACCCCACCCCCACCTGCAGCTAGTGACAGGCATTAAAGGTGTGCCTTGGACTCTTCGGCCCCAGAGTTCACCCCATTCTCCTATACTGCACCCATTTCAGCATATTTCCTTATGGAATGGGGTGACTGTAAAGCCGAACACCCGAAGGCACACCTCAACACTTGTCGGTGTCTGCAGGATATGGTGAAGTAAAATGGCATGAGCATTATGGGCAATGACCCAAAGGCACACCCCAATGCCTGTCCATCTCTGCAGGGTGGAGGTGGGGTTGGCATCACTTCAGTACTTCACTGCCATTCCCATTATGCATCTGTCTAACTCATGCACTTCCAATGCTAATACCAGCAAGCAAACATTTGGCATGGAGAAATGCTTGTTAGAAGTGCCAGTGTTACAGCAATTGACGAGTACAGTTGAAGTGGATGCATAAACATAAAGTACCATAAGTGCCAAACACCACTGCAAATACCTGCAAGCGAACGTTCGGCATTGATAAATGCCTGATAAATATTATTTCCTAAACATTTTCAACATGTCCTTTTTAGGACCCCACTTCATGAACTAAGGCAGTGAAATTACATAAATCCATCACAGCAGGTGATTTCGCTGTCACTGTGCAAAAATCACTTTTTGGGCATGATTTGGAACATTTTCTGCACGCTTGTTCATGAGATGGGGATAGAGGAAGGCTATGTTGAAAATTTAATGACAAAATATTTAAAATAACTAAGTTATGAGTCCACATTGAAAATTTTCAATGCAGGCTCATAACCTTGGTAATTTTTAATATTTTGACCCCAGATTTTCAGCTCAGCCATTTTTTCACACCGCCTCATGAAGATGACAGCTGGAATTTTTAAAAAACCCAAACCAAAAAACATTTTTGCATTTCTGGTGCACAATCACCTTTGGGGCAGGATTTAAACATTTTTTCCACCCTTGTTTGTGAGGTAGGGTCATAAGAAGGCTATGCTTAAAAAGTTTGGATAAAAATATTAAAAAACAACAACAACAAAGTAATGTGCGTACATTGAAATTTTTCAATGCAAGCTTGTAACTTTGGTAATTTTCAATATTTTGACCCCAAATTTTCAACATAGCTATTTGTTCACAACACATCATGAATGTGACAGCTGTCATTTTTCAAATCCTGGCTAAACTATGTTTTCACACTTCTGGCACAAAATGATGTTTCAGTCACTGTTTTATGAATGTCACCTGTCATGTTCAGAAGGAGTGGTCATAAAAAGACTATGTTGAAACTTTGGGGTCAAAATGTGATAAAAAAAAGTTATGAAGAAACATTGAATTGTTCTAACATGTACTCTTACCTTTATTTTTGCAAATTTTGGCACCCCATATTCAACATGTCCCTTGTGTTACCCTGCGTCCTGAACATGAAAGATTTCAATTTTCATATCCCCTCCAAAACGTCTTTCAGCTCAGCCCCCGCTAGAGCAGGGCTTGCTCAGCCCCAGGAGCTGCTCCCTCACCGCACATCTTTCAGCAAAGGTATGAATTAAGGAAACTCACAGAGGATCATTTGCCTCTTGACTCCTTTGTTTGAACTTAGTGCCTTTTCTGTAGTAGGGCCCCAGCCCTAATTAACCTCCTCAACCATCCTAAACAACAACGGAGCTCAATCCAAAGACCAGTACATTCCAGATAATACAAAATCACACATGCCCCCACATTCCAGATACCCTGATCAGCTAAATTGTTCCTAATTCTTGGATCTCTGTGTAACAGGAGTTATTTTTTTTATTCATACTCGGAGCTCACTAGAGTGCCGGCGCTCCCGTAGTCACCGCACAAGTAATCCTGTGTCTTAGTCTGGCTGCACAACCAACAATAATTAAACTTATTTACCTGATTAATTAATTGTATTCTGGTACTTATTTACCTGATTAATTAATTGTATTCTGGTACTTATTTACCTGACTAATTAATTGTATTCTGGTACTTATTTACCTGACTAATTGTATTCTGATACTTATTTACCTGACTAATTAATTGTATTCTGGTACTTATTTACCTGATTAATTAACTGTATTCTGGTACTTAGTTACCTGATTAATTAACTGTATTCTGGTACTTACTTACCTGATTAATTAACTGTATTCTGGTACTTATTTACCTGACTAATTAATTGTATTCTGGTACTTATTTACCTGATTAATTAACTGTATTCTGGTACTTATTTACCGATTAATTAACTGTATTCTGGTACTTATTTACCTGACTAATTAACTGTATTCTGGTACTTATTTACCTGACTAATTAACTGTATTCTGGTACTTATTTACCTGACTAATTAACTGTATTCTGGTACTTATTTACCTGACTAATTAACTGTATTCTGGTACTTATTTACCTGACTAATTAACTGTATTCTGGTACTTATTTACCTGATTAATTAACTGTATTCTGGTACTTATTTACCTGATTAACTGTATTCTGGTACTTATTTACCTGATTAATTAATTGTATTCTGGTACTTATTTACCTGACTAATTGTATTCTGGTACTTATTTACCTGATTAATTAACTGTATTCTGGTACTTATTTACCTGATTAATTAACTGTATTCTGGTACTTATTTACCTGATTAATTAATTGTATTCTGGTACTTATTTACCTGATTAATTAACTGTATTCTGGTACTTATTTACCTGACTAATTAATTGTATTCTGGTACTTATTTACCTGACTAATTAATTGTATTCTGGTACTTATTTACCTGACTAATTAACTGTATTCTGGTACTTATTTACCTGACTAATTAATTGTATTCTGGTACTTATTTACCTGATTAATTAACTGTATTCTGGTACTTATTTACCTGATTAATTAACTGTATTCTGGTACTTATTTACCTGATTAACTGTATTCTGGTACTTATTTACCTGATTAATTAATTGTATTCTGGTACTTATTTACCTGATTAATTGTATTCTGGTACTTATTTACCTGATTAATTAACTGTATTCTGGTACTTATTTACCTGATCAATTAACTGTATTCTGGTACTTATTTACCTGATTAATTAACTGTATTCTGGTACTTATTTACCTGACTAATTAATTGTATTCTGGTACTTATTTACCTGACTAATTAATTGTATTCTGGTACTTATTTACCTGACTAATTAATTGTATTCTGGTACTTATTTACCTGATTAATTAACTGTATTCTGGTACTTATTTACCTGACTAATTAACTGTATTCTGGTACTTATTTACCTGATTAATTAACTGTATTCTGGTACAGACTGCAGCTCGAAGTGCTTCATTTCTAAGCTCTTCTGCTCTTGCTAAGCTGCATGATCCAGTAGTCTCTGTGCCACATAGCTTCAAAAATCAATTTCAAGCCTATAACTCCAAGCGCCAGCAGTCCATACTCTGATCACCTCACTCTATATTTTAGTCCTGCCCACCCTGGCCCTGACTTCTATTAAATACCTCTCCTCCCCCACAAAGCAAGCCAAATACTTCCTCTAACAGGGAAACTTCCTGCATTCTCTCTTAAAGTGACTGGCCACATTTTCACCACATTCTCTCTCTCAAGGTGAGTTCCAACTCTCAGTTGAATCTGCCCCTTCTCACCTGCTTCCCCACCCCACTACCCCAACATATAACAATTAAAAAAAAATTCTTGTATGTATGAGTGTGTGTGCATGTGTGTGTATATATATATATATATATATATATATATATATATATATATATATATTAACTATCTCAAACCCTAGAATGTCCTCTCCAGTTGTGACACTTGCCAGATGGTTGCTGATACTAATGCTCCTTCCTCCATCTGCCCTCCCCCTTGCCTGTGAGACCTCCTCAGATCTCTCTTCCATGGTATATTGCTGCCTCCACACCTAGGCCCAGATATTCAAAAGGGTTGCGCCATGCACAACAGAGATACACCAGCGCAAGTCCAAAAATGTGCCATTGTGCGATATTCAGTGGGAGGCAGCTGCGCCGCTCAAGTTGCAATGCACAAGAGCACAATGGTAATGAATGCATGCACAACTGTAAGGGGAGGAACCATGAATAAATGGCGCAGTGTGATATTCAGCAGCATGCACCATGTGCAATAGTGGAGCTAGCGGAAGTTGCGCGATAGTGGAAATTATCCAAAATTAAAAGGAACAAGAGAGAGGCACAACAATGCTACAGGGAAGCCAGAGGTGGGAGCGAGCTGGCAGCAGTAACAAAGAAGGCAGCAGTGAGTGGCACACAGAAGGAGCAGGACAGGGCACACCTGTGACCACACTAGACAGGAGTGGGGAGCCTGAGACAGTCATGCAGGACAGACAGGGTAGTGCTGCAGAGTAGTGAGGGCAGTGGCTGTAGGCAGGACAGCTGAAGGCCGGAGGTGTACCCGGTGCAGGGGGATCATCACAGAGGACAGTGGAGGGAACAGGATAACATCTGCCGGGGAGGGAGAACGACAGCCAGGGACATGGCCAGTGCCACCATACAGATGGAGGCAGTAATGTGAGGTGTGAGAAGGCAGGCAGCAGGGGTCACAGCCATGGAAGGGCCTGTCGGCGGTATGCCCCCAACAGGTGGTACCGAGCCCACATCACCTTCGAGCAGTATACCAATACAGAGATTGTGGGCTGGTACTGCTGAACTGGGCAATCCTGAGGCAGCTCTGTGACCTGTGCAGTGATGAGATGCAGGCACCCACATGACGGAGCCATGCTCTGTCAGTGGAGACAAATGTGACAGCGGTCATGTGTCTGCTCACCACAGGCACCTTCCCAGAGACCAACAGGAGACACAACAGGCATAACCCAGTCGGCCGCGTCATGCCTACTCACACAATTCCTCAGCACACTGCTGCCACATGCTGTGGAGTACATCCATTTCCCCAGCACACAGGCGGAGCGCACTGCACACATACAACAGTTCCACAGGGTAGCACGTATGCCTGGCATGCTCAGGGCCATTGACTGCACCCATGTGGCCATCTGCATGCCACCTGGCCTGGATAGTGTAGCTTACATCAACCAGAAAGGTTTTGCCAGCATCAACTGCCAGGTGGTGGGCGATGCCAGAGGGCACATAACCTATGTCTGTGCCACGCACCCTGGGGGAGCACATGATGCCTTCTTCTGGCACCAGTGTGCACTGTGCCACAGGTTCAAGAGTGGGGGACATCCCCACTGGCCTCCTAGTGGGTAAGTATGCACATCACGCAGGATGACATGGGCAGATGTGGAGGGGGGCATAGTCAGAGGTGCCATGGGTACCGGTCTTGATGGCCCATGGCAGAGTGATGCAGACCACCATACTAATGTACACCCTCTATACACAGGTGACAGTGGCTACCCACTCCGTCCCTGGCTGCTCACACCATACCGGCACCCCTCAACCCCATCGCAGCAATGGTACAATGAGGCACATGCCACCAAATGTAATGTCATTGAGCGGGTGTTCAGGATGCTGAAGTCACATTTCTGGTGCCTGGACACGTCTGGCGGTGCCCTACAGTACAGCCCCTCAAAGGCCTGCGGGCTATTCCTGGCCTGTTGCATCCTGCACAACATGGCCAATGACTCTGGGATAGCTGTAGAGGTTGAAGAGGGGGACAGTGATGGGGACAATGAGGATGGCAGTCCAGACGGTGATGGGCAGCCACCCCCTTGGTGAAGGGAGCCCCGCCTATTCAGGATGGTGCAACTGCACCGGGACACCATCACAGAGGAGCACTTCAGCCAACACAGGTAGGTTACGGGGCCATGTGCAACCACCAATGGCAAGGGCACAACCCACAGACAGGCATGGATGAACCTCAGGGGTGGATGGCGGCAAGTGAATGGGACTGAGTGTGGATCCACACACGCCATCAGGGATGGGCATGGCCAAACATGACACACACTCACGCACACACAAACACACACCCACAACCACACCACAAGACATGCACAAGGGGTAGAAGCCACACCAACCCTGACTGCAACCCCTAGCCACACACATGTCCACATACAACTATGACCAGTGGCCATCACTATGTGTGTCTTAGATGCTGGGCACTATTGCACACTGGCAGACAGCGCAATGCAGGCATCATCATGCACATGCCACAGTGGCCAGCAGCCAGGAGGGTGTGCATATGGACCATGTGTGTGTGTGCAGGGCCGGGTACCCCACCTGCGCATCATGTGGTGCACAACACACTGCACTCAGGGCAGCGGCAGACAGTGTCTATGGTGGGAGACAGGTTAGTCATGCAGCACAGTGCCACAGCCTCCACGGATGCATGGGCGGCCCCATCAAGACCTGCCAGCCATGCCAGGCTGACCATTGTCCTTATGAGGTGGCACGGATGGTCCCCCAGAGGTGACATTGTGGGAACATGACCATGTTCGCACAGGGGTCTGCAGCTCACCAAACATGCCCATAGCAGGTGTGCTCGGTATGCCTCACAGCCGAACCCGGTGTTGACATGGAAGGTGTCGCACGACACCGGGAATGGGGGGTGGACATGACACTGCGCGGTGTCTGCGGTGCATGGGCAACAAACTGGGTGCCCAATGTGGCCATGACAGCTGTGAATGCATGTGTCTGCCTGTCAATGGCAGCGGTCACATCCTCCCACAGCCGATCCATCCCTGCCAGGAGCAGACCATGGTCCCTGCTGCGCCGCTCTTCTGCCTGGCGCAGAACTGCACTGAGTGCATCCACCGCTGTCACAAGCTGCAACTGCTGATCCACTGAATCCTGGAGTATGCAGCTGTCCTCATCAAAGAGGTCATCCGCCTGATTGGCATGCTGTCCCTCATGGTGTTCCTGGCTGTGCCGGGCAGCACCCCTTGAAGTTGGGCACTGCATACCAGAGCCATGGCATCATGTGGTGCACAACACACTGCACTCAGGGCAGCGGCAGACAGTGTCAATGGTGGGAGACAGGTTAGTCATGCAGCACAGTGCCACAGACTCCACGGATGCATGGGCGGCCCCATCAAGACCTGCCAGCCATGCCAGACTGACCATTGTTCTTATGAGGTGGCACGGACGGTCCCCCAGGGGTGACATTGTGGGAACATGACCGTGTTCGTGCAGGGGTCTGCAGCTCACCGAACATGCCCATACCAGGCGTGCTCGGTATGCCTCACAGCCGAACCCGGTGTCAACATGGAAGGTGTCGCACGACACCGGGAATGGGGGGGTGGACATGACACTGCGCGGTGTCTGCGGTGCATGGGCAATGAACTGGGTGCCCAATGTGGCCATGACAGCTGTGAATGCATGTGTCTGCCTGTCAATGGCAGCGGTCACATCCTCCCACAGCCGATCCATCCCTGCCAGGAGCAGACCATGGTCCCTGCTGCGCCGCTCTTCTGCCTGGCGCAGAACTGCACTGAGTGCATCCACCGCTGTCATAAGCTGCAACTGCTGATCCACTGAATCCTGGAGTATGCAGCTGTCCTCATCAAAGAGGTCATCCGCCTGATTGGCATGCTGTCCCTCATGGTATTCCTGGCTGTGCCGGGCAGCACCCCTTGAAGTTGGGCACTGCATACCAGAGCCATGGCTGGGCACATCCACATGCAGTGTACTGACACTGCCCCCGATACTGTCCCTGTCCCCATTTGCTGACTGCTGGCACTGCCCCTCCGGCCGCCGATCCCCAGGGCTCACCGGTGCCACCGCAGCTGCTGTAACAGCTCCACCAGCCTGGACACACACCAGTGCTGCCCCACTGGGGCATACAGGCACAGGCTGGGACTGTGATGTCACGCAGGCCTCCACGGCTGCACCACTAATGGCTACGCCCATGCCGTTCCCTGCTGTGAGACCATCCTGTGTCCCACATGTATCACTGTCCAGGATGTGTGATCCACCATCATTGGTGCCTGATCTGGCACCCATCCATGTCCCAGCATGCTAGAGTCCATGGCCGCTGTCACACTGGGACACAGGCAGGGGCCTCGTCCCCACCAGCACCACCATCATCAGTCCAGACAGACAGGCAGGTATGCGGTGATACTGACCCTCAGACACCTGTGGAGGTGGATGGGTGCTCCTCTGTGTCCAGGGCCTCACCCATGGTGGACACACCCACCACCGCTGACCCACGTAGACACTCAGGAGCTGTAGGGGAACACAGTAGTATTAATGTCTCCGCCCTACCCTGTGGCATTCCCCCCACCTCCCACACAGTGACAGCACAGGACCTACCATGCAGTGACAGGCTGCCACCCATTTGGAAGCCACCACCTGGAATGCCCTATATGGCACAACACCACATGCTGCCAGCCACCCATTCCTCCTGTGCAATCAGGTGTGGCACATCCGGCTGTCACCACCAGTTGCAGCACATGCTGCCCTGATGGCAGCCACCTTGTCCTTAATTCTCCTCTTATCCATGCCAACCTTCTTTTTACATTCCTGCATGGACTGCTGGTGGCTGCCATGCTGGTTCACAGCATGCACAACCTCACCCCATGCCGCAGCATGGCCCTGTGGTGTTCCCCGCTGTCCGTTGAGCAGTGGTTCCCTGTCGAGGTATGCCTCAAACAGGGCATCTGTTTCTGTCCGTGTGAAGTTGGGCCTCCTCTTCCTCCAACTTCCCTGTTCCTCTTCTTCCTCACATTCAGTCATTATAGGGCCTCTAGGAATGACAGGTGTTACCTTTCAATGTGCAGTCCCATGTATCTCCCACACACCACAGTCCATGCTTCCAAACAGCATGCTACCCACCACAATAGACTGCAATACCAAACTATGGCCTCTGCAGCCCCATGTCGCATTTATATAACGCAAGGCAAGCAAATGAGATGAGGCGCAACTTTAAGTGGATGCTAATGCAGTAGCTGCACCATGGAATTGCTGATGAGCTGATTTGCATATGTTGGCTGAATATCGCGCTGTTGTGCCTTGCGAAATTGTGTTGAGAATGCTCAGGCAAAGGCGCAGCTCTGTGATGTGCATAGTAGGCACTGCACGGCACATGCCCGGGGTGCTGATGCTGATGCCTGCCATGTTGCTGATGTGCTGAGCATGGGAGACAGTGCAGGGCATGGCCACCATTGTGGCAGTGGCACTAGTGAGCTGTTCACATATATGGCTCCTGTGCCCTGGAGTGCCATAGGCACCATGGTGCCACAGCGCGGTAGGCCACTGCGGAGCATCTCACAATGACACCCAACTGCGCTACACACAGGGAGTCCCAATCACACTGTGGTGGTCCGTGCGTGAGAGACCCTTGACCCTGTGGTTGACCTTTGCCCCTAGATGCCATGCATCCGCATGGGTGCACCCCTATCGTGCTGTTCGGTGACTGCGTAATGGGAAAAGGCAGCGCTGAACCGCACAGCATCTGCACATGGCAGACGTGTGCTACAGAGCGCCATTTTGTGATCCTACCTGAAGCAGTGATGGCAAGGAGGAGACCTGCTGTCAGGAGCCCACTGGAGCTGGCCAATTTGGTGGCCATTGTGCAGGCCCATGCAGGGGCCCTGTTTGGGTATGACCCCCTGGATAGGGCTGGAAGTGCAGTTTGGGAGGAGGTGGCAGTGGCACTAGAAGAGGCCACAGGGATCGGCCGAAGATCTGAGCAGTGTCACCACTGCTATGGGGACTTCCAGCAGAGGGATCCAGACAGGCTTGCCTGTCTATGGGCACGCGCCAGGTAAGGCACAGTGCCACGTCCAGGTAGGTACTCCATCCATACATTGGTTGTGTCCGTACAGGTATCATGGTGGGCATGTGTCCACCACATGGGGGAGCTGTCCAGTGTGGGTGGTGGTGGTGGGGTTGTGGCATGGCTGGGCTGTGCGGGATCTCACACACCTGGGGTGGGGCCTTTGCTACTGGTTTGTACTGATGTTCCCCTCTCCATGTTTGCATTCTAGGCCCTGAGGAGCAACAAAGAGCCAGCGTGGCATGGCAATGGTGGGAGGCAGGGGATGCAGGGCAACAGCCACAGGCTGCTGGGCCCATCCAGCAACAGCGCTTGGATGCAGCCAATGCAGGTGAGTGCCTTTCTTCCAGGATATTCTGTGCATGCTGTGTTGCGGGGTAGGCGGCGGGGCATGGCCACCATCTATTGACACCACTGATATGCACACCACACGATACACTCAGCACTGTCCTGTGGCACTGCTTGTATGGGTGTGCATCGTTGGTGGTCCATGCGTGCACTGGGTACATGGCTGTGCCACTGCCTTCACACCGCATAGCCATGTCACTGTACAGCCACGGTGGTGATGTGTGGGACTTGGGTGGTGGGTGTGTGCAGCGGTTCACATGGCTGTGTGTGCCTGGGTAGGCAGGTCTTGTGGACACGATCACTGTGGGTGGTCGCACATCGTCACAGGGTCGTAGCCCACGGCTGTATGCCATGCACAATGGGTGGGCTGCAGGGGGATGGACATTCACACATATTGACTCTGCTCCCTTGTCCTAGATGGATGGTGGCTGATGCTGCTAGAGAGGGCCATGCAGGAGGTCCTGCAGATCATGAGGGCATCCTTGGAGTTACTGTAGCACTTGAAGCAGCATGGTGTCCAGAGGTGGAGGACAAGGAGGCACCACAGTAGTGGGTAGCAGGGCAGACGCTAAGCCCTTCATGCCCCCGGATTTACCCTACCCCCGGACCCAACCTCACACCCCTTCTTCCCTCTCCCATTTGTTCACTCCTCCCCTTACCCACCCCCACCTGGTTTGTGGCCCTCACCTCCCTTATGTAAATAATTGTATATAGTTGTTTGGACCTTTATATAAAACATTTGTTTTGTTATGCCTACTGTGGTGGTCTCTGATTTGCAATGGGCTACAGGTTCTCAGCTGCAGTGGTGTACATGGCATCAGGGGTGGTGCAGGCATGGGCATGTGTGTGTCCGGAGGGGAACTGCCTATGGTGTGGGCGTAGGTATCAGTCACTGTCTGTGGTTTGTGTGTTGTTCCCTGTGCACTGGATGACTGTGTACAGTGGTCCACAATGCCCCTGTCAGACCATCCATGGCCTGTGCAGCTGACACTCTTGCATGTCTGTGATCTGCACGGTCTTCTGGCATGTCAGTAGTGGCTGTCCATGCTGGACAACCATTGTACCTGGCACAATGCCGGGTTGCCTCCTGTCACCGGCATGGTGCATGTCTGCCTCAGGTGACACTCTGGCCTCTGCTGTTGTTGTCCCCCCTCCATGCTGTCACTTGTGTCTGTTGCAGGGGATGTGCTCCACTGTCTGTCACTTGTGCTCCGGCTGCATGCTGGTGGCGTACGGCTTCATGGTGCCTGTGCAGGGTGGCTGGCACACCTGTGCCATGGAAGGATGCTGGATGTGTGTACATGGCTGCCCTGGCCATATGCCAGTGGCTTTGTTGATCCACTACTGTGTCCCTGTGTTGGTGTGCCCCTGGGTATGGGTGGGTGTTTGTTCATGCACTGTGTTGCATCCTGTGTGGCGCACACTTCCATGCAACACTGTGGGTATCTGTGCTGGCTGTTTTGGCCAGTGCTGGGACGGGTTGTGTTCTTGGGAGGGTGTGCAGGGTGCTGTACCACTGGTAATGGTGTCCAGTGCATGCCCTGCCACATGTGGGGTACCTCGTGTGCCGATGCATGGTCGATCTCTCAGCTGTACTTCAGGGTGGATGTGCAGGGCGGCACTGTGTATGCAGTTGTTGCATCGCTGTCTGCTGCCGCCTGCTGCAGGGTGCTCGTGGTGGGGCTGCCTTGCATGGCTCCGTGGTGCACAGGGTTGCATTATCACAGTGGGAGTGGTGGCATGCATGAGGTGTCCTGCACTGTTGGGCACTACTCCAGGTCAGGTGTCTGGGGATCATGGTGCAGAGTGTGCTCTGGATTGGTGGGATGGTGTGGAATGGGCTGGCCGGATATCCTTGTGTGCCAGTCACACCTTGCCAGTGGGTGTGCCTGGGCACCATGCCCCGGCTGTGGGATTGTTGCTGGTGTCCATGGGCCCGTGGTTCTTTCAGCTCTCCTCAGGTTGTGTGGTGCATGGGGTGTGGGGGGCGATGTCTGTTCTGCTGTGTGCTCCTCTGTTCATATCTACCATGGGTGGTGGACCCCTGCATCCTGTCCCTGCACACCCCTGGTTGTGCTGATGCGCTGCTACCCTGCTCCACTGTGCATCCCTGGTTGTGCTATGGTGCAGTTGGTATGATATTCAGTTGTGTGGCACAGGTGCATCTTGACCTGTGCAGAGTTTGAATATTGCGTGATGTTGCGCATGGGCGCACTGGACTTGCACCTGCTCTTGCTATTGCGCTACTTTGTGGCGCAGTTTGAATATCTCGGCCCTATAGTTCTACCACCTCCACACATAACTATAATTATCCTCATTCTCAATGGCTCCAGCCCCCATACCCTTACTGTAACACTAGTAGGTATGCCCCTGGTTGGCTGCCTCCACTGGCACTCTACTCACCTCTTCCCTTTAAATAAAAATACCTCCTCCCACCTATCTCAGGGAAGGAAATCAAAACACAGCCTCAAGCAATTAAGGGAGTATCTCTGGAGGCTTACACTGTTGCTCTTGCTGATTTCTGGGAATATCCATCCCAACCCTGGCCCCAGACAGGCGCCACATCACCAAGCAGGACAGGGTCTCTCATGATTGCCTCAATAAATATCTGTAGCTTCCTCCTTAAACTCAACATCCTTAATGCCTGGATCCAGCAGCATAGCCTGGACATACTCTCGGTGGTTGAGACATGACTCTCACCCAAAACAGAAGACACCTGTGTCTCGCTCCCAGGCTACATTGTCTACAGAAAAGATTACTTAACAAAGCATGAAGGTGGGTGTGCTATCTACCTTAGAGACAATCTCCAGGGACTAGTCCTTCCAGCTCGCCCAATCTTTGGTGACCAACAAGCACTTGCCTTAAAAAATGCTCCTTGGCTATCATATATTAAACCCTCACAGTCACCTTAGTCTCTATTCCTCCAAAGCATAAGGCTACTGGCTTTGAAGGACTCAATGGAGTGCCTAGATTCAATGAGCCTAAACAATGAAATTATACTCCTCGGGACTTTAATATCAACAGGCTTTCCCCGGAGGCCAAGGTCTTTAAAGATGCTCTCTCAGCTACTCACCTCTCACAGCTGGTCACCACTCCAACTAGGGTCAACTACTCCACTGGCACCAGCACCTTACTTGACTGGGTACTAACTGCCCCAGTCACTTATCAGGGATCACTATCCTCCCAGACGCACTTAGCAACCACTCTCCTATTATGTTCAAATGGTCCAATAATTACCCCAAGCCCCCAGTGAGAATAATTACCAAAAGGGTTCTCATAAGGGGACACCTAGAGGCATTAAAGGCTGATCTCTGTCACCATGACTGGTCTCTGGTCTATAATACACACAATGTTGACCCTGCCCTAGATTACTTCATTTGCCACTTTAATGAAATTTGTGATCGGCATGCCCCTATGAAAACTAGGAAAGTCATGGGCCACTGCAACCCTGGTTCTCCCCTGGCCTACTTGACTTGCTGAATTCAAGGGACTGCCTATGGCTGAGGGTACGCACTTCTAGCAAGCAGGTAGATCTGCAAAACTATAAGAAAGCATGTAATAATTGCACTCGGGCTATACGGGCTGCTAAAAATTAATACTACAAGGAAGCCCTCACCAAAACCTGGCGTGATGGTGGAAAGTTTTGAAATAACTTAAAGGGATTAACTGGTAAAGACTGCAGAACTGTCCCCACTATGCTTAACATAGAAGGCACTCCCAGTCTTGATCCTAGAACAATTGCCAACTCTTTCAATAATGCCTTCACAGACCTGAGTGGGGTTCTCCCCCCTGACTTCTTCAACCCAACCAGCTCTTCTGATGCTCAAATATTTAGTTCCTCTACCCCTTCCCACCCTCCTTTTTACTTCAAAACAATCACAACCAGGGAAGCTCGAAAATACCTCCTAAAGGTTCTGGGCAAAACTAGATTCAGCAATGATACATTGGATTTGAAATTTGTAGCACTGTCCTTGGAGGAAATTCTGACCCCACCGGCACACATACTCAACACCTCTCTCAGGTACTCACAGTTCCCAGTAAAGTGGAAGTCTGCAATAGTCATTCCAGTCTTCAAGAGTGGTGACCGGACACTTACTGGGAACTATCGCCCAATCTCTATCTTACCGCCACTCTTGAAAGCTCTCGAGAGAATAGTTGCTGACCAGCTTGACAAATACCTTGAAAATCACCAGCTGTTATGTCCTGAGCAGCATGGCTTTAGAAAGCACCACAGCACCACAACTGCACTGCTTGAACTTATGGGCGAAGTAAACTACTCCCTTGACCGAGGTCTCCTAGTTACCATAGCCTTCATCGACTTATCGAAAGCATTTGACACTGTCAACCATGCTCTTTTGATCAAACAGCTCAATAGCATTGGTCTCTCCCCTACACTGTATCTTGGTTTTCAAGCCACCTGTTGGAGAGGTCTCAACAGGTCAAGATTGCTAATACCTTGAGAGATCACGTGATGAGCTTGGTCGACTAAGACATCCCTCGCGCTGCTCCCGGGCCTCTCAGTTTTAAAATACCCCTCGCAGCACTGCAAACTTGATCTAACCTTACAGAAGGGGCTTTTCAGATCTGTTAAGGTGTCTGGTCGTGGGTTTGGCAAGATAGCGATTCGCGATCTATTAATTGGCGCTTGACTCACAGGCGCGGCCGACGGCAAAACCAGAACCGCGGATCTAGAGTGAAATGGATCCGATATGGCTGAATCTTGGTTGGAAGGCCCTTGTGCCTCCAAGCGTAAGCCCAAATCACAGCTTCTCAACTCCAGGAGAGCAGGAAGAAACTGAAAAACATTGAAGGGAGTGCTAGCTCAAATGGAGGCGATATTCAGGAAATAAAGCAGCTCTAAAGGGGCTACTCATAGACTTTGCTGAAGTGAAGCCCACGCTTGCAAATGCTAGCTCAGAGGATGGGCGATGCAGTAGCCCCGACTGGCATCCCAAGAAAGGAAACTTTCCACTGCAGAACAAGAGTTGGTAGTGTCAAAAGGCAAATCAAAAAGTTGGAGGAGAGAATTGAAGATCAAGAGTCGAGAAGTAGGAGGAATAATTTAATTTTGGAAGGGTTGCCAGAGAGAGCTGGATGGGTCAGATTGCATTTCCTGTATTCAAGAAATGCTGCTTAAAATGTTTGCCCCTACACCTTACGGAGATGCCTATAACCTGAAAGGGCACATAGAGCATTAAGAGAGGTTCCCCACCAGGAGCAAGACCGAGGGTAATTATCATGCGCTTTCAACTATAAGGAAAAGATGTATGTTTTAACTGCCGTAGACAGAAGAAGCCTTTGCAGTGGAATGGAGCCACCTTGTGTTATTTCAAGATCAAACACCTTCCGTAAGAGAAAAGAAAGAACTACTTTTATATTAAAAAGAAGTTATATCTAGCTGGAATTAAGTTTCGTCTGTTGTACCCTCGCCATTTTGGTGGTGCGTACTCTAAGCAGGGGAAAAGCACTTTCTGGTCACTGAAGAGGCTCTGAAGGTGGCTACGATGGATCTCCTGAGCTATTTAGAGCACCGAGCTGAGAAGAAATTGAGCTTAAGGGCAAGCTGTGATGTGGACCTCAACTTGGACTTTTGGGGACTTGCTCTGGGTGGGGTACCTTCTCAATTGTTGGGGTTTCAGACTTACTTCTTTATAACTACGGGATGTGGGAAAGCTGAAAAATTGATCAAGATGAGGAGGGGGCCACTATTGGAAGGTTATTTGGGCTCCATGGCGACTTGAGAACTACGACTTTGAAACAAGGACTCTTTAGGTGGGTACATAAAAAGAAAATGGTAAAACATTACCTCTCTAACAGTAGCAGCATCAGGAGGAAGCTATACTTAGGGAATTGGCAGTGAGAATGGAGGGTTGCAGGTCTCTTGGTTGGCATGTTTTTGATAAGCCCACGAGTGCCTTTTATAGTATCTGGTATTCGGTGTTTAGCTTAGGCCCCTGGGCCAATCATTCATATTTCCTGGAGCCCAGACCAGAAAATGGTCTGAATAGACTGGAAGGCAAAAGGCCACTGAAGGATTTGGGAATAGTCTGGGAGGTGGGGACCCAGAGTGCTGGTTATAAAGAGAAATTCCTGCATGGGGGGATGATCCATTGAAGAAGAGAGAGATTTAGTTATTATTGTTACCCCGCGTTGAGAATCTAAGTAGCAATACATGTAGTAAGATTGCTGTGTATTTGTTGGGGATATTGTTTTGACGGATAAGGCTAATTGATGTTGAATTTAGAGTGTTATAGGGGTTACCTAAGGGTGACATAGAGGAATTATCTTTAGCTAGAGTAGGTCCTCTCTCGAAGCCTTGATAGTTTTTAGAGGGGTAGAGCAGCAGAACAGGGAGCCTACCAAGATCCGACAGATAGTGAGGAGGCGTATCTAGGATCGGGGGTAAGGGGTGCGGGGAGAGGGGTTAGGTTATGGAAGAGAGAGTTCCTGAAGGGGAGTAAAACGGGCAGAGTTAGACCGATTCTGGTGATTAAATGCCCTAAGTGAATTCTAGATTAGGTTCATGGCAAATGTTAAAATAATCTCGTGGAATGTTAAAGGACCAGGGGTAGACGTAAAAGAATGGTTATATTGAGACAACTGATCATGTGGGGCCTAAATCGCCGCCCTGCAGGAAACGCGACTTACTGACAGAGGGAATTGAATAGTCTGAGGCGATTCTGGGGGTGTGTTTGGCATAGGGAAAGAGAGGCTTTGGTGGGTTGTGATCTTAATTAGAAGGACATACCTTGTTGTAGAGCAGGTTTCTGTAAGAGAGGATGGTAGAGCTATCTTATTTCGGGCCTTATATGGAGGGTCATCTGATAGCCTCTATATACGGACCTACCTTTCTAAGCCAGAATTTTTGGCTATCAGAGAGGGATATTGTTGGTTTTATGGGATATTCTCTTATTTTTGCAGGACTGGAATATAACTCATGGATAATAGAGGATAGGTCCCCAGCGCAAATAGACCCTTTAACGAAAGCCCAGGTGGCCCTGAATAAGTTGTTAGAGGTTGGCGTGGCCTTGGTGGGAATCATGTGGTCCCACCTCAGGAAATAACACGATGACCTCTACCCAGCAGTACACAAGACCTATTTCGGATTGACTTTTTAGTCAATAGGGAGGTGTTGCTGGGAGTGAAGGAAGTATTAGTAGAGGATAGAACCTTCTCTGATCATTCCCTAGTTGTGTTACTATGGAATTGAGCATCGGACCCCCAGGCCCTTTAGATAGAGGCTGAGCATGCGCTCTTGTCCGACGTTACAGCTAAGGATAGTTTAGAAGGCGCCTAACAGAAATCATACATCAGCAATTACCTACATTATTCTTTACAAAAATTAGCTTGGCCAACGTAAAGTATTATTTGTGTGGTAAAGCTCAAGATTGGACAGCTCTAAATAACAGACTCAGACGGGCTAAGGAGGACTTTATTCTGGGGGCTATTAGCTCTTTGGCTCCATTGGAGGGTTCATCTGATGAAATTGACTGGGGAACTTAATAGCCTAAGAAGGAAGTGAAGATATTGTTTATGGTAAGGTGACTTTTGCTAGCTAAAATCAATGCTAAATACCTCCTAAAGGGTGATGTTCTGAGGGCGACTGCTAGCAGCCAGAGTCAGGGAGTGGGAGGCTAGTAGGACAATAACTGTAATTAATCAGGAGGAGGCACATCATAGATCCTCAAGAAATTGCAGATACGCTGCAATGTACTCAAGGATCTATATCAGTTGGAAAACAATGTAGGGGATGAGGAAATTAATGCATTTTAGAGGGAATACCGCTGTTACATTAAAGCGTACAAGCCGCAGAGTTGGAGGCAATCTTATTGGGCATCGGAACATTGAGGTTAAATCTTTACTGCGGGTAAACGCCAGGACCAGATGGTCTTACAGCCAAGTTTTACTAAACATATATACATATCCTGCTGCCTCTCTCCGAATTTTATAATAAGATAATGCGAGGGTGTTCATATTCTCTTTATCAGCTTATATTACTTAATTTGAAACCAAATAAACTTAAGAACGTAGTGTTAGCTGTTGTTCACGATAGCATTAATGAACCAAGACATCAAGATTTTACAAAAATTTTAGTTAATAGAATATGGCATACCGTGCAGGTTGATAGTAGAGAACAGTAGGTTTTTTGCCAGGAGTGGTTTCATGATGCTTTGAGAAATTGCATCATATCGCACGTATCAGATTGTAAATCCCTAGTTTTGATATCTTAGATGCAGAAAGGGCTTTTGATAGGTCTCCCATGCTTTTCGTTTGCTGCAATGGAAGGGATGGGATTTCTGCTGTTTAGGAATAAAAATTTGTATGCTAACCTCTGCTAGAGTCTGTGTACGGTTATATATCCCAAGAAATTAACTGAAAATGGACCCGTAGGTGCCCTCTCCCCAATACTTAACATTTATCTGGAACCTTATTGAGGATAATCAATGATAGATATGTTAGGGTAGATATTGAAGGAATTAAACTACTGTCTTGCTGATGATGTGCTTTACACTTGAGGACCCGCAGATGGGTTGAGAGGGTATGAGCTAATAGGCATTTTGTTAGGTATCTGACTACGCCTGAATCTAGCTAAACCCAAATTCCCATTGTTTTATGTATATAAGGCTGACTTTGCTCAGCTCCCAACCAATGGATGCCTGATAAGATCAAATACTTGGGTATCTGTATTGTGAAACCCTGAGATAGGGGCAAGTGAATATGGAAGAGACTTTATTAGAATCAATGGGACATCACAAGATGGAATAAGCAGTCGCTGAATTTTATGGTAGATTTGGGCTAATTAAGATGAATTCTATGCCAAGACTGCTATACCTGGTTTATCTTGGTTCATACTATATCCCCAAAAATGGTTTAACAAGGTTGTGTTAATTTAGATTTCTATGGAACAGAAACCCCCAGGAGAAAATATAAAGCCTTGTGCCACCCGATCACATGGGGGGTTTGGTTGTCGATTCCACTTGTATTATGTATGGCTGTCTCGACTCAATGGAATAAAGGGAACAGGGGAGGTTTACAGCCAGGAATGGCCCAGTTGAGATCCAAATGATGAAGGAGGACTTTCCCTGGAGATCCGCTGTATGCTGATATAGCTAAATATTTTGCGAATAGGAAAATGGGTAGTGAAACAGCAGAAGCTTGGGGTCAAGTTTGTCCAGGGTCCAGAAAAGAGATCAAAAGAGGCCAAAACAGCCTCTATTGGGTAATCCCAACTTGCTTATAGGGAATAGGGTACTGAAGGAACTGCTAATTGCCAGGTCTATAACAGGAAAATGTAACCAGACCAAAGGTTCTTTTCCACCATACAGTGTAGTAATATGTTATTTTCCAAATTACAACTCACAAGTATGTTGAGGGAGAGCAGAAGGCTTGGGGGCCCGAGAAGAGTTTTAGTTGATGATCTGGGGGGGTTGATCCATGCTCAGATCTTATCACAGGTCTATAAAACCATTCTGGGTTTCAGGGTCCAGGGTACCGACAGTAACTATTGGACAGAGCTAGTCTCCTAGTAAATTGATTGGGCTAATGTATGGAGAAGTATTAGTATAATGGTTCCAAAGTATAAAACCTGCACTTTTTATTGTTTCAAATATATACTATACCCCCAAGCTATGTAAGAGAGGCCTACAACAGACAGACCTGTGTTTTAGGTGTGGTATAGAGAGGTGATTTATACACATATTGTGGAGATGTACCAAAATATTCTGGTATGGGATGAGATAAAGAGGTGAATGGATCCATTGATACTACCAGACTTTATAAACCGAGATCTGTATATTAGGATTGTCATGGTAGCTAACTGCTAAGTATCACATATCCCTGATCGTAGGAGTAGTCAACTTTGTGTCCAGTATTGGAAGGACGGTGATATATGTGTATGGTCAGGAAGAGATCTACCGATGCTAGCTAGAATTAAGAGACATCTATATGGGGAAGTAGAGGTATACTCCAAAAGATGGGCAGCCTTAGAGGCAATATACTCTACAAGAACTAGAGAGCTCATTTATGTCTGTCTCTTGGGCAGTGACTAGGTGAAGTACTAAGTAGATTTGACTAGGCGGTTAATCTCGAATAAGATTAGGATGGATATCAATTGATAGAGGGTGAGCGGTAGGGCTTAGTGGGTGACAGATAAAGGTCTGCCTGATTATGGATGACCATGACTCTCTCTTCTGGGGATGCAGAGGAGACTTACCTGGGCTACGCTGGGGTAGGTGGGTTGAGGTGGAATGCGAAGATGTGGAGAACCTGAAGTATAGAATAGGAAAGGAACAGTGTTTATAAGCTTAAATTCAACCAGAGAAGGGTTTCCTTGTTTTTTTTTTCATTTTTTCCTTTTATATTCCCCCTTTGACCAACGGGATGAGGAGGGGTGACGATTCCTCTGCATTTGTATATAGTTTGATGTATATAGTTGGCACGGCTAGTTTTGGGACTGTGCACCCCGGGTTCCGGGCTACGTGTGTACGTCTGTTTAGTGTCTGTAAGAAAAAGAAACAATAAAGATTGGTTTAAAAAAAAAAAGATTGCTAATACCTTATCTAATAGCCGTCAAGTCTGTTCAGGTGTACCTCAAGGGTCTATTTTGGGCCGGCTCTTGTTCAGCCTCTTTCTTAACCAACTCTCCTCTGCCTGTAACTGTCATCTACTCCTTTATGCAGACGATGCCGTACTGTTTACCAGTGACTCTAACCCCGTCACTCTTGAAGGCAAACTCCAGACCAACTTTTCAGCAGTGGAAAGATGGTTTAAAGATCAGATACTGGTGTTGAACTATACAAAGACTAAAACTATGTTGTTCTCCACTGCTCAAAATCAGAGCAAAGCCCATCCTCTTCTGATCACCAACAAGGTGGGTTCTCCCCTGGAGCTTGTACAGAACTTCAGATACCTGGGGATCATGCTGGACAGCACAATGACTTTCGACCACCTCATCGACATAGTCACTAAGGGTGTTAATACACACATAGGTCTGTTGCACAGGCACAAGCATAGCCTTACCCCTGAGGTCCTCAAACTAGCAGTGCAAAGTTCTCTTGTGATCCTAATTGACTGTGGGCTGGTAATATATGGATCAGCCACAGAAATTGCCCTACACTATATTAAAGTTGCTTTAAACAAAGCCTGCTGACTTACCACAGGAGCCGCATGCATGACGCACACGTGTGACTTGTATGCCCGGGCTAACTGGCTTCAGTTCCCTGATAGACTTCTCTACCAGTCCTGCTTACTAGCGATAAAAGCTAGTCTCAGTATGGTTCCTGCAGGGGTTCAGAATCTTCTCTCCCCCAATACTAACCTTCGCAACACTCGAAGCTCAGACTTTTGTTTATTTAAATTTCCCCACTGTCACACCTTCTTGGGTCAAAGGTCTTTCACTTTCTGTACCCGTGGGTGGCTAAACTCTCTACAGCCTGACATCTCCTCACTAAGCTCAACTGGTGCTTTCAAAAGACTGCTGAGACAGCAGCTAATAGAGAATGCCAGCTGTACCTGCATCCAATAATGTCTTATGCATGTTCTCCGGACTTCCCCTGACCTTACGCGAACCCACTCCTACAGTGCCTTCTATTCTTGTAACCGCCCCAGCCTCTTACTATCTTACCTCTGCTCTCAGTTCCATGCTCACTTCATCCACCCCACCACCCCCCTACCCACCCTCTTCCACTCCCACCTACCCACATTAATTTCTCTGCTCACCCTCAACCTCCCCTTCCCTTCAGTTGTCCTATACCCTATTCTCCACCCAACTTCTTCCACTGATTTTGTTTCCTTCTCTCCCTCACTCCTTCCCCTGTACATCAGCTGTCATCTCTCCTCCCAAGGTACTGCCTCTCTCTTCTTATTTTCCTCGCTCCTCTCCTCTCCTCTCCTCTCCCTATAACCTTGTAACAATACCTAACTTAGTGTACTTGACTCCGGCTACTAACATAGCCTCTGTAAAAATGTCTACCTACTGTAACTTAACAGACTCTGGCTACTGTGATCAGCCAATGACCTTGCACATGCTGTGCTTGCTCTACTTTGTCATTTAAGCACAATTGTGTTGTAATTTACTTATGTTTTACGTTACTTATAACTTTGTCTAGACGTGGAACCTACTTAATGAGCTTGTACTCAAAGGTATTATCCAAGATCTCAATAAATAAAATAAATAAATAAAACTTGTTTTTGCAGTTGCACTGCAAAATCATTTTTCAGATGGGATTTTAAAAAAATTCCACCTGTCTAACTCATAACATCAGGTCAAAGACTGTTAGAAATTTGGGGTCAAAATGTGAGAGCCCATTGAAAACTCGATATTGCCTCGCAGCTGACCTATCCTGGATAGATGGAATCTAAAAATATGTAAAAGCAGAACACCACTGAAAATGAGATATTGCATCTCGTCTGGTCTATCCTATGTAAATATACAGTATAGCAAAAATGTGTATGAGCAGGACACGGTACAATAGAAATGCATGTGAAAATAATTCGGCATTGACAAATGCTTGTGTTTACCCTGCTGTACACTGTCTCCATCCTATCCCTATTCTTTCTGATGTGAGGACTCCAGAACTGGATGCAGTACTCCAGGTGAGGTCTCTCCAAGGATCTATATGGGAAGTATTACCTCTCCTTTCCTGCTATCAGTACCCTTCCCAATACATCCCAGGATCCTACTTACATTGCTATATGCCTTGCTACAGTGACATGATTTCTCTAGGGTATCACTGACAATAACACCAAGGTCTCGACAACCATAGTACTAAGTCTCACCCCTCCCATCCAGTACTTCATTTTGGGGTTCTTTTTCCCTAGGTGCATTACCTTGCAATATCTGGCATTAAATTTCAACTGCCAAACCCTAAACCACCCTCTAGCTTTTCTAAGTCTCTCTGTACTTCCTGTATTCCCTGGTTACTATCCACCCTCTCACAAAACTTAGTGTCATCTGTTGTTTGTATTTTTCTTGCAAAATATTAATAAAGTACATTTGATAAAAAAAAAAACGAGAAATAGGACCAGATCCAGCACAGACCACTGTGCAACCCCTCTTGTGACCTCCCTCTCTTCTGATTTAATTATGTTGACCACAACCCTTTGTGCCTCCCCTTTAGCCAATTACCTAACCAATTTTCTATGACCTAAGCTGCTCTTAGATTCTCCATATTCTTCAGCAAGCATCTGTGAGGCACCGAGTTGAAAGCCTTGCTGAAGCTGAAGTAGAGTAAATCCACAGCATAGCCCCTATCTAGTTCCCTCATCACCCAGATGAAAAAAAATGACAAGATAGTCTGACAAGAGCTCCCTGCCACAAATCATTGGTGTTTACTTATATCCTGGAGATTGTTGCTCTCTAAGTGGTCCACGAGGTCCTCTTTGACTAGTGACTCCATCAGCTTCCCTACAATAGAGGTAAGACTGATAGATCTGTAGTTCACTGTTTGTTCCTTATCGCCCCCCATGGAGCAGAACTACATCTGCCTTACCCTCCAGTCCTTCGCAGTTACCCACCCTCATCCTTAGTGAGCTGTTAAATAGACCTACCAAGAGTTCAGTCAGTTTTGCTGATACCTCCTTGAGTATCTTTGGATGCAACAAATCTGGTCCTGGGACCTTATCTACCTTTTGGTCTGCCAGCCCTTTCAGGACCCTTTCACTAGTAAATATTGGCTGCCTCATCTCTGGGACCCCATTACTGGCTGTTTCGATGCTACTGTCAGGCAAGGGCCCACTATCCTCCCTAGTGAAAACTGAGCCAAAGTACGCATTGAGGATGGGGGCCTTTCACCTGTCCTCCTCTATCACCCTAGCCCCCCCTAGAGAATTTCTCCCCTTCAGCATCATAGGTACCTTGTCCCAATGTCATCACAACCCGAGATGATAACACAGTCCAGTAGGTGTATGGTTGACCATACACAATTTTTTTAGCATATGGTTTAAAAAAATAATGTACTTCTTGACACAGTGATCACTGTGTGCACGGCTGCCTGCTTATTTCTCTCCCCAACTCAGCTGCTCACTTGTCCAAATAAAAGTAAAACAGGTAGCTAGCCACTTCAGTTACCTAGATTGACTTGTTTCTTTTCAGACAGTCACAGGGTGGTGTTACTGAGCATCTCCATCCAGCTGTGCTCAACATGTTTATTTTATTTTATTTAAAAGTTGATGATTTATGTCCCGAGTCATAAAATATAATAACAATGAACAATAAGCGTTAAGTACAACAAGACCAGTACAAAACATAAATCACATAAATGAAAAAACATATAATACAATGATATAAATACATATGCCGATTAGGGATCAATTAAAACCATGTACAAATAAGTTGTTCCTGTAATAGTGATTTTTTTCAAATTGTGTTTAAAAATATTCAAAGAACGACAGTCCTGTAGCAAGGGAGGGAGGGAATTTGTTCCAACAGAGTGGGGCATCATATAGACAAGCATTTGTCAATGACGAATGTTGATTGCGTTGGTGTGTTGAGCTCGCTCACTGCCCCTCTCTCACTTGCTTATTCTGTTTCTCCTGGCACTGCAGGCTGCCCTTTTGTACTGGGCTCCTGCCTCTGTTGGTGGCTTTTTCTGCCCACAAAGAAATCTGCAGCAGTCCAAACACAGGTCTGTTGAGCCTGCTGACTCCCCCTCTCTCACTCACTGCTACGTCTTGCCGGTGCTGCAGGCTGGCCTTTTGTACTAGACTCCTGCCTGCATTGCCGCCTTTTTCTGCCAACAAACAAATCTGCAGCAGTCACGATAGACCTCCATTGAGCTCGCTCACTCCCCCTCTCTCACTCACTCATTGTGTTTCTCCTGGTGCTGCAGGCTGCCCTTTTGTACTGGGCTCCTGCCTGCGTTGGCACCTTTTTCTGCCCACAAAGAAATCCACAGCTGTCCCGACAGCTTTGTTGAAGTCGCTCACTTTCCCTGTGTCACCCACTCATTCTGTTTCTCCTGGCACTGCAAGCTGCCCTTTTGTACTGGGCTCCTGCCCCTGTTAGCACCTTTTTCTGCCCACAAAGAAATCTGCAGCAGTCCTGACAAAACTCCTTTGAGCTTGCTCTTTCCCCTTCTCTCACTCGCTCATTCCGTTTCTGCTGGCACTGCAGGCTGCCCTTTTCTATATTCTCCTGCCTGCGTCACCACCTTCTTCTGCCCGCAAAGAAATTTGCAGCAGTTACAATAGAGCTCCGTTGAGCTGGCTCACTTCCCCTCTCTCACTCACTCATTCTGGTTTTCCCACCACTGCAGGCTGCCCTTTTGTGCTGGGCTCCTGCGTGCATTACTGCCTTTTTCTGCCCACAAATCTGCAGCAGTCCCAACAGACCTCCATTGAGCTCACTCACTCCCCCTCCCTCACTCGCTCACTCTGTGTCTCCTGCCACTGCAGGCTGCCCTTTTGTACTGGGCTCCTGCCTGCATTGGCGGCTTGTTCTGGCCAGAAAGAAACGGAAAGCAGTCCCGACACAGCTCCATTGAGCTCACTCACTCCCTCTCTCTCTCTCTCTCTCACTCACTCATTCCGTTTCTGCCGGCACTGCAAGCTGGCCTTTTGTACTTGGCTCCTGCTTGTGTTGCCGCATTTTCTACCCACAAAGAAATCCGCAGCAGTCACAATAGAGCTCTGTTGAGCTTGCTCACTACCGCTCTGTCACTCACTCATTCCATTTCTCTTAGCGCTGCAGGCTGCACTTGTGTATGGGGCTCCTGGCTGCTTTGGCACCTTTGTCTGTCCACAAAGAAATCTGCAGCTGTCCCAACAGAGCTCCGTTGAGGTTGCTCAATCTCCCTCTGTCACACGCTCATTCTGTTTGTCCTGGTGCTGCAAGCAGCCCTTTTGTAAGGGGCTCCTGCCTGCATTGGCACCTTTTCCTGCCCACAAAGAAATCTGCAGCAGTTATGACAGCACTCCGGTGAGTTCGCTCACTCCCCTTCCGTCACTCGCTGTCTCGTTCTGATTCTCCCAGTGCTGCAGGCTGCCCTTTTATACTGAGCTCTTGCGTTGGGGCTTTTTTCTGCCCACAAACAAATGCACAGCAGTCCCGACAGAGCTCAGTTGAGCTCAGTCACTCCCCCACCCACTCGTTCGATCTTTATCTGTCCCAAACAGTGACTTCCCACAGCGATCGTGCTATTCTCCGGCAGGAATGCAAAAACATATTTTAGCCAGGATGTGAAAAATGGCAGCTGTACTGTTCATAAGGAGGTGTGGAAAAATGCCTCTGTTGAAAATGTGGCATGAAAATATTACAGAATTGCAAAGTTACAAGGCTGTGTGGAAACAGTTCAATGCACGTTTGTAACACAGTCATGTTATGGAGTTTCGTCACCAAATTTTCAACATAGGTATTTTAGGACCTATGCTCATGAACTGTCATTTTTATGTTTGCTTGCATGCATGTGCAAGAAACATAGTGTCATCATCGGAGATTTCGGAGGTGTGTCACCTCCTCCTCCAATTCAGGCACTGTGCTGGCAGGCGCGACCCCTGTAAGCCAATGCATTTTGGAGCTGTCTATGACACGCTCCAAAATGCAGTGGCATACAGTTGAAAGGGGAAGCTACGCTTGAGTGAGCAGCGATAAGAAGCTGCTCACGCCGCAGCCCCCAGCCGCAGGCATGCTCACTTCGCGACGCAGTGAGCAGCCGACGGTGCCCAACTCACGGCTAAGCTGCATCGCCTCCTCCCAGTAGTTGGAGGCCACGCTGGGAGCCCACCTCAGCGTGGCAAACAGGTCATTTTGCCGACGGGGTGCCTAATCCCCATCGGCTGAACGCCCCAAAGTCCTTGTGCCATGCTGGGAGCCCACCCCAGTGTGGCAAACGTCCCACGAGGTTTTTTTTATTTTGTTTTGCCGACAGGGGTGCCCAATCCCCATCGGCTGAATGCTCCCACAGTCCTTGTGCCACGCTGGGACCCACCCCAGCATGGCAATCCCACAAGTCTTTTTTTGTTTGTTTTAACCTGTAAAACAAAAGCGGTCCAGCAGTAGCGTCTCCGAACCCCTCCCACAACCCGCACCCACTGCGCACTCAGCCTCCCCACACCCCTACCCCATACTTACCTCTGGACTCCGGCGCGACGATCTTCGGTGGACCGGGAACACGTCTGCACTCTTCAAAGCCGACCGCGAACTGAGGAAATGCCGGTAAGCTGTATAATGGGCTAGATAGGAGGGTTCAACTTTATTGCATATCTCAGGCATTTTTGGGAATTTCTGCACCAAATTTTCAACATGGGGTTTTTGGGACCCCTTCTCATGAATGATGTCACTGTCATGGCGTTATTCGGGCTTGAAGGGTGATTTCGCGCAGTGACTGCGCAGTGACTGCAAAATCACCCTTCAGGACTGAATACCACCATGACAGTGACATATTCATGAGAAGGGGGCCCAAACCCCATGTTGAAAAATTTGCTAAAATTCCAAAAATGACTGTTTAACGAGCATGCGTTAAGAACTACGCAGCAGGCCTCGTAAGTTCATGAAATTTCAATATTTTCACCCAGATTTTCAACATTGCCATTTCACCACACTGTCTTATGAGTAGTATAGCTGTCATTTTCACATCTCACCCAAAATGTTTCCGCCTTGTAGCGCAGAATGGCGCAGTCGGTGTGCGAAATCAATGTACGGGACAAATTAAGAAAATCACAGTGACACTGTTCATGAGCAGAGGTCTTGAAATGGCTATGTTGAAAATTTGGTGAAAAAATTCCTAAAATGACTGTTTTATGAGTCACAGTTTCCACGCACGCCGTAGGTTTATGAATTTTCAATTTTTCACTCCAGATTTTCAACATTGCCATTTTACCACACCTTCTTATGAGTAGTACAGTGTCATTTTCACATCTCACCCAAAGCGTGTTTCGCCCATGTAGCGCACATTAGGCGCAGTCATTGTCTTGAACTCAGTGTATGGGACATTAAGAAAATCACAGTGTCACTGTTCATGAGCAGAGATCTTAAAATGGCAATGTTGAAAATTTGGTGACAGAATTCCTAAAATGACTGTTTTACGAGTGTAGTTTCAGTTCCATACTGCACCTGTGGGTTTGCAATTTTCAATATTTCCACTCCAGATTTCCAACATTGCCATTTTTCCACACCTCCTTATGAGCAGTACAGCTGTCATTTTCACATCCTGCCCAAAACGTGTTTCTGCCCATGTAGTGCACAATGGCACAGTCGGTGTGCAAACTCAATGTATGGGACACATTAACAAAACCACAGTGACACTGTTCATGAGCAGAGGTCTTAAAATGGCTATGTTGAAAATTTGGTGAAAAATGCTAAAATGACTTTTCGGCGTCGTTGCACAGTTCCTGTGCATGTAAGTTACAAATTTAATATTTTCACTCTAGATTTTCAACATGTGCATTTTATTAAACTTCCTTATGAACAGTACAGCTGCAATTTTTCATAGGCACCAAATGTGTTATCGCACATGTATGGCACAATGGTGCTGTTGGAGAAGGAAAGCAATGTTTAGGACAGATTAAGAAAATCACAGTTACACTGTTCATGAGCAGAGGTCTTAAAATGGCTATGTTGAAAATTTGGTGACAAAAGTCCATAAAATGACTGTGTTACGAGTGAGCCTTGTGCAGTTTCCACGCATCCTCGTTAGTTCATGACTTTGTAATATTTTCAGTCCAGATTTTCACTAGTGGCATTTTTCAACACTTCCTTATGAACAGTACAGCTGCCATTTTTCACAACATGCCGGCGTGTGTTTTCACACTTTCAGTGCAGAGATGTGTGGTCGCTGTGGGGAAATCATTGTTCGGCACAGATAAAGAAAATCACAGTGACACTGTTCATGATCGGAGACACCAAAATGCCTGAGTTGACAATCTGCTATAAAATATCCCCAACCTACTTATATAACGGTGTGCGTTGCACAGTTTCTTATGTACGCTAGACTTCACCATTTTTAAATATTTTTACTACACATTTGCAACATAGCCATTTTACACCTCCCCATGAAAGAGTACAGCTGTCATTTTTTACATCCTGTTCAGAATATTTTTGCACCTGTGGTGCTAAATCCTGTAGTCACTGTGCATAAGCAGCTTTCAGCTACCAAACTGATATTCCTCCTGTTCATGAGGTAGGGTCACAAAACAAGCATGTTGAAAATTTGGAGTTAAAATACCAACGAATGCCTGAGGTATTAGGCTTTTCAACTAAATCGCCCAACCCTATAGTAGAATGACAGGAATCAGGGGTGTGACTTGGGATTCTTGCCTGTGATACTTATACCATTCCACACCCTGCAGTCAGTGAGAGGCATCGAGGTATGCCTTGCACTCGGCCCCAAACTTCACCCCATTCTTCTATATCTAATCCATCTCACCGTATTTCTAATGAAATGGGCGATATGGCCAAAGACCCTAAGGAACACGTGACACTTGTCAGTCTCTGCAGAGTGGGGTGGGTGAAATGGCATGGATGCTATGCCTGACGCACCCAAATGCACACCCCAATGCCTGTCACTCTCTGCAGGGTGGTGGTGGGTTGGCTTCAGTTCAATACTTCACTGCCATTCCTATTATGCAGCTCTGTAACTTCTGCACTACCACTGCCAATGCCAGTAAGCAAACATTCGGCATTGACAAATGTTTGTCTTAATCTGTCCCGAACAGTGATTTCCCACAGTGATAGAGTTATTCTGCACCGGAACTGTGAAAAGACATTTCGGTCAGGATGTAAAAAATTACAGCTGTACTGCTCATAAGGAGGTGTGAAAAAATGCCACAGTTGAAAATCTGGCATGACAATATTACAAATTTGCGAAGTTACAAGGGTGCATGGAAAGTGTGCAATGCACACTTCTAACACAGTCATTTGATGGGCTATCATCACCGAATTTTCAACATAGGCATTTTAGGACCTCTGCTCATGAACAGTATTGCTGTCATTTTCTTAATTTGTCCCAGACAGTGATTTCCCACAGGGACCGCTCTATTCTGCGCCGGAAGTGCAAAAACACATTTTGACCAGGATGGGAAAAATGACAGCTGTATTGTTCATAAGTAGGTGTGGGAAAATGGCAATGTTGGAAACCTGGAGTGAAATATTATAATTTTGCAAAGTTATGACCATGCGTTTAAACTGCGCAGTGCACGCTCGTAACACAGTCATTTTACAGAGTATCGTTACCAAATTTTCAACATAGCCATTTCAGGACCTCTACTCATGAACAGTGTCACTGTCATTTTCTTAATCTGTTCTGGACACTAATTTCCCATAACGACTGTGCTATTCTGCACCAGAAGTGCGAAAACACACTTTCGCCAGGATGTGAACAATGACAGCTGTACTGTTCACAAGGAGGTGTGAAAAAATGCCAATTTTGAAAATCTGGCATGAAAATATTGCAAATTCATGAAGTTATGAGCGTGCATAGCAAATGTGCAGCGCACGCTCGTAAAACAGTTATTTTTTAGATTTTTTCCACCAAATTTGCAACATAGGCTTTTTGTGAGCCTACCTCATGAACACTGACACTGTCATTACCGTAATCAGCCCTGAAAGGTGATTCTGTGCGCTGACCACAAAATGACCTTTTGTAGCCGAGTAATGCCATGACAGTTCAAGAATTCAGGAGGAGGGGTTCCAACAACCCCATGTTGAAAATTTGGTGAAAAAATTCCCAAAAATGCCTGAGATATGCACTAAAGTTGAAAAAACCCTATTTATTACATTATACAACTTACCGGCATTTCCTCAGTTCAAGGTCGGCTTTGAAGAGTGCAGACGTGTTCCTGGTCCACCAAAGATCGTCGCACCGAGCTTCGGAAGTAAGTATGGGTGAGGGGGTGTGGGGTGGCAGGGTGCACAGTGGGTGGGTGCGGGTTGTGGGTTGGGGGCAGGGAGACTACGAGGGACAGTTTTCTTTTCTGCAGGAAAAAAAAAGACATCACGGGAACGTTTCTCACTTTACAGGGGCATGTGGCATGCTGGGGTGGGCTCCCAGTGTGCCACCAGAGGCTTTCTTTTGGTGTCCAGCAGTAGCCTACGAGGGATTGGGCACCCCTGTTGGCACACAGGGGGGGGTATCATTATGCCAATGGGGATCGGGCACCCCGTCAGCAGGCAATAAAAGTTGGGGGGGTTACAGAATGCTGATGGGGAGTGGGGTCCCCCGTCGGCAATAGAAACACAGGGACACTGAAGCCGATGGGGATCGGGGCCTCCGTCGGCTACTAAACTCGGTGGGGGGGTTATATTGTTTGTGAACACGGCGGCAAGCTGCCACCATGTTCACAAGCAATGTCAGGGTTTCTAGATCCTGCCCTGCAATGACGGATCGCTCCCTCATTGCAGCGGATAGCTGATGCTGCAATGATGAGGCAGCCCCTGGCTGCAGCGGCAAAATTGTCAGAAGTTGGTGGCAAGGTTCCAAACTTGTGTCACTAGCAGCGTGCTATGGCATTGGGGGAAGTGGGACAAGCCTTTGCAGGCTGTGGAAGCATTGGCCACAACAGTGCCACACCTCCACAGCCTGCTTCTGAGCAAGCTGTCTCAATATGTTTCTTGCGCTGCGCGCAATCAACATAAAAACATGTTGCCATCAGAATGCTGTGATAAGGAGCCTTGTAGGTGACTCCAAGGAGATGTTATTGTATCATTATGACATCAGAACAATTTTGCAACAACTTGTAATGACCTTTGAACTGCCCTAAAACAATAATATGGTGTGTACGGATTTCTGGCAATAGTGGAGATTATCGGACCACCGCTATGCAAGTAGCATAAATCTTTCATGAATACAGCATGTGCTTGTATGTTCTATTAATGTTGGCTGTGTCAGTTTAAATCCATACTCAACAATGAGCAGCAGTATACGATAGTTTCTTACCACTGACGTTCAGCAATTGTAACATTACAACAGATTTCTGTTCTCATATTTTTATCCACTCAACTTTGTTTTGTACTGTCTTTTCATTGCTCTGATCTATTTTTATAAAAATTAACAGCTAGAAACAAAACACAAACAGACAAACCTCAAAACATAGAGAATACTGGATGGGCAACCATGCAGAACCAGTGTGTTATGTCATGGAAGGCTCTTATTCCCCCTGACCTTGATAGCGATACTCGAGAGGTCCCAGCAGGGAATCAGACCCCAAGGTGGCCAAACACACTGGTTCTGCATTGGGTTGCCCATGTAGTATTTTTTATAGTGTATGGTGCTCAAAAATATATTTTAAATGCTTGTATTTTGAATATAAAAATTCAGTTTTGCTGCTTCGTATTAGTCTGTGTTACTGGTTGGTTGCTAGGTTCACTGGTTGTTGCTAGGGAACTAGACCACTGTACACAACTAGCACATCTTTCAATTAGCTATTAGTTTCATGAAGGCGGGTCTTAAAAAAAAAGATGGTGGCCGTATTCTCGCTAAGAGAGAGTATCTATTCCTAAAAGTAAATATAATATCTGGTTGATCCTGTCTACTTATCTGGTTAATCCTGCCAGTATGGAGTTTGTAGCAGAGGTGCCACTGATGCCAGGATGGATTATCTGGTTGAGCCCTACAATTTTCGGTGAGTGCAGCGTGAGCACCTATCTGAAGCCTTTTGAAGCAATAGAATGCTGTTCTGCATGTATAGGCAGAACAGAATTCTAAGAACTGTTTTTATTTGTGCTGAACAGCTTTTCAGAATGGATTAAAAAAAAAAGAAGTAGTACAATGTTACACTATATACTATAAATGTTTAACTACCAGATCAGGTCCCAAACAAGTTTTGATGGGGAGGTTTGCCTGTCTTTATTAAAGTGTCTCCATATTCAGAGGGTGACCTTTCACAGAACAGTATCCACTATTTATGTGTTTGTGTATTTATTTTGTTTTTTTTATTTTAATGATTAATGCGCCCATTCATTTCTATGGCAAATGGCCAAAATGTTATGCTTGTCCCCCCAGACCTTAACTTTATAGACCTTTCTCCATGCCTCTTGGTAGCTCTGCCCCCACTTGTGCTCCATTGGGTACCTGTTTTGGGACTCCCCATCTTTAAGTAGCCACTCCAATTCCTGGCTGCCTGGCCTTCCTAGCTGTATCCTCACCTCCACTGATCCAGCTACTGCTCTTCCACCCCTTTTCTAGCCCCACCAGCCTGTCTTAACCCCCTCCCTCCACCTACCCCGAATCCTACCTTAATCATGCGCTCCACCATTCTCTCACCCCTATTCTATTTCTTCTTGCCTGTCTTCCTCCCCTACTGCATGCCCCAAAAGCCTGCTTTCCTCCCTCCCCACAGCTTCCACATTCCTACATCCTTCCTCCACATGGGCACGCTGCACACTGGTCACTGCCCCTTGCCCAGGGTCCATCCTTCTGCCATGAAAGTGTCCTACACCCACACAGGTCCTAGCCCTCCATGCTGGTCCCCCCATCTACGCTTACCCTCACCCACTATCGTCGATGCTCAGCAACTTCCCAAGATGATAACAGGTGAAAACATTCCCTTAAAGAAATACGTTGCAGCTCCTTGAGGCTAGTCCTCCTCCTCCTAATGCTGTCAGGCAACGAGTGCCCAAACCCTGGCCCATTCTGCTTTAAAACCACTAATCTGAGCAAGCCTTCAGGTGCCGTCTCATTCATATCAATCAACATCTGCAGCCTCCTTCCTAAAATGGATGCCCTACAGGCCTTCACCAGCCAACACTGCCTTGACATCCTGGCAGTTGTTGAAACCTGGCTCATGCCATCAGTACCGGACCATGCAATCAGCCTTCCTGGCTACAGCGTCTTAAGGCTGGATCGCCTCCTCCTAAAGAGGCGGGCCGCGTCTCTACCTAAAAGACTCCATACAGGGGCACCGCATCATTACCTCACTCCAACCCACAACTGCTCAGATACTGCCAGTGAGAATCCTCCTCGGAGCCCAAAACAAAACACTCACTGTTGCCACCATCTACATCCCTCCCAAAGAACAGGGAACTGGTCTAACAGCTGTTCTTGACTTTGTAAAGTCACTCGCACTGGACACCGAATCCATCCTCCTAGGCGACTTCAACATTAACTGGCCTGCGGCCGATGCTGGTGCACACAGGGATACCATTGCTGTGGAGAATCTCACATAAATGGTTGACTCACCAACCAGGAAAAATTACAGGACCAGCACCAGTACACTCTTGGACTGGATCCTTACCAGTCACCCATCGCGGATATCTAACACCACTGTCCTCCCTGACTCTCTCACCGACCACACCCCTGTTAGCTGCACCTGGTCAAATAAATTCATCAAACAACTGCCAAAAACTATCACCAGCAGGGTTCTACCTAGTGGTCACCTTCCTTGACTTAAATCCCACCTCTTCCATCAAGACTGGTCCCCTATCTTCAATGCAACCAACGTAAACACTGCCCTTGACCACTTCATAAACATCTTCATTGTGGCCTGTGACACATATGCTCCTATTAAGAAACCCAAAGTCAAATCACTCAGTAACCTTTGGCTCACAGGTGACCTCCTCAGGATGCTAAAAACAAGAGACCACCTATGGGAGCTGGCCAGAAATTCTCGAAGTCAAAACAACATCCCAAACTATAAACGTGCCCGCTATGACTGCACCAAAACCATTCAGCAAATGAAGTCCGCCTACTATAAGCATGCCCTCACAAACTCCTGGGCAATGGTCAGAAATTCTGGAAGAATATAAAGGAACTTAATGGGAACCCACCCAAAACCCACCCATCAATACTCAACATCAACGGAACCACAACTTTCAACCCAAAAACCATTGCGGATACCTTTAACAAGGCCTTTACTGACCTCAATGCTGTCCTACCCCAGGACTACTTCAAAGACGGTGAAGCCCCTCTGTCTGTAATGAACACTACTTCCACCAGCTCCCCCTGTTTCTACTTCAAAGCAGTCAAGGCTCAACAAGTACGCAAATATGTTACCAAAGCCCTTGGTAAATCAAGATTCAGTAATGACTCCCTTGATCTTAAAATTCTGTGTCTCACACTTGATGAAGTGCTTAGTCCTCTGAGCAGAATTTTCAACCTCTCCCTCAGCCTTAGCCAGTTTCTGGACAGATGGAAATCTGCCACTGTCACCCCAATCCATAAAAGTGGTGACAAAACTGCCCAAGATAACTACAGACCTATCTCCCTACTACCCCCACTCTCCAAGGCACTAGAACGCATAATCTCAGACCAGCTCACAGAATACCTGGATACGTACAACATCCTATGCAAGCAACAACACGGGTTCTGCAAAAGTCACAGCACCTCCACAGCCCTACTTGAATTCACCAGCGCAATCCACAATGCGCTTGACTCCCATGAACTACCAGGCTCAATCTACATTGACTTAACTGAAGCCTTTGACACCATCAATCACCACCCCCTGCTTGTCCAGCTTCAGAACACTGGGCTGTCAACCAACTCCATTGGCTGGTTTAAGAGCTACCTTGAAGAACAGTCCCAAACAGTAAGAATCGTTGATACATTCTCAGACCCTAGACCGGTCCACTCAGGAGTCCCCCAGGGCTCCATTCTGGGACCCCTCCTCTTCAGCCTATTCTTAAACTCACTTCTGGACAGCTGCCCAGAACAAACAATTCTCTACACCGATGATGCTGTGATCCTCATCTCGGACCCTGATCCAATCCAATTACAAAATAAACTTCAGTGGGCCTTCCCCTTCATCGAATCCTGGTTCCCAAATCATAAACTGCTTTTCAATCAGGAAAAAAAACAAGTCTATGGTCTTCTGCAGCCTTCACAACAAAAACAAACAACTCCACCTCTCCACTGCAACCAAACAAGGAGCCATCCTAGAGCAAACACAATCATTCAAGTACCTTGGCATCACCCTTGATCGCCACCTCTCATACGCTGTCCATATCAGCAATGTTGCAAACTCTGCCAGTGTGAGGTTAGGCATATTATTCCAACGCAGGAAGCACCTAGCCCCAGAAGCACTGCCAGTGGCCGTCCAAAGCTCCATTGTCAGCATCATAAACTATGGTCTTATCATATATGGGTCTGCAACTACCATAGCTCTCAAATGTATCGTGACCTCCCTGAATAAGGCCTGTCATCTCTTCACTGGCTCACATCGCCATACCCACACATGTGACCTTTATTCCCAATCTGGATGGCTTCAACTGGACAGACGCATAAAATATCAAACCTGCATCACAGCCAAGAAAATTATAATGGGGCTTGCCCCACCTGATGTCTGTGCCCTCCTTAAGCCTAGACATAGGAACGTCACTACAAGGAGATCCAATTCCCATCTACTACATATCCCACGATGTCACACGACCCAAGGACAAAGATCATTCACCTATCGGGCATCCAACTGGCTCAACTCTCTTGGTGGCAACATAGCAACTGCTCCAACACTTGGCCTCTTCAAGTCCAAGCTGCGCCTCTCACTGCTTGTATCCTGCGATTGCCCATCTTAACATTGCCACCATTCCAGCTGCACATGCCCCAGCACCCAACACTTACAATCAGTCTTTGCACACCTAGCACCTTACCTGTCATATTCCCTCGACAAGGTCCCCTGGCTGCACCGTCTCCCACCCTTGCCCACCTCCCCCCGGTATCTCCACTCCTGCCCCGCACCACCACCCCAACACCTCCTGTACTCCCCTTATCCCTGCCTCCTCCCCCTCGATCTCCCTCTCATTTCCCCCCACCGACCCCCCTTCCCTTGTCTTGCTCATAGCTCAAATCTTTGTACTGGTTATTGCATGTCTGTAAGTCAATGACTATATGTTTGTAACTAAAAATGATGACTGTTGCACATGCTGACGTGGAAGCTTTGTAAAAGAGCCTTAGCTCAAAGGTATTGTAATCTTAGATTGAAATAAATAAATACATTTATTTATTACAAATGTTTGCTAAGGAAGGCATACTGAACTGGGAGCAGCTTGTTCGAAGTACGTCTTTGAGGAGTGAGGGGAGGTGAAGCATGCAATACAATAATACAGACAATATCTAATAAGGTAGTAATGGCAACAAAAAACAGCAGTACAAGTCAATCTATAGTCAGTTTAATATTGTGTATCAAGTAATTGTACAGAAACACTACACCAAGAGGATAACCACGCTACTATATAGGTGTAGAGCAGGAATGTACACAAAAAGTACAGATTATAATACATACTGTATACAGATATACTGTGCAAGGTAGATTGCAGAGGGCTGTGAGTTCAGTGCAGAATTTAAATTATGCAAAATGTCGCAAATGTGGGCTGTATAGCCACAGAGACATTCATGATAAAAGGGGAAGCAGCAGAATGAATAAGAAGTGGAAGGCTAGTCCAGAGTCAGGAAAATGTCTCTGCAACAGCAGATTGATCCACACACATTTTCATGTGAGGGAAAACAGAGACTGAAAATCCAAGTTATGGAGGGAGTGTCAGGAGAGAGGTGCACAGTGAGTAAGGAGCTGAGATAAATAAAGTGCAATGCAAGCCATCTTCCCTCAGGAAATAGCAGAGAGAGCAAGGTATAAAGTGAACAGTGGTTGTGGGTGCAGGGGAGGGGGACAGTTAATGGCAAAACAACAGCAGGAGTGAAAAAAGGAGATCCAGTCAAATGAGGGTGGATTTTGTTGCAGCGCTACACATTAAATCCCAGTGAGTAAAAATATGGAGATGCGTCTTAACTCTGATCTCATGTAGGTTGGGGGTAGGATGCAGGCTTTTGCTGACCTACTAGCACAGCAGCTGGGAGGAATTTTGTTATGCCAGCAACTTAGGCCCATGATGCCCTGAGCCCAAGTGGCCACTACATGCTGACTGGAGGCTACAGCAGCACCCATCTGCCTGTGCACTCCCAGCAGCTCAGAAATGGAGGCTAGTTTGCCAGCTATTTGTCTGCTCCCTGGTGTCCTGAGGGTTGATCAAGCATAGCACCTTACTGGGTGGGAGAGAGAAATGCCAGCTGTCACCACACTGGCACCTTTAACAAGGCCTTTACTGACCTCAATGCTGTCCTACCCCAGGACTACTTCAAAGGTACGCCATTGTGCATGTACACTTGGAGTGATCACGGTAGACGTCCCCAGTGGTGGGTGGAGAAAAAGGAGGAAACTGAACTGGCTGTAGGACTTATTTATTTTACATTTTTTGGCCAGGAAAGACACACTAAGCTGAGGCTTGTTTCCAGGTGCATCCTGGGAGCACAGGGAGTTAAGTGATATGCTCAGGGTCACACAGTATGCAAGTGGGGGGCGTGGGATTTGGACGCAGTTCTCCAGGTTTACAGCTCAGTGCCCTTAACCACTACCCTGTACTGCCTCCCATGACAGCCCTGTTACTCCTAGGCCCTGTACTAGTGCTGTGTAGAATTTTCAAATTCTGATAGAATAGAATTCTGAACAATTCCGCCTTATTCCATAGAATTCTGTAGGCAGCAGAATTCTAAAATTTAGAAAGCAGAATGTGTTTTGCAGATTAATAAGCCATGGTTTACATAAACTGCAGATTGCTTTTCAGCAATCTGTGGAAAAATTATACTGCAGTAAGCATAACACACAAAAAGTGTTTTTGTGGTTTATATGTAAATACTTTTCAGAATTCCGTGGCATTCAAAATGAAGTTTTAGAAAAGCATTTTGGAATCAGCTGTGCTATTATGCAGGAATTCTGCCAGTGGAATTCTGTATTCCACACAGATGTATGCTGAACAAATATCTACAACACTGGACGCGCGTTCTTGAGGAGGTATGTCCCTGAAGACCCAACCGGGGAGAAGCCACTGGGACACCAGTCGGTAAGTGGCTGTTATGGCTTTGAAGTCACTGAACAAGATCTGATGTGGCAGTCATCAGGGTAGGAAGCTAAAAGCATGATTTTCAAAATGATCAGATGCATACACAAATGCATCTTGCGCATACTTCTGTATCCACCCAAATTTGCCAGAGCAAGCCCTCCTGTCAAAGTTTGTGCCTGTTTGCAATAAAAAGTAAAAATTTCCTATAAAATAAAAGTGCTTCATTTTTATGCTACAACTGCGTCTGTTTTGCCACAAAACTCAGATGGCATTACATGTAGAACATCTAATAGATGGCATCACATTTCAGATAGGTTTGCCCTTTAAAACTACTGTAGCAAGTGGTTCTGGAATAGATACTACCCTACACATCTATATGGGAAAAAAGAAAAGACAGTGGGGTCAATTTTCAAAGGATAATGCATGGCTTGTGTCAAATGCTATGCCAGGCCCTTTCTTTGGCATAGCTGTGCCAATCACCTTTGTTGGAACTTTGCCTGATTTGGTAGGCTGGGTGAAGTAGTGACACTTTACCCGATTTACGACAACTTGCGTCAATTCTTTGGCACAAGCCCTGTAAAAACAGTCCCAGAGATTGCCGCAAACTAGATCAGAAAAAGTTGATCTAACTTGCAGCAATTGATGCAAGGGATCAAAAATCCTGATTGCCAGCCTGGTGATTGCCGCAAGCACCATGCGCCGTTCTTTGGTGCACTAAGGGCTTGCGGCAAACAGGGGCTTTTGAAAATTGAGACTAGTATCCCACATAACATACTGGGCTCAGGAATATCTTAGTGTTATAAATGACTGACCTGTTTCCAACTCTGTTTATACGAAAGCAATAAGGCACGACAGGGTGTGGGTTGTTGATTGACAACAGCACGCCCCCAGGTATGCCGTTAGGCACGAGGCACTTGTGTCGAGTGACTACTACAGCTGGGTAGTGCTCTTATCAATCAACAACCCACACCCTGAAGTATCTTATTGCTCTTATAAAATGGGTAACAACTATTTCTATAACAATCAAACAAAACTCTGGATGCACTATTAAAGATTTAAAAATAGTATGTTATTTTATTTAAATATGGTGAAAAATAGTCCCCAGACTTGGGCAGAGGAGTGGTAAAATTGACTGAACAGCAACTCACTGAAAAATGCTAAACCAGTGAGTTGGAGGGACAGCAATGTATTATTTGAATAGTTTGGGTCTGCCTCTGTAACTGTGCTTTCCCACCTTGCTTTTTGTTTATAAAGCATTACTGTATTGCCTACTTTCTTCATCCGTTTTTTTCTTTCTATTTTTTCCCTCATTCAAGACACTGAATGTTTATCATGGAATGTTTACCATGGAATACAGGAATTCAAAATTCTGTTCAGTTCCACTGGTAGAATGTTACTCTCCCAACATGCTGTACACACAGACAACAAGAAAAAATTACTCACCTTAGTAATGTTGTTTCTTCTAATGGAGTCTTGCTATATTATGACAATTGCAGTGAGTCCCCATCTTTGAACTGCCCCGGAGGTAAAATAGTTAACTTTCCATGCAAGCATGGAACTCTGAGCGCGAGCTCGGTTAGAAGGCTCTGTCTGCTGATCTTCAAACATAAACTGTCAGATCTTTACGAGCTAAAACTCACTAAGGCTCTGTGTGGAAGCTGTAAACCTACACTAGCCGACTGGCTACTAACATAAACACACACTTCTTGGTCTCAAACAAAGACTCAAGTCATGAGACCTAAAAGAAATGAAAACCACAACACCAATTCACCCCAAAAGAAGGGTGAAAACAACAAGGTGGCATAAATAAAGTGCCAACACTGTAATGCCCACCCACATCCCAAAACAGAGGTTCTGAGAGGGGCAGGCAGGGAAGGAGGTCATAATATAGCAAGACTCCATTAGAAGAAACAACATTACTAAGGTGAGTAATTTTTTCTTCAAACAACATGAAGTCTTGCTATATTATGACAATTGTAGCCCACACAGCAGTACCCCCATGGAGGAGGGACAGAACCTACTTATGGAATAGGCTCTGAAGGATAGCTGTGCCAAACCGAGCATCACTCCGAGCCTGGATGTCCAGGGAGTAATGCTTGGTAAAAGTGTGAACTGTTTTCCAGGTAGCTGCTTGACATATCTCTAGAATAGGGATGTCTCTGGCAGCAGCCAGAGAAGCAGCTGTACCTCTGGTAGAGTGAGCCCTCAGGCCTGATGGGGGAACCTTGCAGTTTTCATAACATAATTGGATACAAGAGACAATCCACCTGGCAATGGATCTTTTAGTGGCAGGCTTCCCTTTACCAACCTCACCATAAGTGAGGAACAGTTGGAGGGAGTCAAACCTGTGACCCTTGGTACGCTCTATGTAGTAACTAAGGGCTCTCTTCACATCTAGGCTGTGTAGCCTCCTCTCACCAGAGGAAGAATGGTCAGTGAAGTACACTGGAAGAGATATAGATTGATTAAGGTGGAAATCTGAAACCACCTTAGGCAGGAACTTTCTATTAGTCCGGAGGACTACCTTATCTCTGTGAAAGGAGATAAAATCTGGCTCCACTGACAACGCTTGCAATTCACTTATGCATCTGGCAGAGGTGATGGCTACCAGAAACACAGTTTTCCAAGTCAAGTACTTAAGCTCAGCTGAAGACAAAGGCTCAAAGGGGGGTTGCATAAGCTGAGCAATGCAAACATTAAGATCCCAGGCAGGGGCAGGATCCCTGAATGGAGGGTTGGTGTGAAGCAATCCCTTAAAAAACTTGGAAAATACAGGGTGAGTTGAAAGAGAAGAGGATTTACCTGCTGAAATAAAAGCAGACACAGCTGCCAAATGCACTTTCAGGGTAACTGGTCTTAGTCCCAAAGTGTTCAGATGGACCAAATAATCCAGGACTGTGGGTAAATCAGCAGAGTCGGGGGAAATATACTTTTCTGAGCACCATATGGAAAACCTTTTCCATTTGGAGTTGTAAGTAGTCCTGGTGGAAGGCTTCCTAGAAGCCTTCAATATATCCATTACGCCTTGAGAGGGGTGCAGGTCAGCAAACTCTAACTCTTCAAGAACCAGGCCTTGAGATTGAGAGATTTGAGATTCGGGTACCAAACCCTTCCCTGGGCACAGGTTAACAGATTGTGATTCCTGGGAAGGCACAGGGGAGGATGGACTGCTAAGGACCATAGGAGTGGATACCAGGGTTGTCTGGCCCAATCCAGGGCAATCAGAATGACCGTGCAGGATTGGGATCTGATTTTGACTAGCACTTTGAACAGGAGAGGGAAGGGAGGGAAGGCATAGAGAAACTTCCCTTTCCAACTGAGGACTAAGGCATCCAGAGGGACTGAGCCCAAGACTGGGGGCCTGCAGCAAAAGAGAGGAAGTTGGTGATTGTCTGGGGCTGCAAAAAGATCTATCTGTGGGGTGCCCTATCTGGCAAATACCACTCCCAGAACCAGGGGATCCAGGGACCACTCGTGATGGCCCTGAGAAATTCTGCTGAGAGCATCTGCCAGGACATTGTCCTTGCCTGGGAGGTGAACTGCCGTAAAGGAGGTGTTCAGGGAGTAAGCCAGAGACCACAACTTCATGGCTTTGGTGCACAAGGCCGTAGACCGAGTGCCCCCTTGCTTGTTGATGTACCACATTGTAGTGGTGTTGTCTGTTCTGACCTGTACAATTTTGTTCTGAACAGATTTGGAGAAAGCTTGAAGTGCTAGAAAAACTGCTCTGAGCTCCAATAGGTTGATGTGGAGCAGAGATTCCTGGGGAGACCACAGTCCCTGGGTAGTGAGGTCGCCCATGTGAGCCCCCCACCCCAAGATGGATGCATCCATAGTAAGGATTAAGGAGTGAGACTGAGTGACAAAAGGAACTCCTTGTCTCAGGTTGCTCTGATCCTGCCACCACTGTGAGGCTTGGATCAGGGTTCGAGTTACTGGGATCAACTTGGTAAGAGGATCCTTTCTTTGAGACCAAAAAGCTCTCAAATGGAACTGAATGTCCCTCATCTGAAATCTTGCTCCTTGCACTACTGCTGTGGAAGCAGCCATGTGTCCTAGGAGCTGCAGAAAATGCCTTGCTGGTCGAGAGACCTGCAGGGAGAATGAGGAGGCCAGGGAGACTAGGGCCTTTGCCCTGTCCAGAGGGAGGAAGGCCCTGGCTTCCTGTGTGTTCAGTTCTGCGCCTATGAAGGATAGGAGCTGGACAGGCACTAGAACTGACTTTGAGAGATTCAGAAGGAAACCTAGGGAGGTAAGCAGTTGCTGAGTTACCTGAAGGTGTAAGCTGACCTGGTCTGGGGACTGGCCTACTATGAGCCAATCGTCCAGGTAAGGAAAAATGGCAATTTTTTGCCTTCTTAGGCATGCAACTGCTACTGCCAGGCATTTGGTGAATACCCTTGGAGCAGAGGTGAGGCCAAAGGGCATTGCTCTGAACTGGTAATGACCTGAGGGCAGCTTGAACCTGAGGTACTTTCGATGGGAGCTTCTGATGAGAATATGGAAGTAGGCATCCTTGAGGTCCAGGGATGCTAGCCAGTCCCCTGGACTTAGAGAGGGTAAAATAATTCCCAGAGTCACCATTTTGAACTTTGGTTTTAAAAGGTGCTTGTTTAAGTATCTGAGATCCAGGATGGGCCACCATTCTCCTGTCTTTTTTGGGGTAAGGAAGTACCTGGAGTACAAACCTTTGCCCTGGTGTAGGGGTGGAACCCTTTCCACGGCTCTGAGAGCGAGGAGGGTAGACACCTCTGCCTCTAGGGCAAGTGCCTCTGTTGGAGATGCAGGTGGAAAAGATCTGGTTCTCATCTTTGGAAATTTTTTGAAGCTGAGAACCAGTCCCTGGCTTACTACTTCCAGGACCCATTTGTCTGACATTAGAGACTTCCAGTCCTGGACAAAGTAAGCCAGTCTGCCCCCTACAGGTAGAGAAGAATCGGCTCTGGCTACCCCATCAGGGTGCCTGCTTGGCAGGGGCTTTAGGTTGAGGGGTGGAAGCAGGCCTGCTTGAACCCCATCTGCCTCTCCCTCTAAAGAACCCCCTCTGGGCATAAGCGGAAGAGAAGGCTTGGGCTTGGTAAAAAGGCCTATGAAAAGGTGTGCCCCTGCCCTTGGGAAGCTGCTTCTGAGGAGTGGCCTGCCTTTTCTTGGCCTGTGCACTCCTATAGGTGGTCCTGTATTCATCCATTTTCTTCATGTAATTCTCTGTTTGCTCCCCAAACAGAGAGTTGCCCACAACAGGAAAATCCATGGCCTTAGACTGGGTATCCTGTGACAGGGTAGTACATCTGAGCCAAGCCATTCTGCGAAGTGCCACAGATGTAGCCATGACTCTTGATGACACCTCATTAGAGTCTACTGCAGCATGAAATTGCACCTTAGATGCCTCAATACCATCTCTAGCCACCTGTTCCAGCTCCCTGGCCAGCTGGTCAGGGATATGTTTTGCTAGAGCCAGCACAGTATCCCATCTGGATTTCTGGTATCTAGCAGCATAAGCCATATAATTTGCCTGTCTGAGTCCCAAGGATGCTGCCATGTACTGTTTCTTTGCCATAGCATCAATCTTCCCGGAATCCTTCTCAGGAGGGTGTGAAGCTAGGGGAATATTTGCCTTGTCACAGGCTGCAGCCTGCACTACTCCCACATGGCTGCATTGCTGTGTGAGGAACTCCATATCAGAGCCTGATAAAGTATACCTCTTGTCCATCCTTTTATCTACAGGAGGTATAGTGTGAGGAGTTTTTAAAACTTTTACTGTCTGCTTCCGAAAAGATTTATGCAGAGGAATAGACAGTCTCTCTTAGACTCTGGAATATCCATCATTTCTACATAATCAGGCTCCTCTTGGTCATCAACAGCTTCCTCAACAGGGAGCTGGAGAGTTTCAGCAACCTTTTTATAAAACATAAAATGAGAAGGGGACTCAGAAAGCCTTGGAGGAGAAACCTCTAAAGGTCTGTCTGGAGAGGTGTCCGGTTCAATGGGCACGTCCAGGTCTTCAAAACCATATTCACTCTCCTCATACTCCTCTTCCCCCTCCCACGGTTCATAAAATTCCTCAAAATCATAATCTTGAACTGGTGGAACCGGCCGAACCGAGTGCCTCCCTGATGGTGCCGGTTCAGTCGGAACCGGGGAAAGAGACTGGACAATTTGGATTGCTTTAGCTATTTCTTCAGCGGTTGGAGAGAGAACTTTTGGCTCCACACCAGCTGACTTTCTAGTCCTTTTTGCAGGAACTGGCTCCTCAGAGCCAGCTCTTCGCTTGCCCGAGGAAGTATCGCCTTCTGGTCAGAGGGACTCCCTCTGGTTCGGTTGGAACCGAACCGGCCGCCATTCGGTCAGCGGACTTTTTGGTCTCCTCCCTTCCTGAGCCTACCAACTCTCTTTTCTATGGTGGCAGCAGGGAAATTCTTACAAATCTGGCAGTCTGCATTGAGGTGGTCAAACCCCAGACAATAGACACAGGTGGTGTGAGGGTCAGCCTTAGCAAAGGCTTCCCCACAGACACTCCAGTGTTGAAACCCAGTGGGCCCGGTTTTTCTTTTGGGTTTCTCAGACATAATGCCAGCCTAACCAAACTTGCCCGTTTATGGCAATCTGCCAAGCAAGACTCACTTATCAGTTCCCAACCGTGTCACGGGTCATGGAAAAAAACGTATTGAAATCCGTTTTTTTAGAACCGATAAGAACCGGGAACCGCACTCTAAAAAAGGACTAGCAATTTTAAAGCACAATCTGATCGGTTCAACCAAGCCGATAAATGTTTACAAGTTCCACACAGAGAAAACGAATGTAAAACCTATCTATTACTTACATTACCACAGACAGAGCTTGAACCGACCGGTTGCGGTATAACTTCGGTTGAAAACCGATAAAATAATACTTTTAAACCGACAAAATGAACTGAGCAGAAGGAGAAATCTCCGGAGCGACTGTTCAGTGAGGCGGAGTAAAGAATCTGACAGTTTATGTTTGAAGATCAGCAGACAGAGCCTTCTAACCAAGCTCTCGCTCAGAGTTCCATGCTTGCATGGAAAGTTAACTGTTTCACCTCTGGGGCAGTTCAAAGATGGGGACTCACTGCAATTGTCATAATATAGCAAGACTTCATGTTTGAAAGACCTGTTTTAGAGCCAGTGACTCAATTATCTCACTGTCAAGGCAAGCAGAAGAGATTTCCCTGATGAGCAGGTAGAGACAGAAGGGGGATTTTTCACTGTTAGTAAAGAAACAATTGTAATGAAAACTATAAACAATACTTCATGTTTCTAATTTGTTTACAAGTGTAAGGAGAGTGTGATGATCAGGGAAACACTTAATTTGTTTTATTTTTTATTTAAGGTAGTTTTATTTTTAGGGCCCATTTGAAGGTTTTTACAGTGTAAAGGTAGCAGCCATGTGTGTGTGATGGAAGATCAGTTCTGGTTGCAGAGGGAGTGATGGAAGATATCAGTTGCTTAATGATTTTGCTGCCTTTTCACCTATGGAGATAAGGAATGTAGTACAACCTTTCAGTTTGTTAACAGGTAAGGACACACCTTTTGACCAATCAGGGTGAAGGATTTATTTTACCCATTTTATAACACTAAGTAATATACAACACAGTGCACACCAGGCACAGCTAAAGGGGTTACCCTGAACTGGGAAACTGGACTTAAACATATTAAAAAAACAAGAAAGATGCACACACTGCATGCGTTAGAAGGTAAATCTTCTCCAGCACTCCAGATGTGCCTATGTATCACCAAATATCTTCTTCAGGGGGTGGTGCCAGGAGTGGGATTTGTACAGTTAGGTGATGGATCGCATCCGGGAGCATATTAGGGGCATTCACAAGGTGATTGTGAGAATGCTGTTGGGGATCATTTTACAGAATGCCACAGGCACACCACCATAGCATTTTCCTTCAGAGCCTTGAACTGTGTGCACTATCAAGAAAGGGCAGGCACAGCTTGAATGCTCCCTTGGAAAAAGAAAACGAGTGGATGTTTTGTTTAAATTCGCTTGTTCCATGTGGTCTAAATACTGAAGTGGATTTCAAGCCATTTCACTGGCTCTATTGGTGTCAGTTTAGTGAAATTTGCTGTGCCTTTAATAAATGTGAAATAATAGAATTTTAGCCCTCTAAGATTGTTATACCTGAGTGTTGATATCTATGTGGTTTGAATGTAATATAGATTTGTGGCAAGGGAATATCTTAGTGCAATAATGTTTAATTGTAATATAGGGAGTAAGGACTGGGGTGACGCAACTGATGTATAAAATTTGTATCTTTTTTTTGTCAAGGCAAGAAGTTCTCAGGAGTATTAATGTTATCCGATGTCATGGCATCCCTTGCTTTATAATCGATCCAGACCCTATTTGGCTGTGGTATAGCACCTGTCCATGAGTATGAAAAAAAAAAGCAAAAATTAAGAGGGCGGTGTACATCTACAACATGGGTGAGCTATTATTTCAGCTGCCCATTTGGAGTTTGACTAATATAATTTATGTAACTGGAAAAACAAGGGTTGTGAATTGCAATGATCTGCAGTGTTTGTCTGTGCCCATTCCATTATTTATTATGGAATGTGCAGATTTAATAAAGATATGGACAGGACTTAGCTGCGTGACTGACTCCGGAGCATTGACATTTTGAAACTTGCACTTGGCACTTTGAAGGGTAGCACTGCAATTTTATATTTATATTAACACCAATAGTACAATATATTTAACAAAGTTTTATTTCTATTTATTAATAGTTTATATGTTTTATAATTATGCATTAAACACTTTTCGGTGGTGTTTCTCTCGAGCTCCTCACACTCTTCCTCTTTGTCTCTTCTTCCCAACCTCCCCCCATTCCAGCGCCTCACTCCCCATTTCCTTTCTCAACCCTATGCAGTTCCCTTTCTTGGTATCTTTTAATTTTGATGGCCGCTATGCATGATTCCAATGTGCTAGTGGAAGCTGGGCGCATAGGGACGATACGCAGGGATGTCGTGTAGTGGAGCCCTTGCAGCATTCACCATCAGGGTGCATAACATTTGTGAACCCAATCCCCCAGCTGCACAGTGAGCAACATGCTGGGAGTGGGCTGGGAGCATGGCAGTACTACACGCCATTCATAAAGGTGCATAGTGCAGCCAGCAAAGGTACAGAGAAATGTGCAGGTTACAGCAGCCGGGGCCCTGCCATAAACCACTGCATGCCTCCTAGGACATACAACCACTGGGTGTGGTGGTACTGGGAAACAAGCCCCCCCTGCTACCCCAGCCTACTACTTGATGGGGAGGGCTGGGGCAGCCAACCAGGTGAGTGTCTGCACAGACATGCCGGAGCCCTGTATGTGCCATGCCTCCCCACATGACAGCCTCATCCCCGTAATGCTCAAGCCACCCCACCCCCAATGATGGCATGTCCCATACCTTGGTGGTACATAGGCAGCACCCCCCAACCACTCATGGGTGCCCCAGTCCCCGGTGTCTCAGCAACCCCATCCCACACACTCACACACATCTGTGCCCCATCCCTGTCCATGTGCTGCAACCCTCCCCTTGCCACATAGCACTACTTCTACCCCGGTGCAATGCATGGACCCCCCCAATCCCGGTACCCCTGCCTCGAATTAGTGCCCAGTATCCCCCACCCCCCATGGCACCAACCCTCACATGCCAACATACATGCCAGGTGGTGCCACGGGCATGGACAGCCAGTGGCACAGCCCTCACCAGACCACCTTGGATGCCAATCATTTATCTGCTGCTGGGAGTGTGCTGCCTATGATTGGCAGCATGCTCCCAGCAGCAGTTGGATGGCTGGTTGCCATGGAGGTGTGGTGAGGGCTGTGCTGCTGGCCGTCCATGCCTGTGGCACCACCGAGCAGGTATGTTGACATGGGGGAGCCATACTGCGGGTGGTTGGGAGGACCTCTGGCCACTGGCCTCTGCACTTATAGCAGGGTGCTGGGTCAGAGGGCCATAGTTGCATGCAACAGGGCACCTGTGTGTGGCTGGGGGCCTCCAGGACAACAACACGGTTCTGGGCTGTGCTGGGTCAGGGGCTGTAGCAGCCTAAGGCATTAGGGGTTGGGTCAGTGTGGCGGTGGTAGTGGGGTCATTATGTTATGCCACAATGGGGTTGGGCAGCCATGTGTAGGGAGGGGGGTTGGGAGTCCAGGGATGGGGCACCACTGTGTCTGTGGTCAGGGGCTCCCATGTCAGGGCTCTGGTGTGTGGCGAGTGGGAGGGCTTCCATCTGATGGATGGACACTGAGGAATTGGCACGTGGGCCCAGGTGCCTGTGGTGGGCATTCATGTACCTGGACCCGTGCCTCACTGCACAAGGGAGCCACTTTTCTTCCAGGACAGGCATCTGATTGGATTTCTGCCTGGGACTGTAGCTCCACCCCTGGCTGCCCTGCAGAGTCTTGTGCTCCATGGGGGTGGAGCCACAGACAGGTGGTCGCTGGTCATGAATACCTGCTTGTGCGCACCTGTCTGCAGGTGTGGATCTACATGGGTGGGGTACACACCTTTGGTGTGTACCTTATGCCCAATAGTGCATAGCACCCATTGCTATTGGTCTTTCCCCTAGTCAACTGACAGACAAAGCAATGGAGCTATAACTATGGAAATTAAAACAGCCACAAAGGTCTTTTGGGTTAAGAGGACTGGTGGACTGCAGAAGAATGAGAATATGCAGGTTTTTAAACTGTTCATGTAACTATTTTTAAATATCAGTTACAGTTATGACTTTGATCATTATTAGCAGCGTTTTTTTTTTTGAGTCCATAATTACTTATGCATGCAGAAGGATGGTTTTGTAAAGTCCTATTTTGATTGATTGATTTATGCACAGATTTATGAATATTCTATCCATAATCAATTATTTATACACAGGGATGGTTTTGAAATACTTTGTTTGGACTGGTGTATTTATAATCCAGATTTATGAATAGTCATGAAGTTATATATTTAACTGCACAAAATCCCACTCCTGTCATTGCCCACTGATGATGCCATTTGTCGATACACAGGGATGTCTGGACTGCTGGAGAAGATTTCTTAATAAATAAAGTTTGCCTTCTACCCAGCATGGTGTGTGCACCCTTTTTTGTTTTTCAATCTGTTTATAACACTCCTCTCAGGCTTCATACCTCTCAACCTCTCAGCATTAAAAGTCATATCATTAGCTTTCAAAAATTCAGAGAAATTTGCCAGAATAAGTAGCACTTTCTTATTTTAGCACACAGAATTAGTTAGTTGATGTATAAACATATTAGGATGCATAATCTCATTGTTTAAGGAGTCCGTGGTAGATTTGTGTTTTTTATTGGGCTCTAATTCTGACAATTGATATATCTTGTAAACAAGTCTTGTTACAGCACTGAAGGTTTTAATGTTGATAGAATTTTGTATCTGGTAGAGTATATAGTTGATTAATTGTCTCCAGATAGGTGTAATACTATATGAATGTGTGAAACAATTTCTTCACTCTAGGGAAACTTTTCTTTTTACCTTCCTATTGCCATAGATAAAAAATTTCTATTTTATAGTTTTTAACATGGAATACTATCACATTTTTAACATGTTCTTAAGTGGGTATTGAATCTAAAGGTCTTGTTTAATTAAGAGCGTATTCGCATAACACGATTACTCTTTCAAATGTAAGTTATTGTAACTGCTTGGCCTCTCGAATGATTATTCTTATCTGCCTGTGTTGACATTTGACCTTGGAGTGTTTCACAGCAGCCAGCTGCGTTAAACTGATTTCTTGCATTTAAACTTCATTTATTAAAAAAAAATGTATTTTAAACCAATGATAATTCTTTCTGGGTTTTTTTATATATATGATCCGGGTGTTAATAGAATGTGTTTTTACAAACAACTGTTGTGTGCTTCTGAGGAAGGATTTGCTTGGTCCGAAAGCTTAAGCACTGTTTTCTTTTGTTATATCTGTGTTGGTCCAATAAAAGGTATCAAACCATTTGTTTCTGGATCCTTTCTTATTTTCAGGGATAAAACGTACACAGATAGTAAGCCATATATATTTATTGTTAAGGAATGTTTCTATCAAGTTAATTCAACAATGTTATAGTTTTTGTGTCCAGAAATAGCTCTAAAATTAATAAGAACATCAGTAAACCACTACATAGCAAGGCTAAATGTGCGTGTAAAAATCACGGCACTGTGCAAAATTCATAACAGTTGAGAGGCATGCCAGGCTTGTCCTGTCTTGTCCTTTGGGTCTGCTGTCTTTGAGGCCATGGGCCCCTTTGTGACTTTCAGTTCAGTATAGGCACATGGAGTACCAGTAATCATGCTGTTGGCCTGGCAGATGTTCCCTCCTTCCCCTACTGTTTTTTTGGCCCTCCCTCCATTCACCTTTCCACTAGTGCCACTCATGTTGACATGACCACACAAACACACAGCTCTGCCCCCCCAGAGCAGGCGAACCCACCATGGCCCACCACAGGGGTCACTGCAGCTACTGAACATGGTGCCACACAAGAGATGCTTGCGTTTGATGGTGTAGTTGTCTGGGTACAGACGCGGGGTAAGCAGGCCAAAAAGACACACAAAGAAGCTGAAAGTGCACACACCACAGAGGCATGATCACATAAGGAGAACAAAAATAAGAAAGCAGGATCACGAGTGCAGTCCAGAATTGATATTTCTCAAATGCTCAGGACTAGTAGCCGACCACCACTGTCCAGGTGCCCATGAGTTTCACTTAAAACTGAGCTGGACCATGTTGATCAGCTGTACTGAGCATCTGAATAATAAATTATAGGATGCACCCACATCCTGTCTTCCTGCATTATATTTTCTTTGCCAAGTTACTCAGTGCCTGTATGGTGTTCAGATGCATTCTTGCTTCTTTGAGCACTGTGCCACCTTACTTCGGTAGACGACTCTCCACCATGGGCAGCATCCACTGACCAAGGGCCACCATTGCATTGACAGTAAAGGCTCCCTTCCATTCCTGGGTTGCTTGCATCACAGTGCATTATGCTGCCATGAGTCATCCAGAGGCCATGCTATGACCTTCAAGATTTTAAGAGCACTAGACTGTCAACAGTGCAACTTCTTCATCCAATCTAGTGTAAGAAGTGCGCCCATCTTTGACTACAGTTAAGAATAGGAATTTCCAGAGACACATTTTGCCCTAGCTCCACTGAAACTATATCTCCAAACATTCCCATCCATTTTCCTAATCAAAGATGGCTGCAGTTGGATTTGCTTACATTATCACTCTAGTGTTCTGTTACGATCTCTATAGCTGTGCCTATAACTGAGTTTAGAATAAAGGCAATTTCTTTCTTCTCTTTTCTCCCTTGGGGCAACATGGCCCACTTTTATCCTCTTTTGAGCCCCTTTTGTACCTCATTTAACACCGTTTTATCCCCTGTCCCACACTGGCATGCATGTTTTACTACACTGCATAAATAACAGTTTGGAATGTGATTGCAAAGATAAAAAAAGTAGCTAAGATGCGTTTCACTCTGGAGCAGGCAGTCATCAAGGCTGCATGGCATGTAGCAACCACTCTGAATAGGTTTGTAATAGTGCTGCGTGTTCCATATTTTCTTTTCTAATGTTCACAAATCTGGATGCCATATGCTGCTGACAGCATCCCCTGCCTCCGCCACCCAGATCAATCCAAACGCACTTAGTGTAAATCCAAATCAAGTTGAAGGGCGTGATAATAGAATCTGGAATAAATAAATGTACACCCGAACCCCAGTCTGTTTAGAATCGATTTAAAACACATTAAGCTCAGGATTGACTTGCTGAAGTTAGTTTGAAACCTGTGCCATCCATATCATACTGAAGTACTTCCTACAGTTGTTTCCAAAGGAAAGCTTTCTGCAGGCAGAAGGCCTATAAAATATACATATGTTAAAACCTAACAACCATTGTTTGTGTGGTCTAGTAGGGTTGTAAGACCTAGTTCTAAAGAGATTGGAATCCTGCTTAGAACACAAGGGTCCTAGTTCTAATTTAGAATTAAAGCACCCTTAGGGTCAAAGTATTAATGTTTTCTAAATTCATGCAACACCTGTGAGTATATTTTCTGACACATCAGTGATATTTTTGCCCCTTCCAGACCTAGAGTGATAATATCGCAATATTCTCACTCTAGGTTTCAAGGGGCAAAAAATATTCTCACTGTAGGTGCTTATTGGTTGGAGCTAGCAGTGCGAGCAGTATAATGAGAATTCTTCACCTGCTTTGCCACTTGTGATATCATACAGTCAAACTGCACTTGGGAGAAATATCAGTGCTATTTTAGGAAGGGCCATGGCATATCACTTATTTATTCAATGTACTGTAGGAGAGAATAAAAGCATATAGATAAATGATTTACTTTAACCATCAAAGCATTCTAAGTAGGGAATGTGCAATAGGCTGACTCAAAATATACAATTTATCTTAACTTGTGAGATGACAGGACCATAACTCATGAGTCGTGAAGCCTTGAGTGAGTTATGAAAATCCTGCTCTCCTCAAGTGATGACAAACTGCATATTTTGGATCAGACCATTGTATATTCAATTTACACAATATCAGTTTACTTGTTATAGCTTTTTTTATGTTTGTATGGAGATCCAATTGTTTCTCCTTTTCTTCAACTGCTGGCTTCAGTGCTGTGCATGGCAATAGTGATGTCAAGATTGTGACATACCAACTCACAAACAAAATGGCCCCCATATTCAGCCATTTGCCCCTGCACTGCGTTTGTGCTAGCACTAGAGCCAGTAGGCTAACAATGGGATATTCAGATGAATTGCCCCAGCACTAACACCTTTGAATATTGTGCTGCACTAGTGCAGTGCAAATGCACTGTGCAGGCACAGCACAAATGATGCCAGTGCAATGCAGTTGTGCAGCACTGAATATAGTGCTGAGTACAGCGCTGAACACAGGGGGGGCTGTTGCTGTGGGGTGGGCACTAATTAAAGACACACAACACAGAGGCATAGGTTTAAAAAACTGCCCATGTACTGTGGAACAGTTATACCAAGGACATCAATATGTTGGCTAGAGAGTACCATCTATGCATCACAATGCAGATTACATATAGTAAGGTACATGCAACACCCACCAGTGCCCCCTGTCTGCTGACCCCATACCACATAATCCCAGCTCTGTTGTGATGCAGTGGGGGGACAGCCTATACATATAGCACTGGTGCTGGTACAGATGCGGTCAGACCACCACAGGTGCTATATGGGACACATGGCATATCATAGTGGTGTACTGGTAGTACAGTGACCCATACCTATCACTGCCAAAGAGATATGCACAACAGACCTGACTGACAATGCCCAGGGACTGTGACCATAACCATAAAGGCCCTGGTGCATCAGGTCAGTATCACAGGGGACATGCCACCCCACAGTGTAATGCATGCCTAGCACAGTACACACACACTGCAGCATACCTGCCACAAGGATGTGCTCAACAGTAGACTACACAAACTCTGACACATCACAATGTTGGTGGTGGGAAAATTCCCCAAAGGTCTGGTGAATGTCCCCAACCACAGCTGCATGAGCACTGCCCCAACATGCACATGCATAACCTGCTGAGACACACATGGACATCCCTCACCCACATAAGGAGTATACATCATGGTGTAGACATCCAACCCAGAGAGCAAAACACAAAATGTTGGGTACTTACATGGATGCATATCTGAGACAAGTCCCTTGGTCAGCCAGCCATACTGGGTCCTGTCATGGCTTGAGGACTCCTCCTCCCTATGCTGCACCTAGCAGCCCTCTGGTGCTGCCTGGATCTGGTCTGTCTCTGCTGGGCCCTGACATCTGTGGAGGAAGACAAAGGAGACATAATCAATAGCATGCAGCAGAACACATGGTACAGTACCGTAAACTCTAAACATTGTACACACCTATATACCACTACAATGCACCAACAGCCACATGTGCATGGTGTGGATGAACAGAACTGTACAGGGTTACATCTTACCATTGTGCACAGTCATGACACCCCACACAGACAGGTCAGCCAGCGTCCATGCAAAGCCGGAATGCTACTTCCCACTTTTATTGTGGCTATGGCCTAGCACTGTGTACATAAGCCCATGCAGTACCCCTATTCAGTTGCCCCCACCACCCTTGTCCGACATACCCATGCATGTCAGCTACAGGCTATGTACATCTCATAGTACACAGTAGGATGCATGTAACCACAGACTGCATACAACAGGTACCTGTGCAACACTGAGGGAAACATAGAAACATAGAAGTTGATGGCAAATGAGGACCTCAAGGCCCATCCAGTCTGCCCATTATTTTTACCTTATGAATGTGCCATAGACCTGTACTCTGTCAGTGGCCTATCTATTCATACTCATCTGTATTACTCCCTTATGCCTATCCCATGCCTGTTTGAAGCCTTGCACTGTATTCATATCCACCACTTTCTGAGGTAGGCTGTTCCATGCATCCACCACCCTTTCTGTGAAAAATAACTTCCTCACATTACCCGTTAACCTGCCTCCCACTAATCTCATGTTGTGTCCTCTTGTACTGCTGTTTTTTATGTTGATTGTACTCAAGTACAAGAAACATATTGCGGCAGCTTTTGCAAGAAGCAGGTTTTGGAGGCACGGCACTGTTGTGGCCAATGCCCCCACAGCCTTTAAAGGCTTGCCCCGCTGTCCTCAATGGTGTGGCACGTTGCTGCTGACACTAGTTCAGCCAGCATGCCACAACCTTCTAAAGTTTTAGCCACTACAATCAGGGGCCACTTCGTCACTGCAGCATCATCCGCTGCCATGAGGAAGTGACCCCTCATTGCATGGCTGTTGCTGATGGGGAGCCTAGTCCCCATTTCTTGTGTGCCTGGGGGGGGTTCCCAGTCCCCCTCGGCTTATGCTTCCTTCCTTCTGTGTTTGCCGACGGGGGTGTCTATATTCCGATGGCATATTTCCCCTGCCCATTTCTTGTGTGCAGATGGGGATGCCCAATCCCCCTCGACTCATGAGCCCCCCCAAGTATGTGACAACGGTGGTGCCCAATCCCCATCGGCTCCAGTGCCTTCCTACCCCAAAACACACAGGTGACATGCTGGGAGCCCACACAAGTGTGCCAAAAGTACCTGGAAAAAAAAACATCCCTAGATGTCTTTTTGTTTTTACTCCTAAAAAGAAGAAAATGGTCCCTCGCTGTTTGCGCCCCCCTCCCGCAACCCTCGCCCTCCCACTGCGTACCCCACCTCCCCACACCCCTTCACCCCAGACTTACCTCCAGAGCCTGGCGCAATGATCTTCGGTGGACTGGGAAAACGTCTGCACTCTTCAAAGCCGACCGCGAACTGAGGAAATGCCGGTAAGCTGTATAATGGAATAAATAGTTTTTTTTTAACTTTGATGCATATCTCAGTCATTTTTTGAAATTTTGGCACCAAATTTTCAACATGGGGTTTCTGGGACCCCTCCTCGTGAATTCTACCACTGTCATGGTGTTAATCGGCTCTGAAACATGATTTCACGGTGACTGCACGGAATCAGGACAGATTAATGAAATGACAGTGCCATTGTTCATGAGGTGGGCTCTCAAAAAGCCTATGTTGCAAATTTGGCGGAAAAATCGAAAAAAATGACTGTTTTATGAGCGTGCATTGTGCAGTTGCTATGCACACTCGTAACTTCACAAATTTGCAATATTTTTCAACACTGGCATTTTTCCATACCTCCTTCTGAACAGTATAGCTGTCTTTTTTTTTACATCCTGGCCAAAATGTGTTTTACACTTCTGGTGCAGAATAGCATGTTCGCTGTGGGAAATCAGTGTTCAGGACAGATTATGAAAATGACAGTGACACTGTTCATGAGTAGAGGTCCTAAAATGCCTATGTTTAAAATCTGGTGCCGATACTTCATAAAATGACTGCGTTACGAGAGTGCGTTGCGCAGTTTGTATGCACGCTCGTAAGTTCGTGATTTTATATTTTCACTCCAGATTTTCAACATTGCCATTGTTCTGCACCTCCTTATGAACAGTATACAGAATCTGTCATTTTTTCAGATCCTGGCTGAAATGTGTTTTCACACTTCCAGCGCAGAACAGCTCAGTCGCCATGGGAAATCCATGTTCGGGACACATTATGAAAATGACAGTGACACTGTTCATTAGCACAGGTCCTAAAATGCCTATGTTGAAAATTTGTGGATGAAAGTCCATAAAATGAGTGTGCTACGAGTGTGCATTGCACAGTTTCCACGCACGCTCATACCTTTGCAACTTTGCAATATTTTCACTCCAGAATTTCAACATTGTCATTTTTCCACACCTCCTTATGAACAGTGCAGCTGTCATTTTTCACATCCTGGCCGAAATGTGTTTTCATTCTTCCGAAGCACAGTTGCGCGATTGCTGTGGGAAATCAGTGTTCAGGACACATTAAAAAAAATCACACTGACCCTGTTCATGAGCAGAGGTCCTAAAATGCCTATGTTGAAAATTTTGTGATGAAACTCCATAAAAAGACTGTGTTACAAGCATGCGTGTGCAGTTTCCACGCACCCTTGTCACTTAGCAAATTAGTAATATTATCATGCCACATTTTCAACACTGGCATTTTTCCACACCTCCTTATGAACAGTACAGCTGTCATTTTTCACATCCTGGCTGAAATGTGTTTTCGAGCTTCCGGCGCAGAATACCGCAGTCGCTGTTGGAAATCAGTGTTTGGGACAGATTAGGATTGAGCAAGTGGGGGGGGCCTGACTGAGCTCAACTGAGCTCTGTCAGCACTGCTGGAGATTTCTTTGTGGGCAGGAAAAGGCATTAATGCAGGGAGGAGCCCAGTACAAAAGGGCAGCCAGTGGAGCCAGGAGACACAGAATGAGCAAGTGAGAGAGGGGGAGTGAGTGAGTGAGTGAGTGAGTGAGCTCAATGGAACTCTATTGGGACTGCTGTGAATTTCTTTGCAGGCAGAAAAAGGCAGCAATGCACCCAGGAGCCCAGTACAAAAGGGCAGCCTGCAGCGCTGGCTGAAACAGAATGAGCGAGTGAGAGAGGGTGAGTGAGCGAACTCAGTGGAGGTCTATTGTGACTGCTGCGGATTTCTTTGTGGGTAGGAAAAGGCGGCAACACAGGCAGGAGCCCAGTACAAAAGGCCAGCCTGCAGAGCTGGCAGAAACGGAATGAGCGAGTGACAGAGGGAGAGTGAGCGACCTCAACGGAGCTTTGTCTGGACTGCTGCAGATCTCTTTGTGGGCAGAAAAAGCTGCCGACAAAGGCAGAAACCCAGTACAAAAGGGCAGCCTGCAGCAGCGGGAGACACAGAATGAGTGAGTGAGGGAGGGGAGTGAGTGAGCTCACCTGAGCTCTGTTGGGACTACTGCAGATTTCTTTGTGGACAGAAAAAGGCACCAACAGAGGCAGGTGCCAAGTACAAAATGGCAACCTGCAGCGCCAGAAGAAACAGAATGAGCGAGTGAGACAGGCGGAGTGAGCGACCTCAACGGAGCACTGTCGAGACAGCTGTGGATTTCTTTGTAGGCAAAAAAGGTGCCAATGCATGCAGGGGCCCAGTACAAAAGGGCAGCCTGCAGCAGCGGGAGAAACGGAATGAATGAGTGAGAGAGGGGGAGTGACTGAGCGAGCTCAACAGAGCTCTATCATGACTGCTGCAGATTTCTTTGTGAGCAGAAGAAGGTGGCAACACAGGCAGGAGTCCAGTACAAAATTCCAGCCAACAGTGCCAGCAGAAACGGAATGAGTGAGCGAGAGAGGGGGAGGGAGTGAGTGAGCTCAACGGAGCTGTCTCAGGACTGCTGCAGATTTCTTTGTGGGCAGAAAAAGCTAACAATGCAGGCAGGAGTCCAGTACAAAAGGGCAGCCTGCAGCAGCGGGAGACACAGAACGAGTGAGTGAGGGAGGGGCAGTGAGTGAGCTCAATGAAGCTCTGTTGGGACTGCTGTGGATTTCTTTGTGGGCAGAAAAAGGCAGCAATGCACCCAGGGTCTCAGCACAAAACGGCAGCCTGCAGTGGTGGGAGAAACAGAATGAGAGAATGAGAGAGAGGGAGTGAGTGAGCTCAGTGGAGCTCTATTGTGACTTCTGCGGATTTCTTTGTGGGCAGAAAAAAGTGGCAATGCAGGCAGGAGCCCAGTACAAAAGGTCATCCTGCAGCACCAAGAGAAACAGAATGAACGAGTCAGAGAGGGGCAGTGACCCACCTCAACGGAGCTCTGTTGGGACAGTTGCGGATTTCTTTGTGGACAGAAAAGGGTGCCAATGCAGGCAGGAGCCCAGTACTAAACATCAGCCTACAGCACCCTGAGAAACACAACGAGCGACTGACAGAGGGCCACTGAGCGAGCTCAACGGACCAACGCAATCAACATTCAGCATTGACAAATGCATGTCTTATATTGAAACATGTTAGACTCTTTCACCTTCTTAATGCCCTTAAGATGTTTGAATTTTTCGATCATATCACCTCTCTCCCTCCTTTGCTGTATGGTATACATATTGAGCTCTGTTAATCTGTCCTCATATGTTTTCTGATGCAGTTTCTGCACCATTTTGGTTGCCCTTCTCTGGATTGCCTCCATTTTGTTAATGTCCATGTGCAGGTGTGGCCTCCAGTACTGCACGCAGTACTCTAGATGGGGTCTAACCAATGTCTTGTAAGGAGGGATTATTACTTCCCTCTCCCTCTTATGACATGCGATACCCCTACTAATACACCCCAACATCCCTCTAGCCTTACCTACTGCTGTAGTGGTCTGCTTGGATGATTTCAGGTCATCTGTGATGATGATGACCAAGTTTCTTTCTTCCCTTGTGATTGCCAGCAACTCTCTTCCCAACCTATAGGTGGCTTCAGGGTTTTTCTTCCCTATGTGCATGATCTTGCACTTCTTTTTGCTAAACCCCATTTGCCACTCTCCAGACCATTTTGCCAGTTCATCCAAATCTCTTCTCATTCTGCCCACCCCATCTGGATCACCTACTCTGTTGCATATCTTGGTGTCATCTGCAAACAGACAAACCTTACCCTACAGTCCATTTGCAATGTCACTGATGAAGATATTGAAGAGGGCTGGTCCCAGGGCTGATCTCTGAGATACCCCACTGGTGACTTGAATCTCTTCTGATGGTATACCATTTACCACCACTCTCTGTTTTCTTCCCGCCAACCAGTTTGCCACCCAGTTGACCAAATTCTGACCCACCCTGAGCCTACCCAACTTATTAATCAATTTTCTATGCGGAACAGTATTGAAAGCTTTGCTGAGGTCAATGTAGGCAACATCAACTGCTCCCCCTTGGTCCACCACTCTGGTTAACCAGTCAAAGAAATCTATGAGATTAGTTTGACAGGACCTTCCTGTTGTAAACCCAAGCTGTCTTGGGTCCTGTGCTCCTATGGATTCCAGATGTTGCACTATCCTTTCCTTAATGAGTGCCTCCATACTCTTGCCCACTAATGATGTAAGACTGACTGGTCTATAGTTCCCTGCTTCCTCCCTGCTAACACTCTTGAGGAGTGGGATCACATGAGCCCTTCTCCAGTCTTCTGGTACCTCTCCTATGCTCAGAGGCTCACTAAAAAGTTCTGATAATGACTCTGCTAGTTCCACCCTTAGCTCCTTTAGTACCCTGGTATGTATGCCACCAGGTCCCATTGCTTTGTCCACCCTGAGCTTTGCAAGCTCTTGTAGGAACCTTTCTTTTGTGAAGGGACTAGTGCACACCTCCCTTCCCCGTGTCCATGGTGATGAGCTGTAGACCCTGCCCTACCTTCTACTCAGTAAATACTGAGCACAAGTATAACCCCTCACCCCTGCCTTTTTACTAAAATGACAGGTGGCATGCTGTTGGTGTTGGTAGCAATACCTGGTGGGGACCTGGGTTCGGGGAGGATGAGACTACCTGGCACAAGGGACCTAGGTTTGGCTATTCTGCACAGGGGCACCCAAGTAAATCCAACTACAGGAAGCAATAACTGTAATGTCCAGAACCAGGATTGGGATTTTTCAGTGTGGCTTTATTCAAATCTAGATGACACATGACAAAGCATTGTATGGTCCCCCCAAGGGGCTACGTTCACTGTATATGCAGATAGAGACTAAAGGCGGTCCATTTGAAGAATGAACACATTTTTTACTATTGTCTGGCTCTGGACCCACTAGGCACTCAGCCCAGACTTTGCATGCACTTTGGATACACAGCCCGACTGGCCCGGCTCCCCTGCCGGCCACTTGACTGATGGTCCATTTGAGAATTAACCCAAATTTTAACTTGGAGAGACTCCCATCACACAAGGAGTATATTTTCCCAAGCTGTGGCTCCCCACACCACTTAGAGTCTGTGACCCCTAGAGATATTTGATTTCTTACTTCCATCGAACTCCCATCAAACAAGGAGAATATTTCCCATCCTGTGGCTCCCCACACCACATAGAGTCTGTGACTCCTAGAGAGATTTTGAAGTTGCGACCCACGTCTGGGTACCCACCTCATCACTGGCCAGGCGCATGAGGCAAGTAGCAAATCACAGAAGAAATCCGTAGAGGTGGACCTGGTCACTAAAGATGGGGGATGTTCCCACCTCCAGCTCCCACAGCCCATACCTAGCCATTTCTCTGGACAAACATAAACTTCAAACTTTGACATGTAGATTAAATGGTGGATGACTTGAAGCACCCCCTCTACAAACTTAAACTGTGAAAATGTAGATTAAACGGTGGATGACCTGAAGCACCCCCTCTACAGCATTACTTGAAATCCATTAAAACTTTAGACTTTTTGACTGCTCTATTTGTTTGTCCTAGTTGAAATAGTCCTCCCAAATAGCAGTCCACATTCCAACTTCCTTTATATTTCCAAACTGATGAAACAATTGATTTGCCCCTTCAAACGGGGCAAAACACTCACCCATTCATTGCAGGTGCCCCACTGGCAAAGTACCACTTCTTTTACTGTTATACAAGAGCAGAACTGAAAACAGACAGCTTTCTTCCATAGTGGAAATAGGGGATTGCCCCTGAAATCCACATGAGGGACTTTTCTTCCACCCCCCCGGAGGGAGGGAGGGGGCACTGAGACCTGGACAGCGGTCTCCACCACTTTCAAAAGGTAAAACAGGATCACACTTCCTTCCAGCTTTAAAACAAACTGAAGACTGCTTTGAAAACTCTAAAGTTCTAAACTCACTCCCTGAGCTGCAGATTCCAATGTGGCTTATGCAGCTGTGACAGTTCTATGGTGATGTCATATCTCAAGTCTCAGCTGTGACTGAGAGCAGAGTGAGACAGCGTGAAACCCATTTAACTGGAGTTTCACAAGCTGCCTTCCCTGCCTACCACTAGGTCTTACTGGGATTCTAGTAACCCCGGGAAACAAGGGGGTTACACTCACCCTTGACCAGGAAAATGACTGTCCCCAGTCATTATGCACCCGGCCTTAGGCCATCCCACCCTATGTGCTACCTGCGGAGGGCGGTGATCAGGCCCCCTCCTACCATGTGTACGCACAGGCAGGCAACACTAAGGGCCTAGAGGCCTATAGCTGACATGTCAGCCTCTACACTATCCACTTACTATGGATACCTAGTGGCTCTGGTAGAACCATCCAGAGCATAGCCCTGATAGATCAGTACTGCGGCCCCTACTGCAGGTCAGGGCCACAGTCTGTCCATCCCCCCTAACCCTCTAGGGAAAACCTATCTGCCTCTAACATAACATCCCAAACAAAAACAAAACCTGGGGACCTCCCCGACCTTGGGCAACCTGCAACTACTAAACAGCACTTTAAATTCTAACACAATAAAGCACTGACGAGGAACTCCGATGAGCCCCTCCTCCTCTTCTTGTCTTCTCTTCTGTCTTCCCAGGAACACCTGTAAGAAAAAAAGACAAACACACACTCCTAATCTGCATACACAGTCTACCTAAAAAACAACAACCCCTACCATACAAAAGATTTTTTAGAAAAAAGGTAGAAAAACACAGTATTTACATTAGAGTACAAAAATGACATTGGTTACAATACACATTTGGGGGGATGGAGTGCCCTAAAAGTCCCAACTAGTGACCACAAGGCCAGAAGGTTAGTCCAATAAAGAGTCTCCCCTGGGCCGGAGCCCCATGAAACCCAGTTCTAGAAGGCCACAATCCCAAAGGGGAAAGTCTGCGGACAGTTCACACATTTTTGAAGTCTGTAGTGTAGGGTGTGTACTGCGATGTCATAAAGATAGAAAAAGGGTTTTTTGGACTTACCAGCCTCTTGTAGTATAAGACTAGGCACCGACCTGCACCGCAGCCGAAGACTCTCCCTGGCAGCATTTCTTCTGATACAGCTGGGCGGACATCTTCCAGGAAACACAGGAGGGCACATCTGGAAACAACTGGGTTGATGTCATCTCTGGAGAAGGAACCTTAGAACAGGAACAAAAAGAAAACAGCTGGTCCGACATCATCCAATTACCAGGCGATGAACAGGAAACAGCTAGGCTGGTGTCCTGTCTGGATCTGAAGTCATCTGGTGGGCTAGTAGATGGTTGCTGAACAAGACAGTACACTGTAGACTAAAGAATGTGGAGCACCTGAGTCCTTGGTTATTCATATTGGCGGATCAATAAGGGCACTTCACAGTCTAGATGTGGCAGTATTGACTACCACTGCTCGGCTCTCCATTTTGTAGGCATGGGCTTAATTACTGGGAGGTCCTTGCACTGAGGCCAATAGTACCGGGGGTCAGGGGCTTGAATTATTACCCTGTCTGGGCAAACATAGCTCACACAGTGGGAGACTTTACGTCCCTCTCTGTCCACTATTCTCACTCTGTCCATAAACAGTGTCCTGCCTCTCTTCCACTGTGTATACTTTTCGTGAAACAGTCTATTTTTTACATGCTGGTTGGCCCCAGTATGCACATGTTTCATTGCTTCATCCCAGATCCAGGATTTCCTGCAGTTCTCAATCTCCTCCCAGACTCTCCAAGGAAAGGTAGGAAAGGTCATACCATAGATTTTCATTGGCCTTTCTACGAACCAGTCTCTCCTCTTTACTTGCTTTGGTCAATCTGAGACCACTGGCCTGGCTTGGGGGTGGCCAGTCCTGGTTCTGCCAGCTTCGCATCCTCAAAGAAATTAAAAACGGATCCCTGACTTCTTCTTCTTGTAAAGCCAGGGCAGTGGCATCACCACCTTCTTGAACACATTCCTCCGAGGCAAGATCTTGAGGCTGTGTACCCGTTCCTTTCTCACAAGGCCACATAGGTTCCCCCTCATCTTCCTCTTCACTGAGGATCTGAGCCCAGGAGTGAGCAGTTGTTCTCACCCGTGAGACTATCCATTCATCAATAGGAGTGGAGGTCGACACCTCCCATTCAAGGCCTCCCGCATCTCATCTTCACCTGCGAGACTTGGGCTAGGCCCCCCCACCCAGGGGTCTACTGATGCTTTATCCAAACTTTCCTTCTGAGATCCAGCAACCAAAGCTTCAATTTCAGATTCAGTCTCTAATTCTGCACCCTCTAACTTTGTGCCACACTCCCCCGAGGGACCTTCCTCCACAGGCTCCGCCTGATGCTGTGTGCTGCCAACTGCAGATTCTTAAATTTTTGTCCATGGTGGGAGCCAAATGAATTGGAGGCACTTTATACAAGCCATATTTTTATAGACATCCAGCACAGTGAGGAATCATGAAGACATCCCTTCCAGCACTCAAGCACATCTGGCATACACGCACTGGATAATTAGGAATTGCCACATCAGGAGGGAGTTGCCCTCCATAGCACCACTTTTCAATATTTCTGAGTCTATTTACTGCTGCTGTTACTGCAACCCGGGCATGATCCGGGTAACGAGCTGGTCCTGAGGCCATAACTGCAGAAAAACAAACAAAATTCACTGTAACTGAAAATCACACTTTAAATGAACACACTCTGTAGCTTTAAAATGGCTCCTCTGCTGCTGTGTTTACTTTACTACCCCACCCTGTAATGGCGGTGGCAGCACTCCTGTGCATCAACATTTAGACTCTGGGTCAAGCCATTGCGCACCCGATTTACATCAGCTACTGATAACTTCTACTCAAACTGCACAACTTGCTCTGATCTGGCTGTTCACACATTTATAGGATTTTCCTTGGACTTTTCATGTGCTGGCAACATTCATTTAATTACAGTCCCTTAAAAACTGCAGGTTTCAGCTCAGGATTGCCTGCTTCTACTAGTGTTGCACTTTTTTACAACCCACAGTCTCTCTCTGGCTGCAAACTTTAAACTGAAGCTACTTTCATTGCTATGCACACATTCAATTGCTTTACAGACTTGCACTTGCCAGCAGGACATCACACAGTTGCTACTTGCAAAGCGACTATACAGTTGCACACACATTTTATATGGCATTACTGAAAATCACTGATTGAGCAGTTTTAATTGTTTACTCACTGTTGTTTGTAGCAACTTGCTGCGATGGGGTAAAACCGCCTGCAGCCAGATTTTTGAAGGCCTCGGAATGCAAACGGGCGGGCAGTCTCCGTGATCGTCATTTTAACCACAAAATTCACTAATCCCACGATCGATTTGTGGGTTGAGCCTGATTTTAAACTTAAAAGTCACTTTTTGAACTGTTTCACAGCGCTTTGAATCCTCGCGACGCTCCTCCACTGCCAGTACACACACTACTCTGTCTCCCTCTCGAATGCTGAAGCAGTCACAGAAGAGCTGGCTGAGGGGCGGGACTAATGGCAAACTGACCAACCACACAACGCCATGCAAATCAGCCTCTTCTTCCTCACGAGGGCTCCTCTCCTCACGGCGATCATCGAGCAGGCAAATTTAAACTGTAAAATGCACTTTTTTTTTCTTCAACTGACTCCACGGCGGGAGCTCATTTCACCCATGTAACATTGCCATTAACTCTGCAGTCTCTAACTTTGCACAGAAAGCATTTCCAACGTCCAGGGCATATTTTCTCTGTTGCTACCCCTAGTTTTCCATACTTTCCTTCACAGAAATTCATTTTAAAACTGACAAAAACGCTGTAAACATTTTTGATGATGCAGGACAAGGGTACACTCTTTGGCTTTACAGCTCCTTGGTAAACAGTTGGCATTTTTTAAACAGCAGCACAAGATTCACAGCACACAGCAACAAACTAGGGAAATTGCTTCAACTTTTTGGGCTACCCACTGCCAGATAGCCAAAACGCTAGCCTACTTGCCCAAGCACCTTCCTTCCCGAACAAATCCCAGCGGTGCCTCCCTTTTTGTAACCCCTCACCCCTGCCTTTTTACTAAAATGACAGGTGGCATGCTGTTGCGTTGCAGCAATACCTGTGGGGACCTGTCTGGAGGATGAGGTTACCTGGCACAAGGGACCTAGGTTTGGCTATTCTCTGCACAGGGGCACCCAAGTAATCCAACTACAGGAAGCAATAACTGTAATGTCCAGAACCAGGATTGGGATTTTTCAGTGTGGCTTTATTCAAATCTAGATGACACATGACAAAGCATTGTATGGTCCCCCAAGGGGCTACTTTCACTGTACATGCAGATAGAGACTAAAGGCGGTCCATTTGAAGAATGAACACATTTTTACTATTGTCTGGCTCTGGACCCACCAGGAACTCAGCCCAGACTTTGCTTGCACTTTCACAGCCCGACTGGCCCGGCTCCCCTGCCAGCCACTTGACTGACGGTCCATTTGAGAATGAACCCAAACTTTAACTTGGAGAGACTCCCATCACACAAGGAGTATATTTTCCCAAGCTGTGGCTCCCCACACCATTTAGAGTCTGCGACTCCTAGAGATATTTGATTTCTTACTTCCATTGAACTCCCATCAAACAAGGAGAATATTTCCCATCCTGTGGCTCCCCACACCACATAGAGTCTGCGACTCCTAGAGAGATTTTGAAGTTGCGACCCACGTCTGGGTACCCACCTCATCACTGGCCAGGCGCATGAGGCAAGTAGCAAATCACAGAAGAAATCCGTAGAGGTGGACCTGGTCACTAAAGATGGGGGGTGTTCCCACCTCCAGCTCCCACAGCCCATACCCGGCCATTTCTCTGGACAAACATAAACTTCAAACTTTGACATGTAGATTAAATGGTGGATGACTTGAAGCACCCCCTCTACAAACTTAAACTGTGAAAATGTAGATTAAACGGTGGATGACCTGAAGCACCCCCTCTACAGCATTACTTGAAATCCATTAAAACTTTAGACTTTTTGACTGCTCTATTTGTTTGTCCTAGTTGAAATAGTCCTCCCAAATAGCAGTCCACATTCCAACTTCTTTTATATTTCCAAACTGATGAAACAATTGATTTGCCCCTTCAAATGGGGCAAAACACTCATCCATTCGTTGCAGGTGCCCCACAGGCGAAGTACCACTTCTTTTACTGTTATACAAGAACAGAACTGAAAACAGGCAGCTTTCTTCCATAGTGGAAATAGGGGATTGCTCCTGGAATCCACATGAGGGACTTTTCTTCCACCCCCCCCGGAGGGAGGGAGGGGGCACTGAGACCTGGACAGCGGTCTCCACCACTTTCAAAAGGTAAAACAGGATCGCACTTCCTTCCAGCTTTAAAACAAACTGAAGACTGCTTTGAAAACTCTAAAGTTCTAAACTCACTCCCTGAGCTGAAGATTCCAATGTGGCTTATGCAGCTATGACGGTTCTATGGTGATGTCATCTCTCAAGTCTCAGCTGTGACTGAGAGCAGAGTGAGACAATGTGAAACCCATTTAACTGGAGTTTCACAAGCTGCCTTCCCTGCCTACCACTAGGTCTTACTGGGATTCTAGTAACCCCGGGTAACAAGGGGGTTACACAAGTATCTATTTAGGATAGATGCTTTTCCTTGATCAGGATCAACACACTCCACCTTATCCCCTTTGATCTTAGCAATACCCCCTCTGGACTTTCTCCTTTCACTAATGTATCTATAGAAAGTCTTGTCCCCTCATTTTACTATGCATGCTAGTGTTTCCTTGGTTTGGGCCTTTGTCTGCCTTACAGCCTTATCTGCTTCCCTTAGGGAAGTTTGGTATGCCTCCCTATCTTCATCCTGCTGTGTTCCCTTACATTTCTTGAAGGCCAGCCTTTTGGCTCTGACCTGTTCTGCTACTGTTTTTGAGAACCAAAGTGGTTCCTCCTTCTTTTGCTCTTGCTTTTCTTTCTAACACAATGGGATGTTGCTTCAGGTATTGCATCCTTAATTCTTGCCCACTTTACCTGTACCCCCTTACCTGTATTTCTTCTTGCCAGGGCTAGCTTAACTCTGATGGCCATCTTATCAAAGTCAGCCCCTCTGATGATTTTTGCCTTAGAATGGGATGATTTAGTTCTAGTGGCCAAATTGAACCATTCCATGTGACAGTCACTGGCACCAGATGACCTTCTACCTGGGGATCTGTAATCCTTCCCCCGTCAGTCAGTGCTAGATCTAGGATAGCCCTTTCTCTTGTGGGTTTTTCTACCAGTTGTTTGAGGCCCTCCCCTACAGGGAATTCACTATGGGTGGGATATTTAGACAGCACCAAAAAGATGCGTAATAGAGGGAGCAGGTACAAGGCCAGTGTGTCATGGTGCAACATGCGCGATATTCAAACCATGCACAGGATTAGGTGCGCCTGCACAATGTGGCTGAATATTGCACCCGATGCACCATAGTGCAATGAGGGATATGCAATGGAGCAGGGTCGATGAGCAATAGCACCCCTAGGGATGTGCAGAGACTAAGACAGGAAGCAGCTGAGCAGCAGCCATGAATGCCCCATGTGCCAAGGGGCATGCACCAGGAAAGACAGCCCACCAGCCACCCCCTCAGCCACCCCCAGAGCAAGGCCCCCATGAGTTGCACTACCAGATGCATGAAGGAAGGACCACCAGCCCACATCCCCCAGCGCTGAACCAACAGCAGATGTGACAAAGCAGTCCCCCCCCCACTGAGCAAGGTGCCCCTGCACCGTTCCCCCAGCCAACAGAGACCGGAACACAAGGAAGGCCAGGCCCCACCCATGCCATGGCACCACACCAATGCTAACCATCCCCAGTACAGTGAGCCTGAGACACCAATCCCAGAAGCATGACCAAACTGTGCGTGGCACTGAAGGCATACCCCAACACTGTGCCAAGGTAACCAGTGGCCCCAGGATGCAATGCATATGTACCACATCCCCACCATGACATGGGGCATGGGGTACAGTCTGGGGAGGGATGAAGTCTGAACAGTCACTGCAGGCCCTACCGGTGACCCCGGTCTTCTCTCTCCTCTCTGTGGCATCTGCGGTGTCGCCGATGGTTACCCCTGTCCATCCTGTCCAGCATCTTCAGTGTGGCTCAGGTGACCTGCAAGATCTCCTAGAGTATCCACTCCATGGCTGTCCCATGCAGTCCATCTAGGACAAGGGAGCAGAGACACTATGACTGACTGGCCTGACCAATGAAGCCCACCCAACATGCACGGTGTGCATCACTGGCATGTGCCCCTGGGATGGCATGTGACCACCCACAGTGAGTGCGCCAACATGATCCACCTAGTAGGGCACCTGCAGCCATGCAAACCACTGCACACCATCACCACCCATGCACCACACAGCACCATCCAGGCAGTCTGGCACCATGGCTATGCAGTGAGAAGGCAGTGGCACAGCCAGGCACTGAGTGCACCCACGGCCCACCTGCGACACCCACCCACATGTGCAGTCCCACAGGACAGTGCAGAGGGCACCACGGGATGTGCATGGCTGGAGGGTCCATGTGCAGAGGGTCCATGCCTCACCACCACCCCTGCAACCCACCATGCACAGGTGTATAGGGAATTGTGGTACTCACCTGCATCCCAGTCAGCAGGGCGCTGCTGACCCATGGCACCACCACTGTGCCCTGCCTGCATAGCCACATCTCCTCCATTGTCCTGCCACAATGTTCTTGGCCATCTGGGCCCTTCGCTGGTCCTCCGGGCCTGGGGAGAAACAAGAAGAGAGGCACATCAGTACATGGCTGACCCATAGGCCACCCCCCCCAGTTTGTGTGCCCACACAGCCTGTCTGTGCCACGGTGGCTCAGGGTGGGCATGATGCACCCCCACAACTGACAACACAGGTGCTGGCCCCCCCAGGCGGCATGGCCTGCTGAACCCTGCACCCTGAGGACAGTCAGATATGACTAGTGATGGTAAAGGAGCACCTACCTGGCCATGGCATGGATCCTTGCCTGGCACTCACCTGCAGTTGACCCAGGCAGTCAGGGACACCCCACTGGAGGTCCCTGTAGGGGTGGCAACACTGCTTCCCCATATGTATTCTCCCAGTGGCCTCCTCAAGGCCCTCAGCAACCTCCTGCCACACCTCAGTGTGAGGCCTCAGGAGGGGCACCTGCCCAAAAAGGGCACCTGCATGGGGCTCCACAAGAGCCACCAGGTTAGACAGCTTGATCACACTCCACACAGGAGCTCTGGTGCACGGCATCATGCAATCAGTGCTGGTCTCAAAATGGTGCCTGATAGCGCACATTTATGAAGACAGGTTGAAGGAACTGAACATGTACTCCCTGGAAGAGAGGAGGGAGAGAGGGGATATGATAGAGACATACAAGTATCTCACAGGGAGGAACAGGATGCAGGAATACACTATTTTTAAGCAAAAAAGATGTACCAGGACTAGAGGGCATGGGATGAAGTTGGAGGGAGGATGATTCAGAGGAAACATGAGGAAGAATTTCTTCACAGAACGGGTGGTGGACAAGTGGAACACCCTGCCAGAGGAAGTGGTGGGGGCTGAAACAATCACGGGATTTAAGAATGCATGGGATAGACATAAAGGAATTCTGGAGGTCAGGGGTAAGGGGCAACAGATTTCTAGGAAAACATAAACTGAACTTACAAGCTCAAATGGGCAGACTGGGTGGGCCATAGGCCTTTATCTGCTGACACTGTCTATGTATCTATGTATCTATGTATCTATGTGTCCCACATGCTGAGGCAGCATGGTACTGCGCTACCAATCACAATCACACTGGCACTGGACTGCACAATAGGGGGCAGCAATGTGGATGCATGGTGCCTAGAGGGTAAATGGTACCTGCAGGGTCAAGGGTCTGTCTGCACACTGAGCGGCACTGTGCTATTGGGAGGTACCTGTATGGTGCGCGGTAGGGTGCCTGTGTGTGCCGACGTGCATTGGCCTACTGTGCAGAAATGCCATGGCATCCACAGTGCACCATGGCACGTGTTCCCAATGGACATACTGTGCATGAGTACCACAGGCACAGCAGTGACTGTGTGCTGTACTGCCTACCATGCATGGAACGTATGCTGTGCAGCTAGTGTAGGTGTCAGCACAGCAAGCATGCATGGTGTGGAGCTGATTGCACATGTCACAGTGGCGAGCCACAGCATGAGCATGCTCAACACCATTGCGCAAGGTGCAGCCGTGTGATATTCAGCCAGGATATGCAAATCAGCTCATGAGCCATTCCACAGCGCATCCACTGCATTTGCATCCCATTACAGTTGCGCATGCCCTCATTTGCATGCGATGCACTATAAAAGCGACATGGAAATGCACAGGCCATGGATCAGTATTGCAGCCTTTAGAGGTAGGTGCCATGCTGTTGAGACATGGGGACAGTGGTCTGGGAGGGCTGTATGGGTCTGCATGGTCCATGGTAACACCTGGCCATCTCCCCAGGCACAAGCATGACTGAGCATGAGGTGGATGGGGAGCAGGGGAGGGTGCAGAAGTGGAGGTCCAACTTCACCAGGGCAGAATCAGATGCCCTGTTTGAGGCCTACCTTGACAGGGAGCCACTGCTCAGTGGACAGAGGGGCACACCACAGGCCCGTGCTTCTGTGTGGGGTGAGGTGGCACGTGCAGTCAACCAGCAGGACAGCCACCAGCATTCCATGCAGGAGTGCAAGAAAAAGGTTGGCACGGACAAGAGGAGGATTATGGACAAGGTGGCTGCCATCAGAGCAATGTGTGCAGCCACTGGTGGGTCCAGCAGGACGTGCCTTGCCTGACACCACTGGAGGAGAAGGTGGCTGGCAGCATGCGATGTTGTGCCATACAGGGCGTTCCTGGTGGCGGCTTCCAGATGGGCGGCAGCCCATCATTACATGGTAGGACCAGTGCTGGCAGTGTGTGGTAGGCGGGGGGGGGCTCCTGGGCCAGGCGGGACCACTAACGGTAATGTGTTCCTTTACAGCTCCTGAGCATCTGCATGGGGAAGTGGTGGTGGGTGTGTCCACTGAGGGGGTGGCCCTGGAACTGGTGAAGTGATTATCCACCCCCACAGGCATCTGAGGCACTGACTGCCTGCAGCCCTGCACATGCTGTCTGGACTGATGCCTGTGGTGTGGGTGCGGATGAGGCCCTGGCTGCATTCCAGCATGACACCAGTCACGGTGTCTTGTGTGTTGAGATGCAGATCGGGGCCAACTCCAGCACCGATGATGACATGATGCATGTCCTGGACAGTGATGTTGGTGGGTCACAGGGGGATCCCATAAATGGCATCCACCTAGGCAGCAGTGCAGGCAGCGCCGGCATTGTTGCCTGCACATCAGCCCCTGTCCTGGCTGTGCCTGCGGCATCCAGTGAGGCAGAACTGGTGTGCAGCCGTGATAGTGCGGTTGGTGGTGCTGCTGCAGCCATGCTGGTGGCACCAGATGATCAGTGGCCAGAGGGGCAGCGGCAGCAGCTGGACTTAGTTGATGTGGGGACAGGGGCAGGGGGTGGCAGCAGTGCAATGTGTGATGACATCCCCCAGAATGGCACTGCCGTGCGATGCTCACTGTTGTGGGGTCCTGTGCTGCAGGGCCAGGAACAACATGGGGGCCAGCATGCTGGCCATGCGGATGACCCCATGGACAACCACAGCCATCTACTGCAGGCCTCTGTGAATCAGCAGGTGCAGCTTGTGGATGCGGTGGACTCACTCTGTGCATAGCTGTGCCAGGCAGAGGTGTGGCACAGCAGGGACCATGCCCTGCTCCTGGCAGAGTTGGCCCAACAGTGGGTGGATGTGACCACAGTCATCGACAGGCAAACCACTGCATTGGTGACTGACATGGCTACACTGGCAAACTGGCTGTGTGCCCATCCACCGCAGACCCCACAGAGTGCATTGTCCACCCCCATTCTAGGCGTCGGGTGACCCCTGCCATGTCGATGATGGGTTCGGCTGTGGGCATACAAAGCACGCCTGGTGCAAGCATGTTTGGTGGCCTGCAGACACCTGCACAGACACGGCCGCGTTCATGCAGCATCACCCTTGGGGGACCATTAGTGCCACCCCATGAGTCAGCCTGTTATGGCTGGCAGGCCTCAGTGGGGCCACCCATGCATCTTCGGCGGCTGTGCTACTGTGCTGCATGACTGACCCTTCTCCCTCCATGACCGCTGTCTGCCACAGCCCTGTGTGCACTGTGGTGTTCTGTGTGTGCACCTGGGTGCTGTGCCCTGTCCTGCACTCACACAGTCCCTGTGCACACCCTCCCAGCTGCTGGCCACTGTGATGTGTGCATGATAATGCCAGTGTAGTGCTGACCACCACTGTGCAATGGTACTCAGCATCTGAGGCACGCACAGTGCCAGCCACTGGGTGTGGTGGTGTTGGGTCCTGTGTGGGTGTGGGGGGGCCTGTGGGGGTGAGTGTGCATGTCACTCTGTGGGCATGGGTTGGGGTGTGTGTGCCTCTGTATGCATGCCACATGCAGCCCTGCTGTTCCCTGCCTTTGTCCACAGGCTCCTGCCCATTCCCATGCTCCTGCCGCTGACTGTCCCTGGTGTCCACCCCTGCCTGGCTGTCGGCTGTGCCCTTGCCCATGGTGCCTGCATGTGTCCCAGTTGACCTACCTGTGCAGTCCAGAATGCTCCTCTGCAATGGTGTCCTGGTGCTGCTGGGTCATCCGGGCCAGTCGGGATCCCTTCACCCAGGGGATGGCTGCCCAACACAAGCTGGCCCGGCGTCCTCAATGTCCCTACTGCTGTCCCACTCCTTGACCTCAATGGCTATCCCACAGTCGGTGGCCATGTTGTGCAGGATACAGCAGGCCAGGAATAGTCTGCAGACCTTTGAGAGGCTGTACTGTAGGGCACCGCCTGATGTGTGCAGGCAACGGAACTGTGCTTTCAGCAGCCCAAACACACGCTCGATGATATTCCATGGTGGCATGTGCCTCATTGTACTGTTGCTGTGCTGGGATCGTGGGGCGCTGGTATGGTGTGAGCAACCAGGGCCGCAGCGGGTACCCACTGTCACCTGTGTGGAGAAAGGTATCATTAGCATGGTGGTCTGTGGCACTGTGCCACTGGCCTTCTAGGCCGTTCACCATGGCAACCCTGCCCATGCCCCACCCCCCATCTGCTCCCTTCATCTGGTGTGTACTGCATACTCACCTACCAGATGGCCAGTGGGGATGTCCCCACTCTCGAACCTATGGCACAGTGCAGACTGGTGCCAGATGAAGGCATCATGTACTCCCCCATGGTGCATGGCACAGACATTGATTATGCACCCTCGGCATCGTACACCATCTGGCAGTTGACACTTGGGTATCCCTTGCGGTTGATGTATGCCACTACCTCCGAGCCAGGTGGCATGTGGATGCCAACATGGGTGCAGTCTATGGCCTCAAGCACACCAGGCAACCGTGCTTCCCTGTGGAACTCCTGCATGTTTGCTGTGCACTCTGCCTGTGTAGTGGGGAAATGGATGTACTCCACAGCATGTGGCAGCAGTGCACTGAGGAATTGTGTGATTAGGCATGTTGCGGCCAACTGGATTATGCCTGTCATGTCCCCTGTTGGTCTCTGGAAGGTGCCCGTGGTGAGCAGGCACATGGCAGTTGTGATCTTTGTCTCCACAGACAGCGCATGGCTCTGTTGTATGGGTGCCTGCATCTCCTCACTGCACAGCTCACAGAGATACCTCTGAATAGCCTAATTTAGACAGTACAGGCCCACAATCTCAATGTCACTGTACAGCTCGAAGCTGATGTGGGCATGGTACAGCTTGTTCTGGCATACCACTGACGGGCCCTTCCACAGCCGCACCTCCCTGCTGCCTGCCTCCTCACACCCCTCATTACCACCTCCATCTGGAAGGTGGCACTGGCCATATCTCTAGCGGGTGTCCCCCCCAGGGCGGCTGTCTACCTGGTCCTACCCCAGCTGTGTGCTGCTGGTTCTGCCCCTGCACCAGGTGCACCCCTGGTATGTCACCACTGTGTGCCCTGCCTCTGCCCCATTGCTCTCCTTCCTCTGTGGCATGCTTAGGCCCTGACGCACATGTGCCCACTCACAGCCACACTCACTCACACACACACACACACTCACTTGCACACGCCTCCTGTGGCCCCCCCCACCTCTTGGCCATGCCTACCCTCTGCTTCTTTGTAGCTCCCTGCTGCTCTGTCTCCACACTTCACTTTGGCTCCTTCAGCATTCTTCCTCCCTTCACTTGCTCCCTTTTCAAGTCACTCATTTCCACCTTTGCGCAACTTCTGCTTGCTCTGCTATTGCGTATGTCGCCTGCTGTTGAATATCACACTGCACACATTATTCCTGGTGCCGCCCCCTGCACTTGTGTATGCATTCATTACTGTTGCACTGCGGCACATTGGGTTTAGTACTGCGCATCCATTGCCGCTGAATATCGCACTTTGGCACATGTCTGCTCTTGCACGGGCGCATCCCTATTGTGCATGGCGCAACTGCTCTGAATATCCACCCTATGTGTCTAGTTCTGCTGGATGTTCCTGCTGGTATTGACCAATCTGCATCTGGCATGTTGAAGTCTCCCATTATCAGAACCTCCCCTTAGCTGTCATGTTTTGTACACCTTCCAACAGTAATGTATCTATGTCTTCCCCCTAGTCTGGAGGCCTGTAGACAACCTGAGTTCATATGGCTGTCCCATTTCCTGTTTCCAGGGTGCACCCCAGGGTCTTGTGGCTCCATATGTGTATTCTGAATTTCTGTAGCTTTGATATTTTCATTGACATAAAGGGCCACTCCCCCGGCCTTTTGCACCTTGGTCTCTTCTGAACATTGCATAGCCAGGTACCGAAGTCTCCCAAGTATGGTTACTAGTGAAGCATGTCTTACTAATGGCTTCTATGTCCAGTTTAGCCTCTGTCATTGTTGCCTGCAGGTCTGGGATCTTGTTTCCCAGACTACGGGCATTTGTGTACATGATTTTCCATTGGCCAGATTTCAGTGTAATAGTTGTTGAGCAAGGTCCGGCGTTTCCTCTGCACGTCATATGGGGAGCTGGACCTATTTCTTTACCTGGTGATGCAAATGAACTACAAACATGCTGAACTCCTGTTTGATCACTAGATGAGGGGTGACAAGTGTTCTTCCCATTCAGTGTATCGGGTGCTGCACCCTTCTCCCCATTTGTTAATTTAAATATTCTGCAAAGATGTCAAACTTCTGCCCCAATGCACTGACTCCCTCTGTAGTCAGACGGTCCATCGAATTTTAAGAACTTTCGCTCCCAAAACTGTTGCCAGTTACCTATAAATTTGTGTCCATTTTCCTTTTACCAGCCCTTGAGCCTCATGTTTAGCTCCCCTATCTCCCCTTCTCTGACCTTCTGTCCATCTGCCCCCTTCCCCAGACCAGCAGGATCTCAGAGAAGGAGCTGCCGGACGAGATGGATGACAGTTTGTCTTCCCTTGGTCTCCACAACTGACCAGCTAGTGAGATCATTAGTCCCTATGTGTACCAGGATGTCAATGTTTTCTTCTGCTTCCTGCATGATTTTAGCAATGCGGTCAGTGTCTCTCCCTGCTGATGTACCTGAGAGACATCTGGCCATTAACCCTGGCCGGAAGTAGGTATCAACTCCCTGAATCATAGAGTCTCCTATGATCAGAAGTGTTTTGGATATCCTTTTTGATTTTTTGGTTTTGGTCCCTGTTTTGGGCAAGTTTTGTTGTGCTAGCTCCTGTGCTGCAGTGTCCTGATCTGCAGTGTCCTCTGCCCCTTTGATTTTGAAGATAGAGGCAGAGACCTGTTTGTAGTCTTTATATGGTTTGTGAAGGTGATACACTGGAGAGCACTAAGTGATGGGGCACCCAATTTGCCTCTCCTAACCACCTGCCAACCTCCTGGACCAACTACCCTCTGCAGTCGAGGTGCTTCAGTTGGATTTTGGGGAAATCTTGGGCAGTTCTTATATTTCCTTCAGAATACGCGATTTGAGGCATGCAGTCTCTGCCCATGCTGCTTGGAGCTGAGCCCTTAGATCTCCAATGGTCCAACATGTAGGGCAGCATCCTAAATCCTGTATAACTACCCTTTTGAAAAGTGTCCCACAGTATCTGCAGTTAATAACATCCATTCCAGATGAGTTGCTGGGTTTATAACCTGGTCTGAGTAATTAGAAGGAGGACAATGAATTAAAAGTTTGATTTTTTGTTTTGTTTGTTTGTTTTTGTATAACTTGTTATAACAAGTTAAATTACTTGTGCCCCTGTAAGTGAGGTCACTGTGTGAATACCCCTATAATCCTCCCCTTCCTACTTTGCTACAGGAAATGGCATGACTGTGCTAACCTATAAAAGGAGTATAGCATGGGGTGGTTGGGGATGGGGGTGGGTGGCTGGGCCCTTCCCCTGTAAGGTAAGAGCAGAAACAAGCAACCAACAACACATGCAGTAGCCCTGAAAGCTTAACCTAATGACAGATAAAACTGTAAAACCTGTAAAGCACCACCTGTAATAATTTCACAGAAGATATACTCTGTAAAAAACACTTTGCTACAAAGAAAAAGAAAAAGCAGTAACAGAAGATATACCTTGCAAAAAAACCCAATTTGAATCAGAGAAGAAGATATCAGTAATCTGTAAGCACAAAACAGTAACAAACCTGTAGGCACATCCTGTAATAATGCAATAGGAAGTATACCCTGCAACAGCAATTTGAGTCAAGAACAATAAAGCAATAAAATGTTAGCATCAAACAGTAACAACCCCTGTGAGTACAAAATAAAATAACACACAGTAAATCTGCCTAGCCAAAGAAGCCTTAATCTTTTTCCTTGTTCTGATAATGTTCCTTTCTCTGTCCTTGCAAACAAACCTAGAAGAAAAGAGCTCAGGTGAAGTTAGGTGCCTTTGCCAGCAAACCTAGTCTTCAGTTGTAGCAGAACACAATGTTTGGTCCAAGAGTGGCACACCATGTGCTGTATAATAGTACACAATGCATTGCAAGGCATATGCATCCTGGCACACATGCTACTGAACATGGACATTGTGCACAGAACAGACAGTGGCCTCTGTGAGGTGCAGTTGGGTACACATGCCACTGTAGCTATATGTAGACCACATGTCGGAGACATCCTCCCTGACACTGCAACCATGACACTGTGTAACCACACACCTTTTGTGCCATGAGAGGTGCATGACACATTGACTCATTTTGCTTCATTACATAACATATAATAATTGATTCATTGCACTTCATTTACATCCTCTTGTTATTTGTGGGATGACTCCTGCTATATCCATGCCAAGGTACATATTTTGCTTAAATGCCTTTGTTTTTGCATGTTAAAAGTTACTTGCAAGATGCTTAGTTATGTTTTTGTACCTGCTAGGTAAACACTGTTCAGTTTTGTCATTCATGAACCTCCTCTACCCCCCTCCCCTCAAGGACGCATCTGGAAATGAGCTGGTACCAGCTTGGTATATCTTTCCTGTGAAACTTTTTAATTAAATAAATATATTATAAGTGGAGTTTGTAATGTACAGGGCACTGGTGACATGTACTAGGACAGTGGCCCTATACACCAGCTTTGGTAAGAGAAGGCTATACAGTGGTGCAGGTCCCATAGGACAGAGAGAACACAACAGGGACACAGTCAAGTACAGTGCACAGAACCTCAAGAACAAAAACACAGAGGTCTCTTAGCAGTGAAACATTACCGCACACACGTCACAACTCAAACCTTAAATAGAGCCATCCATCTGTACTCACCTAAACTTGAAACTATGTCACTTCCCACCAGCACCCCTTGCTGTTGCAGGTGATATGGCTCCCTCTTGCTCAGACCATTGTAGTGGTTCCTACGGTGGTCACCAGTGCAGGTGACCCCTGTGCCGGGTGTAAGTTGCCCATCCAAAGGCCCACATCTTGCACCGGGTCTGCATCTGCTCACTCTCCTAGGACCTGGTCCTCCCCGGCAATCAGCAGTTCCACCAGGTTGGCAGTCTTGTTGGGAAACCACCTGGTGTCCCTCTGCAGCACAGGTCTACTCCTGTCAGTTATGGTAGTGGCAGTAGTGTACACAGTTCCAGTCTTCATGCTAAGCTACTGACAGGGATATTATATGTAACTCAGCATAGACCAGACATCATTCCATAGTCACTTTTTGGTTGATGATGGGGGAAGGATGGACATTACCAGGGACTGGCTGTACCGGGCAGTCCTATTTGTTTTTTTCTGTTATCCCACCACAGGGAAAATGGGTCCCCAGGTTCTTACTGTGCCCTCAACTCCCTTCCCCCTTTTTCTTTTCTAACTTTCATTCTCTCTCTCCCATTCCTAATTTTCTACTATCTGCTATGTTTAGAGTTATTACAATGCAGAACTTAGACCATGTATTTTATTCTTTAAATGCAGTACTGTATGACCGCAATGCAGTGTTGCTGTACCACTACAATACTGAACTAAAATACTTAAAATATTTAATAAAAAAAGCTACTGACAGGTGTCTGGCTCTATGGATATAACCATTCTTTCTCGCAGTATGTTTCAGCATTTTCATAATGCTAATGTCGATTAGCGCAGCACTATCCATGCTTCTGGTGGGAAGGCATTCCGCAAGCAGCAGGCACATAGTGGTAGGCGCATGGTGAGCATGTGCAGGCCTGCACAGCAAGTGCATAATGCCCTAGCTGTCATCCTAGTGTATAGACAGGCACTGTATCATAATGGCACTCCAACATGTGATGTCATCTGTGCACCAGACATGACTGTATCACTAGCATTATGTTAATGTTAGCACTGGCACTAATCCTAATATGATAGCGCTAGGAGCAAACCAGCAATATTCAACCAGGGTGCAAATGACTTAATTTCACAGTGAGAGGGCAAATTCCACATTTGCATGTCATTACCAAATGTATTCATTTATTTGCATGCCTCATTGCTTTTGAGGCATATAAAAGGAGCAAAGTGCACCTCCCAGATTCTACAGAAGAACTGTAGGCTTCTAGAGGTAAGTGTAGTGTGGAATGGCCGACAACAAGCGTGGGTGATCACAGAACTGTGTTAATTCTGTATCTCAGCTACACCATTGCTGTCTCTGCACATGGCCAAGGTCTGTGTTAGGCAGGCAGCTTGCAGTGTGTTGGAACCGACAATGAAGGAGCATGTACATGTCTTAGCCAGGGGGCAGTGAGGTCTACACATCACTGTACCTTTTCTATGTGCTCTGCTGTATGCATGCAATACTCAATGCTGTTGTTTCCACACATTTCAAACAAGGAAAATTGGATGATCCAGAGAGGGGCAGAAAAAGAAAGTTCAGTGAGTAGGAGCTACTGATCATATTCCATAACTATGTAACTGCAGCATGGGTGGCATGGCAAACCATAACAGAGACTGTCAATGCAGTAGTGCGGAGAAAAAGAAAACCCTTGAGGATGCACGAAAGCTCCTCATAGACATGAAGAATCAGGTTAAGCAGCTGGTCTTAAATGCCAGAAGAGCTGCATAGCCATGGGTGGTGACCAATAGGCAACTGTCACCAAAGGCCCTGTGAAGGAGATAATTGCAGCAACCCTCATCACTGTGGAGGTGGCCAGTGTGTCAGGGGATGGATATGAGAGTCAGATCAGACTGACCCAGCCATGTGAGTAACCGCATGTACTCCATTTATTTATATGTGTGTGTGTGTGTGTGTGTGCGTGCGTGCGTGCGTGCGTGTGTGTGTGTGTGTGTGTGTGTGTGTGTATATATATATATATATACACCGATGGTGCTGGGGTGGCTTGGGTGTGCAGCTGAGGGGCACAGGTTCTCTGTACAAGACACAGAGGCACAGTGTGGGGAACATGATGCAAGACACAGATCTGTTGTATGTGTACCCATTCAGCCATAGCCACACTCATGCATACTGAATGGTCCCCGAAGCAAAGCAGATGTGGGTGATTACTGTCTGTAATGGTATACCTGTTTGCTGTGGTGATAGGCCCAACAAGAGGCCATTATCAGTCTATGGTATAGGTATGGGGAACAGTAAGAGCTAGTGTATCATATTGACATCTAATATTCATATGCCTGTGTATCCCTGGCCCTCCACTATTGATATCCCAAGTTATCCTCTTTAACAGATTTGCTGTGGGGCACCCGGGCAGCCCATGACTGTTTGGTTGTGTTCCCCAAGGGTTGTGGGCCATTTGCTGGTATCCTAGGTGTGCCTGCTCTCTCTGGAGAAATCCACTACTGAGCCATATGTGTGTGGTCACCTGTATACTTTCTGGTCATGGGGTGTGTGGAGTGTATGGCCACTGTACTGTAAAGGCATCCTCTGTGTCAATATACATTACACTGGTTCTCCATGCGACCATGGTCAGCACACAGGTATGTACAGTAGTAGCCACAGACATTGCCAGCTATTTCCAGATACTTTGCAAAATTTCTAAAGAGTTTCTCTCTGCTCTCCCTACTGTGGTAATGTAGAAAGCAGGAGATTTCTCTGGAAATATCACAGAAATTTCAGGAAATAGCTGGCAATGTCTGTGGCTGCTACTGTACATTACTCTGCAATATCTCTCCCTTCTGTTCTCTCAAAGCTCACTCTATCATCTTGAATATCATCCCTGGTGATGGCCCAGGACTATCTGGGTGGCAACTGCCCCTACTGCCCACCCATGATGTGGCGGAATTTGACTCCAGTGAGGAGGATGACAAAGGCGATGTAGATTATGATGAGAGTGAGACCCTCATTGAGAAATGGAGAGGAGAGGGATCCAGCTTGGACCAGGAGGGGTTGCCTTCCCCTGCCATCCCACTGACCAATGGGGTCCTACCCCTGATTCCCCCAACCATGGCCATATCTGTACTACCCATGCCAACAGCCCTTGGCACAGCCTCAGCTGTACCACTCCCAGACCCCACCGCTAGCATGGCCAATGCCCTGTGTCCCTGACAGTCTCAATAGCCTAGCCACTGCTGTGCCACCCCAGGACCTTGCCATTTGCATTGCCACAGCCCTGCCCCCCATGAATCCTAATGTATGAAATCAATATGTGTAACGTTAATTTCAGCTACTTGTATCCTGTAACCTAAATTTGTAATGTTTGTCCTCAATGTGATGAGGTACCTTAGGAAACGAGCCTCTGGCTCAAAAGTTGTAAACTGATTTGCAATAAATAAATAAATAAAAATAATGGCCAAGCCACCACAATGCCACCGTAGCCACCTGAACAGCATGCTGCACTTCCCAAGATGCCAACCCAGGCCACACAACGACCTGGGTGAAGCCCAACCCTGTCCCCTGGGACAGTACACTGGGACAGCAGGAGGTAGCCAACAGGCAGCTGCTCCACTCAGCCATGGGGGCACAGGAAGCTGTGCATGCAAAACTGGCATGCATGCACCACATGCTGCAGGAAAACAAGCAGCATGCGGAGGCCTGCCATGAGGCACATATGGCAGTATTGGTGGACCTGCGGCAGTACCTCTCTGCCACCATTGATGCTGGCTTTGACAGAATGGTTGCTGCTATGCTGGGGACTGCAGCCACACTCTCAGAGACTGTGGGGGCCAGGTCACGTCCCAGCTGTTCAAGAGGTCATATTGTCACTCCATGGCAGATGCCTCGTTGTACCATCACCCCTTACAGAGCAGATATCAGACTGCCCTGCACACCTAGGATGCCCCAGACACCATGCTACCTCAACCATGGCTTAATATTTTATTTCATCCTCCTTTACCCCCTGCCTAGATGGTATAATATTTTATTTTATCCCAATTTACTTCCCTGCCTGGGTGGCGTAAGATTTTATTTCATCCCCCTTTGCCCCTCTCCTGGATGGCATGTTATTTTATTTCATCTCCTTACCCCCTCCTGAATGGCATAATATTTTATTTAATCTCCCCTACCCCCATCTAAATGGCATGTTATTTTATTTCATCCCCGTTTACCCCCTTCCCTGCATAGATGGCTTATTATTTTATTTCATCCCCTTTTACCCCCCTGCCTGGATGGCATGTTGTTTTATTTCACCCCCCTTTACCCCTGCTTGATGGCTCAATATTTTATTTCACACCCCTACCCCACTTGGATGGCTTTAATATTTCTTTTATCCCCCCTTACCTCCCCCACCAGGAAGGCATGTTATTTTATTTCATCCCCCTTTAATATGACCAATATTTGTTTAGGAAATTGGGGAAGGGTCTCAAGCAAGTAGCTACTTCTGTCACTTTCTCAGATGTACTACCTACGAGAGGCAAGGGAGAGCATAGGAGTGCATGCACCAGGAACTTTAACTCATGGTTGAAGAACTGGTGCTGTGAGGAAGGGTTTGGATTCATTGGTGACTGGGGACCCACCTGGAGGATGGAGGTTTGTTCAAGCCTGACCCTGCATCCATCCTGGAGGGAATCCAAGCACTCAATGATAAGTTTAAATGCTACATTGACAAGCATTTAAACTAGCAAAGGGGTGGCAGGCCAGCAAGGAGGGTACCCTTTTTGCTCACCCCCACAGCTAGCAGTGGAACCAGTGAACCAGAGGAGGGCTATCTCTGCAAAGCAGTGTGCAAAAGATGGAGATTAGTGCCCAAGAGGTGGATAGGCAGAAGAGGGCAAAATTCAGCAGAAGGGCAGACAGCAAGGAGAACCAGGGATAAAGGACAACCAAGGAAGGGGCTGGAGTAGAACAGTGAAACAGTCTAGGGAGGTCAAATCATGGAAAGCCATGTGTGCAAATGCCAGGAGCCTTAGCAACAAGATGGAAGATCTGGAGGCAGTCATGGTGCAGTCAGACCTGGACATTGTGGCCATCACTGAAACCTGGTGTAATGATAACCACGACTGGGAGATGGCCATACCTGGCTACAACATATTCAGAAGAGACAGAGCAGGCAGGAAGGGAGGTGGAGTGGCACTGTATGTGAAAAATGATATAAGGGCCACAGGGATCCAGGAGGAACAAAATGGGGGAGAGATACTGTGGGTTAAGCTGGAAAGGAAAATGGGAACAGCAATCCGCACAGATGTGGTCTATAGACCACCAGCCCAGGAGGAAGAAACAGATAGGGAGCTGATGCTAGACATCCAAAGGATGGCAGACAAGGGTGAGGTAGTACTGGTTGGAGACTTCAATATTCCAGACGTGGACTGGAGCATCCCAGCAGCAGCATCAACTAGGAGCAGATTTATCCTGGGCTCCCTTCAGGGTGCCTTCCTCTAGCAACTGGTCATGGAACCAACTCAGCAGAAGGCAATACTGGACCTTGTGCTCACAAACAGGGACAGTGTGATGGGGGTAACAGTGGGGGAGCACCTGGGGAACAGTGACCAACAGTCATTGTGGTTTGAAATCACAAAAAGAGCAATCCAAACCACACAAAAACACGTATCCTGGATTTTAGGGGGGCAGACTTTGGGAAAATGGGGAGATACTTGAAAGAGGCATTAAGGGGAATGGGACAGGAATCGGGGTTGAGGAACAGTGGGCAGTTATTTAAAATGGGATTACAAGAACAACAGAATTATGCATTAAGCAGATTAGCAAAAGAGGAAGAAGGAGACCATTATGGTTTTCCAAAGAGGTAGCAAAGAAAGTGAAAGCCAAAAAGATTGCATTCAGGCAATACAAAAGACACAGGCAGAAGGGGATAGGGAGAAGTACCAGGAGAAGCAAAGGGAGGCAGGGAGGTCAGTAAGGGAAGCCAAAGCTCAGACTGAAGAATACATTGCAAAATCAGTGGGTAGAGGGGACAGAACCTTTTACAGGTACATAAGTGAAAAAAGAAAGACAAAGGGAGGGATAGTGGGACTGAAGGGGGAGGATGGGGGCCGCGTGGAGGATGACAACGGTAAAGCTGACATATTGAGCAGGTATTTCTGCTCAGTCTTTACTGAGGAAGAGGAGGGTAATGGGTCTGAAGGGAGTAGAAGGGGTGAGAATGGTGCAGAAATGGACACAAGTCCCTTTACACAAGAAAGAGTCCTGAAGGAACTGGAAGTAATAAGAGTTTATAAAGCAATGGGGCCAGATGGGGTGCACCCAAGGGTCCTTAAAGAACTAAGAGAGGTGGTGGCTGAACCTCTGGCTATTCTGTTTAGCCGATCACTGGAAACAGGGGGAGGTACCCAAAGACTGAGGACTGCAGATGTAGTCCCCTTATACAAAAGTGGGAACAAGAGGAAGCAGGGAACTACAGACCAGTCAGCCTCACCTCGGTAGTGGGGAAGATCATGGAAGCACTACTGAAGGAGAGTTGGTGGAACATCTGGTTGTCAATGGACTACAGGACCAAGGCAGCATGGTTTCACCAGGGGAGGTCATGTCAGACCAACCTCGTTGAATTTTTTGACTGGGTGACTAGAGAGGTGGATCAGGAGGCAGTGGACATGGCCTATCTGGACTTCAGCAAGGCCTTTGACACTGTGCCACATAGAGACTATTACACAAACTGGGGAATATGGTGTGGGCAGGACAGTAGTGTGGTGGGTAGGTAACTGGCTGGGTGGCAGGACACAGAGAGTGGTGGTAAATGGCTGTCACTCCACAGAGGAAGAGTGACCAGTGGGTACCACAGGGATCAGTGCTGGGACGGTCCTATTCAACATCTTCATCAGTGACATTGCACAGGACCTAGAAGGCAGAATTTCACTGTTCGCTGATGACACAAAGCTTTGTAACAGAGCAGACACACCAGAGGGTGTAGGCAGAATGAGAAGGGACCTGCAGAAACTTGAAGAATGGTCAGGGGTTTGGCAGTTGAAATTCAATGCAAAGAAGTGCAAGATAATGCATATGGGGCACAAAAATCCTGGCACAATATATCAGTTGGGGGTGAGGATATAGCATGCACCAAGCAGGAAAGGGATCTTGGGGTTATCATCTCTGATGACCTCAAGGCAGGGAAACAGTGTGACAAGGCAGCAGGTAAAGCAAATAGGATGCTGGGATGTATAGGCAGGGCATTACCAGCAGGAAAAGGGAGGTCATAATTCCGCTATACAAGACACTAGTGAGGCCCCACCTGGAGTACAGTGCACAGTTCTGGAGACCATACCTCACGTAGGACATAGACAGGTAGAGAAGGTTCAGAGGAAGGCAACAAAGATGGTGCATGGATTGCATCACAAGTCCTATGAAGACAGGTTAAAGGAACTGAACACGTACTCCCTGGAGGAGAGGAGGGAGAGAGAGGGGATATGATAGAGACATACAAGTATCTCACAGGAGGAACAGGGTGCAGGAAAACACTATTTTTAAGCGAAAAAGATGTTCCAGGACTAGAGGGCATGGGATGAAGTTGAAGGGAGGACGATTCAGAGGAAACATGAGGAAGAATTTCTTCACAGAACGGGTGGTGGACAAGTGGAACATCCTGCCAGAGGAAGTGGTGGGGGCTGAGACAATCATGGGATTTAAGAATGCATGGGATAGACATAAAGGAATTCTAGAGGTCAGGGGTAAGGGAAAACAAACTAAACTCACAAGCTCAAATGGGCAGACTGGGTGGGCCATAGGCCCTTATCTGCCGACACTGTCTATGTACCTGTGTACCTCTCCCCCACTCACCTGGATGGCTTAATATTTTATTTCATCTCCCTTTACCCCCCCCCCGGCCTGGACGGCACATTATTTTATTTCATCTCTGTTGCCTGGATGGCCTAATATTTTTATTCCATATCCCTTTACCTCCTGCCTTGATGACATGCTATTTTATTTCATCAGCCTTTACCCCCCTCCCATCTGGATGATGTATTATTTTATTTTATCCCCCTTTACCTCCCTGCCTGGATGGCATGTTATTTTATTTCATCCACCTTTACTCCCCCCATGTGGATGGCATGTTATATAATTTCATCCCCATTTACCCCCTTCCTTGCCTGGGTGGCATGTTATTTTATTTCATTCCCGTTTACCTCCTTCCCTGACTGGATGGCTAATATTTTATTTCATTCCCTTACCCCCGCCTGGATGACTTTTTTTTCCTGATCATCATTGTTTTTCTTTCATTAATGCAATATCTGAAAACATTAGTCTCCTGTGTGGTCGATACTGACTTTTTGTTTCCAAAGAGGTATTTGAACAGTGACCTCCTGGCCATCATGGGGTCACACCTGTTAAGCTGCTCCTGCATCCCCTGGTCCTCAGTGTCTGCATCCACTGCAAGATGTTCCTCTGGAGCCAGCAAGTATATCCCACTGTTGAGTGCCATGTTGTGTAGCATGCAACAGACAAGGAATATTGAACAGGCCTTCTGAGGAGTGTATTGTAGAGTGCCACCGGAACAGTCAAGGCACCAGCACCACATCTTGAGCATACTAAAGACCTGTTTGATGATGTTGCATGTAGCATTGTGGGGCACATTGTACCTGCCCCCTGTAATGGATGCTGGTCAAAGTACAGGTGTTAGAAGCCAGGAACACAGGGCATATGCACTGTTCCCTGTTCAAGTAAAGGGCATTGGTTCATGGCATAATTTGCAACATATAGGGGGAGGCCTATGGGGTATACTTACTTTAGTGGTGCACACTGGGAATACCCCTTGCCTTCAAACCTCTGGCACAGGATGGAGTTGTGCCATATGAAGGCACTGTGGGCATTGCCAGGGTACCGTGTCAGGACACTGATGATGCACTCTGTTGCATTGCAAATCACGTGGCAGTTGATGGAATGGAAGCCCTTCCTGTACACATAAGCCTTGGCTCTCTCACCAGTAGATGCCCAAATGGCAACATGGGTGCAGTCAATGGCATTAGGTACAGCTGGCAGGTGTGTAACTGTATAGAACTGCTGCATGGTTTCTGTTCAGTCTGCTGGTGTGGTGGGGAATAACAATAAACTCCAAGCATGGGCCAGCAGGGCATCAAGGAACTGGATCAACAGGCATGAGGTTTCAGACTGTGGGATACTAGTAGCATTCCCAGCAGTGTCTGAAGGTTCTGCCAGACAGGAAACACAGTGCTGCTGTCTCTTTGAGCTCTATGAACATTGCATGGCTGCACTGGCTATCTATCTGGAGCTGGCCATGAAGGCTACACAGCTGCATGATCCTGGGCTTGTTGAGCCTGTACCGGCCCACAATTTGTTTCTCACTGAGGACTTCAAATATGACTTAAGGATGGTACTTTCTATTTGCAGCATAGCACCTCTGTGGCCTACACTGGGGCCTTGGGGGGGCACTGGCATGCTCCCCATCCTGCATGACCTGCTGCATTCCGTAGACAATGTGTGCCATTTCAGTTTCAAGTGTGTGTGTGTGTGTGTGTGTGTGTGTGTGTGTGTGTGTGTGTGTGTGTGTGTGTGTGTGTGTATGTAAATGCACTGCAGTGCCTCTCCCTGCCTCTGGGGTTTACCCCAGGTTTAGAAGGAAGCACCAAGGGAGGTCAACAGTGAAAATGCAGACCTCCCCCACAGCGACAGCACAATACCGACATTGGTATTGTGCCACCCATCCAATGAGTGTTTTCTATGGGGACTGTGCCCCCTACACCCTCCGGACTTTAGGATTCTCAACTCCAGGTCGGAGTTGGTCCCGGGAGGGGCAGAACACTGGCAGAAAGCGAAGCACCAATAAAGGACCATTACAGCGACTGTTGCTATAATGGTCTTTTTTTGTGTTTCGCTGTCAGGGTGTTGTCCTGAAGGGGTGCATCAGGTTTAGAACTACATTTTATAGTCATTATTAGCACTGTGTTATGTTGCAGCACTATGCCAGAATCACAGCGCAAAAGCTTTGAATGTAGCGCTGCACCTGATATGCACGTCACTAACCTGTTGAGGCGCTGCATGAATTAATTGTGCTCTCTACAGCTAGTTACTCACAAGCACAGTGCTATCAGCTAAATATGGGAACCAGGTACTAACCTGGTACAGCACTAGTGCTAATGGTTAATGACATATGCAAACCTTTTGAATATTGGGACCAATATCTTGTGAGTTGGGTATATCACTTTTTAGTTTGTCATTTTTATCTCCAGAGCTGTTGTATAACTAGGATCTCTCCCATGGGACTCTAGTGTGTAAGCTTTTTCTTTTCCTCTTGAATGTTGCCAACAATGCCTATTTATTGATTGATTGAGTGATTGAGTGATTGATTCATTGATTTTACACAATAGGTATGACAATATAAAATTACAATGTATATAGCATTGATTTAAAATCATGCAAGAAAAGCATAGAATGCTCAGTACATACTTATATACGTAAATACAATATAAATAAATGAACAGATGAGCATAATATGAAATTCCTCAAGTATTTACAAAACAATCACATATTGATAGTGTCTTTAAATGGGTTTTTACATTTCTTAAACACATGTGTTTTGCATTGTACATCTACCCCAGTCTAAGTATCCCATTTATTTGTCTAGGTCCATAAAAAGATAATGAATGTTCAGTCATCTCTTGACACATCACATGAGTGACACAGTCACACGTGCAGGGGGGCACTGTTGAGTACATGGCATAGGAAAATAAAAAGCTTACACACTATACCACATAATGTCTTATTTATATAACCGGGTCCAATCATTATGACATACTTGCAGGGATGATAACAGTGGAGAGAGGATCAGTCATCTCTTACAACAAGAGATTAAATGGATGGTATCAGTGAACACTACATAGCTGCATGGTTTAAATGAAGAGATATATTATGTTCCTGTTCTTAAAAATAGGGCTTTTGATACAAGGATCTTACATCTTGCTCTGACAAGTACTTGTACATATCTGAATGTTATATTTTGATCCCTCACTTCTCTTTTTCTCTTTTTTTACGGCTGCATGGGTCAAACTCCACAGACGTTATGGCAACACGGAGGTTTAGTAAAGCCCTGCGGAAGCATGTGACTGGACTGCTGTCTGGTGTGCTTCCACAGTGCTCTGGAGAATGTCCAGTGGTGCTGTTTATGTGTCTCTTCCCCTCCATGAGCCACATAAACACACCTCATTGGCGGCATTCTACTTTTTCTTCTGCAACTGTGGAAGTGACAGCCACTGTGCCTGAGATGGCAATTCCACCTAAAACTGTGCATGCAAAAGTATTGTGCATGTGCAGTTCTGTCAGCGCTGTCATCTTGCGAATGGCAGACTCCGGTGCAGTGAGAGCTATGAGTATTCTTTTACTTGCTCTTACCACACTCCTTTAACATGAACTCTGCACAGCTGATTTAGTTATTTGGCAGAGAATATCTAGGATCCTGTGCAGCTGGAAAGACAATATTTTCCTTTTCTGCATGCCTTCTCTCACTGGGCTATGTGAGACTACAAAAAAAAGATTTAAAATATTTGTACATTTTTATTAGCCAGTAGGTTGCAATGAATGTAACAGAATTAATTATTTCCATTCTATAGGTATTACCAGCCCTATCCTAGTTTCTCTTGCTTTGGAGTCTCAGATAGTCCTGTCTCTGTATTTCTTATATCACAATGCTTCACCCATTTCTCACCCCCCCATCTGTGAATATGATGTAAACTTGGTTTTATATATTTGTATTTTGTGTTAGATTACATTGGTATAGGGAAACTTTATCTCTAAAATTTGTGCCTAAATAACAAAAGCAATAGACAGAGACCCAGATATTCAAAAGAGTTGAGCCATGCGCAATAGGGTTGCGCCTGCGCAAGTCCGAAATTTTGCCATTCTGCTATATTCAGCAGGAGGCAGTTGCACCCCTGAAATCATGCTGAGCAACAGCGCAATGATAATGAAGGCATGCGCAACCGAAGGGGGAGGATCCATGCATAAATGGCGCAGTGCGATATTCAACGACTTGCGCCATGCGCAATAGGGGAGCAAGTGGAAGTTGTGCCATAGCGTAAAAAAGGGCCAAAATAAAAAGGAGCAAGGGAGAGGCTCAAGAACGCTACAGGGAAGCCACATGAGGCAGAACTCTAGCCAGACAGACAGGGCAGGAGGCAAAAACAGGGCAGGCCAGGGAAAGGGCAGTCTGAACAGCCAGGCACAGGGAAGGTGTGGGGAGCCACACAGCACAGAGGCCAGCACAGGCAGATGTACCCGTTGCAGGAGAAGTAGCAGCACAGAACAGGGGAATACAGCAACAGCTGCCAGGGGTGAACACAAGCCAGGGACATTGCCAGTGCCACCTTTCAAATGGAGGCCGTTATGAGGGTGAGAAGGAGGCGGCAGGGGGACATGGCCGTGGAAGAGCCCGTCAGCGGTATGCCACCAACAGGCAGTACCGAGCCCACACCAGCTTTGAGCTGTACACTGATACTGAGATTGTGGTCCAGTACCACCTGAATAGGGCAATTCTGAGGTGGCTCTGTGAGCTGTGCAGTGATGTGATGCAGGCACCCACACGACGGAGCCATGGCCTGTCAGTGTAGACTAAGGTAACAGCCTGCATCTGTTTGCTTGCCATGGGTACCTTCCAGAGACCAACTGGGGACACCACAGGCATAACCCAGTTGGCCACATCATGCCACCTCACCCAATTCCTCAGCGCACTGCTGCCACATGCTGCAGAGCACATCCATTTCCCCAGCACAGCGGCGGAGTGCACAGCAAACATACAGGAGTTCCACAGGGTAGCATGTATACCTGGCATGCTAGGGGCAATAGACTGCACCCATGTGGCAATACGCACACCACCTGGCCCTGAGGTGGCCGCATACATAAATCGCAAGGGCTATGCCAGCATCAACTGCCAGGTGGTGTGCAATGCCAGGGGGCGCATAATCAATGTCTGTGCCACGCACCCTTGGGGAGCACACAATTAGTTCATCTGGCACTAGTCAGCACTGTGACACAGATTCGAGAGTGGGGACATCCCCACTGGACACCTACTGGGTGAGTATGCAAACCACATGGACAATCATAGGGCCTGGGGGGGCATGGCTAGAGGTGGCATGGGTAGTGGCCTACATGGCCTGGGGTAGGGCGATGCTGATCACAAAACTAACCTCTGCCCTCTACACACAGGTGACAGTGGATACCCACTCCGTCCCTGGCTGCTCACACCCTACCGGCAGCCCACGACCCCATCGCAGCAAAGCCACAATAAGGCACACGCCACCACATGTAATGTCATCGAGCGGGTATTCGGGATGCTGAAGGCATGTTTCTGTTGCCTGGACACCTCTGGCTGTGCCCTACAGTACATCCCCTCAAAGGTCTGTGGGCTATTCCTGGCCTGTTGCATCCTGCACAACATGGCCAACGAATGTGGGATAGCCATACAGGTCGAAGAGGGGGACAGAGATGGGGATGATGGGGATGCCGGTGGTGATGATGGTGATGGGCACCCCCCCCTTGTCCGACGGGATCCCCGACTGCTCCGGCTGGCACAGCTGCACTGGGTCACCATCACAGAGGAGCACTTCAGCCAACCCAGGTAAGTCATGGGGCCATGCGCAACCACCAGTGGCTAAGGCACAACCCACAAACACGCATGGACACACACCAGGGGTGCATGCCATCAAGGGAAGTGGCAGGGCACAGGAGCACACACATAACCAGGGATGTGTGAGGATTAACATGCAACACAGACAGACACACACACACGCTCATACATAATGCAACAAACATGCACAGAGGGCAGGAGGCACACTGACCCAGAACGCACACCCTAGCAACACACATGTCCACAGGCCACCACGCCCACTACCTGTCCATGTGCGTGTGTCAGATGCTGATCACCATTGCACATTGGTGTACAGCGCAATGCAGGCATCATCATGCACATGCAACTGCAGACAGAAGCTGGGAGGGTATGCAGGTGGACTGTGTGTCTGCGTGCAGGGCCAGGTACCCACCCGTGCACTGCCCACTGAAGCACACAATGCACACAGGGCAACACCAGACAGTAGCTGCGCTGGGAGACAAGTCAGTCACGTGACACAGTGCCACGGCCACCACGGATATGTGGGCGGCCCAGCCAAGACCCGCCAGCACTGACAGGCTGACCACTGGCCTCACAGGGTGGCACCAATGGTCCCCCAAGGGTTCCACTGTGTAAACGTGACCGTGCTCGAGCAGGGGTCTGCAGCACACCGAAGATACCTGCACCAGGAGTGCTGGGGATGCCCACAGCTGAACCCGGCGTCAACAGGGTGGGAGTTGCACGATGCTGGGAATGGGCAGTGGATAGTGCACTGCATGGTGTCCGCGATGCATGGGCTCCTGACTGTGTGCCCATTGTGGCCATGACAGTAATGAATGCCTGTGCATGCCTGTCAATGGCAGCGGTCACATCCTCCCAAAAACGGTCCATCCCTGCCAGGATCAGTGCGGTGTCCCTGCTGCGATGCTCCTCTGCCTGCTCCAGAGCCACATGCAGTGCATCCACAGACATCGCAAGCTGCAACTGCTGCTGGACCGATGTTTGCAGTAGGTGGGTGTGCTCATCCAAGAGGTCATCAGCCTCCTCGGCATCCTGTCCCTCAGGGTGTGCATGGCCCCGATGATCAGCACCCATTAAGGGTGGGTGTTGCGCACCAGGACCAGGTCTGGGCATGTCCACAGGTGGTTCACAGATGCCACCACTGAACCCTGTACCCCCAAGCCCATTGGGTGACTGCTGATGCTGCCCCTCCGGCTGCCGCACCCCAGGGCTCAGTGGTGCTGCCGCAGTGGCAGCAACAGTCCCACTGCCCTGAACAGACACCAGTGCTGCCCCACTGGTGCTGACAGGCACAGCCTGGGACTGTGCTGACATGCAGGCCTCCACGGCGGCACCACCCACAGCCATGGACGTGAATTGCCCTGCTGTGTGGCCATCCCATGGCACACATGTGTCACTGCCCATGACGGTCATGTCATCATCACTGGTGACGGACTCTGCACTGGCCACAGTCACAGCATGCTGGCATCCATGGATGCCAGCATGCTGGGACACAGGCAGTGCTTCCTCCACACCTATTACAATGACATCAGTGTGGACAGCCAGGCGGCCCCACTGTCACAGTGATCCACATATACCTGTGGAGGTGGATGGTCCCTCCTCCAACTCCAGCTGACTGTCCACAGTGGATAGGCCCACCACCGCTGACCCATGCAGATGCTCAGGATCTTTAAGGGAAAGCAAAGTCATGTTACTGCGTGTGACCTACCCTGCCCCCCCATAGACAGACCTTGACTTACCATGCAGTGATGGGCCACCACCCGTCTGGAAGCCACCACCTGGAACACCCTCAATGGCACTGTGCTGCATGCTTCCAGCAAGCCTCTCCTTCTGTGGGGTCAGCTGTACCACCTCCCGGCTGTCCCCCACCTATTGCAGCACGTGCTGCCCTGATGGCAGCCACCTTCTCCTTTACCCTCCTCCTGTCTGTGCCCATCTTTTTCTTACACTCCTGCACAGAGTGCTGGTGGCTGCCATGCAGGTTCACAGCACATGCCACCTCCTCTTATACAGCAGCAGCAGCACGGGCTTGAGGTGTTCCCCGACATCCACTGAGAAGTGGTTCCTGATCCAGGTAGGCCTCGAACAGGGCCTCGGTTTCGGCCTTTGTAAAGTTAGGCCTCCTCCTCCTCCCCACCATTGTGTTCCTCCTCTCCAACAACCTGCTCAGTCATTATGTAGCCTGTAAGAATGGCAGTTGTTACCTGTGACTGTGTAGTCCCATGCATGTCCCTGAATCCACAGTCCACACTCCCAAACAGCATGCAACTCACCAATAGACTGCAGTAACTGACTATGGCCACTGCAGCACATTGTCGCACTTTTATAGCGCAATCCATATAAATGAGATGAGGAGCAACTTTAAGTAGATGCAAATTGCAGTGCTGCGCCATTGAATGGCTAATTAGATGATTTGCATATGACGGCTGAATATCACGCTGTTGCGCTTTGCGCAATTGTGTTGAATGTGCTGAGCCAATGGCAGAGTTCTGTGACATGATTAGTACACCTCACTGTGCATGCCCGGGTTGCTGACGCAGGCGTCTGCTGCACTGATGACGTGCTGTGTGCGGTAGGCAATGCAGGGCACATCCACCATTGTGCCAGTAGCGCTATAGCGATGGTCACTACATGGCGCTGTGGCACTGAGCCATCATAGGCGCAATGGCCCAACTGCTCGGTAGTCCACTATGGCACTGGCACACAGGCAGCCAATCGTGCTACACGCATTGTCTTCCAATGTCAATGTGCATGGCCATGCGCCAGAGACCCTTGACCCTGTGCCTGACCTTTGCCCCCTAGGTGCCATGCATCAGGCATGGGTGCACCTCTATCGTGCTGTTCGGTAACAGCACGATAGGGAATGGCAGCGCTGTACCACACAGCATCTGCACATGGGGAGCCACTCTGCAGAGCACCATATTGCCTACTATAACTGTAAGGATGGCACGCAGATGAGCAGTGCAGTGGTCATCCTTTGAGTTGGCAAATCTGGTGGCAATTATTGAGCCACACCATGGGCATCTCTTTGGGGAGGCGCCCCTGGACAGGGCCAGGACCCAGGTGTGGCAGGAGGTGGCCACTGCCCTGGAGGAGGCCACCGGATGGGGAAGGAGTGCAGAGCAGTGCAGGCACTGCTATGGGGACCTGCGGAGGAGGGAGCCAGAGCTACTGGCACGACTGCGGGCACGTGCCAGGAGGGGCACGGTGCCACGTCCAGGTAGGGGTTCCGTCACCACACTTTTATCATCCATATAGGTAACAGTGTTGTATGTGTCCAGCACATAAGGGAGGGATCATCTGGGGTTGGTTGTGGCGGTATTCACAGGGTGTGGGGTGGGTGGGTCTGGCTGGGTGGGAGTACACACACCTTGGGGCAGGGGCACTTTGCTTCGGGATTGTACTGATGTTCTTTTCTCCTTGTTTCCCTCACCAGCCTGGACGAACACTGCAGGTTGAGAGAGGAGCGGTGGAGGGAGGAGGACGGTGCAGCCAGGTGGGACGAGGGCCATCACCGCCCACCTGACCAGCCCGATGAGGGTGAGTGCCATACATCCATGATTACTATTGCATGCTGTGTGACAGGGTGGGCAGTGGGGCATGGCTACCATTCATCGACACCACTGCCATGCACGCAACCTGTTACAGTCAACACTGTCCAGTGGCAATGCATGTCTGGGAGTGCATCAATGGTGGTCCATACGTGCACCAGGTGCATGGTTGTGCCACTGCCGTTGCACCACAAAGCCATGTCATTAAACGGCCATGGTGGTGCTGTGCATGACTTGGCCGGTGGGTGTGTGCAGCGTTCTGCATGGCTGGATGCACCTGTTTCTGCAGGTCCTGTGGACGTGATCACTGCGGGTGGTCACACACCATCACAGTGGTATGTCCCATGGCCGTATGCCATGCACAGTGGGTGGGCTGTATGGGGTTGTGCATTCACACCTATTGACTGTGCTCCCTTGTCTGAGGTATCTGCCATCTACGGGACATCAGGGAGGCTGTGAGGGAACTGCTACTGCTGACCCGGGAATCACTGGAAATTCTCAGGTGATTAGATAGCACTGGTGTGCTGAGGAGGCACAGAGGCCGGAGGACTCACAGCAAAGAACGGCGCTCCCGCTAGGGATCTCTCAGTCCCTGAATTCCCTCACCCCTCTGGACCCACCTCACACCCCTCCTTTCCCATCCCATTTGTCCACCCCTGCCCACTACCCACCCCCGCCTTGTTTGTGGCCCCCCCAACCTTGTATATAGTTTTTGTATTCTTGTAAATAGTTGAAGTTTATATTTGTGCAATACATTTGATTTTGATATGAATACTGTGGTGGTCTCTGATTTGCAGTGGGCTATAGGTGCTCAGCTGCAGTGGTGTGCATGGCGTCAGGGGTGGCGCAGTCATGGGTATATGTGTGTCCGTGTGGAGGTGACTATGGTGTGGGGGTGGCTATCAGTCAGTGTCTGTGCTGTGTGTGTGTGTTGTGCCCTGTGCACTGGATGACTGTGTGCAGTGGTCCATGGCACATGCTCTGTGTCCATGGCACACCCATCGGCCCATCCATGGCCTGTGCAGCTGACACACATGCATATCTGTGACCTGCACGGTCCGCTGGCATGTCAGTGGTGGCAGTCCCTGCAGGGTGACAACTGTACCCATCACTTTTCTGGGTTGCCCCTGTCACTGGGGTGGTGCATGCCTGGCTCGGGTGGCACTGTGGGCACCACAGCCATTGTCCCACCTCCATGCTGTGCCTTGTGTGTGTTGCAGGGGATGTGACCCACTGTCTGTGACTTGTGCTCCGGGCGACTGTTGGTGGTGTACGGGTCCACAGTGCCTGTGCAGAGTGGCTGGCACTCCAGTGCCATGGAGGACTGCGGGTTGTGTGTACACAGCTTACATGGGCCCACAAGGGGGGGCTTGGTTGCCCCACCACTGCGTCCCTGTGTTGGTGTGCCCTTGGGTATGGGTGGGTGTCTGTTCATACACTGTGTGGCATCTGGTGTGGTGCATGCTTCCATGCACCACTGTGGGTGTCTGTGCTGGCTGTTGTGTCCAGTGGTGGGTCGAGGTGTGTCACTGGAATACTGTGCAGGGTGCTGTACCACTGGTGGTGGGATCAAGGGCACGCCCTGTCCCCGTGTGGGGTACCTCTTGTGCCAACGCATAGTCAGTCTCTCAGCAGTACCTCAGGAGGACTGTGCATGGTAGCAATGTGTCTGCCATTGTTACATTGCCGTGTGCTGCCACCCACTGATGGGTGCTCGTGGTGGGGCTGGCTTGCATGGTTCTGTGGTGCACAGGGTTGCAGTGTCTCAGTTGGGGTGGTGGCATGCATGGGGTTTCCTGCAGTGGTGGTCACTGCTCATGGGGGGGTGTCTGGGGGTCACGGAGCAGGGTGTGCTCTGCACTGGGGGTGATGGTTTGGTACGGGGTGATCTGCCCTCCTTCTGTGCCGGTCACAGCTTGCCGGTAGGTGTGACGGGGCACCATGGCCCGGCTGTGGGTTGTTTGCTTGTCTCCGTGGGCCAGTGGTTATTCCAGCCCTCCCCTAGTTGTGCTGTGCTTGGGGTGTGGGGGGGGGATGATGTCTGTTCTGCTGTGTGTTCCTGTGCCCATCTGTGGCATGGGTGGTGGGCCCCTGCCTCCCTGGTTGTGCAGTTACAGTGCTCTGCTGCTGGGGGACTCCCTGGTTGTGCTATGGCACCTCTGGACTGCTCAGCTGAACATCCCTTGTTGCTCAGCTTCCCCCCCCCAGTTGCGCTATGGCGCAGGTGGTGTGATATTCAGTTGTCGGCTGTAGGTGCAATTTGGCCTGCTCCGTTTTTGAATATCGCTTCTCTTGCGCATGGGAGCAATAGACTTGCACTTGCTCCTGCTATTGCGCACTTTTTGGGTGCAGTTTGAATATCTGGGCCAGAGACTATACCCCCTGACAAAGATCATTCTATGGTCAAAGCAATGGACCTCAGTGTCCTCCACTGGCTCATGGAATAAAATTGTTCCTCTGAACAGCAACTTTTGCCTTTAATTGTTTTTTTCATTTCCTCATTTTAATGTTAGGTGGATCATTTGCAATTATTTCCACTTTCGGTTGGTCACAAAAGAGCTCTTAACCATTAGGAGAGCAGCTTGCACACTGCCTGATTACATCACAGTGGCATTTGCTGTAAATATCCCCTGCTGCACTCAAAACAGAGCAGTGGCCTCAAACAGAAACAGTTAAATCTTCATAAAAAGAATGAATCTGAAAGCTGCACAATTTAAAATGCATAAATTGGACACATTATGGCCTCACTTCATACTAACGTGCAAGCATACAAAGAAGCCAGCTGAAGAAGGCCATTTGTTCTGTCTAATCTGCTCGTATTGCAGGGTCTACATCAGTCCCCCACTCATTCCATCCTTTCCACCCTTCCTACCCGTGACCCTTACCTTCCCCTATGCCTATCCCAGCCTGTCTTGAAGCTGCCCATCATCTTCAACAAGATCACCACTTCAGGCAACACATTACAAGTGTCCACCACCCTCTCCATGAAGATGTGCTTCCAGACATGCCCCCAAACCTCCCCCCTCCAGCTTAAGACTGTGCCCCCTCGTGTTATGGTTGCCACTTAGCTTAAAGAAACCCACCTTATCCACTGTATTTATCCCTTTCAAGTACTTGAAGATCTCAATCATGCCCCCCCCATCCTCTAGGGAATACATGCTCAGTGCCCTCAGCCTCTCCTCATATAGATTACCCTGCTAATCCACTATTATTTTTTGGAACCCTCTTCTGGACCTTCTCCAGCAGGTTAATGTCATTTTTGAGGTGTGGGCACCAGTACTGAACTCCATACTCTAGATGTGGCCTCTCCATTGACCTGTACAAGGGCAGTATAACCTCCTCTGTCCTACTACTGATTTCCCTAGGTATATATTCCAACATCTTGTTTGCCCTTGCTGTTGCTGTCTTGCACTGTGTAAAGTGCTTCAGGTCACTAGTGATCATCACTCCCAGGTCCTTCTTCTCCTCTGATGCAGATACCTGGACTCCACCCAGGTAGTACTCCATCTTGGGATTCTTGGCTCCAATATGCATAACTTTGCACTTCTTGGCATTAAAGCCAAGCTGCAAGATCCCAGACCACCTCCCCAACTTTTCCAGATCTTCCTGTAGGTCAGCTGTGTCCTATCTCCCACAGAGTTTGTTGTCGTCTGCAAATAGGCACATTTTGCCCTTATTGCAATCCCCAATGTTGCTGATGAAAACAATGAACAACACCAGCCTCATCACCAAGCCCTGTGGTACCCCATTGGTGACCTCTCTGGTGCCAGATAACTCTCCCCCACAGCCTCCCTCTGGGTTCTGCCTTCAGCTAGTTTTCCACTCATCTGGTCATCTTCTCCCCCAGCCCCAAGATCCACAAACTTCTTGATCAACCTTTGTGGGATACAAAGGCCTTGCAAAAATGCAGATAGAAGATGTCTACCACTTGGCCCCTTTCTACTGTCTTAGTGACCCAATCAAAGAAGTCAATTAGATGTTTTTGACACCATCTCCCCACCATGAACCCATGCTGCCTCGCATCCTGGAGACCATGCTCCTCTAGGTATTCTACCAACCTTTTCTTAAGTATGGTCTCCATGAGCATGCACATGACTGAGGTCATACTGACTGGTCTGTAATTCCCTGGGTCATCACTTGGACCACTTTTGTGGAGAGGCATCACATATTTGTTTATCATCACTTGTGAGGGGGCAGAGCTTTCATAACCCACAACTTAATGAAGCCCTTATTTTGTGTAGTGCCTCAGAGGATTCTGTCAGCAAATGGATCATCACTGAACCGATGCTTGGTTCTACTAAGAAACTATTAATTGGCTGATCCTATAACACACACCCCCGGGAGGCCTAAAGGGTCTCTCACAACTGACTTACTATATTGGCATTTTCTCCCCTATGAGGGAGCTCATCATGGTTGGGTATTTCAATATTAACTGGTTGGATGACCAGTAACTAGAGTGTACTGAATTACTAAGACAGCTTAACCTCTATCAGGTCATCACTTCCCCCACTTGCCTCTACCCAAATTCCTCAAATCACTCACTATTGGATTGGATCCTGACTAACCAGGAGGACATGATCCTTCAGGCGGGGGTACCACTTGATTCCATTAGTGACCACTCTGCAACTTTCTGTATTTGGTCCTACTGTCACCCTCACCCAAGTTTCTGTCTTTCAGGGATTTCTCTAAATGGGACATAACAAAACTGTAATCAGATATAAGGACTGTGAACCGATATGTCGTCTACACCCTATCTGATGTGAACTCAGCCCTGGGGTTCATTACTACTGCTTTGTCCTCCATCCAGAACAAACATTTCCCTATCACCACCCAGAGAATGAGGGGTGTGAATAATAGATGGTTTACTAAATACCTTCTAGCTAAAATGAAGTAGATGGATGCCCTATGGGCTGATCACAAAACTGCTCCATCCCCCACTACTTGGAACAACTATTGGAGGCTTTGTAACCTCTGTAAGTAGGAAACTAAATTACTCAATGCTGCCTACCTTAAAAAGCAACAGGTCGACACACTGGGAGACCCTCATAGGTTTTTGGGCATCAGTGAACTCACTGATTAAGTCTGGCATCAGACAAAGCTCTATCTCCTTGTACACCGACGATGGAATCCTAAGTGATCCCCCACAGGTCATAGAGGCCCTGAACAAGAAATTTACAAACCTGTCAGAGTACATGGCTAAGCTCCCCTCCAAGGACTCCAAGCCTGCATTCAGAGATAGGAGCAAGGATGTGCTTGGAATTTCTTCATTCCATTTCAAGGCCACTTCACTCAAAGAGGTCCATCAGCTCCTCTTGGCCCTTCACAATTATGGCAGTACTAGCAGTGATGGTCTCTGGCCCTGGTTCTTCAAACTTATGGCCAACTTCATTGCTAAATCTCTAGCCATCCTCTACAATCTATCACTAACCTCCTCATCCATCCCAATGATATGGAAGCAGGCCAGAGGTGTACCTATATTTAAATCAGAGGACCCAAAACTCCTTGACAGCCATTGGCCAGTGGTCACCCTGTCCCATCTAAGAAAAGTTCTGGAGAAAATAGTTTTCCAGTAAATGTCAGACCATGCAACTAAGTACAACTTCTTCTCCCACCACCAACATGGCTTTTGAAGGGGCTGCAACACTACTGTCACATTGGCTGGTTTCATGGACCATGTCTTCAGGAGCCTGGACCAAGGCAAGCTCATTGGTGACATTTTTGTGGACCTATCAAAGGTTTTTGACCTAGTAGACCATGTCATTCTCTCATGAAAACTGCCCCACTGTGGTTTCTCAGTCAATACTTTTGTCTGGTTTGACTACATTACTGGGAGATCGCAAGTGGTCTGCACTGGGGATCCACCTCCAGCTCCATCGGGGTAAACAGTGGCATCCCAATCTGGAGCTCATACTATTCTTCTTCTTTGTGGACCACTTCCTCATGGAAAAATAGGGGTTGCCACATGTTAATGTATGTGGATGACTTGATCATCTACCACAATGACAAGAGCCCTATGGAACTATCGCTCGCCCTCAACATGGAGTTAAACTCAGTCCATGGGTGGTTCACTGCAAATATGTTACTTGTTAATACCAATAAGACAAAAGTCATGTATTCAGTGTCCAAATCCAGGCTCGCAAAGTTGGCATTAAATCCAAATAGCCGCTATCCATTGAGCATCCGGACTCCAGATGGCTCCTACCTTGAAAATGTAGCTATGTTCATATACCACCTAAATGTCACCCTGGACTAACTTTTGCTGATCATATCTGAACATTGGTCAAGTGTGTCAACTGGCAACTGGCTGCCTGACTGCCTGAGGCTTTAGAATATCATGACCCCTGAAGGGTAGCAAGTCAATTCAGCTACTCAATTTCAGTGAAGCAAAATCAGCAACTACAATTATAGTGACTGCAGCATTACAGCAACTGTGACATTTCAGTGATCCTCCAATGTCAATGAGTGACTCGGAGGATGTTAATTTAGAAATGGGGGGTCGGAAGCACAGCCCTCCATGGGGGGTGCAGGGGGGCATAGCCCGCCTTTAATAACTAGCAGCAACAATAAGACGTTGTCAAATTGCCTACCTTCTGCAGGAGTACACAGATGTTTTTTCTGTTTCAGGCAAGTGGTCTGGATACACATACAACAGTGACCAGCTATGCATACAAGGTCTGTGCATGATGCCTACTGTGCTGTTAGTGTTCGAATCCCGCTTTCATTTGCATTTGTCCCCGGGGTGGTCTATGTACAGGCATTAGAGGAACTACTGCAGATCTGAATATATTCACTGAAAAGTCCCTCCCTGAAGTTGCCGGTCGCTGAAATGTGCGTCGCTATAATTGCATCGCTAAAATTGCACTCGCTGTTTTTTCAGTAGCTGAAATGACATGGAACCCCCCTGAAGTGTGTCTGGCCATAGCGCAAGACACACTTCTCCCCCTTCTGGATTACTGCTCCCCATACATTCTCAAACCTCCAGTCATAACCTCATTAGACTTAACACTGCCTACAACAGCATTTGTAGGTTTGCCTTGCTGGCCCATTATAACAGACACCACTGCTCCCTTTATCAGATGCTTGTTTGGCTCTCCCCGCAGGCCCATTGTCACTACCTTATGGGTACCCTTTTGGAAAAGTCCCTCTGAGAAAAGGAGAACTTCCCCCTATCAAGCATTCTCAGTTATAGGATTGGTTCACAACATAGTTCCTTCTCTCAAGTCTCAACATCTCATTGACCATCCTCAGGGTCAGAAAGCTTTTCCCAATGCTGCCCCTTGGTTATGGAATGGTTTGCCACTCTCGCTCCACTTGCTAGGCACTTCCATCTTATTCAAAACTCATTTAAAAAACGTCTTTCTAATCACATCTGTATGCAAGTGCTCCACCTAACCTGGGATGATGGCGAGCTTTAGGTCCGGATGTAGACCCCTTTTATTTATTCATTTATTTAAGAGTTTTACCAGGAAGGCATGCTGAACAGAGTACCACTCAATTCCAGATGCATCTGGGGGACCCCTAGGCAGTTCTTGAAGCTGTTGACTATTTAGTTATTAGTCATGTTCTATATCGCATGGTATTATGTTGCTAGCTACGGTCTGGAGTCTAAATCCCGATCCAATCATGATGTTATTGAGTCCTGTGCTGCTAACCTTTCCTTCTTTATTGTACACCTGTGCCTTTTTCAAGGCTTAGTACTGTGAGTCTTAACTGTAATTATCTTTATTTCATGGCCTTGTATTATGGATCTTAATTGTCATTTATCTTTATTGCGTCACTGTATGGCTGTATGGATTCTATCTGTACCATGTGCTATGTATGATTCTTTGACTATATTTGTATGTGCCATCTAGATGGCCTGGGTCATGCATTCCTTCAGATCAGTGTTCCTACCCAATTACCAACTAACTAACTCACTTACTAACTAAGTCACTAACTAACCAGCTAACAAACTAATGAAATAAAAGGGGCTATACCACCCATGAGTTACAGTCCTGCCTTGTCACACTTGAAGATGAATGGTATATTCTGAGTCAGCCCATTGTGTATCCCATATATGCTGGATACCTTTAGCCCAGATACAGGGTTTAGAGCCTATTTACATGGATGCTTTGTGCATGTTTCTGCATACACCCAGATTTCATAATTAGGAACAAGAGCAGGCAATGCCGATATCATGGACTCTACCACAATGAACCTGAATTGATATTCCTGGAGTGGATAGTCTGAATTTTTGAGGCTCTGAGTTATGTGCACATCTCACAGTGAGATGCATGACTGAGCTCTTCTAAAGCTTTTATGAGTCAGTGCAATCAGTGAGTGTATCATCTGCACTGAAATTGGCACTTTAGAAAACCAAAGGGAAGCAACTTGTCAAACCTCTGTGCAGCAACCAAGCCAATTTAATTGAAAAATATTTAGAAATAATATGTCATATGGTAATTAGAAGTTCTACAGCTAGCACAGAGTGTAAAAGCAAGGTTTGATCCCTGCCTATACTTTCTGACATGTATTTTCTTTTTCAAATCTGAGGCACTTGTGAATTATAATTGAACAATCAAGCATCACAACCTATAACCTGGAAATGGTCCAGCCATATTGTACACAATTTAGCAAATTATTATACTCTGCAGCATATTAAATCTCAATGTCCCTTGGTCACAAAAGTACCCATATACAAGATATTCCACTGATTGGCATGGGCACAGTGGTGTATGTAGCATAACCAGCTAATCACTCAGTGATGCACTTAAAGTTATGTACTAGTTGTGAATATAGCAGTGGCCATGCTCACAGGCTGTTGGCCATGCTGTATCTATCTGGCACAGGGCTAATTCTGTTAGCGTCATGCTAAGCCTTGAATATGGTGCCCTATGTAAATGATATTGAATGTGGATGCCTATGGTGTTCTCAAGTGGAAATGGAAGGGTTTATTCTACTGTCAAATTGAAAGATTACGCCTTTGCTCCTGGGAGCCTTATTTTGTGGCTGGCGTGCTAATTGCCAAAATAGGTCATTTGTATATCATTATGTAGCCATTATCAGCTCTGCAGAATGCCTATGTGCACAGATGTGCTGAGGCATTCTGCTTGGTCACCTCTATCCCTGAGTAAATGTTAACATCCCTGGAAGTCAGATGGCCCATTGGCACAGTCAGTCCTTATCCCACCATCCCAATGGGGGTGGGATTTACAGCAGCTTGAGGAAACTAAGGAGTAAATCCCCCTGCCCATGCTCCATGATGATTAACATTTGGCCTGATGACAGTATATCTGCCAGCAAGAAGTGCAAAAACACCATTAAAACAAACTCTGACCACAGCCGATAGGGTTACAGTTGAGGAATTTGGAGTAAAAATATTGAAAATTACCAAAGCTGTGAGGATGCATTCACAAAATTCAATGTAGGCTCATACCTTTGTTGTTTTTTAATATTTTTACACCAAATTTTCAACATAGCCTTCTTATGACCCCACCTCATGAACACTGCATGAACATGGGCCTATCTTCCCATACTTAATTTTTCCTTTTGTTTTGTAACTGCGCAACCCCCCCCGACAGGCTGCCGCTAGTTGCTGACCCCCGATGCATCTGTGTGGTTATAAATCTAATCCCTACTCTCACTTCTCCACTAGGATCCCTGCCCCGCTGTTCCAGATTGGCTCCAAGGGCAGCACTCAACGGCCACACCTACAGCTGCCGCCAGCAGTGCTCAAGCCCAAATCTACCTGCCCTCCTGGATCTCCACCACGGATTCTAGCTAAAGGTACAGACACCTGGCTCAGTCACTGCACTTAACCACTGATTGGTGCAGCATTTTTGCCATGGACTCCTGATTGGTCTGCACTTGCTTCTTGGCCGCACTGATTGGAGCGCCTAGCCTGCCTGCTTTTTTGGCTATTTCTCACTGCTTGATCTCTATCTACTTCCTGGTCTTGGGGTATTTTGGAGGGGAATCTGGACTATGGAGCAAAATGAATGTAATGATTGTTGAAAATACTGCTTACTTTGTCTGTGATATGCTTGTGTAGTTAACCTGGGGTTATTATTCAGAATTAGTTAGCGTTAGCCTAGTTACACCACTAGCATGTTTGTGAGGGGTTTACATTGCATTTTTTGATATAGCCAGCCTGTACTTCTGTTGAGATTTCCCTAACACTATTTCTAAAAAGGGCTGTCACTTATCTCTCCCCCCCAATTTTCTGCCTGCCTCCCTCCTCTTTCCTCTGAGTTCACTGACCATGAACTCACACCCCACCCCCTACTCTATTTCCATTCTCCTACATGCCACCTCGGCCTAAGCCTTTCTTTGTTTTCAATTATCCCCCTTCCCTGCCTATCTTCCCATACTTACTTTTTCCCTTTGTTTTGTAACTGTGCACCCCCCGACAGGCTACCGCCAGTTGCTCAACCCCCTCTCCATGCATCTGTGTGTTTATAAATCTAATCCCTACTCTCTCCTCCACTAAGATCCCTGCCCCGCTGTGCCAGATTGGCTCCAAGGGCAGCACTCAGTGGCCGCACCTATGGCCGGCGCCAATGGTGCTCAAGCCCAAATCTATCTGCCCTCCTGAAACTCCACCATGGATCCCAGCTAAAGGTACAGCTGCCTGGCTCAGCAACTGTGCTTAACTGCTGATTGGTGTGGCATTTTTGCCATGGATTCCTGATTGTTCTGCACCAGCTTCTTGGCCACACTGATTGGAGCTCCTGGCCTGCCTGCTTTTTTGGCTATTTCTCACTGCTCGCTTTCTATCTACTTCTTGGTTTGGGGGTAATTTTTCCCACTCCCCCACCGTGTCCCAGGCATCCATTAAATGCACCCTCGCCCCTCCTTCTGAGTGGGACTACCACTCCTATTGATGCTAGCCATCCTCTACTAGCCCTGCTCAACCATCCTTATGAGTGCCTCACTCCCCCAGTGTGGTCTGTTCTACAACCTTGGCCATAGCCACTATCTCTTACCCACCTTCTACTGGGACTCTGAACTACTGAGCTCCTCAATGACCCAGTACCTAGACATCACACCTCAACTTTACAGCAGTGCATACAATAGGAGAACTAGCACTTTCTTAGTATCAGTCAGCTCTACAGCAGCATGTGCACTAGAGAGAACTAACACTTCCTTAATTTTCACTAGCAAAAGTACCTCTGGCCCCTGCTACAACTTTTTAGTCCTACTATATGCTATTACAACTGCCCAGAGGTTAGCATTCTTGTAAGGTCTGTAATCTGCCCTATACAGTAACTAGGGTTAGCACCTTGGGACACCCAGTGCACCCCTATCTAGCCAGAACCCCTAAGTTGTGCATCTTCTCCTAACAGCTGCTGAGATGGGTTGGCTTCTTAGACTTCACCTCGCCTTGGCACTAATGCCATCCTACAGTTGAACCCAGACTTGGATTATCCTGCGCAAGAGACAGACCCCTTTTTCATCCAGGCCCTATGCTGGCATGAAATGAGTGGCAAAAGTGGTACAAACTCTGAGCTTATCTGCTCTCTCCACTACATGGACACCTTGGTAGATCTAAAAAAGACATGCACCTGCCCTATCCCCATAGCTGCTCTGCTTAACCTTTGACCACATCTTGACTCAACCAGTAGAGCCTCCCTCTTGAGGAAAAAATGGACTAGCTCCCGAACAACTTTCATATGCCATCTTCTCTGCCAACTTGTCCTTCTGCTCCTGCTACTATCTGGGAATGTCCACCCCAACCCTGGACACCCTCCCACTAGAATGCCTAAACAAAAAGGTCAACTCACTATCATCTCCTTAAATATCAACAGTCTACTCTCCAAGTTTACTCAATTCCAGGGATGTGTACAGGTGATTAAACCTGACAGTATAGCACTCACCAAAACCTGGCTTTCTCCTAAGATCCTGGATGTGTCTATCTCCTATGAAGGCTACAACTCCTTCCAGCAAGACAGGACCACCAAAAGAGGGCAGGGTGTCTAGTCTATACCAGATCTGGAATAAAGGTTCAGGTCCTAGACTGCAGCCTTCACACTAAAGAAGTCCAACTTCTGAACCTCAAGTTAAGCCTTGGACCTCAGAACAAAGTCCTGCTGCTCACCACAGTATACATGCCACCTGGGCACCAAACTGCCTGGCTAAACCAAGTCATAGATAACCAGCAGCAGTTAGGCAATCACTGGAAGAAGGTCATTGTAGGTCACTTCAACATTAACTGGCACTCACTGAAGGAAACTAAAGCCAGGGACTGGATATCTAGCCTATTCCTAACCCAGATGGTCACTGTTGACACTCGGTTTAATTACAAAACAGGGAGTAGTTCTCTAATAGACTGGTTACTGTCCACACATCCTGAGCATGTATCTGATGTCACCATCCTGCCTGACAGCCTCAGCGATCACTCCCCAGTGCAGTGCACTTGATCTAACAATTTCTCCAGGAGCCCACCTAAGGTGTCCAAAAATCACTGCCTGAGGTCTGGGCTACTTGACTACTTTAAGCAGTACCTGACATTACTTGACTGGTCTCTGTTGGCAGGAGACATTGATGGGAATGAGGTCCTGAGCTACTTTATAATGATCTTCAACCATGCATGTGATATATTTGCGCCATATAAAACAAGAACAAATCAGGGTCACCTCCAACCCATATCTCTCCAATTCTCTTATTGGACTAAGGAAGAATAGAGATAATCTTTGGCACATTGCAAAATCAGGAGGAACTCCTGCAGCACTCAATGCATACAAGGCAGCCAGAAATGCCTGTACCAAACTCATCTGACAGGCTAAAGCCTCTTACTATAAGGATCTTCTAAGCAGAACCGGGGGCTCTGGAAGAGAATTTTGGAACTCTATTAAATCCCTAATGGGAAAGACCACTAAAGCCTCCCCTGATCTACTTGTTGCTGTGGAGGGACCCCTACAGAAACCCTTTGACATTGCAAATTAGCTCAACAATGCATTCATGGACCTTTCTGGCATACTCCCAAGGTGATAGCCTTAAAGATCTGCATGGTCAACAACACCTGTCTGCCCCAACAAAACCCCCAAGGGATGACATACCACCTTTTTACTTTAGACGTGTCACCAAGCATGAAACCATCAAACACATTACAGGGGTCCTCAGCAAGACCAGGATGGGGGTGGATCTAGTTGATATGAAGCTGGTTGGTCTTCTTCTGAACAAACTGACTGTTCCTCTCACTATGGTGTTTAATGCCTCTCTAAGAACAGGAGTGTTTCCAAGTGTATGAAAGTCAACTATTGTTACACCTGTCTTTAAAGATGTGGGCAAAACTCAAATGTACAACTACAGACATATATCCATCCTACCCCCCCCAAAGTACTTGAAAGAATTGTCTCAGAGCAGCTTACAGAGTATCTTGATAACTATAATATACTCTGCCTGCAGCAGCATGGCTTCCAAAAAAAAGCACTCCACACTCACTGGCCTTGTTGATTACTTATTCCAGCTTTATGATGCCTTAGATAGTGGTCAGGCTGCTGGCTCAGTCTTCACTGACCTTATGAAGGCCTTTGACTCTGCTACTCACAACCTCCTCCTAAGCTGCCTCCTGTCCACAGGTCTACCACAGGACATGGTACTATGGTTTTGTAGCTACCTCTCCAGCAGGTCACAACAAGTTAAAATCGGAGACACCCTATCAGCTGGTAATGAGGTGTCTCTCAGGGTTCCACAAGGCTCTATTCTTGGACCTTTACTTTTCAGCCTTTTCATCAACTCTGCACCAACAGCATGTTCAACACATACCATTCTATATGCTGATGATGCAGTCATATCTGTTGCTGGCAGTGATCACAATTCCATCCTTACCAAACTCCAAAGCAGTTTCCTCAATCTGGAATCCCGGTTCACACAAAACAGACTGCTATTAAACCACAAGAAAACTTTGCTCAGACATAACCATAAGGGTGAAATATTGGACCAAGTAACTAAGTTCAAATACGTAAGCATTACATTTGATGATATACTCACTTTCTCAACCCACATAAACTCTGTAGTCAAGACAGCAAATATAAAGCTTGGGGTCCTCTACCACCACAGGCATTCAATGACACCTGATGCACTCCGACTTGCCACCAGTAGTTCGGTTCTGTCTTCCATTGACTATCGGCTGCCTATCTATAGGGCGGGTACAAAAACTGACCTCAACAGGGTTAGCACACTCCTAAATAAGGCCTGCCAACTGTCATTAAACCTCAACAGCGTTTGGGATGTCAGGTGAGCAGACTGAAACTTTTAACTTAAGGAAACTGTTCAGTTAGATAGAAAAGCTCAGTATCTCAGAACTAAATTTAACCTATGACATCATTACTTTAGAGACCTATTTAGAAAGGTCTCAAATACCACAGGGGCTGAGATAAAATAAAATACCCTCTTGTGGGTTGGAGAACTTTTCAAGAAGAGAAGCGTGGGAATTAGCAGCAGCTATTTGTTCCTGCACATTCCTGGAGCTTATTATAGCTGAAGACAATGATAAATACAAACTTGTATGGGAAGAATTAGAGATAATTAAAAAAAACATTGAACAAGTTAAGTTCTCAACCTGGATTCTAATCTTTTGCTGATAAATTAAAGCTAAAACTTAAAAAATAAGAAGAGGAGCTGATCATTTAAAAACAAATGAAATTGGAAAGGGACGCAAATGATTATAGATTTGGCCATATATTGTTGTGGTCCAGATCAGCACATTCATACAGCAGAGGGTGCTTGAGATCAAAGAAAATAGTTTCTATCGGTGAGGAACCACAAACTAGTAGCAGAAAGGAAATGACATGAAGAACATCACCAACAACAGAAACTGAGGGACAGGACAGCACAAATTCATGGGATCCTAGTAGCTCTAAAAAAAGTAACAAGAAAAAGGCATCAAAAAATGGAAAATGAGGAGGGGCAGGAAAGGAAGGTCGAGATTGAGACCTAAGGAGCAACACCAAGAGACCTTAATGGTGATCAATTTAGCTCAGGTAAAATTAACTGATATATTTATTTATTTATTTATTTATGAGATTTACCAGGAAGGCATACAGAGCAAAATGCTCGATTCCAGATGCGACCTGGGGGCCAAGGCCTGGTGCATTACATAAAAAAATTTGTGCATTACAATAGTAATTAGAATACAGAAAAGTGTACACTTGGAGCCTTAGGTCCAGGAGTTTAAAGACAGGATAGATGTAATAGAACAATACAAATATCAAGTACAAATTGTACAACACATAACAGAATGAGAGACTGATTACATTAACAGGAGCAGCTGGAGGAGAAATGTGCCTTGAGTAGTCGGGATTGATGATAGGGATTTTGTGCATGTCTTATGAGGGCAGGATGGGTGCTCCAGATCTGTGGTATTCTGTAGCTAAAAGCTGCCTGCCCCTTGGTAGTGTGCATAAATGGGATGTGGAGTAGTCTTGGGTCCATGTCTCTTAGGGAGTATGCAGGTGGAGGTTGTTGGGAGAGGGTAGATGCCAGGTAGGGAGGGAGGGGGAGAGAGAGAGAGGCCAGTATTTGGCAGCAAACCTGGCGCAGTTTATTAAACGCTGATCGTGGAGAGATGGCAGGGTTAAAGAGCTGTATAAAATGCAGTGGTGGGTGGATTGCGGGCAGTCAAGGATGAAACGACAGAAAGAGTGGAATATGTGGTGGAATTTTTATATATCCTAAAGTATAATACCTTTATGTTTTAAAGCTTATTGTACCAGAGCTTATAACTGTTATATGTGATTATAGCCATATAGATATGTTGCTTCTCATATGCTCTAAAACTATCTGTTTTGTTATAGCCATATAGCCATGTTGCCTTTCATATGCTTTAAAACTATCTGCTTTGTAAAACAGCCATAATGAATGTGCAGTTCTGTGCTAACTAAAACAAAGGAGGTTGTTTGACTAAGATAAGAAAACCTTGAAAAATTAAATAAAGTAAAATACAGCTGGTTGTAACTAAGATAAAGGGGAGACACATAGTAAGTATAAAAAAAACAACTCCTTATACGGAAAGTGCTGAATCTAAGGTTTTTGCTAAAGATAAGAAAAAGCTGTTGTTAAGCATGAGATCACTGTTAGACTGTGAAACTAAAAAAGGTATATAAGCCTCTGTGAACAATAATCGAGGAGCTCTTGCCTTTAGCCGAGGCTCCCACACGTGTGTACAGACAATAAACTGAGTTTATTGGAATAACCATTAGGTGTGGTTATTGAGTATATAGAATTTAAGGTAAAGTATAGACAGTAAAGAGAATCTGCGACCACAGTTTTTGGCGTAGTCGGCAGGATGGCTACAGCCTCTCCGTGTTGCGCCCGTGATCGGACTACCTAGTCCGGGCACAGGGAAGGTGCCCTGTGTTTAGTCCCATCACTTGTGTGGCGCCTAGGGATTGGTGACAGCCATCATTTACTGTCTTAGGTGCTAGGGTGGCACCGAAAGTGCTAGGTTGGCACTTAGCGTCAGGGGCGTCCAAATAAGAGAAGTGTTAGGTGGGCGCCGCGCAAGAGATAGGCGCCAGTAAACGGGACCAAAATGGAAAATATGGGGGACCTCTACCAGATGGATCTCAAGCTAGTACTGTTAAGAGATTTCTTTTTTTGTTTTGTTTTTAAACAGCAACCCAGAGCTCTGGAAAAAGACTTGGTTTGGCAGGTTACTAAAATGGCCAAAAGAAAACATTCAAAAGAGTTAATAGCTGCAGTGTTTGAAAATTATCATAAAGGTCCTGCAGTCAGTTTTCTTACTCAGACTTGTGTATCTAAAAAAAAAAAAAAAAATACCTTGGCATCGGGTAAGTCTGAATTTTTTATTCAAAGTTGTTTTATGTCTGTCTGTTTTATTTCTGTAATACGTATACTAAACAAGATAATGCTCAGTCTTTCTTGTACATATTTTGTAGCTTATATCTGTGTTCTGTAATTATGTTCTGTTGTCAAGGTTGAGAGATAGGATTGACTGCCTTCAGTGCAAAACATGTTACAGTAAAAAAAAAAAAATAAAAAAGCTTCCTTGCCTCATAGCTGACTGTTTTAATTGGCTTTATTTTAATAAAACATTTGTGCTGCCTAGACAGGGTCATTAAAGAACTTTTGTATGTAGTTGCTGGTTAAAGCAGGTGGTGTTAAAGGTAAAGAGATATGGCGTCATAAATTGCAATGTGCAGAAAGAGTTGTGTTTGCAAGCAGCGTGCCAAGCCACTGCTAGGTAAAAATGTAATGTGTTAACAGCTATAAATGGCTTTATCATACTTCTAGTTAAAACCAGAAACTTTTGCAAAATGGCAGAGTGCAGATTTTGGCTATGCGCCAAAAGGTGTAACCATGTTATACTAGATGTGTTCACTTACAGATAGTATGTTGTGCTGTGTTTTAAAGGTGTTGAAAGGAGTTATTAAAATGTGTTTAAAAGTGTTTTGTTCTGAAAAGATTTGGCATGGCGATATGTATAAATGTGTTGGTTTAAAATTGTCAGTGTTACAAGACAGGGGGAAGTAGCACATATATCTAAAACACGTACAGTTTTCTAATAAAGCTATGGGCATTACCTCAGCAAATTGGTGTGAAACAATGTCAGTCTTATTTGTGTTAAGTATTTCTTTTTGTGTATGTGTATGTGTGTGTACTGTCTTGGCCAGCAGTTTTATTGTAAAAATATTTAATATCAGTAGTGTTCAAGGACACTACAAAATAACCAGGTTTAAATCGACCTTGCATGCACACTGTGACCTTTTGCATGTTATTTGACCTTCTTGTGTTTCAACATTTTATGTTACTACCAGTTCAAACTTGATGTGTATTCCATGCCTAAAGCACAACTTTTCACACAAAATGTATGTTTTCATAAAAGCACACCAAGAGTGAACCATGTAATTTGACTTTTTATTGCAAAACTAGTATTCTAAGTAAAGAGGAACAAACTTTTCTTCTCCTCTCATGGCTTCTGACTTGCAGCCAACACAGGCAATACTCCAGCTGGAAGGGGAGAATTATTCATCATCTCCCCATATTTTTATTATATATATATAGTACGCTTTTAAAAAATAGACTATTACAGCTGTTTTTGAGAGTCTACCATCTACAGTTAAAAAACAATGGTTTTGGTTTTTATGTGTGACCATGGTGTAATCATTTTTTTTTTTTTGTCTTTTTAAAATGCATTCTAAAAAATACGTACGTACGGTATTACCATCAATCTGGATTTTTTATAAACTCAGCTGACATTTTGTCATGCTTAGGATAAGGGAACCCAGGGAGGCTTGGCTTCTTTTATCCTATGAAAATAATCTTGTTTTATTTTTAAACTGGTGTGTGTTTGTTTTTGTTGTTTGTCTGTGTTTCTTCTCTTTCTTCTAGAGAAAAAGAAGTTCCCCATCTTTATAGTAAGGTATAAAACCTACTAAACTAATTGTAATATTATCTTGTTATAATTTAAAGTGTAGTAGGTGGAAATCATGTCACCATCCACAGCTAACCTTTTTATTACTACAGTATTCGAGCTGTCTCTTCCACCAGTAGGAGCTTGGGGGGAAGGGGTAAGCTACCCTTCCTCTATCCCTTCCAGTGTAATACCCACAAAGGTTGCAAGGTACATCACTGTTCCCCTAAAGGGGTAAATAAGAAAAATATGTATTTGCCAATAATTGTTTCTTATTTACAGGTTTTAAAAAAGACCCAAGGTATTTTAACAGCATAACCCAGCCCAAGCCCTTCTGTTTTTCTAGTGCAAACAGTTAAATCTCACACCTATTATTGGTACAAGGGTTTCTGCCCTCAGCAAATAATCAGTTACGCTGGAGAGTAGAGTTGTGTATGTATGTCCACACATATTCATTCTTTTGATTGTCTTTTCAGCATTCTTATCCTGTTAAAACAAATGCAAAGCAACTTTTGTCATTGCCTTACAGCAATAAATGCATTTTTTTTTCAACCAGTAAATTCACAGTACTCTAACATTTCTGGATTTTAAGCTAAGTTTACAGTCTATATGTGTTGTTTAAAATGTATTTTATGCATTATGCATTATGCTCAATACTAAAATTGTTCTATTACAAACATGCTTATGTTTCATGTTTATGTTATATTTTGATATACATCTTGCTACACTGTATCATGTGTGTGTTCAAAAAGTGCTCCACATGTATAATGTTTTAATGCTCATAACCAAACCTAAATACTGGGACCAGCATTGCTGACCCACCCCTACAATATGTTCCAAAGCAAAACCAAAAGTAAAATTAATGCTCTGCTTGTCTTATTACTCACAGGTACCCTAAAAAATAAGTGCACTCTATGCAGGTTTTGTCATTTTAAATTTTAACAATTATAACATGCACAATTTACATTGTACTCCAAAGCTATGCTTCAAGCCTTATCTCACTCAGTACTTTAAAGTATGTCACTATACAGGGTAAAAAAAAAAAAAAGTAGACCTTTTCACGTGTCACAGGTGCAATAGGCACTGTTATTAAATTGGCATAGACCAACCACATATGTATTTGTCCCACTGATTGCATTGTATAAAAGGCATATTGTTATGAACAATATGTTTAAAGCGTGTAACTGCATTAAGCAGGTTAACAAAAAAAAAAGAAAGAGGAGACCATTATGGTTTTCCAAAGAGGTAGCAAAAAAAAAAAAGACAAAAAAAAGGGACAGTGAGACTAAAGGGGAAAAATGGGAGTCGCGTAAAAAATGACAACAGTAAAGCTGACATGTTGAACAGGTGTTTCTGCTCAGTCTTTACTGAAAAAGAGGGGGGTAATGGGTCTAAAGAGAGTACAAGGGGTAAAAATGGTGCAGAAATAAAATGCATCACAAGTCCTATAAAGACAAGTTAAAAAAACTAAACATGTACTCCCTAAAGGAGAGGAGGAAGAGAAAAAATATCATAAAAGACATACAAGTATCTTACAGGGAAAAACAGAGTGCAAAAAAACACTATTTTTAAGCAAAAAAAAAGTTCCAGGACTAGAGGGCATAAAATAAAGTTGGAGGGAGGACGATTCAGAGAAAACATAAAAAAAAATTTCTTCACAGAACGTGTGGTGGACAAGTAAAACACCCTGCCAGAAAAAGTGGTGGGGGTTAAAACAATCACGGGATTTAAAAATGCATAAAATAGACATAAAAAAATTCTAGAGGTCAGGGGTAAGGAAAAACAGACTTGTAAAAAAACAAACTAAACTTACAAGCTCAAATGGGTAGACTGAGTGGGCCACTTATCTGCCGACACTGTTTATGTATCTATGTATTGTAACATTACAAGATTTTATAACTCAGGCCTGCTTGCAACATACAGGGAAATAATGTTCATCACTGTCATAACTGCTTCTGTAATTTAAAAGCAGGAGGTAACCATAACATTGTCATAATTTACAGATAGTCAAATGGTATAACTAAACCTTGGCCTGCACCCCAGGTGTGCGGCTAATGTCCCATTTTTTATTTTTTCTCTTTCTAATTGCCAAAATTTAGGCTCTGTCACACCACTCTTTACAAAACAAAAAGTAAATGGTTTAAAAGATTGTTATTTATGTGTTTTTAACTCAGTGTCTAACACACTTTGCAAGTTTGCAGGTTTCCAAGGTGTGGCACACATAAGATCTCCACGTTCAACAGCAGTAATACTTTCATCTAAGTTGCCAAGACCTTCATCTTTTCCACAAAAAAAAAACAACTGCCACAGTTTTGATGTTATCACCATCTTTGTGCCTGACTAGTTTCTTATAAGGACTATTGCATAAATCCAGTTATTACTACACTCTGCAAGTGTAATGTTTTCAGCAAAATTACACCTATTTGTAAAACTTTAAATCAACTGAAAAGGTCCAGTCAGTTCAGACTCTGCAATCAAGCTTATTGTTTCTGCTTACTATAAAGTTAAGTCTGGGGAAGGGGCACTCCCCTAACTCCAGCGAGAAGATTCTGCTTCAATTGACCTTCAAGCAATACATCCATTTTCTTCACTGCCGCTTGTTCCAGACATGGCTGGTACTTTCTACAACCCTATTGCTCTAATATGGACTATGTTCTTAATGGTTTATTGTCAATTGTTACCTTTTTATGGACTGTTAATCTTTATGCTGGGGTGTAATCAACTACGACAAAACAAATGCCATGCCAGTGTGTGTGTGTGTGTGTGTGGCTATCCCATTAAGGACTCAATGCACCCCTGGCCAGTGTGTCTACCACTCAGCCATCCAGCAGCTAGCCACAAAATGAACACTAACTTTTCTACTATGCTGGTGTTTTGTTTTTAAATTACTGTCTGCATTGCCCCATATGCCTTGTGGGGTTACCACCATTCTGCAAATGACATTTTCATCTGTACTATAACTACATCAACCTGTGGATACTTATATAAACTTATAAACTGTTAATTTCATGGACTGTTATGTTTTATAAGGACTTATCTGTCAAAAGACATTATCAATAAATTCTTCAATCAAGCTCCAAGGGTGTGCCACCTCAACACAAGGTAGCATCTACCTTATTCACTCTCAAAGTAAATTCCATAAACTCTTTTCATCAACAAAATTGTTATGTTATATGTGGTGTCACGTGTTAGCATTTTTCTCACACATTTCAATTGTGGTGTTGACATCCTTCAATTCTGTATTATGTTTTATAAACTCACCACTGTGTTTCCATCTGTAACTCCATGCCTTAACTATCTGTATGCACAAAACCAGTTTTAAATCATATAAATAAAAGGGGTGGTTAGTTGATACAGAGTATCAAAAGGGGAGTGTGGTGGAATTTTATATATCCTAAAGTATAATACCTTTATGTTCTAAAGCTTATTGTACCAGAGCTTATAACTGTTATATGTGATTATAGCTATATAGATATATTGCTTCTCATATGCTCTAAAACTATCTGTTTTGTTATAGCCATATAGCCATGTTGCCTTTCATATGCTTTAAAACTATCTGCTTTGTAAAACAGCCATAATGAATGTGCAGTTCTGTGCTAACTAAAACAAAGGAGGTTGTTTGACTAAGATAAGAAAACCTTGAAAAATTAAATAAAGTAAAATACAGCTGGTTGTAACTAAGATAAAGGGGAGACACATAGTAAGTATAAAAAAAACAACTCCTTATACAAAAAGTGCTAAATCTAAGGTTTTTGCTAAAGATAAAAAAAAGCTGTTGTTAAGCATGAGATCACTGTTAGACTGTAAAACTAAAAAAGGTATATAAGCCTCTGTGAACAATAATCGAGGAGCTCTTGCCTTTAGCCGAGGCTCCCACACATGTGTGTACAGACAATAAACTGAGTTTATTGGAATAACCATTGGGTGTGGTTATTAAGTATATAAAATTTAAGGTAAAGTATAGACAGTAAAGAGAATCTGCGACCACAAATAAGGTGTCTAGACTTGCCAGGGCAGACGCAGGAGCGATAGTGTATACAATGTCGCCATAATCAAGTACGGGAACTATCATTTTTTGGACTATAGCATGCTTCGCTTGAGTGGGGAGGCTGTTTTTGTTACGATAACATGCACCCAGTTTTGGGAGCAGCCTCTTGTGCAGGGATTCAATGTGAGAGGCAAAATATAGGTGCTGATCAAGCCAGATGCCTAGATATCTATAGCTAGTGCATTGCTCCAGGGTAGACTCGTCCAGGGTTACGAACGGTGGGCAGGGGGGTTGGTGGGAGAGTCTTTGTTGGGAGCCAAACATGACCGATGCAGTTTTTTGGGGGTTTAGAAACAACTGATTTGACCTAAACCAGTGCTGGGTGGCAGAGAAGTCCTCCTGAAGGAAAGATGCCACTCTGCTAGTAGAGGGGCCGGAAGCGTACAGGACGGTGTCGTCCGCATACATTTGGATGGAAGAATGGGAGCAGGCAGAGGGGAGGTTGTTTAGAAAAATGGAGAATAGTAATGGACCAAGGACTGAGCCTTGGGGGACACCTGATATGACTGGAAGGGGGTTTGAGGTGTGTGATGCAATTCTGACAGCTTGCTTTCTGCCCACAAGGTAGTCTTGGAACCACTCTATTGCTGGGGGTGCAAGCCCAGCTGCGGTAAGCTTGGAGCAGAGCAGGGGGTGAGAGACGGTATCGAAGGCCTTTGCTAGGTCAATAAAAATAGCCGAGGTGATATGACCTTTATCGATACCGGTGAGAATGTCCCCAGAAACTCGAAGTAGGGAGGTGATAGTAGAGTGTTTTTTGCAGAAGCCGGATTGGAAAGGCATAAAAAAGGAGGAGGCATCTAAGTATGGAGTCAGTTCTGACAGGACAAGTCGCTCCTGGAGCTTGGCTAGAATAGGGAGTAGGGAAATGGGTCTGTAGTTTCCTGGGGAGGAGGGGTCACTGCCTTTTGGGAGAGGAATAACAGTGGCCAGTTTCCATGCCGCTGGTAACTTGCCCAGTAAAAAGGAGAGGTTGATAAGAAATATCACTGCTCCAAAAGGGTTTAAACTTTGCCCCATCTAGAGACTCTGACCGATTTAAGACTCAGGTGGACTTTTTCCAATGTTTTAGAAAAATCAGACTGAGGGAATTCTATGGCAAGCAGAAACCTGCAGCAATGGGGTTTAATGTGGTAATGGAGAAAGGGGAAGGTGATATTTTCAGTATGGGAAAAACAAATGCAGTAGATCCTGAAATGGTTAAGTTACTGTTGGAGCTGGACAATCCTGTTGCAGATGTTGATAATAATGAATCAAGTAATCCTGTAGAAAGTGATATGGAATGTGATATACTTGCCCTTGGAAGTTTATTAACATCAGGAGAAAGGGAGGAAAACTATACAGTAGAAGGGGAGAAAAATGATTCTGTGAATACTGAAAGAAAAAAATGTTTTAAAGTGCCTTACCAGTTTTCCCCTACAGTAACAATTCTGTGATTAAAAATTATGAGCCTGTGGTACTAAGGGAAGTAGATCTGGTTCTGAAAAATAAAGTTCAGAATAAGGACAATTTTACAATATTTGAAAGAAAAGCATTAAAGGAATTACCTGATTATCCAATTGTTATAAAACAGACATATAAAGGAGGAAATATTGTAGTAATGGACAACAAGAATTATGAAAAAAATGTAATGGATATAATCAACAACACAAATGTGTACAAGAAATTGTCCAAAAATCCTACTGACATGGATAAAAAAGATCTTCTCAGACTCTTAGAATGGGGAAAACATTCAGGTCAAATTAGTGAAGATGAAATAAAATTCATTTTTAATCATACACCCACCTTACCTACACTGTATACCCTCTGAAAAATTCATAAAGACCTACAGAACCCATCAGGATGTCCAATAGTCTCAGGGGTTGGATCATTAACAGACGATTTAAATCAATTCATTTATTTTTTTCTTAAAAAGTGTCTTCAAGAAGTTAAATCATACCTCAGGGACACCATGGACATCCTAGATAAAACACAAAATTTAGACTGGGAACCAGAAAATTACTGGTTATACATATATGTGGAGTCTTTATATACTAGTATAAGGCATGAGGGTGGTATACAAGCTTGTTCATAGTTTTTGAAAAACAACCCTAAGTACTGTGACTTCCCTATTGAGTTCATATTGACAGCACTTGATTTTGTATTGACACATAATTATTTTGAATTCAATGGAGAATGTTATTTACAGTTGGAGGGTACTGCAATGGGGGTAGCAATGGCCCCCAGTTATGCAAATCTCTTCTTTGGTTACTGGAAACAAACTTCCATCTTCGAAGATTCTGTAAATCCATACATTAAAAATATCAAGAGATGGGATTGTTTTATCGACAACATACTTTGTGTCTGGCAGGGCCCAGAAGAGGAAACTGAGTTATTTATGAAATGGATGAATGAGAATAACAACATGAATTTGAAGTTTTCCCACAGCTACAGTAGGAAAGAAATAAACTTTCTTGATGTAACATTATTCATAGATAGTAACAACAAAATTCTAACTAAAACTTTCCAGAAGGAAACAGCAACAAACAGTTTGCTTAGAGCTGATAGTTCCCACTCCAGGTCACTAGTTAACTCTATTCCCTATAGCCAATTTTTAAGACTTAGGAGAAATTTTTCGAGGGACGAAGATTTTGAAAAGCAAACGGATGAGATGGTGAGGAGGTTTGAGGTGAGGGGGTACAAAAAGGAAATCTTGTTGGGAGCAAAAGAAAAGGCAAAATCACAATTAAGAAAGAATCTACTTTAACAAAAAAGTAAAACTATTGAAAAAGAAGTTAATATTCCAGTTACATTTGTGACCCAATACAGCAATCAGGCTGGTGAAAGTGGGGCTATAGTGAAAAAATGTTGGCCCTTGCTCCTTGATGACCCCGTACTGGTTCAGGAATTAGGTAAAAGCCCAATAATTACCTTTTCAAAAGCTGATAGTCTGAAGTACAAACTTGTTAGGAGCAGATATACCACACCACCAACATCAGAGCACAGAATGTGGCTGCTCCCTTCACTCATTAGTACATACAAATGTGGCAGGTGCAATATCTGTGACTACTGTTGCCCGGAAAAAACTTTAGAAATAGATGGCTACAGTGGAAAAGTAGAGATACGTTCCTTTCTGAATTGTAATAGCACCTATGTAGTGTATTCTCTATGGTGCCCTTGTGGCTTACTTTATATTGGAAGAACTATTAGACCATTAAAACAGCGAGTACAAGAACATATAAGGAACATTAAGGCAGAAGCTTATGGCAAACCACTAGTGGGTCACTACATGGAGACACACAATAGTAGACCTGATGGTACGAAATTTATGGCTATTGAACAGGTTGAGAGGAATCCACGTGGAGGTGATAGACTTAATAAACTCCGACAAAGAGAGAGTTTTTGGATCTTCACCCTAAATAGTATTCAACCACATGGGTTAAATAAAGAATGGGATCTTAAACCATTCTTAAAATGAAACAGGAACAGGCAACAATACATGAGTTTAATGTTTTTCTATTTTTCCTTTCCCTAGTTCATGCTCTGGAATCTTAAGAGGTTGATCCACCTACAAAATGGAACAGAAAGGCAAAGGGTGTGATCACTATTCCTGAAACTTTCCGGCTGCAGTTTGAACAGAGAAATTTGATTTTGAACTTCAAAAAGTAAGACTGTTCTTAATTCTCAGAATGCTGATTGTTGCTTCTGTCAGTTTTGACACCAGTTGTGTAACACTATGGTTGATTATTATACATTCTGGTGATATGAATTTTCAGAAAGTGTTAAAAACATGTTCTATTACAATCAAACAAGTCACTAGATAGTATTAAGCTCAATCTAAGCTGCTACAAAATTAACCATTTCTAGTGAGATTGATATAAAAGTTTAAAAATTCATTTTGAAAAACAAAATTAATCTCTTATCAGTTTCTAAATTTACTGTTTAAATGGTTTAATAGTCTTATCAGCAAGCTTCTTTGAACTTTTTCATCCTTTTTTCTTTTGTAAACTTTTTTCGTATATTTTTTGAAACTTATGACAAATGTTGATTTTGTAACTGAATATAGTTAAGTAATTGTGATCAAAGGTAATTGATTGTCTATTTAAATGTTAAAACACTGTGAGACCCACCAGAGCCACTGAAAGTAAAGAAAAGTTCTGCCAGTTAACCAATAGGGGCGGTCGATGTCTGGCACTATAAAAGAAAATGTCTCAAAGCACCATCCATCCCCTGAAGAAGACCACACATGTGGTTGAAGCACTGGGACTGAATGTGTTTTGTTGTTAGATGCACTAACATTTAGTTGCAGATTCAAATCTAAGGAGCAGCACTATTGTGAATCTAGGCACCTTGAAAATAAAAACCTTCATGTTCATTTGAGAAAAAAGAGGTTGGTGCTTCATTTAGGATTCACAGAGCACTACGAGTGCAGAGCCTTTTTTGGATTTTGTCAATTATCATTAGGGGCTGCTCACGACACCCACGCCTGCTGTCTCTACACCAAATCTTGCTGGCTGCCACTCCATCTTAGAGCTCAATGCCAAACCTGTCTACTCCTAAAAAAAGTACTTCTGGGGCTTACATCACCCTCTCTGGGCTGCCTCTTTAAGCCGGCTGCTCCAATGAAATCAACTAGAAGTGCGGCAACTGATAGGCTGGTGATTCCCTTCAAAAGGATTAAATTTGCCCAGAATTCCATCCTGTACCAAAGACCGAAATGGTACAATGAGCTACCAGCTAACCTTACTGATACACCCAAGATTAGTACCATCAAAGCTGGACTCAGGTCCCTTCTGGACACTACAAAGACCTGTGCCTGCTTGCACTAATGTGGCAGGTCCTCAGCCTCCCAGCTTACCTATCTGCTTTTTTCCCTCCCCCCCCTTTTTCACTTCCTATTACTTGATATCACCCCTATACTGTTATTACATCCTACATTTCACCTCCCCCAAAACACCCTCTTTTTATTTTGTCCTCTATCCCCTCTCTGCATCCCCCCACTAGACAATGCCAACTTTCGTCTGACCACACTTCCTTCCCCTGAAAATGCCATTCCTGGCTGATCCTCTCCTCTCCTTCCTGTCTTAGGTTGACCCACCCCGTAGGGAGCTCCTTTGCAGAGTCCTACCAACCTTATCATATTAAACCTCCTTTAATATGCTTATTAGTTCGTTATAAATAGACGCCTGTGTAACTGTTTTCCTGTCTTTTTCTTCTGTATACTCTGTTTTATTTGTAATGCTTTTGTTCAACACTGATGTGGAACCTTTGGAAATGAGTCCTCGACTCAAAGGTATTTAATTCCAAACTGAACTAAATCAATAAATCAATAAAATAAAAATGTTTAACTCCTGCCCGAAAGGTGATTTTGCACAGGGACCACAGATCTGCCTAAGGACAGTGCCATTGTTCATGAGGTGCAGTCTCAAAGAAGGCATTTTTGAAATGTGGGCCAAAAATATGCAGAAATGGCCAGGTCATGCCCTAAGTTCAAAACCCATTTGAAATACATTAAATGGCATACCTGTTTCTTCAGTTCACGGTCCAGCTTTGAAGAGTGAAGACGTGTCTATGCTCCAGAGAGATTTACAGCATTGGACCCTCAATGGGTACATAAGGGCTTGGGGTGGTGGGGTGGTGGGTGCTGAGTGGGAGGGTCAGGTGGGGGGTCAGAAACAGTGCAAAAGACTTTGATGGAAGGTTTTCTTTTTACAGGTTAGAAAAAAAAACTGGACCGAGGATACTCGATCGTGACACTGGGGGACTGGGCACCCCCAGGGTAACTGTTATGTTTCTGGGGGTGAGAGGGAGGGTCAGTGGGCAAGAAAATATATGTATAAAAAAGGACCGCATCATGGGAGAGAGTGATCACAACATTGGGGATTGGGCAAATCCAGTGTCATTGCTATACTTCCGGGGTAGTGGTGGTGGGTTCTGAGAGGGAGGGTAGGGTGGGGAGAATTTTATAATAAGAAAGTAGAAAATTAAAATAGGCAGTCATGGTGGAACATGGCCCACTCTGCTGTGACGAAGATGGCTGCCACACTAATCTGCACATGCGCTAATGGTTGTGCATGTGCACTTGCAGTAGAGTGCAGCAGCCATCTTGGACATGGCAGAGTGTCCCATGTTCTGCCATTACCTCTTTTTTTTAAATAAGTGATATCCCCCCACATGATCCTCCCTCTGAGCACTCACCCCCGCAACTCCCCCAGAAGCATAAGGGTGACACTGGGGGTGCCCAATCCCCCAGTGTCACAATCAGAACTGCCGTAAAAAATAGTGCAGTACGAGTGGAGTGCTCCACAGATGTGGCGGCGACTTTGGTGCAACTCCAACATGTTGTTCATTCACAAAGAATGCAAGGAATGCAGGGTCCATTTCTGAAAGCAAGAGGCCTGCAGGGCTCCGCCCACTGCAAAATATAGCCTTGCTCTGTTGATTGTTCACTATACATAGCGAGCAAGTAGGAAGCGTTTTCACTGTGTAGCAGGTGGCCAGCTACGGAAGGAGGGCAGGTTTGTACAGGTCCCCTTTCTTATGACAGTAAGATGCATGGAAGAACTGGGTGCTGGGGGGGAGGAGGGTGGTTGGTGGGTGCTGCCAGCCAGGAGGAAGGATTGGTTTTCATTAAGTTCAAAGGAGCGCTTAGATGATGGCCAGCTGGGAAGGCAGGCAGGTGGTTCTGCTCACCCATCATGGGAGTTTTCCAACTTAAAATATGAAATTATGGGTGCTGTGGGAGGAGGGTGGGATTGAGTTACTAACAGAGGGTGGGGGCTTCCATTTAAGGATTTGGGCTGAGGTGAGGAAGGGGGTGCTGTTTCTTTATCTTTTAATAGTATTTCCCAAATAGGTCAGGGGTTGACTACTGCCATTGTTCATCCTTTAGATCTGAATAATGAATAGAGCATTATTCACGGTAGTCAGCACATAGTAATCATTACTTGCACACCCCTAATAAAACTAGCCAAACTCAGAAGAACAGAAGGGGTATAGTGATGGAGAGAACAGTAAATAACACAGAAAAGAGAGGAATTGCAGATGATGAAAATTTTATTGTTAGCTCCTGTTGAGCAAATCATTTGTATGTTTTTTTTGAGGGGGGGTATGGTGCTCTAATGGACAGTTTTCAGGAAACTGAATCTGAATGAGCTGAGTATTGCTTTGTTTACAAGTGGAACGTGAACTGGAGCTGTGGGAAAAAAGTGCCCCCCACCACACTGCATCTGATAAGCTCCTACCCATAAACTCCTAATAATGGTTGATATCTGAGCAATTAGCTGTAATGTGCATGGGCTCAATTTCCCTGTTAAAGAAAAAATGCATTAGCCCATCTCAGAAGCCTACGAGTTGAAAAGGCCCTCCTGCAAGAGATCCAGTTAACTGAGCCCCGAAGCTATAAAACTAAAATGAGAGTGGGTAGGTACAGAGTTTCATAGTGTTGCAGTGACCAAAAAAGGTGGGGGTATGGTTGTACAAAAGTCTAAGGCAGACTGTGCAGCACACATCTCGAGATACAGAGAGTCGATGGATCTTGACAGAGCTCGCCACACCTGAGGGCCCCCTGATGCTGGCTAACCTATATGGGCCTAATATAGATTTCCCAGATTTTTACCATAGATTTAGCCAGGCATTGAGTCAGGTCTCCAATACCCCAATGCCCACTGTAGTGAGAAGAGACTTTAAAGTCACCATGGAAGCAGGTGTGGACAGGAGTCCATGAATGCCAGAGCCATACGCAAGGGCGAGGGCATTTTTTGAAGAAAGTCTTAAAGAACATCATTTTGTAGATGTGTGGTTTGTGCTAGGGGTGTGCAAGTACCATATTATTGTTCTATGTGATAATGACGAGCGCCGAACAGGGACCCGCATTATCGTGACGTCAGGGCAGCAAAAACAAGTTCTCCACCCTGACAACCTTGGCGCACGGAGGAACGGCACTGGGGACTTGGTCCTATTGCCCTGCACCCCCCTACTTAAGGATTCTCAACTCCAGGGGTGTACATGTTGTGGGGGGCAAAAGCAAAAAAAAAACAAGTTTCAGGCGGGGTGCAACAAAATCGTGGTAGCACCCAGACCCAGACCCGAACCCAGAACCCCACGCACTGCAAGCAGAGCCCAACCCCCAATGCCATGGCGCAGCTCGGCAGCCAACAGCAGTGCCACCCCCTACATTCCCTCCGCCTCCTCCCAGGCCACGCCATGCTCGCCCCACGCTGCGGTGGAATACATAGCTTAGATCCTGTCGCTGCAGTCGCCACCCCACCACATCCGGTCGCCCCACCCCCCATTGCCATTCGGGCTTTCACCCACATCGTGTCGCTGTTTTGGACGGTGCCTTAATTCAGACACCCACCTCACGTGATACCCCTTATTATGAATGTTCAGGCCGAATATTCCATTCAGGGTCGCAAATATTCAGTATTTGTGTTCGTTAATTGGATGCAGGTGTTAAAAGAAACAGCCCCCACACTATATACAGTACCCTTCCCTCACTCTCTGTTAGAATACATCACACCCTCCGTCCCCCTCCAGCACCCACAATGTTCCATTAAATGAGTTATATTGAAAAAACTCCCATGATAGGCAGTTGGCACAACATGCCCACCTCCGCAGCTGACCATCATCTTTTAGCACTTATTTGTGCTAAATCAAATAAGTCTCCCACCCCCCACCCAGACAGCACGCTCTTCCCACCATTCTCTTCCTTCTCCCAGCGCCCAAAAGCCAACAAATGGTGCATCAATGAGGAAGAAGGTGACCAATGCAAACCCACCCTCCTCCATGGATGGCCGCTTTTTCGCTTTCTTCTGAATGAAAGCTCTTGTGCTTGCTCACATAGAAAAAACATCTGATCATGTTATCAGCTGGCTTTACTGAGCAAGCACATAAGAACTTTTCAGAGCTACTCCAACATGATCAAGATGATCCACTGCCCCGACAAGATGATTAACTCCTTTGTCCACCTGGCGCAGCAGTGAATTTGGGGGGGGGCTTCCAAGGGGTGAGAGCCCCAACAAAGTGATCCGCTGCCTGGCACTAAGGTGAGGTGGACTGGGGGCATCAGGCTAGGACTCATCAGTAAATGATGTGCATGGAGTAGTAGTGGGGTACAACTGAACAGCAGTGCAGATGTTCACTCTGCCCCAATAAATGGAGAGAGTTTTTAAAGGTACCTACTATTACCAGCATAACTGTGTGAGAGATGCAGGGGTATTTCCTGTTAATGACTATAAAGATAACAACCTGCTTTCCTCTGCAGCTGATATAGGAAACTCCATCAGTGTTGGTGTATCAATCAATACTGTGTTTCCCGAATACAAATAGGCGTGAATATTGGCAGCATTCGTTATTCATATCCAAATAACGAACAGTGCATTATTCATGGTATTTGGGAAACAATATTCAGTCTTCTTTGACGACATCTCTTTCATCAGACCACCACCTATGGAACTTATAGTCACCAGGCTCCAGGACCATACAGAAACTTTTGCAAGTAGTCAGCCAGGAGTCACCCATGAAGATGTCAGATGTCAGTGTGTACATAAATGTGGGTGGCTCCTCCTCTCCCCGGTCCTTTTCCTGCTTTCAACCACACTTGTTGGACAACTACAGAAGCACTGCTGCAATAGTTGCCATTTATTTGTTAGAAAGAAATACAAAGTCACACATGACCCCACAATGCAAAGCATCATGGGCTGCATATGCAAATCACCACAGAACATTATGCTGGTTCAACTTTAAGCAGAAATGCATGGTGCCAAAAGGCCTCTCATACAGTTTGCAAAGGGTGCCAACAGAAGACATAGACACCCTTTGCAAACTGTGTGAGAGGCCTTTTGGCACCATGCATTTCTGCTTAAAGTTGAACCAGCATAATATTCTGTGGTGATTTGCATATGCAGCCCATGATGCTTTGCATTGTGGGGTCATGTGACTTTGCATTTCTTGAAACTTGGGCTTCCAGCCAAATGCCCTTGGGTAACTTCCTTGCTCAGTGCTTGCGCAGAGTGTTCTTTGTTTTATTTGTTATATATATATATATATATATTTATACAACAGGGTTGGCTGATACAAATTGCAGATAAAAACATGTATTCTCACAGGAGTGAGATAAATGTTGCTGATGTAGGAACTGTGGTAAATATTCACATTTACACACACAGTTCCTACATCAGCAGCATTTATTTCCACTCTGCCTACCTGACGCATTACATTTCTCATGTCAGTACTACTTTGCAAGACCAATCAACTTAAATTCCACACACCAGTTGAAACACTTGCATGCTCTCTGAAATAGCTGGAGTATTCCCTGCTTTCACAAACACTTTCAATGCGCTGAAAAGTGCACTGGAATTGCCGGAGCCATCAAAACAACAAGAAGGCTATTTCAATTCAACAGGACAAAAAACTTAAAAGAGCTTGCAAATCCATCTTGAATCAATAACCTAACTCTTCAAAAGCAGCACAACCCAATCCACATAAAAATAAAGGTATCTCCGTCAACAGTACATATCATTTCTTTGTGATTCTCTGTTACACTACCACAGAAGAGAAAGGGCATCCCACCTAGGAAAAGAATCAAGACCATATCATCAGACAGTGCCTGTAACTAATAAAACCCTGTGGAATTTACCTTATTCCTTTCTGAAAGCAGTGCAGCCATAGTACCTTGAAGGAACACATCAGAACTGCTTTTGTCCAAGTGCAAAATGTCCAATACATGACATTTAAGTTAAAAAAGCACAAATACTTCATAGACAACATTACTAACCACAAAGCAAAATAAAAAAAATTATCACACACACAGCTTCAAATAAATAAAATAACGTGAACCCCTCGTACACAACCACACTCCCAGAAGTAACTAGCCCACCCACTTTCAGTGCTACACCAATGAAAATACTGTGCGTCCATACTGACAGCCCAACCCACCAACCAATGTACGCAGTCATCTGGCAATACCATGAAACAGCCCTCTTCCAATCAGGCAGCCACATTAACACTCAGCATGAATAAAACTCTCACAAGCACATAAACCAATAGATACCGGACAAAACATTGCAACCTTGACTACCGGAACACACCCATTCTAAAACAAACTGCAGTACAAATGCGGAAACATACCCAATGGTAAAATAAACCCAATAAATCACTGCTCCACATACATAAACTGCACCAACACTCCTGCCCTATTGTATAAATTGCACACATGATGGGCAGGACTGTGATAGGCATTGATATCTCACGAGTGCCAAAGGCACTCGTGAGATATCAATGCCTCACTCTGCAGGAGTGACAATATTTTCAGTATCACACTCCTGCCCCATCATGTATCCCATATATACATATATATATATATAATTTTTATAGTGATTTTTGTTGGCCTGTACAGTATTTCATCACAAGAACTGACAAAACTCTTCTGATACTGTGAGTGTGGAGAGAAGGTCGACACTTGGGACTCCCATGATTTTTGTGTCTGCTGCCTTGGCCTAGACCACACTGTGAAAGCCAATGAAATTTGTTGGGGATTTAATTCAGCAACCAGGCGATGCTATAAAGGGGCTTTGGATAAACTTATTCTCCAGAAGACTATAGCTAAACTGGAGAAGGAGCTCCAACAAAAGACGGCAGCGTCGCTGGCCCAGTCAACCAAATCACAGTCGTCAATTTTCCAGGACAAGGTGTCAGAAAGTCACGAGCACCGAGACAAAGACAAGGAGAGAACCTCACTGGTGCATTCCAGCTCACCCCCTACATTCCTTAGGTATGACCTCCACTTTGATGTCATCTTCTCTGGCAGCAGCAGGCTGCCCACCCACCCAGCAACACAACACCAAGGTCAGGACTTGGTAGAAGCATTATCAGGCCTATTATGGCTGGTACATTGTCATCAGTGTTGTGGACTGACCCCCCCGCCGATGACTTCTTCCGTCACACCCATTGACCACAGTGGTGCCAATGCCCAGGTAGTTTTCTTATCCTTTTCTGATATGATAAGACACTTACTGCTTGGCCTCTGTATTCCAGGGGACCCATCAATGGGGCCTGTTTCTAACCTCCATTGACACTGCAAGGTACTCCCTTGCCTCAGTCACCTGTTTTGGTGACAATGGCATTGCCTTCCTCCTCCCCCCTGTCAACCCTGTTGATGATGAGTGCAATCCTGACAGTCTGATGCAGGATGAAAATGAGGAGGTTGAAGATTATGCGGAACTCCCATATGAAAGGGGCACCTGCTGTTTCCACATGCAGTGAGGACTCTGTGGTGAACACACCATGGTCCCCTCCAGAGGATCCTACCTTCCTCGCCATGATGCAACAGTTTCAAGTTGCCATTGGATTTGTCCTGGAGGAGTAGGACGCTATCAAAAATAACTTCATATTTTTAAGCCTCTCTACAAGCATTGCTCAGAATTTTTGTGGAATGGTAGACCCCCTAGAAGGTCTTACTATAAACTTGCCCGGCAGCATAAACTAGGAGGCCTTCAATTACCAGACTTTTATATATACTACTTAGCGATTCACATAGCAAGACTGGCCGTGTTGGCCTGCGAGGAGGAAGTTTCTCTTCCTGGGCTCCTTTTGGACCGGCTATTTATTAAAAGCTTTAAACTTGACCTAGAGTCCCTGTTATATATTCCATGAGCTAAGGTTCCGAAGATGGTTAGATGTACCCTGCTGGGTTGGGATATAAAAGCTCTGCATCAATATTATGCAAAGTTCAAAATCTCGCCATCATATGATTGATCCCAACCCTTATTAAAGAATCCGAACTTTTTAATCGGGAGCCAGCCGATACCCAGTTTTGTAGTAACAACTGCTGTTAAACCACGAGTTAACGATCTTTATTCAGGTAATTCTTTACTTCCATTTCAGGTATTGGTGGAAAAGTTTGGAGTGAGAGTCCAGTCCTTTCTGAAACTAACCCAAATACTAAGCAGTGTCAAATCTCTTTTCTATAAAGGGCCTGGTTCGGAGAACCTGAGAACTATGTTTAGTAAGCTGAATGAGCTTATACTGTCGGGCAAAGCAATCTCTAAGATCTATAAATATATTATAGCTAGAAGAGATTCTAATGTGTCCCCGATTCCGGCATACTGGGAATTAAACTTATCTTTGGGATGGTCACCAGAGACGTGGGAGAAGGTTTGGGTCGACACCTATAAATATGTTAAACAGGATAGGTTGAGAGAGACATTCAATTTAGGTTATTACATAATTTATATTGTTCTCCAGCTAAACTCTGTAGACTAAACCGTCGATTTTCTGCAGTATGCATAGATTGTAATGACCCCCTTGCATCCAGTTACCATAAGTTTTGGACTTGCCCTAAAATTTTGGGATTATGGCAATTGGTGAAGCAAGGGATAAACCAATATTACGACCTTGCCGGTTTTTTTTAACCCGGAGGTTTGCATATTTGGGATGTTTGGTAACATACCTGGCAAGTTATCAAAATACCGAATGGCATTGGTGGCATCTGTTACCAAGTTAATAATTTTACGCCATTGGAGAGACGACTGGACCCCATCATTTAGGGAATGGTGGGACGAATTTTTGAATGCATTAAATGCAGAAAGATCGTTTTTTTTCACTCTTTAATGCCTCACTGAAATTTCAACAATGTTGGGGTAGTCTGAGTCAAAGTCTTAAGGACAGGTACGGTTATTAAAGTTGGGTATTTCTTTTGACTTCCCTTTAGTGGTGTCGATCCTTGTTTGTATTTGTTCCGTGCATTGTCCTTTTCTCCTTTGTTTAATATGTACTAGACCAGCTGTTTTTTCCCTTTTGTATGCTTATGTGCTGTCCTATGATATAACACTATTTATTGTTGGTTAATTACTGGGATAGCTGCCAGGGGTGGAGGGGGGGGTTCTTTTATCCCTTTTGGGGGGATTTGGTTTTCTCTCTCTTTTTTTATGATTATCCTGAATTATTAATTTCATGGTTTGGGAATTGTATCTCCCCTTTTGAGTTATTTAATTATTTTGGTATGTAATTTGTGTTGGAAATTGTCCAATAAAGTACAGTTATTTGCAAAAAAAAAAAGAACTTCATAGAGCTCTTTGAACTGTCTAAGTCTGCTGCCATCATGGTACCTCCTCTGCTTCCAGCCTTAGAGGATGGCACCATAGCTGCCTGGCACAGATCAAATAATATATTTGCTATCCTCAGGAAGGCAAACAAAATGTGTGTGGCCCCACTGGGAAACCGATTTATGCCACACAACCAGAGACTGACTCAGTGATCATAAATCCTGTCCATGATAGGTCTCAGGAACCTAAGCATTGCTTTTTCCATCCTTCTGATAGAGAATCCAGGAGGTTGGATGACATAGGCAAAATATCTTATGCCTCTGCATCATTGGGTCTTCACATTTCTAATTATCAAGCCCACATGATGAAATATCAGAATGCCCTCTTGAGAAGGCCAAGCAGTCGCACAAGCCTTGCCTGAGGATACCCCTAAACAGGAGCTATTAAAAGCTCTTACTGCTTTTCTTTGTCTGTATGGTATCACTGATAAGACAGTAGAATAAAGTTGATTGCAAAAAAATACAAAAAACTCTTAGTGCTGGAGCTGATGTGGGCAAGCATTTGCTTTGCACTGCATATGATATCTCTGATGCTTCCGCCAGAGCTACAGCTTCTGGAATCTATCTCAGGAGATACTCATGGTTCAGGGTGGCAAGCTTTACTAATGATGCACAGCAAACCATTCGTAGTGCCCCATTCAGAGGGCAGAAATTGTTTGGTCATGGGTCCAAGAGACTTTGAAAGATCTCCAGGCCTCAGTTAGAATTTTGAAGTCTCTACACTCTGACCATATCCATCCCAGGGCAGGAGCAGGGGTACTTTTCATTCAGCTGGTGTTAGATGGCACACAGACCCATGACAGCAGGACAGGGGCAAAGAAGCAGGGGCCTTTCCAGTTCTCAGTACCACCCCAGGTGCCCACTCAAAAGCACTAGAGGTGGTGGAGCTGCCCCCACTGGCATGGCCTGACTCATTATACACCCCAGCCTCCTTCAGGGGTGGTTGTCAGGGATCAACTATCCCTTCACTTGGATCAGTGGAGAGAGGTGACTTCAGATGCTTGTGTTCTGCAGATTATCGAAAGGGGTCCTGCTGTGGAACTTCTGGACAGCCCTTCAGATCATCACCCATGTCTCACAACATCTCCTATGTATCTGCCCCTGTTGCAGGAAGAAATACAGACTCTATCCTAGAACCAGGCCATACAACCTCTTCTTTTAGAATAGAGGAACATAGGGTTTTACTCCTGGTACTTCCTAGTCCCAAAGTGGACAGGAGACCTGAGGCCTATTCTGGATCTAAGAGCTCTAAACTTCTTCATAGAATACAAGAAGTTCTACATGGTCACTTTGCAGGGTCTCCTCCAGTTGCTACAAACAGGGGATTGGATATGCTTCCTGGATATGAAGGATGCCTACCTCCATATCAAAATACAGAAATCTAGCAGAAAATACTTAAGGTTCTTGTTTCAAGGAGAACATTGTTCAGAGTGTTGCCCTTTGGCTTGTCTTCTGCACCATGGATCTTTACCAAATGCTTGGCAGTGGTGGCAGTAGCCCTTCGCAGGGAAGGCCTGTATATTTTCCCTTACCTAGGTGATTGGCTATTGAAGGCCCACTCCAGGGACCACCTGCTGAAGACCTTAGATGGAACCAGAAAACCATTCAGTGCTCTGATAATGATAGTCAACATACTAAAAACAGTGCTGACATACTGCCAGAGACTGCAGTATATGGGGGCAGTCCTGGACATGGCCAGAGGCTCTGCCTCCCTGCTTTTGGACAGGGCCAATTACCAGCTTGCTCAAGCACAATTAGTGAATGATAGCTGTTATTTCTCAGCAAGGACATTTTTACTCTTTCTGGGACTCATGGCAGTGGACATTGTCACAGTACCACTGGTTAAGCTGCACGTGCAAATTCCCCAATGAACCCTGAGAGTTCAATGGGACCAGCTCATAGAAGATCTAGGACAAATGGTTCTAGTCCCATCCCCTGTGTGCAAAGTGCTCAACTGGTGGATGGAACAAGGCAGTCTGCTGAAGGGAGTTCCATTCCTGATCCTCTCCCCCTTTAGTTCCTCACTAAACATCTCTCAGGACTTGGCTAGGGGGCTCTCCTGGGGCCTCATCAAACACAGGGCATGTGGACATCAGTGGAGAGCACTTGGCACATCAATGTTCTGGAAATGAGGGCTGTCCTGAATGGACTCCAGGCATTCCAGAACCACTTGTCCCAGGTCCTTTGCTCATACAGATGGACATTGTCAATGTGATGCATCACATCAACAAGCAAGGGGGAGCTCATTCGTGTCTGCTGTGCAGGGAGGCAATGAAAGTGTTGTATTGGGCCCTGGAACGCAGTATAGAACTGTCAGCAGTACATGTTCCAGGCATCCAAAACATCTTGGTAGACAAGACAAGCAGGTCATAGACCAGAAATTATGGGTGATAACTGCTGACCTTGGTTGTAGATGACCTCTTAGCAAGATGGGGGTCATCCAGAGTTGGACCGTTTTGTATTCCGGTACAATGCAAAACTATTGCTTTTCTGCTCACTCATTCCAGGGCCTGGAGTTTTTTGGCAAGACACATTGCCCCACTCTTGGAAAGGGAGGTTTCTGTATGCCTTTCTTCCCATTCCACTGATTCAAAGAGTACAACTCAAGCTGACAATGGAGCGGACAACTCTGTACTCATTCCTCTCCTATGGTCTCAACAGAACAGCTGACAGTGGAAAAGGATCTTCTGTCACAGGAACAGGGAACCCTGGACCATTCAGACCTGAAGTCTCTTCATCTGCATGCATGCATAGCTCCTGAATACATAGCCATAGCTGCAATAGCTGTTATTTACTTGTTTTCTATATGCAAAGTACTCACTTTAATAGCGATTTTCAATTGCCAGTGTGTTGTTGAAAGCACTGACAAAACTCTTCCAATACTGTGAGTGCAGAGAGAGGATCTATGCTGGGGACTCTCATGACATCTGTGTCTGCTGCAAAGGCCTAGATCACAACATGTCTCCTCAGTGGAAAAATGTCTCAAGGCACACAAACTTGTCATGAATTATAAAAAAACAAAGGGAGTGAAGTTCTCCAGCCCGCAGAATCGACATCAATTGCACCCACTTAGCATTACCAATGATGAAGGTGCATCACTTGAACAGGCACAGCACTTTAACGACTTAGGGGTTACGCTTGACAGTACCATGTCATTGTATTGCAATCTGTGGATCTGCAATGGACACAGTCCTCCACCATATCAAAGTCACCTTAAATAAGGCATGCCACCTCTCCACTGGTTCAGAATGTCAAACCCACACCTGTGACCTTTATACTCGCATCAACTGACTCCAGTTCAGTAGCAGACTTCAGTACCAGACCTACCTGCTGGCCAAAAAAGCAAGTCTAGGTATGCTACCCATAGGCATCCAGAAGCTCCTCACCCCCTTTGAATGCAACTGCACCACAAGAAGCTCTGGGAGCATGGTCTTCAAGGTTCCAAATGTCGCACCACTCTAGGATAAAGGGCCTTTGCCTACCAGGCACCTAAATGAACTAACAACCTACCACCAAGCCTCTTTTCTATTCCAATGCTAGGCCCTTTCAAATGTGGGCTATGATCATATCTGGTTACCAAAGCAAGTTGCAACTATTTCCACTAAGGGCTCCAGCCTCTGGCTGTTCATCAACCTAAGTACTTCCTGGCGCTGTCTATACCTCCATTCTTTCGCTCCCTTAACTGTACCACCCTTCTCCCCTTCACTTCTACACCCACACTGTCTGGTGCCTCTCCACCCCCTACTACTTCCCTCCCTAACTGACCCAACCTCCTCCCCTCACCTTCTACCCTACCTCCCCTCATCCCCTCTCCACCACTCCCCTTCTGTTCTCATTCCCTCTTCCCCTTCTTATACTGACATCCTGCTCTGATCCTGCAAAACCTCCTCACCCTCTCACCCGACACCCTCTGTTAACACTTCCCGCTACTGGCACTGCCAGTATGATTAGTATAAGCCTCCCTCACCAGTGACGAGGCCCACCTTCTGGACTGGTTTTCAGTATATGTTCTCTCTCTCTCCAGTTTGTCTTGTCACTATTATCCCTCTCTTCCTGAGCCAACGCCTTCCCTTGTTCACTCTTTCTCCCTCCCTTATTTTTCTTTTGTGTTGGCAAGTACCACTGTATATAGTGTTTGCTTATTTCAGTCACACATGTAACCTCTTGCCTAATTTGCCTTAATTGTTGTCCTCTTACAGCCTCCAGTAAGCTGTAGTTTTGTTTATCATTGTAATGACCCTGACGTGGAATCTATGTAATGAGCCTGCACTCAAAAGTTAATCCGAGATCTTAATAAATAAATAAATAAATAAAAATGAAAGCCTTTGAAATTTGCTGTTCATTTAATTCAGCAACCAGGTGACATCATAAAGGGGCTTTGGAGAAGTTTATTCTCCAGAAGAGAATGGAGAAGGAGCTCCAATAAAAGATGGCAGCATGGCTGGCCCAGTGGACCAAATTGTGGTCATCAAAGTCCCGGGTTAAGCTGTGAGGGAATCACAAGCACCAGGACAAAGACAAGGAGAGAGCCTTCCTGATGCATTCCAGATCACCCTACGTTTCTCAGGTACGCCCTCCACTTTGAGGTTGTCCGCTCTGGCAGCAGTGCTGATTACCCCTCCCCTGATGACAAGACACCAAGATCAGGGCTTGGCACAATACTTCCAGGGCTGTTATGGCTGGTACGTTGCCATCGATGTTGGGGACTCAGCCTCCCCCTCTGACTTCTTCCTTCGTGCCCATCGACCACAGTGGCACTGATGCTCAGACGGTTCTCTTATCCTTTTCTGATATGATAAAATGCTTACTGCCTGGCCTCCCTGAAAGTGGAACCCCCAGTACCTCTGCCCCCGTTTAAGGATCTACTGTCACAGGAAGAGGGAAACCTGGTCCAACCAGACCTGAAGTCTCTTCATCTGCATTCATGGCTCCTGAAGACATAGCCATAGCCTGTTTTGGAGTTTCCCCCAAAATGGCAGTTGTTCAGGTGGCTGCTAGAGAACTGTCCACTAAGTCTACTTATAACCAAAGTGGAAGCGGTTCACTTTGTGGGATGCTTCTCAGCACTTGGATCTGTTTACTTGTCCAGTTAATCAGGTTCTAGAGCATCATTTTTTTTTTTTTTAGTTGTTTAGCCAGGAGTAGCACACTAAGCTGAAAGCTTTTTTACAGGTGCGACCTGGGAGCACAGGGAAGTTAAGTGACTTGCTCAGTGTCACACAGTATATAAGTGGAAGCTGTGGGATTCAAACCCACGTCTGGTCTGCTGGATGTCATCAGATTTACAGCTCAGAGCCTTAAACCATTGTGCTATACTGCCTCCCTAAACTCCCTGCCTACCTGCTGTCCTTATTGGATTCAGGCCTGCAGTATTCCTCAATCAAGATACATCTGGCTGCTATCAGCTTTCCATGTGCCTATAGGTGGTCATATGGTGGCTCAGCTGAGGTAGCCCTACGTAAGCGTCCTATCCACAATCCAGTTCCAGCTTGGGACCTGAAATTTTTTTTGAGAAAGCTCACTTTGGCTCCTTCTGAGCCGGCTGCGCCTTGTGACCTATGCTTTCTCTCTTGGAAAGCGTTATTTTAGTTGCCATCACCTCTGCTCAAAGGATTTCAGACCTACAGCTCTAATGTGTGAGCCTCCTTATTTAATTTTCCACAAAGACAAGGTGTCTTTGTGTACCAATCCTAAGTTTCTACCAAAGGTGTGGTGTCTGAATTTACTTTAAATCAAACCATCCACCTGCCAGTGCATTATCTAGAGCATGCCAATCCAAGGCAAGCATTGCTCCATACCTCAAATGTGCATGGAATACTCAGGTACATCATACCATGTACTGCAGGAAGTCCTCACAGTTTTGTTTCATTTGTGCCTGGGAAAGAGGGTGCCCCAATTTCTAAACAGTGCATGTCCAAATGGCTAGCAAACTGTATTGATTTTTGTTACAGGAAGTACAGTAAGGAACTTCGTGGTGTGGTTTGTGGTCATTCCACTAGAAGCATGACAACTTCTGCTGATTGTTTCAGAAATGTGCCTGCTGCAGAAAACTGTGCAGCAACTAACTGGAGTACTGTCCACACCATCACTAAACACTACAATCTGGATATTGTTTCTCGTAGATGGGCTGACTTTGTCCTAGCTGCACTACTGGGCCTCCTTTCATTAGCCTATTGGCTTCAGCCTCCCAGACTGTTAGGTTTTTCATACTGCTTGGTACTCGTTCCATATGTGTGGCCTGATGAAAGATATATTCTCAAAGAAGATAGAACAGCTATGTGCTTACAGTAACAGTAGATCTTTGAGAGAATCTCTTTCATCAGGCCATCCCTCCCTCCTTCCCCCTTTTTTTCTTTTGGACCTGTAACACTGGATTTCTTTTTGCTCCAATCTCCATTATTACATTTCCAGTCATCTGCCCCACCTGATTGCAGAGTTCTGGCTTCTCTCCTGGTTCCGAACAGGGAGGTTCTCCAGGTATGATCTCAGGCAGTGAATTGAGGAGAGGAGAGGAGAGGAGAGGAGAGGAGAGGAGAGGAGGGGAGGGGAAGGGAGGGGCCACCCACATTTATGTACACACTGAAGTCTGAAATCACCTTGAGTGGTCCCTGCTGACTGCTTGCAAAAGTGTCCGTGATGTCCTAGTGCCTGGTGGCTATAAGTTCCATAGGTGTGACCTGATGAAACAGTCTGTCAAAGATCTCCTGTTATGGGAAGTGCATAACGGTTCTTTACTGAAACACCCCTAGTGCCTGCAGTGTCCCAGAGCTCAAGATTACACTTGTTTCTCTGTGGTATACTCCACCTCAAACCACAATAATATGTGGCTTTCCTCCTCAAGGTCACGCACAAAGTCACAGACAATAGCATACATTCTGTTATGATTTCAGGTCACACACCACTGTCTATATCCTTATTGTGGGAACTGGCAGGCCCACACACTAAAGCATGGTGGCTGGTTCCACTATTTCTGTGGAATCCCACATTCAGAAAATGGTGCCTTCTGACACCTAATCCTTCTGGGACATAAATGACACAGGAGAGGTTACTGGAAACACTCTGTGGGAGGCCTATAAAGCCACCATGGGCGGGATTATTACCTATGCAGTCAAAGAAGAACTACAGTCAAAATTTGCAAAAAAAAAAAAACTGTTCGGATTGCTTCAATGTGTGTGTGTGTGTGTGTGTGTGTGTGTGTAGCCCTTGTGCATTCTTCCTTTTGTTTATTGTTTGGAAGTTTTTCTGAATTTGCCTGCTAGCTTTATGGCCCCTTGGAATATTCATGTTGGAATATTTTATTGCTCTTCTTTTTTCTACACTGCCTCCTGTCCCATGTGACAGTGATATGTCCAGGACCACTGATTCAGTGAGTTATAACTGCTGCAGCAGGAATGTGCCATTAGGAGCCAGATAGTATGGCCTCAGCTGAATAACTCTTTCCAATCCAAACATTTTGTTTTCCATGCATGTGCCAAGGTGTAGCCAGCAGGATTATGTTTGGTATTTAAAATGTTTAATTTCATGAAACTACACACAGCCAGAAAAGAAAAAAAACACACACAAACATACACACACACACACACACACACACACACACACATGTCACCCAAGGGCATCAGTGCTATAATCAGTGAAGATTCAAGCTGTTTTCTTACAGAATATTCCACCTAATTATTCCTCGGGTGTTTGCTGTCTGAAAAGGTACCTCTCATTAGTGCTTACTGGAGAGTTACTTAAAATCACAGCTCTACTGCTGTACAGTAAACTTGACACAAAACCTGCTCTTGTGGAATTAATTATCACAAACACATTACTGTCACATGGGACAAGAGGCATTGTAGGAAAAAGAAGAACAATAAAATGCAAGCATGGAGATTCCCAGGATCATAAAACTAGCAGGCAAAGTCAGAAAAAAACTCCTGACACCAAACACAGGGAAGGACACACCTACAAATTAAAACACTCTACACAACATTTTGTTTTGTAAATTTTGACAGTAGTTCCCCTTTAGTAGGATAAGAGAACGGGAGGCAGAGCTTCACTGTCTAGAGAATGAGTTAACACAGCTGAAACAGGATTTTAAGTAGCAACCCCCCCCCCCAAATTGACAGCAAAAATCTCAAGTGTCAGAATCAAGCTAAATGAACTGGTCACCACAAAAGCTGAGTTAGCTCCATTCCAGTTGAGGCATGCCTACTGGGAAATGGCTGGGGGACAAAGCCAGCAAGCGTCTTGGTTATAGAATTAAGAAAAGACAGCCCGAATGGCACATCCTTGGGGCTCAAGGATAGTGTGGGGTGCAGACAAACAGATGTCAGAGAAGTTAAAATTATGCAAAGATTTCCATCAAACCCATTATGCCTTCCCAGAATCTCCAGGTACAGAATCCATTGGAGAGCTTTTAAGAGCATTACCTATCCACAGGATTCCTCCAACCCAAACTGCATCCCTAGATATGCTCACCACATTGTAGAAGGTGGTTAATGCTAGTAGGTCTCTGAACAAGGGCAAGGCCCCCAGAAGGGCTGGCTTTCCAACAGATTACTATCAGATGCTGTGTGGAAATGTCAGTCCCACCCTCCTGTTCATGTATCATTCTTCCTTTACAGAAGTAGCCCTGCCACCCACAATGAAAGAAGAGGTAATATCAGTCCTTCTGAAGAAAGGGAAGGATGTGACCCTCCCCAGAAACTATAGACCCATATCACTTATAAATGCCGATGTCAAGATCCAGGAAATTACTAAAAATGATGTGGAGATATCTGTAAATAAAATGACTGCAGTGGAAGCCACTAAGTCTAATTTAATTTGGGACAACATTGCTTTATTGAGGAATATCGAGCTATTGGAAAAACAACAAAGATATAAAAATGTGAGACTTATTGGTCTGCCCATATCACAGGATCAGGAATTTCAATCGGTATAAGATTTAATTAAAGATATTTTGGTGACTACGGGCCAGATAGTCAAAGGGTAGCGCCGGGCGCAAATCTGTTGTGCTGGATTAGCACCGGATTTGCCCCCAACAGCAATATTCAAAAGGACATTTAGCATCGCGCTAGGTGTGCCCGATGCTAAATCATAATGTATGCGGGGAGGGACCTGAATGCCTGCGCTATGGCATATTCAAAGGTATGGCGCGCACAAGGCATTAGCAAACCTGTAGCGCTGGCGCTAACCACCGCCCAAAAGGCTGGCAGTAATGCGGAGGTGGCCCCCCATGAAGCACACATCCCCTGACCACAACATATGATGTATCCCTGGTAGTCTAGTGGTCCCCCAAGCACTGCTCCCGACCCTCGTAACATACAAAAACTCATTTTCCCTGGTAGTCTAGTGGCCCCCCCCAAGCACCGCTCCCGACCCCTCGTAACATACAAAAACCCATTTTCCCTGGTAGTCTAGTGGACCCCAAGCACCGCTCCCAACCCCTCGTAACATACAAAAACCCATTTTCCCTGGTAGTCTAATGGTCCCCCCCGCCCCAGTGACAACCTGCCCATCCATATAGATCCCCAGAATGGAGCCGGTGACCGGCTCAGCCCTCCTCTCACCACCACGGCCGGCCGCCAACTGAGGTAGGAAGCTACCAGGGAAAATTCCTTTTTCGCATTTTACGAGGGGTCGGGAGTGGTGCTTGGTGGGGGCACTAGACTACCAGGGAGTGGTAACAACACAGGTGGAAACAGGGACCAGATGGCTGTGAAGGGCTGCCTGGCCCAGCCTGTCTGCCCAGGTCCCTATATGTTGGATGGTTGTGCTACACAGCCCAGTGACCCTACAGCTGACAACCCACCCCCATCCCCAGCAGGTTTGCCTTATGCCTGCCCCATGCATACATGTGTTCCAACCACACCTGCTGTGGGCTGCCTCTGTTGGTGTGGAGTGGGGGCATCATCCAGGGCATGTGTGGCCACTGGTAGTATGTGTGTATAGCTATATATATATATATATATAGATATATATATATATATATATATATATATATATATATATATATATATATAGGATATGCTGATGGTTCAGTGTGTGATAATGCATTTATCTTGTACAGTTTCCAGTGACCTCAAGTAACCTCACAGTGCGAAGGCATAAGTGAGATTTATGAGGTCACTGAAACTGCACAACAATGCATTATCACACTGAACCACTGCATATTCCATTTATGCAACAGGTTTAGATGTTGTGTGAACATTTTGATTTTGGTAGGTGTAAATAATTTGTCAAAAAAGGGAAAAGAAAATTGAATTTTATGCTGTTTTTTGCTAATTATAAAAAAACAAAATGGTATTTATAAATGAAACACCACTCATTTTGTAGATATTTTTGAGATGAACATTTTTCGTGCTCACAGTACCATGCTATCAATTTTTGTTTTAAAGTTATTTATATTTGTTTGTCAAAAAAGTGAACAAAAAATTACATTTTCTTCTGTTTTCATGCTAACCATATACAATATACGTTTATATAAATGAAACATTATTCATTTTGTAGATAATTTTGTGCTGAACAATTTTCGTGCTCACAGTACCATGTTATCTTTTTTCGTTTTTAAGTTATTGACATTTAAATATGGTTAGTACTGCTTCTGAGGCCAAACATTCTAAATGAATTCTGAAGAGAACTGTGTAGATAAATGAGCTACTGATGTAGTTACTGTGTGGATAAATGGGTGATGATGTAGTTACTATGTGGATAAATAAATTTATTACCATAGCAGCGAAGATATAGAGGATAATGGCTGGGGATCAGGTGATAACCATGCTGTAATCACCTCGAGTGGTTGCTAGGGCAACATGGTAAACCTCGAGAGCGCAGCTCGAGAGGTTTATTGTAGCCCTAGCAACCACGAGAGGTGATTTCAATGTGGTTGTCACCTGATCCCCAGTAATCATCTTTTATAGTGTATGGTCAGAAAAACACTGTTTGCATTCTATGGGTGAGAATTATGGAACTCTGGTGCATTCCTTTTTGTTATGCCACTGTTTGGAAGTTCTGAAGTGTGGTTAACAACTTTTAAAATTCTAAACAGTGCATAACAAAGCTGTGTGACTGCTGATTATGGTGGTTAATAGGCACTTACCATACATTATAAATGGTTTTATTCTACAGTTTTTATCCTGACCCCTGTTGCATAAATATATATATATATATATGTATGTGCATGTCACTGTATTAATCTAGAGTTATAGATCACTCGGATCTATATATCTCATTATGTACTGCTTGCAGTGCTACATAGCTATGTTGTATGCACTGCTGGTACCTGCCAGCGCACAGTTCCTGCTGCTGTCAGCTTGGCATCCATTCCGACCAACAGGGATGCTGTGGGCATGCCTTGGCCTGCAGCACCCAGCCTGTACTTCCATTCCGACCAAAGGGGAGTTTTGTGCTCCATGCAGTAGCACGGGCAAACTGTATGGTAATGTATGCTAAGCAGCACCTAATGAGATGCAATATATACCTGTTTGCCCACGGATTACCTAAGTAGGCTCATTTGCATAGGGCTGAATATAACTCAGTTTGCCCCGGGCTAACCAGTTTGCACCGGAGCTAATGTGTTCAGCACTGTACAATCAGAGTTAGCCCCAGGCAAGCCTCACTTCAGCATAGCACAGCTTTGCAGTGTGTGGCTTATATTATTGTTTGCAGTCATACCTCTCAACTGTCCCTGATTTTCAGGGATGTCCCTGATTTTACCTCAAAATCTTACTCTGTCCCTACTAAACATTGTGTTTCTGTGGCCAAACAGTGGGGGCATACCTCTCAAGTGTCCCTCATTACGAGGGACATCCCTCATTTTGCCCCTTAAAATTGCTCTGTCCCTCATCCATCCCTCATGGAAAAGGTGCTGCACAGAGAGAATGTGCTGTATATTCAGATTTTAAAGCAGAAACTCTAAATATTCTGAAATACTAAATCCAAAATAAACCTTGTACAAGTAAACACTATGGTTTCACAGTGTTCTGAACTTGTATCTCCATGTTTGAGGATGTGTCCCTCATTCTGAGTGTCTGTGTCCCTCATTGTCCCTCATTTTGAGTGTCCAAAAATGTCCATGTCCCTCATTTCAGTGACAAAAGCTTGAGAGGTATGAGTGGGGGTTGTAAGCATAAAATACTGTAAAACATTAATGTTACTGACATGTTCTTCCTTAGTAAATGCATTCTACACTACACCACTTATCCTACCAGCTTCCTGAGTGGATATCACCAATATTTAGGATGTGTCCCTGATTTTAAACCTTTGTCCCTGATGTTTTTAAGCCTTGTCCCTGATTGATGAGGCAGGGGGTTGAGAGGAGTATTAGCAGCAGCTGTGAAATGTCTCTGTGCAATCATACACAATGTTCTCCACCTGCAACACTGGCTTGCTACAGAGTCTGACGAGCTGCAGTTGCAGTTTGCACTTCCCTGTTGCTAAATTCAGTGCTGTCTTATTTCCGGGCTATTTTTGCCCTTCACTCCCAGACCAGTTTGCCTGGCTTCCTTAGACTGCTATATTCAGCAGGATTAGCATAGGGCTATTTCCTTTTGAATATAGCTTGCTTTGTGCTCTGGGCTAAGTTTGCCCGCCGGGCAGTGCTAATTTAGCCCCGGGGCAAAGTTTTGAATATCTGGCCCTATATTTGAATTACCGGACGATAATTTACTGTTTATAACCCGTGCATACAGATTTTTTCCTAAGCATTTAACTGAAAAGATGAATCAAGCTGATCAAGAGCAGGAGAAATTAACAATTTTGGTATCTTTCGCCTTCAACACAGATCAGAACTTATTTACTCAGCTGTCCGGATTAAAAGCTCTCCTATTGTACAAGACTTTTAAATTCTCTATCTATCCTGACTATTCATACCCGACACAACAATGAAGAAGACGTTTTTGGGCATTTGGACAACAGCTTTTGGAGATGGGTGCAGAATTTCAACTTTTAGCTCCAGCAAAGTTGAAAATCAAGTATAAAGGTGTACAACGAATATTTTTTTTAAATTAACCAGCTCTCTGAATTTATGAAAATGCAATATGAGAAGGAAAGTCAGAAAGAAGGAGACTCACCTGCACTTTTTGAAGAGGAGATGATGAATTTGTAAAATATGTTCTTCTACTGGGAAGTAGTAAGGAAGGTTAAAAACATTTAATAACATAATTACTGCATTGTAAGCAGCTTTGATTTAAGAGTTATAATATTATTGTAAGGGTGAACAGAGGGTTTACCCCTTGTTTGTTGTCAATCATGATATCTATATAATAGAATAGAAATATGCTTAAGATAGCAGTAATAACCTGAAATGAATCTATGTGTTTTTAAATAAATTACTCTTTCCCCCACCTGACGTGGTCTAGATATACCTTTATACATTAGAAACAGAAACAGAGGGGAATAAGAAATGTATAAAAGTAATGAATCATTAATTGGGTTCATTTCTGAATGTTTTAATTTAAAAATTGGAAAAAACTTTATAAAAATAAAATAAAGAAAATAGAGATTTGTGCAGATATAGTAGGAAACCATATCACCTTCAATGCACCACTGCTCTTTTGGGACTTCCTCCTATAGACACACCCAAACACTCAACATCTGCACAATGGCTGAATGCAGTTAGTGTGTCTGTTAAGAAACTGCTCCTTTGCAAATGGAGGTCAGCTGACATTCCCACCACCACCGAATGGATCCATGTGGTGGGGCATCTGGCTGCCCTAGAAAAGCTATCCCATAAAATGGCTGGAATGCTTTTACAAACTACTGAATATGATTCTGTGGTTAACATTCCACTTCTAAAATTTTGGAATTCCACTTCTAACAGAAATCCTTTGAATTAGGCAGAATTTTTGAAATACTATGGAATCCCAGCAGAAGCGGAATTTGAAAATTCCACACAGCTGTACCAGGGATGCATCCCAGTGAACATCTAGTTATATTTTGATACTGTGATTGGGATTTTCGAAAGAAAGGATGCATCAATCTTGTCCATATTTTGGAAGCACGCAGCATTCCGACAAATGCATCATGATGTTTCAGTCATGCTTTCAAACGTCCCAACACATTTGCGTCAGTTTATGTGATTTCTGGCAAAAAAATGTCACGTGTCAAAATTCTGAGGCATGCGTCTTTTTCAGGGTACAAGTTGTGGCAAATAAGCACCAAAATTAGACCACATTTTATGTGACTATCTGGGTGGACATTTTGTATTCATGTCTGAAAAATGGATGCGGACATTTAAAAATGCTGATTTGTATCTCACAAGAAATCCCAATGAAATTAATAGGGCTATCCAGTGATATTTGTGGACATACTACTGTATTAGACAGCTGGAGCATCACCCCCATCTATACCCAATTTGTCTGAACTTGCAATGTCCCATTTCTGATGAATGAATGAATTATTACAAATTATATTCTGTGGAGCTGTCACATTTTGCTACGTCAGAAAAAATGAACAGAAGCTGGTGCAGCCAAAGATTGCTTGTACAGACTTTCATATACTATGAACACAGTAGCGAGAAAGGCTGCCTCAGTAGTATTCAAGAAACAAAAACTAAACACTTGCAAAAAATGACAGCTGAGAGTGACAGAGCTGAAAGCGCTGGGGCAAGTGTCAAGATAGAGTAGAGAAAATATAAGAGAAAGGAAACATGCCAAAGACTTGTTAATGTTTCCAATTCCTCTCTACTGCAAATGATTTTAGACTACATCAGTAGAAACAAAATGATCAGCAGTAGCTCCAGGTGACTGACTGTAGAGCTGTAGGGACTGAGCACTGATAGATATTCATGACAAGACAGGCCAAGCTAGTGAATCTGCAGGATCTGGGGGCTGATATGTTTTGATTGTTACTGACTTGCGATATATATTGGTAGATAAAAGCTATCTGGATATTTAATTTTCTTTATATTTTGAGTTCTGACATCTCTTCTGATCATAAGACTGCCTTCTTGAGCTCTTTGGGTGTGAGATCTGCGAAGTGAAGCTGAACAGTTCTGGCAAGTGAAAGGACTTGAGAAGTATCTCTTGGAAACATAAGAGATGTGTGAACTGTACATATAAATATATTATAAATCATGTTAAAGACTTATGTTTTAAACATGAATTAAAATGTAAATGTTTTACTTTGTAGGCAAAAGAGAGCCCCCTGTGTGGGAAGTGGATTGTGCCAACTGAACATAGAACTACATGATTTTAAAACTGTTTGCATGACAGACCCTTTTGTTTATAAGTGTGTTTGGAAGGTTTATAAATATATAATTCTGATTGGCTAAAAATGATGTCATGATTTTTAATTCAGTTAACCATTTTTTCACTCAAGCTTTTTCTTCTTCAGTCCATCAGCACATTCTTTCCTCTACTCCTTCGATACACCCTCTCTTCCAGTACACCCTCTCCTCTAATCATTCAGTACATCCTCTCTTCCAGTCCTTCAATACACCCTTGTCCAGTACATTCTCACCAAGTCATTCAGTACACCCTCACCTCCAGTACAGCCTCTCCTCCAGTGTCTTCAGCACACCCTCTCCTCCAGTACAAACTCTCTTCCAGTTCTTCAAAGCACCCTTTGCACCAGTTCTTTAGTAACCCTCTCCTCCAGTACACCTTCTCCTCCAGTCCTTCAGTACACCCTCTCCTTAATGGAACCCAACCAGCACCATCATGGATGGAAACCAAACAGCCCCATCACCTACCTTCTTCTGGACTTACATGTCCACCTCTTGCCCAGGACCTCTACAGCGGTGGGTAGAATGCCAGCTTATTAGAGCATGAGTCTGTAGGGTTGGTTTGCTGCCCTTGAGAGCTGTTTTTATGTTGGCTTGCATGCTTGTGCATCAGCCAACATCTTGTGGTAGTGGCACATTTGGAGGCGCGGTCACTGTTGGGCGAATGCTGGGCATGAATCAGAAGGCGCATCCCTCATTCCCCAATCAGCCAGCAGCAGATGGTGACCTCATGCATCCCTAATATGGCCATCAGAACAAAGAAAAGGTCCGCTGCAATGGGAGCGAAGCTCTCATGCAGCGTAACCACAACATACCTCCCCGATGTGCAGGCAACATGGCGGCAGTGACTGTCACTGCTGCGTGTCACAATGCCGATGGGAGAGCCCACTCCCTGTCAGCATAATGTGCCCCCTCCCATTTAGAATGTATGCCGAGGGGGTGCCCAATCTCCTCGGCATCATGCGCCCCCCAACAGTTTTTCTTTGCCAACAGGAGGCCCAATCCCCGACGGCATTTATCCCCATCTCCTTTATTTTGCCAACAGGGGAGCCCACTCCCCATCAGCATAATGCATCCCCCCCACTGTTGCTTGCCGAGGGGGTGCCCAATCCTCCGTGAGGTACAGAATCCCTCCAAAAAACACTTAGGTGGCATGCTGAGAGCCCACCCCAGTGTGCCAAATGCCCTGCAAAAAAAAAAATGTTCTGCAATGTTTTTTTAAGCTGTAATAAAAGAAAACGATCCTTCGCTGTCTCCCTGCCCCCTCCTGCAACCTGGACCCATCCTCTGTGCACCCTGCCTCCCCACACCCCCCTTCACCCCATACTTACCTCCGGAGTCTGGTGCGACTATCTTCGGTGGACCGGGAACACGTCTGCAGTCTTCAAAGCTGACCGTGAACTGAGGAAATGCCGGTAAGCTGTATAATGGCATAAATAAGGTTTTTTCAACTTTGATGCACATCTCAGGCATTTTTTGGAATTTTGGCACCAAATTTTCAACATGGGGTTTTGGACCCTTCTCATGAATTCTGCCACTGTCATGGCGTTATTCGGCCCTGAAAGGTGATTTTGTGGTCACTGTGCAGAATCACCTTTTGAGACCGATTAATGAAATGGCAGTGCCAGTGTTCATGAGGTGGGCTTTCAAAAAGCCTATGTTGCAAATTTGGTAGAAAAATCCAAAAAATGACAGTTTTACGAGCGTGCATTGCGTAGTTGCTACGCACGCTTGTAACTTTGTGACTTTGCAATATTTTCACGCCAGATTTTCAACATTGACATTTTTCCACATCTCCTTGTGTACAGTATAGCGGTCATTTTTCACATCCTGGCTGAAACATGTTTTCTCACTTCCAGCGCAGAATAGCGCGGTCACTGTGGGAAATCAGTGTTTTGGAAAGATTACGTAAATGACAGTGACAGTGTTCATGAGCAGAGGTCCTACAATGCCTATGTTGAAAATGTGGTGATGAAAGTCCATAAAATGAGTGTTTTACAAGCGTGCATTGTGCAGTTTGCACACACGCTTGTAACTTCGTGAATTTGTAATATTTTCACTCCAGATTTTCAAAATTAGCATTTTTCCACACCTCCTTATGGACAGTACAGCTGTCATTTTACATATCCTGGCCAAAATGTGTTTTCGCATGTCCAGCACAGAATAGTGTGGTCAATGTGCAAAATCGCTTTTCAGGACAGTTTGAGGAAATGACGGTGACACTGTACATGAGCAGAGGTCCTAAAATGCCTATGTTGAAAATTTGGTGCCGGAAGTCCATAAAATGACTGTGTTACAAGCGTGCGTTGCGCAGTTTCCATGCACCCTTGTAACTTGCAAATTTGCAATATTTCCATACCAGATTTTCAACACTGGCATTTTTTCACACCTCCTTATGAATAGTACAGCTGTCATTTTTCACATCCTGCCCAAAATGTGTTTCCACACCTGTGGCACACAATGGCATGGTCGCTGTGGGAAATCAACTTTTGGGACAGATTAACAAAATCACAGTGCCACTGTTCATGAGGGGAGGTACCAAAATGCCTATGTTAAAAATATGGGTGACAAACATTCAAAAATAATTGGGTTACGAACATATGTTGTGCAGTTTCTATGCATGCTCATGACTTCACCAATTTTCCTTATTTTCACTCCAGATTTTCAACGATGCCATTTTTTACGCCTCCTCAGGAACAATACAGTTGTCATTCTCCACATTCTGACCAAAATGTGTTTTCGTCCCTGTGTTGCCAAATGGCATAGCATCTGTGCAAAACCACCTTTCAGCTAACAAACTGATTGTGCCGCTTTTCATGAGGTGGGCTCACAAACAGTCCATGTTGAAAATTTGGAGTGAAAATACCACCACACGCCTACGGTGTTAGGGTTTCCAACTTTAGCACTCCACCCAGTACAGACTGACAGGTGCCAGGGGTGTGACTTGGGATCATCGGATGTAATGCTCATGCCATTCAACCCCCACCCCGACCTGCAGCCACTGACAGGCATTGTGGTGTGCCTTGCACTGTTCGGCCACAAAATTCACCCCATTCTCCTATACTGCACCCACATCAGAAGTATTTCCTTATGGAATGGGGTACGTATAATGCCCAAAGATCCCAAAGCACACCTCTACACTTGTCAGAGTCTACAGGGTAGGATGAGGTACAATGGCATGAGCGTTATAGCTGATGACCCAAAGGCACACCCCAATGCCTGTTGCTCTCTACAGGGTGGGGGTGGGGTTGACGGCAATTCAATACTTCACTGTCATTCCTATTATGCATCTCTAGCTCTGGCACTACCAATGTCAATGCCAGTGACACAACATTCAGCATTGACAAATGCTTGTTGTTTTTGTCTCTGTTTTATTTCACCTAGGAAACCAACTGTACAATGACACACATGCACACCCATGTGAGCAATGTACTGGCATCCGCAGTGCCCCATCCCATCCCATCTGGTCACCCTAACTGCGATACCATCTAGCCTCAGCTAGGGGGAGGTCATGGTGTGGTTCACTGCCCCACCTTCCATGAAGAAGGAAAGCCACCCATTGAATGCTCAGTCATCTTTCCCCTGGCCACCCCCAGCAACTTGAGCTCACCACTTAAAGAACTACACTGAACCTGAAAATAATTTTCCCAGCTGAAGCTATTTTTTTAAATACTACTTCCAGTTCCGTGATTTCTATCTTTATGGAAAAGCCTTAGAAACATCATTTGGTGTTGTTGATTTACACTCTGGTGTTAAGCACCATTTTAAAAATGTGTAATATAGTTAGAGATTAGTGGTGGGCGAAGTGGGCTCAATCTGCTCCGCGAAGCGATTCGTAGAGCAAAGGTGGATTCGCTGAGTGCTCCACAATGCGAAGCAGAGTACTTCACGTTATAATGAGGAATGCGAAGTCCATTAGAACCAATGACTTTGCGTTACTCCACCTCCCCAGGCCACTACTCTGCCAATTTTAAGGCTTCACCTCACTTCGCCTTGTTTTGGAGCTCCAAAGGCGAATTTTGCAGTGATTCATGGGATTTCAGGTCACACGGGCTCTATATTGATCTGCACAGCCTCAGTTCGGGGTAGTATGAGTAGGAAGGGGTAGGAGACAGTGTGCTCTGATTGCTGTCCATGATAAGAATCTTGTAAAAACTGTTCAAAATGCATTTTCGCTTTTTTTTGGGTATCTTACTTTAGTTCATCGATTGTAGGAAACCCTCCTGTGCTCATATAATCGAGCGTTTTTTGTTTTGTGTGGATTTTTAATGTTAATTTAGAACATTGAGTATGTGTGGTGAAAGACAGTGAAAGTGTGCTTTGGGGGAGGGGTGTATCTGTGGTGTAGGTAGATTTAAGTTGGAGAAATAGTGATTTCTTTGTTTTTTGATTATTTATTTAGTTTTTGTTGACCGGGAAAGTGCACTAGACAAATCCTGCCTATTTTCAGGCACGACCCGGGGGAGGGGGATACAGATGAATGCCAACTGACTTTGAACCAGATTAAGCTATATTTTTAGTGAATGAGGGAAATTTGGCCAGGACACCACGGAAGTTCCCCTACTCTTTTCGATAAGTGCCATGGGATCTTTAACATCCACCTGAACTACCACCAATCCAGGCAGATGGGACCTCGGTTTAACATCTCATCCAAAAGACGGCACCTCAGAAGTGCAGCATCCCTCTCATGCTACACTACAATGTCAGTATTGGGATATTAAACCAAGTGGCAGATGTGGGAACTGAACCCACAGCCCTCTGATCTCACAGCCTCAGAAGTGAGTGTGCTACCTACTGAGCCAATGACACTGCAATATTTTTGTTATATAACTGACTGTGTTAATGTACACACAGTGATATTGTCAGTAATAGTAGAATTTTTCTTGCTGTTTGTTGTGTGGATGTGGTGTAGCAGTTTATAAGTTCAGGTTGTTTACATTACAGATTTACAATATGTAACGTGGCATAGCACTGAACTTTTGCATTTGCGGTGCATTCATCGGTCAGCATTGTACACAAACTGTTCTGTATGTGAGTGTGTGTGCAGTGTTGCATGCATCAAATAATACACCTTTTATTGTGCCAGAGACTAGTGTAATTGCAAGCACAGCAGTGTGAACCTGCTATCCACTGCAGCTGCCTGATTTTGTACTGCGATCATGGTATCTTTTCTTAGTTTTGCTGCTTGTAGTGCTGTAAAAATCAGCATTGTCCGTATTCAGTGCCCACCCCTTCCAAAGGTATTTTTTACCAGATTGGATTGTTTTTGTGACCTCATTAGCACCACTGGTTACTGGAGTTGTTTCAATTCCATGACAGTCTAAGAGTAGTCTCTTATCTGTTGCTGAAGCCACAGTTGTTTATTTGGCTTCACATCCAGTGTCCCTCCAATCAGAGAGTGAACGTATCAAAATCTGAATTTGGTTATGATATTTGTGGTTAATCCCCCAAAATGCATGCAAAGAGACGTTCAAGCAAAGCTGTTTCTGGCCATGGCAATGTTGGCAGTAAGATGGTCTGTAGGCATGGTATTAGTACTCAGGCGTAGAAGTGCATCGCTGATGTGAGGAAAGGTATTTCTCCTGCAATGTTTTTTACAGCCCAATCAGTAGCTTCACTCATAGTTGGAGGAGATGATGTTTTTCCAGCCAGTGATGTTAGTGTTACTGGTGTTAGTGGTGGTTGGGGTAGTATTAGTATTGTTGCATCAAGTTCTAATTCCAACCAGTGTACCATATTCAAAAATATTGAGTGTGAAGCAGTGCAAGTGAGTGGCAGCGTAGATGATGTCATACTTCCCAGTAACATCCCAGTAACTGAACCTGAGGATTCTGATGATCATGTCAACGATAGCATACAACGTGATATTCTGTCCACTGTGGCACTTAACGTCATGCATTTTCCATGCAGTGATTCAGTGTGGTGAAAAAATATCAGGTGTTGGTGGTGTAGATGCTGATGATGAATGTGGTGATGATGATGTTGCTGTTGTTGCAACATGCAGTCCATATGCTAGCATCCGAGCAGAAGATATGGATGTGTGTGACACTGATGAATATGATGATGATGATGTAATTGACCCCGGTTGGGAACCGCAAAAAAAGAAATTAAAAGTGGCTGTGTCTGAGTCTGTTTGCAGTAATCCCCCCCCCACCGTAAAAACTTGTGAGCTACTGGTTTTAGTTGATGGTGATGATGACCCAGTAATCAATATGATAGGTAATCGTGGTGGCCAGTTGCAGTCCAGGTGTGCAGTGCCCAAAACATCATGTGCCCCCCCATGTCAGTTCTTAAAATAACAGACTTAAATAAGCCATATCATGGACATGTTAAAAGCAGAGCATCACAATCCCTTGTTTGGGATTTTTTTGTTCAAGATGCAAATGATGATTCAGTTGCAATCTGCCAGGTTTGCCATGTGTGTGTAAGTTGAGGTAAAAAGGGGCGCCATCTGGGCACAGGAGGACAGCATATGCATCTTAAGAATAGACACTTGGCACTGTGGACCCAGCACAAGCTGGCAGCTAATACCACAGTGCGGTGTTCACCCATATCACCGGCAACCATAGCCAGCATGTTATCCCCTTCCATGACTGTTAAGCCCGGTAGGAAATCAAACGTGAGCAGTAGAGCGGTAATAAGAGCAGAGGATTACTACAGGCATGATGAGGTGGAGGACCATAATGACTTTTTAAATGTTGTCCAGTGCTGGTGAGAGTAGCAGTTTTTGTGATGATGGTGGTGAATGCAGTATGTCTAGTGCAAGTGGTACATCAATCCCGGTTGGCAAATCTGGCAAAATAACAGCATTTCTGGGTTTGTCATCATCACCTGTGCAACCGTCTTCATCAAATATCCACACTCCATGCCCTGCCAATGCCATTTATCACAGAGCACAACCATTTGTGACCAACAACACACACCATGTAAAACGTTTAAGTCAGCCCATGTTACAGAGTGTTTTTGCGCATAAGCTGAAGTACCCCCCAAATCATACAGTGTCACGTGAACTCAATGCTGCTGCAGCAGAAATGCTGGCAATTGATCTTTTGCCTTCTCTTTTGTGGAGAATTCTGGGTTCCAGCGGTTTGCTGCACGTGCTTGTCCAAAATGGAAAGTCCCTTCCAGGACATACTTTTCTACCCGTGCTGTCCCCGAGTTGTTACGCACTGTGTCCAACTCAGTAATACATGCCTTTCAACATTCCTTCTCTCCATTCATCCATTTAAGTATGGATAAGTGGACAAGTGGCAAAACAGCAGGGAGTTCATATTTATGTATAACTGCACACTAGGCACAGGTGCCGGGGGTTGTTTGTGATGTTGGTTGTGTGAATAATCAGCGCAGTAAGGTGGATTGTCACGGCAGCAATCTTCCAGGAATTCGACAGCATGCAACAATTACTATGTACAGTGTGACCTGTTCAGACACTGGTGAGAACATGCTGGACATGGTACTGACTGAAATTGACAGATGGCTAAACCCTCTGTCCCTGAGAGCTGGGTTCACAGCAAGTGACAATGGGTCAAATGTGGTTAAATGCATCATGAATGGTGTTTTTTTTGTGTTCCATGCATGGCCCACTGTTTAAATCTTGTGGTTCAGGAGTTTCTGCAGCACCCTGATATAAAGGAAATGCTGACCATTGCATGACGTATCTGCTCTCACTTTTCAAGATCTGGAAAGGCCAGTGACCAACTGCGGCAGTTGCAGATACAAAACAGCCTGCCTCAGCACCGCTTGAAGCTGGAAGTTGTCACCCAATGGAACTCCACTTTATACATGGCAGAGAGGTTGTATGAACAATACAAATCCATCTCAGAATATCTTGTTATGCACACTAGCCGTGACAGTTCCGTGGCATCCATGTCTATGACGACTGAACAGTGGCGCCTCATGGACTCTGTAATAACAATTTTGAGGCCTTTTGAACAAGCCACACAGGCAGTGAGTGGCTAGTCTGCCTCCATTAGCCAATGAATTCCACTGCTGCGGGTGCTGAGGCAGACATTGGTGAATGTACAGCATAGTCTTGATGTTGCCAGAGATGGTGGTAGCAGTATGTTGCTGCAACACATGCTGACAGTATTCAACCAGAATCATCACATTGTGAGCATTCAGTGTAGTGACAACTTTGCCATAGCAACAATGCTGGACCCACGATACAAATGTGGAATTGCATCAGTACTGGAGGGGAGGGCCTGAACAGGTAAAAAATATCAGTGGTCAACTGGTGCGCTTGGTTCATGGGGCACAGAAGTCACGTGCCAAGGTCAGCAAACCTCAGCAGAATAATCCGGGTGAAGTTGTACCTGGAGAACCATCAAGCATAACCTGCAAGGGGAAGGGGACTGCAGTTCCAGGTGGTCTCTCATTCAAAATGGCTGGCGTCAACCTGCTTTGGGAGGCCTTTGTCCCAAGTTGCTATTTGAGAAAAAAATGATTCGGGAGAACAGGATGATGCATTAACAATTGGACTTAGTGCAGCACAGAGAATGGTTGAGTCGTATTTATCTGAAAACAGGCATCTGACAATAACTGAAGATCCTCTTTTGTACTGGAGTGGAAAGGTCCGTGAATGGCCAGAGCTGACTGCAGTGGCACGGAAGTACCTCACAAGCCCACCCTCCAGTGTAAGTGTTGTGAGGGTATTCAGCTCAGCAGGTGCAATAGTCAGGGATCATCAGACAAACCTGTCTCCTGCAAATGTTAGTTTGCTAACATTCATTAAAATGAATGAGAGGCACATACCAGCAGAGACTACAACCTCGGTATTCATACCCTGGCCTAGTCAGGGTGGTCTTGCTGATGAAGAAATGGAGCATCCTGGTGGCACTGGCAGTGGCTGCCTGAAACGGCCCACCACTGACGTAGATGATGACACAATGGAGAAAGAATTTCCCAGTGGTCAGACTTCAGACATCGATGACTGTGAGGGCAGCTTTCTTTATGAGGATGATGATGTGGTTAATGTTGGCAGGTTTTAACTGAAGATTTTAAAAGGCGGTGTGCCCCCTTGGACCACCATCACTGGGACTGATGTTAGCCACTGCCACCATGAGTCTGTCTGCCCCCCCCGAACCACCACCACCACCGGAACTGATGTTATCCACTGCCACCTTGAGTCTGTCTGCCCCCAGAACCACCACCACCAGGACTGATGCTATCCACTGCCACCATGAGTCTGTCTGGCCCCTGGACCACCACCAATGGGACTGGTGTTAGCCACTGCCACCATGAGTCTGTCTGGACCACCACATCCATCAGCTAGAGACACAAAGCTTCTTAATATTTAAACCATAAAGTGAGTATGTGTACTCATGTTTGTTATGCTGCTTCACTTCCTTTAGTTGAATGTTTTATTTTCTATAGCTTTTTGGAGCCGCAATGGTAAAACACATACAGTACACTTCTTTTATTTCTTTTACAGGTTAAAAAAAAAGGCTCCATCGCTAAAACTCATTAGGAATGGTACTGTAGCTGTACCATACAGACAGGAAGCGATGTAATATCCATGTGAAATCCATTCTGGTTTAAGTATGAAGATTTTATTTAATCCATTTCATTGTTTTGTAAAGACTGCAACAAATATTGCACACAGGTTGTGTTAGTTTGACAAAATGTGAGTTTCAAATGTAACTTTACTTTAGGGGTTGAGATTTGAGAACCAGGGAGGGACACATAACAATTAAGTTGTAAGAAGTCATTCATTTGTTTTTTTAAGAAACTTCCAGATGCTTTGTTGTTCTGACAAAGTGGCCTTATCCAAACAAGTTCTTCAACATCAGGCCCCCCCTCTCCGGGCTGGGGCACACATGCAACACGCCGAAGTTGTTTCATAAGATTACCGTGACCATCATTAACAATCAGATTCGAGAAGGATGCAGATGAAATCTATGAAGAAGTAACACAATAAGAAACCATTACAGACAAACCTGCAAATATGCTTCCCCAGCTCAAAAAAAAAATACTTACCTTCATGTGCTTGAGAGTTATCCATAGCTAATTTCTACGCAAAAAGTTCTCATCGAGCACTGGAATGTGCACACCAACAGTATCTGTGACCAGTGATACAGAACAATACCATGAGTACATGTCCATGTCAATCTCCCTCACCTACAAAATACAGAAATACAGGTATATATCTATATATATCAACTCACCAAGGCTATTATTAGTGTACAGACAAAGGGCACCCTTCCATCCAGTTGAGATGATCACATTGTATTTGCTCGAATTGCAGCACACATTGGACCAGCAACAGTTTGCTCACGGTCATCATTATAATCTGGGGCACTGCATGCATGAGTGACTGCACAATAAATTCTGGAGGACTTTGTATGTACTGAAACAGTCTCATTTCACTGTGTTACCAGTTGTCAATTTTCTGGACACAAGGCAATGCATTTTGGGCAAGCAGAAAAAATCTGGGGACTCTGTGCCACCACTGCATGCATGAGTGACTGCGCAATAAATTCTGGGGGACTTTGTATGTGCTGAAACAGCCTCATTTCACTGTGTTTCCACTTGTTAATTTTCTGGACACTAAGCGGGTGCATTTTGGGCATGCAGAAAAAATCTGGGGACACTGTGTGACCACTGCGCGCATGAGTGACTGCGCAATAAATTCTGGGGGACTTTGCATGTGGTGTGACAATCTCATTTCACTTTCTTAGCATTTGTCAATTTTCTGGACAGAAGACAGATGCATTTTGTGTGTTATGATTGTGAGCAGATAATGTCATTCTTAAATTATAAATTAAAGCAGCATTGCAACAATGTGCTGACAATTGTGACCTATAGTTTTTTATGCTATTTTACTTTGCCACCGTTGCCGACCACTAGTTACCTCATGAGTTGTATGATAACCTTCTTTTCATGATTTGTGTCTGCTTTACTACTTTTTCTCATGCCTGAAAATAAAAAACGAGCATTCCATTTAATATTGTTCTGACCAGGTTCTTATCACCATTTGCAGCTGTTTTTGTACAACTGTTGTTCTGTGATGTCATAAAACACTGCCTGCTGCATAATTGTTAATTTGACAACAGAAGTAATATATAACAACTGATGGAGAAAAACAGCTCAAAACACTGATTAAGACCTCATCTGCACCTTATTAAAAGGAGCGCTCCTTTTATTATCCCACACATGAAAAAAAGTACTAAAGCAGACTCAAATACTGGAAAGAATAGTATCATACAAGTCAGGATGTAAGTTAAGTGGCAATGTAAAATAGCATAAAAAAGTATAAGTCAAAATGTTCAAGAGATTGTTGCACTGCTGCTTTAAAAAGATTCATCAAGTTACATAGTTATGGATGGTATTGCACCCAATATATTGGTGCCTAACCTCCAGAGGAATCTTTCTTGCTCCACATGTCCTTAAATAGTGCAATATTTTGCTGGCAAAAACGTTTGTAATTTTGGTAAAATGGGTCCCGGAAGCTTTCCTGTTCTGAAGAGCCGCCCAAGTTCTGCTCCCGTGCTCAGTAACATTGTGGAGAAACGTGGGCACGTTTCAACTAACAAGAGCCTTGTTAGTGGAAACGTGCCCACGTTTCATCACAAACCAACCATTATAACATAAAGAAACATTTGGAAAGCTGCCGGCCATTCACTATAATAAAACATGCCCCCATGCTCTCCCTGCCATCATTTCATAATATTGCTGAGCAAGGTGGTGGAACTTAGGTGGATCTTCAGAACGGGAAGTTCTCCGGGCCCCGGTTTACTGAAATTACCAGCGTTTTTGCCAGAAAAGTATTGCACTATGGAATGTAAGGACATGTGGAGCAAGAAAGATTACCCTGGAGGTAAGGCACCCATATAAAGAGCATGTATGACTGTATGTGCATGTATATATTTAAAGGGAAGCAGTCAGCAACAGGAGCTCCTGCGTCCTGCCCAGTGCAAGGCTTACCCTCTGGTTAAGCCTTTTAAGTATGTTGTGGCGTTTTTCTCATGCTGCAACATACTTTATTTTAAGAATGAAAGGTCAGTGACCCAGAAGGATGGCGGATGCTATGGGGGCCCCATTATTTGTAAAGGAAAGGTGCGGTGGAGATGCACCATGCACTTCAAATACTTTTGTATTGAAGCACATGGTGCATTGACGTTGCACCTTTACACATAATGGAGCCCCCATAGCATCTGCCATACTTCTGGGTCCCTGACATTTCTTTAGTATAATAAAGTATGTTGAGGTGTGATAAAAATGCTGCAACATACTTAAAAGGCTTAGCCGGAGGGTAAGCCTTGCAGCGGGAAGGATGCAGGTGCTCCTGTTGCTGACTGCTTCCTTTTGAACTAATACTGTGGCCTTCCCTCTGTCTGGTATTAAACAAACAAAACACAAAACAGTACAGCAGTGGGTGGGGGAGGTGTGCAGAAAACAAAACCTAATGCTCGATCTCATGATGTTCCAGCAGCAGATGACGCATCGACACTATTTGGAGCTGCTCTTGCTCGATCCGCTTCATCTGCTGCTGGACAGCACACATCCTCTGATTACTTTCCTCCATCACAGCCCATAGCAGTGCTATTTCTGACTGTGTTGCAGGCATCGTGGCGGGGTCCACTGCTGCAGGAGGGAAGGCAGGTAGTGATGGTGGTGAGGGTGGTGCTGGTGGCAGTGGTGGGGGTAGTGGTGGAGCAGCAGCTACTGCTGTGGCCCTCCTTCTGCTCTGGTGATGCACAGCAGTAGCACCCACTGCCACTGCCACAGAACGGCCAGCAGGTGGAGGCCTGGCCCATTCTGTGGCATCCTGCCACTCCACCATGTGGTGGTTAAGCATGTGTGTCCTCTGGCTCCCAGTCCCCAGATGTGTCCCCCAGGGGCCACGTTGCACCTGCACACCACAAAGCAGGCACACCACAATGCTCAAGTCCCCCCGACACAGTTGAAAAACTGCCAGACTATTGAGCTGCAGGAAGGCCAGGCACAACAGGGGCAGATGTATTGCCGGCAGCACTGTCACGCACCTGGGGGGGCTCCACCTGCTGCTGTGGAGTGGGAGGTGGTGCTGCTGGAGCTCCTGCAGCTGGTACAGATGGTGGTAGTGGTGGTGATGGTGGTGACGGACTTGCTGGATGTGGTGGTGGCACTGGTGGTGGTGCTGCTTCTTCTGGGGGGGGGCTGGACCAAATAATCTGTAGTGGTCCAGCGACACCCACCCACACTGATTCCCACATGTCCTCACTCCCCTCTGGACAACATAAGCCACAAACTGTCCCTGGTTCATTACTTTCCTTCCCTCTACACTCCGACACGTCACGCGATGAGGACCGACTCACATATGCACACACACACAGACACACACACACTTACACAAAGCAAAACTTATAAAACAAATAAATCAGTGACAAAAAAAGAACTCACAAAACAGCACAACAAAAACTAAAGAATTAGCTTTTAAAAAAGCTGTTTGTTTTTATGATGTTGAAAAAAGCAAGTTAAGCAACAAATACACACTCCTTTCCTGCACTATCCTTCCTCCTTCCACCTCTGCAAAGGCGAAACATAGAAACATAGACTTTGAAGGCAGATATGAACCGCTAGGCCCATCTAGTCTGCCCATTTCCCTACCTACAGGATAGGCCGCAGATTCTAGTTAACCAACAGCCTATTTCTTCCTACCCCCCACAAGAATTGCCTTATGTCTGTCCCATACATTCTTGAATTCTCCCACAGTTTTAGACCCCCACAACCTCCTCAGGAAGGCTGTTCCATGCATTCACTACCCTCTCTGTGAAATAATACTTCCTCACATTGCCCCTGAACCGCCCTCCTTCTATCTTTAAATTGTGTCCCCTTGTTCTTGCAAGTCTCTTTTTCTGAAAGATGCTACCCTCTTGGACTTTGTTGATTCCACTGAGGTACCTAAAAGTTTCTATCATGTCCCCCCTCTCCCTTCTTTCCTCAAGGGTATACATATTAAGCTCCTTTAGTCTCTCCTCATACGGCTTCTCTTGCAGACCCTGCACCATTTTAGTTGCCCTCCTTGGACTACCTCTATCCTGTCTATGTCCTTGCGGAGATGGGGTCTCCAGAACTGGACACAGTACTCCAGATGGGGTCTCACCAACTGTCTGTACAGAGGGATAACAACTTCCTGTTTTCTGCTGCTGATGCCTCTCCCTATACATCCCAGTATACCCCCAGCCCTCCCTACTGCCTTCTCACATTGCTTGCTAACCTTAAGGTCATCTGATATGATTACCCCCAGGTCCCTTTCCTTTTTTGTTGTTGTTACTACCTCCCCACCCATTGTGTATTCTTCCCCTGGGTTCTTGTTTCCCAGGTGCATTATTTTGCACTTCTTTGCATTGAATCCTAGCTGCCATACTTCTGACCATTCCTCCAACCTTGCCAAGTCCCTTTCCACGCCTCCTTGTGTATCAACCCTGTTGCAGATCTTTGTGTCATCTGCAAAAAGGCATACTTTTCCTTCCAGTCTCTCTGCAATGTCACTGATGAAGACATTAAAAAGGACTGGACCCAATACTGAACCCTGCGGTACCCCACTAGTAACCCCTCTTTCTTCAGAGTGGACTCCATTTACAATTACCTTCTGTGTCCTGTTGTGCAGCCAATGTTTTACCCAGGCTACCACCCTGGGACCCACTCCCAGGCTGGTTAATTTGACTATTAATCTTTTGTGTGGGACTGTGTCAAATGCCTTGCTAAAGTCTAGGTAGGCCATGTTCACAGCCCCTCCCTGGTCTACTACTTTGGTCACCCACTCAAAGAAATCTTAGATTAGTCTGACATGACCTTCCCGCTGTGAACCCATGCTGCCTTGGGTCCTGTGCTCCACTGGCCTCTAGGTACTCAACTATTCTTTCCTTCAGAAGTGACTCCATCACTTTTCCTGCCACAGAGGTCAGACTGACAGGTCTGTAGTTTCCTGCCTCTGTCTTGGTCCCACTTTTGTGAAGGGGAATCACATCCGCCTTCCTCCAGTCCTCGGGTACCACACCATCCTCCCATGATTTATTAAAAAGAGTAGCCAGTGGTTTCACTAGTTCCTCCCTTTATTCTTTTAGAATTCTGGGGTGAATTCCATCAGGACCCATTGCTTTGTCCACCTTCAGTTTTAGGAGTTCTTGCAGAACCCTTTCTTCTGTGAAAGGACTGGGATCGACCCCCCTATCAAGAGTGCTTCTGTTAATTGGATTAAGCACTTCCCCCTCCTCTTTTGTGAATACTGAGCAGAAATATTCATTCAGTATCCCTGCTTTTTCACTGTCCCCCTCTGCCCACCCATCGTTCATTCTATTCAGCCTCATTATCCTCCTTTGTCTTTCTACGCCGCTGATGTACTCTATAAAAGGTTTTATCCTTCTTAACTGAGTTGGCTATCTTTTCCCCAGTTTGGGCCTTTGCTATTCTGACTTCCTCCATGCTTCCTTCTGCCTTAACTGGTACAGCTCTCTGTCCTGCTCCTTCTGTGTTTCCTTATACTTCCGGAATGCTATCTTTTTCTTCCTGACTTTCACAGCCACCTCTTTTGAGAACCATAGTGGCTTTTTCTTTCATTTTGACTTGTTTATTTGCTTCATGCAAAGGCTTGTTGCCTCTGTGATGGCAGTTTTGATGATTCCCCATTGTTGCTCCACACCTCCTTCTAGCCTGTTTGCTAGTGCTTTTCTGAGGCACTCTCCCATCTTGCCAAAGTCAGCCCTCCTAAAGTCCAGTACCCTCACTTTTGTATGGCTTGACTCTGTAGCTGAGTTTAACGTGAACCACACTGTTTGATGGTCACTTGTTCCCAGATGGCAACCCACTTCTAGATCTGAGATCCTCTCACTGCCCCCGTTTGAGAGTATGAGGTCTAAGATTGCTCCCTCATGAGGGGTTCGAAGCAGGCTGTCTAATGCCTGCCACCTGTAGGGCATCAAGAATGGCCCTGCTCTTGGATGTGGCTGCAGCAAATGTGCTCCAGTTAACATCTGGCATATTCAGGTCTCCCATCAACAGTATCTCCCCTTTCTCTGCCATTCTAAGAATGCCTTCTATCATATCCTTGTCCATTCCCTCCCTGACATGAGGGGTCTGGCCACAACCCCTGTGCGGATTGTGGTGCCCTTTCCAGTCTCCAAGGTGACCCACAGTGCCTCTTCTCCTCCCTGTTTACTCTTTTGTTCAGTTGCTTTTATCTCTTCCTTTACATAGAGAGCTACTCCTCCCCCTCTTCTTCCCTGCCTGTCTCTCCTGTAGGTTATGTACCCTTGTATGTTAACATCCCAGTCATGGTTCTCTGTGTACCATGTTTCTGTGACTGCTACGATATCCAGGCATCCCTCTTCCATCATGGCCACCAGCTCAGGGAGCTTGTTGCCCAGACTACGGGCATTGGTACTCATTACCCTCCATTTCCTGATGACCTTACTCCCTTTTGCCCCATCCCTGTCCTTCTTGCCTTTGTCACTTTCTCCATTTACCCCTGCCCTTCTCCTATCGACACCTCTATGTTGGTGTTTGCAGACTTACTACCCGTGATTATTTGGGGGATAGGATTTCCTGCTCTTCCAGTGCCTCCCCTTGGCTAGTTTAAATGCTTGCCAATGAAGCATTTAAACCTATCACCTAGGATCCTGGTTTCCCTTCCTGGACAGATGCAGCCCATCATGCCAGTATGGGCTTGCATCACTCCAGGTGGACCCCAGTCCCCAATGAAGCCAAATCCCTGAGCTCCACACCAGTTTTTCAACCACTGATTGAATCCCATGGTGCGGAACACCTAGCTTCTCCTATGCCATAGATGGGCAGCACCTCCGAGAAGGTTACCCGTGCAGTGCTACTTGACTAAGGCCCCTCCCCAATTCCACAAACTCTTCCTGCACTTCTCTAATCCCTTTCTTAGCCAGGTCATTTGTCCCTAGGTGGACAATGACATCCAGCTCCCTCCCCTGTGCAGCTGCTCCGCAATCCTGAGGATTCGCTCCCTGTCCCTCCAAGCCATGGTGCCAGGCAGGCACCTTACCTCCCTCTCCCCTTCCTCCCCCAGTTCTACCTTCCTAACAATGGAGTCCCCCACCAGGAGTTGTTTCCTTCCCCTGCCACCCTCCTGTGGGTCTCCTTTGTGGAGGTTCCCAGCATCCTCCTTGGTCTCCACTGTGGGTGCCTCCATAGAGGAACCACACTTTGCCAGAATGGCATAGAAATTGTGGAGAGGTACCATGGGAGGGATGCGCCTCTGTTCCACCACCCTCACCCTCCCCGAGCCCACTGTGGTCCAACTGCTCCTCTTTCTTGACAACCTCTGAGGCAATGGCAGTGGCACTGGTGGTCCCTGGATGGAAGAGGAGGTCCCACAAATCCTGGCCAACTCAGCCTGGAGATGAGCAACCTCCTCCCTCAGCCCAGAGAGGTGTCTGCAGATGGGACAACACCGCATCCTCCAGAGCGTCTCCCGGAAGACTGCTGCTCCACAGCCACTGCACTGCACCACTCAATCAAGTCTTATTTCTGGCCCTTAACTGTGTTTTCAATCCTTACTCTTTCCTCTGTTTTTTTCTCTCTCTCTCTCTCCTTACTTTCTGCCTGTGTGCCCTTTAAGCTCCTGATTGTCCTGTTCTGAGACAAGAATATCCTATATTTCTCAGTAGACCACTTACTTGCTCAGAGGCAGACCTCCAGCAGCTAGAGGGGGCCGGAGAGCTACTCTTGCCCTTCTAGGATGGTGGGTCTTTGGTGGTTCTGTGATCACTCACTTCCTGCTCCCAAACAGGAAGTTTCTGTTGTCAGTCAAATCCTGTGCCTATAACAATAGAACTAGCTTTGGGTGGAGGGGAAGGAAGGAGGGCAATATAGTCCCAGCAGAGAAGTTCAGTCACACAGCAGTCCTTTCTCCTGGTGTCTTCTGCCAAGCTATTAGCAGAATCTTTCTAAGGCAGTCTTTAAATGTAGCTTCCTTCTAGCTAAGCCACTCCCCCTACTTACTAGATCTTTCTACAAGTGATTTAAACCTCACAACAGTTAAGTCCTTACAATCACCTGAGATTTACACCTAGATAACTATTCAGATACCCATTCAGTTCAGTTAACCCAGACAAACACACACTTTTTTTTTGTTTTGTATGTTAGTTTTTTTTTTACCCTAAATTAAAGGTCCAAGGTCCAAGTAAAAAAGTTCTTCTATTTTAGTCCCAGCAGAGAAGTCCAGTCACACAGCAGTCCTTTCTCCTGGTGTCTTCTGCTAAGCTATTCAGAAAGAAAGTGAAAGTATCTGCTGGTATGACTCACTTCCTTCCTGCCTGGCTAAAGCATGTGACTTACAGTACTGTAAGCCACGTGATATGTGTGCAGGGGCTGCCTAAAGTGCCTATTGTTGTCATTCCACCTTACTTCGTGTTAAGGCAGAATAACAACACGAAATCAAGTCATAATCACAAGGTGAAGTGAGTACTCCTCGATGGCCACTTCACGTAGCATTGCACTAATACGAAGTGGCCACTTCACGTTCACTTCGCGTTTGGATTTTAAATTTTCTGCATCTCTATTAGAGATGGGGAAGTGGACAAAATTCACTCTGCAAATTAATTACTAATTCATGAAGTTGGTAAAATTCACGAAGTGCTCATGTCATGAAGTTTTTGCAAGGCAAAGTTACCATTTTTCTAAGCAAATTGACTTAAATTCGCCCAACTTCACCCAACTTTGCCTAACTTTGCTGCGTTTACAGGCGAAATTAGGTGAAGTTGCCAAGTGGGAACTTCATGAAGTAATTAGTGAAAGCGAATTTTGAAACTTTGCAAAACTTCGCCAGTGAAGTAAAACTTTGCAACATCTCTAAATGTAGTTTATGTCTCTCTCAAACACAAAGTTCTATAGTTGAACATGGATGCATTGTGTGAACAATAGAAGAGCTCAGCAAGGGACATAAACTACATTAAACAGTTCATAAATGATACTTATATCTGTACTTGAACCAGAAACACCCACTAGAATAATTAAAAAGCCTGTAGTGATGAAACAGTAATGGAACTTAAGCCAGCATTTAAAAATCAGCTTTTACAAGGGAACATTACTTACAGGCTCAGTACAGTTCTTTTAACTCATTTTGCCAGCATTGCAAGTGATAATGCTACCACTGTACAAAAGGCTGCATCAATTAACACTTTTTTGCCACAGTGAGATGGATCTTCTGTTCATATGTCTGACTGGTCACTTTGACATACTACAGAGGCTTATCAATCCATGAGATTGTTACCAAGTCTGCCATTTTCTGTCTGCTTGGTAAGCTGTGTATTTTTGTTTGCTGAATTATATACATATCTTGATCACTGATGTTGAACAGAAGGAGATTTTAGCTGTTGCACATTTATATACGTGTGTGTTTGTGTGTGTGTGTATATATATATATATATATATATATATATATATATATGATATATATGTGTGTGTGTGTGGTAGCACCGCGATGGTTAGGGTTGTACGGGCACGTCAATGTTAACCCCCCAAATTTGTACTTTAATAACTTGGCAACCATTTAATGGATTTGCCTGTGCCATCTGATGGGACAGATCTCTCAATGTGTCAAGTTTCATTCTGGTTGCATACATGGCTTCGGAGACACAGACAGTGAAAAAAGTGAATTTTGGGTTTTTTCCAATTTTTTGTGAATAGGATTTCTGTCAATTTGGCTAGAGCTTAGATGCTTTGGTATTTTGGTCTGACATTTTTAGGGTAGAAAGGTAGTTGCACACAGATGTGTCTTTCACTTGTTTGGTGAAAAAATATTAATCCATTCCAAAGTTATTTATTTTTGAACTTTTGACTAATTGGTTCTGAGCATGTTCAATAGGCACTAAATAATAGCTGTATGAAATGAAAAAAATAATTATTTTTTCATATTGACATCATCCTTTTTTGTGAGGCGAAAATCCTTTTTCATTTGTCTGCCATCTTGTTCTCTGCTTGCATGCTGTCTTACTGTTATATTATGTTTAAAATGTCAACTGGGTTAGTGCCCAGACTTTTTAGAATTGTGCTCTTAAATTGCTACGGAGCTGTGGCACATATGTGCCATTTGGTAATTTGGTTAAAAAAGGTTAATTGGTGTCAGAGTTATTTATTTTTTTAAAGTTTATAGATCTTTTTTGTGAGTCATATTATGAAAAAAGATTATTTTTCGTATTACAACTGATGAAAAAATATTGTTTTTTTGTCACTTAACATCTTTTCCCTGGTGCCTAGTGGCACTCCCACCCTCTGATCCCCATTCCCATTGCCAGACTTAATCCCTAGTGTCCAGTGGTACCCCAACCTCTGATTGCTGGCCCCAATGCTTTTTTGCTGTTGTGTTCCTTTGTATTGCAGATCCCTGGTATCTAGTGGCACCACCCCATCATCCTCTTGTCTGTATATAATGTATGTCCCTCATGTCTAGTGGCACTCCCCACCCTCTAATGCCTCTCCCCATAATAATGGATTATGTGAAGTTGACATTGACAAAGGGGGTGCCCAATCCCCCAGTGTTGCCACCCCCTCACTGAACCCACTCCCGGTGGTGTACACTGTCTGAGTGTCCTTGTTGTGAATATCCCACCAAACAATACAGTGACACTGGGGGTGCCCAATTTCCCAGTATCATGACTTCCACTTACAAATATAACCCTCAGATGCCTTTTTTCACCTGCAAAAAAAAAACATCTATTGATATATTTTGTGGCTGTTTCTGTGCCCTCACCAGACCCTCCCACTCAGAGCTCGCCACCCTACCCCACCCCAGCCCTTACATACTTAGCAGGAATCAAACACCATCTTCTTCTGTTTAACACAGACACATCTTCATTCTTCAAAGCTGGACCACAAACTGAAGAGACAGGTATGCAGTTCAGTGTATTCCAATGAGGTTTTCAATTTATTGGCATAACTTTGCCTTTTCTGCACATTTTTGGCCCAGATTTTTAACTTGCCTTTTTTGGGACCCCACCTCATGAACAATGACAGTGACAGTAGTCAAATCTGTCTCGAATGGTGATTTTGCAGTCCCTAGGAGAAATCACCTTTTGGGCAGGAGTTGAGAATTTTCTCTGCACTTGTTCATGTTGCAGGGTCATAAGAAGGCTATGTTGACAATTTGGTGTAAAAATATTTAAAGACAACAAAGTTATGAACATATGTTAAATTTTGGGAAAGCAGGCTTGTAACTTTGATAATTTTCAAAATTTGTACCCAAATTTATGACATAACCATTTCTTTACAGAACCTCATGAATGTGACAGCTGTTATTTTTCAGATCTTGCCAAAAATGTCTTTTCATGCCTCTGCCACGGAATTACCCTACAGCGGTGCTGAATGACAAATTGGGGGAGAATTAACAATTTTACTACCAGCTTCATGAGGTAAGTTAATAGGAAGTTTACAATCTGGTTGCTGTTGTCTACAGATAGAAGTGCAGGACCCAGAGGGCCCTGTGCTTCCCTATAAATATACTTATATGCACCTAAGGAGGGATGGGAACACATCAGACAAATAAGGGTAGAAATACACTATCCGAAAAAGTATGGATGCATGGGGTCCTACACTCCAACAGGAAAATAAGGATAAGATCATAGTATCTCAAAAAGTAAGGAAGTAGGCTGCTTGATCGGATGTGCAGATTTTGCACAGCGCATAGTGGAAAAAAGTGTAAAAATTGCCTTTTCACCCATTTTTGCTGATTTTTCCTCATTGTGCTATGTCCACACTATTTGGCCTGTTGGCCAGAAAGTTTCAGGGTAGAAAGAGCTTTCCACAAAGACTAAGCCAGCATTTGGTTAGGTGAACAAATATTAATCCATTCTAAAGTTATTCAGTTTTGAAATTCTTGGTTCTGAGCATGCTTAGTTCAGTCTTTTGGATAGCTGCATGTTACAACAAGCATTTGTCAATGCCGAATGTTTGCTTGCTGGCATTGGCATTGGTAGTGTAGGTGTCAGAGAAATGCATAATGGGAATGGCAGTGAAGTATTGAACTGAAGCCAACCCCACCAGCACCCTGCAGGGACTGACAGGCATTGGGGTGTGACTTTGGTTTGTCAGGCATAACGGCCACACCATTTCACCACACCCTACCTTGCAGACACCAACAAGTGTCACGGTGTGCCTTGGGGTCTTTGGTCCTTATGCTCACCCCATTCCATCAGGAAATATGGTGAGATGGGTGCTGTATAGGAGAACTGGGTGAACTTTGGGGCTGAAGAGTCCAAGGCACACCTTGATGCATGTCACTGGCTGCAGGGTGTGGAATGGTATGAACATTACAGGCAAGAATCCCAAGTCATACCCCTGATTCCTTTCAATCTGTACAGGGTAGGGTGTTAGGGTCAGAAATCCTAATGCCTCAGGCTTTCATTGGAATTTTCACTCCAAATTTTCAACATGGGTTTTTTGTGACCCTCACCTTATTAACAGTGACAATATCAGTTTGTTAGCCAAAAGTTGATTTTGCACAGTGACTACACCATTTGGCAGCACAGGTGCGAAAACACATTTCGAACAGGATGTGAAAAATGACAGCTGTACTGTTCATGGGGAGGTGAAAAATGGCAATGTTGAAAATCTGCACTGAAAATATGAAAAAAAACTGGTGACGTCATGAGCATGCATAGAAAATGCACAACACACACCCTGTAATGCAATTAGTTTGGGGATTTTTTACAGCAGATTGTCAACACTGGGATTTTGGAACCTCTGCTCAGGAACAGTGTCACTGTGATTTTCTTAATCTGTTCCGAACAGTGATTTCCTACTGCGACCACGCATTTCTGTGCTGGAAGTGTGAAAACACATTTCGGCCATGGTATGAAAAATAACAGCTGTACTGTTCATAAGGAAGTGTGAAAAAATGCCAGGGTGAAAATCTGGACTGAAAATATTAGAAATCCATGAACTTATGAGGGTGCGTGGAAACTGCGCAATGGTCACTCATAACACAGTCTTTTTATGGACTTTTTTCACCAAATTTTTAACATAGCCATTTTAACACCTCTGCTCATGAACAGTGTCACTATGATTTTTTTAATCTGTCCCAAACATTGATTTCGCACACTGACTTCGCCATTGTGTGCTACATGCGTAGAAACACATTTTGGGTGAGACATGAAAAATGACAGCTGTACTGCTTATAAGGAGGTTTGGCAAAATGGCAATGTTGAAAATCTGGAGTCCAAATATTGAAAATTTGCGCACTTATGAGCGTGCTTTAGAACATGAGCACAATGCATTAATACGTAGAAAACAGTCATTTTAGAATATTATCAAATTTTCAACATAGGGTTTTTGGGGCCTACCTCATGAACTGTGACATTGTTGTTTCATAATCAGTCCTGAAAGGTGGTTCCATGCAGTGACAGTGAAATCACCTTTCAGGAATGATTAACAAAATGACAGTGACAGAATTCATGAAGTGGGGTCCCAAAAACCCCATGTTGAAAATTTGGTGAAAAAATTCCCAAAAATGCCTGAGATATGCATCAAAGTTGAAAACCCCCTATTTATCCCATTATACAGCTTACCAACATTTCCTCAGTTTGCGGTCAGCTTCAAAGAGTGCAGACGTGTTCCCGGTCCACCGAAGATCATTGTGCCAGACTCCAGAGGTAAATATGGGGGTGAGGTGGGGGTGTGGGGAGGCAGGGTGTGCAGAGGGTGGGTGGAGGGGAAGGGGTCAGGACAGTCAGCAAGGGAAGGTTTTTTCTTTTCAGGTGCTTTTCTTTTTAGGAGGACAACGCGGGACTTGTGCCACGCTGGGATGGGCTCCCAGCATGGCAGCTGGAAGGCTGGTTGGGGGACAGTACAGCTGACAGGGGATTGGGCACCCCCATTGGCCATTCAGACTGTTGCCATGCTGGGGTGAGCTCCCAGTGTGGCACCCAGTAGTCTCTTGGGGGGGAGGGTAAACAGTGGAGCTGACAGGGGATTGGGCACCCCCATCAACCATACAGAATGTTGCCACGCTGGGTGGGGCTCCCAGCGTGGCACCTGGAACTCTCTTGGGGGGAGTGCAGCAGAGCTGATGGGGGATTGGGCACCCCTGTCGGCCATACAGTGTGTGCATGGGGGGGACACATGAGCACGCAATATGCATGTGTGTGTCAGAGGAGCGCATGAGCACGCACAATCTTATCGTTGCTCATGGAAGCGTAGCTCTCCCTTTCAACTGTACGGCACTGCATTTTCAATTACTGTCATAGACAGCTGCAGCATTCATTGGCAAAGTGTGGCCATGCCTGCAAACACACTGACAGAATTGGAAGACAGGGTTCCACACCTCCAAAAACTCGGATGATGGCACTATGTTTCTTGCACATGCTTGCAAGCAAACATAAAAAGGGATTTAGGACTCACAAACAGGGATTTTGACAGCTGTCAAACAGGGATTCATTAAGGTCCTGTTCATATGAAAAAAATTCCTGTTTCTAAGCCACCATCTTGTTTTCAATTTTCTTCAAAAACAAAACCTTTTAACTTGCCTCAGGGTTGTATTCTGTACACATTTAAGTATGGGTTTTGTTCAGGGTGACACCCTCTACAAACCTATGTCTTTGATTTTGTTTACTTTACTCAAAAAAAGGCAATTTTTACATTTGAAAATCCTTGTTCATGACTCTCTTCTGATCCCTGTTCGTGAGGTGTCAAAATCCCTGTTTGTGAGCCAATCCCTGTTCATGAGCTGTCAAAATTCTTGTTTATATGGAGATGACCATATGGCCCTATCTCGCAAACAGGGATTTGCTCATGAACAGGGATTTTGACACCTCACTACCAGGGATTTGGCTCAAGAACAGGGATTTTGACAGCTCAAGAACAGGGATTCTAAAAAGGAATCCATGTTCTTAAGATGTCAGAATCAATATTTGTGAGCTGTCAAAAGCAATGTTCATGAGAAATACTTGTTCATGAGCTGTCAAAAATCCCTGTTCATGAGGGGATGACCAGATGGTCCTAAAAATCCCTGTTCATGAGCTGTCAAAATCCCTGTTCGTGGGCCAATCCCTGTTCGTGAGCTGTTAAAATCCTTGTTTGGGCCAGCCTGGTGATGCACAGGACTGAGGCTCTGGATGCCACACCTTGCACCATGCCAGTGATCTGGGTTAGGGAACGGGCTCAGGTCCTGGGAGGTCGGTGAGGGGGGACTGGAGAGGAGCATGAGTTGCTGCTGTTGGGTGGCTCTCCACCTCAGGAGGGATCTGGCAGGGCTCTCACTGCTTAGCTACCACCCAGTGGAGGCTGGGTGGTGGTGCCACCTCTAAGAGCCCAGGCGCAAGGCTGGGGATGGTGGAAGGGGCTGTCATCTGGAGCTGCAGCACACATGAGTGCCTCCATACTCATGTAGAGCAACTTTCAGGGTCCCAGGAAAATAGGAGGGAAGAAAAGTGGAAAAAATCAGGGACGCCACTTGATGATGCCTCCAGGCTGGCTCAGGAGTTCCATGGGGACATGCATAGAGCTGGTAAGTTCTGAACAGCCCTGGGTCTGGTAGGTTGGTGTAGATTAGCAGTGTCCACCAGGGAGAATACAAATAGTTAGAAAAAATAAATCCTTGTCCATGAGGGGACAACCAGATGGCCCTAACTCATGAACAGGGATTAGCTCAAGAACAGGGATTCTGAACCTCACCAACAGGGATTTGGTTCATGAACAAGGATTTTGACAGCTCAAACTGGGATTTTTAAAGGTTGCTTTTTCTTTGCTACTTCACTGCAAAGAAACACTTAGGACTTTTGGCTTGAAATTTGCAGGGTAGAAAGGGGTGTCCCTGAGATGTGACTTATGCTGATTTAGTGTACACATTTGCATCAGTTCCATAGTTATGGCATTCTGAAGTTGATAGATTTCCCATAAGATAACATTATAGCAGACACAGCGCCTTTTGGTTTCTATCTTGAAAATGGTTCAAGGTATGGATTTTTTGCTAATGGCATGCATGCAGGATACCAGTCCATCATTACAACTTCAGTGGAATTTTTTCCAAAGTTGCAGTGGTTACTGAGATATTGCACCATTTGCAGCACAAGGCTTTCTTGGAATATGTCTAGGGTTGCGCTGCATCTCTCCAATTGTAGGTAATTGGGAGCAGGGCCTTGCACTCCCACACATGGATACCATTATGCACTATTGGGAGATCTATTAGGCAATACTGGGAGCACAGAGCCCTAGGGAGAAGAGGGTTCATTACAATGTCTCTGCACTTATGGATATATGGGAGCACATGGCCCATAAGGCCCTGCGCTCCCAAAAACTGATACCTCTGGGCCCTGTGCTCCTCAAACCATATAAGGGTAAAACTACACTTTCTCAAAAAGTAAGGAAATTCATTGCAAAAAAATCCATTAATGCATCAGTTAGGGTTGAAGCAACAAAAGTAGAGAATTGAGGCATTAGGGTTGAAACTCTAATGCCACCCTCCTTACCACCCCACCCCACTCTCCACAGACCAACAGGTGACAGGGTGTACCTTGGGGTCATCAGGCCTAAATCTCTCCCCATTCTCCTATACTGTACCATGTCTGCTTTCTTACACATGGAATGGGGTGAGAGTTAGTCGAGTGACCCAAGGCACATCAATGCCCCTTGGTGTGTGCAGGGTGGGGTGGGTGTTAGGGTGGAAATCCTAATTTCATATTTCCTCCTTTTATAGTATAGATCAACCCTAAATGATGCAGTAATGTAGTTTTGTTTGCCAAGAAAAAAAAAAAATATATATATATATATATATATATATAGCATATGGGTGCAGTATCACCCCTAAAGTTAACATCTAGTACGCTGTTTATTTTAAACTGAAATTATTATACCTTAATAACTTTGACAGCATTTGACAAAATAGCCCAAAATTAAGCATGCACAGTCAGACTGGTAGAGTCTCAAAGTGTGAAAATGTTTGTGATGGCATCTTGTTCCGATTTCATGATACAAGACATCAAAAAATGCAAAAAAAAAAAAAAAACTCTGGTTTTCCTGTACGTAACATGTTTTTTTGGTTTTTTTTTTTGCTCTCATTCACAGCCTACATGGTGCAAAATGTTTTCATGAAACTTTAGGATAACAGTGGTCTTTAATGAGGTAGTGCCTTTCAAAGGTTTTGTGAAAAAATAATACTCTTGTAGAGTCATATGGATTTTTTGGATAACAAGCAAGCTGGATTTGTTAAAAAAACACTAACTAGGAGAGCTTATTTTAATGATTTACTTGTCACAAGAAAAAAAAAAAGACCCTATAGGCTGCCAATGTTTTTTAAATCAAAAACATTGAAAATACATAAAAATTATGTCTTTTCAAAAACCAAGCACTTAAACATTAAAAATACATAAAAAATGTATTTTCAAAAAAAGAATGCCGTAATATTAAAATTACATAAAAAAGTATGTATTTAAAAAAACAGAATAAAAGAACATTTATAAATAGGTCCAAGTTATGTATTTTACCCTTATATTGGACATATATCTGTCCCCATTATGTAAAGGATATCCATTTTGGAGCCCATTTTTGAAACAGGATAGTAGTATTACTGGAAAGGATACAACTAAGAACCACAAAGTTAATACCTAAATTAAAAATCCTAAACTACCAAAAAAGATTGAATAGTACAGCAATGGTTAGCCTTGAAGAAAGGAGGACAATGGGAGAGCTGTTGCAACTGAATAAATTCCTGCAGTGCCCTGACTTGAAAGCCCTATGTGAATTTGAGTTTGCTGGTCAAAAACTGAACTTAAGAAGTAATAACCAACAACTAATTATCCCAAAAACTGAAATCACAAAATTGGATAATTACTACACAGTCAGGGCAATAAAGGCCTGGAATAGGTTGCTGTAACACATGGTAGAAGCAAGTACCTTTGACTTATTTAAATCCAGGCTGGACACTCATCTTGGATGGTTTGCAAGGGACACTTAATGTGCCCACCAGGGAGTGGGAAACATTGCAGATGGGTGCCAGCCTGCTTATGTATTAATCCACAAATTAATGGCAAGTAATAACCTAGGTAAACAGGACTCATTCAGCTATATTCTGATGTTTGTTTTTCTGAAAATTGCCCTTTAAATAATGTTTCTAAGTACCTGAAAATCCTGGTTGCCCAGCTTATCAACGGGAGTCATTAACCCATTTTCTCAGTATGTGAACAATGGGACTTACCTGAATTCTGAAGGTGCAGCTCAGTAATGCTACCTGCTTTAGTTGAAGCAGTGCACCAGAGATCATCTGCTCTCTCAGTGTTTGTTTCCCTCACTCCAACTTCTTATCTAGCTATACTAACTATCTATCTATCTATCTATCTATCTATCTATCTATCTATCTATCTATCTATATATCTACCTATCCTTCTGCCATAATGCCTGGAGAGGCAAAAGAGAATCAATCCTGGACCCACTAGCAGTGGTGGCTGTGTTTCCATGTCCTGACTCTCAGTGATTGTTTGCTACAGTGGGTCTGTAAGGAGGGAGAGAGAGAGAGAGACAGACAGAGAGAGAGAGAGAGAGAGAGAGAGAGACAGAGAGAGCAAGCCTGTGTACAGTAAGTATGTGGGTACATACAGTAATATCCTACAAGTTTCAGGTCAATTATCAATGCAGTGGCTCAGTTTTGGGCAAACTAGTTGAGTTGGATACTGGCAGTTCAGTTCTCTTATTATTTTGTCATACACTAACTGGGCTGACAGTTGGGCAAGGGTATGCAACAATGAATAGAAAAAAGGAAGAGGATTTCCCCTGGCCCTGTAAGCAGCAGGATGTCTGTGCTTCCATGTGCCAAACCCAGATGCTGCCTGGTACAGCAAGTCTGTACTGTACAGCCCTTGAGGAAATTTTGTCACAATGGAGAGCAAGCCTGTTTAGGTTGTCAGCACGGCTCAGTTGGTACCACATCTGCCTCCAGGCCAGAAGTTTGTGGGTTCTAGTCTCACACTGGGATTGGCTCATACCTAAATACTGGCTCCCAAGTGCAGTACTAGAGTGTGCTGTACTGATGGGGTGTGCTGTTCTTCCTACTAAATGTTAAACCAAGGTCCCTTCTGTCCATTGCTGGTGCTTTCCTGGTGGGTGTCCAGGTGGAAGTAAAAGAACCCAAGGCACTTTCTACAAGGGTAAAGCAATGTTTTATTAAGAAATCAAAGCAACACATATATAGCACAACGTAATCATGAAAAAAACCCACAAAAACAAAATCTAACTTATTAACATTCTACAAATCAAAAAAAAAGTATCAGTTCATACTTGATCATTCCCACCTATTACCTATATTTTTAAAAAAAATAAGAAACCCCGCCAACAATACATCACTTTTGACTTTGGTTGATATTTACAGTCTGTCAGACAAACCTCCCTCAGAGCAGATTCACATATTATACATAACGTGCAAAAAGACAAGTGCTGCTGCTGTAAGATATATTGACTTCTAGCCTGCCATAAATAATATTTAAGACAAGCGCAGGCCACCTGCATAGTAATTGTTACATATTGTAAAGCCAACTGTTGAAAATCCCCCAACACCAGTGTTCTGAGCCATTGCAAATTCCATTTGTTTGCAGCATAAACTCCAAATTGGGTGGCATAGCTACAAGAAAAAAAAATATTCCATCATTTCTGTTTGGGCAATACATTCTGAGTATGGGCACATTCATCCTTCTAGTCTTGCGCTTATTATTCCCTTTAACTTGTGGCTTACCATATGAACTTAACCATTGAGTATCCCACATTTTCTGTGAGATTCTCTTATTTTGAAGCAGCCCATACACCAAAGACTGTTTATAAGGCCTAGAATTTGTAAACTCTGGTTGCTGGACTCCCTCTGTATCCAAAACTGTAGAGTAACTATAGAGTATGAGGGTAAGGTTCTTTCCCCTGTGTCCTGGCCAGCATTCTCCTTCCCATGGAACTGGCTCATGTAATTGCCCAATGCTGAGTGTGTTAGTAGATATGCAAAATGACAGCCACTACATCCTCAGTCACTTCTCTACCTTGCTTGTAAAGTGCTTTGAATACAATGTGTATGAAAAGTGTTGTATAAATGCTGATTCTTCTTCTTCTTCTTCTTCTTCTTCTTCTTCTTCTTCGTAAGTACAGTAACATCCCACTGTTAGCAGGTAATTCCATCCTCTAAAGTACCTGCTACAATACTTACGTATTTAGTTAGTAGTCAGTAAATTGTCTGCTCAGTCAGCCTGTTGTCCTTGCTGATTCTGGACCCCAGTGACCAGCTCACCCTCTCTCTTTGTGCAATAACTCTCTGCGTCTCTTACTTGCTGCACAACCCTCTCTCTCTCTCTCTCTCTCTCAAGTTTCAGGTCTGTTAGCAATGCAGTGGTTCAGGTTTGGGCAGAATATTTGAGTTGGGCACTGGCAGCACACTTCTTTTATTTTTGCCACTCACTAACTGAGCTAGTAGCTGGGGCAGAAGTCATTGGATCCATTCAGGACAGATGAGCACTTCAGCATATCTGACCCAGACAGGAGTTAGTGAGCAGTTGAGTGTGAAGAGTGAGAGAGGTGAATAAAAAGGTATGCTAGCTGGGGGATTAATAATCAGACAAATCAACAGATGGAGAAAGGCTCAGACCATTACAGAGAATACACCTTGTTTTTTTTTCACACAAACATTGGACAAACCATTTGACAATGCAGACAGCTGAGTGGAAAGGCACATGGGAGACAGCATTCATAGAGCTAAGGTGTTTTTTAACAAACAAATGATGATAAATTAACATTAAATTGTGCATTTAATAATTATTAAACTAACTGAAAGTGGAGCAGTTTGGGAGTGAAGATAGAACACTGTACTATGTGACCTTTTTTTCTCAGTGATTCAGGTCAAATTAGTGTACCAACACTACACACTGACAGGGTCAGTATACCCATGTTATGCTATTTAGGTTGGTACATGGTTAGTTGATTTGATAAGACATTTTCAAAACAAGTTTGGTCAGAGTCACTAGGGCTGCTAATCCATTAACTGGATAATGGTGTTTCATGGTCTTAAATGTTAAGATGAATTGCAGTAGTCATCTCTGTGTGTAAATATAATGCTTGCTAAAGGTAGATCATTTATCTGGTTGATCCTTTGCTTCACATTTGTTTAAAATGTGAGTGGTGAGTACGTGTTATACTATATGTAGAAGGAGAGGCAACTCCTCACCAAGGCCTTTGAGTAATGGTAGAAGGAATGGTGTGGGAAGGAGAGGTATGTCTACACTGGAGACTGCAGACCAACCTGGAAGGATAAGAACCTATACCGAGGTGATGGCCTGCTTTCATTGAGGAGACAACCACAGTCCTCAGTCGATGATTCAAATGTTACTTCTATGGACATTTAATGTAGCTGGGGGGTGATGGAAGAAATATGGTAGGCAGAAAGTGTGCCACCACAAGCTGAGATAGAGAGTAGGGAGATCCCAAGGGGAGAGAGTTCCACCAGGATGCAAGTTATTCAAGGAAGCAGGGGTTAGCAAAGGAAGAAGGGAGAAAAGAGCAGTCAAAGGAGAAAGGTGTGGAAGGAGGAACAGTTGGAAAAAGGAGACAGCAGCAAGAAGAGTGGTGATGGCTGTCAAAATGTTGCAAGGTCTGCATCAGAAGCTCTATGAGGAGAGACTGAAAGAGTTCAGTATGTACACCCTGGAGGAGAGGAGGGAGAGTGTGGCTATTATGGAGACCTTCAAAATACCTCTTGATGGTACAGGAGGGATATGTATTTCAGAGAAAAAAGTGCTGTAGAACAAGGGGTCTTGATATGAAGCTGGAAGGAGGGAGATTCAGGAGATATGCGAGGGTGTACTTCTTTTGAGAAAGGATGGTGGATTCAAAAAAACAGCCTTCCATGGAAGGCAGTGGTGGTGAAACCAGAGGTGGGTTTCAAAAATGCCTGGGGCAGGCAACAAAGGAATCCTAGGAGGAAGGATTTGGGTGGAAGAGAGAGTGCTGCAGGTCAAGTTGGGTCTGCAGCCCCCCCAACAGAAAGCAAAGTATTTAAATCCCTGGTGCCATTCTTCCGTGCGCTGAGGATGTCAGGGTGGCAAAATTGTTTTCACCTCCGCCTTGACATTGTGATAATGTGAGTCGATGTTCAGCACTCGTGATTATCACATAGAAACCTCTGTATAAGTGTGTTTCCTAGAGAGAGAAAGAGAGAGGGAGAGAAGAGGAATAGGGAAGTATGGTTGCCCACCTAGTATTCTCTACGTACAATCACACACACACACACACATACACACACACACACATATGGGAGACAGAGATGTATAATTTGAATCTCTGCTGGACCAATGCAATCTCATTACAAACTCGGTTTTGATGAACAGGCAGTGGTGTCATGCTAAATTTAGAAGTGTGAGGTCTTTGTGAACTACGATTTGCCCAACTCCCAGAGGTTGGGAGTCTGGGGGCCGCCTAGTCCCCCAGAAACTGTCAAGTTTTAGATGTACTCTGGTGCATTTTGATGGTCATTTTGACACTGTTTGGCTGCTTTTAAAGCCTTCTTTGACTTGTTACAACCAACCAATTTCACTATCAACATATTTTCTATTTTCTTTAAAAAAAATGTCAAAACTAAAGCAAAAAAACCCACTCCAGCCACTCTTCAAACACCCAACTATATACCACTTCTCTTGAGTACAGGCAGCTATCACTGCAGCAGGCATTGCACTTGTTACCTTGCAACCTCAATAGCAGACTCTGCTCTCCCCCCCACAATGCACCACACAGTCAGACATATAAGGCAGTGAGAAGGGCATACAAAACACAAGCATGGTTGTGCACGTGTCTGTTGCACAGCAGACACTTATATAGACCATCCGTGCCAGAGAATGGAATTGATACACAGGACCCACTGGAGGGTTCTTCAAGGCCCAACACTGACATAGAATGTATGCCAAGTCACGATTGCTTTATCTGCAAGTACCCTGAACTAAGACAGTTGAAGCATGGAGGGTAAGGCTCAGCAGTGACAGCTGCATGAAATACAGAGCATATACAGTGACATTAAAGCTGACAGACTTGGCATACAGCAAGGATTCTGCAACCTGTGTGAGACCACAAACAATGGCAGGACCATAACTGTCACTGCTCTACAGCAGGATGATGTTTTCCACTCATATCCAGTACATGGCAGCCAACCCTCAAATATCCATATATCATACACTGGAACCACAACACTGTCAAGCACTCCGGCAGAACCCACACATGACAGCCAACCTGCAGTAGTGCACAGCCAACTATAACAGATGATGACTTAATGCCACACATCCTGTGGCCTGTAGACAGTCCAGTTGCATGGCAAAGGGAGGGGCATGCTAGTGGTAGGCTCATCCTACCATAAGCACCCACCTCAGAAGTCATCCTAGACACCAAAGTCAAAAATCAACTGTCTAATGCTTCATACGAATGCAGTACAGTCTATAATGGTGAAGAATCCCCATCCACCATCAGATGCATGTGGACTGCACTTCATGTGCTCCATGCTTACTCACAGCAGGGGGATGGAATGCTGGCAGCAAGGGGCAAGCTGGGGAAAAAGAGAGATCACTAGCGTCACTGGACACAGCCAAGCCCAGCCCCTCACCATCAGATAAGGCCATCCAATACAAACAAAATTATTAATACAAAACAGCACACTTACCTCACTGCTCCTTTTATGATAAAGGCAGGCTGTTTATTAATTCATATTGTTTTGTTGGCACCGACCATCTAACTCACTCAGTCCTGGCCAAGTCCTGACTCCTAACCTGTGAGAATTAATCCCTCACAGGCTATCATGGCACAACTAGTCAGCTGCTCCCCACTCACACTTCACATAGTACCAGCAACACCTCTAGTCACACGAGTGCAGCTAGCCACTCACTGGGATAGAAGAGTTCTGCAGGACATTCCCTACATGGCAGATCTATCTTTCACATATACAAAAAGTACCAACTTCAAGACTAGAACAAAGCTATCACTGCCAGGTTATTAAGTTATTAACTCTTCATGGAGAAAACATAAAAAAATGCATTACTGCTTTGCCACATTAAATACGTTAGTTAAATAAATTAGTCCACTATTCTGCTCTATTGTGGAAAAATACATAGTAAAACTGGACCCCACTAAAATGAGAAATTGCCTCTCACTCGGGCTATCCTGAGTAAATGCATTTTAAAAATGGATAAAAAGGAGGACCACACTGAAAAAAAAAGATCTTGCATCTCTGTTGTACTATACTGGGTAAAAACAGTGTAGAAACATGGTCAAACAGAACCCCACTGCAAACAAGATATCACAACTCAGCTGGGCTATCCTATGTAAATATATTGTAAAACTGTAAAAAAAGGGCCTTACAGCACTACCCCACTGAAAAACAGGTGTTTCATGTAAGCTGATCTCTCCTGGAAAAATACATTGTAAATGCATCCAGATCACCCATCTTGCTGCTGCCTGGTATATTCTTGGTGGTCTAGTGGTCCCTCAAATAAGGGTATCTGACCCTCTCCTGACACACCCTCTCAGGCACCTTGCCAGCCCTGGTCACATAATGCAATCTACAGCAACAGTGATAACTGGCACAGCCCTCTGCTCACCATCTCAACTGATTTCCATCTGATAGTCTCTGAGGAATCAGAAGTATTGTACTAACACCTGCTTCTACTGTACTCATGAACAGTCACTGACAATCAAATGGTGGCAGGCCAACATGGTTAGCAGAGGGCTATACAGGTTGCTATCACTATTTCTGTACTTCGGCTTAAGTGACCTGAGCAAGAGGGGCGTGTGTGGGGAGGAGGGTCCTGAGTAGGCAGGTTGACAGAGGATCAGATGTCCTTTCAGAGGGGGGGGGACTACTAGACCACCAGGAATATTCAAGAGTGCTATCGGGCAGTTGATTGAAGGTGTGAGAAACTGATTAGGGGTGTGCAGACAGGTCCTATTTAAATCAGAACCCCCCCTCCCATACCCAGCCCTCACTCCAGAACTCAGATAAATAAGGACTCAGCTGCAGGAGTCAGGTTTCAAGTCCTTATTTATTTATTTATTTATTTTAACTTTATTTTACAATTGTTTTTTTTTTAGCCAGGAAAGACACATTGAGCTGAAACTCATTTCCAGGTCATCCCGGGAGCACTATGAAGTTAAGTGACTTGCTTAGGGTCTCACAGTATACAAATGGCAGCTGTGGGATTCAAACACGTCTCCAGGTTTCTCCAGGGGTCCTTTAATGACAGTATAAAAAACTGTAGCCAGTAATTCCTTTACATAACATTCCAGTTCTGTCTGTAGGCAGTAAGGGCTAACAGTGCTGTGCTCAATCAATCACTGTCATATTGTTTCCTCCTAGCTTTTAAATTACACACACACACACCCTACTGTGTTTTAGCCTTGCTTTGCTACCATGGACTGACATAGTTCAGCATTCTCTCTGATCTCTATCACTACAGCATGTAGTGCTGTGTATTAATATGAACTGCATGATTACAACCGTACAGGGGTCTAGTACGTTTTCCCAACACTTAACTGCCCAACGCATATTTTCCAGACTCTGAAATCCCTACTTTAATCTTGCCATCAGTTTTTTTTTTTACCAACAACCAAAATCCTGGCAATAGTTAACACAGTTTTTAAACTACCACAGTTGCTGCCTGTTGCCAGTCCATGGAGTTCAAAGCAATCCACAAGTGTTCAAATATTATTTTTAATTGTAGTCCAGTAGTCACCATGTCCCTTTCCAGTGCAAAGTAAAAGAGGAATTTAGAGGAGCATAAGGGGGCTTGTGCCTTGAACTTGCCCACTCAAAACATAGGTATGTTGAAATACTCAGTTACATAATACAATATTCACATCCTGCACACTTTGCTATGCTTATACTATAAGCAGTCTAAAGCTCAGTGGGTACAGCTTGCACAGTTAGATGTTTGTTACGATCACAAGCAGTCTACGGGAGGTGTAAAAGTAAGGCATACCATTCCATTTGTTGCTGGTTGCTGATGAGAAATGTATTTTAATTAGACAGTTATTTCAATTATTTAGGCCTCTGAAGGGAGCCCTGAGATTTGTAGCTGAGGTGCTATGTGTGAAACTAAGTCCGCTAACACATTTAATCCTTTTTTTAACTGTTTTGCTTTTGTCACTGGTTAAATATGGGGTATCATGTGAGTTTTTGCTATGTTGTGCTATGCTATATGTAGTTAAAACTAGAACTATGGAACTAGATGGGCAAATCAATGTCTGACACATGCATTCACTGGAACCTCTGTAAAATAGAATAAATGGAGAGACTTTTTAAAATTAAATAAAAATATAACAAATAATTTCTTAATGTGGCTTTTTCAGGAATGACCTAGTTGGGCAGTCTGAGGATGGCTATGAGACAAAAAAAGATTGATTTAGGTACATGGCAGCTACTGTTTAAGTTTGGTGTGGTGGAGGCCAACATGCGCACTAACTAGAATGTGATAATAACTAACATTACAAAAAAAGAAAAGAAACACCATTACAAATGGAAAGGTGAATTGTAAAGTAAATATTTATCATACCATGCTGTGTTTCCAATCTGATCATAATCTTCCTCATCCTTAGCAGAAGTGAATGCCTGATGGGCAAATCAATGTTGGGATAGCATCCCTGACAGGACATCAAAGTCGGGCTAATTATTGTCAGGATTGCATCCCTGATGGGACAACAGAGTTGGGCAAAAATCTGTGTTGGACATTCAAGTGTCAGAAAAATGTACAGATCCCCCTCACAGTCTCCTCACACTGGGAGGTTATGGAGATCAGAGGGGGACTGATCTGCTCATGTGTTTTGGAAAAAAAATTCTCAATAGAATTATCATCCTGCAATTTAAGTAACCACAATTATAATATATAGTTTATACTGTATATGTACTGATATTAATGACAAAATGAGATATTTACAAAAGTAGTGTGAGAAACAACTACAGTATATCGCACATTTCTGTTGATGTAAAAAGACAACCTATTATTGGCATGACCTCAAAATCACTATTGATTTTTAAATGTCATTTGTTTAGCTAGGATAGCCAAGCTGAGATACAATATCTCATTTTCAGTGGGGCCCTAGATTTGTCCATTGTTATAGCTTAGTGAACTGAAGCACTGATAGGTTAAGTGACTTGCTCAGGATCACACAGCAAGTAAGTAGTTCTGGTCTCCTTGTTCTAAAACCTGTGCTCCAGATTTTATTTTCTGCACAAAATTTCAGGGCCCTGTAGGGATTTTCCCCATTCCCAACACTGGATAAAAATCAATAGCAGTAGTGTTTTACCTTTAAGTCACTTGTTCAGAATGGATCCAGGTTGTGACAGCAATGCATAATGGATGACAACTGCTTTAAATTGCACTGCTCAACTTCACTGTGGTAGACTGAAAGAGACAAAAAGAAATTGAGGGTATATGAAGTCTGCCTGTCACACTGTTCTATGCATAAAGCATTAAATAATATTGCACTGCAGAATAAATGCTAAATCAGCTTTCATGTTTTTTTTTCTGTTTTGTCTTGGCCTTAAGAATGTTACAGGTCATTTTCTATGCAAGGCACAGCTCTTGCAGGACTTCATTATACCCAGCCCCTACAAGGCCAGGACTTTGATGCTCATCCATACCTAAAAATGTTGAATTAGTTATAACCTGGTGGTGCCTTTTTGTCAAAACTTTCATTTTCAGTGAACACTTTGTTTCTGAGATGTACTATATATTATTCATCAATCTCTGACTTGACCAGTCAAGTCAATCCATGCATATCAAAGAAGAAATATAGCCATCAGACTCATGCACCAATAAAACTGTCACTTTATAATTAATCAATCAATCAGTATTTCTAAATAAATTCCTTAAGAATGTAAATAAAATGTAACCACCCAAATCTGCAAACAGGCTTGTCAGTACAAAAAGTGTACAAAGGGTTCCATAATCTTTACTTGCCTTAGTAGGGAAAGTAACTCTAAATTAGCAAACAGCTTTACCGAAAAAAATGAAACTGCCTGTTTTACTTAATTGGAGAATCATGACAATCTCTGTCTGCCTGTCCCAGCCCAGTGAGCCCACTGCAACAAGTTGAAACAAATCATTGTGTGCTCCAATAAAGTCAGCAAAGCAAATCAACAGAGATGCGATAAAACAAAGTTCATTTATAGCTCTGCTTCAAAGACTGTTATGTTGCTGATTTATCACTGCTGCCTGCAGAACTACATAAAAAAACATACACCCTTCCAGCAGGGCATTATTTAGATAAAATAAGTAAAAAAGAGGATTTAGGTGTCCTTTAAGACTAAAACAAGCTGTCTGTGCTGTTTACACTGAGCATATCCACAGATTGCAATTTAAGCTGGCATGAGAATGCTACATGTAAGAAAGGAACTCCCCCCCCCAATGTACTGATTTCAGGTAGTGGAGGGATCATATATTATGTCCAACATGTGCTTCAGAAGGAGTCTGAAGTGTCCTTTTCCCTAAGTAACAGCAAGATGTCTGCAGAGCTCCACCCATGCAGCCGTAATGATGTGTGTCAGCAGACCATGTTTCAGTGTATAGTAAAAAAAACATGATAAATTGTGAATAGAAACATAGACTTTGATGGCAGATAAGGAGCACTTGGCTCACCCAGCCTGCCCATTTCCCTACCTAACAGATAAGCTGCAGATCCTGGTTAACCAACAGCCTACTTCATCCTACCCCCACTAGAATTGCTTTATGTCTGTCCCATGCATTCTTGAATTTCCCACTGTTTTTGATCCCATGACCTCCACAGGAAGGCAGTTCCATGCATCCACCACCCCCTCAATGAAAAAATACCTCCTCACATTGCCCCTGAGTCATCCCCCTCTATTTTTAAATTGTGCCCCCTTGTTCTTGCACATCTCTTTTTCTGAAAGATGCTAACCTCTTGGACTTTGTTGATTTCCTTGAGGCACTTAAATGTTTCTATCATGTCCCCCCTCCCTCCTTTCCTCGATGGTATACATATTAAGCTCATTTATAGAAGCATAGAATGAGCACTTAAAATCTCCCATTACTGCTTTGTTCTGCACAGTTATATGTGAGTGACATCTGGCTGTTTCATATCTTTGCTAGGGAACATTTAGCATCTCATAGGAATACTGGTTGACTTTCTGGCCTGTCATATTAGCTTGCAATGTCTTTTTGTTCATCTATCTATCTATCTATCTATCTATCTATCTATCTATCTATCTGTCTTTTTTAAGTTATCTTTTTATGCTTATTTTCAAATCACCCCTCAACCCATAAGGAATCAGACAGATGCAAAAAGGTACAAAGATAGAAAAGGATATAATGTACATAAAAACATATTTGCCATCATACAGTATGTCAAAAAACAGAGGTGCCTTTTAGGTCTATCGTACAGTATTTATTATATTGTACATAATCATCTATTTACCCAGTCTTATATTTTACGTGGTGGTGGCAAAATATTAAATATTTCATTCCAAGTTGTGTACTTTTGATCATAAGCAGAATTGTAATTCATGAACAGTAGTTTTTCTCATTTATTTCCTTTTTTTTAAAATTTTTTATTTATTTTCTGCTTTTTTGATATTATTGTATAATTTATAGTTCAATTGTGGCATATTTGGAGTGTTCTAAGAGTCTAAAAGTAACTTTTTTGAAGTCATACTTATTATAGCCAGTAAAACATGTAGTTGTCTATTAAGGTTTAGTTTAGAGAAGTCATTTAGTATAAAAATTTCAAAGAACACTGGCATGGCCATTTCTAATAATTTAGACCTTTGTGTGTGTGTGTTTGCCTGTAATTGTCCTATCTTATTGCATGACCATAACTGGTGATATAGTGTGCCTGTCTAAAAACATTTCCTCCAACATGCAGGGGTGTCTTTAAAGGCTGTTTTATATAAGTGATGTGGTGTAAAGTATGCTTTACCCAGGGGTATCCTGCAGGGGTCCATATTAGGACCTATTATTTATCCATCTGTATCAATAATCTGGACCACGGTGTCACAAATTCCAAACTCCATTTTTTTTGTGGATGACACAGTACTATATACATCCAAATCAAAATTCACCAAAGTCAGAAATGAACTCCAAGCAGATTTTGCCCAACTATAACGGAACCTCATCAAGTCTAAGCTACTTCTAAATGCAAAACACCAAGCAATGCCATCACCTCTTCATTAATCCCATCAAATGACCATATTGCTATCTCCCTAGCTGAAACCCTCAAAATTGTCTCCAAATTCAAATACTGTACCTGTGTATCTGACTTGATAGCAAGCTCACTTTCAACACACATATTGATAAACTCACATGCAAACTCAAGTCAGGCTAGGTTTCTTTTTAGAAACAAGTCCCTATTGCCAACCGAGGTCAGCACAAGGCTAGTCCAGGCTACCTTTCTTCCACTACTTGACTACGGTGACCTAATTTACAACTCCACCTCTGCATCCAACCTACATAAACTTGATGTCCTCTTACATCGAGCTATAGGGTTTATAACAAATGCCCCTTTCCAGGCCCACCATTGTGACCTATAAATAGCTGTTGGCTTGACATCCCTTTCTAACAGATGGTTGATCCATATTGGTATCTGGGTGCTTTAAATCTTACTGAATAAGCTCCTAGGCTACTTATCTGCCCTTGTCCATATCTCCCACTTTTCAAACTCCCTCAGGAAATCAGACTTCATCCTCCTAGACATCCCAAGGACTTGACCCTCTTTTTGTAAACAGGCTATATCATATGCTCTCCGTACAGCTTGAAACCAACTCCAGTCCATACTTAAACTTACCAGCCTTGTGTCAGTTAATTTCTTCAAATCCCCAAGATATAAACTGAAACATGTATGCAGTTGTCGGTAGTGTTAGCTGGACCCCCAAATGTACTGGCAGACTCTGATAACCAAACTGGTATCACAAGGTTTACCTTGTAAACATGTGCCTGCAGTGTATATAACATATTTATACATTTATTTATGTCAATATATGTGACATAACTGTATGTACTTTCATTTTGCCTCCTATTCCTGATACATGATTTAGGACATCCTTGAGTATGATGTATGTATTTGTAGATACTCCTTATGTATGATTTAGGACATCCTTGTGTATGATGTATGTATAGTCAATTTGGTATCACAAGATTTGCCTTGTATATATGTGCCTACAGTGTATATTACATATTTATTCATGTTATATGTGTCAATATATGTGACATAACTGTATGTACTTTCATTTTGCCTCCTATTCCTGTTATATCATTTAGGACATCCTTGAGTATGATGTATGTATTTGTACACATTTTTTTTTCATTTCGCTTTGCATATGTATACTCAGCACCTCCTCATGAATGAGATTGCTCAATGGAGTTATTCTTGCAATAAACTTGAACTTGAATTTTTGATATTAGTTTAATTTGCATGGATTTGTTTTTAACTGACTTATAATATTTGTTCGAATTTCACCACATCTGCTACCACTTAAATTCTTGTATAAAAGGAATGTCTTCTTTCTACCAAGAGCTCTGTATATTGGCTTTATAATTAATGTCTTGTGTTCATCCACAGTAAGTATTGCTTTATATATTTTACCATTTTTTTTGTAGAAAATGTCTCAATATACTAGTGATTATACAGTGAATAATGTATGGGTAGGTGGTTATAATGAGAATTTTACACACACACTTGAGGTGTGGGATGCTACCTGAAGCCCAAAGGGTTTATTAAGGCATCCCACACTGAGGGTGTGTGTAAAATTCGAGTTTATAATCACCTACCCATTCTTTATTTTTTATAATTACTGACTTCCATTTTTTCATCCCCATTCCCCAGGATTGTAAAGCCTCTGATTAACAGAACTGTAGTATGGTAATTCATTAAGCTTTTTATTGCAATAAAGAGACTGCACATTGGTTTTAATACTTTGTAAAATTATTTTCTAAAGAAACACTTTCAGTAGATGTCTTATTTAAAGCTTAACTTTATTGAAACTTACAGTCATTTATGCAGTAACGTGGTGGTTAACACTTTTTTTGCCAGTTCTGAATGTTTTTGTTGAAACATTAAATGCAAAATGAATGTTTAACAAACATTTTTCACTTTTTTATGAATCCTTTAAAAACCTTTTAACTGTAAAGTCCAGTTTTCGGTTCAGTCTGGAGGGTTCCAGTTGCTCTGGTGTTGCTAGGGAGTGCTCCGGCTCCAGTTTCTATGGTGTTGGTAGGTAGTTTGTCACTGATCTCATGTTGCCTGAGGAGAGAACCGTCTGTTTCACTTTTCAAGTTCAACCGTCGAGAGGAGGGACGGGGCTGAGTCATGGCTGACAGAGCATGAGTGAGTGAGTGACTAATGCACTTTCTTTTACAGGTGTTTGTGTCTCATGCTTCTGACAGTGAAAGCTGGTGCATGTTTGCTGTTATAACCAGCTGGTTATAACGACAAATTATAACTGACTTTCTCTATAAAGAAAATGCTTCAAGAGGTTCCCATGACATCATTGTAAACCTCGAGATTGTAGCTCAAGAGGTTTTCAGATGTTATGGCAACCACGAGAAGTGTTTTTAGTGTGGTTATTAACCAAAGATCATACATTATATTTAATTTCATTTTTTATTTTTAGGCAGGAGGTGGACTGGGCACAGCCCTTTTTCAGCCATTCCTGTCATTTAAACAACAAGTACAAAAATACAAATAACATATGACATTCACAATTAGTTATATCTACACACATTCCCATAATGTAAAAATGTGGACAACATTTTTTTAAAGTGCAATGTACTGTGTACTCTCACCAAGTTACCATATTAATTCAGTATATAAGGTGTGTGCTAAGAAAAAGCTATTTTACCCATTTGAAATGTAAAAATAGGAACAAGGTAAGAAAGTAGCCCACTGTTTCTGGTGCCACTCACATTTTTGAGGTACTATTGAATTTGATAGAACTAGGGGCTCAGCAGACCTTGCTACTTGATAGTGAAATTTGCTATGAGGCACTTTAGTCACCTCTGCAGGATTAATACTCCCAATTTTTTGTATAACAGACAATGGTGAATTCTCAATAGGGCTCAGAGGGTGAATCTACATAAGTTATTGTATAAGATCTTGTACTTGCTCTCAAATACCCAATTACACTGGGAAAAATAATGTTGCCGTAATCCAATGTTGGCATTAGGACTTGCTTAGCTATGACTTGACATGCCTCTTCAGTCAGGGAGTTAACATTTCTGTAAAGAAATCCTAGTTTTTGATTAATCTTTTTACTGAATCTTTCAATATGTGAAATCATACTTAAGCTGGGATCCAGGAGTATTCCCAACTATTTAAAAGTGGGAACCAATGAAAGGCAGGAACCATTTCATCCCAAAATTTGTAACATACCCTGCTTCAATAGTTTTTGTGGAGTCCCAAATAACATTATATTCATTTTGGTTTCATTTAAAAACATCCTGTTTGTCCTTATCCAGTTGGCCAGTATGTTCTATTTGTTTTGAAGGGATACCTGTATTTCACTGCTACGTCATCTGCATAAACTATGCATTTTGTGGTGGGAAAAAAGGTGGGATGGGGTAAGCCATTCATGAAAATAAAAAAATAGCAGGGGACCCAGCACTGATCCCTGGGGGAACCCTGCCTTTACTTACATAGGTTGTGACAGGGTACTATCAATTGTTACCCTTTGTATTCAGCTACTCAAATAACTCCTGAACCAATCAATCAATCTGAGACCCCTTAATCCCCAGGCATCTCATTTTGCTAAATAGTAAGTCTTGGTACACTGCGTCAAAAGGAACCAGACAGGTCCATGGAAAATTATGCTTGATAGTGTATGGGCTACCAAGCTTGTGTAACCACAGACTGAATTAATTTTCTGAGCAATTCTTACCTTAAGCAGTTGTAAATCATGCAGGAAGATTCCTCAACAATGTTTACTGTGTGTTATTCACAACACTATTCATCAGTACAGCCTGGTGCAAATCAATTAATTTAATACCAACATTTTAAACATTTTTATCAAAGCAGAACATTGAATGTTGTGAGCTTCCTGTTTTTTACACTATTGATATGACATACTCAAGAAAGGTTAACAACAGAGTGATGTCATAACAATGGTATAACAAGGTTGATATCTGCTTGATTTCAGCTAGTAATAAGGGCTCCCCATACTTTATGCAGCATTCATTATGCCAATCTTTAATATTATTAGTATAAATGTTTCCAGAAAGCTCATTATAGCATCTGTTAACATAAGCATATTTCAACCAATTAAGATGTTGCATTGAACATTTTAATTTCATTTTCTCCAAGGTACAAGTAGTAGTAATGCGTTATTGTTCTTCCAAAACACTAAAAATGTTGGACATTACAATGTTACAATTAAAAAAAAATTAATAAGCACATATTGGTGTAAATATTACATGCAGTATTCATGAATAGATGCAAAAATACCAAACTAAGTATGCAGTACCATCTGAGAATCAGCTACAACAGAAATAATGCTTTTGAGATTAAAGTGCAAGAGAGCATTTTCTTTTGAAGTTTATCACATAGATAAGAAATTTGGAAATTAACTCAGCATCATCTTTGGTTATGGGATGTAGGAAGATAAATAACAGATTATAATCCATGTCAGTGTATTTTATGAGGAATTTATTTACGGTTTGATCATGAGAAAAATTATAGAGAGGGCATTGTATTGTAATATGATAAAGAGTTTCCTGAAAGGCCCTATTACACCTACAAAGGTTCTCATGTTGCACTTCAAGGTGTGGTTTATTAAAATAAACACATTTGGAGGAAAGAATGCCTAGTCTAGCCCAGGTGATGGCTTTCCTATTGTTGAGGACCAACTAGATAATCTTCCAAAGAGGAATTGATTTTGTTTATGCTATACCAAAAAGCTTGTTTCTGGGTCTCTATTTGTTACATTTGTTTAGACTGTACCACTGCAAACATTTTTTGTTTAAGAATACCTTTGAATAGAAGAGCAATCATAATACTCTTCTGAGAATCAACCCAGAGGTGAGTTCAGGAGGCCTTTGAAAGCACAGATCTAAGGGCTTTTAACCAAGGTGATAAGAAGCTATGTTCAATCCAGCTGACTTTTGCCTTGAAGACACAATTTAGGAATGAGGGTGAATGGATTATTGATGATTTTAAGTAAGTAGGTGGCCAGCAGCGCTCAACCAGAGTGACTAAAGGGAGTCTGCCCAACACAGCCCTGACTACTGAATTAGCAGTAGATAAAGGAACCTGTAGTATAGACTTATAACAAAGGGATAAAGGGAATCCAAAAAAAGAGACTTGTTTTGTTCCCCAAATTTTGGCCCCATAAAGTAAAATAGGGTTGATTTCTGCTTCTCCAGCTGTGCATGCCGGCACTACTGTATGCCCACCATATTTGAAATTAAAACACAGTAAGGCTTTGGCAACTAATCTTGCCTTGGATATCTGTTTGCTACAATATAGGAACCAGTGGGCATTTGACGTAAATTTGACTCATAAGTATGGACAGTATAAGAAGCAACAACCTCAAACAAATTCTTATCTAGATAGAACTTGGGTAAAGAAGCACTTAAGTTTTGTGAGCTAAAGACCATAATATTTGTCTTTTTGAGATTAATTTTTAGTTCTAAAAGGTCATGCTTGGCCTTCAGTTGGTTTATTTTATGTTGGAGACCCACAATAGAAAGTGAAAAATTAATCAGATCATCAGCATATGCCAATATGTGAATATCATGATTCTTAACTTTGGGAGAATCTATACTTAAGGAGGTATCAAAATAAAGGAGTGAGTCAATATAAAAACTGACAACAATGGAGACAAAAGGGATATCATGTGAGTTGGGTGATCACGATTTGGCACCTACCGAAATGGTGACTCAGTTGCGGCACTTCGCATTGCAGTGACTAGAGAGGGAGGGTGATGGGATGGGGTGTGTGTGAATATAGTGACATTCTGTCGCTACATGTATACGTGTGTGGGGGGAAGTGAGCATGCATAGCGAGGGGTGGGAGGGATTGTGAGGGGTGGTGCTGTGGTGAGCTTCCAAGCTGCTCCCATGGTGTGGTGGGTAGGTACAGGGTTGAGCTGCACAGGGTGCTAGGTTTGAGGCTGGGCGCAGGTACCTTTTGGTGTGCCCGGCCTGAAATGTTTTTTTTTTTTTTGCTTTTGCCCCCCCGACATGCACCCCCCTGGAGTTGAGAATCCTTTGGTAGGGGGGTGTCAAGGGTGAAGCCTCCCTTATTAACATTTAAATTGTAAGTCCCCAGTGCCCTTTTGCTGTGTGCTGGGGACTACATCACTGAAATATGTTTTGGGTGATGTACATTCACCCTAACGGCGATCGCTGTTCTGAGATCACCATTATCACATAGATCTACCAAAAGGCATCCCTGTTTTACTCCCAAAGATGGTTGAAGTGTTCTGAAAGATTTACCACTGTTATCAAATCTTATGGCAGTGGTAACGATTATATATAAAAAATACAATGGAGTTAACAGAGTTAAGGGGAGTCCTCTCTTGAATAAACTATCCAAAAAGTTTTTCTCTTACTACAGAGTTGAATGCTGTGGAAAAATCCAGAAAAAGGGCATAAAGCTTCTTTTTTTAGAATGATCTGTACTTTTCAATAAGATGAGCTAAAATGAATATACTATCAATGGCCAAAAAGCCATGTCAGAAACCTGCTTGAAATATTAATAGACAAGAGTCAGCTTCTGTCCAGTTTTGCAATTTACTAAGCAAGATCCTAGAACACATTTTACCACCAATATCTATCAGGCTAATCAGATGGTAGTTAGAGGGAAGTTGCTATGATCCCTTTTTATGTATTGGAATGATTAGGTTTTTGGTCCAAGATAGCGGGACACATTTTTCCTTTAGGCATTTATTGAAAAAATTAGTAAAAAAAAGGGACCCATTAATTCATGTCTGCCTTACAGATTTCACCAGGTATAGTGTCTGGGTCAGGTGCCTTGTTGTTTCTAAGTTAAATTATGGCCTGCTGTACAGTACATCATCCAAAATGATAACGAGAGGATGAAAACTTGCAGCTGATAGCCAAGTAGGGATTAGATTGTTTACAGTAACTGGTGACTCTCTAAAAAAAAGTGTTTTATAGTGACAAATCCATTTTTCTTTCAGGATGTATGTGGGCAAAGAAGGGGAGTATACCTTTACACCCTTAGCAACTAACATCCAGAAAGATTTGGCATTGTTAGAATTTATGGTCTGGTACATGCAGTCCCACTGCTTTGAAGCAAAGTCAAGTTTTTTTTAGCCGGAAACTTTTTACAACTTTTATGTACTTTATTTATGTGTGTAAATTTAGCTTTAGACTGGTTCTTTCTAGCTTTCCTGATTAGTTTCCTCAACTTACACTTTTCAGTCATGCATTGAGCATCAAACCAGGAATTAAGCTGAATATTACTACTATTTGAAGACTATATTTTTTGATTAATCTGCTGATAGCATGTATCTAGTTGGTTATTAATTTGTTGAACGTTGGCATTATCCTGAGCTAGCAATAAAATAATTTTAAAAGGAGAATAAATTAAATATGTGATGCTTTCCCTGACTTAAGTATTAAAGATCAGTTAAGATTTGCCTGTTAAGGCAAGTGTAGCTAAGGTTTTATTTGATTTTGCCAAGGACGGTGTCGGGCCTGTTACATCGAGAGAAAAGAATAACAGCATGATCACTTTCAGGTCTCATAGATACCATCAGTTTTTTAAATTGCTCATAGCTATGAGGTGAGCACAGAACAAAGTCAATAACACTTTCCCTTATGAGGGAACAAGAAGGTACAAGCACCTTCTTGGTCACCATACCTCTGGCAATTTAATATCAATAAGTTATTTCTCATGATAAATTCCTGAAAATGCTTTCCCACTTCATTCAATACCTTGTCAAAAGAGTTTCAAATACCTAGGGTCCCCTTACAAAACAGATCATGTAGAATAGGGAGGTTAGCAAACTGCACTTTTCTAGAGTTAAAGTCCCCTGCTACCATAACAGTGTCAACTTGAAACTGCAAAGACAGAGTATCAATTTCTACCATCAATTTGGACCACATATCATAAGTCAGATTTGAATGAAACTGAGGAGGGATATTTGCATTTACAATCAAGATAACTAGGGAATCCCATCTTATGACAGTAAGAAGGAATTCCTGAGTTGATACCTTATTATTTAATACCATAAGGAAATCCCTTATTTTTACCAGAGTTATAAGACCCCCCCCACCTTAGGTCTACCATAATGATTTGCCTTAATGGCTGGTATGTAATAGGATTCATAACCATTGATATGTGGCTGATGGAGGGCCCATGTCTCTTGAAAGATGAGAACCTCATATCTCTGAACAAAACTGAGCCATTGTGAGTCTATTAATTTATTCCCCAACCCTGCAATATTCCAGATGAGCACATTGGCATCGTCTAACTGAATCAGAGAAGGGATTAAAGCATTGACAATGGTATCTGACAAATCTGACAAACCAGTTAGTCACAAAGGTGTTCTAGACTCCATGGTACACTTATTTAGCTGCCCCACTTCTGGAAATGAGACCAAGGGCTGGATATTCAAAGGGGCTGCAGCTGGCACAACTGAGTTGTGCCGGCGCAACCCCACAATGTGCCCCGGTGCGATATTCAAAAGGAAGACTTGCGCAGCACAAGTACTGATGCATGGGGTGCATTGCTAATGTATGCATCGCATCTGAAGGGGGCATTCACATGCACATGCAGCACATCCCGATATTCAGCTCAGGATGTGCAGCACATCTGGTGGCACAACCCCCAGATGTGTCGCATACCAGGGCACCAAGTTGAGCCAGGAAAATCTGGCTGAAATGCTGGCCACACACACAGGTGGTCTGATGCATTTCAGGGCACAACACAGCAGCCACCAGCTGTGGGTGGCCACCCACCCAGCAAGAACACTGTCCACAAGCACCTACACCATCCCTGGTAGTCCAGTGGAAACCCCCACCCTCCACATAGCTCCTATTGTGAGAAATGCGAATACATATATGCCCTAGTAGTCTAATGGAACCTTCTTCCCCATTCCAACCCTCTGATCACCGTCTTATTCAGTAAAAAATATCCCTGGTGGTCCAGTGGACCTCCCTTCCCCATCCGATGCCCTGATCACCAGTGTATGTCCATTCTACATATCCCTGGTGGTCCAGTGGTAACCCCCACCCACACAGGACCCCAGCACACCAACTCCTCCCCATCATCGGTGAGTTGCTGCAACCCACTTGCATACCACCCAGCCACCCGCCGAATGACAGCTTACAGTATGAGCTGTAAGCCTATTGGTCCACAATGTGGACCAATGGGCTTGCAGGGCATACTGTACTAACAAAGCCATATGTGTGAATGAACTCATTCACATCCATGAACCTGTCTACTACTATCTACCCTATAGCCCATTGGTTCACACTGTGGACCAGTAGGTTTACTGCTCATACTGTAAGCTGCCAATCGGCAGATGGATGGGTAGTACCGGTGGGTTGCAGCTGCTCACTGATGACAGGGGAGTTGTATTGGGGTCCTGTGTGTGGGTGGGGTGGGGTTACCACTGGACCTCCAGGGATATGTAAAATACACATACACTGGCAATCAGGGCATCTGGTGGGGAAGGGGAATCCACTGGACTACTAGGGATTTTCCTTACTGAACAAGACAGTGATCAGAGGGTTGGGGGGTACCATTAGACTACCAGGGCATACAGTATATGTATTTGCATTTTCAGTGGTCGGAGCTACAGGGAGGCTAGGAGGTTCCACTAGACTACCAGGGCATTGACCATTCTTATTTTCCATGATCGGAGCTACAGGGGAGGGAGGGGGATAGCACTAGACTACCAGGGATTGTGGTATACTGTTTTTACTGTGATCACAGTTATGAGGCAGGGGGTGCCCCAAGACCCACTCAGTCCACACAACAGTCTGTGCAGGGCACCAAGTGCATTTCACTGGGCTGTCCTGTGCAACTTATGCAAACGGGGCCATAATGACTTGTAAATGGCCCCATTTGCACCTGGCATATATTATGGCCCTATTTGCATGCCCAAGTCTGAATATCGCAGGTGATGCACCCAGTGCAACTACAGTTGTGCTGGAGCATTCCCAGCCCTCCCTGTCTGGGAAATGTGCTGGCACATTGTATATGTGATTTGCACATTCTGGGCTATATTCAACGGTGATGCACCATGGCATATCACCTTTGAATATCCCCATGTCCTGGCACCAGCACATCTCGGTTGTGCTGCACCTCCACTTGCACCATTGCCTGGAGCAGTCAGAATATCCGGCCCCCAGTGTATATCTGCAGCATCAAGTATTTGGCTGTTGCCAAGTAAAAGATAAAACAGGTCTGATGACTGAATAAAACAGTCTATTTGGGATCCGTGGGGCACTGAATGAGCCCTTTGTATAGTTTCCACATCAGAGGGATGAATGTTCAATTTGGTTGTAGAAGCCAAAAATTACAATTACATATGAAGCCAGGTTAGCCTCATTTTCTCCCTCAAAGGGATCAATCCCAAAAATAGACAATATATTGAATTGCTGCTGGTTTTCAAAATTCCAATTAAGGAGTGCTAAGGTAGAAGAAAAAGTATCAAAAGAAAGTGATTTACAAGGTTTAACCCCAGCAAAGGTGTGTTTATATAGTGAAGGCCAGGTAACTGGGGAAGAAATAATAAGCCCCAGAGAATTTAAATGTTGTTGTTTGGCCTATATAGTTTTAGCAATATACATGCTTGGAATCAGTACATATAAAGGATGATGACGATTTAACCTGTCTCTATGGACAAAAATAACAGAGTTTGCCATCAAGGAGAGCTCCAATTCAGCTCTGAAAAGATGTTGTTAAATCCTTAAGAGACTCTTTGGTCTCATAAGGTTTAGTAAACATGCTCTATTTTAAACACAACTTCTTTACCAGTGGTTATTAATCGATAAGAATGTGACTCTATAAAGTTTGACAAGACCTCATCCTCTAACACCCTTGAGAATTTAGTTGTAGCTAAAGGAACTGAGTGAGGAGCAGAGAGACTGTCAGCAGCTTTTAATTTTTTAATGGTCTTTGCTGTGCAGTAGCTGAAACATTGCCATTTACTGAAGTAGTATTTAAAGCAGTGGAGATGCTCACTGTGTAACTTTGGTCCTTCCCAGTTAGTTGGGAATCCATATCAGAAGGCTTAGTAAGAACTGGATTTGAAGGCTAACTCTTTGTAGTCTTTATCTGAGGTGAGGTAACATTTTTGTCAAGAGCCTTACATTTTCTGGTTCTTTTTCTCTTAGATTTGGTCTTAGATTTGATCTTATGTTTTTCTTGTGGAACAGCACTTTTCTTCCCCCTTTGAAATAGGTGAATCAGGGATTATTATAGTAGAGAAAGAAAGAATCTTGGCTTTGTTTTTCCCTTGTATATCTTTAGGCAGGTTATTCAATCTCTGTTCTAACCTATTAAGCTTCTTTAAAAAATAGTGAGGTTAGGTCCTCTATACAGTGTTTAATTACCTTGTAGGCTTCTAAGAGGACTATATTTGACATAATAGGATGTGCTAAGGCCTTAATGGTGTACTTAGAGATGGTATCTGGGCATTGTGCCAAAAATTCAGGGTTCAGTTCAATTTTATCCGCTTGCTTGTCAGGTTTTTCAAATACCTCATTGGAGTTCCTGCAAAGATGTCTGAGTCCTCTAAGTGAGAAGATGTAGTGCGCATACCATTAGATAGATCCAAAGGGCAAAAAAGATCTGTTTTGAGGGGTAAAATGAGATATTGGCTCCATTAGAATAAAACTCTCTGAGGTTCCTAATGGTGGGACTCGGAACAACTTGAGTGAGCACCTTTTCCTCATCTACACTAGAGGTAGATCATGAAATGTTCCCCAGAAAGTCTAAAGACTGGTTATTTACACATAAAAAAATAATCAGTTACTTTAGCTTGGTTAGCCTGGTCAGCTTTTGCTGCCATATTTACACACAAAGCTGGAGATGCTGGTACTTGTTTGAATAATGGTAGTGTGAGTTCCTGTTTTGACCTATACTCCACTCCCTCACAGCCCATATGAAGTTGATTTGTTGGGTTAAATAAGTCACCATCCTCAGTGGGGGAACAGAGATCATGCTTAGAGGGGAAAACAGATATACTGTTAATAAAATGGGACACTTCGCTTTTATCAATAGAAATGTCCTCCTGTATATACTGTTCTATTTTAACAGCTTTATCTGGAGGGTTGGAATTAGGAATGGAGAAAATAATGGCAAGGTCCTGGGAAAAGATGCAGCCATTTTTGTTTCTTACGTTTCCTACTGGTCCTAGAAGGCTTGTTTACATTGTTACCCTCATCTAGAATGCTGCAAGTATCTCCATTCAATTCCTTGCCACTTCTAGTATACATGATTAATATGGCAATAGAGCAAAACTATAAGTTACACAAATAAGTTAGCGGAATAATGAGTTCAAAGATTCGGTTCAAGTTAATTCAGTTCAATTCAATGCATTCCCAAGGAGCTCAAACTCAGTGGCCTTTCAGACCAGATCAAACTCAATAAAATTAAACTGAGCCACCAATATTTAAAACCAAAAAAGAAAAAAAAAATAATTCAGAAAGTTCATTTTATGATGAGATCGCTACAGCACTCTAAAATGCATAACTAAAACAAATATACAGCATAAACAGCATAAAAAAGATAAAGCTCATAAAGTGCATAACACTAATTGCACTTAATTCACTTGTTTCATTAAATAAGCAACTATGCGATTTCTATATGATATTCTAAAATATCCTAATGTAACCCTCCCACCGGCCCCTCTTGTTTAACTAGCAGGGCTGCTTCTCTCTCCACAAGCATCTAGGGGTAGCAGAGAGGGATGGGGGTTTACATAAGTGAAACATATACATTTTACTCTTTTTTGGAAAGGAGAGGGTGGCCACCATTCGACTCAGTGGACCAGATTGTTATACAAAAACAGACAACCAAGTGTGGCAACTACCTGGCACACACCTGGTGGGACCATTTACCATGGCCAACTACCCAGGTCCCTGGGAGAAAACTGTTTGCTCAAAGTCATATTAGGTTTGCACTTCTGTACAGGAGCACCCAAGTAAATCCACACACATGGAAGCAATAACAATACTGTCCAGACCAGGTTGGGATTCTAGAGTGTGGCTTTTATTCACATAACAGAGTAGGAATAATCACAAAGTGAATATGGGCCCCCACAGGATTACACAGACTGGTTTTGCAGATTTCTCCAGTGTACAGAAATTACTGACATTCCCATTTAGCATTGGGTGAAGACACAAAACAGTGAACTCTCTGGTTCTGAAACTGAAGGCTGGCACAACTGCCTGAACTAGTACTGTCCCCATTTCCCACAGGGATGGAAGTGGTACGTATGACCACACTGAGGACATCTAGGCTCAAAATCTTTCAGTACCCACTATACTGGGGTGAACTGAAGAACAGAGAATCCAGCCCCACATCTCAGGGTAATTATTTCCGTTAGGCACTGGCCAAATGCACTGAATGAAAATGTACTGGTGCCCAGACTCAACCCAGAGAGGTTTACTGGTTACTCCAGATGGGGGGGAGGTTTCCCACCTTTTGCTTCCAATGTTATACTCGGTCATTCATCTGGTTAATAACACCCTCACAGAAGAAACTTGTAGATGCTATCTCAAAATGTTTTTCACACTTAACATACTACATGACACACCTCTGGGTGTCCAACTAAAAGTTTTGTACTTGGACGGTCCCATCCCTGAACTCCAAAGTAGGCAAACACCTTTAAAATTAAACTGGGTGACTGGTCCCTCACATAGAGAATTTCATCTTGGTTTGCAGATGCCCCTGGCTTTCGCACAACAGAAACTTTGTACTCAAACCCAAATTGAAAGTGTCCATGGCAGCTTCCACAGAAGGAAAATGGATACGGGGGTTTCACTGGAATCCTGGAGTTCAACCCCATCCCTCCTAGGATGTGGCACTGGGAAACCCAAAACATAAGACCTCCACCACTTCAACAGCTGTTTTCTTTTGTTCTTTTCTAGGATGAGAACAAACAACTTCTAAAGTAAACAGAGGGTAGCTCTATATCAGAGCTGGGTGAGGAGCTGCCCAGCAGCTGCAGCATCCTCTTTGAACTCCTACCGAAGACTGACCCTTAACATTCACTGAACATTCCATTTGACTCTCCAAGCCAGCTGGACAAATGCGGCTTATGCTGCTGCGAGAGTTCCATAATGACATCACCCTCCAGCTCAGCTGAAACTGAAAACAGAGTGTGACAGTGTGAAACCCATTTACCTGGCATTTCACTAGCTGCCATCCCTGCCTGCCACTGCTCTAACTGGGATTCTAGTAACCCCGGGGAACAAGGGGGTTACACTAACATTTCTTTTAGGCCAGTATAAAGCATTAAATCCATTAAAGCTCTCACTTTAAAGGTGCTTTAATACATAAATGTATATATTTGTATATGTATAAGTTCAACTCAAATTTCTCTTCTTGTAAGTTAAGTTTTGCAGTGTTCAGCAAAAATAGGCCATATTACCTTTGGATAAAGCACATTTTACTCTATGATAACTCAATAAAAATTTTTTGCAGGGTGTTTAAAAAGTATCTGCCATTATCTGGAAAAGGTTTGAGTGTGGCCGATGAGAGTCAGCAGTACTGTGCTCAAAAACTTAACAGATCAATACTTTAGAAGCTCTACTAGAACAGAAAAGGGAGTTCAGGGCAATTTAGCAGTTCAGCAGTTCAGCCATGGCTTTTTCCAGCTCATTCAACAGTTTAGCAGTTTTCCAACCCTTTCAACAAGGATCTACCAATTATTTAGAGTTATGCAATTGGCAGCTTTTATCAAGTTTTTATGCTTATGTTACGCCAAGAGAAGGGAACTTAAGGGGATAATGCAGTATAACCACAGTGAAGCTGGGTGCTTTGTATGGCTGTATGTCATAATGGTGACCGCCGAAAGGCGATCACCAGTACGGCGAAGTCACAGCACTGAAAATCAGTTTTAGCACTGTGACCCCCCAGTGCACAGCAAAATGGCATCGGGGACTTACATTTTTAACGTTTTATGTGGGGGGGCTTTGCCCCCCCATACCCCTCTTTCTAAATGATTCTCAACTCCAGGGGGGTGCATGTCAGGGGGGTGCAAAATATAAAAAAAAAATTGGGGCAGGGCGCAACAAAAAATGTACCTGTTCCCAGACCTGAACCCAGCACCCTGTCCACCCAAGCCGCAAACCCACCCACCATGCCATGAAGCCAACTCGGCAGCCCACCAAAGCAACACCCCTCAAAACCCATCCCACCCCTCTCTGAGCATGCTCACTCCCACACCCCTCACGCTAGCGTACGTGTAGCGACATCCTGTCACTACATGCATGAACCCACACCATCCGGTTGCACTACCTTGTTGGTAGCCCCATGACATGCACCGTGATTGAGTTGCCATTTTGTGGTTTGCTCAATCCCAGTTGCGCATGCCATGGGCTACCCTTTGGGTTAGCAACCCCTTAGTCCTGTAGGTGACTCAATTTAGTTTTGCTGTAGCTTAATCTGCTATTGCCCTTTCAGTTTCTGGAGGGTACCTTAAAATACCATGAGCTCCAACTCCTGGTTCTCCCCAGTTCTCTAGCACTGTGGTACTCGTGCTCTCTTAACTCACCTCTGCCTCCATTTAGCCTGCTCTTCATGTGTTCGGGTATTCTGGAGGTCGGGTTAAACCTGTTTCAGGTCCTCGGATCCTTGGGTCCTCTGTGTCACCTGGCCACAGGTGCTTCGGTGCTCAGGATGCTCAGGATGGCTCGTGTTCTTCAGCTCTTCAGACTCTTCAACTCTGCCTGCTCTTCCTATCGCTGCTGTGTCTCAGCTATCTGAAATTACAACAAAAAGAGAGAGGACTTGGGGCCACTATACTGCCCACACATTGTATAATAACTCTCAAGGGTTGCTATTGATCAAGTAACAATGGTATACCTTTTGTAAATCTTGTAACAGGCGTGTAGTAACCCCAGCACAACCAGCTCTTCTGAGGTCCTTCACAGCACTAGGCTTGCATCAGTGTTACATCAGCAGGTCTCCCAGCATTCCTCTCCCCTGTAGCTGAGAAAAGAAATCCTCAGGCAGGTTCTTGTTAGAGATAAGCAAGCAGGAGAGATACAATGAATAAGGGTACATCATATAATAAACAAGTTAATTACACAAACAATTCCAAACCTACAGTGAAAAGTAATGGGAGGAACAGGTTTCCCAATGTCTAGATGCAGCAGTTCTCAGCGAAACCTTCTAGAACAATGCTTCTTATAGTAAGATAAGGAGAAAGGTGCGACAGTTCTCATTTGCTGAAGCAAGTGGTACCACTACATTGCTAGATAGGAAATATACAGTCAGCAGAAAAAGAAACAAGCATTATGTTATACAGAAGATGTAACGTTAGTTAGAAGAAAGAAGATACAGACGAGTTTAAGCAGGTACAAGGTCATTACGGTGCAAAAGCAGTGTCAGCAAAAATACATGTGAAAAGAATACTTTGGTAAAAAAGATATGGTTAGGCCCAAAGCACATATGCTTCATATAAGCAAATGCATAACAGTAAAACATAAGCAAAATGAACATTACATATAACTGAAAACCAAGAAATAATGTTGCAAAATGAATGTAACTATATAGTGTATACAATTAGCAAGCATGATCCCTACTACCCACACTTCTACAGTGGATACCCATTACTACATGTTAGTGCAACACAGCACTATCACAGTAATGATAAAATATCTGTCACTGGCATGTGCATATGGGTGCAAGGGGTGTGGGACCCAGGGACAACACCCATTGGGTATTCAAAACTACTGCTTTTTGTGTCTCTCCATTTCCTGGTTCCTTGTTTCTCCAAGGTAAGTAAGCCATCAGACTCTATTATATCCCCCCCCAAAAAAAAAAGAAAAAGAAGAAAGAAAAGAAAAAAAAAACTGCTTTGTTGAGCTTAGTTATCACTGCCAAATCCGTACATTTTGTTAGTATTAACAAGTCCAAACCAATTAGTATGCAGTGTATATAATGGTTCAAATATGTCTGTTTTTGTTTTTTTTTTTTTTAATCTAGAGACTACAGTACCATGGCTATGTCCTTAACAATAGAAAGGTTATCTTTAGTAAACTTTCCAGGAAACTAAATATAGTGCTTGTATAGGAAAAGTAATTTTTTGCTTCTGTAATAATGTATTCCAAAGCTGCATAAGAAGATAATCCTGTTTAGAAATGTTATTTAAACACTTCCAAAATTGTGTCACTTTGAACCATTAATATTATATAATAGGATCTGGGCAACCCATTCAATCCTTTTTTCCTTGGGCATTGTTAAAACCTTCTATGCAATGCCTACCTCCCCAAATTATGGAAAACATCTGGAGAGACAAATGTGGTATTACCATCAGCTTTAGAGTCTCTACCCATCCCCAGAGGGAAAGCAATACATGTTGCCAATGATCCATAAGTGATTTCATTTTGTTTTTAAATGTCTATGCATTTAACATTACAGTATTTAAAGAATTATTTGTCAAGCTCATTCCCACATATTTAACTGAGTTTTGTTTAATAATATTCCTCATAAATTCTTCAATGTTATCCGTTAATGGTATTATAGACAATATCACAGTTTTTATTTTACTAATGATATATCCTGTTATAGATACTATCACAGATTTTGTTTTTATTAATGATATATCCTGATAGATTTGCATATTTCTTGATTCCCATGATCACAGCTGGGAGAGAGAGAGAGAGCGAGCTCCAGGTTACTTAAAAAGGCTCTACAATGCTGGTTCGACAACATTTTTGTCGACCGGCATCACATCAACAGGATTCATGTTGACTGCAAGTTGCAGTTGACATAAATCTAGATTGTCTCCCAGTCCATTTTTTCCATTGGGGTGCTTCACCCCCAAACCCATGAGGCAGGGCTCTGCCCCCCACACCGCCCCATACTTTAAATTCTCAAATCCAGTTGGAGTTGATTCAGTGAGGGGGTGCAGGACCGGGAGACAGTGTGCCCCTGTATCAGGAACACCAACACAGCAACCTGTTGGCAAACTGTCGATTTTGTCAACAGGTATGTAGGGGGCTGTGTTGGTATCACTGCTGGGGGGGCATACCACTTAAAAGCAGTAGTACATCATCAGCAAAAGCATTTACTTTTATCATTTTTATTCTCATAACCAGACCACATACTGTATATGCTTCTTAAATCTTGTGTTTTGCAACAATGGTTCTAAAGATAAAATAAATAAGAATGGGGAAAGTGGGTAACCCTGTCTTACTTCATTTGTCATTAATAATGGTGGTGTTGTTTGATTAATTTTAAATATAGCCATCCATTCTTTATAGAAAGCCTTTAGTATGTTTATATATTGTGGCAAATATAAATATTTGAAACAATCCAACATAAATTCCCAATTTAAAGTGTCAAAAGCCTTAGAAGCATCTAATACCATAGCTTGAGACTGTTCCTTAGATGTTGAATAAGATTTTATAAATAACTGGACTTTCTGTAGGCCTTCAAAAACAGTCCACCCTCTTACAAACCCATTTTGATTGTGATGGACTGTTACTAGTACACAACTCTCAGTTCTTTTCACCAATAATTTATAATCTGCATTCAGTAATGCAATATGTCTATAATTGTCCGGGTTTCTAAGATCTTTACCTTCTTTATGTATTAAAATTATTAATTCTTGTTGCATAGTCTGGGGTGTCTGGGCATATGTCATTATTTCTTCAAGCACTTTTCTGAATCATGGAGTTAAAACTTCACTAAAAACTGAAAAACATCCCAGTGACCATCCATCACAACCTGGTGATTTATCTTTAGGTATTTCTTTTCATGGTATCATTTATTTCCTGTAACTTATATGGTTCATATTGTAAGTCAAATTTGGGGACTCTGAGAATTTAAAATGTATTGTTTTATTTATTGTGGCTTTTCTGGGTTATATTTTTGACACATGGTTTTGTCATAATCCAGGAAAAATGGACCTATTTTTTTTGATTTTCCATTACCAAATTACATGAAGTATCTATCATGTCTACAATAGTATTTCTGTTCTTATTTTCCTTCAACATATGCGATAAAAAATTCCTAATTTATCACCATTTTCATAAAGCTAAGTTTTAACAGTACACATGTGCATGTGTGTGTGTGGGGGGCAATGCTACCAAGGAATTTTTACTTTTATTATGGGACTGGGGATCAGAGGAGGGGACACTGGCACCAGTGAATTTTACAGTTAATACGGGGTTGGGGGGGCAGAGGGAGGGGGACCACTGGCACCAAGAAATGTTATTTTAATGTTGGTGCTGGCGGTCAGATGGGGGTGCAATGGACCACTGGGGCATGGTGCTCCCCCCATGGCCAACTGGCTGGTTGGCCGTATTACCTCTGGCAGCTGTTAGAGTTGTGCAGAGTAAGAGGAGTTTTCATCTGGGGTATTTGCACGGCACAACAGGAGCATGCAGACCCTCTTATGCCATGCAAATCTACTGAATATTGACTTGTGCCAATGTTCCTGTCCCCGTGCCAATATTTGCTTGGTTGCTATCCCTGTTTACTGGTGCAACAGAGCCATTTCAATTTTGGGCTCCAGTACAAAGCCCAGTTTGCACAAGCAAACACTGGTTAGCACCCATGCAAACTTCTGAATATAGGGCCCCATATGTCTACTAATTGATTATTCTGAAGGAAATTATTGTACATTTTGGAGACATTTTTCTGTTAACTTTAGAGGTCTTATCCAAAGCAGACTTTACACAAACATGTACAGTAAGTCTCCTCTACCTATTAATGTCCCATTACTCATTTGAATTAGGACCTGAATGATTTCAACAACATTTTTTTAATGCACAACCAAGGATGCATATGATGAGCCCTATGAACTAATGGGGTGGAGTGGCTATGCGTTCATATCTAGGGCATGCAACCACTCCATACTCTACACCTCCCCCCCATGCAGGATGCTCAAAAGGGGGGGTGTAGCACTTATGTACCTGATTCCCCGGCCACATGAGGAGCAATGCTCTGGGGCAGGTGAGGGTCGGGCTGGCACTATGCACCACACACTAGAGTGCTTAGTGCTGGCCTCAGGGGTGCATAGGGGGCATAGGGTGTGCTGAGCAGGACCATGCCATAAACCCCATATGCACCCTGCACACACATCTGCAGGACAGGGCGAACAGCCCACCGACCCTCCAGGGCATCAGGCAGTGGCTGCCCTACAACATCCACCCACCCCAGCACACAGCAGTGAGTGTGGTGGGTCCAGCGGCACACCCATAGCCCTCACAGGGGTACTGGCTCAAGGCTGCCACCCCCCCATCCCCAGCAGCACCTCATGTCAACCCCCCCTGCTTCCGGCAGTATTGTTGCACCCCCCTGCAGGCAGGCATGCCCCCCCCATGCAACTGCACCAAATTGGTGCCATCAGAGAAGGCAAGTGGCATTGCCCTCCTACCATCCATCACAGCTTCCAACCCTTGGACATCTGCAGGGCACACTGCCAATGCGCACCCTGCCACATAAGTGGACCCATGCTGGGCATCTAACTGGATGCCTAGCTGGGTCCTCATATCCACCTGTGCCTGCTCTGCATAGATATGCATGCTGGGGGGATTTGGCCATGGACAAGTGGCCGGCAGTGGTGAATGCCACCAGTGCGCACCTGCCCATGGGTGTACAGATCCATGGGTGGGGCCAATTAAGAATAAAATATATTCCACTACCAATATCAGATATTGTACCATCCATAATTAATCAGCCTCCTATTGTAAAATAAATTTGAAATCTAAATTTTCATTCACCAAAAGGGCAACACCTCTGCTATAAGATGAGCTGGTTGAGAAGTAGACCATTTACCCAGTTAGTTTTCAGTTTACCTATTTCTTTGTCATCCATTTGAATCTCTTACAAAAAACAAAATAACAATATTAAACTGTTTTGTATCAGTTAGATTTTGGTTTTGCTTTATGGAGGAATGCCATGACTATGACAACTACATGTAGGCACCTCTACAATATAAGGGGTCATATTGGCCATAGATCATTTAATTACATTTAGGCTTCCAACATAAACTGTTCTCAAAAATGTAGTAATTGTTAAGCCTTATAGGTTTTATGCATAAATATCACCTAATCCCTTATTCACCACTGTGATCACCCTCATCCTTAGTGCTAATTAAAATTTAAGAGCTACTGTCATATCTACAGTATACTACACCAGGTTTTTTTTGTTAAAACAGAGAAAGAAGACATCTTCGCCCCCTCTTTTCCAAAATGTATAGTACTTTAACAAAACATTTCATAATTTAGATTAAAATTGCTCCAGTACAACTGGTAAATATCACAGGCCATTGATTGTCTCCCCCTCCCAAAAAAAACCCCAAAAAACAGTGGGCCAGATTCTCAAAGACCTAAGACTGAAGCAAGGTGCCTGCATCAAACATGAATGACACAAGTGGCACCTTGCATCAAAAGATGCACCTTCCCCTATTCTGAAACGCAGTCTGTATCAGAATGGGGAGCTGCTGTGCTGAAGTGGCAATGCACCACCCTTGCAACCTTCTTTGGGGTGCACCAGGTCACAAGGGGGCATGCGCCATGGCGGGGCTGCAACATCACCTTTTTTGGGATTCTACCAGCCTCACTCTGGACCCAGGACAAGGCACCATTTAAACCAGCCACGAGGTGGTCTAAGGTAGACTGTTGGCTGCTGGGGCTATACGGGATGAGGAGTTGCAGAGACTGATTGGGGGAGAGATGTGACTGCTTTTAGTGATGTGGCACCCAGCAGGGTGTGAGTACAGTGTAATACATATCATAAATGCCAGCATGTCCAGGTACTGTACTATAATGTACAGTGAATTGTACCCATACAGTTGGTACAGTCCCAGCTATTCAACATAATAAAGGCGGAACAAGTGATAGAGCAGCAGAATGGGACATACGAACATATGTAATTTGCCAGCAGATAAAGGCCTAGAGGTCTATTAAGTCTGCTCGAATGTGCAGCTAGCACCCCTTATTCTGCAGCTGCCCTTCCCCTTCATTAACCCTCCCCCTTGTCCTGTCCCATCCTTGTTTGAAGCAGTCCACTGTTCTACTGCATACCACTTCAGCAGGTAACGCATTCCACCCAGCCACCACCCTCTCTGTAAAAAAGTGTCTCCTCATCTCCCTCCTGAACCTTCCTTGCTCCAGTCTCATATCATGGCCCCTGGTGGCCCTCCCCCTTACTTTGAACAGCCCCTCTGTACCCATCTTGTTTATTCCTTTCATGTATTTAAAGGTTTCAATCATGTCACCCCTGTCTCTCCTCTCCTCCAGTGAGTACATGTTCAACTCCTTCAGCCTCCTCTCATATGATAAGTCCCCCAGCCCCTTGATCATCTTTGTTGCGCTGCGCTGCACCCCCTCCAGTAACTTAATGTCCCTCTTCAGATACGGATGCCAGTACTGCACGCAGTACTCCAGGTGTGGTCTAACTAATGACCTATACAGTGGCAGAATCACCTCCTCCCTCCTCGAGGATATACCCCTTGCAATATAACCCAGCATTTTGTTGGCCTTTGCCACTGCCTTCCTACATTGTGCCGAGTTGTTCATTGACCCTGTAATGAGCACACCCAGATCCTTCTCCTCCTGTGTCTGGGCTAGCTGCACTCCCCCTAGCTGGTAACTCTTCCTTGGGTTCTTCATCCCAAAATGCAGCACCTTGCACTTTTTGGCATTAAAGCCCAGTTGCCAGATGTCTGACCAGGTTTCAAGCTTTGCCAGATCATCCTGCAACCCCTGCCATCCCCCTATATTATATATCATACATATACATCATATTACACCGAAACACAGTTAGCCGCCCAACTGTACACACATCACTGTACAGTCAAGTGGTCTGCTGTGCTGAGGTGCAATTTAAAACATAATATTTAGACACAAAGTAGCTTATATTTCTCATTAGCTCTGTATTTCTTATCCCCATTATGTATTACTGAGGTCATATGTATGAAAACAGAACAGTTGTTCCTTGAGTGTTCATCTGCTTCTATTGCTTCTTCCCAACATGATGTCTTAGTACTCTGCTTGTAATATCACAGTTATTCCCATGGCAACAGGTTGTGATGTCACAAAACAGTATTATGATTTCAAGTAGGGAGCATGCTGAAGAGGCAGATAAATCCTAGGGCCCACATATGCAAAGGAGATGCGCTGCACATCTCCATTTTTGGGCAGTGTATCTTAGAAGCTGCACGATATTTGAAAGTGAGAAATGCGTTACACATTTCTGAATGCATGATCATGCAGAAATAATGTATGCAGTGCAAAAAAAGTGGGTGAGTACATAACTATGCTGTGCATCTGTATGTTCAGCCAAAATGTGCATCCCAGAAGTGTGCCGCACAAAGTTAGACAGATAAAAGGATGGCCTAATTTGGCCAGCCACCCACAGAAAGGCCATGGAACTGCATACAGGCCATCCTGAGACAGCCCTTGGAGGTGCACTAGGATGTGCTACAGGCACAGTCATGCCAGAATGGAATTACATTAAGCCACAGGTGCCGACACATCATGGGCACCATGCAGAGAGCCATCCCCCACACTGCACTCAGGACATAGACACTCAGCTACCATATGCTGGTGCTGTCGGGTGCCCCCCTAGCACACGAACAGAGCAGATGGCCACACTGCAGCTCACGTACCAGAGGCCATGGCCTGCACCCATGTGGCCTGCAGGGTGCCACTCAGTGGAGGCATGCACTCAGGGTGATGTCTGGGGGAAACATCGCCCAGGTAGCCTGGTGGTATGATTGGCAGCCTGGCATGGGACAGGGACTGATCGGTGGCACAGGTGGTACACCATGGGTGCACATAGTTGGGACCCACCCACATGGGTACCTAGTCACCCTATGCACGCTGCCACTCCTTACAGTGATCACCACATTCCTCTCATCCAGGGGTGTGTGAGGGTCTATTCACTGCATATAGAGCTGATGTATCACATGTATGTGGTATACCGATCAGACTGTGTCACCCTATGCCCTCCCCTGTTGCTTGTCCAGGTGGGCCCCCTGGACCCCAGTCCAACCCTGTACATGGCTATGGGTAATAGCACTGTACCCAGACCAATGCAGTCCATCCACCTACACACAAACATTCCATCACACTTTGCCTGCTGGGCTGAAGTACTTCCTGTTCACCTTTGTGAGGTGATGGAACAACCCTGCAAAGCTAGAACTGAGCATGCCTGAGGTATGCAAATGGCATGAATACATTCCAGTAATGAGCTGCGCATGTGGGAAATGGGCTTGGAATATGCAATGAGTCCATTTGCATATCCTGGCTCAATACTGCAATTTTGCACATCACACATGTGGTCATCTGTCGCACATTTCCCTATGCTCTGCATAGGGCTCAGATCACCTGCTGCGCCACACATTTCCCACTGCGTGATCATGCATGTTCAGGATATTCAGCTGGACATGCATGATCGCATCCCATTGCGCATCTTCTAAATATACCATTGTTTTGTGCTTGCGCATCTCAGTTGCATGGCATAGGCACTTGTGCAATGCAGCCTGGGACTTTTGAATATAGGGCCGCCCTGCGGATAAAGATCTTGTTTCTGTGGGAATTTCTTCAGTAATAAATAATGGAGAGGAGAAATCTATAGAACATATATAAAATTCAAGCAAAACTGTTTTCAGCTATTGTGTTTTCCAATATTTTCCCGGTGGCGTCAGCTGCTCTTTAAGTTTGCTAGCCATAAATACATTTTTTAAGTATTTTGTTTCCCTTATTTTATCTGCTTTCATTTTTTTTCAGTTAAATGTTTTTTTTATTTTTCCAACAACATAAAAAACACATTATTACAGATTATTACATAGGCAGCATTAATAGCCAACAAATGAAGCATACATGCATGTTGTCACAGGGGTTCCACTATTTTGGGTATATAGAATATTGTTATAAGCAGTTAGTACCTACATGTTCAGTAAAAGGGTTAGGCTAAATGGTTACTTGCCCTTAAACTGGAGAAACAAAATATGAAACAGTTATGTACATACCTGTATAAAACATAGGCTCCAAGGACCAAGTAGGAGGTACTGCTGCTGAGTGCCATGGCCTCATGTAACCAGAAAGATGTACCTTCAAGTGGTCTCTTCAGGAGGGTGCATCTAAAAAAGAAGCTAACACAGACTGACCATTGATATTGTGCCTTAAATTAAGTTGACTAGCCTAGCCATGTAAATAGACTGCATACTGAGCTGCTTACAGCATTATACAAAACCAAAAACAAAATGTACTTACTTTCATACATGCAAAACAAACAATATAACAGCTTAATCTGGTTCAAGGTCAGTTGGCATTCATCTGTATCCCCCTTCCCCGGGTCATGCCTGAAAATAGGCAGGATTTATCTAGTGCACTTACCCGGTCAGCAAAAACTAAATAAATAAATAAATAATATTAGAAATAGTCTGGGTTCTAGCAATACATCATACACAAAGAGAAGTCAATCAGTACTCTGACCCACTGCTCAGCCTATCCCAGCTCTGTAAGCCAAATATGCCATATATGGTGCCCAGCATGTCTGGAATTGTTCAGAGTGCCTTGATGCCAGGTAGGAATGCCTGTTCAGCTCTTATATCTGAGTTAGAGCTGAAAGGATTTCCTCCATAGAGGGGACCATGGGGCTCCTCCAGTTTCTCAAAAGGGTAAGTTTGATTTGCATGCTAAGTAGCATTAGCCACCGAAATTGGTGAGGAGTAAGGTGCAGAACTGTAGTTCTCAAGCCCAGCAGTAACAGAGGAGCATGGTATGGAATATTAACCCCCCCAAAATCTTACTGGCCTCTGTCATTATCTTGGCCCATAAGTGGGTTATCATTGGACGCTGCCATAGTATATGATACAGAGTACCTGCCGATTGTTGACAGCTCCAGCACCTATCATGGGGGACTACTCCAGCTTTCTTAAGTTCTGCTGGAGTCCTATACCTCGAATGAAGTATTTTATTATGAATAAGATGGCTACGGCTATCTCTATGTGTTAAGTGCCCTGCTCGCCAGCATTGTCCCCATTGTCTGTCAGAAATCTGAATATTTATAACAGCTTCCCATTTAGTTTTTGAAGACAATGCAGAGTTTGGTAAAGTATCCCTAAGAGTTGCATATATTTTTCTGGCTATTCTACTGGGTTGTTTTAGCCAATTATGATTGGGAGCTGGAAAGAAGTCCCCATCAGAGATGCAACAAATTTTTAATCCACCTGCGAAGTGGACGCGAAGTGGGCACTTCGCATCCATGGAGCACAACGTGAAGTGGGCTCTGCAAAGTGCTCACTTCACGTTATTATTACCACTTCCCATTGTCATTATGACTTAACGCGAAGTAAGATGAAGTGAGAAGAGAATAGAAACATCACATGGCTTGTACTACTGTAAGTCACATGCTTTAGCCAGGCAGGAAGGAAGTGAGTCACAGAAGCAGTTTCACTTTCTCCTTTGGATTTGTAAAGGGAGAAAGCATTTGTGAAAGGAGAGGAGGAAAGGAGAGGAGAGGAGAGGAGTTACTGCTTGATTGCCTTGTTGCCACTTCGTTGCGAACTTGTGTTTCAGTTCCAGAACAAAACAAACAGCTTTTTTAAAAGCTATTTCTTTATTTAGCTTTTGGATTGTATTTGTGTTTTTTTTTTAGTGAATTTTTTTGTATAAGTTTTGTTTTGTGTGTATGACTGTGTGTGTGTGTATCCACTGTCTGTGTATGTGTGTGTTGGCCTGTGGACTTCAGGAGGATGGACCTAGGAGAAGGCGAGTCACTGGCCCCTGGGTGTGGTAGGAGGGGAGTCGGACTCATGGGGGGGCAGGGCGGTACTGTCATGTTGGACCACTACTGACTCCTGGCTAGTGTTGCTTCCCCCGTTGAAGCAACAGGAGCAGCAGCAGCAGCAGCAGCACCAGTGCCACCGGTGGCTGTGGCATGTCCACCTTCTCCGCCACTACCACCACCACCACCACCACCACCACCAGAAGCAGCAGCTGTTGGAGCTCCAGCAGCACCCTCTCCACCATGTCCACAGCCACAGGAGGTGGCCCTGGTAATTGTAGGTGGTGGTGGGACTCGTGTCCGACGTGCAAGGACTGTGTCTGGTCCCCACCGCAGCTCCCCAGTGTGGGAGCTTTTTTTTTATATTATCTATTTTTCCGCCCCCTTGCTCGCTGGTCCTCCACTCCTTTAGGCTCCGACATGTTCCCCTGACCTCCTCTGTCCTTGCCCGGCCCTCTTCTAGTCCCCAGATCACAGCTGACCTCCGGGATATCCCGGTGTATCCCTTCACAGGGTGGGTCCCTCTCCTCCGAGGGGCAAGGCACCGGGGAATAGCCCCAGCACATCCATCTAGGGCCTGTGGGTGCTGCTGGGGAACAGAAGGCACTGGAAAGGCACTGGAGGCCCCTAGAAATGGAGAACCATCATCCAGAGGGCCAGCGAGTGATTTTCTTGGCTTTTTCTGTTGGAGTAGCATAGTGTCATCACGGCTTACACCGACGTCCGCTCGTACCTCAGTTAGTATTGGGCCGTGCGTCCTGTGATACTCCCAGCCTCCACTAGGAGCCAGCAGGCACCGGACCAGTCCCCTACCCTCCCCCCCGGAGTAGGAGAGCTGTCCCTGGGATGCTCAATCCTTCTCCCCCCGGCCGGCCCTCTAGTGACCCAGGCTCATTCCCAAACCCGGGTTGCTGGCGTCACAGAGTGAAATCCAACCGCTCGCGCCAACGGCTTGGCCTGGATCTTTTAACTGTGTGGGGAGACAGCACAGTGGTGGAGTGCTGTGTGTGGTGTGCTGGTGTGCCGTGGCCCCATGGGACACATTTGGGGACTAGTGGCCAGTGTACCCACATGCTGAACCACCACAGGGCAGAGTGGCAGGCTGCCACAGAAGGGACCAGGTGTCCACCTGCTGGTCCTTCCATGGCAGTGGCTGAGGGTGCTGCTGGAGTGGGAGTTGTGCCTCACAGTCACCGCCGCAGCAGGAGGAGGGCTACTACAGCAGCTGCTCCACCACCACCACCACCACCACCGCCACCACAGCCACCAGCACCACCCTATCCACCACCAGCCCCACTACCTGGATTCCCCACTGCAGTGGACCCTGCCACAGTCCCTGCAACACAGTCTGACATCGGCCTGGTGTGGGCAGCGCTTGAAGAAAATAATGAGCGGTTCAGTGCTTTGAAGCAGCAGGTGAACAGAGCAGAAGCACAGCAGCTGCAAATACTTTCAATGCTGCACCTGCTGCTGGACCACCATGGCATCCCACGGCCATAGTAAGTGAGGGGATTGTTTTCTGGCCCCCCACAACCCACCCCATAATGCAATACATTTTTGTGAAAACCACCTGTAATTTCATTACAGTTTGTCATGTGATGGAGGAATTCCCGTTCTGAAAATCTGCCCACATTCTGCCTCCCTTCTCAGCAACGTTAGGACGTGATGGCAAGAAGAGTGCGTGTGCATGCTCCTTACAGTGAATATCCAATTTTCCGGCAGGTTTCCGAATGTTTCTTTATGTTATAATGGTCAGTTTGTGGTGAAACGTGTGGGCACGCTTCCAGTAAGAAGAGCCTTGTTAGTAGAAACATTCCCACATTTCACCACAAAGTCAACCTTATAACATAAGGAAACAGTGGGATAGCTGCCGGACATTCACTATAGTGGAACATGCACCTGCGCTCCCCCTGGCATCACATACTAACGTTGCTGAGAAAGGGGGGCAGAATGTGGGTGGCTTTTCTGATTGGTAATTCCTCCATCACATGACTCACTGTAATGAAATTATGGGCAGTTTTCACAGAAATATATTGCACTCTGTGGAGCAAAAAATATTCCAGTGGAGTAATGCCCCATATTAGTTTATGTCAATAGTTCTCAGACTATGACACAGTGAGCCTCCCCAAAGCCATAGAAAAGATGTTGAGCCTCCCCCAAAAACTTAAATAATATTGGGCCTCCCCAAAGTAAAATAACATACTGTACTTTGTGCAGTACACTATGAATAAATTGAAACCCCTTTGAGTACTTGGCTCACATTCAGTTCTTTGTCTTATACTGACATGGAACCTTTGAAAAGAGCTCATGTGCTCAAAGGTGTTATCTGAATAACAAATAAATACAATAAATATTAGTATTCTGCTTATTGTAACCCCCTTCAATAGGCCAACTTTATCTCTGCTATTTTAATTAAGTGATGAACCGTTGTTACCTTGTTGCAGTGCCTTCATGGGTCAGAATACTTCCTCTGTTTTCCCTCTATATGAAATAACCTTCCTACATACTCTGCCTCTCCCTCTCCTTCTCTGCTCCTAAGTAACATCTTGGGGATTACTTTGCTCCTTCCTGCTATTGCTCTTAGCACTTCTATGCTTAACCCTTGTATTTGGGCTGTTCTGCCATCAGTCTACAAACTGATCAATTACCACCACTCATTATTAGTTTATTGTTCATATGTGTTTGCACTGTTGTTCACCGTGTATTTCTTGATTGTTTTGCAGTTACCTTTTGAAATGTATTCACTCCCTACCCTTCCCCGGGTACACCTGAAATGAGCCTTGGCTCATTCACCTTCCCTTGTCACCTATTAGTAAATAAATACATAAAATGCACCTGCTATTATCCTCTTTCAGTTTGCTTCATCTCTTCACACAAAATATATAAAACTCAAAATTTAAATACAGTACTTTTTCAGACTTGCTTGAGGCTCCCCTGAAACAGGTTGGGGCCTCCCCAAGGAGGCTGGCCTCACCATTTGAGAACCCCTGCTTTATGCGTAGTACCATAACCATGTAATGTGATGAATCTCTGTAAAGCAGCAGCGGAAAAATCTGTTGATAACTCTGACCTATATTTTTTAATACTATGTTACAACTTCCTTTACTTACATCCTGACTGACTGGAATGATATGAGAATTTGAAGTAGTTGAGTCTGCTGCACTACCTTTTTTCATGTATGAAATAATGAAAGGAGCATTCATTTTAAATTGGTGCTGACCTGGTCTTTGTCATTGTTTTCCTCTGCTTTTCTCCCATCATATCAAATAGTTGTTATATATCACTGTTGCTGTTAATTAACAGTTGTGCATCAGGCAGTGTTTTATGACACCATGGAACAATAGTTATTGAAAAGCAGCTGAAAATAAGTACAAACCTAGTCTGAACAATATTGGCTGGTATGCTCATTTTTTGTTCATACATGAAAAAAAGTAGTCAAGTGAGTAAAGCAGACATAAATTGTGAAAAGAATCATATCATTCAAGTCACAACTCGGAGGTAACTATGGTGGCTGTGGCAATGTAAAGTAGCATAAACAAGCATTTGTCAATGCCGAACGTTCGCTTGCAGGTATGTGCAGTGGTGTTTGGCATGTATGGTGCTTTACCCTAATGCCCTGTGCGATTTCTGGTATATGCACAATAAATTGTCAACATGATCTTTTTGTAACCCCCATTGTGCGCTACATAGGCGGAAACACGTTTTGGGCAGGATGTGAAAATGACAGCTGTACTGCTCATAAGGAAGTCGGGTAAAATGCCAATGTTGAAAATCTGGAGTGGAAATATTGAAAATTCGTGAAACCTACGCAGCGTGCGTGGAACTGTGCAATGCTCGAAAAACAGTCATTTTTAGGAATTTTTTCACCAAATGTTCAACATTGCCATTTTAAAACCTGTGCTAATGAACAGTGTCACTGTGATTTTCTTACTGTGTCCCATACATTGATTTCGCACACGGACTGTGCCATTGTGTGCTACATGGGCCGAAACACATTTTGGGCAAGATGTGAAAGATGACAGCTGCAGTGCTCATAAGGAGGTGTGGTAAAATGGCAATGTTGAAAATCTGAAGTGAAAATATTGAAAATTCTCAAACTTACGAGCGTGCGTAGGAACTGCGCAATGCAGACTCATAAAACAGTTGTTTTTCCACCAAATTTTCAACATAGCCATTTTAAGACCTCTGCTCATGAACAGTGTCACTGTGATTTTCTTAATGTGTTCCATACATTGATTTCGCACACCGACTGCGCCATTGTGCGCTACATGGGCGGAAACATGTTTTGGGTGAGATGTGAAAAATGACAGCTGTACATCTCATAAGAAGGTGTGATAAAATGGCAATGTTGAAAATCTGGAGTGAAAATATTGAAAATTCGCGAACTTACGAGCCTGCGTAGGAACTGCGCAATGCACGCTCGTACAACAGTCATTTTTTGGAATATTTTGCACCAAATTCTCAACATGGGGTTTTTGGGACCCCTTCTCATGAATGATGTCACTGTCATGGCGTTATCTGAGGCTGAAGGGTGATTTCATGCAGTTGGCCCGAATAACACCATGACAGTGACATCATTCATGAGAAGGGGTCCCAAAAACCCCATGTTGAAAATTTGGTGCAAAAATTCCAAAAAATGACTGAGATATGCAATAAAGTTGAAACCCCCCCTATGCAGCCCATTATACAGCTTACCGGCATTTCCTCAGTTCGCGGTCGGCTTTGAAGAGTGCAGACTTGTTCCCGGTCCACCAAAGATACGTCCGCGCGGATCCGGAGGAGTATGGGGTGGTGAGAGTATGGGAAGCTGGGTATGCAGTGGGTGGGTGCGGGTTGTGGGAGGGTGTTGGGAGACGCCGTGGGACCATTTGTTTACAGGAAAAAAAAAGAGCGAGGGCGTTTGCCACGCTGGGGTGAGCTCCCAGCATGGCAGAAGATGTGTGGGGGCCGAGGAGCCGACGGGGATTAGGCACCCTGCCGCAACACAAACAACGGTTTGCCACGCTGGGGTGGGCTCCCAGCGTGGCAGCAGGATAGCTTAGAGGCGTGGAGCCGATAGAGATAGAGCACCCCATTGGCAAAAGAAATAATGTTTGCCACGCTGGGGTGGGCTCCCAGCATGGCAGGAAAGCTTTGTGGGGGGGCGGCATGACGCACGCAGGGGGGAGCGCGTGATGAGGGGACGGCGGCGGCGCTCAGTATGGCAGCGGTGTTTTCCTTTGAAGCAGAGGACCACTGCTGTCATACTGAGCTCCTGCACCCATTGGTGCAGGACCGCCACGCCTGCTCAAGGGAGCAGTGCATTGGGTGGGAGAGGCACACCTCCAAGTGTGCTACTCTCCCAAAACGTTCCTTGCGCATGCGCACTAGCGAACATAAAAAGTACAGTTCAAAACTGTGAGGACATTCTTGCAATGCTGCTTTAATTGTAAAAATGTCAGCATGACATCATGAGCTCACAGCAACAATCACAGAACACACAAAAGTGGCACAGAGTCCCAGATTTTTTCTGCTGGCCCAAAATGCGTCCTGCTTGTCTGCAGAAAATTGACAAGTGGTTACACAGTGAAATGAGAGTGTTTCAGCACATGCAAAGTCCCCCAGAATTAATGGCACACTCAGTCATGCGCACAAAAGTGGTCATGTTGCTGGTCCAATGTGTTCTGTGAGACGATTCCAGCAAATGCAATGTGATCATCTCAACTGGATTGAAGGGTGCTCTTTGGCTGTACACTAACAGTAGCCTTGGTGAGTAGATATATATATATATATATATAGATATATATATATATATATGGTTGTGTTGTGTATTTTGTAGGTGAGGAGGGGGGTTGACATCGACATGTACTCATGGTATTGTTCTGCATCACAGGTCACACAGAAACTGTTGGTGTGCCCACTCCAGTGCTAAAAGATATTTTTTTGTGCTAAAATTGGAAACGGATAACTCTCAAGCACATGAAGGTAAGTGTTTTTTTTTTGTTGGGGGGTGGGGGAATCATATTTGCAGGTTTGTTTCTAATGGTTTCTTATTTTGTTACTTCTTCACAGATTTCATCGGAATCCTTCTGAAGTCCGGTTGTCTTAGGATGGTCATGGTCATCAAATGAAACAACTTCTGTGTGTTGCATGTGTGCCCAAGCTCAGGGGAGGGGGGGTTCCTGATGTTGAAGAACTTTTTTGGATAAGGCCACTTTGACAGAACAACAAAGCATCTGGAAGCTTCCTAAAAAAAGAAATGAATGACTTCTTACAGCTTAATTGTTATGTGTCCTTCCCTGGTTCTCAAATCTCAATCTTAAGTCAAGTTACATTTCAAACCCACATCTTGTCAACTAACACAACTTCTGCGCAATATTTGCTGCAGTCTTTACAAAAAATGAAATGGATGAAATAAAACCTTCATACTTACCAGAATGGATTTCACAAGTGATATTACAACTTTCTTCTGCAGGTACAGCTATATCCCTGCCACCATTCCCAATGAGTTTTAGCGATGGAGCCTTTTTGTTATCCTGTAAAACAAAACAAAATAAGTGTACCGTATGTGTTTTACAATTGTGGCTCTGAAAAGCTACAGAAAACAAAACATACAACTAAAGGAAGTGAAGCAGCATAACAAACATGAGTACACATACTCACTTTATGGTTTAAATATTGAGAAGCTTTGTGTCTCTGGTTGATGGATGTGGTGGTCCGGACAGACTCAGGTGTAGTGGTGGCAGTGGCTAACATCAGTCCCAGTGGTGGTGGTCCAGTGGGCAGACAGACTCATGGTGGCAGTGGTGGCAGTGGTTAACATCAGTCCCGGTGGTGGTGGTGGTGGTCCGGGGGGCAGACAGACTCATGGTGTCAGTGGTGGCAGTGGCTAACATCAGTACCAGTTGTGGTGGTCCAGTGGGCAGACAGACTCATGGTGGCAGTGGTGGCAGTGGTTAACATCAGTCCCAGTGGTGGTTGTGGTGGTCCGGGTGGCAGACAAACTGATGGTGGCAGTGGCTAACATCAGTCTCGGTGGTGGTGGTGGTGGTCCGGGGGGCAGACAGACTCATGGTGTCAGTGGTGGCAGTGGCTAACATCAGTCCCAGTGGTGGTGGTCTGAGGGGCAGACAGACTCATGGTGGCAGTGGCTAACATCAGTCCGGGTGGTGGTGGTCCGGGGGGGGCACACCGCCTATTAAAAACTTCAGTTAAAACCTGCCAACATTAACCACATCATCATCCTCATAAAGAAAGCTGTCTGAAGTCTGACCACTGGGAAATTCTTTCTCCATTGTGTCATCATCTATGTCAGTGGTGGGCTGTTTCAGGCAGCCGCTGCCAGTGCCACCAGGATGTTCCATTTCCACATCAGCAAGACTACCATGACTAGGCCAGGGTATGAATACTGAGGTTGCAGTCTTTGCTGGTATGTGCCTCTCATTCATTTTAATGAATGTTAGCAAACTAACATTTGCAGGAGACAGGTTTGTCTGATGATCCCTGACTTTTGCACCTGCTGAGCTGAATACCCTCTCAACACTTACACTGGAGGGTGGGCATGTGAGGTACTTCTGTGCCACTGCAGTCAGTTTTGACCATTCACTGACCTTTCCACTCCAGTACAAAAGAGGATTTTCAGTTATTGTCAGATGCCTGTTTTCAGACAAACATGACTCAACCATTCTCTGTGCCGCACTAAGTCCAGTTGTTGATGCATCATCCTGTTCTCCCAAATCATTATTTCACAAATACCCACTTGGGACAAAGCTTCCCAAAGCAGGTTGACACCAGCCACTTTGGATGACAGACCACCTGGAACTGCAGTCCCCTTCCCCTTGCAGGATATGTTTGATGGTCCTCCGGGTACACCTTCAGCCGGATTATGCTGCTGAGGTTTGCTGACCTTGGCACGTGACTTTTGTGCCCCATGAACCAAGCGCACCGGTTGACCACTGATATTTTTTACCTGTTCAGGCCCTCCTCCAGTACTGATGCAATTTCACATTTGTATCATTGGGTCAACATATTGTTATGGAAAATGTTGTCACTACACTTAATGCTCACAACATGACGATTTCGGTCGAATACTGTCAGCATATGTTGCAGCAACATACTGCTACCATCTGTCTCCGGCAACATCAAGGCTATGCTGTACATTCACCAATGTCTGCCTCAGCACCCGCAGCAGTGGAATTCATTGGCTAATGGAGGCAGACTCGCCACTCACTGCCTGTGTGGCATGTTCAAGATGCTGCAAAATTGTTATTACAGAGTCCATGAGGTGTCACTGTTCGGTCATCATAGACATGGAGGCCCCGGAACTGTCAAGGTTAGTGTGCATAACAAGATATTCTGAGATGGCTTTGTATTGTTCATACAACCTCTCTGCCATGTATAAAGTGGAGTTCCATCGGGTGACAGCTTCCAGCTTCAAGCGGTGCAGAGGCAGACTGTTTTGCATCTGCAACTGCCCCAGTTGGTCACGGGCCTTTCCAGATCTTGAAAAGTGAGAGCAGATACGTTGTGCAATAGTCAGCATTTCCTTTATATCAGGGTGCTGCAGAAACTCCTGAACCACAAGATTTAAACAGTGGGCCATGCATGGAACATGAAAAACCACCATCCATGATGCATTTCATCACATTTGACCCATTGTCACTTGCTATGAACCCAGCTATCAGGGACAGAAGGTTTAGCCATCTGTCAATTTCAATCAGTACCACGTCCAGCGTGTTCTCACCAATGTGTTTAACAGGTCACACTGAGAATAGCAATCATTGCATGCTGTTGAATTCCTGGAATATTGGTATCGTGACAATCCACCTTACTGCACTGATTATTCACACTACCAACATCACAAACAACCCCCGGCACCTGTGCCCAGTGTGCAGTTATATACAAATATGAACTCCCTGCTGTTTTACTACTTGTCCGCATATCCATACTTAAATGGATGAATGGAGAGGAGGAATGTTGAGGGGCATGTCTTTCTGAGTCAGACATAGTGCGGAATAACCTGGAGCGAGCACGGGTAGAAAAATATGTCCTGGATGGGACTTTCCATTTTGGACAGGCACGTGCAGCAAACCGTCAGAACCCAGAATTCTCCACAAAGGAGAAGGGGAAAAGATCAATTGCCAGCATTTCCGCTACAGCAGCATTGAGTTCACGTGACACTGTATGATTCGGGGTGTACTTCAGCTTATGTGTAAAACCACTATGTAACATGGGCTGACTTAAATGTTTTCATGGGGTGTGTTGATCACAAATGGTTATGCTCTGTGATGAATGGCATTGGCAGGGGGTGGAGTGTGGACATTTGATGAAGATGGTTGCACAGGTGATGATGACAAACCCAGAAATGCTGTTATTTTGCCAGATTTGCCAACTGGGGTTGACGTACCACTTGCACTAGACATACTGCATTCACCACCACCACCACCACCACCACCACAAAAACTGCTACTCTCTCCAGCACTGGACAACATTTCAAAGTCATTGTGGTCCTCCACCTCATCATGCCTGTAGTAAACCTCTGCTCTTATTACCGCACTACTGCACACGTTTAATTTCCTACTGGGCTTAACAGTCATGGAAGGGGATAACATGCTGGCCATGGTTGCTGGTGATGTGGGTGAATGCCCCAATGTGGTATTAGCTGCCAGCTTGTGCTGGGTCCATAGGGCCAAGTCCCTATTCTTAAGATGTGTATGCTGTCCTCCTGTGCCCAGATGGCTCCCATTTTTACCTCGACTCACATACACATGGCAAACCTTGGAGATTGCAACTGAATCATCATTTGCATCTTGAACAAAAAAATCCCAAACAAGGGATTGTGATGCTCTGCTTTTAACATGTCTATGATGTGGCTTATTTAAGTCAGTTATTTTAAGAACTGATGTGGGGGGGGGCATGTGATGTTTCGGGCACTGCACACCTGGACTGCAACTGACCACCATGACTACCTATCATATTGACTACTGGGTCATCATCATCATCAACTAAAACCAGTAGATCACACGTTTTTACAGGGGAGGGGATTACTGCAAACAGACTCAGACACAGCCACTTTTAATTTCTTTTTCTCCAGTTCCCAACTGGGGTCAATTACATCATCATCATATTCATCAACGTCACACACATCTACATCTTCTGCTTGGATGCTAGCATGTAGACTGCATGTTGCAACAACAGCAACATCATCATCATCACATTCATCATTAGCATCTACACCACCATCACCTGATATTATTTCAGCACACTGTGAATCACCGCATGGAAAATGAGTGACGTTAAGTGCCACGGTGGACAGAATATCACATTGTATGCTGTCGTTGACATGACTATCAGAATCCTCAGGTTCAGTTACTGGGAAGTATGACATCATCTATGCTGCCACTCACTTGCATTGCTACACACTCAATATTTTTGGATACGGTACACTGGTCGGAACTAGAACTTGACACAACAATACTAATACTACCTCCACCACCACTAACACTAACACCACCGTTTTAGAAAATATCATCTCCTCCAACTATGAGTGAAGTTACTGATTGGCCTGTAAAAAACATTGCAGGAGAAATATCTTTCCTCACATCAGCAATGCACTTCTGCTACCATGCCCACAGACCATCTTACTCTCAACATCGCCATGGCGAAAAACAGCTTTGCTAGCATGTCTCTTTGCAGGCATTTTAGGGGATCAACCACAACTATTATAACCAAATTCAGATTTTGATACGTTCTCTCTCTGATTGGGACACTGAATGTGAAGCCAAATAAAAAGTGTGGCTTCAGCAACAGATAAGAGACTACTCTGAGACTGTCACAGAATTAAAACAACTTCAGTAACCAGTGGTGCTGATGAGGTCACAAAAACAGTCCAATCTGATAAAAAATACCTTTTGAACGTGGGGGTGGGGAGGGAGCACAGAATGCAGACAGTGCTGATTTTTTTTTAAACTCTTTGGCCCAGATATTCAAACTGCGCCCAAAAAGTGTGCAACAGCAGGAGCAAGCGCAAGTCCACTGTGCCAATGTGCAAGAAGCGCGATATTCAAAAACTGTGCAGGCCAAGATGCACCTACAGCCGATGACTGAATATCGCACCACCTGCACCATAGTGCAATAAGGGATGTTCAGCTGAGCAGTCCAGATGCATCATAGCGCAACCAGGGACGTCTCTCAGCTGCAGGGCAGCAATGCAACAGCACAACCAGGATGCAGGGGCCCACCACCCATGTCACAGATGGGCAGAGGAACACACAGCAGAACAGACATCATCCCCCCACACCCCATGCACTGCACAACTGGGGGAGGGCTGGAATAACCACTGGCACATGGAGACCAGCAGCCAACACATAGCTGGGCCATGGTGCCCATCACACCACCTGGCAAGCTGTGACGGCACACAAGGATGGCCGACCACCCCATACCACACCATCCCACAAATGCAGAGCACCACCCTGAACCATGATTCCCATATACCTGCCCAGGAGTAGCGCAACAGTGCAGGACACCCCCATGCATGCCACCACCCCTACTGTGACAATGCAACCCTGTGCACCATGGAGCCATGCAGGCAGCCCACCATGGACACCCTGCAGTGGGTGGCGCAGACAGTGATGCAACAGATGCGTACAGACTCACCCTGCACGTCCCAGGTACAGCCGAGACTGACCATGTGTCAGCACAGGACCACCACAACAGGGCATGCCCCGGACCCCACCTCCAGCGGTACAGCACCCTGCACACCCTCCCAAGGACACATCCCGTCCCAGCACTGGCCACAGCAGCCACCACTGACACGCCAGCAGACCGTGCGTATCACAGACATGCAAGGGTGTCAGCTGCACAGGCCATGGATGGTCTGACAGAGGTGCCATACACACAGTGCAGGCCCCATGGACCACTGCACACATGCATCCAGTGCACAGAGTACAACACACAAACCACAGACAGTGACTGATCCCCCTGCCCACACCATAGGTGGCTCACCTCTCCACACACACACACACACACACACACACACACACAAACGCCCATGCGTGCACCACCCCTGATGCCATGCACACCACTGCAGCTGAGCACCTGTAGCCCGCTGCAAATCAGAGAACCACCACAGTTGTTATAACAAAATGTATGTATTAAAATATAAGAACTATGAAACATATTTACAAATATATACAAGGGTGGGGGGAAAGGGCCACAAACTAGGTGGGGGCGGGCATGGGGCAGGGGTGTACAAATGGGAGAGGGAAGAAGGGGTTTGAGGGTGGGTCCAGGGGGTATAGGTGTCAGGAGGTCATGGAAGACCTATTCCCTGCCCTGCGCTCCACTCCTGTGGTGCCTCTGAGTTCTCCTCCTCCAGACCCCATGTCGCTCCAACCTCTCCAATGCTGCCAGGGATGCCCTTACCAGCTGCAGTATCTCTTGTATGGCCCGTTCCAGGGCCATCCAGCATTGTCCACCTAGGACAAGGGAGCAGAGTCAATATGTGTGACTGTCCAGTCCCCTGCAGCAAACCCATTGCGCATGGCATACAGCCATGTGCCATGCCCCTGTGATGGTGTGCGACCACCCACAGTGACCGTGTCCACAAGACCTGCCTACCCAGGCAGCCACAGCCATGTGGACCACTGCACACACACACCACCCATGTCCTGCACAGCACCACCGTGGCCGTACAGTGACTTGGCTATGCGGTGTGAAGGCAGTGGCAAAGCCATGTGCCTGGTGCACGCATGGACCACCATTGACACACTCCCAGACATGCAGTGCCACTGAGCAGTGCTGACTGTAACAAGTTGAGTGCATGGCAGTGGTGTCAATAGATGGTGGCCATGCCCGCTGCTTGCCCTGTTACACAGCATGCAATAGTAATCATGGATCTAAGGCACTCACCACCATCAGGCTGGTCCCTGTGCCTCTGCGGATCTTCGCCCCTCCTGGCCTGATGGTCCTCCTGGTGGTGCCTCCTCTCCCTCGCCAGCCTGCACTCTTCTGGGCCTAAGGGCAAACGTGGAGAGAGGAACATCAGTACAATCCTTTAGCAAAGTCCCCCCGCCCCCATGTGTGTGCAATCCCACACAGCCAGACCCACCCACCTCACACCCTGATAACACCACCACAGCCAACACCGGACACCCCCCCATGTGCCGGACACATGCAACTGTGATACCCATATTGGAAGATAAAGGTGTATGGATGTTGCACCTACCTGACCATGGTACCGTGCCCCTCTTGGCACATGCCCACAGGCAGGCAAGCAGGTCCAGGTCCCTCCGCCTCAGGTCCCCATATCAGTGGCTGCACTGCTCTGCCATCTGACCCATACCGGTGGCCTCCTCTAGGGCATCGGCCACCTCCTGCCACACCTGACTCCTGGCCCTGTCCGGGGTTTCCTCCCCAAATAGTGGGCCAACATGTGGCTCCACAATGGCAACTAGGTTTGCCAGCTCCACCTGGCTCCACTGCACAGCTCTCCTCTGTGCCATCTCTGCTGTTCAGTTAAGTCAAAATGGCACTCTGCAGCGCAGTTCTGCCACTTGCCAATGCTGCGCGGTACAGAGCTGCCATTCCCTATTGTGCTGTCACCAAACAGCGCAATAGTGGTGCACCCATGCCTGACACATGGTGCCTAGGGGGCAAAGGTCGGGCACAGGGTCAAGGGTCTCTGGTGCACAGACAGCCACAGCGCGATTGGAACCCAATGCATCTAGCATGATTGGGTGCCTGTGTGCCACCTTCTGTAGCAGCCTACCGCGCTGTTGCCCCAGTGCACCTACGACACCCCAGTGCCACAGCGCCATATAGGTGAACAGCGCTGTAGCACCACTGGCACAATGGTGGATGTGCCCTGCATTACCTCTCATGCACAACACATCAGTAGCGCAGCAGGCGCCTGTGTCATCAACCCGGGCATGCGCATTTAGGTGTGTACTGTGCATGTCATAGAATGTAGCCCTTGGCTCAGCACGTTCAACACAATTGCACAAAATGCAACAGCGTGATATTCAGCCGGCATATGCAAATCATCAGCCATTCAATGGCGCAGTCACTGCATTTGCATCCACTTTAAGATGCACCTCGCCTCATTTGCATGGGTTGCGCTATAAAAGTGTGACATTGGGCTGCACTGCCCATAGTTGGTTACTGCAGTCTATTGGTGAGTTGCATGCTATTTGGGAGTGTGGACTGTGGATTTTGGGACATGCATGGGACTGCACAGTCACAGGTAACACCCGTCATTCTCACAGACTGAATCATAACCAAGCTTGTTGTGGAGGAAGAAGAACAGAGTCATGGGAGGAGGAAGAGGCCAAATTTCATGAAGGCTGAGATGGATGCCCTGTTCGAGGCCTACCTAGACCAGGAGCTGCTTCTCAGAGGATGCCAGGGAACACCACAGGTCCATGCTGCTGCATGGGAGGAGGTGGCATGTGTTGTAAACCTGCATGGCAGCCACCAGCACTCCATGCAGGAGTGCAAGAAGAAGATGGGCACAGACAGGTGGAGGATTAATGAGAAGGTGGCTGCCATCAGGGCAGCATGGTCTGCAACAGGTGGGGGACAGCTGGAGGTGCTACGCCTGACCCCACAGGAGGATAGGGCTGCTGGCAGCATGCAGCATTGTGCCATTGAGGGTGTTCTTGGTTGTGGATTCCAGATGGTTGGTAGCCCGTCACTGCATGGTAGGTCATGGTCTGTCTATTGGGGGGACAAGGTAGGTCACATGCTGTAACGCGACTTTGTTTTCCCTTACAGCTCCTGAGCATCTGCATGTGTCAGTGGTGGTGGGCTTCTCCACTAAGGCCAGTCAGATGGAGATGGAGGAGGACCCGTCCACCTCCACAGGAATACGTGGCTCAGGGTGACAGTGGGCCCATCTGTATGTCCAGACTGATGTTGGTGGAGCAGGTGCAGAGGAGGCCCAGCCCATGTCCCAGTGTGCCATTGTTCACAGATGCCAGCATGCTGGGACTCGGGCTGGTGCCGGATCCGTCACTGATGATGATGTCGCTAACGTCATGGGCAGTGACACGTGTGTGCCACAGGATGGCCACACAGCAGGTAACATCACGGCCATGGCTGTGGGTGGTGCCACTGTGCAAGCCTGCATGTCATCACAGTCCCAGCCTGTGCCTGTCAGCACCGGTGAGGCAATACAGGTGTGTGTACAGGACAGTGGGACTGTTGCGGCCACTGTGGTGGCACCATTGAGCCCTGGGGAGTGGCAGCCAGAGGGGCAGCATCAGCAGTTGGCCAATGGGCTTGGGGGTACAGTGTCAGGGGGCAGAATTGTCAGTGCACCGCCTGTGGACATGCCCAGGCCTGGCCCTGCTGTGCAGCACCCACCCTCAAGGGGTGATGAGCATCAGGGCTGTGAACACCCTTCGGGACAGCATGCCAATCAGGCAGATGACCTCTTTGATGAGCACACCCGCATCCTGCAAGCATCAGTCAATCAGCAGATGCAGCTTGTGATGGCAGTGGATGCACTGAGTGTGGCTCTGCACCAGGCAGAGGAGCGTCGCAGCAGAGAAACCTCTCTGCTTCTGGTAGGGATGGGCCGGATGCGGGAGGATGTGACCGCTGCCATTGACAGGCTGACACAGACAATCACAGCTGTCATGGCCACAGGGGGCACACAGTTATTTGCCCATGCGTCGAAGACACCGTGCAGTGCAATGTCCACCCCCCATTCCTGGCATCGTGCGACACCATCCTTGTCGACACTGGGTTTAGCTGTGGGCATCCTGAGCACACCTGGCACAGGCATGTTCGAGGTGCTACAGACCTCTGCATGAGCACAGTCACGTTCACGCAGTGGAACCCCTTGGGGACCATCGGTGCAACCCCATGACGCCAGTGGTCAGCCTGTCACTGCTGGCAGGTCTCGGTGGGGCCGCGCACACATCCGTGGCAGCCGGGGCACCGTGGCACATGACTGACCAGTCTCCCAGTGCAGCTACTGTCTGATGCTGCCCTGTGTGCATTGTGTCATTCAGTGGGCAATGCACGGGTGGGTACCCGGCCCTGCACGCACACACACAGTCCATCTGCACACCCACCCAGCTGCTGTCCACAGTTGCGTGTGCATGATTATGCCTGCATTGCACTGTACGCCAATGCGCAATGGTGCCCAGCATCTGACACATGCACAATGACCGGCAGTGGGTGTGGTGGTCTGTGGACATGTGTGTGGCTAGGGATGGCATTCTGGGTCGGCGTGCCTCCTACCCTTTGTGAATGTCTGGTGAGTTGTGTGTGTGTGTGTGCGTGTGTCTGACCGCACGCCATGTTAGACCTCACCCATCCCTGGCGGTGTGTGTGGTTCCATGCCTGGCCACTTCCCTTGATGGCATGCACCCCTGGTGTGTGTCCATGCGTGTTTGTGTGTTGTGCCTTGTGCCTTTGCCTCTGGTGGTTGCACATGGCCCCATGACTTACCTGGGTTGGCTGAAGTGTTCCTCCATGATGATGTCCCGGTGCAGCTGTGCCAGCCGGAGCAGTCGGGGGTCCCATCGCCCAAGGGGGGGCTGCCCATCACCATTGTCACTGGCATCCTCAACGTCCCCATTGCTGTCCCTCTCTTTGACCTGTACGGCTATCCCACATTCGTTGGCCATGTTGTGCAGGATGCAACAGGCCAGGAATAGCCCGCAGGCCTTTGAGGGGCTATACTGTAGGGCACTGCCGGAGGTGTCCAGGCAACAGAAACATGCCTTCAGCATACCGAACACTCGCTCAATGACATTACATGTGGTGGCATGTGCCTCATTGTAGTGCTGCTGCGATGGGGTCGCGGGCTGCCGGTATGGTGTGAGCAGCCAGAGACGGAGTGGGTATCCACTGTCACCTGTGTGTAGAGGGTGGAGGTTAGTTTGGTGATCAGCATCGCCCTGCTCTTGGCCATGTAGGCCACTACCCATGTCACCTCTGGCCATGCCCCTCCCAAGCCCTAAGTTTGTCCGTGTGGTTTGCATACTCACCCATTAAGTGACCGGTGGGGATGTCCCCACTCTCAAATCTGTGGCACAGTGCTGACTGGTGCCAGATGAAGGCATCATGTGCTCCCCCAGGGTGCGTGGCACAGAAATTGATTAAGCGCCCCCTGGCATTGCACACCACCTGGTAGTTGATGCTAGCATAGCCCTTGCGATTAATATATGCAGCCACCTCAGGGCCAGGTGGTGTGTGGATGGCAACAAGGGTGCAGTCTATTGCCCCAGCATGCGAGGCATATGTGCTACCCTGTGGAACTCCTGTATGTTTGCTGTGCGCTCCACCACTATGCTGGGGAACTGGATGTACTCCGCAGCATGTGGCAGCAGTGAGCTGAGGAATTGGGTGAGGTGGCATGACGCGGCTGACTGGGTTATGCCTGTGGTGTCCCCTGTTGGTCTCTGGAAGGTACCCATGGCGAGCAAGCACATGCAAGCTGTCACTTTAGTCTCCACTGACAGAGCATGGCTCCGTCGTGTGGGTGTCTGCATCGCATCACTGCACAGCTCACAGAGCCACCACAGAATTGCCCACAATCTCAGTATCACTGTACTGCTTGAAGCTGGTGCGGGCTCAGTACTGCCTGTTGGGGGCATACCGCTGACAGGCCCTTCCATGGCTGCGCCCCCCTGCTGCCCACCTTCTCACCCCCTTCATTACTGTCTCCAGCTGGATGGTGGCACTGGCCATGTCTCTGGCTTGTGTTCACCCCCCCCGGCAGCTGTTTCTGTGTTCCCCCCACTGTTCTGGCTGCTACTTCCCCTGCACCGGGAACACCTAACTGTGGTGGCCTCAGTGCTGTGTGGCACTTCCTCCTTCTGCACTGTGGTTGTGGCTCCCCACACCTTCCCTGAGCCTGTGGGTTCCAGGTGCCCTTTCTCTGTCCTGCCCTGTGTGTGTGTGTGTTGCCTGTGTGGCTGGCTATAGTTCAGCAACATGTGCCTTCTCTGAAGCGTTCTTGCGCCTCTCCCTTGTTCCTTTTTATTTTGGCTCATTTCCGCTATCACGCAACTTCCGCTTGCTCCCCTATTGCACATGGCGCATGTTGTTGAATATCGCACTGCACCATTTATGCATGGTTCCTCCCCCTTCAGTTGCGCATACATTCATTATCATTGCACTATTGCTCAGCATGATTTGGGGGGGTGCAACTGCCTCCCGCTGAATATCTCAGAATGGCACATTTTCGGACTTGCGCTGGCGTAACCCTATTGTGCATGGCACAACCCTTTTGAATATCTGGGCCTTTATTTATAAGATTTTATGGTTGTACGGCATTCACTGAAGCATACATAAAACGTAAGGATGTATATGAGACAGTCTTGCATCTTGAATGTACAGATGTTTAGCTTTAGTTTTAAGGTCAAAGTAACTTTAAGTCCAGACACTGTGCATAACTATCAAGGTAATATCAAAAGGAGTAAATGTTGAACTAGTTATCTTGTAGATCAGTGTTGATCTAACCACATAACTGATGTTTATCAACTATAAAACCAAGACAGAAGCCCACTTGCGGAATTGGGATAGTGTGGTGGGCTGGATAACTAAAACATTAGCACGCAGGATATACAAAAGTTTGTCTGTTCTCATCTAAGTTATAGGTTATCAGTTTAGTCTAAGACAGAAAATAATCTGCACTAAAGGTACAGAATATTCAGTAAATAAGATTTATGCAAGTCCACAAACTGAGTGGTGATCTAGCTCACCTTATTAATATGACCCCTGCTATGTTAGTAAAACAGAAAGATATATTAGGTTTATTAAATGGAGCAGCATAACATATAACCTATATAGGAACTATGCCTTGAATCACAATAGGTCGGCAAGCACCCTGAAAATGCCCCTTCTCTGAGAGTACTACAGGAAGTCCTAAAACAGTGTTAAATCTTTAGTCTGGTGTATTAGGGACTTTCAAAAAAAAATAGGATAATCCAAGACCCTTGAATGGGTACACAGGTAATTACAATTATGAAAAAGCAGAACATCACCCCACTTCATCCGATGCAGGATCGGGATGATTTAGTGTGGCCATAAGTTTTTCGGCAAATTGTGCAGCCGCTGTGGGGTCCAGAAAAACGTGTGATTTAGAATCATGCCGTATTTGAAGCTGCGCTGGGAAGTTTTGCTGAGCTTCTATGACATGTTTCAGTAGGTCTTTTTTCACAATCCGCAATTCTTTCTTTCTGGTCTGTGTCTTGAGATGATAAGTCAGGAAAGAATCCTAGGTGACTACCCTCCCACACTGTCTCTCCACGAGCTGGCTGCCTGCAGGAGTGAGATCCTAGCCTCCGGGGCTGATAGAGTGGCTATGACTGTCATTGGTCTTGATTGGGCATTTCCTCTCGATCGATTTATCTGGGGGATGGCAAAGACCCTTATTATACGTGTCCCGGAATCCAAAGATAACAGTTTTAAGTCATCAAAGATCAGTCTGATAACTGCAGGTAGGAGTTCAGACACTGTACCATATCTAGGAGGGAATCCTACTATACGAATGTTGGCCTGTCTTTGTGTATTCTCTAGGTTCTCCACCTTAGCCTTCAACAAGGATAAATCTTGAATGAAGGCTGCATTGTAGTTGGTCTGGCTAGTATGTGTGTCTTGTAGACTTTTAATAGCAGTTGCATTCTCCTGTATAAGGTGGTCATTCTCTGTGAGCTTTGCTTCCACAGTGGCCAGACGTCAATTTGTATCCTCCCCTCTATCTTGTGTCTTAGTTAGCATCGCCGTGATCTGAGTAGCAGAGAGCTCACAGGCTGAAGACACAGCCATTGCCATGGGCCCCAATCCAGCGATAGTTCCAGCGGGGGATAGAAACGGTTCTAGGCCATGCGATGTTCTCTTCCCTTCTCTTTTTGGCCCCATCTTCTCGCCAACACCTTCTCACAGGGCTGTATTTAATTTAGTCAGCAATATAAAGAAGCTATGGGCTATTCAGTATTTTACACCAGATAGATTAGGAGCCCTTCTAAAGTGCTGCCGCCATCTTGCTGCTCCGCAGCGCCCCCGACAGTGTTGATTTTTATGGCACTACAAGCAGCAAAACTAAGAACAGATACCACGATCGCAGTACAAAATCAGGCAGCTGCAATGGATAGCAGGTTCACACTGCTGCATCTGCAATTACACTAGTCTGTGGCACAATAAAAGGTGTATTATTTGATGCATGCAACACTGCACACACACACTCACACACAGAACAGTTTGTGTACAATGCTGAATGAGGAATGCATCGCAAATGCAAAAGTTCAGTACTATGCCACATTATGTATTGTAAATTTGTAATGTAAACAACCTGAACTTATAAACTGCTGCACCACATCCACACGACAAACAGCAAGAACATTTCTACTATTACTGACAATATTACTGTGTGTACATTAACACAGTCAGTTATATAACAAAAGTATAACCAAAAAACAAAGAAATCACTAGTTCTCCAACTTAAATCTTCGTACACCACAGATATGCCCCTTCCCCAAAGCACACTTTCACTGTCTTTCACCACACACACTTAATGTTGTAAATTAGCATTCAAAATCCACACAAAAACAAAAATGCTCAATGAAATGAGCACAGGAAGGTTTCCTACAGTCGATGAACTAAAGTTGGATCACAAAAGAAAAAGGCAAAAATGTTTTTTGAACAGCTTTTACAAGATTCCTGTCACAGACAGCTGTCAGAACACATTGTCTCCTATTCCTTCCTACTCATACTACCCCGAACTGAGGCTGTGCAGATCAATATAGAGCCCATGTGACTTGAAATCCCATGAATCACTGCAAAATTCACCTTTGGAGCTCAAAAACAAGGGGAAGTGATGTGAAGTGCACTGCCTGCAATGCACTTTGCCTTAAGTTTGGCAGAGTAGTGGCCTGGGGAGGCAGAATAACGTGAAGTCATTGCTTCCAATGGACTTCGCATTCCTCATTATGATGCAAAGTACTCTACTTCACGTTACGGAGCACTCCGCAAATCCGCCTTTGCTCCGCGAATCGGTTCATGGAGCGGATTGAGCCCACTTCGCCCACCACTAGTCCCCATCTGTACACTGTGAAAGGAGTGGTTTTAGTGCACCTCTGATCTGGAAATATCTACAGAGATCTGTTCTGGATATAACCCATATACTAGATAAATTAGTTAAAGTATCAACAGTGTGAGTGGTGGCAGCTATAAGGTCCCCTACATATAAAATGCCTGCCTCCTTCCACTTAGGACACAGTACTGGTTGTTTGTCTATTGTGATATTTGGGTTTTACCAGAGAGGGGTGTGAGAGATGGGTAAGAGGGGAATTTCTGTTTTCTTATGAAGAGCTTTCCAATAGCTATGTGAGGAACTCAAAGTTGGTTGCAATTTCAGCCGAGAGGTTAGGTCCGAATTAAGAAGGATCATCAAGATGGGTACCTCTGCAGTGTTTTGTTCTATTTCCACCCACTGCGGGGGTTGACCGTTAGGATGGATGAAACCATTGCATTGTCTGAGAGCATTGAAATGCTATTTTGTAACCTTCCATCCATGGTAAGCCTCATCAGCCTTGAGTTCGGTGGCTTCTAAGAGTGTTATGACTATATTGTGGTCTTTATGTCCCCCACAGAAGGGATCCTATCATCCTATCTATTTTTTGATGCCACAGTGAGGGTAGAAATATAGGGATGTAGGCCATCATGTAGAAGAATTTAGGAACCATAGACATTTTAAAAGCTGCAATCTTACCAGCCATAGTCAGATGTAGCTTGGCCCAGCACTCCAGTTGTTGTCATGTATTAAAGGGCTCAGATTGTTATCACACCATTTATCTAGCTTTGCACCCACCTTTATGCCCAGATAAGTAATGGTGTCTCGCGCCCACATAAGGCCGAAGTAGGGTATAGTTTGGGGGGAGCAGAATGCATTAAGCGGCAGAATTTCTGTTTTTGAGATGCTGATTTTTAGACTGGAGAAAATGGTAAAGTGATTAAGAAGATTAAGTAATGGGGGGGATTGAGTGACTTGCATCTGCAAGAGTGACCAACAGATTGTCAGCATACATAAGGGTTGAGTATTCAGATTGCCCTATTTTTATGCCTGTTATGTGAGGGTTTTGGCAGATTGCCACTGCAAGAGGTTCAACTGCCACAACAAAAAGTAAAGGGGAAAGAGGGCATCCTTGGCGAGTACTTCTGTGAAGAGGAACGGGATTTAATAGAAGAGAGTTTGTTAGAACTCTGGCAAGGGGAGAAGTATACAAGACTGCTATAGCTGATCTAAAATGGGGACCAAATCTGAAATGTTCCAAAGTGCTAAGAAGGTAGTCCCATTCTATGGAATCAAATGCCTTCTTGAAGTCTATGGCCAGGGCCACAGTGGGGGATGTCATCTGTTGTGCTCTGTGAGCAAGATTGGCCAGGGTCCTTAAATGGTCTGTACTGTATCATCCCTTTACAAAACCTAATTGTGAGGGGTGAATCAAATAGGCTAATAGTGAATTCACCCTAGTTGCCAGAGCTTTGGCATAGATTTTACTGTCAGAGTTAATTAAGGATATAGGATGATAGCTTGTTGCCTGAGTGGGGTCCTTACCTTTTTGGGGGATTACTGTTATGATTGCCTCTTGGAGAGTGCGGGAGATTACACCTTGACTCTCAGATTCATTAAAAACATGGGATAAGGCTGGCCCAGTGGCACTGAGGGTTGAGGCGCTGGATGCCACATCTCGCTTCACGCCGGCGTCCCAGGTTCTGGAGTGGACTCGGGTTGCTGCTGGGTTGGCAGGGGGGGAGATAGGCTGGAGCATCCCATGATGGCTTACCTTCTCCCGTTGCCTGCACACTTGCCTGACTCTGAGCAGAGGCTAAGAGTACTGCAAGCTCTACATGTGGTTGGCTGACTACACTGTAGCGTAGACGTTGGCGTCAGAGGAGCTACATGCTGTATGGGGAGGGTGGAAACAGGAAAAAGAGCCTGCCACCACCAGGAAGATGGGGAAACTGCATGTGTCTGTGATTTGCCTCAACCCACTCACTGAGCCCTGGACCGATGGCATGTACGTTTCGGGGTCAGTCCCCACCTCATCCCCACCTGGGGGGTATAACCACAGCTCCGTGGGGATCTGGGGCTCGGTTGGGTAGAGTGGAAGGCAGTGGGATGTTAATTGTCTCCCCTGATGGGTCAGGGGTGGCAAGCTGGGTAGGAGAGCTAAATAGTAATTACAAAAAAAAAAAAAAAAAACATGGGATAAGAGGGGTATTATAAGAGGGGCCATTGCCTGTAGAAATTCTACTGGAAAGCCATCGTCTCCATGATCTTTTCCTGTTTAGAGGGATTTCAGGGCATCAGCAAATCTCCTTATGAGTGAGAGAACTATCCAAAGTGTCTCTTTAAGTGGAGAGAGTTTGGGGGTATATTGTTTCTAGAAACTGAGGGATGTCGGGGGCTACTCTAGAGGAGGTGTATAATTGGGAGTTGAAATCAGCCATAATGTGATTAACATGCCAAGGGTTAGTTTTAACTTGCTGCTTGTGTAGCTGATATGCTAATATTTTGCCACTTTTTTCACTACCCTCCCAGTATGAGTGCCTCACCCTAAGAAGCACCAGGTCACTTATTGAGTTGTAGGCTAAGTATAAGGACACGTCAACCCTGGATAGACAGAAGAGATGGGGATGACATTTGTTTAAGATTTTGTTCTGCACTAGCTAGGGCACTCTCCAAATGTGTCATTTCCTCCTTCTGTCTGTGATTGGCATATCCAATAATTTTGCCTCTCATGGTGGCTTTGTAGGCCTCCCATGTAAATTGGGTGGAAGTCTCTGATAAAGGATTATCATGCAGAAACAGTTCAGTTTCATGTTTGGCCCAGTCCATAAATGTTGGGTCTTGCATGAGGAGAGGGACTAGAATCCACACAGGGGAATGGGGTGATCAGTTGCCCAAGGAAAGTAATTTAACTGGGGCATGATTGGAGATAACAGTGGAGAGAATGTGCAAATCAAGAGTATGGTGGGCTAGTGACTGGGAGATAAGCCAGAAATCCAGTCTGCTAAATGTTCCATGCACTCCTGACTGGAATGTATAATCCCAATCTGTAGGGTGTGTAATGTGCCAGATATCAATTAACTTTAGTTCCTTGCTGACCTGTAAAAGAACTTGCACCCCCTTCATATGCGTTTCCCTCCCTTGACTACTTCTGTCCAAAACTAGGACCAGTGTGAGGTTGAAGTCTCCTCCAGTAATTATGGGGGTGTGCGCTGGCCCGGTGGCGCTGAGGGTTGAGGCGCTGGACGCCACACTCAAGGCCACGCCGCAACCCGTGTTCGGGAACGGGCATGGGTTGCCGGGGGTCGGCGGGGCGGAGATGGATTGAGCGTCCGGAGGACTGCTCTCCATCTCTGGGGTGGGGGGATTTGGTCAGCCGGTGCTTGTCTGACCCCTAGCGGAGGCTGGGGAGACCGATACCACGTAGCTGCAAGACTAGGGGAGGGCAGGACGTGGCTGACGCTTGACTAGTGTGCGCACGGGAGCGTGCGTGCACTCATTCGCTGGTGTCATTGCACGCCATGGCCCGTTGGGGGGGGGAAACAAGAAAAAATGGGCCTGGCAGCAAGACGTCATTCCCTGGTACCATTCCTGGAGGACGCCTCCCTGGCATGGATCCGTTGTGGTGGGTCGAGTCGCTCCTCACCACCCTGCCGCTGAAGGGTAAGTCAGTGGTGCGGAAGGAGGGGTCTCATGTCCGGAATGGCACTGGGAACGGCGGAGTGCGGGGTACCGGAGTTCAAAAATAATACCCTAAAAAAAAAAAAAAAAAAAATTATGGGGGTGTGCTCTGTTATCATCTCCTCTATCTTGGTGGAAAGATCAAGAAAGAAATAGGGGTCATCTTCATTAGGGGCATATACATTTACAAACATGGTTGGGCCTGTAGGAGTATCTGACACAGCTAGTACCCACCTACCCTGTGGATTGACTTTGCTCTGGGATATAGCCCAGGAGAGGGATTTATGAAAAAGATTAGCTACCCCTCTTTTCTTCATGGGTGCATTGGTGAGTATTTCTTTACCCACCCAGTCTTTTACCAAGTAAAGCTGCCCCGCGATTGGTGCGCCCACACACATAGACTTTTAACAGCAACCCTTAGTGCCTTTGGGCACTGATATATTCATTATTTTTCTCCCGCTGCCCCACCCCCTCCCAGGCCACCATTTAATACAGCTCTGCTCCACCCACCTTGGTTCTCCTGCCTTATTATTGGTATTACTGACCTTGGCGTCCTTCCTAACATTTGCTGATAGGCGAGTTGAGCACAGTTACTGATAGGGGAGCAAAGTAAAATAGCTTGTACTGCGTGGGTTAACGTTACATTGTTCAAGCCTGTTATTTTTTTTTTCTCTGCTCTTCTCCCCCCTCGCACACAGCTTTTATTATTCCCTGAGGGTCTGCTTGTGTCCCGGTTTCATACTTGCCAAAAAAACATCCATTCCCTAATAAAATCGTGTCCCCCTTTTCCTGGAACTATTGCATTCTTTATTATTATGCTTGTGATCCTCAAACACAGTTTACCCTATCCTGCACTACAATATGATGTTCCTTGACCTAATCTAGTCCTGGCCCTCCCGATTATATCTTACCCTACCCCTGCTCAATGTACCTCCCACTTTTTATTACCCCTCCCTCATCGCGCCCAGACCTTTCATTCTGCCCCCTCCCCTCTAGTGCTTTCTTCACCTCTGACTATGAGAGTACTCTCCCTTATCATGTTAAATCAACAATTCAGCATTACCACCTCCAGCTCCAAAAACACATCATTGGTAAGGATCTATGGGAGGTCCCAGAGGAGAAAAGCAGTCAGTCTTTTGATCAGATCCTTAAAGAAAATGCTGATGCTGCTGCTGCTCCTCCTCTGTTCAGGTAATGTTGAACTAAATCCTGGCCTGCCTCTACAACTCTCCTCCCTGTTAGAGTTTGCAGCTGTCCCGGGTCTTAAAATGATATTAGTCAATATTCTGAGCTTGACCAAAACATTCGTTCAACTACAAGCTTGGGCTGCGCATACTAATCCGGATCTTATCATTATTACCGAATCATGGCTCAGAAAGGCTAACTCTGACCAACAAATTACCCTCCCTGGCTATAAACTGTTTAGAGCTGATAGGGGAATCTTGGGGTGAGGGAGCAGTAATTTATTCAAAACTCAGGTACATAGTCTCAGATATCAGCTGCAAATTGTTATCAAAGGAATTTGAGTTAGTTTCCTTGAAGCTCCACCTTCTCTCTTCTGAATGCATCAATATTATTGGGAGCTGTAGGCCTCCGTCTGGTGGCTCAGAAATCTTAAATACACTCAGATCATTACTCTACACTGCTAATTCAGAAACAATATTCTTAGGAGATCTCAATATGGACTGACTTACATCAAAATCTCACTGCCTGAAATCTCTCTGTGATGAACTTTTCCTTGTGCAACTAGTTAATGAATGCACAAGGACTAATGCCATTAACTCAGACAAAAGCTCCCTCCTAGACGTCATTTTATCCAATCATCCCCATAAAATTTCCCACACAGCAGTGTTCCACTGGAGGCAGTATAGCGCAGTGGTCTAAGGCTCTGAGCTGTAAATCTGGTGACATCCAGCAGACTAAACCTGGGTTTGAATTCCACAACTTCCACTTGCATACTGTGTGACCCTGAGCAAGTCACTTAACCTCCTTATGCTCCCAGGTTGCTCCTGTAAAAAAGCTTTCAGCTTAGTGTGCTATACCTGGTTAAAACAAAAACAACAATGATATGAGCAATCATGGGATTGCAGTATGCATAAGAGCTCAAACAAAGGCCCGCCAGTAGCCCATATTTATAACTAAACGTTCCTTTTGAAAATTCAACACAGCTAATTTCCCTTCATACCTAGGTGAGACTAGATGGCAGGATCAGTACCTTGCCAAAAATGTTGCTGAGGCTGTCTCTGTCCTCAATGATAACCTTGCCACACTGATAAATAAGCATGCCCCCCAATCAAAGTCAGAGTGCTTAAAAACTCTCACCCCTGGTTCACCCCAGGACTAAAGGCAGACCTTACTAATCGGGACAAGCTCTGGGCCCAAGATAGGCAATCCAAGAGCCCTGCAGATTGGCAGGCCTTTAGAGCTGCTAGGAATGCCTGTGTAAAAAGTGTTCGCACTACCACAAGCCCACTTCTACATCTCTTCCCTCGAACGGGTAAATGGGGTTTCCCGCAAAATTTGGAGGACATACAAATCCTTTGAAGGCAGCCCACTGCACCCTCAGCTTCTACCAAGATATGTGCAAATGGCAGGATTGTGGAAAGTAATTCTCAAATTCTAGAAGAACTCAATGCCCATTTTGTTACAGCTGGGCTAGCTTTCTACTCCTCACCCTTCGCCAGCTATGCTATAACTCAGCCTAGCTCCACCCCGTCCACCAGCACCTCACCCTTCCCCTTTCAATTGTGCTTGTGTAACTATAAAGAAGTGCAGGACTCACTTTTTAAACTTGATATCCGGAAAGTGCAGGAGATGACGGTCTTGAATCTTTTTTTCTAAGACTAGGCTATGTCCACCTCACAGCCCCTTTTCTTCACATCTTCAACCTCTCTATCACTTCTGCTTTAGTTCCGACCTGTTGGAAATCTGCCCACATCATCCCCCTTTTTAAATCGGGGGACCCATGTGACCTTAACAACTACAGACGCATATCCATCTTGCCTGTCCTCTCTAAAATCTTCCAAAAATTGTTCTATAACCAATTAAAATTTCAAATAGAAACCTTTTCACTCCTTAATCCAGCTCAATCCAGTTTCTGGGCAAATCACAGCACTATCACTGCTTTGGCGAAAGTAACAAATGACTGGATCTCCACCAGTGATGGTAAGCTGGTTACTGGTGCTGTTTTTCGGGCCGTAGCAAAGCATTTGATACTGTTGATCACAACCTTCTAGTCTCTTGCCTGTCCAACTTACGTGCTACTCCATCCACCACTGAGTGGTTCACTAGCTACCTATCAGGGAGAACACAGAATGTCAAAGCAGATGGCATATTCTCTGCCCCCCCTGCCCGTTGTCAGAGGAGTCCCCCAAGGCTCCATTCTAGGCCCGATCCTGTTTTTTCTGTACATAGATGACCTTGGCTCCCATATAACGAGCTCCAACCTGCACTTCTTTGTGGACAATGCTGTTCTGTACACTTCTGGATCCACGGTATCACAGGTCAGGGATGTATTACAAGCTGACTTTGCTCAGCTCGAAAATAATCTGATAAAAGCCAAGCTGCTCCTTAATGCTAATAAAATGAAAGCAATTATTTTTACTTGTTGCAACCCCCTGGTCCCTCCCCATCCGACCAAATGATATAATACTGTATAGCAGGTAATATTAGCACTCCTTTTAAATCAGCGATATTAGCTGAAACGGGAATACCGCTAATATATTTGGATCGCTAATATTATCTACTCAGTATGGCATTTACTGTATGGTTGAGCAACATTGTACTAAGCAGCTGTTCATATGCCCACTGTTGCAAAGTGATCAAAAAAGTGCCAGTAAAGTAGAACAAAAGACAACTGGTTTTCCAACTGTTTTTGAGTGGTTAAAGAAATTTTAAACTTTATTGTACACAATAAACAATAAAACAACAATTCAAAATAAAAGTGCATATTGCTACTCCTAGCCTAGACAGCAGTAAAAAATGTGCCACAGTGTTGCTAAGTATAGGTACTCGTTTCTTCCCCTCTGCTTCCCTCGGTTAGGTGCCCCCCATTCTCAGTGAGTAGCTGTGGTGACTTCACCTTAACAATACCCACTGCAATCACCTGAAGTACTCCAGCATTGACAACTGCCCCCTCCGTGTGGAGAGTCCTAACTATACTTTTCAGCTGGCTCTCCAAGTTGTCCTCCAGGTGATTTGGGTGACCATGCGGTTTTGTTGGGAGGACAGGGGTCATAGTTGTAGGGTCTGGAGTTTTTTTAAGCCATGCTAAGTTGTCCGCCTTAAAATTATGGACTGAGCTTTCATTTACTGTTTTGCCTGTAGTACAGAGGTAGTGATGGACTGTGGCCATTACGCCATGCTCAACTGCATACCTCCCCAGCTAGAATTGTGTCTCTGGTGGATAGGTAGCATAGGAGTTGCGGCGTCCTCGCTTAGCTGGTGGTGGGGATGCAGCAAGCTCCTTAGCAACGGCGTTTGTCACTTCAAGTTCAACACCTGAGCTGTCTGCCAAATCTACACCCGATATTTCTGCGGTGTCCATTGGATATTTCCTCTTAACCTGCAATGTCTGTAGTCACTTCAAGAGGGACATTATGCAGAAAACAGGCACAGTATACTGGTAAATTCTCAAATAATACAGAGCAGATCCTCACTCTGTGTCTGATCTGTAAGTGAGCTGCATTTTGAGTCTGTCTGTCACACCCATTTCTGTCACACCCATTTAAGTAATGTAACTGTGAGTGAACCATCCGCTAATATAATCGGGTGCTAATAAGTACCACATATCAGATGCGTTAAATTTAACGGGCGCTAATATAACCTGCTATACAGTAGTTACTGCACTGAGTGAATCTTTGCAAGTCATTCCAAAATTTGAATACTTGGGTATCTTGATAGATAATAAGCTGTCATTTAATGACCACACTGATGAACTATCCAGGAGGCTCAAAGCAAGATTAGGATTCTTTTTTAGAAATAGGTCTCTATTCCACCTCGAGATATGTACAAGGCTTATACAGGCCACATTCCTTCCCCTACTTGATTACAGTGACTTAATATACACTACAGCTTCAACTTCAAGCCTAAGCAAGCTGGACGTCCTTTACCACCATGCGTTATGATGATTCATTACCAACTGCCCCTACCATACTCACCACTGCGATTTGTATGCAGCTGTTGGTTGGACATCTCTCACCACTAGAAGTCTGCTCCACGCTGGTCTTTGGACCCTTAAGTTGCTCTTGCAGTTATTACCATGCTACCTAACATCATTAATCTGCATTTCCTGCAGTCCACATTCCCTTAGGAAAACTGACTTTGTCTTGCTCGATGTACCCAGGACTTGTACCTCCTTTGGCAAATGTGCTATTTCGTATACCCTCCTTTCTATGTGGAACCAATTTCAATCAATACTAAAACTAACTAGCATTGTCTCAGTCAACTTCTTCAGAGTGCTAATTGCATCTAAAATAAAAGATATTTGTAACTGCCACTAAGCCCCTTTTTATCCCTATGTGTGTTTTTTTATCTATTGTCTCTAATGACCCTTGTCATACTGAGTCCTTTAACCCTCAACCTACTTTACCCTTTGCTAACCAACCCCTCCCCCTACTCTGCTCACCCTTATTATTGTTTCCTTCTTCTAGTTCTTCACCACTTTTTGACTATCTATTGCTGCATACAGCGACAAAGTGTTTAACCTCATCTGATATTGTCTGTCCCGGATTTATACATATATCTGTAACCTCGTATCTCACTATGAATTACCTGATTAGAGCATTGTGTGCACTGTGTTTATTTGGTTATCAAAGTGCTGTATTGTACAATGTGCCACTGGATGTGTATTACCTTCAGGACCTCCTTGTGAATGAGTATGCTTAATGGAGTCTCCCTGCAATAAACTTGAAACAAGTATGAATGGTCTTGTTTGGTTCATTTAGTTTCCTGTAAGAAGGCAAAGTGGGCTTTCAGCCTCTTCAACTGAGTCAATACCTGTTCATGCTTCGAGGGAGAATTAAGCCCCCTTCCATTCCAGGTGATAAAAGTCATGTCAGCCATAATCAAACAGGTACTGAAGAGCCATGTGACGGGTGATGTAAACAGCTGGAGGGGGTGAGAGCCTAGGCATTATAACCCCACATGAAATTCTGTGTTGAAAGCCACAAGACCAGAAGAGCCAAGAGAGGGCTGAGCAGTAGTGCCTAGACATGAGCATATGAGACTGCAAAGGAAAGTTTGTTGAACTCTTTATAGTATTTGTAGACAGTAAAGAACTTATATACAACAAGACATAACAACTATTATAAAAAGGGTCTGAGACATGGAGCTTTCTGATTGGCTGGAAACATTCTAACAGCCTTATGTTAATCTTTTATTAACATACATGTAGAGCTTAGCCATATGCTGAACAAGGTTTAACACTGTTTAAAAACATTTTTTACTATAATAGCAATAAAGCACTCCCAGGGATTATGTTAATGGTCAGTTAATCACCCTCTAGGGGCAAGTGGCACTCGGCTACACCTCGTGCCACAGTACACCCCTAGAAGGTGATTAACAGACCATTAACATAACCCTTGGTCATGCCTTATTGCTTAATTAACACTAAATGCACAACCATGCGCTATGGTCATAGTATAGGTATTAGATTGAGGATAAACCTCAAAGATCCAACCCACTAGGTTGTTAGATGTAAAGAGAGGTTAGTGTGTGTGCTATCTAAGAGTACCTATTGGCTGAGATAGATTTACAGCATTACTGGCTCGACTAACACAACAGTTTCTGACCCGGGGAACCAGTAATATTAACCATCCAATCGGCCAGCATCCCTAACCCTTCAAACTGTACTGAGTTAGCATAGGGAGGGAATACTGGTACAGGGAACACATATTAACTTAGCAATGTCCCTAATCTAAAAGCAATGTCTGACCTCAGGCCTCAGTGGGTTTAAGTCATGGGACCGAGCATGAATTAGAGACAACACGAAAGGAGGACAGTTAGCAAGGCATCAAATCTAAGTTTATCCTGAGTGTGTTGGCCAGCCTCCCCGCCCGGGCTAACCCTCATCCAGGGGGATGGGGAAGAGGGTACAGGGTCCTCAACCTATTTCTGCAATAAAATCTGAGGGTGAACTGCTATAACCATGAGTTAGGACTATATTAGGACTGTATATACTAGGGGCTACAAGATATCTAAAGTTCTGATTTGGCATTTTATACTATAGTTCAGGTAAAAGTTGAAAATACAATCACATCTATATTGTTCCAAAGCCTTGACTATCAAAAATAACAATATTCAAGAACACTTTTCTAAGTGAGGCCCTGGGCTAATGCTGATTGCAGATCTGGCTCCTGTGCCTCAGTCCGGGAGGGTGATCGATCAGGATACAAAGCAGGTTGTTTGGGTGCAGGGGAGCCCAGAGTGGAGGCTGCACTTGAAAGGAAAGCGGCTATTCCAGCCTGTACCTCCTGTTCTAGTATGGAGGCTTCAAGTGCCATCTCCTGCTCTGGGTATTCAGGAAACACTGTAGCTTTGGCCTGATTCTTGTCATGTAGGAGTGCAAACTGATTTAGGGTGGCAAACACACTTGTCCTAGTCTCTAAGACTGGGTTGGCATCTTTAGCAGGAGGCAGATTCTGGACAGTAATGTGCAGGGCTACTTCAGAGAGACAGTCCTGAGGATGAATTCTCTTAGTGTGCCGGCCTGATTGCTGTCTTTTGTGTGAATGAACGGGAAGGCCTTGCATGGTTCCCTCAAAGTGATATCTTATTTGGGGTTCAGCTCGTAGAGAATTATCACTCGGTGGTCTAGACTGGTCTACTGGGTTACTCTTCTCTGGTGCAGTTTTCTTTGTGGTGGTGAGCCAATTTCTGTGAAGATCCTCAGACAAAGCTTCAGGCATTGAAAATGACATCAATGTACCATTAACTTCTAGCCTCATTATGGCCAAGTAGTGAAGGGAAAATCATAGGCCTAGAGAGTGCATCAGTCATCGGGCCTCAGTAAAGGCTTTCCTTCAGTTGGTGAGTTCATGGGAGGAATCCTGCAAGATCATAATTCGGTGACCACGCTATGACAATGCACTCAGTTCACGAGCTCTATTTCAAACCCACTCTTTGTCTGTGAAATTTAAGATCCTGGCCATTACAGGTCTGGGCCGCTCCCCAGGTTTAGGAGTGGGATTCAGCATTCTATGTGCCTGCTCGATTGTGAAGCCTAGAGGAAGGTCGTGCTTGAGAATCTCCGGTAGGGCATCATACAAGAAGTCCAGCACATTCCCTCACTCCGTGTGTTCAGGGAGGCCCAGTATTCTAAGATTATTGCGGTGGCCTCAGTTTTCAATGTCATCTATTTTGACATGCAAGGATTGGATGACTCGCTGTTATTCTCAGACCATGGCATTCAGAGAGTCAATAGCGGCTGTGTTGGTAAGTACCGTTGATTCCACGGTGTTGATCCTGGTGTTGATCTGTTGAATGGCTAAGGTTGTGTTGTTGGATGCAAGCGAAACCTCAGCCATTCTTTGCATTAGTGCAGTAAACATGTCATTGATTTGCTGGGTATTGAGGCCTGCAGATGGATTTGAATTGCCGTGGTGCACCATGCCTGACTAAAAGGGTTAGTGTTCAGCACTCTGAATTATGTTCAGCACTGCAAATCAATCTGTACCGGAGTACTTCAGAAATGTAGGGGTCCACTACACCGTGTAGAATTTCTGTGTAGGATGGTGTAAATCTGCAGATGAAATCACGAGTTAAGTGGCCATTGCATTAGGAGCCATGCCACGCCCCATCTGCTTTAATTTTTAATAATTAATCACAAAATTGATTATGCTGTGCTGATGATGACTTGGGAGGCAGAGAGAGAGAGAGAGAATGACCTGGGGGAGAGACAGAGAGAGAGACAGGGCGGACCACCAACCCTACTGCTTGGTTTACTGCTGCATGACAGTGTGTGGCTGGCAAATACAAGCTTCCTGGTGCCTTATTAATTTAGCAAATACCCTCCTCTCCCCCACTTACAGAGTCTAGGTCAAGCTGCCTGGTCAGTCTTTGACTGCCTATATTTAGTAGTGCCCCGCCCTCTCACCACCTCACCCAGCACATGGGTTTCTCAGTAGGAGTGAGTTGGCAGGCAAGGCGACTGGATAAAAAGAAATAGGAGAGAACTGTCACATTGAGAGGCAGCCTGTCTGCTGCTTTCACTTTAGTGTTTTTTCTCTCTCAGATTTGTCTTTTGAAAATATTTGCTGCTCTCTCTGCTTGCTCTCCAGCTGCCATGTGGTGCTTCATCTGTCATTAACAGTGAGCTAGATTGTATGCGTAAGCCCTGCCCCCTCCCCCCAAGCACAGTCTCAGTCAGAGAGTGAAAGTTCACTTCAAGACAGGCTCTAAGGAGGAAAGACTGAGATTTTCTCTTGCCACAGTCTGCCTGTTGCTCTCTTTTAGTTTAACTTTCCCCAGAATTATTTTTCTTTAAAAAAATATATTTTTCTGCTTTGTTCACTGCCACTACATGTTGCTTTCTAAACATGTCCTATCGCTCACACTGTTCCTTTCATCTGCGGCGGTCAGGTGGTCTGCTTCTAGCTGCCTGTCCTCTAATCTCCACTTATCACCAATGTCACAGCAAAACAAATCTGCCTACAGTGGCTGTCTACTGCCCAGTCTGCTGCTGTACAAGCCTACAGCATGACTCATCTGTCTGGACCATCTCCTTAGTGCAGGTTGCAGTAATCCAGGTTCTGCAGCTAAAATTAATATTTGGCACCCAGTGGACGTGGGCTCACAACATCCACAGCGGTGCCTATTATTGATCCGGCTCAACCAGACTCTGTTGGATCAAAGGGTTCTGATTCTGGGCAGACTAGTCTATCCAACTCCAATTGCCATAATCTAGCTATGGCAGACAAAGCACACTGCTTTCACAAGATTAGGAATAGGGTTTCCACACTAATTCTGGATAGTATGGTGAACATTCAACATCTGTGATACTTTGTGGGTGGGCGTCAAAATAACAATTTGCCTTTTTAATGTACAGAGCAGTGAAAAGACTACTAACACAACCTACTTGCCCATGGTATACACAGGATATCTCATGGGTTGCTTACAGATAAGCTTTTTATTCCCTCTTTCATGATAGCGACATTGTGGCTTAGCCACTCATTGATAGGCAGCATTGCTAACAACATTCCAAAGTGAATAAAAAGCTTATTTGTGAACAACCCATCAAATATCCATATATATATATATATATATATATATATATATATATATAATATTTAAATAATTAAAAAACTAAACAGGTTCTAATATGGATCAGATAACTATCAGAACTCCTCACAGTTTATCAAACCTTTCAGAATTCCAGAAATTATTGAGTTTCTCTCATCCCCACTGGAGTTTTGTAATCATCAAATGTCTGATTTTGCAACTAGACAGTCCCAACATTCCTCCACAGCACATGACTGTAGCTAAACATTGACCGCATGACTACTGGCTAAGACATAGGCTTAGGAACTAGGAGACCCAGGTTGTAATCCCACCAGAGCTACTAACACACTTTGGGATCTGGAGCCAGCCACTACACTTTACCTGTAATTCAGGTTTCTCACCTGTACTAATTGATAAGAAGCAGGACCCCTCTGGAAATAAAATATTGCATTTTAGCAGGGTAATCCTGGGAAAACAAATTGCAAAATATTTAGTAGTGTCTTAACATAAAACATTACAGTGCTGGCTTGTAACCCTTTGGAAAATTCAAGCCATTTAATCTACAGCCTGTACCTTTAATCCAGAGAACAAAAGAAAGACCTGAAGCACACAGTTACATGTGCTGCGATGTCTCTAGGGGGTCAAACACAAAGCTGTAAATGTCTCAGAGATAAAACTGGAAAATTAAAATCCACTGTTATTAGTTTTCAGGCTGCTGGTTCATTCATCTTTTCAAGTCTGTACTGTGGCCATATCTCTGTTTAAGTTGTCATACAAAGCCTCCCCCCACCGCCACCTTCCCAAAAGAAAAGATAAGGTTGCCGTTGACATTTACAGAAGCTGGCTTTTGAAATCACCTCTTTATTTTATTTTTTTGTAATTGGATGGCTAAGTGAACCCTTGCATGACCAGCTAAATCCCTTTCAAGAAACAGCCGTAACAAAGAGAAAAGAAAATCAGTGTCACAGTTGTTGCGGAACCTGAGATACCGTTTCAGAATGGAGTTAAAAGAGTGGCATTAATCTGTCAAAATAATAATAAAAAAGAAATGTTGGAAATTTATTTATTTATTTATTTATTTATTTATTAAATTTTGGTGACCGGGTGAGCCCACTGGGCCCCGGAGATCCCTTTTTCAGGGGCGACCCGGGATTTACATAACATAGGATACATCACAATGCGGTAAGTGTAAAGAATACAGTTATGATACAAGTTACAGTATACATAGATGTACAGTCAGCTGGTTACATATGCTGAGATCGGCATTACAGCAGTGCATTTGCAATTGATAATAATAAAGAGGGGGGCGGGAGTATGAGCCGCAACATGCAGAGACAGGTTAAGACAGTATGTAGTTTTATGGGCTGTGAGATTTAGGTGTCCATGAGGTGGACCCGTACCTCTAGCAGCTGCATTTGGAGGTAGCCATAATATGAGGCTTAAGCCTTGTGCGGAAACGTTTGATGGAGGGAGCCTCCTGAACTCCGGGAGGGAAGAAGTTCCATAGGGTGGGTGCGGTATGGGTGAACGACATAGCCCCCCACCTTGGTTCTGACCCTCGGGACAGCTAGGAGCGTGCGATCCATTGTGTGGAGAAGCCAAGGGTTATTCTTTAGTGCAGTAAGTCCCAAGAGGCTGGGGGGGGTTGGGTTGATTAATTTAAAGGTCTGGCAGAACAAGGGGTACTGAAGACGGGCTTCCCAGGAGGGCCAATTTAGTTGGGATAGAGTGTCACAGTGATGGTCCCTGGGGTTTGACTGGGCAGCGAACCGAGCCACCTTATTGTATAGAACTTGGAGTCTATTCATCTCAAGTCTAGCTACTACCTGGACCACTGGGGCCGCATAGGTAATTGTCAGGAGGAGGACGCTGGTGGCTATGGAGACCCTTGCTTCCAGTATCAGCTGGTCTTTCAATTGGTAGAGGGTGCCTAGTTTCGCATGTACATTTTTAGTTACTTGATCCACATGGTCCTTGAGGGTGAAGCCCTGGTCCAGAGTGAGGCCAAGGTATTTTAGTGATGCCACAACCTCTAGCCTACTGCCCGCCGACGCAGAGGTCAGTTGCAGGTGTTGACTTCTGTCATGTCCAAGGGATCTTGGGCCAAACAGCATGGCCTTGGTCTTGTTTGTGTTAAGGACCATTCTGTTATGGACAAGCCATTGCTCGAGGGAACTCAGATCTCCTCTTAGCCAGGAGCTGAGGTCTCCTAGATTAGTGGAGGGTCGATAAAGGATGGCATCATCCATGTACTGGACCACAGAACTCTCACCACAGTGTTCGCTGAGTTCGTTGGTAAAGAGAGAGAAGAGGAGGGGGCCAAGGATCGACCCTTGAGGCACTCCCTCTATTAATGGGAGTGGTTCCGATATGGAGTCTTTCCATTTTACCCTGTGTGAGTGCCCATTTAAGTAGCTATCGAACCACATGAGGGAGTGGCTGTCAAGGCCTACATTGCCCAGATTAGTCAATAGCAGATTATGGTTGACCAGGTCGAATGCCTTGGACAGGTCTATAAAGACCGCTCCAGTAGGGGTCCCCTTATCCAATTCTCTGAGAATATCAGTGGATAATTTGGTGAGGGTGGTGTCCTTCCCATGCCTGGTTCTGAAGCCATGCTGGGAGGGTGCCAGGAGTTGATGGAACTCTAGGTATTTGCAGAGTTGCCCGTAGATCATCCTCTCTTGTATCTTTGCCAGGATGCAAAGTAGGGAGATATGCCTGTAATTGCTAGTGGATTCCCTCTGGCCTCCCTTGTGGATAGGGACCACATAGGCCTGTTTCCATTGTTCAGGGACTGCACCCTCTTTTAGGGATTGGTTAAAGAGCCAGGTCAAGGGTCTGACTAGGGACTGGGCCCCTTCCTTCAATAGTCTGAGGTGAATCCCAACAGGTCCCCCGAATCCAGAGGTTTTGAGAGTCGTTAATAATGAGAGAACTTTTTTAGGTTTTGCCAGTCTGAGGTGGAAGGTTGGATGATCAAGGTTAGGAAGTGACCGCCCATTAAGGTCCTGGTGGAGGGGAGGCAGTCCAGCCTTGTAAGGGTCAAGGTTCGTGAAGTGGTGGTTGAGTGCCATAGCGATGCCGGGGTCATCATTTGTTAGTTGACCATTCATCTTGATGGGGCCATGTTCAGTCTTGCCGTTCCCCTTTAATAACCCATTTATGTGTGCCCAGAAAAGTCTAGGGTTTCCTAGATTCTTTTTCCGTAGTTGCATGACATACTCCCTTTTGGCCACTTTGATGGCCAGCTTACACCTGTTTCTGAGAGTTTTGTAGCTCAGCCGGGCAGCAGGTAGGGTGGAGAGCTTGTATTTTTTCCAAGCTTTGTCCAGGTTTTTCATTAGGGATTTCAAGGAGGGGGTGATCCACTTATAGCAGCTACCCTTGGTACGGAGTTTCTTCTTGGGGGCGAATAGGTCGGCTGCCGTATGGATTGTTCGCTGAAAGAAGGCAACAGCCTCATCCAGTGAGGGGAGGAATTTGATTGGGCTCCAGTCTATGCTACTTAGGTAGTTGAATAGTTGTTCAGGTAATAGATGGGTGAAGTCCCTTGCAGCCAGGATTCGCGGACGGAACCTGGGAGCCCTATTTTTCCAGATGCAGAATATTGGGGACTGGTCGCTCAAGGCGTCCGCTAAGGTGCCTGCCACCTGTATGTTATCAGGTTTGCTGGCCAGCACGCAGTCAAGCATGGAATGGTTCCCTGTTTTGTGGTTCATTCTTGTTGGCCCAGAGATAACCTGTGCAAGATTTGCTTCTTGTACCATTCCTTTAAGGGAGTGGTTTGCATTAGTTGCCCAAATTAGGTTGAAGTCCCCCAGAGTGAGTATCTCAGAGGCGACCTCCTCGGAAATATCCTTTAGGCCTGCCTCGAGTGATGATTGAGCGTTCTTTGGAGGGTTGTATACACACCTGATGGTGAGATGCTTGCAAAGACCAAGGGTGATGCATACAAAGACAGAGTCACCGTCCATGCTGGTAATGTGTTGCAGGTTAACCTTATTATTACTGCCTTCTGCAGAGTTTCAAAACTCCATACTCTACATTTAAAATAGGATTGCAGTGGACCCATCTGCACAGTGGTAGAGCTGCTATTCATGACACGAGTAACCCAGGTTTGGGAATGAGTCTGGGTCATTGGGGGCTCATCGGGGGGAGAAGGAGGATGGAGTGTCCTGGTGGATGTTTTCCTTCTCTGAGAATAATGGGTTGTCTAACTCTCAGAACCCACTGATGTTCTGGGTTCTGGTTCTGCTCTAGAACTTTGCAAACAGTTCTTAGGTTCTAATCTTTAGAATGTGGGCAACTTTGTGCATAGAACTGAACAAAAAGAACAGAGAGGAGAAAAAAAACTTAAGGAAAAGGCCTGTTTGCTCAGCACAAAAATATTACTGTATCACTGCACATGCAGAAAAGAAAGAGAAACAGTGGTTGCCAATCAAAATGCAAATATCAAGAGTCAAAATTCTATGAGCTGTGGCACACCCGAATATGAGTAGCATATTCGCATATAGTATGTTGCTCATATTTAAGCAATAAACCATGACAGAGTGTGGGTTATGCTGAGATTTATCATGGCTGGCATGGTTTGGCCATGAGGCCACAGGCCGAGTGGGCAAAACTTGGCCAGCAGTGGTAAATCCCAGCATAACCCACACCCTGGAGTGGTTTATTGTGATTATACAATGTCTACCTTGTTTTGAGATAGAAAACAATGAATAAAAATATGTTTTTTTTGTATTTTGATTTATTTTATTGCATTTGTCACTCTGCCAGAAAAAAAATAATCATTAATTGCTAGGCCTGTGGTGTTGTTGCACATGCATTCTAATGCAGCCTTATATGCAGAGGGTTATATCTGTCATTTATTTCTTTTTTTTTAAGAGAGGGATGCAACTCCTAGGTTCTTTTTTTATTGTATTGCCATCAGTATTGCTGTCTGAGAGCATGTGGTTCCAAGGTAAACTGTTCGGTCACTATACAGTGACAGTGTCATGACAATTATTTTTTTGTTTGTTTTAAAGGACAGCCTGCAAGTAGTTTCTTTTTTATCAGAGTCTGCAACTAAGTAGTGTGTCTGATGGTCACTATATTGGATAGTGTGCTGCAAGCCTGCCGGTGTCATTCTCCATGTACTTCCGGGTGAATCTCTGTTTGGCGGTCAGCAGCAACTACTATTTTAAGTCGGGTTATCTAGTTGTGTGCCCAACAGAATAGTCTTCTTTTTATTTTCGGGTGGGAATCATTTGTTTTACTACTACTGAGGCACCAGGAGCAATCGGTTTCAGGAGCCATGATGGGGAATGTGGGAATGGAGGTGAGTGGGAGTTAGAAATCGCTGAGGTGAGTCGTGTGGATGCTGTTATGGGGGAAGGCTTGCAGAACACTGTTCTGGTTCTCATCTACTGTACTATTTTCAGAATGCAGGGGATGAAATAGCAATGTGATCTCTGCAGATAATTTCTGGGGAACTCACTGGGAACAGATACGGCTGTTTGAAACTCGTTCGTTACCGTAGCTGTTTAGTGTCGAGTTCATGTTTTGGTTTCCCGCTTTCCTATTCAGGGGGGTGCAGTGATTTTGGTGAGAATTCCAGATTCAGCTGGCTGGCACTTCTTCCATGGGTAATTATAGGATTTACCATGGCAGAAAGGTGCAGCCCAGTCAAATTGGAATACAGGATTTCTGTGTTTGTATTTACCTAATTGTATAATAGTATATAAATCCCAATAATTAGATTGCTTTCCAGATTGGCATCTCCTGTTTTTGCAATATCTGCACACAAAAAACGCCATTTACAACCCTTAATACTTAGAACCTATGGGTGTTCTAGTTCTAAATTAGAACTTGAACCCCTGCCTTAGCACAAGTTTTGGGATCTGTCATTCTTATTTTCATATAACTGTGCATTGCTAATATAAATGCATAATATGTTGAAGCTTAGCCTAGTAAACTTTACTGTTAGGAATAGATATGCTGCAATGTATTGGTAAGTAATAGTTAGTAAGTAAGTTAGGTTAGCAATAACACACAATAGGGTGTGGGGTTATAAGCATTTAATCCATGCCTGGGGTACATTGTGAGGCATGCGGCCACAGGCCGAGTGTCCTCATAGTGCCCCAGGCATGGATTGATTGCTTATAACCCCATACCCTGAAGTGGGTTATTGCACTTATAACATGGGTTCCTTTCAGGATCACATGAAATTACCTCAAATGCTGTTAATGTTATGTTTAAGGCCATGAAAGGAAATGTATCCTGCTGCATTGTAAAATAGTCCCTAGGAAACAGATCTTATAATGCACAGTATTTATGTGGGATACACAAACAACTGTCACACAGACACTCATGACTACATCTGACAATGAAAATTCACTATGACTGACTGCATACCAACAGAGAACAGACAAGACAGTGAAGCACCACTGAATGAAATACCTCCACTATGTCTCACTCTCTCATATTGACAGTAGCTGTGAGCTGCTTGCGCTGTCTCTGTCTCTCTCTCATGGTTACTGCTCGCTATGTCTTGCTCAGATTCTCCTCTCATGTGTCGCTTTATATCATGCAATGTGCAAACAACTGTTCCCATACACCTTTTGCACATTTCTGAGGTGGCCATCACACTGAAATAGAGTTCCTGATAAGACCTCTCTCCCGTGGTGTGCACCAAAATACAAGTGCCAATACAGACAGAGACTTTACAGATGTTGTGACCGCTGGCCACAGACGTGGTGGCTATGGCAGGCAGGGAACAAAAAAAATGTTGCAGATGAGCACCTAAAGCATAGTGTTACTGCTGCCTGAAGATGAGGTGGCCACTACAGCTACCCATTGCACAGAGACAGACACACAGAAATGGCATTTCATGTTGCATGATGCACTTGCTATCACCCAGAAATGTTTATTGCACTGTGTGCAACATTAGTCACTTACACAGTGTGCCATTGCTAAACTTCTGTTGCCTCTGGCTCACCAGCTGGCACCCTGATCACTAGTGCTGTTCTCGTTGACCATGTTGAGCACTGAAGTTTGCCTGTCTGTTGCATGTAGCGCTCCTATGCTGTGTGGTACTGCAGAGTTCAATGCACTTTACTATGCCACCACCCTGCTGAAGGTGGTTTGGTGGTGCCACATCACCTGTAGATTGCCACAGGGCACCATCACCACAGAAAACCTCTGGCAGTTTGTTTCACCCTGTGAGGTCACAGACATGAACAGTTGCAGAGATCTGCTGCTGTGGGATTTCACTTGTCTGATATTTAAATTTTTTACAGCTCTTTCCATAGGTGTGCAATGCTCCAGCTCACTTGCTGGTGCCACACTATGGTCACATCACCAGTGTGCTCTCTCATAGTGGCAATCACTGGATCCTGTCTTCCAAGCTGTTGGATGGCACACAGGATCACTTGCAGCTGTCTGCTGTGGCTTCTGTCATGGTTGGAGGGTAAGGGCAAAGCTCGCTCTGGAATGCAGCAGCACATCACAGATGCTGACTGCCCGGGGCATGCCATTGCCAGCTCCATCTCACTCACAGGGAGTTATTTATTTATTTATTTATTTATTTATTTATTTATTTATTTAATTTTATTTTATTTATTTATTATTTGGAAACAACTTTTGAGCCAAGGCTCTTTTACAAAGGTTCCACATCATGAGACAGATTACAGACATACAAAGAGGGAAGATACAGAGTAATTGGCCATTGGAAACACTACACATCTCATTGACATTATCTTGAGTTGTTATTAATGCTGTTTGAGTGCAGCAGTACAAGAGGCTCAACAGAGGGCAAGGCAGGTCAGGATTAGGGGGGTGAGGAAAAGAGCCCCCTGGGAAAGTGGACACAAAGGCAACAGCTGAGATCAGGGGAAGGTGATGTCCCTTCCTGGGGTGAAGGAGGAGATGGAGATGGAGGTGGGAAGAGAGGGGAGTGGAGGGGAAACAGGAAGCTGCCCCTGGTAGCATTTCAGAGGCATTGTCATGGCACATGGTAGAAAGAGGGGCTGGCGTACAGAATGAAAAGGGTGAGGAGGGCTAATAGTGGGAGCAGGGAGCCGGTGGCAGCTCGTTCTGGGTGGGTTGAGGGAGGGCAGTGAGCAGTCACAAGCTAGAGGCATTGTAGTGATTCTGATGGTCAGGTAGGGGCAAGTAGGACAGGCAGCACAGACTGGGTGGGTAGTCTGCAAGAGGAGAGCTGGGGAAGGGGACACAGTGGCTGGGTAGGAAGAGGAAAGCAGCAGAGGGAGTGTGGAGGAGAGGGCTAGGTGGGTTGGGGGGGAGATGTGGGCAGAGTAGAGAAGGTTAAGCAAGGGAGGTAGTCAAGACTGAGTTATAGGGATTGGGGTATAGTCCTGTGCTAATAAATAGTAGCTGACAGCAGAACTGGGCCAGGGCACCCAGTGGGCATAGAATCAGTCTTTGGAGAAACAGGCACACACAGAGCTAGAGGACAGGTAGTGCTTGAGGTCAGATATGAATCTGAAAAGGCTGGTGGAGTTACAAATGGCCTCGGAGATCTGTTTGAGCCATTGTGGGGCTCTGTAGGGAGTATGTAGACTCTGAATGGTAAGTGCTATCTGTCAGTCTGCGGGACTCTCTGTCATGCTGCCATTGCCTCCTGTTGTGAAGAAGCTGGCACTTCCTGCCTTCTCTTCCCTTCTGCCATCTTGCAGCTGCTGGCAGGTATGTTCTGTTTTTTGATAGTTTCTCACCAACAACTGTGACTGTACGGCTGTTGTACCATGTAGTGGGGTGGTGGGCAGAGGAGATTCACAATGTCTGAGGTGCGCTCCACTGCTGGGTATATCTGGCTGGGGGATTGGCTGTATGGGATACAGAACATGCCATTTTACATCCATTACAATGGGATAGCTAGTCTCTGCACTGCTTGCTAGCAGGGAAAACAATGGTTGCTGGTAAGACAGAGAGAAGCAGCAACAGTAGATCCATCTATGATGTGATGCTGTTTCTCCCGTGTGCAAACTAGATCTGGCACAGCAACTGTGGATTAAATAGTGAATTTAATCCACATTCAGCTGCTGCACTTCAGCCAATCACTCTTACTATCTGACTGAACCCATGCTATAATTAATGTTAGTTTACTAGTGGGCCAGTGCTTTTTAGCTGCCTTTGCAATATACAAACTACTGACTGCAGAGAATAATATGTTTTTGCCTTATGTAAATACGTAGAGTCAGGAGACAGGGAAAACATACTTTTCTACAAGGTTAGCTGGGTGGAGTTCGAGAGCCATAAAATAACAGGAGACACTGTGCACTTCTGCTGAGCACACAGACTACACCGCCATGTAGGGTTGTTCCTGTTTCCTGAGTAAAATAAGAGAAATTGCTAACAAAAGCAGTAGCTATGAGAAAACAAACACTGGCCAGAGCCTATAGGGCTGCACAGAAGGAATTTTGGGTAAGAATATTGAAACTTACCAAAGTTACCAGCCTGCTTTAGCAAACTGTAATGTAGACTCATAAATGTATTGTTTTACATTAATTGTGTGCCAGCGTCTCAACATAGCCTTGTTATGACTTTGCCTCATGAAGAAGGGCATAGCGAATGTTTAACTCCTTCCTGAAAGGTGATTTCAAGCAGGAACTACAAAAACAACTTTCGGGATGCAAAAACACATGTCAGGCTGGAGTTGAAAAATGACAGCTGTCACGTTCATGAGGTGCTGTAAAGAAATGGCTATGTTGTAAATTTGGGGTAAAAATACTGAAAATCACCAAAGTTATGAGCTTTCTTTCACGAACTTTAATGAAGGCTCATAACTTTGTTGTTTTTTTTTATATTTTTATACCAGATTTTCAACATTGCCTTCTTATGACCCCCATCTCATGAACATGGGCAGAGAAAGTGTTCAACTCCTGCCCTAAAGGTGATTTTGCACAGGGACTATGAAATCACCTTCCAGGATGTGAAGAAACATTTTGGTCTGGATTTGAGAAATGACAGCTATCACATTCATGAGATGCTGTAAAGATATGGCTACATTGTAAATTGTGGGTACAAATATTGAAAATTACCAGCATTGCAAGCCTATGTTCACAACCATCAACATAGGCTCATCATATTGTTTTTTTAATATTTGTACACCAAATTTTAAATATAGGCTTCTTATTACCCCAGTTCAAGAACAGGGGCAGAGAAAATGTTCTGCTCCTTCCCAAAAGGTGATTTCATGCAAGGACAGCAAACTCACCTTTCAGGACATATTTGCCTAAAGACGGTGCAATTGTTCATGAGGTTGGGTCCCAAAAAAAGACATGCTCAAAATTTGGGCCAAAAATATGAAAAAATGGTCAAGTTATGCCACTAAGTTCAAAACCCCATTGAAATACATTGAATCACATATTTGTTTCGCCAGTTTGTGATCCAGCTTTGAAGAATGAAGATGTGGCTGCAGTCCAGAGAGGATTACGGCCTTGGACCCCCCCAATGGGTAAGTAAGGGCTTGAAGGGGTGTGGAGGGGTGGGTACTGAGTGGGATGGTCGGGTGGGAGGCAGTGTAATGGTGCAAAAGACATCGATGGACTTTTCTATTTTTCACAGGTTAAAAATAAGAAACAAATGAGGATTCCTACGCTTGGGGATAGGGTAACCCCAGTGCCACTGTTATATTTCTGGGGGGACGGAGTGGGGTGGTGGTTGCTAAGAGGAGGGTTGGGTGGGGAAGAAACTATAAATATAAAAAATACAAAAATAATCACACATCTGTGGTAGTGGATGGGGGGTGGACAGTCAGAGGATTTGTTATCAGGCCACTGCCGGATTGGGCACCTCCAGTGTCACTATTATGTTTCTGGGGGTGGGTGCTGAGATAGATGATTGGGTGGGGGGTTATGTATAATTTTAAATGAAAGAAATCAGTGGTCACAGCAGAACACAGAACAGTTCACCATGATCAAGATGGCCACCACAATGTACTGTGCATGCATTTGTAGCCACACGTGCATAATACAGTTTGGCAGCTATCTTGGACACAGCAGAGTGTGCCATGTTCTGCTGTACCCATTGAAAATAAAAATAGTGCAGTGCAACTGCCTATTAGGGGTGTGCGCAAAAAAAATACCACCGGCGGAATTTCTGCAAAAGTGTGAATTTCGCTTCCACGAAAGTTTGGAAATCATTTTTGGAACATCAGTGGAAAGTCTGCCTTAAAACTACAGAATAAATATACAAACTACGGATTAATTTATTAATCTGCCGGAAAGAAATCCGCAGAAAGGATCACTGCCAGTGGTCAGTTCTGAGGCTTTTTTTAACTGCAGTCTAATTAATTAATCTACCCCCACTGCTCAGGGGTCCCAATAAATAAATAAATAAATACCTCCAATCCCTTCCTCGGATACTCCTGGTTTCTAGTGGCCCCTCCACCCACTGATTATGGCCCCCAAGACATTTTATTTCCCTGATGCCTAGCAGACCCCCCTCCCTATCCTGGATTTCTTAGTCCTCAAAAAAACAGCCAGCAGTCCACTGACTCAGCCCCTCTATTCCCAGTATTCCCTGGTGTCTAGTGGACCCCCCACTCCCCACCCTGACAATTCATCAGTCACCACCCCTCCCCCCACCCTGCCCTGAATGGGCCACCAGCACACCCTCCTCCCTCTTCCATTGTCAGTGGCCCACTGAATCGTCAGTGAATGCCTCCATTCACTGACAGTTCATTAAACTGTGGATAGAATAAATTCTGCAGTTTAAATCCATATTTCCACAGTTCGAAAAAAATTTTTGCAGAATTCAGCAAAAAATCCACAGAAAATCCCAGTTTCGACAATAGCAAAAGTTCTGACATTTCTGAGAAATTTCAGAAATTTCACGGAAGTTCCATGAAAGTGGAATTCGCAATTTTTGCCCACCTCTACTGCCTATAGAGGCAGCGCACAGAGAATGCTTCACAGACATGGAGGTGACTGTGTTGTAACTCTAACATGTTGTCCGGTCGGAAGGAATGCGGGAGTCCTTTTCTCATAGCAAGATGTCTGCAGGGCTATGACCACTGCAGCCTTAACAATTGTATATAGACAGGATTTGTTTCAGGATCTTGTTGTCTCAGAGCCCACATTACAATTGTGGACTGCACCTCTGTTTCTCTGGGTTGATATGGATGATGCGCTTCCCTGTAATTTGGCATAGCTGTAATAAATTCTTTATATGTTAATTTTGTGCAGTCTCTTCATGACTTCAGAACTCCACAACAAGGTACATACTCAGAAATATGTATACATTTATGCCTGGCTCCTAAAAGGGGTCTGATAATCTTTTCTAGGGCTAGTTCTGGCTGCTTCAGTGCTGGCACCTGACCATGGGTGGCAGCCCATTGATAAACTGGCTGATAGGATAGCCAGTGGCTGAGTGCACAGATGATGGACTGCCACACATGTCCCCACCCTGCACCCATAGCACACCGATGGCCATGGGAGGAAATGAGAAATTGTCTCAGGGCTTATGAGGCAAAGGACCCCCTTTACATGGGCCCTGTGTGTCCACCACTTTGCCCCCTGATGAAACACTAGAGATTTGGAGATAAATCTCCCTATCCCCTCTTGGAGGTTCCATGGAGGAGATGGACAATGACATCAAACTACAGGAGAGTCAAGAGATGTGCCTCAGGGCTCCAGAGTGAGTGGGGGTCAGAGACAGAATGGGGCATGACAAATGTAAGTTAAAAAATAACCTTGCAAACAATATTGGGATCCCCTTCACATTGAATATTGTCTCTCATGTTTGGCCATCCCATGAGCAGACTATCTGCATTCAGAACATAATTTACTATAACCCCAGATGGGATTCAAACTGAGTACCTTGTATTCTGAAGGCAATGGCATTGCCAGTAATAAATAATTCCAACTAGCTAAACTCTCAAGTTCAAATCCATATGGCCGCACGATGTGTCACAGCAAGAGTTTTCTGCTGGCTTCACTTTTTCATTTGTACCTTAACTCACAGTATAAATCCAAACTCATTTTCTACCAAATGCAGTAAATCAAGTTACTGTTACCCCATCCATTGAAATGCACCTCCTATGCTTTATAAGGGTAAGAAACTGCCCTTTCTATGACTTTCTGTTTTTGTTTGCCTCTCCCATAACTAGGGTGCACCCCTCCCTCAGACTGCTCAAGCGCCACTGCCTTTCAGGCTCATCTCTTACTGTTGCTCATCATCTTCAGACCCTACTGGTCCTCTCATGCCCCATAGGTCAGGAATGTCACTTTCATTCCTCCCTCCTGTGACTGTAGGGGGACGAGAGTCCATGAAACTTGGCCACAATTTTCAAAGCTTCAAGTATGACCCAAGGTGCCTTGTGTCAAACATTATTGATGCATGTGGCACCTTGCATCAAAGATGTGGCAATCCTGATTTTCAAACGTAGTCTGCATCAAAAAGGGGAGCCATTGCACCAAACTGGCACTGCACCAGCCTTGTGACTGAAATCAGGGTACATCAGGTCACAAGGGGGCTTGCGCCATGCGGGGCTGCACCATCCCCCTTTTTTTTAATTTTGCAAGCCCTGCCGTGGACACAACATGGGGCTTTGCTTAGACTAGCCAGGTGGTGGTCTAAGAGCCCTTTGCCACTATGTCACAATGTGGTGTTTGGGAGGGAACCTGTCAGGAGGGGACCAGGGCAAGAAAGAGTGGGGGGTGCCCTAGGGGCATGGGGGGGATGGTAGAGGACGAGTGTGATGATGTGGCACCAAGCTGGGGTGAATGACTTTGATCTAGTAGTCTGGGGAGGGTTGGCAGGGAGCAAAACTGACCTGGCCCCAGGTAGGCACAGCTGTGGCACCTGCTCCAGAGGTGCCACTAGCAGGAAACCTGCATGTGGGATGCATTGGCTGGGTATACCATTCACACAGCAATGGCAATACCGCAAAGACCATTACAGCGACAAAATCTGGAGTTCCCTGTAATGGTCCGAGGTAATGCTGTCATTGCTGTCTGCCATGATTTCATCCCCTCCCTGAAACAACTCTGACTTAGTGTTGATAATCTAAAATATGGGGGGGGGGTGCAGTGGGAAAAGCCCCCTCGGAAAAAACACCTTCTGCTCCTGATGGCGCAATGCCAACTGTCAGCAATGTGCTGTCACTGTAATGCCGATCAACACATTTCATGTCAATGTGGCATGGTGGAACCCATTGGCTGCAGGGTGAGAGCTGCCAGTGATGGAGGGGAACCTTCTTCTGGCATCTCAGCAGTCCCCTGGCACCCCCCCCATGTTGTGGCAGGCTGCCTTCCATGTACAGGCTTCTGGCTAGTAGCATCTCTGGGGCAGGTGTCATGGCTGTGGCCACCTGGGGCCAGATCAGTTTCCCTCCCTGCCAACCCTCCCTGGACATCCAGCCAATCAACTGGCAGACATTGCAACATGCACACTGGCTAGGTGCATACATGTGATATGTCCAACTTGCTTAAGAGGGAGATTTGGGTCAAATTAGGAGGGAGACTGGCCTGCCAACTTGCTTAAGAGGGAGATTTGGGTCAAATTAGGAGGAAGATTGGCCTACTAGTAGGGAGATGCCGTAACGTCGTGAGTTTGTCCCTAAATGGCATAAAAAAATAAGAAAAAAGTCATTACAAAAATTTAATGTATTTCATTTTGTCAAGAATAAGTACTAAAAAGAATAAACAACTAGTTATATAATGTTATCAGATACATTGTTCATCACTGATTTAATTTTTATGTGTATTTATCTGCCCAAAAAACATGGATATTTTGGACAGAATTTTACTTAAGCAGGAGATTTTGTTTCCCAGGAGGGAGGGAGTTCAGTCAAAAGAAACAGGAGTCTCCTGCATAAAGAGGGAGATATCACATGTATGTAGGTGCCACATCACCACACTGGTCCTCCTCCATCTTCTCATGCCCCCAAGGGCACCCCCTGCTTCTTATTGTCCCTGCCCTCTCCTGCCATGCACAGTCACACACATCCATTGTTGGCCCCTCTAGTGTTGCACCTGGTGGGTGGGGCTGGATCCCTGTTACAATTCCCACAGGAGCTCCAAATGTTTGCCACTAGCCTGCAGCTGCAGTGACTCCTGGGTTTTTGGTTGAGGGAACCTCCCCTTTTATGAAATTGGGCACAGGGTTCCTGATGCACCCAGACTTCACTGCAGTCCAAGAGCAATGCAACTTGCATCACTGTAAAGACTCTTGGGAAATCAAGCTCATTATCTTTGGGATCACAGTGATGTTATGAAAGTGCCTGGTGGTGTCAGAGGACTAGGTATAGATGATATAAGAAAAAGTTGCATTCCTCATAGTTTGCTGCAAAGTGTATAACTTTGAATAGATTTTTACTTGGAAAAGTTCACACTTCCTGGGGGGAGAAATGCATGATTTGCCACATTACATAGAAAACCCTACTTGAAATACAGCACATTAATTTGCCAATTTGTGGAGACTTTTGTTATGCAGACTGCATAGTTTTTCATAACAAAGTGCCTACTTTAGAATCAGTTCATTTTAAATTTACAACACTCCTACGGTAGACTTTAGAGCCATCATTCGACATACCCAGAAGGGACAAAGTTTTCCCTGTAGTTTTCCCTCCTGGCTCCTGCTTCTTCCATCCTTGGGAGCACAAACATGTCTGCATCTTGGTTGGTGCTGGCTGGCTCATGGTCACCCACACCACCCAAGGCATTACCATCCTGCCACCATGAGCAGCTGCTCTGTGAATGAAGTGCCACTCCACCCTCCCTGGAAGAAGAAGAACATCCTCGTGGCCGATCTGTTGTCCTCCATTAAATTCACATTTTGGGGGCCAAGTAATCACTAGTTGTGTCTTGTTTAACATAGCCAATCAAATGTTTCATTTGTATCTTGAATATTATCTAGAAATGAGGAAAAATGCACTATTTCTTTCACTCATACAGAAAAAGAAATCAGACACCAACTCTGGATATGTAAAAGGAGCACACCAGGTGCTTTCCAAGCTTCTCTCATTGCAAATGCTTTCTATGTTCCTAAGATATGACACATTTAGGAGAATGTCTATTCATATAACTTTGCTCTTATCCTGTTTCAGATAGCACATTTTTCTGCTGCTGACCTCCTTATTCTAACTTGGCTCTTTTAGCCACATTGTAAATGTTTTGTGACGAGATAGTATTTCTTTTTTTTGAAGTTTAAAAAATCAGTAGGTGTCTGCTAAGATTCAAACCCTGGTTATCAGATGTGTAGGTAATTGACAGATTCATAGTTACAAAGCACTGCATTTGAGATAATGGCAGGCAGTGTGTAGTAAAGGTTAAGCCATAGCTTATAAAGAAGGTGACTGAGGGTCACATAGCTCATTCAAACATAGCTCATTCAAGGAAGCGTCCCAGTGATGCCCCCAGGAACACAAGAAAAAAAAATAAATTCACTTTATTAGTTGAGTTTTTATTGAACAGGAACGAAAGGCTAAGCAATTCTGCCCTTTACAGCCTCATCCTGGAGGAAGATACGGATGAAAGCCAATGAAAATTAACCAATTAACCTGGATTAAGCTGCTGATAGTATTTTATGGCATGGAGGAATTTTGGCCAGGCACCGGGGAAATTCCCTAACTCTTCATATTATTATCCTATTATTTTTCATGTGCAGCTATATCTCTGAGTTTTGGAAATTGTTGGCACGGTAATGGAAGGTCAAATGTTTTGAGAAGGTTAACACTGACATCATTGTGTATGGGCACTTTGATAAATATTGGAGAAATTGGGATAATACTTTAATTGTCATTTTTACAGTTATTAAGTGTTTTTTTTTGGAACCCTAGATGCCTGTATACTCTACAGCAGAAATACATTTCCCATACAGATTTTTTTTTTACAAAAAATTACCTCAGAATTAAGATTTATTTACCTGTCAGAAGTAAAAAAAATAAAACCCACAGTTGTTAACTGCAGTCTTGGAGAAATCTGCCCTGGATCACAGATCCAGATGCTCTTGTTACTTGAACAAAGTATCCTTTTCATCCAGGTTATAGAACAGCATAAACCAAAGAAATCTTTGATACTTTCTCAGTTTGATCTACAGTATAAATCCAAAGAAGCAGGATTCAGTATCATTTATGGGTATCTGTTCAAGTATGATAGGCCTCAGAATACAATTTTTCCTTACCTTGCTCATGTTTATGTATAATATGTTTCCCAGTTTTTTCTTTTGAATTGTATAAAATATTTCCTATTGTGTAATTTCAATAAAAACAAATTCCCTTAACTCTTCCTGCATGGAGCTATGCTGACTTCCTGTAGTAGAATGGAGGAGTCCGAAGAGGAAGGTATAATGGCATTTCAAGTGGAGAAGACTGCTTCTCTCCCCACCTGGAGTAATTAGGAAACTTTTTTGCATATCATTGATCCTTTTGCTGACAATGTTACTGATGCAGTAACCTGTATGGTGAGCTCTGGAGGGAAGCCAGAGGTTTATCCTGTTGTATCTATTGACTTGGAGCAAATAAAAAAAAAAGGATATCTTATCTGGAATTCCTGTATCCAAAAATGCTGCAGACATTAAGTTCATCCTTCTGCAAATACAATTCAACAAGTTATACCTGAGGAGGAAGACCCTAGCCAGCAATTGAATGGTGTGCAGCTTACCAAGGTATAGGTGGAGGCTCTGTAAGAATGCCAAGTGGATACAGAACTTTATAAGAAACAGGCAACGATTCTAATGCTCATTGCAGAGGAGGAGGACAGGTGCTTATGTAAAAAGAAGAAATTGCTGTTAGTACATCAACCTCAATCTATGTTGCCATCTGTTGCAGAAAAAGAACTCTCAGTTTCAGTGAAGGTGATCAGCTGTTTAGATAGACCTAGTGTGGAGGCCTGAACTATTGCCTCTGTAAGGCCCACTGAGCCAGCTGAGGAGGACAGATGAGGACTGTACTGGTCAAAATATCGAGCTACATTGCACATCCCCAAACATGCTGGTAGTGGGGGGTTGAATGACTGGTATTCTGGGTTTGGGAAGGGAAGATGGGGGGGCTGCTGGACCACCACTGTTCATTGGATCCATTGGTTGATCTGCATGCAGGGGGTGGGGACAGGGGCACTGTCAGACACCAGGGTTATGATAGGGTAAACAAGCTGGGTGATCAGAGGTGCCACTAGGTACAACAGAGAGGTGTTGGTATTATGGAATGAGTGATTGGGAATGGGATATGTCACTAGACACCAGGGAGAGGTGTGAATATTATGGAATGGTGATTAGGGGTAGGGGGCACCACTAGATACCAAGGATAGGTGTCTGTATTATGGAATGGGTGATCAGGAGATGGGGAGCACTACCAGACACCAGAGAGAAGTGTTGATATTATGGAACAGGTGATCCAGGGGTGACGGGGGTCACTAGATGCCAGTAAGATATGCAACATGCATGGAATGGCTGATCTGGGGATGGTGAGTGCCACTTGACACAAGGGAGATATTAGACATTCACTGGACAGGTGTTCAGGGAGTGCAAGCAGCTAGACACCAGGGAACTGTCAAAGAAATCAGGGTGGGTATTCGGTGTGGGAGGGGATGTTAGACACTAGGGATAGTCACAAAAGGGCCTCCACTCACCATGCAAATGAGCCCATAATGGGCATGCTAATCACCCCTTTCTACTTTGCATGCCCAATGGAATCATTTGCATGGTGTGGTTGACTATAGCAGCATGGCTTCTGATACTATTAGGTCCCAGAGTGCAACTCTCTGTGGGCTGGATATAGGTGGGGTCAATGTCAGGGCAGCACAATTTGTCTTAGTGCTTTGCTGACACAGGTCGATATTCAGTCAGACAATGCTTGTCTGCTATCCAATTGAATGTAGCAGCCTCTGGTTCTGGTGCAGAAGCAAGCAGGGTGCAAAACGTTGTGCTACCCTTGTGCCTGTTTTTGAATATCTGGACCCAGCTATTTTTTCAGACTTTCATGGGTAGCCTCTTGAACCCTGTAAAGTGGTCAGTCACCTATAAGAAACCCAAGGGTGGAGGTCTCAGGACATTAGATCCTATAGTTTTATTTTATATTCTTCATTAACTTTTTAAAACCTGTGGCATTGTCTATGTATAAATAGTGGGTTCCTTTTTGCAGACTGTGGTGTGATTCCATTCTGTGTACCTGTGGAGGGGATGATTATTGGTGAAAAAGTCAGGGCCCCTACCTAGGTATTTGTGTTCCTGTTTCCAAAAACTGAGACTGTGGAACTTGTCTTTTTCACAAGTCACATTCTTGACAAGATCAAAGTTGTAAGAAATATGACTAATACTTATTTTTCAAGCATATGATGCCGATATTGGTATGCCAGTTTCTCAGATCATTAAACAATTGTTGGACCACAGAATTCTAGCTAAAATTAGGACATGGTATGACTGTGTACGCAAGGAATATTACAAGTGAGAGGTAATAATAAGCACAAAAGCACCATAGAAAGATTTAGTACTTGGGATACATGTGGTCAAACAGAGGATACAATGTCTTGTTTATTCTTTACGTGTCTTATATTTCAGAATGTTGGGTTGCCTAGAGTAGGGGACAGCAGACACCTGTTTTTGCCACCATCTGTTGTGACAATTTGGTGTACTGTCAGTTCTCACTGGATTGAAACAACTGGGACTATAGTACTCTTTGTGTCATGATGGCCGACTTAAAGTGGTACATTTGGCAGGTGAGGTGTTCATTTATTTTCAAACAAAATGGTTCTACTGGGCATTTTGTTATGGAATGTAGTTTGTGAAATGCACTGCCTGAATGATATGGACTATAAGAATTTAACCAGAATTAAATTTTCTGCATTTTGGAAAGGGGTGACATGGTTGTAATGTGTGGGAGGATTGGGGATGGGGCCTTGTGGATTCTTTTTCAAATTTGTTTTCTGTATCCCTTTGAGGTGTCTGAAGAAATGGTCACTTTTAGAGCTGTGCAGAATATAAAATTCCCACCGCAGAATGCTCATGAAATGACCATTCCGATTCTGTGGAATTCCTTGAAATTTTCATGAAAATTCCACTGAATTTTGCAAAATGTGACATTTCTATTATTTTTCTATACTTTTAAATGTTAAGGTCCAAATGACACCAAATTTGGAACCTAAATAGTACAGTATGGCTTAAAAATGTGTACCAAATTTCAGATTTCTAAATTAAAAGGGGAAGAGTTATGGGTTACCAAGCATTTAATCAAAATTAAAATTTTCTGTTATTTTGAGATATTTTAAATTTTTTCAACATTTTTCCACAATATCAGGATTTAGAGAAGCACATAAAATACATATATGCATCATGTTTGAAGTCTAAAGCTTTAATGGGTGCCAAGTTATAGGTGGTCAAATATTTTCTCAAAATTTGGATTTCTGTAATTTTAGTATAACTTTGATAGTATTAATTGAAATATTACAAAAATTGCTAGGTATACAGGTTAGCACTACATTTGTATATGTCCATAGTTTCAGATTTCTAGTTTTAAATGGAACTGCATAATAGCCTGCCAGACATGTTGCCAGAATTACATTTTTCAGTTAGTTCCCTCTAATTTTAAAACTACATATCCAAATTTAACCAGAGTTGAAACATTTAAACTACTATACAATATGGTCATTTCTAAAAAAGTTCATATTTTTTCAACTTTAAATGGGATTAAATGAAAAGTAGTCAAACTTTCACAGCATTTATTTAATTTTGCAAGAATTAAAACTACAAATTTATAAATCCCTGAAACTTTAAAACTAGAGAATACAATACCATAACATTTAGAAGGTTCATAGACCTTACAAGGGGATTGTATGTGCCAATTTTATTAACTGCTTGCTATGAGAAACTGCAAAATAACATCTATACTTAAAGTCAAATCACATGAGTCTTTGAGAAAATTGCAGCATTTCATGAACAATTCCATAAAACCGGAATTTTCTAATTCTCTCAGCCTTATCTGGGGGCTCTAATTAAAGGATGGGGTATAAGAGGCAGGTAGCTCAGGGGGTCACCAGGTTCAGGAATCAGATGCACAGTTTCACCAAGAAATGGACAGCTGGGCTGGGTAGCACAACAGTGGTAGACACCCTGGTTGGAGCAAGAAAGCACAGAGTGTCAACAATTCCAACTTGAATGCAAGATATTTAAGGATCACATCCAGTAAATTTATGATCCAGGAAGCCTGGTATACATGCAAGTCTAGAACTTGGAGGTACTCAAAAGCATGTAGTAGGGGAAGACAATGTCTTGGGCAGCAGGAAGAAAGAATTATGGCTATTCCAACAGGGTAGGTTGATAGGAAAGGGAGTAGGTGACTCACATTTTAAGGAGGTGTGTCACTGTAAAGAACAAAGAGGAATTCAGTGGGATCAGTAGTCAATCTGGCTATGACAAAAGGGGTGGGGGTAGTCACCCAGTGAGGAACAGCAGAACTGCAAAAAGCACAGCCCAGCTTATCAGATGAAGTAGTGATATGTGCATTGTTAATGTTAAATTCCACAAAGAAAATTCTGGATGCTTCATTTACAGAATATGCTATCAAAAGTATGTGAGAAAATGTTACTAATCATTTTTTTTTCTGCAAAATTAAAACTGCTTAACCCATTTATCCAGTTGTGTTAGACACCAAGATACATGGACTATGGCTATACATGTCAAATGTTAATGCTATGTATGCAAGAGCAGAGAAGTTACATTCACATTTTTGATAGTTTTCAGAAAGTTTTGCAAATATTTACATACTAAAGTTTTGAACCCCTGTAACTTAAACTTTTCTTATCTACTGTAAATCACTCCATATTTAGAAAATTCTATAAGCGTCATAAAGAGGTTATCCATAATAATTTACACATGTCTTGCTCAAGGGATGCCTGAGTTATATGTAGATGAAATTTGTTCATGAAATATCCTGAAAAAATAAAATGACACATTTTGAGCACATATAATTTTGAGACTATGTATCATATTGTCATGAAATCTTGCACATTGATAGAACACCTATCATCAATAAATCATACCAGATTTTAAGATCCCTCACCCAATAGATGGTTAAGGTATATGCAGATAAAACATGTTTATGAAATTTTGCACAAACAATAAAATGACAACATTTGAGCCCCTATAATTTTTAAACTGTTAGGCCAAATTTCAGTGTAAAGATTTGGCAAGTATATGGCCATTGTTCCAAAGAATAGATATTCCAAATTTCAGATCTCTGTCTTGAACATTTATTGAGTCACAATCAAATTACTAAAGTTTAAAGTTCCACAAAATTTCAATGAAATTCCGTCGACTTTCGTGGAACTTTGTGACATTTCACCAAAATTCTGTGGATTTGGAATTTTCCCATTCTGCACAGCTCTATTACTTTTGTTTTTCTTCAGTTGTACTGTGGCTGTGTTCATGGATGTCACCAAGGCCTTTGATCTTATTGATCAAAAAAAGCTCTGTCTCAAGTTAAAATCCTTGAACTTTTCACTTAATGTTGTTTCTTCGTTAGAGATGTTGCAAAATAAAATTTTGCTGGTGTAATTTCACCGTGCAAAATGTTTCGCAAAATTGTGGCGAAATGGCAAAGTTTTGCTGCAATTTTGTACCCTGCCATTCCCTATGTAAAACTATCCCTGGTGTCTAGTGGTCCCCCCCCACCACTCAGCCACTCACCTGCCCAAATTATTCTCCCTGTTATCTAGTGGTCTCCCTAGCCAATCACCAGCCATAATTGAATAAAGCCCCCCCATGCAATTGCCCTGGCCTCATATATTTTTTTAATAAAAAAAAAAATGAAACCCATACTCCCTGGTGTTCAGTGGTTCCTCCCCCAATGGCTGCTTATGGCCAAAATTATTATCCCTGGTGTCTAGTGACAGACTGAGCACTTGCTCATGATGACAGGTGGTGGGGTGGGGGGTCCACTAGATACCAGGGAGTGTAGGTTTTATTTATTTTTAATAAAAGGAAATGAGGGGGTCAGGGTAACTGGGGGTTATTCAAGTATGACCAGTGATTGGCTGGGGTTGGACCACTAGACACCAAGGAGAATAATTTGGGCCATGAACGGCCATGGGGGGGCAACTAGACACCAGGAAGTGTGGGTTTTATTTTTTTAATGAAAAAAGGATATGAGGAGGCCAGGGTAACTGCAGGGGGAGGGAGGGGCTTTATTCAATTACAGCTGGTGATCAGCTGGGGGGATCACTAGACACCAGGGAGAACTTTGGAAATGATCAGTTTTGCCCTTGTGTGGCTAAATTTTGCCCGTGGGTTGCGTAATATCGCCTGCTGTTGTGAAACATTGCCGGTTTATGTGAAAAATTTAGTTCACTCTGGGGGTGAAACGTTGCAATTCCTCCTGTGAAATATTTCACGTAATGTGTGAATTACACAAAACATTTTGCTGGGCAGAATGTTTCAATTTCACACAGTTCTATTCTTGGTTTGAAGATTATTTAAAGGATCAATCTCAGTTTATGGGAGTTTCTTCAGTGCTGTCTAGTGCAAAAAATTGATAGGGGTGTAAGTCAGGGATCAATTTTAGGGCCACTTTTGTTTACTTTGTTTATTTATTTCCTCCCATCTGTTATTAAAAATTGTCAGTCATTACTTTATGCTGATGACCTCATTCTTTTTTCTTCAGTTAAAGATCATTCTAAATTGGTTAAAGACCCTGGGCTCAATTCTCAGAGGTTGATGCAGGGCTTGCACAATCCCTGCATCAAACCTTGCACTGCGCCTACCGCAGTGGCACACCTTGTGCCTAATTCTTAAAGATTGTGTGCATTTGCCTGCACCAACTCTTGCTCTTAGTTCTGTGTTCAGGAATCACAGCCGTGAATTTTTCCAGTAACTAATAGTTCTCCCCAGCACTACTTACTCTGTTTATGCTCAATGCTACACTTCCAAGTCCATTATATTACTGTGCACAATAATGATGTTTCTCTCTGTTGATATTGCCACTGTGTTTTGTTCCAGCACCAGTTTCATCTGTTGTTATTTACTCTTGCACCAAGTTGTACGATATTGCCACTGTGTTTTGTTCCTGTACCAATTTTTATGTTGGCTTGTTGTGCACTTGTGAGCCAACATCTTGTGCTAGTAGCATATTTCAGAAGTATGTCAGTGTTGGTGAATGCAGGGCACACTTTAGTAGGTGTGGCCTTCATTCATCAATTAGCTGGCATGCTAGCACTGACATATGCATTATGTAAAGTGACCACAACTTGTAAGGAAAGTGCCACTGCAATCAGAGACAAGCTCATCATGTAACAGCACAATGACACACCTCCGAACGTGCCTTTCTTGGTGAAGCATTTAAAAAAACATGGTGGAGGTGGCTGCTGCTGTCTGCCACACAATGCCCATAAAGCTGACTTTGGGGGTGCCCAATCCCCCTCTCAGCATGTTAAATAACTTCCCAAGATTGTGTGGCACACTGACAGCCCACCCCAGTGTGCCTCTGTGTAATTGAAAGCCAACCACCATTGGCATGTTCCTGCCCTTGTTCCACCACCACTGCTGTGTGCCACAATGGGAGCCCACCCCAGTGTGGCCAACATCACCCCCCCAAAGTCATGTGGTGCACTGGGAGTCCACCCCAGAGTGCACAACATTTTTTTCTTTCACCTGTAATAAAAGAAAACTATACACGGTGTTCATTTTTTTTTTATTACCTCAAGCAAAGAAAATGGTTTGTTGCTGTCTGGTCCCTCCCTCAACCTGCACCCACCTATTGCACACCCCACCTCCCCAACCCCCCCCAATTACCTCTGGAGTCTGTCACGGTGAACTTCGGTAGAGCGGGAACACGTCTTCACTCTTCAAAGCCCACCGAGAACTGAAGAAATGCCAGTAAGCTGTATAATGGCATAAATGGGGGATTTCAACTTAGGTGGGTATCTCATTTTTTTTATTTTGCCTCCAGATTTTTAACATGGGGTGCTTGGGACCCCACCTCATGAACATATGCACTGTCATCTCGTTACTCGGTCCTGAAAGGTCATTTTGCGGTCACTGTGTAGAATCACCTTTTGGGACTGATTAAAAAAACAACAGTGCCACTGTTTAGTGGTGGGGTCCCAAAAAGCCTATCTTGCACATTTGGTGGAAAATCTCCAAACAATGACTGTGTTACGAGTGTGCGTTATGCAGTTTCAGTGCGCACTCATAGCTTTGACAATTTTTTAATATTTTCACTCCAGATCTTCAACATTATGGCACACAATGGCACGGTCACTGTGGGAAATCAATGTTCAGGACAGATTAACAAAATCACAGTGACACTGTTCATGAGTGGTGCCAAAATGTCTATGTTGAAAATTTGGTTAAATCAATCCCAAAATTAATTGTGTTACGGGCGTGAGTGGCACAGTTTCTACGCACACTCATGACTTCACCAATTTTTCATATTTTCACTCCAGATTTTCAGCAAGGCCATTTGTTTACATCTTCTCATGAACAGTGCAGCTGTCATTTTCACATCCTGCCTGAAATGTGTTTTTGCACCTGTGGTGCCAAAATGCATAGTCGCTGAGCAAAATCACCTTTCAGTTAACGAACTCATGGTGCCACTGTTCATGAAGTGGGGTCACAAACAGCCCATGTTGAAAATTTGATGTGAAAATACCAACAAATGCCCAGGTGTTAGGGTTTCCAACCATAGCACCCCACCCGATAGAGACAGACAGGCATCAGGGGTGTGACTTGGCATTGTTGGCTGTAATGCTCATGCCATTCCACCCCCACCCTACAGGCACCGAGGTGCGCCTTGGAATCTTCATCCCCAAAGTTCACTTCATTCTCCTATACTGCACCCATGTCAGCATATTTCCTTATGGAATGCAGTGAGCATAAAGCCCAAAGATCCCAATGCACACCACGGCACTTGTCAGTGTCTGCGGTATAGGGTGAGGTGAAATGGTGTGAGCGTTATGGCTGATGACCCACAGGCACACCCCAATGCCTGTCTCTTTCTGCGGGTTGGACTGGGGTCTGAGTCAGTTCACTACTTCACTGCCAATCCTATTGTGCATCTCTCTAACTCCTGCACTGCCAGTGCCAGCAAGCCAACATTCATCACTGACAAATGCTTGTTATTGTTGTTACTTTTTGCATCAATTGTAAACTGTAAAAAATTTTTCCATTATTACTTTTTGCATCAGTTTGCAAGCTGTATCCTTGTCCCTTGCCCCAGGTGGCACCTGGAAATGAGACTTAGCTCAGTGTGCCTTTCCTGGTTACCAACTTTTAAATAAGTAAATACATTTGCAACACTGTGCCTTTTTCATGGCAGCTTACACCAAATATTTGGCACAAACCCCATAAAAAGGTCTGTAAAGTTAGACCAGCAAAAGTTGGTCTAACTTGCAGCACATGGTGCACAAGAGGTTCTGGGACTGAGAATCCTGATGGCTGGCCACGGACTGCCTCAAGCCCCATACACCATGTGTTTGGCACACCTGGGGTGTGTGGCAGTCTAATTGCTTCAAGAATTGAGCCCAAGTCTGACTTTTTTCTTGTTCGTAATTATTTTTTTGAAAATCTATTTACTTTAAATGCAAAGAAGACTAAATCAATGATTTTTGGGTCACATGTTAAGGCAAAATAATTGCCCTTCACTTGAGTTGTACAATAATCAAGGTAATTTAATTGAGCAAGTATCCCAGTTCAAATACCTTGGTGTTATTTTAGATTCTTTGCTTTCCCTTTCTGGTCACATTATATCTGTTTAGTGTAATATTAATAAAAAATCTAAATGTAATATAAGTTGAAAACATTTTCTTTTGAATCCAACAAAGCCATAACCATTAATTCTCTGTTGCCTTATTTTGATTATGTATCTAATAGTGCTGTGCAGAATTTTCAAATTCCACTGCAATGAAATTCCATGGAATATTCAAAATTCTGTTAAATTCCCTCGGAAACAGAATGGTATAATTCCACAGCATAAAATAGTTGTGGAATAATTTACTGTGGAATAATCACTGTTCTGCGTAATATTATTACTGTATGAGTATCTCAATATTTGCCGTGGAAATTGTTGCAAAATAATTTTCTGCAGAACAAATTACTGTTTGATCACAGTAGGCAGAATTCCACAGGTGAACAAGCAAAATTCCAGTGGAAATTCCACTGATGGAATGATCATTCCACACTAATTCCACTGGCGGAATTCCACATTCCACACAGCACTAGTATCTAACCTTTTTTTTATTTGGGTTCTGATGAGGTACAAAATCTCTCCATTGTCTATAACAACATTTGCTGTTTTGTTTTTTTGGCTCCTTTATGTACTCACCCCTATCAGTTATTATCTCAGCTTGCTTGGTTATTCCCAGTGCAAAATATACAGTACTTCTTTGGTTGTTTGTTTTTTAAAAATGTTTTTTTGTTCTGCCTTTTCTCCTCTTTCTGATCTTGTTTTAGTTAAAGACATGTTACCTAGTCTGAGGTCAGTGAAGGAAGTTGTTCTTAAAATAGGACCTTGTAAAACTAGAGCTGGATTATATGTATTTACTGTAGCTGCTCCTCGCTTTTGGAACAGCTTACCTGATTTTTTATGTGTTGATTGTTCTTTACAAGTTTTTAAAAGCTGACTAAAATTGTATTTGTTTATGTACTTGTAATTGTTATTGAATATTACAATTTAAAATTTTGTAACTTTTTTTGTATTGCATAATTGCCTGGGTCGAGCCTGAAAATGGACCTTCTGTCCAGTGGTCTTACCCGGTGACCCTTTGCTTTACATAGTGTTATGAATTTTCGTTATTGATGAGGGTCACTGAGTGTTTATGTTGTGTTATAATTTTGTTATCGATCTTGTATATAATTTATCAATTATAATTCACACGCACTTTATCAGTAAGTGCCATGGGATCTTTTATTTCCACTTGGACAGTGACCAGAGATGGGCAGAAGGGACCTTGGTTTAACATTTTATCTGAAGGATGGCACCTCAATTATGCAGCATCACCCCATACCACACTATAGTGACTGTTATGGAGATTACCCCAAGTACCTGCTGTGGAGCTAGAACTATACAGTAATCAGTTGATTAGCTCCAGCTTCTGGGGGTACTTAAAGAGCAACAACGTGATTTTGAAAGCAATCCCAAATCTACCTATCAAGGACTTAAACAGTCTTTCTTTGAGAATTTATATATTCAGGCCCAGATATTCAAAAGGGTTGAGCATGGCGCAACAGTGTTGCACCAAGTGCAACCCACTAATGCACCCCGACACGATATTCAAAAAGGAAAAGTGTGCGGCACAAATCCAGATGTGCCACAGCGCATCAGTAATGTATGCAGGTGCAGATGGGGGGGCGTGCCCATGCATACCCTGCACAGCCCGATATTCAGCCCAGGATGTGCAGAGCCATGCATGCACAACCCCTACCTGCGCCAGCACAAAGTTGATCCAAAAAAAAAAAGGAACAACTGATGGCCACCCACAGGTGAGCTGCCACATTGCAGGGTGCAACAAGGCAGCTGCCACCTGTGGGTGGCCACCCGAGCTCCCACTGCACCTGGCGGCTCCCCCATGCCTGATCGCAGGCATCTGTATAAAAAAAAATTAGAATTCCATCTTATATCCCTGGTGGTCAAGTGGACTGCTATCTGCCCGATCGCGGTCATTTGTATATGGAAATCAATATGTCCTATATCCCTGGTGGTCCAGTGGACCACTATCTGACCAATCGCGGGCATTTGTTAAAACACATGAAGAATGCTGTCCAATATCCCTGGTGGTCCAGTGGACCCCTGTGTGCCAAATCATGGGCATTTGTCATAATATAAATAAATATTTCCAATATCCCTGGTGGTCCAGTGGACTTCTCCACCCTGCCCACCCATTGAAACCCACCACCCCACTTCTCTGGTCAGTGATGGGTGAAAGCATCCACTCCGCCTGCTGCCTCGCTATCGACTGACACAGTGGGTTGTCACTTCATTGGTTCGCCAACATGAGCTAGATGGTAGCCTATGCTTATTACATTCCAGATATGTGAATGGGTTCACATATCTGGAATGTGTTGTACAGTATGGGCTGCATGCCCATTGGCTCACGCTGTGGACCAATGGGTGTACAGCTCTACCGACTGTGTCAGTCAGTGGGCGGTGGGGCAGCAGGTGGGTGGAGTGCTGCCTCTCACCGCTGACTAGGGGAGCGGGGCAGTGGGATTCAATGGGCGAGTGGGGTGGGGGGTCCACTGGACCACCAGGGATATTGGCAATATTTATTTATATTATGACAAATGCCCGCGATCAGGCACACAGTGTTCCACTGGACCACCAGGGATATTGGCAATATTTATTTATATTATGACAAATGCCTGCAATTGGGCACACAGCAGTCCACTGGACCACCAGGGATATTGGACAGAATTCTTCTTTTTTTAATAAATGCCCACGATCCGGCTGTGGAGCACATTGCTGGCTGCAGGGGGTGTTGGTCCCTGATGGCTGCAGCCTGGCAGGGTGCCAGATGCAAGTCATCAGGAACTGGCGCACCTGCATGCAAATGGGGTGATAATGACATGCAAATGGCCCCATTTGCACTTTGCATACATTATAGCCCATTTGCATGTCAAGTTTTGAATATCGTGGTTGCTGTGCATAGCGCAATGGAACTTGCACTAATGCATCCCCATGCTCCACTCTGGCCACTTGCGCTGGTGCAGTGCCACTTCACCATGCACACTGCAGTTAGCCAGGGTGCGATATTCAACACTGCTGAGCCATGGAGCAGCTCCGTTGACTATCACCCAGTCCACACCCCTGCACAGCCAAGTTGAGCTGCGCCCAAGCTTGCGCCACAGCCTGGCGCAGTTTGAATATCTGGGTCCCAGTGTTTAAGCAGTGGAAGGGATTGAAAATTCCCATAACTTACTTATTAATTTGTAATTTTTGACTAGGAAAGGCACACTAAGCTATTATAGCAACCCTGTGGGGTTGGTTGCATGGTCCTGTTTTATTGTCAGTGGGAATGTTGGCCATGACACCAGGGAAACTCCTCTGTACTGCGTTCATAAGTGCCATGGTATCTTTCACTTCCACCTATCTATAGTATCTAGGATCATATCTAGGAGCTGGCAGCCATATCCCTTCCCCTTTCTGGTACACTATACTGCAAGCACTGCCCCTTGCTGCTCCCATGCTCATATGTTTTGTGACATGTGAGTTTATAGAGCAAGGGGGCATGCTGTATTGAATTCAGTGGAGTGTGGATTTTAACTAGCTTTTTTCTGTATTTTACACTACTGCCAGGTTTAAGTCAGTGCCACTGAACAACTAACATGGCTTTTGTTAGTCGAACAGCAGCATTGACTTAAACTTGGTGGCACTGTAAAATAGAGAAAAAGCTAGTTAAAAGCTGTCCCACTGAATTCAGTACAGCACAATCCCACACTCTACAAACCTATACAGTACATCATAAAATGTATGTGCACAGGGGCAGCAAATGGGGGTGTAACTTGCAATATAGTGTACCAGAAAGGGAAAAGGTTTGGGCTACCAGCTCTTCTATACAAGGATTTTCAACCCCTTCCCTGCTTAAACACTGAATATACAAATTCTCAAACAAGGATTGTTTAAGACCTTGATAGGGAGGCTTACAATGGGGGGATTGAGGATTGCACCTAAACTGGCACTCTTTAAGGGCCCTTTCAAAATGTACCCCCCCAACCACCAGCAGTTACTCAAAGACTAGGTAATTTAAACGTGTCATGTATTTGGGCTTTGTATCACTACACATATCAGGCCACAGGTTTGGGACAGTTGGGGTTGGGAGAAGGTGCGTAGCAATGGACTGAACTGAGTTTCCAAAAAATCCCTAAATGATGATGTAACAAGTTGCTATGTATACCTGTTGAGATGTAACAAGTTGTTATGTATATCTGTCACTGTATCTTTCTTTTTATGTTATTCAGTTCTTTCTATATGAGAGTCAGAGAGAATGTGGCAGCTAAAGAGACAAGCTGGCATTTCCTGGGGGGGGGGCTAAGATTTTTATTAGAACAGACCCACTGGCTCTGATGACAATGTACTATCTGCCTGTTCAGTCTTATGATAGGCCCCTGGGCAATTTATGGTTCAGTTTAGCAACTGCCTTTGGTGTCAGGAAGTGGCTAGCTAAGCCAAACATTCCGGCTGGGCTCATGCTTTGGACAGAACACAGATGTATTTGTCCAAAAGGCTGAATCAAATCAGTGTTCCAACCCAGCTCCAGACAAAGGATTTTGAATCTATGATGTCTAAGTGAATTACAGGATGATGTGCCATGGGGGGAAGTGGAGGGTCTTTAGGTTTGGCAGAGGCTAAATGAGTCAGTCAGGATTTGGAACTACAAACACTGTCATCTAAGGGTTCAAGTCAGCCTGATTCATCCGAGTGTCTTGTGGTAAGTCATTCTACCTTGCTACTAAGAAAAGGAGAACATTTTTTTTTCCGTGTGACACCTGCTGTGTGAAAACATTTTCTTTTGCATTCTGTAGAATTGCTGTCCCCTATAGTCTTGCTGTAATATCCTGTATTATCTGTGTAAATATCTTGACATATTAAAAATATAATTTTTATACATTTCATGTTTCTGTGCCTGAATCCTTTTGGGTACAGCTAACTGATTTATAACTGACAATAACTGTATTTCTGTCACTGAAGAAAAGGCTACCATTGCCATAATCTGTTTCTAAAGAAAACAGTCCCAGCTGTGACAGAAAGGAGTGTGTCAGTTTCCCTTGGGCAAGTGCACTTTACTGTGTGAGCAGTGTCTCTGGAGGGACTCAGACCTAGAGATACCCCAAAAGAGTGTCTCTGTTGAGTGGTGGCATTGGAAGGGTTCAAGAAATCAGGTAGCAGTCACAGGCTAGCCTGGGAGAGACTAGTTTGCCAGAGATGGTCTGAACATTCTTTACACAATACTTAGGGTTGAAGCACTGTAAAGCTGACCTTCTCTGGGCTGGGTGTTGCAAACTAGTCTGTGTGGGGAGCAACTGTGTGGGAGTCAGTGCAGTAGGATGACAAATAGGTGCATGAGAGAACAGCTTGAGTGGGGTCACCATGTGACCTGTTCTTTCATCTCAAGCTGAATCAGGTTTGGCTGAGCCCTGTGTGAAATTGACCTGTTGGCCCAAATTTCTCAGCTGGCTCAGCCCTACTGTGGATCCTGTCCTGATACAGTGCCAGTGGCTCAGTAGGCAGCACACTCACCTCTGAGGCTGGGAGATCAGAGGGCTGTGGTTTCAGTTCCCACATCTGGCACTTGGGTAAATATCCCAGTACTGACACTGTAGTGGAGCATGAGAGGGGTGCTGCACTTCTGAGGTGCCATCTTTTGGATGACACATTAAATCGAGGTCCCATCTGCCTGGATTGGTGGTAGTTCAGGTGGATGTTAAAGATCCCATGGCACTTATTGAAAAGAGTAGGAGAAATGTTATTATAGAGAAACTGTTCAAACATAAACAAATTACATAATTAACATAATATACAAACAATATACAAAGGAAGACCACATCAAGAAATGTAACCAATTTTGTCTTTCATAAAAGGGACATTCAACCAACGAATTTTCCATATAGTTAAGGACATGTGTTGATGCTCAAACATGTATTGCTTATATAATTCTTGTTCAATCATTTTGATAACAAACAGTGGATCATGAAATATCTGTTGCAGTACAAATTTACAATGTATTTGCCATAAAATAAATTCAACAAAAGCAAATATTAAACATAACAGACTCTTATCAATCCCCAAATTTTGCAAACTAAAACCCCTAACAATCTCATCATACATTACAGACCTCCAATACTCATTTTCCCATAAAAGTGCCAATGTTACCCACATCTCATTTACATAAGGACACTCTATAATAAAGTGTCTCATAGTTTCTTCCTGGTCCATACAACATAATCTAGGACATTTATGCTCATCTTTACTTTTATGTTTAGCATTTCCCTTGACAAACAGCTTGCCATGAGAACAAAGCCATACTACATCCCAAAGTTGAGGAGGAATGCATTTATCCATCAAAGAATCTACGATATGTTTCTGATATAAGGGAGCAATACCTTTAAAATCAACTGAAGTGATCCTATTCTGTTGAATTATACTACCATAAATCAATTTGCTAGATGAAAACTGTACAATTTGTGTTGTTAATTTCCATTGTTTTAATTTAAGTAACACAGGTCTAAAAAACACATATTTTATCATAAATTGAGTTGGTAACACCCCATAACAGTCCCACATTTGATAAAACGGCCTGATCCAATGGCGTGCATACACAGACCAAAGTCCTTGACTAGGTCTATTTAAGTCTAATAAATTCACATGAAAGAATATACTGTACACAAAAACCACAGGATTAACTAAATTCAACCCCCCTTTTTTATAGGCAGGTACAATATTTCCCTTTTAATTGGGTTTAAATGGTTCCCCCAGATTAACTGAAAAAACAATCCAAGAAGGGTTGCTTCATAAGCTCATGGCAAAGGATATATAGCACTTAAAAACACAAATATAGGTAAAAGAAAGGTCTTAACTACTGCCACCATCTTTTTTTTTATTGTTGCCAATTTCTCCAATTTGCCACTTTTGATTGGGCTATGTTGAATTTTTTACCCCAATTCAATTCCCCATTATCCCCCCTCCCAAACCAAACCCCCAAGAATTTAAAGGGGTTCATGGATACCTTTATACCTTGCCAGGTCTCATTCTGGTCTATAGTTCCAGTAAGAACATAGATAATACTCTTCCCTTTATTTATTTTAGCCCCTGTTGGCCCAGAATATCCATCTATCACTTCCAGAGCTCGGTTTGCAGAAGCATGATCTGCTACCAATACACAGATATCATCTGCATATGCAATAACACAAGTCTCCATATCTCCCTCAACTGGCCTAATTCCTTGAATACATGTATCTTGCTGAAGAAGACTCAATAATGGGTCTAAGCAAAATACATATAATAATGGACTGAGGGGGCATCCCTGCCTAACCCCTTGTGTAATATTTATGTTTGAACCCAGAGTTCCATTAACTAATGGAACAGCCTGAGCATTGGCATACACTAAGTTTATCCATGCAACAAATACCTGAGGGGTCCCATAAGACAACAACATTTTTGAAATAAACTGATGATGGACCTTATCAAAGGCCTTTTCCTGATCTAGTGACATAATATAGTCTTGTATTTCACCCTCTTTACCCTGTTCCACTAACTCTCTAATTAATAATAAATTATGATGTATATGACGATTTGGTACTGAACAAGTCTGAACCAGAGCAATAAGCATTGAAGCTGTAGCATCTAATCTATTATGCCAATTTTTTAACAATATTTTGTAATTTGTGTTCAGAAGGCTAAGTGACCTCCAGTTATTCAGATCATATATCTCCCCTTTCTTAAAAATTAGAATTCAGACAGCAAGACAAAAATGAAAATCAACACTTAAATTACCCAGTACCCAAGTATAGACTACCACCAAAATATCTTGTAATAAAATTTCAAATGACTTATAAAATTCAGATGGTAAACCATCAATACCTGGAGCAGTATTTTTTTTTAAATGCCCAATTGCCATTTCTATTTCCAATTTTGATATAGGCTTACTTAGATCTTCTATTAATTCAGAAGGTAAATGAGGTACTGAGATAGTGGAAAGTAAGTTCTCAATTTCCTTATCCTCAATCAATGGGGTCGTATACATATTAGTCGAATATTTTGTTACTTCTCTGAGAATCTCAGGACCATTAGTTACTAGTTTACCCCTTTAGAACTTTGAACAGAAATCATGAATCTATCAGTTGAACACTGTGAGCAACTTTGAAATGCATCTCCGAACCCAGTTTTACCAAATGAACAAATTCTATGTTCATTCAACATAGCTTTTGCTCTCGAGTATTGTAAAGACACCATAGCTGTCTTTAAATTAAGAATCTGTGAAGTTAATGCTATATGATGAGTATTAACAATACAGTATGCCTTAAAAAGTTGTTGACGATGTTTAAGATATGTCTGATATTCTGATTTATGATGACGTATAGAAAAAGTCTGAAATAGGGATCTAAATTTCTGCTTAGATTCTTCCCACCATAAACTAATGTTATCATGTAAAATAGCCACAGACATCCTTGCCTTTAAGAGGTCTGTGACCAGGAAACTCACTGTCTCATCTTTCAATAATTCTAAATTTAATTTCCAATAATGCTGACCACACTGAGGCCCAATTATGCCTCCTAGTACCACTGAAAGAATCGCATGATCAGTGGTTTCTAGTAGTATAACATCCACTTTATGAATATAAATTGTTTTTTGTGTAAACACTAAATTTATCCTTGTGGATAAGGCCCCTCTATAATAAGTATACCCACCCTGTGGGTGTAAAGATCCAAAAGAATCCTGTAAATTACACTGATCAATTAGACCTTCTAAACAGTTAGAGTCACCGTAGAGCTTATTTGTGACTGCACCCCTATCTTTTTTATCCAAAACACAATTTTTATCTCCGGCCCAAATAATATGCATAGTTGTAAATATGGTTTAATTTTCATAAAGAGATCAACCCTGCCTTTTTTCTGTTGTGGAGCATAAATATTAATCAATCTCCAACCTTCTGCCCTATACGTGAAATCTAATACCAAAATCCTCCCTAGTGATAGATCAACTAAACGTGAAATTTTAAACCCATCCCCTCTAAATAAAATTCCAAGACCATCACAAACATCCATACCAAATGAAGGAAAAGAAGGACCCTAACACCAAAGCCTCTGTGCTGCTCTTACTAAAAAATCAGCATTTAATCTAGTATCCTGCAACAAATAAATGTCACAGTTAAGATTTTTAAGAGATGTCATGGTTATAACTCTTCATTTAGCATTCTTAAGACTATTAACATTCACTGAAGCAATGATAAGCAGTGAATGAGGTACTAAGGGAGAAGACAGCGAAAAAGTTGAAGCTGTTTTCTTCAGCTGTGAACTCCTTTGAATTCTAGTACCCCTTTTCTTTGTCCTATTCTATCTGGTCCCTGTGCCTGTGATTCTCTTTCAGAATCAGAAGAATGTCTGACAGATGAGGATGCTTTTGAGTCTCCTTCCTGTTCTGAATCTATCACCTCTTTTGCTAATATGTCAAAACTATTTTTCAAGATATCTTCCTCTCCAAGTATATTTGCTTTAGCAACCTTGGATCTGGGCATTGTTTGTTTAATACCCCATTTTTTTGCTGTGCTTTTAACAGTTAAAGGGGGAGGCATAGCATCAATTAAAACTTCACTTCCCAATGCAGTGTCACAAACTTTAGTGATAATCTCACTAACCAAAGGGGCTACTATTGCTTCACTCATAGGTTGCTCAGCCACAATTTCCACCACAGTTTCAGCAGGGGGAGGGGGAAGGGTAGTGGGCCTAGTCATCCGCGGTTGGGGTTTATCTGCAGGGGCACCTTGTCTAGCCATGCTCTTTTTCTGAGCTTCTTTAATAATACTGTCTTGGCTCACACAGTCGGTGCGATTGTGAGTGGCCCATGGACAAGATCTATAATTATGTCCAAGGTCCATACACAAACTGCATCTCATTTCTTCTGTACAATCTATGCTATGGTGTCCAAAAGCTAAACATAGATTACATTTTAACCTATCGCAGGCAGAACCCAAATGAGTAGAGGCCCCACACTTAAAACATGTTCTGGGCTGCCCAGGGTAAAAACAATGCCCCTTTTCATTTCCCAAAAACAGGCTATTCAGTAATAGTGCAGGCCCCAAACTATTATTCCTTAAATGAACTTCATACTTCCAACCCCCATTCCATAAATGCTCCTCATCAAAAATAGGCTGTGGAGACTCAATTACATCACATTTATTTTCTGTCCAGTAGGTACTGTAATATCGTGAACTGACACAGGCTCATTCCTGAAAAGAACAGTAACAGTCTTAATTGAGGGTTTTGTTAATGGAAGAACACAAAATGGGATCCAGATTTCAGAATACTTTAAAGCATCATATTTAGTCCAGAAATGATCTAATCCCTGTGGGGTATTAAAACTAACATCAAAAGTCTTAGAGCCTGAAACATGAATCAGGGCATCTATTTCATTCAAGAAAAAACCCAGAGAGGATTTTAATAATGTTCAGCCAACATACCAACAATCTGGGTCTATATCGAAACCCCCTACATACTCCACACGTACCGCTTTCCGCTGTTGCAAGGTGGGGGGACCAGAAAAAGAATCTTTCCAATGAAATTGTTCCCATGCAGTTTTTGACTGTTCAGAAAAGGACTCTTTAACTTGTGAAGTGTGTATATCTTTATCAGGTTGATTCTCCCTCCCTGTTTGAAACAGTCCAGGTTCTTTAGAATCCGATGAATTTGAGTTGGACAAAGATGGTAGTACCACCTCATTTTTATCAGAGTTATTAGCAACACTACTCAAGGGAGGTATAGACAAGGTAGTTTGCTCTGGTATATGTTCTTTTTCTGCATCTAATTCTTCCTGCAAGGGGTTTTGTCCAGGAATAGGGCTATGCAAGGGGTCAGGAACCCAGACACCTGACTCACCTCTTTTCCACCCAGCTGACAAGAGTGAACATTCAAGAGATGTCGGAGAACACCCTCGTTGAGCTGGGAAAAAAACTGTCGAAGCTTCTAACCTTCCATAAGCCCAAATTATGTACAACAGTACCAACAGATTTTTGTAGCATAGAAGGAGAAGTACTCACTGCATCCTTATGTTCCCCGAAATATTGATGCTTTTCATATATCTGCCCAGGCCACACTACATCTGTCAGCAGCTCCACTTCTCTCTCTCTGACTCATGTGGTGAGAATGCCTTTGATGATCCTACGTCACCCGGTGGATTAACAGGGCGTTCAGCTGAAGCAGAAGTTGAAATGTCAGGCAGTTCCTTCAAAAGTAATGCAGCAGCTCACAATTCGGTAGGTATTATCTGGTCACACTGCATTTCAGCAGCATCTTCCATAGGAAAGCATGCATTTACTAGATTTGCACCGTCCATAAATCGTAACACTTTGTTTTATTTAAGAATGTTATTTAACCAAGCTTCATCCGAAGAAAACAGACCTGAAGGTGGGCTTGCAAAATTGGTCAAACAACCAGGCACTTCCATATCCATTACACCAGCAAAATCAGCAAAATTGTTGGTCTTCTGAGCTGGACCTGAGGGTTGGGAGACCTGCACACCCTCAGGTACACCAGCAGAATGAACAGCTGCAACACCATCCTCCATAGCAGCAGCTCCCCCTACTGACAAAGAGTAGGTGGATTTCCCCAGGGTCCTGGCCAAATTTCCCTCATTCACTAAAAATACCACCAACAGTTTAATCTGGTTCAGGGTCAGTTTGGCATTCATCTGTATCACTCCGCCCCCCCCAGGTCATACCTGAAAATAGGCAGGATTTATCTAGTGCACTTACCCAGTCAACAAAAACTAAATAAATAAAAAAATTAAAAAAATAAATACATCATATGCCCCCAAATCTGGTTAATTGAACAGCTCTCCCAAAGGGGCCATGGCCCAGTGAGGATGGCACAGATGTTCAAAAGAGGAAGGATCACAGTTAGTTAGTGCCACAGAGGCCCTACTTGGCGTCATTTCATAGGAATCATCATAGCAATGCTCTAGGAATTGTGTAAGCACAGCACACAGATGTCATCCATAAGGCCCTTGATGCACTAAATACACCCAGGGAACTATACGGATTGCCTTCAAATCATGGGTCAGTCCTCATCTGAAATGAGTATTGACATTTCAGTTGTTAGTGGCCCATGGGCTGTGGTCTATGCCAGAAGAGGGCATACAAGCAAACACACACACACACACACAGTTTCCCACATCATGGTCCAGCTTGCAAGAAGAAGAGGACTGAATTAGTGTTTCATTCTGGAACAAGATTTTCCAAGGCAGATGCAGATCCTGCAGCCAATGTTGTGGCAATGCACATTAGCACTGCCAGCGTGTAAAGTTCACATGCCACAACTGCACCCTATTTTCCAGTGCCAGGTGCAGATACTTACTTAGGTACTTGGGTAGTTAAGTGTGGAAGTGCACCATAGGTGCTTCTAGCCCAACCCTCACTATCAGTGTTCTATCACTTAGGACCCAACTACCCATTTCTGAATCAAGTTGTTTTTTTAAAACAACATTGTTGGTGAATCGACAATTGATTGTGGTAAACCATTACAATACTTTAGCAGCCTATTTGTATAGAATGAACCTCTTTTAGTAGTCCTACAGTAAATGGTTTCTGCCACAACTGTCTGTTGTGAAACATGATATTATAATCTGATTTCATAGATACAAAGCCAAGTTCTTGCATAAAATCTGGTTTGCTGAAGAGATTATAAAGAATAATTAAATCACCCCTTAAATGTCTTCCCTGTCAGCTATGCAGACCTAACCTTGTTAATCTAGTGTCATAAGGCAAGAATTCACAGCCACTGATGATTTTGGCAAAGTGCCTCTGTACTTGTTTGACTGTATTAATGCCTACCTTATGATAGGGGGACCAGATCTGGGAGTAGTAGTCTAGGTATGGTCATACAAGTGACCTGAACAATGGTAATATAACTGAACTGTTCCTGCTTACAAAATTGCACTTTATACATCCCAAAGTCTTTTGCACTCTTCCTGACACTGATGAACAATATGACCTAAATAGTAAATTACTTTGAATTGCCACACCTTTGTGGCAGACTCCAGTGATCAAGGGAACAGGGAAGGGACAGTGTTTGCATATTTAACTTTTAAAGTTCTTCCTTTTAATACCTACCATGCAACGGTCATTTAAAGTGGGATTCTTGTGTTTCTGGATTTTTAAAAAAAGGGTCTTTTAGCAGGAAGAGGAGAATGAGAGAACAGGGCAGGGACAGTGACACTATCTGAATTTTGTAACATTCTTCCCCTCAGTTTCTGCCCTACAATGAGCATTTTGAAAGGGGAGTTTGAAAGACTTTGAGTGCTTTTGTAGACTACAAAAAATGTTTAAAAGTCTACTGGGTCACTGACTGCTGCAGTTGTTCAGTCTGTGCAGCTTAAGGGAGTTATTTGGAGTTTTATTTGAATCAGGCCAATCAGAGCTGGTGGCTGAAGCTGGTGCCATTTTCAAATTCGGCAATGGGAGTTTGTAGCAGTCTCCAGTGATCAAGGGAATGAGGAAGAGACAGTGTATGCATATTTAACTTTCAAAGTTTTCCCCCCTAGTACCTACCCTGCACTGGTAATTTAAAGAGGGATTTCTAGTGTTTCTGGATTTAAAAAAAAAGTCTGGCAGAAAGAGGAGAACTAGGGAAAAGGGAAGGGACAGTGACATTATCTGAATTTTGCAACATTCTTCCCCACAGCCCCTGCCCAACAATGAGCTTTTTGAAGGGGGAATTTGAGAAACTCTGAGTGCTTTTGTGGACTAAAAAAAAAATATTTAGAAGTCTACTGGGTCCCCGATGGCTGCAATTGTTCAGTTCATACAGCTCAGGGGAGTTGTTTGATCCACTCACCCTCCGCCACCCCCTTACATTCTTAAATGCTCAGCTGAACTGGGAGGAGCAAGTAGGCACTGCACATAGGTTTTCCTTTTTTTGTAATTAGGATCATTAGTATAATTCAAAGGGGGACCAAAAATGGTAAAATACAAATTTCTAGTTAAGGTTCTAGTACTAGTTTGAGTTAGGCTGTGCATTAAAGTATGTGGTAAAATTTACACATTGGGGATTTGGGAAAAGTTAATGTTATTCTTTTCTAGGATGTGTAAATTGATTTTGGTTGCTTTGGCAAACTGTAAATGTGCAGAAAGATCTACGAATAGTTTTTGGAAGTGTGTATATTAGAAATTACATACGATTATCGAGGAGGAGTGTCTGTGTAGATGTAAATCCTACTTTGACATTTTCAAGCAGTTCTTTGATATTTTCAAGCCTGTTAAGCACTCGCAAGTAACTCTTTTAAGTGTTTTAGGGAGGAGGACTGGAGAGTTTTTTTAAGGAAAATTTCCACTTCAAGGGGAACTGTCATCAACAGGATTTCTTAATGTATGAAAGACCATAAACAGTTAATTTGAGTGAGCCATTGTGTTTGTGAGTCTTTGCAGTCCCAAGTTATTCATATGTAAATCCGCCTGTAATTAAGTGCTGGGGGAAACCATATGCTTTAGGATTCTGACAAGAAATGATGTCACTGAGTATCTTGGCCCTCCATTGTCTGTTGGTTAAATAGGAAATTGCCTGTTTTATTAAGTGTGTTTAAAGGTGTTAATTACAACATTTTCCACATTTATAATACTTGTTTTGTATGTGCATTGAAACTAGTGAGTTATCATAATTACATTTCGAACTGTTAGTAAAATTAATCCATCTTTAGGGTTTCTGTAACCTCTAGGCTATACTGCCAGCTGATCATCAAAAACTACACATCTCAAAGCTGGCTCTATGGTGCCAACATGTATTAGAGTCCCATATCAGGATTTCTAAATCCTGTCTGTGTTCATGTGGGTACAGATTTATGGGGATGCCACAGCAACAACATTTCCAGTCCCTCTCTTACAGCCTTTTCTCTTGCAATTATGGGTGTGAACTCAGGTTTACAAGATGAAAATGTGGCTATCTACCTGCTGGCCTGGCATAATGGGGCCAGCCTTGAGATGTAAAGTTTTTGATTATCAGCTGTCAGTACAGTCTAGAGGTCAAAGCAAAGAGCTAGGAACAAGCTTCATTCATCCAGCAGAATGGGTTTTGATTCCAGCATACTCTACTTGTATATTGTGTGACCAGAGCAAGTTGCTTAACCTCCCTGTGTTCCCAAAATGCACCTAGAAACAAGCTGTAGCTGTGTGCCTTTCCTGGACAAAGACAGTAAAAACAATCTAAGCATATGTTATGATTCTGAAAATATTATGCTCTTTCTATCCAGATTTGACTTGAAAAAAAAAATAGGACACCATTAGTTATTAATTGCAAAAACACATTTATTTTTATTTATTAAGCTTTTGTTGACCGGGTAAGTGCACTAGACAAATCTTGCCTATTTTCAGGCATGACCCGGGGAGGGGAATCCAGATGAATGTGAACTGACCTTGAACCAGATTAAGCTGTTGCACATAGATGGACAACACAGTTAAAACATGCATAACTTGAAATGCATTATTAAAAAAGTATTTTACTTCTTTTGATGAAGTTAAAAGTATAACAGTTTCTTACTGAGATGCTTTGAATGGAATGGGATTTTTTACCATAAAGGAAAAAAATCAAAATGGTGATAATGCCACCCATACCCTTCAAGCGTATCTTACACTTCACAGCTAAGTTGATGGACTGCAACTTCCCAGAATGCCATTCCCAATGTAATGTAAAAAAAGAAAGAAAGAAAAAAGGGAGAGACAGGCTGTGTGTGTGTGTGTGTGTATGTGTGTGTATCTCTGACAGAAGTGCTGCACTAACTGAACTGAGCTGAAAAGGAAAAGAAATATCACCACTAATTAAATGAACTAATATACTGTATGGGTGGGTGGGTGTAAAAACCAGAATTTTGCACACACCCTCAGCGTGGGATGCTTTTATAAACCACTCAGACTTTGCCATTGGGGTTTATGTTGCATTCCACACCTCGGGTGTGTATAAAATTATGGTTACATACACACCAATATATTATTATATATTTTAATAATGCAGTTCAGATTATGCTTTTTTTAAACAATGTTGTCCATCCATGTACTTTTGCAATTAATAAACAATTAATAGTGTCCTATTGTTTTTCTTTTCAATTCAAATCTGAATAGAAAGGGCATATTTTCAGAATCATAACACATGCTTAGATTGTTTTTACTGTCTTTGTCCAGGAAAGGTACACAGCTACAGCTTGTTTCTGTGCATGTTTTGGGAGCACAGGGAGGTTAAGTGACTTGCTCTGGTCACACAATACAAAGTAGAGCATGTTTGAATTAAACCCCATTCTGCTGGATGAATGAAGCTTGTTCACAGCTCTTTGCTTTAACCTCTAGGTTGTACTGTCAGCTGTTAATCAAAAAGTACACATTTCTAGGCTGGCCCCATGATGCCAGACCAGTAGGTACGTACTGTCATTTGCATCTTGTAAACCTGAGTTCACACCTAAAATTGTAAGAAACAAGGATGTAAGAGAGGAAATGGAAAAAGACAGAAGTTAGTGCTATGGCAGCCCCAGAAATCTGCACTGACATGAACACAGACAGGGTGTAGAAATCCTGATATGGAATCCCAATATCTGTTGGCACCACAGAGCAAGCCTTGAGATGTGTAGTTTTTAATTATCAGCTGGCAGTATAGCCTAGAGGTTAAATCAATCCTAAAGATGGATTATTTTTACTAACAGTGTGAAATGTAAGGGTGATAACTCAGCAATTTCAATGCACATACAAAACAAATATTATAAATGTAGAAAGTGTTGTAATAACACCTTAAAACACACTTAATAAAACAGATGATTTCCTATTTAACCTACAGTCAATGGAGGGTCAAGATTCTTGGTGACATTTCCCATCAGGAGCTAAACACATATGGCTGCCCCTAGCCCTTAATTACAGACTGATTTACATATGAATAACTCTGGACTGCAAAGACTCACAGGTAAACACAATGGCTCACTCAAATTAGCTTTTTATGGTCTTTCAGACATTAAGAAACCCTGTTGATGACAGTCTTCTTGAAAGATCAACAGCAAATAGTGTATGGTGTTACCTGAGCATGCAGTTGAAAATGGAGCTGCCTGAGTCACTGTATGTGTATGTCAGCTTTTAAATCATGTTCATGTGGCCTTTTAACAAATGGAAAATGTTTTAGTTTAGTAGTTTAGTGCATAATACAAATGACATGCAGTTACATTTAATCCGTTTGGATGGGCTAAGCTAGCTGTCTTCATTCACTCTCCTGTCAGAGTGGCTATAAATTGCGCTGACAGTGTCAGTTTGGCAAAGTTAGTTTTTGGTGGGTACAGCCTCGGTACTTCAGAATCAGCAATATAATACATTTTACAATGATTTCTGAAGATAATGGAAGATCGCCGTATATTTCTGTTCCCAGTACAATTAAGCTGTACTCATTTGAGTCTGTTTCTCCCAGCTCTGCTCAAGTGGAGTCCTCATCCAATAGTAGTTCATCTGCGGAGGAGGAGAGCTTGTCTGTGACTAGTAATTTGCCTTTGATCTGGTGATGACAAGTCTCCTTTTTTTCCCCATATGTCTCTGTGACTGAAATGCTGCATAGTGTCAGGGTCTGATGTGTTTGCCATGTTGTTTTATTCATTGTCCTAGAGAATTTTTTTTTTAATTTATTTATGTATTTATTTACTTTTAATGTTGTAATTCCATTGTTTTGTAAACTCATAATTTTTTTTATTTGTGTCTTTTGTCTCCTGCTACAAAAATGGGATGTACTGATTTAATGTAGTGACACTGTAAACCCATTACTTCTTTTGTGGTGGCTAGTGGTCTGAGTGACGTTCGCTGTATGCATCTGTGTAAAGATTTTGGCAATTGGAAATTTTGTTTTATGTTTTCTACAGCCTAGGATCTCAGCCTGACATTGCTGCTTGGCAGATGACAACGGTTCTAACTCCAACTGATAACTGCACAACCTTACTTGAAATGAATTGGAAAAAATAAAGAAAAACAAAAAGAAACAAACATGAAAGTTTGATGTAAAAAAAAAAGCTCTAATGATTCCTGTACAAATGAGGGAAAGCTTCTCTATGTTATGTGGCAGTGTTACATCCATCTAGAGTTTTCCGATCATGTCCAGTATGAAATGTATTCTTGACCTTGCAGTCTCATGCATGCTAAATGTTTCCTGAAAAATTCCTCTCTGTCTAATACAGGTGTATATTTGTTTGGTGTGTCAATCACAAAGTGAACTACTGATTAATTTCAGATAAAAATAAAGGAATGTCAAGTTATGGAAAGCTGTTCCCGAAATGGCAGTAGTGTGTGTGTGTGTGTGTGTGTGTGTGTGTGTGTGTGTGAGAGAGAGATAGAAAGAGACATTATTTATTGTTTATTTTTCTAGTGGCTACGTACTTCCTCATTTTTTTTTCTTGAATTTCTCATTGTGCAAAACGGTTATTTATTCTCCTGCTTTACCCTATGCCCACTAAATAACTGTTATTTTCCTGGACTGTGATCGTAGGCAAGCAAGTCACGACTGTGACCTCATTATCTGCAATCTAAATTTTTGGGTGGGGATATGTTATTGATTATTATTGTAATCATGTATTTTGAAGAGTAAATAAGGGCTTCTGCCAGTAAGCATATTGGACTTCAGTCTTTACCTACTCCATGTCATCTGGTGCTCCCTTTGAGAGCTGTAGTCACTATGTCTGCTTATGTCCATACTTTCAATTTGATGTTTTGCATGTCTGTTCTCTGTTTATGCCTATGTCCTCACACTTTGCTTTTTTTGAATTTGCTCATCCTCCTGTAAAATAAAATAAAATAGCTACACACACAGAGAGACAGGATACAACACAATATACTACAATGTCAATAACAAACAAACAAGATGACCACAACAAGGAAAAAATCTCACTAATAGTGCCATTCATTCAATGTCGCTCACATCAGAAGATAAATACTTACTAACACAGTGAAACACATATGCCTACAGATACAAAAAAAAGATACTGTCACATAACAAATGTTCACAGACTTTAGCATACTTGGCTACTACAGTTTAACAGCAAACTAATGAATCCTCTGTTTACTCCAACTGCCGTTGACAAAACTTCTATGTCAGGCACTCAAGAGCTAACAACAGCTGCACATGCCAGCTGTGAGCACCGGCAGACAGGTGCAGGCTCATGAATCATGACAACAAATTATGCCATTTTGAACCTGTGGTTCTTGGAGACATATAGAAAAAAGGACACCGTGCTTACTATAAATCACAACATGCCAATGTCACATAAACCAATCAGAGTGAATGTTTTTTATAAAAGGACAATCCGTCAGAAACATGAACACTAGGAAAGACCACTGAATCAAGAGTAGTCATGGTGAGCAAACATTTGCCATTGATCTTTAAAAGGGTGGTTTGGGGGTGCATTAAGTCTGCTATAAAAAGTACACACCTGATGAGACTGGAAAATGGCATTGTAATGCGACATATAGGTATAGTATATTCAGTTTGGGGTATTACTGTCATACACTTTTATAGCTGAGTATTGCAAGTTGATGAGAGTCTAATTTAGATATCTCAATCTGTTAGTAAGAGCAAGACACTTGTAGGGGTCTAAGTGGCTAATTTTAGAATACTGCAAGTGGGTTAAGTTGGGAATTTATACTACTATAAGTGATCATAGTCAGGACAGTAGATAGGGATATCATGCAATTTGAAGAGGGTTATCTGTGAAATGGCGGTGAGTGGGGGGGCTAGACAGCATCATGTAGGGTGGGGTGACTAGACTGATGTTAGTAGGGGATGATGGAAAAAGGACTTGACAGGGGGTTCTGGTGGGGTTGTGGGGTGCAATAGCTGTGGTGCTGCAGTGTATATGTCTATGCTATGGAGGCTGGAATTTCTTCCAATTTGTAGAAGGTTATCTCTACTTGAGGTGGGATCACTGGGCTGTGGAAGGAACTGGAAATGCAGAAAATAGGAAGGGGGATGGATGAGAGGAATAGACTTGGGATTATTAATATAGGGAGGAAGGATGGATGGGTGTATGGTGAGAGGTCAGGTAGGAGGTGCTCACAGGGATGGAAATACTTCATGGTATTGGAGAGTGGTGGGAGGAATGAGATGGGTAATATGGTTTGTGGGGAGAAGGAGGAGGTTGGACAGAGGGAAACAAAGTATGATTATGGATGAAGGGATTGGAGAAATGGGAGTTGGCAGGTGATGGGGAGAAGAGAGCATGTGAGGAAGGGAATGTGAAGAAGCAGGGGGAATGAGGAGTCAAGGCAGGGGGGTACAAGGGATGGGTACAGTCAGAGAGATTGGAAAGGGTGCCAGGAGAAAGAGGGGGTACAGCAGGAGAGAATATGGAATGGGAATGGCAGTAAGGCTTTAGGCAGAGTGGAAAATAAGTATGCACCCTTAGGTAGTCTGCAAGATGTGGAAAAACAGGAGGAGGAATTGGGAGTAAGAATACATGATTTGAGGCAAGGGGGATTGATGGGCACAGGAGGTGAAGGTGCAGTAAATGCTGAAGATTCAGTGATATCAAGGAAAGACAAGGATAGGAGTACAAGGTAAAGGAAGGTGAGGGACATAATAAAAGTTGGAGGGATAGTGAGAGGGATTTGGTGGTAAATAAACCTGCAGTAGGGGGTGCTTTACTGGGAATATCAGGTAAGGAGGAGGTGGTTATAGCAGCTACGGTAGAGGGCGACTATAGTACTTACAGTGGAGATGCGATGTATTCAAGGGGAGTGGAGGTAATGCTAGAAAGATAAAAACTGGAGGACAGGGAGTTTTGGGGAAGTACACAAAGGGGGAATCAATGATTGGTCAGGAGGAAGGGGATGGTAGTGTCATCATTTTTGGAGACTCCATTATTAAGGATATCAGGTTGGGGGGTAATAGGAGCAGGAGGAAATCTGTCTGGATGAAGTGCATGCCAGGCACGTCAGCGCACAAAGCGAAGCACATCAATCTGCCAGGGGATGGGGGAAAGCCTCATTTGGTAGTGCATCTAGAAACAAATGACTTAGCAGAGAACAGTCTTATGGAGGTAAAGACAATGTTTAAGGAGTTGGCAAGAGAGTATGGAATTGTAGAAAGGCCAATTGCCTTCTCAAAGATTCTGCTTGTTCTTAAGGCTAGCTTATATGGTAAACAGAAAATTAGGGAATTTAATGAATGGTTGATGGGGTGGTGTGATTCCATGGGATCTGGGGTAGCAAGAAATTGGGGGGAGATATGGGCAAAAAACAGCTTGTATGCCTCAGGCAGATTGCACCTCAGTAATGAGGGGACAGTAGTTCTGAAACAGATGTTTGAGCAGTTTCTGGTGTCTAATTTTGGTTTAAACTTATGGGGGGGCATTACACTATGCAACAATGAGGGCTAGGATCAATGGAGGGCCATTGCCTACCCCACTAGGAGGTATTATAGAGCACAGGGAGAATACAAAGGGGAGGTGTGATGATGGGATTAGTGAAAAGAGGGTTCATAGAAAAGGATGGGTGGTAGTCTCCATGAATGTGAAGAGACTAGGAAACAAGATACCAGAGCTTCAAGCACATATGGCAGAAGGGGAGGTCAACATTGCCACCATCACTGAAACAAGGGTAATCAGAATAGGTATTGGGACATAATAATACCAGGCTTTAAGTTGTATAGAAGGGATAGGGAAAAGGGCAAGGGAGGAAGGCTGTATACATAAGGTAAGTGATAGAATGTAATAGTGAAGAAAGGGGGGATGGAAATATGGAAAGCTTGTGGGTTACTTTAAAGAACTCTAAAACCAAGAGGGTCAAGCTAGGGGTAGTGTATATAGACCTCCATCACAGTCGGAAGAGAGGGATGAGGGGTTGGTGGTTGGTGATTTTATTTGTTTTAATCTGTTTTAAGGCTTGTACAGTGCTTTAGATATTGCACTTACAAATAAAGATTATTATTATTGTATTATTAGAAGGGGCACCTCAGTGGTTGTTGATGATTTCAACCTACTGGGTGCAGATTGGGCCACCATGTCATCAGCTTGCAGCAGGAAGCAAGTTATTCTGGATGCTTTTCAGGATAAGTTCCTGACCCAACTGATAAGGGAACCAACGAGAGAAGGGAATATATTGGATCTTGTTTTGTCAAATGGGGAACAGGTAAGGGAAGTGCTGGTGGATGCCCCCATAGCAGGGAGTGACCATAGTACGGTATGGTTCACTCTTGAGTTGGACAGAGGAAGCAAGTATAACCACCAAAGTCATTGATTTTAATAGGGTTGACTTCACTAGGATGGCTGCAGTGTTAGGGAGGCAGGTTTCTAATATAACACCTGAGATGGACACCACTCAGAAATGGAACATCTTAAAGCCGGGGCTCATCAAGGCCATGAGCTTCTGCAGTAAATGGAGAAGTAAGAAAGCCTGGGCAAGTAAGCCAAGCTGGTGGACCAGGGAAGTACAGATGAAGGTGATGGAAAAAAGGGAGGCCTTTAAAACCTTTAAGAGGACCAACAAAGTTATAGATAAAGAGGATTACATTAGGAGTTCCAGTGAGGTGAACAGGGTGGTGAGGGCAGCAAAGGCTGAAAAGGAAATTAATCTTGCACATGGGATTAAGCAGGGCAAAAAGGGGTTCTTCAAATATATCAGAAAGAGAAGGTAGTGCAGTGAACAGATCTCCAAAATTAAAACAGATGAGGGATGGGTGGATAAGGGGCAGGAGCAGGCTAAGGTATTAAATGAAAACTTCTGTTCAGCTTTTACAAGTGAGAGGGGGTTATCTAGCCAACAGGGTATAGACAGGATGGAAATGTATGAGGGAGCAAGGATGAGAGATGAGGGGATCCATAGTCAGAGTGCTAGAGGGGCTAAAGGCTCTAAGGATGGATACGTCACTGGGACTGGATGGTATTCACCCGAGGATCCTAAATGAACTTGCAGAGGTACTGGATGAGCCTATGGCAGGCATTTTCAACACTTCCCTTCAATCAGGATGTGTGCCCCATGATTGGGGGGTGTCACATGTGGTACCATGAGGGGATCTTGGGATGAACCAGGGAACTATAGGCTGATTCGTTTCATGTCGGTTGTGGGTAAACTAATGGAGATTATCCAGAAGGAGAAAATACAGGAATACTTGGAGGGAAATGGTCTCCTAGATGATTGGCAGCACGGGTTCACACATGGAAGGTCTTGTCATACCAACCTTGTTGACTTCTATGAATGGGTGTCTAGGGCCCTGTATGAAGGCAAGGTGGTGTATGTTGTGTACTTGACTTCAGCAAGGCCTTTGACTCTGTGCCACAGAGGGCACTGTTAGGTAAGCTGAAGGCTCTGGGGATAGGGGGATAAGGTGGTTAAATGGATTGGAAGCTGGCTAGAAAATAAACAGCAAAGGGTGGTGGTAAGGGGGGAAACATCTTCACCTAAGGCAATCATCAGTGGGGTACCACAGGGCTCGGTGCTGGGACCAATGTTATTCAACAGCTACATAGCAGATATGGCAGAGGGTGTTCAGGGTAGGGTAAGCATGTTTGCTGATGACACCAAACTGGGGGAAGTGGTGGATGGGGTGGAGGGGGGTGCTTCTGGGGGACCTAGAAACATTGGCGAGATGGTCATACACCTGGCAGTTGGGTGTCAATGAAAACAAGTGTAGTATTATGCACTTTATGAGTAGGACTCCTGGGATCAGTTATCAACTAGGAGGAATGCAGTTAGCAGTATCCGCTGAGGAAAATATATAGGTGTGCTGGTCACAGGCCATACGAACCATTCTGCACAATGTCGAAAAGTGGCAGCAAAAGCCAATAAGATGCTGGGGTGTATAGTAAGGGGAATCACATCAAGGAGTGAGAAGGTGATCATGCCACTCTATAGGGCATTGGTGAGGCCTCACTTGGAGTACTGTGTGTAGTTTTGGAGACCATTTTTAAAAAGGAACATCAGACTGCTGGAGGGAGTGCAATGGAGAGCAACCAAAATGCTCAGTGGGATGAAGGAAAAGCCCTATGAGGATAGGTTAAGATCACTTAATATGTATTCGCTGGAGGATAGAAGGGATAGGGGAGATATGACTGAGACATTCAAATACCTGAAGGCCATTAATTGGGTTAGTCAGGATGGCCTGTTCAAATACAAAAGAGAAGGAATCACAAGGAGGCATAGCATGAAGTTGGAAGGGGGGGTTCAGAAGGGAGATGAGAAGGCATTTTATTTTTTGATGTATTATTTCTTCCGAGCTCCCAGCTTCTGCCATCAGTTGTCCCCCAGCGCACCCTCCCCCAAAGGTTAGACCCCCTCCCTTGTGCACTCCACGACTTACCCTTCATGGCAGGGTGGTGGGGAGAGACACAACCCACCCCAAATGGATCCATGCCAGGGAGGTGCCTTCTCAGAGGTGGCATGCTGCAGGGACCACTCATCCAGCTGGATTTTTTTCCACTTTTCTCCTCTTGTGAAGAGGCAGGACGTGCAACGACACCTGCAGTGACAGCGCGCACGCTACCGCACACACTCTCACCAAGCATCTGCCTGTCTCTTCCCCTTCAGCTGTAGCATCAGCACGCTGCCCCCCAGCAGCCGCTAGGAGCCAGTGGAGCGTCGATAGCTAGTGTCCCCCCAACCCGGAGAAGGAGAGCAGTTCAACGGATGCTCGATCCTTCTCCTCCCCACCAACCCCCGATGACCCGTGCTCATTCCCGAACAAGGGTTGCCGGCACGGCTTGAGGTAAGGCGTCCAGCGCCTCAGCCCTCAATGCCACCGGGCCGGTGAGAAGGCATTTTATAACAGAGAGAGTGGTGACAGCATGGAATGCTTTGTCTGAGGAACTGGTTGTGCAAACATAAGTTGGGGGGATTTAATGGAGGATGGGACAGACTGATTGGCAAAATCAGAATGGGGAAGGGGGGACGAAAAGGGTAAAGCAACTGGAGCAATTAGGGAGGAGGGTGAGAAGGGTGATGGTGGGGAGCTACATAGTTAAGTGTAAAGAAGATGGAGAAATTAGTGGGGAGGGAAATGAGGGGGATGAGGGGGGCAGCATCAGTGACCAGAACTGAGAGCTGCACATTCGAACAGACAAGGTAGACCGCTAGTCCTTTATCTGCTTGCTTCATCATATGTTCATACGTACCTACAGTAGGTCTTTCTCTTCTGTAACAGATCTCAATTCCACACTGCTGAGTCTGTATGTTGATCTGATATTTCTGCTACCCACATATATACCTACACTAAGTGGGACTGAACATCATATACAATTTTGTGGCCCATATGGCAACTATATACAAGTCAGTCTGGATACTTTTGGTTTCAACAATGTTGCTGCTAGCTCTACCCCCTATCTTGGTGTTGTCTGCAAACTTGTTAACTACAGTATACTATGCAGGTCCTGATGAATAGCCCCAATATAAATGTTAAATAATAGGGGACCAAACTCTGAGCTCTGAGGGACACCCCACTCGTCACTCTTAGTGGATCTGATATACAACCATTGACCCTAACCCTTTGGGTTCTGTCCTTCAACCAATCATCTATCCATCTAACCACACTCATCAATTTGCAGATTACTTAATTTTACTATTAGTTTGTCATGTGGCACCATATCAAATGCTTTACTGAAATCAAGATAAATAACATCACAGGCAACATTGTGTTCTAGAAGGTCACTTAGAGATTTGCTAAAAGAAACAATGTTGGTCACACCTAAGCATCTTCATGTGAAGCCATGTTGAGACTTGTCATACAGGCTATGACTGTTAACATGGACTTCTTGGTTATAACATGGTCTTCTTGGTTATACTGCCCTTGTATAGGTCACTGGAAAGGTAACATCCAGAGTATGCATTCTGTACTGGTGCCCACACCTCAAAAAGGACATTAACCTGCTGGAGAAGGTCCAGAGGAGGGCTACAAAGATGATAGCAGATCAGCAGGGTAAGAAATATGAGGAGACATAGAGGGTGCTGAACATGCATCCCTAGCAGACAGGAGAGATAGAGGGGACATGATTGGGACCTTCAAGTACCTGAAAGGGATATATAAGGTTGCTAAGAAGAGTCTCTCTAAGCTGAGTTGCAACCATAACACAAGGGGGCACAATCTTAAGCTGAAGGGTGTGAGGTTTAGGAGGGAGGTCAGGAAGCACTTCTTCACAGAGAGGGTAGTGGACAGTTGGAATGTATTGCCGGAAGAGGTCATCTTATTGAAGACAGTGGGAAGCTTTAACAGATGCTGGAATAAACATGGGGGAAGGTAAGGATCATGGGTAGGGAGGATGGGAGGAGTGAGGAGGGAGGGCAATTACAGTAGCTAAAGATGTGGACCCTGCAATATGAGCAGATATGATAGACCAAATGGCCCCTTTCTACTGGCTTCTTCATATGTTTGTATGTTCTATATGCCCTATTAGCAATTTTTCCATTATTTTACCCAGAATGGATCTCAGGCTAATCGGTCTATAATTGTTGATATCTTGCCTTGATCCTTTTTCAAAAAGCAGGGAGACTAATAAACCTTCCTTCCAGTCTTTTGGCACTCTACTGGTAGACAGTGATGAGAAAAATATGGCACTAACTGGCCCAGAGATAATATGAGCTAAATTTTTATTAAGTGTAGGATGGGTGTTATCGGTTCCAGGTGATTTGTAAGGATATACCCTAAGTACTTCTCTCATTACAGTGTCAGGTGAGAACAATATAGGGACCAGGTTCAAGTTAAAACTAGCATTGTGCACTGATGTCACAGTAGTTTGCTGTGCTACTAATTTACTGAATGATGTTGCAAAGAAATTATTAAATTCAGATGCTAACTCCACAGGTTTATCTATTAAAATGCCATTTACATCTAACGGCCCCATCACTGTTTTTCTGCCCTTGAGGGAATTAATGCATCCACAAAATGTCTTAGGGTTTAGTTTATCATTTGCCACAGATAATTCATGTTTTTGTTTACTTTTCTTCATCACAGACATACAGGATTTCAGGTTTGTTTTGTATTCTTTAAACTTTATTTCAAATGTGTCTGCTTTATATGCTCCATATGATGTTTTTTGTTTTTTGATTTTCCTTTTAATATCTTCTGTTAACCATATGGATTTAGTTTTACCATTTTTCAGTCTAACCCGATTGGGTACCCATTTCTCTTGTAATTCTAATGATTTGTTCTTAAACATGTTCCACTTTGTTTCAACAGATTTATTAGAGAATACTTTCCACATCCAAGTTGTTAACTCTTCTCTCATGGCTCTAAAGTTTGCCCTCCTGAAATAAGGGTAAATTAAGCTATGCACTATATTAACAGGTTGTTAGTGTATTTTTACTTGGATCATGCAATGATCGCTGTTACTCAAAGGCTCTTGTAACCTACATTGTATCGTCCTGTTCTTGATAGTTGTTAGCACTAGATCAAGATTGTCATTTCCTCTTGTTGATTCTAATATTAGTTCCTCAAGTTCACAGTCATTCTTTATGTCCAGCTATGCTGCCACTAAGACTGTTTGCTGTCTTTGATTCCCAGTCAATAGATGAGAAATTGAAATTACCCAGAATTATCACATCTTTATTCGAGGAACACATATTTTCAACTGTGTGTAAAGGTTTAGTTGTGTAGTTGTGATAGGAATTTGGTGGCCTATAGCATGTCTCAATAATCAACAATCTCGGTTTCCTTTCAATTTCTATGCAGGTATTTTTGAAATTTATACCATCTTCAGTTGTAGGTGTTGCAATAAGTTTGTTTTTTCAATAACATATTTACATATATGGCAACTCCCCCACTTTCTGTCCTTCCAATTTAATTTATGTAAATTGAAGCCATCTATCTGTTGCCCCCAGTCATTAGTGTTCTCCACCAGGCATCAGTAACTGATTTAATATCATAGTGGTTTTCTAAATGCGCTGTCATCAGTAGTCCCATTTTCTTATTCAGATGTCTGGCATTCAGGGATAAGATATTTAAATTAGCTCTATGTGACCTGTATGGATGTTTATTGTTAAGAACAGCTGGTTGAGAAAGACTGCTAGTTGTGTTAGGCACCACAGTGCTGCTTGATAAATACCCTCGCCCAGCATTTATCAGTTTAAATTATGTTTGATTGCAGTCAGACTTGTATTGCCTAAAACCACTGTCCCTCTTCTGCTCAGATGTAGTCTGTCTTTTCTTTTTTTTTAACTTTTCTCTTAATACTCCCCCCAGCCATTGCCACTCCTCTCTTTGAGAGTTGCTTATGCCTTGTACGTCCCCGCTTTCCTACCTGACCAGTCCAAGTGGTCTCATCCCCCATGGAGCCTTGGTTTACCCCCCAGGTGGGGTCGAGGTGGGGCCCTTACCCCATCTTTCCTTGTCTCGTCAGGATGCCAGTTCGGTGGCAGGTATTGGGGATCGGGGCTAGCGCTTCATCTACTGGAGATGCTGTGACCATTTTCCCTGTTTTTCTGTGGATGTCACCTGATCCCTGATGTCAAGGCGCTTAGTGCCGACACCTGCGACATCCACCCCTTGCTGCATCTCAGCATGTGCTATGCCTCAGACCTCGATCTGGGGCCAGTCTTGCACCGGGATGTCGACCCTCCCTCCCTCCTTGAGAAGATGAGCTGTCCTTGGGACACTCAAGCCTTCTCCCCCAGCCAGCCCTCCAGCTATCCTGGGCTCATTCTTGAATCCAGGTCACTGACGTCGCAAGCAGAAATCCAACCACTGAGCCAGGGGCCGACAGTCCATCTTTTCTAAACAAGTTCCTTTGATTATTAAATGATTACCACTGTCTAATGAACTTAAAGAGGAAAATTTCCAGTCCGTTTGACAATCATGCATAAATCTCCAATTCTTGCAGTGATTCTTGTTTTGTATTTCAGTAATGTCCTCTGCAGTTAGTTTCTGCATTCTGACCTGCTAAAAACTGCAGGTGTACTAGAGCTGCTGCAGCAAGACTGTTGTTGATGTAGACCCAGGGCTATCCTGGTGATGTCACTGTATGAAAAAGAGTGACTTACACTGTACAGTACAATGAATCTGCAACTGTTTTGCCAGGGAAAACTCCCATGACCTGGTGCACATACAATGCTTAGCATTGCTTGCCCTTCCCCAAGACACTCTGTTATCAATGCAATTAGTATGACTACACCCAATTCCTTGTCTGTATGTCATTTACTAAAAGTAATTTTTCACATGTATCAGTAGAAAAGCATTGGGAATGAAAGACTGTGGAGTTACTGTCAGCTGAGACACATCCCTGGCAGTTGATTGCCTCATTGCAGTTGATTGCCTAATGCAGTTCATTGCATCATTGCAGCCAATTGCAGTGTCAAGGCCTCATCTATTAGTAGTGCCTTTGTACCTTTGTAATCTGAACTCAGTAATGCCTCCTTATCAGACACTGATAAGGAAGCATTGTCTTCTGACCATCCCTTTTGAAATGATTCAATGTCCAGACATGTTTTGGGTACGTGAAAGACAATTTGATTTACTCACACCACTAAAATAACATTACATGTAACTTACAGATATTTCATCAACATAACAGTTTGTTTTACTTTATTGTCCATGAACTTTTTCCCAATTCAATTTTGCATTGAATTCTGCAGCTGGTCCAGTTCTTCATCTTTTCCGTTCCTTCTCTCTTGGGCTCCAGATGCATCATCTGACCCCCCACCACCATCAACCAATACTCCCTATACTTTACTTATGCTAGATCCAGATGCCACAGACCAGACCTCTAACTTTTCTATAACCACCCCCTTCTAATCACATCCAAGTACACTGCCCCCGGCCCATGTAATCTCCACCCCTCCCCCAACCAACCCCCCTTAAGCCCTCTATGACCTTCCCCCGAATTCCTTTCAATTAGTCCCCACCTCCAGATTGCATTGGATGGTGGGGCTTCCCCCCCCTTGCGGGGTCACTTAGCCACTCCTCAACCTAGCCACAGCCAGCTGCTAGAATGGTAACAAAAAGCAAGCTATCCCCCTGTCCAAGAGATGGTCCTGGTCCCCCCTATACAAATTTGGTTTATCGAAAGTTATCTCTTTATGTGAGGTGTAGCTCCCTCCTAGCACCCTCATAAAACCAGCCATCCATCTGTTTAGCCTCTTGAGGGTCCTTTCAATGACCCCAATGCCTAATGCATGTCGCCACATCCACCGGAATATAATTTCCGACCACACCACCTCAACCCTTGGCCATCAGTTGTTTATGGTCCACAAATCAGCCTTAACCATCTGCAACAAAGCCCCCCATGGTGTCATTCCCAAGTCATTCCCCAAAGGTGGATAACTATGATATCTGATATACCCCAAGCAAGTCTGAGTTCTTTTAATAAAGGAAGCTGCTTGGCCCAACGCATAGCCCAGACCCCTTTCCAGTGGACCTAAGGGCTTCAGAGTCCTTTCATGTAGTCCCTGCTCCCTTGGCCAATTGCTGCATGTCTCTCAGCCCAGTATATGTAGGAATGCTGACACAAGGAAACACATGAACACAGTCATTTCAGGGTCTGACATAACGCTTGTAACAGGTGGAACACCATATACCTAGCTCTTTGATTTCCTCTACCGGTCCCCCCTCCCAGGCCAGAGCAGAGACATCCCCTATCCTGAATGAATGAGTGGCAAATTGTGCCAGGTCGTACCCTTTAAATGCCAATGCCCTTTTCAGGACTCCTCCCACCTGGTAACAAGTTACCAGCCCACTACTGCATGTCGAAATGAAGGGCCCACTCCTGTGGGGCGGATGGCCCGGTAGTTCTCCATGGCCCTTACCGCACATGCCTCATCCCCCCCACCATTTGTTTTAACTGTACCTGAGCCCCAGGTCCCATCTGCTCGGTTTTCAAATGTCGCAAACAAATGCATAGACTCTCCCCAGTGAACTTTACGTCACCCAGCTGCAGACTTCTCTCAATATCTCCTTTGTTTTTGGCAACCACCTTCCTCACCCAGAAGGCCCCTTTGTACATTAGGGTATAAACCACCTGAAAAAGGCAGGCCTCATTAACTGAATTGCAAATGACACCCAAAGCCCCAGGACTGCAGCTAAGATGTCCGGCGTAATGGGTCTATGGAAGTCTGCCTGCAGGGCCTGCCCTTTTTGCCACCCTAAAAGCATGCGTCATCTACTGGTGTTCAGCTCAGGCCATCCACTGGCTAATTGTACTGCCATGGTTGAATGCGCCACCCCCTTCTCCCACCTATCCACCATGAACCTTCTTATCTGCTCTTTGGTGATGGGAAGACTTATCAACATACCCTGCTGCAACTGAAACCCTTGGAAGGCTTCCCATGCACTTTTGTAAGCCTTCAGAGTGTTGGTTGACCATGTGTTCTGGTACAACAATCGGGCTCTTCTCATCCAATTTCCCACAGCTGTCCTGGCACAGGTGTTCTCACCACTTCCACCTGTGGTGCCAGCCTCCTGATCCTGCCCAACTGCAAACATGAAAGTCTGTCAGCAATTTAGTTCTGGACCCTTTCCACATGCCTAGATCTAAATATAAGGTTCAAGTGTAGCCCCAACAGCACCATTTGTTTCATCACCTGAGTTACCATTTTCCTGGATCCCATCCATCTGTTAATGACTTCCACCACATCCTTGTTGTAGCACCAAAACAAAGACCTCTTGTTCTGCAACTCCATGCCCCACACCACTAGTGCTACCCAAATGGAGAAGATCTCTAACAAGGTCATATCGTTTAGCAGGCCCTGGCCCACCAGTTGCCAGGTGAAGCCTCAGAAATCCATCTGCCCCAGTAATATGCTCCCATGCCCAAAGTCCCAAAGATAACTGTATATAATTGGAGGGCATCACTGCCCACCCATTTGCCCCGCCAAAATATAACCATGTTGTAATCTGCTCAAAAGGTGTCCCATACCAAAAGGTTTTCCCTTACCCCTTTGTTAATATCCACCCAATGATGCAGCCTCTTAGCCTTCCCCATGGTATACCCCAGCTGCTGCGTAAATACCATGCCTGGACCAATTGCCTTAAAGGAAAAATTCAGATGCCCAAGTAATTGTTGTGCTAACACCAAAGGCCGCCTCCATCTGCCCAGCATCCATCCCAGCATCTCATTAAGCCACTGCAGTTTGCCCTAGGGCAACCTGAAACATTCCCCCACTGTATTTATTTCAATCCTCAAATATTTCAACATCCTGGCCAGCCCTTACATTTTTTGTCCCGCTAAAGGGATTCCGATTGTCTTGTACATAAGCCAGAAATCCTACAACATCCCCTGCACCTCCCTCTTAGTTTCCCCGATCAAGAAGAAATCATTAAGGTAGTGTGCCACCCTTCTGTGGTCATACCTGTGCACAAACACCCACTGTACCCATGTACTAAATGTCTAAAAAGTGGAGCATGCCACTGAGCACCCCCATCGGCATGGCCTTATCAAAATAAATCCCCCCATCGAACTGGAAACCCAGCAAATCCCAGTCCTCAGGACATACCAGCAGCAGCCTAAAGGTGGACTCAGTGTCCATTTTGGCTAACCAGGCCCCTTGCAGCACTCTAATTAGCCGCATCTCCGAATCCAATGATGCATAGGATATGGTGCTGTGTTTCCCGGCTAAGCCATCATTCACAGACGAACCCTCAGGATAAGACAAACGGTGAATCAGGTGGTACTTGCCCGGCTGTCTTTTGGGGACTATTCCCAGTGGGGAGATGCAGAATTGACCACATGTCTGGTTTGTGAAAGGCCCCTCCACCCTACCAGCATTTTTCTCCTTAAGGATTTTCTTGTGAACTACATAATCCCTCCCTCTGACCGAAGCCAAGTTCCTCTCCCTCGTTCCTCTCCTAAACCCTTGAAAAGCTCATGCAAAACCTGTTGTAAACCCCTCTCTCAGCATCTCCCCTTGATTCTGATCTGAGTATCCCGCTGTCCATGCTTCCACTATTTCAGCCCTGATAGGAGTCCTAGCCAAATGGAAACCCCATTTCAGACCCAGTCCCCTCAATTCTACCCATAGCTGAAATTGCACCCGCCTCTGTTCCCAAACCCCTGTCCCCTACCTCCAAATCTGCTACTTCCCCCCTTGTGCCTCTCAAAAGGGTTGTTCTTGACCACTTGTCCCCCCAGAGCACTTATTGTTCCCACTGCATTTCACTACTTGATGCTGCCCACCACATTTTGAGCAAACATGCTTCAGTTTGCAGTTGGTCCAGGTACACACAGCTCTGTTGTATACCCAGCAAGATTTGGATCCCCCCATACCACTGCCTTCTTGGTCCCCTCTGATGCCACCCCCAACTGGCTGGATAAGGTTCTGACCCATAACATGGAATGTGTACAGGCCCACCGTAGGTCGCCCCTCACAACCATCTGCTGCCAGAAGGCCTCTTCATACTCTAACCATCCATAACCTTTCTGGGCCTTATAAGTGTCCCTAATTATGGCTGTGTAGGTCAGCAGTGGAATGGCCAACTCTGGCTGCTTTTCTAGTAAAATAGCACTGTATATCACAAATTCCACCTGCCATGTGTCTAAATTTTTACCTTTGCAATTGGTTTCTTCCTCTTTATGGCTCACCACTGCCAGTGCTACTGCCATTTCTGAATTTCCTATCATTTCTTTTTGTGCACATTTTGTGGCTGTCATCTTGTCTAATAGGCCAAATATGTCCACATATTCTCCCTTTCAGATTTTGCCCTGACTAGGGGGTGGGGATGACAAGTACCATGTCTAGTGACAGGGAACTTTTTTTTCCTCACACAACAATTAATTCAACAAAAATTAATTAAAGAGCCCAGAAACTTAATTTTTCTTTAACTTTTGGATAGAAAAGGGAAAATGACCCATAGTATAATTGTAATAATCCACTCAAGGATATGGATTATGAGGAGCAATTTACCATAGCTAGCGAGAATTTGGTCATTCAACCTGCAACCTCATGGCCAAACCACACTAACTGTAGTAACTCACACCATTTCATGGTTTAGTACTTCATTACACAACATTAAGAAAAGTTCCTGGATTCTGATTTGTTAATGAATACTTGATGCAACAAGATTATCTGAACATAATTTCACAGCAAACCAAGCACAATCACTCCTATTATGAAAAATTGCTCTTTTATAATTAAATTTATTAATCAGAAGCTTAGAGACTGACAGGCTTTGAGGTTGTGCCTTTGAATCATTGGGTATAACGCTCATGTCAGTCCACCTCACCCTACCAAGTAGACACCGATAAGTGTCATGGTGTGCCTTCGGGTCTTCGGCCCTTATGCTCACCTTATTCATAAGGAAATAAGCTGATATGGGTGCAGTATGGGAGAATGGACTGAACGTTAGGGACAAAGACCCCAAGGCACACCTCAGTGCCTGTCTTTATCTGTAGGGTGGGGGTGGAATGGCATGAGCATTACGGCCGATGACCCCAAGTCACACCCTGACACCTGTCGGTCTCTACAGGGTGGGGCATTACTGATGTAAACCCTAATGACCAGTGCATTTGTTGGTATTTTCACTCCAAAATTTCAACATGGGCTTTTTGGGACTCCACCTCATGAACAGAGGCACCATCATTTCGTTACTCAATCCCAAAGGAGATTTCGCACAGCGACTGTGCCATTCAGTGCCACAGGTGCGAAAACAGATTTCAGCCAGGATTGAAAAATGACAGCTTTATTGTTCTTGAGGAGATGTGAAAAATGGCAATGTTGAAAATCTGTAGTGAAAATAAGAAAAATTGGCTAAATGATGAGCGTACATAGAAATTCTGCAATGCACACCCATAACACAATCATTTTGTGGGATTTTTTCACCAAGTTTTCAACATAAGCTTTTTGGGATCCCATCTCATGAACAGTGACACTATCATTTCAGTACTCCATCCCAAAAGTTGATGTTGCACAGTGACTGTGCCATTCTACACCACAGGTGTGAAAACATGTTTCAAACAGGATATGGAAAATGACAGCTATACTGTTCATAAGGAGGTTTGTAAAAATGGAAAGGTTGAAAATCTGGAGTGGTAATAATACAAATTGGTGAAGTTACGAGTGTGCATAGAAACTGCGCAATGAACACTCATAATATAGTCACTTTTTGGAATTATGTCATCAAATTTGCAACATGGGCTTTTTAGGACCCCACCTCATGAACAGTGGAACTGTTGTTTCATTAATCAGTCCCAAAAGGTGATACCATGTAGTGAATGCGAAATTACTTTTCAGGACTGAGAAACAAGATGATATTCACAGTGTTCATGAGGTGGGGTCCCAAGAGCACCATGTTGAAAATGTGGGACTGAAACTTCCATAAATGGCTGAGATATCAACCTAAGTTGAAATCTCCCATTGATTGTCATTATAGTGCTTACCATGATTTTCTTCAATTTGTGGTCAGCTTTTGAAGAGTGCTGACATGTTCCTGGTCCAGAGAAGATTGCAGCACCAGACTACTGGAGGTAAGTATGAGGTGAGGAGGATTCAGGGAGGTGGGGTGCGCAGAGGGTGGGGATGGGGGAGGTGGGCCAGGGGAAACGACGAGGGACCATTTTCTTTTTTACAGGTGAAGAAAAAAACATATGTCGGTGACAGGAGTCACTAATCTGCAAAGCCACGGCACAGTTTATTTAATGCTATTTATTGATGTGCTTCACCATACTTCAGCCATGCTCATTACTGTGCACTGCAAGGTGCATGTCTGGAGTCTTTGTCGCTGTGTGCCTGGTTGCGGGGGGGGGGCTGCAATCAGGGATGAAGAAACTGTCCCTGATTGGAACAACAGATTTCGTTCAAGTCCAGTGCTCTCTCTAAAAATGCCATCATCAGCATCTTCCCATTGATTAGTGGCTGAAGACATGCCCCTGAAAGCATTGGCTGGATTAGCCAAACACTGCCACACCTCTGCACTGCTGTATTAAACTCAATATGTTTCTTGTGTGCCACACCCGCAAGCAAGCACAATAAAAGAACCAGTAAACTAAATGAAATACAGAAAGCTAAATCAGTTACATAAAACCCTCAGGGCCTGGTGGCCAGGCCCCAGAATTGTAATACCTTACCTAGTGGTGCAAATAATCTGCAGAAATTGCCAAATACTGTGCTGAGATCCAAACCCAAAATTCCCAGCAGAAAGGGGGGGAAGGATCCTAAACCTGAACTTGTAAACCCCATAAGTCCCCTGGCAAGGACCCCTCCAGGCCACACCCCTGGGCCAATCCTGTAACCACTCAGGTATATACATTATTTCCCTGCACCTCTCAATCATGACATCACCAGTGCCCTCCCCTTCTTCTACCTGCCTGTCAATCATGACCTCACCAAACTCTGCCCCTCCCTCTATCCTACCTATTCTGTCATTCCCCCTTCCCATGCCCCTACCTCCTCCTCCATTTCTTCAGGGACATCATCACACAATTCTGGTTGCCTTTTATCGGTAACCCCATTTACTAAGTTCAGATTTCAAAGGTACAAAGGCAATACTAATAGATGAGGCCTTGATACTGCAACTGGCTGCAATTAGGCAATGAACTGCAATCAGGCAATCAACTGCCAGGGAGCTGTCTCAGCTGACAGCAACTCTTCAGTCTCTCATTCCCCATGCTTTACTATGGATGCATGTGATAAATTACTTTTAGTTAATGACATACAGACAAGGAATTAGGTATAATCATACTAACCGCATTGATAACAGGGTGTCTTGGCAAAGGGGGTAGCAATGTTGAGCATAGTATGTGCACCAGAGGGGGTGTCTTGGCAAAGGGGGTAGCAATGCTGAGCATAGTATGTGCACCAGATTATGGGAGTTTTCCCTGGCAAAACAGCTGCAGCTTCATTGTACTGCACAGTGTGATCCATTCCTTTCCATACAGTGACATCACCAGGAGCCAGCAGCCCAGTAGCTAAAAAGTACAGGCATGTAGCAGGGCTACAAAACAATTCAAAATACGGACAAAAGAGTAAACCTTTGACAAAACTAACACATGCACACAACATTTGAAGTATATTACTACATAAAATGACTGTAAGATTATTTTCTGGGATCATCACAAAAGTTCCTCTTTAAGCCATTCATTTGCTGCAAAAGACTGCAACCATTATGTATGTCATGTCACTGTGTTCTGCACATTCAGGGCCAGATATTCAAAACTTTGCTCCAGGGCTAAAATAGCACTGCCTGGCGGGCAAAGTTAGCCCAGCGCACAAAGCAAACTATATTCAAAAGGAATAGCCCAGGGCAAACAGTTTCTGAATATAGCATGGGAAGGAGACCAGGCAAACTGGGGCTGGGAGTGTAGGGCAAACATAGCCCCATAATAAGACAGCTCTGAATATAGCAACCAGGAAGTGCAGACCACAACAGGAACACAGTGCACAGTGATGTGAAGGTAGGTAGAGGCGACCTATGTGGCCAATGTGTGTTCCAGCAAATGCATGGACCCAGTATAGCTGCAGGGAGCAGCCTATGGAAAAGTACAGTGTGCAAAACAGAATAATATTCCCTGAACCATTTGCACAGAGCTAACGCATTTGTGTGGGATTAGCACGGAGCAAAGCTGTTTGTGCGGTGCTAAATTTTGCCATATTCAACGGTGACATGCAAATGAGCCCACTTAGGTTGTCTCTAGGCAAAAAGCTACATTAGCATCCCATTATGCCCTGATTTGTATGCAGTTTTCCCAGCATTACTGTATCCCACAGCTCCACCTGTAGGTCAGTCTGGAAGTGTATGATGCTAGCTGCAGGCTACATGTGAACAGTACAGCATAGCATAGCATATCGTACCCCAGAGGTCAGCACAGCATAGGCACAAATGGTGGTGGTGCTACATGCAACCGTCACACTGTAGGTCATACTACAATGTACAGCAGACACTACAGCAGCATGGGGGCTGGTAGTGTGAGGGACACAGCAATGCCTATGGTATGCAGGGCAGTGATGACCACTGCACTGTACACAGTGACAGGCAAAGCCTGCAGGTGATTGCTGACAGTGGACAGTACTGTTATGCTGTTGTGTGATCCACAGATGCTGCACCTGTGGCATGGGATGCTCACAGTGACATATACATGGCCGGCTGTCTGTGCTGTAGCATCTGTACAGTTTTACAGTATGTGGCTGGGTGAGACGTAAGCTCTGACAGGCACACAGGTGGTGGGGTATTCCCACTAATGGCCCATGTGCACTGCATGATGTGTCCCAGCTTTGAGGCCACATCTGGGCTGTGATGAGATCTGGCCACCTGTACACCCTCCCCTCAGTGGCCACCATGTCCACAGTGCTGCATGTGTGTGCTAGCATCTGTTGGTCACCACAGATGTATGGTCTGCAGATGTGTGCTGTATGGCAATGCTACCGTGATGTGCCCCGTGGGCCAGATCACCCCTTACTGCCTGTGCTAGCTGGGACTGGTGGCAGCTGTTGGCATCATGGTGGTGCCATCAGTGAGCAGCATATGTCCTCCATGTCTGGCATTTTCTAAGTGTCATAATCATATGTTAGGGTCGCACAACAGCTGCACAAGCACCGCACATAGAAACATAGAATTTGACAGCAGATAAGGACTGCTTGGCCCACTCAGTCTGCCCATTTCCCTACCTAATGGATAAGCCGCAGATCCTAGTTAACCAGCAGCCTACTTCTTTCTGCCCCAACCTCCTAGAATTGCCTTATGACTGTCCCATGCATGCTTGAATTCAACCACTGTTTTTGACTCCACAACCTTCTCCGGAAGGCCGTTCCATGCATCCACAACCCTCTATGAGAAAAAATACCTCCTTACATTACCCCTGAGCCGCCCCCCCTCTATCTTCAAATTGTGCCCCCTTGTTCTTGCACACCTCTTTTTTTGAAAGATGCTACCCTCTTGGACTTTGTTGATTCCCTTGAGGTACTTGAAACTTTCTATCATGTCCCCCCTCTCCCTCCTTTCCTCGAGGCTATACATATTAAGCTCCTTTAGTCTCTCTTCATATGTCTTCTGGTGCAGACCCTGCACCATTTTAGTTGCCCTCCTCTGGACAGCTTCCATCTTGTCTATGTCCTTGTGGAGACTGGGTCTCCAGAACTGCACACAGTACTCCAGATGGGGTCTCACCAGCTGTCTGTACAGAGGGATAACAACTTCCTGTGTTCTACTGGTGATGCCTCTCCTTATACATCCCAGTATCCCCTCAGCCCTCCTTACTGCCCTCTCACATTGTTTGCCCACCTTTAAGTCATCTGATATGACTACTCCCAGGTCCCTTTCCATTTTTGTTGTTGTTAGTATCTCACCCCCCATTGTATACTGTTCCCCTGAGTTTTTGTTTCCCAGGTGCATTACCTTGCACTTCTTAGAATTGAATCTATGCTGCCATACATTTGACCATTCCTCTAACCTTGCCATGTCCCTTCTCATTCTTTCCACCCCACCTTGAGCATCAACTCTGTTGCAGATCTTTGTGTCATCTGCAAAGAGACATACTTTTCCTTCCAGTCCCTCTGCAATGTCACTTATAAAGACGTTGAAAAGGACCGGTCCTAATACTGAACCCTGCGGTACCCCACTAGTAACCCCCCTTTCTTCAGAGTGGACTCCATTTACTATTACCCTCTGTGTCCTATTCTCCAGCCAATTCTTTACCCAGGCTATCATCTTGGGACCCACTCCCAGGCTGGTTAGCTTGTATATTAATCTTTTGTGTGGGACTGAGTCAAACGCCTTGCTAAAGTCTAGGTAGGCCATGTCCACAGCCCCTCCCTGATCTACTACTTTGGTCACCCAGTCAAAGAAATCTATTAGATTCATCTGGCATAACCTTCCAAACCTGCACCTGACCTGACCTGCACAAAGCAACATTGTCGCGCAAAGCCATTTGCCCAGGGTTAAGACTAGCTTTTCCTGGGTGGTAATATGTACCACGCTAAGCGTCATGCTAAGTTGTGCTAAACACCTTAGCGTTGTGCTAGTTGCTGAATATCTCATAGCACCTGTATTTATGTTCACTTTGCCCATTACATATAATCTTGGTTTGCCCGGCATTAATTCAGTTTACAGGCCAGATATTCAAAGCTTTGCCCCTGGGCTAAATTAGCACTGCCCGGCAAGCAAACTTAGCCCAGAGCACAAAGCAACCTATATTCAGAAGGAATAACCCCGAGCAAACAGCTTCTGAATATAGCATGAGAATGAGGCCGGGAAAACTGGGCTGGAAGTGCAGGGCAAACTGGGCTGGGAGTGCAGGGCAATCTTAGCACTGGAATAAGACAGCTCTGAATATAGCGACCAGGACTTGCAGACCACAACAGCAACACAGTGCACAGCGATGTGAAGGTAGCTTATTACAAGGCTATGGTTGCCCTGCACTCCCAGCCCAGTTTGCCTGGCCTCAATCCCACGCTATATTCAGAGGCTGTTTGCCGTTGGCTATTCTTTTCAAATAAAGCTTGCTTTGTGCTCCGGGATAACTTTGCCCACTGAGCATTGCTACTTTAGCCCAGGAGCAAAGTTCTGAATATCTGGCCCTCTGTACTTTATTAGTTCCTTCTAAAATACCAAGTTTGGGCCTTTGCTATTCTGACTGCCTTCCCCGCTTCCTTCTGCTTTAACTGGTACAGTTCTCTGTCCTGCTCCTTTTGTTTCCTTATACTTTCTGAATGCTGTCTTTTTCTCCCTAACCGTCCCTGCCACTTCTTTGGAGAACCATAGTGTTTTTTTCTTTCATTTTGATTTGTTTACTTGCTTCACACAAAGGCTTGTTGCCGCTGTGATAGTGGTATTAATGTTTCCCCATTGTTGCTCCACCCCATCTTCTTGTCTGTTTGCTAGTGGTTTTCTGGGGCACTCTACCATTTTGACAAAATCAGCCTTCCTGAAGTCCAGTACCTTCACTTCTGTATGGCCTGACTCTACAACTAAGTTCATCGTGAACCACACTGTTTGGTGGTCACTTGTTCCCAGATGGCTACCTACTTCTAGATCTATCTGTTGCTTGTCTCCAGAACTGGTGGGGGCTATAATGCATCTCATTCTTGTTTTTTTATTTTAACAGATGAAACTAAACACCAATCATTATCTAGTGTTTCCACATCATTTACTCTCTTTCTTTTGGTATTCGATTCAATTAAATCCTCAGCAGTGTTACTCTGACAGCTTACGCTATTATTATTATTTATTGCCTGAATTCTACTGCCCAGTTCTTCCTGGGATCTTTCTAATATTTCTAACGTTGTATAAAATGTATTGCGTTATTTTCATAGTTCTTGGTTCATTTTACTTTTGTTACAGATGACCTCTCCCATGATGTCATGGTTTTCTATTAGCAAACACATGGAACAACTCAACTTTTACACCTCAAATCAAGCCCTCTATCCAAAGTGGTTAAAATGTTTGCCACAATGTTTTGTCACCAGGCAAATCAGAAGACAACTATTACACTGCTTCTGTTTAATTTGAAACTGTTTAGTACTGATCTGCATTAAAGGATGTTAAATTTGTGCCCTTTTCCCTGGCTTATGCTGGCAGATGCCCCACGCTTGCCTCTGCTTGCTGAGGCATTTGTTTATGAGGGCTCCCTGCTGGAAGTGCCACTCCAGCACTTCTGGTGTAATGCTGACAACGAGCCCAAAATAAAACATTTTTTAAAGTTAAAATGTATGGCTGGTGGCATTTTCCTGCCTTTAAAAAAGCAAATAACCACTTACTGTTGGTACTTTAAAGAGCACAAACACTATGCTTTATACTACAGCAGCCATCCAACTTGTACTGGGGTCAGAGGTTCTGGCACTACATCTATAGTGCCTATGAATGCACCCAAAACAAATACACAGCCTTCCAAGATCTTGTGGCTCTCCCTAGCACTAGATACTCAGGGTCCAGATAAAGCACTTTGACATTTTTTGCAGCAGCCTGAAGGATACAGTGCAAGCTGCAAAAAGAGGCATGCAAGAAGCCCCAACACTGGCATGTGGTAGATCACAGAAATGTGATCTAGTTGGCATCACTTCAGTGCAAAGACAGAAAATCACAAGTCTTTGCTGTGTCCTGTCCATAAAAAATGTGATGTTCCTGGAACTTGTGGCATTGAAATAGTTATAGAAATCCAGCCCCTAATCTCTCTCTTGGTTAGGTGGGGGAGGTGAATGGGCAGAGTAAACTACAGAGTACATGTGGGCACCATACACTTCTGCTCAAAGTAAAACCAGTTTAAATTCTTCCATAGTGATTTGCATAGACTTCCCACAATGCTTTGCATTATGGGGATATGTATAATTTTACAATTCTTTGAAACCTGGCTTTATTGTCAGTGTTCTTTTCAGGTAATCTTTACCTCAATGCATTTTTACTGAGGTTCTTTGTCTTTTAGGCTACAGAGTACATCACTTGTGGAAAGGAAAATGGCATTTAATTTGGGATAATGATACACTTTACTTCAAGAGCCTCAGACATTTTGTGTGAAACTTTGAAAAAACAATTTTTTTACTTCCATTTTATTTGTATTTTTATTCTTTGGTAACTGGGTAAGACCCACTTGTCGCAAGGTCTGTTTATAGGTGTAATCCAGAAGCACAGGGAGGTTCAGTGACTTGCTCTGGATCACACAGCATGCTAGTGGAGGTTGTGGATATCAAACACAGGTCTGTTGGATGTACGAAGTTCATGTACAGCTCATTGCTTTAAGCTGAAGACTATATTGCCAGCTCATAATTTATATATCTCATGTAATGATAATTCCTGACCAACAGAGTGCAGCATGTAGCACTTGGGAAATTTTCTTCCAAGTTGGCTGCTGTCCCCTTCAGTGTTCTGCAAAGCTTACCTTTGTCCTCAGTGTTATTTGCTGTTCTTGGGGGAGATCAGGAAATGGTAGAATTTAGGTTTCCCTCCAGTGCAGATGATATGCATATGATACTTGATTGTACTTCTCCTTTGTGCCAGATCAGGGCAGAGTTTGGTGACTGGAATTAATCAATGCTTATCTGAGCTAACTGACTGCCAGCTGACTGAGTCTTAACCCTGCTCATAGAACCTGGATCCCACGAGACAACAGTGAAGAGGAATGACATCGCCATGCCCATGTTGCAAGGCAATTTCTTCACAGCTGTAGATTGGGTTGAAAATCTTGGGGGGGGGGGATCATGTTGGACAGCAAAATGTCACTTGAAACTCTGGAAGCAGTTATTGTCTGCAATGGATTTTTTTGTCTCAGAAACGTCATCTAGGTAAAGCCCTGTCTTTGCTGTGAGGACCTAGTGACTGTGGCACACATATTCATAACATTTGACTCAAATACTCTAATGCAGGGATTCACAAATGGTGAGGCCAGCCTCCCTTGGGAGGCCCCAACCTGTTCCAGGGGAGGCTCAAGCAGGTCTGAAAAAGTACTGCATTTAAAGTTTGAGTTTTATATATTTTGTGTGAAGAGATGATGCAAACTGAAAGAGGATAATAGTAGGTGAATTTAATGTATTTATTTACAAAAAGGTGACAAGGGTAGGTGAATGAAAGATTCATTTCAGGTGCACCCAGGGAAGGGTAGGGAGTGAATACATTTCAAAAGGTAACTGCAAAACAATCAAGAAATACACAATGAACAACAGTGTAAACTAATAATGAGTGGTGGTAATTGATCAATTTGTAGACTGATGGCAGAACAGACAAAATACAAGGGTTGAGTATAAAAGTGCTAACAGCAATAGCAGGAAGGAGCAAAGTAATCCCTGAGAAGTTGTTTAGGAGCAGGAAAGGATAGGGAGAGGCAAAGTATGTAGGAAGGTTATTTTATATAGAGAGGAAACAGAGAAAGTAGTCTGACCCATGAAGATACTGCAACAAGGGGTAACAATGGTTCAAGAATGAAAATAGCAGAGTACATAGGTTCGCCTGTGGGGGGGGGGAACACAAAGCTGAATAATAATATTTGTTTATTTTATTTATTTGTTATTCAGATAATACCTTTGAGCACAGGAGCTCTTTTTCAAAGGTTCCATGACAGTATAAGACAAAAAACTTAATGTGAGCCAAGTACTCAAAGGGTTTCAATTTAGTCATGGTGTACTGCGCAAAGTACAGTATGTTATTTTTCTCTGGGGAGGCCCAAGATTATTTCAATTTTTGGGGGAGGCTCAAAATCTTTTCCATGGATTTAGGGAGGCTTACTGTGACAAAGTCTGAGAACTATTGCTCTAATGCCCTTTATCTGGGTCATTCTCTTTTTTTTCCATAGAGCTGTTTTGTGTTGGGTATCTGGGGTACTGGCTGCTCAGCCCCTGCCTACCTCCCTGATTGGCCATCATCTCCCCCCAGAACTCACTTGCTCAGATGCCTCCATGGCTTACCCCCCTGTGAGGGGACTGGGAGAGGGAGGGCTATTTTCCCCAACCACTGGTGTCTGGATAAGGTTCTCAGCAGGACTTCCTGGGTGATGGCATGGGTCAAGGCAGGTGGGAATGGCTTACTTGTTGTGCAGCCCCTGAACTTTTTCTCATTTCCTGTCCCTTTCTTAAGGTCAGCACATGTGCACTGGTGTAGGTGTGCAGTGTGAAGATGTTGCACGTGCTCGAATGCCTGCACCCGGTCATCTGAGATGCGGCGGCATGCTGTGTCACTCAGCCTCTGCTCGGTGGCAGTCAAGCAGCGGCACACACTGTCACTCATCCCCAGAGAGGAGAGCTATCTGGGAAAGCTTGATGCTCCTACACTCAGCCAGCTCCTGAGTGACCCTGGTCCATTCTCAAACTCAGGTAGCCAGCATGGCATGAGATGAGGTGCCTAGTACATCAGCCGTCCACACCATCAGGCTTACTTATCTGGGTCATTCTAAAGGATTGTTGCATTATCTCCAGCATCTGCAGAATGCCATGGCCTGGCCTGTATCTGATACAAACATATTTCTTCATATCATGCCTGTGCTGTGGGATCGGCACCGGCTAGTCATGTGATGGCATACCACCTTCAGGATTTGCTTGCTAGTTTCCAAAGCCCTGACAACCTGAGTCCTGGTGACATTAAAGACCTCCTGCTCCCACACACTCCACATTCTCCTCTCCATGCCACCAAGGGAGAATTTGCTCAAGCCCACTTGAAATCCTCTGGAGACAGGGCCTTCATAGTGGAGGTGTCCTGGCTATGTAACTCCTAACCTCCTTATGTCTGGAATCTCTCCTCAGTGGATGCTTTTATAATAGCTGTTAAAATGTATTATTCTCCCTGACTTTTAATGATTTATTCTTTTATTGTTTGACCCCTGTGTAACATATTGTGTTCTTTTACAGACCAGTGGTACTTATACAGTTCTAATGTATACTACCATGAGCCTTAGGGATAAAGCACTATACAATAAAATATAGTTACTTACTTACTATTCAGTTCCCCTTTCTCATTTTATCTGGACCTATTAACATGAAAACAGGATTCCTTTCCATTGGACATCATCTGCTGTGGCTGCTTGTCTTTACCTAACAGCAATCCCCAGCTTGTGACATCACAATATATTGCCATAAATACAATTATGATGTCACAGGGAAAACTATTATGTGAGTTGCAGACAAGAAACCAGATCAGAGAATGCCATCTGGAGGATGGATTAAACATCCTGCAGGACAGTCTCCGCAAGAGGGCTGTAACCAACTGCACTACTGCCACCAGGAAGACCATAGTTGGTGATGAAGCTGGAAGTCTACTGCATGCACAGGGAGGGAACAGTGCACACACTGGTACATAAGGCACGCTGTAACCACAGGTGATAGGTATAAAATAAGTAAATACAGTTACCGACATGTGGATGCAGCAGTTGTTAGCCACCTTCTCTTAACCCCGTGGCTTCGCCCATCCTAGTCTTCCACATGTCAGCAGTTGCATTTTTCATATATTTATTTATTTAAAAGTATTACCAGGAAGGCATACTGAGCAGGAATACTTCTTGATTCTAGATGCATCCTGGGGGAAGGGGTAGGTGAGTAGTGCAAGGACTACAAGAAAACAGCCTTGAGCAAGGAGCAACCAGTGAACCATGAATACAATTAAGTACAGAGTGCATGCAAAAAACGCAATAAAGAGAACAAGCAAAATGAATGTTAAGACAGTACAGCAGTTGAAATTTGTACTTATTTTGTACCTATACCAGTTTGGAATCTTTATTATTTGTACATTTAATATGATGGCATTACTGCACTTTAAATATAGATAGATAGATAGATAGGATAGATAGATAGATAGATAGATAGATAGATAGACAGACAGATAGATACAGCACTTAAAAAGGATAATCTGTAAGTTGCTGCTTCCACATTGAATTAAATTTTATATGTGAAACTCCAGAATGAATTCTGCAGACCTGCTATATTTGAGTCAAATGAGGTGCTTTTCTTTGGGTAATAGGGCAGGCATAATTTTAACTCTCCTGTAGTAGTTGGCGGATTGGATTTGGAGTACTGGGAAGCTGTCTTTGTTGTGTCTTACTATAATGGGGACTTTGCAGTCCCTATTCCCTAGCACCACCCCATTCTAAAATATTTACTTGAGCAGCTCACACCAGACCTTGTCTGGAGTCTGTTTTTGTGATTATAAGTCTAATCAGAACAACAATTTTCATTTTTACCAATTATTTTTTTAATTACTTTAGGTTTTCAAAGAAGTGGTGTAGCTGGCTTGGTCATTTCTAAGATGTTAATAACTGATTCAGTTGCCAATCAGGAGCCTTGCACGACTCCTGAATATTTAATTAGCCTGATAATATAAAAAAATAACACACATAGATAGAAAGAAATGAAGAAGGCTACCCAGAAGGCCCAGTGGCTGCAGGCTGCAGTGCTGTGGAGGTGAACCAGCTTGAGAAGTGAACTCAGGATGCCACAGTCAGCCGTGATTGGGGAGAGATGCCATTTGTGCTTCTGTGCTGCAGAAACCTCTGTGGTGGGGGCCAAGGGAGCTTGATCACTCTGCAGGATGTTGGTACATGTAGCCGAGGCCACTCGATGAGCTATGCCTATGCCAGGGGAGGAGGGAGAGACCAAGGAGAAAAGCTGAGGGAAAAACCTATGACCATCTATATGATGTCTGGTCTCCTATAGTCTCTTCTGGGTCCTAGTGCCCATCAAGCTAAATCCTTCTCCACATAGAGGACTGCTACAAGAAGCAAGACAGTCCTTCCCATGGAGCCCTTGCCACGGAGGGAAGAATCATGGGAACTGTCATTGGGGTAGAGACCCGGGGATGGGGAGACCAGAACATGATACATCCCTGGGAACAGGGTATATCCCTGACAAGTCATGGCAGTGGGGAAAAAAAGCTTTACAGAAAAAAAAGAAATTAGGAAAGCTAAATACCGAGAATAGAGAAACAGAATTTGTTGGATGAAAAGGACTGCTTGGTCCACCCTGATGTTCCCTGCCTAGACTGCCTCCACGACCCTAACTGGTCTCTGGGAACCCTCCCTCCTTCCTCCCTGCCTATTCATGGATATTCCCTTATGTCTATTCCATGCATGCTTGAAGACCCTACTTTTCTCGACTCCACCACTTCTGCTGGTAGTCTTTTCCAGGTGTCTACCACTCTTTCAGTGATGTAATACTTCCTCACATCCCTCTTTAATTACCCTCTCCAGCTTCTTTGCATGCCCGCTTGTCCTGGTGCTCTTCTTCCTTTGAAAGAGACTCCCCTCTTGCACTCTGTTCACTTCTATGAGGTACTTGTAGGTCTCAATCATTTCTCCTCTCGCTCTCCTCGCTTATGAGAATATGTGAATGATAAGGTTAAAGTGTGTCTTAATAGCATGTTTTCTTTTAAAGTTATCACTGAGACATCAGAGTCTCTTTAATTCCATGACAGACACAAAAATGATTGAAAAGAATTGTTAAAAGCTTTGCAAGGTCCCTTTTACCACAGAAGAGAGGCAGTTTAAAATTATGGCAGATTGAGGCCAGAAAAGAATGATTCCCACTGCATATGAGTGCAGGTTTGGCAGCTGATCAAAATACTGGTTTAGCTTTGCTTTGAGTCAGTGTCTGCTAATACCTGATGTATTGAAGCACCCTAGAGAGAGGGCACAGTATTCAAAACCTTTTTTTCAGTTTTATGCTAAATGGACAGTAAAATAATACAGCTTTCCTTGGAATGAATGTAAATTCCACTGAATCGTTCATTGAACTGTTTGACAGTTTAAGAAGTTGTTACTGCTGAGGTTCATGCCTCTATACTGTATGCTATTCCTGACAGGGTGATTTTTTTAGTCTAAAATCCACTTATGATTGATGCAGTGGAAAAAGAGGCATACCTCCTTTAACAAATACATTTATCACTACATGCATCTTTTCATCGCATAGCACTTACAAATAATCACATTGGTCCCTCATACTTTCCAGAAATAAATGGTTTATCTCAGTGCCCTGCCAAGTTAACCACAGTGGTTGACTTCATAACCTACTGAGGCAGTCTGCTACCAAGTCTTGGCCCAAGTCAGGAGGTAAGTGCTATTCAGTCATTAGTTTTGGAGTCTTGCTGTCAGCATATATATGTGTTTCTTAGGGGTTAACGACTGGAGATGGCTTAAGAGTCAGGTTCTGATTTTCATGCATCTTAAAATCCAGAACTTTTAAGATGACTTAAAAGCCACCTTTTTGTCATATACTATACATACAGATTATTCTCCCACATAACTTGACTTAACTTATTAGATAAATCTGAAATTAATTGCTAGCAGGAATATACAGTACATTGCATCTGTTTTGAAAATGTTTATTTGTTTATGAGAGGACACTACTTCACAGAAAGGGTGGTGGGATGTTGGAATAAGTTACCAGAGGGGGTGGTGGTGGATGCCATATCAATGGGGGAGTTCAAGAGGGCATGGGATAACTGCATGGGATTATGTAGCATAACGAGGGAGAAGTACAAGGAAAGAAAAGGGGGGATAAGAAGCTACATGAGGGGGCAAGACCAGGAAGTAGCGTGAAAGGAGCAGGGATAAAAGTGGGGAAGGATAGGGCAGACTAGATGGGCTGATGGAGTCCTTATCTGCCAACAGATTTCTGTGTTTCTATGTTTCTATTTATGTGAACTCTGTATTTCTTTAGTTTATGTTTTTGTTTTGGTTTTATTATGTCTATTTTGTATGACACCCTTAGCACCAGGAAAAGGGCACCATAGAAATAAAATTGCACTGCCTTGCCTTAATAACATGGAGACATTTGTTTTCTTGGATAAAGCACTTGGGGCCAGATATTCAAAACTTCACGCAAGGTGCAAATCATTTGCACCAGGTTTGCACTGGGTTTGCGCAAGTCAGCTATGTTCAAAAGGTCGAGTAGTGTGGGCAAACTGCATTAGGGCTGGGCAAAAGTATAATTTATACTATAGGGGTGAGGGATAAATGAGTGTGATAAATCATGATATTCTCACTGGAGTGTGATAAATGTAAGAACTTACATTTATCACACCTGTGCAAAGCCTTGCAAAATCTACACAGACCTGCGCAAACTGAACAAAGCTGTGCAAACCAGTGCAAAGCAACACAAATAGTAACTTTTGCAACAATAGGGGCCCTATTGTATAAATCAGATACATGATGTGCACTGGTGTGATATGGAAAATATTTTCACTGCTGCACAGTGACCTCTGGATACTCAATTGTGGCTTCACCACTTGTAAATCCAGAGGTCACTCTAGAGGAGTGAAAATATTTTCCATATCACACTCGTGCCCATCATGTATCCCCTATGTATGCAAGGGGCAAAAGAAGGGGGCATGTACATGAATACAGGCACAATGCTATATTTAGTGCATTAATGCCACGCAAAGTGTTTTTGCATTACTTAGCGCAACATTTTGTGTGGTGAAAATTACCACCCAGGAAAAGGTAGTCTTAAATCTGGTCAAACCAGCTTTATGTGACTTTGTGGCTTTGTGCAACTTTGTGTGACTTTTGAGTGGCTTTGCGCAACCCTAACCAGTAAAAAGTAAACATAGAAAGAAACCAGACATGGAAGAAACATGCTGCACATGGATGGTATTTCCTATGATGCCATCATGTGCCACTGGGTCCAGTCATGCCAGGCAGTAAGTGGAGCCCAGCACCCAGTAAACACCATGGCAGTGTGTCGATGTAGCACACACCTGCAGACCACCCTTCGGTGAACACCAACAGAATCCAGCACACACATTCAGCACTGAGGGTGTGGAGGGTGTTGAGAAGAGGGTGTACAGGTGGCCAGTCTGCACCACATACTGGGTGCTGACACAAGGCTGGGACAATCCACTCAGTGCAACTGGTCCAGTGTTGGGAATATCCCAACGTCAGTGTGACTGTCTGTGGTATGTGCCCCCTGGCCACATACCGCACATCTTGTACAGACACCATGGCACACACAGCCAGCCATGTATATGTCACTGTGAGTATCCCATGCCAGTCTTGCAGCATCTGTGGGTCACATAACAGCTTAACAGTAATGTCCACTGTCAGTACACACCTGCAAGATGGGCTTCTCGCTGTGTAAGGTGCAGCATTCATTGATGCCCTACACACCATAGGCAGTGATGTGTCCCTCACACTACAGGCCCTCGTATTACTGTAGTGTCTGCTGTGCACTGTAGCAGGAACTGCATAGAAACATAGAAATATAGACTTTGATGGCAGATAAGGACCGCTTGGCCCATCTAGTCTGCCCATTTCCCTACCTACAGGATAGGCCGCTGATCCTAGTTAACCAACAGCCTATTTCTTCCTACCCCCTACAAGAATTGCTTTATGTCTGTCCCATGAATTCTTGAGTTCTCCCACAGTTTTAGACCCCACAACCTCCTCAGGAAGGCTGTTCCATGCATCCACTACCCTCTCTGTGAAATAATACTTCCTCACATTGCCCCTGAACCGCCCTCCTTCTGTCTTTAAAATGTGTCCCCTTGTTCTCGCACGTCTCTTTTTCTAAAAGATGCTACCCTCTTGGACTTTGTTGATTCCACTGAGGTACTTAAAAAGTTTCTATCATGTCCCCCCTCTCCCTTCTTTTCTCAAGGGTATACATATTAAGCTCCTTTAGTCTCTCCTTATACGGCTTCTCTTGCAGACCCTGCACCATTTTAGTTGCCCTCCTCTGGCTTCTATCCTGTCTATGTCCTTGCAGAGATGGGGTCTCCAGAACTGGACACAGTACTCCAGATGGGGTCTCACCAACTGTCTGTACAGAGGGATAACAACTTCCTGTTTTCTGCTGCTGATGCCTCTCCCTATACATTCCAGTATACCCCCAGCCTTCCCTACTGCCTTCTTACATTGCTTGCTAACCTTAAGGTCATCCGATATGATTACCCCCAGGTCCCTTTCCTTTTTGTTGTTGTTACTACCTCCCCACCCATTGTGTATTCTTCCCCTGGGTTCTTGTTTCCCAGGTGCATTATTTTGCACTTCTTTGCATTGAATCCTAGCTGCCATACTTCTGACCATTCCTCCAACCTTGCCAAGTCCCTTTTCATCCTTTCCACGCCTCCTTATGTATCAACCCTGTTGCAGATCTTGTGTCATCTGCAAAAAGGCATACTTTTCCTTCCAGTCCCTCTGCAATGTCACTGATGAAGACATTAAAAAGGACTGGACCCAATACTGAACCCTGTGGTACCCCACTAGTAACCCCTCTTTCTTCAGAGTGGACTCCATTTACAATTACCTTCTGTGTCCTGTTGTGCAGCCAATGTTTTACCCAGGCTACCACCCTGGGACCCACTCCCAGGCTGGTTAATTTGACTATTAATCTTTTGTTTGGAACTGTGTCAAATGCCTTGCTAAAGTCTAGGTAGACCATGTCCACAGCCCCTTCCTGGTCTACTGGGCAGATCTGGCTTGCATTACCGAGACCTGGTTGGATGGGAATGCGGCCCCAGCTTTAGAGGCCGCTGTTCCCACCGGGTCTCGGTTATACATCACCTGAGATTGGATCGTGCGGGGGGGGGGTAGCGGTCTGTTTCAAGACCGAATTGGGCCTAACTGAAGTTCCAGTTGAGGAGGCCAGATCATTTGAGTGCACTATGGTAGCTGGGGTGGAGTGCAGGATTGCTCTCATCTACTGTCCACCCAGGGATGAGAAGCTTTTCCTGCAGGAAATAGCAGATTTCGCTGCCGACATGGCCTTGGAATCACCCAGATTGATGGTGCTGGGCGATTTCAATGCTTGGGTCGACGACGAATTTTCACTTTTTGGTCAACATTTCCTCCAGGTGATGTCATCTCTTGGCTTCACTCAGGTTGTTTCCACAGCTACTCACAAGGGAGGTCACTCTCTTGATCTGGTCTTCCTCCTGGGGATCGAGGCATCCAACTTGGTGGTGGAACCGGTCAGCTGGTCTGACCATTACTCAGTTGGATTCAATTTTGTGGCCCCCCTGGGTAGGTTGGCCCCAGTGGAGATGGTCAAATACCATCCATTGCGGGATGTTATCCCTGAAGACCTGTTGGCAGTTATTGACCTCTCGTTGTGTGATGAATTGTGCTCTGATCCCGGGCGGCTGGTGGTGGCCTATAATGGGGCCATCTCGGCTGCTCTGGACCAGATTGCTCCAACCGTGTTGGCCCCCTTCTGTGCCATCCTGTCACCCCTTGGTTTGATGGGGCATTGAGAGGGTTGCAGAGGTTGGGGCATAGGTTGGAGCATCGCTGGAGGAAGACTGCCTCGGATGCCGACCATCTTATTTTGCTAGAGCATTACAAGTTCTATCAAACAGAAATTTCCCGTAAGAAGGCAGAATTCCTGTCCAGGGAAATCTCTGTCGCTCGGAATCGACTGGCTCAGCTCTTCAGAACTGTTGACAGACTGTGCAACCCAGCCTGTCGGCAGGTCCATCGAGTTTTTACGTAGATTGACTGTGAGGAGATCACTCAATTCTTTGCGAATAAGGTGGAAGACATTCGGAGGCAGTGTCCCCAACCTCACTCGAAGGCTGTTGCAGTTGATCGGGGTGCTGTCCTAGAGCCCGGAGTTTCCTGGAGTTCCTTTGATCTTCCTGACCTCGTGGACACTATGAGGATTGTCTCTGAGATGCGCTCAACTTGTTGTAGTTTGGATCCGGGTCCCACTTCCTTGATTATAGGATGTAGTGAACTTATTGGCCCGGTCCTTGCTCGGATTATTCGGTGTTCTTTGGAGATGGGAGTTTTTCCCAGCTCTCTGAAAGAAGGTGTGGTGACTCTCCTTCTGAAGAAAGTTTCCTTAGACCCGTATGACCTTGCCAACTACCATCCGATCTCTAACCTCCCTTTTGTGGGGAAGGTTATTGAAAAGGTTGTGGCTGCTCAACTTGATAATCATTTGACCATCCATAGTTTATACAAGCCTCTCCAGTCAGGTTTTCATAAGAGGCATAGCACCGAGACTGCTCTGGTTTGGGTGCTCAATGATCTCCTGATGGTGAGAGATCGAAGACACCACTCTATTCTGGTTCTTCTTGATCTATCATCAGCCTTTGATACTGTGGATCATGGGGTCTTGCTCGAATGTCTGAGGTCCATCTGTGGGCTTTCAGGTGTTGTCCTCAGATGGTTTTCATTTTACCTCCTGGGGAGACCTCAGAGAGTGGTTTCCAGTTTATATTCATCCGGGGCTTTCTCTTTTTCTTTTGGGGTACCTCAGGGTTTGGTGCTTTCCCCCATGTTATTCGCAGTATATATGCTACCCCTCAGAGACATTGTAAGATGGTATGAGCTGAGGTTTCATTGCTATGCCGATGATACCCAGCTCTACCTGTCTTTTGCACCTGACCAGATTAGTGCTATCTCGGTGCTGAATAATTGCCTCACCGATATCCAAGACTGGATGAATGCCAGTGGTTTAAAGTTGAACCCGGGAAAGACTGAGGTTATGGTAGTGGACCCCAGTCGCAGGGTTGAGGGTTTAGGGATAGGGTCTCCCTCTGGATTAGTTCTTGGGGTAGACCAGATCCCTACCTCTGAATGGGTGCGTAACCTGGGTGTGGAGCTTGACACTGGCTTGACCCTTCGTTATCAGGTGTCTGCAGTAGTCAAGACTTCATTTTTCCATCTCAGAAACATCTCCAGGATTAGGCACCTGGTTCCATCAGGCGATTTGCCGGTTTTGGTCCATGCCTTTGTGACATCTCATCTTGATTACTGTAACTCCCTATACCTAGGGCTTGCTGGGGTTGATATCCACCGCTTGCAGCTAGTGCAGAATGCTGCAGCACGTTTGTTGACTGGGGTGTCTAGAAGGTCTCACATTACCCCTGTGCTGCGCACTCTGCACTGGCTGCCTATACAGTGGTGGATCACCTTCAAAGTGGGTCTTCTGACCTACAAAGCCCTACATGGGTTAGGTCCCAACTACCTGAAAGAGCTTCTAGTGCCTTACACCCCTCTGAGACAGCTTCGCTAAGCTGACGAGGGGTTGCTGGAGATTCCGAGGGTGAATTTGAAGTCTTCTGGGGCCCGTGCTTTTGGCTTTGCAGCTCCCACCCTTTGGAATTCTCTGCCCCGCCAGCTCCAAGAAAGTACAATGGTGGATAGTTTTAAGAAGGCCTTAAAGTCATTTTTATGGAATCAGGCACTCCCCACTGTATTTTAAATTGTTTATTTTAAATATTTTATTGGTTGTATTGTTAGTGTTTGTATGGTTATGTTGAATGTAATGATGTTTTGTACAGTGCCTTGAAATATCTAGGTATACTAAAAACACATACAATGGAGGGGCAAGCTCTGTATCCATGGCAACTTCATCTGGAATTGTTTATCTAGTGGTAGCTCCAAGCTCCGTAACAATGTGGCCACGCTGAATCTGTCCCAAATGATCACAGATCCCATGCGTCTAAACCTAAAATCAATGAACCATTCTCTCCTAGACTGGTCCCATACCTCCCACCCACACCAGATACCTGCCTTGGGCCTCTTATTGGACTCCATAAGTGAACACCACATGATCTACTCGGTAAGGAAATTCTTCCAGCCAAAGACATCTCCCCCCAGAACCTTCTGACCCACTCCTACAAATCTCTGGACCTCGCCTTTCTCCTAAATGACCTGACTATCGCAGACAGGCCTTGACTGTTTTTGGAGGAGGCTGCTAGACTTTGGTATACTGCAGAGAACACAATGATGCTCATTTTTCCAAACTGGGAGCCTAGAAAGATATAATAGCGATTGGGGTCCATGAGGAAGGTTTGAAACACGTTTTTACTGACACTTTCATTTTTGCTTATTTGAATTAAGAAGAGACTTGCATGATTCCATTTGAGGAGTGCTAATTTTATAACCAGAAGGAGTGAAATACTACTGAATTTGCTTTTTACTGTGATTGATCGCTGGAGTAGAGACCTAGCATTTGTAAGGATATTTTTGCAACTTTTAGAATTGTGCTGTTGGCTGAGGACTGAGGAGTGTTAATTTTATAATCAGAGGGAGTGAAATACTACTGAATTTGCTTTTTACTGTGATTGTTCACTGGGGTAGAAACCTAATATTTGTAAGGATATTTTTGCAACTTTTAGAATTGTACTGCTGGCTGAGGATTGATTTAATTTCTATTTCTGTGTTCAGTAGAGTGATTTGTGTAGGTGAAGTCATCTGTTAAATTGTGTTACTGAAAGGAAGGGCAGCACTCACCAGAGTGGTGGGGCAGTGGTGTAGCTGATTGTTTCTGAAGGTCACTGGTGGCTGGGGGTCACCTACCCTTCAATCCCCTCACCCCACCCTCCCCAGGTGTATCATTTCCTTTATACCCGAGGTTCTGACATCATTTCCTCAAGAGGTCAGGGGGCACAGTTCTGTCATATCCTTAATAACCCAACACAGTGCATAAAGGGTTAGCACACACACCAAATATATATATATGTGTGTGTGTGTGTGTTATATATATATATATATATATATATATATATATATAAGCAGGAAGGGAGAGAGACATGTGGGGAGTGGTGCAATGCACTGACTGTGGGGTTGCAGTTTTCTGGGATGCACTCTGGAAACTGCATTGTTGCTCTATTTGCAGGCAACTGTCAGCTCTGAGGGAGGAAGTTGCCCATCTTGAGGCTGAACTGGCAAGGAGTAGGGAAGCCTCCCCCAGCCAAACAGCACCAGTGCCACCACTGCTGCCTCAGAGATTGCCAAGAATGAGGAGCAGATGGACCACAGTGGGCTCTGGGAGGGTGAGGGTAGTGGAACAGAGGCACATCCCTCATGCTGTACCACTCCACAACTCGAATGCCATTCTGGCACAGCAAGGTTCCTCTATGATGGCACCTGCAGTGGAGACCAAGAAGGATGCTGAGAACCTCTACAAGGGAGACCCACAGGAGGATGGCAAGGGACACCACAGGGGAAGGAAAAAGCTCCTGGTGGGGGACTTAGTTGTTAGGGGATAGAACTGGGAAAGGGAAGGGAGAAGGAGATAAGGTGCTTGCTTGGTGCCATGGCTTGGAGAGACAGGAAGCAAATCCTCAGGATTGTAGGAGCAGCATCACAGGAGAGGGAACTAGATATCATTGTCCACTTTGGGACAAATGACCTAGCTGGGCATGGGATCAGTGCAGTGCAGGAGGAGTTTGCAGAGTCGGGGAGGGGCCTCAGACAGGTAGCATGCACAGTAACCTTCTTGGAGGTTTTGCCTGTCTATGGTATGGGAGAGGCTAGGGTACTCCTCACCATGTAGTTCAATGAATGGTTGAAAGACTGGTGCAGAGCACAGGGTTTTGGCTTCATTGGGGACTGGGGGTCCACCTGGAGAGATGTGGGTCTATACTGATGTGATAGTCTGCATCTGTCAAGGAAGGGAACCAAGTTCCTAAGTGATAGGTTTCAATGCTTTATTGGCAAGCTTTTATTTATTTTATTTATTTATTGAATTTTGTTGACCGGGTAAGCCCACTGAGCCCCGGAGGTCCCTTTTTCAGGGGCGACCCAGGAATAAACATTAAGAACACATACATTAGAGAAACATGTGGGAGTACAGAATAACACGGTATACAGTATTCAGCTGTTTACGCATACAGACGTGACATTGGTTAGATGTTGTACATTACATTATTCATTGGCTAAGACCTTATAAAGACAGTACAGTAGGTTTCCTAGGTAAGCCAAATTCAGGAGCATTAATAAGGAAGGAAAGCGAAGTGCATACCTAGCAGGGGCTAAAACTTATAATTAGCTGAAAAGTCTGCAGCGGTAACTGCAGTAGTGTCCGAGGCGGAGGCAGTGGTACAAAAGTACACCCCTTCCTTTGATGCGTGGCTAGGTCCTGTGGCATAAGGAGATGCTCCTGTCTAGCAGGTGAGCCTTTAGCTTGGTCCGGAAGCAGGTGATGGACTCTGCCTCCCGTACCTCCAGGGGGAGGTTGTTCCAGTTGGAAGGAGCTGTGTATGCGAAGGACCTGCAACCTGCTTTAGTCCTGGTATTGGGGACCACAAAGAGAGTTTGGCCAGAAGTTCTTAGGCTCCGTGGGTTGGTTTTAACCCTAACGAGACCATGGAGGCTGGGGGGAAGTGTGGGACCCAATAACTTAAAATGTAAGGCAGAGGGTAGGGCAGATGAGCCGAGCCCAGAGACGGCCAGCTGAGCCTTGATTGAGGTCGCAATGGTGAATCCCGGTGTGAAAGGGTGGCAAAGCAGACTATCTTGTTGTACAAGGCCTGCAGCCTACCAAGCTCCATCGTGGCCATGTCCTGGAGGACTGGGGCTGCGCAGTAAGCTTTGGGAGAGCGCACGCTTAGCGGCAATGGCTATCCTAGTTTCCGGATAATCTGGTCCTTATTCTATAAAGGATACCAAGTTTCCCATGGATGGCCTCGGTGATTTGGTCAATGTGATTTTTTAGTGTGAAGCCTTGGTCCAGGGTAAGTCCTAGGTATTTCGTGGATGTAACCACCTCAAGTTTCTTACCCCCCCGGGTTTGAAGCTGTAGGAGTTTTGCCTTCTTGGGTCCCAGTGTTCTTGGCCCGAACAGCATCACCTTTGTTTTATTGGTGTTTAGTACCATTCTGTTCAGAGTTAGCCAGTCCTCCATCTGAAGGATGTCCTCTTGGAGGGCTGTCTCCAGTTCAGTTAGGTTAGGGGAGGCTCTGTAGTTGACAGCATCATCTGCATACTGGATAACGCTGCTGCTCCCACAATGTAAGTGTAGATCATTTATGAACAGCGTGAAGAGAAGTGGGCCGGGTATTGACCCTTGAGGCACCCCTTCTTTGAGTGTTGATAGGTTGGAGACATTATCATTCCACTTGACCCTCTGGGTGCGTCCCGTGAGGTAACTCTCGAACCATCCCAGTGCATGGGTGTCAAGGCCGAGTAAGCGCATTTTTTGTAATAGGAGGTTGTGGTTAACCAAGTCGAACGCTTTTGAGAGGTCAATGAAGACCGCTCCTGTACTGGTCCCTGAGTCATTGTTGCTCAGGACTTCAGTCGAGAACTTGGTTAGCACAGTGTCTGTCCCGTGCTTGGCTCAGAAGCCATGCTGAGACAGAGAGATTACCTGGTGTATTTCCAGGTATTCTCGGAGTTGTGCGTAGACAAGCTTCTCCTGAACTTTAGCAACAGCACACAGCAGGGAGATAGGCCTGTAGTTCCCAATAGGCTCTGTGGACCCCCCCTTGTGTATGGGGATCACTAGGGTCTGCTTCCAAGGCTCAGGTACCGATCCCTCAGTAATGGACTGGTTTATCAGCCAAGTTAGGGGCTTCACTAGTGCTGGGGCACTGTCCTTGAGGATTCTGGTCTGGATCCCATCAGGGCCCCCAGATCCTCTCGAGCGCAGGGATTTAAGGATACTTAAAACTTCCTTTGTCCTTACCAGCCTCAGGTGAAACAAAGAGCAATCAAGGTCTGGGGGCTGATGTGTATTACGCTCGCTCCTGTTGTCAGTGGGTTCCACCTTGAAAGCATCAAGGTTTGTGAAGTAACTGTTGAGGGCCTCTGCTATTAGTGGTCTCTCGTCAATTACTTGCCCGTTGGCCATGATTGGGCCGGGCATGGTTTTATGTTTATTTCCTTTGAGGAGTTCATTAATGTAAGACCAGAAGAACCTAGGGCTCCCAAAATTAGTTTTTTAGAGGTTGGTGATGTATTCTTTTTTGACTTTTTTTATGGCCATTTTGCATTGATTTCTAAGGGCCTTGTAGCTGGATAAGTCCGCAGGTAGCATTGTTTTCCTGAACTTTTTCCAGGCCTTGTCACGGGTGGACATCAGGGCTTTTAGGGGGGGCAGGATCCACTTAAAGCAGTTTCCCTTTACTCTGTGAGTTTTCATTGGAGCAAAGAGGTCAGTGGTTCTGGTAAGGGTTTTATGGAAAAATTCAACGGCCTCCTCCAGGTTAGGTAGGTTTCTTATAGGGCTCCAGTCAATGCCATTTAAGAGCCCAATGAATTAGTCAGGGTGGAATTTGGAGTACTCCCTAGTTGTGATCATTCTGGGCGGGACTTTTTTCGCATTATTTTTCCAGATGGCAAAAATCGGCGAGTGGTCGCTCAAGGCATCAGCCAGTGTGCCAGCCATTTTTACGTTACAAGGGGTTGAAGTCAGGACCCAGTCAATGATGGAGTGCCTTCCCAATTTATGGTTCATTCTGGTCAGTAGGTTGATGACTTGAGAAAGGTGGGAGTCCTGTAATAATCCTTTGATGGCAGACTTGGCCTCAAGGGCCCAATTTAAGTTGAAGTCACCCAATATGATAAGCTTGGATGCAGAGTCAACTGCAGGGTTCTTCAGGAGCGTGTCCAGAGAGCCGAGTGCATTGGTAGGGGGGCTATATGCGCACCCTATTGTGAGGTATTTAGCCCCATCTAGTGTTAGTCGTAGGAAGATTGCTTTTAAACTAGCCAAGGTGAGAGGTACTGATAGGAAGCAGGAAATTCCAAGTCTCCTCCAACAAAACATGGTAGTTAGTAAGGTAAACACCAAGGTACATAGTTCGATAGAGGGCAGGATGGGGGAAATGGAAAAAAGACAAAGGCAATAAGGATAGGGATGGGGCAAATAAGGGTAATGCCAACATTAAATGGAGGGCAATGAGTACCAATGCCCGTAGTCTGGGTAACAAGCTTCCTGAGTTAGTGGCCTTGATGGAAGAAGGACACCTAGATATCATAGCAGTCACAGAAATGTGGTACATGGAAAACCATGATGGGAATGTCAATATACCAAGAGGAGGAGGAGTAGCTCTCTACATAAGTGAAGGGATCAAAGCTACAGAACTAAAGGATAAATGGGGAGGACAGGAGGCACTGTGGGTCACCTTGGAGATGGAGTGGCACCACAATTCACACAGGGGTTGTATACAGACCCCCATCTCAGAGGGAGGAAATGGACAAGAAAATGATGAAATGCATTCTCAGAATTGCTGAAAAAGTGGAGATATTGTTGATGGGAGACTTTAATATGACAGATGTTAACTGGAACACATTTACTGCAGCCACATCCAAGAGCAGGGTCATTCTCAATGCCCTACAGGGGGTATGTCTTAGACAACTAGTGTTGGAACCAACTCAGGAGGGTGCAATCTTAGACCTGGTACTGTCAAATGGAGAGAGGATCACAGATTTAGAAGTAGGTAGCCATCTGGGAACAAGTGACCACCACATAGTGTGGCTCACCATAAACACAACCACGGAGACAAGCCATACAAAAACAAGTATATTGGACTTTAGAAGGGCTGACTTTAGCAAAATGGGTGAATACCTAAGGAATACACTAGCTAAAGGCCATAAAAGAAGGGTGGAAGAACAATGGAGAAAAATCTAAACTGCTATCATAGAGACAACAAGCTTTTGTGTGAAACAAATAAAGAAAACAAAATGGAGTTAAAAAAACACTACGGTTCTCAAAAGAGGTGGCGGGGAAGGTTAGGGAGAAAGAGATAGCATTCAGGAAGTATAAGGAATTACAGAAGGAGCAGGACAGGGAACTGTATCAGTTAAAGCAGAAGGAAGCGGGGAAGGCAGTCAGAATAGCAAAGGCCCAAACCAAGGAAAAGATAGCCAACTCAGTTAAGAAGGGGTATAAAACCTTTTATAGGTTCATTAGGGAACAAAGAAAGGTCAAGGGAGAGACAGTGAAAAGGCAGAGATACTGAACGAACACTTTGCTCAGTATTCACAAAAGAAGAAGAAGAAGATGAGTTACCTTAACCAAACAATAAAAGCACTTTGGGTGGGGGGGGGGTGTCGACAGCAGTCTATTCACAGAAGAAAGGGTTCTGAAAGAACTAAAACTCAAGGTGTACAAAGTAATGGGGTCTGATGGGATTCACCCCATAATTCTAAAAGAACTAAGGGGAGACCTAGTGACATCACTGACTACCCTTTTTAACAAATCATTGGAGAATGGTGTGGTACCTGAGGATAGGAGGAGGGCGGATGCGATTCCCCTTCACAAAAGTATGAGGAAGACAGAGACAGGAAACTACGGACCTGTTACTTTGACCTCAGTGGTAGGGAAAATTATGGAATCACTTCTGAAAGAAAGAATTGTTGAGTACCTAGAGGCCAGTGGAGCACAGGACCCAAGGCAGCATGGATTCACAGCAGGAAGGTCATGTCAAACAAATCTAATTGATTTATTTGACTGGGTAACTAAAATAGTAGATCGGGGAAGGGCTGTGAATATGGCCTACCTAGACTTTAGCAAGGCATTTGACACAGTCCCACACAAAAGATTAATAAACAAGTTAGCCAGCCTGGGAGTGGGTCCCAAGGGGATAGCCTGGTAACAAATTGGCTGCACAACAGGACACAGAGGGTAAGGGTAAATGGAACTCACTCCAAAGAAAGGGGGGCTACTAGTGGGGTACCGCAGGGTTCAATACTGGGACCAGTCCTCTTTAGTGTCTTTATAGAAGACTTTGCAGTGGGTCTGGAAGGAAAAGTATGCCTCTTTGCCGATAACACAAAGATCTGCAACAGAGTTGATACACACGGAGGGTGAGAAGGGACTTTGCAGGGTTGGAGGAATGGCCAAAAGTATGTCAGGTTAGATTCAGTGCAAAGAAGAGCAAGTAATGCACCTGGGAAACAAAAACCCAGGTATAGAGTACACAATGGGGGGGGGGGTACTAACAACAACAAAAATGGAATGGAATCTGGGGGTAGTTATAGCAGATTACCTTAAGGTAGGCAAGCAATGTGAGAAGGCAGCAAGGATTGCTGGGGGATACTGGGAAGCATAGGGAGAGGCATCACCAGTAGAAAACAGGAAGTTGTTATCTGTCTGTACAGACAGTTGGTGAGACCCCACCTGGAGTGCTTTGTGCAGTTTTGGAGACCTCATGTCCGCAAGGACATAGACAGGATGGAGGTGGTCCAGAGGAGGGCATCTAAAATGGTGCTGGGTCTGCATCAGAAGCCATATGAAGAGAGACTAAGAGAGCTTAATATATATATACCCTTGAGGAAAGTACGGAAGGGGGGACATGATAGAAACTTTCAAATACCTCAAGGGAATCAACAAAGTCCAAGAGGGTAGCATCTTTCAGAAAAAAAGGTGCGCAAGAACAAGGGGGCACAATTTGAAGATAGAGGGGAGACATCTCAGGGGCAACATGAGGAAATATTTTTTCATGGAAAGAGTGGTGGATGCATGGAAGAGCCTCCCAGAGGAGGTTGTGGGATCAAAAACAGTGGGGGAATTCAAGAATGCATGGGACAGCCATAAGGCAATTATAGTGGGGGGTAGGAAGAAGTAGGCTGTTGGTAAACTAGAAGCTGCAGCTTATCCAATAGGTAGGGAAATGGGCAGACTTGGTGGTCCCAGCAGTCCTTATCTGCCGTAAAAGTCTGTATTTCTATATTTCTATAGACTGGTCCTACATCCCCTGAGCCACTTCTATCGATTCTGCTCTGGAGTACTTCAAATTCAGGTTCCTCGCCATCTGGGACTTCTACGCCCCAGTTAGACAGACTCAGGTGAGAAGTGCCCCTCTGCCCTGGGTCACGGCTAACATCATGGCTCATCTCAGAGCCAGACACCAGACCTAGAAGTCATTCAAAGCCATGGGCTCAGACAAGGCCCACGTAAAGTACCTCACATTATGAAATGCATGCACAAGGCTTCTCCACTAGGCTAAATGAAACTACTTCAAAGCCAACTTCCACACTAATCTTAATCATCCAGCTAAATTCTGGAAGGTGGTCAAATCGCTATTCACCCCACCTTCATAGCACCCCACCTCTGTTCTAAACATAGGCAGTACCGTTGTGACAGCGCCACTCACAGTGTCTTCAGAATTTAACTCCTTCTTCATAAACAGTACCTTGTCCCTTTTGTCCTCCCTCCCGCTTTCCCCTCAAAATCTCTCCCCCCCAAACCCCCTCAGCCCAAGCCGCCCCTCCCACCCCCCTTTTCCTTCTGTCCAATCTCACAGACTATAGTTTTCAATACCCTGCTTGCCCTAAATCCCTCCAAGGGAAAATGCTCAACCGGGCTGGACTCCAAAATGCTATACCTGTTCACCCCTGCCATCACTCTCCCCCTGTCTGAGCTTTTCAATCTCTCTTTCTCTCTTGTTTGTGTCCCCTCTGCCTGGAAGCATGCCACTGTCATTCCCTTCCCTAAAGGAGGAGACCCTTCTACCCCTGGCAACTACTGCCCTATCTCCCTCCTTCCCATACTAGCTAAAATTCAGGAACACCTAGACCTCGCTAAACTATCCTAGTTTCTCAACTCCTCATCTTTCTTCTCCTCTTACCAGTCTGGTTTTAGGAAGTCCCAATGCACCACCACCACCTCCCTCCTCAGGTTCACTGACTCAATACTTACGTGTATTGATAAAGGCCATGTCATCTCAGCTATTTTCATTGACCTGTTGAAGGTGTTTGACACCATCTCACACTCACTCCTCCTGTCTAAGATCTCACTTGCAGGGCTCTCTAGTATGGCTACCAGTTGGTTCCACTCTTACCTGGTAGGCAGGTCCCAATCTGTCAGAACTGGTGACTCCACCTCCGCCTCTCTCCCAGTTATTGCTAGTGTACCCCAAGGCTCAGTCCTTGGCCCATTATTGTTCTCCATTTTTCTTAATGACCTGCCCCCTGCCTGGCCCTGTTTATCCATTCAAATGTATGCAGATGACACAGTGCTGTACACCTTCGGATCCACACCCGCTTAGGTGGCGACCAGTCTCCAGCAGGACTTCAGTGATGTTCAGCTCTTGTTTTGCTCAAATCAGCTTTTTCTCAATGCCAAGAAAACTGTCTTAATTACCTTCATCACAAGGCAGAGGCTTTCTCAGCTTCTTACCATCCTCACTTTCCACGCCCTGAATGGGACTCCTCTGGTGGTGTGCACCTCCTTTAGATATCTCAGGGTCTGGCTTGATCAGCACCTTGACTTTTCTGCACATATTGATGCTATCCTCAAAATGCTGCACCCCAGGTTGGGCGCCCTATACTGCAATCGTGGATGCATCCTGCTGCTGGCCTGCCATGCAATTGTGCAGAAAATGATCTTCCCTATTCCAGAATGTGGTGATGTTGTGCCACTCCCAAGTCCACCCTAGCCAGACTGGACCCCCTTTTCCACTCCTTCTGTCACTTCTCCCTTGATTATCCTCCCTCTACTCACCATGGTGTCCTCTACCAGACCCTTGACCTACCCCCTCTCCATGATCAGCTCAAATCTCACTGTACAAGGTAAACAGCTAAGTTCTGGTCCCAGTCCTACCAGCTTACCTCTCCTCTGTCCTAACTGCTGCTCCCCTTCCAGCTTACCCCCTCAGAAGCATTAGCCAATGCCTCGTGGCCATCCCGCTCATGTCCACCATGGCTGACCAGTCCACCTGTGGGCATCGCATGCCTAAGTTGTGGAACTTCCTTCCCTTAGATGTTCAGCAGGCCCCCACTCCCACCCAGCACCTCAGCTGCCTCCTAAGAACTCACTTTGCCACTGCCTACTCATGTGTCTAAATCCTGTTTTGCACTAACCCTAACACCTCCTTGTGTTGGTTATGCTTGACCAGTACTGTACTTAGATATGTCTTGGTGCCTCACACTCCTATCTGCCACTGTAATTGTCTATGGCCTCCTTAGCAGTTGCTGGGCTGCCTATTCTTACCCTGTAGCTAATTGGTATGCACAAAGCTCACTATTCCTCTGTGACTTTCTGTCTCTGTATTTATGCACTCTCTGTAAATTTGTAAGTATTCTCCTCTACCCTCACCCCGAGAATGCATCTGAAATAGAGCAGTACTCTGCTCAGTATGCCTTCCTGGTAAAACATTTAAATAAATAAATAAAGGTCTGACTCTGGATAGCAATCTCTGTCTTGCACTGCATATTGTTAATTTGGTCAAGTCCATCCATCAAACATTGAGGGGGGATTTTCAAAAGGGTTGGATGTGGATGGAAATGCATGCTGCATCTGAGTCCAGGAACCCATGCTGCTGTTTTCAGAACTTGCTTCCATTTATGACAAAGAGACACAATTTGTTTTAAAAAAAATAGGAAACAGTTGCATCTGAATTAGACACAGTTACAATAGTGTCTGTTTTGGGGTGTAGTTGCATCCATTTTTGGACTTAAACTTTGGAGGCTGTTAGGCCACCTAATAAATGGTTAACAGATTTGGTCATATTTCTGCTTTGAAAATGGAAGCAGAAGTATATTGGGCAGATCTCTTTGAAAATCCCTCCCCTACAGTCTACTTTACAGAATCATAAATTATCTTATTCCTGAGCTATGAAGGCTTTTGACTAATAGAGTTCCTTTTTTCCATTATTGGTTATGAATTCTTGATTTATTCAGCAGCTGGTGAGGGTGTGCTTTCCAGATCTGGCATAGTTTATAATAGTATTTGTCATTTTATTTTGGGTCTTTTTTTTTCCAAACATGTTTTATCATCCACTGCTGGTAGGCTTGGTGGCAGTAATACCAACCATCCATGCTCCATTCCCCCCTCCAGCTGTCGGGGATCATGCTGCCCAGTAGTGGGGACTTTTACCCTTGTTTGCCTGAGATCTGACCCCTGAGGATGCTGGCACAAGGGACAGAAGTCCAAGTTGTCAATGTGCTGATGCACATCTCATTCAAGAGCCTAATGGCGTCCTCCCCTTCCCACACATCGAAATCCTTTGCCACCACCCAGGCATCCACCAGTGGCAGGAACAGGGTGATGTGACAGTCCTCTCTCCCTCGCAGAAGGAAAGCATCCAGTAGGATGCTCAAGTCATCTGACCCCGGCCGGACCTCCGATAACCTAGGTTTGTTCCCTGTAACCCGGGTCACCGGCAATATGGGTAGTAGCACTACCACTGTGCAGACAGGCTGGCTTTTGGGGTTTCCTTTTCATGCACATCATAGTGCACTTCCTGATTCTGTTGGATGTGTTCCCTTTGAAGAAAGATGCAAACTTAAGGATTCAGTCTTTATGCATTAGGTTTTTGCTTGGATCATTACCATCATTGTTATTTCATGATCATTGTTATTTCCTATAACTTCAAGTTGCCTAGATACTTGGTCACACGACAATTGACACTTTCAGACCTCCCAAAGACATGCCACTACTCATCAAAGAACCCTTATCCACCAGACTAATGTTTTTTAACAATTGGCTACCTAGGATGGTTACTAATCATGAAACAACTGTGACTTTAAAAAATACATAACTTTTTGATGTTTTGCAAACATGGTCTGATTGTAATTGTTCACAGTAATTGACTGCATATTTATTATTGTCAGTTCTGTTTTTGTTACCATATGTTGTCAAAGTGAACACATTTGAAAATGCAACTATTTTCATTATGTTAACCAGTATAATAAATACATTAAATAAATGAGATAAATGTTCCTTCCACCAAGGGACTGTGGCTCCTGCTGCTAGGAGCATTGTACATACAGCCATGTTGCCCAGCTGGTAACCCCATTCAGTCTCCCACTTCTGGTGAGACCACCATAGAGCCACTCTGGGTGTCTGTGTCTAGGTAAACAAGCATTTGTCTATGCCGAATGTTTGCTTGCTGGCATTGGCAGTGGTAGTGTAGAAGTTACAGAGCTGTGTAATAGGAATGGCGGTGAAGTATTGAACTGAAGCCAACCCCACCACCACCCTGCAGAGAGTGACAGGCATTGGGGTGTGTGTTTGGGTCATCAGGCATAACAGCCACGCCATTTCACCACACCCCACCCTGCAGACACTGACAAGTGTCACGGTGTTCCTAACAGGGTCATTGGCCATTATCGCACCCCATTTCATTAGGGAAATATGGTGAGATGGGTGCCATATAGGAGAATGGGGTGAAGTTTGGGGTCAAGAGTCCAAGGCATACTCGATGCCTCTCACTGACTGCAGGGTGTGGAATGGTATGAGCATCACAGGCAAGAATCCCAAGTCACACCCTGATGCTTGTCATTCTCACAGGGTTGGGCGTTATGGTTGGAAACCCTAATACCTCAGGCATTCGTTGGTATTTTCACTCCAAATTTTCAACATGTTTTTTTTGTGACCCCACCTCATGAACAGGGGAATATCAGTTTGTTAGCCGAAAGCTGCTTATGCACAGTGACTACGGCATTCAGCACCACAGGTGCAAAAACATTCCGAACAGGATGTAAAAAATGACAGCTGTACTGTTCATGGGGAGGTGTAAAAAATGGCAATGTTGCAAATCTGTAGTAAAAATATTTAAAAAAATGGTCAAGTCATGAGCGTACATAGAAACTGTGCAACACACACCCGTAATATAATTAGGTTGGGGATTTTTTACAGCAGATTGTCAACTCAAGCATTTTGGTGCCTCCGATCATGAACAGTGTCACTGTGATTTTCTTTATCTGTGCTGAACAATGATTTCCCACAGCGACCACACATCTCTGAGCTGAAAGTGTAAAAACACACTTCAGCCATGTCACAAAAAATGACAGCCTTTAAAAAAAATTTATCACACCTTCTTATGAGTTGTACAGCTGTCATTTTTCACATCTCACCCAAAACATGTGTCCGCCCATGTAGCGCACAATGGCGCAGTTGGTGTGCGAAATCAATGTATGGGACACATTAAGAAAATCACAGTGACACTGATCATGAGCAGAGGTCTTAAAATGGCTGTGCTGAAAATTTGGTGCAAAAATTCCTAAAAATTACTGTTTTACGAGTCTGCATTGCGCAGTCCCTACACAGGCTCCTAAGTCTGCAAATTTTCAATATTTTCACTCCAGATTTTCAACATTGCCATTTTACCATACCTCCTTATGAGCACTGCAGCTGTCATTTTTCACATCTTGCCCAAAATGTGTTTCCGTCCATGTAGCACACAATGGCACAGTCGGTGTGCGAACTCAGTGTATGAAACACATTAAGAAAATCACAGTGACACTGTTCATTAGCAGAGGTTTTAAAATGGCTATGTTGAAAATTTGGTGAAAAAATTCCTAAAAATGACTGTTTTACGAGCGTAAAGTTACACTTCTATGCATCGCCAGAGGGTTTGCACTGCAATATTTCCACTCCAGGATTTTCAACATTGGCATTTTACCACACCTCCCTGAGTAGTACAGCTGTCATTTTTACATCCTGCTCAAAATGTGTTTCTGCCCATGTAGTGCACAATGGCTCAGCCGGTGCGAAATTAATGTATGGGACACATTAAGAAAATCACAGTGACACTGATCATGAGCAGAGGTCTTAAATGGCTGTGTTGAAAATTTGGTGAAAATTTTTAAAATGACTGTTTTACCAGTATAGTTGTGCAGTTCCTCACATGCGCTCATAAGTTCGCGAATTTCAATATTTTCACTCCACATTTTCACCATTGGTATTTTAACCACACCTCCTCATGAGCAGTACAGCTGTCATTTTTCACATCCTGCCCAAAACGTGTTTCCACCCATGTAGCACACAATGGCGCAGTCCGTGTGCGAACTTGATGTATGGGACACATTAAGAAAATCACAGTGACACTGTTCATGAGCAGAGGTCTTAAAATGGCTATGTTGAAAATTTGGTGCCAAAATTCCTAGAAATGACTGTTTTACGAGTGTTCATTGTGCAGTTCCTATGCCCGCTCGTAAGTTTGTGAATTTTCAATATTTTCACTCCACATTTTCAACATTGCCATTTTACCATACCTCCTTATGAGCACTGTAGCTGTTCTTTTTCACATCTTGCCCAAAATGTGTTTCCGCCCATGTAGCGCACAATGGCACAGTCGCTGTGTGAACTCAGTGTATGGGACACATTAAGAAAATCACAGTGTCACTGTTCATGAGCAGAGATCTTAAAATGGCTATGTTGAAAATTTGGTGAACACATTCCTAAAAATAACTGTTTTACGAGCATGCGTTGTGCAGTTCCTACGCACGCTCGTAAGTTTGTGAATTTACAATATTTTCACTCAACATTTTCAACATTACCATTTTACCACACCTCCTTATGAGCAGTACAGCTGTCATTTTTCACATCCTGCCCAAGACATGTTTCCGCCCATGTAGTGCACAATGGCGCACTCGGTGTGCAAAATCAATGTATGGCACACAGTAAGACAATCACAGTGACACTGTTCATTAGCAGAGGTTTTAAAATGCCAATGTTGACAATTTGGTGAAAATATTCCTAACAATGACTCTTTTACGAGCGTGCATTGCTCAGTTCCCATGCACGCTCCTAGCTTTGCGAATTTTCATTATTTCCACTCCAGATTTTCAACATTGTCATTTTACCACACTTCCTTATGAGCAGTACAGCTGTCATTTTTCACATCCTGCCCAAAACATGTTTCCGCCTATGTAGCGCACAATGGGGGTAACAAAAAGGTCATGCTGACAATTTATTGTGCAAATACCAGCAATCGCACAGGGCATTAGGGTAAAGCACCATACATGCCACACACCACTGCAAATACCTGCAAGCGAACGTTCGGCATTGACAAATGCTTGTTTCTTTACAGGTTAAAAAAAAGGAAAAGGACGATGCGGGACATTTGCCACGCTGGGGTGGGCTCCCAGAGTGGCACAAGGACAGTTGGGGGGCGTTGAGCTGACCGGGGATTGGGCACCCCCGTTGGCCTACATCGATTGCCATGCTGGGGTGGGCTCCCAGTGTGGCACTTACTACTGGGGGTGAGGACAGTGGAGCCAATGGGGATTGGGCACCCCGTCAGCTATATCATTAGTTGCCACGCTGGGGTGGGCACCCAGCGTGGCATTTGGAAAACTTTGGGGGAGGCGGGGGAACACAGCACAGCCGGCGAGTTGGGCACTAGCCATTATACAGTGTGTGCGTCTGAGGGGACGGGGGCACGCACGCCTGTTGGGCATGTGTGTGAGTGTGGGGGGGGCTGCGCATGAGCAGGTGATATCTTATCGCTGCTCACTCAAGCGTAGCTCCCCCCTTGAACTGTATGCCACTGCATTTTGGAGCTTGTCATAGACAGCTCCAGCATGCATTGGCTTACAGGGACTGCGCCTGCCAAAACACTGACTGAATTGGAGGAGAAGGTGACACTCCTCCGAAATCTCCGATGATGGCACTATGTTTCTTGCACATGCGTGCAAGCTAACATAAAATTCTAGGCTTTTGCTGCCTTCAAGCCCCCCATAGATCCATGCCAGGTGCCAATTGGCAAGATCATGGCTCCCACTTCAGGAGCTTTCCCATCCCCATAAAGCCATGCCTATTAGAAGTTTTAGAATGGGTGTTATCACTGCTGGAAAGCCCTCCCTTGAGTGCCATGCTAGGTGGCAGTTGTAGGACTGGGGTGCTGGGGAGTCCTTTTAGAGCTGTACTTGGAGGCAGCAAAAGGATTGGGGCCATTGCTGCTTGGAAGACCCCTGACGAGACCTCCCTGGGAAATGCTGAAAGATCAGGGCTCATTTTCAGGGTTGCACGGACTTCAAAAAACAAGGAATGGCACAGCTTGAGAAGTCAACAGAAAAAGATTTTAGCACACTTGCTGCATGTGGTTTCTTGAAAACTCCCAATATGCTATCAACCCTCTCTTCTGTTCAATATCTTTATAAGTGGCATAGCAAAAGAACTGGAAGGGAAAGTCTGCTTTTTTACAGATGACACCAAGATCTGTAACAGAGTGGGCACACCTTTGGGGGGGATAGAATGTGTAGAGATCTTAAGAGACTATAAGAGTGGTCAAGGGTATGGCAGCTGGGTTTTAATGCAAAAAAGTGTAAAATAACTCATCTAGGCCATAGGAATCCAGGAGTGGATTATAGGATGGGTGGGGTGACACAAAAAAGATCAAACTCGAAGGAGGCATGGGGTAACCATATTGGGTGACCTAAAAGTGGCCAGGCAGTGTGATAAGGCAATCAGAAAAGCTAGTGGGATGCTGGGGTGCATAGGGAGGGGTATCTCCAGCAGAAAGAGAGAGGTGGTTCAGCCCCTATATAAATCACTGGTTAGACCCAACCTTGAGTACTGCATACAGTTTTGGAGACCACACTTCAGAAAGGATGTACACAGTGTAGAGGCAGTCCAGAGGAGGGCTACCAAAATTGTGCAGGGTCTGCAACAAAAGCCCTATGAGGAAAGACTAAAGGAGCAAAATATGTACACTCGGGGTGGGGGTTGTTATGATAGAAACCTTTAAATACCTTATGGGGTTAATAAGGAACAGGAGGAGAGTATCTTTCAGAGAAAAAGGTGTTTTGTAACAAGGGGGCATGATATGAAGCTGGAGGGGGTAAATTAAGCAGGGATGTGAGAAAGTACTTTTCCACTGAAAGGGTGCTGGATATCTGGAATAGCCTAACATAGGCAGTAGTGGGGGCAAAAACAATAATTGGGTTCAAAAACACCTGGGATAAACACAATGGAATCACAGGGGTAGGGTAGAGCAGAGCAGAGACAGTGACATGTTTTAATCAGGGTCAGAAATAATAATAAGTACAAAAAAAAGAGGGAGAGACAATAGGGAAGACTGGGTGGGCTCCCTTATATGCTGACACATTCTGTGTGTCTGTGTAACCCTACAGCTGGCAAAAATCATTGATCACACCTCATCCTTATATGCTAGTGCACTGCAGTAATTTATTTTTCAAGTTTGAAAGTGTGCCATTCCTTGCCTCATGTGGTGGCCACAATGAGCAGCTGAAGGATAGTGCCACATAGGGCAGTTGACAGAATGATTTGAGACCCTGTGGTTTCACACTAGGTGACTGATGGATGATCAGGGCCCTCATAGTGCTGCAGTCAGTGGCTTATGGATGATTTGGGTCCAAATAGTGCCACACCAGGTGGCTGACAACATAGAACACAGATTTTGATGGCAGATAAGGACTGCTTGGCCCACCCAGTGCCAATTTTCCTACCTATTGGATAAGCTGCAGATCCTAGTTAACCGACAGCCTACTTCCTCCTACCCCCCACAAGAATTACTTTGTGTCTGTCCCATGCATTCTTGAATTCCCCACTTTTTTTGACCCCACAACCACCTCATGAAGGCCATTCCATACATCCACTACCCTTTCTGTGAAAAATGACTTCCTTACATTGCCCCTGAGCCGTCCCCCCTCTATCTTCAAATTGTGCCCCCCATGTTCTTGCAAATGATGGAGAACCCCATGATGCCACTGCAGGAGGCTCATTATTGACCTTAAATGGTCCCATTGCTATAGAATTCCTCATTACAAGTCAAAAAACTATTAAATTAAAATTATTACAATGTCATAGATCTATTTGAATGTCATCCACAATATACTGAGGCAGTATAACATAGTGGTTAAGGGCACTGAGCTGCAAACCTGGAGACCTGGTTTGGGTCCCACCAGCCCCCACCTGTTTAAGGTGTGACCCTAAGCAAATCATTTAACTTCTTGGTGCTTCCAGGTCACACCTGGAAACAAGCTTTGGCTTAGTGTGCCTTTCCTGGTTAAACAATGTCCCCTTTCCCTATATTTAGCAGTGTTCATTATATTTCTTACTTGATTTAATATTGCATTTGTCACATACTGTAATTCTATATGCCACCTTGCCACCTTCATACTCACATTGCACTTTATTTTGCACTTTGTCCACAATGATTAAAGTCCTTAATTCAAACATTTATGCTGGACAGTTCAATTATTCGAGATAAGATGTTTTTGATTGTTCCCTTCATATCCATGCTTTTAAATGTCCACTCTCTTTAGAGTTCAATTTGGTGATTAATTCCTAGTCCTAAACAGGGTTATTACTACTGAGAGACCAGATAATGGCACCTTATAACACAAAAAGATATTATTATTATGTGGAAATATATTTGGGTATACCCATTGTCATATACTTACAGTATGTATGATACTCAGCTCACATACTGTAGTTATTTTTTATTTGTTTATTTTAACATTTTGGTAACTGGGAAAGGCACAGTGAGCGAAGGCTTGTTTATAGGTGTGACCCTGGGGTGAAGAAATGGGAGCATGGGCATAAAGGCATTGTAAGCATCTGAGGTGCAAAAATGCACAGTACAAAGTGCAAAATACATAGGCAGTCCAAGTGTGGAGATTAAGTAAGAAGCCCTAGATGAATTAACAACAGTATGGAATTTTACATTGAATACTATCAGCACAGCATGGATTCAACATATGGATACACTGAACAATGCATACTACAGGGCATAAATTAAGCATCCCATTGAATACAGAGCAGACTGAGGGTCAGGAGCAAAGTCAGCCCAGATTTAAGGAGTCATAGGCAGGTAGGGAGACAGGAGAAACTATGAGACAAAGGACAGAAGGTTCAAGAGGAGGAGTGACAGGTATGGAAGGGGCAGACATATGCCTTTGCAGGCATCAAAAGGTATGGAGAGATGAGGAGAGAAAAAAGGGAAGAGGGGAGCAGGTTCCAGAGGGAGGGGAGACAGTAGGAGAAGCAGCTTGCCCGGTGCGTGAGTGAGAATGAGGAATGGAGAGGGTGTGGGAATTCCTGGAGCATACAGAGTAAGAAGAGGAGGGGCAGGGTAGAGGAGTAAGGAGAGGTACGAGAGAAGGGAACCATATCAGTATTTGGCAATGAAGGTGGAACAGTAGGGGTTTGGTAATGTAAGGGTAGTGAGAGGATGGAAATGGAGGAATAGAGGGTGATGTAGTTATTAGAACAATGACAGCAACAAGAACAGTTTATCTTTTTACATGGTTGGGGACCCCATTGAATCCAACTGGGTGACTTATGGCTGATAGGCACCAGTAGTTGCCGTCTGCTGGTGATTTCAAGGGGGTAAGAGTACTCCCAAGTTTCATGAGAAACTGGTAGTGCTGGTGATTTCAAGGGGGTAAGAGTACTCCCAAGTTTCATGAGAAACTGGTAGTGATGGTGATTTCAAGGGGGTATTTCAAGGGTGTAAGAGTACTCGCAAGGTTTCGTGAGAAACTGGTAGTGCTGGTGATTTCAAGGGGGGTAGGAGTACTCCCAAGGTTTCATGAGAAACTGGTAGTGCTGGTGATTTCAAGGGGGTAAGAGTACTCCCAAGGTTTCATGAGAAACTGGTAGTACTGGTGATTTCAAGGGGGTAAGAGTACTCCCAAGGTTTCATGAGAAACTGGTAGTGCTGGTGATTTCAGAGGAGGGGAGCATAAATGACATGCTGTTGAGTGACTTCAGGAGAAACCAGTGGTGAAGGCGATTCAGCGGGTGGGGGACTATAAGTTCAAGTGAAAGTCTCCATGTGAAACTGGCAGTGCCAGTGACTACAGGAACTGTAAGTGCCATGGAGTAAATTTCATGCAAAATCAAGCCTCTCCATGGCTCTGATAACAATTTGTTCTGAGGGGAACAAAGGAAAGTGTCACTCAGCTTCAGAAATGATCACATAAGGATACATCTCAGTTTCAAATGGTAACTAACAAAAAAATATAAGAGTTTTCTTTTTGCATTGTCCAGCACTGTGACTGGCTAGGTGTTCTTTACAGACACAAAAAGCAGAGAGAGAGCTGGCAGAATGCGAGCAGAAATTGATGATTCTAGGTTGTGATGGGTTGAAGATGACCAAGCCTCCAAATGCCCTACTCTCAGTTTGATACCAACATGTTTGCTATACCTCTGGCAAGCCAGCATAAAAATACAGGGTATCAGTGATCCTGTATTTATGAGAGTATGCATAAACAAACTATTATATGACCTGTTGAGAAAATATTGTATGGTAGTTTAAATTTTATATTGAATCGTGAAAATGAAGTCTATGTTCAGCCTATTATTTTCATTTCCTCGATATTTATATAGTTGAGTTCCCAAGTTTTCCTTTCTTGTGTTTGTTTTGTTTTGAAGTTAACTTTCAGAACTAGGACAACAATCAGATAATGAGTGGCCAGGGTTCAAAAGTGTTGTCTCACTGGCTTTTTAGTGTTTTTCTCCTTTATAGTGTGCCTATATGATTTCATCCAAGTTCAGAAGGTTTTTTTGGTTTTGCCCACACTGTCTCTGTTGGATCAGTTGATACATTAGATGTAAACTACATTTTGTCAGGGCTCCCAGCTCTACAAGGATTCCTGTATTTTACAGAGAAATAGACTGGTTATACTGTATGTTAAAACAGAGCAATTTGTCTTCCTTAGGAAACAATAATCTACAGGAAAACCCAGGAAAATTGCTCTGGAAATACAGGGAAAATGTCAAATTGATCTGGGAGCACTATAAATGTGTGACTGACTTGTACACGCTCCCTGTCTCCTGAGTTACTTGTTTTAGGTGGTTTGAATGAAATCTGCAGTGAACAAATGCTCCAAAAGTAAACAAACAGGTCACATCCTAGATCAGTGGTGCTCAGTTAAATACAACTGAGAGCAAAACATGAGACTGGCACTCATCTCCTCTTAGAGCAAGCATGAACAGAACAGTCATATTCACTGTATCAGCATTGTTGGAATTATGCCGGGTCTAAGCCCTGGTAGCTATCCAAGGAGCTCTGGCAGCTATGAAAAATATATCTATGCAGTAGGGCTGGTCCATGGCCCTGGTAGCTGTTCCTTCAAGTGGACATCACAGGTTAACCCCTTACACCTAAGAAAGAGACACTTTTGAAGCTCAGTTTGCACTGACATCTATGTAATTCAGGGGTGAAGGGGTTAAATTGAACAACAAAAGTACTCCTCGCTTGCACAATTAGCATTGCAACTGTATGCTGTAATCAGCAAGAAGAAGGTTGTAGGACAGTCTGGGCCGATCTCTGATTCAAAGAGCTAGAGATTTACAGCCAAACTTGAGATGAGTCTGCGGAGTGCTAGACCAGAGTGTATCACAGTTTATTGCTGCCACAAAGAAGAGAAGCCTGCTGTTTTGTGCCTCTTGTCCATTCTGAGTGCTGCTGACTGAGCCATCCATTCCATGCTTACAACACCTGAGCCTCTGGTCCAGTGCATCAAGTCCATCCTCTTGAGTTAATGAGCTTCACTACTACCCATGCTGCATTCACCTGGCTGGTATCCATTACTGGACTCATCACTGGCTGGAGGGCCAGGAAAGAGAAGAACCACATGACTGGTGTGGCCAAGGCATGGCTAAGAGAGAGGAGGAGAAGTTGGACAAATGCAGTTTGGCTCCAGTATAGCTTGGAGGTTAGAGTAACAAGTTGTGAATGAACTTGGTACATCCAGCAGACCTGGGCTTGAGTCCCACAACCACACCTTGCATACTGTGTGACTCTAAACAAGTCACTTAAGCTCCCCAATGCTCCCAGGTCTCCCATGAAAACAGGCACTTGTGCCTATCAGGCCTTACCTGCTTACCAAAGAATAGCAAGAAACAAAACAAAAAAAAGTCACTTGCTCCAATTATGTGCTTCAGTGACCTGGATAGGTTAGGATTGTTGCCACAGCTTTTTTTTCATATGCCTTTCAGCAAGGATTTTAACTGATCTGAAACACATCACACATGCACAGTCTTTGTACTGTGTGTATTTTACTGTTTTATAATATAGAGGATAATGTATATTCCTCTATCTGTAACAAGTTTGTAAACTCTTCGAGAGGTCGTCATGGCGACGTTCGGAACCTTGAGAGCGAAGCTCGAGAGGTTCAGTCGCCATGATGACCTCGAGAAGACTTTTTCAAACTTGTCACAGATAGAGGACTATACATTATCTTTTATAGTGTATGGTCACCTATCTGTGATGACAAATTAGAAAATTGTTACTGTACCCCACATAATGAGACAGAAACGCGAAGACGGCAACAGTTTCTCTTGAATTTTAAAGTACTTACATTTCATAAGCTTACATTGGATGGCAAGAGCGATTGTGGTAGACTGGAAAAAAAAAAACGATCGGATAGCTCCCGGGAGAAAATAGCGGTGGACATACTTTAATCTGGTGCCTGCATTTTTAAAATTGCCACTCACAACTGTGTAGTTATAACAGCTGTTTAAAGAGAATGTGGCTCGAGCAGCACTTACATCATTATGTGAAAGGTTCCAAGTTGTTATGCTGCAGTAGCTACGTACCTGGTGCAGCGTAACAACAAGCTACTGCAGCACAGCAACTTTTTAGCTGGTATGGATTTTTATGCATAACAATGTTCTACCATACATTATAAATGTTTTAACATATGAAGAAAGCTATGGAGTCACTCTTCTTTCAGGCTGGTCAGTGGCCGATTCCTGTACTGTGGATTGAGAATAACACTAATTGGGAGCACCACCACACCAGTGTACACCTTCCCTTAGTTTTAAAGTTAGGAACGTGTTTGAGAAGCATAACAGCCAGGACATTTTCAGGCTTATAAAAGGGAAATTGGTGTCTCTTTATTTAATAGTTGTTTAATATCTACTGCATAGTTACTTTTTTTTTAAAATAATTCATGTTTATGATTGAAATGTTGTTTATACTCTGTTCAAAAGCTATCTATTTTACTTGGGTGAAATTATTTTGGAAGCAGGTACTTTTTTGTCTGGTTTCGGGAATTAAATAATGTTCTGACAATTGTTTTCATCTGATAAGGTTAATAGATCCCGTGGGGAGTGGCATCAATGATAAGCGCAAGACCAGTTGTTGTTTGAAATATGTGTTCTTTGTGTGACCATCCAGGTGAGAGTAAAGCCAGGGTTATCAATGTATGATGTAAGCATTAAGTAGTAATAAGTTGGAAGACTATCAACTTTATGGATTGGCCATTTGGCCATGGGTCCACTCTGTTGTGGCATTAGTTGGCTTCGGGTTAAAAAGCAATGTAAGCCGGCTTGCCAGAGCAGTGGTAGTGGAAGCGAGCCTGTGGTGTTGGAGGGCCAGCCGGGGGGTGGGGGGAGGATCCAAAAGACTGCTCTCCTCCCCCGGGGGGGGGAGAGGTTGGGCAAGAGTCTGGTGCCTGACTGGCCCCTGGTGGGAGCTAGAGGAAGGGTAGTCCAGGACAGAAGAACTGCCAGAAAGACAAAAATGCAACAAGCTGTATTTTTATGAGGTAGCAGATTGCTAGGATGGGTGTCAGGATTCTCTCCCTCTGCTAGTCCCCAGAAACATTGCACTGGCTGTGTTGTTTTGCTGACTCAGGTGTTGCAGTCTTCCTCCAGCAAGAGATTGGCTATCCATCTCCTCGGATTCTGTGTGAATCAACTTACTGGGGTTTATTCCTCCAGGTCCTTACTACTTTATCGAAATCTCAAATCTTGACTCAGTAGGGGAAGCAGGGTAGGCCAGTGGTTGGAGGACCACAGACCTGCAGAACCAGATGATTTCCCAGGTTCAAATCCTGCCACCGTCACTGCATCTCTGTGCAAGTCACATGACCTCCCTCATGCTCCAGTCCCTTCCCAGCTGTACAAATGAGTAATTCTTGCCCCACTGTTCATGGAATGTGACATCTTTGCTAGGAAATCCTGGCCACAAAAACTTAAAAAATAAATAAATAAAATACAAAGATGGATGAATGAAGCATTGCTTCACACAAAGAGTGGTGGAGAAGTGTAATAGTCTTCCAAGTGAGGATATAGAGTCAGGATCACTATATTTGTTTAAGACTAACTTGGATGAATAGATGTGGGAGCTGATTTCTGGTGTTGTAACTGTTGAGAACAGACTGGCTGTTGAAAAATGTTTTCACTTACTTTATTATGTGCAAAATTACATCAGTGGGATTATTAGGCAACACTTATATAAAGCACCTTGACTCTGTATGGGACTTGCTTGGCAAAACACTGATTACATTTTTCGAAGAATGTAGTCAGTGAAATCATTTTTGAACAACACTTGCGCGTGCCATCTTTGTATGTATTTTGTACCTTTCAGGTATATTCTACACAGTGGCACCGCACTTTAATAGCATACAACTGTCATGCAGTGTGTCATTGCCATTGCAACTGGCGCAGAATGGAGGATGGTCTTGTGGGGCTAATTAGCCTGATTTTGTCTCTGAAGCTCATTTGTAAAATGTGCCATGAAAATCCTATAAGGTGCGAAACACACAAAAAGCAGCGCTACACTCAGTGGCTCATGAAACTGACAAATTTATTTGAGAATTCACATCTAATTCCCTGGTGCTTCGAGGGAAAGATCTTTTTTTCTTTTCAATTTAATTTGCTTTATTAAAATTTCGAAGCTACAAACCACAAAAACAAATATGTTCAAAATATTGAACAATCCCTCTTCATGGGGTGGGGAGGGGGGAGTCAATACATATCTATCACATTTAAATACCACATTGCTTCATGCACTTTTTTTTATTCATTATGTCATTACAAAAGAGATCATGTGATGCAATCTACCAACAATATGGTTAATTCATAGACGTTGAAACACAGAAACATAGAAGTTGACGCCAGATAAGGACCACAAGGCCCATCCAGTTTGCTCATTTCTTTTTCTACCTTATGAATGTGCCATTGGCCTTTGCTCTGTCAATGGCCTATCTATTCATACTCATCTGTATTGCTCTCTTATGCCTATCCCATGCCTGTTTGAAGCCCTGCACTGTAGTCATATCAACCACTTCCTGAGGTAGGCCGTTCCATGCATCCACCACCCTTTCTGTGAAAAAGAACTTCCTCACATTACCCCTTAATCAGCCTCCCTCTAATCTCATGCTGTGTCCTCTTGTCCTGCAATTTTTCTTATATTGAAACATGTTAGACTCTTTCACCTTGTTAATGCCCTTAAGGTGTTTGAATGTTTCAATCATATCACCTCTCTCCCTCCTTAGCTCTAGGGTATACAGTACATATTGAGCTCACTTAATCTGTCCTCATATGTTTTCTGATGCAGTCCCCACACCATCTTGGTTGCTCTTCTCTGGACTGCCTCAATTTAGTTAATGTCCTTATGAAGGTGAGGCCTCCAGTACTGCACGCAGTACTCCAGATGGGGCCTAACCAGTGTCTTGTAAAGAGGGATTACTACCGCCCTCTTCCGACTTGTGATACCCCTACTAATACACCCCAACATCCCTTTAGCCTTACCTACTGCTTTAGTGGTCTGCTTGGATGATTTCAGGTCATTGGTGATGATGACGCCCAAGTCTCTTTCTTCCCTTGTGACTGCCAGCAACTCCCCTCCCAGTCTATAGGTGGCTTCAGGGTTTCTCTTCCCTATGTGCATGATCTTGCACTTCTTTGCGTTTAAACCCTAGTTGGCACTATTCTGACCATTTTGCTAGTTTATCCAGATCTCTTCTCATTCTGCCCACCCCATCTGGATCATCTACTCTGTTGCAGATCTTGGTGTCATCTTCAAACAGACAAACCTTACCCTCCAGTCCATCTGCAATGTCACTGATGAAGATATTGAAGAGGGCTGGCCCCAGGACTGATCCCTGAGGTACCCCACATGTGACTTGCATCTCTTCTGGCTGTATACCATTTACCACCACTCTCTGTTTTCTGCCTGTCAACTAGTTTGCCACCCAGTTGACCAATATCTGACCCACCCCAAGCCTACCCAGCTTATTAATCAATCTTCTATTTGGAACAGTATCGAAAGCTTTTGCGGAAGTCAAGGTAGGCAACATCAACTGCTCCCCCTTGGTCCACCAGTCTGGTTACCCAGTCAAAGAAATCTACGAGATCAGTTTGACAGGACCTTCCTTTGTAAACCCATGCTATCTTGGATCCTGTGTCTCTATGGATTCCAGGTGTTGCACTATCCTTTCCTTAAGGAGTGCCTCCATAATATTGCCCACTACTGAGGTAAGACTGACTGGTCTGTAGTTCCCTGCCTCCTCCCTGTTACCACTCTTGTGGAGCGGGATCACATGAGCTCTTCTCCAGTCTTCTGGAACCTCTCCTGTGCTCAGAGACTCATTAAACAGTTCTGATAATGGCTCTGTTAGTTCCACCCTTATCTCCTTTAGTACCCTGGGATGTATGCCATCAGTTCCCATTGCCTTGTCCACCCTGAGCTTATCAAGCTCTTGTAGGACCCTTTCTTTTGTGAAGGGACCAGTGCACACCTTCCTCCCACCTATGTCCAAGGTGCTGAGCTGTGGGCCCTGCCCTACCTTCTCTTCAGTAAATACTGAGCAGAAGTATCTATTTAGGATATATGCTTTTACATGGTCCTCCTCCTCCTCACATGCCCCCTTATCCCCTTTGATCTTAGCAATACCCCCTCTGGACTTTCTCCTTTCACTACCTAATACCAAAACCATAGTGAACTCTGTTCAGAACATCATGAAGTATAGTGGAGAAATGTGATATTAAAAACATTTAATATTCAAAAAATGACTTACAGCAACACTGCAAACACATAATTAATGTGTTAAAATTGATACGTCCAGCATATTGGAACAATATTGCAATGAATCAAATAGAATGACACTTGCATTCAATTGTAAACCCCCTACAAATGGGGGTTCCCAAAATGTTTTCCATGACCTTGCCTAAATGCTCACTGCCAGGTTGGTGTTCGGCACTGCAGCCATTTAAATATCATTGCCAAAGAGTGCCTGTGTAGCCTCTATGTACTGTCGCTTTAAGATCTGCCTAGTTTGCAGAAAAAGTTAATCTGGAAAGGGGGGGGCAGAGTGTTGTCATGCTCGAGTCCCTACTGCACTGCCAGGTAATTGCTTCAATTTGCCATCGCTAATTGTGCAGAGGGGGCTCTGTTGAAAGATGTAACTATTTGCTGAGAATCACTTACAGTGATAAAGATATTGTAGTTTGTTTTAACCCACCTTTTTTGCAGTGAGGGGTTTCTGCCTATCTCCACCATTTTGGTCCCAAACTGCCGAATTGGACCAATCAGTACTTGGGGACTCTAAAATGGAGCCTGCTTACGGGGGCTGTGTGGAATAAAAACTTGGGAACAGTAGTTTGGACTGTTGGTGCCTTTTTGCAACTGAAGGGGAGGTCTTGCTTTGACTGACAGTTGAATCAGCCAACCGAACCTTTTGGATCTCAGGGAAATCTCCTAGCTGCCTGCTGTTTCGGGCAGATCTAAGTTGGATGTGGAGAGAGGAGCAGCTCGTGATAGTTTGAACAGTGATCTGCGTGGTTTCGAGTGGGAGAACTGTGGGAAGGCCTGAGTTGAGGCCTGCAAGTTTGCCCATTACCCTGAGAGGGAAGAGAAAATTGCAGTTGGACCAAATCTGAGGTGGTGAGACTGAAGTAAGCCACTGAAATGTAACCAGGCTCAACCTGTAGAAGACCGAAGATTTTGCTGCATGTGATCAGCCTGTCAGGAACTCCAGCTACTTCTGAGCTCCCAGTCTGGACAGGGACTTTGAGATCATGACCGGGGAGCATTTTGCTTGGTACAGTAAGACTTCCTTGCATATAAATGTGCTGTGTACTGAAAGGGGGTCGTGATTGGGTTCCCCAAGTTGCAAACTGCATTCTGCTTGCTGAAAACTGTAGCCCACTCAAACAGACTGAATCCACAGTTAGCTCCATGCAGCTGGGCCTTGCCACGAGGGCCCTGCCATACTACCCTACTGCACAGAGAAGAGCCATCGATGAAAGACCTGCCCGGGGGTCAGTCCCCTGCTCCACGCTTGAACAGGAATGATGCCTCAGAGAATTGTGTGGGCCCTGCCTCTCCTGGCACTCCAGAGAGTTCTCCTGCTGTCTCAGTTTTCATCCATCCTGTGTCCAGTCTTGGGTATTATGAGTAACCACCAGGGCAACTCCCTGCAACTACAGTTTAATTTAAGTGTGTCATCTGATTGCTTTGTTGTTTCTTTTCCTTCACGAACTGAGCCATCTGGCTCCGGATTACAAATAGTGTGTTGTGCAAGTTGTTTTCCCACACAGGGCCCCGACCAGCGGCAACGCCGGCCTACCCCAGGCAACTGTCCTGGTTAGCCCACCTTTCTTCCATCTGGGTACCCAGAGAGTGTGACTGTGTTAGGGGCTCTGACTGCATGCACAGCAGTGTGATTGATAGAGCAATTAAGCTAATTAACCTGATTAACCCTCTGCCTTGTTCAAATCCCCTGAATAAATCAGATCTACTTTTTTCTGCATTCAACCAGACTGTGGTTCCAGTTTGTGCTTGAAGTAGTATGCTGTTGCCATTTGCTCTGTCTAACCTTGTTTTACAGGGGGTTTCCAGTGTTGAACCGGAGGAATTAGCCCTGGTGGTAAGTGTGAACTGTGTGGGTACTTGCAAGTCATATCAGGGGTATTGTGAAAGTAATTATTGTCTACTGGTTTGGCCACTAGCAGGGAAAGAGGGGGGTTACAGTGTCCTGGAGGGCTGTGCCCAGGCTAGTTTGACCACTACCATCCTGACCTCTGGGTGGGGGCACCCATTTCAGAACTCAGGCCCCTTAACCTGCTACTAGCCAAGCAGGCAGGGGTAGTAGCCCTTGGCATAGCGCCACCTAGGGGTTACACAACTATTTACTAAAATAGATGTTAGATCAGCAAAAATACTGTTACCTTACGAATTTAATTTTCCATTCCATGAAAAAGTGGAAGGGGGGTGGACAGCAGAGGGGAGGGACAACAGTGGAAGAAGAGGAGAAGTGTGGATGGGGGGGGAATGGGGGGAAAAGGAAAGGACACAAGGGCCCCAATATTCAAAATTGCACATGGCAATGGTGCAAGTGGTGGTGCAGTGCAACTGATATGCGCTGGTGCAAATAAAGGATATATTCAAAGGAGATGAGCCATGGTGCATCTCCTCTGAATATAGCAGGTCATGTGCACAGTGCAAATAAGATGCTCTGGTGCATCTCCCCCCAACAGGGCTGAATACTAGGAATGGGAACTGCGCCAGTGCAACAGAGTTACGGTGTGCGCAAATTTCTGATGTTTAGTCGGCAGTATGCAAATGGGGCCATAATGTATGCAAGGGTCAAATGGGGTCGTTTGCATGTCTTTATGGCTCCATTTGCATGAGTTGTGCAGGGCTGGCCAGTGAAATACGCATGGTGCCCTGCACACCATGTGGTGCTGCCAGAGGGGGTCTCAAGGTACTCCCCTCCCACCCCATAGCTGCGATTGCCGTACAAATGTTTTACATATTCCCTGGTAGTCTAGTGGCACCCACTTCCTCCCTGTAGTGGCGATCGCCAAATATGAACGAAATATAGATCCCTGTTGGTCCAGTGGTACCCCTTCAATCCCAGTAGCCACTATCACCGATACAAAGCCTTGTCCTATATGCCCTGGTAGTCTTGCAGTACACCTCACCCCTCCCAATGCTCTGATCACCGACAATTAATACAATGCCCAACCCTGGTAGTCTGGTGGTCCTCCCACCCCTCCCAATGCTCCGATCACTGCCAATTAATAAAATGCCCTGCCCTGGTAGTCTAGTGGTCCCCCCACCCTGCCCGATGCTCCAATCGCTGGCAATTAATAAAATGCCCAGCCCTGGTAGTCTAGTGGTACCCCCCCACCCCGCCTGAAATCCTGATCACCGGTACACCCTACATAAAAACCTCCCTGGTGGTCCAGTGTCACCCCATCCCCTACCCACAGGACCCCTGCCCACCCAGCTCCCCTCATCATCGGCAGCAGCACAACCCGCCCGCATACCACCCAGCTGCCCACCGATTGACATCTTATAATAGCAGCTGTAAGCCTATTGGACCACACTCTGGACAAATGGGCTTGCAGTGTATACTGTAATAGTCTGGAAACAGGGGAGGTATCAAAAGACTGGAGGACAGCAGATGTAGTCCCCTTGTACAAAAGTGGGAACAAAGAGGAAGCGGGGAACTACAGACCAGTCAGCCTCACCTCGGTAGTGGGGAAGATCACGGAAGCACTACTGAAGGAGAGATTGGTGGAACATCTGGTTGTCAATGGACTTCAGGACCCAAGACAGCATGGTTTTACCAGCGGGAGGTCATGTCAGACCAACCTTGTTGAATTTTTTGACTGGGTAACTAGGGAGGTGGATCAGGGGAAGGCAGTGGACATGGCCTATCTGGACTTCAGCAAGGCCTTTGACACTGTGCCACATAGAAGACTATTACACAAACTGGGGAATATGGGTGTGGGCAGGACAGTAGTGTGGTGGGTAGGTAACTGGCTGGGCGGCAGGACACAGAGGGTGGTGGTAAATGGCTGTCACTCCACAGAGGGAAGAGTGACCAGTGGGGTACTACAGGGATCAGTGCTGGAACCGGTCTTACTCAACATCTTCATCAGTGACATTGCGCAGGACCTAGAAGGCAGAATTTCACTGTTCACTGATGACACAAAGCTCTGTAACAGAGTAGACACACCAGAGGGTGTAGACAGAATGAGAAGGGACCTGCAGAAACTTGAAGAATGGTCAGGGGTTTGGCAGTTGAAATTCAATGCAAAGAAGTGCAAGATAATACATATGGGGCACAAAAACCCTGGCACAATATATCAGTTGGGGGTGAAGATATAGCATGGACCAAGCAGGAAAGGGATCTTGGGGTTATCATCTCTAATGACCTCAAGGTAGGGAAACAGGGTGACAAGGCAGCAGGTAAAGCAAATAGGATGCTGGGATGCATAGGCAGGGGCATCACCAGCAGGAAAAGGGAGGTCATAATTCCACTATACAAGATAGTGAGGCCCCACCTGGAGTACAGCGTCCAGTTCTGGATACCTTACCTACGTAAGGACATAGACAGGGTAGAGAAGGTTCAGAGGAGTGCAACAAAGATGGTACATGGATTGCATCACAAGTCCTATAAGGACAGGTTGAAGTAATTGAATATGTACTCCCTGGAGGAGAGGGGGGAGAGATGGGACATGATAGAGACATACAAGTATCTTACAGGGAGGAACAGGGTGCAGGAATACACTATTTTTAAGCGAAAAAGATGTTCCAGGACTAGAGGGCATGGAATGAAGTTGGAGGGAGGACGATTCAGAGGAAACATGAGGAAGAATTTCTTCACAGAATGGGTGGTGGGCAAGTGGAACACCCTGCCAGAGGAAGTGGTGGGGCTGAAACAATCACGGGATTTAATAATGCATGGTATAGATATAAAGGAATTCTGGAGGTCAGGGGTAAGGGGCAACAGACTTCTAGGAAAACATAAACTGAATTTACAAGCTCAAATGGGCAGACTGGGTGGTCCATGGGTCCTTATCTGCTGACACTGTCTATGTATCTATGTAGTCATTCACAAAACCATGAATGAATGACTTCATTCATGGTTTTGTGAATGACTGTTACAGTATGCACTGCGGGCCCATTGGTCCACAGTGTGACCAATAGGGCTTATAGCTGCTACTGTAAGCTGTCATTCGCTGGGCAGCTGGGCATTATGCAGGTGGGTTTGTGCTGCCACTGAAGATGGGGGCTGGGTGGGTGGGCAGGGGTCCTGTGTGGGTGGGGGTGCCACTGGATCACCAGGGATGTTTTATGTAGGGTGTACCGGCAATTGGGGTTTTGAGCAGGGTGGGGGTACCACTAGACTACCAGGGCTGGGCATTTTATTAATTGTTGGCAGTCAGAGCAACGGAGGGTGGGGGACCACTAGACTACTATGGCTGGGCATTTTATTAATTGTCAGTGGTCAGAGCATCGAGATGGGTGGGAGGACCACTAGACTACCAGGGCTGGGCACTTTATTAATTGTCAGAAATCGGAGCATCAGGAGGGGTGGGGGGGGCCACTACACTACAATGGCTGGGCATATTATTAATTGTTGCCAATCGCGGCTACGGGGCGGGAGGGGGGTATCGCTAGACTACCAGGGCATATAGGACAAGGTTTTGTATGGGCAATCACAGCTATGAGGTGGTAGGGGGGTACAAGTATACTACCAGGGCAGTATATGGGTGCTTGTGGTTGGTGTTGGGTGGGTGCCACCCATGGCTTGCGAACGCTGTGTTGAGCCCTGCACTACAACAGCCCACCTGTGGGTGGCTCCCATTTAAGCATTTTTTTACTGGCTCAACATTGTGCCCCAGTATGTGGCACATCTCGGGGTTTTGCCAGCATATGTGCTGCACATCCCAGGCTGAATATTGGGATGCGCTGCATATGCATGGGGAGGCCCCCTTGGGAAGCGCTGCATACATTATCGTTGCACCCGGGCACATCGGGACTTGTGCTGTGCAAGTCCCCCTTTTGAATATTGCCCCGGGGCACATTTCCGGGGTTGTGCTGGTGCACCTCAGTTGCACCAGGTGCAACCATTTTGAATATCTGGGCCAAAGACTAAAGAGGAGAGAGAGAGAGAGAGAGAGAGTGAGAGAAGAAAAAAGGGGAGCGGGAAAGGAAGATGAATAGATTCAAGTAATGGCTGCAGGCCAGGCTTCAGAAGCACCAGGGAATTAGATGTGGCTGTCTGAATAAATTTGAGAGTTTCATGAGCCACTGTGTGTTGCACTGCTTTTTGTGTGTTTCTCATGTTCTATGGACAGTGAACGCAGCTGCTCCATGTTTTACCAGTAAGCACACAAGGTTCGGTGTGTCAAAATCCTGCAACCGCACTGGTCACATGTTGTCACATGATCATTGATTATTTTCTGACAACTGCACACGTCACCTGAACTATATATTTTTTAACAAATAAAAACACATTTTTATAAGTGGGCTAAGACACTCCAGGGTGTGTGATGGCAAGAGAAATAATGCATTTTCTCGGGTGTTTTTAGCACTTGGCTACACCCCATCACTAACAATAGCCTGAGGCATTCATTATTCCTTAATAACCACACATGCTTTCACATGTTATCCTTTATGTACTCTGGTCTTATGAATACCATTATGTAAAATAAATACTAATGAACAAGGGGATTCTAACTCCTAGCCTAAGTAATCAAAACCAAACGGTCATCCACACAAGCATATCTTTAGCCCCATTCCCACCCACATGTACCCAGCTTCTTCTGTAGTGGGAACTGATTGGAAGAAGGGCATGAAGACTCCTGACACCAGGTGCTATCTCAACATCAGAAGCATTACCCTGCAGAAGGGCACACTCCACTGATACTATGCTGATGCAACTGCTTGATCCTGCGTCTCCTCGGTTACACCAGTGAGATGATGCTTGTCACTGTGACCTGTGCTGCTGGAGTCTGGCATAACCCAGTTTGCAGGGGACAGGGAAACATAGAAACATAGACTTTGATGGCAGATAAGGACCGCTTGGCCCACCCAGTCTGCCTATTTCCCCTACCTATTGGATAAGCTTCAGATCCTAGTTAACCAATGGCCTATGTCCTCCTACCCCCACTAGAATTGCTTTATGTCTGTCCCATGCATTCTTGAATTTCCCCACTGTTTTTGACCCCATGACCTCCTCAGGAAGACCGTTCCATGCATCCACCACCCTCTTCATGAAAAAATACTTCCTCACATTGCCCCTGAGCCGTCCCCCCTCTATCTTCAAATTGTGCCCCCTTGTTTTTGCACATCTCTTTTTCTAAAAGATGCTAACCTCTTGGACTGTGTTGATTCCCTTGAGGTACTTAAATGTTTCTGTCATGTCCCCCCTCTCCCTCCTTTTCTCGAGGATATACATCTTAAGCTCCTTCAATCTCTCTTCATATTGGCTTCTGGTGCAGACCCTGCACCCTTTTAGTTGCCGTGCTCTGGACTGCCTCCATCCTGTCTATGTCCTTGCAGAGATGGGGTCTCCAGAACTACACACAGTATTCCAGATGTGGTCTCACCAACTGTCTGTACAGAGGGATAACAACTTCCTGTTTTCTACTGGTGATACCTCTCCCTATGCATCTCAATATCCCCCCCAGCCCTCCTTACTGCCTTCTTACTTTGCTTGCCTACCTTTAGGTCATCTGATATGACTACCCCCAGGTCCCTTTCCATTTTTGTTGTTGTTAGTATCTCCCCCCGCATTGTGTACTCTTCCCCTGGGTTTTTGTTTCCCACATGCATTACTTTGCACTTTTTTACATTGAAGTTAAGCTGCCATACTTTTGGCCATTCCTCCAACCTTAGAACATTTTCCAGAAACTTATTCTGGAAAAAAACAAGGGAAATGTAATTATATTAATATAAAACCTTAAGTTCTTAAAGTTGCTGCCTCTTCAGATGTGTTGTATGATCATCTATCAGTGGTTCCCCCACAGCTTCAGGGGAAAGGAAAGATGAAGGGCGCAAATCAATAGAATTCACACGTAGATAGATCCTCTTGAGCATTTATGTATATTTCCTTTATTATGAATATAGGCACATATCCTCTACGTTTCACCAATATGTCATTGGCTTCCTCAGGAGATGCCTCTTAAACATTCTTCTATTCCTATATACAGGCCAATTTTGTTCACTTAGACATATTGCGGTCAGTGTTGTTTCTTATTTAGCCTTTTGTGTGTTCTGCACATCACAGTTTTAGAAAACAGGTAGCTAGCCCTCTTTAAAAAACTCTGGACTTCTCATATGCACGTCCACGCTGTGGCTCAACTTGTATTGCGCGGACGTGCATATGAGAAGTCCAGAAAGAGTTTTTTAAAGAGGGCTATCTACCTGTTTTCTAAAACTGTGATGTGCAGAACACACAAAAGGCTGAATAAGAAACAACATTGACCACAATATGCCTAAGTGAACAAAATTGGCCTGTATATAGGAATAGAAGAATGTTTAAGAGGCATCTCCTGAGGAAGCCAATGACATATTGGTGAAACGTAGAGGATATGCGCCTATATTCATAAAAAAGGAAATATACATAAATTTTCAAGAGGATCTGTCTACGTGTGAATTCTTCTGATTTGCGCCCTTCATCTTTCCTTTCCCCTGAAGCTGTGGGGAACCACTGATAGTTGATCATTCCTCCAACCTTGCCAAGTCCCTTCTCATCCTTTTCACCTCCCATTGTGTATTAACCCTGTTGCAGATCTTTGTGTCATCTACAAAGAGGCATACTTTCCCTTCCAGTCCCTCTGCAATGTCACCTATAAAGACATTAAAGAGGACCGGTCCCAGTACTGAACCCTGCGGTACCTAACTAGTAACCCCCCTTTCTTTAGAATGGACTTCATTTATTATTACCCTGTGTGTCATGTTGTCCAGCCAATGTTTTAGCCAGGCTACAACCCTGGGACCCATTCCTAGGCTGGCTAACTTGTTTATTAATCTTTTGTGTATGACTGTGTCAAATGCCTTGCTAAAGTCTAGGAACGCCGTGTCCACGGCCCCTCCCTGGTCTACTACTTTGGTCACCCAGTCAAAGAAATTGATTAGATTCATCTGACAAGACCTTACAGCTGTGAATCCATGCTACCTTGGGTCCTGTGCCCAGGTGCCCTGCTGGCCTCTAGGTACTCAACAATTCTTTCCTTCAGAAATGATTCCATAATTTTCCCTACCACTGAGGTCAAACGAACAGGTCTGTAGTTTCCTGCCTCTGTCTTGCTCCCACTTTTGTGAAGGGGAATCACACACGCCCGCCTCTGGTTCTCAGGTACCACACCATCCTACCATGATTTGTTAAAAAGTGTAGTCAGTGGTGTCACTAGTTCTCCCCTTAGTTCTTTTAGAATTCTGGGGAGAATCCCTTCAGGCACCAGTGCTTTGTCCACCTTTAGTTTTAGGAGTTCATTCTGGACCCTTTCTTCTGTGAATGGACTGGTATCGACCCCCTATCCAGAGTGCTTCTGTTGTTTGATTTAGGTACCGCCACCTCCTCTTCTTTTGTGAATACTGAACAGAAGTATTTGTTCAGTATCCCTGCTTTTTCACTGTCACCCTCTGCCCCCCCCCTTTAGTAAGCCTCACTATGCCTCCCTTGGTCTTTCTTTACACACTAATGTACTTATAAAAGGTTTTATCCCCCTTCTTAACTAAGTTGGCTATCTTTTACTTAGTTTGGGCCTCTGTGATTTTGACTGCCTTCCCCACTTCCTTCTGCTTTAACTGGTACAGCTCTCTGTCCTGCTCATTCCGTGTTTTCTTATACTTCCAAAATGCTACCTTTTTCTCCTTAACCATCCCCACCACCTCTTTTGAGAACCATAATGTATTTTCCTTCATTTTGTTTTGTTGATTTGCTTCACACAAAGGCTTGTTGCCTCTGTGATGGCATTTTAAATGTTTACCTATTGTTCCTCCTCCCCTCCTTCTTTCCCTTTTACCAGTGCATTTCTGACAGTCTCCCAGGGAGGGGAAGAAATTATGGGGTATTACAGGCAGATAAGTGCCTACAAAAAAACAACAATAAAATCAACAGAATCCACTGCACTACCCCCCACCCCCATAGTTGTTTAAAAGAGCCTGCAATTCTTTAAAATTTTTTGCTTTCTTACTGCCTCCCTTTTTTTTCCTCACACCATGATTTCTAATCGGGTTTCTTGATATCAGATGTCAGCTGAGATGATAAAGGGGATGCAGCTCTGCTGTATAATTTAGGTAACTATATTCTCTAGGGCTGTGCTGCTGTATAGTGCATTTTACTCAGTTTGTAACTGCATTTTCTTTGTTTTATCTTAATATAATTTACCATGTCAAAAGCTGCTGACCAGCAATCTCCAGCCATGGCTCTTCCTTGACCAGCATTTGTACTGTGTACTCGCCCCCCCATCCACCCTCACCAATTTGCAGTATTGTTCCTACTCTGTACTTATATTGCTTTTGTACATCTGCAAATATGTTTAACTTTATGCACCTTATTGTATTGTTTTTCTCTGCATCTGTTGTATGCTTTTTGCACAGTTGTTTTGTATTTCTTACACCTCGTTAGCGTGTACTGTTCCCCCACCTCCTTTCACCCAAATAAATAAATTCATGAATGAGAGAGTGTGCCTTATTGTTTTTTTTTTCTTACTTTCTATCCTCTTGTTTCCCTCTGATGGATGGCACCTAGAAATGAGCTTTAGCTCAGTGTGCCTTTCCCAGTTACCAGTAGTTTGCAAATAAATGACATGCCATGCTCAAATATACAGTTTTTAGAAAATACATTAAAAGTCATGTAACACAAGGCTCTGTGTTGTATGTTTAGTTTTACTAAGAAACAATGGGCTGCATAAACCAATGAGTATCGTTTAGTACAGTGTACCTTCCATCTGATCTGCTGGCATATGTTGCACATCTATTTAAAACAGCCACATAAGGTCCCTGATCAAACATTTTTAAGTCCCCCTAGCTCTGGAAGTTTAATTCCAGCACTGTGTATCAGTGAACAATCCCATGCTTTATTTCAGGCGCCCAAGTGCAATCAGCAAACAGTAATTACCACTGAACCAGGCACACCATGAACATCCTCACGCATTTTGCATAAAAATGCTTTTTCAAGGGGTACACCCCCATGGAGGCACTTACACATGGTAGGGCAGCCATTGAAAAAGCATGTTTATGCAAAACACATTGGGAAGTTCATGATACACCTGGCTTGGTGGTAGCTGCTCTTTCCTAATTGCACTTGGATACACAAAATAAAGAATTGTTCACTGACACAGTTATACATTGAAGTATTCACTGATACAGTGAAACATTGAACTGCTCACTGTTACACTGATACAATGACTGCAGAAGGTTTGTCCGTGGTTGCTCTCAGGGGTGAGAAGTGATGATCTCTTGTTGTGCTTCGAGTAGAGAAATACTGCATCCCAGACTATTGCAGAGGTTTGTGCATTCTGCTGTTATGCTGTTCTAGCCACTGAAGCCAGGTGTAACTTTGCTTTGGACAGTTTTATTTTAGTTTTTGCTAATCAGGCAAGTTCACCAGATCGACATCCTATTTTTAGTACTGACCCATGATTCTCAGTAATGACCTGTGATAAAATTAGACAAAGACAAAAACATTCAGTAGAATGCATAGCAAGTAAGTAAGTAAAATGCATTTGTTTAGCGCCCCATCTTGGAGGCTCTGGGCACTCTATAGGTAGGCAAGTTAAAACAAAAAAACAAGAATATAAAAACAGAAGACAAAATAAAAACAATAAGCAACAATAAAAGCTAAATAAATACTAAACTACATAAAACAGTGCAGCAGTTTACTAATTTTAATCTATAGGCAATGTACACATGCCTTTTTAAAAAGATAAGCCTTTAGCCCCCATTTAAAGGTCTCCATCAATTGGGCCTCCAAAAAATATGTCATAAATATTATGTCCTGCAGCTAAACTTCAGATATTTATTTATCTGTTTGTTTGTTTGTTTATTTATTTGTTTGATAACCTGGTAGGTAAACTGGTCCCATGGACTGTTTTCAGGAATGACCCAGGCCATCTGCATAGCATATACAATACATGAACTACAAGACATGATATTCTCCACATGTCTAAATGTTTATGTGCCGTTAATTGCACAAATTAATAATAACATGGCAAAGTATATACATCTACATTCAGACAGATGCAACAAATGAGACCTAAGACTGGATTTAAACCTTTTTTTTTGTGAGGACTCTCTTATATTAGTTGACAAAGAGCTCCAGAGAGAAGGTCCAAAAAATCAGGTGGACATGTTTGTCTGGAATTTTCCATTACTGACAAAGAATTTAAAAACTTTTATTCCTCTGAAGAATGATAAATAATGATTATTGCAACAGAATTGTACTTTGTCTGTCTGTTGAGAGATGCGTTTGTGTCATGTACTGTATGTATGTTTTTATCTGGATATTAGGAAAGCTTTGCACCAAATAAATGGAATTGAATCAGGTTGGATAGGTTAGCAGATGGCTTTGTAGTTTAGCTGCAATTGTTGCCTGATGTATTTTTTGTGGTGAGAAACATTACCACCAAATAGAAATGGAAGAGGCGTGGAATCTTTTGCGGTGAACATCGGGTATGACTGCATATGAATCAGAGAGCAAATAAGATATTACAAACAGCTGGCAATCCTTATGGACACATGATTGAAACTGATTCAGGAATGCCGGAGTAATGCCAAAATAATTAAGTTGTGTCAGCAACAAATAGTGATTGATACAATCACAAGCAGAAAAAAAATCTAAAATAGCAAACAACAAAACAAATGGCCAGATTTTCAAAAGGTCCCTATGATTGGTTCAAATTGTATGAACCTGCACCTGCAGCAAACTCTGGGTACACCATGGACCCTGTGCCACATTTTTGTACAACAGGGGTTCCTTTACCAAAGTCCACAGAGTTGCTGTAAGCAGAGTAGTACGCCAAACAGCTGGTGCATAGCAGTGGTTTGATGGAGGGTGCTATCATTCCCTCCTGCCCATTGTAAAGCTTGCCCCTAGCCCCAGGGCTAGAATGTATGTGTGTGTGGTGGTGGGGGGTAAGACACCCTTAATCCTGACCATTATTTGTACACTGCTTTGTAGTAGTGCTGTATTGGGCTGTTTTTGAAACACTGTCTTGTTGTGGGGTATTACGGTGTCACCATGCAGCATTGCCCTGCACACTCACAGACTCTCAGTCAATGTAAGCCATATTGTGCAAGCTACAACCCTGTACCAGAAGTAAGCAATAAGACACAATGGGGTGTGTGTTGAACAGATATTACCGCACAACCAGGGGCACTGTAAGGCACAAACAGCAGGCCGAGTGCCTTCAGCCCCTGAAAGTGCAGTAATATCTGTTCAACGCACACTCCATTGTGTTTTATTGCGCTTATAAAATGGGCTTTATTTTACTAATATCTTTCTGAATGTAATTAATAATTAGTAAATAGGAAAAAAGAGCTAGAAGTAGCTAAATTCAGAATAAAATTGTCCTTCTCCCAATATATTGGTTTTTTGCTTGAAGGCATCTGGCCTGTTCTGCTATCAATAGTTGCAGTGCCCCCCACAACCCCCAACCCCACACACTTATAAACTGTATACACACAGTACAGAATGGTTTTGTTAACTGTTGAAAATCTGCTGTAGCTTTTATTTTTTCATTTAACTTTGCCTGCAATTTTACTTGAAAAATTCCTCAAATTCAAATTGCCCAGATCATCAATTTCAAACATTCCACAAGTGCCGACACTCAAGAAGTCAATGACAAGCCTGACCTCTTTAACTCAGCTGGCTTCTCACCTCACTTATGGAGCACTTTGGGTGGCAGCTCTCAGAAGGCACTTAAATTAAAAATGCACAGTACATCAAGTCCCGCTGCAACAGTTATCCTCAAGTCCTTACCCCTCTCAGACAGCGTCACAATGGAGGAAGTACAGCATTTCAAATACAGCACTAGCAGAGCAAAGAAAAACTGGGGTCTCACTCTTGCTCTCTCTGTCTCTCTCTCTCTCTCTCTCTCTTTCCCTCTTTCCGGATCTAACTTATTTAGCTAAATGAAAGGACTGACTCTTTAGTGCCTGTACCAAATGAGTGAAAATACTTGCTTCTCATAGGCACCTCTCTAAAGGAACTGAGTTCGTTAATATAGAAATATATATTTAAAAAAAATACTTGTAAAAATGGATTTTAAATTGAGAAATGCAGTGGCAGGAGCTACAAGAGAGAATGTGTGCAGGCATGCTGTGGGACTTAGGATCATAAGAAGAGATGCAGTAAAGTTTTTCTCCATGGACGAATTTGTGGCAAAGTCACCGAATTTGCATCCACAGAGCACTTTGCATAATTTTCCAAAATTACCTGGAATTTGCCATTTTGTGACTTCGCCTTGCTTCTTGAGGTTTAAATGCAAATTGCACACTTAAAAAAAACAAAGCAAGAAGAAGTTACATCCCCGACACACACACAGCTAGCAACCTGGCTTCCCTCCCTGGTGTCCATTGCTGCCCCCACCGCTGATCTCACCACAACCCACAATATAAAAAATAAATATAATTTTTGTCATTAAATCCCTATCTTGGTGTCAGTGCCCTCCTGCCACCAATTCGCTGGCCTAATACATCCACCCCCACTGCTGGTGCCCTGCCATGTTGTCTAGCAGTGCCCGCCCTGCTGATCGAGGCCCAGCTGGCACCCACATCCAGACCACAACACTGTCTTAAAAAAAATGTTTCATTTAATCCCTGGTGTCTAGTGGGCCCCCCTACCCTATCAGGCAGTGCCTCCACCCCGCTAACCTCAACCCTGACCTGAGTGGGCCACTGGTACAGCTCTCCACTCACATCCATGGCAAGCAGCCTGACTGAGCTCAGTGAATGAGCATGTGCTTATACAAGTATGCACTCAATGATTGACAATTCATGGTCATTTTCTTAATTTTTCAAAGTGCAGAGAAGGGGAAGGGACTACTCTGGTGGCCCTAAGTGGGGGATGGGGGAACGGCATTGTGGCCTGCCATTCCCTCCATCTCACCACCTCTGCCAGTGACAAGAGCAGCCCCCTTCCCTTCCCTACAACCCTGAAAACTGGAGAAAATGACCATAAGCTGTTAATTAATGAGCACATGCTTGTACAAGCATGCACTCATTCATTGAGCTCAGTTGGGCTGCCTGGCCAAGGAGGTGAGTGGTGGGCTGTGCCATTGGCCCCCTCGAGGTTGGGGTTGGGGGAGGAGTGGGGGGGAACTACCTATCAGGGTGGGGGTGGGGGTCCACTAGACACCACGCATTAAATTAAACTTTTTTTTTTTAATTAACACAGTATTGTGGATGTGGGTGCTGGCCAGGCAGCAATTGGTGATTGTGGTGGGGACCATTATACACCAGGGCAGGATGCCAACAGCCAGAAGGTGGATTTATTGTGGCCAGTAATGGGCGGTGGAAGGGGGGCACTGACCCCAGGGAAGGGATTTCATGAAAAAAAAAATGTTTTTTATATATTGTAAAATTTGTGGTCGTTCCTGACAGCAGTTGGCTGTGGTGGGGGGAACCACTAGATACCAGGGCAGTGTGCCACAGAGGAGGCAGGGGGGCATTACCACTAGACACCAGGGATATTAATTTTAATAGTTTTGTGTGGGAATTCCACACTTCAGGGTCTACCCCCACTCTGCAAATTGCCAGATTTCGTGAATTCTGCTCCACAAATTGAGCACTATTTGCAGAACTTTTGGCGGAGTGAATTTTGTCAACTTCACCCATGGAACGATGGTGGTACAAGTTTGTATTTCTTTTTTTATTTACATTTAGGTGTGAGATTTGTACAGCTCCAATTTCTTGAATGATGCGTTTAGAGCAAGTTTTGTGGTTCATGGTTTCATCGCTGATGAGAAGCATTAGCAATTAAAGAAAAATGGCGGCATTTGAAACACTAGTATTGTAACGGCTCACTGATTTTTTTAGTGCGGTTCTGCTGCTGGGTACTAGCTTTTACCTGTGCACTGAATGGATTTGATGCACAGGTAAAAACAATCAGATAGCAGGATTGCCTCTCCCCAATTTATAATAACTGCTTATCTCATACCATGAAAGGTTTCAAAATTACTGACAAATTGTATACTGCCCCTTGATGATGGGTATTTAGTGCCATTGTGTTACATAAGACATACCTACTATTAGATCTGACATGCCCCCCCAATGCACAGCTCTACATGTGCTGGTATAATGCATGTACAGATGCTGTAGCACCAATGGCAGGTTAATACACCTCTGTAAGCAGGTGGTATAAATGTGATGGAAATACAGAATGAACAATAAAGGATGATACATACACATGAATGTGGAAGCTCCATTCCTTCTACCATAATGTACTGTGCTGTAAACTGTTCTTTTACATGTGTGGTAGGTTGCATACAGCAAAACACCTACATATCTTAAGGTGACAGTCACCAATATTCTTATAGGGCATCTGCAAGGATCTGCCTGTAAGGATTTGACTGTGCTGAAGGTTACCAAAGTAAGATGACACATCTTTAGCATATTGCAGCAGTATGTCTTCTTACATTGGTAACCTCCAGTACAGTCAAACGTAATTCAATATGTCCTGAATGTCATATTCGTGGATGCCGGTGCTGAGTCTCAGACTAGTAGTCATTTGGCAGTACGCATTCTCCTCAAATGATGCTGTGATCGGGTTAGTGTTCCTTTACCAATATAATTCAGTAGTGCTTCTTATCATGATGCAGTCCAGCTTCATGATGAAGAAGAAGAAGAAGAAGAAGAAGAAGAATCAGCTTTTATATAGCACTTTTCCTACACAATGTATCCCAAAGTACTTTACAAGCAGTGCTAGACTGGTAGTGAAGTGACGGAATGTGTAGTGGCAGCCATATCACACATCAACACCCACAACCACACACACCCTGGACAATTGCATGAACCAGTTTTATGGGAAGGGGAATGCTGGCCAGGACATTGGGACTGTCCCTTACTCTTTGCAAAGAGTTCCTTGGGTTCTTTTATTTCCAACTGGACACCCACAAGGAAAGCACCAGGATGAGTAGAAGGGACCTCAGTTTAACATCTCATCTGAAAGATAGCACACCCCAGCTGTACAGCACCCCCCTAATACTGTGCTTGGTGCCATCGTTTCAGGGATGAGCCCAATCCCGGTGTGGGATATACCACTATTACACTATTGTACACAGAAGCATAAAATGTATATATTTATTTAAATTTTGATGACCGGGTAAACCCTCTGGGACTAACAAGTTCCTTTTTCAGGGGCGACCTGGGGAATAGGCATTCCACAAATAACAGATGAAATAACATTTGACAGGTGGTAAAACAGGACCAAGCATGATAATACAATGTTGATCATCCGGTGATGACAGGAGACAATACAGTGTGTAAACAGTTCCCAGAACAGTCCATATTTAGGTGCGGGTGCATGGCTATCAATTAGGACTTGCAGCTGTATACAGATATACATACAGTATAGTACACTATAATACAATATATTACATAATTAATTTATGGAGAGAAGGAGAAAAGGCAGGGCAGGGGAGAGGGAAGGGGTGGCAGGGAAACAGAATTGAGTAGAGAGGGAGATGAAAAGAAGGAGAGGGGTAGGGAAGGGGAGAAGACACAGGTAGAACAGGTGAGGAATTAGATGCAATTATAGATGGGGGAGGAAAGAAAATTCCTTTGAAGTACCTCTTGAACAAGGGAAGAGATAGGCACGAGAGAAGATTATGAGGGAGGTTGTTCCATTTTTAAAAATGCTGCTGTATAGAAGGATCTCCTACAAATGGCTAGTCAGGTTTGGGGTATGGATAATATAGGGAGATGGGAGGATCTGAGGGTCCTAGGGGAGGGTTTCAATGTAAGGAGATTGGAGAGGATGGGAGGCGAGGAAAGGTGGATGAGTTTGAAGACTGTGCATAGCACAGGGAAGTCCAATTTGGTCTCAAAGGCCAGCCATCCTATGGTATTGAGCATATCGCAGTGGTGGGCCCACATGGGTGCCTTGGCAACAAAATGCGCTACTCTATGATAGGCTTGCCTGAGTTTTGCCAGGGGAGAGGACTTGACCGAGTAAGTTATGGGGGCCCCATAGAAAAGGCCAGGGAGAAGGGTAGCCGATGCATTAGTTTTCCTAGCTCGAGGAGTGAGGTAGGGGGAAGTGCGATATAGAAGGCCTACCTTTTGATTGGTTGTCTTAGTAACATTAGATACATGTGCCTCAAAGGATAGGTGCTCATCAAGAGTCATGCCCAGATATTTGAATGAGTCCACCCCTTCTATGGGCACACCAGAGGAGGTATGTACTACCGGGGGGACTGGGAGGATACATTATAGGAGGTATGTTGGAACAACATGGTTTTAGTTTTCTTTGTCTTCAATATCAGCAAGTTTTTCCTGAACCATGTTTCAAGTAATTGGAAGTCTTTTTCCAGTTCTGACCTAATGGTGGAGACACCTCTGTTGGATCAAGAAAATATGTTATTGTCTGCATAGAGCTGAACCGTTGTCCCCCCACACACACACAGTTCAGCAGCAGCTCATTGCTAAAAACAGAAAATAGCAGTGGCCCAAGGATTGAGCCCTGGGGAACACCATACATGATGGGAGATATGGAGGTAAAGGCACCAGCCTATTTGACACACTGAGTTTAATTAGTTAAGCAGTTTGAGATCCAGGGGAGAGAGAGTTGAGGTCAAGGCCAAGATGTCGGAGCTTTGAGATAAGGAGAGAGTGGTTCACAAGATCAAAGGCCTTCATAAGGTCAATGAATACAGTCCCAGTGGCTCAACCTTGATCCATGGCATGAAATATGCCTGACGTGACTCTCAAAAGAGCTGACTCAGTCCCATGTGCCTTCCAAAAACCATGCTGATTGATGGTGAGGGCATTGTTAAGTTCAAGGAATGAGTGTAAGTGATTGTATAGGACTCGTTCCTGGATTTTGGCAATCGAGAATAATATGGATATTGGCCTGTAGTTCTCGATGAGGTTTGTCGGGCCACTTTTGTGCACTGGGATGACGATTGCAGTCTTCCATTTGTCAGGGACAGTCTGTGTATGGAAGGATCTGTAGATGAATTGTGCAATTGGGTGAGCTAATTCAGGTGCTCCAATCTTAAGGAATTTGGGTGGTAAGGAGTCAAATCTGGGAGAGCTATTTGGGTTAAGACCCCAACAGGAGCATAAGTACTTCTTTCAGCGAGGTGGGTTTTATATGGGAGAGAGGGTGGGTGGCTTCAGGGAGATATTCTTGTGAAGTAGAGTGAGTAGCCAATAGACCAGTCTTATACACATCAAGGTCAGTGAAGAAGTTATTTATTCCTGTGGCAATATCTGAGGGGGAGGTTAGTAAATGGGCTTTCAAAATCATATTCTGAGGGTTTATTCACTCTTTGCCCTTGAGAACAGTGTTAATCTAAATTCAGTAGTATTTGGGGTTGGAGAGGTGCATTTCCTGCAAGGATTGAAGGTAGACACACTTTGATCTATTGGTACTGGCTTTACAAGAGTTTTGCAGTTGGTGATAGGATTGCCAATCTGAATGGAGCCCGGTTCTTTTAAAGGTATTCCAGGCCTTGTCATGGGAACGCATATGTTGCTGTAGCTCCCAAGAGAGCCAAGGAGAGTGGAGTCCTTTCATTCTTTGTAATTTGAAAGGAGCATGGGTATCAAGGATGGCGGTGAAGGTGATGATGTGGTATTCCAGAGCCTGATTTACATCTGGAAGAGCAGTAATGGGTGTCCAGTCAGTGGAAGCAGGACTTTACCACAAAGCTACAGCATTAAAGTTGTGCAGCTCTCTGGATCTGATAATTTTTTTTGAGGGGGGGATGGTTATTCTTCCAGATACAAAAAGTGTAGCAGTCATCACTTAGTGTGTCAGAAAGGATTCCCACAGTCTTGATGTAGAGTTTGTTATTTGTAACCATCCAGTCCAGGAGGCTGTGGTTACCTGTCTTTATGTTAAGTCTGGCGGTTGATCAAGTAATTGCTCAAGCTTGGCATCAGACAGGGCTCCTTGTTATTGAGACCTTTGGGTCCAATCTAGATTGACATCTCTGCAGAGTATGGTATTCTGAGGGGGAAGGTATCAAAACAATGAAGGAGGAGGAAGAGGCTAATTTAGGGGGCAGGTAGACACATCCTGTCATTAAATGCTTAACTTAATCAAGGGTGACTGTGATGAATAATTGTTCGATGTCAGGGTTAATGCCAGAGACAGGGAGCTCATGGATGGCTAAACTGACCCTAAAATAGTATTAATTTAAGATGGCTGTTGTACTCTTTCATACACTTCAACATCTTGACTCCCCTCTGTAGCCTATTCACAGTTGAAGCAAATGACATGGCCAGATAGTTCCTGAAATTTCTGTGATATCACTAGAGAAATTCCCTACCTGCCTGCAGTACCACGGTAGGGCCACCAGAGAGAATCTCTTTTTAGAAATATTGTGAAATATCTGGAAGCAAGCAATTATAACAAATGACCATATTAGTTCTAGAATGTGTATATGTAATTCAAATGGGGAATATAAAGCAAAGCTATGTTTGTTATAATTATGAAAATATGAATAAGTCAAATAACTACAAATGAACATTGAAATGAAAAATGAAAAAACAAATGAAAAGCTCATTTAAATGAGGTACAGTATTTAACTGCTGCTTTCAGCTTGCAGCAGTCTGGAGATATCCCTGTGTTGTTCTGCCCTATATTGGTACTACGATGCTGCCAGTTTTTGACCCTTGTGATGTCATTGAGGGTGAAGCTGTGCCTAACTTCCATGTCATCACAATCAAAGAGCTAGAAAGGAAGTTCTGGATGGCAGCGTAAGTCAGCATCAGAAAATGACACTATAAAGGCATGCACAGTTCCTCACACTGAGTGCCTGTAAAAATTGGTTTGTCTTGCTCTTGTAGCAGTCCAGGTGCAGTCCCACTTGATGGTGCCTTTAAAATGTGTTTCCTCCCCAAAAAGCCAGACACTGTGCATGTGCACAATCGAACACACATAGGCAGCAATGTGGGAGAAAATGGACGTGCATCAGCCTACATACAGCGGGAAGCTATGTCTGAGAGAATGGCTCATCCTCCACATTATGCAGAATACAGGACTTCTGTTCTAGTGCTTTGATTTCTATATGCCATGTAGTTAGGTGCCGCTTCAGCATGTGTGACATCACAAGGTTCTAAAAATGGTCACAGTGGTAGATAGGTAAATAAAAAGCACTGTTTTATGAACTCGGAGAACTTAAGTAAGCAATAAGCCACAGGAGGTTGCACATTGAAGGGACCCTGTCAATCCCCTTAGGCCTCAAATTGTTCTAATTTAAAAAAAAAATTTATGATTGATTACATTCTGTAGAATTTGCTGATGTAGCTGGCAGTTTGATTCTTTCTTTCTTTCTTTCTTTCTTTCTTTCTTTCTTTCTTTCTTTTTCAAAGTCAAAAGTAGACTGTCACCTGTGTACACCAGAAAAGAATAGCAGGCATGCCTCAGGGTCCTCACCATCGGAGTTCTGTGGGTGTTACCACACAAAAAACATTTACAGTCCTTGATCAACTCCCACTACATCTTTCCTACACTTGGGAACATCCCAAGCACAGTGTAGCCACTTATGATGCAGTGGTTGGAAAGAAGACTATTGCATTAGGAGTGGCTGTGCAGTTTGGAGGTGTTCCTAGTGGTCAGGCAGTATTCACTAAGACTAGATCAAGGATTTGCAACAAAACAAGGCTGGGTATAATTACACCACTAGCATGAATTTCTGCTCAACAAAAAAGGAAGCTGATATAAAAAGTCAACAAAATTGATGACTTTTAGAGATGATAAGCAGTCATAAAATGTAGCTTTTCAACTAGAAATAATATGATGCAAAAAGGGCTGGCAGTATCCCTTTAAAGTTTTTAATAAAGTAGGCAAAAGAGACCCAACTGATTAGCTAACAGGCCTTCCATGGTGAAAGCAGTAAGACACAATGGAGTGTACATTACACAGTTCTAACACATGCCCCGGGGTGTAATAAGGCATGAGTCTGCAGATTGAGTACCTTCGGCCCGTGGCACTGCATTAGAACTGTTTAATGCACACCCTGAAGTGTCTTACTTCACTCATAAAATGTGACTTTGGATTTTTATGAATTTAAAAATTAAAGTTAATAGGTTTAAATAATAACAAGTTACAGTAAATATTTTTCTTAATTGTACATAAATTAGTCCCTCCACCTGCGCAAGCTTGATTCTTGATTTTGTTTGTTTGCAGCAGCATTTCAGACATTTGTTCTAAGTAGCCTCCCTAGCAGTAGTTTTTCTAAATCAAGTAAAGTAGTTCTACATGTGCATCCCCCCTTCACACACAATATAGACACACACACACCACAACACACACACACACACACACAACACAACACACACACACACACACACACACACACACACACACACACACACAGGCACCCTTGTCTGTTTTTACTTTTTTTGTGTGGTGGTAGTTTGGCAATGAACCATGACTGTGAAAGGCAAATCAAGCTTCGATCAGGATTTTTGTCAGGCAAATGTTACTTTTCCTAAAAAATAGTGGAGTTACTTACTGTGTAGTCTGAGTCATGTGGGAAATGGGAGATCAAGCATAAAAGAAAGTTCTGGAGGGAAATTTGCAGAAACAAAGAAGGTAGCAGCACAGTTTTGACAAATGTTCTCATTTTTTTTAAATTGGTGATGAGGATCACATCTAAGGAGCGGGGGGATGGAGGAACTGGCATTGTGAGGGGGAACATTTATATGAAAGTGAGTGATCAGGGGGACTGAGAGCAGACAAATGAAACACTAAGCAATTAAAACATATTTCAGTAATACCGATCTTTTCTACATTGTTAGAAGGTGGTTTTATGTAGCATTATAAGCATTTCTGATCATTTATCAGTGTTTAAAAAAAATGGTGGCTGCTGAAATTCTAAAACATTTTAGTATTTTAAGTAGTATTAATTTATTCCTTTTCTGTGCTGCATCTAGGTTGTCCACACTTATTTTTACCTGCTCATTGTATTGATTTATGAAATGGGTAGGGAAAATGCTGCATCCTGATGGGTCAAGAGCCACCCTCAGGCATGTGTTTATAGAGCGACAATCCTGATGGTGGCACTTTACTGGCAACCAGGATGTAGAACATGGCACATATCCATGCCTGCCAGAAACATTTGAAATAATATTTCTGGCACCCTTGTTAGTGCTGTAAAGTCTCAGTATTTGTCTTAGCACAGTAACTAAAATACTACAATATTACCAATACAGTCACCCACACCAAACAGTAAGTAAGCATTATGTATTATTTAAACAAATAAAAATAACAGAAAAAAAAACCAAAACTGACCTCTTCTTGCTTTTCACAGTTTGTTTAATTGTAGGCTGGTAATCCTCTGCCCAAGTCAGTCAAGAAAACTTTAGAGGTGGTAACCACAACACAGTGTGGTTCAGATTGAAGATGGGCAGGGAAATCTTCCCCACTAAGACCAAAATCCTGGATTTCAGGAGGGCAAACTTCAGGAAAATGGGAGAAGTGCTAAGAAGCACCTGGAGGGCATCATAGTAGGCATGGGACTGGACCAAAAATGAGCCATCATCAAAAAAGCAATATTGGCTGAAACAGCAGAGTGTGTGAGTCTCATGGGGAAGAAATTGGGGGTAAGGTCACCCATCTGGTTCAATCCTGAGGTTACCCGGGTGGAGAGGGACAAGAGGTCAGCCTACCAGAGATACAGGAGGACTGCAAGTGAGGTGGATAAGGAGAACTACCTGAAGCTGGCCAAAGTGGCATGCAGGGTAGCACAGCAGGCTAAAGCACAAAAAGAACTCCAAATAGCTGAAGGGATTAAGAGGGGAGAAGGCCTTCTTTTGTTATATAATTGAGAAATGGGACAGGAAGGAAGGAAGGGATAGTTGGACTTAAGAAGGGGGAAGACTGGGTGGAGGAAGATGGGTGCAAGGCAGAAGTATTGGATGATTACATCTGCTTGGTCTTCACAACAGAAAAAGAAGGACCAATGCCATCTGCGGAGAGAAGGGGGGAAAGACATGGTGATAGAAGAGGATAGATTGAGGGAGGGAGACTGCTAGCACTGAAGGTAGACAAGTCCCAGTGACCAGACGACATACATCAAGGGGTGCTAAAGGAGCTGGCAGGGGAGCTTGTGAGGCCACTGGCAGGCTTCTTCAACACCTCTCTAGGGTCAGACATGGTGCTGCAGGACTGGAGAATGGCACACGTGGTGCCTCTCCACAGAGCGGTCCCAGGGATGACCCATGGAACTACAGGCCAGTCAGTCTGACCACAATCATGTGCAAGCTCATGGAGACCATACTCAAGAAGAGGTTGGTAAGGTACATGAAGGAGAATGGTCTCCAGGATGAGAAGCAGCATGAATTTGTTGGAAGAGGATCCTGCCAAACTCACCTGATTGACTTCTTTGACTGGGTAACTAGGGCAGTTGACAGGGGTCAAGCGGTAGACATCCTGTACCTGGACTTCAGCAAGGCATTCAACTCAGTGTCCCACAAGAGGTTGATCAGGAAGCTGGCTGATCTTGAGGTTGAGGAGAAAATGACCATGGGGGGGTAGACAGCTGGTTGAGGGGCAGAACCCAGAGGGTGATGATAGGTGGAGAGTTATCCAGCACCAGAGAAGTCACCAGCAGGGTTCTGCAGGGCTCAGTGCTGGGGCCAGTGTTGTTCAGTGTCTTCATAAATGACATTAGGGAGGCATTAAGAGCAACATATGCCTTTTTGTGGATGACACCTAACTCTGTGGGAGGGTAGACACAATGGATAGGATAGAAGATCTGCAGGAAGACCTCAGAACATTTGAGAGATGGTCAGGCATCTGGAAACTTGGCTTCAATGCCAAGAAATGCAAAGTTATGCACGTTGGAGCCAGGAACCCAATGACCGAGTGCTACTGTACCGGGGCAGCAATAATGGAGAAGGAAAAAGATCTGGGAGTGATGATAATTAGTGACCCTTAAGCACTCCTTGCAGTGCAAAAAGACAGCAACAAATGTCAACAGAATGTTGGGGTGTATAGCCAGGGGGATCAGCAGTAGGCAGAAGGACATTATACTGCCCTTTTACACGTCACTGGTTGGACCACTCCTAGAGTACGGAGTAAGATACTGGTGTCCATACCTTAAGAGGGACATCAGCTTGCTGGAGAAAGTCCAGAAAAGTGATATCAAGATGATCATGGGTTAACAGGGTATGTCTTAAGAGGAGAGGCTGGGAGCCTTGAAAACATACTCCCTGGAGGAGAGGAGGAAGAGAGGGGACATGATGGAGACCTTCAGATATTTTAAGGGGATAAATAGGGTGAATAGGAAGAGTCTTTTCAAGCTAAGGGACAACCGAACTTCAAGAGGGCACAGTTTGAGGCTGATGGGGGGAGGTTTAGGAGGGATGTTAGGAGGCACTTCTTCACGGAGAGGGTGGTGGCCAATTGAAATGCTCTGCCCAAGGAAGTGGTCTCAGCAAAGACAGTGGGCAGCTTTAAGAGACCCTGGGATAGGTATAAGGGAAAACAATGGGATGAGGGGCAAATGAGGTGGAAGGGAAGACTGGGGAGGGGTGGCAGAGTCAGTGACATAAGCTAGGGATCCTGCAAAACGAGCAGACTCAATAGACCTGATGGCCTTCTCTTGTTGGCTCTTTTGTATGTTCATATGTTCTTAAGTTGCTACTGCTGCCTTCAATGGCATTGGACTGTCGGCATCCCCCTCTCCCTCTAGCCCCACCCCATCTCCCATGCTGAAATATAGAGTTCTTTTTTTTTTTTTAACAGAAACTGTGCCATAAGACAGGAGCACTGATCATGACTGGGGAAAGTGAAACTGATGCCTGAAAGCCACAGCTTTCACAAATGCAACAAGTGTTACTGACCACTATTGACAACAGCTTAGCACTGAATGACCCAAGAGCAGAAGTCACTCACTTGGCAGATGTTGGCAAATATAGCAGCAATACTTCACTAAAAAATATATATATATATATATATATATATATATATACATATTAAATCAACAGCATAAATGAAAAGGCAAAAACATAAATGGTAATATAGGGAGATAGCCAAAAAAGTCAAAACAATGCAGTGACCTCTAGTGGTGCTCACCTCAATACCACATTTGTATTGTACTGCAGCAGCACATTGTAATATAGGAAATACTTTACCTCTTCCAAAAAAAATTTTTAAACCCGGAACAGTTTTTTTTTTCTTCTTTATCACTTTTCATTTTTTTATTTCACAAACTCATTTTATAAGTCGATTAGCCACTCTGTGTGTGGTTGTGGGTCTGATAAACACTCTCCCAAGGTGCTGATGGCACTTGGCACAAGCCTCGTGCTTCACTACACACCCTGGGTTGTGCATCTATCAGACAACAACCCCCTCCCCATCATGCCTTATGGGTTACATAATGCACTGGTAACAGCCAATCATGTTTTAGGATTTTCTCTACTCATTTCATAAATGAAATTATGTTACCATAATTGCACACTTTAGGACTGGGATGTGTTAGCAGCCATATTTAACAATTAGACTTCCCCAAACACACACACAGATACGCACCTGAACTGACCGGCATCACAAATATGGCTGCCACCTTTACTCACTTACACCCTTCACCTAAGCCCCCCCCCCAAAAAAAAACACTTGACTTCCTTAAATTAAAAACAAAGCAAACTGTTTTTTTGTTTGTTTTTCGGTCCTTACTCTCTTTTTTTTACATAAGGTAAACAAATTAAAACTAAATAAATAAATCAGTGCTCTTAGTTTTCATAATTAGTGTTCCTTTGTGACCATGAAAACAACACCTGATGTCTGTACCTGTTTAGCAGGAAAACCTGTGTTGCTTATCCAACAGCAAATAAAATGGTGGGTCTGGCTCCATGATGCCTTTGTTGTGTGTGTATGTTTTGAGATGAACATTCTGCTATGTAATACAGGTACATTTGTAATGCCCCAAAGTTGGACCATTCCAGAAAAATAAAATAAAATAAATAAAGTAAGGATCCACAGGTGCTCAGGGTACCTGCTGCAGGTGTAGACAGCAGGGTACTGTGTTAAGGGGCCCCTGAGAATAAAAGATATACCTCCTTGTAAAGGGGAAACACTGTAAATAATAGCAAAGTGCCCTGTGCACTTACAGCTTGGTCAAAAGACAGAATTTAAAAGCAATAGATATCATAATGGCCTGGATGGAATGTTGTGCTGAGTGGCTCATGCACAGCATTCCACTCCAGCCAATCTAGAACCCAGGCAGGTTTAAGTTTAAAAAAACAATTCTACAGTTTATCAGTTGTATTCAGTTGATCCTGGGCAGAGGTTGAGGAGACAGGACCCAGAAGTCAGGGGGAGAGTTTAGGGCTTACCTTGTGTTGAAGCTGTCCATCTGGGCTTGCTGTGGTCCTGTGCTGCCTCGCCTGCCCGAAGACTCCCTCTTCTGCTTCAGTCCGTGGTCGGTGGTGCCATTGGGGCACCACAAAGATGAAAAACGGCCGTTCACCACAGTTGTGGGCTTGTATGCCCTCCGTTTATTTATTTTAGCCCCCGGGGTATTTTACAGTTAAATTCAGTCCCACGCCGGTGGCAGAGAAGCACCGCATCTCCCTTTCGGCCGTCGGAGGCCCCCCGAATCATCCCCCTAGCTGCTTGTTACTCCCTCCCACTGCCAGCTCATCTCCCGCCTCCCTGTGACCGCAGCAACCTCCTTCCAGACCGCAGAGAGGTGAGTCGGCGGCAGCGCACGCAGTGCTGACCGCCTGTCTGTTAAGGGGGACTGTGATTGTTGTTAAAAGTGCAGTAGGCACTTAGGAGAGGGCGGCTGAGCGCCTGAGGGCATTGGGTCGTTAGGGACCTTCATTTAATATTCATTTCCGGAAGGCAGGGGTACAGCGACGCCCACGGGAGGCTAGGTATTAAGGCCAGTTCAAAGGCCTATATATATGTATTAGGGGGCGGCATTTAAGGCAGGATTTGCGAATTACTGACAGCAGGTTCAGGGAGCCTGAGGAATTTAAAGGGGCAACACATTTAAAAGGGCAAGTCAGACCTAATCTAAACTAGGGCATTAGGTCCATTATAAAGTGGGGCACCAGGCCCAGTATTACATGGGGCACCAGGGCCATTGTAAAGTGGGGCACCAGGTCCAATCTAAAGTGGGGCACCAGGCTCAGTATTACGTGGGGCACCAGGCCCATTGTAAAGTGGGGCACCAGGCCCAATCTAAAGTGGGGCACCAGGCCCAAGCTAACGTAGGGCATTAGGCCCGAGGTAAAGGTAGGACATTAGGCCTGAGTTAAAGCCTGGTACTATAGGGAGGCTCCGGCCTAGCGGAATAGGGCAAGCCAGCCTAGTGGTACTATAGGGAGGTCCCAGCCTAGCATAATAGGGCAAGCCAGCCTAGTGGTACTATAGGGAGGCCCCGGCCTAGCGGAATAGGGCAAGCCAGCCTAGTGGTACTAAAGGGAGGCCCTGGCCTAGCGGAATAGGGCAAGCCAGCCTAGTGGTACTATAGAGAGGCCCCGGCCTAGCAGAATAGGGCAAGCCAGCTTAGTGGTACTAAAGGGAGGCCCCAGCCTAGCGAAATAGGGCAAGCCAGCCTAGTGGTACTAAAGGGAGGCCCCGGCCTAGTGGAATAGGGCAAGCCAGCCTAGTAGTACTATAGAGAAGCCCTGGCCTAGCGGAATAGGGCAAGCCAGCCTAGTGGTACTATAGGGAAGCCCTGGCCTAGCGTAAAAGGGCAAGCCAGCCTATTGGTACTATAGGGAGGCCCCGGCCTAGACACCCAGAAAGGGATCCTATTTCAGATGACCCTACATTTAGAAACAGGGGTTTATTTGAGAGTGTTCAATTTGCCTATACTGTGAAACTACTGTGATTACTGTACTGCTTATGCTGAACTATTGTCCTAAGTACTTGAACTATTGTCCGAAGTACCTGAACTATTGCCCTAAGTACCTGAACTATTGTCCTAAGTACCTGAACTATTGCCCTAAGTACCTGAACTATTGTCCTAAGTACTTGAACTATTGTCCGAAGTACCTGAACTATTGCCCTAAGTACCTGAACTATTGTCCTAAGTACCTGAACTATTGCCCTAAGTACCTGAACTATTGTCCTAAGTACCTGAACTGTTGTCTGAGGTACCTGAACTATTGTCCTAAGTACCTGAACTATTGTCCTAAGTACCTGAACTATTGCCCTAAGTACCTGAACTATTGTCCTAAGTACCTGAACTATTGCTCTAAGCACCTGGACATTGGCCCTTATCAGTAAGAATTACTCCTGAAGTTATAATTTGCCCTCCTCCGGCAAATTATTGTATCATTCCACAGTTCTTTGGGCATTCTACAGTTATATGTTTACTATTGCATGAAGACAGTCTCAATCTTCTACCACACTGCAGTCTCATAGTGTGGTCTGTAACCCCACGTACTCAGAATCAGTCTCTACTCAGAAGAAGATGCCCCCTCAGCATTCTTCACTCCTGGGAGATCATCCATCAGCTCATCCCATCTGTTTGTGTCGTCCGCAGAAGTCGAGTCCGTCGCCAGTCGTACAAGTCGTACCCGCCGTTTTCTTGTTTTCACAGCTTGAAAGTACGTCCACCGAAACGCATCACGACAGCCGTGACAGTGTCATTCCGTATGGTTCCTGTTCCAGATGTCCCGAAGTTGGTCGCCCTCTACAGAAGAGTGAGCTCATCCTGGAGAACCTGTTCTGGCGCCCCCACCTGGTCGTTTTCCGAAAGTCGAGTCCGTCGAAGCCCAGTACAGGACGTGTCCGCCGTTTCCTTGTTTTGTGTTAGTTCCTGATCCTAGGATTGCAGAGTCAACCATCATCTCTTCAGATTCTTATGGTTTCTGGTCCTGTCAGAGTTCCTTCCCAGTTCAGCTGGCCCTTGGAGTGCCGCAGCATCAGTCAGGTCGTGGTAGTCCTCCATTGGATTCATCGCCACGCAGATCTTGATCTATCTTCATCCTTGGGCAACCCTGGAAGTGGGTTTTGGCCGAGGAACCCTTTGTTTTCAGTGTGTTATTTCAGGAACCAGTTGCTCTGGTTCTACATTCTGGCAGCCTTGGAGAGAATGGGCTTTTGCCAAAGATATATGGTCTGTTTACCAAACCTCTCACCACCCCAGTGGCCTTAACTAGGTCCTTGCTGGGAATTGAGATTAGGGTTCTACAGTTCTGTTTTACTTCCCTTGTAGCTACCAACGAAGAACGACGCTGTACACGAAGACGCCGGATCTCTGGACTCTTGTAATAGCTGGACTCTTTATGGAAATGTGTGATGATAATTACCTTAATACAGTGTTGAGTAGCTTATGTCACCTGATTCTTATTTAGAGTATTGAAGTATAGAATAGTGTCAGAAATAAGAGTGGCATTAGGCCTAAAGTTTATCCTTGTGGTAATAACCTTAGAAGTGGTAGATAAAAGTATTTCCCTGTTTTATTGCCCTATTGTTTTCGGGCAACCCCTCTTCCTTCTTGTGACTGTGTCTCTCTACCCTTGGTACAGAATAAACCCCCTGCGGGCATCGAAGCACTAAGTTGACTCCTGCCTCTCCTTGTCTGTGTAACGGTTATCCTATCCACATAATTCGGAACTTGGTGCCTCGCTCAACTCTTTTCACCACCTTAGAGTAGAGCACACTCTTCTCAGAGCACCCTTTTCTAGACCATCACACATTCTATCTACTGAATGTGAGGAAAGACATAGACTAAACAGAAGAGAAACAGAGGCAATAATATAAACAAAGAAGGTGCAAGACTGAGTTAACATTATTCTAAAAAAACAGTTGCTTTCCTTCACTCAGATAATAAAGAAACCAAAAACCTCTGCATGGCTGTCCTCAACACTTCACAGCTTCTGCAGTAGTATGGGGTGGTGCTCCATGTTGAACTCCTTTGTTAAATCCACATGCACTATCCTCATGCACTGTTCATCCTCCGGTGCCTGGGCAACAGTATCTGTGAAATCTAACAAGACTGTGACTGCGGCTGGAGGGTGTTTTGTCCTGAAGCCAGATTGCTGTGGGGCTAATACATTAAAGGTTGACAAGTAGTATGAGTGTAATTGGTCATGCACTTCCTTTATAAGTGTCTTGGAAACTTAATGCAAGTAAAACAATGGGGTGCTAGTTATTAACTACACTCACATCTCCATCTTTCAAAACAGGGACTGTTTTGGGACATTTCTAGCCAACTGAAAAGTAGCCCCTTCTCACGCTTCAGTTTATTAGTTTGTGAGACAGAGGGCTGTTACATTGGCTGCATCCCTCTGCAGTCTGGCCTCAAGGCCCTCAAGACCTCCGGATTGATCTATTGAAATAGTGTTCAAACTTTTCAACGCATCCTTTGTTTTTAAATTTTAAGACCAACAGTAGAGAGTTGTCCTTCCTGGTCAAATGAGATTCCTAGGTGGCTCACATTATTTCATTCTTATTACAATTTTGTTCCTACCTCCAGTTTTACAAAGCAGTCCAGCTGAGGTGCTGAAGCCAGTGAGGTCAAGAGGTAGTTACCTTGTGTGACTAAAAGAGGCAAACAGCTTATCTGGTGGATCCCTTAGATATCCTGTCTTTCCCTTTTGAACTGAGACTTCCTCTTACTGTTACATTCCCATTTAATTGCGCTCCACATAGAGATATACTGTACAGTAGTTCTCCCCATTCCTAGGGCTGTGTGGAATTTTAAAATTCCAAACAAATGGAATTCCGTGGAATTTTGGAAAATTCCACTTTATTCCATAGAATTCTGTGGAAATTTGAAAACATTCCACCTAATTTCATGGAATTCTGTCAGTAGCAGGATTCTGAAATTTCAAAAGCGGAATGTTTCTCTCAAATTAGTAGCCCACATTTACATAAACCATGCATTCCTTTTCTGAATTCCAAGGAAAACAATTCCAGGGTTTTCACCCAGTCACCAGGTTAAACAGCCCACTGGAGTCCTGTTATGAGTGGCACAGGGGCAGACAGTCCCAACCCACCACTCCATTCCTGCTAATTGGAGAGTGGGTGTTTACAAAATAATGAGGAAATTCACACACAAAATGCAACTTCATCAAAGTAAAATGCATAGACTCCCCCCACACCAACCAAAGCAGAAAAACTGCTGAATCCACCTTTACATGTAATATCCAAAGCCTTACAAAAATTTAACCTTATCAAAGTACAATAAAGCACACTGACTCAGCCCACACAGAATACCTATGGAATCCCGAAACTCAGTATCCTGAACTCTACAAGACCGAGTTTGGGAGACTGAATTTCAGTATCCCAGAAGGCACCCCAGACTGAATCGTAGTATCCTGCAAGGGACCTTGCATTTAATGTGTGGGGCTCCAAGCCCTCATCCCCCCGTAACTAAAAGAACCAACTCCGAGGGGAGCTGACCCAGGAGTAAAAAGCAACAGTTACAGAGGGGCAACATAGCAGGGAGCAAAAATTAGCTGCCACCAGGAACAGAATCCAGGTCTGCAAGGCTATGCTGGCTGAGCTGCTGGTGGCTTAGCCCTCCATGCTACAGGAGCAACTCAGCCAGCTTCCACATCCTCTGATTCCTTGTGATGCCTGACAAGGGTAGGGTAGTGGTTCGTCACATCCACTACCTTACCCCCATCAGCATTGGCTTCTTGTATGTGGGGTGTGCTTGTGTTGGGAGACTGAACTCAGTCCCGTGAGTGTCAGGATTCCAAGTTTTAGTTGCCTTAATGTATACCATCCACACCAATCAAAACAGAAAAAGTAAGCTAGCTGAAAACTTCATAGTATGAAATGCCCAAAGGCACACAAATGCAACTTCAAAAAAAGTAAAGAACACAGATATCCAGAGAGCTGGAAAGGAAGGTATGCCTTTTTAAAGATGACACCAAGATCGGTAATTGGGTAGATACTCAAGAAGGGGTGGAGGGAATAAGTAGTGACCTTAGAAAATGTGAGGAGTAGTCAAGGGTATGGCAACAGCAATTCAATGCCAAAAAGTGCAAAATCATGCACCTAGGGCATAGGAACACAGGAGCTGAGTATAAAATGTGGTGGCGGTGGTGGTGGGGGTACTTTCAATCACTAAGCAGGAAAAGGACCTTAGGTTTATAATATATGATGACCTCAAAGTCTCAGGGCAGTGTAATAAGGCAGTGGGAAGGACAAGTAGGTTGCTTTGATGCATTAGGGGAGATACTGTATCACCAGCAGGAGGCGCAAGGTAATATTACCACTGTAGGGGTAATTGCTGAGACCACATCTAGAGAACTGTGTTCAGTTTTTGAGGCTGCATCTCAGTAAGGACATATTCAGGGTGGAGGCAGTCCAGAAGAGGGCAACTAAAATGCTGCAGGGGTTACATGAGAAAACATACAAGAAGAGACTGAGGGATCTCAACATGGAGCAGAGGGAGAGGGAAGGGGGCCATGATAGAGGCCTATGAAAACCTTAGTGAGGTGAACTGGGTACAGGTGGGGAACCTGTTTTGAATGAGGAAGTGCACCAGAACAAGAAGATATGCAATGAAACCAGAAGGGTGAAGGAGTTTGAGGGATGTGAGGAAACAATACTTCACCAAAAGAATAGTGGATGCCTGGAACAGCTTGCCAGCAGAAGTAGCAGGAGTGAAAACAGTGGGGGGGGGGGTTGTTCACACATGCATGGGATAGGCATATTGGTAAATACACAGGAATTGGAGAGGCTCACTGGAGATCAGTTAGGGTCTGCGAGGACAGAATAGGCATGGGACATCTAGGCAGACTGAGTGGGCCAAGTGGTCCTTTTCTGCTGACAAAGTCTATGTTCTTATGCATTTTTTTTTGTTTGTTTCTAGTGTGCATTCCAAAATCATGATTCAATGGGCCTACACAACCAGAGTAGTGTTATGCTTGTGCAACTGTGATAACTGTTTGGCCATTCACACACTCTATTCCATGGGGAATTACCATCCTGTAGGGGTGCAGAAGGCAAGGAACCATTGAAAAGTGTTCCAGCTGTAGAGGTGCTGAGGGAAGATTCCCTTGGCTAAAGGTACCTTAGGAAGGATACCCCTGAGGAGAGAAGTATGCTGCTGTAGGAGGAGGGGAGGATGGTGGGCAAAGAAAAAATGCTTCAAAAGGAAGTTGGGAGGAACTGCTTATATAGCTCAGGAAGGGGGCGTGGCTTGTTGCTCATCCCATTGAACTACAGGCATAGCCTTTCAATTCAGTGGGCCTACACAGCTAAATTAATGTTATGCTTGTGCAACTATGATAACTGTTTGGCCATTCACACTTTCTATTCCATGGGGAATAACCACCCTGTAAGGGTACCAAAGGCAAAGAACCCTCAAGAGGGATCCACCTCTAGAGGTGCCATGGGAAAATTCCCTTGGCTAAAGGTACCTTAGGAAGGAGCCCCCAAAAGAACATTAAGCAGTAATGTTGGCTACAAGGTAGAGAAGCAGATTGACAGCAGTGAGACAGCTTGATTAAACACAAATGAGATGCACAGGTTATCAGGATTGCACTGATAAAATTTATTGTACTGATGACATCAGGGGATTTCCTAAGGAGAGAGGGAACATTGAGTAGGGCCACCATTCATCTCCATCCAATAAAAGAAACCTACCTATGGAAACCAGGGAATACACCATAAACAACTAACTACATATTATGACCTTTGGCACTTAGGGAAAAACACCCTCTTAAAAGGAAGAAATCTCTGGGGATCCAAGGCCTTGGTCGCTGTCCTTCCAGGCTGGGGTAGTTTATTTAGTGACAACTCTGCTGTTGCAATTTAGAAACCCAATCAAAGAGGAGGAACTATTCCAATTTGGTGGAAAACTCTCATCATCCCTCTAACTGTAATGCCATGAAGGGTTGTGAGAGGCCTCTGCAACAATGGGTACTCTGAAGTGAAAGTGGACCCCCACAGTGGGAAGAAGAGAGCATTGACCGCTGAGGCATTCAGCCGGCCTACCCACTAAAACTAATCAGGTGAACCAGAGGTGGACATAGGGAGAATAGCTTTAGAAGGTGCCACTGCAATGTCATAGCTGTAAGGGCCCCACCTCTCGGCAGCTGAAGTCTTAAATTCTACATCAAGAGGTGCACTGTATTATTGCATGCTAAAGCTCTGCCTGGAGTGAGGACATTCTCACTATAGGCCAGATGAGAAGGACCCCTCCTCGAGATTCACATCCTCAAGATGTGGACTTTGTGAGTGCAGAGCAAGAACGTTGGCTTACAGAGCAAGTCCTGAGCCAAAAAAAAGCAATGGACTTGTTTTGTATGCCTCCAATTTATGAATGAGAGCATGAATAAACTTAGAATGCTAGATAGGAGGAGCCCAGGTGAAGCCAGCGGCCATAGATTATGTAGGAGATTATGGATGAGGAGGCAGGGCAAGCTGGCAGCTATAGATATTGATGAGGAGGCCAGCCTTGAAAGGTTGCAACCAGACTCTTCAACATGAGAACTACTGTACCAAGGTGGGGCCTGCTAAAGGTTGCATGCGAACTCTGCAATAATGAGAACTACCAAGGTGGGACCTGTTTGAGGTAGAAGGCTGAAATGTGAGCCAGCATTTAGTGGTTTGATAGTAGTAGCAATAAGCAGAAAACAAGCCAACCAATTCCATTACAGAAGCTGAATTGATGGTGACATAAAAGGTAGGTGTTTAGGCAGTGAGAGGCTGTGATGCCAGTGATTGAATCAATGAGATTTAGCTTAATTGAATCAATGAGGTTTAGCAGATGATCGCTATGGTTTCAGTATGAATAGTGATTTGTTATGATTGTCATGAGTACCTGAAATGCCATTATGATTACCTGATATGCCATTAAGGCAGAGGTAGATTATCCCAGTAAGGAGCATTTGCAATACAGTAATGGAATGCAATGGATATCATGAAAGCCATAGCTGTGAATTTAATGTATTTATGCATGAAAAGCTCAAAAGTCATGTAGGCAAAGGAGCAGGGCAAAATCATATCCTGCAGCTTACATAAAAGCATGCTACTGTTAATTGGAGCCATGATGCCAACATCATGACACCACAGTCCCCCACTGTGGGAACAACAAGGAAGCCACAAGCTGAGCACCATGAGACCAAACAGTAACTGTAATGTTGGTAGGGTAGCAACCTCCCAAAAGAGGCACCTTTACTGGGAAGGTCCTCTTTAAGGACAGAGCCATAGGATAGCAAGCTGCCAGAGTAATATGAACAGGGGAAGCAAATTAATGACCAAAAGGTTCAAAATAGTTAAATTCAGAAACATACTGCTAAAATGCCTGCAGCTGTAAGCCAAGACCAGGCAGCTAATGCAACAGCAGAAAGTTTCGGAATAGCAATGCAGCAATTGATTGAGTGGAACTAGAACTGAGTGCAATAAACGCAATGCTGTAACACAAACATAGCTCAACAGGTAATGGCAGCTAGCTGAGCAGTATACACATGGACCTGGTGAAAACAACAAAAGTGGAAGCACAGGAGAGAGCAGAGAAACAGCAGTGTGAATTAAAGCATACCTAACAATTGCAGGAAAACTGGGGATTGCAAGGCAGGGAAGCAGGAGCTTGAGATGAAGCATGCAAATAGCAATGCAGCGTTTTAAATAATTGATTAGCAGTTTTTTTCTTGGGACTATACTAAGTGTACAGAAAGTATTTATATATATTTTCTAGAACTGCTGTGTTTGATAAACACAGTGAGGCAAGAGGTATGCATTTTCACAAAGATTAAGCACTTTTATGAGCAAAACGCTAATCAATGTTTAGAGTTAAATAAATCCCTGCAATGCAGGGAACTGAGAATTTGCAAAATCTGGTGAGTAAATGGGAGCCTGAAAGCACAGGTGCAGGATTAACACAATAACAACAAAGGGCAATAGGATGCTAGGAAACTAAAAAGCCACCCCCTTAAAAAGAAAATGCAAAAGGTAAACACACAAACACAGGAGAATGGGAAAACAAGCACATAGAGGCACACGGCAGCCAGAAGCAAAATGAATACTAGCCAAAGCAGTAGAAACATACAAACAAAATCCAGGACAAACCAAGCAGAGCCCAAAGCACATGCAACACGGGGGGGGGGGCAAGGTCCCAGCAGGCCTCCAACGAGAAGACAGACTGACAAAGCCTCTGGCCAGCAAAGAAAAAATGCTTCAGAAGGAGGCTGGGAGGAACTGCTTATATAACTCAGGAAGTGAGCGTGGCTCGTTGTTCACCCCCATTGAACTACAGGCCTAGCCTTTCACTTAGGGTTCAGGAGTGGGTCAGTCTATGCAATACACATACACACGCACATACACACACACACACGCACGCACAAACAGTGTATATATAATACATGGTTGGGTCCTTTTCCCCATTAAAAAAGTCATCATTTATTTTCCCATATATTTAATTTTATTTCATTTTTCATTTTTATTTTTTATACTTGAAGGCATGTGAGCATGTCTGCCCATTTTCACATGCGTCCAGTCATAAAAAACAAAGCAAAGAAACAGAAATACAAAGAGGTAGGCGACACAAGGAACACCCGCACATCTGTTCCTGCATGTAGAGGAGGGGTGGGATCTTAGGATTGGAAACCGAGGGTGGGAGTGGGGTCTTAGTATTCGGAACCCTAAGATGGCATGTCCGTACTTCTGAAGTTGGAACACTAATGGTCCATTAACAAAGTTTTTTACAGAGAATGTCCTTACTTTTTGAGAAAATATAATCTTAGGGAACCCTAATGGAACATTAACAAAGTTTTTTTGCAGAGAAATTCCTTACTTTTTGAGAAAGTACAGTAAAATGGAAGGCTTATTTGCTTGTGGGAGTGCACTCCCAACTATCCATAATGTTTGAGAGAGTGTAATTCTATCCTTATTTCCCTATGGAATTGCAGGGCTTTTTGGGCCCTGCTATCCTTTTACTCCATACTCCTCTGCATATTTGTGTGTGGAAGCGCAGGGCCCGGCTGCCAAGTATGGATAAGGCCTGCACTCCATAATGGTATTCATATTTGCATCTGGGTATGCACAGTGCCATCCATCCATAATTTCTGTGTAGGAATGCAGGACCCGCTGGGCCCTGCCCTCCCATCAGTCCTTAAAAGGAACTATATTTGCATGTGGGAGCGCAGGGCCTGGAGGGCCCTGCCCTCCCATCCATGCATAATTTTTGACATAGTGTAGGGCCCTACGCTCCAATATCATAGTGTGCAGACCCAAAGAAACACCTGACATTGCAATGTTCTCCTATAGAAAGCACAGGAAAATGTGAAACCTGTGTAACTCGACACCAAATTAATAGATTTTCATTAAACCAGGAAAAGGCACATCGGTGGGGCAAGCTGTCCGCATCCTAGAAATTTCAGAAGAAAATTGCAAACTGTTTCTTCACAACAGAGAGGACAATGAAATGACTCTGTACACCTCTCATTACAATGTTATCCTATGGAAAACGAAGCAAAATGTAACCCCACAGAACTCCACAACAAATTAATATATTTTCATGAAACCAGCAATAGGCACATTGCTTGGGTGTCATCTGTATCCTGGAAATTTCTGATGAAAATTGCAAACCATTTCTTCACAGCATAGGGACAAAGAACTAAATGGGTAAACCTCCCATTACAATGTTATCCTGTGGGAAACGAAGCAAAATTTAACCCTGCAGAACTCCACAGCAAAGCAATATGTTTTCACCAAACCAGCAAAAGGCACATCTGTGGGGCAAGCCCTTTGTACCTTGAAAATGGCAGCCCAAAATAACAAGTCACTTTGTAACTGTGTAGTGACAAAGAAACAGCTGTCTAAGAAGGTTCAGTGCCAAAGTCTCCACTTGAAGAAATACAGGCACTCAAGTTGTGGTTTTGAGAAAGCGCCCGTGCTGGCTTGAAAACGTTTAGCTGAGGGAGGAAGCAGTCCATTCTATCTGATGCTGTTTTTAGCAATAATAGTTTATCCTGGACACAACTCGAGTGCCTGTATTTCTTCAAGTGAAGACCTTGATGAGCATTCTAGTGACTGTGAGTGTTGTTTTTTAGCTTTTGGCTCAGGTCCTGGCTGTTTTGTGAGCAACTGTTTTAGGACTGATAGCTATATAAGAAATCCTTTTTCGCAATTCCTATTTCTCAATTTGCAGGAAAAGAAAATCCTTTTCAACAAATTGCGAAAAAGGATCATGTTCCACAACATAGGTTTTCTGCGATATGCAACAAAGGATTTCCGCAGATAAAAAAACACATTTCTGAATAAGTTATCAAAAAATGGCCCCCAATTAGGTAAGCAAAACTGTTGGTGTTTAAGAAGCCCCTGTATTTTTTTGTAATTTAACTTTGTTTCCCTCACTAACTGAAAACAAGATGGCAGCAGCACAGAAAAACATTCCGCATTTGCGGCGAAAGATCCCTCGTTTGTGAAGAAAGACTCCACATTTGCGGTAAAGAAACCTTTTTTAAGTGGGACATTAAACTGGCCCAACAGGAAATAATGGGAAATTTTAAAATTGTGACCCAAGACATACTGTATACACCCTGAAAATATCATACTAAAATTCCACACTGTTTTTGCACAGCGGCATGACAAAGAATTTCACCACAAGTGGTAATTTTCACATTTGACAATCCATATCCTTGCATCCACAAATCCATCAGGAATGAAACTTAACACATCAAGAGATCTTTGGTGGCCGATGTTGCGTTGCAAAAGTTCATGTTAATTGGTCAACTGGTTGTGAAGTTACATAGAAACATAGAAGTTGACGGCAGATAAGGACCGCAAGACCCATCCAGTCTGCCCATTTCTTTTTCTACCTTATGAATGTGCCATAGGCCTTTGCTCTGTCAATGGCCTATCTAGTCATACTCATCTGTATTTCTCTCTTATGCCTATCCCATGCCTGTTTGAAGCCCTGCACTGTATTCCTATCCACCATTTCCTGAGGTAGGCCATTCCATGCATCCTCCACCCTTTCTGTGAAAAAGAACTTCCTCACATTACCCCTTAATCGGCCTCCCTCTAATCTCATGCTGTGTCCTCTTGTCTTGCTATTTTTCTTATATTGAAACATGTTAGACTCTTTCACCTTGTTAATACCCTTAAGGTGTTTGAATGTTTCAATCATATCACCTCTCTCCCTCCTTTGCTCTAAGGTATACAGTACATATTGAGCTCAGTTAATCTGTCCTCATATGTTTTCTGATGCAGTCCCTGCACCATTCTGGTTGCTCTTCTCTGGACTGCCTCAATTTGGTTAATGTCCTTGTGAAGGTGTGGCCTCCAGTACGGCACGCAGTACTCCAGATGGGGCCTAACCAGTGTCTTGTAAAGAGGATTATTACCTCTTCCGACTTGTGTTACCCCTACTAATACACCCCAACATCCCTCTAGCCTTACCTACTGCTTTAGAGGTCTACTTGATGATTTCAGGTCATCAGTGATGGTGATGCCCAAGTCTCTTTCTTCCCTTGTGACTGCCAGCAACTCCCCTCCCAGCCTATAGGTGGCTTCAGGGTTTCTCTTCCCTATGTGTATGATCTTGCACTTCTTTGCATTAAACCCCAGTTGCCAATCTTCTGACCATTTTGCTAGTTTATCCAGCTCTCTTCTCATTCTGCCCACCCCATCTGGATCATCTACTCTGTTGCAGATCTTGGTGTCATCTGCAAAGAGACAAACCTTACCCTCCAGTCCATCTGCAATGTCACTGATGAAGATGTTGAAGAGGAATGGCCCCAGGACTGACCCCTGAGGTACCCCACTTGTGACTTGCATCTCTTCTGATTGTATGCCATTTACCACCACTCTCTGTTTTCTGCCCATCAACCAGTTTGCCACCCAGTTGACCAACGTCTGACCCACCCGAGCCTACTCAGCTTATTAATATTCTATGTGGAACAGTATCAAAAGCTTTGCTGAAGTCAAGGTAGACAAGATCAACTGCTCCCCCTTGGTCCACCACTCTGATTACCCAGTCAAAGAAATCTATGAGATTAGTTTGACAGGACCTTCCTTTTGTAAACCCATGCTGCCTTGGATCCTGTGCTCCTGTGGATTCCAGGTGTAGCCCTATTCTTTCCTTAAGGAGTGTCTCCATAATCTTGCCCACTACTGAGGTAAGACTGACTGGTCTGTAGTTCCCTGCCTCCTCTCTGCTATCACTCTTGTGGAGTGGGATCAAATGAGCCCTTCTCCAGTCTTCTGGGACCTCTCCTGTGTTCAGAGACTCACTAAACAGTTCTGATAATGGCTCTGCTAGTTCCACCCTTAGCTCCTTTAGTGCCCTTGGATGTATGCCATCAGGTCCCATTGCCTTGTCCACCCTGAGCTTATCGAGCTCTTGTAGGACCCTTTCTTTTGTGAAAGGACTAGTGCACACCTCCCTCCCCTCTGTGTCCATGGTGCTGAGCTGTGAGCCTGCCCTACCTTCTCTTCAGTAAATACTGAGAGGAAGTTGCCGGCCCAGTGGCTCTGAGGGTTGAGCTGCTGGACGCCACACCTCGCACCACGCCAGCAACCCGGGTTCGGAAACAGACTCGGGTCATTCAGGGGTTGACCGGGGTGAGGAAGGATTGAGAGTCTGTAGACTGCTCTCCTTCCTTGGGGAGGGGGACCATTTGGAACCCTGTAGCCCAACGCCCAGTGGTGGCTGGACCGCTGTGCTTCCATTCTAATGGGAGCACAAGCACGCTGACCAGAAAAGGGGTGGTCCCATGACCGGAGTGTTCAGCTACTTCCATGGAGGTGGGGGTCAGCCATCCCACTCATTGCACAGATCAGGGGCCGGGGGGAAAATAGAAAAATAGGAGCCGGCAGGCTCCACGATGGCTGCTGAACCTGTGCCAATCCCCAGGAACCAGATGTAGGCTTTCAGGGTGGGGAGAAAGCCAACGCTTCTCTTCCTGGCCCTGTCATGGGGGGTAACCCATGGGGGACTACCCAGAGAACTGGCTGCGGGATGCCAGACCAGAGAAATGAACCCTGCTCCAAAGGAAGGGAGAGGCTGAAGTGCCTACCACCTCCAGAAAAAATTAATAATAAAAAAAAACTGGTTGCAAAGTTACTAAAGTTCAAAATTTGGGGTTTAACACAGAAATGAAAACTGAACCTTACAGTTGGAGTTGAATAGGCAGTTCAATGCTAAATCCCAAATTTTGCACGTTTTTATTTTTTTGTAAACTTTATTTTCAAACTTACAGAGCCATAGTTAATTGACAGAGAAGTAAATGACAATCACATAGTGAAAACAATCTGGTTGTTCATACAGCATATAAATTAGTTATTAGACATCCTATGCAGACAAAGGCGTTTATAAACTATCGGTACTTTCCATGGACAGTAGATTCTCTAGGTCTATTAGGCTTATTAGAAGAGGGGAAACCAATTTTGTGATATTGCCTCCTCAACATGAATCCACATTTCATAATATTTTGTCATTTAGACCCTCACCGAGAACTGAGCTCTCTCCAGTTTCATACATTCCATCAGGGAACTCACCCACGCAACAATAGATGGAGTGCTCTTTGCCATCCAATATGTAGTCAACATAAGTAGGCCAACTGCTATACCCAGTCTTCATAGCTAATAGTTAATCCTAGAGCCCCCCATCCCCCCCCATTGGGAGCCCCAGTAGTACCTCAGTTGGGTCCATTCTCAAGGGAGACTCATGAATCCGAGACAACAGGGCTACCACCGCCTCTCAAAACTCCTGTATTTTCTGGCATTCCTATATCAGGTGGAAGAAAGTGCCCTAATGGATGTCATATTTTGGGCATAGATTAGATACCAAGGGGTCTATTTTATGAGCAAGCACTGGGCTAAAGTATGGCCGTGAAAATATTTTGTACTGAATGACCCTCAATTTGTTATTGATCGAGCAATCCATTAGGTTTTTGGTGATGTAGGCCCAATCTCCTCCGGTCAGTCCCTCAGGATAGACATCTGCTTCCCATTTGTTCTTGATTTTCCTTAAGGGATCCTGCAGCGCCCCTATCAACATTCTGCAGCAGCTCCTCAGAGGCCTAAAAGAGGGGTCCAAATGATGGCCAATAAATAGTTCCTCCAATGGGGAGTGGGCCAGGAATGCCCCACCAGGGTGACCAGCCAACCAGATCTCTACTGCCCCCCTAAGTCTTAGGAACAAAAAGAAGTGGAGAGCCCCCAACCCAACTCTCTTGGATACTTCTTTAAAAGATAGAGAGTTCCCCTCCTCCCAGATGTGTTGCACTAGGTGCAATCCTCTCCTCTTCCAATCTGTCTGCAAGTGCCTATCCCCTGGCAGGACTCTGACACCTCTGTCCGACAGGGAACCTAGTTCTGTATCAGGATAGAGGTGCCCTGTGTTGTAGTATACCATGGGCCACCTTCCAGGACATCCAAGTAGACCTGGTGCAAGGATTGGTTGGCTTATTGGACCCATCTATTCTCAGGAATCCGACTAGGGTATGAAAGTACAAGGGACAAGGCTCACAGTCCTCAAACTTCACCTAGCCTGGACGAAGACCACCTTCACTTAGGATATCTTGTATATGGGCCAGCTGAGCTGCTACGTAGCAGTGATTAACACTCACAAAGACCAGTCCCCCCTGCCTTATTAGGTGCCACAAAATCTCTTTCTTGATTCTGTCCCTTTTCCCCTGCCATAGTAGCTGGGTGATTGTGCCCTCTAATACCTTAATATATTTATTTGGGATACTAATCGGAAAAGACTGAAAAACATATAAAAACTGCAGGAGCACACTCATCTCAATTAAGTTAACTTATCCGATCAGGGACAAGATAAGAGCTCTGTAGTTAAAACATTGTTTCCTGGCCTTCAAAATCACAGGGGTGATGTTAGCTTTAACTAGGAGGGAGAGCCTTGCCTACAGTTGGATTATCAGGTATTTAATTGAGTCTGAGGGTGGTATATCCCATCCTGAAATCTGGATTGGTGACCTATTTTTCCCCATTGGCATCCACTCACACTTACTCCAGTTAATCTTATGACTGGATAAAGTCCATATGTGGCAAATAACTGGGTCAGAACTGCACCGCCTTATCTGGGTGCTCCAAGAAAAGTAGGATATTGTCTGCAAAGAGGGAGATGACATGATCCCTTCCCCCCATCTCAGACCTGTGATTTCCTTGTGGCACCTTATTGCCTCTGACAGTACCTCAATTGTGAGGACATAAAGCAGTGTGGAAAGGGGACATCCCTGCCTTGTACCCCAGGTGAGTCAAAACTGGCTGGAGAAGGTATTATTAGTTAGAATTTGGGCTTGAGGGGAAAAATAAGGAGTCTGGACCCACCCGATCATTCCCTTTCCCAGGCCATACTTACATAGTACGGCTAGCATGAAGGGCCACTCCACCTGATCGAAGGCTTTTTCGGCATCCGGTGCCAGCAGACCAACTTCCCCCCTCCATTTCTGGGACCACTAGTACTTGATGTTAATTGCCCTCCTACAGTTATGTTCGCCTGCCTCCCTTGTACGAAACCTCCCTTATCTGGGTGAATCAATCTGGGGAGGGTTCTCTCCAATCTAGAGGCCATTATTTTGGCCATAAATTTATAGTTGGAGTTAAGATGTGAAGTGGGACGATATGACTCACATTTTGCTGGGTTCTTCCCTGGTTTGGCAGGACAGTAATTAATGGTGAGCCACTGGGAAGGCAGCAGCATTCCTCCCTCCAGTGCTTCCCAAATCATTTGTAGCATCAGGGGCCCAGTGAGTCCCATGTCAATTTATAAAACTCAGCCGGGATCCCATCCAGTCCTGGGGCCTTCCTCTCCTGCTTCCAGACAGTCTTCACTTCCTCCAAGGTAAGAGAGGAGTCTAAGTCCTCCTCCCTGGTCTTCCAACTGGGCAACTGAATTTTGTTCAGAAATATTCCAGGATCCATTCCCTCAGGAACTCCAAGGTATAGAGAGAGAAGTAAAAGGCTTTGAAAATGTTATTAATCTCCTGTTGGTCATAGGTGGGGATACCTGATACATCCTCCATCTTCAAAATGGTCCTTTCTGCACTTTTTCCCTTGACCAAACTAGCCAACCACCCCTCCATCCCCGTCAAAATAGGAGTGCCATTTAGTCACCACTAGGTCCCTTTCTATCTTCATTATAGTCAATTGACTAAGTTGACCTTTAAGTGATTTAAGTTTTTTAATATTTTGGGGGCTCAGGGACACCATTGTCTCCCCCTCCAGTTCCCGTATTGTCCTCTCTAGTTCCTCCTCCTCCTCCCATTGAAGGGTCTTCTTTTTAAAAGCTGAGTATGCAATTGTCTCTCCTCTCACAAAAGTCTTCAAAGCATCCCGTACATTTCTAATATTTGTATCTTCCGGGGGGGGGGTGTTTAATTGAATAAATTCTTCAATCTTTTCTCTAATTTGGATGATATACTGGGGGTCCAACAATGAGGCAGGGCCCATTCTCCACTGCGGGGAGGAGGGTGCCCCTCCTGGAGGGAGTATTCTCACTTTAAGGGGGAGCATGGTCCGAGACTATCATAGGTCAATAAGACACCTCTATGATGTCTCCCACCATAGCTGAAGGCACGAACAAATAGTCTAGCCTAGTATATACCCCATGCACATGAGAGAAAAAAGAATATTCTCTTGTACTCGAATGGAAAAGTCTCCAAGCCTCATGAAGGGCTCTACCTTCTATTAAGGCTCTTAGAGCCACTGAGCTTTGTGGGGGCAGGGGTCAGATCCTACCACCTGAGTGGTCCAACTCTGTGTCAAGGTATGTGTTAAAATCACCCCCTATAATGAGGTTGTCAGGGTATGGGGCAAGGGTTACTGCTAGGTGTGTTTAAAAATCGGGTGAGTCATAATTTGGGTCATAGATTGAGGCAAGTGTGTACTTGGATCCCCCAAATTCAATCTCCGCCACCACATATCTGCCCTGAGGGTTCGAGCGGACTGAATGAATTCAATGGGGCAAGCCTGGCCTGATCCAGATAGCCACTCCCCGTGCTTTCGAGGTGAAAGGCGTCACCAACAGGGTACCTCCCCATGAACTGGTGAAGCAGGAGGCCTCCTCCTTATCCAAGTGGATCTTCTGCATAAAGATTATGTCCCCTCACAATTTTTTAATCTGAGTCCATACCCTTTTCCATTTGACTAGCATCTTAAGCCCGTTTACATTCCATGTCATGAATATTATTTGGTCCATTTAAACTTTTCATCTCCCCATGTCATTACCCTCTGCAAAGCTTTTACTATACTATTGTACATGTTTTTCAAGGCTCTGAACCATTTTCAAACATTTAACAAAATCACCCCAACATTACCCCCCAATAACCAAGAAATAGGTCTTAAAAAACTTATACCCCTCCCTCTGTTTAACTCTCTCCTCAAATGTAGTCACAAAACAGTGAAATCTTACTCTGAGTTCCCCTCAAACAATTCCCCCAGTCCAAGCAAACAGTTCCCAAAACATCCAATACAGAAGGAAGATGACCGCCCCATTTTATCCCAACAAACTTTACACATCCTCTAAATTTCATGGAGTGAGCTAGTGATCCACTGAAAGACTAAATTAGTAAGCACACACCTAGTATGTTCCTTCCTCCATCTTATGTAAATTGAGGGGGCTTTCCCACCCCCCGAGACCAGAGTCAGCCCGTGACAGGAAGTAGAGGGCCCCTCCCCACTATCCCACAAGCTCAAATCCAGGCCAGCATCTTTTGGGATTCCAAATCCCCCCCTGCAGACCCCTGAAGGGAGGTCCCCCCTCCATACTGAAAACTTGGGGTGGGTTCATCTCCTTTTAATGTTCAGGCAGTTTAAACTAAAATCACTCTACCATCCACAATAATACTGGTCAGGGATCCCCACGGCGAAGGATGTTCCTCCATAGCGGGCGGTACCCCCCCAAGCAGCTGACGCATCAGAGCTCCCCAGAAATGGATAGAAAAATCCAAGAAAATTAAAATAATAGAGTTTCCAGATCCCTTTGCCCCCCAAATTGTCTCTTTAAATTGTAAATCCTGCCAGCTTTTTTTCCATAGAGCCTATATCAGACCTCTTCTGAAGCTGGAGTGATGGCCTGGTGCTTAGGGCCAAAATAAAGCCCCATGCATTAGCTCCCATGGAGGCCCTGCTGAGATTAAATATTTAAACTCAGAGATTGCAGCCCATAGTCTTGCTTGGTCCATTCCCCTGTGTCCTCGCAGTTAAGGATAAACAGGTACACTAGGGTGTCCACCTAGGGAATCGCCCTTCACAGGTTATCTGGTAATGGAGCAAGCATCTCTGTCTATAGACCATGACCTTCAGACTAGCCACGGTGGGTGGCAGAGGCAGAACAGGGAGCCCGCTGATCCAGCCATGATGATCACCCCCAGGTGTTGCAGATCCAGTTCCAAAATGGATATGCTCCCCCCCAAACCCAGAAAAGAGTACCTTCAGAGTTCAGGATTAGGGGACCTTCTTATCAGTTCCCTGGAAGGTTTCTCGGTGGTTGCCTCTGCTCCTCCTCGAGGTTCCTCACGAACTCCATGGCTGCCTCAGGATTGTTGAAGGTGCGTTGATTGCTCCCCTGTGGTCTAATAATCAGCCTTGCTGGGTAGATAAGAGAGAATGGGCAGTCTAATGTGTGTAACTTCCTCTTAACCTCGACAAAGGCTTGTCTTTGCAGCTGTAGCTGCTGTGAGTAATCTGTGAAGATGCTGACTGGAGACTGTTGTACCAGCAAAGGACCCTGTTTTCTCACTGCATCTAGCACCCTCTGACTGTCTTGGTACCTCAGAAATTTGACCAGGATATGGTGTGGTCTCTGTTCTGGTGAGGGTTTAGCCCCAGGGGATCTATGGGGTCTCTGGATCTCCAGGGATATCTCTGGGGGTAGTTGCGACACCTGGCATAGCCACTCCTGGATGTAGGCCACACAGTCTTGGCCTTTCTGGTTTTCCAGCATCCCCATCACCCTGACATTGCAACATCACTCCAGGTTTTCATGGTCATCTATGCTCTGCTTGAGTTGCTCAGTTTCTCGGAGGGCTCTCTGTAGGTCTGTATTCACCCTTGCCGAATTGTCCTTCTGGGTCCCCAGCCTTGGCTCCAGCTTCCCCAGCCAAGTTTCATGTATTTCTACCATGTCAGACACAGTATTTACAGTCTGTTGCAGGTGCTGTAGCTGGGAAGTTACGTTTTCAAAGCCAGCCTCCATGCGGGTTCCCAGATCATACTTCAGGTCTCTCCAAAGATTGATAGCCCTCGGCCATTTCTGTAAGTTGATCCACCTCTGTGTGGAGCTCCGATGTGGTCGGGGAGCTCTCCCGCTGTGCCTCAGGGAGATCTTCAATCAAGAGACGTGCTGTCTTGTGGTTAGGGCCTGGTTCCAGTGCCAGCAGTTTCGGCATTTAAAAGAGATTTTGGCCTGTTTTTTAGTCGATTTAGTAGAGGAAGGCATCAGGGCAAATGAGGCTTATAGGATATGTTATTTTCGGGAGCTCTGGCAGAAGGATGGGGAAGATTAGCAGTGGATCAGAGACGAGCTCATGGATTAAGCATCCATCTCTCTCCCTAGCTAGGCAATGCCCCCAAATATTGCACTTTAATAACTTCACAACCATTCAGCAGATTTGCATGAAGATTTACATGTGCTGTTGTCTATGGTAGATCTCTGAATGTGCAGAGTTATGGTCCAGTTGCATGTGTAGTTTCCGAGTTCAAGAGAGGTGAAAAAGAGACTTTTCACTTATTGACTTTGCTGGGTGTTTCTTTGACGTTGCCTACAGCCCAGACGGTTTTGAATCTTGGTGTGACATTTTCAAGGCAGAAAGGGACTAGCCCACAGATATGATGCAACGTACACCCCCCCTTTTTTTATTAGCAGATTGTCAGCAAGGCAACTTCCACCACAACAAATTAACACTCCTGGCATTAGGGCAATATCTGATTCAGGCATCTAGGAGGTGGGGGAGTAGTAGAAACATTTTTATTTCTAACCAGGTCCGAGGGAGAGGTACCAGGGCTATGGTGTGTCACCTATCTGTGGTGCTCAGAAACTCACATGGGTCACTCATAAATGGAATGTCCACAACCAGAAAATTAGGATTGTACTGTATGGCTTTATTCCTGACAGAATGGTAACAGAAAAACAGTGGTGCCCCAGGACTTGTAGCTGTATGAACAGATGGCACATTTGTAGCAAGCAGAAACATTTCACAACTCTTTCTGCAGTACTGAAACTTCTCACAAGAACACTTCCAATGGATGTCCACCCCTTTGTTTAGGGATCTCTGGACTTCACCAATGCAGTTATAGTGGTTGTTGCCACATCACTAAATTCAAGCACCACTAGATGAACTAAGTTAACACCTTTGAACCTTCCTTGTAATCAGTTGGGTCCCTTGAAACCTGGAGTGATTGGTCAGCTCCACTCCGGCCAATGCTAGACTCTTTTTGCCATTATATTTTTAGGGAAAACCAGGATTCTCCAGTCACACAGGGGCCACAGGAACCATCCTTGCTGCACATTCTTGTGCAAGGGTTTTGGAAGCCTACATCTGAGTCTTGCTGAGCTCCTAGCATGACACCAACCAACCCACAGCTGAACAACAAATGAATCTTGTGCTTACAGCATGAAGTGCCCCCAAGACATTTGTTGAAATACTTGAACTCCAATGTTCCGATCCAAAATCCATAATTTTTGATGTGCAAAACACAGTCTCTATTCTGGGCAGTTCTGTTAGTTCTCCCAGTCTTTTGGAGATTACCCCAAGCTACTCACTGAACCTACAGTCCCATCTAATCCTGCTGAGCAATTTTCACCCCTCAGGGCATCACGGTGTCTGTTAGCCACCATGTCCCACAAAACTGGCTGCTGGTTTACAGTACTACAGTGAAAAATAATAAACTGAGGGTCTTTCCCTCTGACAAGTGGTCTTGGCAAAGCACCACTTGCCTGTAGAATGCTCAACTCCAAACTCCAACTTCAGACTGATTCAGAGAAGCCCAACAACAGCAGAGCACTGAGGCTTATGCTCCTGTGAGAGTTCTAAATTCCATTATATCATCCCCTGGCCCAGCAGAGCTAAGCAGGTGATAATGTAATATATTGCAAAGAGTTTTACATCCTCTGGAACTGACCAGGCTTCCTGCCTGATCTAAAACTGATGGGATCCTAGTAAGCCCAGGGACTGGCTGGTTACACTCACCACCACCAGGCAACCTTGCTGTCCACAGCAAGGGCTTTGGACTGCAACATAGGCCATCCACCCCAGGATGCCCTACGAGGAGGGTTGTACACCCCTCCTCTACCTATGACCATCATAGGCAGGTCACCACAGAGGACATGGAGGCATGATGAAGCATCTTCAGCTACCACTAATAAACTAGCTATGGTGTTCCTCCACCAGGGCCACATGGGACCTTCCAAGAGCACTTCCTGACAGAACAGGTCTGGTTACCCATTATCCGGAATAGGGCCCCAAACCTATACACTGCCAGGCACTTGCCCAGTTCCACCACTAGGTGCATACTAAGGAAAACTAGCTATCCACTACACTACCCCAGGGGCAGCCTATACCTTTTACACACTTCACATTGTACTAGCTTTAGAACATACACAGGCAATGAAATGCATTTTCAAAAACCATACTATTACTGTACACCTGTAATTAAAAAATGCTTAAACATTTCTAAATCACACACTCTAAAATACTTTAGAAGACTAGGAAACTACCAGAGCTAAGGCTGAGCCCCAAATCCTCTTCTTTTCTTCTTTCAGGTGCACCTGTTAAAGAAAACCTGCAAAAGAAAACAACAACAACAAACACCCCACCAGCAGGATACAGCACAATCCCAAAAACCTTTAAGGGTTTTTCTACAAAAAGCAGTATAAAAGTACAAAAAATAATACATACAAAACACTTTTGGGGGAGGGGAACCCTAAATTTTCCATCTAAGTATGTGATGTCCTGAGTGCACAAGGCACTCACAAAAAGTATTTTTGAATATGGCCGAATCCAGTCCCAGAACAGTTCTTGCAAGCAGGCACAGGACAAACTGGAAATGTCCAGACCAGATGTCCACTGGACCAAGGTAGTGAGGGCATCACAGCATTAGCAGACAGTTATTCAAACAGAAAAATAAGAAACTTTGCCCTACCAGTTCAGACATTCAGACTGACTTTTCTGCATCAACTCTGTCACTGCTCAGAACCTTTTCTCTTCTATGGCTGAAGGCAAGTCTTCAGATCAAACTCTTTCATGACACCTCTGGATCTGGTTTCTGCTGACCAAAAAGACACTGCAGCCATGATATTTCTCATTGCTCCCAGGGGGGATGATGCACTTCAACCTTCCGGGTCTTCTTTTTTTGGTCAATTGCCTGCTGATCTTATGGCCCGCTGACCACAGCTTACAGTCTTTAAGGTTACTTGTTCATACTTGGTCTTCCAGGTACTTTTAGGGATAGTACCACTGAGGATGAGGACCATGAATGATTGTACCAACTGGACAGGTCATCCTTACTGAGTGCAGTGTTTTATTTCCTTCTTGATCTGTTATAATTACTGAGTCCAGGTACATGGTGCAGCCCACCATCCAGGGGTTAACTTTGTCTTTACACACTTGTTCTCTGCTAGACTGATTAATTCCTTTCATCCAGCAACAAAGCACAGTGGTAGATGTCTGGGCTTCCTCCAGCAACCATTCCTCTCTCCGGTCCTCAATTTCTTTCCACATTCACCTTGGTATGAATGGGAACTTTAATCCGAACTCCTTCTCTGCTCTACTCTGGATCACTCTCTCCTCCTTACTGCTCTTGGACAGATGCAGGCCATCAGCCTGGCTTGGGGGTGGCCAGGTCTGATGCAACCATGCATCTCTGTCTCACAGAGGAAAAAGGCAATCCATTCCTGTGTCCTCCTCCACCTCTTGTACACTGGAGCCCCTTTCTTTTGCTAAGGACTCCAAAATTTTGACTGCTGTATCTGGTTGCCCAGTTTAACCATCAGATGCCTCCACCTCCTCCAATGCTTCCATATGGGCCACCCAGGAGCTGGATACTGGTTCGACCTCTGCAAAAACACCCATTCTTTACTACTGCCAGAGGCATATGCCTCCCATGTGATGAGGTCTTCCAGCTCCTCATCCTCCCCATGCACACTCAGACTTGGACCCTCTGTTCAAGGGTCCACAAGTTCTAGTCCTGCCACTGCCAACCCCTCTCAGCCTGTTCCTTGGTCAAGGGGCCATTTGCTGCTTGCACCTCTTTGCTGCACTCAATCACACCCTCAAAAAAATTCTTTAAGGAAATCCTCTGCTTCCTCATGCTCACATTTGGTACCACTCTGTATTTCACAGATAGGCTCTGCACTTAGAGTCCATGTAGGGACCAATCAGACACATTGGACAGTCTCCAGGGAGGGCCACTAACCATACACATGCCAAACATTCTCCTGCTGGCATTGGGGGACAGCTATGATATCTTGTCCAACTTTTAGGCATACTGCACACACACTAACTGTATAACCAGGGAGCACTATGTTAAGGGAAGCTCCCACACAGTCATTCTTCAAACTTCCTCAGCTCTTGCTCTTGCTGTGCCACCCAAGTTTTGACATGCAAGGGGTATTGCTTGGATCCGCTTGCTATGTTTTCTCTCTGCAAAAACATTTTCAGAAAAAGTTGCTGTTACTATGTGCACAATTCTCTCTTTTTGCCATTTACCAAGTCTTTCCTGTAGCCTGCCCACTACATCTGGTGACCTGCAGTTTACTGTTACTACTAGCTGTTACTTTTGAATCTGGCCCCAGCCCTAGCATGGCATGATACATTTGCTACTGCGTCACTATCAAGTTCACACTTTGTTCCACTTTGCTCTCTTTACTTTCATACAGTTATACCTTACTTTTCAACTGCCAAGAATACCTTTTACTTTGCACAGGAGGTTTTATTTGTACTTACAGAACCTGTCCTCTTCACTTTCGGTGCTGCAGCCTGTGCACGAGACAACAGCAATTGCACTTATGCTGTGGATGGTCCTGCTAGATGACCAGCAAGAAAAATACTGGGGCGGCTACAGGAATGAACAATTCCACTTGCAACAGGAAAACTCCCAACTTTTTCCACAGTTTCCAGCACTTTTTGCTTTTAACTCCACAAGTCCACCAACGAAGCACTTTCGCTAGGCCTTGCTGCCTTGCATGCTCCTGCTCTAGCTCCTCCTCCATGAACACGGTTTTATGTGATTAAGGCAAGTCTGAGAGACATCCTATCACATAAAGCGACCACAAAAGAGCTTGTGATTTAAAGAGCACCTGATATTGTAGCAACCATCTCAAATAGTGACCGTCACTACAATACTTCAAATACACACACAGAAACATTTGTTTTACAGCCCTCCCAAACTAAAATAACCAACTCCAAGGGGGGTGTGGACCATGGGGCAAGTTATTGATTTTTAAACAAAAGAAAACTTCAGCCTTGCGCCCAGATTCAAACCCAGGTCTACTCATATTGTAAGCAGTGGTGTACACCACTATGCTATGTGAGCAGCTTGGTGGGAATCGGACACACAGGATCCTATATCCTGTAGTAGCTAGTACAGTTCCTTGCTATACTCGCTATACAGGATATAGTGACCTTCTGTACCAGTTGCACTGAGTGAAAGCGGTATTATTGAGTCGCTCAAAAGAGTAGAACTTAATAATACACGCTCTACATGGGTGCTACCCACGAACGGGGGCAGAGCTTCATGGAAAGAACCAATCAGTTGATGCCATGCAAATGAGCTAGGGGCACACTTTCTCTCCTCGGTGATCCTCAAGCCATGAGAATCAATTTCAAAGTGCAAACTGACTTTTTCTCTCTGCAGTTTCTGTTTACAGTCCCAACACGTGATTTCACTGCTTTTTTGACTTAAAACACAGTTCTTTATAGTGAATCCACTACTTTTCATCTCCGGCATGGGGGAAAATTGTATCCACAGCAAACAAGCATTTCTTTGCTCAAAATCACTCCGCAGCTGGCAGTATTGACAATTTTAACTGTTTTTAAACACTTGTAAAGCAGGGTTTCACAGTTCCACCAAAGCAGTCCGTAACAACACATTTTCCACAGAGTCCCACACTGCAGTCCACTCATAAAGCTGTGCATGCACAGAAGGCATTTTTCTCAGCAAATTGCAACTTTTTTCCCCCCACAAAAACAGTCCTTTGGTGGGTGCACTGCCACCAGACAAAAAGACCACAACCATACCCTCTGAATGGCAACCTTTGCTCTCTTCCCAAAATCCTGGACAAGCCCCGCACGTTTATAATGCACATCCCCCCCATTTTTACTGGCAGCTTGTCAACAAGGCACCTTCCACCACAACAAAGGGTATCACCACTGGCATCAGGGCAACATCTGACTCTGGCATCCAGGAGGTGGGGGAGTGGTACAAAACAACATTTATATTTCTACCCAGGTCCAAGGGAGAGGTGCCAGGGCTATGGTGTGTCTCCTATCTGTGGGTGCTCCAAAAACTCACACAGGTCACTCAGAAATGAAATGTCCACAATCACAAAATTGGGATTGTACTGTATGACTTTATTCCTGACAGAATGGTAACAGAAAACGGTGGTGCCCCCAGGGCTTGTAGCTGTATGAACAGATGGCACACTTGTAGCAGGCAGAAACATTTCACAACTCTTTCTGTCAGTACTGAGACTTCTCACAAGAACACTTCCCATTGACATCCACCCCTTTGTTTAGGGATCTCTGGACTTTACCTGTGCATTTATAGTGGTTGTTGCCACAGCACTAAATTCGAGCACCACTAGGTAAACTAAGTTAACGCCTCTGGATCCACAATGGGTGTTTGACAGAATTTTTGTCGAATGCCTCGACAGTGAAACTAGCAGGTTGACCACATTTTGCAGTCAGCTACTGGTTTCCACTGGCACTAAGTGTTTTCTTCGGAGGGCTTTGCCCCCCCAAACCCCCCACATCTCCCCCACTTAGGATTGTCAACTCCAAGTTGGAGCTGATTGGGGGGGTGAGGGATCCCCAACAGACAGTGTCGGGTTCCCTACAGCAACATGGCACTGTAGTTGCTGTAGGGGTCCTCATTGTTGAAAGGTCACTGTCAGATGGGATTACCAACACCTCTGACCCTTCCTTATAATCAGATCCCTTGAAACCTGGTCAACTCCACTCCAGCCAATGCTAGACTCTCTCTCTGCCATTACATTTTTAGGAAAACCAGGATTCTCCAGCCACACAGGGGTCACAAGAGACATCCTTACTGCACATTCTTTTGTAAGAGTTCTGAGAGCCTGATACTGAGCCTTGCTGGACTCCTAGCATGGTACCAGCCAACCCACAGCTGAACAACAAATTAATCTTGTACTTACAGCATGATGTGCTGCCAAGACATTTGTTAAAACACTTGAATGCCATAGTTCCCATCCAAAATCCATAGCTTTTGGTGTGCAAAACGTATCGTCTCTCTTCTGGGCAGTTCTGTTGGCTCTCACAGCCTTTGGGGGATTGTCCCAAACTACTCACTGAACCTTCAGTCCCATCTACTCCTGCTCAGCAACCTTCACCCCCTCAGGGCTTCACAGTATCTGGTAGCCACCATGTCCCACAAAACTGGCTGCTGGTTTATAGTACTTGGGCAAAAAATAACAGACAGTGTCATTTCCTCTGACAAGTGGGCTTGGCAAAGCACCACTTGCCTTTAGAATTCTCAACTCCAAACTCCAACTTCAGACTGACTTACAGAAGCCTAACAGCAGCAGAGTATCGAGGCTTATGCTGCTGCAAGAGTTCCAAATACCATTACATTATTCCCTGCCCCAGCAGCACTAAGCAGGTGATGATCTAATATACTGCAGAGAGTTTTGCACCCTCTGTAACTGCCCAGGCTTCCTACCTACTTTAAAACTGATAGGATCCCAGTAACCCCTGGGACAGTCTGGTTATAATACCTTTTTGCTAGTCTGATGAAAAAATAATAATCCATTTCAAAGTAATTTAATTTTTAATTTTGAAAAAAAATGTTTTTGAGCATGCTCTTTAGGCATTTCAGGATAGATGTATGAAATGCAAAGAAATCCTGTTTCATATTGAAATATCCCTTTTTCGTTGCTGCAATCTTGTGTCTGTTTAAAAAACATATTCAAATGCTATAAAAGTAGCATTATTGATAGACACCAACACACCTGTTTGGGTGATCGGGACCACATTAGGTGTAATCTGCACTTCACAATTGCAGACATGCCCTAGAATTTTTTTTTTACTATTATGAATCTTTTTTCATGACTGCGTGATACAAGTCACGAAAAAGGATCCTTTTTCATAAAGGGAGAATTTTTGGCTTTAATTCTGTTGCCTTCCCTGGTACTGTCATGTATTTCCATGGTGTCTAGTGGTGCCCCCCCACCCTGAAATCCATTCATTGCATTTCCCTGGTGACTAGTGGAGACTGGTGACCCCACCCTCTGATCTTGATCACCTGTCTGCTTCTGTTTCCCTGGTCTAGTGGCACCCCTCATCCTCCAATACCCATCCCCTCTATGCTTTTGCTTCGCTGCTGTCTAGTGGTACACCACCCCTCGATCTCCATCCCCTGTCTCCCTTTAATTCCCTGGTGTCTAATGGTACCCCTCACCCCACAATTTTTGTCCTCATTATAAACTCCATTTTTCCCTGGTGTCTAGTGGCACCCTTCACATGCAATCATCTTCATTTCATTTCATTTTATTTCATTTCATTTTATTTTATTTGAAGGGTTATACCATTGAACAAACTCATTTAAAATGGTGACCCAAAGCACTATAACAAACAGTTACAAAAGAGTTGCATAACACATAATTATACACACATTAAAACAAAAGAAAAAAGAATACAATGAACAATATTACAAATGTAAAGTGCAAGCAGACATTCTAATATATCAATAAACCACAATAGGCCTTAAACTGAGTTGTTAGTATATCTAAAAACCATTGCTTATTGCTTCCCCATTGCAACAAAAATATATTGCCCAGGTATCTAGTGGCACCCCCCTCCACCCACCAGTCGATCACTGTCCCCCTTGTATAATGATATTCCCCGGTGTCTATTGGTACCCACCACCCACTGATTCTGTTCCAGAACCTGAAATAAAGAAAACTGTCCTTGATGTTTTTTTAACATAAAACAGTCCCTCACTGATCAGCCTTCCCCCCCAGTACACTCCCTCACACACCCTCACTCACCTGAACAGGTCCCAGGCTCGAGATCCACTCTTCAGTCAAAGACACATCTTGCTGCTGGAACCGGCGACTGCAATATGAGAAACTGAGGTAAATGCAGTTCAATGTATTTCAATGGGGGTTTCAACTTATATGCATAACTCGGCAATGTTTGGACATTTTGACACCACATTTTCAACATGACCTTTTGTGGACCCCACCTCATGAACAATATGACTGTCATTGTGCAACTCCTGCCTGAAAGGTGATTTTGCAGTCATTTGGTTAATTCACCTTTTAGGCAGGATTTGAAAATGTTTCCTGCCCTTCATGAGGTGGGGTCATAAGAAGGCTATGTTGAAAAAGTTGTGGTCAAGATATGTAAAAATGGCAAAATTATGACAATTTTTTGCTATTTTGCTATGCAATCTTGTAACTTTGTAAATTATTAATATTTTGACACCAAATTTTCAACATAGTCATCATATTACCCCATCTCATGTATGTCACAGCTGTCATTTTTCAAATCCTGGCCAAAATGTGCACCCGTTGCGCAGAATGGAGTTGCAGTTGTGTGGAATTACATTTTGGCAGGGATTCAAAAATGTTCTCTTTTTTTATTTAAATTATTTAATACAAGGAACAACATAACAGTCAGTATAGATCTGACTATGTATACCCATAAAATAGCAAGTCAGAGAAAAAACAATATAATAATGCCATAACAAAAATCAAAATTCAATAAATGGGGACACTGTTCTACAAAAGAAAAGTGCTATCTGTAACTACAAATATAAGTATAAGTGTAAGTATATGGGACAGTTTTGTTATTTTTAATGAATAAAGCAGTATAATAAGCAATTTAAAACTATTGAGGTTCTGATCGTTTTGTTAAATTCATTCCAAATATTGTCAAATACATCTGTTCTATTTGGCAGAATATAATGCACTTTTTCAAGTTTATATAAATCCACCAGGAAGTTTAACCAGCTGGTGAATTTGGGGGGGGGTAAGAATTAAAACATTTTTTGTATCTGGTACATGAGTTGGGGTAATAAGATGACTATGCTAACAATTTGTTCACTGTTATCCTGCAAATATAAGTGCAGGGTCCTTCCACAACAACATGCACATATGCATTTATGGAAGGATGGCCACAGGTGAATGAAGATACAATTACTCTATCTCAAAAACTATAGATGTGGGGGATAGGCAAACAGAGCTACGATTACACTATCACAAAAAGTAAGGAAATTCTTTGCAAAGAAACTACATTAATGCATCAGTTAGGGTTGAAAGTAAAGCAACAAAAGTAGGGAAATATGACATTAGGGTTCCCAACCCTAAAACCCCTGACCCACTCCTGAAGCGAATGAGGGTGGAGTCTTCCTTGGGGTTCTCAGTCATAATGCTCATCCCATTCTATGCACTCATGAAACATGCACATCTGTCTCCATCACATCTCAGCTTTTCTGTTACTGCAATGGGTGAGCGTTAAGGTTGAGAAAACCAAGGAAGACTCCACCCCTCATTGGCTTCAGGGGTGAGGCAGGGGTTTTAAGGTTGGAAACCCTAACATCATATTTCTCTACTTTTGTCACATTATCCTCAACCCTAACTGATGCATTAATGTAGCTTTTTGCAAAGAATATATAGTTAGGGTTGAGTAGCCACTTTAATGTTAAACCTCAGATTTTGCATTTTAATAACTCTGCAACCATTCAACTACAGATCTGTACAAAATTTTGCATGCACAGTCCTGTATGGTAGATCTCTTGATATACCAAGTTTTGTTTTGGTCGAATTTGCAGATTGTGAGCTGTGCATGGTGCAAAAAATTAACATTCACATTTTTTTGTATTATTTTTTTTTGTCATCATGCTGCACCCAGATGGTTTGGAATTTTGGTCTGACATTTTCAAGGTATGAAGGTCTTGTTCCACAGAAGTGCCTTTCCCTTGTTTGGTGAAAAAATATCAATCCAAGTTATTTAATTTTAAATGTTCATGTTCTGAGCATTGTCAGTACCGTCTTTGGATAGCTTCCGGGAATGAGAAAGGAATTTGGTCTCACGAAAAGGGATTCTTTTTCTTCTTGAGAGAAAATTCCTTTATTGCAAGCTGCCATCTTGTTTTCCATTTAAAATCAAACAAACTTGAAACCCCACAAAAATGAACTTATCCAGAGAAACCAACACATGTGTCTTGCTCATCAGAACTCCATTAGGTGGATTCTGAAGTTATCTGCTGGAAAAAGACCCCTGCAAGGTGAATTTTTTTAGCATTTTAAAATCTTTTTCATGACTCGCTAATCTCATTTTTTGTGAGTCCTTTTTCATTCTCACAAAAAATAATTTATTTTTGCAAAAAAGGTGCGATCTTAGGTTTTTAATCCTTTTTTCGCAAGATAGGATCCTTTTTCGTGAATCCTTTTTCATACTTCTGTCTCAGTAAAAGGATTTGGAGCTTAGTTTTTTTTTTAATTCTTTTTTTGTGAGGTAGGATATTTTTTTGCGAGTATGAAAAAGGATTCACAAAAAAGTATTTCTACCTGTGAAAAAGGACTTGGGACTACTGAGTATCAATGTATTTAAATGGGGTTCTCACCTTTGATGCATACAGTAGCGTTGCCATTTTTGCATATTTTTATACCAAATTTTCAGTGTGGCCTTTCTGAGACCCCACCTCATGAACAATATTGGTGGAATAATACAAATCCAGACCAAAAGATGATTTCTGGTTGTTTGGCAAAATTACCCTTTGGTCGGGATTTCCAATTTTCACCATCATTATTCATGAGGGGAGGTCATAAGAAGCGTATATTGAAAATTTGGAGTCAGAATATGTAACAATGACACAGTTATGTGCATTTGAGATACATATATGCATCTAAGAAGGTATGAGAGTGCAGGGCCCAAAAATTATGGATGGAAGGGAGTGCAGGGCCCTCCACACTCAAATAAGGAAATAATTACAGAGGGATGGAAGTACAGGGCCCTCCCACAGGCAAATAAGGATATGATGTACTATCTCAAAAAGTCAGGAAATTTATTGCAAAAAGGCAGTATAGCGCAGTGGTTTAAGGCTCCGAGCTGCAAATCTGGTGACATCCAGCAGACTAGACCTGGGTTTGAATCCCACAGCTTCCCCTTGCATACTGTGTGACCCTGAGCAAGTCGCTTAACTTCCCTGTGCTCCCAGGTTGCACCTGTAAAAAAGCTTTCAGCTTAGTGTGCTACTCCTGGTTAAACAATGAAAAAAAAAAACTTTGTTAATGCACTAGTTAGAGTTAGCATGACAAAGTAGGGAAATGTGGCATTAGGGTTTCAAAGCCTAACACCCCACCCTGCAGACAGCAACAGGGGCATGCCTTGTGATTTTCAAGCCTAACACTCACCCCATTCTCATATTCTGTACCCATCTCAGCTTACTTACTCATGGAATGGGGTGAGCGTTAGGGTTGACAACCACAAGGCACTCCCCCACGTCTTTTGCTGCCTGCAGGGTGGGTGGGTGCTAGGTTGGAAATTCCAATGCCAAATTTCCCTACTTTTGTGACTTTAACCCTAATTAGTGCATTAACTAACTTATTTTGCAATGAATATATACATATATACTTATATTTGATGAATGGGGGTTGGTCTATAATATTAATAAATTAGCATACAGTAGTTAACTCCTGCTGCTGTGCCAGGAGTTGGCATTTAAAAAAAGGGTCTTAGCGAACAGGGGAAATGGTGGAGGGAGAGAAACTATTGGGGTGGTGGGTTTGTACAATATGCCCCATTTTTAGTTTGATGTACCTGCATGTTAATTACTACACTGTGAGATGAAATTTTTGGCTGAATTACAGAAGTGGAAATGAAGAAAAGGGACCCAAACTGAAGCTAAAGAGAGTTTGTTACTGGGCACTTTCTCTCATCCATACTGCTGGGCCAGTTCTAAAGGAACAAGGTCCACATCCACAGACCAGAAATGATATATTTACAGTAGATGTTACACAACGTATTATTTTATTTTATTCTTTGGTAACTGGGTAGGGCCCACTAGGCACAAGTGCCTGTTTTTAGGGGTGACCCAGGAGCAGTGGGGTGGTTAAGTGATTGGCTTAGAGTCACACAGTATGTGAGTGGAGGTTGTGGAAATCAAACCCAGGTCTTCTGGATGTACCAAGCTCATTCACAACTCGTTACTCAAACCTCTAGGCTATACTGCCAGCACAAATTGTTGTCAATATTGATCATTCCTGATCTATTTTGTTTCAGTCAGGTGGCCAGTAACCATAAGCAGCCATCTTCACTGTTGTTTGGAGACTCAGTTTGCTACTTGACATGACCTTTGATGTTGTGGATAGGTTTTTCTGTACTTCGCAGGCAATTGCTGTTTCAACCAAGGAATATTTCTGCCTATTAGTCATGGAAACCTGGAAAAAACAGAAACATCTAATATGATGGCAGAAAAACACCCAGTGGCTCATCTAGTCTGCTTACTCTACCTAGTTCTTCTAAGCTGGTACTAGTGGCACCATTGACTCTCTCTTTCCATTACCCTTTGCCCACTAACTCCCTCATTCTGGCCATGTGCTTGTCCCACCCTAATTTGAAACCACTCCTTTGTTTTGGCTGTTGTCACTTCCTGGGCTGTCTGTTCCCCTTGTCCACCACCCTTTCTGTGAAACGTGCCTGTGGACTATCTACATGAATTTTCTCAGATGATTTCAGTGAATTCCTCTTTGTGTTCATGCTGATGATGAACATATCACTGCATGCCACCCTGTTTGTCCCATGCAGGTACTTGTATTTATACATATTGGTTACTATCATGTCCAGGACCTCAAGAGCAAACCGCAAGGTGTGAGAAGAGCAATGTTGTGTATTTGGGCTACCATACATTATTCTGTATAGTGTATGGTCCCATAAAAACAAAATTGCTTACTTTTTTTTTTCAAGCATCAGTCTCTGTCATCCACGACCCACACTTCTTGGCTATCCACCCACCTAACCGATCGCACATGTGATGCTTCAGCCACCACTAGCCCTATCAACAGCACTGATGGGGTTGCTTACATTGTGACATTCATACTAACGCAGAACAAAAAGCCGTGCTGCATTAATATGAACGTCACTACTGCAACAGAACAACTTTTTACAGTACATGGATCTCCACACACAATCACATTTGACCATACATTATAATGTTAGTGATAATGAAACCTTACAGATAAATGATTTGCTTCTATGGCCTGAAGACCTAAAATAATGATGAGTCATTTATAACTGGTCATCATTTTTTTCCCTATGGGCTAAACCAGTTATTATTTGCCATAATAACTGTCCAGTTATTGCAGCAAATATGCACACAATCTGTTTACATTTTGTGACAGCCACTGTCTCTCACTCAGGTGGCTGATTTCAATATAATGTTCTTGCTGCATCTGAGAGAATGTGAATTAAAACTCTGCTTACTACCACAGTGACAGAAACAAAAGCAGTATTGTTTAACATTAAAAAAAATCTAAAATAAAAAGATTGTGTACCTCAGTTCGTCTTGCATTTCCACAGCAGGACCCCCTACCTTCCCATATGACCCTTCAGCACCTCATGACGCCAGTATTTACAACGGGCAGCAGTGAATGAAAAATTTAAACCAGAAGTTTTGTTTCTCACTAGTTTTATTGATTTTTTTTTAAGTTGAAAAGTGTAAACTAGTGAGTTATTTACAACAAAAGTTTTTGCCAGGCACTTTTCTCTGACGGCATTAAAAAAATGCTATTTGCAATCTCTTCGGCTTGTAGCCTTGCACCAAATGAACTTTTGACAACCATAGCTATTTAAACTATAGAATCATGTTTCAACCCACCTGAATACCTCTATGACAATTTAATTCTTACAATAATGTGCACAATTTTACGATGTATATAGATAACCAATGTACTCAATGTGCAAACCCACTGGATCTGGAGAGGAAGAAAATTGATGTCCAGAAATTATAAAAAATAAGGAATGGGGTGGTACACATATCCAGATTTAATGCACATCCTTGGTCTGTGATGCTTTTATAAACCCCTTGAGCTTCACTCTTGGGGTTTATGTAGCATCACACACCTAGGGTATACATTAAATTCTCATAATGCACACCACCCGATGCATTATTTTCTATAACATCATTCTAGGTGGGTCATCATTAATCATCACTTCAGGCTGGTCACAAAGGAGCTCTTGACCAATGGAAGAGCAGCTTGAACAATGCCTGATGACACCACAGTGACTTCTGCTGCAATCAAAACTGAGTTGTGAAATCAAACAGAAACAGTTTATTCTTCACTAAAAGTACTAATCTGAAAGTTTTACAGTTTACAATCCATTAAATAAACTGGACACACAATGGCCTTAACTCAGAATATGACATTTAGAGCTGTAGAGTGCTAGGGATTGTACAGAGGAGGAGGAGGGGTTTGGGGGGTGCGGACAGTGGAGGCCGAATGAGCAGCAACATCAGATCGGGGTTGTGGAGACCAGAAGACGGCCTGGGGCAAAATGGAATCTACAGTGAGGTTCTCCTTGTCTGGTTTCCATACCCAAGGGCACCTCTACTGTTAATGGTATTGGGCGGGTAGTCTGTTCCACTTCAGTGTCCTATCCAACCCAAGTGTTGTTGTGCAATGCCAGATCCATTAGGAACAAGACTGCAGTTATTGCAGATCTTGTGGAGTCGGTGGATCTGGCTTGCTTTACCAAGACCTGGCTGGATGGTAATGCCGGGCCAATTTTGGAGGCAGCAATTCCAGCTGGGTACTCGGTGTTACACCGCCCAAGGTTGGACCGCTTGGGGGGGTTGTGGTGTGTTTCAAGACTGAACTGGGACTCACAAGTGTACCAGTTGAAGGGACTGAGTCCTTTGAGTGTACCGCTGTGGCAGGTGTGGGATGTAGAATTGTTCTCCTCTACCGTCCACCAGGGGATGAGAAATGTTTTCTGCAGGAAATAGCTGACTTCATCATCGACACGGCATTTGAGTCTCCCAGGCTGATGGTCCTGGGTGACTTCAATGCCTGGATCAATGATGAATATTCACAGTTTGAACAACATTTCCTCCAATTAATGACATCTTTGGGTCTCACACAAGTGGTTATTCTGCCACGCATAAAAGCGGTCACTCCTTGGACTTAGTATTCCTCCTGGGGATTGAGGCTACTGATGTGGGGGTGGAACCCATCAGTTGGTCCGATCATTACACTGTGGGCTTCAGTTTTAGCACCCCCCCTTGTAGGCCAACCCCTGTGAAGATGGCTAAGTGCTGCTTTTTACGAGGTACTAGCTCTGCAGGCCTGGTAGCGGCACTTAACCTATCGGAGTTTTCTGAAGTGAGCAATGATTCTGATGCCTTGGTGCTGACCTATAATAGGGCCATCTCCTCGGCTCTGGATCAAATTGTTCCTGTCCGTGTTCGTCCTCTCCCCCTTTGACCTCGGTCCCCATGGTTTGATGGGGACTTGAGAGAGATGCAGTGACTAAGACGAAGATTAGAGTGGTTTTGGCAGAAAACTGCCCTTGATGCTGACCATCTTAGATTGATGGAACATTATCAATTCTATCATTCCACTATCTCTAGCAAGAAGGCAGAGTTCCTGTCCAGAGAGATTGCGGCTGCTCAGAACCGACCAGCTCAGCTTTTTTGAACTGTTAACAGACTGTGCAACCCAGCCTGTCTCCAAGTTCGGAAAGCCTTTTCACAATTAGAGTGTGATGAGCTTGCTTGCTTCTTTGCAGATAAGGTGGCTGACATTAGGGCAGCACTCCAGCCTGCTCCCTTTATTGGAGTTGTTTTTGATCGGCATTTGGTTGCTCCCTCTGGTCTCTCCTAGAGTTCCTTTGACCGGTCTGAGTTCATTGATGTCATGAGGATTGTCTAAAGGATGTGCCCCATGAGCTGTAGTTTAGACCCAGGCCCGACTTCCCTGATAAAGCGTTGTCTTGAGACTATCGGCCCAGTTCTAGCACAGATAGTCTGGTGCTCCTTGGATACGGGTGAGTTTCCAAGCTCTCTGAAGGAGGTGGTGGTGACACCCCTCCTGAAGAAAGCTACCCTGGACCCCGACTGCCATGCTAACTACAGGCCAATCTCTAATCTTCCCTTTGTTGGGAAGATTATTGAGAAGGTGGTGGCTGCACAATTAGAGAACCATTTAACCATCCATGATATCTATGAATTCCTCCAGTCTGGTTTTCGAAAGAGGCATAGTACTGAGACAGCACTGGTTCGGGTGCTCAATGATCTCCTGATGGCTAGAGATCAGAAGAATCGTTCCATTCTCATTCTTCTTGATCTCTCATCAGCCTTTGACACTGTGGACCATGGGGTACTTCTTGCACGCCTGGAGTTTATCTGTGGTCTGTCAGTGACAGTCCCCAGTTGGTTTAGATCTTTCCTCACTGACAGGACTCAGAGAGTGGTGTCTGGGTAAAATTCTTCCTGCCCACTCTCACTGTCATGTGGGGTACCCCAGGGCTTGGTATTGTCCCCCCATGTTGTTCGCAGTGTATATGCTGCCCCTCGGAGACATTGTAAGAAGGTATGGGCTGAAGTTACACTGCTATGCAGATGACACTCAGCTCTACCTATCTTTTGCACCCGACCAGGATAGAGTTCTCTCGGTCGTTAACAGCTGCCTGACCGAGATCCAAGACTGGATGATTGCAAGCTGGCTAAAGTTGAACTCGGAGAAGATGGAAGTATTAGTTGTGGATCCAGGTCACAGGGTAGAGGGGATGGGAGCTGGTTTATCCTCAGGTTTATTTCTGGGTGGTATCCAGCTCCCTACCTCGGAACGGGTGCAGAACCTGGGGGTGATTTTTGACAATGAACTGACACTGCGTTCGCAGGTGTCAGCAGTTGTCAAGCTTTACTTTTTATCATCTTAGGAACATCGCCAAGATTAAGCACCTTGTTCCACCAGCTGACCTTCCTACACTGGTTCACACTTTTGTGACCTCACGCCTGGATTACTGCAACTCCATTTATCTAGGGCTTCCTGGGGTTGAAATCCGCCACCTGTAGCTAGTGCAGAACACTGTGGCCCGATTATGCGATCTGCACTGGCTGCCTATTTAGTGGTGGATCACCTTCAAAGTAGGTCTTTTGACCTACAAAGCCCTCCACGGACAGGGTCCAGATTACTTGAAAGAGATTTTGGTTCCCTACCTCCCTGGGCAATCTCTCCTCTCGGCGGACGAGGGGTTGCTAGAGATTCCGAGGGTTTCCCTAAAGTCATCAGGTGCTCGTGCTTTTATGTTCGCTGCTCTGACCCTCTGGAATTCTCTACCCCGTCCTCTTCATCAGTTTGTGACCGTGGAGGAGTTTAAAAAAGGTCTCAAGACCTCTATATGGTCTAATATTAATTTTAATTAATTGATTGTGAAATTGGAGCTCAGACCTAGTGTTGTATTTATTTAGCATTTTATAAATTATTTATGTTTTATTTACTTACTGTTTATTGTTTTAAATATTGTAAGGCGCCTTGATTTGAGAAACGCGCCATATAAATAAAGTTTCATTTATTTATCATTACTTGGGAGGGGGCAGGACTCTCATAACTCATTCAGGGCTCTGATACACGGGAATTATGGTCTTGCCCCCTCACTCATGATGACAAATGGCATATTCTGAGTCTGGCTATTGTATATCTCATATGTCTCTATTATGCCCCCCCTTCTTGTTTCTGAGTGTAAATATTTAGGTCCTGCAGCCTCCCATTATATGTGTTTTCCTCCAACTCCTGGATCATTGTTGTCACCTTTCTCTGTACAAATGCCACCCTCTCACAGTCTTTTCATAAGTGTAGGCTCCAGAACTTTGCTCAGTGCTTCAGCTGCGGGTGCATTAGGGATCTGTACAGTGGCAGGAGCACATCCCTAATTCTACTACCGATCCCCCTCTCTATGCAGCCCAGTGATAAATGGTCATATAACAACAACTAAATGAATTAGTTTAATATTTGCTGTAATTCTATGAACACCCATCTATTGGCAAAAACTGATTAAGTAAAAACAAGTAGGGCTGTGCAAGCACTGTTTTTTCCAAATGTCAGTATTCATGCTAGGGACTTCCAGATACTAATTATTCAATATTTGACTAAACTGTAAAGACAAAAACAAAAATCGATGAATAAAACATTTCTATCCCAACTGTAGTGGCCAGGGCTAGTCTCTTGGCCATCCCCAACAGCCCCCCCCCCCACACACACATGATCATCTACTCTCCTCCACCCCCTCAGAAAAATGTGCACAGCTCCTGACACCAAGAGCTGGCATCATCTTTTTAGGGACTCACTGCCCCAGCACACTCTCCTGGTTCTAAATGATTATAACCATGTGGCATGGGCCCACCGCCTGCACCCTGATTCCTCATTTGGGGGCCAGTAGTGGCAAATCCTTGCTAGTCAGTGTGTGCCTTTCCATTCCAGAACACAGGTCATGAAATGAAGCTTAAGGGGGGGGGGGACTTTAAGAGGTATGTGAGGAAAAACACCTTTACAGAAAAGATGGTGGACACCTGGAACAGCCTGCCAGAAGAGGTGGTGGGGGTGAAGACAATGGGGAGCTTCAAGCATGTATGGGATAGGCACATGGGCATAATAGGTAGAGCAAACAGAGGAAGGAGGGACACCTGTGACCATATAGAGTCCAGGGTGTAGGAATAGGCAGGAAAAATAGGGCAGACTAAATGGCCTACTGTCCTCTTTTCTGCTGACACAGTGTATAATTCTATATTTCTATGTTTCTATATGTTAGAATGTCATGCAACATAACATACTGGTGTGCGCATTTCCATTTTATGTTAGACTATCATGTAACAGTAGCTGTCTGTGCGTGGTGGGGAAACTGGCTCACACCCCTAATTAAGCTAGATCAGAAAATCTTATCTCAGGGCCAATGTAATCACTGAGGTAAAGAGCTAGAATTATCACAGAATTAAAATTATACTAAAGCAGCAGTATTTGTTAACAGAAAAAAAGGTTGTGTAGTTTGTTAGTAATAAGGTATTTCTGGCAAAAACTTCAATATATCAGTTTTTCTTTCCATTATATTTCCCTCCTGAACTGAGGTATGGGGTTTTAAAGCTTTCAAATATCCTTACTGTCTTGCCACACCCACTGTGAATCGATGTGGCGCTCTGCTGTTTACCATCACAAATGTGTGCCAGCACCTTCATTATACATCCACAGAATAAATCCAGTATGTTAAATCACAAAGTAACCTCAAGGGAAGGGATTTTTTTAATTACTTGTGGGAGCTATCTTTAATGACTTGAATCATTAATTATAAAATTGATAATAAAAGGTAAAAAGGAAATTGTTTAACCAGGAAAGACACCCTAAGCCGAAGCTTGTTCCAGGTGCAACCTGGGAGCATAAGAAAGTTAAAGAGTCAGCGACACCTTGAGAAGAACTTTTAAAAACATAATATTTGGATACAAAGCAGCTTATATTTTTCTTTAGCTCTGTATTTCTTATCCCCATTATTTTTTACTGAGGTCACATGCAGGAAAACAGTATAGCTGTTTGGGAGTTCACCAGCTCCTATTGCTTCTTCCCAACTTGATGTCATAATACTCTGCTTGTGACATCACAGTTATTCCCATGGTAATAAACTGTGATGTCACAACACAACATTATGACAATAAGTTGAGAATAAGCTATAAAGGCAGAGGGACTCTTAGGGCTAAAGATCTTGTTTTTGTGGGAATTACTTTTGTAATAAATAATGGAGATGAGAAATCTATAGAAGATGGAAAAAAAAAATACAAGCTAAATTGTGTCTAAATATTATGTTTTCTGATGTTTTTCCAAAGGTGTCAGCTGCTGTAACTTGCTCAGGGTCACACAATATGCAAGGGGTGGGGCCGTGAGATTCAAACCCAGATTTCCAGGTTTGCAGCCCAGTGCCATTAACTACCACACTATACTGCCTCCTAAAAGCTGTTTTAAAAAAACATCTTAGAGCAATAAAAATATACTGATGAATCCATGTCAGAGTATGTTACAGTTAAAAAACGCTAGATGAAGTATTTTGCCGAATAACAAATACAGCTGTTTAATGTGAGAGTCATGTCTCACTCATGAGCAGCACTTGCAGTAGGGCTCTTAACAAGGTTTGTAGCAACCAGATACAGATCAGTGCTAAATCATTCAATTTTAAAAGATATTGCAAATAAAAAAATTACCCAGCATCTACAGTACTGTTCTTTTGATGAACAGAGGATGTGACACCTTAGGCATTAATGACATTAACTCGTGGCATTCAAACAAAACAACAATTTCATACTGTAACAGTGTGTGTGAACAAAATCAAATCTTAAGGGGTATTGAAAAGTGACACCCAGCTCCAGGTTTGTTTATTTCTACTTGATTTTATTCATAGACACTCACTTTGGCCCATCTGATGTGATTCCCTTCAACTTTTAGCAAGTTCTTAGCAAACCTTTCTGATTTAAAAATGGATAATTTTTTCCAAAGTGATTAAGAATCCCTTTTCTCCATGGAATGGAAGGTGATTGGGTCCCCTGAGATTTAACTGTTGGGCAAGTATTTACATTCAGGGAGTGTAAACCTCTGCACATTATTAGCTAGGTTCTGCATTATTTGTTCACGCTTTCTGATCCAGTAAAAGTTATATGTTCATCCTTCAGCCTAGGCTGTCAGCTTGTATTATAGCTAACTGGTACTTCTATACAGAGATCATGGTTTATATACAGTTGCATGGTTCAATGGTGGACCTGCCCCCATGTATTTGAATCCTCCTCTGTTATGGCTTGCCTTGTCTTCCTTTTTATTATTTTACTCACCTATTACTGCACCATTGTGTTTGTGTTTATATACTTATTTACATGTATTTATATGTTTTTGTGTTGGATGTTACCCTGACCCTGTTCTAACCAGGTCCATCTTGTAAAAGAGCTCTGCTCAATGATGGACGCCTGGATAAATAAAGATTTTGATTGATTGATTGATTGATCAATTGACTGAAGTTTTTCATGTCTAACTCACTCTCTCTGCTTCCATAATATACTGTTTCAGGGTAAAACAATCAACCAAGGCATATTTTCACCTACATGTATGCATAAGAACACCAGATGAATGCAGCTGCCAGAAAGCAAAGGTAGCAGAGAGCCCCATTTCCTTATACAGATAAAATTAGGTTTCAAAAAGCTTGCACCAGATGGATGCCTGGGGGGAGAGTTCCATCTGGTTCATCTTAATCTTACTTAACCCAAAAACATCCAAGCCTTTTCCTCTTTTCATTTGCCAGGAGGATTCAGAATATTAGGGTTAATTAGCATATTGGGAAATATTTTACTGATGACAGCCAGCATGTGTTTCCCAAGTTGTTTCTTGATATCAACAGCCAAAAGCCTGTACAATAGTGAAGGAGACAGTCTCATTTCTTACTGTGTGGTTGAGAAGCCACAAAATCAAGTCTGGGGTTCAAAGAAGCATTGTTAAAAATCTGAAAGTTTGCTCCAGCTTTGAAAGTTATAAGTTAGAAGAGACAGAGTGATAGGCAAAGCGGGGTGGGGTGGTGGCTTATATCAGGGAAGGGATAACATGCACAAGGGAGGAGACAGAAAAGTGGTGGTGTGGAAACACAATGGATTCAGCTCCAGACCAACAGAGGGAGAAGAGTAAGGTTGGGGGTGGTCTACAGATCACCCAACCAGGAGGAGGGAAGAGGCAGGGAGCTGAGTTCACAATTGCTGGAAGCTGCAAGAAAGGGGCAGGAGGTAGTGGTGGGGGACTTTAATCTGCCCAAGGTGGACTGGGGTATACCAGCCATGACCTTTGTCAAGTGATCCTGGATGTGACAGAGAGTAGGTTTCTGACTCAGGGTATCACTGAGCCCACCAGGGAGGGGCAATCCTTGATCACAAATGGGGAGCACGTACAAGAGATAACGGTCAAGGAACCCCTGCGAGGTAGAGACCACAGCACAGTGAGGTTCAGGTTGGATATGGGCAGGGAAAGCATCCTCACTAAGACTAAAATCCTGGACTTCAGGAGGGCAGACTTCATGAAGATGGGAAAAGTATTAAGGATGCACCTAGAGGGAGTCAGAGTGGACATGGGTGGACCAAAAATGGACCATCATCAAAGAGGCAATACTGGCTGACACAGTGGAGTGTGTTTGGCTCCGGGGGAAGAAACTGGGTGACAAATCACTCATCTGGTGCAACTCTAAAGTTGCCAGGGCACTAAGGAACAAGAGGATGGCCTACAGGAGATACAGGAGGACTGCAAGTGAGGTGGATAAGAAAATACCTGACATTGGCCAAAGTGGCATGCAAGGTAGTGCAGCAAGTTAAGGTACAAAAGGGACTCCAAAAAGCTGAAGGGATTAAGAGGGAGGAGAAGGCCTTCTTTCATTATGTAAGCAAGTAAGGCAGGGATAGTTAGGCTTAGAAAAGGAGATGAGTAGGCGGAAGAAGGGAGCAAGGCAGAGGTATTGAACAATTACTTCTGCTCCAGCTGTCTTCACTAAGGAAAAAGATGGGCCAGTACCATCTGGGGGAGAAGGAGGGGGGAAAGGAGCACAGACGTTGTGATAGAACAGGATAGAGTGAGAGAGGGGCTGCTAGCACTAAAGGTAGACAAGTCCCCAGGACCAGACAGCATACACCAAAGGGTACTAAGGCAGGTGGCAGAGGAGCTTGTGGGACCAGTTGTGGGCCTCTTCAGTAGTTCCCTGGAGTTGGGTGTGGTGACACAGGACTGGAGAATGGTACATGTAGTGCCTCTCCACAATAGCGGTCCCAGGGATGACCTGGGAACTACAGGCTGGTCAGTTTGACCTCAATCATGTGCAAGCTCATGGAGACCATACTTAGGGAGAGGTTGATACATTTGTTTACTGTATGTGAGGTTTATTGTTGTGTTTTAAGTGTCAGTCGTGACTGAAAAAGGGTTGTGCCCAGTTCACCTTCTGTTTGAAAAAAAAAAAGAAAAAAATGGTAAGGTACATAGAACAGAATAGTCTCTAGGATGAGAGGCAACATAATTTGTGGGAGGAAGTTGGCAGTGTCAGTTGCTCAGTAGGTAGCACACTGGCATCTGAAGCTGGGAAATCAGAGGGCTGTGGGTTCAGTTCCCACATCTGGCACTTGGGTTAATATCCCATTACTGACACTGTAGTGCAGTATGAGAGGGGTGCTGCACTTTTGAGGTGATGTCTTTCGGATGAGATGTTAAACCGAGGTCTCATCTGCCTGGATTGGTGGTAGTTCAGGTGGATGTTAAAGATCCCATGGCACTTATCAAAAAAGAGTAGGGGAACTTTTTATTGGACAAAACTACGAGACAATTCAAAAGAAGTACAACACAAAATGAAATACAAACTTTTTGGAAAATACATACAAAACACGCTGTGAAAAATTCTATAGCTTGAAATCATACCCCAGCCACCCAAATCAAACAAATTCTCACTAAAACACTACATATGCCCACCACCACCTGTTATGAGTAATACAGATCTTTATACTAGAAATTCTAAAATCCTCCCCAAATCAAACTATTACAACCCACTCAATACCCTGACACAGTCACTTTCTGTAGATACAGCTTAAGTCAAGGAATATACTTCACCACAGAACATACACCCTTCTTATATACATATTCTATAAGAAATTCCCACCCTCCAGCATACTGGCAATTCCCAGCATCCTCATAACAATCTGTCAGTAACCTGTAGAAAAGGAACTGAACCCCCAACCTCTCCACCAGGTTTGCAGCATTGGTCTTGATAAAGCAAATCATTCTTTATTATACACCATACAAATTTATTGCTCAAATTTATGCTTCATGCCTAATAAAGGTAACTGTTTCTGCTGCAACACAAATTGACATCTTGTCTGCCATATTACCCATTTTATCATGGCCGGCACCACTCGAGTTGTCCCTTTAAGAAATTCCCTCCATTCACCCTGTCCATACTGTCCATATATTAAAGTCTCATAATTCATATCCTGCAAATGTGGGATACCCCAAGAATGTGCCAATAACTTCCACAGATCCCTTATATACCCACACTCAAAAAAGAGGTGTGTCATTGTTTCTGTTTCTACCCCACAACCCTCCCTTAAATATGATCTCTCTAGAATACTCTTTCAAAATGATTCCCCCAAACATTTAATCTAGAATGGCAACAGAGCCACAAAGAGTCCCACACCTTAGGCGGGACTCTTCGCTCTGTCAATTGTCCGAGAACCTCAGAAATCACTACCTACTCTGGTGTAACAATACAAGGTTCTATAAAGCACACAGAATGCAGGATTTTTTGGTACTCCATTTTCCTAGTGTTATGTAAAAGCTCCAAAGTTGTAATATGTCAAGCTTTCAACTTTCTACATACTTCCATTAAATAGGTGGACAAACCTTGTGTGATTGTCCGAAATTTCCCCCATTGTTGGGTTTCCCATCTCTGCCAAAAATAGAGGCATCTTTCCTTTAACAGAGGGACCCAATCTAGTTGTTTCCTCACTAAAATAGGTACAAAATTACCCTAAATAAGCATGAAAAACAAGAATATTACCGGATGCATCATATTAAGGCTACCTTTACCAACTGGCCAATAAGTACTATTCCTTTTTATAGGGTTCAACAGACTCCCCCAAAGTAATTGGAAAGCTATGGTATACATATTAACCTCCAATTTAACTGGCAAAGGATAGATTTGGCTAACAGTTAAAAACAGAGGTACAATAAAAGTCTTATACATGTAGACCTGCTTTTTTTGTCATGGGACAGCCCTTCCACCTACCCACTTTCTTGCCAGCTTGAGATAAGGCCAACTCCTAGTTCAGACTTGCCGAATACTAAGCTCCAAACCAAAGTCCTAAAATCTTAATCGGTGGTTCAGTTATGGGTATACCCCCAATTACCTGCTGGGCACCACCGTGAATATATATATCCACAGCTGTAATATTCTGTCTATTTATATTAGAGCCTGAGATAACTGAAAAGGAGTCCACAACTGCCGTGGCCTGTTCCCCAGATACCCAATCTGCTACCAATATATTAGTATCATCAGCACAGGCCAAGGCCACTGGAAAAGATACACACCTTATTCCCTGAATGGATGAAATCCTGTTCCCCCCGTTCAATGTCCTCAATACAGGGTCCAAGGAAAAAACATATAAAGAGGGCTCAAAGGGCACCCCTGCCTAACACCCCACCGAATCTTCACATATTTCCCTAGTCTGCCATTTACCAGGGGTCAAGAAGAAGCCTCCTTATAAATGATTCAAAGCCAATTAATGAAAATGTCAGGAATTCCACAATGTTCCAATACCTGAAATAAAAAAGCATGGGGAACCTCATCAAAGGCCTTGGCCTGGTCCAGTGAAATCAAATACCCAGAAACCCCGGAGCCGTCAAAAGCTTCTCTTATTAATTTTACCATGTCACTCATATTACGTTGGGAAATGGCACAAGTTTGACTAGAAGAAATCACCTCCTGGGCCACCCTTGAAAGTTGCTTGCATAACATTTTGCACAAAATCTTTCAGTCCACATTGATGAGACTGATAGGCCTCCAATTCTGGAGATCCACTCTATCACCCTTTTTATATTAAAAAAAATTAAAAGGCTGTCCGCCAAAGCTGTCGGAAAAGGAACCAAACCTGATAATACATCATTATAAATGCCCACCAAGAAAGTACTCAACATCCCCATAGTTTTTTTTTTTTATAGAACTCCCCTGGTATGCCATCTGGAACAGGAGAAGCCCATTCTGTAAACTGCCAATCACTTCCTCCACTTCCTTTTGAGATATTGGAGATGTCAGTAGTGTTTTATCCACCTCTAGCAACTCCTGTATCTCCAACTGGCTAAGAAAATCAGCAATCCCAGCAAAATGTGGAGTTTTATCACAAAAGGAAGCCTCCACAAAATCCTGGACTGCATCCCCTATCACTTCCCCAATATCCACCACTATCCCAGAATCAGTTCTAAGGGTGGCCATATATTTAGATTCAACCCGTCTTGCACAACAATCATATTGATTGACATTTTGAGCTTTCCCTTGTGTACTGAATTTTTTTTCCACTAATAACGAGTGGGCTCTGTCATATTGATATTTACACATTTCTGCCTTAACGGCCTGAATGTCCTCAGTGGGAACTTCTCCAAGATAACAACAGCTGGAGTCTACCTTGTAAGCATAAATAGGTGAGATATTTATTTGCAGCCTTTTTTGTCAAGGAACTACATGAAGTCTTAATGTCCCGTTTGGTGTCTTGCCACCAAAAGAAAGAGTTATCATATAACTCAGAAACCGAAACCCTGGCCTCCAACTCCCCCTGAATTACTGACCATGCCTCTTCATCCTCCAAGGCAGTTGTATTCATTCTCCAAACAGGGTTGGAGCCAGGTTTATTTAATGGTGTCCCCACCAAAGTTTTAATCAATCTATGGTCAGAGCTTTCCACAGGAGAAACTGAAAACATTAGCACTGGGACCCAATGGGAGGCAAACAAGAAGTCAATCCGAGTTGACAAATGCCCTTTAGAAAAGGTATGATCTGGCACCTGGTCAAACTCAGCTGCACAGCCCTTAAACCGTGCTTGCTTATACATTCTGTTTAAAAAATTAGAATCAGTATACAATTTCTGTGTTCTACCTGTTTTATCAGACAATGATAAAATACAATTAAAATCCCTCCAAAAAAGACAGATCTGGTTGTATAAAGGCATAGTTGCACTTGCTTCATTAAGTCCACCCTTTGGTATTTCGTTTGATAATTATACACATTAATGAACCTCAAATCCTGGGCCCCAAGTCTCGCATCCAAAATGCACACACTCCCAGGTACCAAATCAATCAGGTGGGATACTCGGAGGTCAAGATTTAAAATTAAAAACCTGACCCCTGAGCACATCTCCTCCTCCAGAGACCAAAAAGAAGAACCCCGAAACCAGTCGTTTGACACCCGTTGGGCTTCCCTGATTGAATGTAAATGAGTGCCCTGCACCAGGCAAATGTCCATCTGATGACCTGCGATAATAGAAAAGATAGTGTACTTTCTTTTTTGATTCTTGTTACTATTAACGTTTAGAGAGCCCAAAGTCAGGTGAAACGCCGTGGTCAGGTGTTAGAAATGACATCAATTTCGGATACCACTGCCCTTAGGACTTTTGTAGCAGTTATTTTAGATTTCATTTTCTTCTTAACCCCATTTCTTGAATAGAAATTTCAGAATCAGTCACAGTCTCTGGTTGGGAAGAAATCATAAAAGAAGAATCTGAATCATTCCCCATCCTCCTCCCATTGTTTCCTCTTTGTAAGTGGAAGAAATCTATTCTTCATGCTAATTCCTGTGTCAGTCAATTCGCTAGTACCCTTTCCTAATTTCTGGGAAGCACTACGAGTCGTCCTTCTAGATTTCTGATGCTCCCATTTATCCATCTGTGGTGGTGGCATAGTGGGTACCTGCAGTGTGGAAGGTCCCGGTAGTGCAACTGGACCAATATCTTCACCGTCACCCACGGAATCCTGTGACAAATGTGGACCATCTAGTTCAACTAAGGTGTCCCCTTCCGAGGAAGCAACCCCTGCTGAAGGGTGCCTCTCAGCGACAGAGGAATGAGACTCCTCCTGCCCTCTCGGAGAAACTAAAGAAGATCCAGAATGAACTGACGATGGGGGGGGGGTTGGGTGGAAGGCTGTTGTGAGAATTCCACATGTGCCATATCCTCAGGCTTCTGTGGAGCTCTCACCCCTTCATCGTTGGATCCTGCTTCCCCGGCATTATGTGATGCCCAGTGCAATCTTTGAAAGTATGACTGGTATCATCACAAAGATTACAGACCACAGGGGTCTGGCATGTAAAAGCCATGTGACCAATCCCTCCACATAGAGAACACTTCATCTTATCACAAGCACTGCTTAAGTGTGTGTGTGAGCCCCACATTGAAAGCAAGACCTTGGCTGACCTGCATAAAAAATGAAGCCTTGGTCTCTCCCAAGATAGAAATAGCTAGACAAATGTTGAATGAGACCTTTCTCCTGAGGCAGTCGCACCCAAATCTGCCACCCCCATCCAAATATCCTGAGAATCAATGATGGGGTCTGGAAGTCCAAGTACAGAACATTTTGCACATAACCAAAACAGAATGTCAGAAATTGCCACCCCTTCATTTTTAAATAACACTGTTATTGTCTGGTAACCAGGTTTTGTGAGTTGGATCACAATAAATGTTTTTCACTCTGGTGTTCTTCTAACTGCTTGATACCATTCCCAGAAAAGCTCTAACCCAGCCGCCATCTTGAAACTGGTGTCAAAGTTCGGTTCCCCAGATATATGGATCAAGGCATAGGCCTCTTGCACTGAAAATCCCAACCTGTCCTTTAGAAGAGTGTGACCCACATATAAATGGTCTGGATAAGTCTCTAGGCCACCCTTATATTTAATGCGAACTGCATTTCATCATTTTGTGGGTTCTGGGGGTGCATGGAAAAGACCAGCATATGTTCTGTTGGAAGAGGCCCAACCTTTATTGTCAGAAGCCCCAGTGCTGTTATTGCCCAGATGTTGTGGCTCAGGGGAGGGGGCAGAATGATTCAACTCAGGCTCAGAAATTATAGGTGCAGGTACCAGTGGTCTGGCAGCTGAGGGTGTTCCATGTCCATTAGTAATTTTAGAACATGGAGAAACCAAGGGAGCATCATATGGCACAGGGAATAAAACAGAAGAATCAGACATTTCTAGGGAGGAAGGAAGGTCTAAAGAGTCTGTTTGTTCTTCAACTGGACTAGCCGGAGACACCCACGGTTGATTTGGGACTTGCTTTACCCACCCAGCAGCCTGTAAAGCCACAGCTGCAGTTCTCCCAGTAACTAAAATGCTGTCATCATAATTTGGACACCCTGACACAGTGTCAAGGTGCTTTCCATCGTGAACAAGACTCACATGCAAAGTTCCTCATCGGGCATGATCTAAGAGCCCAAACCTCCAGAAGCCAAATCTGTAATAATGCTCCCTTCCTCCTCTACCAAAGGTGTGTCACAGTGTTTCACATCTGAATTATCAACATCAGAAAAAAAAAATGTATTTCCCTTTTGTAGTGTCCGAGGCTCCATCAGTGCATCGCCAGCAGGCATACTCGATTCAGCAGAAACTCCTCTGTGCCCAGAAATACTGCCACTTACAGCACCAACTTCAGGACTCAGAATTGCAGAGGACTTGTCTTCGTTCAGCTCAAACTCCATATTAGGCAAGTCGTTTGTAAAGCCGTGAGCTCTTTCTCTGCACTCGCGGCGCTCCTCTTCGGCTAATACCTTGAAAATGAGCTTGCTCAATGGTGTTTATGCCTGGTTAAATAAAGTGATTGATTGATGATTGAATAGCGCCTGCAAGTAATCACTCTGAGATTGAAACTGCTGATTTCCTTGTAAGTCCTTGCTCAGCACAGCTCATGCTGATATCACAGGTAGCACAGTTTGACCATCAGAAACTCTCTGCTCAGAAAATCCTCGTTCTTCAGTCTCAGTCTGAATAATTTTTCCTTGGTGCTCAAAGACAGGGTCCTGGTTTGTGACTTCCAAAGCCACCTTTTCATGCACAGAAAATGCCTCTAGTAAAACTGGAACAGAGAAGGAGGCAAGCTCCTCTGCTCCTGTAGCCATCTCACATCAACCTCCACCTAGATCCACAGGTTCCACCATCTTAGCCAAGGACCAGGATGTCAAGGTCCCCTACCTGTGAGTAGGGAAAGTTTCCCCGGTGTCCTGGCCAAATTTCTCCCATTCACTAAAAATACCACCAACAGCTTAATCTGGTTCAATTTCAGTTGCTTACCATCTGCATCCCCCCCCTTCCCCTGGTTGCCCCTGAAAAAGGGACTTCTAGGCCCAGTGGGCTACCAGGTCAACAAAATTCAATAAATAAGTTCAAGCCAAACAAACCTGACTGACTTCTTTGACTGGGTCACCAGGGCAGTGGACATGGGCCACGTGGTGAACATCTATTTCCCTGGACTTCAGCAAGGCCTTCGACTCAGTACAGTACAAAAGATTGATCAGGAAACTGGCCAATCATGGGGTTTGGGAGAAAATGACCAAGTGGGTAGAAAGCTGACTGAGGAACAGGACCCAGAGGATGGGGGTGGGCAGAGAGTTATCCAGGACCAGTGAAGTCACCAGCAAGGCCCCGCAGGGCTCTGTGCTAGGGCCAGTGCTGTTCAATATATTTATCAATGATATTGGGGAGGGCATTAAAGGCAAAATGTGCCTGTTTGATGACACCAAACTCTGTGGGAGCGTGGACCTAGTGGAAGGGATACAAGACCTTTGGGAAGACTTCAGAAAATTTGAAAGATAGTCAGGGATCTGGCAACTTGGCTTCAATGCCAAGAAATGCAGCATTCTGTGTACCGAATACTAATTATGAGCTGTTGACCTATCAGAACTACGCTTAGAGTTCTGTGCACAAACAGTGACATAGCTAAAATTCCAAATTATTGGTTCCATGAAGAGAACTGTAACATAATGCAGTCCATAAAAACAAAACAATGCAAAATACAGTTTTTCATATCACTTTTTATTCAGGCACACTTATATATGGATAATTTAGGGGAATCAACATCATTTCTGAGAATAGGAACTTTATAAACAGCCACCAGTTAGAAATTATTTCCTGTCTTCTTTAAAAGGCAAGAAGCATGGAGTTACACGCCTTTGGCATTCTTCAAAACAGAATAATAAAAGTGGACAGAGCAGGGGTGGGTGTGGGGTGAACCAGCTGGCCTGAATGATGTCACCCATCCATACACACACACATCCATACACAGATACACATCTGGGTAGGGGGGAGACAAGGGTAAACTGTCATTCAAAGGGGCGAAACCACCTCCCACAGTCAGAGAGTGAATAAATCAGGGAGCTGAGATTCAGCTCTCTCTTGGACTTGAAACATTTGAAGACCAGGGGCCCTGACATACAAAGACTAGCTTACTGGTAAAATAGTACAGTAAGGGACAGTTCAATTCTGTAGATAGGGCAGGTGAAGAATTTTAGGTGAGAATAACTCAGAATTCTGCTCTACACCAACTATCTGTTCAACTTGTTTTATTTTCTGCTTCTTAGTAAATGTGCAACCCTTTAGTTTTCCTGCATATACATCCTGTTGTAAATACTTGTAGTCTTTTACTAAAAAGTCATATTTTTACAGAATCAGTGACTTTTATTTAAAAGGGTAATTCTACTGTTTCTGCTGGACTCTATTTGCAGTCCATCTCTGAAGAGCACTCTACCAACAGTAATTGTGTTTGACCTTTCTGACCCTGAGTGGTATCCAGTGATAATAGCAACTGAATATGGGTGACTGTCAAAATGGCAACTCCATATTCGGTGCTATTGCGATGGGCTCCCTGCAAGGGTAGTGACTACTTCTACCATGAGGGTAGGGGAAGGTGACCTGAAAAAGAGATTGATGAGGGGAAGGGGAGGGACAGGGAAGAGGGTTGTCAGGAGAGACTGTGCCTGTTGCCACAGAGTCAGCTACATGGTGTGGTGGTGAGGGAGGCTGGCTCTGGCACAGCAGGCACTGGGTTTGGTGCTGGGGATTGGAGGGTCTAAATTTTGCTGCTGCCTATGGCTCCCGGACATAATTCTTTTTTTCAGCTGAATTTGTACCTCCTTCCCAACATACCCCAGATGGAATCCTAATTAAGGGGTGCAGGATCAAAGCTTCCCAGAAGAGGGACATGTGGGGGCGCAGCCCACAAAAAGCTACTAGGTTGTTGGGTATTTGGTTCCCTGGTAAGTGTATATCGTTGATTTGCTTTTCAGCTATATACACTCACCATAATAGCGATCGCCATTCCGCATTCACTATTATGACATAGAACCACGTTGAGCAAAGGGGGAGGTAAAACACAGGTTTCCTGAGTCCTGTTGGTAAAAACCCACGGTGGTGGAAGTGAACTTGGAGTCCCTGGCAAGGGGATCTTTGTCACAATCACTGAGTCTGTTCTTTTAGCCCTGCCCCACACACACATCTTTGTTTTCGTGCATGTATGGCACGTTTGCAAGTTTGGATATGCCTGCACAGAACACACTCTTCCATTCAGGGCGTGGGTCAGCACACTCACACGGGTATTCCATCTATGTGTGCATATCCATTCTCATTTTTTCCAGGTGTCTTTATTTCTTTTCAGTCTTCTGCCCAGTTAATTAGACCCAGTTAAAGACTCCTCTGTTCATTCACTCCTACTAAGCCTCTCTCTCCCATTCATCACTTTTTTTTTAATTTTAACTACTATCACTTCTTCTAGTTCCATGCTCCTATTTCCCTTCCTTGCATGTACAGTATATCACTGACACCGCACCTTTTTTTGTTATTCGACTTTTTGTTCTTCTATTAATTCCCAGTTACCATGTCTAATGGGGTTATTTGTAACATTAGCCTGCATAACACATGGTATCCATTGTCAATTAATTTGGGAATGAACAAAAAGTAAAAACACAAAAACCAAATGAAAAAGGCTGTTCCCCATCACCCAGTGTGCCTTGGCCATTCCCATTTTTCCTCCACACCACCACCCAGGAGTTCTAGATTTTTGGGGGTGGGGGTGGGAGGACAAATGCCACCTTTATTGGTCCCAGTGTAGGAGATGGAACTAGGGTAAATTGGACTGTGGTGGGTGGAGGAGGCTGCCACCTAGGGTGCTGGTGAATGGCTGAATCGGAAATGGGGGAGGAAGTCGCCACCAGCAGCACTGGTAAAAGTCCACATTGGGGCTGGGAAAGGAAGCCCCCACCAGAAGCACTGGTGAAAAGCCCAGCTGAGTTCAGGGGAGGAGCCTGCCAACAGCAGCACTGGTAAAAGGCCCAACAGGGGTAGTCCTATGCCTTCACTTACTGGAGTTGATATCAGGTGCCTCTTAGGATAAAACAATCACAGCCACCACCCTGGCGGCCATCTTTTGGTTTCTCTTATGGGGGGGGGACACATCTGACACTTAGGTGTCCATTTCAGGGTCTGCAATGTCTTGCCTCTGTCTGTTGTTACAAAACTGATACATTTTCTTGAAACAAACATTGTGCTAGGAGCTATATTCATTCTCTGGTCTCTGGAGCAACTTTGTACAACTCTCAGAAAAACTTACTAGAGAAGAACATAATACACCTTGAGATCCTGTCGGCATATATCAACTGTCTGTCAGTGAAAATGATTGCAGACTCTGTAAGTGCATACTGCTGCAACTCTGCCTGAGGCAAGTGGCCAACACAGAAACACAGAAACACAGAAACACAGACAATGATGGCAGAGAAAGAACAAAGGTCCATCTAGTCTGCCTGAGTTGCCTATTTAGCCCTGGGACCTACTGTCCCTCCAGGGTCTTATCCCTCCCCAGCCTTTCCCCTGCATATACTTCACCCTGGTACTGCCACCTCATGTAACCACTATACCCCTCCGTCTGTCCCAACCTTGCTTGAAACCACTAACAGTATTCACACCTACCACCTCAGCTGGCAGACTGTTCCATGGCTCCACAACCCTCTCTGCAGAATAGTGCTTCCTCACATCCCTCCTGAACCTCCTTCCTATTAGTTTTGACTCAGGTCCATCTGACTACAAGTTAATATTCAAGTTAAATAGTTCTCTACAGTTCACCTTGTTAATTCCTTTTAAGAACTTAAATGTCTCTATCATAACCCCCCCATTCTAATCATAGAAACATAGAAACATAGAAGCTATAGGCAGAAAAGGACCTCCTGGCCTACACAGTCTGCCCTAAAGTCCCTACCTACTGTGCTACTGTAGACCCTAATTGATCTCCGGCCTTACCCCCTCCCCAGCCCTGTTATTAAGGTCCCCCTGTGTCTATCCCATGCATGTTTGAAACCTGTTACCATTTTAGTACCCACTACCTCTGCTGGGACGCTGTTCCAGGTGTTCACCACCCTCTCCATGAAGAAATATTTCCTCACACCCCCTCTAAGTCTCCCCTTCCAGCTTCATATCATGCCCCTTGTCCTTGAACATATCTTTCTGTGCAATATGTCACCCTCCTGTACCTTACTGAAATCCTTGAAGAATTTGAATTTTTCTATTCTGTCTTCCCTTTCTCTCCTTTCCTCCACCGAGTACATATTTAATTCCCTGAGTCTTTCCTCGTAGGGCTTCTGGTGCAGGCCATGCATCATTTTGGTTGCCTTTCTCTGTACTGCCTCCACCTGGTCTATGTCCTTCCTGATATGGGGCTTCCAGAACTGGGCACATTACTCTAGGTGTGGCCTCAACATTGATCTATACAGGGGTAAAACTACCTCCCTTTAACTGCTGGTGATACCACTCCCTATGCAACCCAGCATCTCACTAGCCTTTCCCACTGCCTTATCACAATGCTTTGCTACCTTCAGGTCATCTGGTATGATTACCCCCAGATCCCTTTCCTGTTTTGTGGTTAACACCTTCCCCTCATCTGATACATTGCCCTTGGATTTCTGTGCCCCATGTGCATAATTTTTAATTTTTTGGCATTGAAGCTCAGTTGCCAAACCCTTGATCCGTCCTCCTGATTTTTGTAGATCTTCCTTCATCCCCCCCTCAGTGTGTCCACTCTGTTGCAGATTTTTGTGTCATCCATGAACAGGCATCTTTTCTCCCAGCCATTCTGCCATGTCGCTAATAAAGACACTGATGAGGACTGGTTCCAGTACTTACCGCTGAGGCACCGATCTGGTTACCTTGCCTTCCTCCAAGTGAACTCCATTTACCACCACCTTCTGAGTTCTGTTACTTAGCCAAATTCATACCCATTATATTGTCTTTGGGCCCACTACCAGGCTGCTTGGCTTGTTTACCAGTCTTCTGTGTGGAGCAGTGTTGAAGTCCCTACTGAAGTCCATGTAGGCCATATCCACTGATCCTCCATGATCCACTTCCTTGGTAAAACAGATACGAAAGTTAGAGGGGTGGTGTCCAGGTAGTACATTTTCAGAGCCATGAGGCACTCCTCAAAAGACCTACCCTGTTGGCCTTGAATCATTTTTGTTACCCTGCACTGCACCGTCTCCAGCCTATCCCTATCTTTTAAGGTGAGGACTCCAGAACTGGGTGCAGTACTCTAGGTTTGGACTCAGCAAGGATCTAAAAAGGGAAGTATTATCTCTCCTTTCCTGCTATCAGTAACCCTTCCAATACATCCCAGCATCTATTTGCCCTGCTACCATATATGCCTTACTGTACTGGATCAATTGCTTTAGGAAGTCACTGAGGATGACTCCGAGGTCTTGTTCCTCAGCTGTAGTATTAAGTGTCGGTATCATGGCAAATCAACGCATACAACTAAGCATGGTCATTAAAGCGCAGTGAAAATCATGCATATAAATGAAGCTAAAAGAAAGAAAAGGCACATAACTTAAACCGTGTAGCACAGCCATGTCAATTACATGCAGGACGGCCACCCATTGTGACACGCTCTCTGAAGCTGGAACTAAGAGCCCTATTTATTGCAGTATTTCTCACCTTTACAAATAAAACATAAAATCCATGGTGTTAAGGATATTAACATATAATATTCCCTCAAGCTGGATATTCAAGTCAGAAACAGTCAAATACAATTTGTTTGTGACATGCTACTCTCTGTGACCTGCTATCTGACACCCAGACATAAAAGCCGTTGGGGGGGATTAACATTAATATTCCCTATCACTGGATTTTTAACTAAGTTACAAACTCTCTGAAACATGTATAAATAATTGTTTGCAGGCATCAGCATTGAAAAATTGAAACATGGGATCATTTGGATATTCGTGAGGTCACTAGTGATCAACCAATTTAAAGTCTATGTGCCTCCTACAGGTGAATTCCTATACATATAGATTATGTGGGACATAACATATAGATCTAGAATGCTACTATCCAGTCACAAACAGACTTACTGAAACATTGAAACAGGGGCTCATTTGGAAGTTCAGGAGGTCACTAGTGATCAGCATGTATCTAATTGATATTTTAATTGGTACAATCAAGAGAAACCTAGTGTACTGTGGCCTCCTCGTTTTCATATGACAGTAGATTGGAGTACTACAGTCTATGGTAATCATGCTTTTGTAGTTTCTGTGTAGGCAAAGGGGGCAGCAGTTGTTGACACGTAACGGATACCTGTACAGAAAAGAGAGAACTTACTTAGGAAAGACTTATTTCTAAATGTGTGATGTATGATTCCTATAAATGTCCAGCTAGGCGTCGCATCAACAATGATTCAACTTCTGCCTGGTGAATGAACATTGCCATATTCCAGATGCAGTCTCTGTTACTGCATGGCAGGTCGTTACAAAAATGAAGGAATGAGCAACAAGTACAGTACACAGGAGACAACACATCAGATTTTGACCACTGGCACTAGCACAGTGGCCCCTGCAGTTGCTGGAAAACTTCCTTCCTTTGCCTGCATGAAACGCACTGTACAGTGTGCTCGCCAGGCAGCTAGAGTTGCTCCTGTTTTGCCAACCTCCCTCTCCGAACTGCAAACACCACCAGAGTATACGCTAACAGACTGTAGAGACCCTTTCCTGTTGTATGACAGCTGCAGTGTTGAAGACAGGTTCCTTAGTTTTTCCTACCATCAGGAATCTAGAATATATGCAATCTTGTAAGCATTGGTATACAGACGGAACCTTCAAATCACACCACCTCTATTTTCAGTTATATACCATTCACAGTGTCTGGTACAGCACTATCATCCCCAGCGTGTTCATTCTTATGTCCAGCAAAACATCTGGAAGCTATGGGCATGTGCTGACTGCACTAAAGTCTCTGAGGCGTTAGCTATTCCCAGACTCAGTCATGACTAATTTTGAGCAGGCAGTGGTTAAAGCCTTTGCTACAGAATTCCCCTCTGCTGAAACAAGAGGCTGTTTCTTTCACCTCTGCCAGGCAATCTAGAGGAAAATACAAGAATTGCCTGAGATTCATAAGATGTATGTGGTCAACAAGGAATTTGCCCAGCATATCCGCCTCTTACCAACATTACCTCATATGCCACCCGCTGAGGTGCTGTCTTTGACAAAATGAGGAGCTGGTATTGTTTTGTAGACAATGACATTTTGGCACCACTAGTTGACTATTTTGAGGATACCTTGGTTGGGAGACCAGTGGGTTGTCATGGTCGCCATTGGCCCTTATTCCAAAATGAATTCTGGAATTGCTGTGGTGCAGTTAGGGATGGACTGCCAAGAACAATTAATTCTGTGGAGGGCTGGCACAGAAGTTTTAATAACCTGCTTGGTGCCAGACACCCAACTGTTTGGAAATTCATTCAGGCATTAAAATCGGAGCAAAACTTGAACAAGCTCAAAACTGAGCAATACATTTCAGGCCAGCATCCTCCTGTTCCAAGAAAGAGGTATCAGGACACTGCTAAGTGCATTACTGCATTGGTGCAAGAGTGTGAAGCATGCACCGAGTATGATTATCTACACTGCAAAGCACATATTTTCCAGCTGCAAAGTTTAATGTGTGCATGGAACTAAGTACTCGTTTCCCACAGATCTACCCCCTCCAGCAAATAATTTCAAACTGCAAATTTAATTTGTGCATGGTAGTAGTTTCTTACATTTTGTGCTTGTTTTTAACATTTATTTCTGAATAAAACTATTTTTGATGAAGCTTCTGTTATGCTAGTCATAATTATAAATAATTCCAATTGCGAAGTCTGCTCCCTTCAAGGAATGCGGAAGAGGAAGAGGAATGTGAAATGGCTGAAGCTAGCACTGCTACTGTTGAAGGAGAGACCAGAAACATGACTGTGGTACAGGTAAAATCATTTTTTAATGTTTCATTAGCAGCATCACATCACCACAGTTTAATTCCTTTGAATTTGCATTCACAGAATTTTTTCAAGTAATTGACATGGGGATTTCTTTAGGGCCACCTTAAGAGTTTCACCTTTCGTAACACTAGAGGGAGCAGAACAGAAAGGTGTTTTTAATATTGTAATTTATTTTATGTTTATTTATTGCACTAATTGTAAGTTTATTTATTTATTGCACTGAACTCTGTGGCACAGTGAGGCAGAAGAGGGGGAGATGAGCAAAGCAGACAGGTATAAACTGTAACTGTCCATTGTTTTTAAGATCATAAGTGCAATCTGCTGTGTTTGTGACAAAAGTGCTTAAATAGGAAGAGGAGGAGAGTTTCAACACCAGGGGTAATCTTTCTGCTAGGGAACAAGCTGGCCTGAAGAAACTGATGCAAACAGCTCAGAATATCAGAATTCCGACAGTGCGATGCTTTGAGAGTGAAGCTGTTATGTGTACATTGCTTTCACAATGCATGTTTTTTCTATGTGACAAATGCACTACACTGTTGTTGACTGTGATGTTATTTCTTGCACTGAGTTGACATGGAACCCTAAGTCTCACCCCTCCCATCTCATGCTCCTTCTTGGGTTTTTTATTCCCAAGGTACATTACCTCACACTTTTTGATGCAGAATTTCAACTGCTAGACCCTGTACCACCCCTCTAGCTTTCGTAAGTCTCTTTGCATTTCCTCTATTCCCTCATCACTATCTGCCCTCCCACAGAACTTAGTGTCATCTGTGAAGAGACACAGTTTGCCCCAGATTCCCTTACTGATGTCACAGATGAACATGTTAAAAATGACCAGGCTCAGGGCAAATCCCTGTGGTACCCTACTTATTACCTCCCTCTTTTCTGATTTAACTCCACTGACCACTACTCTCTGCTACCTCCCCTTAAGCCAGTTACCTACCCAATTTACTATGGCCTAAGCTGCTCCCAGATCCTCCATCTTTTTCAGCAAGCATCAGTGAGGCATCAAGTTGAAAGTCTTGCTGAAGTCAACTCCTTCTTAAAAGACATAGGTCAGGGACTACCACAACATTATCAATGCTGACAACATGCTGACAGTACTTTCAAAGCATCTGGTAGCTTATCAGGCAGCAGTAGTAGACCAATGTACCATGTGATTTACTGCTGTCCTTACCCATTCCCCCATTTTAAATATAGGAACGGACGTGTTTTTTTGAATCCACTGTCTCTTTCCTGATTCCTCCACAACCAAATCCTATCTGGACTGGTTCCCCTTGGTCCTGTCACCTGACCTCCCTGGGGCTTACCCGGCTCTGCTGGTGTCCTCTGCCACAGAACATCAGCAGGTGGTGCCCAGTCATCAGTGCAGGGGCTTGTGAGGGACCGGTCCATCACCGCACCGCTTGGGAGTTTTTTTCCCCTAATTTCTCCTTGGGGCCCATGCACATACAATGTCATGATGTCCATGCTTTGCCTCCAGGAAAAATGTCCCCAGCTTCCAGACATGGTGTCCCCTTGTGGTCCCATGTTGCTGCCAGCAAGATTCCTCCAGCTAGAAGTCGACCCATGGGACATGCCTCCACCCCCCCCCCCCCAAGGTATGAGAGCTGTCCTACAGATGCCCAATCCTCCCTGCCCTGGCCCACTTCCAAGCAGTCCTGGTCCATTCCTGAACCAGGTGTACTGGTGTGGCTGATGGTAATGAGGCAACTAGTGCCTCAGCCCACCATGTCACTGGCCTGGCAAATTATTTGTTTTTTAGGGAAAAATCACAAAGTTGCTACAATACATGAGCCCTGTAAGATGAAAATAAATGACTAATACTGTGTCAGAGTGCACTAGTTACTGCAGTTCAAAAAGCAGTAAATCACATATCTGGGAAGGAAGGGGAGAGAAGGAAAGAAGGGAAAGGAGCGGAGAGGAGAGGGAGGGAGGAAGGAAGGAAGGAAGGAAGGAAGGAAGGAAGGAAGGACTTTTGGTGCTATTTAGTGCCTTTCATATAAAGAATCTATCAAAGTGTTTTACAGTCCAGAAGAGGAAGGGGAGAGAATATTGCTGTCTTTAGGGACACTGGGAGATTAAAAAAGAAAAGTCATAGGTTAGGCAGAGATTGGAGATTTAGTGCCTTGCTGATAAAAAACTAAAATAAAAACTATTTTATAGTTTTCAGCTAGGTCATTTGTCAATGTAGCAGACCAGACACCCCCCCCCCCCCCACACACACACACACTAGTTCTCTCAAGGAGAAAGGCATGGCTTTTCTTTGTGAGAAGCATGGCTTTTCTTTGTCATATTCAATACCTACTCCAATTATCTGTATCTCCATACACTCACATAAAAGACTGCCTTTGTTCTTCTGAGCCACTGCATTTTACATGACCTGTGATTGGTAGGTGTAGACATCAGATTCAATAAAATAACTGAACTGTTTGTGCAACTGTCACTAGGTGTCTGATGTGCCAGCCGGGGTCTGCCTCATGGGATTATGGGCAATGATTTTTCACAAACGTGCAGGAATCTAATGACAGTTATGGGTAGCTAATGAACACATTAATCCATCATTTAGACTCGGGTCTTTCCCTCCAAATATATTAAGAAATTAAGTAGCTGTTTGCAAAGGACAATATTTGCTGTGCATAGTAGCACAGTAATTGGAAATCAATCCAGCAAGGTGACTTGTTATACCATACTATTGCAGTAAACGTAGAGTCTGTGATACAGCAAAATAACACTCCTTAGAATGGAACATTTGATTCCTAACCATGCAGTCTTTACAATTCATATTCAATTGTGCCAATCTGTATCTACATTTGGGTCAGAAACTGGTTAACGGGATAGGCAACAGAGGGTGACAATTAATGGCACTCAGTACTTGGACTGGTCCTCTTTAGTGTCTTCATAAGGGACATTGCAGATGAGCTGGAAGAGAAAGTATGCCTTTTTGCAGATGATACCAAAATCTGTAATATAGTGAACAATCAGGTGGGGCTGAAAGAATGCATAGGAATCTTTGGGAAACTCAAGGTGTGGTCAAGAATATGGCAGTTGGGGTTCAATGGTTAGAAGTGCAAAATCCTGCACCCTGGGCATGGGAATCCAAAAGGTGAGTATAAGATTGAGGCAGGTACTGTCAGGCACTAAGCAGGAAAGGGACCTTAGGGTTATCATATCTGATGATGACCTCAAAGTAGCAGGGCAGTGTGACAAAGCAGTGGGTAAGGCCAGTGAGATGCTGGGATGCACTGCGAAAGGTATCTCCAGCAGGCGGAGGATGCAGTGTTACTAATGTATCGCTCACTAGTGGGACCCCCCCCCACTTGGTGTATCATGTTCTGGAGGCCGCACCTCAGAAAGGACATAGACATGGTGGAGGCAGTCCAGAGAAGGGCAACAAAAATTGTGAGGTGGTTGCACCAAAAGCCCTATGAGGAGAGACTGAGAGAAGTCAACATGTACACCCTGGAGGAGAGTGAAAGGGGACATGATAGAGACCTCCAAGTACCTCACTGGGGTGAACAGGGTGCAGGAGGGGAATCTTTTTGAATGAGGAAGAGCACCAGGACCAAAGAGTATGCAATGAAGCTGAAAGGGGGAAGTTAAGAGGGATCTGAGGAAGTACTACTTCACTGAAAGAGTGGTAAACACCTGAGGCCCAATATTTAAAAGATTGCCCATGTGCGAAGTTTGTGCTCCCCGGCAGATTGCACTTGTGCAAAGCCTATAGCATGAAATATTCAAAGGCACAGAGCTGACATAAACACCACTGAATATAGGGTGCAAGTACAGGCGCCCAAGGCACAGGCCAGAGTACAGCGCAAAGATTGCCCACCATTGAATATAGCATATAGGTAGTGCAGACTGCCACTGCAGCCCAGCGCCCAGGGATGGGACACAGAAAACCCTCACATGGACCATGTGACTGCACACAAAATGACAGACAGCATGGGGACACTGGGGAAAGAAAGCAATGATACCCACATGGACACAACCACAGACATGCCTGAGACAGAAGCAGCCATGGCTAGAAACACAGGAGGGTGGTAGCCTGAACAACATGTACTGCCCAATGGCAATGGACAGGTACAGGCAGGATGTGGGCCATCCCGAACAAGTGACATGGACTATGTCATCCATGGGACAAGACATAACAGCCAACAAGGCAGCACCGCTGTCAAATGTGGAACTCTGCACAGGATGGAGATCTACCACAGACACCTACAAGAAAACCAGGGTAGACCCTGTGATAGAGGACGGGGATGGACGCACCCCACTGGTGTGGTCTTAGGTGGGCAGGGAGGGCACCTCAGCAAACAAAAGTACACTGTTAAAACAGGAGCATCTTAATGTATAAATACTTTACTGAATAACAATGGAAAATAAATAGACAATAACAACAACAGTAACGACAACAATAACTGGAAATATAAAATAAAAATAATGAGGGCTGGCAAAAGGACAACAACAAGTTTGCAGAGGGGAAGGCTGGTGTAGGGTGCGGAAACTGGTCATAGGGAGGGACGTCTAAGGAGCAGGTGGGGTTGTTGGATGCACACTTTGGGATATCTTGCCCAGAAACTCTTCCACCAGGAAAGAGTGCTCCTCCATGCCCTCCAGCCACCTTAGGCTGTGGCGTTGGTGGTGAATCAACTGCTGGAGGAGGCCACCTCTTCCCTCATGTACCTCTGACTACTGTGCCTCTGCTACAGTGTGACAGTCACCTATGGGGAGAAAAAAGAGGTAGTAAGTGAACTCTGTAGACATGGTGGACAATCTAGGTTATGCTAGCACACATAGCCATGAGCCCCCGCAACACCTCCACCGGCATGGAACATGCGGGACACGGGTGGCACAGCCACCCTGTTGAGTGGAGACACCCTACACCACCTGAACAGCTGTACATGTGCAGCTGCCACTCATACTATCGAATGCCACACAAGGAGCACAGGCCTGTCTGGAGGGTGTTATGATGGACCAAGGGCCAAGAACGCTGAGCTCAGTGGTGAACAAGGCAGCTGCGTATGATGTGTACAGGGCCACAATCTATGGCACAAGATGAGCACTGCAGCACCCTGGGCATGGAAAGGCCAGGTGAAAACCCCACATGTCCATTCGGTAGTGGAGCTGCTGCAGCAGGCTGAGGATGGCGTGGTAGAAACACACAGTGCAGGGACACACAGGCATGGAGGTCAACAAGTGCCAGCACATCCACCCCAGGTCAGGCAGGTCTGCACCAGAGCAGCGGGAAGGTGCTGAAATGTATGAGAGAGACAGACGCAATGTTACCAACATGCTGGCTGCCAGAAGGTGGCAGCAGGACAATTGACTGGCAAGCTGTACGGAGAGGCACTGGATGTGGAATGGCTACAACATGCAGGGCACTTGTGGTTCCTTGGGTAAGGCTGGCCAGGGGCACCATGATGTGGTGTGGGAGGTGACACAGTTACATACAGGGTGACGCAGTGGCAGATAACTGGGCAGGGAGCAGACAGCAGCAAGCATGGTGGAGTGTGGTGCAAGCTGCTGCTGGAGAGTGGGCTGTGACAAGGTACTGAATGCACACTGTAGTGCCACCAAAGCAGCAGACCAAAGCATGCCGCAGGTGGGGTGGGATGCTGCCCCTGGGCTGCCACTGTACCTGTCAAGTGTCCAACATGGTGAGTAGCAGTGCTGCCTACCTTTCTGGAAAAACCTCCATGTCACATGAACTGGGTACCATACCACAGGTTACACTGTCAGTGTAAGGCTCAAAGCCACAAAATGGAAGTATACATGTGTTAATGCATACGGCAGACAACCCTCTGAACATGAAACAAACATTTACACAGAATCCAGAGCCTATATGTCTGTGAACAGAGGAGATATCCCTCATGTTAGACAGCATGTCCATAGTGACATCTACAATGTTACACATTTGGGGGTTGATGGGAGGGGAGGTGTGGATGCCATAGCACCTGGTGTGGCCACAAGCAGGGGTGTGTGGCTGGTAGCATACCTGAGCAGGGGTGTGTGGCTGGTAGCATAACTGTCAATGGCATGAGAGGACCCAATGATGGAGAGGGCAGTACCTATGCAACCATGCCACACAGAACATGGTGCAGGTATTCCTGCCACCCCTTCTGATATGGTGCCCTCACTCAGCACTGAGGTGACCATGGGGACACAGGGGTGGCACACAGGCTGTGCCCATGCTGGTTGGCAAACCTGCTGGAAGGCTGGTCCCAGGGCAAGGGTGACCTGTCCCCTGGAGCATCATGTGGTGGGTCTAGATGCCTTGTGCAGGTTAGGGGCCATGCTTGACAGCAGGGCCACACAGCTCATGGGGAGCAGGGCCCCTGTCAGATGTTATTATGCCACAAGGGCCCTCAAGCACCACCCTTCAAATCAGTTGTGTCCCACTAGGGTGCCCCACAGTATCCACAATACAGGCTCTGAGCTGGTGTGCAGTGGCATGCCATACAGTGTCACAGCAAGCAGCAGACCTTTAAGACCCACGCTGTGTGACCATGCCACAGTGTATGCCACAGTGCCCTAGGAGAATGACAGAGACACACACCAGCAGCCCGGTGGCCATACCACACATACCAATAGGGGGGAATAGGAGCTGAAAGCTGTGCATGTGGGACACAGCCCAGGTCAGGTGCGTACAATGACCATAGCCTGTGTGTGATAACGGGTGGTGCACCTACTGGGTGCCAGGCCGAGGGGGAATTTGCAGCTCTGTGTGGGACTGACAGGGTGGCATGCAGTTTCCAGGCTGTCAAAGGGCATGTGTTCCCTCTGTTGCCTAACTGCTGCTGCCACCATCCCAGGAAGCTCAATCTGTAGGGATTGAACAATGGATGTAGTGAGCACTGGACTGTGCAGCCTTTCACTCTAGGTATGTTAATCCCCTCCGTATAGAGGCTGTGTCAACATGATGGTGAAACACCACCTCCCATGGTGAGCATGGACATCCTGCCTGGTCGGGGTCCCCACACAGCACAGACGCTGCAGGTGTAACATATGGATGTGACAGCTAGAGGGTTGTAATGACCTTAGCTGGCCCCTATGACCCTGCTATACCGCTGCGTTTGGTGCCCATGGTGGTCATGGACCACTGCCATGGTATGTGTGACAGTGGCGAAAGGACACATCCCATGCCCCCATCACTGGTGCCATGTCCAAGCAATTCAGGTGTGCAGTATGCCACAGGGTTAGGGTACATCCAGTGAACAGGCCCCCAGCAGGTGTGATGCAGGGAACATGACATCTCTCTCAAAGCCACAGACGCACCTAGAGCAGTGGTATGATATGTTGTGCAGGTAGCTGTCCAGCAAGGAAACAGCTGTACATGCAACACTGCAGTGGGCACTGGGTGGGTCTGTAAAATGTCTTGTAATGGATCCCAGCAGGCGGCATGATGGACTCAGTACTATCCACACTGTACAGTACAGGGATGCTTGGAACACAGTCACTCCCAACGGGTGCACTGTGTTGGCACAATATGTGGAGTGCAGACCCAGGCTCACCTGTCCCATGTCCAGACAGAGAAGTGTAGTCAGACAAGTCGAATGAGTACATCATGACCATGTGTGTTGCCCCATCTGACACAATCAACTCATGCATTGTACACCATTAAACTGTTTGATGTCCCCATCCATGCAGTTGCTATACATTGCTCTCTGTATATACCCACATACCACCTTCCCAGTGTCTATAATGTAGTGCTCTTGGGATGCACATACACAATCTCAATGGCCAACCCTTCTAGTTGTGTCTCCCAGGAATGAACCTACAAACAGGATTGGCTGGCCATCTGCTGCAGTGCATGAAGCACTATTGCAGAGAAAAGTGTTGTCCCCCCCCCCAAATAAACTAACACTTTACACCATGGAGTACATGGATGATGTCTTGTCACACCCTTGCCCAGACACACATGCCACAAACCACACATCACCTACCTGGCCGTGGGATAGTTCCAGCAGCCACTGTGTCCCTGTCCCTCCTTAGAGTTGCCTGCTCCCACCTGACCAGGTCGCTATATCTCTGGTGGCACTGGTTTCCTGTATATGGGTCACCCCAGTGCACCTCATGAGGCACCAGCCCACGGATTCCCACACCTCGCGCCATGGCCTTTCTGCCACCACTTTATGCCCCAGGAGTTGGGACTTCTGCTCTAGGACAAGCACTACCAGAATTGACACTTCCACTTCTGCCCATCTTTGTTCCCGTTGGAGGACAGGGTGTGATCTTCCAGATGCCATCTTTCAAGAGCTTTTCACAAGCTGCCCATGGAAGCATATTGTTCCTTGATTGATGCGGGTGAGCTGCTTGTGCTATGTTATGCATTGACTGTGCAATACCTATTTGTGCAGTGCTAAATGTGTAGTCATGCAGTCATGTGGTGAGGTCACGCATGTTTCATCTGTGCATGACCTGTGCAATTTTGCACATGGTGCCAGTGTCACACAGAGGGTCCCGATGTCATCAGGGTGCATCATGGTGACTCCAGATCAGTGCCAATGGTTTGTGCAGGTCAGACCCATTGCACTAGCGCAAATACACTTAGCGTGTTATGCAAAACTGCAATACTGTACTCAGACATGCTATGCAGATAGGCTACTTGGGCAGTTAGTGGGCAATGGAGCCACCTTGCATATCATTTCAGAACCTTCTGCATACATTAGAAAGGGGAAATTGTTTAACCGGGAAAGGAGCACTAAGCCAAAGCTTGTTTCCAGGTGCGATCTGGGAGCACAAGGAAGATAAGTGACTTGCTCAGGGTCACACAGTATGCAAGAAGTGGCTGTGGGATTCAAACTCAGGTCTCCAGGTTTGCAACTCAGAGCCCTAAACCTCTGCACTATACTGCCTGCTATACGCCTACATTACCTTAGCTGATTGCACCTGGACTATTTTGTTTTATCCCGAGCACCTAATCTGCCCCCATCGGCCTGTTTCCCCCAGCCCTATCAGCCTATCATCCCTGGGACTCACCACATGACCCTTGCAGTGCCCCACAGATTACCCCCTGTGGCAGAGCCTCCCATTGGATCACTGTTCCTTGGAGGAGTTTAGCTCTGTTGTGGGTTGGTGTGCCAAGTGGGTGGGTGTGGAGCCCGCAAGGAGTGAAAGCTTCACCCTGCAGGTTAGAGAGTTTTTAACTCTTTTCCAGGTCCCCATCCCTAGATGCTCCAATGGAGTGGCGTCTTTATGCATATGCGTCAGAGGATGTGCTGACATTTTCAGCTGGGAGTGTCTCCCTCCTGGACCATTACTCCAACCTGCCCCACCACCTAGGATCATCTAGATGGCAGTAGCACAGTGAAGCAGGCTACCCTCCTGCCCCAGAAGAGGAGAGCATCCAGTGGGAAGCTCAGTCCTCCTCACCCTCGCTGTCCTTTGAGTGGCCCAAGCTCATTCCCAAATCCATGTCATCAGGTTGGCAGCAGTTGAGGCAGAAGTTTCTCATCTCTCCGTGCGATCAGGCCAGCTGCTCCTGTGCTATTTAAGGGGACATGTGCACCACCTAGACAGCACAGTGGAACTGCACCCTAAAGAACTGTGCTTGCACACAATGTTACCAAGCCTGAAGTACATCTCCACAGCCACAGGCAGGTGTACTGCAGTCCATTTCCACACATAGACATTGACTACCTTTTACGATACCATGTCTTGGGAACACATTTAGGACATAGGTGAGAGCACTCAGACTGCTACTGTGGTGGGGATGTACTGTACAATACAGTGTCCAGCCTAGCACTGGGCTGCGCCTGTATGGTGGGACAGGTCATTGTTCAGACACTCCACATTGTTCCCTCACAGCAGCACAGTTTGGTGGGGGACATAGGATGACCTGGGCATACTACCAGGGCTGTCTCTGGACTGCCCGGTCATTGAACATGTATGCTACAGGAGGGGAAACATGGGGTGGGGAGACCATTGCAGTGTCCCATTGTGATATGCCTGGACAAGGCAACACAGATGCCTTGAGTCTAGCACCACACCCACACCAGTTACATGCATCACAGGACGGGGTCCAAGAGCTATGTTCCTGCTAAACCACTGCCTGGTCACATAGGGATGGTGGGCAAAAGCAAAACAGGTCTCCAGGGCTAGGAGTGTGCTTTAGTAAAATCGAGCAAGCAAAAAACAAACAACTGCAGTACTCAGAGCTTCTTCAAAATAGCAGCTTTAATGTTTAAAAAACGTGCAAAGGCTGTCATCAGGAGATTAGCATATCAGGTAACAAGGACCCTTTGATACACAGATCTGAGGATATTTAAAGCAACAGTGTTAGTCTCACATTGGATATTACCTCTTCAAATTACATTCAGAATGAAACTCTGTTGCTTTCACATAGGGATGGTGCAGTGAAAATTTACACCAAGGGGGAGGGGGATACAGTGGTAGGTGAACATACTGTGTCTACACCATGCATGACTCATGGATGGTTCCATTACGCACAGGTCATCATGCTGGAGTGGTTCTACACACCTAGGTGTGTGGCACTGTCCCATGGGGTGTTCCTTTATTACACAGCATGTCACAGGATACCCTGCACCCTGCCCAGGGGGTGAGGATGGTAGCTACACTTGCAGTACTCACACAGCCCCCCCTGCCTGCCGGGGGGGGGGGACATTCCTCCTACACCATGGGGAACTACAGGCCTTACACACAGTTGGAGCTGTTGCCCACACCTCTTTGACCCCCAAGTGCACAGCGCTGGCAGCTGAGCACCGGATCCATGCCATTCTGCACACTGCAGGCAGCCAGCTAGTCCTCGTGGGGGACGGGGGTGGTCTACACACCTGCTATGTTGGGTGGACACATGTCGACCATGTGTGTTCCTGGGGTCCATGATGAGTCTACACCATGCACAGGCTGCCCTATCCATCACAGGTACCACATACAGGGCACGGGTGCACTACCTGGACAAAGTGGGGCTGTGTACACCCACATGCATCACGCTGTCGCCCACACCATTGATTGTTGTCATACCACTTACTCTGGCAGGTCCTATGGGAGATGGTGAGAGACTACACACTCACCACTTCAGTGAAGATGAGCTGCACACCTTGGCACAGCCCTACAAGGTGAGGGAGGAGGTTCTGTTCCGCAACATGGATGCTGCCATTCAGACAGCCTAGAACAAGATCACAGTGGAGGCTATTGCCATTAGTGGCCTGGGCTGGCCAGTGAAGGCTGTCTACAGGACCTGTAATGCCAGGCCAAGGACAACCTAGCTGATCAGAACTCGGAGCTATGTGCCGTGGGTGATGGCTCTCTATCATCAGTAGTGGCCATGTCCCGGGAAATGGAAGAGGAAGTAGTGGCATCCATGCTACAGCCTGTGGAGGTTACAGGGGTGGCAGGAGGCAGCTTTGAGACTCTGGTAACAGCCAGTCTGCCATATAAATACACACCTGGTTCCCTCTTGTGTGCGTGGGTATATGTGAGGGTCTTGCCAATGTTTGGGAACAATGTGACATGGTCATGGTGCATATAGTGTGGTGGGTGTGTGGGTCTTGGTGTTGGGTTGTGGTTTGTACACTGTGTGTTGTTGTGCATGTGTTTGGCATGGATGTGCACCATGGTCAATGAGTACTGCCATGCTTGCACAGTGCACCCTGCACAGGTAGCTGTGCAAGTGGTGTAAGTCTGGGTAGGTTGTCCTGCTGACACCAGTTGCATGCTGACATTGTGTTAACATGAAGCACTGTTGGCTGGGGTGTGCATGCAACACCCGCACCCTGCTTGGAGTACTGTGTAGGCTGTACAATATTGATCATCCATGCCACTATCTACACCACAGGCCATAGTGTCACTTGTGATGAGGGGGATGATGCTGGACTGTCCAGTCATGTGCAGCAGCTGCCACCCAGCTGGCCGTACCTACCAGAGGACAACAGTGAGGAGGCACTGGAGGACAGTGACAAGGAGATGTACATTGACAGCTGGGAGCTAGTGGCACTGGTCACTCTGCCAGAAAGTCAGTCCCCCACAGCCAGCCCCCTCCCATCAATGTGCAGCCAGAGGCACACAGCAGCCCCCTGCCACACGTGCAGCCCATATACCAAGGACCCTGGCACTACCATGTCCAGGACAACAGTGCCCGTACCTGTCATCAACACCACAGCTGCACCCACCTCCACCATTGCTACCCATGCCACCTGTCCACCTTCCCAGGAGGGGTTGGGTGGCCTGGCAGCACCACCATCATCCCACACCCTTCCTGAGCAGCCTGACACAGTCACCTCAGTCACATCACATACCCTACACACTGCGGTCTTTTTGCACCAGCAGGTCACACAGCACCCTCTGGTGCAACCAGATCCTGTCCACCCAGACAGTGTCTCCCAGCAGCAGGATGAGTCTCAGACCAGTCAGCTGCTGCGTTTTGCCATGAAGTACCAGACCGCCACACAGTAGGAATTCATGCATTTCGGGCAGGTCATACATGATGACCTGACCCGCCTCCACCAGCCCCTGCTTAAAAGATCCACATCCTCGATGCTCTGTGGCATATGTTTGGGGACCACACTGGAGTGGTGTGTGATGTCGCATCTGAGTTGTAGCCCCGGCCTCTTCACTGCACGCAGCCTCTGCATAAAAACCTGCAGAGGACAGAGCTGCATGTGGAGGCCCATGAAACCTGTGTCCTCAATGCCCTGTGGCACGTGTTTGGGGACCTCACTGGAGCAGTGTATAATGCTATGTCTGCTGTTCATGATGCTGTGTGGCTGAGTTGTAGCCCTTGCCTTTTCATTTTCCACTGCCCATGTGCCTGGGGTACACCACAGTATGCCAGGCAGCTGCTGTCTTCTGCCATGGAATACCAGGCTGCAGCACAGTGGGAACTAATGCATTTCAGGCAGGTCACGCATGATGACCTGACCCACCTCCACCAGCTCCTGCTTAAAAGGTCCACATCCTCGATGCTCTGTGGCATATGTTTGGGGACCACACTGCAGTGGTGTGTGATGTCGCATCTGAGTTGTAGCCCAGGCCTCTTCACTGTGCACAGCCTGTGTGCCTGGGGGATACCACGGCATATGCCAATGCTACGGAGTGGCAGATCAGACACTGGCAACACACCTATGACCCCCTCTTCCAGTGGCAATTAACACACACTGGGACACAACCTGAACCTCCCTGTCTTTAGCACCCTGCTGGGTCACACCCAGTCCATAGTGACACCATCACCACTGGCATCCCCCTTACCATCATTGCAGGACACACCCCCACACAGGGGGTCGGCGACAGCTGATGGTCCGCACATGTGGTGGGTGCAGACAGACATATGTGGGACAGCTTCCCCATCCCACTATATCCCACACATCTTGAGAACAGCACAACTGTTGCAAGGGGGCACATGTGTCGCCCATGGGCTCTGGTGCTGGAGTCCGTCAGACAGGCTGTTCATCTAATTACCCACCTGGGATGTCTATCCCAGGTGACCTGATGGATCACACACTACCCTGTGGCACAACACATGCATCCCTGTGTACCATTTCCCACCTGTGTTCTGTTGTAGCTTTCACCCCCACAGCCCTTCCCCATGAGCACTCCTGCATGCATATTGGCAACCCCACCCGCCACCTCCCACCCCCCTACATTCACATTCCTCCCCCACCCCCAGGTCCTGTAGTATGGGCATGTGTGGTGGGTACCCATGTTTTTGAATGTCTACTCCCATGCCACACCACGTGCCTTGTTTACACCTCTACTGTACCCTCTGTTGTATATACACTTTTTATCACAGTTTGTTCTCTCCACTGTGTAATCTGTGTCCTCACAATAGTTTTAAAACATGCAATAGTGCCCTGTGTGGTTGATACTCAGCTGCTGCTATTTGCAAAGTTTCTTGTGATGTGTGCTTTATACTCCCGGGCCCTCTTGGCCATGCGGGGGTCGCATATGTTGAGCCGATCCAGTATCCCCAGCTCCTCTGGCTGCATGTCATTTGCACTGTGTTCCTCTTGGACTGGCAAGCCAAGCAAATTCCATGGGAGAACACCACGCTGTGTAGCAGAAACAGGCTAGGAATAAGGCAAAGGCCTTGTTAGGGGTATATTGTAGGGCACCATCTGAACAGTCCAGGCACAAATCTGCATCTTCAGCATGCTAAAGACGTGCTCAGTGATGTTGCATGTGACAGTGTGTGCCGCATTGTACTTGTCCCCCACCACAGATGGGGGGGAAGACAGGTATGAGAAGACAGGGAAGCACAGAATAGGCACTGTCCACTGTGAAGAAACACACATCTGTTAGTTTCCGTTGACAGTCGATGGGCCTGCATTCCAACAACAGGCCACAGGCTGTGGTGCGTCCTGTGTACCTGACCACCCTTCACTTCACACAGCAAGGCATGAGTGTGCTTTGCTACAACTGTAAACCCTGTATGGGGGGTTTGTGTGTGGGGGGAGGCATGCTGCATCTACTCATGACAAGATGTCCACTGGGTATTTGGCCACCTTCAAATCTCTGGCACAGGATGGATTTATGCCATATGAAGGCGTCGTAGGCCCTGCCGGGGTACCATGCCAGGACACTGGTGATGTGTCCTGTTTCATGCTACACCACCAGAAAATTGATGGAGTGGTACCGTATCCTCTTGAGGTAGGTGTCAACCTCATAGCTAGTGGGTACCTGAATGACAACATGGGTGCAGTCAATGTCACCAAGTATTGCTGGTAGGTGCGTAACCTGACAGAACTGCTGCATTGTTGCTGTATGCTTCACTGGCATGCTGGGGAATATGATGTACTCACCAGCATGTGGCAGCAGGGTGTCTAGAAATCGGGCCAGCAGATGCAAGCTGGTGGACTGTGCGACACTGGTGTTATCCCCCGGCGCTGTCTGGAATGACCCTGTGGCCAGAAAGCACGTGGCAGCCATCACCTTGAGCTCAGCTGATATGGCATGACTGCGCTGGGTGTCACTGCGCAGCTGCTCAGACAGGAGTTCACACAGCTGCCTGAGCCAGGCCCTGTTGTGGCAATACTGACCAAGAAGCTGGTCATCTGTTAGACTCTTAAAGGTGATTCATGGCTGGTACTGTCTGTGTGCAGCATAATGCCTCAGCAGCCAATGAATGGGCCCTGGGTAGGTATCTGTCCAGTCCTCTTCCTGCAGCATGACAAGCGCATGTGCTCCAACAACCACCATCTTGTTTGGTGGCTGCAGTGTCTCCGCCCACCTCTAGGGTTTGCCAGAGTAAGTTGGCCTTCTTATAGGCAGTAATTGCACCGCGCAAAGTGACCTGCACTAAACCTGTGTGTGTGGCACTAATGTAATGAAGATAGTGCTGCACTTGTATTTATGTCCCCAGCCCTGCATTTGACCACCAGCTACATTCAGTTTTAGTGCAGGCATCAATCCCCTTGAATATTGCACTTGGGTACCAAATTCCACACAAACTGTGCGCAATCACTTTGTCCATCGAGCACACTTTTTAATATCTGGCCCCTAAAATACTCTGCCATGAGAAGTGGTGGAGGCGGAAACAGTGGGGGGCTTCAAGCATGCATGGGATAGAAACATAGAAACACAGAAATATAGACTTTGATGGCAGATAAGGACCGCTTGGCCCACCCAGTCTGCACATTTCTCTACTTATTGGATAAGCTGTAGATACTAGCTAGCCAACAGCCTACTTCTCCCTACCCCCACCAGAATTTCCTTATATCTTTCCCACGCATTCTTGAATTCCCCCTCTGTTATTGAACCCACAACCTCCTCTGGAAGGCCATTCCATGTGTCCATCACCCTCTCTGTGAAAAAACCCTTCCTCGCATTACTCCTGAGATGTCCCTCCTCTATCTTCTAATTGAGCCCCCTTGTTCTTGCACATCTCTTTTTCTGAAAGATGCTACCCTTTTGGACTTTGTTGATTCCCTTGAGGAACTTGAAACTTTCTATCATGTCCCCCCCCCCCTTCTTTCCTCGAGGGTATACATATTAAGATCCTTTCATCTCTTTTCATACGGCTTCTGGTGCAAACTCTGCACCATTTTAGTTGCCCTCCTCTGGACTGCCTCCATCCTGTCTATGTCCTTATGGAGATGGGGTCTCCTGAACTTTACACAGTACTCCAGATGGGGTTTCACCAACCATCTGTACAAAGGGATAACAACTTCCTGTTTTCTACTGGTGATGCCTCTCCCAGTACGTCCCAGTGTCCCCCCAGCCTTCCTTACTGCCTTCTCACATTGCTTGCTTACCTTTAGGTCATCTGATATGGCTACCCCCAGCTCTCTTTCCATTTTTGTGTTGTTAGTACCTTCCCGGCCCCCATTGTGTACTCTTCCACAGGGTTTATTTCCCCTAGTGCATTACTTTGCACTTCTTTGCATTGAATCTAAGCTGCCATACTTTTGACCCTTCCTCCAACCTTGCCAAGTCCATTTTCATCCTTTCCACACACCTTGTGTATCAACCCTGTTGCAGATATTTGTGTCACCTGCAAAGAGATATACTTTTCCCTCCAGTCCCTTTGCAATGTCACTTATAAAGACATTAAAAAGGACCTGTTCCAGTACTGAACCCTTCGGTACACCATTAATAACCCCACTTTCTTTGGAGTGGACTCCATTTACTATTACTCCGTGTCCTGCTGTCCAGCCAATTCTTTACCCAGGCTACCACCCTGAGACCCACTCCCAGATGGGCTAATTTGTTTATTAATCTTTTGTGTGGGACTGTGTCAAATGCCTTGCTAAAGTCTAGGTAGGCCATGTCCACTGCACCTCCCTGATCTACTGCTTTGGTCACCCAACCAAAGAAATCTATTAGATTTGTCTGACATGACCTTCCCTCTGTGAATCCATTGGGCCTTGGGTCCTGTGCTGCACTGGCCTCTAGGTACTCAACAATTCTTTCTTTCAGACGTGATTCCATCAATTTCACTACCACTGAGGTCAAACTAACAGGTCTGTAATTTCCTGCCTCTGCTTTTCTCCCACCTTTGTGAAGGGGAATCACATCCACCCTCCTCCATTCCTCAGGTACCACACCATCCTCCCATGATTTGTTAAAAAGGGCAGTCAGTGATGTCACTAGTTCTCCCCTTAGTTACTTTAGAATTCTGGGGTGAATCCCATTAGGCCCCATTGCTTTGTCCACCTTCAGTTTTAAGAGTTCTTTCAGAACTCTTTCTTCTGTGAATGGACTGGTATCAACCCCCTATCTAGAGTGCTTCTATTGACTGGATTAGGTACCTCCCCCTCCTCTTCTTTTGTGAATACTGTGCAGAAGTATTTATTCAGTATCCCTGCTTTTTTACTGTCACCCTCTGCCCACCCATCCTCCCCTTTATTAATCCTCACTATCCCTCCCTTGGTCTTTCTTCGCTCCATAATGTACCTATAAATGTTTTATCCCCTTTCTTAACAGAGTTGGCTATCTTTTCCTTGATTTGGGCCTTTGCTATTCTGACTGCCTTCCCCGCTTTCTTCCTTCTGCTTTATATGTTACAGTTCTCTGTCCTGTTCCTTCTGTGTTTCCTTATACTTCCTGAATGCTATCTTTTTCTCCCTAACCTTCCCTGCACCTCCTTTGAGAACAATGGTGTTTTTTTTCCCTTGTTTTATTTTGGTTATTTGCTTTACACAAAGGATTGTTGCCTCTGTGATGGCAGTTTTGATGGTTTCCCATTGTTCCTCCACCCCTCCTTCTTGACTATTTGCTAGTGCCTTTCTGAGGCACTCTCCCATTTTGCCAAAGTTAGCCCTCCTAAAGTTTAGCACCCTCACTTTTATGTGGCTTGACTCTACGGCTGTGTTTATCGTGATCCACAGTTTGGTGTTCACTTGTTCTTGGATAGCTACCCACTGCTAAATCTGAGATCCTCTATCCATCTCCATTTGGGTTACAGCATTAGCAGTCTAAGGCATGCTCCCTGTACAGCATCTAAAATTACCCTGCTCTTGGATGTGGCTGCAGCAAAGGTGCTCCAGTTAACATCTGGCATATTCAGGTCCCCCATTAAGAATATCTCCCCTTTTTCTGCCATCCTAAGGTTGCCTTCTGTCATTTCCTTGTCCATTCCCTCCCCGAGACAGGGGTCTGTATACAACCCCGTGCAGATTGTGGTGCCATTTTCTGTCTCCAGGGTGACCCACATTGCCTCCTCTCCTCCCTTTTTACCCTTTAGTTCCATTGCTTTGATCCCTTCCCTTATGAAGAGAGTTACTCCTCCTCCTCTTTTACTCTCCCTGTCCCTTCTGTAGATTGTGTATCCTGGTATGTTGACATCGCAGTCATGGTTCCCTTTGTACCATGTTTCTGTGACTGCCATGATATTCAGGCATCCTTCTTCCATAAAGAAGGCATAGACATAGCAATATTAGTAAATACATGGGGAGGAAAGAGGTTCGCCACAGACCATTTAGCGTCTGCAGAGACAGACAAGGCAGGGACCATCTGGCAGACTGGATGGACCAAGCAGTTCACTTCTGCTGATAAATTATGTTTCTGTGTTTCTAATTATGTCCTTGCTGAGATGCAATACCTCATTTTCACTGGGGTCCAGTCTCTACTGTCTCTACCCATTTTTAGAACTGCAAGGAAAGAAGCTTGGAGAGGTCAAGTGCTTGTACAAGGCAAAGCAACGTGCCAATGGCGGGATTTGAACTTGGGATCTATTGTTTCAAATCTCATTGCTCCAATCACATCTGTTGACATCTGTTCACAACTGACCACAGAGACTAGTAAAGTAGTAAGCTGGCAGAGAGAGCACAATGAATATCTGGAACATCTGGTAGCCAGTAATGCCTCTGAAGAAGCACTTTACTTTTGCAATTTTTTTTCCTCTCAGAACTAACTCCCTTCTTTCAACATATTTACTATTCTAATTCCACTATGCCAATGATCACATTCTAGTGAACAACTGAATAAAAAACAATTTTGATTAAAATATTTAAGTTGCTGTCAGGATCTGAACCCTTGTTCCTTGCTGAAAATAACACAATATTGTCTTGATACCTGAATTTGAACTGCTGAGTCTCTGTTTGCTAATCAAACATACAACATCCAACGAGTGCATGAAAATGAACTGACGTTCATTTAGTGCGGAGGTTATTTCAGAAGACAAGGAAGCAGGTAGTCCAGCCTACCTGAGTTCAAAATCAGGGCAGTTTGTTTCATGTAAAGTATGTGACAAGCAGCCTACCTGCTTTGGAGGCAGCACTGGTTGCTCAGAATTCCCATTACCAGAGTGATAGACATGACATGGCCACTCTGAAAAAGACAGTAAGTGCCATGGTCAGAGAGCATGCATGTGAACATAGAAAGGCCAGCATCAGGCCTCCTCTAATTCTTAAGCTCCTTTAATTAGGTGTTGCATGCAAAAAAGACATATGTTACAAATACATACATCATAGAGATAAAAAAAGAGTGCCGGTCAAACCTCTAAACAATTTTGCACAATGGACTTCCTCAGGGAGGCGACCTGATGCCGGTTTTGTTTTGTTCACATGCATGCTGGTGGAGAATGACTACTGTATACCAACTTAAAGGTGCCTGCCCTTCAGTGACAGTGCAGGTTAGAGATGTGATTTGATCAAGGAATCTGGAATTCCTAAAAATAAACATTTTCTTCAGTGACAGATGTAAATGTTTCACCGACTAGACCTTTAACATTGTTGGCTGTATATCTTTGCTTAACAGATTATTATATCTTGTGTAATGTTGTTATTGTATATTTTCGTTATTTGTTCTGGCCCCCCATGAAAATGGGTCTTTGGCATATGGACTTTTCCAGATTTTAAATAAACAGAACAATTCTGTAATGCCATGGCCACAGAATGATCTGCAGAACTTGCATTATGACACGGCGTATACAGTATGTAGTGCTGTGGAATTCATTGATTTTGATGAATTTGTATTCACATATTCAGATTTTTTCAAAACGTTGGGCTCACTTCCCCTCTTCAGAGTCAGACTTCTGTCTCAGAGGCAACAATATGCCTTGTGTGCTCTCTGCGAGCACACTGCATTACCAGTTACTATTCTCTGTGCCCAGATATGAAAGAGTATGAACAGATGCGATTGGTGCACTGAGTTGTGAAACAAGGAATCTCAAGCTGAAGTTCCTCCACAGCCACTAGCTATTTAAACAAGTACTTGACCTCACCATGCTTCCACCTTTTTCAGATATAAAACTAGGTAGAGACAGGACACCAGAGCAAACAAGCTAATGCACTTTAGCATAGATATCATGAGAAACACACTGAAAATACGGCATGGTTTAGAGCCAAATGTTCCATTATAGGCAGGGCTATCCTGCTGTATCAGAGGCTTTTCAAATTATCCAGAAGACCCTCATTTATGGTCAGCATGTGATGTCCTCAATGGAAACCCACGACAATAGTGTTCTCCTGGTCCTCAATGGATCACTGCACCAATGACCTTCAGAGGACAGACCTGCTGGTGAGCTCTGTGGGTATGAGCAGAATAGTCACACATCATTGTACTACCAAAAAGGCATTTGTGTCCCTATTTTCCCTGCTGCTCACTGTGTGGCAAGTGCATACGCACATAGCGACCAGGTGGAGGAAGTGTCCATCATCAAGTGATCATCCACATCATTAGGGCACCCCCGCTGTGCCACCACCATTTGCCATTGAGGAGTGATGTGCAACTGATCCAAACCTGGGAGAAGAGCAGCTGATGGACGCTCAAAGCCCTCCCTGCCAGTCTCCTCTCCAAACTTCTAGGGTGCGGGGCACAAAAGAGGCTCATAATCAGGCCAGAGCAGTCCCCCACTGGTTGGCATCTTGGGAACTGCTGTATTATATAACTTTACAATGAAATCTATCCCTGAGCACCACTGTATATGCATGCAGTGTATGCATAATTAAATCCTTTATTGGAAATGGTATCTTGCACAACTCCTTCTGTGGCTTCCCCGAGGTGCTTCGTAAACTTTTTCCAAATTATTCCAAGTGGAGAAGCTATTCTTTTATGTTGAAAAATGGATTCCATATTCCAAATAATCTTATTTTATATTTATTAAATGCCCCAATGTTTTTCTCAGTCCATCAAGCTTTTTCAAGAGTCCTTACAACTGTTTAGGATCAAAAAAATAAATTGTATAAATGTTTATCACCTACATTTTAAATAGACATTTTAATAATCCATTTTTCAGCATAAAGGTTATAGCTTTCCCACTTGGAATAATGCAGTGTATGCACCCAAGAGGGAGTGAGAAGGCAGAGTGCACCACCTCACTGATAATGCCAGATGGACTAACGGTATAAGCATGCAGGATATTGAAGCAGGAGGGAGTGTGGGGCAGAGCACACTGTATCACTGATGATACTAGACAAACTGACTATATAAGCATGTGGTTTATGCATGCAGGAGGGAGTGTGGGGCAGAGCACTAATGATGCAAGACACACTGACTGCATAATTATGCAGCGGATGCACCCAGGAGGGCGTGACAGGGCAGTGCACACTGTATCACTGATGGTACTAGGCAGAGAGACTATAAGTATGCAGTGGTTGCACCCAGGAGGGCATGATGGGGAAGTGCACACTATATCACTGATGATACTAGGCAGAGTGAATATAAGTATGCAGTGGATGCATCTAGGAGGATGTGACGGGGCAGAGCACATTGTATTACTGAAAATACTAGGCAGAGTGACTATAAGTATGCAGTGGATGCACCCAGCAGGGTGTGACTGGGCAGAGCACATTGTATTACTGATAATACTAGGCAGAGTGACTATAAGTATTCAGTGGATGCACCCAGCAGGGTGTGACGGGGCAGAGCACACTGTATTACTGATAATACTAGGCAGAGTGACTATAAGTATGCAGTGGATGTACCCAGCAGGGTGTGGCAGGGCAGAGTACATTGTATTACTGATAATACTAGGCAGAGTGACTATAAGTATGCAGTGGATGTACCCAGCAGGGTGTGGCTGGGCAGAGTACATTGTATTACTGATAATACTAGGCAGAGTGACTATAAATATGCAGTGGATGCACTCAGCAGGGTGCGGTGGGGCAGAGCACATTGTATTACTGATAATACTAGGCAGAGTGACTATAAGTATGCAGTGGCTGCACCCAGCAGGGTGTGGCGGGGCAGAGCACACTGTATCAGTGATGATACTAGGCAGAGTGACTTTAAGTGTGCAGTGGATGCACCCAGGAGGGTGTGATGGGGCCGAGCACTCTGTATCACTGATGATACTAGGCAGAGTGACTTTAAGTATGCATTGGATCCACCCAGGAGGGAGGGAGGGAGGAGGAGGCAGAACACCCTGTGCCACTGATGATACTAGGCAGAGTGATTATAAGTATGCAGTGGATCCACCCAGGATGGAGGGAGGGGGCAGAGCACACTGTGTCAGTAATGATGCCAGACAGACTGACTGTATAGGCATACAGTGGATGCATCCAGCAGGGAGGGCAGGAGGGGGCAGAGCACACAGTATCACTAATGAAGCCAGACAGACTGACTGTATAAGCACACAGTGGCTGAAACCAGGAGGGAGGGAGGGGCAGAGCACATTGTGTGACTAATGGTGCCAGATAGACTGATTGTATAGGCAGGCAGCAGATGTACCCAGGAGGCAGAGAGAGGGCAGAGCTCACTGTGTCACTAATGATGCCAGACAGACTGAGTGTATAGGCATGCAGTGGATGCAACCAGATGGGAGGGAGGGAGGGGGGCAGAGCACATTTTGTCACTAATGATGCCAGACAGACTGACTGTATACTGTAAGTACCACAGAAGCAAAGGATGCACTCTCCATCAGTAAAGGTGCTCTCTCTGAAGGCAAGTACTAAAACAAAAATCAGAGATGGCCACGTACCAGAATCTGTATGCAGAAAAATTATTTGGGTAGCCAAAGCATGAATGACACTGGGCTAACATCCCTACAGTTGGACCAGCATAACATTCTGTGGTGATTTGCATATGCAGCCCATGATGCTTTGCATTGTGGGGGCATGTGTGATTTTGTATTTTCTTGAAACTTGGCTTCCCAGCCAAATGCCCTTTGGGGTAACCCTTGCCTCAGTGTTTGCGCACGGAGGTTCTTTGTCTTTTAACATCCCTACATATCACCTCCAAACTAAGGCTTCATCAGCAGGCTCCCCAAGCCTTCCACAACGGTTGCTGCTGATTCAGGTGCACAATGCTTTCCTTCCTGTCACAGCACATTGATCAGTGCCAGTTGTTGAGGCTCAGCCAGCCTCCTTTTTTGTTTTTATTTAATATACTTTATTAATGGTTTCCAACACATAAAAAAAAACAGTCTCTGTAGCACATTCCAGACAACTGCCAAACAGTTATAAGTCCCCCCCACCCCGCCCATAAGGCCAAGCACCAGGATAAAACTCTGAATATTGCAGTTCATAAATACCTCCTCCAGCTCCCCCCCCCCCATAAAACCCTCTATCCAACTCAACTCTTTAGTAATACCAGTAAGGAAGCAATCACGATTTCCTTCTTATCAAGATGTACGAAAGTATGACCATGTGGAATAGATTGAGAGATGGAGAGACACACTAAATCGAAGCTTGTTTTCAAGTGTGACCTGGGAGCATGAGGAAGTTAGGTGACTTGCTCAGGGTCACACAGTATGCAAGTGGGGGGCTGTAGGATTCAAATCCAAGTCTCCAGGTTTGCAGATCAGAGCCTTAAACCACTGCGCTATACTGCATCCCAAATCAGTCACATACAATCACATACCTGGTGAGGGAGAAGAACAACTGAATCTCATAACTGAACCAACTCACCTCCTGGCAATAAACTGGAACATAGGACCCCAGAGTAACCCAAATTGTACTGCCCTATGATTCTGCACTGCTAGGGCTCTTTCAACATTTATAGCAGTTGTAAGTCCATTCTCGTAAAGTCGGAAGTACACTGCTTGTCCAATGTTGCATTACAATTAATTTAGTCACAGAAGCAACTAAAACCATATAGACCTTGTCCCTAGCTGATTCTAGAGATTTAAAGTTACCTATAATACATGTCTCCAAAGAAAAATATCTGGAGTGGCCAAACAGAGGATACAATTTCTGCTTGATACTAAACCAAAGTGCTTCCACCTCTGGACAGGTCCAAATCATATGTAATACAGAACCCTCTTTTTGAGAGCACCTAGGACATTGTACCTCTGCCAATTTGCCCATCCTAAACAACCTGATTATGGAATACATTATATTCAACTAATCTTAATCTGTCTTGTTTAACAAAATGATATAAATCTGCCCTGACCAACTTCCAGATACTTGAATCATACGTTAAGTGTGCAGAATGTTGCCAATACAATGCTATTGGAGAACAATGACTCCATGTTAAGTCTCCTAATGCTTTGTAAAGCCTTGATATTGGTCTGCTCTGTAGAGCTATGTCAGCTAGTTGTAAAACAAGTTTACTAGCCTCACTAGACCAGGGTGGTTTCCCCAGGAATGACTGTATATTGTGCTTGTGGTGATTGCTTTAATTATTATTTTACTTGTATGGTTTTATATATAAGAGCTTCGATCTCTGGAAAAGTGCTTTTTATACATAAAGAATGATTTGATTTGATTAGTCTGAATGTAACCAAAAACATGGAAAACTGGGAAGTGAGATAATTCTCTAAATTCTGCTACAGTTATAAGGGAAGGGAACATTGTTTAACGGGGAATAGCACACAACTTATTTATTGAACATTTCGGAATTACAAATCTTTGAGTCAGAGGCTCCTTTGCAAAAGCTCCATGTAAAAATACAAGTTAACTGTACAATGCAAAATAAGAGAACAAGTGGATACATGAGGTACAGAGCTGGGCAAAACACATACAGAGGGTAGATAATAGAGATGCAGCGAATTTAAATTCTGCCTGCAAAGTGACTTCACATTATCATAATGCTACGCAAAGTGACCATAGAAACATAGAATTTGACGGCAGATAAGGACCGCTTGGCCCACCCAGTCTACCCATTTCCCTACCTACTGGATAAGCTGCAGATCCTAGTTAACCAGCAGCCTACTTCTTCCTACTCCCCCCCCCCAGAATGGCCTTATGACTGTCCCATGCATGCTTGAATTCCACCACTGTTTTTGACTCCACAACCTCCTCCGGAAGGCCGCTCCATGCATCCACAACCCTCTCGGAAAAAATAGTTCTTAAATTACCTCTGAGCTGCCCCCCCATCTTCAAATTGTGCCCTCTTGTTCTTGCACACCTCTTTTTTTGAAAGATGTTACCCTCTTGGACTTTGTTGATTCCCTTGAGGTACTTGAACGTTTCTATCATGTCCCCCCTCTCCCTCCTTTCCTCGAGGCTATACATATTAAGCTCCTTTTGTCTCTCTTCATATGTCTTCCGGTGCAGACCCTGCACCATTTTAGTTGCCCTCCTCTGGACAGCTTCCATCCTGTCTATGTCTTTGTGGAGATTGGGTCTCCAGAACTGCATGCAGTACTCCAGATGGGGTCTCACCAGCTGTCTGTACAGAGGGATAATAACTTCTTGTTTTCACTGGTGATGCTCTCCCCATGCATCCCAGTATCCCCCAGCCCTCCTTGCTGCCCTCTCACATTGCTTGCCCACCTTTAGGTCATCTGATATGACTACCCCCAGGTCCCTTTCCATTTTTGTTGTTAGTATCTCACCCCGTCATGTGTACTCTTCCCTGGGTTTTGTTTCCCAGGTGCATTACCTTGCACTTCTTAGCATTGAATCTAAGCTGCCATACATTTAACCATTCCTCTAACCTTGCCAAGTCCCTTCTCATCCTTTCCACCCCACCTTGTGCATCAACTCTGTTGCAGATCTTTGTGTCATCTGCAAAGAGACATACTTTTCCTTCCAGTCCCTCTGCAATGTCGCTTATAAAGACATTGAAGAGGACCGGTCCTAATACTGAACCCTGCGGTACCCCACTAGTAACCCCCCTTTCTTCTGAGTGGACTCCATTTACTATTACTCTCTGTGTCCTATTCTCCAGCCAATTCTTTACGCAGGCTGTCATCTTGGGACCCACTCCCAGGCTGGCTAACTTGTATATTAATCTTTTGTGTGGGACTGTGTCAAATGCCTTGCTAAAGTCTAGGTAGGCCATGTCCACAGCCCCTCCCTGATCTACTACTTTGGTCACCCAGTCAAAGAAATCTATCAGATCTGTCTGGCATGACCTTCCCACTGTGAATCCATGCTGCCTAGGGTCCTGTGCCCTCTGGCCTCTAGATACTCGACAATTCTTTCCTTCAGAAGTGATTCCATCATTTTCCCTATCACTGAGGTTAAACTGACAGGTCTGTAGTTTCCTGCTTCTGCCTTGCTCCCACTTTTGTGAAGGGGAATCACATCTGCCCTCCTCCAGTCCTCGGGTACCACCCCATCCTCCGATGATTTGTTAAAAAGGGTAGTCAGTGGTGTCACTAGTTCTACCCTTAGTTCTTTTAGAATTCTGGGATGAATCCCAACAGGCCCCATTGCTTTGTCCACCTTCAGTTTTAAGAGTTCTTACAGAACCCTTTCTTCTGTAAATTGGCTGGTATCAACTTCTGTATTCAGAGTGTTTCTACTGTTTGTTTTAGGTACCTCCCCCTCTTCATTTGTAAATACTGAGAAAAAATATTTCTTTAGTATCTCTGCCTTTTCACAGTCTCCATCTGCCCACCCTCTCTCCCCTTTATCAAGCCTCACTGTCCCTCCCTTGGTCTTCCTTCGCTCCCTGATGTACCTATAAAAGGTTTTATCCCCCTTCTTAACTGAGTTGGCTATCTTTTCCTCTGTTTGGGCCTTTGCTGTTCTGGCTGCCTTCCCAGCCTCCTTTTGCTTCAACTGATACAGTTCTCTGTCCTGCTTCTTCTGTGATTCCTTGTACTTCCTGAATGCTTTCTTTTTCTCTTGAACCTTCACTGCCACTTCCTTTGAGAACCATAGTGGTTTCTTACATCTTTTGTTTTGTTTATTTGATTCACACAAGGCTGTTACCTCTGTGATGGCAGTTTTATTATTCCCATTGTTCTTCCACCCTCCTTCCTGCCCATTTGCTAGTGCATTCCTTAGGCATTCACATTTTTGGCAAAGTCAGCCCTCCTAAAGTCCAGTACTTTTGCCTTTGTATGGCTTGACTCTATTGCTGTGTTTATTGTGAACCATACTGTTCGATGGTCGCTAGTTCCAGATGGCTACCCACTTCTACATCTGTGATCATCTCTCCATCTCCATTTGAGAGAACCAGGTCTAAGATTGCTCTCTCTTGAGTGGGTTTCCAATACTAGTTGTCTAGGCATGCCCCTGTGGGCATCTAGAATAACCCCACTCTTGAGTGGCTGCTGCAGCTGCACTCCAGTTAACATCTGGCATATTCAGATCACCCATCAGCAATATCTCCCCTTTCTGCCATTCTAAGTATACTTTCTATCATTTCCTTGTCCATTTCTCCCACTGAGAAGGGTTCTGTATACAACCCCTGTGCAGACTGTGGTGCCATTGCCTGTCTCCAAATTTACCCACAGTGCTTCTTCTCCTCCCTGTTTACCCTTTTGTTCTGTTGCTTTTATTCCTTCCCTTACATAAAGAACTATTCCTCCTCCTCTTTTACCCTCCCTGTCCCTCCTGTAGATAGTGTATTCTGGTATGTTTACGTCCCAGTCAGGGTTTGTGTGTACCATGTTTCTGTGACTGCCACGATATCCAGATGTTCCTCCTCCATCAAGGCCACTAATTCAGGAAGCTTGTTACCCAGACTACGGGCATTGGTACTCATTGCTCTCCATTTTTTGATGGCTTTACCTTCTGTTGCAGCATCCCCCACTGACCTTTCTACCTCAGTCTTTTTCTCATTTAGTACCCTGTTTTGTAGGGAGAGGCTGGGATTTTCCTGCTGCTTATCAGTGCCATTGAAAACTGCTCACTTCACTTTGTTCTTATGACTGCGGGTTGTTATTCCACCTTAACGCAAAGTAAGGTGGAATGACAACAATTTAGGCACTTTAGGCAGCCCTCTCACTCATCACATGGCTTACAGTACTGTAAGTCACATGCTTTAGCCAGGCAGGAAGGAAATGAGTCATACAAGCAGATACCTTCACTTTCTCCTTTGCAGAGGTAGAAGGAGAAAGCATTTTGAGTAGGAAAGGAGAATTCATTATTAGTTTCTTTCTTGAGCAAATTCCAAAACCCAAAAGCATTTTTAAAAGGGAATTCTTTAGGTTTTTTTGTACTGATTTGTCAGTTCATTTGGTGACTGATTTCTTTGTTTTATAAGTTTTGTTTTATGTTTGTGAGTGTGTGTGAAGTTGCTCATTGTGTCAGAGGGGGAAGGAGTGTTTTTTTGTGCAATGGACCAGGGGCAGTATGTGGCCCATGGTCGGAGGGGAGTGTGCACTCATGGGGGTTATAGCCAGGTGGTATTGGACCGCTCCAGACTCTTTGGTCCTGCCTCCCCACTCCAGAAGCAGCAGCACCATGAGTGCCACTGCCACATCCAGTAGCAGCTGCAGGAGCACTGACAGCATCACCTCTACAGCAGCAGGTGGAGCCCCAGGAGTGTGACCATGCTGCCAGCACTACATCTGCCCCTCCTATGCCTGGTCCCCCCGCAGCTCCCCAGTTTGGCAGTTTTTCAACTGCGTTGGGGGGACAGCAGCCTTGTGGTGTGTCTGCTTTGTGGTGTGCAGGTGTGCCGTGGCCCCCGAGGAACATATCTGGGGACTGGGGGCCAGTGCTCACATATGCTAAACCACCACAAGGTGAAGTGGCAGGCTGCCACTGAATGAGTCAGACTTCGACCTGCTGGCCCTTCTGTGGCATAGGCAGAGGGTGCTGCTGTTGTGCATCACTGCAGCAGGAGGAGGGCCAGAGCAGAAGCTGCTCCACCACTTTCCCCACCACTGCCACCAGCACCACCCTCACCACCACCACTACCTGGTTTTCCCCCCTGCACCAGGCAGACATAGCACTTTTGTGAGGTGCGGTGGAGGAAAATAACGAGAAGGTGGGTACTGTCCAGCAGCAGGTGGAGCAGATCAAGCAACATCAGCTACAGATTGTGTCGATGCTCCATCTGCTGCTGGAACATCAGGGATTCCCCACTAGGTTTTTTTTTCAGCATACCTCCTCCCCACTGCTATAGTGTTTTGTCTTTTGTTTATGTTTAATAAAAGACAGAGGGAAGGCCACAGTATTAGTTTAAAGGAAAGCAGTCAGCAACAGGAGTTCCTGCCCCGGCAAGGCTTACCCTCTGGTTAAGCCTTTTAAGTATGTTGCAGAGTTTTTCCTCGCTCTGCAAAATACTTTATTTTAATAAAGATAAGTCAATGACCTGGAAGTATGGCAGATGCTATGGGGCTCCATTATGTGTAAAGGTGAAACGGCACCTCACCATGTGCTTCAATACAAAAGTATTGAAGTGCATGGTGCATCTCTGCTGCACCTTTGCTTTTCACACAATGAAACCCCCATAGTGTCTACCATACTTCTGGGTCACTGACTTTTCTTTATTAAAATAAAGTATGTTGTGGCACCAGAAAAACACCGCAACATACTTAAAAGGCTTAATTGGAGGATAAGCCTTGCAGGGGGCAGGAGCTCCTGTTGCTGACTGCTTCCCTTTAAATATATACATACACATACAGTCATACATGCTCCTTATTGCCCTGTTATCATAATTCAGTGTCTCAGTAATGCTTACTTTCTGTTGTGGAGTGGTTGTGGAAAAGCTGGTGTGAGCAGTGCAAGTATGATGTGCTAAACTGCATGTGTGCAATCAGTGTTGTTTCTTGTGTATGTGTGTGACATCAGACATTGTGCAGCTTCTTGCAAACATATATTGCTGACTTGTTGCAGTGTTTACGATATAAAGAATAGCGTATACTTTATTGTCACCATGATCTGTGGACTAAGTGATATGATACTTTTTCAGAAGTATCTGGCTAGAGTGCACCTTAGTCACATACTGCATACGTGACTTTTAGGAAAGCATGTTTTTTTTTTTATGCTGTGATCTCTGCAAAGTCATGTGTGCACTGTGAGTGATTAAGGTGCACAATGACCCAGTACCTCTGAAAAAATATGATATCACTTACTCCACTGGTGCTGATGGTACAAATAAAATATATGCCATATATTCTTTCTTATCTTTATTCTTGAGATACTGCAACAAGTCATGCCATATATATGTTTTCATGAAGCTGGACAATGTCTGCACACACAGGAAAGAACACTGATGGCACACATGCAATTTAGTACAACATACTTGCACTGCTCAGTCATGCTTTTTGTGAAACACTTCAAATCATGAGTCCCGACACAAAGTAAACATTACTGAGGCTCCAGAAATATTTCTTTTTTGAAATAGATATTAAAGCAGCAGTGCAACAACCTGGTGAAAATTTGAACCTATAGTTTTTATGCTATTTTACACTGTCACTTTACTTACCTCCTGACTTGTATGATACCATTCTTTACAACATTTGAGTCTGCTTTAGTACTTTTTTCATGTCTGAAATAATAAAAGGAGTACTCCTTCTAATACGGTACGGACCAGGTCTTCGTCAGTATTTTCCGCTGTTTTTCTCCATCAGTTGTTATACATTACTTCTGTTGTAAAATTAATAATTATGCAGCAGGCAGTGTTTTATGACCTCACAGAATAATATTTATTCAAAAACAGCTGCAAATAGTGATGAAAACCTGGTCAGAGCCATATTAAAAGGTGTGCTCTTTTTTTTAGACTTGAGAAAAAGCAGTAAAGCAGACACAAATTGTGAAAAGAAGGGTATCATACAAGTCAGGAGGTAACTAGTGGCTGGCAATGTAAAATAACATAAAAACAATATAGGTCAAAATGTTCACCACATTGTTGCAGTGCTGCTTTAATTTATAATTTAAGTATGGCATTATGTGCTGACAATCACAACACACAAAATGCAACTGTCTTGTGTCCAGAAAATTCCCAAGTGCTGAGGAAGTGAAATGGGAGCATTACACCACATGTAAAGTCCCCCAGAATTTATTGCACAGTCACTCATGTGAGCAGTGGTTACACAGAGTCCCCAGTATTTTTCTGCATCCCCAAAATGCATCTGTCTTGTGTCCAGAAAGTTTACATACTCTATGATGATGATGTCATGATGCACAGTGTCTTGCCAAACTGTGTGAAGGGGGGAATAACATGACATGAATCCATTCAGTGTTCCATCAGAAATGATGACCATGAGAGAACTGTTGCTGGTCCAAAGCATGCTGTGATTCCCGCAAATGTTATGCGATCATTTCAGCTGGATGGAAGGGTGCCCTTTGTGTGTAGACTAATAGTAGCCTTGGTGAGTGTGTATATATATATATATATATATATATATATATATATATATATATGGATATGTATTTTCTAGGTGGGGGGTTGACATATATAGATGTGTACTCATTGTATTGTTTTGTATCACAGGTCACACATACTGTTGGTATGCACATTCCAGTGCTTGATGAGAAATTCTGGTGTTGAAATTGGAAATAGAATTCTCTCATGCCAATGAAGGTAAGTATTTTTTTTTTTTTTTGTAGGAGGGATGCATATTTGCAAGTAAGTCTCATTAATGGATTATTATTTTGTTACTTCTTCACAGATTTCATCTGCATCCTTCTCCAGTCCGGTAATGATGGTCATGGTCATTGATTGAAATGACTTCTGCATGTTGCATGTCTGCCCCAGCCTGGGGGGGAGCTAATGTTGAAGAAGTTCTTTGGATCAGGCAACTATGACACAACAAAGCATCTGGAAGTTTCCTACAAAAAGAAATGAAGGACTTATTACAACTTGATTGTAGCAGTAATACATTATGTTTAAGCTGTGGCTGTTCCACGCATATCTGGATTAACACAGATAGCAAGCTATCCCACTGCAATCATCAGATCACAACTTAATTTATTACCAGGCTGTGTAACAAATACACTTTGTCAGTGTCCCTGCATCTCAACTCAAGTTACATTTCAAAACCACATCTTGTCAAGTAACACAATCTTGGTCAAACCTTTTCAATGCTGTCATGGCTGCACAGCTGCAGATTTGGAATACAGTGCATGATAGGTTGTAGAAATACATTTTGTGACGTACACATGTCACCTAGCTTATGAATCCTCAGTTGGATTTGTTGCAGTCTTATAAAAAAAAGGAACAGATGAAATAAAATTGTTATACTTACCAGTATGGATTGGGAAATGGATATTTCATAGATTCCCACAGACAGTACTGCTGCTGTACCATTGATACAGACCTTCAGTGAAGGAGAGTAATTTCTTGGTAACCTGTAAAAAAATAAAATAAGTTGACCGTATGTATTTGACCATTGCAGCTCAGAAAAGCAACAGAAAACAAAATGCCCAGCTAAAGGAAGTTGAATAGCATAAAAAACATTAGTACACAAACTCACTTTATAGTTTTAATAGTAAGAAGCCTTGTGCCTGTGGCTGATGGATGTGGTCTCCTATTCGACTCCCTCTGCCTTGGCATGGGTCAATGTAATGAAAAAACATTGTCACAATGGCACTGGTGGTGTGTGGTGGTTGTGGTCATAGCTGCAGCACATGATGACGTTCCCTCTCACATCTTCCTGCATTTGGTGGTGGTGGCAGTGGTGAACAGCAGTCTTATGGTGGTGATAGTCTGGGGGGGACACACGGTCACATTCCCTATGGTGGCAATGGAGAACAGTGGTCTTATGGTGGTGGTAGTCCGAGGGGACACACGGTCACATTCTCTATGGTGGCAGTGGAGAACAGTGGTTTTATGGTGGTGGTAGTTCAGGGGCCCGGATATACTGTGCTCTGTGTTATAAATGTGATGACGTGACATATGGAATTTGAGTCAGTGTGAGTGGGATAGTGATTTATCTTTATGAAAAAGAGAACATGTATCATACAAGACATGTGACAGCCTTTTAACCACTTAAGTTAAAACCTGCCAACATTAACCTCATCATCATTCATCATCATCATCATCCTCAGAAATAAAGCTGCCCTCGCAGTCTTCTATGCCTAAATTTAGACCACGGGGAAATTCTTTCTCCACTGTGTTATCATCTGTGTCAGTGGTAGGCTGCTTCATGCTGTCACTGCCACCAGGATGGTCCCTTTCTTCAACGTCAGCAAAACCATGAGTATGGCGGGGTATGAATACTGAGTTTGCAGTCTGAGCTGGTATGTGGCTCTCATTCATTTTTATGAATGTCAGCAAACTGAAATTTGCAGGAGAGAGGTTTGTAAGATGATCCCGAGCTATTGCACCTGCTGAGATGAATACCTTCTCGACACTCACACTGGAGGGTGGGCATGTCAGTTACTTCAGTTCCACAGTGGTCAGCTCTGGCCTTTCACTGACCTTTCCATTCCAGTATCAAAGGGGATCATCAGTGACTGACAGATGCCTGTTTTCAGACACATGTGACTCAACCATTCGCTGTGCTGCTCTAAGTCCAGTGGTTGATGCATCATCCAGTTCTCTGGAATCATTTATGCACAAATCCCCAGTTGGGACAAAGCCTCCAAAAGTGGGTTATCACCAGCTGCTTTTGATGACAGATCACCTGGAACTGCAGTCCCCTTTCCCTTACAGGATATGCTTGATACTACTCCTCCAGGTTCACCTTCAGCCTGATTATACTGCTCAGGTTTCCTGACCTGGGCACGTGACTTCTGTGCCCCATGAACCAAGTGCACCAGTTGCCCACTCACATTTTTTACCTGTCCAGTACTGAGGCAATTCCATGTTTGTATCGTGGGTCCAGCATGGCTGCTATTGCAAAGTTGTCACTATGCTGAATGCTCAAGATATGAAGATTCAGGTCGAATACTGCCAGCATGTGTTTCAGCAACACACTGCTAGCACTGCCTCTGGCAAAATCAAGTCTATGCTGTACATTCACCAATGTCTGCCTCAGCACCCGCAGCAGTGGAATTGATTCGTTAATGGAGGCAGACTCCCACTCATTGCCTGTGTGGCATGTTCAAAAGGCCTCAAGATTCTTATTACAGAGTCCATGAGGTGCCACTGTTCGGTCGTCATAGACATGGAGATCCCGGAACTGTCATGGCTAGTGTGCATGACAAGATATTCTGAGATGGCTTTGTACTGTTCATACAACCTCTCTGCCATGTATAAAGTGAAGTTCCATGGGTGACAACTTCCAGTTTCAAGTGGCTCTGCGAGAGGCTGTTTCAGATATGCAACTGCCAAAGCTGGTCATGGGCATTTGCAGAGCATGAAAAGTGAGAACAGATACAGTGTGCAACTGTCAGCATTTCCTTTATATCAGGGTGCTGCACAAGCTCCTGCACCATAAGATTTAAACAGTGGGCCATACATGGAACCTGAAAAAAGCCACCATATGTGATGCATTTCACCACATTTGACCCATTGTCACTTGCTATGAACCCATCTCTCAGGGACTTGTCAGTTTCTGTCAGTACCATGTCCAACATGTTTTCACCAGTGTGTGAACAGGTCACATTATGCATAACAATCATTGCATGTTGTAGAATGCCTGGAAGATTTGACACTCCACCTTACTACACTAATTATTCACACTACCAACAGCACAAACAACCCCCGGCACCTGCACCCAGTGTACAGTTATACACAAATATGAACTCAATCAATCAACCAATCAATCAAAATCTTTATTTATCCAGGCGGGCACCATTGAGTAATGCTCATTTGCAAGGTGGACCTGGTCATGAATACATCAAAGTACAGTACAGAAGCAGGTATACAAAAAGCAATAATATACAAGGAAGAAAAAGTGTATACAGTACAGTACAAGGCTTAAATAAAGAAATAAAAAAAACAGCATTATTTTACAATTGAAGAAGTCAGCAGATGTACAATCAACCATAGGCATACAGGGTTATAGCAGAGATCTTTGAGGCAGCCGGCAACTACACATATAGGGGAAAGAGGCCATGTATGGGGTGGCAGGTTAGAGAGGTAAAGAAGAGGAGGGATATATTACTGATGACTGGGGAAAAAATTGGGCAAAAACCACAGAAAGTGTTGATGGCTGTCGTGTACTTGTTTATTATGAAAATGACAGAGGAGGGGTAGATAATTGGGACACTACTATGGATAGGGTGGGACTTTAGCCAGGCTGAAGTGGACAGGGATGGGTGGGTGCAGCAGGAAGAGTTACTAGGGAAAGAGTGAGAGCCAGGGGTAGAAACATGGTGAGCGTCAGGATGGAATGGGGGAGTTGTGGAATTAGTGGGCTAGTGGTGAGGAAAACATTTGCAAGGTGCTTTTATGTAGCGAGCTTAGAGTGTCTTGAAGATATTCAGGCTAACAGGGCAGCTCAGCTTCAAGTTCCTTTGTAAACCGTTCCACAATGTGGGTAAAGAGAAGCTTAAAGCAGCTTTGCCGAAATGAGTTTTGACCCTTGGAACATGGAGGGCAATTAGGGAATAGCTCCTTAGAGCGTAGGTGCCTAACACACTCCGGTGAATACAATCTGAGACATATGAGGGGAGCTTGCTGGTCACTACTCTGAAGGCCCATAGGGCGGCTTTTATATTCCTTCTATAATGAAGGGAAGTCCAGCCTAACAATGAGTACAGGGAGCAGTGGTGTGTGGAAAGTGGAAGGCCACAAATGAACCTGATAGCTCTGTGGTAGAGGGTGTCCAACTTAGCCAGTGCAGAGGCAGTGCAGTGGCTGTAGACCAGGTCCACGTAATCTATTAAAGATAGGAAGGTAGCTTGAACCACTTGAATCTTGGCCTCCTTTGTGAGCAGGTGGTTAATTTTGTAGAATAGTCCTAATCTTTGCCTTAGTTTCTTCTGTAGTTCTTCGAGACGGTCGGCAAAGGAAAGTTTATGATCGAGCCAAACTCCTAGATATTTGAATTTAGCTACATACTCTAGTGTTTCTCCAAGAACAGTGGTAATTTGTAGGATAGGCCCCCCCCAGCAGGAATTGCCGCATGCAAGGAGGGGGAGAAGAGCAAGGCTTTTGTCTTTTTCGCGTTGATCAAAAGCTTTTTGTTTATGAACTGGTATTGTAGAAGGTTAAATTCAGCTTGGATGTCTTCACAGGCTGCTTCCAGCATGGGATAACTCAAGTACAGTACAGTGTTGTCCATGAATAAGTTGATGTTGGCTTTTTTGATGGGGTCATTGATGTTATTAATGTAGACTGCAAAGAGGAGGGGACCAAGGGTAGAGCCCTGGGGAATGCCCCTCAGCATAGGTTTTAATGGAGAAAGATCACCTTCAGCTTTAACCTGCTGATTCCATTCTCCGAGGTAGTCTGCAAACCAGCACATAGATTTATGGTCCAGGCCTAAGGTGTTTAGGGAGGAAAGAAGCAGTCTGTAATTGACTGTATCGAATGCCTTACTAAGATCCAAGAAAACGGCACAGACATGCTTCTTGTTGTCAAGGTCTAGGAGCCAATCATTGGTCACCTTAGCTAGGGCTGTTATGATGCTGTGTTTTGCTCTGAATCCAGACTGAACCGGGTTTAATAGGCTTCTGGATTCTAAGTATACCCCTTGCTGGCCACACACTAATTTTTCTAGTAATTTAGACAGGATGGGGAGGAGGGAGATTAGTCTGTAACTATTTAGACTGCAGGGGTCACCTGCTTTTAATAGAGGGATGACATGGGCTATTTTCCATTGAGGGGGGAGGCTACCCTGGGAGAGTGACATGTTGAATAGGTGAGCAATTGGCACTGCAAGCACATGGTAGGCACATTTAAGATAGTATGGCTCTATGAAGTCGGAGCCTGCTCCCTTCCTGGTGTCCAGTTGCAGCAGTAGGTCTGCCACCTCTTTTAGAGAGACAGGCAGGAGAGAGAAGGCCTCCTCGGTAGAGGGGGACTCGTGGGTTGGTGGGCCCTGAGCTGTGCAGAGGTCATTGGCAGGGGAAGTATCAAATGCTAGCCCTGCCATTGCAAAATGGTTATTGAGGGCTTCCAATATCTCCGATCGGTTAGAGATAACGCTGCCACTGGACTTAACTTTTGCTGGAATGCAATTACCAGGTGCATGTCCAGACATGTATTTTAGTGTTTTCCAGAGCTTTGAAGGATTTCTTGAGGCAGAGGCTAGCTCCGTACGATAGTAGGTGGCCTTGGCTGCTCTGATCAACTTGGTGCACTTGTTACGTTCTCTCTTAAAAAGACACCAATCTGAGTCATTCTTGCTTCTTCAGGCTTTTTCCATAAAGTATCCCTTTCTAACAGGGAAGCTTTGAGCTCAGGTGAGAAACCAATGGCAGGTGCTGCTCCTGACCTGCACCTTAACCAAGGGTGCATGCTTATTTAAAGCCTCACTTACAATATCTTAAAAAACAGTATATGCCCTGTTACCCGTTTTGGCTAGGAAGAATTCCTGCCATCGCGGTGAATGTTTCAAGTCATGGACGTATGCAACAAATCGAAGTTGCGTTTGCACCTCTTGATAGAGAACTTTGCCACAAACTGTGGGTTGTGCATGGATCTAATGGAGGTGATTATACAATGATCGCTAATGTCTGAAAAAATGTTCTGACACGAGAGAACAGATGTGGCTTGCTAACCAAAATGACATCTAAGAGGGAGCTGTTGTTAAGGTTCTTTTTATTTGGGCGAGTAGGCTCACCAATGAGTTGCACCAGCCCTACAGTGTCACAAAAGGATTTCAAGGGAGCTGATGCACTTGATAGCCAATCATAGTTCAGGTTGCCAAGAATAATGGTTTCCAAGGAACTGAGCCCCAGTACGGAACTGAGGTGAGACAGGAGATGAGGCCCAGCAGAAGGGGGTTTGTAGCAGCCTATTACACAGAGTGCACTGGAAGGAGAAAGTTCGATCTTTAGGGTCAAGCACTTGAATTCTTTGGGGGAGGATGATGCATCTATGCATGCGGCTGAGTATTTGTCCCTTACATGAATTGCCACCCCACCTCCTCTTGATTGCCTATCCGCTTGGAAGAGTAAATAATTTGGGATATTGATTTCATTGTCTGGCGTGGCTGGCCTAAGCCAGGTCTCAGTGATCACTAGGACATCAGGTAGGGTGTGGCTCACCCAAGCCTGGATAAGGGTGAACTTTTTCAGCAAACTACAGGCATTAAGATGCATAAAAGACATTCCTTTGATACCTGCCAGGTCTAATGGAGAAGCAAGGGTGTCTAATGGTCCTGGGTTGAGTTCGACATTGCCTGAGCACAATAGTAAAAGAAGCAGGATTCTTTTTAAGGCAGCAAACTGTAATTTGTAAACACTATTTTTTGGGCGATAGGGGAGGCGGTGTTGATGAGTAGGCCTGTACCCACTCCTGGTGTTATACTGGCCTAGTGTTGCAGCCACTAGTGTCATGGCAGGAATTTGCCATGAGTAGGAAGTCTCGAGTCTGGATGGAGGGGGGGGTAATCTGCAGAGGCAGCTCGGGAGATGTCCCACTCCCCGGCAGAGACAGCTGAGAAGCCCAATAGTCCAGAATGGCTACCTAAAAGGAGCTGTTGGACGCAGAACAGGGAGAAGCACAAGGGTCATTCCATTTTAGGGAGAGATGAGGGTTCTGAAGAATTGAGCTGAGCACTAGTAAAGCTAGTGACACACCGAGGAACCAGCTGTAACTTCCCATGGTAGATCTAAACGCCACAACAGCCAGCAGTAAAAGTCACTAGAAGCCTAGACCAATCAGTGATCAGGTGTCATAAGTTCAAAATCCTTTTGTTGGCTGAGAGGCGGTTTTGGCACTGAACGTACCTGTGGAGCAACTCTTTGCAGCTGAGCCAGTGAGGTGGTTCAAGGCTGGAATCCGGTGTGGCAAGATTGGTCTGTAGCTTTCATTTCTGTTTCTGGCCCTGCTCCACCAGTACAGAATGGGAGTGCGGGCAGGCGTTCAAGTCTTGCAGCCTTAGTAGATGAGCATGGTTCAGCCTGAGAAACAGGCAGAAAAGCCCTGGGGTTGGTCCTCAGAAAGAAAGGTATCCAGGTCCACTAGAGCAGAAGAGGAAGTAGAAAATATAATGTGTTTTCTCTTTAACAGAAAAGACAGTTGTTGTAGCCCTCTAGTGGCTATGTAGTATAATTTGCAAATGAGAAAGTAGACAATTTCAAAAAAAAAAAAATAGACACTTGAATTTTGCTTAGTTGCAGCTAAATCTATATGTGAAAAGCACCAGGTGGCAGAAGCAGGGGAAAAAACTCCTGGCCAATTGGAGCGGGTTTTCTGGAAGTGCCGTGTTCCGATTGGCTGCGCTGTCGCCGTACCTTCCAAGGAGCTGCAGGCAGGTGTCCTGGTCTTAGTCGGTGGCTGGCTGGGTGCCGACTGACCGTGGGGTAGCTGAAGCAGCCCTGATCAAGGTCAGGCAGCTGGAGAAAAGAAAAATAGCAGGGGTTAAATAGCGAAAAGGCAGGACAGGTTTAGACTGAGCAATTTAGCAAGACAAAGGAGAGTGAGACTTTTAGGTGCCAAGGCAGAGTGCTTGGATGGGGGGGGTGCAGTAGCAAGAAAATAACAGAAGAGCTGTAAGCACTTTAAAAACAGTGGTAGAAGTTTACAATCCAGCTAACACAGTTGAAATCCTTCTATTAGACACTTGAATTTTGCTTAGTTGCAGCTAAATCTATTTGTGAAAAGCGCCAGGTGGCAGAAGCACCCCGCTGTTTTGCCACTTGTCCACATATCCATACTTAAATGGATGAAAGGAGAGGAGGAATGTTGAAGGACATGTCTTACTGAGTCGGACATAGTATGGTACAACTCAGGGACAGCATGGGTTGAAAAGTATGTCCTGGATGGGACTGTGCATTTTGAACAGGCACATGCAGCAAACCGCAGGAACCCAGCATTCTCCACAAAGGAGAAGGGCAAAAGATCAATTGCAAGCATTTCAGCTACAGCAGCATTAAGTGCACGTCACACTGTATGATTGGGTGGGTACTACAGCTTATGCACAAAAACACTCAGTAATGAGGGCTGACTTAAACATTTTACACGGGGTGTGATAAATGGTTCTGTTCTGCGAATGGCAGGGGGTGGAGTGTGGACGTGTGATGAAGACAGTTGGACAGGTGAATGACAAACCCAGAAATGCAGTTATTTTCCCAGATTTACCAACAGGGGTTGATGTACCACTTGCACTAGACATACTGCATTGACCACCACCACCACCAAAACTGCTACTCTCACCACCACTGGACAAGACTTCAAAATCATTATGCTCCTCCACCTCACCGTGCATGTAGTAATCCTCTGCTGTTATTTCATCACTACTGCACCCATTTAATTGTCTACTTGATGCTACAGTCATGGAAGGGGATAACATGCTCATTATGGTTGATGATAAGGGTGAACGTCCCACTGTGGTACACTTACTAGCTGCCATCTTCTGCTGCGTCCACAATGCCATGTGCCTATTCTTAAGATGTTTATGCTGTCCTCCTGTGTCCAGATGGCTCCTCTTTTTTAACTCGACTCACACACACCTGGCAAACCTGGCAGATTGCAACTGACTCATCATTTGCATCTTCCACAAAAAAAATCCCAAACATGGGGTTTTGATGCTTTAATTTTAACATGCTTCCCCTGATGCTGCTTATTGGACTCTGTTTTTTTAAGCCATGAAGTGGGGAGTGTGCTACATGATTTTTCAGGCAGGACACACTTGTACTGCAACTGATCACCACAACTACCTATCATTATTACTGGGTCATCATCATTAACTGAAACTGGTAAATCACAACTTTTTACGGGAGGGGGGAAAATGCAAACAGACCCAGACACAACCACCTTGAGTTTCTTTTTCTTCGGTTCCCAACAGGGGTCACTGACATCATCATCATCATATTCATCATCATCATCATCCACATCTTCTGCTTGGATGCTGGCATATGAACTGCATATTGCAACCACAGCAACATCATCATCATCAGCACCACCACCATCACCCAAAATGTTTTCACCGCACTGTGAATCACTGCATGGCAAATGCATGACCTGAACCACAGTGAAAGAAATGTCACTTTGTGTGCTATCATTTACATGATGATCAGAATCCGCATGTTCAGTTCCTGGGATGTTACTGGGGAGTATGATATCATCTACACTGTCACTCACTGCCACTGCTTCACACTCCACTATATTTTCGGATACGGTAAACTGGTTAGAACTGGAACTTGAGGCAGCAATACTCATACCACCACCAGCAACTGCATTAACACCACCAGTTGGGACAACGTCATCTCCTCCAACTATGAGTAAAGCTACTGATTGCACTGTAAAAAACATTGAAGGAGAAATACCTTTCCTCACATCAGCAATGCACTTCTGCAACTGCGTACTACTACCAAGTCCACAGACAATCTTACCACTGGTAGCAGTGCCATTATGAGAAACAGCTTTGCTTGCACATCTCTTTGCAGACATTTGGGGGATCAACAGGAATATTCTAAACAAATTCAGATTTTGGAACATTCACTCTGGGTGGGGGCTGGGGGGTGGCGCTGGATGTGAAGCCAAAAAAAACAACTGTGGCTTCAACAACAGTTACAGATGCAAAGTCACAACAAGTTCAACAACACCTTAACTAACCAATGGTGTTCTCAAGTCACAAACAATCCTATTTGGAAAAGAATACCTTTTGCTGGTGAGGGGGGGGAGTACTGACTGCAGATTATGGCAGTGCAAAACCAAGAAAAGATACCATAATGGCAGTACAAAATCACGCAGCTGCAGTGGATAGCAGGTTCACACTGCTGCACCTGCAATTACACTGTGGCACAATAAAAGGTGTATTATTTGATGTCACGTCACGCACCGCACACACCCTCACACACACACACACACACACACACACAGAATTTGTCTACAAATAATGCATACCAAATTTAAAACTTCAGTAATATACAAGGTTTTTAAACAACCTCAATGCTGCACCAGGTCCCTCCAGACCGCAACACACACAGTCAGCAAAAAAAGTGTCAACAATTACTGAAAATATTACTGTGTGTACAACAACAGTCAGTTATGCAAGAAAAATATAACCAAAAAATAAAGAACTTCCTATTGTTCCAACTTAAATCTACCTGCACCAGATATGTCCCTCCCCAAAGCACACTTCCACTGTCTCTCAGTACACAGACTGAATGTTGTACATTAACATTCAAAATCCACACACAAACAATAAATGCTCTATGATATGAGCACAGGAGGGTTTCCTACAATCGATGAACTAAAGTTTCAGCAAAAAAAGACTCACAAATACTTTTTTAACAGTTTTTAGAAGGTTTGAATCACAGAGAGCTTTCAGAGCAGACCGTATCCTATAGCTTCCTGCACACACTACCCCAAACTGAGGCTATGCAGAAAAATCTAGAGCCCATGTGACCTGAAATCCCATGAATCACTGCAAAATTTGCCTTTGGAGCCTTAAAACAAGGCGAAATTAGGTGAGGTACATTGTTCTCAATGTACTTCACCATAAAATTTGGTGGAGTAGTGGTTTGGGAAGGCGGAGTAATGCAAAGTCTTTGTCTTCAATGGACTTCGCATTACCTATTATGTCGTGAAGTACTCCGCTTCACATTGCAGAGCACTCTGCGAATCCGCCTTCACTCTGTGAATCACTCCGTGGAGTGATTTGATGCCACTTTGCCCATCTCTAGTAGATGACTATGCCCTGAGTCATGACAAGCAGATAAGCAACAAATCATATATATTAAGATAGTACAATAAGTAACACAGAACAGCAATGTATTTGAGAACACTCAGGAGCAGGTAAAAGCCTATCATTTTAGAGATGAGTGAGACCACTCAGGAGGTGGATACAGATGCAACGTTTTAGAGATGGGAGAGAAAGTATGGAGGAGGAGGAAGGGAAGGGGTGATGGGGGTTGCCGTTGGAAAAGACTTTGTCCTTGAAAGCTAGTAGAGGAAAAAGCAGGTGGTGTAAGGAGAGCAGGGGGAGGGGAGGAAGGTTATAAGCAATCACAGACACAGCCGGAGAGGAGTAGCTCTCTAAGTTTGGATTTGAAGGGGCCTACTTTCAATTCTGAGGAGATATCTACATGTAGGTCATTCATCCTGAGGGGAGCCCTATAGTAGAATGCACTTTGCCCCAAGGATGTCCTGCAGTGAGGGACTAGGAGTGGGTCTTCTGTAGAGCTTCTGGTGGATCTAGCTTGTGGGGCATGCTGGATTAGATCACAGAGCCCCATTAGGGAAGAGACCAGCTGAGGTTTTCATGGCTATAAGGCAGGTTTGGTATTTTAGTCACACCTCAAAGTTTAGCCAGTTTGTTAACTTGTAGAGGTCACAAGTGTGGGTCCACCTATCACACCCAGAGACTAGCCATCAAGCTTTGTTCAGCACTACCTTGATACGACTATGAGCAGTGTTATCAGTTGCACCATAGAAAGTAATCCCGTAGTCAGCCAGGGAAAGGACTGAGGATGACACAACCAGGTGAAGGGCTGCAGGAGGCATACACTGTTTGTGTCTGTGCAGCAGGCCAATTCTTGAGTTAATAGACTTGGTTAGAAGATGGATATGATCGTGGTAGGTAAGATCGGAGTCTAGGGTAATACCCATATATTTAAACAATTTTACCAGCTCGAGTGGGGCAGTTTCGTAATTAGGAATGTGAAGAGAAAAGTCTTTTTGTTTGTTTTGGTGATGTGCGAAGATCATATCCTTGTTTTTTTTATAGTTAAGCGTGAGTTTGTGCTCAGTGAACCAGGCTTCTGCTTTGGAGAAGAAGCCCTGTAGGTCAATTTGGAGGGTGAAGGGGTTTGGGTGGCTATTGTAAATAACTTCATCATCCATATAAAGAAGAAGGTGACCTGTACAGGCTGAAGGAAGAAAGTGTGTTCAGGAAGAGACTAAAGAGAAGTGGACCTAAAATGGAACCCTGAGGGACCCCAGAGGGAACAGGCAGGCTGGAGGAGAGAGTAGAGTTAATTTTAACTTGCTAAGACCTTGTACTTCGGTAGTTTTCAAACCAAGAGGTGGATTCCTGTGCAAGCCCAAGGGATGATAGGGTCATGAGGAGGAGGGCATGATTAACTGTATTGAATGTCTTAGTTACGTAAATATAGACTGCCCCAACTAAGTGTCTGAGATAAAGAGCTTTGTGAATAAATGAAGCCTTTTCCAGCAGGGCAGTGGTAGTATTGTGGCCCTTTCTAAAACCATGCTGTTCGTGGGAGAGTAGGTTATATTTTGACAGGTAATCAGTTGGCTGGTCAGCAGCTATTTTTTCAAGGGCCTTAGATAAGGGGGGAAGAATAAAGATTGGGCGATAATTGCCCCAAGAGGTGCGGTCACTGCCCTTATGAATGCGTATAATAACAGCCTGTTTCCAGAGTGTTGGAAACTGGCCTAGGCAGAGGGAAAGGTTCAGGATTTTGGTGAGGGGGAAAGGACAGCGTCAAGGGTGAGGTGAAGGAGCTTAATGTCCAGGGTGTCACCACTATGCCTGGATTTACCTAGCACTCTAGTTAGGTAGGATCGGGTCTCATGGGTGGAGATGATCCTGAAGTGGAAGGATGGTGTTTTGGGAGGAGAGGGGAGGGGAGTGTGCATGCAACCGGGGGGTTGAAAAAGTTGGAGGGAAGCATGCTACTAAGGTCTGAAAAGGTAGAGTTAAAGGCGTTACCTATAATCTTGGGATCCTGTGAGAGGGCACCATTAATGACAAGTTGAGAAGGGGGAGAAGATGATTTACCACTGAGCTCCTTGATGTTGTTCCAGAACTAATGCCCTGAGCCCCACGAGGATGTGAGTGCCTCTTGTTAGTGGTCTGCCTTTATGGAGTTCCCAAGTACATTTATTTCTAGCTTCCTTGTAATGTTGTCTGTCAAGGAGGAGGTCTGGCTGGCCCGGTGGCGCTGAGGGTTGAGGCACTGAATGCCACACCTCACGCCACACCGGCAACTTGGGTTTGGGAATGAACCGGGAGTCACCGGGGATCAGTGGGGGGAAAGAGATCGAGTGTCCAGAGGACTGCTCTTTCTTCCCAGGGAGGTTGGGAGTGCTGCTCGCTCTCCGAGTGACCTCTAGTGGCTGCCAGGGGTGCGCTGATTGAGCAGCACGGTGAGCGCCAGGGGTGGGCGGAGTCACAGCATTACGTTGCCTTGCTAGCTGTGCTCTGGAGGGATGGGAATGGAAAAATAATTAAATTCTCCAACCTGGAGATAGATGAAGGCATCACAGCCTTCACTGCCCACACTCCCAAATCCGGACCATCTCCCCTCTCCACACCGAGTCCACTAGGCACTTTGCCCTTCCAGATAGAGCACCCTGGACTGATGGGGCAGCCCTACCTCCAGAGGGCTCAGACCTGGAGGTGGTGCTTGGTGGCACAGGGAGAGGGAGTGGTCATGGCGGGAAGTAGAGGCGGGTAGCCCATGGTCGCTGGAAGGAGTTCTCCTAGAGTTGGAGAGCAAAAAAAAAAAGGAGGAGGTCTGATTCACAGGCTTTGCACCAGAGGTTATCCCTGTGTTGCATGAGCTCCAGAAGGGCTTGGGTGATCCAGGGTGTAGTGTGGCCTTTAATGGTTTGTTTTGTGACAGGGGCAAAAATGTCACATGCTGTGTTGAACGTGGAGATAAAGTAAGCAAAGGCACTGTTAATGGACTGGGCAGTATCAATAGGGGACCAATCACAATTCAAGAGACAGTCCCTAAATAGGCTAAGGAAACCTTTTTTCAGATGTTGGATATAGATTAGTTTGGGGGGTGGTTTTCATGCCCTGGCAGACCACCGGCAGAGCACAGGAGAATGGTCACTCAGGGCCGTGACCTTCAATATTCGTTGGGGGTGGTTGGTAAGAATTTGGTCCAGGCCAGTTTAATGATTAATTCTCATAGCAGATGGGACGACTTGAATGAGGTTGAAGGCTGCTATGTTGTCCTTAAAGTGGGCTGCTGTGGGCGATAGCCAGTTGACACTGAAGTCACCTAGGGCAAGGAGTTTGCATTTAGGAGGAAAATGAGCTATGTAATTGGTTACTGCACTGAAGGCCAGTTTTTGGTTTCTAGGCAGAATGTAAACTGCCATGATATGAAGTGACTTACCTGAGTTGCCCATTAACAATTTAATTGTGAGTGCCTGAGCACCATGGGAGAGTGGAGCGGATGGGACAAGAATGGCTTGTGGTGTCCCCCTTATAAAAAGAGCACAGTTACCTCCCCTTTTCCCAAGTTTGTCAGTTCTGAATAAGGAGTAGCCTGCGATGTCCACAGTGGAGTCTTGCTGAAGTTTGTTTCCAGATGCGACCTGGGAGCACAAGGAAATTAAGTTACTTGCTCAGGGTCACACAGTATGCAAGTGGGGAGCTGTGTGATTCAAACCTAGGTTTCCAGGTTTGTAGCTCAGAGCCTTAAGTCACTGCGCTGTACTGCCTCCTGTCCTGTTTGATGAAGTCTGACAGGAAAGACACCTTCAGACTCTACCAAAACCCCTGTATAATAACTTTATTATCTATCAATAAATTTAAATTGTTGAAGAATGGCTGTCCCAAATCCTTTCTATGATTTACCTGAAAATATTGACACAGCTGCTGATGCGCCCGCACGAACCATTCAATTGAAGAATCCTTCAGGTGGGAGGGAAGCTTACCATATGGGACAAACTAAGGGAGGGAAATGAAATACAACTGGCTTTCATTCTAGGCCGCTCTGTTAGGAACCAATCTGGGACCTTCTGTTCTGTCTTATTGACCTCATGCCATGCAAAATATTTCGCCTCTTGAAAGGCAAAGTAATATAAGAGGAGATGCGGGAGTTGCAAACCCCCTAATTGTCTCAGTCTACACAGTTTGTCCAGAGCCCATCTAGGATGTTTCTCTAACCACAAAAACTTGGTCCAAATGGCTGCCATTTTCCAAAACTACTGCTTAGGGAGAGGAATATTTAACATCGATATAGGGTACATTAGCCTTAGCAGAGCGACCATCTTTCAAATATTAACTGTACACCACAGAGTAAGTGGGATATGCTGCCATCTCTGCAGGTTTTACACTAATTGCTTAGCCAGTCTCCTTTTGCAGCAACTTAGATTATTCCCAGGTCAGCTGCATGACCGCGTGACACTCCTGGGTCACCTGCATGAAAACAGGTTACTGCCAGATCACCTGCATGACAGAGAGATGCTTTTAGGTCACCTGCATGACAGCTGGATACTCCTGGGTCACGTGCATGGCAGTGGGATGCTTGTGAGTCACCTGCATGACAGTGAGATGCTCCCAGGTCACCTACATAACAGTACAACACTTCTTGGTTGCCTGCATGACAACAGGATAATGCTGGCACCACCTGCATAACAACGAGATAATCCCTGGGTCATCTGCATGGCAGTGGGATATTCCCAGGTCACCTAGATGACAGCAGGTCACTCCCAGGGTCACCTGCATGACCACAGGATAGTGCCAGGTCACTTGCATGAAATCAGGATACTCCCAGGTCACCTTCATGATAGCAGGATGCTCCCGGGGTCACTTGTATGACAGTGGGATACTCCCAGGTCACCTGTATGACAGTGGGATACTCCCAGGTCACCTGTATGACAGTGGGATACCCCCAGGTCACCTGCATAACAGTGGGACTTGCTGCTGCTGCTGGGCTGTCAGGACAGCCAGCTATAGTTTTTATAATCTGAGAAGTACAGTGGCTGTTGGAGGCTCAGGCTAGTCTTCTGGCCCGATTGCTCAGTGAGTGGAGCATCAGTGGATGGTATTGTGAGGACCTGGGTTCAATGCCCAGTTAGATCACAATTTTTCTTTTTCATTACATTTTGTGTTTTAAATGCTTAGCAGTGCCTAATAGTGCCCCAATTGCTAATTGCCATTGCAATCACTCATAGCTTCAGGATTTGTAGTCTGAGACAGAAAGTGTCCAAGACAGACAGTGACTGCAGGTGAGACAGATTGACCACTTGCTCTGACAACACAGCTGGCAGAGCACCAGATTGGTTTTACTTGGGCCAGTGTTCAGTTTCCAGTTGACACACTTCATTTCTTTCTCATTACAATTTAAATGTTGAATGCTTCACATTGGCTAATAGTGCCCCAATAATTATTTACTCTCAATATTTTGTGAACTGACTGCTGTCTTGAATAATATAAGGCAGATTTAGTAATAATTATCTCTGACTAGCTGCCACCTACAGATATGCCCATTGCACATGGAAACATACTCTAACAAGAGCCACTATGGCCTCAAAATAATGGTATTGTGGGCAGTGAGAAATGTGTAAACTAGCAATTTTTGCATTAACCACTGAGCCTCCTAACTGCACTTTCTAATTGTGACACACACACACTGACTAATACATATACACATACAGGTATATGCATATATATTCCAGTGTAACATAGCAGTGCACTACCTGCACACATTTTTACAGATTAAAAAAAAAGATATCAAGAGACCATTTTCTTCTAGTTCAGCTCTGATGGACATCGGGGGGGGGTTGCTGCTAGACACCACATTTAAATTAGCAATGACATGCATAAGGCTGAAACTGATCTCGATAGTGGGAGAATGTAGATTAGCAATTTTTGCACTAACCACTGAGCCACCTACTGTAACTACACTTTCTAATTGTTGTGATACACAGACACACTGATATATATACAGTATATATATGTGTATATATATATATATATATATATATATTTATAAAATGAGTAAACATAAAGACTCCAAATTCAAACTTCTGATTGTATAAAACACATCACATGACCGTGCGTATATCAGAGCACGACTGCACACCTGCACCTTTACCCCCTCCAAAACAATTTTGACATTTTATAAGATAGAGGAACCACTCTGAGGTGTGTAGCCATGCTCTGATATACACATGCCTGTGGCCTCATGCGTACAATGCACACCAAGGTGTGCGTATATCAGAGAGTGACCGCACACCTCTGAGTGGTTTATCTATTACATATATATATATACACATAGACATATATGCATACTGTATATATTGCAGTATAGCATAGCAGTGCACTGTCTACAACACAGAGCATTGCTACACACATACTAACACGCATACACTGCCTTTTATGTCATTTATTTGCTTATACATCTAACCCTAACTTTTATTGTATTTAGGATAAGCACTGTGTTTTGCACTCACTCATTGTACTAATCTACAGCATGACTGGATAACTAAGGTAGTGGACCAGGAAGGTGCAGTGGATGTGGCCTATCTGGACTTCAGAAAAGCCTTCAACACCATCCCCCATAGAAGGCTAACAAACTGCTCAGCAAAGGAGTGGATCCTAAAATTGTTCTGTGGGTGGAGAGCTGGCAAAATGGCAGAAGTCAGAGGGTTGTGGTAAACAGGGAGTACTCTGGAGAGGGAGTGTTGACAGGCAGAATGCCACAGGGGTCGGTGTTGGAGCCAGTCCTCTTCAATGTCTTCACTGGAGACATTGCAGAGGGACTGGAGGGGAAGGTATGCCTCCTCGCAGATGATAGAAAGGTATGCACTTTGGTGGACATGAATGGGGGTGTTGAAAGAATGAGGAAAGAACTTAAAAAACTGGAGAAATGGTCAAAAATGGCAGCTGGGATTCAATGCAAAGAAGTTCGAAATCATGCACATGGGGCACAAGAACCCAGGGGCAAAATACAAACTAGGTGGAGAGGTACTGTCAGTCAGAAAGCAGGAAAGGGATTTTGGAGTTTTCATCTCGGAGGACCTGAGAGAAACTAGGCCATGTAATAAGGCAGATGGAAAGGTTATCCAGTGCTTGGATGTATAGGGAGGGGTATCAGGAGTATAAAGAGGGAGCTCATCTTGCCCCTGTATAAGACATTCATGAGAGATGGCACCTTGAATACTGTGTCCAGTTCTGGGGGCCCCATCTTAGAAAGAACATAGACAGGGTGGAGATGTTGCATTGGAGGGCAATTAAAATAGTGCAGGGCATGCGGGATAAGACCTATGAGGAAAGACAAAAGGAGTTAAATATGTATTCCCTGGAGGAAGGGAGGATGGGGACATGACTGAAACATTCAAATGCAACACTGGTATAAACAGAGTACAGGAAGGAAGAATCTTCCAAAGTAGAAGCACCTCTAAGTCACAGGGGGGAACAAAAATAAAGTTAGAGCAGGGATGGCTCAGTAGAAACATGAGAAAATATTTTTCATGGAGAGTGTGGTGGATGCTTGCAATACCCTACCAGAGGGGGTGGTATGGGACTAAAATGGTTCACTGAATTTAAGAAGAGTGAAGTGAACTAAGTTAACTGTCTGTATTGAATTTTTTTTTTCATGTTTAAAGAGTGGTATGATGAACTACACATTTTTCTTTTGTGATAGCATATAGCATAGTAACACAGTGGCATCCTAGCAAATTTGGGTAAGGTAATTATTTGTATTTGTGTCTGGTGAAGGTTTTGATATAGCATTTAAAAAATGAACTCATTTTGTAGGCAATTGTGTGGCCATTAGCAAGTTTTAATAACATGTTTTAGTGATTTTGCAGAGTCCATAGTGATATTTAGGAGCATAATTTAATTTATGTTTATGCACACAGATTTTTTTGAAAAATGTTTAAAGAAAGCAGATGACGAAGTGCATACTTCCTTATCTTCAAAAGAGTAGACATTCCAGAAGTGGTCGAGAAAATGAGGAGGGACCTGGGAAAGCTGGAAAAATGGCCCACGGTGTAGTAATTGAAATTTAATGCAAAGAAATGCAAACTCATGCACCTGGGGCACAGAAACCTTTCAGAGAGTTATAGAATGAGGGGAGAGTTGCTGACGGTTACCAGGGAAGAAAGGAATTTAGGGATAATAATCTCAGATGACCTAATGGTGGCTAAACATTGTAGCAAGGCTGTGGGAAGGGCCAGTGGTATGTTGGGGTGCACAGAAAGAAGTATCACTAGCAGGAGAAGGGAGGTGGTGATGCCAGTGTACAAAACACTGGTGAGGCTTCATCTGTGGAATGGTGTACAGTTCTGGAGGTTGCATCTTCGTAAGGACATAGACAGGGTGCAGGCAGTTCAGAGAAGGGCAACTAAGCTGGTGCAGGGCTTGCACCAGAAGACATATGAGGAGAGATTAAAGATACATCAATATGTATACACTGGAAGAGAGGAGGGAGCAGGGAGATATGATAGAAACCTTCAAGTAACTTAAGGGTATAAACAAAGTGCAAGTGGGCAACATCTTTCTTTATAGGAGGTGCACAAGGACAAGGAGACACAATATGAGATTGGAAGGGGGCAGGATTAAGGGGAAAAGAAAGAGTGGTCAATGCATGGAATAGCGTACCCCAGAAAGTGATGGGAGCCAGCACAGTTGGGGGGGGATTCAAACATGCATGGGATAGGCATAAAGATAACCTTAGAGATGAGAAGGAAAGGCTAAAGCCAGTGACTGAGTAGGGTCAGTGGCAACTGATGCAGGCAGGAAATACAGGCAGACTGGATGGGTTTAGCGGTCCTTATCTGCCATCAGTTACTATGTTATGTGTGTATACAGTGTGGCACTATTAAAGATCAGCTGACACATTCAGGACAACTTTAACAAACCATAATATTTAGACACAGTTCAACTTGTGTTTCACACAGTTCTGTATTCCTCTTCCCCATTATTTATTACTGATGTCACTTGCATTAAAACAAAATATTTGTTCCTGAGGAGTTCATCTATTTCTGTTGCTTTCTCCCTACCTAAGGCTATAATGCACTACTGACATCAGAGTCACTCTCATGGCAACACACTGTGATGTCACAACAGAGGATTATGACTTGAAGCACGGAGTAAGCTATAGAGGCACATGAACTCTAATGGAACTCAAAGGGTTAACGATCATGTAGTCATGTAAATTTATTCGGTAACAAATACCAGGGAAGAGAAATATATAGAATATACATGGAATGCAAGCTGAATTGTGCCTAATTATTATGTTTCTCAAAGTTTTCTTTGAGGCGTTAGTAGCTCGTTAAGGTAATATGAAGATTATTCCACTCCATATTACAATTGCGGCTAGCAGTATAGCCTAGAGGTTAATGAGCTATGAATGAGCTTGGTACATCCAGCAGACCTGGGTTTGATTTCTACAGCCTCCACTTGAATATTGCGTAACTATGAGCAAGTCACTTAACCATCCCAATGCTCTCAGGTTGCTTCTGAAAACAAGCACTTGCGCCTAGTGGGCCTTACCAAGTTATCAAAAGAATAAAAAAAATGATTAAATTATTTTCTGAGGTATGTTAGCAGTGAAAAACTGTGTACAAATTTTATGATTATCATGTCAATTTCAGCCAGTTCCCTGATGAAGCAGTCTTTATGATCTCGAAATGTTGCATGGTTTGGAATAAAGAATATTGGCTGATGAAACATAAAACAATACACTTCATGTGAGAGTAGGTCTCTGGTCTGATTTCTCAGTTATGATTTACTTTCTGTCTGGCCTGTCTAAGGCCTTTTAACATAGCAACTGAATTCTGAAACCAGTTTACTCACCCTCAATTACCCTTTATGCCTGGGAAAACCTAAGAGACTTGACATGTTTATGAGCCTATGAACCTTTTTTTTTTAAGAGAATTCTAGCCAGATTGAAGCTTAGGCAGACAAAATAGTGCTTTGAAACTCTCCTCAGCAGACTGCTACAATTATTAGCATACTGATAACACAAAATCTCTAATATTATCTAGTCCTATGGACACTGGAGGGCTCCCATTTTCTACTGAAATAGCAAAATGTCTGCAGGGCTCTGCCCACTGCAGCCATAAGAAAGGTCACTCTTAACAGCCATGTGGTGGTGTCTTAGGCCAATAGAGTAAAGAAAATGGAGAACTGCATAGCACAGACAGAAATGTTATGATGCAAAAGATAAACAGTAACAAACAGGTCTGTTTTATTGATGAATACACTTAATGGCAGTCACATCTCAAATGTGCAGTACTGATGCTTCTAATAACTCAGTCAGCAAAATATGTTGAGTTATTGCAGGTGACTGTACTGCACATGTGAGCTGAAGCTGTTCTTGTAAGTGTATTCATCAATTTAGTATACCAATTTTTTAGCTGCATGTCTCTTGCAACATTTTTGCTGAGTGGGTGTGAGTGCTGGGCCATTCTCTTTTTTCCCTGTTTAGAAGAGCTTTCCATGTGCTTACACACAATTAGGGGCATGACCTTCCACTTTAATAAATGTTGGTCAGTTTGCAGCCTACCATGAGGCTGTGCATCACCAATCCAGTCCATCATTATCTGTCTAGATCATCAGGTACTATAATTAAAACAATGCAATGTGCATATTAATAACATTTACTTGAATTGTAGTAATCAATCCTGTCTATGGGCTTGATGCGCAAAAGTTGCAGGGATATGTTAAGAACAATCCATGCCCCAGGATCACATGGGGATGGGTGCCATCCTCAGCCCTGTCCTCCTGCACCCTGCAGGCATGGATCCCAATGCTGGGGGCTCTGGGCAGTACAGGGAATGCCATTGCCAAGATTGCCAGGCATCCAGTCAGATGCCCAGGTTGGCAGTTCAGTGGATCCCCTGCTCTGTTGCCATATCCCCTGCAGGCAGTTCAGTTGTTACTTTGTGGTCACCAACTGGGGATGGTGACACCCCCAGCCCCATATCTATATTCCTCAGGCTGGGGGCTGGTGGAGCATGGGGCATTTTGGTTCAGCATGTATGTGGAGAACTAGTGGAGAGGGGTGTATAGGTGCTATGACAGCCCTAGGGCTGAATAGTGGCTGCCCTGTCTGCCAGCCATGTGTGCTGCTCCAGCAGTGCTATGTATTGAGTGAGTGTCAGCTCCCAATCTCGCCTGATGTGGAGCTGTCCACATGGTCAGGCATCAGGCATGGAGAGGGTGCATAGTCAGGCAATGGATGTTGTGGAGTTCCCCCAAGGTGTGCATTCTACACATAGGGGCACTTTGGGGCTTTCTAAAGCCCTCCACAGGTGTTGAGTGGCTTGACATCCTTTGTGGATTGAGCTCTAAATGGTGTAAGTATATAAAAAAGCAATATTATTAATAAGTATACATTGACTCGAAAGAATGTTTGCTTCTGATTGGTTAGACTGGGACTGGACCCATGATGTTATCCCAGTACAATATCACTGGTCTAAACCCAGCACTCAGATGACTGCATGACCCTTTAGTGGAATCACTCCACGCTCTCCGCTGCACTGACCCCTGCTCGGCAGCTCACTTTAGAGATTACCAATTGCAGTCAATCTTCCCTGGCTCTTTCATTATGAAATAGAACAAAATAAAACCCATCCCACCAAGTTACAGTCCGCTCTCCTGGAACTCGGGGTCTGATTCCAAGACACATGTTACAACTTGCAGGTGTAAGTGAGTTGCCACATGTGCCACTACACCAGGGACCCTGCACCCTATTCCAGAACAGGCAGGGTCCCCAGCAGTTACACCTTGTGACTTGTGGCAACCACAGGGCTGCGCCACGGGAACGGTGCACCCAACATGGGTGCCACAAGCCACAGACCACAGGGCGCAAGCGGTGCAAGGCATGGCCCCCAGATCCCCACAGTCCAACACCATGGCACTGCCCAACAGGGCTGGAGAGGGGCAAGGGGACCACAGGACCACCCTAAGGTGCCTAGCATGTGGGGGGATGGGAACTGCCCTGTGGGGGCATTGCATGGGGATGGGGCAAGGGGGTACCAGTGGCCCACAGAGGGCTGATCTGCCATGGGGGGTGTGGTGGACACCCATTAGGGACCATGGGGGGTCAGCTGGAGGGGCATCAGGCTCGGTGGTGATTCCCCAGTTGATGTAGGTATGGTTAGACTAGCTAGTAGCTGGTCTAACTGTACTGACGCCATGGTCTGCCAGGTCCCACTTGGAATCATGATTTGCGATTCTGCCAGCTGCCCTCTTAGAATGCTGGCATAATAGATGCCGGAATCCCCCTTGCACCTTATTGCAAGGGGTTGCGGGCACTGTGGGCAGCATAACCTGCCTGCACCATGTTGCAGGCCACCTCTTAGAACTGCGATGGGCATATAGCATGTTGCAAACTGCAATTTGTGCAATATGGTTTGGTGCAAGTTGCCTTGCAACAGGCATATCCCCTTTCAGAATCGGGCCCCCTGTATTTTTCTTTCTTTTTCTTTCTCAAAATGGAGCAGGTTCATTAAACCACAGAAACAGAAACTGCTGACAGTATAATTAGGAGATCAGCTTTTTACTTCCAGGCTACCTGCCACAAACACTTGAAAAAAAATAACGAAGCCATGCTCACTTCATTAAAGTTATGTAGAGTTCACCCACCTTCCCAAATAGAAACCAGAATGTTTTTTTCCATATTTAAACAAACCACTGACTTTTCAAGACTATAAAGCACTCAACCGCACATCCTCTGCTACCCAACTAGTCTCAACCCAACGGCGCTGCTGAGCACCTTCACACTTCTGTGATATTCTCCCAGTACAAATGAGAAAAGGCAGAAACTGTACCGGGAGAACCTAAAAAATAAAATATTGCAAAATAAAGTGATCCACTGCTCGCACATTATCATGTGCACGCAAAGAGGGAAGCAGTGTCGGCTTGAAGTAAAAAGCGTACTGAAGTAAAAAAATTGCCAGCTAAGTATATTAAGTCCTTTTGTGAAAAAAATAAAACAAAATCAAAGCATAGCAAGATCACTTTCCATAACAGAATGGAGGAGTGCCAAGAAAAACAAGGAAACAGAGACCAACAATGGCAGACAGCTGGGGGTAGATACAGAGAAAGACAGAGCTAGATACAACACAGCCAGCACACAATAAACAGCACCACCTGCTGCAGAAGCAGAAAACAGAACTATGTTTTACTTTAGCACCATTCCATGCTAATAAATCCAGTAAAAAAAATAAATTTAAAACTGTATTCATATTAATTGTTTATTATAAATTTAAGGAGCCATTGTATAATAGCAATAATGCACTCCAGAGTGTGTGTTGTACTAGGATAAAGTCACTTCTGGGCATGTGGACTCATGCTCAACCACCCCAGGCCTGACGTTATCCCAGCACAATACACACCCTGTCATGCATTGTTACTTAATTAATACATTATGTGAGTTTTCAGAAGACAGGGGGGAGGAACATTGCCATGGTTCTACTGCTCACCATTAATCTGATTAAGTGTAATGACCTTACCATAACAGACCATTTATATAGTAGCTCATCACACCTGTTCATTTATTGGCCCTACTCTTTGGAATTCTTTACCCTTGTGTGTCAATCAACTAATGTAATAACTTTCCATTGTACTCTCAAAAATTATTTCTCACCCCCCACAACTGCTAATGTTTCACACTCAATGTGCTTTTTCAATGTGCCTTGAAAAAGTGCACGGATTGAACATGAAACATCTGTGGTTGTGGGTGGCTGAGTGCTGCAATCTATATTTTATTGAAAAAGTTTAATTTTAACCCAGTGCCAAGGTTTTGGTTATAATTACCAGCAACTGAGAGGCCTGTTTTTTTCTAGCACGTGCAGAGAATGATTGTTTTTTAGGGCTGTGGGCAGAGCTGACAGCAGTTTTGGGATCACTCAGTAGCTCTAAAAATGGCCGATCATGGAACCTTCTTTTGGACTTTTGGAAGTATTCTTCCAAAAGTCCAATGGAGCTTAAAACCCTCCACCACGGTCAGCCTCTATGGAATAACAGCTGCACTATTTCAGCTGTTACTTCCACATTCTGTGGCTTGAACTGCACATGCTCGACTCTCACACTTGCACAGTTCTGCTGGCATCATCATGTTGTGAATGGAAAATGCCATTCACCACAACTACGCATGCGCGAGTGCCATGCATTTGCAGTTGTGTTGCTGCCTGCACCAGAAAACAAAGTAAAAGAAACCTTCTGCAGCCTCCCACTGTTGCTGTCTTCCCCGCTCCCTCTGTTCCTGCCTCCATGCTGACATTGGGGTCCCCAATCCCCGTGTCAGCATTATGTGGCATCCCCAACTCATGTGGCACACTGGGAGCCCACCTCAGTGTCCCCAAATATGTATCATTATCCCACCACCAACATCAGGGTTCCCAATCCCTGTGTTGGCATTATGTACACCCCTCCAACTTATGAAGCACACTAGAAGCCCACCCCAGTGTGCCATTTTTTCCCTTCCCCCACCCCTGTTGACATTGGGCTGCCCAATTTCCATGTTGCCATGATGTACCCACCCCCCCACACTCATGTGGCACACTGGGAGCCCACCCCAATCTACCCAAATGAGTCTTCTTTCTTTTTTTCCTGTGAATAAAGAAAACTGTCTCCTGCCATGTTTTTTGTTTCTGTAAAAAATAAAATGGTCTTTCATGGCCGATCCAGTCCCCTCCCCCATCCCCACCCTCCAAATGAGCATCCACCTCCTGCATCCCCTTCCTCCATACTTACCTCCGGAGGCTGGCACCATCTTCTTCTGTGTACAGGACACATCTGCACTCTTCAAAGCCGAACAGCAAACTGAAGAATCAAAGGTAAGTGTGCTATAATGGCATTCAATGGGGTTTTTAACTTATGTCAATAAATCAGCCATTTTTTGGAATTTTTGCCCCAAATGTTCAACATGGGGTTCATGGGACTTCACCTCATGAAAACTGTCACTGTCATTTTGTTACATGGTCCTGAAAGGTGATTTCGTGGTCACTGTGCAGAATCACCTGTCAGGACTGATTCATGAAATGACAGTGCCAGTGTTCATGAGGTCGAGTCCCAAAAAGTCCATGTTACAAATCTGGTGGAAAGATTCAAAAAAATGACTGTGTTATGAGTGTGCATTGTGCAGTTTCTACACACGCTCCTAACTTCGCCAATTTTTCATATTTTCTCTCCACATTTTCAGCATTGCTATTTTTGCACACCTCCTTCAAAACAGTACAGTTGCCATTGTTCATATCCTGTCCAAAACATGTTTTAGCACCTCTGGCACAGAATAGCATATTCACTGTGTGAATTCAGCTTTCAGGACAAGTGATCAAAATGACACTGGCACTCTTCATCAAGAAGATTCCCAAGAAGGGCATGTTGAAAATTTGGTGCAACATCTCCAAGAAATGGTCAAGTTACACCTGGGTTTTGAATAATTTCTACGCACATGTGTAACTTTGGTCTCTTGGCAGCTCTTCATAGCCCTATCAGCTCTGGCTAGATCTTGTTGAGACTGTTATTAAGAGCCAGCCATTTTCTGCCCACTATTTTTATGATGATTCATAGGCAAACACTGTCACACACTGCTTCAATGTAAGATTATTTTTTTGTCCTTTTCTTGCCACTCTTGGAGATGGAAATCTTGAAGTTACCATGCCTGGGGTGGTAAATGGATTGTGTGATGATACTACATGCTGTTTCAAATATGGTACCTGTAAATAGGCATTTATTTGCCCAGTGTACCCCACCTGGTAAACCAAAACCAAAACAAAATGAAATTTATGATGGTTCCAAATAATCATGACTAAGGGGCAAAGAGGGTACAGTATAATCTTAAATGAATAAAACCCTGGAGCTACTATGACGTGGAATTCTGCTGGTGGAATTTGTGCAGAATGGCAATTCTGCTTCAGAAATGCTACTCGTTATTTCTTTTTTAATTCCACAAAATGCTGAAAAGTATTTCTATATAAACCATGGACTATGTTCCGTGTTTTGTAGAATCCATATTTTATATACACTGCTGAATGCTACTCTGCGGTTTATATAAAACTAATATGAGTTTTTATTAATTCTTCTTTTGAAATTGAGGAATTCCGCTTATGACAGAATCCCATAGAATTATGTGGAATTTCAAAATTCTGCATAGCTCTATGAAATACCTTCAGAAAGAGCAGCATCCAAACCACCAGATTAACTGATTAATAGTGATAGATAGATAGATAGATAGATAGATAGATAGATAGATAGATAGATAGATAGATAGATAGATAGATATAGACAGACAGATGGAGGGAGGGAGGGTGGGATGGATGGATAGATAGAGAGAGAGAGAGAAAGATAGATGGATAGATGGATAGACGGACAGACAGACAGACAGACAGAGAGGCAGATAGATAGATAGATAGATTGATTGATAGAAAGATAGAAAGAAAGAAATAATAAATAAATAATGGGCAAGGGTGGTATACAAGGATATATACCCACTAAGGGGGCTAACTAGGGCTATAAAGCCATAAGCCTGAAGGGCAAGTGGCCTTATTGCCCTAATTAGCCCCTGAGATAGGTGTACTTCTGAGTGTTCCACCCTTAACCGTTTTGTTGAATATATTATATTAGGATGGTTATTGTTATGGAAATAGCATTTGCAATCATGTTATGGTGTCTGAAGGTCTCTTGTAGCAAGGAGGGAATGCTGTGTAGTGAGTACAGGTAGGAGTTTGGGGGATTTCCAGGTTTGGGAGGGTTTGTGTGTTTTTTCCAGGTTCTTTTGTAGCTTAATTCATTTGGCTAGCTTTCTAAAGTCTTTAATTGTGTTATCAGTATTGTCCCATTAATTGTTTGATTAGTGTACATAAATACAGAATAACACATTGGAAGGCATGAATAACGAGAATTTTATGCACACCCAAGCTGTAGGATGCTTAATAAACCCCAAGGGGTTCATCAAAGAATCCCACGCTGAGGGTATGCATGAAATTTAAGTTTTGTGCTGCTCCCTATGTGTTGTTTTATGTAATTGCTGGGTGCTGTCTTTTTAGCAGTTACTATATTAGAAATAAAAGAGTAACAACATGTGTTTCTTTGTTTTATTTTTCTGTTTAGTTTTAGAGGCAAACACTAAAAACCACAATTAGTAGCATAAATAATAGAATTTTGTTTGAAAGCCTGTATTTCATTTATTTTAAAAAAAATCATGTGCAGTCAGGAGCGAGCGTGATACCTGTCAGTATTCGGTCTGAAAACAACAAGAGTCATGTGTAAAACAAAGATGAAAGTAACTAAAATAGCAAGATATCTAGAGAAAACTATTTTTGCTACTGAGTCAAATGTCCAGAAAGTACAGTTTAAATGATTGTTATTCGTAGAAACCTGGTGCCACTCCAAAATATGGTTTTCATAGCAACAATCTAATGAGGAGTGCAGTTCAGAGTTCACTATGGTTATGAGAGGCAGAAAGCTGACATGAAAACATACTGCAATTTCTCCAGTTTTCACTTTTTAGTGGGACAGTAGCTGAATTACTCTATCACTTGGAGAGGAGAGTTCTGATAGAGTAAAAGATACTGGCACAGTATTTTATAGCAGTTTCTTTTTATATTGGTTAAAGATTCATGGCACTTGTGGAGTTTGACATGTGGCTGAGTGAGCGTGAGCTGGTCATTGGTAAAACTGGTGTGTGTTCGCTGTCATAACCTGCGGGTTATAATGATGAATTATAACCAGCTTTTGCAATGGATAAAAACAGTACCCAATTATTATTGCTACCATGGCAGTCTCAAGAAGTGAATTCAGACCGCTTATTAACTGACGCCCATTCATTAGCTTTTATAGTGTATAGGCACCAGTTAAGTGAAGTGTGTCCTTACTTGTCAGATTTTTTTATGTTGGTGTGCTTTCCTTCAGTGTAGCTCTCACCTCTGCAGTCATTTGTCAGGATGCAGAAGTCCGCAAACTATTGGAGATGCGCATGCGCAAATACAAGGTTGTTATGGTATCGATCTGACGTAGTCAAGAGGGGTTAACAACCTCTTGACATCACAACAGTACCATAACACCTTTATAAAGAGTTTGCTTTCTGGTAATAATAAGGGCTCCCCCTACATTATATAGAGAATAATGCATAGATGACTGTGTTATGAATTTTTTTTGCACTCCCGGGGTGTGTGATGACCCATAAACCTCAAAAGCGACGTTCAAGAGGTTTATTAAGTCATCACACTCCGAGGGTATGTAAAAAACTTCATAGACACACAGTTGTCTATGTTTTATTTTTTATAATTACTGGTGCAAGGAGTGCATGTCAGTGTCTGAAGCAGTTCTACACTGTGCTTTGTTCCTTCATGCTTAGACACACACACACACACACTTAATTACTTTCTCCCTCCCTCTGTCTGTCTGCAGTATGGAGACTGTTTTTTTTTTTTTTCTTTCAGACTCATAGTGGAGCCCCTTAGTAACGGCTGGTTCCTGGTTCCTCATTGCAGTCGGTGTCTCTTGAAGCCGATGAACACCGGCATCTGAAATTGAAATGCACGTTCAGTCAGATAAATAGTGAAAAAAATGTGAAGAAATAAATATGTAAAAAATTAATAAGTGAGCAGTGTGACTTCCTCTCTTGTTAAACTACAACCTCAGTTATGGAGCCACTATGTTTCTGGATCTGTATAGTCAGCCCACACATCAATTATCAGCCAATGAGGTAGAGCACTTCAAATGAGTGACAGTAAATGGCATAATAACCTGTTCTATGGGTCATTACAGCATTTGAAACACAGCTCTAGTCTGTGTAATAAAGGGGACAACCAATAATTATCTGTTTATAAGGAACTGGGACAGTCCTTGATCCCTGTAAGAGTGTCTTGCCATGCATTCTTAAGGTGGTAGAATCATAACCCAAAGGTGAAGGTTTTAGTAGCTTATAGACACTGGAGGTGTCACTCCAGTGGCACCATGCCTCCCCCCCTGAGGAGGCTCATTGAGGTTCATTAGAGTGAAGTACTGGGGATCTGTAGTTTGACCTCATTGTTCAAAATGTCTCAGCATCTATGGTCAATGTTGCTGCGAGATGAATAAACACATTCAGTGAGCACTTATTTTACATTCCAGCAATCTTTTCATACTCTTGGTTGGAGCAAGTGCACAGGCTGTTTCTTCAGTGGATGACATTCCCATAGCATGTACTTCTTGTTATAGATCGTTAAACTATGTTTAATCACATAATAGTTTGAAATTTATAATGCAGTAGCAAGTTTACCACCACATTCTCTACTAGATCCAATGTTTTTATTCTGAAGACAGCAAACATAGAAACATAGATACATACCACATGATAAATAAAATTTATAAATATGATATATAAAAATAACAGTAGTGCAGCAGTCTGAATGTCTTGTTTGACCACAGCTGCTGGTTTAGCTAAATTGACCCCTGTTGGAATTAAGGTTTTACTAGGCCCTGACACTAGCCCAAAGATGTGCTGGCTGGTTCTAATGTCAGTTCACTCTGGAGTTGTCCAATTCTGGTGCTGGCATGCTACTCAGGCAGTTGGAGTGTATTAGGAGTGCAGGCTCGTTTGTGCTGTGTCACTGGCTACCTTCTGTCAGGCTGTTCTGGTGTTGTTACAGACACACTGGATCCCTCACTCACATTCATCTGTTGCCTACACAGCCGGGCTGTTGGTCCTCATTCCAGCACTCTGTCAGCCCAAAGATGTGCACTGGATTACTTGTACCTTGTCCAACTTAAGTTGGAGATGTTAGCAGTTCAATAATATGACTCAAATTGCCCACACAATTTCTTCTCAGCAGATTTTCTGCAGCCTAGCAACCACAAGATGTTAGGTAACCCAGTTACTGTTTCATCATGGTCCATGATGTGGTGAAGACCCTGATGTAAGTGGTCTAGGTCGCTGCACTGTGACTTCATTCCAATATGACCTCATCTGAAGTCACAGTGACTGCAGCATCAGCAGTCACCTCACAGTTCAAGTTCAAGCTCAAGTTTATTGTAAAGGGATAAAATCCATTGAGCAAGCTCATTTGCAAGGAGGTCCCTTATACAACATAATGCAACAAAAGTACAAAATACACAGGATAAGAAAAGAACAAACAAAAGCATACAAGATACAACAGTACTGTACATAGCCTATGACATTAGAGTTATATAACATACAAATAACGGCAAATCACATATCGAGTAAAGGAAGTAAAAAGCAAAAAGAATTAACAATATGTAATACAGTGTAAAAAGGGATAGAAAGACATCTGTTAATGGATGGGGAAACAACACAAAAATGTAAATGCACGATATTGAGTAGGTCAAAATTCTGACAAGTGCAATAGAATAGGATAGGTGGGAATGAGGGGCATATGGTGATATTTAGAAACAATGGCAGGATTTGGTTTCAATTTCGTTTACAATCCTTTTGAATGCTCTTAGCGGTATTAAACATTGGAGCTTTAAAGTAGCTTGGAGCTTGTTCCAAACCGTGGGGAGTACAAAGCTCATGGATGCTCTGCCAAAGTGTGTGCGAAAGTTGAGCACTTTCAAGGTGATATATGCACACTTCCTAAGTGCATATGTACTGTGCAGTCGATTGAGGATGGAGGTGATGTAAGGAAGTAACTTATTTTGGAGCACTTTGTAAATCCAGAGATAGGTGTGAAATAGTCCCCTGGTTGCCACTTGAGGTCCAGTTCACCTCCTTATACAAGGTGCAGAGGTAGGTCCTGGCTGGAGCACTGGCAATAAAGCAGATAGCACGGTGGAAGACAGTGCCTAATTTGCGAAGATTTGTGGATGCACAATTGGCAGATATAATGTCTGCATAGTGTAAGAGTGGCAGGAATGTAGTCTGAACTAATCTAATTGTAGAATCCCTTGAGAATAAGGATTTATTTCTAAAAAAAGAAACCTAGTCTCATTTTTAATTTTTTGACCAAAACAAATGGGAGGAAAAAGAGAGGTGAGAGGCAAGTATGAAACCTAAGTATTCAAACTTTTCCACCACCTCAAGTGTGTCCCCTAAAAGAGTTGTAATGGGGATCAAGTAAGTATTTGTGGTGCTAGCCAACTGTGAGTTTGGCAGATAAAAAAACAACTTTGATTTTATTGGCATTTAGCAATAGTTTAGAAAGTATTGAATTGTGTTGGAGCTTGTTAAAGTCAGATTGCAGGGCAGTACAGGCTTGTTCAAAAGATGGTTTTAATGTATATAGGACAGAGTCATCCATGAAGAGGTGAATTTTAGAGTCAGTTATATCTTTGCTCAAGTTGTCCACGTATATCAAGAACAGCAGGGAACCCAGAATGGAACCTTGCGGCACCCATCTTATTAGGGGAAGTTGTGAGGAGAGGGTTCCATTAATTTTAATTTCTAGTTTTCTATTATCCAGATAGCTGGCAAACCAGCAAACTGCAGAATCCAGCAATCTTATTTCTTTAAGGCTGTCAAGCAATAGGAGATGATCCACAGTATCAAAGGCCTTGCTAAGATCCAAAATGACAGCACCAGTCATCTGCCTGCCATCCACAGCCTCAAGCCAGTCACTAGTGACTTTGGATAAGGACCGGATTGAAATGGGCTCAACAGCTGATGATTTTTGAGCAACCATCCTATAACCAATTGAGAGGTGAATATAGCAACTGTTCTATAGACACCTCACAATTAGCTATAGGACAGTGGATAGTCATTCGTTCATTAGTTACCAGAGGGACACAGGTTGCACCCTCTGCTGTACTTTCCCTGAGGAAAACCACACAAACCTCATAGTTTGTTACAATACATTCAATGTATTTATATATATATATTATGGTAGCACGGTAGTGCTACCATAGTTAGGGTTGAGGAGCCATTTCTATGTTAAACCCCCAAACTTTGCACCTTAATAACTTTGCAACCATTTGATGGATTTGGCTGAAATTGGGAATACATGATCAAGAACCATATGCCTTGGCATCTGCCAAGTTTCGTACTGGTCGAATACACGGCTGCGGAGTTATTAAGCGTGATTTGCGCGCACATTTACGCTTTTTCTGGAATTCTACAGTCGCACATACAGGTCGCACGGTTTGCGTGACCAGCCCAAAATCTTCAGGGAACGTGCGGCTGGGGTCCCCGATGTGCCTTTCAAAGATTTGGTGACAAAATATTAAACGGTTCAAAAGTTATTCAAAAAACAATTTCCCATTATAAGTCAATGGGAAAAGTTAACAAAAAGTTCTACAGTGTCGCAAATGCATTTTTACTTTTGCAAATGGGCCTGTTACTTTCGCAAATCAGCCATTTTGTTTTCAGATGGTGATCATAAAAATGGTTGGCATTTAAATGTGGGACTCTCTAGCAACCTAATTCTTTTTGTATTCACCTAGTCGGACCCTGAGGATGCTTGCCATGTCTTTATTTTGTGGTAAAACACCCCAGAAATATGTTTTTCAAATTTCTGGAAAAAGTACTTTCGCAAATTACTTTCATGCTCATGAAAGTGTCGAACTTTTTTGCGAAAGCTTTCGCAAATTGCGACAGTAGTTTTCTACCTGTGGGAAAGTGACAGCGATTCTTTGGCACTGTGCTGCAAAAGAATGGTTGGGAGTTTTGGGCTGAAATTTGGAGGAAACGCAGCAGACATCTCACAGATGTGCTTTTCAGTGTTGTATTGAAAAAATATTACATGGCAGCAAAGTTACGGCACTCCAAAGTTGACGTTTTTCACATTTTCACATTACAGCGCCCGACGCATCACAGGAATCCTTTGGCTCCCTGCTGCAAAATAATGGTTTGGTCTTTTTTCCTGAAATTTGGAGAGAAGACAGCCAACAGCCCACAGATGTGCCTTTTGGTCATTTGGTGAAAAAATATTACAGGGAGGCAAAGTTATGGTGCTCCAAACTTCTCTTTTTTTCCCATAGGATAACATTATGGCGTTCGCCGCGCCTTTCAGGGCCCGTATCTCGGAAACGGTGCTAAATACGGACTTTTCGTTGGAAAAATGCTAAGTACAAAATTAGCTAGGACAGTTGTAAATAATATGAGTTTTAAATTTTTTTTCTATGTCGTACGGTTCCTGAGATATAACCTATTTAGTATTCCAAGTCCTCATTTTCTGCTTTGATATCCATTATTATGCATATATTCTTTGTACTCACTGTCTTTCTCTATGCAGCTTTTGTGGAAAACCAGCCTGTGCGCTTACATTACTGTTACTGTTGCCCTTTCTTCTTGCGGTCCCGTACCCGTTTCACTTACTGTTGACGTCTGCGCCACCATGTGCGTTATCCTTGGCGTTTTCATTTTTGGTTGTGTTTCTGTTATTTTTTGCCATTTGTGTCTACAGTACTGTTTCTCTTTCTGTTTTAGTTTGCGTCACCATGCCCATTGAAATTTCCGTTTGCAGGCACCATGTTACTATGTGACAACACATCACGTGGCAGACCGTTCCCGTCTACGCTACCGTGTGCGTTACCCTTTCTGTTCTCATTTGCACTTGCATTACCATGTGCACCACTGTTAGCGCTTCTGTTTGCGCTGCTGTTCCTGTTACTATGCCTCAAGACATCATGTGGCTGGGCGCTTCCGCCGCTGCATTACATTCACTATTTCTCATTATCATTCTCAAAAAGAAGGGAAATTAGAGGCAAAACTCTGTTTAATGCATTAGCTAGGGTTGTTCACAGCGACAAAAGTGAGAATTAGCTGTTAGGGTTGAAAACCCCTCTTGGACCCCTCTACCCACCCAACCGGCATTGGGTGTGCATTAGGTCATCGGTCCTAACTCTCACCCCATTCTCCTATACTTTGCTGCTTTACATATGTGATGGGGTGAGAGTTGAGGCTGACGACCCAATGCATACCCCAATGCCAGTTGGGGGTGGGCAGGGGACCAAGGGGGTTTTCAACCCTAACAGCGAATTTCCTCACTTTTGTCGCTGTGGAACAACCCTAGCTAATGCATTAAATAGAGTTTTTGCCTCTAATATATATATATATATATATATATATATATATATATATATATATATATATATATATATTATGGTAGCACGGTAGTGCTACCATAGTTAGGGTTGAGGTGCCATTTCTATGTTAAACCCCAAAACTTTGCACCTTAATAACATTGCAACCATTTCATGGATTTGCCTGAAACTTGGAATATATGATCAAGAACCATAGGCCTTGGGATCTGCCAAGTTTCTTACCAGTCAGATATACGGCTGTGGAGTTATTAAATGTGATCTGTGCGCACGTTTACGCTTTTTCTGGAATTCTATGGTTGCGCCTACAGGTCATACGGTTTGCGTGACTGGCTCAAAATCTTCAGAAAACGTGTGGCTGGGGTCCCCGATGTGCCTTTTGAAGATTTGGTGAAAAAATATTAAACGGTTCAAAAGTTATTCAAAAAACAGTTTCCCATTATAAGTCAATGGGAAAAGTTAACAAAAAGTTTGAGTGTCGCAAATGCATTTTTACTTTTGCAAATGGGCCTGTTATTTTCGCAAATCTGCCATTTTGTTTTCAGTTGGTGATCAGAAAAATGGTTGGCATTTAAATTTGAGACCCTCTAGCAACCTAATTCTTTTTGTATTCACCTAGTTGGGCCCTGAGGATGCTTGCCATGTCTTTATTTTGTGGTAAAACACCCCAGAAATATGTTTTTCAAATTTCTGGAAAAAGTACATTTGCAAATTACTTTCGTGCTCACAAAAGTGTCGAATTTTTTTGCGAAAGCTTTCGCAAATTGTGACAGTAGTTTTTCATCTGTGGGACAGTGAGAGCGATTCTTTGGCACTGCGCTGCAAAAGAACCGTTGGGAGTTTTGGGCTGAAATTTGGAAGGAACGGAGCTGACATCTCACAGATGTGCCTTTCAGTATTGTATTATAAAAATATTACACAGCAGCAAAGTTACAGCACTCCAAAGTTGATGGTTTTTTTCCATAGGATAACATTGTGGCACCCAACGCATTACAGAAATCCTTTGGCACCCTGCTGCTAAATAATGGTATGGTCTTTTTTCCTGAAATTTGGAGGGAAGACAGCCAACAGTCCACAGATGTGCCTTTCAGTGATTTGGTGAAAAACATTACAGGGAGGCAAAGTTATGGTGCTCTGAACTTTTTTTCCCCATAGGATAACATTATGGCGTTCGCCGCGCCTTTCAGGGCCCGTATCTCGGAAACGGTGAGAGATACGGACTTTTCGTCGGAAAACTTTTTATTCAAATTAGCCAGGACAGTTGTAAATAATATGACTTTTAAATTTTTTTTCTACGTCTTACGGTTCTTGAGATATAATGTATTTAGTATACCAAGATCTCATTTTCTGTGCCGATACTCATTATTATGCATACATTATTTGTACTCACTGTCTTTCTCTATGCAGATTTTGGGGAAAACCAGCCTGTGTGCTTACATTACTGTTACTGTTGCCCTTTCCGCTGTGAGGAAATTCGCTGTTAGGGTTGAAAAACCTCCCTTGCACCCCCCTACCCACCCCCCAACCGGCATTGGGGTGTGCATTGGGATCGTGGGTCGTAACTCTCACCCCATTCTATTATACTTCTGCTGCTTTAAACATGTCATGGGGTGAGAGTTAGGGCTGATGATCCCAATGTACACCCCAATGCCAGCACGTGCATCATCCTTTGCGTTTTCATTTACGCTTGCATTTCTGTTACTTTTTTGCCATTTCTGTGTACAGTACTGTTTATCTTTCTGTTTCACTTTACATCAGCATGGCCATTGACATTTGTGTTTGCAGGCACCATGTTAGTATGTGACAACACATCACATGGCAGACCATTGCCGTCTATGCCACCATGTGCGTTACCCTTTCTGTTCTCATTCGTGCTTGTGTTACCATGTGCGCCACTGTTAGCATTTCTGTTTGCATTGCTGTCCCTGTTAGTATGCCACAAGACATCATGTGGCGGGAGCGTGGGGCACAAAGGGCCCCGCGGTCCCGCCACTGCATTATGCGGTGGGAGTGCGGGGCCCTCTCCTGCCGCTGCATACATTCACTATTTCTCTTGTTATCATTCTCAAAAGAAGGAAATAGAGCCAAAAACTCAGTTTAATGCATTAGTTAGGGTTGTTCCACAGCGACAAAAGTGAGGAAATTTGCTGTTAGGTTGAAAACCCCTTGCAGCCCCCACCCACCCCCAACCGGCATTGGGATGTGCATTGGGATCGTGGTTCTAACTCTCACCCTTTGTATTATACTTCTGCTGCTTTACACATGTCATGGGGTGAGAATGGGGCTGATCATCCCAATGCACACCCTAATGCCACACATCTTGTCATCCTTTGCGTTTTCATTTTTGCTTGCGTTTCTGTTAGTTTTTTGCCATTTGTGTGTACTGTACTGTTTCTCTTTCTGTTTCACTTTGTGTCACCATGCCCATTGACATTTCCATTTACAGGCACCATGTTACTATGTGACAAGACATCAAGTGGCACACCATTCCCGTCTACGCCACTGTGTGCGTTACCCTTTCTGTTCTCATTCGCTTGTGTTACCATGTGTGCCACTGTTAGCATTTCTGTTTGTGTTGCTGCTCCTGTTACTATGCCACAAGACATCATGTGGTGGTAGCGAATTACATTCACTATTTCTCAATATCATTCTCAAAAAGAAGGGAAATTAGAGGCAAGAAACTCCATTTAATGCATTTGTTAGGGTTGTTCCACAGTGACAAAAGTGAGGAAATTCACTGTTAGGGTTGAAAACCGTAACTCCGAGTTCACCCCCCCAGCACCACACACACACACAGACACACACAGGGGTGTGCTGTGGCACGAGGTGTGGCTGAGTGGCACAAGTCTCTATAGGCTGATTGACTGACCATTAACACAATTCTTGGGAGTGACTTATTGCTATAATAATGAAACATGTTTTAAACAGTTTTAAACCTTGTTCATTATATAAATCAACCTCTTCATGTATGGTAATAAAAGATTAACATAAGGTTGTAGGATGTTTGCAGCCAATGAGAAACGTCATTTTGTCAGACTCTGAAGTACACATAGTAGTGACTGAATGGTACATGTATAGTCACAGCTGTGACCTGTTAGGTGTGATGTGTGGCACCTTGGTATAGTAATAATGAATGCATAGGCAGAGGAAAAGTAAGTACATTGCTGAGTTTTTACACTGTTAGGAATTCTGTCAAATGTGACATGCAATGTCCACATCGTGTACATATGCTGTGATACTGACTGTATGTCATAGGTACCAAACAAATTGATGGAGGTATAGTTGTAGCAGTAGTAAACATTGATTTGTATGCTTAAGTCATAGACACTTAGTTTTATGTCATAATGGTATTTAAAGTAAGGAGTTGACACAGGTGGTTATGGTTTTCAAAAAATGTATTGCCAATTTGTCAAATGGAGAAAAGGTCCAATCAAGAGTGAAATTTAGTTAACAGAAGCAGTCTCACAATACAATCTTTGTATGTGTGTAATCATTGCTTGTCAAATATGTAAATGTGTAAGAATAATAATAACTGTATAATATGGATTTGAGCAAGTGTGTGATATAATAGGAAACTAATCAGGTGTTGTGTGTTTCTAGTTATGTTTCAGTACTCCCTACTCTTTACGTGAGGAAGTAGTTTCTGACATTCGACCTGGAATTCTAATAGTCAGGCTGAAGCTGTGCGTTCATTATATATTTACTATTGAATGTGAATGGAGTTTGTAAAAATGTAACTTTTTAAAATGGTTGTATGTTGTAATTATGTGTAGTGCATTACTTGTGTGTTATGTTAATTAGGTAATGTCAGTAGGTTGTGAAGTGTGATTACACACATGATAGACAAGTGTTTTGTTGTAATTGTGTGACTGCTAATGTGGATGTTCCTGGGGTGGGCAAAAAACATATGCTGACTGTCTAAGTAGTACAATTTACACAAATGTAAGTTTTGTGACATTTGATTGATATTATTTAATAATATGTCACTGACTAGGCGCAAATGGAAAATTCCCACCCGACCCCTCAATTGAGGCGATCATAAATATTGTCAGGAACAGGTATGCAGTTTGTTGTGATCAGCAACAGTGCCTGATTTACAATTGTCAATATTTTTTACATACGGTACAATTACTTATGTGACAAGTTAAAAAAATATTATATTTTTACATGAACAAAAGACATATTATCAATTCTTACATTGGCTTCTATGTAAATTCTTAACTTATAAATACTAAAACTGTCATGGAATGCATTTTTTAACAAACTTATGGTTAATTAAATGTTGTTACTATAGTGCTGAATAATATCTAAAACATTCACTTGTACTTTAGTGCTACACTACTATTTTTAGTACAAGTATCAAACTAGCTATTAACAATGTACACTTGAATGCAAATTTTTATATTATGTACAAGTAATTTTAAACACATGTAAGAGTCAGTAAATGAGATTCAGCAATTGGTAATTATTTACAGTTGTGTAATTCAGCTTCTTGCATTATCAATAAAGGTAGTTGTTTTACATATGTACAATACTAGTATTACGCATGAAAGCGTGATAGTTCTACACTGTTGCATGGTGATTGAATGATGTTCTCTATATGTCAGAGTCAGTAGACAAATTGAAGTGTTGATAGACAACTTGTGACAGAGTGGAATGTTTGATGAATGTTATAAGGGTAGCTCAGTTATCTCGATAATAACTAGAAGTTCTCTTTATTTGCAGAAAGAGCTTATAAGTCATATCAATTTGTTGTTATATATGAGTTGATACATGGATTTTTAAAGAGATGTACAGAGGAGAGTAGTAAGTCCTCAGTTTTTAGATGTACAATCTTTGATAGACATGTAATCATGGTTTCTCTAGTGACTGTGAATATTGTTGGCGCCGATTGAAGCCACTACAACAATTTTCATGTAGTCACCGATCCACACAAGATCTAACATGTTACAGTGTATGTAATGTCTGTATTAGAATACCATTTTGTTGAAATTGTATTGTTTATTTAGAGTCATACATTATACAACATTGTAATGAGGCATGAATGTTTTTGGGGACAAAGTAGTCATTTTAAAATGCAACATGTTTTGTCCTATTCTTCTGAAATATGAAGGTTGTCATAATTCTTCAATATTAGAAAGATATGCATTTTTCAAGTGCCATGGCGATCTCTGTTTAAAAGTCGTTGTAGAGTCGTCACCTCTAACCATCCAGTTCTGCACCTTAGTAACGAAGTGTAATGCCCAGAATGCATGGATTGACCATGGTGATAGATTATACTGTGAGTGTCAAACACTGATTGGTTGAAGACTATTCTACTAGCTGTGTAATCTGTGATAGGATTATCAACTCTGAGACCGTTGGGGTCAAATCTGTGCAACATAAGCAACAGATATTGAGATGAACTCCTTAGACGTATGGACTGAGTGCATCTGTCTCCGCACCTTCCACAGGCATGACTACATTCAGCATTAGTGAATAGCTGTCAAAATTTGACACTTTTGGTTTCAGGGACAAAGAGAGTTATTCACAGCATGTCTTGTGTGGTTTCACGCTGTGAATTGCCACATGAAACACATACATATTTTGTAACATATGTTACTGTGAAGTACTGCCGCATTGGGTGCCGTCTTCATCCAGGTTGTTTATGACAGCCATCAAACTCAGTAGTGTCTTGCTTGTATGTCTGCAGCAAAATGTACTACATCCAGCATATGTAGCTAACACCTTTCTTAGTGGTGTTAGTGACTGTACGATTGTTAGAGTGGTCAGAAGTCATGTTGATAATCTGCTTCAAAGCGTTTGATGAGGATTGTCTTGTGAAGCAGATATTGCCTGCACAAACTGCGGCATGTGCAGAAAAACTTGCATAACTGAGTTAGCATATAGCAGTTTACTCTACTGCTGTTGTCAAAAGACTGGTACAGCCAGCTGCACCAACGATTTCTGATGAATTGCTGGTTGTGAATGTTTACTTGAGTTGTAACCCTTTGCTGAACTTTTTTTGTCAGAATCACTTTTGGAAGCTTGCTGCTGTTTGTTGCTACCTCTAGCTGTGACTAATTGTGTGAGACAGACAGATATGTAGCAGTGGTATTAAAGACATTTGTGGCTGATGTAGAGTACGTAATCTGTTGTACTCAAGAATACATCGCTTGTCAGCTCGTATTTCTGAGGTGCTATACTAATGATGGCAATCCAGAAAGGCTGCATACGCGTGAAAGTGCAACGTAGCTCATGCCATCCTTGAAAATGTCTGTACCTATTATACCATTGCCGGATCCAAACTCAATCCCTGAGATTTGTGAATAGAGACAGCATATGAAACACATAATGAGAACTGTTTCCTGTTACGAGGTATCCTTAAAACCTGGAATTTCATGAGCTCTATCTATGTGTACAGAGTGTTCCATGTTGTCAAAGTGCACTACAAAGTGTCTCAATATATGTCTTGGACATTATAGACAAAGTCAGTGATGTTTCTACGGCACCGCTTACCATACCTTGCTCTACATCTAGATTACGTCGCAGCATGATACGTGCATTCTTACAAACTGTGAGAACAGCTTCTAGGCCAGCAGTTCATGAAACATCTGACTTCAGTTCACTTAGTCGTTCAGTCATCTTTGCTACTAGGTTTTGACTAAGAATAACGCCATCAACTGTATCAACTGTATCAACTGCATGCAGATTTAGAATCTCTTGGGTTTCTCTTTGTAGCATTAGATTGTTGAATTCAGTGCATTTCTTTAGTCGTGGCATAAGACACACTATGTGTCTGCCAGTGAGTATATATCACTGAAGACATTACATACTGTTTCGCTATGTACTATGTACTGTGATTTTTGATCATTTAACATACAAACATGTTCTGGTGATAGAGAACCTGTACGAGCTTCATCTAAAGTGATTTGTAAGCTAGATCACCACTTTGGGAGCATGTTCTCAGACAACTCAACATAGGTAAATAATTCCCATATGTTATAGCCTGCAATACAACGAGGATATTCTTAGCTTGTTTGGCAGTCAGGTTATAAATACATCTGCATTGACTGGTGCAAGTTGTAAAGGTCTCCCAACACAAGTATACTTTTGCCGCAAATGACCTCCATCATCAGTACCTAAGATCTGCTGTAGACGTAGATGAATACAGGCAAACATGACATTGGAACATGCTGATTTCGTCAACAATGAGTAACTGCATCTTTGTGAACATGGAACAGAGCTGAGATGCAACCTCAAATGACAGTTACTGATACTCTCCAGTTCTCCCATGTTCATTTAAGCATAAAAGAGATGGTGTAATGTTACTCCTGTGTTGTATGCTGCTAGTCCTGTGTGGACATCACAACAGACATTGAATAGCCTGTCCCTCTGTACTTCTGCAGTGATGGCTCAATCAGGAAACTCTTTTCTGTGCCAGCTGAACCTACTTAACACATTAGTAGTGGCTTGTAGTGGCGCAGTCACATTGTTTTGTTTCATGTAGTATGCCATGTTGGACAGCTTCAACCACTTGGGAGTGAACTGATGCTGCAGCTGACTAGTCTTTCTCTTAAGTCAGCTGGGTTGACCATAGAGTGTGTGCCATGTTGCATGGCTGTCTCAATTTCTGACATTAACACTTCTGGGGCATTTAAGGGCAGAGGGTCACCACGAACACCTTGTCCCTGGGATCAAGGTTGTCTTGTGAACTAACTGAAGTGTCTTCCTGAAGTTGCTTCTCTGCCTTCTCAAGCTGTTCTTTCTCAGCTTTTAGTCTTTGTATATATGTCTGTGAGTACTCAGTTTGGAAATTATCATAAGTGAGATTGAACTGGTCTCGAATGTGTAGTCACCTTAATTCAGACTCACTCCTCCAGGGTCTAAATAGGAATAGGAGAGCAAAGTAGTAATGTTCTGTGCTCTCTGATGTGCCTAGATGCGGTTGCAGTGATCTATAAGCCTGGCTTGTGCATCTTCACAAGACAGCCATCTGGTCCATTGACCTTGTAAATGTGTCGTGTTGAGTCAGGTGCTGCACCTGTCTTTGAGTCATACCACTTAGCCACCTCAAACAGACACATATCATTCGTATGAATTGTGTCTACGTGGGTGGTATGTGTCTATCAGGTTATTCTTCAAGATATGTTTTGAAGAAGGTGTATTGACAACGAGCTCCTCAATTTTGGCATGAGGAATCAGTACACTTCCGTTTCTCTTTGTAGTTTACACTGAGAAACCGTTACAGCGTCGAACTTCCCGTACAGATGTGGTACCCATTAACCGGTCACTGGCTTCGTAAGCTCCACATTCTCTGTGTGAAAGAGTCTTCAAACCCAATGACCACAGCTGAGATGTCAGGCTTTGCTTGAAGTGGCAATATCTTCCCAAAGATCTTGCAAGCTAGTCTGTTCACGTTTGGTTATGTACCGAACCAGGGCCAGTGAGTTGTCAGCCACAAACTGAACATCTATGTTTGCTTGCCACATTAGAAGATTTGGGTTGTAGTCATTGATGTACACCTCTTTTTCATCCCTGGGTAACTCGTATACCCTCTTGGTTGATTTTGCCTTCAAGTGGTGTCGCATTGCTGAGAAAAGGTCATTCGTGGCACCATTCTGACAAACTCGTCTAGGAAATCCAAAGCGACATCGTGTGTACCAATTAGATTTGTTCTTTACTACTCGCTGGCAATATTTTGTGCAAATATGTCGATGGAACTTTTGTACCAACTTCCATAGTGTAGGACTGTCATACTTGTCTGGAATGTGACAATGAGTGATATATTTTTGATGAATGATAGCACTTCTGCTGCTTCATGTTCACCAATGCGTGCGCATCCTTGATCCAATAACAACATATGGATATGAGGGCACCTCATGCTTGATATTCTGTCCTCCAAAAGTAATGTTCTACAAACACCTAGAGGATTGTCCTTGTACAAGATGAAAGTGAGAATGTCATGGAACCGCTTGTGAAAATGTCTTGTGACAGCACAGGATCAAGTGACCACATTTCTCAACAGTCATCGATTAGATGCCGACACATCAGAATTTGCCCCTTCAACAGTTCAATGAGTTCATCCCAGGCATATTCAGCACAACTAAGTGTGACAAACCTGTGGCTGCACTACTCTCATGCATTGTCATCACTTCGAGTGTCTGCAATACCAATATTCTTTGGTGCCACGTAGACTTGAAAGTATGGAAGACAGATTCACTTGCACATTTTCGTCTTTCTGCTTTAATTTCTCTAGAAATTGAGCAGCTGTTATTCCATCTAGTGGACTTGTTAGATGAATGGTATGTGCTATACACCCAGACAGAATGCTAAGTTCACTCTCCCAGAGCAGATGGAACAGGTACTGTATGTTATGTCTGAATTTGCCATCTTTGCTCAGGACACGGCTAGTGTGGTACTCAGCACCCTGTACCAGTACTTCTCTTTCATCTAGGCATCCACCTGACCCTTTTGGAAATAGGTCTGGGAAGCAGCGTGCTTCTAGTGTTGCTCCCACATGCTGACAGGGTCCCACCCACCTGCTTCATTTGATAGAGATCAGTGTTGTCTCTAATGGATCTCTGCCATGTAGTGGGTGAATGTGTACTGTTCATACACATTGTCACTTGTCTGAGTACTGACCTTCTCAATGATTGACTACTTTTTTCTAATAGATCATGTTGGACAGAGACTGGCCATTTGATCTATAAAAACTACATAAAAGGTGTTACTCTTTAAATAAGCAAGATCAACTTACATTTGCACATTGACAACATCTACCCAGATGACCTTGGCCTTTGTATGCACACCATTTACAAGAATTACCAAGTTATTTTCAGTTGAGATTGTTGAACAATTTCCTGTAAGGAAGTGGTAGATACATCACAGAACCCTTCAGAGATCTAACAAGCTCTTTCTGTGGAATGTTCCGTGTCTTTACGTTCAGGCAATAGAATACATGGAATGGTTTAGTTGTCTGAATAGAATACGTTCAAACATATTCAATGTGAAATCTCACTTAGTATAACATCTGTTTCCATGTTGTTTAGCATTGACCTTGCTGGCAAAGTGTTACACTTCAGTTTGAAAAACAGTGTTTGCATAGCACAATGGTGTCTTGTAAGTGAAGTCAGATTTCAACCTTAAGAATGCTGCCAGGCGGAACCACATGTCATTGTATGGCCACGGGTTCTAGGTTGACTGTGACTGTTTGTTCGTGCAGCACAAACAGTTCGCATGACACCATACAGAATCAAACTTCTGAGACTTTGCAACCTCAAACTTAAATTGCTTCAGTACTGGTTCAGAATGTCTTCTAACACTGAAACAGATTTTACACAAAGGTTACACTGAAATTAGTTGTTCTGGTACAGAAGTAATGTGTTTCAGTTTTTAGAAAGTGATGGCAACCTGCTGTCACTGACTGCAATAATCATTAAACAAGTAACTGATGTACAGCCAGCTGTACTACATAATTTAGACAAGTTTGCATGCCTGTTTGATGCACTGCAAGCATCCATGTTGTGAAAAATACTATCACAACACCATCGACATGCAAGGAGGAAGACAGTATGTAACGATTCACAATGGTCAATTCTATAAACGTTTATGGCTCCCTTTACGATCTGTTATTACGAAGGTTAACAAAGTGTTCTACCACAAATGATGATTACCACGTTGAAGGTATCATCACATGACCACAACAGTGCGTTTGAACAGTATGGTTAACCACAGTCTCACTATCAAATGATTGTCATAGAGATACTGAGGACATTTTTAGCTGCGGACCCATCAATACTGAATGTCTGTTCTTTTGCAAGCAATGATAAGACTCTTCCAGAAATATGATTCTGAGTGCTGTGTGTGCAGACTGTCATATGAAAAACAGAAGTTGTCAACATCAAACAAGGATACTGTTAAACCCTTTAAAACTAAAGTTTCCTGAATTGTCAGCACATGACTCATCTTACCCACAATCGCTGTAGTACAAACGTGCTCTGACAAAAGTCAGCTCCACGAATTCACCAGAGAAAGGTGACTCTTGCTCTTTTTCGCGGTGCGTATACGGCAACAATAAGTCTTCGATCTTAGCTGCTAGTGATCAAAACATTTATCTCTCTGACTGTAAGTCACTACTTTTGATTTTCAGTGTTGTTTGAGCATCTGATGGTTGCACTCAAAATATTGTGTTTAGTCTGAGATCGGCACAACACTGTGATGAAATATACTTGCTTTCTCTGGGGGTTTTGTTTGGTTGTGGGTGACTTGATGTAGTGGTCCTGTTGGCAAAGGTCTGTCGATGTTCATTTTAAGCCTCACTGTTTTGTTCATTGCCTTATACAACAATTAGTACTATTATACAGCTTCCGCTTTGAGACATCTACATCTGTATTTAGCTGGCATTTTGGTATAAGGGTTGACAGTGACAGTAGCAACTACAAGTATCAGGCACCCGTATGAGAGAAAAAAGTTTTAGAATAGGCAGTAAAATTTCATGTAGTGTGCATTGATAGAATAGTACATTAACTATGTTAACAATTTGAAAAATAACAAATGATAGTTTTTATGAATGTGCATCGTACGTACTCGAATATCAAGTTTGTTCATTCTCATTTTAGTACACATTTAAAGTTTTTTTCTCATGTTCTTATGATTAGGATAGGTGTGATTTTTACCTGTGACGAACATGTGTTTTCACAGCTTGTCACAGCATAGTCAGTATGATAATTTACTATGGTAGAGCAAAACAGAAGGATAGTGCACTAACAAATCTGTAACAATTGTATGTTTGACAATTAGAGGAGGACATGCCACTATTACTGTTGTGGAGGTGTACCACAGTTGCTAGTATGCTGTGTTAGAAATTTCAATATCGTTGCCATATTATCAACATTGTGTTTTGTACTCCTAAAATACTATTTTACAACATAGAAAATGTTTTCTGCACATGTACTGTGCAACGCTGCAGTTCACTGATGAAATAACTGTGTACAGTCGCAAAATTACCGTGGCTGTGTTTATGAACAGACAACAAAAATGAATATATCGAAAAATTTGTGTGAGAATTCTGAAACATCTCATCTACAAGCTTTGCACAGTACACATATACAATTGTAAGTTTGTATGTCACATTTAGTTGAAATTTACTATTTTGCACCAACACACAACCTTGTGAATAGTACAATTCATTACTCATCTTAACAATAGTGTTTTTACAGGTACAAGGCTTAGCCAGTTTACGGGAGCAATGACTATATGAAATGTATAAACAGAGTAGACTGTTATGAGCAGAGGTCTTAAAATGAATATGGTACATTTGAGTGAAATTACAATAAATTAGTGTTTTGCAAGTTCATGCACAGTTGTTATGCAGCTGGAACATTGTAAATCAAAATATGAACTGCACTGAGTTAAAGCAGCTACAACAAATTATGTATAAAATTGAAAATTGAGCTATTTTTTCCATAAAATCTGAAATTGTGTCAATATATAGACAGTTTTGAGTACATTGTGAAAATGAAAAAAAAATCTTTAGCGCATTGAAGTGTACAACGTTACTGTTGAAGACGAAGTGTCGCAAATGTACTGCATCTGACAGTAAAGTTAATCTAACACAGCAGTATGAAACACCAATATCGAGATAAAACATGTGTTCAGTGACAATAGCTCAAATGTAATTTAAGATTTGTGAGCCACTGAGAAACGAATCGAGACAGACAACACTGAAGAAAAGTAAACAGATCCATTTGAATATTGAGAAAGAGCAGTTTGAAACCTAGTATCTATCTTATGATATTTCTAGTAAAAAAAAACTTACCACAACAAAACATACTATTAATCAAAAAGTTTTTTCTATTGAATCACAATAATAATTGTTATTGTTTGCAGGCCATATTCTTAAGAAAATAGTTTAAAATGAAAGCATTTATACAAGCATGCAGATACAGCTAAATGGAGAGATAGGAAGGTACGTGAGTTGTATGAGAAATGGAACCAATCAAACTTGTTTGATGTTGCAAATGTTTAAAACTGCCTGAAAGGATGCATTTTCCAGTTCTCAGTGGTTCAGATTTTGGGAACATAGTCTAGTAATACTAAATGCATAGGTTACATTAATAATGAAAGCCAGAACAGGAGAAAGTTTTTTTATTTGTGTGTTTGTCTGAAACACACTGACTAGCTTGAAATAAGGAGGAAAATATCAGTTTGATTTTCGTTGTCTGGTCACTGCAGATGAACAGTCCTTTCTTTGTAGCTCTATGGTTCTGGATTTAAAAGCAGAATGGCAGAAAATAGCAAGGATTTGTGGATAGTTAAAGCAAACACAAGACGAGCAGCTGAGTTTGCGTTATAGTAATTTGGAGGACCTGCAGCCCAAATTGCAAGATGGTTTATCGCAGGCATGAGATGGAAAATCTTATACCAACCATACAAGAACTTTGAGAACCACTCTCCTCCTGACATACTGCTAATGCATCTTGAGGCAATGATTAGCTCAAACACTGGGTAGATTGATTACAGACAAGGTCGACCTGCTTCTATGTCTGTGCCTGCCTGTATTATCATCTTTCAGATATTACAGGCGCAGAGTCTGGCAAGAGCATCACATGTATCTGATTGACAGAGCTTCAAAAAAGAAATGTACAGACATGTTTTCTACGCACCATGGAATGCATACTATACGCCACCCCAAAATAAAATACTTAATGATTGCTATCCTACCAGATGGTGTACATTTCTATATGCTGGCAATTGTCATTTCTGGGAGACCTCAAGATGAACCTGAAAGTCCTTTAAGATTGTGACTGTTTGAAAAAATACAGTATACACAGGTTTTCAGAACCATTAATGTGGTCAAAAATAGATCCTGCATGTCACCCAGGTATATGGCATATATGGCTTGCTATATTACAACAGTAAGCAACAATAGAACTTCCTGCTGCTGTCAGTTCAATTGTAGATATTGTTATGTCAACATTAGTAAATAGTTTGAGGATATAAATGAGTGTACCATTTACTGTGGCCTTACAGTGTAGCTGTACCAACATGGTATGTGTGCAAGTTCAATAAAACACAGTGGTACTGTTAAATGTATACATTCTTTACTGGTATGTCAGGATAGAGATATATTTTTATGTTACAGATATGGGTATTATATATGGCTACCATGAATGCACAACAGGACTATCATGCAATTTTCTTCAATCAGTTGGTTAGCTGTCTTCACATTTATTGCTATAGAATAGTGTACAGTTCTGTCGGGTTCATCTGTTTAACATCCGCTACTATGTTGTATGAACACTCAGTGTAGTACAGATGGATATGTCATGGTGTGTCAATCCGTGTTCAATGCAGTACCCCACCCAAGACTACAGGATATGGTGGTGGGACAATAACGTAACAGCATTTATTGTTACTGTTGGTGGCTGAATCCTTTAGCCCTATATAATGCTACTGATCTGTGTTTCTGCCATATTGAAGGATATATACCATTTAATTAGCAATTATACAGAATCATGAAGAAATTATTTATATTGTGATACGAAATATGAATATTTGTTTTGTTTGTTTAAGAACTAGAAAACTAAAGGACATAATGAGCAGGACCCTATGAGGGGTGTGCGCTTGAGCAGTCCAGGCAGAGTAAGAGTCTTGATAAGAGGAGTACGAAGAAACTGATTAGACGTGGAGGCGAAACAGCTATTTGTATATATTGAAGTCAAAACAAGAGTGGTACAATTGAAGAAGAAGTGAAGTTGCGCCCGTTTCACGCTTTAAAACAAACGAGAGATACGGACAATGATGCGCACAGTACAAACATGAGCTTTGGGAAGCTGCTGGCAAGCCAGCTATGGGGAGCGCTTCACAGAAGTAAATCAGCACAAGTTTTCATAATAGCTGTCCAAGTATTCAGAATTTGTAAAAGTAATTATAATGCATGATTACAACAAGACATCAGAGCGATTTTGTCAATGTTGTGTAACTAGGTTTATTAGTGCAATGTAAGAGACTAACAAATGCAGCCCCACACAATGATGAAGGACCAAATAAAACAGAGGCCTTAGTAGTATTATAGAATATTTTGTAAATAGTGTTGAACATTGTTTGTATGTGCTTAGTCTCTACATATATATGTCATCAAGATTGGCATACAGCTAATACGTGTTTGATACTAATCAGAAACCTGTATTTCCACGCTTTTTATAATAGTTTATACTATATGTAAGATGTACTATCAAAACATGTATAATTCTTCATTTACGACAAAGAGTCTTGCACAACAAACCAGGCTTACAAGATAGCTATGCAAAAAAACAGAAATACATATACGACTTACTACTATGGTATGTTGGAAGAGAACAAATGTTACTGTTTAGTTATTGTGATGTAGTAGTTTGAAACAGCACAAGTCTGTAATACTGTAATAAACAACCTCTCATCATGAACGTATCCTATGTAGTCAGTGGAGGAAATGCTGATCAGGCGTAAGTGTAACAGACCCACCACCTCCAATGTATACCAGGTTCAGTGGACCAAATACTTAATACACAGACAACCGTACAAATGTACATATCAATAGTGTTTGATGCTCCACAAGTTACAGACTATATAATAATGGTACTCGGCCCTGCACAAAATAAGGAATGTATAATATATGTGCCCATAATGTATGGTCTGTATAATTAAACAATGTTGTGTGTCGTATGATTTACTGTTGAAAGTCTAAAAAACTGCACTGTGATTTACATCTAACACTTAAATATTTTTTTGGTTCATAGTAGAACATCAGGGCACCCCCAGCTGCACGGAGACACGCACAAATCAGCTGTGGAGGGTGGTCAGCCGGACACCGAAGTGGATTTTGATTGACTCATGGTACCTTTATTCGACAAATTTATTAGGCTGTTTAAAAATAAGAAACAAGACATGAGACCAAAGGTGGGATATCAAATTGTACCATCATACGTAAGCCATTGAAGAAAAGTAGTCACAATAGTGTGTCTGGGAAGGGAAAAATGACATGCAAATGGGATGATCATTAATGCAAGCCGCAGTGTGGGGGCATTCGCATGTGATTAGCAGATGCGATTGCATGGCATTACCATGTAGGTCTGCGCGATCCCTGAGGTGTCAGCGGTGCCCTGACAGGCTGCAGCCATAGGGAACAATGCCCGCTACCCGATCATAGAGAAAACAGTGTAGAATACCGCAGCACCCCTCATGGGACGATCATGAGCATGGTTCAATTCCCCCCAACATCAATCGCAGGCAGCAATGTGGACCCCGAGCGTATCCCTGCTGATCAGTGGGCGAAAAATCCGATTGGAGGTAGTAAGTTTAACAACCTCCCGAAACAGCCCTGGTGGGTACTGTACTGACCCACCGCTCGCTAAAGCTCTACCCGCTCCCCGGCGGCTGGTGGGCGCCAACATCCCACCTGCCACCCCACCACCCACCAACTGACTGCCTGGTAGGCTGCACGGCCATTGGTGTACAGGCACAGCCAATGGAACGCAATCCAGACCATTACATGACAGTTCAGATTTTTGAATGAATGAATTTATTCACAAATCTGGAATGTGATGTACAGTATGAAGGCACACCATAGACTCTTGGTCTACAACCAATAGTTGGTGCAGCTATGGGCGAATGAAGTTGATAGGCGACGGTGGGTGGGATGATACTGCTCCGCTGCCTGTGAGGAGTGGCGAGAGCCTATGCTCATGGGTGGGTAGGGTGGGAGGACACAGTCACCAGGGCTATCTTTAGAGGGGCTATTAAACTTACTGCCACAAATTAGACATTTCAGTCCACTGGACCACCAGATACGTTCAGGAGCAGTGGGTTGTTTACTTACTGGCTGCACTGGGCATTTTGGTCCACTGACACGAGGACACATTTGGTGAGTTACTTAACTTACTGGCTGTGATCAGGCATTTTGGCCACTAGAGCATCATGGATACATATCGGGGAGCCACAGTGCTGCCAGCGATTCACCTAGTGTTAGAAGTACACAATGCCGTAATTCAGGCCACTGGGAGGTGGGAGGATTTACAGTTGGGTGCCTGCAATCAGGATGCAGGGGGCACAGGGACTGGGTTGAGGGCCACAAGTGGCAGCTGCTGTGTTTCACCCTGAAATCAACAGCTCAGCTGTGGGTGACCCTCGAGTTAGAGCTTTTGCCTCAAGTCATGAAGCTTGGTTGGGGTTGTGGCTACACAATTCTGCACAGCCAAATAGAATATCGGGCTCTGAGTTCATGCATGGTTCCTCCTCAACTTGACCATGCATTCATTTGATTCTGCGCTGTTGCTCAGCCTGTTTCAGTGGCGCAACTGTCTTTTCTGAATATCGCAGAATGGTGGAATTTTGTACTTGCACATGTGCAACCCTATTAGCAGAATAGATCAACCATTTTGAATATCCCACCAAAATAGTTCAAAAGGTGTTAGCAAGTCTAGTGAATGTGCAGTGCCACCATGGCAGAAGATCCTGTACTACCATAACAAACAGTATTACATACACATGTGAGTGGAATACTATTCTTCATGAATCTGAGAATGGATGTATGTCCATAGCGGTAGATCTGGTGTTGTGGGGGGGGCAGGTCTTCTCTCTGCTAATGGTGGTAGAGTTTAATGTACAATGAGTAATAGATTACCAATTCTAATGTTGTAGGTGTCTCAGTGGTATTCAATGGTGTACCGTTAATTATCTGTTGGTAATACGACATGTCCCTAGATTGTATTCACTTAATATTTCTATATGTCATGCCAATGTTTCATTTGTATTATTGCAATAGTTATTAATGGACAGCATAGAATATCTACATGTTTGTTAATGTGTTTTAATAGCGCAGTAGGGGTAATATGGTTAATAACACATAAACGGCTGCCATATTCAGCTAGAGGGTCATTGAGTGAACGGTGACATTATCGTTGTGTTTGTGTTATTCTTATTATAATAACTCACATTTTGAAACTGTTTAAGAACAGATCGTCTATAATTAGGTATACACGTATGTAAATTGAACATACATGTAATGTTTTAGGATGTTTCTGTGTTACAAATATACATTATGACAATGTTATAAGTATTACGATTGATGGGGAGGCACTGCTTGTTCTGCACCGCATACTACCAATAATATATTTGTGAGTTTTCTTTTGAACGTTATTGAAGAAACAGTGTTAGAGAATCACCAGGAAAAAATGCATTTCTTATATTAACTGTTCTGGATTGGATGGACATTTGTCTGGAAAAAGATATATACATGATGTCATAATTTCAACTTTATGGCTTTTGCAGATGAGAAGACTGTTATATGCATGTAATACTGAGTTAACAACATACATCTAGTTGGAGACAGAGCTGTTTCTGTAAAGAGATATGTGTTCATATGATAGTTGTATGAATGATGTAGTATTGAAATTGATGTTTTAAAGAAAACACTTTTACCTTGATATTTCATCTATTGATGTGATCATTTTTTGTTGTTTGCTTTAATAGAGCCTGGGGAAGCTGCTGTCGAACATGTGGAGGTGGAAGCAGGAAACGCGCCAGCCCACCACGTAAGTGAAATGTGTTGTTGCTATTATCTACATGATTGAGGAAGTACCATATGGTTGTCAACATTCGTGGTGATCAATGCTCCTGTTGATAACCACCTTGCTGTCTTACTGCATGATGAGAGTGCACTGTCTGTTGGCATACTCACTGAAATGTTCAATTGTCTGGGTGTGAAACAACACCTTCATTGCCGAGGCAGTACCACTTTCTTTAGTTTGTTGTGGGGGTTGAATCACTGTTGACATTATTTACTTTATGTGTGCTGTGACCTTATAAGGGTGGCAATGCGTTGATCAGTGCAGATACCCAACCACCTTAAAAACACAACATGATGGGAGGATATTGTAGTGACCTAAATGGTGTTCAATGCATAAAGTGTCCAATTATGATTTTTTTGTTTTTTTCTCAATGTACAAGTTAAAAATGTACTTTGTAGTCTTCATGATCCCTTTTCCAGTTAAAGTGAATAGCTGTGCAGTGTGTCTGTCTTCAGCCTTGCCAGCCTCATACTTACCTCTACAATCCAGTGTGATGCTGTTCAGTGCACTGTCAGATATGTGTATTTTTAAAAGGTGATCATGAACTGAGGGAATGTTGATAAAAGTAATAATACAGTTAATAATGGGACTGTTTGTGTGTCACCCTGTGAATATTGCACATTTCTATATAGCACTATGGAAGTTGTCTCACTACATTTAAAATGCAGTACTATGACTACTTGCAGTGGTGCAAATTCCACTACATCATACGGTGCGTATTAGTGGGTTGGGTGCTATTAAAAGAAGTTCTTGAGTAGTGAAACTGTGTTAAATATTGGGCCACATACATCACATTGGTACATTATTCAATGCTGCATGGCCTTGCGACACACAGTGTCATACTTTGAATGAGCACCTATGCTGTAAAACTGTATTTTTTATACTTTACTATATGATGCTGTGGTTGCTGTGTGAAATAACTTTTTGGGACAGTGTAAGGACATGACAGTGAGACTGTATGTGAGTAAAGGTGGTAATATGTCTATTTAAAACATTAGTTTTGAGATGAGCATTCGATGGTATCATTACAATCAGGTATTACATATTTCCCATACACTGTAGTAGGTTTGAAAATGTTGTGTATTTATATACTAAGGGCTGGATATTCAAACTGCGCCATTCATAGGCGCAAGCCCCTGCGGTGTGCAAAATAGTTGCGCGAGGGTGTGTCCAGGCGATATTCAAAGGAGTTGTGCTATTGAGGAACTCCTTTGAATATCACCCCCAAGCACAGCCACTGTGCATGGCGCAGTGGAACTTGCGCCACCGCAAGTTGACAAAGTGGAGCATTCAACTTGTGGTGGCAAAATGCCGATATTTAAAAGGTGATATGCAAATGGGGCTATAATTCATGCAAGGCGCAGGGGGGGCCATTTGCATCTGATTATGGCCCTATTTGCATGCCATTAGCATGCAGGTGTGACAATCCCCCGAGGACTTGCACCTGGCTCCCTACCAGGCAGCAGCCATCGGGAAGGATGCCCCCCTGCAGCCCATTCAGGGCAAAGAGCTAAAAACCCCCACCACCCCCCACTGGCCCGATCGCGGGCGCGGTGTAAATACCCCCACCAGCCCGATTGCGGGCAGCAATGTCTCCCCTAACACAGCCCTGGTGGTCCAGTGGACCTGGCATGATCATGGGATGAGTAATTAAACACCCCCACCTCCGCGAATATATCCTGGTAGTCCAGTGGACCGATAACCCCAATCTCCGGGCTGGAGATTAAACACCCCCCACCTCCCGATCATATCCTGAAAATCACGATTGGGATGTGGTTGGAACCCCAAAAAACACATGTGTTGGGGGGCACACAATGCTGCCCGCGATGGGCTGGTGAGGGGCACAGAGTGCATACCTCTCAAGTATACCACATTACGAGGAGCGCTCCTCATTTTACTTCACAAAAAGCTCCCTGTTTCAGATTTTGAGGACTTGTACCACATTCAGTATCAACATTTGTAAACAAAACTCCATAATAAATGATGCTAAATATATAAATTTGATTAATAGCAGACTTTCTGAACATAAATGCAAACATTTTCACAGTGTTGTGAGCTTCTAATTTAACGATTTGATAAAGTGTTCCATGTTTTGCCCATTCTTTCCACATTTTGAGAGGCAATGTTACACATTTGGGGGACAAAAGGTTGAGAGATATGAGACAGTGTGTTGAGGGCCAGCCACAGGTAGCAGCTGCTGTGTTGCATCCTGCAATGCAGCAGCTCACCTGTGGGTGGCCCTCAACAAATCATTTGTTTTTGCTCAAAGTTGTGCAGGCGCAGGTTGGGGTTGCGCCTGCACAGCCCTGCACAGCCGGCTGTAATATCTGGTATGCTTTTGGACCGCATGTCCTATTAGTGACAATTATTTAAAGTAGTGATGTGTGTTGAGGGCCTGAAACACAGGTAAAAAGCTGTTTGGTTTCAAAGTATCATTAAACTAATCATGATTGTGTACACATGAAAAGTATATTATGATAGTGTTAATGTCAAGGTACTTTGTTTTCACTGCAGACATGACTACACATTATAGGCAGACATGGTGAGTAAAATTCTCACACTTGATGAGAATGTATTTCAATTGTATGGTATAATAGTGTCAATAATGCAAAAGTATGTACATACTGAATATTTATGAGTAGTGAAGAAAATATAAGAGTAGCATTCTAAGCCACAGCTAACTATACATTTTTTATGTTGTCAGCTTATTAGATAATATAGATAAGCAAGTATGACAGAGACATAAATAAGATACTAAATAGTTTAGCATCATACTTAAAACTATTATCATAACTTTGAACTGAATGCATTTCTGATATTGCAGTAGATAAGAAATATTTGAAGTGAAATATTTGAAAGTCGTAATTGATGAATTTGTGTTGTATATTCATTATAACTTTTTTTAAATCTTTGTAGGGCGCCGGCGACTGCGAAAATGCACGGCCCACTGCCGCTGCTACAGACGGCTCCACGCCGAGGTTGTCAGTCTGTGAAGAAAATGCTGTCATCCTTGAGAGGCTGGACAAAATCCAGTCTCTCTTGGATACCCAACAGACCTCAACCTCGGGCTAAACTTGATCATATGATGGGTGATGGTGCTGTGCCAGTGGCAGTGCTTCACCTCCACTAGCACCATCTGTTCCTGCAGCTTCCCTGGGCAGAAACTGGCCACCCCAAGTAGCGGTCTGGTATCTCCTCCGGAGGTGCAACAGCTTCCCACCGGTTGCTGCCTCCCTTGAATCCAGTTCCTAGCCTGGATTGCCTCAAGCAGTGCATACACACACTATAGTGTTGCACACAACTGAAAAAAGACAAGACTTTTAATAGATATTTTATTTATGACAAATACGTTTTGAATAATTTTTTTTCTGTATGATGGAATACACAGTTTAATTATTTTTTTTACCCTGTTTGAATATTATTTGTGTTAATATATATTTTTGTACTTTTATATGAAGAAAGATATTTTTGTTTGTAATTTTTTATATATAATATATTTGTATAGTAAAAAAAGTTTATTTATACTCTCTTGTGTTTGGTGTGTTATTGTGTAGTACAGATGTTTCTTGAAAATAGTTTTAACAAGATTAATACAACTGTGATTTTTTCATTTGGTGAAACCTCATACCACACTATTGTGGTATTAGAGTTCGGATTCTCCATAGAAGTAAGTTAGATGTGTGACAATGCTACATTACACTATTTGTGGCACACTATTGTTGTTTCATACAACTAGTGCTACAGAATGTGTGTATGTGTATCATGATGAAGATAAGTATGTACGTGCTAGTACAACAGTGTAATGTCTGTGTTGCCATACTTACAACAAATTTATGTATTCAGTACGAGCAAACCTCTTCAACCGCTGTTCACATGATTGGTGGTACCACCTCAGTTGGTAGTACAAGCACTCTATCAAATCTCAAGTTACTACAGTAACATATCCATTTGTTTAGTAGATGAACTAATGGTGTCCATGTCATGTCATATTGTCTTTTAGTTATGTACATCTTTTCATTTACATATGTGCTCACAAACAAAAGGGTAAGACACTTTTACATAAAAACTATTACATGGAATAACAATGACAAATTACAATTTATAAAGTAATAAAACAATATGATTAACAGTTGACTACTGTTACTGTTAATAACAGTAAATGCAACCACAAGAGTTTAAATATTTCTGATATTGGAACATTTTTTATGTATGTGCACTATTCTTACAACTATTAATCATATACTATGGTGAGTAATAGTTCTGAAAAAGACAGGATATTCATGGCAAAAAACTCCGTTTAATGCATCAGTTAGGGTTGTTCCACAGTGACAAAAGTGAGGAAATTCGCTGTTAGGGTTGAAAACCCTAACTCCGAATTCCCCCCCCCAGCACGACACATACACACAAACATGCAAGTATGGGGAAGGACCAAGTCAACACAACCAATGACAGACATCCAGCAGCAGGTGACAGAAATAACAAACAATTGTCTAAATGTACTACGAGACATCCCCACCCCCCTGACCAGGTACTGCATGCTCAGTGGTGATCAACAGCAAAACTGAGGCCATGTACACCAAACGTACACATCCCTGATTGCAGCTGCACACAACGTACCACACTTAGTAGTTGCATGGCCTTACCTACCAATGCCCCACACCACACGACAATGGGTACTGTGTCGTTATTCAATATAAATGCTGAAGGTGCATGATGAGAGTTGTAGAAAGGTTTTAACACTAGTGAGTATACATAAATTAAGAGAAGCACATAAATTAACTACAAGACACTAGCATGCTCAAGATAAAAGTAGTGATACATTTAGTAGGTGATTTACATAGTAGTACATTTACTGCAATGGTTTACTTAACATAGAGAGGCTGATGTAAACGTATGGAAAAGCATTCCTCTTCAACGCTGTGAAATTCATACTGCCAGTATGACATGCATTGTTACTGATGAAGGTGTACTGCTGATGTACATACATAGACCTTCAGTGTGTTTCGATACTAAAGATGCAGTAAGTATTATTTGTAAGAAACATTATAATTGCATGGATCAGGCCAATCAACTTCTAAATATCATAGAACTACTGATCCAACAATGATGTACCTGTACCGGAGATGTATATAGGAGACATTTTTGCTGTAGACACTTACTGAGTATGCTGTACCTGATAAAGACAATCTCATTGCATCTGTGATGACTAACTTATTCAAATAGTAATACATTTACTATTGCTGCAATGAGTGATCTATGCCACTTATGGACATAGTGTGATTTTTTTTTAACAGTTGTTTCATACTCAGGCTGTATGCCTACTATTTGGGTTTGCCACACTTCTGTCACTGATGAGATCAAACTGATAACTATGTTAATTGTGGTACTACAGGAATCAAGTAGGTATGCTGTAGATATAAACTGAATGTATTTTAGTATTGATTTAACTCCAAATGGGGTAAGTGTACTAGGATAGCAGGGGTTATCCTCTATCACTGACTCTGTCAGTTATAATCACACTAGGGTTTCAATGACTGTAATGATCAAGTTACACTGTTCATCTTCATGAGTTCATATTGACAGCCATTCTTCAGTAACTAGACAGTGTATGGTGTAAGTGGGTGGGACACTGTGTTGCAAAGCTGCTGCAGTGCCTAGCAGAGGGGAGAGTATCTACTCATAAAGACAATTAAGCAATAAGGCATGACCAACAGTTATGTTAAATGGTCTGTTAATCACCCTGTAGGGGTTTAATGTTGAATAGCCGAGTGCCACATGTCGCTAGACAGTGATAAACTGACCATTAACATAATACCTGGGAGTGGCTTATTGCTATCATAATAAAACTGTTTTTTTAAACAACATTAAACCATGTTCATCATATGGTTAGGCTCTACATGTCTGTTAATAAAAACTAGACATAAGAGTGTTACAATGTTTACAGTCAATTATAAAATGGGTAGGCTAAATCAAGGAATCTGATTGGCTAGTTACCCATGCATGAAATCTGTTCCATGCATGGGTAAAAAAAAGAGCTGGCAGTAAAAAGGTCAAGATTCTGATGCCATAGAATGTTGGCATTTTTACTGGCAGACATTTTTTTTTAAAACAGAAGAGAAGACACCCAGTTGTTCAGAAAAGCATTCCCGAAGGTGTTGAGCTTCCTGAAGGGCTTATTGTGGTCCAGCACAAGTCGTTGCCTCGGCTCTCTTGGAGATGGCAGCCGCCACCTCTCCGGTTATTAAATCTTTACTGCAGGAGACGAGATCGAACAGCTGTGCTGTCTGAACCTTGCTGCCCGGAGTGGGTTGCGCTCCTGCTGGTGACAGTGGTGGTGGTACGGGAGTTGAAGAAGCACTCATGGTCGAATCTCTCTCTCTCTCTCTCTCAGATACGCGTCGTTCATCGAGACATGCTGTCGCACCACTCTGGGACTTGCAGTGGCATACGAGTGTTGAGTGTGAGGGAGGAAGGGCATCACAAAGAGTGTAACCACACCAGGTCATGGCTTACTAATCTCAGGCTATAAATCGCGAGTTGAATGTCCGCTTTTTTTTAACAGTCTCTCCCCCCCCCACCGAAGCACCTGGAGTTTCATTTCTGGTGCGACGGCATGTCTTGATGAATGACGCATATCTGAGAGAGAGAGAGAGATTCGAGCATGACTGCTTCTTGAACTCCTGCACTACCTCCACTGTCACCAGCAGGAGCGCAACCCAGCTCGGCAGCATGGTTCAGACAGCACAGCTGTTCGATCTCGCCTCCGCGCGTAAAGATTTAATGTTAATCAGCGAGTTGAATGTCTGCTTTTAACAGTCCCCAGCCCCGAAGCACCTGGAGTTTCATTTCACTAACTCCATAGCAGGGAGGGAGGGGGTACTCGCTGCACACAACCAGCACTACTGATGCCACAGAAAGACAAACTGTGTATAGCACCAGTATTATTTACCCAATTTGTACTGTTCTCCTTACCTGTATGTAATTTTTTCCCCCGGGTTGCCCCTGAAAAAGGGACCTCCGGGGCCCAGTGGGCCTATCTGGTCAACAAAATTCAATAAATAAATAACGTCATTCTGTATTAGGCGGAAGGACTATTTTATCATAAATGTGAACATACAGATCTGTTTTTTCCACACATTAAAATTATTTTTCTTGCTGTAAAAAATAAAAACAGAAAGTAGCCCATTTTATAAGCGCAATAAGACACTCCAGGGTTGTGCATGGAACAGATTTTACCGCACACCAGGGGCTAAAGGCACTCGGCCAAGGACTCGTGCCTTATTACGCCCCTAGCCGTGCAGTAAAATTTGTTCCATGCACACCCTGTCTTGTCTTATTGCTTACTTAGAAAGCTGCATTTCTCAAACCCTTGTTATAATCAGAGATATTATAGTTGTACAACTCCTTGGTTTTGCTGAACTCTGTTGCTCAGGTGGCCCACCACAAGTGGTGTGGTGTGGTGTGGGGCATCGGTAGGTAAGGCCATGCAACTACTAAGTGTGGTACGTTGTGTGCAGCTGCAATCAGGGATGTGTATGTTTGGTGTACATGGCCTCAGTTTTGCTGTTGATCTCCACTGAGCATGCAGTACCTGGTCAGGGGGTGGGGATGTCTCGTAGTACATTTAGACAATTGTTTGTTATTTCTGTCACCTGCTGCTGGATGTCTGTCATTGGTTGTGTTGACTTGGTCCTCCCCCATACTTGCATATGTGTGTGTGTGTGTCTGTGTGTGTGTCATGCTGGGGGTTCGGAGTTAGGGTTTTCAACCTAACAGTGAATTCCTCACTTTTGTCGCTGTGAACAACCCTAACTGATGCATTAAACTGAGTTTTTGCCATGAATATATATATATATATAGATAGATAGATATATATATATCTATATATATAGATATATATATATAGATATATATATCTATCTATCTATATATATATATATATATATATATATATAGATAGATAGATAGATATATATATATATGAAATGAAAATCTGAATTTCAAAAGTGGAACGTTCCACTTTTTTAAATTCTGTGCTTTAGGCCTTGCATGCAGACATGCTGATTGGCTGAATCACTTCATGCGAAGGTGAATCCTCAGTGCTGATTGGTTGAATCACCTCACATGCAGGCAAATCCTAAGCATTGATTGGTTTACTGTCCTCATATGCAGGTGAATCCTGAGTGCAAATTGAGTTGATCAATTCACATGGAGGTGAATCCTGAGTACTAATTGGTTAATGAGTTCTCATGCAGGTGAATCTTCAGTGCAGATTGGTTGTAAAACCTTATATGCTGGTGAGTCCTCAGTGCAGACTGGTTTAATCACCTCACTTGAAGTGTAATCCTTAGTGCTGATTGGTTGAATTACTTCATGTGCAGCCAAATATTCGGTGCCAATTGGTTGAATCACTTCACATGCGAACATATGAAATTTGCCAGCAGATAAAGGCCTAGAGGTTTATCAAGTCTGCTTGAATGTGCAGTTAGCACCCCTTATTCTGCAGCTGCCCTTCCACCCTTCCGCACCATTGACCCTTCCTCTTGTCCTGTCCCATCCCCTTTTGAAGCAGTCCACTGTTCTACTGGATACCACTTCTGCAGGTAACGCATTCCATCCAGCTACCACCCTCTCTGTAAAAAAGTGTCTCCTCATCTCCCTCCTGACCCTTCCTCCCTCCTGTCTCATATCATAGCCCCTGGTGTTCCTCCCCTCCCTTAGTTTGAACAGCACCTCTGTACCTGTCTTGTTTATTCCTTTCATGTACTTAAAGGTTTCAATCATGTCCTCCCTGTCCCACCTCTCCTCCAGCGAGTACATGTTCAACTCCCTCAGCCTCCTCTTGTATGATAAATCCCCCAGCCCCTTAATCATCTTTGTTGTCCTGCGCTGCACCCCTCCAGTAACTTAATGTCCCTCTTCAGATATGGGCATCAGTACTGCACGCAGTACTCCAAGTGAGGTCTAACTAATGACCTAAACAGTGGCAGAATCATCTCCTCCCTCCTTGAGGATATACCCCTTGCAATGCAACCCAGCATTTTGTTGGCCTTTGCAGCTGCCTTCCTACATCGTGCTGAGCTGTTCATTGACCCTGTAATGAGCACCCCAGATCCTTCTCCTCCTCCTCCTCTGTCTGGGCTAGCTGCACTCCCCCTAGCTGGTAACTCCTCCTTGGGTTCTTCTCCCCAAAATGCAGTTCCTGGCACTTTTTGGCATTAAACCACAGTTGCCAGGTGTCTGACCAAGTGAGTCCTTAATGCTAATTGGTTGAGAAACCTCACATACAAGTGAATCCTCAGTGCTGATTGGTTGAATCAGTGCATATTTATAATGCACTATCCATACAACACTAGCTGGAAAGCACTTTGATAAACCCTCACTACACATGAACTACGGATGCTAGAACCATCACATTCTCACTTTTGTAATGCGTTGCACTTTCTGTCCACAAAATGAGAAAGAAAAGTTTTGGATATGAAGCTGCAAAAGCAAATATCTAAATGTTCCTGCAAAACTTTCTTTTTTCCCCACACAGCTATACAATAAGAATAACATATTGTCATCAATCCACTGCATATCTGTTCATAATATTTTCTAGTATTAGGTGGCACCAGAGATTCTTTTCCATTCAACACTGTAAAATTTCCCTTACCCAATAAACTCTGTCAAGGTGAATGATGTGTTCATTTATAAATTTAATTAGCAAGAGTAAAACAAGGTTAATATTTTTTTTTATTCTGTGCATGAAATACATTCTTACTTTGCAATTCTTATTTTAAAGTAATAGTGCATTATATGGTTGTAATTCCAAGTCGTTTCTGTTTGGTTCCATTTTAGATCATTCTGTCAGCCCCCACCTCCCATCTGTGAGGAGAGCAGAGCCATTTATACATACTGCATGCCAAAATAGTTTAAAATCCAGGTGAGAGATGGAGAAAGAGAAGGCTGGGTATTTAGCACACTCAGAGGCAGCATATTGAAGAGGCAGTTTGCAGGGGGAGTAGCACATAGGACCTATAAGAGGGTGCTTGGGGAAAAATATCCAAATTGCTTTGTTACTGTGCATCTCTCCAACCCCCACACATAGAAACACAGACAATGATGGCAGAAAAAGACCACATGTTCATCTAGACTGCTTGGAGTTCCCTATCTGCACTAGGACCTATTGTCCATGCAGGGTGTTATTCCCCCCCTCCAGTCCACCCCCCACTCTCCTCCCTATTGCTACCAACCTGAACAACCACCAAACCCTTCACTCTGTCCCAGCTTGCTTGAAACTATTGATAATCTTGGTGCTCACTGTGACACTTGGACAGCTGGTTCTGATCGCTGTATCATTTTTTGTAATACAAAAATGAGTTATGGACTGTCTCAAGAGAAATGCTGAAACAGCATGTGAGTATGACACACACACAAGTTTTAGATAAAAAGGTGTTACCTGGAAGGCCAGAAGCTAATTACAGAGTAGAACAGGCCTTGATCAAGGATCTCCTATTTATTTAAGTTAATTATAGTTGTAGTTGCTAGATGGAAATCATAAACACTTATGACGTCAAGAGGAAACACAGTTAAATTTTCACATAGTGATATAAAGCATGTTGCACCTCCGTGAGATCTGGCAAAAAGCCATAAATGCATTGATGTCTGTGTGAGAGAGGATACTGCTTAAAGAGCAAAGAAATGTCCTTCAAAAAAGAAAATGAGTTGTGCTGAGATCACAGAATATTAATTTATCTTCTGGAAAAGACAACCTGTTTTTGTAAAGATATATTTTTTTATATATTCTGACAGGGAGGAGCTAGGCAACCTCATGCAAAGAGGTGGGCAAAGCCAGCTTATAAACAATATTCTGTTTTCCTTCAGAGGACACACTTCTAGCTAGACTCTGACAAAGAAACATCTGTGAGCACTTTAAGCAGGTATTCAGAGAGAGAGAGACAAATCTAAGTACTGTAGTAGGAATTGTACTGTTAAAACCTTGTTCTTTTAATAGATTTAAATGTCTTGTGATATAATCGTTTTGTATTTTATGTTTTACATATTTTATATCTATTTTAGTAAAACTCTATTTTTTGAGCCTACTTGGTCCAAACTGGAAAAAGGTGAGCGTTTTAAATCTGAGGTCTTTATTAAAGTTTTTAAGGGTTCATTTCTGTACACCTGGTTAGGTGCCCATAGGCAAAGATATCTGGCCCCCTGAAGACAGAATTATCTGAGCCTGTGCATTGGCTATGCTAGCAAGAGGTTCACAGTTTGAATCCCTCCAGAACTGAGACCAAAGGTTGATCCAAACTCACAAAACAGACAGGAGGGTTACCCTGTTTCTGTTAACTGTTCACAAGACTGCGCTCGGAGGCTGGCACTTTGGGAGTAGAGGGCTGACCTGCTGAGCGGGTTTGTACACCCAGCTCCTCTTCTGGCAGACTGTTCCACAGTTCCACCATCCTTTCCTTAAAATAGAACACCCTCACATTCCTCTTAACCCCCTCCACCACAACCAGTTTCCACTTGTGACCTCAGGTTCTTTACTCTATTCTTCTGCTAAATAGTTCCCGGCAGTTCACCTTGTTTATTCCCTTCAGGAATCTGAAGTTCTATGTCATATTCTTTCTTTCTCTTACATGATCTTCACATGTACTGTACACATGTACTCTAAAATATCAGGCTGCGTGCAAGGCATCATGGGTTAGAGAATACATTAACAAATAAATAATTCAATACCTTAATGTTTTGTGAAGAGTGATCAGTGTGAGATTTGGGAAAAGTCCTTTGTGTAGAAACTTCAGCCCGCTATACCCTAGGGTGCAGGGGGGATTTTACGAGAAAGCAAATATTCAGCACACTCACCAGTAATGATGTGCAGGATTTCAAATTCAGATGGAATGGAATTCTGCAGAACTTACAAAAATTCCTCTTAATTCTGTGGAATTCTGTAGTAGTGGAATACCAAAATTTTGGAAGCAGATTTTTTTTTATGGATTAGTAGCCCATGATTTACATAAACTGTGTATTCTTTTCCCACAATCCACAGAAATGTTTTCCATGGTTTATAATAATGTAGTCCACAGAAAGTTATTCCATAGTTTACCCAAAAATGCTTTGGGAATTCCACGGAAACAAAATTCCAAAAAGCACTTTGGAAGTGGAATTGCCATTCTGCTGCACAGTTCTGTTCAGAACAAGGGGCCTTGCAACAGGTGGGACTTTGTCTGCAGCTGCTGCCTCACTGACTCCTGAGTTGGCAAGTCAGCTACTGTAGGTAGTTTCAGACCTCCCATTAGGTAAGGAGTTAGGTAGGCAGGTAGGGTCCTGGGGAAGGGGCTTGTGACTGGAGTGAATGAGCAAAGAGTATATAATCAGCAGTCTAGAGGAGCTGGTTCCCTTTCCTCCTCCACTCTGCCCAGTATTGCCACCCTTGTAAAAGCAGAGTAAGGGGTGGTAGAAAGATTGGGAACCCAGCTGCCCCTGAGGGGGATTGCCTTAAAGGCTGAGGAGGAATTTTCCCATTTTTTTTCCTATCGGGTTTTCCAGGTTTTTCACCGCCTCGGGCCAGGAGAAAAATCACAGCAGGTACAGAGTTAGGGACATCACAGTCATGCAAATACAGTGGTATGGTAGTCTTGCAAAGAGTGTACAAAGGGGGTAGCAGGGGAACTTGCTTCTGACACAAATCATTCCCCAAGGCTAGTAGGAGGGGAGGGGAGGCCCTGATAACCAGGTAAAGTGGCCTGGGAATTGGTTTCAAAAAGCATTTTATTGCCTATGTTATATATAATTCATACTTATTTTCAATGATTGCAAATAGTAATTTTAAGTTAATGAACATTTGAACAAGACACTTAATGCACTTTGCTGATTTGTAACATCTAAACTGTATCACACCCATCACTGTACACTATACAACGAACTTGGGTGGTTAACACCAAAGTTAAACTTTTCATATAATCTGGGTTGTTTACGTGATAATATAATGAGACTGAGACATCAGTCTCCGTTGTTTAATTTGATTGAAATTAGAAAGGAAATTAGAACATTAAGATCCTCATTAGTTACCCACTTAACTACACCCAAGATCTTAACTTTTATGGGAGAGTGAGCTTTCTCGGTACAGTCACCGAAACTGTGGAATATCTTAATTGCCTCAGCTTTCCTTATATGCTAACAACCATGCAAATTTTAAAACTGATCTAAAATTATATTTTCAGCAACAAACTACCTGCAATTGTTATGAATTGATAATAATGTTATTAATTGCACTTTTTGTGTATTATATGTTGTATTACTATTTTATTGTATTATTGTACCAACAAAGCTGCATATGTAGTGGCTTCAGGTCACTCCTGAAAAAGGGCCGCAGCCCAGTGTGCTTACCCAGTAAACAAAGTAAAAATAAATAAATAAACAGGTGCCCTATGGGGCCAGTCTGGGGTAACCTCTTTGGGCTTGGCCTGCGTATGAAGCACCAGCCAACAAAGAAGGGGCACATATCACATGGCCCAGGAGCCAACTGTTATGCCTTGGTGGCTAGTGTCCCTCCAGAAGCCATACCCTTTGGGAGTGTGGACTAGAAGTCCACCTGGAGGGTTTCCAATGGATGGACCAGTATAAGGCATTAACCAACCAAAAACATGCTGAGTCTCCTGGGCTGCACATGTCATGCTACTGATATATTTTGGATTATCCTTAACAAACTCATGGCTTTGACCATTTTTCCAAAGCATTGTGTACATCCCCTTTTGTTCAGGTGTAAGGGGCAAATGTGGCCTGCTAAGAAAAAGAGGGGCTTATTTGCAGTTTGCTAATAAACACCTTGTTTCCCTACAAAAGCATATTAGTTACCAGTATTCTTTGAGACAGGTGTGGTATATTCATTAATTGTTTTCTAATATTGCCAGGATGGGCATGTGCACTTGGATTTAAAAATGTAGTGAAGTTTTACTTTACTGGCGAAGTTCTGGTGAAGTTGCAAGATTCGCCTTCATGAATAACTTTGCACAAATTGCCCAGTTCTACACCTTGCCACTTCACATTGAGTTTTCCTTGGGAAATGACACTTTTTCAGGTGAAGTCAGGTTAAGTTAAGGTGAAGCTGCAATTTCACCAGTGAATTTGCTTAACTTCTCCAGAAAAAGTGCCAAAAACTTCATGAAATCTCCACTTCGCACTTTACAAATTTGGCAAACTTCACAAATGATTTCGCAGAGCAGTGTTTGCCAACTTTCACATCAGTACTTGGATTTGCAAAACATGCGCAATACAGTGCACACATCTGCTTGAACATGTGTTCTGCAATGCCTGCTGGTGAATGTTGCCACAGTGCAGTTAGAGCAGCAGAGGTGATAGCTTTTGCAACATGTTTCTCCACCCATTACTGTAACTCCCCCTGCAACCCTCTTAATTTCCCTTGGCTAGTTTCAGTGGTCAGTGCATCATGGGTGATGCAAGGCTGTTTATTTATTTATTTAGTTTTGTTGACTGGGTAAGTACACTAGACAAATTCTGCCTATTTTCAGGCACGACCCAGGGAAGGGGGATACAGATGAATGTCAACTGACCTTGAACCAGATGAAGCTGTTGGTGGTATTTTTAGAGAATGGGGGAAATTTGGCCAGAACACTGGGGAACTTCCCCAACTGGCCTGTAGGGGAAACCTCTGGCCAATGAAATGGCCACAACTGATCCTCCTCTGATGCAAGTGGATGCAGCAGGGACTGGGGAGCGGGTCTCCTCCCCAGTCTCAGTCCAGTTAGAAACCGATCTGTTTTTTGATGCTTTGGGGCTACCAATGATGGGTACTACAGATGCTGCAGCTTTGCAATCAAATGATAACATGGATTTGGAGCCTAACTCACCACCACAGCCTTCAGAGACATGGACCACCATTTCCCATATGGCGGCCCCACTTGGACTGGATCCCCAGACTCTTTCTGAGACAGACTGCAAGAAGCAACTCCAGGATCTATTGCTTGTTGCTGAAGTGCTTTTTCAGCAGCAGACAAAGATACTCCTGGCTGCTCTTGGGGCAATTAACGACATGCTGGTTCCACCAGCTGAGACTCCTGCAGGGTCAGGTGACCCTAGCACTGCACCTTCTCCTGCCGCTACTGTAGGGCTGCAAGCAGCAGCTCCTAAGCCAGCTCCCCCTTTGCAGCAAGCTCCCTCACCTGTGCCAGGCCAGCTACCAGGTATGTTACCTCAGGAATATTCTTTTCAAACCTGGGACTGGGAAAAGAAAATTGGTAAACCTTTTGTCATCTCTGGACAACAGCAGAGGAGGTTTTGGTTGGGAATGGCACATGCGGACAAATCTTCATCCAGCCTAAACCAGACTCCTCAATCTGTTGCACAGGACTGGACTGCAGACCAAGCATTATGGGGTGCTGGGTGGGCTCAACATAAAGATACTGGAAAGTGGATTTCTGGGTTTTCACCCATTGCAATCCCACAGATTTTGAATACCACTTCTGTTCCACCTTTTCTGGCTGCTTCTTCATCAACACAGACTGCCTGAAGTGTTTCCAAGGTGCCTGTCTCATGCCTACAAGGGTCGAGGCCCTCATCTGACTCTGAAATGCAGGAAGTCAACATGGGCTGTTTTTCCCCACTAGCACTCCCAGAGGGGCTTGCTCTTACCCAACACCCAATGTTGTCTATCCTTGGGAGAACTCCTTCTGAGGGGATTTTACCTGACCTTACTCCTCAGCATGCACCTACTACTACTACTACCCCAGCTGCCTTGGAAGCTTTGGCCCCCTGACTTGAATTCTACTACCACTTCTGAGAAGGCCCCTCCATCTACGGAAGGCCCAAGATGACCTCATTAAGGCTCTTCTTCAAAATTGTATGCCTCTTTCTTTAACACCCCACTTTAACCTGCAAAGCATCATAATGCAGTTAGACTAGTATATAAAGGGGGTTTGGAACAATTTCCTGATGGAAAATATCTGGCACGCATACTGTTAATGGACTCCATGGGTTTTCATGCCACTGAAGTATATGCCCTCATCCATGTCTCTAGTGAGACTACATTTGATGTCAGCTTTAAGCTCACCAGTGGCCTAGACACATTTTTGGCACATCATCACATCTTGAAATCAATGCTTCTCTGGTCCCCCTTTGAGGCCATTTCACTTATGAAGCCTGCTCTTCAGAACATTACTGTCCTCTTCGGCAATGAAGGTGTCAGTGTTATGGATTTACTTTATTGGTTAAAACAACATTGCCCCATTTTAGGAACGCCTGAATTGGTTTTGGATACTGAACAGATTTGGACTGGGGGTGGCAAATCCAAATAATGTTGCATTCTACTGCCTCTGGTTTAACTCACCTTCCCAACTGTTTCTTTTTAGGGAGAGACAGGGGAGTTTTATTCTACACTTGCCAGCCTAAAGCCTGCTATAGATGTGGTTCTCATACCCATCTAAGTAGTCTGTGTGATAAGTTACAGTGTACCCTTTGTAATGGGCAAGGTCACACCAATGCACATTGTGTGGAAGAACCTTTGTGCAATCTGCGTAACAAAAAGGGCCATACTTATAATAAATGTCCTTGGGCAGCTCGTAACCAGGAGCACCAGGCAGATTGTGAAGAACAGCACCTAATCATTGGTTTGGCTCAGTGCTCTGCCAGACCTTCAGCCCTGAAACTAACCAGGTCCCAAGGTCACCCCCCCTCCTATGCTTAGACATGTTCCTATGGGGACTGTCCTGTCCTATCCCCTCCTCCTTCTGTTGAGACAGATTGGTCTTCGGAAGCACCTAATGTTGCTCTCAACCCTGTGGAAGCACCTGTTCTTTCTGCTCCTCCTTTGTGTCACACAATTTCTCCAGGCGAGCCTATGGCCGACATTAGTACTCTGGCGACTATTGCTCAACCCATGCCCCCCACTTCCCAACCAGACAAAAGGAGGATGATTCCTAGAAAAAGGAATGAGTGGCAACCTCCCCCCTCTAAGGTGACCAAAATTATGGAAACTCCAGTACAGAATCATTTTTCAGCCTTACAGGACAAGGCCAGTACTTCCGGGAATGAGTCTGACACTCCATCCCTTTGCTCCTCCCATGCAGATGCTCTCTCTGATTTTGAAACTAAAACCTTTGAGTCTAAGGTAGACATGACTAGGGGAAAAGGCAAACCAAGAAGTAAAAAACGGACAAAAAAACTTCAACTGTCTCAGCCCACCTGAGATAGTTTCTACCTTCTGTTTTCTTTTCTCCCATGTCATTCCTTCTTTCCTTCAGTACTGTCAATGTGAACAGTATCAAGAGTCATAGAAAGCAACAAGCTGTTTTTTCTCACCTCCTTGCTTCTCATACACAAATCATATTCCTACAGGACACCAGATTACACACTTTAGCTGAACTTGCATGTGCTGTATGGTCTTTGCATACAGGTCCTTCCTACTGGTCTCTGGGGCAAGACTCATGTGTGAGCCTTGGCATCCTGTTTCAGCATATAGAGCTTTGTTTGGTAAAACTGCTTGATATAATACCAGGCAGATTACTGATACTGGATATTAAAATTCATTGAGTCCCATATCATCTCATTAATGTTTATGCTGGGCAAACCAAAGCTGAAAGGATTTCCCTCTTTCACATTCTCCAACCGTACTTATATACACATTTTTAGGTTCTCTTAGGGGGAGATTTTAATTGTGGTATGGCCCTCTCAGACAGGAGGAAGCAGGCCAAAACACAGAAAATCTTCTGCGATATGTCCTATTTTTCAAACCTCATTAAAACCTCTACTTTGGTTGGTTTGTATGTCCTTTCGTGGCACATCTGCCTCAACTTTTTTTAAAGCTTCTCTGACCACCAGAATAGATTTTCTTTTTATAATTCATACTCTAAAGATACAAAATATCGTGAACTCTCCTGTGGAATATTCTGATCACTCCAAATTGACACTAACATTTGACAGAAGGTAGAAACTTAATGTAATTGTTGTTATACCCTGTCTGTATTAGTTTCTGTATTGCATGTGACGAGGTACCTTTGTAAATGAGCCTCTGGCTCAAAAGTTGTACATCGAATATATATCAAATAAAAAAAAAAAAAAAATAAAGTTACAATACTGCCATCTTCCATGGCCCAGGGAACTGGAGGTTTTCCCCCTCCCATTTCTTGAATGTGGATTTCACACTGGAACTAGTTTCCTTCTTTCAGGCCAGAAAATCTGTTTTTCTCATGAATGATGATATCATAACTTGGTGGATGGATACCAAACACGACTCAACCCACTTATTGCAATCCCAGGCTTGCACCCGCCATACTTCTATTTTCAATATTTACAGCTTCAGCGCCAGCTTCAAAAATTAACTTCCTTAACTCATCAGACTGGGCATTCTTATTCTGCCCAAATTAAATTAATCAAAGACCAAATGGTAGCTTTTCACTTACATCAGGCTGAAAACCTGCAACACCAACAACGATTTGGAATGCAAGGAAATTCTGGGACTTTATGCCCATATTCAGCACGTAAAGACTGAATTGAGAAACGTACCATATATGGCTTGCTGGATGCTTCCCATATGCTCATGAGCAGTAATTCCCTTATTATGCAACAGGTCATCTGCCATACTCAAGCTTTGTTTCAGGAACACAAGGAGGATGAGACATTATGGTCTGGTTTTGTTCAGACTTTTTCACTCCCACGGTGCTCCTCAGACCTCCTTCCTTCCTTATTGACTGACATTACAGCCAGTGGGGATTACCATGGCAATACATTCTTTACAAATGAATAAAGCCCCAGGCATGGATGGCCTGCCTGGTGAATTATTTAAGTTGTTAGGAACAGAACTTGCCCAAGAACTTGCTCAGGTTTATATTACTATTTTACATACTGATTGTATGCCTCTCCACATGTCTGAAGGTATATTGATTTACTTGTATAAAAAGGGAAACAAACATGATCTCCAAAATTGGAGATCCATTACTCTCTTAAATACTGATTTTAAACTGCTTATAAAAGTTTTGAATTCTAGATTATTGCCTTTAGCACAAGAGGTTATTTCCCAGGCTGAAGCCTGTTCTATCCCGAGTCACACTATCACTGACCATTTGATATTACTTAGAAAATTATTTGAAAGAAGGAACTCCGATGCTTTGCAGGGATATGTGTTTTCTTTAGATCAGTCACAACCCTTTGATTCCGTGAGCCATGGTTACTTGTGGTATACTCTATACTGTTATGGGATTCTCAGACAGTTCATTTCCTGGCTTAAATGTCTCTATAATACAGCAACTGTACATCTACTTATAAATGGGTGGAAGGGGCCCATGATTACTATCAAACAGGGGGGTTCACCAGGGATGTCCTCTGAGCCCTCTACTCTTTCTGTTCAACATAGATCCCATATTGCATGCTTTGAATTCTTCTGCACAGATTAAAGAACTCTATTTTGAAGACAACTCTTTATCATTCAAAGCCATCACCTATATGGATGATCTTTGCATTTTAAGGTCCTTGGGCCCTTCAGAGGCACATGCTTTGGTTATCTGCCAGACATATGGTACTCTGGCAGGTGTAGCTCTAAATTTACATAAAAGCTGGGTTATATGCCTTGGTTCACCGTATCCTCCTATTACACTAATAGAAGGTACAGTATACATATTTCATATGATTTCAGATGATCCAATTAGAATTTTAGGAGTTCCTTTTGGCCCTATGGATATGGCTCAGTTAAACTGGGAACCAAAATTGAATGCAGCTAAAGCCTTGGTGGCTTCCTGGAATAAATGGAAAATGGGTAAGAAAAAGAGGGTGGTCATGGTAAAGATGTACTTAATTCCACTTTTTCTTCATTTAAGTTATATTTTCCTCATCCCTAAATCATTTGAGACCACTTTATGTAGCATTTTTTTTCAGGTTGTCTAACCCCATTAAGAGAAATATTCTTTATCTATCGACTTTGAAAGGGGGTTTGAACATGGTCAGCTGTATTGTCTTCTTTTATACCATTGTTCTATTGCAGATTTCCATCTGATATTATTCAATGCAGGGAAAAGCTGGAGTACTTTGTGATTTTCCTCCTGCCGCCCCAGATTTTGGAATTGGGACACAGGTACTCTCTGGGTACTCACTTCCTCCTCTTTAACACTCCATACATTCATGAATGTTTTTTCAAACTCAAAAGCTGAGAATTACCAGTAGCAAGATCTTGACACACAGGGAACAGGACCTGTATGCAGAGATTTTCTTAGGGTTTTACACGGAACCTGTTACCTTTCCTTCTTACCCTTTGCCTTTTCTAGACTCCCTACAAAATCTTCTGTCTGGTACCAGAATCCCTCCTAAAATGTGGGACCTTCATTGGTTGTCCTGTCATGGCAGGATACACGTGAAGCATAATCATAAACACAAGCAGCTCTCAGATAGATATTGTAGAAGGCCTTTATGTTTCCAGCAAATTAATACCACTGCTAATTTATGTTTTTCCTGTTCCTATATTCAGGAGTTTTGGTCAGCCTTTTGGACAGCCCCTCATTTTCTCATGTTACACCTGAAATGTTGTTTTTTGGATGATATCTTCCGAGCTGGCAACAATGGGACAGACTGCATCTGCTTTTTATTGTCATCAAATGGTTTGTCTGGAATTCCAGGTGGCTTTTTACCTTGCAACAGAAAGACATGACTCATCTTGAATTAATTCTTAAAATTACTGGAGAATTGCAAGCTATTTATTTTTCTGAAGCTAAGCAGTCAAAGGACTTGCCTGTTCCTTTAGGAAGCTAAGAAACTTGCTATACTGCAGAAAACAAACTAGAACGCATTTGAGGAACTGGTAACTTGGTAAAACATAATATTGTAGAGGACTAGGAAGGTAAGCTACACTTTCTACAGAAAGTTTCATTACTTTCTTATTGGCATTAAGAATTGCAGGATTCCATTAAAGTGTAGTAATTTTATAACCAGAGGGGTTGTAATACAACTGAAGTTGCTTGATTTCTGTGCTAGACACATAGGATTTGGAAGGATATTTGTGCAATATTTTAGAAGTGTCGTGCTGGCTGAACAGTGAGTTCGTTTTTATCCCTGGACTCAGTAGAGTGGTTTGTGTAGGAGCAGTGGTCTAGTACATTGTGGTGTTGGTTGACTTACTATAAAGGGCAGTACTCACCAGGGTGGTGGAGCAGTGATGTATTTGATTGTTTCTAACAGTCACCAGTGGTTGTGGCATTTCCTTTATAGCCAAGCTTCTGACATCACTTCCTCAACAGGTCTTGGGGCAGAACTGTTGCATTCTTAATTACCCAGCACAGTGCATAAAGCATAAGTATACAAACACACACACACACACACACACAAAAAAAAAAATTGTATATTACTCATTGTATATTATAAGAAGGAGGGACATGTGGGGAGTGGTGCAATGCACTGGCTATGGGGCAGCAATTTTCTGGGAAACATTCTGGAACCTGCATTGCTGCCCTATTTGCAGGCAACTGTCAGCTCTGAGGGAGGAGGTTGCCCACCTCCAGACTGAACTGGCAAGGACTAAGGAGGACTCCCCCACCCAAAGAGCACCAGTTCCACAACCACTGCCTCAGAGGTTGCCAGGTGTGAAGAGCAGATGGACCACAGTAGGTTCTGGGAGGGTGAGGGTGGTGGAACAGAGGCGTAGCCCCCGAATTGCACCTCTACACAAATCATATGTCGGTCTGGCAAATCAAGGTTCCTCTATGATGACACCCTCATTGGAGACCAAGAAAAATGCTGGGGACAGCCACAAGGGAGACCCACAAATGAGTGGCAAGGGACAACACAAGGGAAAGAAACAGCTTCTGATAGGGGACTCAACTGTTAGGGGTGTAGACCTGGGGAAGGGAGAGGAGAGGAGAGGAGAGGAGAGGGAAGTAAGGTGCCTGCCTGGTGCCATGGCTTGGAGGGACAGGAAGCGAATCCTCAGGATTGCAGAAGCAACATCACAGGAGAGGAAACTAGATATCATTGTCCACCTCAGGACAAATGACCTAGCTAGGCATGAGATCAGTGCAGTGCAGGATGAATTTGTGGAGTTGGGGAGGGGCCTCAGACAGGTAGCAAGCACGGTAACCTTCTCAGAGGTGCTGCCTGTCTATGGCAGGGGTGAGGCTAGGGTACTGCACACCATGCGGTTTAATGAATGGTTGCAAAACTGGTGCAGAGCACAGGGCTGTGGCTTCATTGGGGACTGGGGGTCCACCTGGAGAGATGAAGGTCTATACTGGCATGATGGTCTGCATCTGTCCAGGAAGGGAAACACGATCCTAGGTGACAGGTTTAAAGGCTTCCTTGGCAAGCTTTTAAACTGGCCAAGGGGGGAGGTGCTGATAGGAAACAGGAAAGTTCAAGCCTTTCCCCGCAAAGCATGGCAGGTAGTAGGGTAAACACTGAGGTACAGATCTTGACAGAGGGCAGGAGAGGGGTAAATGGAAAAATGGACAAGGGCAATAAGTGCAGGGATGGGGTAAAAAAGGATAAAGCCAACATTAAATGGAGGGCAATGAGTACCAATGCCCGTAGTCTGGGAAACAAGCTTCCTGAGCTAGTAGCCCTGATGGAAGTGGAACACTTGGATATTGTGGCAGTCACAGAAACATGGTACATGGAGAACCATGACTGGGATGTCAACATACCAGGGTACACAATCTACAGAAGGGACAGGGAGGGTCAAAGAGGAGGTGGAGTAGCTCTCTACATAAGGGAAGGGATCAAAGTAACAGAACTAAAAAGTAAAGGGGGAGGACAAGAGGAACTCTGAGTCACATTGGAGACAGGGAATGGCATCACAATCCGCACAGGGGTTGTATACAGACTCCCATCTCAAGGGGAGGAAATGGACAAGAAAATGATACAGGGCATTCTCAAAATGGCTGAAAAAGGGGAGATACTGTTGATGGGGGACCTGAATATGCCAGATGTTAACTGGGCAACATGGACTGCAGCCACATCCAAGAGCAGGGTCATTCTCGATGCCCTACAGGGAGCATGCCTTAGACAGCTAGTGGTGGAACCCACTCGGGAGGGAGCAATATTAGATCTGGTACTATCAAATGGAGAGAGGATCACAAACTTAGAAGTTAGTAGACACCTGGGAACAAGCAACCACTGCACAGTGTGCTTCACAATAAACACAACCATGGAGATAAGCCATACAACTACAAGGATACTGGACTTTAGAAGGGCTCACTTTGGCATAATGGGTGAATACCTGAGGAATGCATTAGCAAATGGCCAGAAAGGAGGGGTGGAAGAACAATGGGGAAAAATCAAAACTGCCATCATGGAGGCAACAAGTCTTTGTGTGAAACAAATAAAGAAAACAAAGCGGAATAAAAAACCACTATGGCTCTCAAAAGAAGTGTCAGGGAAGGTTAAGGAGAAAAAGGCTGCATTCAAAAAGTATAAGGAATCACAGACTGAGCACGGCAGGGAACTGTATCAATTAAAGCAGGAAGAAGTGGGAAAGGCAGTCAGAAAAGCAAAGGCCCAAACCGAGGAAAGGATAGCCAACTCAGTTAAGAAAGGGGATAAAACCTTTTATAGGTACATCAGGGAGCATAGAAAGGTTAAGGGAGGGATAGGGAAGATTAATAAAGGAGAGGGGAGGTGGGCAGAGGGAGACAGTGAAAAGGCAGAGATAATGAATGAATACTTTGCTCAGTATTCACAAAAGAAGAAGAGGGGAGTTACCTAAACCAAACAGTAGAAGCACTCTGGATAGTGGGTTGATACCAGTCCATTTAAAGAAGAAAGAGTACTGAAAGAACTTCTAAAACTCAAGGTGGACAAAGCAATGGGACCTGATGGGATTCACCTAGAATCCTAAAAGAGCTAAGGGAGGACCTAGTGACACCACTAACCACACTTTTAACAAATCATGGGAAGATGGGGTGGTACCTGAGGACTGGAGGAGGGCAGATGTGATTCCCCTTCACAAAAGTGGGAGCAAGGCAGAAGCAGGAAACTATAGACCTGTTAGTTTGACCTCAGTGGTGGGGAAAATGATGGAATCACTTCTGAAAGAAAGAATTGTTGAGTACCTAGAGGCCAGCAGTGCACTGGACCCAAAGCAGCATGGATTCACAGCAGGAAGGTCATGTCAGACAAATCTAATCAATTTCTTTGACTAGGTGACCAAAGTAATAGACCAGGGAGGGGCTGTGGATATGGCCTACCTAGACTTTAGCAAGAGCATTTGACACAGTCTTGCACAAAGATTAATAATCAAGTTAGCCAGCCTGGGAGTGGGTCCCAGGGTGGTAGCCTAGATGAAAACTGGCTGCACAACAGGACACAGAAGGTAGTAGTGAATGGAACACATTCTGAAGAAAGGGGGGTTACTAGTGGAGTACCTCAGGGCTCAGTACTGGGTCCAGTCCTCTTTAACGTCTTTATAGGTGACATTGCAGAGGGTCTGGAAGGAAAGGTGTGCCTCTTTGTGATGACACAAAGATCTGTAACAGAGTTGATACACAAGGGGGGTAGAAAGGATGAGAAGGGACTTGGCAAGGTTGGAGGAATGGTCAAACATATGGCAACTTAGATTCAATGCAAAGAAGTGCAAAGTAATGCACCTGAGAAATAAAAATCCAGGAGAAGAGTACACAATAGCAGGGGAGGTACTAACAACAACAATAATGGAACGAGATCTGGGTGTAGTCATATCAGATGACCTAAAGGTGGGTATGCAATGTGAGAAGTCAGTAGAAAGCCAGGGGGATACTGGGATGCATAGGAGGGCATCACAAGTAGAAAAGGAAGTGGTTATCCGCTATACAGACAGTTGGTGAGACCCCATCTGGAGTACTGCATGCAGTTTTGGAGACCTCATCTACGCAAGGACATAGACAGGATGGAAGCAGTCCAGAGGAGGGCAACTAAAATGGTGCAGGGTCTACATCAGAAACCATATGAAGAGAGACTGAAGAGCTTAATATGTATACCCTTGATGAAAGGAGGGACAGGGGGGACATGATAGAAACTTTTAAGTACCTCAAGGGAATCAACAAAGTCCAGGAGGGTAGCATCTTTCAGAAAAAGAGATGTGTAAGAACAAGGGGGCACAATTTAAAGTTAGAGGGGGGACGGCTCAGGGGTAATGTGAGGAAATTCTTTTTCACGGAGAGAGTGGTGGACACATGGAACCGCCTTCCTGGAGAGGTTGTGGGGTCTAAAACAGTGGAGGAATTCAAACATGCATGGGACAGACATAAGGCAATTATAGTGGGGGTTGCAGGAAATAGGCTGTTGGTTAACTAGAATCTGCAGCTTATCCAGTAGGTAGGGAAATGGGCTGACTGGGTGGGCCAAGTGGTCCTTATCTGCCGTCAAAGTCTATGTTTCTATGTTTCACATGATCTGCACCTGATTAAATCAATTACGGCGGACCCAGATATGGATTATAGATTCTGATGTCCTCATTACTTGATTAAATCCACCCTCCCTTTTTTCATTTCATAATGTGTCTTGGCTTAGCCAATACACTTCTAAACTAGCAGATGTTATGCATGTTTTTCTCTCCCCTAATAGCCAAAGTGATTGGCTTTCCCCCTTCCCAATTCTCTGTTTTTTTCTGTTGTTTTCCTCCTATACCCCGGTCATCCAGGCAAACAACCTGTATTTTATTTCCTTTTCTGACTTTGCATATATTAACTGTTGTTCTTTCATGAATTCTCTGTTCTTCATTGCATTTTGCTTTGTGTAAATTGTTTTTGTTTGATTTTTCTATAATAAAAACTTCCCCTACTCTTTTCAAGAAGTGCCATGGTATCTTTAACATCCACCTGAACTAACACCAGAGCAAGCAGATGGGACCTTGGTTTAACATTTCATCCAAAAGACAGCACCTCAGGAGTGCAGCAGCCTTCTCATGCTGCACTACAGTGTCAGTAGTGGGATTTAACCCAAGTGCCTTGTGTGGGAATAGAACCCACAGCCTTCTGATCTCCCAGCCTCAGAGTTGAGTGTGCTACCTGCTGAGCCATTGACTATATTCAGTATAAGGCAAAACTATCTGTGGAGCATGGCCGCCATCTACCTCATCATATTAACCTTTCTCTATTTGCTGATCCCAGGTAGGAGTCTCTGGGGGAAGGGGTGTTAACCATTATCACAGCTAATAAGGGGTCACAGTGTTTGGTGGGGCTCAGAAAATGGTCAGCACTCATTACCCATTTGTTTAAAACCCCGTATTGATGCTAGGCCACAGGGTTACATAGGGTCTCATGGGCAGACTTGATAAGCATTGGTCTTTTTCTGCTGTCTATGTTTTATGTTTTACTGTCTGACTAAACTTACTGTAAATTAAACAGGCATGTTCATACCCTTCAGCCACATAAACACACAGTATGATTTTTTTCTTTGGTAATTGGGTAGGACCCACTGGGTACAAGAACAAGGCCCATTCGCAGGGGTGACCTTGGAGCACAAGGAGGTTAACTAACTTGCTCAGGAACTCACAGAATGCAAGTAGAGATTGTGGGACTCAAACCCAGTTTGCTGGATGTACTGTACTAGTCTTATTCACAGCTCATTGCTGTACTCTAGGATATACTACCAGCACTGAAACTTACTCTGTGTGGTCCTGCAAAAAAAAAAAACTTTCAACAACAGAACTTTAGATTATGGGAGATAATCTCTGAGGCACTCCACATTCATGACATCATGGGTTGTGTACGCCTGATAGGTTGTTTGATGCACATGAAATTTGAAACAAGTCCGTCCCTCTTCCCTGGGGTTCAGCCGACCTGTGGTCAGTTCTACATGTGCATTGGATCAAGGTTGCAGCACACCCTACAGCTCCATAGTATCTTAAATAGATAAATAACTACTACCAAGGTAAGAAAGGATACCTCACACTTCAGGAATGCAAGGAAAGTCAGAATTATCAGACAGCTAGTACCAATTAACAGTGCATGAAATAAAATATACTTAGCATCTGTAATATAGAATGCGTTTTTATGTACGGCAGTTTCTCCATGAGACATGTAACTTGCTATAGCTATAAGAAGCAGTTTATCAGCTACCTAGGTACCCCTACTAGTGGTTCTAGGAGCTGCAGGATCTGAGCATATCCTCAAGGATAAGGGAATAAGATCAAATGTCTGAGCTAAGCTACCTGGGCACCCTGCTAGTGGTCCCAGGAGCTGTATAGAAACAATTCAGGATATGAATCAATGAACTGAGCTACCTGGGCACCCCTGCTAGTGGTCCCAGGAGCTGTATGGAAAAAAATTCAGGATATAAATCAGTGAACTAAGCTACCTGGGAGCCCCTGCTAGTGGCCTCAGGGGCTGAAATGTCATCAAAAGCAACCATTTGTTGTTTGGTACTCACTGCTTGCAACCCCTCCAGTGGTCCAACAGCAGAGGCCCTGAATTCACCTTCTGGCCCCAGTGGTATCTCCCCACAGATAGACTCCGACCACTTCCCCCTGCCAGCGGTGACCGAGTTGGAAAAGGAAAAAAATACTGCTGCTCCCAGCCAGAAAAGCCAAAAAATGGTGGTATTCTGCCCTAATTTACCCCATATTTCAACCTTGATCACTCTCTCACGCTCTGTGCCTCCGAAGAGATGCCCGTACCTCTGCGGACCAAGATGGAGCCTGAGCCCATGCTATTTTATGGCCCCAGGTCCATAGAGGTATGCCTCCATCATGCCCATGCTGCTCTCATTTCTTCCTGCATGTAATCTCATACACTGTGGGAGCCGATAGCTCATTGGCTCCCTACGCTTGTGAGATTTCATCCACCATCTTAGTTAAGGGCTGAGATGATCCATCGCATCATCACGAGTTCTACAGCCCCCCACAGGACTGAAACAGCTCTCCCAACTACTGAAATGAGCTAATGCTCCACTCAAGTCAAGTGACCCCACACAGCGCAGATTATCGCACAGTAAAGCGCGAACGCTACACCACATATTTTCAGGCCCCTGGATCACCTCACTCTCTCTCTCTCTCTCTCCTCAGGGACAGCACTTATAAGGGGTCATCAACATTAAAAGCACAGTAGCCCTTATAGCTAAAGGCACAGTTGCCCTTCTGGTTGAGGGACAGTCCTACTTAAAGGCACAGTAGCCCTTCTTGTTGGGGGATAGTTCAGGTTAAAGACATAGTAGCCCTTCTTGCTGGGGGACAGTTACAGACTACAATCAGTCTCAATCCAACATAGGCAAACAAATAGACTCTTGCAGCAAGGTCATTTAAACAGAGTGCAGCAATATCTTTTGCCACGAGTACACTGCTTGACACTGATCTGTGCCATATTCTCCACAGATCAAGATGCCCAAGACAAAATGCAGCAGACAGTGCAATGTTCCCATTCCACCACAACAACTGGGAAAACTATGTGTCTCATGCGTGGAGGATAATTCCACCTCCATTGAATATGATGAGCCCCAGGAGGACTACCGTGGCTCAGCGGATATTCAGACTAACAAGGGCAAAAGTAGTATGGACCAAAGTATGAAACCCAACTCCGTAATGATACAGAACAACCAGCTGATGCAGGTGCAACAGGAGGTGCTAGCTGCAATGCTAGCAAAGCTCAACGAGCTGTCAGCAAGACAATCCACCTACCCTCCACCCACAAAAAAGAGGGCCCTGGGATCCAGAAACAGGATGGAGGGGGCCAAAAATGAAGATGTGACCACCAGCAATAGGGACACTGAGCAGGTGTCAGATGAGGAGGAGGGCGATATTGAGGCAGAACCACAAACCCTCACAGGCAGGTGGTGTTTCCCTGACAAAATCCCAACCCTGGTCAGAAACATCATGGCCATGGTGGGGTTTCGATACTCCGGCACCAGTACCCACATCCAAACTAATACCATCCCTCCAACCTCAGAACAAACAAATGGACATATTTCCCATATGTGAGGCCACAGACGAACTGGTGCTAAAAGAATGGAGTTTCATGGAACCTACACGCATACCAGAGTGCAGGTCATGGGACAAGATGTACTCATTAGAAGCAGAAAAACATGCTGTATGGTGTACACCTCCAACAATAGAGCCACAAATAGCATCACTCAACAAGAAAACAGTGTTACCTACAGAATCCATGTCTGGTCTTAAAGACCCTATAGATTGAAAGTTGGAAGACATGCTAAAAAAGAACGTGGAATTAGCCGGCCTGGGAATGAGAGCCACATCTACTGCCATTTATGCCACGTGAGCACAACTCACATGGCTGCAAGAGGTCATTAAAATACTGCCTACAAAATCCACTGGGTCAGGACTCATTGACAATGCCATACTGCCGACTAAATACCTCACATACATGGCAGTGGACGCACTAAAGATAAAAGCCAGATCGACCGCACTGACCAACAGAGCCCAACAGACCCTATGGATGAAACTATGGGATGCAGATGGGAAATCCAAGGCCACACTACAGAAGCTCCCCTTCAAAGGGAACCTGCTATTCAGAGAAGGACTAGAAAAGTACCTTAAGGGAAAAGAGGAAAGCAATGCTGTCATCAAGGACAATGTGAGACACTTCTTCCTACCCTCTAGATGCAGATTTCACATGCAGGCATTTTGGGACAAAAGAAGAGGGAACTCAACATACAGAGGCTCAGGGTACAGGCAACACTATGCCCCACCATATCAAAATAACAAATTCAGTGGCAGAACCTCAGCCCCAAGAGCCAGAGGCAACCAAAACACAAGAAGACCCTACACTAGACAATGACTATCAATACTACATGCCATTCCACACACCGCCGGTTGGCGCAAGACTCCTCTCATTCACTCAAGCCTGGTAAAGATCCACCTCAGACAGGTGGGTGCTAGAAATAATATGACATGGATATGCCATAGAATTTGAATACATACTGAGTCACAGTCGACTGGTGAAATCCCCTACCTCGCCCCACAAAATAACACCGCAACAAGTGATGAAGGTAATACAACAGCTATGCAGAAACAAGGCCATAGCACCAATTCTAGCCAAGGAACAAGGGCAAGGAATATATTCAATATTCTTCATGGTCCCCAAAAAGACAGTAGACCTACGACCAGTGCTAGATCTAAAGTACCTAAACAAATCGATACAATACACACCCTTCAAAATGGAGACAATCAGATCTACACTGAGGGCAATCAGGCCGGGGGATTCCTCACATCCATAGATCTAAAGGATGCCTATCTGCACATACCAATCAGACTGAGTCACTTCAAATACCTAAGATTTCACATACAGGGAAACCATTACTAGTACCAAGTACTGCCCTTCGGCCTTGCCTTAGCACCCAGGGTATTCACGAAGGTCACCATAGTGCTGGCCACAAAACTAAGGGAAAAAAGTATACACCCCATGCCTTACCTGGATGACTGGCTAATCAGGACAAGGTCACACCAGCAATCAATCAGGGAGACATGCACAGTCATACACTGCTTGCAGTCACACTGATGGGTAATAAACCAAGACAAAAACTGCCTGGCACCCAATTAGTCTATACAGCATCTAGGCACAATCATAGATACAGAAGCAGGCCTAGTATTCCCATCACACAACCGGGTGACGTCTATCATACATCTTTCAAATCAATTACAAAGGTCAAAGGAACCTACATCACTTCTCATATCACAAGCATTGGGACTATTGTCATCCACTATAGACACTATCCCCCGGGCAAGATGGCACATGAGACACCTCATGACATTCCTAATCCAGCAGGGTCCCATGCACGATATCGACCTAACAACAAAAGTTACCCTACCACCAAAAGTAAAAGCAAGCCTATCCTGGTGGACAAGCATACACAAATTCACAAAGGACATGCCACTAGAAATCCAGCCAGAGGCAGTATTAGAGACAGACGCAAGCTTGCTGGGATGGGGGTCAGTCATGGGAACACACATGGCACAAGGCACATGGTCCCTGTCAGTGACAAAACTATCCATAAACATTCTAGAGATGAAGGCAATCTTCCTTGCACTACTACACTTCTCAAGACACATAAAGGGAAAGCATATATGAATAAAATCAGACAAACAGGTGATGGTGTCATATATAAACAAACAAGGGGAACAAAGAGCAATGATTGCAGAGACAGAAAAACTCATACCATGGGCACAAAAGAACCTGAAGTCCATTACTGTGGTACATCTAGCAGGTACGTTAAAGACCACAGCGGACTGGTTATGCCATCAGCAGATACACGCGGGGAAATGGCACCTACACTCCCAAGTCTTCAAACAAATCAACAAGAGATAGGGGCCAATAGAACAAGACCTCATGCCATCAAGCCAGAAAAGGCAATGCCAGAAATTCTGGTCATGCTACAAGGACAGCAGAGCGATGGGAGTGGGCACCTTAATGGCCACCTGGACATTCCACATAGCTTACATTTTTCCATTGCTACCACTGATCACTCAGGTTCTACGGAAAATATGCACATCCAGATCCAGAGTGATCCTTATCGCCCCACACTGGCCATGGAGAGCATGGTTTACGACAATTGTATCCATGTCCCTAGACAATCCCTGGAGGCTACCACACAGACCGGACCTGCTGTTCCAGGGACTGATATTGCATCCCAGTCCTCAGCATCTGCAACTCACAGCCTGGCTTCTGAAAGGGAGAGACTGCTAAAGGCAGGCTACCATCCTACAGTTATCAAGACCATGGCCACGTCAAGACAGCCGTCCACTAACACGACATATCAAAGGCAATGGAGCATATTCAACAAATGGTGCACCCATCACAACATTGATGCTCAGGCATGCACCATACCACAGATTCTCCTCTTCCTACAAGAGGGTCTTCATCTCGGTCTATCACCAGCTTCCCTAAGAGTACAAGTAGCTGCCATAGGGGCGGCAAGAGGACAGGTGCAAGGCACTACACCAGAGGAGCATCCGGACATAATCTGATTCTTTGAAGGCAGCCACCAACATCAGACCCCAAATCAAAGACATAGTAACACCATGGGATCTGAATCTGGTGCTTCAAACTATGTTGTGCACTAGACACAGTGGTACTAAAATGGATGCAACTAAAAACAATATTCCTGATGGCCATTGCCTCAGCCAGGAGGGTAGGCGAGCTACAGGCACTAACATGCAAACTACCCTATCTAATGTTCTACAATGACAGAATATCTCTCAGAACAATACCTTCCTTCTGACCAAAAAGTGCATTGAAATTCCACATAAATCAGTCAATTGATATTCCAGCAGAACTGCCCTGGGAAGACGTCAAGGATCAACCACAGCTGCAACTACTAGGGATGAAAATAATACTATCGACATATGTGGCAAGAACCAAGGACATCCGCAACATGGACATGCTATTTATAGTCCTTCAAGTGAAACAAAAAGGCTTGCCAGCATCCAAATCGACCATTGCCACATACCTCAAAACAGCCATCAAGGAGGCATACAAGGCAAGCAACACCACTGCACCAACTGACATAAAGGCCCATTCCACAAGAGCAAAAGCCACCTCATAGGCAGAGAAGAACATGGCCACAGTGGAAGAAATCTGTGCAGCAGCCACATGGTCATCAATACACACTTTCATCAGACACTACCGAATGGACGTATCACAACAAGACAAACAAATTTCACAAGGGCAGTACTAGCCATGGCAAAAGCCACAACAGAGATAGAGGACACATGTACCCCACCCAAACAAGCTAACACTGCTTTTTAATGACCCATGATGTCATGAATGTGGAGTACCTCAGAGATTATCCCACACAATGGTAGTTTACTCACCAAGTAAAGGTGATTGTGGGGTATACATCTCTAAGGCACTCCACAGCCCACCCAAGGTAGACGTGACAAAATGGCTAAGAAATAAGGGGCTACAGAAACATGGTATTTACTATCACGAATTATGTTCAGGTATCAGCCTAGTATACAGCTATGACACTACATAAATGTACGTAGATATTTGTGTATATGCTGTAAGTATGACGAGTGCTACAATAAAATGGATTGGAACAGGAACTCCTCTTCCAAGCTTACTTTCAATGTCAGAATGTAAAATTAGGTACTAACAGTTTATGTTACAGACACACAGCTTCCGAATACATCGAACTGACCACAGGTAGGCTGAACCCCAGGGAAGAGGGACGGACTTGTTTCAAATTTCATGTGCATCAAGCAACCTATCAGGTGCACACAACCCATGATGTCATGAATGTGGAGTGTCACAGAGATGTATACCCCCACAATCACCTTTGCCAGGTGAGTAAACTACCATTTCCCACCAAAAAACAGACTCAACTTAAGTGAAAAACAACCTGTAGTACTAGTGATTGCAATTGAAACCCCCTACTGTATTAGAACAAAAACTTTTTTATGCTTTTATTATAAAAAATTAACTGATTTGTTACACTTAGTTGGTGAAAGAAGTCTTTTAACACTTACACCAAAAAGCTTACACTGACTGACCACAAAAAATGTATATCTTTGTTTGTGCATATCATTAGACATTTGTGTTGTTTTAAACATTTCATGTGGTCATTACAAGTTGAATGCAAGGATTCAGACAGCATTCCCTTTCTCTGAATGCGTGCATGGCTGTCTTCTTTTACTGCAAGTCTCAAAGGTAAATTTAACTGTAGTAGAAAACATTGTTCAGGTAATTCACATGTAATTTAAATAGGGAGGGGGCTACTACACATTCAACCTGTGACTTGAAACAGCTGCTTTAATTCCCTGTACAAAGGTTTGGTCAGCTTAGCACTCAAGAGTACTGAACTATGAGAAAACATAAATATTATTTGTTTTTGTTCCCATTTGTTTGGTTTGGTTAATTAAGGAGACTTGCCTGATGAAGGAGACAAGGCTATTTGTCCCTGACAGGCCTCCCAGAAGGCAGCGGTGGCTCGGCTACCCTTGTGGTGGTGGTGGTGGTGGTGGGGGGAGGAGTAGGAAGGGGGAGCGGGGGAGTGATTGATAGGAAAAGGGGAGGGGTGGCCCAGCATAGGGGGATGATTGATTGGATGCCTAGTGGGAAGGGGTGGAGTATGAAGCAAACAGGGACTATAACAGAGGGGCCCCCTAATAGGAAGGCCCTCTTTTCTTTGCTGGTCTTTTGGTAGTTATGGGTGAACAGCAATCAGCATTGTGGTTTGTCAATGCTTTTGTCTACTACTGGCTGAGTTACCAGCTTATCTTCATCCTCAAGGAGTTTTTAACAAAATGCTTTATGGGCAAATATGGCAGCTTTCAGTTCTATATGTGCACGTTGTTTCAGAAAAGTGCTCTCCGGTTCCATGTCTGAAACTGTATTAGAAAGTTTCACAGTTTCATTGAAGTAAAAAAGCAACATGAATTTTCACTATTTTACATACAAAGTACACTATTTCCCCTTTGAGGAATTTCTTTGTGTGACTCGTTGCAGTAATAGTTTTGTAACCCCTTGTTACCTGGGGTTACTAGAATCCCAGTAAGACCTAGTGGTAGGCAGGAAAGACAGCTTGTGAAACTCCAGTTAAATGGGTTTCACACTGTCTCACTCTGTTGTCAGTCTCAGCTGAGACTGAGGGATGACATCACCATTAGAACTTTCACAGCTGCATAAGCCACATTGGAATCTGCAGCAGAGGGAGTTAGATAGAATGTTGGGAGTTTTCAAAGAGTAAAGTGCAGTTCCAGTTTGCCTTCAAGTAAGAAGGAGTCAGTGTCTAGTTTGTCTTGAGTAAGTAAGGTGTGCTCAAGTGGTGGAGACAGCTGTTCGGGTCTCAGTGTCCCTCCCTCCGAGGGGGGGATGTAAAGATCCCCATGCAGATTCCTGGGGCAATCCCCTTAGTTCTGCCAAGAGAAAGAAAAGCTGCCATTTCAGTTCAGCCTTTGTTTGGAAAGTTGGAAGATTTGTGATTCGCCTGTGGGGCACCTGCAACTAAAGGGTGAGTGTTTGCTCTAACATGAGAGGGCAAAAATGTTTTCTTCACCCTGGGACATGTGTGGGAATCTAGGAATTGAGCTACATTTTGGGAAGCCTATAGTACTAGGCCAAACAAGTGGAGTAGTGTCAAATGCTAGAGTGCTGTGTGAGTTCAAGTAAAATGTAGAGGAGATGCGCCAGTCCATCTACCATTTAATCTACACTCAGAAGTTTCAGTTTTCCCAGGGAAATGGCCAGGTATGGGCTGTGGGAGCTGGAGGTGGGCAAACCCCCCATCTTTAGTGACCAGGTCAACCTCTACGGATTTCTGCTGTGGTTGCTACTTTGCCTCATGCACTTGGCCAGTGATGGGGGAAGTACCCAGACGTGGGGTTGCAAAAAGGGAAATGTCTCTAGGAGTTGCAGACTCTAAGTGGTGTGGGGAGCCACAACAAGTGTAAAGAAAAATTCTCTTTGTGAGATGGGAGTCATAACAAGTAAGGAAGAAATCTCTGTAGGAGCCACAGACTCTAAGTGGTGTGGGGAGCCACGACAGGATAATTGGTTCATTCCTCCAATGGACCATGGATCAAGTGGCCGGCGGGGGAGCCAGGCTAGTCGGGCTGTGTACCCAAAGCGCGTGCAAGTCCGGGCTGTGTGCCTGGTGGGTCCAGAGCCTGAAAACAGTATAATTGGTTCATTCTTCCAATGGACCGCGTTGTAGTCTCTAATCTGCATTACCAGGACATGTAGCCCCTTGGGGGTCCGTCTATGCTTTGTTTTGTTCAGCTAGTTTGTGAATAAAAGCCACACTGAAGAATCCCATTCCTGGTTCTGGACATTACAGTTATTGCTTCCTGTGTTCAGATTTACTTGGGTGCCCCTGTGCAGAGTAGCCAAACCTAGGTCCCCCTGTGCAGAGTAACCTCATCCTCCCCGAACCCAGGTGCCCACCAGGAACTGCTGTCAGCTTCAACAGCATGCCACCTGTCGTTTGGCAAAAAGGCAGGGGTGAGGGGTTACAGTTTAATGGGGCTTGTATATGGCAAACTAAATAAAGAGCCAAAGAAAAACAAATCCCAAAGGGCAGCTGCTAATTTGAGCTCTAACATATTTTTCATGATGCATATTCTTTTCAGCTGGAATGAACAGCTTGGAAAGTAAGTCCCCTTACATTAAAAAAAAAAAAAAGTGAGGTGCATTTCTCTTTTTCCCGCTAATGAGAGAGTTTTTGCATGAAATTCTCCCCGAGTCTGGTACCACAGGAGTTTTCTTAGTTTCCTTAGGCTCAACAGTTTTTCATTAGCTAGTGGGCATAGTCTGAGTACAGGCCTTGCCGATGGCACCACGTGACCGGCTGCCATCTTAGGATCTTCGTGCTAAAAAAAAAAAAAAACTGACATAGTCAAGGCAAGCAGTGTAAGTGTATTGGGTGGAGCAGAATGACACAGTTGATTGGCAGCATGGGAAGATCTTTACATTTTGGAATATTTTATAATTTCTGCTGTGCTTACTTAATGTTGCCACCTTAGCCTCCTGGGAAAGAAAAACAAATTCTAACATGCCTCAATGTTAGCACCGCTTTCATCTGGTCTTGACAGAATTTTAATCTTTTGTCACCTCAAGCCCATGGATTTTTCAGCTACCTATTGGATGATGAGAATCCACAAAAGGTTGGTTGCCGGTAAGTTAGTCTCCCTTTCTGATGGCACCTTTGTGTGGTCATAAGTTATTTTAAATTCTGGTTGTTTACCTATTTGAAATAGGTCACCAGTAAATTTCAGTTCATATATTACATTTTGGGAGAGCCTGTGATAAACTAATTTTAACATTTTCACCATTAAAAAGAATTGTTCAACTTTGATGTTTTACAGTCTTTTGAACAATGTTACCAATTTTCAATGTTACTAGGCATACGAAGCCTTGTGCTGACAAAAAAAAATCTTTAGAAGGAGAATATTGGTTTACACGTTTGGTTACTTTTGGTTACAGGATCTACATGAGGAGGTAAGATCCAGACAATGTTAAATCTGTGGGAACACATACCGGCAAATAGAACAATGTATTTAGTAAATAAATATGAATTGATTTTGCAGTCTCTTATGGTTGGTGGTAGTATATTGTTTGCAACAAACCTACAAAGTGCAGTTAAAGAGACAATCCACATTTTGATGGTCAAAAAAAAAGCCCTCTGAGAAATTAGTTTTGAAGTCGCATTTACAAGACCATATACTATGAATACAGAATTAACAGGCAGTATTCAAATTAATTATTGGATCAGTTAAGGCTGAAGCATGAAGAGCCTTAAAAGCAGTGTGTTCAAATTGATCAAATTATATTTAAGGGCTTTATCATGCAGTGCAATGACTCTCAAAACAAAAAAAAAAGGAAACAAACACACGGACAAACTTTAACAATGGCTGTTTAAGTCAGGACAATTTTCAGGCATTGGATTGATGTCTGCCCAGATATGACAATTGTAGGATAAGGGGTTACAACAATTGACTAAAGCTACTCTTATCCCATTGGGTCTTATTAGAAGGGATATCTATGAGATGGCACAACCAAAAGCACCCCTCTGATCAAGACTCCCCTCCCACATGACCAACCTCTAAGGGTAATACGTGGACAAGTAGACATACAGGGCAACCTTTTCATCCATTTTTGGGGTCTGGACACCTACCAGTATCTAGTCCAGGGGTCCAGGAAGGGAAGTGGAGGCAACATTTACCTCTGGGTCTGCCAACCGGGTTCACAACCCCCCCCTTCAGACTCATTTGAGACCTAGGTGTTTTCCTTACCTGGTGGCTAAATGGTATCCCACATTAAATGCTTGACACATTTTCTTCAGTTTTTTTCAATACAGCCCTGCCTTTAAACTTCAATGAGAAGGCATGAGCAGAATCTCAAAAAAAAACCCAAAAAACTTGGACCGGGAATTAATGGTTCAGTCAAGTGACCCAGCCGAGGCACTTCAAAATATATATATATATATATATATATATATATATATATATATATATATATATATATATATATATATTTAAATAAATAGGTACAGGAATTACATAATATGTAATTTTCTTAATTAGGGATGCCTTTTGGCAGGTCATATTTACCCTTTGTTTTGAGTTTGCAAAACACTTTCTGAGGAACTGAGTTTTCACTTAGAGGTCAAACAGTTTGCTAGTTTCTGTGTGCAGCTGTTTCTGGCAAAATGTTATAACCTGATAGCCGAAGGAGGCTCTTTAATGGACTTTCCACAGGGGCATGGGGGGGTCATCTCCTTTTACCATGTTCTTGAGAATCCCATCTCCCATGGGCGATTCTGCTGGTGGCCAAATTTGCCAGGCCATCCTTCAGGGGAACACACAGTGATATCATAGATCTAATCTTATGGTCACAAGCAGAAGCTAGCCATCATGGCATTTCATGGTGCCCTCCTCTTAGAATGAATTTGGGGGTAATCCATTCAGGGTGGGGGAGATCTTTCTAAAAGACAATTTCACCCTCTAATTGATGTGTTGGCTCATCTACATCTCATTCGCTGCACTGGCCCCATGGAGACAGTCATGTCATTGCCTCACAAGGCACAGCTGCATCTTAACAGCTTACCAATTGTTTTACCCTCTGATTCCCTATTGGGGCTGTGCCTCTGGGACCACGGGACACCTACCTTAAGGCCGGGTTATTTTTCCCACCTGATGAGTTCTTCTTCTTCCATGCAAATTGACCAGGGCACCTGACCCTTACCCAAGGTAAAAGAGGCTGGTGAGGATTAACTAACTCCTCCATTTGGGGTATCCAAGGGATCAGCTTTTCAGGAACAACTATGGTACAAAAAAAAAAATAATGAACATTTTTGCTGGGGAACCGGCCTGCCCATAATCATCCTCTGTAGTAACCAATCGGCTGCTGGGCTCAGGGCATTGGCTTACAGGCTGCACACATTGCAGAGTAGTCAGGAGTACATAAGTAATCCTGCAGTTTGTACATGGGAATGGTACAGCAGCTGTGCTGCATTTAGGTTTGGGATTCCACGCCAGCCCACGTTAACTCATAGAAGTGGGATGGGGAGGGGGGGACAAAGCCAAAAAAAGAAACATATGCACAGGGTCCCAGGTGGTACACTGGCTATTTCCTTGTCTTACAAGCAAAGGGTCAGAGGTTTGATTCCCAGGGAGAACATATATTGGCCACCTTGTGCACACAAAATATTGGGTTGTGGGTCCAGGTCTCAAACAGTGATATGTATAGTAGGGAGGATCCCTGAACCTGGTTTTGAATAACCACACCGTTTTAAGGATGGTGAGTCAGACACAGTTTGGCAGCAGGCTGCAATTAATACTATGCTGAGATGCATGCCCAGGGGGGGTTGCAAGCAGTAATTGCCTGTGAGGACCCTGGTAACAAGGAGTGTTAAGCAAGTGATCTCACAATAGGGTTCAGAATAAGAAAAAAAGGCAAGGAAGAGGAGAGAACTATATCAACACCTGCAAGGCAAGGGTCTGGGGCACCAGCAGATTTCACTCTTTCATATGTCTGTGCTTTTCTTTCACTCAGGTCAAGGCTACAAGAGGAGCCATGGTCCGGGTGCCCCTCCATGGTGGGCAGGGCAACATGCAGAGAGCGGCAGTGTGAGTAAGGGTCACCAACTTGGCCAGAATGGGCAAAAGGAGGCAGTGGCGATGGACTGAGCAGTGTGTAAGGAGAAGGGCTTAGCTTCTGTCAATGTTACAGAACAGGTGACAGATCTAACCCACAGGGAACCTGTCTTTCAGCTTGACAGGGGCAGTGCCCTATGGTCACTGCTCCTCTCTTTTGAAAGGACATTTATTGGCAGGACTCCAAGCAATTTGAACATGCACATGGGGGGTGACCCACACAAAGGGACATAGAAAAGGGAGGTGAGATAGCTAGCTATGAAGAAACAAAGGAAGTAAAGACGTGGGGGGGTTGGGAATCGGATGTCATGGACCAAGAGGGGGCACCCCCCCAAACACCAGTGAAGCCCGGTCTATCATCAAAGCAGGTGGTGGGGGGTTAGGGCTGAGAGTGAAGCAGTAAGGGGGGAAGACCACCATTCAATGCAAGCTGGAGATGGTCTAGTGGCCCAGCTTGGGTTTATACCAGGGCTGGGAGGATTAGGGGGCCCTTTGGGGATACACCCTGAGGCTCTTGAGAAAGAAAAGGGGCCCATATCTACACACGGGCTCCAACAGTTACAAGAAAAAGAAGGTGAGGCCTGGGATCTACATCCAGGTCATTGCCTTTGAGAATGGGGGGACCCAGGTATACACCTGGGTCAAACAAAGAAATGTGTCATTATTAACATCTGAAATTAAATGGTGATTTACTGGATGTTTAGTATGATAAAAAATGAGTAATGTTGATATGTGATAAACAGAAGATTTTAATAAACACAACTGCTGAATGAGCACCCAAGTAAAAGCGTTTGTGGTGTGATTTTCTGAGGGACTGGTCTGAGGACAAGGGGACTTGTCTGATGAAGGAGGCAAGGCTATTTGTTCCTGACAGGCCTCCCAGAAGACAGCGGTGGCTCAGCTGGAGTGGTGGGAGGAGGAGTAAAAAGGGTGAAAGGGGGCAGTGATTGATAGGAAAAGAGGAGGGGTGGCCCAGCATAGGGGGACAATTGATTGGCTGCCTAGTGGGAGGGAGGTGGAGTATGGAGCAAACAGGGACTATAACAAAGGGATCCCAAATCAGAAGGTCCTCTTTTCTTTGCTGGTCTTTCGGTGGTTATTTCACCCATCCACCCACCCTGAACATGGTAGGAAGAAAGGAACAAATGGGGAAAATAAGGGGGTGAACAAGGAGGAGCCATATGGACCTGCTGAAGGTGGACTGCATGGATTAAGGAAGGTCCTGCCAAAGGTGGATGGCATGGTTTGAGGAAGGACCCACTGTAGGTGGATGGTGGAGATCAAGGAAGCATAAGAAAAGAGATGATGGAGAATGGATGCTCCTGCCCTGGGGGGGTTTACAGTAAGCCCAGCCTGGGTTTACACCAGGGCTGAGGGGACGGGGGGCCCCCTTGGGGTACACCCTAAAGCCCTTGAGAAAGAAAAGGGTCCATGTCTACACATGGGCTCCAACAGTTACAAGAAAAGAAGGTGGAGCCTGGGATCTACATCTGGGTCATTGCCTATGAGAATGGGGGGACCCAGGTATACACCTGGACCAAACAAAGAAATGTGAAATTATTAACATCTGAAATTAAATGGTGATTTACTGGATGTTTAGTATGATAAAAAATAAGTAATGTCGATATGTGATAAACAGAAGATTTTAATAAACACAGCTGGTGACTGAGCACCCAAGTAAAAGTGTTTATGGTGTGATTTTCTGGGGGAATGGTCAGGGGACAGTTTTTCTGGTAAGCATATTAAGCAAATTGCCTGTTTTCAAATGCGACCAGTAAACAGTGCTAAACATTTAATGCAAAGTAGTCATAATACAAAAGTGCAACATGCCTCATTATTTCACAGATTGTACACAGGTGATTTAAAGACATTATTACAATGGTTACCTTTGACAAAGTTTGGCAAATTATTATACAAGCTTGTTGAAAAATAATCAGTGTCTCTCTGATCTGCTTAAGCCCCCTTAAAAGTGATAGCAAAGCAAAAGCTATCAAGGGATGTGGTGTTTCTTCCAGTGTAACTGATTGGAAAAGATCAGTGGTGAAGGACAGCATTCTGCTTAGCCTTACTTTGTGTAGGAAGGTGGAGAATTTAATACTTTCCTCATGGGAACAGTAACCCAGCTAAATCATATAGTATGCAAGGTGGGTCTGAATAGTTTAAAGAGCCACCAACACCTCAAGAACTTTAAAAATCATAATATTTGGACACAGAGCAGCTTATATTTCTCCTTGGCTGTGTAATTCTGGTATGCTTCCAAGGACGGCGACACTACTACAGTGAAAACATTGATGCCGTCAACATTGACATTTTCTCTGTAGCAGTCCACTTGAGAACCCAGCACTCTCTCTCCCGATCAGCCGGGGTCTCCATTCTGATTTATGTCAATTGCAAGTTGCGGTTAACATAAATCTGTTGCTGTGATGGCGGTCGACAACTTAGTTGTCAAACCAGCATCTTAGAGCCTGTGGGCCAGATATTCAAAAGGGTTGCTCCATGCTCAACAGGGTTGCGCAAGCTCAAGTCCTACATTGCGCCATTCTGCGATATTCAGCAGGAGGCAGTTGCGCCACTGAAAACAGGCTGAGCAACAGCGCAATGCAAATGAATGCATGCTCAACAGGAGGAGGAACCATGCATAAACTGCACAGCCCGATATTCAGCCGGGCTGTGCAGAGTGCTGCAAGCGCCAACCCCAACCTGAGCCTGCGGGACCTTGAGCCAAAAACAAGGCTTATAGGGTCACCCACAGGTGAGCAGCTGCATTGCAGGGCGCAACACAGCAGCTGCCACCTGTGGCTGGCCCCAACTCAGTCCCTGTGCCCCCCAGCCCGATCGCGGGCATAGTGTACTCCCCACCAGGCTGATCACGGGCATCAATGTGGCTCCCCCTCCTGTTCACATCCCTGGTGGTCCAGTGGACCGAAATGCCCGATCAGCGGGCAGTAAGTAAAGTGAACCCCCAACATCTCCTGGTGGTCCAGTGGACTGTAATGCTGGATGGGGCAGATTGTGAAATGAACCCCCACGCCCAAACCGTTCCTACTGCCCGATTTCAGGCAGAATGTAAAAGAACCCCCAACATCTCCCTGGTGGTCCAGTGGACCGTAATGCCGATCGCGGGCAGAATGTAAATAGACACCCCCGCCCAAACATCTCCTGGTGGCTGGTGTCCCCCACCCACCCACCCAGTCCCACCACCCCGCTCCCCGGCGGCGTGCATGTCACCTTTTGAATATTGTGATTTTGCATGATGGCAATGGTACTAGGCCACCGCCAGTTGAATGCTCCACTCTGACAACTTGCGGGTGGCGCCAAATTCACTTGTGCCATGCACAGTGGCTGTGGCTGGGTGATATTCAAAGAGTTGCTCAATAGCGCAACTCCTTTGAGTATCGCCTGGGCCACACCCCTGCGCAACTATTTTGCGCGGCGCAAGGGCTTGCGCCTCAGAATGGCCCAGTTTGAATATCCAGCCCTGTATTTCTTATCCCCATTACTTATTAGATGTCATTTACTTCAAAAACAGAATAGTTGCTTCTTGAGGGTTCATGAGTTCCTATTGCTTCTTTTTAACCTGATGTTAATCTGCTTGTGACATCACAAGTATTCCCACAGCAACAGACTGTGATGTCATGATAGGGCATTATGATTTCAAGTAAGGAACAAGCTTCAGAGACAGATGAACTCCAATGGATAAATATCTTATTTTTGTGGGTATTTCTTCAGTGATAAATGATAGAGAGGAGAAAGCTGTACAAGGTATATGAAATAAAAGCTGACATGTCTAAATATTATATTTTCCAAAATTTTCCCAAAGGCGTCAGCTACTCTTTAAACCTGTGATAAATCTGCGGATGGAATCATATATCGGACTCTTATCCTGGGCAGCACCCCCAGAACCAGCATTATTTGAATGAAAAAATGTTGGTGAATTTACAGTAGATTCTGATGCAAATTCGCAAAAGTTGCATGAATGCAAAAAATGTTGCAATTTTGTGAAATTTTGCACAAGTAATAAAAATTTCAACCAGCGTAAAATCTGAGTTGCATTCAGTGCTAACCAAAATTTGGGACACAGAAGACTGCACAAGAGAGTGGGCCAATAACCCTGTTTGCACTGACCAGGCTGTTACACACTGATGTGGCTCACACCGGTGTCAGTCTGCTCCTGGTCAGTTATGAAGCCAGTGGTGTACACCACTTAAGGATATCATGTTTCACATCAGTGTCACAACTGAGTCATGGGAACTCATTGTTGGATCCATCCTGCAAGACGTTTCCTGTGTGCTGTGATACTAAATTTCCCTCAAGCAGTAAGGTGAAAAGTGATCACTGTTTACACAGCTCTTAAAACCACCAACACCAATTCAGCTCCTCTGTCTGGGGGAGTAGCAGAAAAGCCACACTGGTTTGATGCCTGCACAGTCTAAACACATAAATATACACTGGTGTGGCTCTCCAAACTATCTACACCAATGTAGAAATGGCCAGTATAAATGGGGATTTAGAGTAGACTAAGTGATCTCAACAGCCTATGACTTATTAAATGGTCTTCCCCTAATCCTTTTCTTTTTTTATTTTATATACAGAAGTTAGCCCTTTCAACTGGCCTGCCACCTTCAGCCACTCACCTTCTACAGGATTTTACTCCATCCTGGTAGGCACCATGCCTACAGCAGGGACTCTTTCCTCCTTCTGTCCCAGGGCTCAGATGGTTACTGGAGGCTGGGAATTCTTGATTGGTGATGCAGGGCCTGAGGTGGCTGTGCCCTTTCTTACTGTGGCTTAGCTCTGTGTTCTGATTTCTATTTTTTTTGGTCATTCCCAGAATGCTGGCTGCCTTTACTGGGTATGCGCGCATGCAAACATGCTGGTATGCACCCTACACATGACATTGCCCTCTTTCTCAGCATTTTTCTATATACCTTTTTGAGACACCCAGGTGGCAGTAGTTAGCAGAGATCACTCCCTACTTTCCTAAAGAGGTGACAGCGACCTGGGATCCTCCTTCCTATAGCTGGCACTGTTATGCCTGGGTTGTATACCACCAAATGGCTCACATGTAACCATAACATTATACACTTACAAGTATGAGTGCCTTACCACAGTCTTATAATGTTTTATCTTGTTTTATTACTTATGTTAGTGTTCTTTATTATATTTGCTACACTTATATTTGTATTTAATGCATTTACTTATATGCTATGTTTCTGCCCTATATTCTGCTATACTCTTAATCACTCATATTCTGTAGTTTTCCATTATTGTGACACGTTGTGTGCTTTTTTGATTATGTTGCATATATTTCCAGACTGTCTGGAAATAAGAATGTCATATTCCTGCTGAATATGAGTTTCCTTTGTCAGAGATTCTTACTTCATTTCCTATGTAATTGCACAAGGGAGCCACCTTATTTACATGGTTTATCCAATGCTGTATGGTTATCATATCTGTCACTGCACACTTATCAGTCATATATAATTGTATGCACACCAACTCCTCGGAGAACAAGAGACCATACTCGAGGAATGGTGGGAAATCAGCTCCCTTGTGATTGCTTTGCTTCACTTGTTATGGCATTGAGTATCGTAATAAATCTATTTTATTACTTCTACCTGTTGTTACTTTCTTTGTCCAACATACCTTGCAAAGAACCTAAGATGTGATCTTTTCACATTGTAACAATGGCAAGCCAGCCTGTCATGGTTTTGTCTGGCAAAGAATAACACTCATTTTACTTTGTGATTTGAGGGCTGAGAAGTGACTTTCCTCAGAAGTAAGTAGCAACGAGTTTGGCAGCTTAGGGGCTCCATGTGTGGACTGCTACTAATTGTTTTGTGAATTCTTCCTTCCTAGGAGTTCACAGATACCATCAGTCTGTGTGTGTTTGGGTGTTGTGATTGCAAACACAGCAGTTAACCCTCAGAACAGTTTAAAAATTTCCCTGCTTATTGACATGTCTAAAATATGCACAGGGTTGAGAGAAGACATCTTGGCTTATTTCACTGCACAAGGTGCATGGGACATGCTTAAATAAGAAATAGTTAACTATAAATGTTTTGGATCCAGTTATGTTGATCTGTGTGTAGTATATTGCATTGAGACAGTCAACTACAATGCAATCCGATAGAGGGCTGCTTTGAGGCTTTTAAGCCTGATAGGTTTAATGTCTGCTGATCAATTAGTGGCTGAACCATCTGATAAGTATTTTAGAGACTTCCATGAGGAATCCTCCTCACTAATGTCATTCACAGACCAAACATTTGTCTGTTCTGACCCTAGAGGTATTTTTAATTTTTTTTTAAATGGAAAGTACTTCTGGCAGGGTGTTGCCCTGTCCTTGTGTTTCGAGTTTGTGGTTGAGTACACTTTAATTATATCTGTTGGTTGATCCACTTTTCATTGCATTCTATAACGAATCTAAGTGTAAATATTTTTGTTTATACAGCTGATCCTTGCTATTCACTTTAGGAGAAGCGCTATGTTTAATAGTTGCATACCATTTCTTGTTATGTATTCAATGAATGCTTAGTTGACTCTGCTGAAATTGCAGACAGCGTACTCAAGGTGACGCTGTTCCCTGTAGTTCTGCTATTGACTACTTGGAGAATGTTTAAAACAAAATAACAGCAGCTACAATACTGTATTTGATAATGAATGTTATAGTTTAATGATATCAGCTTCATTAACTATAATGATGCAGGAGTTAAATCTGTCTTTTACTCTGATTGCATCACTCAGCTTTGTTCATTTGAGTTTAAATTAAGAGAATCTTCATTTCCTTATTCCAGGTTAACCTTCATTGGTGATGTAGTGTTGCAGAGTATGTTTTTGAATGTGCGGTCCTGGATTTTGATGTATGGAAATATTTGTAGTTGGGAAACACTGTGCCAAATTCAGCATCTGCTATATCCGTTTGTCACTGTTACTAGTTATTAGAGTTTTTAACTGTGTTTTCTGACACTACACTAGTTTTTTTGTTGTTTGTAATGAGGTAAATCTGCTCATAAATTGGGCAACACCTTTGGCTTGTTGCCAATGACATGTTCTGGTTTGCAGTGTTGGCACATTGTCTGCAAACTTTCTATCATTCAGATGAGTGGTTGGTTTTATGTTGAAGTGACGAGGACTGGTGTCCTTAGTATTGATTCAAGTTAATCATAGTTTGTTGAAAAAAAGAAAAAGAAAATAGAAGCATGACACAAATGCTTGCAAAAGTTTTCTATGTTTTTTCCTAATATGGCCTCTCCATCTGCCATCATAGAACTTGTGATGGTTCATCAATTTTGTTTTTGATGCCTCAGCCGGTGGCTAAACAGTATTCTTTTACCTGTCAAGACCTCTCATTCAGTGCAGTGTTCAAGGCCACTGCAGCTATGGCTGGGTCTGGTCCTGGGAAACATCGTTTGCACAGTGTGTGACCTTTAGCAAGTCACTTCACCTCCTTGTGTTTTTGAGCTGTACCTCTATTTCCAGCTCACAATTGATGTACCTCCCTAATTAAATCAGTATTTCTTAAGCAAATATAACTTTAATGGGGTGTGCACATCAAGAGTACTTTTGTTGAAAGTTTCTTTTTTTTTCAGTCCTTCTCATCTGTCCTTGACATTAGGACTGACATTTTTTTTCTCTGGGCTTGAAGCCATAAAGTGGCTTGCTATCTACAAACCCTCCCATTCCTTTTTTTTTTTTATTTAGTATACTTTATTCATGTTATATTTTTTATAACCAAACATTAAGAGCAGACAGCTTAACATGTTGTTAGAGAAAGTACAACTAGTAGTATACAATTACGTGAAATACAGTTGAGTTGCCTGCCACCCCCATCCCGCTTTCCACCCCCGACCTCTGCCATCTGGTCTTGAAAATAACTGTTGAGAGGAATATAAATGTGACAGTACTGGCTTCAGGCTTAAACCAAGTGGATACATCCTTTGCTAAACACACTGGTACAGATTTTGTGATAGTGGAATTTATTGTACTGATATGAGAGTATGTAGTGGCTCCCATCTGTTCTTTTAACTATCCAATCTATTTTTGGTTCCAGCAATTGTGTGCTCTGGTTGTAGAGCAAACATGATTTCCTTGAACCACTCTAGGTAAGTTGGTGTAGATGAATCTAACCAATGCCTTAATATTACTTTCTTGGCACACATAGAAATTAAAACCGTATGGGCTCTCTGCTGTGACCCTGGAACCTGCTTGAAATTGCCCAAAATACATATTTCAGGACTAAAGCTATCAGCTAGCATAAGTAAGGGATCGAGACGATTTCATATATCCATCCAAAAAGATTGGATATTCTCACAGGTCCATAACATATGGAATAAGTCAGCAGAATCTTCTTGGCATTTTGGGCACTTGCTAGAAGATAAAGCCCCTATTTGATGCATTTTAAATGGTGTATAATATAAATGTTGGTTAATGTACTGTAGAACTGAATAAGTCTGTACTTATCCCACTTAATATATTTATATAGGTGTTTCCAAATTCTGGAACAATCCCTCCTAGGTGGGTTCGGATTTAAAATGTTGTCCCACGAATAAAACTGTTGACCTTCGAAAACAGCAATTTTCTTGAGGAGAAATTTATATGAATAAGAAAAATAATATGAGATATAGGGATGGACTCTACATATGGGAATAAGGAAGACATTAGGGAACTATTCCATACCCCAGTACCAAAATGGGAAACTAAAAGGTGTGATACTTGCAAGAACTTAAAAAAAAAACTCCCATTCCTATGTATGTCTTCCTTTATGGAAGATCTCACAGCTTCTTTGTCCTTGTCCTGTATCACTTATCTCCATGCATCACACGGTGATCAGAAGGGGGGGCTGTTCACCCCGAGCATTTGTAATAAGCCGTTTACTTTATCTTTCACAGGATAGCTACAAAATGTACACTGCCACAGAAAGTATTATGTCTGTTTTGGAAGATTTTAACCTTTTATGTTGCAGACCTAATTTAACACCCTTTTAACAATTTCATATGTGCAAAATACCAGTATTATAATTTGTGTTGTTTATCAGAATGATTTGTGTGTTAATGACATGATTCTAATATCAAATTCAGAGAATTAGGGATGCCTAACTCTGACATTGATAATTTATTTCATTGTCAGGAATTTGTCAGAGCATTCTAATAGCTACAATAGACAGATCCTACTCCAATGGAGGGTCAAAAGGATACGTCTTTATTTGGGTTAATATCGGTATCAACATATAGAGAACCAATGCTAACCTTCCACAAGAAGGATGCTCTAAGTAAATGAGATGTTTCCTTTCGTGGCTTGTGTTTTATTTTTTCTCTCTTACAGGGATAAGACTGACCTTCACAAGTAACCACTGGTAATGTATAAGTGAATTTTAACCAGTGCCCAATTTCATTATAATGTTTTTATAGTTTGATTCATAGTAGGATACTGTATTGCCCTTATTATGTTTTTTTTACAAGGTGTGTCAAACCCATTTGTATTTATTCAGCATACAGCCTTCCAAATGATGACTAATTGGCAAATACAGTTTGGCAATATTTTTGTGGATAAATATCCACACCTCTGTTGGGAATAAAGCATTCTCTAACATTTATGCAAACACTTGTTACTAGTCAATTTGACGGTATTTACTGTTGTATGGTCAGGTACCTGCTCCAGCATTGGTCTTACAGTATCCTGTTATCTCCGTGCTGCCTCTTTCACAGAAGAAGGAGCTGGGGTGGGCATGAATTGTATATATGCCCACCTCAGTAACTGATCACTTGCATTAACACCTGTTTTGACAACTGGTGTGCCCGTAAGGGGAAAATAATTGTTGGAGCTGTTAATGACACAGTTAACTATTAACACAACATTGCATGCCTATTTGTTTAACAGATAAGTCTATGGATGGTGTCAGATGTATATGTACGATTTCATACAGACTGTACTCACTGATAGAAGGCTTTTACGATTCATCAGTGCTGAGTATGTATAATGCAGCAGCTGCTACCATTCTTAGTGTGATTCATCACGTCTATGACATTTTCATAGATATGATATACTGTAAGCCTAGCCTCCTGAACTAGACAGGGAGCTCAAGGAGGGGATTGACCCATGCCACCTTACAGTGCACCTACAGTGGTTGTGAATAAATGAAATTACTTCTGGACCTGACCGAGCTACAGATAGCAGATCCAGAAATGTGAGAGGTAAACCCACTATCCCTCCAGTAAGAGCACAAAAGAAGAAAAATGTGTGTTTGCTAATAACCCATTTATTGGTTACAAGTTAAAAATAAAATATATAATGTTAAGTTTGTTCATTAACATTATAAACTAGCTCAGCCTCTCTGCCTCTGCAGTGCAGTTTAGAAGAACCATACACAATCTATTTGCAAGTGGCTTTATGCCAACAACCAGCACCAGCCAGGTGCAAGGGTCTTGGTCCTCAAAAAGTAATCAGCTGAGCTGGGGAGGAAGAACTGTGTACATTCCCATATTCCTTCACATATCATTTTTGTCTTTTTAGCTCCTGTGAAAGACAATATTATTTCAGCAGTCATTCTTGGACTTTGACAGCCAACTTCATTTTAAATGTGATCAATGTTTAAAATGTATTTTCTGCTATGTGCTTAAAATGGCAATTGTTTCACTGTCATTATATCATTGTCATTATGTTTTCACATAATGTTGCAGCTTATCAATTATAAGCTCAGTAAACTGTTCCACATCTGTGGATATTTTGGGGTATTAGGCCCATCTGGGTGACATCTATCACACCCACATGGGGGGATACCAAGTACCAACCACTTACACAGCAAATTAGTTGTTTTCACAAGCTGAAATGTCCCAACAACACCCCCATGAAGAAATATTTCTTTCTCATAGGTTACGTGCCACCATTCATAGTCCCAGATAAAAGGGATCAGCATTGCTGTCCCATCCAGATTCATTACAACATGATAACCATGTATACCTGGACACCATAATGGTGACCCCTAACCAATGTTACAGACTAAATGGCAGACTGCTAGCAATTGACGACAACTCCCTAAGGTCCACCTAGCTAATGGCACACTCCAAGGTAGGTCATACACAGAAGGTCATCCACTGGCATCCTGTCTATATGCCAGGCCCAAGCACAACACACAGGTTTCTTCACCTATACTGTACTCATACATCCATATTTTGTGCTCTATTTCCATATAATACTACTGCTACATAGTACAGTGCACCTCATTCCATTACTAGCACTGCCATGTTTCCAACTGTTGTTACTCCAACAGAGAAAAAGCCTACCCAATGTTCCAAGCATAAACCCAGACTGACTAGTGGTCTGACTGCTTCACCATTCCCAGGTATCCTTGTATATAATGTGCAATACATGCATAATATGGCAGAATGTAAATTTTGCTTCAATACAAACACTTATAGGTTTCATAACATCATGTTATCAGACCCCTTTGCAATAGAACTGATACATGCTCAAGACCCAGTATCAGAGCACCACATGACTTACTACTTAGGACTATTTCACCCTAGACAACGGACCTTACAAAAGGGATGTTTTCAAATCCCATAGGCACAACTGGTGCTGTTGTACACCCCTGTGTTTCATGGAGTAAATGGCATGCTGCCATACGAAAAGGTTCAAAGTGCGTATAACAAGCATAATATTGCACTTTCATTTCATGAGACTGGCCTAAACGGCCAAACTTCAACTCATAAGCAGGGAAACTATGTTTTCTCTTTCCTTTCTGTCACAGCCTTTTCTGAGACTTGGAAACAGGGTGTATTCACAGATAAATAAATGGTATATTCTTATTATTGGACCTCGACCTGCACCTCCGAGTGCATGGCTGATGCCATCAGTTGTCTATGTCACACCACACCATAATTAAAGGCATTACTGATAACCATACCCATTTTCCTTTTCACAACAACTACTGTATATGAGTGTTTTAAAACTAAGCTTTTCACAAAGTTTTACAAGTTTTTAGGTTTCCACAGAGAGGTACTAGTAAGATCTTCAAGCAACACATGCAACTTTTCTTCACAGCTGGTTTTCCGTATTTGACCGGCACCTCATACAAACTAATTGTTCTCATATGGACTGTGCTCATGGTTGCTCTTTCATGAATTATGTTCTTTATGAACTGTCAATATTTGTGCCCAAAAGTGCTCTTTTTACAGAAAGCTATGTCTGTGTGGGTGTGGCTATTCCATTGAAACATTCAATGGACAATTTCATGCAACCCTTGCCAAGGCCTTTGCCAATCCAGCCAACCAGCAACCAGCTACATGAACATTGCCTTTCTTACCATGCTGGTACGTGTCTGCACAACCCCATACACCATGTATGCCCTATGGGTTACAACATTTTGATGAATAACATTTCCAATATAACTACACTGCTTTGTGGTTATGAACTCGAAACTTATGGACTGGTTCCTCTTTAAAGACATTGTTATTAAATTCTTCAGTCAATAATGTTAACTGCCTTTTCAAAATCTCAATATGGACTGTTCTTTATGAATGGACAATGACTTTAACACTGTTTTTGCAAACCATGTTCTGTGATGATACACATCAACAATTTTCTTATATGCATATTTACTGTGGTGAAGACATATCTAGTTTCTGTTTTGTATTTTATGATCTGACCATCTGTGATTACCCGTGTGTTCTCCTGAATAGGTTTACTTTCACAGTTGACCTATCTGTACACTACAGAAATGTAATTCATTTACATTACAAGGTTTATGTCCTTTGAAAAGCAGATGCTCAAATCAATGTTTTAAAGCTTGATAGTAATTTATATCTTGTTTTAACTCATCCACTACTGCCGTTTTCTGTCTGAGGTGTACTTTTATCCAGTATCTTGCATGGCTGCAGTTCTTTTACAGGGCTTGTGCTGCAGGCTTGTTGACACATTTAGATATACCATTTCTATGCCTAACTGTTGTCTTTTTGTTGTGTTGCCAGTTTTGCAATTAGGGCAACAAAGAGGGGGTGTTATGCCTAGGTTCTATACCACCCACTGGCCCACATGTAACCACAACCCTATACACTTACAAGTGTGAGTGCCTTACCATGGTCTTATAATGCTTTATCTTGTTTTGTTACTTATATTAGTGTTCTTTATTATATTTGCTATACTTATATTTGTATTTAATGCATTTACCTATATGCTCTGTTTCTGCCCTATATTCTGCTATACTCATAATCACTCATATTCTGTAGTTTTCCACTATTGGGTCAGGTTGTGTGCTTTTTTTGATTATGTTGCATATATTTCCAGACTGTCTGGAAATAAGAATGTCATATTCCTGCTGAATATGAGTTTCCTTTGTCAGAGATTCTTATTTCATTTCCTATGTAATTGCACAAGGGAGCCACCTTATTTACATGCTTTATCCAATGCTGTATGTTTATCATATCTGTAACTGTACACTTATCATCATATATAATTGTATGCACACCAGTTCCTCAGAGAGAAAGAGACCATACTCGAGGAATGATGGGAATTCAGCTCCCTTGTGCTTGTTTTGCTTCACTTGTTATGGCGTGAGTATCGTAATAAACTTATTTTATTACTTCTATCTACTTGTTGTTAATTTCTTTGTCCAGCATACTGTGCAAATAACCTAAGGTGTGATCCTTTCACATTGCAACAACACCCAATGATCAATGTGTGTTACCAAATGGGGTTACTGATGTTGGAAGCAATGACAGGCTGCCATCCCACCCTTTTCTAGAAGTGTGTGTGTGTGTGTTTATGTGTTTATACAAGGATTGGAATCCTCACCAACCTGGGGCACAGTTCCGGCCTGTTCAGAGCTTTCTCACTCATCCTCAGTGGGTGAGTATAATAGCTCATTTGGTCAGTACTACAGGGCCACAATGGTTTCATCCTCATTTTGGTATGTCATCAGCTGTAGTTAACACCTCTAATGCACACAATTAGAAACTGAACCTCCAATACACTAACAAGCATTGCCCCAGATTTCATTGAGAGGAGGACCTAGACAGACAAACAAAAACCAACTGACCAACACCATATTTTGCTTTAAATTTAATTTTGTTACACAGCTGAGAAGTTAAGGATTGGCATCTTAAAAAAATATGAGACCTATTTTTATTGTGGCTGGGGAGGGGGGTTACTGCTTCTGCCAGGGTTTGCATTTGGGATCTGGTGGCAAACAGTGCATGACAGTTACTGTGCTTATTTAGCAATAAGAGAGGGGCAGAAAGGGAATGACTGCAGTTTATGCATCCCAGTAAATTCAAAATGAAGGCTAAGATTACAAACTCTGGTCAGAGCTTGTATGGCTGTTCAGTGCAGCAAAAGCAAGCAAAAGAGTAGTCAGAAAACTCACCATTCCAGAGTCAGCCATACAGAAGATCACTGGAGGAGATCGCGTATATGTGGTTTGCTACTGTGCGAACATCCCTGCCACAGTTGCAGAAGGTAAAGAATTTTATGTGATAATGGTGATTCCTTAATATTGCTGACCACAAACCTCAAATCAAAGAGTACCCAAAGTCAAAAGGGTGAGCAGGATAACAGCAACCACCACAAACAGCGATGGTCACCTACTTTTCCTCCTAGTACAAAAAAAATATTTTTATGCATGGGGCAAGACCCCCCACCCCTCTTTATGGGTGGCAATCTCCCTGCACCACCCAATCTAAATATTATCAACTCCAGGGGGAGCGGACTTAGAGGAATGATGAAAAAAAAGAAAAGAAAAAAATCTCTCCTGCAGCCAGACCCAAATCTAGGTCCACCAGCTCAAGCAGCAGTGGCTCTAGCCACTATGCCAAATGGCCAGCTTGGTTGGACTTGGCCAAAGAAATTGCTATATCTTGTTCCAGCTATTGCAGCTCACTGCTACACTCACTGCAATCTGCTTAGTGGTGTTGTTTCCCACTCACTCTCAGTACAAGTGGTATTATTGAGTTGTTCAAATTGAAATGCTCAAAAATACTTGCTCACATCACTATACACCAGATAAAGTAGTGCCCCGCTGAAAGGGGGAGGGTTGTTTCTATGACCCATGGAGGGGAGAGACCATAAAAACACAATGCAGTGGAACTGTGCCCCAGCACTGAGGAAGCATGCCAGAGTGCTGTTCGGTCACATGCTTCCACCGTGCCCTCACAAATAATTGCAAAACATCTGTGGAGCTCTGCCCACACAGCTGTAATAAATGAGATTTCAAGCATGAACTGGTTAGAACATAATGTGTAATCAGTGATTAGTGGGGGAGGTGTTTTATGGTTATAATTTTTTTTAGCTATTCTTGAGCATGGGAGGAATCTGATCCTTAACCTCCTCACACATACATAATCATTGATTTCATACAGTATTATAGACAGTTTATGATGGAAATTTCACTCATAATCTTAGATGTCATTTCAGTTTAGCCAAAAGAGGCTTGAACTCTATTCTACCCACAGAGAAATTATCATACTATTCTTTTTTCTCTCTGCCACCTTGTCATATTACAGTTTGTGGAATCTCTCTCTTGTTCTACCTTGAAATATCTTCTCCTTTTCCCTTGTCCCATCCACTTCCTAGCACTACTCTACTGGCTCTCATTCCTTCTTCATCTCTGACAGCTAAACTACTGTTGGTCACCCTACCTTCACCATCTGCTTCCCCATCCTCTGGAGCAACCTACCTCCTGAGCTCTGCCTGTCCACCTATTGCCTCTCCATCAAACAACTTCTAAAAGCTCACTTTGCAGCCTCTTGTTCCTGTACCTAATCAGTTTCCACATCACTGTCACTCCACTGCTGCCTTCCTCCCTTTACTGCTGCCCAACAGTGGTGCCCACCATCAAGTTCCATCATGACTAAGGATATTCAGATTCTACTGCCACAATGTCCTCAGTCACAACCAGTCATAATGCTTGGTGTTACTTGATGACACTGTTTTTAAATGTTAAAAATTTACATTTGAAGTGTTGTTAAATGATTCAGCATGTAGATTTGTACAGAAACTGTTTTGCACATGTTGGTGCCTCGACAAGCCCATTAGCCAGTGGGCATTAGTAGTCGGTTGGCAAATTGCAAGAGGGAAGGCAAGTACAAAGTAATGGCCTTGACTATTGTTGACTGTTCTTTACTCAAGATGCTGATCGATATGCGGGAACATGATGTTGGGCACCACTCTACACCTCCTGTGCTGTCCTGCAAATCACCAGGCACTTATCACAAGTTTCTTAGCTGTGAATGGTGCGCATGAAACAGTTCTTGGTCTTTCCTGCACTTACACCCTTATAGTTATGCAGAATATTTTGTTCTTTTATTTCACTGCTTATTTTTATTCATTTATTTATTTATTTAGCTTTTGTTGACTGGATAAGTGCACTAGACAAATCCTGCCTATTTTCAAGCATGATCCAGGGAAGGGGGATACAGATGAATGCCAACTGACCTTGAACCAGATTAAGCATTAAATTGTAGTTGTAATTTTTGTTCTTTGGCATTTGCTGTCACTGATTTTTACCTGCACTGAATTGTATTCTTGCCTGTTCATGGTCTCTTTCATCCCTTTACCCCCCCCCCAAAAAAAAACAGCTGCACCTGGAAATGACCCTTTGGCTCAATGGGCCTCCCCAGTTACCAATTTCTAGATAAACAAAATCTGGTCGGAGCCAATATGGCTGTGGAGAGCTTTTAGGAGCAGCAAGAGCAGTGAACAGAATATGCTGTGCTCTCGCTGCACAGGAGTCAACCATAATACTGCAGCAATTACAGTATTGCACATGTATGATACTTCCACATGTGCAGTTTTCCTGGAGTCAACCTTGTGCAACATGGCAGTGCTGACATAACTACATGTAACAACCCAGTCCCCTCGGGTCACTTGAATACCATTAGTACTAGTCTTAGGCAGGTAGGAAAGGCAGCTGGTGGGGAGGTCATTAGGGGCTTTCTACATAATGACATAATTGTTCATTCAGCTAGCCTGAGAGAAGGATTAATATGTCATTTAGAACTCTCACAGCAGCATAACCATTTTAGAGTCAGCTGCTCTTGGGGAGCTTAGAATGTTCATCAATAAGTTTAAGTGTGGCAGTTAGACTGGTCGGAGGTCTGCCATTGGGGCTCTGTCAAAGGGAGCCCTGGTATTTCTCACCCTAGTTGGTAAAATCTTCAGTTTGCCTGCAGGACTCTGCAGTTTCACTCCAGAGGGAGTAAGAGGGAATGCAGTTCTTGTGGATCCAAGGGGCAATCCCCTGAAGTTCACAGCTGCCTTAAAAAAGAACAATGAGTAGAATATGACAGCTAACAGAGAAAAAATGTGTCTTTTGTTCTTTCCATGACTGGGAGGAAGGAACAACTAATCTATGAGTAAAGAATGTGAGACTATTCTCTGAGGGAGTTGTTTGAGGTGTGTGTGCCCTAGATAAGGCTAGATCACACCAGTCAGGGCCACTTTCAACACAGCTGTGCTGAATAAAAAGTTAAGGTTGGGAGTCTTTAGCAATTCATTTGGGATTGGAGAGTCATTTGGTGTAACCCTGAAAGAATGGCAGAGGCTGTTTGGGGCAAAGGGTGAGGAACACCATCTGGAATTTCAGGCAGGGCTAAGTAGTTCATGGATGGGCACCAGTGTTACCTGGGCAACAACCATGCACTAGGAGGATTTCAAAGTGTGTAGCACACCCCACAGATATACACTTTGGAAATGGAAATGTGTGGAAAATGTTTAAAGTGTGTGGCAAATACCACAGATATACACTTTGGAAAAGAAATAGAGATTTTTTTTTTTTGTGCAAAACAGTAAAGCCTCTCAAAGTGTCCTGCAAATGAGAGTGTGCCTGAATTGCAATGATAAACATTTGGAGGACCACCCTTGCTTTAAGTAACATATGTAAATAAAGCCATTCTGCAAAATCCTAGTTGCTGCTTTGGACACTTCGTGTATCACTTCTATTGTGAATGTTATTGGGGCTCCTCAGCAGTTAGGGCTAGCATATGCCTAACATCAGCTCCCCCGCACCTGGTTGTAAATTAAAAGGTCCATTTTAGTATTGAAACATAGAAACATAGAAGTTGATGGCAGATAAGGACCACAAGGCCCATCCAGTCTGCCCATTTATTTTTCTACCTTATGAATGTGCCATCAGGATTTGTATCCCCATCTCCCATATTCTAGATAATGAGCCTGGTATACACTCCAATGCTAGTGGTGGTACCATGAGTGTAGCTCTGCCAAAAGAAGAAAATTGTATGCCATGTAGTTTTCAGTAGTTCTTATAAGAAGGGTGCCATCTTGCCAAAGATGATGTAGGGGTTGCATATATATGCACGATACTCATGCATGCACAGTTTAGGTCTGCGCCATCATGTTGCACATAGTGGCTGTCACGTCCACACTTGCAGAAAGGAACAGTAGTGTGCCAGGAAGTGGGTGTGTTTATGCAGCCCTCAGAAGGGAATGCCCGCATTAACAGAATCACTGGAACCTACTGTATGCTGGAGCACGATGCAGAACATCAGACAGTGGTCTGGTTACATGCTTCCACAGTGCTCTTTTACAAATCTGATGATGGCATGACATACATATATGTAACCTTTAGAAAAGACTGTTCTGCTTCATTTGTATGTATGACCATTGCATGCCTACAACTTGTTGATGTACTACTGCTTATTAAGTTTATGTACTGTTATTTCCTGGGTCGCCCCTGAAAAAGGGACCTCCGGGGCACAGTGGTCCTACCCGGTCATCAAAATTCAATAAATAATAAATAAATAAATCTATGGAGTTTGGCCCACCTAACCATAAAAATCAGACTCAGGAGGAGACTATTAACAAACTAGAGATCTGGTCTCAGATTTGCTCATCATCACAGTCACTTTCTTGTTCTTTTCTAAGCAGTAATTTCTGGTAAATGTGCTTTAACCATATTGATCTCAGTGCTGGTAGACTACTTCTGGTTTTCCCCTGATTGTATTAGGAGAAAGTAGTAGCAGTCTTGAAGTGGTTGCTGCCTGTGGTGGCATGCTCTGAAAAAAAAATGTTCTCCATGGTCATCTGCACATTTTAGAAATGACCCCTTGAGTTAAAGGGGGCAGGAACTGATTACTTATGTACAGCTATTTGAAATGTCTCTATTTTTATAAATTATATTCATACCTCTAAAGAATCCCTATTTTAACTGTGCCTGAATAAAAGCTGAAGCTGTCAGTGATGTTTTGTCTTAGTTTTAGATTTATAGAACTATTGTTTAATACAACAGCAGATTAGGTACACATGGACACATGTTGATACATGGACATAGGATAACAGTTTCTCAATTACAAGGGGGTCTGTGTTAGGTTTGAGTTTTGAATGTACACATACACTAGTCACTTGTTACATAATTGTAGATATATAATGTTTAAGATAGTATAAGTTTGACTATTAATGAGTAATATGAACTTATTGTACACAGAGTTTAAGAAAAACACATCTGAACATTACACTGTGTAATATTTGATTGACACCACTGTGTGAAACAGCTGGTGAATACTTAACTTATAGTAGGGCAGATTGACTGCTAACCTATTTTTTTACTTAACACATATATATTTTCATATTTAAAGAACTTTTAACAATATTTACTATGCATTGCTGAAAGAGCTACTGACGCCTCAAAGAAAACTTTGAAAAACATAGTAATTAGGTAAAATTCTGCTTCTAGTCCATATATATTCTAGATTTCTCCTCCCCCCATTATTTATTACTGATAAAGTGTGCACGAATACATGATTTTATCCCTTGCAGTTACCTAAAGTTAATCTGCCTCTATAGCTTACTCCCTACTTCAAGTCATAATGGTCTGTTGTGACATCACAATCTGTTGCCATGAAAGTAACTGTGATGTCACAAGCAGTGCATTATGACCTCAGGTAGGGAGACAGCAACATAAATAGATGAACTCTTCATTAGCAGAAAGCCTGTTTTCATGCAAATGACCTCTGCAATAAATAATGGGGAGGAGGAATAAAGAACTAATGTGAAATACAAGCTGAACTTTATCTAAATATTATGTTTTGTTAAAGTTCTCTTGAAGGTGTCAGCTGCTCTTTAAGCTTATGTTTCCTTGTGTTTTTAATCATTGTCATTTACTAATGCTAGCACAGACACACACAGAGGGTTTTAAAATGAAACTTCAGTTGATTTATAGCTTGTGTCAGGGAGTGAACTTTAAAGTCAGTAAAATATGACCTTGAGATAGCTTTCTTTTGATGGAACTAATCATCTCTTGGTGAAGTAATTTGCAGAGCTAAGATTGTTTAGAAAGTATAGGAGTTATGCTAAACAAATGTAAATATATTTAAAAGTATACAATGTACAAATACTAAACCTGTATGAAAGTTGTTCAGGACAACAAGATATTTCAAATGAGCCTATTCATTAAGCTGCACTAATTGTATTTTTTAAACAATGGCCATCTGATTACCTGAATTTTCATTTTTCATCACAAGTTTCACCTTCTGGATGGCTATATTTAAAAAAAATCTAATGAATTCAGATTAGTAAGTACCATCAACTGAAAGGTAATTTTGTCCTGAACAACTTTCATGTTAGTTGTATATTGGTAACTTGTATACTTTCTGAGATATTTAAATTTGTTTGGCATGACTCCTACTGTGTTCACTCAGAGAAAGAAAAAAATGAAGTTGCTTGGAAGACCATATTTTGCAAAATGCAAAGAATTCAGATTAGTGACTACTCTCATGATAAAGGTCTTTCTGCTCTGAACAAATTTAACACTGGTTGTTTTTTTGCACCTTGAATAGTTTTAAAGATATTTAGATGTGTTTGGAAGGTGTGCACATTTGCTGTCTGAGAAGAGCTGCTTGGAGTTCTGTGTCCATCATTCTAATTAAACAGAAAGAAGGATGTATTTCTTTAACTGTCATGGAGATCTGCAGAATGGAAGGATACATTGAAAACCCCTAAAAGATGTGTTCCACAGAAACACCTTTTTTTAAGTGAAAGCAGGATGGCTGTAGGCTCCACCCACAGCCATAATAAATCAGTACCTAGTGTGTGTGTGTGTGTGTGTGTGTGTGTGTGTGTGTGTGTGTGTGTGTGTATGTATCACTGTGTAAATCTTGAATGTGTGTGTCTCTGTGTATATCTTAAATGTGTTTGTATTCTTTAAGTGTGTGTGTGTCACTATGTATATTATTGTATATGTGTGTGTGAGTGCCAATGTGTATATCCTGAGTGTGTTTGTGTGTGTGTGCGTGTCAGTGTGTATATCTTGAATATTTGTATATGTGTCAATGTGTATATCTTGTGTGTGTGTCTGTGTTACTGTTTGTACCTTGAATGTGTGCACTCATCACTGTGTATATGCTGAATGCTTGTGTGTGTGTGTCACTGAGTAAATGCTGAATGTGTGTGTGTGTGTGTGTGTGTCACTGTGTATATCTTGAATGTGTGTCATTGTGTATACTGAATGTGTGTGCGTGTCACTGTGTATATACTGAATGTGTATGTGACACTGTGTATATATTGAATGTGTGCATGTGTCACTGTGTACATGCAGAATATGTGTGTGTGTATGTGTGTGTGACTGTGTATATCTTGAATGTGTGTGTATATGTCACTGTGTATATATTGAATGTGTGTCACTGTATATGTTGAATGTGGGTGTGTCTGTGTATATATTGAGTGTGTGTATGTGGCACTATTCATATGCTGAATGTGTGTGTGTCACTGTGTATGTATTGAATGTGTGTGTGTTACTGTGTACCTAGTGAAAGTGCATGTGTGTCACTGTGTATACTGTATATTGAATGTGTATGTATATGTATATATCACTGTGTATATATTGCATGTGTGTCATTGTGTATATGCCGAATGTGGGGTTGTCACTGTGCATATACTGAATGTGTATATGTGTCACTGTGTATATGCTGAATGTGTGTGTGTCATTGTGTATATACTGAATGCGTCTGTATATGTCACTGTGTATATACTGAATGTGTGTCACTGTGTATATGCTGAATGTGGGTGTGTCACTGTGTATATATTGAATGTGTGTATGTGTCACTTTGCATATGCCAACTGTGTATATATATTGAATGTGTGTGTATCGCAGTACATTTGCTAAATGTAGGTGTGTGTCACTGTGTAAATGCTGAATCTGTCGCTTTGTGACATGAGCCAACATTCACTGATTCTGCATAAGCCTGATGTGCAAGACATTATTCTATTTGTTGTATTATTGTGATATTGTATATGTCTTGCACCATAGAGATAGCATGAGTGTACACTTACATCACAATACTACAGCAAATAAACAAAGTTACACATCATGCTAATGCCTAGGAAGCCACTGCTGAATCCTGCAAACTTGTCAACTCATGTTTCTATCCTGGTGCTTTTGTGCTGATGTATTGAAAACCCCTGGGAGATTTTGCTGCTGCCTCTTTAAAGAAGGGGGTCCTGTAAAGCTTTCTTTTCTTTTTCAGTGCTCTGTCAATTATCCGCCCACTGTGCTGCAAGAAACAATGGACAGATAATCAAGGGTGGCAGATAACTGAAGTCTAGTACCAACAAACTGAATATTTCTGTTAATATGTATCCTGCTCTTAAAATGCAATGCTAACATATTCTTTTTTTTTTAATTCCATAATAAAAATGTGAACTGTCAACACTATCATTTTACGACACTATACCTTAGTCTGTGATATACCTTTTGGCAACAGTAATTTTATTTAAAGGTACATATTCAAGTATATTTTACCTGTTCATGATTGGAGCAAGGGAAAAATGCTGGTTGACAGCAACAGTGGCTGAAAATCAAGGTGCAAATTATCACGGGACCATTGACTGCTTCACCCTATTGATTATATCAATCCATGTTATGTATGTCATCATGTATGTAGCCCCCATCCCTCGAACAACCAGAGAGTAAGCAGACACCTCAATCAGTTCTGGCCAGTGATGGAGGCATTCAATTGACCAGCCCCAAGAAGCCACCACTAGCCCTGGAGCAACAGTTAACCCTGCACTGACCCCTGTTAGGACTGGCTGACACATCTGTCCTTTGTTGGCTTTGGCTGTGTAGGAGAGATGGAGAGTGATGTCTGTTGGGACAGCTGAATTGATGTCACTGTGCTCTGCTTCATTAGCCCCATTTACAGTGACTATGCACTAGAACAAGCAGAGCACCAGGAGGAAGGAGCTGCTGGTCTAACTAAACTTATCTACTGGGACCAAGAACTAGAACTCTTGTACTGGGACCTTCAATTTAAGGTAAAAAAAAAAAGTTAGTGTGTTTGTCAGAGTTATTTGAAGTGAATTGTTACCTGTTATCTGTGTTGTCTGTTTAGTTATGTAGGTGCTTGTCACAGGTAGCTGAAGGGAATTAACTGTGAAATTAACTAATTGTAGAAATATTTGGAAAGTAGGGCGAGTGGCTTAGCTAGAAGGAGCCAGGTATAAACCAGATTTAAACACTGCCCTAGATAACTTCTGCCAGAGAACAAGCAGAGCACCAGGAGGAAGAACCTGCTGGTATAACTGAACTTCTCTACTGGGACTATATTTCCCTCCTTCCCTCCCCTCCACCCCCCACCCAAATACAGTTCTACTTTTATAGGCACAGGATTTAACTGACAACAGGAACTTCCTGTTTGGGAGCAGGAAGTGAGTGATCACAGAGCCACCAAAGACTCGCCGTCCTAAAAAGGCAAGAGTATCTCTCTGTGCCCCCTCCTCATCTGCTGGAGGACTGACTCTGTGCAAGTAAGGAGACTACTGAGAAATATAGGAACTTCTTGTCTCAGAACAGGAAGATCAGGAGCTAAAAAGGCACAGAGGCAGTACGTAAGTAGGAACAGAAAAAAAAATAATAAACATACAGAGGAAAGAGTAAGTATTCCAAACAACAATTAGGGGGCCAGAAATAAGTCATGATGGGAGTGGTGCAGTGCAGTGGCTGTGGCACAGCAGCCTTCTGGGAGATATTCTGGAGGATGCAGTGTTGTCCCATCTGCAGACACCTCTCTGGGCTGAGGGAGGAGGTTGCTCATCTCTAGGCTGAGTTGGCCAGGATTTGTGGGACCTCGTCTCCTACCGAGGGACCACCAGGGTCACTGCCGCTGCATCAGAAGTTGCCAAGAAAGAGGAGCAGTTGGACCACAGTGAGCTCAGGGAGGGTGAGGGTGGTGGAACAGAGGTGCATCCCTCCAGTTGTACCATCCCACAATTTCTATACCATTCTGGTAAAGTGTGGTTCCTCTATGGAGGCACTCACAGGGGAGACCAAGGAGGATGCTGGGAACCTCCACAAAGAAGACCCACAGGAGGGTGGCATGGGATCCCACAGGGGAAGGAAACAACTCCTGGTGGGGGACTCCATTGTTAGGAAGGTAGAAATGGGGGAGGAAGGGGAGAGGGAGGTAAGGTGCCTGCCTGGCACCATAGCTTGGAGGGACAGTGAGTGAATCCTCAAGATCGCAGGAGCAGCTGCACAGGGGAGGGAGCTGGATGTCATTGTTCACCTAGGGACAAATGACCTGGCTATGAAAGGGATCAGAGCAGTGCAAGAATCATTTGTGGAGATGGAGAAGGGACTGCCTTCTCGGAGGTGCTGCCTGTCTATGGCATGGGTGAGGCTAGGGTGCTCCACACCTTGGGATTCAATCAGTGGTTGAAAAACTGGTGCAGAGCTTAGGGATTTGGCTTCACTGGGGACTGAGGGTCCACCTGGAGGATGCAGGCCTATACTGGCATGATGGTCTGCATCTGTCAGGAGGGAACCAGGATCCTAGGTGATAGGTTTAAATGCTTCATTGGCAAGCATTTAAACTAGCCAAAAGCAGAAGCAGAAATCCTAGCTCCTCCAAAAATCAAGGTACTGGTGGGGTAGACACCAACATAGAGATGTCGATAGGGAGACGAGCAGGGGTAAATGGAGAAAGTGATAAACGCAATAAGGACAGTGATGGGACAAAAAGGGGTAAGGCCACCAAGAAATGGAGTGTAATGAGTACCAACACCCATAGTCTGGGCAACAAGCTCCCTGAACTGGTGGCCTTGATGGAAGAGGGATACCTGGATATTGTAGCAGTCACAGAAACATGGTACACAGAAAACCATGACTGGTATGTTAACATACCAGGGTACACAACCTACAGAAGAGACAGGGAGGGGAGAAGAGGGGGTAGAGTTGCTTTCTATGTAAGGGAAGGGATAAAAGCAACTGAACAAAAGAGTAAACAGGGAGGAAAGGCAGCACTGTGGGTCACCTTAGAGACTGGAAATGGCACCACAATCCACACAGGAGTTGTATACAGACCCCCATGTCAAGGGAAGGGGAGGGAATGGACAAGGATATGATAGAAGACATACTTAGGATGGCAGAGAAAGGGGAGATACTGTTGCTGGGGGACCTTAATGTGCCAGATATCAACTGGAGCACCTTTGCTGCAGTCACATCCAAAAGCAGGGCCATTCTCGATGCCTTCAGGTAGCATGCCTCAGACAGCTAGTTTTGCCTAAACCTCTGGCAGATCTATTCCTCATCCAGCCATCTAAATACAGTCTTCACTTGACTGCTAATGCCCCCGGGCTTATTCCTCAACATCACTCCACTAAAGGTGCTAGCGCTTTCTCTTGTTATGCCCCCTGTCACTGGAATTCCCTCCCACTAGCTATAAGGTTAGCACCTTCCCATGCCTCTTTCAAGAAACTGCTTCATGATCATCTTGCTGACTCCTGGTCATGCTCCTGTCTCAAACCACCACAGCCTATTATCACTTCCTCGATCCATTCACCCTCTCACTTCTGGTAGGCACTTTACTGACCTCCATATGTCTACTTGCACCCTTAGCTTTTAATTAATTCCTATCCCCCATTTTCTGCCTTCCATCCTTTTCCTTTTACTGCACTTCTCCATAGCGATATCCTGGCTTTACTCTATTCTTCTATGTATAATTTTACTTTTGGGGGCATCTTTGATTTGTGTATTATACCATTTTCTCCACCTGGATAAATGCCTAATTGGTTTATTTATTGCACTTTTTTCATTCCATGTTATTGCCTATGCAATCTGTATCATGTTGATTTATGACTTCTCTGTATTTGCTACTGTCTATGCTTTTACCTTATTGTATTTAATGTTCTGTATTTTTGCTTCTACCCCTGTTGATCAAATGTTAATTTCAACTGTATTTTATCTGTAACACTCCCGGGTTGTGCCTGAAAATAGTCATTGCTATGGCTAGTGCACACTACCCAGTAAACGAAAACTAAATAAAATAAATAGTTTTGGAGCCTACTCGTGAGGGAGCAATCTTAGACCTCGTACTCTCAAATGGGGACAGTGAGAGGATTTCAGATGTAGAAGTGGGTAACCATTTGGGAACAAGTGACCACCAAACAGTGTGGTTCATGATAAACTCAGCTACAGAGTCAAGCCATACAAAAGTGAGGGTACTGGACTTCAGGAGGTCTGACTTTGGCAAGATGGGAGAGTGCCTTAGAAAAGCACTAACAAACAGGCTAGAAGGAGGGGTGGAGCAACAATGGGGAAATATCAAAACTGCCATGACAGAGGCAACGAGCCTTTGTGTGAAGCAAATAAACAAATCAAAATGAAAGAAAAAGCCACTATGGTTCTCAAAAGAGGTGGAGGTGAAGGTTAGGGAGAAAAAGATGGCATTTAGGAAATATAAGAAAACACAAAAGGAGAAGGACAGAGAACTGTACCAGTTAAGGCAGAAGGAAGCAGGGAGGGTAGTCAGAATAGCAAAGGCCCAAACTGAGGAAAAGATAGCCAACTCTGTTAAGAAGGGGGATAAAGCCTTTTATAGGTACATCAGGGAGCGTAGAAAGACAAAAGGAGGGATAGTGAGAATGAATAGAATGGACGGTTGGTGGGCAGAGAGGGACAGTGATAAAGCAGGGATACTGAATGAATACTTCTGTTCAGTATTCAAAAAAGAGGAGGTGGGGGATTTGCCTAATCCAATTAACAGAAGCACTCTGGATAGGGGGGTCAATCCCAGTCCTTTCACAGAAGAAAGGGTTCTGAAAGAACTCCTAAAACTGAAGGTGGACAAAGCAATGGGGCCAGATGGAATTCACCCCAGAATTCTAAAAGAATTAAGCAGAGAACCAGTGACACCACTGACTACCCTTTTTAACAAATCATGGGAGGATGGTGTAGTACCTGAAGAAGGAGGAAGGCAGATGTGATTCCCCTTCACAAAAGTGGGACCAAGACAGAGGCAGGAAACTACAGACCTGTCAGTTTGACCTCTGTGGTAGGGAAAGTGATGAAATCACTTCTAAAGAAAAGAATTGTTGAGTACCTAGAGGCCAGTGGGGCACAGGACCCAAGGCAGCATGGGTTCACAGCGGAAAGGTCATGTCAGACGAATCTAATTGATTTCTTTGACTCGGTGACCAAAGTAGTAGACCAGGGAGGGTCTGTGGACATGACCTACCTAGACTTTAGCAAGGCATTTGACACAGTCCCACACAAAAGATTAATAGTCAAATTAACCAGCCTGAGAGTGGGTCCCAGGGTGGCAGCCTGGGTAAAACATTGGCTGAACAACAGGACACAGAAAGTAATTGTAACTGGAGCCAACTCTGAAGAAAGAGGGATTACTAGTGGGGTACCGCAGGGTTCAGTACTGGTTCCAGTCCTTTTTAATGTCTTTATAAGTGATATTGCAAAGAGACTGGAAGGAAAAGTATGCCTCTTTGCAGATGACACAGAGATCTGCAACAGGGTTGATACACAAGGAGGCATGGAAAGGATGAGAAGGGACTTGGCAAGGTTGGAGTAATGGTCAGAAGTATGGCAGCTTGGATTCAATGCAAATAAGTGCAAAATAATGCACCTGGGAAACAAAAACCCAGGGGAAGATTACACAATGGGGGTAGGTAGTGAGAACAACAAAAATGGAAAGGGACCTGAGGGTAATCATATCAGATGACCTTAAGGTTGGCAAGCAATGTGAGAAGGCAGTAGGGAGGGCTGGGGGGATACTGGGATGTATAGGGACAGCCATCACCAGCAGAAAACAAGAAGTTGTTATCCCCCTGTACAGACAGTTGGTGAGACCCCATCTGGAGTACTGCATCCAGTTCTGGAGACCCCATCTCTGCAAGGACATAGATAGGATAGAGGCAGTTCAGAGGAGGGCAACTAAAATGGTGCAAGGTCTGCAAGAGAAGCCACACAAGGAGATACTAAAGGAGCTTAATATGTATGCCCTTGAGGAAAGGAGGGAGAGAGGGACATGATAGAAATGTTTAAGTACCTCAGTGGAATCAACAAAGTCCAAGAGGGTAGCATCTTTCAGAAAAAGAGATGTTGAAGAACAAGGGACACAATTTGAAGACAGAGGGGGGACAGCTCAGGGGCAATGTGAGGAAGTATTTTTTCACAGAGATGGTGGTGGATGCATGGAACAGCCTTCCTGAGGAGGTTGTGGGGTCTAAAAGTGTGGGAGAATTCAAGAATGCATGGAACAGACATAAGGAAATTTTTGTGGGGGGGGAAGAAATAGGCTGTTGGTTAAACAGGATCTGCAGCTTATCCTCTAGGTAGGGAAATGGGCAGACTAGGTGGGCCAAGTGGTCCTTATCTGCCCTCAAGTCTATGTTTCTATATTTCTATGTTACACAGCAGTGTGGCTCACAGTGGTATCAGTCGGCACCTAGCCATTTATGAAGCCAGTAGCGTGCACCACTTAAGGATATTTGCTTCCACACCAGTGTCACACTGGAATCTTGAGAACTGCATTATGGGACTCTTCCTGCAAGGAGTTCCCTGTGTGTTTTGATGCTGCCCTTAGGCAGTGAGATGAAAAGTGGCCACCATTTACACAGCATTTGAAACAGCCTGCACCAGTTTAACTTCTTTATCTGGGAGGGGAGTAGAAGAGCCACACTGGTTTGATGCCTGCAGAGTTTACACATGCAAATGGACACCAGTGTGGCTCTCCAAAACATCTACGCTGGTGTGAAAATGGCCACTGTAAATGGGGCTATTGCAGTCTTCAGCTCAAGTGATGCCCCTGTGTTCTGGAACTGCTAAGCAATTAATTAATATTGGGTGGGGAAAAAAAGGCTACATTAATATTGGGCAATACATAAAGAAACAATGGGACTATTTCAAAACAAACACACAAAATAATACACTGGGGTAATTAAAGAGTCTTCACACATGCCCAAATTTACAGTTACAGCCAACTCCTGATATATGCGCCTCTCAGTAAAACACACATTCTCACTACTATTCACGTTTATATTTATTAAATGTATCAGACTCTCAAAACATACTAATATATCAAATGTTTCCCCACACACAGCTATTTAAGCTCTTTGTTTTCTCCATAGCTGCTGACTCTGACCAGCAGACAGTGGGAAACTGACACGTATTTAAAAAAGTACACCCTCCTATCTTGTAAATGTTATCTGTTTCCATGTTAACAGGCAACTCTTCATGTAGCTGTTAGGGGTGTATTGATTGATTTAATTCATTTTCACACTTCACACCAGTCCCTGTAACTATCCTGGGGGTCTCCATTTTCTGGTTGGTGGAATTCCATTGTCCTCGAGAGCTGTATTAGCATAGGATTCATAGGATTGATACTGAGCTAATGGACTTTTGTCCTAGATGCTCACCATCTGTATCTCTAGATTCTAATTTTATTTGTGTATGCATCCCATCTAGTTTTAAAAGCTGTGGTTGATGGACTAGCCACAACCTCTGGTGATAGCCTGTTCCACTCATGTGTTACTCTTTGGCTGAACCACCATGTGCTACATACTTTTTTCCTGTGTGGTGCTGCTAGCTGCATTGGGTGGTATCTAGTATTGTATGTATTTGTGTTGAATTCGAGTCCAGTGATGTCCCAGAGATAATCATTATTCCATGCCCTTTGTACCAAGCACATATCCCCCAATTTTTCTCCTTGCCTCCAAGGAGTACATGTTCAGCTCTGTCAAGCGAGCCTCATAGCTCTTACCAGCCATATCCTGTATTGCCCTGGTAGCTCTCGTCTGCACTCTTTCCAATAGTGTAATGTCTTGCTTTTTGTATGGTGCCCAGACCTGGGCTCTGTTTTCCATAATTGGTCTAACCAGGGATGTATACAGTGGCAACATGACAGCCCTATTTCTAGCCATTATGTGCCTTAATATACAGTTAAGGATTCTGTTTCCCCCGAGTCATCTTTTGGCAGTGAGGTGTAAAGGACATGTCACTGGAGACTATGCAAACAATAAGACATGACAAGGTGTGGGTTATCTCCTGATAAAAGCACACCCAGGTGTGTTGTTAGGCATGAGGCGCTTGTGCCGAGTGCCTTATGCACCTGGGCGTGCTCTTATCAGGAGATAACCCACACCTTGGAGTGTATTATTGTGCTTATAAAATGGGTCCCAGCAGTAAATTGATAAAGAAAAGAAAGAAAGAAAACAAAATCCACAATTTATTTCATAAGGGGGCTTTTTAACAGTAGAAATAAGTAAAATAGTTCCCTGTACTACTATATGATGGCCAGTAGAGGGCACTGTTCCCCCACAACAGCACAGTAGTGATGCCTCATGTTGTGTCTCCCTATGAAACAATGTTTTGAACTTGTGCAACCCCCTCCCCAATATCTATTTTAAATATATGAGTTGTTTTTCTTACTGAGAAGAATTTTGTTTTATTCAGAAGGCGTTGGTGATTTTGTTATAAAGGATGTTGATGTGGGCACTTTATGCAGAAGCAAGTGTGTTCCCCCCCACCCCCTTCCTGATGCATACACACATAATACTGGATAATATATATATGTATTTATTTTGCTGTATTAGTTTAGCAATGTGTTTTTGTTGCATGTGGGAGTATGCAGCGAGACCGAGCGGGAGCGAGCATGTTTCTGTTTGGCTGCCATAGATAGCGCTTTGGTTTTCTTTAGTAGTGCTTTGCGAATGCTGAACTGATTGCTGCATTTTTGAAAAGTGTGTCTATTTTTTTTAAAAAGGAAAGGTGGCTCTTTTTTACACGATTGAGAAATATTGCGCAGCTTAGAGGGAGTGACAGAGCAGAGGAGTTGGTTTCGGATTTGCTTTAAATGCTGCATCGTGGTGGCATGCGCAATGCTGACTGGAGTGGGCAAGTATTTTTTTAAGCAGAAGCAACAGAGGTGAAATTTTTTATGATTTCATGAAAATAAATTAATTAACTTTTATATGGTGCTGCTGTTCTAGACTGTAACAGGCTGTAGTGACTGATTATGTTACAGGGCCATGCTACCTCAGCGTAGCAGATTTAGGATGTTGGCAGGGTGGCACAGTGATTTCTGGTGTGGTGAGTCCTGAGTGGCTGAAGAGGTACCGGTTGGCAGAATATGCTCTTATAAGGACAGGGGCAAAGGTACCTCTCAGCCAATCAGGAACAAGAATATTTGAGACCCATTTTATAAAGTGTATTATTTTCAGCATGGTATTGCCTAGTTTATAAGTTATTCTAGTTTTTTTTTTTCAACAAATGCATGTTGTAGCATTTGTCTTAGTTTAATGTTAATTTAGTTTCCTTGGTCCATTTGACTATGTTATCTATAGTTTCTTGTAAGTCGGATGAATTTTAACTAGTACTGATTTCTGCCCCTATCCTACAGTTGTCTGTGAATTTATGTAGCCAAACGGTGTTGCGGTTTATTTGGAGAGATGATAGATATAGATTAAAGAAACAAGGGCATCGTGAAAACATGATGTGTTATCACCCTTTAGACTCCACAGAATGCTTGTCTGCTTAGAGTTCAACAAAACAAGTTGTAGAAGGTGTGAAATGCCTCTTTTACCTTCAGTTAACTTTGCAAACTAAGTAGTAGTGCGGGGTTTTCCCTTTAAATTGCATTTAATGTCTGTGTTTCCAGACAGTCTGTTTCGGGATATCTGTACTTTCAGCATAGAGATACATTGTATAAATGGGTGCTGTAACATCATGTTCTCATATGCTAATGCAGCTCTCATGGACAATGAGATTTCAACAGCCACAAAATGGAGACCACCATGATGGTCAGAGGGACTAGTATGAACAAAGAAAACAAACTAAAGCAAACACATATATCCCTAATAATTACAGGAAAAGAGTTGTCTGTTGACATGAAAACAAAATGTATATATGATATGAGGGTGTAGTTTTCCTTTAACCACAGGCAGCTTAATAAGCACCTGTTTAATGGGTGTGATTGACAGTATTGTTTGTGGAGCCCCTCTCTGAAGGAAACAGTGTACATACAACAGGAATTTTGTGAGCATGCAAGCACATTTGTATCATTAAGTATATAAGATTGAAATTGGGACATGTTATATTTGTGCATACAACTGTTCAATGGTGTACCACTTGGACAAAGACTGTTTATATTTGCAATTAATGTCATGTATTTTAAAGATTGCTCTATTGATCTCAAATGTTGTTTGATTTGTTATGTTTTCTTTGTTGTTATTTATTATATATGTGTATGTATGTGTTTATGTTTAACTAAATGTAAAACTTTGCACTTTAGTGGACCTGGAACTTCATTGAAAATGAGCTTTGCTCAATGGAACGTCTCCAGTATTCTTTGAATAAAAATGATTTACTACTTACTACTAATGCACATATATCCAATGTGCATACAAGTGGAATGCACTGTGTAATAAAAAATGTAAAAATTGTTTATGCTTCCTTTAAATACTGTTGCTTCCCTTGGCTAAACGTATTCTGCAATTTCAAAACCAATGCAAAACCCTAAAAATCCAAAATGTTTTATAACTCTGAAAGCAGATCCTCTTGTACTGCAAAAATAAGAAAAAAAAAACATTTTCTGAGATCAGCTTAAATTCAACTCCAGTTTAATTTAGGAAAAGGCTTCCAGACTATGTGTGGTTGTCTGCAGCCTGTATTCAGCTTAATTAGAACATTTAAAGCCATTCAACTGGTGTTCAACTTATAAAGATACTTAAATTAATTGAGTGCTTAGCTTTCTGAATGCTCAGCTGGCCGTGCTCAAATAAAGCTGCTATTTCAGCAAAGTGCTGCAGTAATTATCAGATAACTCACTGCCAGTTCATTATCAACCATACTTTCTTCACAAAGGAAGTGAGAGTTTGGGAGGAAAAAGCTAAAACAAGGGACAACCGACTTGTGCTTTCTGAACCCTGACAGACGAGGAGTGACTGACTTTTCTCCAGCTGTTAAATTTCTGTGAGCACTGCATCCGGCTGCATTAGCCAGATCATTAGCTTTGTCATACAGCTTTTCCAGCTCTGTGGAAACCTGTCCTCTCTGTTTACCAAGGATCAGGTGACTTTGATTTCTGCTTTCCTTATTGAACTTTTGAGAGACTGCTTTCTCACATTTCCACATGGAGGAAGAGGGATATGACATCTTTGGTTCATCAGACTAAATTACTGCAGGTCCAATGATTAGTTGTAAAAACTGAGCACTGAGCAGCTATTCATTCTCACCAATCATTCCATTATTACTGAGCTAACGTCTTGTAAAAAGATAAAACAAGTGATACTTACATCTTGGCACCTGTGCCTTTAAGACCAGCAATGAAAAAGCTACATTTATGTTATAGATTATTATCATAAACAGTTAACTTTATTCAAGTTTTTATGCAAGCCTCTGATGGGCCCCCATCTAGTCATCCCCCCAAGGACAATTTCCCCCTTCATTAGGGACTTACTCCAACCTCCATCCCCTATGACTTTTTCCCAGTGGCATGGCTTTTGGCTTTTCCTCTCAGAACCCCTCTAGGAGTTACTCTGGTGACCAGAATGGTCAGTAGTGTGGGGCCTGTGGGAGGAGAAGACCTTCATCCAGCAATGGTCAGCTCTTTTTTGGAAGGCTAATGCCTGTAGTTCAATGGGGAGAGCAACTAACCACACCCCTGCTTTGCCCATATAACGGCCGCTCTTCCTCACTCTACCATCGATCATCTTTCATCACTGGAGTCTGTTGGCTGCTCCTCTTCTCTGCCCCCTTTCCCATTTGCCCTGCATTGCCCCCTTGCTTGTGGTTGTTATTCTGTCCTTTATTTGCTGCTCACCCATGGCCCTGTTTATGTTCCTCTGCTCCTCCTTTTCACTCCTTTCTGCTGCTCTGGAGGTCACATTGTGCCTCCCGCTGCTCTCCCCCTCCTGCTCCCATCCCTGCGTTTTGTCCTCTGCTTCTCTGTCCTGTTTTGCTGTTTGCCTGCCCAGCTCCCAGAAGCTCCTCTGCCTTTTGGGGGGTTTGCTGCCCTTCCCTATTAGTTTCCTTACCTCTGGCTGTCAGGTATCTTCTGCTTTTGTCATTCAACTTATGCCCTGCACTTGCCATGTTCCAGCCCAGGTATGTCAGCACGGCTGCAGCTGCAGGCATTTACTCCCCCATTTTACCATCATTTACGCTGCACCATTATAATAATAATAATAATAATCAACTTTATTTATTGCAAGAGCAATTCAATAAATATCAAAGCACTTTTACAAAAAAATTAAAACAGCAGACATTTTTAAAACCATTAGAATGACAAACTCTCAAATAAATTCTCAGGAAAAGCAAGAGAGAACAAAAATGTTTTGAAGGCAGATTTAAAGCCCTCCACAGTCAGACACCCCCTTATCTGATGACATAGAAAATTCCACATGGTCGGACCCACAAAAGCAAATACAGGGGCTCCACACCCTCTCTGTGAAGAAGTGCTTCCTGACCTCCATCCTAAACATCCCACCCTCCAGCTTAAGACTGTGCCCCCTTGTGTTATGGTTGCCACTCAGCTTAAAGAAACTCTCCTTATCAACCTTAGATGTTTCTGTATTTCTAACCTTCATGATTTACCCTGCCCCAACTTAATTTATATGGCGGCCGGCTTATGGCCCATCCCCAATAGGCCAGCTGTACCCACTTATTTGACCTCCTTTCATTTTATGTTTTGTCCTCTGCAATAGCTGCTGGCATTCACCCAATAATTTTATTGTTGGATATATAGTTACCTGCATAGGACTTTTACCCCATGGCCTGTCAGCCTACTGCAAACACCAGTGTTTAATTATTTCTTAATAGTATTGGTATACTTAACTGTTTGGTGTCTTGGTATCACTGTGGCTCTCTGTTTTTCCCATGGCAGAGGACTGCAATGTCATGGTGGGAACCGAGGCTCCAGGCAGCAGGAGACATTTACGTAAGTTTAGTGTCTTTGATTGGCCCTAGCACTCATAGTTTCCGCTCCTGTTCAGCGTTGCCTTCATGGCATCACATCATCAACCCTTGTCTGGGTTCTTGTACAGCTTCTCACATACCAATCTACTGCTCCACATATCCTTCTTGGCACTAAATTCACATTTCCAGTCAATCCTCTAACGACCCTCACCATACCACCCTTCCCATTCTCAACCAGTCATCCAGGCTGTCTCTAGCACTTGTACCATTCCATCTGGTTTATCCGACCCTTCCAGTAGCAGCTGTACCTGCTTCACTCTCCCTTACGCATACTGGCAGCATATAAAGTTTACTGCCTTGAACATCACCTCCTATCGCACTAGCTTTGCAGCCCCCTCCTACATAACCAGCTTCACAGCCTCTTCCTACCTAATCATCAGCCCCTGGCTTTGCCCGGCCTTACCGTTCTCACACTCATACCATTCAATTTAATTTACTCCTAATATAGCTTCCTAATGGACTTGGTTGGCATGCATTCCTGTGGTTGACAAATGCTATCTGCCTTAACTAGACCCACGTGACTGTCCACATTGCTCAGCTTGACCTACAAACAGGTCTCTCAATGTCAGCGATCATCCAAGCATGACCCATGTGTGGGTCCCATGCTTCATTATGACTATATTCTATCCATGTTTTGGAGGCATGCCGACCATATCCATTACTTCCAGGACTCAGGGCTAGCCATGTGGCCGATGATCTCTTTCTGCACCCCAAAGTCCAGATCTTGAGCATGCAAAGCTTGGGGCAGGGTTCTTCTCACCTCACCCATAGTTGGGAGTGTCCTCACTCTGGGTGGACCTTCAGTCATCAACCATACCAATGGCACCTCTAGATGTAGCATTTAAGAATTCAGTGTTGAGGGGTGGGGCACTCATGGGAAACACCCCTTTAGCTGCCTGAGGGGTTTCGGAGGCACCCTTTAAGCTATTCTCCCTACAACCACCTCTGGTTCACCTGGTTTGTTCTTAGAGTGGTAGGCCAGATGAGTGCCTCGGCAGTCGTTATTCTCCTCCTCCTTCCACTTTGAAGATAGGCATCGAGTGCCCCAGTGTTGCAGAGATCACTTGTAACCCTCCACGGCATTCCTGTTAGAGGGATAGAGTGAGAGTGTTCCCCAAAATTGGAATCTTCCCAGGATTGGTCTCCTAAATTGCAGTAGCAGAGCCTTCACCAAAAAAAATTGTCCAGAAGCCTAGAGGGAAGATGACCTAGGCCTTGGATCCCCCAAAGGTTTCCTCTTTAAAGGGAGTTTTTCCTCTCCCCCATGCCAAAGGTCATAATATTTAGATAGGTGCAATAATATTCCCTAGGTCCCATAGTTAGGCTTCCGCTGTTGGATGGAGTTGGGTGGCAGCAATGTAATTGTCTTTTCTCTCCCTCCTAGCTGTTCCCTCTCTCATTAGGAAGTGATGCATCTGCCACTATTCACCTATCATTTCTTACCTACTCTACTCAAACCATACTACCAACTGACCTACGTATAGGTCTTCTGTCCCGATAAGCATTCAGCACCTTGCATGCTTTGCTGAACACTCTTTTTTGGGCTCCTTCCTAAGGTACATTTAGCTAAGAAAATCACTCTCATGGCACCTCTAGGGGTGGAACCCTCCTTTAGGGTTCCTTTCCTTTATACCCCTACAGAGTGGTATATCCCACAGATAGAGAGGGGAACAGCCAAAGATTATCTACGTTACATGAGCATAACACTATACCAGTTGCATAGGCACATTGAATTGGAAGGCTAAAGCCTGTAGTTCAGTGGGGTGGAGCAACTAACCACACCCCTGCTCTGCCCATATAAGGGCCACTCTTCCTCACTCTACCCTCGATCGTCTTTCATTTCCCCTCCATCCACCCCTCCTCCTCCTCCAGCAGCTTGACTCTCTCTCCCATGGGCTCCTTCCCAAGGTACCTTTAGCCAAGGTAATCACTCCTGCAGCACCTCTAGGGATGGAACCCTCCTCTAGGGTTCCTTGCCTTCGTACCCCTACAGGGTGGTATACCCCATTGATAGAGAGGCTAACAGCAAAAGATTCTCTATGTTACACAAGCATAACACTATACCAGTTGCATAGGCACACTGAACCATCATATTTGTCCCTGGTTCCAGGTGGCAAGCATAGCATCAGTGGGGGAGTACCTCGCATTCATGTAACATGCACCTGCCAGGAGAGCAGACTACACAGACCATCAGCAAAAGCCACTGCAGTGCCATAACTTGCCACATCCCATCCGCCTAGATTGACATGCTGCCATAGACAGTGTGTTCTCCCAACCTGCTTGCTTAAAGGTTGGCTGTCAAATATGTGTCTGAGCTTGGTTTGCTGGCATGGATGTACTTCTGTTGAAACATCAGGTGGAGTCGAAAGTTAACTTTGTTAACTATTTTTTAACCCTTGCTGTGCCACAGACATCAGTTCAGATTTCCAATTCTGTTCTAATTCTTTCGGCAGCTAATTATTTTTACCTCTGTAACTAAACCCCATAGAACACCTATGTTTGCATAACAGGCTTTCTCCTTCATGCTCTATGGATGGCCCAGATTCTGATCCTCACTATGCTAATGCTATTTGACTCCTCCATGTGTAGATCCTTGAGCTTGGCCCATCCCCTCATGAAGGGTCAGAGAGGAACTTCAGATCAGTAGTTAGGGAAAGAGAAAGGGGAAATTGTTTAATCAGAAAAAGCACACTAAGCCAGATCTTGTTTCAAGATGTGACCTGGGAGCACAAGGAAGTTAAATGACTTGCTCAGAGTCACACAGTATGCAAGTGGGAGCTGATGGGATTCAAACCAGGTCTCCAGGTTTACAGCTCAGTGCCCTTAATCACTATGCTATACTGTCTCCAAAGACTAAGGTAAGAGCAAAGCTTAGGGGCCTGGAAGAAGAAAGCAGTTTGGCCTGTAGTAAGACATGACAGGGTGTTGGTAGTGCTATGACAACCACACACCCAGGGGCATAGTAAGGCACAAGACCACAAGGCAATATAGCATATCTCCTGTAGTTAGAGGGGCAGGAGGAGGAGACAAGGAGACCAGTTGTCTCATGGCCTATTCTAGCAGAGGTGGACTCAAGTGCAGGACATCATCATCTTTTGAATGTCTAGCCCCTTTTTCACTTGTGTTTCCCCTATCCATCCATTTCACAGGTAGAGACCCCATCCTTGGCCCCACATAAGCATCATCACTGTCACCTGTTCTGGCAGCATTTTGATCATCTTGATCCTCTTAAACACTGAGGATCATCACTGATAGGGTTGCCAGTCACCCTCACCCAGGAGGAAAATGTAATGTGAAGAATTGAAGCCTTCAGATACTGATCTGCTGTGATTTTGGATTTTGGATACTTTCTTGAATCACCAGCCTGTCAAGCAGAACTCCAGCCACTGTGTTTTAGAGAGTAGTTGCTACCAATAGTACTATGCAGAACTCTTGTACAAAGTATTATGAGGCAAAATTGTTGGTATGTACTGTAGGCCTAGTGTTGAGCAATGACATGAAATTATGACATCTCACGCAGTTGGAGCATAATCAAGGGCATAATATTAAGGTGCATGAGGCTCAGTGAGACATTTTCCAATCTTCCGAGGGTCGCTGCTGTGAGTGATGGGCCCTTGGTGCCAGTCTTAAATCTATGACTGCCCAAAATGGATATGAATATGAACTCCTAATGCTTGCCCGGTCTTTTGGAGATGGTGTGGTGAGTGCTGCAGACACTGGCAATAAGTTTACAGTATCAGGCTTGTCTCGGTGAAGTGGTATGTGGGCAACAGCTGCAAGGTGCCGTACCAGTGTTGGAGGGAGAGGGGTTGTCAGCATTGGGAATGATCTGCCAGTGCAACCCCTTTCTCTGAGGGGATGACGTGTGATGGGGGTGATGCCTACACATTTATTCAAGCCTGCTTACAGTACATAAATGTCTAGCATAATTTATTTCAAAGGTTTTGCAAGGAAAGACATACTGAGCTGATAGCAGCTGGTCTCCAGATACATCCCAGAGGAAGGGGATGTGCAGTACAGTACAAGAAGAGAGGATGGAATTAAAAATAAAATAGATGTAGTCATTCAGCAAAAATACCAGCTGAGGCACTTACTTCTTTGTATCCATTGTTTATATGTGTTCTACAAATATACTAATAAAACTACAGAAATAACACACAGCTATGACAATTGGAAAAGTACAATAAATACAGATTCAGAATAAACAATAAATACTACAAGGTTAAACTGTGATCTAAGAAGAGTGATATTGATTTGCTTGAAAGCTAGGTCAAAAGTGGTCATGGGCAATTACAGAAGTGAGTAGAGATGTCGAGAAGGGGGGATTTGAAGGGGAAAAAGAGATAGGATAGAGACTGGATAGCAGGGGAAGGTAAGACAAGAGCTTAGGGAACTGGAAGAAGACAGCAGTTTGGCCTCCAATAAGACATCACGGGGTGCTGGTAATGCTGTGAAAACCACAAACCCAGAGGCATAACAAGGCATGAGACAACAGGAAATATGCTTTTAGTCCCTGGATGTACAGTTGTCACAGTGCTGTCAATGTCCTGGAATGTCTTATTGCGCTTATGAAATGAGTTTGTGAGAAACATTTAAAAAAAACAAAAACAAAAGAAAAACAACTTTCAAAATAAAAAATAAATCCTCATTTGTGGTACTGTCACCATGCACAGGTCCTGGCCAATCAGGATGCAGAGATTTCCCTACCAATTTTATAAACAGTGGACAGCTGTATCTGAACATACAGATAACATGTATCTGCATTTAAACCATATAGTTACATCATCCACTACCACTGTTTAGAAGCATGACTTAGAAGGTTGTTGACATAGACGTCACTGTTCTTCTCCACCTCAGTTGCAAGAGAAATCCACCAAAAAACACAAGGCTGGCTACAGTTCATTACAGATAGTGGAACAGATCAGTCTAGAGCTGTGTGGAATACAGATTTTTTCTTTATTTAACATACTTTATTAATTTTTAATATAACATCAAATGCTGCCAGTGGAATTTGTGCTGAATGGTAATTCCCCTTCTGAAATGTTTTTGAGAATTTTTTCTTTTAATTCCCCAGAATTTCAAAATGCATTTCTATGCAAATGTAATCCACAGATTATGGAAAATGAATACGCAGATGGCGTAAATGGTGGAATATGATTCCACAGTTAACATCCCACTTTCTGAATTATAATGTATGTTAGGATGTCATTCTAACCATTTATCAGTTTTCATCAAAATGTGGTCCTTCTGCAGTAGTGACATCCATACTGCAGCAGAACGACTTTTTGTCCAGCTTCAGTACTGATGTCACACTGTGTTGTGCACAAGTGCCACAGTTGCCCATGGTTACCAGAAACAGAATAGCTACCAACCACCACAATGGCAGTTTGTAAACAGAATCTCAGTAGCGGCCTATCAAACTCAAATATCGCAAGGGTCTTCACAACAGTGTAAAAAAGTGTTTACTCATTGCTAATTAGTAATAGCTGTAATTAATGATGGCATCCGCTGTATCCTCTAAGCCCACATCTGAGTGACAGCAATTCATTATTGATCAGGAAAACAAAAAAACTATTAAAAAGACAGCAAATTACATACAGCAGATTCACAGCTTTCTCAGGGACAATAACGAGCACCGGGCTCTGCACAACATCCCTGCCACTGATCTAGACCCCTTACTTGCTGAATTTATTTATAAAGCTAGATGTCTGGATGGATCAGAATACAAGCCTTCAATGCTCAGAGGCGTACTTGGCAGCATTGACAGGTATCTTGAGAAAGCAAGCTGTAAAGAGTTCATTTGTAGGTCAGCAGAATCTTATTTCCCAGAAACAATAAAGACATTTACTGCCAAACAAATGTTTCTTAAAAGGATGGGAAAAGGCAGCAAGCCAAATCACACTGAAGCACTAAGTGACACAGATATTATTAAACTGTACACAACTGGGACCCTGGGCATGCATAACCCCATTGCTCTCCTAAATCTAATGTTCTTCAATGTTGGACTATATTTTGCTCTTCAAACTACTGAGCAATACAATCTTAGGTGGGGTGACCTGCAGCTTTGTGCTGACATCGATGGTACTGCCTACCTTGAGTACAATGGGCGGCAGATGAAGACCAGTTTGGGTGAAAATGCCAGGGATTTCCACTCAGCCAAGCTGCGAATGTACCAAAGCAAAAACCCTGACGGGGACCCAGTGTCAGCATACCTGCAGTACAAGGCAGAGAGACCACTCCAAATGTTGGAACCAGGTGCTCCATTGTATCTGGCTCCAAATGTGAACCATAAACCAGATTTTTCACAGTGATACCATGCAATTATACTGGGAGTCAAAATTAGACCCATGGTGAGGTGCATTAAGTTGGCAGCAGGACTTCCAGAGTACAAAAAGATAACAGATCACTCCATGTGGAAGACCTCAATACAGAGACTGGTGGACTGTAACATCCCCCCTCACAGAAGTTGCACAACTGTTAGGCCAAAGAAAATTGCAGTCAATAAATGATTATTCTTTCCTCTCCAATGAGAAGCAAAAGCATAATTCAGAGGTGTCTGCCAGTGTTAGTAGCAGCTGTGTGTCTCACCTTGCTCCATGCTGCTCATCTGTTGCACAATCCTCATGACAGCAATGCCCTGAACAAGAAGGAAGACAGCCCTTAAGCAAGTTTGGAAATATATATTTTGGCAATGGATGTATATTTAACCATGGTGTAACTGTGAAGCTTGTAAGTACAGCAGCAGCAGCAGCAGCCCAGAAGCAGAAGAATCATCATTATCGAATACACCTCCTCTGACTCTGATTAAGGTAAGTGTAATTGGGTGGAGTTGCACTCATTCAAAGATTGGCAGCCAAATGCATACAAGAGACTGTAATCAAGCTGAGGGGTGAAGGGTGAGGGGTGAAGGGTGAAGGCTGTAGTGTATGCGAGTAGATAGCAGTTGTGCGCAGAGTGTTGGTCTTTCATCAGTGCCCTTAACTGAAACAACAGAAATGATCTTAGGATGGAAGCCTAGTTCTTAAAAATACTTCCATATTAGACCTAATAAAACAACAAAAAGAAAATAAGAAACTAATAACTTTAATGTAGAAAAGTCTAAATAAAAATATTCTTATTGATATCATAAAAATGAAGCAGAAGTGGGCAAATGACTTAAATATTGAAATCTCAGAGGAACTGTGGGAAGAAATATTGGTCTCCTCCATACTAAAAATTAAAATGAGTAAACTTTAGCAAATTCAGTACAACATATTACATAGAGCTTATTTCACCCCAGCAAAACGTTATAAAATCAATAGCAATATACCAGTAACTTTCCCCTAGGTTTACAAATACTACAGGAACATTAACACATGTAGTACATGACTGTCTGTTTTTGATGACATTTTGGTCTAAAATACTAAAAATTATGTCAAAAGCTTTACAAACTCATCTTCAGTCAGTACCTTTAGTTACATTATTCGCACAGTTAGGAAAGGAAGTTAAAATTGAGTCATTACAAAAAATCTTATAGAAAGAGTACAGATACAGTACAATCTAGTGATCAGATGGATTTAAATTCTGCTTCCAACCAGAGTTCTGCATAATTTCAGAAATTCTGCCTAAACATGCAGAATTCCATCAGAAGCAGTATTCAAAATATAAGATAGTGTATGGCTTAACGTTAACAACAAGGCTATTCTTTACACGAGTGGTTAGTATGACATCTGTAGACCTTGAGAGCGCAGCTTGAGAGGTCCTACAGGCATCATAGTAATCACAGTGTAAAGATTAGCCTTGTTGCTAATGTTAAGCCATACATTTTTCTATATAGTGTATGTTCAATAATGGTCAGAGACAGACATAGAAAGAAACACTCTTGAAATGTGCATTAGAGAAAGCTGTTTTACTTTACAGAAAAATTAAAAAAAAAATATTGTACAGAGCAACAATTAAAGACTACCAAACATATAATGAAATACAGTCTCATTCTCTTTGCAAGCAGTACCAGAACAGCTTCACATCAGGTCTCTGCGGAGATGTAAAAAAGGAAGACAGAAAAGTGAAAGAGAGTTTTAGTTAACTTACATATTTACAGCATCCTTTTTTTTCTATTAGGTTCAGACTGTCTCTATTTTCAGCTATGAAATTCGGCACATACCCTACTCCCAAGCAATCCCTTAGGGTGACTTCACAACATTGGTCTCAAACTTCTGTTGCTGAAATGTGGGACACTGGCACTCAAAATGTGGAAACATATCTGACACTAGGCCTTCAAAATATGCAACTCATCAGCAAACATTGAGATCAGCTCAGAAACTGGCAAGAAGTGTCATTATTTGTGAAATGTTTAAATTTGATTTTGCATCATAGAGTGTAATGAATTTCTGTTGTGAAGTTGTGCCATCATGGTGAAGGCAGTAAGGCTGAGTGAAGGTAGAAACTGGAAAATTCCATTCAGCTTTGATTCAGACCCTTTGTCTTCAGTTCATCTTCAACATTTTAAATGCAGCCACTCTGGGTCCTTGGTATGGGTGCCTGCCAGGCTACACAAAGGAATAAGTGACTGTGGCATCCCATAAACACCCTTTTGCCCACCCCTGTCAATTCCATACTCTTCTCTTTCCCCCTTCTTCCAGTAATAATTTTTTCTCCCTTCACCTGTCAGCCCCCATCTTGCTATGCCTTGCCCCAGCCCTGTCACCCTGGAGTCCTTCAGGACTTACCTGTGGCTCCCATCCTGTGTTCCTCCAGAGCTTCCCCCTCTTGTGGAGCTGGTGGAGGCCCCCATACTTCAGCCGCACAAGGTTTTAGTTATGGGAGGCAGGGCCTGAGTATCCAGGTGTGGGGCCTGTGGGCGAGGTCACCATTTATGTCACTGCAGGGTTTTTTTCCTATTAACTTCCCTTTCTCTCAGGACATTGGTGTAAGGGCATGCCAAGCATGCACATACATGAGTAAGCATGCTGTAGCACCTACCAATGTCCTTTCACCATAAGCAGATGAATTGCCAACGGACAAATCATCACGGACGAAATGTTGTGGACTATTGGTCACGAGGACTGAAAGGCGCCTGTCAGTAAGTCAAAATTTTATGTGGTCGTGACCAACAAAGGGTGAATTGTAATTGTCGAAATACGGAAAAACAGTTGCATCTAAATGAATCAGTTTCAAGCAAAAATTAGAGTGCTCAGTGTACTACTTTGAAATTGATTGTACCCTCTTTCAGTGCTTTGCTTGTATAATTCCCTCTGCCCAAGATACCCCAACCTCTGTGACCACTCAGTTTCTATGTTGCTCTTTTTGACCCCTCTCCCCTCCTCTCTTCATTTGGCTTGCCCTGGACCCACTCAGCTGCAAGCCATAAGCTCTCGACCCACTCTGCCACCAGCACTCCGAACCATGCTGGTGGTTCGATTCTCAGGCACAGGTACATATCCGAGTCTGTTTGTGATAATGCCACTTCTTCTCAATTCATTCGTGCTTCCCTGGCACTCTTACTCTGTTCACCAGCTCAGCTAATTTGCAGCTTTACTGTGCTTCAATTCTCCAATAAACTCGGTAGATCCAATGTAAGTCAGGACCCCACACCCTTGGTACTTCCACAGTTCCTCATATATCTTGCAGCCTCTCATCTGAAACATGTTTACTTCAACTGTTTCCCTACGTTACAATTTTTTTTCATGGCAGGGTAATTCTAACAATGTGTGCCGAAATATCTGCGGCCTAGAATCCATCGACAGATTGTCTTTTCGACATATAGACCGCACCCTTAATTGCACTGGTAAATGCCGCAGCATTTTGTCCATATGCCTCCTCACCCATGAGCCACTCTAGCTACACTACCACCTGTGGTCACCCAGGTCCTATCCTGGCAGAGCTGGCAGCCCTCTCTCCTCAAAGGAGGACAGTGTCCTCTGGGCCACTTGATCCTCCTCCTCCTCCCCTCTGCCAACCCGGATATCTTGTGCATGTTATCAAATGTGGTTCACTAGTATCACCAGCGGTAGCATTATAACAAGAAAGAATACTGGAGTTATTTAAAAAAATTGCAGGCTTTAAAGGACCGGGGAGGGGACATTAACTATATGCTTTTGTTTGGTCATACACCAAGTGCCTCCCCACACATTTTACTAAGATGCATTGTAAATATGATGGGTTGCGCATGCCAAACCCTTTATACTGAGTAGAATGCAAAAGAATTGAGGCCTTCTTCTAGTTGGTGAGCTCCCAGTAAACACCTGTATGCCTCTCATTGGCCAGAGCACACAATATAAGAAATAAAGCTGGAGAGTGGTTTTCCCACAAGGCAGAGAGAAAGCAGGGGGACCTCAGCTCAGAATGGCAAGATAAAATGTGATGCTTTTTCCTGACCAGTGGAGGTGATCACCTTGTGGTCTGGCTTGATCATAATTCAGATGGATGATGGGACTAAAAACTCCTCCAACAGTTTATAACAAGTAAGAATATTGGAGTTATTTGTAGGATTTAAAGCAGCAGGTGGGTGGGGAGCGCACTGGTACCTTAACTATATGCTTTTTACTAAGGCACCAAAGGATTGCTGAAGTTGGAATTACATTATTGCACAATCCCAAAACATTATTTTTGTCTGGCACCAAATTCTGTTAATCTGCCAAAAAAAAATCTCTCTTTGCAGCATAAAACTTTTAGCTGAAGGTTTTAATACATATTTATTTACTGAATCAAACTAGGAAACCTGACCCCAATATTGCATGCTATTTAACAATGATTTAATATTTTTTTTCATATTACTTTTTTACTGCTGGTTTTTCCATTTTCTCCCTGTCCACCCCCTCTCCCTCGTGGCATGAACTTACATGTGTGGAGGCATGTGCACGTCATGTCTCTGGCCTCCACTAGGGGGCAGCCAAGGAGCTGGATGGCAGCCCCCCCTTCCCCAGGAGAGGAGAGGAGAGCAGTCCATTAGACACTTGATTCTCTCCCTCCCCTGCTGACACCCGAAAACCTGAGGTTGCTTCTGACCCGGGTCGCTGGCTTGGCGTGAGGTGTGGCTTCCAGCAGGTCAACCCAAAGTGCCACTCGGTTGACACGATGTAATTTTTTTTAATAAAATGTTAACTTCTACTCACATTACTACTGTTAACACAACTTGTTGTTACAGTATGTATGTATCCATCTTCTGCATGCTTTAACACTGTAATTAATCTTGAGATCTGAACTCTTTATATACTGTAAATGTGTTTGATGTTATGGTACTCTTCAGAAAGGTAAAATGTGTTTGTGTGCTAACATATTTTTATGTAATTCACTTGTGCAGTACCTGTTTTTAAATTGGTTGCAATAAATAATTATTGTTGCTACTATAATTGATGTGTTATTGTTATTTAATTATTGTTGTAAAAAAACAGATATGATCAGCTATAAAGATTGTTTAGCTTGAACCTCTCATGCTCAGGTGGAGTTCCTGTGACTTTCTGGTTACCCAAGCATTCCCTGCAATGTTTTGGCATCACATGTCTTCCTCAAGCAGCTTATAGGTGCTTGGGGTTGGATTTACTGTGTTGCATATTCAGCTGATTTAACATCACAGTGCTTCAGTTCACTTCATTATTATCACTACCAGTATCTAACACACTTTTAAAACTGAAATTTTTATGACAATTATTCTTATAAACCAATACACCTGCTGAAAGAAGTACCAATTAATGTACACAGACATGATCACCTAATGCAAGAAAAGAACAAAACATTAGAACCAAAATGTGAAAGAAGGAATCAAGGTTAGATAATTAGCAAATATAGCTGTTGTATCCTACTATACATGATGGTGAAAAAAAGCCGCTTTTTTTTCATTTTTTCTCTTCTAGATTCTTGAAGAACTGTAGTCAAAACATCAGTTCTAACTAAATGTTCTGTTTTCAGCATGCATTTAATATTTCCTTTATATTTTGTTTTCAGCCCATACAATGACACAGCACATTTTTTTTGTTTGTTCCTCTGTACACAATGCCTGAAACAACATATACATTCAGAAATTGTGTAGTAAATAATTTAAAACTGAAGGGAGAAAAGCATTCAATATCTAATATGGGGCTGGCCACTGGAAAAATGGGGAGCTAGTAGCAGAAACACAGAACCATAGAAAACAAGCATTTGTCAATGTGGAATGTTGATTGCATTGGTTAGTTGAGCTCGCTCACTGCCCCGTGTCACTCACTTGTTCTGTTTCTCCTGGTGCTGCAGGCTGCTCTTTTGTACTGGGGTACTGCCTGCATTGACACCTTTTTCTGCCCACAAAGAAATCTGCAGCTGTCCCAACAGAGCTCCGCTGAGACGGGTCATTCCCCCTCTCTCACTTGCTCATTCTGTTTCTGCTGGCGCTGCAGGCTGCCCTTTTGTACTGGGCTCCTGCCTCTCTTGGTGGCTTTTTCTGCCCACAAAGAAGTCTGCAGCAGTCCTGACACAAGTCTGTTGAGCTAGCTCACTCCCACTCTCACCCTCGCTCATTCTGTTTCTGCCGGTGCTGCAGGTTGGCTTTTTGTACTGGGCTCCTGCCTGCGTTACGGTCGTTTTCTGCCCACAAAGAAATCAGCAACCATCACGATAGAGCTCCGTTTAGCTAGCTCACTCCTCCTCTCTCAATCGCTCATTGTGTTTCTCCCAGTGCTGCAGGCTGCCCTTTGGCTCTGGGCTTCTGCCTGCATTGGCACCTTTTTCTGCCCACAAAGAAATCTGCAGCTGTTCCAACAGAGCTCCGATGAGGTAGCTCACTCTGCCTGTCTCACTCGCTCATTCTTTTTCCTCCCGGTGCTGCAGGCTGCTCTTTTTGTACTGGGCTCCTGCCTGCATTGGCACTTTTTTCTGCCCACAAAGAAATCTGCAGCTGTCCTGACAGAGCTCCATTGAGGTGGGTCACTCCCCCTCTCTCACTCACTCATTCTTCTTCTGCTGGTGCTGCAGGCTGCCCTTTTGTACTGGGCTCTTGCCACTGTTGGTGGCTTTTTCTGCCCACAAAGAAATCTGCAGCAGTCCTGACACAGGTCCGTTGAGCTAGCTCACTCACTCCCCCTCTCTCACTTGCTCATTGTGTTTCTCCCGACGCTGTAGGCTGCCCTTTTGTACTAGGCTTCTGCCTGCATTGGCACATTTTTCTTCCCACAAAGAAATCTGCAGCTGTCCCAACAGAGCTCCATTGAGAGTACTCACTCTGCTTGTCTCACTCACTCATTCTGTTTCTCCTGGCGCTGCAGGCTGCCATTTTGTAGTGGGCTCCTGCCTCTGTTGGTGCCTTTTTCTGTCCCCCCAAAAATCTGCAGCAGTCCCAACAGAGCTCCGTTGAGCTCGCTCACTCCTCCTCTTTCACTCGCTTACTCCATTTCTGTCAGCACTGCAGGCTGCCCTTTTGTACTGGGCTCCTGGCTGCATTGCCACCTTCTTCTGGCCACAAAGAAATCTGCAGCTGTCCCAACAGAACTCCGCTGAAGTGGGTCATTCCCCCTCTCTCACTTGCTCATTCTGTTTCTGCTGGCGCTGCAGGCTGCCCTTTTGTACTGGGCTCCTGCCTCTCTTGGTGGCTTTTTCTGCCCACAAAGAAGTCTGCAGCAGTCCTGACACAAGTCTGTTGAGCTAGCTCACTCCCACTCTCACCCTCGCTCATTCTGTTTCTGCGGTGCTGAGGTTGGCTTTTTGTACTGGGCTCCTGCCTGCGTTGATCGGGTTTCTGCCCACAAAGAAATCAGCAGCCATCACGATGAGAGCTCCGTTGGGCTAGCTCCTCCTCCTCTCTCAATCGCTCATTGTGTTTCTCCCAGTGCTGCAGGCTGCCCTTTGGCTCTGGGCTTCTGCCTGCATTGGCACCTTTTTCTGCCCACAAAGAAATCTGCAGCTGTTCCAACAGAGCTCCGATGAGGTCGCTCACTCTGCCTGTCTCACTCGCTCATTCTTTTTCCTCCCGGTGCTGCAGGCTGCTCTTTTTGTACTGGGCTCCTGCCTGCATTGGCACTTTTTTCTGCCCACAAAGAAATCTGCAGCTGTCCTGACAGAGCTCCATTGAGGTGGGTCACTCCCCCTCTCTCATTCGCTCATTTCGTTTCTGTCAGTGCTGCAGGCTGGCCTTTTGTAGTTGGCTTCTGCCTGTGTTGACGCCTTTTTCTGCCCACAAAGAAATCCGCAGCAGTCCTGACTCAGGTCCGTTGAACTAGCTAACTCCCCCTCTCTCACTTGCTCATTGTGTTTCTCCCAGTGCTGCAGGCTGCTCTTTTGTACTGGGCTTCTGCCTGCATTGGCACCTTTTTCTGCCCACAAAGAAATCTGCAGCTGTCCCAACAGAGCTCCTTTGAGGTCTTTCACTCTGCCTGTCTCACTCACTCATTCTGTTTCTCCCAGTGCTGCAGGCTGCTCTTTTTGTACTGGGCTCCTGCCTCTGTTGGTGCCTCTTTCTGACCAAAAGGAAATCTCTAGCAGTCCCGACACAGGTCTGTTGAGCTAGCTCAATCCCCCCTGTCACCCTTGTTCATTCTATTTCTGCTGGCGCTGCAAGCTGGGCTTTTATACTGGGCTCCTGCCTGCATTGCCGCCTTTTTTTGCCCACAAAGAAATCCGGAGCAGTCACGATAGAGCTCCATTGATCTCGCTCACTCCTCCTCTCTCACTCACTCACTCATTGTGTTTCTCCCAGTGCTGGAGGCTGCCCTTTTGTACTGGGCTTCAGCCTGCGTTGGCACCTTTTTCTGCCCACAAAGAAATCCGCAGCTGTTCCAACTGAGCTCCTTTGAGGTCTTTCACTCTTCCTGTCTCACTCACTCATTCTGTTTCTCCCAGTGCTGCAGGCTGCTCTTTTTGTACTGGGCTCCTGCCTGCATTGGCACATTTTTCTGCCCACAAAGAAATCCGCAGCTGTCCCAACAGAGCTCCGTTGAGGTAGGTCACTCCCCCTTTCTCACTCGCCCATTCTGTTTATGCTGGCACTGTGGGATGCCCTTTTGTACTGGGCTCCTGCCTCTGTTGGCGTCTTTTTTGCCCACAAAGAAATCTGGAGCAGTCCTGACACAGATCTGTTGAGCTAGCTCACTCCCCCTCTCTCACTCGCTCATTTCGTTTTTGCCGGTGCTGCAGGCTGGCCTTTGGTACAGGGCTTCTGCCTGTGTTGCCGCCTTTTTCTGCCCACAAAGAAATCCGCAGCAGTCACGCTAGAGCTCCATTGAGCTCGCTTACTCTTCCTCTCTCACTCATTCATTGTGTTTCTCCCAGCGCTGCAGGCTGCCCTTTTTTTCACTGGGCTTCTGCCTGCGTTGGCACCTTTTTCTGCCCACAAAGAAATCTGCAGCAGTCCCGACAGAGCTCCGTTGAGGTGGGTCACTCCCCCTCTCTCACTCACCCATTCTTCTTCTGCTGGTGCTGCAGGCTGCCCTTTTGTACTGGGCTCTTGCCACTGTTGGTGGCTTTTTCTGCCCACAAAGAAATCTGCAGCAGTCCTGACACAGGTCCGTTGAGCTAGCTCACTCACTCCCCCTCTCTCACTTGCTCATTGTGTTTCTCCCGACGCTGTAGGCTGCCCTTTTCTACTGGGCTTCTGCCTGCATTGGCACATTTTTCTTCCCACAAAGAAATCTGCAGCTGTCCCAACAGAGCTCCATTGAGAGTACTCACTCTGCTTGTCTCACTCACTCATTCTGTTTCTCCTGGCGCTGCAAGCTGCCATTTTGTAGTGGGCTCCTGCCTCTGTTGGTGCCTTTTTCTGTCCCCCCAAAAATCTGCAGCAGTCCCAACAGAGCTCCGTTGAGCTCGCTCACTCCTCCTCTTTCACTCGCTTACTCCATTTCTGTCAGCACTGCAGGCTGCCCTTTTGTACTGGGCTCCTGGCTGCATTGCCACCTTCTTCTGGCCACAAAGAAATCTGCAGCAGTCATGATAAAGTTCCATTGAGCTCACTCACTAACTCCCCCTCTCTCACTCGTTCATTCTGCTTCTCCCGCCACTGCAGGCTGCCCTTTTGTACTGGGCTGCTGCGTGCATTGCTGCCTTTTTCTGCTCACAAAGAAATCCACAGCAGTCCCAACAGAGCTCCGTTGAGTTCACTCACTCCCCCTCCCTCACTTGCTCATTCTGTGTCTCCCGCTGCTGCAGGCTGCCCTTTTGTGCTGGGTTCCTGCCTGTGTTGGCAGCTTTTTCTACCCACAAAGACATCTGCAGCAGTCCCAACACAGCTCCATTGAGGTCGTTCACTCTCCCTCTCTCACTCACTTGTTTCATTTCTGCCGGCACTGCAGGCTGGGCTTTTCTACTGGGCTCCTGCCTGCTTTGCTGCCTTTTCCTGCCCACAAAGAAATCTGCAGCAGTCATGACAGACCTCCGCTGAGCTTGCTCACTCCCCCTCTCTCACTTGCTCATTCTGTTTCTCCCAGTGCTTCAGGCTGCCCTTTTGTACTGGGCTTCTGCCCTGCATTGTCTCCTTTTCCTGCCCATAAAGAAATCTGCAGCTGTCCCAACAGAGCTCCGTTGAGGTCGCTCACTCCGCCTGTCTCACTCGCTCATTCTGTTTCTCCCAGTGCTGCAGGCTGCTCTTTTTGTACTGTTCTCCTGCCTGTGTTGGTACGTTTTTCTGCCCACAAAGGAATCTGCAGCAGTTATGATAGAGCTCTGTTGAGGTGGGTCACTCCCCCTCTCTCATTCACTCATTCTGTTTCTGCTAGCGCTGCAGGCTGCACTTTTGTACTGGGCTCCTGCCTCTGTGGGTGGCTTTTTTGCCCACAAAGAAATCTGGAGCAGTCCTGACACAGGTCTGTTGAGCTAGCTCACTCCCCCTCTCACACTCACTTGTTCCGTTTCTGCTGGTGCTGCAGGCTGGCCTTTTGTACTGGGCTCCTGCCTGCGTTGCCGCCTTTTTCTTCCCACAAAGAAATCCGCAGCCGTCATGATAGTGCTCCATTGAGCTCGCTCTCTCCTCCTCTCTCACTCACTCATTGTGTTTCTCCCAGTGCTGCAGGCTGCCCTTTTGTACTGGGCTTCTGCCTGCCTTGGCACCCTTTTCTGCCCACAAAGAAATCCGCAGCTGTCCCAACAGAGTTCCACTGAGAGTACTCACTCCGCCTGTCTCACTCGCTCATTCTCTTTCTCCTGGCACTGCAGGCTGCCATTTTGTCATGGGATCCTTCCTCTGTTGGTGCCTTTTTCAGCCCAAAAAGAAATCTGCAGCAGTCCCAACAGAGCTCCATTGAGCTCACTCACTCCTCCTCTCTCACTCGCTCACTACATTTCTGTCGGCCCTGCAGGCTGCCCTTTGTACTGGGCTCCTGCCTGCATTGCTGCCTTCTTCTGGCCACAAAGAAATCTGCAGCAGTTACGCTGGAGCTCCATTGAGCTCACTCACTAATTCCCCCTCCCTCACTCATTCATTCTGCATCTCCCGCCACTGCAGTCTGCCCTTTTGTACTGGGCCCTTGCGTGCATCTCTGCCTTTTTCTGCCCACAAAAAAATCCGCAGCAGTCCCAACAGAGCTCCGTTGAGTTCACTCACTCCCCCTCCCTCACTTGCTCATTCTGTGTCTCCTGTTGCTGCAGGCTGCCCTTTTGTACTGGGTTCTTGCCTGTGTTGGCTGCTTTTTCTGCCCACAAAGACATCTGCAGCAGTCCCAATACAGCTCCATTGAGGTTGCTCACTATCCCTCTCTCACTCACTCATTTCATTTCTGCCAGCGCTGCAGGCTGTGCTTTTATACTGGGCACCTGCCTACGATGCTGCCTTTTCCTACCCAGAAAGAAATCTGCAGCAGTCATGATAGAGCACCGTTGAGCTCATTCACTCCTCCTCTCTCACACACGTGTTGTGATTTTCCCAGCGCTGCAGGCTGCCCTTTTTGTACTGGGCTTCTGCCTGAATTGGCACCTTTTCCTGCCCACAAAAAGAAATCAGGAGCTGACCCAACAGTGCTCCTTTGAGGTGGGTAACTCACCCTCTCTCACGTGTTCATTCTGTTTCTGCTGGCGCTGCAGGCTGCCCTTTTGTACTGGGCTCCTGCCTCTGTTGGTGGCTTTTTATGCCCACAAAGAAATCTGCAGCAGTCCTGACACAGGTCTGTTGAGCTAGCTCACTCCCCCTCTCTCCCTAGCTGGTTCCGTTTCTGCCAGCACTGCAGGCAGACCTTTTGTACTGGGCGCCTGCCTGTGTTGCCACCTTTTTCAACCCACAAAGAAATCTGCAGCAGTCATGACAGAGCGCCGTTGCGCTCGCTCACTCCCCCTATCTCCCTTGCTCATTGTGTTTCTCCCAGCGCTGCAGGCTGCCCTTTAGTACTGGGCTTCTGCCTGCATTGACACCTTTTTCTGCCCACAAAGAAATCTGCAGTTGTTCTGACAGAGCTCCGTTGAGGTTGCCCACTCCATCTGTCTCACTCGCTCGTTCTGTTTCTCCCAGTGCTGCAGGCTGCTCTTTTTGTACTGGGCTCCTGCCTGCATTGGCACATTTTTCTGCCCACAAACAAATCCACAGTAGTTACGATAGATCTCCGTTGAACTCGCTCACTCCTCCTCTCTCACTCACTCATGTTTCCCCAGCGCTGCAGGCTGCCCTTTTTTTTACTGGGCTTCTGCCTGCATTGGCACCTTTTTTCTGCCCACAAAGAAATCCACAGCTGTTCCAACAGAGCTCCTTTGAGGTTGTTCACTCTGCCTGTCTCACTCACACATTCTGTTTCTCCTGGTGTTGCAGGCTGCTCTTATTGTACTGGGCTCCTGCCTGTGTTGGCACATTTTTCTGCCCACAAAGAAACCTGCAGCTGTCCCGAAAGAGCTCTGTTGAGGTGGGTCACTCCCCCTCTCTCACTGGCTCATTTTGTTTCTGCTGGCACTGCAGGCCACCCTTTTGTACTGGGCTCTTGCCTGTGTTGGTGGCTCCTTCTGCCCACAAAGAAATCTGCAGCAGTCCTGACTCAGGTCCATTGAGCTCGCTCACTCCCCCTCTCTTACTTGCTCATTGTGTTTCTCCTGGCACTGCAGGCTGCCCTTTTGTACTTGGCTTCTGCCTGCGTTGGCACCTTTTCTGTCCACAAAGAAATCCGCAGCTGTCCCAACAGAGCTCCATTGAGAGTACTCACTCTGCCTGTCTCACTCGCTTATTCTCTTTCTCCTGGTGCTGCAGGCTGCCATTTTGTAGTGGGCTCCTTCCTCTGTTGGTACCTTTTTCTGCCCAAGAAGAAATCTGCAGCAGTCCCGACAGAGCTCTGTTGAGCTCGCTCATGCCTCCTCTCTCACACTCTCACTCCATTTCTATCTGCACTGCAGGCTGCCCTTTTGTACTGGGCTCCTGCCTGCATTGCCGCCTTCTTCTGTCCACAAAGAAATCTGCAGCAGTCACGATAGAGTGCCATTCAGCTTGCTCACTAACTCCCTCCTCTCACTCGTTCATTCTGCTTCTCTCACTACTGCAGTCTGCCCTTTTGTACTGGTCCCCTGCGTGTATTACTGCCTTTTTCTGCTGACAAAGAAATCAGCAGCAGTCCCAACAGAGCTCCATTGAGTTCACTCGCTCCCCCTCCCCCACTTGCTCATTCTGTGTCTCCAGCTGCTGCAGGCTGCTCTTTTGTACTGGGCTCCTGCCTCTGTTGGTGGCTTTTTCTGCCCTCAAAGAAATCTGCAGCAGTCCTGACACAGGTCTGTTGAGCTAGCTCACTCCTCCTCTCACACTTACTTGTTCCGTTTCTGCCGGTGCTGCAGGCTGGCCTTTTGTACTGGGCTCCTGCCTGCATTGCCGCCTTTTTCTGCCCATGAAGAAATCTGCAGCAGTCATGATAGAGCTCCCTTGAGCTTGCTCACTTCTCCTCTCTCACTTGCTCATTGTGTTTCTCCCAGCGCTGCAGGCTGCCCTTTTGTACTGGGCTTCTGCCTCTGTTGTCATCTTTTTCTGCCCACAAAGAAATCTGCAGCAGTCCCAACAGAGCTCCATTGGCCTCACTCACTCCCCCGTCTCACTCACTCATTCTGTTTCTGCCAGCACTACAGGCTGCCCTTCTGTACTGGGCTCCTACCTGTGTTGCCACCCTTTTCTGCCCACAAAGAAATCCACAGCAGTCATGATAGAGCTCCGTTGAGCTTGCTCAATCCCCCTCTCTCAGTCTCTTATTCTGTTTCTGTCACCTCTGCAGGCTGCCCTTTTGTACTGGGCTCCTGCCTGCATGGTTGCCTTTTGCTGCCCACAGAGAAATCCGCAGCAGTTCCAACAGGCCTCCATTGAGCTCACTCACTCCCCCTCCCTCAATCTCTCATTCTGTGTCTCATGGCGCTGGAGGTTGTCCTTTTGTACTGGGCTCCTGCCTGTGTTGGTGCCTTTTCCTGCCCACAAAGAAATCCACAGCAGTCCCGACAGAGCTCATTTGAGCCCGATCACTCCCCCCCCTCAGTCGCTCGATCCTAATTTGTCCCAAACACTGATTTCTGACAGCGACTGTGGTATTCTGCGCCGGTAGTGTGGAAACACATTGCGGCCAGGATGTGAAAAAATGACAGCTGTACTGTTCATAAGGAGGTGTGGACAAATGCCAGTGTTGAAACTCTGGCATGAAAATATTACTAATTTGTGAACTTACAAGGGTGTGTGGAAACTGCACAACACACACTCGTAACACAGTCATTTTTATGGAGTTTCATCACAAAATGTTCAACATAGGCATTTTAGGACCTCTGCTCATGAACAGTGTCAGTGAGATTTTCTTAATATGTCCTGAACACTGATTTCCCACAGTGACAGCGCAATTGTGCACTGAAAAAGTGAAAACACATTTCGGCTAAGATGTGAAAAATGTCAGCTACACTGTTCATAAGAAGGTATGGAAAAATGGCAATGTTGAAAATCTGGAGTGAAAATATTGCAAAGTTGCGAAGCTACGATCGTGCATGGAAACTGCACAATGCACATTCATAACACACTCATTTTATGGACTTCCATCACCAAATTTTCAACATAGACATTTTACGACCTCTGCTAATGAACAGTGTCACTGTCATTTTAGTAATGTGTCCCAAACATGGATTTCCCACAGTGATCACGCTATTGCGTGCCAGAACTGCGAAAACACATTTCAGCCAGGATGTGAAAAATGACAGCTGTACTGTTCATAAGGAGGTGCAGAAGAATGGCAATGTTGAAAATCTAGAATGAAAATATTATTAATTCGTGAAGTTATGAGCGTGCATGCAAACTGCACAATGCACACTTGTAACACAGTCATTTTATGAAGTATCGTCACCAAATTTTCAACATAGGCATTTTAGGACATCTGCTCATGAACAGCATCACTGTCATTTTCTTAATCTGTCCCAAACACTGATTTCCCACAGCAACTGCGCTATTCTGAGCCAGAAGTGCGAAAACACATTTCGGCCAAGATGTGAAAAAAAACAGCTTTACTGTTCACAAGGAGGTCTAAATAAATGGCACTCGGCAATGTTGAAAACCTGGTGTGAAAATATTGCAAATTTGTAAAGTTATGAGCATGCATAGCAACTGCGCAACGCACGCTCGTAAAAGTAATTTTTTGGATTTTTCCCTTCAGATTTGCAACATAGGCTTTTTGAGAGCCCACCTCATGAACACTGGCACTGACGTTTTGTTACTCGGTCCCGAAAGGGGATTCAGTGCAGTGACCGCAAAATCACCATTTGGAGCCAAATAATGCCATGGCAGTGCCAGAATTCATGAAGAGGGGTCCCAAAAACCCCATGTTGAAAATTTGGTGCCAAAATTCCAAAAAATGCCTGAAATATGCTTCAAAGTTGAAAAAACCCTATTTATTCCATTATACAACTTACTGGCATTTCCTCAGTTCGTGGTCGGCTTTGAAGAGTGCAGATGTGTTCCCAGTCCATCGAAGTGGTCGCACCAGACTCCGGAGGAGGTAAGTATGGGATGAGGGAGGGGGTGTGGGGAGTCACGGTGTGCAGTGGTTTGGCGCTGGTTGTGGGAGGGGGCAGGGATATCGCTGAAGGACCATTTCTTTTTTCCACAGGGGAAAAAAAAATTGCGGGATCATTTTTGTTTTTACAGGGGCATCTGGCACACTAGGGTGGGCTCCCAGCATGCCAACTGAGTCTTTTTTGGGGGGGTAGCTGTAGCCAACAGGGGATTGGGCACCCCCAGTAGCACACAACAAAAGGGGGAAGGTTACATTATGCCGACTGGGACTGGGCACTTCATCAGCACACAACAAAAGCGGGGGGGGTGACATTATGCCGACGGGGATTGAACACCTCGTCAACACACAAAAAAAGTGGGGAGGTTACATAATTCTGACAGGGAGTGGGCTCTCCTATCAGCAACATCAACCTTGGGGCACTGAAGCCAATGGGGATTGGGGCCACCGTCGGCAAACAAACACGGTGGGGGGGGCACATGCTGCTGAAGGGGATTGGGCACCCCCTCAGCAGGGAGGGGGCTTAATATTGTTTGTGAACATGGCGGCAAGCCGCTGCTGTGTTACAAACAGTATCACTGTAACAAGGTTCCTCTCAGCAATGACGGGTCACTCCCTCATTGCAGCGGAATAGCTTATGCTGCAATGATGAGGTGGCCCCTGATTGCAGCGGCTGAAACCTTGCAAGGTTGTGGCACACTGGCTGAACTAGTGTCAGCAGCAGCATACCACGACATTTGGGGAAGTGGGCCAAGCCTTGAAGGGCTGTGGGGGCATTGGCCACAACAGTGCCGCGCCTCCACAACCTGCTTCTGGAAAGCTGTCACAATATGTTTCTTGTGCATGCATGCAATCAACATAAAAATGATGGCAGAAGGAGATCAAGGTCCATCTAGTCTGCTCAAGTGATCCTGAGGACTATTCTGATCTCAGGACCTGGCCCAATTGTTTTATACTCTCAAGTGCTGTCCCTACATTTGTTTGTGGATTATCTCTGTCCCAACCCAGTCTGAATGATGCCATGATCTTAGATTCTACCACCTTACTGGGCAACCTGTTCCAGGTTCCAGGTCATATGAATGAGGTTTAATGGACGATTGCAATATAAGCGAGTTTTAAAAAGTGAATATAATAACGGCAACTGTGCAAAAGCGGAATGCAGTATTAGCAAATATTTTTCACTGATATATGTGTATGTTATAAGCAACACCATGCAAATACTCCAGGTGTGTGCAAGCCCCATACTCCCCCCACCACCTGTACTAGGCATTCTGTTAGATCCCCACCTTTATCCCCCATCAGCCATAGGTGCACCCTTGTCATGCAGGGGAGCTCCACCCCCCCACCCTCTACAGGGGTGCTGTGCCCCCAAACCCCCCATATCTCTAAGATTATAACACCATGGTGCACATGGACACGGGGTAAGCTATATAAGTTTTCACCCAAATGTTTGATCCCTCAGTGTTGTCAGTCACTCTTTTTGTACAGTCACCCAAATGTGTTGCAGTCTTTAGGAGTCACTCATATTACATTGCTCATATTACAGTGCTTATTAGATGTGCTACCCCTCTTCCTTGGTTCTACCACCCTTTTATTTCCTAAGCTCCATCTTGAAGCTCTCCCCCCTCCATTTTCCATTTGTGACCTCTTGTGCTGGAGTAGGTAACTGTAATGAACAGATCAGATGTGGGTACTTTGTTTATTCCTCTTAGGAAGTTGTATGTCTCCATCATGTCCCCCTTTCTGTCTCCTAGCCTCAAGTGAGAACATGTTCAATGTTTCTAACTGCACCTTGTATGACAGCCTTTGGAGGCCTTGAATCATTTTGGTCACTCTTCTCTCACTGGTCTCCAGCCTGTTCCTATCCTTCTTTAAGTGTGGATTCCAAAACTGGACACAGTACTCCAGATAGGGCCTCACCAGGGCCCTGTAGAGAAGTAGTATTACCTCCCTGCTTCTTCTGTCAAATCCACTCCCTATGCATCCCAGGATTCTGCTAGCCTCACTGTAAGCAGTGATGCATTGGCCACTCTATTTAAGGGTACTGCATATGATGACCCCTGGGCCCCTTTCTTCCTGAGAGGCATTTAGCTGAACCCTGTTTTGCCTGTAAACTTTCCTTGGGTTCCCCTTACCCAGATGCATCACTTTGCACTTTTTAGCATTGAACCTCAGCTCCTAGATGTTAGACCATCTTTCTAGCCTCTGAAGGTCTCATTACAGGTCCCTATCTGCCTCCTTGCAGCCCACCCTTCCACCTAGCTTGGTAATGCCAGCAAAAATGGCAAGTTTGTCTTGTGTACCAATGCCAGAAAAACTGATTAAATGTATTAAATGGGACTGATCCTAACACTGAACCCTGTAGTACCCCACTAGTAACTTCTCCTTCCTCTGTCCTCTCCTCATTGACAACCACTCTCTGCTTTATGTCTTTTAACCAGCTACCTATCTACTTGACTATGCTGTTTGCTGCTCCCAGATCCTCCAACTTTGTCAGCAGGTGGTTGTGTGGCACAGAGTTCAAGGCCTTATTGAAGTCAAAGTAGAGGAGTTCCACTGTGTAGCCTCTGTCAATTTCCAGAGTCATCCAGTCCAAAAATGTATAATTCTTAAATAGTAATTAAAAAAAATTTTTAATTTTTAAATAGTAATTTTGATGGAAACTCATTGTTCAGTCCAATTATGCAGCAAGTAGGAATAAAAAAGTCCTGATGCCTGCTTTGCCACACCAAGTCATCACTTACCATCTCAGTGTGCCCACAATAACAAAAGCTTATTTTCAAAGTTGCCACTATTTTCCCCAACTGAAAAAGAAAGTTGTGAGTTTAGAGTTTTAACACTTACAGTTCCCTCACTTAGTGCCACTTTTGTAAAGTTCATTTTCTGTCCTAACCTTCTTTTTTACATATACATAGACATCGACAGCAAACAAGGCCCTTGGCCCATACAGCCTGCCTCCCTACCTACGTATTCTGCCTTGCTCTATGTGCATGCCTCCCATTTTTATGTTTGCTTGCACGCATGTGCAAGAAACATAGTGCCATCATCCGAGTTTTCGGAGGTGTGTCACCCCCTCCTCCAGTTCAGTCAATGTGTTGGCAGGCGCGGCCCCTGTCCGCCAATGCATGCTGAAGCTGTCTATGACAAGCTCCAAAATGCAGTGGAACACAGTTGAAAGGGGGAGCTACGCTTCAGTGAGCAGCGATAAGATATCGCCTGCTCATGCGCAGCTCCCCCTACACACACACACACACACATATGCGCACGCATACTGCATGCTGCACCCCCATGCACACACTTTATAGCCGACGGGGGTGCCCAATCCCCCATCGGCTGTGCTGCGCTTCCCCCCCAAAGCCTTCCAAATGCCACGCTGGGTGCCCACCCCAGCATGGCAAGTTATCATATAGTCAACAGGGTGCCCAATCCTCCGTCGGCTCCATTGTCCCCCTCCGAAAGTACCGGGTGCCACGCTGGGAGCCCACCTCAGAGTGGCAACTGAGGCTATGGCTGACGGAGGTGCTCAATCCCCCATCAGCTTCACGGCCCCCCAGCCATCCTTGTGCCATGCTGGGAGCCCACCCCAGCGTGGCAAACATCCCGTGTCATCTTTAAAAAAAAAAACACCTGTAAAGCAAAAACGGTCCCACGCAGTCTCCCAGCCCCCTCCCACAACCCGCACCCACCCACTGCACACCCTGCCTCTCCACACCCCCCCATACTTACCTCCAGAGCACGGTGCGATGATCCTCGGTGGACCGGGAACACGTCTGCACTCTTCAAAGCCGACCGTGAACTGAGGAAATGCCGGTAAGCTGTATAATGGGCTAGATAGGGGTTTTTCAACTTTATTGCATATCTCAGGCATTTTTTGGAATTTTTGCACCAAATTTTCAACATGGAGTTTTTGGGACCCCTCCTCATGAATTCTTGCACTGTCATGGCATTACTCGGGCCCGAAGGGTGATTTCGCAGACACTGCGCAAAATCACCATTCCAGAATGATTAACAAAATGACACTGCCAGTGTTCATAAGGTGGGCTCTCAAAAAGACTATTTTGAAAATTTGGTGGAAAAATTCCTAAAGATGACTGTTTTACGAGCGTGCATTGCGCAGTTCCTACGCACGCTCGTAAGTTCGTGAATTTTCAATATTTTCACTCCAGATTTTCAACATTGCCATTTTGCCACACCTTCTTATGAACAGTACAGCTGTCATTTTTCACATCTCACCCAAAATGTGTTTCTGCCCATGCAGCGCACAATGGGGCAGTCGGTGCGCGAAATCAATGTACAGGACAAATTAAGAAAATCACAGTGACACCGTTCATGAGCAGAGGTCTTAAATTGGCTATGTTGAAAATTTGGTAAAAAATTCCTAAAAATGACTGTTTTCTGGTGTGCGTTGTGCAGTTCCTCACGCACTCTCGTAAGTTAGCAATTTTCAATATTTTCACTCCAGATTTTCAACATTGCCATTTTACCACACCTCCTTATGAGCAGTACAGCTGTCATTTTTTCACATCTTGGCCAAAATGTGTTTCATATAATGAAAGCACAATGGGCTTGGTCGATGTCTTGAAATCAATGTATGGGACACATTAGAAAATCCACAGAGACACTGTTCATGAGCAGAGGTCTTAAAATGGCTATGTTGAAAATTTGGTGAAAAAATTCCTAAAAATGACTGTTTTACGAGCGTGCGTTGCGCAGTTCCTATGCATGCTCGTAAGTTTGCGAATTTAATATTTTCACTCCAGATTTTCAACATTGCCATTTTATTACACTTCCTTATGAACAGTACAGCTGCCATTTTTCATATGTCGTCCAAAATGTGTTTTCACACATCTAGCGCACAATGTTGCTGTTGGTGTGCGAAAGCAATGTTTGGGACAGATTAAGAAAATCACAGTTACACTGTTCATGAGCCGAGGTCTTAAAATGGCTATGTTGAAAATTTGGTGACAAAAGTCCATAAAATGACTGTGTTATGAGTGAGCATTGCACAGTTTCCACGCACCCTCATAAGTTCAGGACTTTGTAATATTTTCAGTCCAGATTTTCACCAGTGGCATTTTTCCACACTTCCTTATGAACAGTACAGCTGTCATTTTTCACAACATGGCCGAAGTGTGTTTTCACACTTTCAGCGCAGAGATGCGTGGTCGCTGTGGGAAATCATTGTTCCAGACAGATAAAGAAAATCACAGTGACACTGTTCATGATCGGAGGCACCAAAATGCCTGAGTTGACAATCTGCAATAAAAATCCCCAACCTAATTATATTACGGTGTGTCGTTGCACAGTTTCTATGTCGCTCGTCACTTCACCATTTTTTTAATATTTTACTGCAGATTTGCAACATTGCCATTTTTTACACCTCCCATGAACAGTACAGCTGTCATTTTTTACATCCTGTTTGGAATGTTTTTGCACCTGTGGTGCTAAATGTCGTAGTCGCTGTGCATAAGCAGCTTTCGGCTAACAAACTGATATTCCCTCTGTTCATGAGGTGGGGTCACAAAAAAAACATGTTGAAAATTTGGAGTGAAAATACCAACGAATGCCTGAGGTATTAGGGTTTCCAACCATAACGCCCAACCAAGTAAAGAATGACAGGCATCAGGGATGTGACTTGGGATTCTTGCCTGTAATGCTTATACCATTCCACACCCTGCAGCCAGTGAGAGGCATCAAGGTATGCCTTGGACTCTTTGGCCCCAAAGTTCACCCCATTCTCCTTTATCGCACCCATCTCACCATATTTTCTAATGGAATGGGGTGTGCATAAGGGCCAAAGACCCCAAGGAGCACCGTGACACTTGTCAGTGTCTGCAGGGTGGGGTGTGGTGAAATGGCGTGGCCGTTATGCCTGACAACCCAAAGGCACATCCCAATGCCTGTCACTCTCTGCAGGGTGGTGGTGGGGTTGGCTTCAGTTCAATACTTCACTGCCATTCCTATTACACAGCTCTGTAACTTCTACACTACCACTGCCAATGCCAGCAAGCAAACATTCGGCATTGACAAATGCTTGTTTATTTTCCCCCTCCTTTTTCTAACTGAACTCACTTGCCTTTCCCATCCCTGCTTGAAGCTGCAGATTAACTTGGCCTGTACCACTTCTTCTAGTAGCTTGTTCCACTTGTCCACCACCCTTTCCATGAAGAAGTGCTTCTGGATGTCCTTTTTGAATCATCCCCCCTGCCAGTTTTTGTGAATGCCCTCTTGTCCATGTATTTGCACTCATGCAGAATAGTTTCTTGCTGTCTACTCTATTTTTCTCATGCAGTTACTTGTATGTCTCAATCACCTCATCCCTTTCATTCCATTTCTCCATGGTGCACATATATAAGCCCTGCAGCCTCTCATCGTATGTTAAATCCCCAAGGCCATGCAGCATCTGTATCACCCTATGGTGGTACTGCCTCAACCTTGTTGCACCCTTTCCTCAGATGGGGGCTCCAGTACTCTATGCAGTATTCCAGGGTTTTTCTTTTCACATTTTTTTCTATGTAACAGTTTTTGTTTTGGTGCCGGGCACATACCTTGCCCATTTGCTCACTCACGTACATTCGCTTTCTCAAACACTTGCTCACTACACCTTTCACTCGCTCTCTTCTGCTACCATGCCATCCCACATCTGCATTCTCGCCAATGCAACCTTTCAAATAATGCCAATGCAACATTTCACATGATTTTTTTGTTGTACATAAAAAAAAAAACTGGATATCTCTGATCACACACTTCTCTGCTCACTCAAGTGGGGACCACAACACAAAGCAGAAACTCAGTCAATATTAAAAAAAAATATATATAGATATATACAGTGTATATATATATATATATATGAATGCACTTCCAGAGGCTGAATTCACTTGGCCTGCAGACTCGTGTCTCACTATACTCCTGGGTGTGCATTTATAACAACACAATGTCAGGAGGTCTAAACCTCACTCTCAGGTTCTTGGCAATATTGGGAATGCAAGGAATCATAAACACATTGCAAAAGAGTAATAAACTTGTTTATTACTACAAAAAGGATAAATCACAGTTGCCCTAAACAGTTCTTACCAATATGAACTGGGAGCCAATGCTATGCATTCCTTATATATTGAGGTTTCTTCATGTCTCCTGGGGTCTCTGAGGTATAAGACCCAGTGTCTCTCATTATATACCTATGATAGTTACTATGATTACTGTAAGACAGAAACATTTCTAGTTACAGAGATGAGCCCTATTGGCTAAATTAGAGGTGGCTCCATGGTCCAAGATAACATTATACAATTTTGTAGTAGTCATCACTTTGTGAAACAAAACAGTACAGTTCTTACACAAATCAGTGTAGTAGTACAAATCACCAAACGATGGCAATGCCGACTTATATATCATAATCATTACAAGGACACAGATGTCCTAACATCTTGTGAGTAAGAAATACACAGAAAATACATACAGAATATATATATATATATATATATATATATATATATATATATAAAAGTAAAGTGTATAACAATAATATGCATACATATCCTGAATTCTACTCTTGTGCAGTAGATGCCTTAGCCCTATATGTTAGTATAACCTATACCTAAGCACTAGCTGTCTATGGTATACCTCTGGGGGTACCAATTAGGATGCAGGGACCTCGTGTAACATCCCCCCCTTGTTGCCTCCAAGGGCAACACAGGCAAATCTAGGGAAAGGACAAAGAGCAGGGGCCATTTACAAACCCAATGCGTGAGCCTTGTAAAGGAACTCCAGCTTCTCACGGCGTTGGCGCAGTGTGCACCATAGGCAGCATAGCATAATAACCAAGAAAAATATCAGAAATGCTTGTATAGTAACAAAACCTTTAAAAGTAATCTCTAACCATGTGTTAGTCAATGCATCAGTCATATCACCATCATTAATTAATGAAATGATAGCTTGATTAGCCTTAGTAATCTTATTGCTGATGTGGATGAGGTGTGTGTCTTTTCTCTCTAAAAGTGATTTTAATGTAAGTGACAGTGAATCTCTGTGTACATTAAAATATGGTAAATATTCAGAAAGAGTGAGCAGATAATTGATGTTACCAACAGTGATGTCTGCATCCATAAGGGGGACGGGGGTAATAACGGTATTTCCAATTACAGCCTTCTGGTGTGGGACGAAGCAAAAGTTAGGGTTATCAATAACACATGTCTCAGTTCCGTATGTACAGTATAGCTATTATTGTTAGTTACCACACAGTACTCCCCATCAGAATTATACTGCATTTTAACAGTAGGTAGTCTCCATTTTTGCAACTGTACATGGCAGGTGTAGGTTACCTTGGAAATCCGTGTTGACAGGCAATGAAGCTCCTCTCGATAAGACTGGTAAAGTTTATCTGGAGCCGATGTTGAGTCCAAGAAATCTGTGCCATTAGTGCTGATGTCATCGCCCATGGAAAAGGACCAATCGATACTGTTGGGAGAATAACCACATACAGGTTTAATAACATCAAATACATTACATCAACACAAGTAGATATATTGTTTCTTCGCACAGCAGTCTGTGTGTGGAGTGACCCAGGCATTCAGGAAAGGATGGAAGACTAATAGAGGAGGTAAGTCCAGGCATTCTCTGTAGATGTCGTCATCAAGGTGCCCAATGGAGTGGATGGAAGCCAGTTTGTCGAATAGAGCTGTAGTGGGATCAAAGCATGGTAAAGAGACAGTAAAAGAATCAAACATCGTATCTGTGATAGAACATTTCTTAGAAGTAAAACAGAGACCAGTATTTGAGTGTCTGGTCACAAAACCCAAATTCCTAGCTGTAGAAAGAGGAATTGTTAGAGATTGTTGCATACACATAGCAATACAGCCAGGGGTTTTACAACGTGGACAATACCATTTGGAAATACGTCTGTCATGTATGATATCAGGGATTCTTGCAGATTCGAGATCATGGAAGATATTATTGATGGTAGTGATAATATATGAGCTATAGGCTGAGCATAGTATCTCATGGGCAATGTATTGTTTATCTGCGTCTTTGTTATTTTGTGCAATGAGTGCATTAATCTTATCTTTAGAATCTGTAAATGCCTTAGCAATGTTGTGCATGTTGTAAACCGTGTATCTTTGTTCCTGACTAAGGCCATCAACACCATGCAATAATGGGGGTAGTATATTATTTACTAAACCAGTCTGAAATTTGGCAGAATGAGATTTGATTGCAGCAATGTCTGCTTTGTTCCAGATAGACATAGCTGTATCAGAGACCTGTGACAGTGCCTGTTGAACCAGTGACATCAGAACTGTCAACTTTGCATGTATTATGTTTATGACTTTGATCATCAGGATTTGGATTTCTTCTGAAGTTGCCTCTATGCTCGGTGGTGTGTACCCCGGCAATAGGGTCTTGAGTATGAATCTGAAATTCTGCTAAACTATCAAGCAATAATGTACTATAAAATGCTGAAGCATTAGTTTTGTGACACATACCAAATTCTTTCATATTCCAATAGGTTAAATTAAAAAACACAGGTATATGCATAAATTGTAAATTGTTAATCAGTGTACCAGGTAGGGCAGTGGCTGTTAGACCGCTACAGGGACCAGGGGTGTGCTTTGGACATTCCAAAAGCTGTTAATCAGTGGGTGGTAACACAGAGAGGTACATGGCAGCAGAGACCATGTTGTGTACAGCACAACATTTTTGAGCAGAGTCCTTATATAAAGAATTACAATATGAGGGATCAATTAGAGCAGTGATATTATATAAACCAAAATGTCTAAGAGCAGTTTGTAGCAAGGATAGAGAACCATTTGGGGATAATTTAGCATTAGGCCAACCCTGGAAAGTTTCCTTGGAGAGTTTGGCCACAGGTAGAATTTGTCCTTGTGATGTGTAGGGTAGATTTATCAGGAGCAACAACCAATGCAGTGAGGTAAGCATAAAAACCTTCCTGGACAGTAATCAAACTATCTGGTATTTTGATAGATACTCCCTCTGGAGCAGATGCTGGATGATCAAGGTGAGGTAGGAGGTTCCATACCATGCCTTGGATGCAGGGGATAACTTGTGAGATGAGGAGAAAATGGAACAAGATAGCCATCTTGTCAGTATATCTAAAAAGCAAAATCAAACATTAGTAAGTTAGTACTATTCCACCCAATGGGGTGAGGAAAAGTAGTTATACTCCTTTATACAGTTTTAGTTGGTTTGCATGTAACCATTTGTCAGTCAGTTTATTGTTGTGTAGGAGTCTAACTTGATAGACTGCCGGACTGAGCTTGTTGACAATGGGGTAAGGGCCTTCCCACTTATTGGAGAAGGAGTGTGTGTGGGATGTGCAAATTGGAGGATCATTACCTGTTCTCCAACCTGCCAATCCACTTCTTGTGCGTGCTTGTCAAACTGTATCTTGGACTGTTGCTGAGCCTTGCCCATGCAATTGGCATCATACAAGTGTGTGTGTATGAGGTCTTTTCTGAGTTTTCCCACATATTGGTCTACAGACACTCGTTCTGCAGGTGTTCAGGTAGTCTCATCTGTCTTCCGGTCATCACCTCAAAGGGTGTCAACTGGGTGGTGGCTGAAGGTGTTCTCCTGATTGCCATAAGGAGTAATGTCAATAGGGAATCCCAGATTTTGGGATTGTCCTCAATGAATTTGGAAAGCATTTGCTTAATCCATCTGTTGGCTTTCTCTACTTGACCTGAAGATTGGGGGTGGTAAAGTATGTGGAACTTCTGTTGAACACCATGGAGCTCAAGGGATTCTTTCATCAACTCACCTGTAAAACTGGTTCCTTTGTTAGAGTCTACCTTAAGAGGTAGTCCCCACTTGGAGAAGATTTGTTCTACCAGGATTTTGGCAGTGGTTTTAGCAGTGCATGTCTTAGTGGGGAAAGCTTCGACCCACTTAGAGAAAAGATCAGTTACCACAAGAGCATACTTGCTGTTTCTGCTAGTATTGGTCAGGGGGGCAATAAAATCAATCTGTATGGCATGCCAAGGGTCAGAGTGTCTTTGTAGTAGGAGTTTGGCATTTCATTTAGTGGGAATGGGACTGTTTGGCGCACAAACAAGGCAGTTGTCTATGTGCTGTTTGACATCTTTGGTGACACCAGGCCACCAGGCTGTGGTCTTGATCCTCTAGAGGGTAATTTCCACTCCCTGGTGTCCACCAGTGGGTGTGTCATGCACTTGGTGCAAGAATTTGGACCTAAGCTGTCTGGGGACTACCCACAGTTTGGTGGTGGAATCATCTGGCTGGTACCAGATGAGCCTGTCATCTGGTGACAAGTGTAACTTACCTTCATGCCTCCAGTAGGGATTGTGTGTGGGGAGTTTTTCCTTGGTAACTTTGTCAAGGAATCTGAACACTTCTTTGAGCTAAGTGTCAACATGTTGGGCTGCTGAAAGGTCTAAGGGGGAAAAGGTTCAGGCTTCTTCCTGACTGCTGCAATGTGTACAGGCGCATTGGCTTCTGGATGATCCATCATCCAGGTGCTCCCCCTTGGGGGCCCCTTCTTTAGCAAGAGTATCTGCTATGTCAATGAAAGCATGGTAGGGGTCATGTAGGGAATGAGCTTTAACTTTGTGTACATAGAGTTTGTGTGCAAACCTTTGTGCCAGTGAGTGTATGTATATTACCAGTTCTTTGTACTTCACTGGGCTGCCATCAGAAGAGAGGAAGGAGTTCTGCCAGAAAGGAAGAAATTCTGTAACAGAACAACAAACCCAATTAGAGTCTGTAAAAATGATGGTAACCTCAGTTCCATGCTGGATGAACTCCAGGGCACAGGCCACCGCCACCATCTCTGCATACTGTGATGATGCTACACTGCAACGTTTAGGGATTTTAACAGTGTTACCATAAGGGTAAACTACTAAGATACCCATCCCTGCACTTTGTTCTCCCTGGTAATAGGATGCTGAACCATCTGTAAAAATACTACACAAAGAGGTGCTCTCAAGTATTTGTGGCATGGCAGGGAGGAAAGGACCTGGATCTGGGAGATCAGGTGGTTGCAGTGTACAATAATGGGGTTCTCCTTGGAAAAGGAGTCCATGTGCCAGCATGGATGGAATTTTGGTTGGGTGTACCTGTATGTCTTTATCCTGGAGAAGTGACCAGTGTGTCAGTCTGGTATTAGAGACTAACCAATCCTTCACTCTGTCTGATAGCAGAAAGGTAGCTGGGATGTGGTTGGTGTTAATAATCAGTGGAGTGTACCCAATGATATGCAGAAAGTGCTTGACAGCCCAGTAGGTGACCAGAAGGTGCCTTTCACAAAGGCTGTACTTCTGTTCCACTGGAGTCAAGAGCTGTGATGCATATACAATGGGTCTCAGAGTACCATGAACCTTCTGGGCCAGCACTGCTGACATGGCAATGTCAGAGGTGGCACATTCCAGATGGAATGGTAGTGCTGGATTGGGGTTGACCAGAGCTGGAGCTGAGGCTAAGGCCTGCTTCAGTGACATCACAGCCTGGGTGTGTATGGGACCCCAGGTCCAGGGAATGTCCTTTTTTCAGTAACTCATACAGAGGAACAGCCTTCTGAGCAAAATCACAGATAAAATCTCTGGAATAGTTTACCATACCTAGAAACCTTCTAAGAGTTGCCACGCTGGTAGGCAATGGCAAGTCTTGCAGTCCTTGTATCTTCTTCCAGGTAGAGCTACGGCCTTGGTCAGTTATTCTCAGGCCCAGAAAGAGTACCTCTTTCTGACATAGTTATGCTTTTGCTGGGTTACGTTTGAGGCCTGCTCTCTGGATGAGAGTCAGTAGTTCATCCAAGAGATCCAAGTGTTGTTCCTGTGTGGCTGTTGCCAACAGCAGGTCATCCACATACTGCAAGAGACACTGGGGGCTAGAGAACCCTCAAGGGCATCCATCATGTGTAGATGGAACAGGAACAGGCTGTTATGGAATCCCTGTGGTAAGCAGGTCCACGTGTACTGTCTACATTTAAAGGTGAAGGCGAACTTATATTGACTTTTAGGGGCCAATGGCAGTGACCAAAAACCATTGGAAATATCCAGGGCACCAATCCATTTTAGGTCAGGGGTCAAGAGTTGCAGCACATTGGGTGCAGAGGCCACAGTTGGAGTACAACTGGGAGTGACCTGGTTCAGTTTCCTGTAGTCAATACTAAGTCTCCAGGTGCCCGTGGTCACACTGGGGAGTTGGCAGTAGAAACACATGTTCTGATTACCCCTTGGTTGAGAAGTGACTTTATTGTTTCCCTGAAAGAAGACAAGGCCTCAGATGGGAAAGGATATTGCCTTTGCCTCTCATGTGCTGGGCCTGGCACTTCAATGACAGTGTGCATTCTGCTACAGTCATGCTTCTTGGTAGCAAATGCTGACAGATGTCTTTGTAGAATGGGAAGTAGCTTTGGAAAAAGCTCATGGTTCTTGAACAAATCTATGGCATCATACTCCTTGTTGTTGGCAGATATTGTTGCCACAACATGTGAATCAGGGATCAAGATGGTATGATATTGGCCCTGAATCTGTATCAATAGCATGTTAGCTAGATCCACCATACAGCCATGTGGGGCAAGAAAGTAAATTCCAACGATACTAGGATGATCATGCAATACCATCAGTGGAAAGGTGTGTGAGGCCTTCAGGTGTCCCAACTCTACAGGTAGTGGTAGAGAGTGGCATGCAGGTAGCCTAGTACCATCTACTCCAGACATGTTGATCCTCCATCCAGTGGACCAGGGAGATGTATCTGGGTGGTCATCATGTAATACAGACACAGCCGCACCTGTATCCAATAACACTGTAAGTAGGCGGCCACCGACCTCGGCCTCAGTGTAGGGCCTTCTGTTTGTATCCAAGACCAGCTTGTTTACAATCTGGACTGGGGCCTGTAATTGTCAATCTGTAGTGGAGGAAGCATGGAGAGGTTGGGCATGACTCATTTGAACCACTTCACCATGCTGCACAGATGCTATATAGGGAAGTGCTTCTGGGTTCAGGCCTGTATTGGTCTGAGGGCCTGTACTTCCAGTATCACCATGGCCCACTGGGGCCTGGGTTCCTGGTTGTATGGCTGCAAGGGACTGAGCAGGAATAGTATCTGCTACAGAGCGCACTTGCCCCAGGAGTTCTCTAAACTTCTGATTCCCTTTGGCTATCTCCCTATATGAAGGGCCTGATGTTTGTTGTTGTTGCTTACCCTTATGATTCTTGTGGTGCTTTTTATTCTTATAATAGTTCCGGTTCCCACCCCATTGTTGTTGCTGCTGCTGTTACTGTGGTTGTTGGGCCTGTTGGGGGTGTTGGTTGTCTGCTGGGGGGGCTGATTGTGTTGGGCCTGCCCTTCCACCGTGTAGTTCATCACGGCCTCTTAAGTAAGCTCCATGGCAGCTATTTTTTTGGAACCGGAGCCCAGATCATGGATGTAGAGTTGATAAACTCTCTTGGTTTTCTGAAGGATGTCGACAAACCTTTCCATGGTGGGATAGGTGGTTGGCTCTACCTTCTCTCTCACTGCAGGGATCATGTTCCTAAGGAACAGGGTCTTGTATTCAATAAGATCCACATCTGCAGCTTCTTGTGCAAGGTGCTTTCCTGTTCTGTAGGCCATTCAGAGTCTCTGGTGGTAAGTCACTGGACTTTCTTTTGCATTCTGTTTCACAGGGTATGCAAGCTTCACTCCTTCTACACCTGGGCTGTGTGCAGAAATGAGTTCAGCTGCAACCTCATCAAAGGTGGCATTGCCATCTTGACGGATGGCATCGGGGAGTTTGGCCCACAATCCAGGCTTGATGGTTTGGCGTAGTATTTTGACCCGATAGTCTGCAGTGAGACTAAGCATTTCACATTTGGAATGCACCTTTTCCAAGTGGCAGCTGAGGTTGTCAGACAGGCTCAATGCCCTTAGCCCTATATGTTAGTATAGCATATACCTAAGCACTAGCTGTCCACGCTGTACCTCTGGGGGTAAAAATTAGGGTGCAGGGACCTCGTGTAACAACAACCAACACATCATTGGGTGTTTTATTGCTTACAGACTTATTGCTTACCTCAATACACCAGACTGACTGTATTCTAAAATGTGGGCATTGTTCAGGTTGCATGGCTGGAATCATCTGTTACAGGCACCCTCTGTATTTTAGCCATGTGGGTCTAGCTGTCTGATGTTGTGAGTACCTTTGCAAACTGCTGCATTGATATACCAAATTGTAAATCATTTTAGTAGTTGTGAGACATGAAATTATACAACAATTTACATTTCATGTATTGCAGTTGCTACCATATATTACAAGTCTAATTATTCACAATGCTACTGATGTTGCTGATTGGCTGTCGCACCAGTCTGAAATCTCTTAGACATGACCAGTGTGGCAGCCACTCAGCTCTTCCTGCTAATCATCACCACAGAAAAAACCCGCTCGGGTCACCACAAAAAATGTAATTTAAACACAAATGAAATAAATCATTATTGTGATTAGACATATAATCGCAATAATGAGCTCCGAGCCAGTCATATCCTTTCAATTAATGACCAGCTCAATGGGGTGGTCCTCGACTATGCATTGGCCACCCTTCCTCCCAGCCATTCGTTAATCTCTAGGAAATGACCGGCTCTTTGGTTATTATTTCTTAATTAATTCACCCATTGATATGTAGGTATAGGGTTTGTGGTCTGCAAGATTTTTTCTCCAAACCCAATCTGGAGATCTCGTATTGCAATTCACACCCCCCCACACACACACTCTCCTGATCACCATGTAGGTGTCATTATGGCTCAGTTGGGAGCATATCCACCTCTAAGTCAGAAGGTTGTGGGTTCTAGTTTCATGACATCGGTACTGGGCTCATATCATAAAAACGCTGAAACCTGAGTGCAGTCTATACTGTTAGGGTATACCATCTTTCAAGTAAGATACTAAACTGAGATCCCTTCTGCCTATCTGTGGTGCTATCCTGGTGGGTGTGCAGGTGGAAATAAAAGAACCCAAGGCACTGTTTGCAAGAGTAGGGGGAATTTTATTGAAAGAAAACATCACAAATGAATCAAAGTACATCAAAATCAAATCTCAAACAAGTGGTTAAAGAGGTACAAACCTAATACAAAAAGAATCCTAAACCTTAAGTAAAATGGAAAAACAAACCAGAGGGAAAAAAATGGGCAGAGGGAAATGGGGGAAACATTGTTTTTACTCTTTAATCTCTTACCAACGTTAATCTTCAAACTAATTATACATCTATCAAAAACCAACATTTCGTGTAATATTTCAGCTGCCCATCACAGTACCTGAGATAAGTCTAATTTACTTATATTTAATAAAGTGTGAAAACCCTTTCCTCAGATCTATCCTGTTGGCATACCTTTGTTAAGGCTGTATCACATAGCCTAGAGAAAGATTCATGGGACATAACCTGCTGTTATAATACCCATTGGCATTTGGCTTGCCAGAGGTAAACTTTTATACAACACAGAAATCCAGTTAGAGTATCACTATGATATTGGGATAAGTTGGGTATATAGTCCCCTAAAACCAAGGTCACATAGGAAAGGCTCATTAGCCAAGGTAGAGTCCATCTTTTTGCCATAAAGGCCCATAGTGGTTTAAAATAGGAGCAGGATATAAAAAAATGCTCTATAGTTTCTTCCTGGTTTATGCAAGAAGGGAAAGGGCAATATCTTTCTTCAAGAGCGTTATGTTTATTATTCCCTCTGATGTTTAGTCTTCCATAAGAGCATAATCAAATTACTTCCCACATATATTTGGGAATCTTTCTATTGTTTAGTAAAATCAGTACTTTCTTTCTTTTTTCAGGTGCACCGTTTTTAAAGTCTGGCTCAGTAGAATTAGTTTGTGCCATAATAACCTTATATAAATTAGGTCCTGAATGTTGTAGAATCTGAGATTTTGTTACCCCCCATTTCTTAAGTTTTTGAACAGATGATTTCAAATATTCTGGAATCGTAAGGTTTTTAGAAGTTTTGGGGGGTGCTCTATTCCATTTATCAAAAATATTCACTAGGTTATTGTTTATCCATGTATGTGCTAAATCAATAGCTGGTACTAAACCTAGTCTAAATGTTTGGGCAAAAAAAAAAGAATGAAAAAATACTAGGAGGTCAGTCAACCCTAAACCTCCCTTTTCTTTAGTCAGATAAGTGTAGATTCTTTTTATATGATTAAGTCTGCTTTTCCACAGCATTTGAAAGAAACAGCTATTTTATATATATATTATATATATATATATATATATATATATATATATATGTGTGTGTGTAGATTGGGGTGGCAGTATACCCTAGAGGTTAGAGTAATGAGCTGTGAATAAGCTTGGTACATTCAACAGACAGACCTGGGTTTGATTCCCACAATCTCGATTTGCATACTGTGCGACTCTGAGCAAGTCATTTAATCTCCCCAGTGCTCCCAGGTCATCCCTGAAAACAGGCACCTGTGCCTAGTGGGCCTTACCTGGTTACCAAAGAATAACAAAAAATATGAGTTTCCAGTTGTGTAGGTGGTTTAAATATCACACCAATGTAAAATAAAACAGGAATTAAAAATATCGTTATTACCTGTACATGTTTTAATTTGGACATTTTCCACCCTTTCCACTGGTGAACCTTATTTTCACACTTTTTAAGTGCCGTATCCCAACTTAAAAAGGGTAAATGTTGTGGACCTAAGGTAATGCCCAATATTTTTATAGATTCTGTTACAATCTGGATGCCCTCAATATGTGGGGGTATAGATACTGATTTCCCATTCTGGACTCCTCTTCATTTATTTAGCTTCAGACATGCATTAGAGACTGATGCATATGTCTGCATTTACTGCAGGACATAATTAATTCAGCTGGGGTTGCCTCAGAATAAACATATATCGTCAGCATATGTTAGGATCTTTATTTTATCTGTATCAGTTGTTCCCATTAAACCATGAATATGCTGATTTAATCTTAGTTTCCTAATAAAAGGATTTAGGGACATTGGCCCAGATATTCAAAAGGGTTGCGCCATGCGCAACAGGGTTGCGTGTGGAACTCAAAAAATGCTACCATTCTGCGATATTCAGAAGGGCCAGTTGCACCACCGAAACATGCTGAGCAACAGCGCAATGGAAATGAAGGCATGCGCAACCAAGGGCGGGTCCATGCATAAAGTGCGCAATGCGATAGTCTCAACACTTGCGTTAATGCGCAAGAGTGGTTTCAGCCGGAAGTTGCGCAGAGTACCGGATTTGAGCCAAAACAAAAGGCTCAAGGAAGCGCAAGAACCCTAGCAGGCCACAAACTGGGGAGAGAGACAGAGAGAGAGAGAGACAGGAGCTGGAAGGGCAGAGAGGGACAGTGGGTCCAGGAGGAGAGAGGCCAGTGGAGGGTGCCCGGTGCAGTGGAAGCGGCAGTGGGGCAGCGGGGTAACACAGGAACAGCAGCCGGGGCAGAAGCCAGGGAGATGGACAGTGCCAGCTTCCACATGGAAGCTGTAATGAGGGGTGAGGACACCATGCTGCAGGGGCGTGGCTGCGGAGGGGGCCCATTGGCGGTATGCCCCTGACAGCGCGTATCGTGCCTGCATCAGCTCGGAGCTGTACACAGACGCCGAGATTGTGGCCGTACCGCCTGAACAGGGCACATATTGAGACGGCTCATGCAAGCTGTGCAGTGATGTGATGCAGGCACCTTCACGACGGAGTCACGCTCTGTCCGTGGAGACCAAGGTGACAGCCTGCATGTGCCTGCTCACCACGGGCACCTTCCAGAGGCCAACAGGAGACACCACAGGCATTACACAGTCGGCCACATCACGCATCCTCACCCAATTCCTCAGCGCACTGCTGCCTCATGCTGCAGAGTACATCCATTTCCCCAGCACCGTGGCAGAGCGTACAACAAACATGCAGGAGTTCCACAGGGTAGCACGTATGCCTGGCATGCTAGGGGCCATAGACTGCACCCATGTGGCCATTCGCATGCCACCTGGCCCCGACAGCCAGGCATATCGTAACCGAAAGGGGTTTTCCAGTGTCAACTGCCAGGTGGTGTGTGATGCCACTGGGCGCATTATCAATGTCTGTGCCACACACCCTGGCGGAGCACATGATGCCTTCATATGGCACCAGTCTGCACTGCGCCATCGATTCGAGAGTGGGGACATCCCCATGGGTCATCTAGTGGGTGAGTACACATGTATGGAATGCAAACTCTGGGCAAGGGTGGGAATGACACAGGTGCCATGGTAGTGGCACACAAGGATATGGGCAATATGGACCTGACATGACACTGATCTCCACTATCTCCACACAGGTGACTGCGGATACCCACTCCGTCCCTGGCTGCTCACACCGTACCGGCACCCCACGACCCTATCGCAGCTATGCTTCAATGAGGCACATGCCGCAACACGTAACATCATAGAGCAGGTGTTTGGGATGCTCAAGGCATGCTTCCGATGCCTGGACACCTCCGGCGGAGCCCTAATGTACAGCCCCCAAAAGGCCTGTGGGATATTCCTGGCCTGTTGCATCCTGCACAACATGGCCAAAGACCATGGGATAGCCGTACAGGTCCAAGAGGGGGACAGCGATGGGGACGCCAGTGGCGCCGGTGATGTTAGTGATGAGCAGCCCCCCCTAGGACGGAGGGACCCCCGACTGACCCGGCAGGCCCAGCTGCACCAGGACACCATTGCAGAAGAGCACTACGCCCAACACAGGTAAGTCAAGGGGACATGTGCAGGCAACACTGTCCATGCGCAAACCACAGGCACACAGGGGAACACACCGTGCATGAAGGTCAGGGGAGTTGAAGGTTCCAGGCATACCAACACACCATCAGAGAGGGGTGAGCACTCATATGGACACACACACACACACCAGGCAGCGTACATGGGTAGCAGCACAGCACTGCGGAAACGACATTGCCAACACACAGCACCACCAACCACCCCCACCACCTGGACTGTCCACGTACGTGTGTCAGGACCTGGGCACCCTTGCACCTTGGTGTACAGTGCAATGCAGGCATCATCATGCACATGCAACTGTGGACAGCAGTTGGGAGAGTGTGCAGGTGGTCCATGTGTCAGCATGGTGAGCAGAGCACCCAGCAGTGCACTGCCCACCATGACACACATTGCACACAGGGCAGCACCAGACAGGGCCTGCACTGGGAGACAGCTCAGTCAGGTAGCACTGTCCCACGGCCACCACGGATGCATGGGCAGCCCCGCCGTGGCCCAGCAGCACTGGCAGGCTGAGCAGGGGCCACATCGGGTGGCGCTGGTGCACCACCAGGGGTCCCACTGCACGAACATGACCTTGCCCGCACAGGGGTCTGCATCCTGCCAAACAAACTTGCACCAGGGGTGCTCAGGATGCCCACAGCAGAACCCGGTGTCGACAGGCCTGGTGTCGCACGATGCCGGGAACGGGGAGTGGAGAGCGCACTGTGTGGGGTGTGTGGTACAGGGGCACCTGACAGTGTGGCCAATGCGTCCATGACAGAGACCACTGCCTGGGTCAGCCTGTCAATGGCAGCGGTCACATCCGTCTGCATAAGGACCAGCTCGGCTAGGTCCCGAGCACACTCCCTGCTATGCCGCTCCATGGACACAGACAGTGCCTCCACGGACCTTGCAACCTGCCCCTGCAGCTGTACCGAGTCCTGCAGCAGGTGGGTGTGCACGTCCAATGGGTACTGTGCCCCAATGGCATCGTGACCCCCAGGGTGTGGATGGTCCTGGTGCACAGCACCCCTTGAGGGTGGGCGCTGTTTGCCAGGACCAGGTATGGGTGGATCAAAGGGCGGTGAACATGTGCCACTGCTTGACACTGTACCCCCAGACCTGGTGTGCGACTGCTGCTGCCGCCCTTCCAACTGCTGAGCCCCAGGTCTACCTGTTCCACCTCCGTGCTGGCAACAGTGCCAGACACCTGCACAGCCACCGTGCTGCCCCACCGGTGCTGACAGGCACAGCCTGGGACTGTGCCAGCATGCTGGTACACAGGTGTGAACCAGGAAGGCCCAGGGGCACGTGCTGGCTGCCATGTGTCCGTCATGGACACACACCTATCACTGCCCATTGCAGGCCTGCTATCATCAATGGTGCAGGTGCGTGCCACTGCCATAGGCACAGCATGCTGGCATACCTGCATGCCAGACTGCTGTGACACAGGCTGTGCACCCCTGCACCCGTATCACTGACACCGAGTTGTTGGCCCAGCATGCATGCTGCTGCAGTGCCTGCAGGCTGGTGGCGGAGGTGGATGGTCCCTCCTCCACGCCCAGCAGGTCTGCATCACTGTCTGGACCCACCACCACCACCATCTCCTGAAGACGAACAGGATCTGTAACAGAAAGAGAGTACATGTGAGTGCATGTGAACAACAGCCCCCCCCAACAACACCACCATGTCATACCGTGCAGTGATGGGCTTCCACCTGTCTGGAATCCTCCGCCTGGTACACCCGCAATGGCACTCGGCTGCATGGCCGTGACCAGTGTCTCCTCTGTAGGGGTCAGCTGCAACACCGCTGGTGGGCCCCCACCAGTGCCAGCACGTGCTGCCCTGAAGGCTGCCACCTTCTCCTTCAGCCTCCTGTGGTCAGTCCCCATCTTCTTCTTGCATTCCTGCACGGAGTGCTGGTGGCTTCGGTGCAGGTTGACGGCCCGAGCTACCCCCCTCCCATGCAGCTGCATGTTCCTGAGGGGTGCCCCTCCGTCCACTCACTAGTGGCTCATCCTCCAGGTAGGCCTGGAAGAGGGCCTCCGTCTCTGCCGCGGTGAAGTTCGGCCTCCTCCTACGCCCGCCGTCCACACCCTCAGCTTGGCTCTGGTCAGTCATGGTGATCTGTTTGGGTGGAAGTGGACACCTGTCACTGTGCAGTTGACAGCATTTCCCCATGAGCATAGCTGCCGGCCCGGGGGGGAGCGGAAGCCCCCCACATTTCCTCTCCGCATGGCAGATACTGATAGAAAGGGTGCCCTTTGTCCCTTTCTAAGTGCCCTTTTCATGCTCAGCCCCCCTCAGCCTTTATCATCCTCTGCCCATGAGCATTGTCCTGAGCATCACACAGCATGTAACTCACCTCTCACCTGCAGTAACCAAATCTGGCCAGCACAACCCACTGTCGCATTTTTATAGCGCAACACATGCAAATGAGGTGTGGCGCAACTCTAATGACATGCTAATTGCGCCACTGTGCCTTTGAATGGCTGATCGCATGATTTGCATATGTCGGCTGAATATCGCTTATTTGCGCTTTGCGCGCAATACGGAAGGTCCGGCTGGGCCAATGGCGCAGGTTTGTGGCTGTGTTACACACTGCATTGCGCATGCCCAGACAGCTTACGCATGCGTCTATCATGCTGCAGACCTGCTGAGCGCGATAGGCAATTCAGACCATGGCCACCATTGTGCCAGTGGCGCTACAGCACTGGGCACTATATGGCGCTGTAGCACTACTGCGCGATAGTCCACTGTGGCACTGGTGCACAGCTTGGCAGTCGAGCAGGATGCCTATATGTCCGATGGCACTGTGCGTAGCCTTGCATCATTGCCGTGACCTTGTGTATGCCCTCTGACCCTTGGCGCTGTTGGCATGTCATGTGTACGTCCCTATTGCACTGTCTGGTGACAGCGCCATGTGAAGTGACGGCGCTGTTCGAACAGTGCGATTGGAGCCTGTGGTGGTCTATTGTGCAACAACTCCACGTGGGGTTACGGCGCAGCGGGGCGCCATATTGCCTGCTGTAAAGTTGGTGCCATGGCTAGGAGGAGGGCGGTGTCCTGGAGCCAGATTGAAGTGGCCAACCTGGTGGCCCTAGTTGAGCCACACTATGATGGCCTGTATGGTGAGGCGCCCCTCACCAGTGCCAGGACTCAGCTGTGGCAGCAAGTGGTTGACTGACCTGGTGGAGATCACTGGACGGGCCGGTCTGCTGAGCAGTGCCGCACCAGTACAGTGACCTCCACCGGAGCGAGCCAGAACTTTTGTCACGCTCTGCGTCGCAAGGCGGGACGGAAGTGCCTAGGGCCAGGTGAGTGTACCATCTATGCACCTATATTCTCTGTAGGTGTGTGTGTGCTTGGGTGGCTGTGCATAGGTGCCGGCTCGGACACGGTTGGCTGTGTCAGTGTGTGCAGCTGTGCGATGGATGGTTATGGCTGTGTGGGCAGGCACTCATTGGGGCAGGGGCACTCTGCTTTTGAGTCACACTGATGTTTGTCTCAACATATGTCTCCCACAGGCTGGATTTTGAGGACGAGGGCGAGGGTGAGGTGGGCCGTGCCAGGGCCCCAGTGCCAGGGGGTGTTGTGCCCCAACCACAGCAGCAGCAGCATCAGCAGCAGCGGCAGACCCAGCTGCTGGAGGAGTGTGAGTATCATTACTTCATGGATGCTATTGCATGCTGGGGGGGGCAAGACCACCAGCCATGCACAACACAACCAAAGGGGAGGTCATAATTCCACTATACATGACACTAGTGAGGCCCCACACTGGAGTACAGTGTACAGTTCTGGAGACCATACTTATGTATGGACATGGACTGGGTAGAGACGGTTCAGAGGAGGGCAACACGGATGGTGCATGGATTGCATCACAAGTCCTATGAAGACAGGTTGAAGGAACTGAACATGTACTCCCTGGAGGAGGGAGGGAGACGGAGATATGATGGGGACATACAAGTATCTTACAGGGGGGAACAGAGTGCAGGAAAATACTATTTTTAAGCGTAAAAGATGTTCCAGGACTAGAGGGCATGGGATGAAGTTGGAGGGGGAGACGATTCAGAGGAAACATGAGAAAGAATTTCTTCACAGAACGGGTGGTGGACAAGTGGAACACCCTGCCAGAGGAAGTGGTGGGGGCTGACTTGGTCACGGGATTTAAGAATGCATGGGATAGCCATACAGGAATTCTGGAGGTCAGGGGTAAGGTGCAACAGACTTATAGGAAAACAGAGTGAACTTACAAGGTCAAATGGCCAGACTGGGTGGCCCATAGGCCCTTATCTACCGACACTGTCTATGTATCTATGTATGTAGGCACAACACAGGTGACATGCATCACAGTGCAGTATCACAACACGTCTGTGTATGCGTCACTGGTGGTCCAGGCATGCACTGGGCACATAGCTGTGTAACTGGCATCGCACCATGTTGCCACATCACTTGCCAGCCTAGTTTGTACTGTGATTGACGTGGGCAGTGTGTGTGGGCGGTGGTGTGCATAGCTGGTGCGGCCTGTTTGTGATGGCCATGTGCATGTTCACTGTGGGTGGGTGCATGCCATCACAGGTGCGGGACATTGGGCTATATGGCTTGCAGGTTGGGTGGTGTTCAGGGTTGTGGTCAGTCACTGCCATTGACTGTGTTCCCATTTTCCTAGGCCTCGAGGTTCTCCGGCTGATTCGCCACGATATTCGGGGCCTCACACGGGTGTCGATCAAAAATCAGGCCATCCTCCAATCAATCAGACGCCATGGCCTTCGGAGGAGGCGGCACAGGACGGTGCAGGACCAGGTGGAGGATGAGCAGCCAGCTGGGCCATAGCGGCTGCTACCCTTCCCACTTCTCCCATCCCTACCACCCTGCCTTCCCTCTCCGTTGTCTTTATCCTTGAACACCCTACCTTGTACCCGCCCCCTTGTAAATAGTTGTTATTGCTTTGTTTCTTTACTATTCGATATTTAAATATACATTTCTATTTTGATATGAATACTGTGTTGGTCTCTGATTTGCAGCTGGCTATGGGTGCTCAGTTGCAGGTGTATATGCCATCTGGGGTGGTATGGTCCTGGGTATATGTGTGGTGTGTCTGTGTGTGTGTGTGTGTGTGTGCATGGGAGGTATCTCCAGCATGGCAGTGACTTTCGTTGGTCTTGCATCTGCTGCCACCCAGTGCTGGGTGCACAGGGTGTGTCTGGCTTGTAGGCTTCTGTGTTGCATGGGGCTGATGTGTGCTGGGGACTGCATGGTTTCTGCAGTGCCAGTCACTGAACATGGGTGGTGTCTTGGGGTCACAGTGCAGGGTGTGCTGTGCATACGGGGGGCTGATGTGCACTGTGGTTGTCAACCCCCTGTGTGTGGCACTCTCCGCCTGCCAGTGGTTGTGCTGGGGTGTCAGGGCTCTGCTATGCTTTGTTGGCTTGTCCCCATGGGCACGTGTATCATCCGTCCCACCTCCAGTGATGCTGTGCTTGGGGTGTGCCGGTGTGGTGTGGGTTCTGCAGTGTGTTCCTGTGCCCATGTGTGGCATGGCTGGCGGTGGGCCCCAGCCTGCCTCCCTGAATGTGCAGTTCCATTGCTCGGGGGCTGTGCTTGCGCTATGGCAGCTCTGGAATGCTCAGCTGAGCTTCCCTGGTTGCTCCATAGCGCAACATTTTGGCTCAGCTTCTCCTTCCTGGTTGCGCGATGGCGCAGTATGTGCGATATTCAGACATTGGTTGCTTGCGCAATTTGCTCTGCTCCATGTTTGAATATCGCACCTGTTGCGCATTTGTGCAACTGGTTTGTGCTTGCTCCTGCTGTTGCGCTACTTTTGAGCGCAGTTTGAATATCTGGGCCATTATATATAGGAGTAGAGATGTGCAAAACTGGCAAATTTCATTACTCTTAATATTTCATGAAATGTGCCTGTTTCATGACATTTTTTGCAGAAGTATAACTCGGAATTTCACCTGCATAATGCCAATTTTCACCTGTGGAAGGCCAAAATATACATGTGGAAGGTGAAATTTCACATTTTCCAGGTCAAATTCTGCATTTCTCACCCAGTGATATATTTCTCGTAATGGGCGAATTTCGTAAAATATTTCACACTGTGAAATTGCCAGTTTCACAGGAATTTTGCAGGCGAAATATAATTTCACAACATCTCTATATAGTATCCCAGATGTTTGCTTTGTTTGGTAAAATTATATAAGTTCCCTGATAATTATTAAAGGATGTTGAATTTTTTGGTTTGGCAAACCACAAAACTGGGTAGGATGAATCAGAATTTTCACAACTGACCTTAGGCGGATAGTAAGTATCCGAGACAAAATTTTTAAATCTGTGTTTAGCAGACTTATCGGTCTCCAGTCTTGAATGTCGTGGTCACCAGATTTATATCAGAAAATAATCAGCCCTTTTGTAAAATAATGCAGCACACTTAAGGGACTGTAAGAATAAGAATACACCTGTGCAAGGCAGGCCACTAATACACTAGAAAAGGTTTTATAAAATTCATAGCGGAATCTGTCTACCCCAGGAGATGCTCTTAGTTTTAAAGTCCCTAAGACATGTTCAATTCCTTGATGGAGAATTGGTTTTATCAAATTTTGTGAATCACTCTTACTAAGTGTTTGTTGGATGTCAGAAAAAAAAACTCCATATTTCTGATTGAAGGTGGTTGCACTGGGCTAAGAGATTTTAAATGCTGACTTATAATATTATGTAATTCCTTTTTTGTGGATACTAAGTCTCCCTTACTATTCCTTGAACAAAGAAAGGAGGAAGTTTCTTTACAATTTTTACAAGTTTCATAAGGATCATGTAGTGGAGATTTCTGAGTGCCATATGATAGTTCTGCTTTTATCAAACTAGCTCTATCATATTGAAATTCCATCATAGCTGTTTTTAAGTTCTCAAATTGAGTGGACAGATCAAACCTAGAGAAAGGAGCAATTGATATCAAGTACTGTAGTTGGGTGCAAAGTTTTAAATAAGTAAAGAATGTTTCCTTTTCCGTGGTTCTCCCATAGTTCTGAAACCAATACTTTACAACTTTTTTTGTGTCTGCCCACCAAGATCCTATGTTATCATAGAGGTCCATTACAGCAATCCTAGCATGCAATAATTTTTTTTATACCTTTCTGTGCCTGGGGAATTGATAGGATAGAACTGTTTAACTTTCACCTATTTCTTTTGGGAGGTTTGTCTGGAATTAATTAACTGCTAACTTTTAATAGCATATCATCAGAAAATTCTGTTGAAGTAGTTTCTAATGAGTAGAATGACACATCCTGAAAAGGAAAAACATAATCAATAGCGGTAGTGAAGTTCTGCCTCCTATAAGTAAATTTAGGCCCTGTGACCTGATGGTCAGCACAGTTTATTAAACCTGTCAAAGTGACACATTTGTTAAGAGCTAAGGAATCACAGGAAATTTTCCTCCCATTGCCTTGTTTCCCTATATAAGTAATACTACAGTTAAAATCCCCTCCCAGATACATTGTGCGTGTAGTCACTAAGTAAGTCTGGAGGGAGGCAATTAATGCTACTCTTTCAGATTTTAACTGTGGCCTATAGACATTTATAAAACTACAGAGTTCAGTTCCCCAAGAACAGTCCAAAATTAACAATCTACCTGGGATTAGATCCACTAATTTGGAGTGGTGAAGAGTCTCCCTGAAATAATATGCCCACCCCATCTGCCTTGTCCTGTCTGAAAGACCAAAAGAAGCCCCCCCAAAACCCATTCTTCTTTAATGAGATGGAGCTAGAATAGAGACAACATCCATGTTTCCTGCAAAAAGCAAAACTCAAATTTCTGATTGTGCATATATTGAAAAACTACCTGCCTCTTTTTATAATTTAAGATGCTAAAAACCTTTGGTGAGGCAAAGCAGTGCATTTGACCCTGTAAAATAAACTATCACATTTCAACTCTTTTTCCTTTTTTTTTTATTTTTCCATTTATATTTGCCATCCTCTGATTTTGAAATCTCTGTTGTTTGGAAGGCATGATCAGACCCTCCTTCTTCCATTTCTGAATCCTGCCCCCAACCCCCCAGTTTGAGCCCTCTAGAACAAAGAACATGTTTTGAGACTCTACAGGTAAATCAGTCTCAATTTTGGTATTTCTGGTGGACCGTCTCCTGGGTAAAGAAGTAGTCCAGGATTGTGGGGGAGGCATGTCAGATGTCCCTTCCATGGCATCTTGTGAATCAGAGTTGCAGGCGGGTTGAAGGAGAGTCTCACTGCCTGACTCCGGTCTGGATGGACCTGAAGGGGGTCCTTTTTCCTGATGCTGGGTAGAAGAATCTTCAGGACTTGATTGATGAATTTCTGGTTGATTGGATACATCAGGAATATTCAGGGCAGTTAGATCAATTAATGCCTGCAGTGTTTCTCCTTGTGCTTTTCGAATTAATGAGTCAGGGTTGATAATGTAATTTTTGTTCCGTGCAGCCCACGGATATTCCTTTTTTTGCCATTCAAACTTTATTGAAAAATTTTGGATACAGGAATACATCCATCAGCACCATAAATGGAGAAAAAAATGGCAACAGACATGAAATATAACTCGTTCCGGATGAATTCCACCCACCACACACCCCCACCGCTCCCCAATTCACCCTCCCACAAACCCCCTTCCCCCCAGCACAGCACACATATTACACATCTTTTGACATATTATTACTGTTGTCCTACTTGGTCTGGTAAAGAATAAAATGAATATAGTGGACCCCAGATCCGGTTAAACTTGAGCAGATTGTTCTGAAGACTAGCGATAGTCCTTTCCATTCTAAGGTTGGCCAGGAGTCCTTGTAACCATTCGCCATATGTGATATCTGAAGTGTCCTTCCAGTGCCTTAAAACCACTTTTTTAACAGAAGTGGATATCAGACAAATATGATACCTCCTGTTTCGGACACCAATAGCGGCAATGTCTCCTAAGACACATATCTCAGCCGTAAATAGGTTGTCCAGCCCCAAAAGAGGATCCAGTTTCTGCTTAATTCTGTCCCAAAGTGAAACTATTTTGGGGCAATACCAGAAAATATGAAGTAGGTCCCCAGTATCCTGTTGGCATCTATAACAGGTAGAAGAGGACACAATACCTAGCGTAGTTAATTTTAAAGGGGAGTAATAAATGTTATGCAATAATTTAAATTGCATTAGTCTAAGTCTGTCTTGCAACAGAAATTTATGGCACGATTTCCAGATGCATGCCCAATCGAAATTGTGCTCTGGAAGGAGCTGAGACCAATACTGCTTCGGAGCAAGATTTAGGGGGTGTATCCAATTAAGTAGTATACTATAGATGGCAGAAACTGTGTGAGCTTTCCCAACCAGTGGTTCCAGTGTGCCACAGAAATCAGGGGCTACACCCATAAGGGGGATTATGCCCAGTTTATTAACCAACAAGTGTCGAAATTGAAAGACCTTAAATACATTAACCTGTGGGATTTGAAATTTGTTCAAAATATCAGTTGAGGTTAACCATTTTCCCTCTGCCGATAATAAGTCTTTGATCAAAACCCCCCCTAATAGTGGTAGCCAGTTACCCCTGATGGGTTTACCATCTATTAGGAAGTCGGGGTTGCCTATTAATGGTTGAGATGGATCTTTATTATGACAATATTTTAAAAAGGTACATAATTGCGCATGGACTTTGATGGATATCTCTATAGGAGAGTTACGTAGAGATGTGGGTAGAGAGTTAGGCATACAATACAACAAGGCCCTGGGTGTGAGCCCTGAATCAACTATACGGGATATCTCCAATGTTAACCATAAGGGAACATAATTGCTAGTTTCGTGACAATCGATCAATGTTAACCACCTAAGATATTTATCAACATGGCTGGCCCAGTAATACAGACCAACATGAGGAAGTCTCAGGCCTCCAGTTAATTTGGGAGCGACCAATTTGTGGTAAGCCAGTCTGGGTTTCTTGTAGCTCCAAATAAAACCGGTAATTATGCCGTGGACTTTTTTAAACCACTTTAGTGGGAGCCAAATATTTAACATATTTATGGGATAAAACAAACGGGGGAAAACATTCATTTTTACTAAATTAAATTTTCCCCAAATTGACAATGGAAGCAGCGCCCATCTTTTAAGATCAACCTCAATACCATGCAATACTGAATCTAGGTTTAACTGAACCAAGCAGGTAGGGGATCTCGTTAAAGTAAGGCCTAAATATTTAATTGCATCAGCATTCCAGGCAAGCCCAAAAGAGGTAATATCATGTGCATACGTTTTATAATTTAGGGCCAAAACCACCATTTTTCCAGTATTGAGCTTATAATTAGCAACAACACTAAAATTCTGGATAGTTTCAAGTAGAGCAGGAATAGAGGAGGATGGATGGGAAATCTGTAACAGTAGGTCATCTGCGTACACAAGTACTTTCAAAGTATGCCCCCAGACCTGGATACCCTGTATCTTTTGTTCTTGTATAATCTGCCTGATAAGGGGTTCAATGTATAAATTAAAAAGGAGCGGGGATAGTGGGCAACCTTGTCTGGTGCCAACAAAAAGTTTGAAGGGGTCCGAAATTACCCCATTACAAGCAATTCTTGCGGTTGGGAAATTATAAATGGAATTGACCCAGAAACAAAACAGTTGGGGAAAGCGGAAAGTGTTCATAACCATAGATAGGTATTTCCAATAAACCCTGTCGAAGGCCTTCTCAGCGTCCAATGAAACCAATACCATCGGATGATCCGTTTCCCTGGAGGCTGAGAAGATGTGTCCAAAACCTCAAATGATCAGTTGAGGATCTTCCCTTCATAAATCCAACCTGTTCAGCCCCTATTAGTCCGGAAGAACCCCATTAATCCGATCTGCTAGTAATTTGGTGAGGATTTTAATATCCTGGTTAAGAAGTGAGATGGATCTGTAACTAGACACCGAATCCCGGGGTTTATCTGGCTTGGGCAGGAGTACAATTAGGACCTCAAATAGGGAAACATCAGTAGCGGTTCCGCTTAAAACGCATTGAAACAGTCTCAACAATGAGGGGATTAGCTCTTTAGAGAAGGTTTTATAAAAATTGGCGGAGAACCCATCGGGACCTGGTGTTTTATCAGAGGGGAGAGACTTAATAACCTGGTCTATTTCACTCTCTGTGAAAAACATAGAAACATAGAAACATAGAATTTGACGGCAGATAAGGACCACTTGGCCCACCCAGTCTGCCCATTTCCCTACCTGATGGATAAGTTGCAGTTCCTAGTTAACCAGCAGCCTACTTCTTCCTACCCCCACCCCCTAGAATTGCCTTATGACTGTCCCATGCATGCTTGAATTCCACCACTGTTTTTGACTCCACAACCTCCTCTGGAAGGCCGTTCCATACATCCACAACCCTCTCTGTGAAAAATACTTCTTAAATTGCCTCTGAGCTGCCCCTTCTATCTTCAAATTGTGCCCCTTGTTCTTGCACACCTCTTTTTGAAAGATGCTACCCTCTTGGACTTTGTTGATTCCCTTGAGGTACTTGAAAGTTTCTATCATGTCCCCCCTCTCCCTCCTTTCCTCGAGGCTATACATATTAAGCTCCTTAAGTCTCTCTTCATATGTCTTCTGGTGCAGACCCTGCACCATTTTAGTTGCCCTCCTCTGGACAGCTTCCATCCTGTCTATGTCTTTGCGGAGATTGGGTCTCCAGAACTGCATGCAGTACTCCAGATGTGGTCTCACCAGCTGTCTGTACAGACGGATAATAACTTCTTGTTTTCTACTGGTGATGCCTCTCCCTATGCATCCCAGTATTCCCCCAGCCCTCCTTGCTGCCCTCTCACATTGCTTGCCCACCTTTAGGTCATCTGATATGACTACCCCCAGGTCCCTCTCCATTTTTGTTGTTGTTAGTATCTCACCCCCCATTGTGTACTCTTCCCTGGTTTTGTTTCCCAGGTGCATTACCTTGCACTTCTTAGCATTGAATCTAAGCTGCCATACATTTGACCATTCTTCCAACCTTGCCAAGTCCTTCTCATCCTTTCCACCCCACCTTGTGCATCAACTCTGTTGCAGATCTTTGTGTCATCTGCAAAGAGACATACTTTTCCTTCCAGTCCCTCTGCAATATCGCTTATAAAGACATTGAAGAGGACTGGTCCTAATACTGAACCCTGCGGTACCCCACTACTAACCCCCCTTTTTTCAGAGTGGACTCCATTTACTATTACTCTCTGTGTCCTATTCTCCAGCCAATTCTTTACCCAGGCTGTCATCTTGGGACCCACTCCCAGGCTGGCTAACTTGTATATTAATATTTTGTGTGGGACTGTGTCAAATGCCTTGCTAAAGTCTAGGTAGACCATGTCCACAGCCCCTCCCTGATCAACTACTTTGGTCACCGAGTCAAAGAAATCTATCAGATTTGTCTGGCATGACCTTCCCGCTGTGAATCCATGCTGCCTTGGGTCCTGTGCCCCTCTGGCCTCTAGATACTCAACAATTCTTTCCTTCAGAAGTGATTCCATCATTTTCCCTACCACTGAGGTTAAACTAACAGGTCTGTAGTTTCCTGCTTCTGCCTTGCTCCCACGTTTGTGAAGGGGAATCACATCTGCCCTCCTCCAGTCCTCGGGTACCACCCCATCCTCCCATGATTTGTTAAAGAGGGTAGTCAGTGGTGTCACTAGTTCTACCCTTAGTTCTTTTAGAATTCTGGGATGAATCCCATCAGGCCCCATTGCTTTGTCCACCTTCAGTTTTAAGAGCTCTTTCAGAACCCTTTCTTCTGTAAATGGGCTGGTATCAACTTCTGTATCCAGAGTGTTCTACTGTTTGTTTTAGGTCTCCCTCTTCCTTTGTAAATACTGAGCAAAATATTTGTTTAGTATCTCTGCCTTTCACAGTCACCTCTGCCCACCCTCCCTCCCTTTTATTAAGCCTCACTATCCCTCCCTTGGTCTTCCTTCGCTCCCTGATGTACCTATAAAAGGTTTTATCCCCCTTCTTAACTGATTTGGCTATCTTTTCCTCGGTTTGGGCCTTTGCTGTTCTGACTGCCTTTCCAGCTTCCTTTTGCTTTAACTGTCCTGTTCCTTCTGTGATTCCTTGTACGTCCTGAATGCTTTCTTTTTCTCTTAAACCTTCACTGCCACTTCCTTTGAGAACCATAGTGGTTTCTTACCTCGTTTCATTTTACTTGCTTTACACAAAGGCTTGTTACCTCTGTGATGGCAGTTTTTATTATTCCCCATTGTTCTTCCACCCTTCCTTCCTGCCCATTTGCTAGTGCATTCCTTAGGCACTCACCCATTTTGGCAAAGTCAGCCCTCCTAAAATCCAGTACCTTTGTCTTTGTATGGCTTGACTCTATTGCTGTGTTTATTGTGAACCATACTGTTCGATGGTCGCTAGTTCCCAGATGGCTACCCACTTCTACATCTGTGATCCTCTCTTCATCTCCATTTGAGAGAACCATATCTAAGATTGCTCCCTCTCGAGTGGGCTCCAATACTAATTGTCTAAGGCATGCCCCCTGTAGGGCATCTAGAATAACTCCACTCTTAGAAGTGGCTGCTGCAACTGCACTCCAGTTAACATCTGGCATATTCAGATCACCCATCAGCAATACCTCCCCTTTATCTGCCATTCTATATACTTTCTATCATTTCCTTGTCCATTTCCTCCCCCTGAGAGGGGGGTCTGTATACAACCCCTGTGTGGATTGTGGTGCCATTGCTTGCCTCCAAATTGACCCACAGTGCTTCTTCTCCTCCCTGTTTACCCTTTTGTTCTGTTGCTTTGATTTCTTCTCTTATGTAGAGAGCTACTCCTCCTCCTCCCTTTTACCCTCCCTGTCCCTCCTATAGATAGTGTATCCTGGTATGTTTACATCCCAGTCATGGTTCTGTGTGTACCATGTTTCTGTGACTGCCACGATATCCAGATCTTCCTCCTCCATCAAGGCCACTAATTCAGGAAGCTTGTTACCCAGACTACTGGCATTGGTACTCATTGCTCTCCATTTTTTGATGGCTTTACCTTCTGTAGCGGCATCCCCCACTGACCTTTCTACCTTGGTCTTTTTCTCATTTAGTACCCTGTTTTGTAGGGGGAGGCTGGGATATTCCTGCTGCTTATCAGTGCCTCCCCCCTTGCCTAGTTTAAAGGCTTGCCAATGAAGCATTTAAATCGATTGCCCAAAAGACTTGTTCCCTTCTTGGACAGATGCAGACCATCCTGCCAGTATAGGCTGGTGTCCCTCCAGGTGGAACCCCAGTCCCCAATGAAGCCAAACCCCTGTGCTTCACACCATTTTTTCAACCATTTGTTAAACTGCATGGTGCAAAGTACCCTCGCCTCACCCATGCCACTGACAGGCAGTACCTCTGAGAAGGATACTGTTTGTGCTACTTGTCTTAAGCCCCTCCCCAACTCTACAAAGTCCTTCTGCACTGCTCTAATCTCATGATGAGCTAAGTCATTTGTCCCTAGGTGGACAATGACGTCCAGCTCAGACTCCTGTGCAACTGTTCTCTGATCCTAAGGATGCGCTTCCTGTCCCTCCAAGCCATGGCACCAGGCAGGCACCTTACTTCAGTTTTCCCTGCTTCCCCAGTTCTATCCCCCTAATAATTGAGTCCCCCACCAGGAGCTGCTTTCTTTCCCTGTGGTGCCCTCTGCCTCCTTCCTGAGGGCCTCCCTTATGACAGTTGTTTGCACCCTCCTTAGTCTCCTCTGCGGGTATATCCATAGGGAAACTATGCTCCCCCAGAATGGTGTATGGATTGTGGTGTGGAACAACTGACTGGGTGTGCCTCTGTTCCACCATCCTCACCCTCTCTGAGCCCACTGTGGTCCAACTGCTGTGCTTTCTTTGCAACCTCTGAGGAAGTGGTGGTGGTTCTGGTGTTCCCTGTATGGGGGAGGTTCCCTTCCTACTGTCCAGTGTGGCCTTTGATAGGTACCGTAAGCTGGGCCTGATTAAGCTCATTCAAGGAAGGTAGGTTCAGCCCACTTAAAAAGGATCTTATCCTCCCTTCAGACGGTGGGTCGCTCATGGCTCCATAAATCTCCTCAAAATACCTTCTGAATTCCCCCAAGATATCCTTAGGAGTAGTTTTAATTGAGCCATCTTCCAAGGAGCGGATGGCCGACACTAATCTGGTAGAGTCTAATTGTTTTACCTGCCTAGCTAATAGTCGGCCAGCTTTTTCCCCTTGATCCGTATATACTGCCCCTGTTTTGATGATCGCCCACTCGGCCTGCTCACCTAGGATCCTGAGATATGAATCACGTAACAGAGTTAGCTCCTGCCTATAGTCATCTGACGAGGAGGCAGAGAGCCCGGACTCTTTTTCTTGAATCTGGACGAGTAACTCCAAGATACATTTCAGCTTCTCCTTCTTTCTCCGGGAAGAAAGCCCTATCAGGATCCCACGTAAGAAGGCCTTGAGCGCCCCCCACTCCATATCTGGCCGACTGGTGGAGTTTTGGTTAAAAGAGGTGAATTCTGTTATCTGAGAGGAGATAAACTTAACCATTTTGGGGTCCTTTAATAGCTGATTATTAATTGTCCAACTACCCCCTGGTTTAGGCAAAGATGGGAAAGCGATTAAGCATGTTACTATAGAGTGGTCCGATGGTGGCCCAGGGGCTATATCCGCATTCAAAACGCCCGGTAAGAGAGTGTTTGAAATTAAGACATAATCAATTCTGGACATGGTAGTATGCACCTGGGAGGTAAAAGTAAATTCACGGACATTTGGGTGGAGAATCCTCCACACATCACAGAGGCCCATTTGGTCCATCATTTCTCTAACCACTCTTTGGGCAGGAGATAGTCCCTTCCTGACAAAACCAGATCTATAAGTAGCCGGATCCATTACCAGATTTAAATCCCCTCCTATTACAATAGGTAGATTAAGGCAAGGTGAGAGTACTTCCATAATCCGAACAAAAAATCCTGGGGTATCAACATTGGGGCCATAGATTGATCCCAGGACAATCTCCAAAGTGTGCAATGTGCCCCTAATAAAAATGTATCTTCCTAGATTATCGTGGAGTATTTGAATTGGTTTGAAAGGAACTGACCTACGAATCATGACCATCACCCCTCTGCTTTGGGTATTTCCTTCCGAGGCAAATACCTGACTTATTTGGAGCCTCCGTAACTGGTTACTCTCACTATTAAGTAGGTGGGTCTCTTGCAGGAACATAACATCAGCTTTCACATACTCTAGGTGTTTTAAGGTCCTGTATTGCTTCGATTTATGGTGAAGACCATTAACATTCCAACTCACAAAGTTAATATTCCTAGCCATTTTTTATAAACTTAGTGACTTTAAAATAACTAATGTCTTTATAACCAGCCCTATCTTCAATTACCATTACTGTTACGTATGCTATGCAATCCCCCCCTTATTTCCAACTTCCCAGAACCAAAATTCCACACACAACAATAACTAACCCCTAAACCCCTTTTCCCCTCCACCCTCATCCCTCTCGAACTACCAATGATCATGTTTGCAGTTCACCGAAGTTTACCACTTCCACCCCCTCCACCCAACCTCCCCAAATCAGCAATGCCCAACCCCATATTATACAGAGTCATGGGAAATACTGCTCATTAAACCCCTTATCGAGAAAACGTTCCCGTTAGAATGACACTTAGTGAAGAAGGGGGGAAAGAGAGATTTCCACTGATTTAGCCCTCGTACATCAGCATATACCAGACCCAAAAGAATACTTTAACAACCTAAACACTGCTGCTGAACTTTTTAAAATTCAGCTCAAGCATCAACAGAACAGTTTTTCTACTGTTTGCTAAGAAAACATTTCCCAATATTTCTAGACTTAGAACAGACACCCCCAAATAGCCGTATTACTTAAACAAAAGGCTTTAGCATCTTGCAGGGGAAACGGGCTATAAAACATGGGCTTTCATCATAATTGTACTCAAGATATAATAACAGAGCCAGATCCATATCTGTAGGAGTGTTCAAGGTGATCTAACGGTCTCTGGCTCCACCTAGCGGAAAAAAGTTGCATCACTTCTCCACACAACAGCCCACATCAACTTAGAAATTCAGACGTCCTTTTCATTGAAATACAGAGCACCTTGTCAAAAAAGGAGAGGCGAAAAGAAAACGGGAAAATCTTGAATCAAGGAAACTGTCCGCTAGCAAGGAAGGAGGTGAGCCAACTTGACCAGAACAACCTAGTTTCCCCCATGCGGATAAAAATGAAAAGAAAAATATGAGTCAAGCATGGGTAGAGGTCCAGATAAGAGCTGATTACGTGGGAAACTGAACCAGCATCAGACTTATTATGTAATGAAGCATGATACTCCTCTGAAACAACTTTCACCGACATACTCATTGTGTCATTGCAATGGTATACTGAGGGTCATCGGCTTCAGCATATTTCAGGGCACTTTAAACAGATTAGGGAAAGCATGTTTAAGGGCTTCTGACACGGATTCGTAGCTCTCATAGCTGCGCCAAGATCCAGCTACCAGCACCTGAAAATGAGCGGGATACCCCATCCTGAACTTAATATCTGCTGCAATTAGTTTAGTAATAATCGGGTGATAGGTCGCTCTTTTCTGCCGAATCGACAGTGGCAAATCCTGCACCACTCTCAGTGTGGCACCCTCCCAACGCAATTCCTTTAAATCTTTTATTTTGATTAGAAAATGCTGGCGTTCCAGGTAATTTAGAAAGCGGAGGAAAAAGGTGCGCGAAGGGGCTCCAGCCGGAAGTGAAGCTCTTAAGGCTCGGTGGGCTCTTTCTATTGTATAGGCATGCCCAAAGGGTGAGGGACCGGCAATCTTTTCTACTAATCTCTGCTCAAACTTGATGGGATCACCCCTTCTTCTTTCTCCGGAGGCCAATGATAACAACGTTGTTGCGTCGGCTACGACCTTCCAGGTCTTCGACCTTGCCTTCCAGCTTGGAGATGCGTTGTCTCATGATAGCTAATTCTGGATCCAATTTTTCATTCTTTCGCTCCACTGAACGTATACGAGCTTCATTGTCTGAGGTCCGTAGCGTTAACTCCTCCAGGGTGCGTGTTATACTTTGACTTCTCCCGCAAGCTCTTTCATTTCAACCTTGAAAGGTTGAAATTCCTTGAGAAAACTGGCTAAGGTGAGCAGTTCTGAATCACAGGTATCCGCGGTCGGAGCTTGGCTTGCTATGCAGGCCGAGGCCCTAGATTTTTCCGGGGCCTTCTCCGGAGTAACCGGAGGCGTGTGCCTTGGTAAGGCTTTTCTCATTTTAGCTTCCATCAGATGCGACCAGCTGGGAGGAGTCTTCTCCCAAAACACAGGTAAAGTAATAGAGATGTCAAAAATTGCGGAAAACTACTTTATAAAAGGTAAATGTGGGTCGGGTGGACGGAGCTCCAGGAAGAAGCAGCTAACTCGTGCTCTGCATCATGTGATCCCCCCAGCCCATGAATATTCCAAGAAAGTATGACTATATTCTTTGCATAGGTCACATCTGGAATGATTGGTGCACTGCATACTTATATGACCTATTTTCCCACAAATATTGCATCTGGGCTTATTACAAACGTTGGATAGGTAAGTCCAGGCCCTGCACTTATAGCAGGCCCTGGGTTGGCCAACATAAAAACACACATCCCTATCCTGGCCTAAGAGAAATGAATTTGGGATAAAACAAATTTTGTTTTAAGGCTGTAGGAGAAGCCTACAGCCATCTTGCTGTCTGTAGCTGGAAAAATGGAATACCGTGGAACACATTTTTGGAATTTTCAAGTATCATTCCACACATACAAATCACTATGTCAGTTTAAATAAAATACTCCCTTCTTTCTGTTTAGAATGTTGGAGACAGAACTCCAAGCTGCTTATCAGATGGTCATTAGGAAACTGAAACAGCTTGTTAAATATTGGTTGCCTATTAAACTGGAGTTTTGTTTACCACTTCTAAATGCAACAACTTTCACATTTAAATACTTAGCATTTAAATATTTGCTTGCTGCTAGCTTCAGTTGGGCAAGTATTGTCTTTCAAGAAAGATTCACATCTCATAAATGTCACCCTTTCCCAGCAATGAATCTAAAAAGATTTATACTGTTTTTTTAACCTCTTAAGACAACATCTGACAGGTACGGTCTCAGACAAATACCAGGTCTTCTGTGAACTATCAGGCTAAATATATAGTGATCAGCAGGTATTTGCATTATGCTTTTTAGGAAAAAAATATATTGCACTATAACAAACACACAGACACACACACACTGTACACACCATCCTCATGGCCACAGCATTCAAAATAAATATTGCAATCTAATATGTTATAAAACAACTAAGAAACTGTTTATGTCAGTGAACACAGTGAAGTTCAGTTTACAGCAGACTTCCTTTAAATATTTTGTATCCTATATTTTGTATCCTGGACTGCCCAGGGGAGATGTTACGTATAATTGTCATAGGGATCTTCATTTGCACTGTATTTACTCAAGATGTCCCAGATTAGATGCAATATCTTGTTTTCAGTGGGGTCATGATTTTACCATTTTTATAATGCACATTATTTATTCAGGGTAGCCTAGTCCAGGTGTGAAATATTGTTTTCAGTGTGTTCTGATTTTACACAATGCAGCATAATATTGTGTAGATGTAGAGCCCCACTGAAAATAAGACACCATGTCTTTTGTGAACTATCCAGGCTAAATATATAGCAATAAGCAGGCATATTCTAGGAAAACACATTGTAAAAATGTATAAAAGGAAGACCACATTGAAACTGCCTCTCAGCAGATCTGCATTGTGCAAATTCATTAGAAATAATGGGTAAAAGCATCCCAAAAGCTCTCCACAGCCATACTGGCTCTCACCAGATTTTGTTCATCTTGTCTCAATTTGACTTTGAATCTCCACCACCATCCTGTCCAAAATTGTTCAGTGTCCAAGACAGCTTCAGGAACACTCAATACTTCACATTTTTGTTGCAACCAGAAAACAATGTCACTTACATGAAAACCTAAAGGAATAACTAGGAAGGGTTTTTTTGGTGGGGGGAGAATTTGACTTGGTTGTAGCGGATTCAAAACATTTCAAGAGCCTGTAGTGATCTAAAGCTCACATAATTGTCCTGCTCTGAAGTATTAATAAAGGCTAAGACTTCGAAAGGTGTAAAACGTAATGAGTGTTCCAAAAGTTTCCGGCTGACATAACGTCTATCAGGTTTTGACTCTAGACCCTCTTTGTAACGAATGCAAACAGCATTCCATCTTGGAGCAAGGTCTTTCCTTTGGAACAGTTCTGATAGCAGTGGCCTTTGGGGGAGTAATGTCTCAGAATCAGCTGGTTGATCCGATTGTTCCTGGGTTGTAGTCTTAGGATTGTCAGTACATTTATCAGTATTTTCTGAGTTTGTTTCAGGTTTAGAATTGAGTGAAACAGTCTTTTGAATGTTTTGCAGTTTGTTATTGGCGACATGGTGAGCTGCCATTTTCTGAGTTGCTATGGCATCTCCTGAGGGACTTCAGGGCTTTTAACATTTCTGGTAGTAACATCAGGATTTGTTATATTTGAAGATAAAGTAACAAGTACCTGTTCCATTGTTGTGCATCAGTCCAGGTTTCTCTGGGTAAGCTGACTTGGGTCTTAATCGGGATCCTGAATCCTTTTGCCATCAGGAGTTTGTTTCCACTCTGCATTCAGCAGGGCCTTGTTCGGAGACCAGTCGTCCACTGTGGGAGGGAGGGTTGAGGCAGAAACAGTCTCAGTTGCAGCTGTAGCCTCTGTCTGAGGATGTGTGAAAGGTTTTCTGCTGACTTCATCAGCTAACTCATCGCTAGACATCAGTGAGTTCATAGTAATGATTCTATTTGCCAAAGTCACTGCAGTTCTTTTTACCCTCAATCCTTCCTTCCTTTTTTTATAGGACACTTCATCATCAGCCAACATCTGTAATAGTCTGGCTTTCTTTGCAGCCAATTCTTTATCCAAAATTTCCTCTTCTAGTGCATTTGTTGATTCGTTTAAAGGATTTGTCTCCTCAGTTTCCATGAAATCATTCAGTATCTCTGTCTCAGTAACACCTTTCGTTGGTTTGTCCTCTGTTACAACATTGGCTAGGGTGGAGGACCGCTTCCCAGCCTGCTGCAGCTCACAATGCTCTGCAGCCTCCAGGTCCACCATTCATTCAAACAGCAGCTCCCCCTACCCGAGAGTAGGGGGAATTTCCTTGGTGTCCTGGTCAACATTCCCATTCCCATAAAAACCAATACAATTGTCCAAGGCTGTGTGTGGGTGCTGATGTGCAAAATGGCTTCCACTACACATTTACAGTCACTTCACTATCAGTTTATCTTTGCTTGTAAAGTGCTATGAGACACAGTCTATATAAAACATACTATATAAATGCTAATATTTCTTATTCTCCAGCTTCTTTTCCTTCTCTTTCATCTTCTGTCTGTTTTAGAGTCCTGATCTGGATGTTTACATTTTAATTCCTTCCCCTTATCCAGCTCAAAGTGTCCTGCTGATCCCACTGGCAGTCTCAGTATTACTTGTGACTACTTGAGATGGAGGTGGGGGCAGATTTCATCCTATCCATTTGCTGTAGCATGACCTCAGCAGGGACAGAGAAATGGCAGTAACCATACCTGGATAGCTACATTGGGGATCAGACCGAGTTTTATTGGTGTACAGTGCCACATGGGTGCAAAATGGTAAGCAGCTGTTTGAAGCTGGAGGACTGGCTCTTTAAACTTACTGAATCACTTGTAGAAAATGTGGGGACACAACCAAGAACATTATTTTCTAATGTGCTGGGCTTTACTTGGGGGAGGCTGGCAGCTGAATGGTAAGAGTGGTGGAAGCATGAAGTAATATTGACTTTCGTTATATTTACCTATTGAATTAGGAGGGGACGGGGTAAAACAGCATAACAGAGAGACAGACATTAGTAACATAACGGCTGAAACCTGCCTACTATAGGGACAACCAGAGTCCAGTACCCCACCACCACTTCCATTTTTAAAAAGTTACAAATTTCTGTCTACCTAAATTGACTATTTCCTTACTTTGTCTCCATGAAAATGGGATTGTTTAATTTTCATATCTGAGCTTTAATGAGAATTAAGCAAACCAGCAGATGCCAAGTTGGACTCCCTCCCTTTGGGCTGTTCTAACAATGAACTACCTATAGCAGCTTCTTTTATACAGAGTGCATTGCCTAAACTGTCCTTATTTTAATAAAGTACCTCTATCTAGTTAATTTACAGGTGATAAGCCACCCAGTGGTGCTGAGGGTTGAGGCGCTGGATGTCACACCTTGCACCATGCCGTTGACCCAGGTTCGGGAGTGGACTCAGGTCGCTAGTGGGTCGGCAGGGGGCAGAAAGGCTTGAGCATCCTACAACAGCTCACCTTCTCTGGGGAGGGGACAGGACGATGCCTGCACACTTGCCTGACTCTGAGTAGAGGCTCGGAGTACTGCAAGCCCCTCGAGGGATGGCTGGCTGTAGTACAGCATGGACGTCAGTGCCTTGCGCCATGATGTCAGGGGAGTTGCATGCTGTATGGGGAGGGCAAAACCTAGAAAATTAGCCTGCCACCGCCGGGAAGATGGAGAACTGTGACATGCCCCCGATGTGCCTCTGCCCACCCGAAGAAACCCAGGACTGATGAAATGTAAGTTACGGGGTGTCAGACCCCTCCATTGTCCCCACCCAGGGGGTACAACTGCAGCCCCATGGGGATTTGGTGTCCGTTTGGGTAGGGTGGTAGACAGTGGGATGTCAAGTGTCTCCTCTGATGGGTCGGGGGGGTGGCAGGCTGGGAAAAGGATGCAAAAAAAAACAACATTTACAGGTGATTAAATGGGAGCATTTCAGTTGGAGTGCCAGACACCTCCCAATCATTTCATAAATTTTAAATAAAGCAAGCTCTACCCTTTTCTAATGCACAAAGTTCAAATCACATTTCTCATAAGGGGATATGGCTATATGGACACTCTGCTAGTAAGTTCAGATTCCCTGGTCCCAGTTATGCTCCAAACGACAAGTTCCACTGTATTTATAAAACATGACAGCTGAGGACTGAAAGATGGAAAACTGCAGTAGATGCAGTAAGCATAAAGGAAACAAGCATTTGTCAATGCCGAACGTTTGCTTGCTGGCATTGGCAGTGGTAGTGTAGAAGTTACAGAGCTGTGTAATAGGAATGGCAGTGAAGTATTGAACTGAAGCCAACCCCACCACCACCCTGCAGAGAGTGACAGGCATTGGGGTGTGCCTTTGGGTCATCAGGCATAACAGCCACGCTATTTCACCACACCCCACCCTGCAGACACTGACAAGTGTCACGGTGTGCCTTGGGGTCTTTGGCCCTTATGTGCACCCCATTCCATCAGGAAGTACGGTGAGATGGGTGCAGTATAGGAGAATGGGATGAACTTTGGGGCCGAAGAGTCCAAGGCATACCTCGATACCTCTCACTGGCTGCAGGGTGTGGAATGGTATGAGCATTACAGGCAAGAATCCCAAGTCACAACCCTGATGCCTGTCATTCTCTACAGGGCTGGACATTATGGTTGGAAACCCTAATACCTCAGGCATTCATTGGTATTTTCACTCCAAATTTTCAACATGGTTTTTTTGTAACCCCACCTCATGAACAGTGGCAATATCAGTTTGTTAGCCGAAAGCTGCTTATGCACAGCGGCTACGGCATTTAGCACCACAGGTGCAAAAAAATTCTGAACAGGATGTAAACAAGCATTTGTCAATGCCAAATGTTCGCTTGCAGGTATTTGCAGTGGTGTTTGGCATGTATGGTGCTTTACCCTAATGCCCTGTGCGATTACTGGTATTTGCACAATAAATTGTCAGCATGACCTTTTTGTTACCTCCATTGTGCACTACATAGGTAGAAACACGTTTGGGCAGGATGTGAAAAATGACAGCTGTACTGCTCATAAGGAAGTGTGGTAAAATGCCAATGTTGAAAATCTGGAGTGGAAATATTGAAAATTCGCAAACCTACGAACTTGCGTAGGAACTGCACAACGCATGCTCGTAAAACAGTTATTTGTAGGAATTTTTTCACCAAATTTTCAACATAGCCATTTTAAGATCTCTGCTCATGAACAGTGTCACTGTGATTTTCTTAATGTGTCCCATACACTGAGTTCACAGAACGACTGTGCCATTGTGCGCTACATGGGCGGAAACACATTTTGGGCAAGATGTGAAAAATCACAGCTGTACTGCTCATAAGGAGGTGTGGTAAAATGGCAATGTTGAAAATCTGGAGTGAAAATATTGAAAATTCGCAAACTTATGAGCGTGCGTAGGAACTGCGCAACGCACACTCATAAAACAGTCATTTTAAGGAATTTTTTCACCAAATTTTCAGCACAACTATTTTAAGACCTCTGCTCATGATCAGTGACACTGTGATTTTCTTAATGTGTCCCATACATTCAGTTTGCACACCGACTGCGCCATTGTGCACTACATGGGCAGAAACACATTTTGGGCAGGATGTGAAAAATGACAGCTGTACTGCTCATGAGGAGGTGTGGTAAAATGGCAGTGTTGAAAATCTGGAGTGAAAATATTGAAAATTCGCAAACATATGAGTGTGCGTAGGAACTGCGCAATGCACGGTCGTAAAACAGTCATTTTTAGGAATTTTTCACCAAATTTTCAACATAGCCATTTTAAGACCTCTGCTCATGAACAGTGTCATTGTGATTTTCTTAATGTGTTCCATACATTGATTTCGGACACCGACTGCGCCATTGTGTGCTACATGGGCGGAAACACGTTTTGGGTGAGATGTGAAAAATGACAGCTGTATAGCTCATAAGAAGGTATGATAAAATGGCAATGTTGAAAATCTGGAGTGAAAATATTGAAAATTTGAGAACTCACGAGCCTGCATAGGAACTGCACAACGCACGCTCATAAAACAGTCATTTTTTGGAATTTTTGCACCAAATTTTCAACATGGGGTTTTTGGGACCCCTTCTCATAAATGATGTCACTGTCATGGCATTATTCAAGGCCAAAGGGTGATTTTGTGCAGTGACTGCGCAGTACCTGCGACTTCCTTCGGGCCTGAATAACGCCATGACAGTGACATTATTCATGAGAAGGGGTCCCAAAAACCCCATGTTGAAAATTTGGTGCAAAATTCCAAAAAAGACTGAGATATGCAATAAAGTTGAAACCCCCCTATCTAGCCCATTATACAGCTTACCGCATTTCTCAGTTCATGGTCGCTTTTGAAGAGTGCAGACGTGTTTCTGGTCCACCAAAGATCGCTGCACCAGAGTCCGGAGGTAAGTATGGGGTGGGGGTGGGGAGGCTGGGGCACAATGGGTGGAGTGCGGGTTGTGGGGGCTGGGAGATGTGCAGTGGGACCTTTTTTATTTTACAGGTGTTAAAAAAAAAAAGCGATGTGGGACCGTTTGCCACACTGGGGTGGGCTCCCAGCATGGCACAAGATGACTGGGGTGGCGAGCCGACGGGGGATTGGACACCCCCGTCAGCAAAACAAAGGCAATGTTTGCCACGCTGGGATGGGCTCCCAACGTGGCAGCAGGATGGTTTGGGGTGCCCCGTGGTGCCGACGGGGATTGGGCACTCGCCGGCAAACAAAGTTTGCAGCACCAAAGCTATGGGGGCGGCATGACGACGCAGGGGGAAGCGCGTGATGCGAGGGGGACGTCTTGATGGCAGTGCTCAGTATGGCAGCGGTGCTTTCCTTTGAAGCAGAGGAACACCGCTGTCATACTGAGCTCCTGCACCCATTGGTGCAGGACCGCCACGCCTGCTCAAGGGAGCAGTGCATTGGATGGGAGAGGCACACCTCCACGTGTGCTACTCTCCCAAAACGTTCCTTGAGCATGTGCGCAAGCGAACGTAAAAATGACAGCTCTACTGTTCATGGGGAGGTGTAAAAAATGGCAATGTTGCAAATCTGCAGTAAAAATATTAAAAAGACTGGAGAAGTCATGAGCGTGCATAGAAACTGTGCAACACACACATGTAATGTAATTAGTTTGGGGATTTTTTTACAGCAGATTGTCAACACAGGCATTTTGGAACTTCCGATCATGAACAGTGTCACTGTGATTTTCTTTATCTGTTCCGAACAATGATTTCCCACAGCGACCACGCATCTCTGCGCTGAAAGTGTGAAAACACATTTCGGCCATGTTGTGAAAAATGACAGCTGTACTGTTCATAAGGAAGTGTGGAAAAATGCCACTGGTGAAAATCTAGACTGAAAATATTACAAAGTCATGAACTTACGAGGGTGCGTGGAAACTGCGCAATGCTCACTCGTAACACAGTCATTTTATGGACTTTTGTCACCAAATTTTCAACATAGCTATTTTAAGACCTCTGCTCATGAACAGTGTAACTGTGATTTTCTTAATCTGTCCCAAACATTGCTTTCACACACCAACTGCACCATTGTGCGCTACATGTGCGAAAACACATTTTGGGTGACATGTGAAAAATGGCAGCTGTACTGTTCATAAGGAAGTGAAATAGAATGGCAATGTTGAAAATCTGGAGTGAAAATATTAAAAATTCGCAAACTTACGAGCGTGCGTAGGAACTGCGCAATGCACGCTCGTAAAACAGTCATTTTTAGGAATTTTTTCACCAAATTTTCAACATAGCCATTTTAAGACGTCTGCTCATGAACAGTGTCACTGTGATTTTCTTAATGTGTCCCATACATTGATTTTTCACACCGACTGCACCATTGTGCGCTACATGGGCGGAAACATGTTTTGGGCAAGATGTGAAAAATGACAGCTGTACTGCTCATAAGGAAGTGTAATAAAATGGCAATGTTGAAAATCTGGAGTGAAAATATTGAAAATTCGCAAACTTATGAGTGTGCGTAGGAACTGCACAACGCACGCTCATAAAACAGTAATTTTTAGGATTTTTTCACCAAATTTTCAACATAGCCATTTTAAGACCTCTGCTCGTGAACAGTGTCACTGTGATTTTCTTAATGTGTCGCATACATTGATTTTGCACACCGACTGCACCATTGTGCACTACATGGGCGGAAACACATTTTGGGCAAGATGTGAAAAATGGCAGCTGTACTGCTCATAAGGAGGTGTGGTAAAATGGCAATGTTGAAAATCTGAAGTGAAAATATTATAAATTCACGAACTTACGAGTGTGCGTAGGAACTGCACAATGCACGCTCGTAAAACAGTCATTTTAAGACCTCTGCTCATGAACAGTGTCACTGTGATTTTCTTAATTTATCCCGTACACTGATTTCGCACACTGACTGCGCCATTGTGCGCTACATGGGCGGAAACACATTTTGGGTGAGATGTGAAAAATGACAGCTGTACTATTCATAAGAAGGTGTGGTAAAATTGCAATGTTGAAAATCTGTAGTGAAAATATTGAAAATTCGCGAACTTACAAGCCTGCGTAGGAACTGCGCAATGCACGCTCGTAAAACAGGCATTTTTTGGAATTTTTCCACCAAATTTTCAAAATAGGCTTCTTGAGAGCCCACATTATGAACACTGGCAGTGTTGTTTCATTAATCATTCCGGAAAGGTGATTTTGTGCAGTGGCTGCGAAATCACCCTTAGGGCCCGAGTAACGCCATGACAGTGACAGCATTCATGAGAAGGGGTCCCAAAAACCCCATGTTGAAAATTTGGTGCAAAATTCCAAAAAATGCCTGAGATATGCAGTAAAGTTGAAAAAACCCTATCTATCCCATTATACAGCTTACCGGCATTTCCTCAGTTCGCAGTCGGCTTTGAAGAGTGCTGACGTGTTCCCGGTCCACCGAAGATCGTCGCGCCGAGGTCCAGAGGTAAGTATGGGGTGAAGGGGTGTGGGGAGGCAGGGTGCACAGTAGGTGGGTGCGGGTTTTGGGAGGGGGCAGGGAGAAGCGCCAGGACAGTTTTTATTTCCAGGTTTGTTTTTTTTAAATGACGACGTTGACATTTGCCATGCTGGGGGCTCCAGCATGGCATAAGGATGGCTGGTTGGGGTGTGGAGCCGAGGGATTGGGCATCCCTGCTATTATAGCATCAGTTGCTATACTGGGTGGGCTCCAGCATGGCACCCTGTACTCGGGGAGGACAGTGAGCCGATGGGGGATTGGGCACCCCATCAGCTATACGATGAGTTGCCATGCTGGAGTGGGCACCCAGCATGGCATGTGGAAGGCTTTGGGGGGGCGCAGCACAGCCGACAGGGGATTGAGCACCCCTGGCTGTACAGTGTGTGTGTGGGGGCCGCATGCAGTATGCCTGCCTGTGTGTGTGTGTGTGTGTGTGTGTGTGTGTGTGTGTGTGTGGGGGAGCACACATGAGCAGGCGATATCTTATCGCTGCTCACTGAAGCGTAGCTCCCCCTTTTGACCGTACTCCACTGCATTTTGGAGCTGTCATAGACAGCTCCAGCATGCATTGGAGGACTGGGGCCACGCCTGGCAACACACTGACTGAATTGGAAGAGGGTGTGACACACCTCCCAAAACTCGGATGATGGCACTATGTTTCTTGCACATGCGTGCAAGCAAACATAAAAATGATACTGAATGCCGGGTGATTATTATAATAACTGGTGACCCTCTATAATGACTGGATATGCAGACCTGATAAAATTCTGTAATAACCCTCTGAATTCCATAATAACACGACAGCAGGCTATTATGACATTTTTCTCCTCATGTTGTCACTTCACCGAAGGTCGAAAGGAAGCACACTGTATTTGTGTGAGTACAGTAGCTGCCCAGAGACATGCTCACTCACTCGCACAAATATATCTTACAGTTTATCTCTATGTTGAAACCTTGCACCAGTTATTATAAAAAAGAATGCCTGTGCAAAGTCTGTTTTATGAGGATTTTTTACACACTCTTGGTGTGTGATAATCTCATAAACCCCTCTAGCTTCACTATCGGGGTTTGTGAATTGTCATAGTACTCAGGTGTGTGAAATGTCCTCACAACACACACCTGCACAGGCATTATTCTCTATCCAATGGTACAAAATATTTTAAAATATAAAAGTAGAAATAAAAGGGAAACACTAAACTGGGTGGCAAATTGGGAAGCCAAAGGTGCTGAGGGTGGCCTGCAGTACCAAAGGACCCCCACAAAAAAACAGATGCTGCCCGTCATGGGGCCAGTCTGCCCTCTGTTTGCAGTAAGTTTCAAATAAGCATTATTATTTTTGCAGGGTGACTGCTGAAAGTGATGAAGTGTTTTCTCATTCATACAGCACTGATGATAACTACAGACTGTGGAAATGAAGCTCAGATGTGGTAAGCTACAAAATGGGAAGAATAATTCCTGGGCTCTGAATGGTCAGTGTTGAACTTCAACAATGTTGTTATCTCAGCACAACATTACACTTATTAAAAAAGCAACTAAAAATTTATTTTGAACATGTATTTTTTCAATAGCATTTTATAATGTGATAATGCACTCCAGGCATGTGTAGTGGAAATAGCATCACTCCTTGCACATTTGATGCCCTCAGCCTATGGCCTCATGCCTAACCACATCAGGCAGAACTTTATCCCAGCATGACACACACAGTGTCATGCATTATTGCATCAATATATTGCTTCAGGATGGTTATGTGGGCTTTTGGTTTGACATACTAATTGACTGAGTGCATTTATTAACCAGTAAGGCACTTCAGGCTGTGCTGTATTGTGGGATAATGGAAAGCCTCAGAAGTGAGACCTGAGGCAACACCAAATTCATTATGCACCAGATAAGTGCCATTATCCCACAAGTATGCACATACTGGAGTGCTTTTTTTTTCAGGTCTATTTTTGCCCTCTGCTGTTCTCTGCAGGGTGTTCTCCTTGTTCAGGGCACTTTGACTCCACATACCCGCCCCCCACCTGGTATCCCCCTGAACACCCAATCGGGGATGCCTGTGACCAAGAGCCACCTAGAAACCTGTCCAAGATTTACCACCGGTGGTCATTCAGGAAGAGGAGGTTATGGGTGCTCAAGAATCATGCTATGAGGTACAAGAACTACAGATAATTTTTTTTTTACTTGCTTAATGTGGAAACCTCTGGTGGCTCATACATGCAATGTTGTCAGCACATGTTGAGCATGTTGTCACTCCCGATGTGTAGATTTCTACTGCGTCCACCAGTCCCAGTTAACATGCTTGTCCCAAGTGCACCTGCCCTGAACCTCTCCTAGGAGTCAGAGTATTGCAGGGCACCAAATTCCTGTCTCCTCAGAGGAAGAGAGCAGTCTATCGACACTCATCCTCTTCCTTCTCCTCCTCCAGGCCAGCCCTCCAATGAACTAAAGTTCACTCCTGAACCCAGTCATTGGAGTCACAAGTGGTACATTTACCTCTGTGGCAGCAGGCCAGAATACACACTGGAGTGCTTGATTGCAATCATAAAATGGTTCTTCCAGTTTTTATTTTAAGAGGTTCAGAAACTTAAGTATTTCTGTAAAAACAAACAATTCAGTGCACCCATATGGTACGTTTCACAAACATAATACTTTTCCTGCCTTAGTTATTTTATCTCTAATAGGAGTGAGGATCTCTTGGTATTCACATCAGAGACCTGCTGTGAAGTTGCCCAGCTACCAGACGTCAAGATAAACCACCCATCAGCTGGATCCCATTCCAGACTGCAACTTCTGAATTGCAGAAGCAGCAATACAGCTCAGCTGCACTATGGAGTGTGCGTGCCACAGCAGAAAGTCATAAAATAGCAAAGTAGCCGCACTCCTCAGCAGGATTAGCTCAATGCTTTATTTCAAATTTGTAAAACATACCACCATAGAGAAGGAAATAAGCAAATCACAAGGCCCCGACTGGTTTTGTACGTAGTATGTCCTCAGGGATTTTTAAAATGTCTTAAAGTGACAGTACTTATTGAGTGCCATAAGGGTATAAAGTGCTTAAGTGCTCAACAATGCAAAATCAAAGTGCAAGGTGCTAGTGGTATCATTTCTTTTTTTTTTTAATTTAACATACTTTATTTCTTTATCAGTTGTACATATTAAGTAACAGGCATGTAATATTGATTGACAATGAGCAGAACATGGTCTGTGAGCCTTTCGGTTACAATGGTTCAAATATAATAATTATTACTACCACACCTCCAACTATTTTTATTTTACTTTCTCCCCACCCTCCTCCCCCCTTGCACCTCAATATTCAGGTTATGAGCAAATATTTCAATTTTTTGTCTAAACACAGGATCAATATAGTTTGTTAGATTAAGGAGCTTACTGTATTCCAGAAAAAAATAACATGCAGATCAGAAATTAGAATAAATATTTAGATACATTCTTTCATAGTAAGGGAAATGGGATTCATAATAATTAGCCATTCATGTTTCAAAACTTAATGTTGGATTATTGATGTCAAAGTGTATCATTTTCCCCATTTTTTATCAAATAGTAGTGGGGAATGTCTGATGCTTGCAATCATTTTCTCTATTCTTATATTAAATAGGAGCTCGTTTAACCATTTCGAATAAGAAATAAGATGAGAATCCTTCCAATGCTTTAATGCAAGTCTTTTTACTGAAAGATAAATTAGTGACATAGCATATCTTCTTTCTTGGATCAGAATTGAGGAGTAATCTCCCAGTATACATATTTCTGGGGTAAAGAGGTTTTCCAAACCAAGTAGAGGGTCAATTTTGTTTCTAATTGTTTGCCAAGAGGTGTTATTGAAGGACAGTCCCATAGAACATGAAAGATAGTGCCTTATTTGTACCACACCGAGTACAATTTGAGTCTATCGATTTACCCATGGCTGCCAGCTTTGTTGGGGTATAATAAAGGTTCTGCAATATATAAAATTGCATGAGACGAAGTTTATCATTAGATGTATAGGAATAGACTGCTTGCCATATTCTGTCCCAGTTTAGCTCTAAGTTTGGAAACTGAGCCTCCTATTATGCAGATGCACCCAAGATATCCTTATAAATTGATGGATATACGTAGTATTGCTGTTATTTTTGAGATAGCATGTGGGCTCCAGTCCAAGGTGTTGAACATGTTTAGTAGCTCTGTTTGGTTTATATTCCAAATACCTGTTCCAAACTTACTAATCAACAAGTGTCTGATTTGATAGCCTTTAAATACTTGGATAGAGGGGAGGTTTAAGGAAAGCAATAATGCAGAGGTGGATTTAATTTTACCAGAGTCTAATAGGTCCATTACCTTAATTTCCTTGCCAGGGGAGTCTTTCTTAGGTTCTAGATATTTGCCATCTAGCATAAAGTTTGGATTTAAGTATAAAGGTCAGGATATATCTTTTACATTATTATATTTAAGGGCTTTACACAGTTGGGTATGAACTTTCAGCGACATGTGAAGTAGATCATTTTTCAGGATGATCTGGCCCATTTTAGGGGTAATATATAGTAGGCTAGTTGGGAAAATACCAGTTTGCTTGATATCTTGCCGTGCAATTTGCAACCATAATGGTATATAGTGCTGAGCTGCCCTATTATGGTTTTGGGGAAACCATTAGAGGTATTTTACCATATGACTGGCTAAATAGTAATGGAAAAAAATTGGAATTTTAAGTCCTCCTCTCTATTTAGTTGCACCTAGTTTGGTGTATGATCTTCTTGGTGGTTTAGATTTCCATAAGAATTTGGAAATAATTTGTTGTATTTTTTGGAACCATGACTGTGGAAGGTAGAAATCAAGCATGTTCATGTGATAGAATATTCTGGGAAGCACATTAATTTTGATTATGTTAATTCGTCCGTGTAGAGAGAAATATATGGGAGTCCATCTGTCTAAATCGTGTTGTATAATTCCTAATAAAGCATCCAGGTTCCATTTTTAGATTTGTAACAAATTTGGTGTAATAGTTAAGCCTAAATAATAAGGGTAGTAGCCCAGTTTAATTGTAGGCCGATCATCTGCGACTTGTGGGTATGGGCGTTTAATGGGCATTATTGTAGATTTTTCTATATTCAGTTTGTAGTTAGATAAAGTTCTATATGATTCTATTATTGAAATTGCTGCTTGAAGGAAAGTCAAGGGATCAGTAACATGTAACTTTTTTTTTGAAATTCAACATCTTTATTGATTTTATATCATACAGAAACACTAACAAACATATTCACTTCTGTAATAACTAGATTAGACTAGAAACCACTCTATCGTCGGATAAATTATCTGAATTATAAAAAACCCTTTAAATCAGTCCCCAGAACCCCTTCCACTACCCTCCCCCTCCATTAATCCACCCCCCTGCCCTGGAGTGTGCCAACCAAACCCAGCATTACAGGAAAATAATAGGAAACAATGAGTAAATTAATTATAGTATACCAATAAAATACAAAGGTGCATACAGAGACATACAGAAGACGAGTGTTAATGCAAGTATAAAGCATATAGTTTACCCCATTTTTTATTGAATGAGTCCATGTTGTTACAAGAGCTAGCAACCAGTCTTTCAGTATTGAAACAAACTGATAGATCCTTCAACCATTCGGCGTGTGTTATGGCCAGTTGATCTATCCAGTGCTTAAGTACCAATTTCTTAACCACTATTGAAATTAATGCCATATGGAATTTACGCCCTTGGATCTCAATGCTGGAAAACATTCCTAAGATACATATCTCTATAGTAAACAGCTCATCCAAATCTAGTAATGGATCTAGTTTGGATTGAATTGTGTGCCATAGAGGGGCTACCTTTCCACAGTACCAAAATATATGTATCAGGTTTCCTTTAGATTTACCACACCTAGTACATGTGGAAACAGGAAGCTTGCCCAATTTAGCCAATTTAACTGGTGTATAATACATGTTATTTAAGATATGATATTGAGTGAGTCTGAGCCTATCTTGGGTATGGTATATGTGCAGGTCCTTACAAAGTTGGCACCAAGTAGGGGTATTATCCGGCAGAAGAGAACGCCATACTTTGGATCCTGGAATGGCATTAGGGAATTTAAGGCCCAGTAGATAGGAGTAGATCATAGAGACCCCATGGGGTTTATTTGCATAATCCTGTATTTTTTAAAAAAAAGGCCTAACCTGAGACTCCCTAAAAGCAGTACCAAAACTAAAGTTAATGAGATGCCTCAACTGGAAGATTTTAAAAATAAACTTCTGAGATACCTTAAGTCTGACCATAATTTCGGGAGAAGAAAGAAGAGAGTCTTGAGAATAAAGATTTTCTATCAGGACTCCTTGTAACTGAGGAAGCCATTCTGGAGAGATCAGTGATCCACCTATTTTAATATTAGGATTTAAGATAAGGGGTTGCGCCGTGTCCCTCTTAGGGGAGATTTTGAAAAAATTCCAGCATTGGGCTAGGACTTTAAGCGAGGTACCAATAACCGAGTTTTGTATTGGAACCGGTAGTGACGAGTTGGGAAGGAAGAAGATAGCAGACGAATTATGGTTATGCGAATCTAATATCCATCTTTCAAGCTGAAGCCATATAGGAGGATGGTCATTGTCCCTGACCAAAAACCATATCCCCAGTTTGGACAGGTGACTGGCACAGTAATACAAAACAACATTGGGGAGACAGAGTCCTCCCAACTCTTTGGGAAGACTAAGCTTAAGAAAGGAATGTCTGGGAAGTTTGCCTTGCCAAATAAATTTGGAAAGGACGGAGTGAAAATGCTGGAAGTAGGATAGAGGGAGCCACAGATTCAGTAAGTTTAAAGGATAGAAAAGGCGGGGCAGAACATTCATCTTGATGATGCTAATCCGACCCCATAAAGAGAGGGGAAGTTTTGCCCATCTTTGGAGATCCTGTTGAATATTTACCACTAAATCATCAAGGTTAAGTTTCTTGAACAACACAGGATCCTTAGTAAGATGTATTCCTCGATATTTAATTGAATGTGGGGACCATTTCATCCCAAATTGTGTGAAATTGGCTTTGTAGGTGAGGGCATTTAAGGGAAATATTACTGTTTTTGATAGGTTCAACTTGTAGTTGGACAGAAGGCCGAACTGTGTAATAATTTGTAAGACATGAGCTAAAGATGTATCGGGATGTGCCAGATGAAGAAGAATGTTGTCAGCGTACACTGAGAGAGTCAATGACTGCTGAAGCACTGAACAACCCTGAACATGGGGAGAGCATTTGATACTGAGAAGGAGAGGTTCCAAGTATAGATTAAATAGAAAGGGAGATAAGAGGCAACCTTTCCTGGTGCCTGTGAACAAAAATAAATGAGAAGAGAAGACCCCATTGCAATAAATTTTTGCAGAAGGAGATTTATATACCATCTGAATCCATGAATGAAGGAGGCGGGAAAACCCATTTTCGTAAGTGTTGCCCATAGAAAGTCCCAGTTGACTCTGTCGAAGGCCTTTTCGGCATCTAATGAAATTAGAGCCATGGGAATCTGAGAGGTTTGGGCTATGTGAAAAATATGTGAGAGAGTTCTGAGATGGTCAGGCAAAGAGTGGCCTTGCACAAAACCAACTTGTTCAGGGCTCAGCAAGTGGGACCAGATCTTTTTAATCCTAATATATAAAATTTGTGTTAATATTTTAATATCACAATTTAAAAGGGAAATTGGTTGGTAACTGGCAGGTTCCTTATGTGGTTTATCCGGTTTAAGAAGTAAAACTATCGTGGCTTCTAGCAATGTGGGATCCAAAGTATCAATAGCGAACATATATTCATATAGATTTAGAAGGAGGGGGGCTAGTTTTTTGCAAAAGATTTTATAGAAATTGGAAGGAAAGCCATCAGGACCAGGTGACTTGTCTAGTGCTAACCCCTTAATTGCCTCTTCCACCTCCAACAATGTGATAGGGGAGGACAGAGCAGAACTGTGGCGGGCTTGTAGACAGGGAAGATTAAGGCCCTCCAAATAGCTTTCGATACTTGAGAGAGGTGCCAGAGAGGAACATTTGCTATAAAGTGTACTATAAAAGGTTTCAAAAACCTGAGTGATATCCCGCGGTGAGGTTTTGATAGTGCCATCCAACGCTTGCAAGGCTGGGATTAGCCTCGAGCTTTCCATTTTCTGTAAGCGAAGGGCCAACATTCTACCAGCTTTTTCCCCCTGATCAATGTATCTAGATTTGGTTTTTAAAATGGCATACTCTGCTTTTTCCTTTAATAAGTCTGCATATTCGTTCCTTAATGCTAACAGGGTTTCCAGGGAGTTTGGAGGAGAGGCTGAAGATAGAGAACTTTCTGCTTCTCTTATTTGAGCTAACAGAGAAATTGCCCTTGCTTCTCTTTGTCTTTTCCTCTTGGAGGCTAATTTAATAAATTCCCCTCGAAGATAACATTTAAGGGAGCACTATATTAAATCCTCCCTTGGCATGCAACCTTTATTAATATCCGTGAAAGTGGAAATTAGCATTTTAATATGGGAAACTGTTTGTTCTTCTTTAAGAAGTTGTGTGTTTAATCTCCAAGTAGTGTCCCTTTGGAGGTTCAGATCAGGTGAGATCCTCAGCCATATGGCCGAGTGGTCTGATAAGACAATCAGTTCAATTCCTGTCTGGCAAAGACCAGATAGAAGAGAGATACTGATTAGAATATAATCTATTCTAGACCAAGATCGGTGGACATGAGAATAGAAAGAGAACACCCGGTGCAAAGGATTGAGAAGACGCCAGGGATCACACAATCTCAGAAGCTCCATGAAATCTGCTGAGGCCTTTTGTGATGGGGATAAAGGTTTTAGTGGCAGGTATGTTCTGTCTAGGTCTTGAGATGGTGGGATGTTCCAATCACCTCCCAAAATTAACTGAGAGGGCAAAAGTCCACCTATCCTATCAGCCAAGCCCATAAGGAATTCTGCATCTCCTCCTACTGGTCCATAGATGGAACCTAATACTACCATGTTGTTGCTAAGAGAACCTTTAACTAATATAAACCTACCCTCTGGGTCTATTAGACTCTCTTCTGCCAGGAACGATACATGTTTCTTTATCAAAATAGCCATTCCCCTGCTTGATGCTGACCCACTTGCAGCAAACACTTGGGAAAAGCCTTGTCTGCGTAGCCAGTTTGATTCAGTGACTAGTAAATGGGTTTCTTGAAGCAAAAGAATATCTGCATTTAGTAAAGTGCAGTTTTTAAAAACCTGATATCTCTTCGTTATGTCTCTAACACCTCTGACATTCCATGTGGCAATTTTAAGTGGTGTGGTAATCATTATTAACAGTTAAAAGGAAAAAGCAGTTGTATACAGCTACTTGCAAAAAACATTCTGAAAGGCACACTCCAAACCCACCCCCCTCCCATCTCCTCCCCTGAAAAAATAATCCAGTAATACCACACATAATAAACTGTAACAAACTGTCCCCCACTGCAATAGACAATACCCTGAGAAGAAGTATCTGTCTCGTAATGCCCACCTCCCCAACTCCCCCCAAAGAACTAACACAACTATATACAAAAGGACCTCAGGTATAGCTAAACAATAGCCCGAGAAGCCATGCAAGAGTTCTTGGGATCCAAGGCCTCCTGGCAATATTTCGTTTAACCATTAACTGGAAACAACACATCCTGTCATGGGAGAGGAATCCACCTTGCAGTTTGGAAGGGTATTTAGCCAAACACCCAATGTGCACGCACAGTACCAGATTCCCCCGAAATATGCCATACCCCCCATTTACTAGCACACCATGCAGTTTTCCCAGAGCTTGCCCAAATCCAGAGCCTCCCCCCTCCCTCCACTACCACCAGTCTGATCGCCACTCGTGAGCACTACCTGAAATAGCAATGTCTTCCAATTAAATATACCCAGGATATTGAAGCCTTAAATCCCCTTGGAGTCGAAAGGAAAAAAAAAAGAAGGGATAACCCCTTCTCCTAATTGAAACAACTGTGGCAATACATTCTCCCGAATTTTACCTCCTAGCCCTATCTTATCCCGTGAGAGGTATTGATCTCCCACTTGGACACAAGTACTCTGTTTCAAATAGTTTACCATGGTAAATTATAGGTGACTTACCGCACTAAAGCATGTTGATTCGAATCGGGGCTAGACAAAGCCCATATCGAGAACGAACCCGGGAGTAATCCTTGATTCTAGGGCAGCACTTTCCCCAAGGAAGACAAGAAAAAGGAAAAAAAAAGAGACTTCCCCCCCAATACCGTCCGCATCACGCATCACATATCACCAACAAGTCAGATGGACCAGGCCCCGAAACAACACAGAAATGATAGGGGAACCATAATTGTGATGGGACCAAAACAGGTCCGTACCATAAGCTGCTGCCCAAAAACCTGTATCAACCATAAGGTTCCTACCCCACCCCCGCTCAAGAGTGAATGCACAACCCCAAGAGGGGAAAGATGGGCCTACCACTCGTCAGCAAGGCCTACACCACCCCATCTTCCCATCGACGAGAAACCCAGCAGGTAACTAACCACAATTACAATAACTAACTTTAGGAACAATTAGAAAGTTTGCATTATTGAGACTCTGTTTAGACCCTGTGAAGTCAGCCTGCCTTGAAAAGATTTGGAAGTCTGAAAGTAAGGTCATTTGCAGCCTGTTCAGGAGATTTGTAGGAGTGCCAGGTGCCTTCAATTGCCACTTGTAATCTGGCCGGATATAACATCTTGAAGTGGATACCAGCGGCTATCAACTTGCTTATGGTCGGGTGGAATGCTGCACGCTTCTGTCTGGTCTCAAAGGGGAGATCCTGTGTAATTCTTATTTTGGAGGAACCCCAGGTTACTGATTGCAGATCCTTAGTTTTGGTGATGACATGTTGCTTCTCCACGAAACTAAGAAATTTTATAATGATAGGTCTGGGAGGAGATCCTGATTGAGACTTCGGTCTAAGGAAGCGATGAGCTCTTTCTATGTGGTATTAGGGGTTCAATGGAGAGGGTCCCACAACCTTATGTAGAAACTTCTGCATGAATACAATGATGCCGGCACCCTCTTCCACTTCGGGTAGCTCGATGATCAGGAGATTATTTCTCCTGCTTCTCCCCTCCAAGTCTTCTGTTTTGAGCTGAAGTTTGCTAACCTGTTGTTGGAGCTGAACGATCTCAGGGTTGATTCTATCTTTCCACTTCTCCTGGGATGAGACTCTGGCCTCTGAGTCAGCCATCCTCATCTTAAGGCTGGTGAGATCCCCTTTAATAGACTTTAACTCTGTGGCAATGTCATCCAAGGTTTCTCGGAATGGTAACAGCTCCTGAAGAAATCTCTCTTCAGTCAGAGGAGTTGCTGGAGGGTTAGGATTATTCGTTTTAATCGAACTCCCCGTTCCTTGACTTCTTGACTTTTTGGAAGTTTTTTCTGGCCTGATCGGCGGAGTATGCCTAATCGCGGCCTGCCTCATCTCGGCATCCTTCGCCATTAGAAAACTTTGTGATGAGGAACTCTAATTACATGAGTACTGGAGGCAGGAAAGCAGTAACTTTAAATAGCACTTAAAATCCACCTTTAGCTTTTCACGAAATCAGTATAAGGGGCTTTGCAAAGGAAGGCAGGTTGGAGCTCCAGACAAGTGCTGCTACAAGGTAGACTGCATCACGTGATCCCCCAGTAACATGTAACTTGATATCATCAGCATACGCCAATAGGCGAAGGTCCCATTTGCCTATCTGAATGCCTTTAATTAAAGGGGAACATTTTAGGTGGCATAAAAGTGGTTCAAGGCATAAATCAAAAAGTAGTGATGAAAGAGGACATCCCTGGTGTGTTCCAGAATGTAAGGGCATTAGGTCTGAGAAAACTCCATTGCAATAAACCTTAGCTGTAGGGGAAGTATAAAGTGTTTGTATCCATCTGATGAATTTTTGGGGAAATCCAAATTTCTTTAAATCTTCTAATAAAAATGTCCAATTGACTCTATCGAATGCTTTCTCTGCATCTAGGGACACCGTAGCCATAGGATAGGGTGCCAACTGGGACACAGAAGATATGGAACAATTTTCTAAGGTGGTCAGCGGAAGATCTTCCTGCAACAAAACCCACTTGTTCAGGGCCAAGTAATAGTGTCCAAACTCTTGTTACCTGAGTAGCCAATATTTTGGCAAAAAATTTGATATCATAATTCATGAGGGAAATTGGAAGGTAGTTGGTAACAAGTTGTGGGGATATATTCAGTTTAGGGAGTACTATGATTAGGGCTTCCAAAAGAGATGAGTCAGTCAGTCCAAATTCACATAGGTAGTTGAACTTTTGTAATAACAGGGGTGAAGTGGTATCATTTCTGAACAACCTACACACTTTCTCATACTAATTGCTAAACCTAAATCAGTGTAGATGGATTAAAATAGCAGCAGGAATGATATTAACATTTAAGTAGTTTGCAATTTCTAAAACAGCCATAGTTTTCACAGTATTTTAAAATGCATTTTCTTACTGTTACTATACCCAAAATGGGATTCATTCTCTAAGGCAGATACTGGAGGTAAGACAAGGCAATCCCATCCAGTCCTAAAAGAGAAAAGAAACATAATAATGTATAACTTTAGTGTATTATGCTGTTAGAATAACTACAACATTTATATCATATATTACTTTTAACATTTTAATAATGCAGCAAGACACACAAAGGGTTTCAACAAGCCAACACAGGAGGCCTTCACCAATACTGAAATAATATATCTACATCACTGTGTGATGGGAACAGTATATCCCCTCATTTTTGATACATGGCAACAATTCAATCTTGTCATTGAGTCCTGGGGGTGTTAGTGCTCCTAACATAAAAATGCAATAGGATTCATGCTGGGACAGTTTGTCCTCCAAATTACCCCCCCCCGGCCAAATTTGACTCCTTCGAGTCCGCAGAACATAAAGGTGTGTGCCATATTTGTTTACCTGATGATTCTGTAGTGTATTGCAAGGGCACTGCGAGTGCTATTGTTTTCAGTGGACCTCTGGTGCTCACCTAATCTAAGTTTCAGGGCTCTTTTGTTTTTTCCTACATAAAATGGGACACATTGGCCAGTGGCTAAGTAGAGTACATACTCTGATACACAGTTGATGAACTCTCTAATTTCAAAGTTCTTATTACTATTGCAACTGGTGAAAATTCTACATTTTAGGAGTGAACTACAAAATGTACGGTTCCCAGAGGGGTGTGTCCCTGAAGGTAATGCTGCTCTCACACCTCCTTTGTCTTAACACTTGGCAAACATTAGGTTGGTAGCTATGTACCAATTTATATGACCCCAATGAGAGAGGTATGTGCCCTTGAGTGAAAACAGAGAACAGGATGAATGCAGGGGACTGCAATGAGAGTGGAGAGGGCAGAAAAGTGCTGGCAGGCATGGAATAGGAGGATCAGTCTGGCCAGGTTGTATTTGGGATAGGGCACTTATACCACATTCCCATAATCACATGCAGGAGGATTATTTTCATAACAGTCTCCCCATGGACAGGGAGGGGGATGTAGGCTTTGCTGCTGTAAACCACTCCAAGCTTTGCCAGAAGTTTAATCCTTCCAAATGATGCTGATGTGCTGGAGAAGTGAAAATGATGGTCCAATCTTGTCAAATGGGTTGGAAAGTTCCTGCTTCGCAATTGGCTAAATACATTCTAGGACCCATATGTTAATTCCCCAGAAATGCCCAGGTTGACACAGGTTCAGGCAATGTGATTTGAAATTTGGGTTAGTCACGTACAAAACTCATGAGCCACTTCACTCATCCCTACTTGCCCTGCCACTTTTATTCACTGAAAACCTTCAATAAAGCCCTAAAAAGCAGAACACCTTTAATAAAAAAAAATCTAAACAAATAATTAAAACATCATGTCTTCTCACAATCCAGTCTTTTTTTTTGTTAATTTTACAATGTTGGGCTAGGAAAGGCACACTAAGCTGAAGCTTGTTTCCAGGTGCTTTCTGGGAGCACAGGGGTGTTAAGTGACTTGCTCATGGTCACACAGTATGCAACTGGTGGCTGTGGGATTCATACCCTGTTCTCCAGGTTTGCAGATCAGTGCTCTTGATCAATATGCTATACTGCCTCCCCTAATCATTATACACTTAAAACCATACCTCTCAGCTTCCCCCGATTTTGAGGGACATCCCGCATTTTACCCCTCAAAATTGCTTTGTTCCTCATCTGTCCCTCATGGAAAAGGTGCTGCCCACACAGAAAATGTGCTGTAAATTTAGAGTTTAAACCAAAAATTCATAATATTCTAAGATGCTAAATACCAAAAGACTTGATACAACAAACACAGTGGTTTCCTCTGTGCTCTGAATTTGTATATCCATGTTTGAAGATGTGCCCCTCATTATGCAGGTCAGGGTTCCTCATTGTCCTTGGTTTTGAGTGTCTGTGTCCCTCATTTCAGTGACAAAGGGTTGAGAGGTATGCATAAAACATTTAAAAAAAGGACTCTTCACAGTTTTAATTTCTGTTGTTTCTTTGGTAGCCATGAGCAATTTATCTTCTATCCTCATCAGCATGCCACAGCAATCTCTGCTGCTTACCCTGCCACAGATAAAATACCTTGGCTCCATATAAGGCCTTCTGGTGTGTGTGTGTGTGTGTGTGTGTGTGTGTGTGTGTGTGTGTGTGTGAGGGGGAGAACATTCTGCCAGAGGAATTATGCAGAAGTTAGAATTCATGTATTCCACAATAAAAAAACTTTCCATCTATTGAACGTGAATAAAGATAGGTGACTGACACATGGGGAGGGATTACTTTTTACCAGCTTCTTTTAGCAAAAGGAAATGCCTGTTTAAAAAATGTCATTTATTTGCTGTTTAAAATGTGTCTTAGTTTATCCATTGGTGTAATAACACGTCAGGCTGTTAGTTATCAGGGGGTTAATGTACTTCCAGATGCTAATGGCACTTGGAAATCATTAAACTCATGGGCATGCATTAACTCCAACAACCAGTGGCTTTTCATGTGTTATTACACACTTTTTCTTCAACTTCAAATTTGCTAACAGGACTCACGCTACAGTGATAAATGAAAACTTTTGGGCTACAAAATGGCTCAGTGGTAGTGCTATGTGCTTTCACACAGATGACCCAGGTTCAGGAGAGAATCTGGGTATGCATGGGTAGGGTGGCCAGGCTAGAGAGTGCTCCCGATGAGTGCGTGAGCCAGCTGGGGAGGGAGACAGCCCAGATCCAGCACAGTAACAGCCCTTTGTGGTGAGCTGGGGAGCTTGCTTCCTCAAGAGGGGTGGCACATGCCCCATGTGCACTACTAGATCCAAGGCTGCCAGAGGCTACGCTGGATGTCTGGGGTGGAGGGTGGGACTAAAAGAGAAAAACAAGGGAAAAAATCATTTGCACAGCCACTGTGAGTGACAGCCCTCATGGTCCTCAGGTCCTGCACCATGCAGGTCCATGTCTGCTTGACGACGGAGGGAGTGGTGATTTGACTAGAGACCGGCAGGTGGGTCTGATGGCAGGAGTACATGGTGGTTGAGGCCAAACAGCTATATAAAAAAAATGAAAACATTTTTCTACCCGTCCCACTCTTAGGCATTCCTGATCTGATCCATAGAATGGTATCCCACAAATACATCATTTAAGGTGGAAAATAGCATTCTGGGTTTGAACGTGCCAGATCCTAGAAGAGTTTGGTTTTGTCTAGGATCTGGACATGGCCTGTCCCAAAGGACTTCCATATGAAATTAATGTGCATGCAAAGAAACAAGAGGAAATTAGAAAAATACTCCCAAATGGAAACATTCTGATTAACTAGTGTAAATATTTATTTGTATACCTTGCTATAAAAAAAATTATTTAAAACATACTCGAATAAAATGATGATTACTCTGCAATTACAGACATTAAATTTAATGAATTATTCATATCCAGATATCCTCAGGTTAGAATCAAATGTCTGTTCAACAAATGAGCACAAAAGTAAACAAGGATGCCTCATCAGAATCCTTAAAATGCTGATGAAGTCTGTGTGTGTGTGTGTGTGTGTGTGTGTGTGTGTGTGTGTGTGTGTGTGTGTGCGCGCGTGGGGGAGGGGAAGCAGTGGTGGTTAATTTTACAAACATTAAACAGCTAGTGTACTGCCTGAAATTAATATTACCTTTCAAAAGCAGTGAACTAGTACTCCTTATATTTGAATTATTAAAGGAATAATGCCTGACAGGGTGGGTGTTATGCTGGGATAATATCCCACCTCGGTGGTTGGGCCTGAGGCCACTGGCCGAGGGCATCCAACACCCGAGGAGGGATGTTATCCCAGCATAACACCCACCCTGGAGGGTATTATCCCTATTATGCAATGACTTGTTGTTTTGTAATTAAAACAAATATTTTAAAGAGAGTTTTTGTTAGTATTTAAAAATATTTTTGTTTCTAAAGAAAAGAAGCTAATGGTCCTCCAGATCATCCAAATCCAACAAATAATCAGCAGGGAGGTTATGCCAGGATAACATCCCTGCTGTGACAGCCAACTGACCAATCAGAAGCCAGGATTCTTTCTTGCCATTGTATAATTATTTTCCCTTTTGCTAATTCGATTTGTTTCCTGACAATACCTGTGATGAGTGGAGCTGTACTTGATCTGGAGGCTGGCATAGCTGTTTTATATTAGTCCTTATGCATCATCAGTCCTGTGACCTCACTGCCTGGAATGTCACAACTGACCAAGAAAAGCCAATTGCCTGCTGCAAGACAGGTCACTAAACAACGTGATATTAAGTGAGGTCACAATGCTGATGAGGTAGGCATGAAGAGGAACAGAACTAGATTCCATATCAAGTACTCAGGACGGTTTCAGAAAGGAGGTAAGTCTGAGTTTAAGACCTGTTTTTGGTCTTACAAAATCAAGGCAGTCTTAAAAAAATAGTCTGCTGCACAAAAATTGTCTAATAATGTATTGGTATTATTTAAAGACTTTCATTTAAGCCACCTATGTATCAGGCTTACTGTATTTGTGTTAGTAGACTTATGCTGCCAGAGTTAATTATAGGAAAATCTACTCTGATTCACGCCTTGTAAACGTTAAAAATCAATAAGTCACTCATTAAGCTTTTATGAATTATCTCATTACCTAATGAAATGCCTAAGTGCAGCAGTGATATCTGATATATAAAGGGCAATGTACTGCTGAACCTTTGGCTAAGCCACATACTGTACCTGAGAAAACAGAACTGATGTTGGCCTCTTTATTCGATGATGCTAAATCAGGAATAGGTGAATTCTCTTTTATGTCTACAAAAATAGATTCTCCACAGTAAAACTGAGGTATGAACTAAATTGTGTTTTTCAAGCATACAGCTAGAGTCAAAGATCTGTACTATGAGGCTTAGGGTTTTTGTGGGAGGTAGGGATTTCACAGGCCTAAAGATTCAGGTAGGGTGGGAGGAGATGCCTTGGGATTCCCCACAAACACTTTTTTCTGCATAGCTCTCATCTTGACCAAAAGGCTGGCCATAATGGCTGGAGTTCCCTTTAAGGTTTACTCTGTTGCTTGAGAGAGGCCATGCAGGTGCACCTCCTGACACTTCCTCACCACCACTACAGGAGGTGGTATGTGGCACTTCCAACTCTCCTGTTGACTCACTGGAGGGTTGTTGGGGAACCGATTACATGAGCATTTGGGATGTAGCCCTGGTTGCTACTTCATGATGGATCCTATTCCTTCTCCATGCCATCTCACCTCAGCTGCTTTACACAGTCCCACCGATTCACCGGGTCATTATGGGTCCCAGCACAGTCATCCATATGGGTTGCTCCCTGGATCTGCCCTCAGCATAACTCTGACCTTTCAAGAATGGGGGTCAGGATTTTAGATAAAGTGCAAACAGATTCTCATGGGAGGTGGGTGGAAACTGTCAAGTCTCACTTTTCACAATCGCTGCCTGTTCCTTAGCTCATACATGCTTAGATCATCTGTTCATGTCTATACAGATCCCTTGGAGTTTCCAGAAGCCTTTCTCAGTTTGTCATTTTTAGTTTCTCACCTCCACTTGTGAAATCACTGGGGTTCCATTCTGGCAGTCATCTTGAATTATTCGTGACAGAGCAACCAATTTAAAACCAGTCTAGGTCTAACTTAAGACTTCCATGATTATGTTTTGTGCAAAAGTCTAATCAGGGTGTCATAAGCTAGCCCAATTTTGATGACTTATAACCAGGCTTAGGCTTAAGCACTAGTCCTTACATCACACTTAATACAATCAGGTAGAAAACCTAATGAGAAAGTGAAAAAAAAAAACTTCTGTAATAAAAAGCAACAGCTGTCTACTTTTAAAACTTATTTAAATTTTTTGCCTGCTATTTTTGTTGCTACTAACTCTCTAAACAAGCAAAATACCAGAAAAAAGTCAGAAACATTTTAACAATACACAGAGGGGCTATGCTTGAAGCGAGCAAGGTGCATGCAAGAGATGCATACCAGGCCCACGCAGTTCCGCACCCACGGATAGGTGTGTGTGCATGGCATGCACTACTGAATGCCACTGCATGGTGCCTGTCCATGGCCCTGCCTCCTGGCACAAAGCTGCATGGGGGCAGATGTAGGGACACAGGTGGATATCCAATCATATGCCCATCCTGGATCTTGAAGTAGATTCACTGCTCCATGTGAGCAGGGAATTCTGGGAAGGTGCGAGACTGGAAAAATGTCAACGTATGGGTGAGTGCCCAAATGGCTGCCCCCGGCCCTCCTTGTCAATTCAGTGGGCTGGGGAAGCAATGCAGAGGGATGTGTTGGTATTCTGCAGCATGTGGAGTTTCACTTGGAGGTGTTCAATGACTATAGGAGGGTTCCTGCTGCCATATCCCACCCCCTTGCCCAGCACTCAGTACCTCTGTGAATGATACAGAGTGTGGCCATGCCCCCCAGAGATGCCCATGGACTGGCTGCCCAACTGGCCAAGGGATCCAGTGCAGAAGGGACACGTGTCCCTTCTGTGCATGCATGTAGGGTTCTGCGGGACCCCCAATGTATGACATTGTCATGTAGGATTGCTTAGGGGTGTAAGCTGCCCATCCTTATGTGTATCACCCCTATTGTCAGTAGAATAAGACCATTAGTCCATCCAGTCTTCCATAGAAACATAGAGTTTGTTGGCAGAAAATGACTGATTGGCTCACCCAGTCTGCCCTGATGGTCCCTACTTAGTCTTCCTCAACAGACCCTAACTGGTGTCTAGCAACCTTCCTTTCTCGCTGCCTCTTCACTAATATTCTCCTGTATCTATCCCATGCATGGTTGAAGCCTCCTGCTATTTTTGCCTCCACCACTTCCACTGGCAGTTTGTTCCAGGTGTCCACAACTTTTTCAGTGAAGTAGTACTTCCTCACATCCCACTTAAACTTTCCTTTCCCTATTTTACCCTACCATACCCTGTGACCTAGTATCTTCATAGAGTTGTTGCCATCGACTCCACTGCTCCCCACCTTACTGCTATACCCCTGCATAATTATCAGGGCTCCTTACTGTGTCCCAGCCATGCATAAACACATTTATGGCTTTAGCTCCTACAACCACCACTGGAAAGCTGCTCCATGGCTCAACCACCCTCTCCGAGCAGTAACATTTTCTTGCATCCCTTCTGATTCACCCCAATTTTCATTCATGCCCCCTTGTTATTGACCAAGTATTACTGTAGAATAGTTCCTCACAGTGTATCTTGTTTATTCATTTCAAGAACCTAAAGGTCTCTATAATGTCACTCATCTCCTTTCCGGCCACCATGTGAGTACAGGTTCAGTGTCTTACGCCATTCCTCATAGGATCTGTCCTGTTGGCCCTGAATCATCTTGGCTGCCCTTTGCTGCACCGTCTCCAGGTTGTCTCTATCTATAAGGTGGAGACTTCAGAAATAGGCATAGTATTTCAGGTGGGGCCTCATCAATGATCTAAGCAGATGTAGTATTACCTCTTCTCTCTGCTTATTGAATCCCCTTCCAATACAAACCAGCATTCTGGTTGCCTTGTTGTAGGCCTTATTGCATTGCTTGGTTTGTTTCAGTGAGTCATTTATGATGACTCCCAGGGCATTCTCCTCTGAAGTAGTGGCCTGTCTAACCCCTCCCATCCAGGATTCTATCCTGGGATTCCTACTGCCTACATTCATCACCTTGCACTTTTGGGTGTTCAATTTCAACTGCCAAATTTTACACTATTTCTCTAACCTTTGCAGACCCCTTTGCAGCTTCCTCACCCTCTCTTCACAGATGACCCAGTCACAGAGCTTAGTGTTGTTTGCAAAGAGACACATGTTGTTCTGTATACCTTCCCGTATGTCACTGATGAACATATTTAAAAGGACTGGTCCCTAGACAGACCCCAGTGGCACCCGACTCATAACATCCCTCTCTACTGATTTGAACTCATTACATAGAAACATAGAATGTGTCAGCAGAGAAGGACTGCTTGGCCCACTGGAGGTGTTCAATGACTATAGCAGGGTCCCTGCTGCCATATCCTGCCCCCTTGCCTGGCACTCGGTGCCTCTGCGAATGTGGCCATGCCCTCCAGTCTGTCCATTTTGTCCCTGCCTATACTGTTACTACAGACCCTGCCTGCTCTCCAGCTCCCCCCCACACTTTCCTGTCAAGATTCCTTTGTGCCTATCCCATGCATACTTGAAGTCCACCAATGATTTTGCCCCAACTTTCTCCACTAGAAGACTGTTCCAAGCATCTATCATTCTTTCAGTGAAGAAATACTTTCTCACATCTCTCCTAAATTCCCCCCTTCCAGTTTCATTGCATGCCCCCGTGTTCTCCCACACCACCACCTACTGTTGTCTCCACCAGCCAACCTATCACCCATTTAACTAGGCCCTTCAGTGCTCCCAGGTCCTTTAACTTCTTCATCAGCCTTCTCTGTGCCACAGTACGCCTTGCTGAAGTTGAAGAAGAGCAAATCTACTGCTTGTCCCTTATCTACTGCCCTTGTCACCCAGTAAAAGAATGCTATCAGGTTGGTCTGTCAAGGCCTCTCTGCCATGAACCCATGCTGCTTACTATCCTGGATTCCATTTCTCTCCAGGTAGGCTGTCAGGCCATCTTCTGCTATTGTCTCCATTGGTTTACCTAGCGTGGAGACCAGACTGACAGGTTAGTTATTTTATGGTTCCTTTCTATCCCTTCCCTTGTATAGTGGAACCATGTTTACTATCCTCCAATCTCTCAGAACTAGGGCATACAACCCCAGGAGCAGAGTATAAAATTGTGGGCTGGGGGGAGGTACTGACTGTCACTAAACTGGAAAGAGACCTTGTGGTTATATTATCTGATTACCTCAAAATGGCAGGGCAGTATAACAAGTCAGTAGGCAGGGCCAGTGGGATGCTGGAGGAGCTAGGGAGAGGTATCATCAGCAGGAGAAGGGAGGTGGTGCTACCATTTTATAGGCAGTTAGTGAGACCCCATCTACAGTACTGTGTCCAGTTCTGGAGGCAACATATCAGAAAGGACATAGACAGGGTGGAGGCAGTTGAGAGGAGGGCAACTAAAATGGTGCAGGGTTTGCATGAGAAGTCCTAAGAGGAGAGACTGAGGAATCTCAATATGTACTGCCTGCAGGAGAGGAGGGAGAGGGGGGACAAGATAGAGACCTACAAGTACATCACAGGAGGGGGGAACAGGGTACAGGAAGGGGTCTATTTCAAATGAGGAAATGCACCAGAACAAGGGGGCATGTGAGGAAGCTGGAAGGGAGATAGTTTAAGAGGGATGTAAGGAAGTACTACTTTCCTGAAAGAGTAGAGGACATCTGGAATAGTCTGCCAGCAGAGATAGTGAGGGTAAAGACATTGGGAGATTTCAAGCATACATCGAATTGGCATAGTGAAATGTTGGTAAATAGGCAGGGGTGTGTGTCACTGGAAAACAGGTGGGGTTTGTAGAGACAGAATAGATGGGGAACATCTAAGTAGATTTGGTGGGCTGAGCTGTCCTTTTCTGCCACCAATGTCTATGTTTCTACCCCTCACTGCAGTGAACTACTGAATAGTCCTTTCAGGAGCATGGCCAGTTCAAATGCCAATTCCCTGAGCTCCCTCAGGTGTATCCCATCTAGTCCCAGAGTCTTATCTACTTTTAGGGATGCATGTCCTTTTCTTAATTTACATTGCAACTGCCTTTATGCCACTTTCTGGCAGAGGCCTGCTTTCTCCCATGGTGTATGAATACTTAGCAGAAGTAGTCATTCATTTTTTCTCTATTGCCCCTCCCCCTACAACAGCCTTACAATTCCCCCGTGGTATTCCTTTTTTCCCTGATATACTGTAATGGAAGAACTCTCTTTTTCCTCCATTGATCCCCTTGGCAATATGTCACTTTGTGTCTGCTTTTGCATTCCTTCCTGCCTTTTTGGCCTCCTTCATCCTTATCTGGTACTCGCTCCACTCCTTGTCCTCCTGTTCCTTCAGTGAAAGCCCTTTTTTGACCCTCACTGTCTCCCTACCCTTCCTGGAGAACCAGGTAGGTCCCTTGTACTTGCTACTTTTGAAAACCATTCTCAGGCATGATTTAGTTGCTTCATGAGTGGTCCTTTTCATTTCCCCCCTTCTGATCTCCACTCTGATCTTCTCCAACACTACCAGCTCTTACTTGACTAATTCCCTCATCTGGTCAAAATCTGCTTGTCTGAAATCCAGAACCACAGCCTTTGATGAGGGAATACCATTAGTTCAATTATTTGATATTATGGTCACTTGAGCCCGGTGGTTCCCCAACCCACACTCTTCTTATCATTTCCAAGTTGGTGAGCGCCACATTGAGAATGGAAGCCTGAACCATGATTTCCCTCACCAGCTGCACCAGTATGCAGTCCTGTAACCTATCTAGCAGGTCCTGACTTCTAATGCTCCTAACAGCAGGAATGTCACAATCTATGTCTGGTAGATAGAGATATCCCACCACAACTACTTCCCCTTTATAGTCCGCCTTTCTATTTCCTTCCCTAGCTCACAATCCCCCTCACCCCTGCCCCAGTGGTCTATAGAGCACCCTATGTATGATCTTTTCCCTAACGTATTTGTGAGTAGGACCCACAGTGATTCTGACCTGCCATCCATTCTCCTGATGGATCCATCTTCTACAGCCTCTAAGCTCTCCCTGACATAGAGGGCTACTACACCCCATTTGTCCTTACCCCTATCCCTCCTATACATGGTACTGTTTAACCCAGTAATGCCAGGACTGAATCATTGCTCCTGGTGGCTCACATCTCAATAATGTCCAGAAGGACTAATCCCATGGCTGCCACCATCACTTGGAGTTCATTAATTTTGTTTCCTAGGCTCCTGGCATTTTTTCCCTTTCTCTTCCCCTTTAAGTCAGAGCCCCTTCCTTTGCTCCCCTTGCTTCCCAGTGTTCCTGATTCATTTAAGCCCTCTGGCACCTTTTCCCAACCTGTTTTGTTCCCCTTGTTTGCTGCTTCCACCCTCACTGCTCCTAGCCCTCATTTCTGGGGCTAGGAGTTAAGAGATTCAAAAGAATTATCTGGCCCATAAGCACAGCAGTAGGGTATCCACTTGTGATGCCAGAGATCTAGGTTCAAGTGTGAAACTGGGGCACAAGGAGCAAGCTGGAGGCAGTAGGATCAAGCAGCTCAGAGGATGCTCTCCTTCTCCCAGGAGCAATGACAGTGAACTCCACGATACTACCCCATTTCATGTATTTCTGGGTGGCAGAGCAGCAAGAGTAACTCAGATGGGAAGAGTGGGGAAAGTCACTTGCTGGCAACGTCCAGGGGGATGGGGAGAAAATCGGAGGGCAAACTCAGACTGTCTCTGGATGAAGGCGGCCTCGCAGCAGCTCCCGCACTCCCAACTAGGCACCATCCTGCACTGGATTGGGACTCTGGACAGGTAAGGGAAACCTTAAAGGTCACAACATGTCATGCAAACTGTGGGAGCTTAGAGGATGGCAAAGAATACCAGGACAGGAAGTTTTGTAGTTCACATGCCACCTATTCACAAAGCCACCCATCAGCATGCTTTTGAAATCTAGTGTGTATTGTGAAACCATTCACAATCTAAAACTGAATAATTAAGCAATTAGGCATGACAGGCTGTAGATCATTGTGGGAGTTACCACAAGTGGATAAATCCACCATCAACCTACACCATAGATTCTGTATTGTGATAATAAAAAGAATCTAAATTTTAAAAAGGAAAAAAAGAAAAAAAAAGAACCGTTATTCAAAACAATACGAATAACTAAATAGAATGCAAACATAATGAAAGGTTTAAAGCTATGGGTTGTACTGATATTTACCTGTGGGTTCTAATCCTCTTTGGCAAATCAGAATTTGCAGAATTCAAATGAACCATGTTATAATCCATCATTGGTCTCTTTGAGGGAGTTTACATGTTGGTGACATGCTGTAATGCTACATCATGTTACAGTACAGAGTTGATATGCGGTTGATACTCTACACCATGCTACAGTACAGGGTTTACATGTAGGGGACACTACACTAAGCTACACCATGCTACACTACAGAGTTTACATGCAGGTGACACCATGCTATACTACACCATGCTACACTACAGGGTTTACATGTAGGGGACACTACACTATGCTACACCATGCTACACTACAGAGTTTACAGGTAGGAGACACTACACTATGCTACACCATGTTACACTACAGAGTTTACATGTAGGTGACACCACAGTATGCTACCCCATACTACACTACAGAGTTTACATATAAGTGACACAACAGGATGCTACACCATGCTACACTACAGAGTTTACATGTAAGTGACAGTATGCTATGCTACACCACACTACACTACAGAGTTTACATGTAGGTCACACCACAGTATGCTACACTATATTACACTACAGAGTTTACACATAAGTGACACAACAGGATGCTACACCATGCTACACTACAGAGTTTACATGTAGGTGACACCACATTATGCTACATCATGCTACACTACAGAGTTTACATGTAGGTGACACCTTGTCATGCTGCACTGTGCTACACTACAGATTTTACATGTAGTGCCACTGTACTGTGCTACAAAATGCTACATTAGAGTTTACATGTAGTTAACACTATGCTACACCATGTTGAACTAGAGTTTACATGTAGTTGACACTATGCTATGCTACACCATGTCGCACTATAATTTACATTTAGTTGACACTATGCTATGCTACAAAATATTACATTGCAGAGTTTACATGTAGTTAACACTACGCTACACCATGTTGCACTACAGAGTTTACATGTAGTTGACACTATACTATGTGACAAAATGCTACATTACAGAGTTTACATGTAGTTAGCATCATGCTATGCAACACTACAGAGTTCATGTGTGTAGTTGACATGATACTATGGTATGTGTTACACTGCAGAGTTTACATGTAGTTAATACTATGCTATGCTAAATGCTACATTACAAAGTATTAATGTAGGTGATGCCACACTATGCTACACCATGTTGCACTACAGAGTTTACATGTACTTGACACTACAGTATGCTGTGCTACACTACAGAGTTTACATGTAGTTGACACTATGTTATGCCACACTACAGAGTTCATGTGTAGTTGACATGATGCTATGCTATGTGCTACAAAACAGAGTTTACATGCAGGTGACACCATGCTGTTCTACATGCTGCACTGCATTATGCTACACTACAGGGTTTCTGGACCCTTCATTGTACCTTGTAGTATGTTAGTTATGTTAGTGTTTTAATTATGTACTTGAATTGTAGGATATCCCAGAGAGCTATTTGTAATTGTTTTGTGGCTTTGTTGTAAGTTGTATCTTTCTGTTTTACCATTTCCTTAACCTTTTCAAGTTCCTGCAGCCTTAGTTTGTAGGAGTGTGTAACATAGCTTATAATTCTGCTTTGAATTAAGGCCTTGGATGCATCTCATCGCATCACATGGGATGTCTCTGAAAGTTTATTTAAGGAGAAGTATGCTTCAGACTCCTTATTAAGCCAGGTCCACTGGTCCAGAACTAATCCTCATTAAAAAGATGTGTGTTTAGGTGGCATTTAGGTGTGAAGGCTGTGTTAGGGCCTAAGAATAAGGTACGGTGAACACATAAGGTATGGTGGAACAACGAAGGAGTGGAACAAGTATTGGCATATTGGGCAACAGCAGGAGGAAGCAAGGAAGCAGGGGACTCTGCCAGTTGACAGAGGTAAGGTACCTGGTCACTTCTATTGTAACACTCACTGCAGGGAAAGGGGAAAGGATAGAAGGCAGGCCACTATGGGAATAGGAAGGGCTCCATATCTAGGGTAAGGTGAAATAAGGTTTTTAGTGGAGGCACTAAGGGGAATGATCTAAAAGTAGTAAAGAGGCAGAGGGGAGCAGGGATGAAGGGTAAAAGGGAAAGCCAGGAGGCACCCTATCTGGTGTATGGTGACATTGGAAAGACTACTAGGAGGTTCAAGGAGGTAGAATCAAACAGAGGGACAGGGTGCAGTAAGGAACAGAAGGAAAAACATATAGCTAGAAATGGGAGTGGCGCAGTGCAGTGGGTGCAGAACAGCAGTCTTCAGGGATACATTCTGGAGACTGAGGAGCTGCCTCTTATGTGTGCACCTCTCTGGGTTGCGGGAGGAGGTCACTAGATTCCAGGCTTAGCTGACCAGGATATAGATTGCTTAGTCCCTCATCCACGGGCCACCAAGTCCACCGCTGCTGCCCTAGAGGATGCCCAGAGGAAGGAGGGCTGGTTGGACAGTGGTGGGCTCAGGGAGATTGGGGGTGGCAGAGCAGAGGCACATTCCTCCACCAGTACCACTATGCAGTTTCTTTGCCATTCTGGCAGGAAGGGACTACTGGGAGGTGGCACCCATAGTGATGGCAGGGGAGAGTGGCAGAAGACCTGAGCAGGAGAAGCAGCTTCTGGTGGGGGACTTGATCATTAGGGGGATAGATCTGGGAACAGGGAAGGGGTGGAGAGGCAGGTAAGGTGACTATCTTTCACCACAACTCAGAAGGAAGATCAGCGGATCTTAAGGATCGGTAGTGTGGCAGGCCAGAGGAAGGAGCTAGATGTCATTGTGGATGCCATTCACAAGAAACTGCTCCCCAAACTGGGTGCCTTATACCAGAATCATGACTGTATCCCCTTGCTGGCACACAGAGAAATCCTTCTCAAAATGATCCTTCCATTGTTTGACTATGGTGACATAGTCTACAGTGCCACTCCGAAAATGACCCTAGCCAGACTGGACACTCTCTTTCATTCCTTCTGCTGCTTTGCTCGTAACAGCCTACTCCACACTCACCACTGAACTCTGTATCAAACCTTGGCCCACCCTTCCCCCGACTGACTTTCAACTTCTAAACTGCGTTAACTTCATTGGCAAGTTCTGGTTTGGAGTGATCCCTACCTATCTCTTGTCCTCCTTATCCCCCCCCCCCATCCTCCTGCTCTTTAAGGAGTAATGAAACCGGCTCACTTGCTGTCCCTTTCGGGTCTTCTTCTGCAGGACAGGCTTCCTTCTCCTATCATTTTCTGAAACTTTGGAATTCTCTCCCTAGTAACATTCGCAATACTCCCTCATCCCTATCCCTATCGTCTCTCCTTTGCTCCCACACCTCCCCCTCTTGCAACTGCATTAATTCTCCTATCTCTCTTCACCTATGTTATCCCCATTCCTGTCTCCCCATTCCCTAATTCATGCCCAGCACGTATGAGCTACCACATCTACCTGCTCTTTTTCATTAAGCACTTTAGCATACTAATGCTGTATGGTACTTGCTCCCTTAGACAATTTGTATAGTAATTGGTATTTTGCACCCTATGTTTTTGTATATAGTACCCAATGTATTGTATATTGTCAATATGTATTGTTATGAAACAAAACATAGAAACAGACTTTGATGGCAGATAAGGACCGCTTGGCCCACCCAGTCTGCCCATATCCCTACCTATAGCAGTGTCAGCAGTGTCAGTGGCTCAGTAGGTAGCACACTCGCCTCTGAGGCCGGGAGATCAGAGGGCTGTGGGTCCAGTTCCCACATATGGCACTTGGGTTAATATCTCAGTACTGACACTGTAGTGCAGCACGAGAGGGGTGCTGCACTTCTGAGGTGCCGTCTTTCGGATGAGACGTTAAACCGAGGTCCCATCTGCCTGGATTGGTGGTAGTTCAGGTGGATGTTAAAGATCCCATGGCACTTATCGAAAAGAGTAGGGGAATTTCCCCTGTGTCCTGGCCAAATTTCCCTCATTCACTATAAATACCACCAACAGCTTAATCTGGTTCAAAGTCAGTTGGCATTCATCTGTATCCCCCTCCCCCGGGTCATGCCTGAAAATAGGCAAGATTTGTCTAGTGCACTTACCCGGTCAACAAAAACGAAATAAAATAAATAAATATTGGATAAGCTGCAGATCCTAGTTAATCAACAGCCTACTTCTTCCTACCCCACCAACTAGAATTGTTTTATATCTGTCCTATGCATTCTTGAATTCTCCCACTGTTTCTGATCCTACAACCTCCTCAGGAAGGCCGTTCCATGCATCCACCACCCTCTCCGTGAAAAAATACTTCCTCACGTTGCCCCTGAGCCGTCCCCACTCTATCTTCTAATTGTGCCCCCTTGTACTTGCACATCTCTTTTTCTGAAAGATACCCTTTTGGACTTTGTTGATTCCCTTGATGTACTTAAATGTTTCTATCATGTCCTTCCTCTCTCTCCTTTCCTCGAGGGTATACATATTAAGCTCCTTTAGTCTCTCTTCATATGGATTCTGGAGGAGACCCTTCACCATTTTAGTTGAACTCCTCTGGACTGCCTCCATCCTGTCTATGTCCTTGAGGAGATAGGGTCTCCAGATCTGCACACAGTATTCCACAGCATAGCACATCAGGACAATGAAAATTCCTCAGCGAAGTCCACCACAGTGACAAATCTCACTGGGTCAAGATTCGTCACTATGGTGGTCAGTTGTGAGCTGACACCGTAACTCCTGGTGTTTCTCCCCCATCACGAACCAACTCTGAGTCAGAGTTGGTTATTTAGAGATGGGGGTGTGGGGGCACAGCCCCCACATGGGTGGTGTTGGGGGGGCAAAGCCCCCTGCAGAAAAAACATTTATTCTGATGGGAACAGTGCCGACTATTAGTATTGTTCCTATCGCTGTCGGGGGTGTCGATGTCAACATCGTCATTGTCCTGTCATGGAACCATTCCAGATGGGGTCTCACCAACTGTCTGTATAGAGGGATAACAACTTCTTGTTTTCTACTGGTGATGCCTCTCCCTATGCAACCCAGTATTGCCCCAGCCCTCCTTACTGCCTTCTCACATTGCTTGCCTACCTTTAGGTCCTCTAATATGACTACCCCTAGGTCCCTTTTCATTTTTGTTATTGTCTGTACCCCCCCACACACACACATTGTGTACTCTTCCCCTAGGTTTTTGTTTCCCAATTACTTAGCACTTCTTTGCACTGAATGTAAGCTGATATACTTTTGATCATTCCTCCAACCTTGCCAAGTCCCTTCTCATCCTCCCCCCCTCGTGTATCAACCCTGTTGCAGATCTTTGTTTTGTCTGCAAAGAGGCATACTTTCCCTTCCAGTCACTCTGCAATGTCTCCTATAAAGATATTAAAGAGGACCAGTCCCAGTACTGAACCCTGCAGTACCCCACTAGTAACCCCCTTTGTTTAGAGTGGACTCTATTTACTATTACCTTCTGCATCCTGTTGTCCAGCCAATGTTTTAGCCAGGCTACAACCATGGGACCCACTCCCAGGCTGGCTAACTTGTTTATTAATCTTTTGTGTGGGACTGTGTCAAATGCCTTGCTGAAGTCTAGGTAGGCCATGTCCACAGCTCCTCCCTGGTCTACCACTTTGGTCACCCAGTAAAAGAAATCAATTAGGTTCATCTACCCTCCTCCAGTCCCACAGAACCACTCCCTTCTCCAGTGAGTATTTGAACAGGACTGCCTGAGGTGCAGCCAGTACTTTCCTGAGCTCCCTCAGTATCATTGGATGCACCCCATCTGGTCCCATTGCCTTGTCCACATTCAGATTTGTGAGTTCCTTCAGGATTCTCTACTCCATAAATGGACACATGTCCTTCTCCTTTTCTTCGATGCTCGTGTTACTTTTCTGTGGCCCCTTGCCTTCCCCTTCCACTGTGAACACTGAACAAAAGTATTTGTTCAAGATGTCTTCTTTTTCATGATCCCCCTCCATCCAATTCCCTCCTTCCCTTCTTAGCCTTACAGTACCTCCCCATGTCTTCTTTTTTTCATTTACATACCTGAAACATGTCTTGCCCCCTTTCGTTACCACCTGGGCTATTCTCTCCTCTGTTTGTGCCTTTACACTCCTTACTGTTTTCCCTGCCTCTCTTTCTTTCTCCTGATACACCTCCATATCCTCCTACCTCTGTGTCTTCTTATACCTCTTGAATGCTAACTTTTTTGCCCTTACCTTCCCAGCCATCTCTTTTGAGAACCATATTGATCTCTTTTTTTCTAACATGGAAACATACAATTTGATGGCAGATAAGGATAGCTTTGCCCACCTAGTCTGCCCATTTTTCCCTATCTACTGCAACTCCACAGACCCTACTTGATTTCTGCCCCCCCCCTTTTCCTTTCCCTTAAGGATGATCAGGAAAAAGCAGATATCCTGAACAAACACTTCTGTTCTGTTTTCACAGTGGAAGGGGAAAAGGATTGGCCTTATACAGGTTATAGAACCACTGGAGGGAGGAAAGTAAACACAAGTACATTGAAAGAGGAAAGAGTGTCCTGAAGGGACTTGTGAATCTTAGAGTGGACAAGGCTATGGGACTGGATTGGGTACATCCAATGATGCTAAAGGAGCTCAGGGAGGTAGTGGCTGCATTTCTGACAAGTCTGTTCAGTAACTCACTAGATACAGGGGTGGTTCCAGTCCCAGAGAACTGGAGAAGGGCAGACATAGTCTCACTCCATAAGACAGCAGCAGGTAAAAGTCTTTCGACTACAGGCTGGTCAGTTTGACAACAGTAGAGAGGAAACTAATGGAGTCACTTCTAAAAGAAGCTGGTCCTACACTGCATGCCTGCTTCAGTTTATGCCCAGAGGGGTGCAACAAGGGGCTGCTAACCCATAAAACATGAGATCCAAATAGTTGCACTCCAGCAGAAATAATCATGTCAGGCTCTGTAGTGTAAACTCACATAGTCTTTATTAAGAGAATGCCGTTCTAAACAACCTTTGTCTTTCACCATGGTGGAACAGTACCCCAGTGCTTCACCTATCAATAAGGTTTCCTAAGGGAGTCTTAGGAAACCTCACTGATAGGTGAAGCACTTGGATACTATTCCACTGTGTTGAAAGACAAAGGCTGTTTAGAATGGCATTGTCTCAATAAAGACTATGTGAATTTACACTACAGAGCCTGTTGTGGTTATTTCTGATGCAGTGCAACTATTTGGATCTCACTTCTAAAGGAAAGACTGGTAGATTACTTTGTATCCAGCAGGTTACAGAACCCAAGGCAGCACAGATTCATGGGAGGGAGATCACGTCAGACCAACTTGATAGATTTCTTTGACTGGTGACCAGAGATATAGATCAGGAGGGGAGTGATAGACAGGGCCTTGCTTGGACTTCAGCAAGGTCTTTGACATTATGCCACATAGGAGGCTCATAATAAACTTGGAAGCTTGGGAGTGGGAACCAAGGTGGTATGCAATGTACTTAATTGGCTGACAGTTCAGTGACAGAGGGTTGTGGTTAACAGTACTAACTCAGGGGAAGGGAGCATGAACTGCAGGGTTCCTCAGGGCTCAGTACTGGATCCAGTCCTTTTTAATGTCTTTATAAGTGACATAGAAGAAGAACTGGAAGGGAAGGTGTGCCTCTTTCCAGATGACTCCAAGATCTGCAACAGGGTGGACATTTTGGAGGGGATGAAGAGAATAAATAGAGACCGACAAAAATGGAGGCATGGTTATGGGAATGGCAACTGAGTTTCAATGTAAAAAAAGTGCAAAATCATGCACCTTGGTGCAGAAACCCAGAGGACAAGTGTATGGAATGGGGGAGGTACTGATGGTCACGAAACAGGAAAGGGGCCTGGGGTAATTGTAAAAGATGATGTGGGTGGCAAGGCAATGTGACAAAGAAGTAGGGAAAACCAGTGGTATACTGGGAAGCATAGGAAGGGGTATCACCAGCAGAAGGAGGGAAGTGGTGTTGCCATTGTGTTTGTCATTGGTGAGATCACACCTGGAGTACTGAGTCCAGTTCTGGAAACCACACCTCAGAAAAGACGTTAGAATAGAGTCCATCCAAAGAAGGGCAACAGAAAAGCTTCATGGGTTGCACTAAATGTCCTATGAGGAGAGACTGAAGGATCTAAACATGTACACGCAGTAAGAGAGGAGGGAGAGAGGGACATCATAGAGACCTTTAATACCTCACAGGGGTGAATAAGGTACAGAGAGGGAACATTTTTCAGAAAAGAATGCATTCAAAAACTAAGGGGCATGTAACTGAGCTTTGGGGGGAATTTAGGAGGGATGTGAAGAAGTATTTATTCACTGAGAGGGTTGTGGATGCCTGGAACAATCTTCCAGCGGGGGTGGTGGGGGCAAAAACAGTGGTAGGCTTCAAGTATGCATTGTACAGGTATAAAGAAAAACTGAAGTCAAAGTGTGTGTTGGGGGGGTGTGGGGAGGTAGCCAGAGACCAGGTAGTGTCTGCGGTTGCAGAATAGGAAAAAGAGAGCAGGCTAGGTGGTCCAAGCAGTCCTTATCTGCCAACAAATTATATGTTTTTTATGCGTGGTCTGAAAGGATTACTTTAACCAGCAGCTTGCAGATCATTTACTTATGGGTGGTCTCCGGTCTCCTGAGCAGCATGGATTTCGAAGGTATCATAGTATGGGCACTGCCTTGGCCAGGCTCATGGACCACATCAGTGGAGCAATGGATAGGGGTGAGCTCACTGGTGCTGTGTTCGTGGGCCTGTCCAAGGCATTTGATCTCGTAAATCATTCCTTGCTGCTCGGGAGACTGAAGTACTTGGGTGTAACAGACTTCCCTATGGACTGATTTAGAAGTTATTTAACAGATAGACTGCTATGTGTGAAATATAGGGGAGTGTTAAAAAGTAGTAAAACAATGGAGCTGGGTGTTCCCAAGGGATCCATCCTGGGGCCCATCTTGCTTTCACTTTTTATGGATGAATTACCGGCACTCTTTCATAACACAAATACCCTGATGTATGCATATGATATTATTTTATATTGTAGTTCTGCTTCTGTTGAAAACTTAAATTAAGATCTGAGTGATGATTTTTATAAATTGAATCTTTGGCTGAAAAATCAACATTTATTGTTAAATAGTAAGAAGACTAAGAGCATGCTTTTTGGCTTTAAGCCTAAATTGGTAAATATCTTTATCTATATTTGATCTAAATGGAGAGTTACTGGAACAAGTGACTCAGTTTAGTTATTTGGATATAGTATTAGATTCTAATTTGACTTTCTTGGTACATATTAAACAATCCTGTGAAAAGGTTATTCAGAAATTAGGTGTACTCTTTAGATTCATAAATTGCCTGATGTTGCAAGCTCAAACAGTCATTGCTATAAGTGTTCTATTAGCAACTATGAATTATAACTCATTTCTTTTTTCTAATCTCACAAAAGATCTATCATTATTAACTGCTACGTTTCACAGTATGTGTAGGTTTGTACTTAAAGAGCCCCTGACACCATTAAAAAAACTTAGAAGAAATGTGAGATTTAGACAGTTCAGTTTATATTTTATGTATTATCTATAATGATTTACCTTTTTTCTTTATTACAGAGGACAGCTGTACAAAAGAGGCTTACTGTCCCTTAGACTTTATCCGATCTTTCTGTTATCCTACATATGACGTCATAATCCGGGTTGCACCTGGAAACGAGTGTCTGGCCATGGTGCTTTTCCCGGTTACCAGCTTTTAAATAAATAAATAAAATAAATAATCCGCCTTTTATGGCATTGTAATTATTCCCACAGCAACAGACTGTGATATTATAAACAGAACTGTGATGTCAGATGTAGGCAAGCAGCCAGAACAGATAGGGAAGCAATCCTGTTTATATGCAAATGTCCTTAGTAATAAAGAAGAGTGAGAAATACAGAAACAATGTTAAAATATAAGCTGACTTGTGCTAAACATTACATTTTTTTAAAGTTGTCACAACGGTGTCAGGGGCTCTTTACAGCACCATATCTGACTCATCACTGTTTATTGTATCAGTTAGTGGACTGGTTTCCTCCAAAGTTTAACACTGAGTATAACTTAAACTGTCTTATGGATAATGTTATGAGACAAAAGACCAAATCCCTTTTATATCTGTTTTATCAATTTAAGGAGCTAGAAAGATCATTGAGATCAACTACAACTATTAAGTTAGTCGTTCCAAATAGGAAAACTAAAATGGGGGAGAGTTCCTTTTCATTTATGGCAGCAAAACATTGGAATGGCCTGCCACCAACCTATTCTGAAGACATTAGTCATGTAGTTTTTAAATTTAGGTTAAAACAATATTATGTGAGTAAAGTGCAATGTGAATGTTATTAACTTATAATGTTAATTGTTGTTGTAACACACTTTGATGTTAAGTAATGTTGTGTCATGTTATGTTTGTAATATTGTATCATATTTGCTGTAATTTTGTACTGTATCTATTATTGTAATGGTAACATCCGGACAAATTGTCCCGGGTCGTGTCTGAAAAAGGGCATTGGCTCATAATACTTACCCAGTAAACAAAAGATGAAATAAATTTAAAAAAATGTATATATGTGTCTCAACCTGAGTGCATGTAAGATTTTTATTGGAGAAAATAAGGACTACTATTACTATGCTAGGATGAGCAAAAAGTGTAGTTCATTCCTTGGGGTTATTAACACTCAAGGGGTTCACTAGATGCAGTTCCTCTACCAGAAGGTGTAGTGCCCTCCTAGCCTTTGTGGCAGAGGGGTTGTGACATCTAACATGGTCCAAAAGTGGGTCCCAGACTTCTTTGAAGTCACCTCTAATTATTAAAGTGTCTCCCGTTTCACAAGTTTTGGATACCTTATTGGTAATTTTGGGACTATGCTGTCACAGTCTTTATTTAGCCCACATAAATTGCAAAACAAAACCATCTTACAATAATTACCCACCCTATTAGCCATCTCTAGAGATGCAGTGAATTTAAACTTCACTGTAAAGCTGGTGCGGAGTTGGAGAACACACTCAGAAGAAGCCAGAAGGAGAAGGAAGGAAACATATTCAATTCAGTGCTTTAGAGTAACTGGTAATTGGTATTTTTCTTTTAAACTTAGATTGTGGGCTTGTAGTGACACTATACTTTCTTTCTTTGTTGTCTTTACTTATAATTGTTTTTGGGCTGTTGAAAATTTAAAACATAGTGGTGGTGTAATTCTGTGCTGTCTTTAATTGCTGCAAATTTTATCTTGGCTTGTCTGACTGTCCTGTAGCTGGGTGAAGGGTGTTAATTGTCTGGCCTCTGACCTCAGCAACGTGATAACTGGAGGTGGGGCTTAGTCAGAGTTAAAGTAGCAAACAGAGGTTGATTTTCTCAGAAGAAGACAGAAGGAGAAGGAAGGAAACATATTCAATTCAGTGCTTTAGAGTAACTGGTAATTGGTATTTTTCTTTAAACTTAGATTGTGGGCTTGTAGTGACACTATACTTTCTTTCTTTGTTGTCTTTACTTATAATTGTTTTTGGGCTGTTGAAAATTTAAAACATAGTGGTGGTGTAATTCTGTGCTGTCTTTAATTGCTGCAAATTTTATCTTGGCTTGTCTGACTGTCCTGTAGCTGGGTGAAGGGTGTTAATTGTCTGGCCTCTGACCTCAGCTACGTGATAACTGGAGGTGGGGCTTAGTCAGAGTTAAAGTAGCAAACAGAGGTTGATTTTCACAGAAGAAGCCAGAAGGAGAAGGAAGGAAACATATTCAATTCAGTGCTTTAGAGTAACTGGTAATTGGTATTTTTCTTTTAAACTTAGATTGTGGGCTTGTAGTGACACTATACTTTCTTTCTTTGTTGTCTTTACTTATAATTGTTTTTGGGCTGTTGAAAATTTAAAACATAGTGGTGGTGTAATTCTGTGCTGTCTTTAATTGCTGCAAATTTTATCTTGGCTTGTCTGACTGTCCTGTAGCTGGGTGAAGGGTGTTAATTGTCTGGCCTCTGACCTCAGCTACGTGATAACTGGAGGTGGGGCTTAGTCAGAGTTAAAGTAGCAAACAGAGGTTGATTTTCTCAAAAGAAGCCAGAAGGAGAAGGAAGGAAACATATTCAATTCAGTGCTTTAGAGTAACTGGTAATTGGTATTTTTCTTTTAAACTTAGATTGTGGGCTTGTAGTGACACTATACTTTCTTTCTTTGTTGTCTTTACTTATAATTGTTTTTGGGCTGTTGAAAATTTAAAACATAGTGGTGGTGTAATTCTGTGCTGTCTTTAATTGCTGCAAATTTTATCTTGGCTTGTCTGACTGTCCTGTAGCTGGGTGAAGGGTGTTACTTGTCTGGCCTCTGACCTCAGCTACGTGATAACTGGAGGTGGGGCTTAGTCAGAGTTAAAGTAGCAAACAGAGGTTGATTTTCTCAGAAGAAGCCAGAAGGAGAAGGAAGGAAACATATTCAATTCAGTGCTTTAGAGTAACTGGTAATTGGTATTTTCTTTTAAACTTAGATTGTGGGCTTGTAGTGACACTATACTTTCTTTCTTTGTTGTCTTTACTTATAATTGTTTTTGGGCTGTTGAAAATTTAAAACATAGTGGTGGTGTAATTCTGTGCTGTCTTTAATTGCTGCAAATTTTATCTTGGCTTGTCTGACTGTCCTGTAGCTGGGTGAAGGGTGTTACTTGTCTGGCCTCTGACCTCAGCTACGTGATAACTGGAGGTGGCTTAGTCAGAGTTAAAGTAGCAAACAGAGGTTGATTTTCTCAGAAGAAGCCAGAAGGAGAAGGAAGGAAACATATTCAATTCAGTGCTTTAGAGTAACTGGTAATTGGTATTTTTCTTTTAAACTTAGATTGTGGGCTTGTAGTGACACCATACTTTCTTTCTTTGTTGTCTTTACTTATAATTGTTTTTGGGCTGTTGAAAATTTAAAACATAGTGGTGGTGTAATTCTGTGCTGTCTTTAATTGCTGCAAATTTTATCTTGGCTTGTCTGACTGTCCTGTAGCTGGGTGAAGGGTGTTACTTGTCTGGCCTCTGACCTCAGCTACGTGATAACTGGAGGTGGGTCTCCTTCCCCTTCCCCCAACTCTTAATTATATGCCCTGATAAATCTGATTGACAGGAGCTAAACACAGAGGTGTGAAGTAGGAGGGGCCTAAGGGGGAAGAAGCCCACCCTCAGCATGACAAGTGTTTCGACTCATATATTTATTTATTGGTTTCTTTTTCCTTAAAAAAAAATATCTGAGGATCAGTTACAGGATTTTTAGTACTGTAAATTAATAAAAAGAGAACTAAGAGAGTTTCAGTAGCAGACAAGTTGTGGAATTGCAGTATAATGTGGGGAGTAGTGCAATGCAGTGGCTGTGGTGCAGCCATATTCAGGCAGACCTTCTGGACACTGAGGTGCTGCCCTATCTGCATGCATCTCTTTGGACTGTGGGATGAGGTAACCAGACTCAGAGCGGAAGTAAACTGGGTCAGGAGTACCATCACCCCTATCCAGGGACCACCCAGTCCAATGCAGCTGCCTCAAAGGATGCCGAGAACGAGGAGCACTTGGATGACAGTGGGCTCAGGGAGGGTTAGAGCAATCAGGCAGAGGCACATCCCAGATCCTATTCCTCTCAAGAACTCATATGCCACACTGGCAAATGAGGACAACCAAATAGAGGTACCCAGAGAAGTGGAAGGAAAGGATGTGGAGGTTAGCCAAGGAGGTGATCTCAGTGAAGAAAGCAGTGGACCCCAGAGGAGGAGGAAGCGAATCCTGGTGGGGGACTCCATCGTAAGAGGGATCCAGCTAGGAACACAGGAGGGAGAGGACAGGGAGGTGAGGTGCCTACCAGGTGCCACGGCATGGAGGGATGGAAGGAAGATATTGGGGATCACTGGGAAGGCAAGACGGGAGGGTGAGCTGGATGTCATTATCCACCTAGGTACTAATGACTTGGCAAATGGGGAGCCAAAGGAAGTTCAGGAAGAGTTTAGGAAACTGGGGATGGGTCTCAAGCAAGTAGCTACTTCTGTCACTTTCTCAGAAGTACTACCTGTGAGAGGCAAGGGAGAGCATAGGAGTGCATGCACCAGGAACTTTAACTCATGGTTGAAGAACTGGTGCTGTGAGGAAGGGTTTGTATTCATTGGTAATTGGGGACCCACCTGGAGGGATGGAGGTTTGTTCAAGCCTGACGGCCTGCATCCATCCTGGAGGGGAATCCAAGTACTCAATGATAAGTTTAAATGCTACATTGACAAGCATTTAAACTAGCAAAGGGTGCAGGCCAGCAAGGAGGTACCTACTTGCTCACCCCCACAGCTAGCAGTGGAACCAGTGAACCAGAGGAGTGGCTATCTCTGCAAAGCGTGCAAAAGATGGAGATTAGTGTCCAAAAGGTGGATAAGCAGAAAAGGGCAAAATTCACAGAGCGGGCAGACAGCGAGGAGAACCAGGGATAAATGACAACCAAGGAAGGGGCTGGAGTAGAACAGTGAAGCAGACTAGGAGGTCAAATCATGGAAAGCCATGTGTGCAAATGCCAGGAGCCTTAGCAACAAGATGGAAGATCTGGAGGCTGTCATGGTACAGTCAGACCTGGACATTGTGGCCATCACTGAAACCTGGTGTAATGATAACCATGACTGGAGATGGCCATACCTGGCTACAACATATTCAGAAGAGACAGAGCAGGCAGGAAGGGAGGAGGAGTGGCACTGTATGTGAAAAATGACATAAGGCCACAGAGATCCAGGAGGAACAAAATGGGGGGAGATACTGTGGGTTAAGCTAGAAAGGAAAATGGGGCCAGCCATCCACACAGGTGTGGTCTATAGACCACCAGCCCAGGAGGAAGAAACAGATAGGAGTTGATGCTAGCCATCCAAAGGATGGCAGACAAGGGTGAGGTAGTACTGGTTGGAGACTTCAATATTCCAGACGTGGACTGGAGCATCCCAGCAGCAGCATCAACTAGGAGCAGATTTATCCTGGACTCCCTTCAGGGTGCCTTCCTCAAGCAACTGGTCATGGAACCAACTCGGCAGAAGGCAATACTGGACCTTCTGGTCACAAACAGGGACAGTGTGATGGGGGTAACAGTGGGGGAGCACCTGGGTAACAGTGACCACCAGTCATTATGGTTTGAAATCACAGAAAGAGCAGAACCAAACCACACAAAAACACGTATCCTGGATTTTAGGGGGGCAGACTTTGGAAAAATGGGGAAATACTTGAAAGAGGCATTAAGGGGAATGGGACAGGAATCAGGGGTTGAAGAACAGTGGGCAGTATTTAAAATGGGATTATAAGAACAACAGAATTATGCATTAAGCAGGTTAGCAAGAGGAAAAGGAAGAGGAGACCATTATGGTTTTCCAAAGAGGTAGCAAAGAAAGTGAAAGCCAAAAGATAGCATTCAGGCAATACAAAAAGACACAGGCAGAAGGGGATAGGGAGAAGTACCAGGAGAAACAAAGGGAGGCAGGGAAGTCAGTAAGGGAAGCCAAAGCTCAGACAGAAGAACACATTGCAAAATCAGTGGTTAAAGGGACAAAACCTTTACAGGTACATAAGTGAAAAAGAAAGACAAAGGAGGGATAGTGAGACTGAAGGGGAGGATGGGAGTCGCGTGGAGGATGACAACAGTAAAGCTGACATATTGAACAGGTATTTCTGCTCAGTCTTTACTGAGAAAGAGGGGGTAATGGGTCTGAAGGAGTACAAGGGTGAGAATGGTGCAGAATGGACAAGCCCTTTCACGAGAAAGGGTCCTGAAGGAACTGGAAGTAATAAGAGTTGACAAAGCAATGGGGCCAGATGGGGTGCACCCCAGAGTCCTTAAAGAACTAAGAGAGGTGGTGGCTGAACCTCTGGCTATCCTGTTTAGCCAATCACTGGAAACAGGGGAGGTACCCAAAGACTGGAGGACAGCAGATGTAGTCCCCTTATACAAAAGCGGGAACAAAGAGGAAGCAGGGAACTACAGACCAGTCAGCCTCACCTCGGTAGTGGGAAAGATCATGGAAGCATTTCTGAAGGAGAGATTGGTGGAACATCTGGTTGTCAATGGACTACAGGACCCAAGGCAGCATGGTTTCACCAGGGGGGAGGTCATGTCAGACCAATCTCATTGAATTTTTTGACTGGGTGACTAGGGAGGTGGATCAGGGGAGGGCAGTGGACATGGCCTATCTGGACTTCAGCAAGGCCTTTGACACTGTGCCACATAGAAGACTATTACACAAACTGGGGAATATGGGTGTGGGCAGGACAGTAGTGTGGTGGGTAGGTAACTGGCTGGGTGGCAGGACACAGAGGGTGGTGGTAAATGGCTGTCACTCCACAGAGGGAAGAGTGACCAGTGGGGTACCACAGGGATCAGTGCTGCGACCGGTCCTATTCAACATCTTCATCAGTGACATTGCGCAGGATCTAGAAGGCAGAATTTCACTGTTCGCTGATGACACAAAGCTCTGTAACAGAGTAGACACACCAGAGGGTGTAGACAGAATAAGAAGGGACCTGCAGAAACTTGAAGAATGGTCAAGGGTTTGGCAGTTGAAATTCAATGCCAAGAAGTGCAAGATAATGCATATGGGGCACAAAACCCTGGCACAATATATCAGTTGGGGGGTGAGGATATAGCATGCACCAAGCAGGAAAGGGATCTTGGGGTACAGTATGACAAGGCATCAGGTAAAGCAAATAGGATGCTGGGATGTATAGGCAGGGGCATCACCAGCAGGAAAAGGGAGGTCATAATTCCGCTATACAAGACACTAGTGAGGCCCCACCTGGAGTACAGTGTACAGTTCTGGAGACCATACCTACGTAAGGACATAGGGTAGAGAAGGTTCAGAGGAGGGCAACAAAGATGGTGCATGGATTGCATCACAAGTCCTATGAAGACAGGTTGAAGGAACTGAACATGTACTCCCTGGAAGAGAGGAGGAGAGAGGGATATGATAGAGACATACAAGTATCTTACAGGAGAAACAGAGTGCAGGAAAACACTATTTTAAGCGAAAAGATGTTCAAGGACTAGAGGGCATGGGATGAAGTTGGAGGGAGGACGATTCAGAGGAAACATGAGAAAAAATTTCTTCACAGAACGGGTGGTGGACAAGTGGAACACCCTGCCAGAGGAAGTGGTGGGAGCTGAAACAATCAAGGGATTTAAGAATGCATGGGATAGACATAAAGGAATTCTAGAGGTCAGAGGTAAGGGGAAACAGACTTCTAGGAAAACAAACTGAACTTACAAGCTCAAATGGGCAGACTGGGTGGGCCATAGGCCCTTATCTGCCGACACTGTCTATGTATCTATGTACTGAAGTTCACAAAACTTTGCAAATTTATGAACTTCCTCACCAACATTTCATGTTGAAGTTCCTAATTTTTCTTTTATTATTTTTTATCCTCCAAGGGTGGTAACCTCGCCCTGAGCCACCCGTCCAACAGCCTGACCAACCATCCCTGAGACCCTCTAAGGATTACCCCCCGGGCCTGGAAGGGAGCTACCTCCTTCCCTGGAGCACAATCCAAATCCATGGAGGCCAGAATGGTGGACCAGTGGAATGGAGTTGGGACATTATTGGAGCCCTTGGCCACCATTTTTTTTTCTTTTGTCCCTCCCTCCCTCCTGGTATAAGGCATAGGCACTCATGTGTGGGGGCACACGCACGCGATGACCATTAGCTGTCTGCCTCCCTGCCTGCATCACCCTCCAACCCCCACTAGAGGGCAATCAACAGGTGGGATGACAATCCTTCCCTCCCCAAGAGAGGGGAGCATTCCTCTGGATGCTCAATCCGGACAGTTCCTAATGTTTTTAAATGTTTTTTTTAATTGCACCACTCTGTTTACTTGCACTTATTCCCCTCTCACCACCCTGGGCTGTTCACATGAATTCCCCCCACCTACATCTCTTATCTTCTGTATACCCCCCCCCCCCACAACTCCTGGTGAAGTAAGTCTCATAATACCATCACTGGCGGTATATAAAAAGTTCCCTTCTCCCCACCCTTGAGCCACACTTAACACCCATCACTGAACCCGAGCTCTAGGAAAACTTTACTGATCCTCACTCAACCACCTATTGTTCCCACCTCCCTCTCCCCCCCCAAAGTACACCCAAAAAAGTAATGTTTCACCTGTTAAAAAGAAAACTGTTGAGTGTTGCAGAGACATACTCTCTGTTTACTGGTAAATATAGAAATATAGAATCTGATGGCAGATAAGGACCACTTGGTCCACCCTGTCTACCTATTTTTCCTTACCTACAGTATTACCACAGACTCTAATCTGTATCCAGCTCCTTCTCCTTCCTCCACTTTATTCCACTAAAATACCCTTATGCCTATATTATGCATTCTTGAACCACACCACTGTCTTCACCTCCACCGTCTCTGGTGGAAGGTTGTTTCAGGAATCCCCCAATCTTTCTATGAAGAAGTATTGACTCACATCTCTCAAGAATCTACACCCTCCAGCATAGCATGTCCTCTTGTTTGAGCTCCTTTTTTCCAAAAAAAATACTTTTTACCCCTGTAAGGCATTAAAAAGTCTGTCATATCCCTTCTCTCCCACTCTGTCTGCCATCAGAAACTCTCTCTTTTCACTGTCTCAGCACCATCCCTAACCAGATCATTGGTCCCCAGGTAGATACATAGATACATAGACAGTGTCAGCAGATAAGGGCCTATGGCCAACCCAGTCTGCCCATTTGAGCTTGTAAGTTCAGTTTATGTTTTCCTAGAAGTCTGTTGCCCCTTACCTCTGACCTCCAGAATTCCTTTATGTCTATCCCATGCATTCTTAAATCCTGTGATTGTTTCAGCCCCCACCACTTCCTCTGGCAGGGTGTTCCACTTGTCCACCACCCGTTCTGTGAAGAAATTGTTCCTCACATTTCCTCTGAATCGTCCTCCTTCCAACTTCATCCCATGCCCTCTAGTATACAATGATATCCATCTTCGCCTTCAGTCCTGATGCCCTGGTGATCCCCAGAATCTCTTTCCCATCCCTCTAGGCTATGGTTCCATGCAGGCACCTAACCTCCATCTCCTCCCCCTTCCTATTTCCAAATCTATCCCCCTGACAATTGAGTGCCCCACCAGAAGTTGCTTCCTTCACCTCTGGAGTCCTCTTCCACCCTCCTTGGGGTCTCTACTATAAAGGATCCCCACATCCTCCCTGACCACAACAACAGGCACCTCCTCCTGGTGGTCCTACCCCACCACAGCAGTGTAGGAATTTTGTAATGATACTGGTTGAGGAATGTGCCTTTGACCCACCACCCCCACCCTTCCAGAGCCCACTGTAGTCCAGCTGTTCCTCCTACCTGGCATTTTGTGAGGTAATTGTGGTAGATCTGGTGGCCCCTGAGTGGGAGGAAAATATCCCCAAATTCTAGCCAACTCAGCCTGCAGTCTAGTGACCCTCCCTCAACCCAAAGAGGTGCATACTGATGGGGCAACACCACAGTCTCCAGAAGATCTCACTGAACACTGCCACCCCTACAGTCACTGCATTGCACCACTCCCAACATTCCCATTTCCTACTCTTCCTGTGTTACTTGGAAATGTTTATGTACCCTTACCCTAGATAGGGTGTTTCTAATATTTCCCTTCATTTGTTATATCCCTTTGCACACCTACCCTATATACGATGTTGCTCCTTTTCCTGGTTTAGATTGACTGAATGAATGACATCTTTGCCTATATTAAAACCTGATTGGCTGAGGCATGAAGTGTTTTAGCCCCTCAGAAAAACCCAAACAATATGATAAGGGTGATTTAATGGAGATTAGCCAAAGGTAGAAAGAGAGATGTTCAGGTGGCAGTCTTGGTCACGATCCAACAGGAAGTCTCAAAGAAGTCTTACCTCCAATAACTTATGTTCATCTTCCAACTTTATGGCAGCAGATTTTAGAAACATAGACATGTAAAACATTATGAGCCGATAAAGACAACAGGTTCTTTCCATCTGTCCAAAAGGTATTTTGCTGTTTTTTTTTTTTTTGTTTTTACAATTTTTGGCCAGGAATGACACAGTAAGCCAAGGCTTGTTTCCAGCTGTATCCTGAGAGTACAGGGAAGTTAGGTGGCTTGCTAATGGTCACACAGTATGCCAGTGGTGGCTGTGGCATTCAAACCTAATTCTCCAGGTTTGCTGTTTGATGATCTTAATGGCTACGCTATACTGCCTCCAACTATCTGGAGACAAAAGTCCTTCTGTGTTGTCACATATTTTATAATGGACTTAGATTGCCAAAAATGGACTTGCAGCCGGGAGTTTAATGCAAGTGGCGACTTGCGTCAAACATTGTGACAAGAGCTATTTTGAAAGCTGCTTGCCACAAAAGTCATGCTGCAAGTCCTTTGCACCAAATGGATGGAGTTAGACTAGTTCACCCTTGGTCTAACTTTACGTCCGTGGGGAGCCCCTTTTTATGGGGCTTGCACCAAAACTAATTCACAGGCTGTCCTATAGTGGGGAAATTTGTTGCAACTGCCCTAGACCTTCTAAAATTGGACTGCATTGCACCCAAGGGCTTTTGCACAGCTGTGCCAAACTGTGCAGTTGACACAGGACTTGACATCAACCTTCTAAAATCAGGCCCATATAGTTAAAACCATATTCAACATGATATAAAAACAGAGTGAAATAGAAAGAAGAAGGTGCATCTCCTTTTGAAGGAAAAATTGCTTTAGTCAAAATGATGTTGATGCCTAAAATTGTGTACTATCTTGGTCATATCCCACTACACCACTACACATTAAAAATAGCATGCTTCAAAAATGGAACAAAATAGTGGGTAACATTATATGAGAGGGAAAGTCTCCTTTCCTAAGTAGACAGAAATTACAAGCACATTGGAACAGCGGTGTTGGAATTTACCTTGGGCATTAGGATACCATAGGGCCTACCTCATGCATTACACTATTCATTGGCTTCCTAATTTTAGTTCCTCAGAACAGTCATGAAATTGTTTAGGAAAATATACTGTGCCCTTCTGGTGCACATAGCCACTTTTGAAAGTCTGTCGCACGAGGCCTCGGGAGATCTGGAGTCTTACTACATGACATGGTGTCCCTTCCTTGCCTTTCTTGACCCACCTTCCCCACCTTGCCCAGCATCTACAGCTATTCCTCATGAGCATCTAGCACTGGCTCAGTACTTGGTAGCTTCTACATCAATTCTGCAATGTCAGGAATAGGAACAGCATTAATATTGACTTGATTTTATGTTATTATGTTCTTTGTTAATATTAGGTTATTACCACCCACGTGATTATTTCCTTCAGTATCTATTGTACTGTGCATATTCTGGCATGGTTTTTATGTACTTTTGCATCTGTGAGGCATGCTGGATGTCTGCTTCTCTCTGATGGAATCTTCAGTAAACAAATTAACTACAAGGAAAATATATTGAGGGAGACCAATACACAGCTCATTATTTAACTCACTCACTCATAAAGCTAATTAACATCTTATTATTTGAGCAAATGTTGAAGCTTGGTTCAAAGGTATCCAAATCTGCATTAATTCAGTAAAGATTCCTTCCCCCAATAACCCTAAACTGAAATTGGATGATAGCACTTTTATTTGTCCCACTTGGAAACATAAACAGCTTCATCATTTTTAGACCCCCTTACATGAACATTAAATCAATTTCACAATTGAGGACTGAGTTTGGATTACTTAAACATGAATTTTGCCCATATTTTCAGCTACCATATGTTCTCTATATGGAACTTACAGATATTTTCAAACCAAAAGATAACTCCCTGCAACCGTGGTAAAAAAATATTGTTTGTGGCTTTGGAGGGCAGGATTTATAAATCTTGGTTGTCTTTCTTCCCAGTACCATTAGACAAATGCAGACATAAATGGGAGGTGGAACTTAATTGCCACATTTTGGATTTGTCCTGGTCCTGTGGCGCTACTAATGCTCACATGTAGAGATATATGAAGCCATATGATACAAAGCAAGATACTACATAGATGGTATTGCACTCCTAAAGTTGTATTCAATAAGATGTATAGCTTATGATGGATTGCTGAAGATATCATAGGCAGGATACCAATTTAACTCATGTCTTTTGGGACTGCCCCCTAATCAAGGAGTAGTAGGCCAAGGTGCAGAAGGCATGCTTGTCAGTCTTTGCTTGTCCTATCCCACATTCACTTTTATTGGTAATTATGTCTCCTGTATGATTTATTACTGATTATTAGTGCTATGCGGAATGTTCAGGCTCTGACAGAATGGAATTCAGTATATAAAGGAATTCCAGCACAAAAAAAAAACAACTAAACTTGACCTCTTTAATATCAAGCTCACATTTTAAACGTAGTATTTTTAAATTTATGACACATGAAGGCAATTGTTTTTCTTGAAAATAGTGTAAATGCATATGTCTGACTTGTTATAATATTTTATAAGTCATTACACTGTTTGTACTAATTTATATACCAGCGCCCGAATGTTCATTGTTGATTGTTATGTCTGTTTTTTTATAGTAATTGTTTAATGGATGCAATTTTAAAATAGAGCTTCCTCTCAATTTTGTTTCCAATAAATTGAATTGAATTGAATATTTCACAAGTGAAATGGTTTTAATTATCTGTGGTTTACATAAACTACAGATTCTTTCTCTGTAGTCCACAGAAAACTATTCTGTGTTTTATGTAATCCATGGTATACACTGAAATGCTTTACAGAATCCCATGGAATTTTAAAAATAAATTTTGAAAAGCATTTCAGATCAGGAATTGTCATTCTACACAAATTCCACCAGTGGAATTGTGCATTCTGTGGCCCCACTCCTGTACCATTTATTACTGATTATCAGAATGATTGGTTAAGAGCAGCTTTGTTAGAGGCTAAAAGGCTCCTACTTTCAAGATGGCACTCATTATCTGCCCAATACTTGGAGCACTGGCAAGAGGCTATGGGGACTTTAACAGTTTACAAGTGTTTAAGTCAACTATTGATCAAGCAGATAAATACAACATTAAATGGTCAACATAGCTTCAGTCATTATCTGTAAAAATCCTGATAATACTGTATTTGGTGATCTTAGCAACCTTCATAAAGTTTGAGAGATCACTATAATTTTATTTAGTTTATTATTTAATATGTCTACATAGAATATATGATATATCAGAATCATTACACAAACCATAATAGGGCTGGCTCATTTTTCCTTGGGGTGACATACAGACAAGGCACATTAGTGAGTACTGTGTAGGATAAAACAACTGTCTGTGTTTTTTGTTCTCACCCTTTGCAGATTGCATGAGAAGCCCTTTGGCACTATGCATTCACGCTTAACACAGAACCAGCCAAAATTTTCATGGTGATTTGCGTATATATATATCCAATGATTCTTTGTGTTATGGAGTATGTGTGTTTTTCTATTTATTGTTAAAGCTTTCTGCTTTTAAGTAAATGGTGCTTATAACCTTTTAATATCACACTTCATTGCTGTGATACAATTTTCATGATAGTGTATATTTATTTTTCTGCATCATTCATCAAAGAAAATATTTGATTGAACTTGTTTATAAATATATTAGATGCTGATGCTGATCTTTTGACCAGATTCTCTTTATCAGAGTTCATCAACTGTGATGAGTATTGCTTCCTCCTTAACAGTATCCTTCATGCTATCTCATACTAAAATGTCTTTGATCTTCTCAGTACCAATTACATACAATGCATTCAGTCTTCTTTAAATTCTGGTGTATATATTTACTGACAGAGCTGGGCAAAAGTTACGAGTTCCACTTTTGCTGAACTTTTGAGAACTTGTGTAAATTTCGTGAAATTTTCTGAATATCCATCAGTGATGATATCAGAATCTTCTGAATGTGTTTGGCAGATTTTTACTCTATTCCACAGAATTTATTTGGCTGAATTGTGGAATAATACACGTGAACGGTGGAATGACAGTTCTGAGGAATTTAATTTCACAGTTTAATGGATTATTTCACAATGCAAGAAATTATTCTGCAGTTCAGTGATCAGTTCTGTGGAATTTCTTTCTGCACTATCATTCACTGAAACATAGAAACATAGAAACTGATGGTAGATCATGATCTCTAGGCCCACCCTATCTACCCTTGAAGAGCTAGTAGATTGAATGTTGTTTGTATTGCCTGTAGCCCTGGAGTAATGAGATAGTTCTTTGCTACATATACTTTAGCTGTATCAAATTCAAGTTTGTCACAGTTTTTGGGATTCAGATTGTGAAGCCTGAAGTTTTCTTGCCTGATCCCTTTACAAAGGAGAGTGCATGCAGGTTTGAGTCTGGACCGGAAATTACACAGTGGGAGGAAAGCCATGCTGCTGCTACTGGAAACTGGTCTGTCAACATACAGTACTGTAATTCAAATGTGATATGTCTCCAACTCAGTTACACTATAAAAGATAAAGTAGTCTTGTCTGTGAAATTCATATTTATTTTATGTTGTTTTTTTGCCACAGGTCATATTTGCTGCAACAAAAATGAACTAAGCTAACTGTTGCTGGACCACTCCTCTGAGCGTTTTAGTGCTCTCAGATGAATAATAACTGGTTATACTCTTGACACATTCACAGCACAACCCCGATTATCAGAAAACTGTCCCTATGTCTTCCAAACTCTAGCTCACTTTGCCAGTTTGCAAATAATTGTTGCAGTAGCAAACATTACCAATGTTCAATTATGTGTGGTAGTTTAAGGGTGAATAAAAGGAATCAATCAATTTATGAAGCAATTCAAGTGGCCTGCCTATAACCAACCTTAGAAAACCCTTACACTGCAACCCGCTATCCCTATCATCCTCATACAAACTCATCCCTAACCATACTGATGGCATTTCATTAATGACTAAAAATGCAAGAGGAATGAGCTCCCCATGGCTTGACATTCACAAAATTAGAATCATGTTTACCTCCCATCCATGTACCAACAGCAAATGAATCAGTGTTAGCCTTCAAAAAATGTATTATTTGGCTTGAGAACCAGCCTGAGAGTAACTACCTACACACACCCTTTTTGAGGCAGCTGAGGATGAAGTCAATAAAACAGCAGTGCATGAACTGTAATCAATGGGCAATAGCTATGATTCGAGCCCTTCTGAATTTTTAAATCTTTTTTACCTTTAAAACTGTTGTTGCCTAAACAAATTAACTTTGCTAAATAAAGCTGGTTTCCTTTTATTTTCATCCTTGCCTGACTCATGCTTTTCAGTGGTTAGTGAATATGTTACTGCATGCAAGACAATAATCTATTCTTTATATTGGCACCCCGGTTATTCGAACAGCTAGATTATCTGAACTACTCTTATGCCCCTGAGTCAGTTCTGATAACTGAGGTTGATATTACATTGGATTTATTGTTATTCCTATGTGATGTTATGAGTGTAACTGACATCTGGAAAAGAAGGAAATAAATGAATTGTGTGGACTCAAATTGGAGGGATCAAGCAGCCCAGGTTACTCTCAGAGCAACCATTTCTAAACCCACAAATAATACAGTAGCTTCTGTTGACCCCACCTGACAGGTCACCATCCTTTGTTGGTGCACTGCTCCACCACCTGACAGCACAGCTCCTTCACTCCTTACATACCTCTGATTGGATAAGATGGAGCTGTCTCAAAAGTGTCCTACCCCACCCCCCAAATGAAGATGTACAATGATACTGGTAGGTGCTGTCAAATCAAGTTGTATTAAAGTTGGAACTATTGATTGAATGTTTTCCTTGAACAAATATAGCCAATTTTTTGTCTGATGATTTAAGAATTTTTTTCTGCTGCTACCAGTTTGTGGGTGCTGTTGCAAAGTGGTGCTTGCCACATTACTAGGATAGGACAGGAGCAGATATGGACATTCCAAGGAGAGTTGCATGTCAGCAGGATATAAGACAGGAGCAGTAAAGGAAAGGTGCTGTAGATCAGTACAGTGTTCAGTAGTCTACTAATCTGTATTAAACTTTATTTACCATATTTGATGTACAAAAGTAGAATCACTAATTAGTGTATTTACTTTCCTTCAGTCCTTGCCTTTTTCTCTTTTATAATATCACTGGTTCATTCATGTGTATGCTGTACTCTGCCTATGTCTTGCTAGAAGCATCAGTATTGTTTGTTCACATTTTTAACTGCCTCTTCTCAGCTGTTTACTGTACTTACTTGAGTTACTTGGGGTCTGAAGTGCCATGTGTTAGACCAGAAAGAAGAGACCACTGTAAGACCATTACAAATTGAAAACAACAGAGGTTGAATGAGCTACTTATGTCCTGCTAAGCAGGTGCAAAAAAATAAACAAAAAAAAAAACAACAGATGCCATGTTTGTTTTGAACACTGAAAATAATAGAAAAGGAAAAGCTTTCTTTGTTCATTGATTATTATGGTTGGCTGCTAAGATACCCTGTATTACATTATGTTGTTAGTGCCATAGCTAAGATGTACTTATTACTATGGTATTATCTAGTGAGTTTAGCTGACAGAACCTGTCTCACATCTGCTACTCTTTCAACAAAGCAGACCAGAATGTATAGCTAGAAATATCAGACAGGTATGCTGTCTTGAGTGAGAGGGTAACCTTTTGTGACTGCTGTGGGTGTAGCCCTGCAGATGTCTTGTTATGACAGTAGAGGAAGGAAACTTTTCAGATACCCAATGGACTAGATAAAATTAGAGGTTTTGTAGAATCACTGCACTAATTGAAGCAAGTAATCTGCTGTGTTCATTTGAGCTGAGCAGTCCTGAAAGCACTATTTTGTTCAATGTGGGTAGAATTCTCTTTCAAGAAAGATTCATAGCTCATAAACATGTCAACTTAGTCAGTCTTTCAGCTGTAATTCCGATTGATATCTCCCTCTCTTTTCTAACTTATTCACCTTGCCTGTGTTGCACTAAGATGTACAAAATAGGCAATTTCAAAGCAGGCCTTCTAAAAAAACAGTTTCATTCTATACATGAATGCCACAGATTTAGAGAAATAATTAGCTGGGAATCACAGCACTACAGATAAGATGTAGCAGTGTTAAGGTCAAAAACCACAAAAGGAATGCTATGCAGATATACAAGATCAAAAAACATCCAATGTTGAAGTCTGTGAGACTAGAGAAACTGAAAGACACATTGCAATTGCATTTTCAATGCTTGCACTGTTTAAACATCTTTCTGCCTGTAACTATGTGTTCATTTGTCAATATTATTTATGACTATCTAAGCTTGCACTATTTAAACATGTTCTGTCTATAACTTTGTGTTGCACTGAAAACATAATATCTGATCTATATGGTTTTCTCTCTCCTATTAATACCATCTAACTACAATTCTGTTATGTACTGTGTTTGTTTCATATTACAATGAAGACACAGTCTACATAAAACTTATTTCATTATCACACCTGTACTGATCCTGCACTTCTTCAAATTGAATCCTAACTGCCATTCTTCAGACAAGTTCTCCAGTTTTTTTAAGGTCTTCCCTGATTCTTTTAACCCCCCTGGCATGTCCATTCTATTGCATACCTTTGTATCATCTGCAAAGAAGCTTACCTTCCCCTCCAGTCCCTCTGCACTGCCCCCAATAAAGTCCAGATAGGTCACATGCACTGAACCTCCCTTGTCATCTACCTTAGTTATGCAGTCATGCCATAGATTAGTACAATGAGTTAGTGCAAAATACAGTGTTTATCCAAAATATAGTAAAAGTCAGGGTTAGGTGTATAAGTAAATAAATGCTATAAGGCAGTGTATATGTGTTAGTTTTTGTGTGGTACTGCTCTGAGTGTCTACATGGTGCACTGCTCTGCTATACTGGAATATATGCATACTGTATATGTGTATATGCATTAGTCAGTGTGTGTGTATTACAACAATTAGAAAGTGTAGTTAGGTGGCTCAGTGGTTGTTGCAAAAATTGTTAGTCTACAACCCACCGACATCTAGATCAGTTTCAGCCTTATGCATGTCATCACTGATTTAAATGAGGTGTCTAGTGGCAACCACCCTCTCACCCTTCAATGTCCCTCAGAGCCTGACAAGAAGAAAACAATTCCTTGATGTCTTTTTTAATATGTAAAAATGTGTGTAGACAGTGCATTGTTATGTTATACTGGAATATATATGTGTATATGTATTAGTCAGTGCATGTGTGCATCACAACAATTAGAAAGTGAATTTAGGTAGCTCAATGGTTAGTGCAAAAATTGCTAGTCTACATTCCCCCACTGTCTAGATCAGTTTTGCCGTATGTGTGTCATTGCTGATTTAAATGAGGTGTCTAGTGGCAATCCCCCACCCTCCGATGTCCCTTGGAGCCTGAAAAGAAGAAAACAGTCCCTCAATGTCTTTTTTTTCATCTGTAAAAATGTGTGTATAGTGCACTGCTGTGTTATACTGGAATAGTGTGTGTATCACAACAATTAAAAAGTGCAGTTAGATAGCTCAGTGATTAGTGCAAAAATTGTTAGTCTACATTCCCCCACTATCTAGATCAGTTTCAGCATTATGCATGCCTTTGCTGATTTAAATGAGGTGTCTAGTGGAACACCTCACCCTCAGAAGTCCCTCATAGCCTGAAAAGAAGAAAACAATCCCTCGATGTCTCGATGTCTTTTTTTAATCTGGAAAAATGTGTGTAGACAGTGCACTGTATACTGCAATATATGTGCATATATGTGTATATGTATTAGTCAGTGCATGTGTATATCACAACAATTGGAATGTGCAGTTAGGTGGCTCAGTGGTTAGTGCAAAAATTGCTAGTCTATATTCCTCCACTATCTAGATCTGTTTCAGCCTTATGCATGTTATAGCTGATTTAAATGAGGTATCTAATGACAGCTCCCCACCCTCTGATGTCCCTTGGAGCCTGAAAAGAAGAAAATGGTCCCTCTTTGTCTGTTTTTTTTAATCTGTGAAAATGTGTGTAGACAGTGCACTGCTATGTTACACTGGAATATACATGCATATATGTGTTTATGCATTAGTTAGTGTGTGTGTATCACAACAATTAGAAAGTGAAGTTAGGTGACTCAGTGGTTAGTGCAAAAATTGCTAGTCTACATTCCCCCAGTCTCTAGATCAGTTTCAGCCTCACACATGGCAATGCTGATTTAAATGAGGTGTCCAGTGGCAGCCCCCCACCCTCTGATGTCCCTCAGAGCCTGAAAAAGAAAAAAAGGTTCCTTGATTTCTTTTTTATGAACATACAAAATTGCCAGCAGATAAAGGCCTTATGGTCTATCGAGTCTGCTTGATTGTGCAGCTTGCGGGCCTTATACTGCAGCTGTCCCTTCCTCCTCTCCCCTCCCCCCCCTCCAGTAACCTTCTCCCTTTCCCTGTCCCATCCCCTTTTGAAGCAGCCCATTGTTATAAAGGATACCACTTCCTCTGGCAATGCATTTCCCCAGACACCACCCTCTCTGTCAAACAGTGTCTCCTCATTTCCCTCCTGAACCTTCCCCCTTCCAATCTCAGATCATGCCCTCGAGTGCCCTCCCCATCTTTATTTTAAAGACCCTCTGTGCCCATCTTATTTATTCACTTTGTGTTGTCACACGAGGTCCCTGCACCCTAATTGGTACACTCAGAGGTACACCATAGACAGCTAGTACTTAAGCATATGTTATACTGACATATAGGGCTAAGGGCATCTACCATACAAGAGTAGATGTCAGGATATGTACGCATATTGTTGTAATACACTTTGCTTGCTAATACATATACTCTTCTATGTATTTTCTGTGTATTTCTTACTTCTAAGATACCAAGGCACCTGTGTCTTTGGAATAATTATGATATGTAAGTCGGCATTGCCACCTTTTGGTGATTTGTACTACTACACTGAGTTATGTGAGACTCTGTATAAGAACGCTTTTGTTTCACAAACTGATGACTATTAAAAAATTATATAATGTTATCTTGGACTGTGGAGCCACCTCTAATTTAGCCAATAGGACTCATCTCTGTAACTAGAAATGTTTCTATCTTACAGTAACCATAGTAATTATCATAGGTACTGTATACAATGTGATACACTAGTCTTGTACCTCAGAGATCCCAAGAGACACAAAGAAACCTCGAGGTATAGGGAATGCTTAGCACTGGCTCCCGGTTCATATTGGTAAGAATTGCTTAGGGCAACTGTGATTTATCCTTTTTGGTAGTAATAAACAAGTTTATTACTCTTATGCAACATGTCTGTGATTACTTGCATTGCCAATATTGCCAAGAACCCGAAAGTGAGGTTTAGACCTCCTGACAGTGTACTTGAAGGTTTCAATCATGGTCCCCCCATCCCTCCTCTCCTCCAGGGAGTACATGTTCAACTACCTCAGCCTGCTGTCATAGGGTATGTTCCTAGCTTCTGGATCACTTGTTTTGCCTTGCTCTGCACCCTCTCCAGTAACCTAATGTCCTTCTTCAGATATGGCTGCCAGAACTGCATGTAGTACTCCAGGTGTGGTGTAACCAGTAACCTGTATAGTGGCAGATCCCCTGCCCTCCCCTCCTAGAGGATATGCCTCTGGCAATACAACCCAGCATCCTGTTGGCCTTTGCAGCTGCCTTTCTGCACTGTGCTGAGTTGTTCATTGCTCCCATTAAGATCACCCTGAGATCCTTCTCCTCTTCCATCTTGGCCAGTTGTATCACCCCTATCTGGTAGTTGCTCCCTGGGTTTTTTGAGCTGAAATGTAGCACCTTGCATTTCTCTGCATTGAGCCCCAGCTGGCAAGTGCCCAACCAGGGCTGTAATTTTGCCAGATCATCTTACAACCCCTGCCATCCTTCTAAGTCATCCACTACTGCTCCAGTCTTGGTATCATCTGCAAACAGACTGATCTTGCTCTTGATGCCTATTGAGATGTCTGCTATGAAGATCACAAACAACACCAGCCCCAGTACAGAGTCCTGTGGCACCCTGATTGGCACTGCCCTGGGAGATGAGAGCTCCCCTCCCACCACCACCCTCTGCTGTCTCCCTTTTAATATGTAAAAGTGTGTGTAGACAGTGCACTGCTATGTTACACTGGAATATACATGCATGTATGTGAATATGTATTAGTCCATGTATGTGGCTATCCCAATTAGAAAGTGCAGTTTGGTGGCTCAGTGGTTAGTGCAAAAATTGCTTGTTTACACATTTCTCACTTCCAACAATACCATTATCTTGCAGTCATATTGGCTCTTGCTAGTGTTTGTTTTGTTATGAAATGGACACTTTTCCTATTTCACAGCAACTCTGTTTGGCTTCACTACTGAGAGACAACATAGGCAAATGAAAGCACTGACTCTGCTTTCATGTCACCTACTCCATCACTTTCAGTTTTGGCAGCTCCATTGGCAAACCACACACCAGGCAATTTGGCAGTCTGGAAAATAATATACAATAAAAAATAAACATCAAATTCACTTATTTGCATGTTTGAATGTAAATCAGGATATTTCTCATCACTAAACGCCACTTTCTGATCAAAACAGCAAATCAGATCTACTAGTTCTTTAATCCACAATTCATACTTTCATTCTGCAGTTCAGTGACTCTCTGAACTGCAGACTAAATGTCTAAATTGTGGATTAATGTATTAAACTGCAGAAAATATGCCACAGAACTGACCACTGACAGTGATCAGTCCTGCGGAACACTTTTCCACTGTTTAATACAATAATCTGCAATTCATACATTTATTCCTCCATTCTAAGTTGAAATTTGCATGAAAGCTGCCAAAGTGCATTCTGAAATTTCATGAAAGCAAAATTTCAACTTGCATCAAAATTCCACCAGTGGAAGTTTAATTTTGCACAGCCCTATTGACAGTCTAGCACTTAACACCAAGCATGATGTTATTGATAGGATTGCACACGGCATGTGTCATAATAATTATCCGATGAGCTTGTGCTGTATTATAGAGACTGTTAGAGATAACAGGGCTCAGGATATATTAAAGAGCAAGTCCACCCAAAGAGAAGTCAGTGTAAGGTTTTATTATTAATGGGCAAAAACACAAAACTCTGCAAGCACACACCTACCGGTGCACTGACCCAACATTTCCGTCCATGTGATGCTTTCTCAAGGGACTGGCAAAGTGACACATAGTGTGCACATAGAATTAAACACCAGTACAAAACTAAATAGGAAAAACTTTAAAGTGATAGTGCAAATTTAAATATTTCACAAGATATTAAGGGTATCTAAAATGTTTATCACACACATGCATGGACATCATTATATGCCAGCACTCTCAATGAGTAAAAACAGAGGAGAAAATCTTGGTTCAGCCAGATGACACTAGCTCCCCCCCCCCCCGGCTCATACATGACCAACAGGGCAAGCCACCCAGCACATAATGGTCCTGGGTAAGTGGTGGTTAACCTGTAAGTCCCTGAGAAGGTCAATGATAGTGCTCGGGGTTACCATCAGAAGAGGAGCAGACTGAGTGCCAGAGAAAATGCTCTACACAAAAAAAGAATGGATGGATTCTGACAGCTGTGTGCCAATGGATTCTCCATGCACTGCCTTGCTAATGAACTGCATTTTTTGCAAGGTTTGAGATTTCCCTGTCATGCAGTACTAAAAAAGGTTCCCAATCCCATTTCAAGAGGGTACCTGTGGCTGTTTTATTTGTTTTGCTACCACTTACCTTGTTGCACTATTGTTGAACTATCTGCAGGTAATTTTAAAGGTGGGCCATTAGTCATAAAGAGAAAGGATTGTTTCTGGACTTCTAAGGTCATGCATTGCAGGTGTTAAGAATTGTTCTCCTATGTTCATTCATGTCAGCTTTTGACCTAGTGGCAGCCTGAATTTGTGCCTATCTCTCTACAACACTAAGGGGGAATGTGATCAGTTTTCTAACTCATCTGATGCTGTTATTCAAAATTACAGGCATGAAACAAAAATCATTTTGTTTCCCCAGTAGGATCTGTCTCTATTTGTCATGCTCAGCTCTCCTGGTTAAATGCCCTCTTGACTCCCCAACATCTTGGCTGTATAATCAGAAGGCCTGTTATGAGCCTAATGCTGAACATGCAGAGTACAGTCCCTGATCTCATTAAGGCCGTGTGCCCTCGTAACCAGGTAGCTATTGATCTGCCCGTCAGCTACTGACTGGTGTTCGGCATTATATTGACAGTGACCGTCAGATCATTAGCTCATTGCTCGCCAGAATTAAAATATATTTCTGCTGGATTTGAGCATCTAACATACAATCACAGTCAAGAACACATCCTCTTCTCTCAAAGTCAAGTGGATTGTGGCTTCAGGTGCACAGGAAAGACAGGGTAGAAGGCTGGCTTTTGTTTATACCATAATGGTGTATAACAGTATGCAGACTCAAGTCAAAAAACACTGGAGTCACTGCATACATTTTAAGTACACATGTGTGCCTATATGGGATAGATGACATGGTGCAGAGTTTCAACTACCCCTCCCCATCAGCTCAGTTCATCTGAGTCAAATCTTTGGAGACTGAGACATTCCAGAGAACCTGAATTCCAAGTCATGTATCCACCTTTCCCCAGGTGCGGTTTCCAAAGTTTAGTACTCACTTGATTGTACCCAGGCAGGATTCTTAACAAGGGATGCAGCCAGACCTGCATGAACCAAGTCCCTTTGTCCACTGGAGAAGACAGACAAAGCAAGGACTCCAAGAAGAGTATCACCTTCCCCTCTTCCTCCTCCCATGAACCTTAGCATTTGCTCATCGGAAGACAGGAAGGAAGGAAAGAGGGGACCTGAAAGACTTATAAATCCATGGGGAGATCTAAATGAGTGTGACATCAATGAGCTATTCAGACTTACAGAGTTAGTGTACTTCCTCCAACTATTATTAGTTTTTTTTTGTTTGTTTTTGGTTTTTTTGTTACTTGATTTTTCAGGTATGTTTTCTTCTGAGTTTGTAAATTAGAAGATTTTTTTTGCCTGATGTTAGTAGCTATGATGTGTGGAACAGCACTTTGCTTGGCAGCTGACACATATCTTGCTCTGCTCCTTCCATTACATCATCAGCAATGTCACCTAGGGCTGTGCAAATACCTTTTTTTGAATATTCAGCCAAATATTCGTTATTCGATGCCAAAATATTCATTATTCAGTATTCGTTATTCATCATTTGGGTGGCTGGGAGGGGGTTATTTAAAAATAAGAGAACACCACCCTTGCCAGCATTAAATAAATATTTTATCCCTGGTGTCTAGTGGTCCCCTACCCAGATAATCGCCAGTCCAAAATAAAAATCCACCCCCACTCAGACTCTAAGCAAAACCCCAGTCCCCGTCCCCAAATGTAAAATAAAATAAAATCCCTTAATTTCTCTGGTGTCTGGTGGATTCCCCACCCCCACACTGTCAGGAAGTGCCTCTCCTCCCCCACCCTTGACCAGGTGGGCCACTGGCACAGTCCTCCACTCACCTCCGGCTGGCAGCCCAACTGAGTTTTCAATGAATGAGTGCATGCTTGTACAACGCGTGCTCATTCATTGACAATCAACCACCAGTGACCAACACTACCAGGGTTGAGGGAGGGCGGGCTTCTCCGGTCTGGCGGGGGCAGGATGGGAAATGGGTCCACTAATGCCATTTCCCATCTCTGCCCCTCGCTGGAGACCAGAGCAACTCCTTCACCTCTAGCCCTGGTGGTGCTAGTCACTGCTGGTGGCTGAATCTGAATGTCAGTGAATGGGCACGTGCTTGTACAAGCACACTCATTCATTGAAAACTCAGTCAGGCTGCTGGTCAGGGAGGTGAGTGGGGCCTGCCGGTGGCTCACTTGAGTCATGGGTGGGGGAGGGCATGGGGGGCACTACCTGATAGGGTGGGAGGGTGGGGGTCCTCTAGATACCAGAGAAATTAGGTATTTTTTTTATTTTATAGATTTGGGGATGGGGGACCGGGGGTATTGCTGAGGGTCTCGGGGATGGGGGGAGTCTTCATTTTGGACTGGCGATTGGCCGGTGGGGTGGGACCACTAGACACCAGGGATAAAATATTTATTTAATGCTGGCCAGAAGGGTGGGAAAGGCTTTTTTTCCCTTGCACATGGCCGAATACTGAATACCAGCCGAATAGTGGGCTATTCGGTATTCCGTTCCAAATATTCAGATAGCCCATTATTCGTGGTGTTTGGAAAGTAATATTTGGTATTCACATAGCCCTAATGTCACCTCACTATGACATCACATTTGCTCCAGTAGAGCCCCTCAGTAGCTGTCAGGTCAGTCACCTTTGATGTCACTGAGGTCACAGCGATGATGATGCATTGGAAGGAAATTGAGACAGATATTTCAGCTGCCAGGTAGAGTGCTATTCCACACATCCAGCATAATACTATCATATAGAAAACTTTCTAATGTGGAAAAAGGAAAAAAAGAAAAGTACTTCAGAAATAAAAAAATTAGAATTGACTACTACTTAAAATTGGTAACATTTCCCTGTCTACTGTTTTTGGCTCTACTCGCTCTTTCATGGTCAGATAAACAACAGGAGCATGACCTCAATGTAGTAGGAGGAACATTCAGTAAGGAAGTAAGAAAATTCCACTTTACTGAATGAGTGGTGGACCAATGGAACAGACTACACCAGGAAGTGACGAATGCCAGTTCTGTATTAGACTTCAAGATCAAATGGGATAGACACTAGGGCTGGACAAAATGTATCTTCCACCAGCAGAATTTCGTCAAAACTATGATATTTTTTCCTTGAAAGTTCACAGCATTTTTTGAACATTTTTGTGACATTTTGTCAAAACAGTTATTTCAGTTATTTTCATCTGATGTAAAAAGTATTTGTCCAAATTGTACCATATTTGGTGCGCTGACTTTACCCATGCCCATACAAATGGTACCAAGTTTCAAAACAGGTGATTAATTTCATCCAAGTTAATTACGGAATTATTACACCAAAATAATTATATTTGATATAGAATACCATTTAAGTACGACCGTGAAATAAAAAAAAGTGAAAAACATTTGTTGTTCAATCAATCTAAATATTTGTCTTCTCTAATGAATATAACCAATATTGTACACCCTAAACTTTTAAATGATAGATAGATACCTTAAAATCCTGCAGTATTAACCCCCAAAACCTGGAAAACACAGCCATTGACAGACCACAATGGTGCCATGTTTGCTGGGTCAGTTTGAATGAATCTGAGGCTACAAGGTTGCAAGATGTGATTGGCAAACACCTGGCATGCAAGGCATTTCATCTGCTTACCTCACCTGGTTTCCAATGTAACATATGTGGCCTTTTATGTATGTCCAGGATTGGGCTCTTCTCCCATCAAAGGACCCACAACTGAGACTCATCCATTGACTCAATGCGAGACTCCATCGTCATATAGATAGATACAATTGTTATTGATATTAAAGTATGAATAAGGATAAACTTGACTGAGTCAAGGCTCATTTACAATGAGGTCCACTTTAACATTTGCTCCCAGTTCCGAAACTCCCTTCCAATGATCTTAATGCACTCTCAGTCTCACCAGGTTTTTAACAGTGAACTTCGTAAATTCCTCATGTGCAATAAGTGCTCATGTAATGTGATTCTGCATACTGCTACTTAACCTGGCTTCATCTTTCCGCCACAGGTCTATTTTGCACTTATTATAATTGTTTCTGGACTGCTTCTACTGTACATTGTTTTAGGGTACCTCTGTATTATGTCAGACCATTACTGATGTTTTTTGTATTGTTGTATCACCTGTTATTGCGGCTGATTTTTGTTTATAACTCTCCTGATTTTTGTCTGTAACTCTCCTGCCTCATGCCTGAAAATAGACAATGCTCTTGTCTAGTGCACCTACCCGGTAAACAAAATCTAAATAAATAAATAAATACTTTTAAATAGTATCACATTCCCATGCCCCTTATCTTAAACTGTCCATGTCATAGTTTTATGCTTAGTTATGAAAGATCATCATAGGATGACAACATCTAACATTTTCTTGAAATATGTTAGTAGATCTCTTTTACTTTATCGTGACAGGATTGCTTCCCCTAAACATTCTGAGAATAAGGGCCTGCCTCTAAAGACCATTGATTAGGACATGTTTGGATTTCAATAACTGCTTAAGAGTTAAGAAATATTAATTGAATTCTAAATGTTTAAAGATACTGCCTTAAGAAATAAGAGTGAGAGAAGATAAAGAAGAAAGTGAACATGAGAGAGACAAAGAACAAGGAAAAGAAAAAGAAGGAGAGAGCAGGATGAGATGACATTATGATGCATATAGTGTATAGCAGAGCATTATTCTATATAGAACTGCATCCCTTTCAAAATACTGTTGTACCACCCTTCAAAGACCATGAAAAGTGATTGTACCCTTCTGTGGTATACCAGCATTCTGAACCCTCTAGAGACTACACAAGTCAGTTTTTTCTGAAAGCAAAAGGACCACTACACACATTTCACAGAATAGTATACCCCATAACTTTATGCACAACTAGTGTGTTCTGCCACCTCAGTGTTCTGATTCCCATGAATCTCTCAAGCTTCGCTCTCAAGGTCAGAGGGAATAAGAACCCCTCTATGGCAGAACACACTGGTTATGCATAGTTGCCCATCCAGTATTCTCTATATACTTGATGTGATTTATATTTGGATCAATAATTGTTATTAACATGTTGATTAATACCGTGAACCCACTTACATGAACATTGAATAGTTTTTGGATGTCCCAATTTTTGCCAATTATTTTCAGTGTCAGTAAAGCCCATTTATAAGAACAGTTAGCCCATTAATAAGAACATTTTTTTTTCCAGAGGTAGCGGTAGTTGGTCATTATCACCTTTGAGCATGCTAAATCTTGGCTGAAGCATCATCTAATTTTATCATTAGCAGTCACTTAAGTAGTGAATAGATGTGTCAAAAATGCCCTATGAAGCATATATTCCTTCATAATTAGGTGAGACACTGAATGATTTTTACAACAATAATCTAATTGCTTGAGCAAGAGTTCTTTAAAGCAGCTATATTATACTACTTTTAATAATGAGTTCTCTAAAAGCCAGTATGAGACCAGTTTCTTCATGTTAACCATAGATTTTATGTGGATTTTCACAGTTTTTAATGAAGTTCTCTTAGAAGAACATCCCGGTTATAAGAACATTTCTGCTTGGCATGTAGGGTGTGCTTTTAACAGAGCTCCACTGTAGTAAAAGTGGTTTATGTTTGAGTTTTGAGTATATTAAGTATCCAATTTTTTGTTAAAACTTCTATAGTCATGTTTTATTCTCTGGCTAGTTTCTCACTTTTAATGGTTTCTATGAGTTTGGTTTTCCTCTTAGTGGGATCTATTCATGAATGTGTGTATATTCCACACCCATAATAAGCAATGGAACAACGGCACTTAGCTATGCACTGCTCAGGCATGGAGAGGCATGCACTATGCACAAACACTCATGCAGGACAGATAGAGGCAGGGGTGTGGTGTACAGATGTGCACAGGGTCACATGGAGTAGACCACAAGTGGACCTACATCACATTCCCATGCCCCTTAATCCCACCATATATGGGCATCCTCTTTACCCCATACAGAAACACAGAAGTGAATACTGCTATGGAGGATGGAGAGCACGTATTGACAAAGGATGGAATGAAGTCACTTGAGGCACCCGCTGCCACCAGAGCCTGATGGAACTGACCATGGCCACACTGGGACATGGGAATGAGGCCAGAAACATGGCAGAACCCAGACATGGTACACAAATCTCACCAGCGGACAGGTGACAATGGTCTCTGACACATGGGAGCACTATACCATCTGGTTTGGGTCAGAGTCACTGAAGGCGCTGGTTAAGACAAAAGACAGACTTTGGCTTGGTATACTGTATAGTCAATCATCAACATACTGGCTCCATGGTGCTGAGCGAAGGGGTTCACTCTGCACGCTGGTGACCTGGGTTCTGGCCCCGAGCCCAGGTATCAGGAGCAGAGACCAGCAGGGAAGGGGCTTCTCAAGCCTCCATTGGATGCTTCCCTCCCGAAGGGGGGATGAGCCTGGCTCCTGTGGGTGGATTTGTGGATGAACTTGGATAGCGTGTAGCCTTGACATGCCCTCCTGCACATCCTCACCTCAGGATGCCATCCTTGAGGCTAAAACAAGGGTCTGGGATGAGAAAACTGGAAAAAAGGCTCCCTGCCAGCTGGATCACAAGTGCCTAGCCTGCACCACCACAAAGCTCCAGACTAACTCAGACCAACCCTGCAGCACTTTCCCAGGAAATGGAGTTCACCTGACAGCACTTCCCCCTTGGAGGAGAGGGACCCTCCTGACACAGGGAAATGTCGGGTTTCCTGAGGTAAGGCTGCAAGGACAGGGTCGGGAGAATGGTGGTGTGGGGCCAAGGTGGAGGTGTGGCGGGTCTTGGTGCTCCAAAAGGAGTGTCCAGCAGTGGTGCCACAGGGAGGAAAATAAATAGATAACACAAAAAAAATCATTAACATAGCCAGACCTGAGATACACACACTAGCAGCCATCAAGTAAAAATGATGGGACATGTGACCAGTTGTCAAACAAAAGCTGCTAGCTGTGAAATGCCAGCTGACTGGCATGGGTGGATGTCTGCCCACACAGGAGTGCAGTCTGACCTCTCCCTGTAAAGTGGACGGTGGTGGAGACCCTCACTTAGGTGCCCCTGTATGGGGAGGACAGGGCATGAACACCATGCTAGGTATGCACAACAATGCAGTGAGGTGTAGGGGATATAAAGAACACCACAGACATGCTAACCACCCTGTGTTGCACCATACATACCCAGGGATGGGGCACAAACCAGAAGAGGAGAATGCATCCCCTGCTGAGGCTGCCATGTGTCTGGAGTCCTGAACAGGCTGCTTGGGACAGGAGGATGGCACAGGTAGGTGTTGTCCTAGGTCACCCACAGCATACCCTGATATGCCTACAGCAGTGGCACAGCCTGTAACATCCATTCAATCTCTCGCCCTCAGATACAATGCAAGTTCCCATGTGTTTGGCAGGGGAGGAGCATGTGCTGGAGGACACCCCCTTTACAGACACAGTGGTGGAGACCCAGGTAGACAAGGAGGAGATAGACACCACCACCACCAACCAACTGACAACCACCCCCCCATGCAGAACCCCTGCCACAGTCCCCCCCAGGCAGCTGCCCCTGGATGTACCTCATGCCATGGATTGCACCAATGTCCAGTCACACATTGCTGGGCTGTCAGCATGGCCTGTCAGCAATGTCTTGCCAGACAGCAGACACAAGTGTCCCACCCAGCATCAGCAGATGGCAGTCAAAAAGCGGGCTGAGAGGAACACACAACACCCCATTGAAAGTGGGGACAAGGGCCCATCTGTCTGTCCAACATGCTGGACAAGGAGGGCTACCACCCAGTGTATACTCTACACATACAACCCTGAGGTGTGGCAGCTGGAACATGACTATCTGCAGGCACGGTGTGAAAACACCAAGGCACTTAAGGGACTGATGGTGGTGGTGAGGAATATGCACTGTTGTATAGACAGGAGAAGGATTTGCTGTTCAGACTGACAGGGCACACTGTAGCAGGGATGAGCACAGCCACAATATCAGTCCCCAAGGTACCCCCTGGGGCTCTGATGCACTGCACACCTGCCAGCCCCAGTGTGCCTGAGGAATGGGAGGGCAGAAGACCACAACTGGAGGCTGACATACAGCTTGACTGGGGCCAAACTGAGGGGAAAAAGTGACTGTTAGGACATGACATCTTGGCATAGGGTCATCAGCATAGCTTGCGTTGCAGCAGGGAAAGAAACAGTGATACCTTTAAAACCCAGCAACAGACACAGAGTGACACAAAAGCACATACCATACACATCACCCATACATAATCCTCCTACCACAAAGTACAACCCCAAATCCCCACAACATGAATAGCACCACCACATATATCACCAAGCATGGACCTGATACCCCCCTCCAAGTGGATAGAATGGTACTCAGGTTGTGTTCTTATCACTGTGTAACACCATCCCACCAGCCACCTACTGTAATGGCTGAATGGTCCCCGTATGAGTCTGTGACATGCTGCCAATCTAGACTGGCACTCTGCATCCTTCCCCTGGAAGCCTCTCCCCCATCAACTAGAGAGGCATTTCCTATATATCCCATGGCATGTGTAGCTGACACTGCACTGCCACATTGTATAGCATGGTACATGCTCTGAACACTCTGCATGCCATCCCTGGGGCAAGCATCTTCATGGGGCCTGTCAGATCCAGTCATTGGAATCTCATCTAAAACAGACCTACAGTATCATCTTCTCAACCATCGACTGTGTCTTCTTGTTGGCCTCATTGTGTGCCTCCTTCTCTGCACTGTGTGTCTCCAGGTACAGCGTCATCACATTTGACTGTAGTGGATATCGGCTGTCACCTATGCATTAGATGAAGACTAGGATTAGTAATGTGCAGAGTCAGTGCATCCACAATGTTGCAGCTGTGCGGCGTATGTATACTCACCTTTAGGTATTCATCCATGCCCCCATGTGCATCAAGGAGGGTGCCCAGCCTGGAATTATTGAAGATGTAGGAGTCATGAAAGGAGCCACAACCTTTGGCATACACATAAGTGATTATACCTGTTGCATCACATACTATCTGGCAGTTTTTGCTTTGGAAACACTTGTTGTTCCAGTATGCCTTGTCATCCACTGACATTGCCAGGATCACCACATGCATGCAGTCAATGGCTCCCAGTACATTAGACATGCCTTGCATCATGTCATAGAGTGCCTCCTTTGTGGACTGTATGTCTGCCTTGGTAGAGGCAATGCTATGTGGTCATGCACATGCAGGAGCAGGGCATTAGTTGCCTGGTGCAGTGCCCTGGACATGGATAACTGGCTGACATCCATGACATCCCCCATCATCCTCTGGAAGAACCTGGCTGCATAGTATGCCAATGCATGTCGCACCTTTGTCTCCACAGATATGGCCTGTGACTATCAGGTATATGGGACCACATGAGCCCAGACCAGGACACACTGTGGTGTGTTGTGGAATGGTCAAAACAGAATCACTCCATGCAATGTGCGTCCTGTAGAGCACTGGTGTCCAGATGGGGCTGGAATATATATGGCCATGGCCTTGGCAGAAATGCCTGCTCATGGTCCTGCTCACCATCCAGCAAAAGGAATTCAGTAACAGTCCCAGGCATATTCTGTGTACCCCTGAGTAATGGACTGGAAATGAAGAGTGGACGGTGTGTGCTACATGTCAATCTGAATGCCCACCAACAGAGATGCTGATAGAGATGCTGCACAGAAGTCCCATGCAGTTTGGTGCCCCTTTAAAGAGGAATGTACATGGCACACCAGCGAGCTGATACAGCATGTACAGAAGGCACCAGGCCACAACTGTCCCATCCAGTGATGATCATGGCCGCTGCACAGCCAGTATAGATTTCTGCTTCAGAGGCTGGTGGTGGTGCTTATGGTGGGGGGATACCCTTGGAAACTCTGGCAAATTTCCAAAAGGACATACAGTACCAGGACAATATGGAGGGAGTTTCCATCTGGGAGCTGACAGAACCAGTTGAGGTGTTGTGAGTGCTGTAACATAAATATTCATAGTCTATTTATGTTTTGCAGGACTTCAGAGGCCATCCAGGATGAATAGTCCTTGTCTGACAGGAGCAGCCCGATGGGTTGGTGATCATGGTGATGGCCAGGAAGGCATGCTGGCCTCTGCAAGTGCTGGACTTGCTCTCATGGAGGGTAAGCAGCAATGACATATACTACAAAGACAATGATAGGGAGCTGAGGAGAATGGCTGAGCCCTCAAAGTATGTGATGGGGGATGGTGGGTAACTGTGTGTCAGCAATGTACATCAGTGGCCCTGCATGTGTATACTGCTCACGCCTGTCCTCTGTGTTCCTCTGTTTGCAGAAGTATCATGGTCCACTTTGCTGGATGGTCTTTTTGGAGTGGAGTACACCCCTCCACACTGAGGATGTCTAGCAAGGACTCCTTGGGGGGGTAGGAGTGCCTCAGAAAGGAGAACCTGCTTCATGCCATCCCACTGACTACTGTTTTCAACACTGCATGGATGTGCCCAAAGCTGCATTTATTTAGAAGTCCATTGACAGGCTTGGGTTGCATTCTTTCCTGTACACATCGGTATGCTATTAAAGCAATCTTGCACATGTGTCCTGTGTCCATGTTTTTATTCTGGATGGTGCTGACACACCACTGTCCAAGAGGACTTTTAGCTGGCCTGCAGGCTGTGCAGGGGGAAGGATACTGTGGGGTGTGCTGTGTGCACAGAAGCATGTGTACATTGTTGGTGGTGGCAGAGAGATGTCTGTAGTAGGGGGCATTATCACAATCAACTGGTGCCATTCAATAGTCTAGTAGTGTGCTAGCTCTTTGTGGTTGGCTGGAGAAATGCTGCATGGCCAGATATGGACTTTCACGGGGGTGGTCTAGAACAGCCTGTGCCCATGGCATCCATAGTCTGGACAATCCGTTCTGCAGGCCCTGTGTGCATGTGGTTTATGACAGCTCTCCACATGGCATAGCGCTGTGTGTGCAGCACCAGACGCTGCAGAGTCATATTGCACTTAGTGAATGCACATATGTGGGAGAACGCGCTGTTATGCAGCATCCCCTCCACTCATGCATAGGGCTCCCATTGTGAAGCTACATGTGTGATGCATGCACACACCTCAGTGTGCACTATGTGCATGCCACATGGCTGTTGCATGCATGTGTTAGAGTTCTATGACATTATGCATGTGTGTTGCATGCCATACAGTTGCTGCATTTCCTTATTGCATAGGCCCTGTAAGAGTGGGTGCTCTTTGTTCTATCCAAAGTTTTAAAATATTTTTTGCAAAAACTGATATTACTGCTAATGTGTGTTGTTGCTTCCTGATGGTATTAGGAGTGTCAAAGTAGTTTCTTATGAAACATGTTTTAATATTCATTAAATTAGCTATTGAGAGATTTTTATTTAGAAAGATTTTTATTTGCATCTAGAAATGTTGTATTGTATCACATTCCCAAAATATATGGCCCCTGTATTCAGAAAAACGAGCAAGTGCAGCGCAAATGTTTGTGCTGCCATGTCAACACAGAACTAAGTGAAGCTGTGCTGCCCCAACACAGATCTAGGCTGTATTTAGCCCACAGGGAATAGCACTGCCCAAAATGGGATAGCCCCAAGATCCCTGTGGGCTATAATCAGCCCAAACGTGCAAATGAGCCCATAGGGCATGCAAGATGCTAAGGGCCCATTTGCATGCCTATTATGGACTCAAATACTTCTGTTCTGTCTTTAGCAGAGAGAAAGATGGACCAGCACCTTAAGGAGGGAGAGGGGAACACACATGTAGTGATAGAGGAGGTTAGAGTGAGGGAGGGGATGCTAGCACTGGAGGTGGACAAATCACCAGGCAGAATACATCCAAGAGTACTAAGGGAACTGGCAGAGCCACTGGCAGGCCTATTTCATGGTTCACTAGAGTCAGATGTGGTGCTGCAGGACTGGAGAACAGCACATGTTGTGCCCCTCCACAAAAGTGGTCCCAAGACCCAGGGATTTACAGACCAGTCAGTCTGACTTCAATCATCTGCAAGCACATGGAGACCATTCTTAAGGAAAGGTTGGTAGAATATCTAGAGAGGCACAGTCTCCAGCATGTGAGTTAACATGTGTTCATGATGGGGGGTGGGGGAGATTGTGGCAAACAAATCTGATTGACTTCTTTTACTGTGTCAGTAAAACAGTAGACAGGGGCCACATGGTAGATCTCAGAATCAGAATTCTTTATTTTACGAATATATAAAATTATAACAATTTTTTACATCCCATAATCTGAGTTAACATTAGTTAAAAATGTGTTTAAAAAAATACATAAATACAATAATACAAAATGTTTTTAAACACTGCAGCAGATGATTTTATCAGGGTTGTCATATCTAATGAGGTCATAGCTCTAATTTTACCTGATATATCTCTGAACCTTTTATTGCCTCAAAAAATTTGCCTAACACATACATTTTTTTTAATTTGATCTAATTTCAATAATTGTATTACTATTTCCATGTCCACCTTTCTTCTAAGTTCTGACAATAGTGGGACCAACCAACGATTCCTTTCTATGGTCCATCTCTCACACTCAAAGATAGTATGCATTATAAAGGTAGGGGTATAGCTACAATTGCACTGTCCCAAGGCCCTATGATCTAAGTATTTTCCTATGATAAAAATATGTATTACCGAGGCAGGCCAACCTTATCACACTTAATATATATCTGTGACAGGCATTCTAACATTTGATTAGTTGGGTTTCAACACCCCATTTCTCTTTTAGCCTGGAGTAAATTTTTCCATTTATCTATTTCATTGATCTTATCCTTATCTAATTGCACTTCATTGTCTTGTAGTCTAACAATAGCTTCACTAACAAATGAATCACTCTTATCGACATCTATAGTTAGATCTGTAAGACCCACCCTTTTCATTAAATTATTCAGTCTAATATACCAGTTCTCCATTTTTTTCCCCCTAGTTCTATAGACATTAATGTTTCAAACCAGCACATCTTTGGTAAGCACTCATTCTCCATTGCCTTTATTCTTTTCCATAAAGAAATCACTCTAATTTGTATTCTTGTATTAATCGGTAACATCCCTACCTCTAATCTTAAAAAGCTAGTTGGGCAGTCTCTCTGTAAATGTACTGAGTTTCGAATAAATGTATTTTGTAATGTTTCCATATTTTGCATAACAGGTTTGGCTAGTCCCAGATCCCAAATTTCATTTTCATATAACATTTGTCCTATTGTTTTGCCTCAAAGGCGCTTTTCATTGCCATAAATAAATTATTAGCAAATTTATTTGCAAATGAGAATATGGCATTATTAGCCCTTTGTGTGTTGGTCTTTAGGTCAGAGATTTGTTGGATCCAAGAGATCCTCGAGTCGAAGACTATGCCTAGGTATTTATACTCCTTTGTGACCTGGAATTTCTTGCCTAGAATGGGCCATTCTTTTTCTACCATATTTCTTTTATTCTTACCAAGTATCATAATTTTAGACTTCTCAACGTTTAATGTTAAATCTAGTGCTGCTAATGAATTCATAAAATTAGAAAAGCCTCTTCTTAAACCCAGTGGAGTTCTAGACACAATAATTGCATCATCTACATACATTAATAACTGAATTTTCTCATTCATTATTGTTGGAGGAAAAGTGTCAATACTTTTTACATTCTTTACTATTGTCTCAATATACAAATTGAATAAAAGCGGGGCCAATAGACACCCTTGTTTAACACCATTTTTAATACTAAATTCTCTTGTTAATGCCCTGTCCATTGTATATCTAACCTCTGCAGAAGTATCAGCATAAAGGAGTTTTAATACTGCTAATAAATGAGCATCAATATTCAGTGCTTCCAGCATTTCCCATAATTTACTTCTGTTTACTGAATCAAAAGCTACTCTACTATCAATAAATCCAACATATAATGAACCTGAATTATCTAGTATGTACTTATCCAATAGGTAATTGCTTCATGGAGAGCAGCGTTCTGCTTTTTCTGGCTGCAGTCAGTGGCAGAAGCAGAGGACGTCTTGCCGCAGTTGGAGGTAAGTGGGGGACCAGATCGCAGTCGGCGGCAGAAGCAGAGGAAGTCTCACCGCAGTCAGTGGTGTGTTCGAAGAAAGACTGCAAAGACCTGAGGGCGCACCTCATTGGAGGGATACTGGCCTAAACAGTACGAGAGCTGCTTTTGATTGGAGGGAGGCTGGCCGAAACAGTAGGAGAGCTGCTTTTTTCATCCCTCCCGCCATGCCTGACCCTGGCCTCTATTAATTACGGAAAGGAGGAGTAGCCAACTAAGCTTAGGAGGGGCTGACAGGGAGTGGCTAAATATGAGTAAGGGTGGCTGGATGAGTAGAGAGCTTCATTGAGGGAAAGACCTGAAACTGATTGAACTCAGTATATTCATCTACAGTTACGTAAAACTGCTCCATGGGATTACCTGCAGAGGTCTGAGCTAAAGAAATCAACACAAGGGAGCTTTAATTGTGGATCTCTTGGACTCTGCATAAGAGAGGTGGTAAAAGGAACTGGGTCGAACATGCTTAAGCTTGAGGACTTGGACTTAAACTTGATGACTATGGTTTATTGCAACTTATTGACTTGTGGGTTTGTTTTGGTGGGTGGGGATGGTCTGGGGCCTAAAATCCATAGACTGGGATTTGGTACTTTATTGTGCTGCCATTATACTGGTCTGTTAGGGTTAGGTACTGTACTGTGTTTATTAGCCTATAGGGTTGATATAGTGGGGGGTTATTGCCAATAGGGTTGATATAGTGGAGGGTTATTGTGGGAAGATGTTACTGTACTGGCTTCCAGTATAGTAGACAGATAAGGACTGGGTACTTGGCTGTGATTATTAGCCTATAGGATTGTTATTAATGAGTGATGGTCTGGGGCTAGATTCCAGACAGTGGGTATTGGCACTATACCGTGCTGCCAGATAGCTTATTAAGGTTAGGTTTTTCATAGTGCTGCTGGTTCCACAGTGTTGCTCATCAAACAGTCTGATAGGACAAGGCATTGGCATACCCAGAACCAGTCAGCATGCCATAAAAATGGAAGGGAGGCACAAAGGGAAGGGAAGCCAATCGAGGGGGATCTTTGGAAGAATGGTAGGGTGCAGCAGTTGTGGAGTGGCTATGGTTCTAAATTGAGCTTGGAGGATGGGAGGATGTATAATATGTAAGCAGCTTACACAGCTGAGGGAGGAAGTGACGTGGCTTAGGTGGGTGTTAAATGAGGGGGGCTGATGGGGAAAGGGGGTAGTGCAGCAGAGATAATATCAGATGGGAAAGGAGGGGAAGAAATTGGGGGGCTCCACCAGAGGATCAGTTACAAGGTTAGAGAAGACAAGGGTTTGGAGGAAGGGGGATGGGAGGAGATCCAGAGGGGGGTATTTCAGCAGCAGTACATGATAGCAGTAAATCCAGTGATGGGACGAGGATGCCTGAGACAGGAAGAAAGGAGTCAACTGGGGATTAGGAGGAGTGGAAGACAGTAGGCTCAGGAAAAGTCAGGCAGATGCCAGGAACTCAATGCAAAACCGGCATAGGGAAAACTAGCATGGGGCAGAACTAAAAAACAGTTTTGCCCCCTTAGGTATACTAATCGAGGACCTTGGGGAGGAAAATGACCCTGAGAAGCCATCAGAGGAGGGAGTGGGGGAAAGGCAGCTGAAAAATGTAGGGGAAGTGATCTTGGGTGCAGGGAAAGTGGCTGAGATGGGGACGGGAAAATTGGGGTCACACCAGGGGATGGCACTAGAGGAGCAGAGGCATGGGACAAGAGGCAGAAAAGAGACATTGGCAGAGAAATCAGTCGACCTGGGGATGAATTCTTTGGAGGCCACTAATGAACAGGGGTGTATCCAGCAGAAAAGGAGTGGAAGTAAGAGGTTGGGTGATTCGCCCGGGTAAAGTGCACGAGGGGGGTATGCAGACAGAGTATGTGGTGAAGAGGAGGTTTTCCTCAAGGGGGACACGGTGTTCAGAACATTCTCCAATAGTGAGAACGCCAGGAGCAGGTGGCGTAAGATCAAATGAGGGGTTGTTGGAGGTTAGCACATACTCAAACAGGAATACAGTCAGGGGTTGTGGGGCCACAGAAAACAAAGAGGCGGTACAAGGGAAGGAGGGGTATAGGAGGGGGGTTTGTGGGAAGGCCAAAGGGAGGGGGTGGAGGGGAAAAAATGCTGGGAGAGGGCATACATCAGGACAGGTTGGAAGATGGGGAAAAAATGCTGAGTGAGGGCAAAAAAACAGGGCAAGTTGGAACATGAGAATTAGAAGGCCAAGGGGAGCCATGCCCCAGGACTTCAACTTGGATGCCTAAAGGTCACTCAGAAAGAAGAAGGCATTAGGATGGCAGTCTTAGGGGACTCGATAATCAAGGGAACCAGATGGGGAAAAAAGGGAGCAAAAAACAATGCAGTATGAGTACAGTGTATACCAGGAATGACAACGCTGGAGATGAGTTACAGCATTCCTTCTTGGGGCAAGCAACAAGATGAGAGGATGCATCTGGTGTTTCACCTGGATACAAATGACTTGGAGGAGAAACAGTCTGATGGAGGTACAGGCAAGATTCGAGGAGCTTGCTAGGTTCTGTAGTAACATGATTTTTCCTTCCATTTCCTTCTTGGAGGTGTTGCCAGTACCAAGAGCAAGCACACCCAGAAAGGAAAAAATAGGGGAATTCAATAAATGGCTACAGGGATGGTATAGTTGGATGGGGTTCGGTTGGATCGGTGACTGGTGCTCTACATGGGAAGAAGAAGGGCTGTATGCCCCCGACAGGCTGCAACTGACATCTGCAGGGGAGACTGTACAAAAATATAAATGGGAGACTTCATAGCATGGAAGATCAATTTAAACTAAAAGGGGGGTTATGGACAGGGCCATCCTTACAGAATGAAGAGCAGAGAGGCTATCAGCCTCCCCCCCAGGACAAGGCAGTTATAAAGGGAACAGGCAGCAGCAGGGAGGGGTTGAAAAGTGAGAAGAGGGATGATGGGGCTACATGGTGGAGAGCTTTGGTTGCAAATGCCAGGAACCTTGGGAATATGCTGGGGCGAACTGGAGGCCACCATGGTGGAGGAGATTCTTGATATTGTAGCAGTGTGTGAGACTTGGTGGAATGAACATCATGCCTGGGAGACAGTGATTCCAGGGTACCGATTGTTTAGGAAAGATCAGGAGGGGAAAAGGGGAGGAGGGATGGCACTATACATCAAGGAAGAAATTGGGGTCATGGAAGGGCAGTAAAAGAAGGGGGAAATGGAGATAATATGGGTCACCCTAGACAGGAGGAATGGAGAAAATTTGTGAGTTGGGGTAGTTTACAGACCTTCTATGCAGGGGGGAGGAAGGGGAGAGACACTTTGTAGAATCAGTAGTGAGAATGGCACAGGAAGGGCAAATTTTGCTGATAAGGAACTTGAACCTCCCTGACATTGACTGGGAGGCTCAGACAGCAGTCTCATCGAGGAGCAGCAGCATCTTAGAGGCACTGCAGGGCATATTCCTGCAGCAACAGGTCAAGGAGCCCACTAGAGGTGGAAACCTGTTGGACGTAATCCTCACAAATGGGGACAGGTAGGGGAAGAACTGGGAACTAGTGACCACAGGGCTGTCAGGTTCAGGGTGAGAGCAGGCAGGGAAAGGAATAGGACAAGAACCAGGGTAATGGACTTCAAGAAAGCTGTCTTTAACAGAATGAGGAAGGTAGTTAGTGAAGAAATGTCGAGGATGGGGGATATACAGGAGGTGGATAATTATGGGCAGCTAATAAGAGAGGGGTACAAAAAGCAATGGACACATGCATTGGAAGAGTAAGGAAGAACAGAAGACAGAAAAGACCTCTATGGTTCACTAGAGAGGTGGTGAAAGGGGTCAGGGAGAAAACCAGGGCAGTCAAGAGGTACAGGATGACACAAAAGGCTGAGGATAGGGAGGCCTATAGGGAAAAGAGGAGGGAGGCAGGACAAAGGATAAGTAGGGCTAAGGAGGCCACTGAGAAGAGGATAGCAAAGCAAGGAGGGGGGATAAAATCTTCTTTAGGCACGTTGGAGAAGGAAGGAGGGCACAGCAAGGAACTGGAAGGTTAAGGGGGGAAAGTGGAACAATACTGTAAAGCGATTTTGAGAAAGCGGAGGCATTAAATATCTACTTTGGTTCAATCTTAATGAAGAAGGGCAAGGGCAGGGGGCCAGGGCAGGAAGGGACGGGAGACAAGCACAGGCAGATGGAGTCAATAAATTTCACAGCTGACAGAGTAAGTGTAAAACTGGGCAAACTTAGGGTGAATAGGCAATGGGGCCTGATGGACTGCACCCAAGGGTACTCAAGGAGCTGAGGGAGGAGCTGGCACCAGATCTGACCAGACTGTTTAACTTGTCCTTGGACGCAGGAGTGGTACCAGTGGAGTGGAAGAGGGTGGAGGTGGTTGCAATACTCAAGAGAGGAAGGAAGGAAGGATGAGGTCAAAAACTACCGCCCTGTTAGTCTCACCTCAGTGGTGGGGAAGGTAATGGAAACATTACTAAAGGTCAGGTTGGTGGAATACCTGGTGATAAATGGCTTGCAGGAAAAAAGGCAGCATGGCTTCACCAAAGGGAAGGTCCTGCCAGACTAACCTGATAGAGTTTTTTGATTAGATGACACAAATAGTGGACCGGGGAGGAGCAGTGGATGTGGCCTATCTGCATTTCAGTAAGGCCTTCGACACCGTTCCCCATAACAGGCTGGTGAATAAGCTGGACAGACTGGGGGTAGGCCATAGGATCACCAGGTGGGTAGAAAACTGGCTGACGGGAAAGTACCAAATGGTGGTGGTAAATGGGACACATTCCAGGGAACAGGCAGTGACCAGTCAGATGCCACAGGGGTCAGTGCTGGGACAACTACTTTTTAACATCTATGTTAGTGACATAGCAGAGGGTCTGGAGGGACAGGTGTGTCTGTTTGCAGACAATACAAAGGTCTGCAATAGGGTGGATTCACAAGGGGAAGTAGAAGCCTGGTAATGTACCTGGGGAGGAAAAACAAGAAGCAATTTTCTTCCAGGGGGCAGTAATCAAGGAAAAGGAAATGGAAAGGGACCTAGGGATTATGGTATCAAGGGATCATAAGGTAGGGAACCAGTATAGCAAGGCAAATGGTATGTTGGCCTGCATTGCGAGGTGCTTTGCTAGCAGGAAGAGGGTGGTGCTAATGCCATTGTACAGAACCATGGTAAGGCTTCATTTGGAGTATGGGGTGCAGTTCTGGAGGCCTCACCTATGCAGGGATTTTGAGATGATGGAAAGGGTCCAGAGAAGGGCAACCAAAATGGTACGTGGGATGCGGAATGTACCATATGAGCAAAGATGGAGGGAGCTGAATCTGTACCCTCTGGAGACTAGGAAGGAGAGGGGGGACATGATTGAGACTTTTAAGTATTTGAAGGGAACAAATAGGGTGAAGGGTGGAAGCTTGTTCAAAATAAAAAAAGGAGTGAACACAAGAGGACATAGCCTCAAACTGAAAGGTGGGAAATACGAGGTAATGTCAGGGACATTTCTTCACGGAGAGGGTGGTAGAGGCCTAGAACAAGCTACAGGAAGAGGTAGTGGAATCCAAAGTGGTAGAGGAATTCAAGAGGGCATGGGACAGAAATAAGTGGTTGGGAAACAGGGTGAAAGTATAAAAGGGGGTGTAAGATGTATTGGGCAGACTAGATGGGCTGTGTGGCCTTTTTCTGATGTCACATTTCTGTGTAATCTGTGTAGTTCAGAGTAAAAATTAAATCCAGAGTTTTAAAGCCACACTAGAACTTAGATACTAGGCTATATTCCTCCACCCAAGCTACTAACTTTTCCAAGATTATTCTAGTAAAGATTTTTTGCACAACTGGAAGTAATGTAATTGGTCTGTAGCAACTTGGTTCTTGCTTATTTCCCTTTTTATGGCTGCAGTAGGTGGAGTCTGCAGATATTTTCATGTACAAAAGGAGTAAAGTCATGTTTTCTGTCTGTGGAACTGACTGAAGGTGTAAATAGTCTCCTCCGCCTTACCCTCCTCCAAGAAATGTTTTCCACCCTCAAATAAATACACTTTCATGTTAGTCAATGGTTGCAGGGCACTATTTAATTTCTTAAGTGGGAGGTACAAGAACTGGAACCTGAGTAGTGAGAAGCAGCATTAGTTTTTTGGGGGAGTAAGAGCTACCCCCACCTCCACCCAAGAAGCTCCTAAAGCTCCACCCCACCTTTTTTTCATTTGGTTCATGTGGGAGGGACATGAGGTGGCTCTATCATGCAGGAACAATTGACTATCAGAGCTGCCTGGGGCAACCGAGCTTAAGCTTCAGAAGGAAAAGCCTGAAACTGCATTCCTATACAGCACTTGTTTAAGTAGCATTGGCTCAGCTTACATTCCTCTACTGGTCACACATTTCACAAATACATTCCAAGAGATGGAAAGTCCCTCCTGGTGAGTATATGGTGTTATTCAGACCTGTCCTTCAACCCAGCCCCCACCACCTTACTTTGTATTTTGCATCAGCTGAAGCATGTCAGTATACCAAGAGGCTGCAGTGTACATTTTTACTGAGCTTGCAGTTTTAAAGGAGTAGTCCACAGTCCACTCAGAATTTGCAAATACATATGTTATGCAGAGTGTTTTGATTTGTATGTTAAGTCCTAGTGTGTCCCTCCCTCTGTCTGCTATTAGGAGTTTTTCCTAAATTAGCCTATTAGCAGATACCTGAGAGCTAGCTAACTGGGGTTTCTATAAGAAAACCCCTACTAAATTAAGCTCTAATTCACTATTGTTGTTTTCTGTGTGTGTCAGGTCTAGCTTGCAGGAGTGTTTTAATTTTAACACTTTTAATTTCACCAAACTATACACAACCAGAAAAGCACAGAAATTGCCCAGATCATTAACACTATAATTAGTTAAGACTCTAGCTGTTTTCTTACAGAAAACCCACTCAGTTAGATTTCAAGTATTTGCTAAACTATAAATGTATGTACCAGCTTTCTATTAGGTAGAACTAGCATTTAGTATGGATTTTGGTCTGTGACATGATTTAATTTTTTTTTTACAAATGAAGTGTATGGTATGAACCTGCAGCCTGGAAACCGCAAAATACTTTATAGTCACTTTTTCTCTTGTGTGTGGTATAGCATGAACACAACAGGATGACAGTGACCATTTCAGCTACACATTTGATCCCATTTTACAATGGTTCATTGCACTACACATTTAGTAGCCTACATTCCTCTTCTGATCACACATTTTCACAAATACGTTCCAAGAGATGAAAAGTCCCTCCTGGTGGGTATATGGTGCTGTTCAGACCTGTCCTCCAACCCTACCCCCACCACCTTACTCTGTATTTTGCATCAGCCGAAGCATGTCAGTACAGCAAGAGGATGCAGTGCATATTTTTTTACTGAGCTTGCAGTTTTAAAGGAGTAGTCCAGTCAGAATTTGCAAAAACACATGTTATGCAGAGTGTTTTGATTTGTATGTTAAGTCCTAGTGTGCCCTTCCCTCTGTCTGCTATTAGGAGTTTTTCCTAAATTAGCCTATTAGCAGACACCTGAGAGCTAGCTAACTGGGGTTTCTGTAAGAAAACTGCTACTAAATTAAGTTCTAATTCACTATTGTTGTTTTCTATGTGTGTCAGGTCTAGCTTGCAGGTATGTTTTAATTTTAAAACTTTTAATTTCATCAAACTATACACAACCAGAAAAGCACAGAAATTGCCCAGATCATTAGCGCGCTATAATTAGTTAAGACTCTAGCTATTTTCTTACAGAAAACCTACTCAGTTAGATTTCAAGTATTTGCTAAACTATAAATGTAGGAACAAGCTTTCTATTAGGCAGAACTAGCATTTAGTGCTGATTTTGCCCTGTGACATGATTTTCATTTTTTTTTACAAATGAAATGTGTGGTATGAAGCAGCAGCCTAGAAACTGCAAAATACTTTAAAGTCACTTTTTCTCCTGTGTGTAGTATAGCATGAAAACAACAGGGTGGATGACAGTGACTATTTCAGCTACACATTTGATCCCATTTTACAATGGTTCATTGCACTACTCATTTAGTGTATCCCACTTTTTCAAATAATAAAACAAATATTCGCCAACTTAAATAACTCACACATACATATTTTTATACTTTATTAAAAAGATAATTATGCCGCAGTGCAAAATCAGCACTAACTGACAGTTCTACCTATTAGACTAGAGGAGGCAGTATAGTGTGGTGGTCTAAGGCTCTGAACTGCAAACCTGATGTCCTGAGTTTGAATCCCACAGCTTCCACATGTTTACTGTGTGTCCCTGAGCAAATCACTTAACTTCTTTGTGCCCCCAGGTCACACCTGTAAACAAGGTTTAGTGTGTCGCTCCTGCTAAAAAAAAAAAAAAAAGAATACTGGTACCTATATTTACAGTTTAGCAAATATTTTAGAGCTAACTGAGTGAATTTTCTGTAAGAAAACTGCTGTAGTCTTTATTAATTATAACAGTGATGATCTGGGGCAATTTCTGTGCTTTTTATTGTTGTGTGTAGTTTGATGAAATTACATTTTAAAATGAAAACACATTTGTAGCTCCTTGAGGCTAGTCCTCCTCCTTCTCCTAATGCTGTCAGGCAACGTGCACCCAAACCCTGGCCCATTCTGCTCTAAAGCCACTAATCTGAGCAAGCCTTCGGGTGCCCTCTCATTCATATCAATCAACATCTGCAGCCTCCTTCCTAAAATGGATCCCCTACAGGCCTTCACCAGCCAACACTGCCCTGACATCCTGGCAGTTGTCGAAACCTGGCTCACGCCATCGGTACCGGACCATGCAATCAGCCTTCCTGGCTACAATGTCTTTAGGCTGGATCGCCTCTCCAAAAGAGGTGGGGGCTGCGCTCTCTCTACCTAAAAGACTCCATACAAGGGCACCACATCATTACCTCAATCCAACCCACAACTGCTCAGATACTGCCAGTGAAAATCTACCTCGGTGCCCAAAACAAAACCTTCACTGATGCCACCATCTACATCCCTCCCAAAGAACAGGGAACTGGTCTAACAGCTGTGCTTGACTTTGTAAAGTCACTCCCACCAGACACTGAATCCATCCTCCTAGGTGACTTCAACATCAACTGGCCTACGGCTGATGCTGGTGCACACAGGGATACCGTTGCTGCGGCGAACCTCACACAAATGGTTGACTCACCAACAAGGAAAAATTACAGGACTGGCACCAGCACACTCTTGGACTGGATCCTTACCAGTCACCCATCACAGATATCTAACACTAATGTCCTCCCTGACTCTCTCAGCGATCACTCCCCTGTTAGCTGTGCCTGGTCAAATAAATTCATCAAACAACCACCAAAAACAATCACCAGCAGGGTTCTACCCAGTGGTCACCTTCCTCGACTCAAATGCCACCTCCTCCACCAAGACTGGTCCCCTATCTTCAATGCAACCAACGTAAACACTGCCCTTGACCACTTCATAAACATCTTCACTGTGGCCTATGACATGTATGCTCCTATTAAGAAACGCAAAGTCAAATCACTGAATAACCCTTGGCTCACAGGTGACCTCCTCAGGATGCTAAAAACAAGAGACCACCTATGGGAGCTGGCCAGAAACTCTGGAAAGCAAAACGACATCCAAAACTACAAATGTGCCCGCAATGACTGCACCAAAACCATCCGGCAAATGAAGTCCGCCTACTATAAGCATGCCCTCACAAACTCCTGGGGCAATGGTTGGGAATTCTGGAAGAACATAAAGGAACTCACTGGGAATCCACCCAAACCCCCCCCCATCAATACTCAACATCAACGGACCCACAACCCTCAACCCAAAAACCATTGCTGATACCTTTAACAAAGCCTCTACCGACCTCAGCGCTGTCCTACCTCAGGACTACTTCAAAGATGGTGTAGCCCCCCTGTCTGGAATGAACACTACTCCCATCAGCTCCCTCCACTTCTACTTCAAAGCAGTCAAGGCTCACCAAGTAAGCAAATATGTTACCATAGCCCTTGGTAAATCAAGATTCAGTAATGACTCCCTCGATCTCAAAATCCTGTCTTTCACACTTGATGAAGTGCTTAGTCCTCTGACCAGAATTTTCAATCTCTTCCTCAGCCTTAGCCAGTTCCTGGGCAGTTGGAAATCTGCCACTGTCACCCCAGTCCATAAAAGTGGTGACAAAACTGCCCACGATAACTACAGACCTATCTCCCTACTACCCCCACTCTCCAAGGCACTAGAACGCATCATCTCGGACCAGCTCACAGAATACCTGGATGCGTACAACATCCTGTGCAAGCAACAACATGGGTTCCGCAAAGGTCACAGCACCTCCACAGCCCTACTTGAATTCACCGGTGCAATACACAACGCACTTGATTCCGGTGAACTACTAGGCTCAATCTACATTGACTTAACTAAAGCCTTCTACACCGTCAATCACCGCCTCTTACTTGTCCAGCTTCAGAACACCGGGCTGTCAACCAACACCATTGGCTGGTTTAAGAGCTACCTTGAAGAACGGTCCCAAACAGTAAGAATCGCTGATACACTCTCGGACCCTAGACCGGTCCACTCGGGAGTCCCCCAGGACTCCATTCTAGGACACCTCCTCTTCAGCCTATTCTTAAACTCACTACCGGATAGCTGCCCAGAACAAATAATTCTCTACGCCGACGATGCTGTGATCCTCACCTCAGACCCTGATCCAAACCAACTACAAAATAAACTTCAGCGGGCCTTCTCCTCCATCGAATCCTGGTTCCTAAATCATAAACTGCTTCTCAATTAGAAAAAACACAAGTCTATGGTCTTTTGCAGCCCCCACAACAAAAACAAACAACTCCACCTCTCCATTGCAACCGAACAAGGAGCCATCCTAGAGCAAACACAATCGTTCAAGTACCTTGGCATCACCCTTGATCCCCACCTCTCATACGTTGTCCATATTAGCAATGTGGCAAAGTCTGCCAATGCGAGATTAGGCATATTATTCTGGCACAGGAAACACCTAACCCCAGAAGCACTGTCAGTGGCCGTCCAAAGCTCCATTGTCAGCATCATAGACTATGGTCTTATCATATATGGGTCTGCAATTACCACTGCTCTCAAACGTATAGCGACCTCCCTGAATAAGGCCTGTTGTCTCATCACTGGCTCACATTGTCATACCCACACTTGTGACCTTTATTCCCAATCTGGATGGCTTCAACTGGACAAACGCATAAAATACCAAACCTGCATCACGGCCAAGAAAATCATAATGAGACTTGCCCCACCTGGTGTCTGTGCCCTCCTTAAGCCTAGACATAGGAATGTCACTACAAGGAGATCCAATTCCCATCTACTACATATCCCACGATGTCGCACGACCCAAGGACAAAGATCATTTGCCTATCAGGCATCCAACTGGCTCAACTCTCTTGGCAATGACATAGTGACTGCTCCAACACTCTGCCTTTTCAAGGCCAAGCTGCGCCTCTCACTGCTTGTATCCTGCAATTGCCCATCTTAACATTTCCACCGTTCCAGCTGCACATGCCCCAGCACCCAGCACTTACAATCAGTCTTTGCACCCCTAACACCTTACCTGGCATATTCCCTCAACAAGACCCCCTGGCTGCACTGTCTCCCACCCTCACCCACCTCCCCCCCGTATCTCCACTCCTGCCCCTGCCCCACCCACCTCCCGCACTCCCCCTTACCTCTGCACCTCCTACCCCTCGATCTCCTACCCTCACTTCCCCCATCAACCCCTCCTCCCTTGTCTTGCTCATAGCTCAAGTCTTTGTACTGGTTATTACATGTCTGTAAGTCATGACGTTATGTTTGTAACTAAAATGATGACTGTTGCACGCTGACGTGAACCTTTGTAAAAGAGCCTCGGCTCAAAGATATTGTAATCCTAGATTGAAATAAATCAATAAATAAATAAATAAATAAAAATATTACTGCTAGCTAGACATGACACACCCAAAAAACACAAATAGTGAATTAGAGCTATTTAGTAGATGTTTTCTTATAGAACCCCCAGTTAGGTAGCTCTCTAAATTGTAATTGTTGCCATTTGTGCTCACTGGATAAAAACAGTTACAAAGCTGTGCTGTTATGAACTGATTTTAAAAAGCACTGCATATGCTAAATCTATGGGCCTGGCTATGTCACTGTCACTTGAGGCAGGGTGCAATGTAGGAAGCAGAAGGCAATAAACCTATTTGTGCTAGAGATCTCCAGGGGTCAATAAAACTACTTGCATACAAATCAAAATACTCTGCATAACATATGTTTTTGCAAATTCTGGGTGGACTACTCCTTTAATTGAGCCATCCTCAATCTGTATCCTTCCAAGAACCACTTTGTGGTGTGCATACTAACATGGTTATTTCACTCTTATTTAAAACTTTACACCTTTATTAGTTTTTAATTGTAATTGTATCTAAATACTCCACCATGTAGCTTCCAGTCTCTCACTATACCTGCATGCATTGCAGCCCTGCTTCACTGCATGCAGGGAGATCAAAGGCTACCAGGACATATGCAGATGGCAGTGTGGAGCACTGGAGTAGGCTGCAATACTGGGATGCCTCCTTACCACAGTAATCTGACAGTTGTATGTGCACCCCCCACAGATGTACCCCCATGTCCCCACCTAACCTACCTCTCTGTCTGCACTTGCCTCCCCAAGGGCCACATCCTGATGGTATCTGTATACTGTATTTGATTACTCTTCTCACTGTGCCGAGTGTTGGGAGTACCCTGCCTGCCCATGTGTGATGTGGCAGCAATACTACCTGCAGAGCAGTGCCAGTAGTAAACACACACATTAGTGGAGCTCCTGAGTGCATCATGGAGCACTGTTATGGTGGACAATAGACATGTGGCACTGTGTACAGTGGAGCAGTGGGGAACACTGAAGGCAGTAGTAGAGGGTCTGCCTTCAACCATACAGCAGCAGTACATGAATGTCTGTGGTGCCCAGGTGCCCTAATACTGGCAGAACTGATGCCATGTCACCCCCTCTCTCTATCTCTCTCTCTCTCTCCCTTCCCTCCCTCTCACTGACGTAGCCCCCGATTCCAACATACAAATCCCCCTCCCTCGAACCTCTCTTTGTCACCTCCACAACATAAGTGTGTCTCATAACAAGTGAAATATGGTCATTTACATAATATGACTGTGCCATATACACAGTACTCCATAGGGCATGTAGGCGGGCATCTCAAAATGCAGCTGTCATCACCGAGTGTACCATGGGATGTGCACTGCTACTACAGGGTTGAGACCACACACAGTATTGCACTCAGTGTGGATAGGCTGTAATGTTTTCAAACCATTATCCACACTGTTCACTGGCAGCGTGGACACACTGTAATGTTTACAGACTGTAATGGTTTGAATCCATTACAGCTTTTTCGAGTGTAGTGTGGACAGGGCCTGCATGTCTATGTAATTATCTCTCTTTCTATCAATTGCATGTATCACTATTTTTACCTATTTCTAAAACAAACCTGCATATCACATTTGCCTGCACTCTGAGCACATACTTATGAAACTGTGTATATTTGAACTCCACTTCTGCATAGACCTCATACTTTCCTAATATTCCCATTATCACAAGCATAACTACCTTGCCCTTATCAAAAGCGAACCCTTCTGAAAGTTACTATCACATTTTCTCTGCTAACAGTCCATCATCATTACATCTGACTTCCTGACATCAACACATTGCTTAAATATAACTTACATCACCTCATGGACAAAAACCCTGTTTCTCTAAAAAAAGAAAAAACCTGTGAAAATAATCCCAAGGCTGAACATATGCCAGCCATTGCTTTTTCATGTACTGCCACCTTCTGTACCATCATGGGGATTTGCATATGTTTCCCATAATGTTTTGCATTACTGGGGTATGTGCAATTGTGTTTTCTTTAAAATTTGGCTGTCTGGCCAGTATCATCCGGGATAACACATACATCAGTGGCATTTGATCTGGGGTTCTTTTGTAAACCTACAGTGCTTTCTATTCCTTTCATTAAAATGTACACCTCTATGTATAGTTTTCTAATAATGTGTATGCCTTCCTTAGAACAGAAACTAAAACAAATCTTACTACTTACAAATCATTGTGTTGTTTCTCCATACCTCCTTAACAATTCCACACAACTTCACTAACTTCATTATGCAGCTGTGGTGGATCTGACCAAAATTTGTTATGTTGGCTCACGCTTGCATGCCAGCCAACATATTGCAGTAGTAGCAGATTTGGGGGTGTGGTCACTGTGGGCGATTGCAGGGCATTCATTAGTAGGTGCATTCCTCATTCCCTAATAAGGCAGCTGCAGGTGCTGACACCAGCAACATGTAAACTGGCCACCAGATCAAAGAAAAGGTCCTCTGCAATGAGAGCCAAGCTTGTCATGCAGCAGTGTGCCTTTTCTGGTGAAACAGGTCAATAAACATGGAGGCATTGACTGCCACCACGCGGACACCGACTTCAGGGGTGCCCAATCCCCCCTGTCGGCATGCCTCGACCCACTTAATTTGCCACCAGGGAGCCCACTCCCCATTGAAATAACGCCCCCTCCCATTTCACTTGTGTGCCAAGGGGGTGCCCAGTCCACCTTGGCATCATGCACCCCAACAGTCTTTGTTTGCCGACGGGAGGCCCAATCTCCATCGGCTTTAGTGCCACCCCATCCCAGTTTAATCTGCCTATAGGGGAGCTCACTCCAGTCTGCATAATGTTATCCCTATTTGTCGTGTGCCAAGGGGTGTGCCCAATCCTCCTTGGCTCTTGTCCCCCCTTCACCTTGGTTGTTCCAACAGGGGTGCCCAATCCCCTGTCAGCTAGAGCACCCCTCAAAACACTCAGGTGGCATGCTGGGAGCCCACCCCAGTGTGCCAAATGCCCCTGTAAAAAACAAAGTCCTGTGATGTTTTTTAAGTTGTTTAATTGCCTGTAAATCAGGAAACAGTTCCTCGCGGTCTGTCCTGCTCCCTCCCTCAACCCGCACCCACCCTCTGCATACCCCACCTCCCCACCCCCACACCCCATACTTACCTCTGGAGCCTGGTGTGACGAGCTCCGGTAGACCAGGGACAAGTCTGCGCACTTCAAAGCCGACCGCAAACTGAAGAAATGCTGGTAAGCTGTATAATAGCATAAATAGGGTTTTTTCAACTTTGGTGCATATCTCAGCCATTTTTGTGAATTTTGGCATCAAAGTTTCAACTTGGGGTTCTTAGGACCCCCTCCTCATCACTTCAGTCACTGTCATGGCGTTATTTGGTCCCAAAAGGTGATTTCGAGGTCACTGCATGGAATCACCTTTCAGAACTGATTAATGAAATGACAATGCCACTGTTCATGAGGGGGGGCTCTCAAAAAGCCTATGTTGCAAATTTGGTGACAAAAATCCAAAAAATGGCTGTTTTATGAGTGTGCATTGCGCAGTTTCCGGGCACGCTCTTAACTTCATGAATTTGTGATATTTTCACTCCAGATTTTCAACATTGCCATTTCCCACACCTCCTTATGAACAGTACAGCTGTCATTTTACATATCCTGGCTGAAATGTGTTTTCACACGTCTAGCGCAGAATAGCTCGGTCGCTGTGTGAAATCAGTTTTCAGGACAGTTTGACAAAATGACAGTGACACTGTTCATGAGCAGAAGACCTAAAATGCCTATGTTGAAAAATTAGTGATGAAAATCCATAAAATGTCTGTGTTACAAGCATGTGTTGCATAGTTTCCACATACCCTTGTAACTTCACAAATTTGCAATATTTTCATGCCAGATTTTCAACACTGGCATTTTCTCACACCTCCTTATGATCAGTACAGCTGTCATTTTTCACATCCTGCCCAAAATGTGTTTTCGCACCTGTGGCGTACAATGGCATGGTCGCTGTGGGAGATCAACTTTTGAGACAGATTAAGAAAATCACAGTGCCACTATTCATGAGGGGAGGTCCCAAAATGCCTATGTTGAAAATGTGGTTTAAAAAAAACCCAAAATAATTGGGTTACGGATGTACGTTGCACAGTGTCTATGCATGCTCATGACATCACCAATGTTTCATATTTGTGCTCCAGATTTTCAACGTTGCCATTTTTTTACACCTTCTCATGCACAATACAGTTGTCATTTTTCACATCCCGCCCAAAATGTCTTTGCATACCTGTGACGCCAAATGGCATAGTCGCTGTGCAAAATCACCTTTCGGCTAACAAACTGATACTGCCACTCTTCATGAGGTGGGGACACAAAAAGCCCATGTTGATAATTTGGAGTGAAAATACCAACACACGCCTATGGCGTTAGGATTTCCAACTGTTACACCCCACTCTGTAGAGACTGACAGGCATCAGGGGTGTGACTTGGAGTGTTCAGCCACAAAGTTCACCCCATTTTCCTATACTGCACCCACCTCAGCATATTTCCATATGGAATGGGGTAAGTATAACGCCCAAGGACCCCAAAGAACAACACAACACTTGTCAATGTCTACGGGGTAGGGAGAGGTAACATGGCATGAGCGTTATAGCTGACGTCCTAAAGGCACACCCCAATGCCTGTCAGCCTCTGCAGGGTGGGTGTGGGGTTGGCGTCAGTTCAATACTTCACTGCCACTCCTATTATGCATCTCTAACTCCTGCACTACCAATGCCAATGCCAGCAAGACAGCATTCGGCATTGACAAATGCTTGTTAAACATAGGGACAATAATTCATTTATTCCAATAAGTGGGGGGAGTATTAAGTGATTAACTATAAATGTAAACATAAAGGTCAGAACTTTTGCCCAAAAGTCTGGGTTATGGAGGAATACCTCCACTGGGATTCTATCTGTACCAGACACCTTATTCCTTTTCTGTGCTATTATTACTTGTTTCACTTCCATTGCAGTAAACGTGAATGCACATTGCACTGTCATCTGAATAGGCATTAAGATCCCTGGCCTAAAGTTATTACCTTTTTCTTCATGTCTATTATATATTTTCTTAAAGTGATCTATGTTCTGTAATCAATCCTAATGTATTATAAGAAATATTATTTTCATTATGTCCATATGCTAGTAATGCCCAGAACATTTTAGAATATTTTTCTTTCCAATACTGTCCTGTAATTTTTCCCATAATGTAGCTTTATAGGCCTTTTTCTTATTGTGTATTATACTTCTATACTCTTTGTTAAGAGCCCTTAATGCTGTAAACACTGTACCCATTGGATCTGGCACCATCATTTTAGCAGTTTTTTTAATCTCTTTCCTTAAATTATAGCAGTTCCTGTGAAACCATGGGTTGGCTAAGCATATAGTGTCCATATTATTTTTCTGTCTTTTTTTTCTCCTAGTTGTTTCTCAAATGTGCTCATCAGTGAGTCAAACTTATTCACTATATCCATTACATTGGTAGGGATCTTGTATCTTGGGATATCAAATTATCTACTGCATTACATATTTCTTCACTATTTATTATATTATCTACTATCCCCTGTGTATATTCATTCCAGTGGATCTTTTTTTCCATATTTTATACACATATTTTGGCTGGCTTCCTACTCTTTTCAAATATTTCTACTTGGAATATTAAAATCAGTCTTCAGTGTATATGCTGTCAGGTAATGGTCACTTTCCCATGCTTTATGCACCATAAACTGTTCAATAAGCTGGTATTCACTGGCATATATAACAGATAAATCTAACACCCCTCCACCTCTTACAGTAGGGAAGGTGATTTGCCCTTGCCAGTCCCCTTTTGTGCGACCATTTAGAACTCTTAGGCCTGTTTTGCCAAAGTATGTAAGGATTTTTTTGCCATTTTTTGTAAAAGACTTATCTTAGGATTGTCTTATAGGAATATTCAGTATATCATCAATACCCCAATCTACTGAAAGTTCCTCCAACCCGTAACCTATATGCACATTAAAGTCCCTGATCACAATAACCATAGCAATAGGGAATCTGGCTTTAATCAATGCAAAGGAATCACTTACTGTACATCATGAATTATGCTCTGATGTTTCCTACCATTCAAACCAGGTGGGATATACATATTAAACAATACCCATACTTTAATGTCAATGGATATTACCAAGTATATAAAAAATTCATTATATATACTTGTTTCCAAAATCTCTCCGCCTAGTCTAGGATTGATAAAAACTGCCCATCCTCCTTTTAATCTTCCAAATTTGCATATTCTATGCGCCGGTGTAATCCAAGAACTGAATCCTTCAATTATTATTTCCACCCTCTACCAATCCATGTTTTTTTTGCAGGAATACAATAGTATGATTATTAAGCCAATCCAGACAGTTTTTATCCAAAAGTTTAGTTTTCAATCCTGCTATATTCCAATTAACAACTGTAATGTGATTGCTCTTCTTTAATAATACAGTTTTCACCATTAATTTGATTCATCAGATAAATTTATTGTGCTATTTTTATCACTACAGCTTACTAGTGAAATATTATCAGAACTATCCAGCTGTGACTCACTTACACTCTCTGTTTCTAGCATCTTGCTGTTATTAATCCAAGTCCCTAACTGAGTTCTCCCTCTCTTTATTAACTTCTCAGTTTTGTCACCCTCCAATTTGTATACCGTCTCCACCAGCTTCATAAAAGCAGTAATACATGGTTGTTTGGATATCACACTTCCTACTTCATCTATAATTCTGTGATGTCCTATATCCCCCCCTTGTTCTCTACCTTTATCTATTCTTCACAGTTTATCATTGCATCTAGTGTTATTCCCACCTGTAGGAATTTATATGTTTGCTTGCGCGCAGCACAAGAAACATATTGCAGCAGCTTGGTGCCAAAGCAGGTTCTGGAGGTGCAGCACTGTTGTGACCAGTAGTGGCATGGCAATGTAGGGCGTGTGTGATGTCCACTAATAATGGGGGACACAGCCAATGACATTAGTTTCAAACGTTGCCACCAACTTGAAAGAAAATAGCCGCGCCCTCCCACCCACATGCATGCACGCATATTGTGTGCTAATGCACTCCCCCCACACACTGTATGGCCGACAGGGGTGCTCAATCCCCCATCAGTTCCACTGTTCCCCCCAACAGACAAGCGGGTGCCTTGCTGGGAGCCCACCCCAGCACGGCAACAGTCTGTATGGCCGACGGGGGTGCCCAATCCCCCATCAGCTCCACTGTCACCCCACCCCAAACAGCCTTCCAGCTGCCATGCTGGGAGCCCACCCCAGTGTGGCAAAAGTCCCGTGTCATCCAAAGGAGAAAACAGAAACCTGAAAGATAAAACCTTCCCTCGCTGACTGTCCTGACCCCCCCGGTCCCCCCCACCTGCACCCACACTTTGCACACACTGCCTCCCCACACACACCCCTCATCCCATACTTACCTCCGGAGTCCGGCGCGATGATCTTCGGTAGACCGGGAACACGTCTGCACCTTTCAAAGCTGACCGCAAACTGTGCGAAATGAGTCTGTTCGCTGATGACTCCAAGATGGGAGCAGTAGTTGAGGGGGAAGAGGGGAGGGTGGCCCTGCAAGGGGACCTGGACACCCTGGAAAGCTGGGCTCACACATGGAAATTAAATTTCAATATCACCAAGTGCAAGGTGTTACATCTTGGCCGGGGAAACCCTAAACACAGGTACACCCTGGGAGGGGAGGCACTGGAGGCCTGAACAGGGGAAAAAGACCTAGGGGTCATGGTGGATGCATGTATGAATAACTCTGAGCAGTGCAGGAGACCGGCTAGCATGGCAAACAGGATGCTGGGATGCATTGTAAGGGGGATCACCTCTAGGAGCAGGGAAGTGATTCTGCCACTGTACAATGGACTGGTTAGACCACACCTTGAGTACTGTGTACAGTACTGGAGACCACACTTAAAGAGGGACATACAGCTCCTAGAGAGGGTACAGAGGAGGGCAACAAAGATGATACGAGGACTAGGGGATTTGACGTATGAGGACAGACTTGAGGAGCTCTGCCTGTTTTCATTGGAGGAGAGGAGAGACAGAGGGGACATGATTGAGGTCTTCAAGTACCTCAAGGGAATAAATAGGGTAAACATGGAGAGGCTCTTTAGACTAAAGCAGGGAGGTATCAGCAGAGGGTATGGTTTGAAGTTGGAAGGTGGAAGGGTGAGGGGGGGAAGAGGAGGAGGTTTTTCACTGAGAGGGTGGTGGACCCTTGGAATGCACTGCCTGGTGAGCTGGTTCAGAGATCCACAGTGGAGAGCTTCAAGAGAAGGTGGGACAGACACAGAAAGCAGATGTATCAGATGATGGCCTGGCCCAGGGGGGTGGGGATGGATGATAGGGGTTTCTGGAACACAAGGGGGGAGGGCCTCGGCACCCAACTAGGGATCTGAGGTTCGAGCAGACTCGATAGACTGTAAGGCCTAATCTACTGGCAATTAGTATGTTAGTACATTTGTTTTTTATATATGCTACATATATTTTATATGTTACACATATTTTTATGTTACATATATATTTTATATATATTACATGTATTTTTGTAAATGCTTAATTTCGTCCTATATGTACATTTGCATAACTAATTTGCATATTTCAGAAACATAGTTTAGCAGCCAAAAATCATGATAATTTCTAGTTTTACAATAATTTAGAATTTACAACATTAGTTTACAGACTGAAAAGAAAGGTACAAGTTATAAAGCAAGTATAAGTAGGATCTCACCCTGACCTAAAAGTGAAAGAAAATGGGGTGGTATAAATACCAATCAGAGCCTTCAATAAGCATGGAATTGTGAGGTAATTCCTATGTGTAAGTATTAAAATGTACAGTATGTTTGATGTATAACTGCACTGCAAAACAGTAATTCCAATGAAAGTATCTCCATGACTACTAACAAGATAAACACCAGTTGTACAGATAGAGGTACATATAAATCATAAATAATTCTCGTTTTGTCTGGGTATGGTAATAGTTATATCAATATGTATTACATATGAATACCATATATATATATATATATATATATATATACACACACACACACATCTTTGTAAATACAGGAAACAATGTTTGAAATGCAAAAAAAAATACATTTATACATATATTGGCAATATATCAGTAACATATATTTACCATCCTTATTTCAATATATTTGGAATTTAACCAATATATTTTGCAATTTACATAATATACTAAAGTGGTAAGAATGTGTATATTTACAGTACATTTCAATATATTTGCAAATGTTAAAATATATTGAAATATATTGATTTTCCAATGCATTACAATATATTATAAAACAAGTGGATTGGAATATATTTCACTATATATAAATATATTGTTAATATATTTAAAAAAAATATTTCGTTTTTGTAAGGGTATACTGCTCTTGTACAGGTCACCGGTGAGGCCACAACTAGAGTATGGGTATGGAGTTCATTACTGGTGCCCACACCTCAAAAAGGACATTAAACTGCTGTAGAAGGTCCAGAGGAGGGCTACAAAGACAGTAGTGGGTCAGCAGGGTAAGGCATATGAGGAGAGGTTGAGGGCACTGAACATGTACTCTCTGGAGGACAGAAGAGAGAGGGGACAGGATTGAGACCTTCAAGTACATAAAAGGGATAAATAAGGTGGATAATGAGGGTCTCATTATGCTAAGTGGCAACCATAACATGAGGGAGCACAGTCTTCAGCGCAGGAGGTTAGGAGGGAGATCAGGAAGAACTTCTTCATGGAGAGGATGGTGGACACTTGAAATGTGCTGCTGGAAGAGATGGTCTCATTGAAGTTGGTAAGCAGCTTCAAGAGAGGTTGGGATAGGCATAGGGGAAGGTAAAGATCATTGCTAGGAAGGATGGAAAGAATGGTGGGGGCAGGGTCTGTAGCTCAAGCTCTGGACCCTGCAATAGGAGTAGATCAGATAGACCAAATGGCCTTCTTCTGCTGGCTTTTTGTATTTTCAAATGTTCATATTTTAATGGGTCACAGCGGCCCCTTAGAGCCCCTTGCAATGTAAACAGTAAGCCCTGGTGGCATAGTTGTACCCCCACCCCAATTACTTCTCAGGGCTTTTCTACATGTTTCCTGGTGGTCCAGTATGTCTCCCCACTCCTGATCACTCCTCAAAGCTTTTTCACACGTTCCCTGGTGGTCCAGTGTGCCCCTCACCCTCTGATCACTCCTCAGAGCTTTTCTACAAATTCCCTGGTGGTCCAGTGTGTTCCCCCACCATACAACTGTCTATTCACACAGTTTATACAGAGTTCCTGGAGGTCTGGTGGTCCCCCACACTGTACCAGTGTAGAATAAGATAGCTCATCCTGGTGGTCCAGTGGCCCTCCAACATCCTCCCCACTAGATCCGCCCACTGACAACCCCCCTCCCCGCAACCCCCTCACCCCGGTGGCAGTGTTTCTACCAGATAGATATCATCACCAACATAGCCCTCTTCTCACCTCCACGGCCAGTCACTGTATGAGCAGTCAGTGAGTGTGCATTCTGTAGAAACAACTGTTACTACAGTACATATGCTCACTGATAGCTCATACAGCAGCCTGCTGTGTAGGTCAAAGGAGGGCTGTGCTGGTTGCCATTTCTAGCTATGAGAAGCACTGAACAATGGGATGGGGGGAGTGAGGATGTACAGTGGGATTGGTTGTTAGCAAGTGGGTCAGAAGGGGGGCTGTTGGGGGCACTAGACAATGAGGACGTGCTCTCTGGTTCTATACTGGGGGAGTGGTGGGGAGGGAACCACCAAACCACCATGGACTCTATTTAAACTGTGTGAACAGGTGATCGGGGGGGACACATTGGACCATCAGGGAATGTGTAGAAAAGCTCTGATAAGTGACTGGGGGGGAGACACACTGAACCAACAGGAAGCATATAGAAAAGTGCTGAGCAGTGATTGCATGCCCTGCCCAGCTCAAGTACAAAGCTGATAGTGAAAAGTGCTCAGTGCACTAATAAAAACATAGAAACATAGAAGTTGATGGTAGAAGGAGACTGCTAGGTCCATCTTGTCTGCCCATTTGTTTTAGACCTATTTTGACACTCTAGTTGCCCTTGGTAGTCAGGGCTCCCCTGTGTCTATCCCATTCATTCTTGAATCCCCCCCCCACAGTGTTGACCCCCACAACCTCTTGGGGCAGGCTGTTCCAAGCTTCCACCCCTCTTTCTGTGAAGAAAAGCTTCCTGATGTTGGTAGAGAACCTCCCTCCTTGCAGCCTGAGGTCATGTCCCGTGGTCCTGGAGCTCTTCTTGAAGTGAAAAAGTTCCTGTGCCTGTACCTTGTTAATGCCTTTTATGTACTTGAATGTTTCAATCATGTCCTCTCTCTCTCGCTTCTCTGCTCCAGGGAGTACATACTCAGTTCCCTAAGTCTTTCCTCGTAGGACATGTACTGCAGACCCCAAATCATTTTTGTCTCCTTTCTCTGTACTGTTTCCACCCAGTCAATGTCCTTCCTGAGGTGAGGCCTCCAGAATTGGACTCCATATTCCAGGTGAGGCCTGACCAGCAATCTATACAGTGGTAGTACCACCTGTCTTCCTGCTCGTGATTCCCCTCCCAATGCAGCCAAGCATTCTGTTGGCCTTCATTTTTGCTTTCTCATACTGCTTAATCACCTTCACGTCATCTGAGATTATTATTACCAGATCTCATTCCTGGTTTGAGGCTACCAGTCTTTTTCCTCCTAAGTAATACTCCTTTCTTGGATTTTTCTTTCCTGTGTGCATGATGCTGCACTTTTTTGGCATTAAATCTCAGCTGCCACACTCCAGACCATTCTTTTAGTTTCTTGAGGTCAGCTTCCATCTTGCTCACTCCTTCTTGGGTGTCCACCCTGTTACATATCTTGGTGTCATCTGAGAATGGACACACCTTTCCTTCCAGTCCGTCAGCGATGTCTGCTATAAAAACATTGAAGAACACAGGCCCTAGCACTGAGCCCTGGGGCACCACGCTGGTCACCCTGTCTTCTGTTGATTGCACTCCATTAACCTGTAGCCTCTGGGTTCTGCCTTGTAACCAGTTTTGTACCCATCTAACTAATTCTGGACCAATCCCTGTTCGGTCAAGCTTCTTTACCAGCCTTCTGTGTGGAACCGAGTTGAAGGCCTTACTAAAGTCTAGGTAGACCACATTCACTGCCCCATCGTCATCCACTATTTTTGTAGTGTAGTCAAAAAACTCTAGCAGATTTGTCTGGCATGACCTACCTGCTGTGAAACCATGCTGTTTAGGGTCTTGTCAGCCACTAGTTTTGAGGAATGCTATGATACTCTGAGTAGTGTCTGCATTAATTTTCCTACTATAGACATGAGACTCACCGGTTTGTAATTACTAGCCTCTTCTCAACTGCCTGATTTGTGAAGTGGAACCACTATTGCCTTTTTCCAAACTTCAGGTATCACACCACTCCTTAACGATTTTGTGAATAGAAGTGCCAGAAGGGCTTCTAATTCTGCCTCCAGTTTCTTAAGGATTCTGGGGTGCATCTCATCTGGTCCCATGGCATTGTCTGCTTTTAGTTCATTTAGCACCTCCCATACTTCAGCTTCAGTAAAGGGACTTGTGTCTACCCCTGGCCCTGGGGTGTTTAGTTTTTTCAGGGCTGGGCCATCTCCTGGGTCCACTTTGGTAAACACTGAGCAGAAGTATTTGTTGAGGATTTCGGCTTTCTCTGGGTTCCATTTGGTGTATTTCCCTTTTTCAGTAGTAATCTTTACTATCCCCCTTTCATTCCCTAATGTATTTAAAAAATGATTTGTCTCCTTTCTTTGCCCCTTCTGCTGTCTTTTCCTCTGTCTGGGCTTTTGCCTTTCTAATTTGTTTGTTTGTCTCTCTCATTTTTCCTTGTACGACTCCCAGTCTCTCTCAGTTTTGGTTTCCTGGTATATGTTGTACACATTTTTTTCTTTGACTGTGGTAGCCACTTCCTTGGCAAACCATAGAGGATTTATGTTTCTTTTTGCTTTGCTGACCCACCTGGCACATAAAAGAAAAAGAAATCCTATGTGGTTTTCCAAGGAAGTGGCTACCACAGTCAAAGAAAAAAAGAAGATGCATAGCATACTTGGAAACATAGATTTTGTTGGCAGATAAGGACCACTTGGCCCACTCAGTTGCCCATTTTTCCCTACTTACAGTATCATGGCAGACCCTACTTGATCTCTGGCTGTTTCTCCCACACACTTTCTTTTCCACTAAGATTCCCTAATGCCTATTCCCATGCTTTCATGAACCCCACTACAGTTTTTGCTCCCACCACCTCAGCTGGTAGGCTGTTCTAGAAGTTCACCACTCTTTCTGTGAAGAAGTACTTCCTCATATCACTCCTGAATTTACCCCCCTTTGCAGTTTCATAGCATGACCCCTTGTTCTTGAGCACCTTTTTTAAAAATACTTCCCTCTTGTACCATATTTATCCCCTTGAGGTATTTAAAAATAACTATCATATCCCCCCCTTCTCTCTTCCAGGGTATGCATATTGAATTCCTTTAGTCTCTCCTCGTAGGGATTTTGATGCTAACCCCTCTTCATTTTAGTTGCTCTTTATTAGACCGCTTCCACTCTGTCTATGTCATTGCAGAGACATTGCCTCCAGAACTGTACACTATTCTAGGTGAGAGCTTAACATTGATCTATACAGAGGCAACATCACCTCCCTTCTTCTAGTGGTGATACCTCTCCCTAGGTTCCCAATAGCCATCCTGAATGCCTTATTCCACTGACTGGCCACTTTTAGGTGCCAGAGATACTTATCCCCAGTTCTATGTTATTATAGTGAACACAAAATTATAGTGAAAATAAAACAGCAAAGGAAGAAATGCAAAGCTGAAAACAGCACACTCTTCTAGGCACCATCATAAATGAGTGAACCGGGTACTGGAGAATTTACTCTGTGGGGGGCTTCACCTCCACATCCCCCTTTGTGGGGGACTCTGCCACCCTGCAGCCCCCATAAAAATATAATCAACACCGAGGGGGGGTGCAAACTCGGGGATGGGGAGAAACACGGGATGGGGTGGATGGAGACTGTGGGAGGGGTACATGGCTGCAACAGTGTGAACAAAATGCATATACGGCCCCAGAAAAGAGTCACTCCCAAACTCAAACCCAGGTCTGCTTCTCACTGCAGCACATGCACATACTCACCTAATCCTTTGTGCTACACTGCCAGCATACCGCTTCCCCACACCAAAATGCTCTCCCACTGGTGACTCAACATAACAACAATAGTAGCTCACATTTACTGGTGCTGTGAAGACAGTTGCCAATATTCACGTCACTCTTTTGAAGTCACTGTTTTTCACTCTCCCAAATGCATTTGCTGAAATTATGGGACACCATTATCCCCTGGTCTTTCTCCTGCTTGGTGGTTCTCAATAACATTCCCTCTATTTTGAACTCTGCCCCCAGGTTTTCATGCCCTAAATACATTATTTTGCACTTTTTCGCATTGAAACCCAGCTGCCATACCCTTGACCACTCCTTCAGTTTTCTCAGGTCTTTGCTCAGCCTTTCTACTCTCCCTGGAATGTCCACCCTTGTGCATATTTTTGTGTCATCTGCAGAGGCAGACGTTCCTGTCCAGTTCCTCTTCAATATCACTTGTAAAGACATTAAAGAGGACCAGTCCCAGCACTGATCCCTGAGGCACCCTACTGATGACCCTTCCCAGAGTGAACTCCATTTACCACCACCCTCTGTCACCTGGTCCCTAACCAATTTCTTACCCAGCTTACCGCCTTTGGACCCACTCCTAAGAAACCCAACTTCCTCACTAATACCTTGTGTAGAACAGCATAGAAAGCCTTAATGAAATCTAGGTAGATCATTCACATCCACCCTGATTCCTTGGTAATCCAATCAAAGAAATCTATCAGATCTGTTTGTTGTGTTGGGTCTTGCAACCCATTGGATTCAAGATATTCCATTATACTCTCCTTCAGCAATGACTCCATTAACTTTCCCACCACTGATGTCAGGCTGACTGGCCTTTTTCTTTTTGTTTGTTAATTCTTTGGTAACCTGGTAAGGACAACTACACACAAGTGCCTGTTTTCAGGGGCAACCCAGGAGTACTAGGGTGGCTAAGTAACTTGGTCAGAGTAAAACAGCATGCAAATGGAAGCTCTGGGAATCAAACCCAGGTCTGTTGGATGTAACAAATTCATTCATAGCTCATTACTCTAACTTCTAGGTTATACTGCCAGCCCATATAACTACTGATTATAATTATTGCCTATAATTGACAGCCTCCTCCTCGCTGCTGCTTTCATGAAGTTGACTAAATCTGACCTCCAGTCTTCTTGAACCACTCATGATTTCACTGAGCTGTTAAATAGGACTGTCAGAGGTGCAGACATTACCTCCCTGAGCTCCCTCAACACCATTGGACGCACCCCATTGGGCCCCATTGCTTTGTCCACTTTCAGCTTAGGGAGTGTTTTCAGGACTCTCTCCTGTGAAAAAGAACTAGTCTTCACCTCCCTTCCCCCTTCAAAGCTCCTGTTACTTTTTTGTGTGTTATAGCCTATAATTGCCAGCTTTCTCACTACTACTACTTTTGTGAAGTGATCCTTCCCCTTCCCCTTCCCCTTCCTCTGTGAACATTGAGCAGAAGTATTTGTTCAAGATGTCTAGCTTTTCCTAGTCCACCTCTGTACAATTCCTCAATCCTTTTTTAGGGCTGTGGGAGGAGCCTACAGCCCTTTTGGAATCACTCAGTAGCTCTAAAAAATGGCCAATCATGGAACCTTCCATTGGACTTTTGGAAATATCCTTCTGAAAGTCCAGCAGAGCTTGGAATCCTCCGCCACGATTGGCCACTATGGAATAACAGCTGCATTATTTTGGCTGTTGCTTCCACATTCTGTGGCATGAACTGCACATGCACGACTTGAGCACATGCACAGTTCTGCTGGCACCATCATGTTGTGAATGGCAAAATGCCATTCACCACAACTGCACATGCACAAGTGCCGCACATGTGTAGTTGTGTCACTGTCGCCAGCAATGGCAACAAAGAAAACACAGTGACATTGGGGTCCCCAATAACTGTGTTGGCATTATGTAGCCAGTCCCACTCATGTGGCACACTGGGGGCCCACCTCAGTGTGCTCAAATGTATTTTTCCCCCCTGCTGATATTGGGATCCCCAATCCTGTGTTGGCATTATGTAGCGCCCCCTCATGTGGCACACTGGGAGCCCACCCAAGTGTGCCCACATGTATTTTTTTCCCCTCCTGCCATCGGGATGCCCAATCCTCATGTCAGCATCATGTACCCACCCACCCCCACTCATATGGTACACTGGAAGCCCACCCCGTTGTGTGCAGATGTCTGCTTTTTTTTGGTTACTTGTAAATAAAGAAAACAGTCCCCCGACATGTCTTTACATGTTATTTTTATCTTTAAAAAAGAAAACGGTCTCTTGCTGTCGCCCCAGTCCCCCTCCTCCATCCCCACCCTCCCACATAGCACCCACCTCCCTGCACCATCCCTACCTCATACTTATCTCCAGAGGTCGGCACTGTCATCTTCTCTGGACCAGGACACATCTGCACTCTTCAAAGCTGAACCGCAAACTGAAGAATCAAAGGTCAGCGTGCTATAATGCCATTCAATGGGATTTTCAACTTATGTTGATAAATAAGCCATTTTTTTAAATTTTAGCCCCAGTTGTTCAACATGGGGTTCTTGGGACCCCACCTCATGAAAACTTTCACTGTCACTTCGTTACTCTGTCCTGAAAGGTGGTTTTGCGGTCGCTGCATGGAATCATCTTTCAGGATTGATTCACGAAATGGCAGTGGCACTGTTCGTGAGGTGGGGTCCCAAAAAGCCAATGTTGCAAATTTGGTGAAAAAATTCCCAAAAATGACTGTTATGAGCATGCATTACTCAGTTTCTATGCATGCGCCTAACTTTGCCAACTTTTAATATTTTCCCTCCACATTTACAACACTGCCATTTTGGCACACCTCCTTTTTGACAGTACAGCTGTCATTTATCACATCCTGCCCGAAATGTGTTTTCACACCTGTAGCACAGAATTGCAAGGTCACTCTCTGAAATCACCTTTTGGGACAAGTGAACAAAATGACACTGGCACTCTTCATGAAGAGGGGTCCCAAAAATGTCATGTTGAAAATTTGGTGCAATAGCTCCAAAAAATGGCCAAGTTACACCCGGGCATTCAATAATTTCTATGGACACGTGTAACTTTGCTCACCTAGCAGCTCATCACAGCCCTATCGACTCAGGTCAGAGCTTTTTAGTCTTACAATCCCTCCCCTGGTATTTCTCTTTTCACTTACATACCTAAAAAATAACATGTCCCCTTCCATTACTGCTTGGGCTATTCTCTCTTTTGTTTGGCAGAAGACACCAGGAGAAAGGACTGCTGTGTGACTGGACTTATCTACTGGGACAGAGGAAAGAGTAAGGATTACAAACAGTTAAGGGGCCAGAAATAAGACATGATTGGAGTGGTGCAGTGCAGTGGCTGTGGAGCAGCAGTCTTCCTGGAGATGTTCTGGAGGATGCGGTGTTGTCCCATCTGCAGACACCTCTCTGGGCTGAGGGAGGAGGTTGCTCATCTCCAGGCTGAGTTGGCCAGGATTTGTGGGACCTCCTCTTCCATCCAGGGACCACCAGTGCCACTGCCGTTGCCTCAGAGGTTGCCAAGAAAGAGGAGCGGTTGGACCACAGTGGGCTCAGGGAGGGTGAGGGTGGTGGAACAGAGGTGCATCCCTCCAGTTGTACCTCTCCACAATTCCTATGCCATTCTGGCAAAGTGTGGTTCCTCTATGGAGGCACCCACAGTGGAGACCAAGGAGGATGCTGGGAACCTCCACAAAGGAGACCCACAGGAGGGTGGCAGGGGACCCCACAGGGAAAGGAAACAACTCCTGGTGGGGGACTCCATTGTTAGGAAGGTAGAACTGGGGAGGAAGGGGAGAGGGAGGTAAGGTGCCTGCCTGGTGCCATGGCTTGGAGGGACAGGGAGCGAATCTTCAGGATTGCCGGAGCAGCTGCACAGGGGAGGGAGCTGGATGTCATTGTCCACCTAGGGACAAATGATCTGGCTAAGAAAGGGATTAGAGAAGTGCAGGAAGAGTTTGTGGTATTGGGGAGGGGCCTTAGACAAGTAGCATGCACGGTAACCTTCTCGGAGGTGCTGCCCATCTATGGCGTTAGGAGAGGCTAGGGTGTTCTTCACCATGGGATTCAATCAGTGGTTGAAAAACTGGTGTGGAGCTCAGGGATTTGGCTTCATTGGGGACTGGGGGTCTACCTGGAGTGATGCAAGCCTATACTGGCATGAAGGGCTGCATCTGTCCAGGAGGGGAACCAGGATCCTAGGTGATAGGTTTAAATGCTTCATTGGCAAGCATTTAAACTAGCCAAGGGGGGAGGCACTGGAAAGGAGCAGGGAAATCCTAGCTCCCCCCAAAAAATCACGGTAGTAAGTGCGGCAAACACCAACATAGAGGTGTTGATAGGGAGAAGGGTAGGGGTAAATGGAGAAAGTGACAAAGTCAAGAAAGACAGGGATGGGGCAAAAAGGAGTAAGGCCATCAGGAAATGGAGGGTAATGAGTACCAATGCCCCGTAGTCTGGGCAACAATCTCCTTGAGCTGGTGGCCTTGATGGAAGAGGGATGCCTAGATATCGTAGCAGTCACAGAAACATGGTACACAGAGAACCATGACTGGATGTTAACACACTAGGACACATAATCTACAGGAGAGACAGGCAGGGGAGAAGAGGGGAGGAGTAGCTCTCTATGTAAAGGAAGGGATAAAAGCAACTGAACAAAAGAGTAAACAGGGAGGAGAGGAGGCACTGTGGGTCATCTTGGGACTGGAAAGGGCACCACAATCCGCACAGGGTTGTGTACAGACCCCATGTCAGGGGAGGGAATGGACAAGGATATGATAGAAGGCATTCTTAGAATGGCAGAGAAGGAGATACTGTTGATGGGAGACCTGAATATGCCAGATGTTAACTGGAGCACATTTGCTGCAGCCACATCCAAGAGCAGGGCCATTCTTGATGCCCCAGGTAGAAGGCCTCAGACAGCTAGTTTCAGAACCCACTCGTGAGGAACAATCTTGAGCCTCGTACTCTCAAGCAGGGTAGTGAGAGGATCTCAGATCTGAAGGGTTGCCCATCTGGGAACAAGTGACCATCAAACAGTGTGGTTCACATTAAACTCAGCTACAGAGTCAAGCCATACAAAAGTGAGGGTACTGGACTTTAGGAGGGCTGACTTTGGCAAGATGGGAGAGTGCCTCAGAAAAGCACTAGCAAACAGGCTAGAAGGAGGTGTGGAGCAACAATGGGGAATCATCAAAACTGCCATCACAGAGGCAACAAGCCTTTGTGTGAAGCAAATAAACAAATCAAAATGAAAGAAAAAGCCACTATGGTTCTCAAAAGAGGTGGCTGTGAAAGTCAGGAAGAAAACGATAGCATTCCGGAAGTATAAGGAAACACAGAAGGAGCAAGACAGAGAGCTGTACCAGTTAAGGCAGAAGGAAGCAGGGAGGGAAGTCAGAATAGCAAAGGCCCAAACTGAGGAAAAGATAGCCAACTCAGTTAAGAAGGGGGATACAACCTTTTATAGGTACATCAGCGAGCGTAGAAAGACAAAGGGAGGGATAGTGAGGCCGAATAGAATGAACGGTGGGTGGGCAGAGGGGGACAGTGAAAAAGCAGGGATACTGAATGAATATTTCTGCTCAGTATTCACAAAAGAGGAGGAAGTGCCTAATCCAATTAACAGAAGCACTCTTCTTGGCCGGAGTCGATCCCAGTCCTTTCACAGAAGAAAGGGTTCTGCAAGAACTCCTAAAACTGAAGATGGACAAAGCAATGGGTCCTGATGGAATTCACCCAGAATTCTAAAAGAATTAAGGGAGGAACTAGTGAAACCACTGGCTACTCTTTTTAATAAATCATGGGAGGATGGTGTGGTACCCGAGGACTGGAGGAAGGCGGATGTGATTCCCCTTCACAAAAGTGGGACCAAGACAGAGGCAGGAAACTACAGACCTGTCAGTCTGACCTCTGTGGTAGGGAAAGTGATGGAGTCACTTCTGAAGGAAAGAATAGTTGAGTACCTAGAGGCCAGTGGGGCACAGGACCCAAGGCAGCATGGGTTCACAGCGGAAGGTCATGTCAGGCCAGATCTAATAGATTTCTTTGACTGGGTGTCCAAAGTAGTAGACCAGGAGGGGCTGTGGACATGGCCTACCTAGACTTTAGCAAGGCATTTGACACAGTCCCACACAAAAGATTAATAGTCAAATTAACCAGCTTGGGAGTGGGTCCCAGGGTGGTAGCCTGGGTAAAACATTGGCTGCACAACAGGACACAGAAGGTAATTGTAAATGGAGTCCACTCTGAAGAAAGAGGGGTTACTAGTGGGGTACCACAGGGTTCAGTATTGGGTCCAGTCCTTTTTAATGTCTTCATCAGTGACATTGCAGAGGGACTGGAAGGAAAAGTATGCCCTTTTGCAGATGACACAAAGATGTGCAACAGGGTTGATACCCAAGGAGGCATGGAAAGGATGAGAAGGGACTTGGCAAGGTTGGAGGAATGGTCAGAAGTATGGCAGCTAGGATTCAATGCAAAGAAGTGCAAAATAATGTACCTGGGAAACAAGAACCCAGGGGAAGAATACACAATGGGGGGGAGGTAGTAACAACAACAAAAAAGGAAAGGGACCTGGGGGTAATCATATCAGATGACCTTAAGGTTAGCAAGCAATGTGAGAAGGCAGTAGGGAGGGCTGGGGGTATACTAAGATGCATAGGGAGAGGCATCAGCAGCAGAAAACAGGAAGTTGTTATTCCTCTGTACAGACAGTTGGTGAGACCCCATCTGGAGTACTGTGTCCAGTTCTGGAGACCCCATCTCTGCAAGGACGTAGACAGGATAGAAGCAGTCCAGAGGAGGGCAACTAAAATGGCGCAGGGTCTGCAAGAGAAGCCGTATGAGGAGAGACTAAAGGAGCTTAATATGTATACCCTTAAGGAAGAAAGAAGGAGGGGACATGATAGAAACTTTTAAGTACCTCAGTGGAATCAACAAAGTCCAAGAGGGTAGCATCTTTCAGAAAAAGAGACGTGCAAGAACAAGGGGACACAATTTAAAGATAGAAGGGGCGGTTCAGGGGCAATGTGAGGAAGTATTATTTCACAGAGAGGGTAGTGAATGCATGGAACAGCCTTCCTGAGGAGGTTGTGGGGTCTAAAACTGTGGGAGAATTCAAGAATGCATGGGACAGACATAAGGCAATTCTCGTGGGGGGTAGGAAGAAATAGGCTGTTGGTTAACTAGGATCTGCAGCCTATCCTGTAGGTAGGGAAATAGGCAGACTAGATGGGCCAAGCAGTCCTTATCTGCCGTCAAAGTCTATGTTTCTATATTTCAGTTTTCACCTTTGTGCTCCATACTGCTTTCTCTGCTTCTCTCTGTTTCTCCTGAAACAAGTCCCTATCCTCCTTCCTCTCCATCTCCTTATACAGTAGAAGGTGCTTAACTGGGTTGACCTGGTGGCAGCCTTTTGTTCCAATAAAGCAGCTGTGCCATTTATCAGAACTTCAGGTTTTCCATATGTTTTCAGGGCTGGTTGGTTCTCTATAAAGAACATTCCATTCTGCTTTGGACTTCCACACCTCCCCTCAACTGTACCCACTGCGCCTGTAACAGGTTTTCCTTTCCTTTTCTTTGTTTTCCTGCTTATTTAAACTGCATTTAAGTAAGCCATAACCCGCAACAGGACATGGGGTTATTTAAGCAATATACCCCTCCAGGGTGTGGGTATACTGGCGGATTTACCATGGCTGGTGTGGTTCGGTCATGAGGCGCAGCCAAGTGACTTAACCACACCAGAAGTATTAACTCCAGCAGTATACCCACTTCCTGGAGGGGTATATTACTATTACGCAATGTTCGTTTTTTGTGTGTGTTAAAAAAAATGAAAAATGTTTTGCAGGTTTTAAATTATTTTTGTTGTTATTTGGTGCCCAACAAAAAAAAAAATAGTTCTCTGTTTGTCAGTTTGCAGTACCTGATCATTTTCAGTTTCGAAGTCCCGTGGTGCCGGTGTAGACAGAACTGTTTGATGTGGTGGTGTGGCTTGTAGAAGACACTGTGGAGTGGGAATGAATTTTTTTTTTTTGTTACACATTTCTGCATGTGAAAAATTGAGAGTCCGACTGGTGCACATGGCTAACTGGAAGAGTTCTGAAGTGTGGAGCTTCCGTAGGGTTGCGGTGGTATGGGGCTGTGAGAGGAAGTGTTCGGGACATGGACAATGAGGGAAAGTTCTGGTAAGAGGGAATAGAAAACAGAAGAAGCTGGGGTAGTATTTATGTGTGTGGTCTGGTTAATTGGGGCTGCTGGACTGAAAAGGGAGTGACACTGGAGTACTTTCTTACTGTGGGTGGTTACTGAGATGGACCCTCTTGCTGTCGGTTGCAGTCTTTGCTAGGATTGCATTTGGTATGTTCGGAGTGATTTTGGGGCCAGTCATGATGCGGTCAACTGGTGGCTGGCACCTTTTCCAGTGGGTACACTTGAGGATTTACAATGGTGGGAAGGTGACAGCCAACCAATCAGGATGCAGGATTTTGTTCATTGTCTTTACCCCATTGTATAATGGGGATTAATCAACACCCCAGTGCATTTTGAGGCACAAGACCATAAGCCAAGTGTCCTCACATCACCAAGAGTGTTGATTAATCCCAGATAACCCCATACCCTGGAGTGGGCTATTGTACTTATAACATGGGTTGTACAATTAGAAGAAAATAAGTGACAGAAATGCTTTTATCGATGTTTAAATTGATGAAATTATACTGTACTACCCATGTTATTAGTTAACATTAGCCCATGGTTCTGCGGAGCAACTCTGCAGATGCAGTGCCCGGTTTCCTTCCGTTCAGACCAAAGAAAAATGTGCTAGCAGCCATGGAAAATCCTGACTGAGCAATCGGGAGTGGGGCATATCTCCTTTACCTGCTCTGTGTGTTAAAGCGGGGCAGAGAATTTGAAGTATAGTTGGGCCACATGGTAAAATAAATAATGAAGAAATCCTGCCATGGTGCCATGTAGCAGTCAGTTGGCCAGCTGTCTGACAGAGTCGGATAAAGACAGAAAGAATCATCCATCATCACCCCCTTCCCCACAGCAAGCCTGTGCTTACATGAAGACAGAGCAAGAGAGAGAGAGGGACAGGGACAAGAAAGTATTGCAAATGACTGGCAGTCAAGCACTGAGTGTTGAGCAGATCTGTTGTGAATGTACACGGGAGTGAGAGGGAGAGTAAAGTTGCCAGTGCCTGTCCTCCATTCCACCCCACCCTCAGGAAATCAATAGAAGGTCTCTCCCTACCTCCCAAAAAGAACCTCATTCTCCCTCCATGCCCTTAGCATGGATCTCTGTCCCTGGGTGTCATCAGTATGGAACCCAAAAAGCTGTGCATCCTCATCCCCCCCCCCACTACAAGACAGTTGCTACTACCACCAGTGCAGAGAGTGGCACCACAACTAGCTCATCCCACTGACTGCAGGAGCATGAAAGCCACCCTCCCTCCCACTGTCAGTGTCGGCAGTCAGTGTAGCCACTTGATGTCTGTCTCCAGCCCATTGTGTCTCTCTCCTCCATATGCTTGCTTGGCCCCCACCTCATTGAGCACTTGTTAAAATTAATTGTGTCCACCTGTCAACCCATGTGGTGAAAATGAGTAGGGTGTGCAACAACAGACCATTTCCAGTAATTGGTGCTGCAGTCCTGGTATGGCACAACGAAAACCCCTTGCTGCCAGAAATCCAGGGTGTGTAGCAGGTAGATTCCCAATCACCCCTCCCCAACAGTTCCTGTACTGGAATACTGGAAAGAGAGAGAGAGTGAGAAGCAGTCAGCACTCATGGGAGACACAGTAACAGGAGCGAGAGACCCTGGGACATGAAGCAGAAGTGCTGTCAGTATGCTCCGGAGCTGTGACTTGCAAGACAGAGAGAAAACGGAGCTTGTACCTGTACTTACTGATTTCAGGGGCAGAGAAACATGTACAAGAAGTTGGAGGGTGGATGTGTTTTCCACGCAGGTGAACCAGGATGAGAAGCGAGGAACATTAGAGGCAAAAAGTAGTGTTCTGTGGACTGACTGTTGAAAGCAGCAGTTGCTGGATGAAAATGTTGTAGGAACTTGTGTGTGTGGGAGGGGAAGATGCAGTGGCATCTTCAACAGGTCTGTATGACCAAGAGACAGAGCATCTAGAAATAGGGAGAGTGTTATAGAGCGTAAAAGTCATTAGCACAGTTATGTTATGAAAAACAAATGGCAGAACTGAAGGTAATAGTACATTTGTGCTATTTGTGTCTTCATAACGTAAGTGTGCTATGCATTATTTCTTCAAGACTACTTTGTGAGGTGGAAGGGTGCATAGAAACATAGATTTTGATGGCAGATAAGGACTGCCTGGCCCAACTAGTCTGACCATTTCCTTACCTTCTTAAACTCCAGATCCTAAATGATCAACAGCTTACCCTCTCTTTCCTTTCACTAGGTTTGCCTTCTGTCTATCTCATACATTCTTGAACTCACCAGTTGTTTTAACCTCTACAACCTCTGCTGGAAGGCTGTTCCATACATCCACCACCCTTTCTGTGAAAAAATACTTCCTCAAATTACCCCTGAGTCTCCCTCCCTCCCTCCAGCCTCATATTGTGAACCCTTGTTATCTCACATCTCTTTTTTTGAAAGATGTTGCCCTCCTGGACCTTGTTGATTCCCTTGAGGTACTTGAATGTCTCCATCATATCCCTTCCTTCCTCCTTTCCTCCAGGATATATATAACGAGGTCTTTCAGTCTTTCCTCATATGTTTTCTGGTGCATTCCTTTCACCATTTATGTTGCCCTTCTCTGGACCGCCTCCATTCTGTCAACGTCCTTCTGGAGATGCAGTCTCCAGAACTGAACACAGCATTCCAGATGTGGCCTGACCAATTGTCTGTACAGTAGCATCACCACCGCCTGTTTTCTACTGATGATGCCCCTCCCTATGCACCCCAGCATCCCTGTGGCCCTCTCCACTTCTTTCTTACATTGCTTGGCCACCCTCAGGTCATCCATTATGTTTACCCCAGGTCCCTTTCCAGTTTTGTTGTTAGAATCCCCCCCTCCCATTTTGTATTCCTCTTCAGGATTCCTGTGGCCCAACTGCATGACTTTGCAGTTTTTTGTTTTGAATTTAGGCTGCCATACTCTTGACCATTCCTCCAATTTGCCTAGGTATCTTCCAATTTTTCCACCCCATCTGAAATGTGTACCCTATTGCAGATCTTGGTACCATCTGCAAAGAGGCTTACCTATCCTTCCAACCCCTCTGCAATGTCACTAATGAAGATATTGAAGAGGACTGGCTCCAGAACTGAGCCCTGTGGCACCCTACTTGTCACCCCCCTCTCCTGGGATTGAACTCCATTTACCACCAGCCCCCTCTGTTTCCTGTTGCTCAGCCAATTTCAGACCTAGTGTACCACCTTGGGACTTGATCCTAGAGAGCACAACTTGTTTACTAGCCTCCTGTGTCGGACGGTGTCAAATGCCTTGCTAAAATCTAGGTAGGCCATATCTACCACCCCTCCCTGATCCAGCCAGTCAAAGAAATCTATCAGATTTGTTTGACAAGATCTCCCTGCTGTGAGTCCATGTTGCCTCGGGTCTTGTGCCCCATTGGTCTCCAGGTATGCCACAATCTTTTCCTTTAACATGGATTCCATGATTTTCCCCACCACTGAGGTCAAGCTGACCAGCCTGTAATTTCTAACCTCCACTTTGCTCCCACTTTTGTATAGTGGTACCACATTCACCCTCCTCCAGTCCTTTGGTACTATTCCCTCCTCTAGTGATTTGTCAAATAGGTCTGTCAGTGGTGTCCCTAGTACTTTGCTGAGTTATTTCAGTATTCTGGGATGCATCTCATCTGGTTCCATTGCCTTGTCCACGTTTAGTTTCGAGAGTTCCCTTAGGACTCTCTCCTCTGTGAATGGACTGGTGTCCACTCACCCCCATGTTTGTTTCTACCCCATAATTTTGGTCCATCCCCTTCCTCTTCCTTTGTAAATACTGAGCAGAAGTATTCATTTAGAATTTCTGCTTTTTCTAGGTCCCCCTCTGCACACTCCTCCATTTATTCAACCTCACAATCCCTCCATTGTTTTTTTTCCTTTCGCTGATATACCTGAAGAAAGTTTTGTCATCTTCATTTGCTGATTTAGCTATCCTTTCTTCAGTTTGCACCTTTGCGCACCTGACTGCTTTCCCTACCTCCTTCTGCCTTGCCTGATACAGTTCCCTGTCTCCCTTCCTTTATATGTGTTTCCTTGTACTTTCTGAATTCCTGCTTTTTTCTCTAACCTTCCCTGCCACATCTTTTGAAAACCTTAGTGTTTTTTTCTTTCTTTTTGCTTTGTTTACTAGTTTAACATAGAGGCCTGTTGTTTCTACTATGGCTTCTTTAAGTTTCTCCCACTGTTCCTCCACTCCCCCCTCATCCCCCTTTGCCATGATTCTCTGGAGGTGTTCCCCCACTTCTGCAAAGTCTGCTCTCTTGAAATCCAGGACCTTTATTTTTGAGTGGCTTGACTCTACTACTGTCTTCACCTTAAACCACACTGTATGGTGATCACTGGACCCTAGATGGCTGCCCACTGATAGATCCATTATTCTGTCACCATTTGTGAGAACCTGGTTTAGTATTGCTCCCTCTCATGTGGGCCCCTTCACTAACTGTCTAAGGTACACTCCTTCCAGGGCATCCAAGATGTCTCTGCTCCTTGTAGTGGCTGCTGCATATGTATTCCAGATAACATTTGGCATGTTTAGGTTCACCACCAGTAACTTCTCCCCTTTCTCTGCCATTTTGTGTATGGTTTCGACTAATACCCTGTCTATTTCTTCCCCCTGTGCTGGAGGTCTATAGACAAATCCAATGAAAACAGTGATGCCATTTTCCATCTCTAATGTGATCCATAATGCCTCTTCCCCTTCCTGTCTTCCCCCTAACTCCATTGCCTTAATCCCTTCTCTGATGTACATAGCCACTCCTCCCCCCCTTTTTGTTGTAGCTGTCTCTCCTGAAGATTGTGTACCCTGGTATGGTAACATCCTAGACATGGTTTCCTGTGTACCATGTTTCAGTGACTGCAACAATGTCTAGGTCTTCCTCCACCATCAAGGCCGCTAGGTCTGGGATCTTGTTTCCCAGGCTCTGAGCATTTGCATACATGGCTTTCCATGTTTTGATGCCCCCGCCTGCACCAGGTCACCGCATCCAGCTCCCTATGCCTTCCCTCCATACCTCCCCCGCTGTTACCTCCCTTTGCACTTCCTTTTGTTGCTTCAATGGCTGTAGTATCAGCCTGTTTGTCTGCCTTTCTCTGAGGGGGCAGTTGGTTTTTCCCTGTTTAATTCCACCATCCTCCTTGGCTAGTTTAAATGTTCCTTTTTCAGCTCTAGTATCTGTCTGTTTGTCTACCTTAATCTGTGAGGGGGAACAGTTAATTCTTTCTTGCTTAATTCTGCCACCCTCTTTGCTAGTTTAAATGTTTGCCAATGAAACATTTAAACCTCTCACCAAGGACCCCTCCAGATGGATATAGGCCATCCCTCCCGTACAAGCCCACATCTCTCCAGGTGGTCCCCCAGTCCCCAATGAAGCCAAATCACTCAGCTTTGCACCAGCACTTCAGCCATTTGTTGAATCTCCTGGTGCAGAGTACCCTGGCATCCCCTGTGCCTTAGACAGGTAGCACTATCAAGAAAGTTACCATGTGTGCCACCTGTCTAAGATACCTCCCCAATTCTGCAAACTCCCTCTGCACTGCCCTCACCTCATTCCCAGACAGGTAATTTGTCTCCAGGTGGACAGTGACATCTAGCTCTCCTTCCCGCCTTGCTGCCTCGGCAAAGCTGTGGAAGAAAAACAATCAGCTCCTTCAATATGAGAAAGAGAGATCATATAGCAAAACCTGTAAGCACAAAACAAAATAGTAACAAAACAGTAACTCCACTTAGCCAAAAGAAGCCTTAATGTTTCTCCTTGCGCTGTCCTTTCAAGCAAACCTAGAAGACAAAAAGCTCAGGTAAAGCTAGGTGCATTTTGTCAGCAAACCTTAGTCTACGGTACAATTTCATCAATTTAAGCATCGATAAAAGCATTTCTCTTGCTTATTTTCTTCTAATTGTACAACCCATGTTTTAAGTGCAATAACCCACTCCAGGATATGATGATGTTGGGGAATAATCAACACCCTGGGTGCTGTGAGGACATTCTGCCTTTGGCTTCATGCCTCACAATGCAGCCAGGGTGTTGCTTCATCCCCAGTAACCCCATACCCTGTCCTGGGTTATTGCTTACTTAATCCATGGGTACGCAGAGTGACTCAACCAGTAGGATTTCACATTTTCTACTACCCATGTTATAATTATTTATATCCAGTGCTGCAGCCACGTGTAACTGCAAGTCAGGAGAAGATGACTAAGCATTCCTGATACAGTACTGTCTTGCAAAGTTCTTCACCTTGTTGGGCATCTTCATCTGTTTTCTGTAGGCAGGAGATATGTGTCCATGAAGCAGGTGACTCAGCTTCCTTTAGCATGTCTGCCCGGCAGGACAGAAAACTTCAGTCAGTGTGTCGAAGAAGTAGGAGAAACAGCTTCAGTCAGTATGTCAGCTCATCTTAGCCTTCTTGTGTGAGTGAGATCCAGTATGTGTGTGTGCTCGGAATGGGGGATAAAAAAAGAAAAAAAAAGTTTCTAGGGGAATGAATGGGGAATGAGGTGTTTAAATGCTTGATGTAAGGGATGGGCAGAAATATTTTAAGCAAATCTCTATTTTATGTTGTTGAACCAGTGGGCTGAAAAGAAAAAAAGTAAAGGAAAAAAAATAATAAGCAGCGTTTGGGGGAGATGATGGTGAATAAGAGTGTAGGTTTAATGCTTGATGTAAGAGATGGGGTGAAATGTTTTAAACAAGATCTCCTCTGTTTAGTTGAATGAGCTGGCTGAAATACTGGATGGGGGTGAGACAGGAAGTGGCCGATGTGAGATATTATTTGCACATACTCAGCAGCCCATTAATGGCCAGCCAGTTATTGAAAGCAAAACGACTAAGAATGAATCATCTCAATAATCTGGTTTCACTGTTCCCATTAAACAGATGGGGACCCTATTTAAAGTAAAGGCCACTTAATTGTTTCCTGGTAGGACATCCCAATAAATCAGAAGTCCCGATTATCCATGTCCCGATTACATGGCTTCTACTGTATCTTCTGAATGCAGAAGCACAAAGGGAGATCGACAGTGAAAATGCCGACCTCCCCCACAGCGATGGCACAATACTGATGCAAGTATTGTGCTGCCTGTTCCAAAGGTATTTTCTGTGCTCCCTACACCCCCCGTGCAGGGTACTCTGCACCCTGCACCCCCTGGACTTTAGGATTCCAACTCCAGGTTGGAGTTGGTTCGAGGAGGGGCGGAACACTGGGGGAAAGCGAAACATGGAAAAAGAACCATTACCGTGAATGTCACTGTAATGGTCTTTTTTGGTTTCGACGTCGGGGTGTCAATCTGAAGGGGTGCACCATCTGAATGCTACCCTTTTAGCTTTTGCCATTTCAGCCACCTCTTTTGAGAACCATAGCAGTTTATTTTTCCTCTTACAGTACTTTTACATGCTTACTTGACACACAGGTGCGTTGTCTTCACTATGCCCCCTTTTAGCTTTGCCCACTGTTCCTCCACTCCACCCAGGTCATCACCCCCTGCCAGGTCATTGCTGAAGCAGTCCCCAATTTTTATAAAATCTGCCCTCCTGAAGTCCAGGACCCTCACCGTTGTGTGATTCGATTTCGCAGCCACACTGTCCATTGACCACATCTCTAGGTAGCATTCCACCATGACGTCTGCAACACCATCACTACTAGTGAGTATAATGTCCAGTCTTGCCCCATCATTTTCTTCACTCCTCACCCCTGCTTCTCTGCTGGGCAATCTGCCTTCCCCTATCATCTTTCCTCAAGCTAGAACAAACTCACCTCCTCCCTCAATGTTTCCTTATCCCCAGGCTGCTTCAGGCACCAGCTGAAACTCCAGCCACACCCCAGCTGCTCCTGTTACCCTTCCTCCTGACACCTCCCTATCCTTGCCTCAAACATCCTTAGCTGGACTGCTGGGACTTCACTTCCTGCCTACTGGTTGCCTTTCCTCACCACTACTGCTCTTTCCTCTACCACAGAGATAGGCATAATGTTGTCTACAGGTCTGTCCCATGTTCTAAGTCTAGTAACTGCATGCTGTGTATTGCTGTTTTTACTTTGCACTTGAACTGGTGTCTCATATTGAGCTGTGACCACAATTTATTATTTTTTGTAAAAATGTTATTTTTGTACCTGCTCACTATTGTACCAGCTTATTTACCAAATGTGCTCTATTGACTTGGTTGTGCATTATACTTCTGTTTCTCCCATTCCCAGTCCCCGGGTCACATCTGGAAATGAACCTCAACACAATGTACCTCTCCTTGTTACCAGTTTTCAAATAAATAAATAAATAAATAAATATGTTAAATAAATAAATAATAAATACATAAATAAGGGATACAGTTGGCTCTGTCTGTACATTCATTTCAGCAAATTTTTGAGCATGGAGATTTTAAAACTCAAGCAGACTGTTACATGGTTAATATTGTTATTTTCTAAATGAGCACACAATACCACATCACATAGCTGAAAAGGGAGGCACTTTCAAACTAGCAATAAAGAACTGATAGTCAGACATTTTGTACAGCATTTTATCAGTACCACACTTAAAGGTAACCCGTGAAAATAGGAATGATGTTTAAAAACAAATGCTAAATTGTCAAGGAGTGCAGGATTTACTCACTGACCAGGTGTGTCCAAGGAATAGTCCATATCTCAACCATCCCCCAAGCTAGAAAGACTCCCCCTCCCCCAATGGTCGGGCCAACACAGCAACCGAGGCACTCCCTGCCTGTTCACTGGGCCCAGTGAGCGTGCATAAGGACAAGATAACGCAAAGCTTCTGACATTTTCAGTACATAACTTTCCTTTCCAGTCATTCGTCCACAAATAAGCCAGTTATGAACATACAAAAATAGGAAGATGCCAACAGATTAGGCCAAATGGTCTATCACGTCTGCTCATGTGCTGCTCACACTATAGTCGCAGCAGCATCCCCACTCCACTTATACTCCCGAAGGTGCCACCCCCTCTATTCCCATACCTTTTCATCCTCCCCCAAATTGTACCTTGCCCATGTACCTGTCCCAGCCTTTCATGAAGCTTTCCACTGATTCCAAAGAAATCCCACACTCAGGTAACTCATTCCAGGGAGAGACCACCCTTTCTGTGCAACAGTGTTTTTTCAATTCCCTTCTGTACCTTATTCCTACCAGCTTAGTTCAGTCTGTGCCCTCTCATGGACCCTCTCCCCTTAAATTTGAACAACCCCTCTGTATTAACTCAGTTAATTCCTTTGAAGTATTTGAAGGTCTCTATCATATCCCCTCTGTCCCTTCTATCCTCCAGAAAGTACATGTTCAGCGCCCCAAGTCTCTCCTTGTAGGACCTTTCCCCCATGCTTTGGATTATCTTAGACACCCTTCTCTGAACCCACTCCAGGAGCATGATGTCCCTCTTTAAGTAAGGATGCCAGAACTGCACAGAGTACTCCAGGTGTGGTCTGACCAAGGAATTATACCATGGCAGAATAACCTCCTTCCTCCTTGAAGTGATTCTCCTGGCAATGCAACACAACATGTTTGCTTTCGCTGCTGCTCTCTTGCACTGCTCCAAGTTATTAATTTTGTCATCAGCCATCACCCCAGATCTTTTTCTACCTTTGAGACCTTCAGTGCCCCCTCCCCACCCAGCAGGTAACTGACTGTGGGTTCCTAGCCCCTAAATGCAGGATGCTACACTTCCTAGCATTAAACCCCAGCTGACATGTGTGAGACCACCGTTCCAGTCTGTCCAGGTCCACTTGGATAGTCCTCTTCCTCCCCTCTTCACATCCACCACAGCCCCCAGTTTAGAGTCATCCACAAACAAGCACACTTTGCTCTTGACACCCCCCACAATGTCCACTATGAATGTATTAAACAAGATTGGACCCAGGACAGACCCTTGAGGAACCCCACTAATGACCCCTCTGGGTGCTGAAAGCTCCCCCTTACCACCACCCTCTGCTGTCTATTAGCCAGTTCCCAATCCAATTAACCATCTTTACCCCAACCCCTAAGTTCTTCACTTTACCCAATAGCCTTCTATGTGGCACAGAGTCAAACGCCTTGCTGAAGTCCGGATACAGGACATCAGCCAGGTGTCCACCATCCAGTGATCTTGTCATCCAGTCATAGAATTCAGCTAGGTTCATCTGACAAAATCTCCCCTTGACAAACACATGTTGCCAGACATCTTGCAAGCTGCTTGCCTCCAGGGACTCCACCAGCCTCTCCTTCAAAATGGTCTCCAGGAGTTTCCCCATTATTGAGGTCAGACTTACTGGTCTGTAATTCCCTGCATCATCCTGAGGACCACCCTTGTGAAGGGACACAACATGCACCATCCTCCTGTCCAGGGGTACACACTCCAATTTAACAGGGCTAGCCTTAGAGTATGTGGCACCACTAGGTGAACTTGCAAATGCCCCCCCCCAGCAGACCTGTTACCTTGATTTTTCAGGGGTATTCTTTTAGTGAGTAGTAAATGTATGTTGTGCATGTAGTGTGTGAAAAATGTTTGTAAAAAGCCTGCGGTAGGCCCCCAGTAGCTCTGTGGTTTTCGGTGCTCTCTGGTGCATTTTAAGGCTTACCTTGAAGGCAAAACAAAGTTCTGTTGTCTTTCAAGCACATCTTATACACTAACGTGAGTAGGAGGAGGGAATTACTTCACAAATAATATTTGATTATGAAAAAAGTCACAAATCCAAACATTGGAAACCCGTACCTCAGCAACACTTTTTTTTTTCCTTTAACAAAATAATTCAGTCACAAAACGCTACATTCTTTAATCACAACTAGATTTAGCAGGCTAATTAGCACTCATATCTGTTTAGTAAAATGCCACTGCAACTTGCCTGCAAGAGCCTGCATTTTGTTTTGTTTTATGGCCAAGTTTGCTGCAGGTAATAAACTTTCTAAGAACAACCACACAAGGAAAAAAACTTTTGTTATTCCCCTCCCCCTTTCTATCAGGCAGGCACTGACACAGCCTACAAAGATGAAGCAAGTGCCTCACAGGTTAATTCTGGGGTGCTTGAACAGGGAGGCAAATCTCATATTAAATAATGGAAAAAAGAGAGCAACACTCCAGTTCAGTAACAAACGCTTGTAAGCCAAATACATTCAAAACATAGCTTTATTCAAAAACCACAAGGCACTGATACAGCACCTGCCAGCTGGGTCTTGCCACATGGCACAGGTGGTTTTAATTTATTTAGCATAACAAAGTACTACGTAATCATTTTATATTGCACAGCATTTCCTCCATGGGGAACCAGAGCAAAACAGAACAGGGGCTGAGGAGCCACAGTACTGGAAGTTCAGGAACAAGAAGCAAAATGACAGAAAATTGCAATTTTTATGTTTGCTTGCATGCATGTGCAAGAAACATAGTGCCATCATACAAGTTTTCCAGAGGTGTGTCAACCTCTTCCAATTCAGTCAGTGCATTTGCAGGCGCAGTCGCAGAGCGCCAATCACTGCTTCAGCTGTCTATGACAGCTGAAAATGCAGTGGCATACAGTTGAAAGGGAGAGCTCGGCTGGTGAGCAGAGCTCTCTCCCCACACACACTGCACGCCACGCACATGTGCTCATGCACCTTCCCCTCCCTCCACACTGTAGCGAGCCACGGGGTGACTAGTCCCCCCCGAGGCTCCAGGCCCCCAAAGTGATCCAGGTGCCATGCTGGGAGCCCACCCCAGCTGCAAAATGATGTAATGGCCGACGTTGGTGCCCAATCCCCATCAGCTCCACTGTCTCTCCCCACCCCCATGCACTTCACCGGCAGGGATGCCCAATCCCCGTCGGCTTCCTCTCCCGAGTACAGGGTGCCACGCTGGAGCCCACCCTAGCAATGGCAACAGATGCCATGGCTGACGGGGTGCCCAATCCCCGCCGGCTCCAATGCCCCCCAGCCATCCTTCTGCCATGCTGGGAGCCCACCCCAGCATGGCAAACATCCCGGGTCGCTTTTTTAAAAAAACAACCTGAAAAGCAAAAATGGTTCCTTGCAATGTCTGCACCCACCTGCGCCCACCCACTGTGCACCCTGCCTCCCCACACCCCTCCCTCACCCCATACTTACCTCCGGAGTCTGGCCCTACGATCTTCGGTGGACCGGGAACACGTCTGCACTCTTCAAAGCCAACTGCGAACTGAGGAAATGCGGTAAGCTGTATAATGGGATAGATAGGTTTTTCAACTTGTTGCATTATCTCAGATTCTCCGATTTGCAAACTTCCAACATGGGTTTTGGGACCCTCCTCATGAATTCCTTGCACTGTCATGGCATTACTTGGGCCCGAAGGGTGATTTCACAGCCACTGTGCGAAATCATCTTTCCAGAATGATTAATGAAATGGCACTGCCAGTGTTCATAAGGGGGGTTCTCAAAAAGCCTATTTTGAAAATTTGGTGGAAAAATTCCAAAAAATGACTGTTTTACCAGCGTGCATTGCGCAGTTCCTACACACTCTCATAAGTTCACGAAATTTCAATATTTTCACTCCAGATTTTCAACATTGCCATTTTACCACACCTTCTTATGAGCAGTACAGCTGTCATTTTTCACATCTCACCCAAAATGTGTTTCCGCCCATGTAGCGCACAATGGAGCAGTCGGTGTGCGAAATTAATGCATGGGACACATTAAGAAAATCACAGTGACACTGTTCATGAGCAGAGGTCTTAAAATGGCTATGTTGAAAATTTGGTGAAAAAATTCCTAAAAATGACTGTTTTACGAGTGTGCGTTGCGCAGTTCCTACGCACGCTCGTGAGTTTGCAAAATTTCAATATTTTCACTCCAGATTTTCAACATTGCCATTTTACCACACCTCCTTATGAGCAGTACAGCTGTCATTTTTCACATCTCACCCAAAACGTGTTTCTGCCCATGTAGTGCACAATGGCGCAGTTGGTGTGCAAAATCAATGTACGGAACACATTAAGAAAATCACAGTGATACTGTTCATGAGCAGAGGTCTTAAAATGGCTATGTTGAAAATTTGGTGAAAAAATTCCTAAAAATGACTGTTTTACGAGCATGCGTTGCAGAGTTCCTATGCACGCTCGTAAGTTCGCAAATTTTCAATATTTTCACTCCAGATTTTCAACATTGCCATTTTACCACACCTCCTTATGAGTAGTACAGTTGTCATTTTTCATCTCACCCACAATGTGTTTCTGCCATATGGCGCATAATGGTGCAGTCGGAATGCTGAAATCAATGTATGGGACACGTTAAGAAAATCACAGTGACACTGGTCATGAGCAGAGGTGTTAAAATGGCTATGTTGAAAATTTGGTGAAAAAATTCCCAAAAATGACTGTTTTAGGAGCTCATGTTGCGCAGTTCCTATGCACGCTGGCAAGTTTGCGAATTTGTAATATTTGCACACCAGATTTTCAACAGTGCCATTTTACTGCACTTCCTTATGAGCAGTACAGCTACCATTTTTGACATCTCGCCCAAAATGTGTTTCTGCACATGTAGCGCACAATGGTACAGTGAGTTTGCGAAAACAATGTTTGGGACAGATTAAGAAAATCACAGTGACACTGTTCATGAGCAGAGGTCTTAAAATGGCTATGTTGAAAATTTGGTGAAAAACTCCATAAAATGACTGTGTTATGAGTGAGCATTGCACAGTTTCCACGCACCCTCATAGGTTCATGAATTTGTAATATTTTCAGTCCAGATTTTCACCAGTGGCATTTTTCCACACCTCCTTATGAACAGTACAGCTGTCATTTTCCACAACATGGCCGAAATAAGTTTTCACACTTTCAGTGCAGAGATGCGTGGTAGCTGTGGGAAATCATTGTTCGGGACAGATAAAGAAAATCACACTGACACTGTTCATGATCGGAGGTCCCAAAATGCCTGTGTTAACAATCTACTGTAAAAAAAATCCCCAAACTAGCTACATTATGGGTGTGCGTTGCACAGTTTCTACGCACGCTCGTGACTTCACCAGTTTTTTTAAGATTTTCACACCAGATTTTCAACATTGCCATTTTTTACACCTCCCCATGAACAGTACCGCTGTCATTTTTCACATCCTGTTCGGAATGTGTTTTTGCACCTGTGGTGCCAAATGCCATAGTCGCTGTGCAAAAGCAGCTTTCGGCTAACAAACTGATATTGCCACTGTTCATGAGGTGGGGGTCACAAAAAAACCACGTTGAAAATTTGGAGTGAAAATACCAACGAATGCCTGAGGCGTTAGGGTTTCCGACCATAACGCCCCACCCTGTAGAGTATGACAGGCATCAGGGGTGTGACTTGGGATTCTTGCCTCTCATGCTCATACCATTCCACCCCCACCCACACCCTGCAGCCAGTGAGAGGCATCAAGGTGTGCCTCGAACTCTTCGGGCCCAAACTTCACCCCATTCTCCTATACCGCACCCATCTCACCGTATTTCCTGATGGAATGGGGTGCGCATAAGGGCCAAAGACCCCAAGGCACACCGTGACACTTGTCAGTGTCTGCAGGGTAGGGTGTGGTGAAATGGCATGGTTGTTATGCCTGACGACCCAAAGGCACACCTCAATGCCTGCCACTCTCTGCAGGGTGGTGGTGGGGTTGGCTTCAGTTCAATACTTCGCTGCCATTCCTATTATGCAGCTCTGTAACTTCTACACTACCAATGCCAGTGCCAGCAAGCAAACATTCAGCATTAACAAATGCTTGCTTGTTTTAGCTCAGCTAACTGGCTGCATCACTTCAGAATCATCACTCAGTCTGTTACTGATCTTGTTAGACAAAATGGTCCTCCTCTTGCCAAATTGTTGCTCTGCTGGTCTGGCTGTCCCTCAGGATACAACATTACTGCCACCAGTTTAGGACAACATACTGTACACTCATTGAACCCCGTGCTGTGGGATCGCTTGACCCTGACAATAGGCAGTTGTTTTTTTCCTCTGGCTGAAACCTGAGATGCAAATCTCCTCTGGGATGCCAGTGGTGGTGGGGGGGGGGATGGACCACTAGTCTCTTTCACACAGCCAAATCCAGGCTGTTCCTGCAGCCTAAGCCTGCTCTGCCCCTTCCCCCCCAGCTGGCTGATTGTTGATCACTCTCTTTGTAGTCACTGGCCCACAGACCCTGTTCAAGACTGGAAGTGGGCACTTTTACTTTACTCCCACCATTCCAGTCCCCACTCTCGATAGGTTTCTCTTGACTTTTCTGCCCTACTCCCAGGCCACTCACTGTACAACCCTGCCCCAATGGTGATGAGAAACCACTCCTCAGCTGAAAATCCATGATGATCCAATACTGTCTGACTGTACTACGTACTAACCCCTCAGAACGTGTCCTCTCCCCAGTCCTATCTGTAGGTAGGGAAATGGGCAGATTTGATGGGCAATGTGGTCCTTATCTGCATCAACATTTGTGTTTCTGTGTTTCTATGTTTCTATCTGGACTCAGCAAGTCCTGGCTGCTGCTGGCTCTCATTCTGCCTGTGTCAAAGCGCACCAGATCCAGTGCCTTCAGAAGCACAGTGCCCCTTGCACCCTCCTCCCTAGTAGCTTCCCCTGCTCTACACACTGAGCTCCAGTACTCTTTGGGGTCTGTTTTCATTTGTAAGTTTAAAACTGAACTCAGCTCTCCCTCTCCGCTCACTGACACAGCGGATCAATCCCTTACTGTCTCGTGGCTGTCTGCACGCACCACCAAAACTGATTATGCCAAGTACCAGCCACTTGCAGTACACACCACTCTGTGCATGCACTTCAGCCACTCTGGTGCCACACATAAAACAGACAGCAGTAGAGAAATGGGAGTGGCTCTTTTATGGGTGGGTGGGTCAGGCAGGCAGGCAAACAACAACAAATCTGATGGACAAGTCTTCACCCCTCCAATACACACACACACACACACACACACACACACACACACACACATATGCACTCAAACACACACACACAAAACACCAGATTTGTCCATGTTAAAATTTAGTCCATCCAGGTCACTTGCAAAAATATATATAAAAAAAATGGAACTTTGTTTGATGGTGATGGCATCTTCCTACTGAATGGCGCCATAGGCAGCCACCTAGCTCGCCTATCCTTAAGGCCACCTATGTTATTTAAGGGAAGAATTGAATAATTCTGTCAATGGTGTCACTAGAACATCTGCCAGTACCCTCAAGACTCTTGAGTGAATACCATCTAGACCTGAGGACTTATCAGTCCTCAAATCCATAAGGACTTACCACACTCTGCTCACCTGGATCTCTCCATCTCCTAGTACCCCCCCATCCTAAATCCCAGCCTCCCCCTTCCTTGAGGCATGGGCCCCTCCAATTCCCAAGTAAATACTGAGCAGATGTACTCATTTAGAACTTCAGCCTGCTCTACTGCCCCCTATGCCCATCCATCAACTTTATTCAACCAGGTAATCTGCCACCCCCTTTCTTCTCTCACCCATATATTGAAAAAATTCCCTCTCTCCCTCCCTAATCCCACGAGCCAACCTCAGTTCTTTGGATGCCTTAGCCAATCTTACCACCCTACTTACCTCCCTTAAAATTCTATGATATTCCTCCTTGTCATTATCCCTTCTGGTCCCCTTGTATTTCTGGAAGGCCGCCTGCTTCTCTCTAACCATCTTCTGCAGCTCCCTAGTTCACCAACTGGGTTTCCTGGGCCTAGATCTCTTACAGTGGGTCTTAGAGCATGATTTAATGTCCTCTAAAACACACAACTTCAAAATTCACCATCTATATTCTGTGTCCATATCAGGGCTAATTTTCCCCAAATACTCTTTAAGGATGACAGCCATACCCCCAAAAATCTGCCCCTAAAGTCCACAACCTTAATGTTTGACTGTTTTGGCCCCTTCCCGAATCCTGGGAGAACCCTACCATGCATTGGTCACTCCCCTCCAACGGCTCCCTCACTACCACGTCTTTTATCTGGCTGCCATCTGCCGGAACCAGGTCCAAAATGTTTCCTTCTCTGGTTGGCTCCTCCACCAATTGAGACAGGAGTGCATCCTGAAATGTATCTAGCATCCTCTGTTCTTTTGCAGATGATGATGTCATAGTGCTCCAGTCCATCCCTGGCATATTAAAATCTCCTACCACAACCGTTCTGCCTCTTCCCTTACCACAGTATGCTTTTAGGTTGTCTACCAGCTCACTATCCAGCTCCTCTGACTGAGTTGGTGGCCTATATACTACCCCGAAATTGACCCCCACCTTAGTATTATGGAAGTTTACACAAAACCCCTCTACATTCCTATCAGCTTCCTCCTCCTTGGTGCATGCTATCCATTCCCTTACAAATATTGTCACCCCCCCACCCTTCCCAATTCCCCTGTGTCTCCTATATGTTTCATATCCAGGAAATTGAAAATCCCATTCATGATGCTGTGTGGCCCAAGTCTCGATTATAGCTACTACGTCCACTCCCCCCGCCATCAGAAGTTGTAACTTGGGCAGCTTATTTCACAAGTTCCTTGCATTAGTGGTGACCAACATCCAACCCTTCCCCGTAACCATCATGTCATGACCTGTACCCCTGCCTCCATTCCTATGTGGGTTCGACTCCTCCTCCAGTTGAGGGGAAACCGCCTGCAAATATAAGCCCCCCCCGCAAGTATAAGTCATATTCTTTACTGATAAACTCCTCTAGTTTTCTTTTCAAAACCTTTGTTCCATTCTTCTGAGATGCTACCTATTCTTGGCAAATAGCTCCTTATTGCCCCATGTAATTTATTTTATTTATTTAACTATTGAAATGTTTCACCAGGAAGGCACACTGAACAACAAGTTGCTAGTCTCAAGGTGCGACCTGGTGGGAGGGGGAGGAGGAACATGAGGATCGACTACAGAGATTTAATACAATATCACAAAATTCACATTGGAATGCATACAACTAAGAAGCATGTGGACTGTATAAGTAAATAATGACTGAATGGAATACTAACAGTTTTGATCTAAAGAACATGAGGACAGACTGCGGAGATTTGATACAATATCACAAAATTCACATTTGAATGCATACAACTGAGAAGCACATAGACTGTATAAGTAAGCAATGACTGGATGGAATACTAACAGTTTTGATCTAAGGCAAGCTAATATGCAGTAGCACAGACAGTACAATTAGCTACGGTATAACAGAAGTGCAAATAACTACAAGTGCAATACAGTTTTAGGGGCTATAAGTATTAGTACAGAGTAGTGGAGAGGAGGAGGAGGAGGAGGGAGGGAGGAAGGAGGGTAGAAGGGGGGAAGAAGGGGAGAGGAAAGAAGGTGAGAGGCATACCAAGATCTAACCTCTTCAGGATGCTGAGAACCCTGCCAGGGGTTGAAACAAGGCAAAGATAGAGGTGGAGTTTAGTTCAAAGTAGTGGAGAGGAGGAGGAGGAGGAGGAGGAGGGAGGTAGAAGTGGGTGGAAGAAAGGGAGGGGAAGGGAGGTGAGAGACATACCAAGATCTAACCCCTTCAGGATGCTGAGAACCCTGCCAGGGATTGGAACACAGCAAATATATAGGTGGAGTTTAACACAAAGTAGTGGAGAGGAGGAGGGCATTCTAAGATCTAACCCCTACAGGATGCTGAGAACCCTGCCAGGGGTTGGAACAGACAAAGATAGAGGCGAGGGAGGGAAGATAATAGGAGGTGAGACGCTTGCCAAGATCTGGCCCTTCCAGGATGTTGCAAATCCTGCCAGGGTGTGGAGCAAGGCAAAGGTAGAGGAGAGAGAGAAGGCAATAGGTAGGGAGGACAGGGGGGAGGAAGAAAGAAAGGGTTGGTGATGGAGAAGTAGGATAAAGGTAATGGGAATAAAAGCTGAGTAATGGGAGAGTATGGGGTGAATATACTGGAGCAGAATTACAGGATGAAGTTAAGGTGGATTATAGCATGTAATTTCTCAGCCTCCCACCAACCCAAACCCAATAGCCAGATACCATTCCCCTAGCCATTCATTAAAAATCACTATTTTCTCCTTACCGACCCTGCTAGCCCTAGGCACTGGTAGGATTTCAAAAAATGCAACACTTCTCCCCTCAATTTTATATATTCTTCCAGTTCCTTGAATCTATAGTAGCTTGCACTTCCTTCACACTATTCTCTTCTATGTCATTCGTGCTGAGGTGCACTACTATATGTGGTTTCTCCCCTTATTCCCTCACCAGGATGTGGACTAAGTGTTTGGCTTTGTGCGCTGTCATACCTGACATACAATCCACCTGGATAAGGCTCATCCTCCCTTCCTCTGTACCACGACCCCCAATATAATACCTTTGATAATAGAGTCTCCTAGTTGTTATGCAGGCATATTGTTATACAAATCCATACTGTTAATCTAGATATAACTATGAAGAGATTCAGTGTGAAAAGTCAGAAGAACTGAAAAGATGAGGTAAGTCTCTTAGCCCACTAAGCCTCATAACGTGAATAAAATTTTCACTCCTTTGGGCAACCACATTTTCAGAATTATGGGGGCTATATTTGATTTTTGCTTCTTCTTTTAGCGCCTTTGTTTTTGGGGAGGGGGAGCATTGCGTTTTTATAACAGTTCCATAAGAAGATCATTGAACAGTTTCATTTTATGTCCTTCGTAAAAGATTCCAGGTTGTAATTAATCACAGGGCTCACTGGACATGAACTTTATGTTGAATGTTTAAAAATTATGGCTTCCAGCTTTTCAGTAGCATTGGGATTTGGCCGCAGGGAGTGGTCTGCCCTTTCAGTAATGTAGTTAGTCATATTCAGAGGTGATAGAGCAATGTGGATTAAAAGTTTGTTCACAAGTGCAACAGTGTTAGTGCTTTCTATTCCTCCTGGCAGACCTACAAGTCTTACATTATTTTTTACAATTCCTAAACTCCTGATCCTCCACTTTTGACGACAGTTTGGCGGTATTTTATGCATTGGCTGAAAACCTCTGATGATTGAAAATTGAGCTTTCGAGGTGACCAGCCAGGCCCTCTTGAACTCGCTTCCCAGCTCTTTAAGAGAGGCCCTGTTGGTGGAAGCATTTAAGTGGGGCCTAAAGAATCTTTTTTAAATGTGCTTTTCCAGACTAACTATAGCTGTTTTTAAGTCAATATTTATTATTTATAATGTTTATTTAGGCTAGTAAATTTTCATGTATTTATAGCCCTTTTACAACCTTAATTTATTTGTTGTTATAGTTTTACCCTGCCTGTTAACTGTGTAAGGCACCCAGAGCCTCTGGGATTGAGTGCCATATAAATAAATTTTACCTTACCTTATCTGTTGGCAATTCTTTCCTTCTGTTCTTTAGATTCATAGTTTTCAAAGCTGCTTATTCTTGCCTCTGTGTTACTGATTCTCTGCTTATTATGTTAAATTTCCATTGCAATTCTTTGAAACTGTAATTAAGGTATACAATTGCCACTCTAACAGTTGAAAACTCTCCCATGAAGCACTCTAAACGCTGCATTCTTAAGGGCTGAACAATTTCTTTTATTTCACCTTGAATTGCTCTGGTTTCCATTAAGGAATACTTCAGCATTTTTTTTCTCCCCAAATACTGTAGCTTGTAAAGATATATTTCAGTTAAGATTTAGATTTGTTGGGGTTGAAGTGTCCATTCATAAATCGGTACTATTCTGGATTTCCATACCGTTGTGTTTTTTTGATAGAACACTTTCAGTCCATTGCCTGCCTATGAGATGCCCTTTCCAATGAGCAGACAAGACCATCTGATAGATTACCAGTTCCTGTGACACCCCATAGATTAAAACACTTCAGGTATGTTAAGAAGTGTTTTGTAATCGACTTTGTTCACACTTCTGTAGGAGCTTAACACAGTCCTTTATTAAAAAAAAGCTGGGCATTAATTTATTATTGGATTCCTTTTTGAACAAAACTGTGAGAAATGGATACAGAGTTCTGGTCTATGTATCTTCTCCTCAGTGCCATCAATTTGAATCACCAGGTAACTGAGTTATAAGTCTCCAAACTTTCAGAAATGTAAAAAATTACTTTTCTCAATTTTGTGAACTGCAGAATTTTAAATCCCTATAACTTTAAAACTAGAGAACGGATTATCACCAACTTTGTTAGGTTCTTTGACCTTTAAAATGAGACTTTGAGGCCACTCTCACATCCCAGTAGCAGTGCGTCACACTGACATCCCAGGTTCCAGACTATATCCTTCAAAGATAAGCTTCCAGCTGTGAGAAAAAAAATATGGAAAAAAAAAGAGGTTGTGTGTGACAACTCTCTAATCTCTTGCTCAAAGACTGGTCAAGTTATAAGCAGCCAAAGATTCCAAACTAAGATCAGTAGTCAACATTTGGTTTCTATAAGTTGCCAAAAATGTACAAGTAAGATCAATAATTAGACATGGGCAAAGTCAGAAAATTCACTCTGTGAATTAATTTGCGGAATTACTGCAATTTGCGAAATGTGGCATTTTGCCATGAAGTGTGGAATTCTGCCCATGAATGGTGGGATTTTGCTGTTCATGGGTGAAATTCTGCCATTCACGGGTGAAATTTCACCATTTGCAGAAAAAATTCCACAATTTGAAGTTAAGTGAATTTTTAAGCTAAAAGCACAAGTTCATAAATTGCTCTGTGAAAACGAAACTGGTGACTCCACACAAACTTTGTCGGTGAATTAAAACTTCGTAACATCACTATCAGTAATTAAAGTTCGGTTTCATGAACTTTTATGAAATTGTGGAATTTTGAGATACTTTTGTCAAAGCCATATCCATACATTTTGCCCAGCCATACACTTCAGCTATTATTGTCAAGGAAGGTAAAGCTCGGTAAAGTGGCAATGAGGCTGTATTCACTGGATGTTCCATAGTATAAATACAATGGTGTTAAGCAACAGGTTCCTATCTTGAGTGACAAACCATGATGAATAGCCATGAACATCACTGTGCACTAGCCTGTCTTCTTGCAATATGCCAGCTAACCACTAGAGCTCACTGACTAAATAGCTTGTGTAAGCACATGCACGTCTAGCATTGTTTCTGTACAATGCCACCTGCTGACTCTCTAACAACCCTGTAGATACTGTAGCAATACAGTATATATTTTTACCATTTAAGGAGAGTGGCACCAAGTGATGCCAAGCATTACAACTAGTTGTGACTTAGGCCATTATGACACAATTTTCTGCATATCTTTAGTAATATGAACATACTAAGAAGCCAGGAGAAGAAGGCCATTTGGTCTGCCAAGTCTAATCATATTGCATGGTCCACAGCTTGAGCTAATGACCCTACCCTCCCTCCCCCACTCCTCCTATCCTCTCTACCCATGATCCTTACCTTCCCACATGCCTATCCCAGCCTTTCATAAAGCTGCCCATTGTCTTCAATGAAATGTCCTCTTCCAGCAGTGCATTCCAAGTGTCCACCACCCTCTCTGTGAAGAAGTGCTTCTTGATCTCTGTCCTAAACCTCCCTCCCTCCAGTTTAAGACTGTGCACCCTCATGTTATGGTTGCCACTCAGCATAAAGAGACTCTCCTTATCAATCTTATTTGTCCCGTTCAAGTACTTGAAGGTCCCAATCATGTCCCCTCTCTCTCTCTCCTCTCTTCCAGGGAGTACATTTTCAGTGCCCTCAATCTTTTCTCATATGCCTTACCCTGCTGACCCACTATAATCTTTGTGGCCCTTCTCTGGACCTTCTCCAGCAGGTTAATATCCTTTTCGAGGTGTGGGCACCAATACTGAACTCCATACTGTAGATGCAGCCTTTCCAATGACCTGTACAAGGGCAGTATAACCTCCTCTCTCCTACTACTGATCCCCCTAGATATGCATCTCAGCATCTTGTTTGCCTTTGCTACTGCTTTCTTGCACTGCGTGGAGTGCAGGTAGTACTCTGTCTAGGGATTCTTAGCTCCAATATGCATAACTTTGCAATTCTTGGCATTGAAGCCAAGCTGCCAGATCCTAGACTACCTCCCCAGCTTTTCCAGTTCTTCCTGTAGGTCCTGTATCCCTTCAGCTGTGTCCACTCTCCCGCAGAGCTTGGTGTCATCCATGAATAGGCACATGTTGCCCTTAATGCCATCACCTAAGTCACTGATGAAGACATTAAACAACACCAGCCCCAGCACTGAGCCCTGTGGGACCCCACTGGTTACCTCTCTAGTGCCAGATAACTCTCTCCCCCAACACATAACCACCCTCTGGGTTCTGTTCCTCAGACAGTTCTCCACCCACCTGGCCATCTTTTACCCAACCCTGAGATCCACCAACTTCATGACCAACCTTTTGTGGGGTACAGAGTTAAAGGCCTTACTGATATCAAGATAGAAGATGTCTACCACTTGGCCCCTGTCTACTGTCTTGGTGACACAGTCAAAAAAGTCAGTCAGATTCATTTGACATGATCTCCCCTCCCATTAACCCATGCTGCCTTGCATCCTGTAGACCATGCTCCTCTTGATATTCCACCAACCTTTCCTTTAGTATGGTATCCATAAGCTTGCCCACAATGGAGGTCATACTGACTGGTATGTAATTCCCTGGGTCATCCTTGGGACCGCTTTGTGGAGGGGCACTACATATGTTGTTCTGCAGTCATGCAGTACCACGCCTGACTCTAGTGATGAATTTAGTTATGATGGAGCATAATGCTGGGTTCACTGTCAGAAGCATCTTGGAGGAGCATTGCAGGGCAAATATGCTAGTGCAGGTAAGGTGAATCAGTGGTGATAAGTGCTTTGTGAAAGCTAAATTCCACATGTGGAATTCTACTGGCATTACCTATTATATGTCAATGAACTTCTGAGGAAAATTTGCAAATTAGAACTTTTTTAAGTTTCCACAATAAATTTTAACCTGCTAAACCCCATTTATCCAGCTTAATTAGATTCCTGGACACATTTACTTTAACTGTGCTTGTCAAATTGTGAGTATACTGTATACCTTCAATAGCAGTGGAGCATTAAACTTTTAAATATTTTAAACATTTTCATATAATTGAACAAATAATTAAATTTAAAAAGAAATACATTGTGAAATTTTGAACTCCTGTAACTAACAATTCACATAACCTACTACCTCTCTATTTAGCAGTGTCTAAGACTCTTCCAAGAAAGTATGAATATAAATGTTCAATTATCTAGCTCCAAAGGTGGGTTAGTAGCAAGGACAGAAGTATTTTCAAAAATTTCACACAAATAATAAATTGCCAGACTCTGAGTCCCTAAAACTTCTATGCCCCCCATCCAAATGTCATGAGTATTGACATCCTGTTAAGGACTCTTGCAAAGTATTTCCATGTCAAAGGTCAAATCTCTAGCTTTAAGACAGACCAAATTATGGACAATTTAAAAAGTTCAAAACAGTTCATAAAATTTCATGAAATTTTGTAAAATTCACAGAAGTTTGTGAACATTTCATGAAATCAGTATTTTCTAATCTTGCACAGCCCTAATAGTCCCGAAGGGGTAGTTCAGTGAAAGTTGGATTACAAAGTGTCATTAGAAAGGAAAACTGTTAAATTATGCAGCAAAACAGGGCAGACTAGATGGACATTGTCAATATCTACCAATAATCATCTATGTATGCATCAACATTCAGCTGCTGTTGGGTGGCAATGGGGTTGGACTCCTATAAGGGGCTTCCAAAGGGATGTCAAAGGTCCACTGGTGTTACGGAGGTGCTCTGGAGGATGTTGAGGCCTACTGTAGGTCCAGGGATATCTGGGGCTGTTGAGGGGCTGTTGATATTCCAGGGTTGTGCTAGGGGCTACTGAAATCCCCTTGTGTTTCATGGAACTGTCATGGGGACACCACTGGCTTAATCTCAGCCCCAAGCCAGCCCTAATTGCTGTATGATTCAGTATCAGCTTAGATTATTCATTTATGGTCTTGCTGACTTATGCAGGAACTAATAGATGCATCCAAAGTTGGACATGTATGGACAGAAACCATGCTGATTGTTGGAAATACCATGAAGTTTTGAAAACCATGCCTGCTGCCCGCATCCATGTAAAAAAATATGCAGCAGGAATATCTGGACAGAGGAGCATCCCAGAGATGAGCCTGCTTCCAGGAATTCAGTTCCCTGATCTCAGGTCTGAATTGAAGCCTGGCATCTGAATGTTTATGGATTGCTAGAACCCAGTGAAATTCACAGGCACAACTGAAACATTTCACACATCAGTAATTGTAGGCTAGTAAATTTCATGTAAGTAAGTAAGCTTTTTACACTTATAAAATGGCTCTAAGTAAGTTTTTTGGGGAGGAAAATGAAAGTTGGTACCTGACTGTGTATTTATAGAGATTTAATGCATGGTCATGTCTCTCAGCCAGTGACATCTCTAAATTTTTTCTTGCCATTTTACAAACAACATTCAACATTAAATTAAACAGGAAATACATTGCAAGTTACAGTACTTGTGGGGAGTTCTGTACTGTAGTTGTTTATTAATGGTACAGTTTTTCTTAACTGACAACCTTCAGGAGACAATTTATTAAACAGCACAGTTTAGGGATTTTAACACTAAGTACAGCAACATCTAAGCAATAATACCCAACAGGTGAGCGGTATTGTGCTATACCGGACCACCCAGGGACGTAATGAGGCCCGATGCCACAGGCGGAGGTCTTATAGCCCCTGGAAGGTCCGGTATAGCACAATACCGCCCACTCTGGAGGGTATTATTGCACTTAGAAAATGGGTACTGTAAAAAAAAAAAAAATAGTTAAAAAATGTTAATGAAAAATAAGTTTAAAGTAAGTTTTGAAATAAAATAGTTCCTCTGCCTGCAGTTGACTATTGTTAAGTCTGAAGACAGTACTTAAAAACTGCCTCCTTTTTTTCTGCAGTATCTTTTCATTCCCTGCTCCACTCCCCCAACCCCAACAGAAAAACACAGGCACGGAGACTGTCAATTTAATTTGTCTTCCTGCAGTTTCTTGTTGCCACCCCCCCACACACACACATACTGTATGCACACATTGCAGGCGAACGATCATGCTATCTGGAGCTGCTTAGAGGGTCGGAAGGTCTGAAGGTGAATGGAGAGAGCTGTTAAAAAAAAAAGTGCCCCCCCCATACTAGTGTGTCCCCTACTTTGTTTGAGCATCGGGAGTTGAGCCCTCGCATCTGTGTGTGTCAGTCAAGGAGTCCCGCTCTCTGAAAATGTAGGCTGCAATGCTAAGGATAAACGTACAATTAAAACTGAAAAAAACTGTTGCGCCACTTTTTTTTTTTAATTATGGGCTTTTGGGGGAATGAGTAATCAGGGTCATAGTGAGCCCACTAGGACTGATGCTGTTCAGACAGTTTTTTTCTGCAGCGAGTGTGGAGGGGGTAGGGCATGCCTGTGAGAAAGTTACGGGAAGTGATAACAGTGCTGAGCTCGCGACTGCGCTGGCACTTTTTTAAAAAAGAAAAACTTTGCTTTCTAGTTACTGTGGGGATGAAGTGGGTTAGCAGATTATTTGTTTTTTGGGGGAGTTTACTGTTAATCTGGGAAATCATTCAATTGGGTAGTGGAGCTGACGGAGGCAGATTAAATTCAAGCCTGTGGACCCGCGCGGTTGAAAGGTTGAAAGTTTGAAACAGGCTGCTGGAAAACCGTACATCATTTTTTCTATAAAATAAAGTCCTTATTTTGTTTATGTTTTTCACCTAGTGGCTGTGTGGGCAAGGGGGAGGTTAGTCACGTGGGAGCAAGCAAGTAACGGGAAGACATCCGATTCTATTGATCACACTGGGCAGGTTAAGTTAAGCGGAAGTAACTCGCAAGGGGACCTCACTTTAAGCTTTTTTTACACCTGCGTGTGCTCCTTACACAGGCAAAGCTGCATGTTTGACTGCAACAGTAAGTTTGCTGTATTCATTTTACTCTTCTGGATCACAGTGCTGTCTGGATAGTGGCTCTCTCTGCAGGCAGGGGAGAGCTCTCACTAACCAAGATTTAAAAGATGGCAGTGTTTTCAAATTGAACGTTCTACTGGCACAAGCATTTGGAATGCAATCAGACAGCAGAGACTGGGACTCATTATTTCCCGGTCTCTGTCATCTGATACCAGACCGGGTAGCCGGTTGCCTAAGCCAATCAGCTTTAGGGATTTTCCCAACCCATTTTCTAAAGCAACATAGTTACCTCTATATAGTAAGTTAACACCAGAAGGGCTCCAAGTCTGTCAGGTCTGCCCACTCCATCCTCCTACTTCGTATACAGGTATGAATACGTATACTCTGCAAACACTGTATGAATCTAGAGGATCCAGCAGGTAGCAGTAGAAACTGTTTTCAGTGGAGGTTGGGTATAATTCCCAGGTTATCAAGCCTTTCACAGGAGAGTCTAAGTATCTGGATTCTCATAGAAATTGTGACTTCTATAACAATCAGGGTTACATGAAGCCCTTCCTCTACCCATTCATATGGTCCTGATCAAATACAGATCAGACTCCCTCCTGAGCAATGCTGCTCTGAATCCACTTTATTGAATATGATTCATCAGATTCCAAACCAATTTTCTGAATTAGGACTTTTGGAATTGCAGTCCCAAAATCCTAATTCCTAAACATACTCCTCTAATCTATTTTTACACAGGAATTTAGGATTTAGGATCCGGATCCGATTCCGATTTTGAGGCCCTTTAAGGATTTGAATCAGATGCAGATGAGGATTTGGAATTCCTAAATTTCTAAATCTGAAAACTGGATCAGAATCGGCAATTTCCAAGCATCCCAACCCCTGCAGTGGGCTGACTTAGATTCACCCAGATCTTAAATGAACTGGCATCCAGGCCAGAATCTGTATCAGGTCAGAGGCTTCTACCTTAACCATCTCAACTGTTCATCCACCCACACGTGCAAGGAGAGTTCTAAGTGCAATAACTTTTAAACCATGTTTCCTTCCCCCCTGCCCCCCACATTCCAAGTTCCCAAGCTGGTACTCTTTTCTCCTGCGTATGGCTACTGCTTTGGGTTCATGCCATATCTGAGAACTGCAAATTCATTGGTACTGTATGCTAAGTTGCATTGTACATAATTCATCATACTGGAACGCAACTGGAAATGAGCCTTGGCTCAGTGTGCCTCTCCCACTTAATAACTTCTAATAAATAAATAAAAAAAATCATGTGTGCAGTATTTATACATTTGCATCTACCTACTGTAAATGTATGTTCAGATTATTGCATATGCGACACCCCTTCCCCAAGGATAGACCACCATGTCATTGTGCCCCCAATCCCAAAATTATAAATACATTTATTAATTAAAACAAAAATTAAAGCAGCAGTGTTCCTTCATCGGCAAAATATTTCATCCTATAGTTTTTTTTTAGCAATAATATATTTCTGAAATACAGGTAATTAGATTTGTCCTTGGTAGAGTTGCATTTTTCTGTGATGTTTCTAAAACAGCTTTTATTACTAATATAATAACTGGTCACCCCTATAATGACTGGATATCCGGTCTTCATAAAACACAAAAATAACCTGCTGAATTCTGTAATTACTCAATAGTTGGTTTTTACAGAGCTTTCCTCCTCACACTTTTACTTCACTGAAGTGTGAAAGTGAGCACTCTGTATTTGTAATAGTAAGGTGGCTGCTCAGGGAGATGCTCACATGAATACAGTTTTTATCTGCTCAAACCTTTGCACCAGTTATTGTAAACAAATTCTGGTCAGAGCTAGTATGGCTGCTCAGAGTGGTGAGACTGAGTGAAAGAGCTCTCGCTACGCCAGAGTCTGCCCTATCCAAGATGGATGCCATGACAGAACTGTGCATGCATGATACTTGTTCAATCGCAGTTTGATTTGACAGCCATTCTGGGCATGATGACCGTCACTTCCACAGTTGCATGGGGAAAAGTGGTGCCCCGATAAGGGTGTGTGTTTATGCGGCTAGTATAGGGGAAAAAACAGTAAAACAAAATGCATTGGAACTTTGCCACAGCACTGTTGAAGCACACTGGAGAGCTGCTGGTCACATCCTTCCACAGTGCCCTTTTCAAGAGTGTTAGCAATATGTCTGTGGAGCTCTGCCCATGCAGTCATAAAAATAATGCCTGTGCAACGTTTGTTTTATGAGAATTTTCCATACACTCTCGGTGTGTGATAATCTCATAAACTCCTTGAGCTTTGCTCTCAGGGTTCATGGGTTATCACACACCTTGTGTGTGTGAAAAATCCTCGTACCACACCTGCACAAGCATTATTCTCTATTTTACAATTAATGACTGAAGTTATAAAAGCTGGCCACCATTTGCAGTTTGTAAAGATCCTTTCCTTGAAGTCACGACTTTTGACTTTACAGAATGGATTTATGCTGATGATTTATTAAGAGGATGATAACACAACATTCTGATCATAAACAGCCGAAGACCACGACTACATGTTAAATGTCAAGTGGGCATGCGAAAAGACGGGGGACTTTAAGAAAAAAAAGTTTAAACCCCATAGCTCAGTTCTAGAGTGAAATACTTTACAATAAATAGAAAAGTGGGCATACTGATTTTTAATTTTTTGCCATTAAAACATTGCTGCTCAAACTATGAGTCTTGATTTTCCACCAACATAAACTGCAGCTTTAATAATGTAATTTTCCCAATAGCTGAGACTATTACCTTGTTGAATAGCAGAGAGAATATCTGAGCCATATCCATTTGGATACATTGGCCCCAGATATACAAAAAGTTACCATGTAATAGGGAAGTCGCCAGCCAGTCCAGAAATGAGCCATTCTATGATATTCAGCGGAGGCAGTTGCACCCCCAAAATCACTCTGAGCAACAGTGCAATGATAATGAATGTATGTGCAACTGAAGGGGGGGGAACCATGCATAAATGGCGCAGAGCGATATTCAACAACATGCGCCATGCGCAATAGGGGAGCCAGCAGAAGTTGCTCCATAGCAGAAATGAGCCAAAATAAAAAGGAGCAAGGGAGAGGAGCAAGAATGCTACAGGGGAAGCCTCAAGTTGCTGAACTATAGCCAACCACACAGGCAACACACACACACACACAGGGTAGGACAGTGAAAGGGTACCTGGAACCCATAGGCTCAGGGGAAGGTGTGGGGAGCCACAGTGCAGAAGGGGGAAGTACTTGCCACACAACAATGAGGCCAGCACAGTCAGGTGTTCTCAGTGCAGGGGAAGTAGCAGCCAGGACAGCGGGGGAAACACAAAAGCAGCTGCCGGGGGGGTGAACACAAGCCAGGGACGTGGCCAGTGCCACCATCCAGATGAAGGCAGTAATGAGGGGGGTGAGAAGGTGGGCAGCAGGGGGGTGCGGCCGTGGAAGGGCCCATCGGCGGTATGCCCCCAACAGGCAGTACCGAGCCTGCATCAGCTTTGAGCTGTATAGTGATATGGAGATCATGGGCCAGTACTGCATGATTCAGGAAATTCTGAGGCGGCTCTGTGAGCTGTGCAGTGATGTGATGCAGGCATCCACATGACGGAGCCATGCTCTGTCAGTGGAGACTAAAGTGACAGCTTGCATGTGCTTGCTCACCACAGGTACCTAACAGAGACCAACTGGAGACACCACAGGCATAACCCAGTCGGCCGCGTCACGCCACCTCACCCAATTCCTCAGCGCACTGCTGCCACATGCTGCGGAGTACATCCATTTCCCCAGCACACCGGCGGAGCACACAGCAAACATACAGGAGTTCCACAGGGTAGCACGTATGCCTGGGGTGCTAGGGGCAATAGACTGCACCCATGTGGCCATCCACACACCACCTGGCCCTGAGGGGGCTGCATATATTAATCAGAAGGGCTATGCTAGCATCAACTGCCAGGTGGTGTGTGATGCCAGGGGGAGCATAATCAATGTCTGTGCCATGCACCTTGGGGGAGCACACAATGCCTTCATCTGGCACCAGTCGGCACTGTGCCACAGATTCGAGAGTGGGGATATCCCCACTGGCCACCTAGTGGGTGAGTATGCAAACCACATAAACAAACAGAGGGCCTGGGGGGGCATGGTCAGAGGTGACATGGGTAGTGGCCTACATGGCCAGGTGCAGGGCGATGCTGATCACCAAACTAACCTCCACCCTCTACACACAGGTGACAGTGGATACCCACTCCGTCCCTGGCTGCTCACACCATACCGGTGGCCCACGACCCCATCGCAGCAACTCTACAATGAAGCACACACCACCACACGTAATGTCATTGAGCGGGTGTTCGGGATGCTGAAGGCATGTTTCCATTGCCTGGACACCTCCGGTGGTGCCCTACAGTACAGCCCCTCAAAGGCCTGTGGCTATTCCTGGCCTGTTGCATCCTGCACAACATGGCCAATGAATGTGGGATAGCTGTACAGGTCGAAGAGGGGGACAGCGATGGGGAAGATGAGGACGCTGGTGACAGTGGTGATGTGCAGCCCCCCCTTGAGCGACGGAACCCCTGACTGCTCTGGCTGGCACAGCTGCACCGGGACACCATCACGGAGGAGCACTTCAGCCAACCCAGGTAAGTCATGGGGCCATGTGCAACCACCAGTGGCTAAGACACAACCCACAAACACGCATGGACACACACCAGGGGTGCATGCCGTCAAGGTAACTGGCTGGGCATGGAACCACACACACCACCAGGGATGGGTGCAGTCTAACATGGCATGCAGACAGACACACAAACACACACACACACACAACGCACTAGACATGCACAAAGGGTAGGAGGCACACCGACCCAGAATGCTACCCCTAGCCACACACATGTCCACAGACCACCACGCCCACTGCCTGTCATTGTGCATGTGTCAGATGCTGGGCACCATTGCACATTGGTGTACAGTGCAATGTAGGCATCATCATGTACACGCAACTGTGGACAGCAGCCAGGAGGGTGTGCAGATGGACTGTGTGTCTGCGTGCAGGGCCGGGTACCGACCCGTGCATTGTCCGCTGAATGACACAATGCACACAGGGCAGCATCAGAATGTAACCAGGTTGGGAGACAGGTCAGTCACACGCCACAGTGCCCCGGCTACCACGGATGCGTGGGTGTCTCCGCCGAGACCCGCCAGCACTGACAGGCTGACCACTGGCCTCATGGGGTGGCACCGATGGTTCCCCCAGGGGTTCCACTGCGTGAACGCGACCGTGCTGGAGTGGGGTCTGCAGCATACCGAACATGCCTGTGCCAGGCGTGCTCGGGATGCCCACAGCTGATCCCGGTGTTGACAAGGATGGTGTCGCACGATGCAAGGAATGGGGGGTGGACAGTGCACTGCGTGGTGTCTGTGATGCATGGGCAAATAACTGTGTGCCCATTGTGGCCATGACAGCAGTGAATGCCTGTGTCTGCCTGTCAATGGCAGAGGTCACATCCTTCCGCAACTGGTCCATCCCTGCCAGGAGCAGAGTGGTGTCTCTGCTGCGATACTCCTCTGCCCACTCCAGAGCTGCACTCAGTGCATCCACCGCCGTCGCAAGCCGCATCTGCTGATTGACTGATGCTTGCAGTATGCGAGTGTGCTCATCCAAGAGGTCATCTGCCTGATTGGCATGCTGTCTCTCAGGGTGTACGCGGCCCTGATGCTCAGCACCCCTTGAGGATGGGCGCTGCACACCAGGACCAGGCCTGGGCATGTCCACAGGTGTGCACTGACGCCACCCCCTGACACTGTACCCCCAAGCCCATTGGCCGACTGCTGATGCTGCCCTTCCGGCTGCTGCTCCCCAGTGCTCACTGGTGCCACCACAGTGGCCGCAACAGTCCCACTGTCCTGTACACACACCAGTGCTGCCCCACCGGTACTGACAGGCACAGGCTGGGACTGTGATGACACGCAGGCCTCCATGGAAGCACCACCCACAGCCATGGCTGCGGTGTTACCTGCTGTGTGACCATCCTGTGGCACACACGTGTCACTGCCCATGACGTTGGCGACATCATCATCGGTGATGGACCCGGCACCAGCCCAAGTCACAGCATGCTGGCATCCATGGACACTGACACGCTGGGACACAGGCAGGGCCTCCTCCGCACCTGTTCCAACAACATCAGTCTGGACATCCAGGTGGGCCCACTGTCGCACTGAGCTGCGTATTCCGGTGGAGGTGGATGGGCCCTCCTCCATCTCCATCTGACTGGCCTCAGTGGAGAGGCCCACCACTGCTGACCCATGCAGACGCTCAGGAGCTGTAAGGGAAAACAAAGTTGCATTACTGCATGTGACCTACCCTGTCCTCCCCCCCAATAGACAGACCATGACCTACCATGCAGTGATGGGCTACCACCCATCTGGAATCCACCACCCGGAACACCCTCAATGGCACAACGCTGCATGCTGCCAGCAACCCTCTCCTCCTGTGGGGTCAGGCATAGCACCTCCGGCTGTCCCCCACCTGTTGCAGATCATGCTGCCCTGATGCCAGCCACCTTCTCCTTAATCCTCCTCCTGTCTGTGCCCATCTTCTTCTTGTACTCCTGCACGGAACGCTGGTGGCTGTCATGCAGGTTCACAGCATGCACCACTTCCTCCCATGCAGCAGCACGGGCCTGTGGTGTTCCCTGGCATCCACTGAGAAGCGGCTCCTGGTCCAGGTAGGCCTCAAACAGGGCATCCGTCTCGGCCTTTGTGAAATTTGGCCTCCTCCTCCTCCTCCCACAACTCTGTTCCTCTTCTCCCACAACTCGCTCGGTCATGATTCAGCCTGTGAGAATGACAGTTGTTACCTGTGACTGTGCAGTCCCATGCATGTCCCAGAATCCACAGTCCACACTCCCAAACAGCATGCAACTCACCAATAGACTGCAGTAACAGACTATGGCCAGTGCAGCCCAATGTCACACTTTTATAGCGCAACCCATGCAAATGAGGTGAGGCGCAACTTTAAGTGGATGCAAATTGCAGTGCTGCGCCACTGAATGGCTGATTAGCTGATTTGCATATGACGGCTGAATATCGCACTTTTGCTCTTTGTGCAATTGTGTTGAATGTGCTGTGCCAAGGGCGCAGTTCTGTGACATAGATACATAGATACATAGATACATAGACAGTGTCGGCAGATAAGGGCCTATGGCCCACCCAGTCTGCCCATTTAAGTTTGTAAGTTCAGTTTATGTTTTCCAGGAAGTCTGTTGCCCCTTACCCCTGACCTCCAGAATCTTTATGTCTATCCCATGCATTCTAAATCCCGGATTGTTTCATCCCCACCACTTCCTCTGGCAGGGTGTTCCACTTGTCCACCACCCGTTCTGTGAAGAAATTCTTCCTCATGTTTCCTCTGAATCGTCCTCCTCCAACTTCATCCCATGCCCTCTAGTCCTGGAACATCTTTTAGCTTAAAAATAGTGCATTCCTGCACCCTGTTCCTCCCTGTAAGATACTTGTATGTCTCTATCATATCCCTCTCCCTCCTCTCCTCCAGGGAGTACATGTTCAGTGCCTTCAACCTGTCCTCATAGGACTTGTGATGCAATCCATGCACCATCTTTGTTGCCCTCCTCTGAACCTTCTCTACCCTGTCTATGTCCTTACGTAGGTAAGGTCTCCAGAACTGCACAGTGTACCCAGGTGCGGCCTCACTAGTGTCTTGTATAGTGGAATTATGACCTCCCTTTTCCTGCTGGTGATGCCCCTGCCTATGCATCCCAGCATCCTATTTGCTTTACCTGCTGCCTTGTCACACTGTTTCCCTGCCTTGAGGTCATCAGAGATGATAACTCCAAGATCCCTTTCCTGCTTGGTGCATGCTATATCCTCACCCCCCAACTGATATATTGTGCCAGGGTTTTGCCTGCGCATGCCCGGGCTGATGATGCAGGTGCCTGCTGCGCTGCTGATGTGCTGTGTGCGGGAGGCATTCCAGGGCATGGCCACCATTGTGCCAGTGGCTCTACAGCGATGTTCACCTATATGGCGCTGTGGCACTGGGGCATCATAGGCGCACTGGGGCAACAGCGCAGTAGGCCACCACTGGAGGTGGCACACAGGCACTCAATCGTGCTGCATGCATTGGGTTCCAATCGCGCTTTGACTGTCCGTGCGCCAGAGACCCTTGACCCTGTGCCCAACCTTGGCCCCCTAGGCACCATGTGTCAGGCATGGGTGCAACACTATCACGCTGTTCGGTGACAGCGTGATAGACACTGGCAACGCTGTACCGCGCAGCATCTGCATATGACGGAACTGCGCTGCAGAGTGCCATTTTGACCCTACTGAGCAAGAGAGATGGCATGGAGGAAGCTGCCCAGTGGAGCCAGATAGAAATGGCAAACTTGGTTGCCATTGTGGAGCCACTTATTGGCCCACTGTTTGGTGAGGCACCCCTGGACAGGTCCAGGAGTCAGGTGTGGCAGGAGGTGGACGACGCCCTGGAGGAGGCCAAAGGAATGGGGCGGACGGTGGGGCAGTGCCACCACAGATATGGGGACCTGAGGCGGAGGGACCCGGACCTGCTTGCCCACCTGCAGGCACATGCCAGGAGGAGCACAGTGCCATGGCCAGGTAGGTGTAACATCCATACACTTTTATCTTCCATATGGGTATCATGGTTGCATGCGCCCGGAACATGGGGGGGGACCATCCGGTGTTGGCTGTGGTGGTGTTATCAGGGTGTGGGGTGAGTGGGTCTGGCTGTGGCACTGGGGCATTGTAGGTGCACTGGGGCAACAGTGCGGTAGGCCACTACTGGAGGTGGCACACAGGCACTCAATCGCGCTACATGCATTGGGTTCCAATCGCGCTCTGGCTATCCATGCGCCAGAGACCCTTGACCCTGTGCTCGACCTTTGCCCCCCAGGCGCCATGCATCAGGCATGGGTGCACCACTATCGTGCTGTTCGGTGACAGTGTGATAGGCAATGGCAGAGCTGTACCGCGCAGCATCTGCACGTGGCGGAACTGCGCTGCAGAGGTGTTATCAGGTGTGGGTGGTGGGTCTGGCTGTGTGGGATTGCACACAGATGGGGGCAGGGGGACTTTGCTACAGGATTGTACTGATGTTCCTCTCTCCATGTGTGCACCTTAGGCCCAGAAGAGCGACAGTTGGCGAGGGAGAGGAGGCACCAGCTGGAAGACCGTCACACCAGAAGGGGCAAAGGTCCACAGAGGCAGAGGGACCAGTCTGATGATGCTGAGTGCCTTACATCCATGATTACTATTGCATGCTGTGTAACAGGGCGGGCAGTGGGGCATGGCCACCATCCATTGACACCATTGCCATGCACGCAACTTGTTACAGTCAGCACTGTCCAGTGGCACTGCATGTCTGGCAGTGTGTCAATGGTGGTCCATGCGTGCACCGGGTACATGGCTGTGCCACTGCCTTTGCACCACATAGCAATGTCACTAAACAGCCATGGTGGTGCTGTGCAGGACTTGGCCGGTGGGTGTGTGCAGCGGTCCGCATGGCTGTGTGCACCTGGGTGGGCAGGTCCTGTGGACACGATCACTGTGGGTGGTCACACACCATCACAGAGGCATGTTCCACAGCCGTATGCCATGCACAGTGGGTGGGCTGAATGGGGCTGTGCATTCACACCTATTGCCTCTGTTCCCTTGTCCTAGGTGGGCGGCAGCTGCACATGATCAGGGAGGCGCTGCAGGAAATACTGACTGTTGCCAGGGCATCGCTGGAAATCCTGCAAAGGATCGAGAGGCTGGGAGTCAGGCGGCGTCATGGCAGGTGGTGCAGCCACAGCGGGGAGCTGGGCTCCCACTGAGCATCACAATGCCCCTGATTTCCCCTACCCCCTGGACTCACCCTCACACCCCTCCTTCCCTCTACCATTTGTTCACCCTGCCCCTTACCCACCCCCACCTTGTTTGTGGCCCTCCGCCCACACATTTGTAAATATTTGTACATAGCTTTGTTTGATGTTTTTAAATACATTTATTTTGATATGACTACTGTGGTGGTCTCTGATTTGCAGCGGGCTATAGGTGCTAAGCTGCAGTGGTGTGCATGGCATCAGGGGTGGTGCAGTCATGTGCGTGTGTGTGTGTCTGTGGGGAAGTGACTATGGTGTGGAAGTAGCTATCAGTCACTGTCTGTGGTGTGTGTGTTATTCCCTGTGCACTGGATGACTGTGTGCAGTGGTCCATGGTGCATGCTCTGTGTCCATGGTGCACCTGTCAGCCCATCCATGGCCTGTGCAGCTGACACCCTTGCATGTCTGTGACCTGCACGGTCCACTGGCATGTCAGTGGTGTCTGTCCATGCAGGACAGCCACTGTACCCGTCACAATGCTGGGTTGCCTCCTGTCACTGGTGTGGTGCATGTCTGCCTCGGGTGACACTGTGGCCTCCGCTGTTGTTGTCCCATCTCCATGCCGTGGCTTGTGTGTGTTGCAGGGGATGTGCACCACTGTCTGTGACTTGTGCTCCGGGCAAATGCTGGTGGCGTACAGCTCCACAGTGCCTGCGCAGGGTGGCTGGCACTCCTGTGCCATGGAGGACTGCTGGCCGTGTGTACACGGTTTCCATGGTCTCCGCTAGCTTCACAACTTAATTACTGCAGCCCTATGTTGTGTGCCCTTTGGTGGTGGTGCTTGTCCATGCACTGTGTTGCATCCGGTGTAGTGTATGCTTCCATGCACCACTGTGGGTGTCTGTGCTGGCTGTTGTGGCTAGTGCTGGGTCAGGGTGTGTCCTTGGGAGGGTGTGCAGGGTGCTGTACCACTGGTGGTGGGATCCAGGGCATGCCCCGTCATGTGTGGGGTACCTCATGTGCCGACGCATGGTCGGTCTCTCAGCTGTACCCTGGGGGGGGCTTTGCATGGTGGCACTGTGTATGCCATCATTGCATCACTGTGTGCTGCCACCCGCTGATGGGTGCTCGTGGTGGGGCTGCCTTGCATGGTTCTGTGGTACACAGGGTTGCATTGTCACAGTGGGGATGGTGGCATGCATGGAGTATTCTGCACTGGTGGACGCTGCTCCTGGGCAGGGTGTCTGGGGGTCATGGTGCAGGGTGTGCTCTGCATTGGTGGGATGGTGTGGCACGGGGTGGTCGGCCCTCCTTGTGTGCCAGTCACAGCTTGCCAGGGGGTGTGATGGGGCACCATGGCCCAGCTGTGGGTTGGTTGCTGGTCTCCATGGGCCAGTGGTTATTCCAGCCTTCCCCCAGTTGTGCAGTGCATGGGGTGTGGGGGGACGATGTCTGTTCTGCTGTGTGTTCCTCTGCCCATCTGTGGCACAGTATTCCAAATGCAGCCTCACCAGTGACCTACACAGAAGTTGCAGTATCTTTTTTCCTGCTACTAGTTCTCTTTCTGATACACCCCAGCATCCTTTTAACCTTACTGCAGGCCTTGTTATACTGGCTTGATTGTTTGAGGGAGTCACTAATGATAACTCCCAAGTCCCTTTTCTCTGCCAAAGTGCATAGATTAGCTCCTCCCATTACTCTGTACTCCTGCATCCCTGGTTGTGCTGTTGCATTGCTGCCCTGCTGCTGGGGGGCATCCCTGGTTGCACTATGGCACATCTGGACTGCTCAGCTGAACATCCCTTGTTGCACTGTGGTGCATCAGATATGCTCAGCTTCCCCTCCCTAGTTGCGCTATGGCACAGGTGGTGCGCTATTCAGTCGTCAGCTGTAGGCGCATCTTGGCCAGCGTAGTTTTTGAATATCGTGCCTCTTTCGCATGGGCGTAATGGACTTGCACTTGCTCCTGCTGTTGCGCACTTTTTGGGTGCAGTTTGAATATCTGGGCCATAGACTACAGAGATGCTCCATATGGATTTATTAAACTTCTCTGTGCTTAGCAACTACTGCATGCGGTGCGACCAGCTGCATTTTCAGTTCAGATTACATAGTGCATGATTGCAAAAGGTTAACACCATGTCCTTTCTACATACTGTTGTCATCAAAAGGGATAAACATCTTAAAAAGAGAAGTTCAGGAGCTGAAAAGTGCATAAATACTGAATAATCGGTGCCCTGTGGATGTCAAGGCTGATTTAAGTCTGAACCCACTCCTGAGAGTATGAAAATATTCTTTTGTTTCAGACCTGGCCAGATCATCTTTGGAAGGGCCTGAGAAAGCTGAGCCTTAAATCAAGATTAAATATATTCCTAGTATATTATTTGAAATAATGTGCCACAGGTCCCAGTATTCAGATTTGGTACACCCACATTTGCAAATATTCGTAATTTGATCCAATACACTTAGCTTGGTAGGTCATGGGATCCTCAACACTTCTTCCAAGTACAGGTACTGTCCCCCCCAGGGTAAGAGGAGGGCGGGGTGAGTAGCAGAGATTGCGTGGATGGGTCTCAGACGTAGCCAGATACTGTTCATGGGGCCACCGCAGACAGAGATAGAATAAACAGAATATAAAACCCTTGACACATCTATTTATTGACTCATTAAGGCTGGAGTCATGCCAGCAGATTAAAGATCTACTGAAATAGTACCACTCCGGAAGGGGGTAGACAGGGAGGATCCAAGCAACTACAGATGCAGACCACAGTCAGGGAAAGCTTGATGGTCTGTTTAGAGGACAACAGACAACAGGACAACACACGGCATACAGTAGGTTTGTTTTGGGAATGTCATGACAGAACAACTTGATACTGTTTTTTGATTGGGTCACCAAGACGATTGACATGGTACAGGAGATAGATTTGCTCTGTTTTGACTTCAGCAAGGCCTTTGACTCAGTACCACACAGGAGACTGCTGAAAAAGTTGGTGAGCTTGGGAGTAGAGTGGGGTTTATTTATGTAGGTAGGAAGTTGTACTGGGGGGAAGTAGCAGAGGGTAGTGGTGAATGGGGTTAATTAGGGGGACAGGGAGGGCATAAACAGTGTACTGCAGTGATCAGTGCTAGGACCTGTCCTATTTAATATGTTCATAAGTGACATAGGAGAAGGTATGCAAGAAAGTTGAATCTTTCTGCTGATGACACAAAGCTGTGTGGCAGAGTAGATCATGAGGAAGGGGTAGCAGGAGCTTCAGAAGGACCTAAAGAAACTAAAGAGATGATCGAATATGTGGCATTTGAGACTCAATGCCAAAAAGTGCAAGGTAATGCACTTAGGGAGATGGAATCAATGCACAGAATACTGGATGGGAGGGGTTAGACTGGCCACTTCAGCGGAGGAGAGGGATATCAATGTCATATTCAGTGACTCCCTCAAGCAAACATGTTAATGTAACAAAGTATACAGCATGCTGGTGTCTATAGGGAAGGTCTTGACAGTAGGAGAAGTGAGGGGATTTCAAAAATGGACCTTGCTGCCACATTACTTGGACACCAAGGGGAAGTGACAGGTCTCTGCACCCCTCCCCAACCAATCACCGGCCATCAGTGCTCCCAAAAGTCAGCATTCCAGGACTGGGCAATCCTTTCTCCAACCATGGCTTCTCCTGAAGCCAATAGGGAGGATGATGCACCCCAGATGTATATTGTTGAAACATCAATGGACAAACAGCAAAGACCAGTACAGCGACAGAATTGGTTGTTAGCTGTAATGGTCTGCTGTTTGTCCGAAACGGCTGTCTCTGGGGAGTTTGCCCCATCCCCGAAACAACTCTGACTCAGAGTTAATAATCTGTAGTGCAGGGGGTGCAGTGGGCAGAGCTCCCCCTGCAAAAAACACTTATTTTCCCTGACAGCACAATGCTGGCTGTCAGCATTGTATCATCACTGTAATGCTGCTTGAGAGAATTCCTGTTGCTGCGGCTTGGTGGAACCCACTCCAGGAGACATGGTTTAAAAAAAGAGAGCATTTGTTTAACACCAACAAACTGCTGTTCCACTGCAATGTAAAATCAGACCCCGATGCCACATTAGAGGGGCATCAAGGGATTGTGAGGGATCTTTGCACTAATCACTGGTCACCAGAACTCTTAAAGCCAACATTCCAGGACTGGGAAGCCCTTTCTCCAAGCACAGGTTCTTCTGCAGCCTATTGAGAGACTGATTCACTCCAAGAGATGTGACCTTGCTTCCTCTGTTAATTCTCTGCACACCTCTGACCCTCTGTACTGTGGTCCAGAGTGCTAAAGCATGCAGTGCAAAGGGCATCATATAGGGGACATCAGTTGGGGAGGTAGCAAGCAGCTGGTCATGCTGCCCAAATGGTGAATGCTGTTTTTCCTTTCTCAAGTCTAAGTTAAAGCTATTATGTACATTCTAGCCAGTGTTATTTCTGTTTTAAGCTGAGAACAGTGGACCCTGATTGTTTCTTCTGACGTGAATTATATACGGGCTTTCTGGTTAATGCCACTTAAAAGGACAATGACAGTGTCATAGTCTAGAATACTGCTACTTACCCTTGTTTAGTTATTATATTTGCATTAGCCATCTCTGAGTTGTACCCTAGCTGGGTGATCCCTTCTTAGGAGTTCCGTTGCTGTACTGAGGTTGATCCCTAAGTTATTCTGTATGAGTAGATGTCCCTAACTTCTACCCTATATGGATGTTCCCATTACAGACTTTATACTTGGGGTGATGTATGGTTGCTTGAGAGTCACCAGTGGTACATTTCTTCGGAATCTGTTTGATTAGTCCTACTTACCTGATGGTAGCCATAGCTGGTCCCTAACTGGGTGGCCCTTGCCTGAGCATCACTCCCCTGTGCTGTGGATGATTGCTTCTAGTCTTCTGGTACATATGCAAAGGTGTCCTGCCAAGAGGACCCTACTCCACTTCACTATGTCTCCTATGCCCTTAACAATTACTTCTGTTATGTCATCACTAGGGAAGACAGTGGCCCCTGCCTGAATGTGGCATCAGGGGGGCTGTCAAGGGCATTCCTGAAATGATGCAGCCAGTATTTACTAGAGAAAGGGTCCAAGAGGGGCTTGCACCACTAAAGGTAGATAAAGCCCTAGCTGCGGATAGGATGCACTCAAGGGTGCTTAAGGAATTGGCTACAGAATTGAATGAACCCCTAGAAGGACTATTCAATAGCTCAATTCAGACAGGGTTAGTTCCAGAAATGGAGAGTAATGGAGATCGTCCTGCTAAACAAGAGAGGAGGACAAAGAGCAACCAGGAAATTACGGACCTGTCAGCTTTACATCTGTAGTGGGTAAACTGATGCAGTCACTAATCAAAAAGAACCTTGTAGGCTACCTAGAAAGCAACAGTCTACAAGATAGTAAACATTATGGATCTATGACAGGGAGGTCTTGTCAGACCGACCTGATAGTAGTTTTCTTTGACTGGGTAACAAAGGTGGCAGATAAGGGCCACGCTGTGTATTTACTCTACTTTGATTTCAGTAAGACTTTTAACTTGGTACCACATGCGAGATTGCTGAAGAAACTGGACCTGAGTGCAGCTAGGGACATAGTTAGATGGATTAGAAACTAGTTGAAGGAGAGACCACAGAGGGTGGTGGTAAACGGGGTCAAATTGGAAAACAGGGAGGCCACGAGTGGGATGCCAAAGTGATCTGCCCTGTGTCCTGTTCTTGTCAATATGTTCATCAGTGACATTAGAGAGGACATTCAGGGCAAGTTGTGTCTCTTCTCAGATGACACAGTTAGATGCAGAAGGATCTACAAAGGTTAGAGAAATGGTCTAAGGTTAAGCAGTTGAAATTCAACACCAAAAAATGCGAAGTTATGCGCCGGGGGGGAAAACAGGACAGAGTACAGAGTAATGGGAGGAGCTAAACTATGCACTATGGCAAAGGAAAGGGACTTGGGAGTTGTCATTAGTGACTCCCTCAAACAATCAAGCCAGTATAACAAGGCCTGCAGTAAGGTTAAAAGGATGCTGCGATGTATCAGAAGGAGAACTAGTAGCAGGAAAAAAGATACTGCTACTTCTGTGTAGGTCACTGGTGAGGCTGCATTTGGAATACTGTGCTCAGTTCTGGGGCCCTCACCTAAGGAAGGACAGGCACAGGCTGGAGAAGGTGCAACACAGGGTGAACAAGATGATTCAGTGCCAACAGTGAAGATCTTACAAATATCGTCTGAAGGCACTGAACATGTACTCACTGTAGACTAGGCAAGAGAGGTGGGATATGACAGGGACCTTCAACTTCCTAAAGGCAATAAACAAGGTGAACTATGGGGAACTATTTAGCAGGAGAATATAGTCAAGAATCCGAGGTCACAAGTGGGAACTGGAGGGAGCAAAGTTCAAGACGGATATGAGGAAGTTCTATTTTACAGAAAGTGTTGTGGAGCCATGAAACAGTCTGCCAGAAGAAGGGATGGGTGCCAAGATCATATATGGTTTCAGACATGGCTAGGACAGAGTGAATGGTTTGGTGGTTGCTCAGATTGTTAGCAGTGGGGAAGCAGAGGGAGGGAGGAGGGTGGACCTGGAGGGATAAAATCCCATATGGGCAATAAGTTCTGGGGGCAGTTTGGGCACTCCGAGCAGACTAGATGGCCCTTTGATCTTTTTCTGCTGTCACTGTCTATGTTTCTATGTAAAGGTAGATCTGGGTGAAATTAGTAAATTCCAGTTGTGTGGAATTTTCACAAACTTCTGTGAATTTTGCAACATTTTGCAAAATTTCATGGATTTTCAAATATTCTTTAATTTGTCATAACATGGTCTCTTATAGCTTGAGATCTGAAAAATGGTATGTACACTGTTTGGAATTAGTGCTGAAAGGATCCCAAGTATCATGACATTTGGATGGAGGGTGAGGAAGTTATAGGAACTCAAAGTCTGAAAATTTATAATGAATATGAAACACTGAAAATATTTCTATGCTCACAACTTCACCACATTTGGAGCTAGATAATTGAAAATGTATATGCATACTTTGAAGAGTGTTAGCAACTGCTGAATAGAGGGTAATTGGTTGTGTAACTTGTAAGTTACATGAATTCACAGTTTCACAATTTATTTGTTAAACTGAGTGAATGTTTTTCAAAATATTTGGATGCTTATAGTATTGTAAGTTTACACTCAAAATCTGGCACGCATACCAAAGTAAATATACCTTGGAATCTAATTAAGCCAGATAAATGTGATATAGTAGGTTAAAATTTATTGTGGTACTGTAGAAATTACTAATTGGCTAAATTTCCTCAACATTTCATGGGCGCATAACAGGTAATTCTACTAGAATTCCACTTGTACTTATCACCATTAAATTCCCCTACCTGCACTAGCATCATGACCCTGCAGTGCCCCTCCAGCACTTCTGTGACAGTGATACCCATCATTATGCTCTATCATGACTGAAGATATCCAGATACTTCTGTCACAATGGCCTAAGTCGTCACTGTTTGTAAGGCTTGGCATCACTTGGTGCCACTGTTTTCAAATAGTAAAAATGTACACTGTTATAAACAGGGTTGTTAAAAAGTCAGCAGGTGGTATTGTACAGGAACAATGCTGCATGTACATATGCTTCCACAAGTCATTAAGTTCTAGTGGTTAGCTGGCATACTGTAAGACTGTCAAAGTTCACATGGTCGAACTTTGGGAGGTTCGCATAGCCCTATTCTCCCATCATTAGAGTGAGTCCTGTTAACCACCACTCTCTGACATCTATCCGTTAACCAGTTTCTAACCCAGTTCATCACTTTAGACGGATTAGGTACTAAATCCTGACAAATGCTAAATCCTGACAATTTAAATCTCTTCACCAATTGCCAGACTGTTCAAGTGCCCTACAGTTACTATGCCTGACTGCCGAAACCCTGACCAGATAAAATATGCTAAGCTGACTGCAATACACATTACCTTGCCAATCTCCACTAAGCTGATTACAGTTCACCATAGTGTAGCAAAGTAAAACAAAGTGAATTAATGTGGCAAAACGGCAGACGGAAAGCTTGATTTTGTCTATTTTTAAAAATTGTATGCACTCAATTACAGCACTTTTGGTAAGTGGTATTTTCATATAAAAATTATTTCATTTTGCGTTTACTACTGAATGCTATATTTCTTTACTGCAGTCTCTGTGAGCTCACCCTCATCAGCAATAATTATTGTTATGCCGAGTGTTTTATTTCATTACTGCAGTCTCTGTGAGCTTGAATGCTTTATTTATTTGCTTAAATCCATGCTGTTATGGGTCGGCATTAGTACCTGGCATCTCCGGGAGCTGAACTGGGGGAAGAATGTCGAGATTTCAGTATTTTGGTCAGTTGTGCTCTCGAGAATTCGATTTGGCGGTATTTCGGTGATGGGATTTTCAAAGTTGGGATTTCATGTGTCAGGATCCCCTTTAGATCCCACCCCTAGGCTGCTCAATTTCTTATTAAGTCTCCAGTGCCACACAGTATTGAAGGGTTTGTTAAAGTCTAGATAGGTCTCCTTTCTGTGGCTGCCACTATGTAGAAAAAACATGTCTGCTCACCTCTGGTGCTTCGGACCCCCACCTGTTTCTGGTGAACTGTTGAATAAGTCCTTCACTGGGGCAGCTACCACCTCCCTGAGTTCCTTTAGTACCTTTGGTTGTATCCCATCTGATCCTGTAGCCTTGTCCACATTCAGAACTGCAAGTCCCTTCAGGACTCTGTTCTCTGAAAATGGATGTGTGTCCACCCCCCTCCTTGTTCTTGCTGCTCTCTGGTGGTCTGTCCAGCCTCCACTGTGCAGACTGAGCAGTGATACCTGTTCAGGATGGCAGCTTTTTCTTGGTCCTTTTCTGAAAAGTCTCTCCTTGCTGCCCTCCTTATCCTTACTATTTCTCACCTTGTTTTCCTCTTCTCACTTATGTACCTGAAGAAGTCTTAGCCCCTTCTACCTAGTTAGCTATCCTTTCATCTGTCTGCACCTTTGCTCCCCTCACTGCATTTCTCACTTCTCTCTGTTTCACTTGGCACTCATCCCTGTCTTCCTCCCTCTGCATTCACTTGTACCTCTTGAATGCCACCCTTTTTGCTTCACTACCATGGCCACTTCTCTAGAGAACCATGACAGTTTCTCTTTCCTGCTGCTCTTACTCACTTCTTCCATGCTGAGGCTGGCTACCTTATGCCCTCCCTTATTTTTTCACACTGTGCCTCTATTCCTGCTTGGCAACCCCGCCCCCATGAGGCAGTTTCTGAGGCAGTGTGACAGGGTAATGAACCAGGTAGCTTCTTGGGGAACACTTTCAAAAAGAATACGCCAGACATCAGTTTAAATCAAATAAAATCTGCTTTACTTTCTGTAATAGATGAAAAAAAAAAACTGCTTGTATTCAGCTTAACAAACAAATCAGTTCAGTCTCTCTCTCTCTCTCTCTCTCTCTGTCTGTCCCAACATCACAGCCTCCTCTGCTTCTCTCTGTGTTTGGTCCTGGTGTTGCTTGTTAACAACCCTACCATTGAGGTACATCCAACACCAAGAACAGGCAGGGCTGGATTTACACTAATGCCAACTATGCTCAGGCATGGGGACCTTGCTTTCTGGGGGTCTGTTTCTCAGCTGTTTTTTTTTTTTTTGCCTGCATGCACAGCACTGATTTTTTCTAGGCTGTTTGGAGGAGGACAGGCTACACTCACACTATGGGACTTTGGAGGGGAAAATTATTTGAGGTGCCACTGCAGACACAACACCTCTCATGTCAACCATTAACATGATGTGTGTGACCCCTGGTTGCACTGAAATTCAGTTGTCTTGCTGCTTGTGCACATGTGGCACAGGGACTGACAGTGGTAAGCAAAGAGGCAAGCAGCAAATGAATGATCAGCACTGGGCTGAGTCAGTGGCTGTGCAGCATGATCAGGGGAAGGGCAGCTGCTGTTGCATTTGGTGCCAATCACCTGTGTGCCGGCATCCTAAAAATGTATATTCAAATAAGTTGTCTCATCATGAGTGGCCACAAATTCTTTTGTGACTTGAGTGACCTTCCCCGGTCTTTCATTACCATTCTACAAGTCTACATGTGTGTTGAGGTTATTGGACACTAGGTCCAGACAGGACACTGGGTGGGCGATGACAGTCACAGAGGTAAGAGACAAAACTTACTTGTTGTCAGAGAAGAATGGACCATGACCTGCTGTCGAGATCAAGCAGAGGCTTGGAGCCCTACATAAATTGCCATGACAAGAGAGAGAGAGAGAGAGAGAGAAAGATATAAGTGAAGTCTTATGTGCAGAGTCTGCGATACCTACTCAGAATGCAGACTGTTGGGAGTTTTTGGCACTAGTGGCTAGACTACTTTTTGATGCCTTTTTTCGAAACCTGATGATCATGTCCACGTAAAAATTATTGGTTGCACTTTACATGGTTTAGGGGCCAGGGTGACTTTTGGCGAACAAGAAAAGCCTTTATAGCACAAAGTATTATGTCTGTACTAGGTGGTGTATCTCTTCTTGTAACAGTAATGCCCTCCATTTCCCACTCTCCTTCTTACTGACAGCCCTGTGAATAAATTAAACTTGCAAAATAAATGCCTGTTGTCTAAAAAATGGGGCCAGCCTGTTAGTGCAGCAGTAGTGCTACCGCTTGCGATGCTTGTGACCCAGGTTTGAGAATGAGTTTGGGTCATTGAAGGCCAGCTGGGAGGGGGGGAGGATTGAGTGCCCCAGGGAAGGTGGGCTCCAAGCTCCACTGTGATACTGCCACTTGCAGCTCCCAGGTGGCAGTGCAATTAGAGAAGGAGGGAGGAAGGCGTGTCATGGACGTCAGAGTGTGGTGTGCACACAGTGTGCACAGATGTGCTTTGATGTCAGTGCACATGATGTCCCTGTGGGTGTAAAAACTGGGGAAGAAAACACCACTGCGACCCCGAGCACCACCATGACAATGATGGCCCTGGTCTACCCAGCTTCCCTTGCCTCCAGCAGCACCAGAGAGCACCACCTGATGCAGCTCGATGTCCAGGGATTGCTTCCACCCCAACCACACCTGAGGGTGAAAGCCAAGGCTCCATGGAGGTAGATGCCTGGGGATCGGGAGGTGCCTTGGTGCCTGAGGAATTAGTGGAGGAGTTAGGAGGGGTAGCAGAGGGAAAATTAAAAAGTGAAAAAAAATGGGTATGTTTTATAACTGTTGCACCCTATGCTGCATAAAATCTAAAGTTAGATCAATGTATACTCAGACTGTCACCAAACAGAAAAGTTGTTAAAGTTGGAGTGGAACACACATTCTTTTTTGATTTTCCGCGTTTTCCACCTTTTGTCACTTCCTCCACACAAACTTTTCTTTTGGGTCCCAGTAGTGATGGGGCATCCAGGAATCACCTTTTGTGATTGCAAATCAAATAGTAGCAACACACTGTTGAGGCTATTAAAATAATAGGCTTTTATTAACTCTGATCACCTGGCTTCTAATGCTTTAAGAAGTGTCTGCAGTAGTTCCTCCCTTCTTCATCTTCCTTTTTCTTTTTTATGTTGGTGCGCTTGTGCAGCCAACATCTTGCGACAGTGGGGATTTGGAGGCGCGGTCGCTGTTGGGCGAATGCAGGGCACGCATTACTAGGTGCGTCCCTCATTCCCCAATCAGCCTGCATGCTGGTGCCACATAATGCATACTAATGTGGTGAGCACATCTAAGGAAAGGTCCACTGCAATCCAAGCAAAGCTCATCAGATGCAGCGGACCCTTGCTACGTGCTCACCACATTGTCAGCATGGCGGGCAGCCACCCAACTGCCGACTTCGGGAGTGCCCAATCCCCCTGCCGGCTTACTCTGGCCACAAAAATTTGCAGACGGGGAGCCCACTCCCATTGGCATAAAGCAGTCCCCCCATTTCTTATATGTCAAGGGGGTGCCTCAACTCCCCCTCGGCTCTTGCCTCCCTCCGCTTTTGTGTGCCAACGGGGGTGCCCAATCCCTGTCGGCATAACTTAACCTCCCCCTTTTGTTGTGTGCCGACGAGGGTGCCCATTCCCCCGTCGGCTGCAGCAACCCCCCCAAACAGTTAGGTGGCATGCTGGGAGCCCACCCCAGCATGCCAAGTCCCCTGAAAAACAAACTGTCCCGCAATGTTATTTTTTTCCCCCTGTAACATAAAAATGGTCCCTCGTAGTCTCCCCACCCACCACCCGCACCCACCAACTGTGCATCCCGCTTCCCCACACACCCCCACCCCATACTCACCTCTGGATTCTGGTGCAACGATCAACGATTCGGTGGACCAGGAACAGGTCTGCACTCTTCAAAGCTGACCACGAACTGAGGAAATGCCGGTAAGCTGTATAATGGAGTAAATAGGGTTTTTTTTCAACTTTAATGCATATCTCGGGCATTTTTTGGCATTTTTGCACCAAATTTTCAACATGGGGTTTTTGGGACCCCTCCTCATGAATTCTGTTACAGTTATGACATTATTCGGTCCTGAAAGGTGATTTCACAGTCACTGCATGGAATCACCTTTTGGGACCGATTAATGCAAGAACAGTGGCAGTGTTCATGAGGTGGGCTGTCAAAAAGCCTATTTTGCAAATTTGGTGGAAAAAATCCAAACAATGGCTGTTTTACGAGCATGCATTGCGCAGTTGTTATGCACGCTTTAACTTCGCAAATTCACAATATTTTCATGCCAGATTTTCCACATTGTCATTTTTCTATACCTCCTTGTGAACAGTATAGCTGTCATTTTTCACATCCTGGCCAAAATGTGTTTACGCTCTTCTGGCGCACAATACCGTGGTCGCTGTGGGAAATCAGTGTTTGGGGGAGATTACAAAAATGACAGTTACACTGTTCATGAGCAGAGGTCCTACAATGCCTATGCTGAAAATTTAGTGATGATACTCCATAACATGACTGTTTTACGAGCCTGCATTTCGCAGTTTGCACGCACGCTCGTACGTTCACGAATTTATGATATTTTCACTCCAGATTTTCAACATTGCCATTGTTCTGCACCTCCTTATGAACAGTACAGCTGTCATTTTTCACATCCTGACCAAAATTTGTCTTCACAGTTCCGGCGCAGAATAGCGCGGTCGCTATGGAACGTCCATGTTTGAGACACATTATGGAAATGACAGTGACACTGTTCATTAGCAGAGGTCCTAAAATGCCCATGTTGAAAATTTGGGGCCAACAGTCCATACAATTAGTGTTTCACAAGCGTACGTTGCGCAGTTTGCACGCAAGCTTGTGACTTCGTGCATTTGTAATATTTTCACTTCACATGTTCAACATTGGCATTTTTCCACACCTCCTTTTGAACATTACAGCTGTCATTTAACATATCCTGCCTGAAATGTGTTTTCGCACGTCCGGCGCAGAATTGCACGGTCGCTATGCGAAATCAGATTTCAGGGAAGTTTGAGGAAATGACGACGACATTGTTCATGAGCAGAAGTCCTAAAATGCCTATGTTAAAAATTTGGTGCCGAAAGTCCAGAAAATGACTGTGTTGCAAGCATACGTTGTGCAGTTTCCATGCAGCCTTGTAACTTCATACATTTGCAATATTTTCATACCACATTTTCACCACTGGCATTTGTGCACACCTCCTTATCAACAGTACAGCTGCCATTTTTCACAGCCTGCCCAAACCGCGTTTCCGCAACTGTGGTGCACAATTTCATGCGCGCTGTGGGAAATCACCTTTTGGGACACATTAACAAAATCACAGCACCACTATTCACGAGGGGAGGTCCCAAAATACCTATGTTGAAAATGTGCCTAAAAAACTCTCACAAATAATTGGGTTGCGGATGTTCGCCAAGAGTTTGTATGCATGTTCGGTTTCACCAGTATTTCATATTGCCACTCCAGATTTTCAACGTTGCCATTTTTTATGCCTCCTCATGAACAATACAGTTGTCATTCTCCACATCCTGCCCAAAACTGTGTTTTTGTCCCTCTGTCACCAAATGCCACAGCTGCTGTGCAAAATCACCTTTCAGCTAACAAAGTGATTGTGCTGTTTTTCATGAGGTGGCCTGACAAGCAGCCCATGTTGAACATGTAGAGTGAAACTACCACTACAAGTCTACGGTGTTAGGGTTTCCAACTGCAGCACCCCACCCGGAACGGACTGACAGGTGTCAGGGCTGTGACTTGGAATCATCAGATGTAATGCTAATGACATTCCACCCCCCTCCACACCCACCCTGCAGACACTGACAGGCATCTTGGTGTGTCTTGCACTGTTCAGCCACAAACTTCACCCCATGCTCCTATACTGCACCGACGTCAGCATATTTCCTTATGGAATGGGGTACGTATAATGCCCAAAGACCCCAAAGCACACCATGACACTTGTCAGTGTCCACTGGGTAGGGTGAGGTACAATGGCATGAGCATTATACCTGATGACCCAAAGGCACACCCCACTGCCTGTCACTCTCTACAGGGTGGGGGTGGGGTTGGTGCCACTTCAATACTTCACTGCCATTCCTATTATGCACCTCCAGCTCTGCCACTGCCAATGCCAATGCCAGTGTGACAACATTCAGCATTGACAAATACTTGTTGAAGTTTGGTGTTTCTTTACAACTGTATTTAAGTCTGTGCTAACTTGTCTAGATGTTTCAGAGATTGTTCTTTCGTGGTCATCTGATAGTCGGGACGAGAGAGGAAAGATCATTACCATTACTTTAAGATTTCATTCTAAACATTTGCTCATTTTACACTATTCTAGACTTTAGCCTTTTATTTTCCATATGTTGTTTAACTGCATATAAACAATGTATTTATTTAATTTTGATTACCATGTGGGCCCACTGAGACCATTAGAGTCCCTTTTTCAGGGGCGACCCGGAATTAATTACAGATAACACATTGAGTCCACTTAAGACAGTGGACTATCCATACAAAGACATTTGTGAGTTACAATGGGTAAAGTGACATTTGTAGAAAGGTTAAGACAAGGTAGGGGATGCAATAATTACAATGGGTGCAGTGACATAGTGTATACAAGTAAATCATGGAGATTATTACATAGATGAAACACTTTTAAACAATAGCAAAAGGAACTATTCAGTACTCTATAACCAGAATATTGCAGTAAGTAAACCTTTCATTTTATAACACTAGAAAAGAGTTGCATTTTTTTGTCTGCACTTAATTAATAAACATGAATAATAGAATATTCATTTATGGCACAATTTTGAAGAAGCTCATTACAGAGGTAATGCTTTTGCAATGATAAGATTATGAGATTTTATATGATGTTTGGTTTCCCAGAATGTATATTTTGGTAGCAAATTTAAGCAACTTAAGTATTGGTGGGGCCATGCTGTGCCATCATTGAGGGTGAAGCAGCACAGGAGGGGGCACATGGTTACTGCTGTGCATAAGGCCCATGATAATGTAAATCCTTCCCTGAGAACAGGAAGTGCAGTAAGATCTTAACGGGCCAACTCAAAAGCAAAAGAAGTTTGGTACAAATCCTACCACAGCTCCTGTCAAAACCTGTGTTGCTAGGCCAGCCCACCAGCGCAGCGGTAGGGCTACCTCTCATGGCGCCAGCGACTAGGGTTCAGAAACGGACTCGAGTACCTGGAGGGTTGGCCTGGGGGGAGAAAGATTGAGCGCCCATAGGCTGCTCTCCTCCTCCGGGGAGGGTGGGTTGCCTGCTCTGCTGCTGTGCTGCCACCTGGGTGACCACGGGTGGTGGTGCAGCAAGACAATCTGCAAGGGAGGGAGGGAGGACATCGACCGGGAGTGGGAGCGTTAGCACGTCATTACACGCGCCACCCCTAGACTCCCCCTGCACCAAGGTCCATGAGGATGGCAGAAACAAGGAAAATGGACCCTTGGATGCCTGCGTAGATGGGGGGATCTAGCTCCCAGACTCCATAACCCGGCTCTTGGGGTGTACGACCAGATCGCCTGACACACACTCTGATGGACTGGAGGGGGAAAGTACTGGGAATCCCCTCTTCCCCACCCGGTAGGCTGAGGCAGCATGTGGGTGAATCTGGTGACTCCCTGAGAGGTACCGGGGGTGGGGCAGAGACAGCATAAGACCCCCCAGAAGAGAGAGGTATTTAAGGTGAGAAGGGGGCAAAAAAAACTGTTGCCTGTGTTGCAGGGTTGTGAAGCAGTTTACAAGTGAAAGGAGTGTGATGGACATACACTCTGTCACAGGCCGTCTTCCATTTCTTTAAAATCTACCCTCCTTAAGTCCAGGATCCTCATCATCACGTGGTAAGCCTCTGTTTCTATCTTAATGTTAAACCATACTGTATGGTGATCACTGGTACCAAAGGGAACTGCCCACTGTAATATCAGCAATGCTTTCCCTGTTTGTAAGCACCAGATCCAGCGCCTCCCCACCCCAGTGGGTTTTTTGACTAACTGCTTGAGAAAAGCCCTTTGTAGGGAGTCAAGGATGGCCCTGCTCCTTGCCAAAACTGCAGCTGGAATGCTGCACTCAACATCTAGTAGATTATGGGTTGGGTTCCATGTTGAATGGTCAATATTGAGGTGTACCTGAAAGGGCAGACTGGATATTGTACTTCTTGTACAATGGAAATTGACAGTTACAGATGACAAAAGGTATCATTGTATCATAGTATTGTGTCAGCAGAAAAGGACCATCCTGGCCTATCCAGTCTGCCTATCTGCCCCCTCCCTTACTTGTCACCAGTGCACTAGGAGCCTATCCTCTGTCCTCTAACCAGTCCCATATGTCTATCCCATGCTGTCTTGAATCCCTCCACCAATTCAACACCTACCACCTCCTTAAATAATCTGTTTCAGCCACTCTCTAATCAAAATGACACCCCCTTACATTACATTTAAATCTTCCTCCTTCTAATCTTAAAATATGACCTCTTGTTTTAACTGACTTTCTTTTTAAATAGACTTCCTTCCCTCACTTTATTTATCCCCTTAATGTACTTGAATGTCTCTATCATGTCTCCTCTCTCTCGTTTCTAAACTCCAGTGGATACAGATTTAATTCTGTCAGTCTTGTCTCATATGGTTTCCCTTGTATACCCTGCACCATCTTTGTTGCCCTTCTCTGAACCGTTACTATTACCTCTATGTTCTTTCTTAAATGAGGCCTCCAGAACTGTACCCCATACTCCAGGTGTGGTCTAACCATGGTCTTATATAATGGCATGAGCACCTCCCTCTTCCTACTAGTTCTGCCCCTTCCTTTGCATGCCATCATTCTGTTAGTTTTGCCAACTGCCTTACTACATTGGTCACTTACCCTAAGGTTACTTGATATTATAATCCTATGATCCCTTTCCTGTTATGTTTGCTTTATCTGCTGTTCCCCCAGTGAGTACTTGACCAGTCGATTTTTATACCCTATATGCATCACCACACACTTCTTTGTATTGAACTTCAGCTACCATGTTTCTGACCATTTCTCTAGTATACTCAAATCCCTTCTCATGGTCTCAACCCCTCCTTCAGTGTCGACCCTATTCCATAGCTTTGCATCATCTACAAAAAGACACATTTTCCCTTCAATTGCCTCTGATATATTACTAATACATATGTTAATAAAGACTGGTCCTAGTACAGACCCTTGAGGAACCCTGCTCATAACCTTCCTTACCCCAGAATGTACACCATTTACCACCACCCTCTGACTTTTATCCTTCAGCCAGTTTTCCACCCATCTAGTTGTTTTTTGTCCCACCTCAAGGCTTTCTGTCTTATTTACCAGCCTGTGGTGAGGGACAGAGTCAAAGGCCTTACTGAAGTCTGGTCGGCAACATCAACTGCCCCTCCTTAATCAACCACCTACATTACCCCATCAAAAGAATTCTATCAGATTTGTTTGGCAAGATCTCCCACTAGTGAATCCATGTTGCTTTTCATCTAATAGTTTGTTGTCTGTTAAGTATTTTACCACTTTTTCCTTTATTAGCACCTCCATCACCTTACCCACAACTGATGTGAGGCTGATAGGTCTGTAATTCCCTGCTTCCTCCTTGCAGACTCCCTTGTGCAGTGGTACTACATCTGCCATCCTCCAGTTACTCAGAACACACCCTGTATCTAGGGACAAGTTAAATAACTTTGCTAAATGTGTTACCAACTCATCCCTAAACTTCCTAAGAACCCTTGGATGCTAACCATCTGGCCCCATTGCTTTGTCTAACTTTCATTTTCCAAGTTCTTCCTTAACTCTTTCCTCACTTAATGGGCTTCAATCCACCCCACATTCATATTCTCCCTTCTTCTTTAACTCAGGTCACTTTCCATCCCCTTCCACTGTGAATACAGATCATAAAGGTAACGAAAAGTGTTAAAAACGAAGCAGCTCTGTATTCATGGTGCTGAGCCCCAGGGCATATTATTTACTGTATATATTTCAAAAGATTTAACAGGAGAGATATACTGGGTTGAAATAGTTAATTTCCAGATATGTCCTGGGCTGGCCAGCCCTGTAAAAATGCAAATCATCCAAGGTACTGTGTATGCAACTGTAAGTAACATTATTTTTGAGGCTGTTTGCTACTTACAGTTGCATACACAGTACCTTCGATGATTTGCATTTTTACAGGGCTGGCCAGCCCACAACGCTCAAGCAAGTTCTTTTTATTATGCCCACTCAAATAAAGAAACAGAGTGCATTGTGCAGTTTATAAGATTAAGAACTATAAATGTGCAAACTTAGCTGGGCTTGTTAACTACCCTTCTGCCTGACCACTGCTCTCAGTAGAGCTTCATTTGGGGGGGGGGGGAGTCCCCTAATGTTATGAACTGCACAATGCTCTATGCATTTTCTGTATTTGAATCGGCATAGTAAAAAGAATTTGCTTAAATAGTAATGGATGCACTGTGAACATTATTCTTGAAACTGGTAGGTGCCTCCAAATGCTACATATAACTTGGAAGCATCAAGGAGAAGTGTGCAAGAAGAGCAGAAAAAAGGATAAAGAGTGATGACTCATGACAAGGTTTTTATTTAATTTAAAAAAATGGTACAGTAAAAGAGGAAAGCTGGTTGCTAGAGCTGGGATTGGTTGGGGGTTAACATTTTGGGGATGGTATACTTAACTGAATAGCTGATAAACATCAAGGATACTATATTTAGGCATGAATCTGAATCTTGATTACCCCCACATTCATGATCTCCAATATTTGGACATGTGCATTGCTCACGTCAGACTATACTTGTGAAAACGACTTAGTTGGTTTTATCTTTTTTTATCAGACAGCTTACATATAAAATGATGTACAGTATTTCATTTTACTCTGCATTTTTACCCTTGGTATAACCCAGATTACACTCCCTGCCCAAATTGTTTATTTTTGGGGGTTCATTTACATGTGTGACTTGTCTGCAACAGTAAGGTTGGAGTACTGATGCATTGTTCTAATTTATTTATTTAAATATCATTTCATAGAGGTAAGCAATCAGAGAGAGAATTGTAAATCCTGTTTTTCATTGCAACCTGTAGAAGGGTGCCAGCCAGTTTGTGTTTAACACCTTCCTGGGGGGGAGGGATCCAGAATTGGATGACTCGCAACTGGCTATGACTCAACCCAGACAAAACAGAGGTACTGGTGGTGGATCTGGGTCATCAAAGGGATGGGAGGGACTCGGAGATCCCCCTGGTTTAATCTTGGAGGGTGTTCCCCTGAGCCCCTCTGCTTTGTTAAGGATCTTGGCGAGATCCTTGATGACGGTCTGACACTTGATGCACAGGTGTCGGCCATCATAAAAAGTGTTTTTTACCATTTGAGGAACATTGCTTGGATCTGGTCCCTTGTTCCAGCTGAGGACCTGACTACCATGGTACATGCCTTTGTCACATCCAGATTGGATTATTGCAATGCCCTGTACCTGAGGCTATCTGGCAGCAATCTCCACCGACTGCAGCTGGTGCAGAACATGGGGGTTAGATTGTTGATAGGTATTGCGAGATCAGAGCATATTACATCTGTCCTCTGTGAACTGTGCTGGCTGCCAATTAGGTGGAGGATTGCCTTCAAGGTCGGATTACTGCTCTATAAAGCCCTGCATGAAGTGGGACCAGCCTACCTGCAAGACCTTCTTGTTCCCCATTGCCCATCCCGGGTTCTTCATTCCTCTGAGGGTTGCCTCCTTGCAGTTCCCAGGGTTAGGTTGAGACATTCAGGTAATCACGCGTTTGCAGTCACCGCGCCATCCCTGTGGAACTCACTACCAAGACATCTGAGGGAGGCACCCTCAGTGGAAACCTTCAAAAAGGGATTAAAACATTCCTATTTAACCAGGCGTTTGATATCTAAGTGCAGAATTGACTGACTGTTATTTTAGTGTAGTATTTTACTGCAGTATTTTATATGAATGACAGAATTTGTATTTTACTATTGCACGCTTTTTTATTAGGTCTGTTGCCTTAAATTATGTATAGTATGTAAAGTTTTAATGATTTTGTTAAGTGCTCCAAGCCTCCAGGAAGAAGCACTATATAAATAAAGTATCTATCTATCTATCTATCTTTCTATCTATCTGACTGTCTGTCTGTCTGTCTATCTGTAAAAACTGAAGTAGTCTGGTGCAGGAGACACTGGATCACAAGGTCTCTTAGAGGGGTGGTGTGTTGTTTATTCTTTATTAAGTTTTCCTTTTGTAAACATGTTAGTGTTAGAGTTGAATTGCACTTATTGCATTTCCTGTTTAGCAAATGTTCAAGGAAAGATAAGTTTTTCAGGGTATTTTACATATTCCATTTTGCTTGCGTGTGTATAAAGTTTAGATAAATATTAATGTACTGTTATCACAGCCTACATGTTTGTATTTGTATATGAAATATGTGCTATGTGATATAAAAATACAATAAATAATGGGCCAGATTTTCAGTCCCCTACGTCCAAAAGCAGGTCCCGATTAAGCAAACATACGGTGCACGGGCCTTGCGGTAGTCTGCCCACAATCAGGATTTTACTTTCCTTGCGCCACACGCAGAATCTTAGACCACATTATTGTGGTCTAACCTGCACCACTCACTGGCACCAAAGACATGGTGCTTGCACCAGAGCATTGGTGCAAGCTGCCGTAAATCGTGGAATAGGTCACAACTGCATCCAAGCTTTGAAATTCGGGTGCAGTTGCGGCAAAGTTGATTGGCACACCACAAACTTTAAAGTCCTGTGGTGCAGGGTAGGATGCAAGCCCTGCACCTACATTTTGAAAATCCAGCCCAATATGTGTGAAAAGGAGTCTGATGCAGGGGGTCACCAGGGGAAGGGCAGTACAGCTGGGTAGCCCCGGAAGAGGTTACCTTCATGGGAAGTAAGGAAGAATAGAGGGATGAGAATTACAACCGGCAAAGCTGGCAAGCTCAAAAGTCAGTGTTACTCACATAGACTTCATGGAAGGGACAAGGAGACAATGACTGAGATACCAAAAAGAGGGGTTTAGGCTTTTCTGAAGGGTAGCTTCATGTAAAATGAAAAAAAGAGCTCTGCAGTTTGCATAGTGTGGTGCATAGTGATGCAATTCACAAAGTAAAATCCATGAAACTGTGCAAATTTTGCTATGCTGATTGACACACTATGCATGCACTACACAGTTGTGGCAAGTTTTACAATCAAATTGAAGCACTTCATGGCAAAAATTCACCACAAAGTGCTAAGTGCATCACAGTTTGCACAGTTATGGTGAATTGCAGTGTGTGCACTATGCTAATGCTACATATATACATAGTGGGAAAATTCTCTGCAATTTACAGGCAGATTTCTAATTTTCAACACTCCTACTGAAGTGAAAGGTTTGATGGAAAGGGTGTGGGTCATTTTCTTTATAAGGGGCGCTGTCCCCTCTGTTATAAAGGAAAACACAGGAAGAGACAGTGCCCCAGAGTCGATCTACGTTTATCTAGTGGAATGTATGTGGGGCAAAGTAACCACACAGCAGTGTTCTACAAGACTCCAAACAGCTCATCCAAGCTTGTTACCCAATTTAAGAGACCTACCAAATCTGTTGCCATGGTGATCAATGCCTTGCAAAATTGAAATTCCATAAGAGGAACTGTGACCACATTATCCATTTTGATTCCATGAAAATCTGATAACATTTTGAAACTGTTCCTGACATTTAGCAGGTATGTGATCTGTTATATTTCCCTTGTAATGTTACTACTTAACTGAATCTCTCCAGATTTTAAAAGTTAAGGACTCACTGACATTGCTTAAGCATGCAAAATGTAAATTCTGTACCTCTTACGACAGCAGAGATATTAATCATTTACGTTTAGGGAAACATTTCACAATTTGTGAATGCATAAACTATGAAATTATGTGTCCTTAAAATGTACAAACAGCTTAACCAAATGAATCCTGAATCACCTCAGCACTGCACACACAAACAAGACACTGAAACCTCTGCAGCTGTTGCTTGCTGTGTATGATATATTATGGGGAAATAGTGGACTCCTCCATCACTGGCAAAGTGACCATAGAAACATAGAGAGTGATAGCAGAAAAAAACCAGCAGCCCATCCTGTCTGCCCAAGTTCCCTATTTAACCTTGGGATTTACTGTCCCTCAAGGGTCTTAGCCCTCCCCATCCTTCCCTCCATTCCATACCCATCTTCTGCTGCTCTAAGCAACCACTAACACCTTCATTCTGTTCCAACCATGCTTGAACCCACCAAGAGGTTTAGCACCCACAACTTTAGCAGGCAGGCTGTTCCACTGCTCCACCACCCTTTCTGTAAAATAATACTTGCTCATGCTCCTTCTGAGCCTCCATCCTGTCAGTTCCCACTCCTGTCCATGTGATCATGAACTAGTATTCAAACTAAATATTTCCCTGAATTTTTTAGGAACTTAAGGGTCTCTATCAAATCTCCCCTCTCCCTTCTGGTCTCCAGTGAGTACATGTTCAGTGCGTTGAGGTGCTCTTCATAGGACCTGCTTGTTGACCCTTTGTTACTGTATGGTGCACCATCTCCGACCTATTTCTATTCTTCACAAGATGAAGACTCCAGAACTAGATGCAGTACTCCCGGTGTGACCTCACTTAGGATCTAAATAGGGGAAATACTACCTTTTCCCTTCTGCTATCAATACCCTTCCCCATACATCCCAACATCCTACTTACTTTGCTAGATGCCTTTATGCACAGCATTGAGCAAAATGTTCAGGGTCTTTTACAATCCATCCTTGTTTTTAAATCTTAAAGATAGGAGTTTGCTAGACTGGCTAAACTACTATAGTCTCTTGTTTTTGAGAAACATTACAAAGTGACAAGAGTTGTTTATCAAGTACAAATGTATGCAATGCTAATTAATGATGTGTCAACAACACCTTGTACAGCTGTTGATTTGCTTTATAGTTCAGAAATACACCATTTCAGTTTCTCACAAGAAAGACTATGCACTCATATTTCGTAATCTTAAGGGCTTTAATTAGTAGATTATCATTAGCATTACCCTTGACATCTTACATTTATTTTTAAAAACTGAGTGTCTGAAAAGAAAAGCAGCTTGATACAGTACATCTTCCACCACGCTCTTACAGAAATATAAGTGTGCTGTGTAAATGCAAAATACATACCACAAGCTTAATTGTGAAATGTTTGCATGCGGTTTGCACATAAGTGAACCTAAGTGAACCAGGTCTAAAAAGCAAATCAGGTTTGCGTGTTGCAAGCTTGACATGTGTGCAGCAGGTTAGCTGGTGTGAACATCAATTAAACATCACATCAGGTTCACATGCTACATGCTTGCCATGTGTAGAGGAGCTAAACTGGTACAAATCTCATCTAAAAACACATCAGTTTCTATTTCTTATGCTACTGCTAGCAATTAGAGTCATTAAAATATATTTTTATTTGAATTCCCATAAAAATTAGGTAAACTCATTAATTCTGATCTTTTTACAAATTGTTTAATGGCTTTTGATTTTTGTCATTAAATCACCATTAATTTGTAAAGTATTGTTTGCTTATTGCCATAAATGCCTAGGATATAGCCAATCAACATCCCCCATTCCAGATGTACAAAGAGGGGCCTCTGTGTTATATAGTCTATCCTTTTGGTTTTGGACCATGCAAATCCCTTATGAATATTTAGTGTTACAAATGTGTTTCTCCATGACTATTTCATCTCACTTACTTTCTCTTTGTTATTCTGTATTGAGCATATACACTATGGCCATGCTCAACACTCTGTCTGCTGAGTAGAGTCTTGGAAGCATGCACCATACCTCACATTTTGTCACTAAAATGAGGGACATGGACACTCAAAATGATGGACAATGAGGGACACTAGCCCACATGATAATCAGGACACATCATGAAACATGGCGATACAGTACCACAAAACACAATGGAAACCATTGCATTAGCACTCGAGAATGAATGGAAACATAGAATATAGAAACATAGACTTTGACGGCAGATAAGGACCACTTGGCCCACCTAGTCTGCCCATTTCTCTACCTATTGGATAAGCTGTAGATCCTAGTTAACCAACATCCTATTTCTTCCTACTGCCCACTAGAATTGCCTTATGTCTGTCCCATGCATTCTTGAATTCCCCCACTGTTTTTGACCCCACAACCTCCTCAGGAAAGCCATTCCATTCGTCCACCAACCTCTCTGTAAAAAAATATTTCCTCACCATTTCAAAATTTCTACCATTATGCAGGGGTGTCATTTACATAGGGCAGAGGGGGCAGTTGCCCTTCCCCCCATATTTGTGCCTAGGTTGTTCTTATGGTGTGGCAATAATGGCATTAAATTTGGATTTAATTTTTTGCACAGTAAGTGCCCACCTGGCCTGTGTGTCCTCACGCTGCAGGTACTCTCCAGCCTCGACTGTATCTGTATTGTGTTGTCCACTCTCTCCACATAGCGGCGGCACAGTAACATGTGATGTGGATGAACTCTAGCCAAGAAGAGCACATGAGTCTTGCAAATGTGACACTGTCTTTCTCACCACAGAGTAGACAAATTGCACACTATATCTTGGAGGAGTCAGTGAGCACCGAACTCTCAATAGCAGTGTTGTGGCAGCATATGTTTTTTGGTCTACTCTTAGTGAGTCTCCGTCTCCCCTGGTGGCTGAAGGGGCAGAGAGTGAGCTAGAAGCTAACTCAAGACTAGACTAAACTATCTATTTACTCTATTAGGCTTGCCTACAAAAAAAACAGGACAGACCCCCATGGCAGCAAGCTAGGCTTAGCAGCAGTGGTGACAGCAGTGTGGGTGGCCTTCATAGACCTTGATCAGTGCAGTGCGGCAGCAGCCACAGCAGCAACCAAGCAAGAAGCAAGCAACCCAGGTTGGGTGGGTTCAATTGGTGAGGTGACTTGGTCACGGACCATGTTGAGGACCTGTGATGGTCAGTTCTCGCATCCAGCTCCTGGTGGAAGGAGAGGGGGGAGTGGACTAAAAACTGGGCTAGTGGCACACTGTGCCAGGCTGCAGGTTCTGGCCATATGACTGGGTAAGTAAAAGTATTTTTTTTTTTTTTTCCGGGGGATTGGGAAAGGAGAAAGAGACTGAAATATTGATGGTTTTTCATGTTTCTTCACCTTTGAGAGGCTTCATTACCCATAGGGGATGGGTATTGAATGATACTGAGTCCAGGAGAAAAACTGGGACAAAGTACTTTTTTTTGGGGGGGGGGGAGAACTTTAGCCAAGAAAAAAATTTATTAGTAACCTGGAGGGTTTAAGTCCAAATCTGATGCACTGCTCCAGGGTATATACAGATGAATCTTATACATTTGAATTTGTCCTGATTTGCATATCACTTTTCAGTCAAAACAAATAAATTGTACCTTTTAGAAATGTTACTGACATTCTAGAGCTGTCCCTTGCATTCACAGACAACTGAGGGGTATGGCATGCAAAGACTATTGGGACCCCACTGTAGTCAGGCTTATGCCCCCCCCCAGTGAAGCTGACCTCCACATCCCCACACTCAGGCACATTATGACAAAGGAGACTGCAGGGGTATGAACCATTGAAATGAATGGGAGTATTGTTTTATTACTATTTTATACATTATTGATGGAAAGTTGGAGATTAGTGAAGGCCACCACTCAACTAACAAGGGCATTGTTAGTAGAACAGCGGCCTTCATTATTCTCCAACTCACCATCAAAATGTATAAAATAGCAATAAAAAATAACTCCATTCATTTCAAGTGGGTATGCCCCAGCACTCTGACCCATGGATATCATCTCTTAAAGACTCCTGCCTCTGGCTCCCTAGTACTCAAGTAAGAGACTTTTTACTTATATCTATACTTGGTGGGTTGTCTGTAGCAACATGGCCATACCCACTACACTGTGTGTGCATGGGTGGGGGGACTGGCCATGTAGGGGTGTGTGTGTGTGTGTGTGTGTGCGTGTGTGTGTGTGTGTGAAGTTATTGCTACTTTTGTGTTTGCACATTAAAGTCTGTTTGTGTGGAAGCATTCAAAATGATGGTGGCAAAATAGTAGGAGTACAGGAGAGACAGAAGTCTTTAAGTGGTTTTATAGGTAAGTTTGTGTATTGGGGTGGGAAAAACACATGTGTTTCCATTGGTATGTTTGCTGCAGTTCAACTGTGGAACTGAGATGAGTAAGAGAAGAAAACTGAAAAGCATAACAGTGGTTACAAGTATGCTGCATGCGTGCAGATATATTCAGATACAGTATGTATTGAAGTACAAGTGAGCCATATGTGTGCAGACAGTAAGGCTTATTGGTTAAAGGCACTGAACTACAAGCCAGAAGACTTGGAGGCATGAAGACCTGGGTTTGAATCTCATCAACCCCTACTTGTGTATGGTATGATCCTGAGCAAGTCACTTAACTTTTATGTGTGTAGTTATTAGTGACCACTTGCTTTCTGCACGCATGCCACATGCTTGCAGTCTTTCCCAATTTGACATAAAAATCATGGTTTTCACACTTGCTTGCTGCACGCATGCCATATGCATGCAATCAGTTCCAATTTAACATTTAAATCATACTTACAGCATGCATATCACTTGGGTAGTTTTAAGTGTGCAGCATGAAAACATGTCATATAATTATTTCTGTAAGGGAGTGGTTCAGATTACAATCCACTAGGGAATAAATATTGCTACAGATTTCAAGGCCTAAATTGTAATCCCTTCCTTTTTCCAGCATTCTTTCTGTATAAGATCAGTCCTGACATGTGCGGTCCCTGCATTGTACACCTGCATAACTTGGGTCTACTTCCAATGAATATTTTAAGAGCTGTGATGGAGTCTCTAGGTTGGGAGGTTCACCCCTATTGGTGCAACAACCATTTTGTCAGCACTGATATGGAGGCACAGCACCAAAGCGCCATGCAGGACACATTCCTATAATTCAGCTTCTGAGATATATTTGCAGGTCAGAAATCAAAAGTAGGGTGTGAGAAGCTGCTAACCCTTTGTCCCCCCCAGTTAATAGGGTAAAACAATCATATAAATAAATAAGTTGAATTCAGCATCTTCTTCGCGAGCAAGAGATAGCACTGATTAGAATACTATTTGTTTAATAACAAGTGCAACCTGCAAAAGGGAAACATTAAAGTGAAGGCTAAAAACTGAGTAAACTAACAAACAGATGAAATTAAAATGTTTAATAAGGGTCTTCATCCATAGCCGTGACCTAAAGAGCAAGTCTCTAGCTGATCCAGATCAGACAGGCAGTCCAAACCTCAAAACATCGAGAGACTATATCAGCAAATCTTTGACTGGAGAAACAAGTTAAAAACAAGCAGATTCTGCATACTCAGTTCTCCATTTTCCAAGCTGTATTCTTGCAGGAACATTCATCCACAGCTAGATCCTGCACTGGATGAAGGCTTTCCATCTCTACTCTTGCTCCTTGTCCACTTTCTGCAACTATTAGCTTGTCTTGGGAGGTAACTTTTGAAAGGCAGCTTAACTTTTCTAAGATTAAAATCCAAGCGCTGGTTGTCTTTAGGTCTAGTTGCCTCCGCATAGGAGACCGGAGTGCTGCTATGTGGGGTCATCAGAGGAGAAAATATGGGATGTATTTTATTATTTTTAGCATGTTGCTGGGTTAAGGAATTTGGATTACAGGCAGGTTAGAAGATCACGAGGGATGAGAAAGGCTGCCAGAGGGTGCGCTTCACAAACGTTCTTATACAGCTTGGTTTGAAAATGGCAGTTGAAAAGTAGCCCGAGGACCATCCTAGGTGCTTGAAAGTGCTTGCCAAACTTTATCCGGGAATCACACCCACCAAACAAAGGCCATCCTTGTATGAAACTACTAAACAAGCAGGATACTTCATAAAATAGGTCCAACCCTGCTTCTGCAGAACTTTTCGTACTTCAGTAAATTCCTTACACCTGTTAACTGTTTTGGTGGCAAAGTCCTTAAATAGAGAAATATGTTCTCTCCTACAATATAATGGTCCCTTTTCTCTGACTAACATTAAAATATTTTCTTTAGTGGTGAATATCAAGAGGTTTATGATCACTGGTTAAGGTCTATTTCCTGCTGGGGGCAGGTGAGTTGCTCTGATGTGCTCTTTCAATGTCCAGTGGCCACTGCCACCATTTTTGCAGGAGTTCAGAGAAAAACTGCTGTAGAAAGGAATACATATCTTCCCCCTCCACCCCTTCTGGCAGTTCCATGATCCTCAATTTATTCCTTCTTCCCTTGTTTTCTAAATCCTCAATCTTATCCAACAAGTAACTGATTTGTTTTGTGTGTGTTTTTATTGTGTCTTCTGCATAATACAGTGCGTCTTCAATAGTGCAAAGTCAGTTTTCCATGCCCTCAACCCTTCTTTTAATCCCAGCTGATTCGGCCTCAATCTTTCCTATAGAGATCTTCCTTTCTTTAATGTTCAACTGGGTAATGGTTAAAATACGTCCCTCCAGCTGATACTGTTGTCCCATTTGCTGCTGTTCATTTATACCCGTTGGACAATTTCTCCCCAAGCACTGCTATAGGAAAGAGCATAGCTATTTAAAAATTTGCAAGGAAACACAGAAAACAAATAGAAAACAACTAAAATGGTAAACCATTGACCACATAGGGTCAGTGGCTGCATACATGTATAGGGCTTACGGGCAGACTGGATGGGCCTAGTGGTCCTTATCTGTCAACAATTTCTATGTGTTTATGTTTCTATGTAAAAGAGGTGTGTACAATAGCCTGTCTCAAGCTCTAATGAATAAATGACTTTCCTGGTGGTGGTTGGTACTATATGCAGTAGTTAGGGTAAATGAATTACGATGCTGACATATCCATTTGTTCACACCACCATCTTCATCAGCGCTCAACACATGCTCCTTTTTATGTTCGCTTGCACGCATGCACAAGAAATCTCTTGCAACATATGAATTTTGGAGGTGTGTGACGCTCCTCCCGAATCCAGGGCTCAGTGTAGCAGGTGTGACCCAACTGGACCAATACATGCTGAGCTGCGTATGACAGCAGTTTGGCTGTGTTGGTTTTCACTTCAAAGAAAAGGTCCGCTACAATCAGCAGTGGTAGCATCTATGCAATTTGCATGCTGACCAGCCGAACTGCTGTCATGCACAGCTCAGCATTAAAAAAACCTCCCGTTTCCTCCCTCTGCTAATGTCCTCCCCCTCCCTCATTAGTGTTCACCCCACTTGATGTTGTGTGGCGAGCGGCATGCCCAATCCCCCTTGGCTCATGTGTCCCCAGCACACTGTGTGGTTGATGGGGGTGTCCAATCCCCCATCAGCTGCACCCTGCCCCCAAACAAACACCCAGCTGGCACACTGGGGGCCCACCCCAGCGTGCTCATGCCTCCCACCCACACACAGCTGTATGGCCAGCAGGGGTGCCCAATCCCCACCGGCTCCAGTCCCCACCAATGAACAAGTAGGTGGCACACTGGGAGCCTACCCCAGTGTGTCAAAAGCGTCCTTTTTCCTTTTTTTAAATCCTATGAAAAAAGAAAATGGTCCCTCGGTGATTCCCTGCCCCTCCACCAACCCACGCCCACCCTCTGCACACCCACCTCCTCACACCCCCCTCACCCCATACTTACCTCCGGAGCCTGGTGCGATGATCTTTGGTGAACTGGGAACACGTCTGCACTCTACAAAGCCGACCGCAAACTGATGAAATGCCGGTATGCTGTATAATGGCATAAATAGGGTTTTTTCAACTTTGATGCACATCTCGGCCATTTTTGTAAATTTTGGCACCAAATTTTCAACATGGGGTTCATGGGACCCCTCCTCATGAATTCAGTCACTGTCATGGCATTATTCGGTCCCAAAAAGTGATTTTGAGGTCTCTGTACGGAATCACCTTTCAGGACTGATTAATGAAATGACAGTGCCACTGTTCATGGGGGTCTCAAAAAGCCTATGTTGCAAATTTGGTAAAAAAATTCCAAAAAATGACTTTTATGAGTGTGCATTGCGCAGTTTCCAAGCACACTCGTAAGTTCACGAATTTGCAATATTTCCAATCCAGATTTTCAACATAGGCATATTTCTATACTTCCTTATGAACAGTGCAGCTATCAATTTTCACATTCTGGCCAAAATGTGATTTCACTCTTCTGACGCAAAATAGTGCAGTCTCTGCTGGAAATCAATGTTTGCTACAGAGTAAGACAATCACAGTGACACTGTTCATGAGCAGAGGTCCTAAAATGCCTATGTTGCAAATTTGGTGGCAAAAGTCCATAAAATGGCGGTGTTACGAGCATGCCTTGCGCAGTTCCTATGCACAATCGTAAGTTTGTGGATTTGTAATATTTCCACTCCAGATTTTCAACATTGCCATTTTCCCACATCTCTTTATGACTAGTATAGCTGTCATATTTCATATCCTGGCCAAAATGTGTTTTCGCACTTCCGGCGTGCAATAGCGCAGCAGCTGCGGGAAATCATGTTCAGTACAGAGTAAGATAATCACAGTGACATTGTTCATGAGCAGACATCCTAAAATGCCTATTTTGAAAATTCAGTGCAAAAATTCAAAAAAAATGACCGTTTTATGAGCGGGCATTGCACAGTTTCCACGTGCACGGGTAACTTTGCAAATTTGTCATATTTGCACTCCAGATTTTCAACAATTGCATTTTCTCACACCTCGCTATGAACAGTACAGCTGTCATTTTTCACATCCTGGCCAAAATCTGTGCTCACACTTCTGTTCAGAATAGTGTGGTCGCTGTGGAAAATCAGGGTTCGGTACACAGTAAGAAAATCATAGTGGCACTGTTCATGACCAGAGGTGACAAAATGCCTATGTTGAAAATTTGGTGAAATAATTCCACTGAAAGACTGTGTTACAAGTGCAGGTTGCATAGTTTCCACACAGGCTCGTACCCTTGAGCACAACTAGGGTGTTAGGGTTCCTAAGACAGACACTTAAGAAGTAGGAGAGTGAAATGTTACTCAGATGCAAAAGGAGTTGCAGAGAGGTACTCTGTTGGGATGTGAATGCTAAAGGGACATGGATGCAACTTGGGGGGCTGCACAAATGCCAAACACCAATGAAAATACCAGCAAGTGAACATTCAGCATTGACAAATGCTTGTTATGATAGAGCTGATGCAGTGCAGAGGAGGGTAACCAAGATGTTCCAGGGGCAGCAGGAAAGGTGTTATGAGAAAAGGATGGCAGATTTGAATAGTATTGGCATGAGGTGAATAGGGGGAGAGGGTACATTATTGAAACATACAAACACCTCCACAATAAATAAAGTGGATGGTGGGGAATCGTTCAGACTCAGTGGGAACACAAACACCAGAGCAGATACATGAAGCAGGTGAGGGGCAAGTTTAAGAGAGAGAGAGACACCAGAAAGAACCTTTTCACAAAGAGAGAGTGGTTGGAGGGGTGGAATAGGCTTCCGGAGGAAGTGGTCTGTGAGAAACCTGGGGGGATATTCAAATGAGGGTGGAACTGATACAAGAGCTTGGTAAAGACCCCACCAGAAAGAGTGGGGGTAAGGGAGATTGAACAGCTTCTAAAGCTCTCTTATTCAACTGTAGTTAAATAGCTATAGGCAGACATCATGAGCCAATGTTCTATTGTATACTGACAGATTGTTTCTATGTATATATGTTTCTAATACAGTAGATTACATATGCTGATGTTGTAGCTCAGGTGAAATACTCTGTATGAAAGGTCTCAGCCCAATTCTCACTCCAAGGGGACTGTCAGAAAACTGTTGTAGACTAATTTTACAACAGATGCTTGCTTGCAAGCCTGTCAAGTTATGTTTAGAAAGACCAAAAAATCTGGATGAGGATCAAATAATTGAAGAAATAGATTATCATTAGGGGAGCGTTTAAAGTGGACTATGTCCTCTATTGTCTCAATAAAACCAAGATAAATGGGGGGGGGCATGGGTGTGTGTCAGGGACTTTTCAGTGCCAGACATATCAAAGTATGTGGGTGCATGGAAGGGGTTATATCTTACGTGTAAATGACATCACTACAGCAACACTACAACATAATGAGGTCACTACTGCAGTGCAGCAAGCATATTCCAGGCATAGAATTCCATGTCTCACAGGGCTACACCATACACTATATGCAACTGGTACTCAGTACCATTCATAGTGCCAACTTTCACTGGTGCACCAGTTGCAGCATTTGAGATGGCCCCACATACCACCCAAAAAATAGTAGTACAGAGTCATCATAGTGCTCCGATGGTGGGGACAGATGCCATTGGACAGTGTCCACTGTGGAACTGGTTTGGAAAGAAAAATGCACTGGTGGCTGGGGCTAGGGATGGGGGATCCACTGGATTACCAGGGATGACTAAATATTTATGGTTTTGTTATAGGTAGGCATGGCAGTTTTTGATTAATATCGATTACTGTTAATTTTTAGAACTGTTATAATTTCTATGCATAAAACTAAATATTGATTAACCTCACTAAATTCTTTTCATGCCCACCAAATTTTCAACATAGGCATTTTAGGACCTCTGCTCATGAACAGTGTCAATGTGATTTTCTTAATGTGTTCCGAACACTGATTTCCCACAGTGAAGACGCTATTCTGTGCTGGAATTTCGAAAACACATTTTGGCAGGATGTGAAAACCGACAGCTGTACTGTTCATAAGGAGGTGCAGAAAAATGGCAATGTTGAAAATCTGGAGTGAAAATATTGCAAATTGGCAAAGTTACAAGCGTGCATGGAATCTGTGCAACGATGCTCGGAACACACTCATGTTATGGACTTTCATCACAAAATTTTCAACATAGGCATTTTAGGGCCTCTGCTCATGAACAGTGTTACTGTGATTTTCTTAATGTGTCCTGAACACTGATTTCCCACAGCGACCGAGCTATTCTGCCCCGGAAGTTTGAAAACACATTTCAGCCAGGATGTGAAAAATGACAGCTGTACTATTCATAAGGAGGTGTGGGAAAAATGGCAATGCTGAAAATCTGGAGTGAAAATATTGCAAATTTATGAAGTTATGAGAGTGCGTGGAAACTGCGCAATGCACGCTTGTAACACATTCATTTTATGGACTTTCATCACAAAATTTTCAACATAGGCATTTTAGGGCCTCTGCTCATGAACAGTGTCACTGTGATTTTCTTAATTTGTCCCAAACATGGATTTCCCACAGCAAGTGCACTATTCTGTGCTGGAAGTGTGAAAACACATTTTGGTCAGGATGTGCAAATGACAGCTGTACTGTTAATAAGGAGGTGTGAAAAAATGGCAGTGCTGAAAATCTGGAGTGAAAAGAAAATACTGCAGATTCACAAAGTTACGAGGGTGTGTAGCAACTGTGCAATGCTCGCTCGTAAAACAGTCATTTTTTGAATTTTTTCCACCAAATTTGCAACACAGACTTTTTGAGACCACCTCATGAACACTGCCACTGTAGTTTCATTAATCAGTCCTAAAAGGTGATTCCATGCACTGACCGTGAAATCACCTTTTGGGACCGAATAATGCCTTGACAGTGGCTGAATTCATGAGGAGGGGTACCAATAACTCCATGTTGAATATATTGGTGCCAAAAGTCCCAAAAATGCCTGAGATATGCAGCAAAGTTGAAAAAAACTCTATTTATGCCATTATACAGCTTACCGTAATTTCTTCAGTTAGCGGTAGGCTTTGAAGAGTGCAGATGTGTTCCCGGTACACCGAAGATCATCATGCCAGGCTCCGGAGGTAAGTATGGGGTGAGGGGGCTGTGGAGAGGCGGCATGTACAGAGGTGGGTGTGGGTTGGGAGGGGCCACCGGACTCGACGAGGGACTGTTTTCTGTTTTACAGGTTAAACAAAAAAAAAACATCGCAGGATTTTTTTTTTAACAGGGACATTTTGGCATGCTGGTGTGGGCTCCCAGTGTGCCATCCTAGTGTTTTTCTTTGGGGGCAGTAGCCAACAGGGGTTGGGCACCCCTGTCGGCACATAGCAAGGGGGTAAAGAACTGAGGGGGAATGGGCACCCCCCTCAGAACAAAACAAAGTGTTTTTTGGGTGGGGGACATAATGCTGATGGGGAGTGGGCTCCCCAGTTAGCAAACTAAACTGGGAAGGTGGGGACTGAAGCCAACATGGATTGCAGCCCCCATCAGCAAACAAAGGATTTTTTTGGGGGGGCACATGATGCTGAGGAGGATTGGGCCCCCCTCAGCACTGGGGGGTGGTAATATTGTTTGTAAACATAGTGGCTACTTGCCGCTGTGTTCACAAACAATATTACACTAGGCAAGGTACCGCCCTGCAATGATGGGTTGCTCCCTCATTGCAGCAGAATGTCTGACGCTGCGATGACGAGGCAGCCCCTAATTGCTGCAACGAAAACCTTACAAGTTGGTGGCACTTTTGGAAGCCAGTGTCATCAGCACACTATGCCTCGATTGGTCCACCGGTGCCAAGCCCCAAATGCAATGCCTCCATTGGCTCACATAGTGCCACACCTCCACAACTCGCTTCTCTCTTAAGCTGCCACAAAATGTTTCTTGCTCATGTGCACAAGCAAACATAAAATGGGGTAGAATGAAAAGTAGTGAGGGGGTAAAGAGTTTTTGGAAACTGAGTAATGTGGGAGGGGGACTGAACTGCAATAATAAACCATAAATTGACTTGATTTTTTGTAGAGCTGTTGCTGCATTTATGTTCATTTCTGCCATCCTGCTATTTATCTGTTTGTTGTGTGTCTGTGTCCTTGTCCCCATGTCAGTGTCATTTTTCACCACTCAATAGTGTGTGGGTAAAGAGTTTTGCACAACTGGGTGATTGGGGGGAAGTTGATTTGCACAGATACAAGGATATCTAACAATTGAATATTGCACAGAAACCTTAATGTACTTGCCTTTTTTAAGTGCTGCACGAAGAATTTATGTACATGTACCATCCCGTATGTTACCCGTTTATTGTATGTCTGTGTCTCTGTCCGTGTCTCCAAGTTCCTGTCATTTTTCAAGATGATTTTGTAATGCCATTTTAAATCAATAGCTGATGAATTAAAAGGTAGTTTTCAAAACAATGTATTTGACTGCTACAATAAACATCGACATTAATAGAAACAATTAAAAGACAATAAACGTCGATTTTTTTGGTCAAGTTTAGCAAAAAAAATTAAAATTGAAATCTGCCAAGCCTAATTATAGGACAACTGAATCACCAGGGAGATGTCAGGGAACAGACCAACAGCTGTCTGCAACAGGCCCACAAGAGAGTTGAAGGAACGGTCTAGGGGAACATCTTTAAATGTAGCACTACCATGCTGTTACACCATGCACATATATGTCTGTGGCAATATTTAGCACTCTTACTATGCATCAGAGCTGTGCAGAATGTGGAATGCCATCAGCAGAATTCATGTGGAATGGCAATTCAGCTTCCAAAATGCTTTTTGGAACTTATATTTTGGTGCCACAAACTTCTGAAAAGCAAGTTTTCTTAATTCATTGGTAACCAGGTGAGGCCCACTGGGAACAAAACCCTTTTACGGGAGTTACCAAGAGGCATTGGTGAGGTTAAGTGAATTGCTCAGAGTCACACAATATTCCAGTGGAGGTTGTGGGAATAAAATCCAGGTCAGCTGGATGTACCAAGCTCTCTCATAGCTTATTTGTCTAACCTCTAGGCTATAATGCCAGCCCTTTCTTTTTTTATATACATTTTCTCCCTAGTGGTTAGCCCCCATCTCATTGCACTCTGCCCAGACCCATCCCCCCACTATCCCTAGGACTTATTTCCCTCCTTTAGCAATCCCCCATTAATTACTCCCCATGTTGGGGCCTTTAGGGCATGACAAGCCACTCCACAGTACAGTCATACAGCCAAGATGAAAGTACCTAGTCAGTGAAAGTTGGGCTGTCATCCAGAGATCACCACCAGATTTTTCACTTTTCTCCCCAGTTGCACAGCACACAAGGGCGCAGGTGAGCGGAAGGAACACACCTGTTTCACACTTGCCTTCAGCACAGCCCAGGCATTGCCCATGCTACCCTGCCACCCAACCATCCTTAAGTGGCATTTATAGAGCAGAGTGGATGTTCGTCCCTCCCTGGGAGAGGATAGCAGTCCCTTGTACAGTACAGTCAATTCCCAGCCTGCCGGCTGACACCTGAGCAACCCAAGTCCTCTTCTGGACCTGGGTCACTGGCATGGAAGGAAGTTGTGCTACCACCAAACCACTGTGTGTGCATGAAGTACACATTGGAAGAAAGGAGGAAGAAAGGGGATAAGACAGAAACCTATAAATACCTCACAGGGGTAAATAAGGTACAGGAAGTAAGTATTTTTTTAGAAAAAAGATGCATGAGAGCAAGGAGACGTGCAATGAAGCTGGATGGGGATCATTTCTGGAGAGATGTGCATAAGTACTTCTTAACAGAAAGAGTGGTGGATGCTGAGAACTGTCTTCTGGCAGAAGTGGTGGGGTGAAAACGGTGGTGGGGTTCAAGAATGCATGGAATAGGCGTAAGGGAATCTTAGTGGAAAGCAAGGGGGTGAGAGCTGGAGATGAAGTAAAGTCTGCAGGGATAATGTAGGCAGGGGAAAAAATGGGCAGACTGTGTGGGCCAAGCAGTCCTTATCTGCCATCAAATTCTTTGTTTCTATGCTGTTTTACTTCTGTGCAAACAATGGAATAATATTCTACAGATTATGTAATCCATGCAGTATTATTCTGTGGTTTGCAGAACATGAATCCATGGATTACGGAAGCTACTGACTACCGTTCCACAGTTTATGTAAACCATGAATTACTAATTTACAGTTTAAACAAAGAAACATTCCCCCTTTCGAATTTTGCTTCTGACAGAATTCAGTGAAATTGTGCGGAATTTATGAAATTCCCTGGAATTCCAACAGAAGTGGAGTTTGAGAATTCTGCATTGCTTTACTATGGATGCCAAGATTTGCATATAGGTATCTGTTCTGGATGGGGGTCTCTAGCCCCATGGTGCAGATATGGTTCTCAGTATAGCAATTAGTCAGCACATTGAGGTGCATTTTTCACATTCTTTGTGACCTCTCTGTGCCCTCTTGCTTAGGGGTGTGTGAAAAAAAAATTTCACCAACGGAATTTCCAGAAAAGTGCAAATTTCACTTCTGCGAATGTTCAGAAGTCATTTTTGCAACTTGCATGGAAATTCCACCTTAAAACTGCAGAATAAATATACAAACTGTGGGTTAATTAATTAAACTGTGGGAAAAAATATCCGCAGAACGATCACTGCCAGTGGTCTGTTCTGAGGCTTTTTTTAACCGTAGTTTAATTCATTAATCAGCCCCCCAAGGATCAGGGGTCCCAGTAAATAAATACATTAAAAAAAAAAACACTCCCTCCCTCAGACCCTCCTGGTGTCTAGTGCCCCCCCCACCAATAATGGGTCCGAAGTAAAAAATCCCTGATCCCTGGTGTCCAGTGGTTCTCACCCACCCCCCTGCCTGGGGATCATGGCCCATGGGTCCCGGTAAAGAAGGAACAAAAACTCCAGTCCCTCCCTGGTGTCTAGTGGTCCCCTCCTACCCACTGATCATGACCCCCAAAAGCATTTTATTTCCCTGGTGTCTCACGGACCCCCCTCCCTATCCTTGATTCCCTTACTCCACAAAAAAACAGCCAGCAGTCCACTGACTCATCCCCCCATTCCCAGCATTCCCTGGTGTCTAGTGGACCCCAGTCCCTGATCCCTTATTAAGAAAAGTAATTCCAATTCATTGGTGTCTAGTGGACCACCCACCCCAATGATTCATCTGCCACCACCCCGTTCTCCTCCACCCTGCCCCCTGAGTGGGCCACCAGCATAGCCCTCCTCTCTCCTCCACTATCAGTGGCCCACTGAACTGTCAATTAATGACCTCGTGGTTGTACAAGCATGTGCTCATTCACTGACAGTGCATTAAACTGTGGATAGAATAAATTCTGCAATTTATATGCATTTTTTCGCAATGCACAAAAAAAGGTCAGCAGAACCCAACAAAAGTCAGCAGAAAATCTTACTTTCTTCAATGCTGAAAGTTCCAAGATTTCAGCAAATTTTTGGAAATTTTGCAGAAGTTCCACAAAAGCAGAATTCACAACTTTCGCCCGCTCCTACTCTTGCTTCTACTTCTAACCTCTGCTGTCTAGATTTGCTATTCTTGACCTCTGTGCCTGGAATCTATGCTCTCCCCTTTGGCAAGCCTTACCTGTGTATATAGTAGTTATGATATGGCTTTGCCAAACCTCTGGTTTCCTCTAGTATTTGTCATTTTTATGTATTAATCATTACAAGTGCTTTGTAAGTAGTATTTTGTAATTTGTATATTTATTTAATTTTGACAATACAATGTCACTGTATTTTTCTGTAGCACATGATCATTTTCTCCTATTTCTGCTTCTGTTTTACCTTCGCCATCCCCCACCCCCACTGCAAGGATCACGCCTGGAAATGAACTTTAGCTCAGTGTGCCATTACCTGTCACCAATCTTTAAATAAATGTACTTCTTATTAATGTATTATTTTGTATGCATATTTGTTCAGCTGTAATTTTTCGTTTGTTTCGGTCAGGATTATCCAGGAAAATGGGCATTTAATGCTCATGGAGCTAATCTGGTTAGCAAATTTTAAATAAGGAAAAAAAAAGTAACTCCAGATATGGGACAAAAGATTGCTTGCATTGTTATTATAATGTGCACTGAATTATTTTTCTGCATCCTGGCATTGTAAGGTTACAGAATGATACAGACTTGCTTGCATAACTGTTTCCAAAGTATTGACTTATTGCCAATTTATTCAGAGAGACAGAAAGAGAGAGAGAGAGAGAGAGAGAGAGAGAGAGAGACAGTTATACCAGGCAAAGAGGTCAAAACCCAGAGGGGTGGGAAAAATATGTGGCCTTTACACACCTAATAGACTGGGCAGAAATAGCATTGTTTTAATACCTTTTATTGACCCAACTAGAAATTTACAGAATACAAACTTTCAGGCTACACAGAGCCCTCCTTCAGGTGTAGCAGGTTCTACAGAAAAGAAGCTTTTATACTCTGGATAGAACAATCTACTAACAAGTAAACATTTATACATAGGTGTGACAGTTTTGCTGATAAGGAAGTATTGTACCTTGACAGCAACAAATGATCTGATATGCGCAGACAAAACAAGCAGTCTTTGAAATACTAGGTGGTTATAAATCAGACTAGTACTGCAGATCTTCAGGGATGTTATGTGATAGCAGGAGATCTATATGTAACCCCAGGCCAGTTTTTAACAAGTTAGCACACACCCTCATTACAACCTGGAACACTGGTACCCAAATACTGGCATACCATTTACTTTACAAATGGTTGCTACCACCCATAGTGTTAGGATGTATACCTGGCTCATTTTCTAGAGGAAGAGAGGGTTGGGGGGTACTAGAACAAAACAACATGAACCTTGTGTAAAAGTCACAACCCAGGTCCTGGGTGGAGTCTGCTAGGCATATGTTAGATCTAACCTGCTGAGGGGACCCCAGTAAATCCAACAACCAGAAGCAATAATCAGAATGTCCAGAACAGTAACTGGGATTGTCCAGTATGACTTTATTTAATGGATGGAAATTTAAAGCAGAAGTGGACCCCCATGGGTCGGTCTAGGCGGGACAGGTACATTTCACAAACTCTCCTTGTATGCAGCACAGTTCATGAACACAGAAAAAGAACATCTTCTTCCCATTTCCCAATGGTGCATTTAGTGGACACCTGGCCACACATCCGAACATTTCCCTCCCATGACTGCAATTATGTGAAACTCAGCCACACACTCAGAACTCTTCTTTGAACATAGGTGCAATTATGTGAAACTTAGCCTCATACCTAAACCTGCAGCACTGGCCCTTGCTCACGTATAACTGGTGCCTTTTATGAACCAGGAAGTCCTGCCTTGTAAGCTTTAGATGGCGTTCCTCCCATCCTTCACCCCAGCCGGCAGTATCTGCCATTCTTCAGGGTTACACCACTGAAACCCCCATTTCCCACTGAAATGCTAGCGGTTCCACACTTTAAATCCATCACTCACCGGGGTGACCATAAGAATAAACTGCACTCTCCTGGGTGAACAGTTTAACAGAACATTCACTCTCCTGGGTGAACTAGGAGCACTGACAGGTGCGATACAGTCTTATCTATGGGCACACACACCCCAGACTATGATTCCTCTAAAGTATGTTGAGATCTTGTCTCCTAGAACAGTACTCACAGCTGGTTGTCCTGTCCACTGGTCATTGGAACAACAAAAAGGCATTTTCCTGAGTAGCAGATCAAACAGTTTCTCAAAATTCCTTTCTAAGGCAGCTGAAACAAACACAGAATGTTCAGGGTATTGCCCCTTGAGTCCACTAAGAAGAAGCAGTTCCTTCCACTTCACTGCGAGTAAAAATCAGGAAATCCTGCTGCAGCACTAGTCTCCACCACTTCACTGGAAGATGGAAATGACAGTCCACTAGGGTGAGAAATGTTGGGGTCTCACCTCAAGCCCAACTGGCAGTCCTTCTGCCACTCTCACCTCCTCACTCACTCACTCATTCTGACAACTACTGAACTAACATTCTAAGCTTCCCAGAGCAGCTGTCCACACTGTGTGGCTAATGCTGCTGCGAGAGTTCTGACTGATCTAATCATTCTTCCCTCAGGTTAGCTGAGTAGACAATGATGTCATTACGTAAGAAGCCCCTAATGAGCTCCCTACCAGCTGCCTGCTACCTTCCTAACACTAATACTGATAGGATTCTAGTAATCCCAGGGGACTGGGTGGTTACATTTAAATTGTTAAATACTGTGTTTATATTACAAGATCCTCCCTAAAAACAGATTGTGTGTGTGTATGCGTGTATGTTTGTGTGTATGTGTGAAGAAAACCTATGTATATATTTATGCTGCATAAACATGCATGTACAGAACAATACAGTTGTTAAAAAGTATGATTAAATGCATCAATAAAATAATATTAATGTATAAGACACTTTAAAGACATATTAAATGTAAGAAATAATGTATACAAATAGATATACAGGGAATGCATATTTAAAAAAAATGTAATTGGTCATGCAGCTGAGGTCTATATTCAGCCCCTTAAAGTTAATATTAATATCCAGAAGATGAATATGTTTTACCTCGAAAGATTTCCTTTCTTGTGTATTTTTTTAATTATCCTTTGAGAAACAGGACAGAGAGGTAAGAGACGGAGTGATCAGATTAAGAGATATGCTGTCCCACTGGTGCTTTAGTCTTTTAATCCTATGGTGTGCCTGTATCAGTTCGTACAGTTTCCAAGGGGTTGCCCAGTTCCCCCACATAGCCAGTATCTGGACACTTCTTGCACTGTATGTAATAGATGACATCCTGGAGTCCACATGCATATCTTCCCTGTATCTTGAATTGCTTGTTTTCAGGGGTGTTGATAAAATACAAGGTGGACGTGCTCTCACATGTTTTACATTTAGGAATAGTGCAGGGTTTAGTGCCTCCTAGTTTTCTGTTGTTTTGGTCAGGTGTATGTCTGCTCCTGACAATCAATTTGGATAAGATAAATTAAGTGGTTGTTTGAAAAACAGTAAAGGTTGTTCCTGGAAAATACATTTTAAAGTGTCATCCTGATTGAATATTGGTTGCAGATCTTTAATAATGTTTAATATGGGCTCCAGATCTGGATTGTATGTAACAACCAATGGTGTTCAGTTGGTATTAGTCATTTCTTTATACTGTAGTAGTTTTTCTCTTGGCATAAGCGTGGTGCGTTCAGACCAAGATACCTACACAAAAACAACACTCACCCTAGACACACAAAAAAATCTGTCATGTACAGCCAAGCACTTCGATACCACTGAATCTGTTCTAGTGAGGAGGACAGAGATAAATACCTTGTCTCACTGAAAAAAAAGGGGCAGTCCTCTAGGGGAAATTGACAGAGATGTGGAATGTGCCACATTTATGCCAAGAGAACAACTACTGCAGTATACAGCAAAGATCACCACCAACCAGACACCTTTGGTTGTTACATGCAACCCAGATCTGGAGCCCCTACAAAAAATTATTAAAGACCAACAACAAATATTCAGTGAGGATGACACCTTAAAATGTATTTATCAGGAGCCACCTTTACTGTCTTTCAACAACCACTTATATTATTCAACCCAACTGTCATGTGCAGACATGTACCCTACCAGAATAACGGAACACTGGGAAGCACTAAACCCTGTAATATACTTAAATGTAAAATGCCAGCACATTTTCACATTGGATTTCATCAATATCCCTCAAAACAAGCAATTCAAGCTACAGGGGAGTTATACATGTTGACCCCAGAATATTATTACATCCAGTTAAAGAAGTGTCCACATACAAGCTATGTGGGGGAACTGGGCAACCCCTTTAAACCCAAATGAACTCACATGGGAACTCTATAGGATCATAGGATGTGGTGGGTTAAGGGGACCAATGGTCCATAAGAAACTCGCCACCTATATATAGGTGGAAGAAACGCACATTTATCAGGTAAATGATGTCTTATTTTGGCCCATAAAACAATCAAGCTTATTTTTTAAAATAGCCATATTTCACTATTGACAACATCGGAAGGTAATGTGCTCCAGACCGGAATCATTCTCTGGCTATACCAGTTATTGTGCTTGTTTGTCCTCTTAGTGTTCCCTTTTAGTTTTAAATTATGGAATCTTGTGGTATAGGTACTAGTTTATCTAACCAGTCCAAGGGTTTCCATAAGGTAGTCGTCTTTAATAGCTTTATAAGTAAAGCAAAGATCTCCCCTGATTTGTCTATACTGTAAGGAATACAGTCCCAGATGTTCAAGTCTTTGACCATAGCTTAAGTTTTGAACAGTATTAATGTGTTTTGTAATTCTTCTTTGTACCCCCTCCACTAATATTTTACATCTAACTGTTGTTGGTGCACACAATGGAGCACAATATTCAAGATGCTGATGTGCTAGACTTAAGTAGGGAGGTATTATGACCTTAGGATCTCTGCTTTTAATATTTTTTAAGATGCAGTTGATAATACCATGACATTTTTTACAGCTATTTTGTTATGCATCTCAAAGGTTAGTTTATTGTTAATTATCACTCCAAGGTCAGTTTCATTATTAGTTTCTCATAGTTTTATATTGTCTATCTTATAAATACTTTTAGTGTTTTTGTGCCCTAGGTGAATGACATTACATTTTTTAATATTAAAACTCATTTTGTTGTTATGTGCCCAAAGTACAAGATGATTTAGGTTATTTTGCAGGTCAACAGCAGACCACATGTTATTCACTACGCATCCCAGTTTACAGTCATCTGCATACTTGACTGACCAGGTATCACCAGTAGTTTGCATGTATGAAATCATGATTTTAAATAGTGTAGGACCCAGAACTGAGCCCTGGGGTACACCGCTCATGACAGGTCCCCATTCAGAGAGGTATCCTCTTAGGGCTACTCTCTGTCTCCGGTTGGCAAGCCATGAGGCAATCCAATTCACCATATTATTTTGCAAATTAAATTTAAGAAGTTGCTCAGTCAAGACCTTATGTGAAACTATGACAAAGGCCTTAGAATAGTCAATATATATGACATCTACAGGCAAACTATCAAGGGCCACACTCACTGATTCAAAAAAATGAATCAGATTCGTTAAACAGGATCTACCAGGTTGAAAACCGTGCTGATTAACATCTGTTAAGTTATTCTGGAGAATATGTGTTTCTACACGTTTCTGAATAAGTCTTTCTAACATTTTGCAAATAACAGAAAGGAGAAAAAACTGAAACAACAGTGAGACAGCATTTCTCTTAATCTGATCACTCTATTTCTGACCTCTCTGTCCTGGTTCTCAAAGGACACTTCAAAAATGCACATGAGAGGTGAGCTTACAAGCTAAAACCTATTTGTCTTCTGGATACTAAAAATAATGGACCAAACATAGACCTTAGCTTCATTACCCACTATAAATTTTAACTGACAACTGCTTTTTTCTTGGTTCATGTGTATTTAATGTGTACATATGTAACCCACACCCCCAACTTTTGTAAGACATACCCCCCTACTTGTTAGCTTGTCATGGCAACAAACCACAAGCTGGCAGAAAATAAGTATCACCCCCCCCCACCGGCATTAGGGTAAATACTTGGCTTGGGCATCTCAGAGGTCGTGGGGTAGAGCACAAAAAGTAACATTTCTGTTTAACCCAGGTCCAGGAGAGAGGTAGGCGGCAGGGGATGGTGTGTCTCCTATCTGTGGAGCACCAAGAACATTTCACAAGTCACTCAAACATGGATTGTATGCAACCATAAGCTTTGGGATTGTATTGTATGGCTTTATTTCTGACAAGTTAAACAAATGAAGGGTGGTCCCCCAAGGCTTTAATGTTCTGAACAGATGACAACATCTTTTGCAGGAAGAAATACTTTACACTCTGGCAGTACTATAAATCCAACATGAACACTTTTCCCAAATGACTTATCCATCCCTGTGCTGAGGGATCTCTGGATCTGTAACCAATGCATACATTATGGGGATTGCCATGCACTGAAACTTGAATACGTCTGAAGAGATGACATGTGTTAACACTTGCAGGAAAACTGTTCCTATCATCGAAACAGTTCTACTCTGAACCATGAATGAGGGGCTGCTCACTCTGGCCCAGGTCAGACTCTCTGCCATTACTTTAGGAAACAAATGGATTCTCCAACCCCACTGGGCTGCTAGAGACATCCATATATTCAGTGCATTAGCAGCATATTTTTGTGGTGAAAAGAGGTTCTGAATATCTGTAATCTAGCCAGCTGACGGCACATACAGAGATACCTTACAAACCACAGTCTATCTTCAAATGTACCTTGTACTCGCGGTTTGGTATTCCTCACAAATCCATAGCTTTTAAAGTAAAAAAAAAAAAAAACACACACACTGTCTTTTTTATACTCCAGGCAGATCTGACAGTCTTTCAGTCTTTGAGGAGACTGCCCTAAAGAATCACTGACTTCTGAGCCCCATTTCACTTTTTTGTGTGAAAATCTCACCCCCACTGGGCCTCACAGGATCTGGTAGCCACCACATCCCAGAAAACCAGTCTTGGGATCACTGTACTATGGCAGAAACACATACAGAGAGTCCCTCCCTCTAGAACAAGAGTGTCAGCAGACCTCTTTGCCCTCAGAACTCTCAGTAAGCTCCTCTTCCTTTAAACTCCAACTTCAGAAGACCACTCTGACAGCTCCCGCACAGCTGTTAGCCAAATGTGACTTATGCTGCTGTGAGAGTTCCGAACAGCATTACCTCATCCTCGGTCCAGCAGAGCCAGTCAAATGATCACCTTGCTATCTGCAGTAAGGGCATTGGACTGCAAAACAGGCCATCCAACCCCTGGGTGCCATGGGGGAAGGATGATCAGGTCCAGCCCTACCTAAGAATTAATGTAGGCAGGTTACCACAAGGAACTCAGAGGCACGCTGAAGCAAACTTCAGCCATCTACTAACAAACCAGCTTGGGGCCCTTCCTCAGTGGCTCAAAGGAACCTCCTGAAGCATGTGTAACCCCTTGGTGGCACTATCCCAAGGGCTACTTCCTCTGCCTGTGTGGCTAGTAGCAGGTTAAGGGGCCTGAGTTCCAGGGTTGATAGTGGTCAAACTAACCTGGGCACAGCCTTCCGGAACACTGTAACCCCCCTCTTTCCTTCTAGTGGCCTGAGCAATATATGATAATCACTTTCACAGTACCCCCTGTACACCATACCAGTACCCACACTGTTTGCACTTACCACCAGGGCTGGTTCCTCTGGCTTGACCCCGGGGACCCCCTGTAAAACAAGGTTATGCACAGTAAATAGTAACAGTACAGTACTCTTGGCACAAACTTGAACCACAGTCAAGTTAAATGCAACAACAAAGTTAGATCTGATTTATTCAGGGGACTTGAACAAGGAAGGGGAATAATCAGGTTGATTGGCTTAAAGGCTATATTAATTACACAGTTATGCATGCGCTTTAAGTCCCCACACAGTCACACACTCTGGGTACCCAGGTAGGAAAATGGTGGGCTAGCCAGGAATGTTTCAGCTGGTTGGGGCCCCGTGATAGAAGAAAGCAACATGCACAATACACTCTACTTGTAATCCGGAGCCAGAGGGCTCAGTTCGTGAAAGAAAAAGCAACAAGACAATCAGATGACAACATTTTAGATTTAGCTGTTGTTGCAGGGAGCTACCCTGATGTTTACTCACAATACCCAATACTGGACACAGGCAGGATGAAATCGAGACTGCGGGTTGTTGAGCTGGAGTGCCGGGAGAAGCGGGGACCACACAAATCACTGAGGTGTTGTTCCTGTTCAAGTGTTGAGCTGGGGACTGATCCCCAGGCAGGTCTTTCATCAATGGCTTTCTCTATGCAGTGGGTAGTCAGGCCAGGCCAGTGTGGCAAGGCCCAGGCCCAGGCCCAATGGAGATGATATTGGATTCAGTCCGTGGGGCTGGATGCAGCTTCCAGCAAGCAGAATACAGTTCAAACCACAGTGGGGAACCAAATCATGACCCACTAGCAGCACACAGCACATTTACATATGAGGACATTCTAATGCAGCTTCCAGCAAGCAGAATACAATTCAAACCACAGTGGGGAACCAAATCATGACCCACTATAAGCACACAACACATTCACATGTAAGGAAATTCCACTGTACCCGGCAAAAGACTCTCTGTTCGCAATTACAGAGTCTCTGCACAATCCGGGAGTTCAGAGGTGGCAGGAAGTCCTGACAGGCTGATCACATTCTGCAAATCTTTGGTCTTCTTCAGGTAGGAGCCTGGTCACAATTCAGTGTCTTACTTTGTTCTCCAAGTTCGGATTCAGTCCAAAAAAAGGCACAAGTTCCCTCTCAGGGACAGCAGGTAGGCATACAGGCCAAAAGTCAGGCCTTTCCACAGTTCTCCCATGTGAATCTAAGCTGGGGCTGCTGCTTGAATCATTCAAGCTGTCATCTCTTCACTTCCCAACTCAGAACTGAAACTAGCTGCAAGCAGCTTGGGAATTTCTCCAAGATCCAAAAGGTTTGATTGGCTGATCTGTCTGTCAGTCACAACAAAGGATCCCCCTCCAGGTTATTTTAGGTGCCAAAATGCAAAAACTTCAATTCCTACAAGGTTTGACCCCACCAAGCCCCCGTAGGCAGGTTCTATTTTACAGTCCAAAATGTACTGATTGGCCCATTTCAGCAGTCCCAGACCAAGATGATGGAAACAAACAGAACTGTCCATGCTGCGAGGAAGGCAGGTTAGAACAAACTGCAATATTATTAGTACTCTAACAAATGATCAGTAAACATGCACATCTTCTAACAGAGCTACCTTTTAGATTAATTATGACTGCAATCCAGGCAGCTCTTAAAGAGACAGTACATAGGGGCTATATAGGCACTCTGGCAATCACATTTAAACTGCAAGAACGTAGGACACCAGCCTGGCAGTGAGCAAGTAGACAAGCTCAAGGAACACTTTTCGGGAACCTTCATTTGTAGGTGGGGTTACCTGGAGAAAACTTGGCGTCCGCATCAAGTCTGTATCATCACAATATCAAAAATGCAATATAAACGAGACATATACATCATTAGCTTGTTATATTACTATACCTTTCAATATACTTCACATTACTACATCCATATTGACAATACTTATGCATGTTTCATACAAGTAATACTGATTCATTTAATAACTTCTTGTACATTAAACAATGTAAGAGGGGGCCCTTCCCTATCAGCCAACTTGGGGCTGTATGGGGCAGGGGCACCATGGTGAAAGGGAAGAACAAGTAACCTAGAGTTGGCCATCAAGCTCAATTTGGGCAGTGAGCTTGGTGAAACAAACCCCTTTGTGAACCACATTGAGAGGCAAATCCAGTGGCCTCCTAGGGGAATCATAACTAAAGCGTAGCACTGGCTTGAAAGCTCTGCCAGTCTTTCTCGGGGGAGCAGCCACAGTCTCTGTACTTTCAGCACTAATTTTGGAGATTTTGTCACTTGTGAGGGGTGCCTCTACATGGATGGGAATGTTCAAACTTGGAGCACTGTCAGCTCCTTGCTCTGTACGCTGTTTCCACAACCCTTTGCTCATTATCTTCTGACGAAGTCCCAGGTTGCTCATTTTGAGGAGTCTCTGGCACAGTTAGACTTTGTGGCACTAAAGGGGTGCTGTCAACACTCTCACATTGTTCTTTAAGTTCTGGTGTGTCACCAGAGAGACTCAGATCATCAGCTCCTTCTTCGGACAATTCACACAGTTCCACAAAACACAGAGAGTTCGCAACCTCATAATATTTTGCACTTCACTTTCAGGGAGCATTGGCTGCAAGGATGAAGTTGGGGGGGTTAGGCAGTCCAGAAGGCCCAGCTTTATCCCCACAATTAGTCATAGGGTTACCTTGAAACAGCTGTCTCAATTCATAGGAGGGGTAATAGGCATTGTCACACTCACTTTGCACATAGGTGGACTGACAGTCACTATCATTCTGGGCCAGCTGCGGGGGAAACCTTAAATCTGTAACTACTGGGGTAGGTTGACTCTGTCTCTTTTTTGCAGCAGCATGAGCCACTGACCCAGGAGGATCAATCTGATGGTTCAGCCTCAATTATGACTTGGCCGATAGGTAGCAAGTGGTTACGGTACATGGTCTTGACAGCTTTGGAGTTATTCTCCAGCACACCTTGTACACTGGTAAATCATTCAACTTTCCAACTACTACATGGGGAAGATGGTGCCACCTATCAGAAATTTTGTTTTTGCCATGCAGTCCCAAATTGCTTAACAACACATGGTCTCCAGGCCAAAGCTCTTAAGCCTTTGCTTTTTTATCATGCCTCTCTTTGTTGGCGAGATTTCTTTTGGTGACCATTGTCTGGGCCAGTTGATAGGCATGGTTCAACTGAGCTTTCAGTTTCTGTACATGCTGTAGGTAATTTTTGGCTCGGACCCCATCTGGAGAGACCCCAAAGTAGACATCAATGGGCAGTTGGGCCTTCCTCCCGGACATGAGGTGGTAGGGGGAGAACCCAGTAGCGTCATTTTTTGTGCAATTGTATGCATGGACCAAGGTGCTAATCTGCTGGCTCCATTTAGGGTTGTCTTTAGGATGGAGGGTACCCAGCATGTCTAGAAGGGTGCAGTTAAAACGTTCTGGTTGAGGGTCCCCCTGTGGGTGATAAGGAGTGGTTCTTAACTTCTGCACCCCCCATAGAGAGAGCATTTCTTTGATTAGCCAACTTTCAAAATCTCTACCTTGGTCAGAGTGGATCATCTGAGGGGCACCATAGTGGACGAAGTAATTTTCTACTAGCACCTTGGCCACAGTAGAGGCCTTTTGATTTTAGTTGGAAAAGCTTGCGCATACCATGTGAAATGATCCGTAACCACTTAACTCATTGCCACTATTCTGCTGATCAGGTTCTAAACACAAAAAGTCTATGCAGACCAGCTCCATGGGGGTGCTGGTAGTAATATTGACAAGGGAGGCAGCTCTCTGAGTCAGGTCTTTCCTTTGCAGGCAATGACTGCAGGTCTTTACATGATGCTCAACATCGGCCCTCATCTTGGGCCAGTAGAATCAAGATCGTACCAAGTCGAGAGTTCTGTCAATATGAAGGTGCCCCATGTGATTGTGGAAGGACCTCAGTACCAAATCTTTAAAGGCCATGGGCAGGACAAATTGTTACCTGCCTACTTGACTGCCATAGTCCACTGTCTCTCAGTACAACAACTGATTGAGTAGCTTCAACCTGGGGCCTGCTTTAAACAATAGAGCAGTTCGCAAGTCAGGGGAACGCAACTTGGACACATCTTTCCCCGCACACAGGGCATAGAGTGTAGACTGAATCATAGCATCTTGAGATTGAGCCCACTGAATGCTGTCATTGTCACATTGAGGTAGTGCACTAATATCTAGAGCAGAAAAGTGGCAATAGGCAGCCAGTATGCAAGTATCAGGAGGTCTCAAGCAATCTACTAAATAGTCCCCTGTGTCCACAGACATCTATTAATCTTGGTCAAATTTTTGGTACAAGGCTCAGATGTCAGGTTCAGACTGCCTGACCCAATCACTCTTGGAAACTGGCCTTCGTGACAGGGCATCAGCATCAATATGGTTCAGTCCTGGCCTGTATTCAACAGCATAATCATAGGTTGATAAGGCAGAAAGCCACTGGTGCCCAGTGGTGTCTAACTTAGCTGAAGTCTTACATAGGTTAATGGGTTATTGTTGGTCTTCACCAATATCTTTGCCCCATAGAGGTATTCATGAAACTGGTTGACAATGGCCCATTTTAGCGCAAGTAACTCCAGCTTGTGCACAGGGTATTGTCACTCTGACGGGGTCAGACTCCTACTGGCAAAGGCCACTGGTCTCAAACCATCCCCATGGGCTTGATACAGCACAGCTCCTAAACTCTGCAGACTGGCATCTGTATGCAGCACATAGGGCTTGGTGGGGTCAGCATAGGCGAGGATGGGAGCGTGCGTGAGCTGGTATATGACTTTGTGAAAGGCTGCTTCACATTTGGGTGTCCAGCAGGGCCCAAAAAGTTCACCTGTGAGGAAGAACATTTTCTCTGGTTCTTTGATGGCCTCTTTTTATGTTGGCATGCTTGCGCAGTCAACATCTTGCGGCAGTGGAGATTTGGAGTTGCGGTCACTGTTGGGCAAAAGCAGGGCACGCATTAGTAGGTGCATCCCTCATTCCCCAATCAGCCTTCATGCCGGCACCACACCATGCATACTAATGTGGTGAGCACATCTAAGGAAAGGTCCGCTGCAATCCGAGCAAAGCTCGTCAGACGCAGTGGACCTCCTGACGTGCTCAGCCACATTGTAAGCATGGCCGGTACCCTTAACTGCCGACTTTGGGAGTGCCCAATCACCCTGCCAGCTTACTGTGGCCCCAATTATAGCCGACAGTGAGCTCACTCCCCGTCAGCATAAAGCACTGCCCCCCATGTGTTATATGCCAAGGGGGGTGCCCAATCCCCCTTAGCTCTTGCTCCCCCACTTTCCTTGTGTGCCGACAGGGGTGGCCAATCCCCATCAGCATAAATTAACACCCTCCCCTTTTTTTGTGTGCCGATGAGGTGCCCAATCCTCCATCAGCTGCAGCAACCCCCCCCAAACAGTTAGGTGGCACGTTGGGAGCCCACCCCAGCGTACCAAATCCCCTGAGGAAAAAAACTGTCCCATGATATTTTTTTTTTGCTTTTCACTCTGTAACACAAAAACGGCCCCTCGTAGTCTCCCTACCCACCACCCGCACCCAACCACTGCACACCCTGAGTCCCTACACCCCCCTAACCCCATACTTACTAGTCTGGCACGACGATCTTCGATGGACTGGGAACACGTCTGCACTCCTCCAAGCCGACCGCAAACTGAGGAAATACCGGTAAGCTGTATAATGGAATAAATAGAATTTTTTTGACTTTGCTGCATATCTCAGGCATTTCTTGGAATTTTGGCACCACATTTTCAACATGAGGTTTTTGGGACCCTTCCTCATGAATTCTTGCACTGTCATGGCATTATTTGGTCCCGAAAGGTGATTTTGCAGTCACTGCATGGAATCACCTTTTGGGAGTGAGGAACAACGACAATGCCAGTGTTCATGGGGGGAGGCTCTCAAAAAGCCTATGTTGCAAATTTGTTGGGAAAATCAAAAAAATGACTGTTTTATGAGCGCGCATTGTGCAGTTACTACACACGCTCATAATTTAGTAAATTTGCAATATTTTCACACCACATGTTCAGCATTGGCATTTTTCCACACCTTCTTGTGAACTGTAGAGTTGTCATTTTTTCCATTCTGCCCAAAATGTGTTTTGGCACTTCTGGCACAGAATAGCGCGGTCGATGTGACAAATCAGTGTTTGGGACAAATTATGAAAATGACAGTTGCACTGCTCATGAGCAGAGGTCCTAAAATGCCTATGCTGAAAATTTGGTGACGATACTCCATAACATGACTGTGTTACGAGCGTGCATTGAGCAGTTTGCACGCATGCTCATAGTTTGCGAATTTATAATATTTTCACTCCAGATTTTCAACATTGCCATTGTTCTGCACCTCCTTATGAACAGTACAGCTGTCATTTTTCACATCCTGCCCAAAATGTGTTTTCGCAGTTCCGGCGCGGAATAGAGCGGTCACTGTGGAAAGTCTGTGTTTGAGACACGTTATGAAAATGACAGTGACACTATTTATTAGCAGAGGTCCTAAAATGCCTATGTTGAAAATATGGGGCCAAAACTCCATAAACTTAGTGTTTTACAAGCGTGCATTGCGCAGTTTGCACGCATGCTCGTGACTTCTTGCATTTGTAATATTTTCACTCCACATGTTCAAAATTGGCATTTTTCCACACCTCCTTATGAACAGTACAGCTGTCATTTTACATATCCTGGCTGAAATGTGTTTTCACACATCCGACGTAGAATTGCACGGTAGCTGTGCGAAATCAGTTTTTGAGGCAGTTTGAGGAAATGATGATGATGATACTGTTCATGAGCAGAGGTCCTGAAATGCCTATGTTGAAAATTTGGTGCTGAAAGTCCATAAAATGACTGTGCTGCACGCGTGCATTACGAAGTTTCCAAGCAGCCTTGTCGCTTCGTACATTTGCAATATTTTCATCCCAGATTTTCACCACTGGCATTTGTGCACACCTCCTTATCAACAGTACAGCTGCCATTTTTCACAGCCTGCCCAAATTGCGTTCCCTCAACTGTGGTGCACAATGGCATGCTCACTGTGGGAAATCACCTTTTGGGACACATTAACAAAATCACAGAGCCACTGTTCATGATGGGAGGTCCCAAAATACCTATGTTGAAAATATGCCTAAAAAACTCCTACAAATAATTGGGTTGTGGACGTCTGCTGCGCAGTTTGTATGCATGTTCATTGCTTCACCAATATTTCCTATTGCCACTCCAGATTTTCAGCGTTGCCATTTTTTATGCCTCCTCATGAACAATACAGTTGTCATTCTCCACATCCTGCCCAAAACTGTGTTTTCGTCCCTCTGTCACCAAATGTCACAGCTGCTGCGCAAAACCTCCTTTCGGCTAACAAAGTGATTGTGACGCTTTTCATGAGATGGCCTGACAAGCAGCCCGTGTTGAAAATGTGGAGTGAAAATACCACTACACCTCTACGGTGTTAGGGTTTCCAACTGTAGCACCCCACCCGGTATGGACTGACAGGTGTCAGGGCTGTGACTTGGGATCATTGGATGTAATGCTCACACCATTCCACCCCCACGCCCACCCTGCAGCCACTGACAGGCATCATGGTGTGTCTTTCACTGTCCGGCCACAAACTTCACCCCATGCTCCTATACTGCACCCACGTCAGCGTATTTCCTCATGGAATGGGGTAAGTATAATGCCCAAAGACTCCAAAGCACACCATGACACTTGTCAGTGTCTACAGGGTAAGGTGAGGTACAATGGCATAAGCATTATAGCTGACAACCCACAGGTACACCCCAATGCCTGTCGCTCTCTACAGGGTGGGGTTGGGGTTGGCGTCACTTCAATACTTCACTGCCATTCCTATTATGCATCTTTCTAGCTCCACCACTGCCAATGCCAATGCCAGTGCGGCAACATTCAGCATTGACAAATGCTTGTTTATATTTATGGTTGGTAGGAGGGTAACCCTGGGTAAGATTCAAGAGTGGGTGAATCACCTTTGAATAGTCTTTTATGAACCTGTGGTACTAGCCACAGAACCCCAGGAAACATTGTAGTTCTTTCAAATTATGAGGCTGGGGCCAAGTAGTCAGTGATTCAACCTTACTGAGATCAGTCTCTATCCCTTCTGCAGATACTATGTGCCCTACATACTTCACGGAGGTTTGAAAAAACTGGCACTTGTCAATGGAGGGCTTGAGGCCGAAGTTTTCCAATCGGTCTAGGACTTTAAACAGTCGGGTCTCATGCTCCTCTAATGTGTGCCCAAACACAATGACATCATCTAGGGACACTAGACATTCCAGCAAGTTCATATCTCCACCCCATGTTCCATCAGTCGCTGAAAGGTGGCCAGAGTGCCTGAAATCCCCTGTGGCATTCTCAGAAATTTGTAGAACCTCAAAGGACAGATGAAGGTTGTTTTCTCATGGTCCTCCTGGGCCATCGGGATCTGGTAGTATCCGCTGCAAAGATCCAATACCGAAAACCATTTGCTCCCATTCAAACAATCCAGGGCATGTTGTATACGGGGCATGGTGTATTGATCGGGGATGGTCCACAGGTTCAGGGTTCGATAATCAACACACATCCTTACTGACCCATTCTTCTTATGCACAACCACAATGGGAGAGCCATATGAGCTCCTTGATTCTTGTATCTCACCAGCAGCGAGCATTTCCTACAGATGTCTCCTCACATCATCTATGTCTGCTGGGTTGAGACGTCAGGATCTCTCTCGAAATGGCCGGTCATCATGCACGTGTATGTGATGCTCTGCACCCTGGACACACCCCATGTCCCATTCTTTTAATGAAAACACTTGTTCCCTCTGAGAGAGTTTCTTGATAATTCTGTCCTTCCATTCAGCTGGCAATGGGGAGACACCAAAGTCAAATAAGTCTGGGGTCACTCTCTCCTTCTCACCAGAGCATTTGTTGTTGGGCAATACGGCAGTGTCAGCGCAGTGTACTGTAGCTAGGGTTCACTCGAATCTCCCGATCTGACATTTTCTGAATCTGGACCATCACTTATCATGCATAGGCATGGGCATGAGCAGGCAAGATGCTGGGTTTGACCAATAATCCCTCTGGCAACTTTCCATCTCCTGGTGCATACAACATTAATACTTTGTTCTTTACGTTTCTCTTTAGGTGGACTTCTCCATGGATTGTGCACTGGGCATTGGGGGCCAATACCAAGGAGTCAGGCTCCTTTTTACACACTATCCCCACTGACTCATCTGGGTCCACTTCATCTGTCTCTGTTGCCAGTCATAAGCCCTTTTTACAAAGTCTGTAATTCTTGGGAGCCATCCTGTCAGCTGCTCTTGTTTCTCATGGCAGAGTTGAGCTAGTCTCCCAAACATGTAGGCATTTGTTCCAATTAACAGGGGAACCCCATCATACAGTCTGATGGGGGGACACTAGGGCCAGTGTCTCTACTTGCTCCTCTACACCTGTGACAGTTGCAGGAAAAGACAACCAGAGGTGGGCATATCCTAGATATAGATAAGACTTGCTGCTCAGCCCCCACACATGTAGGCCTTCCAGGGATTGTAAGGGCACATGAGATAAGTGTTTGTCATACCAGTCCTGAAACACAATGGTCACTTGCGACCCACTGTCAAGCACAGCCCAGGTAGAAATACCATTCACAGCCACATTAGTCTCCATTGAAGGGCCCACTATCTTGGACCAGTCTGGAGGGACAGTAGCAGAGGCCAGTACAGACGACCTAGTCACAAAGAAGTTGGAGTTGGGATTTCCTGAGCCTTCACTGCAGTCGTTTCCAGCACCCCTTGACCATGGTTTCGCTTTCTGGAGCTCCCCTTGAAGTCTGTATGCAACCTTATCTAAGTCTTTTGGGGACCAGCATTCTTTCTTCATATGCTCCTCCTTCCCACAGTTATGACAGAGTATGCTTTCTAGAGTCTGGCATGGCTGAGGCATCACATTGGGGGCTGAAGCAGGGGTACCACCAACAGAAAATCATGATTCAACCAGTCTGGTGTGTGGTGAGCATGGGGAGACGCCTCAGTAATTCCCTCACTTCCATAGACAATTCATCAATCTTTTAGCTGCTGTTAACAGGGGATGCCTGGGAGTGCATCCCCACCCGCATAGCGGACACACTCTGAGAGGGGTTTGGGCCCATTGTATCTCTGAAATGGGCTTGTAGGGAAATGATAGCCCTCATTTCTCAGACCTCTTGCAGTATCTCACCCCAGGGTGGCGCATTCTTGCTAGCCCCCCAGTGTTCAACTGGCACAGTATTTCACCCATGAGCATCACTCACATGTGCATCTGCAGTCATCTGGGCAGCAGCAACAGCAGATACAGGAGGGGCCCCCCACGTGGCTGCCTCCTCTCAATTCTCTGAATTTCCTTCATCAGTCCATCATAAGTTGGAGGCGCATCCAACCGAGCAGTGAGGCGTAGTTGGAGCAGCAATAATTCAGAGAATGGGGTTGACTTGAGGAGTTGGTCCAATCTATTCCGACCTAACTTAGCTGGAGCCATGCCACCTTTCTTTAGGCATTCCGGTAGCACCACTTCAAGTCGAGGCACATACATGGATAAGGGCTCCCCTGGGTATTGCTGAGTGTTTTTGACCCTACCCCACAGGTCCTCATCTGAATCGGGACTCCCATACACATTTTCCAATGCATTCAAAAAATCTTGAGCAGTTGCTTCTGGATTACTAGCCTGTGTAGCATGGATAGTAAGTTGGGCAGGGCCTCTGAGGCTTACAACCACCCTTCTCCTCTTCTATGGTTTGGGGCATTGGCATTCTTGGATTTGAGGGGCAAAATAGTCTATCCAAGTCTCCCAAATGTCCTCCCCCTGGGGTGTGGAGAGGGTGCCTGAAAACATCCTCAGCCGGTGATACAAGTCATGACTAATGGCAGGTACAGATATAGGGGCCAGCACTGGCATGGGCACAGAAGGCGGGGCAGTAACAGGTGCTGGAGTGGGAGGGGATATTGGGGAAGAAACACTCCCAGGTGGCAGGAATAGTTTTCTTAAAGTCCTCTATGGTTTCCCCTTCCTCCAGCAACAACTAAACAAATTTCTCTTCAAAAGTCTCAGATAATGGTGGGAGCTCATCCTTCCCAGGGTCTTTACTGTCTTTTGTTATCACTCTCCAGGTGGCTAGAACCCTTTCTGAGGCAATAGTCTGTGGCACTTTAGAGCTGTCCACGAGGTCACTACACTCTACCAAGGCTATGAAAGTTTGGGTGATCAAATCAGCCTGTCGACCCATCACCACAGGGTTTTTTAAACATTGAACTTTGGAGAATGCTTCCTTACTGGTACCCAGAGGAATATCCAGTATAAGCAGAGCATTTTGTGGGTCAGTCGCCAGCCTAGTACACCACCCTACCAACTGGTATACAGCCATTTCTACTGGGGTAGCCATTACTTTTTAACAATAATTTGTAATTTTTGGCCACTAGAAGGCACAAAATCCCAGCAGTGAGCCTCCAAGATGTAACCCCTTGGTGGTGCTATCCCAAGGGCTACTACCCCTGTCTGCACAGCTAATAGCAGGTTAAGGGGCCTGAGTTCTGAAACAGGTGCCTCTACCCAGATGTCAGGGTTGGTAGTGGTCAAACTAACCTGGGCACAGCCTTCCAGGACACTGTAACCCCCTCTTTCCCTTCTAGTGGCCTGAGCAATATATGATAATCACTTTCACAGTACCCCTTGTACACCATACCAGTACCCTCACTGTTTGCACTTACCACCAGGGCTGGTTCCTCTGGCTCGACCCTGGGGACCCTCTGTAAAACAAGGCTTTGTGCAGTAAATAGCAACAGTACAGTACTCTTGGCACAAACTTGAACCACAGTCAGGTTAAATGCAGCAAAAAGTCAGATCTGATTTATTCAGGGGACTTGAACAAGGAAGTGGCATAATCAGGTTGATTGGCTTAAGGGCTATATTAATCAAGCAGTTATGCATGCACTTTAAGTCCCCACACAGTCACACACTCTGGGTACCCAGGTAGGAAAATGGTGGGCTAGCCAGGAACGTTGCAGCTGGTTGGGGCCCTGTGATGGAAGAAAGCAACATGCAGGACACACACTACTTGTAATCCGGAGCTGGAGGGCTCAGTTCATGAAAGAAAAAGCAACAAGACAATCAGATGACAACACTTTAGATTAAGCTGTTGTTGCAGGAAGCTACCCTGATGTTTACTCACAATACCCAATACTGGACACAGGCAGGATGAAATCGAGACTGCAGGTTGTTGAGCTGGAGTGCCTGGAGAAGTGGGGCCCACACGGATCACCGAGGCATCGTTCCTGTTCAAGTGTTGAGCAGGGGGCTGATCCCCAGGCAGGACTCTCATCAGTGGCTTTCTCTGTGCAGCAGGTAGTCAGGCTGGGCCAGTGTGGCAAGGCCCAGGCCCAATGGAGATGATTTTGGATTCAGTCTGTGGGCTGGATGTAGCTTCCAGCAAGCAGAATACAGTTCAAACCACAGTGAGGAACCAAATTGTGACCCACTAGCAGCACACAGCACATTTACATGTAAGGAAATTCTAATGCAGCTTCCAGCAAGCAGAACACAATTCAAACCACAGTGGGGAACTAAATCACGACCCACTATAAGCACACAACACATTCACATGAAAGGAAATTCCAATGTACCAGGCAAAAAGCTCTCCGATCACAATTATAGAGTCTCTGCACACTCCGGGAGTTCAGAGGTGGCTGGAAGTCCAGACAGGCTGACTGCATTCAGCAACTCTTTGGTCTTCTTCAGGTAGGAGCCTGGTCACAATTCAGTGGCTTACTTCGCTCTCCAACTTCGGATTCAGTCCGAAAAAGGCACAAGTTCCTTTTCAGAGACAGCAGGTAGGCATGCAGGTCAAAAGTCAGGCCTTTCAACAGTTCTCCCACGCGAATCTAAGCCGGGGCTGCTGCTTGAATCATTCAAGCTGTTATCTCTTCACTTCCCAACTCAGAAATGAAACTAGCTGCAAGTAGCTTGGGAATTTCCCCAAGATCCAAAAGGTTTGGTTGGCTGATCTGTCTGTCAGTCACAACAAGGGTTCCCCCTCCAGATTATTTTAGGCACCAAAATGCAAAAACAACAATTCCTACAAGTTCTGACCCCACCAAGCCCCTGTAGGCAGGCTCCATTTTAGAGTCCCAAATGCACTGATTGGCCCATTTCAGGAGTCCTGGGCCAAGATGATGGAAACAAAAAGAACTGCCATGCTGCAAAGAAGGCAGGTTAGAACAAACTGCAATGTTATTACTACTCTAACAAATGATCAGCAAACAAGCACATCTTCTAACAGAGCTCCCTTTTGGATTAATTATGACTGCAATCCAGGCAGCTCTTAAAGAGACAGTACACAGAGGCTATATAGGCACTCTCTGGTGATCATATTTAAACTGCAAAAACACAGGACACCAGCCTGGCAGTGAGCATTTAGACAAGCTCAAGGAAAACTTTTCTGGAACCCCCATTTGTAGGGGGGTTACACATGCCTTGGCAGAACAGCACTGGTGACGACCCCTATCTGGATCAGGACCACCAGCCTATCCATACCTCTAGCCCACTAGGGAAAAGCTATCTACCCCTACACTACTCAAGGAGTAGGCTATACCGAAATGCAATTCACATGTTACACTGCATACTGCTTTAGAAACATACATATGACATTTGCTATGCCTTTCCCAAACCCCAGTACTACACTTTTCAAACCTGAAAAACAAAATGTCTAACATTACCCAGTTAAAACATTTTAAAACACCCATAGGACACCACTGAGCCACAACATCCTCTTCTGTTTTTTTTTTCTTTTCTTCTCTTCCCAGGTAGACCTGTAAAAGAAAACAACCTGCAAAAAGAAAGAACCTGCAAGACAAGCTCTGGCAGATCCAGTACGACTGTGAATGCATTAACTAGATAAGGGTGTTTCATGGGCTTAAACATAAACATTTATTTATTTAAAAAAATATCAGATTTACAAACCTATCAGTCAGAGACTCATTTACAAAGGCACCTCGTCGAAACTAATACAAAGACAGCACAGTTAACAAGTCAAAAAACAATGGTTCAGAGAACAAACAGTTATAACAATCATTCATTGGAGATACATGGGTAGCAGTAGATAAACAGATTACATAGATTAGGCACACAGGCACCAAATCAAGAAGACCAAAGCAGTTCAAACAATATATAATAGCTAAAGCAAATAGACATCATGAGTCAAAGAGAAGCCCAGAGTGTTCACATGAAGGCTGTTGCATATACACTAACTGAATCAAAGTACAGTACATTGAAAAAGGGGCAAATTTAAGCAATAAGGCATGACAGGGTGCATGTTATCATGCAATAATGTCACTCCTGGGGCAGATTGAAGCATGAGGCGAAGCCGAGTGCTTTCACCACCCCAGGAGTGACATTATTACAAGATAACACACACCCTGAAGTACCTTATTGCAATTATACAATGGCTTGTTGCTATATACAGAATAAAAAATACATTTTAAAGGATGTTTTTGTTAGTGTGGAAAATTATTTCTTAAGAGAAAATGCAAGGAATGATCCAAATCCAAAGCTACGGTGATGTTATTGTGTACTAACATCACTGTTCCAATGGGTCAGAAGTCAATCAGCTTCTTACATTTTTCCTTGCCATTGTATAATTAAACAATAATGCATGACATGGTGTGGTATATCATGAGATATCGTCATGTCTCGGGTGGCTGATCACGAGGCCGCAGGCCGAGTGCATCCAACAGCCTGAGAAGTGATGATATCTCATGATATACCACACTCTGGAGTGCATTATTGCTATTATGAACTGGATTACAAAATTTGTGTAAATAATAAACTGGCAAAAAAATAAAATATATAAAAAAAAGTTTTCTAAGGAGTAGCGTAGGAGTACTGTTTAACAAAATAGTTCTAGTAAGGCTGTGGTCAGCAGGTGGTGCTATTGTAGGAGCTGGTAGTAGGTAGTGTAGGGATGTCTTCCTAGGTGTTCTGCTGCTTCCCTCTCCTACATGCAGCCTAAAAGAAAAACAAAATAGTATGCTTCTGGGGGTCTGCTTGTTAGTTTATGCTGTGTTCTCTGTTTTTGGTTTTTAAAGTGCTACTGAACTGTACCGCGATTGTTTTATTGGGAGATTACCCACTGACACGGACCGCGGCTGCTCAAGGTGACTGAAGCTTTTTTTCTCCTGATGTCTGTGTTAGTCAGATTTAATCCAAGAGAGACGGTAAGCCATCATGGTTTATATTTGTGATCTTGAAGATTCTCGAGGAACGGGTTGCATATTTCTGTTAACTGCTGTTTGGTGCAAGGCAGCATGTTGTGGTGGGGAAATGCATTTTTATGGAGTGAAACACCAATGTCAGGAGTGCTGCAGTAGTTGGTGCTCTGAAAGGAAGCAGGGTGAAAGATGTTTTTTCTCTTTAGAGAGTGGGCGACATGTAAGGGGGGACAGTTGTGAGGATTTCAGTTTCTTTTTTAATAGCAGCCGATTGGAGGTTTGACTCGCTTCGGGACATGGACAGCATTATGCTGGGAGTGAGGAGACTGGTGGCCTGAGGTTTTCTGAAGCTGGGATGATGTAGCCCGATATCATCACGGCTTCAAAAACCTCTCGGCCAATCAGCTTCCTCCATTTACGATCCAACGTTCATCATTAAAAATTATGCCACCATCTGTATTAAAGTTAACTATATGTTTTGCATTTTATTATATGCACTGTTATAGCAATCAGCTCAACAGAACCAGCCCATCATATACATGAAGGTACTGTACCCTAACTGAAAACATTGCTGAGACAACTGTATGTTGTGACAAGGTGGAAGATAAATACAATGTTGAGACAAATTTTTGAAGACATTTGATGTGTTTGTTATTTTTAGAGACTGATATACAGTTCACTCACAAAATTCATGTAATATAAAAGCGCATCTGCCCAAATGCCAATGTAAATTCGACACATTTCATTACAAGCTGTTCTCTTGAAGGAAGATATTACTATATAAGGCCTAAAAATGGTCATCAGGTAAATGTAAACTGGGTAGGTGTGTTATTGAGGGTATTGCATAGTTTATCTTTTATTGTTGCTCCACCGGATCAGCAATATTCGCAGAAGCTGTGCCCAGTCCAGATTTTGCAGCTCTGGCCTGGGTCTGGTGATGTGGGTTTTACACATACTCCACTGCATGTGGCTTAGTGATATACTGTACAGATGGATACAAAGTCTAATCCATTGAAAGCTGAAGTTTCAGAAAACCATTATGCTAAAAATATCAAGACTCACTACCTCCCTCACCCCCCAGTCACAATTAATCCTCTACCAAAGTCATGCTTAAATACTGGTGCCTCTAAATCCATGCCACTAAGCTTTTAATGCCAACATGCTTTTTTTTTCTGCTGCTGTGAGTTCCTCCATCTGTGAAGTCTCATTCTGCATGTGGCAGCGCCCCCACAAACCAGATAATTTATTTAAAAACATTTTGTTGAGAAATTTTTGTTTTAGTATATCCATGGTCAGGAAAAATGAACTTGTAAAATAAACCAAAATCCCCATTTATCAGTTCATTGAATCACAATACAGCATGTTATGAATTTTTCAGATTTTTATGCGTAACATACAGTAAGTCAAACAGAAATTAGACACACACAGATACCTGCCTATTTGCAAGTGAAGCAAGTGTGGTTATTATCATTCAGTTATAAACACCTATACTCACAAACTGCAAGTTAAGATTCAGTAGAATATAAACAGTAGCCCAGAACTGCCTGCCTGAGAATGAAGTTGGTACATTATTTGGAAAAAGATAAGGCTGGTTCTCTTGCTATACAATGTCTTGCAAAGATGGTGGTGTCAAATGGCTTAATGAGGTGCTGTGAGGTGCCTAAGGGAACTTGATATGCAGAACATTCCAGGAACACAGTGGTAAAAACTGGAATAACAGGTTCCAAGGAGTAATTAACTTACCAGGAATGTTAGAAAAAACTACACCATTCATTCACAGGTGTCAATGAATGTATTTGTTAACCATGCTGGTTTATCTTCTTGCTTCCCTCATGGTAAAAATGTGAAACTACATTTGTGCTATTTTAAATGAAAAATGAGTGATAAATAGCTTGTCCAGTTGAATGGCAGCTCTGATAGTTGTTCCAGTCTTTCTTTTCACTGATATAAACTGAGCCAGGAAAAAAAGTAAATAGAAAAAAAAAGAAAAACAGCATTTTGTTTCTACAAGTAGTTGCTAATTGCAGCTGGTATTTTTAACATGTGCAAGTCAACTCCACTTCTCAAACTTAAAAAGAAAAATACACTTCATCATGGACTGTGTTTACCTAGTACTGTGCCCATTTTAGTATATAAATGTTTAAGAAATACCTGAAAGCTGTCTATTTTCCTTGGAAGCTGAATCCTTAAGCTGTAGTTTCAGACACTTAGGGCCAGATATTCAAAACTTTGCGCTGGGCAAAAACCATTTGCACAGGTTTAGTGCGGGATTAGCGCGGGTCTGCCATATTCAAAAGGCCAAATAACGTGGGCAAACTGCATTAGCACCGGGCAAAAGTATAATGTATGCAAGGGCAAACTGACATGAATACAGGCGCAGTACTATATTCAGCAACTAGCGCCCAGCCGCTAAGTGGTTTCTGCCGACTTAAGCGACACCCGCAGTGCACATTACCGCCAGGAAAAGCTGGTCTTAATCCTGGGCAATCAGCTTTGGCGACATTATGGTTCTTTGGCGCTGTGTTTCATGCCGGTTTAGCTGGTTTTTGCGGACCCTAACAAATAAATATGACACATAGATAAAGCCAAACATAGAGGAAGCATGCTGCTAACTGATGGCATCACAATGATGCCATCATCTGTCACCAGTCCCAGCCATGCCAGGCAGTAAGTGGTGACCCTGCCACCAGTGAACAGCACGGCAGTGTGGCCATACAGCACACACCTGTGGACCACAGTTCCGTGGACACCAACAGATGCCAGCACACCATGCAGCACTGTGGGCATGGAGGATGTTGAGGGGAGCATATGGGTGGCGAGGCTGTGCTACAGATCAGGTGTGGCCACAAGGCTGGGACACATCATGCAGTGTACATGGGTCAGTATTGGGAATACCCCAACACCAGTGTGCCTTTTGGATAATATATGCCCCCCCCAGCCACATACCTCACAGCTGTACAACTGCCATAGCACACAAAGCCAGGAATGTACATGTCACTGTGAGCATCCATGCCACAGGTGCAGCATCTGTGGGTCACACAACAGCGTAACAGTAATGTCCAGTGTCAGAAAACATCCAGAGGTTGGGCCGCTCACTGTGTATAGTGCAGTCATCATCACTGCCCTACACACCATAGGCATTGCTGTGTCCACGCACTACTGGCCCCCCTTGCTACTGTAGTTTCTGCTGTGCACTGTAGCATGCCCTACAATGTGACAGTTGCATGTAGCACCACCACCACCTGTGCCTATGGTGTGCTGTCCCCTGGGGTATAATATGCTATGCTGTACTGTTTACATGTAGCCTGCAGCTATCATCATGCACTGCCAGACTGACCTACAGGTGGAGCTGCGGTTGGACCTGGTCAGCCCTGTACTTCAGACTGACACCTACAGGTGGCTCTGTGGGACTCTGCAATGTAACAGCTGGGCAAACTGCATGCAAATCAGGGTATAATGAGATACTAATCCGGTTGTTTGCCCATAGACTACGTAAGTAGGCTCATTTGCATAATACTTTTGAATATGGCACATTTTAGCCCCAGGCAAACGTGTTTGCTCGGGCTAACTGCTTAGCTCCACGCTAATGCCGCACTAATGTGTTAGCACGGTGCTAACAGTACGGGGAATATTATACAGTTTTGATCACTGTTCTTTCACATCTGCTGCTTCCTGCAGCTGTACTGAGTCCATGCATTTGCTGGCACACACATTGGCCACGTAGTTCGTCTGTACCTGCCCTCATGTTGCTGTGTACTGTGTTGTTGTTGTGGGTTGCACTTCCTGGTTGCTTTATTCAGTGCTGTCTTATTCCAGGGCTATTTTTGCCCTGCACTCCCAACCCAGTTTGCATGGCCTCATTACCATGCCATATTCGGAAGCTGTTTGCCCTGGGCTATTCCTTTTGAATATAGCGTGCTCTGTGCTCTGGGCTAAGTTTGCCCGCTGGGCAGTGCTAATTTTGCCCCGGGGCAAAGTTTTGAATATCTGGCCCGTAGTCTTTCCTTTTGAGATACCAGGTGCCTCTGATAATCATTTGTTCCAAGGGTTTTTAAGTCAGTTTGAAGGCATTAAGTATTTTCTGTTCTCCTAGTCCTTAACAAAATGCAGAGACTCCACAGACTTATTGTGTTCCTAGGTCCAGATCCCAAATTACTGAGTCTTCTTTCAACATGATACATCCACCTCATGCCCCTCCCACATGAATAAATAGAAAAAAAGGTGGGCTGGATCTTTAGGAGCTTCTTGGGTGGAGGTGAGTTGGATCTTACTTACCCCAGAAAAACAATGCTGCCTCCCACTACTCAGGTTCCAGTTCTTGTACCACCCATTTAAGAAAGAACATAGTACCCTGCATCCATTGACTAACATGAAAGAGTATTTATTTGAGGGTTGAAAACATTTCTTGGAGGAGGGTAAGTTGGAAGAGACTATTTACACCTTCAGTCAGTTCCATGGACAGAAAACATGATATCACTCCTTTTGTACATGCAATAATCCTGTAGGCTCCGCCCACAGTTGTAAAAAAACAGTAAACAAATCTCCCACCAGCATGATGCAATCCAATCCCAAAAACATTTTAAAAATTTTCTACAAATGATAGTAAAAAAGTACCCAAATGAATACATATAAAAAAAATGTTTTGGGGGGGTTGGGAGGTTACCTTAAAAAGTCTTTCTAAGTAGGAAGTGTCCAGAGTGCACAAGGCACTCACATTCAAGAAAAGCACTGTAGGATAAAGCCAATCCAGAACTGCTCTTGTAACAGGCATGAGACCTACTGGAAACTTTAGTCCAGATTCAAATGTCCAATGGACCAAATGAATAGGGGGTTCCACGTCAATTGTGCGCAAAATATTTCAACGCGAGCATTAACATCGCATCCCTTTTACATCGCGGTCATTTACATCGCAATGTAGTGAGCTCTCCCTTTTACATCACGGTTATTAACGTCTCAATGCAGTTAGCTAATGGTTTCCAATGTGTCAGCCAATGATTGTTAGAAGTGTAGCCTGATTTACAGCTTAAATATATCACTGTCATGGCTTCTGCCATCCCAGTTTAGAGATGCCACTTGAATTTGTGCTGAGTAGCAGAGGACAGCCTCTTCTGACCCAGGACGGTTACATATACCAAAAGGAGAGAATGTATGGGGAGAAAGACTACTGGAAATGTCAGCAGTATGACACCTTTAAGTGTCCTGCTAGGATTCACACAGCAAATGATGTCATACTGAAATACCTTAAGGAACACAATCATGTTCCTAACCCAGCTGATGCTGAGGTGAGAAAATTGGTGAATGATTTAAAGTACCGTGCCTGCAGCTCACAGGAAACCACACAGCAGATAGTAGCCACTGCCATTTCAGGAATAAGTCAATCTGCCTGTGCTAAACTTCCATCCATACCAAGTTTAAAAAGAAGTGCACAAAGGGCACCACAAACAGTAGCTGTGGCTCCTAGCCAGCCAGTTTCACTTACTGAACTTAAAATTCCATCAGAATATTGTGAAACTGACAGTGGGGAAAAATTAATGTTGTATGATTCAGGCTGTGATGACACAGAAAGATTCATTATATTTTCGACTAAGCAGAATCTTAATTATATGACCAAATCAATGCACTGGTATGCCGACAGTACATTCAAGGCTACACCACCGTTGTTTTCACAGTTGTACACCATACATGGTGTGCAACATTCATCAGTTATACCCTTGGTTTTTATTCTGATTGCAAACAAAACACATGTAAGTTATGTACACGTCCTATCTGAATTAAAAAATTTATGCCCTGGACTTAATCCACAGACTATCATGCTGGACTTTGAACTAGCAGCCTCTAAAGCATTTCAAACTGTGTTCCCCGCCGCAATAACAAGGGGCTGCTTTTTCCACCTGTGTCAGTCAGTGTGGCGCAAGGTACAGGAAAATCATGACATTGTAAAGAACTACACAGTAGACTCTGATTTTGCACTTAACATACGAATGCTGCCAGCATTAGCATATATTCCACCAGATGATGCAATCAATGTGTTTGAAATGCTGAGAGAGACTGAATTCTACAGAACTCATGATGACCAACTGGCTCCTGTCGTTGACTGCTTTGAAGATACCTGGATAGGAAGGCCAGTTGGTCATTGCGGTTGTCGTAGACCACATTTTGACATTAAGTTTTGGAACTGCTACATGGCTGTTAAGGAAGGTCTGCAGCGCACTAATAACTCTGTAGAGGGTTGGCATAGAGGCTTCAATAGTCTTCTCGGAGCTAGCCACCCCACCATTTGGAAATTGATAATAGCCATAAAATGCGAACAGAGAATGAATAAAGTAAAAATGGAACAGTACCTGTCAGGCATAGCCCCCCCTGCTCCACGAAAGAAATACAGGGATACAGGAAAGCGTATCGCGTTGGTTGTGGATTCCTATGGAACAACCAATTGTGTAGACTACCTAAGGGGGGTTGCTCATAACTTCCAGTTACAGGTTTAGACAGACTGAAGGACTAAAAAGGACTACAAAGCTTGAAGCAGCATAACTTTTAATCGCTTTGAATTGTGGAATCTTCTTTTAATAAAATAAATAAAAGTTACATATTAAATTAACCTGGGTCTACGATGAACTCTCCTATGGATGCTGTACTGATGTATGACATCATCAGGAAGCGACAGTAAGTGGAACAAGAGCAAAATCTGTACAATTGGTATGTAAAGTTCATTCATTTAATTCTAATTAAGCCTAAGACTGCTTTTCTCTCTATATTGAAATTTGTGCTGATTAGCTCTCCTGCTTGTTCTTATTTGGGTTCAGCATCTCTCCTGCTTGTTCTTATTTGAGTTCGACATCTCTCCTGCTTGTTCTTATTTGGGTTCAGCAGCTCTCCTACTTGTTCTTATTTGGGTTCGGCATCTCTCCTGCTTGTTCTTATTTGGGTTTGGCAGCTCTCCTGCTTGCCTTTATTTGGGTTCGGTGTTAAGATAAAATGTTTACAGGTTTGATTCGATGAAATTTCTCTACGATGAAATTATTACTGCGATGTGTTAGGATTAGCTGAAAAGGATGCGCTGAGTTGTTTGCGATGTAATGTTTGCAGCGAATTGACGTGCTACTGAACAGGGACATCTCTACTTTAGTAGACAGTCATTGAAACATAAAAAGTAAAAGAAAACTTGGCCATACCATTTCCTAAGTGCAGGTTGACTGTTTTGCATCACCTCTCTGGATTGGGTGTGGACCTCTTCTTTCCTTCAGCTGAAGATGTCTTTGGAACAAGCTGTTTCACAACACATCTGGACCTGATTACTGCTGAACAAGGAAGAAAACTATAGTCATGACATCCCTTGTTGCTCCCAGGGGGGATGCTGTACTCCAGCCTCCAAATCTTCTTTCTTTGGCCAATTTCCTACTGATGGCGTGGCCCTCCTATCACAGATTTTGCTCATAGCTGGCTATTTCAGGTACTTTTAAGGATAGTACCACCTGGCATAAGGACCATATATGATTGTTCCATCTGAGCTAATCATTTTCACTGAGTGCATTGTCTCTTTCCCCTCATGATCAGTCACTATTACTGATTTCAGGTGTAGGGTATGGCTCACCTTCCCAAAAATTATCTTGTCTTGGCAAACATTTTCTATTCCAGCTGGACCAAGGCCTTTCATGTGGTACAATAGCTTATTTGTAGAAGCTCTGGCTTCCTCCAGCAACAATTCCTCATGCTTGTCCTCAATGTGCTCCCACATCCATCTAGGCAGAAATGGATATTTTACACCAAATCCTTTCTCAGCTCTCCTCCTGACTACTCTCTCTTCTTTGCTGCTCTTTGGCATAGGTAGGCCCTCAGCCTGACGTGGGTGTTGCCAGGTCTGATGTAGCCATGCCTCTCTGTCCCACACAGGAAATGGGCAGTTCCTGCCTGTGTCGTTTCTGTGCCTCTTGCATACTTCTACTGAGGGCTTTGAAACTTTTGTTGGTGTGGCATCTGGTAAACCAGTCTCTTCACCAGATGCCTCCATCTCCTCCAAAGCCTCCATGTGTTCTACCTAGGAACCAGTTACTGGTTCGATCCCTGAAAACATCCGCTCCTCACTACTGCTGGAGGCATGGACCTCCCAGATGATGATGTCTTCCAGCTCCTCATCATCACCAAGCATACTTGGACTTGGACCACTTACTCACATGTCCACAGGTTCAAATTCTGCCACTGCCGAATCCCTCTCAGCCTCTTCCTTGGCCAAAGGGGCTACATGCTGCGTGCACGTCTCACATGTTGCATTCAGCCATATTTACAAAGAATCCCCTCAATAAATCCTCTGCTTCCTCCTGTTTTTCTTTGCCATCAATCTGTCTTCCACAGTCATGCTTTTCACTGAGGGTCCATATGGGAGCCAACCGGATACAGCAGACTAGCTCTCTGGGTGGACCAATAGCCATATGCATCCCAAATGTTATTCTGCAGTCCTGGCAGCAGAGGACAGCTATTATAACCCATCCTACTCTAAGCATACTGCACACACAGTCGCTGGATAGCCAGGGAGCTCTATGTCAGGTGATGCTCTCACACAACCATATTCCTCCTCAAACTTCTTCAACTCCTTTTCCTTTTCTGCTACCCAAATCCTGTTACACAGTGGATACTGTTGCCTTCTACTTACCATGCTTGCTTTCTGAAAAAGACATTTCCAGAAAAATGCGATTACCATTGCACAATATCAGTTTTTTTCTATTTGCAACCCAATGATTTTACTTGATCTAGTGATCAACCCTTCAAAAGGCTCCTCCCCGGATGGTCTTGACCCTAAACTACTATCCCTCTCAGCCCCAGCAATCACCTACCCACTCCCTATTATCATAAACCTCTCTTTCTCAACTGCCTCAGTACTTTCCACATGGAAACATGCAGTGGTAATTCCCTTCCCCAAAGCCGAAGACCCCGCCTCCCCTGGAAACTACTGTCCCATCTATCTTCTCCCTACCCTTGCCAAATTTCAGGAACACCTAGCCCTCTCCCAGCTCACTGCTTACCTTAATGACTCCTCTTTCTTCGCCTCTTATCAGTCTGGCTTTAGGAAATATCACTCCACCACCATCTCCCTTCTTCGTCTCATTGTTTCTAACCTCACAGGAATGGACAATGGCCAAATCACCTCAGCCATTTTTGTTTATCTGGCTAAAACCTTCAATACAGTCTCCCACTCCCTTCTCCTTGACACCCTATCAACAGCTGGTCTACCCTCCTTAGCCACAGACTGGTTCAAGGCATACCTCACTGGCAGAACCCAATCAGGCAAGATCTCTGACACAGTTTCCTCACCCCTCCCGATAAGAACTGGCGTCCCCCAGGGATCAGTGTTAGGCCCCATACTATTCTCTATTTTTATAATAATCTCCCATCCACCTGCTCTCTATTCTCCTCCATTCACATGTACGCTGATGATACAGTCTTATATGCATCTGGCTCCTGCCCCACCGAGGTTGCATCCAACTTGCTGCATGACTTCGAAGAAGTTCAGCTTTGGTTTGAAAATCACCAACTATCTCTCAATGCCACAAAAACAGTCTCCATGATCTTCAGCACCAGGAAGAGACTTACCAGGTTTCCCTCTCTACCCTCCTTCCACACCCTTGATGGGACTTTACTCGAGGACACATCCTCCTTCAGGTATTTAGGTGTCTGTCTGGGCCAACACCTGAACTTCTCTGATCATATCAATGCCATTCAGAAAAAGTTGTATCCCAAGCTTGGTGCCTTATTCAGGAACAGTGCCTGCATACCACCCATGGCTAGGCATGAGATTGTCCAGAAGATGATCTTACCTATCTTTGACTACTGTTACATAGTGTACAGTGCTGCCCGTAAGTCCTCCCTGGTCAGACTAGATACCCTGTTCAACTCCTTTTGGCATTTTTCCCTTGATGCCCCCTCCACATTCTCTATTGTGATCTCTACCATGCCCTATCCTTCCCTTCTCTTCCCTGACAAACCAACATCTCTCTCACTGTGCAAAATTCACCTCCAAGCACTAGGCTGGGTGAATTTCCCTCCTATCTCTCCTCTACCATTACAACCACCACCTCCTTCCCATTCCCTAAGATCTACTGACTCACGAATCCTGGTGGTCCCATGCAACACCACCCTTATTGGCCAATTGGGTTATTCTTATCACCTTCCAAAAATCTGGAATTCACTTCCCTCTCAAATTCACCATTCATCCTCTTGCTACTCCATTAACTGCCCTCAAGAACTTCCTTGCACCTTCCTGTGCCTGCCATAACCCACCCTAGCCCCATGCCATCTTCCCATAGCCCATATTACTATATGCCTACTCCACACCACTTCTATTTCCCTCTGATCATGCTGCTCCTTGTCCTCTACTCTCACTCCTCCTAAAGTGTTCCTCCCCCTTCTTTCTCTACCCTTAATCTAACTCTCTCCTGTGAGCTCGATCACTGCCTTGTGAAGGCAGGCTCCATAGTGCACTTATCCCCTTCCCCTATTTCTCTTTTTTCTCACCCCCTTAGTCACTGCTAGATCACTGCCTTGTGCAGGCAGGGTCACCCAGCACACTGGTGGGGTACTACCCCTGTACAATATTTGACCTCTGCTTGGGCTCATATGCCTACTCCCCACCACCCTTATTTCCCTCTGATTGTGCTCCTCATTGTCTCCTACTTTCCCTCCTCCTAAAATCTTCCTCCCCCTTCTTTCTCTACCCTTAATCTATATCCCTCCTGTGAGCTCGATCACTGCCTTGTGCAGATAGGATCCATAGCACATTGTGGGCAATGACCTTACCCCCTTTCACCTAGTTCTCCTTTTACTGCATCCCTTCAGTCACTGCTAGATCACTGCCTTCTGCAGGCATGGTCAACCAGCACACTGGTGGTGTACTACCACCCCCTCTATAGTTGACCTATGCTGCCACCTCCCACAACATCCCTCCCCAACATCCCCCTCTCTTGCATCACTATAAATAAAAAACTCTCATCACCTATAACTGGTGTCTTACCAGTAGGGCTGTCCACTGCTCTGCCCAGATAGGGATAACAGGACAAAGTTGAATTTCAACTCCCCCTTCCCTCCTTGGATACCCTCCACCTACAATACCTCTCTCTATTTCACCCTGCCACATTCTACCTTTCCTCTACTCCTACCCCCTTCCAGTTAATGTAGCCTACCGCTGGCCTACCCATACACTCAATTAAGCTCTTATAATCTACTCCTATTCCCCCTCTTACATGCTCTTTAGTCCACCCTGTCATCTCTGTTTGCCTCAAAAATCATGTTCTGTCTGCATCTCTCTCTAAATTTCCTTTCCTTCTTCCATTCTACCATCTGCAATTTTTCATTCCCTCCTTGCATTCTTCCTCTCATCTCAGATGCACAGTTGTGCCCCTAGGCAAGTGTATGTACTGGGGGACTCTATCATTAAATATCTAGATAGAGCCATTTGTGATCCAGATAAAACAAATCGTACGTGCTCTAGTTTTAGTGGTGCCAGGATCTCAAATATCACTAATATGGTGTGCAATATTCTAAATCATTATGGTCAACATCCTCTGGTAGTGCTCCATGTTGGCACTAATGAGTTTGCACACTCAGTATTATCGGATATTAAGAAATATATTGTGGCACTTTCTAACATCTTGGTTGAGATGGGATGTGAGATTGCTTTCTCTGAAATTGTACCTGTTCCTACAGCTTCTAATGCATTTAATAGCAGAATACATAAATTCAACAACTGGCTTCATCTTAGATGTCTCAAACAAGATCAAGTCTGTCTTACTCATTGGGATGAATTTTTCGATAGACCTGAACTGTATTGCAGGGATCGCCTCCATATAAGTCCTAGGAGAAATCATTTATTGGCAGAACATATGCTTAAATACATAAATTAAAATTTAAACTGCTTGAGCTGGGGGTGAGCATAACTCCTCCCCATAGGCATTTATATAAAAAAAATATGTTACCAAACATTTGCATCATCTAAAATATTTCTATTTTAATGCCAGTAGCCAAAATAATAAATTAGATGAATTGCGGGCCTTACTTTCTGTTGATAAGATTGATGTGATTATGGTCACCGAAACATAGGGTGATGACAACACTAGCTGGGACTTTTCTCTTACTGGGTATAGTCTTTATAAATATAATAGACAAAATAGAAAAGGTAGTGGGGTTGCAATGTTTCTAAATGAATCACTTAAATCGGTCAATATTTCTGACAAGATTAAGTCTCCTGGTAGTGTCTCTGAGTCATTATGGATTAAACTAATCTTAAATAAACATAGTCAACTTATTTTGGGAGTGTGTTATCAACCCCCGGGTGCATCCCTGGACTATTTTGATGGTTTATTATCAGAAATAGAAATCGCCTCCACTATGGGGGATATTATTCTACCAGGGGACTTTAATTTAGGTGAAATTGATTGGACCACACAAACCACAACCACTTGTGCAGGAAGAAAATTAATAAATATTTGTCAGCAGTGCAACCTCACCCAGGGTGTAAATCAGCCTACCAGAGGCACGAATATTTTAAATCTAGTGCTTCATAGTGAGAGCTTGGCACCTAAGAATCTTATTGTGACCACAACGATTGGGAATAGTGACCACTGTTCCATTAGGTTCCTGTTAGAACATGTGATTGTTCCATTGGAAAACAATTCTATAGTGTATCTGTATGATAAAGCTGATATTCCCAGTATGAGAACCAGTTTGGATAACACTGATTGGGCTTCTATTTTAAATACAGTTGGCATTATTGATTATTTTTATTTATTTCAAAATAAAATTTCTGACCTTAGAAACTTGTATATTCCATCTAAACCAAAAATGACTTCAAAACAACATGTACCAAAATGGATGAATAACTCTATAAAAGCTTTACTAAAGAAGAAAAATAAAAAAACATGCTGCGTATTTGAAATCATGGAGTAGTACTGATTGGTGTTCATATCTCAATATTCAGAAGGAATGCAAGAAATGCATTAGGAAAGCTAAAAAACATGGGAACTAAAGTTGGCTATTAATGCAAGGAAGGATAACAGCAAATCATTCTTTGCTTATATTAACTCTTTAAAAAATCCTACTTGTCAAGTAGGGCCCTTCCAGCTAAATAATTTACAAATTTATGATCCCTTGGAAATGGCAAATATATTTAATGTCAATTTTTGTAAAATATTTTCAGATAATAAGACTGTTATTAATTATGCATATTCTAGGGTGGGAAATATTACTATCTCTGTATCCGATGTGCATGCTAAATTAACCTATCTTAATGGGAAACTTAGCTTCTCACCAGATGGTATACCAGGCCATCTTTTGCATCTATTGGCAGATAGTCTGACATTTCCTCTTAAATTGCTCTTAATATTGTTTTAACTATAACTTTGTGCCTCAATTATGAAAAACAGCTTACGTAATCCCGATTTATAAACAGGGACCTAAAAGTTGCTGGGAAAACTATAGACCTATCAGTTTAACTGCTCCTCTGTGCAAAATTTTGGATAGCCTAATCAAAGATATTATTACCTCTACATTAGTTACACTTGACGAGGAACAATATGGTTTTAAAAAGGGCACAGTTGCTTAACCAGTTTATTGTGTTTTTATGAGGATATCAGTTTGCAGCTTAATAATAAATTTCCATATGATGTCATATATATTGACTTTAGTATGGTCTTGAAGCTTCTTCCTCATTGGGCATTATTGCAGAAGTTAGCCTCCATCAATATGGCTCCAGTTATTGTCAGATGGATATTTAGTTGGCGGATTGGCAGAACTCAACAGGTCCTGATTGATGGACAATTGTCTAAAATGGGTTATATCACTAGTGGTGTACCACAGGGCTCAAGTTTTGGGCCCTACCCTATTTCAATTGTTTATATTTGATATCACGGCTAGTTGTTTTTCTAGATCCATCAAATATGCTGACGACATCAACACTGGAGGGTTATGTTCAACACCAGAGCAGATTGCAACCATTCAAACTGATCTGAATACCATCTCTAAATGGATCAATCACTGATGAATGAAACTAAATCATACCAAATGTAAGGTTATGCATTTTGTAGTAGCAAATACATTCCATCCATACATTCTGGATAACAAGATGATGAGCAATACTAGTAAAGAGAAAGATTTGGGAGTATTAGTGACAGAAGATTTTCAGTCTGACTTCCAGATCAGTGCCGTGATACTGAAAGCAAATAGGGTCATCTGGTCCATTTTAAGGAATATCAAATCAAGGGACAAAAATGTATTACTGCCACTATACAGAGCCTATGTTGATCCGCATTTGGACTTTTCCTCCCCATTATGGTACCCTTTCCGGAAGTATGACATTTTACATCTTGAGAACGTTCAAAGACATTTCACTAAATGTGTTAAAGGTTGCAACATGTATCATACGACTCTAGATTAATTATATTAAATTTAATGCCTCTTACAACAAGAAGGTTAAGAGGGGATCTTCTTCTTATGTTTGACATTATGCAGGACCCATATTTATTAGCTAATCTTGGCTTTATGTTTAAAGAGGATATCTTTAATCTTAAAGGTCACCAACTTCAATTAAAATGTAGAAATTTAACCTAATGCCTAGAAAATTCTTTTTCACTTTATGTATTATAAAACCTTGGAATACTCTACCTATGGACCTTATTTCTAGTAGTTCTAAACTTATGTTTAAATCTCACTTGGACACGTTAATACTATCAGATTTTATCCTTTGTTATTATTAAATACAAGGAAGCATCTATGGGCCCTATGGCTCTGTAGCTTCTTTTCCACCTTAGTATGAACCTCTCTGTACTCCAATACTGTAAATCTTGAATATCTGTATTACACTAATGGCTACCAATTACTATTGGGGCACCTTACCATCTAGTGCTACATACTGTTGCTAAGCTATTATATGTGTTCCAGTGTTACCAACTGTCACCAATTGTTGCCAATTTGCTATATGTGTTTTCATATCTACTATACTTAACTGTTGTATTGTTAGCCAATGTTATCCACCTGTAATCCCTCCCACTCTCATTGTACTGTATGCAGGTAAGCAAATTATATTCCAGCATTGTAACATTTCTCTGTATTATATCCCATTGTTCCCTACCACTCAGGTTGCCATGGGAGAAAAGCAATTTGTTGCTCAGCGTGCCTTCCTGGTAAAACATTTTAATAAATAAATAAATAAAAACTTGCAAAAAGTCTTTTACTGTCTGCCTGACCAGTGTATCTAAGTGACATGCATTTTACATTTGCTTTGATGTGAAATTGTTTACATTTCCTTTGCTGTACATTTGTTTACATTTGCTTTAGGCCCCCGGTCCAGCATGGCTGCTGCAATTTTTCGCTCATCACTCTCTGAATTCTACCCTGCTCACTTGCTCATTGTTTTACTAGTTCATTCACTTGCTCACTTCTTTTTTACTGCCCAGAGACTTTCTTTTTTTTCTTTGCACCAAAGTTTTGTTTGAGTACTTACAGGAGTAGCTGATTCCGACTTGTTGCTGTGGCCTACCACCTAGTCTATGACACTTGCGATGCATGTCATGAATGGTCCTTATACACCGATCAACAGGAACTCCTGCAGTGGCTAACAGAATGGTCACATTAATAGGAGAAACCGGACATTACTTCTTTAGCACTTTTTAGTACAAAGTAATCCACAGTCCACCAATGCTTTGCTTGCTACAGGCCTAATGACTCACATGCTCCTCACACTCCCCTTCAAACAAATGAGCATTCCACAGAGCTCCTGCCAGGGGGCAGGACTTACACACCAAGGTCAATCACTCAACACCATACAAATTAGCTAGGTCTCTTTCTCTCTCTCTCTCTCTCTCTCTCTCTGTGTCTTTCTCAGCAATCCACAAGCTGGGGGAGGACCAAAATTCAAACTGTAAACTGAACTTTTTTTCTTGGCTGATTTTTCACAGTCCCAAGAGTGCTTTCACGGCAATTCAGTCACATACAAGCACAGTTCTTTCAGTGACTCCATCACTTTACTCCACAAGCACTTGGATATTTATAATCCACAGTAAACAAATGTTCTCTTGCCCCAAATCACATTGAAGCTTGCAATTCTGTCCATTTAACAGTTTTTAAGCACTTTTCAATCAGGGTTCACAGTTCCAACCAAGCAGTCTTTGGCATCTAAGTTTTCCACAAAGCAGCACATTTTCAGGTGACATTTTCCTTGGCATAAACTCCAATGTTTCCTCACAGTGATCCCTTGGCATGGTGCACTGCCACCAGGCAGAAAGACCACAGATGCACCCTCTTCATACAACCTTTTTTGTCTCTCCCCAAATGCTAGGATGAGCTCCCAACTTTTGTAACCCACCCCCCCAACTTTTGTAAGGCTTACCTCCTTACCTGGCATGCAGCACACCACAAGTTGGCAGAAAATAAGTATCACCCCAGCATTAGGATAAATGCTTTGCTAGGTCATCTCAGAGATCAGGGGTAGAGCACAAAAAGTAACATTTCTATTTAACCTAGGTCCGGGAGAGAGGTAGGTGGCAGGGGATGATGTGTCTTTTGCCTGTGGGGCACCAAGAATGTTTCACAAGTCACTCAAACGTGCATTGTCAGCAACCATAAACTCTGGGATTGTATTGCATTGCTTTGTTTCTGACAAGATGGGCAAATGAAGGGTGGTCCCCAAGGCTTTATTGTTCTGAACAGATGACAACATCTTTTGCAGGCAGAAACACTTTATGCTCTGGCAGCACTGTAGATCCAACATGAACACTTTTTCCAAATGACTTATCTATCCCTGTGCTGAGGGATCTCTGGATCTGTAACCAGTGCATACATTGTGGGGGTTGCCATGCACTTAAACTTGAACACGCCTGATGAGATGATGTGTTAACACCTGCAGAAAAACTGTTCCTATCTTGTAACCAGTTAGATCCACACTGAACCATGAATGAGGAAATTATTTTTCACAGAGAGAGTGATGGACGCATGGAACCATCTTCCTGGAGAGGCTGTGGGGTCTAAAGCAGTGGGGGAATTCAAACACTCATGGGACAGACATAAGGCAATTATAGTGGGGGGGTTGCAGGAAGTAGGCTATTGGTTAACTAGAATCTGCAGCTTATCCAATAGGTAGGGAAATGGGTAGACTGGGTGGGCCAAGTGGTCCTTATCTGCCATCAAAGTCTATGTTTCTATGTTTCTATGATGGGCTGCTCACTTTGGCCAAAGTCAGATTCTCTGCCATTACCTTAGGAATCAATTGGATTCTCCAACCCCACTGAGCTGCTAGAGACATCCATACATTCAGAACATGAACAAAACATTTTTGTGATGAAAACAGGTTCTGAGTACCTGTAATCTAGACAGCTGGGGACACATAGAAAGGTACAAGACAACCCACAGTCTATCTTCAAATGAACCTTGTACTTATGGTTTGGTATTCCCTCTTTAAGGTATTTGAAAGAACATTTTAGTCCACAATTCTCTCACAAATCCATAGCTTTTAAAGTAAAAAAAACACACACATAGTCTCTTCATGTTGGGCAGCTCTTACAGTCTTTCAGTCTTTCAGAGGACTGCCCCACAGAATCACTGACTTCTAAGTCCAATTCCACTTTTTTGTGTGAAAATCTCACCCTCTCAGGGCTTCACAGGATCTAATAGCCACCACTTCCCAGGAAATCAGTCTTGGGATCACTGTACTATGGCAGAAACACATACAGAGGGTCCCTCCTTCTCAAACAAGAGTGCCAGCAGGCCCTCTTGCCCTCAGAACTCTCAGTGAGCTCCTTTTCCTTTAACCTCCAACTTCAGAAGAACACTCTGACAGCTCCAGCACAGCTGTTAGTCAAATGTGACTTATGCTGCTGTGAGAGTTCCACACAGCATTACCTCATCCTCTGTCCAGCAGTGCCTGTCAAATGATGATGCAATGTTTTACAGAAGAGTTTTAACTCCCTCTATACACTGCCCTATCTGTGTGCTCTAAAACTGATGGGATTCTAGTAACCCCAGGGACTGGCTGATTACATACATATATATATATATATATATATATATATATATATATATATCTGGCAAAAAACTCTGTTTAATGCATCAGTTAGGGTTGTTCCACAGTGACAAAAGTGAGGAAATTCAATGTTAGGGTTGAAATCCCTTTAGCACCCCTCCAGCCCACCACCCCAACTGAATCGGGGTGTGCATTGGGGTCTTCGGCCCTAACTGTCACCCATCACATGTGGAAAGAAGCTGAGGAATAGGAGAATGGGGTGACAGGACCGATGACACCCAATGCGCACCCCGATTCCAGTTGGGGGGTGGGCTGGAGGGGTGCAAAGGGGGATTCAATCCTAACATCGAATTTCCTCGCTTTTGTCACTGTGGAACAACCCTAACTGATGCATTAAATGGAGTTTTTTGCATCTAATTTCCCTTCTTTTTGAGAATGATAATGAGAAATAGTGAATGTAATGCTGCAGCGGGAGCGTGGGGCTCACAGGGTCCCACGCTCCCGCCACGTGATGTCTTGTCACATAGTAACATTGTGCCCGCAAACGCAAATCGTAATGCGTATGGTGACACAAAGCAAAACAGAAAGAGAAACAGTACTGTAGACAGAAATGTTAAAAACAATGCAAACGCAACTGCAAATGAAAACGTAAAGGGTAACGCACATGGTGGCATAAACGTGAACGGGAAGTGAAATGGGTACGGAACCGCAGGCAGAAACGGTAATGGTAACAGTAATGTATGCTATAGCTGGTTTTACCAAAAGCTGTATAGAGAAAGACAGTGAGTAGAAAGAATGTATGCAAAATAATGACTCTCAGAACACAAAAATGAGGACTTGGAATAGTTAATTGCTTATATCTCAGTAACCGTACGACATAGAAAAAAAATTTAAAAGTCATATGTATTATCACTTTCCTGGCTAGTTTTGTACTTAGGCCTCATTAGGAGCAAGAATTTTTTGACAAAAGTCCTCAGATTCAAATCGCTTTCGTAGATACGGCTCCTGAAAGGCGCTGCAAACTGTAATGTTATCCTAGTATGGGAAGAAAACAGAAGTTCGACTGCCATAACTTTGCCTCCTGTAATATTTTTTCACCAAACCACTGAAAGGCACATCTGTGGGATGTTGGCTGTGTTCTCTGCAAATTTCAGCCCAAAGACCAAACCGTTATTTTGCAGCAGGGCGCCAAACAATTACTGCAATGCGTCATACGCCGTAATGTTATCCTATGGGAAAAAGCTTCAACTTTGGAGTACCGTAACTTTACCACTGTGTAATATTTTTTCAGCAAAACACTGAAAGGCACATCTGTGAGATGTCATCTGCCTTCCCTCCAAATTTCAGCCCAAAACTACAAACCGTACTTTTGCAACGGGCTGCCAAAGAATTACTGTTATTTTGGGAATAGTGTCGCAAAGTAGTGTCGTGATTTGTGAAAGTTTTCACAAAAATTTGCTACACTTTCATGAGTGAAACACTACTTTGCGAAAGTACTTTTTCCAGAAATCTGAAAAACATATTTCTGGGGTGTTTTACCCCAAAATAAAGACATGGCTAGCATCCTCAGGGCCCGACTAGGTGAATACAAAAAGAATTAGGTTGCTAGAGGGTCTCAATTTTAAATGCCAAGAATTTTTCTGATCAGTAACTGGAAACAAAATGGCAGATTTGCGACAGCAAAAGGGCCATTTGTGACAGTAAAAAGTGCATTTTCGAAAGTGTTGAACTTTTTGTTAACTTTTCCCATTGACTTATAATGGGAACTTGTTTTTGAATAACTTTTGAACCGTTTAATATTTTTTTATGAAATCTTTGAAAGGCACATTGGGGACCCTGGCTACATGTTCCCTGAAGATTTCAGACCAGTCGTGCAAACCGTGTGACCTCTAGGTGCGACCGTAGAATTCCAAAAAAAGCGTAAATGCACGCACAGATCACGCTTAATAACTCTGCAGCTGTGTATCTGACCCATACAAAACTTGGCAGATCTGAAGGAATATGGGTCTTGATTCTGTATTCTAAATTTCAGACAAATCCGTTGAACGGTTGCAAAGTTATCAAGGTGAAAAATCTGGGGTTTAACATGTAAATGGCCTCAACCCTAACTATGGCAGCACTACTGTGCTACCATAATATGTATGTGTATATATATATGTATATATATTATCTGTTACATTTACCCTTGCTATGCCATGGACTGATATATCAGTCCAGAACTCATATATGTTCAAATTCTGTTGGCAGCCTAAGGATTAATATATTTTTAGCATGTCTTGTACATTAACTTGTTTTTTTATTTATATGCTTCATCACACTTTCTGTTTACTGTTTTGCATGCATATATGTTTATGCAGCTTCTCTCTCACTGACACACAGACACATACTCACACACACACACACACACACTGCATGTTTCACAAAGGGGAGCACATGCTGCAATCCCTGGGTGAGCCAAACATATGGCGCAAGTGGCTTGCGGCATTCACCCAGCCTGCAATCAGGATTTTTGATCCCCCACACTGCTCGCCACAAGTTAGCCCAGCTTTTTATGGTCTAGCTTACAACAGTCTCAGGCATCCTTTTTACAGGCATTGCGCCAAATATTTGGCACAAGCTGCCATAACTTGGGAAAACTGTTGTAAGCTTGCCACAGGTTAGTGCAGCTTTTTATGATCTAGCTTACAACAGCCTCAGGTATCCTTTTTACAGACATTGCACCAAATATTTGGCACAAGCTGCTATAACTCTGGAAAACTGTAGTAAATGCACCTGAACTTCTTGAGTCAGGTGCAGTATGTGGCAGAGTTTTCGGTGCAACTATGCCGACCAATGGGTTTGATGCAGAGCTTGATATAAGCCATGTATCAGCCTTCATGAAGCTAGCCCACAGTCTTTCTTTGGGGTACGCTTTTGTAATATAAACATCTAACAATGTATAGGTCTCCTGCTGTCACATTCCATCCTGGGAGAGGGGCCTGCATCCCCAGTCATACTTATAACCACCTAATATTTCAAAAACTGCTTTATTGTCTCTGCACACATCAACTTATTCATTGCTGTCTATGTATGATACTTCCTTAACAGAACTGTCACACCCATACGTAAAAGTTGATTTATCAGTAGATTGCTCTATCAAATGTATAAAAGCTTGTTTTCTGTAGAATCTGTTATACCTTTAGAAGGGCTCCGTGTAGCCTGAAAGCCTGTGTTCTGTAAATTTCTCGCTGGTCCAATAAAAGGTTATCAAATCACCCACTTTGTTCATCTTTTTGTAAAAGGACCAATACAGGCACAAATAATTCTCTGCTGTTACAAAAGTCAGCAGTGGCAGAGATGCTGTAGCTCTCGTGCATCACAGTCCTCAGGCGTCTTAACCCTTAGGCTGTCAACAGGTTTAGAACATATAGGAATACTGGCCTGATACATCAGTCTGCATCACAGAAAGGGTTAAATCCGTATATACAAGCATCACAGAACAAAAGGGACAAATGAAGTATAATTAAAATTTTGACTAGAGTTCAGATCCACCAATTTGGCTATTGAGTCTTGGAAGTCTCCTGGTGGTGCTACTAAAACCATATGCTGGAACTGATCTGACTAATGTTTGTTATTATTATGAGGTTTATCAGCACTGGTAATTTCCCCAGATGAATGACATGATGCAGTGGGTTACTGGTATGTTTAAACCACAATCTGAACAGCGGTAATGAGTGTACGAGGATGCTATTACGTTGTTTCTGGAAGCTTGTTTTTTTGCTGTTTATGTTTTTTTTTAGCCATAGGCATGAGTAATTGCAGTGCAACATGCTGTGAAGAAAATTTCCTACCCACAGATTATCTCAGTAAAGTGTTTTTCCCCTTCCCATTGTTATGCTAGTAATTTAGGTCCTTTGCATTTCTATTGGTACATGTACTGAGGGCTTCAAAGACAAGAAAGCGAAGTAATCAAGGGAAGAGTCACTGATTTTGGATTTGACAACAATGGGATTGTATAATATCAGAAAACTTCACTTATCGGTATAGTTATTTCACCAGGAAATTTCTCCATTGAGCAAGCTCATTTACAAGAAGGTCCTGAGTAGCACAAGATAAAAAGTCAAACAGCAGTGATTTGCAATAAAATATAGTTATAGTCAAGGTACAAAATAATTACATACAAGAATATAATCAGAGAAAAATTTAATACATAGGTGGACAAAGCTGAAGGGATAAATATAACCATACATTATACTCAAATGAGCAATACCAGTTATATAAGAAAAAAACATTGTAGAGGATAGTCATATGATGACAATGTGTAACCAGAATGTAGAACACATTTAATTATCCACCTGAGTAGACCTCAGAACAAAGAACTTCATTGTGGGTTTTGAAGATGCTTTGGCTAACAAGGGGACTCAATTTTCATGAGTTTTGCAGAGTTTTCCACGTTGTGGGAATAATACAGCTGATTACAAATTTACCAAACAGTGTGTCATGTCTTGGGATGTCCAAGAGGATGAACAGACTTTTTCTTAGTGTGTAGCTACTATGGGACCTGCGAAAGAGATCAGTAATGTAACACGGCAGTTCATTCAGCAGGACCTTCTATGCCCACAAAAACAGATGTTGTAGCCTCCTAGTGACTAATGAACACCAATCAATGGATGCCTACAGTATACAGAGATGAGTCCTATGGGGAGAGTCCATGATTAATCTGAGAACCCAATGGCAAAGCATGCATGGCTGTGATGGAACCTCACTGGAAATGAGCTATGCACAATTGAGTTTGTCCCTTTTTATGACTCATGAATAAAAGACATATTGCTACAACTACTACATGCCAAGTCTGGCTAGACAAGTACTGGTGCAATGACTGCATATTAGGTCTGCATAATTTAGTTATGGAGGAGGGTTACCTGGGCCAGACACTTTTGGGCATATTCTGGGAAACACTGCTTTCTTCTGTAATGGAATTCAAGCCTGGCCCACATGTATTTACATGGCATCTCAGTGTGCAGAAAATAGTTTATTCACAAGCCAGGTGCCAAAATATTTACAATTATACAATGGCAAGAAAGAATCCTGGACTCTGATTGGTCAGTGTATACCTGAGACAGTGATGTTATTACACAATAGCATCACAGTATGGATGAGCACCTCTATTATTTTCTCTTCTCTTAAGAAACAAAGATATACTGCCTCACTAAAAATCTACTAAAAACATTTTTTATTTTTTTTTATTTTGTATAACATCGACCCATTGTATAATTGCAATAAGGCATTCCAAGGTGTGTGTTATTGTGTAATAACGTCACTCCTGGGTTGGTGGAAGCACTTGGCTTCACCATATGCTTCAATCCACCCCAGGAGTGACGTTATTACACGATAACACACACCTTGTCGTGCCTTATTGCTTAATTGTCAACCACCTGTAGGATGTCCTCCACTAACATAGTGATGAACAGGGCTGGAACACACAGTGAGGTCACATTGTATGAAAAGAACACCACCTCTGTTTTACTGGCATTTGGAAGCAGCTTGGAGTGAAATAGATTGATATGAAACTAATTAAATGCCATTTGGAGGTCAGAACAAGCAGTGATCATGTTAGGCCTTGTGACGTAAAGGGCATTATCATCTATGTAGAAATGCAGGCTGGCATCACTGATATGTGAGCCCAGCAAGTTATGTGCAACAGGAAGAGTAATGGGCCAAGAACTGACCCTTGGGCTACACCTCTGACAAGGGGAGTGGAAGCAGAGAGGAGACCTTATGCCTTTACCTGTTGCAGATGACTGGTTCAAATAGTTTGAGAACCAAATAGGGATCCTGTACCAGTCCCTATGTTATGTAGTTTATTAAGCAGAATATGGTGGTCAGCAGTATCGAAGGCCTTACATAGGTCAAGGAAAATAATCCCTATTACTTGTTTATGATCCAGGGCACCCAGCCAGTCATTAGTGACTTTGGCCATGGCTGTTGTAGTACTGTACTTGAGTCTAAAGCTAGTTGCATGGGCGTTATGATATTTGCGTGGTCTAGGTAGTCTCACAGTTGAGCATTAACTGTTTTTCTAACAGTTTGGCCAAAATAGGGAGAATTGATGTAAGTCTGTAATTGATATCATTGTGGTATCTCCAGATTTAAAATGTAGAATAATAGATGAGTGGGTGTGTGTAACCAGAATTTTACACACACCCAACATGTGGGATGGGGCTTTATATAAGCACCCACATGGAGGGTGTGTGTGTAAAATTCTGGTTCTACACACACCTACCCATGTTTTATATCTTGTAATTACTGGTGATTATTTTTAATCAGTGAAGGTTTGCATGTTTGAGAAAGTGAAAGTGACAGTTGTTTTGGTAGTGCTCACATCTTTGTGAGCACGAGCGTGACTGACAGCTGATGATTACAACCGCCCAGATGTAATGCAAAATAGCTGGGTGGTTGTAACGTGATTTTAAGATCTGGTTATCCAGATATTAAACATTATCACCAGTAATTATAAAGGGAATAAATGTGCACAGTTTTCCAGAGCACAGGGAAGTCACTGCTGATGAGTGATAAGTTAGACAGGTGGGTAATAGGTGTTATGAGCTGTTGATAATCAGATGTTAGAAAAAAGGGTCCAGACCATCTGCATCTGCACATTAGTTGGTGTCCAGTCCTAGCAGCAGTTGTCCCACCTGTTTGAAGGTGATAGGTTGGAATATAAATTTATTTGATACATGGTTGTAAGAAGTTGTGAGAAGGGATGGGGTAAGATGCAACTGGAAAGTTGTCAAAGGCTAGGCCCACTGATGCAAAATGGGCATTTATTTCTTCCAAGATGACTTCCTTTTCTGAGATCAGCTTACCACCAGCTGATATTTAGATACAGAAAAAGGAATGCCTACACCCAGGAGACTGTAGTAAAAAAACTTTTATTTCTTCTTCATGTTAAAATCCAAACAAACAGTGCCACCAGACTCCCCTAAAGAGAGCTTCCAATGTGCATTCAGAGCACCAGCTCCTTTCTCAAGCTAAGATTTGTAGGAGCAAAGAAGGGGTAGGTGTATTATCCTCGACTGATTTTACTACTAATCAAAATATTGTCATATCACTTTTGCTTACCAGGTCAAGATCTTGCACACAATACCGGGCATGGAATACCGCATGGAATACATTGCGCAGTGCACTAGCATGATAGGGTACAGAACCCCACAAGACAGATATGTTGCATGCGTGGTTTTGTACCCTATCACACATGGGTGGGGAGGAGGGGTTGCGTGGAGGTGAAGACCTCTGTTTGGGAGAAGGTATGCTGAGCTGCTGCTGTGGCTCAGCGGGATGAGCCGAGGCAGTACAGGAGGTTGCTGTGCATCTGTGGACCAGGGCTTGAATCCCGGTCCCAGACTTTTTGGAAACCGCATTGTTCGGTTTCATTTTTTTTCTCCCTCGCGGTGTTTCTCCCTTTCCCCATGTTGAACCCCCCCCCCGAGTTGATTATTTTAATGGGGGGGTTCGAGGGTCGCAGCCCCCATAATGGTGGGTGCACAAAATAATTAAATGTTTCTGTTGCTGAAATGCATTTTGACAGTTTTTATGTGCGGCAGCAATGTATTCGCTGACTTTGCAGCACGGTACATTGCTGCGCGGTAGTAACATGCAAGATTATGACCCCATGCCTCATTCTTGAAGTTGTCCAGTGAATTAAGCTAATACTTGGACGTGGTGTCCCTGATCAATTTGGTAAAATGATTTCTCATCCACCTGAGCAGAGCCCCGTTCTGTTTTCATTTGTCTGGCTGTGGCCCAAAGAATGTCTTTTTTCCATAAGGACTTCATTTAGATATCTGTTGAACCAAGGGCAGGAAACCTTCTTCACTTTCTAACCAAGTTTGCATATTTGTTAATAACCTCCAGATATAGGTTATTGAAAATGGATATTGCTCCATGAACTGAAGGCTCCAGATAGAACTGTTGCCACCTTATGGCCTCCAGGTCTAATAGGACATTCTGGATATTAAAGCTGGTAAAACATCTTCTGAAGATAAATTTGGGTTGAGGCACATGGACCCCCCAACATGGACAACCATGTTACGATCACTAATTTTGTTGTGGAAGACAACTGAAAAATTAAATTTGTATGGCCTATTTGCTAGTACAAGTTCTAATAAAGATGCTTCTGGGGGATTTAATGGGTTAGGTCTTGTTGGTTCGATAATAAGTTTCACACAACTGAGTTTATCACATCATTTTTTTTAAGTTAGCAGGATTATGAAAGAGTCAGTCCAAATTTAGGTCTCCAAGTAGTAGGGTTTCAATTGGGTAGGAGTTAACCAAATTGGTTATGTGGTATAGGAGCTCTGATCCACCTTTAGGAGGTCTGTAACAGTCAATCACCATGATGGTTTCAATTTTGGATAGGGATATCTTAACAGCTAAACACTCAAATTCATTTGGCACAGAGCAAGAGCTATCCAGGGTAGACGTGAACCTCTCACTGGCATAGACAGCAAATTGACCCCCTCTAGATTGTCTGTCCATGTGGATAGATTAAAATTGGGGGTGGCAGTCTCATTGGGTTTCACAGAAGCATCAAGCCAGATCTCAGTAAGAAGAAATGTATCTGGCCTAATACGTAGTGCCTAGGTTTTAACCTCATCCATTTTTTTTAAAGACTATTCACATTAATAGACATAACTTTCAAGTCATTTAGCATAGGAAAATCTTTCAGGGTGGGCACTTGGGATTATGGGCCAGGATTAACTTCCACATTTCCTGAGCATAATAACAAAACTAAAATCAATTGCTTGCCCATATGGAGGTATATACCGAGCCTCTGTTTAGTGACTATATATTTGGGCTTGATAAAGTTGTAATTGTGGGGGGTACATAATTGCACTCAACTTAAAGAGCACCTGACGCCTTCAGGAGAACTTTAACAAAATGTAACATTCAGACACAGTTCGGCTTGTTTTTCACATTATTTCAGCATTCCTCCTCTCTGTTATTTATACACAATCTGTATGAAAACAGGATGTTTTCTCCTGAAGAGTTCATCTATTCCTGTTGCTTTCTCCCTCCCTGAAGTCATAATGCACTGCTTATGACATCACAGTTACTCCCATGGCAACATATTGTGATGTCACAACAATGGAACTCTAAGAGATAAGGACCATGGGGCCTGATTCTAAAATGCATGGCGCAACTCATGGGCGTATGAGAGTTGCATCATGTGGCCCTATGCCGGGGACCCTGCACTGTATTCCAGGACAAGCAGGGTCCCCAGCACCTATGCCTGTGACTTGTGGCAACTGCAGGCTAGTGCCAAAGGAATGGTGCACTGGACCTGGGTGCTGCAGGTCGCAGCATGCAATCTACTGCCCCCGAAGTCCCCCTGCCCTTAAACACAACGGCAAGCACCTGGGGACATTGGGGGTGGCTGGCCAGTTGGCTTATGTGCTTGGGAGGGCAGCACCAAAAATGGACCCCAGGGGCCCCTGAAGTATGGGGGGCTGGGGGGCATGTCACAGCAGGGGGGCACGGGGAGCACATCCATGTCATTTCCATGGTGCTGTGGGGGGCATCCATCACTGTGCCAGGACAGATGCCCCCTAGACCACCACCTAGCTGGTCTAACCCTGCTATACCAGTACCTGTTCTGCAATGGCATACATGGGTTATGGCAGCCACCCATCTGGAATAGGGCATAGGTGCTGCCGTAACCCTCCCTTGTGCCATGCCGCAGTGGGCTGTGGGCATAGTGGGCGGTGTAACCCACCTTTGGCACAACCTGCATGCAGCATGGTGCAAGGCACCTTCTGGAATTGCAACGTGCTTTATACCTGGTGTAATGTATGATTTGCGCCTTGGGGTTTGTCATACATCACCCTGCACCAGGCGTAACTTGTCTTGGAATCGGGCTCCATGTATTTATGCAAATTTCCTCAGTAAGAAATAATGTTGAGGAGAAATTTATAGAATATATATATGTATATGTATGGAATGCAAGTTGAACTGTATCTAAACACTATCTTTTTCAAAGATGTCTTTGAGGTGTCAGCAGTTCTTTAAGTAATGGGCATAATTTAACATGAGAGATCTCAGGAGAAGAGGTTTGGCAGTGGTTAGTCACAAATCCACTCTGTTCTTATTTTCACACCAGAAAAAGGCAGTACACTGTGACAGAGTTTAATAACTAAATGATGGTGGTAGGGAAGTGGTAAAGCTATAGGGCCAAGGCACAGCAAGGCAGCAAAAGAGAATTAGTACTTCCAGTGACCTCATTCTAGGTAGAACAATTTGCCACTGTATGATACACAGATACACAGAAATGCGACGGCAGAGAAAGGCACCACAGCCCATCTAGTCTGCCCAACAGTATGCAGGAAGCAGCAGGGATAGCTGAGCTTACCATGATAGACTTCCGCTGCAATTTATCACCAAATGGAAGTAATATAGGGGACAACACGTACTACCAGTTAACCTGTTGCAAACAGTATAGTGATATACAATTATGCAGTTACTGATGAGTGAAAATTAATGCCTACCCAGATAGGGTGTATTTAGGAGAAGGCAGTAATAGAGTAAATACAACAGCAAATAGTCCTATAACATACCTTGACAGAGTGTGCAGCTGAATTAACACAGCTGGATACAGGCTGCAGCAAGGTAATAAATCACTACTGCCCAGATAGGAATGCTAGTTGCAACTGGCTAGAGACAGGCTTTTGTATGGTTACTGATGATGGGAACTAGCACCCACCCAGATAGGGTGTGTCAAGGAAAAACAATAATAGTGCAATACAACAGGGTTCAGACCAATAAATGACACACATGATACAGTACAAAGCAGGATTCACACATTCTGGTACAGGCTACAGTAGGATAAGGATTAACTTTTATCCAACTGGAAAAGCAAAATGGTTAGCAAATAATGGTGTGCAATAACTAGTGGGGACCACAAACTGTATACAAAGACACCACAACACATATGAGTAGCTATGGAGTCAAGTGAGAGGTACAGCATATTACTGCAGCAGTTTCTATGAGGAGGCCATGACTGACTTCAGCGGTTCTTACCACAAATGTTCTCTATAAATGGGGCTGAGTATTTGGCTGCTGGCTGCCTCCTTGGGCTGATGCCTGGGCAGACCTCTATGGCATCCTTTGTGCACAGTCCTTCGTGTGGAGGGACGCTTGATAGTGCCATTACTTTGATGGAGGAGAGAGAGGTCTCAGGCTTCATTAAGCTCTGCCCACTGTCCTGTGCTGGCTCCTAGACTGACACAGGGATCTTAACTACTGTGAGATTGCCAGCTGGAAGGAGCTCTTTGTCACTGGTGAGATGCAATCTGAATTAGGCAATTGTTTGGGGGGAGAGCTGCTGTGGAGTGGAAGATATCTGCTCTCATTACCCCTTGCTCATCTGGCACTGGTTTGAAGATGTGAAAACAGCTCTGCGGCCTTTCTTGAGTCAAAGTTACTGAGCTTTATTAAGCCCCACCTTCTGTCCCGAGCGGGCTCCTGGGTTGCTCCAGAGGTCTTAGTTTCAATGAGATGGCTAGCTGAAAGGAGCTCTTTGTCCCTGGAGAGATGTGATATGAAGGAGGCAATCATGGGAGGGGGGTGGAGACCAGTTGTGGAGTGAAAGATACTTGCTGGCATGACCCCTTGCTCATCCAGAGCTGGTCTGAAGTTGTGAAAATGGCTCTGCAGCTTTTCTTGAGTTGGCGTCCCTGGGCTTCATTAAGCCCCATCCACTGCCCCAAGCTTTTTCCCAGATTGGTCTGGGGGTCTTAGTTGCTGTGAGACAGCCAGCTGAAAGGAGCTCTTTGTCCCTGGAGAGACATGATCTGGAGGAGGCAACTGGTGGGGGGGGCAGCTGTGGAATGCAAGATACCTGCTTTAATGACCCTTGCTTGTCCAGTGCTAGATTGAAGCCATGAAAATGGCTCTGCAACTTTTCTTGAGTCAGAGTTCCTGGCTTAGTTAAGCCATGCCTACTGTCCTGAGGCTGGCTCCTGTTTTGGCCCAGGGGTCTTATTTGCTATGAGCTGGCCAGCTGGAAGGAGCTCTTTGTTTCTGGAGAGATGTGATCTGGAGCAGGCAATTGTTGGGGAGAGCAGCTGTGGAGTGGAAGATACCTGCTCTCCCAACTACTTGCTCATTTGACATTTCATGACGAACTCCAGATATGAACTCATCAGCTGATTTATCGTCCTCACACAAGCAGATGAGAACTAAAAGAAGGAATAGGCATGAAAGAAAGGCTTGAGAGAAAACAATAGAACCAAAGGTAACTGAGAATGCCTTTGGACATTTAAGATCCCTCCCCCCATACACGACCCAGCAAGAAGTGGGCTAGTAGAATGTGTATGGGGCAGGCAGAGTTTCCTAGTCACCAGCCCTGCTGGACAGGGACTGAAAAGGTTCAATTTACCCCTAAGAGTTTTTGGGATTAGCATTGCTTGGATAGTGCTTTTGTGGGTCCAACTATCCACCATCAGATAGTACTGGTATACGACCTAGGATCCAACCAAAGTTGAATTCCAGATCCATAATCAGATAGTTAGATCTGATGGTCAGATCCATCAGATCCAGCTCAAATCCACAGATACCTCAGATACTTACAGTGGATCCTAGAAAATCGAATCCTTGGTCAGATGTCTATGCCATATGATGCTATCCGATATCTGACCAAAATGATGGTATCTGATGGTATCCAACCTGGTAGGATTCTATCCAAGTAACACTACTTGGGGTTCCTTGGCATATCCTAAATGGAATAAGGAAATGGCTTTTGTTTTATGTAGTGTTCCTTGTATTAGAGAATGGCAGGTCAGTTTTGACCCTGTTTTGCTTCTTACTAATCTTTTTCCAAAAGGTTGTAATTTACTCCCAGATGCCAAAACAGGTTAATTTTCCATACTGAACCAGGACCAGATCAGAGGCAGATCTGGACTGGGAAAACTGATGGGGTCTGGTTGCCACTACTCTTCCACTATAAACATTTTCTTTATGTAATTTAATGTTTAAAATAGTTAATGTTTTCTGTCAGTTTAATTTAACTTATTTATTTATTTGTTTATTTAAACAAAGTTTAACCAGGAAGTACTTACTGAGATAAAACCAGCTGATTTCAAGATGTGTCCTGGGGCAGAGGGGAGTAGGGGAAAGATAACAATAAAAAATAACTAGGTAAAATATAATATAGTTTTACAAACAGAATCATAAATATAAGCAGAATAGTAAATGAAAGCATCTAGAAAATAACACTTACTGAAATATATATATAGAAAAGGAAAATAGCAGAACAGTAAGAAAAGAGAAAGTCTAAAGAATGAAGAAAAAGAGGAAGGGTCACAAGCAGTTGCAGGTAGGATGACAAAAGTCAGAAAGAAGAGACTTTAGGGAGGAAAGAGAATAGGCAGAACATATAGGAAGGGGAAGGGAGGACTAAAGTTTTGGAAAGTGGTATGAAAAAGCAGACTGGCCAACAGTAGATTATCTAGAAGGAAAAGACAGATAATGGAACGTATTGTTGTGGAGAGGGTAGGAGGAAGAAGGATGAGGGGAAAGAAGGGATTTGAGATAAGAAGGAAGAGTGCCAAACCAGAATTTGGATAAAAAAGAGACACAATGGGAAAGGCGCCTAGCATCAAGAGAGGGAAGGGAAAGAGCTGAGTAAAGAGATCAATGGTGAGTACGAGAGGGGCAATCTAAAGCAAAGCAGCAGAAAGAATGAACAAGCATTTGTCAATGTCGAATGTTGATTGCTTATATGTGCTGTTCAGGTATTTGGAAGTGAAAGTACCATGGCTAAGAACTGTCATGTGTCCTACCCCCATAAGAAATCCACTGAGTCTTTCTGTTCAATATTCACAGAAGAGGGGGAGGGGCAAGGGGCACAGCAGTACAGCAGTTGCAAAGGCATGAAGAGGCGGAAAATAGTCCATTCACTGGCAGAAGAATCCTGCAGAAGGTGAGTAAATTGAAAGGTGGACAAAGCGATGGGACCCGATGGCATACACCCAAGGATATTAAAAGAACTGTGAAGGGAAATAGCAGTATCTCTGGCAGCCATGTTACGTGAGTCATTCAACACAGGGGTGGTACCAGAGAATTGGAGGAGGGCACATGTGGTCCCTCTATACAAATCCAGCAGTAGGGAGGAGGCGGGGAACTATACACTGGTTAGTCTCACTTCAGTAGTGAGAAAGATCATGGAGACATTGGTTAAAGAAAAGATAGTGGGGCATCTAGAAGCCATCGGAGGCCAGAACCATAGGCAACATGGATTCACAGTGGAGAGATCATGTCAGACAAATCTGGTTGATCTCTTTGACTGGGTGACAAAGGAAGCAAATCAGGATGGGACAGTGAACAACGCTTACCTTGATGTAAGCAAAGCCTTTGACACTGTCCCACATAGGAGGTTGATAAAGTAGCTGAGTAGGCTGGGCATGGAGGAAAGGGTGATAAACTGGGTTAGAAACTGGGTAACAGAAAGGAGGTAGAGAGTGGTGGTAAATGGGGTGCAGTCTGGGGAGAGGGGTGACCAGTGGGGTGCTGCAGGGAGTGGTCCTGGGGCCAGTCCTGTTCAATGTCTTCATTAGTGACATTGCAGAAGGGCTGAAGGGAAATGTCTGCCTGTTTACAGATGACACCAATATGTGTAACACAGTGGATACCCCAGAGGGGGTGAAGAAAGTGAGGAGGGGTCTGGGGAAGCTTGAGAAATGGTCTGTGGACTGGCAACTGAAGTTCAATTCAAAAAAGTGCAAAATTATGCACCTGGGACACAGAAACCCTGGGGAAAGGTACAGGATGGGGGAGGGAGTTGCTGACAGTCACAAAGAAAGAAAGGGACCTTGGGGTTCTTATTTCAGATGACCTGAAAATGTCAAAGTGGTGAGGCAGCTGGGAGGGCCAGTGACATGCTGGGGTGCATAGGCAGGGGTATCACCAGCATAAGGAGGGAGGTAGTGATGCCATTATATAAAACCATGGTCAGGCTTCGCTTGGAGTACTGTGTGCAGTTCTGGAGGTCACACCTTTGTAAGAATATTAACAGGCTGGAGATGGTCCAGAGAAGGGCGAATGAGATGGTGCAGAGCTTGCAACACAAGACTTATGAGGAGAAATTAAGGGACCTCAATATGTACTCACTAGAAGAGAGGAGGGAAAGAGGGGCTATGATAGAAACATTCAAGAACCTCAAGGGTATAAATTTAACTATTCAGAAGCAGGAGACAGCTGCTATAGGCATATGTGCCAGTTTCTGTGTGATACTGTTTTGTTCTTATAAATCTGTAATCTCCAATATTTCAGTAACCACATGACCACACTGCCTTCTTTAGGCAATGTTATGCTGGTTGATGCCTGGTGTCAGATGGCAGACAGAGGGCTCACCAGATTGTGTTGCCATTTGAAAAACTTAATAGAGTGTTCTTTTACTGGAAAGCATTTTGGAAAGGTGGTGAAGGCCTCACAATTTGTATTATGATTGTATCTCCTTATGTCTGTCCCCTTTGGTCCCCCCCATCCCCACACCCCAACAGTCATCAGTGGTTACAGCTGCAGCCTTCCTCTTGGCAAGATGCTGGGTGAGAAACATAGAATTTGACAGCAGATAAGGACTGCTTGGCCCACCTAGTCTGCCCATTTCCCTACCTGATGGATAAGCTGCAGATTCTAGTTAATCAACAGCTTACTTCCTCCTACCCCCCAATAGAATTGCCTTGTGTCTGTCCGTGAGCAGCTGCCTTCACAGTCTGTGAAGTCTGACCTCTTTCAGTGCCGCTTATTGGTCATCTATCAACACAGGCGAGGCGCTGCCAGCCCAAAACTAACTGAGGACAAGCAGGTTTCAAAGTGGGGGAAGAAATGGAGTGAGCAAGAATCAAGTACTCATTGAGATTTGACATCGATTTTAAGATCAGCATACTGGTGTGGACACTGCAAATAGAACCCCAGCTCTTTAAGCAGCCTTATAAAGAGTAAAGGCTTCTCGAACCACTGGGGTTCTGTTTATTGTACTGTAAGTGGGCTGCATCTAATTCGGTAATTTACTGTACCTTACATCTGGATGTATGGTAGGGCCAACTTTAAATAAACAGTGCACCTGAATTAACACATGGTTCCATAGAAACATAGAATTTGTCAGCAGAAAAGGACCACTCAGCCCACCCAGTCTACCCAAGTGTTCTCTACCTACTTGTAACTCCTGCCTGTATATGTTACTGCATGTCTTACTCTGCCTTGGTCCATCAGGACCTCCTTGTGAATGAGCTTGCTTAATGGATTTTTCCTGCAATGAGCTTGAACCTACTTCACTTCCATAGCCCTATTGATCTCCATTGATTCCCCTCTTCCCCTTTTTCTATTATACCCCTATATTTGTCCCATGCGTGCTTCATGCCCCCTACCATTTTAGCTTCCACCACTTCTCCTGGCAGTTTGTTCAAGATGTCTAACACCCTTTCAGTAAAGAAATATTTCTTCACATCTATCCTGAATGCCCCCCCCCCCAGCTTCATTGTAGTTCCCTTGGTTTGGGTGCTCATCCTCATTTGAAGGAAACTCCCCAACTGTGCCCTCTTTACCCCTGTGAGGTACTTTGTGGGTCTTGATCATGTCACCGAAAAGTGAAAAAACACATTTCAGCCAGGATGTGAAAAATGACAGCTGTACTGTACATAAGGAGGTGTGAAAAAATGCCAGTGTTGAAAATCTGGGGTGAAAATATTACTAATTTGCGAAGTTACAAGGGTGCATGGAAACTGCGCAATGCACACTTTTAACACAGTCATTTGATGGACTATCATCACCAAATTTTCAACATAGGCATTTTAGGACCCCTGCTCATAAACAGTGTCACTGTGGTTTTCTTATTGTATCCCAAACACTGATTTCACACAGCGACCGCGCAATTCTGCGCTGGAAGTGCGAAAATGAATTTCGGCCAGGATGTGAAAAATGACAGCTGTACTGTTCATAAGAAAGTGTAGGAAAATGCCAATGTTGAAAATCTGGAGTGAAAATATTGCAAATTCACATAGTTACAAGCGTGCATAGCAACGCACGCTCATAAAACAGTCATTTGGGGAATTTTTTCTACCAAATTTATTACTCAGCTCAGTTACAGAAATAAGCAGAACAAATAAATATGTATTATTACAGCAATCATAACAGTATAGCTCACTACTTAGCTCAGTTACAGAAATAAACAGAACAACTTAATCTGTATTATTACAGCAATCCTAAAAGTATACAATCATTGCTTTGTCTCCACTCCAGAGACCCTGCTGTAATATAGGACCACAGATGACCCTGGTCGGGAGGGTGGGCAACTCTAAAGTCTCTGCAGAGCTCCATTGAGCTCGCTTACTCCCCCTTTCTCACTCACTTGTTCTGTTTCTCCCAGCACTGCAGGCTGCCCTTTTGTACTGGGCTCCTGTTTGCATTGGCACCTTTTTCTGCCCACAAAGAAATCTGCAGCAGTCCCAACACAGCTCCATTGTGCTCGCTCACTCCCCCTCTCTCACTCGCTCGTTCTGTTTCTCCCAGTGCTGCAAGCTGCCCTTTTGTACTGGGCTCCTGCCTTGTTGGCGCCTTTTTCTGCCCACAAAGAAGTTCACAGCTGTCCTGACAGAGCTCCGTTGAGGTTGCTCACTCCCCCTCTCTCATTCACTCATTCTGTTTCTCCTGGCGCTGTAGGCTGCCCTTTTGTACTGGGCTCCTGCCTCTGTTGGTGCCTTCTTCTGCCCACAAAGAAATCCGCAATAGTCCCAACAGAGCTCCGTTGAGCTCGCTCACTACCCCTCTCTCACTCACTCATTCCGTTTCTCCAAGGGCTGTAGGCTGCCCTTTTGTCCTGGGCTCCTGCCTCCGTTGGTGCCTTTTTCTGCCCACAAAGAAATTTGCAGCCGTCCAGACAGAGCTCAGTTGAGCTTGGTCACTCCTCCCCCTCACTCGTTCGATCTTAATCTGTCTCAAACACTGATATCCCACAGCAACCATGCTATTCAGTGCCAGAAGTGCAAAAACATATTTTGGCCAGGATTGAAAAATGACAGCTGTACTGTTCATAAGGAGGTGTGAAAAAACGGCAGTGTTTAAAATGTGGCGTGAAAATATTACAAATTTGAGAAGTCACAAGGGTGCATGGAAACAGTTCAACACATGCTTGTAACACAGTCATTTCATGGAGTTTCATCACCAGATTTTCAACATAGGGATTTTAGGACCTCTGCTCATGAACAGTGTCACTGTCATTTTCTTAATCTGTCCCGAACACTAATTTCCCACAGCAACCATGCTATTCTGCGCCGGAAGTGCGAAAACAGATTTTGGTCAGGATGTGAAAAATGGCAGCTGTACTGTTCATAAGGAGGGGTGAAAAAATGCCAGTGTTGAACATCTGGCTTGACAATATTACAAATCTGCGAAGTTACAAGGGTGCTTGGAAACTGCACAACGCACACTTTTAACACAGTCATTTGCTGGCCTATCATCACCAAATTTTCAACATAGGCATTTTAGGACCTCTGCTCATGAGCAGTGTCACTGTCATTTTCTTAATGTGTCCCGGACACTGATTTCCCACAGTGACCGCGCTATTCTGCATCGCAATTGTGGAAACAAATTTCAGCCAAGATGTGAAAAATGACAGCTGTACTTTTCATAAGGAGGTGTGGAAAAATGCCAATGTTGAAAATCTGGAATGAAAATATTGCAAATTTGCAAAGCTACGAGCGTGCGTAGCAACTGCGCAATGCACACTCGTAAAACAGCCATTTTTTGGATTTTTTCTACCAAATTTGCAACATAAGCTTCTTGAGAGCCCACCTCATGAACACTGGCACTGCCATTTCATTAATCAGTATTGAAAGGTGATTCTGTGCAGAAACCACGAAATCACCTTTCGGGACTTAATAACACAATGACAGTGGCTGAATTTATTAGAAGGGGTCCCAATAACCCCATGTTGAAAATTTGGTGCCAAAATTCTCAAAAATGCCTGAGATATGCACCAAAGTTGAAAAAAACCTGTTCATGCCATTATACAGCTTACCGGCATTTCCTCAGTTCACGGTCAGCTTTGAAGAGTGCAGATGTGTTCCTGGTGCACTGAAGATCATCGCACCAGGCTCTGGAGGTAAGTATGGGGTGAGGGGGAGTGTGGGGAGGCAGGGCATGCAGAGGATGTGCACAGGCTGGGGAGAGGGCAGGGAGACTGCGAGGGACCATTTTCTTTTTTCACAAGTTTAAAAACAAAACAAATCGCAAAATGTTTTTTCCTTTTTCAGGGATATTTGGCACACTGGGGTGGGCTCCCAGCATGCCGTTTGAGTGTTTTGGGGAATCTGTAGCTGACGGGGGATTGGGCACCCCTGTCGGCACATACAGAAGGGGGGGCACAACAGCCAAGGGGGATTGGGCACCCCCCTTGGCACAGAATGAAAGTGGGGGAGATTATGCCAATGGAGAGTGGGCTCCCCCATCAGCAAGGGGAAGGGGAGACTGAAGCCCTGGCTCCCTCATTGCAGTGGATGATGCTGCAATGATGAGGCAGCCCCTGATTGCAGAGGCTAAAATGTTTCAAGGTGGTGGCACGCTAGCTGAACTAGTGTCAGCCGCAGCATGCCACCCCATTGGGGAATGCGTGTCAAGCCTCCAAAGCAGTGGGGCATTGGCCACAACAGTGCCGCGCCTCCACAGCCTGCTTCTGCAGCAAGCTGCCACAACATGTTTCTTGTGCATGTGCCCAATCAACATAAAAAGCAGAACCAGTCTGGCAAGGGAGAATTTAGAGCCAGGGGCACTACTGTAGACTAAATCACCGTAGTCAAAAATAGGAATGATAATTTTTAGGACAATTTCTCAGCAGGGTGCGGTATACTAGCTTTGTTCCTGTACAAAGCACCAAGCTTATGGTGAAGCTTTTGGTGAATATAACACATTTTGTAATATGAACAAAGTACCAAAAATTACACAGATAAGTCAAAGCAGGTCAGAACTGCATCACTAGCTGATCCAAACTTGGTCAGTGGACTGGACTGTGTCAAATCATAGCAAAATTACAAAGTACTCTGATTTCCATAGTTGAACTGAGGCTGGTTAATCCAGGGAAGTGACACAGAGCCAGTCTTCTCATCCTTACTTTATATATATATAATATAACAGAACATTCCTATTGAAAATAAAGGTAATTTCCTCTAAGATTTGTTTCTGTACAAAAATAAATTTTATCAAATCAATATATGCAAAGAGCTTTACAAGACTTGAGCAGTTGAAGCAGCCATTATGTACAAATGGGGGAAGGCAATGAGACTCAAGGTGAAGAAGGTTATGAGGGATTTAGAACAATTAGTATTCTTTTTTTTTACAGTTTTTTTATCCCCCACAGTGGGCCACTGCTCCCGTCTGCTACCCTTACCTGACTTGGGAGAGTTTGGGAACTTCTTGGTGCTATGCACATCCCAGCAGAACTCCAGAGATGGCCCGGAGGTGTCATCCTGAAGTGATCCCCGATTTTTCCACCTTTTTGCCCCTTAGTTACCCGGGGCCCTGGCAGTGGTGATGCATGTTCGTGGAGGCGCGCATGTGCACCGCAGCTCCAGAAGACAGTCTCTTCCACCCTCCCCGCCTAGTACCATGGCTCCTTGGATGCAGTGCTGCCACCCAGCCCTCACCATGGGGCAGTCAAGCTCTGAGGAAGTCCTCCTTAACACTCCTGAGGAGGAAAGCTGCCAGCTGGCAGCTAATCAACAGCCTCAGCCCCCCCCCCGCTAGCCTCTGATGACCAGGGCTTGTTCCTGAACTCAGGTCGCCAGCATGGCGCGAGGTGTGGTGTCAAGTGCCTCAACCTTCTGTGCCACCGGGCCGGCTGCAATTAGTATTCTTGAGCAGCAGTCAGATCACTTGGCCACAGGTTTCCAGAATTTCCCCCAATTGAGATTTTGCTCTCCATAGTGTTAAACTCCATGAATTTGCTGCAGTATTAGTAGTTCACTAAAAACAATCATTATGCCTATTTCACGTAATATTGAACACCTCAGCTGCATGGATGGCAGGAGGTGAGCAAGATGGTCCCACGGTTTTATTTATTCCAGCATTTCCTGCAGCATCATTTCAGCTCCCCACCAGTACAATGTCTCACAGGAGATTACATTAATTAGAAACATAGAAACATAGAAGTTGACAGTAGATAAGGAACGCAAGGCCCATCCAGTCTGCCCATTTCTTTTTCTACCTTATGAATGTGCCATTGTCCTTTGCTCTGTCAATGGCCTATCTATTCATATTCATCTGTATTGCTCCCTTATGCCTATCCCATGCCTGCTTGAAGCCCTGCACTGTATTCATCTGTATTCATATCCACCACTTCCTGAGGTAGGCCATTCCATGCATCCACCACCCTTTCTGTGAAAAAGAACTTCCTCACATTACCCCTTAATTGGCTTCCCTCTAATCTCATGCTGAGTCCTCTTGTCCTGCTATTTTTCTTATATTGAAGCATGTTAGACTCTTGCACCTTGTTAATGCCCTTAAGGTGTTTGAATGTTTCAATCATATCACCTCTCTCCCTCCTTTTCTCTACGGTATATATATATATATATTGAGCTCTGTTAATCTGTCCTCATATGTTTTCTGATGCAGTCCCTGCACCATTTTGGTTGCCCTTCTCTGGACTGCCTCAATTTGGTTAATATCCTTGTGAAGGTGTGGCCTCCAGTACTGCATGCAGTACTCCAGATGGGGCCTAACCAGTATCTTGTAAAGAGGGATTATTACCTCCCTCTTACATCTTGTGATACCCCTACTAATACACCCCAATATCCCCCTAGCCTTACCTACTGCTTTAGTGGTCTGTTTGGATGATTTCAGGTCACCTGTGATGATGATGCCCAAGTTGTGCCAGATCTGCCTTCACTTACCCACTAGCCACAGGTCAGTAACTCTGCACCACTCACAATGGTGTAAAATGCTAAATGTCCACAGTAGAGCTGTGGTTTTACCATAGTACATCAACAGCACTAGCACTGACATCTCCTACAGGGATAGCTACCATGCCGACTGTCAGCATTGTAACCTCGGGGATGTTGGTGCATTCAATGGGGGACTGCATCCCCCGAACACCCCCATGTTGGGGGCTCTGCCCCCCACACCTCCTGGTCTCTAGGATTCCAACTCCGAGTCAGAGTTGGACCGGGGGTAAACACCCAGCGAGGCAGTCTTGGTCACTGCACAGACCATCACAGTGACATGCGGGTTTTGCCCGATTCCTGCCGCTGTAATGGTCTTCGCAGTGTCGGAGTCGCTGCAGTGATGGTACACTTAGAGCTGTGCTCTACAGTATGAGGAATTCTGCTTGCAGAATGAATTTTATTTCCTTTAAAGAGCAGATATTGCACAACCATGCTACTATAATGGTCTCCTCTCATGGTGCATTTAGGGGCAAGTGCTGGAGAGATTGTTACTGAGTTATAGGGGACCCTGCTCTATGGATGACATGGTATAATATTAATAAAGGATAGTATCTTCTCTGACAATGAAGACCTGTTTGCTTTGTGTGTGTGAGCTCTTGTATTTTGTAGGCGTAAAGTAGAGGACAGCGGCCCTGGATCTCTCATAATTTCTGATGCTTTGTCAAATACTGCAGAAACTAGCAGGATGGGGCCAGGTAAGATATGTTTGTATGAGTTAGCCATAATGCAAGGCGCCAACTGCTAATACTTTCAAAGTTAATCTCCAGCATAGTTGTTGTACATCCAGGCACAGAGTATTATCCTACTGCTTACCTGGCTAGTATATTCATTTCGTTACTATTTGACCAGCATGTTCCGTTCTCTGCTTCTACAGAGATATGTAACAGTCTGTAAGATCTTTGCAATGTATCCAACTGTTTTAATGTTTGTATCATCTTAATAAGTCAAATCAGTAAAACTTATTAACCACAAAAATAAAGAGTAGATATTTACTTCTAATAAATAGAAAACTGACTTATTTATTATATTTTGATGTGATTGTAATTACTTTCTACTTTCATAATAATATATTTGTTAGTGCAGTGAAACAAGTGGATATTTGCCTTTGTTTTTTACACTGCTAGTAAAAAATAATTCAGTAGAATTCTGGTATTGTGATTTTAGAAGCTGCCAGCTACTTAAGAGTCTAATGTATTTCAGTGAGAAACTAAATATATTTCTCTATCTTTTTCAAAAGAGGTTGATACTTATTTCATCAACAAACTTTGCATTTTATATGTCTGTACTATTGTGCTCCATTTGTATGATTTTACATTTTGAAAAGCAATAATTAGCTACTCTTTTCTTCTTTCCAAGTAAAATCTGATTATGAAGAAACTGTCGTCTGCTAAATTATAAGATCACATGCTATCAAAAATCACATATTTCTATTAAATATATAGTATTTTGGTGACAGGAAGTGTTATTTCTCCATAAAAATCTGAGAACAGATTTGTAGATTCCCATTGAAATACACTGGCAGCCCTGCCAGTAAACAGTTTCTGACATCATAATACAGGGATTCCTTTGGATTCCTTTTTCACTAACAGTTGGCAAAATATATTTATTTATTTATTTAAATTTTGGTGATCGGGAAAATCACACTGAGCCGAGGCTCGTTTCCAGGTGCGACCCAGGTTCAAAGGTGTACACAGAGATTATGCAGAGAAAAGTACAACAAAATCATTTTTAAAGACAGCATATACAACACTTCTTGGTTACAGATAATTGGTACACATCTAGAGCTTACAATACAAATTATTATCTTGCGGTACGGTATAAACAAGCACAGGAATTGTACAGTAGAGATGCAGGAGTTTGTTTCAGTTTGAGATTAGTTTATACTGATATTGATCATCAGGGGCCTCCTAGAGTGGGATTAGTCCCGTGTTGGGGTGTCCAAATAAAATGATGAAAAAGTAAGTAAAGAAAAAATTGAAAGCAAACTGAATGATTGCAGAGGCATCTAAAGGCCTCAAACCTTCATTCTTTTAGATATTCACCCTTACTAAGCACATGCTCTTTAACAAATACTTCTGCTTTAATAGGGACATGGAGGTGTGTCTCATGTGGAACACAAGTGTCATATTATGCAACTTTGGGCAGCTACTCTTAAGTGTTTCTGGCTATATAAACCTGTTGGAGGTGATGTGATTGTATTATAAACACTGGTGAGCAGATTTGTTAGCTGGACAGTCACAGCTTTTGAATGCCTTAACAACGGGGTTCCATTCCATAATAATCATCCGGTTATTACAGCGTGGGTGCCAGCCAGTGAAATAGAAAGTGAAAGCTGCTGCCATCTCACACGTGCAGAAATGAAATGTTACAGAAAGGATAACAGCTGTTTGTTTGTTTTTTACCACACAGCACTAAACTGACCAGCAATTATATGAAATAAAGTATGGTGTGTTACATTTTTAATTTTCTTGCACACCCTTGGTGTGTAATACCATCACAAATCACTCATGTGTCACATTCATGGTTTATGTGGTATTACACACCCCGGGTGTGTAAAAAAAAATCTCATAATGTACAACACCCCATACATTATTCTCTATATAAAAGAGAGCTTAGTGCCTCTATTATCATATAAATTACAAATAAATATAAGATAGAAACACATTACCTCAAAAAAAAAAAAAAAAAGGATTTGGGATTACCCAATGGCTCTCTGGGTAGTACATCGCACTTCCACATCAGTGAAATGGGATTGGTAACAGACCTGGGAGCTGGGTCAGGGGACCAAGGGGACTTAGATAGTGTTGCCATACGGAAAAGCTTCCAGTTGGTGAGGGATAATGCTGGGTTTTGCCACCACAGTGACACTTGCTGTAGGCCAAGAGGCTTGCTAACTGCAACCTGCAGCCCAGATCTGATATCATGAGGCATCGTAATGTGCCATGACCTGTACAACTGACCAACAACTTACTATAATTGTGTTTACTTATTGTCACTGTCTGTTATGCATTGCGGTCATAGACCCCAACTATGACATAGCAACTCATGCACTCTGATCTAAACTTGTAATCACTAACTAATGCATAGTCCAGCCTGTAACAATTCTGGACCTGATGTTATCACCCTATATGTATCCAGTCTGAACCTGTTGTAAGCACCATTGTTTTTGCACCATTTGTATTGTATGTATGTAACCCCCAGGTCACATCCGGAAATGAGCGGTCCCCACTCAGTATGCTTATCTGGCAAATCTCTTAAATAAATTAATAAAATAAATAAATAAGGACATCAACATGTGTGGCTTAGGACTGATGGGGAACTACCCACCATCAATAAGAGGTGAGTGGGATTTGGGGATCAAACAAAAGCCTAGTTAAACCTCCATGTCTCCCAGCCACTTGTATGATGGCTACTGGTACTCCTGGACCCATTCTATGCGATCCACACTGGTGAGATGGTGGGGGAGTGACTGCTTGAGACAGGAGGTTGCCAGACGAGTCCGAAGGTCACCTGGAGGGGGAGATCTGAGAAGCAAACTGATATATGAAAACAATGAAAGATTTTATTTCAAAGAATTCAAAAAATTATTTGAATCACTCCCTCTTCAGTGGTGCAGGATGGAACAAGCCAACAGCTTGCAAAGACAACACAGCTGTATGCACCTTAAGGGATAGGGGAATTGCTTGTCTCAACTCATGAACTCTGATTGGCTAGTAGACCTTAAGAGATAGAAACACAGACAATGACGGCAGAAACAGACCCATAGTCCATCCAGTTTTCCCAAGTTTCCTAAATCCCTAGAATCATCCTTGGCACCTATGTTCCTCCAGGGCACTAACCCTCCTGGATCTTTCCCTGTTTTCTTCCCTGGTGTTGTTGCCCAGGTAACCACTATTCCCTTCATTCTATCCCAGGTCTGTCTGAATCCCCTTACCGTGCTTGCTCCCACCACCTCAGCTGGCAGACTGTTCCAGGACTCTACCACTCTTGCAATACATTCAGTTCTATTTAAATAGGTTTGACTAATACAGGGTTAATACAGGGTTTATGTGTCACCAGTATACCATGATAGAATTATAGCCTTGCTGCTGATGATTTCCTATCTATTGTTTAAGCCATAAGATATGACAGGGCATGGGTTATTAGGGGATTTACCCATGTCTCGTGTTCTCGTGTGATGTGTCACGAGGCACTGTTGAGTAACTTTACCCCAAGAGAAGTGAGTAATCCCTCAATTACCCACGTCCTGGAATGCTGTATTTTGATTATACAATGTATCCATGTGCAAAATAAATTTAAAATTGATTTAACTGGAGAAGCCCCTTCCCCTCCCCTCCTCTACGCTGAAAAACTATGGGAAGTAACTGCAAGCTGACAATGAATGTGCATGTGCTCATTCATTGAGCTCGGTCGAGCTGCTGGACATGGAGGTTAGTGGAGAGCTGTGCCAGTGGCCTGCTCAAGGTCTGAGTGGGTGGGACCGGGGTGGGGGTCACTATCTGACAGTGAGGGGGGTCCACTAGACATCAGGGAAGAAATTATTATTTTTTATAGTATTAAAGTATGTGGATGGACTCAGGTTGGGACTGGTGGGAAGGGAGGGAGTCGAATGGCAGTTGACAGTGGGGGGAGGTGTCTACTAGACATCAAGGATTAAATTACTATTTTTATTTATATTAAATTATTTGGAAGGACTGGGGTTGGGACTGGGGGGGTTGGATAGAGTGGGACGGCAATCAGCATGGGGATGCCACTAGACACCAGGGCTTAATTTTTATTTTTGACTCGGGTCAGGAGGGACTGCCAGCTGTAGGGAGGGATGCAGCTTCTTGCTTTGGTGTTTTTTAAGTGCAACTTGCACTTTAAAAAAAAACCAAAGCAAAGTGAAGTCGATTTTGTGAAGTTTGAGATGGCAACTCCACAAAATGCTGCCCAGAGGAGGATTTTGCCACTCCACCCAAACTTTGAAAGTGAAGTAAAACTCTGCAACATCTCTACCCAGTGCTGACCCTTGCAGCACCCTGCTCATGACATCTGTCATGGTCAAGTGTTCCCTATTTACTATGATCCTCTGCATCCCCTGCCCCAGCCAGTATCCCACCATAGTCATCTTCTTTTCCCCACCCCTAGATCTCCCAAAACCCTCCTGTAAGTGCATATTTCTCCACTGTCCCACATTAGGGGCACATTTTTAATTTTGCAATGTCTCTGTTTTTAATTGTTACCCTTGCTATGAACTGCCCATACATTGTATTTTCATTGTATGGTATCTGAGCCTGGTAATTGCCCTATGCCTACTATTGTACTCTCCCGGGTCATGCTGTTTTGAGTCATACGTGAAAATGGGCATTTAATTGTCTAGTGTACGTACCTGGTAAACAAAAAACAAATAAACAAATAAAACCCCTCTAAACAGATCTCAGTTGTTCATACTGTACTAGGATGCCTCTCCTTTCACCACTCAGAAATTCTTTGCATAAATGTATCTTAAATGTCCTATATTAGGAAGTGTATCCCTAATTTTACCAAGCAAAATCCCACATACACCTCAAATGTCCTAAATAAGAAAGGATGTCACTTACAAAAAGATCTTTATACTTGCAGTAGTAATCTATAAATACTGAATAGTGCAGTGCTAGAATAGATGTCCGGGGCCACCCTTCTATACATGGGCAGAGATATCACTTGGGACTCAGTCAGTTTTAAATTTTTGCTCCCCAGCATTGAATCAAGGTACCAATGGCACTGAAAGGCAAGCAGAAGAAGGACCTCAGTGGAACTGTTTTCTGAAAATATGCCTGGAAATAAGGTTTCTGGGCACCCGAAAATCCCTGGTGCCCAGCTTAGCCAGAGGAACTGTTCACTTGCATTTTCTATATAAGATTGATGGGATTTTCTTAGTTTCAGTAGCCACAGCTAAAGTTCTTCTGCCAGTTTAAATGGGAGCAGTGAGTCGGCAATCACTTGATCAAGCTCAATCACTATCTCTCGCTCTCTCTTTCTCATGTATCCATCCACTTATCTATCTATCTATCTATCTATCTATCCATCTATCTATCTATCTATCTATCTATCTATCTATCTATCTATCTATCTATCTATCTATCTATCTATCTATCTATCTATTAATTCCCTTCCTCTCCCAGCTCAGTCAGCCCTCCCTCGAGTTTCCCCAACAGTACATACTGTAGTATTAAAGCAGACAAGGGTGCCAACCCCCAGGAACTGCTTGCCCAGCCCCCTTCCCTTCAGGTTGCCTGTCCCCTCCAATGAAAAGGTGGTGACACCAGGGTGCCCAACTTGCTACTGTCATATAGTTAAACTGACACGGTGTGCCCAATCCCAGTGTCGGATCCAATACAGTAGTAAACTTGCCAAAAAGAAAACACTCCCTCAATGTCTTTTATTTTTTAATAACACTATAAATAGGAAAATGGTACATCCTGACCCCCACCCACCTCACCCTGATCCCCCACTCAGCACCCACCAACCCTCACCCCCCACACACCCTAGCTCACCTAAAACTGTCCCATGGCTTAGATCTGCTCTCCGATCAAAAGGACTTTTTGTTGCTGGAACCAGTGACTGTGATATGAGACAACAAGGAAATATATTGGACCTGTTTTTTTAACTGCTAACATAAGACCTTTGCAGATTATAGTTAAACGACCTGTTTTAGGTGATCACAGCTCTTTAAGCTGTAACGTAAAAAGTCCTAGACAGTAAGTGGCAAATAACTAAAACAGTGCCCTAAAAGTTAGAAGAAGGACATTTAAACATTATAACAAAATAACTTTTCTTATTTAAATTAGCCACTGTAAGATGGAATACACTATTTTCGATGCCATCCCTGGAACTGGCTATTCAAGAGTTTACGAATTGGTTTAGAGAGGTATGTGATGATCTGGCTACCTTTGAATACCGTATCAGATTATCTTAAGGTTGGCAAGCAATGTGAGAAGGCAGTAGGGAGGGATGGGGGAATACTGGGATGTATAGGGAGAGGCATCACCAGCAGAAAACAGGAGGTTGTTATCCCTCTGTACAGACAGTTGGTGAGACCCCATCTGGAGTGCTGTGTCCATTTCTGGAGACCCCATCTCTGCAAGGACATAGACATGATAGAGGCAGTCCAGAGGAGGTCAACTAAAATGGTGCAGGGTCTGCAAGAGAAGCCGTATGAGGAGAGACTAAAGGAGCTTAATATGTATACCCTAGAGGAAAAGAGGGAGGTGGGAAATGATAGAAACTTTTAAGTACCTCAGTACTTGTTTATTGAGGGTTTTAGATTGTAGTAGGTTTCTTAATTAGAAAATGTTTTAAACTTGTTGAATTAGCTTAAATTAAAGTCTATCTGTCATTTTTATCTTTCAAACTAGGAATGTGTAGGGGGTCTGAAGGGCAACCTGCGAGGGTTAGGATTATTTACGGGAAGGCACAGCTGCATGCTTTGCATCCCTTTATTCCTCTCCTTGTGTCTGTTGTTATGAGCAGGCATTGCAGGGAGGTGGGGATTACAAGGGACTGTTTGGCTTGCGAGCTGTGGGCTGATCAGAAGCGGGTTGAAGGTAGAATAGAGGTGGTTGGATCAAGGAAACGCCCTGGTTTATTTAGGGCACCTAGGCAACGCCAGACGTGGTTGGTGCCCATTTCCAGGAATCCACCAGACCGAGTGGTCAGGTAACCCGAGGGGTTACACCACCTGCCATTCCTCTGTCGGCAGTGCTGTGCAATGCCAGGTCGATTAGAAACAAGACGGCAATTATTGCCGCCTTGGTTTCCTCAGTCGACCTGGCTTGCATAACGGAGACCTGGGTGGGAGATGATGCTGGCCCTGTTTTTGAGGCTGCAGTCCCCCCCAGGTTATACCATTGTGCACTGCCCCAGAGGAAATCGCAGGGGTGGCGGTGTAGCCATTTGTTTTAAATCTAGCCTGACCTTCACTGTGCACCCGGTGGGAACTCCGGATTCATTTGAGTGTGTGGCCGTCCGTGGAGGACTCGGCATTGGCTGCAGGATCCTCCTCATCTATCGCCCTCCTGGCCCAGTGGGGGGGGTTCCTGCGGGAATTTGCCGAGTTCATTGCCAGCTAGACATTGGACACCCCTAGATGTGTTATTCTGGGGGGACTTCAATGTCTGGGCTGAGGATAAAACTCAAAGATGTATTGACGAATTTCTGCAGAATATGTCCTTATTAGGGCTTCTGCAGTTCGTTGATGCACCTACCCATTGGGATGGCCACACACTGGATCTGGTGTTCTCACTGGGGATTGAGATCTCGGATCTCATGGTTGATCAAGTACTTTGGTCTGATCATAGCATGGTGAGGTTCATGCTTGGGGCTCCCACCGTAAGTCTCTTCCCCTGCTGAGATGATCTGCTGCCGCCCTTTAGGAGATCTTACCCCTGTGGGTTTCATGGCAGCGGGTGCTGATCTATCTAGTTTAGGTGATGTATGCATCGCAGCTGTTGGTGTCGGTGTGGATACCTATAATAAGGTACTATCCGATGCCATCAACTCCCTCGCACCTGTCCGTGTACGACCCAGAACTTCATACATGAGGTCTCCATGGTTTGATGGAGATCTCAGGGAAATGAAGAAGATGGGTCAGAGATTGGAGCGCTGCTGGAGGGAAATCCCACCTGGAGACGGACAAACTGGTCCTGCATGCACACTATTGTGCATATCAGGAGGAAATCAACCGAAAGAAGACATTGTTTTTGTCTCCAGAGATTGCTGCTGGGAGAAACTGACCAGCCTCGCTCTTCCAGACTGTTGACAGACTCCTTCATCCTATCTGTCTCCAGTCCAGTAGAGTCTCTTCTAATGAGGATTGTGAGGATTTTGCTCGTTTTTTCTCGGACAGGGTGTCTTTGATCCGGCGGGGGTGAGTTTAGGCCAGTGGAGGACCGTGAGGTAATTGAGGTGGCGGTCGATCTGAAGCATACCTTCTGTGAACTGGACCCAGTGCCAAAGCGTTTCTTAATGAGATGCATTGACTCTGTTGGCCCGGTGTTTGCCCTGATTGTCCGGTGCTCCTTAAGTCAGAGTGTCTTCCCGGATGCCTTGAAGGAGGCTCTGGTTAGACCCCTTTTAAAGAAATCTTCTTTGGACCCGGAGGTCAGGGCAAACTACCGTCCTATCTCGAATCTCCCATTTTTGGGGAAGATTGTTGAGAAGGTGGTATCTCTTCAGTTGGAGGAACATCTCATGACTCACGAGTTGTACGATCCCTTCCAGTCGGCTTTTTGGGCCAGGTATAGTAGTGAAACTGCGTTAGTTCGGGTGCAAAATGACCTCCTCAGGGCTAGAGACTGAGGAGACAAGACAATTCTTGTTCTCCCCGATCTCTCTTTAGCATTTGATACTGTGGACCATTGTGTGTTGCTTCTCCGCCTGAGGGAGTTATGTGGACTCACCGGTATTGTCATCAAGTGGTTTGAGTCCTTTCTTATAAATAGGAGACAGCGGGTTGTGATGGGAAATTTCTCATCAACACCCAGTCTCCTTTTGTGTGGAGTCCCTCAGGGTTCGGTGTTGGCCCCAATGTTGTTCGCAGTGTATATGCTGCCCTTGGGGGGGATCATTAGAAAGTATGGACTGAGTTTTCATTGCTATGCTGATGACACTCAGCTATACTTATCTTTTGCCCCAGGAACACACAACACAGTAGATGTGTTGAACATCTGTCTGGCTGAGATTAGCGACTGGATGGCCTCCAGCTGGCTTAGATTGAACCCTGATAAGACTGAGGTATTGGTAGTGGAGTCAAACAGAGTTCGTGATGAGATGGCCTCTGATTCTGCAACTGGCCTTGTGCTAGGGGCTGCGTCATTGACGGCCTCCCCTTGGGTGTGAAATCTTGGTGTGATGTTTGACAGGAATTTGTCCATGGAGGTTCAGATTTCTTCCGTGGTCCATTCCTGCTGTTTTTTCCATCTTCGAAACATTGCCAGGATTAAGCCCCTTGTTCCGCCTCTGGACCTCCCTACCTTGATACATGCCTTAGTCACTTCTAGGCTTGACTACTGTAATGCCCTCTATCTCGGGATCTCTGGGGTTCTCTCCATAGACTGCAGCTCATGCAGAATGCTGCCCAGCTTTTAACTGGGCAGAGTAAATTCTGTCACATTACACCTGTGCACGCAACTGCACTGGCTGCCTGTCAGGTGGAGAGTGCTCTTCAAGGTGGGGTTTCTCACCTATAAGCCCTACACAGACAGGGCCCTGGTTACCTGTCAGATCTCCTGATACCATCCTTCTCTTTCCGCAATCTCCGCTTTTCTGATGCTGACCTCCTAACTGTTCCAAGAGTGAGGTTAAAATCTGCGGGCGACCGAGCATTCAGTGTCACCGCTCCTGCTTTTTGGAATTCATTGCCAGCTGCAGTTAGGAAGGCCCCGAACCTTATTACCTTTAAGGTTTGCCTTAAGACTTACCTATTCTCACATGCTTTTGGGGTTTGATTATGATTATGTATATGTGTTTTATTCTTTTATGTATTTATATGGCATGAAATGCCATAAATTCTTCTCTACCTCTCTTTTTTATTGTGCGGCGCCCAGAGCCTTTGGAATTGGGCATCTTTTTAAATAAACATGACTTGACTTGACTTGACTCAGTGGAATCAGCAAAGTCCAAGAGGGTAGCATCTTTCAGAAAAAAGAGATGTGCAAGAACAAGGGGACACAATTTGAAGATAGAGGGGGGACAGCTCAGGGGCAATGTGAGGAAGTATTTTTTCACAGAGAGGGTGGCAGATGCATGGAACCACCTTCCTGAGGAGGTTGTGGGATCTAAAATTGTGGAAGAATTAAATAATGCACGAGACAGACATAAGGCAATTCTTGTGGGGGGGGTAGGAAGAAATAGGCTGTTGGTTAACTAGGATCTGCAGCTTATCTAGTAGGTAGGGAAATGGGCAGACTAGGAGGGCCAAGCGGTCCTTATTTGCCGTCAAATTCTATGTTTATATATGTTACCAAATTGAAAGAAAGAGCCATGTACCTTGGATTACTGAAAAACTAAAAAAACAAGTATGTATCAAAAGTAGATTATGGAAAAAGGCTGGAAAAACATTAGATCCAATGAACTGGGAGAAATATAAATTAGAAATAAATGCTTTAAAAATAAAAATTAAGAAAACTAAAAACTATTAATGTAATAAAACTAATGGGGCTTCTGATTCAAGATAATTCTGGACTCTGATAAAAACTTTTGAGATTCCATTAAACCAGAAACCCCCAATACAAATAGTAAAAAATGGAGAATATCAAATCCCAAATTCGTCTGCAAATATTCTAAATGAATATCTTGTGTCTCTCCCAGATATACAGATTCCTATTCCTATTGAGCTCCAACCTAATGGCAGCATAGGAGCTCGGCTCTCTTGAGTTGGAATTTTAAATCCGCACTTCCACACAGAAAAAATCATCGTGGGTCAATCTTAATCACAGATTTGGCTAGCTGGAATATCCTACCTTATAACCATCAGGTTGGATTCTGCCTCAATTTCCCTCCAGAGATGTACTTTGCATCCATATTTGGCAGGAGAGAATTGGAACAAATCCAGCATGGCCGAAACGCCCACACGGGCCTCAGATGCTGCGGCAGCCTTCGACGGGAAGAAAATAATGGACATGTTCTATACCCTTGTACAAAGGATGTCAGAAGTTACGGTAGCATCCAGTGCAACCACCCTGGCTGTACATCAACTCGACATCAGGATCTTTCACACGGAGTGGCAGGCAGTGGTGAATTCTGCTGCAATTTCAGATTTGCACTAGCTCCAGCATGAACAAACCTCATACACTACAAACTAAAATCGACGAGCTGGAAAACAGGAACAGGAGAAACAATCTTCAAATCCTAGGCATCCCAAAAGGAACTGAAAAAGGACACCCTGCAGATTTCTTTTATGACACCCTACCACAAATACTGCAGCAGGAACTAGGACCAGGTTTCACTATCGAGAGGGCCCACAGAATGATAGGACCCACACCTAAGCCTGGAGAACATCCTAGGCCTATGAATCCTAAACTATGCAGATAAAGACTGGGTAATATCTAAAGCCAGGGACCTTAGAACATTTTCTTGGAATGGTCATCGCATCCTGATTTTTCAGGATTATTCCCGAGAGCTGGAGAATCAGAGGGAGGAATATTCAGAAATGTATAGCCAGCTGCATGCTTTGGGGGTCCCGTTTTCACTCAGATACCCAGCCACAATGCAACTGGTGGTGAATGGTGCTCCTTTATTTTTTTCTACACCTGAAGTGGTGAGGGATTACATGGCACGGATTTGGCTGGACCACAGAACAGTCTCCCCTCCAGCCTTGAGGTCTCCACCTCCAACCCAAACTCATGGGCAACATCAACGTGACAGATCCCCAGCAACGACCGATAAAGTCATGGACACATTTGACCGGAACTGGACTTTTACCTTTCACCTTCTCCCTAGAAATTGTAAGAGACAACAGAAGGAGTGGCATACAAAGTGGGACCATCTGATGGACAGGCTGGCTGCAGATCCTTTGAACACTTGGCCATCCAACACACAGGAGGTGATTACGAGTCCCTACTTCAGTAAGAACACTTTGACCTGCTGGCTGAACCTACTGCAGTATGTCCTCAAGCAGACCCTGTGTATTATTCTTCAGTGCCCGAGAACAGTGTACCTCCCTCCACTCCAGGCACTGACCAGATGGATAAGCGGATGGCAACCACGATGTCTGATACACTATCCCAAGACACCTGGGGACGTGGCACTTCACCTCCACATGGATCTAGCCTTTTTGAAGCAGGCACCACCTGAACAGGCAACTAGGGACAATACCTAAACCTGGCCTGACTGGACACTATATGTCACATAAGTTGGTCTTCTGTGCTCTCAATCTGGGCTGGGGAATTTGTGTATATGCAGGTGAGGGGGTCCTGGACCCAGAGAGGGGATTTTCCTGTTGGGCTCAGGATCGAACATCCTGCTTGGTTTTTATGGGTGCCCCAATGCCCAGGGGGGGAGCACAATCTCCTGACTATGTTACGCTAATCCATAATAGTGTTAGTCATTGTTGAAATATGTGCATTGCGGTAACCAGGTGGAGGGAGCATGCTAAAATCAATATAAGTGCTCAAATAGGGGTATATAAATGCTCAGTGCCGCCACAGATATATATATGTAGCTGTCCTGCATTGCTTCTAGAAATAAAGTGGAGTCTTTTACAATAGTGAATGAGAGGAGGGGTGTTGTTGATTTTGACAAGATACGTATATATTTTGGTAACCGTTAATCACTGATACAGGATATGATTAGCTTTAAGGATAAAAAAAATGGCCCTACATGTACAAGCCAATGATTTCATTTGAAGAAAAGAGGGACACCCTCCCAAGAAGGGGCACCACACTACTACAGTCCTTCTGCATGTAAGTACCCCATCAGGACTGGATTGGTGACCCCTTCCCCTGCCCGTGTCCATTTTAAATTCTGAACCTTAAAGCATGGTTCATTTGACCTGATGCACACTTTCCAACTCATGGGTCTGACGTTGGTGCAGCCTAAGATCTGTAGATTGCAACTGTATGGGTGACTGGAAGCTCAGAGCATTCCGGGCCTCTCAGGAACCTCTCCACCTCCCCATATGGGAAAAGGCCATGGTTATATAGGGGAATCCCCCCCCCAGCCGCAGATAACCATTTTCTGTGTTGCACAAATTTGTGCTGTTGCATATAGTTTTTTTCTCATTCTGAAGTTAGAAAATTGTAGCAATTCAATGTTTAGTCAACAGATGGCACCACCTTACCGTAGTCAGATATGGAATGAGTAAGTACTGTTTATTGTTAATCAGTATCAGATTCTTTGACTTAGCATCTTGGATTTAGAGAGATATTTGCACCCCTTCGATTTATGTGGTGGCTTTATGCTCACTTCAAATATTAATATAGAACAATGGGATGTAGGCCATACAACAGAAGACCATGGCTGAGATATCCTGTTATATGTGGAACGTCAGGGGTCTTAATACCCCCATAAAGAGAAAAAAGGTTGTGTCATATTTGAAGAGAGCAAAAGCCCAATTAGCCTTTTTGTAAGAAACAAATCTCACTGACAATGATCATGCTTCCCTGGTCCAGGACTGGGTGGGTTTAGGGGTACACGCTGGTGCACCCACTAAAAAAGTGGTGTGGCTCTTCTTGTTCATAAATGCCTCCCATGGACAGTCACTAAGTGTAAGAGGACCCACAAGGATGCTGGATTATGGCTTTAATGAGCACCATGGAGGGACCTCTCCTATTAGTTAATGTATATGCATCCATTGAAGATGAACCGGAATTCTTTCAAGACGTCTTAGATAAAATAGGATCCATGAGGGAAGTAGGTACCCCCATTATGGTGGGGGGAGATTTAAATCTAACTTTGGTCCCTGTACTTGACAAGAGCACATTGGAGAAGGAATCACACCTAAGGGACACCATAGCTGTTCACCAAATTATGCACGAGCACACCCTGGTGCACGTATGGTGCCTTGCTCATCCCCAAGAAAGGGATTACACCTTTCAATCCGTGGCACATGGTATGTTTAGTAGATTCGACTACTGGCTAGTCTCCCCAGGCATTTCCCAAACCTCTATCAGTTCTAATATTCTCCCTTTGGTTATCTCTGACCATGCCTCAGTCCAGCTACTTTTTCTTTGGGGTCCTAAGAATAAGTCCTCCCCTACGTGGCACCTAGACCCACTGGTGTTAAAAGACCCTAGTTTCTCACCATAGGTCACTCAGGAGTCGAAGCAGTTCTTTTTAGAAAACTCTATTAATGACACCATGGCTGACAATACATGGGGAGCATATAAAGCCACCATATGAGAGAAAACTATGGGGTTTGCCTCCCGTAGGAGGAAACTTAGAGACCTGAAGTTGATCACTATGGAGCAACAACTGACTGTAGCTGAAAAGCATCTAAAAAAGTCCAAAGACCCCAACTTAACCTCTCAGCGGGGGAAGGAAGTTATTTGGCTAAGGTTAGAAGTTAATGAGCTTCTATCCTGGAAAGCTGAGTTAGCTCTGTTACATGTCAGACACATATACTGGGAGGGTGGGGACAAGAATGGAAAGGTACTGGCTTATCAGCTTAGGAGACAGCAGACAAATCAACATATAACTGTCCTGCTAAATCCTAGCTCGCACTCACTCTGCACATCCTCCTTCAAGATTAATACCACAATGGCTGACATCTATACGCAGCTGTACACCACCTCAGGACCATCCCCGCCCAAAGACACAGTGGCTTTCTTGGATAGTTTACAGCTTCCCACTTTGTCCCATGCACAACTAAATCATCTTGAGGCTCCACTTATGGAGAATGAAGTTCGGCTGGCCCTGTTGTCCTTACAAAAAAGTAAAGTCCCTGGAGGTGATGGCTTTTTAGCTGAGTTTCTGCAAGCACTTGCTCCAGTGGTCACCCCCATCCTGTGTAAGGTCTTCAAGGAAGCTGAGAACATAGGTCAGTTCCCACCTACAATGTGGGAAGCTGTGATTACTATCCTCCCCAAAAAGGGGAAGGATCCCACTAGGGCAGGAAGCTATAGACCCATATTCTTGATCTCAGTTGATAGTAAAATATATGCTAAAGCTATTTCCAATTGTCTTAAACCTCTCCTTCCAGATTTAATTTATACCTCTTAGGTTAGATTTATACACGGTAGATACAGTGCTGATCGTATTCGATCTTTCTTTAATTTAATGTATGCGGTCAAGACCCTGTCAATGACAACAGCAGGTACTGCTGTTGATTTTGAGAAGGCGTTCGATTCTGTAGAGTGGTATCATCTCCTCCTGGTACTAAACAGATTCAGATTTGGGCCTAATTTCTCTCACTGGGTTAAATCTATTTACATGTCTCCAATGGCCAAAGTTCTTACTAACTCCATACTGTCCAAACCCTTTACACTAGGATGGGGTACCAGACAGGGGTGCCCCCTTTCACCTCTTTTATTCATCCTGGCTGTAGAACCACTAGCTTCAGCCATATGCCAACATAACGACATTCTTGGAATCCCAAAAGGAAACATGCACTACAATACTCTATTATACACTGATGATCTGTTCATACCCTTGGCAGATCTGCAAACATCACTCAATCCCCTTACAGATCTCCTCCAAAAATTCACAAAATAGTCTGGTCTAAAGGTCAACTGTGTCAAAACAGAAATACTCCCCTTCAGCTCTCAATGTAGTCCTCAAAAATTGCCTGTCGCAGATCTCAAATGGGTGACAGGGTCTGACATATCTGGGGGTAAAAATCTACCCACAACTCAACACTATATGGGATAAAAACCTGGGACCATTACTAGCTGAATGCAAAGAGAAATTAAATAGATGGGCCCGGCTGAATCTTACTATGGCCGGCAAGATCTCAGCCATCAAGATGACCTGGCCCCCAAGATAACATATCTGCTCTCCCACATTCCCCTATATCTTGCCTGCGTCTGGTGCGTCAGATGGGATAAGATGATCATTACCTTCTTATGGGGTCAAAAAACACCAAGATATAGCTGAAATAAGTTAATAGCTCACTGGAAGAGAGGTGGTTGGGGATTGCCCTGGCTGGAAGGATATGAAATAGCTTTCCATACTGTCCAGACTTTTCATTGGTTTCGACTAAGATCTCTTACAACCCCACAATGGACAGGTAATGGAAACGGACTTAACTGGTACTTCCACTCTGTCATCCCTGCTATGGGGCACTTTTCAGATAGCCAAGAAGTTACACCGTACTATTGGTTTGACTGTTAACTAGTGGAGATAACTACACCGCCTGCTTAAAACCTTCTCTACACCTTTTTCATACACTCCTTTGTGGTACAATCCCCAGATAACCATTGTCCATGCCTCAATACACTGGCACTCCTGGGCACAGCGAGTTGTATATTATATGTCAGACATACGGGGCCCCTCCCAAGCATATATAGACTCCTTCCAGAATCTTCAGAAGAAATGGGATATTCCACAGGGTGATTTCTGGAAATATTTGCAATTGAGAAATGCAGCAGCACATCTTCTTACTAAACAACACACGGTGCATAGGGGAAATTTACCTCTCACTAAATGGCTAGCCCTAGCTAAGGGACAAGCAGGGGTCATCTACTCACGCCTCAAAGAAACCCTCTACAACTGGACTGATAGGGCTAAACAGAAATAGAGGAATGCCATAGGAATAGCTATAACTGATAGACGGTGGGCCCAATGCTGGCATAATGAGCACAAACGATATATTAATGTTAGCAGTGGGATGATACAGAATACACTTTACATTGGTGGTCTAGGACACCAGCCATGCTGCGTAATATTAACTTGCTTAAAGACAACTCGTGCTGGAGATGTCATCAGGCAGGTGGAGACCTGTTTCACATCATATGGTAATGTCCACAGGTTCAAAGTTTATGGTGTAGTGTAGGACAATTGGGAGACAGGATATTGGGAAAACATGTCTCCTAGCACTGACCTTAATGATACTAGGGATTCGGCCCCAGTCATGCACACTATCTAAGGTGGAGTTTAAATGGTATATGCTGCTTGCCATGCAAACAAAAGATCTGCTCCTTAGCTACTGGCATACAATCCAAATCAAATACTTACATCCATGGGCCCCATCTTTGAGATGGAGAGATGGTCCTCAGTGACTGGAACCCTGAGGGGCAATTTCTATACAGTATGGGCACTGTTTTTGGCCTAATTGGCACCCAGAGCTGGAATAGGGTAGATGGATGTGGGCTATCAATTAAGGGAGGCCTTTATAGTTACTTTAGATGCAAATTCCTAATATTCTTGTCACTTTTGTGGTCCAGTACTGAGTGTGGTGCAATATATATTATAATATACATATATTTTTCTTGTATATAGTTGAAAAAATGCTTGTTACTGCCATGGTACTCTTCATGGTTATTTTTTTTTCTTTTTCAGATGAGGAAGAGCATGAGGCCACATGGAGATAAAAAATCCAGATCATAATAGCTGCCTTGACATCAGATCAGACTTTATTGCCTTCAGTATGGTTTAGCTCATCCTCTCCATATACATAGTATGTACCGTTATGTTGCATGTGCATTTGCTGGTATGTTTTGAAGTTACCTGTTAATCCACTGATAACTATGATTCTTTATGTATGATTATATCCAGGCCCATTGGCTTATATTGTGGACGTTATGTATCTTTATCAACCTCTCTGTTTACATACTTGTAAAAAGTTAAATTTAATAAAACGTTGAACAATAAAAATATATATCTATAAATTATTTTGAAGCAAATACATTACCTCAACATATACCCAGATTCAGATGTAAATACATTACATGTAAACAGGCAAAAAGAAGAGATTAAGAAATTAAGCTCATGTAAGTCCTCTGGTATAGATGATACTGACATTAAATATTTGAAAGATTCACTGGATATTATAGCTCCAGTCTTTTTTTTTTTTTCAAATTTATTTCCCTCTGGTCGTGGCCCCATGGACCTCTGTCAGGCATCTGAGTCCATGTCCTGCCCACCAGAGGCCCCCCGAGCTGTACCTCCTCTATCCCCCTCCTCCCTGCAACCGTTAACCCTGGTCTAACCCTCCCGTGGTGGGTCGCCTTCCTCCTCTTGGGCGCTCTTACAGACAGACTCCGGCTGCAGGGTAGGACAGGCCATGGAGAACCTGGAAGGTCAGTCAGGGTTGGCCCAGCGATGGGCATGGGGGACTGGTGCCGTCGCCTATCCATGGCACCGTTCTTTTCCTTGTTTTTGTATGTCCCTGGAGCTCCGACATGCAATGACGCCAGCTCAGCTGGTGCATGCTCCCACACTCCCCTGAATGATGTCCGCCACAGCTCCATTCCCCAGCATCTTGTGGCTGTGCACGGTAGTGCCTCCAGCCTCCGTTAGAGGTCACCAGTGCATTGGCTGGTGGACCCCCCCCCGGGAAGGAGAGCAGTCCTGGGGATGCTCAATCCTTTCCCCTCCCTGCCGACCCCCGACAACCTGGGCTCATTCCTGAACCTGGGTCGCCAGCGTGGTGAGAGGTGTGGCATCCAGCACCTCAACCCTCAGCACCACCGGGCTGACCAACAGCTCCAGTCTTGGCCAGGCTTTTCAATTGGAGTTTGATGGAGGGAACATTCCCAGATTTGCGGAAAAAAGGAAAAATAATCCCAGTACACAAGGGAGGCTCAACATCTGAACCCACTATCTACAGAACCATCGCTTTGTTGTCAGTGGCATCGAAGGTCTTGGAGTGGCTGGTGCAGCAGCAGCTGGGAAACCATTTAGAGTGGTACTCCTTGCTTTCTGTGTACCAGCTGGCTTTTCAAAAAGGGCATTCCACGTGCACCACACTCACTGACCTAGTAGATTTAATATCATCTCAACTGATGGGTAGTAGGTCAGTGGGTACAGTGTTCATGGACCTTTCAAAGGCCTTCAACACCGTCGATCACAGTCTGATGTATGATAGGTTATTGGACCTAAGATTATTAGAGGAGGCCTGCATGTGGTTTAATTCTTACCTGCAAGGACATACTCAACAAGTTTATGCTGACGGACACTTGTCAGGTAATGCCCTGGTCCAGAGAGGTGTCCCACAGGTCTTCATTTTGGGGCTCACATTGTTTCTGATTTACATACAGTACATGAATTAGCAGAAGTGGCAAAGTTTTCAAACATTAGACTTTATGCCAATGACACTGGTATGGTGGAATATGAGAAAAAATCCAAGTCTTTTGGAGAAAAATCTTCAAAATGACTTTATGAGCCAATGTGCATGGATATCTGACTCAGGCCTTGTACTAAATAATGCAAAAAAACAAAGTTGCTGGTGTTTAGAAATAAAGGCAAAAAAAGAGACGCAAACGCTCTAGGCATTAAAACAAAAACAAATGAAAATGAAATAATAACCCAAGGAAATGTTTATAGATACTTGGGTGTTTGGATCGATGAAAGTAAACATTTTGGTCATCACATGGAAGACACCATAATGAAAGTAAATAAAAGACTGGGGGCCTTTAGGCGATCCAGGTCCTGCATAAATAAACAGATGAGGGCCTAGTGTTCAGTCAGCTATTGATACCAGTTCTTGATTACAGCAGCCATGTTTATGGCTTTACTAATAAGAGGATATTGTCTAAAATAGATGTAATGTATAATAGACTTGCAAAATGTATCCTGCTCAAGGATTATAAAACTCACCACTGTCTATTTTTTGAAGAATTGAGATGGCTAACTCCAGAAAACAAAAGAAAATTAGCTTGGGCAAATCAAATTTTTAAAGTGTTACATTTTCAATAAACAATTTATTTATATGAAAAACTGGAAAAAACTCAACATCAGCACAACCCAAGACAAATAAACTTCTGATGTTTTAAAACTCCTAGATTAATTAACAAGCATAGTAGTTTGTGTTTTGCTGCCATTACATTTGACATATGGAATTCCAATAAACAAAACTATAGCAATAGTTAATGACAGTGTTAAAATTATTTAATAGGGATTTAAAGCAAGAATTAAGGATATGATGAATGTGCAATGGTTAGTTAGCATTATATTGCCTTATTACGAATTTACTGAATGCCATGTTTTATGATGTAATTGTATTTATGCATCTATTGTCTTTGTAATAGTTTTATGTGAAACTCTGTGAGCTAGATATTCACAAAACTTTGCCCCAGGGCTAAATTAGCACTGGCCAGCGGGCAAACTTAGCCCAGAGCACAAAGCAAGCTATATTGAAAAGGAAATAGCCAGGTGCAAAACCAGCTGAATATAGCAAGCAAAGAAAGCCGGGCAAACAGGGCCAGGAGTGCACAGCAAAAATTGCCCGGGAATAAGACAGCACTGAATATAGCAACAGGGAAGTGCACACTGCAACTGCAGCTCATTAGATTATGTAGCAAGCCAGAGTTGCAGGTGAAGAACATTGTGTGTGATTGTACAGAGATGTCTGACATCTGCTACAAACAACGATGTAAGCCACACACTGCAAAACTGCGCTGTGCTGAAGTAAGGTTTGCCTCAGGCTAATCTGATTGCACAGTGCTAACACATTAGCCCAGTGCAAATTGGTTAGCCCGGGGCAAACGGGAGCTGTATTCAAAGCTCCAATGAAAATGAGCCTACTTAGGTAATCTGTGGGCAAACAGGTAAATTTGCATCTCATTAGGTGCTGCTTAGCATACACTACCATGCAGTTTGCCCGGAGCTACTGCATAGAGCACAAAACTCCTCCTTTTGGTCAGAGTGGAAGTATAGGCTGGATGCTGCAGGCCAAGGCATACTCATAGCATCCCCTGTTGGTCAGAATAGAAGTACAGGCCGGAAGCAGCAAGGTCTGTGTGCTGCCAAGCACAGTTGGTGCATACATACCTCACAACCCCTTGCCTCCTGAATCAGGGACAAGGCTTAAACAAATCAGGGACGAAGGACCACAATCAGGGACACATCTTCAAAGTTAAAGATATCCACCCAGACAGCTGGTAGAATATGGGGCTTAGTGCAAAATGCATTTGCTAAAGAAGAACAAGTCTGTAACTTTAATGCGTGACATTATGCTGTGCTTACAATTTCCACTGTTTAGCCACAGAAACACCACTGTGAGGACGGACAGAGTAATAATTTGAGGCAGATTCAGGGACATCCCTGAAAATCAGAGACAGTTGAGAGGTATGCTCCTGACCAATTCACAATAGAATGAAATGTAATTTCCCTGTTAGTCTAGTGTCCCCCCCACCCACCTCCCTGCATGAATCCCGGCCTGTTTGCACTTAAAGTAATAGTTATTTCCCTGGTAGTCTAGTGGTCCCCCGCATGAATCCTGACCCATTTGCACATATATTTATAGTTATTTCCATGGTAGTTTAGTGGTCCCACCAACCCCCCTGCACGAATCCCGACCCCCATCTGCGGTCAAAGAAAAGATTTCCTTTGTAGTCTAGTGGTCCCCCCACTCCCGAGCACGTATCTCGACCCCTGATTCAAAGAAATAGGAACCCGTTTCCCTGGTAGTCTAGTGGTTCCCTCCACCCAGCAGTGACACCCCGCCCAGTTCAATAACATGCCAGAATGGAGCCGGCGACCGGCTCAGCCCTCCTCTCACCACCACGGCTGGCTGCCGACTGAGGTAGGAAGGAGCAGTACCGCTCCTTCCTACCTCAGTCGGCAGCCAGCCGTGGTGGTGAGAGGAGAGTTGAGCTGCCGCCAGCTCCGCTTTGGCACGCCATTGAACTGAGCAGGGTGTCACTGCTGGATGGGGGGACCACTAGACTACCAGGGAAACGGGTTTCTTTCTTTGAATCGGGGTCAGGATACGCTGGGAGTGGGGACACTGAACTACCTAGGAAAGGAGTTTATATTTATTCATATTGGGGTCTGATATGTGCTGGGGGTGGAGTCCACTAGACTACCAGGGAAAGGGGTTTATTTTTACTGGAATCAGGGGTCAGGATAAGTGCTAGGGTTGGGGGGACCACTAGACTACCAGGGAAAGGGGTTTATATTTATTGGAATCGGGGGTCGGGATACGTGCTGGAGGTATGGGGACCACTAGACTACCAGGGAAAGGGGTTTATATTTATTGGAATCATGGGTCGGGATAAGTGCTGGGAGTGGGGGGACCACTAGACTACCAGGGAAATGTTTCATACAGTGGATACTGGGGATTGGGAATCGTGCTCGGGGGGGGTGCACTTCCGCCGCATTACTGCCAGCCTTTTCTCAGTGGTATTCAGCGCTGTGCTACAGGTCACACTAATGCTTGTAGCTCGGAACTATACTTTCGAATATGCCGGTGTGCTGTCATTCAGGGCCCCTCCCCTCAGTCCCTCCCCTGCACACATTACACTTTAGTGTCTGTGCTAACACCTAGTGCTGGCGCTAATTGTCATTTTTAATATTGCAGTTGGGTGCAAATTCGGCACTAGTCCAGCGCAACGGATTTGTGCCCGGCGCTAACCTTTGAATATCTAGCCCTGTATATGTAATGAAATAACAAGACCATTTTGTAAGTATGAATTAGGTCCTAATGATGTGACTTTCCAGATTATCCTATATAAAAATAAAGAGTTTTACTACTTACTACTAAAACAAGGTAAGTCTATTTGTTGTATATCAATGTATTTTGAACATTTATTTATACCTTTGTCATTTTCTAATATTTTTCCACTAAATTTTCAACATGACCTTTTTGGAACCCCACCTCATGTACAGGGTAGGTGACATGTTTCAATTCCATCCTGAAAGGTGATTTCATGGTCACCCCACAAAGTCACCTTTTGGATGAGATTTGAAAGTTTTCACCTACCCTATTTATGAGGTGGGTTTATAAGAAGGCTATGTTGAAAATATGGTTTTAAAATACAGTAAAATGACAAAGTTATGAGCAAACATTTAAATATTTCAATGTTCAGTCATTACCTGCTACTCATAAGCACAGTCACTCACTCTACTTAGTCATCTTCCTGGGGATCGAGACCTCAGATTTGGGGGTGGAACCAGTTGGATTGTCTGATCACTACACCATGGGGTTTAGTTTTAGCACCCCACTTTGTAGGCCCACCCCTGTGGAGATGGTCAGGTATCGCCCTTTATAAGGAATTAGTTCCGAAGGCCTGGTGGAGGTACTTGACCTATCATCCCTTCCTGTAGCAAACAACGATCCAGAGGCCCTCGTCATGGCCTATAATAAGGCCATTGTGGTGGCCCTGGATTCTGTTGTTCCTGTCTGTGTTCATCCTCTCCCCCTTTGACCTTGGTCCCCATGGTTTGATGGGACATTGAGGGAGATGCGGTGACTGGGACAAAGGTTAAAGCGTTGCTGGCGGAGATCCTCCCTGGATGCCGATCACCTTAAATTGATGGAGCATTATGACGCCTATCAATCAGCAATTTCCCGTAAGAAGGCAGAATTCCTGTCCAGGGAAATTGCTGGAGCTCAGAATCGACCAGCTCAGCTTTATCACACTGTGGACAGACTGTGCAACCCAGTCTGTCTACAAGTGCGGAAAGCCTTTTCAAAGATTGATTGTGTCGAGCTTGCTCAATTCTTTGTGAATAAGGTGGTCAACATCAGGGTGGCCCTTCATCCAGCACACTCTGGCATTGCTGTGGACCAGCATGTGGTTAACACCCCTCTGTTTTCATGGAGTACTTTTAATCAATCAGTGTTCATGGATGTCATACTGATTGTCCAGGGTATGCGACCTACATGCTGTAGTTTGGATCCTGGACCAACTTCCCTGATTTTGGGTTGTATTAATTCCATTGGTCCGGTCCTCACATGGATAGTCGGGTGCTCCTTGGAAACAGGTGAGTTTCCTAGCTCCTTGAAGGAGGCAGTGGTTATACCCCTTCTGAAGAAAGCTTCTTTGGACCCTGACTGCCATGTTAACTACAGACCGATCTCTAATCTTCCCTTTTTAGGGAAGATGATTGAGAAAGTAGTGGCCATTCAACTGAAGGACCACCTGACCATGCATGACATCTATGAACCCCTCCAGTCCAGTTTTCAAAAGAAGCATAGTACCAAGACAGAGCTGGTTCGGGTGCTCAATGATCTTCTGATGGCTAGGGATCAGAAGAACCATTCCATCTTGATCCTTCTAGATCTCTCATCAATGTTTGACACTGTGGACCATGGGGTACTGCTGAGTCATCTGAGGTGCATCTGAGGTCTATCTGGTGTTGTCCTCAGATGGTTTACATCCTACCTCACCGGAAGAACACAGAGAGTAGTATCTGGGGTTCATTTCTCAGATCCAGTTGATCTGTCATGTGGGGTTCCTCAGGGTTCGGTATTGTCCCTCATATTATTCGCAGTGTATATGCTGCCTTTTGGAGACATTGTAAGAAGGCATGGGCTGAGGTTTCACTGCTATGCTGATGATACCCAGCTCTACCTTTCTTTCGCACCTGACCAGGATAGAACTCTCTCAGTCTTTAATAACTGCCTCAATGAAATCCAGGAATGGATGGATGCGAGTTGGCTGAAATTGAATTCTGATAAGATGGAGGTGTTGGTCGTGGATCCAGTGTCTCGGACAGGGGGTCGGTGTAGGTTTGCCTCAGAGCTATGCCTTGGGGGCTCCCCTCTCCCAACCTTTGAACGGGTGTGGAACCTGGGGTAATTTTTGATGAGGGGCTTACCCTGCATAACCAGGTGTCTGCTATCATCAGATCCCATTTTACCACCTGAGAAATATCTCCAGGATTAAGCACCTAGTTCCCCTGGTGATCTTCCTACACTGATCCACGCCTTTGTCTCCACATGCTTGAACTATTGCAATTCCTTATACCTAGGGCTACCTGGGTGGAAATCCAGTGCCTGCAGCTGGTGCAGAATGCTGCGGCCCGGATTTTGACTGGTACATCTCAGTTTAGTCATATTTCTCCGGTGCTGTGCAGACTGCACTGGCTTCCAGTACAGTGGTAGATTACCTTTAAAGTCATTTTATTGACTTTTAAAGCCCTACATGGACAGGGATTGGATTATCTGAAAGTGCTCCTGGTTCCTTACCACCCTGTGCGATCACTCCACTCAGCTGATGAGGGGTTGCTAGAGATGCTGAGGGTGCGTTTGAGATCTGCTGGGACCAGAGCTTTTATGTTCGCTGCTCCTACCCTCTGGAACTCTCTACCCCGTCAGTTACGTGAGTGCATGACCATGGAGGGATTTAAACAGGCCTTGAAAACCTATTTATAGACACAAGCATTCGGTGACTGAAGTCGTTCTGATTGTTGCAATTTTATGTTTGTTCTATATATTTTAAGGAGATCGTATTGTATGATGTGTTTAACATGTTCGGCACCTTGGTTTTGGAAAGGCGTCTTAAAAATAAAGTTTTATTATTATTATTACCTTGCTGATTTTCAATATTTTTTCCACCAAACTTTCAACATGGCCTTTTGGGATCTCACCTCGTGAACAATGCAGGTGAAATTTTTCAAATCTGTGCTGAAAGGTGATTTGACGATCACTCTTTGATTTGAACATTTTCACCTGTGAGATTCATGAGGTGTAGTCATAAGAAGAATATTTTGAAAATTTGATCTAAAAATATGGCAAAATTATCAAGTTATTAGTCAACATAAAAATCATTAGAAGTTCACTAATAACTTTGCTAATTTTTAATATTTTGACTCTAACTTTCAACACAGCCATATTTTCACACCACCTCATAAACATGACTGGTGTACTTTTTCAGAATCTGAACAAGATGTATTTAAACACTTATGATGCAAAATGAAGTTTTGACCAGTATTCTAAAAGTGCTACATGTCAAATGTATAAGGGGGAGTCAGAAAATGACTATCTTGAAAATTTGGGCTCAAACTTCAAAAGAAAAATTAAGAAACATTGTGTATAGTGCCAGCCTTTATCCCAGTGGGTAGTGCTTTGTGATCCCATACCAGTGAGCTAAATTCAGGGATGAGCTTAGTGAGCCAGCAGGATGGGCCAAGATTGGGGGAATGATGCTGTCATGCGTCACCACCCCCTAGCCTGGGAAGGGAAGGTACAGGGTTGCCCACATGGGCCGTAGTACCATATAGTGAAGAGAACTCTTATCTTAGCATAGGGCCCTGTGCCTCTGCATCCTTATGTGCCAGAGGGCCCTGTGCTTTGGCTGAGAGATGGAATCTGCCCTGGGCATCTGTGTCTGCATCCACATGGAAGCACAAGATCTAGAGGGCCCTGCAATTCTGCAGCCCACCACATGGCCACATGAATTCTTGACATCCATTGCTGCAGAGAAGTACAGGGTCCTGCACTATCACGGGTGGATGATGTCTTTCCTTGGCATGGGGCCCAGAGGATGAATGAGGATATAATTCTACTATCTCAAAAGAAAGGAAATTCTTTGCCAAAAACTGCATTAATGCACCAGTTAGGGTTCAAATTAATGCTACAAAAGTAGGGAAATGTGGTGTTAAGATTTCCAGCCCTAACCCAACACCCTCCCAAGCAGCAGAAGGACAAAATCACGTAAGTAACCACAGACAGCAATCATCAGGTAAGACAACATACAACTGTTTCCAGATGACAGAAATGCAGTAGCACTGATGCACTGCCTTCATGGATTTGTATTTGCGACTGTATAAACACAGGCTGCACATGACCTGTGCTTATGCAGCCACATGTACAGTGTACTGTGTATGTGTGGCTACTGAAGTCAGGCACCGTGGGGGTCTGTGTGTCTGCAGACAGAAGTCTGCATCTCTGCAGACAGAGATACTCATGCATGCTGTACGAGGCACCTCACTAGAGAACGTGAGTTAGTAGTACATGGTTTTCTATATGCATCTGTGTAACTGCTACCCACTTGAGCAACAGAATGTTTATATGCAAAGAGCGTTCTGTCTGAATCCAAGACATCCTGATCTGATTGCCCCTGAAGTGGGCATCCCATCCTGTGCCCAATGCATCTGTGGTGATAACTTGTTGAGGGGAGGGGTTCCTGAAGGGGGCCCCTATCACCAAGCAGGAGGGATTCAGTCACCATACTAAAGTTTGTTGTACTGCCTTGGAGATTTTGACCTTTGAGTCGAGATTGTTGCTTCGCTGATCCCACTACACCCTGAGGTTCCATTGCAGAATTCTCATGTGCAAGCGAGTGAGAGGCACCGTCACTATGGCAGTGGCCATATGACCCAGGAGTTGTAGTACATTTCTGGCTGGAGCTTGGTCTATGGAGGTTAATCTCTGAGCCAGTGCCTGAAGGCAATCTGCCCTGTCTGAAGGGAGAAAGGTTCTCCCCTAAACTGTATCCAAGATGGCTCTTATGAATTGGAGTCTCTGGGATGGCTAATGGGCTGACTTTGGGAGATTTAGAGTTATCCCAAGGTCCTGGAACATCTTGAATGTGCACTCCAGGGTCTGACATAGCTATTCTCTGGATGGGGCTGATAGTTGTTGATGTAGGGGTAGATATAATTATCCTGCCTCCTGAAAGCTGCCACTACTACTGCCAGGCACTTGGTGAATACCCGAGGTGCTGAGGACAGGCTGAAAGGAGGGGCCCTGAACTGGTAGTGCTTTCCTTCAAATGTGAACCCGAGATACTTTCTGTGGGATGGCAGGATCTTTATATGCATGTATGCATCCTGCATATCCAGGGAACAGAGCCAATCTCCTTGGCATTGCATGGGAAGCAATCCCTGGAGTGTCACCATCCTGAACCTTTTGTACTCTATAAAGACAATTAGTTAGGTGATGTCCAGGATGAGACAGAGGCTCTCTGTCTTTTTCAGAACCAGGAAGAAGCAAGAGTAGTAACCTTTGCCCCTCTGTGACTCCAGTACTATTTGAATTGCTCACTTTGACAGGAGGGCCTGTATCTTGACCCGAATGAGACCTACATGGGATGGAGAGAAAAATATATGGGCTGGTGGATTGTCTGGGGGTAGCTGAGAAAACTCCAGGGCAAAGTCCCTCTCTATAAGTTGCAGTACCCATTGGTCTGTTGTGATGTTCTCCCAATGTGTGAGGTAAAGGGAGAACCACCCACTGACTGCCTCTCCTATCGATTCTGCTAGAGGAGGGGAGGTTTGGCAAGAAGTCAGGTGGAGGCTGACATTGTGGGGAGAGGAGCTCTGAACTGCTTAGCTGTTCACAGTCCCTGAGTTCCTGGTATCTGAGGGGGTGCTTTTCTCTTGAACCCACCTCGTTGTTGCTGTCTCTTTGGTTGCTGTCTCTGAAGCCTTCAAAAGGGCTGGCACTTAGGGGGAAAAGATTCCATCTTGTACATCTTGTGTACTTCAGAGACAGCCTTTCCTGAGTCCTGTAGGCCAGTGATGATCTTCTCAGCTTCTTGGTCAAAGAGCACAGGGTCCTGAAATGTCAGATTTAGGAAAGTGCCCTGCAGGTCCTGCCTGAATCTGGACACTCAAAGTCACGAGTATCGCCTGAGGCATACTCTTGAGGCTGCGGGTCTGGCTGCTGTATCTGCCTTATCGTATGATCAGCTGAGGACATATTTGCCCACATCTGCACAAGACTGCAGAACTGCCAAAAGCTCTGACTTGTTGGGAGAATCTGGCTGGGTCTTGGTTAAGTCCATAGCCTTCCGCAGGCACTTCTGGTACATGACCATATGTGTTAAGAAATTCAGAGACCTGATAGTATAGGTGGAAGAGGTATACACTTCCACCCAAACTGGGCAGTCTTTGTTGATTCCTTATCTGGTGGCTGGGAGCTGGTATGCTTAGGCTGTTGTGACCTGCCGTAAGCAGCTGTAATGACTATGGAATCCACCTTGGGCTGTTCACTGTGGTGGGAAATTTCTGTGGGTCCTGTATAGGTGGTTGGCCTTTTTGGGTACCGTAGAAGTAGTTGAAGGATGCTTCCATGTCAGCTTTGTTACATCCTGGAATGGCTCCACTAATGTGGGAATGATTAGCATTTTAGGGTCAGTAGCTCCCAAAACCTTAGCCAAGCGTCTCCTTTCCTGGTCCAGTTCTTCCGTTTCCCACTGGTTGAGGAACTGGATATGCTGCATAACCTTGAGGAAGGTGGGATCGTCAGGTTGAGACCTGGGTGAATCCTTTCTCAGATCTAGTGAAGGCAGAGAGAGAGGTCATCCTCGGAAGAGTCATATTGCGAGGAGGAATGCTGTAATCACTTGATGGTTCAGAGTGACGGTCGGTGGACCTACTCCAACATCAGGAGCGATGTCCGCTTGACCTGCTCCACCTTCAGGAGTGACGGTTCCTAGACCTACTCCACCTGCAGGCAGAAGACCTTGAGGATGGGTGATGTTTGTGTCTCTGACGTCTGTTGGATTCATGATCCAAGCCACCTGGAGTAGGGTGGTCTGGCTTTGGGGGGTGGTGACAGAGTCCTGTGAGGAGGCATTGGCTGTGGCTGCGGAATGACTGTTGTCACTCCCGTGGGTTCAGGCTTAGATAGTAGATCACCCTTAATGATGTGCCACCAGCTGGAAAAGAGTGCTCCTACTTCTGCTAAGGGTACCATTGAGCCTGACAGCTGGTCTGATGGCAGGTTAGCTGGTCCAAAAGGATTTGGCGCTGGGCCTGGCATCTGAGAGACTTCTGGTATCAGACCACCGACTGACAAATTACCTGAAATCTGGTCCTCCATCTGAGTGTCAGATGCTTTGGACTTGGCTGATGATTGGGTGTCAAGCCCTGTGGTTATAGGCTTGGTGGGGCCAGACTTCAGGTCAGCAGTCATTGGGTCCTCTGGTGGAGTCCAATTCCATTCTAATGAGGCTGATGACAGCTTGGAGACTGATGTCTGGTCTGACTCCAGAGGGGTGGAGGCAGATGATGCCGGAGGCTGTCGTTGGTCCGAAGGGATGGCCGATGACAGTTTAGGCATGGAGGGCACTTCCTTGTTATGCTCATGACCCTGGCACCTGTAGTGGTCATCAGCCTTGGCTGATGAACTGGAGGATTAGGTCTTGTTGATGATGGGGTCCACATGGATGCCTGCCGAAGTGGAAATAGAAGAGGCCAAGTCCTCAGGTCTAGACCCTAGTCTTTGTTTGTGTGGTTTGATGGCCAAAGACACTGAAGAAAAGGCCTGGGAAGGCCCTTACCCAAACCTCTGCCTGATGCCTGGGCAGAGGTAGATGGTTTTGAGGTCAAAATCCCTGGGAGAGCTAGTGACCCCGGGGGCAGAATCTGACCTCCAGCCGGAAGCCTTGGAGCTCTTGTGCAGGGAACTGGACCATGAGTCTGACCTGGGCCTGTCCATGTCTTTCCTGTGATGCTTCCCCAAGTGCTTCTTCTTCCTGGGGAGGTGTCGTGAGTGAAGGATGAAGAAGAGCTGTGCCCAGAGTGCGATTTTTGCATCTCAGCCACTTGTTGTTCCAGCAGGTGAGCTTTCAGCATCTTCAGGCAGTGAATGCGATTGTTAAAACTGAGGTAGTGCGGGCAGTTGTCTGACTTGTGCTGTGGTCCCAGGCACAGGAGTCAAGCCAAATGACCATCTTTGGCTGGAATTTGTTTGCTGCACACACACTTTGCCATACACTGTGGAGTAGAAGTGGTAGACTAGGCAGACATAAAGAGGTGATCTAGAAACTCAAAAATTTGAACTGCATGGAGCGTCGAGGAAAATGGTGGTTTACGATTAGCAGAAGGTGTCCGTGGAGCCGAAATGTTGCATCAACCATGGGAAAAGAACTGGAGTGGTGCTGGGGGACCACCTCCTATATACTGAGGATGACGTTGGGGGTGGTCCCCAGTCTTGGGCTGCTAGCTGGAAGTTTTCCATGGGGTCCTAATGACTGGTGACATAGTCCTAATGGTTATTACCTGCTGCAAGAGCTCTATCTCAAAGTGAGATTTATCTTGCCTGTCTTCATATCACATTTGCATTATGCAAACATGCAATCAAAAATGATTAGCATAGAACAATGCTTGTTTTTTTGTTGCAAGGGTCATAAATTTAGGAGCTGAAAGTTAAAAAAGATTAAATGTTAGCCTGGATAATTCACTTTGTTATATTTCAGTAATAAATGGTAGTTTTAACTAGATTTTTCTGCATCTGTCTAAATCTTTCAAAACCAGTCGACGTAGACAAATTAAACATAGGGAGGTGTATGATAGACTGCATAAAGAATGATGCAAATGCCTCGCCCCTCTCTCAGAACTACATTTCTGATGGCTCATTCCATTTAACAATACTTACTACAGACAGCATACAGTGCAGGCTACAGTAATGGGGGGGCTAACTCACTAAATAGTCACTCGTAGGATTCACTGCCACTGTTAAGGCCCTACTCCTCATTATGATCCTCTATAATCTTGTTGTATTTCACTTTTGTCTCTTTCAAACCGTTCTGTACAGGGCAGTTATAGAGGGATAAAGGTGGGGGACAGGGCTGTTATAGAAGGATAAAGGTGGGGGGTACACCACCCCAAAATCATGGATCAGTGTCAAGAGGGGGTACAGTAAGAAATGTATTGTTTTAAGCATGGGGAAGTGGGGTTAGGGAGGGGGTGCAGTTTAAAAGACTGTTAGCTCTTGGCATAGTGCCAGTAGCTGTTTTTGGAAGCTTTATGTTTTTCAGTTTCTGGTGCATCCTGGAAGGGGGCAAGGGTGGGAAAAGATTGGGATGGTGTGAGAGGGTGGCAAGGGGATTAGCGCTGGCCACCGGCTGTGGGGATAATATTCGGGCCAAATATTCGGAAGAAGATTTCTGCACAGCCCTACCAGTTACCAACTCCCATGGGGAAATAGAACACCATCACCAGTTCTACACAACATGGAGCCAATGGCCTTGAGGCACAGGGAAAGGAACCAGCCAAAAACCTGCCCCGTCACATCTTAGTGCAAAGATGAGGTTAAAATCGAGCAGTCCTGGGGGTCTGATGTTGAATGTAAGCAGGGCAAGGACAAAACATTTCACAGCTCCAGGAGGACTGCCTTTACTCCCAGTTGTAAGGCTGTCTGGCAGCAGAACACTAGCCCAGTGAGCAGCTGTGGTCCAAAAACAGATTCATTGTCAAAGCAACTGGCCTTTACAGGCACCCTACTTGACATTATGGTCAGCGAATGAATTAGATATTGAACAACGCAGGGCCGAGGTAAACTTGAAGATCTAAAACTGATAAAAAACCAAAAAGAAAAACAGCAAAATAGATTATGTAACAATATTTGCCACTTATAGTGCCCACTGATACATACTTGATGATCTGTAGCAAAACACCATCTGCTGTAGCAGAGGGGTCATACGAACATATGAACATGCATAAATAGCCAGCAGATACAGGCCCCATGGTCTACCAAGTCTGCTTGATTGTGCAGCTAGCATCCCCTATTCTGCAGCTGCCTTCCTCCCTTCCCCCACCCGTGACTCACCCTCTAACCCTGTCCCAGACCCTTTTGAAACCACCCACTGTTCTACAGGATACCATATCAACCGGTAATGCATTTCACCCGTCCATCACCCTTTCCATAAAAAAGTATCTTCTCATCTCCCTCTTGAACCTTCCCCCCTCCAATCTCATACCATGGCATCGAATTACCTTCCCCTCCCCTCACTTACTTTGAAAAGCCTCTCCATGCCTGTCTTGTTCATTCCTTTCATGTACATGAAGGTTTCAGCCATATCTTCCCATCCTGCCTCTCCTCCAGTGAATACATGTTCAACTTCCTCAGCCTGCACTCATATGGTAAGTCCCACAGGCCTTGAATCATCTTTGTCACCCTGCACTGCACCCCCCCAATACCTTGATGTCCTTCTTCAGGTACGGGTGCCAGAACTGCATGCAGTACTCCAGGTGTGGCCTGGACAGCGATCTGTACAAGGGCAGAATGGTTCCACTATGCTGCAGTGACAGAGATGTTGCTGACCTCCCCTATAGCGACACATGGTTGCTGACATTCCCAACACTGCTGATCCAGACCACCGACCGGAAATCACACAGACACCTGTTTGGTGTATATGTTGGGGGGGCGAATGTCAGGGGGAGCAGCCAAACTCCAGAGTTGATGACTCAGTCATCGCTCCAGCAACCCAATCAACACTGCAGGTGTTGACGGGTTAGTGTCATTGTAACAGCATCGCTGTTACAATAGTATACGGGGCAGAATCACCTCCTTCCTCCTTGAGGATATACCCCTGGCAATACAACCCAGCATTTTGTTTGCCTTTGCAGCTGCTTTTCTACATTGTGCTGAGTTGTTCATTGATCCCATAATGGGTACCCCCAGATCTTTCTCCTCTTCTGTCATGACTAGCTTCACCCCCCAAAGCTGGTAGCTCCTCCTTGGGTTTTTCAGCCCAAAATGCAACACCTTGCATTTTTCAACATTGAACCCTAGTTGGCAGGTGTCTGAGCAGGCCTCTAGCTTTGCCAGATCATCCTGCACCCCTTGCCAACTCTCTAGGTCATTTACCACCACCCCATCTTGATGTCATCAGCAATCAGACCGATCCTCCTCCTGATGCCCAATGAAATGTCTGCAATGAATATCCCAAACAACACTGGTCTCATCACCGATCCCTGTGGGACTCTGCTTTTCACTGTCCTTGGGGATGAGAGCTCCCCATCCACTTCCACTCTCTGCTGCCTCCCCTGTAGCCAGTCCACTACCCATTCTACCAGCTTCACACCTGCCCCTGTACCTTCAAGCTTACTTCTTAGCCTCCCATGTGACACCGGGTTGAATGCCTTATTATGACAGGTTGAAGAAAGCAGTTCAGAACTTTTATCCTGGGGAAAGGGTGATGATTCACAACTTCAGGCATTCCAAGCATCGTTGGATTGTTGGGGTGGTTATTGAAAAACATGGACCTTTGGCATACAGAGTTTGTGTGGGACATTGCATTGTTTATGTGCATATGGGTAATCTGTTACTTACAGGGGATCTAGCTCATTCAGCAGAAGATGTTGTTCAAGAACAGTACAATGATACTGAGGACTTTGCTCCTGCCTGTGAAATCCCAACGGGGACTGTGTCAATAATTCCAGAATTCAGGCTTCCCCAGCAGCAGTTGCCCCAGCCCTGAGATACTCCATGCAGCTGCGAAGAGTATCACAGAGACTTGGCCTTTATGTTAGGAACTGAATCCATGTCTCTGTTTAACTGCCTGGACTTGTTACCTGTTGTGTTACTAGTAAATACCAAGTTTTAACTGTGGGGCAGAATAATCCCCTAAACTTGTTTCTGGGCACTGAATAACCTACTTTGGCCCTGAAGTTAGGGAATGTAATGTTGGGTATTTTAGACTACTTTTGTCTAAGGGGGAGGACTGTCATATACATAGATGTACTTTAATTACCCTTAAGAAAGTACTGGGGTAGCCATATTGACTGTAGTCGATGACTGCAGCATTGTAGTCCTCCTGTAGTTCCTGTCATGGTCAGTGAGCACATTATTCTGTTGTCCTGCTCTGTGAATAAAGATAGCTGCCAGCTAAAGTAACTGCATCCAAGTCCATCTGTCCCCTGATGCCTGCGTTATTACAGTAATAATGTAAGGTTGGAAGGAACACTAGGTCCATCAAGTCCATCCCTCCTCACTTCACAAGTAAGGACCAATAATTATGCTGTGTGAATGTGCATTAATTCATAGAGATTTCCCAACTACTCTATGCAGGGTATCCTATAATACCCTTGGGGTCAGATATTCAGACTACACCAGGCAGTGGCGCAAGCCTGGGCACAGCGCAACTGGGCCGCGCTGGGGTCAGGACCAGGCGATAGTCAACTGTGATGCACCATGGCACAGCACCATTGAATATGGCATGGAGGGTGCACATACTGCGCATAGCACAGTGGTGCAGTGCCAGTACAAGACACAGAAAGGGAGCATGGGGATGCGCCAGTGCAAGTGCAGTTGCGCTAGGTGCACCACCTGTGATATTCTGCTGGGGGCATGCAAACAATGCCATAAAATATGCAAGGCGCAAATGGGGCCATTTGCATGTCATTATGGCCCCATTTACATGCGATGTGCTGCTTCCCGGTGATTTGCACATGGTGCCCTGCCAGGTTGCTCCCTTGGGGGATGACACCCTTGTGGGCTATTGCAGCCCCCCTGCTCCTGTATGCCTGATCACGGGCATCTGTACACAATACCCAGTAATACCTGGTGGTCAGGTCCCCCATGCCCGATTTCGGGCTGTTGTTCAAATCCAGGATTTACCTGGTAGTCCAGCGGTTCCCCAATATGCCCGATCTCGGGCTGTTGTAAATGTATGTGATATACCTGGTGGTCTAGTGGTAACCCCCCCATATGCCTAATCGCAGGCTGTTGTGTAAATAAAGATTTACCTGGTGGTCCAGTGGTACCCCCCGCACACCCACAGAGGTCCCCCGACCATCCAGCAATGCCCCTGTCATTGGCGGGTGGCAGCATCCCACATACCGCCTGTTGTCTTGACAGCATAGCATAGTATGATTCATGTCGTTATTGGTCCATAGTGGATCATCTGGCAGATACATACTATGATTGACAGGACTAGATTTGTGAATGAATGCATTCATTCACATATCTGGTCCTGTGTAGTACAGTATGGTCTGAATCCCATTGGTCCACACTGTGGACCAATAGGCATACAGGTCATTCTGTACCACTGTCATTCGGTGGGCGGCCGGGCGGTATGCGGGTGGGCTGCTGCCGCCCGCCGATGATGGGGGGGTGCTGGGTGGCCGGGGTCCTCTGTGGGTGACTGGGGAGGGAGCACCACTGGACCACCAGGTAAATCTTTATTTACACAACAGCCCGCAATTGTACATATGGGGGGTTACTGCTAGACCAACAGGTATATCACATACATTTACAACAGCCCTAGATTGGGCATATGGAGGGGCCACTAGACCACCAGGTAAATCCTGGATTTGTACAACAGCCCACGATCCGGCATGTGGGGGGGGCTGCTAGACCACCAGGTATTACTGTACTGTGTAAAGATGCCCGCGATCGGGTGTAGGGGTGGGGGGGCCACTAGACTACCAGGGGGTCAGGGTGCTTGTGGACAGTGTTCTTGCTGGGTGGGTGGCCACCCAAGGCTGGCTTTTGTGTTGCACCTTGCACTATTGCCGCCCACCAGTGGGTGGCCAGCATTTGAGCCTATTTTTTTCAGCTCATCTTTGAGGACCAGTGCACGGCACATGTAGAGGTTGTGCCAGCATATGCACCGCACATCCTGGGCAGAATATCGGAATGTGCAGCATATGCATGGGCACGCCCCCTGCATCTGCACTGCATAGGATTACATTGCACCCTGGTGCATTGGGACTTGCGCTGCACCTGGCAGCCTTTTGAATATCCTGCCGGGATGCAATGCAGGGTTGCGCCAGCGCAGCTCAGTTGCACCATGGCAACCCCTTTGAATATCCCAGCCTCGGTAAACAAAAACGTGTCCAGGCTTGCAGTGTCTTGATGACCACTCTTTTCACAAAGGCCACTTAACAAGCAGATGAAATGAGCTTTCAGGTACTACTCACCTGGGCTGGATTTGAACCAGTGACCTAGAGGTGAAAGGCCCTGGCCATTGCCAGTCCCAGAGTTATTCAGTCTTCCAGGGCTTAGAAGCATCTGTAGTCACACATAATTTTTTTGATTCTAAGGATGTTTCAAGGTTGCATCTGTGCCTTCTGCTAGATGACCTTGTGGTGTTAATAAATGATTTTCTTGCATCAAGGCTCTTGTATTACAATACAATACAGTGTGTGTGTGCGTGTGTGTGCGCGCACGCGTGTGTGTGTGTGTGTGTGTGTGTGTGTGTATCTATGTATGTGTGTGACGGAGGGGCTTACAAGATAAATGGATTGAGCAGCTGTAGTAGGTTGACAATTCCGCGGCACGGGTCCTATTACAGATCTAACCAATCAGATTATGCCACAGATTATTCCCCTACCTACTTTTAAAACCTTGTACTAACAATATATTTTCTCTTTTTTTAACCCTATTTTTTAGACTCCTACTAACCTCCTCTCTCCACTCTCTTGGACATCCTCGCTACTGCATCCTGATCCAGTCACAATCTGCCCCTAGAGTGCATGTTTTCCACTAATCCTAGGTACCCGGTAACCCCCAGGTGGGTGAGGAGGGACCCCCAATTCCTCATCTGATTCAATCATTCTCTTTGTCGTGGTCCCAGCACAGCGGAGTCTGCCACAGCCGTCCGGAAATACAGCACGAGGTGTCATCGCCTAGGAGAGAGCGAGGGGTGTTTCCTCCTATTTTTACATCCTTCCCCCTGAAATCAGCATGCAATGGGGGCCAATGAGCCCATGCCTCCTGCTTCACCCCCTGCCAACTTCTACCCAATGCTGCTGCTGCTCCAATCTACCTCACCGTCCACCCAAGCTCCCCTAGGTGGTGGTATTGCAGCAGGAGTGTGCAGTAATCCACCCCAGAGAAGGAGAGCTGCCATTGGACGCTTGATCCCTCTCCTCCCAGGCCGACCCCCGGCAACCCATGCTCGCTCCCGAACATGGGTCGCCGGTGTGGAGTGAGGTAAGGCATCCAGCGCCTCAGCCTCAGCGCCACCGTCAAGCAATATTTTTCTGGTTTTTGGCATATAAAAGCCCTTAACCCTTGGACTGTCAAAAGAATTAGAACGTACTGAACAGATGGCTCGGCTGCTTATTTATTTATTTTTTAATTTGTCTGTCTACTCCTTGTTTGTCCCAATCTGACCCCCTTATTCTCAGCTACTGACTAGATCTGTCTCCTTCCAGACCCCAGGGAACTCCCCCTTACCTTTCTCATTGAGAAACATCCCATAGTAGGGCCTTCAGGGGGTAGGCCAGTTTCTCCCTTGGGCTTCTCTGAATTTGGTGGTCTGGGGAGCTCATTATTGCTGGACAAGTGGGTGATGCAGAGCCCAAGCATGCCAGCATACATCAGCTGATGCAGGTTTTTTTTCCATTTTCTTCCTGCCCCTGAGATGATTGGATGTTAAAGTGAAGTGCGAATATGCAAAGGGCTTGTGTACCACAAAGCCACTGCATCTCCCCTCCCACTGCCATCCTTGAATGGTTTGTCCCTCCTAGGCACCCCAGATGGTGCTTGTGCAGCAGGGAATTGTTGCCTACCCACCTGAGTAAGAGAGGATCTTGTGGGATACTCTGGTATCCTCCCCAACCAGTACTCCAATGTCTGGGGCTCGTTCCCAACCCTAGGTCACCATCATTGTGGGCAACACCCTGCCACTGAACTGACGGGCTGGCCTCAAGCCGCACTTCTGTAAAAATGGACAAATGCAGAACCCCATTAAAAATGAGGTTTTTCATCTGAGCTAGGCAGTCCTGGTTAAATAAACTGTAGGAAGAAATGGTGACCAAGCCATTTCTGTTGCTGTGAGATACTGGAGAAAGTTATCATGATAGATAAAACAGGCACATCCATCAGCCATTTAATCAGCAATTAAACATATCTTATCTGATCTGATTGTTAACTGATCTGGCTGCATTTATCAAAGGGATAGGTATGTAGATACAGAGAAGGTGGCAGGAAAAAGTCTCTTGGCTTATCCAGTCTGCTTACCCTATCTAACTAGTCTGCCTTGCCCTTGTGGCAATCCGCCCTTTCCTATTGTCCCCCATTTTCTAATTAAACCCACCAGCCTGCCCCATCCCTTCTTGAAGCTGCTGATTGATTTGGCCTGTACCCCTCCTTCAGGTATCTTATTCCATGTATCCACCACCCTTTCAGTGAGGAAGTGCTTAGTGTCATCCTTTTTGAATCCCCCCTCCACCAGCTCCAGAGAATTCCCTCTCACCCCAATGTTTGAAATCAAGGAGAATGGTTCTTTGGTCTCTACCCTTTTTGCCCCATGCAGGTATTTGCATTTCTCAGTCATGTCTATCCTTTCCTCTGCTTTCCTCAAGGGGGCTACATGTTTAAGTCCTGGAACCTCTCCTCATATGTCTTATCCCCAAGCCCATGGACCATCTTAGTTGCCCTGTGCTGTACTGCCAGCACCTTGTCATAGTCCTTCCTCAGGTGTGGATTCCAGTACCTTGTGCAGAATTTCAGGTGTGGTAGTCCAAGTGGCCTGTACAGTTGCAGAATTACCTCTCGCCTTCCACTGCTTATTATCCCCCCCATGGAACTCAGAATTTTGTTTGCTTTACTCACCACCCTGTTGCAGTGTTTGACACTTTTAGGGATCTCTGACATCATCACCCCTAAATCCTTTTCATCTGCAGTGCTATCAAGCACCACCCCCATCTCATATTGCACCCTTGGGTTCTTTCTACAAATTTGTATTACTTTACATATTTTAGCATGAAGGTTCATCTGCCAAACTGTGGACCAGTTCTCCAGCCTGTCCAGATCCTTCCTTAGCACTCTTCTCCCTTCCTCTGTGTCTACTCATGTGCAGATCTGTGAATCATCTGCAAGGAGACAGATCTTACCTTTGATACCTTCACCTGTGTCACATATGAAAATATTGAAGAGAACCACTCCATGTACTGACCCCTGAGGTACCCCATTAGTCAGTTCCCTCACCTCTGAAAACTTCCTGTTAACTACCATCTTCTGTGTTCTACCCCTCAATCAGCTCTATACAGAATTTGCCACCCTGTCCTCTACCACTAGATCCCTAATCTTTTTGATCAGCCTCTAGCTGTCTTCTGATTCTTTGACAGGAAGGAAAGGAAGAGTAAGGGCTAATAGGGAGGAGAGTAAAATGATTATAACATGATTAAAGGCATAAGATGAATGAAAATTTAGTTGGGAACTACACTGTGGTGATTTGCATATGCAGCCCATGATGCTTTGCATTGTGGGGGCATGTGTGATTTTGTACTAATTAAATAACGTGTAGCATTACTAAAATTCAAAAACAGCAAACACAATTTAAAAAAGTCATGCTCTTTTATCGATACAGGAAAATAATATTGATACATTCTGTAGGTACATTCTCTTAATACAGAAATGTGTATCGATACAATGGGTTTGCTGTTTTTTTGATGTGTTGTAAGTAAAAGACATCTGTCATTAATACGCTCAGAAAAAAAGTTTTGAAATGGTATAGCTACATATAGGGTAGCATTGATGCATAAAAACTGTCTATAGGACTGATTCTTAATGACTTGACTCCAACTTTTAAAGGAAAACTACACCCTCATAGCATGTAAATTGTATTTGTTTCCATGTCAACAGACAACTCTTTTCCTATAATTGTTAGGGCTACACATGTTTGGTTTGTTTTCTCTGCTCATGGTAGCCACGTGTCTCCATTTTATGGTTGTTGAAATCTCATTGTCCATGAGAGCTGCATTAACTTATGAGAACATGATGTCACATCACCCATTTATACCATGCACCTCTATGCTGAAAGAACAAATACCCTGCAAAAAAACTCTGGAAACTCATAAATTAAAATCAGTTTCAAGGGAAAAACCCGGCATTACAATGCAGACAATTTGTAAAGCTAACTGAAGGTAAATGTAGTATTTCACATCTTCCTGCAATGTGTTTCTTTGAAGTCTAATTAAAGGGACACTGTCAACCCCCTTAGACCTTGGAATGCCCCTAGCTTAAAAAACAAACCTTATGATTGTTCACATTCTGTAGAGACTGCTGATGTAGCTGGCTGTTTGATACTGATTCTTCATTTCTTTTAAATAATGAAAAACAGACTGCCCACCATACTGGTGTTACCACACAAAAACATGTTTGTTTGCATTCCTTGATCAACACCCACTACTTTGTTGCTGGGCCTTGGAACACCCTCAACATGGTCTAGCCACTCATCATGCAGTGGGAGTAGAAGACACTATTGTATCATGAGTGGCTACACTGTTTAGGGTGTTTCTGTTGTTCAGGAAGTCTGCAGTAAAAATAGATCCAGGATTCAAGAGAAAATAAAGTTGTTTATAATTATGCATTAGCATACATTTCAGTCTTACTAAGCAAAAGGGCAGATACAAAAAACAACAACATCAATGGAATTTACAGTAGGCAAGCACTTACTAAATGTAGGGTTTTAACTAGAACTAATGATGCAAAAAAGGAAGTGTCCCTTTAAGCAATCAGGCATAGTGTGGGGTCTAAAGTGTGATTGATTACACATCATGTTCTCATATGCTAATGCAGCTCTCAGGCACAATGTGATTTCAGCAACCAGAAAATGAAGACACCCAGGATAGTTATAGACCCTTGTATGAAGTGTGTTTTTTTCAATCAAAGGTTTTTTTCAAGAAAATAGCAAATAATCAATACAAGCATAGTATAAGAAACATTCAGAGATCATTACTTTTAAATGCCTAGTATGAAGTGTGAAAACAAAGTAAGGCAATCGCATACATGTCTAACAGCTACACAAAAAGAGTGGTCTGTTGACATGTAAACAAGTAATATGTACATGATATGATGGTGTAGTTTTCCTTTAATTAAAAAAAATTGATTTGTAGTCCTAACGGTTCCAAAGTAAGACCTTTCAAAAGATCATTTCTTTATAATGGAATAACTTTGGAACCATTAGGGCTAGAAGCTTTTTTTTGTTTGTTAATAAAACTTTGGTGTTAGCTGTGTTGATTTATCAATATATGTCTTTGCTGCATTTTCCATATAGCGATTTATAACAACTAAAATGAGGGGTTATTCACTGCAGCAGCAGGTAAGCCAGTCTCTGGGGTTCTAAATAGTTGATGTTGCTAAGCAATGGCAAAAAAGGAAGGCACAGATGGGGGACAGGGCTGGAAGGGAAGAAATGCTAACTTCAAAAAATATATTAAATCAACATATAGATACATGTATTGATACAAAAGAACTGGTCAGCAGCAAAGACCAGCACAACTCAAGGGTACTTACAATTCCAGCTTTTTATTGTTTAAAAATCACAAATTCACCATCAAAGCATCAGTCCATGCAAACCCCTACCGGTTTCACACTAGAAGTGCAACCTCAGGAGGTGGAGCGAATCATACATACAGGATCATAAACATTCTCAAACATTTAAAATGACAGTGTGCTTGAAAGTGCCAAAATTCACTAACAGTGCTGTGTGCTAAAGTGATTCAAACAAGGGCATATATTAATACACAAAATCCCATTAAAACATATCAGGATCATCCATAAGTAAACAATAATACCTTACATGGTGGGCAGAATTGGGCAATACCAGACTGCCCAGGGGCGTAATGAGGCCCGACTTCACAGGCAGAGGGCCCTATAGCCCCTGAAAGGTCCAGCACTGCCCAATACCATCCACCCTGGAGGGTATTATTGTGCTTAGAAAATGGGTAACTGTATTTTATTATAAAGCCAAGAGTTTTCCAAACTACATGGAAAAAGGGGTCTCAAAGAGACAGGGAAGTGCACAAATACCACAGGAGCTGATAATTCTCTCACAAACACAAACTGAAAGGGTGTGGGGTCAGCACAATAATTTAATATATCACACAGAATACTGACAGAATGAATAAAAATGGTTTGGTCTCACCAAAGTGTGACGTGATTTCCATGTGGAGACTCTGCGGCATGCGTGTCGAGTGGCATGTGGAGTCTTTCCACAGAAATCTGTATTTTTCGGAGTTTTCAGAGTTGTGCCTCCTACGTTTTGTATGCTACATCTGTTTAAGCAGCAGCTGAAGCTGGAAGATTTGCATGCATTCTCCTTCTTTATAAACTTCGAATTTATCAGTGCCGGCGCCATGTATACACACGCTGTTCCCCAGTGAACTTTTCTCCTGACCTGCATTTTTCCTTTATGGATTTGGGTGCAATAGCATGATGAAACAGATTTTTTTTGGTGAGACCAAACCTTTTTTATTCATTCTGTCAGTATTCTGTGTGATATATTAAATTATTGTTCTGACCCCATACCCTTTCAGTTTGTAACTGTATTTTATGTTTGAAAAAAAAAATTACATATTAAAGTGTTAAACGTTTTAATTTTTTAATAAAATAGTTCCTCTGCCAGTACTTCATTGCTTTTATTTTATTTAATTTTTTTTGAGGTAGGGACTTTTCAGTTACCCTAGACTTGAAGTTGTTGTCATGGTTAATGCCCCCTTCCCCAAGACACATACAGACAGGGCTCACATTTTCTTTTTTTCTTTTTTTAACAAACTGATGATCTGTTGATGTTTTGCTGTTGCCTACCTGAGGGAAGCAAGGATGGGACCTGTCATTAAAAGGGCACTGTTCATGAAGAACAAAACCAAAAAAATAAAAGCCAGTCAAAAACAGGCAAATGGAAGTGATAAAGTACTCCACACGGTGGCAAGAATATTACTTAGCAAATACAGTGGAGATAGCATATGATGTTCTTAATGACATTATCATAGGAGCCCTTAACAAATATGCACCAGTATCTAAAGTGCGTATCAAACACAAAACCTGTCGTTGGTTTACACCAGACCTTAAATCCGCCCTCCTAGAGAGAGACTTGCTATGGAAAAAGGCACGTAAAACTAAGACGCCATCAGATTGGGGACAGTTCATAAAGGCCAGAAACATATGTACCAGAAAGGTCAGAGATGCAAAGGCTGCTTACTATCGGGCTGAGCTCAACTCCTCCTTTCATAAACCCGCCAAGTTCTGGAACACTATAAATGACATAGCAGGACATGCCCCAAGTAACTCACTCCCAGCCAAGATACTCAATGGGATGAACATCATCAACGACAGACTGGAAGTTCTAGAGTCCTTTAACAATCACTTTACAACTGCAGGACTAGCATTTGACAACTCTCCTGCTAACCTAATACGACCTCAATTGGGCATACAAAGTTCCGAAACATTGGTAATCAACTCTACCTTCTCCTTAAAACCAGCCACTTTGAAGCAAGTGGAAGACTTAATATCTCAACTGGACATCAAGAAAAGTGCAGGTGCGGACTCCCTCGACCCCTACTTCTTAAAGATTGCCGTACAAGTTTTAGCAGTACCAATAACACACTTATTTAACCTTTCATTACAACTAGGAACTATCCCATCGATCTGGAAAACCACTCAAGTAATTCCACTATTGAAATCAGGGGACCCTTCGGATCTCAACAAGTACAGACCGATTTCCATCCTTCCTGTCCTCTCCAAACTGCTGGAAAAGATCGTAAGCATACAATTGAGAGGATACCTTGAATCAGCTAACCTCTTAAACCCAGCACATTCGTGATTTAGAGCGAAACATGGCACCATAACAGCCCTTGCAAAAGTAACCAATGACTGACAACTTGAATTGGATTAAAAAAATTGTGTCTGCGCTGTGTTTTCAGACCTGAGTAAGGCTTTTGACATGGTCGACCACGATCTGCTCCTTTCCTCCCAGAAATCCACTGGACTCGATTCAAACTCCCTATGATGGTTCAACAACTACCTTATGGGAAGGATCCAGCAGGTGAAGGCCGAAGGGGAACTGTCCCCACTCAAACCACTGCAAAGAGGAGTACCCCAAGGATCTATCCTCGGTCCGATCCTCTTTACCATCTACATCAACAGTATCAACAATAACTTCACCAAAGCCACTGCACACCTTTTTGCCGATGATACAGTGTTGTATGTCAGTGACCCTTCTCCTGAGACAGCCTGCAAAGATCTAGGAGCAGAATTCAACCTACGCCAACACCAACTACTGAAAAAAAAACTTCTGCTCAATGCAAAGAAAACAAAGGCAATGTTTTTCTCTCCCCACACACATGTAGGATATTCTACCCCAAGCACTCTCCCACACATATCCACTGTCCTTGGTGAAAACCTTGAATTTGTCACAAAATTCAAATACCTGGGTGTCTGGCTAGACAGTAGGCTTTCCTTCATAGTACATTTGGAAGAACTACTGAAAAAACTTTGACAAAGATTTGGACTTTATTACAGAATAAAACATTTTCTCACAAGCAAAGCTAGAAAAAAGCTGGTCCAGGCCACATTTCTTTCTGTAATCGACTATGCTGATTTCTTATATAGTAATTGCCCCATCTCACACCTGAAAAAATTGGATACACTCTACCATAGGGCCCTGAGGTTCATCACAGAACTTCCTTTCAACACCCACCATTGCTCCCTCTATGCCGCAGTTGGATGGACCTTGCTGCACTTTAGAAGGGACAGAAACGCTACACTATGGATCTACAGAGCCATATCCAAGAATTTACCAAATTATGTTTCAGACTGCTTCACACAAGCCACCTCAAGTAAATATGCCCTAAGAAGCTACAATTTCTTCATATTTAAAGTGCCCAAACTCAATTCCCGCTTAGGAAGATCTGCCATTAGTTTTGTGCTATCCTCCCTATGGAACAATATGCTGAAAATACTGAAAGTGAGCAAACCCGTATCCATCATATCCTTCAAATCCCTGTACTCCAGGCTTATCAGGGAAAATGTAACCGTTGTCGACAGGAGTAGAGAATTATCCTCTTCCTCTCCTTCATCTCCTAGTCTGTCCCATCCTCCGAGACTCTCCGCTACTCCCCAGATCTGCATTCATACTTTCCTCTCATTTTCCTTTCTTCTTTTACTATGCCTCCATATAGTACCGCACTATTGCCCCGTCACGTTCCTCTCTCCCCCATCACCAGCCCCCATCTTCCTTCACTGCCTACTTGAACCCTCCCCTCTCTCTTTATCTATCAGTCCTGCCAACAGTCACTGCTAAAGCCACCAATACCGCCTATCTCTTTTGCCACCCAGCCCTCCTTGTAATAACCCTCCGACTCACCTCTCCCCATAAAACCACCTCCTTCTTGCCCAGACCGCACAGCATCCATCCCTACACTTCTGACAAACCCCCTTATACCTTATACTTTATACCTCAGTCTCCACATATTCTCACTCTACGACCGAATTCTTGTGCTGCCTATTCCTTACTTCATGTAAATATGTAATTTGCTTTTAATAGATCCTGCACAATTGTATATATCTATGTATAGGTATACTCAATGCTATTCTATCCTGTATAATCTGTTTCCTCATTGTGTTGTGTTCATTGAATTCTACTAAATTTCTTATGTAACTGAACCTTGACCTTACTAGGTCCATCTTGCAAATGAGCTTTGCTCAGTGATGTTCGTCTGGATAAATAAAGATTTGATTGATTGATTGATTGAAATATGTGTATTTTATTGTGCTTTGTTGTGTATGAATAAACTAGAGTTTTTAGTAAGGATTCCTGTTTTGCAGCTTACACAATCGGTCAGAGGAGCGGTGGCAGCAGTTTCTACCAGGTTGGCAGGTTCTTTCTCGCTATCTTGTCTGGGTAATTTTTGAATGAAGGGTAGTTAGCTGGACTACTAGTTAATACTGAGATTGGGCTATCAGACAGAGGGGTGCTGTAAGTGACACTTTGATTAACTTTGGCTCCCCTGATATGAAGATGGTTGCTGGCTTGTTTCAGTACTCCATTGGCCAGTTTTGAGAGAGTGAAAGACTGCAACTGTTCTGAAAATTGCTTCTCTTTGCTGGTACAGCATTGGAGAGATTACCCCCCCCCCCCCAACCAGAACAACAGAGAGAGAGAGAGAGAGAGAGAGAGAAGAGAGAGAGAGAGAGAGAGAGAGAGATTTTTTCCAAACTCTGGTGAACCAGGAGTCACAGAAGCAGCTACAGTATATCAGTTCAGTTGCATTTTCATTTGGTTTGTTGACTGGTGTCAGCACAAGAGATCTGCAAGCGGCACAATGGAAATGGAGCTGATGTATTCGGGAGTGTGAGAAGCAGTGCCTTTAAGAGATGAGAGCAAGTAAATGATTATTATTTTTTTTTTTTTACAAAAGCATCTACAAATGGTGAGTGCAGTTGGTTCTAAGATTTAGTTACTAAGCATTTGTGCCTTTTTTTATATACTTAATGAGGACTTGGTGAGAAAGGAGTAGGTAGCATGAGAGACAGGAGTAGCGGTTGCAGATGACAAATAGTTTGTTGTGTGTATGCATGAGTGTGAGTGAGAAGGTGGATACTGTCCTTTGTTCTTTCTTTCAAAGGGAGAAGTGAAAGGGAACATTATTCAGTCCCTTCTTCAGATGTATTCATCCTGTGAGGATGATCCATTTACTGATTGCTTAGCCCTCAAAATTGGAGCGAAGCTGAGTGGGATGGGGGCTGGGCACTCTGAGAAGAATGTCTGCTGCAGTTTAATGGAATTTTATTTTTTGGGGGGTCCCTCTCCAGTGCTATGCCAACAAAGAGAAGCAACTTTCAAAATGGTTGCGGTCTAAATCACAGTGCCATCAGAATAGTTGTACTCTCTGGAGACGGGGATAGCTCTCACTAGCTTACTGAGATTTAAAAGATGGTGTTTTTTTTTAATTGAAAGTTCTATTGGTACAAGCATTTGGAATGCAATCAGAGAGCAGAGACTAGGATTCATTATTTCCCAGTCTCTGTTGCCTGATACCGGACTGGGTAGCTGGTGGCCTAAGCCAATCAGCTTCAAGGATTTCTGAAACCCATTTTCTAACCATTGCTGAGTTCATAGGGCAAACAGTGCTACCCTATTAATAAAAATAACAATGAGAATGTCTCAAACCCATATATGTGATGAGCATGACAGTTCTCAGGTCGCTAGTAAGTGCTTGAGGTACATCTAGTATTTAATCCTCTGCACCCTAAAAAAGAAACAGCAACAACAGAGGGTTAGTGCTAATCTGCAGAGGTATATATAAATACAAACAGAAGGAACATACAGAATTACTATCGTATGAGCTTTTTATTGATGCAGTGTATATGTTCAATGCGATCATTCAATCCCAGTGGGTCCAGTGCCACCAATGTGAATATCCGAAAAGACTATCTGTACAGAAGTCTGCTCTCAATAACATCCCGCCCACCCCAACCCAGTCTAACCTTCTCTATTGCACAGAATTTAAATCAATGACCATTGGGGCAGTTAAATCTCAGATGGCATGAAAGCGTTTTTCATGTCCCCTGATGCAATTGCCCTTAGATGTTCCCCTATATGTACTTTCAGTGGGAGGAATGTCTTGCCCACATAAAATGATCTACATATGCAGGTAGCCAAATAAATCACATTCTCAGTGCTGCAATTGAAAAAAATTGTTATTTTAATTTGGTGTTACTGCATGTAATAAATTTACTGGCCTTAAGAATTTGTGGACAAAATTTACAGTTACCACATGGAAGATTTCTAAAAAAGGAGTGATGGGAGCCAATTGCCCCCTATTCTCCCTTCCCCTTTTTCCTTTGACTGTTAACTATGTACTGGTCAGTCTTTTAAATTCCTGCAGCTGCGATAAAATATAGAGCATTGTTAATAACATTCTCATATGCTATAGCCATGTCACCTAATTTTGTAATGAAATGGGGTGAGTGTTAGGGTTCATGGCCCCAAGACTGCCCCCTCCCTGTCCCTGCCTGTGGGTCTGTACAGGGTAGGGAAGGGGTATTAGGTTTGAAAACCCTAATGCCACATTTTCCTACTTTTGTGGCTGTAATCTTAACTGATGCATTAATGAAGTTTTTTGCAATTTATTTCCTTACTTTTTTAGGTAGTATAATAGTATCCTTATTTTATTGTGGAAGTGCAGGGTCCTTTTGTACCCTGCACTCCATCCCTCCATAGATGCGTATATGTGTCTAGCTGTGGAAGCACAGGGATCTCCAGCCCCTGTGCTTCCAGATATAGCACAACACTCATCAAATTGTCACCATAGCCATGTTATTACCCCACCTCTTGTTCCCGGTGCAGAAACTTTTTCAGTCCCTGCCAGAACATAACTCTGCTCAAGCACAATGCCAATCTGCAGTGCAGGTGCAAAAACACATTTTGGACAGGATTTGAAAAATGATAGCTGTGACATGCATGAGATGGTGTAATGCAAAGGCTATGCTGAAAATGTGGGCTCAAAATATTTAAAATTTCCAAAGTTATGAGCAGGCATAGCGAAAGTGTGACAAATAGTCATAACTCTGCCATTTTTAATCATTTTGACCTCAGACATTCAACATAGCCTTTTTATGACCTCATCGTATGTCCCCAGCACATAAAATATTCAAATCCCCACCAAAACATAATTCTGCATGACTGTAATGTCATTCTGCACCATGAGTACAAAAACACATTTTGGCCAGACTTTCAAAACTGACAGCTATCACATACGTAAGGTAGGGTAATAACATGACTATGTTGAAAATATGGGGTGAAAATATTGAAAAAATCCAAAGTTATGAGCGTGTGTAGCAATATTGCAAGGAATGGTCCAGTGCAGTCATTTCTTCAAGTTTTGACCCCAAATTTTCAACATAGCATTCTTATAACCCCACCTCATGAACAACATGACTGTTGTTACACAAATCCCACCAGAAAGGTGATTTCAGCAACTGAACATGAACTCACCTTTATGGTGGGAGTTGCCTAATGGCAATTATATTGTTCATGAGGTGGGGTCCTCAAAACACCATGTTAAAAATGTGAGCTCAAAATTACAAAAAACAGCAGATTTATGGCTAAAAGTTGAATCCCTCATTGAAATACTGTACATTCAAGTATATTTATCTTAGTTCATATTACAGTTGCTGGTTCCAGCAGCAAGACGTGTCTTCAGTCGGAGGAGCGGGTCTCAAACCTGGGACCTCCGTAGGTAAGTGGCAGTCTGTGGGGACGTCACTGTGGGTGGTTGGGTAGGGGGTGTGGGTGTGATGGACTCTTTTTTAAAGGTTTTAAAACATATTAAGACATCAAGAGACAGTTTTTGTATTTCAGCAAAACAAAAAATAAAAAAGGGAGGATGACATGAATACCACTACCACCAATGAAAAAAAGGATATTTGAGGGTGGGGGTACCACTAGACACCAGGAAGAAAAAATTGGGAACACTGTGATCCCCCAAAAAGCAGAACGTGCTTTTGAGCTACACATTTATTTTTTCATGTAGGTTATAATGGGAAACTTAAAACTTTAATAACCTTTGAACAAATTAATATTTTTTCACCAAACCTTGAAAAGGCACATTAGTGCCCAGACTCCATATACCCTAACAATTTCAGACCAGACCCCCAAACTGTTGTGGACTTATGGATGAGCAAAGAATTTGCACCTAAATAGTAAATTTCACATTTTTTAGCACTCTGCAGCTGCGCAACTGCACCACTGACCAGAACAAAACTTGTCAAATCCAGAGATATATGGTACCAGACAGCACATGAAAAATTTTGGGCACATCAGTCATATGGTTGCAAAGTTATTAAAGTGCAAAATGTTGGATTTAACACAGAAGTGACCGGGCAACCCTAACTATAGTAGCACTATCATGCCACTATTGTATACTGTCTATATATATATATATATATATTTTTTTTTTTTATACAATGGGGTGAGTGGTAAATGAATGAGATAAAACAGTGTATCATCAGTGTGATATTTTAACCCTCTGCTCTACAATGATGATATAAGCCATTTACACACACAGTGCACACAAAGGTCACTGATATCATCACTCTAGGCAGCTTTCCCTCAGCATACAAGAAAAACCTGTGCTGTTACCATAGAAACAAATACAGAAGTGCAATGCATTTACCTGAAACACAGCTGCTGCTCCTAAGAAAGCATGTTTCTCCATCAAAGATTCCTTCACAAAATAGGCATAAAGTAACAAGTTACACAGGAAAAGAATAACTCTGTACTGTGCTGTTTCTCGTCCTCCAGTTCCCAGTGCAAGCAGATCCACAGAAAGTGGGCCAGAGTACTTGAATCAGACTCTAACACAGAGTAAAATGAAGCACATCAAACAAGTAACATGTCATTGTGAAGAGTAAAATTTATAATATATCAACTTGTAAACCACTAAAAAATTACTTTAATTAACTTGTGTTATACATTGCAAAACATGAAAAGCAGCAGAAGTGAAACCGCTTCTATAACTTGAAAGTGAAACATCCACAGTTTGGCTGAATGGAACTGACTTGAGCAGGACAAAAATAAGTTAAAACAGTCACACAAGTAGTACACTAAAGCTGTAAGAACTAAATAAAAATGCTCACAAACACAGAACTCTAAGAAAATCAAAGAACATTTTGAGGAAACCCTATTCCCCGATGCTAGCCTAAGTCCCACCCACCAAGGCACAACATCCAATGAAACATAACACAAAGACAACATGTAGCCAAGCACAAATCAGCAACACACCCATCAACCAGTCAGAACAGTACAAAACATACACTCATCCCCAATAACAAATGAAAACTCCACAGCCCAAAAACCCATCCACAGACTAAATACATAAAACCCTCTCACTCAATTGTCACTCACCCCCCTACTTTATAAATCGCACACATGATGTGCAGATCGCGTGCTATGGAAAATATTCTCACTCCTGCATCATGAGCTCTGAGGATATTTTCCATATCACACGCCTGCTCATCATGTATTTTTATATATATATATATATATATATATATATATTAACACACATATATATCTATATATAAATATATATAGATATATATATTCATGGCAAAAAACTCTGTTTAATGCATCAGTTAGGGTTGTTCCACAGTGACAAAAGTGAGGAAATTCAGTGTTAGGATTCCCACCCCCTTGCACCCCACCCCCACCAACAGACATCGGGGTGTGTGTTGGGTTGTCAGTCCTAACCTAACACAAAATGAAACACAAACAAAACAGTAATGGAAATGCAAATGTTAACAGTTACACAAACACAAGCATAAACAAAAATGCACAGTGTAATGCACACGGTGGCATAGACGGGAACGGTAATGCAAGTGGAAATGCAAATGCAAGCACGTACAGAAACAAAAATGGTAATGAGCACGGTCATGGTACCACAGTAGGAAACACAAATGCTAACGGTAACAGCAATGATGACGCCAATGGAAATGCAAACGGAAGCGCGTACCGCAAATGCAAATAGTAATGCACCCGGTGATGCAAAATGAAATGCAAACAAAACCGGTAATGGAAACAAAAATGGTAACAGTAATGAAAATGCAAGCGCAAACAAAAGGCAAAGGGTAATGCACATGGTGACGTAGACGGGAACGTTAATGCAAACGGTTATGGAAATGCAAGTGGGAATGCTAACTGTGACAGTAACGTAAGCACACACCCTTTTTTTTCACCAACAGCTACATAGAGAAACACAGTGAATACAAAGAATGTATGCATAATAATGGGCCTCGGAGCAGAAAATGAGCACTTGGAATACTAAATTGCTTATATCTCAGGAACTGTACGACATAGAAAAAAAATTAAAATTTCATATAAATTATGACTTTCCTCACTAGTTCTGTACTTAGCCCCTGATGGGGTGGGCTAAGCATTTTTCCAATGAAAAGTCTGTATCTAGAAGCATTTCCAAGATACGGGCCCCGAAAGGAGCAGCGACACCACAGTGTTAGTCTATGGGGAAAAAGCATCAGCTTCAGAGCACCGTAACTTTTTATCCATACAATATTTTGTCACCAAACCATCAAACAACACATTTGTGTTGGCTTTCTTCCCTCCAATTTTCTGCTCAAAAGACCAAACCGTTGTTTTGCAGCAGGGTGGCAAAGAATTCCTGTTATTTTGGGCATAGTGTCGCAAAACAGTGTCGTAAATCATGACACTTTCGCAAATGAAATCACAAAGTGTCATGAGCGTGACACTACTTTTTACAAAAATTTCAAAAACATATTTCTGGGGTGTTTAACCCCCACCCCAAAAAAAAAAAAAGATATGGCTAGCATCCTCAGGGTCCGACTAGGTGAACACAAAAAGAATTGTGTCCCTAGAGGGTCCCAAATTTAAATGCCAACCATTTCTGTGACTACTAACTGAAAAAAAAAGGCTGACTCATGACACTACAGGGGTCATTTGCAACACTAAAAACTGCATTTACAACACTGTTGAACTTATTAAACTTTTCTTAACTTGTCCCATTGACTATAATGGGAAACGTGTTTTTTGAATAACTTTTGAACCGTTTAATATTGTTTCACGCAATCTTCAAAAAGGCACATAGGGGACCCTGGCTGCATGTTTCCTGAAGTTTTTGGACTAGTTGTGCAAACTATGTGACCTGTAGGTGAGAGCAAAGAACGAGCAAAAAGCTGAAATGCGCTATGGAATGTTGCTTTATAACTCCGCAACTGTATATATCCAACCATTACAAAACTTGGTAGATCCAGAGATCTATGACAGTGCTCTGTGCCCACCAAATTTTACACACATCCATCATATGGTGAAAAAGTTATTAAGATGCTAAATTTCACACTTTAACCTTAAATAGGGTACTCAACCCTATCTATAGTGGTACTACCGTGCCACATATATATACACATATATATATGAACAAACTCTCTCAGCCCTCCTCAGGTGACCATGGCAAGTCCTTTACCACCCTGTCCCCCACCCTATCCACTGTACCAGGAGCTGAAACTGTATTTTTAACAAATCCCTTCTTACTACAGTAGCTCTGGGGCAGAGCAGTTGGCCTCATTGATGGCAGTAGATGAACAAAGTAGTATAGCCTAGAGGTTAAAATAATCATCTGTGAATTAGCTTAGTGCATCCAACAGACCAGGGTTTGATTCTCTCAACCTCTACTTGCATATTGTGTGTCCCTAAGCAAAACACTTAACATCCCCAGTAATCCCATGCTGCCCCCCCCCACACCAGAACAGGCTTTGTGCCTTGTGGGCCTTACCCAGTTACCAAAGAATAAAAACAAAGTAATTGATTTGATAACTTTTATTGGACTATCAATACATTTTCAATACATAAGCTTTCTGGCATACTGTATAGTACAGTTGTTTTGAAGATACAATTTCTCATTTCACTCAGCCTTATCTGAGGGGGTTCTAATTAAAGGATAGGAGTATAAGAGGAAGGTAGCACAGGGGTTCACTAGGTTCTGGAGTTAGATGCACAATTTCACCAAGCTACGGACAGCTGAGCTGGGTAGTACAACAGTGGTAGACCCCCAGGTTGGAGCAAGAAAGCACAGAGTGTCAACAATTTAAACCTGAATGCAGGATATTTAAGGATCACATCCAGTAAATTTATAATCCAGGGAGCCTGGTGTACATGCAAGTCTAGGACTTAGAGGTACTCAAAAAGATGTAGATGGGGAAGACAATGTCATGAGAAGCAGGAAAAAAGAATTCTAGCTGTTCCAACAGGGTTATTCAATAGGAAAAGCAATAGGTACTTAAGTTTTAGGGGAGATTGTTACTGTAAAGAATGAAGAGGATATCAGTGGAATCAAATATTTCTACTGAGTCAATCTGGCTATGCCAAAAGAGAAGGGGAAGGGGATAGTCACTCTGAGAGGAACAGCAGGACTGCAAAAAGCTCAGCCCAGCTTATCAAATGAAGTAGCAATCTGGATGCTTCATCTACAGTATATGCTATCATAAATATGTGAGAAAATGTTACTAATCATTTTTTTCTTCTGCAAAATTAAAACTGCTTAACCAATTTATCCAGTTGTGTTAGACACTAGGATGCACTGATTATGGATATGCAAGTCAAATGTTAACTCTATGCATTCTTTGAGCAGAAAAGTTGCAAACATTCACATTTTTGATAGTTTTTGATAATTTTCACAAAGTGTTGTAAATATTTACAGAGTAAAGTTTTGAACCCCTGTAACTTAAGAATCTCGTATCTAATTCTTCCATAGTTAGATAATTCTATAAGCATTACAAAAAGGTTATGCATACTAATTTACCCATGTCTACCTCCAAAAGTGCCTGAGTTATATGCAGATGAAAGTTTTTTCATTAAATTTCCTGAAAAAAATAAAATGATACATTTTGAGCACGTATTATTTTGAGATGATGCATCATATTGTCATGAAACCTGTATCACATTGTTAGAACACTTATCATCAAGAAATCATGCCAAATTTAATGTCCCTGACTCAATAGATGATTAAGGTATATGCAGATAAAAATGTTCATGAAATTTAGCACAAACAATAAAATGACAACATTGGAGAACCAATAATTTTGAAACTATCCATCTGAATGTCATGATATTTGGTAAGCTAGTGGTTATTGACCAAATTAGTACATATTCCAAATCTCTGAGCTCTAGCTTGAAAAGTGGCTGAATTATAACTAAATTACCACATTTTAAAAATTCTGTGACATACCGATTACATTCCATGAAATTTTGTGGAGTTTTGCAAAATGTCATCACAATTTCACTGATTTAGAATTTTCCCATTCTGCAAAGCTCTACTGGATAGTGTTAGCTACTACCAGCAGTTAAATAATTAGAAGGAACAGTATGACTAAATGATAGGAAGGCTGTTAGAAGGTGTTATAAGCAGGGACACTAGACAATTGCACCAACAGTTTTACTGCAAAATCTGCAATATTCACCATTCTCCACAATATTCCCACACTGGTTTGCATTTCTGGAGTTTCTTTTCAAAATGGTGTAAAAAATATGAAAATGTTTAAAGAAGAACTTCAATATACTAGAGAGGAATTGAAAAAATTATTTATTTGATCAAGTTACTTGATTTTCTGAGTAGTACCTCTGCTTTTTAAATCAATTGCTGATTGTATTTACTTATTATGTATAACTTATTCTGTGGTTATTATTATATCATAATATTTGTTTTTGATATGTGTTTGTAAAGCACCCTGGGACTCTGGTATATGAAGCTTGATAAATAAAATTGCCTAGCCTTGCCACTGTGCTAACAGGGCATACAAATAGGGGTCAGCTGGGAGAGGGGTACAGTTGGACTATCAGTGCATACAAATAGGGATTGAGGGATGGAGGAGGGCACCGCTGGACTACAAGTGCATACAAACAGGCATCTGGTGAGGGAGTGGGTACCACTGGACTACCAGGGATTACCCATTATATATCCTATGGCTGGCATAGGGTTTGAGGTGGGACATTTATTTTCCTTGTCACATGGGCATCAGTGCTGTGGTGGGGGGAAGGGTCATGCACAGTACCCATTGATTAAAACAAGGTTTGGAAGGATTAAATAGCGCTGCCAAAAGTTTCCTCTTACCACTTGCAAAACCCATTCAATAAACCATCGCACTCTGTATGCAAGTGGTTTCAATCATTTACATGGGCACATTAGTGTATTTAGTATGATCTAGTTGACTGTTTAGCATCCCACTACCATGTTCCTTTGAATACAGCAGGGGCCACACTAAAAGAGGGTTGGCTGCTGTGTATCCACTAAATGTTTGAATATAGACCTAGGTGTATGAAATACACTATATGAAACAAAATTTCCTTCCCTTCCCTCTGCTGCAGTGGTCAAATCCAATGTTTGATTTATATATCATGCCTCTGTATGTTGGAACTATTACAATATGATGTTATTAGTTCATTCAGGAGGCTTTGTGACTGCCCTTAAATTTATTTTTTTAAAGTTCGAAATGTTACATTCATAAGAACCTTACTTATTTATTTACTTGCTACTTACTTATTTACTACTTATTTACTTCTTGCTACTTAGTTACGTTCTGCTTAATTACTTACTACTTACTTATTATTTACTTACTTCTTGCTACTTAGTTACTTTCTACTTCATTACTTACTACTTACTTATTTATTACTACTGACTTACTACTTACTTACTACTTATTTACTACTTACTTATCTACCTGCAAATACATAGCTGTTGAGGTGAGGCATGCTACGTTAGAAACCATTTTCAGCTGTGACCCAGATTTACAAGTATTTATTTACAAGAGAGAGATGGATAACCTTTTCAAACTCTTTTGAGTTCAGTTTCAAACTGAATAGAAGCCAAACTGGAAATGGGTGTGCATACCCATTTCCAGTGCCTTGCTGTTTTTTCTCCATCCAGCAGTCAGGTTCTGCAAACAACAGGTATGTGTGGTCTACAACTTTCACATCCCTGGGAGGCAGTATAGTGCAGTGGTTTTAGACTCTGAGCTGCAAACCTGGAGACCTGGGTTTGAATTCCACAGCCCCCACTTGCATACTGCGTGACCCTGAGCAAGTCACTTAATTTCCTTGTGCTCCTAGGTCACACCTGTAAACAAGCTTTCAGCTTAGTGTGTTTCTCCTGGTTAAAAAAAATAAAACATTTATTTGTGGGCACATCCTAGCTATGTTGTTTTGAGATTCTACCAACACCATGTCCATCTTGCCAAAGTGAGCTGCATGAAGCTTGAGGCTAACTGATAGAGAAGTTCTACAGCTAAGTGCAGGAGTCAAAGATGAGTGTATCAAATCATTGCATGCTCTGAATGATTTAGTACCAGGATAACATGATCCTTGACAACCATTCTTGGTTTCCCCAGTTGACTTATCATTAATGGTTGGTCAATGCTGTTAAATGCTGCTAAGACAAGAAAGACAACCAAAAACTGCACTTTCATATCTCCTTCCCAATGGAGAGAGCATTGACTTTGCTGTCTAATACAGTTTTAGTGCTGTGGTGTGGGCTGGCAACCGGGTTGAAATTGCTCATTGATGCCAAAATGTTTAAAGAGAACCCACAGCTGCATGGTCACTAATAAGTCTTCTTTATTACCTTTCTAAGGAACATAATTTAGAGATAGGTCAGTAATTTGCTGAGATCCCTTGGTCTTAGTTTAGGTTTATGAGAGGGGTTATGTAAACCCTTTTTTAGACCCATAACTAATGACACAACCAAACAGCAAGGACCATGCCATGGCTTCAACTGTTTTGCATAGCATTTGGAGAAAATGAATGTGCAACCAGGCACAACAAGGCTGTGTTTCCATCAAGGAGTTCTAATAGTATCATAGGGACCTCAAGAGTGAAGCTCTAGAGGTCCTTGACATCAACAGAACCCCAAGATAGAAACATAGCCATGTTGTTCGAATGGTAGCCTATGTGTAATTTTGTGTTGTGGGGGTCTGGGTTCAGTGTATGCGAGGTGAGAGGGAACTAAAATGGCAGGTGGTATGAGTTTCTATTTTAATTAAACTGACTACAGAGTGGTACAACAGCATTCTATGACCTCTGATTGTGGTGCAATAGCTTTTTATTTAGGATGTAACTCCTTGCACAACAAGGGTAATTATATTCTACTGATATATATTGTCCAAATAATACTATTACAGATTTCAGTATTGTACTGCTGAGATATGCAGCTCCCTAATACAGTTCAGAAAAAAGTGAAATTAAAACCAGGTTAATTCTGCTGCTTAGTATAAGAATAGCTGCCATATATTTTTTTACATTGCATCCAGTTACAACAATATTGTTTTATGTTCTGCTTCTTACAATTGTGATATTTTGGAACTTGACTTCAAAATGCTGTTATTATTTCTACCCTAATTAGTTTTGGGTATTCTGCTTTTTCCCCACGCGTAATTACCTCGGGGCATTCTCATGTTTTACTTCCCCTGGACTTTAATTAGTTAATAAATGCTCTTAGGTGCACATGTTGTGAGGTGTGTACACAGTCCTTGCCTCAGGTAAGAAACCACTTAATTGATTTGTAAATTGGCAGTGATTATTTGCTTATAAAATTAAACAGAGTCAGTGTAGCTGTGCATGTGTAAACTGAAAAATGAGAGGCATATAAAGTCTAGCTAGTATTTGGTAGTTGAGAGACGGATAACAAAGCAGCTGAAAAAGCAGAGCATGTTAAGACAAGGACATTTAGAAATGTATGGTGAGCAGTAGCAAACAAAAGTGTGCGAATTCACTGAAAGATATAAACATTCCTGTGTATGTCAGTTAGTGGTGCTCAGATGGTATTTGCCAGGGACAGATACTCATGGATACCACTGCTTTCACTAGATATTGGATGCCATCAGATATGGATGACATTTGACCATGGATCTGGTTTCCTTTGATCCCAAATGGACCCTGTTGAAGGTATAGGATCCGATGGATCTGATGGTCAGATCATGGTTTTCAAGGTCAGATCACAGCTATCCAAGGGGCAAGATTCACAAAAGGGATGAGAATGTTCCTAAACATATGGCACATGGGACATGTAGCATTTCCAGGCCAGTGATCAGGATTCTTGATCCCATGCACTGATTGTCACATGTTAGACCAAATTCTTCTGATTTAGCTTTCAGCAATCTCCAGTACCCTTTTATGGGGCTTGCACTAAATATTTGGCACAAGCTGCAGTAAATTGGTAAAATTATTGTAAATGCACACAATCTTGTTGAATCGGCCACAGTGTGGGGCAAAGTATTCAGCACAGCTGTGCTGAACACCAAGTTTGACGCATAGCTTGATACAAGCCCTGCAGCACCCTTTGTGAATCCGGCTCCTGACTTTTGGATCAAGATATCCTACTTCACCTAAACTGGGATCTGACTAAGAGGTTTGGTTGGATGGGAGTTGAATTTCTGTGGTCTGATAGTGCAGCTATCCATCAGAGGGTGCTTGGATTCTGCAGTACTGTATTTGAGCACTATTTATGCTGAGACATTAGGTCACAGGCTGGGTGCATCCCAGCACATGCAGGAGGTGTGGCTATATCTACAAATGAAAACAGTACCCTGGAGTGAGTTATTGCACTTATAAACTGACCAGGTAATAAATTTGAATTAGAACATGGGCGAGACATGTCAGGCCTCTGATCAACTAAGACCCCTGACAAGGGGTACATTTATGTGCCAACAGATGCTGGGAAATAACTAGTCCTAGTGCCAGCATGCCCTAGCACAAAAAATTTCACTGTGCCAAAATGATTTTCAGACTCTTCTGGTCACCATTTTTTTCTCTCGCTTAGCGAGATTCAGCTCTATAGCCCGGTTTGTAAACAGAAATATATATAGAAACATAGACCATGATGGCAGAAAAAGACCAAAGGTTCATCCAGTCTGCCCATATTCCCTTTAATCCCTGGAACCTTCCTTGGAACATATTGTTCCTTCAGGGTTCTAACCCTCCATATCCTAGCTCCATTCTTCTCCCTTGTCTTGTCGCCCTGGGTGACTGCTAATCCTTTCATTCTATTGCATGCTTGCTTGAATCCCCTGACTGAGTTTGCACCCACAACCTCAGCCGACAGATGATTCCAAGATTCTACCACCCTTTCTCCTAAAGAATTACTTCCTCACATCCCTCCTGATTTCCCTCCTGTTAATTTCCACTCGTGACCACTTGACCTTGAGTTGGTATTTAGGATAAATACAGTAATTCTCCACAGTTTACCTTGTTAATTCCTTTAAGGAAATTGAAGGTCTCTGTCATATCTCCCCTCTTCCTTCTGGTTTCCAGTGAGTACATATTTAGTGCCTTGAGGCACTCCTCATAGGATTTGCCAAGCAGGCTCTGGATCATTTTTGTTATTCTGCGCGGCACTGTTTCCAACCTATTCTTAACCTTTCTGAGGTGTGGACTCCAGAACTGGATGCAATACTCCAGGTGAGACCTCACCAGAGATCTGCATAGGGGAAGTATTACCTTTTTTCTTTTGCTGTCAGTACTTCTATTGATACATCCCAGCATCCTGTTAGCCTTGCTATAGGCCTTGTTATACTGGCTGATTTGTATAATGGTGTTAATGATGATAACTCCTAGATCCTGTTCCTCTCCTGAAGTGCTAAGTCTCACCCCACCCATCTAGTACTCTGTCTTGAGGTTCCTTTTTCCTAAGTGCATTACCTTGTACTTTTTGGCACTGAATTTTATATGTCAGACCTTTGACCACCCTTCTAGTTTTTGTAGGTCCCTCAGCATATCCCTTATTTATCCACCCATCACTATTCACCCTGCCACATAGTTTTGTGTCATCTACAAATACATATCTGACACAGCACAAAAAAATGACAGGATTTACCTGTCTTAACAGGTTTAACATTTATTTTAGTACCAGCTCACCCTACCTATCTCACTCTCCATCTCCCAGCCATGCTTCCTGTAGAGGTCTGTACTTGGGCTGCTCGCTCGCTCTATGTGCTGCCACAACCCAGCAGCATGTCTCCATCTGCATTAGCAGCAGTCATAAAGTACCACTCCTTTTTATCCCTGACCACACTCACCCACTCTCACAACCTCATTCTCCCAGCTCTGCTCACCGTCTATCCCAAATGCACTCCCAAGCAGCAATAGTTTCCTTTTGGTTTAAATAAACAGAACTTCACTAGCAAACCAAGTAGGGCAGCTGACAACATGGGGGGGGGGGGTGGTAAACAAGGAAACAAGCACAGATAAAAAAAACTAAGCAGATTAAAAGCAGCAGTGCCATCTACTGGCAACTGCAGTGCTAAAGCGACTATTTTATAACAAGAAGAATTTTTTATTCATTTGTACTACTTTTTAAGAATATTTTATAATTGTTTAAAATATTTTATATAAAAGTCATAAATGACCCATTTTCTATGCACAGTAATACCCTCCAGGCCAGACAGTATGGCTACACTGGACTTTCCAGGGGATCTGATGTCCTCTGCCTGTGGTGTCGGGCCTCGTTATGCCCCCTGGAAGCTCCAGTATAGCCCAATACACTCCACCCTTTGGCTATTATTGCTAGTTTATAAGATGCAGCAATATGCATTCATAAGTATCAGAAACACAGCAGGTGACCTGGTTCATACAATCAGAGATCATCTTTCACTGGGGCCATCGTGGATCAGTATATTTTTAAGAAAATGGAATTGCACTGATTTCATTCATTCGTATCTGACCATCCTGCACACTGGCATGTGCATAAGCCACATCATGGTGGTAACAGTGAAACATCTGCCAATGGCTCTCCCCATGGGGCATTGTCAGACTATCACTGCAGGTATGCTTTATTGAAGGCAGGGTTCATGCAAGACAAACATAGGGATCCCACCACAGCTAACAAGTTGGGTGATATGTGGAATATGTGGGTCATTGGCCTAATTTTTAAGGCAGCATGCATAGCCATGCTGTCTTATTGCTATGAAGTAGAAGAGGAAAGTGGACAGGAACACTATCATGTGTCCCTCCACAGTGCTACAGTCATTTTCCCAGCATTGGCTTTCCACTGGCCCTTCCATCTGCAGACCTGAATCCCCCGCTGGGGCACTGAAGAAATAGTTCTCTGCAGTTTTTAAAAACACAGGATTTGATCATCCTTTTCAAGCATATTCTGCTGTCAGTTTCTTACCAGGCTGGCACTAGGACCTTGAGGAATTTGAGTCTCACGGGCTAAATGGAGTGTAGTTCCTGAGTCAGAGTGCAACAGCCTATGTGGAACTCAAAAGAAAGTAAACAGAACTGCAGGATTTTAAAAAACACATCTAGGTAAGCAAAAGCTGCTGTTGGTACACAGCACGTGAGAAACTGTAAATGTTTCTTCTTTAACTTAAACAGCTGTGCCATTATACATTCCAGAAGCCTGTTTAACAAACAATTTAAGATCAATGGCAAATAGTTTGTAGTGTTTGCTGTATTGTGCCTTTTTCCAGTTTTGTTCCTGTATCTAACAATACTGCAGCTGTTTGGGGAAATAATTTTATTCTGAACACTTTATTTTCTTCTCCTAGAGTTTCAGCCTCTGAAAAGGAAGTCAGAAGAAAGTCTGTTCTGTGTTCACTGTCTTTCTGCCTGGTCAAACAGTGCTGCAAGGACATCATAGAGGTGCTACTTTGCATAATAGAAACATAGAAACATAGACTTTGATGGCAGATAAGGACTGCTTGGCCCATCTAGTCTGCCCATTTCCCTACCTACAGGATAGGCCACAGATCCTAGTTAACCAACAGCCTATTTCTTCCTACCCCCCACAAGAATTGCCTTATGTCTGTCCCATGCATTCTTGAATTCTCCCACAGTTTTAGACCCCACAACCTCCTCAGGAAGGCTGTTCCATGCATATACTACCCTCTCTGTGAAATAATACTTCCTCACATTGCCCCTGAACCGCCCCCCTTCTATCTTTAAATTTTGTTCCCTTGTTCTTGCACGTCTCTTTTTCTGAAAGATGCTACCCTCTTGGACTTTGTTGATTCCACTGAGGTACTTAAAAGTTTCTATCATGTCCCCCTTCTCCCTTCTTTCCTCAAGGGTATACATATTAAGCTCCTTTAGTCTCTCCTCATACGGCTTCTTGCAGACCCTGCACCATTTTAGTTGCCCTCCTCTGGACTGCATCTATTCTGCCTATGTCCTTGCGGAGATGGGGTCTCCAGAACTGGACGCAGTACTCCAGATGAGGTCTCACCAACTGTCTGTACAGAGGGATAACAACTTCCTGTTTTCTGCTGCTGATGCCTCTCCCTATGCATCCCAGTATACCCCAGCCCTCCCTACTGCCTCTCACATTGCTTGCTAACCTTAAGGTCATCTGATATGATTACCCCAGGTCCCTCTCCTTTTTGTTGTTGTTACTACCCCCATTGTGTATTCTTCCCTGGGTTCTTGTTTCCCAGGTGCATTATTTTGCACTCTTTGCATTGAATCCTAGCTGCCATACTTCTGACCATTCCTCCAATCTTGCCAAGTCCCTTCTCATCCTTTCCACACCTCCTTGTGTATCAACCCTGTTGCAGATCTTTGTGTCATCTGCAAAAAGGCATACTTTTCCTTCCAGTCCCTCTGCAATGTCACTGATGAAGACATTAAAAAGGACTGGACCCAATACTGAACCCTGCGGTACCCCACTAGTAACCCATCTTTCTTCAGAGTGGACTCCATTTACAATTACCTTCTGTGTCCTGTTGTGCAGCCAATGTTTTACCCAGGCTACCACCCTGGGACCCACTCCCAGGCTGGTTAATTTGACTATTAATCTTTTGTGTGGGACTGTGTCAAATGCCTTGCTAAAGTCTAGGTAGGCCATGTCCACAGCCCCTCCCTGGTCTACTACTTTGGTCACCCAGTCAAAGAAATCTATTAGATTTGTCTGACATGACCTTCCCACTGTGAACCCATTCTGCCTTGGGTCCTGTGCCCCACTGGCCTCTAGGTACTCAACTATTCTTTCCTTCAGAAGTGACTCCATCACTTTCCCTACCACAGAGGTCAGACTGACAGGTCTGTAGTTTCCTGCCTCTGTCTTGTTCCCACTTTTGTGAAGAAATCACATCCGCCTTCCTTCAGTCCTCGGGTACCACACCATCCTCCCATGATTTATTAAAAAGAGTAGCCAGTGGTTTCACTAGTTCCCCCCTTAATTCTTTTAGAATTCTGGGGTGAATTCCATCAGGACCCATTGCTTTGTCCACCTTCAGTTTTAGGAGTTCTTGCAGAACCCTTTCTTCTGTGAAAGGACTGGGATCGGACCCCTTATCAAGAGTGCTTCTGTTAATTGGATTAGGCACTTCCCCTCCTCTTTTGTGAATACTGAGCAGAAACATTCATTCAGTATCCCTGCTTTTTCACTGTCCCCCTCTTCCCACCCACCGTTCATTCTATTCAGCCTCACTATCTCTCCCTTTGTCTTTCTACGCTCACTGATGTATCTATAAAAGGTTTTATCCCCTTTCTTAACTGAGTTGGCTATCTTTTCCTCAGTTTGGGCCTTTGCTATTCTGACTTCCCTCAGTGCTTCCTTCTGCCTTAACTGGTACAGCTCTCTGTCCTGCTCCTTCTGTGTTTCCTTATACTTCTGGAATGCTATCTTTTTCTTCCTGACTTTCACAGCCACCTCTTTTGAGAACCATAGTGGCTTTTTCTTTTATTTTGATTTGTTTATTTGCTTCACACAAAGGCTTGTTGCCTCTGTGATGGCAGTTTTGATGATTCCCCATTGTTGCTCCACACCTCCTTCTAGCCTGTTTGCTAGTGCTTTTCTGTGGCACTCTCCCATCTTGCCAAAGTCAGCCCTCCTAAAGTCCAGTACCCTCACTTTTGTATGGCTTGACTCTGTAGCTGAATTTAACATGAACCACACTGTTTGATGGTCACTTGTTCCCAGATGGCAACCCACTTCTAGATCTGAGATCCTCTCACTGCTCCCATTTGAGAGTACAAGGTCTAAGATTGCTCCCTCATGAGTGGGTTCTGAAACTAGCTGTCTGAGGCCTGCCACCTGTAGGGCATCAAGAATGGCTCTGCTCTTGGATGTGGCTGCAGCAAATGTGCTCCAGTTAACATCTGGCATATTCAGGCCTCTCATCAACAGTATCTCCCCTTTCTCTGCCATTCTAAGAATGCCTTCTATCATATTCTTGCCCATTCCCTCCCCCTGACATGGGGGTCTGTACACAACCCCTGTGCGGATTGTGGTGCCCTTTCCAGTCTCCAAGGTGACCCACAGTGCCTCCTCTCCTCCCTGTTTACTCTTTTGTTCAGTTGCTTTTATCCCTTCCTTTACATAGAGAGCTACTCCTCCCCCTCTTCTCCCCTGCCTGTCTCTCCTGTAGGTTATGTACCTTGTATGTTAACATCCCAGTCATGGTTCTCTGTGTACCATGTTTCTGTGACTGCTACAATATCCAGGCATCCCTCTTCCATCAAGGCCACCAGCTCAGGGAGCTTGTTGCCCAGACTACGGGCATTGGTACTCATACCCTCCATTTCCTGATGGTCTTACTCCTTTGCCCCATCCTGTCCTTCTTGCCTTGTACTTTCTCCATTTTCCCCTGCCCTTCTCCCTATCGACACCTCTATGTTGGTGTTTACTGCACTTACTACCATGATTGTTTGAGGGCTAGAGTTTCCTGCTCCTTTCCAGTGCCTCCCCTTGGCTGTTTAAATGCTTGCCAATGGCATTTAAAACTATCACCTAGGATCCTGGTTCCCTCCTGGACAGATGCAGCCCATCATGCCAGTATAGGCTTGCATCACTCCAGGTGGACCCCAGTCCCCAATGAAGCCAAATCCTGAGCTCCACACCAGTTTTTCAACCACTGATTGAATTCCATGGTGTGGAATACCCTAACCTCTCCTACGCGATAGATGGGCAGCACCTCCGAGAAGGTTACCATGCGTGCTACTTGTCTAAGGCCCCTCCCCAATTCCACAAACTCTTCCTGCACTTCTCTAATCCCTTTCTTAGCCAGGTCATTTGTCCCTAGGTGGACAATGACATCCAGCTCCCTCCCCTGTGCAGCTGCTCTGGCAATCCTGAGGATTCACTCCCTGTCCCTCCAAGCCATGGCGCCAGGCATGCACCTTACCTCCCTCTCCCCTTCCTCCCCAGTTCTACCTTCTTAACAATGGAGTCCCCCACCAGGAGTTGTTTCCTTCCCCTGTGGGTTCCCCTACCACCCTCCTGTGGGTCTCCTTTGTGGAGGTTCCCAGCATCCTCCTTGGTCTCCACTGCAGGGTGCCTCCACAGAAGAACCACACTTTGCCAGAATGGCATAAGAATTGTGGAGAGGTACAACTGGAGGGATGTGCCTCTGTTCCACCACCCTCACCTCCTCCTGAGCCCACTGTGGTCCAACGCTCCTCTTTCTTGGCAACCTCTGAGGCAACGGCAGTGGCACTGGTGGTCCTTGGATGGAAGAGGAGGTCCCACAAATCCTGGCCAACTCTGCCTGGAGATGAGCAACCTCCTCCCTCAGCCCAGAGAGGTGCCTGCAGATGGCACCGCATCCTCCAGAACGTCTCCTGGAAGACTGCTGCTCCACAGCCACTGCACTGCACCACTCCAATCATGTCTTATTTCTGGCCCCTTAACTGTTTGCAATCCTTACTCTTTCCTCTGTTTTTCTCTCTCCTTACTTTCTGCCTGTGTGCCCTTTAAGCTCCTGATTTTCCTGTTCTGAGACAAGAATATCCTATATTTCTCAGTAGACCCCTTACTTGCTCAGAGGCAGACCTCCAGCAGCTAGAGGGGGCTGGAGAGCTACTCTTGCCCTTCTAGGATAGTGGGTCTTTGGTGGCTCTGTGATCACTCACTTCCTGCTCCCAAACAGGAAGTTCCTGTTGTCAGTCAAATCCTGTGCCTATAAAAGTAGAACTAGCTTTGGGTGGGAGGAAGGAGGGCAATATAGTCCCAGTAGAAGTCCAGTCACACAGCAGTCCTTTCTCCTGGTGTCTTCTGCCAAGCTATTAGCAGAATCTTTCTAAGGCAGTCTTTAAATGTAGCTTCCTTCTAGCTAAGTCACTTCCCCCTACTTACTAGATCTTTCTACAAGTAATTTAAACCTCACAGCTATTAAGTCCTTTCAATCACCTGAGATTTACACCTAGATAACTGTTCAGAAAACCATTCAGTTCAGTTATCTCAGACAAACACACACTTTTCTTTTGTTTTGTTTGTTAGGTTTTTTTTACCCTAAATTAAAGGTCCAAGTACAAGAGTTCTTCTTCTTTAGTCCCAGCAGAGAAGTCCAGTCACACAGCAGTCCTTTCTCCTGGTGTCTTCTGCCAAGCTATCAACACAGGAACTCTGAGTAGCATTCCAGCAGGTTAGTTCAGTAAACAATAAAGTATACCTGTAGCTTGTTTAGAGGTGAACAGCACTGTAACTGCCATGTGTCCAGCCAAGCACACCAAACGTTAAGCAGTTATCAGGCCCCTCATAAAATATAGTACACTACTAACATGCAGCAGGACCCTTCTGAGCTGTTCAGCAGATAGAGACAGGCTCCCAGAATGATACAGCACATGACATCATTAGTACAGTAGCCATAGTGCAGTACAATTGAGAAGACCATGCACAGTGCTTTGAGTAAACTCACAATAATAGGTGACAAACTATTTCAAAACCAGTTTTAATAAAACAGCACAAGTGTCATGTGGAACTATGTGGTTAATGCAGCAGATTCAAAAGCCTTATTTTTAAATTTCAGACATTTTATGTATTTATTTATTTATTTTTTGGAATTTCAGAAACAACCTTACTTTTTTATTTATTGAATTTTGTTGACCGAGTAATCCCACTGAAACTAGAAGTTCCTTTTTCAGGCGCGACCCAGGGGTGGGGATTCAGATAATAACCAACTGAAACTGAGCCAGATTAAGCTGTTGGTGGTATTTCTAGTGAATGGAGGAAATTTGGCCAAGACACCAGGGAAATTTCCCCTACTTTGTGGTAGGGGGCACTGTTGGATGTCTGGATGGAGGTGGAAGTTGGCAGTCCTGAGTTGGAGCCAGTTGTGGAAGGAGCAGGGGGGTTAGCTCCCCTCCTTGTCTCTGTATCCTCAGGAGCTTTTGCAATGGAGCCTCAGGGCATAGTTCATTTAGAAATTGATGGTGTATCCTTTCCAGGTCTCCCTAAAATGGCAATGGATGGATTTCTGAAATTAGAATCGAACAAAAGGCAACTGATGGATATTATTGCAGCACAGGAGTCTTTTATTGTCTAAAGGCTTTGCAGCAATGACTGATACTGTTCCTGCATCTCAGGTTTTATTATTGGATCAGATGGATCTTTGCTCAATATTCTGCCCTGGACAGACCTCTGAAGTGATCCTAGAGCAACCAATGGATGAAGGTCTTTATGTTGAGTTCCCTCAGAGGCTGTCTGCTTTTTTGGCAGATGTGCTGCATATTTCTGGTGATAGTGTACTTACTTATGGTGGATTGCGGTTTCCTCGCTCACGATTGTCCACACTTGCAGCAGATGATGAAAAGAAATGAAAATGGGAGGTGAGTACATCTCCTGAAGGTTTGGGCCTTTGTCCAACTAAAATTATGTCTGTGATTCATTCTGAGGATTCTACAGCCCCGACACCCAGACAGGGTTTGATTCCTCCAGATCCTATGGCTGATTTAGTACATGGGGTGAATTGGTCTCCAGAGAGGGCCTTAGAAAGGGCCAGCTAGCAACTGCTGTAACATGGATCTTGGGCCTCTGTCCCAACTGTCCTGATCTCGGGCCTTATACTGAGCTCTGCTCTGGTGGTAGATCCTGCTCCTCCACTGCAAGGTGCTCCAAGTTCAGCTGGTGAGCCTGAGAAGTTTGGAGAGGGGCTTCCTGAGGTACCTAGTTCTGCTATTAGTGGTATTCCTCCACAATCACCTACAGAGGTCATGCTTATGACTGCTGATTCAGTTGACTCTGGGGCTATTGAACCTAGTTCTGTTCCTAAGGTAGTAACTTTTGGAGCCCCAACCTTTGCTAGTTTGTTTCAAAAACTGCTTGAACTGGTAAATAGACAGAATGTGGTTTATCTGCAGTTTTTGGGTTGATCTGAGGAAATCCCTGATCATTTTTATATTGGGAAGGTATTACTGAAACAATCTATGGGTTTCTTTCCAGCCCAGGTGTATGCTTTGATCCACACCCTGGGGATAACTCTTTTGATATTAGCTTCAGATCCCAGGATTTCCTGGACACTTTTTGGATACGTTATGCCCAGCTGAAAACGAACCCCCTCTGGCAGGATTTTCAGGCAATTCCTCTGACTTAACAGGCATTCAGAGTTATCACTGTACTGTTTCAGAATGAGGGAGTTAATGTTACAGACATTATCTACTGGTTGGAGAAGAGATGCAAAATACAAGGTGACCCAGAACCTATTATGGATGATGAGGGTTTTTGGAATGGGGGATGGCGTTTCAAGAATAACCTACGCTAAACGGATGTGGGACTCACACATTTATCAAACTGTTTTTTCTTGGGTTGATATAAGGGGTTTGTCTTTAACCCGGGCCAGCCTCACCATTGTTACAAATGTGGCTCGGCTAGATGCATTAGTCATACTTGTGATGTGGTAAAGTGCTCTCAGTGTGGAGAGATGGGTCATTCAGTCATGCATTGTTATAGTCCCACCACCTGCTCCTTGTGTGAGGGGGACCATTCCTTTTTGGGTTGTCCATGGGCTGCTCATAATACTTCTCATTCTGAATTTGCAGTTCAGGATTGTTATCTTAATATTGCCAGTAGACCATTTCAGTCTCAGCTCCCCCGGTACGACTCCCCGGGGACCACCTGAAGTTTCTGTTCAGGTTTTGCCTGACTTGATGTCCCCTGTGGGTGTTTCTGAAACCACTGTTTTAGTTCCTCCTGGTTCTACCATTGATGTAGTTATTCAGGGGCTGGACCCAGTACTGACTTTACCTCCTGTTATGCCTGATGTAATGCCTCCCTCTTTGCCTCCTGGAGATGGCTTTTTACTTCCAAAAAAATGGAGGGAGAGTTTACATCATAGACAGTCAGTTAAGCCTCCCATCCCTGTACTAGAAGATGTTGTTCCTTTAAGTAACAAATTTTCAGCAATACCTACTGATGAGGCTGATCCAGGGTCAGAGTCTGATTCTGTCTTATTACCTTCTTCATTGGTGACTGAAGGGACTTCAGAGGGTGAGATGGTACAGGATACTCCAGCTAATACAGTGAAGAAAAAACGCATGGGGATGAGGGCCTTGCTCAAGTCTCACTCAGATGTGATGCCCTCTGACTGATTCTCTTTTCCCTGGCTAAGTCACTGTATGATTTTTCTTTTGCCTCTCTCAATTTTTTTTTGTACTTTATTTTTATAGTTTCATTTGTAATCATACAGATGACAATTTTCATGTCTAAGACAGACCATACATAGCATTATGTAATCCACATAGAGAAGATCTCATTAATCCTAGGAGGGATGCGTCCTAGACATTTTGATACCACGTTGGAGGGATTTACTAAAATACCGTCTAATAAGTATATAAAGCAGAAAAGTGCTGTGTTACTGAGACCAAGAGCAGTATGACTAATTAAGTTACAGCTACAGTAATGAACATAAAATTTCCGAAAGTCCTCACCCCACCAGGGGCTAATGGCACCATACTATCTTCCTAAAGAGAGTTAATATTTTTAATTATCATTAAGGCAGCAAATGCTCAGTGCACTCAGGAAACTGTATATTCTAAGTTTCTACTTAAAGCAAACAATAAACCTGTAAGGGTCATAGAAAAAAGACCAAGAAAAAAAGCTGTAATTTTGGGCTATTGCAAAGTCAGCTCATTAGGATATTTAAGGTCATAAAGTTTGATGAAAGTATTGAAATCATTGCCCTTGAACAACCATAATAAGGAATACTGTCCAAGACTGAGAGCCCAAAAATGTTATTTTCCTTGAGTGTTAGAACTTCAACAGGGTTATAACAGAGTTATAGACATAATAGTACTTAAATGAATTCAGTCCTCTCCAACCCTTCTGAATCTAAGGCCTCCTCTCCTGATTCTCATTGTTGGCTCTGCTTACTGCTCGCATGTCGGGAGGCCCATTTGCCTGCCTCTGAAGGGTCTGAGAAGAGCCAAACCTTCCCATCGTGGACCACCCTCAATCTGGCAGGGTAAACAATCGCATTTATTACCAATGCTTCCCTTAGCCATTTCTGGACTTCATCAAACTTTTTCCGACGCAATCTAGTTGCGTAGCTAAGATCAGAAAACAAACATACGGCATGATCATCTTGCATTATTGGTGCTGCTTGTCTGGACAGGCGCAAAATCTTATCCCTGGTGCCGACATCATCTGTAACCAGCAGTAGAGTACGTGGATTCTCCAGGTCTTCTCTGTATCCACGGGGGGTGATTTGATAGGATTTCTGCAGATTAAACACAAGAGTCTGTCCTTCAGGTAATAATTTAGCTTCAAGCCAGTCTCTTAAAAACATAGTGGGGTGATCTCCTTCTATTCCCTCCGGCAGACCCAGGATCCTAATATGTGCCAACCGGGCCTGATTCTCAAGCGTTTCCAACCTGTCTCTCATATGAGTATTTTCCTTGATTAGAAGGGAGATTGCCACAGCTGATGAATCACTTTGTCTCTTAACATCAATAACCTCCATTTGTAGCCCCTCCACAGTCTTCTCAACAGCCGATACTCTAGTGGCAAATGTGTCCATTTTATTGTTTAGATCAGCAACAGAGGTGATTAACCTTTGTAGTTTATGACCGATTGAAGTCATAGTCTCCTTGGGTGCCTGGTGTATTGTGGCCTGCACTTCCAGACCAGGCCGAGCCGCCTGAGAGGTCCCCGATGTCTTGTTGCCAGAACCACCACCTTTATGTTTCTGTGGGTTGCCCATTCTAGGTTTATTTACCTCCTCCGTCGAGCTGTAATATTCGTTTTACTGGATGTTGATCCTAAAAGGATGATTTTTAATCATTTTAAGTATCTGGTGCAGAGCTGATTAAACTTGCTGCCACTCAGCTCGGGCTCCACAGCGCCCCACCTGCCTCTCTCAATGTTGATAGCATAAAGTCTGAATGGAAGAAGACCATGACATTTGCTTATTTTTCTACTCATTTGTTTGACATTATTTTTTTTCAGAACACAAAATTGCACACTTTGGCAGTGATGGAAGAGGCCAGTGTGGCATGGTTGTGGGGGAAAGTGTTTTGGTCTCCATAGCAGGATGTCTGTTCTGGAGTGGGTATTGCAGTTTCTAACCCAGCAGCTAAATTAATCCATCAGGTTGATGTGGACCCCGGGAGGGCTTTCTTGTTGGACCTTGATATTGGGGTTTTGTCCCTCTGTTTGATTAATATATATGCACCCCAAATGAAAGCTTCTAGGGTTTCTTTGCTCCAGAAGCTCTGGCACCACCTTTTTTCACCAGACATAATATATTTGCCGGGGATTTTAATTGCAGTCGCCATCTTACAGACAAGGGGGCCCGCTCCACAAAAATTTTAGTGATGCCTCTTATTTGGAATCTGTGGTTAATCAGGCCTCCCTGGTTGATGCTTTTACTACTGGGGGGAAGAGTGCCACAGTGAACATATTTCCGAGGGTCCTTAAGCACCAGGATAGATTATGTTTTTATTTTCACTGCCTTGGCTATTCAATGGACCCTCACTACACAGGTGATATCTTCAGACCATGCTTTGCTTAGTTTACAGGTCTCTAATTTTGTTCATGTGAGTAGAGGACCAGGGTATTGGAGGATGAGTATGACCCTGATACAGAATGCAGCCATTTTTCAGGGTTTACAGGCAGTTTTGGTTGCCAGGAAATCATCTTTTTTCTTGTATGATTCCCCTTTAGATTGGTGGTTTACTACTAAATCTGATGTACAGGCTGTTTTTCAAAAAATGTGATGGCTATCAGAGAAGTTGAAGATGGACCAATGTGCTTACTATAGGTCCTGTCTTCTTGAACTTTCTTCCCTTCGTGAGGCCTCAGTGGGGGATTATTCTGAAGACATATGAATATTTACAGCCCAACTTGCCTCCCTACAATATAATAGATTGAAATCCCTGGAGGCTGAACAATGCTTCGGCACTCAAGGCAAATCGGCTTTTGTGAGCCCATTTGAATTTTGCCAGAAGCAATCCTTATTGAAGCAGATCAGTAGTGTCCGGTTGCAGGATGGTTCTCTGGTCACTAACAAAAAGGATGTTCTTGCTGCAATAGATGTTTATGTGGCTGCCTCCTTATGCCCACCTTCTACTCAGACCTTAGTCTCGGAAGTTTCATTATGGTTAACACAAAGTGCCCTCCCACAGCTGTCAGATGTGGATGGATTGTCTCTTGTTGCCCCTTTTTCTCGGGGTGAGCTTCTTGCTGTTATTGCACAGCTAAAGTCCGGTTCCTCCCCAGGTATTGATGGCTTACCTTATGAAATATATAAATTGCTTACCCTAACTCTTTTACCAGAGTTGGTAGTTTTCAATTGTCTTCTTACTGCCCCTTTTATACCTTCCCATATGGCTACCGGTCTTATAGTTTGTTATATAAATCTGGTGATAGGGATCTCCTCTCCAATTGGAGACCTATCACTCTGTTGAATGCTGTTAAGATTTTTACTAAACTTTTGAGTTTGAGATTGGCTCCAATTCTTACCCATATTATACATCCCTCACAGATGTGTAATGTCCCAGGGAGGTCCATAATGGATATTTTAATAATGATTTGGGAAGTTTTAGATTATGGTCAGGATGGTGAAGTTTTGGGATTTTTTTTGTCTCTGGACCAAGCCAAGGCCTTTGATAAGGTTCCATGTGATTTCCTTTGGCTTTGTTTGGCTGCTTATGCGTTTCCGAGTGCTTTTATTCAGATTTTAAAAGTCTGTTATGATCAGACGGAGACTGTTCCTTTGGTGAATGGCTGGATGGAGGTCAGGCATTTGGTAGCTCGGGTGGTCCGACAAGGGTTCCCCCTTAGTCAGACCTTGTATATTTTGTCCATTGATACCCTTTTACATAGGCTTAATAATTCCCAGTCTTTTCTTGGGTTTTCCTTTTCCAGTATGTCCTTTGAATTACGTACATTAGCTTATGCTGATGATTTGGTTTTATTTTTGGCTAATACTGACTCCTGTGCCATAGCTAGACAGGAATTGTCTTCGTTTGCCCTGGTATCTCATTCCAGTATCAATTTTCAGAAAAGCAAATGTTTGTTAGTTGGGGATATTTCTCCTCCAGGTACTGAGATTATGAGTGTTTCTACAGTCCGGTCCCCTTGTAAAATTTTGGGTTTATTTTTTTGTCCCGGTGACTTGGCTATGTTTAATTGGGAGCACTGTTTAGCTATTGCACATGTCAAGGTATCTGCTTGGAAAAAATGGAGAATGGCAAAGAGAAAACACATTTATATGGTTAAGACTTTTTGATTATCTGTTTTTTTACATCTAAGTATGGTATATTCTCTCCCGGTCGCATTGAAAACAAAAGTATACAGTTGTTTTTTTTCTTGTATTTGGGGGAGCCGTTTAAATCCTATTAAGAGGGGGATTTTATATCGCCCAGTGGCTCAGGGGGGGTCTAAACATTGTGCATCCTATTTTGTTTTTCTTTTTTATGTTTGTTTCACATAGCCTCGGCCCTGTGCTTTTGCATGCATCTAAGGTGTGGGTGCTCTGGGTCTTGGATAATTTTGATCCCTTTTTACAGGCTTGACAGGCTGATGGGGTTATTCCACTGCAAAAAATGATTCTGGATTTACCCTCCTCTTATGGGTCTTTTGTTAGTAAATTAAAATTGTGGGCACTTACTAAACATCAGGTTTCGACTTTCCCAAGGAGGATGCTGTATGCCCTGCTTTTGGACAAGTTTTTCCTTGATAAACCTCGTTATACGTCGCGCTTACCCCTTGAGATCTGACAAATCTCTACTAGGTTACTGTCTCCACATACTCCTGTTCACATGTGGGATGTGAACTGGTAGTCCCTTCATTATAAACTCAATCTGAAAGGAAACCTTAAACACAAGCCTGTGGATGAGAGGTTTTGCCCACCTTCAGACTGTATTGCCCAGATTGAGACTATCTCCCATTTATTTTTTGACTGCCCTTATATACAGAGGTTTTGGCAACTACTTCATATACATTGGCCTGATTTTCCCTTTTTCCCCATGACCCCTTATATTTTGTTATTGGGTATTCTCCGTTACCAGTGGTCTAAGCATGATATGACAACGTCATGGTTGTTTTTGACCTTTTTTAAATATTATATTTGGATCACACATTGTCATTTGTCTCTGCAACAACAACGTACATCAGAAGTCCAGTTATTTGAGTCGATCTCTTCAAATATATCTAAATTAAAAGCCCAAGAACGTTGTACTATGTCAGCCCATGTCTTCGATAGACGGTGGTTATCGATACCATGGTTGTAAAACCTGTGGCCTATTCTGATTGCTGGGGGTTACTATTAATAAGTAGGGGGGGTCCCCCTTTTTTCATTTTGTTCCCAGCCTTTTGTATCCGGCATGCATTACTGCTGTTTCAGCTTATGGTTTCTGTTTATTATGTCTGCTGTGCGACACATTATTGTAATTATGTATAATTTCTGTTCCTGGGGTCCAGGTATGCAGTGCTATCTTTTGTGTTTCTGTTTTCTTTTCCTTTTTTTTTGATTTAGTCTGATGGATTTTTGCTTTGTTTGTATGGTTTCTTGGATTCCGTAGCTGTACTTCCCCTATTCTTTTGGCAGGGAGGGTCTAAGTTTTTCAGTGTTGTACTGATAGTGCATGTTTTTTCTTTACCATTTCTTATGATTTTGTATGAAGTAATACATATTTGTTTGAATGTTTTTTTGAGTTTTGAATAACATATTCCCCTACCCTTTTAGTGTGTGTGTGTGTGTGTGTGTGGGGGGGGTCAATGTTATGATTTAATTTGGGTCCCATTCACTTATTTAATAGTAAACTAGAAAAGGTATGACTGTAATACTTATTTGATTTCTTTTATGATTGGTATCATTTTGTGTGAGTTAACAGTTTTGTATTTCTTTGATTTTGAAGTTATAGTAAAAAATTCCCCCACTCTTTTCGAGAAGTGCCATGGGATCGTTAACATCCACTTGAACAACCACCAGAACAGGCAGACGGGACCTCGGTTTAACATCTCATCTGAAATATGGCACCTCAGAAATGCAGCATCCCCCCGCATGCTGCACTACAGTGTCATTATTGGGATATTAACCAAAGTGCCTGGTGTGGGGATAGAACCCACAGCCTTCTGATCTCCTGGCTTCAGAGGTGAGTGTGCTACCTGCTGAGCCACTGACACTGATTTAGTCCCAGTGGCTCAGCCACTCAGCTTTGGAGTAAGAACTCTTTTACAAAGGGTCTACGTCCATTAAATGGTGCAAAGACAGATATCATTGAATTCACAGTACAAATAGAGACATAGTTCAATTATCAGTACATAATTGAATTCACAGAACAAAATACAAACATACTTGAATTATCAGTATAGGAAGTAACAAAAGAATAGAGAACAGCCATGTTTCTTATGAGTTTTATTAAGGGTTACTACTGAGTGCTGTATGGCATAAGGAAGTATATTAGAGAGAGGAAAATGGCGGATTGGAAAAGAGTGAAGTGGGGATATAGCTGCCCAATGGGAGCCTTGTCACATTGCATTACAGCTTTGGACCTGAGGAACAGGGGAAGGTGCATGTGAGATAGTGTGGTTACATGGGAGAAGGTGTTTAGAGAGAGAGAGAGAGAGGGGAGAGAGGGGGAGAGAGGGGAAGGAGGTAGAGACCAAGTAGTGGATGGGTGGTATCATGAGAGTGGAGATTGATGGAGAAAAAGAGGGGTGGGTAGGGGGAGCGAGAGGGGCAATGAGGCATGAGATAAATGAGAGAGCACAACCACTAGTGGAATAAGTGCTACGGAGCATGAAGTAGCAGAGTTTGGGGAACAGGGGTAGGGAGTGGGAAGGGGTGGACCACGTGAGTGAGACCTTGAGTAGTTGCTAGAAGGCAGGATTTGTGCACGTTCTGTAGAACTGCTCTGAACAGTTGAGCACTCATAGACATTCTTTTGCAGTAGAACCTGCATAAGTTCAGCTTTGATGGTTCCAGGGTTAATAGCATTTAGAATGTTAGCTGGGATTTCATTAAGCCACAGTGGAGTACAGGGAGGAAAAGGATCCTTGTCAAAGAGCTGTTCTTTGGAATGGGACACAGATCAGGTGTGATTGTTTATTCCTGCCATTTGCCATTGATCTAGAGCTGTACTGATACTGGAAGAGTGGTCTTGTGGGTTGGGGGGGCCTGGGATGTGGGTTTTCCTACTCCTAGCAGGGTGCTCAGCTGAAGACTTCAAATTCTTACCTTCCAGACACAGACCTGAGGGACTACAGCTGCTAGTCTTTTGTGGGTACACAGCACCAGTACTGAGAGACTGCATGTAACTGCCCCCTTCAGGGGCATTACCTGGTAGTCCTCCCATATGTCAGCTGTACCTCTTGGGCGTCCTCCCAATGAATCCCTCAGGTAGCCACCTGGCCCAAGTTCTGTGTCCCCCCCAGGTTCGCCAGGCAGCATCATTATCTCGTTTGAGCCCTGTTGGGTTCCCGGAGCACATTCTGTGAGTGGCCCGGCATTTCAGCCATGCAGCCAATGTTTGCACTTTTGAGATGCACACTGTTTGTGACTGCTGGTTTTGGTCAAAAATTGGAAGGTGTTCCCGTGGATCCTGGCTTATAGTATTTAGTTAAAAAGGCACTGGGGGACCTAGAGCAAAGTCAGAGAAAGTGTTTTTAATTAAGTAGAATGCAAGCACCTTATAGCGCTTCCTCTGGGGCACCAGTATTAAAGGACAAATGAAAGGGCAGTGAAGCCCTAATGAATATTAATGAACTGCTGCAGGTTTTAGAAGGGCACTGTATTTGCAAGGCAGTGACACAGAAACTAGTCACATACGGAAGAGATTAATAAATGTGTTTAAACGAGAAATGCTGGGGCTATGTAACTGTAGGGAATTTATGTAAGAATAAGGTGTATTCTGGCTGCACCAGGACAGTTATATTGGGACTGCAATAAAATGTGTGTTTGGACTGTGCAGCAGTCACCATTGTGCAGCAAAGTAACCATTTGAGACAGCCTGGACCTTTGACCAGAGACTTAGGGGAATTAATAACGAATTGTGAGGAAAAAAGGAGGACCTTTTCTAGGCATCAGAAAGCAAGCCAATTAAGAGACTGGGACAGTTTGGGATAGTTTTGACAGTCAATGAGATTCCTGGACCTTAACCCCATATAAAAAAGGGTAACTGCTGAAACAATGGAGATTTGCCAGATCTGCCTGGGAGTTCAGAGTGTGTGCCTCTGAGGAGCTGGCCATCTCTCAGAGGTTAGGCCTGGTGGGACTAGACTTTTCTTGGTGGTTCAGTCCATGGGGTCCAGGGTGCATCAGTTGGTGCAAGCTGCAGCATGCAACAAGCAGGGATTCATGCAGCAAAAGGCAGTATTGCGGATCAGCCTGGAAGCCTACTGGAAGGACCAGAAAGGAACCAGCAACACCCTTACATATAATGTAACCCAGACAGACCATCTTAGGGTAGCTGGTTCATTCCACTGGGGTGTTACACAGACTAGGCACATTGATGAGTTCTGGTAGGATGAAACATGTGTCTGTGTCTTCTGTTGGCACCCCTTGCAGACTGTAAGAGATGCCTTTTGGCACCATGCATTTTTGCTTAAAGTTGAACTAGCATAATATTCTGTATTGATTTGCATATACAGCCCATGATGCTCTGTATTATGGTGGTATGTGTGATTTTGTATTTCTTCTAATCCTTACATATAGGTGTGTAAAAGTTGCTGAAGTGTTTGTGCGGCCAGCTAGTTCAAGATATCCGGCTTGCAGTTTTTACTCATTGACTCTGCTAAGTCATTTGGCCTTCGGCTATGTGAAATTGGCCTCAGTCATTTCCTCCTGCATCACCAGATCAGCTGCTGTACAAGGATCATGAGGGAATCCTCCCCCCTGCTTCAAGAAATGTTCCACAGGACTTATTTCATTGGCTCATCTCCAGTGTCTGGTTACTGTGAGTAGAAATCAGGGTAGCTCTGAGACCAGCTTTAATAATCATTGTGATATCACTTAATCTCCATTTCACTGCTAGTTTAATGGATCAAGAGACTGGTCCATCCAGCCACCGGACACACATAAAACTGCAGGCCAAATCATCATGTCTTCTTTCATCAAAGGTCTCAACAACAGTTACCATCCAGGGCACCATTTAGGCCAGCTTTTTTTCCATCTGGGTACCTAGTATATTTATAGGACTGCAAAGTGGAACTAAATGCATGCCAGTATCCTGGCTCAGACTAGTAAGGATAAAATCATTTGACCAGATGTGTCCCTTCCTTGTTATGCTCCCCCTAAATAAACCTGATTGGTGTTGCAATGTTATATTGCCTCATGCAAGTTTACTGGTGGTCTGTTACTGTGTTTGGAATATTCCTGAACATGCATGCCTGATAACCATTGTTTGCAGGGGGATCCAGGAGGTAACACTGAAGCCCAGATCATGGTAAGTGGAAAACCTATGAACATATCATTAATGTCTGTTGACAAATGTATTGTGAATGTTGTGAGAGATTACAGTTTGTTCCAAGGTATAGGGCTACTAGGTGGGGTAGTCGGTAGTTTTAGCTTCATAGAGGGCTACAACAAATGTAATAAATACTCACTGAAAACTTACCCTGAGTGGAGCCACCAAAACAGTGTGTTTACCATGGGTGAGCAAACCCTGGTACTAGACAGTTATGAACACAGGCCCCTCAACCTGTGGGTAGTAGTACAGGCAGGGGTTGTAACCCTAGAAGTAGTACTACAAGCCTGTTTAACAAGCAGTGTAAAGTTTAATATGCAGAGTTGCACTGGTACTGGAAGAGTTGTCCTGTTGGGGGGACTAGGATGTAGGTTTTCCTACTCTTGGCAGGATTCTCAGCTTTAGTGCTGGTCACTAGACAGGAATGTCTAGAGGCAAGGCAAGGCAAATTTTATTTTTCAGCCACCCAATCCCAGAGGCTCTGGGCACCACACAATAGCAACAAATCTATCCTAATATGACAAAGGAACATAACACATTTTCAGTCTATGAATTATCATGTTCATAAATTAAAATCATTAAAACCAGAAGAGGGTAATGGGGGAGAGGGCCATCTTGTGGATGGTATGGCTAACTCCAGGGCTCTAAGTTAAGTTTTGCAGCCACTAGCCAGCATGTCTAGTGACTGGGAAAATGTACTAGCCCCACAGACTCTTCCACTAGCCCAGCTGAAGTACTGTACTTTTTGGTTACATTCTGCAGTACCAACCTACAGGGCTACTTAAAAGGAAAATCTTAGTAGCCTAACACAAAATCCACCAGAATTTGACTAGTTGGCCTGTACAAGGTTTGACCGCTGCCCTCTCTGTGATGGGTTGCTAGTACTTAAACAACTTATTTTTAAAATGTAATAACTGAGGTATGGTCAGTTCTGGGACTGCCAATGACTGGTTGTCAGTGCTGTGACTGTCGAGGGCATTGCTGTAAGGGGACAGGTAAGTTCTACAACTGTTAAGGGAGGTTCAGAGGGAATGGTATGCTAATGGTGGGGTCAGTACTGTGATTGTTGTGGTTGGGGGTGTTGGTGCTTTTAACAGTTGTGGGTGGGGAGCCAGTGCAGTTATTGTCAAGGGGTGGGTGGTCAGTGCCGTGACTGTCAGATGGGAGGCAGGACTGCAACTTTTGGCAGTGGGGGGAAGTGTTGTGACTGTAGGGGTGGGGATTACTACTGTGTCTGTCTGTATAGGGTGTCAGCCCTGTGACTGTCATGGATGCAGGGGGACAGTGCTTTGACTGTCGTGGTGGGTAGTGCTGTGACTGTTGGGGTTAGAGGTAAGTGCTGTCACTGTTGGGGATGAGGATTAGTACTGTGACTGTCAGGTAGGTGGCCACTGTGATTGATGGTGGAAGGTGTTAGTTCTGTGACTATTGAAGGGTGGTACAGTTCTGTGACTGTCGAGGGGGGTCAGATGGCAGTCCTGTGACCGTTGTGGGTGAGGAGGAAGTACTGTGGCTGTTGAGGACGGGGGTCAGTGTGATGACCATAATGAGTAGTAGGTCACTGCTGTTATTGTCAGGGGATGGGAATTAGTGCTGTGACTTATGGTAGGGGGTGTCAGTTCTGTGACTTTTGGGGGGTGAGGTGCCTGTGGTGTGACTGTTGGGGATTGATGACCAGTGCTGTAAGATAGAGGTAGGGTGCAGTACCGTGACTAGTGATGTTACTGTGAGGGAATGGAGATTAGTGCTGTGACTCTGAGGGTTGTATGGTTATTGCTGTGACTGCCAGGCTGGGGGGCTGGTTATGAGAGCAGTTCTGCGACTATTGGAAATACTGAGAAAGTGTTGTGACTCTCAGTGGTGTGGATCAGTGCTGTGACTGTCAGAGGTGGGTAGTCATTGTCAAGATTGTCAGTGGAGGGTGTTAGTCCTGTGGCTGTCAGTGGGGTGATACAGTCATGTGATGGGGGGGTTCAAGCCTGTGCTTGTGGGGGAGGGGGTGATATAGTCTTCTTACTGTTGGGGGGTACAGTCCTGTGACAGGTGAGGGTAAAAGTCCTGTGACTGGGGGAACAGTCCAATGATTGTGTGAGGGGGTCCAATCCAATGACTGTTGGGGGGTGTTGCTTATTGCTGTGACTGATGGTGGATGGTGTCAGTACTATAACTGTTAGAGCACTGGTACAGTCCATTGATTGTCAGGAGGAGGGCCTGTTATGTTACTGTCAGGGATAGGGTGTCATGTATGTGACTATCAAGGTAAGGGTAAGGGTAATTCCTTTGACTTTTGGGAGGTCTGCTTCTGTGCAATTCTGCAACTTTGAGGGACTGTTAGCATTTGCAGGATAACTGCTCGAGGGGAGAATGTTGTGGTCTCGACTGTGTGGGTTGGTCATCAGTGCTGTGATGTAGTGTTGTGACTGTTGGGGGGGGGATTACTGCTGTGACTGTCTGTGGAAAGTGTCATCCATGTGACTGTTGTGGATATGGATATAGTGATGTCATGGTGATGGGGTGTAGTGCTGTGATTGTTGGGAATGGGGATCAGTTCTGTGACTACCAGACATGGGTGCCCAGTGCTGTGTCTTACAGTGGAGGGTATCAGTCCTGTGACTGTCTGAGGGGGTAAAGTCCTGCAACTGTCAGGGGTGGGATGGTCAGTCCTGTGATGGTCGGGGGTCAGTGTTGTGGCAATTGTGTAAGTAGTATAGAGTGGTACACAAGTAAAGAAAAAGGCAGTGCATAAGCAAAGCAGCCAGCTTGTAATAACAAAAGAAAAGAATGCTCAGCACTCCTAGATTCAGTTGTACATGCAAAGTGCAAGATTTATTTTCTGGCAACATGCCTGGCATGCATCCACTTGAGCCAGCACCAACATGCAAGTCAAGGTGAAAACACAGGAACAGCTTTTCCAATAACAAACATTTCATTATTCTGTTTTTTTTGTGTTTTGTTTTTGACACTCATGGTAAACAGTTGCTGATGTTAACATAATACTTAAATTAAGCTCGTCTCTATCTTTTACTTCATTTAATTTAATTAATCCCTCTTCAGCTGTATTTTTTTTAGCTCTTACAGTGTACTATGCCCATTTCATCTCTCTCCTCTCTGTTGTTCCCACTACTGTATTTACTTAAGCAATAATGTCCAACAGGGTGTGTGTCGTGCTGGGGTAACGTCACGCCTCAGGTGGTTGGGCACGAGGCCGCAGGCTGAGTGCATCCAACAACTGAGGCATGACGTTATCCCAAACGACACACACCCTGGAGGGTATTATTGCTATTATACAATGGCTCGTTGTTATGTGTAAAATAAAAAAATAATTTTAAAGAATGTTTTTTAGTGTGGAAAAATATTTTTGTTTCTTAAGAGGAGATGCAAAAAAAGAGGTAATCTAGCTCATCATATAGCTCATCTACAGGTTCATAGTGAGGCTGAGACTAGACCCGTGATGTTGTACTGGGATAACATCACGGGTCCAGCCCAAGACTGACCAATCAGAGACCAGGACATTTTCTTGCCATTGTATAATCCATATTAACCTTCTCTCTACTTTCACAGGTCTCACAGGATGTGAACTCCTTTCCCATCAGATAAGTATTACAATATATAACCTGTCTTATCCTTCCTAGTAACTCTCTAAGAACTGAGGATCCTTTGTAGGCCCTTTCCTCTATTTCATTCTACAGGTTTAAGAAATGCCATCCCTTTATGACTCCTATCTCTGGCTCCATAGTACCCTGGTAGGAAACCCTGTACATTATTACCTGTACTAGATAGGTTTACTGTAACAGCGCATCTGCACCCATTATGGGAGGGTTGTGTATACTGTATGTGTTAAGGTCATACATACTGCAGAATTGTCCCCCCTCCATAAAATGTTTTGCTTTGCCAATTGACTTGGGTAGGCTCTCAGCCCTATCCCTACCTCCCCTGTCCATCACTCCCCTGTCCCAAACCACAGAGCCCAAAGTTCCCATGGATTGCCTCCCTTCCCATATTAGGGTGGCCAGAAAAGGGAGAGTCATCCTTATCCCCACCCAGTCATTTACATCCACAATTGAGCCAGTCATCCAGGTGGTCATGTGGGACACAGGTAGCTGGGTAGGGCTTTATGGAGCCTGCACTAGCCATTTCTGCATTTTTTCCTTTCTTGAGTTCCTGCCTTCACCTGGGAGAAGCCAAAGGTCAAGTCAGCATGCCTTTCCATGAAGGGACAGGACAGCTATGTGATGAATGTTCAGTCTGCTTTCCAACCCGTGGCAATCTGGCATATTCTTGAACTTGGGTTACTGACGTGGCGGGCAATAAGGCACCTAGTACCTCATCCCGCCATACCACTGGCCCAGACAGGCCTTGTACTGCAGCAAAAAAATTTTTTGTTACTACTGGGACAGGCGATTGGACAACAATGGTGCCACTGCACAACAGGAAATGATCTTTTTTATTAACAGGCCCAGCAGTAAGAGGGTGGGTTGTACTTGTGGACACCAGAGAATTAACAGGGCCAGCAATCACTGTTACTGGCTGCCAGTTTTAAACTGAATAATGAGCTGCTTGAGGTTATATATATATATATATATATATGTATATATATAAATTCCCTTGTAGATCACTCCTAACCCCTATAAAATTTATTTATTTACTTGATGAATTTTGCTGACCAGGTAGGACTGCTGAAACTAGAAGTCCCTTTTTCAGGGGTGACAAGGGGTGGGTACAGATGGTAACCAACTGAAACTGAACCTGATGAAGCTGTTGATGGTATTTTACTGAATGGGGGAAACTGGCCAGGACACCAAGGAATTTACCCTATTCTTTCCAAGGAGTGCCATAGGATCTTTAATGCCCACCTGAACAACCACCAAACCATGCAGAAGGGACCTCAGTTTAACACCTCGTCTAAAAGATGGCACCTCAGTAGTGAAGCAAATCTCTCATGTTACACTACTAGGCATGTATTGGCATTTAACCCAAGTGCCTGATGTGGGTATAAAACCTACAGTCTTCTGATCTTCCAGCCTCATAGTTGAGTGTGCAACCTGCTGAGCCACTGACACTGAAAATAGCATTATGCTGCCTTGTTGGCTCTGATCAGAGTTTTCATGTTGTTTTTTTCATGGTGGACAAGGTGCAAATAGCACATTTTATGAAATGTATTTCTTTATTTTTAGATTTCTTTTTTATCACCCTTCTCACTTGCATGCCCCCCATCCACAAATCAGGACTAGCCCCTGCCTCCATATCCCCAGCACTTATCTTCCTTGCCCGCTGGATCACCCACAAGGTGGGGCCTGCCTGTAGATAGAAGAATCACCTCCCCTCCTGAATAAAGGGGCAGGAGAAGTCTTAGTGGAGGAGAGGGTGGTGGCAGGAAGTGGGGTAGTTGATCATCCTATGCATATCAGAGAGTTTTTCCTATTTTGTAGGTTTCACTCCTGGAACATAGGGCACATATAGGGCTCCAAGCATGCTCATGCCACTATGTGCATGTGCAGAGCCTGACCAGTGTTGCCTCTTTGTTGCAGACCCTCTGCTGTACAACAACCCTGGTTATCCAGGTAGAAGTGCTATAGTGGAGGCAGTGACTCACCCTCCCTGGAGGGAGGGAGCAAAGAGCATTCTGGGGGAAGCTCTGTTCTCCTTCCCATCCCTCTAGTTGTCCCCAACAACCCTGGCTTGTTCCCCAACCATGATCACTGTTTCTGCAAATGGAAACTCTTATTTTGCTCTGGAGGTCTATGATGTCATCTTGCTCCTCGATGGAAATGCAGCCTTGTTGTGTATGGTTGTCCATACATTATTCTGTACATTACACACGCTTCACTCTTAAGGTCTATGATGTTAGTAGAACTCCTCAGTGGAAACACAGCCTGGTTATTCATGGTTACCCATACATTATTCTGTACCTTAGTTGTGCTTCGCTCTCAAGGTCTATAAGATCACCTCACCCTTCAATAGAAACATAGCCTTGTTGTCTATGGTTGATCCATTATGTTTTTCAATGAGTTCTGAAGCTTTGACCTTGATGTCTATGATATCTCATCACTCAATGTAAACATCCTTTGTAGTGTTTGGTTGCCCATATATTACTCTGCACATTACTTGAGCTTCTCCTGCAATCTATGATGTCATCTCACTTCTCAATGGAAATGCAGCCATGTTGTGTATGGTTGCCCTTATATTACTCTACACATTACTTGAGCACATTGGTGCTGACTTGCTGCTACCTCTCTACTGTACTGTTTACTGGGGTGAGGCTTCACCTTATGACCGGGCCTCATTGATTATCCTTGAACCTTGTTTTTATTGCTATGTATTGTATTACTGTGCCCATTTGTGCAATATGGTCCATTGTGCTACTGTAGTATTTGTTGATTGATTGATTATTCTATACATTACTCGAGCTTTGACCTTGAGGTCTATAATATCATCTCACCCCTTGATGGAAATATTCTTTGTTGTGCTTGGTTTCCCATACATTATTCTATACATTACTTGAGCTTCTCTCTCTCTCAAGGTCTATGATGTCACCTCACCTCTCAATGGAAACACAGCCTCGTTGTATGTGATTATCCATACGTTGTTCTATATGTTTTTCAAACAGTTTTCAGAGAAGTCACGGGCTCTTTAAGCCATGTATTAGCAATGTTATACAAACATTACTTAACTTTTATTTATATGTGATCAATCTTTTGTGTTGTTTTGATGAACTCTTTGCAAAATAATCACATACAACTTTTCTGTATCACTCCCGCATTTTCATGCAGTTAATTTGACTTTTGCAGTTATTTATTTATTTATTTTTGCCCCTCACCTGTCCTGACTCTGGAACTCCATCAACCCACAAGTCCCTGTCTCCCACCTATGGTATTATGTCCCAGGTTAACCTCCTCTTTGGGGATGTGACCAGATCTCACTTCCACAGGTTTAATTTCAATCCCTATGGAGTACAGGCGGTAACATAAAAACATAGAAATTGACGGCAGAGAAGGACTGCTAGGCCTATCCAGTCTGCCCATTTTGTCTACCTGCTGCAAAAACCACAGACCTTACTTGATCTCTGGCTTTGATCTCTTTCTTATCACTAGGGCTTCCCTTTGGCTATCCCATGAATTTTTGAATTCCACCACCAAATTTCCCCCCACTACCTCCACTGGGAGGCTGTTCCATGCATCCACAATCCTTTCTGTGAAGTAATAATTTCTCACATTACCCCTTTGTCTACCCCCTTTCAGCCTCATGTCATGACTCCTTATTCTAGAACATCACTTTCCTGAAAGATGCTACCCTGCTGTACTTTATTTATGCCCTTCAGATAATTGAAGATCTCTATCATATCCCCCCTTTCCCTCTTCTCCTCCAGGGTTTACACATTGAGGTCCTTCAGTCTCTCCTCATATGACTTATGGTGCAGGTCCTGCACCATTTTTGTTGCCCTTCTCTGAACTGCCTCTATCCTGTTTATTTCCTTGAGGAGATTTGGCCTCCAGAACTGGACACAGTACTCCAGATAAGGTCTCATTAATGATTTGTACAGAGGCATCACCACCTCCTTCCTTCTGCTGATGATACCTCTCCCTATGCACCCCAGTATCCCACTGGCTCTCTTCACAGCCTTGGCACATTGTTTTCCCACCTTTAGGTAATCTGATATGATTACTCCCAGATCCCTTTCATGTTTGGTGACCATCAGTATCTCTCCCCCATCATATAAACCTCCCCTGGGTTCCTGTGTCCCAAATTCATGATTTTGCACATTTTTGCATTGAATCTTAGCTGCCACACTCTCAACAATTCTTTTGGTTTACCTAGGTCCCTCTTCATTTTTTCCACCCCTCCCAGAGCATCTACCCTATTGCAGATCTTAGTGTCATCTGCAAAGAGACATACTTTTCCTTCTAGCCCCTCTGCAATGTCAATTATGAACATTGAATAGGACTAACCCAGGAAATGATCTCAGTAGCATCCCACTGGTCACCCTCCTTTCCTCAGATTGAGTTTCATTTACCATCATCCTCTGTGTTATATACCTCAACCAGTTTCTAACCCAGTTTACCACCTTGGGACCCATTCCCAGGTGGCTTAGCTTGTTACAAGTCTCTTATATGGAACCGTGTGAAATGTCTTGTAGAAATCCAGGTAGGCCACATCCACCTCTCCACCCAATTCACTTGCTTGTTCACCCAGTCAAAGAAATCTATCGGATTAGTTTGACATGACCTTCCTGCTGTGAATCCATGCTGCCTCAGATCATGTGCTCTACTGGATTCAAGATGTTCCACAATCCTTTCTTTTAGCAGTGATTCCATTATGTTGCCCACTAGGGAGGTCAGACTGACTGGTATAAAGTTTCCAGCTACTCTCTGCTTCCACGTTTTGGAAGAGGGACTACATCTGCTCTCCTCCAGTCCTCTGGAAACACTCCTTGTTTCCAGCAATTTATTGAACAGGGCTGCCAGTGGTGCTGCTAGCATTAACCTCCTTTAATACTCTAGGATGTATTCACTGTGTCCCTTACCTTGTCAACTTTTAGCTTTGTGAGTTCCTTTAGAACTCTCTTTCCTCTGTAAATGGACTGGTATCCACCTCCCTCCCTGTATTGTTCCTGCCACTTAATCACGGCCCCTCACCTTCCCCTTCTTCTGTGAATAATGAACACAAATATTTGCTGAGGATTATTGCTTTTTCCAAGTCCCCCTCTGCACACTCCCCTTCCTCCATCTTGAGCCTTACAATTCTACCCCTTGTCTTTCTCCTTTTGCTAAAGTACCTATAAAATGTCTTGTCCCCTTTCTTTATTGCCTGGGCTATTTTTTCCTCTGTTTGTGCCTTTGCGCTCCTGACTGCCTTCCCTGCCTCCCTCTGCTTATCCTGATACAATACCCTGTCCTCCTCCTTCTATGTTTCCATGTACTTTCTGAAAGACAGCTTTTTTGCTGTTACCTTCCTGACCACTTCCTTTGAGAACCATAGAGTTGTTTTTTTCTCTTGCCTTTGTTTATTTGCCTAACACAAAGGTGTGTTGCCTCCACTATCACTCCATTTAGATGGGTCCACTGTTTCCTCAACTTCCCTCCAGTCCTCCCTCCATAGTAATTTATGGTCAGCAGGGATACTATGTCCATCAGATCCCCCCCCACATTGCTTCTATATAATGGATTAATAAATATGATCTGCAAACAAGTACAAATATATAGGGATTTCCTATCCAGGCTATCCAGTGATTGCCTCAGTAAGCAAAATGTATCTGTCCTGACCTTGATGGATTGTGCTATCTTCATGTGCACTGTCTAGCTGGCAGACTGTTTCATAAGTTATACACCCTGGGAGAGGAAGTGTCTTCATATGTTAGCTTTGAATTTACAAAGTCTGAGTCAGTGCATGCCCTTATATTCTGCTGGTGGACACCACATCAAGCATCTCTATCTCTTCCAACTTATAGGTATCGTTGTGCATACAGAAGACCAAGATCACCTCCCCTCCCAGTCTTCTTTTCTCCAGTGTGAGCATGTTACAGGTCACCAGCCTCTATTCCTTTCTAAGGAGGCCCACACTTGGGGAGAAGATAAGTGTACTTTGCTAGCTGGGACATCAAAGGAAGAAGAGAAAGGCCATACTGGTTGCAGATCATTTGGCATGGAATGGTCAAGACAGTCATTGTCCAAGAGAAGGGTTAGACATATCTCTTTCTCTCTCTCTCTCTTTCTCTCTCTCTCACTCTCTGTCTCTCATGCCATTCCCTAGTGATGTGGAGTAGTGTTGTCAGTGCAGTCCATAGTTACCATATTTTGCTCATGTCACCCACCTGGACTGCATTGTTGCTGCATGCTCCCTCCTTCTTAAAGGAAAACTACAATTAACATGTAAACCTGTATTTGTAGCAGAAATAGACATTTAAATACTAATTTGCATTCCATCGTGGCTTCTCCATCTTTACTGGCCTTTCAGAAAATTTAGTGTGTGTTTCTAATGTATGCACTGTGCTGGTTAAGGACCATCTTAGAACTGTGTGATTAAGTTCTGTATATGTCCTTGATAAGCTCTTAGATTGTTGGCAAACTGTCCCCTTTTTATATAGTACTCTGTTGTTGGAAGGAACATAATACATCATACAATTCTAAAATGTGACCACCTTTACCATCGGTGCATAGTTCCACTTGGAGAACCAATATGGCTACCCCTGCAGAAACAAAAACAGGGTGAGGGAGTCAAATCCTAACAATGTTGGTTGAGTAAGCCACAGAAGTTAGGATAATGACTCACTCACCACATGTCTCAAGTTTTTATTAAGTTGACATTTATTTATTGCATATATGGTTAATAATGTCACTGGATACTGTGTGGATCCCTTAAGTCCACTTTTTTTATTTGTTTATTCTCCTGGGCACACCAAGGGTATAAACTCTTTCCCGCACCACCCATCCACTAGCCTGACTGCCCTGACTATCCCCAATACCCCCCCATGAATTATCCTTTGTGGTGGTCTGGGAAGGGAGCTACCTTCCCTTCTAAAGCACAATCCAAGTCTGGGGAGGCCGCAATGGTGGACTGACAGAATGGGGTTGGGACTTCATGAAGTCCCTGGCTACCATTTCCCATTTTCTTAGTGTCCTTCCCTCCTGGCATAAGGCAGAGGCACGTGCATGGGGGGCACATACATGCCATGCCAGTCGGCTGCCTGTCTCCCAGCTTGTCCCACCACTCATCCCCCACCAGAGGGCAACTGACAGGCAGGATGACAATCCCCCTCCTCCCTCCCTGAGAGAGAAAGCAGTCCTTTGGATGTTCAATCCTCTCTCACCCCTGCAGAACCCCAATGGCCCGGGCTTGTTCCCGAACCCAGGTCATCGGTATAGGGTGAGGTAAGGCATCCAGCACCTTAGCCTTCAATGCCACTGGGCCGACTCGAGGTCCACTTCTTTCAGTGGCAAGGGTTAAAAAGATGTTTACAAGGAATGCCAGAAAAGCACCATAGTAAGTAATTATAGTCCTGAATATTACTGTCACATTGTGCATTGAGGTTAAGGGAACATGGCATATGATTAACTGTTAGCCCTGAAATAGAGGTCTCCCATGAAACACCCTCTGTTTACACAGTATTCTAGGTGTTGCATAATGAGCAAAGTAGACAGTCTCAAAGTCTCAACTTCCACGTTTTCTCTCTCTCAATGCAGTTTAGCCACTGTGAGGCAATTCTGAAAATCCAATTATACAAGTGAAAGAAAAGTGTGACTCTCACTGGGACTCAAACCCAGGACCTTGGCATTCCATGCCTTGCTCTTAAATTGATGAAAACTTGAGAAATGTGGTGAGTGAGTGAGTCATTCTAACTTACATGGCTTACTCCACCAGTGTATAGGTTAGACACACTCAAGGAGTTTGTTAGAGAGCTATCAGGGTTAGACCAATAACAAAATGTGAGCCAGTGCATGTAAGACAGCTTCTGCAGGAAAAATGACTTGGAGGTTCAGTGCAGTTCTTCTTTAAAACAAAAGGCTAGTTTGCAAGGCTGCATGTGCTCTGCAGAAACCTGACCACTCTAGTAGCTGCAGTGCAAATGTGACTGTGTGGAGACTTGCCAGATTGTAGTAGGTTATTCAGTAAACTGCTTCCCATGCTGTTGCAATCCAGGGAATGCATTCCAAACCAAGCAGTGTAAGTAGTCTGGAGAAAGAGAAAGACACAAAGCAGGAGGAGTGACCCCTACCACCCTGGGGAGGATGGATATCCAATCAGATTATCAAGCCTCCACAGCCAGCCTCCACTCCAGTCCTGATTAGAGCTGTGGAAGCCTTTATCCACAAGCAAAATTAATGTGAAATGTGCATATTTCATGTTGGCAGAATATTTAAACATTTTGTGGAATTTTACTATTCATGGGCTTCAAGTCAAGGGAAAAAAAGTTGCAGGAAGAAAGATCTCCAACTGTAATCATTCTGTCCCTCCTTGAAGGAAAAAAAGCAAATTTTTGCAACCAATATGTTCACAAGTCATAAAGGAACTTAAGTTGCAGAGAAAAAGCATCACAAATTGCCAGATTTGCAAGTGCAGAATTTCACAAAATGGAATTTTCAGAAATTTCACTCAGCTGTTGTCCTGCAGTACAATACAGATATGGACAGAAACCCAGGTTACTGGCAAGGATTTTCTCTTTCTGACTTCTTTTGCCTTAGTAGGGGGAGTTTCAAAGACTCACGCCTGTTTTTCGTGAGTGCCAAAATCCATCCCAGGAGTTCAACCACAAAAAGTTGATCTAACTCCTGGGGTGGAATTCCACACTTACAGCCACAGTTGTAGCAGAAATTTTTGTTAACTGTGGGAATAATCACAGCTGCATCCAGATGTCTATGAATAGGATACAGACATCTGGATGCATCTGTGTGGACATGACATGCATCTGAAAAATGGATGTAAGTGCTGGGTCCACTTGGCTGGAAATCCCACCCATTGTCTCCCCGATCCTCGTGTCTCTTGTTGGCCCCAGCAAATCCCTTCATCCGGTACCTAGTCACTTGTGCAGTTCTTCTACATTACTTTTTCCACCCTGTGCCTGTACTCCCAACACAGCAGGATGCTTAAAGTGCCATCTAGGTGGGAAGGCACTAATACCAGCTCAAGTTGAGAAGCAGAGGCATCTGCCAGAGCAAGCTTGACTGACATAACCCACTGTGATAACATGGTACATGTTATTGTTTTGTTCTACCTTTTGATGGGGGAGGCAGAGGTGTGGGTAAGTGGGAATAGCTTCCCACTTCTCCAGCTAGGGAGAACTGGTTGGGGAAGTTCCAAACCTTTCAGACCCTGTACCAGTTTCTTTAAAGGAATCTTATGAGAATTTCTGTTCATGTTCTGATATGGTTCTGATAGTTTTGCAAGCATTGGTTTTGGAGCAGCCATATATGTATCACCATTTTAGAAAGTTCTAGTAAGGCTCAGATAAATATCAGAATGTTTCATGGCCGAGCCAGCCTGTTGGCCCAGTGGTAGCACTACTGGTTGTGGTGCTAGTGACTTGGGTTTAGGAATGAGTTGGGGTCATTGGTGGCTGGTCAGAGGGAGGAGTGTTCAATGTCCCAGTGGATGTTCTCCTCTTCCAGGGAGGGAAGGATGCCATCCTCACTGTGATACTGACACCAGGGTGACCTCAGGTGACATTGCTGCTGAGGTCAGTGATTTGGAGGGGAGGATGTAGGTCAGGGCCCCTTGTTGAGCATGCATAGCATGAACTATGTATTGCTCCCCCAAGTGCAGCTACAGTCGCAGGGCAGATACAAAAACAGAACAAAAAGTGAGGCCCTTGCTACAGCTCCTACAGGAGACCTGGCATATTCAGGATGGTCCTCACTGCCTCCTCCAACCTTTGACCCAACACATGATCGGGGGTGCATCCCATCATCCTAGTACCCTGCTCAGGTGATAAACTGGAGCTACATGGAGCAGACGGCAGAAGGTGAGCTGGAGATCAGGGCTCTGATCTGGGAGAAGTCTGAGGGATCTGGTTGGAGATACAGGCATATAAACAATAAATTATAAAAAAGAATGTTTCATGAAATATCAGAACCTTTTCATGATGTGTCAATAGATGCTACAGTATGTTCATGGCTACTCAGTGGCCCACTGAGGTGGGGTGACATTTTAAACTTGGAGCTTCTAATCCAGTGGTTCTCAGATGGTGAAACCAGCCTCCCATGGGAGGCCCCAAGGCCCCCAACCACTTCCAGGGGCAGCTCAAGGATGCCTGAAAATGTACTGTATGATTGTACTGTAATTACATTTTGCATTTGATGTATTCGTTTAAGAAATGTTATTTATTTATGTACAAATTGGTGGCTGAGAAAGGTGCACTGTGTCAAAGCTCATTTCAAGGTTTGACCCAGGAGAAAGGAACAAGTGGTGAATACAAATCACAACTAACTGTGCAAAACAATCGAACAGCAACCAGTGAACAGTACTGCAAACAAACAGAAACAATGTGCAAATAATGTGAGGTAACAAACGGACCCATAGACTGGTAGCAGACCTATAGAAATATAATAGCTACTCAGAAATGGGTTTGTGAGCAAGAGCAGGTGGGAGCAAAGGATTTCTGAGACGCCACTTAAGAGCAGAGTAAGCAGGGCAGAGGTGGACTTGGGTAGAAAGGTTGTGCCATAGTCTGAAACATGGAGATATTGTAATGAAGGATAGCAAGAGTCCAAGAGAGAGAAAAGTGGAGCTAGTAGGTTGGTCCAATGAGGGGGTTTGTAGAGGTGGGAAAATAGTAAATTACAGTACATAAAAGTAGAATAAACTCAGCCAACTACAGTACTTAAAGTCATGTCACTCTGGTCCTGCTGTACTGTGCAAAGTATGATATTTTTTTCTATGGGGAGACCCAAGATTATTTCCATATTTGGAGAGGCTTGAGAACTTTGCCATGATGTGTGGGAGGCTCACTGGGGCAAAGCCTAAGAACTGAAAATCTGGTCCATATATCTGGCCTGATTAAACTGAGTTAAAAGACAGAAAATGTATAAATGAGAAATACATAAACACACATACCCCAGTAATGACAAAGCAAGGCAAATTTTATGTATTTATTTATTTTTTTACTTTCCTTTTTATCCCACCTTACTACCCCCTCATTTCACTCCTTCAGACCTCTGATCATCCCTGCAGATCCCTCCCACAGGATCTGCCTCTAGATTGCCAGGCTTATTCCTTTGTCCCTCCTACCTTACTCCTTCTCCTTGGAGTGCCTGCACAACGAGGTCTGTCCTGAGGATAGGCGATCCAAGGTGGATCGGTCATCATCTTGGCCCAAGGGGGGGCTGTTTTCTCCCCTTAGTCCCTCTTCCTCTTAGGGCGTCAGCATGTAGGACTGACATCCAGTTATACAGCATGCTGACGCATGCCGCAGACAAATGCCCACAATGTCCTCTCCTCCCCAACTTGAAGAGCCGCCTGTGCAACGATGCCTGTGCTTCCACCGGCACAGGTGGATCGGGTGTGTGAAGCATCCCAGAATACCACCTCTGGAGGAGGAGAGCATCCACTGGGGTGCTCAAACCTCCTTCCCCTCTCACCCCTGGAGACCCAGAGTCCATTCCCTAACCTGGGTCCCTGGTGTGGTGCAAGGTGTGATGTCCAGCGCCTCAACCCTCAGCATCACCGGGCCGGTGAAATTTTATTTTTTATGGCGCCCAATCCCCGAGACTCTGGACACCAAGCAATAAGAACAATACAAGTAATAACATTAAAAGAAGTAAGGAAAGCAAAATACATGGATTATACAGATTTAAAATACTAAAATTCTTCATCAGAAGCATAGGACACTAATACTTTAATACTAGCAGTAATTGGTATCCTTTGAGAAAGCACTTACGTGTGAAACATGTTAGAAAGCCAGTGAGTTAACACACTCATTATTTGCCTGAGGGGAGCCATGTGTGGCAGCACTGCATTGCACTGAATCGTGGATTGTGAAACTGAATGCTACACCCTGAATGTTATTGGATTTTACTCTGCAGTTTCAACAAATGAAGAACTGAGTGGAGATCTTCTAGCTGTGGTGTTTATATTGGTGCTGCCATTGGGAAAAATGTTCTATTGACATTTCCTAGCCTTTTAGCAGGTGCCAGCATACAAGGTACTGTTCTTTACTAATACTAGAAGACAGGTTCACATGGAAGGCTCCACGTTCATCTACAAAATCCTCAGCCCCACCCATCTTGCTAGGACCACTGCCTCATCACCTTTTTTGGGTCCCCTACTGCAATACCTCTTTGAGGCAGATATCACTTACTTACAGAGGTACCAAGCTTTTTCACACTCCCCCCCTCCCCAACCTTGTTGGCAGCCTCTCCCTTGATACCTTTAAGGTCAAACTAAAGGAGCAACTACTCAATAAACCACCTTGCAACTGCCATACTGTAGGTAGCTATCTTAATTTTGCTGCCACTGACCAGAGCAAACCCAAGGTCACTTGTTCAATTTTCGGTTAGAATTTTTTCTCTCTCTTTTCTCATAACCCCTCTCTCTTGTCCACCTCACTGCTTCCATGCCTCTTTTTCCCTTCTAAGCTCTTTCAGAGTACTTCTCACCTTCTCCCGTGTGTTTGTACATTTTGTTTAGACTTGCTGTTAATACCATAGCTGCTGTATGTAAGTGTACATAACTGAAACTCCTGTATATATTTTTGTCTCTGTATTTTTTGAACCATGTGTCTGTATAAAGTGTATATATCCACCACTTTAAAAACCCTAAAACTGGACACTTGTGAAAATGGGCATTTTGCCCACATGCTTTTCCAGTATAAAATGAAAAGAAATTAAATGAAATACTTTCACTCTGGAATGCAAACCATTTTGGGCAGTATATGCAAATCACTACGGAAGACTTTAAAATTAATCTGTACCAGATGAAAGAATTGTTGTTTAAAATGTTAAAATATTTAATCTGTTCAATGTTTTTAGCAGGTGCACCATGAGTCATTTTGTTTTCTACATCAGGGAGTTAACAACAGCATTTGTTTATTAATTTATTTTAAAACTGATTACCTAGAAAGGCACACTGAGCTGAAGTTCATTTCCAGATCTGACCTGTGGAAAGGGGATATGGGATGTAAAATACATAGCACAGACACAGTTTTCAGTTACAAAAAGTGCAGTCAGAATAACATAATGGGCTCAATTGTTTAAGCTCCTGGCATAGCGCAAGGGGCTTCCACCACAAAGAATGGTGTAAAGTACTACTTGTGCCAAAAGATGCGGCAGTAGTGATTCACAAATGCAACCTGTGTCAACCACAGTTTGTATGCACCAGAGGGGTCCTGCACCATCCATACGCCACAAAATGACCTGCAGCATGGCACTAGAGGGCATGCAACAGACGCAGGCTGCCACATCCCCTAAATAAGGATTCTCAAAGCCCTCCCGGAGAGTGAAGGCTTAAGCACACTTAGACCAGCCAGGTCTGGCCTAAGGGTGCTTATAATTACACCCTCTGGGAGGGTTTGACCACTTGCAACAATCTTGGAGCCCTCCCTCACTCACCATGTGCCATGCCCCCCCCCAGCCCCGATGTGCCCATATCTTATAATGTTTATAAAATCATTCCATGGTGGTTTATCAGACTCCCCCCCAGCCCTGATCCCCTTATTATTAAATTAATCAGTCCCTGGTGGTCTAGCAGACCCCTCCCTATCCCACATGTGCCCCTAAAGTAAAATGTTAATAGAAATGCTTTCCTGGTGATCTAGCAGACCCATAAAAAGTAAACTCAAGCACCAACTGTTGACAGAATGAGCCAAAACTTAAATAAGCTTAATATATTTTATTCAAAACATATATAAGTGAATAAAACAAAATATACCAGACAGCACAGAGACCCCCCCCCAGCAGGAACAACACAGTGAGACACATTGACCTCCTACCAGTTTCGCATCAAAACGTCATCAGGGAGTGTCCTATAGTGGTGATTGCACCCTTTTTAAATCCCCACCTTAAAGTGACAGATACTAATAATGTGTGATTAGGATTAGGTGTAAAACATAAAAATACTAAAACTAAATAGTAAGACATTTGAATGCACTGCATTTATGAAGATAATGATATATGTTTTGTACAGGACACATTTGCATCAATATCTGATTTACACTAGATGTATAAATGTCAATAAATCTAATAAAGTGTCCTGCACATAATCAATATAAAGTGTAAGACATATATATATATATATATATATATATATATATATATATATATATATACATATATATATATACACACACACACACACACACACGCACACACACACACGATTAATCAGTAATGCTGGGCATTTTCTTCTACTATTTTCTTTTTCAGGATCAAGCAAATATATCAGTTTTTTAGTATACTAGTCAATATAAAAATAGTAGCTTAATCACTTAAAGAAAAAGCTCTACCTTGGCTAAAGATCCAAAGAGTCATGCAAATGGTCCTTATAAACTTGCATTGACAAATTTCACTTCTTTATATGTATATGGATGTATTCAAAATAATAATACTACAGTTATAAAATGAAATGCTAGTTGTCAACTAAATGTCTTACTATTTCGTTTTAGTATTTTTATGCCAGGAACAGACTGTGAGACTATGACATCCTTGGTGGCCAGGGAACAGAGGTTGTTGGATGTCTTTCAAGACGCGTTCCTAACTCAGCAGGTGGGGGAACTGACCAGGGAGGCGCGGGTATTGGATGTGGTTCTGGCAGACAGTGATCAGATTGGGGGCCTGGAGGTAAGGGACCCATTGGCGGAGAGTGACCATGCCACGGTCTGGTTCTGCCTGGATCTAGGAGGGGTAGAAGGCTGCACAAAGATGGAGGTAACTGACTTCAGGGGGGCAGATTTTAAAGAAATGGGAAGTATCCTTAAGGAGCATTTGGATGTGATTGAGTCAGACATGGACGCTGACAGCAGGTGGGAAATAATCAGGAGAGGGGTGCAGGATGCTACCAGCACCTGTGTCAGAGTAAGATGAAAATGCGGTAGGGCCCGAAAACCCTGGTGGTGGACCAGGGAGGTCCAGGAGGTGGTGCGAGGAAAGAAGGCAGCCTATAGGCAATTCAAGTGCTCAAGGAGTGAAAGAGATCAAGGGGAGTACGAAGTGATGGCTAGAAGGGCCGCTAGGGTGGTGAGAGTGGCTAAGGCAAGGAAGGGGCAGAACCTGGCTAGGGAAATTAGGAGAGGGCACAAGGGGTTCTTTAGATACATTGGGGAAAAATGAAGGGTGAAGGGGCAGATTAGCAAGATTAAAACAGGGGAGAGATGGGCACAAGACCAGGGGGAGCAGGCTGCGGTACTAAATGAGTACTTCACCTCAGTTTTCACCAAGGAAAATGGGGGTGCTGTATCATAGATGGGAGGAGACAGTGATACTGAGGAGGGGGGATCCTTACCTATCGGCAGGTCTGGGGAGAGGGGGAGGCATCACTAGCAGGAGGGGGGAAGGCTAAGCAGGGAGAAGAGGTAGTGGAGGCAGAAATCACAGCAGAGAGAGTGAGGAAGCCCTCAGGTCCCTTAAGATGGAGAAAGCACCGGGGCCGGATAAATTACATCCCAGAGTGCTGAAGGAACTTACGGATGTCCTGGAGAAACTGCTGGCGGAGCTTTTCACCATCTCTCTGAGGACAGGTTGGGTGCCTCAGGACTGGAAGGTAGCGCATATAGTGCCTATCCACAAGGGGGGATTAAGGGAGGTGGCAGGGAACTACAGGCCTGTTAGCCTGACATCGGTGGTGGGCAAGGTGATGGAGAGCATTGTGAAAGAGAGGCTGGGGGGAACCTGGAAAAGTCAGGGTGCCTGGACTATAGGCAGCATGGATTCTTCCCAGGGAAATCGTGTCAGATAAACCTTGTGGAGTTCTATGACTGGGTGACGAGTGCCTTGGACCTGGGTAGACCAGTGGATGTCCTGTTTCTAGACTTCAGCAAGGCATTTGACTCTGTTTCTCACGAGAGCCTGTTGGATAAGCTGGGAGAAATGGGGGTGGGGAACCAGATGATCAGATGGATAGACAATTGGCTCCAGGACTCGACCCAGAGGGTCGTAGTTGGTGGGATAGTCTCATCCGCAAGGAGGGTCATTAGCGGTGTGCCACAGGGGTCAGTCCTTGGGCCCCTGCTGTTCAACGCCTACGTCTCTGACATAAGGATAGGTATCAGGAGTGAGATGAGTCTCTTTGCAGATGACTCAAAACTGGGGGCAGTGGTGGATGGGGAGGAGGGGAGAGTGGCCCTACAGGGGGACCTGGAGGCTCTGGAATGATGGTCTAGAAAGTGGAAGCTGAGGTTCAATGCAGGGAAATGCAAGGTGCTGCACCTGGGGCCAGAAACCCAGGTCAGTGTACACCCTGGGGATGCTACAAGTCTCGATGGCTGAGAGGGACCTGGGGTGGTGGTGGATGTCAAGATGAACAACTCGGAGACTTGTAGGAGGGCAGCAGCCAAGGCCAACAGGATGCTGGGATGCATCGCTAGGGGGATCACCTCCAGAAGGAGGGAAGTGATGCTCCCTCTGTATAACTGCTTGGTGAGGCCACACCTCGAGTACTGTGTGCAGTTTTGATGGCCACACTTAAAGAGGGACATTAAACTCCTGGAGAGGATCCAGAGGAGGGCAACCAAAATGATTTGGGGCTTGGGGGACAGGACCTATGGGGAGTGGCTCGAGGAGCTAAATATGTACATATTGGAAGAGAGAAGGGACCGGGGGGGACATGATAGAGGTCTTCAGGTACATGAAAGGGGTAAATAGGGGAGGAGCAGTCAGGGTGCTTAGAAGGAAGGAGGAGGTGGCAACTAGAGGGCATGGGTGGAAGCTGGAGGGGGGAAGATTCAGGGGAGAAAGGAGGAGGTGTACTTCACTGAGAGCCGTGGAATGCACTGCCCAGGGAGCTGGTGGAGGCAGAGACAGTGGAGAGGGTCAAGAAGGGGTGGGACAGGTACAGGGGAAGGGTTCTGGAAGCAAAATCCAGTGCAGCGAGAATATCCAGAACTGGGAAGGGAGAAGCCAGAGAAGGTGAGGGGGGCAGCAAGGTCAGCTCCCAGGGTGGGGGCTGACCAAACAAGCAGACATGAAAGACCGTTAGGCCTATTCTGCTGGCATTTTAGTATGTTAGTATGTTTCACGTCTAATAAAATATGTTAAGCTTATTTAAGCTTTGGCTCGTTCAGTCAACAGTTGGTGGTGCTTGAGTTGACTTTTTGCTGGTTGCTTATTTCTCTTTAGCACACCTGGCCATTGGGGTAGCTTGCTGCCTTGTAGATCTAGCAGACCCCACCCAAGCCCTGATCCCCTTATTATTATATCAGTCAGTCCCAGGTGATCTAACAGACTCCCCAAGCACTGATCCCCTTATTATTATATCAGTCAGTCCCTGGTGGTCTAGCAGACCCCCCAAGCCCTGATCCCCATATTATTATAGTAACCATTCCCTGGTGATCCAGAAAACCTGCACTAGCCCCTATCTTCCCATAAATTAAAGTCTTGTTGCAATACTTCCTTGGTGGTCTAGTGACCCCCCCACCCAGGCAATTACCGGACACTACCTCACTCCCCCCATCCTGAACCTCGAGCCAGTGACTGATACATCCCTCCTCTCACCACCATGGCTGGCTGCTGACTGAACTGTCACTGAGTGCATACTGTATACAGTACCTGCTCAGTGACTGCCAGCCATGGTGGTGAAAGGAGGGCTGTGCCAGTCACCAGCTAGGGTTCAGGATGGGGGTTGGGATGATGAAAACTGCCTGCCGAGGTGGAGGTCCACTAGACCACCATGGAGTGATTACTGTAATAATATGGGGTTCAGGGCTGCAGGGGCTTTGCCAAAATACCAGGGATTGATTAATGTGAAAATAAGGGGATCAGGGCTTGATATAATAATAAGGTGAGTGGGGCTTGGGGGATCTGCTAGACCACAAGGGATTGATTGATATAATAATAAGGGGATCAGGCCTTGGGGGGGTGACTAGACAGCCAGGGCCTCATTGATTTAATATTAAGGGGATCTGGGCTTGGGGAGTCTGCTAGATCACCAGGGAATGGTTGCTATAATAATAAGTGGATTGGGGCTTTGGGGGGTATGCTAGACCACCAGGTATTGATTGATATAATAATAATAAGGGCTCAGGGCTTGGGGGGGTCTACTAGACCACAAGGGATGGGCTGCTATAATAAGAAGATCAGGGCTTGTAGTGGTCTACTAGACACCCAGAGACTGATTGATATAATAATAATAATAATAATAATAAGGGGATTGGGATTTGGGGGGTCTGCTAGACCTCCAGGTACTGATTGATATAATGATAAGGGGGTCATTGCTAGTGGTTGTCTACTAGACAACCAGCGATGTCTTAAAGTGGTGCAGGCCTGCCCCATGGTTTGCAGCAAACCTTCCGGAGGCACAGTCTGTTTGGCCTATAGCCACGGTTGCTGCAAGTTGTGGGACTTTGCCAAAGGGACCCTGCCTGATAGAGAATTGGCGCAGGGTCCCTGGTGCACTGGGCTTTGACACAAGCTTCCATTTGCCACAGCTTGGATCAGTCTAAGGGCCCTTTGAGAATCGAGCCAGATGAGTACAGGAATAGGTGCAGAATGAATAAGCAGGAAATAACAACAATTAAGTGCTTCAGCTACAGCTATGCTAGGGTAGGATAGCAATTACAGGTGAAATGTCAGGGAGAGGGAAAACAGGAGCAGGGGAGAAAGGAACGAGTTTCAGCTGATACCAAAGGGAGTCAGGGGAGGCAGTGAAGCAAAGGGATGTGCGGAGCTGGTTCTAAAGTGTGGGGAAGATGATAGAAAAAGGCTGATTGTCCAGCAGAGAAGTGGGGATAAGGAATGATGAAGATCTGAGGATTCCTGGAGCAGAGGGGTCAGGAAAGAGAGCGGTTGAGAGAGAAATGATGAAACATATGAAGGAAGTGTAACCCAAACCAGTATTTGGATATGAAGGAGGGGCAATAAATCTGGCAATATGAGGATAGGGTGAGAATGGATAATGAGGAGTTAAGTGAGCAATGTTGAGTATGGGTGAGGAGGAGTTGGTGGGAAAATGGCAATAGATGTTGCAGAGGGTGTCCAGACTGGTGAGGGAGGTGTAGGGAGAGTGCCATAGATCATGCCCACATAGTCAAAGACCGGGAGCACCATTTTGATAACAAGCTCTCAGTGGACCTGTGAAGACAAACAATCTTTATTGCAGTACAAGGCACCAAGTTTAGGGTGGAGCTTGGCATGGATGGCATTAATGTGGGCAGAGAAATCAAGTTTGCTATCTAGCTACACATCATTATGATATCAGTTCATTGCATCTGATGATATATAGTGGATATGCAATGGGATGACTCAAAATATGCAATTTATCTGCAAGTATGAGAAGTGTTGAGATGCTGGATGCCATACCTTGCACCACACTGGTGACCTGGGTTTTTGGAGTGAGCTCAGGCCACTGAGGGTCGGTGGGGGAGGGCAGGATTGAGCATCTGGAGGATGGCTCCCCTGTCCTAGGAAGGATGGTGGGTCAGATCCTATGCTATGGAGGCTTCTGGTGGTGACCAGGGGCACAGCAGCTTGTGGGTCTCTCAGCCAGTGGATTGGCTGTGGTGGCAATCTTGTGGGCATGCTTGGGAGTGAGCATGCCCGCACTGGACACATTGCATGTCTGAGCCATTGGGGGATGGGAAGAACAAGGAAAAAGGCCCTGGGGCCTTGGTAGGTGAAGATGGGTAGAGTGACAGAACACCACGCCCAACGCCAGATCCTTCAGCCTGCCTCTGGATGCTCCCTGTGCAGATCCTGACCTGCTTACTAGATTTCAGAAAGGTCACCAGGAGGAGCTGGTGGTCCCACCCTGGGATAGCTTAGGTCCGGGGGGGGTCAGCGGATAGCGAAGAGTGGAGTGGAGTCCCCTCCCCATCCAGCAGGTAATTCTGGGGATTTCAGGTGGTCAGGATAAGGTTGGTCAGGTGTCCCACTGGACAGAGCCCAGTGCTCCAGTGAAAGAAGCATAAAGAGAGTCAACCAAAAAAAAAAAGTTTGAGAAGGCAGGACCATAACTCACTAGTGCAGAGCCCCGAGTGAGTTATGAAAGTCCTGCCCACTCACAAGTGATGATAAACTGCTTATTTTGAGCCAACCTATTGTACAGTTTATTTGATATATGACAGCAGTTTACAAGTTTTAGCTTTTACATTTTCAGTTTGTCTTAAGATGTTCCTGTTTTTCTTAAATTTTTACAGCTGGCTTGAGTGCTGCACTGGGTATTGTGGTGGCAACAGCATTGTGAAAGCTGTTCTCTGATTGGTTCAGTATTCCACTATGATGACAGTAACCTCACAGTTATCCATTGTGACAACAGCAATAACAACATATTTTTGATATGTTGTTGTTACTGCTGCCACTACGGCTAAAATATATTTTTTATCTTGTCATGTTTACCTCCTCTCCTGTTCTATGGATAGAATTTATTGAAGAGGATAATGCAAGTCAAACATTTGGAAATAATTAGTATGTATCCCTCTCCCCCTCAAAGTACTCAAATAAATGGTTATTTCTTTAGTGTTGCTCTGCGTCGTTTTTATCAGTCTTCTGTGAAGTCTGTTACATTTTTGTTAATAAAAGTTAATTATGCTTAGCTTTGCTTTTGTATATGTAAATAGCCATTCAGTGCCTTCCAAGATATAACATCCTGGCCCTCTTAGGGCAAACTAAGGTCTTTAGTGAATTTTCCTTTATTGTGCTATACAAGTCATAAGAGGGCTATTATACCTTTGGTTGTTTTTGTAATGCTATGCTGAAACATTTTTTATGGCAGAATCATGAAGAGATTAAGGTTATATAATGAAAATGAATACTAAACAGTTTACTGATTAACTGCTGAGGTGAAGAGATTTAAAATTACTCACCATACTCATCATCAATTGGCTAAGAGGAAAGTGATATGGAATAACATATAGATTATAAAGCTATGAAGAAATTAAACAATAACATTACACTAGCACCTCTGCATTTAAATTGAATTTATGCAGTGAGTATTTTTTCTCATTCAATTATGTGAACGTAAGCAGAGTTCTTTTTATTGTAACAGGATATATGTGTGTTGATTCTTTAAAAGGAGTTAAATGGCTAAATCTTTCATCTGCTTGTTAGTCAAAACCCTGTTACACACAGAAACATAGACACACACACACACACACACACACACACACACATGCATGCGAAAAGCCACATATCTCACTGTTCAGCTCTTTTCCAGGTCCACAGAACCCAGAGTTAGTCAGCTTTGAAGTTTTGCTAAACCACATCATGCACACTTCTATAAGCCACCATCAAAAGCCACTCCAAGCACAAACTGCACTTGTAATAGGATAAATAATCAGGAGGGGGTGGAAAAAATATGTAGGGATCTTGGGGAACTCATGGAGTGTTCAAGAGCATGGCAATTGGGGTTCAATGCCAACAAATGCAAAATGTGGCACTTAGGGCATAGGAACTCAGGAGCTGAGTATAGGATGGGTAGAGGTACTCATGGTCACTAACCAGGAAAGGGACTTTGGGTATTATCATAACTAATGAGCTCAAAGTAGCAGGGCAATGTGACAAAGCAGTGAGTAGACCCAGTAGGATGTTGGAATGCACAGACAAGAGGTATCTCCAGCAGGAGGAGGGAGGTGGTGTTGCCACTGTCTTGCTCACTGGTGAGATCCCACATGGAGTATTGTGCCCAGTTCTAGAGGCCACATCACAGCAAAGACATAAACAGGGTGAAGGTAGCCCAGAGGAAGACAACTAAAATGGTGCAGGGGTTACACCAAAAGCCCTATGAGGAGAGATTGAGGGAACCCACAGTGTACACCTGGAAGAGAAGAATGCAAGAGGGGACATATTAGAGGCCTACAAGTATCTAACAAAGGTGAACAGGGTGTAGAAGGGGAGTCTCTTTCAAAGGAGGATGAGCACCAGAACCAGCTGGGGGGATGTAGTGTGTGTGTGTGTGTGTGTGTGTGTGTGTGTGTAAGTGTGTGCTAATTTATTGAAAAGTGGTAGATGCCTGGAACAGACTGCCAGTGGAAGATGGTTGAAGTGAAAACAGTTGACGACTTCAAACATGTGATACACATAGGGGAATATTACTAAATAGGCAGGGAGGAGGGAGGGTCCCAAGAGACCAGTTAGGCTCTGCTGTGACAGTATAGGCAGGGACCATCTGAGCTGACTAGGTGGGCCAAGCAATCATTTTCTGCTGAAAAAGTCAATGTTTCCATGTTCCCTCCTGCCCCGGGATGAGATTGTGTGCATGGATGCAGTGTAACCCACCTTGCCAGCCTATGTTCCTGGAATCCAAGGCTTGGGTTTAGACATGGATCACCAGCTTCCTACAGCATTGTTCTTGGTACCACAGAGCTGATGCATCACTCTTTACCTAAATTCTCTACTATTTTTTGAGTAAGATACATCTAATCTATAAAATTAACAATAAAAATAATAAAACATAAATATATTGGGAAGAAGCTAAGGCAACATTGAGCAAGTGTTTTTCTCTAGAGAATGGTGAGAATTTATGGAGTGCAATTTGTAACATTAACATTTCATCCGTATCAAAAACGTTACATAAAAAGCCACTGACACCCTGATAAGAACTTTGAAAAACATAATGATTAGACACAAAATAGCGTATATTTCTCATTAGCTCTCAATTTCTTTTCCAAATTATTGATTTCTGAGGTCATATGTATGAAAACGGATATTTGTTCCTTGAAGGTTCATCAGCTCCTATTGCTTTTTCTCAATCTGATGTCATAATACTCTGCTTATGACATCCCAGATACTCCTATGGCAACAGACTGTAATGTCACAACAAGAGCACTATGATCTCAGTGAAGGATTCATATATAGAGGCAGATGAACTGTAAAGGATAAAGATCTTGTTTATGTGGAAATTTCTTTAGTGATAAATAGTGGAGAGGAGAAATGTATAGAAAAATATATGAAATATGAGCTGAATTGTGTCTAAAGAGTATGTTTTACAAAGTTTTCCCAAAGGCATCAGCTGCTCTTTAAATATAAGTATATAGTGTATGGTAGAATGTTACCACCAATAGAAATCCCTAATCAGGCAACCTATGTTGTATTTTGATACCATTGCAGAGATCACTCTTACATTTGTAAGAGTGGTCTCTCATGCAAACTATGGGTATGAGTACTGCAAATCCAAGGTGAGAAGTTCTGACATCCTCAGAAAGTAAGTAAGACAACTCGTACAACCTTAAGAGTGATCTCTACAGTGGTATTATTATATCATTGATCAAGCAACATTAATAATATATATATTTTTTTAAATGTCCCAGAATGTGTCCATTTCCAGGGCAACTGCACGTGACACATATGTTACAGAATATGAGTGTCTCAGGTGCAAAGGAAAGGAGTACTCTGATTGGTTGGGAACATTTCCCTGATCTACAGTGTGCTGCAATATTGATTTTGTGATGTGCTGCACTGAGGGCATCACTACTGCAGCACAATGTCATAGAATGCATCCACATGTAATCAGTCTTGAGCCACATCTGCCATTGTTAATGCTGTGAACAGATTTTTTCCATTTCCAGTTTTTGTAATGATCACAGTGCTAACAATCGCTTGTACCATGGCAGCCACGGTATTTTCAAAGCACACCTTTAAATGTTCCTGGTTGCCATGGAAACCTCTCAATTTAGATACAGGCTTGTTGTGTATGGATGCCCATACTCATCCTCTATGTTATGTCAACTGTCTTCCTCCTGTCTAGTTCACGTGTTACTTCCTCAAAAAAGACAATCAAGTTAAACTATGGATTCTTCCCCTAGCGAACCTATATCTATTCTGCTTTAACAGATGTAACATGGCCAGTTGTGTGTTTATTGGCTCTTTGATAAATATCTCCACCAGTACTTTCCCACAGTCAAGGTGAGGTGCGCAAGTTTATAGGTCCCACAGTCACTTTTACTTTCCTTTTTAATTGGACACTGTCAATGCCTCCCCCCCAGGACTTATGTGGTCTGTGGGGAGAACAACACATTATGGTTGCTCCCCTTCTGTAGAATGGGGAAGAAGGGGAGGGAAAGAAAGTGATAAGATGCAGGAAAAAAGGGGCGAGGGGAGGAAAGGGGGAAGAGAAAGAAAAGTTAAAACCAGCACAATATAATGTGATCAAATTCATGCACCTGGAGCCTGATAAACTGGGATAAAGAAAGATTCAAGAGGGCAACATACTGTCATTTAGCGCTCACACGTGCAAAATGATAACATATAAAAAAGCAGCAGATCCAATCCTAAAGTGTTACCTTTAAGGGTATACTTTGAAGGGTATCTATATTTTTAGAGATGAAGAATTTAAGATTTTTTAGAAAAGAACCATAACTGAAAATGTTCATTGAGTCCTTTTGGTTTCTTTGCATGAAATTCAAACTGCCAATAATTTTCCATAACAATTCTAAATCCTGGTTTCTCCAGTTCCTACATCTTCTACCGCAATGCCTTGGAAAAGGAACTTGTGATTCATTCCCTTCTCTTTACCGTACATGAGCTGCAAGAGCATTTTTCTCATCTTACCTATTAATAGCTCTTCGGTGCTCCCCTCCTCCTTCTTTGAATTTATGCATGGTTTTGTCCATATAATAGGCTTTGCAGCTGCAGGTAGTTATGTAGAGAACTGACTTGGTTACACAACTGATGAATTAAGGGCAACTGATGAAATTATTGACCTTTTGCTGTTTCCCCATTACAGGAGAATGACAATTGCCCTTTGGTAATGACAAATACTTGAGAGTTTGGTTGGTGTAAGTTGTGCACCAAATTATCTCTCAAGTTCCTGACTCACCTACAGACCATTCTAGGTTTGTCATTTACCCATTCTAATAACTGTGAGTGTTATTGCTAGAGATAGGTGAATGTGTTTCGTCTGTCAGCAGAATTCTGATGAAATGCTAATGTCTCTTCCATAAAATGTTGGAAATGTCCATGAAAAATTTGAGAAATTTTGCCAAAATTGTGATTTTGGTTATTTCCTTCTAATTTCAAATGTGTTTGTCTAAATGGCACCACATTTGGAGTGTTGGCTGTCCCAGTGCCTGTACAGATATGTTCTAAGTTTCTGATTTCTGTCTTTAAAATTACTTAGTTTTAAGCCTCCAAACATTCAGAAATATTAAAGCAACAGTTAACAACTATGTAAACTAAATGCATTTATGTAAATTGTACATCATTTGATACAGTGACATTACCTATGCCCATGCATATGTATGCCACGTTCAGGTTTCTAGCTTTAAAAATGACTGAGGTGTAAGTGTCCAAAGTTTCAGAAATTTAAAAAAATTACATTTCACAATTACTGTACCTAAACTGCTGAATTTTAAAGCCCCTATAAGTTTAAAGCTAGAGAACAGAATATCACTAATGTTGTTAAGTTCTTTAACCCTAAATATTAGGCTTTAATATAACCACCATGCTTAAGCATCAGAACATCATGTTGCCATGCTGACGACCCAGGTTCAGAAGCAAGCCCCTGGAAGTCATGTCAGGAGGCAGGTTACAGCTAAACCTTACAATCTCTATATTCCAGTTTCTATGACTCTTCCAAGAATGTATGGATCTAAGTTTTCAATTGTCTAGCTCCAAAGGTGACTAAGTTCTAAGCATAGAAACATTTTCAAAAATGTTCACACGAATATTAGATTGCTAGAATTTGAGCCACTATAATTTCCCCGCCCTTCATCCAATTGTCATGCGACTTGGCAAACCTTTAGGGCCTGCCCAGACAACATGCATGCCATATTTCAGATGTCTATCATTAACAAGGACTGAGTTATGGCCAATTAAAACATTTCAGAAAATTCTAAAAAAGTCACAAAATTTCATGAAAATTTGCAGAATGTCAAGAACATTTTATGAATTCAGAATCTGCTAATTTCATCCACCTCTAGTTCTTGCCCAGTTTCAGTTACCCAAACCCAAACATTATAGCTAAATTTGTGGGAGGCAACCTGATTTACTTCATGCTAGCCCAAGAGCAATTCTTAATCTCAGTGTTTGGGCATCACGTAAATTGCACAATATTATGAGTTTCACAGGAAAGTCAGATAACAAGAAACCAGTACTATACCATTCAATAGATTTTATTTTAAGCAACACTAAAAAGAAAAAGATGCCATATAAACAGTTAGCAAGAAATTAAGCAACAGTCTCTTTCAAATACATTTGTGGCAGTGCACTTTTGTTGGAAGAACATTACATTAATGATAGTATTTTGGCTTCCCCTTTGAAGGGATGGGGTGCTAGAAACAGTACATGTTTAGCTTTTACCCTCAGTACAACAGTCCCAACATCAGCTTGGCATATGACCAGCCCAGATGATGACAGTGTATACATTTCTTATGAAAACATGCACACACATATTAGCAACTCAATGAACCCACAGACTCTGGGTAAAAGCTCACTCCCAGCCCTTTTAGTCTCTTGCCAAAGATGAGATGTTAGCTAGGGAGTTGATTTGGCAAGTACTTGTAGTCATTGACATGCATTTGTTTTTATCTGGTTCATGGGAGATGGGAGTGATGCACAGTAGCATTCTCTCCCATGATGGTCCCATCCAGTGCAGATGTTTGGAGCTGGCAGCAGTCTTGTTCCTGAATGACTTATCATATCATGGTTTTGAGGCATGGTAGACAGCACAGCATTATGCATGTTTTGTTTTCTCCTGCTTGAGTTGCTGCAGAAACAGTTTGTTGCTTACTGATGACATGATGATGGCATCAGATGCTGAGAAATACCACATCTCTTAAAGGGAATAGATGTTGAAATGCCATCTTGATGGTATTGTTATTCAGACATGCTGTATCTCTTGATGGCATGCAATGTTCAGAATACCATAGTTGATGGCAATGTTGGATGTTAAGTAATATTGTAATTTTTTTCAAGAAACGGTCTTATTTTTATACAGTGCATTTTACTTACCGAACAGTTTTTGTCTACCATTATCAGATGTTAAGATGGCTAAGCAGAATTTTGCTTACAGGGTATACTTCCTCTAGGAACATTTAATGAACATTTTTTTACTTAAGTCAACGAAATAGGGTTAGAACTCTGCTGTGGTTCATTACATTTCAACACACATTGGTTTAGTAACAAGAAACACTAGGGGCACTATTTTTCATAAAACTCCACTGAGAAAAATTGATATTACTTGTGAATGCTTGGAAATCAGTGGTTTCATTGGCTCACTGCGTTGTCCCAGAGAAATTCTTTGAATATCCCCGGATGCTGCTGGGAAATTGTTAAAACATGTTAATAACTGGGCACAGTAAAGCTTATATTTCATATTTTTCCTGTAATTTTCATCCTTATTTGCTCATTATTCAAGGCACTTGTATGCAGACATGATCACTGCCCTGTTGACTCCATCTGCTCCTGCTATTGTTCTACACCTCACTTCACAGTTCCCCATTTAAGACATCACAGTGTGTTGCTGTGCAGGTGAATATGATGTTATTATCAAATATGATGTCAGACGTGGGCAAACTACCAGAGCAGATGAAGTCTGGGGGGCAGTGGACTTGTTTAAATACAGCTATCTGAGCTAAGAAAGAAAAGGCAAGAATGAATTGACAAAACTCATACAGCTACACAGCAGCATTTTTTTTTGTATGGAATAATAGACTTGTATTGATCAGATCATTGTCTTTTTTTAGATATATTTTTTAGTCCTTCACTGCCATTAGTGATGGAAATACTGTCTTGACAGGTCCCCCCCCCCCTTGGTTGGGGGCCATCATCATGCTTTCAGTGTTGGGGGATTTGCCCCTTAGTTTCCACTTGCCACTCCTTTTTCTGAGGGTGCTGACACAAGGACATTCATTCAGTCTGGTGATGTGTCAATGCATGCCTCAGCCAAGTACTTAGTTGCATGCTCCCCCTCCCTACACCACTGACCCTGCACTGCCACTCATGCATCCATAGTTGGCAGTGACAGAGTGGTGTAACAGCCCACTCTTCCTGGAGGAGAACAGCATCCTGGGGATGCTCAGTCCTCCTCCTGGAGCCAGCCCCCAATGACCAAGGCTCATCCCCAAATCCAGGTTGCCAGTGTTGTGAGCAGTAGCACTACTGCTGTGCTGACAGGCCAGACATAATCAGAGCTTCATCTTCTTCTAATGTTTTTAATGCTGTGTTGAAATAGCACTTTTGAAATTTGAATGTTTGTAATTGCTTTGCTTAAGTATTGTTAAACATGGTGCACATAGTTTCTGTTTATATCTGTACTTCTATGTACCTGCTGCATTAATTGCAAGTAACTATTTATGTATAACTTGGTGTACACTAGGTTGTGCCTGAAAAAGGTGTTTTGGCACCAGTGCATTTACCTGGATAACAAAGCAGAACTAATTAACTGGCAATATATGAAATAGGAAGCCTGTAAAAATGAAAAAAAACATTAGACATAATTCAGTTTCTAGCAGTGTCTGGAGGAAAGAGAAAGAAAGAAAGAAAGAAAGAGAAATGAAGGAAGAAAGAAAGAAAAGATAATCTCCTTAATGCATGCACTGCCTTCCATAAGCCATCAGGAGGCACGCAGACACTGGGATACCTAACTTTCATTCTTTTAAGGAGGAGAGTTTCCATTGGCATGTTCAAATCTCCAGTCAACCAGTAGCAGTAGATCTGGTTTGGAATGCATACCCAGATCATTGACTTTGCATGCTAATCCTAGAACCTTAGCACTGCTAAAACAACCCCAGTTTTGGATCCTCACTATGCAGCTAAATTAAGGTTTGCATTTTGGAGCCTTAATGTATTTATTCACATCATGAGGTTGCAAAACTTTGGGACAAGGATTCAGAAATGTTTTTGTCCTATTATTATTGGAAGTTAATGACTGTGATGGCCTCATATGTCTGTCTTTTCTGCTAAATAAGTCTGAATGAAAGCATTACATAAACACGTCAGAGTGTAAATTGCAAAAGTGTTTTTACTGAGCTGCTGAGGTATAGCTCAGTTTGTGTGCGGACCTTTAGCACCCAGGCAGGTATAGTCTGCCTAAAGGCTGAGTACCCTGCAGCTCTGAAACTTGCCTAAAAGTTAATTTTTAAAATCAGTTTAAAGAGCTGCCGAATGGGCAGTGGCCTTGACATCACTTCCAGTCTAGTGAGTACAAAAGGAGCCTGTTGAACACTATTCCACTTTCAGTGTAACCAGGAGCCTCTTTAAAGCTCAGGGAAGCATTTTTAGTTAGCTATATCCTAGAAATAGTACTGCATGTGACAGATTTCTGTGGAACTAATTCTATGTTCTCTGCCTATGTTACAGGCTGAGTACCTGATCAGAGTGTAAATTGCAAAACATGGGTGGGATATTCAAAAGGGTTGCGCCATACATGACAGGAGTTTAGCACTTGTCTTGCCAAGTCGAAATACACCATTCTGCGATATTCGGCAGGAGGCAGTTCGCCACTGAAAACAGGCTGAGCAACAGCGCAATGCAAATGAATGCATGCTCAACTGGAGGGAGGAACCATGCATAAACTGCACAGCCCGATATTCAACCCGGATGTACAGTGATGCAGGCGCAACCCCAACCTGCGCCTGCACAACTTTGAGCCAAAAAGGCTTGTTGAGGGCCACCACAGGTGAGCTGCTGTATTGCAGGGTGCAACACAGCAGCTGCCACCTGTGGCTGGCCTCAACCCAGTCCCTGTGCCCCCTGCAGCCCGATCGTGGGCATAGTGTACTCCTACCCCCACCAGCCCGATCGCGGGCAGCATTGTGGCTCCCCTCCTCCCAAACATCTCCCTGGTGGTCCAGTGGACCGAAATGCCCGATCGCTGGCAGTAAGTAAATTGAAACACCTCTCGAATATCTTCTGGTAGCTAGTGTTCAAATGCCGAACATGGCAGTAAGTAGAATGAACACTTTTCGAATATTCTCTGGTTGGTGGCCCTTCATTTCACTCACTATTTGAAAGCCTCACTCACCTCTACCCCCATCACAGCCGGGCGGGTGGCAGCATCCCATCTCGCCTGTCATCTCGCCGCCTTGCCGACTGACTGCCTGGTAGGGCTGCACACCATTGGTGCAGCAAGAGCCACCGGGTGTGTAGCTTCCATTGACCATGATGTGTCCAGATGGTGAATGAATGTTCATTCACAAATCTGGACTGTCATATGGTATGGGATGCACGCCCATTGGCACTTGCTCTGCACCACGGCATGCAGGCCCTACCGGCAGTCAGTTAGCAGGTGGCGGGCAGCAGGCGGGTGGGATGCTGCCACCCGCTGGCTGCCGGGGAGCAGGTGGTGGGGCTTCATGGGTGGGTGGGGGGGGACACTAACCACCAGGGAGATGTCCGGGGGGGGTTTCATTCTACTTACTGCCCGCGATCGGGCATTTCGGGACACTAGCCACCAGGGAGATGTTCAGGAGGAGGGGCAGAGCCACATTGCTGCCCGCGATCGGGCTGCAGGGGGCGTCGGTCCCCAATGGCTGCTGCCTGGCAGGGCGCCAGGCACAAGTCCTCGGGGATCGGCGCACCTACATGCTAATGGCATGCAAATGGGGCCATAATCACATGCAAATGGCCCCCCCTGTGCCTTGCATGAATTATAGCCCCATTTGCATGTCACCGTTTGAATATCGTGATTTTGCGCATTGCGCAATGGTACTTGCACCACCGCAAGTTGAATGCTCCACTCTGTCAAGTTGCAGTGGCACAAGTTCCACTGCGCCATGCACAGTGGCTGTGGCTGGGGGGTGATATTCAAAGGAGTTGCTCAATAGTGCAACTCCTTTGAATATCACCCCGGACACACCCCTGCACAACTATTTTGTGCAGTTCAAGGGCTTGCGCCTATGAATGGCGCAGTTTGAATATCCCACCCCATGTTTTTAACAAGCTGCTGAGGTATCGCTCAGTCTGTGTGTTCACCTTTAGCACCCAAGCAGGTATAATCTGTTTTTTTAAAGGCAGAGTACCCAGCAGCTCTGAAACTTGCCTAAAAGTCAATTTTTAACATCAGTTTAAAGAGCTACCAAACAGGCAGTGGCCATGACGTCACTTCCAGTCTAGTGAGTATATACTCACTCCCATCAGCTAACAGAGGCAAGTGCAGGGTGGAGGCGTTGCAGGCAGAGGCAAGCAGCATCTGCCAGTGTCCACCACGGGAGCTGAGTGAGTGAGGCCAGGAGTCTTAGGTGGAATAAAAATACTGCAAGAGGCAAAATAGTAGCCACTCAAAAGTAAGACTAACATATTTTATAAAGCACTATCATAATGACAACAAATGCTGGTAAGCATAAAGAATTACATCTTATAAATGGTGAAACCTTGGAAATGTGCCTAAATTGCAGTCATGTTAAAAATCCATAACACACCCACACCAGGAGGAAACTTGTCCAAACTGTGTGACTATTACTAATTTAAACAATGAAATAACTACTATTTAAGCAGAGATGAAAAGTATGAAAGAGCTAAGAATCCTTTATAGATAATTTGATCAGAAATATCCCTACATCCACTGAATTAGTATCACTTTCACTCCCCTGAAATGCAAATTGTTGAGCCAACTCAAAATGTCCCACACAAAGAAACTCATCACTGGCCAATATGAGTAATACCATAAGAAGAGATAAGAGACTAAGAAGAGATAAGAGACTAAGAGAACCACAGCCATCTACCTCAGGAATGCCACAATGGGAATCAGTCCAACCAAGAAATGCCAAAAAAGGTAGAAGGGCTGAAATCCATAAAGCCCCTGATACAAATGAGGAAAATGAGGAAAATATAAGTTGCACCAACCAAATACCAGATTTCACTAGTCACAGTCATTTTAGTTTGTTAGAAGATCAACGTGAGGAGACAGCTGATATTATTACTTCACAACCTAATATCATATTAAATCATAAAGTTATAGGTGACTCTATAGTTAAATACATTGATTCTCAATTACCTCAAACAAATAAACTTCACAATAATGTCACCAGTCTCCCTGGAGCAAAAAAAAGAGGATGTCTCCAAAAGAATTGATAGTTTGCTAGGAGAAGAATATGCTAACATTGTCATTCATGCAGGAACAAACAATGTAGGTCAAAGACATGAAAAAGACATATGCCACAAGCTGATAGATTTAGGAAGAAAAATTAAAAACAGAAGCAGTAAAGTTGTCATATCTGATATTTTGTCAGTTTCCAGAGCACTTCCAGAAAATAACCTTACAATTAAAAGGATTAACACCAGATTAAAAAAAACTGGTGTATCAATTAAGGAATTATATTCCTGGATCATTGGGACACCATCTGTTATAACAAATCTTTACATGCTAGGGATGGCCTACATTTAATTAAGAAAGGAACCGCACAACTAACTTCATACTTTCAATCAGCTTTGCAAATATTAGATTTAAACTAGCATATGGGGAGACTAGAATCAGTCTATCAAATCCAAAGACAGAAATAAAAGTGCCTGTGTTAAATAAGAATGTGCCATTGTCACAAGTTAAATTAGTAACACTTAAAGGACTACTATTAAATGATCAAAGTCTTAAAACATTTGATGAGCTATTAGCACTATGTACCATCCATTCTCCTGACATCTTAACAATAACTGAAACATGGTGATGAAATACAGATGCATGGGGCAGACACATTAACAATTACAATCTGTTTTCCTGTAATAGGGAACACAGAAAAAGAGGAGGCATTGCATTATATATTAAATCAGAACTAAATGCTGTAAATGTACTAATAATATTAAAATATCAGAACTAACTGAAAGTCTTTGGATTAAAATTAACAATGATGCTAACCAAAATATACTAATAGGTCTATGTTATCACCCACCAGATACTCCTTATGTGATTTCTTATAAAATCATGAATGAATTAGAAAAAGCAGTAGACGAAAGTGAAACCTTGTTCATGGAAGATCTAAACTATAAGGACATAGACTGGATAACTGGTACAGCACTAATTAATACTTCAAAGGACTTCATCAATTTGTGTACAGACTTATTATTACATCAACACATCATTACTTCAACTAGAGGGTCTAATATATTTGATATAGTATTAAGCACTGAAAATATGATTATAAATAGCTGAACTACATTTGCACCTCTTGGAAGCAATGATCATAACACAGTATATTTTTTGAGATTATCTCTGACTTCACATTTCCAATAGTAATACTGAAATGTACATATACAAAAGGGCAGACATAGACAAGATTGAAAATGTCCTTAATAGTACTGATTGATCACAGATATTTTAAAATTAAACAATAGAATGTATGTGGACAACTTTAAAAAATAAAATTCTATGCACAGCAAATTTATATATTCCAAAGATAAAAAAAAAATAATGGTTAAAAAGAAAATCAAAATGGTTAACTACAAAAATAAATACATTTATTAAAAAAAATAGGTTATACAAAAAATATATACACAACAAAACTAATAGTCGCCTAGCTATTTTTAAAAATAAACAAAAAAATGCAAGCAAAAAATAAATAAAGCAAAAAAAACACATTAAACATGATTTAGCAGAACAGGCCACAAATGGTAATAATCATCTTTTTTACAGTTAAATAAATTCATTAAAACAGCATAAATGTAAAGCTGGCCCAATAATAAGGCAAGCTGAAACAATTAATAACCCACCCGAAATGGCAAACATATTAAATGACCATTTTTGTAAAGCCTTTGATACTAATAATAAAACTTAAGAATGCAATGTTTCAAAAGAGAAAACGGACATTACTATTACAGCCAAAGAAATATGTAAAGTTAAAAGGTATAAAAAATGGATTGTCACCAGGCCCAGATGGCATAACAACTGATATGCTTAAACTCATGCAAAAATATCTAGTACTTCTATTACAACTTATCTTTAATCACAGTTTACTTTCAGGTATTATGCCTTATGATTGGAAGCTGGCAAATGTCATGCCACACCATAAAAAAGGTGATAAGGGCGAAGTAGAGAACTATAGGCCCATTAGCCTCACCACTGTACTATGCAAATTATTAGAAGGGATAATTAAAGATAAACTTACAACTTATATAGGAACATTAGAAGATAATCACCATGGATTTTGTAAAGGTTGCTCTTGTACCACAAACTTATTATTATGCTTTTACGAGCATGTCAGTGAAAACTTAGATAACAAAACACATGTGATATAGTTTTCTTGGATTTTAGAAAAGCATTTGAATCAGTACCACACTGGGCTTTTATTAATAAACTCATAAATCTTAAAATTTCATCAGGATACATAACCTGGATTAAAAATTGACTTTCCAACCATTTTCAAAGAGTATTAATTGATGGTTATGCTTCAGACTGGACACCAATTACCAGCAGAGTACCCCAAGTCTCAGTTTTGTTTCCATTCATATTTTAATTTTTTATTGCTGACCTATCAGTGAATATAGATAGTTGGATCATAAAATATGCAGATGATTGTAAAATCAGAGGACAATGCAAATCAACAGAAGAAACACATCACAAAAAGATCTTGACAAACTGACTTTATCGTCTCAGAAATGGAGCTTATTCTTCAATGCAAACAAACATAGTGTGATGCATTTTGGACCTAATAACCCTGAAACAGTTTACACTTCAAACGACTAATGATTAAAATAATCAGAAACGGAAAAAGATCTAGGAATTTTTATTCAAAAACATTTCAATTTCGAGAAGCAAGTAACAGAAAATATTAATGAAGCAAATAGAGTTTGGTGGCCCATGAGGAGAAATATAAAATCAAGAGATGAAAAGATTATTCTACCCTTATATAGGGCATATGTATGACCTTTACAAGATTATTCAACCCAATTATGGTCCCCTTATAAGAGCAAAGACATAACAAGGCTAGAAGAAATACAGCATAAAGTAACAAAATATGTAAAAGGTGCTGAAACTCTGAACTAAGAGCAAAGATTATCTACATCTGGCTTATTGTTCCTGGAAAAGAGACAATTAAGAGGAGACCCTATGTTAGCAAGAGAAGTAATTAATGATGAATATCTGATGACTGAGATGGGTCTTGAATTTAAACAGATAAACATCAACACAAGAGGCCACCCATTACAATTAAAAAGGAAGAGGTATTTTACTACCAAATGTAGTTATTTCTTTTCTCAAAGAATAGAAACATAGAAACATAGAATTTGATGGCAGATAAGGACCTCTTGGCCCACCTAGTCTGCCCATTGCCCTACCTAATGGATAAGTTGCAGATCCCAGTTAACCAACAGCCTACTTCCTCCTACCCCCCACTAGAATTGCCTTATATATATCCCATGCATTCTTGAATTCCCCCACTGTTTTTGATTACTTGACCTCCTCAGGAAGGCTGTTCCATGCATCTACAATCCTGTCCATGAAAAAATATTTCCTCACATTACCTCTGAGCCTTCCCCCCATCTTCAAATTGTGCCCCCTTTTTCTTGCACATCTCTTTTTCTGAAAATATTACCCTCTTGGACTTTGTTGATTTCCTTGAGGAACTTGAAAGTTTATATCATGCCCCCCCTTTCCTCGAGGCTATACATATTAAGCTCCTTTAGTCTTTCTTCATATGTCTTCTGGTGCAGACCCTGCACCATTTTGGTCACCCTCCTCTGGATAGCCTCCTCTCTATGTCTTTGCTGAGATGGGGTCTCCAGAACTGCAAGCAGTACTCCAGATGTGGTCTCACCAACTGTCTGCACAGAGGGATAACAACTTCCTGTTTTCTACTGGCGATGCCTCTCCCTATGCATCCCAGTATCCCCCCAGCTCTCCTTACTGCCTTCTTACATTGTTTGCCCACCTTTAGGTCATCTGATATAACTAAGCCCAGGTTACTTTCCATTTTTGTTGTAGTCAGTATCTCACCCCCATTGTGTACTCTTCCCCTGTTTTTTTGTTTCCCAGGTGCATTACTTTGCACTTTTTTGCACTGAATCTAAGCTGCCATACATTTGACCATTCCTCCAACCTTGCCAAGTCCCTTCTCATCCTTTCCACCCCACCTTGTGTATCAAACCTGTTGCAGATCTCTGTGTCATCTGCAAAAAGACATTCTTTTCCTTCCAGTCCCTCTGCAATGTCACTTATAAAAACATTAAAAGGGACCAGACCCGGTATTGAACCCAACAGTACCCCACTAGTAACCCCCCTTTCTTCACTGTGGACTCTGTTTACTATTACCCTCTGTGTTCTGTTGTCCAGCCAATGTTTTACCCAGGCTACCTCCCTGGGACCCACTCCCAGGCTGGCTAATTTTTTTATTAATCTTTTGTGTGGGACTGTGTCAAATGCCTTACTAAAATCTAGGTAGGCCATGTTCACAGCCCCTCCCTGGTCTACTACTTTGGTCAACCAGCCAAAGAAATTGATTAGATTCATCTGACAGGACCTTCCTGCTGTGAATCCATGCTGCCTTGGGTCCTGTGCCTCACTGGTCTCTATGTACTCAACAATATTTTCCTTCAGAAGTGATTCCATCATTTTCCCTACCACTGAGGTCAAACTGACAGGTCAGTAGTTTCCTGTCTCTGTCTTGTTCCCTCTTTTGTGAAGAGGAATCACATCTGCCCTCCTCCAGTCCTCAGGTACCACACCATCCTCCCATGATTTGTTAAAAAGGGTAGTCAGTGGTGTTACTAGCTCTCTCCTTAGTTCTTTTAGAATTCTGGGGTGAATCTCATCAGGCTCAATTGCTTTAACCATCTACAGTCTTAGGAATTCTTTCTGAACCCTTTCTTCTGTGAAAGGACTAATATCAACCTCCCTATCCAGAGTGCTTCTGTTGACTGGATTAGGTTCCTCCCCCTCCTCTCCCTTTGTGAATACTGACCAGAAGTATTCATTCAGTATCCCTGCTTTTTCACTGTCCCTTTCTGTCCAACCACCCTCCTCTTTATTCAGCCTCAGTGTCCCTGCCTTAGTCTTTCTTCACTCCCTAATGTACCTATAAAAGGTTTTATCCCCCTTCTTAACCGAGTTCTTAACCAAGAATAATAAAACCTTGGAACTATTTATCAACTGAAATAGTTATAAACAAATCAAAAGAAGCTTTCAAGAACAATCTTGATAAATTATTATTATCAAACCATCCCCCTAAATTATTACAGGTGATTGTTGGGAACAGTTATGGACCTGTGCCTTTTGCACCCCCATAGTGAATCATTCATAGTGAATCATACTATATAAATAGTGGCCAGAGGTGAGGAAGGTAGTGGGAAAATATTGATCATGAGGGATGAACTAGTGCCTCACAATGGTTATGCTTTCGAAAGCCAAAGTTTGAAATCAGTATCATTATTGGAAGGCAATAATTCATCTTTAGAGTCCATATGTTCACACTATGTCCTGACACAACTCTGGTCAGTATCTGTTTTATTATATCTTGATAAGGTATAATGTCCCCTCATACACACATTGGAATGAGCAATAGCTAAAAAATCTATTGCCCAGTTCTAATGAGTTATTGCCTGATTCTTTCTTTCAAACTTAGCAATAGTTCAAAACCTTGCATATCATCTATCCAGCTCTGGTCCAATTAGAGTGCACTGGGATTTTTTCTAAATTTGATATAATTAAACATTGTTTCAACAATATAACATATCAAATAGTTTGTGGTAGAACATTACAACTTCTTTTGCCAAGAACTATTTTACTATATGGGCAAGCATGTAGTAGTATCAGGAACCCATACAAAAAAATTGCCATAACACAGTCATTAGAGCTGAAACAATAGTATTATGAGATCTCATATTACTATAGTTATCGCTCTAGTCATAGTATTACAAAATCTTGTAACTCTATTGTTATGAGCTCTAACAATAGTAGAGATAGTTCCTTCCCTGACTGATACTGTATTCCTATTGTGAGCTCATTACTGTAACTGCTGTTCACAGTGAAAACTGACTACCTGCTGACAAGGAAGTAGGAAGAAAATGACACTAATGGAGTGTGTATTTGTAAGTATATTTCTCAGCATATTTTGCAAAACTGGATCCATATATTATAAAAAAAATAACAAATTGGGGATTATGCATTTCTCAGCCTATAATACTATCTCAAGGTTCTGATAACATGCTGGAACCTCTCAAGCTTTCCTCTTGAGGTCCACATGTCTTCAGAACCTCATGATGGTATTATAACATCATAATACACAGTCACCTATCAATTATTCTATTTATAAACCATACAAGGCAAAGGGCTCCAGATGGCTAGAGGTAGTACAGTGAGTTACCAAGAAGCATCAATACATAGATACATAAACACTGATGTAGGGAAAAGGCTTCTGGCCCATCCGGTCTGCCCACCCTACCTAACTATCCAACCTTGCCCCAGTTGCATTCCCCATCTTTGTTACTGTCCCCTCTTTTTTAACTAAACAGACTTGCCTGTCCCATCCTTGCTTGAAGCTTCTTATTGATTTGGCCTGTACCACTTCCTTTGGTAGCTTATTCCTCTTGTACACCACCTTTTCCATGAAGAAGTGCTTATGGAATTCCTTTTTTTTCTCAGTGGGTTTCTGCTCCTTTCGTATGATCATGCCCCCTTCCCTTGGCATCCCCAGCCCTGTCGCCCTACCATCACTAAGATGTATTCCAGCTTCATCCTATGCCTATGGCATGACCCCCATGGTGAGGCCATCAGATAGAGGCTGATCACAGATCACAGAAGTGACCATATCTGCAAGTCCAGCTCAGTGCCTAGTTGGCTATATGCCAAGCAGTATGGCATTGTGGTTTAGGGCACTGAGCAGCATACCTGGAGACCTTGGTTTTAATCCCACAGCACCTACTTGCATACTGTATGGCCCTGGGCAAGTCACTTAACTTCCTCATGCTCCCAGGTCACCCATGCAAACACATTTTGGCTTAGTGTGCCTTTCCTGGTTAAGCAATTTCCCCTTTCCATTTTAGTGGGCCTGCAGGATGCTGAGTTCATCCTTCAGCCAGTCCTGGTATTTTCTGCTTTTCTGGTGACTTTGAGGATGTCTCACATCACAACATCAAGACCAGGCTCCCCTGTCAGTGTCAGAAATATCCCCTTCCCTTACTGCTCCCCACTGCTTCTCCCCACATGGTAAGCCAGGGGGTGATATCATAGAAGGGGAGCTGGAACCCTCCTCCCCAGTGGAAGGGAGCATACACTTAGACACAAAACCTTCCTTCCCTAACTGACCTTCTGACACCCCAAGTTCACTCCCAAACTTGGATTGTCAGCACTGGAAGCAGTGGTGCTAGCAGTGCACAAGCATGTCAGCTGATAGACATCCTTTTTGAATCTCCCCCCTGTCAGCTTTTGTGAATTTACTCTCATCCCTCTGTTTCAGTTCAAGGCGTAGTCATCCATCCTATTTATTCCATGTGGGTACCTGTATGTTTCAACCATGTCACCTTTATTCCTCCTCTTTTCAACAGTGTACACATTTAATTCCTGCAGCCTCTCCTCATTTACAATTTCCCCAATGCCATAGATCATCTTGGTTGCCATGCACTGTACTGCCTTCACTTTGTTGCAGTTTTTCTTCAGGTGTGGACTCCAGCACTCTGCATTGTATTTCAGGTGTGGTAGCAGACCTGGATGTCTGCAGTTTTACAGCCAGGGGTGGAAGTCCCACTAACAGTGCTGCTCCTCAACTTGAGTAGAAGATGAATGATAAACTGACCCATTAGAGAACTCTACACCAGGGCCAAGAAGTGCATTGGCACACTATGAGTTGGCAATGTCAGCAACCAGAGGGCTGTGGATTTGGATGCATCAAGCTTGGAGTAGACACTAGGAGACACATATTTGCCAGTGACTAAGTGTAAGTGCATCAGTGCCAAGAGGAAAGGAAAGAAAACCAGTATGAGAGCTCTGTGGGCCACTTAGTTGTTCCTTGAGTCCGACTCATTTTTTTCCCACAGCCATCTGCAGGATTGACCTCATCATGGGAATAAGCCATGGGGTGATCGTCTGCATTATGTTTTGGTGTGGGCTTGGGGGAATGCTGGATGGAGCTGGTGAATAAGTTGGTACAGAAATAAACAAAAGTTTTGAATAGAAAAATAGTGTGTTGGCTCCACAGTGACTGTTCAGAGAGCTGCTTGCCATGCTGGTGACCTCAATTCATGCCCAGAATGTTGATCAAAGCGCTGGGTCAGCAGAGGATGGATCAAACACCCCAGGAGATGGCATCAATCTCCAGCCAAGGAAAGGGGTCCTTCACTGGCACTTTCAAGTCTTCCACTGGAGCTACATGGAGCATTTTGCAGTACAGTCAGAACAAAGATATGAAAAGTGTAACTGAGCATATCCTCTGGATTGGCCACCATGTTCATCCATGATCACTGGAAGGGGGACTGGGAAAAATGGCTGGGGACTTTGATGATAATGTAGTCAACAGTCACCATGTCACAGACGGCTACTTTACTGTCTGGATTGACCCCAGGATCTTCTTAGCTCACCTCCACTGGTTCAGAATCTCATGGAAGGAGCATGCCCAGATATCCTGACATGGATTGAAAGTAAGCCCTATGGGGCATTGCTGTCTGAGGAATTTGACTGGGTTTCCTGAGAGTACAGTAAAACAAGCCACTGATGATGAGAATAAACAATTTCAATCATGTTCTCAAAGGTACTTTGGTGAAATGGTTACCTTGGCAACTAAAAGGTACATAAAAACATAGAAATAGTGAAAGTGACAGCAGAAGGGGACCACAAGATCCATCTAGTCTGCCTTAGACCCTAGCCACCTCCCTTAACTGCTACTCAGTGTAATGACGCCTTTATATTTATCTGAAGCATTCTTGAAGGCCCCAACCATTTTTGCCTCCGCCACCCCTTCGGGGAGGCTATTCCATGTATCAACCACCTTCTCTGTGAAAAAGAACTTACATGTATTGCTCTTGAACTTGCCCCTTCCCAGCTTCATATCATGTCCTCTAGTTCTTGTAAAACTCTTGATCTGAAATAGGTCCTGAACCTGCACCCAGTTTATTCCGTTTATGTACTTGAAGGTTTCAATCATGTCTCCCCTCTCCCTCCGCTGTTCCAGTGAATACATGTTGAGATCCTTCAACCCTTCATCACATGACTTCAGATGCAATCCTTGTACCATCTTTCTGGCCCTCCTTTGCATAGCTTCCAGTCTCTCAGTATCCTTTCTAAGATGTGGTTGCCAGAAATGTATACAGTATTCCATGTGTGGTCTCACCAGTGATCTACAGATTGGCATTACCACTTCTCTCTTTCTACTGGTAATTCCCCTTCCTATGCATCCCAGCATACCGTTTGCCTTTGATGCAGCTTTCTCACACTCTTTAGTCTCTTTCAGATATTCCATTATAATCACCCCCAAATCTCACTCTCTCTTGTTTTGTGGCCTCTAGTTTAGCACCCCCCCATGTGGTATTCTTTTCTAGGGTTGCCCTTCTCAAGGTGCATGACTTTGCAGTTCTTTTCGTTGAACTTCAGCTGTCATGTTCTTGACCACAATTCCAGCTTTTTGAGATCTGACCTCATCTTATCTGCTCAGCGAAGACTGTCAACATTATTGCACATCTTTGTATCGTCAGCAACTAGACTCACCTTGAGAGACCTCAATTTGTACACGCTGGAAAAAAGAAGGGAGAGAGGTGGCATGATATAAACATTCAAGTACCTCAAGGGCATTAACAAGGTGAAAGGAGAAAACACATTCCAGATTAATATTAGTTCCAGGACAAAAGGACACGACATGAGACTGAGGAGTGGCAACATAAGGGGATATATCAGGAAGTTCTTTTTTACTGAAAAGGTAGTGGATGCATGGAATAGCCTGCACCAGGAGGTGGTGGCAGCCAATAGAGTGGTAGGCTTCAAACATGCATGGAACAGAAACAAAGAAATAATAGAGATAGGAAGAAAAAGTTAAAGCCAATGACCAGATAGGGTCACTGGATGCATTGTTAGGCAGCTTAAATGGGCAGACCAGATGGGCCTAGCAATCCTTATCTACTGGCAGCATGTATGAATCTGTGTATCTACCTTGCCCTTTAAGCCTTCAGATATGTCTCCAGTGAAGACATTAAAGAGGATGGGACCCAACAGTGCCCCCCTTCGGCACTTTCATCATTTTGTCACAATTGAGAGGAGGCTAACTGGGTGGTATTTGCCCACAAACTCCCCTTCTCCCGCTTTTATGAAGAGGAACAACATTGGCCCTTCTTCAATTCCTTGGGACCTCCTAGGTCAAGTGATAGGTTAAATAGTTCAGACAGAGTTTCTGCAAGTTCCTCTCTTAGCTCCCTAAGAATCCTGGGGTTAATTTCATCTGGACCCATTACCTTGTCTACCTTGAGTTTCCCCAGTTCTTCTACGACTCAAGCTCTCATGAATGGTCCTGAATCTGCCCCCAACTGACAGAACCTCTTCCACCCTGGGTGGACCCTCAACCATCCTCTTCCTTTGTAAAAACAAAGCAAAAGTATCTGTTGAGAATCTCTGCTTTGTCCTTGTCATCCTCTACATGCCCTCCTCATCCCTTGTGATTCCGACTATACTTCCCCTCATCTTCTGCTTTTCTCTGCTATATCTAAATAAGGTCTTGTTCTGCCTTATGACCTCCTTAGCTATCTTCTCTTGTGTTGATGTTTTGCTGCCCTGATTGTCTTACTTCCCTCAGTTTCTCCTTGTATGTGTCTCTGCCTTTGTCCATCTAGTTTCCTTGTATCTACTGAAAGCAGTTCTCCTTTTTCTGACCCAGGTGGCAACCTACCTAGAAAACCAGAGCAGTTTTCTTCTCTTTTTTGCTTTACTCACCATTTTTATACACTGATTTGAGGCTTCTGTTATAGCCTTCTTTAGATGTGCCCAGTAGTCCTCCATCCCCTCTCCATTTTTTTCACTTCCTGGGTTATTTTTTAGACACTCCTTCATTTTAGCAAAATATGCTCTTCAAAAGTGTAGTTTTAGTTTTTGAGTGTTTAGTTTTAACTGCCTTGTCTAGTTTCTACTGCCGTATTAATCTAGAACCACAGCACAAGGTGGTTGCTTGATCTGAGGTGGCAACTTCTACTGCTGAGATATTTTCTCTGTTGGTGAGTAACAAGTCAAGGACAGCTTCCCGTAGGGTTACTTACAAGCTGCCTTAGGCTTGATCCCCTCAGAGCTTCTAGGAAGTCCTTGCTCCCTGTTGATACTGCTGTGTAGGTCATCCAATTTATTTCAGGCATATGGAAGTCACCCACCACTATCACCTTCCCCTTGTCAGTCATCCTGTGCATGGTTTTGATGATTTCCTTGTCTCCCTCCAAGTCCTGTGCTGGGTTTCTATAGATTATCACTATCCTTGTCACTACGCCATTGCTAGCCTCGATTGTGACCCAAAGTGCTTCAGATTCAGTTTGACCAATTTGAATCATTGTGGCTTTTATTCCCTCTCTCACATACATCGCTACCCCCTTCTCCCTTTCTTGGCCCTCTGAAAGTGGCTGAAACATGAGATTGTCATTTCCCAGTCATTGTTATAATTGTACCAGGTTTCAGTGATGGCAAAGCAGTCTAGACCTGCCTCTGTAATGGTTGCAGTAAGGTCAGCAACCTTGTTTGTGAGACTCCGTGTGTTGGTATACATGGCATTCCAAATCTGACTTACCCCTTTTTTAGAGTCATGACATTCCTTTGAACCCTTTGTTACAGTACCCTTTGATCACTCACTTAGTATGTGATCCTTTTGTTCTGCAATGTTGTCGCAGAGAAGTCTGTTTTTTGGATGAGAGGAAACAGGGCCATGTGGTACTGCAGCCCTCTCTCCAGTGCCTAGTTTATTTATTTATTTTTTTCAAACTCTTTTTCTTTACTCCCCTCGGGGAACTCTCTCTGGCTTCCTCTAGCCTCTGGCCTCTACCTCCCACCTGAGACCCCTCTCTTTTTCCCTCGCTCCACTCGACACATCCCCTGGATATGAACCTCCCAGGGAGAGGCTGCCCTATCCACCCAGGGCATTCTATCTATAGTATAGAGTGCTGGGCTGAGTGAGTGGGGTCCTGGAGAGGAGAATGCCAGGTTTTGGGAGTGTGGTCCAGGGTAGAGGTGCCTTCACCTATTCCCGAGGGAGAGGATTGTTCACTTAAGTCCCTCTCCCAAATGTGGGATGTGCAATGTCATCCAGCCCACTATGTGAGTGCTCCTGCACACATCCAGAAGATGTCTGCCCAACATTCCCCCTTTCCCACATGGTCTCTGCATCTGTAGTGCACCTGATCTCCACCAGGTGCTGCTAACTGTGCGAGACTGTCCCCCCTCCCTCCCAGAAGAGGAGATCAGTCCTATGGATGCTCCATCCTCTCCTCCCCAGCCAACCCCCAGTGTCCCAAACTCGTTCCCAAACCTGGGTTGCTGGTGTGGTGCGAGGTGTGGTGTCCAGTGCCTCAACCCTCAGCACCACTGGGCCAGCTCTCTAGTGCCTGGTTTAAATGTCCCTAGTTTACATGTTGAGCAAAAACATCCAATTTCTGCCCTAGCTCTCTTACACCTTCCTTAGTTAGGTGCATTCTTATAGCAATATTGCAAAAACTGAAAAAATCAAATGCAAAACTGAAAGTCACAAAGCTAGATGACATCACAAACCACTCTACTTTAGAAGGGTGAAACTGGAAGTAAGTGCTTATTATACTAGAAGGGTTAAAATGATACATGCTTCTCTAAGACTGGCTATAGTAACTTCACCTAACTTTCTGGTATAAAATGCAATCAATACTCACAATTTATATTTTCTCTCTCTCTCTCTCACTCTTTCACTAAAATGATAGCAAACTCTAAAGTATATGGTACAGCACAGCAAAAAACAAAATGGAACTCCAAGTGACTTTCAAAACATCTGCATTTTTGCTGAGCTAAGACTTCCGCAGGGCATTACAGTTTGCCAGCCTCAGAAGTAAAAGAAATCAAAAACAACCACGGACATCTGTGCCCCTGTTACCTACTGAGTTAGAGCAAAGGATTTTTTTTTTGTCATCAGCAATAATTACCTCGGTAATGGCAAGATAGATGTTGTACAGTATGCTGTTCTTCCACAGATAAAATATTTCAGACAGAACTAGAATTCTTAAACAAAATATTGAAGAATCTGATTCTGACCTGCATATGTTACCAAGAATATCAACTCTGATTCAGATAGAAAACAAATCATAATCTAAACTGCCTTTTTTTGCTTTATGTAAAACTGAGGGAGATTGCAGATATATAAAGCTTGCTGCAGAACAGCAGCATGCAGATTAAACAGTGATTTATCTTACTCTCAATTTATTATACATATTTTTTGTTCATATTTGTATTGTAACTCATTATACAGTTTTATGTATTACATTTTTATAATGTATGTTGATAGCTGTATGTTTTTCCCTGTTGTTACACCTCATGTCCCCAGGTGTGGTTAAAAACAGGTTTTTGACAATGTCCACTTTCCTGGTAAAATGAAATAAACACATAATTAACTAAATAATGAAAATAATTAATTGTTTTAATGCATGCATTTAGTAATTTGTTTTCCTGCTCAGCTGTATTTCAATGGTACTGCAGCACCCCTTCCCCCCACATACAAAGATGGATCATAATAGCATCACAGCGGACGTACATGTGAGACCACCCGAATAGTTCCATGCAAAGTTTTTTATTTATTTATTTTTATTTATGACTTTGTTAACTGGGTAGGTGCACTGATCCTAGGGACCATCTTCAGGTAGTTAAAAAAAGTCAGTTTTTGTAGTGCAGAGGGGCTGCAATTCATCAATTCATGCAGCAAAATCTATAATTCTGAAAATTGCACTACACAAATATCTGCACCATGCATGCACTACACCATTGCAGTGAATTGTACTGTGCAATTAGTGGCAAAAATTTGCTTCAAAGTTGAAATTGTGTCAAATCATGTAGTAATATTAGCCACTACTGCAGTGGAACGCATAGTGTGCATTACATTAATGCTATACATAGCACATAGCAGCTAAATTCACCATAATATATGGGCACATTACCTAAATGGGTTATTAAATATCTACACCTGAACATTGCAACCAAGGGTATCTTATGCAGTGGTTCTCTGCCTCCTGATAAGTTAGATGAAAGTCTAGGATTCATAGTTAAACATTTCAGGTAGCTTTTTTGAAAGCGTGGACACTAACACAAGTGCCAGTTTTGCACTGTATCATTGTCCACCCAACTGTGTCAAAACTTACACAGCTTTTTTTTTTTTTGAGCTGTATGAGTTTTGCAACAGTCCCCATGATTTCTGGTAGCTTTTGTTAAAAAAAAAGGAAAAAAAAATGAAACGTGCACCATTTTCACCCTTTTGTCACAGATAACAGCAACTACATGCAAAAGGTAGACAACCTAATTTTCAGATACTGTTGCTTTGGAATGTTTGGAAAGTTGACATAAGGAAATAGACCAGCTTTGAAAATTCTGTCTCCTTTCTATTTGGCCTTTGGCGTTGTTGAGCATACATGTAGAAACACTTCACAGTAGAAATTGTTGGAAGATAGCCTTGACTTATTTTATTAGACTTGTAACAGAAAATAGCTTGGTTCCATGTAGCATCCTTCATATGCATTATATGCTGTCCCTGGGTTTTGAAAATAATGCAATTAATCTCCAGACACCACCAGCAAGAAAGGAAGTCTGAATTATTGTTTCACAAGTCTCCTGCTAGCAAAGAAGCCTTCTCCTTCCTGCCTGCCTCTCTAAAAGAGGTTGAAGATCTATTGCTGCAGTTGGATATCAAGAAGGGTGCAGGTTCGGACTCTAGAGAGCCTTACTTTCTAAAGTGTGCATACCATGTGTTGGCAGTGCCAATCACGCACCTCTTTGACTTGTCACTATCCCAGGGAAGCATTCCCTCACAATGGCAAGTAGATCATGTCATCCCTCTGCTCAAGTCAGGTGACCCTTGCTACCTTAATAATTATAGACCAATCTCCCTCCTCCCAATTCTGTCTAAATTATTAGAAAAGATAGTGAGTGGTCAGCTAAGGGTGCACCTTGAATCCAGGAGTCTGTTAAGCCCAGTGCAGTCTGTATTCAGAGCAAAGCACAGCACCATAACTGCCCTAGCAAAAGTGACTAATGATTGGCTCTTTGACCTTGACAATAGGAATTTTGTCTGTGCCATTTTTTTGGATCTAAGTAAGGCCTGTGACAGAGTTGACCATAGCCTGCCTCTTTCCTCCCTACGTAACCTAGGCCTGGATCCTAACTCTATGTGCTGGTTTGCCGACTACCTCAAAGATCAGAAACAGCAGGTTAAAGCTGAAGGTGATCTTTCGCCACTTAAACCCCTACAGAAAAGTGTGCTTCAGGGGTCTATCCTCGGCCCCGTGTTCTTTGCAGTTGACATTAACAACATTGATGACAACATCAATAAGGCCATTATCCACTTGTTCGTTCATGACACAGTACTTTATTTGAGTCTTCCTATGCCGGAAGCAGTCTGTGAAGACCTCCAAGCTGAATTTAACCTATTACAATACCAGCTCATAAGCAAAAAGCTTCTGCTTCATATGAAAAAAAATAAAAGTGATGCTCTTTTACCCGTCCTTCTATGTGGCGAACCCCGCTTGCATTTGGGGCTATCCCTCAGATTACCACAGTACTTGGAGAAAAATCTAGAGTATGTAGCAAAATTCAAATATCTGGGTGTATGGCTTGATCACAAACTCTCCTTCTCTGAACATCTTGAAGAACTACAGAAGAAACTAAGACAAAGACTAGGACTATTCTACAGAATTAACCACTTCCTTACTAGTGATGCCAAGCAGCAGTTGGTTCAAGCTACGTTCCTTTCATTAATAGATTACATGGACCTTCTCTATAGCCATTGTACTGCCTCTGCCCTGGCTAAGTTGGACACCCTATACCACAGAGCAATCAGGTTCATAATAGGCCTTCCACTTTCCACACACCATTGCTCCTTGTACACTGTGGTGGGCTGGACTTTCCTTCATTATAGGAGAAATAGAAATGCCACTCCATGGGCTTTCAGAGTGGTTACCAACAATCTCCCCCTACACTTCTCTGATTGTATTCCGCTGACTGTGATAGGTGCCTATGCTCTAGGAAGTTATTCCCTAATTGCCTTGCAATTACCTAAAGTCAACTCTCATTTCGGCAGAGCTTCCATAAGTTTCTCATTGCCTTCCTTGTGGAACAATATGCAAAAAAACTTGAAGCTGAGCTGTCCTGTTAGCCAGAATATTTTCAAGTCGCTCTATGACCGCTCCATGAAGAAACCCTGCAAATGTTTCCCACATCGCTAGCTCACCTATTTTTAAGTTTCCCCTCCTGCCCATCCTTCCTCCTGCCTTGCCTCTGCCCCTGCCTCTGTCTACCTACCAAAATACAGGCTTCTCTGCCTCTCTTTAGCCACGGCCAAAATCCACCCCCCTTCCCTAAAGTATGCCAGTTAACTATTTCAACCCATCATTTCTTCCTAAGCTGGTATCCCTCTTCTTGCCTTTCTCTCTCCTTTTAAATGATCATTCTGGCATTACCCAGTTATGAGCCTATCTGTTGTAAAGGCTCTCTCACTCAAATGTTGATGTACATATGTATATTTTTCTTCTTTGTATAATATTGCATTGTGTTTTACCATGTTACTGTACTATGATTTTTGCATGGCCAGGTCCATCTTGCAAATGAGCCCCACTCAATGGTGCCCACCTGGATAAATAAAGATGTTGATTGATTGATTGATTGAGGTTATGAGTGGTGAGCATACTTTAGTTCTCCTTCCCCTGCAATGTTCGCCACTCCTCCTGCCAGTTTTGGCCTTGGAAGTTGAACTGCATTTGCTGGGACTGCGTCAACCAATTGGGCTGACTGTTGGCAGGACTCTAAGGAAGACACCAGACTGAATTTGCCATTCCTTTGCTCTGAAATAGTATGGTTGATGATATTACTCTCTAGACACTGTCAACCAGTTAAGCAGCCATGAGGGGTGATTGTACATCAGTTCTCTCATCCCCTACAATGTTTGCCACTACCTCCACTAGTTTGAGCTTAGAAAGTTAAATTGCATTTGCTTGGACTGTGTTAGCTAATCAGGCTGGCTGTAGATGGGGCTCTAAGGAAGGCATCATATCTGAATTTGCCATTCCTGGGCTTTGAAATAGTGCAGTCAGCAATATTAGTCTCCTGACCATGCCAGACAGTCAGGAAGTCATGAGGGTTGAGCTTACTTCAATCCCCCAAATAGTCATTGCTCCCACCAACAGTTTGGGTCTTGAAAGTTGAAGTGCATGTACTGGAACTGTATCAACTGATTGGGATGATTCTGAGGCTCTGTGTGCTCTTATCTAAGGCCATTTCACAAGCCGGCCATCACGCTATGGCCCATAGTGCTAAAGGTGGAATCAGACCTTGACTGGCTACTCTGCCCATTTCAGCATGTGCCCCAGTCCTCTGTAAGTACTCTTTTATGCTCTAGTGTTAATTAGTGCTATAGAGATTCATAGCTTGTATTGCACTAACTGTCAAGCACCTAGGCTATGTTACTGTGACTGGGTTATACAGTACCTAGGCTTGTGTTGCCTCAACAGTTACACTTTGTGTCAGTTAACTACACTATAGTTACATTGTAACTACACTGTAACTGCATTGCAGCTGCAATATAGTCACATGTAACAAACATGTAAATACAGTGTAATTAAAGGGAAAGGGGAAATTGTTTAACCAGGAAAGGCACACTAAGCTGAAGCTTGTTTCCAGGTGTGACCTGGGAGCACAAGGAAGTTAAGTGACTTGCTCAGGACCACACAGTATGCAAATGGCAGCAGTGGGATTCAAACCCAGGTCTTCAGATTTGCAGCTCAGAGCCTTAAACCACTACACTATACTGCAATTACCCTGTTGCATGTAATTAATGATTAGTTACACTGAAACAGACACTTAAAATAAAATGTAATTGCCTAATCTATTACATAACTAGGTTGTTGCTGCTCTGTTTATTTACCAGTGTTACACTGTTTAAACTATATACTGTTCTGAATCTGTGTAGCCCCTAAATTTGTTTTATTACCCATATATTTATGGCAAGCCAGTTGCCTGTAGTCACTCCCAATCTTTGTAGCCCTAAGTTTGTGCTAATTAACTTGCTGGGTTAACAAATTGCTGCTGCCCCCATCTGGGTAGCCCCTACATTTTGTTTTACTGACATAGTGTTATAAAAAGCCAGTTTATCATTAGCTTCTCTCTCTCTCTCTCTCTCTCTCTCTCTTTCTCTCTTTCTCTCTGGGTAGCCCCTAAATTTGTGTTAATACCTAACTGGGTTATTAAATGGCTTGAGATTCCAACCCTGACCCTGTCTCCCCTATCTCCTTACCTTCTCTCCCCAAAGGTCTGTGCATATACCACCTCAGTGCTTGGAGCTTGTTACCTAAACTTTATCTGCTGCAAGAGTGGCTTGCCTAGCAGGTGTCTGATGGTCTCTGCATCTCTGAAGCCTGACTTTGCTCTAGAATCTCTAGAAGTTACTTAGCTATTTCTGGCTACAGCCTATTCAAGCAGGACCACAGTAGGCTGGAGGTAGGATGGCCCTCTATGTCTGGCATGGTCTTACTTTCTCTCATACCTCTCAACCCACTAGGACAAAAATCAGGGACACTCCCCCTAAAAATCAGGGACAAATGACCAAACTCAGGGACACCATATTTTATTCAGTGTGGCTCCATGCCATTGCATATGTACATTACATGATGTAGTACACTACAACAAATGTGAAGTACCTTTAGTTTATGCTTTTTAAATGTCAAATTCAGTTGCATACTGCCAAATGGCACAATAAAAAAAAAACACAGGCACATGTTTTGCTTATTTACTTACTTGAAACTAAGGTGGAACATGAGTACATTTTTTAAGGATCCAGTGTTAAGTTAATTTTCAGGCTTGTAAGGATCCAGTGTTATCAATTTCAAGACCTAACTAAACAGAAAGATACTGTATTGTAATGCAGCATGTCTGTCTGTCTGTCTGTCTGTCTCTCTCTCTCTCTCTCAGCACAGTTACAGAAAAAAATAGGCCTGTGGAATGTCGGGAAAGTGTACCTGCCTTTGTACTATCAGGGTGGAAGACCACCATCAACACAACCCTTAACCAACACTGTCCTTACACTGGCATTCTAAAAATCCAGAAAACAAGCAAGCAACTCAGGACTTCAGGACAGGGAGTCTAAATTCAGGAAATCCTAAAATAAAACAGGACAGGTGAGAGATATGCTTTCTCTGTCTCTCTCAGTAATAGTGTACCATCTTCTCATGAATTAATTCTTGCTAAGATGACCTTTTCCTTCTCTTTACTCATCTTTGTTGGTGTTGTCTATACTGCCACCAAAATCTCTCCCTCTGTGCTATTTCATACTATTTCCTCTCTGATCTACCATTCCTCACTGGGCAAACATTCTTCTAGGGCACTTCAGTTCCAAATGATTTTCACCTGCTTCCATGTCTACTGTTCAAAAGTTTGGATCACTCAATTTCTTGCAGCTGATTATGGAGCCCACACAAATAAATTCCCACTCCTCTAGCTATTCCCTGCTGGATTGGGTCATCTTCTTCCACCCCCACTACATATTCACTACTGGTCACTACTCGCATTCTACCCGATGCCTTTAGTGTCCTTTGCATCAGAAAAATTCATTTCCCTTCAGCAGCACACAATTATGTATGGTCCAGGTCTCTACAGTCCTTAAATATTGTTGTCCTCTTCTGAGACCTTGCAGCTGTTGACTGCTCTTCTATACCCATAGCTGTTGACAATGATGTTGCCATCTCCTTTTTCCACTCCAAATTTTTGGAAGCCTGGGGAAGCACACCCTTTTAAGACAATCCTGTGTCAAAGGTTCAAACCACCCCTGGATCACAGCAGACCTCCTTACTCTCTATATCATGTGACAATGCCTGGTTCTTGCTTGAAGTTTTCCCACTCTCCCCTTCTGACTTCTTTACTTACAAATAACTGAGGAATTCCTGTACCAAGACTATAAGGGCATCTAAATTCAGTTATTTTCACTGTAACCTCCAGGATAACCATATATTCTGTGTTAAATTCTGGAAGGTCATTCACTCCCTTTTAGACCCCCCCCCTTCAGTCCCCTTTGTCTGTGTTGCTTGAAAATAGTTAACCTGTCCCTTTCTCCTTTCTGCTTGCTTTTCACTTCAACTCTTCTTTCACAACTTGCACTCTTCCTCACTTGTTGCAGCTATTTACTTCTCCCTCACTGCCCCAGTCCCTCACTGACTCCCCGCAATTCCTCCTTCATCTGCTTCCACTTCTCTCCTATAACTTTTCCAGATACCACGCATGCTCTTTTATCCCTTAATCTATCTAATGGGACTAGTCCTGTGGGGATTGACTCTAATTTGCTCCATCTCTCCAAGCCCCTGCTATTGCTTTACTTCTTAACCTCTAACTCAATCTCTTTTTCTCTTTTTGCACTGTCCTGCAGTCCTGTTAATTTGTGAAGGTACTCCGCCCCCTGCACAAGGATGGTGACCTTGCCTCCCCTGGCAACTATTATCCAATCTCCCTCCTTCCTACTCTTGTTAAGCTCCAAGAAAAACTCATTTACACCCAACTCTCTGACTTCCTCTACTCCACTAATTTCCTCTTGCCCTTCTAGTCTGGCATCTGCAATCAGCACTCCACTGTATCATTCCTAATATGTGTCACTGACTGCATCCTTACAGGGATGGATCAGGGTCACATCACTGCTATCTTCATCAACCTTGCTGAAGCCTTTGATTTGGTAGGCCAACCCCTCCTTCTGGAGAAGCTGATATTCTCTGGTCACTGTTTCCCAGCAGTTGACTGGTTCAAGTTCCTACCTTTCTGGCCATCTTTACTTGGTACAAGCTTGCAGTGTCTTGTACCCTCCTCTCCCTATCTTATCTGGGGTCCCCAAGGCTCCATCCTGGGTCCCATCCTTTTCTCCATCTTCTTCAATGATAGCCCTTCCATTTGTGTTAACTCACATATTCACATGTATGCAGATGACAATGTGCTGTATGCCTCCAGTGCCTTAGTCTCTGCCCTTCAAACATTGCTACAGTGTGACTTAGACCATGTCCAGTGTTGGTTCCAATCAAACCAGCATTGGGTCAATACAAAGAAAACTGTATTGATGGCCTTTGGCACCAGCCAAAAACTTACAAGACTCTTCTACCCTCCTGTTTTCACCACCTTGGATGGTACTCTACTTGAGATCATCCCCTGTTTCAAATATCTTGGTGTGTGGCTGGATAGAAGACTTGACTTTTCCACCCACACTGATGCCATCCATAGTAAGCTTCACCTGAAGCTGTCATCCCAAGTCCACTGTGAACATATCACCAAAATGGTGCTCCTGGTATTTGACTAGCAGATGTGGTCTCTGGTGCTGCCATGTTGGACACCTTATGCAATGTCTTCTGCATTATTGCTTCTATAGCTCCTCCTTGCATTCATCACTACTCCCTATACTCCTCCCTCTCTGTATTTCTCCTTCCCTCCCATTGCCTTATGCACTGTGAATCCCTCATTTCCAAATTCTTATTTGACTCTCTACCTGCCTATCTCTCTGCTCGCTCTCCTCACCTATTCACTATGTCTCTTATACTCTTTGCTCTCACAACTCCCATACCCTTCCCATTCCTCACTGCAGCTCTTCTGTTGGACAGTCTGCTTTCTCCTGTTATCACCCCTCCATCTGGAACAATCTCCCTTCACCTCTACCCTTCCCCCTCCCATTTTATATATGATAAAATATATTGTGATTATTAATTAAGCATTGTTTAATCATGTCAAGAGAATTTTTTATTGTATTTTTTCCTTGTAACTAGAATTATGTAAAAGGGTATCACTTGTAAATGAGCGTTAGCTCAGGAAGAATTGCCTTAATCAATTTGTTGAATAAAAATGTATTATTACTACTTTATTTTTTTCCCCTCAAGCATCAGCTTAAACCTCTGACTGCTCCTTCCAATTCCTGCTCTGGCCTTTGCTGGCATGTACTTTCAAGGTCCTTAGCCTACTGCCCATGCTCAAGTGCTGTAAGATTTTCATTTAAGCTTGTACACTGCCAACTTTTATTTATTTATTCATTTATTCATTACAAATCAGGTTTACAACCTTTGAGTCAGGGACTCATTTACAAAGGCACCTCTTCGCAGGAGGGGCAGACATCAAGAGAGTTATTACAGTGCAGATTAAAACAGAGGATAACATTACAGGTGCAGTAAAAGGAAAATTTAACATAGATACACTTAGGTTACATAATGTAGTAGTTTATATGTTACTTAGGTTGCATAACGCTACAAAATTGTGAGTTACACTCATGGATATAGTAGATCCTGAGAGAAGACAGCGGGTTACATCCCTGTTTGGACCTAGTAGGGAAGGAGTGGGTCTGGGGGAGGGAGAGGCTGTTCAGTGGATGTTGTCGAGCCAGGGGGAAAGGTGGGTGGGTACCACAGGTTACAACAGGGGGTTAGTTGCACCTACAACAGCGGGTATTAAAGATATGGTTCTGAAGGGCTATTTTGAAGGAGCCAATTTTTGGCAAGTTGGAGATGCAGCTAGGGAGGGAGTTGAACCAGGTGGGGGCTCGGTAGAGGAAGGATCTCTGGGCAAGAGAGTTCTTGGTTCTGAGCACCTTGAAAGTGGCCTTAACAGAGCTATGGGAGGTGATGGATGATGATGACTGCTGTAGGGAGATGGAGAATCCTAGCAGTGATTTCTTAGCGAGAAGGCAGGTCTGGTAGAGAAGGCACTCCTCAAAGTTGAGCAGATTGGTGGTAGTATAGAGAAGGCAGGTGTGAGTGCAGCTAGGGGCTCTGGTCAGGAGCCTACAGGCCTTATTGATTGAGAGTTGGATTTTGGAGAGGGCAGTGTTGTCAGCTGTGGTGTAGATGGGCAAGCCATAGTCCACAAGGGACAAGGCAGAGGAGGAGGTGATGGCTAGCCTAAGGGCAACCTGAGGCAGGCAGTCCTTGTGCCAATATAGCAGGCCAATCTGACAGTTAATGGTGGCTGACAGGGCATTAATGTGGGTGTGGAAGGAGAGGGCAGTATCGAAGGTGATGCCTAGGTACTTGTATGTGGCCATTTGTTCTAGTGGGTGCAGAGTGCTGGGGATAATCAAGAGGGGGGTATTTTTAGCTTTATTTTGGTGGTGGGAGAAGAGCATTGATTTGGTTTTCTTTAGGTTAATGACCAGTCTGCAGGTGCCGAACCACCTTTCAGCTTGGTTGTAAGCTTGCTGGAGGGATAATTGGAGGGAGGTGGGATTGGGATGTGAGGCAATGAGGACTGCATCATCGGTGTAGAGGAGCATTTTACCAGTACATGAGCTTGGGAGGGTGTTGAGGTAGAGACTAAAAAGTATTGGACCCAGGATGGAGCCCTGAGGGACCCCAGAGTGAACAGGAAGAGTGCTGGAGAGGGAGCCAGTGATCTTGACACACTGGGATCTAGCAGAGAGATAGCTAGAGAACCAGGAAATGGGACCACCAGAGAAGCCAAGTTGGTGGAGGGAGTCGAGTAGAAGGGGATGACAGACAGTGTCAAAGGCCTTGGAGAGGTCAATGAACACTGCTCCTGCAAGGCTGCCAGAGTCGAGAGCAGCATGCAGGTGTTGGGAAGAATTCCAGGAGAGCCGTGGTTGTACTGTGTCCTGGGCAGAAACCTTGCTGCTCTGGGCACATAATGTCATACTTGGTTAGGTATTCAGAGAGCTGGATCAACACCACTTTTACAAGGGCTTTAGAGAGTGGGGGGATGGAGATCGGCCGGTAATTGTTGGGGGTGGACCGGTCCCCACTCTTATGTATGGGTGTGATTTCAGCAGTTTTCCAAGCACTTGGGAACTGACCCAGGCATAGAGACCAGTTTAGAAGGTCAATCATGGGGACTAGGACTTTGTCCATGACCATACCGAGGATCCTGGAGTCGAGGGGGTCACTGCTGGGGTTATTGCTGCTTAAGGTTTTTAGCAGGTGTGGCCTGGCTTCTTTGGGGGATAGGATGCACAGGTAGAATGGTGGGCGATGCAGGACTGGAGGGAGAGAGGTGGGGATTGGGTCAAAGAAGCTGCTGGGGAGGACTTAGCTTAGGTCAGAGAAGGCAGTGTTAAGGCAATCGGCTATAAAGAGTGGATCTGTGGTGGGGGTGCCATTGATGGAGAGCTGAGATGGTGGGGGGGGCAGGACTTCCCATTTAGCGCTTTCATATTATCCCAGAAGGTCCGGGCTGAACCCCAAGTGGTAGCAAGGGTGGTCTGTTAGTGCTTTGCCTTGGCCAGCCTAATGGCCCAAGTGCACTTATTGCATTCTGCGTTGTAGCCCTGTCTATCAGACGCCTTTCCAGATTCTACAGCAATGTGCCAGAGATTATCTCTGTTTTTGAGTCTCTGGAAGAGGGTTGGGGTGATCCATGAGGCATTGCCTTTTTTGGAGCGGATCCTGGTGAGGGGGACGAAAAGGTCACAAGCCTTACAGAAGGCATTTGTGAAGTGGTCAAGAGCTGAGTCAATGTCAGGGGCGCACTGGATAGGGGATCAGTCTAGCTGGGCTAGGTATTGTTTTAATTTTCTGAGGCCACTGGGGCATAAACGGTGGCGTAGAGTGGCCTGGGACACGGGCTTCAGAGCGGAGGATGACCAGAGACAGAGGACTGGGGAGTGATCACTAAGAGAGTCGGGGAGGACAGTGACATCCCGGATTTTGTAGGGGCGGTTAGATATAACAACATCTAGGATAGTGCTGGTGCCAGTAGAGTGGTTGAATCTGGTGGGCTGGGTGACTAACTGGGACATATCCAGGGCAGCAAAGGAGTCCCTTATATGGGAGGCAGTGGAGGCAAGCCAGTTAACATTGAGATCACCTAGGATGACTTGCTCCACTTTGTGAGGGAGAGATGTGAGGTAGTCAATGAGAGACTGGACTGCTTGGTTTTGATTCCTCGGGGGTGCGTAGGAGACCGTGAGGAAGAGAGGGCCTCGGGCGGGGTCAGGTGTGATTTTTAAGGTGAGGGCTTGGGCTCCATAATCAAGTTTAGAAGCTGGGAGTGCCTGACCTATAAGGGAGTCATGTACGAGTAGTGTGCAACCACCACCACATTTGCCTACTCGGTCTTCCCTGTAGATGGTATATCCAGGGAGGGTGATAGCGGAGTCAGGGGTGGATTTGGAGAGCCAAGTCTCTACCAGTGCAATTATGTCAGGTTGATGTTGAACGACCCAGCACTGGAGGGCAGCAGATTTCTTTAGGAGACTGCAAATGTTTAAGGATGCAAAGCGGAGGTCAGTTGCAGTACAGGGTTTAGAAAGGGCTGGAAGCCATAGGTCCTGGGTTTGGGTGTACATTGCCAGATAATAATAATAGCAGTGTAATTATTCTGGTTAGAGGCCTGTGACAATGGAGACCCTTGGGTCGACACCCAGCTGAGGACTTTACAATCAGGGTGCATGGGAAAGATAAAGTGCGAAGGGTGGGAATGGCAGGGGAGAGCTGGGTCCAGGTCGGGACTTGGAGGGCAGAGGGAGTGGGGGTGTTGGCAGGGTGTGGGTGTTCGGGGGTCACGGGTGTATCGAGGTTGGGGGAGGGCAGAGTCACTGTGGGGTAGTCTGGGGATGAGGTGCCTAGTGTGGAGGAAAGGTGCTCCTGTCGGTGTGAGGTCTGTACCAAGAGGGTGAAGCAGAGCAGACTTAGTAATGGAGTGTTGGTACCCATAGCAGCTGAGCAGTAAAGGAAGAGTGTCCAGGAGTAGTAGAGAGTAAGGAGATGTAGAGCAGTTTTAGCACGGTTGGGGGAAAACCCCTCTAGTGGGTGAAGAGTATAAGCTGCAATTGGGAAAAATCAGTATCAATCAGTAGAAGAGGGAGGGGGCAAAGAATGATGAATAGTGATAGACTGACCACACAATAAGTGAGATGAGACAGGAACTGTACTGTGTTGGATTTGTTAAGTGTACTTATAACTGGGCCCTCTAGTGGCTAAAAGATATAATCTGCTAATGGAAAAGTCAGCAGAGGTCAGTCCTAGCATTAATTTCTTGGCAGCAGTTCCTAGAAGACTTCTGTATTGCTGCACATAATGTGATAAACACTGACAAACAGGGGCAAGTGAGATTCCTCCTGGGGTAGATTCCAAAATTCAGAGTTCCAACCCGTACCTTGCTTGGAGGGTGAGCGTAGGGCAACTTCTGCTTACCAAACTGCAGAATGCAGTTTGTTTGAGAGGAAACAGCCCTGAAAGGGCACAGTAGTCCCCTGGTGAGATAAGGTGAGAGGACGAAATTAAATATCAGGCTTGGAGGGGAGGGCAGTCAGAAAACAAAAGAAAAATTAACAGTTTGGGAGGGGTTGAGAATTAAACAGAGATAGTTTAAGTAAGGAAGTCCTGAAGCAAGTTGGGGGTTGGGGAGGACACTGCAGTATGCTCAACAGGAGAGAGCAGTAGCCTCAATACAATTCTGGAAGGGGCTCTGATTAACACTGGGGCACAGAGCTGAAAAAAAAAAACAGGCAGGGAGGTTCTGAAGTAAGTTTTTGGGGGGGGCACTGCAGCAGCCTCATTGGGACACAGAGGTAAAGGGTGCAGCCCACAGACTTACAGCTCTAAGAGAAGGGGCACGGAGCAGATAGCAAAATCACACTACCTTAATAACCTTTCTCAAACTTAAACCAACCCTTAAGAAATCTCTACATCAGACTAAACATTACTTAAAGTGAGAAATCAAGAACATGTCAAGCAGAGTTCAGTCCTAGCAATAATTTCTTGGCAGCAGTTCCTAGAAGACTTCTGGATTGCTGCACATAGTATGAGAAACATAGAAACATAGACTTTGACGGAAGATAAGGACCGCTTGGCACATCTAGTCTGCCCATTTCCCTACCTACAGGATAGGCCACAGATTCTAGTTAACCAACAGCCAATTTCTTCCTACCCCCAACAAGAATTGTCTTATGTCTGTCCCATGCATTCTTGAATTCTCCCACAGTTTTAGACCCCACAACCTCCTCAGGAAGGCTGTTCCATGCATCCACTAACCTCTCTGTGAAATAATACTTCCTCACATTGCCCCTGAACCGTCCCCCCTCTATCTTTAAATTGTGTCCCCTTGTTCTTGCACGTCTCTTTTTCTGAAAGATGCTACCCTCTTGGACTTTGTTGATTCCACTGAGGTACTTAAAAGTTTCTATCATGTCCCCCCTCTCTCTTCTTTCCTCAAGGGTATACATATTAAGCTCCTTTAGTCTCTCCTCATACGGCTTCTCTTGCAGACCCTGCACCCTTTTAGTTGCCCTCCTCTGGACTGCCTCTATCCTGTCTATGTTCTTGCAGAAATGGAATCTCCAGAACTGGATGCAGTACTCCAGAAACACTGACAAACAGGGGCAAGTGAGATTCCTCCAGGGGTAGATGCCAAAATTCAGAGTTCCAACCTGTATCTTGCTTGGAGGGTGAGCGTCGGGCAACTTCTCTTGGTCTACTTACCAAAGTGCAGAATGCAGTTTGTTTGAGAGGAAACAGCCCCGAAAGAGCACAGTAGTCTCTAGTATAATTGCCACACTTAGCTATCCTGTATATATATATATATATATATATATATATATATATATCTATCTCTCTCTCTCTCTCTCTCTCTCTCTATATATATATATATACACACACACACACACACACACACATATATATATATATACAGTATATATACATATATATATATATATATATATATATATATATATTTATATAGTTACCAGGAGAGACACACTAAGCTGAAAACTTGTTTTACAGGTGTGACCTGGGAGCACAAGGAAGTAAATGACTTGCTCAGGGTCACACAGTATGCAAGTGGGAGCTGTAGGATTCAAAACCAGGTCTCCAGGTTTGTAGCTCAGAGCCTTAAACCACTGTGCTATACTGCCTTCCTGAATATTATTTTAGTTATTTGTATATCTTGTATAATGTATGCTGTAAGATCTGATACCTGCCTATCACCATTCGTATATGCTGCACTTTACTATCTTGTTCATTCATTTATTGTTTATTCATTTACATATTTTGTATATCTTGTATATTTGCCTCCCTTCCTCCCTCCCTTTCCCCCTCTTGGCACACCTGGAAAAATGAGCATTGGTTCAGTGTGCCTTTCCAAGTTACAATTTTAGATAAATTAATAAATAAACACATTTCAGTACCAAAGGCTGCTAGTTTTTTCTGAAAGGGGAACAGTCAACAGTGAGAGATTTGATAGCCTGCAGTGCATCTTAGAGTTTATATAACCTCTGATCATTAGTTTGATGGGCCCGCTGTCCTCCCTGAACTAAATACATTCACAGAGGACTGTACTTAGTCCCTGGAGAAAAGCAGACCTGGAAAACATCTGATCAGAGATTATAAAAGCTGTAACATGCACCTCAACCTATTGAATCTCACACTGCTGCCTACTGCTCTGATGTCAGCTGCAGGGGATTCTGGGACTTGTAGTCACAGAAGATGTCAGCCTAGAAGTAAGCAAAATTAGTTTAATACAATGTACTACACAGCAGTAAACAGTAAATAAACCAAAATGTTAGCACAAAGTGCACATTGGCATCAGCACCACACTTGAGTGTGGGGCCCTTTGTGCTGATTGTTCCCTTTTAATTTCCTCCTTTCTAGGTTTTAGGCAGACAGGATGGGCTGCAAAGCCATTATATATCTGACAATGTCTATGGTTCCTTTTCTTTTTCCTGGCATACTTGCAATTCCTGATGAATCTGTAGTATTCCCACATGTCTCCTCCTTTGCATGGTCTGCTCATCTTTTGCATATCTGTGTGGCTCCTTCATATGCAGATTGCTCAGCAACAATCAACCTCTGGCTCCTGGTTGATCTGAGGTTTCAGCAGGCCTAAAATACTGATCAAGGAACTGCTGTTTTTTAAATTGCATTTTTATTCAATTATAATGATATCACTACAAAGAGAAGTAACAACCACCACTTAGAAACATACCCAACCAAATAAAAATGGGGATAAAATGCTCAGAACATAACACAAAATAAATGATCATTATTTATAAGCCAGAGTATAGCCATTAATATATCTGGAAACACCATCACTCAGCTAACTATAGCAAGCCAGAATTTTTACTACAGATACCCCTTCCCTTGCTGCTAGGAAGTGAAAAAAGGGAAGCCAGCAGATCCTAAACCTATCTGAAGCCTTAAAGAAGCTATAATTTCTTCCATTACCAGAATTCTTTACAATTTCTTATCCAGTGATCCTCAGAAGGGGATATTGGTAGTCAACCAAAGTTGAATTAGAGATTTAAGGGCCACAGTTACTAAAATGAAAAACAAATATTTGGCTGACCCACTACAGATCCCGGGGAGTAATGCAAAACTCCAGGTATGAAACAAAGGGGAAATCTTAATGTCAAAAATCTTACTTATTGCCTCACCTATCAAACTCCAATATGGCTGCAGGTAAGGACAGGTCCAGGATATGTGAGTATGGATTACTAAGCCTCCACAGCCCCTCCAACACTGATCAGAACCATGGCTCCCATAGTGCTTGACCATAACTGGTACCCGGAAATACCATATAATTCCCAGCCATTGAAATTCTCACCATGAAGGACAGGCTGTAGTTGCATGGACCCCCTCCAAACCCAAACCCACACATTGTCTTAAAATTGTACCCCTCCTTCCTTTTCCCACTTAGCTTTAATCAAAACTAAAGGATCTGCTTCAAAGTATCTATCTCAATGACAAGGAGGAATATTCGAACAGGAGTAAATAGGGGTCTCACCAAGTAACCCAAGATTCAATTTAAAAATCTTACATACATTATGCCAAATTTTCACCAGTAATGTCAACCAAGGGCTAGAAGTCCTTAGAGATCTTAAAGTAGTAATATCTACAAATGGGGTATTTACCAAAGTAATAACTGACAACGATGAAGATTCAAACTGTACCAAGTCAGGAGGATCACTAGAAAGAAAAGTAACAAAATGGTGCAATTGTGCAGCCAGTAATATGCTTTAAAATTTGGAACTGTGACCCCCCCCACCTTTGGGAGCAAAGAGTACAAACCATCTGATTTGTGACTGCTCCCCCCTTCCATATACATTTAGACAAAGTACATTTCAAAGTTAACCAGAAGGACCCTGGGGAGATATAGGTAAGGCTGAAAATAGAAAAAGAAGGTGTGGTAATACATTCATACAAATCACTTCCACCCTGCCACCCACAGATAAAGGCAGCTCCCTCTGATGTAAACAATCTTCTTGAACACTCATTAATAATTTGAGATAATTAGCACTATACAGTTTAAAAATATCATAGGGAATCCATACTCCCAAATATCTAAAACCCCCCTTCACCTTCTTAAACCTACAACTATTCAAAAGTGAGGTCTCTAACTATTGGCCCAAGTATAAAACTTCAGTTTTGGTGTCATTGATTTTAAAACCAGAGATCTGACCATACCAAGTCAACAGGTCTTTAACAATTGGAAGGGAATTAGAGGGGTCAGAAAGATATAGAAGTGTGTCATCAGCATACTGCGAGATATGCAGCTCCTTCCCTGCTACAGTTTGCAGTGTCAGTGGCTCAGTGGCTCAGTAGGTAGCACACTCACCTCTGAGGCTGGGAGATCAGAGGGCTGTGGGTTCAGTTCCCACATCTGGCACTTGGGTTAATATCCCAGTACTGACACTGTAGTGCAGCATGAGAGGGGTGCTGCACTTCTGAGGTGCCGTCTTTCGGATGAGACGTTAAACCGAGGTCCCATCTGCCTGGATTGGTGGTAGTTCAGGTGGATATTAAAGATCCCATGGCACTTATCAAAAACAGTAGGGGTAACTTTTATTAGAATAATCACATGGATACATTTTCACAAGAAAAATCAAACATAAAGAACGAAACTTAAAAAAGGAAATTACAGCAAAAAGACTTTTCCCATAATTACATCTTGAACATAACAATTCATAAACTCTTTGGGAACTAACAAACCAATAGTGTAACCATAAACATTTAGAAGCAAGAAAAAATAAAATAAAATAAGAAAATGAAAATTACTCTTTATTCCTAGTGAAAAAAAAAAAACTAGTATAAGAAGTATTTATTTCCCTAACTTATCATTTATATTTAATAAAATGTAAAACTCCCTTCCACCAGAACCTTACTTTATCCGCATTATACAATTGCACTTCTGATAAATAAATTTTATTCAAAACATTGATCGCATAACCTCTAAATCCCTCTAAGGAGGGACTCCTTTGATATAATACCCATTGGCACCTTGTTTGCCACAGACAGTATCTTAAACTAGCAAAAAATAAACGCAAAGTACCCTTCTCATACTGTTTAAAAAAAGGGGGAACCTCCCAATCACCAAAATATCATAATTTAACCTGGCTAACCATGGTAGATCCCATACATGTGCTAAATAAACCCATAATTTCGTGGGGAAAGAGCACTGTAGAAAGAAATGTTCCATCGTCTCCTCTTGATTTATACATTCTGGATAAGGACAAGATCTCTCTTCTGTTGCCTTATATTTTGCTGATCCCCTCACATTCAGTCTGCCGTACATCATGAGCCATAAACTCTCCCACATATATATTGGCAGCCTGGGGTTGTTAAGTTGTTCCAAAACATCCTCCTTCCTTTCTCTGGGACAGTTTTTAAAATTTGGCTCCAGACAATAATATGTAGACATTATTTCCTTATATAATGTCCTTGAAGAGCACCTTGTTATTTGATTTTGAGTAATTTTCCATTTATATAATTTCTGCGCGGCTGGCTTAAAATAATCCAGAACCAATAACCGTGGGGACCATTTGGGTGCACAATGCAGCCAGTTGATGAAATAGTGTTCCATTAGATGTTTGAAAAACAAGCTCTCCTGATATTTTGAAAGCCCTAATCCCTCTTTTAATGAAAAGGAAAAAAATAATGCAAAACAAAATACAACCGGGTCTACCATTCCCAGCCCTCCCTGTTTTTTATCTAAATATGTACAACCTCTCTTGACCGGGTTCAATCTGTTCCCCCATAACAGCTGGAAACAAATACTATAAAGTTTTGTCTCAAACTGTACTGGTAAGGGATAAATTGCAGCCAAATACTGGAGCCTTGGTAATATAAATTGCTTTAAGACTTGGATTCGTTTAATTTTGGTAAACTTAAACCTTTTCCAGATATTAACTTTAGATTCTATTTTGTCTAGCACAACTGTCCAATTGTCCACCGGACAGTTCTGGGGCTTAAACATTACCCCTAAAATTGATAAGGGCTGTGAAGACATTTCTATTGAATTAAAGAAAAATGATTCTTGTTGAAATCTACCCACTAATAGACCTTTGGATTTATCGAAATTTAACTTAGCATTAGATAATCTTGCATATGTATTAAACACAAAAAAAAAACCTTAATTTGAGCATAATTAGAAAAAAAAAGGCAAATATCATCAGCATAAGCCTGAATGGTAATGAATAGATTTGTGCTGGGAATTTTTATCCACTGCCACAACGGAGGATAACTTACTGCTCTAATCAGTGGTTCTAATGAAACATTATAAAGAAGGGGACTTAAAGGACACCCTTGTCGTACCCCACACTTAATTGTAAAACCATTACCCAATTCTCCTTTAATAAACGGAAACACCTGTGCTGAATTATATAAACCTTTAATTAGCTTCAGAATTACCTTAGGGACCCAAAACATTCTAAAGTGGTAAATAAGAAAAAATGATTAACTCTGTCAAATGCTTTTTCTAGATCCAAAGATACTATAACACCTTTCCCCCCTATGTCATTCACTTGTTCAATAATATCCCTTATAAGACATAATACTGATTGAATTCTTCTACTGGGGATTCCGCAATGCTGAACTGGCGTAAACATCACATCGGCTACCATTTTTAATCTATTGTTAATCAGAGTTATAAGGATTTTGTAGTCCGAATTCAACAAAGTTATTGGCCTCCAATTCTTAAACTGTCCCTTATCTCCTGCTTTATATATATAAGTCTGAAGACCCTCTGAAAAGGATCTTGGCCCAACCTCTTCCTTTAAGAAGAAATTAAAAACCAGCGCTAAACAATCAACAATTTCTGATTGAAACTTTTTGTAAAAAGCATTTGACAGACCATCTAATCCTGGGGCCACGTTGAGTTTCAGAGAATTAATAACCTCTATAATCTCAGAATTAGTAAAAGGCTGTTTCATGTTGTTCAAAGTCTCCGTATCCACCCCTTTCACTGAAACTGAGCCTAAAAACTGTCTAACCTGGTTTAAAGTAGGATTAAAATGAGACTCTATATTCCGAAAATGTTTTGCGATTATGTCTCCTATAGCTTTTACTGTAAATACTTTCCCCTCCCCTTGATTTAAAAAATCTAGTGAAACACGATCTTTTAGTGTTTTGCACAACTCAAAAGGGTCTCTGAACACAGATTTTTTTAAATGATTAGCAAACAGAGCTTGAAGTGTTTTTGTCCTATCATATTGTAATATTCTCATTTGTTCTTTGATTTCAGCAATTTGTGTCGAAAAATCCTCTCTAGAGGAATTTGCCCATGTTAGAACCTGTTGTAAATGGTTTCTCAATTTTAAATATTCAAAAAATTCAGACTTCTGCCGTCTCTTCCCATACTTTTTGAACCATAAAATACAGTCTTCCTTTGTTTCCTGCCACCACACCCCTAAGTCCTGATACAAGAAGCTTACTGATAACCTATATTGTAATATAAGATTAATAGAGTTTATAACTACTTTTTCTTGAAGAATTGAGGTATTTAATTTCCATCTATTGCATTGCCTGCTATGTCTATGAATCTCTCCCACTTTAACCAGCACCAGAGCATGATCAGAAAATTCCACTGGAATAATCTGGGGGCTATATATTGGAATTTTTTAAATAAAAAGATAATCTATTGTGAAGCTTTTCCCCCTTTTAAAAAAGGTGCCCCGGGACCATTTGCTCTGCTATCATTGCAATTAACTAAATCTGCCTTTTTAATAATGTCTCTTAAACAAAAAGTGTCACAATACATTTTTAACCCTTTTCCTTCATCTCTCTCCTCCAAGGCCCAACTAATTTACAGTTAAAATCCCCACCCAAAAGATAGGGATAGATGTAACTAGGAATGGTTGAATGTCTTTAAAACACTTTACCCTCCTGCCTTAGTTTGTGGATTATAAATATTAATTAGTCTTATAGTGTTTGTACCACTTCCCTCTATAATTAAGATTCGACCTGGGCAAACCTCTATTAATTTATGTAAGCTGAAATCAAAGGAATTAAAAAGAATCCCTAACCCATCTGCCCTATCTTCCCCAAAGGACCAGAAAGCTGGACCCCATGGCCAATCCTTAGTAAAAATAGCTATTTGGTTTTTAGCAAACATCCATGTTTCCTGTACGAAACAGATTGAGATTTGTAAATCATGGATTAACTGAAAAACCGCCTGTCTCTTCTGTGCTTTAAGAAGGCTATGTGTGTTCAAAGTAGCCCATACCAAATCCATTTTAAAGACTTGCAGAATTTAATCTCTACCTTCTTTTTATTTTTCCTCTTTTTTTTTTCTTTCCCTTATACTCCTCCCTCTGAGGTGCTCTTACATCTTGTAACGACACTTGGGAATCTGTATCCCCCATGTCCATCTCTGAATCCCCCCAAAATAATTCTGCATATGAATTTTTGGTCTCCAAAGCTTCTGTTTCTATGGGTAAAGTATTTTTAGATGCTCTACTTGATTTTCTAAGAACCAAAGGAACTGAAGGGGGTTGTAAAATTGGGTTTATAGGCTCAACGCTCTCCTCATTTGGAGCTACATAGCACACAGGTTGTAAAAGGTTAGGTACTACCTTCTCCACCTCTTTTTTAACAGAAATCATTTCCATTTTGTTTACCCCTACTTTCCCCTGAGGTTCTACAGTGCTCTGTGGTTCAGAAGGGGATTTTGCGACCTTTTCTACCTCCTGCTGGGAATCTTTAGCCTCTTGCGCCTTCTGAATAATTAGGTCTGAATTGCCACAGTTAGTCTTATTCTGGGCTGCCCATGGGCAATCCCTAAATGCATGGTTCTGTTCCTCACAAAGATCACATTTTATAGAATTAGTACAAAACATGGTAATATGTCCCACTTCTCCACAATTGTCACATTTTGGTTGGTCACAAGCACTGGATAAGTGTGTTCAGGCCCCACATTTGTAACAAGCTCTGGGCTGCCCGCTATAGAAACAGACCCCCTATCCCTTCCCAACAAAAGGAGTTTGGAATGTGCTCCACTCCTAACGCTGTTTGTCTCAATTTAACTTTAAATTTCCACCCTCCAGTCCAAAAGAGTTCTGAGTCTAAGATCGGTTCTGGCTCACTCAGAACCTCACACTTCTGTGATAACCAGAATTTGATGTCATCTACATGAACCCCCTCATTTCTGAACATCACTGTTACAAACTTTATTAATGGTTTTGATAAAGGGATGACAAAAAAGGGGCCCACAAAGGGGAAAACTTTACCTGATTATATCTCTCCCAGAAGAGGTCTAATAAAGCTGGGGATCGAAAACTGATGTCATAATTATCTTCTCCTGATATGTTTATAAAAGCGAACACATCTCTAGGAGAGAACTTTAAAGAATACTTTATTAATGTTTTACCCACAAAAATTCTGTTAGGTCTTTCTTTTAATCCCCCTTTATATCTAATTTGTACTGCATTTCTATGTGGTGCAGCTTCCCTCTTGCTCTGTGAAAATAAACTGGATAATAATGGTTTCTCCGGCCTAGGCCTTGGATCCTCAGAGCTCTTCCCCATATCTAAGTTAGGTATAACAGTATTACCACATTGTTTAGATGTATTGTCTACCTTTCCCTCTGTAGTAGACACACTTTTCCCTTTATTTTCTAAACCCATTTTTAATGACCCCCCCCTCCCGGCTGCCATTCTGGCCTAGCTTTATTAAACTCCCAGATCCATCCCATGCAGAGTCTGGAGTCCAAATCCCCTGTCCTAATTTCTTCCACCCTGCTGCTGTTAAAGCTGCTTGTGGTGTCCAATTTTTGTCATGTTCCTCAGACTGCAAAGGTCCCCTGGGGTGTTCACTCACAGTTCCAATATTTAAAACATCCTCAGGCATATTCACTTCTTTTTGTTTTAGCAGTTTTTTTGAGATGTGATTATTTTTAAAAGAGAATGCTGTCACCCCCTCTTGTACTCCGATTTTTGTTTGATAAGTTACAGTTGAGTTCCCCCTTTCACCTGTATTTCCGGGTTTAAACACAAACCCAGTCTCTTTATTTATTTGTATTGTGGGAAAGTTCTCTTTGGGTAATATCGTACTCACAGACCCTCTTGAAACAGGTTTCTCTTTGTCCCATACATTTTCCAGCTTTCCAGCGCCCAACGACCTCTGACTCCTCTCGTACTCCTTCTTCCACGTCCTTTAACTTAGCCCTGACAGATTCCACTGAATTGCCTCCTCGTTGCACCTCCAGAACCTTTTTTGCCAGCGCAGATAAACTCTCAATCCTCCTCTCGTTCTGCTGTACTTCCGCCTTTCCGACACTCGCGTTGACTTCGCCGGCCAGATTTAAAGGCGCAGAGACCTTCAAGTTCTTCTCACTCGCCCAGGGATCCTCCGCAAATTCTGACATCAAGGAACTCCCTGCTTCTCTTATGTACCGGTCCTCCGTTTCAGATAGTGCCTCCAAAAATACTTCTTTGTCCTCCGACTCCTCTCCGTTGCTACCAGCCATCTCCAAACCTTGGAAATTTTCTGACTTTGCATCTGACAACGCCACAATCTCCTCCTCCTCCTCCTCCAACAACAACCTAGCCATAGTGGCCATCTTGCAACCAATTTCCGGACTCCCCCCACTGGCTACTGAGCGCCAGCAGCAGTAGGGGAATTTCCCCAGTGTCCTGGCCAAATTTCCCTAATTCACTAAAATACCACCAACAGCCTAATCTGGTTCAAGGTTGGTTGGAATTCATCTGTAGCCCCCTCCCCCGGGTCGTGCCTGAAAATAGGCAGGATTTGTCTAGTGCACTTACCCAGTCAACAAAAGCTAAATAAATAAAAATAAACAATTATACCCCGAAAGGCTTCTGACTGATGTATCAGTACTGCTAGAAGCTCAACACTTAATGCAAATAATAGGGGACAGAGAGGGAACCCCTGCCTCATGCCCCTCTCTATCTAAAACTTAGAAGAAATAAGCCCGCTGACCCAAACATGGGCTTATCATAAATATTCCCCAGCCAATTACAAAATGTCATGCCGAACTGAAATTTAGAAAGTGTGCTCATGAAAAATTGCCAGTCCAGGTGGTCAAACACCTTCTCAGTGTCAATTGCTGTTACTACCCATACCTGTTCTTTGGCCAAGTCTGTGAGGCCAAAAGGACATTTTACAATTTCTATATATAATACTGCATATACCTGCCCAGCATGAGCAACGTCTGGTCTGTATGGAACAGAGGGGGAATCACTTTTTGCAACCTCAGACATATTGCTTAAGTAAAAATTTTGAAATCACAATTAAGCAGTGAAATAGGGTGGAAATTTACACATCTCGTACTTACAGTACCATATCAGGTTTTGGTAAGACCATTAAAACAACCTCATTCCAAGATTCCAGTAGGGTTCTGGCTCATGAGCAGAATTACAGAGCTTAGCCAACATAGGAACCAATTCAGGGGCAAAAATGTTATAACATTCAGGAATAAACTTATCTGGACCAAGAGATTTTCCCACCTTTAATGTCTTTATGACCCCAGATATTTCCACCTCAGTGAAAAGAGAATCTAAACTATCCCGTTGTACTTGGGAAAGAGTGGGCAACTGGATTTCCTTCAAAAAGTTGTGAATGCTCACCTTATGATCATTACCCTGTCCCTAGTGTATAAATGAGAATAGTACTCAAAAAAAATTCTAATTAATCTGAGAGGTGTTCAAGTGACTCTGTCAGGAGTGATCAGCAGGACATACCTCTCTGGTTCCTGCTTTTTAAGCCTCATAGCAAGAAGTTTACCTGCCTTATCTCCCCATTCATTCAATTCAATTCAATTCAATTCATCTTTATTTTTAAAAGGCGCATTTCTTAAAATCAAAGCGCCTGTACAAATTCACAAAACAATAAATACAATAAAATTAAAACTAATATAAATCCTTAAAAGCTATGCTAAAAAGGTGGGTTTTCAAAGCTCCCTTAAAACTAAGGATGGTCGGGCAATCTTGCACCTGACGAGGTAGAGAATTCCACAGGGTTGGTGCCATAAAACTAAACGATCTAGCACCTGATGTTTTCAAACAAACCCTGGGAATCTCTAGCAATCCCTCGTCAGTGGATCGGAGGGAGTGGGAGGGATTGTAGGGGCAAAGGAGCTCTTTCAGGTAGGTAGGTCCCAGATCATGTAGGGCTTTATAGTTCAGTAAACCGACCTTGAAGGCTGATTCGCCAAAACACTGGCAGCCAGTGCAGTCCGTGAAAGCACAGGTGTAATATATGGCTGGATCTGAAGATCCAGTCAACAACCTGGCTGCCGATTCTGCACTAGCTGCAGTTGCTAAGTTCAACCCCGATAGCCCTAGGTATAAGGAATTACAGTAGTCAAGATGGGAGAAACGAAGGTGTGGATCAATGTTGAAGGTCCTTCTGAGGAACCAGGTGCTTCACCCTGGCAATATTCCTCAGATGAAAAAAGGAAGTTTGATGACCGCTGACACCTGGGATTTAAATGTAAGGCGATGCCGTCCAATTGTCATCAGATTCCGCACCTGGTCTGAGGTCGCCAGTTGAACACCTCCAAGCCATAAGCCTGAGGGTGATCCCTCTGGCAGACCCGCCTCACAGCGACCTTTGTCCACAACCAACACCTCATTTTTCTCTGGGTTTAGCCTCAGCCAACTCCCATTCATCCAGTCTTGGACTTCTTCAAGGCAGTTATTAAATACCGACAAGGCAGCGTCCTGGCCGGGCACAAAAGACATATACTGCTGGGTATCATCTGCGTAGCAGTGAAAACCCAAACCGTATCGTCTAATAATCACCCCTAATGGTAGCATATACACCAAAAACAACATAGGTGCTAAAATAGAACCCTGCGGTACCCCGCAGGGTAGGGAGAATGATGCTGAGGAAAAAATTCCCGACACCACTCTCTGAGTCCTACCCTCGAGGTAAGATTGAAACCATCTGAGGACCATACCAGACAGTCCACAGACTGACTGCAGATGCTCTAACAGCAAACCATGGTCAACGGTGTCAAACGCTGCAGAGAGATCAAGTAGTACCAAGATGGATCGGGTCCTACGATCTCTCGCTATTAGGAGGTCATTTAGCACCAGACGAGCGCCTGTCTCGGTACTATGCCTTTCCTAAATCCAGACTGAGAGAATTGTAGATATTGTTGTTGGTCAGATGATCCTCCAATCTAGGCTCTGACCACTTTCTCAATAACTTTACCCACAAAGGGTAGTTAGAGACTGGCCTGTAATTTGCTAGACAATCTGGATCTAAGGAGGATTTCTTATTAGAGGCTTAACTATAGCTGCCTTTAAGGGATCTGAAAACTCCTCTCCAAAGACTTCCAGACGATCAAAGCTAGGACTAGGCCGATCTTATCCACACAACCCACTAAAGGCGGTGGGACCAGGGTCCAAATCACAGCTAGTCAGTCGCAGTGCTCGAATGATCATCACAACATCATCGATTGTGGGAAGGCTGAAGTCAGACCATCTAAACTGGGTGTTCGACATCTCCTGCCAACCACCGTCGCTCCCATTGGGGAGGGAAGAGCGAATGTCCGATCTGATTTTGACAACCTTATCTGCAAAGAAGAGAGCAAGCTCCTCACACCATTCTTGAGATAAAGCTCTTCTGGGCTGAAGACAAACTGGATTGCACAGTCTTTCCACAGTCCAAAAGAGCTGAGCTGGTCTATTCTGTGCAGCCGCTATCTCTCTGGACAGGAACTCTGCCTTCTTATGAGAGATTGCGGATTGATAGGCCAAATAATGGTCCATCTAACTAAACCTGTCATCATCAAGACTGGACCTTCACCAACGCCTCTCCAGCCTTCATCCAACCCTCCTCAACTCCCTCGTGGTCTCATCAAACCAGGGAGACCTGGGGCGAGGAGTAAGAGGACGAACATGAACTGGTGCAATAGAATCCAGGGCCTCTGTCACTGCCTCATTATAAGCATGTACCAGGTCACCTGGATCTAAGCAATCTATCGGCAGGCTTGATAGTTCCAACACCACCATCAGGTCATCTGGGGATACACCCCTCAAAGGCCGGTATCGGACCATCTCCAAAGGGGCAGGCCTAACAGGGGTGGCCTCAAAACTGAACCTCATGGAGTGATGGTCAGACCATCCGACCCGTTCCACCACCAAGTCGGATATCCCCATCCCCAGAAGGAACACCAGGTCCAATGAGTGTCCGCCAACATGGGTCGAGGAGGAAACCACCTGTGTGAAGCCCAGTGATATCATCAACCGGAGGAAGTCTTGACCAAATTGAGAGAGTTCATCGTCGACCCAAGCATTGAAATCCCCCAGAACCAACCATCTGGGGGACCCTAATGTTAGGTCGACAATGAAGTCTGCGACTTCTTGCAGGAAAACATTCTCATCACCTGGTGGATGGTATACAAGAAGTATCCTGCACCCCACACCCTCACCACAATACACTCAAAGGATCTGGTGACTCCCGCTGGTACCTCCACCAGGCCCAGTTCTGGCTTAAAACATATGGCAACACCCCTGCCCCTACGATCCTGCTTCAGGCGGTGTATCACCGAGTACCCAGCTGGAATTGCTGTGGCTAAAACTGGCCCAGTATTTTCATCCAGCCAAGTCTCAGTGATGCACACCAGGTCAGATGACCCGACAAGATCGGCTACAACAGCCGTCTTGTTTTTAATAGACCTGGCATTGCATAACACCGCCCAAGTAGGATAAACCTCTGATAATGACCGCCCTACCGGCTGATCCAAATCAGAACCCTTGGGTATGGGCACAAGACAGAGAAGACCCCTCTCCTGTGCCCATTTCACCCCAGGGCATCTCCCTGACCCCACTATCCCAATCCGCTCCACTCCTTTCCATTCCCCCCCCAAGCCCAGCACCTACTCTCCATCTCCCTCTCACAATCCCCAGAGCCCTACATTTTCTGTAGACTCCCGGTGACAAAGGGGGACAGGAGAAAGGACGGAGGTCCCTGAGCGTAGAGGGGGAATAATACCCGACCGCCTTATTATCATTCCAGCACATAGTTCACACCACAATTAATAATAATAAACCCTACTCGACTTGTATAAAACAGAATTATAATACCTCCGATTTGTAAAACACAGTGAATTTTAATGGAAGAAAAGGATGGCCCAATGCCACAAGGGAAAGAAGGGAGAGGTGGGGGGTGCAGAGGTAACAGAATGGGTCATCCAGGAGGATAGGGTTCTAACAGTCCTTAAAGCCTTGCAGGTGGACAAGGCACTGGGACCAAATGATGTACATGCAAGAGTCCTGAAGGAATTGGAAGAGGGGTTGGCAGGCCCTTTGGCAGACCTGTTTAACATCTCTTTGGAGATGGAGGATGGGTCAGAAGCTGCCCCTCCAAGAGAGTGGGCCCAAGGATGAAGTGGGCAATTTCAGACTGGTAAGCTTAACATCTATAGTGGGGAAGTTGATGGACACCATTCTGAAGGAGAGGTTGATAACCTTTCTGGATAGTAATGGACTACAGGATGTGAGACAACATGGGTTTGTATCGGGAAGATCTTGCCAGACTAACTTAATCAACTTCTTTGATTGGGTCACCAGGGCGGTTGATGAGGGCCATGCTGTAGATGTCCTGTATCTAAACTTGAGCAAAGCTTTTGACTCTGTGCCACGCAGGATGTTATTGGGCAAGCTGTTGGACCTGGGAGTAGGGGATAAGCTAGTGGAGTCGGTTAAGAACTGGCTTCAGGGCAGACAGCAGATGGTAGTTGTAAGGAGGGAGTCATCCAAGCCAAGACCCATAATTAGTGGGGTACCACAGGGTTCAGTGCTCAACCCTGTTTTATTCAATGTCTTCATTGAGGACTTTGCAGAAGTGGTCAAGAGTAAGATCAGTATGTTTGCCAATGACACAAAGATTTTTGCAAATCTGGACAGTGAGGAAGGGAGGAAGACACTCAAGGAGGATCTAGCTAAACTTGAGCACTGGTCAGAGGAGTGACAGTTGTGGTTTAAGGCTAAGAAGTGCAAGGTCATGCACCCTGGAGCCAGAAGCCACAGGATCAGCTACTGGCTGAGGGGGAGTGCAGATATCAGTTTCAGAGGAAGAGAGGGACCTGGGTTTATTAGTCACAGGGGACATGAAGGTATTGGCACAGTGTAGGAGGGCAGCAGCAAAGGCAAATTGGATGCTGGAGTGCATTGTCAGGGGTATCACCTCCAGGAAGGCGGATGTCATCCTGCCTTGTATAGATCACTGGTGAGGCCACACTTGGAGTGCTGAGTGCAGTACTGGTGCCCTTACCTCAAGAAGGATTTGAGATTGCTGGAGGGGGTGCAGCACAGAGCAACAAAAATGATCATGGGGCTATGGGAGGAAGCCATATGGGGAAAGACTGAGGGAGCTCAACATGTACTCTGTGAAGGACAGAAGGGAGGGGGACATGATAGAGACCTTCAAATACTTAAAAGGCATAAACAGGGTCAGTACAGGAGGATTGTTCTGCTTAAAGGGGGGAAGGGTCATGAAGGGGCACAGTCTGAAGCTGGAAGGGGGAGGTTCAGGAGAGATAGATATGGAGGTACTACTTCATAGTGAAAATGGTGGTGGGGTGGAATGCACTGCCGAAGGAGTTAATCAAACTAAGGACAGTAGACAGTTTTAAGCAAGGATGGGATAGAGTTGGGCCAGGGTAAGGACAGACAAGAAGGTAATGAGGGATTGGCCCAGGAGAGGGGATGAAGGGAGGGGACTGGGTGGTGGGGGGCAGTTGCAGGAGTATTAAACAGCAAGCTGCCCACTCGGGTAGACTTGATAGACCTATGGGCCTTTTTCTGCCAGCGATTTTGCATGTTCAATTCCATCTGAAGTTATTGCAGAAAATATATACAAATCTATCCAGTCTTCCCCCGTCCATAGACAAACAACCCAAAATAAGAAAGGTGGTCTCTTCGACATTCCAGCCAGCCAGAATCCCCCCGCCCACTCCCATAAACTTGAGACAGACAATACTCCAATATGGACTTTTAAGGCCTCTGTGAGGCCAGTACCCAACTGGTACAACAATAGGCAATTGATGTTAAAATAGTCACATAAAGGGATTACTTAAAATCCCTGTAGAGGGACCAGCCCCCCCCCCCCATCAGAGGGAAACCTTGAGTCTGCAGCTATTACCTCCCAGATAATAGACACATAGCTATTACTTCCCAGATAATAGACAATTATAACACCGCCCTCTAAGTCTGGAACATCCAGTAAAAACCTCTTGCACCAACCAAAGAAAGAACAGACACAACATCTAAGAATCAGGACAAAGGAGGAGATTGTGAGCACAATTGCTAGTAATTAACTTTTTGGTCTCTGTACAAATTATCTCTTTTGACTGTTAGAAAGGTATACTGTAAATTGCATTCATCAATTGTGTGGTGGCAAAGACTGAGATGTCATGCTTCTCTTAGATATGAATTGCAATTAAAGCAGTTTATTTTTTAGTTTCACAGACAACATAAACACAATCTCCTAGGATACATGAGTAGACTCAGTCTGTTGTGTGTTTCTACAGCTTTACACTTGTAACCTTTTCATTATATAGCCTTAATCTGTCCCTTGTCTCTGGGTCTAAGGCAGTGTTCTATCAAGAACCATTTTAGTTTAACAATTTTTATTATTTGATAAGACACACACACATCACAGGGTGATATGTCAATGCCAGGCCAGACCACAACATTAGGAGAGGCCAGGATAATATATATAGACAAAACCTTACATCAAGAACCATTTTAATTAACATGTGTACAATTCTTTAGTACTATTGATTATTGCTAGCTTTAGACAATACCATATTGCATTTTATTCTTATGCATTTAATATGGAACCTTGATTCTCAAAAGACACACATTAGGTGAACACTTAAAACTCTTTAAATATACTCAGCCCACTCCTTCAAGTTCTTTTTCCTTCTCTCCCTTTTGTCCAGAGATTGGATTTTACTTAAAGGCTGGATGAGCAGTGTCTTTTCTTGGTTCCTTGGTTTAACTCTTTTTTTCTTCTTCTGAAGCCTGATACAAAATTAATTTGAACGAAGTTAATATAATGTTGGAGCTTTTAATGTGCTCTTCCCTCTTTGGTATTAACCAAAGTCTTTTGCAGAACTGGAGAAATGACAGTCTTAGAGTCAAGGAGTGATGTATAGCTGATGTCTCTTTTAGAAAAGAAAAGGGAGTATAGCAGAGATACAAAGCGAGATACAGCTTTTTGTCTCTCAACACCCTCCTTTTATGCAGGGATTTTCCATTGCAGATAATGTGGTGTCCTAGATTGGTTTAGCAACAAATACTTGCCAGTCTCTCATTGGCCTAGCTGGATCTCCAGGCAGATGTCCTTGTCTGATTGGAAGGTCTTGGTGTCTACGTACTGGGTTTTTCCGACCACAAGACCTCAGTCAGCATACTCATGTCATTATACTCTTGACCTAACCACAAGACAGCAGTTAATAGATTCATGACTGCAAGACCTTGCACTGTGCATGCTAAGGTGTTCAGAAGTTCATTAACTGTGGTTAGAAGGCTACAGCTTGTAGTAACAGATGGTCTTTGGTGATGGAGAGTTGTGGTTGTCTTTGAGGAACTTGGCCAAAGGGTGAACTGACTGGAGTATCTGGGGTGATTGCAATTTGTAGTTTCAGTCTTGTGAAGGATTGATGCAATATTAAGCTCTCAGCACATTTCACCAGTTTGTTTAAGGCAAAATATGTCCAGTTAACATCTATCAAGGTACTTCGAGCTGGAAGACCTTAAGAATGTCTTTTGAGATAAATCCTTTTAATATTTGTATTTTACAAACAGTCTCTCAACTGAGTTGTGTCCATGTACATGAATTAACATTTGTCAGAACTGTTTGACTGTAGAATGCTTTAAAATACGTTTTTGAGGACAGGCTTCTCAGAGCGTGTCTATCGCTGGTTAGGCTAAAGTATACCCACCTTAACATTTTGTCAGAGTCCTCTGACCTGCAGGCCAGCATTGAGCATACAAGCAGAAAGAGAAAGAAAATAAAATCAATGTGGAAAAAGCCCCCATCCCTACATCTGAAACTACCCACTAAGCCTTATGACTATTAACTATATTAGCCTAAAAACAATACTACCCCAATCTCAGAAATAATAACACCACCACACAGAGTAAAATTACAGCGACCTATAAAAAGCACAAATAAAATAATTTCCACACCTTATCAATGTCCTAAAGATAAAAATGAGTCCAAACACAAAATAGTACTGAGTCCCATTAATAGCTGTGAACCATAAACCAACAACTCAATTAGTGGCAGTGCCCATAGGAAAAGGAAACAGTAGTCAGCTGCTCACTCCTTCAAGCCAGTCTTCTGATCCATAGGTCCTTCCATACCAATGCAACTGGGAAACATCCCTCTTCAAAAGGCACTCTTCAGTAGCCTGCAAGAAAGAAAGAAAGAAAAAAGAAAAAAAAATAGGGAAGCAGTTAAATGCTCGAAACCATCTAGCTAATTCATCCAGCAAGGAGAGTTCAAAATAAGATAATAAGTGGCATTGTCAGTCCCTGCAAGAGGACACAGAAGGTTCCAGCAACAGCCCTGTATGAGACCCTTCAGGTGTGCTCCTCTCTACAGAAAAACTGTAATAAGGCTTTCACTTCAGCCAATGCCTGGTCAGACCTGCATTTCTTCCCCAAAGGGGATACCTTAGACCACAAGTCTCTCTGCAGTTCTCTTTTTTCCTGGACCTCTGTAACCTCCATATGATCATCTGAAGGAAGAAACTGACTGGATTTCAGTTCCTGGAGCACTGACTCCGGGTCTTCAAAGGTCTTAACTCCATCAGCAAAGTGCACTCGAAGTTTGGCCGGATAAGTTTTGGAAAACTGCACTTCATGCTGCTTCAAAATACTAAAGAGAGGCATATAAGCACATCTGCGTGCCATAAGCTCAGAAAAATAGTCATTATCAAATCTTAATCTGTGTCTCTTGTAGATAATTTGCTTTTTTTCCAGGCTCTGGTCAGCACCGCTTGCTTAATTGCAAAATTACAGAAATGGATCTCAATGGAGTGAGGGTTCTGTGCAGCAGAAACTGGATGAGGAGACACTGCTCTGTGGGCCCTCTCAATTGGCAATGGGCACAGGTCATCGATTTCCAACACAGAGGGCAAAAAGTCCTGTAAAAAGATAAGGAAGTACCCAGAGCCCTCCTGTCCCTCTGGAACACCATAAATTCATATATTATTATGTCTCAACCTATTCTCTAGGTTGTCACATTGATCTGATAAAGTTGACTCTCCTGTAACAACTTGATCTTGACTATCTCTAGTCAGTTGACCTGCAAGTCAGTGTTTGAGTGCCGCAGTTCAAGATCACGGAGCCATGTATCCAAAACTGAGATTGTGGTATTTAATTCCTCATACATGGACCAGTTTTCCACTCTGAATAGTCGCAATTCCTCTAGTAAAGCTGCATTTGAGGGCCTGCTAGTATCTCCCACATTTAATGTCACAACAACCTGAGTTGGAGGAGCAGACGAGAGAGGAATCAAAACCGATTCAGGTAATGAAACATTAGATGAATCGTTCCCCTAGCTCTTCCTTGACTTGTTCATAAATGCAAAAACCTCCCTCACTGTAAAACAGTTATAACAGGCACCAGTCTATTGAATGGGAGGATATTTTTAGCGGGTGGTAGACGGAGCTCCAAGATTAGCCGACTGTCTTCATTCAAGCCAGAACTGGAAGTCCAGAAATTGCTGTTTTTCATGCTTTTTGATTTTCTTTTTCTCATGTTTGCTTTTGACTTCATCTCTGTTCCAATAGTAATTCACTTCAGGAAGTTTTTATCTAAAAGACTGTCTTTGTAGCTTCTTCAAAGAACTGTCACCCCCTCCCACAGGCTAATTTTAGCCCTTTAAACTTGCATGAGCATTGATAGCACCTTAAACACAGGCTTTAACTCTGCATTTAAGGGCAGGGTGAAATTGCTGAATTTTTCTTCCATGAAGTGCTGTAACAGAATGAATAATTGCTCAGACATTTTATTAAATTACACAGTAATTACCTTTGAAATCTAGGGGAATGTTTCCTATTTGTAAGAATTTTAAAGTTTACATTTCCATGTATTCATTCAGTATGAATGTAAATTCTAGAACTAAATGGTGCAACTTCAAACTCATTGTGAAAAATTGAGACAGTTTAAATTCTGTTTTGAGCCAGCCCGGTGGCATGGAGGGCTGAGGCATCCATGCCTTACCTATTGCCATGCCATGACCCATGGTCATAGTGCAAGTGGGCCACAGAGGATTGGCTGAGGAGGGAGAGGATTGAGCTTCCAAAGGACTGCTCTCCTCTCCTGGGGAAGGAGCACTGGCACTCCCATCAAATGACTGTCTCTGAGTGGAGGCTTGACAGTAATGCAGGACTGTTGGGCACCATGGCAGGGAGGCTGCTGTGGGACTTCCACAGGTGTGTGCACCTCCACATACACACATCCTGTGTGTGCACCCCAGCAATGGGGAGGGGAGAAAATGGAGGAAAAACACCCCCAGCTGTGGATGATGACTGACCCTCTGCAGAATCCACACCCACTCTGGAAGGTACGTCCCGGTGACACCAGGGTGATGGGGCTGAGGGGGTCAGTCAGAAGGGGGCAGCTGGGGGCAGTAAGGAGATATCATATATATATATATATATATATATATATATATATGGGATACATGATGGGCAGGAGGAGGGTATATGGAAAACCTTCTCACTCCTGCAGATTGAGCTCTGTATTCTCATGAGTGCTGAAGGCACAAGTGAGAATGCACAGCTCACTCTGCAGGACTGAGAATATTTTCCATATCCCACAATCTGCACATCATGTTTGTGATTTATACCATAGGGGTGACAGCTTTAGGAACATATTTTCTGTTTCTGTGTGTATTGTGCTCATTGTGTGTGCGTGTGTGTGTGTGTGTGTGTGTGTGTGTGCCAGTCAGATACACAATGAGACACAGGTGAGTGTGTTTTGCAAAGCTAATTGAGTAAGTTGTAGATTTCAGTAAGAAAAAGAAACAATTGAAAGTAGCACTGAGAAAGAGAAACTGCTGTGTGGAGGAGTTTCATTTAGAAGTCATGTTGTTTTGAAGCTGAGATCAGCACAGTGATGGGCTAGGAGTGTTAGAAACACAATGGGACACAAGCGAGAGGGTTTTGCAAAGCTAATTGAGTAAGTTGCAGCTTCAGTGAGAAAGATAAACTGTTTTCTGAAGCAGTTTCATTTAGAATGCAAGCTGCAGTGAAGATATCCTTACTCTGTTGACATCAGTAGAGTGTGGATAAATGGTTTTTATCCTCACTCTGCTTATGTCATCAGGATTTATCCTCACTGCAGTGGAAATAACACAGGATATTCTACTGAGAAAGCTCTCACCTCATGGTATAAATAAATAATAATAATAAAAATATATATATACTGTGTATATATATATATATATATATATATATATATATACACAAAAAAATTAATTCTGCAGTCAAAAACAAATTTCCACTAGGCAGAATCTGTACAAGTTTTGCCAGGCACGATTGAGATGATATCCATGAATCTTCAGATTGCAATATTAAAAGAACTTTAACTTTCACCCTTTTCTGCAGGTAGAAAAAAGTCTGTGTTTTAAGACCTCTGATCAAAATCCACTTTTGTGAAACAAAACTACTGTCTACTGTATGTAAAACTGATGTATGTACCTAACCCTGGGTCGCCCCTGAAAAAGGGACCTTTGGTCTCAGTGGGTTTACCCAGTCACCAAAATCTAAATAAATAAATGCTACAAATTACATGTGTTGCTACATTGCACTCATTCCTAGGAGGTAAACCATGCCTGTAATGCACTATACTGCTACAGTACCACACTTAATTTATTTTTAAAAGTTAGATCTTGTTCTGTGGTCTTCAACAGAAACCCAGATTCTGTATTTTAGACACTATCAACCCCCACATTAATTTAACAGAGGCAAAATTGGGCTTGACAGAGTCTCTTTCCCAAACTGAGTTCATGCACATGCACCCTGTCTTGTTCCATGGCACCCAGTGCTGCTCTAAGCCCATGTGAACCCCTGATAAGCAAAATAAAAATAACATCAGCATCATATATAGAGGATAATGGATGGGCATCAGTGAACAACAACACCGTGTTTACTTCAAGATATTGTCATGACAACCATTAGACCTTGAGAGCAAAGCATCCATTGTCTTTTATAGTATATGGCCATCTTTGCACAATAGCCAATAGTGATTTTAACTTACTTGATTTTTACTGTGCCCCATTCACATGCCATATCCTTGAGCCCCACCAGACTGATTCACAGGCCCTGTGATTGAGCACCACCAGTCTAAATCACATATTCACTCACTACTCATGATTTTGATCAAAGTAAATTTTTAATACCATTAGAGCAGGTGACCACTACTTGCTGGTTTAGAAAGCACTGCTGAACCCATTGCTGATTGCTGATTTTTGTTGTTAATGCTGATTGCTAAAACTGACAAGAAAAGAAAAAGCAATCAATGATGCTGAAATGGAAAGTACAGCACATGGGCATTCTTTGTTGTTGTACCCAAGGAGTGAGATATGGTACAACAACAGTTTAATGTCACTACTAGGGTACAACAACTCTGGGAATTCATTGAATTCCATTCAATACCCTTACCCAAATGCTATTACCTTGTTCCCTTCAACATTAAAGCAGCAGTGCAACAAAACTGGGCAACACATTTAAATCTATCTATTTGCACTATAAAAAAAATCAAAGACATATTACAGTTTTATTTGATAATACATTTTCTAGTTACACCAGAATGTGGGTATTTTATAAATGTTTTAATGCAGTTTTTTTCTAAGAGAGCTGGCCACCACATTTGGCTTAAAAATAGCACTAAATGTTTTAATGTAGTTTTTTTTCCAAGAAAAGAGCTGGTCACCATATTTGGTTTAGAAATAGCACTGTAAGCTGCCCCAGTGGTGCTAAAGGTTGAGGCACTGGATGCCATACCTCACACCATGCCAGTGACCCGAGTTCGGGAGCAAGTTAGGGTGCTGGGGGTCGGCAGGGGAGGGAGAGGTTTGAGCATCCAATGGCTGCTCTCCTCTCCCGGGGGAGAACTATGGGTTGTCCAGCATCCCAGCAACACCAGGTGGAGATCCTGGGCACTGCAGATGCGGACCGCACGTACAGGTGGCACATGGTTGATGTTGGAAAGGGTTGCTGTGCGCCTTGATGTTAGGGGGTTGCCATGTTTGGGGTGGGAGGTAGGGGACTTGGGGTCAAAAGCACAGAAACTCCCCTCCAGCCTGGATAGGTGACAATCCTTCCAGAGCCACTCCACCACATGCCCAACACTGGTTCCCTGCCTCTGTCCCTTCGGTTTCCTCTGGCCCATGTCCTCCCCACGGGGCTCGGGGAGAAAGTAACGTCCTTGAAGAAGGCAGGGTCCACAGCAGTCGGTAGAGCATATCAGGTAAGTGAAGCAATCCAAGAGAATTCTGGAACTGGAGGAGAAGAAATAGAAGTTGGAAAAAAAAAGAAACAGCACTGTATATCTGGCAAGTGTTAGGATCAAGAAGTTAAAAAACAAAACTTGATGTGTAGCCTAGGAGGTACCTAGAAAAGTTGAAGTGATAGGTATGCTAATTTTTATTATTCAATAAAAAGAACACCTACACTCCTTTGAAGCAGTTTAAACACAGTGGCTCTCCCCAAAGTAATGATGAGTCAAATAATAGAGTTTCAATGCTTTTAATAGCAAAAGTTTACCAATTACAAACACCGCTGGTAAAAGCAAATTCACAAGTAGACTGCAAAAATTCTCACTCCAGTACTTTGCTCCTTCAAACTTTCTCAGGGAGTGGTATTTAACTTTTTCGGCGCCCATTTTATACAGCATTATTTCACTTGTCATCACTGATGTCACATTCTAATTTTAGTACATCAATTTGTATTAACTGACAGGCCCATTTAGCACAGACATAAGTAGCATTACTACACTAAATAAAAATTAAATGTTTATTTTTTTTCCAGTTGTTTAACCAAGTGAGACACACTAAGCTAAAAGCTTGTTTACAGGTGCAACCTGGGAGCACAGGGAAGTTAAGTGACTTGCTCAGGGTCACACAGTATGCACGTGGGGGCTGTGGGATTCAAACCCAGGTCTCCAGTTTTGTAGCTCAGAGCCTTAAACCACTGCACTATACTGCCTCCTGTAAACAAAATTTTTAAATTATAAAACATTGCAAACATCAATGGTTGTTAGTTGGGAACTTAGATGTTTTATTTTATATCTTTCAACTCTTTTAAATTATTTTTAATCTATTTAGATTGTCCCAATCTTAAGTTTATACATTAGTACAATTTCATGCATGTCCGTTCAAATAGACCTTTTATCGGTCCTGATTCTAGCCGATGCATTTAATTAAATATAACCTGAAATGCATTCAAAAATAGAACTATTGTCATACCAAAACAAGAGCTATATAATAAAAGAAATCAGAAACAAGAAAAAGCAGTTTGATTGAACAGTTGTCAGTGGTTAATCTGGTCACTGTCTGTGCTTTCCTGCTCAAGTAGATCATTAGCTACAAACAGAAAAAGAGAGAGAGAGAGAAAGAAAGTTAATACACTATAATAAAGACCACCATCTAAATGAAATGAACTTTATACATTTTAATTCCCATTGTCTCAGGTTGGGGGGGGTTGATTACTATTGTAGTCACCCCTTTAAATGTTTAGGGCTATGGACTCAAACTTACATTAATACCTATTCATATATTCTCTAAATTTGTAGTGAAACACCAATAATTTTTAGTCCAAGTAAGGTTTCAAATCCCAATGTGAGTTCATACCCCCAAAACTCTCCCTCTGTAGGAGCCTACTGGAATGATTCCTCCCATCTTTTAACAACTTTCATCAATTCCAGACCCACACATTTTAAACGTCTAGGGTCACTATTGTGAAACTCAAAGAAATGTTCAGCTACTGGATTGTCACATCTCATATTCCTTATGTCTATTATGTGCTCCTGTATTCGTTGTTCTTATAGTTTTACCAACATAATGTTTCTTACAGTCACACCAAAGTGCATATACTATAAAAATGGATGCACAAGAAATAAACTAATACAAACTTTTTACTGTTTACCTTTTGTCGAATTGTAGTACCTTGTTCACAATATGTGCACATATTGCAAATTCCGCATCTAAACATACCCCATAGTTTAGCAGGTAGCCAAGTATTCACTATATTTCTAACTGGCTGAAAATAACTAAAGACCAATTTGTCTCTTAAGTTATTTCCTCTGCTAAATGAGACTTTTGGTTTAGAACCAATATGTGGTGCCAGACTTTCATCACTCTGGATGATTGGCTAGTATTTTGTCATTATATTGCCAATGCTTCTTGCCAAGTGATTATATTCTGTGACGCATGGGACTGCTTGTTCACCTCCCTGGTTTCTGCACTGTTTCTTAGGAACCAATAGTTCTTTTCTATCTGTTTGTTCAGCTCAATGCAAAGCCTCTTTCACAAGTTTTTCATTATAGCACCTTTCCAGAAATCTCTCTTTCATTTCAACTGCCTGTTGCTTAAACATTTCAGCTTCAGAGCAGTTATGTTTTAATCTCAGGAACTGGCTATAAGGAATTGATTCCTTCAAATATTTAAGATGGGAACTGGTGGTCAACAATTAATTATTGTTTGCCCTTGGTTTCCTGTATCCCCTAGATGTGACCCTGTTCGTAGCGCTTTTTAGAGGGATCTACTATGAAATCTTGACAGTCAGTCTCCTGAACTCCATAAGCCCGAGTTCAGGAGACCGACTGTCAGAAGATAGACAAGGTCTTAGTGCAATGTGGGGGCAAGCACCCACCCCCATGGAGCCCCCAGCTAAAATAAGCAACTCTGAAGGGGAGCGGACTTCAGAGTAGGTTAAAAATTAAGGGGGCAAAAGAGTGCCGTGCCAAAATTTCAGTCCCAGAACAGAACCTGGGTCTGAGTACGATGCTGGCTGAGGTGCTAGTGGCCTAGCCCTCCATGCAACGGGAGCAGCTCAGCCAACCTCAGGATTTTCCCCTCTCTTGTTGTGCACCAATAGGGGTAGGGAAGTGGTTCTTTACATCCGCTACCTTAACCCTGTTGGCACCAGCTTCCATCAATCGGGTAGGTGTATGTTGGGCAGCCGAACTCAGGATCCGGTATGTTGGGATTCCAAGTTTCAGCAATTAGTAGTGATGCCTTTTACAGTGGTGTCCAAAAAGTCTGCTTCTTCAATATTTGTGTTACATGTAAAGTTTAAATTTAGGGCATTTTGATGTAACCAGACCATAGTGTTGTGCGGAATGTGGAATTCCACTGGTGGAATTAGGGCAGAATGACAATTACACTTGCAGAATTTCCACCAGAATTTTGCTGGCTCTTCTGTGGAATTCCGCCTTTCTGCAGAACAGCATTTTTTCCATGTAAAATTATTCCACAACAATTTCCTCAAAAAATACTGAGATCTGTGCAATAATATTCCACAGAACAGCAATTTGTCTGTGGAAAATCATTCTACAATTATTTTCAGACACGGAATTTTACCATTCCACTTCTGGTGAAATTCAAGAGAATTTCGGCAGAATTTTGAAAATTCCATGGAATTTCATTCTGCTGGAATTTGAAAATTCCGCACAGCACTACAAGACCATCAAATTCTCAATATCTTGTTCTGTAGCTTACCATATGCATAAGATGGTATCTATAAAGTGTGTCCATTTAACAATTTTATTGAAAAATGGATTGTTCTCAACCATGAAAATGAATTTGTCCTCCCACAATCCCAAGAATAAATTCACATCAGTGGGGGTCATTGTTGCCCCACAGCCATTTCACATTTTTGCAACTAAAATTCTGAATTAAATTCTAAATAATTATGTGCTAGGACAAATTCAAGGCCGTCCACAATCAAATCTTTTGGCACTGCATCACTGAGTGAGTCACTGTATAAAAAGAAGGTACTTGTAGCAATTCCATCTTTATGTTGAATGCATGTATATAATGATTCTACATCAGTTGTTAGCCACTGATAGTTCTGATACCTAACAAAATCCTCAAACTTTTCAAGTACTGTACATGCATAGCATCCCTTAGATGTGAGTTTAAACAAGGGACACTTTGATTTAGAAAAACAAAATCAATAAATGCAAAGAGTTTATAGGTAAGGGACCCTATGCCTGCTACTATCAGTCTACCAGGTGAGTTAAGAGCATCCTTATGTATTTTAGGTGATATATATAATGTAGGTGTGATTGGATATTCTGGCAGCAGATACTTGTATTCATTTTAGGGGTGGGTAAAAGTGCGGACTACCACTGTCGCGGAAGTTCCACAAAATTTAGAAAATTTGGCAAAATTTTCCACTCTTTTGTCTGTGGCTGAATTTCAAACTTTTGCCAAATACCTGCAGATTTCTGCCTAGTACTGCAGCATTTAATTATGAACTGCAGACTTTTTACATGACATGCAGAAATAGTCTCTTGCTTAGTATTTCGCCATATATCATGTAATTATTTGCAGTTTACATTACTTCTGCTGGGATTTTTTCCCCACAGTTTAATACATTAACCCACATTTCTTACATTATTCCACAGTTTTAGGTGGAATTTCCAATAAAGTTGGCAAATTGATTTCCGAACTTTCTCAGAAGTGAAAATCTGACTTTCTCTGAAATTCTGCTGGAAGAATTGTTTTTTCACACACCCCTAATTCATTTTCATTAATTTCTCCTATATTCCTTGCTCTTTATAGCAGATTAATAAGTTCAGCCTTAAACTGTGATAGGGGATTACTCCTGAGTTTTACATATTTGTCATGATCTCCTAATATTTTCTGGATCTTCATAATATAATACTTCTCCTTCAGTAAGACAATGTTACCACCTTTGTCACTTGATTTTATTACAATCCCTTCTAAGTTTTGAAGCTCTAATAGTGCTTTATTTTCTTCTTTAGTCATATTATAAATAGGACCCTAGTTTTATTAAATGCAGTTCAAATTTCAGCTTTCTTGGAAAAACATTTTTTGTTACACTGCTGCCTTAAAGTATGTGCACAAATCAAAAGGTTGGAGTTCCCAGTTTCAAAGTTTTGTCACAGGTACTGAATCGGAGTAATAAGTTTGAAAATAGAGCCCCTGAATCTCCTATAAGCATTGCAAACATAATTATGTGTTGCTTTCAGTACTCTTTGAAACAAGCTTATTATTTCATATTTCTCATATTTCATATTTCTAGGAGGCAGTATAGTTTAGTGATTAAGGACACTGAGCTGCAAACCTGGAGACCTGGGTTTGAATTCTATCAGCCCCCACTTGCATACTGTGGGACCCTGAGCAGGTCACTTCACTTCCTTGTGCTCCCAGGTTGCACTTATAAACAATTTCTGGCTTAGTGTGTCTTTCCTGGTTAAACAATTTCCCCTTGCCCTTCCCTTTCCCTATCATTAGAGATGCAGCCAAGTTAAACTTCATCAGTGAAGTTGCTACAAAGTTGTAAAACTTTGACTTTGCAAAGCTTTGTGAAGTTGCTATTGGCATCAACAACTTTGACTTCACCAACTTTGCAATGTTTTTTTTTTTTTCTGGCAAAGTGTCCCTTTTCGCTGTGAAGGAACTTCACAAGTAAAGTTTGGTCACTTTGTGAAAAAAATGCCACTTCACCTGGCAAAAAAATATTGCAAAGTTGGCACTCAGAACTTCACGAACTTAGCCAGCTTTGTGAAGTTCTGTCAAAACAAAGTTTTCTCAACTTTGCACATCTCTACCTATCATTCATTTCTGGAGCTACGCAGAATACAGAATTCTGCTGGCAGAATTCATGTGAAATGGCTATTTTGCTTCTGAAATGCTTTTTGGGAATTTTGTTTTAAATTCTGTGGAATTCTTAAAAGCATGTCTATGTCCAAGGAATAACTTTCCTTAGAGCATGTAAACAAGGAATTATTTTCTGTGGATTGAAGAAAAGGGATCTGCATTTTATGCAAACCACAGATTACTAATCTGCAAAAAACATTCTGTTTTCAAAATTTCTGTATTCCACTACTGATTGGATTTGATGGAATAAGGCAGAATTTTCTAAAATTCCACAGAAGTCTGTTCCATCAGAATTTGGAAATTCTGCACAGTACTAGAGATGTTGTGAAGTTCTACTTTGCTGGCAAAGTTGCAAAATTTGCCTTTGAAAATACCTGCGTGAATTGTTTATGCACCATTTCACCACTTCACATCGAGTTTTCCTGTGGAAGTGACATTTTTTCAGGCAAAGTCAGGTGAAATCATGGCAAACTTGCAACTTCGCCAGTGAATTTGCATGACTTCCCCAGAAAAAGTACCACTACACCTGCCAAAAACTTTTCAAATTTGGCACTTTGTGAATTTGGCCAACTTCACAAATAATTCATGAAGTGAAGTTTGCCAACTTGAACATCTCTACACAAAACTATTAATTTCCTTTACAAAGTCATAGCTACTGTGAATTATAAAGCAATGGAACTGCCTGTACCAATCAGAGGACAGCACTACTGTACCTCTTATTCAGCGTAAAGTTTGTTCCTTGCTCTCCTCTGCACAGCTGATTTCTGCCATGGTGATGCTGCCTTGACATACTGTTCCTGTCAGAATCATTGTGGTGGACTTAGCTGTGAGAGGAATCTGAGTTTAAAAAGAAGTTCTTAGCCAGAAAAGTTTATGGGAAATTGTCATTGCATTCCATCAAATAAGCAATCATTTTTAAAGAACAGAGTTTAAAAAAGCAGTGTCCTTAGCAGCAACAGTTTACAGGAAATTGTCACCACACAACTGCAAAACTTTCAAATAAATGAAAATGTTTTGATGTGTACCTCAAAGTTAGTCTTTTTTTAAATAGAATAAAATAATGCAGCTGCAGTTAGTCCTGCCACCACCATTACACAGCATGTTAAGCAGAATGCTGATGAAATGTACTACAACTGTATCAAAGAGCAGGGGAGACCAGCAATAAGAGTAAATATAAATGGAACATTTTCATTAAAATTTCTGTTCTAAACTGTTCTTTTGGGCTGGAGGCAGTACCACTGCTTCATAATATATTAATACATATAGTGAGAGGTGTCTCTTACGAGATCAGAATGTTGTCTCATAAAGCCGTCTTGGTGGCACTGAGGGTTGAGGCACTGGACACCACACCTGACACCACGCCAGTGACCTGGGTTCAGAAATGAGCATGGGTTGTCAGGGGTTGGGTGGGGGGAGGGTGAGAGTGGGATTGAGCTGCCACGAGGCAGCTCTCCTCTCCCTGGGAGGGATGTGTGCTTGCCCCCCATAGTTCTGCTCCCATCTGGTTGGGGTCCAATGGGAAGCGAAGGTGGAGGGAGCAGCAGATGATAGCCAGGGGTGGGGCAGAAGGGGCTGAGCTGGTACCTGGCATGCATATGCGCCTCCATGCGCATGCACAGACGTGTCTGCTGGGGTCCCAGATAGGGAGAAAAACACACAAAAAAAGAGTGTTATCTCATGCTGTTTTGGGCTGACAGAATCGTTCAGCTTCACTTTGTGGTCCTCTTGCCCAAAACAGCACAAGATAACCTTTTTATTCCATAAGAGACACCCCTCACTGTAAGTAGTAATATACAGTATTATATGTGTCTAAGTGCTGATACAGTAATTGATCATGCTTGTTTTACAACCTCCAAAGTTTGAGCTTTAGTCTCCAGGTTTTTTTTAACTTATTTTTACAGTGGAAAAGTAAACATATATACCAAACATAGTATCTATGCCTGTTGATCATCACACAACAATAGATATTAGACAAAAAGCAGTAATATTTCAGTGTTGTCATTATCCCTTATAACATACAAGTTTGGCACTTAACCACTTCACAAACCTTCACATTTCTCATTTAAGAAAAAAATCCTATTTGACCTCCCTTTCCCACCAACCCATGTAACACACGTCCTCCAATCAACATTCAGTAGGAACCTCTCTCCCACTCTTCACCAAAGTAAAATTAATTACCCCCTTCTCCACCCCACGTAGAACTCTATCTCACCCTCCCTCAAAATAAAATTAAATACCCCTTCCCTCCAACACATGTAGCACCCTATCATCCACTTTCCTCACCCAGTTTACAATTAAACAGTCCCCTTAAGCAATCCACAAATCACCCCCTCCCTCGCAATTCCTTCCCAATATAAATGTAATACCCTAGTTCCCAAACTCAAATAGTGCCACGTCCTCCACCCAGCTGCCCTCCGCCAAAAGTAGGGGAGGTTTTTAACAGGTTAACAAAAAAAAAAAAGCTGGGCCACAATCTTGTCAAACTAGCTTTTATGCAATTCTGGTATGAGGGCTCTGATCATGAAATACCCAAGTAATCTAATCCATGGGCAAATTTCCCACAAATTCACCAACTTCACATCCATTAGCTCCTTCATGGAGTTTTCCCATTTAGGTTAAAATTCTCCATTTGTAACTTTGCCTTGTTTTCTTTTGTTTTTTTAAGTGCAAATTGCACTTAAAAAAATACAAAGCAAGGAAATGTTGGAAACGGCATTGTTGAAACCCCTCCATCATTCTATTCCCAGGTGTCTAGTGCCCCCCACCAATAGCCCCCACATGTAAAATGAAACTACCCCCCATCCAGCCATCACAGGCCTGCAATATTAAATTAACCCCCCCACTGCCAATCACCTACCCGAATGTTAAATAAATTTTAACTTCCTTGGTGTCTAGTGGTTCCCCATCTCCCACCGCCAATCGCCTATCTAACTGACAAATAAATTGTAACATCCCTGATGTTTAGTGGTCTCCCCACCCCCACAGATTGCCCACCTATTGTTAAATATCTGAAGGTATCTCCTCTCCTCTGATCTCCAGGTGCCACAGAGAAGAGACACATTTTCCTGGTATCTAGTGGACCCCTCTCCCTATCCCCATTATCTAATACCCACTCCCTGGTGTCTAGTGAACCCCCTACCCCTGCATGTACTGCCCCACCCCATGCCCCCCATCTGGACCCTGAGCAGGCCACTGACACAGCCCCCTACTCTCCTCCACAGCCAGTGGCCCAACCGAGCACTAAATAAATGAACACCTGCTTGTACAAGCATGTTCTCATTCATTGTTAGCTTGTGGTTATTCTCTGATGGTATTGTGGTGCAGTGAAGAGTGGAGGACTGCTCCAGTGGCTGTCAGAGGGGGTCAGATGGGGGGAATAGTGTTGTGGACCCCAGGAGGGATCCACAACATCATTCCCCCCATACTGCCCCCCCACAGGGGACTGGAGAAGCCCTCCTCCCTTTTCTGCTTGTACAAGCCCATGCTCATTCATTGAGTGCTCAGTCAGGCCACTGGCCATGGAGGAGAGAGGAAGGATGTACTACCAGACATCTGCTGGTAGAATATGCATGGAACAGCACTTCCTCTTCCTAAATGCTTCATGGAATTTCTTTTTCAATTCCATGTAACTCCGAAAAGCATTGGTATTCAAACAATGAAATAATGTTTAGTGGATTATATGATGCCACAACTATTATTCTACAGTTTGCAGAAAATGAATATGTGGTTTATTTAGACTGGGGAAAGCCATTTCACATTTTATGTGAACCGGAGATTTTACTAATCCACAGTTTTAAAAAATCCACATACAAAAGTCTGGAATTCTGCTTCTGACAGAATCCTGCAAAATTAAATGGAATTTCTGAAATTCTGCAGAATTCCATCGAAAGCAGAATTGAAAAATTCCACATAGCCATGCCACCAGTTTAAAGAGGAACATTTGTGATGGTCCCAGAAAATAATCTTGCAGTCATTTTATGTAGTAATATACTTCAAATGTTCTGTGCATGTGTTAGTTTTGTCAAAGGTTTACTCTTCTGTCCATATTTTGAATTGTTTTCATAGCCCTGCTACACATGCCTCTGCTTTTTAACTGCTGGGCTGCTGGCTCCTGGTGATGTCACTAAATGGAAAGAAGTGAATCACACTGTGCAGTACAATGAAGCTGCAGCTGTTTTGCCAGGGAAAACTCCCATAACCTGGTGCACATACTATGTTCAGCATTGCTTTCCCCTTTCCCAAGACACCCTGTTATCAATGCAGTTAGTATGACTACACCCAATTCCTCGTCTGTATGTCATTTATTAAGAGTAATTTTTCACATGCATCAGTAGCAAAGCACGGGGAATGAGAGACTGAAGAGTTACTGTCAGCTGAGACAGCTCCCTGGCAGTTGATTACCTCATTGTAGTTGACTGCCTAATTGCAGTTCATTGCCTCATTGCAGTTCATTGCATCAGTGTAGCCAATTGCAGTGTCAAGGCCTCATCTATTAGTAGTGCCTTTGTACCTTTGTAATCTGAACTCAGTAAATGGGGTTGCCAATAAAAGGCAACCAGAATTGTGTGATGACGTCCCTGAAGAAATGTAGGAGGAGATAGGGGCATGGGGAGGGGGGCAGGGGGAATGAGAGAATAGGTAGGATAGAGGGAGGGAGGGGGCAGAGCTTGGTGAGGTCATGATTGACAGACAGGTAGAAGAAGGGGAGGGCACAGGTGATGTCATGATTGACAGGTGCAGGTGAATGATGTGTACACCTGTGGGGTTACAGAATTGGCCCAGGGGTGTGGCGTGAAGAGGTCCTTGCCAGGGGTCCTTTTGGGGTTTATAAGCCCAGGTTTAGGAACCTTCCCCCTCTTTCTGCTGGGAATTTTGCATTTTGATCTCAGCACAACATTTGGCAATTTCTGTGGATTATTTTCACCACTAGATACGGTATTGCAACTCTGGGGCCAGGGCCACCAGGCCCTGAGGGTTTTCTGTAGCTGATTTGGCTTTATTAAAAAGGAAATGGTCATAGTAATCTGTATTTCATTTAGCTTGCTGGTTCTCTTATTATGTTTGCTTGTGTGCACAGCACACAAGAAACATATTGAGGTTAGTAGAGCAGCGCAGAGGTGTGGCAGTGTTTGGCCAATCCAGCCAACTCTTTCAGGGGCATGTCCCTCAGCCACCAATCAATAGGGAAGCTGCCAATGATGGCAGTTTCAGAGAGAGCACTGGACTTGAAAGAAATCTGCTGCTTCAATCAGGGACAGTTTCATCATCCCTAATTGCAGCTCTCCCCCCCCCAGCAACCAGGCACACAGCAGTGAAGACTCCAGCCATGCACATTACAGTGCATAGTAATGCACATGGCTGAAGTATGGTGAAGCACATCAATAATTAATATTAAATAAACTGCGCTGTGTCTTTGCAGATTGGTGACTCCTGTTGCCCACCACACAGTCCCTTGAAAGCTGATATCTGGGTGGCCAATCCCTGTGTCAGCATATTCCCCCCACCCCACCATTGTGGCAAACTGGAAGCCCACCTTAGTGTGCCCAGATAAATGTTTTTTTTTCACTTTCCAAAACTGGGATGCCCACTTTCGGTTTTGGATGCCTGCCCCACCATCTTTCATTGCTGATGGGGGTGCCCAATTCCCCTGTTGGCATCATGTATGCCCACCCTTTCTCAACTCATGTGGCATACTAAGTGGGAGCCCACCCTAGTGTGCTGTAATAATTCTTACATATTTCTGACATCATGATGCCTCCTTTCCTGGTGTCAGATGCCTTCCCCCCAAGCCCGACCTTTCTAAGCTGACACTGAGGTGCCCAATCCCTGAGTTGGCTTATGTCCTCCCCCACACATTAGTATGGCACACTGGGAGCCCACCCCAGTGTGCCTAAAAAAATCAGTATTTACCTGTAAATAAAGAAAACCGTCCCCAACATATTTTTTTGTTTACCTGTAAAATAAGAAAATGGTCCCTTGTCATCTCCCCAGGCCTCCCTATCCATCCCCAGCCTCTGCACACCCCACCTCCTCGCACCCCCCCTCACCCCATACTTACCTCCAGACCTCCGGTGCTGCAATCTTCTCTGGACCAGGAACACATCTGCACTCTTCAAAAGCCGACTGCAAACTGAACAAAATCATGGTAAGACCTATAATGACAATCAATGGGGGATTTCAACTTAGTTTGATATCTCAGCCATTTTGGAAGTTTTGGTCCCAAATTTTCAACAAGGGGTTCTTGGGACCCCACCTCATGAACACTGTCATCTCGTTTCTCGGTCCCGAAAGGTGATTTCACAGTCACTGCATGGTATCACCTTTTGGGACTGATTAATGAAACAACACTTCCACTGTTCATGAGGTGGAGTCTCAAAAAGCCCATGTTGCAAATTTGGTGAAAAATTTCCAAAAAAATGACTATGTTACAAGCATGCATTGTGCAGTTTCTATGCACACTCATAACTTCACCAATTTGTAATATTTTCACTCCAGATTTTCAACATTGCCATTGTTACAGACTTCCTTATGAACAGTATAGCTGTCATTTTCCATATTCTGCCTGAAACACGTTTTTGCACCTGTGGTGCAGAATGGCGCAGTCACTGTGCAAAATCAACTTTCAGGATGGACTACTGAAATGATAGTGTCACTGTTCATGAGGTGGGGTCCCAAAAAGCCCATGTTGAAAACTTGGTGGAAAAATACAACAAAATGATTGTGTAATGGGCGTGCATTGTAGAGTTTCTACGCACATTCGTAACTTCTCCAGTTTTTCTTATTTTCACTCCAGATTCTCAATGTTGCCATTTTTCACACTCCCTCAAGAACAATGCAGCTGTCATTTTTTACGTCCTGCCTAAAATGTGTTTTCACACCTGTGGTGCTGAATGGCACAGTCACTGTGTGAAATCACCTTTCGGGATTGAGTAATGAAATGATAGTGCCTCTGTTCATGAGGTGGGGTCTCAAAAAGCCCATGTTGAAAATTTGGAGTGAAATTACCAACAAATGCTCTGGGCATTAGGGTTTTCAATTGTGATGCCCAACCATGTAGAGCCTGCCAGGAGTCAGGGTGTGACTTGGGGTCATCGGCCATAATGCTCACACCATTCCACTCCCACCCTGCAGCCAGAGACAGGCTTTGAGGTGTGTCTTGGGGTGTTTGGACCTAACGTTCAGCCCATTCTATTATACTGTACCCACATCATCTTATTTCCTGATGGAATCGGGTGAGCATAAGGGCTGAAGACCCCTAAGGCATGCCATGACACCTATCAGTGTCTGCAGGGTGGGGTGAGGTGTAATGGCATGAGCATTATGCCTGATGACCCAAAGGCACACCCCCAATGCCTGTCAGTCTCTGCAGGGTGAGGTGGGGGTTAGTTCAATACTTTACTGCCATTCCTATTATGCATCTCTCTAACTCCTGCACTACCAATGCCAATATCAGCAAGCAAACATTTGGCATTTTACAATGGGGTTAATCCAAAGTCAGCAACCCCTCAATCTGATTGGCTGGCTGGCAAATTTGCGAGCATGAAAAGTACTCCAGTATACCCACTGGAAAAGGTGCCAGCTATCTCTCAGTGGCATTAGGAACTCTCCAGCAAATCACTCTGAGCATGCCAAACTCCTGTCTGGCACAACTCCAGATCCCAAACAACAAAGCGAGTGGCTGCTGGAAAAACCACCACACTAACATGCTGGTTCTGTGAAACAAACTGAAAAAAAACCTCACAACCATGCAATATCCTGTGATTTTTTTTTTTATTATTAAATACACTTTATTAAGGTTTTCACAACAGTGTTTACAGGCATCCGACAAGCGTCATATTCATATTTCACTGCAAGCATATACTCAAAAGAAGATTATTCATCTATCAAAGTACAGCTAGTTGTATAAAGAACAGCAATGTAAGCAGATGCCTGTACCCCACCCCCCATCCTACCCTGACTACCAATAGGTAGTAATTCTATGTATGCATTGAGTATTGTACCTTTAAGTCTTTTAAACCCTAACAGATTACAAAGGGGCATTATTATTAAAATTGGCCTATTCAGGCTGGATCAGCAATAAGCTGTATAGGGGGTCCCAAATTTGTTTGAACTGCTCTACTTTATTGGTCATCCCTACTATAACTCATTCTGCCTGTAAAGCAAACATTATTTCCCGATACCACTCAATATAAGAAGGGATAATTGTGTCTATCCAGTGCATGAGTAATATTTTTTTGGCACATGCTGAGATTAGTGCCATATAGGCACGTTGAGATCTGCCCTGAAGAGTAGCATAGTCTTCTAGAATACAAATCTCCAGTGTAAACCTATCAGAGAAAGATAATAATGGATCCAGATGAGATTTGATGCTGATCCAGAATGAAGAAACTCTTTCACATGACCATAACATGTGCAGCAAGTCTCCTGGAAGCTTTAAGCACTTGGTACAGAGATCAGAAGTCAGAGCACCCATCCGGTGAAGTTTAACTGGGGTATAGAATAAATTATAATTGATCTGAAACTGCATAAATCTATATCTGTCCCATTTAGTATATCTGTATAGATGTTTCCTGATTCTCAGCCAACATCTAGGAGAGGTAGATCTTGGTAATGACTGGTCCCACCAATAACATCTATGACTTTCTGATCAGGCCATGTAGTCTTCAAAAAGGTATATGCACACGCAATTAAATGGGAAGTCGGGAGAGATTTAATATATGGGTGTAGTATAGATAACAAAGTGTTGGTCCAAAGCCCAGTACCAAAGTGCTTCATTAGCATATGGGAGATCTGCAAATATTTAAATGCATATACTGGGGATCACCTATAAAGAGTACAGGCCTCCTGGAACAGCATCAGTTTATGGTTGCTAACCAAGTCATCAATCTTCTCAATTCCCATATTAGGCCAAAATGAGGTGGTTTTGAGGAGTTTGCCCAAGATTAAAAATTTAGAGTTATTGAAAAGAGGTTGTGTTAAATCCCTATGGCTAACTGTCTTAAGAAGATTATTAAGTTGCTGTTGTGTCTCGAGCATAGAATCCAGTGGGAAATCTTTTAGTTTGTTGGGAAGGTTCTTATGGATGATGAAGGGGAGGGCCCCAGGATTTACATTTTGTGCTAGACATAGGAAGCGCTCTATATCCAACCATAGGGGATGATAGTGAGAGTTGGGAGGGGAGCTGGGGGAGAATAACCAATACCTCATCCTTGTTAAGTGTATTGCTAGATAGTATAAATAAATGTTTGGGGCCTGTAGCCCACCATTCGTCATTTGACTAGTAAGCTTAATATAGCTAAGTCTAGATTTTTTACCTGCCCATAAAAAGGAGTTTAATATTTTCTGAAGTTGCGAGAACCAAGAACTTGACAAGGCCCAATTGTACATTTGTAATGGGTACAATATGCAGGGTAAAATATTCATTTTAATTATACTCATTCTACCCCACAAGGATAGGGGTAATCGAGACCAACATTTGATGTCTTCCTTTAAGGTATCAATGAGAGTAACAAGGTTAACTTTTTTCATTATTTGGGGAGAGGAGTGAAGATTGATACCCAAGTATTTGAGTTTATCCGATCGCCATTGTATTCCCAGGTTTTCAACTTCTGCTCTCTGAGAATATTTATTAAGGGGAAAGACTTCTGTTTTATCAAGGTTCAATTTATAATTAGAGAAAGAGCTGAACTGAGAAATTATTGTAAATGCAGCCAGGAGGAATTGGGAAGGAGATGAAATGTGTAGTAGAATATCATCCACATATGTGGAGAGTTTGTATTCCATGTTACCTATCTTAATGCCAGAGATTAATGGGGAAGACTTCAGTTTTCTTATAAGAGGTTCTAGAAAAGGAATAAATAAATAAGGTGAAAGGGGACAGCCTTGATGCGCCCGTTGTTTTAAAAAAAAGGGGGATGAAGGTACGCTGTTACACTGGACTCGTGCAGAGGGAGAGGAGTAACATATTTTAACCCAATTTATAAATTCCTGGGGAATACAGTATTTAGGAAGTAATGAAAAAAGATAATCCCATGATACCCTATTGAAGGCTTTTTCTGTGTCTAAGGACACCAAAGCAGAAGGTGTAAGGGAGTCATTGGACACAGAAAAAAGGTAGGCCACCTTCCTGAGATGGTCAGAGGAAAGATGGCCTTTAACAAAACCTACCTGTTCTGGACTAATCAGTGAGTCCCAAACTCGACTCAGTCTTGATGCCATGATCTTGGTGAGAATTTTTAAATCAACATTAATAAGATAGATGGGTCTGTAATTAGAGATGAACAAAGGGTCTTTACCAGGTTTGGGAAGGACTACTATAGTAGCCTGAGTAAGGGAAAGGTCGGATATACCGTTTACATAGAGGTATTGAAAGGTGTTCAGGAGGATGGGTGCTATTGTATGTTTAAATGTTTTATAAAAGTTGGATGAGAAGCCATCTGGGCCGAGTGCCTTATCCAAAGGAAGTGAATCAATGGCATCAAATACTTCTTTAATTGTTATAGGGGCTTTTAGAGTTAGGATTTGTAGTTCAGAAAGTATCGTAAAATGAATATCACTCACAAAGGAATCCAGCATTTGCTGGGAAAAAGAAGAAATAGACAGAGTATATAAACAACTATAATAATCTCGAAAAGCTTTACTAATGTCCATGGGGGAGGTGAGAATATCACCTGATGGGGAATGAATGGAGGTAATAATTTTGTCGAAGGTTTGGGACCAAAGTCAAAGCGCCAGGAGCTTCCCAGCTCTCTCTCTCCTTGGTCAAAATAAGCTATTTTAGACCTAAGCATAAGAAATACGGCCTTTTCAGCCAGCAATAGATTATATTGTGCCCATAGAGATTCAACTTTTTCCCAATCTTCTACTGGGGATAAGGCTGATAATTTGTCCTGTGCCTTATTAATCTTTCTAATAAGGAGGAAAGGGCCTGCATTTTCTGTTTTTTACGTTTCAATGCTATACATATCAGTTCCCCTCTTAAAACACATTTTAAAGTGTACCATAAAATATCTATCTTGGGTGTAGATGGGGAGTTATATTCCATAAAGTTTGAAATAAAAGATTGTAAGTGTTGTGTAATGTCTTCAGATTTTAGGAGTTGGTTATTAATTTTCCATATTTTATGTTTGTGGACATTGGGTGCAATATCTAGTAATAGTTGTGCCACTTGATGATCAGAGAAAACCTTAGAGGAGCAATAAACTGATATTACCCCATGGAGGTATTCTGCACTCATCAGGAAGTAATCTAAATGTGAGGATGTGTGATGTGTGAGGGAGTGGAATGAGAATTCCTTCTTCTCTGGGTAAGTTATTCTCCAGGGATCTGTGAGACCTAGTGAGTGCATTAGCTCATGTAGAGGTTTTTGTCCAAGTGACAGGGAGACTCTAGGATGGCCTGATCTACCTAGTTTGTTCGATAGGACTTGGTTCAAGTCTCCCCCCAAGATTGTTGGTATCATTGACCATGTAGCTAGTATTGTCATTAGATTCACAAAAAAGTCAGGGTCATCTGAGTTGGGACCATAGATGGATCCCAAAATTATCTCTGATTGTCCCAAGATAGCCCTTATAATAATGTAACGACCTTCAGGATCAGATATTTCTTGTAGTAAATGAAATGGTACCATACGTGCAATAAGTATAGCAGTTCCCCTCTTTCAGGAATTAAGTCCTGAACCATAAACTTGTCCTACCCAAGTCCTATGAAGAAACTGAGTTTGCATAGGGAGGAGATGCGTCTCCTGTAGGAAAACTATGTCAGATTGAAGACTACAAAGATGCAATAGCACTTTCGTTCTCTTAGCTGGTGTCTCTGCCCCTTTGATATTCCATGAACAAAAGTTATAACCAGTCATTTTGACTAAGTAACAGGAGAAGTTACATCCTTGTATACAGGAGTATTAGGAGTTGTAAAGAAAGTGAACAAGGTGGCCCAATTACATATGGCAGGCCCCTACCATCCCAAATCTTTTAAAACTTCCCCCATCCCAATATCTAATTTCACCTTGAAACCACCCCAAAATAACAAATCACTGAGCCTCTCATAACCAATTTAACAAAAAAAATATTCATGATCCCTTGCCAGGGAGTCAAAAGAGGAGGCTCTTTCCCCAAATGCAAAGACGTGTCTGCTTCCCCCTTGATAATGCAGCACTACCCTATTCTCTCCCCAGCCCTCCCAAAAAGCCCAGAGCAACAACATCATAAACCAGTATCTATATTCTAGACTATATTACCTTAGGATGCGTGATAACAAACCATGCCACACTACAAGCAATTATTAACTTTCATATTAAAGTTAACACATGTAACAATACCTTCCATCAATTGCATAGTCTTTAACTTCCAAAACAGTTATATATAAAGAGAAAGAAAAAAGAAAATATAACTTAAAGTCTCTTATTTTAAACATTAAGAACGTGATAATCAGTTATGTATCAGGACTTAGCATGCCCGATTTATATGAAGACATAATAAGGACAAGTAAAGAGCACACAGCTAGAGAAAAAAAAGAAAACACGAGAAAAAACTTGCAGATCCATTAGTCCAGGACTAGAACTGCATTTTTGTAGCCGATATGTGAGGTCTCGATGGCTGTTAAAGGACAGATGGGTCTACTCTCATTAAGTGCACTTGCCATAATAGCTGTGTAGCTGAAAATAGACTGCACACACCTGTGCACGTTCAAGCAGCCCTACAGTTTATGTAAAAGGATGCCATCCAGAACCCATTTCGCAGTCAACAATTTCAAAGCAGATCAGTCGCATTGAGAGCCGATCAAGAGGGCAGACGTGGACAGCTGCACAGACAAGTTTATTTAAGAGGTTGCAAGCCGTCATACAGACATTTCATTGAGGACCGAAGTTAGGCAGTTCTTATTTACTGAACTTTTTCTCAGTTAGAAGGGACCGATGTACTCACTGCAAAACCGACTATCTTTTCCAGCAGTCTCATATCATTATTGGACCATATCACTGTATCAACAAATCTCCAGTGAAGCTTCTATACCGTAGCAAAGCCTTTCCAAACTCATGCTCTAAACTTGCAGGTTCAACTGTGAGCAAACAAATCAGGGAACATAATGATTAGATTGTCTGCAGCTTGTTCTGCGTTTTTGAACAATCTTCAGCTTCCCTGATGTTGGACTGAAAATTTAGCAGGATATGTCATTTGAATGTAATTCCGGCGCCTATCAGGTTAGTTACTAAGGGGTGGTATTCAGCCCGCTTCTGCCTGGTGGCCACTGGTAGGTCCTGTGAAATTCTTAGGTGAATGTCTTCCCATTTTATTTCCTGTAACTCCTTGGCTTTGGACAGTATATGCTGCCAATCTACAAAGCTCAACAATCGGATGATGAACGGTCTGGGTTTGGCTCCGACTGGTGGTCTGGGCTTTAATGACCTATGAGCCCGTTCCACATGATAGGTGGTGGAGTGCAGCGGATGGTCAGCAATTTTCCCCAGAAGCTTCTGGGTGAATAAGATCACAGAGGAACTTTCGGCTTCTTCAGACAAGCCAAATATAACTAGATTATTTCTTCTATTCCTACCTTTAAGGTCTTCCAGTTTTGCTTCCACCTTATTTAATTTTTGTTTTAGTGCCACCAGTTCCTGGTTTAAGCGGGACTGCCAGCCTTCTAATGAAGTAGTTTGTGCTGAGACATCGGAAATCTTTTTATTTGTTTCCTTTAGATCGGTCTTCATGCTTTTAAGATTTGATGCAGACTCCAGAAGGGCGTGTTTAAGCGGTTCCATTTCTGCTAGAAATCTGTCTTCTGATAATGGCACAGGACCACTAGTTGGTGTTGCATTTTTACTGTTAGATGCAGTTTGAGTTTTCGCTCACTTAGCTGATTTGTTTGGCATTTGAGGAGGTGTACAAGCTGGTAGGCCCTGGCACATTTCCACTTCCATTGTAGATTTGAAGAGATTTTTTCCTATTAGATAACGTCCACAGATATATCCAGGCAGTAAAATGTTACAATGTTCAATTAGTATAGAATTTTGTTATCAGGAAAGTATTAAATTAGCGTTTTTTGGGAGAGCCGGAAAGAGAGGAGAGCAGAACAGCCACATGTCCTCTCAGGGGGAGTGCATCACATGATCTCTGTGTTTTTTTTTTTAACCAACCCCTCGTTGAGTTTCTCTCTCTTTCTATGCTTGTGGCTCATCATCTTCACTCAGCAGCTCCACAATTCAAATTTGCAGCTGGCTATGCCCTTTATCCCTCTCCCATGGCAAACGATGCAGATGTCCGAAAAACACAAAAAAGTTAACATTACTTCCATCGCCCAGAAGCACAAGAGGGTCAGGAAAGGCTGTCATACATCATGGCTGTAGTGTTCGCTGCCCAGTACGGTTCTGTGCATGCAGCAGAAATGGAGCCAGTACTCCAAACACACCTGCACATGTGCAGTATACCCTACCAACCAAGTAGAGCCACCATGCACTATTTTTTCTCCAGGAACAACAAACTAAAGGAAATAACTGTAAATACATAGGAAAAAAATGTTGTCCCATTATAAAAAACAGAAAAATGGGGCACATTGTATAATAACAATATACCATTCCAGCATGAAAGTAGAAGGTGGAATTTACCCACTTCTGGTGTGGGTTTGGTCACACAGCAGTACCACATGACCAAACCAAGCATAATAAAATCCCACATTTTGTTGTGGTATATTGTTCAATTGACTATTGCTGGTATAAATATAGAGAACCAAACATTTTTGAAAAATGTTGAATGTTTAACGATTTCATCAGACTGCCTAGCCACATACATCCACAAGTGAAATCATCCCAGAATGACCTACAGTCTGGGGCTGCATAATTGCTATTATACAATAGCTCTTATTTATTAATATTGTGGGGACCAAAATGAGAACATGTTGATGGCTATTAGGCAGAGAACAAGTGTTGGAATATCCCTTTTATGTGTAGGGACATCTATTTTAGAGTATAAGTCATACAATTTAATTTTTTTATTTTTATCTATTTATTTTTTAAGGCAAAACACCCCATGTGAAAGCACTGCATCACGGGTATGCAAATAATCAATTGTTTGGTATTGGTGTATTGTGTTATGCTATACCAGGCAATTAGGTGATTTGCATACCCATGATGCAGTCATATGTGGTGTGTTTCTCCTAAAAAAAAACTGTAAAGCTGATACTATGAAAGAGATGTTCCCATGCTATAAAGGAGATGTTCTGATACTTGTTCTCTGCTTAGCTATGACATTTTGGTGCCATGACAAACATTTTGTTCCCCCCTCATATAAATAAATAAGGTTGTTATCTGAAACTAAGCTTCTGGCTCCTAAGTTTAATTACAAAACATAATTTTTTTGGGAAGTAAGGTTGTGCTGTCTGCTATGTAATTATCTGTAAGATTATGCTATGACAATTTTACTACAACAGTATACATTAACCAGTCAGAATCCAGGAAGTTTTCTTGTATGATGAAACACTAAAGTGTGAGAGAGTGTGGGTTATGGGGAGGTTTACTACAGTTGGTTTGGTCATGAGACTATAGGCTGAATAGCCAAATCATTGCTATAACACAACTCTTGAGTGGATTATTGCGATTGTACCAAGGGTCACTTTACCTTTTCTACCCAAAAGTTAAAGAAAAATGAAGTTTTGGGGCTTTTTAATAAATTTTTGTTGAATTAATTATAGTACGAAAAAAAGTTCCCTGTAACTAGGTATGGTACTTGTCAGTCCCCTCCCCCATCAGGCTTCAGTTTTTTAATTTGTCTCCCCTCAGCCCCATAACTAAATTATATATGTTTGTTTTTTGAATTTAAAGTTGAGATGACTCTGTTCGGTTTTGTGTGTGACTGCGTGATGCGAGCACTGATGGGATGCGCTCAGTGACCTTGTGATTCTGGGTTCACTGTGCGGTCCAGAGAAGATATTAATGAGACCTTGGGGGAATACATCTTTCATTTTTTTTTTTCGGTAGGGTTTTGGGAATGTTGGCTTCTACGAGTTAAGGACATGGAAATTCAAGAGGAATGGCATCAGCAACAGTAACAAGGTACAGTGTGAGGTGATATTGTGGAGAGGGTGAGAGCTGTTAGTACTGGGGAGCATGAGGTGTTGTAAAGTAACCTTATTTTAATTATGATTGTTTTCGTATGTTGGTTCTTTTAAGGGAGGCATTTCCCTTTCTGTAGGTTTGAAACTGCCACTTTAGTGTCACGCTTGGTGGGGAGAGAAGATGGCCATTGTAAGATTTTTGGGGGCCTCGGATTGGTTTCAAAACGAGATATTGTACATGTAGCTGACTGGTACCTTTGCTGTGGGTATATCGTAGGATTTACCATGGCAGAAAGGTGCCAGTCAGTCAATCATAACACAGGATTTTCTGTTTATTTTTATGTCCATGGTATAATAAATCATGAAAAACAAAACTGAATGAAATACATTATGTGATTTTTTTTGGGGGATACTCTAGTAATTGATATTAGGCATTTTTCTGCCAGGGGAAGGGGAGACTGCAATGATTCATAGCAGGGAAGAACAAGCTGCCGTTTGTTGGCGTTTTTGCATTTGATAGCTAGTTTGCCATTTTTAGCATTTAATAATTAACTGCGTAAGTTTTCCAATCCTGGATGCACTCTTTGCTGGTACACCTTTGTTAGAGCAGCTGCATGGGCCACATGGGCGCAAGGAGAATACTCATTCCGGCAGGAGGTATAGCTGACCACTCGCAGTGAGCATGAGGTGTTTGAGGGGCCTGAAGGTGATGGTGGCCCCCCTGTAAGTTCTCAGGCAGTGCCTTGCAGCCTGGGATTGGTTGAGGTTCATTTGTTCCAGGGAGCACAGGAGCGTGCATGGGTATGCGGCTGGTGGGTGTGGGCCCATGACTGGAGTGCAGGAAGTGGGGGACCAGGAATGTCCACTGGGAGCACACTTAGGTGGGGGGAGAACAAGAGGCTGAAAGTTATTTTGTGAGCAGGAGGTGGACACTTGTGGACCATTAGGGGGACATGGTGGCTTGTGACCCAGTGACGACATGGTGAAGAGTGGCATCGGCTGAGTTCGGCCATTTTGTCCTGGTGGTGAAATTGAGGAAGAGGATTTGCCAGAGCAAGGGAGGTTGGGGGGTCTACGGACTGCGCAGTGGGCAACCTTTGAAGTGCAGCTGCATGGCATGGTGTCTGACATATCGCCATGTGTCCCACGGGAGGCCTGGTGCATATGAGTGAGGTTGGCGAGGGCATGGGGATGGGGGGGGGACAAGAGGCACGTGTGGATGACATTCAAAAGAACACATTTTCAAAAAAAAAAGAGAGAGAATGGGGGAAAAGGGAATACAAGGAAGCAGGCAGAAAGAACTGAGAGGAGAAGGTCTCCTTCTCAGTGGAACAATTGTAACAATTTTAGGAGAGATGGTCTGCAGCAAGGCAACATGCCAGGCCTCTTTTAGAAGGAGCATTTTCCTGGGATCATTTTAGGGCCTGTTGAATTGTCAACTTGGAGGATGAAACTAAAATAATAATTTTATGACCGAACAGAACTGTACTGGTGCACATAAGGTGTTTACTGGGATTTTTCACTGGAGCACAGCCCGGGCTAAGGGGGACATATATGGAGTGTAGGGAGGTGATGGTGCACCTTCTGGACCTAGAGCAGACATGTGATGAAGAAGGGGGCAAGGTGTCAACATTATATGGCATTTTTGCAGCATATGGTTGTGAACATATGGGTGTATGGGGCACCCTGCGGACCTCGAGTGGGGGCACTATTGAGGGGGCAGATGGGCCAGCATGTTTATCACATTTTCACAAGGTTAAGGTTGTCAGAACTCTCATGAAGTAGTGGCAGATGGGGGGAAAGAAAGGGCTGACTAGATTATGTTTCTCATTCTCAAATTTTCTTGTATAACATTTATTTCAGGAATGGCTCCCAAGAAGCAGGCCACACCTACTTCCAGTTCTCAGCTATGCTTAGAAGCAGCAGCATTAATGGATAAGATGACAGAGCTCATCGAGAAGGCCCAGAAAAAAGAAGAAGAGGAGGAGGCAGAGAGAAAAAGGAAGCAGCCAGCAGGACCCCAGGGCAGGTGGGAAGCGCTGAAGGGGCTAGCCTCAGACCCAGAACCAGTCCCTCTGCCCGAACCCACATGAGAACCTTCAGACCCAGACACAGGAGCAGATAAGGGTGTAGGTGATCCATCAAGAGAGGGCAGCTATAAAGGTGATATGGCAGGTTTGTTGGCAGAGAAAGGAGAAAAAGGTTTGGGCATGAGGGAAAAAATATTGGATGAGTTTAAGAAGGAAAAGGGGGCACAAGGGGTGTGGGGGCAGGGATAGGTGCTGGTAGGGGGAGGAGGCTTTATGACAGTCTACCAGGTTTCTCTTTGGGAGACCATGTACCGGCCTCCATCAAGGACAAAATCTGGAAGGGAGAATATGCGGACATATTTGGCCTATTAGACAAGATGACAGCCAAAAAATGTGCACAAAAAGAAATGGTAGAAAATTCAGAAATGACAGTAGCACCTGCAGTGGTGAGCCATAAAGAGGAAGAAGCAAATTGCAAAGGTAAAATTTAGACACATGGCAGGTGGTATTTGTGATATACAGTGCCATTTGACTAGAAAAACAGCCAGAGTTGGCCATTCCATTGCTGACCTACATGACCATAATTAGGGATGCTTAAAAGGCCCAGAAAGGTTATAGATGGTTGGAGTATGATGAGGCCTTCTGGCAGTGGATGGCTGTGAGTTGAGACCTACGGGGGGACTGTATGCATTCCCAGTTATGGGTCTGAACCTTATCCAGCCAGTCAGGGGTGGCGCCAGAGGGGACCAAGAAGGTGGTGGTACGGGGGGGGCAAATCTTGCTGGGCATACAACAGAGCTGTGTGCACCTGGACCAATTGCAAATTTAAGCATGTTTGCTCAAAATGTGGTGGGCAACATCCAGTAGTGAAATCCAGGGGGAACAACGAGCGCTCCGGGGGGTGTCTAATGGTCAAGAACAGCCCTTTCAAGGGGCAATGGGGGGACAGTAGCAGATTTGGAGGTAGGGTATGGGAGGTTGGGAACAGAGGTGGGTACAGTTCTAACTATGGGTGGAATTGAGGGGATGGGGGCCCTGAAATGGGGTTTCCATTTGGCTAGGACTTCTGTCAGGGCTGAAATTGTTAAAGCATGGACAGCGGGCTATCTGGATCAGAATCAAGGGGTGATGCTGAGGGAGGGTTTTACAATGAGTTTTGCATTAGCTTTTCAAGGGATTAGGAGAGGGAGGAGGGCGAGGAACTCGGCTTAAGTCAGAGGGAGGGAGGGAGGGAGGACATAATTTGCAAGAAAATACTTATGGAGAAAAATGCCGGTAGGGTAGAAGGACCTTTCACAAGCCTGCCATGTGGTCAATTTTGCATCTCCCCATTGGGAATAGTCCCCAAGAAACAGCAGGCAAATACCACCTGATTCACCATTTGTCTTATCCTGAGGGTTCGTCTGTGAACGATGACATAGCTGAGGAACACAGCGCCATATCCTATGCATCATTGGATTCGGCTGTGCTGCTAATTAAACCACTGCAAGGAGCCTGGTTAGCCAAAATGGACACTGAGTCAACCTTTAGGCTGCTGCCGGTATGTCCCAAGGACTGGGATTTGCTGAGTTTCCCATTTGATGGGGAGATTTATTTGGATAAGGCCATGCCGATGGGGTGCTCAGTGGCATGCTCCACTTTTGAGGCTTTTAGTACATGGGTACAGTGGGTGTTTGGGCACAGGTATGTCCACAGAAGGGTGGTACACTACCTTGATGATTTCTTGTTGATCAGGGAAACAGAGGGAGGTGCAGGAGATGTTTCAGGATTTCTGGCTTATGTGTGATACAATTGGATCCCTCTAGCAGGAGAACAAGTGGAAGGGCTGGCCAGGGTGTTGTAATATTTGGGGATTGAAATACATACAGTGGGAGAATGTTTCAGCTTGCCCCAGGGCAAAGTGTAGCTGCTTAAGGAGCTGTTGGGACAGGTGTTGGGCAGAAGGAGGGTGTCTTTGGTGTTAGCATAACAATTGCTTGGGCATCTGAATTTTGAATGTAAGGCAATCAGTCAAGGCAGGGTATATGGGGCATGCCACGGGGAAGGCTAAGATGCAGCATCATTGGGTGGATATTTACAAAGGGGTAAGGGAAGACCTTGTGATATGGGACACCTTTTCAGCAGATTACAACAGGGTTACTTTTTGGCAGGAGGAATGGGTGGACAATGATGCCCTCCAATTATATACAGATGTGTCTGGGCTTTGGGCATGGAAGGATATTACTGGGGCAGGTGGATTTCTGAGGCTTTGCTGGGCAGCTGGAGGGCCAGGGGCGTGCTAAAGAATATCACCTTGTTGGAGATCTTCCCCATTTGGGTAGCACTAGTGGTGTGGGGTTCGGAGTTGTAGAACAAGAGGATTTTGTTTTGGTGTGACAAAAGGGTATAGTGGAAGTCATTAACAGATGGATTGGATCCACAGAAATGATAACTTAGGTGATGAAACAGCTGGTGCAGCTGGGGCTCTGCTTGAACCTTACATTTAGATTGAGGCATGTGAAAGAGTCCAGAATTAAATTGCTGACAGTCTTTCATGTTTGCAGTTGGGCTTGTTCAGGAGGCTGGCACCGCAGGTAGAAGTGGTAAGAACACCTGTACCAAGACAACTGTGGGAAATTTGGTGGCAAGAGCCCGAATGTTGTATCAGAACTCTTGATCAGTCAACACTCTGAAGGCTTACGAAAGTGCATGGGAAGCCTTCCAAGGGTTTCGGTCACAGCAGGGCATGTTGGTAAGTCTGCCCATCGCTGAGGAGCAGGTAATAAGGTTCATGGTGGATAGGTGGGAGAAGGGGGTGGCGCATTCGACCATGGCAGTACAATTAGCTGGTATAGGTTGGGTCTTTGGTACCAGGGGATGACCTGAGCTGAACACCAGTAGGAGGGTAAGATGCATGCTTTTAGGGTGGCAAAAAGGGCAGGCCCACAGGCAGACTGCCGTAGACCCATTACGCAGAACATGTTAGCTGCAGTCCTAGGGGTGTTGGGCATCATTTGCAATTCAGGTATCGATGCCTGCATTTTTCAGGCAGTTTTTTTCCCTAATGTACAAAGGGGCCTTCCGGGTGGGGGAGGTGGTTGCCAAAAACAAAGGAGATATTGAGGGAGGTCTGCAGCTGGGTGATGTAAAGTTCACTGGGGAGAGTCTATGCATTTTGTTGCGGTGTTCGAAAACTGACAAGATGGGATGTGGGGCTCAAGTACAGTTAAAACAAACAGGGGGGGATGAGACATGTGTGGTAAGGGCCATGAAGAACTACCGGGCCATTCCCCTTATGGGCGTGGGTCCTTGGTTTCGACATGGCAACAGCGGGCTCATAACTTGTTACCAGGTGGGAGAAGTCCTGAAAAAGGCATTGGCATTTAAAGTGCACGACCCGGCACAATTAATCACTCATTCATTCAGGATAGGGGCGGCCTCTGCTCTGGCCTGGGAGGGGGGATCGGCAGATGAAATCAAAGAGCTAGGTATATGGTGTTCCGCCTGTTACAAGCGTAATGTCAGACCCCGAAATGACTGTGTTTTTTTGCTTCCTTTTGTCAGCAGGTGTAAGCAGGAGAAGAACCATGTAGGTTTTGGGGCATTCCTACATATACTGGGCTGAGAGACATGCAGCAACTGGCCAAGGGAGCAGGGAATACATTGAAGGACTCAGAAGCCCTCAGGTCCGCTGGAAAGGGGTCCGAGATATGCGTTGGGCCCAATTGATTCCTTTATTAAAAGAGCTCAGACTTGCTTGGGGTGTACCAGATATCCTAGTTATCCACCTTGGGGGGAATCACTTGTGAATGACACCATGGGGGGCTTTGTTGCAGATGGTTAAGGCTGATTTGCGACTGTAAACAACTGGTGGCCAAGGGTTGAGGTGGTGTGGTCGGAAATTATATTCTGGCAGGTGTTGCAGCATGTATTAGGCATTGGGGTGATTGAAAGGACCCGCAAGAGGCTAAACAGATGGATGGCTGGTTTTATGAGGGAGCTAGGAGGGAGCTACATCTCATATAAAGGGATAACTTTCAACAAACCAAATTTATATAGGGAGGATGGGGTCCATCTTTCGGACAGGGGGATGGCTTGCTTTTTGTTACCATTCTAGCAGCTGGTGGTGGCTAGAGGTTGAGGAGTGGCTAAGTGACCCCGCCAGAAGGGGGAAGCCCCACTATCCAATGCAAGCTGGAGGTGGGGACTAGTGGAAAGGGAATCGGGGGGGGGAGAGCATAGAGGGCTAAGGGGGGCAGTTGGGAGGGAGGAGGGTAGGTTACAAGGGCCGGGTGCAGTGCACCTGGATGTGATTAGAAGTGGGGTGGCAGGTATAGAAGGGCTAGGGGTTGGGTCTGTGGCATTTGGACCTAGCATAAGTAAAGTGTAGGGAGTATTGGTTGATGGTGGTGGGGGGTCGGATGACACATCCAGACCCCAAGAAGGAAAGAAGGAATGGAAAAGATGAAGAACTGGACCGGATGTGGAATTCAGTGCAAGATTGAATTGGGAAAAAGTTCATGGACAATAAAGTAAAACAAACCGTTATATTGATGAAATAAGTGTAAGTTACATGTAATGTTATTTTAGTGGTGTGAATAAATTAAATTGCCTTTGGTGTACCCAAAACATGTCTGGACATTGAATAATTTCAGAAGGGATGGTCAGAAGACAATGCCTCCTTATCAGTGTCTGATAAGGAGGCATTACTGAGTTCTGATTACAAAGGCACTACTAATAGATGAGGCCTTGACACTGCAATTGGCTGTAATGATGTTTGTTATGTGGTGAATCATATCTTGTGTAGGTTTCATTTTGTACAGTAAATAGGCAGTTTGAGATTATTGTGGGGTTGTCCTTGTCACCAGGATTAACTGGCTTGTTGCTGGGTGGTAGCATGTTGTTTAAGGTGGTACTGTGACTTACTTTGTCAATGTTTCATGGGATTTCTGGGCTGATGATTTAAAAGGTATTTATTAAAAATATTGTTTTTAGCTACAATCAGGTGGTTGCTAAGAAACAGCTTCTTTGGCATAGTGTTCTAGCAATGATGGAACACTGAAAGAATTCTAGATTATTGAGATTGTTGTTACATTTTGATGGTAAAGTAAAATAGGAATTTATATATATTTGAATTTTATAGTTATTTTATAGTTATGAATAACTGAGCTGGGAGGATCTGGGGGAATGGGGGCAATGGTAGAGAACATCGGACCACCGTCAGTAAAAATTTATGAGAATACCAAGCATGTTACATATTTGCATAGCATACTGTATGCATGACATATTTGCGAGTCATTATGCGTAGGTGCCTAGATTGCCACTAGGTTGGGCTGAGTGCACAGCAGAGATGGTAGTGCCCGAACAGGTAAAGAAAGAGACTAGTCATAATTAATCGGTGATAATGAAGAACATCAGACCACCATAGGTCTTTTTGGGGAGAATACAAATCCTGAGATGTAGTTGGGTACCGTAGTAGTGTAAGAGCGTACTTGCAGCTAGCGTTATGCTACTCTCTCAGAGCTACATTGCCATTAATTTTTTGTATTCGTTTATTTGAGTTGGGGGGCTTTGCCCCACACCCTTTAAAAAGAAGGGGGTGTGGGGGACAAAGCCCTCCACACAAATAAACTAATAATACAACATTTCACCAAACTCTAAGAATACAAGTGCTCAATCGTGAGAACTAGCGCCAAGTTTGATTCAGGAGCCAATGTCTCGCGCATGTCACCTGTTCAGCTTACGCATTTTCTTGTGCAAACAGCGGTGGTCCGATGTTCTCCACTATCGTCAGAATGGGTACATGTATGGGAAGCAGGAGAATGGTAATCTGCAATTGCTGTGGGGCAGCAGTCTTTCTGGGGGTGATGTGGAATAAAGGGGGATCCCCTGTGTGTAAGAGCCTGGAACAGCTAAGGGCTGAAATAAGGCTGCTCAGATGGGAGCTGGGAAGGATGGTGTCGGAAGTCAAAGGAGCAGAGCAATGGAGGGAAAGTCAAAGGGGTGATGCCCAGGGGATTGATGCCATCAGGCAAGGGACGGGAGTGGTGAGGAGTACCCAGTATTCAGGAGTATCTCTTCCTCAGAGGACTAGGGAGTCCAAGGTGGAGGAATGGCAAGTAGTAAGGGGAAGGGGTGGGAATGTGAGAGCAGCATCAGGGTGGAAATATTTAAAAGGGGGCATTTATTGAACATATTTGCACCACTGTCTGGAAGGAGGAAGGGGTTAGCTGGAGGTGAGGTAGGAGGTCAGGTTGAGCCAGGGTTGAGAGCAGAAGTACAGGGAAGGGGGGAGGGAGCTAATCAGGCTGAGCAGGGAAGAATATGCAAGCAACATGGAGTGGAGGATGGGGGGAGGGAGAGAAAAGGAATGGAAGAGGGGAGGAAAAACTGAAAGCAGATACAGATAGTCATAAGGAGAGGGTTAAATTGGAAGATGGAAAAGCATTTATGAGGATAAACTGTGGATGTGTAGATAAGTTTGCCAAGATGCAGAGGGAGCGGTTAGGTGGGGAAGCAGCTAGTACTGAAGGTAAGAAAGGAAGGATGTGGAACATGGATGCAGGGATGGAAGGGTAGCAATCATAGGGGATTCCATAATTAAGAGTATTCTTTGGTAAGGAAAAGGCACTCAAATGCAAGCAGGAGGGTGGTTTGTATGCCGGGGATGACAGCAGGGAAGGTGACCCAAGAATAAGGGAAATAGTAAGGGAGGTTAGAGGAAAACCTAATTTAGTTATACATTTGGGAACCAACGACCTAGCTGTGGAGGAGGTTGAGATAGTGCAAAGTAGGTTCAGGGAGTCAGGGAACATCTGCAGGGAGGAAGGCAGTTCACTGGCCTTCTCAGAGGTGATACCAGTACCAAGGGCCAGCACAGATAGGGAAAGACGAATAGAGGATTTTAATGACTGGCGGAGGAAATGGTGCAGGGAGGAGAGGTTCATTTGTATTCGGGACTGGGAGAAGACCTGGTCAAACAAAGCACTCTTTTCACCAGAGAGGCTACACCTCAGTAGGGAGGGTTTTTTTATGTACTCAGGGACAAGCTGGGGAATACATAACCACTACACTTAATTTAAACTACTGGGGGGGGCAGTGGGCAAGCAGGCCCACAGACTCCAAGAGGAGGTGGTCAGTAAACCTCCCCCCCACAGTGATGAAGGAGGTCTGGAGGGAGGAGGTGGAAGGGGCAAATACACAGTTAGCAAAGGGTGGAGGGGTGAGGAACACATAGCAAGGGTATGTGGAGGGGTGAACACAGAGGGGATAAATGTGAATAGAAGAAATGAGGGAAGAGAAGAAAGGTCAGACTCTAGGTGGAGGGTGGTGTCTCTGAATGCTCAGAGTCTTGGAAACAAGATGGATGACCTGCAGACACTATTAGCAGACAGGAGGGTGGACATAGCTGCAGTAACCGAGACTTGGGCAACATCACACCATGGCTGGGACCTTGCCATCCCTGGATATAAAGTATACAGGAGGGACAGAGTAGTCGGGAAGGGGGGAGGGGTGGCAGTTTATATCAGGGAGGAAATAACTTGCATGAGGGAGGAGTCAGAGGAAGGGGAGGTGGAGGCATTATGGGTTCAGTTAAGGTTCAATAGAGGGAGAAAGGTGAGGTTGGGGGTGGTTTACAGACCACCCAATCAAGATGAGGAGAGAGTCAGGGAACTGATCTCACAAATATTGGAAGCTGCTGGGAAAGGAGAGGTGGTAATTGTGGGGGACTTCAACCTGCCCAAGGTGAAACATAGAAACATAGAATTTGATGGCAGATAAGGACCACTTGGCCCACCTAGTCTGCCCATTTTCCCTACCTAACAGATAAGCTGCAGATCCTAGTTAACCAACAGCTTACTTCCTCCTAACCCCCACTAGGACTGCCTTATGCCTGTCCCATGCATTCTTGAATTCCCCCACTGTTCTTGACTCCACAACCTCCTCAGGAAGCTGTTCCATGCATCCACAACCCTCTCTGTGAAAAAATACTTCCTCACATTACCTCTGAGCCAGTCCCCCCTCTATCTTCAAATTGTGCCCCCTTGTTCTTGCACATCTCTTTTTCTGAAAGATGCTACCCTCTTGGACTTTGTTGATTCCCTTGAGGTACTTGAAAGTTTCTATCATGTCCCTCTCTCCTTCTTTCCTCAAGGGTATACATATTAAGCTCCTTTAGTCTTTCTTCATATGTCTTCTGGTGCAGACCCTGCACCATTTTGGTTGCCCTCCTCTGGACAGCCTCCACTCTGTCTATGTCTTTGTGGAGATGGGGTCTGCAGAACTGCACACAGTACTCCAGATGGGGTCTCACCAGCTGTCTGTACAGAGGGATAACAACTTCCTGTTTTCCACTATTGATACCTCTTCCTAAGCATCTCAGTATCCCCCCAGCCTTCCTTACTGCCTTCTCACATTGCTTGCCCACCTTTAGGTCATCTGATATAATTACCCCAGGTCCCTTTCTATTTTACTGTTGTCAGTATCTCACCTCCCATTGTGTACGCTTCCCTGGGTTTTGTTTCCCATTTGCATTACCTTGCACTTCTTTGCATTGAATCTGAGCTGCCATACATTTGACCATTCCTCCAACCTTCCAAGTCCCTTCTCATCCTTTCCACTCCATCTTGTATCAGCCCTGTTGCAGATCTTTGTGTCATCTGCAAAGAGACATACTTTCCTTCCAGTTCCTCTGCAATGTCACTTATAAAGACATTAAAAGGACCGGTCCCAGTGCTGAACCCTGCGGTACCCCACTAGTAACCCTCCTTTCTTCACTGTGTACTCCATTTACTACTACCCTTTGCGTCCTGTTGTCTAGCCAATTTTTTTTCCAGGCTATCACCTTGGGACCCACTCCAAGGCTGGCTATCTTGTGTATTAATCTTTTGTGTGGGACTGTATCAAATGCCCTGCTAAAATCTAGGTAGGCCATGTCCACAGCCCCTCCCTGGTCTACTACTTTGGTCACCCAGTCAAAGAAATCTATTAGATTCATCTGACATGACCTTCCCATTGTGAATCCATGCTGCCTTGGGTCCTGTGCCCCACTGGACTCTATCTACTCAACAATTCTTTCCTTCAGAAGTGATTCCATCATTTTCCCTACCACAGAGGTCAAAATAACTGGTCTGTAGTTTCCTGCCTCTGTCCTGCTCCCACTTTTGTGAAGAGGAATCACATCTGCCCTCCTCCAATCCTCGGGTACCACCCCATCCTCCCATGATTTGTTGAAGAGAGTAGTCAGCAGTGTCACTAGTTCTACCCTTAGTTCTTTTAGAATTCTTGGGTGAATCCCATCAGGCCCCATTGCTTTGTCCACCTTCAATATTATTAGTTCTTTCAGAACCCTTTCTTCTGTAAATGGACTGGTATTGACCCCCGTCTTCAGACTGTTTCTCTTGTTTGGTTTAGGTAACTCCCCCTCCTCTTCCTTTGTGAATACTGAGCAGAAATATTCATTCAGTATCCCTGCTTTTTCACTGTCACCATCTACCCACATTCCCTCCCCTTTATTAAGCTTCAGTATCCCTCCTTTGGTCTTTCTTCGCTCTCTAATGTACCTATAAAAGGTCTTATCCCTCTTCTTAACAGAATTGGCTATCCTTTCCTCGGTTTGGGCCTTTGCTATTCTGACTGCCTTCCCAGCCTCTTTCTGCTTTAACTAATAAAGTTCTCTGTCCTGCTCCTTCTGTGTTTCCTTATATTTCCTGAATGCTGTCCTGTTCTCCTTAACCTTCCCTGCCACCTCTTTTGAGAACCATAGTGTTTTTTCCTTCGTTGTGTTTTATTGATTTGCTTTACAAAAGCTTATTGCCTCTGTGATGCTGTTTTGATCACTCCCCATTGTTCCTCCACCCCTCCTTCTTGCCTGTTTGCTGAGTGCTTTTCTGAGGCACTCTCTCATTTTCCCAAAGTCAGCCCTCATAAAGTCCAGTACTCTTGCTTTTGTATGGCTTGATTGTATGGCTGTGTTTATCGTGAACCACACTGTTTGGTGGTCACTTGTTCCCAGATGGCTACCCACTTCTAAATATGAGATTCTTTCTCCGTCCCCTTTTGAGAGTACCAGGTCTAAGACTGCTCCCTCCCGAGTGGGTTCCAATACTAGCTGTCTGAGGCATGCCCCGTGTAGGGCATCAAGAATGACCCTGCTCTTGGATGTGCCTGCAGCAAAGGTGCTCCAGTTAACATCTGGCATATTCAGGTCCCCCATCAACAATATCTTCCCTTTTTCTGCCATTCTAAGAAAACCTTCTATCATTTCCTTGTCCATTCCCTCCCTCTGAGATGGGGGTCTGTTTACAACCCCCATGCGGATTGTAGTGCCATTTCCTGTTTCCAGGGTGACCCAAAGTGCCTCATCTGCTCCCTGTTTACTTTTTAGTTCTGTTGCTTTGATCCCTTCCTTTACATAGAGAGCTACTCCTCCTCCTCCTCTTTTACCTTCCCTGTCCCTCCTGTAGATTGTGTATCCTGGTATGTTGACATCCCAGTCATGGTTCTCTGTGTGCCATGTTTCTGTGACTGCCACAATATCCAGGCAACCCTCTTCCATCAAGGCCACTAGTTCAGGAGCTTGTTACACAGACTACGGGCATTGGTACTCATCACCCTCCACTTTTGATAGCCTTACCCCTTTAGCACCATTTCTGTCCTTACTGCCTTTGCCTTTTTTACATTTAAATCTGTTGCTCTCCTAATAACTTCTGTACCTTGGTGTTAACCTCACTAATCACCATGTTTTGAGGGGGCAGGCTGGGATTTCCCTGCTTCTTTTCAGTGCCTCCCCCCTTAGCTAGTTTAAATGCTTGCCAATGAAGCATTTAAACCTCTTGCCTAGGATCCTGGTTCCTGCCCTGGACAGATGCAGACCATCGCACCAGTATAGGTCTGCATCCCTCCAGGTGTCTCCCCAGTCCCCAATGAAGTCAAAACCCTGAGCTTCACACCAGTTTTTCAACCACTCATTGAATTCCCTGGTGAGGAGTGCCCTAGCATCTCCCTTGCCATAGACAGGCAGCACCTCCAAGAAGGTTACCATATGCGCTACTTGTCTAAGGCCCCTTCCCAACTCTACAAACTCCTCTTGCACTGCTCTGATCCATTCCTAGCCAGGTCATTTGTCCCTAGGTGGAGAATGACATCCAGCTCCCTCCCTCGTGCAGCTCCTCCCACTATCCTGAGGTTGCTTCCTGTCCTCCAAGCCGTGGCGCCAGGAAGGCACCTACCTCCCTCTCCCTTTCTCCCCATTTTTCCCCCTAATGATTGAGTCCCCACCAGGAGTTGTTTCTTCCCCTGTGAGGTCCCATGCCACCCTCCTGTGGGTCTCCTTTGTGAAGGTTCCCAGCATCCTCCTTGGTCTCCACTGCAGGTGCCTCCATAGAGGAACCACTATCCACCAGAAGAGTGAATGGATTGTGGAGGTACAGCTGGAGGGATGCAACTCTGTTCCACCACCCTCTCCCTCCCTGAGCCCACCCTGGTCCAGCCTCTCCTCTTTCTTGGCAACCTCTTAGGTAGTGGCATTGGCCCTGGTGGTCCCTGGGTGGGGGAGGAGGTTTCATGAATCCTAGCCAGGTCAGCCTGGAGACAGGCAACCTCCTCTCTCAGACCAGAGAGGTAACTGCAAATAGGGCAGCATCACAGCCTCCAGAATGTCTCCTGGAACACTGCCACCCCACAGCTATTGTACTGCACCACTCCTAACATGTCTTATTTTGTGTCCCCTCTACTGTTTCTCTGGATGCTTACTCTCTCCTCTCCTTACAACTCTCACCCTTCCTGTTCTGGGACAGCAACTTCCTATCTTCTTCAGTAGCCTCCTTCTTCCTTGCTCAATATCAGACCACCAGCAGCTGGGGAAGTGAGCTACTTTTCCTTTAGGGTTGACAAAACCAATGTTTCTCTATGATCCTTTCCTTCCTACTGCCAAACAGGAAGTTCCTGTTGACAGTCAAATCCAGTGGCTATAAAAGTAGAACTGGCTTTGGGTGGGTGGGATGGAGGGCAATTAGTAAGAAAAAAGGCTAGCAACAGGAAGTTGTAATTTGACTCACATGCTTTTATAGTGTCTAAACCACACCCCCAATTAAGCTCTCTTTCCTCCTACTGGTTTAGCAAAGTCAGCTGATACAGTACCCTTCCCAGCACTGAACACACACTGACTTTCTTTTCTTTTGTAACCCCTTGTTACCCGGGGTTACTAGAATCCCAGTAAGACCTAGTGGTAGGCAGGGAAGGCAGCTTGTGAAACTCCAGTTAAATGGGTTTCACACTGTCTCACTCTGTTCTCAGTCTCAGCTGAGACTGAGAGATGACATCACCAATAGAACTGTCGCAGCTGCATAAGCCACATTAGAATCTGCAGCAGAGGGAGTGAGATAGAATGTTGGGAGTTTTCAAAGTCAGTTTCTGTTTACCTTCTGTGGGAGAAGGAAGTGTTCCTGTTTACCTTCTGTGGGAGAAGGAAGTGAGTCTCCTGTTTGTGTTGAAGCAAAAAGGTCAGTGTCCAGTTTCAAGTGGTGGAGACCGCTGTCCAGGTCTCAGTGCCCCCTCCCTCCGGGGGGGAGTAAAGTATCCCTATGTAGATTTCAGGGGCAATCCCCTAATTTCTCCTAAAGGAAGAAAGCTGCCTTTTACAGTTTCTGTTTGGTCTTAAAGGTGGAAAGAGTTGTTTTTCGTCTGTGGGGCACCTGCAACAAAAGGGTGAGTGTTTTGCTCTAATTTGAGAGGGCAAAAAATGTGTTTCTTCAGCTTGGGAAATGTGAAGAAATCTGGGATTTGAACTACTATTTGGGAGGCCTATAGTACTAGGACAAACAAATGGAGTAGTGTCAAAATCTAAAGTCTGTGTGAATTCAAGTAGTGTTGTAGAGGGGGTGCTACAGTCCATCCACCGTTTAATCTATATTTCAAAGTTTCAGTTTTTCCAGAGAAATGGCCGGGTATGGGCTGTGGGAGCTGGAGGTGGGCAAACCCTCCATCTTTAGTAACCAGGTCCACCTCTATGATTTCTGCTGTGATTGCTACTTGCCTCATGCGCCTGGCCAGTGATGAGGTAGGTGCCCAGACGTGGGTCGCAAATGAGAAAATCTCTCTAGGAGTCGCAGACTCTAAGTGGTGTGGGGAGCCACAACTTGGGAAAAGAATTCTCTTTGTGAGATGGGAGTCAGAAGAAGCAAGAAGGAAATCTCTCTAGGGGTTGCAGACTCTAAGTGGTGTGGGGAGCCACAACAAGTAAAATGGGTTCATTCTCCCAATGGAAAGTCATTCAAGTGGCTGGCAGGGGAGCCGGGCCAGTCGGGCTGTGTATCCAAAGTGCATGCAAGTCCAGACTGTGTGCCTGGTGGGTCCAGAGCCTGAAAACAGTAGAAATGGGTTCATTCTTTAAGTGGACAGCCTTGTAGTCTCTAATCTGCATTATCAGTAAACATAGCCCCATGGGGGTCCATCTATGCTTTGTTGTGTTCAGCTAGTTGTGAATAAAAGCCACACTGAAAAATCCCAGTCCTAGTTCTGGACATTACAGTTATTGCTTCCTGTGTTTGGATTTACTTGGGGGCCCCTGTGCAGAGTAGCCAAACCTAGGTCCCCTTGTGCCAGGTAAACTCATCCTCCCCGAACCCAGGTCCCCACCAAATATTGCTGCCAACAGCATGCCACCTGTCGTTTTGACAAAAAGGCAGGGGTGAGGGGTTACACTTTCTTTTTTTTTTAACCCTAAATAAGACCCCTTCTACTTCTAATAAAGTTATCTGTCTACTTAATCTTAACAGACAATGACTCCTGCTGAGATATAAGTTTTAAATTAATAAGAAAATGTAGCTTCTTTTAGTTAGCTGCTTTCTGCTCTACAAGCAAGGCTAGCAACAGGAAGTTGTAATTTGACTCACCTGCTTTTATAGTGTCTAAACCACACCCCCAATTAAGCTCTCTTTCCTCCTACTGATTTAGCAAAGTCAGCTGATACAGTACCCTTCCCAGCACAGAACACACACTGACCTTCTTTTCTTTCTTTTTTTTTAACCCTCAATAAGACCCCTTCTACTTCTAATAAAGTTATCTGTCTACTTAATGTTAACAGACTACTCCTGCTGAGATATAAGTTTTAAATTAATAAGAAAATGTAGCTTCTTTTAGTTAGCTGCTTTCTGCTGTACAAGCAAGGCTAGCAACAGGAACAGCCTGGAGTATACCATCCACAACATGTGCTAAGAGTCGGGTGATCTTGGAAGGACTGCAGAGTGGGTTACTGACTCAGGGCATCACTGAACCAACAACAGCTGAGGCAATTCTTGATCTGGTGCTCACAAATGGGGAGCATGTACAGGAAATAATGGTCAGGGAGCCACTGGGGGATGTGACCATTGCACAGTGTGGTTTCATTTGGTTATGGGCAGGGAGAGCATCCCGACTAAGATCAAAATCTTGGATTTCAGGAGGGCCGACTTCAGGAAAATGGGTGAGGTTCTAAACAGCTATCTGCTGGGTATCATAGCAGATATGGGGGTGGACCTAAAGTGGTCCATCATTAAAGGAGGAATATTGGTTGCCACAGATGAGTGTGTTAGGCTCAGGGGAAGAACACAAGGGCCGAAGTGCCAAGCTGGTTCAGTTCTGGGGATGCCAATGCAGTAAGGGAAAAGAGGCTGGCCTATAGAAAATTCAGGAAGACCAAGAGAGAGGTTTATAGGGAAAATTACCTAAGGTTGGCTAGTGAGGCAAGTAAGGAGGTCCGGTGAACAAAAGCACAGAAGGAGCTTCAAATAGCTGAAGGAATTAAGAAGGGGGGGAAGGCTTTCTTTCACTATATAAGTGAGAAAAGGGACAAGAAGGAAGGGATTGTTAGACTTAAGAAAGGTGTGAAGTGGGTGGAGGATAATGGAGGAAAAGCAGAGTTACTAAATGAATACTTCTGTTCTGTCTTCACCAGGGAGAAGGACGGACCAGTGCCTTCAGGAGGGAAAAGAGGAGCAGGGGGAGGGGAACACAGACATAGTGATAGAGGAGGATAGAGTGAGGGAGGGTTTGCTGGCATTGAAAGTGGACAAATCACCAGGCCTGGACAGAGTACATCCAAGGGTACTAAAGGAACTGGCTGAGGAGCTGGCAGGGCCGCTAGCAGACCTATTTAATAGTTCACTAAAATCAGACATGGTACCTCAGGACTGAAGAACAGCACATGTAGTGCCCCTTCACAAAAGCTGTCCCAAGGATGATCCAGGGAATTACAGACCAGTCAGTCTGATCTCCATTGTGGGCAAGCTGATGGAGACCATAGTAAAGGAAAGGTTGGTGGAATATCTAGAGGAACATGGTCTCCAGGATGAGAGGAAGCATGGGTTCATGGGAGGGAGATCATGCCAAACAAATCTGATTGACTTCTTTGTCTATGTCACTAAGACAGTAGACAGGGGCCAAGTGGTAGACATCCTCTATCTTGATTTCAGCAAAGGCCTTTGACTCTGTGCCCCACAAAAGGTTGATCAGGAAGTTGGTGGATCTTGGAGTTGGGGAAAAGATGGCCAGATGGGTAGAAAACTGGCTGAGGGACAGAACCCAGAGGGTGGTAGTGGGGGGAGAGTTATCTGGCACCAGAGAGGTAACCAGTGGGGTCCCACAGGGCTCTGTGCAGGGGCTGGTATGGTTCAATGTCTTCATCAATAACATTGGGGATGGCATTAAAGGCAAAATGTGCCTATTTGCAAATGACACCAAGCTCTGTGGGAGAGTGGACACAGCTGAAGGGATAAGAGTCTTACAGGAAGATCTGGAAAAGCTGGGGAGGTGGTCCAGGATCTGGCAGCTTGGCTTCAATGCCAAGAAATGCAAAGTTATGCATATTGTAGCCAAGAGTCCCAGGACAGAGTATTTTCTGGGTGGAGTCAGAGTATCTGCAACAGAGGAGGAGAAAGGCCTGGGAGTGATGATCACTAGTGACCTGAAGCACTCCACACAGTGCAAAAAATCAGCAGCAAAAGCAAACAAGATGCTGGGATGCATAGCTAGAGGGATCAGTAGTAGGAAAGAGGAGGTTATACTGCCCTTGTACAGGTCACTGGTAAGGCTGCATCTAGAGTATGGAGTTCAGTACTGGTGCCCACACCTCAAAAAGGACTTTAACCTGCTGGAGAAGGTACAGAGGAGGGCTACAAAGATGATAGCCAGTCAGCAGGGCAAGGCATACAAGGAGAGGTTGAGGGTACTGAACATGTACTCCCTGGAAGACAGGGGAGAGAGAGAGAGGACATGATCTGGACATTCAAGTACTTGAAAGGGATAAATAAGGTTGATAAGGATAGTTTCTTTAAGCTGAGTGGCAACCATATCAAAAGGGGGCACAGTCTTAAGTTGGAGGGTGGAAGGTTTAGGAGGGAGGTCAGGAAGCACTTCTTCACAGAGAGGGTGGTGGACACTTGGAATGTGCTGCTGGAAGAGGTCATCTTGTTGAAGATGGTGGGCAGCTTTAAGAGATGCTGGGGTAGGCATGGGGGAAGGTAAGAATCGTGGGTAGGGAGGATGGGAGGAGTGGGGAGGGAGGGCAGGGACATTAGTTCAAGCTGTGGACCCTGCAATACGAGCAGACTTGATAGACCAAATGGCCTTCTTCTGCGTCTTTTTCTTATGTATGTTCATATGTATGTATGTAATGATGCAATGAACTGCAATTAGGTAATCAACTGCAATGAGGCAGTCAACTGCCAGGGAGCAGTCTCAGCTGACAGCAGCTCTTCAGTCTCTCACTTCCCATGCTTTGCTACTGATGCACTGTATGTGAAAAATCACTTTTAGTAAATGACACACAGACAAGGAACTGGGTGTAGTCATACTAACTGCATTGATAATAGGGTGTCTTGGGGAAGGGGGAAGCAATACTGAGCACAATATGTGCACCAGGTTATGGGAGTTTTCCCTGGCAAAACAGCTGCAGCTTCATTGTACTGCATAGTGCAATTCATTCCTTTCCATACAGTGACATCACCAGGACAGCCCTAGGTCTACAACAACAACAGGCTTGCTGCAGCAGCTCTGGTACACCTGCAGTTTTTAGCAGCTCAAAATGCAAAAACTAACTGCAGAGGACATTACTGAAATACAAAACAAGAATCACTGCAAGAAGGGGAAATTTATGCATGATTGTCAAATGGACTGGGAATGTTCCTCTTCAATGCTCCATTGATATTCATTGCTAATGACTTTCAGATTTTATCCTTGTCACAGATGTATAGATTTCAGGACATACAGTACCAGAGGGGACACCACCATGTTAAGACAGTCACCTCATGCAGTGAGGATCTCATTGTACAGTATTTTAGATACAATACCAGCAATTCCAAATGGAATTGGAAGATACTGGAAACTAGGGCTGTGCGAGTGGGCAAATTTGGTCCAACAGGCCAATTTCAAGACTGGTTGGGGCAAACCTAAATTGGCTTGATTTGGCCAGAAAATAAAGGGTTAAGTGGGTTATTTTTCATGGTGTTCTTCCAGCAGAACATCCCACTGACACAATCAACAACCTCTTTGCGTGATTGTCTAGACTATAAGAGGGGAATGTTAATCCTCAACCCCCCAGCCCCCTAACCAGCCTCTTTAAAACATTAAACAAGGGCTCTTAAGCCCTTACTAATGTAAAAATAATTAGGGGCTGTTTTTCCCTTTTTTTAAGTGAACCCCAATTTGGTCTGTTGCACCAAACTTCCCTTAAACTGGAACAGCCTGAACCTCTGGCCTGACCTCGATTTCCAGTCCTACTGGTTACTATGGTTGCCCACTCACGAAAGTTGTTCATTCTAGGAAAACAGGATTTCTGGCACTGTTCTGGTCACCCATGGCAGGAGGAAAAATCTGAAAACATGACTGATTCTGAGCACCTGCAGAATTGTAGAGCAGGTTTTTATTTTCAGGGACTGTCTGGCATTTTCTGCTATGCTAAGCAGATGTTGTGCTGAAAAAGAAGAACAGTAGAGAGGAAAGATGTGCACATGGGAAGACATGACTGAACTTTTTATTTCAGCTGCCTCTTAATTACATTCATTAGAACTGCCACAGAAATAGTGATTTACAGAGTGGTAACAGATGGCAATAATGCAATGCATTCTAATAAATAAGAATTAAGTGTTACGTGTAACATCATGCAGTTGTTTATGCAGTACATACTGTAATAAGACCCTGACAACATTATCAGATAGAGATAAATGCTGTCTGAAACAACTGGTTGTTCTGAGGTCAACATCAGTTAACATGTGAACTCCATCCAATGTAATATGCTGTAGGCATAAACATTAGCCCTTTATAACAAAACATGATACTCTTTTACTTTAGATTTGGTAACAAAAAATGATCCTTACAAGGTCATCTAACTAAATGTAAACTCAAACCTAGTTTTGAGTTGTAACTCTTATTGAATTCTTTTCACCTCTACTTGGTGTATGTCAGACCTTCCGTATTCTCACCTTTTTTTTTTTTTTTACTATACTTTTTCTCTCCTGGCAACCAGTCTGCTTACCTGCTTCCATGTCCAGACAACCTCTCAGGATTCCGGCCACCGTCTCGAGGTCCACTCTGCTCGGCCCACAGCGTACTCCCATGGATTACCCCCACGGCGGGGTGGGGAGAGTCCCCCGACACTCATCCACCCAGTCCAGGATCCAGTGTTGCGTTCCCTGCCAGAGTGACTCCCCATAAAGAAGGCCATCATGCCGCCACAACTAGAGCCCATTTTCTCCTGTTCTCCCCTTGTGTGTGGCATGCAATGATGCCCATGGACAGGAATGTGCGCACTACCGCACACACTTCTCCCTAGCGTCAGCCACAGCAGCTCCCTCTATTGACTTGCCAGCACCCTGCATTAATCCCCAGCCATCGCCAGAGGCCGCTAAGGCACCGAGGTATGCCACCTCCCTCCCCGGAGATGGAGAGCAGTCCAACGGATGCTCAATCCATCCCTTCCCCTGCCAACCCCCAACTACCCTGGCTCGCTCCTGAACCCGGGTCTCCCGTGTGGAGCGAGGTGTGGCGTCCAGCGCCTCAACCCTCAGTGCCACCAGGCCGGCCATATTCTCACCTTTGATCTGGAATGCTCTTCCAGAGGTGGTATGATCTGCATGCACTGTGAAGGCTTTTTTTATAGAGCTTTTTTGCTCCCCATTGCTGTCTCCCACCTGCTTTCGGCAACAGAGAGACCAACATTTTTTCTTGTTTTTTTCTCCCTCCTATTTTTGGGGCCCCAGAACATGATGTTGCATGCCTGTGGAGGCGGGCATGCAACCAGTGGCTCTGGTGATGGCCTCTTCCCCCCACCTATCCTAATACTGAGTCTCCCACTAGGCTTGGCACTACCATCAAGCTTCCACTCAGTGGCAGCCAAGATCTCGGGAGACTCCAGGTCCCTCCCTGGAAGAGGAGAGCTGCCTGTGAGAAGCTCAATTCACCTCCTTACCCCCCTCCCGTCCAACTCATGGCAACCTGACCTCGCTCCTGACCTCAGGTTGCTGTTGCGGCATGAGGTGTGGCATCCAGCACCTCAACCCTCAGCAACACTGGGCCAGCTTTGCACTGCTAAGGCTTTTAAAAACCTTTTGGAATCTTATTATCTGCACTGGCCCACTCAGAATAGATTGGTTTTTAAATGGCTAAACATCTATATTTATTGCATATTTATTGTCTTTTGTTTATTTTATTGATTTATGTTCTATTGTTGTACATTGCCCTGAGCCTCATGCATAGAGCACCAAACAAACAGAATTTGCCTTGCTGTGCCTTAATTTGGAACCATTTCAAATATGTTAGGGATAAGTAGGGTGTTTAACCATGTTAAACCCCTAACTTTGTACCTTCACAGCTTCAGCCCCATTGAACGGAATTGCACAAATGTTTGCATGTGTGGTCTGGGTGGCAAGGTCTCTTGATTTAGTAAGTTTCGTTTTGTTCAGACGTGCAAATTCTGAGATCTGGACAGTGCAAATACAGGAAAAAGTTGTGTATTTTTGTTGTTTTTTGGTCTCGCCCACAGCCCAGATGGTTTCGAATTTTGTCCTGAAATTTTTAGTCTAGACAGAGCTTGTCTTAGAATGGTGCCTTTCATTGGTTTGGTGAACAGTGTTAATCTTTTCCCAGGTTATAAGCATAAATGATTTATTTTTATAGCCTGAAACACTAAAATGATGATAAATCATATATACCACACCAGTGGTGAATAAATTGTGAAAATAAATCATGTTATTTAGGGATATGTATTTATTCTCACTTAGAACAGCATTATTTTCACTTAGAATACAATTTATTTAAGTTAGAACATGGTATGATGCATGGGGAGCCCTTATTATGTATAATCAGCATAGGACATGGTCAAATAATACCATCCTGTCCAATACAAAAAAAAAAAACAGTAATACAACACTGTCCAAAGTGATAATACCCTTGTTCCTTCCTGATAATACTATCATTCAGAGCTGATAATACTACAGTTTCAGCTCTCAATGATAGTATTATCACTACAATCAAAAAGCGCATGTCCAGATTTTCCTGCCAACAAACCCTGTTGCCATGGTCACACGTCCCTTCCTGCACAACCGTACTGATGGCGTGCATCTCCATTGGCAGCTTTTCTCTAGTACACAGGCACAATAGCATGAAAAACATGGTGTCTTTTTTGTCTCGCTTAGTAAGAGGAATCTGTTCAGTTCATTGGTTCATTTTTTATTTATTTGAACAAATAACGGACTATGGCACTCATCCTGCATTTGCCGAACGACAAAAAAGCTGAAAGGTAGGACTGCCTACTAAATTAACAGAAACAAAATTTTATTTGAAATGAGCGATGAGACACTCGTTAGTGCTGCGGGCAGCTCAGAGACAGCTCATGCTGAGTCCGGCGGCTGGCCAATCCATTTCACAAAATGCACATGAGACAAAGGAATGTTCGCAATGGGGTCCATATATTACAGAGAATAACAAATAGAGGACTATGTATTATAAGGCAGTCAGACCATCTCGAGGTTTTGGGGACTTGGGGAACCTCTCAAGCTTCACTCTGGAGGTTCCAAGTCACCAAAACCTCTCGATGGTCTTACTGCCTTATAATACATAGTCCTCTATCTATTATTCTATTTGTAATAAACTGATAATCCCACCAATGTGATATCTGCATTCTGTAAACCCTCTATTTCGACGTCACTTCGGTGGGATTACAACCTAGAATCACAACTATCTCTACATTCTTAAACTGAAACATCCATTCAGTAAAATTCAAAGCCATTCACATTCCATTTGAAAGCAGATCCTCTCCATGGAGCTGCATGTCCTCCTCTCAGGCCCAACCTACTGCAATGACGTTGATGCTAATGTTGAGTCATGTGTTCCTTGCTGACCAACTGGAATGCAACAAATGGATTAAATGAACTTTCCATATTTAAAAATTTTTTTCCTCAGTTCAAGGATTTATTAATAATTATAGTTATTTTTAGTGAGAATGAAGTATTCCATGGTGTATTTAAATGTGTACAATACATTTTACAATCTAACGAGCAGCGTCTGGGTAAGTTTCTGAAGCAGCAAAATTTAAATGTAATGTAATTTGGTATTCTATCGTAGTGTATGGTCCAATGCACTATAAAAGACAATGCCTATGATATGGTGGTTAATCACAGATTTAGAAAATGGCAAGAAATAATTCTCAACCCTGATTGGCTGACACTGCCTCCAAGCTGGGCATTTATTTCTCAATAGATGCCCAGCTAAAAATAAGTGCCAGCCAAAGTGCCACTTCACAAGGTACCCTTCTACCCTGCTGCCAAACCAACTTCCTCATTGGCTGAAGGCTGCTGATGAAATTTAAAATCACTGCCATGTTTTTCTCTCTCTTAGCGAGAGACTAGTGCCCCCCCAATTTACTTTCCCTCAGTAGCAGCTATCAGTAAATAAAGTAACATAGATTTTGTGGTCAGGAGAGTGAAAATAGCAGTCTTGTTTAAAAAAGCGAGCCCTTTCCTGACCGCACTCTCAAACTGTACTTGCACAAGGTAGCCGCCCTCAAACAGTCACTCGTATCAGCTGTATCCTTACACTGCTTTTTAAAAAAGCAGCAAAACCAGTAAATTATGCACAATACAAATACCCCCACTCTCTCATTTAAAAAGAAATACGCCCTACCTCACAACACTCCCTCACAGCAAGTGCAGGATCCACTTCAAGCATGGTGAAAGGTCGTGAGGTCAGCATACAGCTTCTCAGTTGTGACTTGTGACCGCAATTAAATAAAAGCAGCCCGAGGTAAGCAGTCGCCTCCTCGGTCATGCTCAGTCTCCCAAAAGAGCATAATTGCATACCGCATAGGGACACAAAAAAGAACTATATGTTCAGTCATAAAATTAAATACGCTTTGCTGCCAAATGCAGTCACTTTGTCTTATGCTCTGCTGCTAAAGACGTTTACACTGTCTTTTCTTCCTGTTGTGATCAGTATGGCAACTGCTGCCGGCCAAAAAACAAAGCACAAGTAGCAAACATGGGGGGGTGAGCATTAAACACAAAGTAAATTAAACACACTCTGCATGGGGAGGAGGTATAAACAGACTACTGTAGGGACTATGGGTGGATGTAACTCTATAGCTCATCCTGGCAGAGGAACTATTTTATTACAAAACTAATCTTAACCTACTAACAATTTTTTTATTGAATTCTTTTTTTTTTTTTTATAACAGTGGGCATTTTCTAAGTGCAATAGATACCCTCCAGGGTGGGCGGTATGGGCAATGCCGGACCTCCCAGGGCTATAAGGCCCTGTGCCTGCGGCGTCGGGCCTCATTATGCCCTGGGTGGTCCGGTATTGCCCAATACCGCCCACCCTGTCGGGTATTATTGCTTATGTAAGCACCTCTTGCAGTTGTCATGTTAACTGTAAACCTCTCGTGCTGCGCTCTCGAGGTTTAATCTGTTGTCATAACAACTGCTCAAGGTGAATACACGTGGTTAACTACCGTATTGTAGGCATTATCCTCTATATTTCTGCTTAGAATCTGGAAATAGAACACAGAGAACAATGGGCCAGATAGAGAACATACAATGGGAAGAAAGGCAGTTTTAAGCTAAAACAAGATAAAACACCAGAATAAATATTACAAATGGTGTGGTATATATCAAATACATATTGGGTTGCAGTAGACTAACACATTTATCTCCACACATGATTAGTAAGAAAGACTCTTATAACTAACTTGTGGTGTTGATACTTGTGGGTTATGGGTCCTACCACTCACTAGTAGAGATAAATTTGTTATTCCATTGTTACCCATTATGTAGTCCTTATTTATCACCATTTTAAGTGGGTCATCACCATTTATCATTCATTGAGGTTTGTTACAAAGGAGCTCTTGACCAATGGAAGAGCAGTTTGAACAATGCCTTATGACATCACAATGGTCTCTACAGCAATCAACACAGAGCAGTGAAATCAAACAGGAACAGTTAATTCTTCATTAGTAGAAGTCGTCTGAAAGCTTAACAATTTTAAATACATTGTATAAAATGGACATACAATGGCCTCACTCATAATATGACATTTATCATCCTTTGTGAGGAATGCAGGACTTTCATAACTCCCTCATGACTCTGACATTCATGAGTTATGGTCTTGCCCACTCAGTCACGATGATAATGGCATATTCTCAGTCTGGTCATTGGGTATTCAATAATGGTGTATAGTAAATTCTGTTCTGGATGAAATTCAATCCCTAGAACAGCTTTGCAGTGATGTCAGATTGTTGTGCTGCACCACATACATCACTACTACAACACAACAACACCGAGCATTTTCGTGCATGCATTTTGAAGCAGCCATGGTGGTGAGCAGTGGTCAGGAAGAGAGAGAGGTACTGGAGAGAACTGTGCCACAATAAGCCCATTTTAAGTACTATGGGGATGTTTTTTAGTCACAGGAGCCAAGCAATAGTTGCCCATACACTATAAAAGATTGTGTATGAGCAATCATATACAGACAAGGCAGTTTTTCGATCTTGTGGTTTCTGTTGTAATGAGACCTCTTAAACTGTGCTCTTGAGGTCTTTAGTTACCACAGATACCACTCAATTGAAAAACTGCCTTGTTGTGTGTGATTGCTCATATACAGCCCTCCATTGTATCTAAGATTTTGTTATAAATCTTATCTTTTACAGCAAGTCAACATGAACATTTTGACAAATAATGTTTTGCAGATTTTACTGCAGGAGTGTTAGGTAGAGATGTTGTGAAGTTTTACTGTGCCAATGAAGTTCTGATAAAATTGTAAAATTCACCCTTGTGAAACACTTCAAGATGTTCCCACTTCATCACTTCACAGTGAGTTTTCCTGGTAAAGTGACACGTTTTCAGGTGAAGTTGCAACTTTGCTGGCAAAATTTGCATGACTTTGCTTGAAATAGCATCACTTTACCTGCCGAAAACTTCATGAAGTTCGTATCTCATGTTTCACAATGTTTGCAAACTTTGTGAAATAAATTGTGAAGCAAAATTTACCAACTTTGCATATCTCTACTATTAAGTTTGTATTATTTGATGTTTTTTGTTTATTGATGGTAGATTGATGTGACATCTATTCTATGTCTATTTATAATATGCTATATGTACAGCTGTCAGAGCCAACTAGATTAGGCATTTTAAAAATAAAACCTACTACTAAACTATTAAACTTTTGATATCCAATTATTTCCAGTGGAAGATAAAGTGCAAGTGTGTTACCAAACATGCTTACAGTATGAACAACCATATGATAAGGTAATGATGGTTGTAAAAATGGATGCTTCATTGCTCTGTTATCAACTTGTACTCCTCTACTAATTTTCATTTTTTTTTTTTTACTTTTAGTAAAACTTTTTTTTAACTTTTGAACTGATTATTTTTTTAAGTTTATCATGTATGGACATTTTTTGGGATGGTTTTATTAATGAAGTTTTAAGTGTTTGTTGTGTTCTACTTTCACTGACTCCTGACCAGCTAAAGGCTGAAATCTTGTCAGCTGTATGTATCCACCTGATTGCTGATTTTCCTGAGCTGTGTGTGCCAGGAGGTCAGAGGTAGCTTTGTATAGTCATACTGTTCCATCAGCATTTGTTTTACTTTTTTCAATAACGTTGTTATTGGACCTCTCAACCTGCAGTGTTTGTTGGATTTTGTTGGTACCTGTTGAACTTTTTTGGGTGATCATCATCTAGTGCTTGCTGTGGCTTGGATTCCTTTCTGCTGCTGTCATCTGGTGGGGACCCTGACTTTTTGGAGTTCTGTTTTATTTTTATTTCTGCTTTATATGTGTTTAAAGCTTTCTAAAGCTTTTCCAGTGTTGCAAAGGAAGGTGTCTGGCAACAAGTTTAGAACGTGAGAAGATCTTGCTAATAGCAATCACTTTTTTACACTCATTAATCAATCAAAGGTACTAGAATGGAAGTCCTGGACAACAGCATAATTCAGCATCAAGAGATGATGCTAAACAGACATGCAGGATTCCTCATGCTGTGTGCCTATACAAAATTGGCTATTTTCCCCAAAAGCAAGACACCATGCATGTACACCTTGAAATGTATATAGATGCTGGTTTGGGAAGAAATGGACATGCACCTGCCTGCATACAGTGGGTATCCATGACTTAAAGAATGCCACATCTATTGCCTCATTGAAAATACAGGACTTCTGTTCTGGGTCTTTTCTTTTTATGTTTACACTGATCAAGTGGATTCACTCCAGAATTCAGAATCTTTTGAGAGCTAAGTTCTAAACTTATTTATTTTTTTAATTTTACGTATATTTACTGTAAATTGCATTATTTATTGTGCTATAACTTTTATCTTAATCTTTACCTTGTGATGGAGAGGAGCATGCACCCAATGAAGGCCCAGTAGGTGGGGTCTTATTTTTTTTTTGTTCTTCGGTAACCAAGTAAGGCCCACTAGGCACAGTGTCTGTTTTTAGGGGTGATCTGAGATCACTGGGGAGGTTAATTGACTTGCTCAGGATCACACAGTACGAGGGGTGGAGGTTTACTAGATATACTAAGCTCATTCACAGCTTGTTACTCTAACCTCCAGGCAATACTGCCAACCCTTCTGTAGGTGCTGCAAGGTAGGAAGTGGCAGGGAGTATTGCCATATTATGGGGATCACTGAAGTATATAGCACTTCCTACATATATACTTGTCATGCTATTTGGTATAGATCCATGAGATTAAGTGCCAAGGGGACTTAATCAGAGAAGGATGTAACAGAAATGCATAGGGGCATGCCACATTAGATAATTGGAGTGACGCAGGATAACCAGAAATGGAAGTAAACAGATTCCAGTGAATACTTTAGAAGTCTAGTTTCATTACAGGTGGGCAAGTTACTAATTTTTGACCTAGACCCAAGCCAGGGCTAAGCCAAGTGTCTGGCTTGTTTGTGTGAGCCAGAAGAGGACCTGAGCCTGAGCTGCTGCAGGCTGTCCTCTATAGTACTGACAGTGTCCCTCAAAAGGTGAACAAGAGGATTTGAAGGTTCCTATTACTATACTGTCTATTCAGGCTGGCAAAAATGTTTGCTTTGAACATAATTGTCTTAGCTTGACCTTGGTTTTCAATTGCTTATAGAGGCTGAGCCACGCCTGAGTCAGGCACTGGGCTTGAACTTGCCTTGACTTGCCCATCTCTAGTTTTCATTCCATCTGCTCAGCGCAGGCCCATGCACCACAGCCATATTTAGATGGGCTGGTAGTTGAGTCAGGTGGCTTGTCAGTTGCAAGGGTTGTGGTGCTGCTGTGCTTCAGAATCTCTTCTGGATGCATGGAGGGTAACCAGTGTTGGAAGCCTGGGGCTCCTGAGAGTGAGATTGCTGTCCTCAGGGCCAAAATAAGGTTCTTTTGAAGCACCTCATCGCAGGGCTGTATAGAGTTGTACAGTAACTCTACTATCTCAGAGACCTAAGATGGCCAATGTGGGAGGATGGACTGTAGTACAAACTGGTGGAGGGAAGGTTGGAGGTGAACAGTGATGAGATGGGAGAGATTTCGAGAATGGAAACTAAGAACTCATTTGCTCCTCTGGCAGAATCAATTCATAGAAATATAGAAGTTGATGGCAGTTAAGGACCGCATGGCCCATCCAGTCTGCCCATTTCTTTTTCTACCTTATAAATGTGCCATCGGCCTTTGCTCTGTCAGTGGTCTATCTATTCATACTCATTTGTATTGCTCCCTTATGCCTATCCCATGCCTGTTTGAAGCCCTGCACTGTATTCATAGCCACCACTTTTTGAGGTAGGCCATTCCATGCATCCACCACCCTTTCTGTGAAAAAGAATTTCCTCACATTCCCCTTTAATCGGCCCCCCTCTAATCTCATGCTGTGTCCTCTTGTCCTGCTATTTTTCTTATATTTAAACATGTTAGACTCTTTCACCTTGTTAATACCCTTAAGGTGTTTGAATGCCTCGATCATATCACCTCTCTCCCTCCTTTGCTCAAGGATATACATACTGAGCTCTGTTAATCTGTCCTCATATGTCTTCTGATGCTGTCCCTGCACCATTTTGGTTGCCCTTCTCTGGACTGCCTCAATTTGGTTAATGTCCTTGTGAAGGTGTGGCCTCCAATACTGCATGCAGTACTCCAGATGGGGCCTAACCAGTGTCTTGTAAAGAGGGATTATTACCTCCCTCTTACGACTTGTGATACCCCTACTAATACACCCTAACATCCCCCTAGCCTTACCTACTGCTTTAGAGGTCTGCTTGGATGATTTCAGGTCATCAGTGATGATGATGCCCAAGTCTCTTTCTTCCTTTGTGACTGCTAGCAACTCCTCCCAGCCTATAGGTGGCTTCAGGTTTCTCTTCCCTATGTGCATGATCTTGCACTTCTTTGCATTAAATCCCAGTTGCCACTCTTCTGACCATTTTGCTAGTTTATCCAGATCTCTTCTCATTCTGCCCACCCCATCTGGATCATCTACTCTGTTGCAGATCTTGGTGTCTTCTGCAAACAGACACGCCTTACCCTCTAGTCCATCTGCAAGGTCACTAATGAAGATGTTGAAGAGGACTGGCCCCAGGACTGATCCCTGAGGTACCCCACTTGTGACTTGCATCTCTTCTGACTGTATACCATTTACCACCACTCTCTGTTTTCTGCCTGTCAACCAGTTTGCCACCCAGTTGACCAACTTCTGACACCCGAGCCTACCCAGCTTATTTATCAATCTTCTATGTGGAACAGTGTCAAAAGCTTTGCTGAAGTCAAGGTAGGCAACATCAACTGCTCCCCTTGGTCTACCACTCTGGTTACCCAGTCAAAGAAATCTATGAGATTAGTTTGACAGGACCTTCCTTTTGTAAACCCATGCTGTCTTGGATCCTGTGCCCCTATGGATTCCAGGTGTTGCACTATCCTTTCCTTAAGTAGTGCCTCCATAATCTTGCCCACTACTGAGGTAAGACTGACTGGTCTGTAGTTCCGTGCCTCCTCCCTGCTACTACTCTTGTGGAGTGGGATCACATGAGCCCTTCTCCAGTCTTCTGGGACCTCTCAGGTGCTCAGAAACTCACTAAACAGTTCTGCTAATGGCTCTGCTAGTTCCACCTTCAGCTCCTTAAGTACCCTGGGATGTATGCCATCAGGTCCCATTGCCTTATCCACCCTGAGCTTAGCAAGCTCTTGTAGGACCCTTTCTTTTGTGAAGGGAGTAATGCTCACCTCCCTCCCCCCTGTGTCCATGGTGCTGAGCTGTGGGCCCTGCCTTACCTTTTCTTCAGTAAATACTGAGCAAAAGTATCTATTTAGGATAGATGCTTTTACATGGTCCTCCTCCTCCTCACATGCTCCCTTTTCTCCATTAAGCTTAGCAATACCCCCTCTGGACTTTCTCCATTCACTAATGTATCTATAGAAAGTCTTGTCACCTTCTTTTACTGTTCGTGCTCGTGTTTCCTCAGTTTGGGACTTTGCCTGCCTTACTTCCTTCCCTGCTTCCCTTAGGGCAGTTTGGTATGCCTCGCTATCTTCATCCCGCTGTGTTCCCTTATATTTCCTGAAGGCCAGCCTTTTGGCTCTGACCTTTTCTGCTACTGTATTTGAGAACCAAAGTGGTTTCCTTCTTCTTTTGCACTTCCTTTTCTGTCTAACACAATGGGATGTTGCTTCAAGTATTGCATCCTTAATGCTTGCCCACTTTGCCTGTACCCCCTCGCCTGTGTTTCTTTTTGCCAGGGCTAGCTTAACTCTGTTGGCCATCATATCAAAGTCAGCTCCTCTGAAGTCCCATATTTTTGCCTTGGAATGGGATGATTTAGATGTAGTAGCCAAATTGAACCATACCATGTGATGGTCACTGGCCCCCAGGTGACCTTCTACATGGAGATCTGTGATCTCTTCCCTGTTAGTCAGTACTAGATCTAGGATAGCCCTGTCTCTTGTGAGTTGTTGTACCAGTTGTTTGAGGCCCTCCCCCTGCAGGGAATCCACTATGTGTCTAGTTCTGGCAGATGTTCCTGCTGGTATTGACCAATCTGTATCCGGCATGTTGAAGACTCCCATTATCAGAACCTCCCCTTTAGCTGTCATGTTTTATATATCCTCTAACAGTAATGTGTCTATGTCCTCCCCCTGGTCTGGGGCCTGTAGACAACCCCAGTTCTTATGGCTGTCCCATTTCCTGTTTTCAGGGTGACCCACAGTTCTTCTGGCTCCTTATGTGTATTCTGAATTTCTGTAGCTTTGGTATTTTCATTGACATACAGGGCCACTCCTCCCCCCTTTTTGCACCTCGGTCTCTTCTGAACAATACATAGCCAGGTACTGAAGTCTCCCAAGTGTGGTTACTGGTAAACCACATCTCACTAATTGCTACTATGTCCAGTTTAGCCTCTGACATTATTGCCTGCAGGTCTGGGATCTTATTTCCCAGGCTGTGAGCATTTGTGTACATGATTTTCCATTGGGCAGATTTCGGTGTGTTAGTTGTTGGGTGAGGTTTGGCATTACCCCTGTGCATTGTATGGGGAGACAAACCTTTTTTCTTACCTGGTGATGCAAATGAACTGCAAACATGCTGAATCCCTGTTTGACCACTAGCTGAGGGGGGAGGGGTGTTCTTCCCATTCGACGTATGGGGTGCTGCACCCTCTCCCATTTGCTAGTTTTAAGTATTCTGCAAAGACATCAAACTTTTGCCCCAATGCACTGACTCCCTCCTTAGTCAGATGCAGTCCATCAAATTTAAAGAACTTTTGCTCCCAGAACTGTTGCCAGTTCCCTACAAATCTGTGTCCTTTTTCCTGGCACCAGCCCTTGAGCCATGTGTTTAGCTCCCCTATCTCCCCTTCTCTGAACTTCCATCCATCTGCCCCTCTCCCAGACTGGCAGAATCTCAGAGAAGGAGATGCTGGATGAAATGGATGATAGTTTGTCACCCAGCCTGGTCAGGTGTTCCTTGGTCTCCACAACTGACCGGCTGGTGAGATCATTAGTCCCTATGTGTACTAGGACATCAATGTTTTCTCCTGCTTTGTGAACAGTTTTAGCAATGTGGTCAGTGTCTCTCCATGCTGATGTACCTGGGAGACATCTGACCATTACCCCTGGCTGGAGATGGGTATCAACTGCCTGAACCATGGAGTCTCCTATGATCAGAAGTTTTTTAGATTTCCTTTTTGATTTTTTGTTTTGATTCCTGATTTGGGTGAGTTTTGTTGTGCTAGCTCCTGTGCAGCAGTGTCCTGCTCTGCAGTGTCTTCTGCCTCTTTGTTTGATTTCAGAGATAGAGGCAGATACCTGTTTGTAGTGTTTATATGGTTTTTGGAGGTAATATGTTGGAGAGCAGAGAGTGATGGGGCATCCTAACCACCTGCCAACCTCCTGGTCCAACTACCCTCTGCGGTCGAGGTTTTCCTGTTGAATGCTGGGGAAATGGCAGGTGGTTCTTATAATGTATTTCCTCTTGAATATGAAATTTGAGGCATGCAATCACTGCCCATGCTGCCCAGAGCTGAGCCCTAAGATCTCCAATGGCCCAGCATGTAGGACAGTGTCCTAAATCCTGTAAGACTGTCCTTCTGAAAATTGTTCCACAGTACCTGCAGTTAATGATATCCATTATAGATAAGTTGCTGGGTTTATAACCTAGTCAGAGTAATTTGAAGGAAAAAAATGCAAGTAATGGTTTGATTGTGCTTTGTTTTTGTTTAACTTGTTATAACAAGTTAAATTACTAGTGCCCCTGTAAATGAGCTCACCTTGTGGATGCCCACTGATCCGCCCCTTCCTGCTCTGCCACAGGAAATGTCACAACTGTGGTACCCTATAAAAGGAGTGTAGTGTGGGGTGGTTGGGGATGGGGGTGGGTGGCTGGGCCCTTCCCCTGCCGAAAAAGAAGAACCACGGATGAAAGAACAAAGAGGTAAGAGCAGAAACAATCAGTCAACAACAAATGCAGTAACCCTGAAAGTTTATCCTAATGGTAGATAAAACTGTAAAACCTGTAAAGCACCACCTGTAATAATTTCAGAGAAGATATACGCTGTAAGAAACACTTTGCTACAGAGAAAAATAAAGCAATGAAATGTTAGCAACAAACAGTAGCAATCGCTGTGAGTAAAAAATAAAAACAACACCACACAGTAAATCTGCTTAGCCAAAAGACGTCTTAATCCTTTTCACTTGCTCTGGTAAGGTTCTCTACTCTGCCTTTCAAGCAGTCTTGGAAGGAAAGAGCTCAGGTGAAACTACTGACCCAAATTCAGCCCACTGACCCAAAGTGGAAGAGGCACTTGAAACCAGGGGTGAAGTGGCTGCACCTGACAATAGCACACCAAAAGAGGTGGGGACTGTAGGGAGGAAAAGAATGGTGTTAGTGCTGGGGACTTCAAATTAAGAGGGACAGGGAGGTTCTTGTGTGCCTCTGACTGGAGGAGACATCTGTCGGTTGTATGCTGGGAGCAACAGTGCGAAGGGGACTGCTCCTGCTGGTGAAGCTCACCAAAGTAGTGGAGGGGAAATCAGACATGGTGACTCATCTTGGAAGTAATGATCTGGTGGGGTGCAGGGTAGTTTGAGACAAGAATAGCTTTGGAGAACTAGGCAAAAAGTTGTAGTAATGGTAAGCTTCTTCAAAGTCCTACCATTTCCATGTGAGGATAAGGAAAGACCAGATAAAATAAGGGAGTTCAACACTTGATGAAAGAACTGGTGTGAGGCAGAAGGATCTGTTGTGGGGACAGGGGACATTGAAGCATTTTGGGAAAAAGCACTGGTTGTTTACCAGGGGTGGTCGGCACCTGAGAAGGGATGGCACCAGTGCAGATGTTTGATGTAGGATTTCAAAAGAATTTAAACTGTGAAGAGGGAGGGCTGTACTGGGGTGCACAAAGCCAGCACTCAGACATGGGAAACCATAAAGGCTTTCCCCAACCACACTGTAAATTAGTGGGGACATGGTAAGTCGAAAACAACAGCACAAGGGAGAGAGCAGGTACTGGATACAACAGAGTAAGGCAAAGAGGGCTTCAGAGGATAGATGTGGTAAGGGGACTAGAGAAGGGATCCAGAACAAATGGCACAAGAGTACATGCAGAGGAAAAAGGGTGTTAACCAAGAGGGACAAGAGGCAGGATAACAAAAAGGCAGGGAGAGGGTAGAAACTTGTGAGGCAGCCTGAATGAATGCAGTAAGCCTGGGAACTCATATGGGGGAGTTCTAGATAATAGTAGCACAGGAAAAATTAGATTTCTTAGCAAAAACAGAAACATGGGCTACCTCATACCATGACACTGATCTAGCTATTTCTGGGTATACTCTTTTCAGGAGAGACTGAGTGCAGTGCACAGTAGGGTGATTCTATACATAAAAGACAGCATAGATGCCACAGAAGATTGCACCCTAAAGGGGAAAGAGTGGAGTAGAATTAGTATGGGTACACTTTCCAATATTTTCTAATGAATGGCTTTACATACTGGCCTGGATATTCAGACTGTGCCAGGCAGTGGCACAAGCCTGTACGCAGTGCAACTGGGATGTACTGGGGCCAGGGCCAGGTGATATTCAATGGTGATGCACCATGGTGCAGCACCATTGAAAATGGCACAGACAGCACATGCACTGTGCATGGCGCAGTGGCACTGCACTGTTGCAAGCCACAGATAGGGAGCACGGGGATGTGCCAGTGCAACTGCAGTTGTGCTGGGTGCATCACCCATGATATTCATGCAAATGAGGCCATAATATATGCAAGGCACAACTGGGGCCATTTGCATGTCATTATGGCCTCATTTGCATGCCTTGCGCAGGGCAGCCTGGCAAATTGCTCCCTGTGCCCTGCACAGAATGACCTGTGCACAGTGGGAGTCCTGGGGCAACCTCCATCCCATAGCCATGATCACGGTAAATGTAAAATAAAATGTTCCCTGGCAGTCTAGTGGTACCCCCTCACTTCCTCCCTTGTCCCCAATCACCAGTATCTAGTGGAACCCCCCCGCCCATTGCTGTGATTGTGGTACAGCTCCATATAATATAAAACTGGTGATCCAGTGGCACCCCCCTCCACCCCTACCACCCACACAGAACCCCTTTTCACTGGCCCTCCCTCATTAGCCAGGAGCTGGGTAACCCACCCGCATACGGGCGCCCAGCCACCTGCCGACTGGACAGGCACAATATGGGCTTGCAGGGCATACTGTACTAGATAATCCCAAATATGTGAATGACTTCATGTAGGCATACATGCATTAGATAGCTCCCCAAATATGTGAATGACTTCATTCACATATTTGGGACTGTCTAGTACAGTATGCCTGAATGGGCTTACAGCCCATACTGTACTTGTCAGTCAGTGGGCAGCTGGGAGGTATGCAGGTGGGTTGCAGCCACCAGCCAATGATGGGCAGGGGAGCGTGATGGACAAGGCATTTTTTTGTGGGTGGGAGGGGTCAGAGGGTGCCTCTGGATCACCAGGGATATATTATATGGAGCTGTACCAGGATCGTGGCAATGGGCAGGGGGCACCACTAGACTACCAGGGTCTGTACTAATGTGCAGCCATTAGGGACTCGGGAGGGAGGGAGGTCCACTAGATTGCCAGGGAATGTTGTATTTTACATTTACTATGATCGTGGCACTGGGTCGGAGGGTTCCACTAGACTACCAGGGATGTAAATAAACAGCAGATACCCACGATCAGGGACTTGGGAGGGAGAGGGGTGCCACTAGACCACCAGGGTTATGTGGGTGCTTCGTGATGGTGTTCTGGGTGGGCGGGTGGCCACCCACAGCTGGTGACTGCTGTGTTGCACCATGCAATACAGCAGCTCACCTTTGGGTGGCTAGGATTTGTTTCCACTTTTCAAGAGCTCAACTTTGAGCCCCCCATGCGGCGCAATGCAGGGTTGCACCAGCATATGCGCCGCACATCCTGGGATGAATATCGAGATGTGCCACATATGCATGTCCCCTGCATATGCCCTGCATATGATTACATTGTGCCCCAGCGCATTGGGATTTGCACTGTGCTGGGCAGCATTTCCAATATCCCACCGGGGCGCAATGTGGGGTTGCTCCAGTCTAACTCTGTTGCACCATGTGCAACCCCTTTGAATATCCAGGCCTCGGTATACTTTAGAATTGGTAATTTGCCTTACACTTACTTTTTACCTGTTGTTCTTTCAAATAGAATCACTGTTCAGCTTAAATTCATAAACAGAAATCCTAGTTGCTATTTATATCAGCAGAATCTGAAACTCTTAAAATGTGGTAAGTTTAAATGCTAATCCATTTGGGGGTTCAAATAGTCAATTGCCTTATAAAAGATATTTTTCCCACCAAACTGAAAAAGTTCTGAACTTGTAAGGCTTTATACACTACTCTTACCCTGAGAAGCAGTTCAGTCTGCTATGCAAATTAGTTCTGCAAATATATTTTTAGGGCTGCAGTGGGCAGAGCCCTGCAGACCTTTTGCAACAAGAAAAGGACTCAGCGCATTCCTTCCGACAGAACAACATGTTGGAGTTACACCACAGTCGCCTCTGTGTCCAAGAAGTACTCCCCCCATTGATTCCACTGGAAGTAGCGCTGCACTATTTTTATAGTGTTAGCAATCACGGAAGAACACACATACTCTGCTATGTCCAAGATGGCTGCCGTACTCTGCTGCACTCTAATACTTGGACAAGGTGGAGTGTGCCATGTTCCACTGTGACCAACAATTTTATTTATTTTTTTATTATAAATATTCCCCCCACCTGACCCCTGTCTCAGCACCCACCACTCCACCCCATCCAACCCCAGAAACATAACAATCCCCCAGTGTCACGATCATGCTGTCTGTAATGACGGTCCTTTTAAAAAATATATATTTATATTTTTCACCCTCCCTCTCAGCACCCACCCCACCCCTGAAACATAACAATGACACTGGGGGTACCTAATCCCCAGTGTCAAATTATGTTCCCCATGATGACAGTCCTTTTCTTTAAATATGTTTTCTCCCTCATCTGACCCTCCCTCTCAGCACCCCTCAGAACCATAACAGTGACACGGTGGGTGCACAGTGCCCCACTGTCAAGACTGTGTTCCCCATTAAGACAGGCTTATATTTTAAACATATTTTTCTCTCCACCCGACCCTCCCTCCTCAGCACCCATCACCCCACCCCAAACCATAACAATGACACTGGGGGTGCCCAATCCCCCAGTCTTGCGATCATGTTCTCCCATGATGAGGGTCCTTTTTTCTAAAAAATATATTTTTCTCCCTCACCTGACCCTCTCTCTCAGCACCCACCACCCCATATCCCCAGAACCATAACAGTGATGCTGGGGTGCCCAATCCCCCAGTGACTCAATCAGGAATCCTCATTCATGTTTTGTAGGCTTTCTTAAATACTGAAAAGCCACTGGGGGTTGGGATTGAAGGGCTGAGTATTTCTGTTTGGGACTGAAATTTGAAGCAACAGGAGTTGGTGGGCCTGTGACATCATACGGTACCTGGTGTCTGCTTACACACACTGTTAGTGGGACTGAACACATACTGGACTGTATGTGTTTGTGAGACTTGGGAACTTTGTTGGTGGGATTGAAATTGGGTTTGTAAATAACTACAGTCAGTATAGAGAGAAACTGTACTCCAGGGGAAAGGGACTGAGAAAAGGGGGTGTGCTATTATAAACAGAGGGGGATAATCAGGGTGGCCATATTCCACCATGGCAGGCATCTTCGGAAGGGTTGTAGGCTGCACAGGCTGTGGGATGGCAATAATTCTAAATTGGGCCTGGAGAGAGGGAGGCTGCCCACTCTGTAGACAGCTATCTTGTATCAGGAGTGAGGTATATTGGTTAAGGAGTAAGCTGTGGGAGCTGGGGGTGTCCAAGGATAAGGGGTGTGGATATGGGCAGCAGAAGGGTGGGGCTGAGGGGAGGCTGGGGCAACGCTCTGAAATTACAGGACATTATGCTACAGCAAGCAGAAGGGGGGATATTAGGGACAGAGGACCCTTAGATAGGGAAGTTGATGCTAAGGGGAAAGCATACAGGGTGAAAATTCTGAATTCAAGGAGACTGGAGGGGGAAGAGTCAGGAGGGGCTGTTGTGCGGAAGCCTAAAACAGCAGACTGTGGGAAGGGAGCTCCTAAGGTGAACAGTGCAAGAGAGGAAGAAGAGGGTCAGTTTAGAGATGCAGTCAGGAAACTCAGGTTTATGATGGAGGCTGACATAGAGTGTCACAATAAATTTGAGATACTAAGCATCCTAGAGGGGGAGGAAGGGGTTGGTGGAAATGAGGAAACTTATACAGAGGCCGGGGGGAGGGAGTCTTATACCCATAGGGCATCACAGAACAGCTATGGAAAGGATAGACATAGTCCCAGAGGGAGAAGGGGAAACATATATGTTAAGCAAATGGGGGAGATGCAACATATTTCAGACATGAGGGAGGAGAGCATGATTGGAGAGAAACTGGGAGACAAGGAGGTGGGAGAGGAGCCCCCCTTCAGCAGGAAGGTCAGTACCAAGGATGGGGCCCTAGCTAAAGGGGACCCACAGAGAGCCTCTGGAGACAGGGGTACTATTACAAGGGGGGATGGGGTGCGGGGGAAGGGGAAACCATCAGGGCCAGGATAAATGGTTCAGATAAGAGAGGGTTAAAGGGGACACCTATTCAGAAGGGGTTTGAGTTAAGTGGGCAAAATAGCAAGGGAGGCAGAAAGGTGAGGGTGACAAGGGGGTCTCTAATAAGGCAGGAAGACTCCCATGAAATTGCGATCATGAATAAAGTGGGGGAGGGGGCTGAGAGGGAATAGTGGAGGTAACTATAAGGATAATGGCGGTGTTAAGGTTCTGTTACTGGGAGACTCGATGATTAAGGGTATCCATTGGGAGGGACAGGGGGATGGATGCCATAGCCAGGTGAAGGTAGTGAGTATCTCTGGGCTGACAGTGCACAGAGCAAAGTTCATAGTGTATGAAATGGTTAGGGATTGTGGAGGAAACCGATTTCCTGGTGCATTTGGGAACTAATGATCTAGAGGAAATAGCATTATGGAAATCAAGCAAGGTTCCAAGAACTTGCCAGAGTCTGTCGGGATAATGGATGCAACATTTCCTTTTCGGAGATATTGCCAGTACCAAAGGCCTCAGTGGAGAAAAAAATGAAGCTCACAGAGGTTAATAAATGGCTCAGGAAGTGGGGTGAAGAGAATGGGTTGGGGGTGTTAGGGAACTGGAATGGAGTTTGGGAGGATAAGGGACTATATGCCAAGGACAGGTTTCATCTTGCCCCATTAGGGAAGGAAGTCCTTAAACAGGGATGGCTGACTACATACAAGAAAGGTGGGGTTTAAACTTGTGAGGGGAAGGGATAAGGAGGGCTGACCAAAGCCCTCCTCCAGATGAGGGAGTAGCCTTCAAGCCCAAGGGGGGGAAACAGACTGGGGTGGAGGTTTCAGGAGGAGCAGGGGGAGGATGGAAGTATAAGGAATCTGGGTGGGGTTCGACAAAAGGATCAGGGATAAGGGTTGGGGGTTAGTGTTAGTAAATGCCAGGAGCTTGGGAAACAAGTTGCCAGAGTTCCAGGCCATGCTGTTCGAGGGGGGTGGATGTGGCGGCAGTCACGGAAACGTGGGCCAACAAAAACCATGACTGGGACCTAAATGTGCGGGGGTACACTATGCTTAGGAAGGATAGAAAGGAGGGCAGAGGGGGTGGAGTGGCTATGTTCATTAGAGATGACATAGAAATTGCTATGGTAGAAGAGGCAGAGGGAAACGTGGAGGCCTTATGGGTCACCCTACGATCCCCAGCAGGAGATAAGGTCAAGCTGGGAGTAGCATATAGGCCCCCCGGGATGAGTGATGTTCTAGAGGATGGTTTGCTGGACAACATCATTGCCCAGTGTGGTCCAAAAGGGGAAGGAGTGGTGTTGATGGGGGACCTTAATATGCCAGGTACAAACTGGGGAACCATGTCCTCTAAGGTGGCCAAGGAGCAGATGCTGCTGGATGGCTTCCAGGATGTGTTCTTAACACAGCATGTGATGGAGCCCACAGGGAAGGGCATGTCCTGGATGTGGTTCTGGCAGATGGGGATCTGGTAAGGGACATGGTTGTACAGGACCCCTGACTGGGAGTGACCACAATACTGTCTGGTTTCAAATAAGCATTGGGGGAGTGGGGGTGAGATCTAGGACACTGGCAGTGGACTTCAGGGGGGCAGACTTTATGGGCATGGGAAATATTCTCAAGGATCACTTGAAGGGGATTACCTCAACGACAAGTGTGGAAAGGAGATGGGAGGTCATAAACCGGGGACTTCATGAGGCAGTCAGGATCTGCGCTAAGTTGAAACGAGGGAGCAAGGTCACATAAACCATGCTGGTGGTCCAGTGAGGTCCAGGTAGCAGTCAGAGAAAAGAAGAAGGCTTACAAAAATATAAAACAACAAGAGGGGATAGGGATAAGGAAACGTACCAGCTTGCATCTAGAAAAGTCACCCGTATGGTGAGGGGAGCAAAGTCCAGTAAAGAGCAACGGCTGGCACAGGGGATACATGGAGGGGAAAAGGGGTTCTTCTGGTACATTGGGGAGTGGAGAAAAACTAAGGGCCATCTCAGCAGATTGAGATCAGAAGGAGGGTGGGTGGAAGAGGCGAGGGACCAGGCAGAGGTATTTAACGAGTACTTTGCCTCTGTGTTCACTAGGAAGGGGGATGGGATATCTACAAAGCAAGGTACAAAGGGGATAGAAGCGGCAGGGAGTGGGATCAGGGGAGCAACAGAAATGGAGCAAAAGGGAGGGAAAGGTACCCCAGGGGTGTCACATCTGGATAAGGATAAAAAGACCAGTAAGGTGGAGGGGACAGATGATGCCATCCCCACCAAAAGGGTGTGGTTTGCCCTCAAAGCCCTAAAGAAAGACAAATCTCCTGGGCCGGATGGCATTCATCCGAGAGTACTATGGGAATTGGCGGACATACTGGCTGCACCTCTGGCGGAGCTTTTCAACAGGTCACTTGAGACAGGGAGGGTACCTAGGGATTGGCGAGAGGCACATGTGGTACCAATCCATAAAGGGGGGACAGAAGTACCAGGAAACTATAGACCCATCAGTTTAACCGGTGGTGGGAAAATTAATGGAGAGTATACTAAAGGAACGATTGGGGGTTTACTTGGGGAGGTGGGAGGTCTGGATAGTCGGCAGCATGGGTTTGTGCCAGGTAGATCATGTCAAACCAACCTTGTGGAGTTCTATGAATGGGTAACATCAGAACTGGACAGGGGTAAGCCTGTGGATGTATTATTCTTGGACTTCAGCAAGGCGTTTGACTCTGTCCCCCACAATGGTCTGGTGGAGAAACTGATGGGGTTAGGAGTAGGCCCTTTGATGGTCAGATGGATTGAAAACTGGATAGCTGGACGCACTCAGAGAGTAGTGGTCTGTGGGGAGCTCTCGAACCCTACAGAGGTTGGTAGTGGGGTACCACAGGGCTCGGTCCTGGGTCCAATCCTGTTTAATGCATACATATCAGACATCAGGGATGGTATAGGGTGTGAAATGAGTCTCTTCGCGGATGACTCCAAGATGAGAGCAGTAGTTGAGGGAGAAGAGGGGAGGTTGGCCCTGCAAGGGGACCTGGACACCCTGGAAAGCTGGGCTCACACATGGAAATTAAATTTCAATATCACCAAGTGCAAGGTGTTGCATCTTGGTCGGGAAAACCCTAAACACAGGTACACCCTGGGAGGGGAGGTGCTGGAAGCCTCAACAGGGGAAAAAGACCTAGGGGTCATGGTGGATACATGTATGAATAACTCTGAGCAGTGCAGGAGAGCAGCTAGCAAGGCAAACAGGATGTTGGGATGCATCGTAAGGGGATCACCTCAAGGAGCAAGGAAGTGATTCTGCCGCTGTACAATGGACTGGCTAGACCACACCTTGAGTACTGTGTACAGTACTGGAGACCACACTTGAAGAGGGACATACAGCTCCTGTAGAGGGTACAGAGGAGGGCAACAAAGATGATAACGAGGGCTAGGGGATTTGACTACGAGGACAGACTTGAGGAGCTCTGCCTGTTTTCATTGGAGGAGAGGACAGGGGGACATGATTGAGGTCTTCAAGTACTCAAGGGAATAAATAGGGTAAACATGGAGGGATATTTAGACTAAAGCAGGGAGGCATCACCAGAGGGCATGGTTTGAAGTTGGAAGGTGGAAGGGTGAGGGAAAGAGGAGGAGGTTTTTCACTGAGAGGGTGGTGGACCCTTGGAATGCTCTGCCTGGTGAGCTGGTTCAGAGATCCACAGTGGAGGGTTTAAGAGAGGGTGGGACAGACACAGAAAGTGGATGTATCAGATGATGGCCTGTCCGGGGGTGGGGATGGATGATAGGGGTTTCTGGAGCACAAGGGATGGGAGGGTCTCTGCACCCAACTAAGGATCTAGGTTCGAGCAGACTTGATAGACCATAAGGCCTAATCTGCTGGCAAATAGTATGTTAGTATGTTTTTTTTTTGTTACCTGTAAAAAAGGAAACATCCATTGATGTCTTTTGTGGCCGTTTCTGTCCCCAACCCAACCATCCAACTCAGCACCCACTAACCAGCTCCCCTCCCAGCCCTTATTTACCCATCGGAAGTCCAACACCACAATTCTTTCTGGACCACCGACACATCTTCACTCTTCAAAGCCAGACCATGAACTGAAGAAACAGGTATGTGGTTCAATGTATTTCAATGTTCTTTTGAACTTAGTTTGGCCGTGTTTGCATATTTTTGGCCCAAATTTTCCACATTCCTTCTTTGGGACCCCACCTCATGAAAAATTGCACTGTCATTAGGCAGATCTTTCCCTAAAGGTGATTTTGTAGTCCCTGTGAAAAATCACCTTTTGGACAGGAATTGAAAATTTTCTCTGCCTTTGTTCATGAGGTGGGATTATAAGAATGCTGTGTTGAAAATTTGGTGCAAAAATATTTAAAAAATAACAACTAAGTTATGAGCCTATGTTGAATTGTGCGAATGCAGGCTCATAACTTTGGTAATTTCTGTTATTTTTAAAATCCTGCCGAAATGTGTTTTTGTGTCTCGAAAGTTGATTTGCAGTCCTGGTGCAAAATCACCTTTAAGCCAGGAGTTGAACATTTTCTCTGCCCGTCTTCGTGAGGAAGGGTCACAACAAGGCTATGTTGAAAATGTGGTGTAAAAATATTATAAAACAACAAATTTATGAGCCTATGTTACATTATGCAAATACAGGCTCATAACTTTGGTACTTTTCAATATTTTTACCCCAAATTCCTCAGTTGCAGCCTATTGGCTCTTGTCAGATTTTGTTTTTCTATACTTATCAGAGTAATGTAAAGGTTCAAAAACTTCTCTCTCTTCTCCATCACACAATTTTTGCACTATTTGTAGCAGCACTGAAATAAAAGAGAATTTCTACACCAGACTCCAGTTATCCAAGTGCTTTTTCCTTCAGTGAGGGGAGGTGGGTGCCATTTTCTGCTTCTGTCCTGAATGTATGTAACTTAAAATGGAGCACCACTGAGCCTGGGAGCACACTCACTCTGCACAACTTCATAGAGTTGAAGAACAGGTGAATTTTGATGGATGTCCATGAATCATTCCTGAATGTTCATCAATCTTCAAGAGCTGAAGAACTTCACTTTGTCTGGGTTCTTGAGAGCTAAATACATTAAATGCCTCACTTCTGCAAATCTCTCAGCCCCTAACCAGCTCCCAATGTAGGATTCCTGGGTTCAGATACCAACCCCTGTCTCCCTGGTGTCTGCAATATGCACAGCCACTCTGCCACTGGACTGCCCAAACTGTGATTTTTGAAGCAGATATTTGTCTCAGACACTAAGAAAAGAATAACTATGCTTTCATGATTGTTTGAACCAGACTGTTTTTTAACAGAAATTAGCCTTGCTTCGCTTCACATCTAAGCAGAAGACATAAAATATAGAATCTAACATGAAGTAGACACTAGATATCAGTACCTCAAATTGTTTTACTCTGCAGAGAAAGTACCCTTGATTATTTTGAAGCCAAGTTCAAGAAAGGTGCACTCAAAAACAAGAAAATATGTGTAACCCCCATGCCAAAATCAGGGGGGCTACCAAAGTGATGCCCTTCTGGCATCAAGAGGTGCATACGCTGCAAGCCCAGGGGCATGGCCTAAGTAGCGCATAAGAAGTTTTCAAGCACCAACTGGTGCAGATAAAAAAGCTGTTAGAGAGAGTTGGAGGAGAGTCATCGTGAAGAGTGGGTTGTGCCTGCTCCAAGGCCTGAGGGGGAAGGCCTCTAGTTGGGGCCGGAGAGGCCTGGGGCCAGGGTGGGGAGATTGCCTCTAGTCCCAAAAGAGAAGCCTGGGTACCTCACAATCCAGCAGTGGGGCAGCAGATCCACAGGGAGCAGCAGCCAGAAAGAAAGTCATAAGGAGCCTGCCAGGCTCCAAACTTCTGTTAGAGAAGAGTGACTGCCATGGAGGGCCTGAGAGGCAGAGGTGGCAGTGCTGTCTCTGGTGGGGTTTTTCAGGTGGCAGATGGGACCCCTTTGCATATCCGTGTCCACTCAAGGTAGGAGCTGCTAGCCAGGTATGGGGATCGCTGGTGTTGCAGGAAGAGTTTGGCCCTGTACTGTGTGAACTCTGCCCGAGGATCAACAGGTGCAGGTGCCACAAAGGAAAGGACTGTGTCTGTATAACAACAGCCCCCCTTGCTGAGGAATGGTTCACTCTCCCCCTTTCCCAGAGACTGTATTCCATCAAACCCCTAGACAGAGAGGGAAGGGGGGTAGCTGTCTGATGTTGTCGATCACTTAATGGGACTGAAAGCTGCTGCCTGCTGGAAAGTAACAACCAGTCCCCTCGAGCAGGAGTGAGTCCAAGCCAAAGAACTGTTATTTTGAAAAGAAACAACTATACAAATAAATAGGGGCAGAAGAGGTTGCATATGTGATGCAGAAAACATAAAAGTGCAGTAACCAGGTACACAGCTAAAGTTGCCATCAAAAACAGAACTTTATACAACAACACTGGTCACAGTTGGACACTAGGTACAATACCAGAAGGTGAACAAATGCAGCACACTCACAAGTAGGAACTCTGTTTATGCTGAATTTATTCCATTCACAAAAAGACAGAAGCAAATACAGACACAAACTGCTGGCAGTCTGTCTTGGTGGTTGCTTCTGTTCTTTGGTGACTAGAATAAATTCAGCACAAATGGAGTTCCTACTTGTGAGTATGCTGTGTTTGCTTGCTGTTGTACATATTTGGGAAGTTATCATTTCCCATCAGCTGCACCGGGATCACCACCAGTGAGCATGGCCATTTCTGCACTCAGGACAATACTGGAAGGTTTCCTGAGCACTTTGCTTGGCTAGAACTTTGTCCGGCATAGGCCCCAGAGCTGATTTTCTTTTACCCAGAACCATTGAATTCCACTTGTGCATATTCTGTAAGACAAAGACCCCCTGTTGGTATTGATGTCATGAATTCTAAGTGCTATGTAAGGAGTATCATTTAGCTCTGGAGCCTCCCCGCTGGTGAACTTCATGCTGAGCAAACCACCAGGGCCACTTCTGTTGCTGTACCTGGTGTCCAGTTGTGACCAATGTTGTTCAATTAATTCCTGTTTTGAGCAGCAATGTTAGCTGTGTACCTGGTTACTACATTTGTGCATTTTCTGCCCAGCATGTTTTCCTGTTTTTGAGTGCACCCATTTGGAACTTGTGTTAAATGTTGTGGGGGATAGTAAATCCTGGGGCAGCACCAGTGATGTACCATTATTCATGGGTCCAACCCGTACCTTTATTTTAAAGCCATCCTGGCAAGTTGGTGATTTGTTGCTGACCGGTTGTGCTTGAGATTGTGGAGTTACAGAGATAGCCTGGATTGAGAGAATAACTTAATATGAATGTGCCCGTTAATGATACGAACACCCATGCTGTGTATATCTGTGAATATTTAATTACAATTTCCATTACTCACTCCTCTGCTGGCCAGATTGGTCATTAAAAGTAGACTGGGTGTTTAATTAGAGTCAATCAGTTTGCAGAAAGGATAACCAGATGTCTTTGGAATCAATAAAATGAGTGTCAGGCATTTGTTCTGCCTGTGGTACAAGCGTCCCCTGGGACTGGTGGTGTCCTTGTATCTGATCTTCAGACAAAATACCAAAAAAAAAAATTGAAATAAAAACTGGGCTGCTGCTGTTTCAATGGCTTAAATAGACATGATGAATTAGTAAGTTGATGCATTTGAGAAAGAATGGGACATTTTAGAGGCTTTCAAGAAATGTGTTCACTGTCTCAGAGGTGGCCTTTGCTTCAATTTCAGAAAAGCAGTAGCTTATCATTAGAAGGCAAATTAATTGCATGCCAAATGGCAGCATAAAAAAAAAGAATAACTGTGAGGACTTGGTGGCACAGGCTGGTGTGAACACATGTAATGTAGCATCTGAGAAATGTGTAGGATTTAGTTTTATAGTACAATATGAATTGGTCTAGATTCTCACTGTTATCTGTTTTTCTTTTTTTTCCCTTTACCTTCTGTGATGTATATGATTATATACTGTGTGGATAAAATCAAGTATGTATATAAGCAATGACTATTCCATATAATCTGTAATAATTGTTAAATAATCCCTATAAATAAAATAAAAATAATACAATATGAAATGCAGAATAGGAGTTACTATTTCAACAATGTCTTAAGGGGGAGTGTCCCCCCTTCTTTTTCATTCACTTTTCCACCAAAGTGCTTAAACTTTAAGATCAAATTAATCATTTTTTTCCAAAGCTTGAATTTACATGAATTAAAGTCCGTGTGTCATGATTAGTGTTTCCTGATAATTTCATGTTGTTTGGTTTTGTTGTTTTCTTTAAAGGGAAACGTCCACATAAAAATGGACCCCACCTCAGTGTGAGGCAGGGCCCAATCAGAACTTGAAGAAAACACCTGTGACTGCCCTTCTTAATGTCTGGCATTCATCCTGTGATATCTGAAAAGGAACAGTCTTGATGACAAGGCATCTGGCTACATCTACCCCTCCTCCCCAATACCCCTGCCTTCCCTCTCCTCATTATAACTTTTGCCCTCTTCCTTGCCACCACGTACACTGCACCTACTGGCTTCTGACCCCCTGGCCACACTAAGACTTCAGGTTAATCGATTCTGACTCTCTTCTCCCCTCTGCCCTCTTCCTCCTCCCTCTCACATGTCTACCCCTACCCTCTTCCCATCATCCTCTACATCCTCTTGCTCCCCCTCTTCATTGCTCCCTCCTCCCCTACCTTTTCCAGTTTCCTCACATGACAATGCCAGCTGGCAGAGACCGTCACCCTCCATTAACTATCTGTCCTGCTTCTTCCACTCTTAACTACCTAACTAATTCTGTATTATTACTCCTACTGTGCATTGTAATTACCTTATTTCGTACATTTTTAATAATCTGCACTGTAAATGTCTCCATATTGTACAGTGTATATATTTTGGTATTATTTTTTTTTATCTCCCTCTCGTTCTTTGTACTACCCTTCCCAAAATGACCTGGAACCTTTGTAAATGAGCTGCCTGACCTCAAAGGTATTGTAATCTGAGAATGAACAAATAAATAAAAAAATAAATAAATGTAGACTTTTTTACCTCTGCCGATGTTTTTTTTTTTCCAATTTATCTGGTTGATCCTGCTTCCCTCTGTGCCGGCATTTCACACACTAGCACCCCATGCGGTGTACCAACAAACACCTGCAGCTGTCCAGAGAATGACATGTGACAAGGGGAGCAGCACCGGGTCTGTCCATTAAGTCATGTATCCCTGTAGCTTCTAAAAGCTCTGGTTTGGAGCGTACATGTCTCAGTGCTACACCGAGAGCAGATATAGACTGATAGTGGATAATCCATTAAACTACCCTGTTTTATATAGCCAGAAAACAATGCAGAGTTTTGATGAGAAAGACCTGACAGCTATGATATAGACACAGTGAATTCTCGCAGACATTCATACCACTTCAGTTCAGCACTGAAACTCAAATGATATACTTTTTATAAGAACAGAATGATAGATTTTAAGCTAATCTATCTAAACAAACAAGATGGATTAATAAAAATCTTGTAGAGAAAGCAATTAGCTCTACAGATTTCTCTGACTGGAAAGTTCAACCATTTCTTCAGTCAATCAGGGACTTATTTGCTGAAGCAGCAGGCTAGACCAAAATGATATCACTCACTGATAGGGACAGAAAAATCTTCACTGTTTTCAGTTACAGCAGAGCACATTAACACATGCTGATTTAAAGAAAAACACAAAACCAAACAGCATGAGACTTTCAGAAAACACTAATCATGACACAGGGACTTGAAGTCATATGAATTCAAGTTTTTTTTTTAATTAAAAATATGGAAAAACTGGTCCATTTGATCTTTAAGAGAGGAGTTTTGCAAATTTTAGCTATGCTGGGGAAGTTGAGAAAACCACATTATACATAAGAACATAAAAAAGGTTTCAGGGAAAAGGAGACACAAGTCCATTTTAAATGCCTGTTAGTCCACACTACTTGGATATGTTCATGTTTTTCCCATATACTAATCAAGCTTTAATTTAAAGGTTTCCACGTCTTTACTATAAACCACTTCTTCTAGTAGGACTTTGAACATTTGCACGGCCCACTGTGTGAACCACCCACCTCTTTGTTAGTCCTGCAGGTTTCTTTTGCTAGTTTCAACATATGCTCTCTTATGCCCTCTCTTGCATAACTCTCCTTTAATTTCAGCATGTTCAGTAACTGTGGATTACATGCAACTGTGTATCTGCTCTTACCTCCTTGTTTCTTTCATCCATGGTTCTTTTTTGGTAGGGGAAGGGCCCAGCCACCCAGCCCCATCCCCAACCACCCCACACTACACTTCTTTTATAGGGTAGCACAGTCATGACATTTTCTGCAGCAAAGCAGGAAGGGGTGTATCAGAGGGATATCTATACAGTGATCTCATTTACAGGGGCACTAGTAATTTAACTTGTTATAACAAGTTATAGAAAAACAAACAAAACACAAAATCAAACTTTTGCTTTCATTTTCTTCCTTCTAATTACTCTGACCAGGTTATAAACCCAGCAACTTATCTGAAATGGATAACATTAACTGCAGGTTCTGTGGAACACTTTTCAGAAGGGCAGTTTTACAGGATTTAGGACACTGTTCTACATGCTGGGCCATTGGAGATCTAAGGGCTCAGCTCCAAGCAGCATGGGCAAAGACTGAGTGCCTCAAATTGCATATTCAAGAGGAAATACAGTATATTATAAGAACCACCCACCATTTACCCAACATCCAACAGAAGCATCTCGACCGCAGAGGGTAGTTGGTCCAGGAGGTTGGCAGGTGGTTAGGAGGGGCAAATCGGGTGCCCCTTCACTCAGTGCTCTCCAAGATATCACCTCCACAAACCATATAAAAACTACAAACAGGTATCTGCCTCTATCTCTGGAATAAAACAAAGGGGCAGAGGACACTGCAGAGCAGAACACTGCAGCACAGGAGCTGGCACAACAAAACTCGCCCAAACAGGAACCAAAACAAAAAAAGCAAAAAGGAAATCCAAAAAACTTCTGATCATAGGAGACTCCATGGTTCGGGGAGTTGATACATATCTCCAGCCAGGGGTAATAGTCAGATGTCTCCCAGGTACATCAGCATGGAGAGACACTGACCGCATTGCTAAAATTGATCAGGAAACAGGAGAAAACATTGACATCCTGGTACACATAGGGACTAACGATCTCACCAGCTGGTTAGTTGTGGAGACCAAGGAACACCTGACTAGGCTGGGTGACAAACTGTCATCCATTTCTTCCGGCATCTCCTTCTCTGAGATCCTGCCAGTCTGGGAGAGGGGGGAAGATGTACGGAAGGTCAGAAAAGGGGGATATAGGGGAGCTAAACATGTGACTCAAGGGCTGGTGCCAGGAAAAAGGACACAAATTTGTAAGGAACTGGCAACAGTTTTGGGAGAGAAAGTTCTTTAAATTTGATGGACTGCATCTGACTAAGGAGGGAGTCAGTGCATTGGGGCAGACGTTTGATGTCTTTGCAGAATATTTAAACTAGCAAATGGGGAGAGGGGTGCAGCACCTCATACGTTGAACGGGAAGAACACCCTTCCCCCCTTAACTAGTTGTCAAACAGGAGTTCAGCATGTTTGTAGTTCATTTGCATCACCTGTTAAGGAAAAACCGTCTCCCCGTACAATGCACAGAAGAAATGCCAGACCTCACCCAACAACTAACACACCAAAATCTGGGCAATGAAAAATCATGTACACAAATGCTCACAGTCGGGGAAACAAGATCCCAGACCTGCAGGCAATAATGACAGAGGCTAAACTGGACATAGTAGCCATTAGCGAGACATGGTTTACCAGTAACCACACTTGGGAGACTTCAGTAGCTGGCTATGTACTGTTCAGAAGAGACCGAGATGCAAAAGGGGGGGGTGGAGTGGCCCTTTATGTCAATGAAAATATCAAAGCTACAGAAATTCAGAATACACATAAGGGGAGCCAGAAGAACTGTTGGTCACCCTGGAAACAGGAAATGGGACAGTTATACAAACTGGGGGTGTCTACAGGCCTCCAGACCAAAGAAAGGACACAGGATACATTACTGTTAGAAGATATACAAAACATGACGGCTAAAGGGGAGGTTCTGATAATGGGAGACTTCAACATGCCAGATACAGATTGGTCAATACCAGCAGGAACACCTGGCAGAACTAGACACATGGTGGATTCCCTGCAGGGGAAGGACCTCAAACAACTGGTACAACAACCCAAAAGAGACAGGGCTATCCTAGATCTAGTACTCACTAACAGGGAAAGGATCACAGATCTCCAGGTAGAAGGTCACCTGGGGATGAACGACCATCACATGGTATGGTTCAATTTGGCCATTAGAACTAAATCATCCCACTCCAAGGCAAAAATATGGGACTTCAAGGGAGTGGACTTTGATAAGATGGCCAACAGAGTTAAGCTGGCCCTGGTAAAAAGAAATACAGGTGAGGAGGTACAGGCAAAGTGGGCAAGCATTAAGGATGCAATACTTGAAGCAACATCCCATTGTGTTAGAGAGAAAAGGAAGTGCAAAGGAAAAAGGAAACCACTTTGATTCTCAAAAACAGTAGCAGAAAAGGTCAGAGCCAAAAGGCTGGCCTTCAGGAAATATAAGGGAACACAGTGTGATAAAGATAGGTAGGCATGCCAAACTTCCAGAAGGGAAGCAGGGAAGGCAGTAAGGCAGGCACAGGCCCAAACCAAGGAAACACTAGCACAAACAGTAAAAGAAGGTGACAAGACTTGTATAGATACATTAGTGAAAGGAGAAAGTCCAGAGGGGGTATTGCTAAGATCAAAGGAGATAAGGAGGCATGTGAGGAGGATGACCATGTAAAAGCATCTATCCTAAATGTATACTTCTGCTCAGTATTTACTGAAGAGAAGGTAGGGCAGGGTCCACAGCTCAGCACCATGGACACAGAGGGGGAGGGAGGGAGGTGTGCACTAGTCCCTTAACAAAAGAAAGGGTCCTACAAGAGCTCGTTCCTACTATGCCCCCTTCCCCATTTCTTCTCATGTTTTAATTTTTTGAATCTTAGACTTTCATCTCTAGTCCCCTTTATCACCTTCCTACTTCACTTCCTGATTTTTAATTGCTCCACAGTGGATATAAATACTGCTTGTTGCTCAGTTTTGCTATTCACCTGAAGAAGGGACCTGTGTGGCCTGAAAGCTTGTGTATAATTCCATCTTTGTACAAGACACTTGTTGGTCCAATAAAAGGTATCAAACCTTCCATCTTCTAGTATAACATATACCTAAATGCTAGCTGTCTGTGGTATACCTGTAGGGATACCAATTAGGGTGCAGGGACCTTGTGTAATATAGCCTATCAATTTCATAATCCTTTGTTTGTACAACTAGACATATTCATTGCCCGACTTCAAAAATCCTGACACACGCACCACATTTTCTCAGAAGCACCTTCATGAAAGCATAATTAACTGCTGCCCCATGTGTTTATATAATGCCCCCATTTTCCTCCCGCTCCTCACAAAGTGCAAAGTACTTGCGACTGCCTGGTAACAAAACCATGTGAAAGTTTGGCTGGAGTTGTTAATGAGAGCTGGCATGGTGACAAAACCGCTATTCCACCCCACGAACCCTCATCTTGCAGCACAGTAGCTCCATAGCCAGCTCCATAGCCCCAACTCCTCCCACCCTGCGGAGCTCCATTTCTCCACAGCACCTCAACCCAGCAAATGAGAGTGGGCATGATGACAAAACTGCAATTCCCCCCTCCCCTGAACCCTCATCTTGCAGCACAGTACCTCCGTAGCCAGCTCCACAGCCCCAACTCCTCCCACCCAGGGAGCTCTGTTTCTCCACAACACCTCAACCCAGCAACTAAACTACAGACTCTTTGAGCAGCAATTGGAGCAACTTGTGAAGTGAGTGCCATAATACTTAAACTGATGTTTGATGTTTGTATAATGCCATTTTCATCGCGTTCCTCGTGAAGTGCAAACTAAAGTCGGGCATTTGTACTTTCAGGATTTTGTTGACGTGATTATGAAGTCTGGATAATGTGCATTGGGATTTTCATATGGATCCCCTAGAAAACAGTCACCCTTTATGCCAGAGAGTTAGTGCAGCCAGAGAGAAAGCTTAGCTCCTTGTTATTTTACTAAATCCCTATGTGCAAATGGGATCAGCAATATTAAATAGTGTTGGCGGAAGGAATATTTTATTACAGAATAGCAGAATAAAATGTTTTTTTCTACATATAAGCATGATCTTTTAACTTTACAGAGTAAGAAAAAAATAGCCCATTTTATAAGTGCAATAAGACACTCCAGGGTGTGCATGGAACATATTTTACTGCATGCCAGGGGCTAAAGGCACTCAGCCAGGGGCCTTGTGCCTTAATACCCCCCCTGGCCGTGCAGTAAAATATGTTCCATGCACACCCTGGAGTGTCTTATTGCTTACATAAACTAATGTCAGTTATTAGTTACAGACTTATTATTTAGAAAATGCATTTTACACTAACTCCCAACAGCACCCTGACATTACATCATCAGTTTTTAAGCTATGTTCCTGATTTTTTAAGCCATGTCCCTCCCTGATTTTTGAGACAAGGGGTTAAGAAAGATGTAAATGATTATTTTTATTATCGTCATGTTAAGTAGCACTGAAGTGGAGTTGCAGACAGCTATTCCAGTCAGAAAGGGGCAAAGGTTTATTTATTTATTTTTAGTGAAGTGGTAGAACGAATTTGGGGTTTGGAGGTCTAGGTGGCATTGATCCAAAAACTGTAATCCTCGAATATGTGTGTTCTTATTTTTGGGGGTGGGGGGGTGGAGTGGTGCTAGGCATTAAACTTTCCGGGCATTGGGTCAAAACTAAAATTAACTTTACAAGCAGATCCTCGTCTCTCCTGCAGTGCTTCAAGGGATCTGAAGAAATCAACTGTTTGTTGTGGCCAAATCTCATTATCTGATGAAAAGAGAACCTGTTAAACATTTATTGACCCAGGGAATCAGGTCATAATATGGAGGAACACTTGAAGAACAAGCAGTCTAATAGGACATCTGAAGCTTAACCTCTGCCCACTCACATCTCCTGATCATCTAATTCAGGAAACACTTGAAGTATTGGCAGCTAGCGGTCTGTTAGGAGTGAAATGATTTTGTATTTTTTCCATACAACATGGACATTGTATGATGCATCCCTTTGCCTCACTTGCTAGACCATATAGTTTACTGTTTGCCCCTATATCTATGTAGTGCAGACTCATGATCTTGGACCAAATGTGGTGGCCATAACATGCTGGAGCTTGAGAACTTGGAATACGTCCATGGTTCTCTGATCATGTCATCTTTAGGATATGATAAGAGTATTATTATCTTCCAGTGATTTAATGAGCTAAGATGCCTTACCCAGAAGTGGCTGTCAAATAAATGTTTTATATTTTGAAATTCTGGTTGCTCCATATGGGTTGGAATAGGTAAAAGAGGTTTTGCTTTTAGAAGGTTATGAGGTTATGTTACAGCTTACATATGCACACTGAGTTCCCAGTTGGGATGTGCATAGGTGTCCTATGGTGTTTACAGAATTAGTGAAGTTCCTTCTTGGTGGAGATGGGTGGGGTGGGGTGGGAGTGGAGAGAAGAGAAGAGAAGAGAACAAGTGCCAAGTTACTGCCTGCATTGAAAAGTGGAGAAAATCAGTGTCTGACCAATTGATTTCTTTATAGCTTGTTCGTCAGGGTTCACTTTCAGCTGCTAGGGTGGGGATCTGGACAAGTTGGGGAAAAAGGAGATAATTTTTATTGTAATGGTTTATAGAGGTGTGGCTGACCAAACCTTTGATTTTTATGGCATGTTCAATTTGGGGGCTTGCTTTCAGCCACTGGGAGTGGGTGCCTGGATGAGTTAAAAAAGGGGGTATTTTAATGGTTAAAGTGCCAAACTGCCTGGAGAGAGAGCACTGTGAGAGGACTGAATTTGATATTTGACTACAAAGTTCTTGCCTAGTGCTAACAGGATGGTGGAAACTTGGGAGGGGGGGAGCAGTGCACAAACTGGATGCAAGCATTGTGAATATTCAATTAGAAAATGGCTGGCAGTGCTAAAGTCGACTTTTGACTAGTAGAATGTATGGTCTCTTTCTGCTGACACATTTGTATGTTCGTATTCCCTGGGAACCATTTTAGTTACCCTCCTCTGGACTGCCTCCATACTGTGGAGATGGGGTCTCCAGAAGTGTTTTATACTGGTGGTGCATCTCCCTATGCATTCCAGTACCCCCAACCTTCCTTACTGCCTTCTCACATTGCTTAGCTACCTTTAGGTAATCTGGTGTGACTACAGGTCCCTTTCCATTGTTGTTGTTCTTGGTACCTCCCCCCCATTGTGTACTCTTCACCTGGGTTTTTGTTTCTTAGGTGCTTAATGTTGCACTTCTTTGCAACGAATCTAGTTTAGAGTTTATGAAAATTTCATTTTTTAAGCTTTACAGAGATCATCATTCCTGGCTGCCTGAAATTTTGGTCATGGTCCAGCAATCTCTGTAAAAGGGGCTAACAATAAGAATGTGAACTTCTCTTCGTTATACAAAAATATTGGGCTCTAGTGCTCATCCTGTGTGGCTGGTTCAGTCTTTGCTCATCCAGACTTCAGTCTGCAGCAAAAGCTGAGGGAAATAGACTGAACTCCTCCATTTTGTGGCTGCCTGCATTTTGCACAGTGAGTCTCATAGTCCAACTGCAGCTGAGCAAATGCCTGATGCCTTTTTTATTTCTGGCCTATTGTTGTATATAGATTGTTTTTCTACATTTGTTTTATGGGTCAAAACAGGTGTGTGGATTAGGATACTGAACTAATCTTTTGTCCTGTATTATGTGTAGATATTTTTCTGAAACTAAGTCAAAGTACTACAAATCCTTGGCTCCTACAGGTTGTTTTTTTTTTTTGTGTGTCCAGCCCTGTGATCTAGCTACAGGGGGTCTGTCACTGTTTAAGCAAGATAGGCAATCACGGTTTAAGCACATCAGCTTGTGAACTAGGGATAATGTTTTCATCCAGAGCCAAATATTGTGTAACATTGGGCAAGTCACAGTAAAATCCTAGTGCTAGTCCACCTAGATACATATTCAGGGGTCATGTTAGATATTTATCTTGATGAAATAATTGAACCATTGGGTAGAAAAAGTAAGGGTCAAATGAAAAAATGAATGGGCAGGGCTTGTATTAGCATGAGTAAAATGTTGGTCAGTACACTGACCCTGGCTATCCTCAAGTAAGGAATATATTATTAGTGAGTCGTGAGCCACATGGATAGTAACTATCCTGACAGCCAGGAGTGATAGAGAGATGACAGATGACTTCTTGAGCTTTACAGTTAATCACAAATTGAACCACAGTAACCCAGAGCTTCTCTTGGCCTAGCCTTCCCCAGACCCCTAATATCTGGCTGGCTGGTGGCTGCAGGGTAAAATAATGCTTCAGTTCTGTATGTGAGGTTAGCAAAATGTTGACATTAGCCTGGCCTATGTTAAGACAACAGGTGATGGCTGCAATCAATGTATGTATCAGTTATACCGAATATCAGCATTTTGCTAAACTCACATACAGAATAGTATATATTCACCCTGCAGCCAGACACATTATCATTTTAGAGCAAGGGTGTAGAGTAGAGCTAAGATAAGAGTTATGTAGCATCAAAATAAGCCAGAAAATACAGCACAGATTATCTAGAACCCCTGGGGCCTTGTGGCCCCCAGACCTCCAGCATTTGTAAAGAGTAACAGTCTATTAAAAAAAAAAAAAGGAACACCACTTGAGAAAATCATAGTTAGGTCCTACCAGCACCCAAATCTCTATTATCGGACTGGCTACAGGGTGAATAAATACTTCTATTCTGTACCTGAGGAAGAAAAATGCTAACATTCATTGCCTTGCCTATGCCAAGCCAGCAGTAGACAGCTGCAGACAATAAATATATCACTTGTACGACAATATCAGTGTTTTGCTAACCTCATGTAAAGAATGCAAATATGTATTCAACCTATAGCCACACAATGCATAAGTTTAGAGCAAGGGGTAGAGGAGAGCTAAGATAAGAGTTATTTAGCTTCACAGTAGGCCAGAAAATGCACCACAGGGTATCTAGAACCCCTAGGCTTCTGGGGGCCAGGCAGCCCCAAGACATCCGGCTTTTTTGAAGAAGTCAGACTCCAGAAGAAGAACCCCCTTGTAAAAATCCTGCCAACAGCCTTGGGGTACATTAAGCAGGACTCTGTTATTTATGCCTATCTTGGACTGGAGCATAGATCACTTTCCGCAACCTGCCACTGTGGTCTGTACCTGTTTCATATTGGTCCTCAGTCACATCTTTCCACCATGAGAACTGGCTAGCCCTGAAAACTAAATATTAAAGTTTGAGATCTGGGAGTTGAAGACACCCTTGTGGTTTACTGGGAGTCATTTTGCTATACGGTCTCATGGCTGTCATTCCACTCCATAAAAAATTCTAAGTGTGGATTACCACCAGACAGAATACTGTAAAGGTAGCTGCTGCCCATGTCAATTTGTTGATGCTCTTTGTAAATATAGTCCATGCATTTGTCACCCAGCACTTGCTAAAGACAGTGATTTATTCAAATCTTACTCTCTGTAATTCAACTGTATGCTAAAGTGTGCTCCACCTTTTGATGCACAGAATAGAATAATTAGACAAGAATGAAGTGACCTTTGGAAAACCTTTTTGTATTTCCAGTTCAAAAGCAGACTAGGTCTACAGAGCTGCAGTTCTCTTGAATCTGGTTGCCTTGGTTACATCACAACTAGCTACCAAATCAAGTAGGCATTACTACAGGTGTGGTATTCTATGTAGGAATATGTAGGAATATTTCAGGCCTACTGTTGTATCTGGGGATAGGGGCTTAACAGGTAGACCCCCACATTATGATACAAGGTGCTCTGCTCCCATAGACGCCTAGTAGTCTTGGGGTTGATCTCTGATCCCCAGCCCATGAGTGTGGGGCTTTGACCCCTAGAACTCCAGTGCTTCACCTCTGACCCTGGGCCAGGGGGTGGGGCTTGACCCCTGACCCCTGGGCACCACCAACATTTTATAAACCCGGCTCCTATGCACTAGTCTCCTATGCTGAATGGTGTTGAATGCCTTACTGAAATATAGGTAGGCAACATCCACCACTCCACCCTGATCTAGTTGCTTGGTCACCCAGTCAAAGAAATCTATCAGATTTGTTTGGCATGACTCCTCCTTGTGAAGCTATACTGCCTTGAGTCTTGTAACCCACTGAGTTCAAGATATTCCACAATCCTTTCCTTCAGCAGTGATTCCATTAACTTTCCCACCACCAATGCCAGGCTGACTGGCCTATAATTGCCAGCCTCCTCCCTGCTATCACTTCTGTGTAGTGGGCCTACATCCACCCTCCTCCAGTCCTCTCAAACCACTCCTGTTTCCAGTGAGCTGTTAAATAGAACTGTCAGAGGTGCAGCCAGTATTTCACTGAGCTCCCTCAATACCCTTGGATGTACCCCACCTGGCCCTATTGCTTTGTCCAATTTCAGACTAGTAAGTCCCTTCAGGACTCTCTCCTCCAAAAAAGGAGTGGTGTCCACCTCCCTCCCTCCAAAGTTTGTGTTACTTTTTTCTGGTCCCTCTCTTTCTCCTTCCTCTGTGAACACTGAATAAAAGTATTTGTTCAGGATGTCTGCCTTTTCCTGGTCCCCCACTGTACAGTCCTCCCCTTCCCTTTTTTAACCTTACAATCCCACCCCTGGTCTTCCTCTTTTCACTTACATATCTAAAAAGTATTGTATCCCCATTTGTTACTTTCAGGACTATTCCATCTTCAGTTTGTGCCTTTGCACTCCTTATTGCTTTCCCTGCTTCCCTCTGTTGTCCTTGATACACCTCCCTATCCTCCACTCTTTGCATCTGCTTACACCTTCTGAATGCTACTCTTTTAGCTTTTACCTTTTCAGCCACCTCTTTTGAGAACCATAGCATCCTCCTTTCCCTCTTGCTTTTGCTCACTTGTTTGATGCAGAGGTTTGTTGCATTTACTATGCTCTCTTTTTATATTTGCTCACTGTTCCTCCACCCTACCCAGTTCACCCACCCCTGCTTGGTAATTTCTGAGGCATTCACCCATCTTTTTAAAATCTGCCCTCCTGAAGTCCAGGACCCACACCATTGTGTGCTTCTATTTTGCAGCCATACTTATGTTGACCCATACCATATGGTGATCACGTGCTGCGGCAGAGTTTCTTACCAGCTGCAAATATACTAAACTTTCTCTGGAAGCCAACCCTTATGCCAGTAATGTACATATTAAAAAGAACTGGCCTCGAGATAGATCCCTGAAGTACCTCCATTGTTAGGCCCTTAATCCCAGAGAACTTGCCATTTAGTGCCACCCTCTGTGTTATTCCCAACAACCAGTTCTGAATCCATGTACTGCAGCAAGCAGGGCTGTGAAAAAAGAGCAGATTTGGATCTTGTGGAATGTTTGTGAAATGTCATGAAATTCCATGACATTTTGTGGAATTTTAAGGAATTCCAAGGAATTTCAAAAAGATGTTTATGTGGTCAGAACTCAGCCATCAGAGATACAGATTTTAAAATTGGTTTGCTTATGTGTTGTTAAATATGCTAAGAAAATGTTGATTGTTAGGAAATTTTGATGGGTAGAGCTTACAGGAGCTCAAATTTGGACAATTTCTTTTAGACATTTTTGAAAATATTTATTTACTTAGAACTTGGGCTTAGAACATAGCCATCTGTACAGCTTGAGATCTGAAAAACAGCATGCAGAAATCTTCTTGAAAGGATCACAGAACTGCTAAATATGAATCTATTTGAGGAAATAATTTTTAAGTTACAGGGGTTCATAATTTCGTAATTTAATTGCTTTTGAAATTTTGTAAAACATTTATAAAAATGTGGATGCTTGTAACATCCCTGTTATAATAGACCCAAAATGCACACACAATCTTTCTGTATCTTGGAATCTAACACAGATAAGTAATAATGTTTCAGTAATTTTAAATTTACAGTGTCAGACAATCAAGTGTTACTATGAGTGACAAAGTCATCATTCTACTACAGGATACTTATCGAAGAGGGTGTCTCACTTGCTCCAGTGCCAAATGGTTTTCTTTGTTTCAGGTGTGTGTGTATAGCCTTTAAATCTGGGACTGGGGAGAGGAGGAGGTTGTGCACTAGAGGGTGGTACAGAGTTGGCTATTCCCTGTGATTTGACAAGCATGAGGTTGGGGAGGGGGTGGTGTGGTTTATGTGATGTAGAGCAGATTTGGGGAAGGGATGAGACTGATGATCATGATCTGAGACTACCGGGGGTGAAACTCAGCGGCGGGTATGCTGGGGTATATTGCACACCGGCAGTTTTAAAAATAATGCTTGTTTTAATCCCCATTTATCCACATAAACCTTTCAAATCTGACTGTAGTATGCCTCCAGTTTTTTTTTCCAACCCCTTCAAGTTCTGAACACTACTACTACTACTACACTTTTTTTTTTAATCATAGTAAACTTCTCTGGGACTGTAGGGGGAAGCGCAAGAGGAAGTGGTTGCTAGAGGGTTGTAGGGTTAGGGTTCTGCATATTTAAAGGTCTGGGTAGTGGGACAGTGTGGGAACCATTTGCTGAAAAGGTGGGGTGGAATCAACATAAAACAAAGGTTTAAAAACAGAAAACACTTCATAGTTCTACTTCACCTGGTGAAACTATGTGTTGTGGCAGTTCAGCAACACTTTTGATGGCGAGTTTCCCTATGTATAGTCTTCACCAGGAGAAGATGGACACTTCACCAGGTAAAAGCTCTGTGAAGTGCAGCAGCAGGAAAAGCAATGTGGGGTCACTTTGAGAACTACTTCACAAAGTGAAATTCCAGGCCTTGCCATTTCTGGGCTCAAATGGCAGCCCACACCTGTTGGCCCCAGCTATGATAGATGGCACAGGGGTATGCAAAACATGGTTTAAACATTTTTGAATAAGTCACTGTGCCTCTTAAGTGGATACAGGAGTTCTTGGAGTACTGATATATTTTACAATTCTATGCTTCATGCAGAGCAGAGGACTCCATCAGACACAAACCTGAGTAGTCCATTGGATATCTGTTCTCCTACCCTGCTCCCAGTGCTTAATTTGTAAAGAAAGAGATGCCAGGGCTCTGAGTCCAAACACCAAAAGCCGGGGGTCTGGGGGCCCCCAGGCCCCCAGAAGTTCTGGGTTTTTAGATGCTCTGTGGTGAGTTTTTGGGGTTATATTGCAGATAAAACACATTTCTATATCAGGCTCCCTGCCCCTGAATCCACGGGAAGAATTTTTTTTTTGGGGGGGAGGAGTCAGGTTGGAGAGCCTGGCTGACCGGGCGCTGATAAAGGATCATGGTTGGGCATGTATAAGTATAATGCAATGGCAAGATGCTGTGAATTGGCTCCAATGCCAGGGGTCTGGGGGCCGGTAGGCCCCAGGAAGCTCTTTGGTTTTAGATGCTCTGTAATGAATTTTGAGGGTTATATTCCAGATAAAACACATTTCTGTGTCTGGTTCCCTGCCCCTGAATCTGGGTAAGAATTGTTTTGGGGGGTAGAGTCAATTATTGTAGAGTCTAGCTGACCACTGGTAAAGGACTGTGGGGTTGTATAAAGGGCAAGATGCTGTGAATTGACCCAAAGGCCAGGAATCTGGGGGTCAGTAGGCCCCCAGAAGTTTAGTTTTAGATGCTCTGTGGTGAGTTTTGGATGGGCTTATATTGCAGATAAAACACATTTCTATTCTGTGCCAGGTTCCCTACCCCTGAATCCAAGGGAAGAATTTTTTTGGGGGTGACAAAGAATAGAAATGTGTTTTATCTGCAGTATATAACCCTGGCCAACACTCACCACAGAGCATCTAAAACCCAAGAGCTTCTGGGTGTCTACTGGTCCCCAGACCCCTGGCCTTTGGATCAATTCACAGCATCTTGTTATGGTATTGGAGACTCTGGCTGACCTTACTAAGCAGCAAAATATACCACATAACATCTAGCATGGTACAAGTAATAGAAGAACCAATTAAAACTGAAGCATGAAAAGGTTTTTATAGCTAAAGGATCATGGGCATGTAGAAGCTATGGCAAGGTACTGTGATCCAAAGGCCAGGGGCGTGGGGTACGGAAGGCCCCAGAAGCTCTTGGGTTTTAGAAGTTCTGTGGTGAGCTTTGGGGCTTTAATTGAAGATAAAACACACTTCTGTTACATGTTCCCTTATTGAAGATAAAGCACACTTCTGTTACAGGTTCCCTATTATTATTAGGGAACCTGTAACAGAAGTGTACTTTATCTTCAATAAAAGCCCCCAAACCCACCACAGAGCATCCAAAACCCAAGAGCTTCTGGCCTACCTATAACATTAACTATGCTCCTGCAATTAATTTGTTACAATGGGAGGTTAGCTGCTCAAGTAAGAACATTTTATAATATGACATTGACATGGTCTAATACTTATTGAACCCCAGGCCACCATGCACACCATACAATACCAGGCATTGGGCAAAGTTGTACCCTGCTAGATGCCATGTGGTATATGTTGTTGCTTAATAAGGTGAGCGAGTCTCCAATATCCTGACTCCGTCCAGATGGAAAAAAAAATGTTCCCATATAAGTCAAGGGGATGCTCCCCTTGACTCCTAGGGGAACATTTTTTTGTCATCTGGATGGAGTCAGGATATTGGAGACTCTCGCTCTCCTTATTAAGCAACAACATGGAGGTACTAGGGAACCTGTAACAGAAGTGTGTTCTATCTTCAATAAAAGCCACAATACTCAAAACAGACCATCTAAAACCCAGGAGTTTCTGGGGGCCCTCATCAGAACAGGATATTAAAATGCCTAGCATTGCACCATCTGCCTTTTTTTTTTTTAATTATTTTTTCTAGAACAGTGGTTCTTAAATGGTGAGGCCAGCCTCCCAAGGGAGGCCCCAAATTATTCAAGGGGAGGCCCAGTCAAGTCTGAGAATGTACAGAATTTAAACTTTAAGTTTGGGCTGTTTTGTGTGAAAAGATAAAACAAATTAAATATGGATAATTGTAGGTGAATTTCTTTACTTATGCACAAATTTGTGACCAGTAAGTTCCCATTGAGCCAAAGCTTGTTTATAGGTATGTATCTATATGTAAATTAATGCCTGGGGAAGGCATGCTGAGTCAAGGCTTGTTTCTACAATAGGTATTTATATGCAAATCAGTGACTTGGAAAGGCACAGTGATCTGATGCATATTTTCAGGTGTGACCTGAGGTAAGCATACAGGAAGTTGCTTAACAACAGGGTAAGACAGGGAGAGATGAAGTGGCTAGGTTTGGTTGTTCCAGATAGAGAGGAAACAGAGTAACAAGGGCCCAAGAGTCAGGAAAAAAGGAGTGACAAGTATAACCTGGGGTGTCGGGTCAGGGGTGAGGAGCAATAAGTTGAATAAAAAGAGAATATACTCAGTCAGCTTTATTAGTTTCACTTTATTCCTGGTGTACTGTACAAAGTAGGATTTATTTTTTTCTGTGGGAAGGCCCAAGATTTTTTTCCAAATTTGAGGGAGGCTCAAAATCTTTTTCATAGCTTGGGGGAGGCTCACTATAACAAAGTGCGAGAGCTAATGTTCTAGAAGATTTTATTTAGTTACCTATCTTTTATTTTACAGGTCTTGACATGTTTTAATTGCCCTATAAGATAAGTATAAAAAAATGTTAATCTGATGATTTACATGTGGTTTAAATGCAACCCTTGTTTCTTTGTGTCCTGTTTAAATTTCTTGTTTTCCTTTGCAGGCATTCCTCAGGAACAGACTCAGTTTTGATGAATAGCTAATCCCCAACTTGGATTGGCCAGGTAAGAGACACTAATGTAACAATGTTCCTTAACAAAAGTTACTATAATATTTTGTGCAAGTATCCATCATGATGTAATGGATGGTGGTGGTAGCTAGGCCACCATTACTTTATGATGGATGCTTGCACAAAATGCTACAGTAATTTGGTGTGTGTGTGGTAATGCATGGTGGAAGTATAGCACAAAGAAAAGAGTATATAATGCACTGTTTCAGCTGCTGCTAGCCAAAATACAGTTTCTGTATTAAGCTACAAATACCATTAAGTAAGCATCCATGTTGCTACACCAGTTTTGTAGGTTGCAGAAAGAAATTCTGAGTTGGTTTGGTTTGTTCTCTACATATCAAGAAAAGACAATAGAATTTCCATATTTCTCTGGCTATCCTCGTGTTTCTTTCCTTACTTTGTATGTCACTGGCTGATCTGTGCCCTTTGGCAAGCCATGAGCAAACATAAGGGATGGGATTGAATTTCTTCAATGGTGGGCCGATTAGATTGAGGAATAGTAATGATGAAATAGTTTCAATAAGCATTGATGCTTGTGTTGATGTGCATATGAGGTTCCTTTGGGAAAAGCCTCGCTCACACTCGGCACTGGAGATAGCAATAGTGCTCACGGCTGTCAAGAGGACCTTATACTGCTCCTGAATTTCTTTACCACCTGACTCCTTGTACACCCTGTATGACCAAATGGTGTCACGAGTGGTACCAATATTAAATCTTCTGCAAAGAGATTCAATCTCACTTTCTCCATACAGTGTAGGTAGCTCATCGGGCCAGTACTGCTTATATAACACTTTCATTTCGGTGATCAGATTCTCATATCCAGTCTTGTCACCAGTGGTGCCTCCTGTAGACAGCATACGTTATCGTAAATTGTCTGCTAAGCTGCGGAAAAATTGTCCTGGGTGAATCTTCTTGTCACAAACATTTCCTTCATGCAATAGGACACCCTGAAACATCCTTTCTTCAATGGCTTTCTCACACTGTGCCAAAAATTTGCCTCATTTTTCTACCATTGCGTCGAATACCACTATTTGGCGGCAGATAGCTCGGTGTGCATCAACAATTGTACAATCGTGATGTTGCAATTTAAGAGATAACTCTGACAACTCCTGTAGAGCATCATACATAATTCCAAGGTTGCTGACAAACTGAATAGACGACAACCATTTGCTTAGACCAGAGTAGGTTTTGCATGTTGTGCTGTCACGAGAAATGTCATTAGCCACAGATATGAAGTGCTTATAGAGAGCAGGGTAAGCATTCCTAACAGCCTCTACTGTTCTAAAGCTCGATGCAACCCACCGGGTGTCTAACACTCTACCTATCTTGCAAAGCTGAATGTCAAGTGCTTCAGCGCATTCCTTCAGCTCTAATCTATTTTTCCCAGATGTGCTGTAAAGAGAATAAAGCTTGTCTATCAAACTTTTAAAGTGATTTGTAGCTCCAACATCTTTCATGACATCACCGACCGCAAGCTCTAGGAAATGAGCAGAGCAGTGCCATGCTATGATATTTGGAAACATGTCTTGCAACCGCTTCACGACACCCGTATTGCGTCCAAACATCACTGAAGCTCCATCGCAAGCAACCGCTACCAGGCACTTGGCAAGGAAGTTTTCAGTTATGTTAATTTTTTTGAGTGCAGACAATAAACTGTTCACTGTTCCCTCGGCATTCAGATCCTGAAGCTCCACAAGGTCCACAAATAAATTAGCAGGAGACTCCATGCCAGGTAACATCAATCGCATGTACACAATTAAAGCGCTCTTCTTGTTTAAAGTAGGAGCTTCATCAAGTAAAAGACTCACTTTAGGGCAATCGCTGTGATTTGGGCAAACAACTTTTTCTTCATCTCAGATGAAATGTGATGTTGAATGTTAGAACATGCCACACTGGAATGCAAAATCCTCCCCATGTCCAGTCCATTCAACTGCTGACAGTCTATTTCTACTTCAAAACCATATAATGGCCGGTTACGCTTCGCTTCTTTATAAGCAGTTCTGAAGATTCTGGCCATAGTAGCAATTTGGGCAGACAGTGCATTTGCAGCTAATTGCAGCAATGTGTCTTTTTTTGACTGCTCAAGAATGCGAGAAGCCACAACATGTGACTTAGTTTGTGCATGTTCTGCTATCTTTTTCCATAGTGATTTCTGTGGCTTTGCTTTATTGGTACCATATGAAGTAACAGCAGTTTTGATCCATTCTTTAGCCAGCTTCATTCCAGCAGATTTTTCAGGACCCAAGTTATTGACTTGCTGACACACTGCAACCGAGATTTGATTCGTTGATGATTAACCACCGATATTTGCTCTGAAAAAAATGTTTTTGTTCATGCGTCCATCCTGCAGGAAGTAAATCTTTGCTGTGTGCCACAACTTGTTCAGGTAATTCATCTTCACTACCAGAGCTCTGTGATTCAGAGTCACTATTGGCACAACTGTTTTCCGCAACACTATTCCCTTCATAATCATGAACTTGCTTTTCTTTTGTAGCACTGCTGACACATGAAACAGTAGCACCTGATACATCTTCAGATTCTTTTCTGTAGTTTTTATCACACTCCTTTTTCTTCCTCTTAGTCACTGGCTCACCCTCATTCATACTACCTCCTGGCTTAGAAAAATACGACCATATTTTCTTTTGACCATGAGATATTTTTTTGGGATTTATGTGTCAGCTGTCTGCCTGTATCCAAAATGAACAGAGATCTAACTTGCTCCTCTGTCTATCTTAGTTATTCCTTTTTTTATTTTAAAGCCCCTGCAGAGTCCAGCACTCCAATACAGTGCTGTATGTAAGTGGAACTTGTGAGAATAAACCCAAGCTCGCAGTCCGCACACGTGCTCCTCTGCCTGTACTAGCCTTTTTTTTAATTCAAGCCCCAGCCCCTTCAAAGAGACAAAGACAGTTACCATCACGCACAGTAATGTGCTATATGTAAGTGGAACTTGTGAGAATCAAACCTGCCCAAGCTTGCAGTCCGCACACGTGCTCCTCTGCCTGTATTCAACTTTTTTTTATAAGAGTCCCTTCAAAGACACTGTCTGTCACACACAGTTATGTATGTGCTGCATAAGTGAAGCTTCTGTGAATTTCACCCAGTCTACTATGATTGCATAGCTCCTCTTCTCTGCTTTCCTGGTTTTACTGTTATTTTATTTTTTTTGGTGGAACCAGTAGCTGCAGAAGAACCCAATACAGTACTCAGGACAGTTTTAAGATTGCATGATTCAAACCCAGTCGGTCCAGTCTCCTGGAAGGTACTATACAGCTCCTCACCTCAGCCTTTATATAGCCTTCGATTAGGGTTAGGGTTTTTTTTTTAGCTTGTGGAGATAGGAGATTAGAACTAGCAGGAAAAATTTTAAGTAAATAATAAGTCAAACCCAAACCCTGACACTCAGACTGCTGGTTGAATTTACCAACTTCAAATACACAACTGATTAGCTCTCAGTCTGTCTGGACTGGAACTCAGGCTCAGGCTGGAAAAACAAAACCTAAATGCAGTCTGTCTCAACTGTCTGCTTCGTTATTTTTTTTTTTTTTTGAAGAGCCAGCTGAGCCAAGAGTTCAAATTTATTTTTCTTTTGCCTTATTAAGTCTCACTCTCAACTTAACTAGTGAAAAAGTCATTTGCCTGGAGCACAGGCTGCTTGCTTCCTCCGTTCTGACCAGAAGTGCAGGGGGCCCTGCACCTCTTCTTGGCTTAATCTGATTAAAATAAGCCAAGAGTTAATCCTTATTTTTTTTTATTTATTTATTAAAATCTCAGATTACAAATACCTTTGAGCAGAAACTGCTCATTTACAAAGGTTCCACGTCAAAGGATGAGGGTCAACATACATACAGAGATAGTAAAAGAATGCACAATAAACAACCAAAACAACTAAAAGAAAAAATAAAGGTACTCAATTATAACATACTTTGAGATAATATTCATATAACGAGCAGCTTGAGTAGGCAGCTGGCTGCGGTAACAAAAAGAGATAGAGGGCACCATAGGCAGTTAGTATTGCAGGCGTGCGACCGGGAGAGGAAGTTGACAGGCTAACGGGCCACTGTCCAATGGTGATGGAAAATGTCTTGTACCAGTGGAGATGTGAAGCAGGAAAGGAGTGCCAGAGGGAATGAGATTGGGAAAGGGCAGGCTGTGAGACATGAATGAGCTGGGAGGTGTTTAGAGAGATCTCTGTTCAGAGAAGCAATCACATTGAGTGGTAGAGGTGAGGTAAAGTTTGAGATTCCTTTTGAAGGGTCCAAGTGTAGTAGAGGAAAGTGCTTCTTTATTGAGGGAATTGAACCATTGAGCGGCTCTATAGATAAAGGACTGCTGACCCATGGAGGTACGACATCTGGGAACCTGAAAGGTTATAGATTGGGCACCACATGTTTGTTGAGTGCCACTGTAGGTAGTAAGGAGTGAGCTAACACCAGGTGGCATGAGACCGAGGAGAATCTTTTTGGTAAGTAAGCAGGTCTGGTATTGTATTCTGCTGAGTAGGGGTAGCCAGCTTGCCTGTGTATAGAGGCCACAGGTGTGAGTTTGTTGGGCCACACCCGTTAGTGGTCTACAGGCTTTGTTGAGAGAAACTGAGATCCTGCAGAGGGCACTTGTTGAGGCAGAGCCATAGATGGTAAGGCAGTAGTCAATGATAGAGGTGACAGAGCTGTAGATGGCTAGTTTAAGGGCATCCACAGGCATAGAGTGCTTGTGTTTGTGTAGTAGTCCAATCCATATATTGGTGGTTTTGGCAACAGTGTCAATATGCCGAGTGTAGGAGAGGGTACTATCCAGGGTAATACCAAGGTACTTGAACTCCCTGACATGTTCGAGTGGATTCCCAGCGTGGTTCTTGATGGTGAGGGACAGAGAGTTGTGCCTGCTCCGTTGGTTACAGAAGGACATGGCTTTAGTCTTGCTGTGGTTCAGGACAAGTTTATGAGAATTGAACCAGTCTTCGATGCGCTTGAAGTTGAGCTGCAGCTGGGATTCAAGGACTGTAATGTCATGGTGGCTGGAAAACAGAACTCCATCATCTGCGTATAGTAATATTTTTTGGTGTAGGCACTGGGGAGATTGTTGATGAAGAGGGAGAAGAGTAGAGGGCTCAGAATAGACCCTTGGGGGACTCCAGAGTGGACCGGTTTCTCATCCGAAGAGATCCCTGCAATCCTTACACGTTGGATCCAATTATCAAGGTAGCTGGTGAACCATGGAAGGGCATCGCTAGAGATCCCAATGGAGGACAGTTGCTTGAGCAGTAGGGGTGGTTAACTGTGTCGAATGCCTTGGTAAGGTCTATAAATACTGCCCTCCACAATTCCTTTGTCAAGCATGGCATGGATGAAGGTTGTAAATTCCAGTAGTGCAGTGGTGGTGCTGTGCCCTTTTCTGAAGCCATGCTGCTCTGGGCACTGTACATTGTACTTATCCAGGAATTCAACTAGTTGGTCAGACACTATTCGCTCCAGCGTTTTAGATAGTGGGGGGAGGAGTGAGATAGGTCTGTAATTGGTGTGGAGCATCCTATCTCCGCTTTTGTGAACCGGTGTGACTGTGGCTTTCTTCCAGAGAGAGGGGAAATGGTCCAATCTAAGTGAGAGATTGAAGATCTTTGTATGTGGTTCTAAGATTTCATTGAGGACTTGTGCCAGCAGTTTCAGGTCAAGGGAGTCACCACTGTACCCTTGTTTGCCGATGGCCTTTTGAATGTATTTTCTAGCTACTTGTGGTGGGACCTCCTTAAAAAAAAAAATTGGGGTTGTACGTTCTAGTTGGAGGGTAACTTGGGAGGAGCTGGAGGGGAGGTCGTCGAAAAAATTTGGTGGAAGGACACTGTCCAGGTTTGTAAATGCATTATTAAAAGTGCTGGTGATAGTACCTAGGTCGAGTGTAGGAGTACCATGAAGGTTGAGCATAGTGGGTGGTGCTTTAGGATCCTTGCCTGTGAGCTCTTTCATGTTGTTCCAGAATTTTTTTCCCTGGCCCCAAGAGTTGGTCAGAGCCTCTTTGTAATAGCTGCATTTAGCATTCCGTATTTTTCGAGTGCAATCATTTCTGGCTGCTTTGTATAATTGTATATTTACTTGCATCAGAGTTGCACAAGCACAATGCCAGAGGTGGTCTCTGTGCTTGAATAGAGTTAAAAGGTCAGTAGTAACCCAGGGGTTAGTCTGTCCTTTGACCTTCATCGTTTTCACTGGTGCATAGATGTCACTGGCTTCATTGAAATGTTTGATAAATAGGTCCAGAGCTTTGTTGGTGTCACTGAGGGAGTCAAGCACTGCCCAGTTCAGCCTGGTTACATGGGATTTTAACAGCTGGAGGTGCCCTTGTTTGATAACCTTGGCATAGATAAGCTTGGGAGGGGGCTTGTGGTATTTGTTTGACCAGGAGCAGATAACAGGCGAGTGGTCACTTATTGTATCCGGGAGTACAGAAACATTGGAGATGTGTTCAGGGCGGTTAGATAGAATCCAGTCTAGAAGCGTAAGGGAGCCTGTCCTATAGTTACACCTAGTGGGGGTATTGACCAGTTGAGTGAGGTGATGCACCACAGCTGCATCCTTATAGGTAGCGGCCTCAGCAGAGAGCCAGTTAATGTTAAAATCACCCATGATTATGGTTTCAGAATTATGTTGCTGGACCCTTAGATATTCCATGATGCTATGGAAGCCAGCAGCCTGGTCTCTTGGGGGTAGGTAAACTGAGATGACAGTGAATTCCTTGTTATGTGCACCAAAGAGGATTTTGATTATAAGGACCTGAGAGGAGTTGCTCAGGCTAGGGGATGGGATGATGTGACCCATAAGGGTATCCTTAAGATAGATAGCACAGCCCCCACCCCATTTAGCAATCCTGTCTTGCCTGAAAATGCAGTAGCCAGGGATAGAGACTGAGGTATCAGGGATTTTAGGGTTAAGCCATGTTTCCACAACTGAGAGGACATCAGGGTTGTGCTGTAGGATCCATGTTTGGAGGGAATCAAGTTTGTCGAGGATGCTGAAGGCGTTGATGGATGCCATGGTGAGTGTCCCTGTCCTTCTGCTTGGTGCCACTGCTGGCTGCCCAGGAGGTCCTGGGTTGGGGTGAACATTTCCTGAGAGCAGGAGCAGCATAAGGAGAATTTGTAGGAGAAAAAATTTCAGCATCTTGTAGATACCCGGTGGTTAAGTCATAAGCCAAAAGAAATTATCAACAGCTGAGGTCCAGAGTCACAGAATGTGTTAGAATTCCTGAAGGTGATGAACTGTGTCTGCGCATATGCAGGATGTGAAATCCTTTTGTCTGCATGCTTCTTTGTCATTCTAAGAAGTTGTTGAAAAGCCCACATACAGATCATGGAGCAGGTCAGACAAAAATGTGGATTCAAGCAGGACCTAGAGTCACTGAGCCCCTTAATTACTAACTACTGCCAAAGTAATAAATTGTCTGACTGGGCTGAGCTTGCTTGCCTTCACCAGACCCCAAATTCTGCTGCCTCTGGCTTGATTCGATTCAGAATCATCCTCACATACTCTCTCTAACCAGAAAGTACCACTACTTTCCCCTTTCCCGCCGCCGTGGCTGCAGTCTCCTGAAATGGTCGGTCACTCACTCTCCCTGCCTTAAATTTTGCTGCCTCTGGCTTGAATCTCCTCACTCAGGCTCTCTCTAGCCAGAACTTAAGCCACTACCAACTTTCCCCTGGCCCTTTCCCGCCACCATGGCTGCACAGTCTCCCGAAGGCTGAAACCCACGGTCGGTCACATGCTCCCTAGTACCACGATGCCTGACTTTCCTGCGCTGCCTGCCCTACCCTAGTAAAAAGTAAACCCTAGGACTATCCCCGATGATTGATCTCACAACAAGACACATTTCACATTTCAAACATTTTATTCACACAAATTGTACTGCTTTAAATGAGCCACACAGTCTGAGCCTGGCTGGCCCTACCGAAACAGTGACTTGACTCAGTGTCGGAGACTGCACTGACTGACTCAGTCACTCCCCCCACTTTAAATCATGACGCTATGATTGGCAGGCTGAGGGCGAGGCTTGGCAGCAACAGAGACACGCACCACGTGACAACAGAACAATTGATCAGGTGTTACAGCTTCAGTCAGCAGCAGCAGCTCAGCATGCAGGGATGTTATTTGCCCCCCACACCCATACCTCCGTCCCCTCCCAGTGCACTGATGGGCATTTGTCCAATAAATTTTTTTTTTTTTTTTTAGAGGTAGCACATATAATTAGGCTATAACAATTCTAATTTTAACTGTTTTGAGGCTGCATTACAGGGGAATTGTCACCAATATAATAAGTATTTCTCTAGTCCTGGCTGTTTCTCAATTAAAATGACAACATTCATTTTGCATCCATTTCAAACCCTTCGTACGTCAATAACAAAAGTATGTTATAATAACATACTTAAAATCTTTATTTATGCATACTCTAACTGTATACTTTTCACATCTGCTGCAGTGCATTTTCACGCATGTGTAGTCACCTGGTGATCAATATTGTGATGTAAGAAACAGTCCTGTCACCTAGAAATATTTAAGGGATCTGTTAATGTGGTGCCTGACTGTAAATTCTGTTGAGAAATAGCAAGGTATAGCATCACTTATCATTCATCTCCCATAACAGTTCTTTGGGGGGGGGATGAACTTCTGCAATTGTGCAGGAATGTTCCCGTCACCAACACCCCAAGTGTGAGAACAGTTAAATGTAAAGATAAAGAAAAAAGGTGTCCTGTCCTATATAATCCCAAGTACTACTGCTATTACCTCCAAGCTACAAAGTGAGATAAATTATAAGGTTAATTTGACAGGTCACAGCTCATTTTTACTTCATCTTTTGATCTTTTCCCTCTGGGTGACACATGCTAACAGGAATTTATCTTCGTATGTTACTGGTGCTAACAATATCTGTGGTCATAGTGACTTCATGAGGGAGGGATAGTGTCTGCTGGTGTCAATTTGCTCCGGAGGGTCAGGACCATTGCTGGCGGCAGCGTGTACCATTCTTTGTGGGATGATCAGATTCAATCTGATCATCCCACAGTGGAATCTGTCGCGCAAGGCCAACACCAGCAATGGTCCCAGGACCCTCAGAGCAAGCGTAGGATGAGCACTGCACCACAACTACTTAGGTGGTCGGTCCAGTTGAGTATGCCTGCAGCTGCTGCACATACCTGCTGCAAGTCTTGAGTGATCTCTGATCTGCGCCGGTGCCTGTGGCAGCAGCAGCAGTAGCACAAACAAAGCAGCTGGCTGGCCGTGCTGCAACAACACAGTAGTTAAATTAGTTAAATATTTATTATTTAGTGCAGTGTGACTGTGTGAGAGGTGCCGGGGCTCAGCCCCGGAAAGAAAATAGGTACCAGGGCTGAGCCCCGCCTAGCACCAGCACAAATTAAGCACTGCCTGTTCCACCCTCCGGAACACCCATAGACCCTGCATGCACCAGGATTATAGAACCAGAAGAACTCCTAGCTCAAGGTGATCAGCCTGACTAAACAACAGTTTATCCTGAAGAGACAGGAAAAAAGTAATTTACTGAGCCCTAGTCTGTTCTGGAGAACTGCAGAAAGTTCAAATTCGTCACCATTTTTCTTGGTTCCAGTCTTCCTTGAAATTGACAGAATCAAAGCAGGGAAATTGAAATCAATAGTCAATGCATTCAATGAGTGCTTTATAGTTTTAGGCTTGAATGATGAGACCTCTGGGAGTGATGACACCATTACGTCTCCAATAGTAAGGTTGGATATCCCGCAGTGGCCTCATCTGCTAACAGTTTTCCCTATGCCTCATCTATTTTTTCTGTACAGGACGTACAAGCTTCTCTGTTAAAACTTGACCTAATAAAAGTGAAGGGATGGATGGCCTACATTACAGATGACTGAAATACACTGCTCCCCATTATCGTTCATCCCTTGTCTTATCTGTTTAAAATGTCCATCAATTTAGGAGAATTTCCTAAAGCATGGAAGCTTGCTAAAGTAACACCAATTTTTAGAAACATAGAACATAGAAACAGAGACTTTTATGGCAGATAAGGACCACTTGGCCAACCCAGTCTGCCAATTTCCCTACCTATTGGCTAAGCTTCAAATCCTAGTTAACCAATAGCCTACTTCTTCCTAGCCCCTCCAAACTGCCTTATGTTTGTCCCATGCATTCTTGAATTCCCCCACTGTTTTTGACCCCATGACCTCCGAAGGAAGGCCATCCCATGCATCCACCACCCTCTCCATGAAAAAAATACTTCCTCTCCTTGCCCCTGTGCCACCCCCCCATCTTCAGATTGTGTACCCTTGTTCTTACACCTCTTTTTCTGAAAAATGCTACCCTCTTGGACTTTTGTTGATTCCCTTGAGGTACTTGAAAGTTTTTATCATGTCCCCCCACTCCCTCCTTTCCTTGAGGGTATACACATTAAGATCTTTTAGTCTCTCTCTGTTCATATGGCTTCTGTTGCAGACCCAGCACCATTTTAGTTGACCTCCTCTGGACTGCCTCCATCCTGTCTATGTCCTTGTGGAGATGGAGTCTCCAGAACTGCATGCAGTACTCCAGATTTTGTCTCACCAATTGTCTGTACAGAGGCATAACAACTTTTTGTTTTCTACTGCTGATGCCTCTCCCTATACATCCCAGTATGCTCCCAGCCCTCCTTAGTGCCTTCTCACATTGTTTGCTTACCTTTAGGTCATCTGATATGACTACCCCCAGGTCCCTTTCAATTTTTGTTGTTAGTACCTCCCCCCAATTCTGTACTCTTCCCCTGTGTTTTTCTTTGCCAGGTGCATTACTTTGAACTTCTTTGCATTGAATCTAAGCTGCCATACGTTTGACCATTCCTCCAACCTTGCCAAGTCCCTTCTCATCCTTTCCACGCCACCTTGTGTATCAAACCTGTTGCCGATCTTTGTGTTGTATGCAAAAAGGCATGCTTTTCCTTCCAGTCCCTCTGCAATGTCACTTATAAAGACATTAAAAAGGACCAGTCCCAGTACTGAACCCTGTGGTCCCCCGCTAGTAAACCCATTTCTCTGTAGTGGACTCTGTTTACTATAACCCTCCATGTCCTGTTGTCCAGACAATTTTTTACCCATGCTATCAACCTGGGACCCACTCCCAGGCTGGCTAACTTGTTTACTAATCTTTTGTGTGTGGTTGTGTCAAATGCCTTGCTAAAGTCTAGGTAGGCCATGTTCATAGCCCCTCTCTGGTCTACTACTTTGGTTACTTAGTCAAAGAAATCTATTAGATTCATCTGACATGACCTTCCCACTGTGAATACATGCTGCCTTGAGTCCTGTGCCCCACTGGCCTCTAGGTACTCAACAACTCTTTCAGAAGTAATTCCATCATTTTCCCTACCACTGATGTCAAACTAACAAGTCTGTTGTTTCCTGCCTCTGCTTTGCTCCCTCTTTTGTGAAGGGGAATCACATCTGCTCCCTCCAGTCCTCAGGTACCACACCATGCTCCCATAAGTTGTTACAAAGGGTAGTCAGTGGTGTCACTAGTTCTACCCTTAGTTCTTTTAGAATTCTGGGGTGAATCCTATCAGGCCCCATTGCTTTATCCACCTTCAGTTTTAAGAGTTCTTTCAGAACCCTTTCTTCTGTGAATGGGCTGGTATTGACCCACCTATCCAGAGCGCTTCTATTGATTGGATTAGGTACCTCCCCTTCCTCTTCTTTTGTGAATACTAATACTAATTTAAGACAACTACTACTCAGTCTTGCTATTGTCTTGTTTAAGACAACTACTGCTCAGTCTCACTATTGTCTTATTTAAGACAACTACTCCTCAATCTCAGTATTGTCTTATTTAAGACAACTACTGCTCAGTCTCACAATTGTCTGTTACAGAATGTCTAGGTTCTTGGAGAGGTTAGCTGAAAAACACATTTTGAACTGTTTAGCTACAAACAAAATTTTGATCATGAACCAATCTGGCTTCAGGTCTAACCATGGCACTGTTAACATCCTGATGAAAATCAGTAGTGATCTGTGTAGGGTGGTGGACAGTGGCCTGGTGGCTGAAGCCATCTTTATCAACTTCTCCAAGGTTTTCAATTCAATAGAGCATGGCTTATTGCTTAATAAATTGGGTGCTTAGCTTTTCATAGCTCTCTAAGAAATGGCTGATAAGCTATTTAAGAAATAGGTGCCAACTGGTCTTTATTGGTGGTGTGAATTCCAGAAAAAGAATGAGAGGTGTGGGCTACCCAACATTCTGTGCTTGAGCCATTCCTCTTCACATTATTTTTTAACAATCTTTAAATCCAGCTGAACAACACTGGCCCGCCTCCAGCTGGCGGTTGGATTCCTCATAATTTCAGAAAGGCTACAGACAGCCTTTGATGAAATACAGTGTTTTTTCAGTGAAAACAAACTTACATTGAATAAACAAAAAGCACAGGTGATGCAGTCTAATTAGATACATAGGACTAAATTAAATTCTCAGATATCTATTTACAGAAGTAATAACAGAAAGTTGAAAAATGCTCCCAAGGACAAATATATTGGACTCTGACTAGATGAGAATCTAAAAATCACCATCTAAAAGTTCTAGAAAAAAAGGTGAACTCTAGGATAGCTTGTATGTATAAGAACTACAATTCTCTTTAGATATACAGTAAGACTGAAAATGGTACAAACTATAATTCTGCCTCTATTTGACTATGGGGATATTGTTTATGCTGGCCTATGTGAAGTTCACTCTTTGACGCTAGATTCATTTAATTATGAAATACTGTGGCCCATTTTATTTTGCTAGTGCCTAAGCAGACACAGCACTGTGATCTTTTTAGATCCCTTGGTAGGTGTCCCTTGAAAAAAGTAGGACTCTTGCACATACTAGCATACATGTGTAAGTGTGTCAAACAAAAAGTTCCAACTTAGATTATTGAACTGTTTTCTTATTATACCTTAAATATGGATTAAGGTCAGCCAATGGGTTTGAATTTAATTTCCTTAGAGTTAATAGTCTTACTGGTCAAATATCTCTTTCATTTAAAGGTCCTAAATTTTGGAACAATCTACCATGGTTACTTTGGATGCTGATAATTTACTGGCACTGTGCACTTTAAAAAATGTTTTAAGGAAAATGATCATGTCCTGTACAAATTTGTACATCCAGACATGTTGCATTTGTTGTACTGTTACCATTTTTAAGTGGGTAAGATTTATATTTAGTGGTTTGTTATCTGTGTAGTGGACCACCTGGGGCCATCGGGGTTCACCTCTCCAAATTCTCAGAGGAGGCTGACTTGAGTTGCCTGAAGTGGTGCTTTGCAGGGTATTTGGACCTAAAGGTGGCACGGGGCCTTTACCTTGGATAGAAATATGCAGTACCTGGATGCTGACACACAAACCTATTAACCCCCAGGAAATAGTGCATAACCTGATCACACAGTCCTGCCCCCGAACAAGTGACACTATAAAAGCAATAACAACCCCCAAACCAAGAAATGAAGATCAAACACATAATTTATTTGAAAAGAGAGGGTACTGAAAGAACAAGGGGACAGTAGAAAAACTGGGACAATGAAGTGGCAGTGAAATCATTGTACTTTATGCAAAACAATTACTGTACACCATCTGACCACCCCTGCCATTCCTTTAACCCTCAAGTGTGTGCACCCAACTTAAACCCTCCTAGAGACCACGGGTGAGAGTTCTCTTTTTATAGCTGCAGGGCAGAGCTCTGCAGATGTTTTACTATCACATAGAAAATAGATCTCAGCAGATTACTAATGGACTTCATTAAATTAGAGTTTTATAGCAATCCCTCCATTCAGCAGCCTGTTTACCACACTATTTTTTCTCTGTTAGTCAGTGTTTCCCAGTGAGGAATGAGGTTCACAATAACAGTACATGTCTTTCAATCTTAATTTGTGCATAACAGGACTTGTGTGATAACATGGTTACTAGTTTCAGTTTGTTTTTTATGGCTGAAAAGAAGAAGCATGCAAGTATACTGGAGTTTCCCTTATTGAAGCTCTCAAGCTCTCAGTGTCTCATGCAGCAGACTACAGTGTCAAATTACAGACAGCCCAGCTATAGTTCTGCATGCACTCCTGTTTTATAGCTCTTTGAGGGAGGTTTTTAACTCAGAACTCAGCCCCAGTAATTCAAAACCAAGACTCTTGAGTACTGTGATGAATGCTGTGTATTATTTTTATATTGCAATAAAAAAGAATGCATTTTCAAACTGGAAAATTATTGCAGTATAAAAGAAATGTGTGCAAACTGGCACTGAAAGTGTGTGTGTGTGTGTGTGTGTGTGTGTGTGTGTGTGTGCTTGTCTTTGCAGAACTCTGTCATAAGCTCCTGACAACTCTTTCTGCTGTAAACGCTCACCCACTTCCTCTCCCCTTACAGATGGAACTAAGTGTTAACCCTTGATAATCCTGGTAGTTTACATTCAGCCTTCTTGTAACTTTATGGTATTCTTTTATTTTACCTGCCAGTTATTTCCTGCATAGTACAAAGTGGGCAGATAAAATGCAAGCTTCCCAAAAATATAATTAATTTAGTGTTGGTGAAAGGTGAGGGACTGACATCACTGGAATCTGAAACCCTCAGTTTATCCATAGAGATGGTACAGTGTGGGTAATGACACCATGTGGTGAATGTAGTGATGTTGATCAGTGAATGACTGACAGATCTTGAGCCCTCTTTATCCACTGATACAGGTATAGTGCAGAGTTTCTCCACACTGTGATGAAATACAGTTCTGGTGAAAGGTGAGGAGCTGACTGCTCTGGAGACCTCTGTTTCTTCACAGATGCAGGTACAGTGTAGCATTTCTCCACAGTGTGATAAAATGTAGTGGTGGTGAAAGGTGGGGGACTGACTGCTTTAGTGTCCCTGTTTTTCCACAGAGACAGGTATAGTACAGGTTTTCTCCCCACTGATGAATGTAGTAGTGGTGAAAGGTGAGAGTCTGATGGTTCTGGAGCCCTCAGTTTATCCCAGGGAGAGGTACAGTGCATGCTCTCCATAATGTAGTAAATGTAACAGTGATGGAAGTTGAGGGACTGACAGCTCTGGAACCCCCAGTTCCTACATGTGGACAGGTGCAGTGTAGGCTTTCTCTACCCTGTAATGAATGTAGTAATGTTGATAAGTGAATGGCTGACAGCTCTGGAGACCTCTGTTTATCCACTGATACATGTAGCGTGCAAGATTTCTCCATATTGTGACATATTTAGTGTTGGTGAAAGGTGAGGGACTGACAACTCTGGAGCCTGAAGCCCTGTGATTATCCAAACAGGTACACAGTGGCAGATACAGTGCAGTCTTCCCTACAATATAGTGGATTTAGTGTTGGTGAAAGGTGAGGGACAGACATCACTGGAAACTGAAACCCTCACTTCATCCACTCAGTTTATCCACAGGGATAGGTACAGTGTGGGTAGAGACAATGCTCATTTTTCCTAACTGTAATGTGTTTTTTAGTGATGGTGAGATATGAGGGACTGACAACTCTGGATACTGCAGACTCCTGTTTATCCACAGGGACAGGTACAGGGTAGGTGTTCTCCATACTGTGATGAAATTAGTTTTGCTGAAAGGTAAGGATCTGACAGCAGTAAAGAATGAAGCCATATGTTTATCCAGTGAGCCAGTCAAGGCACAAGCAGGTTCAGTATGTATTTATTGCTGGTGAAAGGTAAGAGGCTTATAGCTCTGGAGAATAAGGCCCTCTATTTATCCACAGCAGCAGGTGCAGTATAAGCAGGTAGAGTATGCACTTGTGTGTATGTTATGAATGATTATTCAAGTGGCAGTGGTGGGACTCAAACAAAAATTTCAGAGCACATACAACTATGCTTCTGCTATTGGATCTGTGTTGTTTTAATAGGTTTCTACACATCCTGTTAGTATAAAAGTCTGTGTACATTTGGATATCATATAATCTATATGCCCCCCCACACACCCATACATACAAACACACATGTTTGCATCATCCAGGAACTGTGGCACACAATCTTTCATCTGTGCTAGATGTTTTCTTTCCTTTTCACTACTATCAATAATATCATTTTGCAGCCGTATTGGTTCTGGCTAGAATTTGTTTATCTGCAGTTGTTACCTCACTGGGGATGTAGTTGCTGCTAGCAGGGTTGTAGCTCAGTTGTGTACTTTAACTGTGTCAGGCAAAACACACTTTAAAGCAAGAACTGTTGCTGAACAGTTAAACTGTAAGCTATGGAAAAGGGGCCCCAATTTGTAATTCATGCATGAATGGGTGGCCAAATGACCTCCACAGATCTTCTGCCTGAGGCTATCTCAGTGGCAAAGTCCCAACCATGGTTGCTCCCTCAGTTGTAGCACAATCACAGTTTTCCCAGTTGTGTGACCAAAAATTTTTCAGTTTTGTAGCTTCACAGATACCTCTGATGTCTGACGATTAAATGGGCCAGACAAGTGGATGAGCTTTCAGCTGATAAACAGGCTTCCCTGGGGTCATCTGGTGTTCATTCACTGGTATGGGTTGTCTCGTGGTTAGGTTGGGATGAAATGTATCTTCAACCAGTGGAATACTTGCAAAATTAACATATTCCTTCCACAAAATTTTGCAAAATTTCCATGAACATTTTTCAAAATGTCACCAAAGTAGTAATTTTCAGTTATCTCCTTCTTATTTAAAAAAAAGTATTTGTTCAAATTGCATCACATTTGTCATGATGACTGTCCAAAGCTCCATACAGAAGTGTACAAAGTTAGATATCTGTCTTTAAAGGTAACTAAGTTGTAAGCCTCTAAACTTTCAGAAATTTTTAAATTACATTTAGCAATTCTATAAACTGCAGAATTTTAAGCCCCCTATAACTTTAAAACTAGAGAATGGAATATCACAAATTTTGATAGGTTGACCTGCCTAAATACAAAGCTTTGAGGCCACGACCATGGTCCAGCAGCACAGCATTGTGCTGCCATGCTGCTGACATGGGATTGGGGGCAAGCCCAAGAAGTCATGTCAGGATGCAGGCCATGGCTGAGACAGCTGCCACTCAGCAATGCATCTCTGTCGGGGAGGCTTGGCGGTGCAGCCCACCAACACAGCAGCCCCAGCAGCAGAGCCAAATGGCTTGCTTCTGCTGTAGGGTAAGCTGTGGCTGTGTGAGGCTGACAGAAGCACAACCCCCAAACAGAGGAAATTGGAGAAAAAAAAATGTCAGAGAAAAAAACGGTAGCCAACTAAATGATAGCTGGGTTCAGCCTGATCAGGGTCTATCCATGTGAACAGTGAATATCCCTGAGAGATTGTGTGCCAGCTGGGAGAAAAACCAATAAGAAAAAAAAAGACTATGTGTGTCAACTGTCTAATCTCTTGCTCAAAGGCTGACCAAGTTATGCACCACCAAAGAGTCCAAAATAGCATCAGTAATTAAAGTTGAGTTTTATGAGCTTTTGTGAAACTGTAGAATGTTGTGATACTTTTCTTGAAGTCATGTCTATTTGTTTTGCCCAGTTATACCCTTGAGTTGCCATTGCAGAGGAAGGTAAAGATCGGGTAAAGTAGCAGTAAGGTAGCATTTGTAGGAGGCTCCATAACAAAAATATAGTGGTGCCAAGTGTCAGGTAACTATCTTGAGTGATGAACCATGAAGAATAGTCATGGGCATCACTGTGCACTAGCCTGAATTCTTGCAATATGCCAGACAAACACTAGAGCACACTGATTTAATGATTTGTGGAAGCATTCACATGTGCAGCATGGTTCTATAAGATGACACCTGTTGACTTTTTAACAACCCTATAGATAACAATGTATATCTTAAATATTTGAAAATAGGGGCACCAAGTGAGGCCAAGCTTTGCAGCTAGTTGCGACTTCAGCCGTTGTGACAGAAGTATCTGGATATCTAGTCATGATGGAGCACGATGCTGGACATCACTGTTGCAGGATTGCTGGAGGGGCATTGCAGGGCCATGATGTTGGTGCAGGTAAAGTGATTCAGTGGTGATAAGTGCTTTGTGAAAGTTATATTCCACAAGTGGGATTCTAGTGGCATTAACTATTGTGTGTCCATTAATTTTTGAGCAACCTTTGCCAATCAGAAATTTCTAAAGCATCCGCAATAAATTTTCACCTCCTAAACCATACTTCAGATCAATAAGATTCAAGGATATGCTTACTTTGGTATACATGCTAAATCTTGAGTGTATACCTTCAATAGCAGTGGAGCTATAAACATCCAAATATTTTGAACATTTTTCCACAATTCAATGCATAATTAAATTGTGACATTTTTAACTCCTTTACTTAACCAATAGCTTCTTTACTTAGCGGTTTATATGACTCTTCCAAGAAAGTACTAGTATGCATATACATTTTCAATTATCCAGCTCCAAAGGTGACTAGGTTCTAAGCATAGAAATATTTTCAGAAATTTTCATATGAATAATAAATTGCCATCATTTGAGCCCCTTTAATTTCCCCATCCCTCATCCAAATGTCATGCAATGTTGCACCTGCTTAGGGCCTATTACCAACAATATGCATGCCAAATGGCAGACATCTAGCTAAAGTACTGACCGAGCTAAGATTAATTAAACAATTCCAAAAATTCCACAAAATTTCATGGAATTTCCAGAAAATTCTGAGAACTTGGAATTTGCTAATTTCACCCAGTCCTACTCATGGTCAGTCTAATACAGCAGATGCAAGTGTCCAGTGACCATGCAGCAGGCAGTAGCCTTCTCTGACACTCTGTTGATCTTCAAAGGAGCTTATTCCCAGAGAGAAAAATCACTGGTGGAGTAGGAAAAACACCAGCTCCAGTCCTCACCTTCAGACAGGCAGCTTTGATAAAAACTGTTTTCTTCTTCACAAAAGTGTCTGCTGCTGAGATCTCAGATGTCTTTAGTCTGCCAGGCTTGCAGTATATGGCAGACAGTGGCTCTCCAGTTCATAGCTCCTAGCTCTGTCACACTGGCAGAACTCACTCAAATCCATGGGAGCAGCCTCTTTTATAGGGGATGAATCTTGATGCCCTATTGGTCAGTCAGTTTCCCAGCAAGTAGTCTTTGGAATCTTGACTGGGAAGGAAAACAAGCTTCTGACTGGTTGAAATTCATAGGCAAATCATGTGCCAATCTTTAAACCATTCCCAGTAATCTTTGCAGGAGTCTGAGGGCTGATGAGAGAGATGGGCATCACCATATTTGTTTACATTTGGCTTGCAGCCTTTATCAGCTTGCTGCTGCATTACTTTAAGCCCTTCTGGGCTGATTCAATGTTACCCTGGCCCTGCTACCAGTCCTGGGGTCAAGGATGTGCTCATTTAATTGGGCACTTAGCCCATTTAGCAGCTGGGGGCTCTGATGCAGAAGACAGCCTTTGAGATGCTTTCCCAGTGCTGGTGTGTGCATATGTATATGCATTTCCTGATTCTTTCTCCTAGTCATGCAGCCTGCTCCGAGGCTGAGAGACACTTTTTTGTGCACCCTCTGGTGTGGCTGTAATTTGGTCCTAGCTCTGCTGCCTTTCTTGAAGCTGGGACCACTCTTAGTTGTGGGGTATGCAGCCCAGATATGTATTGAAGCTCTGACTTCACTTAGGTACTGCCATTCATGAGTGGCAGCACGAGCAGTGGCTGCAATGGTACATTCCCTTTTCTAGACCATACTGCTTCTTTAAGAGGCTGGTGAATCATTAATATGCCCAGAAGATGCCAGGATGCACAGTTTCTGCCCCAGTGGCAGTCATGGGGTTGAGATTGTGGGTTTGCTGTGCAGCTCCTGCAGCAAAGATCTCCAGGTGGAGCCTTGGCTTGGCTCCCACCAGGGCAGTTTGATAGTGCTGCTGCTCCCCCACCGGTCCCCCCTTTGGCAGTCCTTTGGACAGGAGGGTGATAAAATGAGATGGGGCATGGATAAGATAGGAGGCAGTAAGATAAGCCCCCAATTTGGAGTGGGGGGGCTTCCATCTGTGTAGTCACAGGGTCATGAAACAATTCCTTGTTCTTGTTTATTGCATAATATGTATCAGGAGGCCGTTGAAAATTAATGCAAGCTCAATTGCCTATTTGTCATCTTTTCCTATTTTTAAATAAAATATTGAAATCTTGACTCTTGAGATCAGTGATACATTCTTCAGTTCACTCCATATCATGATATATACAGTGAAGCTCACCAGAATCAAGCCCAACTCTGTAGAACTCTGCAGTAGAGTTATTGCATGGAACATAGAAAGGTTAAGGGAGGGATAGTGAAGATTAATAAAGGAGAGGGGAGGTGGGCAGAGGGAGACAGTGAAAAGGCAGAGATACTGAATGAATACTTTTGCTCAGTATTCACAAAAGAAGATGAGGATGAGTTATCTAAACCAGACAACAGAAGCACTCTGGATAGGGGGGTTGACACCAGTCCATTCACAGAAGAAAGAGTCCTGAAAGAACTGCTAAAACTCAAGGTGGACAAAGCAATGGGGCCTGACGGGATTCACCCCAGAATCCTAAAAGAACTAAGGGAGGACCTAGTGACACCACTGACCACGCTTTTTAACAAATCATGGAAGGATGGGGCAGTACCTGAGGACTGGAGGAGGGCAGATGTGATTCTCTTTCACAAAAGTGGGAGCAAGGCAGAAGCAGGAAACTACAGACCTGTAAGTTTGACCTCAGTGGTAGGGAAAATGATCGAATCACTTCTGAAAGAAAGAATTGTTGAGTACCTAGAGGCCAGCAGGGCACAGGACCCAAAGCAGCATGGATTTACAGCAGGACAGTCATGTCAGATGAATCTAATTGATTCCTTTGACTGGGTGACCAAAGTAATAGACCAGGGACGGGCTATGGATATGGTCTACCTAGACTTTAGCAAGGCATTTGACACAGTCCCACACAAAAGATTAATAATCAAGTTAGTCAGCCTGGAAGTGGGTCCCAGGGTGGTAGCCTGGGTAGCAAACTGGCTGCACAACAGGACACAGAAGGTCATAGTGAATGGAACACATTCTGAAGAAAGGGGGGTTACTAGTGGAGTACCTCAGGGCTCAGTACTGGGTCCAGTCCTCTTTAACATCTTTATAGGTGACATTGCAGAGGGTCTGGAGGGAAAGGTATGCCTCTTTGCAGATGACACAAAGATCTGTAACAGAGTTGATAAACAAGAGGGGGTAGAAAAGATGAGAAGGGACTTGGCAAGGTTGGAGGAATGGTCAGACATATGGCAACTTAGATTCAATGCAAAGAAGTGCAAAGTAATGCACCTGGGAAACAAAAACCCAGGAGAAGAGTACACACTAACAGGGGAGGTACTAACAACAACAAAAATGGAAAGGGACCTGGGGGTAGTCATATCAGATGACCTAAAGGTGGGTAAGCAATGTGAAAAGTCGGTAAGGAGAGCCAGGGGGATACTGGGATGCATAGGAAGGGGCATCACAAGTAGAAAAAGGGAAGTGGTTATCCCTCTATACAGACAGTTGGTGAAACCCCATCTGGAGTGCTGTGTGCAGTTTTGGAGACCTCATCTACGCAAGGACATAGACAGGATGGAAGCAGTCCAGAGGAGGGCAACTAAAATGGTGCAGGGTCTGCAGCAGAAACCATATGAAGAGAGACTGAGAGAGCTTAATATGTATACTCTTGATGAAAGGAGGGATAGGAGGGACATGATAGAAATGTTCAAGTACCTCAAGGGAATCAACAAAGTCCAGGAGGGAAGTATCTTTCAGAAAAAGAGATGTGTAAGAACAAGGGGGCACAATTTAAAGATGTGGGGGGATGGCTCAGGGGTAATGTGAGGAGATTTTTTTTCACAGAGAGAGTGGTGGATACATGGAACAGCCTTCCTGAGGAGGTCGTTGGGTCTAAAACAGTGGGGGAATTCAAACATGCATGGGACAAACACAAGGCAATTACAGTGGGGGTTGCAGGAAGTAGGCTGTTGGTTAACTAGAATCTGCAGCTTATCCAGTAGATAGAGAAATGGGCAGACTGGGATGGTCAAGTGGTCCTTATCTGCCAACAAAGTTTATGTTTCAATACAATTTCAATGGGAGTTAATCCCTTTTGTCACGCAGGGAAACTGTGACACTGCACTTGATCCTAGCGAGCTTCACTGTAGATAAGAAAATGCTCATATATCTTCTTTTTATAGGGGGCCCAATATTCCTTACCTTTTTTACTACCTTTGCAAAGGTCTTCTCTTACTCTTCCTTTCCACCTTCCTCAAAAGTCCTGTACTTGTGCAAGGCATCAGTGCCATACACCAGCAGCAAGAATGTGGTTTTCTGTTGGTCTGCCATCTTTTCAGCTCCAGTTGCCCCCATGTGAAGGCAAAATGCTGCTTAAAAACCCACCAGGTCTCTTCTATGTTGTAAGAAAAGATGTTGGGAAGTTTTACTTCACTGGCAATGCTCCTGCAAAGTGGTGAAATTTGCTTTGCAAATCATTTCGCAAAGTTTCCATTGGCATCATCAGCTCTGAGCTTCACCATTTTTGTGACATTTTCCACAGTGGCACTTTTTCTGTGAAGCCTTCATGAAGTGGCAACTTCGAGATCAAATTTTGATCAGTTCATAAAGTAAAAGGACCACTTTGCCTGGAGAACACTTTGTGAAGTCTACACTTGGCACTTCTCAGATATTGCCAGCTTCTTAAAACTGATTTGCAAAATGATTTTTGGCAACTTCCCCGATCTGTTGTTGCAAGTAAAATTATAGCTCTGGAGGTGGTTTGAGCTGCTGTATCTTTCATAATTTAGCTGCAGCAGACTCTTTTTGTGGTGCAGGTTGGTTTATCGTACACAGTATAACCTTTTTATGTTCTTATCGTTTTTTGGAATTAAAACCCACTTCAGAGACCAATTGTGTCTTGCAGCATCTACTGGTATTCAGCACTCATGACATTGGTTATGTGGTTAAACTGCTTTATTTGTGACAAACAACATGCAAGTAGTGAGTATCTTATAGGGTTGCATGGTTTGAGTTAGTAAAAATTCTAGCCCATCCAGATATTGGGGGCATGGATATACCGAGTTCAAACAAAGTCAGACAATCAGTTACTCAGTTTGGCTTGGATTCCATTTTAAATCACACTTAAGTCTCATGCATAATAAAAAAAATTCCCATACACTTACCCCCCAAATGTTTAAATTTTTGCAACCTTGTGCTATTCCCACACTGTTCTGCTCTTTTTCTTCATGAGGCACACAGCAAATTTATTAATTTTATTTATTTAAAAGTTTGTGTCCTGGAAAGGCACACAGAGCCGAAGCTCGTTTCCAGGTGCAACCTGGGCAAATGCTCTCTGTGATGCTGCAGCAAGGAAGAGACAGTGTGTGCAATCTGGCAACCAGCAATATTGGTGATAGTGGTGTTATCGACCACACTGATGGTATTTGATTTGGTGTCACCTATGGGACGGTGATGCAGCAAGGAAGCCTGGGGTGTGTGGGAGGCTACTGCAGTGGTTATCAGTAGGTGGGAGGGGGCAGAAAAGTACTGAGCAAAGTTGGGGAAGCATATTGGAGAAGGGTGGGGAGTGCATCCTGTGGCAGGGTGAGGTGCATCAGATGGGAGGGAGTGGAGTATGCATGGGGCAGTAGGAGGTTCAGAAGAATGGAGGTGCAGCAGTGTACGTACTGGGGCAAGTAGAGTTCATCAGATGGGATAGAACACAGATGTATATATTGGGGCAAGGTGGGAGGCAGCAGACTGGAATGGCTGGGTTGTGCATACTGGGACATGGTGGGGTTCAGCAGATGGAAGGAATAGGAGTGTGTACACCATATCAGGGTGGGATGGCAGAATGAAATAGCTGGGGTGTGCATTCTGGATAGGGTAGGTTTAAGCAAATGGAAGATAGCAAAGCTGTGCATACTGGGGTAGGATAGGATTTGCCAGATAAGAGGGAGCAGCATATGCATGGGGCATAGGGAGGTTTAGGGGACGAGGAAGCAGCAGTGCATGTACTGGGATGGGAGGGGAAAGCAGATTGGAGTGACTGGGGTATGCATTCTGGGATAGGGCAAGTTTCAGCAGATGGAAGGGAGCAGGGTTGCACATACTGGGATAATGTAGGCTTCAGCAGGTGGGAGGGAGCAGTGTACGCATGGGGCATGGGGAGGTACAGGAGACTGGAAGTTCAGCAGTGCAGATACTGGGGCAGGTGGGGAGAAGCATGTTGGAGTGGCTGGGTGGAAACAGTTGTGTACAAAGTGGATAGCAAGAAACAGTAGGCTGGAGTAGCTGGGGTGTGCATCCTGGGGCAAGGATTGAGGCAAGAGATTGGAGCTGCTTTGGCCCACATACTGGGCAAGATGGGGGGCACCAGATGAGATAAGGGATAAAGGATGTGCTAAGTGGAGTAAGGGGTTGTTTGCATATGGGAATGGGTGGAGATATGTGTGAAAAGGCCAGGTAGTATGCTGGAGACGTGTCTAATCAGTGATGTCATGATCCTACAGAAAGGGTATCAGAAAGGACTAAAGGAGCAAAAGTGGATTATCTCTTGCCAAGACAAATGATAGTCAGCAGAAGAATACACAGAATGTAGTCAGACAGAAATACTGGCCAACACACTATGGTTAGAAAATACCTTTTTAAATGTTTAGTACATTTTGGGATTGTTGTTAGGTATTGCCATTAATTTTCTGAAAGCAGTCATTTGAATAAGAAACAATCAGTATTTATCAGTAAACTGACCTGGAATCTAGTCCTGGTAATTATGATCAGGATATCTTTGGGTTTGTCCATCCTGAGTTACCACATCCAGTCCAAATCCAAATTAAACAAGTATTTGTCAATGCCGAATGTTGATTGCTTATATGTGCTGTTTAGGTATTTGGAAGTGAAAGTATCATGGCTAAGAACTGTCATGTGCCCCCCCCAAGGCATCCACTGTGTCTTTCTGCTCAGTATTCACAGAAGGGGGGAGGGGCAAGGGGCAAAGCAGTACAGCAGTTGCAAAGGCGTGAAGAGGTGGACAATACTTCATTCACAGGCAGAAGAATCCTGCAGAAGGGGAGTAAATTGAAGGTGGACAAAGCGATGGGACCAGATGGCATACACCCAAGGATATTAAAAGAACTGTGAAGGGAAATAGCAATACCTGTGGCAGCCATGTTGACTGAGTCATTCAACACAGGGGTGGTACCAGATAATTGGAGGAGGGCACATGTGGTCCCTCTATACAAATCCAGCATTAGGGAGGAGGCGGGAACTATCGGCTGGTCAGCCTCACTTCAGTAGTGGGAAAGATCATGGAGACATTGGTTAAAGAAAGGATAGTGGGGCATCTAGAAGCCATCAGATGCCAGGACCATAGGCAACATGGATTCAGAGTGAGGAGGTCATGTCGGACAAATCTGGTTGATCTCTTTGACTGGGTGACAAAGGAAGTAAATCAGGGTGGGGCAGTGGACAACGCTTACCTTGATGTAAGCAAAGCCTTTGACACTGTCCCACATAGGAGGATGATAAAGTAGCTGAGTAGGCTGGGCATGGAGGAAAGGGTGGTAAACTGGGTTAGAAGCTGGTAACAGACAGGAGGCAGAGAGTGGCGGTAAATGGGGTGCAGTCTGGGCAGGGGGTGACCAGTGGGGTGCTGCAGGGAGTGCTCCTGGGGTCAGTCCTGTTCAATGTCTTCATTAGTGACATTGCAGAAGGGCTGAAGGGAAAGGTCTGCCTGTTTGCAGATGACACCAAGATGAGTAACACAGTGGATACCCTAGAGGGGGTGTAGAAAATGAGGAGGGACCTGGGGAAGGTTCAGAAATGGTCTGCGGACTGGCAACTGAAGTTCAATTCAAAAAATGCAAAAGTATGCAACTGGGACACAGAAACCCTGGGGAATGGTACAGGATGGGGGGGGAGTTGCTGACAGTCACAAAGAAGGAACGAGACCTGGGGTTTCTTATTTCAGATAACCTGAAAATGTCAAAGTGGTAAGGCAGCTGGAAGGGCCAGTGGCATGCTGGATTGCATAGGCAGGGGTATCATAAGCATAAGGAGGGAGGTAGTGATGCCATTATATAAAACCATGGTCAGGCTTCGCATGGAGTACTGTGTGCAGTTCTGGAGGTCGTACCTTTGTAAGGATATTAACAGGCCGGAGATGGTCCAGAGAAGGGTGAATGAGATGGTGCAGGGCTTGCAACACAAGACTTATGAGGAGAAATTAAGGGACCTCAATAGGTCACTGGCTTACTCACTGGAAGAGAGGAAGGAAAGAGGGCATATGATAGAAACATTCAAGTTCCTCAAGTGTATAAATGTAACTACAGAGAAGCAAGAGACAACTGCTATAGGCATATGTGCCAGCTTCTGTGTGATATTCTTTTGTTCTTAAAAATCTTTAATCTCCAGTATTTCAGTAACCATATGACCACACTGCCTTCTTTAGGCAATTTTATGCTGGTTGATGACCAGTGTCAGATGGCAGACAGAGGGCTCACCAGACTGTGTTGCCATTTGAAAAACTTCATAGAGTGTTCTTTTACTGGAAAGCATTTTGGAAAGGTGGCAAAGGTCTCACAATTTTTATTAACTGTGGTTCAGAGCTCAGTGCTTCTGTTACATACTGTAGCTAGATGCTGTAGGTTGTGCTTGGATACAGAGGCCAGACCAGTAAGTAGGATAATGCTTGCAAGGTACTAGTAGTATGAAATGATTCGTGCTTTGGTACTTAGTATAGATATGAGCAAGTCAGTGATTATAGTGCATATGAACTGGTTAGTATATGCAAGGTGCTTAGATGCATGAACTGATGAGTCACTTGTTATGATTTGATAGTTTTGGCCTTTCTCTGTATCCCACTGTAGGAAGGATGCTTAGTCCAGTATTATGAGACCCCACCCGGTGGGATAAGAGTGCCACAGAAGGAGGAGGTGTCAGGGGAGGATGGTGGGGAGTGCGACTTGCTCTAAGCAGGGCGGTGTGCAGCCTGCTGGTATAAATAGGATGTTTGGGAGGAGTTCCTCCCCCCACTTAACTATGAGCATAACCCTAAATTTAACTGTGGTTCAGAGCTCAGTACTTCTGTTACATACTGTAGCTGGATGCCGTAGGTTGTGCTTGGATACAGAGGCCAGACCAGTAAGTAGGATAATGCTTGCAAGGTACTAGTAGTATGAAATGATTCATGCTTAGGTACTTAGCATAGACATGAGCAAGTCAGTGATTATAGTACATATGAACCGGAAAGTATATGCAAGGTGCTTAGATGCATGAACTGATTAGTCACTTGTTATGATTTGATAGTTTTGGCTTTCTCTGTATCCCACCATAGGAAGGATGCTTAGTCCAGTATTATGAGACCCTCCCAAAAAATTATGATATCAATGATTGTTCTGTATCCGACTGGTGAAGGAGTTGAGTAGGATGACACCCCCAAGAAAATGAGTAGCAGTATGATCACCTCCTCCAACTCCAGAGAGTGTGACCAGTAGCATGCAGGAGAGGAAAAAAAACCTTGGGGGGAAACCTCTGAGGACCCATGGCTACTGACCTGCCCATCCTTCTGGGCATACTAAAGGAGAGCAATCCTAAATAAAATGAAGTTAAACTGGCTAATCCAAACCCCAAGTTGTAGAACCTGATCCAGAGAAACAGGGAACTGAAGTAGTAGTGAGTCATGACATGTCAGGTGAACAGGACAAGCATCCTCCTGGTAAACTCCAAGTTTGAGAATCCATGAGCAGGACAGAATGATAATAGAGTGGAATACATGGTCAATATGAAGTTGAAGTAATGAGTTGCAGCAGTGAGGCACTCCAGCAGGTGAGGATGACTTCTCAGAAGAAATCAGGAATCAAAGGCTCAGCATCCACGTCCAGAGAAGGAGGACTGTTGGGTCACATTCCGCTAGGCAAACATGCAAGTGAAAGCCATGGCAATGAAGTACAAAAACTGGTGTATGCTGCATGATGTGGAGGATGGAGCAGTAAAAACCTTCAATCAGGAGAGGGGAAGCAAGTATGTGAAGCAGGTAAAGATCGTAGTGCGAATGGGTAACAAAAGGCAGACGTAGTATCAGCTCATGAGGAACAAAGTAGGTTGTAAAAATGGGGAGTTAGTCGTGATGACCTCTAGGCCCTGTAAGGGTGAAGCAGCAAGTAGTATGAACAAGTAAGGTAAATGAGTGGACCTGTACGTTGGTCAGTTGTAGTAGTAAGTAAAGCTGCATGATGCAGACGCAGTAGCAGGGACATAGGATTGCATAACTTATGAGCGGTATACAGCGAGGGGCATGAAGAATGTTAATAGCACAGGAATTGAAGAGCTTCGAGTGGATCCAGACGGTTGCATAACAATGTTGATAACCATGTTCCAAAGCCATAATAGTACCTTAGCTAGAATTGATTTGGGAAGAATATTCTGACTAGTCCTACAGTCAAACTTATGAGTCATAGATTATGGTAACTGAAGAGGCTGAGTCAAATGAAGTAGCGTTGTCACAGGGTCCATGAAGCCTTGGAGCGGAAATCAGAATAGAGAAAGTCTTCTGGATAAGCACAACTAAGTGTCCTGGTAAGAGTGTAGTAGCATTAATCCCATATGACTGAAGTGGCAGGGCAGAAGCATCCGAAGGATAGATTACAAATGGCTAAACGATCCAGAAGTGAGTCCATAGTAAAGGAGCTCCTAGGGCTGGCTGACACTGCGGCAGGTAGGCGTATGGTAGAACATGTGACTCTCCAGGCCCTGAGCTGGGCAAGGCAGATGAGAGAAGAAATAGTTAAACCCTCCGGCCCGATGGGTGAAGGCAGGTCATAGAAGTAGGTGATTATGGAGCAGTAATATAGGAACAAAGGACCTCTGGGCCTGTAGGGGTGCAGGTCTGGCAAAATGTGAAGGCAAACCTCTGGCCCCGCGGGGCGAGGCAGGTTGTAGAGTAGTGGTAGGTAACGTAATGGAAATGTCGAATTGCATGCAATGCAGAAAAGCAGTGAAGTAGTGAGGAATAAATTGTAAACAGTATTGTAATGGTGGCATATCCCGAGTCAGTTTAGTGCGGAGTAGTACTGTAGTGTTCAGGCAGACTGATGAGAGCAGAACAGTGCTGTAGACTGTCATAGGTGGCATATCCTGAGTCAGTTTAGTGTGGAGTAGTACTGTAGTTTTAGGCAGACTTATTCAGAGTAGAATGGTGCTGTAGACTGTCATATCCTGAAGTTTGAGGATGTTAAGGATTGCAGTGAAGAGACCTTGACGGAAGAGTTGGCAACTTGACAAAAGGCAACAAGCATCCTGAAACTGTAGTAATTCAATGTTTTAGGTAGCAGTTTAACCAAGGAAGACAATATGGAATAAAGGTCAACAGGGAGTCCTGGCGGAGACGGTAGAAGTAGCTCCGGAGAAGTTGAAGTAGCATGGTGAGGAACATCCAAGAGAATTAAAGCGAATATCTGATGTACTCCAGAAATAATCCAATGTAAGGCAGAAGCTTTAGGGAGCATATTTGGAAAGGTAGGTCTCAATGAAAGGCAGATCTGTAGGAAGCATCCATGGGAACAAAATGGAGCTAGCCCAATGAGATAGGGAAGTGAGGCTAAACTACGTGTAGGTCAGCCGAGAACCGTAGATAGTACCATTGAATAAGCATATCAGCCAGCGAGTAAATAGAAGTAGTAGCTAAACTCAAGAAGGCTAGCATACAGCTGGACCAAGCAAGGTCAGCTGGGAAGGTAAGGAAAGAGCGGCAGCCAGCCCCACGTAAGCTAGCATGAGCAGCTGGCCCACACGTAGGTCAGTTGGTAGGGTAAGTAAAGAGTAGCAGCTAAGCCCCAAATAGGCTAGCATGCACAGCTGGACCCCGTGCAGGTCAGCTGGAGGTAGTAGAGAGCAGTGGATGGAAGCGAGGTAGAGAAATCCAAAGGGGCAAAGCAACATGGGTAGCATCCAAAATAAAAGCAGTGATATACAGACATGTTATTGTCTGGCAGCAATCCCTGATGGAGCAGATGGATGGAGGAGCGAAAGGGCTGTTGAGGCAACAGATAGCCATGCCCAGTTGAATTGCAGTCAGTGACGTATGAGTACAAGAAACTAGAATTACATTGGAATACCTTTCTAAGGAGATCTGTTTGTCTATGGAATATAATGCAAATAGTGAAGCAATGTATAGCTGAAAGTGAGTTAAATATCTGCAGACAGGTCTGTGACTGAACAACCATGCAGTGAGCTAAATACGTAATGCCTTGATTGATAGCAGTCAGTAGGCAGCGCAAGCTAGCTTGCATAATAAGGCCTTCAAATTAATACAGTGTCTTGAAGCTCCTCCGTGAGGGACAGAGATCTTTAGCAAATGTTGAAGCAGCTTGCATAAACATTGCTAGGTAGTTTAAATGTGTCCCAATCCATAGAATAGTACCAAAATCTTCAATGAGTGACTGCCCTGCAGTATGAGAATCTGCGGCTGAAGTTTCCTTAAAAGCAAGCACCATAGTAATGTACCTGATGGCAGAGCAATAGCAGTAAGGTGATAGAACAGGTACATAGAAGCTGGGAAGCAGATGAAGTGAAAACACCCCAGGAAGCCCCATAAGACCAGTCTCCCTTTAAGAAAATTGACTGAGCAACGATGCAGGCAAATGGTGTCAGTCCAGATGGCCGTGGTTATGAGCCCAAAAGTAAACTGGCCAGGAATGCTCGAAGAGCTGCCGTAGAATGAGTTAACAAGTAGAGCACAAATGCGCTGGTTAGAAAAGCATGGTACAGCAGGTCCAGGAGTGCGGTAGCAGGTCAGCTGTAAAGTAGGAGGTGCCGCTGACAGTGGTAGCATTTACAGAGGCAATCCGTATGTCCGCCAAACTCTGGGTAAGCTTTGTTTGTTTAAATATCGAGTCAGTACTCGTGGATGCGCAGCAAACGGTGAACAGCAGGAATCCAGGTTACCAGCAAGGGAAGCGCTATTCAGGAGAGCATGGGGAGCAGTAGAAAGTGAGTGTGAAAGGAGGCAGGCATGAAGGTCCATAAGGAGCAGAATGGTAGAGCGAGTGAATGAGTGAACTATGGTGCTGCAGCTAGAGGTGAAGTGAAATCCGCCTCAGAAGGTAAAAGAAAACAAACGGAGAGGAGGGGAAATGGGAAGAACAAGGCAGAAGGCAACAGGAGGAGAGGGAGGGGAGGGGAAGGGGGGGGAACAGAACGGAGGAAGGAGCCAGCCCTAGCATGCAGCATGGAGCAAGCACAGCGAGTGCAACTTGCTCTAAGCAGGGCGGTGTGCAGCCTGCTGACATAAATAGGATGTGGTGGAGGAGCTCTTCCCCCCACTTAGCTATGGGCATAGCCCTAAATTTATGATTTTATCTCCTTATGTCTGTCCCCTTTGGTCCCCCCATCCCCACACCCCAACAGTCATCAGTGGCCACAGCTGCAACCTTCTTCTTGGCAAGATGGTGGATGAGAAACATAGAAACATAGAATTTGAAGGCAGATAAGGACTGCTTGGCCCACCTAGTCTGCCCATTTCCCTACCTGATGGATAAGCTGCAGATTCTAGTTAATCAACATCTTACTTCCTCCTACCCCCCAGTCGAATTGCTTTATGTCTATCCATGAGCAGCTGCCTTCACAGTCTGTGAAGTCTGACATCTTTCAGTGCCGCTTATTGGTCATCTTCCAACACAGGCAAGGTGCTGCCAGCCCAAAACTAACTGAGGACAAGCAGGTTTCGAAGTGGGAAAGAAATGGAGTGAGCAAGAATCAAGTACACATTGAGATGCGGCATCAATTTTAAGATCAGCATCCTGGTGTGGACACTGCAAATAGAACCCTAGCTCTTTGAGCAGCCTTGTGAAGAGTAAAGGCTTCTCGAAGCACTGGGGTTCTGTTTATTATACTGTAAGTGGGCTGCATCTAATTTGGTAATTTACTGTACCTTACATCAGGATGTATGGTAGGGCCAACTTTAAATAAACACTGCACCTGAATTAACTCATGGTGCCATAGAAATATAGAATTTGTCAGCAGAAAAGGACCACGCAGCCCACCCAGTCTACCCAAGTGTTCTCTACCTACTTGTAACTCCTGCCTGTATATGTTACTGCATGTCTTACTCTGCCTGTGTCCATCAGGACCTCCTTGTAAATGAGCTTGTTTAACGGATTTTTCCAGCAATGAACTTGAACCCACTCCACTTCCATAGCACTATTGATTTCCGTTGACCCCCTCCTTCCCATTTTTCTAATATACCCCTATATTTATCCCATGCATGCTTCATGCCCCTACCATTTTAGCTTCCACCACTTCTAATGGCAGTCTGTTCAAGGCCTCTATCACCCTTTCAGTAGAGAAATATTTCTTCACATCTATCCTGAATGCCCTCCCCCCAGCTTCATTGTATTTCCCTTGATTTGGGTGCTCATCCTCATTTGAAGGAAACTCCCCAACTGTGCCCTCTTTACCCCTGTGAGGTACTTTGTAGGTCTTGATCATGTCACCTCTTGCCCTCCTCTCTTCCAGAGTGTACATGTTGAGTTTCTTCAGCCTTTCCTTGTAGGGATTCCTGTAAAAATTCTGAACCATTTAAGTTGCCCTCCTCTGGAAAACCTCCACCTTATGTCCTTTCTGGAGTGTGGACTCTAAAACTGGACACAGTACTCCAGCTGGGGGTATAGCAGGCAGCGATACAATGGCAGCACAACATCCCTCCTCCTCCTACTGGAGATGCCAGTCCTTATGCACCCCAGAATCCAATTTGCCCTGCCCATAGCCTTGTGACACTGTACTGCCATCTGAAGGTCCTCTGATATAATAACCTCAAGGACCCTTTCGTGTCTAGTGAGTATCAGTACCTCTCCCCATCCTATACCCAGCATCAGGGTTCCTATGCCCTAGGTACATGATTTTACACTTGTTGGCATTGAACCCCAAGTAAGTTAGAAAATGGAATTGATTTGAATGAATTGCAGGCTTTTAAGGAGCTTTTTGGGGAGTGTGTATGCGTGTGAGTGGGGGAAGGGGCTCTGCTACTATAATTATTTGCTTTTGATTTGGTATAATGTGAGAACAGACTAACCCTGCTCTCCTGTCCATGTGCTATATAGGAAATAAAGAGCCCAAATAGCATTGGGCCAAGCATTGAGCCCTGCAGCACCCCACTTGTCACTGCTCTGGGTGCTGAGAGCTACCCCATCACCACCACCCTCTGAACCCTCCCCTGTAACCAGTTCTCTATCCATTTAGTCAGACCACCTTCCACCCGTACCCCTCCTTCTCCTCACTCTTCTCCTCCTTGGCCTGTGTCCCTCCTATCGGCAGGCCACACCCTTTCTCCTCCTTATTCCTACCGGGTGGTGGTGCCTTCTGTATTACACTCAGATCACTCTGCCTGCCCCCTTCCAGGGTTAGTACGCCTCTGCCTTTACCTATATCTATGGCAGTGACCTCATCAGGCTCCCCTGTCTGGACCTTTCTACCAACCTCAGTCTTTTGGCCACCCCAACCCCCATTTGCTTAAATCCACCTTAGTAGAGATATACACCTCTACTCCTGTTTTTTTTTTTTTTTATACATATTTTCTCACTGGGCTATGGTCGGCTTGGTCATCCCGACCGACCCCCGTAGCCCTGACTCCGACATGAGGTTGAGCTGCTCACCTCCATGGATTACCCCCATAGTGGGGTGGTGAGGAGCTTCCCAGGTTGACCCACCGGAGCAGGATCCAGTTGAGGAGGCTCCATTTGGGGTGGGCGGAGGGTCGGAAGCTCATGCTGTCTGACTGTAGCCCATTTTCCACTTTTCTACCATTTGTAGAGTGCGGGCATGTAATGACACTTAGGCACAGCATGCCAACATCTGCCACACTCTGCCACCCTTTACTACACCACTGTAGTAGCACCCGTGGTCATCACCTGGGGCCGCTATAGAGCGGTGGGTCCCTGGATCCCGCCCCAGGATAGGAGAGCAGTACTCCAGATGCTCAATCCTATCCTTCCCTTGCCAACCCCTGGCAGCCCAGGCTTGCATCCGAACCTGGGTCGTCAGCGTGGCACAAGGTGTGGCGTCCAGCGCCTCAAACCTCAGTGCCACTGGCCCAGCAGCAATGCTGCCTTTAATACTCCCTTCCCCTTCCTGCTCCAGTGTACCCTGCCCCCGTGTACAAGTCACTGTTCCCCCCCAGACCCTACCCCAGTTAGTCACTAACCCAAAATGTTTCATGTGGCACCAATCCCTCAGCCACTCAAACTCCTCAAGCCTACCCTTCCTTGCCATGCTTGCACATGGTACCAGTAGTACCTCCAAGAATGCCACTGACTTCCCCACCCCCTCACACTGCCTTCCCAAGTACTCAAACCTCCCCCTCACTACTTCCACAGTGTCCCCTGCCAAGTCATTTGTACCCACATGCAACAGTAAATGAGGTTTCTTCCTCCCCCTTGCTGCACGTTTGAGCAGTGCCTGCCCTGCCCCTCCTGCAGTCAACTTGAGGACAGCTTCAACCCAAATACGGCTGTGCCTTTCCCCCTTTCCACCCCATCCCACTCATTTCAGCATAGAATCCCCCAGGATGAGTACCCCCCAACCCCTTACCCCTTTCACTCTTAATGCCCTTCCACCACCCCAGTATTCGTTCTTCCTGTCCCTTACCCCGCCAACTGCACCCCCGTGAATTCTGTATCTGTTCCCCTACTTCCACCTCACCCCTTTCGCTGCCTTATTCCTCCCATCCACTTTGAACCCCTTCCCAGCCTGACTACTTCCTACTGGGCTTCCCATGTCGACCTCCCTTCTCCCCTGCTGATTTCCAACCCCTCTCCTATCCTCGATGTTGTCAATTTAGAGCCCCCATTCCCTTCTACCTCGATAGTGATGCCCCTCCCATCCTTCCCCCTTTCTGTAGCCTTCTCTCCTTCAGTCACCACCCCTCCTTCCTTACTAGCCCCTTCTACCCTTTTGCCCTTACTATCTCTTCCCCTACCTGTTGCCTTCCCTCTCATGCCCCGCTTGTCCTCCTCCCTTCAGTATGTTCCTGCTCCCCCTCTCTGTCCCATAGCAGAGGTTCGAATCTATTCATAGTCGATACCTGTCTTACATCTCTTCCTTCTTTCAGTTCCCCCCTCCTACTTGTTCCCCTCCGTGGCACTCCTGGTCCGTCTCTACCCACAGCCATCTGCTCTCTCCACTGGTACTCCTCATGGTCTCTTCCTCCCCATGAGGAGGCCCCCCTCCTGCCTCAGGCACCCCCTCCCTTCTTCTCTCTTTTCTGCTAGTGCCTCTGATACAGAGGTCGGTTTCAGTCCCTAGTTATTCTTCCTCTGTCCCCCTTTGCCATCCCCTATTCCCCCCTTCAGGATGCATACCATACTCATCTGCCCTGCCACTTACACTCCTCCCTAACCTCCACAGTTCCTCTCTCAAACTAGCCAGTCATCTACAGACCATACACCCCTCCCCCAATGATCCAAGCCCAGTCCAAGATCATGGCAGACCCACACCCTGTACACAGCTCCACCCTTCCAAAGATACCCGCTCTACTGACACGTGGCACCTGCCCCATTTTGGCCCCCATCTTATATTACGGGCTCTTACTCCCAGGTTCTGTACCCTACTACTACTGTTAGGCCCCTATTTACTTAAATTCCTTTCTCCCACCACACTAGTCCCCCTACTGACCCCTTGCTGACTGGGGAAATTCAGTCTCAAAACTCATCCGTTAGATACTGTATTACTGCAGCAATCCTAAAGCCTTCTTAACCATTTTTCACTCCTCAGCTACCATACGTTTTGTTCTCGGCTCTCATATAGTTTCACTTTGCCCAGTTAGAAATCCTATTGCACTTCAAGTGTTACTCAGCTCAGTTAGAGAAATAAACAGAACAAATAAATATGTATTATTACAGCCAATCATAACAGTATAGCTCACTACTTAGCTCAGTTAGAGAAAGAAACAGAACAACTAAATCTGTACTATTAAAGCAATCCTAAAGTATCCAATCATTGCTTTGTCTTCACTCCAGAGACCCTGCTGTAATATAGGACCATAGAGGAACCTGGGCAGGATGGTGGGTAACTGTAAAGTCATGGCAGAACTCCACTGAGCTCGCTCACTCCCCCCCCTCTCAACTGCTCTTTCTATTTCTTCCAATGCTGCAGGCTTCCCTTTTGTACTAGGCTCCTGCTTGCATTGGTGTCTTTCCCTGCCCACAAAGAAATCCACAGCAGTCCCAACACAGCTCCGTTGAGCTTGCTCACTCCCCCTCTCTCACTCACTTGTTCTGTTTCTCCCGATGCTGCAGGCTGCCCTTTTGTACTGGGCTCCTGCCTGCATTGGCACCTTTTTCTGCCCACAAAGAAATCTGCAGCAGTCCCGACAGAGCTCCGTTAAGCTTGCTCACTACCCCTCTCTCAATTGCTTGTTCTGTTTCTTCCGGAGCTGCAGGCTGCCCTTTTGTACTGGGCTTCTGCCTGCATTGGTACCTTTTTCTGCCCACAAAGAAATCTGCAGCAGTCCCGACACAGCTCCGTTGAGCTCGCTCACTCCCCCTCTCTCACTTGCTCGTTCTGTTTCTCCCAGCACTGCAGGCTGCCCTTTTGCACTGGGCTCCTGCCTGTGTTAGCACCTTTTTCTGCCCACAAAGAAGTCTGCTGCCCTGACAGAGCTCAGTTGTGCTCGGTCACTCCACCTCTTTGACTTGCTCGATCCTAATCTGTCCCAAACACTGATTTCCCAAAGCGATTGCGCCATTCTGCACTGGAAGTGTGAAAACACATTTCGGCCAGGATGTGAAAAATGACAGCTGTACTGTTCATAAGGAAGTGTGAAAAAATGGCAGTGTTGAAAATCTAGCGTGAAAATATTACTAATTTGCGAAGTTACGAGGGTGCGTGGAAACTGCACAATGCATACTCGTAACACAGTCATTTTATGGATTTTCACCACAAAATATTCAACATAGGCATTTTAGGACCTCTGCTCATGAACAGAGTCATTGTGGTTTTCTTAATGTGTCCCGAACACTGATTTCCCACAGCGACTATGCTATTCTGCGTCAGAAATGCAAAAACGCATTTCGTCCAGGATGTAAAAAATGACAGCTGTACTGTTCATAAGGAGGTGTTGGAAAATGGCTATGTTGAAAATCTGAAGTGAAAATATTGTAAATTCACAAAGTTGCGAGCGTGCGTAGCAACTGCGCAACGTGCAACGCACGCTTGTAAAACAGTCATTTTGGGGATTTTTTCCTACCAAATGTATTACTCAACTCAGAGAAATAAGCAGAACAAATAAATACCTGTATGTATTATTACAGCAATCATAACAGTATAGCTCACTACTTAGCTCAGTTAGAGAAATAAGCAGAACAACTTAATCTGTATTATTACAGCAATCCTAAAGTATCCAATCATTGCTTTGTCTCCACTCCAGAGACCCTGCTGTAATATAGGACCACAAAGGATCCTGGGCAGGAGAGTGGTCAACTCTCTAAAGTCCCGGCAGAGCTCCATTGAGCTTGCTCACTCCTCCTCTCTCACTAGCTCATTCTGCTTCTCCCGGCGCTGCAGGCTGCCTTTTTTTACTGGGCTCCTGCCTGTGTTGGCAACTTTTTCTATCCACAATGAAGTTCACAGTTGTCCCAACAGAGCTCTGTTGAGGTTGCTCACTCCCCCTCTCTCATTCGCTCATTCTGTTTCTCCTGGCATTGCAGGCTGCCCTTTTGTACTGGGCTCCTGCCTGCATTGGCACCTTTTTCTGCCCACAAAGAAATCTGCAGCAGTCCTGATAGAGCTCTGTTGAGCTCGCTCACTCTGCCTCCCATACTCACTCGTTTTGTTTCTCCCAGCGCTGAAGGCTGCCCTTTTGTACTGGGCTCCTGCCTGCGTTGGCGCCTTTTTCTGCCCATTAAGAAATCCGCAGCTGTCCCGACAGAGCTCAGTTTAACTTGGTCACTCCCCCCCCACTTGCTCGATCTTAATCTGTCCCAAACACTGATTTCCCACAGCAACTGTGCTATTCTGAGGTAGAAGTGCAAAAACATATTTTGGCCAGGATGTGAAAAATGACAGCTGTACTGTTCATAAGGAAATGTGAAAAAATTCCAGTGTTGAAAATCTGGTGTGAGAATATTACAAATTTGCGAAGTTACAAGGGTGCATGGAAACAGTTCAATGCATGCTTGTAACACAGTCATTTTATGGACTTTCATCATCAAATTTTCAACATAGGGATTTTAGCACCTCTGCTCATGAACAGTGTAACTATCATTTTCTTAATCTGTCCCGAACAATGATTTCCCACAGCGACCATGCTATTCTGCACCAGAAGTACGAAAACACATTTTGGTCAGGATGTGAAAAATGGCAGCTGTACTGTTTATAAGGAGGTGTGAAAAAAATGCCAGTGTTGAACATCTTGCATGACAATATTACAAATCTGCGAAGTTACAAGGGAGTGTGGACACTGCGCAATGCACACTTGTAACACAGACATTTGATGGACTATCATCACCAAATTTTCAACATAGGCATTTTAGGAGCTCTGCTCATGAACAGTGTCACTTTCATTTTCTTAATGTGTCCCAAACAGTGATTTCCCACAGCGACCTCGCCATTCTGCACTGCAAGTGTGAAAACACATTTCAGCCAGGATGTGAAAAATGACAGCTATACTGTTCATAAGGAAATGCAGAAAAATGCCAGTTTTTAAAATCTGGCATGAAAATATTGCAAATTCGCAAAGTTATGAGTGCACGTAGCAATTGCCCAATGAACGCCCGTAAAACAGCCATTTTTTGGATTTTTTCCACCAAATGTGCAACATAGGCTTCTTGAGAGCCCACCTCATGAACACTGGAACTGCCGTTTCATTAATCAGTCCTGAAAGGTGATTCCACACAGTGACAGCGGATTCACTTTGCCGGACTGAATAACACAATGACAGTGGCTGAATTCATAAGGAGGGGTCCCAATAACCCCATGTTGAAAATGTGGTGCCAAAATTTCCAAACATTCCTGAGATATACACCAAAGTTGAAAAAAAACCTATTTATGCCATTATACAGCTTATCGACATTTCCTCAGTTTGCGGTCGGCTTTGAAGAGTGCAGACGTGTTCCTTGTCCACCGAAGATCGTCATGATGTGAGGGAGGTGTGGGGAGGCAGGGCACGCAGAAGGTGGGCGTGGATTGGGGAGAGCACAAGGAGACCATGAGGGACAGTTTTATTTTTTCACAGGTTAAAAAAAAACATTGCAGGATGGTTTTTCTTTTTCAGGGGCATTTGGCATGCTGGGGTGGGTTCCCAGCATGCCAAATGAGTGTTTGTGGAGCTCTGTAGCTGACAGGGGATTGGGCACCCATGTCAGCACATATGGAACTGGGGGCACAAGAGCTGAGGGGGATTGGGCACCCCCCTCGGCACAGAACGAAAGCGGGGGGACTTATGCCAATGGGGACTGGGCTTCCCCATCAGCAAGGGGAAGGGGAGACTGAAGCTGATGGGGATTGGGTGCCTTGTCAGCAAGTCCTGCAATGAGGGGTCACTCCCTTATTGCAGCGGATGATGCTGCAATGACGAGGCGGCCCATGATTGCAGCGGCTAAAATGTTTCAAGGTGGTGGCATGCTGGCTGAACTAGCATCAGCCACAGCATGTCACCCCATTGGGGAACATGGACCAAGCCTCCAAAGGCAGTGGGGGCATTTGCCACCACAGTGCCATGCCTCCACAGCCTGTTTCTGCAGCAAGCTGCCGCAACATGTTTCTTACGCATGCACACAATCAACATAAAAAATGGGTGGATTGGAAAATCCAAAACAAATTCACCCCAGATATACTCAGCCCTAGTGTCTTAATAGTCTGCAATTAGTTAACTTCATTGTTAATTTACTACGCCACTATTGATTCCTAGAGTACATAGAAATATCGAAACAGAATTTGAGGGCGGATAAAGACCACTTAGCCTATCCAGTCTGCCCATTACAACTCTAGTGTTACTGCCTTATAGTTCCCTCAATCACCACTATTAATTCCTAGTGTTACTGCCTTATACATCCCTCACTGTACATAGTAACACACTTTGGATCCTACTTCATAAATTCAGTATAACACAGTTGTAGAGCTCTGCATAATTCTCAAATTCAGCTTTCTCTAAAATTCTGATATTCCACCAAATTCCTAGAAATTCTGTCAAAAGTGGAATTCTGAAATTTCAAAAGCTGAATAACTGTGGAATCATATTCCACAGTTTATGTAAACCATGTATTAATTTTCTGCAAATCTGTTCCACCATATGTCTCCCAGGGCTCCCTTTATAAGTCTCAGTGGAGTTTCTGTAGGGAATGGGAACAACTGGAACAGTATCATCTAGTCAATTGTAAGATCCTACTCAACCTCAAAATTAAAAAAAAAGCAAATGTTGCTTTGAAATTCTTTTATTTTTCTTGTGCTCATATATTTTCTTTAGAATTTCTTTGTTACATTTTGGAACTTCTTGTTCTTTCATCAGACATTGAGCTTTCCAACTTTGTTAATTTATTCACAAATCCATAAATTTAATTTCTTGTCAATTATATTGCCACTGTAAAGATATAATAAAAATTAAAATATTTTCATTAAGACTTGTGTCTGTTTATATGATGTTAATCATTAAATACTCCAAAGTAAATATGCAGGGGGAGCACACCTGGGAGACCTTTGGATTTGCCAGTTTGTGTGAGCAGATCTAGGAGAATCTTTTTGCTGGTAGGTTTGTAAGTTTTTGCCCTTAGTTTACAGAAGTCTATCTTTTTTAACCTGATTGTTTTTGTAGACACCCAATATCAAAGGAACAGCCCCCCCCCAGCTCATATCCCCAAACACTCCTGGGTGCTCTTCCTTCATGGTGGAATGCCAAGCCACACTTAAAGTGGCAGGAACAGGCAGCACAGCACCAGCAATAGCCTAGCTGATATATAAGTGTAACCCACCTGTTACCTGGGGTTACTAGAATCCCAGTAAGATTTAGTGGCAGGCAGGGACAGGCAGCTAGTGAAACTCCAGTTAAATGGATTTCACTATGTCTTGCTCTGTTTTCAGTCTCTGCTGAGCTGGAGCTATGACATTATTTAGAACTGTCGCAGCCGCGTAAGCCACACTGGAATGTTGTAGCTAGGGAAGTTAGGATAGAATGTTGGGGAATTTGAAGGCAGTTCAGTAGTGGGCACAGAAGAGGGAAGAGGTGTGCTGCTGCTGCAGGCCCTCAGAGCCCTTAGCTCTGCTAAAGAGCTCTATTTTTTGTTAGAGGCGTGTGTTCTCTGCTGAAGAGGAACACAAGAAAAGCCAAGTGAAGTGGTAGAGACTGCTTCCAGTGGTTCAGGGCCCCATTCCTGCAGGGAGAGGGGAAGGATTCAGCCTACTTCCAGGGGCAATCCCCTGTTCTGGCTAGGGGAAGAAGAAGCTGCCTAAATTTAGGTTCGTGCTGAGGCATCAGAAGTTTTGGATGAGATTTCTTTGAAGAAGAGAAGGCCTGTAGGGCACCTGCAACCAAGGGGTGAGTCTGCTCTGATAAAGAGCCAATGTGTTTTCACCTGAGATAAGATGAAGTTAAGTGACTGTTACTGTGGGGTCAGGAAAAAGATAGCCAAGTACAGTTTTTAACGTTGTGGGAATTGGACTGCTTAACTCTGTGGGGGTCTAGAGCAATGGACACAGCCACTATTTAAGTATGTTTCAAGTTCAGCACAAGTGGGATGGAAGAACAGTAGATTAAATGTGATATACGTTTAAAGAGAATCTACACAGTACAGTGTTTTCAAGTATGAGGTGTTAAAGTCCAGAGAAATGGCTGGGTATGAATTATGGGAGCAAGAAGTGGGAGGACCCCCATCAGTAGTAACCAAATTCATCTCTATGGGTTTGCTTTGGGACACCTGTTGCTTTCTCTCAGGTACTTGGTCAGTGCCTGAGGAAAGTACCCAGATGTGGGATTGATGAAGAAGATTCCCTGATGGAGCCAGAAGTGCTCAGAGGTGGTTTAGGGAGCCACCAAGAAATGTTCCATGCTACATGGAAAGAGTCCAAAGGGCTGGCATGAGAGCCGAGCCATGGAAGGAAGGTAGTCCAGAGGGCTGGCAAGGGAGCCAAGCCAGGGAAACCAAAAAAGAGTTGAATTAGGGCAGTATGCCTTGTGTATTCTGAAACCCTAGGGTTTCAGTGTAAAGAGGATGTGTTCTGATCTCCATAAATCTGCATTACCAGGAGTATAGCCCTGTGGGGGTCCATCTATGCTTTGTTATTCTGTTGGATGTGAATAAAAGCCACACTTTAGAATCCCAGCTTCTGGTATTGGACATTACAGTTATTGCTTCCTGTGTCCAGAGTTATTTGGGGGCCCCTGTGCAGAGTAGCCAAACCTAGCCAACTTGCCAAGTGACACCTTTCTCCCCAAGTCTGAACTTATAAAAATGGAGGCACCGCATCATAGGACTCAGGCCCCTCAACCTGTTCACTAGCTACACAGGCAGTGGCAGTAGCCCTCTCAGTTTAGCACTGACTGGGGGTTTCATCTTGAAGGCTACCGCTGGGATTCTGTTGAAATTTGGGAGAAAGAACAAGAAAGGTTGCTTGGATGGTGGCTAGCATTTTGACTATCTGGTATTGGGTAGCCCAAAAAGTCTGACACAATGTAAACTAAATGTGCCACTGTGTGCTGCTGTCTATGTGCTGTTGTGATATTGCCAACTGTTTACCAAGGAGCAGTAAAGCCCGAGTGTGTGTGCTCTTGTCCTGCATCAAATTACAGCATTTGCCAGCTTTTAAAAGTATTGTTCTGACTGAAAAAATTATGTAAAACTGTGGGTAGCAAAAGGAAAATTGTGCCCTAGATGTTGGAAATGCTTTCTGTGTGGACTAAGAGACTTGTGCTTAATGGCCATCAAAAATGGTTAAAATGGGCTCCTGCTGTGGAGTCAGTTGAAAAAAAAGAAGTGCGGTTTGCAGTTTAAATTTTGCCTGCTCGACGACCGCCATGGAGAAGAAGAGCATTCAAGAGGAAAGAGGTTCATTTGCATGCCGTCGAGTGATTGGTGAGACTGCAATCAGTCCTGCCCACAAGCCAGCTCTAGAGTGACTGCACAGCATTCGAGAGGGAGAGGGAGTGGAGTGTGCAAACTGGCTTGTTAGGAGGAGTGTTGTGGTGATTGAAAACACTGTAAAAAGTTAAAATCGGATGTTTTCTGTTTAAATTCAGGCTCAACCCGCATCTCGATTGTCTGGACTGTGAGTGTGATGTTCTGAGGGACAATTGACAAAACTGCCAACCCGCTTCCTTCCAGAGGCCTCCAAGACTGGCTGCAGGCCATTTTTTCCATCGCAGCAAACAGCTACTGATAATAGTGAGTGCCATCCAAATGTAATAGCTCAAACTGTGTGATTTCACCAAAAGCCAGCTGAATCTATGTGTAGCAGTGTAATCGCTTTGTAAAGAAGGACTGTGCCTGTTTAACCAACTAAAAGCAAGAATTTTGAGCAACAGACTGTGAGCATAATGATAGGTTCAGCAACAGTATAATTTTCAGAGCCATGTGAGAGACTGTGAGTTGTATGTGATACGCAGCAAGAAATACAGGCAATCCTGTGCTATGAAATACTGAGGCTTAAGGGACTGTAAGCTAGAGCAATGTCTTCAGTGAGTTAAAAGTCCATGATAAATCATATAAATGTGCTAGGAAAAAGAACATTGCAAGTTTGTGCAGTTTGAGGAAATTTATCAGTAGAGTGTGTAAATCGGATATGCAGTGAATGGCCCAATTACAGAATGTTGATGTGTAGGAGTGCTGCAGCCACCATTACAGGGTGGGGTAGTATATAAACACAGCAGCAGAGGAGCCATTTTGAAAAAAATAAGTTTTCAGTGATGTGGGACTTGCAATAACAGTGAGCGCTGTTTGTTTTCTCTGCAGTTATGACTTCAGGACCAGTCCACTATCCGGATCATGCCTGGGCTGTGATAGCAGTAGAAGTCAACAAGCTAAGGGACATTGAGAGATGTTGCTATGGGGGATGATTTCTTCCTCATGTGGTGATTCCTGGATATCCAGTGCGAGTATGTGTGATGTGCTTAAATGCTGGAAGGGACGTCTTCATGGTACCACACTGTTCTGGGTGCCTAGAGAAATATGGTTTGTTTAAAGCACCCAAGATTCGTTTGGCTCCCACTTGGGAAAAAAGTTCAAAAATCTGCAGTTGGTAGCACACAGCACCATGCAGAGCCTGTTGGAGAAGGCCCCTCAGATTGTGGCACAAAGCAAGAGGGTGCAGATTTACAGACAGAACAATGTGCTGATATTTCAGAGTCTGAGTCGCAGAGAGACATTTCGGGAAGAGCATCAGTAGACCCTTGGAGAGAGGGGGGTCTAGCCCAAGTCTCATAGGTGAAGACGAGACAAGGGAGGCCTTTGAATGGGAGGTTTCAACCTCAGTGCCCAGCAAAGAGTGGACAGTCTCAGGAGTGAGGACGACTGCCCACTCCTGGGCACAGATTCCCAGTGAAGAAGAAGAAGAAGAGGGGGAACCTATGTGGCCTGAAGAAGAAGTCGTGGGTTCACAGCCTCCAGTTCCTGGCTTAGAGGAACGCATGGAAGAGAGTGGTGACTCTGCAGCTCTGTCCCCACCAGGAAGAGTTAGAAATCTATTCTATCTCGCATTGAGTATGTGTAGCTGGCAGAACCAGGACTGGCTGCCCCCAAGCTAGGCCAGAGGTCGCAGGTTGACCAAAGCTAGTAAAGAGGAAAGATTGGTTCGTAGGAAAGTGAATGAAATCCATGGAGAATCGTTTCCTGCCTTTCCTCAGAAAGTCTGGGAGGAGATTGAGAAGAGTGAGAAATCCTGGATTTGGGAAGAGGCAATGAAACATGTGCATCCTGGTGCAAACAAGTATGCCAAGAACAGAATGTATAAAAAAAAACCACAACCAGTGGAAAAGAGGCAGTACACTGTTTATTGACACTGTTCGAATTGTGGATGGAGAGGGACATGAAACCTTTCACAGTGTGGATTATGAGCACCCAGACGGGGTTATAATTTCAGCACCTGACCCATTGTGCTATTGGCCATGATGTCAAGAACATCCTGTGAATGTGCCAATGCCTACCAAATGGAGAGAAGAGCAGTGGTAGCCAGTGCTGCCATCCAGCAGTTGCCATACTGCTGGATGGCAGCATAACAGACTGGCATTCCAGGACTCAGGTGCCCCACATTCATCAGTTTTACAGTGTACTCGCTTTCAAGAATCCATTAACTGGCCCACCAGATGACTACATGTAACCCTCCCCACCCCTGTCCTTTTACCAAAACAATGACGGGTGGCATGCTGTTGGCATTTGGCAGCAATACCTGGTGGGGAGTGTATATCTATGGGTTCAGGGAAGGATGAGGCTACTTGGCACAAGAGGCCTAGGTTTGGCTACTCTGCACAGGGGCACCCAAGTAAATCCAACTACAGGAAGCAATAACTGTAATGTCCAGAACCAGAATTGGGATTTTTCAGTGTGGCTTTATTTATTAACTCACTGAACATAAACAAAGCTCTGTATGGTCCTCCACAGGGCTACGTAATGTAATGCAGATTAGAGGTTAAACACAGCGGTCCATTTTAGGAATGAACACTTTACAACAGTTGTCTGGCTTTGGACCCACCAGGCACTCAGCCCGGACTTCGCATGCGCATTGGATACACAGCCCGACTGGCCTGGCTCCCCTGTCGGCCACTCTACTGACAGTCCACTTGGTGAATGAACCCAAACTCTACTTGGAAAGACATCCCATCAAACAAGAAGGCTTCCCAAACTGTGGCTCCCACACCACTTGAAGTCTCACTCTAGAGAGATTTTGTTTTGTACTTCCTATTCAAACTCCCATCAAAACGGAGACTCCCATCCAACAAGGGAGTAATGTTCTATACTGTGGCTCCCACACCACTTGAAGTCTGCGACTCTAGAGAGATTTCAAGTTGCGACCCGCCTGGGTACCCACCCCATCACTGGCCAGCTTATGAGGCGAGTAGCAAAACAGAAGAAACTAGAGGTGGATCTGGTTACTAAAGATGGGATCTATCCACCTCCAGCTCCACAGCCCATACCCGCCATTTCTCTGAACACACAGAAAACTTTAGGACTGTAAAATGTAGATTGCATGGTGGATGAACTGATGCACCCCTCTACTGTGAACTCTAAATCCATTTAAACTTTAAACTGACTGCTCCATTTGTTCATCCTAGTGTATATAGTGCTCCCAAACAGCAGTCCCCAATAACATTTCCTGACTGAAAAACAGTTGTTTGCCCCTTAAACTGGAGCCAAACACTCACCCAATCGTTGCAGATGCCCCACTGGCGAAGTCCTTTAACCTTTTCTGTATACCCAAACAGACAAAGTAATTTCAGGCAGCTTCTTTCCTTAGTGGGAAAAGGGGGTTACCCCTGGAACCCACAGAGACCTTTACCTACCCCCCCGGGAGGGAGGGGGCACTGAGACCGAGGGGACGGTCTCCACCACTTGAAGAATGGTGAAACACAGAAAACTTCCTTCTGTGTGGAGGTAAAACTCAAACTACTGTCTGATGCTTCCTTCTTGCTCAAGGACAAACGGAAGACTGGCTTTTCAAATTCTCAAGGTTCTAGAACTACCTGAGCTGAAGATTCCAAATGTCGCTCATGCAGCTGTAACAATTCTATAATGATGTCATCTCTCCAGTCTCAGCTGTGACTGAGGACAGAGGAGACAGTGAAACCCATTTAACTGGAGTTTCACAAGCTGCCTACCTGCCTACCACTAGGTCTTACTGGGATTCTAGTAACCCGGTAACAAAGGGGTTACACTCGCTCTGATCAGGAAAATGACTGTCCCAGTCATTATGCACTCCGCCTTAGGCCATCCCACCCCATGTGCTACCTAGGAGGGGGGTGATCAGGCTCTCCACTGCAGGTGCAGCACAGGTAGGCAACACTAAGGGCCTGAGGCCTATAGCTGACATTTCAGCCTCTACTCTATCCACTTACTATGGACACCTAGTGGCTCTGGTAGAACCGTCCAGAGCATAGCCCTGATAGATCAGCACTGCAATCCCTATGGCCGTTCAGGACCACAGCCTGTCTATCCCCTAACCCTCTAGGAAAACCTATCTGCCTCACATAACATCCCAAATAAAAACAAAACCCAGGAACTCCCGACCTTTGGCAGCCTGCAACTACAACATTAGGAACACAAACAGTACTTAATTTCTAAACATAAGCACTGAAATGAGGAACTCGATGAGCCCTCCTCCTTCTTGTCTTCTTCCTTCTTCCAGGAACACCTGTAGAAAAGACAAAACAACAAAAACAAAACACCCTAATCTGCATTTACGATCTACCTAAATAACGATGACTCAACAACAACCACAACCCTTACCATACAGGATAAACAAAACACTAAACAATCCCAAAAAGAAAAAATATATATATTTTTTTTTTTTAGAAAAGTAGAAAAGACAGTATATACATTAAGTACAGAAATGACATTGATAACAATACACTTTTTTGGGGGGATGGAATGCCCTAAATGTCCCATTAGTGACTACAAGGCCCGAAGGCCAGTCCATTAAAGAGTCTCTCCTGGGCTGGAGCCCCATGAACATAGTCTTTTAAGGCCATAATCCTGAAGGGGTGAGTCTTTGCGGACAGTTCACACACTGTTTGAAGTCTGTAGTGTAAGGTGTGTACTGCAATGTCATAAAGATAGAATAAAAAGAGATTTTGACTCACCAGCCTCTTGAAGTATTCGAACGTCGCCAACCTGGTCCCTTCCAAGACTCTCCCTGCGGCATTTCTTCTGATACAGCTGGGCGGACATCTTCCGGGAACCCACAGGAGTGCACATCTGGAAACAGCTGGGCTGATGTCATAACTGGAGAAGGAACCTTAGAACAGGAACAAAAAGAGAAACAGCTGGTCCGGCATCATCCGATTACCAGGCGATGAACAGGAAAACAGCTGGGCTGGTGTCCTCTCTGGATCTGAAGTCATCTGGTGGTACCAGTAGGCGGTTGGTGATTGCAGACAGTTTACTGTAGACTGAAGAATGTGGGGCCCCAAATTTTTGTTTATTCATATTGGCAGTTCAATAAGGTTACTTCACAGTGTAGATGTGGCAGTATTGACTACCACTGCTCGGCTCTCCATTTTGTAGGCTCGGGCTTAATTTCCGGGAGGTCCTTGCAGTGAGGCCAATAGTAGAGGGGGTCAGGGGCTTGAATTATTACTCCATCTGGATGCACATAATTCACACAGTGGGAGACTTTGCATCCCTCTCCATCCACAATTCTCACTCTGTCCATAAACAGTGTCCTGCCTCTCTTCCACTGTGTATACTTTTCATGGAACAGTCTTTTCTTTACATGCTGGTTAGCCCCAGGATGCACATGTTTCATTGCTTCATCCCAGATCCAGGATTTCCTGCATTTCTCAATCTCCTCCCAGACTCTCCGAGGAAAGGTAGGAAAGGTCATACCAAAGATTTCATTGGCCTTTCTATGAACCAGTCTCTCCTCTTTACTTGCTTTGGTCAATCTGAGACTGCTGGCCTGGCTTGGGGGTGGCCAGTCCTGGTTCTGCCAGCTTCGCATCCTCAATGAAATTAAAAATGGATCCCTGACTTCTTTTTCTTCTGGTGAAGCCAGGCAGTGGCATCACCACCTTCTTGAACACATTCTCCCGAGGCAAGATCTTGAGGCTGTGTACCGTCCTATCTCACAAGGCCACTTAGGTTCCTCCTCATCTTCCTCTTCACTGAGGATCTGAGCCCAAGAGTGAGCAGTAGTTCTCACCCGAGACTATCCATTCATCACTAGGAGCGGAGTTTGACACCTCCCATTCAACGGCTCCGTATCTCATCTTCACCTTCGAGACTTGGGCTAGCCCCCCACCCAGGGGTCTATTGATGCTTTATCTGAACTTGCCTTCTGAGATCCAGCATCCAAAACTTCAACTTCAGATTCAGTCCTAATTCTGCACTCTTTAACTTTGTGCCACACCTGGGGACCTTCTTCCACAGGCTCCGCCTGATGCTGTGTGCTGCCAACTGCAGATTCTTGAAGTTGTGTCCATGTGGGAGCCAAACGAATTTGAGGCACTTATACAAGCCATATTTTGTAGACAACCAGCATAGTGAGGAATCATGAAGACATCCCTTCCAGCACTAAAGCACATCTGGCATACACGCACTGGATAATTAGGAATTGCCACATCAGGAGGGAGTTGCCCTCTATAGCACCAATTTTCAATGTCTCTCAATCTATTTACTGCTGCTGTTACTGCCACCCGGGCATGATCGAGGTAACGAGCTGGTCCTGAGGCCATAACTGCAGAAAACAAACAAAAGTTCACTGTAACTGAAAGTCCCACTTTAATGAACACACTCTGTAGCTTTAAAATGGCTCCTTTGCTGCTGTGTTTACTTTACTACCCCACCCTGTAATGGCGGCGGCAGCACTCCTGTGCATCAACATTCAGACTCTGGGTCAAGCCACTGTGCACCCGATTTACATCAGCTACTATTAACTTTTATTTCAAACTGCACAACTTGCTCTTTTCTGGCTGTTCTCACATTTACAGGATTTTCCTTGGACTTTTCACATGCTGTCAACATTTATTTAATCACAGTCCCTTTTAAAACTTCAGGTTTCAGCACAGGATTGCCTGCTTCTACTAGCGTTGCACTTATTTTACAACCCACAGTCTCTCTCTGGCTGCAAACTTTAAACTGAGGCTACTTTCATTGCTATGCACACATTTAATGGCTTTACAGACTTGCACTTGCTAGCAGGATATCACACAATCGCTACTTGCAAAGTGACTATACAGCTGCACTCACATTTTATATGGCATTACTGAAAATCACTGATTTGAGCAGTTTTAAATCATTTACTCACTGTTATTGTAGCAGATTGCTGCGATGGAGGAAAACGGCCTGCAGCCAGATTTTTTGAAGGCCTCAGATTTCAAACAGGCGGGCAGTCTCCGCGATCGTAGTATTAATCACACTATTCACTGATCCCACGACCGATAAGCGGGTTGAGCCCGATTTTGAACTAGAAAAGTCACTTTTCACTGTTTACAGCACTTTGAACACTTCGCGAACGCTCCTCCACTGCCAGTACACACACTACCTCTGTCTCCTCTCAATGCTGAAGCAGACACATAAGAGCTGGCTGAGGGGCGGACTAATGGCAAACTGACTAACCACACGACGCCATGCAAATGAGCCCTTCTTCCTCAATGTGCTCCTCTCCTCATGGCGATTGTCGAGCAGGCAAATTTAAACTGAAAAGATGCACTTTTTTTTTTCAACTGACTCCACGGCGGGAGCCCATTTCAACCATGTAACATTGCCATTAACTCTGCAGTCTCTAGTATTGCACAGAAAGCATTTCCAACATCCAGGGCATAATTTGTCTGTTGCTACCCCTAGTTTTCCACACTTTCCTTCACAGAAACTCATTTTAAAAGCATTTCAAACGTCCAGGGCATAATTTCTCTGTTGCTACCCCTAGTTTTCCACACTTTTCTTCACAGAACTTTATTTTAAAACTGACAAACGCTGTAAACTATGTTGATGCAGGACAAGGACACACACTTTGGCTTTACAGCACCTTGGTAAACAGTTGGCATTTTAAACAGCAGCACAAGATTCACAGCACACAGCACACACTAGGAAATTGCTTCCAACTTTTTGGGCTACCGACTGTGAGATAGCCAAAACGCTAGTTTCATTTGCCCAAGCACCTTCTTCCCAAACAAATCCACAGCGGTGCCTCCTTTATGTAACTCCTCCCCACCCTGTCCTTTTACCAAAACAAGGACAGGTGGCATGCTGTTGGCATTTGGCAGCAATACCTGGTGGGGAGTGTATATTCTACGGGTTCTGGAAAGGATGAGGCTACTTGGCACAAGAGGTCTAGGTTTGGCTACTCTGCACAGGGGCACCCAAATAAATCCAACTACAGGAAGCAATAACTGTAATGTCCAGAACCAGAATTGGGATTTTTCAGTGTGGCTTTATTTATTAACTCACTGAACATAAACAAAGCTCTGTATGGTCCCCCACAGGGCTATGTAACTGTAATGCAGATTAGAGGTTAAACACAGCGGTCCATTTTAGGAATGAACGCTTTACAACAGTTGTCTGGCTTTGGACCCACCAGGCACTCAGCCCGGACTTCGCATGTGCATTGGATACACAGCCCGACTGGCCCGGCTCCCCTGCCGGCCACTCTACTGACGGCCCACTTGGCGAATGAACCCAAACTCTACTTGGAAAGACATCCCATCAAACAAGGAGGCTCCCAAACTGTGGTTCCCCACACCACTTGAAGTCTGCGACTCCTAGAGAGATTTTGTTTTTGTACTTCCAATTCGAAACTCCCATCAAACAGGGAGACTCCCATCCAACAAGGAGTAATGTTCCCATCCTGTGGCTCCTCACACCACTTGAAGTCTGCAACTCCTAGAGAGATTTTCAAGTTGCAACCCACGTCTGGGTACCCACCCCATCACTGGCCAAGCGCATGAGGCCAGTAGAAAAAACAGAAGAAATCTGTAGAGGTGGACCTGGTTACTAAAGATGGGGATCTATCCACCTACAGCTCCCACAGCCCATACCTGGTCATTTCTCTGAACACACAGAAAACTTTAGGACTGTAAAAATGTAGATTGCATGGTGGATGAACTGATGCACCCCCTCTACTGTGAACTCTAAATCCATTTAAACTTTAAACTGACTGCTCCATTTGTTCATCCTAGTGTATATAGTGCTCCCAAACAGCAGTCCCCAATAACATTTCCTGACTGAAAAATAGTTGTTTTCCCCTTAAACTGGAGCCAAACACTCACCCAATCGTTGCAGATGCCCCACAGGCGAAGTCCTTTAACCTTTTCTGTATACCCAAACAGACAAAGTAATTTCAGGCAGCTTCTTTCCTTGGTGGGAAAAGGGGGTTACCCCTGGAACCCACAGAGACCTTTTCCTACCCTCCCGGAGGAAGGGGGCACTGAGACCGAGGGGACGGTCTCCACCACTTGAAGAATGGTGAAACACAGAAAAACTTCCTTCTGTGTGGAGGCAAAACTCAAACTACTGTCTGATGCTTCCTTCTTGCTCAAGGACAAACGGAAGACTGGCTTTTCAAATTCCCAAGGTTCTAGAACTACTCTGAGCTGAAGATTCCAAATGTCACTCATGCAGCTGTAACAATTCTATAATGATGTCATCTCTCCAGTCTCAGCTGTGACTGAGGACAGAGTGAGACAGTGTGAAACCCATTTAACTGGAGTTTCACAAGCTGCCTTACTTGCCTACCACTAGGTCTTACTGGGATTCTAGTAACCTCGGGTAACAAAGGGGTTACATACAGATCCAGAGAGGACACCAGCCCAGCTGTATCCTGACTCATCGCCTGGGAATCGGATGACTTCAGACCAGCTGTTTTCTTTTTTTTCCTGTTCCAAGGTTCCATCTCCTAGATGACATCAGCCCAGCAGTTTCCAGATGTGCCCTCCTGTTGTTTTCCAGAAGATGTCCACCCAGCTGTATTAGAAGAATTCTGCCTGTGAGAGTCTTTGGCTGAGGACCAGGTGTGGTACCATTTTAATTCTACAAGGGACTAGTAAGTCCAGACTTTTTCTATTCTTATGACATTGCAGTACACACCTTATACTAGCAGACTCCAGGTGTTTGAACTGCCCTCAAAGACTCTCCCTTTCGGGACTTTGGCCTGCTAGAACTGTGGTTCACCGGGCTCCGGCCCAGGAGAGACTCTTTAATGGACTTGCCTTTGGGCACTGTGGTCACTAGATGGGTTCTTTTAGGGCACTCTACCCCCCCGATATTGTGTAATGTAAATAATGTAATTGTTTTCTACTGTTTTCTAATGTTTATACTTCTTTTTTCTACTTTTCTAAAAAATCTTTTTGGGGATTCTCCAGTGTTTTGATGGTAGGGGTTTAGATAGACTGTGTATGCAGATTAGAAATGTGTTGTCTTTCTTTTTCTTGCAGGTGTTCCTGAAGAAGACGTGAAGAGAAGACAAGAAGAGGAGGAGGAGGAACTCATTGGAGTTATTTTGGTGTACTTTAAAAGTGTTGCAGTATTAAAGTACAGAATGTTGTTGATTATTGTATGTAACTTTTCCTTCCACAGGTATGGTTGTGGGGGGGGAGTGTGGGAGTAATGCATTGTGTATGGTATTAGCTCCTGGTGTGTGGTTGCATGGTGTCCTGGGTTGGGGGGAGGTCCCCTGTTTGTTTTGTTTTGGGAATTTTGAGCTAGAGGCAGACAGGTTTTCCCTAGAGAGCTAGGGGGGATAGACAGGCTGTGGTTCTGAACGGCCATAGGGGTAGCAGCACTGATCTATTAGGGTTACGCTCTGGACAGTTCTTGCAGAGCCACTGGGTACCCATAGTCAGGGGTAGAGTAGAGGCTGATGCATCAGCCGATGGCCTCTGGGCCCTTAGTGCTGTCTGCCTGTGCCTAGTACATGGTAGGAGGGGGCCTGATCACCCCACTCTGTAGGTAGCACATAGGGTAGGATGACCTAGGCCGAGTAACTAATGACTGCGGACAGTCATTTTCCTGGCTCAGGGTGAGTGCTACCCCCCTGTTACCCGGGGTTACTAGAATCCCAGTAAGATCTAGTGGCAGGCAGGGACAGGCAGCTAGTGAAACTCCAGTTACATGGATTTCACTATGTCTTGCCCCGTTTTCAGTCTTTGCTGAGCTGGAGCTATGACATCACTTAGAACTGTCACAGCTGCATAAGCCACACTGGAATGTTGCAGCTAGGGAAGTTAGGATAGAATGTTGGGGAATTTGAAGGCAGTTCAGTAGTGGGCTCAGAAGAGGGAAGAGGTTGTGCTGCTGCTGCAGTCCCTCAGAGCCCTTAGCTGTGCTAAAGAGCTCTATTTTTTTGTTAGAGGTGTGTGTTCTCACCTGAAGAGGGACACAAGAAAAGCCAAGTGAAGTGGTAGAGACTGCTTCCAGTGGTTCAGGGCCCCATCCCTGCAGGGATGGGGGGAAGGATTCAGCCTACTTCCAGGGGCAATCCCCTGGTCTGGCTAGGGGAAGAAGACGCTGCCTAAATTTTGGTTCGTGCTGAGGCACCAGAAGTTTTGGATGAGATTTCTTTGAAATAGAAAAAGCCTGTGGGGCACCTGCAACCAAGGGGTGAATCTGCTCTGATAAAGGTCCAGTGTGTTTTTACCTGAGACAAGATGAAGTTAAGTGACTGTTACTGTGGGGTCAGGAAAAAGACAGCCAAGTACAGTTTTTAATGTTGTGGGAATTGGACTGCTTAACTCTGTGGGGGTCTAGAGCAATGGACACAGCCACTATTTAAGTATTTTTCAAGTTCAGCACAAGTGGAATGGAAGAACAGTAGATTAAATGTGATATACATTTAAAGAGACACTACACAGTACAGTGTTTTCAAGTATGAGGTGTTAAAGTCCAGAAAAATGGCCGGGTATGAATTATGGGAGCAAGAGGTGGGAGACCCCCCATCAGTAGTAACCAAATTCACCTCTATGGGTTTGCTTTGGGACACCTGTTGCTTTCTCTCAGGTACTTGGCCAGTGCCTGAGGAAAGTACCCAGACGTGGGATTGATGAAGAAGATTCCCTGATGGAGCCAGAAGTTCTCAGAAGTGGTTTAGGGAGCCACCAAAAAATGTTCCATGCTACATGGAAAGTGTCCAAAGGGCTGGCATGAGAGCCAAGCCATGGAAGAAAGGTAGTCCAGAGGGCTGGCAAGGGAGCCGAGCCAGGGAAACCAAAAAAGAGTTGAATTAGGGCAGTATGCCTTGTGTATTCTGAAACCCTAGGGTTTCAGTGTAAAGAGGATGTGTTCTGATCTCCATAAATCTGCATTACCAGGAGTGTAGCCCTGTGGGGGTCCATCTATGCTTTGTTATTCTGTTGGATGTGAATAAAAGCCACACTTTAGAATCCCAAATTCTAGTATTGGACATTACAGTTATTGCTTCCTGTGTCCAGAGTTATTTGGGGGCCTCTGTGCAGAGTAACCAAACCTAGCCAACATTCCGAGTGACACCTTTCTCCCCAAGTCTCAACTTATAAAAATGGAGGCACCACGTCATAGGACTCAGGCCCCTCAACCTGTTAACTAGCTATACAGGCAGGGGTAGTAGCCCTCTCAGTTTAGTGCTGACTGCGGGTTACATATGCAGAATTACAAAGGGTGTAGCTAGCAACTGGATTCAAAGAGCACATATAAGAGGAGGAAAGAGAAGCTGTAAGTCCTTACAGAAGGAGACAGTAAGAGTTTTGTGGCACTACTACAGGTTTAGAGCTCTTATAGAAATACAGATGCAACAGTAAAGAGCTGTGGAATATTTAAAGAGACTAAGAGAGACAGGGGAATGTGACGGCCAGAGAAAGGAGGCAGGTGGATGTATGGGGGGGAGTGAAGAGGTAGGGATGACTGGGGCTGGGGACACAGGGAGGCCAGGAGGGTTGTGAGCTGCAATGGTTGGGGGCAGCAAAGTTTCTGGGAACCTGGTGGAAGGTGGGGGTGTGTCCATTCTGCAGGATGTTCAGACAGCTTATGCTGGAGATAGAGTGCTTGAGATGGGAACTGGGGGAAGGGACAGGTATAAGGGAGTGAGGTGGAGATGGGGCAGGGGATCAGGGAGTGCTCCATCGCAGGATCAAATCAAATCAAATCAAATCACTCTTTATTTGTATAAGGCGCCTTTCTTAAACTAAGGCGCCTGTACAATATAACATAAAACAATAAATAATTAAAACAACATTAAAATATTTAGAAATCATTATAAGCTTTACTAAAAAGATAGGTTTTCAGAGCTCCTTTAAAACTTTGGACAGTTGGGCAGTTTAGCATCTGACAAGGTAGAAATTCCACAGGGTTGGGGCACTTAAAACTAAAAGATCTGGCCCTGGTTTGTAGCGAACCCTGGGAATCTCTAGCAATCCCTCATCAGTGGATCGGAGAGAGCGGGGGGGACAGTAGGGACAGAGGAGATCTTTCAGGTAAGCAGGTCCCTGATCGTGCAGGGCTTTATAGGTCAGCAAACTGACCTTGAAGGTGATTCGCCACCAAACTGGCAGCCAGTGCAGTCCACAGAGCAGAGGCGTTATATGACTGGATCTAAAAGAACCAGTCAACAGCCTGGCTGCCGCATTCTGCACAAGCTGCAGGTGGCGAATCTCAACCCCCAGTAGCCCAAGGTAAAGGGAATTGCAGTAGTCAAGGCAGGAGGTAACGAAAGTGTGGACCAAAGTAGGAAGATCATCTGGAGAAACCAGGTGCTTCACCCGGGCGATGTTCCTCAGATGGTAAAAAGAGGTTTTGACAACCGCTGACACCTGAGATTTGAATGTCAGACAGTTATCAAACACAACACCCAGGTTCCGCACCCGGTTTGAGGTAGTCAGCTGGACACCCCCAAGCCATAAACCCGAGGGCGATCCAGCTAACAAACCCATCTCCCAGCAACCCTGGTCCACAACTAACACCTCAGTTTTTACCGGGTTCAACCGCAGCCAACTCACATTCATTGAGTCTTGGATTTCGGCAAGACAGTTATTAAAGACCGAAAAGGCAGCATCTTGGCCGGGCACAAAGGACATGTACAGCTGAGTATCATCTGCATAGCAGTGAAAACCCAGACCATACTGCCTAATAATCGCTCCTAATGGCAGCATGTACACAGCAAACAACATGAGCGCCAAAATGGAACCCTGCGGTACCCCACAGGATAGGGAGACTGATGCTGAGGAGAAAATCCCGGACACCACCCTCTGAGTCCTACCCTCGAGGTAAGATCAAAACCAGCTGAGGACTGTACCTGACAGTCCACAGATAGATCGCAGATGTTCCAGTATCACACCATGGTCCAAAGTGTCAAATGCTGCAGAGAGATCAAGAAGGACCAAGATGGAACAGGTCCTTCGATCTCTCGCTATTAGGAGGTCATTTAGTACCTGAACCAGAGCTGTCTCGGTACTATGCCTTTTCCTAAATCCAGACTGGAGAGAATCATAGACATTGTGGCTGGTCAAATGTTCATCCAACTGCAATGCGACCACCTTCTCAATAACTTTACCCACAAAGGGTAAGTTAGAGACAGGCCTGTAGTTTGCCAGACAGTCTGGGTCCAAGGAGGACTTCTTAAGAAGGGGCTGAACCACAGCCTCCTTAAGAGGATTTGGAAAAATCCCCCTCTCCAAGGACCTCCAGACAATCTCAGCAAGTACGGGGCCAATTTTGTCCACACAACCCACTAACAGACGTGTGGGGCCCGAGTCCAAACCACAGTTGGTCGGATGCAGTAATTGGATGATCATCACAATGTCATTGATTGTGGGGAGGTTGAAGTCAGACCACACAAACTGGGTGTCCGACATCTGCCGACCATCACAACTCCCATTGGAGAGAGTCAAGCAGATATCAGATCTGATTCTGGCAACCTTATCTAAAAAGAATAGAGAAAACTCCTCACACCATTCTTGAGAAAAAGCTCTTCTGGGCTGAAGACAGATTGGATTGCACAATCTGTTCACAGTCCAGAAAATCTGAGCTGGTCTATTCTGTGCAGCCGCAATCTCTTTGGACAGGAATTCTGTCTTCTTACGGGAGATTGCAGATTGATAGACCACATAGTGGTCCATAAAACTAAGTTTGTCAGAATCCATGCCTGACCTCCACCAGCACCTCTCCAACCTTCGTCCAACTCTCCTCAACTCCCTCAGAGTCTCATCAAACCAAGGAGATCTGGGGCAAAGAGCTAGAGGACGAACATGAGCAGGAGCAATGGAATCCAGGGTCCCTGCCACTGCCTCATTATAGGCAAGTACCAGCTCTCCTGGATCCATGCAATCTCTCTGTAAGCCCGATAGGTCCAGCACTGCCATCAGGTCATCCTGGGAAGCACCCCTTAAAGGGCAGTATCGGACCATTTCCATAGGGGCTGACCTACTAGGGGTAGCCTCTAAACTGAACCCAATGGAGTGATGGTCCGACCATCCGACTGGTTCCACCACCAAGTTGGATATCTCCATCCCTAGAAGGAACACCAAATCCAATGAATGACCACCAGTATGGGTCAAGAAGGAAATAACCTGTGTGAAGCCCAGCGAAATCATTAACTGGAGGAAGTCTTGACCAAACTGCGAGAGTTCATTGTCAACCCAGGCATTGAAGTCCCCCAGAACCAACCAACCGGGGGACCCCAATGTCAGGTCAACAATGAAGTCTGCGAATTCCCGCAGGAAAACATTCTTATCACCTGGTGGACGGTATACGAGAAGTATCCTGCACCCCACACCCTCGCCTATGATACATTCAAAGGATTTGGTAGTTCCCACTGGTACCTCCACTAGGCCCAGTTCTGATCTAAAACAGATAGCAACACCCCCACCCCTATGATCCATCCTCGGGCGGTGTATCACTGAGTACCCGGCTGGAACTGCTGCCGCCAAAACTGGTCCAGCATTCTCATCCAGCCATGTCTCAGTGATGCACGCCAGGTGAGATGATCCTACAAAATCAGCTATAATAGCCATCTTGTTTTTAGGATAGACCACATTGCCACAGGCTCGAAGGGGGGGTTCAGCCAGGGTGGACAAGTCCACATGGTCCTGGGTGCACTAAAAGTGGGTGTTGGCAGGTGGTAGGTAACACAGTAGACAGAGAGGAAGCATTAAAGAGGTTCAGGGTAAGCAGAGGCAGGAAGGGATTTCAGGGGAGGGCAAGGGCAGGAGGTTGGAGACAACAAATAGGTACACAGTGCTGGTTGATGAAACAGAGCAGGAGGTTGGGGAAAGCACCATAGAACAAGAGTCAGGGGACTAGGAGGGAGGGAGGGAGGAAATACAGGGTACAAGGAGAGAGGGAACACTTGGGGAGTAAAAGCAGGGAAGGGCAGGAAAGTAGGTCAAGTTGGCACAAACACACTAAACAAATGGGGAGGAAGACAAAAACATGTTGGGAAGGGGGAGGCACAATGCAGGGGACAGTGGAAGGATGTAAAAATAGTGGAGGGGGAATGGTTGTGGAAGGGAGCGAGCACAGGAAGGACAAAGGAGGAGGAGAGCAGGTGGAGGTGCAATTGAATGAGAAGGGAAGGGCAGGGTATGAAAGGAGTGGACACTGAGGGAAAGGGGCTCATAGGAGGGCAAACCATGGGGGAAGTGCAAGGGATGGGGGAGAGAGTACTTTTATTAGGGGATTCTATACTCAGGGAGGTAAAGGAGCAAGGAAGAGCCAAACCTGGATGGAGTGTATGCAAGGTATGACAGCGGAGAGACTAGGGCAGTGCATTCAGAAATGTGTGGAGAAGTTGGGAGGGAAGCTTCATATCATTGTGCACCTAGGAACAAACAACCAGGTACAGTGCAGTGGAAGAAGTGCAGGAGAGGTTCAGGGAAGTGGAGGGTATCTGCAATCAGGTGAGAAGCTCAGTGACATTCTCCGAGGTACTCCCAGTACCTAGGGCAAGCACGGTGAGAAAGCTAAGAATACAAAAGTTTAATGGGTGGCTGAAGGGGTGGAGTGCAGAAATGAGGTACAGGGTAGTAGGGGAGTGGGGCAAGACATGGAACAATAAGGGGCTTTATGCCAAGGATAGGCTGCATCTAAGCATTGAGGGTACAAGGGCATTGGGAGAGGGTCTGGAGAAGTACATTAAAAACAACATTGATTTAAACTGAGGAGGGGGAGGGCTGAGTCGGATATCAGGGAGGAGGCACCTTCCAGGAGAGACCATAAGGCCTCACCCTCCAGAGATGGAGGAGGAGAATGAGGGGAAGTTACCAAGACAAAAGTGGAAGGGAGTGAGATGGGAAGAGGAGGGGTAGGATACAAGGTGGACTGTAGCATCTGTGAATGCAATGAGCTTAGCAAACAAGGTGGAAGAGTTCCAGGCAATGATGGTGGAGGGAGAGGTAGATATTGCTGCCATCTCAGAGACCTAGGCCACCCAATAGCATGACTATGATCTCACGATCCTGGGATACAAGGTGTTCTGCAGGGATAGAGAAGGGGGAAGGAGAAAGGGGTGGCAATTTATGTCAGGGAGGAGATACTGTGTGCCAGGGAGGAGGGGGATGAGGAGAGACCAGAAGCAATATGGGTATTGCTCCAAAGCCCTAAAGGTAAGAAGCTCAGGATGGGGGTGGTGTAAAGGCCACCCCCATAGAGCAAGGAGGTGGATAGGGAACTGTGGGGGCAAATCAGAAAGGTCTGTGGCAAAGGGAATACAGTTATAGTGGGAGACTTCAACCTTCCAGGGGCTGACTGGCAGACAATAACTACAGCACACACCAGGGAAAAGGTACTGCTTAATGCCATCCAAGACAGCTACCTAGTGTAAGGGGTGATAGATCCTGCTAGGGAGGGGAACATACTGGACTTGGTGCTAACAAATGGGGATCAAGTCCAGGATGTGGTAGTACAGGACCCTCTAGCAGAAAGTGACCACCGCTCAGTGTTGTTCTTCCTCAACACGGGGGGGGGGGATTTGACTAAGGCCAGGTCAAGAGTGTTGGACTTCAGGAAGTCAGATTTTGCCAGAATGGGCAGCATCCTAGAGGGGCATTTAGCTAAAATTAACCCAGGGATGGATGCTGAACAGAAGTGGACAATCATTAGGAAGGGACTGAATGAGACCATGAACACATGTGCCAAATCTCAGAGAAAGCAGCCCAGGACAGAAAAACCTAGCTGGCTCATCAATGAAGTGGAGGAGAAGGTGAGGGAAAAAAGACTGGCCTTCAATAAGTTCAAAAAATTAGGGTGTAAGGAAAATAGAGGTGTTCACAAAGGCATCTAGGGAGGTGACAAGGTCAGCCAGGGCAGCCAAGGCAGTAAAGGAGCTAAAGTTGGCTCAGGGAATTAGAAAGGGGGAAATGGGTTGCTTTAAATACATATGGGAGAAGAAGAGTTGTAGGGATGATATTGTTAGAATCAAGAGAGCAGGGATGGGCAGAAGAGGGGGAAGATCGGACAGGGGTACTCAATGAGTATTTCTGCTCAGAGTTCATGAAAGAAAGGGATGGCCCAATACCGAAGGGGAAAGAGGGAAAGGGTGGAGGAGATGCAGAGATAACAGATGGGGTCATCCAAGAGGATAGAGTTCTGATTGGACCTTAAAGCCTTGCAGGTGGACAAGGCACCAGGACCGAACAGTGTACACCAAAGAGTCCTGAAGGAACTGGCAGAGGTGTTGGCAGGCCCTGTGATGGACCTGTACAACACCTCCTTGGAGATGGGGAATGTACCCAGGGACTGGAGGCTGGCTCATGTGGTGCTCTTCACAAGAGTGGACCCAAGGACCAACCGGACAACTACAGACTGGTGAGCTTGACTTCCATAGAGGGTAAGTTGATGGAGACCATTTTGAAGGAGAGACTGATAACCTTTCTCAATAACAAAGGTCTGCAGGATGAGAGACAGCATGGGTTTGTCATAGGAAGAACTTGCCAAACTAACCTGATTGACTTCTTCGACTGGGTCACTAGGACAGTTGACAAAGGCCATGCTGTGGATGTCCTGTATTTGGACTTCAGCAAGGATTTTGACTCAGTGCCACACAGGAGGTTAGTGAGCAAGCTGAGGGACATGGGGCGGGGAAAAAACTGGTGGGGTGGGTGGAGAGCTGGCTGCAGGGCAGACAACAGAGTGTAGCTGTAAGGGGGGAACATCCAAGCCAAGGCCAATAACGAGTGTGGAACTGCAGGGTTCAGTGCTGGACCCTGTTTTTGTTCAATGTCTTTATTGAAGACATTGAGGAGGGAGTCAAGTGTAAGATTAGCCTGTTCGTGGATGACACTAAGATTTGTGCAAAAGTGGACAATGAGGAAAGGAGGCAGGCAGGCAATCAGAGAGGATCTAGCTAAACTCGAACACTGGTCTAGGGAGTGACAGTTGGGACTTAATGCTAAGAAATGCAAGGTCATGTACCTCAGAGCCAGAATTCCCAGGAACAGCTACTGGCTGGGTGGAGTGCAGCTAACAGCTTTAGAAGAGGAAAGGGACCTGGGAATAATAGTTACAGGGGATATGAAGGCATCAGCATAGTGTAGGAGGGTAGCAGCAAGGGCAAATTGGATGCTGGGGTGCATTGCAAGGGGGATCACCTCTAGAAAGGGGGGATTTCATCCTGCCATTGTACAGATCACTGGTGAGGCCACACTTGGAGTACTGTGTACAGTACTGGTGACCATACCTCAAAAAGGATGGGAGATTACTGGAGGGGGTGCAGTGTAGGGCTACAAAAATGATCATGGGGCTAGGGGAGTTGCTGTATGAGGAAAGGTTGAAGGAGCTCAACATGTAATCGCCGGAAGAGAGAAGGGAATTAGGAGACATGACAGAGATGTTTAAGTTCTTGAAAGGCATAAACAAAGTCAGGGAGGGAGGTGTGTTCCACTTAAAGGGGAGAAGGGTCACTAGGGGGCACAGTCTGAAGTTGGAAGGGAGAAGATTTAGGAGGGAGATAAGGAGGCACTACTTCACAGAAAGAGTGGTGGTGGGTTGGAATGCACTGCCAGAGGAGTTAATCTCTCAAAGGACAGTGGACAGCTTTAAGCAGGATTGGGATTGAGTCAAGGGCAGAGTTAGTACAAACAAGAACACAAAGTGTGGGAAGGACCAGGAAAGAGGAGGAAGGGAGGGGTTTCGGTGGGGGTGGGGCAGCTGTAGTGATATGAAACTAAGAGCTGCACTATCGGGCAGACTTGATAGACCTGTGGGCCTTTTTCTGCCAGCAATTTGCATAATGTCAATTTGACAAGAAGTTCTGAAAAATAACAAAGAAATTCTAAAGAAAATATATGAGCAGAAGGAAAATAAAATAATTTCGAAGCAACATTTGCTTTTTTTCATTTCTGAGGTTGAGTGGGATCTTACAATTAACTAGTTAATTTTCTGCAAACCACAAAATACTACTCCATGGATTATGTATTTTGTGGAAAATTGTTCCATGGTTTAGATAGAAATGCTTTTTGAAATTCCATGGAATTGAAAAAGAAATTCCAAAATTCCACATGTAGAATTCCACATCCCACACAGGTCTCCACAAGTGCTTATGTATAAGCAGAGTTGGGTGAGGTTGTAAAATCCTCTTTTGCGGAATTTTGCAGTATTTTGGAAATTTCACAAAATTTTCCGTATTTCCACCAGTGGGGAGATCAGAATCTTCCAAAGGTGTTCCATGGAATTCCACCCTGTTCTGTGGACTTTTTTGGCTACACTGTGGAATAATACATATAAACTGCTTAATTAATTCCATACACAGTTAAATGTATTATTTCATAATATAGCCTCTCCGCCTATCGCCAGCCCACTGTAGAATAAAATTCCCCCTGGTGTCTAGTGGTCCCCCCACCCATGCAGGTAGTCTCCCACCACCTTCCCCCCCAACACTCACTGATCACTGCCTCATGTAAAAAAAATCCCTGGCATCTAGTGGTCCTCCCACCCATCGATCGCAGCCCAATGTGAAAAAAACTAAATTCCAATCCTTGTTGTCTAGTGGTCTCTAAACTGCCCATACGCTGATCACCAGCCGACTGATGCATAAAATTCCCTGGTATCTAGTGGTCCCCCCCCCACTCACCGATTGCTGGCCTCATGTAAAAAATATCCCTGGTGTCTAGTGGACCCTCCCCCCACCAGCCAATCATAGAGGCCAATGTGAAAAAATGTAATTACCTCCCTGTTGTCTAGTGGACCCCCTCCCTTTCCCTGATCCCCTGTAAGAAAAGTAGTCTTAATCCCACCACTCCCTCCCAATGTTTCCCTGGTGTCTGCGGGCCCCCCAACCCCTACAGGTAGTCCCCCCCACCCTGCCTCCCACCCTTATCTGAGCGGGCACTAGCACAGCACTCCTCTCTCCACTGCAGCTGGCCACACCCTGAGCTCTCAATGAATGAGCATGTACTCGTACAAGCATGTGCTCATTCATTCCAGCTCCAGCTCATTGAGTGTGTGACAGTTCTATGTGTGGGGCAACACAGACAAGAAGGGAGGGCTCTTGCAGTCACTAGTGAGAGTCAAGATGGGGGGAATGGCATGGTGGATCCCCACCAGTGACCAGAGCAGCCCTACTCTCTTGTCTGTGCTGCCTCACACACAGAGCTATCAGCCTGTCACACGTTCAATGAGCAGGAGTTGTCAATGAATGAGCATGTGCTTGTACAAGTACACACTCCTTCATTGAGACCTCAAGTAGGTGGCCAACCATGGTGGAGAGAGTAGGGCTGTGCCGATAACCAGCTCAGGGTCAGGGCATGGGGGAGCTTGGTTGTGGGGGACTACAGTACCTGCAGGAGTGGGGGTTCCACTAGACATCAGAAAACATTGGGAGGGAATGGTGGGACTAAGACTACATTTTTTTGCAGGAGTACAGTATGGGGGGGGTCCACTAGATACCAGGGAATAAAGGACTACTGCCTTTTTTATTAAGGGGATAGGAGATAGGGAGGGGAGTCCACTAGACATCTGGGAGGAAATTATAATTTTTTTTACATCAGGCCCATGATCTGCGGGTGGGGGAACCACTAGACACCAGGAATTTTTTTTTGATGGGGCCGTGTCATTGAGGCACAGGTCAGGAAGCAGAGGAAAAACCAGGAGCAGTTGTAGTATTCTCAAAAAGTGCTTATTAGTACTAGCAGTAACATAAAAAAAATGATCAGAATAACTACTAACAAAGGCAGAATAAACAGAAAACAACCATCTGAGTTTTCCTTCAATCTCCGTGTGTCTCCCAAAACATTGCAGCTCTCTCTTATAAGTCTTCACAACCCCCTCCTTAACAAACATCCTGGTGTTTTTCAAAATGTTCTTATAAGTTTCAGGTAGGTGCAGCAAAAACACGATTTCCCAGAACTGAGGCCCTTTCTCCACAGCTTCTAAAAAAGGGCTTAAAACTGCTCTCAGGTTAACCCCTTGAGTTCTCAATAGCTTTTTGTAATCATCTCAAACTATAATTACATACATTTCAACAGTAACACTATAATTTCTAAACAAAGGGATCCCATTATCAGTTACATTTCCACATAATGGTTTGCATATAATTTTATACCAGCAGACATGCAAGGGGAGAAAAGAGACAGAAACAACAAGGGAAGACTGAGAGACAGTGAGAGGCAGAGAATTGCAAGACTGTCGGGGTGATCAAATTGTAGGTCTCATGAGAAAATTTGGTTGTGCAACCAGACAGACAAGTGACAGGAAAAGAAAGAACAGATCCCTGCATTCAAGCTCTCCATAACAACTGGGACAGGGTCCTAATCCACCCTGTCATGGGCTAGTTATTGGCGAGTTGGGGGTTTGACCACTTGACACCAGGGAATTTTATGTATCAATGGGCCAGCAATTGATGGATGGGGGGACCACTAGACACTAAGGATTTCTTTTTACATGAGACCAGAGCCGGCGAGCAGTGGGGGGAAAACCAACAAGCGGCAATCATGAGGGGATTAATGTATTAAACTGTGGAAAAAAGCAGAAGAACTGACCATTGACAGTGATCAGTGCTGTGGAATCTTGTTCCTGCAGTTTAGTACATTAATCTGCAGTCCGTACATTTATTCTGCTATTTTAAGGTGGAATTTCTGAAAAAATTGTCAAAATAATTTCTGAACTTTTGCAGAAGTGAAAGTTCAACTTTCACACAAATTCTGGCGGTGGAATTATTTTTGCACACCTCTTTGTATAAGGCAAGGAAGCTTTTAATCACATAGTTGTCAAACCTAAGGGCTCTGGGAAATTCATAAGCAATACAGTAAAATAGCAGTAGGTCAGACAATATTATAGAAATAAACTCACATAAAGTTACTTTACAAAACAAAATTAAATTAACTAGCCAGTACTGTCAATATCATTATAAAATAGAAGTGTCCACACCCCACCAGGTACAGTTTTAGTCTCATAGAAACATTGAAAGGTGACGGCAGAAAGAGACCAACGGTCCATCAGGTCTATCATTGAGATCCCAAGATACTAGGTGATCCTGGGTCCTTGCTGGTGGATTGCTTTGCAGATATGATTCTAGTGTACTCTTTATCCAATGTGCCATCACCGCAGTGAAACCCCTACAGCAATGGTAATGTCAGCGCTGCAACACAATCGACAATCATTCCATTGATTGTGATTTTGCAGCGCCGGCCATCTTGCCACACCAGGGTTTTTTCGCTTTCTCACCTATACACCTCTGACCCAGAAGTGATTATATTAATCTTCGTGGGTGTAGGGGGTGAAGCCCCACATAAACACCTGGGATGTGCCATGGCACCTGCAGGACCCCACTGGTTACCTCTCTGGTGCCAGATAAATCTCCACCCTCAACCACCCTCTGGGTTCTGTCCCTCAGCCAGTCTTCCACCCATCTTGCCACCTTTTCCCCAACCCCGAGATCCATCAACTTCTTGATCATCACTTCTCCCTCCTCTGATGTCTCTGCATTGATCACCACCCTCTGCCTCCATCCGTGCAACCAGTTTCCCACCCACCTAATGATGTAGCCTGCTATGCCCAGATCCTCTAGCTTCTTCAGCAAGCATTCTTCTGGTACTGAATCAAAGACTTTGCTGAAGTCAAAATGTAGGACTTTCACTGGTCAGCCACTATCCACTTCACTAGTTACTCAAAGAAAGTAATCTGGTTGTGTGGCATTACCTGTCTGTCGCAAAACTGTATTGTTTACTGTCCTTTAGGCCATACTTAGCCAAGTAGTCTACTAGGTCTTGTTTAATCAGGGCCTCCATTTGCTTTCCTAGCACTGATGTGAAGCTGACCAGCGTATAGTTACTGGCCTCCTCCCTGCTTTCACGCTTATGTGGGGCACCATGTCTGCTATTTTCAGTCATTAGGTACGACTCCTGTCTGGTGAGAACAGTTAAACAGGTACACTAAGGGGTCAGCTAGCTCACTCGCTAACTCCTTAATTATCCTTGGATGTATTCTATCTGGACCAGGAGATTTGTCAATTTTTTAATGCTCAAGCACCTGTCTAATCCTGCCTGCTGTAATAACTGGTATTTCCATTTTTGGCACTCCCCTGTCATGTGTTGTAATGCCACAGGCAGACATAGGGCCACTGTGTTCTTTGGCGAACACCGAACAGAAGTATTTGTTCAGAACAGTGGCCTTCTGCTGGTCTTCTTCCACTATCTTATCCCCATCCCTGATTCTAACTACCCCTCCACCCTTCTTTTCTTTTCCTGCAAATATCTAAAAAAAAGTTTGTTCCCCTCCCTGACACCTTTAGCTATCTAAAGTTCCACAGCCACCTTTGCTTGTCTCACTGCCGACTTAGCCTCCTTGTTTTTTTAGAAAGTATTCCTCCCATAGATCTTTACCAGGCTTTCTTTTGAAGTTTCAGAATGCTTCTGTCTTGTCCCTTATGACTGTCTTAACTTGACTTGTGAAACAAATGGGGTGTTTGTGTCTGTTTCTTTTGGTCACTGTCTTTGTACTTACCTTTGTGGCCTCTGTGATGATTTGTTTAATCATTCCTCAAATGTCTTCTGCTTCAAGATGTTGGTGAATCTTAGTTATTCTCTTACTAGTTCCCTCATTTTATCAAAATTTCCCCCTCTGAAATTTAGGGCATGGGGTCATATCACTGCAGGCAAAAACAGCATGGCAATAAATGCTGCAAGCAATACAGCTTCCTTCTAAATAAAGTCAGGTAAAACATCGACCATACAAATACAGCAAACTCCATAGGAAACAATGGCACTTTTACTTTTTTGTGGGGGGCTGTGCACCTGGCATTCCCTGATGTGGGGGACTTCACCCCTCACACACCCATGGACTAAAGATTATCAACTCCAAGGGGGTGTGGACTTAGGGGATGGGGAGAAACTTGGGAGGAGGGAAATTTCTTTTTTTTTTAATAAAAAAAATAGCAACGCCATGAGACCTGGGAGGAACTGAAACATGGTCCCAAGTTTCCAACTTCTCATATGCCAGTGCCTTAGTCACTCCGCCACAAGAGCAGCTTAACCAGGCACCACACACATTGCTTCTTCTGTTCTACAGAGTGTAAGCACAGTGCAACGGGGTAGAAGTAATTCCCTACCGCTATTATACCCCTGTCACTCTGAATGCAGTTGTGCTTTCTACATTGCGGTTCTTGCAGCACTATTCTTGTTGCACTGTATTGATCTGGTGCAGAAATTTAGTACCTCTGCCCTTGACTGAAGCATGACATCCTTCAGGTCTTTTTTAAAACCACACCAAGTTGTGATCACCATTCGCCAGCGGCTCCCTGACTCTGACTGTCTCTTTTTTTTCCGAATTAGTGAGGACCACATCCAAAAGGCTGTCCTACCTAGTAAGATCAGTGAGTAACCGTGTGAGAAAGTTATTCCGTAATGCTTCTACTACTGATTGACTCCTCAATGATCTAACCACTGAGATGCCCCACTCAACATCTGGCATGCTTAGGTGCCCCACTACCACTAGTTCTCCTCTTAGAGGCATTTCATTGACTTCCTCCAAAAGCTCCCTATCCTTGTCCTCTGCTTGGTTTGGGGATCTGTATACCACCCCGATTTCATTTCTATTTCATGAGGATGAGATAAGCTGAACCCACAGGGATTCCACTCCTTCTCTAAGACTCATATCACAGGATGTGGCCTCTATCCCCTCCTTAACATAGAGTGCAACTCCCCTTGACACCCTTCCTGTCCTTCCTAAAGAGCATGTACCCAGGGGCTGAGAGATCCCAGTCATTGTTAGATGCCCAGGTCTCTGTGACTGCCACAAGATCCATACAGACTCTGCCACAAATGCCTGAAGGTCACTCATCTTGTTACCTAGGCTTCTGGTATTAATGTACACTGTTGTCCAGGAGCCTGTGTTTGAGTTGTTGCTACTTCCACCTGGAATATTCCTGTGTTTCCCAGTAACCTGAACCCTTTTCCAGTTCTTCAGCACCTGTCTCTGCTTATTCTGGTTGTACCTGTGGTGTGATTCAGTATGTCCTGATTATGGGGGAGTAGCGACTAAGTTCCCATCCTCTAAATTATTGCTGATAGATTTCCTAGTGCCATACTCCCTTTTGCCTAGTTTAAATGCCCGAGGTGAACATTGAACGTCTGGCATAGTGCACTTGTTCCTTGCCTGTCCAAGTGAAGTCTCAATGGAATTTAATACGTAAGTAAACTGAAAAATATTTAGCCCCTTTTTAATTGCCTCTGCTGAGGCCAGAGGGCAAATTCCTTAAATAAGATGGCAATAAATTCCACAACAATGAATCACCAAAAATCCATATTGCCTGATCTTTTCAGGCAGCATCACAGGACGGTGAAAATGTTGCCCTTTGTTGAGTGGAGAGGACAACCTGATGTATATTAGGCTAGGAGGTCATTCAAGTAGCTTGGACCCAGTCCATGGACTGCCTTGTATGTTAACAGTACCATAGATAATATCTTTTATGTGATGTATATTTCTGCTCATGGATATAGAATAGGGGGTTTAGGGGGTTAGAACCCACCATTTTTTTTATCTCTATTCCTATAACAACTAGTGGGTTATTTTCTCTTTATAATAATAAAATGTATTGAATGCACCATGATTTGTCTAGATCTGCCCCTGCCTATCCCAGTCTAATCTGTATTCAATGCAAGTTTTCTGTTTCATAAAGAGTGAATCCAAGATTACATTTTTTTTGTGTTGGGTTATTCATCGGTTGTCTCCACATTTAAGAGAACTGAACCTAACTTCCCACAGTCCTGTTGCCTGTGAAGGTACCTGACAAACAACATATGCGCTCCAACAATTTCACTGCAACTATCATCTTTTAGCAATTATTCTTTGATCAGAAAAGGAGATGATACTAATTCCTATGGGGGAAACCATTGAGCTTTGTATTTCTTCTTGTATCCCCTCTGCTGCCTTACATTTGCAGTGCTATATCTCTTTATTTGCAGAAAATCTGTCTCCATGTTAGGCACAGAGCCCCTTAGGGCTTCAACAATGCACCATATTTCAAGCATAACATATTTCCCACTTGAAAGTTTGTATGTATGACACGTGTCGCTTTTCTGACAGGGCCAGCTTAAGAAAACCTAGATCTATCTGATGAATAACATCCAGCGAATAAATATTTATGTTCTAAAACCCAAGGGATTCCTTCCGTTACTTAAAGTTGTTCAGCTCCACAATTTATATTTTAGGCCCACTTTTGATGGCGGGGAAAGTATCTGTATGGCAGAAGTCACCAATAGATTTTAATTTAGCTCCCAGTTGTGTCCTGTTAAAGGCACCAGGGTGTCATTATTCTTCCTCAAAAAATACAGGCTGCTGTCTATTTTATTATGATTTTTGCTTATACCTTACGTATTTTGTAATGGGCACAGTTTGTTACCTGATTATTGATTTTTCATGAGGCTTTACTTACTGGACTTTTCAAATCTCTTTGGAAATGTTATTTCTATACATTATGTTTGGTATTTATTCAGGTGTTGTCCTTGAAAATTCAATAAAAACTTGTGGCAAAAAAAAAAATACTGGCTAGTTTTGATTATTAATCATAGACTCAAACTGCAGTTCTTTCATCACACTCACTACTGTTGATAAACACGTTATATTCATATTGTTATTTACACTGATACATTTTTCCATATATTACCAACATTGCTTAATTGTATTCTGATGAATGTTGAAGACACCCTATTTTTTTCTTGCAGTATAGAACAAAGGTGTGCATGTGTTTGTGTGTGTGTGTGCGCATGTGTGTGTGTTTCATGCTCCCTATGTCATCAGACACATCTTCCCACCAAATCATAGTGATTTTTCCTGTCTACTTACAGTGATACCCACTGATAGAGTTTGGGACTGAGGACTGCAGTTGTACTGCATGTGCTGCTTCCTTTATTGCAGTGTTTAGAAAATAGGTTATGAAAATCCTTTAAACTGATTGGTTCACAGCAGTCACATGTCATAAATTTATCAGCCAACAAAGCCCTCTAAAAAAAGAGCCAGCACTATTTCTGCATCAGGACTATTACAAATAAAACTTTTTCTTTGAATGTTTTAAAATACTTTTTTTTTTACATTTTGTTATTGCAAAAGCCCCTTTTCTAAGTGCATGAAGACCCTTTAGGGTGTGGGTTGTTAGGGGATACCAGCACTTTCAGGGGTTGTATTGCCCTCCGCTTGCATTGTCAGGTTTCTCTACATCCTGGGCACATGAGTATCCCTCAACACCCCACACTATGTTGGATCTTATAGCTTACACATCCTTTGCCAACAATTGTTTTAACAGTGTAGGTAAACTCAATAGTAATTAAAAACAAAGAATACATAGGTTGGTAGGTTTTTTATTGCCTAAAGTTTAGGGCAAAAAGTACATCATATAAAATTCAAAATGTTTGTACATGCAAGGTAGGAGGAGGAGGAGCTTTATTTATTCATGGTGACCAGGAATGCAAAAGGTAACCATAACAATACTGTATTGATCTAAAATTAGAACTAGCCAAAAAAGGCTGCATTAAATAAATAGCTGTACAACAGGGTGTTTTTTTGTTATTTCTATTTATGTCCCCTACTTTCCTAGTAGTCCCTTTTCTGCTTGACCTAGCCAAAGCCTCATCACCAAGGCATCCCCTAGGACTTACCTGCAACTCATTATGTTCCCCCAGAGTGTTTCTCCTCTGATTGGACAGTGGGGCCTCCCTTACCTCTGTCATGACAGGATCTGGTGTGGGAGACTGTGCCTAGGTAGCCAGGTGTGGGGCCTAGGAAATGGTCAGCTTCATCCTTCTGCTCAGGCTCTTTTTCCCTGTTTTCTCTCAAGTTCCCCAGGACCATCATCATCAAGGGTGCAACAAACATGACCATGTGCAAGCATGAATCATGCGGTGCATGCCAACATCCTCCTACCCCCTAGCTAGTCTGGCTACACTGCCACCTGTGATCACCCAGGGTGCAGTATAGCAGCAGAGCTAGCTGCCCTCCCTCCTTCCCTGGAGGAGGACAGCATCAACGGGCATGTTTGATCCTCCTCCCCCTTCAGCCTGTCCCCTGCAGCCCAAGCTTGTTCCTGAACCTGAGTCGCCAGCATGGGAGTGGTACCGCATGATGCATCTCAACCCTCTGCACCAACAGGAGGCCAGCTGTGCAACTGTTTTGTGCTGTAAACACAGAAAGAGATCAGGTCTTGAGTATTTCTTTCAGTGATTTGTTTCAGCGGCCAAGGGCTGTGACTGAAAAGCCTAGCCACCTATTGACTTGTGGAACAACTCACATTCTCTGGGCCTGAGAACGGGCAACTCTCCATGGTGAGCAGGAGGTCAGGAGCTAATGAAGGTAGTAAATTTGTTGACATAACTGGTAGTCAGTGCAGAACCCATTGTGAGGGGGTGACATTTTCCATCTTCAAAGCCAACATCAGAATCATTTCTGTCATACTTTGCACATGCCAAAGAAAATGGATCTTTCCACATGGTCAACCCAAATAGAATGAATTACAGTAGTCAAAACAGGTTGCGATGAAAGACTAGACTAGGACGCACAGATCACCAAGCAGAGGTGCAACTACTGAAGAGGCCAGTAGGGCCATGGTCCTTCCACTTCCATATGTGGTAGTGCATGGTCCTGAAAGTTTTCACAATTATGTTGCTGTATTATCAGGGAAAGGCTGTATCTTTGTCACAGGAGACAAAGGCCTGTATTTTCAAAGATTTGTGAAGGACGCAAAAGCAAGTTGTCCCCCCTTTGAGTTACAAGTCACAGCTGCATCTGCATTAGAAGGGTACACTACCATCAGACGATGGTTGTGACACAATCTGCTGCATCTGCCCTTCCATCCAAATTAATGACACAATTGTGATACTAGTGTCATTTCTGATGCACTGTGAAACTATGATGCAGTTATATGTTGCACCTACATGATGCATATATGCCTCTAACCCCTAAAAATAATGTTTGAGCAGTCCTTAAACACATGTACCATGCACTGGAGTGGAAATCAGCACGTGTCGTACAAATTTCCAAAAAAGGAGATAAATCAAAACTTCAGAATTATGGACCAATTAGCTTAACCCGTGTCATATCATATATAAAATCTATAATTAATTATAAGTTATCCCCAGTTCTTAAAAACTGTGATCAAGAACAAAATGGATTTAAAAGGAGCAGAAGCTGCACCACAAATCCTCTCTGTTTTTAAGAGAAGGTTAGTTAGGCAATGGACAAAAAACACTGTGCGATGTAATATATTTGGACTTTGACAAAGCGTTCGATCTTACTCCACATTGGGCTATCATAAAAAAACTAAATAATATGGAAATTAGTAAAGGCTACATACTATGGATACAGGAATGGCTCACAAATAGGCATCAGAGAATGGTGGTGAATGGGAACTTATCAGGGGTGGGGCCCATTACTAGTGGAGTGCTGCAGGGGTCTGTTCTGGCCCATTGCTATTCCAGATCTTTATCTGCAATTTAACAGTACATCTTAACAGCCTGGTATCAAAATATGCTCATGATACCAAATTAGGTGGATCATCAAAAACTGAATGTGATACAGAAATAAAAAGATCTGGATAAAATTACCAGATGGACAGATGAGTGGGGAATGAAACTTAACCAGGAGAAATGTAAGGTTATGCACATAGGAAAAAATAACCCTAAATACAAATATCACACACACGGGCTCCCCCTACAAGAATCAAGTAGTGAAAGGGATCATGGCATTCAAACATCCAAGGATTTCAGTTCCTCAAAACAGACAATAGAAGCTGTAAGGAAAGCAAATAAAATCTTCTGGGCTATTAGGAGAAACATCTCCTCAAGGGACAAAGAAATACTGATGCCCCTTTTTAGGGCGTATGTGTTTCCACATATTGAATTCGCGTCCCAGTTATGGAAGCTCTTTAAGAAAAAAGGAATGAATGTCCTAGAAAGAGTTCAGAGAATATTTACTATGTCTATCAATGGACTAAAGGAAAAAAAATATGAAAAATGTCTTCTTTCCCTAAACCTGATGTCACTTATTACTAGGTGTATAAGGAGTGACATGTTATTTATGTATGAGATCATGCAGGATCCCACTCTACTTAATGAATTAAACATCACATTCAAAGGTGGAATGATGGAGACCATGATACACCCATTACAAATTAACAGAATCAATTTTAGGAGTAACTCTAGGAAGTATTATTTTACTTCAGGGGTGGTGAACACATGGAATGACTTGTCAATGGAAATAGTGATCAGAAGAACTAAGACTGAATTTAAAAAGAAACCAGATACTCACATTTTAAATGGAGATATGATTATGTAATTCAGATAAGCCCTATAGGAGCAATAATGGGCATATGCCTTCTGGTTCCTTACAATCCATAGTACGAACCATAGTAGTATAGTATGTATTGATGCAACCATGTCATTTTGGAGCACTTTTGAAAATGCCACTTTAGGATTCAGTGTGTGGCTGCCAGTTGTGTAAGTGCTTGTGCAACGTTACTTTGATAAGTTACTTTGACTTGACTCTTTCCTCTGGATTTTCACCCTCTGTAGAAAAGCCAGGAGAAGTTTCTCGAGGCTAAGAAAAAATTGGTAGCTAAAAGAGTCACTCCAGAGGCAGAGAAGGAGGAGCAGGGGCAGGAGGTGGTCATGAAAAACAGGCAGGAGGGGTTGTGTGAGTGTATGGCTTATGTAAGGCAGGGGTTGGAGTCTGGCCACCTCCCTCTAAACCACATATGAAATCTTTCAATTCAGTGTATGGCTGCCAATTCTGTCAATGCTTGAGCTACATTACTTTGGCTTGACTCTCTGCCTAGATTTCCACCCTTGATACAGGTGCCAGCATAAGTTTCTCAAGGCTAAAGGAAATAGGTAGCTTAAAGAGCCAACAGACTAAAGTGTGATGTAACAGACTCCATCTCCTCCAACTCACAGAACAGATCCAAATAACACAGAGGAGAGGAAACCCCCACTGTTGTGGAAACCTCTGTGGAACCAAGGTTACTGGGTTAGCCTTGCCTCCAGGCTTTCAAAAATTATGAGGCTAGCTGTTGATAAGATTGGCAGAGTTTGGAATTTGGATCTCTATGTTTCAAGGCAGGATAAAGTAAATAACCCTTAGAAAATGGGCAAAGACAATGTTCTCTTCTGATTGGCTGAGACACTTATTTAGGTGGGCATCTATCAGACAATAGATGCCCACCAAATAAAAAGCCCCAGTCCAAACCTGCCTCATGCCCAACAAAGTATCCTTGTGCCCAGCCTGCTTCATCATTGGCTGAAGCACTGGGCACACAATTTAAAGCTGCTGCCATTTTTTTTTACTGCTTAGCGAGAGAGACCGAGTGATGAAAATCACACACACACACACACACACACACACACACACACACACACACACACGTGAAACGACTGTACACTGCAGTGGCAAAACATTTTCTTTCTTTCTTTATTTACCAGCATTGTCCGTTACACCCTGACTGCTCGCTCCTGTTCAAAGCCGCCTAATCCATGGCAGCAGAGTCTCAAACCACCCTCCCCCCTCAGCCACTCGCTTCCTTGATTTGGCTAGCCAGCTTCTGAATGTTTTGTTTTGCTTTGACCAACAAGTCACAAAGCAGCTAAGGCCTCCGAGTCAGAAAACAAAACAAAAAAAAATAATACCGGCTCCATCCTGCATCCTGGGTGCTCTGCTCTCAACCCCTACTCCATCCCTCTGTTGGTTCCTGAATGTGTGGAGGGTGTCATGCTTGGCTTGTCTGAGAAAATAAAAACAGAGTACTCACAGTCAACTGAAGGCAAATTACTCCAGATGGCAGCACATCCCAAATGTTTTGTTTTTTTTAAATCTTGAACAGCACTGGTCGTGGACTACAGTTCCTGCTTTGACATTGCAGGGTCAAGCGTCACCCAGACTACAGTACAGTTCCTGCTTTTACATTGCAGGGTCCACCATCATGCGCATAACAGCCGCAAGCTCCAAATTAAAAAAAATGTAGCAGAAACATCAGAAAGCTTTTTATTTTACTACTGGATGGGAAGAGACTATGGTAGGGTGGGAGGGGGGACTGCACAAGACACTCCATGTCATGTTCTGCAGTTGTTCATGTGGTGCAGTTGGTGGAGGAGGGTAAGCTGAATAGAATGGCGGGGGCAGCACAAGCTGGAACAGCAAGAAAATGGACTAATTTACAGAAAAAAATATAAATTAATTTTTCTTTTATTTTTTAAATTGTTTTATTAATTTTCTTAAATACCATGTAAAAATAGCTCACTTAGCCCATTTTATAAGCACAATAATACCCTCCAGGGTGGGGCGGTATTGGGAAATACCGGACCTTCCAGGGGCTAAAAGGCCCTCCGCCTGCGGCGTCGGGCTTCATTACACCCCTGGGCGGTCCGGTATTTCCCAATACCGCCCACCCTGTCAGGTATTATTGCTTACATAATCTCGATGATGTGAACCAGTATGTTGTTTCTGGAAGCTGAGATGGCTGCTCCACTCCTGAATGAATGGTTGTAAAAAGATGAGGAATCAAGACCAAGATGAGACAGCAACACTCTGACGTGAATGTCGAATGATCGGGACTCAGGATGTAATAGTTTCAGTACACAGAAGAGGATGAGTAGAATCAGAATGTCTCTCCACAGCTTGCAGTTGATTGAGAGCTTGAATTGGACACCAAGTTGAATTTATTGCAGAATAGGATATGTGGACCCCTCTGTTACGTCTGTCAGTTTTTGATCTTGGTAAAGTAAGATAACTTGATCTCCTGATAATTTCTTAAGGCTGTTCATTGTTAGGGGAATTGCTGGATTGAAGAGGAAAGAAGATGCAAAGTGTCCAGGTCTTAGGAATCCAAGGAATGCTAATGTCATGACTGCTTGAAGATGAAGATTCAGAGAAGATCCAGAAATTCTCTCTTTTAAGTGGCCCATCATTCAAGAATTCAGGTTGTAATCTGTAGGGTTCCTTGTGGGAGGATCTTGAGGAGCAGATTTTCTCAAACATTGAAGAAAAGCCTTGATTGTTAGAATAAGTAAGAGCATGTGGTATTGAGACTGATGGACATCTAGGTAAAGTGTATGTTTGAGATATATTGTTTGATTGTTGTGGCTGTCAAGCTAAATGTTTGATAGCAGTAGAATGCAAATGCCGGCACAGGAGGAACAAATTATTGAGAGGATCTATGTTTTGAAGGATGGAAAGGGTGATGTACTCTTTCCCTGTTACTCTGTAGGTAGAACGTGTTGATGCAGCTAGAGAATTCCAAGTGATAATAGAAGCATGGTTCAGATGTGCAGCAGCCCCCACCAGGATGCAATGCAGTAATGCTGCAGTATATCACAAAATGCTGCAGTATACTTAGGCTTGCCAGGATTCGATTTTTATTTTTCACACTTTCAACCCAAAATATCAATGTTTATTTTGGAGCATTTTTCCTGATTTTTATTGATTTAATATGTTAACGGTGTGCAAAAATCAGGCTTTTTAATATTTTTTTCTGACTTTTTCCAATGTGAGTTCATTAAAAAAACACTTCCTGTAAATACGAGGATGTGCTTTACTAGCTGTTTTGCTGTGTTCTAAATAAAGTGCTGCCCATTTATTACTTTAAGTACGAGGATGTGCTTTACTATTTGACTCCCAGGACTGTGGGAACTGTAACTGGTACTCCAGACATACTGTATGATAAAATAGGTGCTAAATAAAGTGTGGCTTGCAGCTTGTGACCTGCCTGTTACATCTGATCATGGCTACCACTGCAAGCACAAGCACAAGAACGAGTAAGCCCTTTGAATAAATTCTTTAAGTTAAGTTCTGGTTCAGAGAAGGAAAGGAATCTGTATCTCACTTCACATGGACTGTTTACACTTTTAGTTTTCTGAATCTGCCCAGCTCTGATCAGATTTGACCATGCTTTAGATTCTTTTGTTTTTTTCCTAAGTGTTCTAGCCTTCAGCCAACTCTTATCTGGTTTTTGCAATGCATTAAAATTTTGTGCTCTCTGCAATGCTTGCCATCTTCTCTTGCACGAGAATGATGGACTGGCTGAACGATAAAAAGATGGAGCGAGTCAGTCTGGCACTCGTTGCTGCGATGAGGGATAACAAAAGCAATCCACAATCCCTGATTGTTTAGCACAGCACTGAATTTAAAGCTGTTGGCAGTGTCCCTCGGAGCAGTTGGGCAGAAAATGCTGTGGAAATGGTGCTGCTATATTTTATCATGATAGGCTATAAATAATAGTTTATATATAGGCTTGCCAGGATTCGATTTTCCATAAAAAAAAATTGATCAATATCGACACATTTATTTTCATCGGTTTCAGGACTTATTACAGATTCAATGTTTATTGGGTTTTACCAATTTATATGGAATCCTGGCAAGCTTAAGTATACTGTAGTGAAGTGTAATTCAATGGCAAGTAAGTCCTTTTGTCATGCAGTACTTTGTGACATGTCACTTACTGCAAGTGATTGCATTGTGTCATGGCTGGCTTCACTGTATATTTAGGTAATGTGCAGCTATTGGGAATGGTGGAGAAGAAGTAAATTATTTTTTGGCATGAGGGTAAGCAACTCTGAATTAATTAGACAAGTGGATAGTGGGATCAAATAAAGCTGAGGAGAATGTACATTCCTCAGGTCTTAAGAATCCCATGAAGACTAAGGTCATAGCATCCTGTAAGTGTATTGAATGGTCAGTGAACTGAAAACTCCACCTTGTAAGAGATTCATTAGTATGCAGTATAGAGCATGGACATACAAGCTTCTTGAAGGCAGTCCTTGAGGAACAGATTTCTAAGGTCTTGAAGGAATGCTTGAATTGCTGGACTGCATAAGCAATAGCAAGGATAAATGAATGTTATGGTAAAATGAATGTCCTATATATTGTCTGACCGCATTGGCAAACAGGTCTAATGCTCGAGATCAGTAGATGAGGTCTACAGGCCGAGTGCTTGTGAGCAGTATGATGTGGCCAAAAGGCCAACTGCTTGAAGTGCTATAATGTGGCCAAGAGCTGAATGTTTGCAAGCAGTATGATGAAGCCAACAGGCCAAATGCTTGTGAGCATGGTGACGAGGTGGACAGAATGAACACTTATAAGCAGTATGAAGAGGCTGACAGAATGCTTGCTTGTGAGTAGTATGATGAGGCCCACAGGCAGATTGCTTGTGAGCAGTATGCAGATCCTAAAATGATGAAGGAGGAGGAGGAGTCGTAACTTTGTCAGCTTAAGGATGAAAGATCTGAACTGCATGAAGAGTTCCTGTTGATTTTCTCAGAATGAATTATATTCCAGGCACTGCACTGAACAATGTGCCCTACCTGTTTCATATCTGGGGCATTTTGTTATTTTGAGTGCCAGCAGCATAGCTATTATCAACTATTGTGGTCATGCATACTTTTTGTGCATTTAGTAAAGTTTAGGATTACATTCAGTGTGAATGACTGACTGCATGATGTTAATGATGTCGGTTATAGGGTTTTCAAGTCTGGGCATAGGGTTTTGGATCTACACAAGCTGATGTTTAATCCACTTTTTTACACATTTTCCTTCTCACTACAGTTTTGTTGTATGAGAGCAAATGTTGTATGTCATTACTGATGCAGTAAAGGGCTTCAGCAAAGCTAAATAGCAGACTTTTAGATAATTGAACTTAGTGCTACAGTATGTTGCAGTCAGTTAAATTAGTCCTGACTGAAGCTGTCTGGGTTAGAAAACAATGTGAGTCACCTGTTTTTCAGGCTGTGACAGAACCTCTCCACCGTAGGGACTGCAACTCACTTACATGTAGCTCAGTGGTACACTGATGTGTGTTTCTTTAGCAGGCAAAGGATTAGTGGTTCAATTCCTGCCAGAGGTGCAAACATTATTTTTCAAGATGGAAACTCACTTGAGTGGTGATTTATGATGGTATGTAGTTGGAATAGTAAATGATATGAAAAGTAAATTCAGCTAAGAAGAACAATTTGTGAAGGTAAATAACTTGCTCAGATTAGATTCCCTAACTTGTGACATACCTCTACACCATAAGAACTGCAAGTCACCTGCAGCTCAGTGACACACTGAATGTGTGTTTGATTAAAAGGCAAAGGATCAGTGGTTCAAATCCTGGCATGACTTGAACATGTCTTCCAAATTTTTTGTTAGCTGCAAACTCACTTGAATGGTGATTCATGGTGGTGTGGAGTTGGGATAATAAATTAAATAAGTAAATTTTGTAAAGGTAAATCTCCTGCTGGGATTAGATCCCCATCTGCTTCTTTTACAGGTTGCGACTTAATAGCTACAGAACAGAAACTTAAATTCCCTTACCTGCAGCTCCCTGGCACACTAAATATGTGTTTGCTAAGCAGGCAAAGGATCAGTGGTTTGAATTCAGGTACATTGTATTGTATTTTACTACATAATTATTTCACTCTTTACACACCTTATTTGACACCTTTACTACCATTTTTACTTCCTTTTTTTCAGCCTTATGTTCTCTCTGTTCATGACTTTCATCCATCTCCAAATTCTCATTTAGCTTGTACTTCAATGTCTGAGGAAGTATTTTACACACAAATTAATCATTTGGATAAAAGGGATTACGGATTGCATTTTCTTCTGATCAAGCAATTCCATCAACATTATTGAATGTGCTTGCTTTGCACCACCAAACACTCTGCTGCACATCTTTTGCTGAGGGGAGACCCAGCTAAGTTTATCTGCCATTATATGCCTGCCTTTTTTCTAACCAAAGCCACAGCTTTTATTTTGCCTTACGTTTGACTCCTGCTAAAACTCTTCCTCTCCAGCAGTTTTTATCTTCCCATCCACCTGAACCTGATTCCATGTCTTCTGTTAGGTTCAACAAGGCTTCCATACTGGACTTCATTCCATGCATAAACTTCAGTTATTAAACTTTCAATCCACATCTATAAATCCAGACAACTCAAGACAAATTGCTCCACATTTGTGATCAGGTCTCTTCCTTCCCATCAAATTGATCCTGCACAAAACCAAAACTGTTACTCTTACTAGAACTCCTCAAGTTTACAATGAGGATTATTCCCCAAGGAAGAGGCTTCATAACACTTCTTAATGTAGCACATTCAGTTACTGCCCTGGATTATAACTTTACCAGCACTGCTTCCACTGGTTCAGACCTCATCATGTGGCCACATTTTCTCTCAGACTGAAAAGTCATGTCCGTGTTTGTAAAGATCCAGCTCCAGAATCAAAGATAGAGGTTTCCTCTTTGCAATCCCACCCTATAGTTTTGTTTCATTTTGTGGCCCATTTTAATTTGCTTGTCCAAGGCCATCAGGAATCCAAGATATTCCTCATTTTCAATCCATGTCTTCCTTGTCTGAACTTTCTCCTGATGCACCAACCTCTCTTACATGGGGTCAACTTTGGAACAATCAACCTCTCGTATTTTGTTCTGATAACCTAGCTGCATTAGCCATAATAAATACAAGTCAAATCTTCCTCTAGGATATTCATGATTTAATGCTCGATAGACAGACATCAGTTTTGGCAGACATTGACTAGGGGTAATTATAAAAGTGCTGCCATATCTGATAGCAAGACCAAGCTGAGAAGATGTAGACAGTTCACCTGACAGGGGTGCTGTTGATTTCTCATCCCACTAACTGAATGTATTCCAAAGAATCAATTTTCAGTCTCAGCCTGGCAGGACCCTTGTTGCCTTTAGATATAGCAGTGGGGAGATGTGGTAACAGCGTTTTCTTTGTAAAACAGATTTAACAGCTCAAACCTCTCCATGGACCCAGCTTTAACTGCTCACACTTCTCCAGGAACATATTCTCCCTATTTTACAGACAATCAGGATTATCAACAGTGTAGAAAAATGCAGCAAGTCCGTTCTTCATAGTTGCAGTTACAGTATGCATGAGAGAAATGTGGTTCTCTCTCAACCTGCATTACCACCAGAGAGCAATTTTATGTTTTATCAGGACAATCCTGTTGACATGTAGCCACAGTCTCCTCCACCCATGCTCTAAGGTGCATTCCAGTGTGTTCAGCCACAAAGGCGCATCATTAAACCATGGTGTATTTTGGGTTGAAGTTACTAGGCATGTACAGACTTGCACTGGGGAGGTCACTGTTAGGGAAAAAGTCAAATTAGAAGCCACAAACCCAGTGGTGGCACTATTAGAGGCTGTGGCTATCAGCCCTGAGGTGTCCAACAGATATAGAAACTGGACTGAATTCAGACATAATTTTTGATGAAACTCACCTCTGCACTTAGAGATGGGATAACAGAGCCCTGAGACTGAACTGCATCATGCAGTGGTCCCTCCAACCCAGGAGCTTCACTGAGATATCATCAAACTCCATACCAGCAGAATAACTGACAGGGAAGGACCACTTGCAAAGCAACAGTACACAGTAAACATGTTTCTACAGTGTTTTCCAAACCTTGTAACATGGTTTGGAACATTGAGAAAGAAATAGCTAATGGTTTAGAATGGAAATTATTTCTTTTTTCAGCTGCCATAATCAGTGTCATCCTCTAACCAAGCAAACTGATGGACATGGTATGAGCTGATTTACCCTCATTCACACAGCTGCACTAAATCACAGGCCACAAGCAGTTTCATAAATGGCAGCTTAAAAGTAAAAAATAGTACACAAAGTGTTACCTACTCTGAGACCAGAAATAAAACAAAGCACTAACCTTTTCTTTTGGGAAACATGCTTACCATATAATATTATATACAATAAATAAAACCTAACTGTTAAGCAGCAAGGGTGGGGAGGCACTAGGATGGTGGTGCAGCCAGTAAAAGTCTTAATTAGAAATCCAGAGACAGTGCACTCATGACTGGATCACAGAAACACACTGGAGAGCCAAGTAGGTGAAAACCTTGTTTTTTATTCCAGGTCCAATGCCATAAGGTAATTCAAGCAGGTACAGGTGTGCTGTGCCTGCAAGCACTCAACTTATGTTTCAACCTGTACAAGGGCTTCCTCAGAACTATGATATTATATACAATAAATAAAACCTAACTGTTAAGAACTTGCTGGCACTCCACACCAGTTAGCTTCACTTGCATGCCCATGATGCCACCACACTAACTCAGTGTGGAGTTAACCAGCTTGTACATCACTGATGGGGGGGTGGGTAGTTATTCTCTATATAGTTCCATCATATAACATGAGAGTAAAGCAAAACCTGAGATGGAGATTATGTTTCTTTATCTGGTATTTTTCATTATATGTGGATCCCAGTAATTTTTAACTTTTTTTGTATTATCTTCTTACTGCCTGCCCTGCCAGCCTGGCCGGCCTTTCCTTTGGGTGACCAGTCACTGCCACTGCCACAATCCTCTGTCCGCTGCAACTCATCATGCTGCCATGACCAACCACTCATATCCCTTTAATGGGAGGGGCCACCCAGCCGTGGGAGACTACCGGAAGGGGAGACTTCCAGTGCCCATAGGCAAATTCTTTGATTCTCGCCAGGGTAGCGAGGGCACAACACAGGGCTTTCCTGTGCTATCGTAGCATTGGAAGAATGGGACGCTGTCATAAGGTGGCTATTTCTCCATTTTTCTCACCACCTGCCAACACAAAGGAGGCATGCTGCATCGTCCTGGCTGCTCACGCATACAGCATGTAGTCACCCACTCCGCATTGCATGATGCCATACTCAGCCATCAGGAGCCACCAAAGGACGGTGCGTCCTTGACCCCTGCCCAGGAGAAGAGCATCTAAAGGATGCTCTTGAGTCCTCCCTGCCAGATCCTGCTCCTGTCAGCCCAGTAATGGTTTTAAAAACTTACAGAGCACAATGTCTTTCATATCTTAAACTTAAAAATGCTTCTCTTCCTCCCTCTCCCACTTCTACCACCTTCCAAATCAAACTGAGTTTACAAATTAATGTTACAGATCCCCCCAGGACAGACACTTGTGGTTCACTGTTGAAATTAGAATATATTTTCCAGTGTTCAATAACATAAAAACAAGCATTTGTCAATGCAGAATGTTTGCTTGCTGGCATTGGCAGTGGTAGTGTAGAAGTTACAGAGCTGCGTAATAGGAATGGCAGTGAAGTATTGAGCTGAAGCCAACCCCACCACCACCCTGCAGAGAGTGACAGGCATTGGGGTGTGTCTTTGGGTAGTCAGGCATAACAGCCACGCCATTTCACCACACCGCACCCTGCAGACACTGACAAGTGTCACGGTGTTCCTTGGGGTCTTTGACCCTTATGCGCACCCCATTCCATTAGGAAATACAGTGAGATGGGTGCAATATAGGAGAATGGGGTGAACTTTGGGGCCGAAGAGTCCAAGGCATACCTTGATGCCTCTCACTGGCTGCAGGATGTGGAATGGTATGAGCATTACAGGCAAGAATCCCAAGTCACACCTCTGATGCCTGTCATTCTCTACAGGGCTGGGCGTTATGGTTGGAAACCCTAAAACCTCAGGCATTAGTTGGTATTTTCACTCCAAATTTTCAACATGTTTTTTTTGTGACCCCACCTCATGAACAGGGGGAATATCAGTTTGTTAGCCGAAAGCTGCTTATGCACAGCGACTATGGCATTTAGCACCACAGGTGCAAAAACATTCCGAACAGGATGTAAAAAATGACAGCTGTACTGTTCATGGGGAGGTGTAAAAAATGGCAATGTTGCAAATCTGCAGTAAAAATACTAAAAAAAATGGTGAAGTCACTAGCATACATAGAAACTGTGCAACGCACACCCGTAATATAATTGGGTTGGGGATATTTTACAGCAGATTGTCAACTCAGGCATTTTGGTGCCTCCGATCATGAACAGTGTCACTGTGATTTTCTTTATCTGTCCCAAACAATGACTTCCCACAGCGACCACGCATCTCTGCACTGAAAGTGTGAAAACACACTTCAGCCATGTTGTGAAAAATGACAGCTGTACTGTTCATAAAGAAGTGTGGAAAAATGCCACTGGTGAAAATCTGGACTGAAAATATTACAAAGTCATGAACTTACGAGGGTGCGTGTAAACTGAGCAATGCTCACTCATAACACAGTCATTTTATGGACTTTTGTCACCAAATTTTCAACATAGCCATTTTAAGACCTCTGCTCATGAACAGTGTAACTGTGATTTTCTTAATCTGTCCTAAACATTGCTTTCGGACACCAACAGCACCATTGTGCGCTACATGTGCGAAAACATATTTTGGGTGACATATGAAAAATGGCAGCTGTACTGTTCATAAGGAAGTGTAATAAAATGGCAATATTGAAAATCTGGAGTGAAAATATTAAATTCGCAAAATTACGAGCATGTATAGGAACTGCGCAACGCACGCTCGTAAAACAGTCAAATTTAGGAATTTTTTTCACCAAATTTTCAACATAGCCATTTTAAGACCTCTGCTCATGAACAGTGTCACTGTGATTTTCTTAATTTGTCCCGTACATTGATTTCAAGACAATCGACTGCGCCATTAATAGCGCTACATGGCGGAAACACGTTTTGGTGACATGTGAAAATGACAGCTATACTACTCAAAAAGGTGTGGTAAAATGGCAATGTTGAAAAATCTGGAGTGAAAATATTGAAAATTGCAAACTTACGCTACAGTAGGAACTGTACAAACAGCACGTCAGAAAACAGTCATTTTTTGGAATTTTTCACCAAATTTTCAACATAGCCATTTTAAGACCTCTGCTCATGAACAGTATCACTGTGATTTTCTTAATTTGTCCCTGCATTGATTTTACACACCACTGCGCCATTGTGCGCTACATGGGCGAAACACATTTTGGGTGAGATGAAAAATGACAGCTATACTACTCATAAAGGTGTGGTAAAATGGCAATGTTGAAAATCTGGGTGAAAATATTGAAAATTCGCAAACTTACGGCGGCGTGCGTAGGAACTGTACAACACCGCTCGTCAGTACAGTCATTTTTGGAATTTTTCACCAAATTTTCAACATAGCCATTTTAAGACCTCTGCTCATGAACAGTGTCACTGTGATTTTCTTAATTTGTCCCGTACATTGATTTTGCACACCGACTGCGCCATTGTGCGCTACATGGGTGGAAACACGTTTTGGGTGAGATGTGAAAAATGATAGCTGTACTACTCATAAGAAGGTGTGGTAAAATGACAATGTTGAAAATTTGGAATTGAAAATTCACGAACTTACAAGCGTGCGTAGGAACTGCGCAATGCACGCTCATAAAACAGTCATTTTAAGGACTTTTTTCACCAAATTTTCAACATAGCCATTTTAAGACCTCTGCTCATGAATAGTGTCACTGTGATTTTCTTAATTTGTCCTGTACATTGATTTCAAGACACCGACTGCCCATTGTGCACTGTATGCGGAAACACGCTTTTGGGTGAGATGAAAATGACAGCTGTACTACTCATAAGAAGGTGTGGTAAAATGGCAATGTTGAAAATCTGAGTGAAATATTGAAAATTCGTGAACTTACAAGCGTGCGTAGGAACTGCGTAATGCTGCGCTTCGTCAAAACGATCATATTTGGAATTTTGCAACCAAATTTTCCAAAATAGGCTTCTTGGGAGCCCATTATGAATTCTGGCAGTGTCATTTCATTATCAGGCCCCGAAGGTTATTTCACGCAGTGATTGCGTCACTCCTCGGGCCCGACCAATGCCATGACGAAGTGACATCATTCATGAGAAGGCATCCCAAAACCCTATGTTGAAAATTTGGTGCAAAATTCCAAAATGACTGAGATATGCAACAAAGTTGAAAACCCCTATGTATCCCCATTATACAGCTTAGTGGCATTTCCTCAGTTCGCGGTCAGCTTTGAAGAGTGCAGACGTGTTCCGGTCCGCTGCAGATCGTCGCCAAGCTCCGGAGGTAAGTATGGGGTGAGGGGTGTGTGGGAGGCAGGGTGCACAGTTGGTGGAGTGCGGTTTGTGGGGAGGGGGCAGGAAGACTGCATGGGACCGCTTTTTTTTACAGGTATTTTAAAAAAAAGATGACGGGATGTTTGCCACACTGGGGTGGGCTCCCAGCATGGCAGAAGGACGGCTGGGGGCGATGGAGCCAATGGGGATTGGGCACCCCGTCGGCCATAACATCTATTGCCACGCTAGGTGGGCTCCCAGCATGGCACCCTGTACTGGAGGAGAGACAGTGAAGCCGGCGGGAGTTGGGCACCCCGTCAGCTATACCATTGAAGTTGCCACGCTGGGGTGGGCACCCAGCATGGCGTTTTGGAAGGCTTTGGGGAGTGCAGCACAGCCGATGGGGATTGGCACCCCGCCGGCCATAATGGTGTGCCTTTGGGGCAGCACGAGTATGCTTCATGCATGTGTGTGTGTGTGTAGGGGAGCTGCGATGAGTAGCGTATATCTTGTCGCTGCTCACCGAAGCGCAGCTCCCCTTTCAACTGTATGCCACTGCATTTTGGAGTTTGTCATAGACAGCTCCAGCATGCATTGCCGGACAGGGGCCGTGCCTGCCAACACACTGACTGAATTGGAAGAGGGGGTGACACACCTCCGAAAACTCGGATGTTGGCACTATGTTTCTTGCACATGCGTGCAAGTAAACATAACTAGATGGTGGCTATGGAGGGCAAAATGCATATTAATATTGTCACATAGTAACATAGTGTTGAGAAGACAAAAATGTATTAGAGTCCACATTATCCATCCCTCATGCTGCATTGCAGTAACAACTCCCAATTTGGGTACAGGCACACATTTAATCTCAACAGTCAATGTTTGCCTACTGATACTGTGTAACTCTCCACGCCATTCTTCCTCGGGAATCTGTCTAGTCCTGCTTCGAAAGCCAGAACAGTCCTAGCTTCCACAACCTTAACGGATCAGTTATTCCACATGTGTATCACCCTCTGTGTGGCATTATGCTTCCTATTGTTTCCCCTTGTACTGCCCAACCCCACAGTAAGAGCTATTCCTGTCAAAGAGTAAAGGGAAGTGTGGGAATATAAGCAGCTGAACTGCAAAAGCTGTGGCTGGATTGTTAGTTTAAAAACAAGTTTGGATTGGACGTTAGTGGGGGTGGGGGGGTGATTGCCATTAAAGTTCTTTATAATAACATTTCTCTGACACCACTACAGTACAATTCACATTGAACTATTACACCAATGAGTTCCTTTAGCATCTCTCAATGAGTTGCATAAGTGTTGCTGGATCCAGAAGACAGCCTTGCAAAAATGGTTGTATAAGAGTTGCAACTCAGTTCAGCATTGCATTGTGACAGAACTGCAGATGCATTCCAGCTGAGTTGCACAAACATTTCAGAAAAGTTGTTCTTGGGCTAAGAAAAACAACACAATCTGAGTTGTCACTGCACTCCCAACTAAAAGAAACATAACCGTCCCAGTGGTGTAGAGGGCTGAGACGCTATGCACCTTACCTCTTCCCACACTGGCAACCCAAGTTTGGGAACAAGCTTGAATCACCAGGGGTTGGCCAAGCAGAGGGCCTGGAGAGGATGGCATGGCTGCTTGGAAGCTCTCCTCTCCCAGAATGGGAAGCATAGTCTTTCTGGTGCTTGGCTGCCACTGAGTGGAGGCTTGGTGGTAGTGTCACACAAATGGGGGGCTGGCATTAGTCCTGGAGAGGGTGGAATAGGGTCACTGGTTCCAGAGCACATGCCTGCCTTGACCCACATGCTCTACTGTGTCACTGAGGCTTCAGGGAGTAAGGGGAGAAAATAGGAGGAAAAATGACAGAACCGTGGCACCATTGAAGCCCTGCCTGGAGCATTGGAACTTGCCCCACTGGACCACCGGTCAGAGGACAGAAGGAGGTCGATGAGGTAGGTGGCCAGCCATTGGCACCTGGGGGCATGGCTGACAGCCCACCCAGTTCTAGCCAAGAGGAAAAAATACCTTTATAGAAAAGAAAAGAAAAAAAAAACATGCAAGGCCAGCCCAGTGGCATGGTGGTGGTGAGTGGTATTGGAAACAGTTTTTGGTTTCTGGGAGCTGGCAGTGAGGAAAGGATAGAGCATCCAACAGACTGCTCTCCTCTCCTCTCCTCTCCTCTCCTGGGGGCGTGATGGTTTGCTGGTTCCACTGAATGACTGTCACAAGGTGGAGGCCTGGGGATAGTGTGAGACAGGAGCAGCAACTAGGAGAGGCTGCTGTGGGACCCTGCAATGCATGCATGCCTCCACACGTGCATGATTGACATGAGTGCCCCAGCAGTGCGGGGCAGAAAACCTGGAGGAAAATGGCAGTGAGGTGGATGTATATGAAGCCCTGCGCACCATCCCTCACCCACTCATCTATTGGGACCTGGAAAGCACTGGACAGTAGGTAAGTTCTGGAGAGGGTGGTAGACAGTGGGAGATGGCAGGGACAGGGACAGGGTGGAAGGGAGCCATTCATGCTTCAGCCAACAATGCAAAACCAACTCACTTACATAGCAGTTTATGTGAACTGTATTGTAGTATGGTATCATCTTCTCACATGGGAACAATAGTATTATGAAAAATGAACATTAATGATTCCCTGTGGGGAAAACGTGACTGTCCACATATTTCATTAAAAACTGGCAAATAAAAATCCTGAAACTTCATTGATTAAGAGACATCATGTAACAATACATTAAAAAGCTAGCAGGCACTGCCAGGTGCCAGATATCACTACCAAGGCAAAAATTACCAACAAAATTGAGGACTACTTTATATATATACAATTTTTCCATTTAAAATTTTGTTTAAATAAATGATTTTAAGTAAAATAAAAACCTATTAAAACTGTTTCACTTTCCATATAATACATAAGAACAGTGGGGGACATGATTGAAACTTTCTAGTACCTCAAGGGCATAAACAAGGTACAGGCGGGGGAGCTTTTCCAGTGTAGAAAAAGTACTAGAACAAGAGGGCACAATATGAAATTGTAATGGGTAGATTAAGAGGTAATGTGAGGAAGTTTTTTCTACACAGAAAGGGTAGTCGACACATGGAATAGTCTGCCACAGGAGGTATTAGGGGCAAGCACAGTGGAGGGGTTTAAGCATGCTTGGGACGGGCACAAGGGAAGCCTGAGAGGGGAGGGAGTGATGACAAGCCATTTATGGGTCAGTGACCACATACAATGTATAGGGCCTATGGGCAGACTAGATGGGCCTAGCAGTCCCTAACTGCCGGCAATTTCTATATATCTATGTTTTTGTGGGAGCCATTACATAAGCACAATAAGGCACTCTAGGGTGTGCATTAACAGATTTGAATACACTTCCCAGGGGTGTAAGCACACTGAGCCTTCTGACTCGTGCCTCACTCCCCTAGAGAATATATTAAAATCATTTCATGCACACTCTGTCATGGTTTATTTAAGCAATAAGATAACATGGGCTAAGGGTCGTACTAGGTTTACTGCATGCACAAGGGCATTGTTAGGCACAATGCTGCAGGCGGAGTGTATTCAATTGCTGGGCATGCAGTAAAACCCTGCACAACCCATGCCCTGGAGTACGTTATTGCTTATATAAAATGAGTTCCTAAAACTATATATATATATATATATATATATATATATATATAAAATCACACATGCCCCCATTATGCAAAGCATCATGGGCTGCATATACAAATCACCACAGACTATTATGCTGGTTCAACTATAAGCAGAAATGCATGATGCCGAAAGGCCTCTCACACAGTCTGCAAAGGATGCCAACAGAAGACAGAGACACGTGTTTCGTCCTACCAGGACTCATCAGTGTGCTTCGTCTGTTTGACACCCCAGTGGAATGAACCAGCTACCCTAAGATGGTCTATCTGAGTTATGTTGTGGTGAACCCAATTAAAACAAAAAACAAGTTAAAGACAAGAACCTCAGCGCTTTGTGAATGAGAGGCGATATATAGATATATATATATATATATATATATATATATATACATTTAAATTGTAACTAAAACTGATTTAAATACTTACAAATTAGGTAACATAGTTATTCTGCCAATTTTAGTGTGGGTTGCTGTGTACCAGATGATGGGAGGTTAGGCTACCCTAATTATAACATCAGAGCTTCATAACAAAACATTTGTTAAATCTAGTTGCTTTTCTGAATTGTGTCATTTTCAGTGGTCTGTTAATTGTGGAGGTATGGGCAGGAGTAGTCGTGCAGGCTTATAAGCTGAGCCCACTTTGACTGAAAAAATAAGGCTACTTTAAATCCCTCAAACACAGCATAGAGTCTTTCTTTGACAGACCTGTTTTCCTATTATTTTAATTTACAAGTTTCTGACATTTAGTCTGTCGGCTGGAAATATAGGGGGAATAAGCAGTACAAGTGGGTAGGTAGGTAGGTGCAAGTGGGAAGAGCAGTACAAGCAGGCGGGAGCGAGTGATCAAGCAGCCATCAGGAGAGCAGTGGCACTTTCTTGTTTGCCTCTCTTACAGATGGGGTCACACTGAAGGTTACAGCTGGTTGAGGAAGTGGGTGATCAACCAGGAGAAAATGAGCTATCAGACCGGCATCAGCATTGCTAGCGAGTGAGCCAGCAGTTATACAGACGGCCAGATATTAGAGACAAAGAGCAACCGGCCAGTACAGGGAGTGACCTATCAACAAATTAAACAAAATAAATTCCTGATGATGTATGGGAGACAACAGCAGACATGTATGGATTTGGACATGTGGGTAGTGGGGGGAAAATGGCTGACATTTAAAAAATGATCATACTGTATTGTACACATGGCACATGGATATGGAATGTTCTACATTCAACGGTTAACAGGGACTCCTTTTCATCCATGGTTGTGCACTTTCAAGGCCATGGCTAGAACCAAGTATTAGCCAATCAGGATGCAGGGATTCCCTAAGCCATATTATATTGTTTACATATTGTATCCCTCCCTACCACTTATGAAGCACCAGGGGGTGAATGCACATGTAGGACTTTCTCTACGGTCTGAAATAAGGATGAGTAAATGTGAAACCTGGCAGCTTCATTACTGCTTTGATTGGGACCCCTATGTTGTATTTTAGCTTCAACACTTTGGCCCAGAACATTTTTGGTCCCTGGTATAGGGGCTCAGTCAGGTTAACCATCGATATAAGAGGCATCCCTCCACTACCTCTTATCCACTCCTATAAGTCCCATCCTCTTCCACAAACCCCCATTCCTCCAGTCAGTTGTTTTTTTTAATTAAACTCAGTCCGCACCTGGCACAGTGTGAGGAGATGGAATAAAAAAAAATATTGGTAAGGGGAGTAGAGTGGAAAGTGACAGGAGTGGGGAAAGGGGTGGCCACAGGACTAGCCCATGGCAACCTGAGAAGGGTTAGAGCATTATTTTGTTTAATTTATTTTTAATTATGTGGCCAAACATTGAAGGGATCCAAAATGACCCAAAAAGTTGGTTGGGCTGAATTGAATGTAAAAGGGTAGAATTTTGGCACAGTCATCAAACAGGACTACAGCAAAGTATCATCCTTTATTTGAAACTGAAAGGGATTTTACTTACAGTAAGATAGTTTTAGCATCTCCTGATATCTTAAGTACTTTGTTATATAGTTTGTATTAAATGTATTGTATAAAACCAAATTATTTTGCTTTCCGTTTTATGTCTGCATAACAGAGCAATGCTGAAGTATTGTGATTACATCAGTAGAGAAGGGGGGGCTCTGGAATGTTTGGAATGTTTGTGAATGCAGCACCACCTAACTCCTTCCATGGAGTGGATTTGAATTGCAGCCTTCCACTTTGTCTCCATTCAGTACAGTGTGACTGCTTCCTCCTTCCCCCTGCCACACTTTGTTCCTTCATGCCCCACTGCAGCCACTGGAGTTCATGTAGAACTTCCCAAATAGTTTTCATTGTGCGACACCCTGGAGCCCACCCCCAGTGCTGCCAAACATAGCACTGACACTGGTACGTCAAATCCCCAGTGCCAGTACCTGAAATAAAGAAAACCATTCTTTGTAGTTTTTCCTTTTTTGGTTTTAAACACACACCTGTAAAAAGGAAAAACACCCACTGATGTCTGTTGCTGCCACCATTATAACGCCCCCACCAAACCCTCCTACTCAGCACCCATCCCCAATTCTTTACTTACCTATCAGGCTTTTAACGCCATAATCCTCTCTTAAACAGAGACATGTCTTCACTCTTCAACGCTGGACTGCAACTCCAGGAAGTTAAGTATGTGGTTCAGTGTACTTCAATGAAGTTTTGAACTTGTCACCATAACCTGGTCATTTTTAAATATTTTTCCCAAAATTTTCAACATGGTGTTTTGGGACACCCACCTCATGAACAATGACAGTAAAATTATGCAAATTCACCCCAAAAGGTGATTTCATGGTCAGTGCATGAAATCACCTTTTGGGCAGTATTTGAAAATTGTCACTGCCCTTGTTCGTGAGATGGGGTCGTAAGATGGCTATGTTGAACATTTGAGGTAGAAATATTAAAAAACAACAAAATGATGAGCCTACATTGAAATTTAAGAATGCACGCTCATAACTTTGATAATTTTCAATATCTTGACCCACATTTTTAACATAGACATTTTTTTCACACAGCCTCAGGAATGTTACAGCTGTCATTTTTCAAATATTGGCAAACATTTGTTTTTGCGCTTGTGGCACAAAATCACCTTTTGGGCAGGATTTGAACATTTTCTTTGCCTCCAATTTATTCCTGTGGGAGCTGTGCCTTCTCTGGTGGCTCTTCCATGGTGACCCACTCAACTGTCAGACAGCCAGAGACCAGCAGGCTACTCATCCCTGAACGGGTGCACGTGTCCAACTTCTTCCCATGGGAGCTGTGCCTTCTCTGGTGGCTCTTCCACGGTAACCCGCTCGACTGCCAGACAGCCAGAGACCAACAGATACAGACACAGGGACACAGCCCGGCCCTTGGTGGCACTGCCTGGCTAGAATCTTGGCACTTTCTGTTTCAACTGGCTGACTGGTGCTATATCCAGTTCCTCAGCCTTGACTGGACACTTGGCCTTCTCCTGCCTTCCTATTACCAACTGGTTTCATCTCCGTAAGCTGCTTCCCTTTCACTAACTTTTAATGTTGGCTCGCTCTTGTGCTCCAGCCAACATATTGCATTAGTAGCAGATTTGGAGGCACGGTCACTGTTGGGCAAATGCAGGGCACGCATCAGTAGGTGCGTCCCTCATTCCCCAGTAAGCCAGCATGCAGGCACCACACCAGGAATACATAATGTGGTGAGCACATCTAAGAAAAGGTCCGCTGCAATGATAGCCAAGCTCGTCATGCAGTGGCACCAAAACACGCCCTCCCTACATGCCTTTCCTGGTGAAGCCCTTCAATAAACATGGCAGTGCTGACTGCCGCCTCATGGAGAGCTGACTTCGGGGTGCCCAATCCCCCTGTCAGCATGCCCCAACCCACTTTATTTGCCAATGGGGGAGCCCACTCCCTGTCGTCATAATGCACCTCCCCGATTTAAATTGTGTACCGAGGAGGTGCCCAATCCCCCTTGGCATCACGTTCCCCCATTCCCAGTTTAATTTGCCGATGGGGGAGCCCACTCCCCATTGGCATAATGTCCTCCCCATTTGTTGTTTGCTGATGGGGTGCCCAATCCCCAGTCAGCTACAGAACCCCCCCCAAAAAAAACACTCAGGTGGCATGCTGGGAGCCCACCCCAGTGTGTCAAATGCCCCTGTAAAACGAAAATGGTCCCGCGATGTCTTTTTTTGAAAACCTGCAAACCAAAAATGGTCCCAAGGCCAAGTCCGTGGCCTCCCAACCCGCGCCACCTCTACACACCCCTGCCACTTCTGGACATTTGCAATGGTTAGGTGAGAGCTACCCTTGCACAGACTCTGAAGGTCCTGTAAAAGAAAAGTTTAACATATTTTGATTGGTTAATTTAACTGCTGTGGCAGTGAGAGGGCCACTTCTAGGCATTTAACAAGGGTTAGGTGAGAGCTACCCTTGTTGCAGACTTTAAAGGTCCTGCAAAATAACAGTTTAACATACTTTATTGAACTCTGATAAGCTATTTAGAGTTGTGTCTGTTTTTTGACCTGGTCTTTATCTGTTGATTTTGGGAGTTTTAATTAGGGTTGGGGTGGGATTGTTCTTTGTTTTGTTTGAGTTATTTTATTTTTGGGCGGGTCAATGTGGGTTCATAGTGGGTGATGTGTGTGTGTGGTAATTGAGAAATTTGAATTACTGAGTGAGTTTAGAAATATGTTGGGGTTTGGGGTCCGTAAGGCACAGCTACTCGGGTGATGATCTCTGGGGACTTCATCCCTGCGAGCTCCCAGTACTGTCGTCAGAAGCCTACTTTAGATGTAGGGCTTTAGGGATAGCTCAGAAGGGGGGGCCTGGTGGGTTGTCCCCCAAGTGGCTGCCGATGTGTCTGGGATTTGGGTGGTGAAGTCGAGGAGATGCCCTGGGGTGAAATGGGGACTTGAATGGGGTGAGCCCTGTCTAGTCCCCATACCCAAGGGCTCCACCCTAGAGAGTGGGCAGATGACTGGTCCAGCTGCCTCACCTCATCCTGCTCGGGTTGTGATGTGCAATGCCAGATCGATAAGGAGCAAGACAGCTATAATGGTGGACTTGATATCCACTGTTGATCTGGCTTGCATCACGGAGACCTGGCTGGATGAAAATACTGCCTCAATCTTGGAGGCGGCAGTGCCAGCCGGATACTCCGTGATACACAGCCCAAGAAAGTATCGTAGGGACTGGGTGGCGGCCACTTGTTTTAAATCTAGCCTGAATCTCATGGTGCTACCTATGGGTCCTATAGGGTCCTTTGAATGTGCAGCTGCCCAAGGAGGTACGGGTGTGGGCTTCAGCGTTCTTCTGCTCTTTCGTCCCCCGGGTTGCAATGGAGATTTTTTGCAAGAGATCAAGGAGCTCATCGTGGGCATGGTATTGGAGTTCCCCAGGTGGTTGATCCTGGTGGATTTCAATGCTTGGATCAATGGGGGGCTATCAAAATTTGGTAGAGATCTTCTTTACAGCATGAGGGCACTAGGCCTGACACAAAAGGCAATGACAGCGACGCCCTCGGGCAGCCATACATTGGATCTGGTTTTCTCTTCTGAGTTGGATATTATGGACCTTAGTGTTGATCCGGTGGTTTGGTCGGATCATAGCACCACGATGTTCATGTTTAGGGCACCCCCAGATGGTCCTCTCCCTATGGAGATGGTTCAGTACCAGTCTTTAAGGGGGGTTTCACCAGAGGACCTTTTAGCAGTTCTGGACCTATCGGGTGTTTGGGCAGCTTTTGCGATTGGGTCAGAGGCGGCAGTAGTGGCCTATAATGGAGCGGTTGGTGCGGCCTTTGACTCAATTGCACCCTTACGTGTCTGACCCCTGTCTACTCATCGGAGATCTTCCTGGTATGATGAGGACCTCTGAGGTTTAATGACTAGGGGTCGGAGGTTAAAGAGGCATTGGAGGAGATCTGGTTTGGTGGAGGACAAATTGGCCCTCAGGACACATTATGTGGACTATCAGGGGGAAATCTCCCATAGAACGCAGAATTTCTTTCTGGGGAGATTGCTACAATGAGAAAAAGACCAGCTCAGCTCTTCCACACAGTGGACAGACTTTTACATCCTGCCTGTCTGTGTGTTGGAGGGTTAAGTTCGAGTGTAAGGTGTGAGGAGCTGGCTCTGTTTTTCGATGACAAGGTGTCCTCCATCAAGGCTGAGGTCTCATTGAACGTCTGTCAAATGGGCTGCAGGGTCTGGCCTGAGTTGAGTCAGAGCACTCCTCCTGTGTGGGATGAGTTTGAGCTGATTGGGGTTGGGGAGGTGGTAGAGATAATCTCTAAGTTGCGGCCAACCTACTGTGATTTAGATCCAGGTCCAACTTGCCTTTTGGTGGAATGCTTGGACATAGAAACATAGACTTTGATGGCAGATAAGGACCACTTGGCCCACCTAGTCTGCCCATTTCCCTACCTAGAGGATAAGCTGCAGATCCTATTTAACCAACAGCCTATTTCTTCCTACTCCCCACAAAAATTGCCTTATGTCTGTCCCATGCATTCTTGAATTCTCCCACAGTTTTAGACCCCACAACCTCCTCAGGAAGGCTGTTCCATGTGTCCACCACCCTCTCTGTGAAAAAATACTTCCTCACATTGCCCCTGAGCCGCCTCCCCTATCTTCAAATTGTGTCCCCTTGTTCTTGCACATCTCTTTTTCTGAAAGATGCTACCCTCTTGGACATTGTTGATTCCACTGAGGTACTTAAACATTTCTATCATGTCCCCCTCTCCCTCCTTTCCTCAAGGGTATACATATTAAGCTCCTTTAGTCTCTTCTCGTATGGCTTCTCTTGCAGCCCCTGCACCATTATAGTTGCCCTCCTCTGAACTGCCTCCATCCTGTCTATGTCCTTGCAGAGATGGGGTCTCCAGAACTGACACAGTACTCCAGATGGGATCTTGCCAACTGTCTGTACAGGGGGATGACAACTTCCTGTTTTTTGCTGGTGATGCCTCTCCCTATATATCCCAGTATCCCCCCAGCCATCTCTACTGTCTTCTTCCCATTGCTTGCCAAACTTAAGGTCATCTGATATGATTACCCCCAGGTCCCTTTCCATTTTTGTTGTTGTTACTACCTCCCCCCCAATGTGTAATCTTCCCCTGAGTTTTTGTTTCCCAGGTGCATTATTTTGCACTTCTTTGCATTGAATCCAAGCTGCCATACTTCTGACCATTCCTCCAACCTTGCCAAGTCCCTTCTCATCCTTTCTACACCTCCTTGTGTATCAACCCTGTTGCAGACCTTTGTGTCATCTGCAAAGAGGCATACTTTTCCTTCCAGTCCCTCTGCAATGTCACTTATAAAGACATTAAAAAGGACTGGACCCAGTACTGAACCCTGCAGTATCCCACTAGTAACCACTCTTTCTTCAGGGTGGACTCCATTTACAATTACCTTCTGTGTCCTGTTTTCCAGCCAATGTTTTACCCAGGCTACCACCCTGGAACCCACTCCCAGGCTGGTTAATTTGACTATTAATCTTTCATGTGGGACTGTGTCAAATGCCTTGCTAAAGTCTAGGTAGGCCATGTCCACAGCCCTTCCCTGGTCTACTACTTTGGTCACCCAGTCAAAGAAATCAATTAGATTCATCTGACATGGCCTTCCCACTGTGAACCCATGCTGCCCTGGGTCCTGTGCCTCACTGGCCTCTAGGAACTCAGCAATTCTTTCCTTCAGAAGTGATTCCATCACTTTCCCTACCACAGAGGTCAAACTGACAGGTCTGTAGTTTCCTGCCTCTGTCTTGGTCCCTCTTTCATGAAGGGGAATCACATCTGCCTTCTTCAAGTCCTCAGGTACCACACCATCCTCCCATGATTTGTTAAAAAGGGTAGTCAGTGGTGTCACTAGTTCTCTGCTTAATTATTTTAGCATTCTGGGGTGAATTCCATCTGGCCCCATTGCTTTGTCCACCTTCAGTTTTAGGAGTTCTTTCAGAACCCTTTCTTCTGTGAAAGGACTAGGAATGACCCCCCTATCCAGAGTGCTTCTGTTATTTGGATTAGGCACCTCCCCCACCTCCTCTTTTATGAATACTGAACAGAAGTATTCATTCAGTATCCCTGCTTTTTCACTGTCCCTCTGCCCACCCACCGTCCATTCTATTCAGCCTCACTATCCCTCCCTTTGTCTTTCTACACCCCTAATATACCTATAAAAGGTTTCATCCCCCTACTTAACCGAGTTGGCTATCTTTTCCTCAGTTTTGGCCTTTGCTATTCTGACTACCCTCCCTGCTTCCTTCTGCCTTAACAGGTACAGTTCTCTGTCCTGATCCTTTTGTGTTTCCTTATACTTCCTAAATGCTATCTTTTTCTCGCTAACCTTCACCGCCACCTCTTTTGAGAACCATAGTGGCTTTTTCTTTCATTTTGATTTATTTATTTGCTTCACACAAAGGCTTGTTGTCTCTGTGATGACAGTTTTGATATTTCCCCATTGTTGCTCCACCACTCCTTCTAACCTGTTTGCTAGTGCTTTTCTAAGGCACTCTCCCATCTTGCCAAAATCAGCCCTCCTGAAGTCCAGAACCCTCACTTTTGTATGGCTTGACTCTGTAGCTGAGTTTATTATGAACCACACTGTTTGGTGGTCACTTGTTCCCAAATGGCTACCCACTTGTAGATCTGAGATCCTCTCACTGTCCTCATTTGAGAGTATGAGATCTAAGATTGCTCCCTCATGAGTAGGTTCCAAAACTAGCTGTCTGAGGCATGCCACCTGAAGGGCATCAGGAATGGCCCTGCTTTTGGATGTGGTTGCAACAAAGGTGCTCCAGTTAACATCTGGCATATTCAGGTCCCCCATCAGCAGTATCTCCCCTTTCTCTGCCATCCTAAGTATGCCTTCTATCATATCCTTGTCCATTCTCTCCCCCTGACATGGGGGTCTGTATACAACCCTGTGTGGATTGTGGTGTCATTTCCAGTCTCTAAGGTGACCCACAGTGCCTCCTCTCCTCCCTGTTTACTCTTTTGTTCAGGTGCTTTTATCCCTTCCCTTACATAGAAAGCTACTCCGCCCCCTCTTCTCCCCTCCCTGTCTCTCCTGTAGGTTGTGTACCCTGGTATGGTTACATCCCAGTCATGGTTCTCTGTGTACCATGTTTCTGTGACTGCTACAATATCCAGGCATCCCTCTTCAATCAAGGCCACCAGTTCAGGGAGCTTGTTGCCCAGACTTCAGGCATTGGTACTCATTACCCTCCATTTCTTGATGACCTTACCCCTTTTTGCCCCATCTCTGTCCTTATTACGTTTGTCACTTTCTCCATTTACCCCTGCACTTCTCCATATCAACATCTCTATGTTGGTGTCTACCTCACTTAGTACCCTGATTTTTTGGGGGGCTATGATTTACCTGCTCCTCTCCAGTGCCTCTCCCCTTGGCTAGTTTAAATGCTTGCCAATGAAGCATTTAAACCTATCACCTAGGATCCTGATTCCCCTCCTGGACAGATGCAGACCATCATGCCAGTGTAGGAATGCATCCCTCCAGGTGGACCTTGAGTCCCCAGAGAAGCCAAATCAATGAGCTCTGCACCAGTATTTCAACCACTGATTGAATCCCATGGTGTGGAGCACCCTAGCCTCACCTGTGCCATAGACAGTCATCACCTCAGAGAAGGTTACCATGCCTGATTGGTCCTGTGATTGCTGGGGTAGTCTAGAGTTCTTTAGGGAGTGGGATCTTTCCTTCAGCATTGAAAGAGGCTTTGGTTAGACCCCTGTTGAAAAATATCTTTGGACTCGGACTGCCTCAGCAACTACAGACCTGTTTTGAACCTCCCATTTTTAGGGAAGGTTGTAGAAAAGATGGTGGCCATTCAGCTGGAGAGACATCTCGCTGTTTCCTCCGCCTATGAGCCTTTCTAGTCTGGGTTCTGAGTGGGGCATAGTACAGAGATGGCCATGGTAAGGGTGCTTAATGACCTCCTGATGGCGAGGGATAGAAGGGACTGTACCATCTTGGGCCTCTTAGACCTCTCTGCAGCGTTTGACACCGTGGACCATGAGGTGTTACTTGACCAACTGTGGTTCTGGTGTGGCCTGTTGGAAATGTCATCAACCGGTTTAGGTCATACCTGACAGACAGAGTGCAGAGGGTGACCATGGGAATTTTCTCATCAAATCCAAAGCCTCTGGGCTGTGGTGTTCTGCAGGGATCAGTTTTATCGCCTCTGTTGTTCACGGTTTATATGCTGCCACTGGGGGACATTATCAGGCAGCATGGCTGGGTTTTCACTGCTATGCAGATGATACACAACCGTATCTATCCTGTGCTTCTAATAGCTAGGTGTCAGACTCTGTATTTAACAGCTGCCTTGAGGAAATACAGACATGGATGACTCAAAATTGGCTTAAACTAAACCCAGACAAGACTGAGGTACTGGTAGTGGAGTCGGGTCGTCAGGATGGAGGGGGGTTATGACATTACACTCTGAACTTGTGCTGGGGGTGTGTGCCTTTAGCCCTGTCTAGGCAGGTGAAGAATTTGGGTGTAATCCTAGATGGTAGCCTGACACTTGAAGGACAGGTATTGGCCGTGGTGAGAACTGGGTTTTACCATCTCAGGAATATTGCCCAAATTCGAGCCCTGATCCCGCCAGATGACCTGTTCACACTGGTACATGCTTTCGCCACTTCCAGGTTAGACTACTGCAATGCCCTGTACCTAGGGATATCTGGAGGCAACCTCTGCAGACTGCAGCTGGTGCAGTATGCGGCAGCAAGATTATTGTTGGGGGTGAAAAGCGATGAACACATCACCCCGGTGCTACGTGAACTGCACTGGCTGCCAGTTCAGTGGAGGATTGTCTTCAAGATAGGGCTGTTAACCTATAAATCCCTGCACTTGAGGGGCCCAGTCTATCTGCAAGAGCTCCTTGTGCTGTACTGCCCAGCCCGGGCTCTCTGTTCTGCTGGGGTGGCCTCCTGGAGTTCCCAGGTTTAGGCTGTGGCATTCTGGTGATCGGGCGTTTTCAGCCGCTGCGCCTACCCTGTGGAACTCCTTGCCTGGTTATCTTAGGGAGGCTTCCACGGAGGAAGTCTTTAAGAAGGGCATCAAATCATATCTGTTTAATCAAACTTTTAACTGAAGGGGTTTTATAAAATAGTATATTTTGTGATGTTTAGTTAAGCTGTTGTTTTTAGGTATATTTTGTATATTGCTGTAGTTAGTTTTAGAATTGTATTATTGTATGGTATATGTTATATGTGTCATATTGTACAGCACCCAGAGTCTTTGGAGATGGGTGCTATATAAATAAAATATCTATCTATCTATCTGCCTCCCCACACCCCATACTTACCTCCAGAGCACAGCGCGATGATCTTCGTTGGACCGGGAACACGTCTGCATTCTTCAAAGCCGACTGCGAACTGAAGAAATGCCGGTAAGCTGTATAATGATATAAATAGGTTTTTTTCAACTTTGGTGCATATCTTGGGCATTTTTGGGAATTTTGGCACCACATTTCAGCATGGGGTTATTGGGACCCTCCTCATGAATTCAGTCACTGTCATGGCATTATTCGTCCCGAAAGGTGATTTCGCGGTGACTGATTGGAATCACCTTTCAGGACTGATTAACAAAGCAACAGTGCCACTGTTCATGAGGGGGCTCCCAAAAAGCCTATGTTGCAAATTTGGTGAAAAAATTAAAAAAAAATGGCTGTTTCACAATTGTGCATTGTGCAGTTTCCAAGCACGCTCGTAACTTCATGAATTTACAATATTTTCACTCAAGATTTTCAAAATTGTAATTTTCCCACACCTACTTATGAACAGTACAGCTGTCATTTAATATATCCTGGCCAAAATCTGCTTTCACACATCCGGCGCAGAATAGCATGGTCGCTGTGCGAAATCAATTTTCGGGACAGTTTGAGAAAATGACGGTGACACTGTTCATGAGCAGAGGTCCTAAAATGCCTATGTTGAGAATTTGGAGACGAAAGTCCATAAAATGACTGTGTTACAAGCGTGCGTTATGCAGTTTCCATACACCCTTGTAACTTTGCAAATTTGCAATACTTTCATGGCAGATTTTCAACACTGGCATTTTTTCACACCTCCTTATAAAAAGTACAGCTGTCATTTTTCACAGCCTGCCCAAAATGTGTTTCAGCACCTGTGGCTCATAATGGCATGATCGCTGTAGGAAATCAACTTTTGGGACAGATTAACAAAATCACAGCACCACTGTTCATGAGGGGAGGTCCCAAAATGCCTATGTTGAAAATGTGACTAAAAAAATCCCAAAAATAATTGGGTTACGGACGTGTGTTGCGAAGTTTCTATGCATGCTCATGACTTCACCAATTTTTCATATTTTCACTCCAGATTTTCAATGTTGCCATTTTTTTTACACCTCTTCACGAACAATACAGTTGCCATTTTTCATATCCTGCCCAAAATGTGTTTTCATCCCAGTGTCACCAAATGGCATAGCCACTGTGCAAAACCACCTTTCAGCTAAAAAACTGATTGTGCTGCTCTTTATGAGGTGGGGTCACAAAAGGCCTATGTTGAAAATTTGGAGTGAAAATACCAACACACGCCTACGGTGTTAGGGTTTCCAACTGTAACACCCCACCCTGTAGAGACTGCCAGGCATCAGGGTTGTGAATTGGGATCATTGGCTGTAATGATCATGCCATTCAACCCCCACCCTGTAGCCAGTGACAGGCATCGAGGTGTGCCTTGGAGTGTTCAGCCCTAAAGTTCACCCCATTCTCCTCCTACTGCACCTGTCTCAGTGTATTTCCTTATGGAATGGGGTAAGTATAAGGCCCAAAGACCCCAAAGCACACCACAGCACTTGTCAGTGTCTACAGGGCAGGGTGAGGTAAAATGGCATGAGCGTTATAGCTGACAATCCAAAGGCACACCCTAACGCCTGTCAGTCTCTGCAGGGTGGGGTTGGGGTTGGTGTAAGTTCAGTACTGCACTGCTATTCCTATTATGCATCTCTAACTACTGCACTACCAATGCCAATGCCAGCGAGACAACATTCAGCATTGACAAATGCTTGTTATACTATTGCTTTGATTTTGTTGCTGTGCCTACTGCATAGATGTCAACATTTTTTTCTGTTTTGTATCTATGCCTAGAGTCTTCATTGATGTGATTTAAATGTCCAAATACTGCTAGAATTTTTGACTGTATGCTCCTCTCTGTCCTGTAACTCTGCCTGACCTGATGGAGTAGCGCTAAGTGCTCCATGATACCCCATATCTTTCTATAATTTTTTTCTTTCTCAATTGAACCTCCTATAATTTCACACTGCTACCTATCTCTCCCCTTTGCCCTGACATTTTCTCTCTTTTCTCCCTATGCTTTGCTGATCTGTCTCCCCCTCCCCCATAGGCCAAGGTGTTATAGCTCTTTATTTTAAGTGTTCCTTTTGTGTAGAGCCTTTCATTATTCAATCTGCCTTCAAGCTAGCTTGGCGCTGAGGGAATTAGCTGCCACTGTCCTTGCTCCTTTAATTTGACAGTCCCTTCTTGCCTCCACAGGCTACTCTTCCCTGAATGGGTGCACGCCTCCAACTTCTTCCCATGGGACCTGCGCCTTCTCTGGTGACTCTTCCACAGTGACCTGCTCGACTGCTAGACAGCCAGAGACCCGCAGGTATAGACACAGGATCACAGCCTGGCTCTTGGAGCCACTGCCTGGCTAGAGTCTTGGCACTTTTCTTCTACACTGGCTGACTGGTGCTATATCCAGTTCCTCAGCCTTGATTGGACACTTGGTCTTCTCCTGCCTTCCTATTACCAACTGGTTTCATCTCCCTAAGCTGCTTCCCTTGCACTAAATGTTTATATTATTGGTTTGATTTTGCTGCTGTGTATACTGCATAGATTTCAGCATTTTATCTGTTTTGTATCAATGCCTAGAGCCTGCATTGCTGTGATTTAAATTGCCAAATACTGCTAAAATTTTAGACTGTATGCTCCTCTCTGTCCTGTAACTCTGCCTGAGCCAATGGAGTAGCACTAAGCACTTTTTTTTTAAAGTGCTGACTTTTCCATTAGATTATATCTTCTAGCCACTAGAGGGCTATATCTGTGGCATGAGTGAAATTTACTGTGTCCACTCCACCATTAGCAGGCTATACACAGCTCCCACTAGGGGCTTGTATCCTATCTGGCACATCACACACTCTGTTCCCCAGTTGTTATCACAACTCTGTGTACATTTGCCTGCTTCCCCTGCCTCCTTCAAAACCAGGGCTATATGCAAGCTCTTCCTCCTATGAACATGGGCTATGTCCAGCTCCTCCAATCCCTCACTTTCATACTGCTGTTGATTCTAAGCAGTGGCACTTCACAAAGTGATATGCCAGTTCCCCTATCCCATACTACTATCGAGCATAATCTCAATTATGACCCTTGCTTTATCACAGGTAATTTTAAACTGTTAACCAAGGGTCACTGGTCCTGCCACTGGATCCTGCTGAATCCACAGGGGTGGCTCATTGCTGGGGTCCCTGCCTCATATCCCACCCTAATTACTCCACTTAAGCTCACGGTACTGCGCTTGGAACACAGAAGGCAACTCAGCCCCAGAAGATCCAATAAGTTTTTCTGCAAACAACTTAAAGGAAGCTTGCTCAGAATCATCCTACTTTTCTTGCTTATGTCAGGCAACTTTCACACTAACCCTGGCCCTGCTGGACCTGCGTCCACACACAACTTCCTTAAAAAAGGATCTATTAAGTTCGCATCTGTCAACATCTGCAGCTTGCAAACTAAATTGGATAACCTCCAGGTATGGATCTCACAACATAGCCTTGATGTTCTGTCAGTGGTGGTAACGTGGCTTTCCCCAAAGGTTCCTGACTCAGCAGTTGTTCTACCTGGTATACCCTTTATCAGCTGGATAGTCTCACCAAGCGAGGTGGTGGCTGTGCCATCTACCTGAAAGAGACACTTAAAGGATATGCTTTGCCTGCCACCAATCTGGGCTGCATGGCCCAGGCTCTGACCATTAAAGTGCTGCTTGGGGCCCAAAATAAAGCTTTGACAGTAATCTCTGCCTATGTTCCTCCAAAAGACAATAGGACAGACATTCACAGCTTAATGGACTACATTCGTAGCCTCAATCACAAATCTGAAACTTTAGCACTGGGTGACCTAAATGTCAACTGGTTATTTGCTAGTGCTTCTCCATACAAAGATACTATCTCATCACTCCACCTTGCCAACTTGTTAGATCCACAATAAGGACTAACTATAAGATGGGGACAAGTACTCTCCTGGACATGATACTCTCTAGCCACCCAAAGCGAATCTCCAACGTGGCAGTACATCCAAATTCTATGAGTGACCACTCCCCTGTTTCCTGCAGTTGGTCCAATAAATTCTGCAAGCCCCCATCTCTGACTATCTACAGTAGATTGTTAAAACGTGGACATCTGGAACATCTAAAAATTGACCTCAGCAACATTGACTGGTCACCTCTCGATGCCTTTGATGACGTCAACCTGGCACTGGATTATTTCATAAAACAATTCAACAATGCCTGTGATACCCATGCTCCCATTAAGAAAATGAAAGTGTGTGGCATGCAAACCCCTGGATTACACCAACATTCATTGCTATGATGAAGAACAGAGATCACCTCTGGTACTGTGCAAGGGCATCAGACAAACAAGCAGATATTCAGGAATACAAGAAGGCAAGGAACGCCTGTACAGGTGAAATCTGTATCAAGAAATCCAAACATCATAGGGAAATGCTGGCCAATACCTAGGGAAACAGCAAAAACTTCTGGAGCAACATAAAAGATGTCACTGGGAAAGACTTTACAGTCTCACCCTCCATGCTCAATACCAATGGAATTCCAACCCTGGACCCACTAACCATAGCAAACACATTCAACAATGTATTCATGTATCTATCCAGTGTCCTCCCTTCAGACTTCTTCATGGATAATGACTCATCCAGTGCCTACTGTCCTGCTAATAACCCCCATGAACCACCTCCTTTTTACTTCAGAACAGTCTCAGCACAAATGACCAGGAAATACCTTATCAAGGTGTTAGGTAAATCACAGCATAGCGGTGACTCACTGGATCTTAAGCTCATAGCTCTCACTCTTGAGGAAGTTCTGATGCCCCTCATTAAGATCATCAATCTATTACTACAACTCTCTCAATTTCCTCAAGTTTGGAAATCAGCACTAGTTACTCAAGTGCACAAGATGGAGACAGGACTCATCACACAAATTACAGACCCATATCTATTCTCCCACCAATATCCAAAGCACTTGAGAGCATTGTTGCTGACCAGCTGGTGGAGTACCTTGAAAAATACTCTATCCAATGCCTGCAGCAACACGGGTTCTGGAAGGGGGCACAGCACCACCTTGGCCCTGTTGGAATTCGCTGGCTTTATTTATCATTCTCTGGATCAGGGCACCTTAGTAGGAGCTGCCTTCATAGACCTCACTAAGGCATTCGATACTGTCCATCACTCACTACTCCTCCAACAGCTTACCACTACTGGCCTCTCCTATGACACAACACTTTGGTTTAAAAGCTATCTTGATGACCACTCTCAACAAGTGAAAATAGCCAACATCTTATCTGACCGACAGTCCATCTGCTCTGGCGAGCCACAAGGCTCAATTCTGGGGCCACTCCTATTCAGCATCTTCCTTAACCTACCTCATTTCTGCCACCAAAGGATCCTCCTCTATGCAGATGATGCAGTCATCTACTCCAGCAGCCATGACCCCAAGCAACTTGAACTTTACCATCAGAGTGGGTTTGCGGAAGTGGAGGACTGGTTCTCTAAACATAAACTGATCCTCAACCACAAGAAAACCAAAGTAATGATCTTTAGTAGAACCAAAAACATGCGCACATCCCATACACTTACTATCAGAAACTGTATTGGAGTCCCTCTTGAACAAATACCATATTTCAAATACCTGGGGGTCACCTTTGACAGCTGTCTATGCAATGCTAAACGTATAGATAATGTAGCCAGGGCTGTCAGCCTCAAGACTGGTCTCTTACATAGACATAAACACTGCTTTATTCCAGAAGTCCTCTGACTTGCTATATATATAGTTCCATCATATCCATTGTAGACTATAGTCTTGTAATCTATGGAGCAGCCCCCATGTCTTCACTGCACAGGATATCCATTGCTCTGAACAAGGCATGCAGACTACTCACAGGGTCCACATGTTTCACCCATACCAGTGATCTTTACGCTGAGACTTGTTGGCTACAACTCTCTGGGAGAATCCAATACCAAACCTGTCTTTTGCCAAAAAAGTACTTCTCGGCCTCCTGCCACCAGGCACTACAAACCTGCTAAGCCCCATTATAGTTCACAGCATATGCAATGCTCGAACAGCAATCATCTCCATGTTCCTAGATGCCAGACAGCCAAGGGGCAATGTCACTTGCCTACAGAGCACCTCACTGGTTTAATACTCTTCATAGTGATATAACTACCCTACCTAAATTGGGACCGTTCAAATTGAAGTTACCCCAACATCTCAAGGCCAGCAGTTCTTGTGACTGCTTCACCTGAGACTCCCATTTACTAGCATTCAATCTTCTACTCACAACTGGTTTACCCTGTATCTCTGCTGTTACCTTTATAATTCTGAGGCCACCACCTTTTCACACTTTAACAACGACCCTGGCTACCCCCATCCACCTCACCCCCCCTTCCCTACCCCTCCCATACCAGCTTGACAAGGCCTATGATTGCCACTTCCTACCTTTGTTACTACCCCATCCACCTCACCCCTCAGACCCTACCCCTCCCACACCAGCTTGACAAGGCCTATGGCTGCCACTTCCTACCTTTCTTACCCCTCTGCTCACCTCACCCCTGTCCCTACCCTCCCACATCAGTTAACAAGGCCTATGGCTGCCACTTCCTACTTGTCTTTCTTTCTTTCTCCAATCTTTATCCTTCCCCTCCCATCTACACTTTCCTCCTTTTAGAATGATAAAACTGTGTCTAGATACATATATATTTGCTCACTTTATTTTATTGTTTTGGAAACATTGTACTTTCACCCCTTTGTATGTTTTGTCTCCCCTCCCCACTGACACGAAACATTTGTAAATGAGCTATCTTTGCTCAGAAGTATTGTGATCCAAGAATGATTAAATAAATAAAATAAATAAATAAACTTCTTCATTAGGCGGGCTCATAAGAAGGTTATGTAGGTTCATAAAAAGGCTAAGCTGAAAATTTGGGGTACAAATATGAAAAAAATATGAAAAATCAAGAAAGCTATGAGCCTATGTTGAACTTTTCAACACACACTGGCGAGTGTGGTAAATTTTAAATATTTTGACCCCACCTTTTCAACATAGTCATTTTTCACATCACCTCATGAATGTGACAGCTGTCATTTTTCAAATACTGGCAAAAATGTGTTTTTGCACTTGTGGGGCAAAATCATCTTACGGGCACAGTTTGAAAATATTGTCAACCCTTGTTGATGAGGTGAGGTTATAACAAGGCTATGTGGGGTAATAAGAAGGCTTTATTGAAAATCTGGGGTACAAATATTGAAAAACAACAAAGTTATAAGTGTATGCTGAAATGTGTTCAATGCACACTCAGAACTGTGGTAATTGTCACTATTTTGTCCCCAGATTTTCAGCATAGAAATTTTTTCTCACCACCTCATGAATGTGACAGCTGTCAATTCTCAAATCCTGACCCAAATGTGTTTTCTCACTTGTTGCGCAAAATGACGTTTTGGGCACTGTTTTATAAATGCCAAGGGGAGATCTTGTCAAACTACCCTGGTTGAATTTTTTGATTAGGTGACAAGATCTATGGATGGTGGTTGGCCAGCTGATGTTTTATATCTAGACTTCAGTAAGGCATTTTATTCGGTGTTTCATGGGAGACTGTTGGGGAAGTTAAGTGATTTGGGGTGGGGGAAAGTTTGGTGAGGTGGATTGGGAACTGGCTAAGAGACTGACAACAGTGGGTGGTGGTAGTGGGGGAGTTATCAATACCCAGGAAGGTCATTAGTGGTGTCCCATAGGATTTGGTTCTGGGATCATTGTTATTTAATGCTTTCATTTCAGACATTGCAGTGGGAGTTAGGAGTAATAGCCTGTTTGCTGACGACTCTAAACTAGGTGCAAAGGTGAACAGTGAGGAGGGAAGTAGGACACTCCGGGAAAACCTGGAAAGACTAGAAAAGTAGTCAGTCACATGACAGCTGGTGTTTACTGCTAGGAAGTGCAGTGTACTTCACATGGGAGCTAGGAATCCAGGGTGCAGCTGCAAATTGAAGGGGTACAGATAACAGTCTTGGAGGAAGAAAAAGATCTGGAGGTAGTGATCACTGGTAAAATGAATCACTCAAGACAATGCAGGAAAGCAGCTGCTAAGGCAAACAGAATGTTGGGGTGCATTGCTAGGGGGATCACTTTGAGAAGGGAGGAGATAATTCTGTCATTGTACAAATCCTTGGTGAGGTTGCACTTGGAGTACTGTGTGCAGTTCTGTTGCCCTTACTTAAAGAAGGACATTATGCTCCTGGAGAGGGTCCAGAGAGTGGCATCTGTGTTGATCCTCAGTATGGGAATAATTCCTGTGAGGAGAGACTTAAGGAGTCAAACATGTACTCCTTGGAAGGCAGACAGGACAGAGGGGACATGATGAAGACCTTTAAATATTTGAAAGGTATAAATAAACACAGAGAGGGTTTTCAAACTGAAGGGGGTAGGGACCACCAGGGATCATAGCCTGAAATGGATTGGTGGGAAGTACAGAAGAGACCTGAGAAAGCATTACTTCATGGAAAGGGTGGTGATGCCTTGGAATGCTCTACCTGAGGAGCTGGTATCAAGGGAATCAGTGGGAGGTTTTAAGAAGAGGTGGGACAGATACATGGGAAGGGTACAGGAAAAGGAGGGTAGAGTCCATGGGAAATCAGAATGGAAATCAGGGGAGTGATGGAAGGGAGAGGGGAGAGGGAAGGGGGATAGCAGCAGTTATCAAGTTGCGAGCTGCATCTTGAGCAGACTTGATAGACCTCATGGCCTAATCTGCTAGCATTTTCATATGTTTGTAGGTTTGTATAAATGACACCTGTCATGTTCAGAAGGAGCGGTCATAAAAGGACTATGTTGAAAAGTCGGAGTAAAAATGTGAAAAAAAGCTAAGTTATGAGGAAACGTTGAATCGCTCTAATGTTTACTCATAATTTTATTTTTGAAGATTTTAGCCCCTAATATTCAACATATTCCTTGTGTTACCCTTAAACGTGGCAGGTGCCATTTTTCAAATCACCATCTAAACTTGTTTCCACAGTGGCACAAAAAAATCACCTTTTGGATGGGATTTTAAAAAAACCCACCTGTCTTGATCATAACGTTGGGTCATAAAAACACTGTTGGAAATCTGGAGTCAAAATGCGGGAGCACACTGAAAATCAGATATTGCCTCTCAGTTGCCCTATCCTGGGTAATTACAATCTAACAGTGTGTAAAAGCAGGACACCACTGAAAATGAGACATTGCATCAGGGACAGGGCTTAAAGCGATCAGAGACCTATGGGAACAATTTTCCTGTAGATGGTTCCTAATCCCTATGAAATAATATTTTGCAGCCATATTGGTTCTGACCAGACTTTGTATGTTTTGCTAGCAATCCCATAAGTTATTTCCAATGCCAATCCCTTCTCTTTTCAAAATACTTCTTGATGAGGACCCAAGTTACCTTATAGAAAAGAATAAAAGTAGGAAAGTCAGTACACACCATACTGAAACAGGTACTTAATGACAATCTCTCAGACTGATAAGCCTCAGTACTATAAAAAAGTAGCCAGCCCCAGAGGACAACTCACAAAAGCATACAGAAGATCCAATCTCATGTTAGTGTATAATTACGCTATGATTTTTGTTATATATGAGAAAAAGCAGTCTGTGTGAACAGCATTATCCAGCAATCAATACTGTGAATAACTGTCATTAGTGCTGAAAATTATAAAAGGAATTCAGCAATCTAGTGATAGCTTGTGGAATAGCAAGTACATTATAAAGTAAAGGATCACTCTAATCTCTGGCTGGTGGAGATGGGGGTTCTGTTTAGCTGAGTGGTTAAAACTGCTGCCATCAGGTCTCAGTGTCCTCAGATTCCCTGGGTTACATGCACATCTGCCCAAGGAGTGGGATCAGACACAACAGTTGAGAAAAGACTATGGCATACTTCACCTTTAATAAAAGCGGTAGTTGTGTTGCACAATATAAAGAGGATATAAAATGGTCTGTGTATATGTACTGTTTATTTCAATGAGTGAGTTATGAAGGTCCCGCTCCCTCAATAATGGAAATTAAGCAAGCAATAATACCCAACAGGTTGGGTGGCACTGGGCTATACCGTACTGCCCAGGGGCGTAATGAGGCTTGACACTGCAGGCAGAGGGCCTTATAGCCTGTGAAAGGTCCAGATTCACCCAATACTACCCACCCTGGAGGGTATTATTGTGCTTAGAAAATTGGCAACTGTATTATATATGCTTGTAAAAAAGTAATTTTTATGTTTAAATGTTAAACTCTCAGGTTCTTTCATTTATTGTGAAATAAAAACGTTCATATGCCTACATTACAATGCCAATTTCTTTTTGAATTATGGACTTTTGTCCTACTAGACCCTCTGCAGTTGTGAGGTTTGGAGCAGGTTGTCATGGTAACCCCCCCACACACACACACACACAGAGCTGAAAATTGTGAAAATGCTTCCTTTTGTATTGCTGCTCTTTTTTATTTAGTCATTCAAATGAATGGTTTTATATTTCTGTGAACATTAGAGCAGAGCACACGAGGAAGGAAAGTAGTGGGTGCGAGTACAGCTGTGACCACTTCTGTGACTGCAGAAAATGTAACTGCTGCGGCATAGATTAAGCTGACGGGTGAAACAGGTAACAGTCTGCCTCCCCCTCCCCCCCCCCACTGACTAGCAGCATTGTGCTGTGTTTTTTGTTTTAAATTTAAATTTGGCAGCTGTTGCCTCATTTAGTCAGTAGGTGACTGTATGGATGAAGGAGGGCAACGTGCTGACCAGGTTAGCTGTCAGGAAGCATTGAAGGCAATATGTTTAGTGAGAGGAGCGGTACTTTCTTTGTTTTCCATACCACAGATATGCGTCCATCTGCGGTACAGAAAATGAAGAAAGTGCCGTTCCTCTCATGCACTATAGTGATGCCACAGCAAGCGCTCTGTCTCTCGCTTGCAGTGGTTGTTCTCAGATTTGGAGCATGGCCACAATTTTTTTAGTAAATGCTGCTGAATTAATTTTCTATTTTTTAGTGTTCTTTATGAAATGGAATTTGCAGAAAAAAGGAGAGCACAGGTCAGCAGTTGGCTCATGGCTCACTGACTGGGCAGGAAAAAATGGTGGCAGGCAAGTCTGAAAAATTAGAATAGCCTCAGGATATGCAAAGTAATGTGGCACCCCAAATTGGCACCCATTGTTTTGCTGGGCTTCATTTTTCAAGCCCATTTTCTATAGGCATATTTGAACCCAGGCCATTGTATGTTCTGTGTACATAATGTCTATGTTCACTGGATGCTCCCCCAACACTAACATTTAGCAGGCTGAATTCCCTGTCTCCAAATACTGTGCTCTGCTATCACTAACTGATGTGCTGGGTGGATCCACAGTCCCCCAACACTCAAATACATTAAGTTGTCAAACCTGTTTAGTTCTGCAGCGTGTCCTCCTGAAGCGAGTGGTGAGTGAGAGAGCCGAGAGAGAGTATTAGCATGATGTGCGGCAGTTCTTTTTCAGCAGTAGCCAGGAGCAGCAGTTTCTCTGTCTCTCTCAAGTGGTTCATGTGGAGAGAGATGGACAATTTATGGGAGAATTGTAAATGTAGGCATGAGAAGGCAGGAGGGAAAAGTGAAGGTAATAGTGACAGAGTAATAGAGCATCAAATAGATTTATTATCCTTAAATTAAGAATTTGTCTGGACTGTGCTAAAGTGAGAAAAACAGGTAGCGGCAGGAGCAGGGTTTTTCACTTTGAAAAGAAGAACACTGCTGGCTACAACTGAGTGGCAGCTTCATCGTGGGATTGGCTAGTTTATCATGTCAATCATACTGACATTTTGTCTGAAATGATGACATAGACAAGTAAAAAACAAAGGCTGATAACCAGTGGATCAAGAACAGTGTTTATTTTTCATATGGGTCAGATTGTTGGTAAAAAAGCTTAGTTATATGTATATTCAGATAGTTACATACATTGTATACATTTATTTAATGGATTTTGGTAACACCCCCCCCACACACACACCGTAGGCTGACTGAGGCAAATTGTCCCTATTCAGGAGCAACCTAGACCAGAATTAACTACAAGCATTAGAACAGGCAAGCTTCATACAGGGAATACACAGCATTTATAATAAGCAAGAACATGTGCACAGATCAGGTATTAGTTACAGGCACATACAGAATTATCATATTGGCTTACAAGACAATGGGCAATATGGGTCTTACTGCAGAATGAGTGGTCTAACAGATAAAACAAGCTGTTGGAAATGTGAATCTGTAACTGTGGGTGTACGCATGAGTAGCAGAGGTGTGTGATGTGGCGCCTGCTCCACTGATGCATATGAGAATGTATATAAGAAAAGACAGTCGGTGTGAACAGTACCACCTAGTGGTGGGAGCTGTGAATAACAGTGTAAGCAGTGTTGAGTAATTCAAACAGTGATCCAGCCAGGCCAGCCCTTCGGTGCACTGAAAATACTATAACTTGTGACACTGGTGACTACGGTATGAGAATGAACCTGGATCACTGAGCAATGGCTGGGGGAGAGGAGTATCGAGCATGCCAGAGGATGTTCTGCTCTTCTGTGGAGGTAGGGAGGGCATTTGGTTCTTCTGCAATACTGCCACCAGGGTGACTACATGTAACTGTGCAGTAAGGAGTGACGTTCTGGAAGGAAGGAAGGATGATGACTGGTGCTGCATAACACACACCTGCACCACTTACGTGCATACCTGGAGTTACAGATTTACTTTTCTAAAAGCTTGTTGCATCTGTTAGACCACCATTTTGCAGTAAGACTCATATTAACTAATTCAGCACTATGCCCTCTTTCAGAATATGCCTCTAGCTCACCTTACTCCAAAAGTGTCTAACTCATGCATACAGTTTGCCAGTGATTCAGTGCTGTCTTTGCTTCATGAACGCGCTGTGCATTGGACAGCAGAGCTTCTGAATCCATCAGGTCAGGTTGCATCAATTTCCATTTATTACTAACAACATATAAATGTATGGATCAGATGACCAATGGCAATATATGCAATCAGAGAGTATGAAGATGCCAACCGGTACCCTCATCATACAGCACCAGATATTTACATTTAATGTTGACAGTGTCTCTTTAACAGCATCTCACGGTAACAGCATAGGGTTCCAGATCAACTTAGCTTTGACCTGTATTTCTGGAACCCTTAGGAGTCAGGAGGAGACACGTTTGATTTGCCAAGAGAAACTCTTTAGCAAGCTGCTGAGCCCCATTATCTGATATTATCAAGTGAGTAGGATATATATTTTTATATACAGTAACACATCTCCCTTCCCTTAGGACATGTCTGGACTTTGGTACTTTGATGTTAATTTTGTTGAACTTAATATTACTTTTTGTGTGAATGAGAGGACTGTGCAATGCATCAGTTGCGCTGACTATATAGTTACTGTAGGCAGTCAGTTGACTGCAGTGTTCCTTGGAACGTTTTCCTATACAGTTGCACGACAGGGAACCAGCACAAATGTTCTTTTTCTGTAAATTATTTTATTTGTATATTATTACATCAAAGTTACAAATATAATACCATGTGCATTCATGCAAAGATACAGTATAAATCTACAATGAAAAAACATTTTCTATAATGGAGAAATTCAAGTAGAACACCTATGCTTTTGCTATGCTTATAAATCCTATTCTAAAATAAAATCTAATCAGTGGCTAATCTATATTGAATGCAGGGTTATGGCTAATATATAATAAAGTGTGCTGTAAGATCCTTCTAGAGGGTATAAGTCAATAAAACAGGCAGTATAGTGCAGTGGTCTTAGGCTCTGAGCTGTAAATCTGGTGACATCCACCAGACCAGACCTGGGTTTGAATCCCACAGCTTCCACTTGCAAACTGTGTGACCCTGAGCAAGTCACTTATCTTCCTTGTGTTCCCAGGTTGCACCTGGAAACAAGCTCTGGCTTAGTGCGCTTTTCTTGGTTAAACAATTTCCCCTTTCCCTTTCCAATACAGAAACACACAAGTCCAATGTAATTTTTGATATGGTTCATAAAAAGGAACCAAACGCCATTAAAAATATCCTGTTTGTCTATCAATATATAACTAGTTCTCTCATTAGATGCATTAATACTGGCATTCTTCCATCAGTGTTCAATCAGATCTTATGGCCTAGACTTTTAGGGCCAGATATTCAAAACTTTGTGCCTTGCGCAAACTGATTGCATCGCAATTGCACCACATTTTTGCCAGATTGCTATATTCAAAAGGCCAAATAGTGTCGGCGCAACGTGTTAGCACTGGCGCTAAAAGATAATGTATGCACGGCATAAAGTGAGGCATGGGGACATGCATACAGGCACAATGGTATATTCAGAACTATAGCACCATGCAACGTGCATTAGCACGACATGTAGCACGGTGCAAATTGCCTCCTATGAAAAGGTAGTCTTAACTCCGGGCAAACCAAGGATGGGAGACATGGAGACAGCAGCAACAGTGATGAAGGTTGTATACAGCCAGTGATGAGGCAGCAAGGGTGGACGGCAACCCTGGACTGCTCCATATGCACAGGCATCCACAGCGTGAAATACAATGCCTCAACATTGCTTGAAAGCAAACAACCATGCACACACAGTATACGATAGAGCTAAAACTCCACTTGTAGCAGCAAACAAACTGTGTTACTATATGTGACTTGTGTGTTGTTCTATGTATTTAGTGTACATTGCATTATCACTTGTCATGGCTCCGGGTCATTCCTAGTCATGTGAAAAAGTTGCCATTTTAGCCACAGTGGAAGTTTTGTGGAAAAATGGCAACTTTCGCTGAAGTCTCTGATCTTCCGCCTGTGATGGATTGGAAAACTTCAGAATGTTTGGGGTAACATTTAGCACCATTTCCACCTGTCCAACCATGTTAAATAACCCCCTTCCCCCATGGTTAGCAGTCCCTTCCCCCTCCTGGTATCAATGTCATCCCCCCCCCATGGCTAGCCCTTCCCCGATGACCCGGCCACCTGACATGGACTTTAAAGAAACAAACCCACCTGTGATTAGCAGTCCCTCCCCAACGCAATTACCCGCCCGTGTCCTCACAAGTATGGTCAGTTAACCCCACCCCAGCTACTGCCATCCCTATCCCCAGAATTAAGTAAAATTATAATAATTTATTTCAGTGGTGGTCTAGGGGTAGTAACCCCCCTCCCTACCTCTGTATTCCCATCTCCAATACTGAATTTTTTAAATGTATTCCCTGGTGATCTAGTAGCTCCTGCCACACCGTCCCCTCACCCTGACAGGTAGTGTTCCACCCTTTTCTTCCAAACCCCAAATGGAGTGGGCCACCGGTACAGCCCTCCACTCTCCTCCATGGCCGGCAGGCCCACTGAGAAGTCAATGAATGAATGCGTGCTGTATGAGTATGTGCTCATTCATTTACTTCTCAGTGGGCTGCCGGGCGTGGAGGTGAGTGGAGGGCTGTGCCGGTGGCCCACTCCATTTGGGGTTTGGAAGAGAAGGGTGGAACATTACCTGTTGGGCTGGGGAGAGTGTGCAACAGGGGCACTAGACCACCAGAGAATTAATTAAAAAAAATACAGTATTGGAGATGGGGATATGGGGTTAAGGAGTGGGTTTACTACCTCTAGACCACCACCCTTAAAAATTATTATAATTTTACTTAATACTGGGCTTAGAGATGGCAGCAGCTGGGGGGGGGGTTAACTGACCATACTTGCCGGGACATGGGTGGGCGATTGGAAGTGGGGGAGGGACTGCTAATCGCCAGTGGGTTTATTTCTTCTAAATACATGTTGGGGGTGGCAGGTGGTCAGAGGGACCGCTAACGCTGACCACCTTTTTCTTTTTTTATTACACACACACCATTTAAAACAGGGTGCATGGCAGGCAGAATTTCCACAAAAGTTCGGAAATGGATTTCTGAACTTTTGCAGATGTGAAAGTCACACCTTCACTTAAATTCTGCCTGCAGAATTTTTTTCTCTCACATGGCTAGTAGTTTCTGACTATGGGTCATGGCCCACTGTGGCTACCAGGTCAGCACAGTGATAAATACATATGGAAATATTAAATAACTGGCAGTGTGGCCATATAGAACACACCTCCAGTTCCCCCATTGGGGTACACCAGCACAATCCAGCACATACATCCAGCACTGGGGAACCGGACGATGTTGAGGGGAGAGTGCATAGGTGGCCAGTCTGCACCATATAGTGTGTTTTTTCACAAGGCTGGGGCCATCCCCACCATGCACATTTTCCAGAGTCAGGAATACCCCAACACCAGTGTGCATGTCTGATGGTATGTGTTACCCCACCCCTGGGCACATACTTCACATCTGTATGGACACCATGGCACACATGGCCAGCCATATGTATTACTATGAGTATCCCATTCTAGTGGTGCAGCATACGTGGGACACAAGACAGCATGACAGCGGTGTCCACTATCAGAACACACCTGCCAGTTGGTCCTGTCACTGTGTAGAGAGCAGCAGTTATTGATGCCTGACATATCGTAGGTATTGCTGTGCCCCTCACTAAACTGGCCACTATGGTACTGAAGCATCTGCTATGCACTGTAGCAGGGACTACAATATGTCCATGGCATGCAGCACCAACACCTGTGGCTGTGGTGATAGTCCCCTGGGGCACACTAGACTCTGCTGCTGAGTACAGACATGGCCTGCAGCTATTGACATGTTTCTCCAGTCTGACATACAGATGGTGCTGTGGGGAGACCCAGCCTACAGCTATCGACCTGTAGTTCCAGTCCGACCTACAGGTGGATCTGTGTGCACCCTGCAATAACACCAGGCAATCCACATGGAACTACATGCAAACCAGGCAATAATGATATGCTAATGTGGCTGTTTGCCACAGATTGCCTAAGTAGGCTAATTTGCATAGACCATTGAATATTGCAACATTTTGCACTGGGTAAAAGTGTTAGCGCCAGGCAAATGTGTGAGCACCTCAAAAACAAATTTGTCCTAAGCAAAACTGTCAGAACCATAGCACACTTCTGCAGTATTTGGTCTCCACTGTTGTTTGCAGTTTTTATGAATCTGCTTCTTTGCTAACACACACATTGGCCATGTAGCTCATCTTTGCTTTGCTTCACGTCTGTGTAAACTGGGCTGCTGTTGTAGTTTGCACTGCCTGGTTGCTATATTCAGAGATGTCTTATTTGCCAGGATATGTTTGCACTGCATGCAAGGCCCTGTTTGCACACCATCGTTTGCATGCTGTATTCAACTGATTTAGCTCTGTGGCTATTCCTTTGAATATAGTGTGCAAATCGTTCCAGGCTATTTTTGCATGCCGTGCCATGCTAATTTTTCTCTGGGGCTACGTTTTGAATATCTGGCCTACAGTTGGGTAAGATCAGCTTTTTCATACAGCAGGATGAAGATAGGGAGGCATACCAGACTTCCCTAAGGGAAGCAGGGAAGGCAGTAAGGCAGGCAGAGGCCCAAACCGAGGAAAGACTAGCACAAACAGTAAAAGAAGGTGACAAGACTTTCTATAGATACATTAGTGAAAAGAGAAAGTCCAGAGGGGGTATTGCTAAGATCAAAGGAGATAAGGGGGCATTTGAGGAGGACCATGCAAAAGTATCTATATTAAACAGATACTTCTGCTCAGTATTTACTAAAGAGAAGGTAGGGCAGGGCCCACAGCTTAGCACGATGAACACAGGGAGGAGGGAAGTGAGCACTAGTCCCTTCACAAAAGAAAGGGTCCTACAAGAGCTCGATAAGCTCAGGGTAGACAAGGCAATGGGACCTGATGGCATACATCCCAGGATACTAAAGGAGCTAAGGGTGGAACTAGCAGAGCCATTATCAGAACTGTTTACTGAGTCTCTGAGCACAGGAGACGTCCCAGAAGACTGGAGAAGGGATCATGTGATCCCGCTCCACAAAAGCAGCAGCAGGGAGGAGGCAGGGAACTACAGACCAGTCAGTCTTACCTCAGTAGTGGGCAGGATTATGGAGGCACTCCTTAAGGAAAGGATAGTGCAACACCTGGAATCCATAGGAGCACGGAATCCAAGACAGCATGGGTTTACAAAAGGAAGGTTCTGTCAAACTAATCTCATACATTTCTTTGACTGGGTAACCAGAGTGGTGGACCAAGGGGGAACAGTTGATGTTGCCTACCTTGACTTCAGCAAAGCTTTTGAAGCTGTTCCATATAGAAGATTGAATAATAAGCTGGGTAGGCTCGGGGTGGGTCAGAAGTTGGTCAACTGGGTGGCAAACTGGTTTGTGGACAGAAAACAGAGTGATGGTAAATGGTATACAGTCAGAAGAGATGCAAGTCACAAGTGGGGTACCTCAGAGATCAGTCCTGGGGCCAGTCCTCTTCAATATCTTCATCAGTGACATTGCAGATGGACTGGAGGGTAAGGTTTGTCTGTTTGCAGATGACACCAAGATCTGCAACAGAGTAGATGATCCAGATGGGGTGGGCAGAATGAGAAGAGATCTGGATAAACTAGCAAAATGGTCGGAAGAGTGGCAACTGGGGTTTAATGCAAAGAAGTGCAAGATCATGCACATAGGGAAGAGAAACCCTGAAGCCACCTATAGGCTGGGAGGGGAGTTGCTGGCAGTCACAAGGGAAGAAAGAGACTTGGGCATCATCATCACTGATGATCTGAAATCATCCAAGCAAACCACTAAAGCAGTAGGTAAGGATAGGGGGATGTTAGGGTGTATTAGTAAGGATATCACAAGTCAGAAGAGGGAGGTAATAATCCCTGTTTACAAGACACTGGTTAGGCCCCATCTGGAGTACTTCATGCAGTACTGGAGGCCACACCTTCACAAGGACATTAACCAAATTGAGGCAGTCCAGAGATGGGCAACCAAAATGGTGCAGGGTCCACATCAGAAAACATATGAGGACAGATTAGCTGGGCTCAATATGTATACCCTAGAGCAAAGGAGGGAGAGAGGAGATATGATCAAAACATTCAAACACCTTAAGGGCATTAACAAGGTGAAAGAGTCTAACATGTTTCAATATAAGAAAAATAGTAGGACAAGACGACGCAGCATGAGATTAGAGGGAGTCCGATTAAGGGGTAATGTGAGGATGTTCTTTTTCACAAAAAGGGTGGTGGATGCATGGAATGGCCTACCTCAGGAAGTGGTGGATATGAATACAGTGCATGGCTTCAAACAGGCATGGAATAGGCATAATGGAGCAATACAGATGAGTATGAATAGATGGGCCATTGACAGAGCAAAGGCCGATGGCACATTTATAAGGTAGAAAAAGAAGTGGGCAGACTGGATGGGCCTTGCGGTCCTTATCTGCCTTCAACTTCTATGTTTCTATATTTCTATCTAGATTGCTGAGTCTGTACACCTTTTTTTATTATTACCAAGGATTACAGTTTTTATAAGGTCTTCAACTATCCATAAAGAGGGACTTGCAGGCATGTAGTTGATAGGATGTTTGTCCACTCCTTAGTTAAACAGTTCCATGACTGGTGTATAATAGAGCAGAACCAGAACGTGTCCAAGATTAGCATGAGGTGTTTTGTGCATGTCCAACACACACACGCAAAGGTCCTGGCAGGAATGTATTTGTCTCACTCTCAACTGCTTACCATGCTGCTCACACTTTGTTTCTCCATTGATCCTGCTTCCCGTGTAACTTTCTTGGAGTGCTGTTTTATCCACCAGGACAATATACTGATAGCTAGGACCAGGTCATACATTTTCAAGGGGAAGGAGTGTCAGTTGACTGTTGGACAGGGGAGTCACTGCAGCTTGGGGCAACATTGATTATGGCCCTCTGTGCTGACAGTGGTAACATCAAGAAAATTGTCCAGGAGTGTGAGCCACCACTGCATACTGCAGTGTTAATAAAGCCTTTCTGGAGCAATGCATTGTCACTGTGAGCTGTAATGTGTGTTGTGTGTGTGTGTGTGTGTGTGTGTGTGTGTGTGTGTGTGTTTGTGTGTGTACTCACATTTACACCTTGATGCCCCCGGAGTCTTTGGTACTTTTATCTAAATGCATCATAGCCATTGAATTATGTGTTGGGTTTGTCAGTTTAGGGTTAAACGTGACAGAACTTATTTTTGGACTCTTTTTTTTTCCTTTGTAGCATCACCCTACAGGCACCAAGATAGCAATTTTCCACTTGGTGCACAGTGGCCTAATTATGCATCGCCTTAATTGTTGAATAATTGCTAGTTTGAAGGCCCACACGTCACCCTGCCTTTCCCTGATATTAGCTGCTTTCCGTGCTTGATGTTGCTGTGACAAGGTCATTAAATATAGAATTACAGCCAAGTGACCTTTATGTTTAAATCGACCTGGTTTCTCTCCCACTGTGCATCCTAATAATCCATGCACTAAAACTGGCCTCTAATGGAATGGAAAAAGTGGGGCATACATATTCTGAAGTGTGGGGCTAGAATACCTGAAAGGTGTGAAGTGCAGAACTGATATTACCTCTAGCTTGTGAGATGATGCACATCACCTGAGTTAAAGGGATACTGTTTTGCAACATATCATTTCTAGCTGAACACCCATACATTATTCCTTATATTTATTTATAGTTTTCATTGTGGGGGGAGGGTAAATTGTCTGACCTGGAAAGGCCCCCTTAAGCTGGAGCTTAGGTGCTACCTGGGAGCACAAGAAAGTTAAGTGACTTGCTCAGGGTCACACAGTATGCAAGTGGGGGCTGATGGGATTCTAATACAGGTCACCAGGTTTGCAGCTCAGTGCCCTTAACCACTACACTATACTGCCACAGGGAAAGGGAAAGCAAATTAATACAATCATTCACACTCTAGGAATACCAGTCCACACTTTCACCAAGATTTAGAAGAACTACTTACTGTAACATTGCATTTTGCCACTTTGTAGTTTTGTTCTTCAATCCTAACTGGCACCTAAACATAGATTTTTGCATTAGTGAGATTAAAGGTTTAAATTTCCTTCCTGTAAGTAGTGTTATGCAGAATGTTCAAATTCTGATGGAACGGAATTCTGTGGTATTTCAGGAAATTCCTCCTAATTCTGCAGAATTCCATCAGTGGGGAACTTCTGGCATTCTGAATGCTAATTGGCCTTTACAGATTAGTAATCATTGGTTTATGTGAACTACGGATTTTTTTCTGCAAACTGGGGAATATTATTCAGTGGTTTAGGTGATCCACGGAAAGTTATTCCACAGTTTACATAGAAATGCTTTTTTGGAATTCTATGGCTTTCAAGAAGAAATCCCCCCCCCACAAAAAAAAAATATTTTTGAAGTGGAATAACCATTCCATACGAATTCTACAAGAGGAGTTCCACATTCTGCACAGTTGTACCCATGAGTTTTGAAGTTTCTTCTACAGATGTGGTACAGTTTTTCCTGAATATGCTCTATAAATTGAGATACATATATAAAATAGAGTATGGTAGCTCATACACAGCAATGCTATTCTTACATTGAGTGGTTACCACGACAACAAGGTCCTTGACAGCGAAGCTCTAGAGGTCCCTTTGTCATCATGGTAACCATAAGGTGTGAGAAGAGGGTTGTTGTCTATTTGGGCTACCATACATTATTTTATACAGTGTATGGTAAAAGCAAAAGCCAAAATTGCTTACTTTTTGTGTTTGCTGCAGTTAGTCTTTAGACTCTGCTGCCCACACTTTACTGCTGGACAGTTCATGAGCATGATACCTCAGCCACCTGCTTTCCTATGAACAGTGCTGATGGGGTCACTTGCATTGTGATGTAGCTACTAAAGCAGAATGACTTTTCATTCTGCTTTAATAGGTACATCACTACTACAGCAGTACAACCTTTTCAAGTTTACGGATCTCCATACACAACAATGTTCTACCAAGCAATGCAAAGTGTTCTTTTCCTTATTTATCAGTGTGGAAATGTACTTCATCCAGCTAGATTTACTTTGATCTTTTCAGAGTTGGATTTGAGTGTTTCCCTATATACTGCAATGCCTCCAATTCAAATAAGTTTACAAATCTGCTGGTGAAGACATCTACACCGTCTTGTTCTTGGCTGTTTAAAGAAGCAGTACTAGTTAACAACTTTCAATAATTTGGTTGTCAGTTAGGACAAATTACTGTAAACCATCAATATATCTGATTTCATTTTGCTTTAATTCCTGAGGCAAGATACAGGATTTTGAAATTCGTAAAAGTTATTGGTCCTTTGCCAGGTCCACCATCACAGATGTAAGCAGATCAGGGTGGTGTTGTGCTGTTGGCTATCCAAAACATGTGCTGGTGACACCCTAACATATCTGCATTATAAATACAGTGAGTGAAGTTGGTGTGTGATCTTTGGAGGATGATTTTTGAGAGTTGCTGGGGGCTGCTATCTTTTATTGTAGATCCATACAAATTACAGAAGTTATAATTAAACACAGTGTTAGAACTGTTGATTGAATTTACAATACCCGAATTAAGAATCTTAGATCATATGGAATACATTAGTGCTAAGAACATGTAGGATGACATTTTTTGCTGGCTAACTAGTACTGCTGCTTTAAATGATGCAACAGTGTACTTTATATAACAATCACCTATCTCCCTATTACCCTTCAGTACCCATATTCTTAATTAAAAACTGCACTGAAACAGTAAGTTATTTTTTTTTGTCCTGTAGAAGCTGTTTTTTTTTTTCCAGTTCTGCTATGGTTATATTTTGCTGGTCCTTTAGTATTCTCATTGGGTATTTCCGATTTACATGCTGGAGGTAAGTACATTTTAGAACTATCTGATGTAGTTTATGGTATGCAGTAAAACATATTATAAAATGACATGTAACGTATCTGTCTTCTGATAGGTTAGTAACCACTCCAAGCAGTGATGTTATCTCAATCCAAAATCATAGTTCATAATATTCCCTATGCATCAGTCATTTTACACTTATAGATATCAAATAACATTGCCAGGCGAAATTTTGGCTACCACCTTGACTTGTAAAAATCCTGAATCAGGCCCTAAAACTATCTTAAATGAAAAAAAACAAACAATAATGACTAAATGTTATTTATTTTTATAATCCTCTTCTTACACACACATACATAACTTATAAAATGAAGTAATACAGTAATTTGCCATTTCTGGTGTTTCTTTCTTTTGTTGACCATGAAAAATCCCCTGCTACCCTTACATGCTAACAAGGAATATATATGTGTAACCTGCTACAAATAAAACAGAAGTCCTGATTCTTATTGAGGCCTTCCATTGTGTGAGTGTGGGGATGAGTATTCTGCCAGCAGAACTGAGTAAAAATCTGAATTCTTGTATTCCAGCCATAATAAACAAAAACACTGCATCCGTTGAATGTAGAAAACTGGAACAGAAATACACTAGGGAGAAAAGTGAGGAAGTAATATATTGAAGAAGGAGTAAAGGTGAGGCTACAGGTAATAGTGGTAGGATGGAGAAAAGAGGTGTAAGGGCTAATGTAAAACAAGCATTTATCAATACCAAATGTTTGCTTGCTGGTATTGGCATTGGTAGTGCTGGAGTTAGAGAGATGCATAATAGGAACGGCAGTGAAGTACTGAACTAACACCAACCCCACATCCACCCTGTAGAGACTAACAGATGTTGGGGGTGTACCTTTGGGTCGTTGTGCATAATGCTCATGCCATTCCAACTCATCCCACTCTGCAGACACTGATAGGTGTCGTGACATGCCTTGTGATTTTTGACCCTTACTTATGCTCACCCCATTCCATAAGGAAATAAGCTTAGATGGGTGCAGTATAGGAGTATGGGCTGAACGTTAGGGCCCAGGATGCCAAGGCACATCTCAATGCCTGTCTCTGGTTGCAGTGTTGGGGTAGAATGGCATGAGCATTACGGCCAGTGACCACAAGTCACACCTCAATGCCTGTGAGTCTCTACAGGGTGTGGCATTATGGTTGAAAACCCTAACGCTCAGGGTGTTTGTTGATATTTTTGCTCCAAATTTTCAACATGGGCTTTGTGGGACCCCACCTCATGAACAGTGCACTATCATTTCAGTACTCCATCCCAAAAGTTGATTTTGTACAGTGACTGCACCATTCTGCGCCACAGGTGCGAAAACATGTTTCAGGCAGGATATGAAAAATGACAGCTATACTGTTCATAAGAAGGTTTGAAAAAATGGCAGTGTTGAAGATCTGGAGTGAAAATATAAAAAATTGGTATCATTATGAGCATGCATAGAAACTGCTCAATGCACACTCCTAATGCAGTAATTTTTGGGAATGTTTTCAACAAATTTGCAACTTGAGCTTTATGGGGCCTCACCTCATGAACAGTGGCACTGTTGTTTAATTATTCAGTCCTGAAAGGTGATTCCATGCAGCGATTTTGAAATCACCTTTTGGGACTGAGAAACGAGATGACAGCCACAGTGTTCATGAGGTAGGATCCCAAGAACCCCATGTTGAAAATTTGGAGCCACAATTCCTAAAAATGGCTAAAATATCAACCTAAGTTGAAACCTCCCACTGATTCCCATTATACGGCATACCTCAGTTCCTCAGTTCGTAGTTTGGCTTCAAGAGTGCAGATGGTCCCGTCCAGAAAAGATCGTGGCACTGGACCACTGGAGATAAGTATGGAGTTACGGTGGTGTGGGGAGGTGGGGTGCGCATAGGGTGGTGGGGATGGGGAGAGGGCCTGAAGAGATGACAAGGACTGCTTTTTACAGATAAACAACAAAAAAGATGTTGGAGACAGCTTTCTTTATTTACAGGTAACTATTTACTTTTTAGGTACACTGAGTGGTCTCCCAGTGTGCCAAATTAATGTGTGTGTGGGGGGGACACAAGCCAACTTGGGAATTGGGCAGCCCGATGTCGGCTTAGAAATAACAGGCTTGGGAGGAGGGCATCTGACACCGGAAGGGGTGGCATCCCGGTGTTGGAAGGATTTAAGAATTATTACAGCACACTGGAGTGGGCACCCAATGTGCCACATGAGTTTGGGAGAGGTGGGCATACATGATGCCAACAGGGAGATTGGGCACCCCCATCCACAATTAAAGATGGGGGGGTGAAGGCATCCGACACCAGGAGTGAGCATCCTGGTGTTGGAAAGTAAAAAAAAAAAAATTATCTGGGCACACTGAGGTGGGCTCCCAGTGTGCCACCATAGCAGTGTGGTGTGGGGGACATGCTGACATGGGGAATGGCCACCTCAATGTCGGTTTTCGGGGGACTGTGTGGTGGGTGGCAGGAGCTGCCAATATGCAAAGCCACGGTGCAGCCCATTTATTATGTTTTGCTTCAATGTGAAAGTCACACTGAACAAATGGGTTGATCATAGCTCCAGCCATGTGCATTACTGTGCACTGTAATGCGCATGGCTGGAGTCTTCTCTGCCACTGTGTGCCTGGTTGTGGGGGGGAGGGAGCTGCCCCAACAATCAGGGATGACAAAACTGTCCCTGATTGGAGCAGCAGATTTCTTTCAAGTCCAGCTCTCACTCTGAAACTGCCATCATCAGCAACTTCCATGTTGATTGCTGGCCAAGGGACATGCCCCAGAAAGTGTTAGCTGTATTGGCCAAACACTGCCACACCTCTGCAATGCTCTACTAACCTCAATACATTTCTTGTGCACTGCTCGCACAAGCAAACTTAAGAATGGATTTTGCTATGCATAATATTTGAAACTGAGATGGCATGTCAGTGTTTGAATGTGGTGTGACTATTTTGTTTGGGTGGATGAACATTTAAAAAAAACATTTAAATGTTAAGCATTATTTTATTTTTATTTTTAACTCTCTTTATTCTCCTATATCCTGGTGGGGATATACCCTGTATCAGCTCTGGGGGCCCCCTCCCACTCCCGCATTGGCATCTTCCAAGTCCAACCTGCAGAAAGGCATAGCCCTTGACTTGCCCCACTTACCGTTGGCTCCTCTGGGGGACAGAGAGGGAGAGACTGAGATCAACCTTGAATGCCACCGACTGCTTGTTCTGGGTATCATTCAGCCCTAGGAGGTAGAGGATCCCAGCGTCACTGTACACAGTGTTTAAGGCATCTTTGCTCTGTTTTCCTGTTGCATTTTCCCTGGTGACTCAGATGTGCAATGATGTCAGTGGCATGCAGCACACACTTCCATGCACTTCCGTGCAGATGTCCGCCACAGCCACCAATCCCAGCACACACTAAGGTGTCAGGTGCACTGACTCTTGGCAACCACCAGGAGTCAGAATATTATCGACAGCCATTGTGCACTCACCCTGGAGGAGGAGGAAAGCAGTCCATCAGATATTCAATCTTTCTCCCCTGGCTGACCTTCCAATGCTCACTCCCAAGCCCTGGTCATTAACATCACATGCAGGAGCATTGCTGTTGTACCAGCAGGCCAGCTTTACATTATTTTATTTTTGTGCATTTGTTTTACTACCAGCCACCACCCCAAAACAATTCTTGGACCCATCTTATAACTGCAATAAGACTTTCCATGGTGCACTTTGTGGTGGGATAATGGCACTTCTCACGTGGTTGAAGGCACTCAACTATGCTTCATGCCATACAACACACCTGAGGTTACTTCATGCATCATTGCTTATAAAGGACTATTTTTCTGTATGGAGGGATACTTAACAATAAACTGGCAGTATTTTCATCAATAACATTGAATAAATGAAGATGTTTTGTGTTATTTTGTTTTATTTTTAGTACTATGACAGTCTTTTCCATTTTATAATTGCAATGACATTCTGCAGTGCGCATTATTGCTGCATAACAGTATGGCTTGGTCAGTTGAAGAAACTGGTCCTCTGGCCTCGTGCCTCACAACACACCCAAGGCATGCCTTTATACAACAGTATAACACACCCTGTCATGTCTTATTTTTTAAATGGGGCATTAGTTATACTGATTTTACTATATGTCCATGGGCATAGTAAGACATAAGACTGTTGACCGAGTGTGTCCGACTCCTGGAAGCATGGTAAATCACCACCACCACCAATGCCCTGATATGATGCAGTACAGTTATGAAATAGGTTTCTGGTTAAAGTTGCCAAAACAATTTTTTTTTTTTTAATTACAATAAAATTAATTCCCAAATTGTAGTGGAAAAGATATTATGTGCACTAACTGGGAATTGAACCCAGGCCCTGGGAATACCATCCTGGTGCTCTTCCACTCATTTATTGACTCACAGGGTTGGATCTAGGGTCCTGGACATACTTCCTTTCTCTGATATTGCATGTCCTGGAACTAGGAACAAATCAAGATAACAGTTAAATGTTTATGGTGCAGTAAATCCCACCAGGTCCAACCATGAAACATAGAAACATAGAATTTGATGGCAGATAAGGACCGCTTGACCCACCTAGTCTGCCCATTTTCCTACCTAACAGATAAGCTGCAGATCCTAGTTAACCAACAGCTTACTTCCTCCTACCCCCCACTAGGACTGCCTTATGTCTGTCCCATGCATTCTTGAATTCCCCCACTGTTCTTGACTCCACGACCTGATCAGGGAGGCTGTTCCATGCATCCACAACCTTCTCCATGAAAAAATACTTCCTCACATTACCTCTGGGCCGTCCCCCCTCTATCTTCAAATTGTGCCCCCTTGTTCTTGCAAATCTCTTTTTCTGGAAGATGCTACCCTCTTAGACTTTGTTGATTCCCTTGAGGTACTTGAAAGTTTCTATTGTGTCCCCTCTCTCCCTTATTTCCTCAAGGGCATACATATTAAGCTCATTTAGTCTTTCTTTGTATGTCTTCTGGTGCAGACCCTGCACCATTTTGGTTGCCCTCCTCTGGACAGCCATCACTCTGTCTATGTCTTTGCGGAGATGGGGTCTCCAGAACTGCACACAGTACTCCAGGTGGAGTCTCACCAACTGTCTGTACAGAGGGATAACAACTTCCTGTTTTCTACTATTGATGCCTCTCCCTATGCATCCCAGTAACCCCCCAGCCTTCCTTACTGCCTTCTCACATTGCTTGCCCACCTTTAGGTCATCTGATATAATTACTCCCAGGTCCCTTTCCATTTTTACTGTTGTCAGTATCTAACCCCCCATTGTGTACTCTTTGCCTGGGTTTTTGTTTCCCAGGTGCATTAACTTGCACTTCTTTGCATTGAATCTAAGCTGCCATACATTTGACCATTCCTCCTACCTTGCCAAGTCCCTTCTCATCGTTTCAACTCCATCTTGTGTATCAACCCTGTTGCAGATCTTTGTGTCGTTTGCAAAGAGACATACTTTTCCTTCCAGTTCCTCCTCAATGTCACTTATAAAGACATTAAAAAAGACCAGTCCCAGTACTGAACCCTTCGGTACCCAATAGTAACCCTCCTTTCTTCACTGTGGACTCCATTTACTACTACCCTTTGTGTCCTGTTGTCTAGCCAATTTTTTATCCAGGCTACCATCTTGGGACCCACTCCAAGGCTGGCTAACTTGTGTATTAATCTTTTGTGTGGGACTGCATCAAGTGCCTTGCTAAAATCTAGGTAGGCCATATCCACAGCCCCTCCCTGGTCTATTACTTTGGTCACCCAGTCAAAGAAATCTATTAGATTCATCTGACATGACCTTCCTATCAGGAATCCATGCTGCTTTGGGCCCTTTGCCCCACTGGCCTCTACATACTCAAAAATTATTTCCTTCAGAAGTGATTCCATAATTTTTCCTACCACTGAGGTCAATCTAACTGGTCTGTGGTTTCCTGCCTCTGTCCTGCTCCCACTTTTGTGAAGAGGAATCACATCCACCCTTCTCCAGTCCTCAGGTACCACCCCATCTTCTCATGATTTATTAAAGTGAGTAGTCAGCGGTGTCACTAGTTCTACCCTTAGTTCTTTTAGAATTCTTGGGTGAATCCCATCAGGCCCCATTGCTTTGTCCTCCTTCAATTTTATTAGTTCTTTCAGAACCCTTTCTTCTGTAAATGCACTTTTATCGACTCCCATCTTCAGAGTGTTTCTCCTGTTTGGTTTAGGTACCTCCCCCTCCTCTTCCTTTGTGAATACTGAGCAGAAATATTTGTTCAGTATCCCTGCTTTTTCACTGTCACCCTCTACCCACATTCCCTCCCCTTCATTAAGCTTCAATATCCCTCTTTTGGTCTTTCTTCGCTCCCTAATGTACCTGTAAAAGGTCTTATCCCCCTTCTTAACAGAGTTGGCTATCCTTTCCTTGGTTTGGGTCTTTACTATTCTGACTGCCTTACCAGCCTCTTTCTGCTTTAACTGATAAAGTTCTCTGTCCTGCTCCTTCTGTGTTTCCTTATATTTCCTGAATGCTATCCTTTTCTCCTTAACCTTCCCTGTCACCTCTTTTGAGAACCATAGCATTGTTTTCCTTCATTGTGTTTTGTTGATTTGCTTTACACAAAGGCTTGTTGCCTCTGTGATGGCTGTTTTGATTACTCCCCATTGTTCCTCCACCCCTCCTTCTTGCCTGTTTGCTAGTGCTTTTCTGAGGCACTCTCTTATTTTCCCAAAGTCAGTCCTCCTAAAGTCCAATACTCTTGCTTTTGTATGGCTTGATTGTATGGCTGTGTTTATTGTGAACCATACTGTTTGGTGGTCACTTGTTCCCAGATGGCTACCCACTTCTAAATCTGAGATTCGTTCTCCATCCCCATTTGAGAGTAAAACATGAACAAGCATTTGTCAATGCCAAGTGTTCGCTGCTGGTATTGCTGTTGTACCGGTCTTGCTTGTACACATTTTTATTATATATTTACCCAACTCAGAGCAGATGAGCTGCAATGTCTCATTTTCAGTGGTGTCTTGCTTTTACACATTGTTAGATTGTAATTACCCAGGATAGGGTAGCTGAGAGGCAATTTTAATTTTTAAGTAGGCTCCCACATTTTGACTCCAAATGTCCAACAGTCTTTTTATGACCTGACATTATGATCAAGACTGGTGGAATTTTTAAAATCCCATCCAAAAGGTGATTTCATTGTGCGACCATTGAAACAAGTTTCAGAGGGGATTTGAAAAATGACACCTGCCATGTTCAGGAGGTGGGGCAACACAAAGTATATGTTGAACATTAGGGGCACAAAACCGCAAAAAAATATAATTATGAGTAAATTTTGGAACACTTTCACATTTCCTCATAACTTAGTTGGTTTTTCACATTTTTACCCCACATTTTTAACATCACTTTTTTATGACCACCCCTTTTAAGTGTGACAAGTGCCATTTGTAAAACAATGGCCAAAACGTCATTTTGTGCCACAAGTGTGAAAACACGTTTTGGGTAGTGTTTGAGAAATTATAGCTGTCACATTCATGAGGTGGTGTGAAAAAAGACTGTTAAAAATCTGTGGACAAAATATTGAAAATTACCACAGTTACAAGAGTGCTTTGAAAAAGTTCAACGTATACTCAAAATGTTGTTGTTTTTTTTAAATATTTTTACTCTAGATTTTCAGCAGTCTTCTTATGATCCAACACAGCCTTCTTATGACCCCACCTCATGAACAAAGGTGGAGAAAATGTTCAAATCATGCCTGAAAGGCAATTTTGCACCACAAGTGTGAAAATAAAGTTTGAACAGAATTTGAAAAATGACAGCTATTACATTCATGAGGTGGTGTGAAAAAATGGCTATGTTGAAAAGTTAGGGACAACATTTTGAAAACTACCACATATATGAGTGTGCATTGAAAATTGCAATGTAGGCTCATAGCTTTGTTGTTTTCTCATATTATAACCTCAAATTTGCAACATAGCCTTCTTGTAGAAACATAAAAGTTGTCAGCAAATAAAGACCACTTTGGCCCAGCCAGTCTGCCATTTTCACTGCCTAGTATGCAGCTGCGGGAAAGGACTATGACCCCACATAGTCTTCTATGACCCCACCTCATGAACAAAGATGGAGAAAATATTCAAAGCCTGTCCAAAAGGGGAATGTATGCCATATGTGTGAAAACACACTTTGGCCAGAATTTGAAAAATGACAGCTGTCGGATTGATGAGGATCTGTGAAGAAATGGCTCTGTTAAAAATTTTGGGTCAAAATATTGAGCATTCCCAAAGTTGTGAGCACGGGTTCATAAATATCAATGTAGACTCATAACATTGTAGTTTTTTAGGGCTGTGGGCAGAGCCTATAGCCCTTCTGTCATCAGTCAGACTGTAGCTCTAAAATGGCTTTTCATGGAACTCCCTTTCTAGACATTTGGATATATTCCTCCACAGCTGCAAAGCAGTGCACTCCCCATCTGATTTTTGCTATTTGCTGCATATAAAATAAGTTTTAAACATAACTTCTGAATGCTTGGTCCTGCACTCATTAAACTTGGTAAGCTTATGTATTATACTAGTATCCAATAACTGTCCAATTTTTATAGCAGCAGTACGTTGCATCTTTAAATTATGAATAAACCTTCTTATTCTAATGTAAAGTAATGAGACTCTCAAACTCACTTTTTTAAGACATGTCCATGCTGTAATAGTCACATGACCTCCTATCTGATTGTAGTCATGGATACCCAGCTCTGGCTAGCTTAGATATTCCAAGAATGTGAGCTAGGCCCCCATACTCCTGGATTTGAGTAAGAGAAGTGTCTAATACCACCTTAAAGAAACTAAAATGGAGTTTCATCTTTATTTCCACAGCAAATCTCATTTGCCATATACAGTATGGGCAAAGAGATGCTTAGGAAACAGAGATTTTTTTTCCTTTTAAGCATTAAAGCCAGATACCTTGTCTTAAGATTTAATTAACTAATACTTTTTGTTTTGCTCTTAGGAAGTTATGCAAAGAGTACTCTTAACCAGAAATTAGTCCCACATAAAATCACATCAAGTAATAATAATAAAAAATCAATTCTTGATAGTAAAAATAAAATGTTTGGAGTAGGGAGGTTGGTTATTGCATGGATCTGGAATCTGTGTACTGGAGTTTAATGTTTGTTTACAGTTTATAAATGTAATTTAATAAATATATACATTTTTTCCTTTGGTAACCAGGTAAGGCCAACTAAACATAGGTACGTGTTTCTAGGGACAATCCAGGAATCCTGGGGAGATTAAGTGACTTAATCAGAGCCACACAGTATGAAAATGGAGGATGTGGGAATCAAACCCATGTCTGAATGCTGGATGTACAACCTCTAGGCTATACTGCCAGACCCATAAATAGTGAACAATTTACACTGGGCTGTTAATATCTCACAGGAGAACTGCCTTGAATCAACAAACATGCATTTTTGTAGAAGTAGATGTTATTTTTTAAAATACCAGTTCTCATTTTGTTACTGCTTAATCTTAACTGGCCTTTTGGTAAATTCAGTGAGTGTTTCTGATTCACACACTGCTGGCATTGACCATTTTAGAACAGTATGATCTTGTCAAGAACTTACATTGTTGGTACAATACATCTGTGTTCTAATTTAGAATTGTTAGGTTCATGGGGACATAAACAGCATCATACAATTCTTAGATGGCACTTTGCAGCAGTGTGTAACCCATAAATATCCAATGGATTAACTAAAAAGCCAGCAAAAATGGGACAGAAACAGAAGGGGACCCACTATATGAAAAAAGCTTCTACAGGAAACATTACTCACAGGTTCAGTTCAGTTGTCTTTTAACTAAGCTTGTAGGAAATATCGGGTATTTTATCTAAATGGTAAGGAACTCTGTTTATAGGGATTTGGAGCCATCTACAGGGACATTCTTCCCACATACTTGCATTAGATATTCAGGAAAACAGAGGAATTTGGCTTCCACTGGAAATAATGTAATCTATAGGAAAACATAGGAAAATTGCCCCGCAGTTATGGGAAAAAGTCAAACTTATCTGGGAGCACTGACACACACACACACCGGCAGCATTTACTCTGACTAAATAAATTTAAGAAGACTTATTTAGCAGCATGACAGTTTTTGATGACTGTGACTAAAAGCACTATATGACACCAACAAGAAAATAACTTTGGTCATTTGGTAGCTCTTCACAGCCCCATCAACTCTGGCTAGAGTTTGTTTAATATTGTTACTGCAAATTTTTACCATAGCCTTCTTATTACCCCACCTATTGAACAAGTGTGGAGAAATGTTCAAATCCTGCCAGAAAGGGAATTTCATGCAGGGACTGGAAACATGAAATCACCTTCAGAACAGCTTTGAATAATTTCACTGCCACTGTTCATAACATGGGGTTCCAGAAAAAAACATGTTGAACATTTGAGGTCAAAATACTCAAAAATGACCAAGTTGTCATTACAAGGTCAAAACCCTTTACAATACATTGAACCATAAGCCATTCCCTCTCTTCCTTATGGAACAAATTGCAGAAAATCCTCAAACTTGCCTCACCTGTGAAATTGTCCATGTTTAAAACCCTGTTCTCTAGAGCCGTTGCAGAATCCTGTAACTGTAGTAACTGATTATGATCCAACTAGCATGGTTGTTCCTTTCTCCTGGCAACCATGCAGTGTATATCTGTCCTCACACTTTTTTTCTCTTCTATCTTCCTCCTGCCTTACAGATTCTCCTGTATCTGTTATAACATTCACCTTAATTGTATATTTGTATATATTTAGCTCATGTATATATGTTCATATGAAGCTCATGCTTCACCTAAGTGAAATTATTATTTGTATTCAATATGTTGGTCGGGCACTGTTGTCTTTGTTAACTATATATCCAGATTCATCTTGTAAATGAGTTCTTCTCAATGATGTTTCACCTGGTAAAATAAAGATTTATTTATTGATTGATTGATTGATTGAACGACACACCTGATTTCCTCAGTTTGTGGTCAGGCATTAAAGAATGAATATGTGTCTCTGGTCCAGAGAGGATTATGGTGCTGGACTCCTGATAGGCAAGTAAGGGCTTCCAGGTGGTGTGGAGACATGGGTGCTGAGTGGAAGGGTAGGGTGGGGATAGTAGTGGTGACAGTGGCAAAAGACATTGATGGATGTTTTTCTCTTTTTTAGGGTGTATTTGATAAACAAAAAAAGAAAAAACTACAAGTGACAGTTTACTTTATTTCAGTTACTGACACTGGATTGAGCACCCCCAGTGCAAGTGCTATATTTGATGGCACCAAGGGTGGATTCCCCAGTGTTGCACAACCAAAACTGGCAGTGTGGGGTATGGCAGCCAGCACTGGGGATTGGGCAACCCCATGCTGAAATATTAACATGGAAGGGTGGGAGAGATTTAGGGAAGATTTTCTTTATGTTTTACAGCACTGAGGGTGGGCTTCCCAGTGCTGCACAGTGAAATATGGTGGCTTGTGGGGGTTGTAGCCAGCACCAGGGATTGCACTGGGGGGGGGACCACAGCAGGCTGCTCATGACAGATCAGGTGGGTGGCATTATGTAGATCAAAGAAAGAACCACTCCACTGTTGGATTGGTTCTCTCCTTTGAACTACACACAGTTTCTAGCCAGTAAGCAAGAACAGTGCATCATGATCAGCCTGGCTGATGATTGGTGTTACACTGATGACCCCTTGCATACTGCTCTGCATTGGTCTGACAGTTTTACACCCCTCAAAAAGCACTGTCATAACAAAATGTTCACTGCGCATGTGCACGGTGAACATAAAAATAGTTCTTTGGCCCATTGATGCCACTAAGGGGCAATGACATTTTATGTAGGTAGTTGAGTTATTGGGGCCAGAGTTGTGTTGATTTCTAGATATTCTTTGTCATGTACTCCCCAGCTAAGCAACATAAACAGCACTGTAATAATTATTAAAGTATTAATATATTGGTTGTCACTGCCTATAAGATTCAAGATGGGCACATAGGGAGAGTAAGCAGGTATCACAGTGGTTATGAATTTCAGGGAGCATGATGGCAGTCATAGAGTGCAGACATGACAGCTGCAGTAATGTCACTTTGTTAAACTAATAAATTTACATTTGAGATTTGTGAGGTTTGGTAATTCAATACAGTTGGTGTATTTTTTTTCATTATATGTGTAGCTTTAATCAGTCACTGTTCAATCAGCGTACTGTAGTAGTTAGCAAGTGGGTAAGTAAGTGAAGGGAGATAACTGAGAAGGGGAAGGGACATGAGAGGTCATGGACTGAGATTGGAGGGGGAAGATTTAGGAAGGAGTTGAGGATACATTTTTTCACAGAAAGGGTGGTGGGCAAGTGGAACATCTTACCAGAAGAACTGGTGTCTTGTAAGACAGTGGGAAATTTCAAGAAGGGTTGGGTCAGGGTATGGGTAAGGGATACTGTGATGGGGAGGCAGGAGGGGCAGCCTCAAGGTGATGGGCTAGCTGCACACTCAAGCAGACTTGATAGACCATGTGACCTGTTTCTGCTGGCAATTTCATATGTTCGTATATTCATATAATCAAATAAGTTTGCAAGCAAGCAGGTTGCCATTTAGGCTGGAAGGTTTGCACATAAACAGAATGCTGTTCAAGCTGAGGTTAGGACTGAAAACAAAGTAAGTGAGTAAGCAATTTATTATTTATTAGGCACCCAATCCCAGAGGCTCTGAGCACCATACAATAAAAAAGGTTTGACAAAGCATTTAAAACATAACATATTAAAAAGAAATGATTATAGGTACTGTGTTTATCAAGTGTCAAGTCTGTTTTCAAGATTGTTTTTAGTTGTACCAATTTTAAAATAACCCTGCAATGAAATTCAGCAAAACAATTGACCCTGCTCTTTTTCCACTATAAATAAATATAGGCATCTTCCAGTTTTATTTGGGGGTACAATTTTCTTATTCAACCAAAATGTTTTAATTTTGTTTTTTTTTGTCAAGAAAAAAATATGTCTGTCACAGTTTACATAGAAATAGCATTACAGACTTGGCAAGGGTAAGGATAAAAAAATACAATAAGACTCATAGTGCACAGTTAGTGCTGTGCAAAATCGAAAAATTTAGCCCAGCAAAATATTTTGCGAAATTCATGCCTTTCGCAAAATATTTCGCTACACGAAATGTGAAATTTTGCCCCCAGAGCAAGAGAAATTTAACCCATGAACCAGCGAAATTCACCACTCATGGGTGACATTTTCGCTACCCGCAGGCAAAATGTTACAATTTTTGCCACTTTAAGACTTCATGGTGTCTAAGTGCCCCCCCAACAGCTCACCAGCCCAAATTCAGAAAAAAATCTCCCTGGTGTCTAGTGGCCCCCCCAATCGATCACCAGCTGAAACTGAATAAAGTCCCCTCCCCCAGTTACCATCATGTCCTTTTGAAAAAAAAATCAAATCCCCACTCCCTTGTGTCTATTGAACCCCCTGGCCACTCACCAACCCAAATGTTGAGAAATATTTCCCTGGTGTCTAGTGGTACCCCTCCTGCCAGTCACTGGTTATATTTGAATAAAGCCCACCCCCAAGTTACCCTCATGTCCTTTTGAAAAAATAAATAAATAAAATCCCCACTCCCTGGTGTCTAGTGGACCCTCCACCCCTCCATCCTGTCATCAGATGGCCACCTCCTCCCCATTACCCCAATTGGGCCACTGGCACGACCCTCCACTCACCTCCACAGTCCGGCAGCCTGACTGAGAGCTTCATGAATAAGCACATGCTTGTACCAGCATGTGCTCATTCGTTGACAGATTCAGACAGCCAGTGCTCTCACTGCATTACCAGTAGTAGTGAAAGCGCTGGCTGTCTGAATCAAATGAATGAACGCTTGCTTGTACAAGCACGCACTCATTCATTGAAGTGCTCAGTCAGGCTGCCGGCCGTGGAGGTGAGTGCACGACTGTGCTTTTGGCCTGATTGGGGTACTGGAGGGAAGTGCGGTGGGCACTATTTGACTGAAGACAGGGTGGGGGGTCCACTAGACACCAGGTACAGGGGAGGTGATTGGATTTAATTTTAAAGATTGGGGGCAGGGGTCATGGCAGGGGAAGGAAAACAATTCTGGGGTGACTTGGGGGATGGAGGGTTCTTCAATTCGGCTGGTGATCGGCTGGAGGGATCACTAGACACCAGGAAGGGGTATAAATAACAAAAGCACAATGCGCATTTGTAGGCAAATTTTATTCACGAAATATTTCATGTGGCAAAATTATTGATTTTGCAGCCATTTTGCTGAGAGATAACATTTTGCAACATCTCTATACATAGAAACATAGAAACATAGAATTTGATGGCAGATAAGGACCGCTTGGCCCACCCAGTCTGCCCATTTACCCTACCTACTGGATAAGCTGCAGATCCTAGTTAACCAGCAGCCTACTTCTTCCTACCCCCACCCCCTAGAATGGCCTTATGACTGTCCCATGCATGCTTGAATTCCACCACTGATTTTGACTCCACAACCTCCTCCAGAAGGCTGCTCCATGCATCCACAACCCTATCTGTGAAAAATACTCCTTAAATTACCTCTGAGCCGCCTCATCTCTTCAAATTGTGCCCTTGTTCTTGCACACATCTTTTTGAAAGATGCTACACTCTTGGACTTTGTTGATTCCCTTGAGGTACTTGAACGTTTTATCATGTCCCTCTCCTCCTTTCCTTGAGGCTACATATTAAGCTCCTTTCGTCTCTCTTCATATGTCTTCCGTGCAGACCCTGCACCATTTTAGTTTCCTCCTGGACAGCTTCCATCCTGTCTATGTCTTTGCAGAGATTGGGTCTCCAGAACTGCACACAGTACTCCAGATGGGGTCTCACCAGCTGTCTGTACAAAGGGATAATAACTTCCTGTTTTCTACTGGTGATGCCTCTCCCTATGCATCCCAGTATCCCCCCAGCCTTTCTTGCTGCCCTCTCACATTGCTTGCCCACCTTTAGGTCATCTGATATGACTACCCCCAGGTCCCTTTCCATTTTTGTTGTTGTTAGTATCATAACCCCCATTGTGTACTCTTCCCCTGGGTTTTTGTTTCCAAGGTGCATTACCTTGCACTTCTTAGCATTGAATCTAAGCTGCCATACATTTGACCATTCCTCTAACCTTGCCAAGTCCCTTCTCATCCTTTCCACCCCACCCTGTGCATCAACTCTGTTGCAGATCTTTGTGTCATCTGCAAAGAGACATACTTTTCCTTCCAGTCCCTCTGCAATGTCACTTATAAAGACATTGAAGAGGACCGGTCCTAATACTGAACCCTGCGGTACCCCACTAGTAACCTCCTTTCTTCTGAGTGGACTCCATTTACTATTACTCTCTGTGTCCTATTCTCCAGCCAATTCTTTACACAGGCTGTCATCTTGGGGCCCACTCCCAGGCTGGCTAACTTGTATATTAATCTTTTGTGTGGAACTTTGTCAAATGCCTTGCTAAAGTCTAGGTAGGCCATGTCCACAGCCCTTCCCTGATCTACTACTTTGGTCACCCAGTCAAAGAAATCTATCAGATTCGTCTGGCATGACCTTCCCGCTGTGAATCCATGCTGCCTAGGGTCCTGTGCCCCTCTGGCCTCTAGGTACTGACAGTTCTTTCCTTCAGAAGTGATTCCATCATTTTCCTATCACTGAGGTTAAACTAACAGGTCTGTAGTTTCCTGCTTCTGCCTTGCTCCCACTTTTGTGAAGGGGAATTACATCTGCCTCCTCCAGTCCTCGGGTACCACCCCATCCTCCCATGATTTGTTAAAAGGGTAGTCAGTGGTGTCACTAGTTCTACCCTTAGTTCTTTAGAATTCTGGGATGAACCCATCAGGCCCCATTGCTTTGTCTCACTTCAGTTTTAAGAGTTCTTTCAGAACCCTTTTCTTCTGTAAATGGGCCGGTATCAACTTCTGTATCCAGAGTGTTTCTACTGTTTGTTTTATGTACCTCGCCTCTTCATTTGTAAATACTGAGCAAAATATTTGTTTAGTATCTCTGCCTTTTCACAGTCTCCTCTGCCCACCCTCCCTCCCTTTATTAAGCCTCACTATCCCTCCCTTGGTCTTCCTTTGCTCCCTGATGTACCTATAAAGGTTTTATCCCCCTTCTTAACTGAGTTGGCTATCTTTTCCTCAGTTTGGGCCTTCGCTGTTCTGACTGCCTTCCCAGCCTCCTTTTGCTTTAACTGATACAGTTCTTTGTCCTGCTCCTTCTGCAATTCCTTGTACTTCCTGAATGCTTTCTTTTTCTCTTGAACCTTCACTGCCACTTCCTTTGAGAACCATAGTGGTTTCTTACATCGTTTTGTTTTGTTTATTTGCTTCACACAAAGGCTTGTTACCTCTGTGATGGCAGTTTTATTATTCCCATTGTTCGTCCACCCTCCTTCCTGCCCATTTGCTAGTGCATTCCTTAGGCACTCACCATTTTTGGCAAAGTCAGCCTTCAAAGTCCAGTACTTTTGCCTTTGTATGGCTTGACTCTATTGCTGTGTTTATTGTGAACCATACCGTTCGATGGTCGCTAGTTCCCAGATGGCTACCCACTTCTACATCTGTGATCCTCTCTCCATCTTCATTTGAGAGAATCAGGTCTAAGATTGCTCCCTCTCGAGTGGGCTCCAATACTAGTTGTCTAAGGCATGCCCCCTGTAGGGCATCTAGAATAACTCCACTCTTCAAAGTGCACTGCATAGTAGATGACTAGATAAGTACATTCGTTCTTTGAATCATGATATGTTGATTAATAAACTAAGATTTATTGGCCTCAGTCAGGGGGCATTAAAATGGTTCCATGGCTATCTGACAGGAGGACATTAGCGAGTGACACTAAGTAATAACTTTAGATCTAAGTTTTTGCCCATTAAAACTGCTGTACCCCAAGTGTCTGTTTTAGGACCTGTGCTGTTCATTTTTTTAATCAAATATAATTTATTAGTTTTCTAAAACAACCAACAGTAACTATAACAATAAAACATACATTAACAACAACTATAAACAAATACAAGAATAAACAACAAAACCAACCACCAGGGGTCAACCTTAACTTTTTTTTGCACTAGCCAACTGGGCTAGTGAACCAGAGATTGCAGCAGCCCACAGAAGTTTGCAGTAGCCCACAGTCAGTATAGTTAACAGTGATTTGTTAAACGAAAGGCAAATAAAATCACATTTGTCCTGCCAACAGTCTGGACACCTACCAACTAATTTTGCACTGTGCCTTTAACTGCAAACTGCACATGCACTGTCTCAGCTTCTGTCACTGAAGAGTCAGTGGTTCTGTCACTGATGATTGAAATGAACTTTGTTCCCATAATTTTTTTCTCATAGCACCAAGTGTTCAACCTCGGCTACATAATGGATAAAGTTGCAGGCATATTTATCCTTCTGATATGCTGAACTGGTATCTAGCCCTTTCATATCATCAAGGCTGCACATCCACACAAAATCTGTGAAAGGAGGTCCTTTCTTAGCAATTGTATGGCATGTGCAAAACAGTTTGTCCAGACGGTTAAGCGTTACTTCATTCATGTTCTTCAGCATTCCCTCCACATTACTTGTCCATGGAGTAGCAGTGCTGGCATCCTCCTTTTCCTTTGCCTTAGAATGAGCTTCACTGATATTATGGAATGAGACAGAGTCAAGCTGGAAGTTATCTGTACCGAAATGAAAATTATTATTATTACCCACCTTAACCAACTGTATTTCATGTTTGATATACAAATGACAGAACATCAGATCTGTCGCACCATCATACCCCAGATAGTCATATCTGTCTAGCCAGCATTGTTGGAATCAATGGCTTCACTTTGTCTTTTTGTACTCATGATCTTTTATTTGTTTGTCTTCATCAGCATGCTTTCTACTAATGTCAGCTGGGTTACTGACTTCTTTAATATATTTTCACATTTTCAGATTTGTAGTTAATAAAGTTGTGTTGTGAAAAGTGTATGTGTCTTTTTCTTCCCTTTTTCCTTCCTTTTCCCACCCTGGCCACAGATCCCAGAAATGCTTGACTGTCCCAGTTCTATTAAAAAATGTTCACCTCCAAAGAAAAAAAAGTAAGGATAAATTCAACAGCATTAACCCATAGTGTTATTTATTTATTGTTATTCTTTGGCAAACAGGTAACTCCCATTTGACACAAGTCCCATTTATAGGGCTGGCCCAGGAACACAAGGAGGTTAAGTGACTTGCTTAGGGTCACATAGTATGCAAGTGGAGGCTGTGGGAATTTAAACCCAGATCTGCTGGATGTACAAAGCCCATTCACAACCTATTGCTCTCTCTATTAAACACTCTCCAGTTTTCCTTTCCATGACAGCCATGTATTCTGATATGCTTTGACCACCTTTTTGATAACTGAAATATCAGTACTTGTGGTATCCTTGATACTACATTGTGTTCCCTTTACCTCATCAGCTACTGCTGTTTCTTTTCAAATGTCTAAGACATCACATTCCACAATCTCAGACACACCATTCCATGCTATTTATTCCAATCGACTGTAAAGGTGTAGCTAATATCATGGAATGTTCATGTTGGTAGTATAAAAAATAAGAGCAACAGCGGCTGAGGACTTAGGAGAGAAATAATCAACACAGTGACAAAGGCAATACCGATGTGAAAACTAATTTGAAAAAGTGAGTCTACAACATAGGAAAACATAGGAAAAACAAAAAGGAATCCATTACAGCATATAAAGGTGTTAAAACTGTTTCCTATCGTGGCAGTAAATGACCATACTTAAAATTCAGAGTGAAAAAATTAGGTTGATGTACTGCTAATGGTCTTAATGGCCATACGTTACACCTCCTAAATAGACTGATTTTACAAACAAAGGCCTGTGACTAGTGATATCAGAACTTTTTTTGTAACCTGGGCATGCATGCAATAGTGAATGATTTGATACAATCAGTTTTAATACTATCTGTGCACTCAAAATGTCCCAGAAACTGGACTACATTTAATGAAATCGGATGACCAGATAAGAACCCTGAAAACTAGATGATCTGGTCTATAACTGGACAGGTGGCAACCCTAGAACTGTGCTGCTCCTGGACACAGTCACAAATCTGCCTGCCATGAGTACTGAGCTAAACAAGAAAAGGAAAAGGAGAAAGGATCTTTACCAGCAAAAAATAAAAGCAGTAGTTAATATAAAATGAAACAGTTTGTAAATGCGCTACACACAAACATCTATTTTTTTCATTTCACTAATGCTAAGGCAGCACATAGTTAAACCTCCATGAAAAGGACATGGCTTTAAATTAAATAACAGTTATATTTATGTATTTTTTTATTTATTTGATACCCGGGTTGAGAATGGAACTGCAGCTTTCCACAGGAGGAATTGCACTAGCCCAACTAGGGAAGTAACAGAGATTCTGCACTAGCCCACAGCAATCTGCATTAGTACCTGGGCTAGTAAATGAATGTTAAGGTCGACCCCTGCCAACCACCACCACCCAACCTCCCCCACTCTTCTCTGAAACAAAAACTCTTGCATAAGAGGTCACTGACTAGAACCTCAAAAATTCTAAAGAAGAAGAATAAATGCAGAGGGACAGAACCATTAATCAGGAAATTTAGGAATTCAGCTATGACAAAAAACTTGGTCCCGGAGGAAGGAGAGAGAGATAATAAATTATCTAAGGGTTCCCATGTAGTTCGATAGTGATTTGGACATCTCCGTAATGAAGCAATATGCTTCTCCACCAATAGAGCAAGTAAAACTTCTTGATGCCATTATTTATACTGCGATACAGTGGTGTCCCTCCAGTGTCAGAGTATAACAAGTTTGGCGACCACAGCTATCAAAGATACGTGGGCTTTGTGTATACTAAGGAGGTCTGGGATATAAATCCCCGCCAAACAAATTTCAGGAGAAAGCAGATCCTTCAATCCCAGAAGGGGATCTAATGAATCTTGTATGGCGTTTTAAAATAGAGCTACATTTTCACAATCCCGCAACATATGTTTTAATGTAGCATCAGTTAGACTGCACCTAGTATGTGCTGATGAGGACAGTCTGCCCATTTTAAATAATTTAAATGGTGTGTAATACAGCTTGTGAAATATGTGAAACTGAATTAAATGGAATCTGTCTTGTTTAAGATATTGACAAAGCTTTCACCAGACAGATTGCGGAAGTGTAACATCATCTTTGAAGCAGTATAGCGTAGTGGTTAAGAGCACTGAGCTGCAAGCTTGGAGACCTGGGTTTGAATCCCAGCTCGCACTTGCATACTGTGTGACCCTGAGCAAGTCACTTAACTTCCTTATGCTCCCATCTTGTACATGGAAACAAGCTTTGGCTTAATGTGCCTTTTCTGGTTAAACAATTTCCTCTTCCTCCTCCTCATCCTCATCCTCATCCTAAAGGATAAGGGCCTGTTGCCAGTAGAAACACATCCCAGGAAGGTTATTTGGGTCCAAGGACTGAAAAAGCTGTTAGAATTTCAATACTGAATTCAGCTGAAAAGTCGCCAAGAGGAGAGAGTCAGGTACAGTCAAGTCTCACCTTACCCATGATCTGGGACCCATAAATGACAATACAGAATAGGTAAGTTGAAAGTATTTGAAACTAGTGGGCCTGTGCTGTTCAATGAATATACAAATATTGTTGGGCATCTATTGAGAGACGTTCAGCATCATTTGTTTGCTGACAACAGAGTACTGTATATTGAGGGCAGGTCTGTTAGCCAGATCCAAGAAAAATTGAAAAAAGACTTTAACAGACTGCAGAACCACTTACAGGAATTTGGCCTAGTATTAAATCCTCTGAAGTAGCAAGTTATGCTGTTTTGTAACAAACCAGGAATAAACAAATTTTGAACATAAAAAGACTAGATGACTGCAGCATAAACCTTGTTGATTCCTATAAATATTTGGGAATCTGAATTGATTCCCAGTGTAAATGGGATATGCATATTGATTTGTTAACTAGGAAGCTAAACAAGAAATTGAGAACCTTGTATAAACAGAAAAATTGCATTGCACCAGATGCCAGATTTTAATATATGGATGCTTAAAATAATACCCTTCTAAAGCATACAAGAAATTCCTGGTAATACCATCGCTCCTGGAGCAATAATACCACCATTCATGAGTGATAATACTATAATTCAGGTGCCATAATAGTATCATTTGGGACCTGAACTATAGTATTATCAGCAAAACTCAGGTGTGCAAGTGCAGCTTTGGCCACAACATCATCCTAAGCGTGCCTTCCTACTGGCTGCCTTTCTAGTGTGTGCGGGTGGAACAATTTTGAAAAAAATGGCGGCTTATTCACTTGCTTAGTGAGAGAAATGTCCTCGGGGATAGCAGCACAGTATTTTCATTTTTTTTTTCCTTTCCTTTTCCAATGCCTCCAAAAATATCTGGTTGATCCTGCTTTTAGTCATCTCACTCTAGAAACACAGGTAAGACTCCAAGTGAACGAGTCTTCAGTGCAGTGCAGACTAGAAAGAGCAGCCATCAGGCACCCAAACCGAGTGTTTTCTGAAATAGTCGGGCGCACAATTTTTGATAACAGGGAATTGTATCAGATCCATATATTTAAAAAAAATAAAAAAAATAGATGAGTGTTTATGACTTGGTAGTAAAATCATATCGAGGTTCTAGGGACAAGGGATCTTCTCGAGCATCGCTCTCGAGGTTCCCTTGTCCCCAGAACCTTGAGATGGTTTTACTATCTTGTAATACACACTCACCTATTCATTATTCTATTTATAAATAGGTAACTCTATGGTAATCCCCCTTTTTGACTATGGGGATATTGTTTTGGGGGGATCATATGGGAATGTGCTGAGCAAACATTACCTAGCATACAACAGGTTTGCACTGCGCATTCTAGATACCCCGCAGGATATGCATCATTGTGCTCTTTACAGAGCTCTAAATTGGACTGAACTATCACAGCATTGAAAACTCTATATGACTCATCTGATCTCTAAATGCCATCTAAAAATAAAATGCCTATTTACTTATTAGGATTGGTAAAGGAACAGAATGTAAAAGATGGTTTACATACAGCAAGGGCAATTGAATATATGGTGCCAGTTATGAAAACTGTAAAGGAAAACTCCAATTTCACATGTACGAGTCCTAAATTATGGAACAGCTTACCTGGATATCTGAGACTGCATAAAGGTATAACATCCTGGAGTGTTATAAAAACTTGGATTGTAAATGCTGCTAAGATACCAAGAGTTTGTTGTGACTAAGTTATATTAACTCACTGTATAATGTATTGTATTGTAATGTTGCTTTATTATAAGTTTAGATGTTTAGTAAATAATATTTAAATTGTGAAACTGTTATCTTAAGCACCTTGGGACACCACTGTAAATGAGCTTCGGCTCAATTGGGTTATCCTTTTCTGAAATCAGAATGACATTTTTACTATTACCACTACTACGTGCATTTGCCAAGTATGCTAATATTTTTATTAACTGTAGCTAAAACTAACTTTTTTGGGAAAAAAAAACACTTTTTGTTGCACTGCTGCCTTGAGCTCAATATTATTAAACACTATTGGAATGTATTATTGCATAAAGGGCTATTGCATTATTGGCTAAGTGAAATTACATCACTACTGTCAACTTTTCATGCACAAAGATATGAATAAAACTGATGTTCTGTTGTCAAAAAAACTTTGATTTGCAATAAACTTAAAGTTACAAAAGGAAAAGAAAAACACAAAGGATTTTTTTACATAAATTGAACACGTCCAAAAAAAACCAAAAAAAGACAACTGTTTACTTTTTAAAATTCAAAAACTTGGCACATTGATTTTTAAAATGTACTGTATCCTGAATAGGAACTAGGTCAAGACCTCTAAACAAAAACAGCACGGCAGTAACCACACTGTGGAGACTGCACCTGCATTTAGAATAACGGGTGTGTAATATGGTGCGTAATTACCACTACCCCTGTCACTCTACGCTTCTAGTGAGGAGGGATCAAATTACTGTGTGCTGGGGTGCCTGGTCGAGCTGCTTCCATGGTGGAGTAGTTAAGGCACAAGCACATGGCAGGAATGGAGACCTTGGACTGTGGTTTGGTTCCCCCAGGTCTCCTGGTGCTGCAATGTTTTACATAGTTTGTTTGTTTTTAAATAAAATTTTTCCCCCTCCTGAGTTTCTCCCATCCCTGATGTTCACATCCCCTTGGAGTTAGTTATTTATATTCCAGGGGGTGCAGGGTGCAAAGCCCCCTGCAAAAAAAGGTAAATTCCATTGTTTTCAATGGGTCGCGCTGTTTGTGTTGCGGTTGGTGTTTTTTCTGACTTTGTTTCAGCACACGCTGTATTGCTTATGGCAAGTATTACCACACTGTATTTGTTGGCGACATTATGATCCCATGCCCCCTGAATGCTACCACTCTTTTTCACCATTAGTTGGTGTGTTTCAAAGCATGATCGCTGGTCAATCATAATGTAGCATTTACCATCCCTATTCAATGAGTCCTTTTCAACCATAGAATCATATGATAGAACACAAATGAATTGTGCCAACAATCTATGGGACTAGCAAGGACAGAAAGGTCATCACACAGTCATAAAATGATTTTCAGTTCCAGAGTCTAAGCCAGAACACCTACTGAATTACTAACCTGCCAATATAAAAGCAGCAATATAAGAATGTGAACCAATATTCACAAATCAGCTTCTGCAGAAAATATCAGATTGCAGGTTAAATGCAGGTCTCTTTTAAGATCAAATTTCTGGTGGAAGGAGGAAAGATATATTTTCTACAATTGGTGTAAGACAAGATCTCCTATTTTTCCATTATAGGAGTCCATATCCTTTTAAGCAGCATCTCACATTTATTTATTTATTAGCTTTTGGTAACCGGGTAAGTGCACTAGGCAACAATCCTGCCTATTTTCAGGCAGGACCCGGGAGAGTACAAAAATTGAGAACTACAGATATGAACAGTTGAAATAACATTCACAGAAGAAATAACAAATACCAATACAAGCTAAAATCATAATTGTATAGGTTGAGACAACATCAGGCATTTGATAATGCAGACAAATCATACACACGCAAAAATGAGAGTTTTGCAGTGGAAAGGAGCCCACTCATTATCAGTTCTAAGCCAAGCTTAATGAGGCACACAAATTATATTCCATGATTCGAGATTCAACATTATGAGCAGTTACAATTACCTAGGGCACAAAGGTGGGAGAACAGTGAATGCTTAAAAGAGAGGTGGGAGGTGGAGTTTTTAACCTGTGGGGGGAGCAAATTCCAGAGTTTAGGAGCAAAATGTGAGAATGCCTGTTCACCCATTTTGGTCACACTGGGCTGTACTGAGAGCACTGAGACTGAAGAGGACCTAAGGGTGTGGGAGTGGGAGACCGGGGTAATCAAGTCAGCCAAAGAGGCCGGGCGAGGTGGTCTAGTTAGGGAGTCCACAAAACACTCAAGAGTATATGCCTGGAGGTTTTTGGGAGACAACCAGTTTAGTCCAGAGTAGTGAAGGCACTGGTGAGTAGGGCGGGGGGCTGACAAGGTGAACCTACAGATATTATTGTAGGAGGTGTCCCACTTGCTAAGCACACTGACATTGGTGGGGTAAAGGACTGGGAGAACATAAAGAAGTTTAGGGAATGGTACTCCCCTAGCTACAGATAGCCTGGCTGTCTGTGTTAGTGAGTGGCGCACTCGATAGGTAGCTCCTATTTTAGCATTGACAGTATGACAAACCTCATTGATATGCACTGAAAAATGAAGTGCAGGGTCAAGCGTAACCCCCAGGTATTTGAAGGTAGAGGTGTTTGTGATCTTAGTACCACCACCGCAGTGGACGAGGAGCTTAGGCACCTCAGAAGGCACCTTTTTAGAGGATCCAAATAGCATAGCTTGGGTTTTACCTATGTTTAGGATCTGATGGTTATCCAAGAGCCAGGATTGAAGGGACTGAAAGTCATGTGAGAGTTTGCGATTTATGTCGTCCATAGCTTTGGATGAATAATAGAGCACAAGATCATCAGCGTACATGTGGATGTTACTGTGATGAAAAGCACTGAGAATTTCATTAAGGAACAGGAAAAATAGTAGAGGACCCAGTATGGAACCCTGTGGAACACCGCGGGTGATATGGATGGGGGATGAGAGAGCCTTATGAAAATCAACAGCCTGAGTGCGGTTATCAAGGTAACTACCAAACCAGGATACGGTGGAGACAGAGGCTCCTAGAGTGTGCAGCTTAGCCAGCATAAGCGGGTGGTGGACCATGTTGAATGCTTTAGAAAGGTCGATGAACACTGCTCCCGTAAGCTGGCCCTTGTCCATATTGCCTTTGATATCACTGGTGAGTTGGGTCAGTGCAGTGGTAGTGCAGTGCCCCACCCTAAAACCACGTTGACAAGGGGACTGAAGATTATGCTTAAGAATTTGCTCTGAGACCTGTCGATGGACAATTTTCTCGAGAAGCTTGCTTAGCATTGGGAGTAGTGAGATGGGGCAGTAGTTGGGCTGTTGTTTATCATCTCCCTTCTTAAAAGTGGGAATAGTTCTGGCCTATTTCCAGACCAAGGGGACAGAGGCAGTGCTGATAGACAGGTTGAAAAGCCTGGTAATGGGCACTGCTAGCCAGGATGCAAACTGCTTTAGTATCCCAGGATGAATACCATCTGTGCCAGGGCTACCACTAGCCGGAATAGTTTTGAGTAGCTTTAGAACTTCATGGTATGAGCCTGGAGTCAGCTCTAGTGTAGGGTGAATGAGTGCACTGGGGGCAGCTGCAGGCCTGGTCTTGTGGCACCAGGATGGGCTAGGATTAGGTAGGAAGGAGAAGAGGGAGTTAAAAGCATTAGCAATGGTGAGAGGGTGGTTACAGTGGGCATCATTTAGATATATATCTGAGGGAGTCTGCAGCTTGTTGTTCCCTGGTATTTACTTGATTTGGGACCAATATCTTTTGGGGTTAGAGGCAGAGGAAATTAGGAGATTCCTGAAAAAATAACTTTTTGCCAGGTGAATCTCCTTTTTGCATGTGTTTCGTAAAGTTCTGTAAGCTTCAAAGCCGGTACGTAGATGGGAGGCCTTCCATGCAGACCATATTTTGTTCCTGAGTTTCAGTAGGTAGAGCAGAGGGCATTAGCGCCATTTTGTAACCTTCCATTTTACCCTCCTTGTGGTGACCGGGATGTGTGTATTTTGCAGTGCGAGTAGGGTAGAGTTGAAGTAGGCTGTAGCGATGTTAATGTCATCGGTATGATAGGGGGAGACCAGTCAACTTGGTCAAGGTCATGAGTGAACGCCTCCTTATTCAGGTTAGAGAAATTGAAGAATGTTAGCACTTTTGATGGGAAGGTAGGGAAGGAGGCATCCCAAATACAGTAGATAGGGGAGTGATCACTTAAGGTGCCAGGGAGGATGCCAGCCAAGGTAATAAACTCCTTCCTATTTGTCAGGATCCAGTCTAATAGAGTGGCACAGGTGCCACCATCGGAGATCCTGGTGGGTTCCTGTATTAGCTGAGCTAGACTGGCCTTGATATCATTGAAGATAGTAGTGAGGAGCTAGGTCTGGTCCAATCTAGGTTAAAATCCCCAAGACATATTATGTCATTTTTACCAGTTTCAGATTGCAAATAGTCCATGAACTCCCCAAGCCCCAGCCAAGAGTTTCTGGGCGGTATATATACACTGAATATATGAAGTATCTTGACACCCCCAAGCAGTAGGTGGGAGTGAAAAACCTCACAGTGTGTGAGAGGGGGATCCTGCACTGGGGTGATGTTCAGATGAGCTTTGTAGTATAGTGCCAAGCCTCCGCCTCTTTTAGCACTGATCCGATCCGCCCTAAGCATTTTATACCCATGAAGTGCACACTGGGAATCAGTAATGGAGGGTTTAAACCACGTTTCTGATATGGCTACAATATCTGGGTTGTTCACTCTGATCCATGCCACAAAGTCAGGAAAATTGGCCATCAGGCTCCTGGTGTTAACATGAGCAAAGGAGAGACCTGAAGACTGGGGGATGCAGTGCAAATGATGAGACTGTGTGGGATTTGTGACCTGAGGGGCCTGGATTAGACTCAACATCCCCCACCAGTGAGAGGGATAGGGTAAATATCCAGAGAGTAGCTATAATGAATGCTCAAGCTGCATATCCAGGAGAGATGGCAAACCTAGCCCAGAGAAGTCTAATTAATAACCCCAATTTTTTGAAGTATAGCCTTGGCTGAGGCAGAGGGTACGGCATGGAATCTATTAGTAAGTTGGAGAAGCAGAAATAGAAACATAGAAACATAGATTTTCATGGCAGATAAGGACAACTTGGCCCACCCAGTCTGCCCATTTCCCTACCTATTGGATAAGCTGCAGATTCTAGTTAACCAACAGCCTACTTCCTGCAACCCCCCACTATAATTGCCTTATGTCTGTCCCATGCATGTTTGAATTCCCCCACTGTTTTAGACCCCACAACCTCTCCAGGAAGGCGGTTCCATGCGTCCATCACTCTCTCCGTGAAAAAGAATTTCCTCACATTACCCCTGAGCCATCCCCCCTCTAACTTTAAATTGTGTCCCCTTGTTCTTACACATCTCTTTTTCTGAAAGATGCTACCCTCCTGGACTTTGTTGATTCCCTTGAGGTACTTTAAAGTTTCTATCATGTCCCCCCGTCCCTCCTTTCATCAAGGGTATACATATTAAGCTCTCTCAGTCTCTCTTCATATGGTTTCTGATATAGACCCTGCACCAGTTTAGTTGCCCTCCTCTGGACTGCTTCCATCCTGTCTATGTCCTTGTGTAGATGAGGTCTCCAAAACTGCACGCAGTACTCCAGATGGGGTCTCACCAACTGTCTGTACAGAGAGATAATCACTTCCCTTTTTCTACTTGTGATGCCCCTCCCTATGCATCCCAGTATCCCCCTGGCTCTTCTTACTGACTTCTCACATTGCTTACCCACCTTTAGGTCATCTGATATGACTACACCCAGATCCCTTTCCATTATTGTTGTTGTTAGTACCTCCCCTGCTACTGTGTACTCTTCTCCTGGATTTTATTTCCAGGTGCATTACTTTGCACTTCTTTGCATTGAATCTAAGTTGCCATATGTCTGACCATTCCTCCAACCTTGCCAAGTCCCTTCTCATCCTTTCTACCCCCCTTGTGTATCAACTCTGTTACAGATCTTTGTTTAATCTGCAAAGAGGCATACCTTTCCTTCCAGACCCTCTGCAATGTCACCTATAAAGACGTTAAAGAGGACTGGGCCCAGTACTGAGCCCTGAGGTACTCTACTAGTAACCTTCTTTCTTCATAATGTGTTCCATTCACTATTACCTTCTGTGTCCTGTTGTGCAGCCAGTTTGCTACCTAGGCTACCACCCTGGGACCCACTCCCGGGCTGGCTAACTTGATTATTAATCTTTTGTGCGGGACTGCGTCAAATGCCTTACTAAAGTCTAGGTAGGCCGTATCCACAGCCCCTCCCTGGTCTATTGCTTTGGTCACCCAGTCAAAGAAATCAATTAGATTCGTCTGACATGAGCTTCCTGCTGTGAATCCATGCTGCTTTGGGCCCTGTGCTCCGCTGGCCTCTAGGTACTGAACAATTCTTTCTTTCAGAAGTGATTCTATCATTTTCCCACCACTGAGGTCAAATTAACAGGTCTGTAGTTTCCTGCTTCTGCCTTGCTCCCACTTTTGTGAAGGGAATCACATCTGCCCTCCTCCAGTCCTCAGGTACCACCCCATCTTCCCATGATTTGTTAAAAGTGTGGTTAGTGGTGTCACTAGGTCCTCCATTAGCTCTTTTAGGATTCTAGGGTGAATCCCGTCAGGCCCCATTGCTTTGTCCACCTTGAGTTTTAGGAGTTCTTTCAGGACTCTTTCTTCTCTAAATGGACTGGCATCAACCCCACTACCCAGAGTGCTTCTATTGTTTGGTTTAGGTAACTCCTCCTCTTCTTCTTTTGTGAATACTGAGCAAAAATATTTATTCAGTATCTCTGTCTTTTCACCATCTCCCTCTGCCCACCTCCCCTCTCCTTTATTAATCTTCACTATCCCTCCCTTAACCTTTCTATGCTCCCTAATGTACCTATAAAAGGTTTTATCCCCCTTCTTAACTGAGTTGGTTATCTATGCCTCGGTTTGGGCCTTTGCTTTTCTGACTGCCTTCCCCACTTCTTTCTCCTTTAATTGATACAGTTCCCTGTCGTGCTTCTTCTGTGATTCCTTATACTTTTTGAATGTAGCCTTTTTCTCCTTAACCTTCCCTGACACCTCTTTTGATAACCATAGTGTTTTTTTTATTCTGCTTTGTTTTCTTTATTTGTTTCAAACAAAGACTTGTTGCCTCCATGATGGCAGTTTTGATTTTTCTCCATTGTTCTTCCACCCCTCCTTTCTGGCCATTTGCTAAAGCATTCCTCAGGTATTCACCCATTATGCCAAAGCCAGCCCTTCTAAAGTCCAGTATCCTTGTCTTTGTATGGCTTGTCTCCATGGTTGTGTTTATTGTGAAGCACACTGTGCAGTGGTTGCTTGTTCCCAGATGTCTACTGACTTCTAAATTTGTGATCCTATCTCCATTTGAGAGTACCAGGTCTAAATATTGCTCCCTCCCGAGTGGGTTCCACCACTAGCTGTCTAAGCCATGCCCCCTGTAGGGCATCGAGAATGACCCTGCTCTTGGATGTGGCTGCAGTCCATGTCATCCAGTTAACATCTGGCATATTCAGGTCCCCCATCAACAGTATCTCCCTTTTACAGCCATTTTGAGAATGCCTTCGATCATTTTCTTGTCCATTTCCTCCCCTTGACATGGGGGTCTGTATACAACCCCTGTGCGGATTGTGATGCCATTCCCTGTCTCCAAGGTGATCCAGAGTACCTCTTGTCCTCCCCCTTTATTTTTTAGTTCTGTAGCTTTGATCCCTTCCCTTATGTAGAGAGCTACTCCACCTCCTCTTTTACCCTCCCTGTCCCTTCTGTAGATTGTGTGCCCTGGTATGTTGACATCCCAGTCATGGTTCTCATGCACCATGTTTCTGTGACTGCCACAATATCCAAGTGTTCCTCTTCCATCAGGGCTACTAGCTCAGGAAGCTTGTTTCCAAGACTATGGGCATTGGTACTCATTGCCCTCATTTAATGTTGGCTTTATCCTTTTTTACTCCATCCCTGCTCTTATTGCCCTTGTCTATTTTTCCATTTACCCCTGTCCTGCCCTCTGTCAAGCTCTGTACCTCAGTGTTTACCCTGCATCTTGCCATGTTTTGTGGGGGGAGGCTTGAACTTTCCTGTTTCCTATCAGCACCTCCCCCCTTGGCTAGTTTAAAAGCTTGCCAAGGAAGCCTTTAAACCTGTCACCTATGAGCTTGTTTCCCTTCCTGGACAGATGCAGACCATCATCCGGTGAGCATACAGAGGAGGGAGCAGTAATCTTAGCAGTGCCAGAGAGAACTGCAAGAATCCATACTAAGAGTTCAACAGAGAGCAGGGTGAGTATTGACCTGGTATCCATTATGTGATTATTGTGAGGCAGAATAAACAAAAGGAAAAAGGGGAGAGTGTGGGCATAAAGGTGGAAAACTCAAAGGAACAGGAAAATGAACGGTGACCTTCAAACTATCATGAGACAGTACACTATATAAGTAAGGCCAGCTAAGGGTGGGGGGTATTGGGGCAAGCAGGGAGCAGTCGCCAGCGACTGCGGGGCTAGCTAGTGTAGGGACCAGCCCTGTTCCTTGTTGGTGTGTGGTTTCTCCGTACCTGTCTTTGTTTCGGGGGGGGGGCTTCAACAGCAGTGCCCTCATGACCCTCGGAGGATCCCAGAACAGACTGTGGAGAAAAGAAAAGGTAGGAATTTATATAAAGGCCAAAGGGTAAATTAGCATAAGGTTAAGCAGAGCAGTTAAAGAAACAAGATTAGACTGTCTCCCAACACAGAAATTAGCACAAGAAAAGAGACCTAAACTATCCTGCTTAAAGATGTTGCTATGCTTCTTAAAAGTGAAGTGACCACTGGGGATAATAGCTGGTGCAGTTCAGATTTAGAATAAGCTCTGAAAGCAGACAGGGTTACTGTGCAAGTAGTTGCCACTTGTATATGTTATAGCTAAAATCAGAGCTGGGATTTCATAAATTAAGTTCCCTAGCAGAAGCACAGGGAGTGTAAGTTACAGTTTAAAAATAAAGGCTAAACATTTAAGTTCAATTAAAAATAAGGCATAAACACAAGAAGTGGGATTTCATGAAAATTATGGTCCCATGCACTAGGACCAGGCAGACGCACAGCTGTGATTACAAAAGGACTCAGTTAAACTACACCGTAAAAAACAGTAAAACTAGCTAAAATTCACATCTAACATTAAGGTGCACAGTGCATAAATGCAGCAATACTTGGGAAAAGAGAAAAACAGCCTAGCAAAAAAACTGTCTCCACTGTTTGGATGACAAATAAACTAGCATAAGTTAAATTCGAATTAGAAAAGGCACCAAAATCTAGTGCAGGGACCAGCCCTGTTCTTTGTTGGTGCGTGGTTTCTCCGTACCTGTCTTTTGTTTTGGGGGATTCAACAGCAGTGCCCTTTGCGACCCTTGGAGGATCCCAGAACAGACTCTTTGTTTGGGGTGGGGAGGGTTTCAACAGCAGTGCCCTTGCGACCCTCGGAGGATCTCAGAACAGACTGTCTTCATTTCAGGGGGGAGGGCTTCAACAGCAGTGCCCCGCAACCCTCGGAGGATCCCAGAACAGACTGTCTGTCTTCATTTCTCTGGGGGGGAGGCTTCATCAGTAGTGCCATCACGACCCTTGGAGGATCTCAGAACAGACTGTCTTCATTTCGGGGGGGAGGGCTTCAATAGCAGTGCCCCGCGACCCTCGGAGGATCCCAGAACAGACTGTCTTCATTTCGGGGGGGCTTCAACAGCAGTGCCCTCACGACCCTCGGAGGATCCCAGAACAGACTGTCTTCATTTCGGGGGGGGGGGAGCTTCATCAGCAGTGCCCTCCCGACCCTCGAAGGATCCCAGAACAGACAGACATTGGCAACAGAGTGCAAATTTACTGTTGATCCTAAATTGATTTGAGACAATACTTTAGCAAATCTGATCACACAACAGCTTAATTCACATTTTAACTTAGTCTGGATTCTCCCTTTGAAAAAAAAATCATCCAGATTTGTTTTATCTATGCAGATACTGTACAAAATATTTAAAAAAGTGTGGAAGGTCCAAGTCACCTTTGTTAATTATTGTTTTTTTTTCCTTCAACTGTTTTATCTGTATGGTACATGACATCCTGTAAATAGACCATAACTATATAGTCTTATCTCATTATAAAAAATATACCATTTTACTGCCTCATATTTTACCACTAAGTTGTAAATGCAGTTTATACATGGTCAACCAAACTTTGTTTCTGGGTCCATAAACAACTTTACAATTAGCGTATTTATTTTACACAAAAATGTTTCCTCATTTTTATCAATAATGTTTGAAAAGAGGTAATAATCTTGTGGAAATTCCAATGTTATCTCACCTCTAGGTCTTCTATTTCCCGTGATAAATAAAATGTTCTGCCAGTCAGTCATCATAGTCCTTATTTTCCAAGCAGTAAATTCTCTCCATTGCTATCCTCAGTACCTTCTCTAGTGTGTTAACATCTTTACTCAGATGTGTGGCACAAACAACACACTCTGTTCAAAGTGATAGCCTGACTGAGGATCTCTGTCAGACCATGATAATGTCTCTGAACCTGCTTGTGAAATTTCTTTGAACTAATGCCATGATTTTGTTTGCCTTGCTACAGCAGCTGCTGTCCCATACTGATAGAGATGCACCAAACTGAAACTTCTCTAGTGAAGTTGCTGAAAAGCTCCGAACCTTGCCTTCATGAAGCTTTGCAGAGTTCCTGTTAGCATCACCAACTTTGCACTTTGCAATATTCAGGAAGTTTTTCATACTCAGTTGCATTTTCCGTGAAGTCTTCTTACATACGAACATATGAAGAAGCCAGCAGAAGAAGGCCATTTGGTCTCTCAAGTCTGCTCATGTTGCAGGCCCCATAGCTTGAGCTAAAGTCCCTGCCCTCCCTCCCCACTCCTCCCACCCTCCCTACCCATGACCCTTACCCACCCCTATGCCTGTCCCAGCTCTCTTAAAGCTGCCGACTGTCTTCAATGAGATTGTCTCTTCTGGCAGCTCATTCCAAGTGTCCACCACCCTTTCTAGAAGTGCTTCCTGACCTCCCTCCTAAACCTCCCACCCTCCAGCTTAAGACTGTGCCCCCTTGTGTTATGGTTGCCACTCAGCTTAAAGAGACTCTCCTTATTAACCTTATTTATCCCTTTCAATACTTGAATGTCCCAATTATGTCCCTTCTCTCTCTCCTTTCTTCCAGGGAGTACATGCTCAGTGCCCTCAACCTCTCCTCATATGCCTTACCCTGCTGACCAGCTATCATCTTTATAACCCTCCTCTGGACCTTCTCCAGCAGGTTAATGTCCTTTTTGAGGCGTGGGCACCAGCACTGAACTCCACACTCTAGATGTGGCCTTACCAGTGACATGTACAAGTGCAGTATAACCTCCTCTCTCCTACTACTGATCCCCTAGATCAGTAGCATAGCAAATTCCCAGAGGGCCTGGGTGCAAGGGTATGTTATAGGGCCCCCCTGGTTTTGAATAAACATTAAAATTATGATTTGGGCCCCTCAAACTGCATGGGCCAAGGTGCGACTGCACCCCCTGCACCCTTGTAGCTCCACCCCTGCCATAGATATGCATCCCAGCATCTTGTTTGCCTTTGCTGCTGCTTTCTTGCACTGCATGGAGTGCCTCAGGTGACTAGTGATCATCACTCCCAGGTCCTTATCCTCCTCTGATGCAGATACTCGGACTCCATCCAGGCAGTGCTCTGTCCTAGGATTCTTGGCTCTAATATGCATAACTTTGCATTTCTTAGCATTGAAGCCAAGCTGTCATATCCTGGACTACCTCCCTAGCTTTTCTAGATCTTCCTGTATGACCTGTATCACTTCAGCTGTGTCCACTCTCCCACAGAGTTTGATGTCATCTTCGAATAGGCACATTTTGCCCTTAATGCCATCTCCAACATCATCGATGAACACATTGACCAACACCAGCCCCAGCACCAAGCCCTGAAGAACCCCTCTTGAAGTGACAACTTTGCAAATTAAGTTTGATCACTTTAAATTGAAAAAGGGTCACCGCCAGGATATCAGGAATGGAAACCAGCAGGGAGGGATCTGGAGTGTCCACTGGACACTTCCTTCTAGGGGATGTATGACTGTGTTCAGCTCCAGTAGTGGCCCCTAGTGGTGGATCTGCAGTGCCATTCTTGGCAGCGTGGGTTACCACATGCTGTCAATCATCCCCACCCCCAGGATGCCACTGTGGACGCATGTGTGTGGATGGTGGGTGGGGCCATGTAAACAAAAAAGGGTAGTGCTGGGCACCCTAGGTGATGGCCCCCACCCTAGCAGCCCCTCCCATGTTATAAGACCAGCAAAGCAGGTAGGCCCTTCCACCTCCAGACCTTGTAGGCTGATGAAAGCTGCTTCCTTTCTGATGGCATCAGGAGGGTTACCTGACAGGGATAAGTCAGATCTGTCTGAAACGGACGTACCAGAGGCCTGATGGAAGGGTTCAGCAGTGCAGAGTGAGTCTGGTGGGCAGCGAGGGTGGGGGTGCCCTGTGGAGAGAAAAGAACAAAGGTCACGTTGGCAAAAACTTTACAAAGTCAGCATTTAGCAAAGAGTTTGATCTTCATGCAGATCTAACTAAGCAAAGTTTTTTCATCTTCACACATCTCTACACACTGATGCTATTTATTGATTGGTACTCCCTGGTTTGTGTTCTACTTATAGCGATCTCTATGCTGTTGAGGTTTGTCTTTTAATATTCCTCTGTTCTAGATGAATCACCCTGCGTTTCTCTTCTGTTATTTTGCCTTCCGTTTCTCTAACCTATACAGATCCTTTTGCATTTCGTTTTTATACAACACATGTGAACATACTGTACATTTGCCAAGATAAACATGTTATTTTGGGCAAAATTAGCATAATATTGAAGTCGATCACTGAACATGCTCAGAAATGTATTCTCACATGTGAGATACCTTTCATTTTTTACCTGCACTTATTGATTAGCTCTTCCGGTGCTGAGCCATTGAACAGAGGGGCGCAGTTTAGATTCTGGTACCTTCTGCATTTTGTAACTTTTTACCATTCTTATCACAACCCCCTAAACATCTGTTGCATAAATCAACTATGACATGGCCTGATTTGACCTATCATTTCTGTCTTCATTTAAAGGTATTGGTCTATTGCTGTCTCACTTGTGGCTTCACCACTCATGAGATAATTAACAAGCCAATGCCAACTCATGAAGATGTAAAATTATATCTTAAAGCAGCAGTGTATTATAGTGGTGAAAATATTGACCTATACTTTGTTATTCTATTTCTCCTGACTTTCATGATACCCTTCTCCAATTCTGAGTTTGCTTTAGCACTTTCTTCACATTTGAAATAATTAGAGGAGCGCTCCTTTTCATATGGCTCAGACTGCATTTTCATCAGTATTCTCAGCTGTTTTTATAAACCTGGTGCTAGCTTCTCAGTGGTTCAGGGGCTAAGTCCCACTCTGCATTCACAGTTGAATTAGGAAACCTCCTTGCCTCTGGGAAATTCCTGTCTTCAGACCATGCTCCGCAGGGGTGGCAGGCACAGCTGTAGGAGATGTATGCCTGGTCCCACCTGGTGTAACATTTGGGCACAGATGCACTGAAAAAAATGGACAAATGCTGCTGTAAATCATGGGACTTGTTGTAAACAAGCCCATCTTTGGAAAATACCATGGTTGTGGGAAAAGGTGTGACTGTGCAAGTGGAGACCCACTTGTGCATTTTTTTCCTGCAGCTGCAGGATTTACAAGAACTTTGAAAATGTAGCTCCTGTTGACTCACAAGTTCAGGAATCAGTGTTCATGGCATCCCATGATTTGGGTGAAGCAAAAACAGCAAGCCCAAAATGAGTGAAGGTAAAAAAGGACAGCCAGAAAGGGTGAAGGGTATAAGTTAGTGATCGCCAAAATGGCAACATATGGCTTTCCCCCCTCCTCGAGTTGCTTCCCCCTCAGAGCTAGCTATTTTAGTAACTTATTTTAGTAGATTTTTGTTGCCATTTCCGTGATCGCTGACTTTTATCCCTCACCCTTTCTGGCCATGCTCTTTTGCCGTCACTCATTTTGGGCTCACTGTTTTCACTTCACTTAAATCACATTGAACCTTGTGTACTGCATGCTAGTTTATTACAGTCACATGAAAACTGATTGTGAAAAATGTATGTTCAGAAACTATATAGAATAATGAAGAAAACCTGGTTCAAACCATATTTATTTATTTAAAAGTTTCACCAGGAATGACGTACAAAACAGACATGCTCATTTTCTGAAACACCCTGGGGGAGAGAGGATAGGAATACACAGCAATACAGCAGCAAAAGTCAAAAGAGTGCATAATAGAAATGGAATACAAACATACACAGTAAGAGCAATAATAGATAACAATACATTTCAAAAATAACAATAATAGGAAAGGAGCTAGGAGACTAAAAGAAACAAAAACAAACAGTTTGTAGGTAATATAGGCTAGGTACTAATCTATGACAAGTGTAGAGGCAAGTAAGGTAAGGGAAGAATTAAATATTAGAGACATATACAGGAAGGGGTGTTTGTTCTTGAGGAAGGAGTTGAGGATATAAGGGGAGGCAACATGTTGGATGGGAGGAGGGAGGGAGGGCATTTCAAATTTTAAGGAAACGGTGTAAGAATACGCCTGACCAACAGAGGTAGTCGTGGGCAGAATGGTAAAAGTGTGGAAGTATGGTTTTTGAGTGCATGAGAAGAAGACAGTTTAAGAGAAATGGAGGAGGAGAGATGGGGAGGGATGGAGTGAAACCAGAATTTGGCAAGAAGGTTGGCACAGTTCCATGTGATAACAGTGATCGCCCAGAGGCGATCACCATTAGGATGAGTGTGCATTGCCAAAAATCAATTTCGGTGATGTACACCCCTGGTGCACACCAAAAGGGTGCCTGGGACTTACATTTTATGTTGTTATGAATGGGGGGCTGCACCCCCTGCACCTCCCTACTGAAGGATTCGCAAATCCAGGGGGTGCATGTTGGGGATGGGTACAAATTTTTAAAAAAAAAATTTTGAGCCGGATGTACAAAAATGTAGTCGTGCCCAGACCCAAACCCGGAACCCTCACAGCTCAAGGCTGCCACCCACCCACCATGCTATGGGGCCAGCTCAGCAGCCTCATGCCAACCAGGCCAGACAAATCCTCCCTCCCTTCCGTTGTGCTCACTTCCCCCCGTGCATGTGTATACATATAGTGACATCCTATCACTATATGCGCAAACCCCCCCATCCAGTTGCCCTTCCTTAATGGTAGCTCTGTCAACATGGCCACGATTGACTTACCCTTTTAAAAAGTGCTCAATCACTGACACCCATGTCGTAGGCTACCTTTGGCACAGTGGATGTGACATCTGTTGGCCAGGAAAGGAAGAGAGAGAGAGAGATATTGGTAAAGGGTGTAGTGATGGGTAAAGGGAGGACTGTCAAGAGCAAAACAGCAGAAAGAGTGGAAAAGAGAATCAAGCCTAATTAGAGAAGACTTGGGAGCAGCACTGTAGACCACATAACCATAGTCAAACATAGGTAGGATCATTTTCTGGACCAAAGCACAGTGATCCGACAGAGGAATACAAGCACAATTACTGTATGAAGCACACAGTTTGGGGTGTGAATTTTTATGGATAGCATCAATGTGTCCAGAAAAGGGAGGTGCTGGTCAAGCCAAACCCCAAAGTACCTGAAGGAGGAGGTGACCTTAAGTAATGTCCCATCTAGGGTGTGGTAAAAAGGGAGGAAGTCTAGCCAAGAGAGCCTCTGCTTTGTGCCAAAGGTAATGGAGACTGACTTCTTGGCATTTAAAAATAGCGGGCTTGAGCAAAACCAGAGCTAACTTTGTCAAAATCAAGTTGAAGTTTAGAAACTACAACAGAACGGGAAGGGCCAGATACAAACAGGACAGCATCATCCACATACCTGTGGATGGAGGTGAGTGGGCAGGCAGAGGGAAGGTCGTTCAGGAAGACAGAGAAAAGTAGAGGGCTAAACACAGATCACTGAAGAACACCAGCATTAATAAGAAGGCAAGGGGAATTTGTAACTCTAGTATGGATGAATTGTGTTCTACCCACTAGATGGGAATGAAACCAATTGGTGTCTGCAGATGAGAGCCCTGCAGCAATGAGCTTAGCAAGTAGAAGGGGTCAGGAAATCACACTGAATGCCTCAATAAAGATAGCAGAGGTGATGAGACCTTGGTCCATCCCAGTGAGTGTGGAATCAGAGAGTCTCAGGAGGAAGGAGGTGGTAGAGTGGTGTCTATGGAAACCAGACTGGTAAGATATGAAGAAAGAGGAGGAATCAAGGTAGGAAGAGAATTGGGATAAAACCAAGCATTCCTGTAACTTGGCAAGAATGGGGAGCAGAAAGATAGGCCCGTAGTTACCAGGGGAGGAGGGATCACCTCCTTTTGCAAGGGGAATAACAGTGGCATGTTACGAGAGAGATGGGACAGAAGCAAGAGTAAAAGAGTTAGTAAAGAAGCAAGGGGAGAAGCAATAGCAGGAGCAGCAAGATAAAGGATTCTGCACTCAAGACCAGAGGGGCACTTACCCTTAATAGGATTAAGTACCAGAATAGCATTTAGAACAACAGATGGGGATATAGGCAAGAAGGAGAAAAAGGTGGATGGGGGAACCACAACAGAGGGATCAAGGGGGGAGGATGGAGCTGAGAAAGGAGGGAGAGTGGAGAGAAGTGAGGAGGCACAAGAGGTAAAAAAAACTTGTTAAACTCAATGGCCACAGGGAGTGGATCAGCTAGGGAGATACCACCCACTTTCAGAACAGGAGGTGGGTGATGAGAAGAAGGGGAGAACAAGGAGTGAACCACCTTCCAGAATTTAGACAGGTGGTTGATGTTGGCATTGAACATGTCTGAGAAGTATTCAGCTCCGGCCATCATTTCTGAGAGTGCGGTATTTTTGTAGGTCTATAATAGAGCCTGTTTGATTATGCAACTTCCATGCCTGATCCCTGGCATGTAGACAGGCTAGCAACTCAGCTGAAACCCAAGGGAGGTGAGAGCCTCCCACATGGATATATTTAAGGGGGGCATAGCGATCTCAGTTGGTGAGTAACTTGGAGCTAAAGAATTCCAGGGCAGACTCCATGGAGGAAAACTTGGAGGTGGATGATCAATCAGTGTTAGAAAGATTATTTAGAACGGGGTTAGATTCAAAGATTTATAAAAGTGGATCAGTAATATCTTAGGGGGCCTTTTTGATGAAGGATTTTGTGAACAGATTATACCTGGTGGTGATCACTTAAGGCATCAGGCAACATACCATCAGCAATAGTGCGATGTGGGTGGGAGGTGAGGACCCAGTAATTTAAGTAGTGATTTAGGGATTTGGAGTTGGGTGGGTTCATTTATTAGCCAGGTTAGGTTAAGCAAGCAGTATCATTTTGAGTTTTATTTTGAGTGGGCGAAAGCCAGTTCATGTTAAAATCGCCCAGGATATACAGTTTACCTTAAGAAGAGTGAGACTGAAGTGTAGACAGTAGAGTGGAGCTAGAGCAAGGAGAAAAATTAGGGCAGTAGTAAATCCCTGCTACAAAAATGGGTAAGGAGCAGGGGAAGGAGACCTTTAACAGATGAAGTTTGTAGGCAGTCAGGATGGAAGTAGCAAGGATAGTGGTGAATTGGATGGAGGAGTCGATATATATAGCAATGCCACCTTCTCTAGTGCTGCAGTTCTGCCGGAGGAGGGGAGTAGCCTGGTGTTGAGACACTCACATCAGAAATACTTGATTTTAACCAAGATTCAGTAATCATTAAAATGTCAGGAGAGGTGTAAGGCTAATGGCTGCAACAATGTAAGTTTAGGAAGGAGGCTCCTAATATTTAAATGGACTAATTTCATCCCACGATGAATTTGGGAGTACAGGGAGGAGGCTGGGACAGAGTTACGTTTGATATTCCCTGCTTACAGGAGGAACAAGGTAATGAGGAGTTTGAAATTGTGGGAAGAAACCTTCCAGGGTAAAGAGTGGGGAAGGTGTGAGACAAGAGTGGAAAGAGGGGGTGAGAGCTTAAAAGCAAGTAAGCTAGCATGGAAATGGGGGCAGGATAGAAGGACCAGGAGACAGGGAGTTGTGGGTACAAAGGAGGAAACCAGCTGGGAGGTGAGGGAGGAAGAAGTGAGCAATAGTTAGACTTGGGGGGAGAGAAATAGGACAGGAGGAGAAAATACAGGGGGGAGAGATGGTAAGGTGAAAAAAGGTTACCAACCAAAATGAAATGAGAAACATGACTTGAGTGAGACATGAAAAGGACAAATAAAGTAGAAGCAGGGATGCCATAGGAGATATAAGCTTAAAATGCCCCTAGTGGCAGATCTTATAATGGGATAATGGCAATGTGAGATGATAGTTGAAGAGCATGACTGGAAAAGGATATAGAGGTAATTCTGGAGGATAAACACTAGCCGAGTAGTGTGGCTTAGAGGAAAATAATGGCTTACACAGGAGGGTGATGGTGTCAAGGGGCCATGGTTCAAGACCCACACAGGTAAAAAATTGTATATAACTGAGAGAGTGCAGGACCATGGGAGATGAGGGAAAGGAGGGGAAAATGGAACAATAGGTATTATAGTAGCAGAGGGGAAGCTAATATGTTAGCACATTTAAAGTGGAGAAGTAACACCCCCTACTGGTCAGCCAAGATAGTCTACCAAAGGAGATTAAAGGTGATAGGTAATTGACCTGGTCACATGACCAGGTCATGTGGGTAGAGAAGTCTATAAGGCAAATGCTCACCTAGGGTGGGAGAGGCAGCCACCACAGTAGTGGCATCGGGCCAACACAGTGATCCTGTCACTACTTGCAAGTCAGGAGCAGGCTCCGGTATGGTTGTTACTGCGGGGGGAGGCTGCGATGAACCCCCGATGACTGTCTCCAGTGTTGAGCTGGGGAAATAGCTGCCACATACTGAGTTGCCTCTGAGTGCCTGAAAAAGAGAAGGAATGGAAATCAAAATGGCTGTCTCAGGGTTAAGGGCTGGAAAATGAAATGCAACGGGGGAGGTGGAGTAAGGGCTGCTGAGCACCAGGGAAGACAGGGATACAGGTTACCACAATACAGTTCAATACAATGCCTCCAAACCCCCATAAGACCCCCATAAGCTGCTCTTAGAGCAACTGACAAACTTGACCCACAGTACTGGGCTGGCCTTCCCGGGCTTAAAGCACCTACTGAAACATCACAGAACTATCAAACAGACAGAGAAAACAGATGCTGACAAAACATCTATCTGTGGTGTACCTCTGACCACAGACACCACTCCAACAATGTATTTCATATACACAGTGCTCCTGTCACCACCTGCGGGTTAGGAACAGGCTCTGGTATGGTTGTTAGTGAGGGGAGGGCTGCAATGAAACCCCAGTGGCTGTCTCCGGAATTGAGCTGGGGAAACAGGTGCTGTCACGTACTGAGTTGCTTCTGAGTGCCTGAAAAAGAGGCATTCAGGCTTAAATGGAATGATTCTTTTATTATTTGAGCTGTAAAAAAGTGGTAAAGCAGACTCAAAATGGGAAGGAAAGAAAATCATCCAGATCTGGAGATAAGGGGCAGTCGAAAATAGAATAAAAAATTATAGGTCAACCATTTTCACTGTTATTATACACTGCTGCTGTAGGTCAGGCCATGTCATATCCTCTATAATCTCCTGTTGTGATGTGAACTGGAAGGGGGACAGGATCAGATCTACAGTACAGTAGCTTCTTGTTTTACATTGTTTTTCGTGGATTCTACTTGGTAGAATGTTTATTTTCTTTCTTACTACTAAGGGGCTAGCAGGGTATTGTTTGGGGCTGTTGGAATTTTGAAACCTGTTTTGGTAGCTAAAAGTGGGCTCATTTGTTTGGTTTACGGTGTGGCAGGCTGCATTTGTAGAGGCCTATTTCTTCTCTTTAAACATAATTGGTGTAATTTAACTGGTCTGTTTCTTTGAATTGAGACCTGTATCTTATAATTCCAAACCTATTTTGATGTATTGTTGGTGAAGCTGTTTGAATTGGTGTCCTGTTTCTTTGGGTAGAATTTATTTATTGTTGCTGGCTTCACTAGCTGCAAAGTTTGAGTGGGGGAAGGTGCTAATTGTCTGACTAGAGGCCCCAGCTACCTGATTGTTTCCAGAGGACTTGGCTGGTCCCACCCACCCAAACCCTCACCCCACCCACCCCTGGTCAATTATTCCCTTTGTACTAGGGGTTCTGACATCACTCTCAAACAGGCAAAGGATTTGCACCTGTCATAACAGAAGCAGACATCCAGGAAAGGAACTGCAGCAAGTGAAGAGGTGACGGGCTCTCAGTGGAAGCTGCAAATGCAATCTAGGGCGCTTTCATTATTACTATACATAGTTATTGCATTGGGTAAAGGGGAGTAGGAGTTGAAGAAGGTGTGCAATGGCTACTTAAAGTATTTTGAGTGTGGATAGGAATATACAAAGCAGTTGCTCAACATATCTAAACGTAGCAACAAAGGAGGTAAGGGACATAAAGAATGTTTTGCACTGATAGAGGGGAGAGTGGGGACTTGGGGGAGGTGTTTGTATCCTGCATCTGGAAGGGTGGGGGTCGCTGGTGGGCAACGACAGCAATGGGTAGGGTGGTAGGTTGCAACAACCACGGTGCACCAATCTTTCTAAACATTGCCTGGAGAGTAGGAGGATGTTTAGTGTGCAACCACATAGAAAAACTTAGAAAGGAGATTGAGGGTCTGCAGGAGGAACTAAGACAGGCAAGGCAGATTGGGGGTGGGTTTAGCCCAATACTGAGAGAGGAGGAAGGGAGATGAGGGAGGGCAATTTAAGCCAACAGTGGTGAGGAGAGGCTCAGAAGAAGGGAAGCAGAGACAAAGGCCCAGGACAGGAAGAACGATTGCCGGGAAACCAGGTCAGGAGACAAAAGTCAAATGGAAGGAGGCAATAGGGACTTGTGAGGGGAGGCGAAGAAGTGGCAAAAGTCATGGAGTGGAAAGGAGAGAACAGGTTACTATCCAGAGAGAGAGAGCAGGCATTTGTGAAGGATCTTCAGAAAATAGTTTTGCACTGCAAGAGAGGAAGAAGGTGGAGGAGGGAAGTGATGAAATTAGAGGAGTAATTGATAAATGCCTGGACCAAACTGGAGCGGGGGGAAGTTCTGCTGGGAGAACTGCAACAGGGGTAAAAGGGCATAATAATGTGCAGGAGGAAGAAGAGGAGCTGGAAATGAGGGAGGGAGATGAAAGGAAGCAAGCAGGGAGTAAGAGGGGTGGAATCTTAGTGCTGGGGGACTCAATACTAAGAGGAGTTAGGTGGGGTAGCAAGGCGGAGAGGCATAGTCGCATTTGGGTGGAGGCCTTGCCAGGAATGACAGCGGAAAGGGTGGGACAGTCTGTTCTGAAATATGCTAGAAGGGGTAGGGACAAGCCTCATTTAATTATACATCTTGGGACAAACGACCTGGCTGACAAGACAGTGGATATAGTCCAGAGGAGGTTTGAGGAACTAGCACAATTATGTGAGGGGGCAGGAAGATCAGTAACTTTTTCCGAGATACTTCCGGTGCCAAAGGCAAGCACAACAAGAAAGCTGAGAATAGAGGAATTTAACAGATGGCTAAGAACCTGGTGTTGTGCTAAAGGGTATGGGCTGTTGGGGGGTGGGGAGGGACCTGGGAGGACAGTAGTCTCTATGCCAAGGACAGACTACACTTGAGTGAGGAAGGAAAGAAAGTGTTGAAGCAGAGGATGGAAGAATATATAGAGGAAGTTTGGAGTTTAAACTAGGAGTGGGGGGTGGCAGTTGGGGAAGAGATATGCAGGGACCACAGGTTGGGAAATCATAGAGCTTACTCTATAACAGTGACAAAGGACAAATGGCAAGTACTATTGGTGATGCTAGGAAAGGAGGGCAGGATGGGAGGAGGGGAAAGGGTGGAAGGTGGTTACCCTTAATGCTAGGAGCCTTGGGAGAAAACTGCAGAGTTGCAGGTTCTCATGGCAGAGGGAGAGGTGGACATTGCAGCCATCACGGAAACATGGGCCACCCAATATAATGACTGGGACCTGTCTGTACCAGGGTACAGGTTATTCTGTAGGGACAGGGTGACTGGGAAAGGAGGGGGTGGCACTATGTGAAGGAAGGACTGAAGTGTGTAAGGAGGAAGGGAGGAGGGCAGTACAGAGTCACTTTGGTGCAAACCAGGATTCCAAGAATAGGAGTCTTAGAATGGGAGGTACAGGCCACCATCTCAGATGGAGGAGTTAGACAGGAACTAGCGGGACAGATCAGGAGGACCTGAGAGAAGGGTAGTGTGGTGATTGTGGGGACTTCAACATGCCAGAAGTGGACTGGAGCACCCCAACAACCAGGAACAGAAGGAGCAGGTACTGGATGCCTTCCAGGACAGCTTCCTTGCTGCAATGGTCAGTGAACCAACCAGGTTAGGGAATACCTTTGACCTTGTGCTGGCAAATGGGGACTTTGTGAGAGAACTTACAGTGGAGGAACCTGTCAGGAGTGACCACCACCAGTATGGCTCACATTGGATATGGGCAAGGAAGGAGGGAATCTGGCACAAGAGTGCTGGACTTCAGGAGGGCTGACTTTGGGAGGATGGGGAAGTGGTAAAGGGCACCTGGCCAGAATTCAATCTAGTATGGATACTAACCAGAGATGGGAGCTCATAAAGTTGGGGATAGTGGAGGCAACCAAAACCTGCTGCAAAGCCCAGAGCAAGAAGGCTAGAGCTAAGAAACCGAGCTGGTTGAGCAAGGAGGTCATGGAAAGGTAAGGAAGAAAGAGCTGCCTTTAGGAAATACAAGAAAACAGGGAGGGGGAGGACAGAGAGAGTACTTGACAGAATCAAGGAGGTGACAAGGGCAGTAAGGGGAGCCAAAGCATCTACGGAACTCAGGCTGGCACAAGGCATTAAGAAGGGGGAGAAGGACTTCTTTAAGTACATCAGGGAGAAAAGGAGCTGTAAGGACCACATAGTAAGGATTAGGAAGGAGGGGGGTTGGGTGGAAGCAGGGTATGATAAGGCGGAAGCACTAAATGAGTACTTCTGCTCAGTATTTACTAAAGAGAAGAGGGGTGACACCCAAGATGGGTGAAATGGCAGACGAGGGGAAGTGGTGACAGATGGGGAAATCATGGAGGACAGAGTTCGAGAGGTTTGAAGGCACTGAGGGTGGACAAGGCACCAGGCCCAGATGGCATCCACCCCAGGGTACTGAAGGAGTGGCAGAGGTCCTTGCAGGACCTTTACAGACCTATTTAATGCCTCACTACCTGGGTGTGTACCTCAGGACTGAGGATGGCTCATGGTGCCCCTCCACAAGAGTGGCCCCAAGGATGAACCGGAAACTACAGACCAGTGAGCCTCACATCCATCGTGGGTAAGCTAATGGAGACTATCCTGAAGGAGAGGCTGGTGGCCCTTTAGAGGCCAAAGGACTACAGGACAGCAGACAGCATGGCTTCACACGTGGCGATCCTGCCAAACCAACCTGGTCGGGTTCTATGACTGGGTAACTAGGCAACTGGACGGGGACATGCAGTGGATGTCCTGTATCTGGACTTCAGTAGGCATTCGACTCAGTGCCACATGGAAGGCTGGGAAGGAAGTTAGTAGGCACAGGGGCAGGTGCAATGCTGGTGAGATGGGTAGAGAAACTGGCTGCAGGGAAGGCAACAGAGAGGGTGGTGGTGGGTGGGGCTCTCACACCCAAGGGCAGTGACGAGTGGTGTCCCACAGGGCTCGGTGTTGGGACCAGTGTTGTTTGGGATATTCATTGCAGACATATCATGGGACATCAAGAGCAAGATCAGTCTGTTTGCTGATGATACCAAGGTTGGCGCTGTGGTGGGATGACCTAGGGGATGGCAGGGTTGCAGGATGATCTGGCAAAGCTTGAAACCTGGTCAGACACCTGGCAACTGGGCTTTAATGCCAAAAAGTGCAAGGTGATGCATTTTGGGATGAAGAACCCAAGGAGGACTTACCAGCTAGGGGAGTGCAGCTAGCCCAGACAGAGGAGGAGAAGGATCTGGGTGTGCTCATCACAGGGTCAATGAACAACTCGGCACAGTGTAGGAAGGCAGCTGCAAAGGCCAACAAAATGCTGGGTTGTATTGCAAGGGTATATCCTCAAGGAGGAGGAGGTGATTCTGCCACTGTATAGGTCATTAGTTAGACCACACCTGAGTACTGCGGCAGTTCTGGCGCCGTATCTGAAAAGGGACATTAAGTTACTGAGGAGAGTGCATGCAGGGCTATAAAGATGATCAAGGGTCTGGGGACTTATCATATGAGAGGAGGTTGAAGGAGTTGAACATGTACTCACTGGAGGAGAGGAGAGACAGGGGACATGATTGAAACCTTTAAATACATGAAAGGAATAAACAAGACAGGTACAGAGGGCTGTTCAAAGAAGGAGGGAGGGCACCAGGGCCATGATATGAGACTGGAGCGAGGAAGGTTCAGGAGGGAGATGAGGAGACACTTTTTACAGAGAGGGTGGTGGCTGGGTGGAATGCGTTACCTGCAGAAGTGGTATGCAATAGAACAGTGGACTGCTTCAAACGAGGATGGGACAGGACAAGGGGGAGGGTTAATGAAGGGGAAGGGTGGAAGGGAGGGGCAGCTGCAGAATAAGGGGTGCTAGCTGCACATTCGAGCAGACTTGATAGACCTCTAGGCCTTTATCTGCTGGCAAATTTCGTATGTTCGTATGTTCGTATGTTCGATTACATTTCTCATCTTGATATCATTGGCAATCCTGGTTATCCAGTTGGTGGTACCCACCTCTAGGTCACTTAGAAATATATTGAACGATGTAGCTCCCAGGTCTGACCCCTATGGAACCCCATTGGTCATTTGTTTCAATGCCGATGCACTGTCAGCAATATAACAGTTTCTAATCCTGCAACCACTTCTGAGTCCATTTCATCACTTCTCAATTATTCCTAGGTTTTCTAGACCATAAACTAGTCTCATGTGTGGGATAGAAACAAGTGCTTCACTGAAGTCCACAGATAAAACAGCTACAGGATTTCCTTCAGCTAGTTCTTTGTAAGATTTTTAACAAATGCAGAAAGGTGTATGTGATAAAATGTTTTGCACTTGCAGAATATGTACTGTGCTACCAACTCCAGTTTGTCTGTAAGTGGTAGATATGGACAAGTCCTGGAGGGGCATAGGACTGCAGATAAATTGTAACATATTGTTCCTCATATGAACACCAGAGTGGAATCTGGATGCTTCTCCCATGCCAGCCTTCTGGCTTGGAACAAATGGCCTATTGACCTGCACCTGGCCCACCACACCCCCACTACCATGTTTGGTTGATAGGAGGATGACACATTCTGTACTGATCACAGACTAGGCCCTGCTGCACATGAGCAAGCTTGAAGAACCCATGATATGGAGGACTACACCCCATACTGACCTACGTTGTATGCTTAACATGACTGAGTTTAAACTATCCACATGAGACATACGTGGTATGTAACTATAATCTGTGGCAGTCTAACTATTAGCTATATAAGATTTGCTAAGGTTAACAAAGCTCTGAGTTCAGGTTGCAGCCATCCAAGATGTTCACAATTGGTACATTGGTGGGACTGTGGGCTCTGGGAGGATGACCATTTTGCAAATTTGTAAGTTAAAGCACTCTTGTTGCCCATATTATAAGGAGTCCCCATCCCACCCCCATTTCAACAGAGCCATATTCAGTCAGAGGGAGAATGCAGCTCTGGGCGATTCTGATTCGTGTGTCAGTTGTTTCATGCTTTGAGGTGTGATAGAGTAATACCAGTTTTTGATGTACAGTTCTAAACATATTGGTCATATGATTGTTGAAGGTAAGACAGGGACTGATGATAACACCATGCAAACAGAAGCCTGGACTTGAAAAATCCAAAAAATACCACACTTCTCCAAAACAAGAATTTAAGTGCTTTAATGCAAGTATATTGTGAGGTGACAGTGAAAAGACGACCTGCACACAACTACCTGCCCCTGGCCCCCCCAACTCAACCATGGTTCATCCGTGTCTGCCCAGGGTTTCTTCATGGTCATATGAGTATGGGATCAACCTTATCGTATAATTTGTTTGCATATCAGAATGCCTAATTTGACATTTTTAACTCATATAAATACTAGCAATCTAATATTGTTTGCAATTTCTGAACAAAAAAATTAGGTTTACGCAAATAAATGAATTACCTGAACATATATAAAATGTACTGTAAGAACTCAACACATCTCAAAAGAGTTTAGTTGCATAGTGATATAAATAGTGATTAGGCCATCCTTTCAGTTATGAATTTGGAGAGACTCGATTAGAAAGATGAACAACAGCAGCACTGGTTAAGTAAATAGAAGCTGTTTCAAAAGTGTGTATGGATAAAGAGGGTTGCCCAATTAAAGGGGCAGATGCCATTGTCCCACGGCCCTGTCAAGAAATGTGGAAATCTCAGGATAGGGGGAAGAAGAAGGGGAGGGGGCTAAGAGAAGGGCATGAGGTCACGAAAGGGGAGGACCTGATGAGGTCATCAAAGAGGTGGGCAACAGAGTGGGAAAGCAATGAAGTGGCAACCTGTGAATGGTCGAGGTGAGCCCAGGGGCAGGACCAAAGGGAGCAGTTATAAGGGGCTGCACAGCAAGGGGAGCTCACACATTTGCTCCAAAGTGTTTTTACCACCCACCCAACCTGAAGGAAGGCACAGAAGGGCACTGTGGTAGGTGGAGCACAGTGTGCCACTGTGGCAGGTGGAGCACAGTGGCAGGCTGCATGTGGACTGCTGAAGGTGGACGGCAGAGAAGGGGAAAAAATGGGGAGGAGGGTGGAAAGAAAGGGGGGAAAAATGGAAAACACTAAAAGGACACAGGATTGATAAGCAAGAGGCAGGGGCATGGTGCATGGTGTGTACGCTCATGCCCCTTCACAACATAAGAGGAAGAGGTCAGGCCCCTCATAATGTACATCTGGGGGGGCAGAAGAAAAAGAAGAAAGTGATAGAGTTTATGAACTGAGCAAGAATGTGGATGGATATAATGCATATGAATATAATGTATATAAATATGATTGTAAAGAGATTGTAAATAAAATTGTGGAGATGTACCATGTGTGAACATGTTATTGTAAACTATGATATCTTTGACGATTCAGTAAAATAATTGCCAAACTGAGCAACCACACACAATATGGTCTGTGCCATCATTGGCGGGGTTCTGGTGACAATATGTATTTATTACAGAATGTTAAGGCTGATTAAACAAAACAATGAAATAGTATAAGGTGTGTATAAATGTGTTTTATTAGGAGAAAATGTCTGACTCTAACAGCAATGGACGGCAATGGATATTCAACCCTTTGAGGTCTTGTTTTGACTATTGTTGACAATGCTTACCATGGTGTTTGCCAATGGCATGTTCTGGCCATAGATGACCATTGTTGCCTCTAGTGCCAGCCCATTTCACAACCATGGGCAACCATAACCAAGCATGGTCAAAGGCATGGTTAATCATAGTTTTTTGCCATGGTAAACCTGTGGTTGAACCACAATGCTATCCCATTCGGGGCCACCACACCTAGCCTACTCTAGATGTCAGGTGCATTGTGGAAGGAAAGTCCCTCCCCACCAAAGGAAGGATACCAATCCATGTGAAGCTCCATCCTCCCTCCTGCAGCTGATCCTCAGTATCTCTCTTGAACTTATGAAACCAGAACACCAGTGTAGCGGGCGGTCATGCTACCACTATGCCATCAGGCTGAAAAATGTTTTCTTACTGGAGTTTATCTTGAGTTCTATCTGTCCCTATACTGCATGTTTTGACCCTCTGAGTTTGTGTTTTTTCTCCCTAAGTTTGTCTCTATACTTCTATGTTAGTTAGTTAGTTAGTAAGTTAGTTAGTTAGTTAGTTAAACTTTATTTATAAAGTGCCCCTTCCCAGGGGCTTGGAGCGTTGTAAAATACATTAAATCTAAAACAAATAACATACATCTTAGCATGTATAAAAGCCACATTACAGAGCTTAAAAAGAAATCCAGTTCTAAGCACAATATTATTTGTTACAGTCTACTCTTCCTGTATTCCTCTTGTTTCTCCTTTATTATTTCAAGTTTTTCATTTACCATCCAAACTTGTGTCTCTTCTACGAGACCGGGGCACCAGAATACATATTCTGGTTCCCCACAGAGTGACCTAACTCCATCTGTATGTATGGAAATAATTATTTGATCCACACTAAATTTGACATTTATTTACAAATGCCTCACTTAAATGAAATATTGTCCACTACAGGCTTTGGTTCAGATGATCTGCACCTGAATTCCCATCATGCAGGACTAGGCAGGTTCCTTCAGGAAAACAGATCCAGAAAAAAATAAATGATTTGATACCTTTTATTGGATCAACATAGATGTTCAGGAAAATGGCATTGAACAGAGACTGTCATCCCACTGAGGCCTCAAAGTGTCTCTTGTTTCAAAAAAAAGCATGCTATGATTGGACACATTCTGTAGAGATTTCTGATTTAGTTTGTAGTTTGATTCTGATTCCTTTTCTTCCTTTTTAAAAGTGAAAAACAGACTGACAATCATACTGTTGTTACCACACAGCAAATGTTTTTGTTTACAGTCCTTTTTCTTCTCCCAGTGCATCTTTCTTGACTTAGGAACACCCCAACACAGTCTAGCCACTCACGATGCAGTGGGAGGAGAGGAAAGGAGATGATTGCACCACAAGGATCCACAATTGGTCTTCGACAAAATTGTTGTCGAACAACTAGACAGTGAAACCAGCAGGTCGACCACTTTTTGAGGTCTTCTGCTGGTTTACAGGATCTTGAAGTGGCTACATTGTGTGGGGGTATTCTAATTTTCAAGAAGTATGCAATAAGAGTCAATCAAGGATTTGAAACAAATCAAAGTTGTGTATAATTATTCCATTGGCATGCATTTCACTTTTGCCAAGAAAGAAGGTAGATAAAACAGCCAGCAACATTAATGACTTTTAGAAAAGGCAAGCAATCATAAAATGTGGGTTTTTAACTACAAATAATATGATGCAAAAAAGTGTTGGCAGTGTTCCTTTAAAGGGTTACACAGCATGATTATAGGTAGCATTATGATTAATAATCTTGGATGTGTATCTATACTCAAACAGGGTATAGTCACTGTTGTGAAGCAGGAGGAGCAGACAAGATGGACTCAAAGCCATTCTGTCATCACAGTACTTTGTTACCCCAGGGACACATCGCAGTTGCAGTTCTGAGGAAAACTACAGTGTTTGGACAGCACTAGTGGCAGCATTTTGGGATTCCTAATACAAGAATCCAGAGACACCGGGGATATCATAGAAACATAGAAACCGTCATCAGAAAAGGACCACTCCCCCCCCCAACAAGACTTATGCACCAAAGTGAATAGGGGTGCTCAATGGGGACCAGCAGTACACAGAGTGATTCTGATGCATACAGCTCCCCCTTCCCACAATGCTTATGTTCTCAAAAATGCTTAAAACATTAGCATGCCACCTGCCCCAGCGGTGGTGGTTCTACTTGCCTTCTGGATGAACCAGGTTTGTGCCCAGAGCCTGGGACGTCCAATACCAACCAGCAAGGCATGGTTTGTGCATCCACCTTGGATGCTTTTGCCTTGGAAAGGAGGGGAGGCACCTTCCTCTGTTGCACAACCACCTCTTTGTGTCCCATGGGGAAGGGATGTCATGCAGGAAGAAACAGTGCTCCCTTATGGGGCTGCCATACTTTGGCATACACTTACTTGCTTGGCATGTGACACAGAAGCATCACATACCAAGAGAAGGACCAGCAAGCTGAACATGCCCTCTGTACTAACCCTTTTCATACCTTTGAAGTATTTCAAGGTTTCATTCATATCCCTCCTCTCCTTTCTGTCTTCAAGGGAATAGATGTTGAGCTCCCTTAGTCTTTCCTCAAAAGGTTTATCACCCAGACCTAGGGTCATTTTTGTCACACTTCACTGCATGCCCTCCAGCAGTTTGATGTCCTTCTTAAATATGGGAACCAGAACTGCACACAGAACTCCAAGTGTGGTCTCACCAGTGATGTGTACAATGGTAGGATGACTTCCTCCCTCTTTGAGGTGATTCCTCCAGCAATGCACCCCAGCATTTTGTTTGCTCTGGCTGCTGTCTTGTGGCACTGCACAGTGTTTCATGTCACATGTGACAAGCACCCCAGATTCTTTTCCTCCTCAGAAATGGATGCCTGCACTACCCTCTGCCAGTAGCTAGTCCTAGGGTTTTTGGTTCCCAGGTGCATGACCTTACACTTCTTTGTGATTAACCCCAACTACCCTATTCCTGACCAGTGCTCGAGCTTTGACAGGTCCTTTCTGAGTTCCTGCCTCCCTTCCTCACTGTCCACTTCTGAACAGATCTTCATGTCATCCACAAATAAGCTGATTTTACTCTTGATCCCAACTGCTATGTCCCTGATAAAGATGTTAAATAACACTGGTCTCAGCACTGAGCCCTGTGGGGTCCTGCTGGTTATGCAAATACAGTTTGTACCCTAGGAATTCCATGGGTAGAAAAAGGGACACTGAAGGTGATGGGAGGAGGTTCCCATCCCAGGTCAGCCCCTTGATGATAGAAAAAGAAAGTATAAAAAACATTTAAAACTTCAAATTTGCATCTCTTCCATTCCCTGTGTCAGCTTAAGCAAGTAGTTGCGGAAACTGCTGTGACAGATGGCATCACCTGGATATAAACAAACCACTGGTTTACATTTCAAATTAAATATCCAAACCTGGTGGACCCAAAAGGCTACTAAGTCATCATTCAATTATATTTTATGAAAGGCATAGTTCAGGAACCTCTCAGCAAAAAGCTGCAAGTGCATTTTAAATAATGGTCGTGGGGTGCACACATGAGACAGCAAGATATATGTCGGCTACTATGTAAATGATTTTCAGACTTAAAAATCAATTTTATGTGCCACAATGATTTAGTCATTAATTCCAAAGCTCAGAAAGACAATGAGCTTAAAATGATTTTGCAACAGTTCCAAAGATGATGTACCAAGGCTCAGGTCAGTTTTATATACCTGATTAATTATTGTAATTCTTGAAAATCCACTTGCTTCAGGATCAAAAATGATGTATCTAATAATATCTTTTTTTATGTTTTTATTGGACAGTAAAAGAAAATAAATCAGTCATATGCTACGCAATTATTCATACTAAAATTGATCATTGCAAAATAAGTAGAAAGAAAGACACATGAATGGTCTACTAAGGGATGTCAGGTCAATCTTAGAAACAAAGCTCTGTTATTATTGGCAAATAAATTGGAAAATACTAAAGATGTATGCTATTTCAATATCATTGCTTAGGTGGAAGACACTGGAGCAAGAATGATGTTCCATCTATATAACAAATATATTGCAAATTATTTTACAGTAATAACAGAACAAAACAGTTTATTGTGTTGGCAGAAATGCTAAAAATGGCATTTTTACTATACAGTATGTCTCTATAAAGAATTTTTAAAGTTATGATAAAAATGGCTATAAAAATATATAAAAATCAGGTAAACATTTAATTATCTATAATATGACAGTTAAAATGCAACATTTTACTTTTAAATTAATATAACATAATGTAATATAATATAATATAAATACTGTAGGAAAACATCCTTTACAACAGGAATCAAAATTTGCTAAGGCAGTACTTTAATAAAAGTTGCCTGGATACAAACAGTCTTCACTGGGGATCTACAAGAATCTGGAACCTTAAACCTTGGGTTTTCAATTGTTAAGCTACGTGACCATTTGTGTGATAATTAGTAAAACTGTTTATTAGGGTCTGAAATTCTTCAGTGTGTGCTGTCCCCCAGATTCACACTGAACTCATCTTTATTTTATTCAGGGAAAACACATTAAGTTGATTAATCAACCAACTCTTCTCACCTCAGTCCCAGTACTTAATAATTCACCAGAAGAAATAGGATCAAAACACACTTAGATAAGTGCTTGAGCCTTGCAATTAGTTTGCACTAGATAAATGGGTATATAACCCCCCAACACACACCATTTGTTGGGCTTACGTGTATGCTCCATTAAGTGCTGGTGACTTTTTGCTGAATGCTGTGTTGTGAATTACAATACAGTGCAATGTGAAACAACACTTGATGTTCTTGTTTCACTGTTCATCCACATGGACAATGACCTGATTGTTTGCTTTGAGGGACTGGAGTGTGCAGATCGAGATCAGACTAGGCAGTGTGGACATAGACAGCCATTTTGTGCAGCCTAAGCTGACAGAGGCAGCCACAGTGTGAAGAAGTAAACAAAGCTCATAGGTGCAGACATATGGAACTCCCAATGCATATCATTGGGACAAAAGGCACAACTGCCAGTCAATTGACTACTAGAATCTGAGACCACCAGTACTGAGGCAAATTGAGGGCTTATGTGATATGCTAATATGGGGGTTTAGTGCAAATGCCATTGTCAATCCTGAGACTGATGTTGTGGTACAGTTCCACCCTTTTTATGGCTGCAGTGGGTGGAGCCCTGCAGACGTGCTGCTATGACAGTAAAAAAGGTCTCTATATTCCTAACAGACTTCACAAAATTGCAGTTTTCTTAGAATTCCCCCACTACAGCAGTTTGGTTGTGGTGTCTCCATGCTCTGCACTATTTTAGCTGAAACTGTTTGATTCCTTCATAAATCTCTTCTACATGGAGCATACTCATGCTAGCTCAAATTACAGTCAGTGGATGTATTCAGTGTATTAACAGCTGTGTTTTGTTATCAGCTTGGGAGATCTTGTGTGTGCATGTATCAGTCTGTTAACCCTTTCCTGGTACATTAACCTTTTCCTAGTCAGCTTGCAACATAGCTGTAATGGTATGTTAGCAGTGCACCGTTCAGAACATAATTTTAGTTTCGCTCCACTGCAAAGCCTCCACCCAGTCTATGTTCTTTTTCAGATGGGGCCTCCAGAACTGGATGCAGTATTCCAGGTGTGGTCTCATGATTGTCTTACACAAGGGCAAGATGGCCTCCCTTTTTCTACTCGTGATACTCCTCCCTATGCATCCAAGCATCTAGCTAGCTTTTCTAGCCACCTCATTACACTGCCTAGTTTCTATTAGGTCCTCTGAGATGACTCCCAGGTCCCTTTCCTATCACAGGGATCAGTTCTGGGATATGTCCTCTTTAATGTCTTCATCAGCAACATTGTGGAGGGGCTGGAAGAGAAAGTGTGCTTCTATGAAGATGACACTAAGATCTGCAACAGGGTGGAAGCTCTGGAAGGGGTGTAAAAAATGAGGAGGGACCTAGGTAAACTGGAGGAATAGTCTAGTATGTGGCAGCTGAGATTCAATGTGAAAAAGTACAAAATCATGCATTTGGGGTGCAAGAACCCGGGGAGGATTACATAATGGTGGTGGGGGAGATACTGACGGTCACCAAACAGGAAAGGGATCTGGGGGTAATCATATTTAATAACCTAAAGGGGGACAAACAATGTGGGGAGGCTATGAGGAGAGCTAGTGGGAAGCTGGGGTGCATAGGGAAAGGTATCACCAGCAGAAGAAAAGAGGTGGTGATGCCACTGTACAGAACATTGGTGAAGCCTCATTTAAAGTACTGTGTCTAGCTCTGGAGGCTGCATCTCCATAAGGACATAGACAGGGTGGAGGCAGTTCAAAGAAGGACAACAAAGATGGTGCAGGGCCTGCACCAAAAGTCATATTAGGAGAGGCTGGGAGACCTCAATATGTATTCAGGGCTCTGACTACCTGAAAGAGCCTTTGGTTCTTTACCACCCCAGATGATCTCTCCACTCGGCCGATGAGGGGCTGCTAGACATTTCAAGGGTATGTTTGAAAACGTATGGGACAAGAGCTTTTGAGTATGCTGCCCCTACCCTTTGGAATTCTGAACCCAGCCGGCTTCAGAAGTGCACAACTGTGGAGGGATTTAAACAATCCTTAAAAACCTATTTGTGGCTGCAGGCATTTGGAGATTGAATTAGTGGATTTTATTAACTGATGTCTGATCTTTTAATTATTATTTTATTATTATGTGTTTGTATTTTAAAGTGTGTATATTTATGAACTGTACAATGCCTTGGTTTTTGATAAGGTGCCTAATAAATACATTTTTATTATTGTTATTATTATTATTATATCCTGGAGGAAAGGAGAGACAGGAGAGACAAGATAGTGACCTACAACTATCTAAAGGGCATAATTCAATTCAATTCAATTCAACTTTATTTTTATAGCACCTTTCAAAACCAAGACGCTTAACATAAAAACAAAACAACCAATATAAATAACATTAAAACATAAAAGTTAGTTTATAAATTACTAGGGAAGGCCAGGTCAAATAAATAAGCTTTAAACTCAGTTTTAAATCTACTGACAGTTGGGCATTCTCTCAAACTCTCCTAAATAGGGTACAGGTGGGTAGCATCTTTCAGAAAAGGAAATGTTCAGGAACAAAGGGGCATGACATGTGGTTGGAAGGGGGTAGACTAAGGAGTAATGTGAGAAACATAGAAACACAGAATCTGATGGCAGATAAGGACCACTTGGCCCACCTAGTCTGCCAATTTCCCTACCTAATGGATAAGCTGCAGATCCTAGTTAACCAATAGCCAACTTCCTCCTACCTCCACTAGAATTGCCTTATGTCAGCCCCATGCATTCTTGAATTTCCCCACTGTTTTTCACTCCACTACCTCCTCAGGAAGGCTGTTCCATGAATCCAAAACCCTCTCCATGAAAAAATACTTCCTCACATTATCACTGAGCCAACTCCCACCTCTATCTTCAAATTGTGCCCCCTTGTTCGTGTACATCTCTTTTTCTGAAAGATGCTATCCTCTTGGACTTTGTTGATCCACTTGAGGTACTTGTACGTTTCTATCATGTCCTCCCCTCTCCATCCTCTCCTCGAGAGTATACATATTAAGCTCCTTTAATCTCTCTTCGTATGTCTTCTGGTGCAGACCCTGCACCATTTTAGTTGCCCTCCTCTGGACAGCCTCCATTCTGTGTATGTCCTTGTGGAGATGGGTTTCCGGAACTGCATGCAGTACTTCAGATGGGGTCTCACCAACTGTCTGTATAGAGGGATAACAACTTCCTGTTTTCTACTGGTGATGCCTCTCCTATGCATCCTAGTATCCCGCCAGCCCTCCTTACTGCCATCTCACATTGCTTGCCTATCTTAAGGTCATCTGATATGACTACCCCCATGTCCCTTTCCATTTTTGTTGTTGTTAGTATCTCACCCCCTCATTGTGTACTCTTCCCCTGGGTTTTTGTTTCCCAGGTGCATTACTTTGCACTTCTTTGCATTGAATCTAAGCTGCCATACATTTTACCATTCCTCCAACCTGGCCAGGTCCCTTTGCATCCTTTCCACTTCACCTTCTGTATCGACCCTGTTACAGATCTCTGTGTCATCTGCAAAGTGACATACTTTTCCTTCCAGTCCCTCTGCAATGTCATTTATAAAGACATTAAAGAGGACCAGTCCCAGTACTGAACCCTGCGGTACCCTGCTAGTAACCCTCCTTTCTTCAGTGTGAACTCCATTTACTATTACACTCTGTGTCCTATTGTCCATCCAATTTTTTACCCAGGTTACCACTTTAGGACTCACTCCAAGGCTGGCTAACTTGCATATTAATCTTTTGTGTGGGACTGTGTCAAATACCTTGCTAAAGTCTAGGTAGGCCATGTCCATAGCCCCTCCCTGGTCTACTACTTTGGTCACTCAGTCAAATAAATCTGTTAGATTCATCTGACATAACTGTTCTGCTATGAATACATGCTGTCTAGGGTCCTGTGCCCCACTGGCCTCTAGGAACTCAACAATTCTTTCTTTCTTTCAGAAGTGATTCCATTATTTTCCATACCACTAAGGTCAAACTAACAGGTCTGTAGCTTCCTGCCTCTGTCTTGCTCCCACTTTTGTGAAGGGAAATAACATTCACCCTCCTCCAGTCCTCAGACACCACACCATCCTCCCATGATTTGTTAAAAAGGGTAGTCAGCGGTGTCACTAGTTCTATCCTTAGTTCTTTTAGAATTCTTGGCTGAATCCCGTCAGGCCCCATTGCTTTGTCCACCTTCAGTTTCAAAAGTTCTTTCAGAACCCTTTCTTCTGTGAATGGACTGATATTGACCTCCCTATCCAGAGTGCTTCTATTCTTTGATTTAGGTACCTCCCCCTCCTCTTCTTTTGTGAATACTGAGCAGAAGTATTCATTCAGTATCCCTGCTTTTTCACTGTCCCCCTCTGCTCACCCTTCCTTCCCTTTATTAATCCTCACTATCTCTCCCTTGGTCTTTCTTCACTCCCTAACGTACCTATAAAGGGTTTTATCCCCTTCTTAACTGGGTTGGCTATATTTTTTTCAGTTGGGGCCTTTGCTATTCTGACTGCCTTCCCCACTTCCTTCTGCTTTAACTGGTACAGTTCTCTGTCCTGCTCCTTCTGTGTTTCCTCATACTTCTTGAATGCTACCTTTTTCTCCAAACCTTCCCGGCCACCTCTTTTGAGAACCATAGTGTTTTTTTTCCTTCACTTTGCTTTGTTGATTTGCTTCACACAAAGGCTTGTTGCCTCTGTGATGGCTATTTTGATTTTTCCTCATTGTTCCTCCACCCCTCCTTCTTGCCCGTTTGCTAGTTCTTTTCTGAGGCACTCACCCATTTTCCCAAAGTCAGCCCTCCTAAAGTTCAATACTCTTGCTTTTGTGTGGCTGACTGTATGGCTGTGTTTATCGTGAACCACACTGTTTGGTGGTGACTTGTTCCCAGATGGCTACCCACTTCTAAATCTGAGATCCTTTCTTCATTACCATTTGACAGTACCAGGTCTAAAATTGCTCCCTCCCGAGTGGGTTCCACCACTAGCTGTCTGAGGCATGTCCCCTGTAGGGCATTGAGAATAACCCTGCTCTTGGATGTGGCTGCAGCAAAGGTGCTCCAGTTAACATCTGGCATATTCAGGTCCCTCATCAACAATATCTCCCCTTTTTCTGCCATTCTAAGGATACCTTCTATCATTTTCTTGTTCATTGCCTCCCCTGAGATGGGTGGTCTGTATACAACCCCTGTGTGGATTGTGGTGTCATATCCTGTCTCCAGTGTGACTCACAGTGTCTCCTCTACTCCCTGTTTATACTTTAGTTCCATTGCTTTGATCCCTTCCATTACATAGAGAGCTACTCCTCCTCCTCCTATTTTGCCCACTCTGGTATGTTGACATCCCAGTCATGGTTCTCAGTGTACCATGTTTCAGTGATTGCCACGTTATTCAGGTGCCCCTCATCCATCATTGTCACTAGTTCAGTGAGCTTGTTACACAGACTATGGGCATTGGTACTCATCACCCTCCATTTTTTGATGGCCTTACCCCTTTTTGCCCCATCCATCTCCTTACTGCCTTTTTCTGCATTTGACCCAGTCCTGCTCCCTATTGACTTCTCTACCTTGGTGTTTACCTCTCTAACTACTGTGTTTTGTGGGTGGAGGCTGCATTTTCCCTACTACTTTTCAGTGCCTCCCCCTTGTCTAGTTTAAATGCTTGCCAATGAAGCATTTAAACTTATCACCTAGGATCCAGGTTCCCCTCCTGGACAGATTCAGACCATCATGCCAGTACAGTCCTGCATCCCTCCAGGTGTACCCCCAGTCCCAATTGAAGCCAAACCCTGAGCTCTGCACCAGTTTTTCAACCATTCATTGAATCCCATAGTATGGAGTACCCTACCATCACACTTGCCCTAGACAGGCAGCACCTCTGAGAAGGGTACTGTACATGTTACTTGTCTAAGGTCCCTCCCCAGCTCTTCAAACTCCTCTTGCACTGGTTTGATCCCATTTCCAGCCAGGTCATTTGTCCCTAGGTGGACAATGGTGTCCAGCTCCCTCCTTCATACAGCTGCTCCTGCTATCCTGAGGATTCGCTCCCTGTCCCTCCAAGCCATGGCACCAGGCAGGCACCTTAGCTCCCACTACCCTTCCTCCCCCAGTTCTACCCCCTAATGATTGAATTCCCCACCCGGAGTTGTTTTCTTTCCCTGTGTGATGCCATGTCACCCTCCTGTAGGTCTCCTTTGTGGAGGTTCCCAGCATCCTCCTTGGTCTCCACTGCAGGTGCATCCATAGAAGAATCACTCTCCACCAGAACAGTGTATTAATTGTGGAGAGATACAGCTGCAGGAATGCGTCTCTGTTCCACTACCCTCTCCCTCCCTGAGCCCACCTTGTCCAACTGCTCATCTTTCTTGGCAACCTCTGAGGTAGTAGTGGTTGCCTTGGTGGTCCCTGGGTGGGGGGAGAAGGTTTCATGAATCCTAGCCAAGTCAGCCTGGAGACAAGCAACCTCCTCCCTGAGACCAGAGGGCTTCCTTATAGGGCAGCATCGCAGCCTCCAGAATGTCACCCAGAAGACTGCTGCCTCACAGCCATTGCACTGTACCACTCCCATCATGTCTTATTATGTGTCCCCTCTCCTGTTGCTTTGTATGCTTACTCTCTCCTCCCTGTTTTTTTTTTCCTCCTACCGCCTATGTGCCCTTACAGCTCTTGCCCTTCCTGTTCTGGGACAGGAACTTCCTGTATTCTTCTGTAGTCTCCATCTTCCTTGCTCAGAGTCAGACCTCCAGCAGCTAGGAGGAGAGGGAGAGCTGCTCTTTTCCTTCAAGGATGATGAAACCTATGTGTCTTAGTGATCCTTCTCTTCCTACTGCCAAACAGAAAGTTCCTGTTGTCAGTCAAAACCAGTGCCTATAAAAATAGAACTAGCTAAGGGTGGCAGGGTGGATGGGAGGGAAGGAGGGCAAATGGTAAAAAAAGTTCTAGTTTTGTAGTAATCTTCTCCTTGCTCTGAAGCAAGATTTCTGTCTGCCAAAAGCTAGCACTAGGGAACTGTAATTGGAGACACCTGCTTTTGTACTTCTAAGCCACACCCCTAATGAACTTCTCCCCTCCTGACTTAGCAAACTCCTTTTCCCTAGCATAGCAAAACACTGTGACTTTCTTTTTTTTTTTTACTCTAAATGAGACCCCCCTCAGTTCTATTTATTTATTTATTTAGATTTTGTTAACCAGGTAAGCTCACTGAGACCAGAGGTCCCTTTTTCAGGAGCAACCCGGATTAGTTACAGACAATAATTACGTATATTGACAGGAGTACACAGTAGTACATACATTGGTAGGAGCACACACTAGCTGGAGCATACATTGGATAGGATATAGAGTACATTACAGAGCATGCCAATTACATATACATAATAACATAGTAAATAAATCAAACATATGACATCTTAACCAACAATGCTTTAGGGGAGAGGTGGTAGCAGCAATATGTAGGATATATTGCCAGCTGATTGGCTGACTGCTGTGGGACAAGCAAGTTTTAGCCACCAAGACTAAGTTCTTGGCTAGCAGTTACAGCTTCAGAGACTAAGCTCTAGCAGGTATACTTTCAGGCCAGACTTAAAACCCTGAATAGTACAACAATTTGCCAAGTCAAAAGGGAGAATGTTCCATAAATGTGGGGCAGTGTACCTAAAGGATCGCTTCCCATAGTTAGTTCAGACATGAGGGATGTCTAGGAGATGGCCAGTAGAGGATCTCAGGTCCCGGACCTGGACTTTGGGATTTAGCAACCCACGCAGGTGAGGAGAAGGGCCAACACTGGTAGATTTGAAGGTCAGGCTCAAAGACGAGTAGGCTAGTTTTTGTCACATAGAAGGCCAGTGGAGATTAATGAGGACCTCGCAGTGGTGCCTTCTTGGGGGGAGTTGGTGGCGAAACAAGCCATCTTGTAGTAGAGTGTAGGAAGCTTTCTTTGTTTGCTCTCCCTTAGAGAAAGCAGCAGGGGAGGCCCATAGAGGAGGGAGGCGAGTAGAGTGCAGTTAGATATGGCACAACGAACCTCGAGAGAAAGAGAGTCACTAAGCCTATAGAGAAGTCCTAACTTCTGGTGGGTGGACTTAACAACAGAGTCAATATGAGGCTGGAAGGTCATCGCCTGATCAAGCAGGACTCTGAGGTACTTGATCTTGTCTGTGACCTTTATTCTCTTCCCTTGGGCAGTATGAAGCTGAAAGATGCCACGACGGTCTGAGCCAAGGCATCTGGACCCAAACAGGACTGCCTTCATTTTTTCTTCATTCATTACAAGTGAGTTTGCAGAGAACCAAGCTTCCAGTGCAGCATGACCAACCTGGAGGTTGCCATTGATTATGCTAGGAAGTGGATCACTGCAGTAGACGACAGTGTCATCTACTTAGAGGAAGAGGTTGTTCCTCCCACCAACCCCCTCTATATCATTGACAAAAAGAGTAAATAACAGGGGACCAAGGATTGAGCCCTGGGGTACCCCGGAGATTACCAGTTTAGCACTAGACTGGGTTCCTCTCCATAGGACGTTTTGAGTTCGGTTAAGCAGATAACTTTTGAACCATGTAGCAGAGAGCACATCCAGTCCAAGTAGGTGAGGTTTAGTGATGAGAAGTTCATGGCTGACCAAGTCAAATGCCTTGGATAAATCAATGAATAGAGCCCCCGTTGGGGAATCTTGGTCCATTGCGTCAAGGATGTCTGATGTGAGCTGGATAAGGGCTGTATCAGTGCCATGGCCTTTCCTAAAGCTGTGTTGAATGTCAGCTAGGAGTTGATGCCTTTTGAGATAGCCCTGTATTTGATTGTATACCAATCTATCCTGCACCTTCGCTAGTGGGTAGAGAATGGAGATTGGCCTGTAGTTCCTCACATTGTTCTGGGGCCCTTTTTTTGTGAATGGGGACAATGGTTGCCACCTTCCATTTATCCAGGACCTTTCCTTCAAGGAGGGACCTGTTGATAAGAGGGGCAACTGGGCGAGAGATAGCCAGAGCTGCAGCCCTCAAGAGTCTAGGTTCAAGCAGGTCATGTCCCAGAGAGGAGTCTGGGTTTATACATTGCAGAAGGGTGAGTACCTCGGTGGGCTTGACCAGCTTCAAGTTAAACTGGGGTTGGGAGTGTTCACAGGCAGTGCCTCTGTTGCTGGGGGCACCTGAGGGCAGGTGGGGTTTGGTTCCTCCAGGATTGGAGAAAGTGGCACTAAACACCTCTGCAATTAAGGTGTGATCATTGGTTAGGAAATCACCTACCAGAAGCCCACCCTCTTGGGCACTGGGGGTACCGTTTATCAGCAGGTTAATTTGGCCCCATAATCTCTAGGGATCCCATAGACGCCTAGACTGGAGATCTCATAGGTATTTAGATTTAGATGACTTGGAGGCTTTCTTGCACTGATTCCTCAGTTCTCTATACCTCTCCCAGTCAGTTTTCTGCCCTGTGGATTTGTATTCACCCCAGGCCCGATCCTGAAGCAATATGCTCCATTTGAGGCTAGGGTTAAGCCATTTGTGGCATTTACCCTGTACCCTCAGTTTCTTGTGGGGGGCATGTATATTGGCCACTGACGTAAAGTGTTTGTAAAGAAGTCAAGCACCTCATCTAGGGTAGGTAGGGAGATAAGTGGATCCCAGTTTATGGTGCATAGGTCAGAGAAGAGAGCTTCTGAAGAGGAACTGCTGTAGTTTCTGGCTTAGATTACTTTGGCAAGCAATTTGGGAGGCCTGTTGGACCAGATGCACAAAATTGGGGAATGGTCACTCAACGAGTCTGCCATGACCCCAGCAGCCTGTATGCGGTCAGGGCTGGATACTAGGGCCGAGTCAAGCAATGAGTGGTTACCAGTCCTAGCATTGTGCCGTGTGGGCTGGTGGATAACTTGGGTCAGATTGGTTTCATGTATAGGGTTCTTGCTGGCAGAGGTCTCTAGTGAGAGCCAGTTTTGGTTAAAGTCCCCCAGGAGAATCAACTTTCCCAAGGAATGTTCTACCAAGGCATGAGTTAGCGATTTGAGGGAAGACGTAGCCATTTTGGGTGGGAGGTAGGCAAACCCTATGTACAGGGGTTTGGTGTCTCCAAGGAACACCTTCACAAAAATAATCTCATTCACAGAGTCACCGAGGGAAGAATGGTCAGTCTACATTGCATTAAGGCCACTCCAGGTATAAATGAGATCCCCCCCACCTTTCTTCCCAACATGGTTCTTCCTGAAAGCATTAAAACCAACTAGTTCCATTTCATGAGGAAGGATGCAGAGTTTGAGCCAGGTCTCAGTCACTGCAAGTATATTGGGTTTGTACAGCATTGTCCAGGCTTTGACGGCACGGATTTTGTGCCTTAGGCTACCTATATTCATGTGCACCACTTTGAGTCCCCTAGCACTGGTCCAGAGAGGGCAGGTGGGGTCGCTGAGTATGGTATTTGAGGGTAGGGACCAGGTTTCAATTCCACATCCCCCAAGGCAAGCTTTAGCCAGGCCAGATAATTGATAATTCTGGTGGGAGTAGGGAGGAGCCTCTTTATGTCACTTTGACCGAGGTGGTAAAATAGGTTATAGCAGTTACCATGTCTGGTTAAGCCATGCATGGATAGTAGTAGAGCATTGTTCCCTTCCTCCAGGATATCCAGGGATACTGGGGAGTGGAAACTGGGATTGGCTTCCGGATCAATGGGACTATAGCCCCAGGAGTAGAGCAGGTCAGTCCCCAGTATTAGCACCACATAGGTGGCAGCAGATGTAAGGCCCACACACCGCATGATAGAGTTTAGGCAGTAGGTGGGTGGAAAGAGAAAAAGAAAAACGTCCCCTCACAGTAGTAAAGGAATACCCTGGACCAGGTGTAGCTGGAGGGGCAGGTTCAGAGTCGAAAGATTAGATCCAGCAGCTCCAGATTAAAGGATACACGAGGTAACGAGTAAGTGGAGCAGGGGAAAAAAGTAGCAGTAAGGATGGCAAGTGCAACTTAGAAACTTTAATCTCAAGCTCGCCAAAACCAGGAATTAAAATATGGTGAATACTTCAGACAAGGATTCAAACAGAGCTGTAAAACCACAGCCAGGGAAACAGAGAGCAGGCTTTAAGGAGAAAGTGTCTTATAGTGAAGATGTCTTTAAGAGGAGGGCAGGATCAAAGATCAACAAAGGGGGTGGGGAGACAGAAAGCTTTAAGCTCAGAGCACTAGTACTGGGAGCCAATGGGGCAGGATGGGGTAGGGGAGGGAGGAGCTTACGTGTTTTTAAGGGTGGCCTGGGAGGGGCTGGGGGGGTGAAAAATTTGGCAGTCAGAGCAGCAGCCTCACTGTCTATAGGCCGTACCTGATGCTTGATTCCAGGGGGCTGGTGGCAGCAGGCTCCTTGGCACTGAGCGGCACAGAGTGGTGTCCAGGCATGCAGGAGGCAAATCGCTGGTGCAGTAGGTAGCTGAGTGGGCTACTAGGACGCCTGTTGGAAAAGGTACAGAACAGGGATTTATGGCCCTGCAAAGGGGTGGGAATGAAACTAAGATTAGCACAGAGACAAAAGAGCTACAATTTACTAAAAGAGAGAAAAATAATGTGTCAAGAAGCAGACAGATAGGCACCAGCTCTGTAACTGAGATTTGTTAAACAGTGGGGAGGGGGTGCAACTAACAGACAAATGAAAATGGTAGCTGCACTGGAATTAAAATACAACAATTCAGTATGCTATGTAGACTTTCAGCTAAGAAATCTTAAACTCTGAATCCTGACTCTAAATTCTGTAAATTCTCTAAAACCCTGTAAGTGCATGGTTCCAGCTGCAAGAGAGAGAGAAAAACAAATGTATTTCTTTGCTAGTTCCAAAGTGTTTGAACAGAGGCAGCCCAAATTAATTCACTGGCTTAATATCTGTAGAGCTGAGTCCAGTACTGGGAGAGCAAAAAAGCCAGTCCATTGGGCAGACAGTCAGAAATGCTCCTGTTCAGGAGCAGCTAATGAGAACTTTCCTGGGAAAGGTGCTGGTTTTTGAAAAATTTGGTAGCCGGAGCAGCAGCCTCGGTGTCTATAGGCCGTACCTGATGCTTGATTCCAGGGGGCTGGTGGCAGCAGGCTCCTTGGTGCTGAACGAGGCAGAGAGTGGTGTTCAGGCATGCAGGAGGCAAACCAAGGGTGCAGTAGGTAACCGAGTGAGCTACAAGGATGCCTGATGCTTGATTCCAGGGGACTGGTGACAGCAGGCTCCTTGACGCTGAGTGAGGCACAGAGTGGTGTCCAGGCATGCAGAAGGCGAACTGCAGGTGCGGTAGATAGCCAAGTGGGCTACAAAGACGCCTGATGCTTGATTCCAGGGGGCTGGTGGCAGCAGCCCCTTGGCGCTGAGCAAGGCATAGAGTGGTGTCCAGGCATGCAGGAGGTGAACCACGGGTGCGGTAGGTAGCCGAGTGGGCTACAAGGACACCTGATAAAGTATCAGTTTTCTTAATCCCAACAGGCACTGACTCCTGCTGAGATATAAGTGTTCTATTGGTAAAAGAAAGTTCTAGTGTTGTAGTCAGCTGCTCCTTGCTCTGAAGAAAAATTTCTGTCTGCCAAAAGCTAGCATTTAGGAGACACCTGCTTTTGTACTCCTAAGCCACACCCCCAATTAACTTCTCTCCTCCTGACTTAGCAAACTCCCTTTCCCTATCACAGCAAAATACACTGACTTTTTTTTTACCCTAAATGAGACCCCCCACATTCTAACAAAGTATCTGTTTTCTTAATCCCAACATGCAATGACTCCTGCTGTGATAGAAGTGCTCTATTAGTAAAAAATGTTCTAGTTTTGTAGTCAGCTACTCCTTGCTCTGAAGCAAGATTTCTGTCTGCCAAAAGCTAGTGTAATACCCTTGTTCCCAGGGGTTACTAGAATCCCAGTTAGAATCAATGGTAGGCAGGGAAGGCAGCTAGTGAAATGCCAGTTAAACGGGTTTCACTCTCTCTCTCTCTCTCTCTCTCTGTTCTCAGTCTCTGCTGAGCTCTGGAGGAATGATGTCATTTATAACTGTCACAGTGGCATAAGCCACAATTTGCTAGCAGCTGGTATAGCTAGCTTTAGAATGTTCAGAGAGTCTGTATTTGGAGTTCAGTGGAGAAGGATGCTGTCTAGGCAGCTCCTCCTCCTTCAGCTCTGTCAGAGAGCTACCAGTTTGTGTTTTTTAAGTTCTCACCCTAGTGAAGGACAACTGTTCCAGTCTATGGAAGTGGTGGAGACCTGTGCCAGTGGGTTTCCATGTGCTCCATCCCAGGTGGGATGGGGTTGAACTCTATGGTGCAGGGGCAACCCCCAGATCCATCTGGACTTTTGGAAAGCTGCCTTGTACAACTGCTCTTTGAGTACTTGTGTGATTTTTTTTCTGTGTAGACCCAGGAGTACATGCAATGCCTGTGAGGTGAATTTCTCTGAAAAAGGTATCCTGTCACCTGAGACTTTCTTGTTAAAAGTGTTTGCCTACAGTGGAGTCCAGAAAGTGGCATCCTTGTACAGAACTTTTAATTCTGACAACTCTGGGGGTGGGGTGGGTGTGGGTGTGTTTGTGTAGGTATGTTAAGTGTAATATACATTTAAGACAACAGCTACAATTTCTACAGTTTGTGTGGTGTTATTAACCAGATGAATGGTCAAGTATAAACTTGGAAACAAAAGGTGGGGGCCCCCCCCCCCATCTGGAGTAACCAGTTTACCTCTATGGGTTCTGAAAGCGCCTTTTACTTTTTCTTCAGTGCAATTGGCCAGTGCCTGAGAAGAGTGTTTATCCCTGCACGTGGGTTGTTTTCATTGAGTTTATTCCTGTATTGTGGGTTCTGAAAGTTATGAGCCTGTATGTGCTCCTTGGCAGTTGTGTGTACCACATTCATCCTATACAATATGGGAAATGTAACAGTACCTGGCCATATGTGGCAATTTTGAATAGGAACCAGTGTTTTCACAAGTATGTGTGTTTTCTTCATCCTATGCTAAATGGGAATTCAGGAATGTCTGTACCTCAGTAATCTGCATTACCAGTGTGTGTAGCCCTATGTGGGTCCATCTTTGCTTTGTGATTATTCCTACTCTGTTACGTGAATAAAAGCCACACTCTAGAATCCCAACCTGGTTTGGACAGTAATGTTATTGCTTTCTATTGTCTGGAGTTACTTAAGTTCCCTGTCCAGAAGTGCAAACCTAGCATAGCCCTGAGCAAACGCTTTCTCCCAGGGACCTGGTTTGTTGGCCATGGTAAGTGGTCCCTAACAAGTGTGTGCCAGGCAGTTGCCACACGTGGTTGTCTGTTTTGTAAAACAGACTAGCCCACCTTGTATATGGTGGCTTTGGTTGGTGGTTGTCCTTAAACCTCCTTTACAAAATGTAAACCCCCCACCACTTTCTTTTGCCCCTAGACGTTGTGGTGAGAGGTGAAGCCCTGCTAGTTAAACAAGGTGGGGCGGTGGGGGGGGGTTAAAAAATGGGGGTTCATCCAGGATTTTTTTTATTTGGGAGAAAACAAAAGATAGTTTGCTTAGGCTATGGCTAGTGCTCTGTCTGTCTGGCAGTTGGTAGCCCAAAACTGGAAGCTTTGTGCAAAAGGATCTGCCTAGGATAGTGCCATCCATATGTGCTGCTGTGTGCCTGCTGTTCATGTACTGCTGTGTGTTGTGCCACCATTTACCAAGGGACTGAAAAGCCAGAATGCGTATGCCCTTTCCTGCATCAAGAGAATGTTTACAAGCTTTAATTCTCAAGTTTTCTGTGACAAAAAGTATTGTGGACTTTGGGAAACAAAGAGACAATTGTGCCCTGAAGGTTTCATGTGCTTATTGTGTGAGATGGGGGAGTCGCTAAAGAAATAGCCAAGTTCTGAGCAAAGAAATGGTCAAAAGTGGCGCTCCCGCTGTGAAATTTCAGTGATGAAAAAAGTTTGTTTGCGGTTTATATTTTGCCACGCTCGACAATCGCTGTGAAGGAAGAGCATTAGGAGAGAGAGAGAGAGAGAGGCTCATTTGCATGGCGTCGAGTGAGTGGTGCGACTGCAGTCAGTCCCTCCCCCTAGCCAACTTCAGAGTGCAACCCAGTGTTCGAGAGGGAGAGAGCAAGAGGTGTGCAAGCTGGTTAGCCAGGAGATAACATCGAGGGGACAGTGAACATTCTAATTCTGTAAATACAGACTTTTTCTGTTAAAGTTTGTGCTCAACCCAGTATCCAACTGACTGGGAAGCAAGCGTGGTGTTCGTAGTGACAATCGATGGGATTGTCATCCCATTTTAACCCAAAGGCCTGCCAGGATCAGCTTTAGGCCGAGATTTCCACCGGAACAAGCCAGCTACTAATTCGGGGAGTACCATTCATGAAAAACTGAGCTCAAACTGTGTTGTGATTTTAACAAACCAACTGGATCTGAGTGTAAACAGTGTGATTATTTTTTCAAAGAAGAACTGTAAAGTGAAATCAAAACAAACAAGAATTCTGAGCAATAGATTGTGAGCATTTATTATGGATTCAGCAACAGTATAATTTTCTGAGCATTTGAGAGTCTGTGAGTTGTATAAGAAGCTGCAACAAGCAGACAATCCTGTTTCTAGAAATACTGTGGCTTTTAGTAACTTTAAGAAAGCAAAATTGATTGAAAGCTAATTGTAAAGTCCAGAAATCATATGATTGTGCTGAGAAATGTGAATGCAGTGCCGTTGTTACAGTTTGAGCAAATTATCAGTAGCAGAAAGTCGGATGCGCTGTGGCTTGAGTCAGAGACAGATCTGTTGATGCAACAGGAGTGCTGCCGCTGCCATTACTGGGTGGGGCAACAATGTAAACACAGCAGCAGGGAGACATTTTAAGAGACTGTTCCAAGAATCATTAACTGTGTAGTAACAATGAACTTTAATGTGTTTATTTACAGACATGGCTTCGGGATCATCCCGCTACCCATATCCTGCCCGAGCTATGATAGCTGAGAAGGTTGCCAAGCTAAAAGAAATAGAGCAATGTTCCTATGGTGACAGTTTGCCTTCTCATGTTGCAATTTCCACTACCCTGTGAGAGTAGGTCTAATGTGCCTCAAGGCTAGAAGGGACATTTTCTTAATTCCTCACTGTTCAGGTCGCTTAGTGAAATATGATCTGTCCAAAACACCTAGAATTCATTTGGCTTCCACCTGGACAAAAGTACAAAACCCTGCATGTAGCAACACACAGCACCAGGTTGAACCTGTTGGGGGAGGCCCAGCAGAGTGTGGCCCAAAGGAAGACACTGTAGATTTACTGCAAGGGCAGATTCCTTGTGATGTTTCTACATCTGTGTCACAAATGGACAGGCAGAGGAAGGATCTGTGGACCCGTGGAGAGAGGGTCCTAGTCTTAGCCTAGTTGGAGAGGAAGAAGTTCAAGAAACTTTAGAATGGGAGGTGTCTACCTCCACATCCTGTGAAGAGTGGACTGTCTCAGGAGTGAGAACAAGTGCTCACTCCTGGGCCCAAGTTTTAAGTGATGAAGAGGAGAAGAACGATGTGTATCTTTCTGTTGAGAGTCCCAGTGAACGGCCTCAAGCTCTTGCCTTGGAGGAACCAGAGGAAGAAGTTGGTGAGTCCACTGCCCTGCCTGCAGATATGGTCGAGGACAAGTTTTTCTGTGCAGTAAGTATGCAGCACTGGTTAAACCAGGACTGGCTACACCCAGGCCGTGCCAGTGGCCGTGTACTAGAGAAGAGTGGTAAGGAGGAGCGACTGGTTCATAGGATGCAAATGCCATATATGGAATGCCCTTTCCTACCTTTCCTCAGAGCATCTGGGAGGAGATTGAGCAAAACAGGAAAGCCTGGTTACTGGAGGAAGCAAGCAAGAATCTGAATCCAGGTGCAACCCCTTGTGTCAGAAACGAGTCATAAATGATAGACTAAAGTTTTGAAATTGGGCAGGACATTGTTCATGGACACTGTACGGTATGTGGACAAAGCCGGAAATGAAACTTTCTATAACATCAATTATGAACGCCCAGATGGGGTCGTAGTTCTTGCACCTGACCCAGAGTGGTACTACCCTTAAGGGTGCCACTACTTGTGAATATGCCCATGCCTACCCAGAGGTAAGCAAAGCAGTGACAGTGAAGTGTCTGCAATCCAGCAGTTGCCGTACCCATGTGTTCTACCAGACTGGTGTTCCAGGATTCAAGGTGCATCCAAGATTTGTCAGACCTGCAGTGTGCCTTTCCAGTTTCCTCACCTGGACTTCCAGATGACCTTCACCCAGCTGTTTTCTTGATTCATCGCCTGGGATGCTGGATGACATCAACCCAGCTTTTGGTCCCTGTTCCATGGTTCAATTTCCAAGATGACATCATCCTAGCAGTTTCCTGTTTTCATCATCTGTTTTCCGGAAGATATCCACCCAGCTATATCTGAACAATGCTGCCAGGAAGGGAGATTCTTTAGCTGTTGAAGTAGGTGATCCTGTTGTTCATTCTTCAAGGCACTGGTAAGTCCAGACTTTTCTTACTTTATTGACATTGCAATACACATCCTATACCTGGCAGACTACAAACTGTTGAACTGTCCACAAAGACTCTCCCCTTTGTTACTACAGTACTTCAAGAACTGTGCTTCATTGGGCTCCAGCCCAGGAGAAACTCTTTAATGGACCTTGCCTTCAGGGATATCTGTTTTGTTACTAGATTGGACTTTTAGTGCATTCCATCCCCTTAAAATGTTGTATTGTACCTAATGTCAGTATTTTTTACAGTTTTCTATTTTCATACTTTTCTATAAAATATTTTGGGATACTTCAGTGTTTTGATGGAGGGGAAATGGTACTGTGTTTGCAGATTTGGGGTGTTTTGTTTGTCTTTTCTCTTTCAGGTGATTCTGATGAAGAAAGAAGAGAAGACAAGAAGAGGATCTGGGGGGACACATCTGAGTTCCTCTGTGCTTCAAAGTGCTTTTAAAGTACTGTGTAGTTCATAACATGTGTTAACCTTTTCTTCCACGATATAGTTTTGGGGAAGTGTGGGAGTGTAATGCGTTGCTATAGTGTTATTGCTCTGTGTTTTGGTTTGCAGGTGCTCTGGGTTGGGGAGAGGTTCCCCTGTGGGTAGATTTTGGGCAGATAGGTTTTCACTAGAGGGTTAGGGGGATAGACACGCTGTGGTCCTGACCTGCAGTATGGAGCACAGCTCTGTTCTATTGGGCCATGCTCTGAGCAATTCTCCCAGAGCCACTGATTCTCCATAGTAAGATGTTAGTGTAGGGGCTGATGCATCAGTCAAAGGCCTCTGGGCCCTTAGTGTTGCCTGCCTGTGCCTGGCACATGGTAGAAGAAGACCTGATCACCCCTCTCCATAGGTAACACATAGGGTAGGATAGTCTGGTGCTGGGTACAGTAATGACTGGGGACAGTCATTTTCCTGGCTAAGGGTGGGTGTAACCCCCTTGTTCCCAGGGGTTACTAGAATCTCAGAATCAGTGGCAGGCAGGGAAGGCAGCTAGTGAATGCCAGTTAAATGGATTTCACTGTCTCTCTCTCTCTGTTCTCAGTCTCTGCTGAGCTCTGGAGGGATGATGTCATTTAGAACTGTTGCAACAGAATAAGCAACAATTTGCTTGAAGCTGGTAGAGCTAGCTTTAGAATGTTCAGAGAGTCTGTAGTTGGAGTTCACTGGAGGAGGCTGCAGTCTAGGCAGCTCTTCCTTCAGCTCTGTTAGACAGCTACCGGTTTGTGTTTTTTAAGTTCTCACCCTAGTGGAGGACAACTGTTCCAGTCTGTGGAAGTGGTGGAGACCTGTGCCAGTGGGTTTCCCTGTGCTCCATCATAGGTGGGATGGGGCTGAACTCTGGGATGCAGGGGCAACCCCCTAAATCCATTTGGACTTTTGGATAGCTGACTTGTACAACTGGTCTGTGGGTACTTGTGTGATTTTTTCTGTGTAGACCCAGGAGTAACTGCAATGCCTGTGAGGTGAATTTCTCCAAAAAAGGGACCCTGTCACCTGAGACTTTCTTGTTAAAAGTGTCTGTCTACAGTGGAGTCCAGAAAGTGACTGTCCATGTACAGAACTTTTAATTCTGACACCTCTGAGGTGTGTGTGTGTGTGCAGTATGTTAAGTGTGATATACATTTAAGACAACATCTACTTTCTACAGTTTGTGTGGTGTTATTAACCAGACTAATGGCTGAGTATAAGCTTGGAAGCAAAAGGTGGGAGACCCCCATCTGGAGTAATCAGTTTACCTCTATGGGTTCTGAAGGGCACCTTTCACTTTTTCTTCAGTGCAATTTGCCAATGACTGAGAAGAGTGTTTACCCCTACTTGTGGATTGTTTTCATTCAGTTTATCCCAGTATAGTGGGTTCTGAAAGATCTGAACCTGTATGTGTTCCTTGGTGGTCGTGTGTACCTCATACATCCTACGCAATAGGGGAAATTTACCAGTACCTGGCCGTATGTGGCAATTTATTTTTCTTTGTTAGTAGTTTTTTCTCACCTAGGTACTCCGGTCTGCAATCACGTCCAGGCATCCCCTTCCTCCGGCCGCTGTCTGGATCGCTCCAGATCCCACAGTGGGTCTCGCCGTATACCCCCATGGCTTGCCCCCTGCTGTGCAGCAGTGAAGAGAACTCCTCTATCTCCGCACAGGATCCAGTTTCAGTGAGCCCACGGATCTTAGTGCTCCACTGAACGGCCATCAAGCCACTGCGACCAGTGCCATTTTTCCTCTTTTTTTTTTGTTCTTTAGTTTCCCCTGGAGATGAGGATGTGCAAAGACGTCAGCGGAAGGGGGCGCTCATGCGTCCACATGCATCCACATCCAGACATCTGCCCTCAGCTCCTCCCAGTGTGTGGCATGCATCCCTGACCCCCCGCCTCCACCAGGGGTCAGTCAGATGCTGACTAATGTGGACCCCCCTCTCCGGAGAGGAAAAGCAGTCCTTCAGATGCTCGATTCCTCTCCTCCCCTGCCAACCCACAGTGACCCATGCTCATTCCCAAACCCGGGTCGCCAGTGCAGTGAGGGGTGCGGCGTCCAGCACCTCAGCCCTCAGCGCCACTGGGCCGGCCCTTATGTGGCAATTTTGAATAGGAACCAGTGTGTTCACAAGTATGTGTATTTTCTTCATCCTATGCTAAATGGGAATTCAGGAATACCTGTACCTCAGTAATCTGCATTACAAGTGTGTGTAGCCCTATGGGGGTCCATCTTCACTTTGTGATTATTCTTACTCTGTTATGTGAATAAGAGCCACACTCTAGAATCCCAACCTGGTTTGGACAGTATTGTTATTGCTTTCCTGTGTCTGAAGTTACTTGGGAGCCCCTGTCCAGAAGTGCAAACAAGGGGGGGCTGGTGGGGTGGTTACACTAGCACTAGGGAATTGTAATTGGAGACATCTGCTATTGTACTCCTAAGCCACACCCCCAATTAACTTCTCCCATCATGACTTAGCAAACTCCCTTTCCCTAACACAGCAAAACACACTGACTGTCTTTTTTTTACCCTAAATGAGACCCCTTCCCCACTTCTAATATAGTATCTGTTTTCTTAATCCCAACAGACACTGACTCCTGCTGAGATAGACGTGTTCTATGGTAAAAAAAGTTCTAGTTTTGTAGTCAGCTGCTCCTTGCTCTGAAGCAAGATTTCTGTCTGCCAAAAGCTAGCACTAGGCAGTATGAGGAGGTATTTCTTCATGGAAAGGGTGGTGGTTGCATGGAATAGACTCCCAGAGGAGGTGATGGACCAACATAGTGGGGGAATTCAAAAATGCATGAGTCAGGCATAGGGGAACCCTAGCAATAGGAATGAGAAAGTAAAGCCAGAGATCAAGTAGGGTGGGCAGCTTTTGCAATAGGAAGGAAAAATGGGCAGACTGGATGTGCCTATTGGTCCTAATCTGCTGTCATTTTCTCTGTTTCTATGTTTCACGCTGGGACCCTTTCAGGTGAGTGAGGGTGTGTGGGGGAGTCTGGGAATGCGGGGTAGTGGGTGCTCAGTGGAGGTTGGACTAGGGAGGTGGGAGTCACATCACCACCTAGTCTTCCCTATTAATCCCTATCTAGTGTGAGGCCACATGCCCAGACTGAACTCTGGAGCCTCCCTTGCCTCCAGGATGCCCTAGTGTCTATCCCACTCCTTCTTAAATTTTTTAACTATTTTATCCCCTACCATTCCTCTAGTAGGCTATTCCAGCATCCACCACCAACTCCATGAAAACATATTTTCTCATGTTTCACCTGAGCCTTCCCCCCAACAATTTAATGTTGTGCCCCCTTGACTTAGAGCATCTCTTACTTTGGAAGATGCTTCCTTTCTGCACTCTGTTTATCAAGACATCAAGACCTCATTTTATCATCTGAGGAATATTGCTCAGATCAAACACCTGGTCCCGCCCGATGACCTTCCAAAATTGGTCCACTCCTTTGTGATCTCCACAGCTTGCAGCTGGTGCAGAATGCAGCTGCCAGGTTGTTGACTGGATTACCTTGATCTTGCCATGTCACACCTGTGCTTTGCAGCCTGCACTGGCTGCCTTGTTAATGGTGGATCACGTTCAAGGTTGGTTTTCTAACTTATAAAGCCCTACACGGACAGAGACCGTGCTACCTGCAAGATCTTCACCCCTACTGGCCTCCCTGCCCTTTGCGCTCCATTGACGATGGATTTCTTGAGGTTCCCAGAGTCTGTCTGAAGACTTTGGGTGCCAGAGCATTTGTGTTTGCAGCACCTACCCTATGGAACTCTCTTCCTCGATGGGAAAGGAAGTACTTGACTGTGGAGAGTTTTAAACCTGTGTTAAAAACACATATTTTTAGTCTTGCTTTCTCTGAATTTGGATGTACTGCCAAAGTAGATATTTTTAGTATTATTTATTGTTTTTGAGTTTTAGAATTTTAGAATGTGAAATTATGTACAAGCGCTTTGATACCCTGGTGAATTGCACTTTTTATAAATATAGTTGAGTTGAGCTGAGTTTATACTGGTGATATATTTGTATGTCTCAATCATGTCACCCCCCCTTCCTCCAGGGAATACATATTTGACTCCTTTAGTCTTTCCTCATAGGTCTTATCCCACAGGCCCTGCACCATTTTACTTGCCCTCCACTGCACCCCCTCCACCCTGTCTATGATCTTTCTTTGATGGGTCTTCTAGAACTGGATACAGTATTCCAGGTGTGCTCTCCTGAGTATCTTATACAGGTGCAAGATGACCTCCCTCTTTCTACTCATGTTATCCCTCCCTATGCATCCAAGCATCTGGCTAGCCTTTCCAGCTGCCTTATCACACTGCCTAGTTTCTCTTAGATCCTCGAGGATGACAACTCCCAGGTCCCTTTCCTGCTTTGTGACTGTCACTACCTCCTCACCTAGTTCATACCTTGCCCTTGTGTTGTTCTACCCTATGTGGATGATCCTGCACTTCTTTGCATTGAATCCCAGTTGCCATTCTGCAGACCATTTCTCCAGCTTTTTAAGGTCTTCCTTCATTATTTCAACACCCCCTGGAGTGTCCACCCTATTGCATACCTATGTATCATCTGTGAAGAAGCATACCTTCCCTTCCAGTCCCTCAGCAATGTCCCCAATAAAGACATTGAAGAGGACAGGCCCCAACAGCGACCCCTGTGGCACTCTGCTCATCACCTCTCCCTCTCCAGAGTACTCCCTGTTTACCATGACCCTCTGACTCCTGCCATTCAGCCAGTTCTCCACCCACAGAACTATTTTAGGATCCATCCCTAGGCTGCACAGTTTGTTAATCAGCCTTCTGTGGGGGACAGTGTCAAAGGCCTTTCTGAAATCCAGATAGGCTGAATCCATTGCACCTCCCTGGACCTTTACCTTAGTTATCCAGTCATGCCATAGTTTAGTACAATGAGTTAGTGCAAAACACAATGCTTACCCTAAATACAGTAAATGTTAGGGTTAGATGTAAAGTAAATAAATGTCACATAAGGCAGTGTATGTGTGTGTGTGTGTGTGTGTGTGTGTGTGTGTGTAGACAGTGCACTGCTATGTTATACTGCAATATATATGCATATATGTGTAAATGTGTTAGCCAGAAAGTGTGTGTGTATCACAACAATTCAAAAGTGCAGTTAGGTGGCTCAGTGGTTATAGCAAAAATTGCTAGTCTACATTTCCTGCTACCTATGTCAGTTTCAGCCTTATGTATGTCATTGCTGATTTAAATGAGTTGTCTGGTGGCAACCCACCACCCTCCAATGTCTCTTGGAGCTTGAAAAGAAGAAAACAGCCCCTGAATGTCTTTTCTTTAATCTGTAAAAATGTGTCTAGACAGTGCACTGCCATGTTACACTGGAATGTACAATATATGCATATATGTGTACATGTATTAGTCAGTGTGTGTATCACAATGATTAGAAAGTGCAGTTATGTGGCTCAGTGGTTAGTGCAAAAATTGCTAGTTTACACATTTCTTGCTACCAACAATACCTTTATTTTGCAGCTGCATTGGTTCTTGCTAGAGTTTGTTTGATCTAGCTGCATCTTAGAGTGGCAAAGCAAGGAGATCTGTGAGGAGCGTCATCTCTTGCAGTTATGGTTGTGAAGCAGGCCCTGGTTTTTGATTGGACCTAGCCAGATGCCCTGAATCAAAGGATTGTATGTCAGAAAATCAACTGTTACAAGTAAAACCATCAACTACCTGAACATAACTGTCAGTCTCCAGATGGAGTTGAACTGAGCTTTGTGATCTCTGAAGTAAGGGGTTTTGTAACTGGAACTCTTCCCTTTTTAGGTTCAGGGCTCTGCATCACAGCTGTCTTCCATGAGACAAGTCTGAGAACTGACCAGACCTTCCTGGGGTGCTCCCCACACTAGCTGTCACCCAGTCCTGTTTTTTTAATTTATCTCCATCCTTCCTTCCTTCCTTCCTTCCTTTTGAATTTTTCATCTGTCCTTATGTGCTCAAACTGTAGAATTTTATTTTTTGCTGTACATTGTTTTATTTATTTACTTAGTTATTTTTTTATTTATGTATGTGTTTGTTAACTGGGTAACTACACTACACTACTCTGACATAGCCTATTTTAAAACACACCCTGGGAAGGTACAACAGGTACAGTAAGGTGACATCATACAGTTGCAGAAAGACTTACTAATTGAAACAGAAGAAAGTACAGTAGCCAGGATATATATATTTTTTACTCTTATAAAATGAGCATAAAAATCCAGAAGACTGACTGGCTGAGGATCTCCGAACTCAGTGCTGCTATCCCAGCATAACAGCACTGGAAAAAGCTGTGACCTTTCTGGCCTGTTTACATTAAGCAGGCACAGATGTATCAATACACCTCATGTATCAATACACCTCAATTTGCATACTTAAAAATGAATGAATACATAAATACATTAATATATTAATTAAGAAATGCAGCATGCCATCTACTGGCCAAGCAGAAAAATTACAATAGCTCAACAGGACTATGTTTTCTCGTTGTTTCATTTCTTTTACCTTTTATTACAAGTTTTGCTTATTCAAACTAAATTAAAAACATGTATTTACTAATCCTATCAGATTTTTTTTCTTAATCACAGAAAAGGGCACTCCTAGGTGTGCTTTGTGCTAAGAAATGGCACTTTTTTGGTGGTGGAAGCACACAGCCTTTAGCCTTATGCCTTAACCAAGCTGAGGCATGCCATTATCCCAACACAAAGCCACCCAGGAGTGCCTTATTGCTGAGTAAAATTTCTTACTTTTGTAGTTCGCTTTGCTAATCCATTTTACCAGGTAAGCCCCTGCCAGATTTACACTTGGTGAGACTATGCCCCTGGTCAGTGTAAGCTACTCTCAGATTTACTTTTGCTTAGACCCTTTCCCCAGCTTATGGTGAGCCACCACCAGATTTACATTCAGTGAGACCCTTCCCACAGGTCAGGTTAAACTGTTGGAGTTGCACATGGTGAGACACTTCCGCCAGGTCAGGGTGAACAACTGCTGAGTTTACATTTGGTGATAGTGCTAACATTTAGCATTTTTACCTTCAGTTCATGGCTGTTGAAGTTGTGAGTCACTTCAGGTTACTGACCCTTAAGCAAACTGATTAAAAAACTCTCTACGTGACCGGGGCTAGTCCTGCAGCCATGCCCTTCCCCACTCAGTCAGTTCACACCCATCACCCCTCATTCTCCCAGATGTTTTGTAACAAAAAATACCACCTTAGCAGGCTTGGTGGTGCTGAGGGTTGAGGCACTGGATGCCACATCTCTCACCATAGTAGTGATCTGGGTTCAGGAGTGAACTCAGGTGCTAGGGGTTGGCAGGAGAGGGAAAGTACTGAGCTTCTAGAGGACTGCTCTCCTCTCCTCTCCTCTACCGGGGGGGGTTCTTTTACACAGCTCCTAGACTGCCACCCCATAGAGGTGGTGTGGCAGGGCCACAGGTGTGACTAGTTCAGGGATGGCTGGTGGCAGACTTCATTGTACATACCTGTCTCTTCCTCCACATGTACTGACAATCATTGCATGCCATCACATCGGGGGCAGAAAATGGAAAACAAGTCAGTAGATGTTGCCAGTCTCATCCCTTCCTTGCACCATTACCCTGGGTCTCTACAGAACTAGACCTGTGCTTCAGTGTGGGAGGATGTCCCTCCCCCTCCTGACCCTGCTATGGGGTGGGGCAATCCATAGGGAAATTACTGCAGGTGAGTACCAGGGGGTGGTGGTAGTCGGGAGGTATGGGTTGGGGCAGAGGAGGGACTGACTGACTGTGGGAAGAAAAACCTTTGTAGTTTAATGTTTTATTATGGAAAAAATATGTCACATCCTGTAGTGTGTCAGCCCAGCAGACAGCATGTATTTTACAAAAAAACAGGCTGGAGGAATGGTGGTGGTGGGGGGGTACAGAGTGTGAAGTGCCTGAGGTGGCATAAGGGCAGAAAATGGGTGTTACAAACCCTTACATGTAGTCTACTAGACCCCATACCAAGGACCCAAAGTGCTTTGGCCAGATTATCAAAGCAGAGCCAAAGGCAGAAAGTGCTAAACTGAAGCCAAACCAAATTTGCCAATGGCTACATTCTCTAATCGTTACCCCAGGGCACACACTACACACCTGGACATAAACTACTTGCAGCAAAGTGTATTATGGATAACATATTGAAATGCTATATATAGTCATATTTATTTATTTATTTATTTATTTATTTATCAAGTCTAGGATTACAAATACCTTTGAGCCATGGCTCTTTTACAAAGGTTCCACGTCAGAGAAATACAAATTATGGGGAACATCAAGACAGGCATTACAACAAACTGGACATTGCAAACAGAGTACAGATTAGTACAGTTAAATACAGTTCAAGGGTAGCATTGTAACAAGGCAGCCAATGACATTTGTCAGAGAAAACAGACAACAGATAAGAAGTGCCAGAGTCATAGGGAGAGGGAAGAGGGTAGGGGGAGAAGGAATGTAGGAACGGTGTTAAGAGGGTGAAAAGTGCAGCATTGGGTATACCAAGATGTGAGGGCAGAATCCAGTGAGGAGGGGAGGAGAGGGGGGACGACTAGAGCAGAAAGGGAAGTGGAGAACAAGGTTAAGTTGGGCAGTCACAGGAGCTGTTGGTAGTGAGATAGTCCCGGAGCCTAGTTTTAAACATACCAATAGTTGGGGCAGAGGAGATGGTTGGGCTGAGGCCATTGAACCAGAGTGGTGCTCAATAAGCAAAAGAGCATTGTCCCTGTGAAGTGTGACAGTGGGGGACTTTCAGTAGCTGTAGCGTGGATCTCCTAAGGCACCATTTGTTAATTCGGTGTTGTAACAGAGTTGAGACCCCAGAAGGTGCAAGGCCAAGGTAGATTTTTTTGACCATGGAGCAGGTGAGAAACTTTATGCAGTTTGATAGTTGAAGCCAGCCGGTCTGAGTGTACAGGTCACATGTGTGGGTGAGACGGTGAGCACCAGTGATGAGACGACATGCTTTATTTAAGGCAGTTGAGAGGCATCTAAGGGTTGTGGTTGTGGCCGAGCCATAAATGATGAGACCATAGTCTATTACAGAGATCACAGAGCTCAGGACTGCAACCTTCAAAGCTTCTGGCGTGAGGTGTGGTCTGTGTTTGTAGAGGAGACCAAGCCATCTATTAGCAGCTCTAGCTACATTATCTACATGAAGTCCATAGGAGAGATTAGGGTCAAGCTGAATCCCTAAATATTTGAAGGAAACCACCTGATCTAGAGTGTTGCCCTGGGTGGTGGAGATAGCCAAGTGGTGTAGCTTGTGTGGGTTATGAGAGCTGCAGAAGAGCATAGATTTGGTTTTCTTGTCATTGAGGACCAGTTTATGATTAAGAAACCATGACTCTACAGAACTGAAACCAAGTTGAAGGTTGTGTTGAAGAGTTGCAGGATCTTTGTGAGTGGAGAATACAACAGCATCATCGGCATATAGTATGATCTTCTCAGAGCAGTGGTAAGGGAGGGAGTTTAAGAAAAGGCTAAAAAGGAGGGGTCCCAGTATGGATCCCTGTGGGACACCTGAGCGAACAGGCAGGGTGTTAGAAAGAGTGTCCGCAATTTTTACTCTCTGTGACCAGTTTTCTAAGTAGCTTTTAAACCAGAGAGAAGAGTCAGGTGATAGCCTGGCATTCAGTAGTTGGTGTATTAGTAGTCCATGGTGTACTGTATTGAAGGCCTTGGAGAGGTCGACAAAAACGGCCCCTGTGAGAAGGCCGTTGTCAAGGGATTTGTGCAAAGCTCCAGTGAACTCAAGAAGGGCTGTGGTGGTGCTGTGACCTTTCCGGAAGCCCTGTTGTTGTGGACAAGGTATATTGTATTTATCCAAGTGCTCGGTAAGTTGATCAGCTACAATGAGCTCAAGTGCCTTAGAGAGTGGGGGCAGTATGGAGATAGGGCGATAATTTGAGTGAATATGCTTGTCCCCACTTTTATGGACAGGTGTCACGGTGGCTGTTTTCCATAGGTCCGGGAATTTTCCACAGCTGAGAGAGAGGTTTAGGATTTTGTTAATGGATGAATTACCTCATCGAGGGTGAGCAACAGAAGCTTAAGATCCAGGGTGTCGCTACTAGATCTAGATTTAGAAACAGCTGCAGTAATATAGCAGCGAGCTTCATTCAGCCTTACCTTCCTGAAGTAGAAGAGGGGATGGTTAGACTGAGGGGCTGAGGTCTTTGGGGAGTAGGCCCTATTTTGGAAAAAGTCATGGGGTAGGACAGCACTAAGGTCTGAAAAAGCCGTGTTAAAGATGTTTGTGATCACCTTGGGGTCAAGGGTTGAGGATCCATCAACCATTAACATGGCCAGAGAGGTTTTTGGCTGCTTCCCTGTGACATCCTTGATATTGTCCCAGAAAGCACGACCATTTCCCCATGTATTGGTGAGAGCGTCTTTATAATAATTTAGTTTTTGTATGCTAAAAATGGGTCTCCAAGAAGGAGAATGTAACTTATCTGCGAGGTCAACCTATCTGCAGGGTTTACAATGGTAAACTATTTTTGCAACTATGTGACCTCATTTTGTATCTATCTGACCACAAAGGCAGATTCTGTGACTAATGTTAGAAAATAGATTATTTTCATCTAATCTGGGCAGCAAAATAATGTCTATAATTCTGCTAAAATTGACAAGGTGAGGGGGAAATCGATTGACATATATGTGAGGCTGCATTATGCATAGGCGAGTATATATGGATAAGTAAATTCATGATGATACACCAGCAAAATAGGTCAAGATTGTTGTGGGGTGTGCCCCTTTCATACTCTCTTAGGGCACTCTTGTTATTTTGCACTTAATTTGTGTGCAATACTCCTACGCCTGGTGCTGTTTTTTTTCCCCTGTTTTGGTGCTGTTAAGGGTTACCGGCACAGATGCAGGAGTGTGGAGCTGATATTCTTGCTGCAGGTAAATTAAGCAGATTCCATCTGTTAATGAGGACTCTACTAAGTTTGTTTTGACTTTGAAAACAAGTTGCCATCCTTCTTTCGCAAGGACCATTTTTTTCTCCTGGGTGAATCACTGGCCTGCTTTTATGTTGAGCAAGCCTTTTCGGAAGCTGCTTCCTGCAGATTCAATTTCTGACCAGTTTATTCTGTATCTCTTTTATAGTTATGACAATAGGTCTTGGTAGTGAACACAGACATGAAAACATGGCATGTGTGGCTACCACAAAATGGAGTCACAAAAAACCCTGCGTAAAACTCTCAAAAGTCTGGAAATTAAAAGAGTGGGAGAGCTCCTTTCCTGCCTTACTGGTGCATTTGATGCCTAAGAAATGAAGCCAAAACCATAAAGAATTCTTGCTTGTGTACCCATATTCCTGCTTGATTGATTTTTTTTCTCATCATTATTTTATATGCCTTCTGTCCCTGATCCCTCAGCCCCATCAACAACCCATCCAGTGGACTAACTGGCTCTGCACCACTTACACAGAGCTACATTTGGCAGGTGGCTGACCACTTAGGGTCATGCTGGGCCTGTAGGGGTCACAGAGTGTTCTGGGGCATATTCTTCCTGCTTGTTGCCTTTCTAGCATGTCTGTGTGCTGTGGCACACCTGCACATCTGTGTGTAGTGGCGCAGACATATGCTGTATTTTCTGAAGCCCACCAATGGCTGCTGTCACCATTGTTGCTTGCAAACTGGCTTCTGCCAGGGGGAAGTCAAATGTTGGAACACAGGAACCTCTCACCAAAGGGAAGAGAGCTGTTCTTGGGACGTTCAGTCCTCCCTCACCTGACCAGCCCCAGAACGATACTGGTCTGTGTCACAAATGCTCTCCGCAGGTCAGGTCCTCTGCTCCCACAGTTCCAAATCTCAAAGTGCAATATGTGAACAGGACACAAACAGGGTAACCCTCCTGTCTGTTTTGGGTCCAAAACACCTACTAGTCTCGAGTCCTGAGGTCAAATATGAACCCTTTTTTGCTAGCACACCCAATTAACATGATCAAATATTGCTCCCTCTTCAGGGAAATGAAGTGCAATACTTAACCCAATGGGCACCTAGCCTGGTTCACAATTCTACCCTGTTGACTCAATTTGAGACCTAGGTATTTTCTTAACTTAGTAAGACAGTAACACACTTAAGCCATTAACAGTTTTGTCAGGATTATCAAATCCTGTCCCAGCATTCACATGCAAAAAAAAAAAAAGAGAAAAGACTTAATCAGGATTAAGGAAACCAAAACGTTTACTGAAATTAAAAATAGTAAATACATACAAAACACCGAACCTATATACATTAATACCTACAGTCAAAAGAAAAGGGAATTACAAAAAAAAAAAACACGCCTGGTAACTGAATTATCTTACTACTCTAAGTTTCAAGTAACAAATAGGTGGCTGAACTTACCTAAAGTGCTGTGAGAGTTTGTCAGGAGTCCCACTTTAAAACTAGAGGCAAAATTCAAAGTTTTCTCCCAGCTGACTGGTAATAAGTTTTTACAGACTCCTCCTCCTGATGACACAGCTCACAGATGCTGGCTGTGAGGTCACTCAAACCTGAGTACTTGAATTAATTTATCAGTGACATGTCTCAGCCCACTGCTCAAACATTCTAATTAAAAAAAAATATATCTTCTTCTTAATTAGTGAAGCCTCATGACAGGGCAGAATTACCCCTTTGATGTCTTCAGAAACTTCCTGAGGAACTGTGTTCACCTAGTTATGAAATCTAACAGGTATCTGTTAGAAATTACGGCTTCCTAAGATGTTGTAAAAGATGTAGTCTTTTATGGCCTCCTGGACTTCAAAGTAGTTGTCATTTTTCAACCTGCTGTATACCAGCTAACACAGGCCTAACAGGAGATGTCAAAAGGAAGCTCTTAATTAATTCATTCATTGGGTCAGTTTTATTACAGCACCTGTTTCAGCAAGCCAGGGCCTTTTTTGGGGGTCAAAATTGTCAGGTCCCTTTAAAAGCTAGTCTTTCTCATGGCCTACTGGCCGTCATTTCTTCTAAGCAGACATTCAAATAAACATACTTATATTACAGATATAATATAATGACAGATGCTGACCATCACAGTCTGTTCCCAAACCTGGTTCGCTGGTGTGGTTCCTAACTGAATTTCAAACAAGGTCACACACTTGAACATTGGAAACTTACTCTCACTGTCTACATCACCTCTGTAAGTATGTACAGTCCTATGAAACTGGACAATAACAAAGCAAAGGTGTCAGATACATTAAACACTTACAGCATATGGTCAAATGGTGTTCTGCATGGAAATCTATGCCTCGAACAGCGTTGTTGTTCTGCAGTAGGGACGTCAGAATGCTGCTGTGCTGCACTGAGGACATCACTACTGCAGCACAACAACACTGAACATTGTTGCACAGGTGTGATGAAGTGGCCGTGGTGGTGAGAGACTAGCCAGGAAGTGACCAGCACTAGGAAGAACCACAACAGCCCATGGTAATGTAAGCCACCTTTAGTACTGGGGGGACCTTTTTTTGGAAGCAAGATGCTGATGTATGGTTGCCCATACACTACAAAACATCTCATTTTTGACACAAAGCCCATTGTAGTTTGCTTATTGAGGGCTCCTCAAATAAACTGGATGGCTCATAAATCTTTGTAGTAAGTGCAGCTTTATGGACTTAAGCCAGCTGAGTTCAGTTTTTGTGGGTGTGCTGGAAATTAGGCTTTTGACTGCACCCACCCTGCTTTCCCTGTTAGCACGTTTCTGTTTGTGTACCCCTTGCTTGTGCTGTATTGAACCCGGTGTTAGAAATTGTACAGTCAGCAGGTGTGAAGTATGCACCACTGAATCATGGATCCCCAGATGCATTGCACAGTACCTGGTGTTACAAATTGTTGTGTAGTCTTTTGGAAGGCAGTATGCAAGATCAAATCATGGATGCCATACAATAATGTTTGAATCCTGTCCTGTAGGAATTGTTTTTCTTTTTTCAATTAAAGAACTGTGAAATTATTGTACTTGCACTGTATGGCAAGGCAGAGTACAGCCTTGACATTATAAACTGAACTTTAAGAGAGGCAGGGTTTTGTGCTGACGTCACCGCTTTGTTTGTATTTTAGCCTCCCTCGTTGGACGACATAACTAATTGCATCCCTCCTTAAACTTAAGGTATGTTCTCAAGTTCTCTAGGGAAGAGAATGGCTTCTATTTTATTAGAAATGTGCACATTCTTGTTACAACTAGCACTGTGTGATGCTGAAACTTTGCTGATGAAGTTAACATGAAGTGGACAACTTTGGGCTTTGCATTGCACATGGGAAGTGACCACTTGGTGCCATACTTCAATTTGTGAAGTTAATTTTGCAAATTCGCCACTTCATGGTAAAACTGTAGCTGCAAAATGGTAAATTTATTATACTTTATGTAGTTCTTACTGTGCAAAGTGTGAACTAAGCATTCTGCCAATCCACAAAGTGCAAACTTTGCGAAGCATATTGCTACATAAATTTACATACTTTGTGGCAAAATTGACATGGTGAGATGTTTTCTAACTTTGCACAGAGCTAGTTACAATCATTCATGTTTATAACATGGGTGAAGAGCAGGCAGGGCTAGTATTGGTAGAAGAGTGTCACCTCACCATGCATTAAATGCCTGTACTTACACAATCAGGATGATGCTTCCTGGAGCAGTATCCCGAGGCAGTGCAGCCCTCCTTATTCTCAGGGGAATTGAAATGTGAACATCAACCATACTGGAAAACTTGTAAGTGAGAAAGTGTTGTAGCACAGTCTTATGGGCTATTGAGCACTGGCTCTGTACCCATGCTGCACTCATTTTGTACCCCTTCTGCAATCATGCTGTCTGATCACCATCAGTCTTTTCATGGGTGAAGAGCAGAAAGCAATACCATTAGCCAGCCCTTCTAGGACAGCATGAGCCCACCTCCCCCGAGAATGTAGTGGGAGACAGAGAGTTGTCAGTGGGGTGCTCTTCAGCTCATTCCCCCTCATCCCCCTGATGATGTAGCCAGCAACTGTAGGACAGAACGAGAGAGACACAGACTGAATTTGCAGTGGGTGTCTGAGTGTAGGTGTCCCTGTCAATTTTGGCAAAAGCATCACTGTGCTTCCCAGACCCAACCCTCCTAGCGGCAGCAACACAGAAGTGGCTCTACTGCACTGGACCCCCAAAGTGTGGCACAAGCATCACTGGGATCCCCAGACCTGCCCTGCCCCACCCAGCAGCAGCAACAGAGGAGCAGATCTGCGCCACAGGATCCCTGAACTGTGGCACATGCATCACTGGGCCCCTCAGACCCAACTCACCCAGCGACAGCAATACAGGAGTGGCTTCAGTGCACCAGACCCCCAAAGTGCAACAGAAGCATCACTGGGCTCCCCAGACTGGACCCACTCAGAAACTGAGCGTGACACCGCTCTCTGTCTGCCTCTCTCCAAAGTGAGTGGTACAATCAGCCATTCGACAGGTAGCAATGTTTTTTCCTGATGTGGTGGCAGTGGGAGAGAGAGAGAGAGAGAGAGAGAGAGAGAGAGAGAGACAAAAAGAGACCTCAAGCAGTTCAGCACTGTTATGACAGTATGGGCGAGAGAGAGAGAGAGAGAGAGAGAGAGAGAGAGACACAGCAGGGCATGGAATTCAGCATTGCTGACAGGGAGTCAAAAGAAAGACATAGATAGTTTCCCTGTCAGCACCGATTCTTAGCCTGCAGCTCAGTTTCTTTATGTCTTTCCCAGTCGCACGGTCTCCCTCATGGTCTGAAGCAAATGTGTATTGGCTTGCATGTGGTAGCATCTGTCCCATACCACAGTCACAGCAGCAGAGAAAGAAACAAAGTGACATGGAGGTACAGGTGACAAGCGTGTAGTGTGATTTCCATCACTGTCCCGTGTTTCTATGTCTCTGGTCTTGTAAAGATCATTGCTGGTGTGTTCATCAGTGCTTAGGAGATGGAGCGAGAAAGAATGAAACACAGTCACAGGTGTGTCTTCTCCTTCTTGACCTACATCTTGTGTTGGGAGGTGTCTGAATTAGAGGTGATATGCAGGGTAGAAAGCATTGCCACACACAGAAAATGTCACAAAATCACCTCAGTGGTATATGCGTGACATTTGTTTGTGCAGCACAAACAGCCAGTGTGCAGTCTTTGTCAGGGACTATTTAGCAAGGTGGCAGGATATGGTCTCTTTTGCCCCCTTTTAAGTGAAGAAAAACCCCTCTTTCTGCATGTTCTTTTACTTTTGAGAGGACCCATGTTATAAGTGCAATAACCCACTCCAAGGTTTGGGTTTATAGGCATTTAATGCGTGTCTAGGGTGCTGTGAGGACACTCGACCTGTGGCCTCATGCCTCATGGCACTCCCCAGGTGTGCATTAAATGCCTATAAATCCACATCCTGTCATGGGTTATTGCTTACATAACTAATTCATTAATACACGCACCTAAAATACTAATAGAGTTATGAACACAAATTCTATTTCAGACATACACACAAACAGTACACTTTTTCATAACAAACACAAATATCACATTTTGCATTTTTAGTAAACATTAACTTAAAAGAGCTGGTGCATTAGGATAAAACTCACTAGATATTAAAATGTTATTTACTTATTGGAAAATGATTATCAAATGGGGGATAGTAACATTTTCGCTGGTGCAGGGATTTATGTCTACACTGGCAAGTTGACCATGAGACCTTGTCCTTGGGCTATTCAAAACCCTTTAAAAATTGGGCCCAAGAAGTGTATTTTGCATCATGAGTAGGAAAGATAAGAGCCTTTCAAACAGAGCACACATGTTTCATTAGGCTTTTCTACATTTGAAGTGTTCAGTATTTTCACAGATGCCAGCAAAGATGCTCCTTCTCATTCAGTGTGGCTCTTGCCTTTCATTTCCTCTCAATTACCATAGATCTGATTGGTTTGCATTCAGGCTTCAGTGGCAGGTGGCATCATGCAGCAGTCCTATACTGGCTACAGAACAGTTGGTCTCACACTCCTCATTAACATTTCCGTCAATGCTCGTGCACGTCCACATGCATTACCAGGCTTAATTATCGGGATTACATTTTTAATCCTTGCATGTGAACAGAATGAGGTTGTCATGTAGCCAATCAGTAAACAGGGAGCAGCTTGAAAGCATTAACTCTTTCTTTCTCCCCCTTGCAAATGAGTTTTGCTCAATGGAGGTTTTTTTCTTGGTAAAACAAATAAATACAAATTCTTACACTTGAGCTTTCACTTGTTTTTTTTTTTTTTTTATCATTTATTAATGTTATTTCCCCCCTTTTGCTCAATGATTTCCCACTGTTGCTCACCCTGATGACCTGGGTTAAAATAGCTAGCCACACACTTTCTCCTATAAGGCGTGTGAATAAATGACCGATTTCTCAGCCAGTGTTGATCCTAGGGTAATTGTAGTGCATAAAATTGCAATCAGATACACTATTTAAGATATTTCCCCATATCTAATGATACATGATTATCCAGTTTACACTTACCATGTAGACATGATGCCTCTGTAGGATTAGCAGCTCCGTGGACCAGCTCCCGCCCCAGTCTCTAACCTACAACTAATTTAGCCTGCTAAATCTAAAAAGTTTCATCTTACCCCAGCAAATAAAACTTCTAATTGCCTCTCAGCACATCCGAGGTGAAGTTAATGGGGAAGAAAGAAGGGAACTCAGCAGTGCAACATCTTTTCAACTTGCTGCCTACCCCCAGCATGGAGGCAGAGATGCGCGAGGCTCTGCTGCTCCACACCCCACATCAGACACCTGAAAAGGCCTCTAAGCAGATGAAAGGACAACCCAGTGCTTCTACAAAATGAGCACACCCTCACCATCTCAATAGGTCCCAGTGCCTCTGACAGAGAAGAAATTTATAGAAGAACTGCAGCCATTTAAAATGGCTTTACAAGCTCTGACGGCAGAACTCAAGTCCATGTGGGGAGAGTTAACAGATGCAGCAAGGGCTATAACAGATGTGGCAGCCCATAAAACATCCCTGGAGGAATGTGAAGATAAACTAGAGCCAGAAATGGTCAATCTCAGGCAAAAACTACACCAGATGGAAACAAAACTAGAAGATCTGGAAGGCCGAAGACACCGAAACAACATATTAATCTTCGGCCTTCCAGAAGACACAGAGGGTACCACTCCAATTATTTTTCTGCAGAAAATGCTTACAAAAATTGCTGGGCCTTCTCCTAACAACACCACCTACATCTTTGAGAGGGCCCACCATTCACTCAGAACTAAACCGGCAGATGGAAAACCTCCCAGACCACCAATTCTGAAATTCTTAAATTACCTGAACAAAGTTCACATCCTAGGCAAAGTCTGGGAGCTCCAGGATATTATCTGGGAAGGACAACACTTATGCTTCACCCAAGACCTGCCAGAAGCCACCAGACAGAGAAGGGCAGCATACCATCAAATGGTAATGAAATTAATTGAAGCTGGCATCAAATACAATGTTACACACCCATCGTGGCTCTCAGTGCTTAACAAAAGTATTTGGCAGAGTTTTGACATGGCGGAACAGGCCCTCCCTGCATTGCAGAGCATGTTTCCAGGTCTCTTTTGTGCATGCTGAAGGTTCTCCACCAGAGGGCTTCATGATCTTGCGGGCAGGATAGCCTCACGAATGTGTGCACTAAAGACTGTGGGATCTAGCATTGTTCACCAAAATATCTACCAGAGGTCAGCAAACAGCTCCATTCAGGGGTGTCTCTCCTGCTTCAAAACACAATGTTTTTCTCCTGGGTTTATTTTGCTCTTTTTAATGTTTAAATTTAAAGTTATAAATCACCTCTTAGGACTCTCAGTCTCATTTCCTCAGCCTGCAATGGTCCATTAGAATTCCTCTGTTTTGGGCTTCTGGACGCAGATCGGGGATCTTAATTGTTTCAAGGAAGAGTCCTGACAATTAACCTTCATTCTTCAACCCCCAGATTGTGGTGAAGAACCAACCAAAAAGTTGGCTGACCAAGTGGTCACTTTATAGGGGGGTCAGGATTGTTTTGTTACTATCAGGGGTCAAATGAAGGCTTTGGTCTGTATGCCATGAATTTGTAATCATGCTGTCATTGGTAATCATTTTTGGGTGTATTAATCCAGTTTCTTTTTTCATGTTATAAAGTTGGGACACAAACTTGTAAACATGCTGACTCTTTTGAGTTTTAATTCCTTCTCCTCTTTCCTCTCTTGTTAGCAAACTAACAAAGTAGATATTTTTTGGTAATTATCCAGTTTTTTTATATGACAAAGTTGGGGGTTGGGGAGGGAGGGAAGGCTTGCAGTAGATTCTGCAGCCCAAGCAGGGGATTGTGTACTGTAGTTGGGGGGGGGTACCCACAGCTGTCTCAGGTGCATTAATCAGGTATTCTCATTCCTGTGTTACATTACATGGCTACAGATAACTCTGGCAGACCAAGCAATGGGACAGTCCATAAGGGTCATTGTTTTCTTTGTTGTAGGTGGTGGGCACTGGGGGAAAGGGGGGAGAAGAGGCGGGGAACCTTGAGTTTTCTTTTCTCTCTTATCTGTATCTCTGAATAGAATATTGAAGCTACAAGAGGGCACCTGCGTAGGTTTAGGAGTAGTAAGAAATTACTTTATAAGATGAACCCCATGATTTCTTTAACTTGGCTAGGGTTTTCAGGGCAAGTCCTGCCCACAGCCTGGGTATATTTAGGGTGAGATAAGGGTTTTGGGGTTAAGGTTCACAATGTTGCCAGATCTAAATTTTATTGCATGAACAGAGATGGTCATTGCCCAGATTACTTAACATTGATAGAGGATATTCAATTACAGGTTCTGTTATGACGGTCAGTCATAAATTTTGTTCATGGAATGTCAAAGGCACCCAATCTCATGTCAAGTGACCAAAGATACTCTTGCATCTTCATAAATTGGATATTGATGTCGCTTTCCTCCAGGAAACCCATTTGCCCTCATCCCAGGTCCTCCAGTTCAGGGGGTCTTGGGTAGGTCAGGCACTGGGAACGGGGCCTGGCACCCACAGGAGAAAAGTCATTATTTTAGGGGGCACGTAGATTGCCCTTCCAACTGTTGAACCTTATAGCAGACACCCACGACAGGTTCATTCTCATCAGGGCCTTACTAGGCCACGCAGAGGTCATGATTGGGTCAGGTTATGGTCCAACAGTGGAGAATCACCAGTTCTTTATCTCTCTCTCTTATGGCACAGCTAACCCCATGGTCCTCTTTCCATATTCTGTTGGGTGGGGACTAGAACTTAGCACACTGCATCATCATGGACTGTTCCAGACCTGGTGATCCCTTTCTCTCCCCTGCACAGCTTGTTCTCAGGGAGATGATGATGAACTTTGTAGGTCTTATTGACCCTTGGAGGGTGCTCTTTCCCTCCTACCAGGAATATTCCTTTCATTCAATCCCCCACAATTCCTTTTCCCGTATTGACTATTTCTTGCTGGGAATTGGGCACCTTTCCTCTGTATTGTCCTGTAATTATCTCCCTAAGGTTATTTCTGACCATCATTCCACCCTACTACGGTGAAGTTTTGGACCTTCCATTTCCAAAGACAAGGTTTGGAGACTTAACAGTCAATTACTGAGGTCAGACTATCTTGTCTCTCATCTCAACACTTTTCTTGCTAACTTTCTCAATAGTAATTCTCCCACTATATCCAAATCAGATATACTTTGGGGGCACTAAAATGTACCACATGGGGCAAAGTTATTCATCTTGCCACTATCAGGAAAAGGATTGCCACACAAGTCACATCAAATCTGCTTTAGGAGATAAGACCAGAACTGTCACTTCCTGTTCTACCTTCCTCTGTGGAATGCAATACTCAGGAAATCCTTAGAGCCCATTATAATTCCTAACTAACAGAAAAGGCAGAACACCTCCTGCTGCATTCAAAAATCCAATATTTTGATCAGGGTGGTAAAGCAGGTAAATTACTGGCCCTTCGTCTTAGGGTTCAAGCGGCAGACAGGACAGTTTCCTCTATTCACAACTCGACTGGGGACCTAGTTACTTCCCCTCCGGGAAATATTTAAGTGCTTCTAAGACTATTACCAAATGTTATACTCCTGTTCAACCAGTTCCTTTAATCCAGAAATGAATCAATTTCTACAAGGTATTCAGCTCCCACAGCTAGAGCAACTTCAGGTAGCTCTATTGCAAGCTCCCCTCTCAATTGCTGAAATACACTCTGCAATAGATGCACTGCCACTAAATAAGACACCGGGCCCAGATGGGTATACCTCTGAATTCTACAAAACCTTTAAAAAACAACTGGCGTCCATTCTCTTAAACACATACAACTACAGCTATGAACATGGTATTTCAGACTACTCCTTCGTTGAAACTATGATCGTAGTTCTTCCTAAACATGGAAGGGATCCCCTTCTTGTCTTCAACTACCGCCCCATCTCTTTGATCAATGTAGCTCTTAAAATCTTAGCCAAAATCCTGGCATACAGATTAGCTCAAGTCTGGCATTGTCTCATCAGTCCAGAACAAGTTGGATTTGTGTTAGGTAGGTTCTCTGCAGACCATCTGCTCAAATTAACATATTTGATCTCTGTGTCCAAGTATTCCCTAATCCCATCTGCATTGGTTTCCTTGGACACAGAGAAGGCATTTGACAGAGTCTCTTGGGACTATCTCTTCTATCTTCTGCTCAAATACCGATTTCCTCCACAATATATTAGTTGGATCAAGATCCTATACACGCATCCCTCCGCTCGTGCACTATGTAATGGTTTATTATCACAGCCCCTTACTCTTCAACAGGGCACCAGACAAGGATGTCCTCTTAACCCTTTTTTATCCAATTTATACTTAGAACCACTTCTCCGATGCATTAATGCTTCCCCCCCCGGGTTTCAGGGATCACTATCGGGCCTCATCAGTATAAACTCTCGGTGCATGTGGATGACATACTTCTGCATGTATTATATCCTTCTGCATCAATAGCTGTTATGCTAGAGATCATTGAGGAATTTGGTAGATTTTCTAATTGCAAACTCAACATCTCCAAAACAGAAAGAATGCCTCTCAACATTTACACATTACCCTCTGATGTATCTCATCTGGGCCTCCAATGGGTCAAGGACAAACTGAAATACTTAGGGATTTATCTTTCTTGCTCTAGCTCCAATATGAAGCAGTACAATCTAGATAAAGTCCTCACTCAAAAAAAGATAGATCTAAACCACTGGGTCCTAATTCCTCTTTCCCTCTGGGGGCATATAAGTGTGGTAAAATTGAATGTTTTGCCTCGCCTGTTATATCCTCTACAAATGTATAACTTCTTTCTTCCTGAATCTTGGTTTTTACAGGCACACAGAGTTATATCCAGCTTCATATGGCATAACAAAACACCCAGGAGGGCCCTCTCTAAGTTGCAGCGAAATAAACTCAAAGGCAGTTTGCAAATACCTAATTTTCTTCTCTACTACTTCTCTACCACTTGTTCAGTCCTTCTTCAGTGGATGAGAGAACTGACATATGTGGACCCACCAGTATACTCCCCCTTGTGGCTTCAAATTGAAAAATCACTTTGTTCCCCTCATGAGCTTGATGTCAGTACACTAATTTATGCTCATATTAAATATATTCCTAAAAGTCTGTGTGCTACGCCCATCATGGCAATGTTACATGTACATACCCAACTCAATGCCACTATTCACATGCCTACTGTATGGGACATGTCACAATCCATACTAAATAATCCCAATTTTAAAATTGGTGGCCTCTGCATCCTGCCCATACTCCTCCTTGGTCCTGTCACCCCATGCAATCACTATTTCCTTCATTCTCTCCCAGCCCTACATAAATCCTCTGGCTGTTCTGGCACCCTCCGCCTCAGCTGACAGACTGTTCCAAGGTTTCATCACCCTTTCTGTAAAGTAGTACTTCCTCGCATCCCTCCTGACTCTCCCTCCTGTAAATTTCTACTCGTGTCCACGTGACTGTGAGTGGGTAGTTGGGCTAAATAGTTCCCCAAAGTTCACTTCATTAAGTGTGGTGGAGAGACTGCAGTAAACAGACTACAGTAAATGGACTTCTGCACTAGCAGATCGGCAGATCAGCTCCCTTGGTAAGGTAAAGGGAAGTTGCTCAGCAAATGACAAAGGAGGTAAAGCAACTGGGTAAAGAACAGTATTGACTGATAGGATTTTATTTCTTCTTTCTGTACTTGCCTTTAATCTGCTGTTTCTGTTTTTGTCCAATTGGTGGGCCAAGCGGTCCTTAGCTGCCATGAAATTCTATGTTTCTATGTTTCTAATTGTTACTCTTTTTTGGCAGGGGAGGTGATTCTCGGCCACCTATCCTCATAGGCTACTAGGACCACTCAGGCAGTAACGTCTGTGTGAGTCGATCAATAGGGGCGGTTGCTGAAAGGGAGCCAAATTTAAAATAGGGACTTGGGTCCTTACATACAGAGGTGTGGGATTGCTTGTAGCAGACCTCAGTGAGCATAATAGCTATTAGACAGCTCACCTGTACTTGTGTATGCTAGGAGCCACTGAACTTGCAATCAGCAGTAATGCAGGTGGAAAAAGACCACAGCCGCAGTTGTGGACTGAGTGCTGTATCTGTGCCGCAATCAGTGACAGGGAGTCAGGAGGAGCTGACTAGTGATCCTGGTGGAGAATGGGAAGACAAGCCCCACAGCCACTGTTCAGGACCTTGCTCCATGGTTTAGGCAGAAATAACAGCAGAGGCCATAGGCTCAGCTACTACAGTTTTGTATTGCAGGTGAAGGTCTAGTTTTGCAGATCTGCAGTGTGGTGGAGGGACTGCAGTAAATGGACTTCTGCGCTAGCATATCGGTGGATCAGCTCCCTTGGTAGGGTAAAGGGAAGTTGCTCAGCAAATGACAAAGGAGGTAAAGCAACTGGGTAAAGAACAGTATTGACTGATAGTATTTTATTTATTCTTTCTGTACTTGCCTTTAATCTGCTGTTTCTGTTTTCATCCAATTGTTACTCTTTTTTGGCAGGGGAGGTGATTCTCAGCCACCTATCCTCATAGGCTACCAGGACTCCTCAGGCAGTGATGTCTGTGTGAGTTGATCAATAGGGCCGCTTTGCTGAAAGGGACCTGAATTTAAAATAGGGACTTGGGTCCTTAAATGCAGAAGTGTGGGATTGCTTGCAGCAGACCTCAGTGAGCATAATAGCTGTTAGACAGCACACCCATGCTCATGTCTGCTAGCAGACGTCGAACTTGCAAGCAGCAGTAAGGCAGGTGGAAAAAGACCACAGCCACAGTTGTGGACCGAGCGCTGAATCTGCACCACAAATGGTGATAGGGAGATGAGAGGAGCTGACTAGTGTTCCTGGTGGAGAATGGGCAGACAAGCACCACAGCTGCCGTTCAGGACCTTGCTCCATGGTTTAGGCATAAGTAACATTGAGGGCCATAGGCACAGCTACTACAGTTTTGTACTGCAGGAGAAGGTCTGATTTTGCAGATCCACAGTGTGGTGGAGGGACTGCAGTAAATGGACTTCCACACTAGCATATCAGTGGAACAGCTACCTTGGTAAAGTAAAGGGAAGTTGCTGAGAAAATGACAAAGGAGGTAAAGCAACTAGATAAAGAATAGTATTGACTGATAGGATTTTATTTCTTCTTTCTGTATTTGCCTTTAATCTGCTGTTTCCATTTTCACCAATTGTTACTCTTTTTCAGCAGAGGAAGTGGCCTCCCACCCTCCACCCCGTCCCCAACCACCCCATGCTACACTTCCTTTATAGTGACACACACATCACACCATTTCCTGTCAGTACACAGGACGGGTGGGTTGGCTAGGGTACTACCAACTGTCCTCACAGGAAGAAGATGTAGTAACATAAAAAACAAAAAAAATTGTTAAACTTACAACTTTTTTTCATCTAATCAGAAATGGACATTCTTAACTGCTGGTGTTGTGGGATGGTCTTTAACAGAGTAGTCATACAGAGATTAGGACACTTCCCTACATGCTTGACCATCTGAGATATAAGGGCTCAGCTCTGGGCAGCATGGTTAGAAATAGACTGCCTTCAGTCTTGTATTTTTTTTTTTGAAATTTAAGTTTATTATTTTCACAAAGAAAAAAGAAAAATACACCATACCACAGTATTAGGAAAGTAGTCAGTTAAGAGGACATCAAAATCACCCCTCCCAGTCAGCTATACAAAGGCAAAATAACAAACCTAATAATTCACAAGGATAACATAAAGCATGATTTAGCATAAGCCAGAAAAACCCCAAAGGGGAACAAATCCCCTCCCCTAGGTGCACCCGCACAAAGCATATTTAGTAACTTTCAGAGTCTGGATATCACATTTAGGCTATCATCTTAGCTGGCTATGTTAATGGGTCCACAGTACAGTGAGAGAGACTGGATTTTATCACTTTCAGCTCATATATTGGAATGAAATTCATTATATAACATAAAATGAGGGTCCAGGGATCAGATCCCCAACCTAATCTCCTGATAGGTAAAGGGATTGAAGCTTACCCCATCTTTTATAAAATAGATCCTCACTTTGTTTACAGCTGGCAATCAGACTTTCGGACTGGAGGTACAGCACCAATTCTTTTAACCAGTCCATAAAGGATAGTACTAATTGGTCTTTCCAGTGTCTTAACACCAATTTTTTGACTGCCATCGAAATGAAAGCCATATGGTATCTGCGCTCCACAGAGTCTATATGCGAGAAATCCCCAATACACAGATATTAGGAGAAAAACCTGCTCAGACCCAAAAGGATCTAGGCTATCAATAATAGCGGACCACAACGGGCCACTTTAGGGCACTCCCAAAAAATATGAATCAGGTTACTCTCGTCCCGAAGACACCGAAAACACCGCAAGGAAGAGATCATCTTACGCTGAAATAGCTTGACTGGAGTGTAGTATAAGTTATTAACAATATTATATTGCACTAACCGAAACCTATCTTGAGTGTGGTATTTGTGCAAGTTAGGCCATAGGGTCCTCCAAGAAGGGACCTCTTCAGGAAGAAGATGTGTCCAAAGCGAGGGCCCAGCAACCTCCTCCTTCAGATTGAAAGTCAGTAAATAAGAATAGATCTGTGAAATGGAATGGGGCTGAGTAGCCAGTCTAATAATATTAGAGAAAAGGGGGTGTACCCTAGATGGTTTAAATACCAAGCCAAACTTGTTACAGACCAAATGATGGAGTTGGAACACTTTAAAGGTCTCCGTACTTGGTATACCAAATTTGGTGAGGATATCGCCTGTTGTGAGAAGAGAAGTTGAGTTATACAACTGTTCTACTCTGGAGTCTTTGATTTGCAACAACCAAGTTACTCCTACCTTCGAATTACCAATAACAAGATTAGGATTGGAGATAATTGGTTGTCCCAAATCCGTTTGGTTAGAGATCCGGAAGAACTTCAGACATTGGGCCCACACTTTAAGAGAAGCCGCCACCGTATTATTAGAAATCAGGCGTGAAAATGCACTCGGAGTAAGATAGGGTAAGGTAGCTGTGTCAAATTTAAGTTCAGAAAGAAAGGTCGATTCTAAATGAAGCCAAACCTGAGAGGAATTTTCAGGTCTTGCCGCAAAACCACTGTCCTAACTTAGCTAGATGAGCAGCCAGTAATAAAGCTGAAAGTTGGGAAGTCTTAGACCTCCTTGTCTTTGGGAAGCGAAAGGGAGCCATAAGAGCAGCACCCTTTCCCTTTCCATATAAAGGAAGAGAACATACTATGGAGCCGTTGAAAAAGGAAAGAGGAAGCCAGAGATTGGTGAGGTTCATGGGTAAAAATCTGGGAAGAACGTTCATTTTAATAATATTGATTCTGCCCATCAAGGAAATAGGGAGAGAAGCCCAACGTTGCAGATCCTGACTAACCGAGTCTCTAATCTTAATTAGATTTAATTTCTTGAGCAGAAACGGGTCAGTGGAGAAATGAATCCCATGGTATTTAAGGGAACTGGAAGTCCATCTCATTCCAAAGGGTAGAAAGTAGCTCTTGAAGACATGGTTATTTAAAGGAAATATCTCGCACTTTGATGTATTTAATTGGTAACCAGAAAAGGAACTAAAATGCCGAATAATGTCTAGAGCTGCATCTAACGATGTACTCGGGTCAGACAAATGTAGCAGAACATCATCTGCATACACAGAGAGAACTAGCTCCTTTCCTAAGATCTTAATCCCATTCACCGAGGCGAGATTTGAGCTGAACAGCAAAGGCTCCAAATACAAATTAAACAACAAAAGAGAGAGGGGGCAGCCCTGTCTCGTGCCCGCAAAGAGCCTAAAAGAAGATGATAGAACTCCATTACAATAGATTTTCGCAGAGGGACATTTGTATAGTACCTGGATCATGTTTAGAAAAGGAGATGGAAAGCCCATTTTTTCCAGAACCGCCCATAGAAAGGACCAGTCGACCCGGTCAAAAGCTTTTCCAGCATCTAAAGAGACCAAAACAAGTGGTTCTGAAGCTGACCGGGCATACTGTGAGATATGGGATAGTGTCCTTAGATGGTCTGCAGCAGATCTCCCAGAGACAAAACCTGCTTGTTCAGGGCTCAGGAGGTCCACCCAGATCCTTCTAATCCTTTCGGCAAGAATTTTAGCCAGTATTTTAATATCGTAATTCTGTAATGAGATAGGGCGGTAGCTGGCTGGATCTGAGGGCTCTTTGTCTGGTTTGGGGATTAGGACTATGGTGGCCTCAAATAAGGTCGGATCAAGCTCTGAAGTCACCTGAAAGTAATTATACAGTTTAAGCAGTATAGGGATCAAGTCTTTAGAGAAAGCTTTGTAGAAATTCGCAGGAAAACCATCTGGACCCGGTGATTTGTCTGGGGTAAGGGAAGCAATAGCACTCTGGATCTCCTCAACTGAAATGGGCGCCACTAGATGAGTCTGCTGAGATTCCGTATTGTTAGAAGTGCCACTACTTAAGTAACTTTTTAAGGTTACCAAATAGAGGGGGTGGGGCTATAAAGATTAGCATAATATTCCCGAAAAGCCGAAGCAATCTCTCTGGGTGAGGAAACCCTCAAACCAGAGGAGGAAACCAAAGAGGGGATAATCCTCGAGCTCTCTAATCTCTGAGACGTAAAGCCAGAAGCTTCCCGGATTTCTCACCGAGATCTAAATATTTCGCCTGGGTTTTGACCAGACAGTATTCAATCTTATCTTTCAAAAGGTCCGAATACTCATTTTTGACTGAAAGCAGTTCCTTAAGATCTGACAACGAAGAGGTTAGTGAATACCTACCTTCCAGAACTCTAATCTTACCCACTAATTCCAATACCTTAGCTGACCGGGCTTTCTTCCTAAGGGAAGCCATCTGAATAAAACCCCCCCTGAGATAGCACTTTAATGCCCCCCATACCATGTCCACTCTAGGGGTAGAGTCCAGATTGTCTGCCAGGAACTGCGATATTTTCGAACTAATCTCCAAACATGATGTCGGTCCTTCAATAGTTGGGTATTCAATCTCCACATAGAGTCACGGGCAAAATCATGTTTGATAGACATACGATCCAAACCAAAGCATGGTCTGATACAATTATCGGCTCTATACCAGAGAGAAATCATCGGAGGAAGAGACACTTACTAAAATCATATCCAGTCTAGATTTAGTGCCATGTGACTGCGATTGAAAGGAGAAGGCCCTAAGAGAAGGGTTAGCACTACGCCACGGGTCGCAAAGACCCAACAATGAGACTAATTCACAGAGGGTTTTCTGCGCTGAGGAAGGTGCTCTTCTATCTCGGGGATCCCTGTCCAAAATGGAAGGGAAAGGTACATTCCAGTCCCCGCCCAGCACATATTGAGTCGGCAAAAAAGTAGCCAGCTTGTCTGTCAGCCTCATAAAAAAGTCTGGATTGCCACCCACTGGTCCATACACCGAACCCAGTACCACGTGTTCTCCATTTAAATTACCCTTTACTAAATGAATCTCCTTCCGGTCTGAGCAGGTTGAGTCCTTAGTGAACAAAATATGTCTTTAATTAGGATAGCTACCCCCTACTAAAGTGAGAATTCCCAGCAAGATAGACCTGGGAGAAACCAGATCGAGAGAGGAATTAGCCTCTTCCGACCCAGGTGAGTTTCTTGCAAGAAAAGGATATCTATACCTAATATGGAGCAGTGATTAAAATCTGCAGCCATTTACTGCATCCCTGAGCCCTCTCTACATTCCAGGACGCTATACACAATTGTATTCATAGCCATTTCAAATAGAACTTACAATAGTCCGAGCCCAGATGACATAGATCCATCCACTAGTATCAGGGTGCACCTCCCCAATCCTAGTCCCAAACCCCAATCTAATATTCCCTCTCCCCCGTACAAAGAAAACTCCAATTTCTATATAACTGACAGGATACAACAAACCAGGACCCCCTGTACCCACCCCCCACCCACCACCAAAGTTCCTCATCAACCAGGTAAGAACCCCCCATGAACCGAGTGATAAGCCCAACATCCACAGTCGGAGGGAGAGACATCAATCCTCCTCAAGGCCCCACCCCCAATCCCAAAAACTATATACAGAGAGAGGCCCCAAAATCCACAAGCCCTAATCCAGTCCTCATATCGATTACGAGCCCTCGAGTCCCCATGCGAATCCCACCACCCCGCCAAACCCCAATGTGCGTAGTCTAAAACATTCAACACTTCACTGGACCCAGGGCAGGGATTAGCCACCCCCAACCGCTCAGCTCGTGATCCCACATTCAGCTTGCCAGCTTGCCCAATCCCCCTCAGCCGCCCCGAGCTTATTCCTCGACTGCACCCACAGAAGCAGAGACCAATTAAAGACATCACATATGGAAGGAAAGGAGATCAAAATCCAGTATGAAGAAGAAGGGTAGTCCCTGTAAGTAGGCCTACACCGCCTCTTCAACCCCGGTGGCCCTCCCATAGAGACCGTCTAATCCGGTCCAATCCCCCCACGAATCCTCAAGCTGCACATAATTAACAGAAATCCACTTACCCACGATGGCATATTTCAATACAGGAGGCCAAACCACCACCAACGCCAGCCCAAGGGTAAGGGAGGAGTTATCGGAAGCTTCAGCATGAGTGCTGTTTCCCGGGGACCTTAAAGCAGCCGGACCCACCTAGCGCACCACTACCGGAAGTTCCCCCAGAAACCGCGACCCTAACCGGAGTTCCCCTTTCAGAGGCAGGCCTAGCAGCAGGAGAAGGCCCAGAATCCACGCTCCGACCAGGGCCCAACTCAAAACCGCCTCACCTCATGGCCTCAACGCTGACCCCTCCAAGATCCCTGGAGGCATCGGAACATCAAACCAGACACGGGAGGACAACCAGACCACCTCACTCAAGGTAAACAACAGGGGGGTTTGGGAGAGCACAGGACAGAGACAGAGGGGCAGGAGGAGACGGGGGCAGCAATCTCACCACCACCAGTGCATATCGACCATACAAACCACAGAAAGGACACATTTAACATACAGTATACAAAATTATACAAAATTCACAGGGCCACAGTAATTGTTCAGCCAGAACCCTTAAAAGCTCAGGCAGTCTGTCCATCAGATCAGTGCGAGCTGTTCAGGAGTGTCAAAACTCGTGGCGTATTTCCAACAGTTACTTTGAGGTGGCAGGTAAACCATCCTAAAGGGTATTGCAGCTGCAATGAGTTTTTCACGATTTGTGGTAGGCTGCCTTTGCACGAATCTCTTTGGGAAGGTCCTGGGTGATCCGGATCTTAAACGCCCCACAAAATCTCCTTCAGGTCTCGGATTTCTAGGCACATGTGCCTGTGAAATAGCTCAAGAATTTTATAATAATCAGGCGAGGGGATCCAGTAGGACGAGGTCGCAACGAGCGTGGGCTCTCTCAAGGTGATAGGAGGTCTGATGGGCGATGGCCCACCACCTTCAGTAGGAATCTTTGCAAAAAAGCCATGAGGTCTGGGCCTTCCTCTAGCTCTGGGAGGCCCATTATTAACAAATTATTGCGGCGACTGCGCCCTTCAAGGTCCTCAGATTTAGCTTGGAGCCTCTTCACATGCTGCTTAAGCCCAGCTATTTCCTCCTCGGCCCTGGTTTTCCAGTTCTCCACGGAGACAACCCTGGCTTCTACATCCGAGACCTTCCTGGCAACATCGGAGAGATCACCACGTAGGGATTTAATTTCGCCTGTCAAACCCATCAGAAGATCTTTCACGGAGCCAAGCTCTTGAAGAAATCTGTCTTCTGTCAGAGGTGCAGGCTGCCCCATTTTCTCACTGCCACGGTCTGGCCTAGTTGGGGGCCTGGTTCCTCTGCTTCTTTGCGGCCTTCTCAGGAGATGCAGGAGGGGTATGCTTAGCTAAGGCCTGCTTCGGATCCACTTCCATCCTGTTCCAGCAAGGGCTAAAAGAACCCAAATTGAGTTACTGAATTGATCAGCAGATGTTATTAGGTTAGATTTTTGGTTAATTTCTTCGAAAAGCCCGAACAAAAGGTACTTTAAATAACAAAATAGGCAGCCAGAAGGGGGAGCTCAGGATGTCAGCTGCTGCTCAGATGAATGCCATCACGTGACCGCCTTCGGTCTTGTATACAGGTCTTAAGGTATTCTGAGAACCACTCACCAATCCTCCAGCACCCAACTGAAGCATCTCGGGCCATGGAGGGTAGTTGGTCCTGGTGGTTGGCAAGAGATGAGGAGAGGCAAATCAGGAACCCCAGTACATGACACACACCAGTGCAATGCCACCATAAAGCCAATAACAAAACAACAAACAGATATCTGCCTCTACTGCTAACCTCAAACAAGGGGGCAAAGGACAATGCAGCACTGCAGCAAACACTGTAAAATACACCCTTAAAAGAGACCATAACAAAAAATGCAAATAAGAAAAAAAAAAATCTTGATCATAGGGGACTCCATGATTCAGGGAGCTGATACCCACCCCAAGCCTGAGGTAATGGTTAGATGTCTCCCAGGTACATTGGCATGGAGAGACACTGAATGCATTGCTAAAATCATGCAACAAGCAGGAGATAATATCAACATCCTAGTGCTTGTAGGAACAAACAATCTCACCAGCCAGTCTGTTGGGAAGACCAAGGAACACCTGGCCAAGCTGGGAGAACAACTGGCATCTATTTTATCCAGCTCCTTCTCTGAAGTTCTGCCTGTCTGGGAGAGGGGCACAGATGGGCGGAAGGTCAGAGAAGGAGAAATAGAGGAACTAATCAATTGGTTTAATGACTGGTGCCAGGAAAAAGGGCACAATTTTGTAAGCGGCTGGCAACATATCTGGCAGAGGAATTTCTTTAAACATGATGGCCTGCATCTGACTAAAAAGGGAGTCAGTGCATTGGGACAGAAGTTCGATGTTTTCACAGGATGTTTAAACTAGTAAAAGGGGAGAGTGGTGCAGCTCCTCACATGTCATATGGGAAAAAAGACCCTCCGACCCCCCCACTGCTAGTAATCAAAACATGGTAAAAAGGGAAAGGGATACAGCACCTGGAACATTGTACAGGGAAAAAGACACCCCTCAGCTACTGCAGCAATCAAATGGTTGAAAGGGAAAGGGGTGCAGCACCCAATACAATGTGTGGTAAAAAGAGCACCCCTCCTCCCTCAGCTAGTAATCAAACAGTGGTTGAGCATTTGCTTAGGTCATCTACACCAGCAAAAGGGGAAAAGGGTCCAACTCCTCTTAAGTCACAAAAAGAAAGAGTTAGACCTCCCACCATAGCTAACAAGTCACCATCTAGCACATAGAAAATCATGTACATGAATGCTCGTAGCCTGGGAAAGAAGATCCCAGACTTGGAGGCTACAATGACAGAGGCTAAACTAGACATAGTAGCCACAAGCGAAACATGGTTCTCCAGTAACGACAGGTGGGAAACCATGGTACCTGGCTATGTACTGTTCAGAAGGGACAGGGGGGAAGGAAGGGGGTAGCCCTATATGTCAAAGAAAATATAAAAGTGACCGAAATACAAAATATGCATGAGGAGGCAGAAGTATTGTGGGTCACCCTGGAAACTGGAAATGGGACAGCCATATGAACTAGGGTGGTCTACAGACCACCAGATCGGAGGAGCAGGTTGACATATTATTGTTAGAGGATATACAAAGGATAGCAGCAAAGGGGGAGGTTCTGCTGATGGGGTATTTTAACATGCCAGATGCAGATTGGTCAATATCTGCAGGAGCATCTGCCAGAACTAGGGATATAGTGGAGTCCCTGCACAGGGACAGCCTCAGACAATTGGTGCAAGAACCCACCAGAGACAGGGCTATCCTGGATCTGGTGCTGACAAATGAGGAAAGGATCTCAGATCTCCAGGTCGAGGGTCACCTGGGGTCCAGTGACCATCACATGGTATGGTTCAGTTTGCCAACAGGAACACAGTCAGCTCATTCCAAGGCAAAAATCTTAGACTTCAGAGAGGCTGACTTTGGAAAGATGGGTGAAAGGATTAAACTGGCCCTTACAAGGAGTAATACAGAAGAGGGTGTAGAGGTGAAATGGACATGTATCAAAGAAACAATAGCTAAAGTAATAGGTCAGTGTGTTAAAGAGAGAAGCAAGCGCAAAAGAAGGAGGTAACCACTTTGGTTCTCAAAAACAGTGGCAGAGAGGGTCAGAGCCAGAAGGGTGGCCTTCAAGAAATATAAGGAAACATAGAAGGACATAAACAGGGAGGCATACCAGAGTTGCCTGAAGGAAGCCGATAAAGTGGTGAGGAGCGCAAAGGCCCAAACCGAGGAAGCGCTAGCACAATCAGTGAGGAAAGGAGACAAGGCATTCTACAGATACATTTGTGATAAGAGAAAGACAAGAGGAGTGGAATTGCTAAGCTCAGAGGGGATAAAAGGGAGTGTGTAGAAGATGATCACAGAAAAGCATTTATCCTAAATGGATATTTCTGCTCAGTCTTTACTGAGGAAAAGGATGGACAGGGCCCTCAGCTGGACACAACAAACACAGGGGGGAGGGAGGTGAACTCAGGACCTTTCACCAAACAAAGGGTCCTAGAAGAGCTTGCTAAGCTCATGGTGGACAAAGCAATGGGGCCAGATGGCATACATCCCAGGATACTAAAAGAGCTGAGAGGGGAACTAGCAGAGCCATTTGCAGAACTGTTTAGTGAGTCACTGAGCACAGGTGAGGTCCCTGAGGATTGGAGAAGGTCTCATGTGATCCCACTTCATAAAAGTGGTAGCAGGGAGGACGTAGAGAACTATGGGCCAGTCAGTCTAAAATCAGTTGTAGGTAAGATCATGGAGACACTCCATAAGGAAAGGATTGTAGAACACCTGGAATCCATAGGAGCACAGGATCCAAGACAACACAGATTTACAGCAGGAAAGTCTTGTCAGACTAATCTGATACATTTCTTTGACTGGGTGACCAGGAAGGTGAATCAAGGGGGTGCAGATGATGTAGCCTACATCTACTTCAGTAAAGCTATCGATACTGTTCCACATAGAAGATTGGTAAACAAGCTAAGTAAACTTGGGGTGGGCCAAAAGGTGCTCAGCTGGGTGGGGAAACTAGTTAAAGGACAGAAAGCAGAGAGTGGTGATAAAAGGTACCCAGTCAGAAGAGAAGCAAGTCATAAGTGGGGTACCTCAAGGATCAGTCCTAAGGCCAGTCCTCTTCAATATCTTCATTAGCGAAATCGCAGATGGACTCATGGGTAAGGCTTGCCTGTTTGCAGATGATACCAAGTTCTGGAACAGAGCTGATAACCCAGAAGGGGTGAACAGAATGAAGAAAGATCTGGAAAAACTGGAGAAATGGTCTGAGGAGTGGTAAATGAGGTTTAATGCAAAGAAGTGCAAAATGATGCATGTGGTGAAGAGGAACCCAGTAGCAAGCTATAGGCTGGGAGGGGGGGAATTGCTGACTATTACATAGGAAGAAAGAAACTTGGGGATCCTCATCGCAGATGACCTGAAAGCCTCCAAGCAGACAACAAAAGCAGTAGGAAAGGCTAAAATGATGTTGTGGTGTATTAGTAGGGGTATCACTAGCCGTAGGAGGGACGTAATGGTTTCTCTCTACAAGACACTGGTTAGACCCCATCTGGAATACTGCATATAATACTGGAGGCTGCACCTGTACAAGGACATTGACAGGATGAAGACTGTCCAGAGAAGGGTGACCAAAATGCTGCAGGGGGTACAGCATAAGACATACGAGAACAGATTAAAGGATCTCATTATGTATACCCTAGAGCAGAGGAGGAACAGGGGCAACATGATTGAAACATTCAAATATCTTAAGAGCATTAACAAGGTGAATGGGATGATCATGTTTCATGCACAAAAGGAACAGTAGGACAAGAAGTCACGACATGAAAATAGAAGTCTGACTAAGGGGAAATGTGAGAAAGTTATTTTTCATATAAAGGGTGGTGGATGCATAGAATAGCCTTCCCCAGGAGATAGTAGAACTAGTACAGTACAGGGCTTCAAAAGGGCTTGAGATAGGCACAAGGGAGTCATTGAGATAGGTGAGAGTATACAGTCAAATAACTAAGTATAGTCATATGGCACATGCATCAGGTAGGTAATATGGACAGACTGGATGGACCTGGTGGTCCTTATCTGCCATCAACTTCTATGTTTCTATGTTAAGGAACTTGAAGGTCTCTATCATATCTCCCCTCTGCCTTCTGGTCTCCAGTGAGTACATATTTAGGGGTTTGAGGCGCTACTCATGGGATCTATCCTGCTGGCCCTGAGTCATTTTTGTTTCTCTGTGCTGTCTCCAACCTATCCTTATCCTTTCTGAGGTGAGGGCTCCAGAACTGGATGAAGTGTTCTAGGTGAGGCCTCACCAAGGATCTGTAGAGGTGAAGCACTACTTCTTTTCTTCTGCTATCAGTACCCCTCCTGATACATCCCAGCATCCTGTTAGCCTTGTTATAAGCCTTGATATGCTGATTCAATTGCATGAATAAGTTGTTAATGATAACTCCCAGATCCTGTTCCTCAGCTGTAGTGCAAAGTCTCTCCCCTTCCATCCAGTACTCCATCTTGGGGTTCTTTTCTGTAGGTGCAATACCTTATACTTTTTGGCACTGAATTTTAACTGCCGGACCTTTGACCACCCCTCTAACTTTTGTAGGCTTCTCTGCATTTCCCTTATTCCCTCATCACTATCCACCCGCCCACATAGTTTTGTGTCATTTGCGAAGAGACGCTACGTGCCCTGGATTCCTTCTCCAATGTCATTAATGAACATGCTGAAGAGGACTGGACCCAGGACCAATCCCTGTGGGACCCTGATTGTAACCTCCCTCTCTTCTGATTTAACCCCATTGATCACCACCCTTTTCTGCGCCCCCCCCCAGCCTGTTACCTATTCAGTTCACTATGGGTTTAGCCACACCCTGGTCTTCCATCTTATAGAGCAATCGCTTGTGAGGTACTGAGTCAAAAGCCTTGCTGAAGTCAAAGTACAGCAGATCCACAGTGTAGATCTTGTCTAATTCCTTTGTCACCCAATATAAGAACATAAACATCTTAATAACATACTAACACCTGACAAACATGAAACAAAACAGATTATTACAACCTTATTAAGATATGTAACAACCACCTTATTAAACGCATGTAATGACCACTACCAACATCTCATTGCCTGTTACAAATACAGCACCCTTCATCTAACCAGGAGAGTTAGTGAATGGCTAACTTTTCCACCAGTGCTGATCCTTGGTCAGTCAGCCAGAGGTGTGAGAAAGGTGAGTGACCAACACCCAGCTTATAGAGCAAATCACGTTAAAGCTGCAGCAGTTGACATGCTTGTTTTTTTTTTTCCTGAAAGAAAAAATTACTCACCATAGTAATGTTGTTTCTTACAATGGTATCCCTCACTGAGTTTGACAACAGCAACTATTCCCCTGGAATAAGCAGCCCTAGACCTTAAGAATTTATGCAAATGATAGAATCTGGAACTAAATCTAAACTCTGCTCTATGTGGTCATGCTTACCCCTGTACTCTAATGTCAGATTTATGTCTAAGGCTAGGGTGAGCTGTGACCTCTGAAGCTAGCTAAATAGCTAACAATTTGTTTTGTTTTTTTTTTAATTAAAAAAAAAAATTAGTAAAAAGAAGGCAGAACAAGCTTATTCGTCATGAACAACTAAAGTAAGTCAGACTACTTGGCAACAATTGTAAAGGCATTGTAACAAGTAATGCTCAAGCAAGTAAAAAAAAAACAGATTCTTGTCTGAACCTTTCACCAGTTTCTGGAAGGGGAGGCAGGGATTAGGGATTGTTAAAGGAGATAGTATACGATTTTTTGCTGTTATTAACTGCTAAATTATACAATACAAACAACAGACTCTGTGTGTCTTTGTTATTACTGTATATGTTTAAATGCTCATTTATTTGTATGCTCCTTATGTTGAAATGACCATCAGCATGACAGTCTGTTTTTTGGTTGTATTGGGAGTCAACGCATGCCAAGCTTTGACATATCACATCACGGACTCTCTCGATACAGCATGCCACTTAGTTGTCAACTGTTTGCCAGCTTTCTGCAGCTACAGTAAAGGCTGATGTGCCACATAGGGCATCTAAAACTGACTCCCCACTCTATCTACTGGTGACTGACTCAGTCCCTGCCCCCTCACGTATACCTTACAAACTACAGAAAAGTTCTTTGTTATTCAAACTTGCCATTTTGGAAGAAAATTTTGTTTGTTTATTCCCTGGTGTCAAGTGGGCCCCACCCTACCCTCTCATGTTAGTGTAATCTTGCTGCCCCCTGTTCTCCCAAGGTATGGTTCTTAGTTTACCCTTCCTGAGCTGCAGGACTCAATAGCATCAGCACCCCCCCAATTGGTAAAATCAAGGCATCAGTCAGCTCTTTTAGTGTAACAATCATTTCTGGCACCTCTCTTTGTTATTATTAATACCTAGGAGCAATTATGGGCCTCACAGCTCTATAGCTCCTGACAAACCTTAGTATGAACCTTTATAGTATGAACAATGCCTGACTCTCATGCTGCATAGCTGCTTGAGTGGGAGGTGGAATTTAGCTGCCACACTGCATGTAATGAAAGTTTATAAGTCACCAGCAGCCAGTCCCTCTCTCACCAACACTGCACAGCTGTCCTCTCTTTTGACTTGCTGCTTCTGTAGACTTGAGTTGGAGAAGGGATTCAGCTGCTGCACTGTGCTCTATCAGCTGTTCAGTCACCACACTTGAGAGGGAGGGGAAGCAGGACATGTGCTCCAGTTCATTGACGCTGATTACATTGTCCTTCTTACTGTCTGAATGAGAGGGAACCGAGAACCAGGTAAGGAGTCCAGGAAAAAAAAATACCATCCGAGGACGTGACCCACCCATGGCTCCCTCATCAGATAAATGGGCAATACTGAGCACCTGCTGATTGTTCCTGTGCTTCCTGGCCCACATGCACTTCAGGAGAGGGCTGGGGGAATGATGACACAGGTAGCTGCCAGATTAAAAAAAGAGGATTTTGGTGAGGGGGGGGCTGCTGGTGCTACTGAGCCCTGCAGTGCAGAAAGAGTAAACTAAGCACCATACCTTAGGAGAACGGGGGTGGCGAGGTTACACTAACATAAGAAGGTAGAGTGGACACTCACTGGACACCAGGGAATAAACAAATAACACTTTCTTGCAAAAATAGCATGTTTGAATAACAAAGTACTTTCTGGTAGTTTGCTAAGGTGAACAGCGGGGGGGGGGACTGAGCCAGTCACCAGTAGTTAGAGTGGAATGTCATTTTTAGATGTCCTATGAGGCAGCAGCCATTACTGTAGCTGCAGAGAGCCCTCAAACAGTTTTTTTTTTTTTTTATTTTTTCCTTGGGGGTCCTCCGTCACACATCTGCCTAGTCACGGCCCCCGGAGCTTCCACCACCTGCCTATTTGCCACCCCTCCCGGTCACCCCGGCTTACCCCTGGGCGGGGCTGAGGCACAGTTCCTCCCCTAATACCAGTGCCTCAGAACTAATAACTGGTTGGGAGTGCAGCGGCAGGGGTGAATTGAAGCCCGGGGAGGCTTCACCTAGATGGAGGATCCCCCCTCCCTCTTTTCCCCTGAGTTTTCTCCTGGAGGCGAGGACGTGCAATGATGCCAGCGTCCGCCCCGCCTCCCTGGAAACTAGCATGGCAGCATGAGAGCTCCCGGCCTCCGCCAGGAGTCCTCAGTGCTCCGGATGCTGCCCGCACCCTCCTCCCAGAGAAGGAGAGCAGTCCACAGGACGCTCCATCCCTCTCCCCCTGGCCGGCCCTCCGACGACCCGGGTCTGTTCCCGAACCCGGGTCGCCGGCGTCGCAAGCGGAAATCCCACCACTGCGCCAACGGGCCGGCCAGCCCTCAAACAGTTGACAACTAAGTGGCATGCTGTTTCGAGACAGAGTCCGTGATGTGATATTTCAAAGCTTGGCACGCGTTGACTCCCGATACAAAGAAAAAGCAGACTGTCAAGCGGATGATCATTTCAGCATGAGGGACATACAAATAAATTAGCATTTAAATATATACAGTAATAACAAAGACACACAGAACCTCTTGTCTATAATATATAATTTATTTAACTGTTAATAACAACAGAAAATCATTTCCTATCTCCTTATAACTTATTGAGGGATCCCTTTGGAAGAAACATTACTATGGTGAGTAATTTTTTCTTCAAACCCCAGGAATCCCTCACTTAAGTTTAACAGCAGCAAATGTCATAGCAATACCTTGGGAAGCTAGGTACAGATCCCATTTAGTGAAAAGGTTCTGCAAGACAACAGTGTCAAAATTGGCAGACCTTCTGGACTGTATGTCGAGACAGTAGTGCTTTGTAAAAGTGTGTACTGGTTTCCAGGTAGCTGCTTTACAAATTTCTTGCAGGGGAATATGAGTACCTCTTGTAGAGTGTGTCCTGAGGCCTGTAGGTGGCAATGTACCAGCTTGGTCACAACAGAACTGAATAAAGGAGACTATCCAATGAGAAATGGTTCTCTTCGATGCTGGTCTACCTTCCCCACTTCCCCATTAGGTGATAAACAGCTGAGTGCTAGTGGACCTGACATCCTTTGTATGGTCCAAGTTGTAACTGAATACCCTTTTTGCATCCACACTGTGGAGCTTTTGTTCCTCAAACTGGATTTTCCTGTGAAGAAGACTGACAGGTCAATTGACCAATTCAGATGAATTCAGACACCACTTTGGAAAGGAATTTCCTCTTTGTCTTCAGGACTACCATGCCCCTATGGAAGATTATGTAATTTGGATCTACTGTATGCAGGGACTTGCAGCTTGCTTAGTCTTCTGGTAAATGTTATTTTCACCAAGAAAATTGCTTTCAGGGTGACAAACTTCACTGCAGCAGTTGCCATGGGCTCAAGCAGAGTTTCCATTAGCTGGGCAGTGCACATGTTTAAGTCTCAGGCAGAGACAGACTTCCTCACTGGAGGGTAAAGGTGATTCAGGCCTTTGAAAAACTTTTTAAAAATAGGTTGTGAGGCCACTAACCTGTCTTTATCAGTTGATGTGTAAGCTAACACTGCTTCCAAGTGTACCTTCAGTGTATAAGGTCTTAGAAACATAGAAACATAGAAGTTGTCGGCAGATAAGGACCACAAGGCCCATCCAGTGTGCCCATTTCTTTTGCTACCTTACAAATGTGCCATTGGCCTTTGCTCTGTCAATGATCTATCTATTCACACTTATCTGTATTGCTCCCTTATTCCTATCCCATGCCTGTTTGAAGCCCTGTACTGTAGGCCCAGAGACTGGTGCTGCACTAGATAAGGATTGTAGACAGACCTTCCTGGATAGAGATAATCTGTCTAGTAGCACACCATAAGGAAATTGTTTTCCATTTTGAAGCACGTTTTATTCGTTGCTGACTTTCTGGAAACGTTCAGCACCTCCATTACTTCTTTACAAAGATTTAGCCTAGAGAACTCTAGCCTTCAAGAAACATGCTCAGAGGCGCAGAGTTTTCAGAGTTCTTACATGATCCGGTAATGCCTGGGACAGTGTTAGCAGATTATACCTCATGGGTAGGTTGATAGAAGGCTTGTTGCAGAGGGACAGGAGCATGGAGTATCAGGTCTACCTGGCCCAGTCTGGAGCTATGAGAATCATTGTTGCTGAATGCCTCCTCAGTTTTATCAGTACTCATAGTAGAAGTGGGAATGGGAGAAGGCATATAGCAACTTCCCTGACCAGCTGAGGACTAGGGCATCCTCTGGGACTGAACCCACTACTTTGGGTCAGCAAAAAATAGCGGGAACTGGTTGTTTTCACAGGAAGCAAGCAGATCTATTTCTGGTGTACCCCACCTTCTGAACACTGATGCCGATACCTGCTGTTTTAGGGTCCATTTGTGATTTCCCTGGCTGATCCTGCTCAGAGACTCTGCCAGTAGATTGTCATTCCCTGGCAGGTGCACTGCGGATAGCTGAACTTCCAGGGAGTAGGTCAGGTTCCTCATGGCATCTGTGCACAACTTTGAAGATTGTGTTCCTTTCTGTTTATGTAATACATCATTGGGGTGTCTGTTGTAATCTGAACAGACTGACCACTGATCTGTAAGGAAAAGGCCTGCACTGCCAGGTACACTTCCCTGAGATCCCGGAGATTTATGTGCTTTGTGTCTCCTGTGTGCTCCAGGTGCCATGCACAGTGAGGTCCTCCAGGTTGGTGCCCCAACCTAGGAGGAAGGCATCTGTTGTGAGTATACCTGTGGGGGATTGCTGAATGAATGAAATAACTTCTCTGAGTTTGTATTCTTCCTTCCACCACTCTAGTGCCTTTAGCATGGATTTTGTGAAAGGCACCAATCTGGACAAAGGATCACACCTCCGAGACCAGTGATCCCCTAGGTGATATTGGGTGTCTCTCATTTGGTACCTGGCCCCCGGTACCACTGCAATAGATGAGGCCATGTGCCCAAGTAACCACAGAAAATCCCTTGCAGGTCTTGGCTGGCCCGCCTGGAAGGATTCTGCAGTTGAAGTCAGATTTCCTACCATTGTTTGAGAAAGAAATGTCTTCCCCTGCAGGGTATCTAACTCTGCACTGATAAAGTTCAGGATATGAACTGGTTCTGTTTACATAGACACTGCTAGCTTTTGGCAGACAGCAATCTTGCTTTCAAAGCAAGGAGCAGCTGACTAAAGAGCTAGAACTTTACTTACTAATAGAACACTTCTAATACAGCAAGAGTCAGAGCCTGTTGGGATTAAGCAAACAGATACTTTGTTAGACTTGTGGGGTCTCAATTAGGGTAAAAAAAGAGAGTCAATGTGCTTTTTGGTGTTGGGGAAGGGGACTGTATCAGCTTCTCAGTTTGCTAAGTCAGGAGGGGAGCAATTAATTGGGGGTGTGGCTTAGGCAGCAGAAAACCAAGTGTCTCCAATTAGAGTTCCCTGCTGCTAGCTTTTGGCAGACAGCAATCTTGCTTTTTAGAGCAAGTAGCAGCTGACTACAGAGCTAGAACTTTACTTACTAGTTGCCTTCCTTCCCTCCCCTCCATCCTCCCACCCTGAGCCAGTTCCACTTTTGTAGGCACTGGATTTGACTGACAACAGGAACTTCCTCTTTGGGTGTAGGAAGTGAAGGATCATGGAGACACATAAGTTTTGCAATCCTTGAAGGAAAAGAGTAGCTCTCCCTCCCCCCTCAGTTGCTGGAGACCTGACTCTGAGCAAGGAAGAAGGAGACTCCGGAAGAATACAGGAAGTTCCTGTCCTAGAACAGGAAGGGTAAGAGCTGTAAGGGCACATAGACAGTAGAAAATTAGGTGGAAAAATAAATAAAGAGAGGGAGAATAGAGCAAGCATATAAAGCAACAAAAGAGGGGCCAAAAAATAAGACATGTTGGGAGTGGTGCAGTGCAGTGTCTGTGGGGCAGAAGTCTTCTGAGAGATGTTCTGGAGGCTGTGATGCTGCCCTATTTGCAGGCACCTCTCTGGTATGAGGGAGGAGGTTGCCCACCTCCAGGCCAACCTGGCTAGGGTTCGTGAAACCTCCTCCCCTGCACAGGAACTACCAGGGCAGCTGCTGCTGCCTCAGAGGTTGCCAAGAAAGAGGAGCAGTTGGACCAAGGTGGGCTCAAGGAGGGTGAGGGTGGTGGAACAGAGGCGCATCACTCCAGTTGCACCACTCCAAAATTCATACTCCATTCTGGTGGAGAGTAGTTCCTCTATGGAGACAACTGCAGTGGAGACCAAGGAGGATGCTGGAAACCTCCACAAAGGAGACCCACAGAAGGGTGGCACAGGACCCCACAGGGGAAGGGAACAACTCCTGGTGGGGGACTCAATCTTTAGGGGGTTAGAACTGGGGAAGGAGGGGAGATGGAGGAAAGGTACCTGCCTGGCACCATGGCTTGGAGGGACAGGGAGTGAATCCTCAGGATCGCGGGAGCAGCTACACAGGAGAGGGAGCTGGATGTCATTGTCCACCTAGGGACAAATGACCTGACTGGGAATGGAGTCAAAGCAGTGTAAAAGGAGTTTGTGGAGTTGGGGAGGGGCCTTAGACAAGTAGCATGTATGGTAACCTTCTCGGAGGTGCTGCCTGTCTATGGTATGGGTGAGGCTAGGGTATGCCACACCATAGGATTCAATGAATGATTGAAAAACTGGTGTGGAGCTCAGGGTTTTGGCTTCATTGGGGACCGACCAGGGATCCACCTGGAGGGGATACAGGCTTATACTGGTGCGATGGTCTGCATTTGTCCGGGAGGGAAACCAGAATCCTAGGTGATAGGTTTGAATGCTTCATTGGCAAGCATTTAAACTAGCCAAGAGGGGAGGCACTGAAAAGGAATGGAGAAATCTCAGTCTCCCCCCACAAAACAGGGTAGTTAGTTAGGTAAACACCAAGGTAGAGAAGTCAATAGGGAGCAGGACAGGGGTAAATGGAGAAAAAGGCAAAGGCAGTAAGGACAGGGATGGGGCTAAAAGGGGGTTAGGCCATCAAAAAATGGAGGGTGATGAGTACCAATGCCCATAGTCTGGGTAACAAGCTCCCTGAACTAGTGGCCTTGATAGAAGAGGGACACCTGGATATTGTGGCAGTCACAGAAACATGGTATGCAGAGAACCATGACTGGGATGTTAACATACCAGAGTACACAATCTACGGGGAGGGACAGGGAGGGTAAAAGAGGAGGAGGAGTAGCTCTCTACGTAAGGGAAGAGATCAAAGCAATGGAACTAAAGGGTAAACAGGGAGTAGAGGAGGCACTGTGGGTCACTCAGGAGACAGGAAATGGCATCACAATCCGCATGGGGGTTGTATGTAGACCCCCATCTCAGAGGGAGGCAATGGACAAGGAAATGATAAAAGGCATCTGTAGAATGTCATAAAATGGGGAAATATCATTGTTGGGGGACCTGAATATGCCAGATGTTAACTGGAGCACCTTTGCTGCAGCCACATCCAAGAGCAGGGTCATTCTCGATGCCCTACAGGGGGCATGCCTCAGACAACTAGTGTTGGAACCCACTCGGGAGGGAGCAATCTTAGACCTGGTACTCTCAAATGGGGATGGACAGAGGATCTTGGATTTAGAAGTGGTAGCCATCCGGGAACAAGCAACCACCAAACAGTGTGGTTGGCAATAAACACAGCAGTGGAGTCAAGCCATACAAAAGCGGGGGTGTTGGACTTTAGGAAGGCTGACTTTGGCAAAATGGGAGAGTGTCTCAGAAAAAGCACTAGCAAATGGGCAAGAAGGAGGGGTGGAGGAACAATGGGGAAAAATCAAAACAGCCAACACAGAGGCAAGTCCTTTTAGATCTCAGCCCATGACTCTGGCTCCACATCTGACGGCCTGGCTCCGAACTGAGCCGGCCATGCCACGCTCCACCACCCGCTTCTCAAGCTTAGGACTCAGCCCCTGAGTCGGTCTCCACAGTTGATGGCCCAGCCCTAAACAGAGCCGGCCATGCCACACTCCACTGCCCCCCTTTCAAGCTCAGGTATGCTGCTCCTTGTTCCAGGAAGCTCAGCCCCAAGTGGACCATCCTGATTGGCTGCTCAGCACTGGAACCAGTTCCTCATTGGCTGGTTCCTTTTCTCTGCTAATGCCTGATTGGACATTGCAGTTAGGCCTGTAACCCAGCGTAGCCACTTTGTTTTCAAAATGTTTTTTTCTTTCCCTGTACGGCTTTCTTTGCGCAGGCTAGTAGGGGCATATTTTGTAAAGCATTGCCTGAAAACCTATGTTTAAGCTAAGTTAAAGTGTACAGCTGTCTCTAGAACTCTTAGCACTATCCAATTGTGGGTCAATTTGTAGCTAATGTATGGCATGTTCTGGTCAAAATGTATGTAACTGCCTATGTTTAGCTCTTGCCAGACCTCTCCCCTAATCCTATTACATTACTTATTCTTGCTCTCCTGCCTCCTTCTCCTGAAATCTCAGCTGGTCTGTCAACCCATCATGGAAATGGTGCCCTGCTGGTAATTACCTTTCTCCCTCTGCACCTCCCTCACCTGCACCTAACTACACCATTTTACCTTCCCCCCTCTGCTCTAATCTCTCTTTGTCCCTTTTTTGGTGCTGTACTTCTGGCGGTGGCCCCCTACTGTTTCACCTTTCCTGTGTCTGCCTCCCCTCCTCCTTTTCTCACATACTTCCCCTCACTATTGCCCTCACTCTTGGCCCACCCCTGAAACTGCAAGCTGCCTCACCCACCTAAATTTATTGACTGATTCCTCTCCTCTTCTTTCCTTTTTAGGACTCAGCCCCTGACTCGGGCTCCATGGCTGATGGCCCAGCCCTGAACCAGCCATGCCACTATCCACTGCCCGCCTCTCAAGCTCAGGTACGCCACTCCTTGTTCCAGGAAGCTCGGCCCCAAGAGGACCATCCTGATTGGCTGCTCAGCACTGGAACGGGCTCCTCATTAGCTGGTTCCTCTCCTCTGTTAACTCCTGATTGGACACTTGTAATTAATCCTGTAACCTAGCATAGCAGTTCGTTTTTCAAAATTCTTTTTTCTTTCCCTATACAGCTTTCTTTGCTCTGGAAGTAGGGGCATATTTTGTCCCACCCACTGAACCCAGCCCTGACCTCTATTAAATACCCACCCTCCCCCCACTAGGTATCCACCCTCTGACTTATCCTCTCTTTGGTGCACCTCCTCTAACTTTCCTTAAAGGGACAGGCCATAACACGCAGGCAAGTTCCACCTCTTCATCAATCACAGCACCCTAACCTCACTGACGTGCCAGCAATCTCCCACTCCATGTTCTGATCTAGCACTAAAGCTTCACTGATGTGCAAGCAGTCACCCACTCCCTGCTCTATCCTAGTTCTAAGCTGCATGCAAAGGAACTTTGGAGAACTTAGAGCCCTATCAAGCTCTCAGTACTCTCATTAGCTCCTATACCATAAGCTTAGGCAGATTGCTCCTTGGTACATTGTCAGGGACTCCAGGACTGCACCTTTCTCCCCCTCTGGATACACCTCATATGTTGCATAGGCTACCACTTCTGGAGGGCATAACTCACTGCTAGTGACACCCTTCGGATAAACCTAAGCTGTTGGCATGGGAACTTTTGAGAAATTAGGGCTCTGTCTAGCTCTTAGTACTCTTGTCAGCTCCTAGACTATAAGCTTAGGCAGGCTGCTCCTTGGTACGCTGTCAGTAACTCCAGGACTGCACCTTTCTCCCCCTCCAGATACACCTCATATCTTGCATAGGCTACTGTTTCTGGAGGGCATAACTCACTGCTAGTGACACCCTTCAGATAAACCTCTTGTTTGCCTAGGCCACTGCAACCAGGAAGGCATGACCTGTTACTGGCTACCTGTAAATATCAGGAAGGAGATGCCTACAATTAATTGCACCACCTTATTGCTGCTACTGTCCCTATCTCTTTGTGCAAGTCTAGTGGGACAAATCAATGCCCAACTGCCTCCAGACTCCTTCGTCCCAAGCCTCACAAAGAGCGAACAATTAAAGTCACTTGACATCACATCCTCACATGCCAGGTGTCTCAGCACGCAGGCATTCCTGATTCCTTTGTATTTCCTAAACTTAAACCAGGTAATGTCATGCATGTTGCCTTTCCCTCCACCCCCTGTGTCCATTTATAGGCTTCTACCTTACTTTGGAAAACTCAGACTGAGGAAGTGTAAATCACTTATATTCTGCAGCGTCACAATCAGGAAAGCCTTGTTACTGCTACTTCTCCTATCAGGCAACTTTCATCCCAATCCTGGCCCTCTGAGACGGTCAGGGAATAATGGGCCTAAGGGAAGTGGCTTGAAATTAGCTGCTATGAATATCTGCAGCCTAATTCCGAAGTTGCCACAGCTTCAGGCATGGGCAGCCCTACATAATCCTGATATAATATGCCTGACCGAGACTGGGCTATCCATCCGGATAAGGGATAGTGAGATAGTGCTATCTGGGTACAAGTCATTTAGGTGTGACAAGAAAGGAAAGAGAGGTTGGGGTTGTCTTATTTATATACATAGAAACATAGAAGTTGACGGCAGATAAGGACCACAAGGCCCATCTAGTCTGCCCATTTCTTTTTCTACCTTATAAATGTGCCATCGGCCTTTGCTCTGTCAGTGGCCTATTTATTCATACTCATTAGTATTGCTCCCTTATGCCTATCCCATGCCTGTTTGAAGCCCTGCACTGTATTCATAGCCACCACTTCTTGAGGTAGGCCATTCCATGCATCCACCACCCTTTCTGTGAAAAGGAATTTTCTCACATTCCCCCCTTAATCGGCCCCCTCTAATCTCATGCTGTGTCCTCTTGTCCTGCTATTTTTCTTATATTTAAACATGTTAGACTCTTTCACCTTGTTAATGCCCTTAAGGTGTTTGAATGCCTCGATCATATCACCTCTCTCCCTCCTTTGCTCAAGGGTATACATATTGAGCTCTGTTAATCTGTCCTCATATGTCTTCTGATGCAGTCCCTGCACCATTTTGGTTGCCCTTCTCTGGACTGCCTCAATTTGGTTAATGCCCTTGTGAAGGTGTGGCCTCCAATACTGCACGCAGTACTCCAGATGGGGCCTAACCAGTGTCTTGTAAAGAGGGATTATTACCTCCCTCTTACGACTTGTGATACCCCTACTAATACACCCTAACACCCCCCTAGCCTTACCTACTGCTTTAGAGGTCTGCTTGGATGATTTCAGGTCATCAGTGATGATGATGCCCAAGTCTCTTTCTTCCTTTGTGACTGCTAGCAACTCCCCTCCCAGCCTATAGGTGGCTTCAGGGTTTCTCTTCCCTATGTGCATGATCTTGCACATCTTTGCATTAAATCCCAGTTGCCACTCTTCTGACCATTTTGCTAGTTTATCCAGATCTCTTCTCATTCTGCCCACCCCATCTGGATCATCTACTCTGTTGCAGATCTTGGTGTCATCTGCAAACAGACAAGCTTTACCCTCTAGTCCATCTGCAAGGTCACTAATGAAGATGCTGAAGAGGACTGGCCCCAGGACTGATCCCTGAGGTACCCCACTTGTGACTTGCATCTCTTCTGACTGTATACCATTTACCAACACTCTCTGTTTTCTGCCCGTCAACCAGTTTGCCACCCAGTTGACCAACTTCTGACCCACCCCAAGCCTACCCAGCTTATTTATCAATCTAACAGTGTCAAAAGCTTTGCTGAAGTCAAGGTAGGCGACATCAACTGCTCCCCCTTGGTCCACCACTCTGGTTACCCAGTCAAAGAAATCTATGAGATTAGTTTGACAGGACCTTCCTTTTGTAAAAACATGCTGTCTTGGATCCCGTGCCCCTATGGATTCCAGGTGTTGCACTATCCTTTCCTTAAGGAGTGCCTCCATAATCTTGCCCACTACTGAGGTAAGACTGACTGGTCTGTAGTTCCCTGCCTCCTCCTGGCTACCACTCTTGTGGAGCAGGATCACATGAGCCCTTCTCCAGTCTTCTGGGACCTCTCCTGTGCTCAGAGACTCACTAAACAGTTCTGCTAATGGCTCTGCTAGTTCCACCTTTAGCTCCTTAAGTACCCTGGGATGTATGCCATCAGGTCCCATTGCCTTTTCCACCCTGAGCTTAGCAAGCTCTTGTAGGACCCTTTCTTTTGTGAAGGGAGTAGTACTCACCTCCCTCCCCACTGTGTCCATGGTGCTGAGCTGTGGGCCCTGCCCTACCTTCTCTTCAGTAAATACTGAGCAAAAGTATCTATTTAGGATAGATGCTTTTACATGGTTTCAAGATACAGGACACCATGGTTTCAAGATACAGGACACCATGCAAGGTGTTATGCTCCCCATCATAACCTGCAGTGACATTCATGAACTTTTAGCAGTTAGACTCCTATTTGGAGCACACAATAAATCTCTAGTCATTGCATGTGTCTACCTGCCACTAAAGAAGGCCAAAAAAGGCTTAAACAAAATCCTAGTGGCTGTGGCAGGCTTTGACAATAATTGTGAGCTTATTGTGACAGGGGACATTAATCGGCTCTGTAGTGAATCATCCCACCAGAAGGATATCGTAGCTAGTTCTTACCTCAAGCAATTAGTCAGTGAGCCTACTAGAATGAATCATAAATTCAGCAAGCACTCGCTCTTCGACTGGCTCCTCACAAGCTCACTTGACAGGATATCAGAGGTTTCAGTACTCCCTGACTCTCTGAGTGACCACTCCCCAGTCACCTGCATGTGGTCTAATAAATACAAAAAAGCTCCACCAATCTTTGTGAATAGCAAAATACTTAGAAAAGGGCAGCTCACTGCTTTCAAGCAGGCACTCTCCCAGATTGACTGGTCTCCCATTAAGGTACTGCAAGACCATGACAAAACACTTCAGTACTTTATTGATAACTTCAAACAAGGTTTGTGACAGATTTGCTCTGTTCAGAAAAAGAAAATCTTGTGGCCATAATAATGGTTGGATTACCAGTGACCATTTGGATTACATGAGGGAAAGGGATAACCTTTGGTGTAGTGCTAGGGCCACCAGGGAATACAATGACCTATTAGGTGTGTGCATTTGTTTCTGACAGCCCTGTATCTCTCTTTACAGGGCTGTCAGAAACAAATGCACACACCTAATCCAGAGTACAAAGGCCAACTTCTACAAGGAACAACTGGAAAGAAATTGGGGAGACAGGAGGCAGTTCTGGGACAATATAAAGGATCTCACAGGGAAGGATGTCAAAATGCAACCGTTACTGCTAAACATAAATGGTTCAAACACAATGGACCCATATACCATTGTTGAAGACTTCAACTCCACGTTTATGAACCTATGCTCCATTCTTCCAGCTGAATACCTCAAGCCTATTGATGCGGACAAGAATAACCAACCTAATAACAACCAACACCCACAATTCTACCTCAAGAGAATCGCTGTCAAAGAAGCATAGGGTTATGTTAAAAAGGTCCTGGGGAAAACCAGAATGGGAAGTGACAACATTGACATGAAATTGTTAGCACTGGCCATCGATAAACTCATAGTTCCAATGACATATATCTTTAATAAGTTACTCCTGCTTGCTAAATTCTCCTCACTTTGGAAACAAGCGCTGGTGAACCCAGTCCACAAGGGAGGAGATAGATCTCTCACCATGAACTACAGGCCTATCTCTATTCTCTCCCACCTTTCTAAAGCCCTGGAAAGGATTGTGGCCGACCAAATCACAGATCATATTCAAAAATACCAGCTGCAATGTCCCCAGCAGCATGGATTTAGGAAACATCACAGCACTGCCACTGCACTGGTGGACTTCACTGATTATGTTCACAAGACTCTGGATGATTGTAAACTGGTTGGATCAATCTTTATCGATCTAACTAAGGCATTTAATCCAGTCTGCCACCTGCTCCTACTGTTACAATCATGTGCCTTTGGTGTTGCCTGGAATGCCATCTTATGGTTCCAGGGCTACCTATTATCCTGATCTCAAAGAGTCAAAATAGGACAATCTGTAGCTGCTTCTAAAGAAGTCTCACTAGGAGTGCCCCAAGTGTCCATCCTTGGTCTCTTGTTATTCAGTATATTTCTGAATAATCTACCGGATGCCTGCTCCAGTACAGTTATTTTATACGCTGACGAAGTTGTCATTCTCAGCAGCCACTCTCACTTAGACCACCTATAAGCTGAGCTGCAAACAGCCTTCCAGCAACTGGAGACCTGGTTTAACTCCCAGAGGTTGCTACTATACTACAAAAAAAAAATAAGGCAATGCTCCTTTTGAGCCCCCAGCTAAAAAGAAGGTAACCTGACTTGACTGTCACAAACAACATGGCAATCCTCTTGGAACAGGTACACTTCTTCAAGTACCTGGGTGTTGTGATTGATGATACCCTTTCATATGTACAACACATAGACATGGTGGTAAAAACCATGAACTCCAAGTTAGGTATCCTGTTTAGGCACAGGAAAAGCCTATCTTCTAATGCCCTCTGGCTCTCTGTCTCCAGCTCCATCCTATCCATTGTAGATTACAGACTTGTGGTTTACAGCGCAGCCACAGACATGGCCCTCAAAATGGTAGGCACAGCCCTGAACAAAGCTTGCAGACTATTGCTAAATGTGGACTGCCTCATGCACACCTGCACTCTACATGGGCAGGCCAACCTCCCATCACTTAAAAACAGAATCAAATACCAAACCTGCCTACTTGGGAGGAAGGCTATGCTCTCCCTGACCCCTCATTGCATATCTGACCCGGTAAAGGAAGCCAGCTCCAATTACAATACTAGAAGCATGGCTTCAACCCCGCTCAGTGTCCCATTTCATAGAACTGCACAGGGACAATGCTCTTTCTCGTACTGGGCTCCACTGTGGCTTAATGAGATCCTTGCTGCTGCACTTTGCACTGCTAATATTCAGTCCTTTAAAACTGAACTGAAGCAATATCTACTGAGTCTAAACATCTGTCACTGCCTGACCTGAGAATGAATATCCTACCTTGATACTTCTCTCGACTGGCTGATTGTTCCTCCAGATAACTTCCCTTGGGCCTCCACCCCTTCTCCCTTGGCCTCACTCCAGCAGAATCCTCCCAGTTCTTCATCCGCATCTAACCCACCTTGATGTGTACACCCTCACACTACTAAGTCCCAGCACCTGCTACCGTTCCTCTATCCCAAATCCCTTACCTACTTTCCTGCTTTGGTGCCTCCCCCTCCATCCCTCCCCAACTCACACCCTGAACACCCCCTTACTTCTCCCCACCAGCACCTACCCCTCTTCTACCTATCTGTGAACTCCCCTATTCCAATGCTACTCTGACAACGCCCTTCTGGGGCTGCAATCTTGGCACTTCTCACTGTGGTTATTAACTCTTGTTGATATAGGGATCACTTATGTTTCCAAGTCTTTGTACTGTGTTAGTCAATTGTATATTCTACTTGTAAGCAATATATGCCTGTATCCTAAATAATTGTAATATTGTATGTTTTATAATGTCTGTACTGTTTCTCATGACATGGAACCTTTGTAAAAGAGTTCATACTCAAAGGTTGTTTCCGAAAATTCAAATAAATAAAAAAATAAAAACATACCTTTGTGTGAAGCAAATCAACAAAACAAAATGAAAAAAAAAAGCCACTATGGTTCTCAGAAGAGGTGGCAGGGATGGTTAGGGAGAAAAAGGTAGCATTCAGGAAGTATAAGGAAACACAGAAGGAGCAGGACAGAGAACTGTACCAGTTAAAGCAGAAGGAAGTGGGTAAGGCAGTTAGAATAGCAAAGGCCCAAACTGATGAAAGGATAGCCAACTCAGTTAAGTAGGAGGATAAAACCTTTTATAGGTACATCAGGGAGCAAAGAAAGGCCCACAGAGGGATAGTGAGGCACAATAAATGGGAGGGGTGGATGGGCAGAGGGCGATACAGTGAAAAAGCAGGGATACTGAATGAATACTTCTGTTCAGTATTCACAAAAGAAGAAGAGGGGGAGGTACCTAAATCAAACAATAGAAGCACTCCGGATAAGGGGGTCGATATCAGTCAATTCACAGAAGAAAGGGTCCTGAAAGAACTCCTAAAACTGAAGGTGGACGAAGCAATGGGGCCTAATGGGATTCACCACAGAATTCTAAAAGAACTAAGGGCAGAACTAGTGATACCACTGACTACCCTTTTTAACAAATAGTGGGAGGATGGTGTGGTACCTGAGGACTGGAGGAGGGCAGATGTGATTCTCCTTCACAAAAGTGGGAGCAAGCCAGAGGCAGGAAACTACAGACCTGTTAGTTTGACCTCAGTGGTAGGGAAAATTATGGAATCACTTCTGAAGGAAAGAATTGTTGAGTACCTAGAGACCAGTGGGGCACAGGACCCAAGGCAGCATGGATTCACAGTGGGAAGGTCATGTCAGATGAATCTAATAGATTTCTTTGACTGGGCGACCAAAGTAGTAGACCAAGGAGGGGCTGTGGACATGGCCTACCTAGACTTTAGCATGGCATTTGACACAGTCCCACGCAAAAGATTAATAAACAAGTTAGCTAGCCTGGGAGTGGGCCCCAGGGTTGTAGCCTAGGTAAAACATTGGCTGGAAAACAGCATGCAGAGGGTAATAGTAAATGGAGTCCATTCCAAAGAAAGGGGTTACTGGCGGGGTACCACAGGGTTCAGTACTGGGACCAGCCCTCTTTAATGTCTTTATAGGTGACATTGCAGAGGGACTGGAAGGGAAAGTATGTCTCTTTGCAGATGACACAAAGATATGCAACATGGTTGATACACAAGGGCCGGTGGAAAGGATGAGAAGGGACTTTGCAAGGTTGGAGGAATGGTCAAAAGTATGTCAGCTTAGATTCAATGCAAAGAAGTGTGAAGTAATGCACCTGGGAAATAAAAACCCAGGGGAAGAGTACACAGTTTTGGGGGAGGTACTAACAACAACAAAAATGGAAAGGAACCTGTGTCTAGTCATATCAGATGACCTAAAGGTAGGCAAGCAATGTGAGTGGGCAGTAAGGAGGACTGGGGGGATACTGGGATGCATAGGGAGAGGCATCCCAAGTAGAAAACAAGAAGTTGTTATCCCTCTTTACAGATAGTTGATGAGACCCCATCTGGAATACTGCATGCAGTTCTGGAGACCCCATCTCTTCAAGAACATAGACAGGATGGAGGTAGTCCAGAGGAGGGTAACTAAAATGGTACAGGGTCTGCACCAGAAGCCATATGAAGAGATACTAAAGGAGTTTAATATGTATAACCTCGAGGAAAGGAGGGAGAGGGGGACATGATAGAAACATTTATGTACCTCAATGGAATCAACAAAGTCCAAGATGGTAGCATATTTCAGAAAAAGAGATGTGCAAGAACAAGGGGGCACAATTTGAAGATAGAGGGGGGATGGCTTAGGGCCAATGTGAGGAAGTATTTTGTCACAGAGAAGTTGGTGGATGCATTGAACTGCCTACCTGAGAAGGTCATGGGGTCAAGAACAGTGGGGGAATTCAAGAATGCATGGGACAGACATAAAGCAATTCTAGTGTGGGGTAGGAAGAAGTAGGCTGTTGGTTAACTAGGATCTGCAGCTTATCCAGTAGGTAGGGAAATGGGCAGACTAGGTGGGCCAAGCGGTCCTTATCTGCCATCAAAGTGTATCTATGTATGTATGTATGATACATAGATGTTGTCAGCAGATAAGAGCCTTCGACCCACTTAGTCTGGCCATGAACGCAAGTAACTGTGCTTCTTCAAGCTTCCCTGGAAGTAGGTTGTCCCCTTCCCCCAACTACCAGGATCCCCTTATGCCTATCCCATGAATTCTTAAATCGTGTAATTGTTTCTGCCCCCACCACCTCTTCCAGCAGGCTGTTCCATTTGTCCACCACCCTCTCTGTGAAGAAGTACATCTTCATGTTCCCACTGAACCTCTCTCTCTCTAGTTTCATCCCATGTCCCCTAGTTCTGGAGCATCTTATTTGAAAAATTGTGTTTTCCTGCATCTTGTTCTTCTCTGTGATGTACTTATATGTCTCAAACATATCCCCCATCCCTCCTCTCTTCCAGGGAGTACATATTTAAAGAGCAGCTTCTATGTTTATGTATTGCCCCCCACCAACACATATAGTACAACTGACCTTGCCAGAAGTCATTTTCCATAAATCTTTCCTTCGGGGACTGCCATTTAAAAAAGTTATATCACTGGTAAATTTATTTCCAGACCCGCTGGCAAAAAACTGAGCCAGTTCTGCATCCTACGGCCATGCCCCCTCTCCAGCACATGCAGCCTGGTTTTGTGACGTCACTAAATTAAGACTGTGTGTGCATGCCCCCATTGACTTGAATGGGGGTGATTTTTTCAAAGGTTTTATACATATATAATGTCAGGATTTTAAGAAATCAGAAATAAGAAAGCATGATACCACCTCTTCCAGTAGGGCATTTCATTTCAACACCACCCTTCTGTGAAATAATGTCTCCTCATCTCTCTCTCTCTTCTAAATCTTCCCCCTCCAATCTTAACCCATGTCCTTTTGTGACCCTCCACTTCTTTAGCCTAAATAAATTATCTGTGCCAGATTTATTGAACCCCTTCACATACTTCAATGTTTCAGTCATATCCCCTCGATGCCCCCTCTCCTCTAGGATGTGCAACCTCAGATGCCTCAATCTGTCATCGTAGGGTTTGCCTCCCATCCCCTGTATCATTTTTGTTGCCCTACACTGCATCCCCTCCAACAGCCTGATGGCAGTACTCCAAGTGTGGCCTGACCAATGATCTGTAGAGGGGCAGGATCATTTCCTTATGTTTGGACGAGATTTCCCTTGCAATACACCCCAGCATCTTGTTAGCCTTGGCTGCAACCTTTCTGCACTGGGCAGAGTTATCCATTCTCTCAATTATCTTCACCCCCAGATCCTTTTCTTCTTCAGTGACCCTCAGCCTCACCTCACCTCACCCAGCCAGTATTCCCTCCTCAGGTTCTTCACTCTGAAGTGCATAGTTTTACACTTCATCGCATTGAAGCCCAGTTGCCACTTCACCGATCACTCCTCCAGTTTGGTTAGGTCCCTCTGTATCTCTTTCCACCCCCCAATATCATCCACTACCACTTCCATCTTGGTATCATCCACAAACAGACTGATCCTGCTCCTAACTCTGTATGAGATATCCAATATGAACAGTCCAAACAATACCAGACCCAGCACAGATCCCCTGCAGTACCCCGCTTCTCACATGCCTAGGGGCTGAGAGTTTCCCCACCTCCACCATGAGTTGCTGCCTCCCCTTCAGCCAATCCACAATCCAATTAGCCATCTTCTCCCCCACCCCCAAGGATCTCAGTTCCCCCCTAGCTGACCATGAGGCACTGAATCAAAGGCCTTACTAAAGTCCATATACAGGACATCCACTGCATGGCCTCCACCCAACTCTCTTGTTACCCAGTCATAGTACTGTATTAGACTGGTCTGGCAAGACCTCCCCAAGATGAACACATGCTGCTGTCCATCTTGGAGGTCATTCACCTTTAAGAAAGCTCACTAATTTCTCTTTCAAGATCACTTCCATAAGTTTATCCACTATGAAAGTGAGACTACCAGGTCTGTAGTTTCCTGGCTCATCTCTTGGGCCACTTTTGTGAATAAACACTACAAGAGCCATCTTCCAGTCTTGTGGCATGCATCCTGTGACTAGGGAAGTGGTGGACAGGTCCATCAGTGGTCTGGTCAACACCTCCGCCATCTTCCTCAGCACCCTGGCGTGAATGCTATCAGTACCTGGTGCCTTGTCCCTTCTTAGTGCCTTCAGACCCTCTAGTATTCTACTCTCCACAATCTTCACATCCATCACCACTTTCCCCCTTCCCCACCCTCCCAGTCCATGGAGTTAATGGTTCTCCATCTTCTTGGTTGAACACAGAACAGAAGTATTCATTCAATGCTTCCACCTGTTTTGCTCCCCTTTCCACCCACCCTCACCCATCCTGATCTGAACTATTTCGTACTGTATGAATGCAATTTTTTTTTGTGTTCACTTTCTCAGCTACCTCCTTAGAATGCCATAATGGTCTCCTCTTTGTTTTCCTCCCTTGCTAACCTATATTCGATAGAGTTGTGTCGCCTTTGTTATCCTGGATTTGAACACCACCCACTGTTCCTCCACCCCTATTTTCCTTCCCATTCCAGCTAATGCCTCCTCTAAGCATTTCCCCATTTTTTCCAAAATCTGCCCTCCTAAAGTCAAGGATTCTTGTTCTTGTGTGGCTGGATTCCATCCCCTTTAGTTATCTCAAACTTCACTATTTCCAAGGTGCTTCCCTACCATGACCTCTGTCACACTGTCCCCATTAGTAAGCACTAGGTCCAGTATTGCTGTCTCCCATGTGGGTTCTATGACCAGTTGCTTAAGGAAAGCTCCCTGTAGGGAATCCAGGATAAAGTTTCTCCTGGTTGTTTCTGCTGCTGGGAGGCTCCAGTCTAAATCTGGTATATTGAAGTTACCAACCAGCATTACCTCCCCCTTGTGCTCCATCCTTTGTATAGCCAGCATCATCTCCCGGTCTATCTCCTCCCCTTGGACTGGTGGTCCCTATATTACTCCTGTGTGGATAGGTGACCCTGTTCTTCTTTCTAGCTTATCCCACAGTATCTCCCTCCTCCTTGTTCCCCTTGAATCTCTGTGGCCTTTATATTATCCTTCACATATACTCTAGGCAACAGTTTGGGACTTTTGAAAGTTTATGAGGAAGCCCAGGTCCTCCAAGGTGCTTTATATCAGCAGTATAGAGGACTTTGTTTCCTGCTGTGTTTTTCCTTAGATTAGCCAGTCATCCAGGTAGGGAAAAAACACCACCCCTTAAATGTGCTGCCACCGCAGCTAAGCACTTTGTGAAAACTCTTGGAGTTAAGGTGATGACGAAGGGAAGGGCAGTGAACTGGTACTGGGCAGTTGTCTAGCCTGAACCTGAGGTATTTCCTGTGACTTGGCCTGACTGGTATGTGAAAGTAGGTGTCTTTCAGATCCAGTGACCCTAACCAGTCTCTTATTGCAGAGGTGAAATCACTAAACCCGGTGTTACCATCTTGAAATTTTCTTTTTGTACATGTTTGTTCAGCTATCTCAGGTCTAAAATGGGTCACCACTCTCCATTTTTCTTGTGGGTCAGGAGGTATCTGGAATAAAGCCCTTTGCCCCATTGTGCGACAGATACTTTCCCACTGCATTTGCTAGCAACAGAGGTTTTAACTTCATTTTCAACAGGAGCTTTTTTGTTGTGACATGAGGTTGTCAGTGTCAGTGGCTCAGTAGGTAGCACACTCGCCTCTGAGGCCGGGAGATCAGAGGGCTGTGGTTTCAGTTCCCATATCTGGCACTTGGGTTAATATCCCAGTACTGACACAGTAGTGCAGCTTGAGAGGGATGCTGCACTTCTGAGGTGTCATCTTTCGGATGAGATGTTAAACCGAGGTCTCATCTGCCTGGATTGGTGGTAGTTCAGGTGGATGTTAAAGATCCCATGGCACTTATTGAAAAGAGTAGGGGAATTTTTTATTGAAGAATAATATAACAAAGCAAATACATTGAGGCAAGGCCTGTACACAATTTCCTAAATGCTCAACAAAACAGCAATATTAACAAAAAGGAAAAAGGAAGATAAATATATAAATTCATATGGAAACATACATGGTTGCACAAAAAAAAGAAGATACGGGGTAAAAAAGAAAGAAAAGAAGGAAACATACACTCAACACTGAATACAAAACTCACCCCTTAACATCCCTCAAGTAACACCCTCAAAAAGAATTAGAGGAAGGGCTCTCCACCAAAATTCTGCTAAGGATGAAGACAATGTCTGTTTTTCTGTAACATATAACATAAATACTTCTTTAGTTATTTGTTCCATCAAACCAACTAACAACTTCTGTTTTTGTTGAAGTACAAACAGGCACCTGTTTTGCCAGATGCACCATTTAAAAATGGCACAAATAACCCTAAGAATTCTAGGATATAACAACCCCCATTCAGTACCATACTTCCCATATACCAACTCAGTATAAGACATGTTAGCCAACACAGGTAATGACCACTTTTGAGATAAGTGAGCCCACAATGGCGCAATATAGGGACAATCAAAAAATAAATGTTGCATAGTTTCCACTTGACAAATACAAGAGTCTCTAATGCAGAATCTCTCTTCTAATTTTTCGTGAGCATGATTCCCTTTAACATTCAGTCTATCATGGCAGCACATCCATAAAGTATCCCACATTTTCTGTGGAATTCTACTTTCTAGCAATTGTTTCGTCAAATGCTGTTCTTCTATACCTGATGGACACTTAAAGCAGGGTTCCGTTAGAAAATTCTGATTAAGTACTGAAGAGTAAAGAAGTTTTTGATTTTGCAAAAATGATAAATGGGAAGGCACATTCCATTGTTTTATTTTTTTGTAAACTCAATAAGATACCCATAAGTCCCTGGAGGGATGTTAGTAAAGGGTTTCCATTGGGTCACCCTCCATTTATCTGTAAAATACCTGGTCCTGGAAGAAAAACTCTGAGTCCAAGCATTTTTATGGCCTGCCAGACTAGGGTAAATATTAGCATGAATAAACAATGAAAAGAAAAATAAAACTGGATTTAACATATTCAAACTCCCTTTTTTAATTGGTCAGTAAGTAACTGATCTCTTAACTGGATTTAGGCGACTACCCCACAAAAGTTGAAAACATAAATTATACATGCGTATTTCTAATCTGAAGGGAAGCGAAAGACATAACAAACTAGTAAAAAACTAGGAACAATAAAGGTTTTAAACATATGAACTTTTCTGTTGTGACATTGGATAGGATTTCCATTTATGCACTTTTCCCTCTACAATGGAAAGTTGCTCTGACCAGTTTTTCTCTGCAGCCTGTGAACCAACAAAATAAAGGCCTAGAACCTGAAAATCATTAGGCTGAATATGAATTCCGGCAATCCCTGCCTGCCCAAGATGTGAATGTTCATTCACAAACGTACCTACACTCTTGTGAGTGTTTAAAACTGACCCTGAAATCAAAGAAAAGGATTGCACAATATTAAGAGCCTGTATCCCAGACTCATGATCTGCAACTAATAGACAAAGGTCATCTGCATATGCCATAGCACTGGGGAACTCTCCTGTAGCAGTATCCCTTATGTGTCTAATAGTAACATCACAATTGAATCTCCTAAGAAGAAGGTCTATTGAAAAAACATACAAAAGAGGGCTTGGGAGCAACCCTGTTGTACCCCCCTTTTAATTTGAATGTGAGAACCTTTAATCCCGGTAACCACAGGAGTCATAGAAGCATACTTATAAAGATTCTTAATCCATGAGATAAACTCCTGCGGGATACCGTGCTGCTGCAATACTGCAAAAAGATAATTATGTGGAATCCGATCAAAGGCTTTAGACTGATCTAGATTAATAACATATCCACCTGTACTATGTCCATCAAATACTTCCTATATTCATTTTAGATTATTTAACATGGATCTGTGTGGAATTTCACATGTTTGAGTGTGAAAAATTAAAGACTGGGCTATTTTAGACAATTTATTATTTATAATTTTACATAAAATTTTCCAGTCTGAGTTCATGAGATTGATAGGCCGCCAATTATCCAAGTTATCTTTGTATTTGTTTTTATATAAATAAATCAGGTTACTATCAGCAAGAGAAACAGGTACTGGTAATAAACCTTGAATGATAACATTAAAAACTGCAGTTAAATGAGGTAGTAACAACATTTTGGCCTTTTTATAAAATTCATTGGGAATCCCATCTGGGCCTGGCGTTACATTACTTCTCAACTGTCCAATGACACTACTGACTTCATCCACAGTGATGAGTTGTACTAAATCTACTGTGCTGTCATTAAATAACTGCAGGAAATATAAATGTTGAAAAAAATCTTCCCAGTCACATGGTCGAAAATCCCAACCATATAAGTTTTTTCTGTGGGTAGAGACTAATCGCAGAATACCACGGTTATCTGAAAATCTGATACTGTCTTGTGTAATTAAAGAAGGCATATATTTTGCATGCACTTGCTGATTACAACTGTCAAATGGAGTAATAACTTTGGCTGACCCCTTACGAACATATTTTTGTTCTAGGAATAATGAAGTAGACCTATTATACTGACAAGCATACATTTCCTTCTTTAACTGATGTATCTGTGAGGAATAGTCCAAATTAAATTCTGTCTGCCAGGAAAGCAACTTTTGTAAATGTCTTCTTTTATCTAAATATTTCAGATATTGTGTTTTAGAACAGGATTTAGCCAATCGCCTACAGAAATTTCTTTTTTCAAGTTTTGTTTCCTGCCACCAAAAAGTTGGATTATCAAACAGGTCAAATACAGACAATTTGTCCTGCAGAATCATGTACAAATCCTGCCAACCAGAATCGTTACCTAGAACTGTGATATTCATTTTCCAAGAATTATAAGATTCCAGCTTATTAAGGGGACGTCCTAAAGACAAAACAACCAAACAATGGTCTGAAGCTTCACAAGAAATCACTGTTTGCTTTAGACCTGGTAACCAGTTAGAAATAAAAAAATAATCAATTCTAGTAGAAAATCTCCCACGGTGAAATGTATGCATTGGAGGTTGAGGCCCAAATACAGACCCATCAATTAAATTTGCTGTCTTATATATGGAGTTAAGAAAATTAGAAGCATTATATAATTTTTGAGTTGTTCCAGTTTTACCAGAAAGTGTAAGAATACAATTAAAGTCTCCCCAAAAATTATAGATTTAGAGGAATGAAGAAAGGGTTGAACTGACATTAGGGTGGTTATTCTTTGGGTCTTAACTTGGGGGTTATAAACATTAATTCATCTCCATTCTTGAGCCTGTATAACAACATCTATTATAAGAACTCGACCTTGTATTAAATCCACAAGTCTAAGAACCTGAACCTCTAAATTATGAAAAAGAATAGCCACCCCAGCACATACATCTTCTGAAAGGGACCAATAGGATAGCCCTCCCCTCCAGTCCTTTGTAGCTTGACTAGTCTTCCCAAGAGAATATAGTCTGGTATCCTGTAAAAAAATAATATGAACATTAGAGGCTGCTAACATAGAAAAAATGGTGCGTCTCATTTTGGGATTCTTTAAACTATTTGTATTTAAAGTACCAAAAGTCAACTTGTCAACCATTTAACAAACAGAAAGTAAAAAAGTTCAAGATTTCTTTTTCCCTTTCCCTGGAGACTTCATTTTGCATCTCTTTTTTCTAGAAGTTCTAAAATCACTAGATAATTGGTCAGTGTCAGTAAACAGACCATGCTGAGAGGAGACCACAGATGAGGCATCAGAATCATCCTCCATCTCAGTCACCTGTTTTCGTTTATTCAAAGCTGCAAATTTATTCCTGGAACAAAAATCAGTCTCCTTATGGACTTGGGAGGGTTTAGCCCATTTAGTAGCCCTGCTTCGTGTTTGCCTGTGAGTACCGATCTGTACCCAATCCGACTCATCAGGTGGTGGAATTATATCCCTTTGTCTGGACTCAGTGGACAGGGTAGAAGTGCTAGGTACAGGGTCAGGAACAACATCTTACAAAGGATCCATCAAATCAGTATGGGGAGGTACAGCCGCCCCCCCTTGAGAGACTTCCACAGCTGACTGAGACCCAAGAGGTTCTGACCGGGAAATATCAGGGACTGGGACTGGGACTGGGACTGGGACTGAGGTCTCAGAGGAAATCAAACTGAAAGACTGAAGGGGCTGCTTTTCAGAACGAGGCCAGAACTGAGGCCTGGCCTGTGCATTTTGTTGGGCCTTGGAAACTGTTTCATCATGATCCTCCTGTGGCACCCCAGGATTGTTGTGAGAGGCTCAGGGGCAATCATGGTAGGAATGAGACATATCCTCACATAAATTACTGTAAACAGGCCTTGGGCAATTAATACTGGTATTCTCAGAGCCAGAACATAAGGAGCACTTGAGTTTATCACAAATGTTGCTCAAATGCGTTTGTGCCCCACATCGAAAACCGAACTTGGGTTGACTGGGATAAAAAATAAAACCCCTGTCCCTGCCCAAGTAAAAACAACTGGGTAAATGATGAATAGTCCCATTAACTTGAGGGTGCCTGACTTGTAGTTTCCATTCACCAGTCCATAGTTGTTCAGAATCAATAATAGATTCTGGCAGGCCCAGAACAGCGCACTTTGAGGATAACCATCTGATAATGTCAGTAACTGCAACACCTTCATTTTTAAATAAAATTGTGACAGTTTTAATAGCAGGTTCTGTTAGAGGAATAGCAGAAAAGGGAGACCACAAAGGAGTATGTCTGACTTGCTCATATCGATGCCAGAATGTCTCTAAACCTGCGTTTTAAAACTTAAATCAAAATGATTTTCTCCTGAAGTATGTATAAGGGCATATATTTTGGATGGCAGAAATTGCAAGCTATCTTTTACCAATGTCTTCCCAACATATATTCAATCAGGAAATATGTCAAGCCTACTCCTGTATCTCAATCGCACTGCATTCCTCCATTTGGCCTGCTCAGGAGGAGTATGGAACAGGCCAGCATAGGTTCTGCCACCCTGACAACCCCCATGCTGCCCAGGGGCTTTGTCCTTCTGTCTTTGTTCCTCATCCTGTTCTTGTTCCACATCCTGTTTCTGTTCCCCTTTCCATTCTTGAACCCCATCCTGGTTTGTTTCCTCACCTTGTCCTTTAACATGAGACGGACTGGCAGGCTTAATGACAGGGAGTAAACCCCGAGCTCTATTGTCCTTGTCTGCAGAAGGTAGGCCCCCCCATATCCATGTTATTACGCATAGTTGAGGCTTCCTCTCTCTTTAAACCATGAACTTCAATGTGAGAGCTGACCTTAGGCCAAACAGGGTTTTGGGTCAAATGGAACTCTGGTGGAACATCTAAAAGGTCTGACATATCAATTAAGTTACCTTGAGACTCCACACCAGTATGTGTCGGAGAGGACCAAGTTTTATCAGCAGTTGACTTCTCCCATCCAGCCCCTTTCAAAGCTTCAACAATAGTAATGCCAGTGATAGAAACATTATCGTCATAATCTGGATAACAGAGCCCCAGCGCCAGAGCCGAACAAACTGCAGCACACATAGGTTCAGCAACAACAGTAGATAACTAAGAGTTGTTAGATTTAACACAAACAGAGGAAGCCTCAGGAATGTCAGGGAGTAAAACAGGCTGCTGCAAAAAAAGTAAGTCAGCTGGAGAAAATAATCTTGTACCTGTAGCAGAACCCTCACCTTGAGGTAAACGAGAAACAGCAGGCTGATCAAGGTGGGGCTGTAACTGCAGTGCTGCCTCCTCCGTAGATAGAAGAATTTCAGAAAGTGGCTCTGCATCAAGAAGTAGATCTACAGGTGCATTGCAAACTTCCGAACAACAAGTGTGCAACATTTTCTTACCATCTCGAGACTCTAGGCACTCACCAATTACTGGGTTAGAACTGCCAGTCCCCATGGAGACGTCCGACAGCGGAGCTACAGAACCTTGCAAATGCCCACTGAAAGCCTTTGATGATGCTGTGTCATTTTGCAGCTGATTCATGTCAGAATCGACAGCGCCACAGTGACAGGAAAAACTGAAGGCAGCAAAGCTGAAGTCTGGGCTCCTAATTGAGCTGGCATTTCTTCAGGATGCGAAATAGTAGTGGGAGACTTCTCCGATGAACCTTGCAGCAGCAAAAGATCAGCAGAATGCTCCAAACCCACACTGGGACTTGAGGAAAAAAGAACTGAAGACAATTCATCCACAAAATTTCCTTCTGCCATGTCAGTCTCTTGTAAAAGCGAGGCAGAGGAGGAGACCGACTCCCCCGCTTCCAGCACGTCTGCACCATCTGGCACCAAGCTCCGAGTGGCCATTACAGAGAACAGCCAAGCCCCATACAGACAGAGTAGTGGAATTTTTTTTATTGGAGAAAGCTTCAAAAACAAAACAGGGGAAAATACAGAGAAAAAAACAAAAAACAACTTATATAATTACAACCACGCAAAGGCATAATACAAAAATTCACCAAGCCCCTACTAAACCAGAAAAACCCAAAAACACCTACACCAATTCCCCAATCCCAAAACAAACACTGCACACCAAAACTTCCTGCCATGAAATTTACCAATTTAAACATAACAAAAACAAAAACAGCCATCCTATTAGATATTCCTCCTCCAGCATAAGATGGAAGGATTCCACAAGTTCATTTGGTACCACAAGGGCACCACTGGTCCCACAAAGCTTGTAAAAAGAGGAGGTTATTCCAACCTCTCCCCCTGTCATGTAATAAAGGTCTAGAAAAGCTACGTCTTTCATTGCGATATACCTTTTTAATTTCTAGTTCTATTTTATTTTGTAAGCCCAACAAGGATAGCTGTTTTTGTTGCAACACGTATTGACATCTGGTTTGCCAAATGACCCATTTAATCAGTGCCATAATTACGTGAGTCGTACCAGAATGGAAACAGCTCTAAAGATTTCAGTCATATTGTCCATACACCAAAGTATTATAATCCATGACCCTTAAGTGAGGGATATTCCAGGAACAGGCCAGCAAAGGCCATAAATCAATAGTATAAAGTCATTTGAAAAAAAGATGTAGCATTGTTTCTACCTCTAAGCCACAACCCTCCCTCAAACATGATCTGTCTTGAATGCATTTATGAAAATGATTACCTCTGACATTTAACCTAGAATGGCAGCTAAGCCATACAGAGTCCCACACTTTACGGGGAAGTCTGGTTTCCATCACTTGGTGGAGTACAGCAGCAAGTACTATTGTGTCCGTAAAACCAGACAAGGTTCCTTAAAACAAATCTCTTGTAACAATTTATGGTATTCCAGTTTCCTAGTTGTATATAAAAGGTCAAAGGTCGAGATATTACAATTTTTCAATTTTTTACATATTTCCAATAAGTAAGGGGGAAAAACCCAGTGGGATACCCCGAAATATCCCCCATTGTTTGGTTTCCCATTTCTGCCAGAAATAAAAGCATCTAGTTTTCAACAAGAGCACCCAAGGCATATAACTCCTCATCAGAATGGGGATAAAATTTGCATAAAGAAAGATAGTGAAAAGAAAAATCACGGGATTAACCATATTCAACCCACCATCGCATATAGACCAGTAAGTGCAATTTCTTTTAATGGAGTTTAGCCGGCTGCCCCAAAATAACTGAAATGCCACACTATACATTTTAACTTCCAATCTATTTGGTAGTGGATACACATAACTAATATTCAAAAATAAAGGCAAAAGAAAAGTTTTATACATATATACTCTTTTTTTCTTTGTCATAGGAAAGCTCCTCCATTGTGCAACCTTTTCCTCTGCTTGAGTTAACACAATTTCCCAATTAAAATATGCCGGATCAGGTGCCCCAAACCAATAACCCAAAATTTTAATTGGCAACAGGGTTATAACAATGCCCCCTATAGATTGAGGAACAGCACCTAAAAGATGGAGCCCTACCGCTTTACTATTATTTTTATTAATCCGTGATCCAGAGATACTAGAGAAATAATCTACCACCCTCATGGCCTGTTCCACAGATTCCTGATCTTTTACTAGTACATTAGTGTCATCTGCATAGGCAAAAGCATTTGGAAATGTCCCATCCCCTGAACACCTAAATGGTGAGATCCCTGGTACTAAATTCAATCTTCTCAACAAAGGGTCCAAGAAAAAAACATAAAGAAGTGGACTCAGGGGACAGCCTTGCCTGACACCTCGCCAGATCAGAACAGACTTCCCTAGTCTTCCATTTACCAAGGCCCTTGATGAGGCATATATATAAATAATTCTAAGCCAGTCTACAAATGTAACAGGGATACCAAAATGTTGTAGTACCTGAAACAAGTAAGCATACGGGACCTCATCAAAAGCTTTTGCTTGGTCCAAGGAGATCAAATACCCAGACCCACTTGTTTCATCAAAAGTTTCCCTCAGTAGTTTAGTAATGTCTCCCATTCTCTGATGAGGGATGGCACAAGTCTGTCCAGATGAAATTATATCCTGAGCCACCCAGGATAAACGCTTGCACAATATTTTACACAGGATTTTCCAATCCACATTTAGCAAGCTAATAGGCCTCCAATTTCTAAGATCCGATTTGTCACCTTTTTTATAAAGGAAAATCAAAATACTATCTGCCAAAGTTGCAGGAAAAGGAACCAAACCCGACAAGATATCATTATACACAGTTACCAAATAGGGACATAAAAGGCCTACAGCTTTTTTATAAAATTCCCAAGGTATTTCATCTGGGCCAGGGGAAGATCCAGATGGTAGACCACCAATAACCTTCTCAACTTCTTTTTGTGAGATGGGAGAGGTCAGCTGAGATTTATCTGCCTCTAAAAGAGCAGGTATCTGTAATATACTAAAGAAGTCCTCTATCCCAGCTAAAGGGGGAGAATTATCACAAAAAGAGGATTCTACAAACCGATGAACCACATGTTTTATTTCGCAACCAGAATCTACCATCTGACCAGCCTCTGTCCTTAAGGTCACCATATACTTAGAATCTACTCTTTGAGTACAACAATCACACAGGTTGACTCCTTGTGCTTTCCCTTGGGTGCCATATTTTTATTCTAAAAAAAGAGAATGAGCCCTATCATACTGAAAATTACACATCTCAGTTTTAATCAGGGCAATGTCCTCAGTGAGGTCTTCTCCAGTCTCCACAGCCCACAAAAGTAACCTCTGTAGCCTATCTCTTAATTTCAGATAGGTTAGATACTTAGAAGTGGCTGCCTTTTTTGCCAATGAGCTACATAATCTTTTAATATCTTGTTTTGAGTCTTGCCACCATAAAAGGGAATTGCCATATAAATCAAAGACGGAAAACCTGGCCTCCAACTCATTCAAAATGAGATCCCAGGTATCCGTATTTGATAAAAAAGTAGTATTCATCCTCCTGAATGGATCTGGACCCGGTTTATTTACAGGAGTACCCACAGTCATTTTAATCATTCTATGATCTGATGTCTCTATCAGGGAAACTGAAAAATTGCTCACAAGGATCCAATGGGAGGCCAGCCAGAATTCAATACGTGTGGATAAGCTGCCCTTGAAAAAAGTATGCTCCGGTAATCTAGATGAGACAGTTGCACAATCCTTGAGTCTAGCCTGGGTACACATTTTTTGCAAGAAATTAGAATCAGAATATAATTTTTGCATTTTTCCTATTTTGTCGGATAAAGATAATATACAATTAAAATCCCCTCCCAAGAATACTGATCTAGTAGTGTACAAAAAAGGCAGAACTTTCTGTAAGAGGGCAACACATTGAAACTTGGTCTGAAAATTGTAAATATTTATAATATGTAAATCATGCATCCCCAGTCTAGCATCAAGGATGCACGCCCATCCAGGGACCAAGTCAATAAGGTGAGACACTCGGAGGTCTGGATTTAAAATCAAAAATCCCACCCCCGAGCATAATTCATCACCCAAGGACCAGAAAGAAGTCCCCTAAACCACTCATTCGATGCCCGGTAGGTCTCCCTTGCAGTATGTAACCGGGTGTCTTGAATGAAACAAATGTCAAGCAAATGACTAGATATAACAAAAAAAGTGGCAAGTCATTTTTTTATGGTTCTTAATGCTATTAACATTTAAGGAACCCAACGAAAGATGCCACTCCATGGTCAGGTGGTAGGGGTAGTCACCATAGCATTAACCGTTGAGTTAGAATTTTTGGACCCTGATCTTTTAGATTTCTTCTTCTTCTTACCCCCCTTTTTTTGCATCTACTAGAGGAATTTCAGAGTCAGTCATAAGTTCAGTCTGAGAGGAAATCAATGAGAAGGAGTCAGAATCTTCGTCCACCTCATCCCATTGTTTCCATTTAGTAAGGGGAAGAAATCTATTGGACATGGGGAGATCAACCTCACTCCCATCCGAAGCTTCTTTCCCCAGTTTTTGGGATGAACTGTGGGTCAGACACCTGTTTTTCTGAAGTTCCCATTCTACAGGACGAGGGGGTGGCTTAGTGGGATTTGGCCCAAAAGGCCCTGGATCAGCATTAGAGGGAAAGTGCAACTCTGTATTCTCAACAGGAATGGGCAGTACAGGAGGTGCCACTGCCTCTGGGGCCATGCCTTCTGTGGAAACTGCTATTTGTGGTAAGGGAGTGACTGGTGTAATAGCAGATGAAGGTATACTCGAAGGCTCAACAGTGACAATATGTGGAGAGGGAGAAGGGGGCCTGGAACATGGTAAAGTTGCAAGGTAAGTTTCTTTTACAGGCATCTGAGTTGCATCATCAAAGGTCTCTGTAGCTTCATCACCTCCTGCATTATGGGAAGCCCAGGGACAGTTCCTATAAGTGAGGGTAGTGTCTTCACAAAGGTTGCAAACTACAGGGGTTTGGCATGAAAATGCCACATGACCAATCCCTCCACAAAGTGAGCATTTCATTTTCTCACAGGCATTGCTTAGGTAAGTATGGGCCCCTCACCTGAAACAGGATCTGGGCTGCCCAGCATAAAAAATAAAGCCCCGATCTCTCCCCAGGTAGAAACAGCTAGGTAGGTGTTGAATAATGCTTCTGATTTGAGGGAGCTTGACCCGAATCCTCCACCCCCCAGTCCAAATATCCTCTGAGTCCATAATAGGATCTGAGAGTATTAAGACAGAACACTTAGACTGTAACCAAAACACGATATACAATATTGCAGCACCTTCATTCTTAAATAAAACAGTCACAGTCCTGTAAGCAGGTTTAGTTAAAGGAATAATAGTGAAAGCTTTCCATTCTGGGTTATTACGAATTCCTTGATAGCATTCCCAAAAGAGTTCCAAATTTGCTGTTGTTTTAAAGCTAACATCAAAGTTTGGGTCACCCGATGCATGTATAAGTGCATAACTATCATGAGCAGAGAAACCCATACTCTCCTTCAAAAGTGTACGACCTACATACACTCTGCCTGGATGCACCTCCAAACCCCCTTTATACTTTATTTGTACAGCATTTCATCGTTTAGCAGATTCTGGAGGAGTGTGAAATAATCCTGCATATGTTCTGTGGGACGAGGATAGACTATCCTCAGAAGGAACCCCTGCTGTACCCATAGAAGGATGGGAGGAACAGGGGACCCCAGACCAGGCCCAGACAAAACCAATATAGGTTCAATGGGAATGACAGTGTCATGTAACTGCCCAGAGGCATCATTAGGAGAAGGGTTTTCAATCGGATCCTGCTGATGCAAAAACAATACCGGGGAATTAGATAATTCCAAGGAGGAGGGAAGCTCTATAGGGTCTGCAGGAGCAGGCTCTAATCACTGAGGTGACACCCATGGCTGATTAGGGCCAGATTTCACCCACCCAGCAGCTTGTAGGGCCTCTGCCACAGTATGTCCTGTAACCAGCATATTTTCATCAAAGCCTGGACCCCCGATAATTCATTGCTTCGGAAGGGAGAAGCAATCAAAACCTCATTTGTAGAAGGACTAAGCAAAGTCTGAGGCAAGTCAGGTCGTAAAACTATGTTTGGGTCAGAACCCTCTCCTTGCAGCACAGCATTTGTCAAAACCAGAGCAGTAGAAACATCTTCAAGCTTACGGGCAGTTCCCCGAGATGACATACGGGAACCTTCACCAGCTACTGAAGCCGGTGCACCATCAGTCCCCTCAGCAGACCAAGTAGCTAACCCAGCACCACTTTCCACCACACGGAGAAAACAAAGTAGCAAATATCGGAGATAACATAACTTCAGTAGGAGAAACACTTATATGGTGTTTTGTAGCTTGTCCTTGTCCTTGAAGTTCACGGCGCTTTTCTTCGGCGAGAAGCGCTCACAATATGCACTCGGAGAGTGAAACTGGTGACGACCTGAGAACTCCGCTCTCAACAACAGGTCAGCTGAAATATCTGTTGATTGCACAGAATCCACACCATCCAAAGAAGCAAACAGATGTTGCTCAATAGGAACCATAGGGCCATCCTTCTCAGGCATAAGTAATTCAATAGCCGGTTTCTTAGAAGCAGTATCCACATCCATCAGCTTTGTAATGGAAGAAGCCTCACTCAGACAGAGAACAGAGGAAGAGGCTAGCTCCTCAGTTCCAGAGACCAGCTCACCTCCACCACCTCCACCAGGATCCATGGGAGCCACCATCTTGACCAGAGACCAGGATGACAAAGGATCCCCCTCAGGAGAGTAGGGGGATTTCCCCGGTGTCCTGGCCAAATTTCCCTCATTCACTAAAAATACCACCAACAGCTTAATCTGGTTCAAGGTCAGTTGGCAATCATCTGTATCCCCCTCCCCCAGGTCGTGCTTGAAAATAGGCAGGATTGGTCTAGTGCTCTTATCCAGTCAACAAGAACTAAAAAAATAAAATCTGGGTTCTGCAGCTCTGGAAACTTTCTGAACTGCAGGAACAACCCTTGACTCACTACTTCCAGAACTCACTTGACTGTGGTGATTTTTGTCCATTCCTGAAACCAGTGAGCCAGTCCTCCCCACCTCCAGGCAATGGATGGTCAACCTGGACAGAGTTGTCATGAGGGTTGCTTTGGTTGGGGTTTGGGGGCTGGTGCTGCAGCTGCACACCTCATGTCCCTCTTACCCCTACCCCTATAGTAACCTGTTTATGGAGGGTACTCATAGGATACATAAGCATGAGGGTAGTATCCCCTACTCCTACTTCCCCTTTCATAAGGCCTGTGGGAAGTGGAGGCTCTTTCTTTCTCAGTATTGCTTGTGTAGGTTTTGCACTCATCCACCTTTTTTCTTGTAAGCCCCTGTTTTGTCACCAGTGAATTTCCCTCACAGGGAAAATCCACTGCTTTTATTTGAGTATCCTTGGATAGGTTTGTAGTTCTAAGCCTACCAAATCTTCTTAGAGACACTGCATGGGCAATGACCCTAGATACAGTGACATTTGTGTCCACTCCCACGTGGCATCTATGGCTGATCTTGCTGTGTCAGCCATTTCCTGTGTCAAGTCTTCAGTAGCTTTTTCACTCAGTTACACTCCAGTATGCAATTCCACAAGGTTCTCTAGTAATGGACTGTGTAAGTTAAGTAAGCTGCCTGTCTCAGGAGCAGGGACACTGTAGTGAAAGCCTTTTTGCCCATAATATCCAGTTTCCTGGAATGTTTCTCAGGAGGCTGGAATGAAAAATGCACTTTTGTGTTATCACCAGCAGCAGTCTAGACCTGATATTTTTTCTCAATTTTCTTGTCAATGACAGCAGCCAAGGTGGGTGTTGACATTACTTTGAATGTGGCTTTCTTGAGGGATTTGTTAATGGGCAGTGCTAGTCTGCCTTGTGAGTGCTAAGCCCATCATATCAATAAAATCTACCTTGTCATAATCATCCTCAGTCTCATCGGAGGAGATGTTGAGGGTAGCCACCATATGCCTTAGAAATGTATAATGTGAAGTACATTCCTGTGATGGCCTAAAAGGAGAGCCAAGTTCTTGCTTAGGAGGACCATGTGGTTCAGGTTGTTCTCACAGGCACTGGGAATGCAACCAGAGTCTGGAGAGGGAGGCAGACATATTCATGAAATTCTCCATAGTCTGGAATGCCTGAAGAAATTGCTATGCCTTTGTCATGTCCTCTGTTGAGGGCATTTAATTTCTGTCTATCTATGGCTCCTTTCCTTCTTTGGGAGGAGGGACAGTGCCATGTTTTTCCTTCTGTGTTTTTTTCTTGGCAGGCACAGGTTCTGGCATCTGCTCAGAGGCTGTCTTATTTTTAATGGATTCAGGATTCCACTTTTGGACACCCTAGGTTCTGAACCATGTTTAGCAGCTTTATCTGTCTTTTTTTGTCCCCTTTGACAAGAGCTACTGCTTATTCTGAGTGGCTGGACCCTCCTCTGAGCTTCTTGGTGATGTGGAAGCAGGCTGAGAAGTCATAATATCTTCTAGTTTTTTAGACCTTTTCTTTGTGTTTTAGGGCAAACTTTTATACAGAGATTACAACTGGCAAAATCGTGGTCTGGATCCAGGTACTTTAAACACAGCTCATGGAAGTCTGCCTTTGCCAGGAGCTGAAAACAAGCAGTTCAGTTTTTAAAGCCTGTAGGTCTTGTCCTCTTTTTGGGTCTGCCAGTCATGCCAAACACTGATGACCCAGAGAAGACATTTCTGGTTCTGAATAGAAAGAGTCACAATTGTAAAAAGCCCAAGAAATGTTGAAAAAGACTTTAAAGAAAATAATGAGGTTTGATTTAGTTCATTCAAAAAAATGAAACTGCAAAATAAATAAAATACACAGGAGGTTTCTTATGCAAAAATAGTAAATTATCATCTCAGTTCTCAAAAACAAGGAACCGATAATAATCTAAAATAAAACTGCAGTGCAGTTTAATAGAAGATATATTTTATTCACTTTTAAATGTAAAAAGTGGAAGTTTCTAAAAAGCAGGAACCACACCAAGAACAGCCTTCTGCTGTTCCTGGCATGATCAGGAACCAGAGAAAAGATTAAATTTACACAATAAATAAATGTAACACCCTAACTAATGCAGGGTATTGAAAAATTTAACTAAAACACATTACCACTATAAAGCAGTAAAACAATAAACTGTTAACTGTCCAGAACTGTAGAGAAGACATCAGGGCAACAGTTCTCTTCAGGCAGAGCAACAAATCTTAAGTTAGTGTGCAAGACCACACAGATCAGAGTTTGAATTTAGTTCCAGTTTCCATAATTTGCACAAATTCTACAGCTCCAGGGCTGCTCATTCCAGTGGAATGATTGCTGTTGATAAACCTAAGTGAGGGACTTCTGGGGTTTGAATTTCTTTGATATCTAGAGAAATCCTTGCCTTTCTGCATTATTGCTGTAAGGCCACCAGAGAGAGAATATCATTGGAATTATTGCAAAATATCTAGAAACATCAGACTGTGTCAGTTACTGCAACTGTCATCTCAGTGACATGCCTGTCACTCACTTAGCCTGGCTGTGGTATACCCGTGCTTGCATTTGAACCATGATCTGAAAAATTGCAGCATGGTGTGCCACAACTGCACCACTCAGCAAGCCCTGGAAATGTCACTTCTGTTTCCATGGTAAAAGTTGCAGGCATCGCAAGCAGCTGCAGGTAGAGGTACACAAATCCTAGTACTCCATGGAATGTGGTACAGTCAAATAACTCAACTAGACTTTTTTTTAATTTTATTTTTATCTCCCGCCCACGGCATCCCCAAGTCACCCCCAGCTCCCAAATGTGGACCATCAACCTCGCTGCATGGGCCATCCCAAGGAATTTTTCCTCTGCTACGGTGTGCCTACAGCGGTTGCCCAGTAGTCAGGGGGACCAATGGGCTAAAGGCCCTAATGCAAGGGGGTATTTTACCTTGTACCCCATTGCACTCCTCCCCCCAGGACATACGCAAGCATGGGAGCACAAGGAGAAGTGAGCATGCCGAAGAGTGCTGCCATTCTGGACTCCAGCTGACATCCTCCCCTTCCATCCATGATGCCCTTGACTGCATTGCCATCCATGGTCACCAGATGGCAGTAGTACAGCAGGTGTGGTGACCCTTCATCCATGGAGGAGGAGGAGAGCAGCCTTTAGGGTATTCAATCCTCCACCCCCGGCTGGCCCTCCAGTGACCCAGACTTGTTCCTGAACCCCAATCACCGGCGTCACGAGTGGTAATTCTACTGCTGTGCCAGCGGGCCAGCAACTAGACACTTAAATAACAAAAATCTATGAAACATTTTATCTCTGGCCATACTCTATGTCAAGGTTTGCTGGGTCTAGGCAATTATTTCCATGGAGAGCTTTACCTAACCTGGAGAAAGAAAAGGGCATTATTTTAGAAGAAATTGACGGTCTTCATTAGAGTTCAAAGTGAAGGTGGACCTGGGAATAGTAGTGACTCAATGTGTGCATGTGTGTGTGTGTAGCCCTCCCTTCTCTCAGGTAAGCACACAGTTGGCATACTGGCACCGCAGATGACATTGATAAAAGTCCATTCACTCCACTGGTAATATTTCGCTGGCTCAGTCTGGGGATGGGGGTGGGTACCCAAGCAACATTTATATTTGTTCTAGGTTCGAGGTGGGCCATGGAAGTGGGGGCACCAGAAACTTGACAGTCCACTCACACAAGCAGTCCACAACAGAAAATAGAGTCAAGTAGTGGGTTTTATCGTGACACACAGTATCTGACAGAAATAGTTTGCCCTCTGGGGTTACAGGTGCAGTGACAACAAGTACACAAAGCCCAGTTTTCTGCAATCATAATTTGCATAGTAACAGGTACAAACCCACCCCCTATTCCTCAGTGGTACAACTACTTTTGAATGGCCTTTTCCAGGGGTGGGTAATGTCTGAGCTTCCCCTATTACCACTGTTTCCAGTCTATGTAAGATCTTGCTCCGCCTGTCCTAGGTCTGGTGCTTGGGGTTTGTCCCTGGACAGAGGGAGGCATGTCTTTTCCTTTTTTTTAAAAAAAAACTTGTTTATTAAGATTTCACATATATATATATATCACAGATATAACATACAGAGACTTACACACATATATACCATGGCATACACCCTGCACCTCAGCCCAAAACTGGCTGCAGATACTATGTACATCTGGAACTATATACATACACAACTGTATTAAAAATGTCCTTTACCTCTATTAGGTTATCTGACCGGTATCTAGTCTAGAGGAGAGGATAGGATAGGCCTTAATCTAGCTCAGAAACATAAAGCCGAATAAATGATTGCCCATCACAAAATATATTTAGCTTATCTTAGCAACTCCTGCTAAGGTCAGATAAGCAAAACACAGCTGTGTCCCTAGAAAAGAGAGAGAGAGAGAGAGAGAGTGTCCCCCACCCTTCCTGATCAGCAGATCTTTATATTCCTATCCAATATATAGCCAAAGGAACAGTTCAAGTTATTTGCAGATTCTCAAAAGAAGAACGTGACAACTAAGCCAACATTCAGACCATTATTCATCTGCTAATCTCACCCCGACAGATAGGACTCCACTCTGGGTGCTTCCTTGTTGTATGGAATAAATAGCTTCCAAAGCCAGACACCTTTTCTTATATAATCCAATCTTACCCTCGCCCAACATCTGCCTTTGTATCATTCCCAGGGTTCTCATAAGATCCCCCACCCATTGGTCATATGTATAAATAAGGCTGTCTTTCCAGTGCTTTAAAACAAAGGATTTGACGAGGGCCGTGACTAAGAAAAGGTGGTATTTGGCTGTAACCCCTGAGACCTGAGTCAGGTCCCCAGGCACGCAGATTGTAGATAGTACAAACTCCGAATAGTCTAATATAGGGTCCATGTTCTGCTTAATTTTAATCCAAAGGGGCTGAATTTTAGAACAATCCCACATCACATGCAATATATTCCCCTGCTTCTCACCGCACCTGAAGCATAGGTCTGTCTGTCTGAGGTTTCGCGCACATAGCTTAGCCGGAGTATAGTACATATTAGAAGAAATAAACAGTTGCATATTCTTAAGTTTAGGTATAGTTATATATTTACAGCTCTTCCATGTGATCTTCCAGTTAGGCCTTAGGGGAGACATAATCTTGTCCCAGTATGGGATTTGAGTTGGGGAGCTGGAGCTCATAAATTTCAAGAGCACCCCATAAATCTGGGAGATGGGCTTTTTTGCAAGAGCCACCCCATTTAGTTTTTCCCAAGTAAACCCGTTCTCCTGAGGATCCACTATCCCTTTTATCACCCTGGTCAGCAAATTAATAAGCTGCATCTTCTTGAAGAAATGCGATCCCTCACATTGAGGTGGAAGAACTACATCATCCTCATGTATACAATCAGACAGTTTAAGGCCCCACAACTGTCTGGCTCATTGTTTTGTAATAATTTGACCACCTAGTCGGAAATTCAGGCTACCTAATATCGGTTGATCCCATGCTTTCTCTTGCCCCCTTCTCTGTGCTGGCGTTAGAAAGGACCACCATGCATTAACCATTTTTCCTATTGGAGTCAGCTTCCCTTTTTTTAGGAAGCTTTTCTGGGTGGGAAAAAAGCAATGCTTCTGGGGAAACTCCCAATTCTTTTAAGATCTGTGTCTCTATTTGAAGCCAAGTTGGCACATATTACTCCCCCCCTCCTTGTCCATTCTACCATCCCATTATTCCTAGCTGTCCTGCCACATAATATAATTAGAGATCTGGCATCTTAAAGCCCCCTATGTCCTGTGGATGATGCAGAATGGTGTGTTTTTTCCTATCAGGCTTAGAATTCCATAGAAAGTCAGATAGCAACTTTCTGATTTTTATAAACCAGGACTGAGGGAAAAGAAATGGTGCCAAATGAATTGGATACAACAGCCTAGGCAATAGGTTCATTTTAACTAATCCTAACCTAGCTGTAAAGTTCAGTGGAAGTTTATTCCATCTGAGCATGTCACCCCTGATTGTGGTTAAGAGTTTTTCCAAATTGATCTCCGCTCCCTCCTCTATATTTGGAGTAATCCATATACCCAAGTATTTAATTAATTTAGGGGCCCAGTGAATCTGGAGTGGCTCAAAATCTGCCCTGAAAGTGTGTGGTGTAAGGGGGAGAATTTGTGTTTTGTTTAAGTTCAATTTATAATTCAAGACTGCTGAGTATCTTTGTATAATTTCCAATGCCTGTCTGAAGCCTTCAGCCAGGTCCTGCAAATGTAAAAGTATGTCATCTGCAAAAACAGACAATTTAAGTTCTTCCCCCCAAATTTTAATTCCCTGAATCCAGGGTTCTAGGTTAAGTGCCCTTAACAATGGTTCTAAATAAATGTTAAACAAAACAGGGGAAAGGGGGCATCCTTGCCTAGTCCCATTCATTAATTTAATTTCTTGAGATATGTATCCATTGCATAACACCCTGGCAGTAGGGGCTGCATATAAATTTTTAATTTCCCTAAGAAGGCCTTCTGGGACTCCCATCCTCTCCATGATGGCAAAAAGAAAGGTATGAGAAACCCTGTCGAAGGCCTTCTCAGCATCTAAAGAGATCAGCACCATAGGTATCTGGGAGTCCAGCACATAGTTTAGAATATGGTGAAGCTTCCTTAGTGCATCATGTGCCCCCTACCCGGAATAAACCCTACCTGTTCCTGACTAATTAAACTTGGAGCAGCTTTCAAAATTCTATTAGCCAGGATCCTTGTCAGAATCTTAATATCCTGATTCATCAGTGCTATTGGTCTGTAGCTCTCCGGAAGCTCCTTTGGCTTATCTGGTTTTGGGATGAGGGTAATATATGCTTGGTAAAGTGGGGAATGAAATACCCCTGTTTGCATTATCCTAGTAAACATATCTTTTTGGAGAGTAAGTACTGTTCAAATATGTGTTTTGTAAAACTTGGCTGTAAGGCCATTGGGCTCCAGAGTTTTACCATTCATCAATGATTTGACCACCTCTAAAATTTCCCCCTCACTTATTGGAGCTGCCAGCCCTTGTACCTGTGCCGAATCTAGAACAGGGAGAGGTATGTTTTCAAGAAATGCTTGTATTTCTGCCTTATTGCAAGCCACTCCCTCTTGATAAATCCCTTTATAGTAAGTTGCAAAAGCATCAGCCATTTCTTGGGGGTCAGTTATAGTTTCCCCTTCCACTTTAATTAAGTTTACCATTCGTGCTGTCTCCCATTCTCTCACTCTATCCGCTAGAAGGCGGCCAGGCACATCCCCCTGCATTAAATATTTAGCTTGGATTTTCTCCAAACCAAAAATCCACTTTGGCATAAATCAGTTCTGCCATCTCATCCTTAAGGTCCTTTAAGTTCAGCATCTAATTCTGCAGATGACCCTTCTAAGGGTGCAAGATAATCTATAGCCCCTAGGATAAACTCCTCTCGGACTTGTCTGAGTTTGTTTCTTCTCGCTGCGTATCTTTGAGCTACCCCCGAATAAAGGACTTTACAAGCTGGCCAAGCTATTTGCTTATCCTGTAATGTTGACAGTTGGACTTGAATGATCTCTTTAAGAGCATCTTCTAGCTTTCCCTGTATTTTAGTATCAGTCAGTAGAGATTCATCCAATCTCCATCTATGCGGCTTGGGCGGAGAGGCTTTTAGCTCCCATGTCATCGGTATTGGGGAATGATCTGATAGGATTCTAAGTAGCCATTTCCTTTATCCCCAACAAGGCTTCCTTATTAACCAGGAAAAAGTCAATCCTGGAGTGCGTTTTGTGAGCCCCAGAGAAGAAAGTCATGCTATTTGGTCCCTGACCATGAATCCAAGCAGGGTCCATCAATGCCATAGCCTCTAAAAAATTACCCCTGGCCTCCTGCGGTCTGGAAGGAGGTTTTTTAGAGGATGGATTCCTATCTTCCCAAATGTTTAGGCACAGGTACCAGTCCCCTGTTAAAATGATTGGGTGTGCTGATAACCCCACTACGTCTGCTTCTAATGAAGCGAAAAAGTCTGGGTTAGGGGGCGTTGGGCCATAAATGGAGGCGATTGACAAGTCTGAACCCAGGATAGAGTCTGAAAAGAAAAATTCCCCTGGTGTCCCCTCTTGTTACCGCCCTCTTTACAAAATATGGGCAAGCCTTCCCCACAAGAATAGCAACTCCCCCCGAAGCAGTTGTGTTTCCCACTCCAAATACCTGACCCACCCACAGTTTTTTCAACAGATCCAGTTCCTCTCACAGAAGATGAGTCTCCTGTAAAGTCGCTAGTTGGGCCCCCATTCGTTGGATATGTCTCAGAATCGCCAACCTTTTTTATCTACCCCTAAGGTCTTTAACATTCCAAGAGATAATTTTAATATTTAACATTATGCAGATATACTCCCCTAGTTATTACCTCACTAAGATCTGCCACTGTCATGTTCCTAGTTAACGGACTCTCTCTTTTCTTTTCCCCCACCCCATCACAAATCCCTGATCCTGTGATCGCCTTCCTATAGAAATAGCGATCCATGAATGAGCAATTTCCCCGAGTGTCCCCCCGGTCTCCCCGCCAAGCTCATAACAGAGATTAGAGATAATCCCATCCTTCTAATATCACTCTACAATGCCCCTTAATTTAGCTTCTCCAGGGCACCAATTAACCCCCTCTCTATCCTTCTCAATGCCCCTTTATCAAAATCCTTCCCCTACTTTTACTTCCAAAGATGCTTTGAATGTCTCTTCCCTTTCCAAGTCCCCTCGCATAACGCCAAAAAGAAAAAAAAAGCAGACTCAGGGAGATTCCACCACATTCCATCCTTCTCTTCCATAGCAGTAAGGAAGAGGAAGGGAATTGGATCAATGACTAAAAAAGAAATTAACAATAATAGATGTACAAAAAGAAATAAAAAAAAAATAAGATGAGAGGGGGGAAACATTCCTAGTAGTCTCACAAAATATAGATATTTTCAGGCAATCCTGCCTGGTTATGATTCAATGTGCACTAATGTTCAATGGCTTTTAATTTTAACATGCTATTATAGTGCACTGCAAGTTCTTTACCCACTATTTCCCCATTGGCATTCGTTGTTTCTTAAAATAACCACCTCCCCTGTAGTGCAGTTTTCATTTTCCCTATCTTGCAAGGGAAGCCTAGCTCTAGCCCTCCAGTCTAATGCTAAACCTAAAATCCTCTTGTCCTCTTCCCTCCCAAAAAGACTGCACACAGTACTATGATTGGCCTGGTGGAAGGAAGCAGTAGCTTACCAGGGGAATAACCTTACAAAGAAAATGGATAATGCTTCTCGCTAATCACCCCAGTTGTGTGAAGATAGATCCTTGGCTCCTTTCACCCAGGATTTGCCTTCTGTAGTCATTTTGGAGCTGCCCAAATTTAAGAGCAGCGGGTTCTCTATTATCCGGTACAACACCAAACCTGTTCTTCAAGAGGAAACCTGGGCTAAATAAAGTGCTCTCCCTGCACCATTTACAGCAGGCCTTAGCCCCCATCCCCATCATAAAAGCATTAAATTGCCTTACCAAGGGCACATCAGCCCTCTAGTGGCGTCGTCCAGTAATCTCTTTGCTGCAGCTCAAAACTGCACCTAAAGGGAAAGTCACCCATCCTAGTTCACAGCCTCAATCCTACCCCGATACCTCCCTGCAGCTTTCCCTATCTCTTTTCTCCCACTTAATCCCCTGTGATGCCCCAAAACACAAATGTAGGCTACCTGCCTAATCTAATCAACAAATTATTTAGTTTTAATAAACCTTAAACCAGTTCAGTCCACGCAAAGCATCTCAACCTTTCTTTTCTTCACATCCAGATCGGGTTAGAACTCCCCATTGCCACAAATAGGCCAGTCAGGTTGGAGGCTTGAATAATGATGGAAGCTCAAACCTCAAGCCCTCCAAAGCATCACGGGCTGTTAAGTATGTTTTATCTCCAGCTTGTAGTTTAACTATTAGGGTCGCTGGATATTGCATCCGAAACTTGATCCCAGCTAAGTACAATTTCTTTTTGATTTCTAAGTAGTCTTTCTGACAATCTCAAACAGAGGGGGTTTGATCCTGGAACAACCACAAAGACGCCCCGTTCCACTGCAGACTTTTTGATTGTTTAACTTTACTGAGAACAAAGGCTTTTTCTTTATAATTGAGAAATCTCATTATTAATACACACGGGTGAGCTCCCAGGGGGATCTCTCTAAGGGCTCGGTGCGCTCTTTCTAAATTATATGCCTTCTCATATGGAGTCAGTCCTAGTAATTTAAGAAGCAGATCCCGAAGAAAGGTTACACAGTCTGCCCCCTCCATTCTTTCAGGAAGCCCGGCCATAATTAAGTTATTTCTCCTACTATGTGATTCCTGATCCTCGATGTGGTCTTCCAACTTTTTAACTTGCTTGCGCAAAACAACTACTTCTTGCTTTGTTGCCGTGGTTTTCTTTTCCTGCGACTAGATCCTGGCCTCTAGATCTCCCATCCTCCTTGCTAGAGCATTTAAAGTCGGCTTTACTGTTGAAAAATCGGCCCCCAGACCCTGTAACATTTGCTTAATTTCCAGGATGTCATCCACATTTGCTTTCTCTCCCCCTTCCACTCTCTCTTCGTCGTCTTGATCCTCGGGTACAGGTGAAAGGGGTTTCTGGTGCTTCACTGCCAGAACTCGAGCCGACAAAGGCTCTGGACTTCCACACTCCATCTTGGCCATGCACTTGGTCCTTTACTGAACACCACAAAAAACCAGGCAGAAGATGCAATCCACACCTTTTGGCTCAATCAGAAAGTAGGGAGACTAAGTAAACTTTTCTTAATGATTAGACTGCCAAATTAAGCCCAAAATATAGCTTAAAAGTAGAGTAAATTGATGAGGGCCCGGGAGCAACACTCAGGATGTCCTCTCTCCTGTAGCTCATCACGTGATCCATGGGAGGCATGTCTTTTCCTAATTGCACTGAGCAATTTACACAAAGCTTGTACCAAAAACTACAGGATATATTGCTCCTTCTGTGTGAGATCGGGTGCTTGAGGATTATCCCTGAACAGAGGCTGCATCTTTTTTCTTTTTTTCTTTCTCAACCTTCATATCCATGCTGAAGAGGCACCACCTATGTCTGAGGCAGTCCTCCCTCAGTGTTTGAAATGTTCCACAGGAATTTATTTGCTCAGAAGGCAATTCAGCTTTTCTGGCACTGGGCAAAACTTCACTTCACTTTCACCAAGGTGGGGAAATACATCTTCAAATTAGTCACGATTGGAGACTTTCTCTCTACTGACTTCTTTACCTCTGGGAGGCATGAATGGTAAAGGCAACATCACCACCAATTGACGCTACCACCTTAAGGACTCGGGTGACCAGACAGGCTGGGGGAGGTGACCCCCAGCCATCCCACACTCCTCCTCCTCCTCTGCCAGTAGGCAGAAAACAACTTCCCAACTCTGCACTCAGGCAGAAAACTCTTCCTGGCAGCATTCCACACCAATATTCTAGTGATGTTTATGATGTTGTGAGAGTTCTGTCTCCTTGGAGCCTCAGTCAGGCAGACTGAGAGAAGTTGCCATGGGAACCAAAGCAGGTCTAGGGACCTGGGCTGCCCAGTTAACCTACCTAGTAACCTAATCTAACCTAATCTACCCAGAGTTCTAGTAACCCAGGGTTACATAGATATGCATGTATGTATGTATATATTATAGGGGTGTGATAGAGCCCCTATAGTTAGAGTTGAGTAGCATGTTTAATGTTAAATCTCAAATTTTGCACTTTAATAACTTTGCAACTGATCAATGGATTTGCATAAAATTTGATATATGCTGTTCTGTGGAGCAGATCTCTTACTGTGGCAAGTTTTGTTCTGGTTGGTTGTACAGATTCTGAGATCTGGGCAGTGCAAAAGGTCATAAAGTCGCCACTTTTTCCAGTTTTTCCTCATCGCCCTGCATCCAGACAGTGTGGAATTTTGGTATGATTTTTTTATGGTAGAACCAGCTTGGGTAACACAACAGGCATGTTTAGTTTTGTGAAAAAATATTAATCTGTTGCAAAGTTTTAAGGTTTTTAATTTCCCATTGTTTTCAGTGGTAAGATCACTCTTCAGAGTAGAGGGGAAAAAGTTCAATCAAGGATTTGATCTGGCTAAAAAGGATTCACCCTCAAGAGACCAGTTCCTTTTTCATGAGATTAAAATCCTTTTTTGTGAGGGAAAAAAATCCTATTATGCAAGCCTCCATCTTGTTTTTTTTCCCACCAAATTCAAAACATTGAAAATACATAAAAATGCTGTCATTTTACAAAACAAACACCAGACACTAGCTAAACGGGCCTAGTTTAGCTAGATTCTGGTGTTTGTTTTTTATAATTAGCCTCTGAAATACATTTTCTGGGCACCCAAAATCCTGGGTGCCCAGCTTAGCGAGAGGAGCCTTCCACCACATTCTCTGTAAGAGAACAGTGGATTTTATTTAATATTGCAGCCGCAGCTAAACTCCTGCTGCCAGCTGCAGTGTCAGTTGTAAGCCCCCCCTATTTTCCGTGGTATCTAGTGGCACCCCTCACTCCCTGATCACTGCCCCCATATACTCCTTGATGTCTAGTGGCACCCCCCACCCCACAATAGCTGTCTAGTCTATTGCCAAAATGTTGTTGAAACTGAACTGCAAACTTATTTATGAACAGCCAAACAATAGCACATTGAAAAAACATGTCAATAACCCAGTAGGAAGGCACTCATGAGTCTCATCTGTGTGAGTCCGACCTCTGGGTGTCATAATACCAGTTCTTGAGCTTCTCCCCAGCTTGCAGAGTAATACACTTTGATTCCTGAAACTTCCTCCCCTTCACCTCCTGCACATTTCTTATTTCTCAGCAAAGTTGCAAATACCTTTTGGCAAAGACTGTCTGTCTCAAGCGTTCTGTAGCCTCCACTCCCCTATCCTTTGCCGTCCTTAATTTCACTGCATTGGCTCAGACATCCATTATTCTTTCAAGACATGCTGGCAGTTCTAACATCAGTTCCACCATTGGTCATTACAGTTCCCTCCTTCTTTCCCACCTAAGGAATGATGTGTGTCTTTGTCATGCAATTAAATATTTATTCTACTTCCTCCACCTGTCTTCCTGTAATGTGTCCTTAGAATGCTGCTTCTGATGCCCCATGTCACGTTAAAGCTCCCATGTCCAGGGACGGTGTGGGATTTGCAGGTCGATCTGTCTTTTCTTACTGTGTCCAAACAGACTTTTTGTTATGGTTTCTGATCTGCACTGCCAATTGTCAACAACGTCCACTACTCCTTTTATAATTAATTAAAAATATCCAACACTGGGATGCCCACCCTTGGTGTTGGATACCCCCCAACAGCCCATTGTTTTATATTATTAAACCCATATGGAGGGCCCAATCCCCATGTTGGCATTTAGTGCACCCTCCTGGGAGTGTGGGACACTGGGAGCCCACCCCCAGTTTCCTGATATATTTATTTTCTTTATCTAAATCTGAGAAAAAAGAAAACAGTCCCCTGACATCTTTTTTTAATACTGAAAAAAAGAAAATGGTCCCTCGTGATCTCCCTGTTCCCATCCCCCATCCTTTCCCTCCCACTGAGCAGCCACCACCCCACATGCACCCTGCATATTTACCACCAGAGGCCATAGGTTGTCATCTTCTGTGGTCCAGGACATGTCAGTACTCTTCAAAACCAAACTGTGAACTGAGGAATAAAGGTAGGTGCAGTATAATGTGTTTCATTGGCATTTTGAACTTATGTTCATAACTTTAGGCCTTTGAAGGCCTCAATCATGCCTCTCCTACTCCCCCTCTCCCTCTCCCTGTCTCTCTTTCTTTCGCTGTCTCTCTCTCCTTTCCTCCAGTGTGTACACATTCAGATTCACCAGCCTCTGTTCATACAGGATATCCTGTTGCTCCTCAACCATCTTGGTAGCCCCGATCTGCACCACCTCTATCTGGTTTATGTCTTTCTTAAGGCAGTGGCAGATGTAGATGCACCATGGACATGTTGTAGGGGCAGAATTACCTCCTTCCTCCTGCTGGTGAACCCCCTTGATATTCTTTTGTAACTTGGTAACTGTGTAAGGCCCACTACCATTAGGCATAAGTTCCTGCTTTTAGGAGTGACCTGAGAGCACTGGGGAGGTTAAGTGACTTGCTCGGAGTCACACAGTATGTAAGTGGAGGTTGTGGTAATCAAACCCAGGTCTGCTAGATGTACCAAGCTCATTCACAGCTTGTTACTATAACCTCTAGGCTATACTGCAACCCAGCATCCTGCTTGTCTTCCCCACTGCCTTTTTGCATTGTGCAAATGGTTGCTATTTCCAGGTCTTTCTCCTCATCTGAGGCTGTGTCCTGCACATCTCCAGGTTCTCATGCCCAATGTGTATCACTTGAACTTTTAACACCGGATTCCAATTGTCAGATTCCAGATCACTTCTCCAACCTTGCCAGGTTCTCCCTTCATCCTCTATGTCTCCACAGTATGGCAGAGCTTGGTATGATCCATGGAAAAACATATCTTGCCTGGCATTTCTGGCCATTTTGAAACCCCAGCTCATGAGCTCTGCTACTATCATTTTGTTATTCGGTCCTGGAAGGTGATTTCACCGTCTCTTCATGGAATCACCTTTCTGGACAGAATAATGAAATTTCACCACCAGTGTTCATAAGGAGGGGCCAAAAAAGGCCGTGTTGAGAATTTGGTGAATGAATTCCTATAAATGGCCAAGATATGCATGTTCGTTGACTGTTTTCTATGCATGAGCATAACTCTTGTAATTTTCAATATTTTGACTACAAATTTTCAACATAGCCATTTTTTCACACCACCTCATGAACAGTGCAGCTGTTATTTTTCACATCCTGTCCAAACTGCATTTTCATACCTGTGGTGCGGAATGGTGTTTTGGCATGGATTTGAAAATGTTCACCTATGGGGTTTATGAGGTTGAGTCATAAGAAGACTATGTTAAATATTTGGGTTCAAAATATGAAAAAATTAAAAAGTTAGGACTATTCCTTGTAATTTTGCTATGCCCACTCGTAACTTTGGAAATTTTAAATATTTTTATCACAGATTTTCAACATAGGCTTCTTATGACCTATACTTGCCCAGTTGCAGGAACATCTAGTTCTCACTCAGCTTTCTTCCTTTCTCTCTGATTCTGACTTCTTCACCGCCTACCAATCTGAATTTAGGAAGGACTACTCCACCACCACTTCCTTAATTAGGCTCACTGACTCCATTTTCACTGCAATGGATAATGGCCCAATAACATCAGTCATTTTTGTTGACCTTGCAAAGGTATTAGACACAGTCTCCCACCCTCTCCTCTTAGACAACCTCTGCATGGCTGGCTTATCTGACTCAACCACTAGTTGGTCCAACTCCTATCTAACAGGCAGGATGTAGTCAGTCAAAACTGCTGACTCCACATCTCCCCCTTCCTATTGCCACTGGTGAGCCTCAAGGCTCAATGCTTAGCCCTGTGCTCTTCTCAATCTTCCTGAATGATCTCCCATCAGTATGCAGCACCCCATCAATCCATATGTATGTGGACGATACAGTTCTTTCCTATTCTGGCTCCTCCCCTGCTGATGTCACTTCCAATCTCCAGAGTGACTTTGAGAAAGTCCAGCCTTGGTTAAGCTCCCCTCAGCCCTTCTTCAATGCTGAGAAAACAGTCTCCATGACCTTTGGCACTAGGCAGAGACTCTCTCAGCTACTAAATTTGCCCTTCTTCCACACCCTTGATGGTACAATTCTTGAGGACACTTCCTCATTTAGGTATATTGGGGTCTGGTTAAACTAGCATCTCAACTTTTCCAGGTTATAGCTGTGGGGATAGTAAAAGCAAATTTCCCACAGCTACTAACATAGAATGGGGGACACCTGAGCTATCAGCTAAATGGGCATGGGGGTTTCTACACAGAATTGGTTACAGCAGACAGAAGGGCACAAAAGCTGTGAGCAAAACACCCAGTGACTTTGATTCTTCAAATGCTTCATTTTAAATAGAATCTCCCCCGCCAGTGCACAAGAGCTGATTCCTGCCAAACTGATTATGAAAATGGACAAGACATGGGTCAACATGATCCCAGTCTCGGAGTGGACAATGGAGGTGACTGGGGAGAAATAAGTGTCTGTCACTGGAATTGGTGACAAATGCTAAATTACTGTTGTTCTATCCTGCACCCTGGTAGGTGATATGCTGGCCCCACAGTTGATTTACAAGGGGCAGACTGCGACTTGTCACCCGCAGCACAAGATTTTGGCAGAGTGGGATGTGACCCACTCTGAGAATCATTGGGCAAACAATGAAACAATGATACAGTTCATTGATAATGTGCTTGTGGCCACATGTTCAAGCCCAAATCTCAGCTTCTGCACTACCGGACAAGCAGAAAGCTCTACTTGTGCTTGATCTCTATAGAGCACACACAATGGAGGAGGTTTTAAAACATCTTGAGGAAAAGAACATTATCTCTGCCTTTGTTCCAGCATCGTATACAGATGCTCTATAGTCCCTAGATGTGTCTGTTTACAAAATCTTTAAGGACTTCATTAAGAAGGAGTTTATATCCTGGTATGCCGGTGTTGTTTCTAGCCAAATTTCAGCCAGTGGGGTGGGCAACCTTACCTGCTCCTTCAAAACGTGAAGGAACATCACTCACGCTGGATGGAGCAAAGCATTAGGAGCCTGAGGGAGCACCACGAGGGCATCATATGCAGATTTCAGCAGACAGGCATACACTGGGCACATGAGAGCTTTCTGGATGAGGTTAGTAAGCTTTATTGAGTTTGGAGTAATTTTTTACATTGGCTGTTGTGCAGTGTACTGACTCTTCTTTCTGCTTCATAGGTGAATGAATGAAGCAGAAAAAGATGAAGTCTACCATCACAGCTGGAGCAGGCTTCACTTCATGTATCTTATATTGACATGACTGACTTTGACGTTTAAAACACTGCACCTGTTTTTTTTTTGTTGTTGCTTCTTTGTTTGCTTTTACTTGTAAATCACTTTTTTTTTTGTGTAGAGCTGTGAATGAAATTAAAGTATTGACTTCCAACTACTTAAGACTCTGATTTTGCATTATTCAAAAACTATCACAAATTGTGTGTTGAATACGTGCTAATAGCTGGTAATTATGGCGATCAGGTAGATGGTACAGCTGATAATATCAGTGGTACGATTATAAAGGCGGGATTTGGATTTCAGCTAATATCGCTATATTAAACGGATTGCTAATATTATCTACTATACAGTGTGCATATATATATATATATATATATATATATATATATATATATAATAATCTTTATTTGTTGAGTGCCTTTCAGAAACATCAAAGTGCTTTACATAAAAGAATAAATAGAACAAGGTAAAAATATAACACACAATATAAAAACAGGTAACCAGTAAAATTCAGTATACTTAAACAGCATATGCTTGGTGCCACAAATATGTTTTTAATGCCTGCTTGAAGCCCCCCCCACCACGGTCGGACACTCCCATAGCTGATGGGGTAGAGAATTCCAAAGGACTGGGGCCACATACATAAATGCACAGGCCCACAAAGATTTTAAGAATACCTTTGGAATCTCTAGCAACCCCTCATCAGCCAAGCGGAGCACTCGCTTGGGGTGGTAGGGGGACAGAAGCTCTTTCAGGTAGTCCAGGCCCAGTTTGTGTAGGGCTTTATAAGTCAAAAATCTGACTTTTAAGGTGATCCACCATTAAATCGACAGCCAGTGCAGTTTGAGCAGCACCGGTATGACATGACATGTCCGTGGAGTCCCCATCAACAACTGGGCTGCTGCATTCTGCATAGACTGCAGGTGGTGGATATCAACCCCCAGTAGCCCTAGGTAAAGGGAGTTGCAATAATCAAGGTGTGAGGTCACAAAGGCATGGACCAATGTAGAAAGATCACAGGACGGAACAAGGTGCTTGACCCCAGCAATGTTACTCAGATGATAAAAGGATGACTTGACGACTGCCGACACTTGAGATCAAAGTGTCAGCCCATTATCAGGCACCACCCCCAGGTTCCACACCCATTCAGAAGCAAGAAGCTGGGAGACCCCCAAGGAAAAGCCCCATAGACTGACCAGCCCCTGACTCCCCTGCCCAGGGGCCCAATCCACAACCATCACCTCAGTTTTTCCTGAGTTCAACTTCAGCCAGTTGGAATTCATTTGATCCTGGATTTCAGCAAGGCAGTTATTAAATACCAAGAAAGCACTATCCTGGTTGGGTGCAAAAGACAGTTAGACAGCATAGAAGTTGTTCAGCACAAAAATATCTACAAAATGAGTGGTGTTTCATGTATAGATACCTTTTAGTTTTTTCATAATTAGCAAAAACACAGCAGAAGATTCAATTTTTTATCCACTTTTTCAACAAATAAATGCAAATAACTTTAAAATGAAAAAGGCAGCATGGTACTGTGAGCATGCCATTTGTTCAGCACAAAGTTTTCTACAAAATGAGTGGCGTTTCCTTTAATAGCAACCACTACACTAGGCAGACATATTCTAGGAAAGTCAAAAGCAAATGTCCCTGCACGTACATAAAGCATTCCTATTGCATAAATGAAATATACAATGGTGAGCTGTCCAATAAATGATTTATCTACACTAGAGATGTTGCAAAATAAAATTTCATCTGCGAAATTGCCATGAAATTGACAATTTTACCTCATGAACTTTTTTGCGAAATTGCAGTGAAATGATGAAATTTTGCACGCAATTCCACATGCAAATGGCCATCTTCTCCTAAGAGTCCCACTATCTGGTGTCTAGAGCCCCCCCCCCATTGCTCACTGGTCAAAATTTAGAAAAAAAACAATTATCCTCTCCCTGGTGTCTAGTGGTTGTACCCCCCCCACACCTGGCCGATCTCTGGCCGAAATTAAAGCCTCTCCTCCCCCCTGAGTTACCCTCATGTCCCTCCTGAGCCTTCCAACTCTCCTTTAGTACAAAATAAATAAGTAAATAAAATGCCCACCTCCCTGGTGTCTAGTGGACCCCCACCACCCCATCCTGTCAGCAGATAGTGCCCACCCCCACTACCACCACTACCCCCAATCAGGCCACCAGCACAGCCCTCCACTCATCTCCATGGCTGGCAGCCCAACTGAGTGCTTCAATGAATGAGCACTTGCTTGTACCACATGCTCATTCATTGAAGTACTACTGAGCACTACCGAGCACTTCAATGAATGAGCGCATGCTTGTACAAGCCTAAGCCATCATTGATAGCCTCAACTGCTGCAGGCCATGGAGGTGAGTGCAGGGCTGTGTTGGTGGCTCAATCAGGGTACTTGGGGGGAATGGGGCAGGTGCTATCTGCTGACAGGGTGGGAGATCCACTAGACACCAGGGAGTTGGACATTTTATTTGTTTATTTATTTTGCACTACAGGAGAGTCAGGAGGAATCAGGAGGGACATGAGGGTAACTCAGAGGGAGGAGGGCTTTACATGATTTTGGCCAGAGATAAGCTGGGGGAGCAACCACAAGACACTAGGGAGAGGATATATATATATATATATATATATATATATATATATATATATATATAAAATGTTATTTAGTGAATTGGGGGGGCACACTAGCCACCAGGTACTCAATGACTCAATGTTAGTAGTGAAATTGCAGAATTTTGCCCATAGGTGGTGAAATTTCACCCATGACCGGTGAATTTTGCCGGTTTGTGGGAAAAGTTTTGCTCGCTCTGCAGGTGAAATTTTGCATTTCACCCAGTGAAATATTTCACAAACTTCTGCATTCCAAGGAATATTTAGCAGAGTGAAATTTGTCAATTTTGCACAACACTAATCTACACTTGTGCTGTTTGACAGTGACAAATGACTGGCAATTCAGTGTCATTTATAGGTATGTTTTAGACTTTTTTGTAATCAGCAAAAAAAGGCAGACCATTCTTTTTTTCAGTTTTTCAATAAACATATGCCCCCCAAAAGCAAAAATAAAACAATTGTACATCAGACTTTTTCATTATCTACTGACCGTAAAGTAAAGCAATGGGGCAAGTACTAGTAAGTCTTGAAGGCCGCTCCCAACAAGTACTGTAACTGTAAAAGAAGCATGAAATTAGTCACACATTTCAAAGTGTCAGGCACTTTTTTGCACATTACCAATTATGTTTATCCCAAAACATATATCTATATAAACAGAACATGACATGGCTTGACTGAAGATATCAGGCTTGATCCTCAAAGATCGGTGCAAGCTGTGGAAACAGCAGCTTGCACCAATCCTTGTTGCACCTGGGACCCTGCACATGGTTCACCTATGGGAGGGGTCATGGCACAAAACACCTGCTGGCTGCTGCAGCTGCTCCTGTGCATCACACATTTGGCACACGGGAAGCGTTTGGCTAAGGGTGTTGCAGGGTGGCTTAGATAACCAACCCTGCCCCACAGCACAGGGACAAGCAAAAGTCCCATGGAGCCGATCCTGGCTGCAGTGCCGGAGGAAGGATGGGGTTGGGGGAGTACTGGACCATGCCCAGAACTTGCACAGTGCTACCAATAGGCATGCCTACTGCAAGTCCAGAAGCCAGATGGAACACACATTGGGGGTTTGGGTGGCACAGTTTCTGGTGTGGTCTGCATGTGGCCATGAGGCTGTGGTCCTTGCAGTGCTTATTGCACAGCTACCCATTCTCAAGGTACCAGGCCAGCTCCTGCTCCCAGCCGAACTGTCTGCATGTGAGGACCAAAGGCTGTTAGACCACCTGTTAGGTGGTCTAAGTCCTGGGAGGTCCCACTGGCTGTCAGCATCCCATTTTGGGGGATGTGGCAGCCAGTGTTCACAGCAAGCCTCCCTAGCACCCTGGCATATCCCTAACCTTGGTACAGACCTGGAGCATGTCCAGTCTGGTGTAGGGGGTCCCAGATTTGCTGCAGCCAGCCTTTCTGGATTGCATACTCTGCATGTTTTGATGAAAGGTGCCCTTTGTAACACTTCTGTTTAATGCAGGCACCTTGAGTCAAAATTGGAGTTTTGAAAATTAAGCCTGTCATGTTTATCTGTATTGAAGACCAATGATATTATGATATCTCACACATTGCTTTCCCACTCATTAGATATCTTAACATCATTAGCCTCTTTTGATGAAAAATAGGTTATAGGATTTTAAAATCAACATCTATCATGTTCATGAGGTGGGGTGAAAAAATGGTTGTATAACGTATGGGGTAATGTTATTGTGTATGGAATTCCAGTACTAGAATCATCTTGTTGTGATGCAGTAGTGATGTCACAATGTTGTTGTGCTGCACTATCTACAGTATGTCACTACTGCAGCACAACAAGATAGAGCATCTTTACGCATGCACTTTCCTAAAATCTCCACACTTCATGAAGTGGCGAGAGTTGGTCCAGGAAGTGAGTGGTGCTGGGAGAAACCACTCGTTGTTATAATTGTTTTTACTGTTAGACACTTAGAAGACCTCTGAGCTGAAACTGATGATACCCTGAGTTGCTACATACTCCAGATAATGCTGTTCTCTTTTATTTATGTGTTTAGCAATTCCGTTACTTCACCAGTTGAACAGTAGCAGTTACATTTAAACTTAGAACAAACGGACTAAAACTAATCATAATCAGTTTGCTTATTGCTGTTTATTGTTAAATGCTATGTAGTCCTAGTTTTTTCTTGCTTTATTAACTAAATGTAGTGTTTCTCTTTTCTATGGCACTGCATACTTTAGGTTTCTCATGTAGTTCAGTAACGTATTAAAAAAACTCAAAATTCCTAAAAAATGAGTTGTGTTCCTCAGTAGCTGATTTCTTCTCTTTTTTCTGATTTTATTTGTAATACCTGCCCATACACTGTAAAACATTGTGTAGGAGCAGGTATACACAGACAAGGCTGTGCTTGAATCTTGAGGTTTCCTTGACAACAAGGAGACCTCTCAAGCTGTGCTCTCAAGGTCTCATGTTACCAAGTAAACCTCTCAGTTCCAGCACAGCCTTGTTGTGTATACCTGCCCATACACAATCATCTATGTTAGAAAACTGGAATCAAAGTGAGTAAACATAGAAACATTTCAATGCTTCTTCATAACTTTGTTGTTTTTCACAGTTTTGACCCCAACTAGTCAACATAGTCTTTTTATGACCCTTCCTCATGCAGCTGGTATTGGGGCTGAAGTTATTTAAATCCTGCCTGAAAGGTGATTTTTATGGAGTCGTATACCGTTATAACAGCAAACCCCCAACAGCGAATCCAGTACAGTGACAATAACCCATTGGATATCCACATTGTTGAACCGGTTGTCAGAGCACTGTACCAATATGGTGACTCCTGGTGTTGGCCGCTCTCCCCCGTGATCACCCCCCCCAAGTTGGTATCTATAAGCCCGGGGGTGCAGAGGGCAAAGCTCCCTGAATGGGGGTGTGGGGGCAAAGCTCCACATAAACAGTAAAGGAGTTGGCCATGCTGTGGTGGTTCATTGACACTGTGCCACAGCAATGTGTTCACCGTCAGCACAGAAGTGTCAATGTAAAGTCTTTCGACAACATTGTTGTCGCTGCGACTTAGTGGAACCTTATGGAGTGACTGTAAAATCAATAGTTTAGGCTAACTACAGAAAATGGCTTACGTTGTCACAGACAAAACACATACACGTTTTTTAAAGCTCTCCAAAGGTGTACTGTAACACTTTAAAAATGGGGAGGAGGCTTGTCAGAAAAATCTTAATCAGGCCATGATTAATTTTCAGAGTTGTTTATTCCAATGACCCCAGCATTTTGCCATACTGAAAACATGGCTTCTTCAGGGGAAACTTCTATTTAAATTTTAAAAGGACTGATTGAGAATTTTCTGAGAAGCCCCCTCCACCCCCATTATTGAACTGTGACTGTGAAATCACTTTTTGGGTCAGATTTTAAAAATATTGCCTCTCTTGTTAATGAGGTGGGGTTACAAAAAGGCCAGGTTGAGAATCTGGATCACAAAAATATTGAAAAATGGCTGCATTATGAGTAAAACTTCAACATATATTGAAAATACTTTAACTGGACTTACTTTGTATTTAGTCAGTTCATGATCAGGATGTAAAGCAGCAGAACATTCTCAGATCAGCTTCAATGGATGACTGTTAGGTAAGTGAGGTGTGTGTGTGTGTGTGTGTGTGTGTGTGTGTGGGGGTGGTTGCTGAGTGGTCACTTAAGATGGGGTGGTTGGAGGAGAGAGGTGTACCAGTGGTGATCAGGCATCAATGGATGTTTTCTTTGTTGCAAGTTAACTAAATAGATACATAAAAAATGATGACAGTTTTCTTCTTTGCAGGGTGACCGACACTGGGGACTGGGCATCACACTGTCAGTAAGGTGTTCAGTGGCACAGTGTGTGGGCATCCTGGTGTCACACAGAATCATTTTGGGGGGGCATAACTGATGCACAGTGGTGATGCAGAACAAGTGCATGAAGTGAGTGGCACCTGGGGTGAGCACTCCATGTCATCAATTGACACAAGGGTCCTCTCTACTGTCACTGGTACTGGAGGTAGGCATCTTGGTATTGGGAATATGATACTGGTGGTGGAATACAGCATCCACTGCTAGGTATCCTATACAAAAGCACTGTATGCATTTAGGGGGACACCAGCAGCAGGATTGGGCACTTGCCATCAGTTTCTATTTAATAATTAAAAAAAAACAACGGGGGGGAATTATAATGGCAGCAGGATAGAGTGAGAACCCACTGTCAGTATTTCTCTTACAAAACTGTCTGTGGGTGGATCATAATGGTCACCACAGCAGCAAATAAGGAAGCAGTGCTGCATTAACATGCACAGAAGGGCTGATGCGGCTCTTCCTCCTGAGAAGGGCAGCATGGTGTGCTAAACAAAAGTATACTGTACCATGCTGCCTGACTGTATGAAAGCATGTGGTGATGGTATCATCAAACAAACCCATGACAACATGTTTTCATCAAAATACAGTAATCAGAAACAAACCCTATTTAGCATGCTCAGAAAAATGGAACATTACTTTTTAAATAATTCTAAAATTGCTCAACCTAGGAAGACAAAATTAGCAAAGCAATGCACTGTGGGCCAAACTCAATCACACCTGAAAGTTTCAGGTTTCAATTTTTTTTCACATAGTGAGCAAACTGAAGCTGATAGTGATCAAAATGAATATATTATATTGAAGGATTTTCTCTGGATAACTGTCATAAATGTGATGGAGGCTAATAATTGCTGTAAGCTGAAGGAGGCACTGATGCTGGATGACATACCAGTTGACATACACAAACTGCATATGAATTGGAAGATCACTATATAGCACTATTCTATAAGAGATGCTTTTCTCAACATTCCATACCAAGGGCCTGAAGGGAGACTCAGATACTACTAATTTATTAAAAGGAAGACAGCATGGATTCTAAAATGTATAGGCTGATTATCCTCACTGATGTAATCTCTAAGATCTTTGCAACTGTTTTCTTTAAAGTAAATAACTGAAATGGGTTATGGACAATAAAAAATATCTGATCATCCAGCAGGTTTTAGAGAAGGATACAGGAAGATGCATCTCCATTTCTCAGACTCCCACATATTGGAAAAACATAATGTAATTAGGAGTCAAAAAAGTATGTGAAGGCTTCTGTTTACCTGACTGCTACATTTGAATCCCACTCCAGGACCATTATTTGGAGAAAACTATTTGAAACATGAGCAGCTAGAAATCTCATCATCATCATAGAAGCACCAAAAGAGGTCGACAGTGAAAATGCTGGCCTCCCGCACAGCGATGACACATTACCGACAGAGATATTGTGCCACCCATTCTACAACTGTTTTCTGTGGGGGGCTGTGCCCCCCACACCCCCATGCAGGGGGCTCTGCCCCCGCACCCCCTGGACTGTAGGATTATCAACTTTGGGTCAGAGTTGGTCCGGGGAGGGGGCAGGACACTGGAGAAAGAGAAACACGAAAAAAGGACCATTACAGCGATTGTTGCCGTAATGGTCATTTTTCATGTTTCGCCATCTGGGTGTCGACCTGAAGGGATGCACCACATCATCATCATCATCACCAAAAGCCTTTATAGTGAAACATGGGCAGAGGTAAGATGTGGGCTGGAAGATAGAATGTAGGAAACTTTACAACCAGTGAGGGTGTTCATTAATGAAGTGTTAAGTAATGTAATATCATCTACCTAGATGCTAAAAAAAAAAATCAGTGCTCAGTGTTGGGATATACAGATGATCGGGTAATTTTATCTTTAATCAGAACTGGATTACAAAGGAAATTAAGCAGTATAGCCTAGAGGTTAGAGTAATGAGTTGTGAAAGAGACTGGTATATCCAGCAGACCTGGATTTAATTCCTTCAGTGCCTACTTGCATATTGTGTGACTCTGAGCAAGTCACTTAACCACCCCAAAGATCCTGGGCTGTCCCTCAAAACAGGAGCTGGTGCATAGTGGGCCTTACCTGGTTAACAAAAATAATAAGAAAAAAGAAAGGAAATTGGATATAGGATCCAGTACATGTAAAACATTGAAGCTATTGCTACATCCAACAAAAAGGTAAAACTAGGAAATTCTCTGCAAACAAAATCAGTTCTACTTGGAATATTGATAGTAATCACATGGAAACAGTAAAATAATATATTATTATTATTGGGGATTATGGTAGAAAAAATAATAATTTATGGGATAAGCATATAAAATTTATGAAAGCACCACAGAGGATCGACAGCAACAGCGCTGACATCCTCCCAAGCAAAACTGCAGACCCGACACAAACTACCCTGATGTGCACCAGCCCAATGGACAGGACAATGATACACAGCAATGCACATCCCTATGGACACCTCCATGACCGGCCACATAGCAATGCACCACATGGCAATCACCCCGGGAGCAAACCGCTGAGAGCACACCCCCCCCCGACAGTGCAGTGATGTTATTTGGGTGTATTGATTGAGTACTGTGGAAAACAGTTCTGGCCACAATGAAGGAATCTACAGGCAATGTAGTAATAATAATAATATGTTGCAGTGCATGTATGACTCCATACAGGATACATGGAATATCCCTCCCATTCCCATACCTTTCCCCCTTCCTAACCCTGGTCATCTACCTTTCCCCAGTTCCATGTCCCCTTTTCACCACCAACTCCTTCTTCTCCCCCCCCCCACCATGCATTGACCCCTCTGTCCTTTTCAGTGCATGTTATCGGTAGACTTCAAGTGATATGAGTTGGATCTTGTCTGTGGATGGACTTTGAGCAATGTGTACTGTAGGGTGTGTGCCACTGTTGTCTGCCAGTCACTGTTGTTGCAGTTGGGTTGTGCATGTTGCTGTGGTGGAGTCGGTGCGGGGCGGGGTCACTCTGCCTACTTGCTTTCAAATTTACTTTCTTGAAATTAATGCAATCTTTAAAAGGTATTAACAGGTTTACGAGAAAGTTTGAAGGAAATGTAATTAAACCTACATTGAGTAAGTAATAAGCCATAACAGGGTGCACATTATAGGATTTTAATGAATGACTTAAGGGTGTAGTGAGGCACAAGGCCAAAGGCCAAGTGCCCTTATACCTCTGAGAAGTGCATTAAAAACTTTATGATCCATCCCTTGGCAGGGCTTATTACACTTTAAAATGGCTCTAAGTAGGTTTTTTATTTTGGAGAGGAAAATGAGATGTGGCACGTAACTATGCATTTGTAGAGATTTAATGCACAGTCAGGTGATGTCATTTAGCCAATGAAATTTCTACTTTTTTTTTGCCATTTTATAACAGTACTTAAGGCTAACATTAATGCCTAGGTGTTATATGTCACTGAAATGTGGTAAATGGCAAGATTTGATAAGAAAGAGGGGCTTACTAACCAAGCATACAGAACCTTGCTGAAACTCCCATTATCAACCCCAGCAATACTATTAAGAGTGGAATTGGCTATGGTACAGATTAGTACGCGAAGAATTAAGAGTATTACATTTTTGTCTTACATTGTTAAGAATGTCAAACAAAAGATTACCTTTGCAAAGTCTATTAGAAAAAAAAAATACCATGGCCAGAGGTTGTGATTCTTCTTGGCTCAAATTTGTTGAAAGGAAATTACAGATGTTGGGTTTGTGTTCTCTTTACAATTTGTGTTTCACAAGGGGTTACTGTTGCTTACCCCTCTAAAGATAAAGTAAAGCATAGATTTTAAGATCTCAGTAGACAAATCATTATAATGGATGTCCATACCATTATGTCTTCACTATTTAACTCACAGAGTGGGAGTCAGGATGAAAGACTGCACCATTTGTGTGTTCCATAAGCTAATGCCAGCAGGGGTCATGTTTGGGAGGTAGGGAATCTGGTTAGCATTGTGTTGGCTATGGGCTGGTAGGGCAACTATATTAATAAATTACTCTGAATGAACATAACACTGCACCACCCACCTTTTACATCACACTCCCCACCACAATTGACTGGGAGTTCAGGGAGTGAGGGAGTTGAACAGCCCAAAATGAGCCCTAGTTGCTCATGATTTCTATAGACTGGCGGGGTCAGGTTAAGATAGGTGGTGTGTTGCAAAAGATGATGTCAGATGGGGAAGGGGCTGTGGGATACCAGATATATTTGTAAGACATGGGGGAACTAGGGAGGGGTGGGGGTGAAAGATGACAGAGTGGGGGATAGTCATAAGATGAACTGTGGCCACCAGGTGAAGGTGAAAGGGATTTTTTATAATGTAACTTTTCTTTGCTTGCAGTGTAAGTACTGAATATGTCAAATAGGGCCTTATATTTTTGATTTGGATATGAATAAAGAATAGCCTATCATTCATGGTATTCAGGAATAAATATGCCTTACTCTCATAGCCACTGTAATAAGTCATTAAATACTAGTCCTACTTAATTCTCCAAAAGCCTGTCTACAGCTCTGCAAGAAGCCCCTGCACTTAAAACTGAGAAATTCTAATTCAAATCCATGCTGTAATGCAAGATTTCAGAAATACCCATTTATCCCCAGCATGCATAGCTTGCAACTGTCTTGTTTCTTTGCCTTTTTTTTTATCTCATTCTTTTTTAAATAATACACATTTTATTACCCTTAGGAATCAGCTCTCATGTATTCATTAAATCAATAAGTCAGCAGTATTTGCTGAGATACAAAACAATCTGTTATGACTACAAAATAAATTACAATGTGCAAAACTTTTCATAATTTAATTTTCCGCTGAATATAAGAAGCAGACGTGACTTTACACTCAACATGTCAATACAATTATGTAAATTGTGCCCGGAATGCTAACACTGTGAGCTTGTGTGGGAGTTCTCCATTGCTCAGTCAGCTGCTAGGTTTGTGCAGTAAGCCTTTAAAGCAAAGGAAATCAGAAGCTAGGTTTTTAATTACTACCTTAATATTAAAACTGAATATCCCACAGCAACAGTCCCGATTGGACGTGTAATTAAAAAAAATTGTTTCTTTTCATTTTACAGACTGTTTCCTTGTGGAAAATGAAAACATTCTGTTCAGTCTTATAAAGCCTGGTGACATCCTTGCAAGGGATGTTGTTACAACTCTGAGTAGAACACAGTAGTGGTCATATGAATAAGCATTGTGTTTTTGTCACAGTAAATGTTGAAGAAAATCATGGTACTGGCTTGGATAAAATGACAGAAATTATGGAAACTGTCCCATATGAAGAAGTACTGTATAGTTGATAATGGACTTGAAGTGAATTAGCTGATTAACACTCAACTGAAACAGCAGCTTCAGTTCAGCATGGCTTGTTAAACACACAGAAAGCCAAGCACGTAACTCATTTAAATATTTTGGAAGTTGAACACTAGTTGAATGATTTTACTAAATTGAACATAGGTTGAGAAGCAACACTAATAAGCATTTGTCAATACAGAATGTTGATTGCTTATATGTGCTGTTTAGGTATTTGGATGTGAAAGTACCATGTCTAAGAACTGTCATGTGCCCCCCCAAGACATCCACTGTGTCTTTCTATTCAGTATTCACAGAAGAGGGGAAGGGGCAAGGGCTACAGCAGTACAGCAGTTGCAAAGGCTATAGGCCAGTCAGCCTCACTTCAGTAGTGGGGAAGATCATAGAGACATTGGTTAAAGAAAGGATAGTGGGGCATGTAGAAGCCATTGGAGCGCAAGACCATAGGCAACATGGATTCACAGTGGGGAGGTCATGTCAGACAAATCTGGCTGATCTCTTTGACTGGGTAGCAAAGGAAGTAAATCAGGGTGGGGCAGTGGACAATGCTTACCTTGATGTAAGCAAAGGCTTTGACACCGTCTGACATAGAAGGGTGATAAACTAACTGAGTAGGCTAGGCATGGGGGAAAGGGTGGTAAACTGGGTTAGAAACTGGGTAACAGACAGGAGGCAGAGAGTGGTGGTAAATGGGGTGCAATCTGGGGAGAGGGGGTGACCAGTGGGTGCCGCAGAGATTGGTCCTGGGACCAGTCCTGTTCAGAGTCTTCATTAGTGACATTGCAGAAGGGCTTAAGGGAAAGGTCTGCCTGTTTGCAGATGACACTAAGATTTGGAAGACAGTGGATACCCCAGAGGAAGTGCAGAAAATGAGGAGGGACCTGGGGAAGCTTGAGAAATGGTCTGAGGACTGGCAACTGAAGTTTAATTCAAAAAGGTGCAAAATCATGCACCTGGGACACAGAAGGTACAGGATGGGGGAAGGGGGTTGCTGACAGTCACAAAGAAGGAAAGGGACCTGGGAGGTTGTTACTTCAGATGCCCTGAAAAGTCAAAGTGGTAAGACAGCTGGGAGGGCCAGTGACATGCTGGGGTGCATAGGCAGAGATATCACCAGCATAAAGAGGGAGGTAGTGATGCCATTATATAAAACCATGGTCAGGCTTCACATGAAGTACTGTGTGCAGTTCTGGAGGTCTCACGTTCGTTAGGATATTAACAGGATGGAGATGGTCCAGAGAAGGGTGAATGAGATAGTACAGAGTTTACAGCACAAGACTTATGAGGAGAAATTAAGGGACCTCAATATGTACTGAGTGGAAGAGAGGAGGGAAAGAGGGGATATGATAGAAACATTCAAGTACCTCAAAGATTTAAATATAACTACTGAGAAGCAGGAGACAGCTGCTATAGGCATATGTAATAGGCATATGTACTAGCCTCAGTGTGATATTCTTTTGTACTTCTAAATCTGTAATCTCCAGTATTTCAGTAATCACATGACCACAATGCCTTCTGTAGGCAGTTTTATGCTGGTTGATGCCTGGTGTCAAATGGCAGACAGAGGGCTCACCAGATTGTGTTGCCATTTGACCAACTTCACAGAGTGTTCTTTTACTGGTAAGCATTTTGGAAAGTTGGTGAAGGTCTCACAATTTTTATTATGATTGTATCTCCTTATGTCTGTCCCCTTTGGTCCCTCCATCCCCACAGCCCAACAGTCATCAGTGACCACAGCTGCGGCCTTCTCCTTGCCAAGATGGTGGGTGAGAAACATAGAAATATAGAATTTGATGGCACATAAGGACCGCTTGGCCCACCTAGTTTGCCCATTTCCCTACCTGATGGATAAGCTGCAGATTCTAGTTAAACAGCTTACTTCCTCCTACCCCCCCAAGTAGAACTGCCTTATGTCTGTCTGTGAGCAGCTGCCTTCAGAGTCTGTGAAGTCTGACGTCTTTCAGTGCCACTTTTTGGTCATCTTCCAACACAGGCGAGGCACTGCCAGCTGAAAAGTAACTCAGGACAAGCAGGTTTCAAAGTGGGGAAGAAATGAAGTGAGCAAAAATGAAGTACTCATTCAGATGCGGAGTCGATTTTAAGATCAGCCTAGTGGTGTGGACACTGCAAATAGAACCCAAGCTCTTTAAGCAGCCTTATGAAGAGTAAAGGCTTCTCAAAGCACTGGGGTTGTGTTTACTGTACTGTAAGTGGGCTACATCTAATTCAGTGATTTACTGTACTTTACATCTGGATGTATGGTAGGGCCAACTTTAAATAAACACTGCACCTGAATTAACACATCATACCACAGAAACATAAAACTTGTCAGCATAAAACGACTGCTTCGCCCATCCAGTCTGCCCAAAGTGTTCTCTACCTACTTGTGAATCCTGCCTGTATATGTAACTGCATGTCTTATTCCACCTGCGTCCATCAGGACCTCCTTGTGAATGAGCTTGCTTAATGGATTTTTTCTGCAATGAAATGGAACCTACTCCACTTCCATAGCCCTGTTGATCTCCATTGACCCCCTTCTTCCCCATTTTCTAATATACCCCAATGTTTATCCCACGTATGCTTCATGCCCCCTACCATTTTAGGTTCCATCACTACTCCTGGCAATCTGTTTAAGGCATCTAGCACCCTTTCAGTAAAGAAATATTTCTTCACATCTATCCTGAATGCCCCCCCCAGCTTCATTGTATGTCCCTTGGTTTGGGTGCTCATCCTCATTTGAAGGAAACTCCCCATCTGTACTCTCTTTACCCCTGTGACGTACTTTGTAGGTCTTGATCATGTCACCTCTTGTCCTCCTCTCTTCCAGAGTGTACATGTTGAGATTCTTCAGCCTTTCCTTATAGGGATTCCTGTGAAAATTCTGAACCATTTTGGTTGCCCACCTTATGTCCTTTCTGAAGTGTGGACTCTAAAACTGGACACAGTACTGCAGCTGAGGTTATACCACAGAGTGAGACAATGGCAGCACAACATCCCTCCTCCTCCTACTGGAGATGCCACTCCTTATGCACCACAGAATCCAATTTGCCCTGCCCATAGCCTTGTGACACTGTACTGCCATCTTGAGGTCCTCTGATATAACAACATCAAGGACCCTTTCATGTCTAGTGAGTACCCATACCTCCCCCCCATCCTATACCCAGCATCAGAGTTCCTATGCCCTAGGTACATGATTTTACACTTGTTGGCATTGAACCTCAAGTACGGAAGGAAATGGTAGTTTATTCACCTGGTAAAGGTGATTATAAGAGGACCTTCTTACAGCACTCCAAGTCTCAACACATGGGTTATAAGTGCTCTTCTCATAGGCTGATGCACAAAAGGAATCCCAAATTTGAAATCCGATCCTTCTCCTCCCTTGTAGCTCCCAGAATCCCCAGTATGAAATCTTCCAGAGCTTATGCTTCTCCTGAAAACATAATATAAAAAATCCAACCATACAGGACCCTCAGCCGGCCCCGTAAATTAGCTGGTGGGTAGAAAAACACAACACAATCTGATGCTATGCAAGGGACAATTATTTACTTTCCATTGTATTCCCACCAACGTGGCAACATGTTCCACTGTTACTGGCAGTGTAGGACTGAATGTCCACTACTATATATTTACTGATCAGTATTGTACAGACATTCTTTAACATACAATCCCTTATTCTATTATCCCATTTCTTTGCTTGTTATGTTCCTCCTCAATGGGTGGGATACGGAGTGCTGTAAGAAGGTGCTCTTATAATCACCTTTACCAGGTGAGTAAACTACCATTATCTATCACACCTTCTTACAGCACTCCGAGTCTCAACACATGGGTGATTATACAGCAGTATTGGACTTGTCTTGGGAGGGAGGAGGAATATGACTCAAAGCTGTCTGGAGAAACTTGCAACTAAACTCGGTTTCCTGTTAGTGTGGTATCCAACAGGTAATACACTCCAGTGTTGTTATAAGTTCTGTTAGTGAACTCCCTACTGGCTTGGATCAGTGTGTCCGTCACCTTACTGGATACCCCTAAGTTCAACAGTGTAGCCTTCTGAATGGCCATGCTGGCAGTTTCAGTGGTCGGGGGTCTACTTGCAAGGTCAGCCCATAGAGGTCTTGATAGGTGTTGTCTACAGACAGTATTGACCTGTGGTCACTGGTGGGAGAGTCTATATAATCAGTGTAGACACTATAATAGGGGCTGAACTGACAGAAACATACTTGAACCACCCTGAAATGATAAATTACTGAGCCTCTGGCCAAGTATGACTGCATTAGTGTAGCAGCTGTAATAGGGCTGACTTAAAGTGTACATGGTAGAGATGCTCTTTAAAATGGAATAATAATTCATGAGTTAGAAGAGTAAGTCCTGCTAGGATCATAGCGGTGATCTCTTCACTAGGAAAAGACCTGTAGACTGACACTAAGCTGTGGGCAGATGTTGTATTATAGTTGTCTTGACCACTGCTTTGCAGACACTGTGAAAACCATAAGCAGGGAAGTACCAGGATGTGTGATTATGAGTCGCTGTACTGGGCCTGCATGTCATACCTGGTGAATTATAGTTTCTAGACCACTACTGTGCAGACAATATGATAAACATGAGCAGGGGGAAAAGAGGATATGAGATTATGAGATATGCTGTACTTGGTCTGCATGTCATACCTGGGTTTAATGTTATGAAGGTCCTCTGTCCCTTTCTCCATGGTTTAGATTAATTAAGTGATGTGGAAAGGGTTAGTGTCAGCAGCCACAGCAGCAGGGGCTGCAAGGGGTCACCAGCTGTGACCGATTTTAGGTTTACCAGTGGATCACCCTGCTGAAAGTACTACAAGTACATACTTAGTGTGTTCATCGTCAGTGTGTGTGTATGTGCCGTCATATGGTTTACCCCTGGATGACCTTCTGGACCCAACACTGTACCCTTGTGTAACATGTGGGTGTGATGGTTCCCATCAGTAAGGCTTTGCATGTAGGTAGGTAGATAGATAGATAGATAGATAGATAGATAGATAGATAGATAGATAGATAGATAGATAGCTGGGCTGATCTATATATGGGGAGGGGTCTTTACCTATAAATACGGAATGCATGCATGGGTAGGAGTCTATCTACTAGCGCATATGGCAAGCTAATAGAGGTTGAATACCACCCACCTTTCTTTCTTGAGATTGTCTGTGGGTCCATGAAATGGAAATTCAGCACCTTCTACATTAGGAGACCTAAACCGTAATAAAACACTTCAAGTTCCTGCTTTCTCCAACCGTTTGGTTGTGATGCTGAGGTGGCTGCAAAGGTACTATTAACAAGTTTCTGGGTCATGCATTTTAGCTGGCATGGGCAAAATAGAGCTAGCTGTTGAGTTTTCACCCCCTTATAGTTTCCGCACTGCGGCCTGCTCATTTGAGGTGTGTGATTGCGTCCATATGCTGCCTATGGCATGGATGTGTTGGTGAGAGTGCTGTTGCAATGTATTGGCATTGTGCCCCTTTAGTCCCTGCATGACACGTCTTGGCTGAATGGCACATGCACAGCATGTGGTGCTTTGCCTTCCTTAGTCCCATTACATACCTTGCTCCTCAATTATATACATCCAGATCATTGACTGTATAGTTCTGTTCTATCTATATGGTTCTGGTCATAGGATGACCCATTATATGAAGCTTAAAACTTGCCAGCACACTAGAGGTTACTTAGCTTTGTACTTGTAATAAGAAATGGATGAGCCCATAGAAGGTAACCTCTTGAAGAGGCTTGAGGCTGGTGAAACACAAGTCCAGACTACCAGTATCAGAATTCCTGCTGAGGCATTCGGGATGGCAGGCTAAGTATTTGGAGCAAGTGAGCATTCTGTAAGTGCTCTGAGTGCAGCTGCTGAGTGGGGGCTGTTTGGGCATTAACACTGCTTCCAGTCAGAGTGGAACATGACTGAAGTGTGAAAGAGTTGTGCTGGGCACCAACAATGAACAATATTTGTCATTACAGTAGTGTGTGTTTATAAGGGAAATAGTTAACAGAGAAAACTGTAATGCTGATATACTGGGTGAGGGATTGAGGACCCAGTCTGTCTCACTAATAGATGGTACTCATTAATGCTAAGCCAAGTGTTTAAGCTTACATCAGCTGAGCCATTGGAGTAATGCTTAAGTCTTCAGTTTCTTGACACTAGGTTCATACAGCAAAACTGGTACTTGATAATTTCCTGAGGACAGTCATTCCAGTGTCTGATCTTTTGTCATAACTGATGCTGTACACCATAGCGATAATATGAGGGGATGTTGCGTCTCCTCTACTAGGACTTCTAAGTTCTGAACCTCTCACCCTATGCTTGTAAGGCCAAAACACATCCACTGAGCCACCTGAGTCTGTGGTTCACATATGATTTCCTCTTTTTTTCTGCTGTCCTTCTTTGGCCTACAAACTGACCTGAAACTCACTGGCTCTAAATAGTGACCAGGGAAATTAAAGAGGCTCCTGCTTCAAAGTGCCCCGAGGGCAATCTTGGGTCTAACACCGTTGTTGTAGTCTGTGAGGGATGTCAACTGCTAGGACAGTCACAGGGTGGAATAGCCCCCCAAGGTATAAAATGTCTAGAATACAATGGCCACGTGTGTGCTGGTTATGCCCTGTTGAACTGAGCAGGGATAGACATGAACCAGTAGGGGGGGGGGGGAACTGGCCTCCATGTTCTATAACTGGAGGTGCAGAAGATGTGAAACCAGCCAATCCACAACCCTGCCAACTGACGTAGTGATGGGTGCTGACAGACCGTCATTGATTACACTGGAGAAGTGGTGATGCCAGTGTTACTTATCTGAGGGAGGACAGCTGCCCAGTCTTAACATTTAGCGTTCAAGGTGAAACCAATGTCAATGGGGTGGAATTGCCACGAGCTGATCCTAGCTGGTTCTTGGGTGCCAGTAAGTTCTGTGTCATTCCCGTTACAAATAAACGTAATGGGATTGCCCTTTGACACAGGCAGAGCATGCTAAGGAAAATATGACTCACAGAGGGACTTTTAAGCAGCCAACACCTACTGCTTCTATATGTCATTGTTATTTTCTGAACATTAAGTAAGTAGCCTTGGACATTGTCTGAGTCTGGTTGTGACTTACTGGGTGAAAATGTTACTGCAGTAATTGCTACATCAAAATGAGGCCCTGAGGATATGCATCAGGCTTCTGTATTACAAAAAACTGGCTTATTGCTGCAACAGGATTCAGATGCAATTTAAAATTAATAGCTCTTGAGGTATCACTGCAAAGTCATCCTTATCTTAGTAACCGAGCTCCCAAGGAAGGTGGTATCACTCCCAATAGATGCACCTCATGGCACGAAATGCAAAGGCCAGGCATACCACAGTGCATGGAGATTCTAGTGTGGGAGATGAAGATGTCTCTGCCCACCCCGGGATCCTCAGGCACTCAGGCAAGGTGTCCCTGGACACCGGATGTATTCTCGGTCGTGGGGGGAAGGGAGAACTCACAGTCCCGGTTCCAGAGTCCTGCTTGATGCAGGTAGGTCTCCCGAGTCATGGGTGGAAGGAAGGGAGAGATTCAATCCCCAACAGCAGGCTCGCCTTCATGGTTGGACAGGGTGACTTGCAAGGCGATTGGGGGAGCGTCACGCTCCAGTCAGGAACATACGCTGTATCTAGCTCACTACCCCAGTTGAACAAGGTAAACTGGGGAGTAGAACAAGGCACTAACCACTCCAGCCATGGACATCGCTGTATCTAGCTCACTACCCCGGTTGAACAAGGTAAACTGGGGAGTAGAGCAAGCACTATCGCTCCAGCTGGGTACATACGCTGTATCTGTCTCACTACCCCCGGTTGAACAAGGTAAACTGGGGAGTAGAGCAAGGCACTGGTAACTAGTCACATGCTGATCTGGACTAACTGATCCTGCTCCAGTTCCCCTCCCTCAGCAGACTGAGGCAGGGGTGGACTACATAGGGCCCTAATATACAGTTTGCATAATCTACTAGATGCAGTCATAGTCTCAGGCACTGACTGGCAAAACAAAGTGCTGAGGATGTACATCAGGCTTCGAATATTTAATCATGCACCAAACTCTAGCCAGGCATATACAATTAGGCTTCATATTTCTTTACCATGCCCCAACCTCTTGCCAGGCATGCACTGGATAAATAACTTCCCCTTAGAATGCTGTCGACATTACTGTAAAAAACAAGTCCATATTATAGTGTCATGGGCATAAGGGCGCGATGTGGGTAATGGGCACTTAAATCAGAAAAGGAGGTGATCTGCCCTTTAAACTGGGTAGAGTTCCTTTAACGTAGCCGGCGTGGTTGCTGGAGCCATTTTGAGAGAGGATCCAGTGTATTGCGGTCTCCATAGTGCGAGAGGTATCCCCAGCTCAGTTTCTGGTGAGGCCCCCGTGAAATCTCATCTGGTACTGTCACACGATGCTAAGTGCAAGGCAAGATGGTGGCCGTTAGACTAATAGGGCGTCTCATGGTTAGAGCCCCCAGCGAGAGAAGTGGCCATGGACTGGACAAAAGGAGGGACTCAGAAATGAGTCGCTATAAGGAGAGACGTTCCCTGTGCTGGCAGAGGTGAAAAAGGCAACTGTGGGTCACGCTGCTTGGCTGCTAGGAGGTGCATAGTTCTGCAGGTAGGGTCTCTAGAGAAAAACTTTCTCCCCTACATTTCTTTACTCAAATGTAGGCATTGCAGTAGTGCATTTTAAGTCAATTGGTGGGATGGTCCTGTGGTGGTCGCAGTTGAGCAAGGTAAACCGCGACCCCCAGGATTAAAAGCACAATCGGTTGTGAAAGTGGAGCGCAGCGCTCCCCTGTTAGAGTCACCTTCTCGGCTGAATAAGATAAGCTGAGAGGGGGCTCAAAAGTTCCAACAGACATGGCCCTGGGTGATGGCCTTCCTCCCCCTCCTCGGTTGAACAAGGTAAGCCGAGGGTTTTTTTTTATGAGCAGCAGTTCAGTAAGTAGCTAAATTTCATTGTTCACAACACCCTATGCTAAGCCCTGATGCCAAAACGTAGATTAGACTGTACTAAGCATAGACAGGTGTACTTGCACCACAGAGGATAAACCTGCTGTATTCATGTTAGTTTGAGGGGCTGTAACCCCAACTAAGTAAAACATTTGCTGTTTTGAATTGATACAAGTTAGCTTTTTGGGGCCAACGTCTACATTGTAGTAGATAAAAGGAGTTTTGTTCTTACCTTAGTTAGCTTGGCACAGAGCCAGAAAAAATGTGACCAGCCAGGGAAGATGCACAAAAAGAATTGGGGATTCTGGGAGCTACAAGGGAGGAGAAGGATCAGATTCCGAATTTGGTATTTCTTTTGTGCATCAGTCTATGAGAAGAGCGCTTATAACCCATGTGTTGAAACTTGGAGTGCTGTAAGAAGGCGCGATAGATAATGGAATTGATTTGAATGAATTGCAGTCTTTTAAGCAGCTTTTCACGGAGTGTGTTTGTGTGTGTGTGGGGGATGGCTCTGCTACTGTAAGTATTTGCTTTTGATTTGGTATAATGTGCAAACAGACTAACCCTGCTCCCCACTCCATGTGCTATATCAGAGATAAAGAGCCTAAATAGCATTGAGCCAAGCATTGAGCCCTGTGGCACCCCACTTGTCACTGCCCTGGGTGCTGAGAGCTACTCCACCACCACCACCCTCTGCACCCTCCCCTGTAACCAGTTCTCTATCCATTTACTCAGACTACCTTCCCCCTGTACCCCTTCTTCTTCTCACTCTTCTCCTCCTTAGCCTGTATCCCTCCTCCCAGTAGTCTGCACCCTTTCGCCTCCTTATTCTTACCGGGTGGTGGTGCCGCCTTCTATATTACACTCAGACCACTTTGCCTGCCCCCTTCCAGAGTTACTACAACTCCACCTTTACTTATATCTAGGGTGGTGAGCTCATCAGTCTCCCCTGTCCGGACCTTTCTACCAACCTCAGTCTTTTGCCCCCCTCCCCTCATTTGTTTAAATCCACCTTAGTAGAGATATAACCCTCTAATTCTGGCTTTTTAATTTTGTTTTTACATATTTTCTCACAGGGCTATGGTCAGCTTGGTCATCCTGACCGATCCCCCCTAGCCCTGCCACAGACATTAGGCCAACCTGCTCACCTCCATAGATTACCCCCGTGCTGGGGTGATGGGGAGCTTCTCAGGTCAACCCACTGGAGCAGGACCTGTTTGAGGAGGTGCCATTTGGGGCAAGCGGGGGAGGGGTTTGGAAGCTCATGCTGCCTGACCATAGCCCGTTTTCCACTTTTCTCTCCTTTGCGGAGTGCGGGCATACAATGACACTTATGCCCAGCGTGCCAACGTTTGCCACTCTCCGCCATCCTTTACTACACTGCTGTAGTAGCATCTGCAGTTGTCACCAGGGGCTGCTACAGAGCAGTTGGTCTATGGATCCAGCCCTGGGATAGGAGAACAGTCCTCTGGATGCTCAATCCTATCCTTCCCTTGCCAACCCCTGGTGGCCCGGGCTTGCACCCGAACCCGGGTCACCAGCGTGGCGCTAGGTGTGGTGTCCAGTGCTTCAACCCTCAGTGCCAGTGGCCTGGCAGCAATGCTGCCTTTACTACTCCCCTCCCCTCCCTACTCCAGTGTACCCTGTCCCCCGCATACAAGTCACTATTGCCCCAGACCCTACCCCAGTTAGTCACTTACCCATATTGTTTTGTGTGCAACCAATCCCTTAGCCACTCAAACTTCTCAAGCCTACCCTTCCTCCCCATGCTTGCACATGGTACCGGCAGTACCTCCAAGAATACAACCGACTTCTCGACCCCCTCACACTACCTGCCCAAGTACTCAAACCTCCCCCTCAGTACTTCACAGTGTCCCCACCAAGTTTGTACCTACATGCAAAAGTAAATGAGGTTTCTTCTTCCCCCTTGCTGCATGCTTGAGCAGCGCCTGCCCTGCCCCTCCTGCAGTCAACCTGGGGACAGCTTCAACCCAAATATGGCTGTGCCTTTCCCCCTTTCTGCCCCATCTCACCCATTTCAGTATGAAATTTCCCAGGATGAGAACCCTCCTGCCCCTAACCACCTTTCCCTTCTAATGCCGCTTCCTCCACCCCAGTATTCATTCTTCTCTGTCCCTTACCCCTGCCAACTGCACCCTCTGTGACTTCTGTATCTGTACACTCTACTTCTGCCTAACCCCTTTTCTTTGCCTTATTTCTCCCATTCCCCTTGAACCCCTTCCCAGCCTGATTTCTTCCTACTGGGCTTCCCATGTTGACCTCCCCTCCTCCCCTGCTGATTTCCAACCCCTCTCCTATCTCCACTGTTGTCAATTTAGAGCCCCCATTCCCTTCTACCCTGATAGTGATGCCCCTCCCATCCTTCCCCTCTCCCATAGCCTTCTCTCCTTCAGTCACCACCCCCTCCTTCCTTACTAGCCCCCTTCTACCCTTTTGTCCTCGCTATCTCTTCCCCTACCTGTTGCCATCCCTCTCATGTCCCACTGGTCCTCCCCCCTTCAGTACGTTCCTGCTCCCCCTCTCTGTCTGATAGCAGAGTTTTGAATCTATTTCTAGTCAATACCTTTCCTACATCTCTTCCCTCTATCAGTTACCCCCTCCTAGTTGTCCCCCTCCATGACACTCCTGGTCCCTCCCTACCTGCAGCCATCTGCTCTCTCCCCTGGTACTCCTTGTGGTCTCTTTCTCCATCAGGAGGCCCCCCACCCTAGCCTTGAGCACCCCCTTTCTTCTCCTCTCTTTTCTGCTAGTGCCTCTGATACTGGGGTTGGTTTCAGTCCCTAGTTATTCTTCCTCTGTTCCCCTTTGCCATCCCCTATTTCCCCCTCAGGATGCCTACCATACTCATCTGCCCTGCCACTTAGACTCCTCCCTAACCTCCACAGTTCCTCCGTCAGACTAGCCAGTCTTCTACAGACTATACACCCCCCATCCTTCAAGGCCTGTCCAGGATCATGGCAGACCCACACCCTGTACACCCCTCCACCCTTCCAAAGATGCCTGCTCTATTGACATGTGGCACCTGCCCCATTTTAGCCCCCGTTTTATGTTACGGGTTCTTACTTCCAGGTTCTGTACCCTACTACAACTATTAGGCCCCTATTTACTCAAATTCCTGTTCCCCCCCCACAGTAGTCCCCCTACTGACCCCTTGCTGACCGGGGTAATTCAGTCTCATATCTCATCCATTAGATACTGTAGTACTGTAGCAATCCTTAAGCCTCCTTTTCCATTTTTCACCCCTCAGCTACTATACTTTGTGTTCTCGGCTCTCATATAGATTCACCTATCCCAGTTAGAAATCCTATTGCACTCCAAGTATTACTCAGCTCAGTCAGAGAAATAAACAGAACAAATAAATATGTATTATTACAGCAATCATAACAAGATAACTCAGTACTTAAGTCAGTTAGAGAAAGAAACAGAACAACTAAATCTGTATTATTACAGCAATCCTAAAGTATCCAATCATTGCTTTGTCTCCACTGCAGAGACCCTGCTGTAATATAGTACCACAGAGGACCATGGACGGGAGGGTGGGCAACTGTAAAGTCCCAGCACAGCTCCATTGAGCTCGCTCACTCCCCCTCTCTCACTTGCTCATTCTATTTCTCCCGATGCTGCAGGCTGCCCTTTTGTACTGGGGATCTGATAGCATTGGCATCATTTTCTGCCCACAAAGAAATCTGCAGCAGTCCTGACAGAGCTCCATTGAGCTCACTCACTCACCCTCTCTCACTTGCTCATTCCATTTCTCTCAGCGCTGCAGGCTTCCCTTTTGTAATGGGCTCCTGCCTGCATTGGCACCTTTTTCCACCCACAAAGAAATCCACAGCAGTCATGATACAGCTCTGTTGAGCTCACTCATTCCCCCTCTCTCACTCACTCATTCTGTTTCTCCTGGTGCTGCAGACTGCTCTTTTGTACTGGGCTTCTGCCTCTGTTGACACCTTTTTCTGCCCACAAAGAAATCTGCAGCAGTCCCAACAGAGCTCTGTTGAGCTCGCCCACTTCCCCTCTCTCACTTGCTCATTCCGTTTCTCTCAGCGCTGCAGGCTGCCCTTTTGTACTGGGCTCCTGCATGCGTTGGAGCCTTTTTCTGCCCACAAAGAAATCTGCAGCAGTTGTGACAGAGCTCAGTTGAGCTCGGTCACTCCCCCCTCTCTCCCTCGCTCAATCCTAATCTGTCCTAAATACTGATTTCCTAAAGTGACTGCGCCATTCTGTGCTGGAAGTGTGAAAACACATTTTGGCCAGGATGTGAAAAATGACAGCTGTACTGTTCATAAGGAGGTATGAAAAAATTCCACTGTTGAAAATCTGGCGTGAAAATATTACTAATGTGCGAAGTTACAAGGGTGTGTGGAAACTGCACAACACATGCTCATAACACAGTCATTCTATGGAGTTTCATCACAAAATTTTCAAAATAGGCATTTTAGGACCTCTGCTCATGAACAGTGTCACTGATTTACTTAATGCGTCCCGAACACTGATTTCCCACAGTGACCGCGTTATTCTGCGCTGGAACTTCAAAAACACATTTTGGCCAGGATGTGAAAAATGACAGCTGTACTATTCATAAGGAGGTGTAGGAAAATGGCAACTTTAAAAATCTGGAGTGAAAATACTGCAAATTTGCGAAGTTAAGAGTGTGCATGGAACCTGCGCAATGCTCGCTCGTAACACACTCATTTTATGGACTTTCATCACAAAATTTTCAACATAGGCATTTTAAGACCTCTGCTCATGAACAGTGTCACTGTGATTTTCTTAATGTGTCCTGAACACTGATTTCCCACACAGCAACCACGCTATTCTGCGCCAGAACTGCAAAAACACATTTCGGCCAGGATCTGAAAAATGACAGCTCTATCGTTCATAAGGAGGTGTTTAAAAATGGCAATGTTGAAAATCTGGAGTGAAATATTGCAAATTGGTGAAGTTATGAGCGTACATAGCAACTGCGCAATGCACGCTCATAAAACAGTCATTTTTTGGATTTTTCGCACCAAAATTGCAACATAGACTATTTGAGAGCCTACCTTATGAACACTGGCACTGTTGTTTCATTAATTGGTCCTGAAAGGTGATTCCACACAGTGACCAAGAAATCACCTTTTCGGAACTGATTGACACCATAACAGTGGCTGAATTCATGAGGAGGGGGCCCAATAACCCCATGTTGAAAATTTGGTGCCAAAATTCCAAACAATGCCTGAGATATGCAAAAAAGTTGAAAAAACCCTATTTATGGCATTATACAGCTTACCAGCATTTCCTCAGTTCGTGGTCGGCTTTGAAGAGTGCAGACGTGTTCCTGGTCCATTGAAGATCATTGTGCCAGACTCCAGAGGTAAGTATGGGGTGAGAGGGTGTAAGGAGACAGGGTGCATGGTGGGTGGGTGCAGGTTGTGGGAGGGGTAGGGAGACCGTGAGGGACTGTTTTCTTTTTTACAGATTAAAAAAAAAACATTGTAGGACTTTTTTTCTTTACAGGGGCATTGGGCACGCTGGGGTGTTTGGGGGGCTGTGGCTGATGGGGGATTGGGCACCCCCATCGGCACATATGGAGTGCTGGAGGGAACAAGAGCCGAGGGGGATTGGGCACCCCCTTGGCATAAACCAAATGTTTTGGTGAGGGGGAACCATTATGCCAACAGGGAGGGGGCTCTCCCATCGGCAACCTGAACTAGCATGGAGACTGAAGCCGATGGGGATTGGGGCCCTGTCAGAAAAACAAACACTGTTGTGGGGGGGCACATGCTGCCAAGGGGAACTGAGCAATCCCCTCAGCACTGGGGGCTCAGTCATATTGTTTGTGAACATGGCGGCAAGCTGCCACCATGTTCACAAACAATATTACAGTACCAACGTTCCACCTAGCAATGACTGGTCACTCCCTTATTGCAGCTGAATGGCTGATGCTGGAATGACGAGGTGGACCCTGATTGCAGCAGCTGATATGTTTCAAGGTTGTGGTACGATGACTGAACTAGTGCCAGCAGTAGCATGCCACCCCATTGGGTAAAGTGGGCCAAGCCTTAAAATGCAGTGGGGGCATTGGCCACAACAGTGCCGCGCCTCCACAACCTGCTTCTGCAGCAAGCTGTCACAATATGTTTCTTGCACATGCACACAATCAACATAAAAATCTAGGTGTGCTTCTCGGTGTTGAGCATGAATGAAATGCTGCTGGGCTCTGTAAACTACTGTAGGTATTCTAGCACAACAGAATTATTGACTTTTAGAATTCTTATTAAATTCATATACTGGCCACTTTTGGGTTTAATTATGATTCAGAAATTAAAGTATACATTCAAACAAGGAAATCAAATGAATTTTAAACACGTGGGGCTGGATATTCAGACTGCACCACAAAAAGTGCAATAGCAGGAGCAGGCACAAGTGCAGTGCGCCCCTGCGCAACACACGCGATATTCAAACACAGCGCAGGCCAAGGTGCACCTGCGGAACACAGCTGAATGTTGCACCAACTGCACCATGGCGCAACCAGGGATGTGTAGTGGAGCAGGGCTGATGGGCAGTAGCACAACCAGGGATGCACAGTGGAGCAGGGTAGAAGCACAGTAGCACAACCAGGGATGCACAGGGACAGGGACAGGATGCAGGGGTGCACCACCCCTGGAAGCCATGGGTGGAGGAGCAAGCAGCAGGCCAGACAGTGCCCCTCTGCACCCCATGAACTGCACAATCAGTGGTGAGCTGGATGGACCACTAGCCCATGAACACCAGCACCGAATCCACAGCTGGGGCACGGTGCCCCAGCACACCCCCTTGGCAAGCAGTGACCACAACACAAGGAGGCCCACCATCCAGTGCCACCCCATCCCACCAATGCAGAGCACACCCTGCACAGTGATCCAGAGACACCCGGCCCAACAGCAGCACCCAATAGTGCATGACACCGAATGCATGCCACCACATTCCATGACAATGCAACCCTGTGCACCATGGAGCCATGCATGGCAGCCCCACTGTGAGCACCCTGCAGTGGGTGGCACCAGCCACCAATGCAACAACTGCAGACACAGTGCCTCCCTGCACCACCCCCCAGTGGCACAGCAGAGAGGTCAATCCTATGTCAGTACCTGAGGGACCCTACATGTGGCAAGGCCTGCCCTGGATCCCCCACCAGCAGGAAAGCACCCAGCACACCCATCCATGCACACACCCTATCCCAGCACTGGCCCCAACAGACAGCACAGCCACCCACTGTGGTGCATGGAGGCATGCACCACACAAGATGCAACACAGGGCATGGACAAACACCCACCCTGACCCAAGGGCACCCTGACACAGGGCCACAATAGTGGGGCACTAAATGCTGCTGGCGTGCTTTTCACTGATGCTGTGTACCCACAGCCTGCACCCCACCATGGCACAGGTGTACCAGCCATCCTGCGCATGCACCATGAAGCCATCCACTGCCAGCATGCAGCCGGAGCACAAGTGACAGACATTAGAACACAAACACCACAACAGACACCAGCGACAACATGGAGGGGGGACAACAATAGCATAGCCCACAGTGTCACCCGAGGCAGATGTGCAACATACCAGTGACAGGAGGGAAGCTGCCATTGCGCTGTGGTCAGAGGATGGCCAGCATGGATAGCAATCAATGACATGCCAGCAGACCATGCATACCACAGACATGCAAGGGGGCCAGCTGCATGAGACATGGACATACTGACAGGGGCACCCAGGACACAGCGCATGCTCCAGGGACCACTGCACACAGGGATCCAGTGCACAGGGAACAACACATATACCACAGACAGGGACCGAGTCCCCAACCCACACCATAAGCGGGTCCCTGCCAGACACACACATGCCCAGGCCTGCACCACTCCCGATGCCATGCACACCACTGCAGCCAAGCACCATATGCCCGCTGCAAATCAGAGACCACCACAGTTGTCATAACAAACAAGTTTGTAATAAAGATGTGAACTATACAAAAAACACAACAAACTAGACTATTTACAATGTGGGGGGGAAGGGCCACATACCAGGTGGGGTTGGGCATGGGGCAAGGGTGTACATCAGGGAGTGGGATGAAGGGGTGTGAGGGTAAGTCCAGGGGGAGAATGCACAACAGGTGCATTGTACGTCCTAATGGTGACCCCCTCCCCACTTTGGTCTCGGTGGCTCCTCCTGTACCTCCTTCTGTCACCCCATTCAAAGCATTGAAGCAGCTCCAGGGTAGCCCTTCACAGTTGCAGAAGCTCCTGAGCATTCCTCTCAAGGGTAGTCCAGCATTGTCCACCCAGGACAAGAGAGCAGAGTCATTACATGTGACTGGCCAGACCCCTTCAGCCCACCCAATGTACATGGCACACAGCCATGGCCACGCCCCTGTGATGGCATGCGACCACCCACAGTGTCTGCATCCACATGACCCACCTACCCAGGCACCCATAGCCATGCAGAACGCTGCACACACCCACTGCCCATGTCCCGCACAACACCACTGTGGCTGTACAGTGACATGGCTATGTGGTGTGAAGGCAGTGGCACAACCATGGACCCAGTGCACGCACAGCCCACCTGCGACACCCACCCACACATGCAATGCCAAAGGACAGTGCTGAGTGCATCATGTGGCATGCATGGCAGTAGGTCCAAGTGCGGGTGGCCATGCCCCACCTCCACCCCTGCAACCCAGCATGCACAGATGTAAGGAGAAACATGGCACTCACCTGCATCCTGGCCAGCAGGGCGCTGCTGGCCCATGGCCCCTCCAACATGGCCCAGCTGCATCTGCACTTCACCCACTCTGGCCTGCTCCCCCTGTTCTCGGTCCAGATGTGCCCTACTGCACTCCTCAGGGCCTAAGGTGCAGACATGGAGAGGGAAACATCAGTACAGGTCAGTAACAAAGCCCCCCAGTGTGTGCGTGCCCATACAGCCCAACCATGATGCACCCCCACTAGATGGCCCCAACCCCCCTGCGGTGTGGCCTTATGCACACCACGATACCCATACAGACAGACACTACCAGTGTTTGGATGGAGCACCTACCTGGCTGTGGCATGGTGCCTCACCGGGTGCATGACTGCAGACGCCCCAGGCGGTCAGGGTCCCAGTGCTGGAGGTCACCATAGAGGTGGAAACACTGCTCCACTGACCAGCTGATCCTAGTCACCTCCTCCAGTCCCTGACACCTCCTGCCACACAGCAGTCCATGGCCTGTGGAGGGGTTCTTGCCCAAAGAGGGCATCAGCATGTGGCTCCACCAGGGCGGCCAAGTTTGCCAATTCAATGGTGCTCCAGACCTGTGCTCTGGTCCATGGCATCTTGCTGTTGAAACCGCAAACAAAATGGCACTCTGTAGTGCACGTGCCCCACGTGCAGAGGCAGTGTGGTACTGCGCTACCAGTCCCTATCGCACTGTCACCAGACTGCATGATAGGGGTGCAACCATGCAGATGCATGGTTTCTAGGGGGCAACGGTCAACCACAGAGTCAAGAGTCTGTCCGCGCACGGTGCACCACAGTGCTATTGGGACACCCTGCTTGTAGTGCAGTAGGGTGCTTGAGTGTGATGCCCTGCAGTGGCCTACCATGCTGTGGCACCATAGCGCCCATGGAGCCCCAAGGAACAAGAACCACATGGGCAAACAGAGTGCTAGTGCCACAGGCACAGTGGTGGCTATGTTCTGCACTGCCTCCTGCACACAGCAAGTCAGCAGCACCACACACGTCGGTGTCAGCACCCCGAGCATGCGCTATGCGGTGCCGATTGCGCACATCACAGTGCTGTGCCATAGCCTGAGCACGCTCACCAACATTGCGCAAGGTGCAACAGTGCGATATTCAGCTAGCATATGCAAATCAGCTCATTAGCCATTCCATGGCGCATCCACTGCATTAGCATCCACTTACAGTTGCGCCTCCCCTCATTTACATGTGTTGCGATATAAATGTGACATGGGGCTGCAGAGGCCATGGTTAAGTATTGCAGTCCATTGTGGTGGGTTGCATGCAGTTGGGATGTGGGGACTGTGGTTTGGGAGGGTTGAATGGGACTGCACAGTCCAAGGTAACACCTGTCATTCCTACAGGCTTGAGCATGACTGAGCGTGAGAAAGAGGAGGAACAGGGAAGGGGGAGGAGGAGGAGGAGGCCCAGCTTCACCAGGGGCAGAATCAGATGCCCTGTTCGAGACATATCTGGACAAGGAGAGGTGGCGCGTGCCGTGAACCAGCATGGCAGCCACCAGCGGTCCATGCAAGAGTGCAAGAAGAAGGTTGGCATGGACAGGAGGCAGATCAAGGACAAGGTGGCTGCCATCAGGGCTGCACGTATTGCCACCGGTGGGGGACAGCCTGATGTACCACACCTGGTGCCACAAGAGGAGCTGGTGGCCAGCAGCATGCAGCGTGGTGCCATCAACAGCGTTTCTGGTGGTGGCTTCCAGACGGGTTGCAGCTCATCACTGCATGGTAGGTCCTGTGCTGTTAGTGTGTGGGTGGTGGAGGGCATGCCACAGGGCAAGGCAGAGCCACTAACTCTAATGTGTTCCCTTACAGCTCCTGAGCATCTACATGGGGCAGTGGTGGTGGGTGTGCCCACCGAGGGGGAGGCCCTAGACACGGAGGATCACCCATCCACCTCCACTGGTGCCTGAGGGGCCCGCCAAGTGCATACCTGCACGTCTGTCTGGACTGATGTGGGTGATGCAGGTGTGGACAAGGCCCTGCCTGTGTCCCAGCATGACAGTGCCCATGGTCTCCAGCATGCTGGGATACAGATTGGGGCCAGATCCAGCACTGATGATGATGGACCACACATCCCTGACAGTGATACATGTGGGACACAGGATGGTCCAACAGCAGGCAACCGCACGGACGTTGCTGTGGGTGATGCTGCCGTGGCTGCCTGCATAACAACCCAGTCCCAGCCTGTGCCTGTATGCCCCAGTGGAGCAGTACTGGTGTGCATCCAGGGCGGTGGGTCTGTTGCGGCTGCTGCTGCAGTGCCGGTAAACCCTGGTGATCAGCAGACGGAGGGGCAGCACCAGCAGTCGGCCAATGGCAACGGTGGGACAGTGTCGGGGGTGGTGGTAGTGTACCATGTATGGACATGCCCAGGCATGGCTCTGGTGTGCAGTGCCCAACATCAAAGGGTGCTGGCCAGCAGGGTCAGGAACACCATGAGGGACAGCATGTTGGAACAGCAGATGACTTCTTTGATGAACACGGCCGTCTTCTCCAGGCTTCAGTGGATCAGCAGATGCAGCTTGTGAAGGCGGTGGATGCACTCAGTGCAGTTCTGTGCCAGGCAGATGATCGGCGCAGCAGGGACCACGGATTGCTCCTGGCAGAGATGGCCCGGCAGTAGGCGGATGTGACTGCTGCCATTGACAGGCAGACCACTGCATTGACAACTGTCATGGCTACACTGGGCACCCAGTTCAGTGCCCAGCCGCTGCAGACACCGCACAGTGTCATGTCCACCCCCCCATTCCCAGCGCTGTGCGACACCTGCTATGTCAACACTGAGTTTGGCTGTGGGCATACCGAACATGCCTGGCATGGGCATGTTCGGTGGGCTGCAGACCCCTGTGCGAACACGGTCATGTTCATGCAGCATCACCCCTGGGGGACTGTCGGTGCCACCCCATGAGGCCAATGGTCAGCCTGGCATGGCTGGCAGGTCTCAGTGGGGCCACCCACACATCTGTGGTGGCTGTGGTACTGTGCCACATGACTGACCTGTCTCCCACCATGGCCACTGTCTGCTGCTGCCCTATGTGCAGTGCGGTGTGCATTGTGTGATGCATGGGTGGGATACCTGGCCCTGCACACACACGGTCTCTGTGCACACCCCTCCCAGCTGCTGGCCACTGTGGCATGTGCATGATGATGCCTGGGTTGCGCTGCCACAAGTGTGCAATGGTGCCCAGTGTCTGAGCCATGCACAGTGACAGCCACTGGGCATGGTTGTGTGTGGTCCTGTGTGGGGGTGAGGGTGGCTGTTGGGGTTGGCGTGCCATTTACCCCTTGTGCATGTGTTGTTGTGGTGTGTGTGTGTGTGTGTGTGTGCATGTGTGTGTGTGTGTGCACACGTGTCGTGTTCGGCCCTACCCATCCCTGCTTCCGTGTGCGGTGCCCCACTCAGACCCATTTCCTTACTGCCGTCCACCCCTGCTGTCCTGCCCTGCCTATCTGTGGGCTGTGCTCTTGCCCTTGGTGGTTGCGCATGGCCCCGTGACCTACCTGTGTTGTCCAAAGTGCTCCTCTGTAATGGTGTCTCGGTGCAGGTATGCCATCCAGATCAGACAGGGGTCTCATCAACCAGGGGGTGGCTGCCCATCACCAGCTGGACTGGCATCATCATCCCCACTGCTGTCCCCCTCTTCAACTTCTATGGCTATCCCACAGTCAGAGGCCATGTTGTGCAGGATACAGCAGGTCAGGAATAGCCCACATGCCTTCAAAAGGCTGTACTGTAGGGCACCGCCTGATGTGTCCAGGCACCGGAACCGTGCCTTCAGCAGCCCGAACACCCGCTTGATGACATTCCGTGTTGTGGCATGTGCCTTATTGTACCGTAGCTGCAATGGGGTCATGGGGCGCCATTATGGTGTGAGCAGCCAGGGCCATAGCGGGTAACCACTGTCACCTGTGTGTAGAAGGTGGACATTAGAATGGTGGTCTGTGTCGTTATGCCATGGGCCAACATGGCCAGTACCCATGGCACCTCTAACTATGCACCCCCCCACGTCTGCTCACATCATCCTGCATGATATGCATACTCACCTACTAGATGGCCAGTGGGGATGTCCCCACTCTCAAACCTGTGGCACAGTGCAGACTGGTGCCAGATGAAGGCATCATGTGGTCCCCTAGGGTGCGTGGCACAGACATTGGTTATGTGCCCCCTGGCATCGCATACCACCTGGCAGTTTATTCTTGGGTATCCCTTGTGGTTGATGTATACTGCACCCTCCAGGCCAGGTGACATGCAGATGCCTACATGGGTGCAGTCAATGGCCCCGAGCACACCAGGCAACCGTACTACCCTGTGGAACTCCTGTATGTGTGCTGTGCGTTCCACCTATGTGCTGGGGAAATGGATGTACTCCACAGCATGTGGCAGTAGTGCACTGAGGAACTGTGTGAGTAGGCATGACGCGGCCGACTGGGTTATGCCTGTCATGCCCCCTGTTGGTCTCTGGAAGGTGCCCGTGGTGAGCAAGCACATGACGGCTGTCACCTTCATCTCCACTGACAGAGCATGGCTCCATCGTGTTGGTGCCTGCATCTCATCACTACACAGCTCACAGAGCTGCCTCAGTATCTTCTGGTTCAGGTGGTACCAGCCCACAATCTCTGTGTCAGAGTACTGTTTGAAGCTGGTGTGGGCTTGGTACTGCCTGTTCTGGGTGTACCACTGACGGGCTCTTATATGGCCTTGCCTTCCTGCTGCCTGCTTTCTCACACCCCTCATTACTGCCTCCATCTGGAAGGTGGCACTGGCCATGTCCCTGGCTGGTGTCCCCCCCGGGTGGCTGTTGTCCTGTTCCCTCTGCTGTCTGTTCCTGGTGCTCCTCCTGCACTGGGTACACCTCCGGCTTTTGCCTGTGGCTGTCCTGCCTCTTGCCACTGCCCTCAGTCTTCTGTGGCACTCCACACCCTTTTCTGCACAGTAGCATGGGCACACTCACTCTTACCCTCACTCTGGCACAGTTCTGGTGGGCTCTGTCCTGATCCTTCCCATTTGTGTGCTCTGTTTCCTTTTATTCCTCCCTGGCTCTCTGTCACCACTCTCCCACCTTCCCTTGTGGCTTACCTTTTGCATTCTTCCTCCCCTCTCTTGCTCCCTTTTATTTTGGCTTATTTCCGCTGTCACGCAACTTCTGCTTGCTCAATTATTGCACACATCACATGCTGTTGAATATCGCACTGTGCATGTTATTCATGATTCTGCCCCTATGGTTCATTACTGTTGCACTCTGGCACACTGCTTATTGCACTGCACATCCACCTCCCACTGAATATCGCACAATGGCACATTTCTGTACTTGCTCTGGTGCATCCCTGTTGCACATGGTGCATCCGCTCTGAATATCCCGCCCATGTACTATTGTCTCACCATAAATTAAAAGTGATCCTCTGTGGAGGGGTTTATGCTGTATCAAACAGATCCTTTTGCAACTGTAAAAAAACAAAGACTCAAATGAGCACAACACAATGTAAGTCTATAGGATGATAGCTACTGTATATAATAGTTTAAAATGTCTGTCAGCCAGGAGCCTATTTCCATGGCTGGGGTGAGAATAAGTTGATTTCAGACAGCAGGTTATGCACTCAGGTATTGCTTTTGGGTCAGTACCTGATGTCAGCCAGTGGTGGTGGTGGGTCTCTTCCTGGTCCTTCTCTCTCAAGGCAGACACTGGCTGACTGTCATGCTCACCAAGCATGCAACATTTCATGCATCTTTGTTGAATGACATCAAAGTTAATAAGGCTCAAAGCTCACAACAAAAAATGTTTCTCACTAGTATATAACACATTTTCTCATTAAATAAAAATAGGTTCACAACCAAAGCTTTTTGATGGCACCAGACAGCTGTCCTGAAAACCCTACTGAGCACACTCAGAAGCCAAATTGTAAAGGGGCACTATCAACCCTTTTTGCATCATATTATTTACTGTATAGTTGAAAACCCACATTTTGTGATTGTTTACCTTCTCTAAAATTCATTGATGTTGCTGGTTGTTTAATCTGCCTTCATTCACAGTAAAACAAAAATGCATGCTAATGGTGTAATTTTACTCAATCTTGTTTTCTTTCAAATCCTTCATCTACTTTAATTACATGTTTTCTGAACTTTCAGAACACCTCTAGCACTTCTGCAGCAGCAGACATAAAATCCACAAAGGTAGCACATCAATGCTATTAAATTTGTATCATCTGCAAACAGTTGTATGTTGTTTGTCTTACCTGTTGATGGTTGTGTGTGATTGCTTATGTTATCTTGTCCTTGTGCTGCTTGGGGGAGTGTGGCATTAGTACTGGAATTCCTAATACCACATATCCTCTGCTTTTGTTGGGTTAAGTTAAACCCTAACTGGTGCATTAACACAGTTTTTTTGCAGTGTGTTTCCTTTTGTTGTGATAGTGGAATTGTATTCTCATTCACATAGGCTTCTTTGGCACCTGTGTTAACAGATGCAGATGAGTAGGGCCCTCTGGGCCCTTTGTCAGGGGAAGAATCCATCTGCCTGTGGAAGTTCAGGGCCCTCTGGCCCCTGCACTTCCATATGTCTACAGATGCAAAGAATTCATGGTACTGTCGGGGAGGGCAGATGCACATGGTAAAGAGTCTGTCTGACTGCAGAAGCACAGGGCCCCAAGGGCCCTGCACTTACATGTCACTACATGTACAGAACTGCAGGGTACTCTGGGCCCTATGCAGACAGAAGATTTGTCTTCACTTTATGGTTACTTACGGCCCATGGGGCCAACATTGCACTTTTCCTTTCCTGGGTTAGGGGTGGTGTCATACAGCAATGCCATCCCCCAAGACTTGGCCCATACAGCTGGCTCACTGAACTCACCCCCAAACTCCACTCACCAGCACAGGATCACAACGCATTACCTGCAGGGCCAAAGACCAGTCCTGCACATGTTTCTTCATAACTTTTTTAACATTTTGACCCCATGTCATTAGCTTGGTTTCTACAGTGTGTTAAATCCTGCCTGAAAAGTGGTTTCACATAGCAACTGCAAAATCCCATTTTGACCTGTATTTGAAAATTCCCACCATCCTTGTTCATGAGGTAGAGTCCTGTAAACACTATATTCAAAATGTGGGACAAACATATTGCAAAACAGGCAAGTTATGAGTAAAAGAATGTGAGACAAAAAAATGTGTATTTTTATATTGCAAGCTAGTACTGTACTACTGTACTTAAAGAGGGCTGTGGGTTCAGTTCCCACATCTGGCACTTGGGTTAATATCCCAATACTGACACTGTAGTGCAGCATGAGGGGGTGCTGCACTTCTGAGGTGCCGTCTTTCAGATGAGACATTAAATTGAGGTCCCATCTGCCAGGATTGGTGGTAGTTCAGGTGGATGCTAAAGATCCCGTAACACTTATTGAAAAAGAGTAGGGGAATTTATTGAAATTACAAATCAGGCAAAAGAAATGTACAAACTGTCAAAAGAACAAATCAAAAAAAGCTTCATGTTACAGGAAAATCTGAAGTAGTAATCCAAGGCATGTTTTGCCAATTTGCTTCCAGAACATGTTGTGGGAATATAGTACATTCATTCTGAAAAATATTAACCAGTTATTTAGTAACATTCTGAATAATGATTTCAAGAGGAATACTTTTTTGCTGTAGCATAAAACCGCATCTGGTAGTGCATATGTACCATTTTAAAACTAAACAAACAATATTCAATGTACCATTATGAAACTGCTGCCAACCAGAATGGTAAATACCATACATTAATTCTTCAGATGTCATAAGAGAAAATATAGGTACAGACCAGGAACTCGCTAATGTTGACCAAAACGGCTGTATAAATGAACACAAAAAAAAAATGCTCAATAGTTTCTTCTGCTGACATACACTCAGATCTGATACAACCCCATTCAGCATGTTGTTTGTGCTTTTGATTACTTTTTTCATTTATCTTATCATGGCAACTAAGCCAATGGAAATCCAACAAATATCTTGGAATCCTTTTCTCTGTCAATAAAGACAAATGAGTATCTTGCACATGTAAAGGTCAATGAGGAAATGTTATTTTTTTCAACAAAATGGGTAGAAATAATATTGTGATACAATTGTTTCCTGGTAGTGCCCAGTATCATGCGACTAGAGACTCCCTATAATCGTAATTTTACAAATATTTCTCTATAGAAACTGGGGACTGTAAAATCTTGTCTCAAATGGGTAGTTTTTGACCCTTCCCAAACTGAAAACCATTGATAAACAGCATCATAAAAATATGAAGCCCAAACCTTGTCCTCATTAACCACTAAAGGCCGAAGATTTGTATAAAAAAAATACAATAAAAAAACACTAAAGGGTTAACCATATTTAACCCTCCATATGAGTAAGGTAAGTAGGTAATATTTATTTTTATAGGATTCAACCTACTACCCCATACTGCCCCCAAAAATAAACTCAGTAGGCTGGCTTCCAATTGTTTTTTTTTTGTGGGGGGGGGATACTTTACAAACGTAAATAAACTGAGGTAACAGTTTGGTCTTTATCAACATCACAAGTTTCTTTTTGTCCATTTTCCAGGTATTCCACTGTGACACCATTCTATTTCTAAGGTCTATTCTGGAAATCCAGTTCAAAAGATCTAAATTACCTGGGCCCCATAATAATCCTAAAATGTTAATGGGATGAGAAAAGATAGGGAATACCAGAAATCTGGGAGCCAATTTGTAGTTGTGTTCCTAAATATATACCTTGACATTTTGACATGTTCAAGCTTGCTCCTGCAAAGGAGTAAGCAGTACACACATCTATTGCTAAAGAGATGGACTGTACATCTGATAAAAGAAGGCATAAATCATTTGCATATGCTATACACTTTGTAGGACTTTGTAAAGTCCTAACCTGCAAAGATCTGATTCCTGGCTGAGTATTTATATATCTTAATAAAGGATCAATACAAAAAACATACAGGAGTGGGCTGAGGGGTCAACCTTGCCGAACTCCAGTATGGACAGGGACTAAAAGGCCCAACGAATCCATTAACTAAAGGAGTGACCATAGCAGATTCATACAATAATTTTATCCACTGTATAAACTCCCTTGGGATATTATAGCACTTTAGAACTTCCCACATATAGCAATGATTAATAGAATCAAAAGCCTTACTTTGATCTAAGGGGCACGAGAAACCCTCAATCTCCCGCTTTGCACTTCTAGTAGTTATTTCTCTCAATAAAATGAGATGTTCCAAAAATATTGGAGTATTTTACTGATGTGCTGGACTAATTATATAATTTGCTACTTGTTGTAACCTTATAGTTAAAATCTTTGCCAGTATCTTGAAATCTGTGTTTAAAAGACAAATCGGTCTCCAGTTAGTCAAGAGATGCCGATCTCTGGTTTTATATATATAAACCAGGGAACCCTATACCATATTGAAAGGTAACGCGGTCTGTAACATACCAGAAAAAACTTGAGTTAATTTCTGATCCAAAATGTCTGCAATAAGCTGATAAATTTCAGTAGTCAAGCCATCTTTCCCTGGAGATTTATTTGTGGACATAGACTTGATGGCTTGTTGTATTTCAGAAAAATGAACATCTTTTAGTAGGCCCTGAGTTAAGGTAGCTGGGAATTCAGGAATTTTAATATGTTCCAAAAATGTATGGATACAATCCAAGTCTATGTAGTTTCAAGAAAAAAGAGATTTTGTATGATTATATACAATATTCAAAATTTCATTATGTGTTTTGTGTATATGTCCTAAAGAATCATTTAAAGTATCCACTCTTTTAGACTGAACCCCTTGTTTACAGGTATCATAATGACAAATGGTAGAAAATGCTCCTTTTAAATCAAAACGTTGCTGAAAAGCTAATACAGCAGCTTTTTGCTGGTGAAATTTTAACATGAATTCTTTAAAATATGAAATATAGGTATGATAATCATGTGTAGAGGTATATGATAGAGAAATTAAGGATTGTAATTGATGTCTATTGCATAGATATTTTAAATAATGTATATCTTTGTCTCTCCTACTGAAAACTTTAAGCAAAATAATCAATTATTTTTTTAGCTCTTCCCACCATTGTACTGGTGAATCATATAAACAAAATACTGGGGTTTTTTGCAGATAAAAAATACTGTAATTGCATGTGACAATATTCTTTACTCAATAATGAAGAATTACATTTCCATAAGCCACAACCCATATGAAAGCTTTGTCCTAATTCAAGAAAAAGTAAGGAATGATCAGAATATTCCACAGCCTGTATTCCAGCTGTAGAAATAAAAGAATGGTGGGAGATAAAGAAAAAAATTATTCTAGTGGATAGTGTACCTTTACAGAAAGTTGGTACTTTTTTTTTGGTAATAAAACATAACATCAACTAGATCTGCTTTATGAAGTATGTTCTTTACACAGAATTGCAATATGATTTCAAGGTTGTAATTTGTTGCCCTCTATCTCTTTTCTCCAATCCACAATTGAAATCCCCCCCGAAATCACTTGTTGTGCAGTATGTAAGTATGGTTGTATTAATTTAAAAAGTGACACCCTATCAGCTTTTGTTTGCATAGCATAGATATCAATAAGTTGAAACAAAGTCCCTGGACACAAATATCTAGAAGTAAAGCTCTTCCAGCAACCAGATCCAGCAGTCTAAAATATGTAAATTCAATATCCTTAAACAAAATTCCTACCCCCGAGCATTGGTCTCTACCTATTGACCAAAAGGAAGGCTCGGCTTGCCAAGCGGTTGTAGCATTGTGGATATCCAATGCGGTGTGCAATCTTGTATCTTGTAGAAAATAAACATCTGATCATTGCAGAGTTAAAGCAGAAAAAACAGCACTTCTTTTCCTCAGGCTTTTAATACTGTTTACATTTACTGAGGTAAAAAAAGAGACATACAAAAATAAAAGAAATAAGAGGTCACCATAATTTTTTCTTGACCCTACTGCTAGTACCTAATCTAGTTTTAGGTTTTACATGAGGTGTTTTTTTTTCTTCCTGCAGACCCAGTAGGAGAGGTGGTTCGAGGTGTTTCATTCTGATCCATCTCCCCATCTCCTACTACAGAAGAGGAGTCCAAAAGTATTTCAGAGTCACTATCTGCAGTAGGGGAGAGTCTGGTATTGATTTTGAAGGGGAATGGTCTATATTTTGGCTAATTTTGAGGCCGGGGTAGGTTTTTCAGATCTTTTATAAGCTAAAATACCTTTTCTGGTAGCGTGTGCCCTGGGGGAGCCATGGTTTCCTCATGTGTTTCTACTGTTGTCAGAGGTTCTACTTCCAAATCATTTTTACTAACCTGTGGCTGGGGATTAGTAGGGGTGTGGAACAAATCCACTGAGGGGTCTGTTCATGATTCTACTACTACTTATGGAGAGGTCACATCAAGTAGGTAAGTGGGAGGGGGAGAAGGCGGGGGGAAGGAAGGGGGAGGATAGCATAGTTCCAGACGGCTGTCTTTGGGCAACTGCAGTAAGCAGTCATTGCTCCTCACAATCTCCTCCAGGGTTTGTCTTATGAGCAGACCATGAACAGCTTTGACAGGAATGCCCTGTTTCTTCACATAGGCTACAAATCATTTCATTCAAGCAGTTATTACTAACATGTCCTAATTCATTGCAGAGAGAACATCTTACTTTATCACAAACACCGCGCTCGTATGGCCTTCCGAGCCACATTTATAATAGGCCTTAGGTTGGCTCGAATAAAACAAGACCCCCCTATCATGACCAAGAAAGAAGGAATTTGGAAAATGTTTTAAACCATCACTTGTGGAAGATAGTAAAACTTTAAACTTCCAGCCTCCAGTCCAGTAATGCTTGCTATCAAAAATAGCTGTTGGTCCATCCAGAACAGTTCAGCGCTGTTTCATCCAATAAGTTAGGTCAGTTACACTAACTCCTTCATTACGAAATAGCACAGTTAAAAATTTTATTGCAGGCTTTGTCAGGGGAATTGCTTCAAAAGGGGTCCATGGGGGAGAGTTCCAAAGTTCATTATATTTTTTCCAAAAATGTTCTAAACCATTTGCAGTCTTGAAGCTCACATCAAAGGTATGTTCACCTGACACATGGATGAGGGCATATATTTCAGTTGCAAAAAACTGTAAGGAAGCTTTTATTAATGTTTTCCCCACATAGATGCAGTCTAGAACACAATCTAAGTCTCCTTTATAAAGTAAGTGTACAGCATTGTGGCTTTTAGCAGGGGAAACAGGTAGATGAAATAAGAAAGCAAAAGATTTCCTAGGTTTGTCAGGTTTATTGTTCAAAGGTGCATCTGGGATAAAGGACTTAGGTTGGTTTGACACAGTGCTTTCAATCGGTATTGATTTGGGCAAACTTGGAGGTGGAATATTATTAGAAACAGGTATTTTAGTCTGTCCTACAGATGTGGGGATTGTAATAGAGGACGTACCTGAAACCCAGCATTTGCCATCAGTTGTTTTTTCCCACCCTGCAGCCGACAAAGCAATGTCCACAAACCATGATTCTTCAGTATCAGGCTGCTCAATTGCTGCAACAGAGGGTGGTTCATCTGTAGAGGCCAAAATCCAGCATGTGGCATCACTGGCTGACTCATCTGGCAGGTCCTTTGATGCTGCCATGTCAGCGTTTGGAATCAGCTGAGCAATCCGTTTTGACAGCGGCAAATTCGATACTTCAAAAGGCTCTGCTGTCATATGTTTTGGGCTAATAAGAGGAGTATCCTTTATCAGAGACTGGTTTTGTCATGCAGAATTAAGTATTTCCTCATCTGAAATTTCCTCCTCCACCAAAGTACAGGCTGCCGGTACACTTGCTGAATCCCGAGTTTCCTTAAAAGCATTTTCCTTCACTAATAGAGCCTCTTGCTGAGTGATAACATCCAGTAGTTGGTGTTTCTGACATTCTAAAGCCAGGAATTTGTCATCTTCCAAATCTTGAGCTGTTTTCAGTTGCACAGCATTTTACATATGAATCTCACAAAGTGGGCTATTCGCTCGCTCCATTCCAGGCAATTGAGAAGCAGGAGGTGGAACTAATCATCCTGCGTCCTCCATGTCCATCTCCTTCACTGAGTCGTCACCGACTGCCACCATAACCAACCGCAGCAGCGCCCCCCCTATGAAAGAGTAGGGAAATTTTTATTATAATTAGACTTCATTATACAAAAGAAATTACAATACATACATTAGTCTTATCAAACATTTAAATATCTAAATCTCATATAATTATTAGTATTATTACTGTACTTTGTTTTTTAATTCAACCAAACTGAACAATTCAACCATAAATGCTGTGCCTTTTCTACTGAAAATCTATTTACATCAGCTTTCTGCACATTTTGTAATGACAATTTTATATTATTCAGGAGCTCCTGGTAGATAACTAATCTTTGTTGCATTACTAAAGTGCATCTTGAGTGCCAGAGATAAAATTTAACTAGTGTAAAAGTTATATATACTGTAGCACCATGATACTTACTAAGCCTATTGTCATCTGGTCCATACATAATTTCTAGGCATGAAGGTGTTTCCAATTGATCAACAGACGAGGCTTGCTCCAGGTAAGTACAAAAGGAGCTGGCATAGGGGCACCCTAAGAAGAGGTGTTCCTGTGTTTCCAATACTAATGGACATGTCAGTCTGGGGCAATACCTTTCTGCTACCTACTTATGTCTATTATTCCCCTTTACTCCCAGTCTGCCGTAATTGCTGAGCCAGACACAATCCCAGACAAAGGATGGAAGTCTAGGATTAGACAATTGTTTTAGCACACAAACATGCTTGATACTTGTACAACCAGGAAATTATACTGTTGATGTCTTCTCACTCTTTAATATTGCTCTATATATGCCCTTTCTGTCTATGGTTAATAACTGTACTGGAGTAATCTGCCACCTCACCATCTGCTTAATGCAGTCTTTCCCATACTCTGGCATCCTTGTGGGAATAGACTTTATCTTCCTACCATCCCATGTGGGCCTACAAGGGTCCAACCATTTCCAAATCAGGGGGGCCCACACCTTTGTGTTAGAGCATAGTGCTGAGCATATATTATAATTCACAAACAGACTGTAGAAGAAGGTGACAGGGTGTATCATTCCTACACCGCCCTCCTGCACTGGTAAGTATGTAAATTCCCTCTTAATAAGATTTCAACAGGAGCCCCAAAAAGCTTGAAAAAATGCCCCATATAAGCTAGTGAAAATGGACTGGGGACCAAAGAGTAGGGGAATGTTTTATTCAAAACTGAAAACAAATCATACAGGAATGAATTGTCATCGTACAAAATTGAAACAAGAGACAACAGCAAAACAATTGAAATCATACAATATACAGGAAACCCAAGCAAAGGGAGGGGAAAAAAACAAACCAATCCAACAAACAACACTATAAACATTAACCAGTATCCAACCATTGTATCGCCTTCCATTTCTTATGAAACTGGGAGGATGATAAAGAACGAGGATCAAAATGCCAAATTTCAAAAAGCCAATTATGAATCCTCCAAAATAATTGGTCAGGGGAAATAAAAAAAGCGTGCAGGGACCAAATACAACGAACCTGCCAAACATGATATTTGATACCCCCAAAAATCAGTCTAATTGTATCTGCAGTAAAGGAGTCCCACTCTGAAGACAAAATACCAAAAAATAAACAAGTAGAATCAATAGTTGGAAAATAGAAATGGGCCCACCAAACATAAAGTAGGGACCAAAACCGTAAAATGAAAGGACATTCAAAAAACAAATGTAACATAGTTTCTAATTGAGTTGTACAAGTGAGAAATCTTGGACAGTACCGTTCTTCAATACTCTTATGTTTCAGATTATTCTTAACATTCAGTTTACCATGGACTGTAAGCCACGTAACATCTCACATATAATTAGGAAGGCTAGGAGAAGTAAGTAAGGCAGAAATTAGGGGCAAATCATTACGGAATAAATCTGGAAAAGCACAACTTTCTGAAAAATATTGATCCAACAAAAAATAATACAATCTTCTTCTAGAAAATTGAGTAAAAGAAATGAAGGAGATCTTCCATTTCTTAATATTACCAAAACAGGAATGGAGATAAAATGGTAACCAAACAATAGGCATTTGTTTGTGGATGAGGCCATCCTTTGACCAACCATCCAACCAAGGAGAGACATGATCAGAAAGCCATAATGCCCATACCTTAGAACAACCAAGGACAAAAGGAGAAATACTTTTATATATGAAAATACTAAAAAAAAAAAAAATCTGGGTTAACCATATTCAGACCACCAGAATTAAGGGAACGATATAAAATATTCCTCTTAATGGGGTTCAAACGACTCCCCCAGATTGTACGAAAAAAAAGACCATAAAGAGACACCTCTTTAGAGACAGGCACGGCGTAAACTGCACTCAAATGTAAAAAAAGACCAATAAGAAAGGTGTTAATCATATAAATTCTTTTCTTTTTAGACATATTCCATTTATTCCAAAGAGTAACCTTCCAATTTGCAGACTGAATAAGCATTTCCCAATTATATGTGGCATTGTCTGTCTCACAACAAAAATAGATGCCTAGAATTTTACAGACAGTATTAATAACAGGAATCCCCATAATAACCGACTGTGAGGAAGTATGAGTGCCAAAATAACAACATTTACTCTTAGATAAATTAAAGGAAGCCCCAGTTCCCTCCTTGAAGGCAGTAGTCAACCATTCAACAGCAGTACAGGAAGGGATGTCAGCCAAAAAAAAACATAAATCATCTTCATATGCTACAACAGGGATTTCAGCATCATCTGAGCCCAAAGAGGGACCTCTGATAATATCCATGTGGGAAATGGCAGAGAGCAGAGGTTCTAAAGAAAAAACATATAACATGGGGCTAAGAGGGCACCCTTGGCGAACACCCTTGCCACACAGACATGCCGTGCCCAACCAGCCATTGACATAAGGAACAATAACAGCATGTAAATAATAATTTTGTAACCAGCCAACAAAACGAGAAGGGAAACCCATAGCCAGCATGCAAGTCCAAAGGTAGAGATGAGACATATATCAAAGCCGCTTGGTCCAACATAATACAAATACCAGCAAGTTCATCCTTTTACCACTTTCAATAATTTCACGAATTAGAATCAGGGCGTTCGTAATAGTACGTCCAGGTACTGAACAAAACTGTGCCGGGGAAATAATGTCAGACAAGAAACAAGAGATCTGTAAGCCCAGAATTTTGGTAAAAATCTTGCAATCCGAATTCAAAAGTGTGATTGGGCACCAATTATTCAGGTCTCCCTTGTCTCCAGACTTGTGAAGAAAAATCAAAAGCCCCTCATTCATACTGGGAGGAAAAGTACCAAGAGAAAAACAAGCATTGAACATGGAAACCAAATGGGGACCCAAAACGGAACCAGTTAAGCCATATACTTCATTAGGGAGTCCATCCTTGCCAGGGGCTTTATGTTTTGGAAGAACCTGAGTAACAGCATGAAATTTGGATAAGGAAATAGGAGCCAACAAAGACAACAAAAAAATTTCAGGAATTTGCAGCAAAGAACTATACTTTAACCATTCAGCAATAGATTGTGAAGTAACATTGAAATCTGTGGCAAACAATGACTGGACATGGGTATCCACAAGATGAAGGATGTCTTGCTTATTAGAGACCCTAAGACCTTCAGGATCCAATAAAATGCTGATATCCTTCTTATTTCTATGAGACATATGAGCGTCAAAAGGATTCGTACTGCTAGAGGATCCCTGAGTACCAAATCTCTCTCAAGTTGCTGTTGCTTTAAATTTTGAATCTTTGCCAATTCAGCTTTAACTGCTTGTAAAGCATGAGAATCTACAGGTAAACCCAAATGAAGTTGGGAATAAAAATTAGTCAATAACTGCTGGAGGGATTTATGATAGGATTTACAGGAAGCTCCCAATATATGGCCGATCTCAAGAAAATATTCTTTAAATAACAGTTTAGAATCCTCCCACCAATCTTGTAGGGAATCATAAAGAAAAAAAACTGAGTCACGGGCATGCAAAATAGATAAAAAACCTTCCCGCACTGCAGGAATATCCAGAACAGACAAATTCAACTTCCAGTATCCCGGGCCTTTAGAAGTTTGTGCATAATCAGAAAGAGAAAAGCCGAGAAGGCAATGATCAGAAGAAGCAACCAAAGAAACTCGAGGGTTAAAAACATGAAGGGAAGGGGACACGAACCAATAATCTATACGTGATTTTCAAAGGCCTTGTAAATAGGTAAAAGAAGAAACTTCTTCAAAAACATCAAGGAGACCTGTTACCTTTATCAAATCATTCAAACAGTGAGTGTCACAATAAAGTTTGGAAGTAGCGGATTTAGCTGTCTGGGAGATATTAAAATCACCACCCAACAGAATATTCCGACTGGAAAGCAAATGGGGCCGAAGAAGGTGCAACAGTTGAATACGATCCCATTTGGTCTGAGGGACATAAATATTGATTAGTCTAAAGGGAATAGAATGAATAGACACATCAAGCAACAAAACCCTCCCAGGAGAAATGTGAATCACATCCATCACTTTAATAGTATTCGAAGTGAAACATATTCCAACACCGTAGCAGAGGTCAGTGCCCCCTGTCCAATAACAAGGACCCCAGCCCCATAGATCAGTAGCTACAGAAAAATCCTGAACAGTATACAAGCTGGTGTCTTGAAAAAACATAATATCATGACGTAAATCTGAAAATAAAGAAAAGGTGACTCTTTTTTTTATACAATGACCTAAGGCTATTAGCATTCAAACTAGCCAAATTAACATCATATGAGGATCGAGAAAGGAGGATTAAGAGTGAGAGTTCAGTTTTCTACTGCTCTTATGCAACCCAACCCGGGAAGATTTTTTCTGTTTACATTTGGCACTCACCCTTGGGTCAAGAACAGAGTCTGGGTCAGAAGCCATATCTACTTGGGAGGGATGTTGTGAGGCAGAATTGGAATCATGATCTGCAGTGTCCATGGTGGCCAAAATACCAAACTTATTTGACACAGACACAGGGGCTGGAGACTGAGCTCAGTCAAGTACTGAACTGTGTTCTACTCCAGAGAGAACAGGAGAAAAAGAACCACTGTCTACCACTACCTGAGTGTCCAAGGGAGGTACCAACAAAGGAGGTGACAGAACTGGAGGGAGTGGGGTCGTAGGACCAGTGGACACTATAGGAATAACTGTGGGAGTGGGAGTACTGTTCGAAGGACAAGAGGGAGGAACAGACAAGGTGGAGGCTAGAGCAGCAGAGTACGACTTTGGCTTCTGGGAAGTAACAGACCCACCCCCATTCAAAAGATTCCTAACTGCTCTAAAAATAAGTAAATCCTGCATAGCAAAATCTGAATCCACAGTGTTATGTGCAGCCTTCTTGCAATCAGGGAAGACATGCCCTAGATCATCACAAAAGGAACACTTTACCAGATTCACACACTGGTAGCCAGAGTGGCCACACTCCCCACATTGAAAACAAAAAACCTTCTCACAAGACGTGCTAATGTGCCTGGGAGAGCCACATTTATAGCAACGTCGGCGTTGCCCAGGATAAAACAAAAAACCTTTATCCCGGCCAATAAAAATACAGTTTGGAAGATGTACGAATTCATCATTGACACTAGAGAGTTTGATTTTAAAACGCCAACCCCCATTCCAAAATCCTTCACCATCCAAAATAGTCAGGATCACCCTGAACCTCACACCTACGTTTCAACCATGAAAGAATATCCACTAAATTCACACCCTCATTCCAAAATAGAACAGTAATAACTCTAAAAGGCTGCTTTGTCAATGGTACCACATAAAAGGGGGACCACAAAGGGTTAGTTTTCAGTGAGGCATAGCGTAACCAAAAAGTTTCCAAAGCTGATGGAATCCTAAAGCTAATGTCAAAAGAATGCTCTCCAGGAGCGTGAATCAGGGCATAAATGTCTGCAGGCGAGAATCCCAGGGACGGCTTGCCTAAGACCCTTCCCACATAAAAACGATCCGGAACTTCAGGTAGCCCACCCAAATATCGCAATCTAACGGCATTATGCCATTTTGCCAGTTCAAGTGGTTTTGCAAATAAATCAGGAGAAGCAGCCTTGGGGGGGGGATAGGCAGAGAAACAGGAGAAACACTTGGAACCTCAGCAGAGAAATCACCAGAGTTCAAGGCAGGAGGAGCAGGAACAATACTACCTGAAATTGCAGCTAAAGGCTTAGTAGGCAACCTTGAGTCTTCAGGAAAAGCATTGTCTAGAGGTAAAGAATCATCCACCACAGAAACAGAATGAGCCAAAACATCCTCCGGTGTGTTCAGGTCTACTACCCAAGATCCATCAGGAAGCCGCTTCCAGCCCGCTTTGGAAAGTGCAGATTCGGGAGACCATTGGTCTGCAGGCAGTTCAAACAATGAATCTGCCGATGAAACATTCGACACAGATGCTACCTCTGGTGTCTGCACCGGAAACTCCACGTCATCAGCTGAGCCAGGACCGAACTTGAAAGTGTGACAGGGTACATCTGGAGATATGTCAAGTAAGCGTTTACGTTTTTTTTTCCCAAGCAAATCTGCCCTAGCAGAAGTAAGGGCAAGTTCCATTTGCACTAGCTGATCCCTCAGTGCTTCGCGCTGCAAAACCATGTCCGAGACCACGGTGTCTTCAATACTGTCTTCCAATGTACCCAATACTGGCTGAATAGCATCTGAAGCATTAGTGGAAACTGTGGGAGGCAAAATCCCATTGTGGACAGACGGTGCATGTCCCAGCCTGACATCGGCTGCGCGACAGTCCTCCTCCAGAGCCGACAGCATACTGACCTCCTCCATAGACGCCACGTACGAGACAACGCCCCTCCAGAGTAGGGGAATTTCCTCAGTGTCCTGGCCAAATTTCTCCCATTCACTAAAAATACCACCAACAGCTTAATCTGGTTCAGTTTCAGTTGCTTACCATCTGTATCTGTATCCCCCTGGTAGCCCCTGAAAAAGGGACTTCTAGACCCAGTGGACTTACTGGGCCAATAAATCAATTAAATAAATTTCACCTCATTTTTCATATATTATTGACAGAGTTCTCCTCTTTAATATTTATTACTGAGGAAACTAACAAAAACAAGATAAATGGCCCATAGAGTTCATCTGTCTCTATAGCTTATTTCCTACTTGAAATGATATTGCTCTATTGTGACATTGCAGGCTGTTGCTATGGGAGTAACTGTGATGTCACAAGCAGACTATTATGGCATCATGTTGGGAATAAGCAATAGGAGCTGATGAACCTTCAAGGAATAGCTATCCTGTTTTCATGCATATGACCTCAGTAGCAAATAATGGGGCTAAATAATATGGAGCTAGTGAGAAAAATAAGACAATTTTGTATCCAAATATTATATTTTTTAAAGTTCTTTTCAGGGCTTCAGTGGCTCTTTAAATGTGTGACCTAAAAATTCTTAGATCACACATAAAAATGTTCAACTGTTCAAAAAACAAGAATTTTACATTTCCACAGAACAAGTCTTTGCTCACACTTAATGTATGACCAAGGAATTCTTCATCCACATATTAAAATCCCTTTCAGGTCCCAATACTGTTTCTTTCTTGTTTTTTTTTTGTAGTTTGCATGAAAACTTCTGAGGTCACACTTAAATGTGGGACCAAAAAGTAATCCGACAGAAAAACAATACATTTTTTGCTGTACACAGAAAAGTCTTGGGTCCCACTTAAATGTGTAATAAAAATTAGTCTAGCAGAAAAACAAGCATTTTTTATACACATGAAAAAGTCTTCAGTTACGCTTAAATGTGGACCTCAATAATTATTTTTTGGTGCCACAAACATTCTTCCATCACACTTAAATGTGTGACCCAAAACGTACTCGACCTGTGACAAAAGAATCAAACATCTTGCTAAGCTGTGGGCCCAAGAACTAAACAAAGTGCTAAAAAGGTATTTTTGGTCAATTATTTGAAAAACAAACACTGGAATCGAGCTTAATAGGTCCAATGTAGTAAGATTCATCTGATTGCTTTTCAATGCAAATGAGTGATGTATATATTAACTAAGAATCTGTCTTTTGTTCCATGAAATATATAATATGTATTCATTATATGAGTAATTATTTGGTGTGGTAAATGTTGCCCATGTAAGCCCACATTACGTATTATGTAACACTCTATGTTGCAGCCTTAGTTATATGTATGTTATGTGTTGTATTATTCCTGTATTGTCCTTTTTGAACAAAAATAAAAATCTATCTAATTTTCCTGTATTTTCACATGACCTACTGCATACATTTTTACTAGTGACCCCAAATCACAAATAGTCGCAACCTAAAAATGTCTCACGAAAGAGCAATTTTTGGGTGGTATCAGAGGGTTATCTCAAAAACCCAACTGAGCACGCTCAGAAGCCAAATTTCAAAACCTTATCATTCTGGAATCATATATTTTTTTCATGAATCCTTTGAAAGACACACCCTTGGCACCAACCTCTACAAGCCCTGAAAGTTTTGGAACAAAATTCCATACTGTCTTGGCTGTAGGTGAGAATAAAAAAGGCCCCAAATGGTACTTTTTATGTACAGTTTATTTGACATTTCAGGATCTCAGAATCTAGTTAATCGTCCATCCCAAAACTTCCAAAGTCTCAAGAACTTGGCATTTAGACTGTGCATTCCAACATTTGCATATTTTTATTGAATACTGCAAAAGTTATTAAGGTGAAAATATTGGGGATTGACATTGAACACTTCATTCAACCCTAACTATACTTGCCTTAATGTGCAAGTATAACAAATATAAATTGCAAACAACTTTGTTAATGCATCAGTTAGAGTTAAAGCAACAAAAGTAGGGAAATGTGGTGTTAGGGTTTCCAACCCTAATACCACACCCCCACCCTGCACATATGAAGAGGGATGGGGGGTGGCATTTGATCATCAGCCCCAACACTCACTCCATTCCATTAGAAAATATGCTGGGTGACACAGCATAGAAGAATGAGGTTAGCATTAGAGCTGACAATCATAATGCCACCCCTGATCCCTCTTTATCTGTGCATGGTGAGGATGTACTGTTAGGGTTGGAAGCCCTAACATCACAGTTCCCTACTTTTGTCACTTTAACCCTAACTGATGCATTAACAAAGATTTTTGCAATTTATTTCCTTACTTTTTGAGATAGCATAATAGAAACATAGACTTTGATGGCAGATAAGAACCGCTGGCCCAAACAGTCTGCCCATTTCCTATCCTATTGGATAAGCTGCAGATCCTAGTTAACCAACAGCCTACTTCGTCCTACCCCCCCACCAGAATTGTTTTATGTCTGTACCATGTATTCTTGAATTCCCCCACTGTTTTTGACCCCATGACCTCCTCAGGAAGGTTGTTCCATGCATCTGCCCCCTTCTTTGTGAAAAAATACTTCCTCACGTTGCCCTTGAACCATCCCCTCTCTATCTTGAAATTGTGCCCCCTTGTTCTTGCACATCTCTTTTTCTGAAAGATGCTACCCTCTTTGACTTCATTAATTCCCTTGAGGTACTTGAAAGGTTCTATCATGTCCCCCCTTTCCCTCCTTTCCTCGAGGGTATACATTATAAACTCCTTTAGTCTCTCTTGTATGGGTTCTGGTGCAGACTCTGCACCATTTTAGTTACCCTTCTCTGAACTTCCTCCATCCTGTCTATGTCCTTGTGGAGATGGGGTCTCCAGAATTTCATGCAGTACTCCAGATGGGTCTCATCAACTCTCTGTACAGAGTGATAACAACTTCCTGTTTTCTACTAATGGTGCCTCTTCCTATACATCCCAATATTTCTCCAGCCCTACTTACTGCCATCTCACATTGCTTGCTTACCTTTTGGTCATCTGATATGACTACCCGCAGGTCCCTTTCTATTTTTGTTGTTGTTAGTACCTCCCCCCTCCCCATTGTGTACTCTTCCCTGGGTTTTTGTTTCCCAGGTGCATTAGTTTGCTCTTCATTGCACTGAATCTAACCTGCCATACTTTTGACTACTCCTTCAACTTTGCCAAGTCCCTTCTCATCCCTTCCACCCCCCCTTGTGTATCAACCCTGTTGCAGATCTTTGAGTCATCTGCAAAGAGGCATACTTTTCCTTCCAGTCCCTCTGCAATGTCACTTATAAAAGGATTAAAAAGGATCGGACCCAGTACTGAACCCTGCGGTACCCTGTTAGTAACCTCCCTTTCTTCGGAGTGGACTCTGTTTGCTATTTCCAACTGTGTCCTGTTGTCCAGGCAATTTTTTACCCTGACTACCACCCGGGGACCAACTCCCAGGCTGACTAATTTGTTTATTAATCTTTTGTGTGGGACTGTGTCAAATGCCTTGCTAATGTCTAGGTATGCCATGTCCACAGCCCCTCCCTGGTTTACTACTTTGGTCACCCATTCAAAGAAATCTATTAGATTCATCTGACATGACTTTCCCACTGTGAATCCATGCTGCTTAGGGTCCTGTGCCCCACTGGCCTCTAAGTACTCAACAATTCTTTCTTTCAGAAGTGATTCCATTATTTTCCCCTACCACTGAGGTCAAACTAACAGGTCTGTAGTTTTCTGCCTCTGCTTTACACCCACTTTTGTGAAGAGGAATCCCATCCAGCCTCCGCCAGTCCTTAGGTATCACAATATCCTCCCATTATTTGTTAAAAAGGATAGTCAGTGGTGTTACTTGTTCTCCCCTTAGTTATTTTAGAATTCTGGGGTGAATCCCATCAGGGGCTATTGCTTTGTCCACCTTCAGTTTTAGGAGTTGTTTCAGAACCCTTTTTTCTGTGAATGGACTGGTATACCCCCTATCCAGAGTGCTTCTATTAATTGGATTAGGAACCTCCCCCTCCTCTTCTTTTGTGAATACTGAGCAGAAGTATTCATTTAGTATTCCTGCTTTTTCACTGTCACCCTCTGCCCACCCACCTTCCCCTTTATTAAGCCTCACTATGTCTCCCTTGGTGTTTCTTCGCTCCCTAATGTTTCTATAAAAGGTTTTATTCCCCTTCTTAACTGAGTTGGCTATCTTTTCCTCAGTTTGGGCCTTTGCTATTCTGACTACCTTCTCCACTTCCCTTTGCTTTAACAGGTACAGTTACTTCTCTGTCCTGCTCCTTCTGTGTTTCCTTATACTTCCTGAATGCTGTCTTTTTCTCCCTAACCTTACCCGCCACCTCTTTTGAGAACCATAGTGTTTTTTCCCTTCATTTTGATTTGTTTATTTGCTTCACACAAAGGCTTGTTGTCTCTGTGGTGGCCGTTTTGATGTTTTCCCATTGTTGCTCCACCCCTCCTTCTTGCCCATTTGCTAGTGCTTTTCTGAGACACTCTACCATTTTGACAAAGTCAACCCTCCTAAAGTCCAGTACCCTCTCTTTTTTATGGCTTAACTATATGGCTGTGTTTACTGTGAACCACACTGTTTGGCGGTCACTTGTTCCAATATGGCTACCCACTTCTAAATTTTAGATTTTCTCTCCATCCCCATTTGAAAGTACCAAGTCTAAGATTGCTCCCTCCTGAATGGTTCCAACACTAGCTGTCTGAGGCAATAGTATCCTTATTTTATGGTGGAAGTTCAGGGCCCACCCCTCCATTGAGATGGTATAACAGTATCCTCATTTGACCCCAAATTTTCGACATAGCCTTCTTATGATCTTAACAAATGTACCCAGTACAGAAACTTTTCAAATCCCCACTGAAACATAATTCTGAGCAACTGTAACACCATTCTACACCACAGGTGTGGAAAAAATGTTTTGTAGGATTTAAAAATGACAGCTGTACTACTCATGAGGTGATGTGAAAAAATGGCAATGTTGAAAATCTGGAGTGAAAATATTACACATTGCCAAAGTCATGCATGTGCGTAGAAAGATTTCAACAACCACACATAACTCTGGCATTTGTGGGTATTTTTGCACTAAATTTTCAACAAGGGTTTTTTGGGACACCACCTCATGAACACTGGCACTGATATTTTGTTACTCATTCCCAAAAAGTGATCTCATGCAGCAACCATGCCATTCTGTGCTATAGATGTGTAAACATGTTTGGGCAGGATGTGAGAAATGACAGCAATACTGTTCATGAGGTGGTGTGAAACAATGGCTATGTTGAAAATTGGGAGTGAAAATGTAAAAAATTGCGAAAGTTACGCGTATGCATTAAAACATTTCAATGACAGTGCATAAGTCAGGTGTTTGGGGGTATTTTTGCACCAAATTTTCAACATGGGCATTTTGCAAACCCCACCTCATGAACAGTGGCACTGTCATTTTCATTACTCAGTCCCAAAAGATGATTTCATGCAGCGACCATGAAATCACCTCTTGGGACTGAGTAATGAAATGACAGTACAAGCGTTCATGAGGTGGCAACCCAAAATGTCCATGTTGAAACTTTGATTCAAAAATACCTAAAAATGGCAAAGATATTAACATAAGTTCAGAACACCATTGACAGCCATTATGCAGAGCTTACCTTGATTCTTTAGTTCACGGTTTGGCTTTATAGAGTGCAGACATGTCCCAGTCCACAGAAGGTGACAGTCTTTGACCTTTGGTGATAGATATAGGGTAAGGTGGGATGTGGGTGGTGTGTGCTCAGTGGAAGGATCAAGATGGGAAGGGGGTGGCAGGAACAATTAGGGACAGTTTTCTTTTTTCCAGGTTTTTAAAAAAGGGGATCATTTTCTTTTTTCAAGGTTTAAGGGACAAATTAAAATATTACAGGACACTGGGGTTGGGCTTCCCAGTGTCTCACACTGCTGGGAAGGGGACTGTTATATGCCAACATGGTGATGGAGCTCCCTCAAAGTTGTCACATTAATAAAACAAGGGCCGCGGGGGTCATCCAACACCAGGGGTGGGCACTCCAGTGTTAAAAAGATATACTGCAAATAAAATAGAGAAGGGACTAATTAAATAAATATTATGGGACATTGGGAGTGGGATCCTCAGTGTCCCTGTTGAGGGGGCAGAACATACTGGGATACTGATACTGGACTCCCCAGTGTCCCACACTAGCGAAGGGGGTGTTATGCTGCCAACATGGGGATTGGGCACCCCAATGTCAGCAGAGCTTTAAATATTTAATATTAGTATTCCTCTGCCCCTTTTCCCTTAGAAGCAGCAAAAGGGGAAAAAAAACAAGCTTTCATTAGATAAACACCAAGAGATATTTACCTAAACCAGGGGCCGAGGAATTGGATTCTGTGGTCTGTGTGTCCCAAAAATGAACAGGGGCTATTGTGCTCATTAGTATCACAAATCCACCCCCCATACTGATGCATGTAACAACAGGTCTTTAAGAATACTGTCACAATTTGCAGCAGACACAACCAGATGAAAAAAATATATATTTAGGGACATTCTACTGAAAAAGTAATGTCAGAATCATGTTCCTTGGGCCCTGATTAGGTAAACACAACTCTTGGTGTTTACCTAGGAGCTGTATTTTTTTGAAATATTTAACTTTTCCACCTCTCTGAATGAAAACAAGATGGCAGAATCTGGATAGAACATTAAACAGTATACTTCGAACAGTAAAGTTTGAATGGTAACTTGCATTAACTGTTTGAATGGTAAATACCATTTACTGTTTGAACTGTAAAGTTCAAACGGTAAATAGCCATTTACCGTTCAAACAGCCTGTCCTGCATCTATCACAAAAATCATTATAATTCAAAAATGGTAATATATTTTTTCACCAAACCATCTAAAGTCATACCCTTGGCCCACACCCCATCATCTCTAAAAATGTCAGAGAAAAATGTCATTCTGTGTATTCAATAGATGAAGGCACACAATCCCATGTTATCCTGTGGGAAAAAAACATCATTTGGGGTTTTTGACCACTTTATATCTCAAAACCATACAAGCTGCCATCACAAAACTTTCCACATCTTGTGACTCTGGCAACATGACAGCACAGACCTATCTGTGGGTAATTTCCTAAAAAAATGCCAAAGTTATTAAGGTACAAAAATTGAGATTTAACATTGAAAGGCTGTACCAGCCCTAACTATAGGGGCACTAGTCGACTAACCCCTGTGACTCCCTGCTGGTTACCATGCCTTCTTCTAAGTGGGCAGGGAGCTGGAGCAGCAAGATGGCCATGCTTCTACTCTGCTTTTCGAACCTGCTCCAAGTTGTGTTTTGTTATATATTCTTTACTCTGTTTTTGCTCTGTTGTGAACAAATATTTTTCTAATTAAATTTTCGATTTTATCACCAACACTGCTGGTATAGTTTATAATGTGCTCGTTAATATCTGGGACAAGTTAAAGTAGGGAGGCAGAGCTGAATCAGGTGTGGAGTCAGTACTTTGGCTTCTCAGAAGGAACTAGAAGGGGGACAGGATCAGATCGACAGTACAGTAGCTTCTTGTTTTACATTGTTTTTCGTGGATTCTACTTGGTAGATTGTTATTTCTTTTCTTTCTTACTACTAAGGGGCTAGCAGGGTATTGTTTGGGGCTGTTGGAATTTTGAAACCTGTTTTGGTAGCTATAAGTGGGCTCATTTGTTTGGTTCACTGTGTGTCAGGCTGCATTTGTAGAAGCCTATTTCTTCTGCTTTAAAACATAATTGGTGTAATTTAACTGTGTCTGTTTCTTTGAATTGGAGACCTATACCTTCAAATTCCAAGCCTATTGTGATGTGTTGTTGGTGAAGCTGTTTGAATTGGAGTCCTGTTTCTTTGGGTAGAAAACCTATTTGGGGGGCTTTGAGTAGAATTGTGATTTACTGTTGCTGGCTTCACTAGCTGCAAAGTTTGAGTGCACAGTGGGGGAAGGGTGCTAATGGTCTGACCAGAGGCCTCAGCTACCTTATTGTTTCTGGAAGACTTGGCTGGTCCCACCCTCCAAACCCCTCACCCCACCCACCCCTGGTCCATTATTTCTTTTATACTAGGGGTTCTGACATCACTTCCTCAAACAGGCATAGGATATGCACCTGTCATAGCAGAAGCAGACATCCAGGAAAGGAACAGCAGCAAGTGAAGAGGTGACAGCTCTCTCAGTGGAAGGGAAGTAAACGCAAATCTAGGAGATTTCATTATTACTTCTTCGCATTGATATTGCATTGGGAAAAGGAGGAGTAGGAGTTTGAAGAAGGTTGTGCAATGGCTACTTAAAGTCTGTTTTTGAGTGTGGATAGGAAGGATTGGAATATAAAAAGCAGTGCTCAATATATCTAAATGTGTGCAACAAAGGAGTAAGGAAATTAAAAAAATGTTTTGCACTGATAGAGGGGAGGGAGACTTGGGGAGTGTTTGGTATCCTGCATCTGAAAGGTGGGGGGTGCTGGTGGGCAACGACAGCAATGGGTAGAGTGGTAGGCTGCAACAACTGCGATGTACCAATCTTTCTAAACATTGCCTGGAGTGTGGGGGATGTTTATGTGCAACAACATAGAAAAAACTTAGAAAGGAGATTGAGGGTCTGCAGGAGGAACTAAGACAGGCAAGGCAGATTGGGGTGGGTTTAGCCCAATACTGGAGGGAGGAAAAAGGGGAGAAGAGGGAGGGTGATTTAAGCCAACAGTGGTGAGGAGAGGGTCAGAAGAAGGGAAGCAGAGACAAAGGGGTCCAGGCCAGGAAGAACAATTGCCAGGGAAACCAGGTCAGGAGACAAAAGACAAATGGAAGGAGGAGATAGGAACTTGTGAGGGGAGGTGAAGAAGTGGCAAAAGTCATGGAGTGGAAAGGAGATAACAGGTTACTATGAAGAGAGAGGGAGCAGACATTTGTGAAGGGTCTTCAGAAAACAGCTGTGCACTGCTAGAGAGGAAGAAAGTGGAGGAGGGAAATGATGAAATTAGAAGAGTAATTGATAAATGCCTGGACCAAACTGGAGCGGGGAGAAGTTCTGCTGGGAGAATTGCAACAGGGGTAAAAGAGGGAAATAATGTGCAGGAGGAAGAAGAGGAGCTGGAAATGAGAGAGGGAGATGAATGGAAGCAAACCAGGGAGTAAGAGGGTGGAATCTTAGTGCTGGGGACCAATACTAAGAGGAGTTAGGTGGTAGCAAGGGGAGAGGCATAGTCGATTTGGGTGGAGGCCATGCCAGAAATGACAGCGGAAAGGGTGGGACAGTCTGTTCTGAAATATGCTAGAAGGGTAGGGACAAGCCTCATTTAATTATACATCTTGGGACAAACGACCTGGCTGACAAGACAGTAGATATAGTCCAGAGGAGGTTTGAGGAACTAGCACAATTATGTGAGGGGCAGGAAGATCAGTAACTTTTTCCGAGATACTCCGTGCCAAAGGCAAGAACAACAAGAAAGCTGAGAATAGAGGAATTTAACGGACTGGCTAAGAACCTGGTGTTGTGCTAAAGGGTATGGGCTTTGGGGGTGGGAGGGACCTGGGAGGACAGTAGTCTATATGCCAAGGACAGACTACACTTGAGTGAGGAGGGAAAGAAAGTGTTGAAACAGAGGATGGAAGAGTATAGAAGAAGTTGGGAATTTAAACTAGGAGTGGGGGGTGGCAGTTTGGGAAGAGATATGCAGAGACCACAGGTTGGGAAATCATATGAGCTAACCCCCCGTAACAGTGACAAAGGACAAATGGCAAGTACTATTGGTGATGCTAGGAAAGGAGGGCAGGATGGGAAGGGGGGAAAGGGTAGAAGGTGGTTATCCTTAATGCTAGGAGCCTTGGGAGGAAAACTGCAGAGTTACAGGTTCTCATGGCAGAGGGAGAGGTGGACATTGCAGCCATCACGGAAACATAGGCCACCCAATATAATGACTGGGACCTGTCTGTACCAGGGTACAGGTTATTTCGTAGGGACAGGGTGATTGGGAAAGGAGTGGGGTGGCACTATATGTGAAGGAAGGACTGAAGTGTGTAAGGGAGGAAGGGGAGGAGGGTAGTACGGAGTCACTTTGGGTGCAAATCCAGGATTCCAAGAATAGGATTCTTAGAATGGGAGTGGTGTACAGGCCACCATCTCAGACGGAGAAGTTAGACAGGGAACTAGTGGGACAGATCAAGAGGACCTGCGAGAAGGGTAGTGTGGTGATTGTGGGGGACTTCAACATGCCAGGAGTGGACTGGAGCACCACAACAACCAGGAACAGAAGGGAGCAGGTACTGCTGGATGCCTTCTAGGACAGCTTCCTGCTGCAAATGGTCAGTGAACCAACCAGGTTAGGGAATACCCTTGACCTTGTGCTGGCAAATGGGGACTTTGTGAGAGAACTTACAGTGGAGGAACCACTGTCAGGGAGTGACCACCACTCAGTATGGCTCACATTGGATATGGGCAAGGAAGGAGTGGAATCTGGCACAAGAGTGCTGGACTTCAGGAGGGCTGACTTTGGGAGGATGGGGGAAGTGGTAAAAGGGTACCTGGCCAGAATTCAATCTAGTATGGATACTAACCAGAGGTGGGAGCTCATAAAGCTGGGGATAGTGGAGGCAACCAAAACCTGCTGCAAAGCCCAGAGCAAGAAGGCTAGAGCTAAGAAACCGAGCTGGTTGAGTAAGGAGGTCATGGAAAAGGTAAGGAGGAAAAGAGCTGCCTTTAGGAAGTACAAGAAAACAGGGAGGTGGAGGACAGAGAGGAGTACTTGACAGAATTGAAGGAGGTGACAAGGGCAGTAAGGGGAGCCAAAGCATCTACAGAACTCAGGCTGGCACAAGGCATTAAGAAGGGGGAGAAGGACTTCTTTAAGTACATCAGGGAGAAAAGGAGCTGTAAGGACCACATAGTAAGGATTAGGAAGGAGGGGGGTTAGGTGGAAGCAGAGTACGATAAGGCGGAAGCACTAAATGAGTACTTCTGCTCAGTATTTACTAAAGAGAAGAGGGATGACACCCAAGGTGGGAGAAATGGCAGAAGCAGGGGAGGAAGTGGTGACAGATGGGGAAATCATGAAGGGCAGAGTTCGAGAGGGTTTGAAGGCACTGAGGGTGGACAAGGCGCCAGGCCCAGATGGCATCCACCCCAGGGTACTGAAGGAGCTGGCAGAGGTCCTTGCAGGACCTTGGCAGACCCATTTAATGCCTCACTACATTTGGGGTGTGTACCTCAGGACTGGAGGATGGCTCATGTGGTGCCCTCCACAAGATTGGTCCAAGGATGAACCGGAAACTACAGACCAGTGAGCCTCACTCCATCATGGGTAAGCTAATGGAGGCTATCCTGAAGGAGAGACTGGTGGCCCTCCTAGAGGCCAAAGGACTACAGGACAGCAGACAGCATGGTTTCATAGTGGCAGATCCTGCCAAACCAACCTGGTCGAGTTCTATGACTGGGTAACTAGGCACTGGACAGGGGCCATGCAGTGGATGTCCTGTATCTGGACTTCAGTAAGGCATTCGACCTCGGTGCACATGGAAGGCTGGGAAGGAAGTTAGTAGGCACAGAGGCGGGTGCAAAGCTGGTGAGATGGGTAGGAAACTGGCTGCAGGGAAGGCAACAGAGGGTGGTGGTGGGTGAGGAGCTCTCACACCCAAGGGCAGTGACTAGCGGTGTCCCACAGGGCTCAGTGTTGGGACCAGTGATGTTTGGGATATTCATTGCAGACATATCATGGGACATCAAGAGCAAGATCAGTCTGTTTGCTGATGATACTAAGGTTGGCACAGTGGTGGATGACCTAATGGGATGGCAGGGGTTGCAGGATGATCTGGCAAAGCTTGAAACCTGGTCAGACACCTGGCAACTGGGGTTTAATGCCAAAAAGTGCAAGGTGCTGCATTTTGGGATGAAGAACCCAAGGAGGAGTTACCAGCTAGGGGGAGTGCAGCTAGCCCAGACAGAGGAGGAGAAGGACCTGGGTGTACTCATTACAGGGTCAATGAACAACTTGGCACAATGTAGGAAGGCAGCTGCAAAGGCCAACAAAATGCTGGGTTGTATTGCGAGGGATATATCCTCGAGGAGGAAGGAGGTGATTCTGCCACTGTATAGGTCATTAGTTAGACCACACCTGGAGTACTGCGTGCAGTACTGGCATCGTATCTGAAGAGGACATTAAGTTACTGGGTGCAAGCGCGGGCGACAAAGATGATCAAGGGCTGGGGACTTATCATACGAGAGGAGGTTGAAGGAGTTGAACATGTACTCACTGGAGGAGAGGAGAGACAGGGGTGACATGATTGAAACCTTTAAATACATGAAAGAAATAAACAAGATGGGTACAGAGGGCTGTTCAAAGTAAGGAGGAGAGGGCCACCAGGGGCCATGATATGAGACTGGAGAGAGGAAGGTTCAGGAGGAGATGAGGAGACACTTTTTTACAGAGAGGGTGATGGCTGGGTGGAATGCGTTACCTGCAGAAGTGGTATGCAGTAGAACAGTGGACTGCTTCAAACGAGGATGGGACAGGACAAGGGGGAGGGTTAATGAAGGGGAAGGGTGGAAGGGAGGGGCAGCTGCAGAATAAGGGGTGCTAGCTGCACATTTGAGCAGACTTGATAGACCTCTAGGCCTTTATCTGCTGGCAAATTTCGTATGTTCGTATGTTCGTAATCAAGCAAGCCAGCAGGTTTTTGGTAATTAGAGACTTCGGAGGAGCTCACAGAATAAGATATTTCTTTTAACTGTCAAGTCGAGGTAAAAATCATAAAACCTTATGAATGGAACTTGTCTTATTTTAACTAGAGATGCAGCGAATTTAAAATCAGCCGGCAAAGTGAACGCAAAGTGGCCACTTCACCTTGGCATTTTGCTACACGGAGTGCCCCATAGGAAAGACTCACTTCACCTTGTTATTATTATTTCGGATTGTCATTCCACCTTAAATATGAAGTAAGGTGGAGTGACAACAATATTGGCAGCATCCCACCCACACAATCACCAGAATGAATGTGCAGCCCTAAAGTGCTACTGTCTTCTGTCCAGAAAACTCCTCAGTGCTGACAAAGTGAAATGAGAGTGTGACAAGAAATGCAAAGTCTCCCAAAATTAATGGCACACTCAGTCATGCATGAAATGGTCAGGTCACACACAGAGTCACCAGAATTAATGTGCATCCGCAAAATACTACTGTCTTGTGTCCAGAAAATTCCCCAGTGCTAACGAAGTGAAATGAGAGCGTAACAAGAAATGCAATCTCCGAGAATTAATGGTGCCATACAAATGCACAGACAGATTAAGATTCTGCTGCACACTCAAGGGATGCATATGAAAAGGCACAACAACACCTAACCAGTGCTTACAAGTCACAAATCTAAATCTGGAAAGGAATACATTTTGCCAGTTGGGGGATTAGTGCACTGCAGTAACAATCATCTACCAGTAAAGATACCACAAAGCAGTATAAAAAATGTATGCAGGTGCAGTGGATAGTAGGTTCACACTTCTGCAATTACTCTGTAACACAATAAAACAAGTCTGATTTAATGGCACACATTGCACACACACTCACATGCACACTCAAGTAATGCGTAGCAAATTGAAAACCTTTAGTAATATAACCAAATGTTTTAAATAGACTAATTGTACACTGTTACACCACAACAATCAGCAAAAAAATGTCAAGAATTACTGAAAGTATTACTGTGTTTACATTAACACAGTTATACAAGAAAAGTATAACCACAACAGAAAGACTGCCTTTTTCTCACAGTTAATCTTCCTACACCACAAATACGTTCCTCCACAAAGCACACTTCACAGTACACAGACTGACTGTTCTAAATAAACATTCAAAATCCACACACAGCAATAAACACTCGATGATATGAGCACAGAAGTTTCCTACAATCGATGTACTAAATTTTGAGCGAAAAATATTACTCAAAAAGGCATTCTAAACAGCTTTTAGAGGTTTTGAATCACAGAGCTCTTTGAGCAACTGTCTCCAGCTACCACTGCACACACACTACCCAGGCCAGAACTGAGGCTGTGCCAAACAATCTAGAGCCCATGTGAGCTGCAATCACATGAATAACTGCAGAATTTCATTTGGAGCTCAATTACATGGTGAAGTGAGGTGAATTACATTGATTTCAATGCATTTCAACTTAAAATTGGTGGAGAAGTGGTTTTGGGAAGGTGGAATAACGCAAAGTCATTGGTTTCAATGGACTTTGCGTTCCTCATTATGGAGCGAAGTACTCTGCTTCACATTGTGGAGTTCTCCACAGATTCCACATTACTCAGTGAATCACTTCATGGAGCAAATTGGGGCCACTTAGCCCACCTCTACTTACAGTACTGTAACTCACATGCTGTATGGGAAGGAGCGTAAATGCCTATGGCTGTACTTCCCTAATGGGCTGTAGCACAAAACTCCCAGACTTAAAAATGCTTTTTAATGAGTATAATGGTGGAGTGGTGAAGCCTGGAGAGATACTACAAAACATGCTTTCAATACATCCAAGTAACTAGTAAAAAAATGAATGTCGTGATTCGTGATGTGATGGTGAATCGTGATTTGTGACCGTGATGATGAAGAACGTGATTCAGTGTCAACGGTGTGAGATAACCAACATGAAAACTATTGAAAATGCGAATGGCTATGGCTGTGCTTCCCCGATGAGTAGTAGCACAAATTCCCTGACTTAAAAATGCTCATTAATGAGTTCAACGGTGGGTTGGTGAAGCCTGGAGAGATACTACAAAACATGCATACAATACATCCAAGTAACTATAAAAATTTGTGTTGTGATTCGTGACGTGATTGTGAATCATGATTTGTGACTGCATTTGTGACTGTATTGATGAAGAACATGATTTGGTGTCGACGGTGTGAGATAAACAATATGGAACTGTATTGGGAAGGGAATGCAAATGCCTATGGCTGTACTTCCCCGATGAACTGTAGCACAAATTCCCTGACTTAAAAACTCTAATTAATGAGTACAATGGTGGGGTGGTGAAGCCTCGAGAGATACTACAAAACAGGCTTACAATACATCCAAGTAATTAGAAGAAAAATTAATGTGATTCGTGACGTGATCATGAATAGTGATTTGTGACTGCATTTGTGACCGTGATGATGAAGAATGTGATTTGTATCACGAGTGACTCGTGATGATGTTCCTGACTTAAAAACACATATTAATGAGTACAATGTTCATGCAGAATTATCCACCACACCTGTCCAATACTCTGAAGGGAAGCGAAAGAAACAACTGTGACTTATGTTACAGATGGAGATTAGGCCCTAAAGAGATGCAAATGCACGGACAGATTAAGATTGTGCTGCACACTGAAGAGATGTAGATGTAAAGGTACAGCACCTAACCAGTGCTCACCATCAGAAATTCAAATCTGGAAAATAATAACTTTGCCTGGTGGAGTGGGTTGCAGAGGGGGGGAGGGGGCAGTGTACTGCACTGCAGCAGTAACAGTCACCAGTACTAGTACCAGTAAAGATACCACAAAGAAGTACAAAAATCACACAGCTGCAGTAGATAGCAGGTTCACATTGCTGAAATTATGTGGCAAAATAAAAGGTGTCTGATTTGATGACACGCGTCACACACATACTCACACACACACACACACACTAAGTAATGCATAGCAAATTGAAAACTTCAGTAATATAACCACATATTTTAAACAAACTAAAATTATGCACTGCTGCACCACAAAAATCAGCAAAAAAATGGCAAGAATTATTGAAAATATTACTGTGTGTACATTAACAGTTATACAAGAAAAATATCACCAAAACAGAAAGCAGTCTTTTTCTCCAAGTTAAACTACCTACACCACAGATACGCCCCTCCCCCAAAGCACACTTCCACTGTCTCTCAGTACACAGACAGAATGTTGTACATTAACATTCAAAATCCACACACAAGCAATAAATATGCAATGATATGAACACAGGAGGGTTTCCTATAATTGAGTAACTAAAGTTTCAACAAAACAAATGACTCAAAAAAGCTTTTTTAACAGCTTTTAGAAGGTTTGAATCATAGAGAGCTCTCACAGCAGATTGTCTCCTACAGCTTCCTACACACACTACCCCAAACTGAGGCTGTGCAGAACAATCTAGAGCCCATATGACCTAGAATCCCACGAATCACTGCAAAATTCGCCTTTGGAGCTTAAAAACAAGGTGAAGTGAGGTGAATTACTTTGCCTTAAGAACTGGTGGAGTCGTGGTTTGGGAAGGCGGAGTAACGCAAAGTGATTGTATTCAATGGAATTCGCGTTACCCATTATAATGCGAAGTACTCTGCTTCACGTTGTGGAGTACTCAGTGAATTCGTCTTCACTCTGCGAATCACTTTGCGGAGCAAATTGGGGCCACTTTGCACACCACTAATTTTAACCCATAGTCCCTGAACAAGAGACATTATACTAGTTTTAAAAGCTGTAAACAGAGTTTTGCCCTTGAGCAGTTGTGCTGGCTGTTCATTAGCTTTTCAGTATCTCACCAGTCACTGATAAATTAAACAGAGGTAGGATATATAATGCAAAAACTCTTTTAAAATCAGTGTCGTCCTAGAGTTTTAAATAATGACAGGGTTTTTGACCAAAATGTTGGGGCTCCTAAAATGAACTGAATCTTTTGTGGAGAGTCCAGTTTTAATGCCGACTTTTGGAACTGGAGCAAGAACCAGAAGTCTGGGAACTAAGGTGTATGCATGGCCTAGAGTAAAAGACGCATGGAATCTCCTGGAGACAGCACTGCTTGGTGAGAGGTGTTGGACCAAATGGAGATACTGCATACATATGTATATGTCTAAATTTTTTTTTATTTAACCTCTTTATCCTTCCTTCGCAGACCTGGCAGGGGCTACGTTCCCCCTTTTACAGAGGGGTACCCCCTCTGGACCACATTGCCCTGCCCTGCAACCCCTAGCATTCCCTCTCGGCTTTTCCCCTGCAGCAGGGCCAGGGTATGGGAGTCCTGGCTAATTCCCATCCCCCGGATGTAGCAATCCAGAATTGGAGGCTGCCGCAAGGGTGATCTGGCCATCACTGGTCCTATCGGGCCCCGGTTTTCCTCTGCTTTTTCTCCTGTGCCCCCATCAGTGCAATGGGCACAATGACTGTCTCCACCTCTGCAGAGGCAGCCCGGACATGGGGCCTACTCCTTGTGTGCCGGCGGCTGTTACAACAGCACCTGACATGTTCCCCCTTCCCTGAGGAAGGAGAGTCATCCTCCAGTCACTCAAACCTTACCTCCCCCGGCCGACCCCCAAATGACCTGTGTGGAAGAGGATTAGAGGCCAATTTCGGTCGAGAATTGGAAACATGGCAGCTTTGAATACTCAAATAAAGAAAAAGGGAAAAAGGGAGTAAATTCATCTGAGATTTGCCAAATGGTGCTTTTACTTGGAAATCTGGAAGATACATACACAAGTGCTATATCAGTGAAAGTGAAGTCACACAGGGGGTATATCCTCCATCAGGTACTCTTCTCTTTTATTATTCCACACATAGCACTTTTTTTTGGATCCCATAAGGATGCTATTGTAGCGATGAGGATGTAACTTGGCTGACTTGCTTTTCCCATTTATGATTTTTTGACTGAATTTGCCAACAGCATGATTTCCATATGCACTTTTTGTTAATAAAACCATCTGTTTCTACTATAATTTAATGGACTCCTGAACATGCAACTGAAACCTTTAAGCTATGGTCTATGGAATAAGGGGAGCCTAAAATGTTGAGGGAAAAGGAGTCCTGTTATGAAAAAAGACCTGCAATGATAGAATAAAATAAATCTAAGAAACTCAATTTGTTTGATTTGCTGACAGAGCCAGGGAAATTATTTATTCTCGAGTCTAAGCTTTCAGAAATTCTATGGCTGGACTCCTGCATTTATTTATTTTATTTATTCTTAAGAAACAATGTACTGATTTCTAATAAGTTTGGAAAGTGTTCTTTAGGAATATAAATAGGAGCTGCATAACATTAACTTTGAGGTACATATATAAATGACTCTATATGGCTGTGCCAGCAACAGAGCTCTAGTCAGTTACATAGGCACTCCAAGATGGTTTTGATGGCTTCACAATATTTTGGCATTTTGGCACAGTTCAGGCATTTTTGACAAAAACTTTGGAGCTCTCTACCACTCAATCCTTTAATTGTCCTTCTCCAAATTGGATAAAGTCTATGGCCCAGATATTCAAAAGGGTTGCGCCATGCGCAACAGGGTTGCACCATGCGCAAGTCCAAATTGCGCCATTCTGCGATATTCAGCAGGAGGCAGTTACGCCACTGGCACCAGGTTGCGCAAGAGAGCAATGCAAATGAATGCATGCTCAACAGGAGGGGGAGGATCCATGCATCAACTCCGCGAACCGATATTCAGTCGGGTTGCGCAGAGTTGTGTATGCAAACTCCCCAGCTGCGTTCGCACAAGCTTGAGCCAAAAAAGGCTTAAGTCGAGGGCCACCCACAGGTGAGCTGCTGCATTGCAGGGCGTGGACCACCAGGAGTTATTCGGGTTGGGGAGGGTTACATCTGCCCGCGATCGGGCACTGGGGGTTTATAGGTTCTGCCCGCGATCGGGCACTGGGGTTTATACAGGTTCTGCCCGCGATCGGGCTGTGGGAGGTGGGGCGACATGTATGTGTTCTGCCCGCGATCGGGCTGTGGGAGGTGTGGGGGGCGACATGTATGTGTTCTGCCCATGATCGGGCTGTGGGAGTGTGGGGGTGTAACTGTGATGCCCGCTGATCGGGCTGCAGTGTGCGCGGTCCTCGATGGCTGCTGCCTGGCAGGGTGGCCAGGAGCAAGTCCGGGATCGCGACCTACATGTAAAGGCATGCAAATGGGGCCATAAAGAGATGCAAATGGCCCCCGCGCCTTTTGCATAAATTATGGCCCCATTTGCATGTCACCTTTTGAATATCGGAATTGCGCATGGCGCAATGGTACTTGGCGCCACCGCAAGTTGAATGCTCAACTCTGGCAACTTATGTAGCTAGTTCCGCGCTTATGCGCTATGTTACTGGGCGAATTCAAGGAGTTGCTCAACAGCTAACCCTTTGAATATCACCTCCCGCACACCCCTGCGCAACTATTTTGAGCAGCGCAGGGTCTTGCGCCTCAGACTGGCGCAGTTTGAATATCTGGGCCTATGTCTGTATTTAAAAGACTGAATCGGACCTGCACAGAAAGCTGGTTATTTAACACATTTTCTAAAAAGCTTAGTAATCAGATAATTGCCTCTTTTATAAATGCTTAAGTAGCAAGACTATCTATTAAGGAACCCTGGTGTTTTATTGTATGAATTTTGTAAAAAGGTATAAAAGTAACATGATTGCTAGTTTCTATGTTTACTTATACATTGACATATCTGATGTTTTATCGATTTAACAGGCATAGACATGAGATCCAGACTACAAACTGGATAGCCCTAATGAAAAATGAACAAATATATTTTTAGTGTGTATAATCATGAAGTCAAATTATTTTGTATTGTGCAGCTGCATACTATATATGTACATAATTGTGTTTTTTAGTTTTCTTCTTAGTATGTTGTAATGGTTCACTAGCAAAACAATAAAACCTTGTGATTGATTGATTGATTAATATAGGGGCACTATCATGCCCCTATAATATATTTATAAAACTGAAAAAAATCCAGGTCACTGAATGACCCAGAGCCAGTTATATGACATTAAATGTTTTTTAACTATTGACCAGTTTCAAACTGAAACTGGTCAATAGTTCCATAGACTGGGCAATACTCTTTTGAACTATTGCCCAGTCAACATGTCAATCACTCTCTAACCACACCCACTCACTATCATGGTGCTAGTTTCCTGTTTATGCACCTGCCCCACTTTTTTAATATGTTGGATTCCTTGGTGTTAGTGGTGCTCCCATCCTTCCTCACTGGCCAACCCACTCACTGATTTCATAGACTTTGCCTCTTCCACTATAATCTCTGGTGCTCATCCATCAAAAAATATATTTGTTCCTTGCTTTTGCACCCCACCCCACTGCAAGGTCCCTGGGGTTGGGAAAGAATACAACGGCTTGTCAGCCATAAAACTATGCTGGTGCTGATATAATTTTGATTGAGTTCCCTGGTCCAGCTCTGAAACTCCATGGAACTGGTGAACAAAGTATATACTTGCAGCAAATCCAGCCACAGACATTAATTGTTGCTTCACTCTGGTAATTTAAACAAATGCATTGGGTTCTAGAGTGAACAGTGGGTGCTCGGCAACACCAGTAAAAAAAGTAAATTAAAAAAACAAACTTGCACTAATTACATGCTTCCAGGCCTGTATGCCAGTTTGAATGGGCTGGGTGAGCTATAGACTAGAGTGGTGGCATATTTTGGCAGTACATAGGGAGAGGTGATCATTGGCAGTGGTGAGTCTCCAAACACAGCAACCTGAAGTGGACCATAAAAAACCTGCAAACTAATCATAGAACAAAAGTTAGAAGATGGGATTCCTTTGTATATTTAAAAAATAGAAGAGTCTTTCTGTTCTGTGGTTGAGGATGAGGAGGTTCCATAAGTTTTTAAATGGGTAATTGCAAGTGACATTGCAGTTTTGATTTTTTTTTTTTGGGGGGGAGCACAGTATAACACAGGAAAGGTTTTATAAAACAAATTTTGACCAGTGTCATTTCGGGATATAGTGAGAAACGTATGACCCCTTGGGACAAACTGTTGCCTTCCAATACTCATATTGCCCTCAGCCTTCATCTTCAGGCAGTGTAACAAATGTCAGGTAATAGATCATCCCTCAATGTCAATATTTCCCTATTAAATCTGAGTCAGTATTTATAATCTGGATATAGATATAGATATAGATATAGATATAGATATAGATATAGATATAGATATAGATATAGATATGGATGTAGATGTAGCGGTAGATATAGATATAGATATACAGTAGATGTAGATGTAGATATACAGTAGATATAGATGCAGATGTAGATATAGATATACAGTAGATGTAGATGTAGCTATATTTATTTATTTATTTTAACATTAGTTTAACAACCTTTGAGTCAGGGGCTCATTTACAAAGGTACCTCGTCACATAGAGGACAAAAACAGGGTACAATAGACAACAGATAATCAGCAATACAGGTTCACAATAGGTGTCAGTCAAAGTTACAGGCATTTCTGAGACATAAATAATGCATACTGGTGAGTTTGGGGTAAAAGACAGTGGATAAAGGAAGATCGATTAAGAAGACGGATAGCAGAGGATGAGAGGAGGACACCAGAGAGAGAGAGATGCCAAGTGAGGGTGGCCTAGTAGGGAGGAAGAGAGCTGCTCAAGGAGCATTGTCAGGGGGAGGAGAAGATTAAGGGCAGCAACAGCTGCGTGAGGTGAGCAGGTGATTTCTGAAGCTGTATTTAAAGCATGATAATGAGGGAGCTTCAGAGATTCTGGCAGGGAGGGTGTTATACCATGAGGTGGCTCTGTAGGAGTATGCCCTTTGACCTTGTGAGGTCCTCGCCCTCGGTATCACAAGTGCGGTTTTGCAGGAGCTGCAGGTGTGCACTGTGGGGTTAGCCCGGTGGATTGAGTCAGACAGGCCTGGGGGGGGACTGGCCATGGAGAGCTTTATAGGTAAGCTAGCGGGTTTGATACATGAGGCCTCATCCAGGTTGAGTAGATTGGCCATGGAATAAAGAAGACAGGTATGGGTAAGTCTATGAGCACCGGTTGTAAGTCTACAGGCTTTGTTAAGGTAAAGGCGTGCCTAGCAGGGCCGTCTGGTCGGACGCACCATAGACAGACAAGGCCGTGATCGATTAGGGATATAATAGAGGAGGTGACTGCCAGGCGGAGGGCATCAGTGTGGGAGGCAGTTTTATACTGTAAGGATACCCAGCCGTGTGTTGGGCAGAGGTCGAGCAGAGATGTGGTCATGAAAGAGAGGGCTGGGTCAAAGGTTATACCAATATATTTATAGGAGTGAACAAGTTCAATAGGGAGATTGAAGGTGGAGTGGACAGAGAGAGGAAAGTTGCAGGACTTATTTTGGGGGTGGGCAAAGAGCATGACTTTGGTTTTCTTTAGGTTGATGACGAGTCGGTGCTCAGTGAACCAGGTTTCGGTGGCATTGTAGGCTTGCTGAAGAGAGTTCTGGAGTGAGATGGGGTTATTATCGGAGGCAAATAGTACCGCATCATCAGCGTAGAGTAGGATTTTTCCGGTACATTCACTGGGCAGGGAGTTGAGGAAGAGGGAGAAGAGCAAGGGTCTGAGAATAGAGCCCTGAAGGACTCCAGAGCAGATAGGGCAGGTGCTGAAAAGTGTTCCACTAACTTTCACACATTGCGAGTGGGCTGACAAGTAGCTGGAGCACCAGGAGACTGGTCCAACGGCAAAGCCTAGATGCCCAAGGATAGCTAACAAGAGGGGATGTGAGACAGTGTCAAAGGCTTTCGATAAGTTAATGAACACTGCACCAGCCAAGGAGCCAGAATCCAGAGAGGTGTGCAGAAAGTTAGCGAACTCCAGGAGTGCAGTATTGGTGCTATGGCTGGCTCTGAACCCATGTTGCTCAGGGCAAAGGATGTCATATTTAGAGAGGTAGTCAGAGATTTGGGTGGCCACGATTTTCTCTAAGACCTTAGAGAGAGGAAAGAGGATTGAAATAGGCAGGTAGTTGCCTGGATGCATCCTATCACCACCCTTGTGGATAGGGGTAACAGTAGTGACCCTCCAGACAGAGGAGAATTGCCCTAGGCAGAGGGACTTATTAAAGAGGCAGGTGATAGGAGAGATGACCTGGTCCAGAACCTGACATAGAAGACAGGGATCAAGGGAGTCATTACCAATAGTGTTGGTCTTTAAGGCTTTAAGTAAGTATGGCCTGACTTCCTGGGCAGTGACCCAACGCAGGTGGAACAGGGGGCGTGAGATGGTAGGGATAGTCCTGGTGGGAGGAGGATTGAAGAAATTATCTGGGAGCACTGAGCTAAGGTCAGTGAAGGAATTATTGAGGTGAGTGGCAATGAGGGCAGGGTCTGAGGAGACTGTACCATTAATGTTAATAAGCGTGGGTGGGGGGAGCGTATGCCACCATTCAGCAGCTTGATGTTGTCCCAGAAGAACCTGGGGTTCCCCCATGAGGAGGTGAGGAAGCTTGATAATACTCAGCCTTTGCTGGGTGTAGCCAAGTACACTTGTTCCGGGCAGCAGCATAGGCCTGTCTGTCTGCTGGGCAGCCAGTTTCAACAGTGAGTGCCAAGGCTATCCCGCTTGCTTAAAAGTAGGCGCAAGGCAGGGTGACCAGGGGCATGCCTTACTTTGGACCCTACGAGCTGTTAGGTGCAAAGATGTCACAAGCAGAGTTGAAGGTGCAGATAAAGAAGGTCAGGGCCTTGTCAATGTCAGGGGTGCTTTGTAACGGGGACCAGTCCGTGTGAGCTAGGTAAAGCTTTAGGTCTTTCAACCCACCAGGTCTAAGCTGCTGCCGAAGGGTAGTTTGTACAGTGGGCTTGGGCAGAGAGGTTGACCAGTTGAAGAGAACAGGGGAGTGGTCACTAAGGCAGTCAGGGAGAATTTGGATATTGTGGACGTGGCCAGGCCAGTTAGTGAGGACCACATCCAGGAGAGTGCTAGAGCCCCTTCTGGGATTTATTATAGTAGGCTGGGAGACTAGTTGGGTTAGATCAATAGCAGCAAAAGCCTCATGGGAGGAAGAGGATGTGGGACTAAGCCAATTGATGTTCAAGTCACCCACCAGGATTTGGTTGGAGGAGTTGGGTAAGGAGGTAAGATAGTCAATTAACGGGCCTAGTGCCTGTGCTTGATTTTTAGGAGGCATGTATGCTGTAGTCAGTAAGATGGGACCCCTAGAGGGGTCAGGAGATAGTTTTAGTATTAGGGCCTGGGTCTTGTGGTCAAGGTCAGGGGGAGGGAGGGCTAGTCCAATAAGAGGTTCTTTGACATAAATGGCACATCTCTCACCTCTTCTACCGACTCAGTCCAGCCGGTGGAGGGAGTAGCCAGGGAGTGAGACCAGGGAGTCAGGGGTGGAGTCAGACAGCCAGGTTTCAACCAAGGCAATCGCATCCGGTTTATGAACTGTCTCCCAGCAATGTAGCGAGTCCAGTTTTTCAAGGAGGCTACATATGTTCATAGACACAATACGTAGTCCAGAGGATTTCCATGGGGAACCATTGTTGCCAGGCCCAGGATTGGGATGAATGTTACCAGACAGGAGCAAGAGGAGGAGAGCCGCCCTTGAAAGCATATAGGTGTAGATGTAGATGGAGATATACATATACATATACAGTAGATGTAGATATAGATATACAGTAGATGTAGATATACAGTAGATATAGCTATAGATGTATATGTAGATATAGAGATACAGTAGATATAGATGTAGATGTAGATATAGATGTAGATATAGATATACAGTAGATGTAGATTTAGATACACAGTAGCTATAGATGTAGATTTTGCCGTAGCTATAGATATAGATGAAGATATACAGTAGATGTAGATGTAGATACAGATATAGATATACAGCAGATGTAGATGTAGATGCAGATATACATATACAGTAGATGTAGATGTAGCTATATGGTAGATATAGATATAGATGTAGATGTAGATATAGATATAAAGCAGATATGGATATAGATGTAGATGTAGATATAGATATAGATGTAGATATAGATATACAGTAGATGTAGATGTAGGTTTAGAAATACATTAGATATAGATGCAGATTTAGCTGTAGATATAGATATAGATAAAGATACACAGTAGATGTAGATGTAGATATATACAGTATAGATGTAGATGTATAGATGTAGATGTATATATATAGATGTAGATATAGATATACAGTAGATACAGATGTAGATACAGATATAGATATACAGCAGATGTAGATGTAGATGCAGATATACATATACAGTAGATGCAGATGTAGATATATGGTAGATATAGCTATAGATATATATGTAGATGTAGATATAGATATAAAGTAGATATAGATGTAGATGTAGATATAGATGTAAATGTAGATATACAGTAGATAAAGATGTAGAGTTAGCTGTAGATATAAACATAAAGATGCACAGTAGATGTAGATATATACAGTATAGATGTAGATGTAGATATAGATGTAGATATAGATATACAGTATATATAGATGTAGATACAGATCTAGATACACAGTAGATGTAGATGTAGACGCAGATATATATATATATATATATATAGATATACAGTAGATATAAATGTAGATGTAGATATAGATATAAATATAGATATAAATGTACAATAGATGTCGATATACAGTAGATGTAGATGCAGATGTAGTTGTAGATGTAGAAATACAGTAGATGTAGATATAGATATAGATGTAGAAAAGTTATAGATATAATGTAGATATAGATATACCGTAGATTTAGATGTAGATCTAGATATACAGTAGATACAGATGTAGATGTAGATATAGATATCCAGTAGATATCCCCACACCAGGTACTTGGGTTAATATCCCAATACTGACACTGTAGTGCAGCATGAGGGGGGGTGCTGCACTCCTGAGGTGCCCCCTTTCAGATGAGATGTTAAACCGAGGTCCCATCTGCCTGTTCTGGTGGTAGTTCAGGTGAATGTCAAAGATCCCATGGCACTTCTCGAAAACAGTAGGGGAGTTTTTATTGTCAGAAATACAAAAAATAACACAAATTTTAAAATACATAATCATGAAAAAGTATAAATTAAATTGTGACCATCAATAAATCATAATACTTCATTATAAACATTGCTCCCAATCTGTGTAATCAATATAAAATCATTTATACTTAATAAAGATATGGAAACCTTGCCACCATCTACCCACCTTTTTGGGAGAAAAAAAATGAGATCTCATGAATATATTTTCCCTATCTCTTGAATAATTAATTGACTAAAACCACTATAGTCCATCTTCTTTTAATACTTTTGATAAATGACCCATTGACACATTGCCTGCCATAAATAAAACCTTAGACAACAAAAGAAAAGAGACAAAGTTTCAGAATAAAAATGGGAAAGACTATTGGGGTACTTGCCCACCACTAAAATATCATATGTAAGATATGCCAACCACCCAAAATTCCAATGTGTAGCCAAAATTTTCCATAAGGATTCAGAATATGAACAATGCAAAAGAAAATGCTCTGTAGATTCCTCTACATTTATACAGTCTAAGTATGGACAATTTCATTCTTCCTTAGCTTTATATTTAGCATTGCCTCTTAAATTTAATCTGCCGTACACAAGTAGCCAAAGGGTTTCCCACATATGAGGGGGAACTCTCCTACTATTAAGTTGGGAGAGAATATATTGATTATCTGCTTCAGGACAGTTTTTTAAAATTTGGCCCTATATGATATATCTGACACATAATAGATCTATAAATGGTTTTCCCAGTACCATGCAGTATCACATCCTTGGAAACCTGCCATTGGTATAATTTTTGTACTGCAGGTTTAAAATACAGTGGAATATGTAAATATTTACTATATTTTGGAGCCATGATATGCCATGCATCCAAATATCTACCTAAAATCAATTTTACCCAACTGTTGCCACCCTTGTCAACATTCAGTAGCCCACTTCAAACTGTTTGTGAAAAAAATAAAGCAAAACAAAATACTACAGGGTCTATCATTACTATGCCCCCTTTGTTTTTATCTAAATAAGTAAAGTGCTGTTTAATCGGATTAAGTCTGTTCCCCAATAACATCTGAAGAAACAGACTATAGAGTTTGGTTTCCAATCCTGTAAGCAATGGGAAAATCATTGCTACGTACTGTAAACATGGCAAAATAAATTGCTTCAAAACATGAATTCTCTTCTGCTTCAAAAGTTTCCACTGTTTCTATCTCAGAATCTTAGTTTCCACTTTTAGAGGAGCTGTTTCCCAGTTCTCTACCGGTAAATTTTGTGGGCCAAATAAAATACCTAAAATGGGAATAGGCTCCATGGAAATAACAATACCATTACTCCTTAGAGTTAATTGACTTCCTGTACCAATAAACAAACCTCTGGTTTTGATAAGATTTAACTTGGCACTAGAGATCAGGGCATATTTTCCAAATTCAGATAACAATGTATCTATATGTTCATAATTAGTATAAAAAAAAACACAGACATCATCCGCATATGCCTGAATAACAAGTTCTTTTCGTATCCATATGACTGTTATACTTGCCCATTTAGAGTAATCTGTAAACCATCTCAACAAGGGATCAAGTGAAAACACATATAATAAAGAGCTCAAGGGGCAACCCTGCCACACTCCTGTGTGAACCAAAAACTCTGTAGCAATTTGCCCATGTATAAATGGAAACACTTGGCACGAACAATGTAAAAGTTACATTTGTTTTATAATTACCAATGGTACTTTATAAGTAGCTAAAACATGAAATAAAAAGGGATGATATACCCTATCAAACACCTTTTCCAAATCAGCCACCACTATACATCCTGTAAGGCCAGAAAGTGTGTAGTGTTCAATAACATCTCTAATTGTCATCAAGGTAGTCTGCAGCCATCTATCAGGAAGGACACATAACTGCTGTGGAGAAATGTCATTAGCCACATATCTTTTAAGATGAGTCTTAATTAAAGTGGCCAAGATTTTATAATCAGAATTTAACAACGTAACAGGTCTCCAGTTTTTGATGTCATGTCTATATCCGGATTTAAATAAATGAATCATTAAGCCTTCTAAAAAGGAAGGACGCATACTATCTGTAAGAAAGAAATAATCAAAAACCAGCTTTAAACAGAGTGCCAGAATTTGCGAAAAGGATTTGTAAAACTTATTTGGAATCCCATCTTTGCCTGGTGCCGAATCATTGTTTAAGGATTTAATAGCTAGTTCTATTTCTGTCATACATATCAGGTCTTGTAAAGCTGAAAATTCAGCTGAAAGGGACGGGATATTAATATGGGATAAAATATCCCTAATATCATTCTGCAAGATGGGAGTGTGGGGCACCAGAGAGCTGAAATGATGCTCCATCAGTTTATTAATTTCATCTACTGAATCAATTTTATTCCCTTGTTGATCTATAAGATATTCAATGGAAGTTGAGTCTTTAATCAGTTTACAAGCCTCAAAGGGATCTCCAACAGGAGTTCTCTGTGCTCCACTGGACAACATTATCTGGATTGTCTGTGCTCTATCATATTGATACAATTTCATCTCTGCTTTAAGCTGTGTGATTTGGTCCGTATAGTCAAACTTTGAGGTATATGAGAAGGTGTAGAGCTTTTGTAATTGTGTTCTAAGTGATAAATATTTAAAAAAATTTCCATTCCCTATCTTTTTCCCATATTTTATGAACCATGACCTTATATCTGTTTTAGTATCCACCCACCAATCCCCCAAATTAGGGTATAAAAAGGCAACTGATAGTCTTGCTGTAAGAAGACCCAAGATGCTATGTTGCACATATGGGGTTGATAAAACGGAAGTATTAAGTTTCCATCTATTTAGCACTTTCTTAGTCTGGAACCCAAAATGTAGGGTATAAGATAAAAGTAAGTGATCCAAAAATTCTACTGGATATGATTGAAAATTCCCTACAGATACATTAGGGGAAATAAATAAATAAATAAATAATCTATTGTGGTATGTAATTTGTTACGAGTATACGTAAAACTTGAACCAGCAATCTGATATTTACCACAATTAATAAGGCCTGCTATTTTAATGAGGTATGCTAAAGCATTGGACTCACAATAGATTTTTTTAGTGTCAGTCGAGGCAATAGTGCTAAATTTCCTTGGCAGAGTACAATTAAAGTCTCCTCCAAAAAAAATGGAATAGGACGTAACTAAAAAGGGCTGAATGGCTTTGATTAGAATTACCCTTTCTGCCTTATTCTGTGGATTGTAAATATTAATTAACCAAAAATTCACATCATCCCATATACCATCAAGTATTAATGTTCGCCCAGGAGCCAAATCTATTAATTTACATAGAGTGAAGTTGTAGGAATTAAAAAGAATCTCCATACCATTTGCTTTATCCAGCCCAAAGAACCAATATGAGGGACCCCAAGGCCAATCCCTTTTAAAAGACACAACTTGGTCAGCAGAAAACATCCAAGTTTCTTATAAAAACCATATATCAATATGTAAATCATGAATGTATTGAAAAACAGCCTGACGTTTAATATAATTAAGAAGACTATACGTGTTAAATGACCCCCAAGTACAGACAATCATTTAGCAATATACAATGTTGTACAACCTATTTTTTCTTTTCTTTTTCTTCTTCCATTTATAATTGCCACAATTCTGTTAAGAAGGTTCTAAATTAGAAGTTTGTGAATCAGAATCCCCCTGATCCATTTCAGAGTCTCCCCAAAATAGAGCAGCATAGGAATTTCCAACCTCAAGAGGTACTGGGGAAGGAAGGGGAGGAGGCTTGGATTTTGAAGATCTAGATGACCTCCTGTGAAAGGGTGGAGGTGTTGCTGGGGGAACCGGGATCAACCCTTCTGGACCTACAGGGTCTGTATAACACACAGGAGAGAGAGACTTAAGATCAAGAACAGGAACAGGATCAGACCCTATCATAGGATCAATCTGAGGTATGACCAAATCTGCCATGGAAGTGGAAGGGGGAACAGAAATATTAAAGCAGCAGTACTAGGAAAAAAAAAACTACGCTTTTTTGACAGTTTATTCCCTGTGCCCTGCTAATCATATACCTGGTACTCTTTCTTGCCGGCATTGTACTATCGCCGAGTAATTTGCTTGATTATTCTCTGCTTTTGTTTACATGTCTGCCACTAAGCATATGCACTGGAACCCCCTCTGCTGCCAACTGCACATATGAATGACTTGCAGGGACATCGGGAATGGTCAGCAGAGTGATCCTCTGCTGTTGTCAAAAGACGTGATGCAAACTGTAGAAAAAGCACACGGAAAATTAGGCCGCCGCCATATTTGTTGTAGCGCTACAACCATTAAAATAAATTGCAAATATCTAAAAAACTAAAAATGACTGTAAAAAAACATTTACATGTATGGAAACTAGAACTTTGGCCACATGCTTACAGCCAAAACACAGAATTTTGATAACTCACTTCCTGATTTCGTAGTACTGCTGCTTTAAGATTGTCAGGCATAAAACCAATCCCCTCTGTGGTGGGGGGGAGGATAGGGGGGCAGCAGAATCCTGAGCCTGCTGTACATCAAACCCCTCTGTGGTGGGGGGGGAGGAGGGGAAGGACGAGGGGGCAGCACAATCCTGAGCCTACTGTATTAGCAGCTCAGGACTAACACAAGATGTCTTGTTTTTAGCAGCCCAAAGGCATTCCCCAAATGTGTGTCCATATTCTTCGCATAAATCACATCTCTTGTGATTAGCACATTGCATAGTGATATTACCTACTTCCCCACAGTTATCACAGTGGGGCCTATCACAGGTATTGGATAAATGAGTATGAGAACCACATTTGTAGCAGGCCCTGGGCTGCCCTCCATAAAAACAAACCCCTCTATCTTTTCCCAACAGGAAAGAATTTGGAATATGTTCTACCCCAGCGTCAGTTTTCTGTAGCTTCACCTTATATTTCCTACTTCCCGTCCAAAACAATTCAGAATCCAAAATTGCTTCTGGAGAACTAAGCACATCACATTTTGGATTTTACCAATAAGTAATATCCTCCACATGAACCCCCTCATTATGGAACATCTCCATAACATATTTAATTAAAAGTTTGGTAAGTGGGATTACTAAAAAGGAGGTCCATGTGGGGGGAAAAAGTAACTTGTCCATAGCGTTCCCAAAATAAATCAAGAGCATGCGCCGAACAAAAGCTAACATCGAAGTTATCCTCCCCTGAAATGTTAATAAAGGCAATTACATCATTAGGTGTAAAATGCAAAGAATCTTTCAATAATTTTCTCCCCACATAATAACGATCAGGTCTATCTGCCAACCCCCTTTTGTATCTAATGCGGACAGTGTTCCTCCTGGGGGCTGCTTCTTTTTTAGCTTTGGAAAAGGGGACTGATAATAAAGGTTTTTGTTTTGGGCCTGCAGTCTGTTTGGAATCCTGTGAAGGATCTCCCATGTCCTTATCTTTATGAGTTTTTTTAGTGCCTGGTTCAAGAAGATCCATTTCTGAAGGATGAACACACTCCAAAGCAGTTACTAAAGTGTCAGATGTAACACCAGGCAATAGTGGCTTTGATAAAAGTGCACCCACCAGTTCTGTACCAGACCTTGGTTTCCAGTCAGGGGAGGCCTGGGAAAAATCAAAAGTGGAATCCCATGCCGGGTCAGGCAGCCAGGTCCCTCCTGACATTTGTTTCCATCCAGCTTCAAGAAGTGCTTTTTGTGGGGACCAGAGAGCACTAGGAGAAACAGGCACGTCAGTAATTTGGACAGTAGTAGTAAGGGGAACAGTTAAAGCAGGTTTGAGAGGGAAATATTTCCTGTTGGTAAGCATTAAAGTCTCTCGTTTTAATTTAGTTTCGTCAGAGCCAAACGGCTTATTTTTAACATGCTGATCTTTGAATGAAAAGGAGCTAACCCCATCTTGTAGATTATGTTGTGTTTGATAGGCAACAAACCCCTTAGAACCAATCAGAATCTCAGGCAAGTCTGGGTGCTTGAAAACAAACCCAGTCGCTTTCATAAGCTGAGTGCTCAGTGCAGAGTTTTTGCCAATAGTGAGTAAAGGCGATCCCTGCCCTGACTTTGTAAACGGAGACTCTGAGTTCCTAGCAACATCAGGAAGGAAATCATTCTCTGTAACTACATTAGGCTTTTGGTACTTGTTTACTTTAGGAACATTAAAACTGCCAGCCTGTAATTCACTTGAATCGGCACAAGAAACAGTAGAAACAGAATCTTTTGACAAGCATTACTCACCTGGCCCCCACAGGGACTTTGATGTTGCTGCGTCATGCGGCGTACTGACAGGCATAGTGGAGCTTTTGACAGAAATCTTCTCATGTTTCTTAGATATCAAGTCAGTCCGAGAAGCCAGCTCCTTTCCGTGATTAGTGTCCTCTAATAAAGGTTTCTTTTCTTCCTTTGCCATGGCATTCTCTGAGCGTTCCTCTGCTAATATAACAGCTTCTTTTGCAGAAATATCAGATACACTAAGATCCTCAGCAGAAGCATAAACATCAGTGATATCATCCTCCAATTCTTTCCCATGATCCAGATTAATAACTTCAGTCTCAGCCTCTGGTAGAACACAGTAGAAGAGGAGGCCTGCTCTCCTACCTGGACAACTACCACATACCTCAAAGCCTCATTTCGAGTGGCCATCCTAGAACCGGACAGCAGCTCCCCCTACTGACAGCAATTCAGTAGGAGAATTTCCACGGTGCCCTGGCCAAATTTCCCCTCATTCACTCAAAAAAAAATACCACCAACAGCTTACTCTGGTTCAAGGTCTGCTGTCATTTCATCTGTATCCCCATCCCCCCGGGTCATGCCTGAAAATAGGCAGAATCTGCCTAGTGCACTTACCTGGTCAACAAAAACTAAATAAATAAAATAAATGGATGTAGATGTACAATAGATATAGATATAGATATAGATATAGATATAGATATAGATGCAGATATAGATACTGCATTATATATAATATATATATATATATATATATATTATAATATATATATATATATATATTTATATATATTTGTCTTTTAAATAGTTTTTATTTTAATGGGTTCACCACAATATATCCCAGGCACACTGCCTTAGGGTAGCTGGTCCATTCCACTGGGGTGTCAAACAGGCGAGGCATACTGATGAGTCCTGGTAGAGATGAAACAAGTGTCTATGTCTTCTGTTAGCACCCTTTGCAAACTGTGTGAGAGGCCTTTCGGCACCATGCAATTCTGCTTAAAGTTGGACCAGCATAACATTCTGTGGTGATTTGCATATGCAGACCATGATGCTTTGCATTATGGGGGCATGTGTGATTTTATATATATATATATATATATATATAGATAGATAGATAGATAGATAGATAGATAGATAGATAGATATATGTGCAATAGGCTGACTCAAAATATACAAATTATCTTCAGGTGTGGGGGGGGCAGACAACACATGATCCTGTCCATTCACAAGTGATAATAAATTGCCCATTTTGAATCAGGCTATTGTGGGTTGCAGTAGTATAGTAATGCAGACTCACTAGACCTTTGCCTTCCTTCTGCCATCAAAGTCTATGTTTCTGTGTTCTATTTTTCTATTTCCCTGACTGCAATGAGTAAAGAGCAGTCAGCATTAGCATAACATGTGTTCCATCAAGAGATGAGCACACAGAGCCTAATTTCCTCTAAAGCTGATTGATGCTATCAGTTTTAACATTTCTTGACTTGTTGGACTCCCAGATCTAAACAGATTCCTTTATTTCATAGCAAACTAGTGCAGTCTACAGGGAAACTGTTACCATAGGCCCATACTACTTATACAGGAAAACTGAGCAATTCAGGTTCCATGGAAAATACTGTCATATCATTTACAAAAAAAGTCATTGTGGAGTAGCAAGAAAGGTGTCAAGCTGATGTTTTTATTTATTATTCTTTTCAGTATGTTTCTCTCTTTTCCAGGCCCCTAACCCTGAATATCATGCTCACCACAGTTTTAGCCCTCCTCTTGTTTGCAGGGCAGGCCAGCTGCAGCTTTCACTGTTGATGCTGATGCTGCTTCTTGGCCTGCTTTCAGACCACCTCTACCTCACTAGACATTATGTCCTGGGGTAGGATAGGGTAAGACAAGACAGATGGAATGGGCCAATGGTCTTTTCTGTCAACATTTTCTATGTTTCTGGGGGGCACAAATGCCAGCTGGTGTTGGGATGTCCCACTTCCTTCCTAAGATCTCTGTGTCATGCTAGTTTCTCAGTTGGCCTCAGCACTGGATGTGTCAAAGTGATTTGGGGTCCCTGGAAGTGAATGTTCTCTTGCCAGGGCGTTGCTGTGGGACACATCTGGCATCCCTGCCAGCAGCTTCCAATGGCAGAGCCGGTGAGCTCAGAGACTGAAAGGCAGGAGTGTGAGCTGAAGAAACTGGGGAAAGAAAAAGAAATGGCAAAAGGTAAAAAAGAATTCAACAATTACAGACATTACCACTGAAAGATCACTGGATATTTCAGTGCAAGAGTCTGTCAATGCCAACTCAAGGTAGTTACTGGACAATTGAGGTGTCATGATGAAATGGTGGCATAATGTAAAGTTTGAATCTCAGGGTTGTCCCACTAGTACAGCACTGGGGCTACCACTCACTACAACATTGGGATGTGCTGTCTCTCCGATCCACTACAACTGGGTCTAGGGGGCTGCAAGAGAGCTCTAAGACATTTTGCAGACAAGCATGTGCTTTGCCAAATATAGCTATGAAGGTTATAGAACTTGTCAGCGTATATGCCACCTGGGATTTGAATTCAGTACCAGAGATTACTGAGTTACACGTGCACTAACTTTGTTTTTATTCTTGACTGCTGCCATTCCACAAACCTAATAGGGCAGATGTAGATTGCATGTTGTAATTCATTGGGGGGAGGGGTAGAGTTGCATTCTACTGAAAGTTAAAGTGACACTGTCAACCCTTTTTACATTATACTATTTAGAGTTGAAAACCCACATTTTTTGATTGCTTACTTCTGTAAAATTCATTGGTGTTGCTGGTGGTTCAGTCTTCCTCCTTTCTTTTTTGGACTGAAATACATGAACGTTGTGTAATTATACCCAACATTGTTTTGCTTTGTTTCAAATCCTTGATCTGCTCTTATTGCTCACTTCCTGAACATCAGGAACACCCCCAAGCAGTGCAGCCAATCATAAAGCAATAGTTTCCTCTGCTTCCCCTGCATCTTGAGGTGTTAAGTTGTGTTGGGTATGTTTTCAAGTTCTGGAAAGATGCAGTGGGAGTTGATTAAGGAATGTAGCCAAACACATTTTGGTGTGCTAACACATCTATGGGGGGCAGTCTGTTTTTTTTTTTACTTTTCAAAGAAAACTGGAATCAGAATCAAACTGCCAGGCATATCAAAGCAATCTACAGAATGTGGAAAATCATAAAATATGTTTTTACAGCTGCATGGCGATAGCACAATGCAGATGTACTGATATGATTAGGAGAGAGTGAAGGAACTCTGTATCACATGACAGGATACCTAAACTGTCTCTGTCCACTGAGTGCTTGGAGTGAAACTGAACCATATCTCTCCACCTCTGTTCCTTGCTGTTCCTTTATCTGGAAGTGGGTCAGAAAATCACCAACCAGAACAGTGCAGTCAAGAACCATGTGGCAAAAATGCTGCCTGTTTTGTTTTTGCAAGGGGCTCCACCCCACACACCCCTTGATATGGAAGGGGCTCTGCCCCACACACCCCCAGAGTAAAGGATTCTCACTCCAAGGTGGGAGTGGATCATGGGGCAAAATGAAAGTTGTGGGACCGTGGAATACTGTTTCCATGGCCCCTTGTAAAAGAAAACAACAACGTCATGTTCATAAAAATCTAAGGAGACCAAGATTAGAACCCTGGTCTCCACTATCACTTGACCAACCTATTCTATACCTCAACCCTCCACACCACAGGAGCAGCTCAGCCAGGCTCCTGGATTCTGGTGCCCTTTTCCACTGTCAGCACCAAGGACAGCAACCTGGGGAGCACTTACTGCAAGTGTTATAAATCCCATCTCTCTGTCCATGGTAGCGCAATCCAGACTAGCGTTCAGTTGACTGGCGCTATTCTGTTGGCGCTATTGTAGGGGGTTACCCCTTTGTCTCCCCCTCCCCCACCCTTCCCCCCACCACTGCATTAGCCACACTATTTTCTTGCTCCTGACTTGAACTCCTGTGCCTACAAATGGTCATTGTCAGGGTTTTAAATGGGATAGGAATGTTTATACATAGATGCATAGATACATAGACAGTGTCGGCAGATAAAGGCCTATGGCCCACCCAGTCTGCCCATTTAAGTTTGTAAGTTCAGTTTATGTTTTCCAGGAAGTCTGTTGCCCCTTATCCCTGAACTCCAGAATTCCTTTATGTCTATCCCATGCATTCTTAAATCCTGTGATTGTTTCAGCCCCCACCACTTCCTCTGGCAGGGTGTTCCACTTGTCCACCACCCGTTCTGTGAAGAAATTCTTCTCATGTTTCCTCTGGACCCGTCTCCTCCAACTTCATCCCATGCCCTCTAGTCCTGGAACATCTTTTTCACTTAAAAATAGTGCATTCCTGCACCCTGTTCCTCCCTGTAAGATACTTGTATGTCTCTATCATATCACCTGTCTCCCTCCTCTCCTCCAGGGAGTACATGTTCAATCTGTCCTCATAGGACTTGTGATGCAATCCATGCACCATCTTTGTTGCCCTCCTCTGAACCTTCTCTACCCTGTCTGTGTCCTTACGTAGGTAAGGTCTCCAGAACTGCACAGTGTACTCCAGGTGCGGCCTCACTAGTGTCTTTATTTAGTGTCTTTATGTAGCACTTAGGTCATTTACAGGTGTCCCCAACCTTGTTCTGATCATGGCAGTGTTATGTATGTTTGTTTAGGGCATAAGTAAATAAGAAATTAAGTTACTGTTATTTCACTTCTGTCTTTCAACTATGGCATTTATTGGAGATATGTTCAGCTGAGTTCTGTTCTGTGTGGCAAAGCCACTGACATCACAGCATTTATTTTTCCTTATAAAGCTTAACCCTTTAGCTACTAGTCATACAGTGCTATCGGATGTGCTAACATCTTGCTGCAGTCATGGGGTAATTGTTTAAAAATATTTTATGTACTAGGCTAGTAAATAATTAGTTTACCTAGTAAGGATGATGTGGTATGTGTTTGATTCAGTAACTCACATGGCATCCAGAGTATGTAAGTGCATTCAGTTACCAAATACAGAGGTTTGCTGCGGTCTTTATTTCATCAGTGTGAGAGTTAAAAAAAGTTTGCCTGTTAATGGGCCACTGTGTTTTGTTTAAACCTTAACTCCTTTCCCACCTCCAGTAGCAGTGCATAGTGAATCTGGATACCCATCAGTTCCACTGAGTTTACAGCAATGGTGACATCACGCTTCCTAATAGATTGAGTTTTATTTGCACTGACACCATCTACTGTCATTATAAGAATGATGTAACAGAAAATGAACATTTTCCTTGTGTCTGGTACATGTTTTTAATTCCATTAGCTAAGACTGCACCACAGCTGGGTGTGCAGCAAGAGACACAAGGTAACCAGGCACAGATATGAATTTTTTATTGGTAGGGGCAAACTACACTTTTAAAACAATTGATATTTCATTTACAAGTTTGTTGCTGATATACTGTGGTTTAATCCTTTATGTACACAATTTTTGTTTGCTTTTCTACTATTTTTGTGCATTTTCTTTCTCCTACTTTTTCATGTTTATGTATTTTTATTGTGGGGATGTTTCTTTAAGTGTTTGACTTAAAAGCAAGATATTCTTGTGTGTGGAATACTCTCTGATGACATGTCAGTGAAACCGGTAGGAGTTAGTGGGGTTCCGCTGGTGTCTCCTCAGTTTTGTGGTAAGAGGTCTGCACACTTTTTGATCAATTAAACTTCATTTTTATGTTGATTGCACACATGCACAAGAAATATATTGTGGCAGCTTGCCAGAAGCAGGTTGTGGAGGCACGACACTGTTGTGTCCAATGCCCCCACAGCCTTTAAAGGCTTGGCCCGCTTTCCCCAATGCTGTGGCATGCTGCTGTTGACACTAGTTCAGCCAGCATGCCACCACCTTGAAATGTTTCAGCCACAGCAATCAGGGGCCGCTTCATCATTGCAGCATCAGGGGAACTGCTGCAATGAAGGAGTGACCCATCATTGCTGGGTGGAACTTGTCGACTGTAATATTGTTTGTGAACATGGTGGGTGGCCTGCTGCCTATTCACAAACAATATTAATTACCCCCCAGTGCCAAGGGGCGACCAATCCCCTCGGCAGCATGTGCCCCCCCCAACAAAAGTGTTTTTGCTTACGGGGCCCCAATCCCCATTGGCTTCAGTCCCTATCTTAGTTATAGTTGCCGACGAGGGAGCCCACTCCCCGTCAGCATTATGTCCCCCCTCCTACTTTGATTTGCTGATGGGTGAGCCCACTACCCATCAGCACAATGCCCCCCAAACACCCAGTACATTAGTGCCAAGGGGGTGCCCAATCCTCCTCATCTGTTGTGCCCCCCCCTTTGTGCCAATGGGGCGCCCAATCCCCTGTCAGGTACAGCTGCCCCCCAAGAAACACTCTGTTGGTACACAGGGAGCCCAACCCAGCATGCCACATGCCCCTGTAAAAAAAACTGTCCTGCGATGCCTTTTTTTACCCGTGAAAAAAGAAAACTGTCCCTCACAGTCTCCCTTCCCTCTCCCACAACCCATGCCCACCCACTGCGCACCCTACCTCCCCATATCCCCTCTCACCCCATACTTACCTTCGGAGTCTGGCACAATGATCTTCAGTGGATCAGGAAATGTCTGCACTCTTCAAAGCCGACCGCGAACTGAGAAAATGCCGGTAAGCTGTGCAATGGAATAAATAGGGTTTTTTCAACTTTTATGCATTTTTTGGAATTTTGGCACCAAATTTTCAACGTGGGGTTTTTGGGACCCCTCCTCATAATTCTGCACCTGTCATGGTGTTATTTTGCCCCAAAAGTTGATTTTGTGGTCACTGCATGGAATCAACTTTCTGGACCAATTAATGATACAACAGTGCCAGTGTTCATGAGGTGGGGTCTCAAAAAATGTATGTTGCAAATTTGGTGGGAAAAATCCTGAAAATGACTATTTTACTAACGTGCATTGCGCTGCTGCTACGCACACTCATAACTTTGCCAATTTGCAATATTTTCACTCCAGATTTTCAACATTGCCATTCTTACTCACCTCCTTATGAACAGTACAGCTGTAATTTTTCACATCCTGGCTGAAATGTGTTTTCGCTTTCCGGCGCAGAATAGCACGGTCGCTGTGGGAAATCAGTGTTCAGGATACATTAAGAAAAACACAGTGGCACTGTTCATAAGCAGAGGTCCTAAAATGCCTATGTTGAACATTTTGTGCTGAAGGTCCATAAAATGAGTGTGTTACGACCGTGCATTGCACAGGTTCCATGCATGCTTGTAACTTTGCAACTTTGCAATATTTTCACTCCAGATTTTCAACATTGCCATTCTTCCATACCTCCTTATGAACAGTGCAGCTGTCATTTTTTACATCCTGGCCAAAATGTGTTTTCGCTCTTCTGGGACAGAATAGTGTGGTCGCAGTAGGAAGTCAATGTTCAGGACACATTAAGAAAATCACAGTGACACTGTTCATGAGCAGAGTTCCTAAAATACCTATGTTGAAGATTTTGTGATGAAACTCCATAAAATGACTGTGTTATGAGCGTGCGTCATGCAGTTTTCAGGCACCCTTGTAACTTCGCAAATTAATAATATTTTCATACCAGATTTTCAACACTGGCATTTTTTCACACCTCCTTATGAACAGTATAGCTGTCATTTTTCACATCCTGCCTGAACTGTGTTTATACACCTCCGGCGCAGACAGTTGCTGTCGGAAATCAGTGTTTGGGACAGATTAGGATCGAGCAAGTGAGAGAGGGGGAGTGACCGAGTTCAACTAAGCTCTGTTGGGACTGCTGCAGATTTCCTTGTGGACAGGAAAAGGCACCAACAGAGGCAGGAGCCCAGTACAATAGGGCAGCCTGCAGCGCGTGGGAGACACAGAATGAGCGAGTGAGGGAGGGGGAGTGAGTGAGCTCAAGGGAGCTCTGTTCGGACTGCTGCAGATTTCTTTGTGGGCAGAAAAAGTCAGCAATGCATGCAGGGGCCAGTACAAAAGGGCAGCCTGCAGCAGAGGGAGAAACAGAACGAGTGAGTGAGAGAGGGGGATTGAACGAGCTCAACGGAGCTCTGTCGTAATTGCTGCTGATTTCTTTGTGGGCAGAAAAAGACAGCAACACAGGCAGGAGCCTGGCAGAAAAGGGCAGCCTGCAGCACTGGCAGAAATGGAACAAAGCCGGCCCAGTGGTGCAGAGGGTTGAAGAAGTGGACGCCAAACCTCGAATCACGCCGGTGACCCAGGTTCGGGAACGGACTCGGGACGCCAGGGGTTGGCAGGGAAAGGAGAGGATTGAGCATCTGGAGGACTGCTCTCCTTTCCTGGGGTGGGTTAGGTGGGGAGCTTTGCTCTGTAGTGGCCCTAGTGGAGACCGGGAGTACTACAAGCGGCACAGGAGGGACAACCCAAAAAGTGTAAAAACAACTTTGGCGGCTGCTGGATGATGGCTTCCATGCTCTACGCTGCCAGAACCTCTGAGAGCCTACTTTGCCACAACAGCACCCTGGATCAGTAAAAATAGACTGCACTGGGTTTCCCCTGACCCTGGTGCCTTCACCCTCAGAGAAGAGGGACCGGCCTGGTGAAGGGATACACCGGGACACCCGGGGAGTTGGCTGCAGATCTGTGGTAGGAGAGAGTTCGGGAAGAGGATAGCTGGGGTGATAGCAGCACTAGGAAGCCCGAAGGAGAGGGGTACGCCGGAGTGTCGGAGCAGTTAAAAAAAAAAGAAATGGAATGAGCGAGTGAGAGAAGGGGAGTGAGTGACCTTAACGGGACTCTATCATGACTGCTGCAGATTTCCTTGTGGACAGAAAAAGGCAGCAATGCAGGCAGTAGCCCAGTATAAAAGGCCAGCCTGCAGGGCTGCCAGAAACGGAACGAGCGAGTGAGAGAGGGGGAGCGAGCAAACTCAACAGAGCTATGTTGGGACAGCTGCAGATTTCTTTGTGGGCAGAAAAAGCCACCAATGCAGGCAGGAGCCCAGTACAAAAGGGCAGCCTGCAGCACCAGGAGACACAGAATGAGTGAGGGAGGGGGAGTGAGCAAGCTCAATGGAGTGCAGCCTGCAAGCGTGGGGAGACACAGAATGAGCGAATGAGGAAGGGGGAGTGAGTGAGCTCAACAGAGCTCTGTTTGGACTGCTGCAGATTTATTTATGGGTAGAAAACGTGAGCAATGCATAATGGGGCCCAGTACAAAAGGGCAGCCTGCAGCGGTGTGAGAAATGGAATGAGCAAGTGAGAGCGGGAGAGGGAGCAAGTTCAATGGAGCTCTGCAATGACTGCTGCAGATTTCTTTGTGGCCAGAAAAAGTCGGCAGTGCAGGCAGGAACCCAGTACAAAAGGGCAGCCTGTAGCGCCGGCAGAAACAGAGCGAGCAAGTGAGAGAGAGGGAATAAGCAAGCTCAACAGAGCTCTGTCAGGACTGCTGCAGATTTATTTATGGCTAGAAAAAGGTGCCAAAAAAGGCAGGAGCCCAGTAAAAAAGGGCAGCTTGTAGCGCCAGGAGAAACAGAATGAGCGAGTGAGACAGGGGGAGTGAGCGACCTCAACAGAGCTCTGTCGGGACACCTGTAGATCACGTTGTGGGCAGAAAAGGGTGCCAATGCAGGCAGGAGCCCAGTACAAAAGGGCAGCCTGCAGCATCAAGAGAAACACAATCAGCGAGTGACAGAGGGGGAGTGAGAGAGCTCAGCGGAGCTCTATCGTGACTGCTGTGGATTTCTTTGTGGGCAGAAAAAGGCAGCAATGCAGTCAGCAGCCCAGTACAAAAGGCTAGCCTGCAGTGCTGGCAGAAATGGAATGAGCAAGTGAGAGAGGGGGAGTGAGTGAGCTCAACAGAGCTGTGTCGAGACTGCTGCAGATTTCTTTGTGGGCAGAAAAAACTGCCAACGCAGGCAGGAGCCCAGTACAAAAGGGCAGCTTACAGCACCGGGAGACACAGAACAAGCAAGTGAGGGAGGGGGAGTGAGTGAGTGAGTGAGCTCAACTGAGCTCAGTTGGGACTGAAGCAGATTTCTTTGTGGGCAGAAAAAGGCAGCAATGCACACAGGGGGCCAGTACAAAAGGGCAGCCTACAGTGGAGGAAGAAACAGAATGAGTGAGTGACAGAGTGGGAGTGAGCGAGCTTAACAGATCTCTATTGTGACTGCTGCAGATTTCTTTGTGGGCAGAAAAAGGCGGCAATGCAGGCAGGAACCCTGTACAAAAGGGCAGCCTGCAGCGCCGGGAGAAACACAACAAGTGAGTGAGAGAGAAGGAGTGAGAAAGCTCAACAGAGCTCTATCATGAATGCTGCATATTTGTTTGTGGTTAGAAAAAGGTGGCAACGCAAGCAAGGGCCTGTTACAAAAGGCCAGCCTGCAGTGCTGGCAGAAATGCAATGAGCGAGTGAGAGAGGGGAAGGGAGCGAGCTCAATGGAGCTCTGTCAGGACTGATGCAGATTTCTTTGTGGCCAAAAAAACATGCCAACAGAGGCAGGAACCCAGTACAAAAGGGCAGGCTGCAGCACCAGGGGAATCACAATGAGCGAGTGAGAGAAGGGGAGTGAGTGACCTCAACGGGACTCTATCATGACTGCTGCAGATTTCCTTGTGGACAGAAAAAGGCAGCAATGCAGCCAGTAGCCCAGTATAAAAGGGCAGCGTGCAAAGCCAGGAGAAACAGAATGAGTGAGTGAAACAGAGGGAGTGAGCAAGTACAATGGAGCTCTGTCGGGACACCTGCAGATTTATTTATTGGCAGAAAAAGGTGCCAACGCAGGCAGAAGCCCAGTACAAAAGGGCAACCTGCAGCGCTAGGAGAAACACAATGAGTGAGTGAGAGACAGGGGAGTGGGCGAGCTCAACTGAGCTCTATCGTGACTGCTGAGGATTTCTTTGTGGGCAGAAAAAGGTGGCAATGCAAGCAGCAGCCCAGTACAAAAGGCCAGCCTGTAGCATCAGCAAGAAACAGAACAAGTGAGTGAGAGGGTGGGAGTGAGTGAGCTCAATGGAGCTGTGATGGGACTACTGCAGATTTGTTTGTGGGCAGAAAAAGCCGCCAATGCAGGCAAGAGCCCAGTACAAAAGAGCAGCCTGCAACACTAGCAGAAATGGAATGAGCAAATGAGAGAGGGGGAGTGAGCAAGCTCAATGTAGCACAGCCTGCAGCACAGGGAGACACAGAACAAGCGGGCGAGTGAGGGAGGGGGAGTGACTGAGCTTAACGGAGCTTTGTTGGGACTGCTGCGGATTTCTTTGTTGAAGAAAAAGTTAGCAGTGCACTCAGGGGCACAGTACAAAATGGCAGCCTGCAGCTGTGGGAGAAACAAAATGAGTGAGTGAGAGAGGGGGAGTGAGTGAGCTCAACGGAGCCCTATCGTGACTGCTGAAGATTTTTTTGTGGGCAGAAAAAGGTGGCAATGCAGTCAGGATCAAAGTACAAAAGGGCAGCCTGCAGCCCCGGCAGAAAATCAACTAGCGAGTGAGAGAGAAGGAGAGAGCAAGCTCAGTGGAGCTCTGTCAGGACTGCTGCAGATTTCTTTATGGCCAGAAAAAGGTGCCAACAGAGTCAGGAGCCCAGTACAAAAGGGCAGCCTGTAGTGCCAGGAGAAACAGAATGAGTGAGTGAGACGGGGGAGTGAGTGACCTCAACAGAGCTCTGTCGGGACACCTGCTAATTTCTTTGTGGGCAGAAAAGGGTGCGAACACAGGCAGGAGCCCAGTATAAAAGAGCAGCCTGCAGCACCAGGAGAAACACAATGAGCGAGTGAGAGAGGGGGAGTGAGCGATCTCAATGGAGCTCTATCGTGACTCATGTGGATTTTTTTGTGGACAGAAAAAGGCAGCAATGCAGGCAGCAGCCCAGTACAAATGGCCAGCCAGCAGGGCCGGCAGAAATGGAATGAGCAAGTGAGGGGGGGAGTGAGTAAGCTCAGCAGAGCTGAGTCGGGACTGCTGCAGATTTCTTTGTGGGCAGAAAAAGCCCCCAATGCAAGCAAGAGCCAGTACAAAAGGGCAGCCTGCAGCACTGAGAGACACAGAATGAGTAAGTGAGAGAGGGGATTGAGTGAGCTCAACAGAGTTCTGTTGGGACTGCTGCTGATTTCTTTGTGGGCAGAAAAAGGTAGCAATGCAGTCAGCAGCCCAGTACAAAAGGCCATCCTGCAGTGCCAGCAGAAACAGAACGAGTGAATGAGAGAGGGAGAGTGAGTGTCGGGACTGCTGCAGATCTCTTTGTGGGCAGAAAGAGCCACCAACACAGGCAGGAGCCCAGTACAAGAGGGCAGCATGCAGCGGAGGAAGAAACAGAACAAGAGCGTGGGGGGGGGAGTGAGCGCCCTCAACGGAGCTCTGTTGAGACAGCTATACAAAAGGTCTGCCTGCAGTGCTGGCAGAAATGGAATGAGCGAGTGAGAGAGGGAGGAGTGAGCGAGCTCAATGAAGCTGTGTCGGGACTGCTGCAGATCTCTTTGTGGGCAGAAAAAGCCACCAGCACAAGCAAGAGCCCAGTACAAAAGGGCAGCGTACAATGCCAGGAGAAACAGAATGAGTGAGTGAGACAGAGGGATTGAGCAACCTCAACAGAGCTCTATCGGGACACCTGCAGATTTCTTTGTGGGCAGAAAAAGGTGACAACACAGGCAGGAGCCCAGTACAAAAGTGCAGCCTGCAGCGCCTGGAGAAACACAACGAGCGAGTGAGAGAGGGGGGGTGAGTGAGCTCAACAGAACTCTATCATGACTGCTGCAGATTTCTTTGTAGGCAGAAAAAGGCGGCAATGCAGGCAGGAGCCCAGTACAAAAGGGCAGCCTACAGTGCTGTCAGAAACAGAACGAGTGAGTGAGAGAGGGGGAGTGAGTGAGCTCACAGAGCTGTGTCGGGACTGCTGCAGATGTCTTTGTGGGCAGAAAGAGTCACCAGCACAGGCAGGAGCCCAGTACAAAAGGGCAGCATGCAGCGGAGGAAGAAACAGAACAAGAGCGTGGGGGGGAGTGTGCGCCCTCAAGGGAGCTCTGTTGAGACAGCTGCAGATTTCTTTGTGGGCAGAAAAAGGCGGCAACGCAGGCAGGAGCCCAGTACAAAAGGGCAGCCTACAGCACCAGGAGAAATAGAATGAGCGAGTGAGACAGGTGAGTGAGCTACCTCAACGGAGCTCTGTCGGGACAGCTGTGGATTTCTTTGTTGGCAGAAAAAGATGCCAATGCAAGCAGGAGCTCAGTACAAAAGGGCAGCCTGCAGCTCCGGGAGAAACACAATGAGTGAGTGAGAGAGAAGGAGTGGGAGAGCTCAACAGAGCTCTATCATGACTGCTGCATATGTGTTTTTGGGCAGAAAAAGGCGGCAATGCAGGCAAGAGCCTGGTACAAAAGGTCTGCCTGCAGTGCTGGCAGAAATGGAATGAGTGAGTGAGAGAGGTGGGGAGTGAGCAAGCTCAATGGAGCTGTGTCAGGACTGCTGCAGATCTCTTTGTGGGCAGAAAAAGCCGCCAGCACAAGCAAGAGCCCAGTACAAAAGGGCAGCGTGCAACACCAGGAGAAACAGAATGAGTGAGTGAGACAGTGAGATTGAGCAACCTCAACAGAGCTCTATCTGAGACAGTGAGATTGAGCAACCTCAACAGAGCTCTATCGGGACACCTGCGGATTTATTTGTGGGCAGAAAATGGTGCCAACGCATGCAGAAGCCAAGTCCAAAAGTGCAGCCTGCAATGCCAGGAGAAACACAATGAGCGAGTGGGGGGGGGGAGTGAGTGAACTCAACTGACCTCTATCATGACTGCTGCGGATTTCTTTGTGGGCAGAAAAAGGCAGCAACACAGGCAGAAGCCCAGTACAAAAGGCCATCCTGCAGCGCTGGCAGAAACACAATGAGCAAGTGAGTGAGAGAGAGTGAGCTAGCTCAACAGAGCTGTGTTTTGACTGCTGCAGATTTCTTTGTGGGCAGAAAAAGTCGTCAACACAGGCAGGAGCCTAGTACAAAAGGGCAGCAGCACCGGGAGACACAGAATGAGCGAGTGAGGGTTGGGGATTGAGTGAGCTCAACGGAGCTCTGTTGGGACTGCTGCAGATGCCTTTGTGAGCAGATAAATGCAGCAATGCATGCAGGAGCCCAGTACAAAAGGGCAGCCTGCAGCGTTGGGAGAAACAGAATGAGTGAGTGAATGAGACGGGGGAGTGAGCAACCTCAACGGAGCTCTGTCAGGACACCTGCTAATTTCTTTGTGGGCAGAAAAGGGTGCCAACGCAGGCAGGAGCCCAGTACAAAAGGGCAGCCTGCAGCCCCGGGACAACTAGAATAAGTGACTGACAGATGGCCAGTGAGCGAGCTCAACAGACCAAAGCAATCAGCATTCAGCATTGACAAATGCTTGTTGAAACTGTCATGATACTTTCTGGTGTTCTTTCAGTGGTTGGTGACGCTGGAGTGTTTGCCTGGACATCTTTACTAAACATGCTGCCATAGACACCTAGTATTTCTTAGTTTTAAGATCAGAAAGAAGTTCATATGTCTGAACTTAGTTATTCAGTTTCTATGTACATTATCACGAAAAAAGCTGTTTTTTCTATATGTATTTTTGAGTCTTTTCCCCTGTTTTTGTCCCCCTGTAATGCCCAGGACCCCAGTAATCATGGCAGTGTTTGTGTGTGGAGGCACACACGCTCTAGGCCCTAGCTCCATCCCTTCTGACCCACCCCTGGTGATCGCTAGGCTCCCCCGTGGCCTGACTGCCATCTGTTCTTCACCGGGTGGTAGCCAAGGGCCGGAGAAATCCTTCATCCCTGCCCAGGAGAGGAGAGCTGTCTTGTGGCAGCTCAGTCCTGCTCTATGCCATCCCCCCACTGACCCCTAACAATGCTGGCTCATTCCTGAACCCGGATCACCAGTGCAACATGAGTTGTGGTGTCCAGCACCTCAACCCACAATAGCACAAGGCCAGCCCTCAGTATCATGAAATTTAACGGCCCCAATCAGACTAACATTTTGTGACTATATTCCTTCTTTCAAGTTAAGTAGTCTTTCATTTGGAAAATAAATGAAGGAAAATAAAATAAAAGTGACTGCTAAAAGTTGTTTTATTTCCTGAAATTCAAACACAGAGTAATACCCTTTTTGGGTATTCCCAAGAGATGGAAATAACCTATTTACAGTAGATACTCAATTATAACTGGTAAATTATAATGTGGACAGCAATTCCAGTGGTATATGACTTCTGTAAAATCCTTAAAAATAAAATACAAATGTAACTTGAAAAGGATCTTTTATTATTTTACTACAAAATGTTTAATTTAATGCACTCAGTAGCCATTTAGTTTTTAGCTGATGTTATATATTCAGTAGCCATTTAGTTTATAGCTAAGTTCCTGTATCAAAGTTTTAATGGATGTCCAACAGTTCAAAATAAAAATTAGCCTGTGATTATTGATCTTCATTTACCTGATTTTTTTTTAACTAGTCTTTTATGGGTGCTCATTCTTAAGAGCTTCAATTCCAGTAGCTCTGCTTTTTTAGTACTAAAATCTCTGTTAGGGAATAGTAAACAAGCATTCGTCAATGCCGAATGTTTGCTTGCTGGCATTGGCAGTGGTAATGTAGAAGTTACAGAGCTGCATAATAGGAATGGCAGTGAAGTACTGAACTGAAGCCAACCCCACCACCTCCCTGCAGAGAGTGACAGGCATTGGGGTGTGCATTTGGGTCATCAGGCATAACGGCCTCGCCATTCACCACACCCCAGCCTGCAGACACTGACAAGTGTCACGGTGTTCCTTGGGTCTTTGGTTCTTATGCGCACCCATTTCATTAGGAAATGCAGTGAGATGGGTGCGATATAGAGAATGGGGTGAACTTTGGGGCTGAAGAGTCCAAGGCATACCTCGATGCCTCTCACTGGCTGCAGGGTGTGGAATGGTATGAGCATTACAGGAATCCCAAGTCACACCCTGATGCCTGTCATTCTCTTACAGTGTTGGGCGTTATGGTTGGAAACCCTAATACCTCAGGTATTCGTTGGTATTTTCACTCCAAATTTTCAACATGTTTTTTTTGTGACCCCACCTCATGAACAGGGGGAATATCAGTTTGTTAGCCGAAAGCTGCTTATGCACAGCGAGTACGGCATTTAGAACCACAGGTGCAAAAACATTCCAAACAGGATGTAAAAAATGACAGCTGTACTGTTCATGGGGAGGTGTAAAAAATGGCAATGTTGCAAATCTGCAGTAAAAATATTAAAAAAAATGGTGGTCATGAGCGTACATAGAAACTGTGCAGCGCACACCCGTAATATAATTAGGTTGGGGATATTTTACAGCAGATTGTCAACTCAGGCATTTTGGTGCCTCCGATCATGAACAGTGTCACTGTGATTTTCTCTATCTGTGCCGAACAATGATTTCCCACAGCGACCATGCATCTCAGCGCTGAAAGTGTGAAAACACACTTCAGCCATATTGTGAAAAATGACAGCTGTACTGTTCATAAGGAAGTGTGAAAAAATGCCACTGGTGAAAATCTGGACTGAAAATATTACAAAGTCAAGAACTTACGAGGGTGCATGGAAACTGCACATTGCTCACTCGTAACACAGTCATTTTGTGGACTTTTGTCACCAAATTTTCAACACAGCCATTTTAAGACCTCTGCTCATGAACAGTGTAACTGTGATTTTCTTAATCTGTCCTAAACATTGCTTTTCGCGACACCAATAGCACTATTGTGCGCCATGTGCGAAACACATTTTGGGCGACATATGAAAATGGCAGCTGTACTGTTCATAAGGAAGTGTAATAAAATGGCAATGTTGAAAATCTGGAGTGAAAATATTAAATTTGCAAACTTACGAGCATGCATAGAACTGGCAAGAACTATCAGAAACAGTCATTTTAGGAATTTTTTCACCAAATTTTCAACATAGCCATTTTAAGACCTCTGCTCATGATCAGTGTCACTGTGATTTTCTTAATGTGTCCCATACATTGATTTTGCACATACTGCGCCATTGTGCACTACATGGTGGAAACACATTTTGGGCAAGATGTGAAAAATGACATCTATACTGCTCATAAGGAGGTGTGATAAAATGGCAATGTTGAAAAATCTGGAGGAAATATTGAAAATTCACGGAACTTACGAGTGTGCGTAGGAACTGCACAATGCACCCTCATAAAACAGTCATTTTTTGGAATTTTTTCACCAAATTTTCAACTTAGCCATTTTAAGACCTTTGCTCATGAACAGTGTCACTGTGACTTTCTTAATTTGTCCCATACATTGATTTCGCACACCGACTGTGCCATTGTGCACTACATGGGCGGAAACATGTTTTGGGTGAGATGTGAAAAATGACAGCTATACTACTCATAAGAAGGTGTGGTAAAATGGCAATGTTGGAAATCTGGAGTGAAAATATTGAAAATTCGTGAACTTACGAGCGTGCATAGGAGCTGTGCAACGCACGCTCGTAAAACAGTCATTTTTAGGAATTTTTTCACCAAATTTTCAACATAGCCATTTTAACACCTGAGCTCATGAACAGTGTCACTGTGATTTTCTTAATTGTCCGATACATTGATCTACGCACACCGACTCGCCATTGTAATGCTACATGGGCAGAAACACGTTTTGGGTGACATGTGAAATGACAGCTGTACTGCTCTATAAGAAGGTGTGATAAAATGGCAATGTTGGAAATCTGGAGTGAAAATATTGAAAATTTAACTTACGAGTGTGCGTAGGAACTGCTCAATGCACCCTCGAAAAACAGTCATTTTAAGGAATTTTTTCACCAAATTTTCAACATAGCCATTTTAAGACCTCTGCTCATGAACAGTGTCACTGTGAATTTCTTAATTTGTCCCGTACATTGATTTCACACACCGACTGCGCCATTCTGCGCTACATGGTGGAAACACATTTTGGGTGAGATGTAAAAATGACAGCTATACTACTCATAAGAAGGTGTGGTAGAATGGCAGTGTTGAAAATCTGGAGTGAAAATATTGAAATTTCGCGAACTTACGAGCCTGCGTAGGAACTGCGCAACGCACCCTTGTAAAACAGTCATTTTTTGGAATTTTGGCACAAAATTTTCAACATGGGATTTTTGGGACCCCTTCTCATGAATGATGTCACTGTCATGGTGGTATTCAGGCCCAAAGGGTGATTTCGCAGTCACTGCACAGTCACTGCGCGAAATCACCCTTCGGGCCCGAATAACGCCATGACAGTGAATAATTCATGAGAAGGGGTCCCAAAAACCCCATGTTGCAAATTTGCTGCAAAAATTCCCCAAAATGCCCAAGATATGCAATAAAGTTGACACCCCCCTATGTAACCCATTATACAGCTTACTGGCATTTCCTCAGTTCGCGGTCGGCTTTGAAGAGTGCAGACGTGTTCCCGGTCCACCGAAGATCGTCGCGCTGGAGTCCGGAGGTAAGTATGGGGTGGGGGTGTGGGGAGGCTGGGTGCGCAGTGGGTGGGTGCGGTTTGTGGGAGGGGTTGGAGAGGCCGCCGGCGGGACAGTTTTGTTTACAGGAAAAAAACAAAAAGACGTCAGGATTTATGCCACGCTGGGGTGGGCCTCAGCGTGGCACAAGGACTTGGGCATCGCTCAGCCAACGGGGAATTGGGCAACTTCGGCCGGCAAAATACAAAAAATCATGGCATCGCTTGCCACGCTGGGTGGGCTCCAGCATGGCACAAGGACTTGGGGCGTTCAGCCGACAGGATTGGGCACCCGCCGCCAAAGGAGCACAGTGCTTGCCACGCTAGGGTGGGCTCCAGCGTGGCACCTCAACTGGGGGTGGGGGCGCAGCTCATCCGACGAGGGATTGGGCACCCCATCGACTATACAGTACGGGGCACGCACGTCCTGTCTGTGCGTGGGAGTTGCGCGTGAGCAGCCGAGTATCTTATCGGTGCTCACTCGCCGTAGCTCCTTTCAACAGTGCACATGCATTTTGAGCCTGTCATAGACAGCTCCAAAATGCGTTGGCTTACAGGGGCCGCGCCTGCCAGCCCACTGACTGAATTGGAGGAGGAGGTGACACACCTCCGAAATCTCCGATGAAGGCACTATGTTTCTTGCACATGCGTGCAAGCAAACATAAAAATGCTCATGAGTAGTGTTTACATTTCAATGTTTTCCTATAATGGTGCTAGTCCAGGAGTTTGAGGAATTTCTAAAAAGGAAACTGCATACTTTATTCAAGAGTCATTATATATTTCTTTTTTTCCCCTTGGTTTTAAAATGCCATTCTTCTGCACAGTGAATTTGCATGTTTCCTGTTATCAGTTACGATGTAAAGGGCCGGGCAGCATAATGATGTGTGATGTGCTAGCCTTCCTGGTCTCCAGCTAGAGAAAATACAATCCCTGCCAAGGCAGGTCTGATGCTGAGTTCCTAGTAGCCCCTTCAGTTCTGATAGTTTCTGTACACATAAAATCTATGAGGCATTTCAAGGATTTTAAACATGACTGTGAAAGGAAGCCCAAACAGTTGAGATCTAAAAAACCTTCCCACTGGACTAACATACTGCTTTGTTCTGTCTTCTTCTAATATTTTTGCTGTCATACATGATCATGTTTCAAATGATCATGGCTGCTATTCTTTGCAATTTTGCCTCTTAAAACATGCACTTGAACTACAATTCAAACATCTCTCCGACCAGTTGGTTCCCAGTGCATAAATCTCTCACTTGAGTTTTTTTATACAGAGGACATCACTGACTTGGAAGGAGTTTTGTACAGTTGTTCATTTAGCATTACCTTCCACTTCTAGCTCTGTACATTTTACAGTTACGAACTTCTGAGCATTTGATTACTTTTCTTTTCAAACTTTTACCGGTCACCTTTCTAATCCCCCCCCAAAAAAACCAAAAAAAACAATCCATTTTCTTTCTATTGTATGACAGAGCAAAGTTTTGCACAAGTTTATAAGAGAATGTTCTATTTTATGATTTGTTATATAAATATTGCACATGTACTGTAATTCTGTTTTAACATCTGTTAAATGTATATATCTTGGCTCCACTACTTCTACTTCTACCACAACCCCTTGATAGCCATTTCATAGCCACACAATTGTTAAAAAAAGATCAGACACCTGCTGATCCCTTAATGCAATGCAACTGCATGCAGTTTAGGTAGATTGCAGAACAAGAAGGAACACTGCTCATTTCCATCTACTTCTTATTTTTGTTCCCATATATTATCCTGCTTTGAGGTATCATGATTCTGCTTTTTTTGCCATTTTGCCTCTTATAACACTGTACCTGTCCCCAGTTCCAGTATCTCTTTGATCAGCTTATCCTCCATGCACAAATCTCTCACTTGAATTTGTCATATCATGATATCACTGATTTGGAGAGTTTTGAACAGTTTTGTGTTTAGCATTAGCTTCCACCTCTAGTTCGGTCATTTTTATTATGGCTGTATTACAGAGCTATGTGGATGTATTGCTATTACACAGTAGAAGTTGAAAAGTGGGCTCTTGAATATCTGGAATGTTTCTGAATGAACCAATTGAAATGGTGGATTTGTTAAACACTTGACTGTGAACACACCACAGCTGTGGACAGCCATGTCCTTCCACTGAAGTGGAATATCTCTCCGCTTCCTCTCCATTCAATAAAGTGCTGTTGATTCCTCCTCACCCCAGTTCCCTTCCACACTATCTTCTTGCTCCAGGATCATCCATCTGACATATCTGTAGGGAGGGACAGACCGAGAGGTTGTCTGTGACCTCTACTGGAAGGGATGGACTAAGATGCCATTTGTGATGTCAGTGCGGAGGGACAGGCTACTCATGGTGGAATAAGTGGCCAACATTATGAGAAACATAGAATCTGATGGCAGATAAGGACTGCTTGGCCCACCTAGTCTGCCCATTTCCCTACCTAATGGATAAGCTGCAGATCCTAGTTAACCAACAGCCTACTTCCTCTTACCCTCCACTAGAATTGTCTTATGTCTGTTCCATGCATTCTTGAATTCCCCCACTGTTTTTGACTCTACAACCTCCTCAGGAAGGCTGTTTCATGCATCTACAACCCTCTCTGTGAAGAAAAACTTCTTCACATTACCTCTGAGCCATCTCCCCCTCTATCTTCAAATTGTGCCCCCTTGTTCTTGCATATTTCTTTTTCTGAAAATGCTACCCTCTTGGACTTTGTTGATTCCCTTGAGGTATTTGAAAGTTTCTATCGTGTCCCCCTCTCCCTCCTTTCCTCGAGACTATACATCTTAAGCTCCTTTAATCTTTCTTCATATGTCTTCTGGTGCAGACCCTACACCATTTTGGTTGCTCTCCTCTGGACAGCCTCCATTCTGTCTATGTCTTTGCAGAGATGGGGTCTCCAGAACTGTACACAGTACTCCAGATGTGGTCTTACCAACTGTCTGTACAGAGGGACAACTTCCTGTTTTCTACTGGTGATGTCTCTTCCTATGCATCTCAGGATCCCCCCAGTCCTCCTTACTGCCTTCTCACATTACTTACCCACTTTTAGGTCATCTGATATGACTACCCTAGGTCCCTTTCCAATTTTGCTGTTGTCAGTATCTCACCCCCCATTGTGTACTCTTCCCTTGAGTTTTTGTTTCCCAGGTGCATTACTTTGCACTTCTTTGTGTTGAATCTAAGCTACCATACATTGGGCCATTCCTCCAACCTTGCCAAGTCCCTTTTCATCCTTTCCACCCCACCTTGTGTATCAACCCTATTGCAGATCTTTGTGTCATCTGCAAAGAGACATACTTTTCCTTCCAGTCCTTCTGCAATGTCACTTATAAAGACATTAAAAAGGACTGGCCCCATTACTGAACCCTGCAGTACCCCACTAGTAACCCCCCTTTCTTCACTGTGGACTCCATTTACTATTACCCTCTGTTTCCTGTTGTCCAGCCAGTGTTTTATCCAGGCTACCACATTTATTAATCTTTTGTGCTGGACTGTGTCAGATGCCTTGCTAAAGTCTAGGTAGGCCATGTCCACAGCCTCTCCCTGGTCTACTACTTTGGTCACCCAGTCAAAGATATCAATTAGATTTGTCTGACATGACCTTCCTGCTGTGAATCCAAGCTGCCTTGGGTCCAGTGTCCCACTGGCCTCTAGGTACTCAAAATTCTTTCCTTCAGAAGTGATTCCATCATTTTCCCTACCACTGAGGTCAAACTGACAAGTCTGTAGTTTCCTGCCTCTGTCTTGCTCCACTTTTGTGAAGGGAAATTGCATCTGCCCTCCTCCAGTCCTCAGGTACCACACAACCCTCCCATGATTTATTAAAAAGGGGAGTCAGTGGTTCTTCCCTTAGTTCTTTTAGAATTCTGGGGTGAATCCCATCAGGCCCCATTGCTTTATCCATCTTCAGTCTTAGGAGTTCTTTCAGAACCCTTTTGTTCTGTGAAAGGACTAATATCAGCCCCCCTATCCAGAGTGCTTCTAGTGACTGGATTAGGTATCTCACCCACTCTTCCTTTGTGAATACTGAGAAGAAGTATTCATTCAGTATCCATGCTTTTTCACTGTCACTCTCTGTCCAACCACCTTCCTCTTTATTCAGCCTCAATATCCCTGCCTTAGTCTTTCTTTGCTTCCTAATGTACCTATAAATGGTTTTATCCCCCTTCTTAACTGGGTTGGCTATCTTTTCCTCAGTTTGGACCTTTGCTCATCTGACTGCTTTCCCCACTTCCTTCTGCTTTAACTGGTACAGTTCTCTGTTCTGCTCCTTCTGTGTTTCCTTATACTTCCTGAATGCTGTCTTTTTCTCCCTTACCTTCTCTGCCACTTCTTTTGAGGACCATAGTGTTTTTTCTTTCATTTTGATTTGTTTATTTGCTTTACACAAAGGCTTGTTGCCTCTTGTTGCCTCTGTGATGGCAGTTTTGATGTTTCCCCATTGTTGCTCCACCCCACCTTCTTGCCTGATTGCTAGTGCTTTTCTGAGGCACTCTCCCATTTTGACAAAATCAGCCCTTCTGAAGTCCAGTACCTTCACTTTTGTATGGCTTAACTCTGTCTTCCTTAATACATGAAGCTTTCAAAGCAGCAACAGCTCTAGGCGGATTTTCTTACAATAGCTGCAAAATACTAAAGGGATGGTAAATACTACTTTATTGAGAAGTCTGGCACAACAGCCACGCCACATGGTGGGCAGCTGGGAAGCAGTGTGGGAGCGTGCTCAATGCTCATGTTTGTTTGTTTGATTATACAATACAACACAAAACTGTTTTACAATAACATTAACATACAAATAAATAGGAATAAGCATTCCACATCTTTATACAGTATAAAAAATATTCAAAATCAGACAATATCTCGTAGTATGGTAACAAAGTACTTGAAAAGGTTTTGTAACTTGTTAACTTCCTGATCTGGGTATACTACTCCACGTACTAGGTGCAATATGGACAAAAGCACGTTGCCCACTAAATACGCATGACAGGAAGTTTCAAAGCAGTGCTGTCTTCCAGGGATCATGAACAATAGTTTGGATTGTACATTTTTAAATATTTACATAAGCTGGGAGGGGGTCCCTGTTATTCTAATTCTGTACATAAACCTGGCCATCAAAAATTTAAAAGCAAAGCTGCTGGTAACCAGCCCATCTGCTTTAAAACCTGAGAGTGATGCATACTTTGTGGTAATAATAAAGCAAATTTTCCAATATTTTGTAACAAAGATGACTTGTTTGATAATATGTGAGCTGAAGCATTGTCAGTTACAAGTGCAGCATAATTAACAAGTGGAATTAGAAACTGGTTTACTATGGCCAACCTAGAATCAACAGTCAAAAGTTGCATAATCTTTACAATACAGCTACTTTGGCATTAATTTTTTTTGTTACTTTCTCTATATGAGGTACATAGCTCAAAACTGAGTCTAATGTAACTCCTAAATACTGAAAGGTAGTAACATTCATATGTTGTGCCATCAAGTCCAGTAACCTGAAGACTTTGCTCACTATTCCTAAGCCTAACAGCAGTGCCATAAAGTATTGTTTCTGCTTTAGTTTTAAGTACCATTATATTGTTTACTAATCATTACTGTAAGGTACACATTTCCTTAGTTAAGACCCTACTTAAATCATCAATTGTTGAACCATGTGTATACATTACAGCATCATCAACATACAGTGTAATGCATGCATCCCTATTGACTGTAGATATCAAACCAAAGATTAAAGAAAACAAAATGGGTCCTAGTATGGAGCCATGTGGGACTTCATACTTCATTATAGCCTTGTCAGAAACAAAATCACTGTATTTAACCATCTAAAATCTTTCATTAAGATAATCAGCAAACCACCCCAGCACAGGCTGCCCCACTTCCAGGCAACCAAGTCTATTAAGCAAAAGCCCATGGTCAACCAAGTCAAATGCCTTGGTCAAGTTCACAAACACAGCCCCAGTCAAGTACCCCCTCTCCTTGACCTCTAGGACCATGCTCATGAACTTGACCAAGGCAGTCTCTGTGCTGTGACCCTTTCTAAACCCATGCTGGTTTTGAGACAATAGGCCATGTTTTTCAACGTCATCATTGAGTGTTCATATACATGTTTTTCTTGAACTTTCAAGAGAGCTGACAATATAGATACTGGCCTATAATTTCCAAAATCAAGCAAGGGTGCATATTTATGTATTAGTACTACCAAGGAATGTTTCCACAGACATAGCACTTAACTAACTGAAAGCGATAAATTAAATATAACATGTATAGGATAGGCCAACTCAATGGAGGCTTCCCTTAATAAATTTGGAGCAAGGTTGTCACCCCCCCGATTGATCTAATTTTATTTACCTCACCAATTTTAGCACTTCCTTGTGTGTAGTAACTTTTAAATAAAATTTAGGTCTTTCGCTACCCCACCAGTAGTTTCATCTGTGGAACAGTCCCTATCCTACTTTCTATATGAGCCCAATCTATGAACTTTTTATTAAATTCATTCGCTATAACTTAGGAACATGAAATTATTTTGTCCCCCTCTTCATTATCCTGTCAGTTTCATTAGCGGGATTTATGAGATGATTACTAGTTTTCCAAAACTTTCTATTATCTGATAGTCCCTCAATTTTCTGCTTTTTAAAAAAATCAATTTTAGCCAATTTTATTTCAGTTTTACATTTATTCCTTAGACATCGGTAATTTTGTAATTTAACTATTGTCCCATTTTGTTTGTATCTTTTCCATGCCTTATCATGTTCTTTCATTAATTTAAACAAAGAAGAGGTAAGCCAACTAGATTTATTTCCATTTCTGCATCTCCAAACATAGGGGGCATAGTGATGTAACACAGAAGTAAACTCAGATATAAAACAATTTAATGCACAGTTAACATCTGGTATCAAGCTTAAATATGTCCAATCTACACTTTTATGGCTCTCACAAAAGCCCATTAAATCAAAACATGCAAAGTTTTTGGACCAGTATGTTTATATAAGCAGAAAATTGAGTGGTGGTTACTTGTTAAATGAGCTGTTATTCCACACTTCAAAACATGATTTGGCCTATTTGTCAATAGCCAGTCTAAAACTATATGTTTGTTAGTATTCATATTCATCCAATCTGGTACTGTGATCAGATGTTAAAAGTTTGTTTGAGTTAAGACATTACTTAACTTTGTAACCTCAGATCCCGACCAATTAAAATTAAAGTCTCCAAGCACTATGAATTTGCCCACAGTGTTGTTATCCAATTGGTCAGAGAACTCCTGCAAACCCTCTTTTCCTACTTTAAGTTGAATATAAACACAGCAAATCAATAATTGTTTACTGAATCCAATTTTACCTGAATGGCAAAAAGTTCATAATATTCCATGTTTCCACTTGTTATGCTTTTCTCATCAACTAAGAAAACATTTTTCACATAAAACACAACACTTCCTCCCCTCCACTTAACCCTATCTCTCCTATAAAAGTTATACCTAGATACACTTATTTCTCTATTAGTAACAGGAGAATTTAACCATGTTTCACTTAGAGCAAGGACATCTGGGTTATACATTACACTCCAAGCCTCCACTTCATGGAATTTTGATACCAAACATTGGGCATTGAAATGCATAATTGGTAGCCCCAAAAATGTTGATTTAAAGTAATCAATATCAGTCACATTGTTGTTTACTGGACTGGGATTTGCCTCAATGTCACCAGCCAACAGCAAGACATGTAAGCAATATGCTCTAACAATATGGCTATGGCATAAAAAGCAAATCAATTAGATTCTTCCAAGCATACCCCAGGTTATAACCTAGTGTTTTGTTTAATGCTCCTATTATATGACATTGGTCTAACACATAACTGCATAGCATACCATCCAATACAGCTTCCGTTTTTTTTTTGTGTATAGGTTGTCAGACATACTAAGTTTAGATACTACAACATCTGAACACAGTATGCATAGTATGTAAAACACTCCTGCAGATAAACCCTTTAAAGCCATTATAATGCTACTCAGCCACAGTTTTTACACACAACTACTTAAAACTCAGTCCTTAAAATCAATCTCTACACAAACCCGGCCAAACAATGTTCTGTGTCCTGGTCCAATCTGCGATCTGGTCTGACTCCAGTCAGACTCTTTGTGCTCCACTTGCCTCCCCCACTTAGCTGCTGCCATGTAGACATGACTGCATTCACCCCAGGTGAGCTTTTAAACTCAGTTGCCTCCTCCTCCTCTTGATGCTGCCACCAATGGGATTTGAGCCTGCAATAACTTAAAACATAGTCAAGTGTGTACAATATCAGTGAGTAGCAAGAATCAGTGTGTGTATAGTTACTAGGGCAACAGTTATGGTCTCAACACACAGAAGCGTTCTGCTTCAGAAACGAAGTGCAGTTTGGCAGTAACACGGAACAGTTCAGTACAGAAGAAAAACAGTCCACATCAGCATTCTCAGTGCAGTCACAATGCAATAGCAATGGCAGACGAGTAGGTACTTGTGCATGCTTGCCTAAATGATAACTTGCAGGCTGGTCTAGTTTGAAGCTTGCCACACTCCGGTAAGACTCTCTGTGCTACAGTTTGCTTCCCCCACTCAGTCACCGCCATGCAGACATGTGATACTGGAAACCAAAAATGAAATCGTTGCCCAAATCATTTTGGTTTTTAAAAGTACCAGTAAAAACACATTCACTGAGTGTACATTGAAATGTTGCAACACACACTCATGACTTGGTTAATTTTAAGTGGACCGTGTCCCTTTAAAATAATACAGCAGCCTTGTTGGCTCTGACCAGAGACTGTTTCAACTAGGGACAGTTTTAGGCCTAAAGGGGTTATCAGTGTCCCTTTCAGAATGAATAAGTAAAAACAAAAAAGGCTCAGCACTCAAGTTCAGTATGTTCAAAGTGCAAAAGTGCAGATTTTATTCTGGCAAAATACTTGTGGAAAAAACAGACCCAGTGCTTCAACCCTACAGGGGGCCTTTGTCAGGGGGCAGGTCCAAGGCTTCAACAAACATGCATACTATTATACAAATGAGATTAAAGTGGCAGTGCACCAAATAATAAAGACAGGTGATGAACATACTGAACTTGAGTGCTGAGCCTTTTTTGTTTTGTGTTTAAGTTTGAGCTGGATGCTTTGGCTCTAGCATCACCTTTCCTAGTGCACACCATTTTCTGACTTTGTTTGAATTTTGCCTTGTTTGATGTAGCCAGGAAATGCCATCAGAATTTTGAAAGTGTTCAGCTGTATACAGCGATTCTGGCAACTAAACTACGAGTGACTTCCCTTCCCGGAGCGATGCTACATTTTGCTGTATGATCCTTGTTAATAACTGTGGGTGAAGAATGAACAACTTGAGTGCGACACCTAATTTTCAGTTTGAAGAGAGCACAGAGGCTATTGATAGCTTGGAGGAGGAAGAACAAGGTATTGATTGCCTGGAGAAACCCGAGGGCCTTGACAAACGTTGAGAACTTAATAAAAAGAACGATTTTCCATCTGGAGACACTGAGGAAGTTAATTTAACCCTGAAAGATCTATTCCAAGAACTGGAAAGACTGAAGGTGAGAGAACTCAACATTTATTATAACAAAGTAACACTTGAAAGGTACCTTGAACTTAATATAACACCACAGGGCTTACGTATTGATAAAACACCTAGCTCAGGTTTTGAAGACAACCAACTTAAAAAGGATTGGGAGGAAGCAGCAATGATTTGTACCATCAGTTGGATAAAAGCTGACATTAACAGAGATGAGAGTTTGCAAAACAGCTTAAACAAAGAAATTACAAACATTCAGAAAAAATGGTGGACTTGAAAAATAAGAAGGATTTTGACAGCTTGAATAAGTTCTATTATAAAAAGATCAATAAACACAAGAAAGATCTCATAACAAGAAAGAGAACAAAGGTTAACAGAAACCTTGGTGATTATAACAGGAAGGAAATTTTCATGTGGGAAGGAAGAGATAGCTCAATCAGTAGAGGTTGCTCAAGATCAAGAAAAAGGAGTTGGATCTGCAACTCTAATAGAGAAAACTTTAAGAAAACTGTGAGCTTTCAAAAGGCAAATAGAGATCAAAGTAGCAGCACAAGTAATGTGGGAGGTGCCTCAGAAGAAGTACCAGCAACTACAAATACAAATCAGTGTGTTTTTTTTTAACCCGAGGGAAACAGAGTAAGGGAGAAGACGAAAAGAACACAAGGAGAAATATGACAGAATACAAAGGGAAATACAAAAAAAATGCATAGAGGACAAAGAGGGAGATGAAAATCAACAACTGAAGCAGTGGCCACTGCAGAACAAGGAAGCAAGACATGAAATCTCACAAATTTGGAACTTACAGACGACCAAATAAAAGTCTTGAAGAAAGGATTCTCATTCATCCCAGCACTAAAGCCTGACATCTTTAGAGTGGGAGTGGATATCTTCAAATTAATCAGGAAGTTAAAACTCAAATATTTCTTTGGTAAAAAAAACTCTGTGAAAGAAAACACTGATGGCAGGATGGGATTTTCAGAAGAAATTGGAGCTGTGAATGGAACAGTTGAAACACCAATCAGCCCATTGGATTTAGATCTTCTGAACTTTTCTGAGCACCCAGAGAAAATATGGGAAGAAACAGACTGGGACTTTAACATTATTGATGAAATAGACTTCTCTGCACTACTACTAGAAGAGGCTGGGAGTGTAAGTACACTCACTGAAACAAGTACTGAACGTTCTGCGTTTAGACCAAAATCTGTAATTTGCCCACAGGGGCATAGTCAAGCGATAAGTATTTTTGAAAGATGCTTAACTAGAGAAACAAGCAATTTATTTTCTAGTAGTCAGTACAGATTTCCAAACAATATGACATCACAGGAATTTAAAGCTCTAAATGAATTAAAAAATATTAAAGGTATAGTACTCAGACAATCAAACAAGGGAGAGAAGATTGTGTTAATGGATGAACAAATGTACATTAACAAGTGCATGGAATTTTTAAATAATAAAAACAATTATGAAAAGCTCAAAAATGATCCCAACACTGTAATTTCAGGTAGAATTATGTGCATTTTTAGATTGGGATTTAAAATGTGGGTGGTTAATGAAACAAGAAGCTGATTATATTAAAACGGATTTCCCTATAACACCTACATTTTATATTCTACCTAAAATTAAAAAAAATCAGAAGGACCCCCTAGGTAGACCTATCATTTCGGGAATAGGTTTTCTAGCCCATAATTTGATTAACTTCATTGACAGTTTTTGCAGCCTGTGGTACTTACCTTGGATTCCTAATTAAGGGATAGTATGGATCTTTTGAACAAGCTAAAAGGAAATATTTGGGATTTCAATTTTTGTCGATTAACAATAGATGTCAGCAGCCTATACACCTCAATTCGACATGACCTAGGATTAGAAGCAATAGCATTTTTCTTCAGTGACCAGGAGCTAGTTTCTAACCATTTTCAGAGATGGGCAATAAACTTTGCCTTAACCCATAATTACTGCATGTTTAACCAGGAATATTACCTACTGAAATGTGGAACCACAATGGAGGCAGCATTTGCCCCATCTTATGGCAACATATTTATGGGGTATTTTGAAGAGAAGGGAATTAGAGATAGTACTAAAAATATGTTCCATAATAACTTAGAGATTTATTATCGTTTTATCGATGATATTATTATTGTGTGGAAAGGTGAAAAAGAAAAGATACCAGAATTCATAGAATATCTGAACAAAAATGACCTGGGACTAAAATTTGCCTACACACAAGATGAAAAAAGCATCAAATTCTTAGATCTGGAAATAGTAGGGGTACAATAGGAAGAAATGATTACAAAAGGGCATAGAAAGGAGACTGCAGCTAATTCTATACCACACTCCCACAGTTCACACCCATGGAATTTTGTAAAATCCATACCATATGGTGAACTGATTAGGCTTAAAAGAAATTGCAGCAATGAAAATGAGTATTTGGAACAAGCTGGAGAGTTAAAGAAAAGACTGAGGGAAAGGGAGTATACAGAAAGCTTCTAGCAAGAGGCAGAAGAAAGAGTTAATAGTTTGGAAAGGGGTGACCTTCTTATTCTTAAAAATGCAAAAAAAGACAGAGCAGCTCAAAAATATAAACACCAGCAAACCACTGGAAAAAATGAAGTTATCACATTTGTGACAGAATTCAACCCCCTGTAAAGTGGGGAACCTAGTCCATAAATGTTGGCCACTTCTATTAACAGACCCTGTTTTGGCAAAACAAATTTCAGATAAGCCCCAAATTACTTTCTTGAAAGGGAGGGATATAGGGGATTGAGTGATGCATAGTCACTTTGTCAAAACTGCAGAACCCAGCATGAATATTAAGTGGCTGGGGATTAAATCAAAGGGGTTGTAGAAATGTGTCACATGTGTCAGTTTGCTGAGACTGGCAATTCATTCACAGAAGATGGAAGAGTGTATGAAATAAACAAATTTCTCACTTGTACAACCCCCTTTGTTGTATACATGTGTTGGTGCACCTGCCCCACATACTACATAGGAAGAACTACCAGACCAGCAAAGGAGAGACTTCAGGCACATGTGAGAGCGATTACTAATGGAAACATGAATAATGCATTAGAGGCTTACTTTTTGGACTGCCATGAGGGCAAACTAAATTGTTTCAAGTTTACTATCTTGGAACACGTAGTAAGACATAAGGGGGAGGAAATAGAGTGAACATTTTGTGTCAAAGGGAAACAAAATGGATTTGTACTTTAGAGACTGCAACACCTCTGGGTCTTAATGAAGAGATAGACTTCTCCCCATAGCTGTAGAAAAATTTCAAGTCTATTCTGTATTTTTTTTATTTAGCCAGGAGTAGCACACTAAGCTGAAAGCTTTTTTACAGGAGTGACCTGGAAGCACAGGAAAGTTAAGTAATTTGCTCAGGGTCACACACTATGCAAGTGGAAGCTGTGGGATTCAAACCCAGGTCTAGACTGCTAGATGTCTCCAGATTTGTAGCTCAGGGCCTTAAACCACTGTGCTATACTGCCACCCTATGTCATTGTTTAATGGCTCTAGACTCTTAACCATTCCCTCTTTTTACTTTTTGTTTTTAAGGAAATCCACCTGAATCCTACTGATCTGAAAATGCTATGTGAGAGCTACGCAATCGTGTATGGTGGAATGCTGTTATGAATGGAATTCCATGCCTAGAATATGCTTGTTCTGCTACAGTAGTGGCATCAGTGTGTTCTGCTGCAGTAGTGATGTCACTACTACAGCAGAACAACTTTGAATGCTGCCACATAGTTGCTTTCCTCTACCAAATTAAGCTGGAAGTTGTTGTTTTTTAACTTGAACTTGCAAATATCTGCAGCACAATGTGTCAGCTAAAAAAAAAGAAAATGTTAAAATGTCTATTCTCCATTGTCTTCACTAGCTGGTTTTGTGTGATTTTCTGTGCTGTGACTGTCCATACACTATAAAAGATCGTGTATGAGTAGTCATACACAAACAAGGATATTCTTGTATCTCAAGGTTTCCTTGGTAACAGAGCACCTCTCGAGCTGTGCTCTTGAGGTCATCTGTTACCAAGGAAACCTCTTGATACAAGAATATCCTTGTTGTGTATGACTGCTCAAGCACAGTCCTCTATATTGTATGCCCATGTGCACAGATTGGTTCATTACTGAATTGAACCAGGGGATTGGTATTTCTGAATGTACTGCCTCCAAGTAGCCATGGATGTACTCCCCCCCCCTTTTACATACCTACTCTGATTGGGATAACTAACAGAGACTAAGACAAAATAACCTGAGACACTATGATACACAGCTGCCTGTTTACTTATTTATTTTTATATAAAAACATTTCAATGCACACATTTTATAACGGAGCACATAATTATCCCCTGGTGTGTATATATCATTTCAACTGATTGGATTCCCTTTTCTCATGTTTTATCCCATACATATGAACATAAGAAATTTGCCAGCAGATAAAGGCCTAGAGGTCTATCAAGTCTGCTTGAATGTGCAGCTAGCACCCCTTATTCCTGCAGCTGCCCTCCCTCCCACCCTTACCTCCCTCTTGATCCTCCCTCTTGCCCTGTCCCAGACCCTTTTGAAGCAGTCCACTGTTCTACTGAATACCACTTCTGCCAGTGACACATTCCACCCAACTACCACCCTCTCCAGAAAAACGTGTCTCCTCATCTCCCTCCTGAACCTTCCTCCCTCCAGTCTCATATCATGAACCCGGGTGTCCATCCCATCCCTTACTTTGAACAGCCCCTCTGTACTTGTCTTGTTTATTCCTTTCATGTACTTGAAGATTTCAATCATATCCCCTGTCCCTCCTCTACTCCAGCAAGTACATGTTCAGCTCCCTCAGCTTTCTCTCATATGGTAAATCCCCCAGCCCCTTGATCATCTTTGTCACCCTGCACTGCACCCCCTCCAGTAACTTAATGTCCCTCTGCAGAAACAGGTGCCAGTACTGCATGCAGTACTCCAGATGTGGTCTAACTAATGATCTAAACAGTGGCAGAATCACCACCCCTCTCCTCAAGGATATACCCTTTGCAATGCAATCCAGTATTTTGTTGGACTTTGCAGCTGCACTTCTTGCATTGTGCTGAGTTGTTTATTTATCCTGTAATGAGCACCCCCAATCCTTCTCCTCCTTTGTCTTGGCTAGCTGCACTCCCCCCAGCTGGTAACTCCTCTTTGGGTTTTTCACCCCAAAATGCAGCACCTTGCACTTTTTGGCATTGAACCCCAGTTGCCATGTTTCTGCCCAGGTTTCCAACTTTGTCAGATCATTCTGCAACCCCTGCCATGCCCTTAGGTCATCCACCACTGCTTCCATCTTGGTGTCATCAGCAAACAGACTGGTCTTGCTCTTGATGCCCAATGATATGACTGCAATGAATATCCCAAACAACGCTGGTCCCAGCACCGAGCCCTGTGGAACATCGCTTGTCACTACCTTTGAGGATGAGAGTTCCCCTCCCATCACCACCCTCTGTTGCCTTCCCTGAGGCCAGTTCCCCATCTATCTTACCAGCTTTGCACCCAGCCCTGTGTCTTCTAACTTACTATCCAGCCTCCAATGTGGCACAGAGTCAAAAGCCATACTGAAGTCCAGGTGCAGGACATCCATTGCATGGCCCCCATCCAATTGCCTAGTTACCCAGTCATAGAACTCCTCCAGGTTGGTTTGGCAGGATCTGCCACTTATGAAGCCATGCTGTCTGCTGTCCTGTTGTTCTTTGGCCTCCAGGATGGCCACCAACCTCTCCGTCAGGATAGTCTCCATCAGCTTACCCACAATGGATGTGAGGCTCACCGGTCTGTAGTTCCCCGGTGCATCCTCGGGGCTGCTCTTGTGGAGGAGCACCACATGAGCCATCCTCCAATCCTGAGGTACACACCCCGAGTGTAGTGAGGCATTAAATAGTTCTGCCAAAGTTCCCACCAGGACCTCTGCCAGCTCCTTCAGTACCCTGGGGTTGATGCCATCTGGGCCTGGTGCTTTGTCCACCCTCAGTGCCCTCAAACCCTCCAGAACCCTTCCCTCCATGATTTCTCCATCCGTCACCCACTCCCTCTCTGTTTCTGCCCTCCCTCCTCCCTTGGGTATCACCCCTCTCTTCTCTTTAGTAAGTACCATCAGAAGTTATCATTTAGTGGTTGTGCCTTATCACCCCCTGCTTCCACCCAACCCCCCTCCTTCCTAATACTTACTACACTAGTAACACTGAATTAGTCAAGGGATTTTTAAGGATTGTGAAACCTTCTCTTAGGGATTTTGTTTTGTTTGTTAGTGTGATCACTGCTACTTGGAGAGGGTGCTTCCATCTGATAGTCTAATTGAAAATCTATCAGATGGTACTTGAGTACTGTAATAGGAACTTGCCTCTTTCTGTAGGTATAACAAAAAGAATTTTAGAGGATTTTTCCCCTAAATTTTGTGAAGGATAAAAAGGGAATATCACAAAATTGCATGACAAATTTACAGATCCTTTTTTCCCTGATGTACCTAAAGAAGTTCTTTTCCCCCTTCTTAATGCCCTGTGCCAGCCTGATCTCCGTAGATGTCTTGGCTGCCCTTACTGCCCTTGTCACCTCCTTTGCTTGCTTCAGGTACTCCTCCCTGTCCTCCCCATCCTTGTTTTTTTGTACCTCCTAAAGGCAGCACTTTTCCTCCTCCTTACCTTTTCCATGATTTCCTTGCTTGCCCAGCTAGGTTTCTTCACCCTTGATCTGGGCCTCACTGCAGGTTCTGGCTGCCTCCACTATCCCCAGCTTTATAAGCTCCCACCTCTGGTTAGTGCCCATACTAGGTTGAATTCTGGCCAGATACCCTTTTACCATGTCCCCCATCCTCCCGAAGTTGGCCCTTCTGAAGTCTAGCACCCTTGTGCCAGATTCCACTCTTTTGTTACCCCTACCCAATGTGAACCATACTGAGTGGTGGTCACTCCCTGCCAGTGGTTCTTCCACTCTAACTTCCCTCACAAACTCCCCATTTGCCAGCACAAGGTCAAGGATATTCCCTAACCTGGTTGATTCACTGACCATTTGCATTAGGAAGCTGTCCTGGCAGGCATCCAGCAGTTCCTGCGCCCTTCTATTCCTGTTTTTTGGGGTGCTCCAGTCCACTTTTGGCATGTTGAAGTCCCCCCCACAAACACCACACTGCCCTTCTCACAGGTCCTCCTGATCTGTCCTGCTAGCTCCCTGTCTAGCTCCTCTGTCTGAGAGGGTGGCCTGTATTCCACTCCCATCCTGAGAGTCCTATTCTTTGAATCCTGGATTTGCATCCATAGTGGCTATGTTCTACCCTCCTCCCCTTCCTCCCATGCACCCTTCAGTTCTTCCCTCACATATAGTGCCACCTCCTTCCTTTCCCAATCACGCTATCCCTATGAAATATCCTGTACCTTGGTATCAACAGGTCCCAGTCATTGTGTTGGGTGGCCCATGTTTCGGTGATGGCTGCAATGTCCACCTCCCACTCTGCCATGAGAGTCTGTAGCTCTGCAGTTTTCTTCCCAAGGCTCCTAGCATTCAAGGTGACCACCTTCCATCCCTTCCAATCCCCCCATCCTGTCCTCTTTTACTAGCATTGCCACTAGCACTTGCCCTTTGTCCTTTCTCGCTGTTATGGGGGGGGTAAGCTCATATAACTTTCCAACCTGTGGTCTCTGCATGTCCCTTGCCCACTTGCCACCCTCCTGCTACGAGTTTAAATTCCCAACTTCCTCTATGTACTTCTCCATCCTCTGTTTCAACACTTTCTTTCCCTCCTCACTCAAGTGTAATCTATCCTTGGCATAGAGATTACTGTCCTCCCAGGTCCCTCCCCACTCCCCCACCAGCCCATACCCTTTAGCATGACACTAGGTTCTTAGCCATCTGTTAAATTCCTGTTCAGCTTTCTTGCTGTGCTTTCCCTGGGCACTGGAAGTATCTCTGAGAAAGTTACTGATCTTCCTGCCCCCTCACATAATTGTCCTAGTTCCACAAACCTCCTCTGGACTATATCTACCATCCTGTCAGGCAGGTCATTCATCCCCAAATGTATAATTAAATGATGTTTGTCCCTACCTCTTCTAGCATATTTTAGAACAGATCGTCCCACCCTTTCTGCTTTCATTTCCGGCATGAAATCCACCCAAATGTGACTATGCCTCTCCCCTTTGCTACCCCACCTGATTCCTCTGAGTGATGAGTCACCAGCACTAAGATTCCACCGCTCTTACTAACTGCTTGCTTCTGTTCCTCCACACCTCTCACTCCCAGCTCCTCCTCTTCCTCCTGCACAGTAGTTCCCTTCTGCCCCATTGTAATTCCCCCAGCAGAACTTTCTCCCACCCCAGTTTCAGACTTCTATCAGTTATTCCTCCAATTTCATCACCTCCCTCCTCCTCCTCCTCCTTCCCCTCTAGTACTGCAAAACAATTTTATGAAGACCCTTCTCCAATGCCCACTTCCTCTCTCCTCATAGTAGCCCATTCCCTCCTTTCTACTCCATGACTGTTGCCACTTCTCCTCCTCCCCTCACAAGTCCCTTTCTCCTCCTTCCTATTGTCTTTTTTCCCTTGACCTTGTTTCCTCTGACCCTGTTCTTCTTGGCCTAGGCCTGGGCCCCCCCATCTCTGCTTCCTTTCTTCTGACCCTCTCCTGCCACCTGTTGGCCCAAACTGCCCTCCCTCCTCATCTCCTCTCCTCCCTTCCTTCAGTGTTGGGCTATAACCTCCTCCAGTCTGCCTTGCCTGTCTTAGCTCCTCCTGCAGACCCTGAATCTCCTTTCTAAGTTTTTCTATGTTGTTGCACACTAAACATCCCCCCACACTCCAGGCAATGTTTAGAAAGATTGGTACATCGCAGTTGTTGTAGCCTACCACCCTACCCAGTGCTCTCATTGCCCACCAGCAACCCCCACCCTTCCAGATGAAGGATACCCAATTCTTCCCCAAGTCTCCCCTCTCCCCCTCTATCATTGCAAAACATTCTTCTCATTTTCTCAGTTTCCCTTATCCCCTTTGTCATACACTTTAATAGACTGAGCAGCTGCCTTTTAAGTTCCTGTCAACAGCCAGAAATAAATTATAAGCAACTATTGCACAGCTTCCTTCTAACCCCTATCCCTCCTTTCTACAATGCAAACACCAATGCAAACAGGTAAAACTGAAAGCTCCTTGTGTTGCAGTTACTTCCCTTCCATGGAGATAGCAGTCACATCTTCACTTGCTGCTGTTCCTTTCCTGGACGTCTGCTTCTACTATGACAGGTGCATGTCATTTGCCCTTTTGGGGAAGTGATGTCAGAACCCATGGTCTAAAGGAAATTATGTACCTGAGGTGGGTGGGGTGAGGGGCAGGGAGGGTGGGACCAGCCCTTGCCTTCCAGAAACAATCAGGTAGCTGAGGCCCCTGGCCAGACAATTAGCACCCATCCCCAACTATGCACTACAGTTTTCAGCTAGTGAAGACAGCAAAAAATAATCACAACTCCACTAAAATCACAAAAAATAGGTTTGATACCAGAGGAGACAGGTCTCCAATTCAAACAGCCTCATCAACACACACCAAAATAGGCTTAAAAACAGAAGAGATAGGTTTCCTATTCAATGAAACAGCCCCACCAGAACAGCCCCAATAAAAGCACACCAATAGATTTGAAATCAGAAGAATCAGAAGAAACAGGCCTCCAATTTAAAGAAATGACAGTCCCACTTAAAGCACACCAAAACAGATTTCAAAGTTTCAACAGCTCCTAAATAGTTCCCTGCTAGCCCCTTTTAATAAGCAAGAAAAACTCAGCCTGCTACCAAGTGAAACAAGTCAAATCAGCCCACTTACAGCACACCAAAATAGGTTTCAAAATTCCAACAACCCCAAAACAATACCCTGCTAGTCCCTTAGAAGTAGTAAGAAAGAAAACAAATTAGCCTGCTCCCAAGTGAAATCAACAAGAAACAATTTAAAAGCAGCAAGGAACAGCTACTGCACTGAAATGGATCTAATCCCTTCCCCTTCTAGTTTCTCCATAGCTTTCTCATTGCACTAACTTTGTATGCACCACCCCCATTTACCAGTAATGATAATTGTACTGTTAATCTTTTCTGCCTTGATCATGCTGTAATAATTGAAAAATAATACCAGTACATCAAAGTAATGACTTTCTGAACAATTATATACTTGAAACTGTAAGATTCCTCAGAAAGAAGACCTAAAGTTAAATTCTTTTAGTTTAATAAGCTTAAAAAATTAGATCCTTGCAAATGTGACCTTTGATCATTTGAGCTGACCTCCGCTGCATAATCTTCTTGTATTTAACTATTTGTGTATAAGATGAATTTAAAACTATATTAACTTTAGTCTACGTATACAATTAGATATTTTCTTCAGGCTGAATTTTGAACTCTCATACTTTTAAAATGAGTGACCTTTAGCATTTTAGTTGACCTCCACCTTTGCAAAAAGGAATTTCTAAGAATAAATGAACTTCAATAAGAGGCCTAGCTAATATGTATAATAATTAGTTTAAACAGATGATTTTTTTTTTGATTATAATGAATTAGGAGTATTGTCTGATGATGGAATCATGACTGTAATATTATTCAGATATACTGGACAGTTTTAGATTTAAATTTAGCCATACGCTAAACAGGGATTTTCAAATGTTGATTTTGGAATAGTTTAAGATTACAGTCTGATAAATAATCTGGAACAATTTTTTTAGGATTTTTGAATCACATGATTTTATATAATCACCTATCTTTATCATTTGGTTTACTGCCACTTTAATCTCATTTGTGTAATAGTATGCACATTTGTCAAAGCCTTAGATCCACCTCCTCAGGAAGGCCTGCTATACGGTTGAAGCACTGGGGCAGTTTTTTCCACAGGCATTTTGCCAGAATAAAATCTGTACTTTTGCACTTTGAGCATACTGAACTTAAGGGCTTAGCCTTTTTAATTTTGTTCTTAAGTTTGAGCTGGCCTCTTTGGCTCTAGCACCACCTTTCCTAGTGCACACCATTGTCTAACTTGTAAGAATGAATAAGTATTTGGTACTCAGGGTTGTTAATGATTTTGCTTAGAATGGGGGTACTGGATGAGGATGCCTTTTTTATATTCTTTTTTTCTAAGAGTGCCATGAATTAAAATCATGTTCACTCATAAATATCTCACTAGCACCTTGCTGTGATGGGAAGGTAACTGTAACTAAACCGAAAATGGTAGAGAACTTCCAGTAGTTCTGAGTCTTGCAGTTGCTTTGGAGACAAAAAAAATCAAAGCAGTTCCCAGCTCTGTTGTTCCATAAAAAATGTAGTGGGTAGGTCAAGAACCAAGTGAGAATAGCTCTGGTCCCTAAGATCTGGGGTGTCTATTTTCACAGCTGTCCCTAAGGATGCTAACAGCCTGCAAGGATGCTTCAGGACACTGAACACAGAGCAGCAAACTGACAAGCCCATTCTTCCTTTCATTTTGTTTTCTCATATCAGGTTGATGCATAGCAGTTGTTTCGGTTCTGACCTCAGCTTGTTTCTATTAGAGAAGTACAAAGTTGGCCAACTTAATGGAGTGCCAACTTCATGATGCTTTCAGCTAGGGAAGCGGCACTTTTTCAAGCAACGTCATCCAAAGTGCACTGGTGAAACTATAACTTTGCCATATCGTCACCTGACTTTGCCTTAAAAAGTGCCACTTTGCCAGGAAAACTCATTGCAAGCTGGAAAAGTGGGAACTTCACAAAGTGTTTCATGAATTTCACAACTTCGCCAGAACTTTTCCAGGAGAGGAAAACCTCACAACATCTCAAGGTTCCACATGGGTCACAAAATGTCATGGGCCAGATTTTCAAATGATGATGCAGAACTTGCGTCAGGCCCTGCATCAGTCCCTTTTGTTGGTACAGCTGCACCAAAACTTTGCTGCAAACTGCACCCAATTTCAGAAGGTCGGGTGCAGTTCAGTCACTTTGCCTGATTTACAGCAGCTTGCAGTAAATATTTGGCATGAGCCCTATAAAAAGTGTACCTGGGACTCCCTAGAGCTGGACCAGAAAAAGTTAGCCTAACTGGTGGCAATTGGCACATGGCATCTAGAATCCCCATCACCAGCCAGGAGAATCCTGCAAGCTCTATGTGCCATATATTCAGCACACCAAGGGCTTGTGGTAGTCCCAATCCTTTGAAAATCTAACCTCATGACTCCATCTTGTATTGGCCAGCATAACTGTGTTCCCTACTGATGCCTAACCTGTTTCTTATACTGTATTATATACTGGCATTAATTTGTTATGCTGCTGTTATTTTCTTTGTACTGATCTGTAAGATGACCAGAACTGTGGGACTAGGTGCCTAAGAAATAAGTATACTACTACTATCTCTGCAGCATACAGTATTTACCTACTGTAATTTATGAGCAAGAAAATCATCAAAGATCTAAATGTCTTAAAAATTATTTTGGGGGCAATATCTGGGGTGGGCAGCAGTGTACTGTGCACCCAGCTGAGAGAACAGCATTCATGTGTTAGCCCTGGTATCTTGCACTGGTGCGAGCTAGGGACCAAACATGCCTGGGGTATGTTAAGTGAAAAATGCTACAGAGTTTTCATGAAAAATGCTACAAATCATTGGGTTGGCATGGAAACTGCCACAAGCCAAAGTGTTTTTCTAAAACTGGGGAAAAATCATGGAATCCATGACTTCTGTGACTCCTGGGACAAAAGTGTAGCCCTAGTCAAAACAAACTTAATGGAATGCTGTGATCCAAACAAAAACCCAATGCATGCTGGTCCATCAACACAGCAGTAGGAGAACCAATTATCAGGGCCACTGGAAAATTGCGGAAAAGGTTACCCAAAATTGCAGAGCGTTTTGCAAAAATTGCAGGAAATTGCGGGGGTTCTACTATAGACCCTGAGTGCTTCACAATAAATCTTTTAATGTTTTCTGCAGCATATATTAGTCAGTGTAAATCATTAAATGAATACACTGACTCCTGAATATGTTTAAAACATAAAGAAAAGTTTATGTTCCTAACAAGAATACTAAACTGATAAGCTATCATAAGCGTTGCCTATCTTCCAAAATGTAAAAGCATCTGCCTCATACAGTGCTAAATAGAGTCTATAAAGTGAGCCACAACAAATCAATATTAAATAAAGCCAGAAGAAATAGTTTTTTTTGTTTTGGACTGTAGAATAATGAAGCCTAATCAACAGCTGTTTACAGTGCTCTGCCAGTTATTCACTCACTTTGGTACAAGAAAAAATAAGCAGACAGAGTGATGAAAAATTGAGTTTTAGTAAAATGTTGTTAAAGTGTTTAACGGTTATAATGTGTACTGTAGGTACTGTAAACTATTTTTGAATCACGTATTTAAACATTAAATCTGTGGGTTATTGGGGCTGGCAGTATAATCTAGAGGTAAGAGTAACAAACTGTGAATGAGCTGACGACACCTAGCAGACCTGTGTTTGATTTCCACAACCTCCACTTGCATACCGTGTGATTCTGAACAAGTCACTTAACCTCCTCAGTGCTCCTGGGTTGTACCTGAAAACAGGCATTTGTGCCTAGTGGGCCTTACGTGGTTACCAAAAAATGTAAAAAAAAAAAATATATATATATATATTTTTTTTTTTTTTTACTGCATCATACAGTAGTCAGGGTACCCTGTAATTTACCTTTGTTTTACTCTGGCTGCAATAATTTTGTTTAGTTAAAGATAAATGTTCACATACATTTTGTGTTTTATAAGCTTGTTTTAAGACTTTAGTCAGGTTTTTATTGTAGTCTTTGAATGTGAGTATCTAGGGGGTAGTTGCTAAGAGTGAGATCACTGTTGGCACCTAGCTTATTCAAGTTTAAAATTCGCAGGGTCATCCAAAAATCTTCAGCTGTTTGAATCAAAACTAGTCTAAATGAAAATATGCTCACAAGGAATAACTTGCCCTGCCACTTACAAAAAGGCTTCATAGTTAGCACCCCATTTAAGTGAATGGGATAATTTGCACATTTTCTCCCACCTTTTGTTTCAGTCTCTGTGTCAACAAAAGGTTTTCTGATAGACTGCTTCAACACAAAACAAATATTAAGTGTTTAAGTGTACTTATGCTTGGCCAGTGGATTTTGAAACCAGACAAAGATTCAAAAGAAACCAGTGTCACATAAAACCCTTGCACTGCATTGTTTCAGCCAAACCCAAGTCTGCATGCAAAATTGTCAATATATTGAGAGCATTTTATTAAAAATGTTAATACGTTTTACACAGATTAATATAAAAACTCAAAAAGTGCAAGAAATTACGGAACATGTCAGTTTTTGCGGAGAATGGTGAAAACTGCGGATTCCGCAAAAAAATTGTGGGCACAATTTTTCAGTGGCCCTGCCAATTACCAAGAATGTGATCTGCATTCAGAAATAAATCCATGTAATTTGGAGCTAGCCAGGGGGAGGAGGATTAAGCATTGCAGAGGACGCTCTCTTTCTCCACCGTAACACTGCCACCTGGGTGACCACAGGAGGTAGTGTAGCTGGAAGGCTGAGACCAGGTGTACCATGGGTGTTCCTAAAGCAGACCAAAGCCGGAGATGGAAGAGGTCCTAAAAAGAAATGATAACCATGAAAATTCCTTTCTGAACATATATTCAAGTAATAGTTTACATCAATTAACAAACCTAAAAGAAAAAATAATATCCTTCACTTAATACTGACCAATACCCCAGACAAAATTAGTAATATCAAGGTCAAAGCTCCAATGCATAACAGCGATCACATGAGCATTACCTTCAACAGCTGTATAAGTGTAAAACCAGAGGTAGGAAAGACAATTTTCAAAAACTATAATAAAGCTAACTTCGTTCAGTTAAACATTGGTTTATTTAAATGGAATTGGGATAATGGGACTACTTCCCCAAATGAACTCTGGACAAGAATTAGAAACAAGATTCTGGAACAGAAGCAAAATATGTCCCAAATAAAATAGTATATAATAAAGGAGGAAAGATTCCATTATGGGTAACACCGACTATAACCAAGCTAATAAAACAAAAAAAGACTATATAGGATAATGAAAAAAGATGGTAGTGACTTCAATAGATGGAAGTATAAAATGATCTTAAAGAAATGCAAAACTAAAATAAGAAGAAAAAAAAACAGATTGGAATATAGATTAGCTTACCGAAATGACTGAGGTAAAAGCTTCTATTCCTACATAAATAACAAAAAACGTACTCCAAGAACGATTGGGCCATTGAAAGTAAACACAAAAGAAATAACAACCCCTCAGGAAACTGCAGACGAATTTAATAAATACTTTAACATACTAACATACTAATTGCCAGCAGATTAGGCCTTACGGTCTATTGAGTCTGCTCTAACCTCAAATCCCTAGTTGGTTGCCGAGGCCCTCCACTCCCTTGTGTTCCAGAAACCCCTATCATCCATCCCCACCCCCCTGGGCCAGGCCATCATCTGATACATCCACTTTCTGTGTCTGTCCCACCTTCTCTTGAAGCCCTCCACTGTGGATCTCTCTGAACGGTTCGCACAGGCAGTGCATTCCAAGGTCCGCCACCCTCTCAGTGAAAACCTCCTCTTTTTCCCTCACCCTTCTACCTTCCAACTTCAAACCATGCCTCTGGTGATACCTTCCTGCTTTAGTCTAAAGATCCCCTCCATGTTTACCCTATTTATTCCCTTGAGGTACTTGAAGACCTCAATCATGTCCCCCTGTCTCTCCTCTCCTCCAATGAAAACAGGCAGAGCTCCTCAAGTCTGTCCTCATATGTCAAATCCCCTAGTCCTTGTATCATCTTAGTTGCTCTCCTCTGTACTCTCTCCAGGAGCTGTATGTCCCTCTTCAAGTGTGGTCTCCAGTACTGTACACAGTACTCAAGGTGTGGTCTAACCAGTCCATTGTACAGTGGCAGAATCACTTCCCTGCTCCTAGAGGTGATCCCCCTTACGATGCATCCCAACATCCTGTTTGCCTTGCTAGCCACTCTCCTGCATTGCTGAGTTATTCATACATGCATCCACCATGACCCCTAGGTCTTTTTCACCTATTGAGGCCTCCAGTGCCTCCCCTCCCAGGGTATACCTGTGTTTAGGGTTTCCCCACCCAAGATGTAACACCTTGCACTTGGTGATATTGAAATTTAATTTCCATGTGTGAGCCCAGCTTTCCACGGTGTCCAGGTCCCCTTGCAGGGCCAACCTCCCCTCTTCTCCCTCAACTACTGCTCCCATCTTGGAGTCATCAGCAAAGAGACTCATTTCACACCCTATACCCTCCCTGATGTCCGATATGTATGCATTAAACAGGATCAGACCCAGGACCGAGCCCTTACCAAATTTAAACAGAATCTGGATAATTATTTGTTACATAAAACTGGATGACGACCCAGCTTGCTGGAGACATACATATATGGGCTAAGGCCTTCTATATGCCTATGTTTTCTTAGTATAACTCTTAGTAAATAAAGTGTTGCTACTGTCTATTTTCCCAGAAATTAATAAACATGTAACCCAAAAACTCTGTAAGTTTAAAGAAATTATAAAACTTTGTTGTCTTATTGAACTCCTCTGCCATTCATATGATAGCACTAACAACCTATGTTGCCAACCATTAAATGATAGGTTACCTACTAGAGCTTTAGCTTATCTTTGTCAGCAGTAAAAATGGCAATACCCTGCAAAGGCCTTCACTAGTCTGCACTACAGTCACAGCTAAGAGGGGATTTGAAGGAACAGTCAAGAAAGGTAAATGTTAGTATACATTCTACACAAGTAGTTCTAGGAAGAGATTCACTATTTTTAGTCATCTATCTCCATTTAGGATACTGAAGGATAATAAAGGATTAAGGAGCTGAAAAGGCATTTGCCCAGGAGATATCTCTTATTAATAAAGAGTAGTAATTCAAATTGCCCCCCCCCAACCATGTATTTATCTAATTTGCTCTTGAAGTCACTTTTTGTGTGACATGTCCTAATTTGCCGACTCTGTGTGGGGGAAAATCTAGATGGGCCTCAGCCTTCTTTTTTCCTTAAAAAACCTAGTAACCTAGTAAACCTAGTATCAAATGGTAACTCATTCCAAGGACTGATAACTCGCTGATTACAGAAACATTTCAATATATCCATATTAAATTTACCTCTCTTAATCTGAAGCGGGTGACCCCTTGTGTTTATAGTATTGTTCTTGTATTCCATATTTAGTTCTGTGAATAGATGAGGATCTTGAACTATGTCATATATAGAATAATACATGGGGGAGAGTGCATAATGATTAATGCACGCCAGAGATGTAGACTCTACAGTAAGCCTGAAGGTGAAGCTTGAGGGGTTTATTAATGCATCCCACATCAAGGCTGTACATTAAATTTGAATTTTGCACTCTCCCCATGTGTTGATTTATGTAAGTGTTGTGGTATGTTTTTTTTTTCCAACCAGATTTTCTTAAGTAAATACTGTATTTCACAAAAGGCTTGCATCTGTTTTTTTATTACTGCATGCAATAGTACAGTTAAGAAAGTGAATACACTGAGGCATACTGTTGTAAACAACATAGGTGATTTAATACCTTTTATTGGGCGCACAAAAGATTCACAGAACACACTTAAGCTTTTTCTTTTCCAATGGAATACTGATGTCAGGGATATTTTCTTTGTTGTGAAAAAATTCCATTAGTTTCAGTCTATGGAAGTATTCTTCTGGTCCACCACAGAACTGTATTTTGCCAGCTTCATTGTTGGGCAAAATGAAAGTTCCTTATTGAGTGCAGGATCATTTTCTAGTGATCATTGTGTGATTGGACAAATTAACAACAGAGAGATTTTTAGCTGCATTATCTTGTTGATCTATAGTATTGTTTTTTTCTTTTCTACGGTGGTAATGTGTGAATACATAAAAAAGACAGGTGTATGAGGTCAGACTCATTCTTGTCAACACATGCAATGATGGAATGAATGGGGACCTTGGTTTCATGAACCATTACAGAATTTAAACTGCAATTGCCTTTTATTTGTTCCAAGAGCAGTACATCAACATGTTTATTTTTGTTATATATATGGTTATTGTGTCTTTATCTATTAACATGGTTCTATTTAATATATATATAACTTTATCTGTTTATAGGTTTGATTATAATTGGTGATTGCTGGTTTCATACGTTTGCATTCCTACAGAAATGCTGATGATCAGTTCATAGCGGGCACACACACACGCGCGCACACACACACACACACACACACACGCGCGCACACACACACACACTGGCTACCAAAATGTATAGGCCCTCTGCTGTAAGATAACATTCCATTCTTGGGAGGATTAATTTATATCACATCTCTGTTTAAAAGACTGCTCTCTAATCTATGTTTTCTGTCTGTTTTTTATCTAATTACTCTCCTTGTGTATTAACAAACTGTCACTTTTTCCAGTTCTGCTCTATGTACTTTAAAGTGATTTATTTGTGTAACTGCCATTTTCTGAAGATGGATTCTGTATATCCCAAAAGCTTAAAAACATTCTATGAATCTTTTGTTGGTTCAATATAAGGTAACAGATCATCTATTTTGTGCATCTTCTTTATACAAGGACCAACACAGCAACAAACATTTTTTGCAAAATATGTATTTGTTTGCTTTTGTAACTTTTTAGAATTGTCAAATAACAGATTGCTTTAACTCAGAGGCTATCAGAACAGCAACGGCATCATTCCCATACTGAAAATGGCAGCTTGTGAAATTTGCGGAAAACTGATTACTCCCAGTATGGAACATTATTGTCAGCAAACATGTTTAAGAACTTTAAAGAAGTTTTTTGTTCCTATTTAGAAAATTTTTTTAGTTCCAGGTTGTTGCTATCATGGCGATATGCACATTAGATTTAGAGGTCAGGGTTCACAACTGTTTCTACTGAGAAAATTGAGAGAGAGAGAGAGAGAGAGAGAGAGAGAGACTGGCTGTAACTGCTAGAAAAGGTTAATGTTAGCTAGATGTTTTGGTGGCTTTTCACTTGTAAGACTACTTTTCCTGTCAGCCACAGGTAATGCCTAATGACGGCAGTTGTGAAGCTGGGTGAGCCAGTGAGCATCAGCAGAGCTAAGGAGAGGTTTACGCATGTTCGCCTGTATACAAATCATAACCAGATTCTCCCATGAGAAAAAAAAGTCCCCAGTTATTACACAGTAATAGCATATCACCCCTTTGTCTGCAGCATCTAAAGTAAAGAGGTATAGCTTTTGTAATCTTCTCTTGTAGATCAAACCTATCAGATGCGATATGATCCTAGTGGCCCTGTGCTGTATCCTCTCCACTCTGGACATATGTGTTTTTCTATAGGAAACCACAAATTAATGCCACAATCAACCAATGGTCGCACATATTATCTATACAAGACGGTTATCATCTCTGCCTTTCTACTAACAATACTCTATTTTATCACTCCCATTGCTTTTATCTCATTACTTCCAATAGCTTCATATGAAGTCCTTACTATCCACTGCTAACCTGACACAAAATGGCCACCGGGAGATAATGTGTTAAATGCATTGGCTACTACTAATATGCAATTGTTACTGGGATTAACTTTTTTATTATTTATAATAATTCCTAGGTCCCTTTCTCTATCACTTACTTTTAGTATGGTGTTGCATAAAGTATATTGGTGTTTCCTTCAGTGAGATCCAAAATGTCCCCTCTGGTTCCATTTGTCCTCCATCCTGATTATCAGGCCAGATCAGTTACAAAAGATGGTACTGAAGCAGACAGGAAAAGACCTGAGATTCCCCTTGGCAGACTACTTAATGAGTTACTGGCAAAAGGTGATGTGCCCCTACACAAGGGTGGGGATACGGTAGACCTAGGTCATTGTTAGCTTGTGGTCTCTCAATACAACAATAATAATATAATAATAGCAAAGATTGTTAGCTTGTGTTTTCTCAATACAACTTTTTTTGTTAGCTTGTGTTCTCAAAACTTGCACATGGGCTTAAAGAATGGCTCCAACCTTTCTTATCTCTGCAGCTTAATCTAGTTCTCACTACTTCTATTCTCTTTCCTACCTTTCCTAACCTTCTGCCAGAGCCCCAATACCTCAGCTCTCCTCCTCCCACCCCCAACCTACCTGCCTTCCCTACCTCCTGTCACATTTTCTGGGTCCTTCCTGTAGTCCACTACCACCCTACCCCCCTATTTTGTCTACTCTTAGCCAGCTCCCCCTCAATTTCTTTATCATGCAGCCATCTTGTAGGCTTCCCATCATCCTCTTTCTCCTACCCTTTCTGTTTTTCCTAACTTCTCTCCCTCCTGCCTGCTTTCCTGTTCCCCCTTCTCCTCCTCAACTCCCTCCCCTTTCCGCACCCCTACCTTCTCCCCTACTCTTCCCTCCTCCTGCCTCCTCCCCCTCTCTACACTCCCCCTGGCTTCCTGTTTGTTCCCTTCTCCCCTCTGTTTCATCCTGGCTCCACCAGGTGCCCATCAGAATCTCCTTCTCCCCCTAACCACCACCACCATCTTCTCCAATACATCACAGGCATACCTCAGCCCCTGCCAAACTCATTTTACTCCTTCTGCTCCATTAGGCAGGTGACATTGAACCCAACCCTGATCCTACCCACTCCCTTCCCACTGACCTCCCAAAAGTCCTACATATGGCTTACCATTAATATATGAAGTCTCTTGCCCAAAAATAACCTGCTACAACCCCGTGTGATCTCTCTCCTCAGTGATGTCTTAATATTCTCAGAATCTTGGCTTTCCACTAAAATTTCGAACTCTGCCATCACCATTCCTGGATACTCCCACTCTTGTCAAGATCATGCCATGAAAGGTGTTGAAAGGTATTGCAATCTACTATACCATTCCTCCACCATTCAGTCTACCCCAGTGTTTTCTATTTCCTCCCTTGCTACCTATGAGCTCCTCATCCTTACACTGTCCTTCCCTTTCTCTCTTCCCATCTTCATGTCAGGTAGGTGTCTACTGCCGCCCAGGGATTTCACCTGCTTCTGTTACTGAACTACTATCCACTATCTCTACTCATGCCTCCTCTAACAAGCTACTCATCTTATGAAATTTCAGCATTAATAGAATTTCAAAATCTAACTCTAAACTTTGTTAAAACATGAAGTCCATGCATCTTACACGACAAATTTCTGTCCCTACCCACCACAATCTCCGATCCCAAAACCATTCTCTACTGGACTGGGTACTTACTACTCACTCGCACTGCATCATTGATGCTAGTACACTCCCTGATGCACTCAATGACTATCATGTGGTTTACTGTGTGTACAAAATTCACGACCCCAGAGTCCCTATGAAAACTATCCAAATCAGATCCTTCCATTCAATTAACTTATCCTAGCTACATGCTAGTCTGTTTTCCACTGACTGGTCCCCCATCTCTCCGGCCAGCAATATCAATCAAGCCCTCCGATATTTTCAATATTTCCAATCCAAATTTCTATTAGTCTGGGACCAGCATGCCCCTCTTCAGAAAACCAGGATCAGAGGTTCTCACCTCCCATGGATCTCAGCAGAACATCTGGCCTGCCTTCATGCACACAACCTGGCATGGAAGACTTACAAGTCCTCTGGCACTCTGGCTAACCTTAACAGGTACTGTGCCTTGAGGAACACTTGTACTTGAGCCATCAGGTTAGCTAAGGCTGAATTCTATTTCTCACAGTTTCAGAGCAATCTTAATCACTCCTCCATGTTTCAAAAAGCCATACATGACCTCTTCTTCCCCTCTACCCAGTCGCCCTCTCCTGTCCTCAGGTAGGTGACTCCAGCATTTCTGACCCTCCTTCTGTCACCTCAGCTTTCAACTCCTACTTCACAGTCTGCGCCTACTCACTCTTATCTGCATTCCCCACCACTCCCCCCTCCCTCACTCCCCTTCGATCCACCTGTTACTGCCCTTCTCCTTCTTGCTAGTTACCCAATTTTCCTCTCTAAATGCCCTCCTGGCTCTCAACCTCCAGAAAAGTGGGAGCCCTGATGGACTTGACCTCAAGCACCTTCACCTCTCTGCACCAGCCATCGCCTTTCCCATCTTCTCCTTTCTCAACCTCTCATTCTCTCTTGCCTCAGTCCCGGATATCTGGAAGCATGCAAAAGTCATTTCCCTCCCAAAAGGAGGTGACTCCTCCTCCCCTAGCAACTTCTTCCCTATTTGTCTCCTTCCAACCTTATCCAAACTCCAAGAACACATAGTTCTGTATCAACTCTCCCCCTTTCTTGACTCTTCCTCCTCCTTCTTCACCCCCTTTCAGTCTTGGTTTCGCAACCACCACACCACCACTTCCTCTCTCCTCAGGCTCCATACTGGCATGAACAAAGGGCTTCTCACTGCCACCATCTTTGTTGATCTAGCAAAAGCTTTCAACACTGTTTTCAACCCTCTTCTCCTGGACAAGCTAAAATCAGCAGGTCTGTCTGACTCTGCAACCAGCTGGTTCAGCTCCTACCTTGTAGGATGTTCTCAATCAGTGAGAACTGGTGAATCCCTCTCCCAGCCTCCCCATACACACCAGCATCTCCCAAGGTTCTATCCTTGGCCTGTTGCTCTTCTCCATATTCCTCAATGACCTCCCCTCAGCCTGCTCCTCTGCATCCATCCACATGTATGCAGATGACACAGTCCTGTTTGCATCTGGCTCTTCTCAATCAGAGTTAACATCCCGGCTTCAACTTGATTTTGACACTGTGCAGATATGGTTCAGGTCTAATCAACTATCCCTAAATGCAAAGAAAATGATCTCCATGTGTTTCTGCACTAGGCAGAGACATTCTAGGCTCCCTTCCCTCCCCACCTTCCACACCCAAGATGTGGGTACAATTGACAGCGTGCCCTCATTTAAGTACCTTGGTGTCTGGCTTGATCGACACCTGGGTTTTTCTCAGCACATAGACGCCATACACAAAAAGCTCCACTCCAAGCTTGGTGCCCTTTTTAGGAAGAAAAGCTGCATCCCTATATCTGTCTGCAGAGACATCATATCTAAGATGATCCCCAACTTTGATTATGGTGACATTGTCTACGGTGCTGCACCAAAGTCCATCCTAACCAGACCATTTTCCCTCTTCCACTTCTTCTGCCTGTTTGTCTTGGCCTGTTCCCTTCCCCCCACACACACACTCACCACTGTTCTCTGTACTCTGATCTCTCCCTCCCTTCCTTGAAGGAATGACGCCTAACCCACTGTGCCTTCTTTGTTTCTAAATTCTGGTTGGCTTCACTCCCTCCTTATCTCAGCTCTCCTCTCCCCTATGCCCCCTCCTCTTACACTCTCCATAACACAGGCTATCACTCTCTCTTGCTCTCCTGTCATAGATCCCTTGCTGGTCAGTCTGCCTTCTCCTTCCACCTTCCTAATCTATGGAACTCTATTCCCCTAACAATTCAGTCTGTCCCCACCAAATACTCTCTCTTCTCTCTACTCCAAAGCCACACTGCTCCCTCCTGTATTATCACACAACTACACAGTCTTGGGCTCTCAGAAGGACCAGGTGCCTGGGTTAAAAGTTACCTGGCCCAACACTGTCAATCAGTAAAAATCTCAGAAGTTCTCTCAGACTCAAAACCGGTCCTCTCAGGTGTTCCACAGGGGTCAATCCTAGGCCCCCTCCTTTTCAGCCTTTTCCTAAACTCTCTCCCAAATCCTGCCCAGAACAAATAATCCTTTATGCTGACGATGCCGGATTCTTCCTCCATAAGGACCTCAAACCCTTACTCCAGAGCCTGCATCTTGTTTTCCAATGTTGAAAAGTGGTTCCTAGATCACAAGCTGGTCCTAAATCACAAAAAAACAAAATCCATGCTTTTCTCCAGTCCACAAAACAGAAAAAGACAAATTCCACTTACTATCAAAACATACCCAGGAAATACCCTTGAACAAGTGTCAACATTTAAATACCTTGGAATCACCTTTGATCAAGGTCTTACCTTTACACTCCACATTGATAACACAGCTAAAAACGGAACCAGCGATTGGTATCCTGTTCAAACCGCAATTCCTTACCCAAGCTGCGCTGAGGATTGCTATCCAAAGCTCTGTCATCTCAATCATAGATAATTATCTATGGCTCTGCCACTACCACACTGGACGCATCACAACCACCTAAACAAGGCCTGTTGGCTGCCTCACTGGAGGCGCAAAGGCGTACTCATACATATGAGCTCTACACTGAAACAGGATGGTTGCAACTCTCAAATCACATAAGGTACCTCACATGCTTGATGGCAAAAAAATCCATCTTGGCCCGCACTCCGCCATGTATCCAAGACCTACTTTGCCCGAATACCAGCATCCATCCCACCAGAAGATCGGAACACCAGCCTCTCCAGGTTCCCAGATGCTGGACCACACAGGGCCAAAGATCTTTTGCCTATCATGCCCCCAGCTGGTACAATGCCCTGAGCTCGCTTATTACATCCTCCATGTCACTAGGAGCTTTCAAATCTATGCTTTACTCTCACCTCTCAGCCTCTAGCTCCTGTGACTGCCTTGACTAATGATTCTTCCCTCATGGCTGTTTTTACTGTTTTTCATCCTCCTCCTCCTCCTCCTCCTCCTCTGCTCCTTTCTTGACAAAGGCATCTGAGTACCTCTAACTACTCTAAGTCTGCTCCCCTCCCCATATCTCCTCCTACCCCTCCCACCTTGACCATTCCTCCAATGTTTTGTTTTTTTCCTGTGATGTACTGTATTATACTGGCTTATTGAAACCTTTATAATTTGCTGACCATTCTATGTAACATGTCCTGTTTGTTTGTACATTGGTGACATGGAACCTTTGTAAAAGAGACATTGGCTCGAAGGTAATAATTCCTAGAACAATAAACTAAACTAAACTGTAAATGTCCTTAGCCTAATGCCCTCCACCTACTCCCTAACCACCCCAACCTCCACACTCTTTTTTCACCTCCTTTATTTACAGAATTTAGATATATCCCTCATCTCAACCACCTCATCTCCTCTCTTTTCCCCTCCATTCTCTCCCCCCTCCCTGTTCCTCCTAGCCTTACCCCTCCACTTCTTCCTCAACCCCACTCCCACTCTTCCATCTCCCTCCACACCACTTTTCCGACCCTTACCTCCCCCCTTCTCCCCTCCCCTCTCTCTTCACTCTCATCCTTCCCTCCTCTCTTTCCTCTCTCACTAACAACCCACTAGCTGCTTCCCCAAAAGGCTTACACCTGACATGTTCATCCTCCTACCCTGTCCTGTATTCCTGACATTACAGTCTTGAGAGTGCATCGTACTTCACACTACTGATTTTTATTTATTTATTTATTTATTGAAATATTCAGAAAGACCATTGAGTCAAAGACTCATTTACAAAGGTTCCACGTCATACATTAAGGTACAGAGCAACATTTGTTAACAGATCTGACGGGACAGTATAGTACATATTAAGATACACTTCATTACATTACATTACAGTACGTGGCAGTCAAATATTGATCAGTAGGAGGCATAAGAACAGGATAGTAATTGAATGAGCATTTTAGCACAACCACATAGTTGCAGGAGTACTGTAACAGGCTGATAGTCAATTAGTGCTATATAGGGGATTTTGAAACCGTGATCATGAACAGTTTGGCGTGGTATAGGGCAGCATGCTGCAGGACAGTGTCAGGGGCAATCACATATGTTTGAGTCCTGGAGGAGCTCCCTAGTCTAGATTTAAAGGGACCTAGCCTTGTTTCATTGGCTATTGGGATAGGGAGAGAGTTAATCCAGTAAGAAGCTAGGTAGCTGAAGGATCTTTGACAGTGAGAGGTTCGAGGGTGGGGTACCCATAATAATGGCACATATGAGTTTCGTGTGGATCTGACTGGTGTTGCTGGGTGAATAATAGTGGAGAAAGTGGGGGGGCTAGACCTAGGAGTTTCTTCTTTGTCATTAGACAGGTATGATACTTGATTCTGCTATCTAGCTTTAGCCATTTTGTGGAGTCATAGAGTGAACAGGTGTGTGTAAGACAATCACAACTGAGGATGAGACGGCAGGCTTTGTTGAGTACAAGGTGGAGTCTGTTTAGTGTGGAGGTTGGGGCTGCACTGTATATGGTGATACTGTAGTCTAGGAGGGAGAGAACAGAGGAATTTATGGTGAGACAAAGAGCCTCGAAGTGAGGCAGTGTTTGTACCGATGGAGCACACCTAATCTCAGTTTAGGGCAGAGGCTAGGTGTAGAATATGTTCCTTGTAGTTGAGGGCTGGGTCTAGAGTGATCCCTAGGTATTTAAAGTTGCTAACTTGTTCAAGAGGGGTGTGGTTAACAGTGAGAAATGGGGGGCAGAGGTTCTTGCTGGGGTTCTGAGGGTGTGAGAAGATCATGACTTTAGTTTTCATGTAGTTGATTATTAGTCGCTGGGTGGAGAACCAATGCTCTGCTTCTTGTAAACTATGTTGGAGTGTTTGGTGGAGTTTAGGTGGGTCGGAATCAGAGGCGTACAGGACGGCAGTATCCGGATAGAGAAGCAGGTTACTGGAGACGGCCAATGGGAGGGAGTTCAGATATAGGCTGAAGAGTAGGGGGCCAAGAATCAATCCCTGTGGAACACCAGAGTGGACAGGGAGGCAAGGGGACAGGACAGTGCCTACCTAGACCTGTTGTGTTCTATCTGACAGATAGCTGGTAAACCAGTTTAAGGTATCTTTGGAGAAGCCACTGGAGGAGAGTGAGTTTAAGAGGAGGGTGTGGTTGACAGTAGCAAAAGTTTTAGAGGGGTCCACGAAGATAGCTCCTGTGAGGTGGCCTTGATCCAGGGTGGAGTGTGTATGTGAGGTGAAAGCGAGGAGGGCGGTGGTGGTGGTGCTATACCCCTTATGGAAGCCATGTTGTTGGTTGTAGAGAAGATTGCATTTTGTGAGGTGCTCAGTGATTTGGTTGGTGACAATACTCTCTAAGGCTTTAGTTCGGGGGGAGAATGGATATAGGGTGGTAGTTGTTGGAGGAGGTGTGGTCCCCACTCTTATAGATAGGGGTAATAGAGGCCAGTTTCCATCAGGAGGGGAATTTCCCTTGACAAAGGGAGCGATTTATAATATGACCGAGAGGGTAAAGGACTTCCAGGAGAGTCAGGCAAAGAAGTCTCAGGTCTAGGGCATCACTGCAGTTATGTGGGTGGCTAAGAGCTTTGGCTAGGTAGGGTTTGGCAGTCGTGGGGGAGAGAACACATAGGTGTATGGGAGGAGTGGGGGGGCCTGGACCTGCAGGGGTCAAAGAAATTAGTGGGGAGGACATGGTTGAGATTTGTGAAAGCGGAGTTTAGGGCTGAGGCTATGCTAAGGGGATCCGTGGAGATGTTACCATCTATAACTAATTGGTCCGGGGGCTGGTTTGTGTCTTTACCACAGAGTTCGTTAACATTATTCCAGAATTTGTGCCCATCTCCCCAGGTTGATTTTAAGGACGCTTTGTAGTAGTCCTCTTTGGCAGCGCGGAGGTCCCGTGTGCATTTGTTGTGAAGTTCCCTGTATCATTGCCTGTCAGCTGGCAGTTTGGTTTCATTAGCAATATGCCAGAGGGAGTCATGTTGTCACAATAGGCCCAGGAGGTGGTCAGAGAACCAGGGGACCTTGTTACCTTTGGTCATTCTCTTGGTAAGTGGGGCGAATTGATCACATATTCTTTTGAATGTGGAGATAAATAGATCAAGCACATTGTCTGGGTCTGGGGTGTTTACGAGGGGTGTCCAGTCCCACTTTTTAAGGTGGTCCTTGAGTTGGGAGAGTTTTCCAGGGCCAAACTTGTGTTGTAGAATTATTTTAGGAGGGAAGTTGGGGGCACTACCGGACTAAGTGACGAGGACAGGAGAATGATCACTTAGAGCGTTGCGGAGTACCTGGGTGTTGGTTATTCTGTGGGGGTGGTTTGTGAAGACCAGATCCAGGAGGGAGGATGCCCCTGCATGGTTATTTACCCGGGTTGGAGAGGTGACAACCTGAGTTTGGTTAAGCGCCATGGCATCATCAATATATGGGGCAGCTGTCTTTGCCAGCCAGTTTATGTTGAAGTCACCCATGACTATTTTTTCATAATGAGGTGGTAGAGTGGAGAGATAATTCAGGATGGCCTGGAAGGCAAGTTTGTGTTCCTTGGGAGGAATGTATAGAATGGTGAGTAGGAGAGGGGAAGTAGACCTGCCTATAGTTAATTTTACCATTAGAGCTTGTGCCCTCAGTGCTATCCATGGCGAAGGGAGTAGTTGGCCTGAAAGTGAGTCCTTAAGGTAGACAGCGCAGCCACCACCTCACTTACCCACTCTACCAGAGTGATAAAGGAGGTAACCGGGGAGGTTAACAGCAGAGTCTGGTACAGAAGTGGAGAGCCATGTTTCACTCAGACCAATGACGTCAGGGTGGTGCTGGAGTACCCACCCCTGAAAGGTGTCCCATATTTTTTGCAGGCTGCAGATGTTAAGTGAGGTGATGTGCAGCCCACTGGTAGGGAAGGGGATGGGCTGGAGGCAGTCTGTGGGCCTGGGTTGGGGTGGACATTGCCTGTAAGAAGTAGTAGCAGTACAAGGGACCTGAGGCAGTTGTTTCTTGGTTGTGTATATAGTTGATGACACTTTTGCAGCATATACCCTGTGGCTGGCTGGATGGAGGGTGGGTATTGGGAGTTTCAGGGTTTGGGGGGTGGCCAGGAGGAGGAGCAAGTGTGGCAGGGGGGGAAGGGTGCTGTGGTGAGAGTACGACTGAGGCTAAGCAGGAGAGAGCAGGGCTAGATAGATTCCAATGTCCATAAGGATGCCTACTGAAAGAGAGGTAGACAGTAGGGCAATTTAAGGTTGCATTTTTTGTGGTGGTGGGGGGTGTGGGCAGGTGGGTACTTGTGAGCCATTGTGCTAATTCCCTGCTCAGGAGTAAACAGGAGAGGGGAGAGCGGGGGGGAGTACCAGTCTGCTTGCAGAAGCAAAACACATGTGAAGTTCCACTTCATCTGGGAAGGAAGGGAGAGCAGCAAATGACAGAGAGGAAAGTGGGCAGGAGCATGATAGCATGGAGTGGTGAAGATTATAGCCTTACCAAATAGGGAGCGAGAGGGGTCAAGTTTTAACTAGAAACTAATAGGAAGTGAGATCGTAGGCATGGGTAGGACCTCTGCTGGTGGGAAAATCTAACCTGTGAATGGTAAAGCTGGCTGATTGGTTAAAACACGTGAGAGGGAGGTAGCCATTATGCTATATAGTACAGAGCCCACCAAGGGTGGTGGTGGGGGTGGTGGGGAGCTGACGCTCTGCGTTGGCGGGGACTACCACACAGATCCTCCTCAAGAGTAGCCGAGCAATGCGGCGCATCTACCTGATATTCTGCAGTTGGGATTCGGGGGGGGCGAGGGAGGGCAGCTCCAACAGTACCTCACGACCTCTGGCGACCTCCAGCTTCTTTCTTGAGCCTGACTAGCTGTGGAAGAGACAAGGAGTTGGTGAATTAATTTATATTGTTGAGAAAGGGAGGGTCTTTCAATGTAGTCGGTGAAAGCCGCAATAGGGAGAGGCTATCACTGGAACTATTGCAGATTGGCAGTGGGAGGCAGTTTATTTTAGCAATGGTTTCCTTGTTATTTAATTCATTCAGATTAACCTTCTAGATGCTAAAGGGTAACAAGTAGATTAGAGAGAGCTCAGTAATTAACTCGGGAAACCTTATGGGTTGCTGCAGACATTTCCAGTTTTCAGAGAAAGCACAGTAATTAATTAAGGTAACCTTAAAGATTGCTGCAAAAAGTACTACTTTTCAGAAAAGGGACACAGTAAAATTCAGTGAGAGCACAGTAATTAAAGGAACCTTAAAGACTGCTGTAAAACGTATTACTTTTCAGAGAAGGAACTTGGTACAATTCAGAGAGAGCCCAGTAATTAAGGGAACCTTAATAATTGCTGTAAAAGTAATACTTTTCAGAAAAGGAACTCAATAAAAAAACTATCTCCACTTGTGTGGTGACCAAAAATGTAGTGGTATTAAGACAAGGTTTTCAAAATACGGTCTAAGGTCCTTATTTTTGTTGATAAAATGGGCGTAAAAGCACACAGATCCTCCTCGAGAGCAGCCAAGCAATATAGTGTGTCTACCTGATATTCTGCAGTTGGGATTCGGGGGGGGGGGGGAGGGCAGCGCCCAACAGTACCTCACGACCTCTGGCGACCTCCAGCTTCTTTCTTGAGCCTGACTAGCAGTGGAAGAGACAAGGAGTCGGTAAATTAATTTATATTGTTGTGAAAGGGAGGGTCTTTCAATGTGGTCAGTGAAAGCCGCAATAGGAAGAGGCTATCACTGGAACTATTGCAGATTGGCAGTGGGAGGCAGTTTATTTTAGCAATGGTTCCCTTGTTATTTAATTCATTCAGATTAACCTTCTAGATGCTAAAGGGTAACAAGTAGATTAGAGAGAGCTCAGTAATTAACTTGGGAAACCTTATGGGTTGCTGCAGACATTTCCTTTTCAGAGAAAGCACAGTAGTTAATTAAGGTAACCTTAAAGATTGCTGCAAAAAGTACTACTTTTCAGAAAAGGGACACAGTAAAATTCAGTGAGAGCACAGTAATTAAAGGAACGTTAAAGACTGCTGTAAAACGTATTACTTTTCAGAGAAGGAACTTGGTACAATTCAGAGAGAGCCCAGTAATTAAGGGAACCTTAATAATTGCTGTAAAAGTAATACTTTTCAGAAAAGGAACTCAATAAAAAAATTATCTCCACTTGTGTGGTGACCAAAACTGTAGTGGTATTAAGACAAGGTTTTCAAAGTACGGTCTGAGGTCCTTATTTTTTGTTCAAAGTAAAATGGCACCAAAAGCACACACAGATCCTCCTCGAGAGCAGCCAAGCAACGCAGTGTGTCTGCCTGATATTCTGCGGTTGGGATTCGGTGGGGGCGGGGAGGGCAGCTCCAGCAGTCCTCACGACTTCCAGCGACCTCCGGCTTCTTTCTTAAGCCTGGCTAACTAATATTCTGTGGTTGGGATTTGGGGGTTGGGGAGGGCAGCTCCAGCAGTCCCTCAAGACCTCTGGCTTCTTTCTTGAGCCTGTCTAGCTGATATTCTGTGGCTGCGATTCGGGGGGCCGGGGAGGGCAGCTCCAGCAGTCCCTCACGACCTCCGGCGACCTCTAGCTTCTTTCTTGAGCCTGGCTAGCTGATATCTTAACTTGCATTATTATTTATTGCCTATTTGATACTGTATATTATTGTACAATGTTGTGTATTATTATATTACTCCACTTCTACTTGTTATTTTGTACTTATCCCTTACCCCCTCCTCCAAGATGCATCTGGAAATGAGCTTCACAGCTCTGCATGTCTTTCCTGGTAAATCTCTTTTAAATAAATAAATAAATACATTACGCACCAGCGAACCTGATGTCAGTAATGGACAAGGAACTGGAGTTAATCATAAAGTAACAAATAGTGGATTTCTTAGAGGAAACATCAATCACACACGAAAAAAAGAAAAAATCACATTTTCTTGTTTTATTTTGACACTGGGGCCCAGATATTCAAACTGCGCTCAAAATGAGCGCAACAACAGGAGCAAGCACAAACCAGTTGCGCAAATGCGCAACAGGTGCGATATTCAAACATGGAGCAGAACAAATTGCGCAAGCAACCAACGTCTGAATATCGCACATACTGCGCCATAGCTCAACCAGGAAGGAGAAGTTGAGCCGAAATAATGCGCTATGGCGCAACCAGGGCAGCCCAGCTGAGCATTCCAGAGGTGCCATAGCAAGCAGAGCCCCCCAGAGCAATGGAACTGCACATCCAGGAGGCAGGCTGGGGCCACCGCCAGCCATGCCACACATGGGCACAGGAACACACTGCAGAACCCACACCACACCTGCACACCCCAAGCACAGCATCACTGGGGTGGGACGAATGATCTACTTGCCCATGGGGACAAGCCAACAAAGCATAGCAGAGCCATGACACCCCAGCACAACCACTGGCAGGCTGAGAGTGCCACACACAGGGGTTGACAACCAGTGCACATCAGCCCCTGCACGCGCACAGCACACCCTGCACTGTGACCCAAGACACCACTCCATGTGCAGGACTGGCACTGCAGGAAACCATGCATCCCCCCCAGCACACGTCAACCCCGTGCAGCACAGAAGCCTACAAGCCAGACACACCCTGTGCACCCAGCAGTGGGTGGCAGCAGACGGTAAGACCAACCGAAAGTCACTGCCATGCTGAAGATACCTCCCTATGCACACACACACACACACACACACATACCCAGGACCATACCAGCCCAGATGGCATGTACACCCCTGCAACTGAGCACCCATAGGCAGCTGCAAATCAGAGACCAACATGTTATTCGTATAAAAATATAAATGTATTTTAGCACAACAAACATTAACAAGAACAATTACAACTATTTACAAGGGGGGGGGACGGGTACAAGGTAGGGTTGGTCAAGGGTGGGATGACAAACTTGGAGAAGGAAGGCAGGGTGGTAGGGATGGAGAAGTGGAAGGAAGATAGGTCATGGGCCAGCCGGCCGGCCGTCCTCCTGCTGGTGTCTTGCAGTTCCCTGCCACCTCCTCTGCAGGCCATGGTGGTGTATTGACTGCAGGATGTTGGTGTTCTGGGCCACAAGCTGTCGGATGGCCCTGACATCCCTCGCCAGCCGATGGAGAACCTTGAGGCCTAGGAAAATGGGAACACAGTCAATGGCTGTGACTGACCACAACCCTGAACACCACCCAACCTGCAAGCCATGTAGCCCAATGTCCCGCACCTGTGATGGCTTGCACCCACCCACAGTGAACATGCACATGGCCATCACAAACAGGCGGCACCAGCTATGCGCACCACTGCACACACACACTGCCCATGTCCATCACAGCACAAACAAGGCTGGCAAGTGATGTGGCAACATGGTGCGTTGCCAGTTACACAGCTATGTGCCCAGTGCATGCATGGACCACCAGTGATGCATACACAGACGTGCTGTGAAACTGGACAGTGATGCATGTCACCTGTGTCGTGCCTACAGACATAGATGCATAGCCAGTGTCGGCAGATAAGGGCCTATGGCCCACACAGTCTGTCCGTTTCAGCCTGTAAGTTACTTTGTTTACCTAGAAGTCTGTTGCCCCTTACCACTGACCTCAAGAATTCTGTTATGTCTATCCCGTGCAGTCTGAAATCCTGTGAGTGTGTCAGCCCCCACCACTCCCTCTGGCAGGGTGTTCCACTGGTACACCACCCGTTCTGTGAAGAAAGTCTTGCTCATGTTTCCTCTGAATCGTCCTCCCTCCAACTGCATCCCATGCCCTGTAGTCCTGGAACATCTTTTGCACTTCAAAATAGTGGTTCCCTGCACCCTGTTCCACCCTGTAAGATACTTGTATGTCTCTATCATATCCCCTCTCTCTCTCCTCTCCTCCAGGGAGTACAGGTTCAGTTCCTTCAACCTGTCTCCATAGGAGTTGTGATGCAAGCCATGCACCATCTTTGTTGCCCTCCTCTGAACCTTCTCTGCCCACTCTACATCCTTACGTAGGTATGGTCTCCAGAAATGTACACTGTACTGCAGGTGGGTCCTCACTAGTGTCTTGTATAGTGGAATTATGACCTCCCCTTTCCTGCATGTTTATATTGTGCAGGGCTACTGGCCCCCCCCAGCATGCAATAGCATCCATGAAGTCATGATACTCACACTGCTCAAGCAGCTCTGACTGGCGCTGTTGCTGGCGCTGCTGCTGCTCGTGGGGTGCAACCCCTGCTGGCACCGGGTCCCTGGCACGCCCTCATCAATGTTGCCCCGCATCCTCACATCCCGGCCTGTGGGAGACATATGTTGAGACAAACATCAGTGTGACTCAAAGCAGACTGCCCCTGCCCCAGTGACAGTGCCTGCCCACACAGCCATACCCATTCATCTCACAGCTGCACACACTGACACAGCCAACCGTGGCGAGCCATCACCTATGCACAGCCACCAAAACATACACACCCTTACAGATAATACAGGTGCATAGATGGCACACCCACCTGGCCTAGGCACCACGCCCCGCCTGGCACGTGAACGCAGCCGCGTTAAAAGCTCTGGCTCCCTCCGGCGGAGGTCACTGTACCGGTGCCGGCACTGCTCAGCAGACCGGCACTGTCCAGTGACCCCCACCAGGTCAGTGGCCACTTGCTGCCACACCTCAGTCCTTTCACTGGTGAGGGGCACCTCACCATAAAGGCCATCATAGTGTAGCTCAACTAGGGCCACCAGGTTGGCCACTTTAAGCTGGCTCCAGGACACCGCCCTCCTCCTAGCCATGGCACCAACTTTACAGCAGGCAATATGGCGCCCAGCTGCGCCGTAACCCCACGTGGAGATGTTGCGCAATAGACCACCACAGGCTCCAATCGCGCTGTTCGAACAGCGCCGTCACTTCACATAGCGCTGTCTCCAGACAGCGCAATAGGGATGTACACATGGAAGGCGAACAGTGCCAGGGGGCAAAGGTCATACACAAGGTCATGGGCACTGACGCAAGGCTACGCACAGCGCCATCTGACGTATAGGCATCTTGCGCGACCGACCAGCTGCGTACCAGTGCCACAGTGGAGTATTGCGCAGTAGTGCCACAGCGCCATATAGTGCCCATTGCTGTAGCGCCACTGGCACAATGGTGGCTATGGCCTGAATTGCCGATCGCGCTCAGCACGTCAGCAGCGAGACAGATGCCTGCGTAAGCTATCTGGGCATGCGCAATGCAATGTACCACACAGGCACTGATCTGCACCATTGGCTCAGCCGACTCTTCCGTATTGCACAAAGAGCAGATTCGCGATATTCAGCCGACACATGCAAATCATCTGATCAGCCATTCAAGGGCGCAGTGGCGCGATTTGCATGTCATTATAGTTGCTCCACTCCTAATTTGCATGTATTGCGCTATAAATGTGCGACATTGGGCTGCGCTGGCCAGATTCGGTTACTGCAGGTGAGAGGTGAGTTGCATGCTGTGTGATGTTCAGGATGATGGTCATGGGAAAATGCTGTAGACTGCACAGTGACAGGTGTCCACTTCCCATACAGATCGCCATGACCAAGCAGAGCCAAGGTGAGGGTGAGGACGGTGGGTGTAGGAGGAGGCCCAACTTTACAGCAGCAGAGACGGAGGCTCTCTTCCAGGCCTACTTGGATGAGGAGCCAGTGCTGAGTGGACGGAGGGGCACCCCTCAGTCCCGTGCGGCTGCATGGGAGGGGGTAGCTCGGGCCGTTAACCTGCATGGAAGCCACCAGCGCTCCGTGCAGGAATGCAAGAAAAAGATGGGGACAGACCGCAGGAGGTTAAAGGAGAAGGTGGCAGCCTTCAGTGCGGCACGTGCTGGCACTGGCGGGGGCCCGCCAGTGGTGTTGGAGCTGACCCCAACTGAGGAGACACTGGTCGCAGCCATGCAGCCGAGCGCCATTGAGGTCGTACCAGGCAAAGGATTCCAGACAGGTGGAAGCCCATCACTGCACGGTATGACATGGTGGTGGTGTTTGGGGGGGGCGGTTGTTCACATGCACTCACATGTACTCTCTTTCTGTTACAGATCCTGTTCATCTTCAGGAGACGGTGGTGGTAGGTCCAGACAGTGATGCTGACCTGCTGGACATGGAGAAGGGTCCATCCACCTCCACCACCAGCCAGCAGGCACTGCAGCAGCATGCACGCTGGGCTGCAAACTCTGGTGTCAGTGATACGGGTGCGGGGGGTGCACAGCCTGTGTCTCAGCAGTCTGGCACGCTGTGACCATGGCAGTAGCACGTACCTGCACCATTGATGATAGAAGGCCTGCAATGGGCAGTGATGGTTGTGTGTCCCATGATGGACACACGGCAGGCCAGCACATGCCCCTGGGCCTGTCTGGTTCCAACTTGTGTACCAGCATGCTGGCACGGTCCCAGGCTGTGCCTGTCAGCACCTGTGGGGCAGCACCAGTGGCTGTGCAGGTGTCTGGCACTGTTGCCAGCACAGCGGTGGAACGAGTGGACCTGGGGGCACAGCGGTTGGAGGGGCAGCAGCAGCAGTGCCCACCAGGTCTGGGGGTACAGTGTCAAGCAGTGGCACATGTCTGCCGCCGCTTGATCTGCCCATTCCTGGTCCTGGCAACAGCGCCCCACCCTCAAGGGGTGTTGTGCATCAGGACCGTCCACACCCTGGGGTCAGGATGCTGTTGGGCACAGTACCCATTGGACGAGCACACCCGCCTGCTGCGGAATCAGTACAGCTGCAGAGGCAGGCTGTCAAGGTCCGGGAGGCACTGTCTGTGTCCGTGAGCGCACAGCAGGAGTGTGCTCGGACCGAGCCGAGCTGGTCCGTATGTGGACGGATGTGACCGCCGCCATTGACAGGCTGACCCAGGCAGTGGTCTCTGTCATGGACACATTGGGCACACAGTCAGGTGCCCTGTACCCGCACACCCCACACAGTGCACTCTCCACTCCCTGTTTCTGGCGTCGTGCGACACCAGACCTGTCGACGCCGGGTTCTGCTGTGGGCATCCCGAGCACCCCTGGTGCAGGTTTGTTCGGGATGCTGCAGACCCCTGTGCGGGCAAGGTCACGTTCGCGCAGTGGGACCCCTGGTGGTGCAACAGTGCCACCCCATGTGGCCCGTGCTCAGCCTGCCCATGCTGTTGGGTCACAGCGGGGCCGCCCATGCATCCGCGGTGGCCATGGGACAGTGCTACATGACTGAGCTGTCTCCCAGTGCGGGCCCTGTCTGGTGCTGCCATGTGTGCAATGTGTGTCATGGTGGGCAGTGCACTGCTGGGTGCTCTGCTCACCATGCCGACACACGGACCACCTGAACACCCTCCCAACTGCTGTCCACAGGTGCGTGTGCATGATGATGCCTGCATTGCACTGTACACCAAGGTGCAAGGGTGCCCAGCATCTGACACACGTACTTGGACAGTACGGGTGGTGGGGGTGGTCGGTGGTGCTGTATGTTAGCAATGTCGGTTCTGCAGTGCTGTGCATCTGCCCATGTACGCTCTGTGCCTGGTGTGTGTGTGTCCATATGAGTGCTCACCCCTCCCTGATGGTGTGTCTGTATGCCTGGACCGTTCCACTCCCCTGACCGTCATGCACCCCTGGTGTGTTCCCCTGTGTGCCTGTGGTTGGCGCATGGACAGTGTTGGTTGCACAAGTCCCCTTGACTTACCTGTGTTGTGCGTAGTGCTCCTCTGTGATGGTGTCCCGGTGCAGCTGGGCCTGCCTGATCAGTCGGGGGTCCCTCCATCCTAGGGGGGCTGCTCATCACCATCATCACTGGCGCCACTGGCGTCCCCATCGCTGTCCCCCTCTTCGACCTGTACAGCTATCCCATGGTCTTTGGCCATGTTGTGCAGGATGCAACAGGCCAGGAATATCCCACAGGCCTTTTGGGGGCTGTACTGTAGGGCACCACCGGAGGTGTCTATGCATTGGAAGCGTGCCTTGAGCATCCCAAACACCCGCTCTATGATGTTGCGTGTTGCGGCATGTGCCTCATTATAGCATAGCTGCGCTGGGGTCATGGGGCACCGGTACGGTGTGAGCAGCCAGGGACGGAGTGGGTATCCGCAGTCACCTGTGTGGAGATAGTGGAGATCAGTGTCATGTTCAGGTCCATATTGGCCATCTCCCTGTGTGCCACTACCATGGCACCTGTGGCATTCCCACCCTTGCCCAGAGTTTGCATTCCATACATGTGTAGTCACCCACTAGATGTCCTGTGGGGATGTCCCCACTCTCGAATCGATGGCACAGTGCAGACTGATACCATATGAAGGCATCATGTGCTCTGCCAGGGTGTGTGGCACAGACATTGATTATGTGCCCAGTGGCATCACACACCACCTGGCAGTTGACACTAGGGAATCCCTTTCTGTTCCGATATGCGTGGCCATCGGGGCCAGGTGGCGTCTCGGATGGCCACATGGGTGCAGTCTATAGTCCCTTGCACAGGCATACGCTGCTACCCTGTGGAACTCCTGCATGTTTGCTGTACGCTCTGCCACGGTGCTGGGGAAATGTATGTACTCCACAGCATGTGGCAGCAGTGCGCTGAGGAATTGGGTGAGGATGTGTGACGTGGCCGACTGTGTGATGCCTGTGGTATCCCCTGTCAGCCTCTGGAAGGTGCCCGTGGCGAGCAGGCACATGCAGGCTGTCACGTTGGTCTCCATCGACAGAGCTTGACTCCGTCGTGAGGGTATCTGCATCACATCACTGCACAGCTCACAGAGCCATCTCAGTATTGCCCTGTTCAGGCGGTACCGGCCCACGATCTCTACATCTGTGTACAGCTCAAAGCTGATGCGGGCATGGTACCGCCTGTCGGGGTCATACCGCCGATGGGCCCTTCCACGGCCACGTCCCCCTGCAACATGCATTCTCACCCCTCATTACAGCTTCCATGTGGAAACTGGCACTGTCCATCTCCCTGGCTTCTGACCCCCGGCTGGTGTTGCTGTGTTACCCCCACTGTCCTGACTGCTACTTCCACTGCACCGGGCACCCCCGCTGGCCTCTATAGACTATGGGCCACACTTTCCTTGCCTGCCCTTTGCTGTCTGTCTGTCTGTCTGTCTCTGTCTCTCTTTCTCTCTCCCCCAATTGGCAGCCTGGTAGCGTTCTTGCGCCGCTTCCTTGAGCCTTTTTATTTTGGCTCATTTCCGCTTGTGCGCAATTTCCGTCTGTGCCGCTCTTGCGCATTGCGCAAGTCTTTGAATATCGCATTGCGGTCTTTATGCATGGATCCACCCCCTTCGGTTGCGCATGCCTTCATTTTCATTACGCTGTTGCTCAGCATGTTTTCGGGGGTGCAACTGCCTCCTTCTGAATATCGCTAAATGGCGCAGTTTTGGACTTGCGCATGTGCAACCCTGTTGCGCATGGCGCAACCCTTTTGAATATCTGGGCCTGGATTTCCAATTCAGGTGTTGCATATTTTCCCCCAAAGATCTTTCTGACACTGTTGTTGGGTCAAATAATGTTTTGTCTCAACTAGGTGCCCTACTCCAGTAGCTTGATTAATCTTGCCAAGTAGAAAGATAACCCCATACCTTGACCAACTGTCTGGAACCCACACCAACCTCCCCCACATACTGCCATCCCAGCTGGTGTAACCCCCCCCCCCACAAATGGGAGTTCCTAAAAGCCTTCCCGGAGCTTGCCTAAGTGCTCCCTGCCTAACTTGCATTCGGCATAATGCCATTTAAATGTGGGCACTGTGAGTACTTTTAGAGCCTCTGGTAATGTCTCTTTAAGAACTGCCTGCTTGCAGGCTTTATTGGTTTGCAAGGGGAGACTGTGGGTTTACTGCTCGAATCCCACTCGAGCTGCTGTTTGAATTGCTCCATTTCTGATGTTGCTAAGCGAGCAGAGGGAGTCCTATTGGCAGATGTAACTTCTTGCGGGGACATATGTAGCGTAACTTTACAAATGCAGTTTGTTTAACCTGCCTTTATTGCAGCTGGGACTCTGAGTGTTAGGCCCCTCCATTTTGGACCTGGACTTCTGAGATGGGCCAGTTGGAGAGAGGGGACTTTAAAATGGAGATCGCTTGAGCCAACCAGAACTTGGACTCCCACTGGGAGCCTGCCTGAAGGGGCATATATGGCAGGTGCTCCTGGGAAGTATAGTTTGGACCCTGGTGCCTTTTTTGCATGAATAGAGGGTGTATGAGGTGACTGACAGAGTAAACAGCCAACCGGAGCCCTGTGGAGCAAGAGGAAACTGTCCTGCAACTGTCCTGGAGGGGCAGAGTCATTGGTGATCGTGAAGGGAGAAGGAGCTCTGGCTCCTGCGCTGTGCAAAAATCTTTGCATGGTAAGCACGTGTATTAGGCCGAGAAGGCGGGTGACTACATCACCAGTAGAGCAAGCAGACAAGATCCATAAGGAGTGCAGGCAGAGGAGGCTGTGCGAATACAGCTACCTACCAGGCTCACCCTGTAGAGGACTGGAGAATCTGCTGAATCACACTCGGTCTGTCAGGACAAGTGAGGCTGCGTTGTTCACCCGGTTTGATCAGTGAAAGTGATCGGGAGAGTGGAGCAGCTGCCTGGTATGGTACCCCTCTGTGTTACATATAAATGTGTGGAGCAGTGTCTGGATCACAGGCCAAGTCCTGCAGTGGTGTGAGAGGGATCTCTCTGCAGGAGTCGTGAGTACTAATTCAGGGTAGCTCCCTGTCAGATGTTCTTTCTGAGGGAAAGATTTGTCTGGCTGTTTCAGTGGCTGCATGAATTGTGCATGCGGGCTCTTACAAATCAAATCTAGGTACCAAATGCTTATTTCCTCATCAGAGCCCCAACCAGCTGCGCTGAATAGGCTAGCCTTGTAAGGCCTGGGTACCCAAAGACAGTGACTGATAGGTTTGGCCTGTGCACAGTGCCCTATATAGTAGAAGTGTTAAGCTAATCAACCTGATCTCCCCCGTCCTTGTTACTTTCCCCTTAATAAATCAGATTTGTTGTTACAAGGTATGCTGTTTGAACTGCGTGTTTGTGCTACTCTTTTGTGTATGAGTTGTATAATTGCATCTTATTTTACAAGGGGTCCCCAGCACCAAGTTGGCCATCCCGACCTGGGGGTAAGTGTAAGTCATAACGATAGTGTGGGAATTGCTGGTGCTCCACTAGTGGGAAGGAAGGGGGGGTTGCAGTGACCCAGAGGGCTGTGACCAGGTCATATTTGACTGTTCCAACCCTGACCTCTGGATGGAGGCACCCGCCATTGGATCCAGGCCCCTCAACCTTTTATTGGCTGAGCAGGCAGGGGTAGTAGCCCTTGGGATAGTGCCACCAAGGGGTTACACTAGTGTACTGCCTAGAATTAATAGCTATCACTTCTTATATCTGAAGTGTTTTTTCCTTTTCATTTGCTAATTCGAAGGTTTTCTACCTGACAGTTTTAGGTGTGAAGTCTGGAACAGTACTCTGCCTGGAGGCTAACAGTCACTTCTTTTTCTCCCTATATATCATCAGTATAGTGAACTCACTGCTAAGTAACCAAGAGAGGCCAGTCTCCTGCTGCTTGATTGATACCTTGTGACACATTTTACCAATAACAGCAGGGCTTGTGAGGTCACATGCTGATGATATACTATAGTGAAAGGAATAAAACTAGATATGTTTACTTCCAGGTAAAGCACTACTTTTCACTTGACACCCAATATTATTGGCCAGAAAACCACCTAATGTGAGCATAGAAAAAACTCAAACACTTCAAAAATGCGTAATAAGGGACTACTTTTAAAAATTTCCAAAAAGACTCTCTGCTATTTGTTGGTGCTGCAAGCTCTTTAATCCCAACAAGTTGGAAAACAACCCCCACCCTTCCCCACCTTTTGGCACCCATACTACCTCTGCCCCACACATCGCTGTCCCAGTACATTCATATACAGTATATCCCACAGTGTGCAACAGGAAGACCACCCTTCATCACAATGCATTGCCATTTTTGTTGCTGTCCCCACTGATCACAACTTGTAAAAAAAAGAAAGAAAAATCAGCTCTCCACCCTCACCCACCCTTGATCACCCATGCCATTATCCTAACCACCTACACAGCTACCCCAATGCATACTTATATAGTATGTCCCATTATGGGTGACTGGCACACCCTTCTCTCCACCATGGCCAGTCACCAGCTTGTTCACTGTCTCCTGCCAATCACAACCTGTAAAAAAACAGAAAAAAAACACCTTCAGTCACCCTCTACTACCTATGCAACCTTCCTCCGCCCTGCATACATGTTATAATAATCCCCACACCCCAACTACCCACTAGTACCCATGCAAACTTCCTCTCCCTTGCATACATGTTACAGTAATCTTCCCACCCTCAACCACCCTCCAGCACCCATGCAACCCTCCTCCCTTGCAGCCATGTTACAATAATCTCCCCACCCTCACCCACCCTCTAGCACCCATGCAACCCTATTCCCCATTGCATACATATAACAATAATCCACCTACCATTACCCACCCTCTAGCACCCATGCAACCCTCCATCCCCTTGCATCCATGTTAAATTAATCCTCACACCCTCACTCACCCTCTAGCATCCATGCAACCAACCACTCCATTGCATACATGTTACAATAATCCCCCTACTCTCATGAACCCTCAAGCATCCATGCAACCCTCCTTCTCATTGCATATGTTACAATAATCCTACACCCTCTCCCACCTTTAGAACCCATGCAACTCTCCTCCCCTTACATACATGTTACAATAATCGCTCCACCCTCACCCAACCCTCTAGCACCCATGCAACTCTCCTCCCCTTCTATGTATGTTACAATAATCCCCCACCCTTACTCACTCTCTAGTACTCACTCCACCATCCTATCTCTCATAGCCATCCAGTACCCACTCTTTGTAGGTCCTGCATAGTGGGTGGCTGGTACACTCGCCCTCCACCTCAGCTGATCAACATCTTCAGCTCATTTCCCTGCTGCCAATCACCAACCAGAAAGAAAACAAAGTGCTGTAAAAAAGAAAAAGAAAACAACTGCCCATGTGCAGGGACTTAGGTTTCTTTTTCATCAGTTAGTATTTTATCAGGTTTCTTTTTTATCAGTTAGTATTTTATTTCCTCTCCTCCCAACCAGCCCCATTCCAGACAGCCTCTACCTCCCCAACTACATCGCCCAGCTTCTCTGGGACTTACTACTTGTCTATCCATCCTCTGCCAGGAGACCAGGAGTCCAGTTGCCAGTGTGGGACCTGTGGCAAACTGGACCTTCATCCTGCTAGTCATTTTTTCCCCTCCATTTTCTCTCTGACCCCTCAGAACATGCAAGATGCATTGTGGGAGTTCTGCCTCTGAGGAGATGCCCTTAGCATCAAGTGGGAAGAACACCTTCCCTTGCATCACCTTGTGCTGCCACCTAGAACCTCCAGGTGGCAGCCACCTGGCGGGACACACAGATCTCCCTCCCCAAGGGAGGAGAGCTGTCTTTGGGATGATCCATCCTCCCCCAACTGGCTGGCCCCCAAGTGACAGCATACATTTCCAAACCCAGGTCACCGGCTTGGCAGGAGGTGAAGTGTCCAATGCTTCAGCCCTCCATGCCGCTAGGCTGGCTATGGACTTGGGTTTCTTACAGTAAATATGCCTTGCATTTGGTTCCCCAAAAATCTATTTTGGGGCTAAAGTTAAGCACCACATTAAAGAGGTCATATGTGTGTGTGTGTGTGTGTGTGTGTGAGGAGGGAGTATTAAGCACCTTGACCCTCTAATTTGTTATGAAAAATTAAATAAAAAAGGTTATGGGTGATTGAAAAAACACTCAAACAAGATCTGCATAAAAAAATCATGACCTGAACATGCACGAGGGCATACAATTTTGCAGTACTTATTTTCTATAAATTTAAAATGTCTGAACTTCATAAGTCCACAGTCTGGGAACAGGTTACTTATCACCCTCTCCTCTTGACCCCCCCGAGCAGCAACTTTCACACCTAATAGACAGGTCTTTCACTTATGATGTATCTTATAAGTCTGTTGCTGTGCACTATGGGTCTCCTACTTCGCATCTTGGCCCTGCATGAACCAAGCTATGTGTCAAGTGTTGTACCCAATGTTTTAGCTATTTTTTATCCACACCAAGTATGCTGCTTAGTGTAAGGCCTACAGGGCCCTGGATGAAGCAGGTAACAGGTCCAAAGTTGTACCCAATGGGTCAGCTGCTTCACATTCGTCCCACAGTGGCCAGTACAAAGCAAGCTACAGGTTCAGAGCTGTTCCCAATTATTGCAACTCATCTGTTGCTTCATGTATAACCAGAAGAGCTCTGCAAGAATCAAGTTGCACCTCATCTCCTGCTATGACTCATTGTCTGCTTTGTTAGTAAAAAGTAGTAAAAACTTTTACTTTTATAGCGGAAGACATGTCATTTGTGCAACTCAGTTTTCAAGACAGCCCTGTTGAATTATTGTTACCTAAACTTATACTTATACGACACATTATAAATACATAGACTATCAAAATATCCAAATACAATATATACTTTCATAACTTAGTACATCAGATCATATGCCAACACATAGTCAGGACAAAACAAATTCACATAGTCAAGTTATAATCCACATTAAAATACTTCTATAATATTTAATGAAAATCAAGTGAGTGTCTAGGAGTGAAGTATTATGCTAACTATTTCCGATATAATGTATTGCATCAGGAACAATGTTTACTAAATTAGGATAAACATATGCTAATATAAATTCCCTAAACTTACTTAGCCATTTGCAATGTTAACATATAAATATTAATTACATATACAATCAAAATACTTCAAACTAGTTATCTCCTGTATAAATGGAGCTATGGATATAGATGTTCTAGCAGAAAAGGATAAGATAGTACAGCATCTAGCTGCTTGGAATTGTAACATTCTTTCTCCATGTTTATTTCTAATAAAAGGAAGAGATATTTTATTTATATGAACCATTCTTTTGCTGCCCTCATTAGCTCGAACATTCTCATTAAACAATGTTTTATTAATGTAGTGACTTGGATAAAACACATGGTGTCAATAGATTAGCTTTTGCCAAGATCTTATGTAATTTATTTCTAAGGACTGCCAATGTAGTGAAATTAACAAAGTACAATGGTGACTCCATATGTTGCATTGTAGTACATACCTGACTAGTCGATAATGTACCTCATCAAGTTTAGCAGTTAATTGTTTGTTGGCAGTACGATATATTAAATCCCCATAAGTCAACAAGGGTAATATTAGTTGTTCAGCTACTTTCTTTTGGTCCCTTCTTCGTAAACATCCAGTAGTTCTACAGAGGGCACCAATTATTTTATTTACTCTTTCAGTAAGGGCGCTTATGTGCTCACCAAATGGCATATGGGTATCAAATATGACTCCCAAATAACAATACTGATCAACCTGTTCTAACGTTCTATCTTTGCCTATGTGAATGTTTATCATTGTGGAAGTCCTTAGTTTAGAAGCAAAGTATAACAATTTGTGTTTTTTTTACATTCAAAATAAGCTGTGACCTGGCAAACCACACCCTCAGAATGTCAAAATCAGTCTGCATGTTCGTTTGGAGTTCCTGGATGCTACTTCCAGTTGTTATTAAGGTAGTGTCATCTGCATACAGTCTTACCTTGGAGAACTGCACTACTTGGGGCAAACTGTTATTAAATATCAAGAATAACAGGGGTCCCAAGGTGAAACCCTGGGGTACTCCACATTTTATGTCTCTGCTTGGAGACATATCACCCATTACTGACACCCTCTGAGTACGGTCCCCCAGGTGAGACTGCAGCCAATTCGAGGACCACTCTGTAATACCCATCTTCTTGGCTTTCTGCAGAAGGAGGGCGTGGTTAACCAGGTCAAACACCTTCAACAAATCAATAACAATTACAGCAGTCTCCAAACCAGAGTGCATTGATGTATTAATCAGATCATCGAATTCAAGCAGGGCCGACGTTGTCGAGTGCCCTTTTTGGAATCCCAGTTGGAAGGATGTTATTAAGTTATACTTATTCAAGTATTCCATAATTTGTACATGTACATGTCTTTCAAGACTACTGGACTAGGGGCCACTGGACCCTACGCAAAGCAATTTGTATGTCTGGCATTATACTTTCCTAAAAAGTAAGGAAATTAATAGCAAAAAACAATGTTAGAGCATATGTTAGGGTCACAAAGCAACAACGTCAGGAAATGTGGTGTTAGGGTTTTCAGTCCTAACCCCCAATCCCTTCCCCTCCCCTTCCCTCCCCTCATGATCCAAGGACAAGCTAGAGGTGCTAGGCCATGCCCTATGGATCTGTTGCTTCATGTTACAGGTCTGAGGCTGTTTCCTATGCCTCAACAGCCATGTTATAGATATGGGGCTGTGCATGTTAGGTCTGCTGCTTCAAGTGACAGGTTTGGGACCATACTCATATGTCCTGAGCTGTGCACCACTGGTGTGTGCTATAGGTTTGGAACTATGTCCCATGGGGCTTACTGCTTATAGCTACAGGACTAAGGCCTTGCCCCACAGGTCCAGAGCCATGCAACATGGGTGTAAGCTAAAGCTCTGGGGCTCTGCCCAATGGATCTGCTGCTTCATGCTACAAGTCCAGGGCCATGTTCTATGAGTCTGCTGCTTCACTTTGGACCCACAAGGCCCTAAAGAGGTCTTGGGCAAAGCCCCATGGGTCTGTCTGTTGTTTCACATAAGGTACACAGGGATCTGCTCAAACTGAGCTTCTTATCCTGGGCTCTGCCCCTGATCTGTTGATTCACATATAAATACAATAGGTAGATATACTGTAGATATAGATATAGATATAGATATAGATATAGATGTAGATAAAGATATATAGATAGATGCAGATGTAGGTGTTGATGTAGAAGTAGAGGTACACACAGACGTGAACAGTAGACGTAGACATAGACATAGACATAGACATAGACAAAGGTATAGATATACTATACATATATAACTATAGTGGAGACAGCCAGGATGCATTACAGTATCTTGCAGTATTACTGCAGAGTACTGCAGTATGCTGCAGGGAATGGTACAATTAAATAGCCATTAATCCCTTTTACCATGCAGAATCCTGTGACATGTAATTTCTTGCAAAGTACTGCATTGCATTCTGGATGACTCATGTGCCTGGTCTGTCTGTCTGTCTGTCTGTCTGTCTGTCTGTCGGTCGGTCTATCTACCTACCTTTGTATCTATCTGTCTGTCTGTCTGTCTATCTATCTATCTATCTATCTATCTATCTATCTATCTATCTATCTATATCTATCTATATCTATCTATCTATCTATCTATCTATCTATCTATCTATCTATCTATCATAGATACGTACATAGATACATAGACAGTGTCGGCAGATAAGGGCCTATGGCCCACTCAGTCTGCCCATTTGAGCTTGTAAGTTCAGTTTGTTTTCCTAGAAGTGTGTTGCACCTTACTCCTGACCTCCAGAATTCCTTTATGTCTATCCCATGCATTCTTAAATCCCGTGATTGTTTCAGCCTCCACCACTTCCTCCGGCAGGGTGTTCCACTTGTCCACCACCGGTTCTGTGAAGAAATTCTTTCTCATGTTTCCTCTGACTCGTCCTCCCTCCAACTTCATCCCATGCCCTCTAGTCCTGGAACATCTTTTTCACTTAAAAATAGTGTTTTCCTGCACCCTGTTCCTCCCTATAAGATACGTGTATGTCTCTATTATATCCCCTCTCTCCCTCCTCTCCTCCAGGGAGTACATGTTCAGTTCCTTCAACCTGACTTCATAGGACTTGTGATGCAATCCATGCACCATCTTTGTTGCCCTCCTCTGAACCTTCTCTACCCTGTCTATGTCCTTACGTAGGTATGGTCTCCAGAACTGTACACTGTACTCCAGGTGGGGCCTCACTAGTGTCTTGTATAGCGGGATTATGACCTCCCTTTTCCTGCTGGTGATGCCCCTGCCTATACATCCCAGCATCCTATTTGCTTTACCTGCTGCCTTGTCACACTGTTTCCCTACCTGAGGTCATCAGAGATGATAACCCCAAGATCCCTTTCCTGCTTGGTGCATGCTATATCCTCACCCCCAACTGATATATTGTGCCAGAGTTTTTGTGCCCCGTATGCATTATCTTGCACTTCTTTGCATTGAATTTCAACTGCCAAACCCCTGACCATTCTTCAAGTTTCTGCAGGTCGCTTCTCATTCTGTCTACACCCTCTGGTGTGTCTACTCTGTTACAGAGCTTTGTGTCATCAGCGAACAGTGAAATTCTGCCTTCTAGGTCCTGCGCCATCTATCTATCTATCTATCTATCTATCTATCTATCTATCTATCTATCTAGCTGCCTGTCTGTCTGTTTGTCTTTCTATCTATCTATCTATCTATCTATCTATCTATCTATCTATCTATCTATCTATCTATCTATCTTTCTATCTATCTATCTATCTATGTTAGCTATATATCTAAGTTTTCTATCTATCTATCTATCTATCTATCTATCTATCTATCTATCCATCCATCTATCTGTCTGTCTGTCTATCTATTCATCTATCTGTGAGTTTTCTATCTATGAGTTTTCTTTCTATCTATCTATCTATCTATCTATCTATCTATCTATCTATCTATCTATCTATCTATCTATCTATCTATCTGAGGTTTCCTCCTGTTTTACCTACCCTGGACCCCCACCTGCCATCCCTTGCCACCCCTCCAGCTCCCTCCAACTCCTTCCCCTCCATACTCCCCCAACACCACCCCTTTCCACCCACTTTCCCCCTAAATATTCTCCTTCTCCAAGCCCTTTCTCTTCTCTCTCTCTCCCCTCCTCCTACCTCTCTCTCTCTCTCTCTCTGTCTCTCTCTAATATACCCCTCATCCTCACTCTCCCCCCTTTCTTTCTCCTACCGTTTCTGATACTCTACCTTGACAGGCCCCCAGGGGCAGCTATGCCACACATTACTAATTGGGAATCTCCTCCCACTGCTTAATTTCAGTTGTCTAGGTTACTCAAATGTATTATTTATCTGTTTTCTGTATTACATAGCAATCTTATGTTTTGTGTTAACTGTCAAGTTTTTGTTATGTCTCTGCTGTTTTACATCATGACACAGAACCTTTTTTTAAAGAGTGTGTACTCAAAGGTTGTATCCGAATTACCCAATGAATCAAATAAAATAAATAAATCTATCTATCCATCTATTAGTGAGATTTATCTATCTGTCTGTCTGTCTGTGTCTGTCTGTATATCTATTTATTTATCTGAGTTTTCCATCTATCTGAGTTTTCCATCTGTCTGAGTTTTCCATCTACCTGGGTTTTCTATCTATCTATCTATCTATCTATCTATCTATCTATCTATCTATACGCTTTCTTTCTCTCTCTTTCTTTCTTTCTTTTTTCATTCCTACCTTCCTTCCTTCTTTCCTTCCTATCTATCTGAGTTTCTATCTATCTGTCTTAGTTTTCAATCTACTTGAGTTTTCTTTCTTTCTTTCTTTCTTTCTTTCTTTCTTTCTTTCTTTCTTTCTTTCTTTCTTTCTTTCTTTCTTTCTTTCTTTCTTTCTTTCTATGAGTTTTCTATCTGTCCCTATCTATCTATCTATCTATCTATCTATCTCTCTATCTATCTATCTATCTATCTGTCTATCTGTGACATTTCAGAGGTATGGGAAGTGAATGGTATTGTTCAGGTTCTGCTAATCACCCTACAGTCCTTCTGTTTGTGTGAACTATTTACCTTTCAAAGTGAATGAAAACAGATTATTAGTATTATTTTTTATCTGTGTGGGTGCTTGGGAGATCCTTGACAGAGATCTTTCATTGTTACAATTTTTTGCTGTCCATTTATAGGAAAGGTGACTAAATTAAGATATTTTAACATTTTCCTTTGCTACACTTAAAATGGATGGGTTGCATAAGCATGTGGGCAGAAAACATTACAAAAGAATTACCCTTAAATGCAGACTGAATGTAGAAAATAGTTATAATCAAGGTCTCGCCCACAAAGACATCTGTGTGAATGATCTTTAAAAGAAAATCATAAGCAAAGAGATCCAGTCACACTTGTTTCATTCCATATCATTCCTGAAGAAGGTCTCATCTTCAAATCCTGAATTCAAACATTATTTTCTATTTTCACTGTACATTAAAGGAAAACTTTTATTACTGCAAACTCTCCCACCCCATATCCTTAGCTCCCCAACCCCGATTAAACTTTTCACAGTAAAAACTAATTTTTGAAAGTGGTCCAGCTCACAACATTTTTATTTTCTAAGGTCCGCGATCATTCAACATGGTGAGTGCTGGGTGGCACCATCTCATTTTACAGTGCAACTCCACACCACTCACTTGTATTGAAAAGCATATACACCATAAGATGAGATAGCGCTGCTCAACACTTGCCATGTTAAAAGATCATGGACCTTAGAAAATGACACTTTTGTGAGTTGAATCACTTAAAATAATATGTTTTTACTGCAAAAAGCTTAATTGGGGGTAAAGGATTTCCAGGTGGGGGAGTTTGTAATAACAAGAGTTTTCATTTAAAGAGCGCCTTTCCCAGTCCTTTTGACATTCATGCATAAATTACCTTTCTTGCATTGATTCTGGAATTGCATTTCCTTACTGTCCTCTGCAGTTAGTTTTTGCATTCTTAGCTGCAAAAAAACTGCAGGGTGTACCAGAGCTTCTATAGCAAGCCTTATGTTGCTGTGGATCCAAGGATGTACTGCTGACTTCACTATATGGCAGATGAGTAACTCATACTGCATTACAGTAATGTTGCAGCAGTTTTGCAAGGGAAAACTACATTACTACGTGTACATACTGTGGTCCCTCTTCACTAATACACCCTGTTAGCAATGGGTTCTATGTGATAATGGGAAGCGCCAAACAGCAACCCGCATTATCATGATGTCAGTGCGGCGAAAACAATTTTGCCACCCTGACATCCTCGGCACACAGAAGAACAGCACAGGGGACTTAAAGCATTTGCTTTCTGAGGGGGGCTGTGCCCCCCCCACACCCCCATGTGAGGGGCTTTAACCCTCCCCACACCTCCTACTTAAGGATTCTCAACTCCAGGGGGTGCATGTCGGGGGGGGTGAAAGCAAAAAAAAAAATACATGTTTTGGGCTGGGTGCAAAAAAAACACAGTGGCCCCCGGACTCAGACCCGAACCCTGAACCCCATGCACCAGAAGTGGAGGCCAACCCCTGACACCATGGTGCACCTCGGCAGCCGACTGCAGCACCACCCCTACATCCCCTTTGCCCCCTCCAAGGCCACGCTCGCCATGCTCACTCCCCCCCATGCACATGTACATATAGCAACATCCTGTCGCTACAGTCACCCACCCCACCACATCCGGTCACCTTCCCCCCTCACCATTTGGGCTTTTGCCCACATCACATCGCCATTTTGGATGGTGCCTTGATTCAGGCGCCCACCTCACGTGCTACCTTAGCAACGCATTATGCCAAAATCAAAAAGCCTTGTCAGTATGTTTTTTGTAAAATTGACTTCTGCCTCTGTAACAAAGCATGGTGAGTGAGAGAAGATCGCGTTGCTGTCAGCCAAGACAGCTGTCAGTTTATGCATTTGTGTGATTAGTGTCTATATCTTGATCATTTAAAAGCAGTAATGCCTCCTTACCCATGTCATACTGGTGTCTTCCATGTTTCTCTGTAGTAAAGCACCTGACAGTTACCCCAATCGAAAATCCCTTACTGCTCCTCCATCTCGTGCCTCCCCAACATCAGCATGGCACCACGGAATGCCAAAGACTAATTTTGGTACCATGTAATACAAACAATGTGTTTAGATGTGCTATATGCACTGTAGAGGTGGTTTTAAAAACTTAGGGCTATTTCCAGAGAAATTCTTGTTTAAAAAATGAAACTGGGATTCGGCACATGCATTGACCGGTGGTATTATACGGTACCAAAATTAGTCTTCAGCATTCCACAGTGCCATGCTGATGTTATAGAGGCACAGGACGGAGGAGCAGTAAGGGATTTTCAATCAGAGTGACTGCCAGGCACTTTACTACTGAAAGACATGGAAAGCACCAGTATGCATGGGTAAGGAAGCATTACTGCTTTCAAATGATCAAAGTATAGGCACTAATCACACTGATGCATAAACTGACAGCTAGCTGTTTCAGCTGACAGCAACTCAATCTTCTCTTACTCCCCATGCTTTGTTGCAGAGGCAGAAATAAGTCAGTTTTACAAAAAAATACTGACTTGACATATAGATTTTGACATAATGCATTGCTAACAGAGTGTCTTGGTGAAGAGGGACCACAGTATGTACACCTAGTAATGTAGTTTCCCCTTGTAAAACTGCTGCAACTTCACTGTACTGCAGTGTGAGTCACTCCTCTGCCATATAGTGATGTCAGCAGTACAGCCGTGGGTCCACAGCAACACCAGGCTGGCTATAGAATCTCTGGTACACCCTGCAGTTTTTAGCAGCTCAGAATGCAAAAACTAACTGCAGAGGACAGTAATGAAATACAACTCCAGAATCAATGCAAGAAGGGGTAATTTATGCACGATAGTCAAATGGACAGGGAAAGGTGATGACAGCAACTCGATCTTCTCTCACTCCCCATGTTTTGTTACAGAAGCAGAAGTCAGTTTATAAAAAAACATACTGACAAGGCATTTGGATTTTGGCATAATGCATTGCAAACAGGGTGTCTTTGGGAAGGGGGAACACAGTATTTACAGCTAGTACTTGTAGTTTTCCCTTGCAAAACTACTGCAACTGCACTGTACTACACAGTGTGAGTCACTCCTCTGCCATATAGGGACAGCAGCAGGAGCCAGCAGCCCAGCAGCTGAACAGCAAAGGCAAGTGCAGCAGTGCTAAAGCAGGGCTCAAACACAAATGCAAACTATGGAAGGCATTGGGCAAAAATAACAAATGCACACATCATTTCAGGTCCAGTATTGCATATAATGGGCCTGATTCTCAAAGCTCCCCAGGGTGGTGGAAGGGGCTTGCATCCACATGATTGGTGCTCAGTGCCCCTTGCACCAAAGGATGCCCTGAGAAAGGCAGGCTGTGACCACCACAATCAACCTGCACCAAACCTTGCCTATGCCACCCTTGCACCACACACTCATGCTGCAGCATGGTGCCACAGGTTTGCAGCAGATGCAGGATGCCAAATCCCTGAATCACTATTCATAAAACTCCCCTCGTGGTGACATTTCTAAGTACCGTTAGACCAGCACTGGCTGGTCAAGGGGTACTGAAAAATTTCACCACCGGGGGATTTGACTAGGTAGTGGCAATGTGCTGTGGTTCCACCTCTCAGAATCCATCATTGCTACAATAAATAAACATTACCCCCATTTCCCTGGTAGTCCAGTGGCACCCCTATCTGATCCATGTTCATTGTTATATAATAAAGTTTTCACCCCATTTCCCTGACAGTCTAGCAGCCCCTAACCCCTCACTAAACCCCAATCATTGTTACAATAAATAATAAGGAGAGGAGACCTTTTTCCCTGGCAGTGCTCCGCAATAGCAATGACCCAATAATCACTGTAATAAGTACAATGTGGTGGTCTAGTGGCCTCCAACCCCACCCACAAGTGCCCAACCACTCCACCCCAACCCCTAAGGGGGCCAGATACTGACACAGCCCACCTCTCACCACTGTGGTCAGTCACTGACTGAGCTCTGCTTGAGCATGTACTGTATATAGTATGCACTCAGTGACTGACAGTAGTTGTCAGTCACTGAGTGCATACTATATACAGTACATGCTCAAAGAGAGCTCAGTCGGTGGCTGGTCATGGTGGTGAGAGGTGGGCTGTGCCAGTCACCAGCTCTCTTAGGGGTTGGGGGCAGGGTGGTTGGACACTTGTGGCTGGAGTGGGGGAGCCACTAAACCACCAGGTGGTACTTATTACAGTGGTTATGGGGTCATAATGACAGGGGGTCACTACCAGGGAAAAGGGTCTCCTCTCCTTATTATTTATTGCAACAATGGTCGGGGTTCAAGGAGGGGTGGGAGGCCACTAGACTGCCAGGGAAATGGGGGTGATATTATTAATATTACAATGATCTGGGAGGGGTGCCACTAGAATACCAGGGACACATGGGTGATTATTATTTATTTCACAATGATCGGGCATGGGGGTGGGGGATCTCCTCTACATTGCTGCACATTGTCACAGGTTTGCAACACCCTGTCCAGGTGCACCCTCTGTGAGACATACAGCTAGGGTTGCCACAAACTGTTGGTCTTTGATGTTGGGACTCTACCTGTTTGATAATTGAGTGCAGGGTCCATGGTGCATGGTAATTGATGCAAGCTGCCTTTGGCATGACTTGTGCCCAGTTTTGAAAATCGGGCCCAATGACTACAAGCTATAGCTTTTTAGACCATCATGAAAGGTGCTCTTTAAATAGTATATAATCGGCGTGTCCTACTGACAGCATGTAATGTATTGCAGGACTTTTGGTGGGATTTCCAAAGAGCCAGATGCAGCACTTGCGGCCATATTTTGGATGCATGGTGCATCCACACAGATGCATCAGGATGTCTGCATCCTATTGTGATACATACTGATGCATTTGCAACATTTACCACAGTCTGCAGCATTTTTGTCCTCAACTGCAGCACTTGTGTCCATTTTCCAGACACAAGTGCGTACTTCCACCACAAAAGTTAGCCCAACTTTTTGTGGTCTAACTTTTGTGATGGAGGTGTGCACTTGGGCCAAGAAAATGGACAAAAGTACTGCAACCCCCCCTTAGTGTTTAAGGGACTGAGATAGCTGCATATGGAGGATAATGGATGGGCAACAGTGACCAACAATGCTGTGTTCACTTCAAGTGTTGCCATGACAACGCAGTAAACCACGAAAGCAAAGTTTGAGAGGTCTATGTTTGTCATGGCAACTTCAAGAAGTGAACTCAGTGGTGATGTTCACTGTTGCCCATCTGTTGTCTTTTATAGTGTATGGGAAACAGTACAACAATGATGGGGCATTTCTTGAGAAACAGCATTTATTCTTCCTGAGAACCAGGGAACTGTTACGCTTACACACTTACCTGTGCAGACATTCAGTGATTCGATGCTGCTATGGGCATTCAGTGATTCAGTTCTGAGAGATTCATTCTATTTCTGTATAAATCAGAACAATCAGGTTTTGAAAAAAATATTAGAAGTTATTGCCAATCGCTCGTTGTTTCCTCACGACTGTCAAAAGAAACCGACAAAGGGGAAAAAAGAGTGATAGGCACCACTGGCAGGGTTACATGAGTGTGAGGGCATTCTTTGTTGTTGTACTCTAGAAGTGACATACTCAAGATGGCACAAAAACAGTTTGATGTCACTACTATGGTACAACAAGCTTAGGAATTCATTGAATTCCATTCAGAATTGTGCTGTCCCATACACTGTATTAAGAATAATGGATTTTTAGCCATGTATAACAAGGCTGTATCTCCATTGAGGGGTTCTGATGATATCATAGCCAAAGAAATATAGAACCATGAAAATGAAGGCACAAAAAGACTTCTGACCATCTAATCTGCCCATAAACCACAACCTGTCCCAAAACCTATTGTCTCTATGGTGTTTTTGCTCAACCTACTTCATAGCATGATTCCTGCCTTACTGCTACTCCCTGGCTTACTATTAAACCCTTATTTCTATCCCCAACTGTGTTTGAAGTTGCTTGTGGTTTGGGTGCCACTGCTTAAGCCAGCAGGCTGTTCCATGGCTTAACCACTCTCTCTGTAAAACAAGACTTCTTCATGTCCCCCCTACTCTCCCTCCCACCAGCTTCTGTTCATGTCCCTGTATTTTAGATTAGCTTTTCCTGTTACACAGTTCTTTGCAAACTGGTCTGCACTTAACTATTTCTGTGCTGGAGTAGATCCAACATTTGTTTTTATCTTCTGCACTACCTTTTTGCCTAATTTCTAACAAAAGTAAGCTTATCTCACTGTTTTTGATAGGGACTGACTCAGCTGGTGTGATGGTATTAGAGTTGTTGCAAATTTAAACTTTGTGGGTGAAGTGGCTGTAAGGCAAGTGAAACGCACCTTTGCAAAAGCTTTATGAAGTTTCTGTGGCCCTAGGAACTTTGAATCCACCAAAAGTGCAATTTGGTTACCGTGAATTGGCCATTTCTTTTGTGAAGTGGCCACTTAGTGAGTGAATATTGGTCAGTTCACCAAAAATATGGCAACTTCACCATTTACAACACTTCACAAATTCCATGGAATTCATGAATTAATTCCTAAACTGGAATCTGGCCAATTTGCTCATCTGTAGTTGGTTGAGGAATGAGGTCTGTGACTGAATGAACTCAACAACCCTCTTTAGTTTATGACTGCACAACATGCTGTAAGAGAATGCAAGGTTCATTAACATGCTTGCTGCTCATGTGGATGTTTTGAGTCTGCTCCAGATATGTTTCCCTTTACTGTACCACTGCAGCTGAGTGGGAGCCAGTTGCTGTAGCTCTGTATATGACTCAAGGAAGAGTATGTTAAAAAGTGCAAGCATCAAAAACAATAGCTATGTACATGTTGGAACAGGTCAAGTCAAAATGGATACACTTGGACAGTACCAGTACTGTAAAAAGTGCAAATGGGAACCACAATAATATCAATCAAAGAAAAATATATACAGAACAATAATACAGTAAGGACAAATATGGTACAAAATATTAAAGAAAGGAAAGCAGGATAGCAAGAGTCATAGGGCACTAAAAAATTGTAAGAAGCAAAGTTTGCTGAGATGGACAGGGGGCTCTGATGGTGCATGCAAAAGGTAAGGCAACAGGAGATAGAGAACTTCAGATAGTTTCAAGATTAAATGAGGAAGATGGAAGGAGGCAACTGTTTGTAGTACAGGGATCGGGATGGGGTAGTAAGACTAGAGGAAAGTGTGAAGGTGGGACAGTGTGAAAGGGATGGGTGGAGGGGGAATTAAGGTTACTGGAAGGGAAACAGAAAAGAAACAAAGAAAGAGAAGATATCATAGTATGGTACGAGGGTTAGAGAGAAGCAGTGGTGGTAGAGTAGGGCTGGAGTGGGTTTAATGGGTGTGAGGATAGAGGGGAAGGGGACTAATGAATAAAGTCCCAATTTAGTGTACTGTAGATGAGTTGAGGGAGGGGAAGGTATAGATTAGAACCCAGATACAAATGGAGAGGAAGGGAAAGAGACTAAAAGGCTGTGTCAGAATGAGATTGAAAAGAAAGGTTATACTGGTGAGCACAGCAAGAGAGTGAAGTAATGGATCCAGCTGAGGGGTGTAGAAGGAGGGAAAATGCAGCATAGGAGGAGGAGGGAATAGAACATGCAACTAACCAATGATTTGGGAAGGTCAAGGGACTAGGAGTATGTGGGTAGGAGTAGCACATTGGGATAAAGTTCCTTGTACAGCACCAAACAGAAACAACTAGTAGGCTAACAAGTTCTGCTAATGACTAATAATAAGAACCAAAACAGAATATAAGCCAATATTACATTTGCCAACATTTTAAACACAAAGCAGTAGACGAGATTAAATAACAAGTGAAGCCAGAACTGGCAGCACTACAAAGACAGGCAAAGGCATGAGTTACTATTGAGCAGATATGAGTTAGACAAAAGAACTGGAAAATACAAAGGTAGAGAGACTGCATCTTGGAGCAGGAGGGCTCATACAGGCATGCAGACACTCCATGCAGATACCCATATGAGACACCCTTCTGCTGGGTGGTCTTCATGATGGAAGTCCACTTGGTGGGGAGGGTAAAAAACATCACCACCCCACATCTGGAGTGACCCAACTGGTTGCCTGGAATTCTGGTAATCTGTGATTAGCAAGACCGGGGTATGCCAACAGGGGGAGCACCAAGCCAAGACCCCGAGAGGGTATATTGGTAACACATCTAGATAAAAGTGTGGTGCTGAGGGATCTGTGGACAGTGACTCCAGCCAACATATGAATGACTGAAGTGGTGGTGGCTATAGAGTCCTGGGCTGGCTCCAAAGAAACAAAGTGGATTGCAGGCCATTTAAATGACCTGGGCCTCACCTTGCAAGTGACCTGCATGGTCACCAATGATTCTCGTGGCTACTGATTGCTGTGCCTTGTGAGCAGTTAGATCCTGAAAGCAGCAAAAATAGCCTGTTAATTGGTTAGAAGGTATTGCAACTCAGTGGTTGAAGTTAATATGTATTATAAAATGGCTTGAATCAAGCAAGCAATCTGGTTACTCAAAACTGATCACATGACCATGCATTCATTTCAATTACTGCACAGCTCAAATTTCACTTTCTTTTTTCCTGTTTTTTAAACTCTTAAAAGCATTTCATAAGCACAATAACACACTCTAAGGTGTGTGATAATGCCATAAATTACTGCACTTCACAAGAGGTTGAAGGCACTCTTCTGTGCCTTGTGCCTCACAACCCAACTGGGGTGTGCAGTGATTTAGCATTACTGCACACCCCGTGGGCTGGTCATGAGGATCAGCTTGAAGATGCTAAAGACGCCTTCCTCTGAGCTGCAAGACATCCCCCCCCCCCACAAACAGCTCCCTCCATGGGTTGGTCATGAGGGCCAGTTCGAAAACACCACAACACTCTCCCCTGAGCTGCAAGACAGTCCCCCCACCTGCAAACATTTCCCCCCGCAGGTTGGTCATGAGGGCCAGCTCAAAGATGCTGAGGACACCTTCCCCTGAGCTGCAAGATGGTCCCCCCACCCGCAAACAGCTCCTCTCATGGGTTGCTCATGAAGGCCAGCTCAAAGATGCCGAGGATGCCCTCCCCTGAGCTGCAAGATGCTCCTCCCACTGGCAAACAGCTCCCCCCATAGGTTGGTCATGAGGGCCAGCTTGAAGACACCAAGGACGCCCTCCCCTGAGCTGCAAGATGGTCCCCCCACCCGCAAATAGGTACAACCTTCGAGCTGAGGTGTGCTGGATTTCTTGCAAACGGGTCTCTGGAAGGAAGTGTTTTTGGCGCCATTTTCAAACAACTGACTGTGGCCTGCTCCATCCTGCTCACTGCCCTTAACTCATTGTTTTCTAGCAGATGCCTGTAGTCATAGGTAAAATACACTGGTGTGTCCTGAGGACGCCTGCAGAAGTCGGCTACTGACTCCCAGTGTGCCCTTGCAACATCTGGAGAAGTCACTTATATATTTTAATATATAGTGTAACAGAATATAACATATATTTGACTGCATAGCACCATTGGAAAGGTAATTTTATGCTGAATAACTTTGCCACTGATGTTTTGTGTATATCATGTATACTTTAGGAGTTATTCGCATTTGTTTATGGTATGGTGTGTATGGCGTATGTTGCCTGTTTTAGTGAAAATTTTTATTTTTTATTTTGCTGTTTCAACCAGCATAGAAAAAAAATAAAATTACATATTATTATTTGCATACCACCATTGGAAAGGTAATGTCGTGCTGAACAACTTTGCCACTGATATTTTGTATATATCATGTATGCTTTAGGAGTTATTCACATTTGTTTATGGTATGGTGTGTATGGCTTATGTTGCCTGTTTTAGTGAAAAAAAATATTTTTTTTGCTGTTTCAACCAGCATAGAAAAAAACAAAATTACTTATTATTATTTGCATACCACCATTGGAAAGGTAATTTTGTGCTGAATATCTTTGCCACTCATACTTTGTGTCTAGCACTTACGGTTCTTGAGCTATTAGGATTTGTTTGGGCATGCTGACTATAGCTTGATTTTGCTTAGAAAGGCCCAGGATTTACTGTTAACCATACACAGGAGACAAGTGGTGCAACTTCAGAGAGCTCCTGTAGAGGCAATGAGTTAATTAACGTCAGAGCAATGGAGATAGTTTTTACCAATGGCTTCTTGCTAGAATCTAGCAGATTTCACTACTGCTGCTGTGAAATTTAAGTAATTAGATTCACTTGCCTAGTGAAGCAAAGCTTTCAGGGTGTTGCTTTAAGACATTCAGCTTTAAATTTTGTTCTAGCTTTCTGCTGTGAACTTTAATTAATTTTATTCACTTGCCTAGCGAAGCAGAGCATTCAGGGTGTTGTTTAAGACATTCAGCTTAACATTTTGTTCTAGCCTAAATGTACAAATACTGCTTCTGGGCTTGATGTTTTGCTGCTGCTAGATATAAATCTCACAGATTTCACTGCCGCTCCTGTGTACTTTGATTTAAATAGATTCACTTGCCTTGTTAAGAAGAGCATTCAGGGTGCTGCTTTAAGGTACAACTTTAATTTAAATATTGCTTCTGGGCTCGATTTTAAATCACATTTTTTCCTTGATTTAATTCTTTGCCATAATGCTTTGCTACTGCTTGGTGTCAAGGACTTGACTGTATTTGCTGCTGCTAGTTTTAGATTTTAGTTCTCTACTCTGAATTTTACTCTGAATTTCACCCCTGCCAGAGAAAAAGTCATAGGTGCTGGGTTGTATGGGCCCGTGGGACATTGTTCCCAGCAATATTTTTTGAGCTGGGCTGAGCCCCAGCAATATTTTGCCACATGCTGCCTTTTTTATCGGATTTTTTCCCTGGTTTCTGTGCATGTGTCCTCCTGTATGTCCACAACCATACTGTTTAATTGGGCTGGTGATTGGCGGCCCAACTAACATTATATTTAAAATTGGCACCTTTGCCTTGTTGCCTTTCCTTTGGTTTGTTGCCGCTCCCCGAAAATCACTACAGTTCAGTGGCCCTTGCTGCATGTTGACTGGCTGGTGGGAGGGCTTGTTTGGGTGCGATATGCATGCCTGCATGCGTGTGAGGACTTTGAGAGGTGACGGTTGTCGGTTTCTTGTGTGGCGCACTGGCGGGGGGGAGAGTGAGCGGCGGAAGGCTGAACTGGAAGACAAGTGTTGGTGCCAGTGGCAGAGCATGTGTGTGCACATGTCTAGTCCAGCCAGAAAAGAGGAGCCTGAAATAAGAACATCCAAGGAAAGACTGGGGTTGCACCGGGAGCCGGCAGTCATCCAGGACACCACACCACACCAGGAAGCACAGCAGGCCAGTCGAGTCGGAGTCGGGCCAACGAGGAGGGAAAAGAAAGGAAAGTCCTGGGGTCTGGTGGCCGGGGAGTGGAACCAGGCAGCTAGCTGTGGATGTGGTCACTGGCTCGGGCAGCAGACTAGCACTGCAGAGGGGAGCAGAGTGTGTGGGTGACACAAGCATTTCCGGGTGGGATTAGAGAGGTTGTGGCAGGCCTGCAAGTGGCCGGGTGGGTTCCTTCAGTCTGGGCAGCTGGCAGCAGCACAGTCTAGAACAGGTTAATGCGAGGAGGAAGAGCAGCAGAGGAGGAGGAGGAGGAGAGTGTCAGCCAGCAAAGGTAGGCATAGGCAATACGGTGTATTTATTCTCGAGCCTTTTAGAATGAGTCAGGAAAAATCTGGGTGCTCAAACCCTGGGTGAAACATCAAGTTCCTCGTGTTGTAAAATGCATCTTACAAAGGTGTTGCATTTCAGACGTAGTTAAGTAAGGGGAAACACTGCATTTAATCTATCTGCATTGTACATTCAACACATTGGGTTAAATATGCAGCAGCAGACTGAAAAAAAATGATTTAGTGTGTGTCACACGAAGGTGCTGCTATCAACGCTTTGGCAGTGCCTCCAGATCTGTTTTCCTCTAACTCCAGGGTGAGTTCCTTGTAATAAAGTCCGGTTATAAGTAATGAGTTTTATATGTTTTACAGCAATGCATGTATTAATCTTAGTTTTCTGTCTAATATATTTTGCTTTATCAAATTTAAATTTATTGATTGTGAATGGCACCCTGAGCTGAAGCTTGTTTCTAGGTGCAGCCTGAGGGGAGGGGGTTACAAGGGGGAAGTGACATAGCAGCAAACAATACAAGCTGCCAAAAGTGCAAGTTACATACATAAATGAATGCTGTACAGAAAGTATGTACCCGAAAAAGGACGAGGCCAGTATATCAGCGCACTATAGCCACAAAAGCAAGGTTGAAAGAAGTGAGACAGCATGAGTGGTTTAAGAGATCAGAGGGAGAGTGAGTGCCAGTTGGAGAAAGAAAGGTTATTCTAGAGGGTTGGCAAGCAGACAAAATGCAGACTGGCCAGCAGAGGTTTTTGCAGTGAGTGATGTGACAGACGTTAGTATCTGAGGTTACTGAGGGAGTGAGATAAATGGTTGGAAGGAGAAAGGAGAGAGGAAAGGCAAGGGGAGAATAAGGTGGGCCAGAATGTACCCAGGAATGTGGTGCAGTGAGTGAGTGAGAGGACAGGTTTGTAGGGCAGGGGGAGAGAAAGGCCAGAATAGAAGGAGCAGTGATGACTAGGGGATGGGTGTTTATGGCAAATGGAAAGGGAGCCCTGTCAAGGCTGGCTGCGCTGTAAATCATATCCACATAACTGTCAAACACTGGTAGTATAATTTTTCTCCTCTGTCATCCGCCAAGTCCACAGGCCTTGGAGCGTAACCCCTATGATGGCAACCCATCTTTGTTCTCCGCTAACCACATCACGCTCATCAGTGGGATCCACACAGCACAGGGCCTGAGTATACTACCGGTCCTAATTCTAGTGGCTGCAAAAAAGGTTTTTACCCCTGTTTTTCTCTTCCTTCACCCTAGCATCAGGCATCAGGCATCAGCCTCATGTCAGCCTCACAAGACACATGGCAAAGTACACATGCTTAACCTCTTGCTAGGAAGCTGGTTCCGAGCCCACTGTGTGGGGTACTGTGGCCATGGTTCCTAGCATCACCTTCCCCCTGGGCTGGCTTGCACTGCCCTAGGCAGCATGTCCTGGCCACATCTGGTCTGGCTCTCCGAGTCTGCCCCCAAACCTAGGTCATTGGCAAAGAAGCACAGTGTACTTTCACTGGGCCACTGGGAGGCAGGGTTGGGGAAGTAGTGTGTACCATGCATAGGGCAGAGCTTTTTATATATGGTATTGATGTGGTAGGAAAAGCAAAGAGTCTGATCCAGCTACACACTGAGATAACTGAAGTGGAGAACAACTTTAGAGGGGTGGAAGCAAGAGTACTGACTACTGTGGTAAGGTGTAACACTGTAGCTTTTCTATTGTCTGCTTATTGTAAATGTCAGACAGTAATGCTGAATGAACTCAGCACTGGACACTGTCAGATTCCTGCTGCAGTGGCAGTTCAGCTCTGGAATAGAGGTCTTTGAAGTAAAGTGTACATTTTCTTCTGTGTACATATACTAGGAGACACTGACTGATAGGAGGCCATTTGGAAAGATGGAGAAGAGAACAGAGCCAAGGATGGAGCTTAGGGTCACCAGAGGTGATGGGCAGGTGAGGATAATGCACCCCAATGTGGACAGACTAGTACCTATCAGATAGAAACTAGGAAGAAGGAGAGCTGAGAGAGGTCAAATTTCTCCTGAACCCTGGTGGGGGGTGGGAGCAGCCCTTTTTGTGGAGGGGAAGACATTAGCCTGCTTCCAGGCCTGAGGGATGACCAGGAGAGGAAAGAAAGGTTGAGGGCAGATGGTTACAGGTGCAGTGATAGTGAGGGCAGAGAGATAAAGGTGTTTAAAGGGACATTCCTCTTTTTTTTTATTTAATATATTTTATTGAATTTTGCAGTAAAAACAGACAGTGGACATGAATAACAATTTACATACATGACCTTACAGTAAATACCCCAACAGCAGCAGAACTGTTCCATGGATTATGGATTTTGTGTATATCTGGACTGTACTTGAATGTGTAGTATTTAACCTATGATCGAGGTTGTGGCTGGAAAGGGATACAACTCAATGCACCTTACTTGGCTGGTTTAAGCTAATAAAAGTATACTATCAAGCTAAATTACTAAAAAGGCTATATTAAAGCAGGCCGGTGGCGCTGAGGGATGAGGTACTGGACGCCACACCTCGTGCCACGCTGGCGACCCGGGTTTGGGAACGAGCACGGGCCATCAGGGGTCGGCAGGGGAGGACTGGGATTGAGCATCCGTAGACTGCTCTCCCAGTCCTGGGGTGGGTTGGGGCAATCTCACCACACTGTAGAGGCTCCTGGGGACTCTCAGGGGCACTACATGTGCTGGCGATCTGGAGGGGGAAGAACGTGGTGGACATCAGCACGCTGTGCCTGGACGTCATTGCACTTCCATGTTCCAGGGCACCAATCAGAGGAAAATGGCTGGGCGCGACTGTGTAGCTTGATGGCTGCGTTCCGAGCCACCTGGAGGACTTTGGCAGAATCCTGTCAGGGAGGGTCCGGGGCTGTCCTGGCTGGCTAAGGCAGAGGGGGAGCCCTCCAGCGCGATGGCAAGATGGCCATCCCAGATCCTCCTGGGTGCAGTCTAAGCTACCCAGTTCTCCGGTCAGGCAGAGCCGGCGGCTGGATGCCCCAAGCCAGTAGTGTGCCACAGCAGGTGGCAAAAAGCATAAAAAAAAGGCACTAATTGACATGCTGAGTTTGGAACTTAACATTGTTACTAATTTTAAGTTCTGATGTTAAAAGAAGCCAGGTTGTAGCTCCCTATGTATATTTCTATTTATAACACTGTCAGTTGCTCAGTTGGTAGAATGCTCGGCTCTGGGGCTGGAAGATCAGAAGATTGTGGGTTCTAGCCCCATACCAGGTACTTGGGGTACTACCCATAACTGACATTGTAGTGCAGTACCAACAGGGTACTACACTGTTGGGGTGCCGTCCTTTGGATGAGATTTTAAATGTAGTAACATACTAACGTACTAATTGCCAGCAGATTAGGCCTTACGGTCTATCGAGTCTGCTCGAACCTCAGATCCCTAGTTGGGTGCCGAGGCCCCCCCCCCCTTGTGTTCCAGAAACCCCTGTCATCCATCCCCACCCCTGTGGGCCAGGCCATCATCTGATATATCCACTTTCCATGTCTGTCCCACCCTCTCTTGAAGCCCTCCACTGTGGATCTCTGAACCAGCTCACCAGGCAGTGTTTTCCAAGGGTCCACCACCATCTCAGTGAAAAACCTCCTCCGCTTTCCCCCCCTCACCCTTCCACCTTCCAACTTCAAACCATGCCCTCTGGTGATACCTCCCTGCTTTAGTCTAAAGATCACCTCCATGTTTACCCTATTTATTCCCTTGAGGTACTTGAAGACCTCAATCATGTCCCCCCAGTCTCTCCTCTCCTCCAAGGAAAACAGGCAGAGCTTCTCAAGTCTGTCCTCATACGTCAAATCCCCTAGTCCTCGTATCATCTTAGTTGCCCTCTTCTGTACCCTCTCCAGGAGCTGTAAGTCCCTCTTCAAGTGTGGTCTCCAGTACTGTACACAGTACTCAAGGTGTGGTCTAACCAGTCCATTGTACAGCAGCAGAATCACTTCCCTGCTCCTAGAGGTGATCCCCCTTACAATGCATCCCAACATCCTGTTTGCCTTGCTAGCTGCTCTCCTGCACTGCTCATAATTATTCATACATGCATCCACCATGACCACTAGGTCTTCTTCCCCTATTGAGGCCTCCAGCACCTCCCTTCCCCTCCCAGGGTGTACCTGTGTTTAGGGTTTCCCCTCCCAAGATGTAACACCTTGCACTTGGTGATATTGAAATTTAATTTTCATGTGTGAGCCCAGCTTTCCAGGGTGTTCAGGTCCCCTTGCAGGGCCAACCTCCCCTCTTCCCCCTCAACTACTGCTCCCATCTTGGAGTCATCAGAGAAGACTCATTTCACACCTATACCCTCCCTGATGTCCGATATGTATGCATTAAACAGGATTGGACCCAGGACCAAGTCCCAGTGGTACCCCTCTACTGACCTCTCTAGGGTTTGAGAGCTCCCCACTGACCACTACTCTCTGGGTGCATCCAGCTAGCCAGTTTTCAATCCATCTGACCATCAAAGGGCCTACTCCCAACCCCATCAGTTTCTTCACCAGACCATTGTGGGGGACAGAGCCAAACGCCTTGCTGATGTCCAAGAATAATACATCCACAGGCTTGCCCCTGCCCAGTTCTGATGTTACCCATTCGTAGAACTCCACAAGATTGGTTTGACATGATCTACCTGGCACAAACCCATGTTGCCAACTATCCAGACCTCCCACCTCCTCCAAGTAGTATAAACTAGAGGTCAGGGCAATGAACAGTAAAAGACCTTGGTACATCCAGCAGACCTGGGTGTGATTCCCACAGCCTTCACATGCATACTGTGTGACCCTGAGCAAGTCAGTTAACCTCCCCAGTACTCCAGACTCACCTCTGTAAGCGGGCATTGAGTCTACTGACCAATACTGGATTACCAAAGAATTAAAAAAAAACTTTAGATCTCTTCTGCCCATTTTTGGTTACTGTCCAGGTGGAAGTAAAAGATCCGATGGCACTTATCGTTGAAGATTAGGGACTTTTCCTAGTGACATGGTCAACATTCAATCTTCAATAAAAAAAAACAAAGAAACGGATCAGCCTCAGGATGCAACTGGAAACAAGCCATCACAAGTAAATGTGTCTTTCCCGGTCAAAAATAATAAACAAATAAAACTTGATACTGGGCGGTGCTGCTGTATTGCTACATTGTAGAAAAAAATATAGAATGGAAGGTTAGATGGATGGCTGTATTTTCAAGTTTTTCAATCACTAATTGCTTATGATCAGCTTTAAACTGTAAATTTCTTTTTAAATGTGTGTGTAAATAAATGCAGTGTGATTTATTGCTTACATACAGACCCATTTTCTAATGAAAAATGTTAACATGATTAATTATGGTCACTCAGACTTCTGATTTACTTATGATTTTATTTATTCCATTTTTTTAACCAGGAGAGAGAGAGACATCAAGCTGAAAGCTTGTTTACTAGTGCAACCTGGGAGTGCTGGAAAGTTGGTGACTGCTCAGGGTCACACAGTATGCAAGTGGAGACTGCGGGATTCAAACCCAGATCTCTCTAGATTTGTAGCTCAGAGCCTTAAACCATTCGCACTATACTGATACTATACTGAACTTATTGGTTTACCAATAAATAAATAAAACTAGCCATTGAGAACAGGGGTTCGTTGAGTCTGTTGGGGTGGAATAGAAGTCAAATACTTCCACAGGTGTAAATTTGGAAGCAATTTTAGTTTTTTGGAAGTCAAACTACTTCTCAAGGCTCAGCAGTGACACAGTAGCGTAGCCCCTCACTACACTGGTGACCCAGACTGGGATCGCTCAGCGGCCAGCATGGGGAGAGTAGATATAGCAGCCTAAGGACAGCTCTTTCCCTTTAGTATAGGGTGAGCACTCTTAGCATCTCTGCTTGACTGTTCCCTGGTGGAGACCAGGTGGAAGCACACTGGGAGCAGCTAGTTGGAGGTGAGTGGTAGCTAGCTGTCACCAAGCATGCATGCTGCCACACACGTGTGTGTCACTGCAGTCCAGCACCTTCACAGAAAGAAACAGAAACTGGAGGAACATGCCCTTGTCCATACCGCTGGCAATCCTGCTGCAGGCGTGGGGTGCACATTCACAGTGTGTCTCCTGGCAATCAGGCTAGGAAACCAACCCTGCTCCTCAGGAACGTCAGCTCATCGTGGTATACTCTAGGCTGCTTTGCCCATGCTGGGTGAGGGGCTGGAACATTTAAACTTATTTTAACAATAACAAATGCCAGTCTGTCTTTTGTTAGGAAATGTTGATTCTTGATTGTGATTTGGTAAATGTTACCCATGCAGTAACTAAATAAGACTGGGACAGCTTGGGGAGCTTCATGATGGGAAGAGACCTAACCTAATGACAGCTAGCTTGTTAACTTGCGCTGTCTTTGCTAAATCATTCGAAGACAAGTTATCAAATTAGCCAGTGAGTTGGGTCTCCATTCCATCTCAAAAGCCCTGTCATGGGGGTAAGCACTGCCGTAACCAGGTAATAAGGTGTGGTGGCCTCCGTGGGGATGGTCAGGAGGTTTGCTGATGTTGCCTCTGTGGGAATGGATGGGAGGGATGCTGATGTTGCCTCTGTAGGGATGGGATGGATGGGAGGGATGCAGATGTTGCCTCTCTGGAGATGGATCGGAGGGATGCTGAGTCCAGAGACTGAAATGGGTGTGGTGGTCTGTCTCTGCATCAGTGTGTGACTGTCTGATGGGCAAGGGGGTGGACTGTCTCTGGCAGCTCTGCAGTGTCTGATGCACGGGGGGGGGGTCTGTGGAGCTTTAGGATGGTAAGAGAGACCTAGCCTACTGACTAGCTTTCTAATTTGCTTACTGTGTTGCTGAAGCCTTCGGTAAACAAGTTAATAAGCTAGCCAGTACACTAGGTCTCTGTTTCCATCCTAAAGACCCCGTCATGGGATAAGCAGCAACACAGCCCGGGCATGTTTCTTCCCTCCTGAAAATACAAGAACAAAGTCATGTAGTACTTGTAGTTTCTGAAATATGAGCATCCTTTACCTTTCCTATGAGTGCAATCATGCTCCTAATCGGAACATTGTTTTGCATCTGCTGATTTCATATTCAGCTATCAAATCATTGCCACCACTACTGTGATTAGTGTGTATTTGTTTATCAGTTTCTTGAAAATACCACAGGGAAAAAGAAAAAATGCTTATTAGCAATAACTAATGATTTGGCAAAAAAATGTAACATACTGTTTCAGCCCAACAGAAATATCACTGAACTGGGTTTGTTTAAGCAATGAGGCCGCGACCAAATTGTGTGTGTATGTAATAACATCACTCTAGAAGTAGGGTTGAATCATAGGCAGAGCCGGAGTGCTTCCACCAGCCCAGGAGTAGCGTTATTGAAAGAATAACACACACCTTGGAGTCTTATTGATTACTACAATGGCTCAATGTTATACAAAATAAAATAAAAAAAAAATTACAAATGTTTGTAGTAGATTTTTAGTGTGGCAATATATCTTTGTTTCTTAAGAGAAGAACAAACAATGCTAATCATGTGGCAACAAATCAATACAGTGCAGTTATTGCGTAATAACATCACTGTCTCAGGCACACACTGACCAATCAGAGTACAGGGAAATGTCCTTGCCAATAACTAATTCATCTCTCCTAGCATGTGTCCCTCTAGAATCAAGTCTATAATCGATTATAGCTTTAAGTGAATTCCCTAACTTTTGTCTAATCACAATCTGAAACATGGTAAAGGCGCTCTTTTATCAGGATACATACTTCACATGTAAAATATAAGCCTGCAACCTTTAATTAGAATTTTGCAGTTTGTTTTCTGTCCTTTGAGCAGCTTTCTGCACCTTTTTCAAGGTGTCAGGCTCAAGGGGCAGAAAACAAACAAAGAAATCTAAGGTTACTGAATCTCTTTACATGTAAGTATGTACCCTGATAAATAGACTTTATCATGTTTCAGATTGTTATTGACAAAAGGTTGTAAATCCACTTAAAGCTATAATCGAACACCCACAGACTTGTTCCCAGTGGACACGTACCATCGAGATGAATCAGTTCAGTGATATTTCTGTTGGGCTGAAAACTGTATGTTTCATATTTTTTTTTTGCTAAAGCATTTGTCAACATTATTCAGAGATTCTGAATGGGGGGTTAAGCTACGTGGGAGAAGAGTGGTGTGGTGATGAGATGGGGGCGCAAATGTGACCTGAGAGGGGTCAAAAAGATCAGTTGGGGAGAGTGACCATTATAGCATATTGAGAAAGTAAAACAAAAAAAGGCAGCTGCATTCCTCATTAAACTGCACAGGGAAGCATGAAAAAGCAACAGCTGCCAGCCGAGTTATTTCGAGAGTTCTTACCTTTTCACTCTTGTTATGTAGGCCCGTGGCTACTACAGAGCAGGTTTATTGTATATTATGGCTCTCGGATTTCTAGGACACAAGTGTGCTGCTGGAAATGTCTGTTGGGCTGGTGTGTTTTCCCAGTCACTAACCCTTTTTGGCTACTGGCCGAAAAACTTAATTTTGACGCCTTGTCTTCTTGTGTCTATGACACGTCAAAAATAATATAATAAGTACATGTCCTTAAACGATGTAGTACTTCATGTATACTTTCTTTGGACATGGCTGGCCATGAGCACAGAATTCTCCGGAGCTCTTAGTCTGTAACCTTCCCCTGCCACTGATTATAGTATATGGGTATGCAATGAAATGTAGTACTACTGATTTATGTTCTCTCTCTCTCTCTCTCTCTCTCTCTCTCTCTCTCTCTCTCTCTCTCTCTCTCTCTCTCTCTCTCTCTCTCTCTCTCTCTCTCTCTCTCTCTCTCTCTCTCTCTCTCTCTCTCTCTCTCTCTCTCTCTCTCTCTCTCTCTCTCTCTCTCTCTCTCTCTCTCTCTCTCTCTCTCTCTCTCTCTCTCTCTCTCTCTCTCTCTCTCTCTCTCTCTCTCTCTCTCTCTCTCTCTCTCTCTCTCTCTCTCTCTCTCTCTCTCTCTCTCTCTCTCCCCAACATCTGCTAAACAGATACGGCATCCCAGAAGGGATGCACTGTGCTCAGAAATTGTGTGTGACCTTGATGTGGGGGCTGGGAAGTGGGGAGTTGGGGATTCTCATGACTATTGCTTCCTCTATTAGCCTACAGATAACAAAACCTGGCATGACCTTGACCTCTGGGCCAGGCCTTGACCCCTGGGCCAGGGGTGGGGCCCTTGACTCCTGGGCCAGGGGGTGGAGCTTGACTCCTGACCCCAGGGCCAGGGGCAGAGCTTGACCCCTAACATCAGGGCCCCACCAAAAATTCTACAAACCCGGCTCCTATGGAAAAAGTTATTCACTTGGCTGGCTCTCACTAGCCTTCCTGCTGCTAAACCTTTGTCCCATCTGTAGTCAACCTCATCCTTGAGCCTCCCCCCTACCTGCTTAGCGCAACCTCCATCTTACCTGCTTTATAACCAGTTTCTGTCTCCTTCTCTCCTCAGTTTCCCCCATGAGTTGGTTGTGAAGGCCAGCTCAAAGACACCAAGGACGTCCTCCCCTGAGCTGCAAGACGGTCCCCACGCCAGTGAACAGGTACGACGTTCGAGCTGAGGCATGCTGGATTCCTTGCAAGCAGGTCTCTCTGGAAGGTCTCTCCGTCACTTCGTGTCAACTACCGCAGCACCCCCCCCCCACCACCACCACTCTTGGTGAACTTTAACTTATATAGCACAGATCATGTGCAAATCATAACCAATCAGCCCACTTTCCCATTTGTAGCTTATCAGCTCCCACTGCTAGGAGATGCTGCCAAGTATTCCTTAGTGATATCCTGCCCAGACAGTACCACTATGTTGCCACTCTACTTAACTATTATTTCTATACTTGCACCTTGGGTGTCTCTCCCCCTTCCTCTTACCCTGAGATGAAAGCATGCCAACTAGCACGTATCATCTTGCCAGCTAATGTACTAACCTCCATTACTCTATTCAATGGTTTACACCCTGTTGGCAGCCTCAACACCCAGCTGGTTGATCCCTTCATCCTCCCACCCACGTTTCATGCTGGGCTGCTAGCCCTAAAATTCTGTACACTGGGCCCCTCAGTGGCTACTGCTCAGCTACCTACCGCCTACTGTAAACTTCAGTGGGCTTTTCTTAAATCCAAGCTTCTGTTTATGTTACTGTTCCTCTTAGCTGGGGACATTGAACCTAACCCTGGAACTAGCCCCCCCAGACCAAACCCCTCCTCTCCCCTCCAACTCCCACTGGGTTTAAAATTAGTCCACATAAATTAATGCAGCCTAACATGCAAAGTAACCTTGCTCTATCCCTCAGACCTGACATATTGATTATCTCAGAGACCTGGTTGAAGCCCTGCAACAATGGTGAAGAAATCTCTATGCCTGGCTACACAGTCATCCACCACGACCACACAAGTAACAAAAGAAGAGGTGACATAGACATGTACATTGCATTCTCACTTCAGTTTACCCCAGTCTCGCTATGATTGCCCACAGAGTCCATAGATGCACTGATGATAAAATTCTCCCTCCCCCACTCAATTCCCATATTTATAGCTGGTTCATACTGCTCAGGCCTCTTACCAGATGCCCTAAGCGACCATCACATGGTATATTTGGTAAGGAAAATATTCAGGCCCAAGGCTCCTCCCTACAGAATACTTATGACTAGGCCCTACAAATCCCTGGACCTCGCCTCCCTCCTAAATGATCTGGCTAATAGGGATTGGTCCTTCATCACCCGGGCTACCTCCATTGATTCTGCACTGGAGTTTTTTTTTTTTTGAAATTCAATGTCTTTATTGATTTTATAAAGGTAAAACAACATCAGTATCAGCATATGGTGAAGTACAATGATATTACAGTTCAGAAAAAATGCACTGGAGTTTTTCAAGACCAAGTTCATTGCTACCTGGGATCACTATGCCCCTCTCAGATGGTCCCCAGTGAGGGGTGCCCACCTTCCTTGGATCTCATCTGATATCCTGGCCCTCCTCAGGGCCAGGGATCAAACTTGGAAGTCCTTCAAGGCTTCCGGCAAACCAGCAGGTCTCCAACAGTATCACACACTTCAAAATGCCAGCACAAGGTAAGTCCACTGGGCTAAACCAAACTATTTCAAAGTCACCTTCCACACTAACTTAAACCACCCCACTAAATTCTGGAAAGTGGCAAAATTGCTCTTAACACCACCTTCACAGCCCCCAACCCCTGTCTTAAATTCAGGCAGCTTCACTGTCACGGACCCCCTTGCACTGGCCACAGAATTTAACTCCTATTTCACAAACTGCTCCTCTTCACATCTGTCGTCCCCCATTCTGCCCAGCAGACCCCACCACATCCCCCACCCATGCCCCCCTCCAGCCCACTCTTTCTCCTTTCATCAGGTCATCCTGACAGAAGTACTCGACATCCTGCTTGCCCTCAATCCTTCAAAGGGTAAATGCCCCACTGGCATGGACTCCAAAATGCTCTACCTGTTGGCTCACGCCACAGCCAGGCCCTTGGTCTCACTCTTCAATTTATACTTCTCCCTCACTGTTGTCCCATCTGAGTGAAAACAAGCCACTGTCATCCCCTTCCCAAGAGAGGTGACCCCTCCATCCCAGGTAACTACCGCCCAATTTCCCTCCTCCCCATCCTGTCAAAACTCCAAGAACACTTAGTTCTCTCACAGCACTCCTCCTTTCTCGACTCCTCTTTCTTCTTCACTCTGTTCCAGTCTGGTTTTAGGAAAATCCATTCAATGACCACTTCATTCCTAAGGCTCACCGATTCAATCCTAACTGGTATGGATGTAGGCCACATTACCTCAGCAATTTTTGTTGACCTGGCAAAGGTGTTTAACACCATCTCCCACTCACTCCTCCTGTCTAAGCTCAATCTTGCAGGGCTTTCCAGCTTGGCCACCAATTGGTTCCACTTCTACCTAGAAGGCAGACCCCAATCTGTCAGAATCAGTACCACCACCTCAGCTTCCTCCCTGTTACAACTGGTGTACCCCAAGGCTCGGTTCTGGGCCCACTCTTGTTCTCCATTTTCCTCATTGACCTGCCCTCTGCTTGGCCACACACATCATCCATATGTATGCAGATAACACTGTTCTGTATTCATCAGACCCCTCATCCTCTGATGTGATGACCGGATTTCAGCAGGACTTCAACAATGTTCAGCACTGATTTTGCTACAATCAGCTATTTCTCAACACCAATAAAACTGTATCTGTGACCTTCAGCACTAGGCAGAGACTTTCGTGGCTACCCTCCACCCCCATCTTCCACACCCCGGATGGGACAACTCTGGAGGCCTGCACCTCCTTTAGATATCTTAGGGTCTGACTTGACCAGCGCCTCAACTTTTCTGCACATATCAAATCCATTCACAAGAATCTGAACCCCAGGCTGCTTGTTCACTGGTCAATTGTGCAGGAAATGATTCTCCCGATTTTTGACTATAGGGATATAGTCTGCAGTGCTGCTCCCAAGTCCACCTTAGCCTGACTGGAACCCCTCATCCACTCCTTCGGTCGCTTTGCCCTCAACTGTCCCTACTCCACCCATTATTGCATCATCTACCACACACTGAACCTCCCCCCCACTAAATGACCATAGGCAGTCCCACTGCACCAGGATCATGGCCAAGTTCTGGACTGAGTCCCTGCCCCCTTACCTCGCATCTGCCCTAACAGCCTCTAATTTCCCAGCGTACTCACTCAGAAACAATGACGTCCATGTTTGTTCCACATAGATTCTCTGTTGTAGGTCAGGCAGCCTTTAGTTACCGCATGCCTAAACTCTGGAACTCACTTCCCGCATGTATTTGGCATGCCTTTCCAGTCCCTCCTTGCCCCTCAATTCCCTCCTCCAAGCACACTTCTCCTCCATCTGCACATGCGGCTAAGTTCTGACTACACAGGATCTATCTCTTGTATACTTATTGTATAAGTATCTATTTATCATATATATGTATTGTACCTGATCTCTGCTTGTCTTGTGCATTGAACTTGACCTACTGTAATGCATTGTACCCTGGTACTGTATGTGTTACCTGATTTGTAATATGTCCTGTATATCAATCATTTTGCATTCTCCCTCTCCCCCCAGGACGCATCTGGAATTGAGCAGTAGTTTGCTCAGCATGCCTTCTTGGCAAAACTCTTAAATAAATAATAAATGTGTCATTGCTTACTTAATTAGCATACAGTGCCTACAACAAACCATAGGTTAAAGAGGGGAAAGACTTGCACACAGTCATAAGTCTTATTACTTTAAGGAAGGCTTCAGGTATTGTGCTTCTAATTCATATTTAACACTGAACAAATATAAGTAACACACACACACACACTTTAAAACAAACAAAACAGCCTTCTATTAGGCATACTTTAATAAGAAATATTGCTTTAGTCTAGAACAATTCATCATTGCCCACAGTATGAGACACCAGCCAGTGATGCTATTATCTTCCACCTCTTCTTTCTATTGCAGATAATCCGGTAGGAATGAAATACACCTAAAACATACCCACGTACTTCATGCTTCACCAAACATTTGCATCCCTACCAGTCAAGGTTGCCAGAAGATGGTAAAAGCTGAGGGGGATGAGAATAAAAGGCACTTATGAGGTACAAAGGCACTTCTTCTATATTAGTTTTGCCATACAGAAATAAAAGTGGAGTGGCTATTGCCCTTTCGCCCCCTCAGTTATGGCACCTATGCTACCAGTGGGTGCTTACTAAAACTGAATCTTTCATGTCTCCTTTTTTTTTGTTTTGCCTTGCTGGCATAATGCAAACTGTAGGCAGAAATTTATGTTTTTTAATCAGACATAGCTCCAGTGCTATTGACAGATATTACCCCAGGAAGCACATACTTAATTTTTCAAAGCATCAATGCTTTTACTATTTAATGGTTCTTAACTAAGGCCCTTACTGAAAGTCTTAGATAAAGGGCACACTTTTAAGCACTCTAAAACATGAGCCTGCTAAGCTGGAGGTGAAAACTAACATCTCATTAAAAGGGATAATGCTGTTTATTGGTCCTTCAAAGGCTAAGGACTGATTATGATTGAATTTGCAAATGCAAAAAGCATTTCATCTTAAAGTCAGCCTTTTGGGTCTCCTGTTCTGCTGCTCTGTATAAAGAAGCAGATTTCCCCCAGCTTTCAGTAATATTTATGTGAGGATAATATCATTAATTATCAAAGCTCTACAGAACAACACGGTGAGCCTGCTGAGACACGTTAGATACAAGACCTTGTCCATCTGCTGGTGTCAACCACCAATATCATTCCCATTAGACTGTCCTCAAATGACGGCAATGTATGGGAATGCAGATTTGTGTAAGGGGCTCTGATGAGGCTGAAGGATAAATTTACTCCAAAAACTGAGCTCCATTTGTTTATGGGCAGGGAGTGTGGTTCATTGTTATCAATCCTACTGGCTGGTCCTTCACCATCTTATTGTAGTTCTGGGTTTCAACACTATTGAGTTTTTTTAAGAGGGTAACAGAGGGTCTTAAGACACTCATATTCCTTAAATACTTGGAATGGAAAGGTGGTTAGTGGATGTATGGTAGTATTCTAACATTTTTTTTTTTCTAAATAGGAACATACAATTAAAGACGTGTGACACTGGCAAACTTCATTTCGCAAATTAATTTGCAAAATTTGCCAAATTCGCAAAGTGCTGACTTCGACAGTGGCCAAGTGATGGACATCCTTTACCTGAACTTCAGCAAGGCCTTTGACTCTGTACCCCACAAGATGTTGATCAAGAAGTTGGCAGATCTTACGGTTGGAGAGAAGTTGACCAGATGAGTGGTAAACTGCCCAGGGAACAGGGCCAAGAGATTAGTGGCGGGGAGTGAGCTATCTAGCACCAGAGAGGTCACCAGTGGGGTCACAAGGATTTTGGTGCCAGGACTGTTGTTGTTCAGTGTCTTCATCCGTGATATTGGGGATGGCATAAAAGGCAAAATGTGCCAATTTGTGGATGACACCATGCTCTGTGGTGGACACAGCACAAGGGATACAAAACCTAAAGGAAGATCTGGAAAAACTAGAGAGGTGGTCCAGGATCTGGCAGCTTGGCTTCAATGGAAAGAAATGCAGTTATGCACATTAGAGCCAAGAACCCTAGGACAGAGTTTTGCCTGGGAGGGGCCCAGGTATCTGCATCAGAGAAGAAGGATCTAGGAGTGGTGATCACTAGTGACCTGTAGTACTCCACGCAGTGTAGGAAAGTCACAGCAAGGACAAATAAAATGTTGGGCTGCATTGCCAGGGGGATCAGCAGCAGGTGAGAGGAGGAAATACTGCCCTTGTACAGGTCATTATTGAGGCTGTATCTGGAATACGGTATTCGTTTATGGTACATATACTTTAAGAAAGACATTAGCCTGCTGGAGACAGTCCAAAAGAGGGCAACGAAGATGATCATGGGGCAGCAGGGTATAACATATGAGGAGAGGTTGGGGGCCTTGAACATGTACTCTCTGGAGAGGAGAGAGAGAGAGGGGACATAACTCAGACCTTCAGGTATCTGAAAGGGATAAAGAGGGTGGATAAGGAGGGCATCCTTAAGCTAAGTGACAACTGAAACATGGGGGACAGACTCTTAAGTTGGGGGTGATTTTTAGCAGGGAGGCTGGGAAGCATTTATTCATGGAGAGGGTGGTGGAATGTTGGAATGCACTGTTGGTGGAGGTGGTCTCATTGAAGAAGGTGGGCAGCTCAAAAGAGGACGGGATATAGTTGTAGTGGAAAATAAGGGTCAAGGGAAGGATGGACAGAAGGAACAAGAGGTTTGGAGAGGGGGGTAGGGTCAATAGCTTGAGCTGAGGACCCTGCAATACAAGCAGACTAGATAGACCAATTACCCTTACTCTGCTGACATCTTCATATGTTTGTGTGTTCCGTGGAGTCATGCAAATTCACTGGCAAAGTAGCAACTTTGCCTGACTTCACCTGAAATATTGCCACTTTAACAAGAAAATATATTGTGAAGTGGCCACTTCATGAAGTTTTTTTGCCATGGTGAATTTCACAACTTTGGTAGAACTTCGCCAGCAAAGTAAAACTTCTCAACAGCTCTACATACAATTAGGACTAGGGTCTTACTTAGAATATAGTCTTGTCCAGCAATACATATACAACTATGAAATTTATATGAACACTGTTGCAACATTAAAATCATTTTTTTTTTACACTGAATACACCTCAATATGATGTTTGTTTATTTGTTAACTGGATAAGTACACTGGAGTTTCAGCTCCTTTTACAAACATGACCCTGAATCATAGACCACTACAAGCAGTTCATAGATCACACATAACACTATAAACAGACTACAGCTGTGCAAAATGTAGAATTCCGCCAGCAGAATTCTCACAGAATGGTGATTTTGCTTCTAAATACAAAGTTAAAAATTGTCATCTTCAAAAAAAGAACTAAAATACCAGATTTTACAATCGCAGTTTCAGTGTTCTTTGAAGTATTGTTTTAGAGATATGACAATGACTTTGACAGCAACAACTATTTTTAAGCAAGTCGGCAATTTGTTCCAAGCTTTTGCTGTACTGTAACTAAGCAGCTGCTTTACAACTAAGTAATAAGCCATGGCAGGGTGTGCATTATAGCATTTTAATGCATGCCCTGGGGTGCAGTAAGGCATGAGGCCAAAGGCTGTGTCCTTATGACCCTGGGAGTGACTTAAAATCCTATGTTGCACACTCTGTAGGGGCTTATAATACTTATAAAATGGCTTAAAGTATTTCATCTTGGGAGGAAAATGAGATTTGGCATCTGACTGTGCATTTATAAAGATTTAACGCATGATCATGTGACATGATTCAGCCAATCTTGTTTGTTGATTTTCCAGTGCCATTTTATAAATGTAATTTAAACCTAAGCATGTTTGTTAATCAGAGATTCTCTTTACTAGGGAAAATCTCAAACTCATTGAACAAAGGAAGGGGATATTCCACAAATAAAACATTACTCAATAAACGAAGGTGAACAAATTTAGAATTCAGCTCATGAGATAACCCATCCAATTTACTTAACTATGATGGCCTGGCAACTTCTAGATAAGGTGTTTGTCCAAAATCAGAGTGAATCATCAATACAGTTTCACAGTTACACCTTTACCAAATGTACTCTGCTGGACTACCATTGATAGGGAATTCCTAGGTTCCCTTTACACAATCTGCCCAATGGCTATCAGATACCTGTACTGCCTTGCAGAGTCCCCTGCAGAAATTTGGACTTACCTGTGCACTCATGCCCTGGGGACATAAACGCTTCAAAGTCACTGATGCTCCGACCTTATATAGCACAAGCAATAGGAACCTAGGCTGCTCAACAGTGATATCACAATGAGGCATATACAGGCCAGTCTCCGATTCCCCAAAACTTTTACAATCCCTACACAACTACCAGTTAATAGAAGATACATAGATTATCTTATGGCAGTTCCGCTTCTGAAATGCTTTTTGGAATTTCTTGTTTAATTGCATGGAATTTTGAACAGTATTTCTATGTAAACCTCAAACTAATGTTATACAGATTGTATCATCTGTGAAATATTATTCTGTGGTTTACAAAAAAAGAATTATGCTGTTAACATTATGCTTTCAGAATTTCAAAATTGCTCTTTTGATGAAATTCTGTAGAATTAGGAGGAATTTCTGAAATTCCACAAGATTTCAACAGAAGTGGAATTTGAAAATTCCACACAGCTCCAGGCAGCAGTCATTTCATGGAATCATGGAACAGAAAGTGATGTCACTGTGGGACATGCTGTGTTTACAGGTATACCATCACTGCAGAGACTCCAACACCGCGAAAACCACCACAGTAACAGGAATCGGGCAAAACCCACAGATTGCTGTGATGGTCTATGCAGTGACCGAGACTGCCTTGCTGGGTGTTTCACCACCCCCCCGGTCCAACTCCGACTCTGAGTTGGAATCCTAGAGACCGGGGGGTGTGGGGGGTGAAGGCATCCCCGACACCGCAATGCCAACAGTCGGCACTATGGCTGTCACTGTCGGGGATGTCTCCATGATAGCTGTCGCTGTGGCATGGTAAAACTATGCTTACAGTTGCAGCTATTGACATGATCAGATATTTCCTGAAATTTCTGTGATATCTCTAGAGAGATTCCGTGTCTGCCTGCAGTACCCCTGTAGGGCCAGTAGAAAGAGACTGTTTGAAATATCTCAAAATATCTGGAAATATCTTACCATGTAAATTTCTGCAATTTTAAAACATACAGGGCAATATGCAAACATTTTGTGACTTGATACTGTAATTAGCAAGCTTTAAAACATGACTGGACCATTTATTGGTCCTTCCCCATATTGGATCTGCAGAAATAGCGATTGCACAAATGGCAGTGAGCACTAATAGTACCACATGAAACTGACATGCAAATGAGGGACCTTGCCATATCAGGAGAAGTCACATATTCAATGCATATTGCCTCTGCAAAGCAGTTACACGTAATTGCAAAGGGAACACTTGCAAAAAGCATGTGATATCCAGTCACAAATCAACACAGGGATGCAGAACACCTATGTGGGGCACTAGAAAATGTAGGTAGACCTGTGTGAGATACACCCAGACACACATCATGCCCCTGCACTGGTTACTGCTGGAGCTCACTTGGCACATGGGGGTGGAACATGTCATGGGGATAAGCAGCACAGGAGAAGGAACAAAAGTAAATAAAGTGCACCTGACTGGGGGGGCATGATGTTGATGACACCCTCCACCTGATGGTGACCCTGGGTGCAAGCCACAAGCTCTGAACCAGTGTGAGGGTGGTCTGTGTTGGTGGGCCACCACCAGTGGCCTGTAATGAATGCTGTGCCTCTGTCAGCTTCCCCTTGGTCTGTCTTCATATGCCATAGAATCACTTTTTCACTTCTTCCATTGAGCACCCCCCAACAAACTCAGCATCAATTGCCTCTACCACCACCCATCATGCTGCCACCCTGCATCAGGAGGGGAACCCCTTGGGGAACTCAGCCTACTGGGCAATGTAGTCCCATGCCCGCACATGTTTCAAAATGAAAGGTATGAGTACATTCCTCATGGTATGCTTTTTGTACAATGAAACCCCTGCAGTGAACCCCGCAGGTCAACATCAGCACCGCAAAGTCCTTTAGAGTGACAAGGCAGGAATTCAAACATGGTGGCCATGATGAGGTACCAGAGAGCAACAATGGGCACAGCGACAATACCTATTTTGCCCAGTACGATGCGTCACTGTGGTGCAGGATGAGACGGGTACTGGAGGCAGGAAGGCTGGGCATCCCAACAGCGCCTGACAGCACAGCGACACAGATGCAAATGGGCAGTGAAGTGCACCTGTGTGGACCTGTTGATGCTAACAGGTGCAACACAGTGATGAGCTGGTATTCCGGGGGAGATGTGCACACAGCACCACATCATAAAAGGTGGATGGGGGGACCTCAACCTACCTGGTCACTGGAGATCTACGGGGCAATGCTGCTACAGTTCATTAAGAGCGCCTATGGCAAAGACCTCCTGTCCTTCAGGGGATTCCTCTGCCAGCATGAATGGACTCACAGGACAGCAACATACTGGAAGTGCATCCATTATCATGCCAGACGGTGTCGGGGTCTGGACCGAACTATAGATGGTGTGGACGACAATGTGTCACTCACAGGCTGACACAACCATGTGCCTGATGGTGTGGAGGCAGCTGTGTGGCAGGTGCAGGCAGAGTGAAGCAGCGGGCTATGACAACAACTGAGAGCAGCCAGCAAGTGGTTGTGGCATGCTGCAGTGGGCTACCTGATGCGGTCTGCAGATGGCTGCCCTTGGAGGTAACCTTGAAATACACAATACAGAGGGCCCAGTGGAGCATCCATAGGTCACCGGAAGAGCCCACATCACTAGCCAGCCTGATGATCCTCCCTGAATACACAACCACAGATGCGGAGGAGCTCTTTCTGCTGCATGATTCCGGCTGCACCACGGGCCAGTTCCTACTGTTCAGTACCCGGTAGAACCTTGACTACCTCACCCACTGTGGTACGTGGTACGCTAATGGCACCTTCCATAGCAGCCCATGCCTATTCCAACAACTGTACAGTCTCCATGGCGTGGAGACAGAGACCATGTTGCCCACCGTGTATGCCCTAATGGGCAGCAGAATCATGAGCTATTACATAGCCATGCTGAGGAAGCTGATGGAGCTGTGCCCAGACCTCAGCTCCATGTTGGTGATGATCGACTATGAGCCTGCTGCATTCACGGCACTTTCCACCATCTTCCCCCAGACCCATCTATGCGGCTGCTCTTTTCATTTCACACAATGCCTGTGGAGGAAGCTGCAACAGCATGTTGACCTGGCACAACTCTATGTAACTATGATGATTTCATACTGCACATTAGGATGTTTATCGCATTCGCATTTCTGCCACCTGCTGACACCACAAGCGTATATGTGGAGCTGCGGTCGTGGCCATTTTTAGAACCCTATGAGGACACCCTTGCTCCATACCTCAGCTACTTTGAGAATCCCTGGCTGGGTTGGCCAGTCCATAGTGGGGTACAGAACCATCCCACCTACCCCCTAGATTTCTGGAATGTCTATGCCTCCATCCATGAGGGCTTGCCCAGGACCACCAATGCACACAAAGGGTGGCACAGAGGCTTCAACTCCCTCATGGGGTCGCTTACCCAACCATCTGGTGCTTCATAGAGGTACTCTGTGGACAACAGCACCTGACAGAGCTGAAGTGCCAATAGATGTTGCATGGCACTGATGTGGGCACCTCACGAAGGAAGACCAGGGACTCCAGTGACCGGTTGCAGCAGATTGTCGAACAGTATGAGACAAGGCCACTGAGGGACTACCTAATGGGCATTGTCCTTAATATATGCCTGCAAGTCTGAAGCCCCTGTGGATGTGATGTTCTGGATAGGTGCAGACTGGCCCTAATGCATGCACTGTTGGTGTGTCATTGGTGGTGTGGGTCATGGGCATGGTGGGGGGCGTGGTGCTATCATGTGTGGGCTGCATAAAATGTGCAGAGCACAGGCATTCCTCAATGTGTTCCGTGTGTGTGTGTGTGTGTGTGTGTGTGTGTGTGTGTGTGTGTGTGTGTGTGTGTGTGCTGTCCTCCTGGTCTATAGTTCCTGTGGTGGGGGGGGTTGTGCTGTTGGCCCAGGTGCCGGGGTGGTCCTGCTGATCTGGGAAAATGGGAGGGCGTCTGCCCCTGCTGACTGTGGATGGGTGGTCCACCTCCCCTGGGGCTGTTACCCATTCACCATGGCAGCTGTCACTGTTGGGGTTTTCGGTGTAGTGCCGTGGAACTGTAGTGCATTCCACGGTGTGGGTGTCACTGTGTGGAACTTCACTTTTTCTGCTGCCGCTCTCCCGTCATAGATCCCATCCCTCATCATGAATGGCTACATCACCTACACCACTACATGAACAAATGTGCCCCCCAGTAATCCAGAGCAGCTGCTAGGTGCAGTTGTGGGGCATGGCCTGTGGACAGGACAGATTCTGACTGGACTCAGTCACATGCACAGGTCTGTGGTCCCCACTGACTATGCATAGTGTTGGGGTGCCCCACTATGGGTCTGTCAACACATGCTTGGCAGCAGCAGGCATTTCCAACCAGATGCTGATAGATGCTGCACAGTGGCCCAAATGTCTGCTGAAGTGCAGAATGTACACATGCAGTGTGGATGGATTCAGTGCATATGGAGGTATGGGGATGTTGCCGGCACCTGGGCACATGTGCTTCACCCTGCTGGTGGCTGTGGTACACAGACAGAGGATGGGTGATGGCTGTGGTGGAGGCAGGACCCCTTCCTGTACTATCCATACACCATGGTGTATGCCCCCACACTCTGCAACATACATGCACCCCCCTGCCTGGAGTTATATGCAATCTGTGGTCAGTCGGACATGCAATACTGGTGGACAGCTACGTATGTGCTTGGGATGGATGAATGTGGTCTGTGTACAAATTATCTGTATAATGTGGTCTGGCACTGTACACAAGGGGCTGGATTACAGAGCTGTGGATAATAAGCTAGTTACATCCTGCATACCCAAGTTTGTTTGACAAACCATCCACTTGCATACTGTGTGACCCTGAGAAGGTCACGTAACATCCCTGTCCATGCTCTGATGCTTCCCTTGACTACAGATTTCCTATTGGGCCTTACCCAGTTACCAGAGACAGTAATAAATGTCAGAAAAGACAGATGCTGCTGTCTGTACAATTCACTACTGGCTAACCCAGGACTCCCTTGTAAATAAGCATCAGGCAGCTGAGACCTGTCATGGTTAAACAAAGTCACGCAACTATAACTAGAAATCAGTAATGCTATATGCTACTGCAATGGGCTACCTGCAATTTCCTGAGGCTAAATATACATCAGTGTAGCTTATCTCCATTACTGCGCTTCATTTAAGATGACATTCTGCAGCTTAAGCATATCACAAATTAGTAATGGAGTCATGCACAGCACCTGTGGGAGAGGTCTAAACATTTTAGTTGTGTTGTTGCAACTTACCTTTTTCCAATAGATAGTTGCCTGTTAAGGTGTTGCTGCTGCAGACTGCAATGGTATTCAGTGTGGATTGCAACCCTTGGAGGAGATCTACTGTTATAATGAGGCAGTGATGAGTGCATGATGACATGAAAATTACGTTTGTACCTTGAATGTTAGAGGAGGTCCATTTGCATGTTACCTTCCAATATATGTCTGTTTGCAACTGTCACTAAGGTATTACGGCTCACTAATGAAGAGTGCACCAGATTCTCTGGAAACATGTGTTTTGGCCAGACACATGCTTTACTGATGCCAGGGCCATTGCTAATGACAACATTAGGCATTTACCACAAATATGCACATTTTTCAGTATCACTCAGCTGCTAATGTGCATGAATAACACAGAAGTACTGATCCCGACTACATCAGCATTACCTCGGGGGTAGTCAATATTTGGAAATCTACCACTGTGCATTCTGCACTGCATGTGTACCCCTGCCATGTCTGGTGGCATGCTTGCTTGTATGCAGTGTGTGCACTGAATAAGTTACTGCACAGTGTGGCAACAAACTACCATACCCTCCAGCTGTTGCCCCTGTACATGTCCTGTGGCCTGCACATTGTGGTTCACAGTACACTATGGTTGCCACGCTCTGGTAGGTGCATGTCCATGTACTACTTGTTGGTTACCTACCAACCACACCATGCCTTACCACTATCACCTGTGTCCTATGTGTCTCACAGAATAATACTGGCACATGCATATGATGTACACTGTTGCCACAGTGCCCTGCAACCTCTAAACACATGAGTGTGCTGCCTCGTTGACATCCACATGGGACTGCAGCCCATGGCATCACACACAGCTCTGCCCACAGTACCACAACCATGCTGCACCACAAAGGCTGCTGCGCTCTTTCAGGCCCCAGTGGTGCCTCCAGCAGGAAACCAACAACTCAAGACAAAGAGGTGGTACATTAAAAACACACAAAGGCTCTGGCAGATGAAATGAACATTCAATAGTTTTTATTCAAAAGCAATTCCAAGGTGAACATTTAGCAGCGAGTAAAGCTATTCCCCTGCACTTCATCTCTTTCCCATGAGGCTTTGTCAGGAGGGAGAACGTTACAGCAATAACCCACCTTACATGGTGGTTAAGGTCATAAATAAAGAATAATTCATTTAGTGAGCATTTAAAATCAGATAGATTCTAGAAATGTAAACCAAATATGGAAAATGGAGCAAAACCTTAAACCTTGCTCATGTCACAAAAAAAGTTCTTACATAATTTGTACCATAAATATTACACCATATTAAATGCGAAATAGTGAAATATCAGGCATACAATAAATACTGTGAAAAAAAGTGTTAAAGAGTGCTAAACAACAGGGCATCAAACATACATTACAAAAATACTATATGTTACATAAACACATGAAAAAAGGATTTAGGATATTTGTCTTTTTCAGATACTCTGTGACTATTTTTTGATACAGACAAAGGGCCAGATATTTAAAACTTTTCCCCAGGTCTAGGTTAGCCCTGCCTGGCATGTAAACATAGCCCAGGCCAAAAAGGCAGCCATATTCAAAAGTAATAGCCCGGTACTAAGCCAGCTGAATATAACAAGCTAAGGAAGCCGGGCAAACTGGGCTGGCAGTGCAGTGCAAACATTGACATTGAGCAGGACAGCACTGAATATAGCAAATAAGACAGCACTGAATATTCCACCCAGGCAGTGCAAACACCCACAGGAACACAGTGCAGATGGAGCAGCCATGCCCTGGACCACAGGCAAAGGAGCACAGGGTGGAAAGGGGAGCCCAGGAGCAGACAGCAGTGCAGAACCCAGACACTGAAACACACCCAGCCAGAGGACTGGCCAGAGGGCACCAGGACCCAGGAGCAGAACCAAATAACAGAACAACCCTGTTGTAAAAGCCATGCACCCATAAATGACACAGGACACAGTGCAAATGTGTTAAAGAAATGTATAATGTGACAAATGCGCAACAGAGGAAACAGGTAAATAACAACAGAACAACAATACAAAACAAAGCAAAAGCAATGTAATGAAACACATAATGCAAACACATAAAAGGAAACCTGCAGCACACACCACTACAATGACAAACACAATATACAACAGGAACTACAATGACCACAACTACTACTATGACTACTAATATGACTAACACTAATGCTAACACTACCACTACATAATAGACTAACTACAGGAAATTAACAATGTGAACTACAGCAACAAGGGGATGGGATATGGAAAACAGAGGCACAGGAACAGAAACCAAAACTGGAATGCAATGGAACAGGAGGGGACAGGGATGTGGACACATACAATGGGGTAAGAGGCAGATTAATCTGGTTCAAAGTCAGTTAGCATCCATCTGTATCCCCCTCCCGCGGGTCGTGCCTGAAAATAGGCAGGATTTGTCTAGTGCACTTACCCGGTCAACAAAAACTAAAAAAAAAAAAAAAAATACAGTCCAGCAAAGGGGGGAGGGGCAAGGTAGACAGTGGCCACAGGAAGGGATCATGGCTGGGATGCAAGAGGTTCAGGCAGTCATACCTCCAGTGTGGCGGCTACCCTCCTTGTCTCCGAAATGAGCACTGCCTGCTGCTCAATGATGGTGTGCTGCTGTCTCACGAGTCATCTCAGGAGTTCCTTGGAGCCTTCAGATGCCTCCGACCGCATTGCCCACAAGGAGGATTGGAGTGGACCTACAAGAGGAAGGGGGAGCATGTGAGGATGGGACACCAGCCAGGAGTTATACATCAGCCACAGGTGGCCATACAGTGATGGACAGCATGTCCCGATGGACAATCCCGAGTGGAGGTGAGTGCCACACTGGTAGGCCAACCTGGGAAGTGCCCACACAGCAGGCCTGGGTGACACAGACACTGACCCAAACTGCAACAAACACAGTGACGAGAAGCCCGACAGAACCAGGGCACAGGTGACACTGCCTGCCCCAGCACAGCACACAGCCAGACAGGGCAGACAACTGCTGGACCACCAGAGAGCTGTGTGCACGGGCCACGCCACAACACGCACAAGGGAACCCACACATCAGGACATGCTGCCCACTGACAGATGGCAATGTACTGTAAAGCAGAGCACAGCAATAGCAACAGAAGGGCATGCCAGAGCAGCACTGGACCATGACAGTGGCCTGCCAATGAGCAACTCAAAATAGGGAATAACAGGCACACAGGGCACAGGCGGTGGCAGGGATGGTCTGACGCATGCCACCATGCAAGGCCCCTGAAAGTATACCTCACAACTGTACTACAGTACATGGAACGTTCCCCAATCACCTGGTCAAAAGCTCCCTGTACCACCCTGTGAGGACAGGTACCACAGCCCAGGCAACTGTGTGAAGCAACATCCCATATTAAATTATGCACATAGTATAATTAAGCAATAAACCACGACAGGGTGTTGGTGATGCTGGTTTAACCCACGCCTGGTGTGGTTCGGTCACGAGGCCGCAGGCCGAGTGAGTAAACCTCGCCAGGCGTGGGTAAAACCAGCATCACCAACACACTGGAGTGGTTTATTGCTATTATACAATGTCCCTATTAATTTTTTTTTCACAAAAAATGAAGAGAAAAATCATATTTTTTCATTTTTTCCACTTTTTATTTAATTTGTTGTTACGCTGAAAAAAATAGTCCCAGAGACTACGAAGGTTTGGACAGGAAATGAGAGATCAGTGGGGTGGAGCTCAAATCAGAGGTCAGTGGGGTGAAGCTTTGTTTCTTTTCCCTGAATGAAGGGAGAGAGCGCAGTGTGGAAATTAAATGTTATTGCTGTTACTTTAACACAGAAGGTAAGGTTTCAGGCTTCAGGGTTTTTTTTTTAAAAGTTTGCGTCTGTCAGCTTTACGAGCGTGTTGCCATCAGGTGGCAGGCTGAAACAGGGAGAGAGCGGGGTGTCTTCAGCGCTGTGAGTACGGCGTCTGAGTAATACAGGATCATTTCGTTGTTATCGCCGTTTTCAGCGGCAGTTGGACGTGCTGCGAGCGGGCTGGTTGTGAAGTTCAGGCTGGGCATGTGAGGCAGAGCAACGGGCGTTTCTGGCGGCTGTGCTGTTTCCATTTCAATTTCACTATTATCGCTGTCTGGGATTGATTTGAATATTGCTTCCAGCTAGTCATTAGCGATCAAGTCGAAAGTTGTTTGGATGTTCATTTTTTTTGGTGAACGGCGGGTTTTGTTTTTTTTTCCGTAGCGCGATGTACAATGGCGGTTTTGCGATTTGTAAACGGGGGTCGGAGTGTTTCTTAATGGGTTGCAGTGCGAGGTTGGCACAGCTGGCACTTTTTCCTGTTGGTAATGCTATATTTTACAACGGAGTGATAGTGCCAGCTGGCCAATGAGGGGTGTCCATTTTTTTATGCATTGTATAATAGCAATGGAACAACAGACACTCGGAACACATAAGCATCAAGGTACCTGTGACATGAGCAACACAGGTAGGTATCCCAGTACGTGAACTGCAAATTGTCAAGAAGTACCACAGTATGACAGGCAATAAATCACAGTAGGTGGGCATTAGGAGGAGAGGTATGCCTGGAAGTCCTGGGGCAGTGTGTCCCGTAGCCACAACAGGCATGTCTACGGCGCTATGCAGGCCCATCCAGTGAAGCCCCAGAACAGCAAGGTAATGCCACCCATGCACAAGCGGGCAGTCGGGGGGGGCTGGAAGGACAGAGCACACTACACCGCAGAGGTGGGCATGGCAACTAACAGGATGTGCACCCCACTGAACACCCACCACCAGAGCCCCCACCACCAACTGGCACCCCCAAAGACATGCAAGTCAACAGTGCCCCATGGCCCCCCCAAGGGCACAGCAGATGCACAGCCAGCACCCAGCAGTGGTGTGCACCACAGGTGTGCAACACAGCACAGTGCCACAATGCCACTGGCCAAATGCCCGTCGTAGCCATGCCACCGGACCAGGCACTGGCAGAACACAGAATGAGACACACAGCACAGTGTAACAGCACACAGTATAAACGATGGGTACTCACGCAACAGGCACCTGCTCTCAGGGCTGCTCTCCTGCACCCACTGTGGCATGGCTGGCACCCTTGAGCTACCCATCTGCTACTCCTGGTCCATGTCCCTGCCCCCATCTCTGGCCCTGGGCTGCTTGATCCACTCTACAGAGAAAAGGTGAAACATTGGCATTAGTGCCTGACACAGCGTACACCACATGCTGCACAGCAAGATGCACATGCAGCCCCAACAACATTGCACACACAGGGATGCCCAGAGTCAGTGGCTGAACATGGAGGACACCCACACAGAGTGAGTCTTGGCCTATGGAACATTCGCCAGGCACAGGTGACATGTCGTCAAGGCGGCACCGTGGTGCGACAGTGCTGGTCGCAGCAGTCATGCGATGGTCCACACACCCGTGTGTGATGGTCTGCCGGCTCCCAGGATCAGGTGCTCTGCACCACGGTGCTGCACCAGAACCCGCCACCAACCACGTCACAAGCAGCCACTCACACCCATGACACCTCCATGGCCACAGCATGCACTGTGCCCCCAATGTTTGCACTGCCACACACCTCGTACCAGAACGCCCCCCCAGTGTGCCATCATATGAGGCCCTGCCCCTGCCACATCACGCAAGCACCATGCAGGGTGGCACACACATGCGCACACACACACAGACACACAGTCACACACAGATGCACACACACACACACATGCACGGGCACTGGTGCTGCCCAAAACACACATGAGAGCGGAAGTAAATGTGCATCGCTACTTACCTGGCACAGGCACAGTGCCATTGCACACCATGCACTTGTAGTGCTCCAGCTGCTGGTGCTGCCACCATCACAGGTCTGTTTAATGGTGCCTGCACTTCTTAGCATCACAGGTGATGCCCGTGTGGGCACACAGCTTCCTTGCCACTGTGGCCCACACCTGCATACGTGGGAGGTCACTTTCCCTGACCTCCCCAAAGAGCCTCCAGTGCCTTTTCTGTACCAGCTCTACCAGGTTGGCTGCTTCAACCTCCCCCCAATGCTTGTCCTGGTGCACCACCACCCACTGCCGCCTACCCCCTGGCATCACTACTGTATGTGTCTGTGACTGGCACCAGTACCACACCAAAGAAGATGCACCTCTGTCTGCTCCCTCACTCAGAGTGCTGTAGCGCTGCACTACCATGTGACGTAGCGTGGCGCTACCTGGAAGCAGACCCAGCATGCATGCATGACCCCTGCATGACCCCTGTCCACAACACCATGCATGTGCATTGTTTTGCATTGTGTGTGCTAGTGCTGTGCTACGCCATACTATGCCTGCCCACTAGCATGGACCTGGGGCTTCACAGGCATGCATGGTCTCCGCACTATGCCACATAGCGCCGTGCTATCAGGACAGCACAGCACTGGCCACCCCATTGCCCAGTGCTGCCTTTTGCATGGCACTAAGCTGTTAGCCCGGCACTAATCAGGCCCATATTCAACAGGAATATGCAAATGGAGGCACTTGTACATGCAACGTGCAAACACTGTGATGGGCATATCATTATCTGATGATTTGCATGCATCACAGGCTGGATTGCCTGTCTGGGCTATAAAAGGGCAATCAGTGCTCCACCGGTGTTGTGTTGTGGGAATGCAGCATACAGCAGACACTGCAGTATAGAGAACAACACTGACTGAGACATGCAACAGGAGGGAGAGCATCGGGTGGAAGGTCAGTATAGCTGCTGGAGAGGTGTTGTAATGGTACTGGCGCAACACAGGATTGGGGCATATGCAGTGCGTACCAGCTGTCCATAGCTGTACTGGCTGGGGACAGGTCCACCAACCGCAGAACCACAGGCATGCACAGTGCTGTGCAATAGTGCACAGGGCCAGAAGGATGGCAGTCCAGCATATCTGACCTAGCGTCGTGACCATGCCCCTGTGTCAGCCTCTGCAAGGTGGGACCACCTGTAGTACTGTGGGTGACAGGCAGGTGCAGGAGGGCCCGCTGTGGAATGCAGGTGTGCAACACAACTGTGGCTGATGGGGTCCATGGCACCTCTGTTGCCACCCTGGATGTGGGACGTGGGGGTTCACAAACGCTCAATCGGTGGTACACTGCTACTGAACAGGGGTCACAGGGTCCCGGCAGTATGTTGCTGAGGGCTCTGTGTGGCCTGTGTCTGGTAGCCTGCCATTGCATGCCAGTCTCTGTGTCCTCACCCTATGTGCAGTGCCCATGTCCACTAGGAGTACACAGTACAGTGCAAGGACCTGTCCTGGGGTGCACATGTCAGCCATGGGCGATGGTGGTGCCCTTGTAGGTCCGGTACATGCTGTCCGGACACTGACAGCTATGCAGTGGCACAGTGCACCCAGGGGTTGCTGCAGCACATGCCGGCCAGTGCCAGAACCATGCAACCTATGCCACATTAGGTGGTGGCATGCATGTGCCGTTGTGCATGCACGACTCAACACAGGCATGCAACAGCTGTTGACACATGTCCCTTTCCATCTCTCCCATAGGTGGTGCAGCACGGACAGAGTAGATACATGCCCATCGCTTCTCGCAGGAGGAACTGAGGACAATGGTGCATGGCGTCAAGGAGAGGGAGCAGGTTCTGAGGCAACACAAGGTCACGGATGTGGTGGTGCACCAGGCTTGGGAGAAGGTCACCACCAGGGTTAATGCAGTCGGCGGTCATGGCAGGACAACAGAGGCAGTGCGCAAGCGGTGGCGCGACATGCTTCACAGGGCAAAAGAGGAGGAGGCACAGCGACTTCGTGAAAGGATGAGGACTGGTGGTGGACCACAACCAGCACAGCAGTGGGAGGAGGACCCACTCATGGCCGTGGTGGCATCCACACTGCACCCAGTGGCTGTTGCTGGTGTACTGAGTGGTGGGTGTGAGATGCCTCTCACACCACCCAGGGCAGGTTTGTAACCGCATGTGGGTACTCTGCATGGTGTGGTGGCACAGGGTGATAGTTTTGGGGCTGAGCCTGGGGTGCACTGTGGAGCTGCAGTGCTGTGCACACTATGCACAAGGGACGGGTATGCATGCGCACTATGGGGAGGTTGGGTGCATGTGGCCACATGATATTGCCATGGTGGTGGTGTCTGGTGTGTGCATGTCCACAGCAGGTGTCACGTGTCCTAAGGTATGCATGTTTGGGTGGCGGTTGTGGTGGTGTTGGGGGGCACATTGCGTGTATGGATGACTAACCCTGTCTTGTTTTCATCCACAGCAGCTTGGGCAGGGCCAGCAATGCACCAGGAACATGCTGGGATGGCTGCCTCAGGACAGGAGGAAGAGGAGGAGATGGAGGACAACCAGCCATTGACATCTGGCCTGAGTGGTGGATGGTTACACCCAGGGCCGCCCCATGTGTGGCACTCACACGGAGGAATTCTACAGCTGACAGGGGAGGGGGCCTTGCTGGAGGAGGAGAACTTGACTACGGTACCACCATGGAGGATGACAAGGTTGAGGATCTGGGCGGTGGGCAGGTGATCCCCCTGACTGTTACAAGTGACATTGACACAGATGTGTCAGAGGGCTCCTATCTCATGCCCGTGGAGGGGCCTGTGGAGGGGGGGTACAGGGGTGGGGCTAGGCACAGGCCGCAGCACAGGCACCAGGGGAGTGGTCGGCCTTGCTGGCATGGGTGCTCCCATGCAGCTGGTGGTTGGCCATGTGGGAGATGTGTGTGCACTGCTGGAAATGCGGTGTCCTCCACAGGTTGTGGGGCAGGTCCTTCCGGTACAACTGCACATCACCAGTGGTCTACAGTGGCAGGACATGCCGCCTGTGCACCAGCGTCCCAACTCGGTTGTGATGCAGGCCCCAGTGCCAGCTGCCATTGGGGGGGCTGCACCCCTGGAGCAGAATGCCCCAGGGGCCCGCCCACTGCTATAGGCTGCCCTGATGTCACAGCAGGAGGCATGGATGGACCTGCATGGCCTGTGGAGGGAGCTCAGGCGTGAGCTTTCGCTGCTGCATGAGTCCGTGTCCCTGGGCTTTGCCCGTGCCGAACAGCATAATGAGGACAGGGTGGGCCATGTGGTTGCTGCGCTGGACCACGGTTTTGATGGGCTCATGGCTACAGTTGTAGACCTCATCACTGTGCTGCGCAGGGTGCATGGTCATCACCGGGATGTGCAGGGGGGGCAGGGTGACCATGGCACAGGGGCCCAGAGGCGTGGCACCCGTGGCAGCAGGGTTGCCACTGGCTTCAGCACATATGCATCAGGCACATCCACAGGCACCCAGCACTGCTGTGGACATCCATCCACCCTGTCAGGTTCCACTGGTCAACACTGGTCAACAGGGGAACAGGCAGTCTAACGTGCCTGCCTCGCTGTGGTCCTTCCCCAATGTGTCCTCCACACAGAGCACTCCTGGTTCTGTGACCCACTCCCGTGGTGTGCCGTGTGCATGGTTGTAGTCACCAGTGATCGGAATGGCCATCCTGCACCCATGCACAGTCGCCACCCCTGTGTGCACATTGGCACACCCACACCCTTGTACACACATGCTCACATGCAGACACGCAGACATGCACACACTTGCACTCCTTCACATGCACCATCCCACTGGCACAGCCATGGAGGTCCTCCTCACACTGCCACCACACATTGGGCATCGACCTTTCCACCATGCCATGGCAGTGTGTCCACTTTCTGTGTGACCTGCACACCCCTCATATCGCACCGCACACACTCACATGCATTCTGATCCAGTGTTTTGTACACCTGCTCTGATTTGTGTTGTAACTGTTATGGTTGTTTATTCACATTAAAACATATACCATTGTACTGTTTCATGTTGCTGTGTAGTCTGTACTCACCCTCTGGCCTGTGACAGTGTCTTGATGATGTTGGCCCTGTGTTCTATGGCCCTGTAGGCCATGCAAGGATCCCTCCTCTCAAGTTGCTTCACTATCCCCCTGACCACTGGCTCTGGGTCACTGTTGGCCTGTTCCTCAGGTACAGGTGCCTGTATGCCACGGTTCATCACCATGTTGTGCAACATGCAACAGGCTAGGAAGATACGGCATACCTTCTAAGGCCTGTACTGTAGGGCACCACCTGATGTGTGTCTAGGCATCGGAAGCACATCTTCAGTATGCCAAACACCCTCTCTATGATGTTCCTGGTGCTGGCGTGTGCCTCATTGTACTGCTCTTCAGCTACTGTTGCTGGCCGGGGTACCGGTGTCAGCAGCCAGGGTTGCAGGGGATAGACACTGTGCCCTATCAGAGATATGAACCTGTTAGTGTTGTACTGCTGTCTGCCTGTTTCTGTCATGCATCCCTGTGTTGCCCTCCCACGCCCCTTCCCGGCCTCCCATGCCTGTCCCTGTCCATGCTGTGGTGTGTGTGCCTGGTGGGCTGCTACTCACTGACTAGGTGCCCACTGGCTATCCTGCCCTCCTCAAATACCTGGCATAGCTGGGACTGGTGCAAGATGAAGGCGTCATGGGCACTGCCGGGGTACTGCGCATAGACATTGCTGATGCGTCCAGTCGTATCACACACCACCTGGCAATTGATGGAGTGGTACCCCTTCCTGTTTATGTATATGTCACTGCCATCACCAGGTGGTGCACAGATGGGGACATGGGTGCAGTCAATGGCACCCAGTACTGCTGGTAGCTGCGCAACTCGATGGAATTGCTGCATTGTTTCTCTGCGCTCTGCTGCTGTGCTGGGGAATACTATGAATTCCCTAGTGTGTGGCACGACATCCTCTAGGAACTGGGTCAGGAGGCGTGAGGTTGCAGACTGCGATACCCCAATGGTGTCCCCCGTTGGTCGTTGGAACATCCCTGTGACTAGGAAGCACATCACTGCTGTCACCTTCTCCTCTACTGTCATGGCTGCATCTGGTGTTGGGGTGCAGTTGCTCATGTAGGAGTTCACATAGCTGCCTCAACATTCCCCTGTCCATCCTGTACTGGCCAATGATGTGCTCATCTGGCAGGGTCTCAAAGGAGACCCTGGGCCGGTACCACCTGTTTGCCTCATACTGTCTCCTCGGCCTGCATTGCGGCTCTTGTTGGGCCTGCTCCCTCTCCTCCTCCTCCTTCACTACAGCTACCATGAATGGCAGCATCACTGCTTGTGGTATGGCACTCATTCCCACTTTCTGTTGTGGTCTCTCCCGCTAGCTGATTTGCCCTGGTTAAGACCAGCCTTTTATAGGCGGTAGCTAGTGTGACATAGACAGCCAGTTCTGAGTACTGTATTATATTTTTTTTTGCAGTTAGATTTTTTATTGTGTTATAGAGACAAGGCATATATCACAGTACATATATGAGCATTACATGCCATTCAGACTTTACATACTGTAGCACAGTGAGGTATTCACAGTTAAATCACAATACTCAGAAGGGAGAGAAAGAAATCACAGAATTGATGTGGGACTGGGTTGGTTACTTACAAGGTGGGGTACTGGGGGGGTCTCATACACCATACACTATTACCAGCAGAGGGTAAAAGGATATGTAACCTGGTACACTATCAAGGTGGCTTTAACATATCCTTACCCAAAGGCTTTACGGAATTAGGTGGTGAATACTGAAAGTACTGCATGAACGGAGCCCATTTGTCCCAGAAGGCTACCACAGATGCTGCAGCCAAATGAGTTAGCTTGGAGAAACTAGCCAGATTAGCCATGGCTACTAACCAAGCCATAAGTGAAGGTACTTCTGTAGTCCTCCATCTACACAAAAGTAACCATTTGGCTTCCACTGAGGCTTGTACAAGCCATGTCAAATGGGGGCCTGATGGTCTGAGTTCAGTGGGCGAAAGCCCCAGGATCTAAAAACTAAGGAAAGTAGGGACCTTTTGTCCCAATATATGGGAGCAACATGTAAGTATTTCAGACCAGAAAGGACGAATGGGGCCACATTGCCTCAATATATGAAGTAAGTCTGCTCCTGCCACATTACATCTCCAGCACACATCGTTCTTAAGTAAATTCATTTTCTTTAGTACTACTGGGGTACGGTACCAGAGGTGTCTTATTTTATTTTGGATAAAGAAACTTCTGGGATCCCCACAGGCTTTTTTTGCTATTAACCAGCTACTTTGCCAGTTATCCTCACTAAAGGGAAGGTTCGGCATATGCTGCCATCTTGCTTTGGCAGGTAGGGATGGATCTGGTAAGGATCCCCTCACAACCTATAAATACGGCTGGCCAGGCCTTTCTGTGATTGTAGCCAGCTATCTAAAGGCAATTTGTTTTGCTTGGCTTTGCCATTACTTTGGCGTATCACACACGTGCACCCTCTTTTCAGCCAGTATGAATAAACATGTCTCATTTGAAGATATCTCCAAAAATCACTGGGGCCCAAGTTATATTTCCCTTTCAGAAAAGTAAAACTATCTAGGGTATGTCCATCCCCCATTAGTATATCTTGTAGAGTATTGATCTGCTTCCCTTTCCAGCTCTCCCAGTAAAGGGGTTTCTGGTCAATGGTCCAGCCAGGGTTATTCCATAGAGGGAGGTGTTTCTCCAGGTTCAAACAGGTCTTACTTATGGCCCCCACTTGTTGCCAGGCCTTATGAGCTACTTTTATTTTGAGCCAAAAATGAAATTTGGAGGGGGGGGGTTACCCATAAACCCAACCAGACTGGTCCCATGCAGGGCATTCCTCTCTATTGATTTCCATGCTGGTAAGTTGGAAGTAATTCTCCGAAGCAGTCTACATGTGGCTGCTGCTGAGAATGCATATGCGTAGTGTTGGAAATGCAGAAGGCACCACCCACCCTTGTTCCACGGGTCTTGGAGTTTGGCTCTACTATACCTCGGGGTTTTATTGTCCCACATGAAAGTCCATATTAGATTGTCCAGTAATTGAAACCATTTCTTTGGGATCTCAATTGGTAGGTGGGAAAGTATGTAGAACGCCCTCACAGCAATCATCATTTTAATTGCTGCCACTTTCCCGGGGGGAGAGAGAGGTTCAACTGTTTCCACCTTTGAGTTTCAGCCTTGAGGCTATCTATTAATGGAGAGAAATTAGTCTCCGGTAGGGAAGACACATTGGCATTTACCCTAATGCCTAGATACTTAATACCCGCCTTGGCCCTAACTAAACCCATTGCTGAGATATCTTTGGATGAAAGCTGCTTATTTAGGGGAGGACTTCTGTTTTACCTTGATTAATCCTGAGGCCTGAGATGCTTGCAAAGGAATGCAATAACTTCACAATATGTTCAGCGCTGGCGTGAAAATCGTCAGTTAGAATGAGACAATTGTCAGCATATAACAGTGTATGATGTGACTCAGGGCCTACCCATATGCCTTTAATATTTGGATGTTCTCTCAGAGCACTAACCAGGGCTTCTATGACCAGCACAAACAACATCGGGGAGAGGTGACATCCATGCCTAGTGCCCTATGCAATTGAATGGTTCTGAGAGTGTATTATTAGTTAGCAGTCTGGCCATGGAGACGGTAAGAGTTTTGATCCAGCCCCTGAACATATCCCCAAAGTTATAGTGCTGTAGCATCATATGGAGAAAATCCCACGCCACTGAATTGAAGGCCTTCTCGAAATCTACCGATATAGTGGCTGCTGGAGTAGGGGCTTTCCCTGCCTTTTGTACAAGGGAGATTAAAGCTCTAATGTGATCAGTACTGACACGGCCCTTCACAAAGCCCACTTGGGAAGTGTGAATCAAACAGGGAAGGATTTTCTTCAATCTAGTTGCTAATACCTTAGCTAGAATTTTGGTATCGGTATTAATCAATGAAATGGGCCTCTAGCTTGTAGGCAGGGTGTGGTCTTTACCTTCTTTCGGAAGGACTGTGATAATCACCTCTCTAAGGGTGGTGGGGAGAATTTCCTGTGCCCGAGATTCTTGTAACATATCCCTCAGGGGGTGAGATACTATCTCTGGTATTATCTTATAAAAATCAACCGAGAACCCATCTCCCCCTGGTGCTTTTTTTTGGGGCCATCTTTTGAATTGCCTCCCTTATTTCTTGTATCTCTATGGGCATTTCTAGTTGTTCTCTCTGGGTGTCTGTAAGCCAAGGAAGCTTTGTACCTGCCTCAAATTTGGACTTGTCCCAGGTAGTGTGGGAGCTGTACAAGGTTTTGTAGAAACACAGCATGTGTTGGTTAATGACCTCTGGTTTACCATGTTTTCCCCCTTATTATCCTCTAATTGGGCTATATGCCTCTCGGCTTGCTGTTTTTTTTAGCTGGAACGCTAGGAGTTTCCCAGCTTTTTCTCCGCCTGCCCAATATTTATGTTTTAATCTTAATATTTGAAGTTCCGCTTTCCTAGACGCTAGCACATTCAATTTCATTCGTAGGGCCAGGAGGTCATGCAGCAGGTCTGAGTTTTGGAGATTAGTGGGATCCCTCTTGTACAGGCCTTCTTTCTCTCCCAATGCCCTCTCCAGTTCCCTAGTTTCATTTTCTCTCTGCTTCCTATGGTAGGCAGCATAGCTAATAATGCAACCTCTGATCGTGGCTTTAAAAGCCTCCCAAATGGCTGCTGCAGTTGCAGACCCATGTGGGTTGTCAGAGAAAAAGGTTTTTACCTCCCCTTTAAGCCACTCTTTAAAGTCTATCTCTTGCAGCAATAATGGGTCTAGCCTCCAACTAACTGACCTAGTAGTGGGGACAAAATGTCCCAATGCTAATATCAATGGGGCATGGTCTGAGATATACAGTGGGGCTATTGTGACATCCAGTGCCTTATTTATAATGTTTGGGGAGATAAACCAATAGTCTATCCTACTTGCAACTTGTTTAGCTTCAGAGAAATATGTATAGTCCCTCTCAACTGGGTAGGCTACTCTCCATATGTCTTGCAGTTTATGCAGGGATAGCATATCCTTTAAAGCCCTAATAGATTGGGGGTGTGCATCTGGTTTGGAATTAGATCTATCCAGGAGGGAGTCCATTGTCAGATTAAATTCCCCCCCAGAAGAATGTCCACTTCCCCTGTCGCAAACTCCAATAGATCTTGTGAGAGTTTGTGAAAGAAATTGGGGGTGTCCTCATTTGGGGAGTAAATATTAGCTAATAATATATTCCCTGTGGGGCTGCATACTTTGGCTAAGACCCATCTCCCCCCTTTATCAGCCCTTTGTTCCTGCAAAGTCCATTTTAAGTTTTTGGCACAATATAGCTACCCCACTTTAGTTTTGTTGGCCACACTATGGACCTTCCATCCCATCCATTCCCACCTTAGTTTTTGAGCTTTACTATGATTTAGCTTAGTTTCCTGTGAAGGCTATCTGAGTTCTCAGGGCTTTAAGTCTGGCAAGTACTTTCTCACATTTAATAGGCGAGTTCAGGCCCTCACATTCCAAGAGGTAGCCATCACCATATCTTTACCTGCCATGAGGAATGTCAGTCAGTAAAACCTGAAGCCCGACCACTTACCAGGAAACCAAGTAGTCTGTAAACAGGAAGCTTCTCCTTCAAATCAACCCTTTATCCCTTCCCCTGTCTGTTCCTTGTAATTCTGCAAACTCCATAAACTACGGATCAATTCACATATTGACGCTGTAGTCCCTATAACAACTTTTGTTTTACCTTTCCATACCATTCTCCTTGTACCACACCTTCGCCTAAGAGGCTCTCCTTATATGACCTGACCATTACAGATGGATATGGTCCATGATCAAGAGAACCCCTCCTTAGTGCGGGGCCTGGTAATTTACCAGGAGCCACCAATTTGACTATCATCAGATAGTGTAACCAACTCTGCTACTTGACCCGAGGTAGGGCCCTGTGAACCCCCGCTAAACTAAAATTGCAGGAAACATCAGATTTTATAGCAGCAATCATTAACCCTTAAAACTGAGATATTGATAACATGATGAAACAGTTAAGACATTCTGGATCAGAGATAGTTCACCTTTATAACCACTGGGGAGGGTATACGCTTTCTCCAGCAGAGTGAACCCTGACAGTGCTGTGGAAACACAAAAAAGGGAAAAAAAAATAAAAAAAAAACTTTGCACTATTTGTCTCTTGCTTATAGAAACCACCTATCATGGTTCACCAAAACACCATGGCAAACTTTAGGCCATCTGGCATAGGAAGCTGGGCAGGCCCCAAATATTGCCTCCACACCATAACTGGCCAAAACATAACATTCCCCAGTCGGGTGCAAGCCTACCAGGGAGACCCAGCCCATATAGGATTACTGGCAAGAGGGATGGATGGGGAGAATAGCTCAGCCCCTCCACAGCCATTCAAAACCCAGCAAACTGGGCAGGAATAAGAAAAGATTAGAACCCCTCAGTCATCTTGGCGGTTGTTGTTCGGTCAACAACCCCCCCTTGCATTCGTCTTAGTCTTTACATTGCAGGGCCCAGTCCATGAGCAGACTCTGGTCCATAAGATCTTCTGGCATCGGGCAGTCCGAGATCCTTGTTAAATCTAGGGCTTCGGCACAAGGTTCCCCAAGGATTCAGATTATTGGACACCTTAACTGGCGTAGCTGCTGGGAGATGTGCTGTCATCCGACAGGATTTGTAATCTCTGTCGGCTCCTTGATCTGTTCTTCTTGGCCATAGATTTTTTACTTGGGGTATCCCTTCCAGGCTTCCTTGAATGTCCCCATTAAACTCTCTGCCAGGCCCCCTCTGGTTCTGTGCCTTTCGATGCAGTGGTGGTTGCTATATCTATGGATATCGGGGAGTTCTCCCTGTGTGGTCTATTAGTGCTGCTCGAGGGTTGCGGGGATTTGATCATGCTCCTGCCCAATATTTGTATGTTTTGCAGAATGTGTTCCACGTCTCCAAGGTTGCTAAACATGTGAAAGACACCATTGTACTGGACCCTTAGCTGTACGTGATATCTAAAAGAGGTGGGAATACCTAACTTGTAAAGTTGCTGTTTCACCTCTGCGTATGCTCTTCTCCACCTTGCAAGCTCCTGAGAGTAATCTTGGTAAAGCTGGATGTAGCATCCTTGCCATGTCAGGGTTTTTAGATCTCTGGCTAGGAGGACGTAGCGCTCTTATGCCAGGTATCGTAGAAATTTGCACAAAATGGGGCGAGGGCGCTCCCCTGGTTTAGGTTTGGGAGCAAGTGTGCGGTGACCTCTCTCAATCTCTGGCAAGGCCTCGAGCTCCAGCCCTAGCATCGCTGGCAATGCATCCTCCAGAAAGGATATCATGTCCCTGCCCTCCATGCCTTCTGGATGCCCACAATTCAATGTTCCATCTCTGGGCTCTATTTTCCATGTCATCTATCTTTGGAGAGTAAGTACTGAATTTGACCGTGATGTTCCCTCAGGTGTCCGTTATGTTGTGAGATTTGCTCAGCTTGCTGCTTTATGTCCTTTTTGGAGCCCTCCACCCGATGAGCTAATGATCGCAGTTCCTCATTTATTTATGTAGATGACTGCTTTAGTTCTGTAGTGTCTTGCAAAACTTTGCTTAACATCGCCATCATATTTGCAATGTCTTTGGCCATGTTGTCGAAGGTGTTAGAGGAGGCCATTGCTCTCCCTGTTGTCTCTGGATTGTTGCCTGTTCACTATGCATCCAGCTGGAGGATCTGAAATTTGGGTGGTGCTTAGATCTCGGCCTGTAGAGAACGTGAGATGCAGCTGGGCCCGGACTGTTAAACATGGCGTAGATTTGCGATTCTGCCTCCGATTCTGACAAAAAATGGTTATTTAGAAGTTTGAAATTCAACGTCTTTATTGATATTATGTCTTGGCACAGAATATATAACCAGGACAGATGTACCGCACATTAATAACAACCAAAATGGCTTAAAGATGATATGACAACAGAACGTCATTGGATCGGTATAACACAATAAGATAAATTAAAATTTAAATGCCCTCCTCCTCCTCTTCAATACCCTCCCCCCCCTCCCCTGAGTGTGCCTTATTACTAACAGCAAGACCAATTGATACAAGTGGGCAAACAATAATCAGCAAAGCCAAACATCAAAAGGAAGCTAAACTAATTAAAACAGTCAGAGGGATGTGTAACATAAGTCTACTTCAAATATAAAGCATACAATTTACCCATTTCTGATTAAAAGAAGTTATACAATTCGGGAGCTTGCTATTAACCTTTTGTGTTGAAACAAAGCATATTTTTTCAGCCATTCAGCATACGATATGGTCAGTTGGTCCATCCAGTGTTTAAGAACCAGTCTTTTGACTGTTATAGAAATTAGAGCCATGTGAAATCTATGCTCTCGAACTCTAATATTAGAGAACACCCCTAAAATACATATTTCCATGGTAAACAAATCACCCAGTCCCAGAAGGGGATCTAGGTTAGTTTGGATTGTATTCCATAAAGGAGCCACCTTATCACAGTGCCAGAAAATGTGTATCAGGTTCCCTTCAGCCGCACCACACCGTGTACAGTTAGCCAGAGGTAATCTGCCTAGTTTGGCCAATTTAACCGGGGTATAGTATAGATTATTTAAGATATGGTACTGGGTGAGTGTTTGCCTGTCTTGGGTAAGATATCTGTGCATGTCCACCCAAATCTGACTCCAAATCAGGGAGGAGTCTGGCAGAAGAGAAGTCCAGATTTTAGAGCCTGTAAGGGCGTTAGGGTATTTAATATCCAGTAAGAAGGAATATATCCTGAAGATTCCATGGGCCTTATTTGCACATTCCTGAATCTGCTCTAAAAAAGGCCTGACTTGAGACAACATAAATGTGGTCCCAAATAGGGAGACCATAAGATGCCTCAACTGAAATACCTTAAAAATATGTTTCTGAGGAATATTCAGTTTGGCGATTGTGTCGGTTGAGGAGAGAAGGGAATCCTGAGAAAATGGGCTTTCCACAAGAATATCTTGTAACTGAGGAAGCCAGTCTGCTGAAAGCGAAGAACCTCCTATTTTGATGTTAGGGTTTAAAGTGAGGGTTGGGCCATATCCTTTTGGATGAGATGTTAAGGAAGTTTCAACACTGGGTCAAAACTTATAGCAATCCCCACCATCGAGTTTTGCATGGAAGGGGTAATGCAAAAGAATAATAATAAAAACTCTGGGTGAATTAAGATTATGCATATCCGAAGCCTCTTCTCCAACTGTAGCCAGATGGGAGAATGTTCACCAGTGTGGGCTCAAACCATCTCCCCATCTTAGACAGATGACTAGCCAATAATAAAAAAAAAATTGGGAGGCGGAGTCACCTCTCCTTTGGTAAATTGAGTTTAAGGAAGGCCTGTCTAGGGTGTTTACCCTGCCAGATAAATTTAGAAAGAGCAAAGTGAAGCTGTTGGAAGTAAGACAAAGGGAGCCAGATATTCAATAAATTTAAAGGGTAGAAGAGACGGGGTAGAACATTCATTTTTATAATACTAATTCGACCCCATAACGACAAAGGGAGTTTGGCCCATCTTTGGAGATCTTGCTGGATATTCAACACCAAATCATCCAGACTGAGCCTCCTGAGAACCTTTGGGTCTCTAGTGAGATGAATGCCTAGATATTTGATTGAGGAGGAAGACCATTTCATACCAAAATGAGAGAAGTTACCTTGGTGCACAAGAACATTTAATGAAAATATAACTGATTTGGATAGGTTTAACTTATAATTAGCTACTTGTCCAAACTGTTCAATAATTTGTATCGAATGTGTTAATGAGGTTTCTGGATTGGCCAAGTGTAAAAGAATATCGTCTGCATAGACTGAGAGGGTCAGAGATTGCTGGTATACTGAGCAACCTGTGACCTGAGATGAATTCTTAATACTAATTAAAAGGGTTCCAAATATAAGTTAAACAAAAAGGAGACAGGGGCAACCTTGTCTACTGCCTGTAAGCAGGGGAATTGAGAAGAAAACCCCATTGCAGTAAATTCTAGCCGTGGAGCCTTACATACCGTCTCAATCCATTGAATGAAGGTTTCCGAAAACCCATTTTTGAGTAGCCCAAAGAAAATCCCAGTTTACCTTGTCAAGGCTTTTTCTGCATCTAATGAGACTAAAGCCATGGGGATCTGGGAGTCTTGGGCAACCTGGAAAATATGTGAGAGGGTTCTCAAGTGGTCAGCAGAAGATCTGCCTTGCACAAACCCCACCTGTTCAGGACTCAACAGATGAGACCAAACCTGTTTAATTCTAAGAGATAAGATTTTAGTTAAGATTTTTATATCATAATTTAATAATGAAATCGGACAGTAACTGGACAGCTCATTCTGGTGTTTGTCTGGTTTCAGGATCAGGACTATCGTGGCTTCCAGCAGAGTGGGGTCTAGGGAATCTGAGGTGAACATATAATCGAAAAGTTTCAAGAGAAGAGGAGCTACCTCCTTACAAAAGACCCTGTAGAGTTAGAAGGGAAACCATCGGGACCTGGGGATTTGTCAGGAGCTAGCCCCTTGATTGCTTCCTCTACTTTATCCAGAGTAATAGGAGAGGTCAGGATCGCGCACTGCTGGGCTTGTAAGGAGGGAGAGTAAGGCCTTCCAGAAAATGTTCAATACGAGAATGGGAAGCTGGAGAGATCCCTTTACTGTATAGGTCCCTATAAAGGCTTCAAAAACCTGGGAAATATCTCAGGAGAGGTTTTAATAGAGCCATCCGGAGAACATAGTGCAGGAATCAGTCTTGAGCTTTACTTCCCTCAATCGCAGGGCTAACATTCTACCTGGCTTCTCACCTTGGTCTAAGTAACGGGCTTTGGTTTTAAGGATGGCATATTCTGCTTTTTCTCTTAGCAAATCGGCATACTCATTCCTAAGCTTCAATAGGGATTCCAGATTGGATTGGAAAGATAAAGAGGATAGGCTGTTTTCAGCCAACTTTATTTGATTCAACAATGAAGTAACTTTAGCTTCTCTCTGTTTTTTTTTCCTTTTGGAAGCTAGTTTAATTAATTCTCCCCTAATGTAACATTTAAAGGAGCACCAGATCAGGTCCTCTCTGCATGTGGAACCCGTATTAAAATCTATAAAGGAAGAGATTTGCGACTTAATGTGGGATATTATTGGTCCTCTTTTAAGTTGTGTGTTTAACTTCCATGTGGTGTCCTTTTGAAAGTTCGGATGTGGAAATTAGGATCCATGCCACCGAATGATCAGATATAACAATTGGTTCAATTCCTGCCAGGTGAATACCAGCCAGAAGAGTGGTGCTTACTAAGACGTAATCAATTCTGGACCATGATCGGTGGACCTGGGGGTAAAAGGAGAAGAGCTGGCTAGAGGGGTTAAACAGACGCCATGGGTCACACAGACCCAATAAGTCCATAAAATCCCTCAAGGCAATTTGCGGAGGGGTAAGGGGTCTTAATGGCCTATGAGTTCTGTCTAGGTCTTGTGATGGAGCAATATTCCAGTCACCCCCTAAGATAAGCAGGGAGGGCAAGAATGCATTCAATTTGTTGGCCAGACTCTATAAGAAAGTCCGCATCCTCCAGCTGACTATATATTGCCCTAATACCACCCTGACATTGTTTAATGCACCTTAACAATAATAAATATGCCCACTTGATCTGTTAAACTTTCTTCTGCCACAAATGAAATGTGTCTTTTAACCAAAATTGCCACCCCTCTACTAGAGGACAACCCACAGGACGTGAAAATTTGAGAAAACCCTGTCGACTTAAACCCATTTGTTTCCGAGGTTGTGAGGTGGGCTTCCTGCATCAAAAGGATGTCAATATTTAGGAAGGCACAGTTTTGAGAATCTGATATCTTTGGGCAGTTCTCTGATACCTCTGACATTCCACATTGAAATCTTAATTGGCACCATGGTCATGTAGCATTTTAGTGAAGAAAAAGGAACAAACTCCATTAACTGACCGGCAATCAGAAAAGGCACACTCCAGTCCCACCCCCCATCCCCACGACCCAGTAGAAAAGAAAAAATAAGGAAAAGGTTCCTCCAAGGAAATTCGTGAAATGGTCGAGACATTGAGAGAGTAGAAAATCTAACCATCCAGTAGTAAACACAGACCATGAAATCAGTAGGAAGAGATCGAGACAGTAACAGAAACCCCCTTCCTCCCTAACCCTCAACCTATATACAAAAGGTCCCCACCTGTGTACTAGGAAGATTCCAGAACCTTGTTACATGTAACGAGAACCAGACCCAATAGGTTGCACTCCCATGAGAAGGGTACACTACATTCAAGAACCAAACCTGATTTATAGCGCCATGGACTGAATCTGGAGAAGAAAACTTACTAAAATTAGGTGCTCTCTGAACCCCACATCCACAGGAGGTGCACCCTTAGCCCTCTTCCTGCGGTGCGTTATGCATTGCTCCCGGGTTACCTCCATCCCAAGGCTGCCCACCCATGACCCTCAGAGAACTAGCTAATAAGAGCCCCAACCAACATTACAGTGCTCCAAGGGTTGCAGTTGGCATGCCAGAATAATGGTGGGAGTCCTGAAAACCGCCTGTCAATTTGCTCACTTGCAAACTCTACCCAACTATCCCTCCCGAGGAGGCACATATCTCCGCTAGTGCTTTTGGACCAGACTTACCCAAAAGGCCATCACTCAGGAAATGAAAACCCTGGGGTTCCGAGAGCTTGCTGGACTTATTAACTCCTTAAGGTGAACCCAGCACCGAACAATACAAGGATATAAGGGAAATGAACCAGAGGGACCTACCAGTCCGTCCATAATAACAGCTTCACGGAAACACCCCTTGAAACAAAGTTCCCACCCACCCTCACACCAGAGTGCATGAACACTCCACTAAGCCAGATCCAGGCCCACTAGGCCTCACCACAACCTTCCCTGCCCACCCATCCACTCCCCGAGGGACTAAAGGGAAGGGGACAGGAAAACATCAAGAGGTAAAGAAAATAAAAACACAGCTCCACAGTAAAAAAGAATGATTGTCCTCAGGCAACTGCAGTGAAAAGTTCATCCTGCTTTAAACAAATTAGGTAGTCTGCTGGGAAGGTCCATGGCCGCTTGCCCGGGGAATCATATGCATACCACTCTCCATCAACTGCCACTTGTAGCTTAGCAGGTAGAGCATCTTAAATCTTATTCCTGCCACGATTAGCTTGTTGACCATAGGATGAAAGGCAGATCTTCTTTGTCGAGTTTCATAAGGAGATCTTGGGTGAACCTCAACTTAGAGCTGCCCACAATATAGCATGGAGTTCCTTTGCTTTAGAGGCATGTTGCTTCTCCAGGAGACTTAGAATTTCACAATTAAAGGCCTTGAGGATGCACCAGGTGGAGGTTTGGCCTCGAGGCGCAGTGGCTCGCTGAATGTGATACTGTGCATTGAGGGAGAAGGCCAACAACCTTAAGGAGGAATTTCTGTAGGAAGGCTATGGTGTCAGAACCTTCCTCCATTCAGGAAGACCCAGGAACAACAGATTATTAGTTCTACTTCTCCCTCTAAATCTTCGGTTTTCAGTTGGGTTTGCTAATTTGCCGTTTCAAATGTATAATTTCTGCTTCTGTTTCTCTCTCCATTTCTCAGTGAAGAGGTTCTCGCTCTGAGTCACCCATTCTTGTAGATAGGAACTTAAGTCTCCACGGATAGATTTCAGCTCCATAGATATCCTCTAAAGTTTCTTTAAGCGGGAGCAATTCCTGAAAAGCGGTCCTCAGTAAGGGAATGTTGCGTGCCAAGTAGCAGACTTGGTAGCATTCCCAGAACTTTGCTGTTTCAGTTTCTTAGACAGTTTTTCTGGTGTGGGTGGTGGGATATGTCGGATACTGGCTTGCTCCATCTCCGCTTCCATTTCAGCTGTAAAGCCCGGTTATGTATTCATGAGTCAGCCAAAACTCTGCCACAGAGATACCAAATGATAAAAAGCTTAGAATCGATGCCTAGCACATGCCATTTGGCAAATGAAGGGCAAAAGAAGGTTATTAGTGGTCGATAAGCGGAAGCTCCAGAATAGTGCTGCTTTCAGGCACCCTGCATCACGTGACCCCTTATTTAGACGTTCTGGTACTCCGATGTTGAAAGCTTGCTTTTCAGAACACCGAACTCCCAACTGGATGTCACAGATGGGCTGCTAGGGGTTGACAGTGTATCTCCTGCAAGAGTTAGTGTGCCACCATGTTGGCTGTCAAGCTCCGCCCCCGTATTATATTTTTTTGATATAAAATGTATTAATGTCTCTGCTGAAAATTCAAATGTTCTAGGAATGACCTGTCTCATCCCCCAAAAAAATTTAGCTGACAGATGCAGGTCAAGAGAACTGCTGACAGCATTGTATCTACACTCAGTCTTTTAGAGACAATGTGTTACTGAAAGACTTTATTAAGGATCCTGTTTCTCTGACCTAATTACAGAGTTGTTAAGTTAATGTTGTTGAGAGAAATCATAAACTAGGTTTATGAAGTTAAAATAAGGAAGCTAGGATGTTACATAGCGGTGTAAGATTATAAATTACCCTATGAAGCCTGTAGAGAGGGTACAGACATGAGACCAAAAGGGTGTCATTGAAACTTGAGTTATTCTAAGGTTGCAGAATTAATACATCCTGTATAACTGTATAGTATAGATTAATAAAATTACATCCTGTGGTTGTATACAAATTTATTTTTGTTAGATATTTGACCAGAGGAGGAGCTGGATGACTTCGTCCAAAAGGGGTTGGCCAATACTGCTTGAAAAGATTATTCTCTTTCACTATAGAGTGGCATTTGTATCTGACACTGACTAAGCAAACATCTGTGCACTGAAAGCAGGTATTTAGAAAGCTAGATAAAATCTAAATATAGTTGTAGGAATTGCACTGTTTTAAACCTTGTTTTGTTTAAAGATATGTATGTCTTGTGTTATAAGAGTTCTGTAATGTATGTTTGCCATATTAGTATATATTTTAGTAAAAACTCTAATTTTAGAGCAAACCTGGTCTGTCTTTGAATTAGTTACTTTTGATAAGAAATGTTTATGGTTCAGCAGACATGTAGCTTGTATGGTGGTACCAAACTGGAAACAGAAGCAATCTGAAGTCTTTATTAAGTTTTAAGGTTTCATCTCTGAATACCTGGTTAAGTGCCCACAGGCAAAGATATCTGTCCCCCCCAAAGACAGATATATCTGAGCCTGTGCATTGGGTATGCTAGCAAGAGGTTACAGTTCGAATCCTTCCAGAACTGAGACCAAAGGTTAATACAAACTCACAAAAAACAGACAAGAGGGTTACCTTGTCTGTTACACTGTTCACAAGACTGCGCTCAGAGGTTGGCACTTTGGGAGTAGAGGGCCTGATCTGCTGGAGTGAGTTTGTGACAGATTGGTTGACAGTGGTGGCATAATTTTGGCATCACAAGTTTATGTTCTGTCAGCTGAGACCGTGCGGTGCCTGTCACGGTTCATCACCATGTAGTAACATGCACAGGCTAGAAGATACTGCATACCTTCTAAGGCCTGTACTGTAGGGCACCACTGATGTGTTCAGCATCGAAGCACATCTTCAGTAGCCAAACACCTCTCTATGATGTTCCTGGCTGGCAGGCCCATTACTGTTTTCAGCTACTGTTGCTGGTGGGTACCGTGTCAGCAGCTGGTTGCAGGGATAGACACTGTGCCTATCAGAGATATGAACCTGTAGTGTTGTACTGTCTGCCTGTTTCTGTCATGCATCCCTTGTGTTGTTCTCCCACGCCTTTCCCGCCCCATGCCTGTCCTGTCCATGCTGTGGTGTGTTTGTGGCTGTTACCACTGACTAGGTGCCCACTGGCCATCCTGCCCTCAAATACCTGGCAGGCTGACCGGTGCAAGATGAAGGCGCTATGGGCACTGCCGGGTACTGTGACAGACATTATGCGCCCAGTCGGATCACACACCACCTGGCAATTGATGAGGTACCCTTCCTGTTTATGTATATGTCACTGCTATTACCAGGTGGTGCATAGATGGGGCTGGGTGCAGCCAGGCACCTAGTACTGTTGGTAGCTGCAACTCGATGGAATTGCTGCATTGTTTTCTGCTCTGTTGCTGTGCTGAATGCAGTATTCCTAGTGTGGCACGACATCCCCAGGAACTGGGTCAGGCGTGAGGTTGCAGACTGGCGATACCCCAATGTGTGTCCTGCTGGTCGCTGGAACATCCCTGTGACTAGGAAGCACATCATGCTGTACCTTCTCCCCACTGTCATGGCTGTATCTGTGCTGGGGTGCAGTTGCTCATGTAGGAGTTCATAGCTGCCTCATTCTCTGTCCATCCTGTACTGGCTAATGATGTTTATTGGCAGGGTCTCAAAGGAGACCCGGCCGGTACCACCTGTTTGCCCCTACGTCTCTCGGCCTGCCTTGGGCTCTTGTTGGGCCTGCTCCTCCTCCTCCTTCACTACAGCTACTATGAATGGCAGCATCACTGCTTGTGTATGGCACCATTCTCACTTTCTGTTGTGTTCTCCCGCTAGCTGATTTGTTCTGGTTAAGACCAGCCTTATAGGCGGGTAGCTAGTGTGATATAGACAGCCAGTTCTGGTACTGTATTATATTTTTTGCAGTTAGATTTTTTATTGTGTTATAGAGACAAGTATATATCACAGTATATATAATGAGTATTGTTATCTAGACTTTATGTATACTGTAGCACAGTGAGGTATTACAGTTAAATCATTACTCAGAAGGAGAAAGAAATCACAGAATTGATGGGATGGCTAGTTACTTACAAGGGGTACTGGGGTCCTACACCATACACTATTATTAGCAGAGGTAAAAGGATATAACCGGCATCATGGTGGCTTTTATATCTTACCCAGAGGCTACGAATTAGGTTGAAACTGGCACTTGATGAACGGAGCTCATTTGTCCCAGAAGGCTTCCAATGTTGCTGCACAATGAGTTAGCTTGAAACTAGCTAGATTAGCCATGGCTACTAACCGCTATAAGGAAGGTACTTCTGTAGTCCTCCATCTACACAAAAGTAACCATTTGGTTTCCACTGAGCTTGTACAAGCCATGTCAATTGGGGCCTGATGGTCTGAGTTCAGTGGGTGAAGGCCCAGGATCTAAAAAAGGATGGTAGGACCTTGTCCAACATATGGAGCAACATGGGTATTTCAGACCAGGGACGAATGGGGCCACATTGCTTAATATATGAAGTGTCTGCCCTGCCACATTACATCTCCAGCACACATCGTTTAAGTAAATTCATTTTCTTTTGTACTACTGGGGGGGTACCAGAGGTGTTTATTTATTTTGATAAAGAAACTTGATCCTTACAGGCTTTTTTGCTATTAACCAGCTACTTTGGCAGTTATCTCACTAGGGAAGTTTCCGATATTTGCTATCTTGCTTGGTAGATGGATCTGTAAACTCACAACCTATAAATACGGTGTTTGTGGCCTTTCTGATTGTAGCCAGCTATCAGCGGCAATTTGTTTTGCTTGGCTTGCATATTTTCGTATTACACACGTAATCTCTTTTCAGCCATTGAATAAATATGTTCATTTGAAGATATCTCTAAAATCACTGGGGCTCAAGTTATATTTCCTTTTCAGAAAAGAAACTATCTAGGTATGTCCATCCCCATTAGTATATCTTGTAGAGTATTGATCTGCTTCCTTTCCAGCTTCCCAGTAAAGGGGTTTCTGGTCAATGGTCCAGCTAGGGTTATTCTATAGAGGGAGGTGTTTCTCCAGGTTCAAACAGGTCCACTTATGGCCTCACTTGTTGCCAGGCCTTATGAGCTACTTTTTATTTTGAGCCAAAATGAAATTTGAGGGGGTTACCTATAAACCCAACCAGACTGGTCCTAATGCAGGCATCTTCCTCATTGATTTCCATGCTGGTGCGTTGGAAGCAATTCTCCAAGCAGTCTACATGTGGCTGCTGCTGAGAATGCATACGTGTAGTGTTGAAAATGCAGAAGGCACCACCACCTTGTTCCACGGGTCTTGGAGTTTGGCTCTACTATACCTCGGGGTTTTATTGTCCCACATGAAAGTCCATATTAGATTGTCCAGTAATTGAAACCATTTCTTTGGGATCTCAATTGGTAGGTGGGAAAGTATGTAGAACGCCCTCACAGCAATCATCATTTTAATTGCTGCCACTTTCCCGGGGGGAGAGAGAGGTTCAACTGTTTCCACCTTTGAGTTTCAGCCTTGAGGCTATCTATTAATGGAGAGAAATTAGTCTCCGGTAGGGAAGACACATTGGCATTTACCCTAATGCCTAGATACTTAATACCACTTTGGCCCTAACTAAACCCATTGCTGAGATATCTTTGGATGAAAGCTGCTTATTTAGGGAGGACTTCTGTTTTACCTTGATTAATCCTGAGGCCTGAGATGCTTGCAAAGGGAATGCAATAACTTCACAATATGTTCGTGCTGCGTGAAAATCGTCAGTTAGAATGAGACAATTGTCAGCATATAACAGTGTATGATGTGACTCAGGGCCTACCCATATGCCTTTAATATTTGGATGTTCTCTCAGAGCACTAACCAGGGCTTCTATGACCAGCACAAACAACATCGGGGAGAGGTGACATCCATGCCTAGTGCCCCTATGCAATTCGAATGGTTCTGAGAGTGTATTATTAGTTAGCAGTCTGGCCATAGGAGACGTGTAAAGAGTTTTGATCCAGCCCCTGAACATATCCCCAAAGTTATAGTGCTGTAGCATCATATGGAGAAAATCCCACGCCACTGAATTGAAGGCCTTCTCGAAATCTACCGATATAGTGGCTGCTGGAGTAGGGGCTTTCCCTGCCTTTTGTACAAGGGAGATTAAAGCTCTAATGTGATCAGTACTGACACGTCCTTCACAAAGCCTTCTTGGGAAGTGTGAATCAAACAGGGAAGGATTTTCTTCAATCTAGTTGCTAATACCTTAGCTAGAATTTTGGTATCGGTATTAATCAATGAAATGGCTGCCTCTAGCTTGTAGGCAGGGTGTGGTCTTTACCTTCTTTTCGCGGAGGACTGTGATAATCACCTCCTAAGGGTGGTGGGAGAATTTCCTGTGCACGATTCTTGTAATATATCCCCAGTAGGTGAGATACTATCTCTGGTATTATCTTATAAAAATCAACCGAGGCCCATCTCCCCTGGTGCTTTTGGGGCCATCTTTTTGAATTGCCTCCTCTATTTCTTGTATCTCTATGGGCATTTCTAGTTGCTTCTCTGGTGTCTGTAGTTAAGGAAGCTTTGTACCTGCCTCAAATTTGGACTTGTCCCAGGTAGTGGGAGCTGTACAAGGTTTTGTAGAAATACAGCATGTGTTGGTTAATGACCTCTGGTTTACCATGTTTTCCTTATTATCCTCTAATTGGGCTATATGCCTCTCTGCTTGTTGTTTTTTTTAGCTGTGAACGCTTAGGAGTTTCCCAGCTTTTTCTCCGCCTGCCCATATTTATGTTTTTAATCTTAATATTTGAAGTTCCGCTTTCCTAGACGCTAGCACATTCAATTTCATTCAGAGGGCCAGGAGGTCATGCAGCAGGTCTGAGTTTTTGAGATTAGTGGGATCCTCTGTACAGGCCTTCTTTCTCTCCCAATGCCCTCTCCAGTTCCCTTGTTTCTATTTCTCTCTGCTTCCTATGGTAGGCAGCATGGCTAATAATGCAACCTCTGATCGTGGCTTTAAAAGCCTCCCAAATGAGCTGCTGCAGTTGCAGACCCATGTGGGTTGTCAGAGAAAAAGTTTTTACCTCCCTTTAGCCACTCTTTAAGTCTATCTCTTGCAGTAATAATGGGTCTAGCCTCCAACTAAACTTGACCTAGTAGTGGGGACAAAATGTCCCAATGCTAATATCAATGGGCATGGTCTGAGATATACAGGGGCTATTGTGACATCCAGTGCCTTATTTATAATGTTTGGGAGATAAACCAATAGTCTATCCTACTTGCAACTTTTGTTTAGCTTCAGAGAAATATGTATAGTCCTCTCAACTGGGTAGAAGCTACTCCTTTGTCTTGCAGTTTATGCAGGATAGCATATCCTTTAAAGCCCTAATAGATTGAGGGTGTGCATCTGGTTTGGAATTAGATCTATCCAGGAGGGAGTCCATTGTCAGATTAAATCCTCAGAAGAATGTCCACTTCCCCTGTCGCAAACTCCAATAGATCTTGTGAGAGTTTGTGAAAGAAATTGGGGGTGTCCTCATTTGGGGAGTAAATATTAGCTAATAATATATTCCCTGTGGGGCTGCATACTTTGGCTAAGACCCATCTCCCTCCTTTATCAGCCCTTTGTTCCTGCAAAGTCCATTTTAAGTTTTTTTGGCACAATATAGCTACCCCACCTTTAGTTTTGTTGGCCACACTATGGACCTTCCATCCCATCCATTCCCACCTTAGTTTTTGAGCTTTCATATGATTTAGCTTAGTTTCCTGTAAGAAGGCTATCTGAGTTCTCAGGGCTTTAAGTCTGGCAAGTACTTTCTTACATTTAATGGGCGAGTTCAGGCCCCTCACATTCCAAGAGGTAGCCATCACCATATCTTTACCTGCCATGAGGAATGTCAGTCAGTAAAACCTGAAGCCCCGACCTACTTACCAGGAAACCAAGTAGTCTGTAAACAGGAAGCTTCTCCTTCAAATCAACCCTTTATCCCTTCCCCTGTCTGTTCCTTGTAATTCTGCAAACTCCACATAAACTACGGATCAATTCACATATTGACGCTGTAGTCCCTATAACAACTTTTGTTTTTACCTTTCCATACCATTCTCCTTGTACCACACCTTCGCCTAAGAGGCTCTCCTTATATGACCTGACCATTACAGATGGATATGGTCCATGATCAAGAGAACCCCTCCTTAGTGCGGGGCCTGGTAATTTACCAGGAGCCACCAATTTGACTATCATCAGATAGTGTAACCAACTCTGCTACTTGACTTTGAGGTAGGCCCTGTGGAACCTCGCTAAACTAAAATTGGAGGAAACATCAGATTTTATAGCAGCAATCATTAACCTTAAACTGAGATATTGATAACATGATGAAACAGTTAAGACATTCTGGATCAGAGATAGTTCACCTTATAACCACTGGGAGGTATACGCTTTCTCCAGCAGAGTGAACCCTGACAGTGCTGTGGAAACACAAAAAGGGGAAAAAAAAATAAAAAAAAAACTTTGCACTATTTGTCTCTTGCTTATAGAAACCACCTATCATGGTTCACCAAAACACCATGGCAAACTTTAGGCCATCTGGCATAGGAAGCTGGGCAGGCCCCAAATATTGCCTCCACACCATAACTGGCCAAAACATAACATTCCCCAGTCGGGTGCAAGCCTACCAGGGAGACCCAGCCCATATAGGATTACTGGCAAGAGGGATGGATGGGGAGAATAGCTCAGCCCCTCCACAGCCATTCAAAACCCAGCAAACTGGGCAGGAATAAGAAAAGATTAGAACCCTCTGAGTCATCTTGGCCGGTTGTTGTTCGGTCAACAACCCCCCCTTGCATTCGTCTTAGTCTTTACATTGCAGGGCCCAGTCCATGAGCAGACTCTGGTCCATAAGATCTTCTGGCATCGGGCAGTCCGAGATCCTTGTTAAATCTAGGGCTTGCGGCACAAGGTTCCCCAAGGATTCGTATCTATTGGACACCTTAACTGGCGTAGCTGCTGGGGAGATCGTGCTGTCATCCGACAGGATTTGTAATCTCTGTCGGCTCCTTGATCTGTTCTTCTTGGCCATAGATTTTTTACTTGGGGTATCCCTTCCAGGCTTCCTTGAATGTCCCCATTAAACTCTCTGCCAGGCCCCCTCTGGTTCTGTGCCTTTCGATGCAGTGGTGGTTGCTATATCTATGGATATCGGGGAGTTCTCCTGTGTGGTCTATTAGTGCTTGTCTCGAGGTTGAAGGATTTGATCATGCTCCTGCCCAATATTTGTATGTTTTGCAGAATGTGTTCCACGTCTCAAGGTTGCTAAACATGTGAAAGACACCATTGTACTGGACCCTTAGCTGTACGTGATATCTAAAAGAGGTGGGAATACCTAACTTGTAAAGTTGCTGTTTCACCTCTCGTGTGACTCTTCTCCCCTTGCAAGCTCCTGAGAGTAATCTTGGTAAAGCTGGATGTAGCATCCCTGCCATGTCAGGGTTTTTAGATCTCTGGCTAGGAGGACGTAGCGCTCTTATGCCAGGTATCGTAGAAATTTGCACAAAATGGGGCGAGGGCGCTCCCCTGGTTTAGGTTTGGGAGCAAGTGTGCGGTGACCTCTCTCAATCTCTGGCAAGGCCTCGAGCTCCAGCCCTAGCATCGCTGGCAATGCATCCTCCAGAAAGGATATCATGTCCCTGCCCTCCATGCCTTCTGGAATGCCCACAATTCTAATGTTCCATCTCTGGGCTCTATTTTCCATGTCATCTACTTTGGAGAGTAAGTACTGAATTTGACCGTGATGTTCCCTCAGGTGTCCGTTATGTTGTGAGATTTGCTCAGCTTGCTGCTTTATGTCCTTTTTGGAGCCCTCCACCCGATGAGCTATGATCGAGTTCCTCATTTATTTATGTAGATGACTGCTTTAGTTCTGTAGTGTCTTGCTAAACTTTGCTTAACATCGCCATCATATTTGCAATGTCTTTGGCCATGTTGTCGAAGGTGTTAGAGGAGGCCATTGCTCTCCCTGTTGTCTCTGGATTGTTGCCTGTTCACTATGCATCCAGCTGGAGGATCTGAAATTTGGGTGGTGCTTAGATCTCGGCCTGTAGAGAACGTGAGATGCAGCTGGGCCCGGACTGTTAAACATGGCGTAGATTTGCGATTCTGCCTCCGATTCTGACAAAAAATGGTTATTTAGAAGTTTGAAATTCAACGTCTTTATTGATATTATGTCTTGGCACAGAATATATAACCAGGACAGATGTACTTGCACATTAATAACAACCAAAATGGCTAAAGATGATATGACAACAGAGCGTCATTGGATCGGTATAACACAATAAGATAAATTAAAATTTAAATGCCTCTCCTCCCCCTCAATACCCTCCCACCCCCTCCCCTGGGTGTGCCTTATTACTACAGCAAGACCAATTGATACAAGTGGGCAAACAATAATCCAGCAAAGCCAAACATCAAAAGGAAGCTAAACTAATTAAAACAGTCAGAGGGATGTGTAACATAAGTCTACTTCAAATATAAAGCATACAATTTACCCCATTTCTGATTAAAAGAAGTTATACAATTCCGGGAGCTTGCTATTAACCTTTCGGTGTTGAAACAAAGCGACATTTCTTTCAGCCATTCAGCATACGATATGGTCAGTTGGTCCATCCAGTGTTTAAGAACCAGTCTTTTGACTGTTATAGAAATTAGAGCCATGTGAAATCTATGCTCTCGAACTCTAATATTAGAGAACACCCCTAAAATACATATTTCCATGGTAAACAAATCACCCAGTCCCAGAAGGGGATCTAGGTTAGTTTGGATTGTATTCCTAAAGGAGCCACCTTATCACAGTGCCAGAAAATGTGTATAGGTTCCTTCAGCCGTACCACACAGTGTACAGTTAGCCAGAGGTAATCTGCCTAGTTTGGCCAATTTAACCGGGTATAGTATAGATTATTTAAGATATGGTACTGGGTGAGTGTTTGCCTGTCTTGGGTAAGATATCTGTGCATGTCCACCCAAATCTGACTCCAAATCAGGGAGGAGTCTGGCAGAAGAGAAGTCCAGATTTTAGAGCCGAATGTTAGTGGTATTTAATATCCAGTAAGAAGGAATATATCCTGAAGATTCCATGGGCCTTATTTGCACATTCCTGAATCTGCTCTAAAAAAGGCCTGACTTGAGACAACATAAATGTGGTCCCAAATAGGGAGACCATAAGATGCCTCAACTGAAATACCTTAAAAATATGTTTCTGAGGAATATTCAGTTTGGCGATTGTGTCGGTTGAGGAGAGAAGGGGAATCCTGAGAAAATGGGCTTTCCACAAGAATATCTTGTAACTGAGGAAGCCAGTCTGCTGAAAGCGAAGAACCTCCTATTTTGATGTTAGGGTTTAAAGTGAGGGATTGGGCCATATCCTTTTTGGATGAGATGTTAAGGAAGTTTCAACACTGGGTCAAAACCTTTATAGCAATCCCCACCATCGAGTTTTGCATGGAAGGGGGTAATGCCGAAAAAGAATAATAATAAAAAACTCTGGGTGAATTAAGATTATGCATATCCAGAAGCCTCTTCTCCAACTGTAGCCAGATGGGAGAATGTTCACCGGGTGTGGGCTCAAACCATCTCCCCATCTTAGACAGATGACTCGCCCAATAATAAAAAATAAAATTGGGGAGGCGGAGTCCACCTCTCTCCTTTGGTAAATTGAGTTTAAGGAAGGCCTGTCTAGGTGTTTACCCTGCCAGATAAATTTAGAAAGAGCAAAGTGAAGCTGTTGGAAGTAAGACAAAGGAGCCAGATATTCAATAAATTTAAAGGTAGAAGAGACGGGTAGAACATTCATTTTATAATACTAATTCGACCCTATAACGACAAAGGGAGTTTGGCCCATCTTTGAGATCTTGCTGGATATTCAACACCAAATCATCCAGACTGAGCCTCCTGAGAACCTTTGGGTCTCTAGTGAGATGAATGCCTAGATATTTGATTGAGGAGGAAGACCATTTCATACCAAAATGAGAGAAGTTACCTTGGTGCACAAGAACATTTAATGAAAATATAACTGATTTGGATAGGTTTAACTTATAATTAGCTACTTGTCCAAACTGTTCAATAATTTGTAACGAATGTGTTAATGAGGTTTCTGGATTGGCCAAGTGTAAAAGAATATCGTCTGCATAGACTGAGAGGGTCAGAGATTGCTGGTATACTGAGCAACCTGTGACCTGAGATGAATTCTTAATACTAATTAAAAGGGGTTCCAAATATAAGTTAAACAAAAAAGGAGACAGGGGGCAACCTTGTCTACTGCCTGTAAGCAGGGGGAATTGAGAAGAAAAAACCCCATTGCAGTAAATTCTAGCCGTGGGAGCCTTACATACCGTTCGAATCCATTGAATGAAGGTTTCCGGAAAACCCATTTTTTTGAGTAGCCCAAAGAAAATCCCAGTTTACCCTGTCAAAGGCTTTTTCTGCATCTAATGAGACTAAAGCCATGGGGATCTGGGAGTCTTGGGCAACCTGGAAAATATGTGAGAGGGTTCTCAAGTGGTCAGCAGAAGATCTGCCTTGCACAAACCCCACCTGTTCAGGACTCAACAGATGAGACCAAACCTGTTTAATTCTAAGAGATAAGATTTTAGTTAAGATTTTTATATCATAATTTAATAATGAAATCGGACAGTAACTGGACAGCTCATTCTGGTGTTTGTCTGGTTTCAGGATCAGGACTATCGTGGCTTCCAGCAGAGTGGGGTCTAGGGAATCTGAGGTGAACATATAATCGAAAAGTTTCAAGAGAAGAGGAGCTACCTCCTTACAAAAGACCCTGTAGAAGTTAGAAGGGAAACCATCGGGACCTGGGGATTTGTCAGGAGCTAGCCCCTTGATTGCTTCCTCTACTTTATCCAGAGTAATAGGAGAGGTCAGGATCGCGCACTGCTGGGCTTGTAAGGAGGGGAGAGTAAGGCCTTCCAGAAAATGTTCAATACGAGAATGGGAAGCTGGAGAGATCCCTTTACTGTATAGGTCCCTATAAAAGGCTTCAAAAACCTGGGAAATATCTCAAGGAGAGGTTTTAATAGAGCCATCCGGAGAACATAGTGCAGGAATCAGTCTTGAGCTTTCTACTTCCCTCAATCGCAGGGCTAACATTCTACCTGGCTTCTCACCTTGGTCTAAGTAACGGGCTTTGGTTTTAAGGATGGCATATTCTGCTTTTTCTCTTAGCAAATCGGCATACTCATTCCTAAGCTTCAATAGGGATTCCAGATTGGATTGGAAAGATAAAGAGGATAGGCTGTTTTCAGCCAACTTTATTTGATTCAACAATGAAGTAACTTTAGCTTCTCTCTGTTTTTTTTTCCTTTTGGAAGCTAGTTTAATTAATTCTCCCCTAATGTAACATTTAAAGGAGCACCAGATCAGGTCCTCTCTGCATGTGGAACCCGTATTAAAATCTATAAAGGAAGAGATTTGCGACTTAATGTGGGATATTATTCGGTCCTCTTTTAGAAGTTGTGTGTTTAACTTCCATGTGGTGTCCTTTTGAAAGTTCGGATGTGGGAAATTAGGATCCATGCCACCGAATGATCAGATATAACAATTGGTTCAATTCCTGCCAGGTGAATACCAGCCAGAAGAGTGGTGCTTACTAAGACGTAATCAATTCTGGACCATGATCGGTGGACCTGGGGTTAAAAGGAGAAGAGCTGGCTAGAGGGGTTAAACAGACGCCATGGGTCACACAGACCCAATAAGTCCATAAAATCCCTCAAGGCAATTTGCGGAGGGGTAAGGGGTCTTAATGGCCTATGAGTTCTGTCTAGGTCTTGTGATGGAGCAATATTCCAGTCACCCCCTAAGATAAGCAGGGAGGGCAAGAATGCATTCAATTTGTTGGCCAGACTCATAAGAAAGTCCGCATCCCCTCCAGCTGGACTATATATTGCCCCTAATACCACCCTGACATTGTTTAATGCACCCTTAACAATAATAAATATGCCCACTTGATCTGTTAAACTTTCTTCTGCCACAAATGAAATGTGTCTTTTAACCAAAATTGCCACCCCTCTACTAGAGGACAACCCACAGGACGTGAAAATTTGAGAAAAACCCTGTCGACGAAACCCATTTGTTTCCGAGGTTGTGAGGTGGGCTTCCTGCATCAAAAGGATGTCAATATTTAGGAAGGCACAGTTTTTGAGAATCTGATATCTTTTGGGCAGTTCTCTGATACCTCTGACATTCCACATTGAAATCTTAATTGGCACCATGGTCATGTAGCATTTTAGTGAAGAAAAAAGGAACAAACTCCATTAACTGACCGGGCAATCAGAAAAGGCACACTCCAGTCCCACCCCCATCCCCCAGACCCCAGTAGAAAAGAAAAAATAAGGAAAAGGTTCCTTCCAGGAAATTCGTGAAATGGTCGAGACATTGAGAGAGTAGAAAATCTTAACCATCCAGTAGTAAACACAGACCATGAAATCAGTAGGAAGAGATCGAGACAGTAACAGAAACCCCTTCCTCCTAAACCCTCAACCTATATACAAAAGGTCCCCACCTGTGTACTAGGAAGATTCCAGAATCCTTGTTACATGTAACGAGAACCAGACCCAATAGGTTGCACTCCCATGAGAAGGGTACACTACATTCAAGAACCAAACCTGATTTATAGCGCCATGGACTGAATCTGGAGAAGAAAACTTACTAAAATTAGGTGCTCTCTGAACCCCACATCCCACAGGAGGTGCACCCTTAGCCCTCTTCCTAGGTGCGTTATGCATTGCTCCGGAAGTTACCTCCATCCCGAAGGCTGCCCACCCATGACCCTCTAGAGAACTAGCTAATAAGAGCCCTAACCAACATTACAGTGCTCCAAAGGGTTGCAGTTGGCATGCCAGAATAATGGTGGGAGTCCTGAAAACCGCCTGTCAATTTGCTCACTTGCAAACTCTACCCAACTATCCCCCTCCCGAGGAGGCACATATCTCCCGCTAGTGCTTTTGGACCAGACTTACCCAAAAGGCCATCACTCAGGAAATGAAAAACCCTGGGGTTCCGAGAAAGCTTGCTGGACTTATTAACTCCCTTAAGGTGAACCCAGCACCGAACAATACAAGGATATAAGGGGGGAAATGAACCAGAGGGACCTACCAGTCCGTCCATAATAACAGCTTACGGAAACACCCCTTGAAACAAAGTTCCCACCCACCCTCACACCAGAGTGCATGAACACTCCACTAAGCCAGATCCAGGCCCACTAGGCCTCACCACAACCTTCCCTGCCCACCCATCCACTCCCCGAGGGACTAAAGGGAAGGGGACAGGAAAACATCAAGAGGTAAAGAAAATAAAAACACAGCTCCACAGTAAAAAAGAATGATTGTCCTCAGGCAACTGCAGTGAAAAGTTCATCCTGCTTTAAACAAATTAGGTAGTCTGCTGGGAAGGTCCATGGCCGCTTGCTCCGGGGAATCATATGCATACCACTCTCCATCAACTGCCACTTGTAGCTTAGCAGGGTAGAGCATCTTAAATCTTATTCCTGCCACGATTAGCTTGTTGACCATAGGATGAAAGGCAGATCTTCTTTGTCGAGTTTCATAAGGGAGATCTTGGGTGAACCTCAACTTAGAGCTGCCCCACAATATAGCATGGAGTTCCTTTGCTTTAGAAGGCACATGTTGCTTCTCCAGGAAACTTAGGAATTTCACAATTAAAGGCCTTGAGGATGCACCAGGTGGAGGTTTTGGCCTCAGGGAACGGTGGGCTCGCTGAATGTGATACTGTGCATTGAGGGGAGAAGGGCCAACAACCTTAAGGAGGAATTTCTGTAGGAAGGCTATGGTGTCAGAACCTTCCTCCGATTCAGGAAGACCCAGGAACAACAGATTATTCGTTCTACTTCTCCCCTCTAAATCTTCGGTTTTCAGTTGGAGTTTGCTAATTTGCCGTTTCAAATGTATAATTTCTGCTTCTGATTTCTCTCTCCATTTCTCCAGTGAAGAGGTTCTCGCTTCTGAGTCACCCATTCTTGTAGATAGGGAACTTAAGTCTCCACGGATAGATTTCAGCTCCGCCGAGATATCCTCTAAAGTTTCTTTAAACGGGAGCAATTCCTGAAGAAAGCGGTCCTCAGTAAGAGGAATCGCTAACGTGCCAGAAGTAGCAGACTTGGTAGCATTCCCAGAACTTTGCTGTTTCAGTTTCTTAGACAGTTTTTCTGGTGTGGGTGGTGGGATATGTCGGATACTGGCTTGCTCCATCTCCGCTTCCATTTCAGCTGTAAAGCCGGTTATGTATTGCGAGTCAGCCAAAACTCTGCCACAGAGATACCAAATGATAAAAAGGCTTAGAATCGATGCCTAGCTTGTACCATTTGGCAAATGAAGGGCAAAAAGAAGGTTATTAGTGGTCGATAAGCGGAAGCTCCAGAATAGTGCTGCTTTCAGGCACCCTGCATCACGTGACCCCTTATTTAGACGTTCTGGTACTCCGATGTTGAAAGCTTGCTTTTCAGAACACCGAACTCCCAACTGGATGTCACAGATGGGCTGCTAGGGGTTGACAGTGTATCTCCTGCAAGAGTTAGTGTGCCACCATGTTGGCTGTCAAGCTCCGCCCCCGTATTATATTTTTTTGATATAAAATGTATTAATGTCTCTGCTGAAAATTCAAATGTTCTAGGAATGACCTGTCTCATCCCCCCCAAAAAAAAATTTAGCTGACAGATGCAGGTCAAGAGAACTGCTGACAGCATTGTATCTACACTCAGTCTTTTTAGAGACAATGTGTTACTGAAAGACTTTTATTAAGGATCCTGTTTCTCTGACCTAATTACAGAGTTGTTAAGTTAATGTTGTTGAGAGAGAAATCATAAACTAGGTTTATGAAGTTAAAATAAGGGAAGCTAGGATGTTACATAGCGGTGTAAGATTATAAATTACCCTATGAAGCCTGTATGAGAGGGTACAGCATGAGACCAAAAGAGGTGTCATTGAAACTTGAGTTATTCTAAGGTTGCAGAATTAATACATCCTGTATAACTGTATAGTATAGATTAATAAAATTACATCCTGTGGTTGTATACAAATTTATTTTTGTTAGATATTTGACCAGAGGAGGAGCTGGATGACTTCGTCCAAAAGGGGTTGGCCAATACTGCTTGAAAAGATTATTCTCTTTCACTATAGAGTGGCATTTGTATCTGACACTGACTAAGCAAACATCTGTGCACTGAAAGCAGGTATTTAGAAAGCTAGATAAAATCTAAATATAGTTGTAGGAATTGCACTGTTTTAAACCTTGTTTTGTTTAAAGATATGTATGTCTTGTGTTATAAGAGTTCTGTAATGTATGTTTGCCATATTAGTATATATTTTAGTAAAAACTCTAATTTTAGAGCAAACCTGGTCTGTCTTTGAATTAGTTACTTTTGATAAGAAATGTTTATGGTTCAGCAGACATGTAGCTTGTATGGTGGTACCAAACTGGAAACAGAAGCAATCTGAAGTCTTTATTAAGTTTTAAGGTTTCATCTCTGAATACCTGGTTAAGTGCCCACAGGCAAAGATATCTGTCCCCCCCAAAGACAGATATATCTGAGCCTGTGCATTGAGTATGCTAGCAAGAGGTTACAGTTCGAATCCTTCCAGAACTGAGACAAAGGTTAATACAAACTCACAAAAAACAGACAAGAGGGTTACCTTGTCTGTTACACTGTTCACAAGACTGCGCTCAGAGGTTGGCACTTTGGGAGTAGAGGGCCTGATCTGCTGAGTGAGTTTGTGACAGATTGGTTGACAGTGGTGGCATAATTTTGGCATCACAAGCTTTATTGTTCTGTCAGCTGAGACCGTAAGCTCTCTTGCAAAAAAGGAAAAAGAGAGAGTTTGATTTTAAAAAGAAAACAGAACTATATATCACTTGGTGTACAATCAAGTTCCTACCTATTTTTTTTTCTAAAGTGCAAAGTCAGAGTAGCAGTAGTTAGGAAAGATGGCATCCTACTACAGCATGCACACTGTAGAACAGTTAAAACAGTTGTGTGAGGACAGAGGAGTCCTATTCGAGGTGAAAGCCAGTAAGGAGAACCTCATAGAGGCCCTGACAGTAGCAGATATCCAGAGCTGGGAGTCACAGACCATGACTGAAAGGGACCAGTCCTTGAATGTGGCAGAACTAGTGGCCAGTGAGGGGTCCTGAGCCAATGAGGCAGACAGCAGGGCCACTGTCAGTGAAGGGCCACAGCAGCAGGGGAAGGTCACCAGTATCCTGAATCCAGAGGTACTCAAGCTGCAAATTGAGTTGCAGAGGATAGAACTGGAGGCAGAGTGACAAAAGAGGGAGGCAGACTGTGAGGCAGAGTGACAACAGAGGGAGGCAGACCATGAGAAACGTGACCACCAGTGAGAGGCAGAGGACAAGAAAGAGTGAGAAAGCAGAGCAGCAAAGGAGAGAAGTGCAACTGGCAACACAAACTGGAGAAGCTACGACTCCAACCAGCGGCACCAGGGCAGGTAAGTGGCTTGGGTTTAACTGGGACTGCAGGACTGGGTTACAAATTGAACTCTAAATTACTAGCTGAGTTTAAGGATGGGGAGTATATAGACGCCTTTTTAAATTATTTTGAAAAAGTTTGTATTCTGGCTAAAATTCCTAGAGAGTCCTGGAGCTTCCAGCTATCCCCGCTACTTACCAGAAAAGCTCAGGATGCATTGGGTCACATGGACAATAAAGACAGTGATGATTACAGCAAGTTAAAAGCTGCACTACTAAAAAAGTTTGAATTAACTACTGAATCATATGAAGCTAAATTCTGTAAGCTCAGGAGAGGCCCTGATATGAGCTATGAGGAGCTAGCCATGAAACAACATCAGTTTTTAAAATGTTGGTGGGAAGGAATTGAGGCAAACACTGTTGATAAAATTTAAAATGTGATTTTATTAGAACAGGTTTATTGGGCATGCCTAGCAGAGTTAAAAACCTGGCTAGAGGACCGAGATCCAAAAATAGTGCAATAGGCTGCTGAACTCTCGGACTGCTATGCCAAGAACAAACCTGCTCTGAGAGTGAATGGGGCAACTGTGGCAGTGCAAAAAGGGAAAAGAGCACCTTTTGGGCAGCTAAAACCTTCACTGCCTCCACCAAAATCAGTTAGCCCCAGGTGTCAATGAAAAGATTTCTCTGAAGTAAGAAATGCTTGTTGGTTATGTAAAGAAACTGGGCACTTTGTCAGACAGTGTCCAAGAAGGGCAAACAATAATACGCAAAGTAGTACCAGAAAGGAAGTGGGTTGTTTGTGTGTTCCTGAGAGCATGCCAGTGAACATGAGAGAACACATGCACCCAGTAATAGTAAATGGCATACAGACGCAGGGGTTAAGGGACACAGGGGCATCCCTGACATTGGTAAAGAAGGATCTGGTCCAGTCTGGTCAGCTTATACCCAATAAGTACGTGACTGTACAGGACTTTGCGGGTGAAAAGAAAACATTACCACTGGCCAGTGTTCTCCTGGACTGGGGTGAAACAGGGGGAACTGTGCAACAGCTGGCTGTAGCTAAAACGTTAGCAGTAGACATGATCCTGGGTAACAATCTCCAACAGGGGATGGTATGTGCAGTTACCCGTAGTCAAGTGGCAAGGGAAAATAGCGGTTCCCTGAATCCCACAGAAACCAGTGTGGAAATCATGGAGAGGCTGGTTCTCTAGCCTGTGCCTCCAGATGGGGAGACGGATAAAAAGTGGGTAGAAATTTCCCAGGTAGCGAGTGACCACACAGCTATGGAAGGTTACTCCAAAGAGGGAGGGTGACCAATTGTCAGAGGGTTAGGATTGACAGTGACCCTGAGGGCCCTGACGCTAGTGTTAGGGACCCTAGTTTAGTGACTGAAGGGGACTTGTTCCATGCCTTGGGACTGTATAAGAGGTTTGCAGCTGCTCAGAGGAGTGACCCTAATTTAGAGAAGCTGAGGGCTTGGGCAGACTCTGAGGGCACACAGGGAGGTGATGGCAGACATAAGGTTTATTGGGAAAATGGACTTATGTATACACAGGCAGTACAGACAGAGGGAGGGTTACTACGTAGGCAGCTTGTCATTCCCCAGGGGTATCGTGAGCAGTTGCTCAAAATTGCACATGATATTCCCTTGTCTGGTCATCTGGGAATTGAAAGAACTATGCAGAGATTGGCCCAGAATTTCTACTGGCCTAACTTCACCCAGCAGGTGAAGGAGTATTGCAGATCTTGTCACCAGTGTCAAGAAATAGGGAAGGCGGGCAAGAAAACCCAAGCCGCCCTGATCCCCTTGCCCATAGTGGAGGAGCCATTCCAGAGGGTGGGAATGGATATTATGGGGCCTTTAAATATCCCCAGCTCCTCAGGGAAGAGATTCATCCTAACTGTGGTGGATTATGCCACACGGTACCCAGAGGCAGTTGCCCTTTCTTCACTGAGGACAAAGTGGCAGATGCCTTCCTTGGGATTTTCTCCTGTGTTGGGTTTCCGCAGGAGGTTGTGACTGATCGAGGGGGTTCCTTCATGTCGGACCTAATGAAATGTCTATGGAAGAAGTGTGGGGTGGGGCAGAGATGCATGACACCGTATCATCCACAAGCCAATGGGCTTGTGGAACGCTTCAACGGTACCCTAAAGTCAATATTCCGGGCGTTTGCTGAACAGCATGGGAGGGACTGGGAGAAATACCTTCCCCACCTGTTGTTTGCATACAGGAAGGTGCCCCAAGAGTCAATAGGATTTTCCCCCCTTTGAACTCTTATATGGAATCTGGGTATGTGGGCCCTTAGACTTAATCTGGGAGGACTGGAAATCAAGCACACCACCCAGGGAACTCTCATTGTGGATTATGTCCTTAGGTTTAGGGAATAGCTGATGGAGCTTATGGGGACAGCCCAGAGCAACCTGGCAGCTGTCCAAAAGATACAAAAGGTGTGGTACTACCACAGAGCCAGAGCTCGCTCATACATGGTGGGTCAGGAAGTCATGGTCCTTATTCCGGTCTGGAAAGGCAAGCTGCAAGCTGAGTAGGCAGGACCGTACAAAGTGGATAGGAAGGTAAATGACACGAACTGCATTGTGGAGTTACCTGACCGTAGACAGAAAGGATGCACCATGTCAACATGATGAAGCCATATGCAAATAGGGCTGACATGGTGTTCTCAGTGTGTAGACATGGGGAGGGAAGGGGACGGACGAAGGAGCCCCCCTTCTGGACTTGCTGGAAGAGAGTAAGCAGGAGTCCTCTGTGGAGGCAGTAAAATTGTCTCCCCAGCTGAACCCGGACCAGGTCCAGAAAGTAAGGGAGGTTTTAGCAGACTTTGCCTCCTTGTTTAGCATCAAGCCTGGACTAACCTCCTTAGCAACACACAATGTGGAGACAGGGACACAGATACCCATACAGTGAACAGCATATCGGGTGTCAGAGGCTGCTCAAAAGGACATTAGGAGGGAAGTGGAGGAGGTGCTGGATTTAGGGTTAATCCAGAGATCCCACAACCCCTGGGTCTCACCCATAGTCCTCGTGCCCAAGCCAGATGGCTCAACTCATTTCTGTGTGGACTATCGTGGACTGAATGCAGTCATGAAGTCTGACACCCACCCGATGCCCTGGACGGATGAACTCCAGGACAAGTTGGGATGGGCAACCTACCTTACGGTGATTGACCTGACCATGGGGTATTGGCAGGTAGAACTGACAGACAGAGCTAGGGAGAGGTTGGTCTTCATCACTCCAATAGGCTTATTTGAGTTTAAAGTAATGCCTTTTGGAATGAAGAACGCCCCAGCCACTTTCCAAAGGTTGGTGAACCAGGTGTTGAATGGTGCTGAGGAGTACGCTGAAGCGTACCTGGATGACATTGCTATCTTCAGTACCAGCTGGGAGGACCACCTTTCACACCTTAGGGAAGGGCTGGGCAGGATACAGAAGGCCGGGCTCACTGTCAAAGCCGAGAAGTGCCAGGTGGCCATGAGGGAAGTGGCATACCTGGGGCATGTGGTAGGCTGGGGACAGCTCCGTCCTAACCAAATAAAGATAGATGTGATTCAGGTGTGGCCCAGACCAGAAACCCAGAAGCAGGTCAGGAGCTTTCTAGGGACAGCAGGGTACTACAGAAAGTTTGTACCTAATTACAGTGCCCTGGCTGCTCCCCTATCTGACCTGACAAAGAAAAAGATGCCAAGGAAAATTACATGGGGCCCAGCCTGTGAGGAAGCCTTTACCAGACTGAAGGAGGCACTGTGCAGTGCTCCTGTTTTGACAAGTCTGGACTATAGCAAAACCTTTATAGTTCAGACGGATGCCTCAGACGTGGGTATTGGGGCAGTACTTAGCCAGATGTCTAGCCAAGGGACTGACCACCCAGTTGTGTAATTGAGCAGGAAGCTTATCCCCAGGGAGCAAGCATAATCCACAGTGGAAAAGGAGTGTCTTGCCATAATGTGGGCCCTGAAGAAATTAGAGCCATACTTGTATGGACAGCATTTTGTGGTGCAGACTGACCACAACTCCCTGGTTTGGCTGACGCAGATGGAAAAGAGCAATGGGAGACTACTAAGATGGAGTCTTGCTTTGTAAGGATATGATCTGGCAATCATACATAAGACAGGCATTAAGAATCAGAACACTGATGGACTGTCTAGGGTCTATGAGGAGTGAACTGATTTGGGAAGCTCATCCCATGTAGAGGATAGATCCCCCAAATTCAGTCTAGGTGGGGAGGAGTGTGACGTAGACAGCCAGTTCTGAGTGCTGGATTACATTTTTTTTATATAAAATGTATTAATGTCTCTGCAGAAAATTCAAATGTTCTAGGAATGACCTCTCTCATCTCCCCCCCACCCAGATTTTAGCTGACAGATGCAGGCCAAGAGAACTGCTCACAGTATTGTATCACACACTCAGTCTTTTTAGAGACAATGTGTTACTGGAAGACTTTTATTAAGGATCCTGTTTCTCTCAGCTAATTACAGAGTTGTTAAGTTAATTTTGTTAAGAGAGAAATCATAAACTAGGTTTATGACATTAAAATAAGGTAAGCTAGGATGTCACATAGAGGTGTTAGGTTATAAATGACCCTATGAAGCCTGTGTGAAGAGGGTACAGCATGAGATCAAAAGAGTTGTCATTGAAACTTGAGTTATGCTAAGGTTGCAGAATGAATACATCCTGTATAGCTGTATAGTATAGATTAATAAAATTACATCCTGTGGTTGTATAAAAATATATTTTTGTTAGATATTTGACCAGAGGAGTGGCTGGATGACTTCATCGAAAAGGGGTTGGCCAATACTGCTTGAAAAGATTATTCTCTTTCACTATAGATACACTTTTCATCTGACACTGACTAAGGAAACATCTGAGCACCGAAAACAGGTATTTAGAAAGCTAGACAAAATCTAAATATAGTTGTAGGAATTACACTGTTTTAAACCTTGTTTTGTTTAAAGATATGTATGTCTTGTGATACAAGAGTTCTGTATTGTATGTTTGACGTATTATTACATATTTTAGTAAAAACTCTAATTTTAGGTCTGTCTTTGAATTGCTTTCTTTTGCTAAGAAATATTTATGGTTCAGCAGACATAAGCTTGTATGGTGGCACCAAACTGGAAACAGAAGAATTTTAAATCTGAGGTCTTTATTAATTTTTTTTTTTTTTTTAGCCAGCAGACAGATATATCTGAGCCTGTTCCAAACATTGATTTCGCACACCGACTGCGCCATTGTGCGCTACATGCATGGAAACACATTTTGGGCGAGATGTGAAAAATGACAGCTGTACTGCTCATAAGGAGGTGTGGTAAAATGGCAATGTTGAAAGTCTGAAGTGCAAATGTTAAAAATTTGCAAACTTACGAGCGTGCATTGGAACTGTGCAACGCTACTCACGAAATAGTCATTTTTAGGAATTTTTTCCCCAAATTTTCAACATAGCCTTTTTGAGAGCCTACCTTATGAACACTGGCACTGTCATTTTGTTAATCTGTCCCCAAAGGTGATTTCACGCAATGACCATGAAATCACAATTCCGGCCTGATTAACGCCATGACAATGACAGAATTCATGAGGAGGGGTCCCAAAAACCCCATGTTGAAAATTTGGTGTCAAAATTCCCAAAAATGCCTGAGATATGCATCAAAGTTGACAAAACCCTATCTATCCCACTATAAAGCTTACCGGCATTTCCTCAATTTGCGGTCGGCTTTGAAGAGTGCAGACGTGTTCCCGGTCCACCAAAGATCATCGCACCAGACTCCAGAGGTAAGTATGGGGTAAAGAGGGGTGTGGGGAGGCAGGGTGCACAGTGGGTTGCGTGGGTTGTGGAAGGGAGGGAGGTCTGGGTGACCGCAAGGGACCATTTTTGATTTACAGGGAAAGAAAAAACAAAACAGACAACACGGGATGGTTTTCCATTTAACAGGGGCATTTGGCATGCTGGGGTGGGCTCCCAGCATGCCAACAGAGTTTTTTGGGTGGGAGCTGTAGCCAGTGGGGGATTGGACACCCCCATCAGCACACAAGAAGACAGGTGGGTTCATTATGCCGACGGGGAGTGGGCTCCCCCATCTGCAGACAACAAAAGCAGTTGGGGAGGGGTTACATCATGCTGATGGGGAGTGAGCTCCCCCGTCGGTAGACAACAAAATCTGGTAGAGATTGGCGCAGTGAAGCTGGCAGGGATTGGGGCCCCTGTTGGCAAACAAAGACTGTCTGGGGGGGCACTTGCTGTCGAGGGGGATTGGGCACCCCCTCAGCATGGGGGCAGCATAATATTGTTTGTGAATGTGGCAGCAAGCCACCTGCCATGTTCACAAACAGTATTTGGCTAGCTAACATTCCGCCCTGCAATGACGAGTCACTCCCTCATTACAGCACAATGACTGATGCTGTAATGATAAGGTGACTCCTGATTGCTGTAGTGAAAACGTTACAACTTGGTGCACTTTTGGAGACCAGTGTCATTGGCACACTGTGCCTCCATTGGTCCACCATTGCCAAGCCCCCTAATGCAGTGCCTCCCTTGGCCGTAACAGTGCCATGCCTCCACAACCCGCTTCTCTCCTATGTTACCACATCATGTTTCTAGTGCATGCTCACAAGCAAACATAAAAAGTGGTGCCTCTCATGTCCTTAGGGCACCAGAACTGCTCACCTATGGTCAACAGTTCTCTTGCCCTAAGAATATGTAAGGTGACACTCTTTTACCCTTAAGAGATCTTTCTAGTACCCCTATAAAGATAATAAAGCCCTTTGCAATCAATGAACAGCAAACATTAGGTACAGAGAGAGAGAGAGAAAGAATTAAGTAGGGTTGGGGGTTATTGACATGCTTAGGCTCACACAGCAAGTAAGTGGCATAAATATGGTTCAAATCTGGGTCTCCACATGCATAATTCTGCACTAACCACCAGGCTACACTGCATCCCCATACTGCATAGAAAGAAAGATGAAATCGATCATGGTCAGTGCTTTCTCTTTCTGGTGAGAAAGTTTAATGCAGGGTCATTTGCAACCAGTAAGAGTCTGAATTCTCATCCCAGCAACATGTAATAATTTCTTATTCATCTTAAATAGGAAACAGCTCAGGCCTGGAGTGGGATGTGCAGCACTGTTTTACCACAGTGTCACTCGGTTACCAAAGACTTAAATAAATAAATACATAAATAAATAATAAATAGTCATTACTGATTTTCAATTTCTGAAAATATTATAAGGTTCATTTGATACATGCCAATGTAACCACAAGAATATGATTGCATGTACTACATAGTGCACACATCTATACACCTCAAAAGAGTAACACAGTGTGATGTATATCATTTCCAAACTGCATCCAATCTGTTCCTGAGAGTATATATATATATATATAAAGTTGAGTTTCTTTTTGATGACTTTGAATTCTACAGTTTTCCGTGAGGCTGTTCTTGCTGACTAGAAGGTCAATTTGAACACCCTGTCCAGAAAAGAATGGGAGAATAAAATTACTCGGCTGTCTGTGCTCTGCAAATGTCACCATTTAATGCACTTTCTTGGAGAGTTACTAGTGTATAAAAAAATACATTAGGATTGATTCTAGTAATCATGATGAAAACACAGTGATGACAAATTTTATCTACTTCTGCTAGTTCCTGATAAATCCACAAAGTCATCATGGGAGGCACATTAGTGCATTCATTTGCTGCCCTTTGTTAAATGTTAGTTTTCCTCCTTGTAGTTGCTAATCCCTTCTTTGCACGGTTGACTGGTTCTTTCCCTGAGAGTAGTCAGGAGAAAAAAAAGGTGTGTGTGTGTGTGTGTTGATCTCACTGAGCCATGGTACCAAAGTCCCCATTAATTAACTGTTGTTGCGAATTTCATTTGATAAATGATGCCAGACTACTGGCTGGTTGTCTTCCAAAAATACTCATGGGATACATTATAAGCTACTTGACTTGGTTTTACTCTTAGCATCCTCTTACTCATCCCATATACTGATTTCCCTGCAAACCACCTCTCCAGAATGAAAGCTTAAACATCAGACATGCTTCAACCAAATTCTGGTTTCATCCTTAGTAGTAATCAGTGAATATATTTTGCTTTTTTGCTGCCTGAACTAGCTGAATGAGAAGAAACACTTTTTTGAATAATGCTATTATTTAAACATTTCCAAGCAATCATTAAACAATAAATCAAGCACGTATAACCAGTTTGCTGGTCATACCATACAGAGGATAAAACTTACAGGCTCTAAGATTACGTTCTGTACCTATCATTCTAAAACATTATTCAATGTCCATGCAACATATATATAACCTGGATATAAAGTACATTGCCACCTATTGGGATCAAGCACCCTGTGTGATATATCACAGTTTACTGTGCAACAAATTGCCACCATTGTGCTAGTGGTAACACCTTCCCCTCCATGGGGGGGGTATGCCCAGTGTTATGGGGAGGGGGGACTACTGGACACCATGGATTTTTTTTTTTTTTTCCGGGCTGGCAATCAGAGGGAGAGGGGTTACCACTAGCACCAGGGATCATATTATTTAAGCTGGGGCTGGCAATTGGAGGGAGGGGAGCACCACTAGTACTAGGGATTATAATGTTGAAGCTGGGGCTGGCAATCAGAGGGAGGGGGTACCACTAGCACCAGGGATATTATTATTTGACAAAATGGGTGGGCAATCAGCAGGGGTAGACCACTAGCACCAGGGATATGTATACATGGCTTTGACTGGGCAACTGGTAGGCAGCACTGCACTAACTTGCCTTGCTACTCATGCAAATGACCTTATAATGGGTGTGCAAATGGCCCCTTAGTACCTCATATGCCCAATATGCATGCAAGTTGTATGGGTCCCTTTGAATATTGCAAGTAGCACTCTAACGCTATCCATTCTGGAGATGTACTTTGGAAACCCTACTGGGGCAGTGCTAAGTGGCTGAGCGCTGGGATGACATGGCCTTGTATTCAGTTGAATAGTGCTGGTGCACTGTTCGACTGAATATAGCATCTTCAATCGCTCGGGCAAGCACAAGGCATTGCACAAATTTTTGCACTCTGATTTGCGCATATTTGAATATCGGGCCCCTGGTGCCATGAGAGAAGGTACATTTGGCAATTCTTATGGCAGCAGCAAGTTTGAGTTAAACCAGTCTCTGTTATAACCTTTGAATGATATTTTCCATGCTGAAGAACTGAAGGTTGCTCTTGCCAAAATACACAAAGTTGGCCCTTCAGAGCAAAGTGGTACATAACAGGTATATGTAGATTTACTACAGAATGCCATAGATACTCTATTTGATTTACAGATGTATTCCCTGCTTTTTCTGGGCTTATTCCCAATACTCAGACAGACAAAATTAAGGGTATGAATAAGGATGATCATATTCCAGCAAATCCCTGCTGGGCCACTGGACAATAATAATAACTCTACTGAGGAAGTTACTTTGTGACTAATTTGTCTTTATATTGCAATGGGCTTATTTGTTCTTGTCAAGTAGTTATGCCATATAGAATATTCCCATAGACCGCAATTGTACTATATGATATGCTGTGTTATTTTTGACCTTTCCTGGTTGTAATATGTATTGTTGTGGACTGTGTCAATGTATGTATTGTAATGTCATTCTTTAGTGTCCTTCTACGATCACCTTGAAAATGAGCTTGCTCAATGGCGCTATTCCTGGTAAAATAATAATTGAGTGATTGATTGATTGATTGATTGAAAAGGAAGGTGAGAGGTCTAAAGGACCCTCAAATGTCTTCCATTCTACTTTATATTTGATTCGTAGTTCAAGTTTTTTCTAGTAGCTGAATCCTACAGAGTGCTAAAACTATTGGAAATGCAATCTGTGGTGCCACTACTAGTGACCCCAATAATTTCCACTTCCAGGAATATTCCTAAGTGTTTTCTAGGTCTTCAGAACTGTGACCATGTGATCAATCAGATGTGGTTGAATGTTGATAAGAAAGAACAGTTTGCAAATTCCCTGGTGAACTTCTATCCTTTTCCAGATGCCTTACTACAAAATGTGATGTTTCACCAATTGCTGTCATTAAAAGTAATATTTATTACTGTAGTAATACCTGGGTTTCAGAAAATAATAAATATACTCAAAATAATATAAGGGCCCCTCTTTGGTTAAACGGTAAAATTAAAAAAATAATTAAAAAAAAGGAGAAGGTATACAAAATACAAAAAGGTCCCTTCAGAGGAGAAATGGCAAAAATGTATTAGGATACCTAGTCGGTGCAAGAAAACTATTAGAAGTGCTAAAAAAACCTTGGAATTAAAATTGGCTGCTACAACCAAGGACAATAGAAATCAATTCTATAATTACATTGGTTCATTAAGAAGAAAGGCCCCTACCATTGGTCCCTTAATTAAAAATAATGCACTTCTTGAGACTGAGTCATATATGGCTAAAGAATTTAATGAATCTTTTCTTAATGTCTTTAAAACTAAGGATATTTCTTGTATGGATAATATTGACGTTAGTTATAATCATCCTCTGATAACACCGGAAGAAGATAAGGTGGCTATCCATGCTACTAAGGCCAATTCTTCAGCAGGTCTGGATGAAATTCCAATAATCTTTATTAAAAAACTAGACTCTGTTTTAGTGGATCTACTTACTTTACTTTTCAATGCATCCCTTAAAGAAGGGTATACATTAAGAGACTGGACTATAGCTACCATTGTGCCAGGATATAAAAATGGGAACAAACAACTTGCTAGTAATTACAGACCCATCAGTCTAGCATCTTGTATAGGTAAATTAATTGAGAGAATACTAAAGGAAAAAATGCTAGAGCATTTACAAAACAAAGGTTTCTCTGACATCAGTCAATATGGTTTTGTACAGGGAAGATCTTGTCAACTCAACCTGATAAATTTTTTTAAACCAGTGAGCATGGCACTAGATCAGGGCCTCCCAGTAGATATAATCTTTTTAGATTATGAAAAAGCATTTGACTCTGTACCTCATGGCATTTTAATTAATGAATTAGTAAATTTAGGTTTTAATGCTAATATAGTTAGATGGATAGATTCTTGGCTTACTGACAGGAAACAATGAGTCAGCATTAAAGGACATTGTTCTGAGTGGGGAGACGTAAGCAGTGGTGTACCACAGGGCTCTGTGTTGGGCCCACTGTTGTTTAATTTGCTAATAGCTAATATGCAAACTACTAACGGTGTCTGGATACACAAATATGCAGATGATAGTAAGCTTGGCTGTATTGTTAATAACTGTCGCTGTGAGCACTTTGCAAACTAACCTTGATTACTTAGTTAAGTGGCCCACTAAAAGTAAAATGACCTTTAACCCTACCAAATGCAAGGTTATGCATTTGGGTAAAAATAACGTATTAACATCTTATAAAATCAATAATTTTGATTTACAATCTATTATATTTGAAAAAGACTTGGGAATTACAATCACACATGATTTAAAGTTTACCTCACATAATAATAATATTATTAAAAAAATGCCATTGTACCCTATCTTGTATTTTTAGACATATTAAGAGCAGAGAACCCGAAGTGTTAATACCATTATACTCTAGCTTAGTAAGGTCACAAATTGACTATTGTGCTTCTTTCTGTACTCCAACATCTATAGGTGGTATAGCAGCTTTAGAAAAGGTACAAAAGGTGACTTACTAAAAAGGTAAAAGGTTTAACAAATCTAGATTATAGTTCATGAATGAGATCACTAGGGTTATTTTCTCTTGAATATAGGGCATATAGGGGTGATATGTGTCTTGCATATAGATCCATGAAGGATGCACCCTTATGTGAGGCTCTTTGTCTCCAGACAACTACAACAGGTCATAGTACTTGATCACACAATTGAAAGTTTAAAACTGAAATAAACAACACCTATAAGAGAAACAAATTCTTCCCACAAAGGTTACCTACATTATGGAACTCCTTACCCACCAAGGTTGTTGTCAGCAATAATATGTCACAATTTAAATATGAGTTAGACAATCATATGGATGATAAGAAATTACATTTTTGCCAATAGGCGATGAGTTTATAATGGGCTCTCCCATTGAACTCGTATTATACCTATGAACTTATGAACATACTAATGCCTCGGGGACTAATATAGTAAAGCATACCATGATCCCTACTAGGAGGAGTTACCAGCTAGGAGGAGTGCAGCTAGCCCAGACAGAGGAGGAGAAGGATCTGGGTGTGCTCATTACAGGGTCAATGAACAACTCGGCACAATGTGGCACAAGGCAGCTACAAAGGCCAACAAAATGCTGGGTTGTATTGCAAGGTGTATATCCTCGATGAGGGAGGAGGTGATTCTGCCACTGTATAGGTCATTAGTTAGAACACACCTGGAGTACTGCGTGCAGTACTGGCATCCACATCTAAAGAGGGACATTAAGTTACTGGAGGGGGTGCAGCGCAGAGCGACAAAGATGATCAAGGGGCTGGGGGACTTATCATATGAGAGGAGGTTGAAGGAGTTGAACATGTACTCACTGGAGGAGAGGAGAGACAGGGGTGACATGATTGAAACCTTTAAATACATGAAAGGAATAAACAAGACAGGTACAGAGGTCTGTTCAAAGTAAGGGAGGAGAGGGAGGGACACCAGGGGTCATGATATGAGACTGGGCGAGGAAGGTTCAGGAGGAGGATGAGGAGACACTTTTTTACAGAGAGGGTGGTGGCTGGGTGGAATGCGTTACCTGTTGAAGTGGTATGCAGTAGAACAGTGGACTGCTTCAAATGAGGATGGGACAGGACAAGGGGGAGGGTTAATGAAGGGGAAGGGTGGAAGGAAGGGGCAGCTGCAGAATAAGGGGTGCTAGCTGCACATTCGAGCAGACTTGATAGAACTCTAGGCCTTTATCTGCTGGCAAATTTCATATGTTCGTACATATACTCTCTCAAACAGGAATGACAAGAAGTAGATATAGCCTGTCAGTGAGCTTTTTGAATGGCATGATCTAGCATTTATTTTATTGCATGTGCATAGAGATGTGTCAAAATTAAATTTCTCAGGTGAAATTCCCACAAAATCAGCAATTTTGATGCAGGAAACATTTCACGGAATTCAGCCATTCTGCAAAATATTTCACAGGTGCTAAATTTCGCTGGTGAAATGCAACATTTCACTCCAAACTGGTGGAATTTCAGCCATGAGTGGTGAAATTTTGCCTTTTTGCAGGCAAATTTTGTGCTCTGTGGGCAACATTTTGCACTCCATGGGTGAAATTTCACATTTTGCACCAGCAAATAAATTTAGTGAAATTCAAGAAATTTCACAAAATGTTTCACGGAACAAAATCTATCAATTTCACCCATCTTTACATGTACACTCTTTCCTGGTCACCAGCAACTGAGATGGCTGGATGCCAGCTCTCTCAAATGGGTTACTGGAGGATTACCCAGTATGCAAACTTCTTTCTGTCATTACATTAGCATCCTCTTTTCCATGAGATGATATTGAGGACAGCCTTCAGTTTTCTGATAGGGTCTCCTCTGCTTTGTGTCAGCTATGAGAGAAATCTGGCTTCAGCATTGGTCTATGGATCAGGAATCCAACGGTCATTTGTGTGGGGTTCCTTTTTCAGGCGAGATGTTGTTCTGAACAAAATTAGATGAGATCATAAAAGATGTCAAAGGCAAGAAGGTCAGTTGCAGCAAGAAACTGTTCTTAATGAAATTGTGTTTGTACTGTGTAAGTGGCAATGCTTCTCAAACTACACTTCAGCAGTTGATACTGTTGAACAAAGTGGGTATCCTGGGACATCTCTGCTTGTAAGAAAGGTTGGATGGCCATTTCATTAGGGCACAAGATCTCCACTAAGTTCCCATTGGGGAAGGGGGTTTGGACATGTTTGAGTTAACAGAGGTGGTTTTCATTCCTTTCAAGGCTACAAAAGCGATGATGCAGAGGTTCTTTTACTGTTAGAGCTGTGCAGAATGGATAATTCTACCAGCAGAATGCATGCAAAATGGCAATTGTGCTTCCAAAATATGTTTCAGAATTGTGTGGGTAATTCTGTATAATTCCAAAAATGTTCCACAGATTTGTTATTGAAACTGTGGATTGTGATTCCATGGTTTGTTTCTGATTTTGAGATTACACTCTTTTAAACTGGCAGGAAAGCTCTTCAACGGTTCAAGTTTAAGTTAGGCAGCTTAAATGGGCAGACTGGATGGGCCTAGCAGTCCTTATCTGCCGACAGCATCTATGTATCTATGTAAGTGACACTACAGATTTTGTACTGAAACTGCGGAATAATATTCCATGTGCACTTATCAATGACACCACATCATAGCACTGGAATAACATTCCATGATTGTTAAGCTTAGCCTATGTAAACTGTAGAATACAAGTTAATAGGTGGGCTCAGATTCAATGGTTTAGACACATGTGCTCCCATTTTAGATTTACCTTTGAGACTATTAGATTTGTATGGAGGAAGAGGGCATATGAGATAACCAATATATTAATATTAAAAATTAAAATCAATCTTTTGGAGATGGCTGATTCCTGTGCTCCCCAGAAAAGGCCAACCGGTGATTACAAAGAAGTTCAAGTGATTCAAATTTCAGCACCCCCACCCAGTGTCTCTCAATATGATGTTATTAGGGCTACACTGCCAATGTGTTTCGGAGCCATGTCTAGAGATGTGCAAAATTACATTACACAAAATATTTCATGAAATTCCCGCATTTTCTAAAATATTTTGTGGGTTTGAAATACAAATGTTCGCTCATGGAACACAAAATTTTGCCCATGAAACGTGAAATTTTGGCCATGGAATAGTGAATTTCTGGTGAAATTTTGCCATTTCTGATGAAATTGTGCATTTCGTGGTGAACTTCTGCATTTTGCAGCTGAAATTTTGCAACTTAGCACCTGGCAAAAAATTTCACAGAATGACGGAATTTTGCCAAATGTTTCGTATGGTGAAATTGCCAATTTCACCATTGAAATTTAATTTCACAACATCTCTAGCCACGTCCCTGGTGGGTCTCGGCTCTGTCAAACCATGAAAATTTTGCATACTGCCACACTCTCATCACTTTTGTTGGTGAAATAGAAATTCCAGACTAAATACCTTCGGGATATGGGTCACTGCTTAGTTCTTATCTGTGCATGGGAGCAGGGCACTGGAACTATACCTCTAACTACCTATACCCTCTGCACCATGAAACACACCTCTGCCTTTACTTTCTCTTATCACTGACTCTTTTCTTTCCATCTGTCATGCCCTGTACTCTCTCTCTGTACCTTACTTTGAAATGTAATTTTAAGTGTTGCCAGGCCAGCAGCCTCCCCTTCATTGTCTAACCCCAAAGCAAACAACAGCTCTGACTTACCTAAGCATTCTGAGTTAGATGCACAGAATTTTCCCCTAAATGAATTCATAGCCAATAAATTTAAACTGGGAGTCTGACCAACATTTCTTACATCAATAAATTCAGAAATTGGATCAGCATACCCACAATCAGCTTCATGCCAAAACTGACATCTCTAACTTACTTTGTTTAAAAGTTACAAGTAATTTTGTAACCCTTAATTCACTACCTGTTCAAAAAAGCCAATTTTGGTAAAGAGCTACTGATGATGTCACAACCAGAACTCAAAGCCTAGTCCTTCTTGCAACCTACCTTAGAAGATTTACTTCTCTCCTGTTACATAAAACTGCAGCTGTTGTAAACATCTGAAAAAGGAAAGCTTACACTGGGTGAGTCAGAGCATGCATTTCCATAATGTGCAGATGCAAGGTACAATACTTAAGCAACAGCTGACACCTTCAGGGCAACTTTAACAAAATGGAACATTTAGTCACAGTTCAGCTTGTATGTCATGTTAGTTCTATATTCCTCCTCCACATTATTTACTACTGAGGTAATTTTCATCACAACAAAATCTTTTTTCCTGAGGAGTTCAGCTATTCCTGTTGCTTTCTCCCTACCTGAGGTCATAATGCTCTGCTTGTGACATCACAATTAGTCTCATGCTAACAGATTGTGATGTCACAACAGAAGATTATGACTTGAAGTGGGGAGTAAGCTATAGAGGCAGATGAACTGTAAGGGAACGCAAAAGGATAACGATCATGTATTCATGCAAATGTTTACAGTAATGAATAATGGGGAAGGGAAATATAGAGAATACATAAGGAATGCAAGCTGAATTATATCTAATTATCATGTTTTCCAGCAGCTCTTTAAGAATGTGATGGTGGGTTGGAATACATGGCAAACATGGCTTTAGAATGACAAAAATGTGTGCAACCGTTAGAATACCACAGGGATGAGATTTCAAAATGCCACCAGATTGCAACTGTGGAATGCAGCAATGACATAATCTCAGAAAGTAGCTGGGACACACAATTTTGAAAAGTGGCAGGGATGCTAAAATTCATAATGTGATGGTGTCACATAGTTTTAGAATGTGGCAGAGATACACAGTTTTGAAATGAGGGAGACTCATAGTTGTGGAAGGGGCAGGGATATGTCATTCCATAGTTTGTCTTGGATGAATTAATTTGGCATGTGGTGGTGATGCACAATTTCAAAATGTGATTGGGAGGCTTGATTTCAGATTGTGGTGGCAGCATTCAGTTTCAGAATATGGTGTGGACACGTGATCTCAGAATGAAGCAGTAACACAGTATCAGAATAAGGTAGTCACACTCAATTTCAGAATGAGGCAGGGATGCATAATTTTAGAATGTGACTTGAATATGCAATTTCAGAATGTGGCAGTGGCACCCATTTTCAGAATGTGCTGGGGATGTGCAATTTTGGAATATGGTGGAGATGAACATTTTCAGAGTGTGACAATAACAGGAAATATTGGAATGTGAAAGTTTACACACAATTTCAGAATGTGACAGGCAGGTAAAGGTTTAGAATGTGGTTGAGACCTGCAATTTCAGAATGTGGCAATGACACAATGTTGAAATGTGGCAGTGACACACAATTTCAGAAAGGGGGTGATACACAATTTTGGAATGTGGCAGTGACACACAATTTTGGAATGTGGCAGTGATTACTTGGTATTACTTGGTATGAAAGAACAGAAGAAGGCCAGAGCCCATTGAGATTGTTCCCCACACTATGTGGGACATTATGCACAATTTTAGAATGTGACTTGGACATACAATATCAGAATGTGGTGGTGACGCTCAGTTTTGGAATAAGACAGTGAAGTACAGTTCCAGAATGTGGCAGTGATGCACATTTTCAGAATGTGACAATGACAGGCAATATTGGAGTGTGAAAGTTTACACACAATTTCAGAAAGTGGCAGTAATGCACTATTTTGGAACGTGGCAGTGATGCACAAATTCAGAATGTGGCATGACACACAAATTTAGAATATGGTGGTGATGCTCAATGTGGCAGCGATATACAATTTTGGAATGTGGAAGTGATGCACAATTTCAGAATGTGGCAGTAATACTCAATTTTAGAATGTGACTTGGACATGCAATTTCAGAATGTGGTGGTGACACTCAATTTTGGAATGAGACGGTGATGCACAGTTCCAGAATGTGGCAGTAATGCTCATTTTCAGAATGTGACAATGACAGGCAATATTGGAAAGTGGAAGTTTACACACAATATTGGAATGTGGCAGTGACATACAATTTCAGAATGTGGAGTGATGCACAAATTCAGAATGAGACATGAACACAAATTCAGAATGTGTTGGTGATGCTCAATTTTGGAATGAGATGGTGGCACACAGTTCTGGAATGTGGAAGTAATGCACCAATTCAGAATATGGCAGTGACGCTCATTTTCAGAATGTGGCGCTGATGCACTCAATTTTGAAATGCGTCAGTGATGCATAATTTTGGAATGTGGCAGTGACACAAAATTTTGAAATGTGGCAGTGAGATACAATTTCAGAATGTGGCAGTGTTGCATAAATTCAGAATGTGGCAAGACGCACAAATTCGGAATGGGATGGTGACGCTCAGTTTTGCAATGAGACAGCGACGCACAGTTCCAGAATGTGGCAGTAATGCACAAATTCAGAATGTGGTGATGATGCTCATTTTCAGAATGTGGCAGAGATGCAAAATTTCAGAATATGGCACTGATGCACAACTTTGGAATGTGACACTGACGCATAACTTCAGAATGTGGTGCTGACACAATTTCTGAATATGGCAATGATTGACAGTTTCAGAATGTGGTGGTGGTGATGCACATCAGAATGTGGCACTGGCCCACAGTTTCAGAATGCGGAAGTGATGCATACTTTTGGAATGTGGCAGTGATGCACAATTTCAGAATGGGGTAGTGACGCACAGCCTCAGAGTGTGATGATAACAATAACACACAATTTTGGAATGTAGCGATGACGCACAATTTCAAAATGTGGTGCTGACGCAAAACTTCGGAATGTGATACTGAGGCACAATTTCAGAATGTAGTCCTGACACACAGTTTCAGAATGTGGAAGTGACACACAATTCCAAAATGTGGTGGTGACGCACAATTTTTAGAATGTGGCAGCGACACACAAATTTGGAATGTGACATGACAAATAAATTTGAAAAGTAGTGGTGACACTCCATTTTGGTATGTGGTGGTGATGCACAATTTTGGAATGTATCAGTGATGCACAAATTCAAAATGTGGCATGACACACAAATTCGGAATGTGGCAGTGATGCTCAGCTTCAGAATGAAGCAGTGATGCACAATTCTGGAATGTGGCAGTGATGTAACATTTTGGAATGTGGCAGTGATGCACAATTTTGGAATGTGGCAATGACACACAATTTCAGAATGTGATGGTGATGCACAGTTTTGGAATCTGGTATTGAGGCACACTTTTGAAATGTCGCAGTGACATACAATTTCAAGGTTCCACCAAGTCTCTTCAGCAACAAAGTTGTCGAAGGACTTTACAGTGACACCACTTTGTCAATGGCAATCACATCGCTGCATCAATGTGTCAATGGACTCATCAGTGCTGGAGTCATTTACTATTTGTGGGGGGCTTCACTCCTCGCACCCCCCAGAATTATAGATTCCCAAATCCGGGGGGGGTGATGTTCGGGGAGAGTGGCCATCACCAGAAGTCAATGTATCAGCACATTGCTGTTACAACCCATTCGACACTGTGGATGTTGAACAGGTTGTGTCGCTGTGCTGGATTCACTGTCAGGGGTCACTCTCCCGATGTGATACTCAATTTCAGAATGTGGCAGTGTTGTACAATTTTGGAATGTGGTGGCGACACACACTTTTGAAATGTGGCAGTGATGCATAGTTTCAGAATGTAGCAGTGATGCACAATTTCACAATGTGGCAGTGATGCATAGTTTCAGAATGTAGCAGTGCTGCACAATTTCACAATGTGCCGGTGTTGCACAATTTCAGAATGTAGCAGTGATGCACAATTTCAGAATGTGCCGGTGATGCACAATTTCAGAATGTGGCAGTGATGCACAGTTTCAGAATGTTGCAGTGATGCACAGTTTCAGAATGTGGTGGTGTTGCACAATTTCAGAATGTAGTTGTGATGCACAATTTCAGAATGTGCCAGTGATGCACAATTTCAGAATGTAGCAGTGATGCACAATTTCAGAATGTGCCAGTGATGCACAATTTCAGAATGTAGCAGTGATGCACAATTTCAGAATGTGCCAGTGATGCACAATTTCAGAATGTGGCAGTGATGCACAATTTCAGAATGTGCCAGTGATGCACAATTTCAGAATGTGGCAGTGGTGCACAATTTCAGAATGTGGCAGTGATGCATAGTTTCAGAATGTGGTGGTGATGCACAGTTTTGCAATGTGGTGATAACAAACAAATTCAAAATGTGGCAGTGACACACAATTTCAGAATTTGGCAGTGATGCACAATTTTCAAATGTGGGAATGATGCAAAGGTTTAGAATATGGCAGAGACACAATTTCAGCATGTGATGGTGATACAGTTTCAGAATATGTCATTGAAACACAGCTTTGTAATGTGGCATGGATATGCAGTTTTGGAGTGTATTGTTCTGTATGCCCTATCTGTGCAGTTCATCTGCTGCTGCCACTGTTGGGCTCTGGGCCACTCTAGCTTGTCCCTTTGGGTGTGTGTCCCTATCTCCTTCATCCCACTGCATTGTTTCCCTATTGCTCCCCATTCCCTGCTGGGTTGCTCCTTATTTACTGTTCTGCTCCCCCGGGTAGTTTTCCGCATGGATGTGCAGAGGCATCTCCCCCTGTGCCATGTGCATCACACGTGATTCACAGTGGGGTTGCACATGGGGCATCCCGTGGTGCATCCCTTTGTAAACCGCTCGGCTTTTGGTACGCGCATCCTGTTTGCGCCAGTGCATTTCATTTGTGCCCAGTGCATCTGCTTTGTGAATCCTGCCCCATATGTACAATATATATGACCTAAATATACAAAATATGACAAAACAGTCAGTGAAACAATATTAACAGAATACAACTTACAAAAAAAGGTCCAAACTGAACATTTTATTCAATCCTGGTATTATCCAGGCCTTTGGTTAACCCACCAAAAGGTTTCCCGTTGCAACATAAGTTTATAAATGTCACCACCCCGGGGACCTGCTACAACTTCATCAATGCCGTAAAATTTGAATTTATGTGCTCCTAAGAAAGATGTCACATGTGTTGCAAATGCATTTTCTGGATTTACTAATGCTTCTCAGATGTTCACCAATTCTCGTTTTAAATTTACTTCTTTTTTTTCCCACAGAGAAACTTTTGCAAGCATGTGTTGCCAAATACAATATACTACTGAAACAGTGTTGTAATCAATGTAGTTATTGGCTTAAAACACTCTAGGCCCGATTCTCAAAGACCCAAGAGTGACGCAAGGTACCTGTACCACACATATATGGTGCAAGCAGCAGCTTAAACAGCAAAATGCCCCCAGAGCTATTCTCAAAGGTAGTCTGCATCAATTGTGGGCTGCCTGTCCCAAACAGGGTTTGTGCCGCCCATGCTCCCTCAAATCGGCTGCAACATGGCGCAAGGGGGAATTTGGCGGGTACAACCTTCCATATCCCCAAAATACCCTTAGATTTTCTAGGGCTGGTCTAAGGGTACCTAGAAAAACTCCCTCTGGGCTGGTCAACCTGTATGTGGCATTATGCCGCAGGCCCCCAACTCCAGCCCCAATCGTGCCACAGTTGATAGTTAACTAACATTTATTCCCCGAACCCCAACTGTGCCTTGCACTTTATGTAACATATTATGCCCCCCCCATTCCCAATTGTGTCAGTGCTGGTAATGCACAATAATATGCAGTCCTCCCTCCCTGATCCCCGATGCTTCTGTTGACACAACCAACCCCCATATCATGGTGATCTAGTGGCTCCCACACCCCCCCCCAGCAGGTAGTGCCCACCATGGAGCTCACCCCATCCAGTAATAGAGCTAGCACTGGCACAGCCCTCCTCTCTCCTCCGCAGTTGGCACCAGCTGAACTGTCATTTCTATTGCTGTACTGTATAGTGTATGCAATGTGCATACACAAAACAGTACAGCAATCATACTGACAGTTCAGTTGGTGCCCGTCATGGAGATGAGAGGAGGGCTGTGCCGGTGCCTGCTTGCCGTACAGGTTGGAGGGTGCAGGGTAGTGGTCACTTCTTGCCAGGGTGGGGGATAACTGAATGGGAATATCAGAGTAGGGGGAGGGACTGCTAGACCACCAGGATAAATGAAACATTTTAATAATGGGCATATCGGGGCGGTGGGATCGTGTGGCAGAACTCAAGTAGAGGGATGTCTTTTCTATCTACTTCTATTTTCTTACCTGAAACCTGTTGCACAACAGTATCTTTCTAATCTGTCCCGAGTTATCCTTTCCCATGAATCTATTACATAAGGACCGCTGACCACCTGGATAAATGCACATCAGGGCATGGGGTAGGTCTGTTAGACCACCAGGTCCAGGATAAATGTAAGTAATGTTGTAATAATGGGCATATCGAGGTGGGGGAGGGATCACTGGACCACCATGATGACATGACTTATATAACTGAGAATATTGGGAGGGGGGGCTGTAGCCACCAAGGGCAGTGCTGGACCAGTGCACAGCTGCCTCAGAGCTTGCAGCAAGCCTTCCTGCTGTGCCATGTGTTTGGCACATGGTCTGGCTTCCCTCAAGCCTAGGGTCTTAGCCGCTGGGACCCTGCCTGTTAGAGAACTGGGCGTAGAGTCCCTGGTGCATCAGGCTTCGGTGCAAGCTGCTGTTTGTTGCAGCTTGTGCTGTTCCAAGCCAGCTTTGAGAATTGGGCCCGCTGTCTATATTTATGACAGAAAATCCATCACCCTCTGACATAAACTCACAAAAGTTACAATTCCTACATTTGAAAGTCACCTTTGGTAATTCGTTAGTTACCATACAAGAATTCTCTCTCTATAAACTGTTTGATTCTATCACCTAAGTTTTGCCTTCCTCGTTACACTACGTGCGGTTCATTTTTTGTAACTTGTGATAATTTAGTTTCAATACTTAAAATGTGCTGATTATCAAAAATAATCCTCTTTAATAAATGTGATTGTGCACTAAGCATAGTAATGAAAGTTAGTGTCTCCTCCATTAAAAACTTTGTTTCTATTCTTTTTACGTTTCCTTTAACAACTTTGTTCTCTCAATGGTGGCCACAGTTTGTGAAGCTTTGTTTATACATTCCTCATTGTAACCTCTTTCCAAAAAACATCTTTTAAGTATATGGGCCCCTTCCTCATATGCCTCTGGATTACTACAATTTCTTTTAAGCCTCACAAATTGCGCTTTAGGGATGTTTTCAACTAAACTCCTTGGATGGTGACTGGTAAAGTGTAGGAATTAATTTTTATCCATTTCTTTACAGTACAGGTTTGTAATAATTCCACCCTGACCATCTTTTGAAATCTATAAATCTAAAAAGTTCACTGTCTGCCTATGGTAAGTCATAGAGAATTTTAAATGGTGATTGCTTTCTTCCAAGTAGTGTATAAATTTAACTAGTTTGTCTTCTGTCTTTTTCCAAATTAAAAAATTATTATGAACTGGCGATCATAAATACAGCAAGCTGATTGGCCGAGAGGTTTTTGAAGCCGTGATGATATCAGGCTACATTATCACGGCTTCAAAACGCCTCTGGCCACCAGCCTCCTCACTGACAACGGCAAAAAAATGCAGCCGCACCTAACTTGCGCTTGGTAGGGAAACAAAAATCTCGCAACTTCTCCACAGAACAAGAAAAGCCCCGAGTCATTCTCAGCACATTTTAAAACAAACAGATACTCACAAATCTGGCTCCGGTGTCCCGAGACTTCAAATGTTACTTTCAGTCAGTATGGAGCACAACGGACAGCAGCTTCAGCCAAAAAAAACCCCACTAGTGTTTTGGTAACTACTACTGACCATTGCTGCCAACTACGACACGCAGCAGGCACCAGATATAAATAGGAAGGCACACACAGCTTCACCCGGTCCCAGAGCAAGCAGGGGGACCGAGTCAAATGCAAAAAAACAGGGTTCACATCCTAAACCAGTACTTGGAAGGTGAGATGCACTTCACAGCTGCACCTTCTCCGTGAGTGCCACCTGTAACAGCTCCACCTGCTGCCCAGAGCCCTTCAGGAACTATTTCATGGAAAGGTACTCCTCCAACACCCCCCAAAATGTCATTTTTCAAATGTTTTAAAACTTTTCTTTAATTTTTTTACTAATAAATCTTTTAAGCCAGTTCATAATAGCAATAAGGCACTCTAGGGTGTGGTATATCATGGGATATCGTCACTTCTCAGATGGTTGGATGCACTCGGCCTGCGCCCTCATGTCCAACCACCCAAGGCATGATGATATCCCATGATATACCACACCCTGTTGTGCTTTATTGCTTAATTATACAAGGGCAAGAAAAAATCCTGGACTCTGATTGGTCAGTCTTGGGCTGGACACGTGATGTTATCCTAGCACAACATCACTGGTCTAGTCTCAGCCTCACTGTGAACCAATGTAGATGAGCTTGATATGCTTGAGCACCTCATAGATTGTTTCATCTGCTCTTAAAAAAAAAATATATTTTTCCACACAAAACATCTTTAAAATGATTTTTTTTAATTCTGTATAACAACGAGCCATTGTATAATAGCAATAGTGCCCTCCAGGGTGTGTGTCGCTTGGGATAACGTCATGCCTCAGTTGTTGGATGCACTTGGCCTGCAGCCTCATGCCCAACCACCTGAGGCATGACATTATCCCAGCACGACACACACCCTGGAGGGCATTATTGCTTAAATCAACAATAAACCTCTTAAATATTTTGATACATCCAAAAAATGGAAAAAAATGGATTGTTAACATTCGATAAATAAACATAATGCGCCCACATCCCAAAGTAGAAATTAGCATCATTTGGGGCAAATGCTGTCTTCATTGCAGTGCCTTGAATCTGTAAATAATGTTTACCCTGGAATGTAAAATTATTTGATGTAAGTACCAGTTCAACTATATTGAGTAGGAATTCAATAAAGACAGCTTGCCAATCTGTTAACTCACATAAGGCTTGTCTTAAAGCATTTAGTCTACCTTCTTGGGGAATGTTCATGTATAATGAATTAATGAGCAGGCTGGTCCAGTGGCACTGGAGATTGAGGCACTGGTCACTACACCTCACGCCATGCCAGTGACCTGGGTTCAGGAATGAGCCGGGGCCATCAGGGGTCGGCAGGGGTGAGAGTGGATTGAGCATCTAGAGGGCTGCTCTCCTCTCTCTCAGGGGAGGAAGGTTTGTCATCCCGCTCAGTGACTGTCCTCTGGCAGTGGCGGAGGGCCATTTGGGTTGGGACAGCATGCACCGGTGTTCTTATGTTCGTATGGAGGGAGACAGGAGAAAAAGAAAAAGGAGCTGGCAGGTTCCATGATGGCTGCACTAGTGCCTGGCCAGCCCTCCGATATCTGGATTTTGCTCGGGGGGGGGTAAAGTTGGCACCCCTTCACCCTTGCCCTGCCATGGGGGGAAACCTGTGGGGATTTAGGAGGGTGTTGGATCTGAGAAAGAGCCACAAAAATCTATATAGAAAAAAAAGAATTAATGTGCAATGTTACTAATAATCAATCTTCTTCCACTGTAAAATCTTGTAACAACCATAATTAATGCTGTATTTTATCCTCAGTAATAAGTGACTAGTTGCACAGTACATGCATGGGGGGAAAATAAGCAATTTCATGGCACTTCATGGTATAAAATTCAATATTTATTAAAGCGGATCCTGGTTTCACACAATCACTTCTGGACTAAGCCCATTGTTTCATTATTATATACAGCTGAGTATTACATTCCACTTACCAGTTTAAGAGTTTACAATTATGAGTTTAAGAATTGTTAAAAGAAAAAGCTGCTCAAGGTGATCTCCCGGTCTCATGTCAGCAACACACAGTCGCAAGCTCACACTCATGCCAGAGCAGTACAGTAATCTAAACATTTAAACTCTTAAAAATGCTGATTTTGACTTCTTACCCCTCTTACTGACTGGGTAAAGAAAGAGACCATTTGCAAATACTGACGAGGGTAGACAGAGGTAAAGAAAAAGAGAAAGCCCACAAACAGTAAGCGCTGATGTGAACTATCTCCCACACTGAAGTGAAGCTCTTTACCCACTATGTACTGAAGGACTGCTGAAAGGGAGGGGGGGCTGAAAGGAAGGGGGCAGGGGTAACCGAGTAACTGTAATTAATTGCTTGTTTTGAACACTGAGGTGTTCACAGGTGTTGTCAGTTTCTGTGGAAAGAGAACAAGTCAGAGAGCTCTCTGCTATAATTTCACACTTTTGGGGATTTTCATAGGGAAGTACCAATTTCACAACATTGGGCTAATTTCATGAAAATTGTGAAATCCATGATTCCTGTGAAAGACCTACAGCCTTAACTATAATACATCTCAGGTATCTTTAATGTAAGTCAATATTAGACAAGCCAGTTCCCAGAAATGTACATCAGTGAATTGTGATAAAGGTTCAGTTAGAGATCCAATACTGGTGATTATTAATTTATCAGGTTGGTCTCTTAAATTCTTGCGAATCTTGGGCAGACAGTACATACTGTAGTAGCCTGAATAGGATGGCCCACTGTTAAAAATTCCAACATTTCTTTTGAAATGAGTCAAGCAAAAAAGACTCATCAAAAAAGTTGTCTATCTTCTTTTTATAATCGAGAATGGGATCTTGTGATAAAAGTTTATAGAAAAGTTTGTCATGCAATTGCCTGTTAACTTCACTGACATATTTGTAAGAGTCCACGATGACAACTGCAACACCCTTATCAGCTTTTTTAATAATGCTGTATGAACTCTACTGTTCCCATGGCTAATATTTAGAGTTAGGGTCATTGTGGGGAGAGATCCCTAAAACACTAAAGACTCACAGTGTTTAGCCATTCTAAGAGATTTTTATAGTGATTTTGTACAGAACATTTTGAAATAGTTGTTATAAGAATGTTTTTATATTTTCATGTTCTCATTATAGTGGCACAGTAGCACCACTATAGTTAAGCAATAATGGACAACGGGGGTTACATTAATGTTCTAGGGGTGATTAACTTGAACATTAAGGTAACCCCCAGAATTCATTATTGCTATTATTAAGCTAGGGTTCAGTAAAAAAAAAATCTGTGCATTTCTATTTTATAAAAGTTTCTGTGATTTATTACTTAGGTTTCAGTAGAATAATCCATCTGAAATAGTTTGTCCCCTGTTGACATGGATACAGTCTCAAACATAACATGGCACCCCTCCCCCCCAGACTGCTTGAATGTGTAGTTCACTCACAGAAAAAAATCAGATTTCTGTGTAATGACTTTCTTTTTTTTCTTTGTAGCCCAACTAAGTAAATACCCTAATCTTGTGTACCTTCACAGCTCTGAGACCCTGATCTGAGATGCGTTGTTAATGTGTGACATGGCACATGGGAAAGCACTGTCACGTCCCTGTTGCCATGAAGACAGTATCAGTGGATTGGGAAATTGTGGTGGTGGACTTTTCGTCCCAGTTTAACAGTTGTCCTGTTATCAGAAGTAAAAGCCTACTGGTACAGCTGCAAACGTGGGAGGTGTGGAGGTCAGGATGATTCTGACCATCAGGTTGTTCACTCGCAGACCAGAAAACTCGATGAACAGGGAAATGGATAAACTCTTTTCTCTCTCTTCTTCTCATACAAACTGCAAGTCTTATGGCAAGCACACAGGATTGAGAAATGATGCAGCTCAATAAGTGACATAACAACAACAAAAATCCAAGTCAGTAAAAACCCTTGAACTTTCTAATCATTTTAGCTCTCTACTGTGTGTGTAAGAGCAGGAAAAGTTGGCAAGGGGGATGCTCAGGCTGCAACCAGGCAGCAAGAAAGCAGAATGTCTGTGATCATCACTAATTGTGAAAATGATTGTCATGAAATCAGGGGCCACATTCAGTCAATCAGTTTTTAAGTGTGAAACACAGTTGCCCCAATTAACCAGCACTAATTTCTATTAAAGTCAATGGCCACTTGGTGGTAAGATGTTTCAATGGCAGCTTTGTGTTCTATTAATATAACATTTAGAAAATGTAGGACCTACTAAAGCAATACGCCAGTAATCAGGCTCTATAAGCTTATTAATTCAAAGATTAATGTAAGGCTGATGGAATGTCATCAGCCAGTCACATTTCTCCTTTTCAAATACCCTTTTAAATTAGGGTTGAGTAGGAGTTTCTATGCTAAACCTCAAGCTTTGTACTTTAATATCCTCACAACCATTCAATGGATTGGCATGAAATGTTGCATCCATGATCATGGGGAAATCTCTAGCTGTGCAAGTTTCATTCCGGTCGGATGTGCAGATTCCAAGCTGCAGATAGTGAAAAAAGTTTTCAAAAATCATTGTTTTTTGGTATTTTTTTGTCATCATCTAGAACCCAGATTATTTGGAACTTTGGTTTGAAATGTTCAGGGCAGATGGGCCTTGGCCCACAGATGTGCCTTTTGCTGATCTGGTGAAAAAAAGTAACCCCATTCTAAAGTTATTACATTTAAAAATTTCAGTTCTGTGCATTGCCAGTACAGTCTGTCAGACATCTCATGGAAGGAAAATATTTGGTCCATATGAAAAATGATCCTTTTTCACATGGGGGCCATCCTTTTTCATGAGAAAGGAATCTTTTTTCATATGGCTGCCATCTTGTTTCCATAAAAAAATTAAAAATTCAAAAAAATGATATCCTATAGAGACACCAACACATGTATGTTGGTTATTGTGACCCTGTTAAGTGGTTTACTGCAGTTAACTGGTAGTAAAATGACTCCAAATGTGTTTATTTTAAATTTTAAAATCCTTTTTCATGAGTTGCTTCTCTTTTTTCTTATGGTCATACAAAAAAGGATGGTGTCATACGAAAGAAGAACACAGAAAAAAAAGTCCAAATTTTTTTTTGTATGAGGGCATAAAAACAAAGTCCAAATTCTTTTTTTGTATGAGTGCAACCTTTTTGAATGAATGAAAAAAGATCACAGAAAAAGATTCCTTCATACCAAAAAAGAATCAGAAAAAAGCTTAGTCCAAATTCTTTTTCATATGAGGCATCATTTTCCATATGAATGAGAAAAGGATATGAAAAAGGATCCCTTCATATGAAAAAAGAATTGGAAAAAACTAAGTCCCAATTATATTTTTGTATGAAGAGATGCATTTTCATACCTTTTTTTCATTTGATACGGAAAAGGATGCCCTCATATGAAAAAAGAATTTGGACTTTTTTTTTTATTCCTTTTTTTTGTATGAAGGAATCCTTTCTCATGAGCTTTTTTTGTTCATACCAAAAAGATGCCCTCAAACAAAAAAATAATTTGGACTTATTTTTTTTTCCAGAATCTTTTTTCATATGAAGCCATCCTTTTTTGTATGCTTTTTCATTCATAAGAGAAAGGATGCCCTCACATGAAAAAATAATTGGACTTATTTTTTTTAGATTATTTTTTCATAAGAAGTCATCCTTTTTGTATGCTTTTTTTGTTTGCTACAAAAAAGGATATGAAAAAAATAATTTGGACTTTGTTTTTTCCCCCAACATTTATTTTATTTATTTATTTATTTATTGTCCCAGATAAACAACCCTTGAGCCTGGAGCTCTTTTACAAAGGTTCCATGTCAGTTTGACAGATACAGAAGAGAAAAAACAAGAAAAACAAAGGCAGATACTATATACAGAATGTTTACAAAATGGCTATTAAATACAGAATATTTACAAAGCATATTTAAACTAAATAGTGTACCCGAATAACACTGTAAAATTTTGATATACAGAATTATCTTCCTAGAGCAAGGAAGTGAGAAGGAAGTGATCAGCCAGGAGTTAACACTGTCAAGGGGGGGGGGGTGGTACAGCAAAGATGCTTAGTAGTGGAAGAGGAAATTGTGGGAGGAATAAAGGAAGGGTGACAGTAGGGAGGAAATCTTCAGGTGGGGAGGGTGGTGAGAGGGGAGAGATAAGTTAAAGATAGGGCAGGACGGAGTAGGGGAAGTTTTGAAGGGATGGAGGAGGGAGAGTGGAAATGGGTAAGGTTGAAAGGGTAGGAAATCATTTGAACTTCAACAGCCATAACACCCTTAATGTTTGGACTCAAGGGACAATGTATATATCAAAACAAAGATCTTAATGAGTACTGCAAGAATAATACATAACTCCCCTCCCCCCCAAAAAAAGAACATTTAGGGCCCACATAAAAAAACATAACAATTAGAAAATGTAAATTCCCATAGGATAACATTGGAAGTTTAACAAGCCATACCTCCCTCAATATTTGGACTTAAGAAACAATCTATTTATAAAAACAAAAGTCTTAATGAGCACTACAGGAATAATACACATCTCTCCAAACATTCTTGGGCAATATAAAAAAAATTAAACAAAAAATGAAAAATCCCATGCAATAACATTGGAACTTTAACAAAGCCATAACTCCCTCAATAGTTGGACTTAAGAGACAATCTATATATCAAATTAAAGGTCTTAATGAGTGCTACAAGAATAACACATATCCCCGAAAGAATATAAGGGCAATATAAAAAAATATAAAAATTTCCATAGAATAACATTGGAACTTCAACTAGCCATAACCCCCACAATATTTGGACTTAAGGGACAATCTATATATCAAAATGAAGGTCTTTATGAGTACTACAAGACTAACACACACTCTCCCTTAAATATTTAGAGGCAATATAAAACAAATAAAGAATGCAAATTACCATAGGCTAACAAAGGAACTTCAACAAGCCATAACTCCTTCAGTATTTGGACTTAAGGGGCAATGTATATATCAAAAACAAAAATCTTAATGAGTACTGCAAGGATAACACATTACTCCCCCCCCCCAAAGCATTTAGGGCTGAAATTAAAAAAAAAAAATTAAATATTACAATTCCCCTTTAGCAAGGCAAGGCAATTTTATTTATAAGGCACCCAATCCCAGAGGCTCTGGGCACTGAACATGAACAAAATATACAGCAATAAATTAAAACATATAATAACACCTCATTATTTATTTATTTATTTAGTTTTTGTTGACCGGGTAAGTGCACTAGACAATTTCTTGCCTATGTTCAGGCACGACCCGGGGGAGGGGGATACAGATTAATACCAACTGACTTGAACCAGATTAAGTTGTTGGTGGTATTTTAGTGAAACCATAATGAAATGTATATTTTGTGGCACTATCTTAGGATAACATTGGAACTTTAAGTTCTTCAATATTTGGACTTAAGGGACAATCTATACATCAAAACAAAGGTCTTAAGGAGTGCTAAAAGAATAAGACACATTCCCCCAAAGAATGTAAGGACAATATAAAAAAAAAAAAAACATTGAAATTCCCATAGGATAACATTGGAATTTCAACTAGCCATAACCCCCACAATTTTTGGACTTAGGGGACAGCTTATCTATCAAAATAAAGGTCTTAATGAGTACTACAAGGTTAACACATATCCCCCTCCCCAAACATTTAGGAGCAGTATTAAAAAAATGCAAATTACCATAGGATAAATAGGATAACACTGGAATCTCAACAAGCCATAACTCCCTCAGTATTTGGATTTAACAGACAATCTATATACCAAAACAAAGATCTTAGTGAGTACTACAGGAATAATACATACCATATCCCCCCTGAACATTTAGGCACAATATTAGAAAAGCATAAAAAATACAAAATACCATAGGATAACATTGGTACTTTAACAAGTCATACAATAAAGGAAATAAATTGCTATTTTGGCCAAAATGGCAGATTTCCACAGCAACATAGAATACCCTGTGCTCCCACAGACAAATGAGGATACATACATACATATATACAGTACATACATAGTTGCCAGCAGGTTAGTCCTAATGGTCTATCTTGTCTGCCCAACGCAGCTCACTGGTAGTGCACAGTAGCTGCTCTACCCCCCCCCTTTATTTTCCCCTCTCTTCCCCTTCCCTTTCCCTCCCTGTATACCTCTGGAGTTCACCATACCTCCACCCCCATACCCTGACCACAGTGCCTGTCCCAACCCTTCTTGAAGCCTCCCACAGTTTCTATTTTTATCAGATCATCCAGCAGTGCATTCCAGGGTGCCACCACCCTCTCCATGAAATAATGTCCCTTCGCCCTTTCCACTGTACCACCTCCTGCCAACTTTATACTATGGCTTATCGTAGTCCCCTCCTCCCTCAACTTGAGCCGACCCTCTGTGTTCCCTCTGTTGAACTTCTTCAGGTATTTGAAGGTCTCTATCATATCCCCCCATCCCTTCTGTCCTCCAGAGAGTACAGTACTGTACATGTTCAGCTCTCTAAGCATGTCCTCATATGGTAACCCCCCCCAGACCACTAATCATCCTTGTCGCCCTTCTCTGGACTCTCTCCGGCAGTGTGATGTCCTTTCTTAGGTGGGGTGCAAGAATTGCACACAGTACTCCAGATGCGGCCTCACCAGTGAGGTGTACAAGGGAAGTATAACCTCCCTTCTCCTGGATGTTATCCCCCTGGCTATACACACAAGCATTTGGTTTGTTTTAGCTACTGTCCTGCTGCACTGCTCTGAGCGGTTCCCTTAAGCATCAGTCATCACCCCCATATCTATCTCCATCAATGCCACAGTCAGTTGTACCCCCCAAGTGGTAGTTATAACCAGGATTCCTAACCCCTAAGGTGCAGAACACTACATTTGTGTGCATTAAACCCCAACTGCCACATGTGGACCCAGTTTTCCAGCCTTCCCACAAATTATCCTGTAATTCCCTCCTACCCTCCTCACTGTCTACCTATGCCCCCAATTTAGTATCATCAGCGAACAAACTCATTTTACTACCAACCCCTTCCCCGATGTCTGCAATGAACATATTAAAAAGGATAGGGCCCAAAACTGAACTTTCTGGGACTCCACTGATGAGCCGTCTGGGTGTCAAGACTTCACCCCCTACCACCACCCTCTGCTGTCTATTCCTAAGTCAATTTGCCACCCACCCCAGCAATTTATCTCCTATCCCCAGTTCTCCCAATTTCCACAGTAGCCTCCTGTGTGGGACCAAATTGAAAGCTTTGCTGAAATCCAGGTACAGGACATCAATCGGCTTTCCTCTGTCCTGGGATCTTGTCACCTAGTCAAAAAATTTGACCAGGTTAGTTTGACACAATTTCCCCTGGACAAACCCATGTTGGTTATCATCCTGAAAACCATTTACCTCCAGGAACTCCAGCATCTGTTCTTTTAAGATGGCCTTCAACATTGTCCCTACTATGGATATCAGTCTGTAGTTCCCCGGCTAATCCCGAGGTCCACACTTGTGGAGGGGCAAGACATGGGCTAACTTCTAGTCTAGATGGACACATCCTGACTGGAGGGAGGAATTGAATAGTTCCATCATTGGAGCCACCAGGACTTCCGCCAGTTCCTTCAGAACCCTGGAGTGGCTGCCATCTGGCCCTGGAGATTTATCCATCCTCAAGGACTTGAGAGCCTTCTTCACCCTCCCTACCTGGATCCCCTCATCTGTGAGAGCCCCCTGTGCCCCCTTTCTTGACCCCTTCCTGATGCAATGCCCCACCCCTTTCCCTAGTGAAGACCAAGCAGAAATAATCATTTAGTACTTCAGCCTGCTCCATCCCCTCCCTCTACCATCCCCCTTCCTCAGCTTTCTTACCTGCTCCCCACCCTTAATCCACTCCCCAACATATCTAAAGAATTCCTTCTCCCCCTCCCTGATTCCTCTTGCTAATCTAAGCTCTTTATCAGCCTTGGCCTTTCTAACCTTTCTGCTAACCTCCCTGGATATCCTCTGATACTCCTCTCAGTCTGCCTCACTACAGGAGCATTTGTACCTTTTAAAGGTCAACCTATTTTTACTCACTTCCTCCTGTACTGCCCTTGTCCACTAGCAAGGTTTCCTGGCTCTGGACATCTTGTGACCTGGCACAGGATTTCATGGCCTCCAGGATGCCCAACTTCGTGATTTCCCACTGCCTTTCTGTGTCCATCCCGGTTCTGATTTTACTTAAATTCTCCCTTAGGATATCTGCCATCTCCCTGAATTTGGCCCTCCTGAAGTCCACTACTGTGGTCTTCATTTGGTTCCTCTCCTTCCATACTGTATGTCCATGGTAAAACACACCATGGAGTGGTCACTACTAGCCAAGGAGGCTTCCACGACCAAATCCCTGACCTGCTCCCCATCAGATAGGACCAGGTCCAGGATGTTTCCCTCCCTAGTCAGCTCTTAAATAAGCTGCATCATATATTCATCCTGGAGTGCATCGAGCACTCTTTGTTCCTTTGCTGATGAAGACACCATGGAGCTCCATTCTGTCCCTGGCATGTTGAAGTCCCCTAATATCACATTCCTACCCTTCCCCCTCCTGTAGTTTTTTCAGATTGTCTATTAGTTCCCCATCCATGTGCTTCAATTGCATGGGTGGCCTGTAGACCCCCCAGATTAATTATCCTCCCTTTACTATCCTGTAACATGGCCCATACCACCTCCATGTTATCCTCCCCACCTCCTCTCTGCTGCACACCATCCCTTCCTAACAAATAGTGCAACCCTTCCCCCTACCCACTGTCCTATTCTTTCTAATTGTGGCATATCTAGGAATTTTCACATCTCAGTTGTGGTACTGGGTGGCCCAAGTCTCTGTGACTGCAGCCACATCCACCCCCTCTTCCATCAACAATGCCTGCAACTTCAGCACCTTGTTTCCCAAAATCTGTGCATTTATTAGAACAACATTCCAGCCCCTCCTCGAATTTTCCCTTAGCCTACCAACCCCCTTGACCCTGGCCTCCACTCCTTCAGCTTTGGCCCTCACCTCCTGTGCTCCTCCAATTGGAGAAGAGCCTACATCCTCCTATTTTGCTCAAGAGCCATGTACTCTCCAGCTCTCCCCCCCCGTCCAGTTTAAATCCCACTGCCAAGATATATAATCACCTGTCTTGTTCCTAAGGACCTCTTTTCCCTCCTTACTCAAGTGTAGCCGATGATACGATTATACAGTCTCAAAAAGTAAGTAAATTAATTTCAAAAAATGTTGTTAATGCACTAGTTATGGTTAAACCAACAAAAGTAGGAAAATGTGGTGTTAGGATTCCCAGTTCTTTTTTTTTTTTGCTGTTAATTTTTTTATTATTTCAGTTTCTTTATAATAATGATAGCCCTTATACTAGACAGGATTAACTAGTGAGTTGCTGGTTACATATACAACTCAACACAGGAGCAAAAAGAGCAATGTTACATGGCCTGTACTCCCCTCACTTTATACGATTTGTTATTTTATTTATTTATTTATTTATTTAGCTTTTGTTGACCGGGTAAGTGCACTAGACAAATCCTGCCTATTTTCAGGCACGACCCGGGGGAGGGGGATACAGATGAATGCCAACTGACCTTGAACCAGATTAAGCTGTTGAAATAATGGAGAGGCAAGGCATCCATGCTCCTCATTCATACCTCATAACAGGGAACAGAAAGAAAAGGGATTTTATATCTCAGGTGCTGTCCAGACTTCTGGCACCCTAGTTAAACAGCAAACAAACACAAAGAATCACTATTCTATAAAGTTAGATACCCTACGTATGAGTAAGGGGGCATTTTATTGCCACCTATATATACAACCCTGGTTAGCCAAGTTTTCAGTTCATTTCCACAGTCTTGTTTCTTATTTGAGATCCTGGTTGCACAGTTCAACCACACCAGTCTTAGGGGTAGCATATCTAACAAAGGGGTCCAACAATCCTCATATATTACAAGGAGTTACTTATCAAGTGGAAAGCTTATCCATAGTGGCAATGTGGACCATGGAGGCAAGGAGTTCTTGGGTACTAGGTAGTGTAGTCCGCCATCTACATACAAGGAGTCTTTTTCGCTTGCATGGCCCATATAGGGCCAGCCAACTGTGTTCCAATTTTAAGTGGGGGCTTCTGATTTATACCAGTAACAGCAAAAGGGGGACCGTGGAATACTTTTTTAACACTTTGGTTCCTACTGCACAGATGTTATCCCACACTTGGTTGTATCATTGGGCAAGACCAAAGAATGTGAGCTAAGTCCCCGGGTAGGAGTTGCATCTCCAACATAGATTAGATTTTATCACCCCGCCTTTTGTAATACTACCGTTAATGCGGTACCAGATGTAAAATTTTATTTTGTATTAACTTACTTCTCACATCTATAAAATGTTTCTGAGCCCCCTTCCAGCATTCCTTCCATTGTGTCTCAGTAATTTCCAGTTTTAAAGCCTTTTCCCATTTTTGTTTGGATTTTTCACTTTGGCAGGGTATTAACTCCCGGAAAGCATTACAAATTAAACTAGCCAACCCTTTTTTTTTGTTATCCAGGAAGGTGTACTTAAGGAGCCTCTTTTTGCCACCTGGGTCAGATATGTCTGGGCCACACTCTGTATTTGTAAATACTTCCAAAAATCGGAAGTCGGAATTGACCATCTGACCTGCAGGTTGGCAAATGTGTCCACTACCAGGGCAGACGTGGCTAATATATCCTCCAATCTGGTAATGCCCTTATCTGCCCAGCTTTTCCAGTACACAGCTTTTTTATCTATACACAGATTCCCATTTCCCCATAACGGAGTTAATTTAACAGGTGCCACATCCACCTTCAACTTCCTCCTTACCTTCTCCCAACATTGCAAAGCAGCCCCTATTGTGGGATGCTTTTTTAAAATTGTTGGAGGTTTATCATAGATAAGCAATGACAAAGAGACTTTTTGACTTACAGCCTGCTCTATGTCCACCCACTGTGGTTGAGGGAGGAATCTAATCCTAACCAGCGTATGGATTGTGCTGGGTGGAATGACCACTTATACCCTGTAAACCAGGGCAGACACCACCCCCCTACCTTCCAGTGTGCACGCAGTTTATTCCTACTGTACCTGGGAGTTTTCGCTTCCCATAGAAAATTCCCTATTGCCTTATCTTTCTTTTGAATCCAGCCCTGTGGCAAATCAAGAGGGATATGTGCCAGGAAATAAAAAATTTGGGGGGCCAAGATCATGTTAATTGCTGCTATTTTGCCCACTAAGGTTAAATGGAGTTTAGTCCATCTGGACATATCCTCTTGCATTTCCACCAATAGAGGGTGAAGATTATATTCCCATAATTTCGAGAGGTCGGCAGAAAAACGAATACCTAAATACATGATATTTTTCTTAGCCCATTTCAAGCCCGTGTCCCCTAATACCAAGGGGAGACACCTGGAGTTAAGAGGAAGAACTTCGGTTTTAGTAGCATTTATTCGAAGTCCAGAAATTTCCTTAAAATGGCTCAGGGTTGCAAGTATAGAAGATAACGCCTCACCTGTATCTGCCACTAGGACCAGAAGGTCATCAGCATATAAAAGAGTGATGTACTCTGTGTTTCCAGCCGTTATCCCTTTTATAGACTGACTGCCCAAGACACACTGCTAATGGCTCAACAGCTAACACAAATAGAAGGGGAGAGAGGGCACCCTTGCCTGGTGCCACGGGCCAACTGAAAAGGTGGGGATAGAGTGGAATTGGTCAGCAATCTGGCCGTTGGGGAAGTATACAAGGCTTTTACCCAGGATTGAAAGCGAGGGCCTAATCCCAGTTTACCCAGTACCTCCTGGAGATAATCCCATTCCAGGGAATCAAAAGCCTTTTCGAAATCTATAGCTATTGCAGCCTCTGGAGTGTGTAGTTGAGATGCAGTATGGGCTAAGTTGATTAGGGTTCTAAGATGATCTGCACTGTACCTACCAGGGACAAACCCCACTTGAGAGGGATGTATTAACTGTGGTAACAAAGAACCCAATCTTAGTGCTAATGCTTTGGTGAATATCTTGCTATCCACATTTAGAAGTGAAATCAGCCTGTAGCTACCCGGGGAGGTGGGATCTTTCCCTTTTTTGGGCAATATAGTTATAACCGCCTCACGTAGCGTGGGCGGAAGCATCCCTTGCACCTCTATTTCAGCATATACTTGTTGAAGTATAGGAGTAATAACATCTGCTAATGCCTGCCAGAATTCCACTGAATAACCATCCCCCCCCGGGGCTTTCCCTGGTTTGAGAGAAAATAAGGCCTTGTTTATCTCTTCTATAGTTAACGGGGCGTCCAATAATTCGGCTTGCTGTGAAGTTACCGAGGGAGTTCCACTGTTTGCAAAAATCCTGAATTACTTGGGGATCCCTTGTCTGGATGAAGAATACAGAGCTTTATAATATTCTGCCATAACTGCATTTAACTCCCCACTGTTAGTACACATCCGTCCCTGCAGCGCCTCTCAGCCCAGCTATATACCGATCCATTTGCTGTTTCCTAGCCTATATGCTAATACCTTCCCCTTTCTCCCCTTCCCAATATTTATGCTTCAACCTCAATATTGATAATTCCACTCTCCTTGATAAAAGAGAATTTATCTCCATTTCAAGGCCTACTATCTTCCTTCGCAGAGAGTCATGCCTTGCTTTCCCTTTTTGCTCCTTATGCTGTCTCTGTACTTTTTTTAGCTGTCCTTCCAAATACTTTAATTTTTGTTCCCTATCTCTCCTTCTTGCCCCTGCATATGCAATAATCTTACCTCTCATGGTGGCTTTAAAAGCCTCCCACCTAACCCCAGCTGTGGTGTCCTGTGCTGGATTTTCCACAAGGAATCTCTGGGCCTCCTCCTTAGCCCATTCTAGGAACTTTACATCCTTACTAACAAGGGGTCTAACCTCAAGCAGTAGATACAGGGAACAGGGGCCCCATGTTACAGACAAATAAACTGGGGCATGGTCCGAAATTATAATGGGAAATATATTAGACTCCCTAACTGCCTGCGTAATCTGTGGGGATGTTAAAAAGAAATCAATATGGCTATATGAATTGTGTACTGGTGAATAAAATGAATAATCTTTCCCCCTTGGATTCAGTGTCCGCCAAATATCTGTCAATCCCTGGTCACCCATCCAGTTTACCAGAGCTCTTCTACCCCTCCCATGTGTTGCGTCATCTTTTTTGGAGTTTTATCCATCATAGGGTCTGGCACTAAATTAAAATCACCTCCAACAATAATGGGCATATTATTTTATTCATGTCTAGAAGCACCTGGGATGTTTGGTGGAAAAAGGCTGCATCGTCCTCATTTGGCCCATAAATATTCCCCAGTACTATAGGCCCGTGGAGTCTGAAGCATTCCATCACCCATCTGCCCTGCTGGTCCCCCTAAAGGTGGTAAGAGCCCAGTGCAGTTGTTTATGTACTAAAATAGCTACTCCACACTTTTTGTAGTAGCTGAAGCATGAATCACTATACCTACCCAATCCCTTTCAGTAATCCATGACCCTTCCCATCCAGTTTAGTCTCCTGAAGGAAAACGACTTGGGCTTTAATCTTTTCAAGTATGACATTACCTTCTTCCTCTTCACCGGGCGTCATGCCCCTCACATTCCAAGTGATACAAGTCAGTTCAGCCATATTCATACCCTTTAACAAGCTATAAAATATAAAACGCCAGGTTAGAACCGCCGGTGAGGATGGAAGATTGCCACTTTGCCACACACCAGTACCCGTAGCCCTGCCCGAATTGGAATTCCAGATCTCGTGGTGCTATTAGACCCCCTTTCTCTTGTGCAACCAGGATCCCAATAGCTTTGTACATACCTCTACCCATCCTTGACCCCCAGGTTATACTGTAAGGTACATCAAAAAAGTACCCCCCTAAATTCCTAAACACTACCGAACTAAACAACCACACACTAAACCTATTTACACATTGCACTTCTGTGCTCTGTTGGAGCCATCCTGCATATAGGATCTTTTGCCTCCCAAATAGAGGCCGATCTGCAGAATAGTTCCAGGGTCAGAGCCTGCCTGGGCATGGCCCACCAATTCTACTCTGTTTATTAAAATCCATAGCCATCAAAAAGAAATCGGGGACGTGCCTGGATGCACCACCAGGATCCAACTTGCCTTCCTGGGATACCCTCTACAGCCCTGCAGTCAGTTGACTGTTATAGAACCAAGCCCAAATGATCTAAAATGGGAAAATCCCGTTTACACCCTCCGTGGTGTTATATCCCTTCCCACAGCATCATTAAAATAAATTTCAATATATCACATCGATAGGCCCCCAAAACGAGAAAAAAAAAAAAAGAGAATCTTGAATGCATCGTTTTATCCTATCAGCCCGTCTATCAGTAATACGCTGGATCTACTTCCCAACCCAGCTATATAGCAACGACTACTCAGTTCTATGTTTAAATGCTTCCCAGGTCCTTATACCTCCCTTCCCTCACTAAATTAGCATGCTAAAGCACATGAACCGCTCATTATACCATTACCTCTGACATACCACAGGCACAGTTTGCAAGCACAACGCACCTTCATTCAATCACTGCCAGATCCCACCCTCGAGTAAACACCCACATAGAATCATTTCCAGCCCTGAGATCAATACCCTGAAAGGGTCAAAAGTCTCAATGTCTCGTGATCTCATGGGCCTGGATTTAAACAGGACGTACATATCACCCCAGTCCAGGTAACAGTTGCTCTGCCTGGATACCTCTTACTGCCCTATACTTAAACAGATAACCTACTTATCTAAACAGCCTCCGAAGTTACTGCTCCTGTCCTGACCCCGATGCTTCAATGTTGCTGCTTCAAGGCTTAGTCTCCTTCATGGGCTTCGGTTGCTTTACCTGGAGAGTGCTGATCCTTCTGCAGTTCTTTGTCGCCATTTCCCTCCTCGCCCACCGCACTTCCTGTAATACCACTGACCTGGGAGTCTTTTTACTCTAGAGGATCCTCTTCAGGATGCACATTTGGGGGAGATCTCAGAACTTCATAAGGGTCATGGGTCATATAGCGCACCAGGGCCGTACTTTCACTCCGTTGTTCCTCCCGATCTGCTGTCTCATTATGCAGATTAGTTCTGAAATGGGGATGGTCTCTTCACCTATGGTTATCCCTTACAGTTCTCTTTCTACTCCGACGAGGGAGGCAAGCGGCTACTTCAAACTGTGTTTCCGAGTCTGTCGCCATCTCCTCTGTTTCCAAAAGGTCTGGGCCTGCCTTGAAACTAGGCGGTTCACCTAGGCATCTGTTCAAGAAATTCTCCAGGGCTGCCGGGGTGTCAAAGAAAAATGGGGCCCCATTATGTACTATCCGCATGGTGGAGGGGTACCTTAGGGAGTATTGAATCCCCAATTTTTGCATCCTATGTCATAAGGGAGTATATTCTCTTCTCTTAAATGATAGTTCCTTCGAAAAATCCTGATACAGTGATATGGGGTGTCCTTGCCAGCTCAGGCGACCCACTTCCCTGGCCCGTTGCAACACAGCCTGCCGCGTATTAAACGATAGCAGTTTGAATAAAATGGCCCTTGGTTTGCCTCCTTTCCCTGGTGCTGGGATAGTAGCTCTGTGGGCCCTTTCTATCTCCAAATGAAAATCTGACTGTAGCCCGAGAATCTCAGAGAGGACTTGCTGAAGGAACCGACCAGTGTCTTTTTTTTCCACACCCTCCGGAAACCCTATTGCCCGTAAATTGTTCCTTCTGCTACGGTTTTCCAAATCGTCCACTTTAGCCAAAAGCATATTTATTTTCCCTTGTTGATCTCTCTGTATACCTTTAATCTCTTTGATTTGGGACTCTTGCACCTTCGTTTTCTGTTCAACTGTTGTTATGCGCCCTGTCAATTGTTTGATTGCTTCAGTGGTGTGATGAGACGCCTCTGTTACCTCATCCATCCTAAGCAGTAGCTTTTCAAACAGGCCATTAAAGTATGTGAGACTGAGCCCTGAGTTCGGCGCCTCCACCATTTTACAGGCCGCAGTAATGATGAAGGGGATTTATTGATTATTTCGGTTATTTCCTTTAAAAAAATTCTTCCCCCGTCACACACCAGAGCTCTTTATACTCGTTGCCCGGTTCTTACAGTCTTTCCATAATCTATCCCGGTGCTGATCGATGGATATAAACGTCCACACGCAGCAGCTCAAAATTTTAAGCTGCCATCCAGTTAGCCGCTAAGCCACGCCCCCCCCAGGATTCCCAGTTCTAAGACACCACCCCCACCCTGCGTGCAGCAACAGGAAAAACCATTACAGTTTGACATCTCCTGCGTCTTCACAAATCAGGCATGGGGTTTTCCTTGGGGTTGTGAACCTTAACATTCACTCCATTCTCATATACTGTACATATTCCAGCTTATTTAGTGATGGAATGGGGTGAGTGTTAGGACTGACAACCCCAAGGCACAACTCACACCTGATTTGGGAAGATGCAGGAGAGGTCAAACTGTAATGGTTTTTCCTGTTGCTGCCTATAGGGTGGGGGTGGAGTGTTAGAGTTTGGAACCCTAACACCACATTTCCCCACTTTTGTCAATTTAACCCTAACTAGTTAATTAACAAATTTATTTGCAATGAATATTTTTTTATGTGTGATCATGTTTTAGTTTTACCGAAACGGACATAGCATATTAACGTTAATGGCCATGGCACATTTTAAAGTGCAGTACTATGGCTAAGGTGATATCACTGATTAAGTGATGCAGCTTTAGAAAGATAATTTGTTGTGGTGGTGTGTTTCTAGGAACAGTTTTACAGTGTTTATAGTGGCCTGGTCTTATAGCACCTCCAAAAGTGAACTTTTTCAGCACTGTGTTGGGCCTCGGAATTCAAGACATAGTTTAGGCCCATTATTGTTTTTAGGATTAGGCATGAGATGAAATAGCCCAAAGTGTGGGAGCGGGCTCAGTCCCAAGGACCTACATAGGATGCCTAGGGTGCACTCCAGTTGGGAATAATTGCTCGGGGGGGCAGATTTCAGAGCACGGAGCACAATGCACTGCAGGATGCATCTTGTAGTCCTCCTTATAATGGTGGGACCTGATTAGTAGCACAAGATGGCTCAATCTGGCCCTAGTAGCAGTGGTATGTCAAATCCAATTGGAACAGAGTAGTTGGTGCAGTAACCCTGTTTATAAATTCATGGCCTGTTACCTAGGACATGGTGCTGGATTTATGTGGGGCATGTTGTTCCACTGGGTGACATGTGTACTAGCTACTATACCAAGTTCGTTGACCCCCTTATGGCTGGTAGCACATTTTGGCTCACGGTCTATGCACTGAATGTTTTACTATCCTATGGGGAAGGTATTACATTATTGTGTTATAAGGATTGAGGGTGTTTTTACATAAATACAATTTTTATGTATTAAGCAGAGTACCTCTTAAGGTGAAATTAAATAGAATACCTTGAAAGGTGGAAACTTAAACTGAAGATATTAACTGGAAGTTATCGCAACCCTCTTCTGGGGTTAGTAATTTAAAGACTACAGTATATTGGAATTAGCCATTAAATGGCAATTTGGGCAGGACTTTAACCTTTAAAGACAAAATTTAGGAAATGTAATTGTGCCATTGGAAATGGGAACTAAGTTTAATTTGTGGTTCTGTTAATTACATTATACTTCTGATTTTGTCCTATTTATTTTCCTTGTGAAAAATGGATGTAACAGTGCTTTATGATTGTGCTTTTTATGGTATGTTTGTAATAGTTTGACAACTAAATAAACGAATGAAAATAAACGATTTTGACATTCTGCCATGGAAATGAATAACTCATGCTGCAGAAATCAGGAAATGCTGACACAGAAGCTGAGCAGCCCTGCTGTAGAAATCAGAATAAAGTTATGCAAAGCACACAGGGCCCTTCTTATTACATGCTGGCATCTTTTAGGAAAAGGGAAATGGGAAATTGTTTAACCAGGAAAAGCATACAAAGCCAGAGCTTGTTTTCAGGTGTGACCTGGGAGCACTAGGAAGTTAAGTGACTTGCCTTAGGGTCACACAGTATGCAAGTGGGGGCTAATGGGATTCAAACCCAAGGGTCCAGGTTTGCAGCTTAGTGCCCTTAACCATGATATACTGACCCCTTAAAAGAACAGGAGCGGAAGGATAAAGCCTTGGTTTGTCATTATGTCAGCACATCCCACAGGTCCATGTATGATTGACATGAGAGCCCCCCACCCCCATCACTACTGTTGTCTTGGGTAAGTGGTGGATACCAAGTAAGCCCATTGACAGGTTTGTAACAGGGCTGGGGTGCTGGGAGGCAATGGAAAAAGTTGCAAGTTATGGTCGCACCTAGATTTTATTTGCCTGAGCATGCATTTGGAGAATACACTAACTTCTCCCATATCCTATGGGCTTGCAATATTTGTTTAACAAAACCAGTCCCACACACAAGCCAGGGTCCTTGCCACCTAAACATATTAGGCTTTGATTTTTCAAATATGCTAGTAAACATGTTTTCAGCATTTAGGAGGCCGGTGAGATGGAAACACTTCAGCAGTGTGAGTTGCTCAGCAGCTTGCACACTCACCTCTGTGGCCAGCGGATTGGAAGGTTGTGGATTCTAGCCCCACACAAAGAACGTGGGTTAAATCTCAGTACTGATACAGTAGTGCAGTATGAGAGGGAAGCTGCACTCTTGAGGGGCCATCTTTTTTTTTTTTCTCTTTATGCCTTCATCTCACTGCAGTACTTCCTTTCTTCGGGAGACTCCTGTATTGGCCTTGTACGTCCCTGCTCCTCAAGCCAGGCATCGGTGCAGTCCATCCCCCCCATGGACACTTGGTTGTACCCCCAGGCAGGTACAGGATGGGGTCCCATCTCAACGTGTCAGTATTTTGTCGGGGGGATGCTGTCATCAGGAGCCGGCTGGGGCACTGGGATTGGGGCCTTGGAGCTCCATCTACTGGGAGTACTGTGGGGTTTTTCTGCTTTTTCTGTCCCCTGCCACAGGATGTTGGCACGTTAGGGGAGCCAAGGGGCGGCGCACATCGAGACGTGCAAGCGCTCCAGCTCCCGGCCGACGTCCCCCCTCCCTTCTTTCTGCAGTCCCACTGCACCTCCACCCGTGGTCACCCTGGTGGCGGTAGAGTGGTGGGACATGCATCCCACCCCACTCTGGAGGAAGAGAGCAGTCTCTGGGTGCTCAATCTTCCTCCCCCCGGCCGACCCTCCAGCAGCCTGAGTCTGTTCCCAAACCCGGGTCGCTGGCGCCACAAGCAGTAACCCTACCGCTGCACCGGCGGACCGGCCAGGAGCCATCTTTTCAGATAAGATGCAAAACCAAGGTCTTGTCTATCTATTCTGGTGTTTGTTCAGGTGACAATTAAAAGTTCCCAAGGCAGTTGTCTAAAAGATTAGGGAAAGTTGTACTGGGTTAAACAGATAAAAACAATACAGGGATCCAAACAAAGTTAAAAGCACAGGATTAAGTCAGCCTGCTAGTGCAGCAGCAGCAGCATTACTGCTTGTGACAGTGACACCCGAATTCAGGAACAAAGTCAGAGGGTTGGGGGTAGAGAATTGAGCATTTGAGGGACTGCTCTCCAAGGGAACAGTGCCCAGCATTAGCCTGGCCCCTTGTGGTGTTTGAGGGTCAGACCACTTGGATGCACTCAGGGTCAGAGGCAAGTCAAATGCCTGAACCGTTGCATATGGAAGCGTGTGCTGTTTGGCCATTGGCATCATTGCATGCCACCTTCTCTGCACCATGGGAAAAGGAGAACATGGTAGGACATGGAAAAGCACCCTGTCTGGCAAGGATGACCCTACAACCCTTTACAGACACTGCATCGGCAACCTGGCATACTTCCACCAGATCCTGTCTGGTAGGTAGAGCGATGTCTTTCTACCACTGCCACCTGAAAATGGGGCAGCAAGTTGTGGGAAGCTGAAGCCAATTAAGTTCAAGAGAAGTCAGGAAATTGGGCTGGAGGGAAGAGAAAAGAAACCAGCCAGGGAGGGAGACAAAGATTAACAAACAAACAAAAGAAACAGGATAAACTCAAAAAAGAAATGAAACACAGTTCCATTCAGGATGAATCATGAAAAAATAATTGATAAATTGGGAATCAGGAAAAAAAGGAAACCAACAAAAATAAAAAAAAAGTTCTACAAAATAAAACCAAGAGATCAAATTTGTCTTCAAAAATCTCCCCGTGTGACATCTCACATGTTGATAATTTCTGAACAGTAAATATATGTATTTAGAAATAAGAAAACATAAAAGAAGTCAAGAACTGATCTGAATAAAAAATATATTTTGGCTTTTCCTGCACGTAATGCATGATGATCGTTTCAAGCAGGAGGGTCTCCAACCACCATTAGACCATTCACTAAGAAGCTTAAGTATGTGGAATTACTGTATATAGTTATCAACTTTTGGCTTTTATCATGTGAGCAGCACCAGAAATTGAAAAAGAAGAGAGTTTGGACTTTACTTATGGATGTTTAACATATTACATGACCTGAATTTGCTGCTCTCAGCACTTGTATGGATGCCATCAGAAAATGGAGAAGAAAAAATTGGGCTTTTCTTTTTAAGATGTGCAGTATGTTATGTGAACTAAGTTTATAGTGCTCAGTTGTAACTATCCTCCCTTCCAGAGCAGTGTTAGTAATATGGGGATTTGTAGTGTGTAATTTGGTTTTTACTTTTTAGTATAATTATAAATGCATTTTGCACTGATGTTATAGAGTAATTATAGCAGCACTCGTGTATAAACCACGATCAGCACTTTACCCTTTTTAAAACCAATAGTTGCACATTACACAGCACAAAGGGGCTACTTAGTGTCGTACTATTATTGCCACTAGATGTGGTTATTAATCTACCTATAAAAGAGGAGTAGCATGCCCTACTACAACCTCTAAAGAAGATCATTGATTGAAGCACTTGTGCTGGGTGAGCTGGCAGCTAGGTGAGAGGCATACATTTTACATTGTGTATAGCCATAGGCAAAGCCTGATTGAATTTTTGTTTGCAAAGCCTTGCTTATTTTACATTGTGGTGAGCAGTACCCTTACAGGACATGGAGCACTTCCCAAATTTATTTGGCAATGGTCTATCAATCAATACATTTTATATGGATGAGCATACATCTGGATTGATTTTTGCTCATCACTACCTCAGGTAGTGGAATTCACACTAAAGAGCATATGTTTTGCCTCTGAATGCATCTTACAATTGCAGAGTTGCTGAAGTGTATCAAGCAGGGTCTGGCTTCTGGTGCCCTGGCTGCTTACTGCAGATGTTCCAGCTGATACCTATCAGGTCGAGATCTTCTACTACTGCAAACAACCCCTTTGCCACACCCCCTTTCCTACTTCAGCTTTTAGTTCTGTATCTCTCTGTCTCCTCTCCTTGCCATGGTGTTCTGTATACCACTCCTTTGTGGAGTTTTCTACCTGACGACTCTGTGAACTGTACCCACTGTGATTCTGCCTCCCCTTTCCCTCCAGTGGATTCATTATCTACTGCTTCAGTTCCAGTGGTGCAATGTGCATAATTCTTCCACAATACCGAGAATCTCCTGAAGGTCTGATTTAAAGTCACTTTTGCTAGTCTTCCGGGATCACATATCCTGCTTTTAACTTTGTCTTCACATCCTTTACATCTGTCCCACAATTTCCTACCCGTTGAGTACCAATTTGTAATTCTTGATGTAAAGATGTAGCTATGTTGTATTGGAATATTTTCACATCACACTTAATGTTATTAATGTGGTCTGATTAAGAGGTTTTGGTCATGGCCATTTGTGAGATTAAACAATGCAGCTCCTTTCTGAGACCAATGTACTGAAAATAATTATCCTGTTTAATTTTTCCACCCACCTGTTGAAAATAACCTTTAAAAATCCCTTTTGGAATCTTCTTACTACTCTAGTATGGATTCATATGCACATCAGACCAACTTCCTAGCTTGGTATAGGTTCATCCGGTCAGAGATAACAAAGGTAAAAACAAACTTACTGATCCCGTCTTATGTAAGAACTACCAGGGAGATGACACATCCCTGTGTTTGTGCTGTACAGCTTAACTGTTAACCTCTACACACACATATATTAGTCACTGTCAGTGATGGGTGTGGGTCTATCAAGGATCTTGTACCTCTATCTAAGCCAGTAGATGAGGTCTGAAATGGTCACCCCTTCATTGTGGAATATCACCATGATAGTTATAATAGCTTGCTCAGTCAGGAGAATGGCAATAAAGGGGTCCCACAAGTGGGAATCCCTGGTTTCATTGTATTTGTCCCAGAAATTATATAGGCACAGAAAAGGTCTTGAAAGCAATATCAAAAGTAGCTTTGTCCGAGATGTGAATGAGAACATAAACTTCAGAAGCCCATATCATTATGTTGGCTTGTGCTTGCTCACCAGCCAACATATTGCAGTAGTAGCAGATTTGGAGGTGCAGTCACTGAGGGTGAATGCAGGGCATGCATCAGTCGGTATGTCCCTCATTCCCCAATAAGCCAGCATGCAGGCGCTGATGCCAACAATATGTAAAGTGGTTGCCACATCTAACAAAAGTGCCACTGCAATAAGAGCCAAGCTCGTCATGCAGCGACACAATAACACACCTCCCGACGTGTCTTTACTAGTGAAGTTGTCCAATAAACATGGCAGCACTGAGTGCTGCCGCGCACAATGCCAACTTCAGGGGTGCTCAATCCCCCTGTCAGGATGCCCTGATCCACTTCATTTGCAAATGGGGGACCCCCCTCCCAGTCGGCATAATGCCCCCCTCCCATTCCAATTGTGTGCCAAGGGGTGCCCTGTCCCTTTTGGCAACATGCTCCCCCCAACAGTCTTTCTTTGCAGATGGGGGGCCCAATCCCTATCAGCTTCAGTCCCCACTGCCCAGTTCAATTTGCCAATGAGGGAGCCCACTCCCCATTGGCATAATGTCCCCAACTCCTGATTTGTGCTGTGTGCCGAGGGGGGTGCCCAATCCCCCTCAGCATCATGCGCATCCCCCCATTTCTGTGCTGACGGGGGGCCTAATCCCCATAGGCTGCAGTCCCCTTCCCCATAAAGCAGGTAGTACACTGGGAACCCACCCCAGTGTACCAAACAACACCTGCAAAAAGGAAAACCGACCCTCATTGTCTTTTTTTCCCCCTGTAAAACAAGAAAACGGTCCCTCGTGGTCTCTTCTACACCTCCCCAACCCGCGCCCACCCTCTGCATAGCCTGCCTCCTTCCCCACACACTCTCTTACCCCATACTTACCTCCGGAGCCCATCGTGAAGATCTTCGGTGGACTGGGAACACGTCTGCACTCTTCAAAGCCAACCGCGAACTGAAGAAATGCCGGTAAGCTGTATAATGGCATAAATAGGGTTTTTTCAACTTTGGTGCATATCTCTAGCATTTTTGGGAATTTTGGCACCAGATTTTCATCATGGTTTATTCTGACCCTCCTCATGAATTCAGTCACTGACATGGCGTTATTCAGTCCCGAAAGGCGATTTCGTGGTCACTGCACGGAATCACCTTTCGGGAATGATTAACAAAATGACAGTGCCACTGTTCATGAGGTGGGCTCTCAAAAAGCCTATGTTGCAAATTTGGTGAAAAAATACAAAAAATGACTGTCTTATGAGCGTGTGTTGTGCAGTTTCCACGCACGCTCGTAACGTCGTGAATTTGTAATATTTTCACTCCAGATTTTCAACATTGGCATTTTTCCACACCTCCTTATGAACAGTATAGTTGTCATTTTACATATCCTGGCCAAAATGTGTTTTCGCACTTCCGGCGCAGAATAGCATGGTTGCTGTGGGAAATCAGTTTTAGGGACAGATTAAGAAAATGACAGTGACACTGTTCATGAGCAGACTTCCTAAAATGCCTGTGTTGAAAATGTTGTGTTACAAGCATGCGTTGCGCAGTTTCCATGCACCCTTGTAACTTCGCAAATTTGCAATATTTTCATGCCTGATTTTCAACAATGGCATTTTTTCACACCTCCTTATGAACAGTATAGCTGTCATTTTTCACATCCTGCCCAAAATGTGCTTTCACACCTGTGGCACACAATGGTGTGGTCACTGTGGGAAATCAAATTTTACGACAGATTAACAAAATCACAGTGCCACTGTTCATGAGGGGAGGTTCCAAAATGCCTATGTTGAAAATGTGTTTAAAAAAAATCCCCAAATTAATTGGATTACGGATGTGTGTTGCGCAGTTTCTATGCATGCTCATGACTTCACCAATTTTTAATATTTTCATTCCAGATTTTCAATGTTGCCATTTTTTTACACCTCCTCGTGAACAATACAGTTGTCATTTTTCACATCTTGCCCAAAATGTGTTTTCGTGCCTGTGACGCCAAATGGCATAGTTGCTGTGCAAAACCACCTGTCGGCTAACAAACTGATAGTGCCACTCTTCATGAGGTGGGGTCACAAAAAGGCCATGTTGAAAATTTGGAGTGAAAATACCAACAAACACCGATGGCATTAGGGTTTCCAACTGTAACACCCCACCCTCTAGAAACTGACAGGTGTCAGGGGCGTGACTTGGGATCACTGGTTGTAATGCTCATGCCATTCCACCCCCATCCCCACCCTGCAGCCAGTGACAGGTATCGAGGTATGCCTTGAAGTGTTCAGCCCTAAGGTTCACCCTATTCTCCTAAACTGCACCCATCTCAGCATATTTCCTTATGGAATGGGGTAAGTATAAGGCCCAAAGACCCCAAAGCACACCACGACACTTGTCAGTGTCTACAGGTTAGGGTGAGATAAAATGGCATGAGCGTTATAGCTGACGACCCAAAGGCACACCCCAATGCCTGTCAGTCTCTGCAGGGTGGGGGTGGGGTTGGCATGAGTTCAATACTTCACTTCCATTCCTATTATGCATCTCTAACTCCTGCACTACCAATGCCAGTGCCAGCGAAACAACATTTGGCATTGACAAATGCTTGCGTTTTAAGTGACATTCTTGCCACAGATACTCTGTCAGGAGGTAATTCCAATCCTTCCTTATACCTCAGTCCAACAGCATTCCTCACCTAGGGCCTAGAACAGGTCTGACACATGAAGCTGACAATCACCTGGCTTGGGGTGATCCTCCTGCCCCCTTGTTCTGCCATCCATACCAGAGGTGGCTGCCTGATCATTGCTCGAAGCCTCACTCTTGTCCTCCCTTGCTGAGCTCTGGGGCTCATGAGGCACAATGTGCTCAGAATTTAAACCCCTTGCTGCTCTGCAGCAATGTTACTACCCTGAGGGTCTCCCCTACCTGCCATGATACTCTCATTGAATGTCTTAAGTGCTATGGGGAGGCATGGGGATAGTCACAGTAGGGTCAGCCCTTCTGGTTTCAGACGTATGCATGATTGGTTTGTTCTTTTGAGGACAATCTAGGGTTTGTAGTTGTTTTCTTACCACCTTCATTCATATTAAAGTCATCAGGATTTGAAAGAGTCTCAGTAATATGATTTACTTTTCCCAGTTCGGCCTGCAGTGTGTGGTGTGCAAATGAACACCTGTATTTGCTGGCTTTCCCGGTCCCACATGCAGTGTGGCTTACTCTCTAGCAGAACTCATGTTACTTCCTTCTATCTGAACATTTATTTCAAACCATCATCCCTTAATACAGTTTCTCTTCCTCTCAACACATTTTCCCCAGTTCCTACAGCATTCCTAATTCATTTTGCCCATTTTGTCCTGCCTCCCCAAATACTGTGGCAGAGCAGTGTGTAAAGTGTCTTTTTCAGGGAGAGGGGTTCTTAAAACACCAGCGCAGTCACTTGGGCTGTTCTCAGTCAGTTTGTTATTTGCAGAAACTCCAGCCATTTGTGGGGTGGCTGAAACTCCAGTGGAGTCAGTATCCAGTAACCCTGTTTGTAACTTTCTTGCAAGTAGTGCCAATTCCCGGACCTCAGCAGCAGTAAGGATGGAGCATGGCAACCAGTTGCAGCCATCTTCCAATAGAGTCCAGCCTGCCGCTCATATCACTAACTCAGAATACCATTCCTGAGCTCCGGCAGCTGTAGGCATGTGGGTCAGACATCATCTTTGCAAGTCAAGTGTCTTGGCTGCATTCACTAGTAGGTGACATTCCTTCAGCTTCTGTCATTAGCTCAGCTGAGTGTGAAAAACCTGATGATTCTGTTGCAGTGGGTGTAGTCTTGAGGCCTGTAAGACACTGCCAAAGTCACTCCCGAGTGATGCGCTCCTCCATTTCAGCCGAAAGTTGAAGCAAATATTTCTTACTTCCTGAAATGGTGCATCTTGGATTGTATTAGCAATCTATCTTGTATTATCACTTACCATCTATTCCGCTTCTCAAAAGAAAAGATACCCCCCCTGGCCTTTACAAACCTTTTGAAATTATATTACTCCTCCTCTTTAGCTTGCCAATGTTCCCAATAACACCTCCTCTCTTTTTTATTCCTCCTCAGCCTATCCTATCCTACCCCTTTTGCACTTTCTGTAAGCGAACCTATGTATATATTATAATGTATATACTGTTATCCCTTGCCATGCTTCATATGATGCCTTGTCTTCATATCAGGTTTTCACCATTATGTATATATTGTTCTTTACACATTGCCCTGTATTAATTGTAACTAATTGCTGTTTTTGTATTCACTATGGCTGTATATTTTACCTGTGCATGTACACTTGGGTCATTCCTAAAAAAAAACTTTCCTGCCAGTGTACTCACCTGGTCATCAAAGTTAAATAAATAAATAAACTTACTCATCATCAGGGCCACTAGAAATTGCAGAAAAGGTTACCTAAAATTGCAGAGCATTTTGCAACAATTGTGGAAAATTGCAGGGGTTCTACTGTAGACCCTGAGTGCTTCACAGTAAATCTTTTAATGTTTTCTGCAGCATATATTAGTCAGTATAAATTGCAAAATGAATACACTGACATCTGAATATGTTTAAAACATAAAGAAAAGTTTATGTTCCTAAAAAGAATACTAAACTGATAAGCTATCATAAGCGTTACCTAGCTTCCAAAATTTAAAAGCATCTGCCTCATACGGTGCTAAATAGATTCTATAAAGTGAGCCACAGCTAATCAATATTAAATAAAGCCAGAAGAAATATATTTATTGTTTCTGGCTGTAGAATAATGCAGCCTAATCAACAGCTGTTTGAAGTGCTCTGCCAGCTATTCACCCACTTTGGTACAAGAAAAAAAAAAAAAAGACAGAGTGGTGAATAACTGAGTTTTAGTAAAATGCTGTTAAAGTGTTTAATGGTCATAATTTGTACTGTAGGTACTGTACACTATTTTTGAAATCAGATATTTAAACATTAAATCTGGGGGTTATTGGGGCTGGCAGTATAATCTACAGGATAGCGTAACAAACTGTGAATGAGCTGACGACATCTAGCAGACCTGGGTTTGATTCCCACAACCTCCACTTGTATACTGTGTGAGTCTGAGCAAGTTACTTAGCCTCCGCAGTGCTTCTGGATTGTACCTGAAAACAGGCACTTGTGCCTAGTGGGCCTTATGTAGTTACCAAAAAATGTAAAAAAAAATACCAGTATACTTTTACTGCATCATACAGTAGTCAGGGTACCCTGTAATTTACCTTTGCTTTACTGTGGCTACAATGATTTTGTTTAGTTAAAGATAAATGTTCAGATACAGTTTGTGTTTCATAAGCTTGTTTTTAGACTTTAGTCCGGTTTTTATTGTACTCTTTGCATGTGAGCATCTAGGGTGTAGTTGCTAAGAGTGAGATCATTGTTAGCAACTAGCTTATTCAAGTTTAAAATCGGCAGAGCCATGCAAAAATCCTCAGCTGTTTAAATCAAAGCTAGTCTGAATGAAAGTATGCTCACAAGGAAAAACTTGCCCTGCTGCTTTATTTTTATTTTATTTATTAAGCATCAGTTTAAAACCTTTGAGCCAGAGGCTCGTTTACAAAGGTACCTCGTTACAGAGAGGACAATACAGTGATAACAACTTGGTACAGAGAAACAGTGTACAGTTTTTTTGAGGATACAGGAGGACAAATGAGATCAACAATTTACAACATACAGGATTAGTGAAGTTAACATTGTTCAGGGAAATAACTAGAACATCAGCAAAAACATAGGATATCAATACAGTGTGTTTTAGCGGAGTCAACAGGGAGGTAACAGGAACCAAGGCTAGAGAAGGTAGAGGATTTGAGCAGCCAACAGGGGGCTTTGTCAGAGAGTGAGCAAGATAGCTTAGAAACAAAAACAGCTGCGAGTAGTGAAAAGGTGGTTCCAGAGAGTAGTTTTAAAGCAAGAGATTGTGGGGGTGTCTGAGATACTGGCAGGGAGGGAATCGTACCATGAAGGGGCATGTTAGAGGAAAGCCCATTGTCCATGAGGTACCTTCAACTTGGTTTTACAGGAGGACCGTGTTGAAGCTAGTGAGTTTACATGGTGGATAACGGCAGTCAAACCAGGAGGAGAGAGCCCAAGGAGAGTTTTTTTTGTAAGGATGCAGGTTTGATACCTAAGACGTTCGTCAAGATTGAGCAGATTTGCCTGGGAATAAAGATGGCAGGTATGTGTAAATCTGGGAGCACCTAAGATTAGTCAACAGGCCTTATTTAAGGTGAGGCGGATTTTGTTTAGCGAGGTCTGGTCAGCAGCCCCATAGACTGGTAAGCCATAGTCAACAAGTGACAGAATGGAGGACATAACTGGGAGTCGGAGGGCATTGGGGGGAGACAGTGTTTGTGGTGGTAAAGGATTCACAACCTAATATTGGTGGTGGAGGCTAAGGCGGAGATATGGGAATGGAACGTGAGGGCAGGGTCAAAGGTTATCCCAAGGTATTTGTATGTGTAAACTTGTTCGAGTGGGAACATAGAGCTGGCAAAGACTTGAAGTTGGAAATTACTAGCTTTGTTTTGGGGGTGGGAGAAGATCAGATTTGGTCTTTTAAGATTGATAACCAGTCTATGTTCTTAAACCAGGCTTCACGCTTTATAGGATAATTGCAGGAATCTTGGAGGGTGGTGGGGTTACGGTCAGAAGAGAAGATAACAACATCATCTGCATAAAGGAGGAGTTTACCAGTACAGGCACCTGGCAGGGTGTTGAGATAAAGGGAAAAGAGCAGGGGTCAAAGAATAGAGCCCTGGGGAACCACAGATCGGATAAGGCAGAGATCAGAGAGGGTGCCATTGATTTTTACACGCTGGGACTGGGCAGACAGATAACTGGAGCACCATGAGACAGGTCCTGCAGCAAAGCCAGCGTGGCTGAGTGCATCCAGCAGGAGAGGATGGGATACGGTGTCAAAGGCTTTTGACAGATCGATGAACACTGCACCAGCAAGAGAGCCAGAGTCCAGGGAGGAATGGAGGAAGTTAGAAAACTCGATGAGGGCGGTATTGGTGCTGTGCCCAGCACTGAAGCCATGTTGTTCAGGGCAGAGGATACTGTATTTGGTAAGAAACTCAGATATTTGGGAGGATACTATTTTCTCTCTAAGGCTTTTGAGAGTGGTGAGAGGATTGAGATGGGACGATAATTACCGGAAAGGGCCCTATCTCCACCCTTATGTATGGGAGTGACAGTGGCAATTTTTCAGGCAGATGGAAATTGCCCTAGACAGAGTGATTTGTTGAAGAGGCTAGTGATTGGGGGCGATGACCTGGTTCAATGCCAGGCTGAGGAGTCTGGGGTCCAAGGAGTCACTGCCAGTGGTGTTGCTTCATAGGGCCTTGGTCAGATACGGGCTGACTTCATTGACAGTAACCCAGTGGAAGTGGAAAGATGTGTGTGAGGGAGCAGGGTCAGGAGAGTGGGGGGGTCAAAAAAGTTGCTAGGGAATACAGAACTAAGGTCAGTAAAGGATTTATTGAGATGGTTAGCCATGAGGGTAGGATCAGTAGAGATAATACCCTCAATATTGATTTGGGAAGGTGGAGGAGAGCGTGTACCACCATTGAGTTGTTTGATGTTATCCCAGAAGGTTCTAGCATTCCCCCAGGATGAAGTGAGTGAGGCTCGATAATGATCGGCCTTTGCTTTGCGTATGGCCCAGGTACATTTATTTCGGGCAGCAGCATATGCCTGTCTGTCGGCAGGGTGGACAGTTTCTGTGGCTAGGTGCCACAGGTTATCCCTGTGCCTAAGGAGTTGGAGTAGGGAAGGAGTGACCCAGGGAGTATGCCATACCTTGGAACGAAGTTTGGTTAGGGGTTCGAAGATATCACAAGCTTTGTTAAACATTAAGGTGAGGAAGGCCATGGCCGAATCAAGGTTGGGGCGGTCTCAATGGGAGACCAGTCAACTTGGGCTAGAAGTTGCTTCAGGCCTCTCAGCCCACCTGGTCACAACTGCCGCTGTAGGGTGGCCTGTGCAGTGGGTTTGGTTAGGGACGTAATCCAATGGAAAAGAATAGGGGAGTGGTCACTGATTCCATCCAGAAGGACTTGTAGATTGCAAACTTGGTTAGGTCGGTTGGTGAGGACTACATCCAGAAGAGTGCTCGACCCCATTGTGTGGTTCACTCTTGTAGGTTGGGTAACAAGTTGCGTTAGGTGCTAGGCCAGTTGATGTTTAGATCACTCATGAGAATATGCTCTGGGGAATGTGGTAGAGAGGTGAGATACTCTATTAGAGGGACCAGGGCCTGAGTTTGATTTTTTGGGGGAATATAGGTGGAGGTTAGAAAGAGGGGGCCTTTAGAGGGGTCAGGGGTAAGTTTTAGGGTAAGGGCCTGGGCCCTGAGGTTAAGGACAGGGGCTGGGAGGGCTACTCCAGGAAGGGAGTCTTTGATATAAATAGCACAGCCTCCACCTCATCTCCCTACATGGTCTTCTCGAAAGAGGGAGTAGCCAGGGAGTGAGACAAGGGAGTCAGGGGTAGAGTCAGACAGACAGGTTTTGACTAGGGAGATGATGTCAGGTTTGTGGACAGTGACCCAACATTGAAGCGAGTCAAATTTTTTCAGGAGACTGCAGATATTCATTGAAGCAATAAGAAGCCCAGGGGATCTAGTCAAGGAGTTATTGTGGGTTGGGCCAGGGTTGGGATGAATGTTCCCTGACAAGAGTAGGAGGAGAAGTACAGCCCTGATCAGGAGGTGTGAAGGCATTTTTAGGTCGCGGAGATAGTAGGAGGGGAGAGCTTAGAGACACAAGGAGGGCAAAGAGGTACAGGATGGGCAGGCTAGCATACAAGTTGCCCAGAGGCACAAAGGGGGAAGCTAGGTGGGGACTGGGGGGAGGCACAATAGGTTGGGGTGCAAGGAGATAGTAGAGAAGGAGGGAGGTGACTCTGGGGCCCCAGAGTAGGGGACCTGTGGAGCCATGGGGACACCTGGGTTAGATGGAGGCCACGTGAGAAGGAGGAGGGAGAGACATGACAAGAGAAGGTGGGCAGACATCTTAGGATGGGTCTGCAGATAGCAGTAATGAGATGGGTAGAAAGGGTGAAAGGTCTACCCATAAGCGTAGTTACCACTTTGGTACAGTGGTTGAGCCCCCGGGTACTAGGTTCAAGGCTTGTCTAGGGTGATAGAAAAGGTCCCAGGAAGGTGGCTGCAGCAGCAGGGTGCAGGGTTCAAAGCCTGCAGTAGCACCCAGAAAATATTTTGGCAGACTATGGGGGTCAGAGGCTTTTAGAGTCTTAAAACCTATCACAAACAATAGTCTGATGTGATAGCTGAGTGGTGGAGCTGCTGAGTGAAATAGCAAGGGTGCAGGGTTCAATGCCTGCAGTGGCACCAAGAGAGAAATGGTGAAATATTTTGGCAGACTAGGGGGGTCAGAGACTATGAGAGTCAAAAAGGCTTCATAGTTAGCACCCCATTTAAGTGAAGGGGATAATTTGCACCTTTTATCCCATCTTTTGTTTCACTCTATGCGGCAACAAAAAGTTTTCTGATAGACTGCTTCAACACAGAACAAATGTTAAGTGTTTAAGTATACTTATGCTTGGCCAGTGGATTTTGAAACCAAACAAGACAAGCATTCAAAAGAAATCGGTGTCACATATTCTCACCTTGAACCATCCCATAATACAACCCCCAAAAAATAAACTGTGCCAGGAAATTAAATAATATACACATTTATGTAACATGATGTTTACAGAAAGACTGTGAACCTTTACATGAACATCATGCTTTATTTACAGTATGATAAAGCAAACAGCACAAATAAAATACAAGTTTCCTATACTTATTATGGGATTTTATTACAAAAATACAATAAAATAGTTTATTTCAATGAAATTACACATTTTAACTATAACAAATATGAAATTAATCATAGAGAGACCTCCAGCACTGAAACATGTATCCATTTCCTGTGTCAGCTAAACTGGAAGTGTTCTTCCTATTTACATCACTTGATCTCACAAAGCACTTCCTTTCTGCATCACTTCCTCATATGTCCTTCTAAGGTATTGTGTAAATATGTTCTTACCAAACTGGGGAAAAAACAAAAAAATTGCTAGTCAGATTCATAAACTAAAATCAGTGGGTAAGAAGAATTAAACACTGCAAAAATTCCAACCAGTGGAGTGGAATAAAAAACTCAAGCTGTAATAACAAAAGAGTCAGACATTGATTTCTGACTAAACAAATAGTAAAAACCTTGCAAAATTTATATTTGGACAATGGCAGATGTTTAGTGTATATTTTTAACAATTTTAACCAACAGTTTTACAGAAATGTAATATTTTTGTATGATTAAGTAAACAGAGCATAATTATATTTAGATAAAAATCATCAGCATTTACGAAAATATGAAAAAACAACCTTACACAACACTAAATCCGGTTAAATATACATTATCAAACCTCACACATTTTTAAAAACGTTTTGTTCTGAAAAACTTTCCTTTTTACAGTTTTAAAATTGGATGTATGTTTTTTAAGATATGTAGGTTTAAGCACAGTGTGTTTGTATGAATGCTGCAGATCAAGAACCTCTTCAGGAACACAGGTGTTCTAGCAGAAGGCAGAGGGTACCTGAACATTCTAAGTGACAATAGGATAGAATGAGTTAATTAAATTTAGAAAATGGGCAAAGAAAAACTCCTTACCCGATTGGCTGACACACATCTTTAGGTGGGCATCTATCAGACAATAGATGCCCACCTAAAAATGAGAGCCAGGCCACAGTGCCCCTTCACTCACTGAACTATCACAGCACCCACCCTGCTTCCCAATTGGCCAAATCATGAATGGAAAATTTCAAACTTGCTGCCATTTGCACAACACACTTAGCGAGACCATGAATCAGCATTTCCTCCCTATGAAACTTGCCAGCCATCTGCCAATGGGGTTGTATACAGACCCCCTTCTCAGGGGGAGGAAATGGGCAAGGAAATGATAGAAAGTATACTTAGTATGGCAAAAAAAGGGGAGATATTGCTGATGGGTGATCTGAATATGCCAGATGTTAACTGGAGTGCAGTTGCCGCAGCCACTTCAAAGAGTGGGGTTATTCTAGATGCCCTACAGGGGGCATGCCTTAGACAACTAGTATTGGAGCCCACTCGAGAGGGAGCAATCTTAGACCTGATTCTCTCAAATGGAGATGAAGAGAGGATCACAGATGTAGAAGTGGGTAGCCATCTGAGAACTAGCAAGCATCAAACAGTATGGTTCACAATAAACACAGCAATATAGTCAAGCCATACAAAGGCAAAGGTACTGGACTTTAGTAGGGCTGACTTTGCCAAAATGGGTGAGTGCCTAAGGAATGCACTAGCAAATGGGCAGGAAGGAGGGGTGGAAGAACAATGGGGAATAATAAAAACTGCCATCACAGAGGCAACAAGCCTTTGTGTGAAGCAAAAAACAAAACTAAACGATGTAAGAAACCACTATGGTTCTCAAAGGAAGTGGCAGTGAAGGTTCAAGAGAAAAAGAAAGCTTCAGGAAGTACAAGGAATCACTGAAGGAGCAGGACAGAGAACTGTATCAGTTAAAGCAAAAGGAAGCTGGGAAGGCAGTCAGAACAGCAAAGGCCCAAACCGAGGAAAAGATAGCCAACCTCAGTTAAGAAGGGGGATAAACCTTTATAGGTACATCAGGGAGCCGAAGGAAGACCAAGGAGGGATAGTGAGGCTTAATAAAGGGGGAGGGGGCAGAGGAGACTGTGAAAGGCAGAGATACTAAACAAATATTTTTGCTCAGTATTTACAAAGGAAGAGGTGGGGTACCTAGAACAAACAGTAGAAACACACTGGATACAGAAGTTGATACCAGCCCATTTACAGAAGAAAGGGTTCTGAAAGAACTTCAAAACTGGAAGGTGACAAAGCAATGGGCCTGATGGGATTCATCCCAGAATTCTAAAAGAACTAAGGGTAGAATTAGTGACACCACTGACTACCCTGTTTAACAAATCATGGGAGGATGGGGTGGTACCCGGAGGACTGGAGGAGGGCAGATGTGATTCCCTTCACAAAAGTGGGAGCAAGGCAGAGCAGGAAACTACAGACCTGTTAGTTTAACCTCAGTGGTAGGGAAATGATGGAATCACTTCTGAAGGAAAGAATTGTCGAGTATCTAGAGGCCAGAGGGCACAGGACCCAAGGCAGCATGGATTACAAGCAGGAAGGTCATGCCAGACAAATCTGATAGATTTCTTTGACTGGGTGACCAAAGTAGTAGATCAGGGAGGGGCTGTGGACATGGCCTACCTAGACTTTAGCAAGGCATTTGACACAGTCCCACACAAAAGATTAATGTACAAGTTAGCTAGCCTGGGAGTGGGTCCCAGCATGACAGCCTGGGTAAAAAATTGGCTGGAAAATAAGACACAGAGAGTAATACTAAATGGAGTCCACTCTGATGAAAGTGGGGTTACTAGTGGGGTACCGCAGGGTTCAGTATTAGGACCAGTCCTCTTCAATGACTTTATAAGCGACATTGCAGAGGACTGAAGGAAAAGTGTCTCTTTGCAGATGACACAAAGATCTGCAACAGAGTTGATGCACAAGGTGGGGTGGAAAGGATGAAAAGAGACTTGGCAAGGTTAGAGGAATGGTCAAATGTATGGCAGCTTAGATTCAATGCTAAGAAGTGCAGGTAATGCACCTGGGAAACAAAACCCAGGGAAGAGTACACAATGGGGGTGAGATACTAACGACAACAAAATGGAAAGGGACCTGGGGTAGTCATATCAGATGACCCAAAGGTGGGCAAGCAATGTGAGAGGGCAGCAATGAGGGCTCGGGGATATTGGGATGCATAGGAGAGGCATCACCAGTAGAAAACAGGAAGTTATTATCCCTCTGTACAGACAGCTGGTCAGACCCCATCTGGAGTACTGCGCAGTTCTGGAGACCCAGTCTTCAGAAAGACATAGACAGGATGGAAGCTGTCCAGAGGAGGGCAACTAAAATGGTGCAGGGTCTGCAATGGAAGACATATGAAGAGAGACTTAAGGAGCTTAATATGTATAGCCTCGAGGAAAGGAGGGAGAGGGGGGACATGATAGAAACTTTCAAGTACCTCAAGGGAATCAACAAAGTCCAAGAGGGTAGCATCTTTCAAAAAAAGAGGTGTGCAAGAACAAGGGGGCACAATTTGAAGATAGAGGGGGTGGCTCATAGGTAATTTAAGGAAGTATTTTCACAGAGAGGTTTGTGGATGCATGGAACGGCCTTCCGGAGGAGGTCGTGGAGTCAAAAACAGTGGTGGAATTCACGCATGCATGGGACAGTCATAAGGCAATTCTAGGGGATGGGGGTAGGAAGAAGTAGGCTGCTGGTTAACTAGGATCTGCAGCTTATCCAGTAGGCAGGGAAATGGGCAGACTGGTGGGCCAAGCGGTCCTTATCTGCTGTCAAATTCTATGTTTCCATGTTTCAATGTAAAAAGATAAAAAATCCACAGCAGAAATATCCATCTTCATAAAACAGCAAAAGTTGTCTTACAAAGTCTCCCAAATAAAGTAAACGCAGCTTCATTCTAGCTCCGTGTCAGAAATCAACACAGTAGCTGTCCTTTATCACCCACCCCAGCCCTTCGTCCCACCGCAACACAGTGCCAACCAAAGAAGCCTAATAAACCATAAGCAGTGCAAATCAGTATACTGTTTACCAGTTGAGCAGCAAACAAATAACGTCTACGATCGTAAACCGCCAATACCTCCCCTACACCGGCAGCTTGTTCTGAATGATAATCAGGACCTACAACTGATTCGTCCCTAGCTGTCGCTCCTCTTCCTGTACATAAATGGCCAACATATAGAAACACCAATGCTGCGGTCTAACCTGGCACCAAAGCATGACAGTCTGAAGTCGCAGCCCCTCAGCGTGCTGCAGTTCTGCAGGGCCTTCACTGCCCGCCTCCCCTCCTCGTACCCTGTCTCTTCGCGCCCGTGAAAAAAAAGGAGGACGTTCCCGTATCATGAAAGTGTGACTGCATTGGAACGTCCCCTCAGAAATCCAACAGCAGCAGTTGAAATGAGCCGTGGTTCCTGCTACTATGTCCGAGCTTGGAAAAAATCACGCCGCAGTCCTCCTGTACATAGCAGTTCTCCAGTTCCTCCTCTGCTTCCCCCCCGCCTGCTCTTACCCCAGACAGGCAGGGGTAGGTGCAGCTACGATAAGAAGTAAGCAAATGATGAGCCTTGGAATAAGACACTAGTGAGAGCAAGAGATGGGACTAGGAATGGTGAATCGGCATGCCTGCTGAAATGTTACTTTTGGCTGAATCGAGGAAGAGATCAGCATTTGACAGGGAACTAAAGACACACAAAAAAAAAACAATTGCTGATGGGTGACCTGCTGCTGCACTATAGAGCTCCCAAGGAGAGACTTTTTTTTTTAAACTTAAGAGTCTCCAGTAGGACAAAAGACCCTAACTCAAAAAAAAACAAACATAATTCTAATGCAGGCGGAGGAACTATTTTTTTTTACAAAATTACTTTAAACTAATATTTTATTAATTTTCTTTTTATTGAACTTATTTTTTTTACAGTGCCCATTTTCTAAGCTCAATAATACCCTCCAGGGTGGGTGGTATTGTGCTATACTGGACCTTCCAGGGGCTATAACGCCCTCCACCTGTGGAGTCGGGCCTCATTACACCCCTGGGCGGTCCGGTATAGCACAATACCGCCAACCCTGTTGGGTATTATTGCTTACTTAGATCCTCAACCCATGGAAGAACAAACTATACAATCTGATTTCCATTGAGAGAGGAGGTGGGAAAACATAACTAAGGTAAGTGAAACTGGGTGACAACAGTGTTTTGATCAAATAGATGTGCTTCGATTTGGCCAAATTCCTGTGTTGTCAAAGAGCTAGGGTTTCCTCAGCATGCTGTGAGCGACATTCCCAATTAAATGTAGCTGTGTCAAAGTGGCTAAAATAAACACCCAGCAGTTTCACAGGGGCAGTGTGAAGTGAAACTCCAGCAAAAGATTGAGAGTGGGACCGGGCAAACCACCAAAAGGGATGGTCACACTCTTATTAAAATTCATCTTAGAGTCAGACCAAGATGGAAAGTCCTGCAAAAGAGATTTCATACTGTTCCCAGAGGTAGAGCCCACAGGAAGACACAGTGGTCCTCTGCATATGCCAGCACCCGAAGTCCAGGGGCATCCGGAATGATTCATATGCCCCGAATCAAAGGGAAGGCATTCAAAAGTCAAAGGAAATGATCCATAGAAAAACATAAAGCAATGGGCTTAACAGACAGCCCTACCATACTCCTCTTCTATGCATAATGGGGGATCCCAATGCCAAATTAATGTAGGGGATTAAACACGCAGCAGAATGAAAGAAGCATATCCAAGACACGAAAAGGGAAGGGAGAACACATAGCAACAAAAGATGAAAAAGGTAAGGATGTATAACCCTGTCATAAGCTTGTTCTTGATTGAGGGGTAGAACAATGCCTTGGCACTTTCTTGACATACCCCATTCAAATTATTCTTGCAGCAAAAACAATGTTCTCAGAAATATGCCGGAAAGGGATGGCACAGCAATGTGATTGAGAAATCGAAGTGTCAGCCACCATAGAGAGCCATTTTTGAAAGCAACCTTGAGAGAATTTTATGAACATACGAATATATGAAAACACCAGCAGAAACAGGACTCATGGTCTATCGAGTCTGCTGGATTGTGGAGCTAGCCCCTCAACTTACAGTTGCCCACCCACCCCTCCTCTCCTCACAGATATCCCACTCTTACTCTGTCCCATCCCCTCTTAAAACTGTATACCATGCTACAGGCTACCATCTCCTCTGGCAGAGCATTCCACTTATCCACCACCCTCTCAGTGAAATAATGTCTCCTGAGTTCCCTCCTACATCTTCCCCCCTCCAATATCTTCTGGTACCCCCTTGTGACCCTCTCCCTTATAACTTGGAAAATCTCTTCATTATTAGCCTTGTTAATCCCCTTTAAATATGTAAAGTTTTCGATCATGTGTCCCCTATCACTGCTCTCCTCCAGGGGATACATGTTTAGCTCACCCAGCCTCTCCTCATAGGAGTATCCCTCTAATCCCTGGATCATCTTTGTCACCCTCCGCTGTACACCTTCCAATGGTTCCATGTAATAATGGTGATCTTGGAAAAGCGATCGTCATTTGGGTGAGTGTACATGGCCAAAAATCACTTTCGACAATTTACACTCATGGCAAACATCAAGGGGGTGCCAGAGACTTAGGTTTTCTTTTTTTTATGTGGGGGCTGCACCCCCCTATTAAAGGATTTTCAACTCCAGGGGGGTGCATGTCAGGGGGGGATGCAAAAGTAAAAAAAAAAAACAACCGGTGCAAAAACCACGAGGACACCCAGAGCCGAACCTGACACCCTCCCAACCCCAGCATGCCACCAGCCCACCATGCCACATGGCCAGCTCAGCAGCCCACCACCACACTACACCCCACAAACCTCCCTCCTCCCCTTCCATCCATCTCATGGCATGGTCCCTCCCCACCTCCCCATGTGCATGTATACATAGTGACATCCTGTAGCTATATTTGCCAAGCCCCCTAACGGGTCACCCTCCCTGCCAGGTAGCCCTGTGCACAGGTGCTGTGATTGAGTTGCCCTTTTTGAAAGCGCTCATTCATGGTTGCTATCATCACAAGCTACCCCTTCCAACAATCTGATGTCCTTCTTCAGGAATGGGTGCCAGTACTGCATGCAGTATTCCAGGTGTGGTCTGACCAGCAACCTGTTGAGGGGCAGAATCACCTCCCCATTTCAGGAGGAGATTCCCCTTGCTATGCACCCCAGCATCCTGTTGGCTTTTGCTGCCACCTTCCTGCACTGAGCTGAGTTGTTCATACTCCCTGTTATAAGCACCCCTAGATCTTTTCCTCCTCAGTGCATTCTAGCTGTACACCCCCCAGCTGATAGCACCTCCCCTGGTTGTTAGCCCCGAAGTACAAGACCTTGCACTTTTTGGCATTAAACCCCATCTGCCATGCATCTGACCACTTGTGTAGTTGGGTCAGGTCCTTCTGCAGCCCCTTCCACCCTCTGATGTCATCTCCCATGGCACCCATCTTTGTGTCATCTGTGAAGAGACTGATCTTACTCCAGACCCCATGGGAGATGTCAGCTATGAAGATCCAGAACATCACCACTCCTAATATTGATCCCTGTGGCACCCTGCTCGTCACATCCATTGGTGATGAGAGCTCCCACCACCACCACCACCCTTTGCTGCCTTCCCTTCAGCCAACTGGTGATCCAGGCTTGTTCCCACCACTATATATTCCAGCCCCCCCAGCCTCCCATGAATCATTGTCCGAGGTTGTGGACCTTATTAATGGACTTCCCTCCAGTGTGGTCCCAGGTTCAGATGGCCTCACCCCTGAATTTTATTAGATCTTTGTGGACTACTTGGCTCCCATGTTGCAAGTCCTGTACACTCAGTTGTTGACTATGGGTTCATTATTCCCTTCCCTGACTGATGCATTTCTCATTTTCCTTTACAAGAAGGGAGACATGGTACTGCTTGAGCATTGTAGACCACTGTGTTTATTTTTTTGTTGATCTGCATGGTCCCTCCATACCCCTCTATATTTGAAATACCTTAATTATGATACCAATTGCAAAAACTTATTTCACGTATGTTCTTCTCAAATGTTGACCTCACTGTGGACATTTAGTCCACAGAGAGGTCAACATTTGAGATGAACATACACAAATTTATGATCGGTGTAGTCACGCATGATATGCAGGATACTGCTCTGATCAGCCAAAGGGATGTTGCGAGTTGAGGGACAAGAGACCACATATGTCTGCACTGAAGCCAGGCATTAAAAGCTTTAAAAGCATCCAGCAATTGAAAACTCCCTTGGGTGCCAAATTTCAATTCCCTTTCCAAGGACTTTGCTACAGCATTTGAGATTTAAGGGACTCAATGTCAGCAGTGAGGGCAACATTTGAAAAGAACATACATGAAATACATTTTTGCAATTGGTATTGTAAATTAAAGGACTAGTCCACCCAAAACTTGCAAAAAACATATGTTGTGCAGAGTGTTTTGCTTTGTATGTTAAGTTGTTGTGTGCCCTTCCCTCTGTCTGCTATTAAGAGTTTTTCCTAAATTAGCCTGCTAGCTTAACGGTAGTTTTACGATCCCTGGAGATCTCCATATGAGACAGCCTAATTGTATTCCTTTGTCCTACAATGTATCTTGTTTCATGTGACAGTGATGTAGCAGAAACCATAAATCCTGCAGAAAGCATTGCTTTACAATCAGTTAACAATAGTAGAGATGGCTATATTTTAAAATCTGTAGAATTCAGCTTAGTGACCACCCTCATCATAAACATCTTACTGTCCTGAAGAACTTTGCCGCTGGTAATTTTTTGTGCAGCTTGTCAAGCTTCCAAGATATTTAGTTTGTTTGGCATGTGTGTGCTGAATGTTGGGTCTCTACTACATCACTGTCACATGAGACAATATGCACTGTGGGAACAAGCAATACAATTAAGCTGTCAGGGAGGAAGATCCTCAGGGGTCATAAAACTAGCATAAAGCTAGCAGGCTAATTTAGGACCCATCGGAAAGCATAGGACTTGTATTAGTAGGACAGGCCAAAGTGGGGTGCAGGGACCCATGAAACACCATCATTCACCCTCATCCATCCCATGGCCAGCAGGAACACCTCAGCAAACCACTTGGCAACAGTCTTTCTAGTGGGGACTCACTGCTGTCCAGTGACATAAGGGGAAGAAGAATCCGGCGGGAGCAGCCCCCAACTGCAATGTCCAGGAGTGGAGAAAGAATTGTACCCCCAGAACTTGGGGGGGAGACTCCGAAGTGACAGCAGCAGGTAGAGAGGAGAGAGCCATACATGCATCAGGAATAGGTTTCTCCAAAGAAACCATGAACACAGGTGAATGGAACTGAAAAGAACTCAGGGAAACCACAGCATCTGAGGACAGCCCACAACATCCAGCTGAGTCCCCATCAACAGTAAGGCTAAGTAGCTGTCATGCACCTAGAGGGTGAGGTTGAATAGTTTGAGAAGGGAATAGTCACTCGGTGGCTGGAGCTGCAAAGGCCATGAAAAGCACTGGAGGGTCAGAACATGGCAGCAAAACAGGCAGAGCAGGGTGACCCCACACAGCTTGAGCCTCACCAAAACCTGATAAATCCAAAAGTGAGTGAGAAGTCACAGCAGTCTCGGGGGGGGGAGGAGGAGGAGGAGAAGGAGGAAGAAGAGCACCAAAGTGGGAAAGACAAAATGAAGCAGGTGCCAACTGTTTCCTTTTCTGTTCAAAAATCTGGTCCTCCTCTGTTAACACCAAAAGCTGTCCCTTCGTTGCATCATAAGCTTGTTTCAGCTGACTATAAGCCAGCTATATAGGGCCAGCCTCAGGAGTAGAAACTTCAGTAAATAAACAAGTAGCAGGCTCCAAAGAAGTAAACAACAATGGATCCTCAGCTAAAGAATCAGTTACTGTACATGCATAGCTTCTCAAACTACAGAAACAGAGAAGGAGTCTCACTCCCTTGCTTCCAGCACCTCCAAGCAATCCAACGGTGGTGGAGCAGCCATGTTGGCAAAACAGTCTGATGGCCAAAGGAACAACCCCCTGCAGGAGAGTAGGAGGGTCCGGTTCTATGTCATTTCAGTGACTGCACAACTATGAAGACAATAACAGCTAGTGCACATCACTGAAAACCAAAACAGCAATGTGCACTACAGTGAAGACAAGAAACAGCGATGGCTCCTATCTTTCTGTGCCGGGGTGATATTTACTTACGGTACTTATAATAAGCAGGTATTGTTTTTTCCTGTAGGAGAAACACAGTTATAATTCGCCATTATAACACGCAGGTTATAACGATGAATACGCACCAGATTTCCCTAGCTCTGCGCATGCGCTAGCTGTGGTTCTTCTCTTAATGCTGGCTGCCCACGGTCATGGACGTTGGATGGAGATTTCACTACTACTTGAACTCAGTGGTGAGTTCATAAACAAAAGCACGGGAGAACTTGCAAACTATTCTGCATTAAAAAATTTTTTTATGGGGGTGTAGGGGGAAAAAAACACTAATGTCTCTCCTAACGTTTCTGACTGCAGGTGCTTCCCACCGTGGACCACTCAATTTTACAAACATCCTCACTGTGGGATGCATTTCTTAAACCCCAAGGGCTTCATCCTCGGGGTTTATGTAGCATCTCATGACTTGGGTGTGTGTGTAACATCTCATTATACACACCATCCCATACATTATTCTATATTTTATGCAGGGGGGGCTATGCCTCCGGCACCCCCCAAAATTAAGATAACCAACTCCAGGGGGACACATTTCAGGAAGGGGGAGAAACTCGAGGGAGGATGCAACTCTGGGAGGGTGACACAAGTCGGGATGGGGAGAACACTGGGGAGAGGCAGCCTGTGGTCAGGAGGGAACAAAGTAGGGGAAACAGGACTTCATCAAGAAAAAAAAATTAAACAACGAAAACCAAAAAATAAAAAAAAACATAGCCAGTTCAGAACCAAGGTCCATCAGCTTCAGCGGCAGTGATTGTAGCCACAACACCAGATGAGCAGCTGGTAACTGGCTTACTGGATTTACTGGAAGATATAGGACAAAAGTAGGCACAAGACCCATTGAGATTGTCACCTCACAACAGTAGGACATTGCTGTGATTAAGTTAACATAAGGTTAGCCAAGTATCAAGCTTAGATTTAAAAGAATCAAAGCTGAATGAGTCTACGATTTCCTGTGCCAAGGCATTTCATTGTTTTGCTGCTCTTATATTAAAGGTATTATCATATTTGTTTGTATTTTCCCAGTCAATATTAAGTTGCAGAGCATGCAATCTTCCCACTCTACGTTTATTGGCTAATGATAAGCCACATGACTCAAGTAAAGTAGGAATGCATACTAGCTTAAACATAAGCAGCAGATCACCCCTTTGCCTTCTTAAATGTAGAGGATAAAGTCCAATTTCTTTAAGTCTGGTATCATAGTTTTTTGTTTTTAGTCTTGGGATAGATTTTGTGAGCCTTCTTTGGACTTGCTCTAACTGATTAATATCAGCCTTTAAATATGGACTCTAAAAGGGAGATCCATAATCCAAATGAGGTCTGATATATGCTCTATACAAGGGCACTAGACAATGCTCTGATTTGCTAATAAAGGTTCTATTAATCTGTCTTAGAATAATATTAGCTGTTCTGGCCACTTTGCTACAATGGTCACTAGCCTGCAGTTTATTAATAATCAAGACACCCAAGTCTCTTTCACAGGTGGATGATTTAAGTTGAAGATTATTTAAATAATGTTTATGAAGTGAATTATTTCTACCAAAATGTAAAACCTTACATTTTTCAGTATTAAAAGCCATTAAGTTCATCCTAGCCCATTGCTCAATATGAAGGAGGTCTCGTTCAAGCAGTAGTATATTAGACGGAGAGTCAATTCTACCTCTAATTTTTGTATTGTCAGCAAATTTTGAAAGAAAATTATTAGAGATGATACTCATATCATTTATGAAGAGATTAAAGTGAATAGGCCCCAGTACAGAGCCCTGAGGAATTCCACTTGTCACCCTGCTAGAAGTAGACTGTGCACCAATAATTCTAACAAGTTGAGTTCGATCAGAAAACCATTTAGTTATCCAGTTGACTAGATATGAGGGAAATCCTAAACTAAGGAGTTTGTTAATTAGCAAGGCATGTGACACTTTGTCAAAAGCCTTGCTGAAATTGAACAATAGTACATCTCTGGGAATATTATTATCCATAAACCTACTTATAGTATGGTAAAATGATATAAGGTTTGTGGTACAAGAATGCCCAGATTTAAAACTGTGTTGGGAATGATCAAAAATACCAAGCTGTTGCATGATTTTCTCTATCCTAGATTTAATTAGGCACTCCATAACCTTTCCTATAACAGAGGTCAAGCCAATTGGTCGATAATTCTGGACATTTGATTTATTCCCTTTTTTTATAGATTGGTCTTAGTATGGCTCTGTGCCAAACATCTGGGATTTCATTCTCAAGTAATGATTTTTTTTTAAAAAAATTTGGAGCGGAATTGCTATAGTGTTTTGACATTCCAGTAGGAACCTAGCAGGAATATTATCAGGTCCCAGGCTAGTAGATCTTTTTAATGATGACAAAATATTCTTAATTTCACTGAGGTCAAATAATGGTATGGAGGAGTCATTATTTTTATTTATCATAGGATAGGTGTTGGCATTATCAAAGACCGAGCAAAAATATCTATTGAAGTGATTTGCTATCCCCTGATAATATGTTATAGTGGTTCTGTCATCTTGAAGTGGACCAATTTGTCTTATATCCCCCTTATTACTATTAATATATGAATACAAGGATTTTTGACTTGTTTTCGAATGAGCTAGGTTAAACTCGAATTTAAGTTTTGCCATTTTAATTGATTTTTTAAGGTGGAGACAGCAGTTTGATATCTATGCCTAGAAGTAGGATTGGGATTTTTTTTATATTTCCTGAATAAACGCTCTTTGGATTTAATTAGTTTATCAATAGTTTTATGAAACCAAACAGGAACTTTACCTTTATTGTTATATTTTGTTTTGGTTGGAACATACATTTCTTCTAGGTGTTGTATAATATAGATTAGATCTTCATATGCAGTATTTATTGGTTTGCCCCTAAAATAATTCAGTCCAGCTAATTTTGTTTAGTTTAGTATTCATTTGCGCAAAATTTGCTTCATTATAATCCTTATATTTAATATTATTAATAATCTTGGGAATTTCAATAAGAATACTCAGAAATAATGAGTTATGATCACTGTCACCAATGGGGGCCATAGTATTTATATCAGAGAATGTATGTCCCACATTTGATATGACAAGAGCCAGTATGTTATTCCCTCTAGTAGACTGGCATACTAATTGATCTAGACTCAGTTCCATAAATGGTGTTAGGAATAGTTTTTCATGATTACTTTTGGCTGAAAAGAGTTCCAATCAATATCAAGCATGTTAAAGTCTCCTAGGATGAGAGTATCACCTTTATGGGTCATATCCTTGGTAATATTTATTAAATCAGAGGTATAATGTATAACTGCAGTGGGTGGTCTATAACAAAACCCTAGTGTAAGTTTTGGGTGACTTTTCAATTGAATAGAGACCCAAAGAGATTTAGTATATTTTTGTATTGAAATCTCATGTGAGGAAATATCTTCTTTAATGTATAGACACACACCCCCACCCATTTTGTCAGCTCTGTCTTTATGATAGAGTTTAAAATTAGGGATATATCTGGACCAGGCTGAAGAAGAATCCACCATGTCTCAGTGACAGCAATGATACTTAGGTCAAGTAGGATACATTTAGCTTTTAATTCTGACATTTTGAAGCTGTTCAGGGATCTAGCATTAAACAGCAGTACATTACAGGTCCTACCAATACAGTTTTTGTTACCCCTATTAAAAGAATTAGAAACTGCCCCATTCTCCCCATGCCATTTAGTTTAAAAAGTTGCAAATCACAGACAATATGGTTTTGCTCAACAGGGCACTCCCTCTTCTGCTTGATGTAGACCATCCAAGCAGAAGAGTGAGTCCCTGTCACAAAAATTCTCCCAGTGTGGGATAAAACAGTATTTTGTTTAAGGCATCACTTCCTAGGCCATTAATTTGTTCCTTTGATTAGGCATGTCATATCATGGGTAGATCTAGGCACTGGAAGTATCTCTGAGACACATATGGTGCAGCCTTTCTCAGTTAGTAAATTGTATAATACCACATAAGCTTTTCTTATTTGTAGGGGATTGGTGCAATTAATGTTGTTTGTTTCTGCGTGTATAATAACTAATGGGTAGGGATGTAAGTTTGTCATGGCAGTCATATACGTCATTGATTCCATGACATTTGATCTTTATTCAGGACTTCCATGACTTTCACTAGTGTCATCGGAATGTAGCAATGATGACAGTGCCACAACATTTACTACTGTTTACTAATGATTTCATGAACAAACAATGAGTCATTAAAGCCTCATCCATGACAAACTTACATCCCTACTAATGGGTTATGACCTGAATTGGAAAGGATGTTGTTAACCATTCCCATAATGTCAGAAACTTTGGCTCCCCTAAAACTAGAACATGTTCTTGTTGTTTTATCAGGATTACAGATAACCCTATCGAGATGTTTTATAATGGAATCCCCAAGCACAAAACCTTGGTGTGGGTGAACCAAAGGGGGAGGGGTCCAGAAGTATCCATCAGATTGTCAGCTGACCTAGGAGGAAGTGAGGTTAAACCAGTCTTGGAGAGGGAATGCCCATTAAAACCATTGGATGTATTTTGAGAGGGAGTGAGAGTTTTAGATTGACTAGGATAACCTTGTTGAGGGGACTGGGGTCCCAAGTCAATAAGAGCTATTGGTGGAGGGTCATTATTATTAGAAGGTGACGCACGTTATGCATTTTCTACTAAGGCATCATCATTCTGGTTGTTTTCAGTTAAGGTAGAAAGTGCTGTGAAAGAGATTTGGATTGTTAAGCAGAACTGATCAGCTGTACGACCCTTTTTACACACCCTGAAACTAATTACTAATGTCGAGTCATCATTTTGTTTAGGCTCATCAGCATCATCTTTTCTGCCCCGCTTTCTCAATGTAGATCGATCTGTAATATTATCATTACTTGGGGTAAGGTCTGCATGGTTATCACTAGAAGAAAGGTTGGAATGACACACTGGTAGATTGACAGGAGAAATATATTTTAAGGAATTTATAGTCTTATCCATATCCTTATTAGGCTCAGTGGGGAAGTGGGGACTGTTTCGTGCTTAAAAATGTTTATACATATCAGCTTGGCTATTTTCCAGCTGTTGTAGTCATTCTGAGAAGATTTTTATTTCTTCTTGCAATTGTTTATTAACAGTACATTTATCACAAATAAATCCATAACTTGTGCTTGGGTGTTACTTGTACCAAGAGATATATGCAGCAAACATTTAATGCCTATTTCACCATCCAAATCATAATTGATGAAGCAGACACAGTTTCATTACTGCCTGCCTCTGGTTGAACTGCATGGTTAGAATCCATTTTCCCCTATTTTATGTTTTGATGTTATTATTATATTAATGTACAGCTGTGACTGCAAAATATAATCCAAGGCATTTACAATACCTTAATGTTCTTAGTCCAGAACAGAAGGTGCAACCCTTATCCCTAGTTCAATGAGATGCCCGCCACCTGCCACAGGGCACTGTTAAATAGCCTGCCATGACCCGACTAGGACTTCCGGGGTCACAAGCTGGACAAACACAGAATTAGTTATTCCAAAATGAATAAAATGTGCACACCCACTCATACATGGATAGCAGTTAAAAAACTGGCTGCAATCAGCTGAAATAATAAACTATACAATTCCCCCCGATGAGTTGTAGTTCTTGAGAAGAAGGAAACAACTACAGCTCCTCTTCCTGCTCCATAAGTGGTTGCAGGGCTCAGTTGTCTTGCACAGGCAGGATCGAGAGACTGTGCGTAAATTAAACTACACATTTGATTGAATAAGCCAGGTATACTACCAAGAGTCAGCAAACACCACTGACTCGGGAAATGGGTATATGCTTGCCAAACAAAGCCCTATAATCTCATGGAGCTGACTCTGCCTCAATATTTACTAACTTACTATTTCTCATACTTGCTATTCAGTGACACTTGCTATTCTGTCACAGTCGCTGTTCACACAGGTGCTCAAATTGAGTCACTCAGTTTGAGTGGTCCATATTATGGGATACTGGGGAGTTCCCCTGGTAATCTGGCCACATTTCTCCTATTCACAGAAACAATACCACTAACAGCTTAACCTGATTCAATATGTCATTATGCATCAGTATCACCCCCTTGGGAAGAGTCTGAAAATAGGCAGAAATGCCTAGCCCTCCTTGCCTGGTCAAAAAAAAATACCCTCAAATAAAGTAAATAAAACTGAAACATTGGCTTATTGTTTAAGTTGTCCAATGCAATACACGCAAGATTATAAACTGAATGTTTACAAAGCATGAAAAAGGTAACCATCCCATGGACAAAATGTGTTATTGTATATAGAAAAGTGTGACTTGGAGTGCTGCATTATACCACACAGTTTGCCATCATCTAAAATAAATCATCATTTACTGTTACCCCTGTTGTTGAGTGTGTTCTTTTAAGAGTTAATCTGAATAACTTGCACAAAATGTTGAGTAATTTGACTGAGGCACAGTGTTCTAATATGCATATACAAATGAGTTTAGTCAATTTAGCTAATTAGCATATATATGCAAATAAGAAGCACATTTCACTAATTACTCAAAACAGTTAATAGTTGGATTTTATAAGCCTTGAAAAGCATTTTGCAGTGTAATTAGTGATAACATGTTAATTACACCAAGTAAGCCGTAATGTGCTTAACTAAAAGACGTTTGTTAAAGAACAGACCTTCCTCTACTATTTTACTATTTTAAAAGCAGAATTATTCTAAGATCTGACATTATATAATAACATTACTGCAGCTATCAAACTACACTCAACAGTGGTGAGATTACATCTTGGCATATCTGATCAATCTGAAATTGGAAACCACTTATCGGTTAATTCTCTGCTATTTGGAGTGTAGTAAAAAAACATGCTTTTTTTAACTTTTCATCCCCATCTTGCTTACCAACCAATACATTCTTTGGCCTTCACAGTCCTGCCCAGTAAGCCTTCCTACCCAGTTCCTGGAGCTCAGGACAACCCACAGCACACCACAGGCTTGGACCTCCCCTGGCTTACCCTCAAGAGTATGGGTCCCCTCTCCTCCAAGAAATTCCAGTAATCAATAAGTCTACCCAACAGCAGAAGTGAAGTTCATAACTACCCCAGGATTAGGAAGTGGAGGCTTAGTATTGGATGTGGTGGTCAGGTTGAGGCTTTAACTGACTGGTCAGGAGTCATCTTCCCCTCTTTGCACCCCTGTTATTGCCTGGCGCAATGACGCCCAGGCACACCTGCGTGCACTCATGCATACACCATCCTGGCATCTGCAGCACCACCTACACTTTTTGCAGCCAGGATGCACCACCATCTAACCTCTGGCAGTCATGTACCTTGTGCATGTACCCACAGTCCCCATCCCCAGAGGAGGGGAGCAGTCCCCCCCCCCGGACACTCACTCTTCCTCCCAGGTGAGACCTCCACTGACTACGAGCCATTCCCCAACCTGAGACATGGGTGTCACAAGTGGTAGTGCTGTGGCTGTGACAGCAGGCCTGCTTATCTACTTTTTACATTATTATGTACATATGTAAAATGTTTTATTTATGGCTGTCCCACTGGCACAGCAGCATGACATCTGCTTGTGGCGCCAACATCTCGGGTTTGGAAACCGAGTCAGAAGTCGGACGGCTGTCCAAGGGGGCAGAAAGATTGAGCATGCCAGGGACTGCTTTCCTTCTCCAGGGGGAGGGGGAAAAGTATCTGGTGCTCTGTGGACCTCTGGCAGAGGCTCAGGGGACCTCCCGTAAGGGGTGCCAGCAGACACTGGCCATCATTGCACATCCCTGTCCCCAGGGTTTTCCACAGCAGCCACAAAATCCATCCCTTGTCCTTGATGCCTTACCTGCCACCACTCCTGCTGCAATCTGTGTCCACTGGGGGGAATCCCACTCCTGTGGCCCTGCCCTGGGGGGGTAAGCCAGGGCTTGAGATCATTGTTCATTGAGGAGGGGGTGCCCGCCCAGTGGCCCCACCCATAGGGGTAAGCCAGGACATGGGGGGTGGCATGCGGGGCATGGTGCATGAAGGAGGGCTTTGACTATATTGGGGACTGGGGAACAGCCTGGGAGAATATGGGCCTCTGTAAAGGAGGTGGCCTGCATCCTTCCAGAAAGAGGACCACAGTCCCAGATGGGAGATTTTAATGCTACTTGGATGAGTATTTAAATTAGCTGGGGGAGACAGTAAAACAAAGGGGGGTAACAATTTCCCCCCTGATGATGGAGCATCAGGGAGTGAAGCCCCTGGGGGAGAAAACTCCCCTAGGGCTGGGTTACAGAAAGGCAGGGATAGGGACAAGATGGAAGGGGGTAGTAAAACTCACAATAGTGTGGGTGTAGAATTGAATGGGATAAGAAATGAGGAATTTGGTAGGAGGAATGTCAAGGGGAGCTTCAGGGGAAAAACAAAATCATGAAAGGGAAGAGGAATCAGGGCTGTGGCTGGAGGTAGAAGGTATGGAGAGCTGCGTGCACCCATGCAAGTGTAGCCCAGGTGCCATGTGCCGGTGGTCTACTACCCCTGCCTATTGACTACCACACAGGTTAAGAGGCCTGGGTCCTGCTACAGTTGTGATTGGGGTTCTGTCTCAAAGTAATAGCAAAATAGCATGGTGCCTCCACCCAGAGTAGGTTGATAGTGGGCCAGTTGTCTGCTTGGTACAACCCCCAGGGATGCTGTACCTACCCACCTCCCATTCCAACCACCCCACACACTGGATACCAGCTTGTTCCCAAATACCATACACCACATATACCTGACAGTTAGTGTTCACAAAATACCCTCCACACAACAATTGCAACAAACAAAACACAGCTTTGTTTTGGCGGAGGGTTAGGGAAGGGGAACTTGGAACAGGAAAGCTGTGAAGAGAAAAAGAAGTTAGAATAGTTAACAATAACAGTGCCAGTAGGCCAAGACACTCCACACCCACCCCAACTGGTACCAGTGAAATCCCAGTTCTGCCTAAAATGTACCCTGTGGTGGTGAAGGCCTGGTCAGTGCCATGGGTTGGCTGGCATTGGGGACCTTAAAGAATATAATAAGGAATGAAACTCTAGAAGTTAAGTTTTAAACCTTTGCTTGCTAGCACACTTTCTGCAATTCCCCTGTTCAAGGCAAGCCCCTAGTTAATCATGGTTCTGGAGTTCTGGGCAGTCTCTGGATTGGGGTGGGGGCGCTTCCAGCAATTCCAAGATCTGCAGAACTCAGTCCAAAAAGGGCAGCAACAACTGGCTAGCAGTAACTGATGAGAAGTCTTGAGCTTGCCCTTATGAAAATGGAACATATTGCAATATATTGAAAAATATGCATTAATGTATGCCAAAACACTGAGAAACATATTGTTCCAAAGTAATATATTATATATTATGAAATATATTTTTAAATATACTGACATAATATATTTCTAACCCATATCAACAGAGCCCAGATCAGACCACCCCCAATGCTGTCTCTCGGATGTTCTTCCTAAAATCATGCCCTCTGATTGGCTGATTTCAGTCATCAATCCCAAATATCAATAATCATTAGACCTCCTCCTCCCATGAGCCTTCAGAAACAGTTTAGGGCACCTAAGTAGCTGATTGGCTGTCCATTAGGGGTCAAAGGAGCACAACATGGCTACTATCACAGTTCAATGCAGCAGTCCACAGCAGCCCCAACTTTTCAATGTTATTATGGCCAAATGAACCAGTCTGCAGATATCTTGTCCCAACATCTCAACTACCTCCTTTTCCTCCTGTTAAGTGACTACTGAATTATTATTTTAAGACCCTCCAGCTGCTCATCGCTAGCTCTGTTTCATACAGTCCCCCCCAGCAGTGATTGGGCTCATTAATATTCATAGAGCACTCATAAATATGCTAATTCCCCCCATTTTACCAGTGCTTACAGGTGCTGTTTTAAACTAGTGGAGATGAGCCCTACCCACCTCCTCCAGGTGTCCGACCCCTGTTTGGCTGAGTAAGGGGGTCAAAAATACCAGAGAGGTGTTCAAACAGCCACAGTGATAGCAGCAGTCCCAATGCTCAACTGCACATGCGCAGGACGGCTGACCATTCTAAAATAGAAACCCAGGTCACCAGTCCTGCAATTAGACCCTGGCAGCCCCATTGTGGACCAAAAGCAGAGCCATGGCCAAGGAGAGAAGCCCAGATAAGGTAAGCCCTACAGGGGGGTTACACAAGGAGTCTTAGAAACATAATTCTAGACCTGGAAGCCATGATGACCTAGACTGATCTGGATTTAGTGGCCATAACAGAGTTATTGTGTACTGAGCATCATGAGTGAGATATGGCCATACCGGGCTAGTCTAAGTTCAGCAGAAACAGGGCAGGGAGGAGGGGATCACAGGTTGTTTTATGTGTGAGGGAGGCGAATAAAGGCCTCAGAGAAACCGGGGAACCATGATGAAAAGGAAGGACTGGAAGTGCTGTGGGTCACCCTGGAAACAGGCTCTGGGGCCAATGTCCATACTGAGGTCATGTACAGAGCTCCAGCAGAGGGAGAGAAGTTGTAAAAGGCACTTGGGAAGCCATCATCAGAACGACAAGTAAGAGGGAAGTTCTGCTAGTTGCTGACTTCAATCTGCCAGACGTGAAGTTAAGCCTTCCAACTGTAGCTTCAGCAAGGAGTAGGGCCACCCTTGACTTCCAGCAAGGGAACTTTCTCAGGCAGCTAGTCAAAGAATCCACTAGATATGGGGCTGTGCTAGAGCTGATGCTTATAAACAGGAACAGCATTGCAGATATCACAGTGGGCTGTTCCTTGGGTATCAGTGATCATCGTACAGTGTGGTTTAACATTAAGACATAAACAAAGGCTAACCAGATTAGGATGAGGGTCCTAGACTTTAGAAGGGTGAATTTTAAAGAAAAATGGGTGACTGCCTCAGAAACTGCTTTGGGGGTGGGGTTGCCATGAAGTGGTGAAGGCACAGTAGGCAAAAAAAGGGAGGGTGTAACTAAAACCACCAACTACTGTGTGAAGGAAATGAATAAAAGCAGAAGGAAAAAGAGACCATTATGGTTCTCTAAGGAAGTGTCAAATGTGATGAAGGAAAAAAGGGTTGCATTCAGAAGGTATAAGGAAATACCAAAGGAGGAGGACCTTTAGGTATACATAGTAAAGCAGAGGGAAACAGGCAAGGCAGTGAATGGAGCAAAGGCCCTGACAGAGGAAAGAACTGCCAAAGGGGTCACTTAGGGGATAAGAGTTTCAGATGCATAAGTGAGAAGAAGCAAGCAAGGTGAGAGATAGTGATTAGAAGGGTGGGGGGGGGGAGACGGCACAGAAGAGGACAAAGAAAAAAACAGGCATCATAAACAGGCAATTTTGCTCAGTCTTTACCATGGTGTAGAGATGTAGTGAAGTAAAACTTTGCCGGCAAAGTTCGAGTGAAGTGCCAAAAATCTGCACTTCATGGAGCTTTTCGAAGCTTCCACAGACCTGGGAAACTTCTACTTCACCTGAAATGCAACATTTTTGCTGTAAAGTATGGAACTTCACCATGAAGTGTGAATTTCACTGGTGAAATTCCACAGTTCACAGCAAATTTCTGAACTTTGTGATCTGCAAATTTCACAAATTCCATGAAATTTACAAAATAATTTGCAGAATGAATTTTGCCGACTTCGCCCATCTCTTCCATGGTGGGGGTGGTGGTGGGGGGGAGTAGCAGGAATGGGGGAAGGTGTACAGAAGTCTATTTTCAAAGGAAAGAATCTGGAAGGGACTTCTATGTGACGATGGGCAAAGCTATTGAACTGGACATGGTATAACCAAGGGATATAAAGGAACTCAGGGAGGTGCTAGCTACCCCACTGACAGCCTTGTTCAACAGCTCACTGGAAACAGGTGTGTTTCTGGTGAACTAGAAGAGCTGACATGGTCACTCTATATAAGAGCGGCAGCAGGAGGGAGAAGGATTGCAGCTATAGGCAGGTCAGTCTTACTTCAGTGGTGGACAAATTAATGGAAACCCACTAAAGAAAAGATTAGTAGGGTATGTTCTATCCAATTGGCTGCAAGGGGGGGGGGGTTATGCCAAACAAATTTGATGGATTTCTTTAACTGAGTGACCAGGGAAACAGATTAAGGGAGGGCATTGAACAAGGCCTATCTGGACTTCAAAATGGCCTTCAATGCTGTGTCACACAGGAGGCTGATAAAGAAATTGAGCAGCCTGGGGGTAGAATTCAAAGTGGTGAATTGGGTTAGAAACTGGTTAATGGAAAAGAGACACAGGGTGGTGGTAAACGGCACTCACTCAAATGATACAGGAGTGACCAGCAGGGTGCACAGGACACAGTACTAGGACCGGTCCTCTTTGATGTCTTCATAAGTGACATTGATGAGGAACTGGAATGAGGATGATGCCAAAATCTGCAATAGGGTGGACACTCAGGAGGGGGTAGGGAGAATGTGCAGTGATCTGTGAAAACGCATGCAGTTGAAGTCTAAAGCATGGCAGTTGGGGTTCAATCCAAAATGTGCAAAACAATGCACCTAGGACATAAGAACTCAGAAGCTAAGCATAGAAAGAGAGGGAGCTCCTGACAGTCACTAGACAGGAAAGGGACCTTGAGGTTATCAAATCTGATGATCTCAAAGTGGCAGGGCAGTGTGACAAAGCAGGGGGTAGGGGCAGTGGGAGGCTGGGGTGCATATGGAGGGGTATCTGCAGTAAAAGGAGGGAAGTGGTGTTGCCATTGTATCATTCATTGGTGAGACCCTACCACTGTGTCCAGTTTTGGAGGCTGCACATTAGAAAGGACATAGTCAGAGTGGAGGCAGTCCTGAGGAGGGCAAATAAAGGGCGCAGGGTTGCACATGAAGCCCTACATGAGGAGACTGAGGGATCTTAACATGTACACCCTGGAAGAGAGGAGAACGAGGGGTGAAATGATAGAATCCTACAAGTACCTCACGGGGGTGAACAGGGTGCAGGAGGAGGGTCTCTTTCAACTGAGATGGAGCAACAGAACCAGGGGCATGCAGCGAAGCAGAGGTGGGGGGGTTAAGAGAGATGTGAGGAAATATTTATTCAGTGAAAGGGTGGTAGATGCCTGGAACAGACTGTCAGCAGAAGTGGTGGAGGGGAAAGGAGTGGGGGTTTCAAACATCTGTGAGATAAGGGTGAATTAGAAAACAGACAGGAAGGAAGGAAGGAGGGTCACTGTAAACCAATTAGTGTCTTCAGAGACAGATTAGGTAGGGAACATCTGAGCAGACTGGATGGGCCAAGCAGTTCTTTTCTGGTGACAAATTATATGTTTCTAAGTTTCTTTATCAATACTGGTGACTACATGTTTGCTGCAATGTAGACCTTTACTATGCATGATCTGACCCACCTAGCCAAGTTGGCCTTGGAAGCTTTCTGATCTTTCTTTGCTGTGCCATAGAGAATGAAAAGGCTACAAGTTTGACACCATAATTTAGTCCTGACTAGGTATATTTTGAACACCCAGTGCACATCAAACTTGTGAAGCTGTTTGCCTATAACATTGGTCAGTTACAGGCAGAAGAAGGGCAGATTAACATCTTGGCTAACATGACAAGTTGTAGGGACCCCTGGTAGAAAGGAAGGCATTGCTCCTAATATGATATTGTCCTGATGAAAGGCAATATAAGGTTCCTTACACTGCAGAGCATGGAGCTAACTAATCCATCTCGTCGAACAAATAGCTGCAAAGAATCAGGTCTTGAGAGAGGAAAGTGGAATTTGTTTAACCAGGAAAGGCACACTAAACTGGAGCATGTTTCCAGGTGCAACCTGGGAGCACAAGGAACTTAAGTCACTTGGTCAGGGTCACACAGTATGGAAGTGTGAGCTGATGGGACTCAAACCCAGGTCTCTGGGTTTTCAGCTCAGTGCCCTTAACCACTGAGCTATACTGCATCCTGGGAGAAAAGCGACAGATAGAAAACCTTCCATGATCTAGAATGAGGCTTCAAAAAAAAAAAAAAGATCCAAGATCTTGGAAAACTGCCATGAGATTCCATGGAGAAACTGGGACTCTATGACTTACTATGGTTCTGCTGATGTAATGATGTAAAACACCCAAGTGGTTCTATGCTGTCTTTAAAAACATGCCAGTCAAACCTGATAGCCTTCTTTGACTAAGGGGGTCCCTGAGTTGAAGCAGCCTATATTTACAAAAGAAAGTGTCCACAAAGGGCTGACAGCTCTAAAAATAGATAGGGTCCCGCAACCAGATGTGTAATATCAGAGGATACTCAGGGAACTGCCAGTAGAACTGGGTGAACCCCTGGTAGGACTTTTCTACAGTTCTCTACAAACAGGGGAGACGTTCTGAAGGACTGGAGAGTGGTGGACATAGTTCCACTTCATGGGAGGACAAGGAACAAGCTGGAAACTACAAACCTGTCAGTCTTATCTCTAATGAAGGGACACTGTTGTAATCACTGGTCAAAGAGGACCTCATGAACTACATGGAAAGCAAAGGTCTCCAGGACAATAAACAGTATGGGTTCATGGCAGAGAGGTCTTATCAGACTAACCTGATAGTTTTCTTTAACTGGGTGATGAGGCAGTTGGATAGAGGCCATGCTGTGGATTTCCTCTACCTTGACTTCAGCAAGGTTTTCGACTTGGTGCCCACAGATGTTTGATGAAAAAGATGGAGGATCTGGGTGCAGCTAAGGACATACAGTAGTAAACTGGTAGAAAACTGACTAAAGGGGAGGTAGCAGAGGGTTGTATTCAGTGTGGACAAAGTCATAAGAGAGGGAGGTTATGAGTGGTGTGCCAGAGGGGTCTGTCCTGGGCCCAGTCCTGTTCAATATCTTCATCAGTGACATTGGAGAAGGAATCCAAGCCAGGTTTTGTCTCTTTGCAGATGATACTCAACTCAATGGGAGGGTGGATAGCGATGAGGGAATCAGGGAAATGCAGAGTGAGTTACAAAAGCTAGAGGGGTGGTCAAACATTTGGCAATTGAAATTCAATGTCAAAAAGTGCAAGGTAATGCACCTAGGGAACAAGAACCCCAGAGCATAGTACAGGATGGGTGGGATGAGACTTAACACTACGGCTGAGGAATGGGATCTTGGAGTTATCATCAGTGATACCTTCAAACAAATGAACCAGTGCAACAAGGCCTATGGTAAAGCAAGTAGGATGCTGGGGTGTATCTGGAGGGGGTATTGATAGTAGAAGGAAGGAGGTAATACTATCCATTTATAGATCCTTAGTGAGGCCATGCCTGGAGTACTACACCCAGCTCTGGAGCCCTAACCTCAGGAAAGACAGAGACAGGCTGGAGATGGTGCAGTGCAAGGTATCAAAGATGATTCAGGGCCAGCAAGGCAGCTCTTATGAGGAGCACTTCAAGGCACTGAACATGTAGTCACTGGAAACAAGAAGGGAGAGGGAAGACAGATAGGAACCTTCAGGTTCCTAAAGGGCATTAACAAGGCGAACTGTGGGAAACTATTTAGCTTGAGTACTAGTTCAAGATCATGAGGTCTTGAATAGAAACAGACAGGAGGGAGGTTCAGGAGGGACATAAGAAAGCATTATTTTACATAAATGGTGGTAGAGCTGTGGAACAGTCTACCAGTCAAAGCGATAGGCTCTAAAACCATTAATAGTTTCCGGCACAGTTGGGACAGAATGAAGGATATAATGGTTACTTGGGATAACAGAAACTGGAAGGAGAATGGGGGAGGACAGGGATGGCTAGGACAATGGGGGTACAGTAGGTCCCAGGGTTAGTTAGGGAACTTAGACATCCTGGATGCCCCACTGGTCTTTTTTTGCCATCATTGTTTATGTTTCTATATTTATAAGGAGAAGCAGGAGTCAAACTCAGAGTCAAATGGGAAATTTATTGAAGGACAGCACAATGTCTTGCAGAAAAGGGATAAAATGGATTCCAATGAACAACTACATGGTAATTATTTAAACAGAGTGGAAAATATTATACAACGGCTCATGAGGACAAAATCCAGACCGGCCCAATCTCTTGTGGGCTCCTCTATCCTCTGTACCAGAAATTCATGCTATAGGGCTTCTATCAATTTTTATTTTCTGGCACATGCTAATACTGGGACACACTAGTTCACATCATCTTGCTTCACCACTCTCTTCATTGCCTCTCTAAACTTCTTGCCCACGTTTTCTTTTTGAGATAGCAGTCTATATGCCACTCCAGCCCTGATAATCCTCCCCCTGTGACTGCCGGTACCCACAATGCTTTCATACTGGTTCCCCCTCCATATCTTTGTCCTCTGCAGCCCTGATTTCTTCATTCACTTACAAGGCCACTCCCTCTCCTTTCCCCTGTATTCTGTACTTCCAGTAAACTGTGTATCCTGGCATAGATACCTGTAGTTCCCAGTCATGGTACTGTGTAGCCCTGTCTCATTAACAAACCTCAAATCTAACAGGGCCGCTTCAGCCACCTGTGAATGCAGGTCACAAATACCATTCTTCAGGATCCTGGCATTGATGCAAATCACCCTTCAGAGTTCCTGCCTCCCCTTTCCTATGTTCTTCTTAATTATCTCCTTCTGCCCCTTTTTAATCTGTTCCTTTGTCACATTCTGAGCCATTTCTCTTTCTATTTTGTGATAGCTCTCTATTCCTCTCTATGTTGCAATCTCTTCCTCAGGTTTCTGCCAACACTAAATATTGTTCTCATTTTCTTACCTCCCCCTCTTTATTACTTTCTATGTAAGTGTAACCCCCCTGTTACCCGAGGTTACTAGAATCCCAGTAAGACCTAATGGTAGGCAGGGAGGGCAGCTTGTGAAACTCCAGTTAAATGGATTTCACACTGCCTTACTCTGTTCTCAGGCTCAGCTGAGACGGAGAGATGACATCACCATAGAACTCTCACAGCTGCATGAGCCACACTGGAATCTGCAGTTGGAAGCTAGGATAGAATGTTGGGGATTTTTGAACAGTGTTAGAGAGTCTGTGTGTAGTCTTGAAGAGAGGAGCAGCACAACAGTCTGTGGACAGGCTCTTTGAGCCTAAAGCTCTGTGATAGAGCTACTGTAAGGGGAGGTGTGTGTTTCCACCAAAAGAGGAACACAGTAAGCTGTTTGTGAAGTAGTGGAGACTGCTGTTGCTGGTACATGTGCCCCCCTCCCTGGGGGGGGGGGTTGCCTGCCTTCCAGGGGCAATCCTCCTGGTTCCGGCTAAGGAAGAAGCTGCCTTATTTCAAGTTGTGCTGCAGCACCAGAAGCTGTGGGAAAGAAATTCCTGTGAGGAATCGCCTGTGGGGCACCTGCAACCAAAGGGTGAGTTCGCTCTGACAGAGGGCCTATGTTTTCATCTGAACTGTTGGAAAGTGGGGATTGGACTACTTAATTTGTAGGAGGTCTAGTGTAATAGACATTACCAGTTAATTCAAGTAGGTTCAAGTCCAGCACAAAGAGTAAAGTAAAGTGGGGATTGGACTGCTAAATCAGTGGGAGGCCTAGAGCAATGGGCTAAGCCAAGTAAAAGTATGTTCAAGTCCAGCACAAAGAGTAAAGTAAAGTGGGGACTGGACTGCTAAATCATTGGGAGGCCTAGAGCAATGGGCTAAGCCAAGTAAAAGTATGTTTAAGTCCAGCACAATAGGAAAGCAAGACAAGTAGAGGAAATATGACATACATTTACCCTTAATCTACATTGCCAAGCTTTACAGAAAGAGATGTTTAATGTCCAGAGGAATGGCGGGGTATGAATTGTGGAAGTGAGAGGTGGGAGACCCCCCCATCAGTAGTAACCAAATTCACCTCTACGGATTTGCTCTGTGACACCTTTACTTTCTCTCAGGTACTTGGCCAGTGCCTGAGGAAAGTTACCAGACATGGGATTAAAAGGAAGTTTCCCTTATAGAGCTGAGGTGCTCTTAGGTGGTTTAGGGAGCTACCAGAAAATGTTTCCATGACATATGGAAGGTATCCGAGTGGCCGGCAAGGGAGCCGAGCCTGGGAATTCTGGATAGTGTACAAGTTCGGGTTGTGTAACCAAAGCAGCGTGCAAGTCTGGGCTGTGTGCCCGGTGGGTTCAGAGCTTGAGGGCTGAAGTGTTGAAGAAGTGTTTCTGATTCTCTTAATCTGCATTACCAGAAGTGTTGCCCCATGGGGGTCTGTCTATGCTTTGTTTGTTCTGCTTGGATGTGAATAAAGCCACACTTTAGAATCCCATTCCTGGTATTGAACATTAGTTATTGCTTCCTGTGTTCAGAATTACTTGGGTGCCCCTGTGCAGAGTAGCCAAACCTAGCCCTTGTGCCGAGTAACCTATTCCTCCCCGAACCCAGTCCCCACCTGGTACTGCTGTCAGATTCAAACAGCATACCACCTGTCATTTGCAAAAAGGCAGGGGGTTGGGGGGCTTACATAAGCATCCCCTCCCAGGTCTGTTTGTATCCAATCTGATCAATCCTACTCATAAGAGTGTTGGAGAAAGGCCTACCAAGACTCTCACAGTTACGTAGGTGTACCTAACATTTAATGTACTGTTTCCCCCCTTACCTTGTTTATATTGGTTCCAGGGGGCATAGCCAGGATTTGAGGGAGTCCAAATATTTCTAGGGGATCCGGGGGCATGCCCTCAGAAAAAAGTTTGAAAATTTAGAAGTTAAATTGTACAATTTAGTGAATTTTTAGGCATTAACTGTTGAGTTACAAAATGCATCAAAATTATAATTCTAATGGTTATCAGAACATTTGGTACATTTAAAATTAAAAAATCCTGACTAAGAATGATGATTTATAATTCCCTCTGTTCACTGTCTGTATTGCTCTCTGACCACTCTGAGAATAACTCACCCTGACTTACACACTGTTTCAAATGCCTCTAGGGTTTGCCCTCCCGCATAGCGAAGACATATCTGCAGGAAGCATTTATAATGGAGCTTAAGAGTATACTGAGACCATCAGAGGTATTTCTCTCCTCTTTAGACTTGACAATTATTTGTGGATTCTGGAGTGACCTGTGCCTTCTCAAGATTCCACCCTGCTCCTTGAATCCACCACACTTGTCATAATGGAAGCACCAAGTTTGGTCGACAGTAAATCTGTCGACCACCTTCACAGTGACAGCACAATACTGATGCAGGTATTGTGCCGCCCAAGCCCTAGTGTTTTCCACACCTCCCATGTGGGGGGCTGTGCCCTCCGGCACCCCCCTCCCGGACTTTAAGATTCTCAACTCCAGGTTGAAGTTGGTCCAGGGAGGGGGCAGGACACTGGGGGAAAGTGAAACATGGAAATGGACCATTACAGCGACTGCCACAGTAGTGGTCATTTTCCATGTTTCGCCATAGGGGGGTCAGGCAAAAGGGGACCACCCTGCCATAATATGGTGCTATGTGCATTCAGTGTGACCCCATGAGGAAGAGTAACTCCCCGATTCATAATAGGGGCTGCTGCACTTGTTTGCTGTGGGGCCCACTGCACACCTTCCCAGAACTGTGATGAGCTTTCATTGGCACTGCTTGTTTAACCTTTGCTTCCCAGCCATAAGTGACTACAGCCAGCAGGCACAACTTCTCCAGAGTACAATACACCGACCATTGCCTCAAGGAGTAAAGTAAAAGAGAAGGCAATCAGTTTATTTAAAAAAAAAAATCTTGCAAGTTTTTTTCAGTGAAAGATCCACATACCATCTGTAGGTACTTTAACAATTATTCTGACCTTTGAAAGGTTTGCAAATTAAGAAAAACTTCTCCCAGTCTATATTATTTCTTTAATTTGCTGCTAAATCACATTACTTTCAAATGGCATTTGGATAAGGATCAAAATGTCCACATACCTTTATTCATTGGTATGCAGTGCAGGAAGAAAGCTTTACAGCCCATTAATGACACATGATATGCTATAGCTTAATATAACATTTGGTGTGATTTAAACAGTGTGAATTTTTAGAAAAACTCTGTTTGATTCCATGATGCATTACACTTCCAAAACCCTTAGTGGGAGACAGAATTTGAAAGATGTTCTCACACTGTATTCGATTTGTTATATACACAATGTGACTGAAGTAAAGGTGTAAATAACTGAGATAGACGTACCAAGCTGCCACGTTACTCTTAACAAACATATTTCAGGTACTGAACTGTTACAGTGCAATTTCATTAAAGATGCACAAGACACAAACATTTAAAATATTTTGATTTTAAATACTTGGAACTGTGAAATGGGGATCTTTGTATAGAGGAAAGCTTACACTCAAAGCCTTAGCCTGTTGCTGCCATGGCCTGTATGGCAAGTCGAGGTGGGACCTGGAAGCAGCTTGACTCTATGCCAGCTCACGCTCACCATCCAAGCTACTTTATTCTCCACAAGCACCCATGACTGAGACAGTGAGCCAATGGAGATGGAGACCAGGTCTGAAGGAAATTCTTTCTGCTTTGAGAATTTTGATGCCGCCCTGCAAGGCGCAACAGTGCAAGTGAGAGCCAAGAGCCGAGAGCCCAAGAGCTCAGTTCACCGACTGTGGCCGGAAGGTGTGTTTTGTGCGACTCAGGTGCTCTTGCTCCTCCACCATGTGACCTTGAGCCTCCACATAATATGACCATAGCAGGGTGATATTCTGAGGCTCTGAGCTGTCCTGTCCTCAGTGGGGGTGGGGCTTGTGTTACATATTCGTGAGCCCATTATGATGCAACCACCTGCTCTGTCTCCCTAGCCCAGAATTTTTCATTTCCCTGACCCCGTGGGTGCCACCACTGCACAATGGAGTAGTTTATAAACATTGAGGCAAGCCGGGGGGGGGAGGGTGCATGCACCCAGGAACCCCCTCACTAAGTCCCTGGGTCTTGATGGGCTTTGCGAGCCTCTGTCCTAACACCCTTGTGCCCTCAATATTTTGGTGCAGTCATCTCTTCTAAACAGCTGCCAGCCCTTCCAATGTTACCCCAGTTAATAAGGAACTGAAATCCCTCACTCATGCAGTGTCCATCAGCAATGCATTAAATTAAAGGAGAACTGTCAGCAATAAGAGCCTCACACCCAAGAGCGAGGCTGATTCCAATTTGCACTTTATGTAAAAAAAACATTTTTTTTTACTTACTGTTTAATGCAGTATAGTAGAATGTATTAAGCTAATTTTACTGACTTCCAAGATTCCATTACCTGTAACCAGAAATCCCAGAATCCCTTGTAACTGGCATCAGATGAGGACTGCAGAGCTGGGAGATTCAATAGCTTGTAGTATACATGTTAAAGATTTTGTAAGCTAAAATCAGATGTTTGCCGGTCCTGCTGTACTGACAGGGCTTAGTACAGTCCTCTGTGACTAAATCTTGCCTCAGGGGAACAGCAGACCACCAAACAAAAGAGTACAGCTTATGAAAAAACGTTGACATTCACTGCAGGCAATTGAATCTCCCACTGCTGCAGGTCTCCTCTGATGTCAGCTGCAGGGGCATTTGGCATTTCTAGTTACAGGAAATGTCAACTTAGAAGTCATTGAAATTAGCCCAATACAATCTACTACAATGCAGTAATTAGAAGCAAATTAATGGGGTTGCATATGGGAATGCCGTGCCTGGACGAATGAATGTTTGTGCAAGAGAAATAAATGTTGCCAGCACAGGCTATTTACGGAACCACCTCATGTAAAGTGCAGGTAAATCCAGGTTTGAGTGACTTGAGAGAAACACAGCCCAGGATAGATACAGAAGGGGTCATAGTCTCAGGGATACTTTGATGCATTCAGTACAGTCCAGGGTAGATAACCCAAGGATGTGGCTGCCTAGAAGGAATGATAGGTGCCACAAATGTGGTAATTATAAGTTTTGTGTTAATGCTAAAACTGCAAAAATGTTTAGGAATCCAAAGGTGGAACAGGACACAAAAGTAAGAGACTTCAATATTTGTGCCACAGAGGGAGTCATTTATATGGCCACGTGTTCATGCAGTTGTTTTTATGTGGGCAAAACAAAAAAGCAATTTAAATCATGAATAGGGAAGCATTTAAGAGCAACTGAACATAATTACCCCAAAAATGCACTTGCTGAACATGTGAATAAATTTATTAATAAAAGTGAACATGTGATTACATTTGTAGGTATTGAGAAGCCCATAAAAAGGCACAGGGGAGGAGAGTATAACAATGTCCTCTTAAAACGAGAACAATATTGGATTTTCTCTACTGGGGCTTCAGAAAAATCAGGCCTTAATGAGAAAGTAGAATTGAAAACATTTTTGAAAAAACGAAGTATTATGACTAGTAAGAATCTGGAATCCCCCACCACCACCAACACTTATATATTAAATGCGTATTGTGTATATACCAGCAATTTTCTTGGATAGGTGCCTACATCTTTTGTGTTTACAAAACCTGTTTTCCTGGTATGGATCTAGAATGCAAAAGGTTTCGCTCCCCAAACCCCTCCATCACCCCTAGTATGAGCCGAATAAGAAGCTATGTGCAAAAGTTTTTTCAAAATTTGGATGTTGGGCCATCTTATGGTTATTGGAAAAGTTGGTATGATTATTTAACTGTATATCATCTTGTTAACAATAATTTTTGGCCCGGTGGTGCAGAGGGCTGAGGTGCTGGATGCCTTACCTCACGCTGTGCCAGCGACCTGTGTTCGGGAATGAGCATGGGTCGCTGGAGGTTGGAAGGGAGAAGAAGGATAGAGCATCCATTGGACTGCTTTCCTTCTCTGGGCAGGGGGATCTCACTTCCTGATGCATGATTGCCTTTGGTGGAGGCTGGGGGACAGGTCATGGGGTGACAGCATTGGGTAGAGTCTGGGCAAATGCCTGTGGGAGAGACCTGTGGACGCATGCGCCTCTGCCCCTTTCAGTGTCACTGCACACCCACGGCTCCAGCAAGGGGGGTGGTGGAGTGAACAATGGAAAAATGTGTCACCTCTCATGCAGCTTGATGGCTGCCCATGAGTGTTTGTCAGGAGCTGGCACCCGAACTGGATCCATGAGAGTGGGGAGTTAGGGGGCTCCCTGATGACCCGCTGCGGGGGGTAAGCTGCAGGGGTTTCAGGGTGCCTGTGATCCCAGTCAAGATGGATGGCGGCCAGATCCCTGGCAAGGAGGCGAAGTCTAATGGGGGCAGAGAGGTGGCCCAGGAGAATAAATAATCCCACAAAAAAAAATTATAATTTTCATTGTTTTTTACATTTTAGGACACCGTTCTTTTATCCTTGACTTTGGGAAGTATTCACACTATAGTCAGCTCTTTTGGGAAATCTTGTAGAAAATCAAGTGCACTGCTAATGGAACTTCAAAAAATGGTAAAACTAGTAAAACATGTAATGGACAAATCAGTAAGATAATATATCAGATAACTGGTCCATATTTGTCAGGATATGAAATGGCGATATTTATGTACGATGTGGTTTTAATACTGTATATAGGTATATTTGATCATGGTCTTCTTTTATATTTATAAAATGCCTTTTAATGTTTTCACTGTAGCACTGTCACTTTAAATGAATCTTTATTTAAGGTAATGGGTTTGTAGTACATATTATTCCTATGATTACGTGCTAGATTGTGAGAAATGCATCAGGAGTGTACTGACTCAGAGAGGAGGGGGTTTTGCTGAAGAAAGTACTGCTGCTTTTTTGTGTATTGCCACGAAGAAAACAAAATGAAACACTTTTCACACCAAAAGTACAGTAGGTCTCCATGTGATTTGATTCTACCTGCCCTTTACATGAGGTGGTTCCACATGTAGCCTGTGCTTGCAACATTTATTTCCCTTGCATACAAATGCAATGCAGCAATCATTAGGTAAAAAAAGTGTTTTTGCACACAAAGGGCTAATTGGGATCAGCCTCACACCTGGTTGTGAGGCTCTTATTGCTGACAGTTCCCTTTTAATAGACCCTGAACTGTTCTCTCTCATTGTTTCATTGCCTCAGTAGAACTTCCAAGAAGGCTACCACCCCTGCCCTTTCCAATAGTGTCTTTCCTAGAGTGGGGAAGCTCTCCTTTACTTTACCTATACTCATCCTGATCATGCCTAGATGTGCTATAATGTCCACCTCCCCCTTCCTTCGCAGTGAGTTTCATTGCATTGATTTGGAGTCTGACTCCTGTTGCCACAGAGCAACAGTGAACGTCCCTCTCTCCCTCATGTGCAGAACTCATCATCCCCTCTGTCCCTCTTACTATGAATTTCCCTGTGACTGGAACTTTTCTGTAAGCGGCACAAAAACAGCACACACACCAACCACTTGGATAAGATGCAATTATTTTATTGGTGCAAAATGTGCAGAGAAATGCTGGTCAGCTTCCCCTATGTATCACCAGCACTCTGTGTCATCTTCAGGACGGTGGAGTTGAACATTAGCACAATGATTAAATACCCCAATCAATGTGAGGGTGGGGGAGGTGGGGGTGGCAGTAGGATGACAAATGGGGGGGGCAGCTGCAAACTAGGGGTGCTAGCTGCACACTCAAGCAGACTTAGATAGACTGGGTGGTCTGTTTCTGCTGGCACGTTCGAATGTTCGTATGCTCGTAATTAATAAAATGTGCAAATGCAAGTTAGATCACGTGTTTAACAAGTGTGCACGTGCTTTGTAATTAAATAGTGTACAACTGTCACTTGTATCTACACTAATACACCACAAATAAAGACAACATGTAATATTCTGTTAAGCTAGTACATTGTTCAACAAAGAAATATGAACGTATTTATCTTCCTTTGATTTTTGTGCCTCTGCAGCACACCGGCGGGGGCATCCAGCAGCTGGCCCCCACCGACCCAGAGGACAGCAGGCTCACTCGTATGCGAGGGTCCTAGCACGGCCATCACCTGACCCCTGGATGCGATTCCACGATGGGCCTCCAGGTTGGTGGATGTGCGGCCATCAAACTGCTCAGTCATGCCCAGCCCTGTTTTCCACCTTGATTTTTGCCTCTGGAGCCGGCAGTGCAATGACACACTGCAGTTACACAAGTGTTTTGCCAAACTCCTCCCCCTGCTGGCGTCACGCCTTGTGCTTCTCCCGGTCTTCACCAGGGGCCGCCCAAGTGCGACACAACCCCATGAGCCCACCCCAGAGGAAGGAGAGCAGTCCTGGGATGCTCAATCCAACCTCTCCCCTGCCAGCCCCAGTCCATTCCTGAACCCAGGTCGCTGGCGTGGTGCAAGGTGTGGCATCCAGCACCTCAACCCTCAGCGCCACTGGGCCAGCAATACAAATGTATTTAAAATGTCTTAGTTATCAGTCCCAACAGTACAGTAATTGCAAATTGTGTGCTAATTTTTTGCTAGAGATGTAAAGTCTGCTGTTGGCTCACCGCAGAAGATGAGAAAGGGTAAGAGTCTGGGACCAGACAGATGGGTCGGGGACTGACTGGCCAACAGGTGGTGGCAAGGAGAAAATAATCTTATGGCAAGTTAGGTGGAGAGAAGGGTTGGGTTTATGCAGATGAAAGGTGCCAACTGCTCTGTGAATAGAGCAGTTGGCTCCTTTCAGCCATGTGGCGTTTCCGCCCCACAAAAAGAAAAACATGTCAGGATCAGACTAGCTGATCATTAGCCTCTCATTGACAAGCCCATCGCAGTCTGAGCTACAATGGGCCTGACAGTGACACATGTCTGAAATGCACTGCATTTCAATAAAATGTTTGCTGCACACTCATGCGCATGCAAACATAAAAATGTAGACTACTGTACCAGCTTAGTACATACGTAAACAAGCACTTGTCAATGCTGAATGTTTACTTGCAGGTTTGGGACAACTCTTAAAAAACACAACACAGGTATCTAGACACAATTTAGATTATAATTCCACTTTTTTTGCAGCTGTTGCCCTTATTTGCTTATTAAGGACATTTGCATGGAAACAGGATCTCTTTTCTATTTGATGTCTGCTTGTCTACTTCTACAGTCACAGTTCTGTTTATGACATCCCCATCTGTTGCTGTGGAGATAATTGTGATGTCATAAATAGAGCATCATGATGTCATGTGTAGACAAGCAGCCAATGCTAATAAAGTCCAAGGGATAGTAACTTTGTTTTTATGTCACATCCCTTAGTAATAAAGAAAAAGTGCAAAGAACTGCAAAAACATAGTTCTGGCTGAAAAGTACAGAGTGTAAAAGCACAGAACTGTAAAACAGCATGTAAAAGCACAGATCTGTAAAACAGTGGGTTTCTGGTTCAGCACCCCTCGGGTCACAAGCAATACTGTCGAAGGAAATCTGAGCTAACAGTAAACTTTTAGCCAGGTCAGTGGTGTGAAGGGCTGAGACATTGGCTGCCTAACCTCCCTCCACTCTGGCAACCTGGGTTTGACAATGGACAAAGGTTAATCGGGGGTTAGTGGGGGAAGGGGGATTTAGCATCCATCGACCAATCTCCTCCTTCTGGGTGGAGGGACAGTGTGTACTTCTGTATGACTGACACCTAGTGAAGGGTAGGTGGCACTGCAACAGTTACCACAATTAAAAGTCAGAGGTGGACTTTGAAAGCGTGTACTGTCTTCAAGGTTTACACATGCGCCATTACATGGCACTGGCTCTGACTCAAGAAAGTAACGGCAGAAAAGAACTCATGTGTTTAGGATGATGCTGTGACCTTGAAGGCCCTACACAACAACCATCAATGGCACCCACTCACACAATGAGGTAAGAAGTAGCTGGGATAAGTCTTGGAGGTGGGGTGAAGGGGCTGGGGTTTGACAACAGAAGGGGGCTGATGGGAAGGGATAGGAGGATAAAGTCCATATATTAAAAAAGGACTGCAAAAATATATGAACTATGAACTGAATTATGTCTAACTCATATTTTTCAAAGTTATCCAACTGGTATTAAGGGGCTCTTTAAAGAGAACATAAACAATATATAATTTAAATCAACTGTTGCTGGTGTTTTCTGTTCATTATTGACATCATATGAACATGTTTGAAGCAATTAAGTTTTCATTCTGCATGCTGTTCCCAACTGTGTTTAGTGTTTTCCAGTAGGTGGTTAGTGTCTGCAACTTTGGGGGAAACAAGAAGCGCACATACACGCACGCGCGCACATGCACACACACACACACACACACACACACACACACACACACACACACTGTGAGGCTTAATGCTCATCTTCAAAGCCAGATGATGTCTGCTAGCTGGCTAATAAGCAGAAAACCAGTGTGATTGGTGTTTTTTTTCTCCTTTGAACTACAAGAAGTTTACACCCATCAGCCAGGTGAACACTGTCATCGGCAGCCTTCTCAACATTGACTTCTGAGAGGCAAGCCTTATGCATTTCTATATCCAATGACTTGAACAGTACACACCCGCACAGCTCCTACACTACAGTAACAATATGTTTTCTTTGTACATGCACTCAGACAAACATAAAAAGACTATTGCCTAGCAATTGCAAACAGTGTTCTTCTCCCTCCCTCCCTCACCTATGAAGCATTTCATTAAGGGAAACTGAGAGACATTCTCTGACTACTATATGTGAGTAATAACACACACCAGGATGTGTGGTTATTGTGTAATTACCTCTCACCCCCACATTCCATGAGTTGATGGCATGATGTTTAGCTGTGTACCCTTCAACCATGGGGGGGAGTAATTACTCAAAAAGAAACCCTGAAGTATATTATTATGGCTATAAAAAGGCACCAAAATAATAAAAAAATTCAAGACTAAATAACTCTTTACATTAAGAATAAATAAATCTTCATCATTGGTAACTGGTTATCACAACAAACAGCTAGGTTTGCCCCATCAGAGATGCCAAATTTCTGGCAGGTAAGTCTCACATATTGTTAGTCAAACCTTATTTTGTTTTTCCCAATTAACACAATTACTGAGAATTCCAAAGCAGTGTAATTCCAAGACTTGCAAGGCACTTTCCAGACCCATGTGGTTATTAGTTACTGCACAGATCTGGACAGCTAATGACCAATCAGGTCACTGGATTTTTTTTTGCCCATTTTATAAAATAAGACTGAATACCTTGCAGTTGGCACTCAGAACAGAGACAATCACTGTTGAGTCCTAAAATACTTAAAAATGTCAGCCCTTCAAGGCCTGTTACAATTATCACTTCAAGTCTGACTTTTAAGCTGCTTAAAGATCATGTGCAATGTCTTTTACATATTTTTAATAAAAGCTTAAAAAGCTGCAGTTCAAGTCCTTGTGTCATGATTAGTGTTTCCTGAAAATTTCATGCTGTTTGGTTTTGTGGTTTTCTTGAAATAAGCATTTGTTAACTTGCTCTGTAGTGGCTGAAAACAGTGGAGTTATTTCTGTCCTCTCAGTCAAGCTTCGAGTGCGATTACATCATTTTGGAGTAGCTTGCTGTTTCAGATTCCCAATCAGGCCAGCATACTGTAAAGTTTATGATTTGCTGAGCTCTCCAGGTTTCTTACAGACCCAGTCTCTGGTTTGTGTTTAGATAGATCAGCTTAAAATATAACATTCTCTTCCTTTAAAAAGCTGATCATTTCGGTTTCAAAGCTGAATTGAACTAGTGGACATCTTTTTCTGTGAGAAATCAGCTTGTCTGTATCACAGCTCTGTTCTTTCTAATCAAACCTCAATTTTTTTCCAACTATATAACACAGGGCTGTTTAATGAATATAAAACAAATCTAAATTTTGTGCATTCACAGAAAGCTTGTTTTTAACGTAGCCTTCATAAATACAATTATGTAAGAACATTTTATTTCATGTCATTAACAAACAGGTGCTTGTCACACTCTGCTACAGTATTTCAAGCACATGTACTGTCAGAACTCACAAATGGCATCCCGATGCACCATGTTTCTGCCCCACAGTTGAAGCAGCTGCAGTTTACTGCCACCAGTCCCCTGCCCCACAAGCCCCCTGCCTTCTGCTCCACATTCAAGGCTGCTGTACCCTGCTGCCCACTGTCTTCTCTCACACAGTCAGGGATTGTGCACCCTGCTGCCTCCATCCCCTGCCTAAAGAATCAGGACTACTGCACCCCACTGCCCCCTGCCCAAACAGTTGGGGTTGCTGCACCCTGCTGCCCTCTGTCCCCCACTCTCACAGTTAGAGATGCTGCACCTGTTGCCCCATTCCTGTCTCCACAGTAAGGGTTGCTGGGCTGTGCTAAGCCCGAGAGTGCCAGGTTTCCTGCCTCCATAGCTGGGGCTGCTGCACCATGCTGCCCTAGCACCAGAGGTGGGGCTTTTTCTGCACCCTGCTTCCCACTTCCATTGCCCCAAATGGTCAGTGCTGCTGCACCACATGTACCCCATCTCACAATCAGGGCTGCTGTACCCTGATGCTCCATGTGTCCTGCCCCACAGTTGAGGCTTCTGCACCATGACGTCTTCTATCCCCTGTCACCACTGACAGGGCTGCTGCACCCTCCTCTTTTCTACACAGTTGGGGCTGCTGTGGCCTGCTGTGCCCTAGAACCCCATGCCATTGCAGTTAGGGCTGCTGCACCATGCTGCCACTTGCCACAAGATTCAGGGCATTTACTGCACCCTGTTGCATGCCTCCACAGTTCAGGCAGTTGCATCCTGCTGTCTCCTGCCACCAGAGTCAAATCCTTTGCTACAACATGCTGAGACAGGAACAGGGGGCAACATGTGCAGTGTCCCTGACTGTGAGGGTGAGAGAGAGAGAGAGAGAGGGCATCAGGGTACAGCAGCCCTGACAATAGCACAGGGTACACATTGTGCAGCAGCCCAGACCATTTTGGGCAATGGAAGTGTGTAGCAGGGTTCAGCAGCCCCAACTGTGGATGCAGGCAGCATGAGACTCTAGGGTGTAGCACAGCACAGCAGCCCTGACTGTGGATATAGGAACAGGGGGCAACAGGGTGCCATGGCCCTGACTGTGGGTGTGGAGACAGAGGGAAGCAGGGTGCAGCAGCCCTGAATGTTCAGGCAGGATATAGGGGTGGAAACAGGATACAGCAGCCCAAACTGTGGGACAGGGTGCAGCAGCCATGCCTGTTTGGGACAAGGGCTGTGGGGAGCAGTGTGTAGCAAAGGATTTGACTCTGGTGGCAGGGGAACAGCAGGGTGCAACTGCCTCAACTGTGGAGGCATGCAACAGGGTGCAGCAAATACCCTGAATCTTGTGGCAAGTGGCAACATGGTGCAGCAGCCCTAACTGCAGAGGCATGGGGCTCTACAGCACAGCAGGCCATAGCAACCCCAACTGTGTAGAAAGGAGCAGAGTGTAGCAGCCCTGTCTCTGGTGATGGGATAGAGAACAGCATGGTACAGAAGCCTCAACTTTGGTGCAGAACACAGGGGGCATCAGGGTACAGCAGCCCTGACTGTGAGATGGGGTACACATGGTGCAGCAGCCCTGACCATTTGGGGCAATGGAAGTGAATAGCAGGGTGTAGCAAAAACCCCACCTTTGGTAGCTAGGACAGCATGGTACAGCAGCCCCAGCTGTGGAGGCAGGGAACCTGGCACTCTAGGGCTTAGCGCAGCACAACTGTGAGGCAGAGACATGGTGCATCAGGATGCCCCATAGTGTTTCTAGTTATAACTAACATAATGTATTTTCACACAGAAACTATCAAAGAACTGAAATCTGTGAATTCTGACAGGTGCCTGTCACACTCTGCTACAGTATTTCAAGCACATGTACTGTTTGTCAATCTAACATGAAAAAAAATGTTCTTACATGAAATCTATTAAAGGAGGCTACATCAAAGACAAACTGTTTCTGTGAATGAACAAAATTTAGATTTATTTTATATTCATTTAATAGCCCTGTGTTATATAGTTAGAAAAACAATCAGAGTTTTGATTAGAAAGAACTGAGAGCTGTGATATAGACAAGCTAATTTCTCACAGAGAAAGATTTCCACTACTTCAATTCAGCATTGAAATTAAAATTATCAGCTTTTTATGAGGAGATAATGTTATATTTTAAGCTGATCTATCTAAACACAAGCCAGATACTGTGTTTGTAAGAAACTTGGAGAGCTCAGCAAACCATTAACTCTACAAACTACTGCTCTGATTGAGAATCTGAAATAGCAAGCTACTCCAAAATGATGTCATTGCACTCTAAGTTTGACTGAGAGGACAGAAATCACTGTTTTCAGCCACTGTAGAGCAAGTTAACAAATGCTGATTTAAAGAACACCACAAAACCAAACAGCATGAAATTTTCAGGAAACACTATTCATGACATAGGGACTTGAATTTCAGCTTTTCAAGCTTTTATAAAAAATATGTAAAAACCGTTGCACATGATCTTTAAGTTAAATTCTTCCACCAGCTTGAGCTCTTCCTGGGACTTGAGGTCTATATCCTGAGAGTCTCTTTTGTTTTTCCGATTGAAAACCAATACAGGACAAAGATCCTTTGCATACTGGCCCTCTCACTGTGAACCCCACTCATCTATTAAATTATGTCAAGCACCTGGTTCCCTCAAATTAGCCCTCAAGGAGTATCTCCCCAGCCTAGCCAACTGTAATTGCTAACTTGTTAAGTACTGCTGCTGTACACTGAAAACTGTACTGACCACACTTTCTTCAGCACAATCATGTCCCTAACTGTTCTCTTTCTTTACAACTTCCCTGTTGACTATTATCCTTATGTAACATACCTAGTGATTAACCTTTATCAGCTGCTGAGTTTGCTGTAATGTCTTGTCTCCGTCCTCATCTCATGCACAGATATTTTGCACAACTTGGTTATGCACTACATTCTTACTGATGCTGTGATTTCTCTGTGTAGCTAATTCTGGGTTGCCCCTGACAACAGGATTCTGTGGACCTACTCGGTTACCAAAAAACAATAAATTAATAAGTATTCACAAGTAACATTCTAGAACAAATTCCAGAATCACTAGAAGTGATTCACCTCAGAACAAATGTAGTGCCCGAACCCTTAACCAACATCAAACACAAAAATCCCACACCTTCTTGTACGCAGTCATTATTATTAAATAACTTGGCAAGGTTGTTTACCTATAAAAGGATATCATTAGCATAAAGAACAATGTTGTGCTCCCTCTTTCCACTACTTATATTTGCAATACCAAATTAAACATACCTTATCAGTGAATGCCCTTTTGGGCAATACATGCAATCACAATGAAAGAACCAAGGCTGGCGTAGCTTTAACCAGGACCAAAGACTGACAAAAGACCTCACAGTCTGCAAGGCCAAAAAGAGAAAATATCGTCAGCCCATGACTGAAAACAGAAAACAGGTATTGTATGTCTAATATGCTTACCTGGTTGACAAAAATCAATAAATAAATCAATCACAAATACATTTATTCTATAAGCAGTAACGTCATTTCAGTAAAATCATAAAGGATGCAAACTCCCCTTTCAGAAGGAACATAGGGGTTGCAGACCTTGATTTATGGGTTCTTAGGGGTTTTAGTGGACATGGTAGAGGTATCAAAGGAATTATAGGGGTCTCAACTGCAACCCCTGGCTACCCTAAATGACACCCCTGTCTATAAGCTTTCCATAACCGTGCAGATTTTTCTCTGATTTCAGACATTTCTGCTTAATAATAGTTCCATTTGTAAAGTATATATATTATTTCATTATTTCTTGGATGAGAACTAAAAGGCAAGAATGCATGAAGAATACAATGGAGCAGACTGAGTGTGTCAAGCAACCCTTATCAGTCATCAGATTCTATGTTTCTAAAAAAAATCATGAATGTGTGCTTACTTTAAATCACAATTTGCCACTGATTCTCCCTTCATACAAGTGAGGCCCAACAAACCAGATGTGAACTGAAGGTATCCAGGACCTGCAGCTATACATAATCAGCTACTGAACTGTCTGGCATGGCTCCAAGAGAAAATGAACTAACAGCTTGGATTACTACAATAACAAAAAGAATTGCCTTAACAATTTGCTAACAACCTGCTTATGCCTCAGGGCAGAGAGCCCCCATTCAGAAATTAACACTTCCTGACTCATGAAGCAAGTGCTGCTGCTTTGTGTACTGTCACTGCTGCTGTTCTCGCCAGGTTTACAGGGCTCTTTTTAATCTCATGGACAGTGGCAGCTCCAGCATAACTAACAATCCTTTACCAGCAGGACCTTTCTTTTACATTTAAATGGCACAGAACCAATTCAAAATAATTTAGAAAGAACCAATTCAAAATAATTTAGAACTGTAGATCAAGTTTAGGGAGGCAGTATAGCGCAGTGGTTTAAGGCTCCGAACTACAAATCTGGTGATATCCAGCAGCCGAGACCTGGGTTTGAATCTCACAGCTTCTACTTACATAGTGTGTGACCCTAAGCAAGGCACTTAGAGGAAAACTACACCCAAAACTTGAAAAAGTATATGTTGTACAGAGTATTTTAATTTGTATGTGAAGTTCTAGTGTTTCCTTCCCTCTGACTGGTATTAGGAGTTTTTCCTAAATTAGCCTGCTAGCTTTAGGGTAGTTTTACGACCCCTGGAGATCACCATATCAAATAGGTTTATTGCATTTCTTTGTCCTACAATGCACCTTGTTTCATGTAATGGTGATGTAGCAGAGACCATAAATCCAGCAGAAAGCATTGCATTACAATCAGTTCACAACAACAGAGATGGCTATATTTTAAAATCTGTAGAATTCAGCTTGGTGACCACCCTCATCCTAAAGGTTTTACTGTCCTGAAAAGCTTTGCTGCTGGTAATTTTTGTGCAGCTTGTGAAGCTTCCAAGATATTTAGTTTGTTTGACATGTGTGTGTTGAATGTTGGGTCTCTCTTACATCACAGTCACATGAGACAAAATGCACACTGTGGGAACCAGAAATACAATTACACTATCAGGTATGGAGATCCCCAGGGGTCGCAAAACTAGTATAAAGCTAGCAGGGTCATTTGGGAAAAACTCCTAATACCAGTCAGAGGGAAGGAAACACTAGAACTTCACATACAAATTAAAACACTCTGCAAAACATATATTTTTTCAGGTTTTGGGGTGTAGTTTTCCTTTAACTTCCCTGTGCTCTCAGGTTGCTCCCGTAAAAAAGCTTTCAGCTTAGTGTGCTATTACTGGTTAATCAACTAAAAAAAAAAAAAAGTACAGTCTGTGGTAATTATGTAGGGAGAGAAAATGGGCAGACTGGGTGGGCCAAGTGACTGTTTTCTGTTGTCAAATTCTGTTTTCAATACATTTCCAACACAACACAAATTAATTATAGACTACTACTATATTGGACCTATAGTCTTAAAGATACATAGATGTTGTCAGCAGATGAGGGGCCTTGTGGCCCATCTCGTCTGCCTTATCTCTCTTTCTAATGCTTAAGGTACATATCCTAGATGCTACAATGAGTTTCCCCCCCTGCACCTTAGTTAGATAATTCCCATGTGCCTATCCCATGCATACTTGAATCTCTGAACAATGGCTGCCCCCACCACTTCCTGGAGAAGACTGTTCCATCTCTCTGCCACCCTTTTAGTGAAGTAGGATTTCCTCACATTCCCTCTAAGTTTTCCCCCTTTTAGCCTCATGCTGTGCCCTCCCTTATTCTGCTATTTCCCTTCATGTAAAAGATGCTGCCCTCTGGTACCCTGTTGATCCCCTTCAGATACTTGAAGGTCTCTATCATGCCCCCCCTTCTCCCTCCTCTCCTCGCCTCCAGGTAGTACATATTGAGAGCTCTGAGTCTCTCCTCATATGAGTCATGCTGCTTTCTGGACACCATTTTTGTCGCCCTCCTCTGTACCATCTCCAACCTGTTTATGTCTTTTTGGAGATGAGGCCTCCAGAACTGAACACAGTACTCCAGATGAGGCCTCACTAGGGAGTTGTACAATGGTACCACCACTTCCCTCCTTCAACATGTTATACCCCTCCCTATGCACCCTAGTATTCTGTTAGCCTTTCCGACTGCTTTGTCACACTGTTTAACCACTCTGAGGTTGTCTTCTATGACTACCCCTAGATCCATTTCCTCTTTGGTGGCCTAAAGTGTTACCCTGTCTAGTTCATACTTGACCCTAGGATTCCTTCTCCCCAGGTGCATAACCCTGCACGTTCTTGCATTGAAACCCAACTGCCATTCCTTGGACCAGTTTTCTAGCCTCCTCAGATCTCTCCTCATTTTTTTTTTATACCTTCATGTGTCTCTACCCTGTTACATAGCTTTGTATCATACATGAACAGACTAACCCTCCCTTCTAGATCCTCTGCAATACCACTTATGAAGACATTGATGAGCACTGGTCCCAGTACTGATCCCTGGGGTACGCCACTTGTTACCCATCCCTCCTGTGAGCTAACCCCATTTACCACAACTCTTTGTGTTCTGTTACTCAACCAGTTTCTAACCCACATGACTACCTCTGTTCCCACTCCCAGATTTGCCAGCTTGTAAATTAGTCTCCTGTGTGGGACTGTATTGAAGACCTTCCTGAAATCCAGATAGGCCACATCTACTGCTCTCCCTGGTCTATTTCCTTTGTCACCTTCTCGAAGAAATCATTGAAGTTGGTCTGGCATGACCTCCCTACTGTGAATCCATGTTTCCTTGGGTCCAGCAGCCCCATTGTCTCTAGGTCAATAGTTCTTAGACTTTGTCACAGTGAGCCTCCCCAAATCCATGGAAAAGATTTTGAGCCTCCCCAAAAACTGAAATAATCTTGGGCCTCCCCAAAGAAAAATAACATATTGTACTTTGGGCAGTACACCATGAATAAACTGAAACCCCTTTGAGTACTTGGCTCACATTCAGTTCTTTCATTCAGTTATTTGTCTTATACTGATGTGGAACCTTTGAAAAAGAGCTCCTGTGCTCAAAGGTGTTATCTGAATAACAAATAAATAAAACAAATATTACCAGCACTCATTAGTTTATTGTTTATATTCATTTGCACTATTGTTCATTGTGTATTTCTTGATTGTTTTGCAGTTATCTTTTGAAATGTATTCACTCCCTACCCTTCCCCGGGTACACCTGAAATGAGCATTGGCTCATTCACCTTCCCTTGTCACCTATTAGTAAATAAATACATAAAATTCATCTACTATTATCCTCTTTCAGTTGGCTTCATCACATCACACAAAATACATAAAACTCAAAATTTAAATACAGTACTTTTTCAGACTTGCTTGAGCCTCCCCTGGAACAGGTTGGGGCCTCCCCAGGGAGGCTGGCCTCACCATTTGAGAACCCCTGCTCTAGGTAGTCCACCAGCCTTTCCTTAAGCAGGGTTTCCATCATTTTACCTACTATTGAGGTCAAACTGACAGGGCGGTAGTTTCCCGCCTCCTCCTTGCTACCACTTTTGTGCATAGGTACCACTTGTGCCCTCCTCCCCTCCACCAGAACCATGCCTGTTTCCAGTGATCCACTGAACAGCTTAGCCAGAGATTTAGCCAGTTCCTCCCTGAGCTCCTTTAGAATCCTTGGGTGTGTTCCATCCAGCCCCATAGATTTATCCACCCTAAGCCATTCTAGTGCTGTTTTTACTTTGTCCTCTAAAAAATATCTAATGTCCACCCCTTCACCCTGTTTGCCCTTCTTCATCAATGGGGGACTGTCATCATTACCGTCTTCTGTGAATATGGAGCAGAAGTATCTGTTGAGGATGGTTGCCTTGTCAATGTCTGTCTCCACTACCCTACCTCCATCTTGCCTAAGTCTCACAATACCCCCCATCGTCCTCCTCTCACTAATATACCTAAAGAATGTCTTCCCTAAAGAATACCTTCGCCTTATTCTCAGGCGAGCAAATGTAACTTAATTAAATGGAACCTACTAAATTTGCTACTTTACATTAATAGGTGCCTGGCTGACTCACCACTGCTCCCTCTAATCAGTCCTACAGAGGCTATCATCAGCATCACATAGGCTATATACCCTAGGCTGCACCATAGAAAAGATTATTAGGTCAGATAAACCCGCTGCCCTTGCTGACTTGCTCACTAAACTGATCAGGCTTACCCATTGAGGTCTAATGACCTGTCATTCCTGTCTATGCCCAAGTTCTCTACAAATATAGGTGAGCAGCCTTTTTCCAGCATCAGCCCAAGAGTTCTGAAACTCCCTTCCACCTAACCTTAGGATCTCTCCGTCACATAAAATTTTCAGGGGCGAACTTCGCAACAAGTTCCTGGGGTCCTCTGATAAATGCTCATGTACTTGAGGCACTTCATTTACTGCTGTAATTTGTCTGTTGCTTTGTCAGTGCTCATATACCTAGGGCTGGATAAAATGTATTTTCCACCAGCAGAAGTCTGGTGAAATTATGATTTCACTTTCATGAAATTTCACAAAATGTCCACAAACATTTTGCAGAATTTTGCCAAAATTGTGATTTCAGTTATTTCTACCTAATTTAAATAGTATCTGTCCACACCGCACCACATTTGGTATGCTAACTTTCCTCAATATCAGTACAGAGATGTACCTTGTTTGGGATTGTTATCTTTTAAGGTGGCTGAGTTATAAGTCTCCAAGCTTTGAGACATTTTAAAATTGCAATTTGTGATTATGCAAACTGCAGGATTTTAAGCCCCATAATTTTAAAACTAGAGAACAGAATATCACCAATTTTGTTAGGTTCATTGACCCTAAATATGAGGCTTTGAGGCCCCCTCCATGCCCAACAGCAGAACGTTGTACAGCCATGCAGACTACCCAGGTTCAGAAGTGTGCCCAGGAAGTCATTTCAGGAGGCAGGTAATGGTCAAGACAGCTGCTGCTCTGCAGTGCATCTCAGTCGGGGAGGGTTCCACCAATACAGCTACCCCGAGGCTGAACCAGTGAGCTTGCTCTTGCTGCAGTGGTAGCTATGACTGTGCAAGACTCACAGAGGCACCGCCCCCACCAGGGGAGATGGGAGGGGAAAAATGTAGGTAAAAAAAAAAACAGCCAACTGAATGATGTCTGGGTTCTGCTTGTTCAGGGTATATCCTTGTGAACCGACTGTATCCCTGCCAGATGAGCTGCCAGGTGGGAGAGAAACCTATATGGGGAAAAAAAAAGAGGCTGTGTGTGTCAAATCTCTTGCTCGAAGGCTGGCCAAGTTATAAGCAGCCAAAGATTCCAAAATAGCATTAGTAATTAAAGTTGAATTTTATCAGCTTTTGAGAAACAGTGGAATGTTGTAGAGTAATACTTCTGTGAAAGCATTGCCTATACATTTTGCCCAGTCATACCCTTGAGTTGCCATTGTAGAAAACAGTAAAGGAAGGATAAAGTGGCAATAAGGTAGCATTTGTAGTAGGCTCCATAGTGAAAGCATAGTGGTACCAAGTGTCAGGTCACTATCGTGAATGATGAACCATGAAGTATAGTCAAGGACATCACTGTGCTCTAGCCTGAATTCTTGCAATATGCCAGCTACCCACTAGATCTCACTGAATTAATGGCTTGTAATAACTGGGGAGTGTTTTCTCCCATTGAGAAACCGAGTTATAATTCGCCTTTATAACCCGCGTGTTATAACGGCGAACACGCGCCAGGTTTCTCGCATTCTGCACATGTCCATTCTCTTTTTCCTTGCTCACCGATCCCAGAACTGATGGGTCACAAATTACAACTGTGACGCACAACAAAATCGGGACTCGGGAGGAATTATACACCTCATCTTAAAACAAATTCCCACTCTTACATGAACCTTTCTCATAGAGTCTACCTCAAAAATAACCACCTTCCCCAAATTATTTTCAAGAAGAAATGAGCGAGGATCATTGCTACAGCATGGACATAGCCGTCTTATCCCTGCTTATTCACATCATGTAGCAAACCATGAAACCAGGTTATTCTTTCCTTTTTTGTACTGGTGAATGTAAAACACAGTATATAAATAAAATAAATCTAACTCCTGGAACTCAAAACGGCAATCAATTTTTTTTGAAACAGCAGCTGCACACAAGTTACACTTTCACTGATTTTAACAAACTGATGCTGGGAGGGGTTTATGTAGCATCCCACACCTCGTGTGCACATCATTTCTCATTATGCACTCATCCCCACACATTATTGTATATATAATGTATGGTAAGTGCCTATTAACCACCATAATCAGCAGTCACACAGCTTTGTTATGCACTGTTTAGAATTTTTAAAGTTGTTAACCACACTTTGGAACTTCCAAACAGTGGCATAAGAAAAAAAAATGCACCATAGTTCCATAATTCTCACACATAGAATGCAAACAGTGTTTTTTTGACCATACACTATAAAAGATGATGGCTGGGGATTGAGTGACAACCACACTGAAATCACTTCTCGTGGTTGCTAGGGCTGCAGTAAACCTCTCGAGCTGCACTCTAGAGGCTTACCATGTTGCCCTAGCAACCACTCGAGGTGATTACAGTGTGGTTATCACCCGATCCCCAGCCATTATCCTCTATGTGGAAGCACATGCACATGCAGCATTGTTTCTGAACAATGGCACCTGCTGAACGTTTAACAACCCTGTAGATAACAACATAGATTTTTACTATATGAAAACAGTGGCACCAAGTGAGGCCAAACATTACAACTACTTGTGACTTTGGTAATTGTGACAGAAGTAGCTGGGGCATCACTGTCACAGGAATGTTGGCGGGGTATTGCGGAGCCATGATGCTAGTGCAAGTAAGGTGCTTCAGGGTTGATAAGTACTTTATGAAAGCTAAATTCCACAAGTGGAATTTTAGTGGCAATGTCTATTATGCGTCCATTAATTTTTTAGCAAATTTTGAAAATCAGTAATTTCCAAAGTATCCACAATAAACTTTAATCTACTAAATCACATTTATCCAGCTTAGTTAAAGGCTGGGACATATTTATTTTGGTGTTCATTCCAAATCTTGAGTGTATATCTGCAGTAGCAGTATGGCTATAAACATCCAAATCTTTTGAACATTTTCCAACAATTTAACAAAAAATTAAATTATGACATTTTGAACTCCTATAACTTACAATTTACACAATGAATGCCTATCTATTTTGCAGTTTCTATGACTCTTCCAAGAAAGTATCAAAATAAATGTTGAATTATCAAGCTCCAGTGGTGGCAAAGTTGTAACCTTAGAAACATTTTCAGAACATTTCACATGAATAATAAATTGTCACACTTTGAGCCCCTATAACTTCCCCACCACTCATTCCAATGTCATGAAGCTTGGCAGCCTTGTAGGGCCTCTTCAAAATGTAACGCTGGTGCCAGGTATCTGAGGGCTACACTACCGGTGCCTGGCTGGCCAAACCAGGTTGAGAGGCCTGGGTTCTTATTATTGAATTAAAACCAGTTCTTTCCCAAGATAACATAAACGTGCAGTGCCTCCACCCAGAGTATACAGTATATTTATGTGGCACAACCTCCTGGGATGCTGTAGCCACCCACAAAACCATAATGTCACCCCACACTTGATCTGCTAAGCAAAACCCAATGTTTCAATATTTCAGAATTATTGACTCACACTAATGATATGCTCACACACCAAGATTTATCAAAAATGGTTAACCAACTTTTATTTACGAGGGGTGAGGGTTAGGATAGGGTAGCTGGAATTAGAGATTAAAGAACAGTCGTATTGATTGGCATCATTATTGGCATTCTTGAACAGAAATTGCAGCTCCCTCACCCTTTGGGCCCAAGTACACCATCGAACGGGCACACCGTGTTCTCCACCCAATGCCTCCACCTGGAGCCCCACCACATCCTCTCATCTTCGAGTTCCTTAACTTCCTTGAAAGGCAACACTTTTTGCTGAAGGTGAGAGAAATCCAAAATTTAAGATGGGAGGGAGCCAAAATCTGGATTGCCCAGAATTTAACAGCAATGGTGAGGCAAAGAAGAGCAAGCTTTAACCCCCTGGTAATGAAGCTTATTGCCACAGGCATTAAATTCAGAATGAACTTCCGGCGCAGCTTCGGGTTTTGGTGTCTGGTAGCTGCGTTTCCTATGAGGAACACGAATCTGCAGCCACAGGGCTCAAAATCATCTTCCCAGACCTGCTTCGGGGTTCCTGAGCTAGATAGATTGACTGCCATGTAACGGTACATCATAAGCAAGGTGATTTCTGCCTGAATGTGTGGGTAAAAAGTTAAAATGGATATTCAGCATACTATAACTCCCTAACATAGCTGTTCAGATCTGCTTCCTGACAAAACTGTTTCTGACCTGTTGTGGCTTTGTAAGATGTGGATTTCCTTCTGATAGGAGGTAATTCTGGCAGCCGCCACTACAGGACTCCTTAATACCTTGGCAATGGCTCTTGGCTTGAAATAATGAAGATGCCAGACCTTTAATTCCACAGACTTGGGGAATGAGTAATTCCTGAGTCATAACTGCAGCATTCCCTTATACCCCATTCCCTCCGAATGTGCGCATGATTGTTAACACTCCTTGAATTAGTTTTTGGTACTGTTAGACTATCACCGTGAGAGGGAGGGCAAGACCCACAGATGTTATCTACCCTCTTAAATGTGCACAAGATCATTCAGGCATTATTTTAATTACTTGCTTGTTTATAAGCTTTGATTTTTCTTTTTTAAGGGGTCATCATGCCACCACTTGTGATAAAGGAATGGACTACTGCACACGACTGATTGGAGAGCCCCGAGTTGTGGATTATCACACAAGGACTGCTGTTCTAGATGTTATTTTTTTTTAAACCCGTTTAGAAGTTAAAATGCTCAAATGAGATTTTTATTGAAGTGGACAGCATGTTAGATACTATATATTTTGATATCTCAGTTTTCTGGATCTGGCAAAATGCCAGTGGGACCTCCAAGTTGTTTATTAAGATAGCTGTTTATTTTTTCCTCACAACAGACTACAAGTATAGAGGCAAGAGGTCCTTCCTTTTAATTTCTCTAATCCCATTTTTTTGCATTTACAAAGTTGTTATTTGGGAATTTGTAATTCTTATTGTTGATTGTAATTAGGTTTGATAAGGGTAGCTGGAGGGAAAAGAGCTAGGCAGTGGTGTAGTGCTGAATGAGGATCAACAAAAAGTAAAGGGGGGAGGGAGGGGGGATGATACTCAATCTGAGGCTCCTATTAATGGGGGAAAAGGGGTTTATTGGTGCATTGAAGGGGATTTATGGGTTTCAGGGAAGTGGGGTTTGGTTGGGAGGGAGGTGGGCAGCACAGATGGAATCAATATGTGGGCAATTTGGACACGGAAGTAGATCTCTATATGAATTATTCTGTGACTTAGATTTTTTACAGGCAGATGGCTAGGGCACTGGCCTTTGCAACGTTGAATGTTAAAGGGGCCAGGCACAAATTAAAACAATACAAGTTACTGAAGCATCTAAATGTGCTGAAAGCAGATATTACCTTTGTGCAAGAGTCTCACCTGCTTGACTCTGAGGCGCTGAAGCTATGGTGGCAGCAAATAAGCAAGTTTTCTCTGCGGGAGGAAATACTCAAAGCTGTGGAGTAATGCTCTTGATCACTAGGTCTGTCCCTTTTACTTCTACCCAGGTTATTGGGAACCATCTAGGTAGATTCCTATTTGTCAAAGGTCAATTACACACCATGGAGGTAGTATTGGGTAGTATATACGGCCCAAATATAGATTCACCAAGGTTTTTCATGCAGCTTCTTAATACATTGTTTCCCTTCCTTTCTCTCCCAATAATTCTTGGGTGTGACCTGAATTTGATATTTGATCCCAGTATTGACTGTATAGGCAACCCTCGTAAAGGTCTCTCCCCAGCCCAGAGGGCATTAAGAGAGCTGGTAGATCAGATGGGACTGTGTGATGTCTGGAGAGTTTTGCACCCCACAGAAAAAAAGCTATACATTTACATCCTCGGTATACGGGACTTCCTCCCATATTGATTACATTCTCATTTCTCAAACACTTCTCCCAGGGATGCTTGAATCCTACATACATCCAGGTCCTCCATCGGATCATGCACTGATCACTTGCAAACTCTCATTTTCCTTTCTCCCCAAGAATGGGGGATGTTGGAAATTAAACAATCAGCTTCTCAAAGGCCAAGGTGTAATAAAATACATCTCGGACAACACTGCCCAATTTGTCTCTGTTAACCACAACTCCATGGGTAAGCCTGATGTGGAATAGTGTGCACTGAAGGATTATTTTAGAGGATTATTGATTGGACTGGCTGCGCAATGAAAGAAGAAGAGGGAACAGCAATTATTGTCCACCTTCTCTCAAATTAGAGACATCAAAGCTAAACTGTCCCCCCACTCCCCAGAACAGTTCAGGCAAGACCTTGTCAAGTTACAGGCAGTACATTTGGAGCTCCTGAGAGAAAAAGTGGAATTTATCATCTTGAAGGCCAGAGCATGTTATACAGATCAAGGGAAAAAGGCTGGCAGATTGCTTGCTTTAAGAATTAAACAACAAGAGTCCTCAAGGCTTATTGCAACCATTCATTCTTCTGAAGGAGATGATTTAAGGACCTTCCCAGAAGACATTGTAACTGAATTTGGTAATTACTATAAACAGCTATACGGTCTTATGATAAATCCCCCTTCTGAGCAGACTCTGGATGAATACCTTCAAAATTTCCAACTGCCCTTTCTCTCAGAAGCTCAAAAGCTTTCCATGATCTCTCCTATTTCAGGTTCTGAATTGCATAAAATAATTAAAGATCTTCCTACTGAAAAAAAAAATGGGATTGGATGGCTTGTCTCCCAGTTTCTACAAAGCCTTTGCTGAGCAATTAATCCCTCTACTGCAACCTCTGCACCAGCATGTGCTCTCAGGTGTAGAATTGGACAAGTGCCTTTTTGAAGCCCTAATTGTTCTCCTACCTAAACTGGAAAAATGGCCTGACCTAGTTACAAGCTACAGGCCAATCTCTCTTCTCAAGCAGGACATTAAAATTCTGACCAAATTACTAGAGTACCATATTAGTATAGTTCTTCCAGATCTCATAGGCCCAGAGCAGGTAGGGATCATGAAGGGTTGGTCCTCTGTAGACCATTTGTGTACCTTGGCTCATGTCTTCTTGGTATCCAGGGATGCAGATTATTCAGCAGCACTGGTTTCCCTGGATGCCGAGAAGGCGTTTCATAGGGTTAACTGGTGTTTCCTGTTTAGAACCTTAAATGAATTCAGTTTTCCTTTAGAGTTTGAGAAATGGATACAAGCCCTATATAAATCCCCAACTGCTCATGTTTACTAGTAATGGAGCAATTTCTACCTTGTTCTCACTGCAGTCAGGAATGAGACAAGGCTGCTCCTTGTCCCCATTGCTTTTCAACTTATACCTCGAGCCCCTTATATGCAAAATAACTAATTGCCTATTGATTCAAGGCATTAACATACAAGGACATGAAATCAAAGTTTCTGCTAATGCAGATGACCTGCTTATCCAACTAGCCCACCCAGATACCTCCATCCCCCCATGCTGAAAATTATTAAGGATTTTAACGCTCTTTCCAATTATAAACTGAATGTGGACAAAACAGTGGTCTTTCCCCTTAACCATAAAACTTTAAAGCACACAGTTATGGACTTGGCTCTCTTCTGGGAACCAATATCCTTGAGATACCTAGGAATTGAACTCTCAAAAAATCAGGCCCACCTTCAAAAAGTGAATTTTGACTCTCTCCTCCAGACATTGAGGCAGGATCTTGATAGATGGTATCTTGTCCCAATTTCTCTTTTGGGCAAAATCAATCTAATTAAAACTAATGTCTTCCCCCAGATCTTCTACTCCCTCAATCTCTTAAATGTTTGGCTCCCTCTTTCCTGGTTTAAAAAGGTTAATAGTCTTATTACAGACTTTATATGGTCAGGCAAAAAAACATGTCTGGCTTTTCATAAGTTAGCTGCTCCAAAGGCTAAAGGAGGCTTACATCTCCCTCACATAGCCCTTTACTACTGGGCTAGTCAGGCTAATAAATATCTTAGATGATTAACTACTGAGTCTTCCCAAACTTCTCTCCCTTATACACCCATCTGGCTTAAAATAGAACTGTCACAAATTAAAGTGCATGGACTCTCGCCTCTGGCTCATCTACACACACATAACTTAAAATTTTTCCCATGCAAGTATGTGTCTCCCCGATGGCTGTTTCTATCAAAATTTACTCCCAACTCTGTGGGTTCCTCAAACATAAGTATACGCAGGATTTCACCCAACCCTTGAGAGGTGATCCTAGAAGGCAAGGTTCTTCCTTCTTCTTGGCTCCCACAGTTAGGTGACTGCCTGCTCACATACTTCAGGAAGGAGGATGGGACATGGCTCACTTCTCCTGAAATCATGAATAAGGCAACAATTCCGAAGTACTTCATTTCATTTTATTGTTTATACTTTTCACAGGTGACAACTACAAACTAAGATGAATAAGACAAAAAAGAAATATAATGAACAATAAAAAGAAAATACAATATATAATAAACTTATGATAAACACAGAAGATAAAATAATAGGTGAGAAAAATATGTAAAAAAAACAGAAGCTTTGAATAAATGCATTTTTGACAAAAGATTTTCTGAACAAAGGAGGTTTGAAAAAACTATTCTGCATTGGGATCTAGTACCTTGATTATTAACAGCTCTTCAAAACAAAGAGGAAACAAAGTGCGGTAGGTGATCAAGTACACCCATCTAGAGCAATACTCCCATTCGAAAATTACACCTGTCCTCCAAAGTGGGGAGGCAGTATAGCACAGTGGTTTAAGGCTCTGAGCTGCAAATCTGGAGACCTGGGTCTGAATTCCACAACCTCCAGTTGCATAATGTGTGACCCTGAGCAAGTCACTTAATTTCTCTGTGCTCACAGTTTGCACCTGTAAATAAGCTTTCAGCTTAGTGTGCCGCTCTGGTTAAACAATGGAAAAAAAAAGTGAAGGTTTCAGATGCCTTATACAGTAAACAGCGGTGAGTCTGTCTAGGAAAGTTTGTAATGAAGTGACAAATACTATTACAGGTGACCTTTAACTTGTAAAAAACTTGTTCATTAGTAGCAGTATAGACCACTAGCCCATTGTCCACTATAGGAGATAGTAGACTATGGGCCGACAGGCTACATGACTCCAGCACCAAGGAATTACAAATTCTAAATAAGAGTCCAGCTTTTTATGTATTACACTAATCATGTGCTCGATGTGTGACTCAACTGTAAGATTACTGTCTAAAATTAATCCAAAATATTTAAAATTATCAACAATCTCTATCGATTCTCCTCTCAATTAAGTAACTACCTGACTAGCTTCTACTGTAGTTCTTCCCTGGTCCCTGAAAATATCATTAACTTTGTTTTTTTTTAGTGTTATTTTTGTTTTTTATTTGTTTACACTAGCCATTTTTGAAAAGAAAAGAAATATTCCTACACGCCTTTCAGATAAATCTTCCTGTAAATCTTTCAGAACATATTTCAAAACTGGGCTCATCTGTAATGTAACTGCATCATCAGCATACATGATGTTTCAGAATTATTACTGGATTGAAGGGCCAAATTTAGAAGAAGTGAGAAAAGCAAGGAACCAAAAATTGATCCCTGTGGAATGCCACACAGATCTGAGCAGGATTGAGACAGACAACAGCAACTGAGAATTAATGACATCTCTCAGTAAAATAGCTGGAAAACCAGTTTACAAAATATGTGGAAAAGTTAAAGTTACATAAAGAATCCAATAGCAAATCATGATCAATAAGATCAAAAACCTTGTTGAGGTCCACAAACACAGCTTCGGCACAGTGCCCTTTATCTATGACACTGTGCACACAGCTGGTGAACCTCGCCAAGGCTGTCTCTGTATTATGTTTAGATCAAAATCCATGCTGAGCATCAGTCAAGACCTTATATTGGTCCAGAAAAGTCATAACCTGATCAAAAACCATTCGCTCAAGAATTTTAGAAAGATGAGCCAGGATGGGAATGGGACAGTAGTTTGAAACTTCCTCCCTACTCCCATTTTTATAAATAGGTCAAATTATGTACAACTTCCATTGTCCTGGGGAACCCCATAACACAATGAATAAATAAATAATTTAGCGAAGGTTCAAGCTGACTCAGAAATTACAAGTTTTAGAATTTTATAATCAGCATTTTTCTGGACCAATGTTAGGACGGGGATTAGTCATTGTAACATAATCCTGGATTAAAACTTCCTTACATCTCTCCTGACTCTATCCACCTCCAGCTTCATAGCACACCCCTTATTCTGGAGCAGTTTTCCTGAAAAATACTCCCTACTGTACCTTCTTTACGCCATGAGATGTTTAAAGGTCCCTGTCATATCCTCCACTCCTTCCCCTCTTCCAGAGTTTCATTAGTCTCTCCTCATAGGGATTTTGATGCAGAGCTTGCACCATTTTAGTTGCCCTCCTCTGGACCACCTCCTCTCTGTCTGTGTCCTTGTGGAGATGTGGTCTCCAGAACTGGGCACAGTACCCTAGGTGGGGTCTTACCAGTGATCTATACAGAGGCAACACCACCACCCTCTATATGCTGGTGATATCCCTCTCTATGCACCCCACAATCCCACTAGCCCAACTGACTACCTTGTTACACTGCCAGGCTGCCTTTAGGTCATCAGACATGATTACCCCAGTCTCTTTCTTGCTTTTGTAGTCATCAATACCACTCCATCCATCTTGTACTCCATGTGTTGGATTCTGTGCTTGAAAACAGCACTTGATCCACTGGGTTCTCAGGAGGTAAAACAAAATACACTAAGCGTGGGATATTCAGACTGCGCCAGGCTGTGGCGCAAGCCTGGGCACAGCGCAATTGAGATGTTCCAGGGCACTGACAGGGTGCTATTCAACCATGCTGCATCATGGCTCAGCACCATTGAATATTGCTCTGTAGCCACCCACATTGTGTATGGTGCAGTGGCACTACACCAGTGCAAGTGGCCAGAGAGGGGCAGGGGGATGCACTAGCACAAGTGCCGTTGCGCTAGGCGCATCAACCGCAGTATTCAAAAGTGCACATGCAAATGGGGCCATAATGCATGCAAGGCACAAAGGGGGCCATTTGCATGTCATTATGGCCCCATTTGCATCCAGGTGCACCAATCCCTGACGACTTGCGCCTGGCACCCTGCAAGGCAGCAGCCGTCAGGGACCGATGCCCCCTGCACAAGCAGCAAAGTGCCCCACTGTCTGATCGCAGGCATAGGGATTGAAAATGAGAGTCCCATATCCCTGGTGGTCCAGTGAACCACTCCCAGCCCGATCAGGGCCTATGTATCTAAAGCCAATGTCCAATATCCACAATTGGTCCAGTGGACCGCTCTCCCAGCCCGATCGCGGCGTGGTTGTAAAATAGTATTAGCAATCTGTGGTCCAGTGGTACCCCTCCCCACCCACCCACTGAGCCCCACCACCCCACCCCTTGTCAGCAGCAAGTGGCAGCTCCCCACCTGCAAGCCACTCTGCCGCCCGCGCGATGCTGACTGACTCGCGTACAGTAGGGCTGTACGCCCATTGAAATCCTGGCGTGGGCCAGTGGAGTGTCAGACGCACCATACTACACAGTCCAGAAATGTGAATGGATCGATTCACATTTCTGGACTGTGTAGTAATGAGAGTGACCAGACGCCCATGCTCACGCCAGAACTAATGGAAGTGGCAATCCTGCTGTAATACAGTCAGTCGGCAGGTGGTGGGCAGCTTATGGGTGGGGAGCTGCCGCCCACCACTGACTGGGGGGAGCGGGGTGGTGGGACTCAGTGGGTGGGTCAGGAGACGGTTACTTCTGGACCACCAGGGATGGATTGGTATACATTATTTTACAACTTACACCCATGATTGGGCAGGGAGGAGTCCACTGGACCACCAGGATATTGGACATATTATTTTATTACATATGCCCGCGATCGGGCAGGGAGCAGTCCACTGGACCACCAGGGATATAGGACTATTATTGTTATCACATATGCCCACGATAGGGCATAGTGGGGCACTACCATGACGGACGGTGCCACTGGAGCTTGGGTGGCCACCCACAGCTGGCAGCTGCCATGTTGCGCTCTGCAATATGGCATCTCACCTGTGGGTGGCCAGCTGTTGCTCCTTTTATTTGTAGCTCAACTGTGTGCAGCCCAAGTAGGGGTTGCGCCTTCATGGGCCCAATATTCAGCCCAGGTTGTGAGGAGCATGCATGGGCACACCCCCCCTACTTGCGCCGCATACATTACTGATGCGCTCCGGTGCATCGGGATTTGTGCCAGGCACTTTCCCCTTTTGAATATCACGCCGGGCTCAGCCCTTCTGAATATCCCACCCTAAGAGTCCAGATTTCAAATGTTAATGAGCAAGTTTATTCTAATTCTACACAGCGTAGCGTTAAACAGCAACCTTATTTATATTAGTCTTATGTGTTGATCACTCACAATCTTGACTAGGAGATCTATGCAGACAGGCAGCAGTCCCTCATCTTTGTCTTCTGGTTGTGGATCACAAATACTCAACATAATGCTTGGCCTTTATTCTCAAGCTGACCTCACCCTTTGAGTGGTCACTAGGTCCTTAGACCAATCATACTGTCAGGGCAAGGTTTTTACCAAATTTGGTATGTGCCCCAGACTTTAATAATTGTTTGCCAGTTCTGATTGGTTGACTTGCCAGACATGTGAGCTGATGCTGGTCACTAAATGATCATGTCATAATCAATTTGACCACTAGATGGTAGTGGTGTTTCATTTTTCAATAGTAACTGGTCCTGGCTTTGTTACAACATGATATGTTGAATGAATTACAATGTCAAGGTTTTTGGCTTTATTACAACATCAAAATATACAATTCTGTTTGAAATTTCAGGCTAAATATGCAGAATATAAATAATTACTGAATATTTAGACACACAGGTAGCTTGAAATGTCATTATAGCTGTGGTTTCTGATTGTTATCCAGAGATTTTTAGGTAGAATTAGCTTACAAAAATGAGCCTTTTAAAGGGGCACTGTCAGGATTTGGGATGACTTTGAAGGGCTCTAGTTAAGGTGTGCGGAGTAATATGTAGTAATGTAAAATGCTAATATGCTAGCAAATTAATACAGAAGTGCTAGATTTTTTAATTTTTGTAAAATTCACATTTTGGAAGGACTGTCCTAAATGTTGCCACCACACGTTCACACACTAAAGTAGTGAGGAGCCGACAGAAGACACATTCATGAACGAGTTACATATTTTCAATTACATGTGTGCAAAACATATTTATTGATACTGCTGTCAACATAGAGTAGCACAAAAGTTAGTCATATCCTGAAATGAGGGCTGTAAACTGTTGTATTTTGTGTGAAATGTCATTTGTCATTAAAGCTGTGGTTTCTGATCGTTACCCAGAGATTTTTAGGTAGAATTAGCTTACAAAAATAAGCCTTTTAAAGGGACATTGTCAGGATTTGGGATGACTTTGAAGGGCTCAAGTGAAGGTGTGTGGAGTAAGATGTAGTAATGTAAAATGCTAACATGCTAGCAAATTAATACAGAGGTGCTAGATTTTTTATTTTTATTTTTATAAAATTCACATTGTAGGAGGACCATCCTAAATGTTGGCGCAGCACGTTCACACTTTACAGTAGCACGGAGCTGACAGAAAACACGTTTGTGAACGAGTTACATATTTTCAATCGCATGTGTGGAAAACATATTTACTGATACTACTATCAACATGGTAGCACAAAGTTAGTCATATCCTGAAATGAGGGCTGTAAACTATTGTATGTTGTGTGCAAAAACTGAAGTCACGATTCCAAGTATGCACATTAGTGGCTCGGTACTGCCAAAATTTACTTTGATAAGTTGGCAAGTTTTGGTTATAAAGATATCAATTGTTTCTGTGGTTGTCATTGTCTGAAATTACCCCATCCTATTATTTTAGGCTCCTGGCATTATATAACATATACTCAATGGTATTTTTGAGGCTATGTGTTGAATCATTTTTCTATATATGTTTTTGTCTATAGTATTAGTTTTTCCATAGTTTATGACTGAATGTAATTCTAGGTAGAAATCCATACCTACTGTAGAATAATGGTGTTGTACTGCAGTTGCTATGTCAATATGAGTTTTTCTCATCATCTTTCCAGAGGAACTTGAATCATCCCTTGACATTCTGGAAAGTTATCCATGCCTATCCCCCTCAACCCAGTCTGCCCCCTTCTTACTAAATTTAGGGGCCTCCACAGTCTCTGACCCTCCATCTGTGGCTGCTGCCTTCAACACTTATTTCACCACTTGTTCTTCTACACTCCTCTCCTCCCTTCCTCCTTCAACCTCCCCCACCCCCCACCCGCCAAGACATCTTTTATCAAGATGATTCTCCCATCTTTGACTATGGTGATATTGTCTATGCTGCCCCTAAATCCACCCTGGCCAGTTTGGATCCCATCTTCCACTCCTTCTGCTGATTTACACTTAACTGTCCTACCCGCATCCACCACTGTACTCTCTACTCTGCTTTTCCCCTCCCTTTCCTGGAGGATCACCATCTGTCCCACTGTTCCTCCTTTACTTCCAAACTCTGGCTATTCTCCATACCCCCCCCCCAATCTTGACTCCCTACTCTCTCCATCCACCTTCTCCTCCTACTCCCTTCAGAACTCTGGTTATCACTCTCTCAAGCTCCCTTCCTGAAAAACTCTCGCTGGGGAATCAGACGTCTCTTTCTGCTTCACTAAACTCTTGAATTCTCTCCCCTTAAACATTTGCTCAGCCTCTTCAAAACCCACACTAGTCTCTCTTCTCTGCTCCCACACCTCTCCCTCCTGCCACTGTCCTTGAGTGTATGCTGACACGCCTTCCATTCCCCCTGTGTCCAAACTACTGTGACTGTATATTGCACTTACTGTTTATACCTACATATTTCTTTTACGTTCTGTATATTTAATCCACCTCTGTATTCATTATATTTCTCTGTATGTCAGCTAGTGCAATTGTATATATCTTCTTAGAATGTTCTTACACTTTCCCTCTCCCCTTTCCCCAGGACACATCTGGAAATGCTTTTTTTGTGATTATTTTTTTTCCTGGTGAAATACTTTAGTAAATAAATAAATGTCATTTTTTGTTGTAGTGCACTAGCTACATAGCTACTGCAGCACAACAACTTGGAACGCATTCTTGTGCCATACTCACTGAAACCACGGCTGCAATCCTTAGCACTGTTTAAGACAAAGTGACAATTTTACAGTTCACACAGCGCTAACCTTCCTAACAATGCCATTACTTCACAGTGATGAAGAACATGGACAGCAGGAACATTAACTCAGAAAGAAAACTGTTTATGTTCTTAAAAAAAATAATTATACTAGTACAGTTAATCATTGCCTTGTTTACTCCATTTGTTGACCTTTTTTGTTCTCCTTGTAGCACTGCATGTTAATTGTTCCGAGTCACTGGCTGTCACAAATATGACGAATAAAGTGAGTGTTATTTAAATTACAAAAGCTGCAGTTTCTTGTCTGTGTAGGGACCATACACTATAAAAGATAACGTATGGTCCTGTATCCACAGCAAGTTTGATTAGTCATCTCGAGGTTGCCATGGCGACCAAAACCTCTCGAGCTTCACTCTTGAGATTTAAACAGTCACAATAGCAACATCTTGATGGCTACACATGCTTGTTGTAGATAGTGGACCATACATTATCCTCTATTTTCAGCTCCCCCTAATCCTCTATCCTTATTAGTTTGAACAGACAATTTCAATTTTTTTATTTCAGTAACCTACCAAGTATCTCTATCCCCGACCTGTTAAAGTGCAAACCATCTTTATTATGCAGATGTTTCATGTTATCAGAATGATTCCAGGAATCAATAAACACCACCCTTTCTTTCATGCACCAGTTATTCAGTCTACTTTTAACCCTAATAATAGTCTTATTATTTTCAGATGAAGAATGTGGGTGTGGTAATAGATGAGAGATGAGTATTGTCCCCCCTCTGTTCTTAATATATTTCCCCATTCCAATGATCTTATGATAAATATTCTTTTCATTATCAACTTCTATGCTGTTTGTTCCAACATGTATGGAAACAATGTTTTTTTTCACCTTTTTCCAGAATGTCTGGGGCCCTGTCTTTTAAGTCATATATCTTAGCTCCAAGAAAACAAGAGAGCATTCTGTTTTGTTTGTTAGAGGTACAAATGGCTGTCACAATGCCTTACCACTGAGTCTCCCATGACTACAATATGTCTTTCCTTGGCGGCACTATACTCTTCCCTTGTTCATTAGTCCACACTGGGCTGGCCCAGTGGTGCGGAGGGCTGAGGCACTGGATGCTTTACCTCGCACTGCGCCAGTGACCCATGTTCGGGAACTATCACGGGCTGCTGGGGGTTGGCAGGGGAGGAGAAGGATCGAGCATCTGATGGACTGCTCTTCTTCTTCTCTGGGGAAGTGGGACTCCAGTGGTCAGCACACTACTGGCCCTGAGCAGAGGCTGGGGGCAGTACATTGATGCTGTACAAAGGGGCTGAGATGGGGAAGGTGCCGGGAGGAGCTCATGCTGATGACTGCATGTTCTCTCCACTGGTGTCATTGTATGCCCCTTTCATGTAAGGGGAGCAATGTGGAAAAATGATCCTGCTGGTCATATGTAGTGAAGCAGACACCAGCCGCAGGCCCCGACCTTGAATGGTGCACTCTGAACTGGATCCAATTTAAGGTGAGTTGAGCTACTGGGGCTCCTCACTGCCCCACTACAGGGGGTAATCTGTGGGGGAAGAAGGGATGCTGCCTGATCTGCAGGGCTGGATGGGGTGGCTGATGATGAGTGCTGACCAGGGGGCCTGGGGCAGAAAAAGATAAGGAAAGAAAATCCATACTGTATTCACCATTTTCCAGTGGCACTGCATCATATATATTTGCTATGCTGATATGGTTCTTACCACTAATTCCTGCTCTTCTCACTTCTTTTATGGCTGCATGGGCAGGGCCCTGCAGTTGTTTTGAGATTACTAGGACAGAAAGAGAGGGGACTGACAGGAAATGATGACTATGTTCTTCCCTTGAGTGCTTCGGAGTGGACATACATCAGTGCTTTGGTCCAGGTTATCTCATTTAAAGCTGTGGTCTGTTTCTGTCTGTCTTTTGCTTCATTTCCTTTCATTGTGTCTGAACTTCATCTGGAGTCTTATTTCAATGCTATCTCTCTCATTTTATCTGTTACAAGAGCTGCCGTTTCAGAACCCAGAGCAATATCAAACAGAAAAAAACTTTCACAAATCAGTGTGACAGATTAAAGGAGTAATAAGTTAAATATACAACTAAAGAGATAAGGAAACATCCCTGAAATCCACAGGAGAGAATGGGTCAGATCTCACAGAATGGAATTTTCCTGCAGTACATTATCTATTAGCAAGTGCTTAGTAAGGATGCACACCTTAAAGAATGAAGGTTTGGTGTCCTTTGCTATTCTCATTCAGTTTGCTATAATTTGTTTCCTTACTTACTTTTGCATTTTATTTTTGTTTTACCAACTGATAGTGAAAAAAAAAGAATACAATGGAATCCTTGTAATATGAAGTCAGAAACTGTTTACTGGCAAGGCTGGTGGTGTATTTCAAAGGGAAACTGCAAATCTGATTTCAGATTTTTATGGAGAAATAATACTGTCTACCAACAAAGTATTGTATATTTAATAGAAATATGTGATTTTGATAGCCCATGATCTTTTGTTATAATTTAGCACATGACATTTTCTTCATAACCAGATTTGCTTGGGAAGAGGAAAAATGTAGTCATACTGATAGTCACATAGAGGGACCTCAGTAGTGCAAAATTCGTTACTGAAAGAAGTATCTATTTTGAAAAAGATAGAAAATGTATTTAATTTCTCAATGAAATACATTTGACTTCTAACTTACTGGCAGTTTCTGACATAAGAGTACCAGAATTCTATTGAATTCTGTTTTACTAACAGTGTGACAAGTAAAGACAAAAAACTGCTTATTTCACTGTGTTAACACATATTTTGTTACAAAAGCAGAAAGTAATTACTAACATATTAAAACAATAGATACAATGATAATTTATCTATTTCTTAGAAGTAAACACCTGCTCCTTACGTGGCTTTCTAAAAGTAAATCAGGAGTGTGTGTGTGTGTGTGTGTGTGTGTGTGTGTGTGTGCGTGTGTGTGTACCAGAAACAGCAGGTCTGCTGTATGAAATTACAGTCTATGAACTCATCACCCACCAGTTAAAATCAAACCTCTAACACACATAGTTCAATAAATTAGACAGATCCTATATATAAGCATCTTACAAATATGCAAGACCTTTACAGACTGAGTAATGGCCCCATATCGAAAGGTATCAATCTGTCCCTTAAGTCTCTTTCCTTACTGCAAATTAGCACAGTTCACAAAATTTGCTATACTCAAACATGTTTGGAGCAAAGTGTGACTGCCCCAACCATGTTTGAATATAGTCCCTCAAAGCAACAAACTCTGGCCAGAGCCAGTACGGCAGCAGTCAAGCTGATGTAGAAACATGGTGGACCGGAGAAACACACCACTGTCCATGCTGAAGATGGGCACCGGAGCTTTTTGTGAATGCATGATGACTCACGTATGCGCACTGAACTCCAGTCACCACCTTTGACACAGGGGACTGTGCCATCAAGAGACATCAACTGGACAGTGTGGGACCAGTTTGGTCAGTTTCTGACACAATCCATAAATTATTGGTGAGTTCCTCTAATCACAAGAATTTACCGTAATGGTCATGAAGCTGCTCAGTATGGCCCGTTGTGGCTCCCAAATAGTCAAGAGACAGCAACCAGACAGTTTGGGGTAATTTTTGAACAGATTCTGTCAATGTTCATGAATTATTCAACAGCTTATTTACTTTCATCAATGTGGCAACATTTCCACAAAACTGCTCAGTATAGCCCATTCTTGCTCCCAACCCGTCAAGATACTACAGCTGGACAGTGTGGGACCATTTTTGTAAATTTATGTCATAGTTCGTGAATTATTGAATGGCTCCTCTAATTAAACACATTTGTCGAAATGGTCACAAAACTGCTCAGTGTGGCCTGTTCTTGTTCCCAGACAGTCAACTGACAGCAACCAAACAGTTTGGGACCAGTTTGTCAATTTCTGACACGGTTTGTAAATTATTGCTAAGCTCCTCTAATTACATGTGTAACCCCTCACCCCTGCCTTTTTGCCAAAATGACAGGTGGCATGCTGTTGAAGCTGACAGCAGTACCTGGTGGGGACCTGTGTCTGGGAGGATGAGGTTACTCGGCATAGGGGGACCTAGGTTTGGCTACTCTGCACAGGGGCACCCAAGTAAATCCGAACACAGGAAGCAATAACTGTAATGTCCAGAACCAGGAATGGGATTCTTCAGTGTGGCTTTTATTCACATACTAGCTGAACACAACAAAGCATAGACGGAGCCCCATGGGGCTACATATCCTGGTAATGCAGATTAGAGACTACAACACGGTCCACTGGAAGAATGAACCAATTATACGTTTTCAGGCTCTGGACCCACCAGGCACACAGCCCGGACTTGCACGCGCTTTGGGTACACAGCTCCCCCGTCGGCCACTTGATCCATGGTCCATTGCAAGAATGAACCAATTATCTTGTCGTGGCTCCCCACACCACTTAGAGTCTGTGACTCCTAGAGAGATTTCTTCCTTACTTGTTATGACTCCCCATCTCACAAAGAGAATTTTTCTTTACACTTGTTGTGGCTCCCCACACCACTTAAGAGTCTGCGACTCCTAGAGAGATTTTCCCTTTTACAACCCCACATCTGGGTACTTCCCCCATCACTGGCCAAGTGCATGAGGCAAAGTAGCAACCACAGCAGAAATCCATAGAGGTGGACCTGGTTACTAAAGATGGGGGATTTGCCCACCTCCAGCTCCCACAGCCCACACCCAGCCATTTCTCTGGAATACTGAAACTTCTGAATGTAGATTAAATGGTAGATGAACTGGCACATCTCCTCTACATATTACTTGAAATCACACAGCACTCTAGCATTTGACACTACTCCACTTGTTTGGCCTAGTCTTATAGGCTTCCCAAAATGTAGCTCAATTCCTAGATTCCCACACATGTCCCAGGGTGAAGAAAACATTTTGCCCTCTCATGTTAGAGCAAACACTCACCCTTTAGTTGCAGGTGCCCCACAGACGAATCACAAATCTTCCAGCTTTCCAAAACAAAGGCTGAACTGAAATGGCAGCTTTTCTTCCTCTTGGGAGAATTAAGGGGATTGCCCCAGGAATCTGCATGGGGATCTTTACACCCCCGGAGGGAGGGGTACTGAGACCCGAACAGTGGTCTCCACCACTTGAGCACACCTTACTTGCTCAAGACAAACTGGACACTGACTCCTTCTTACTGAAGGCAAACTGGAGACTGAACACTACCCTTTGAAAACTCCCAACGTTCTATCTAACTCCCTCTGCTGCAGAGTCCAATGTGGCTTATACAGCTGCAAAAGTTCTATTGGTGATATCATCCCTCAGTCTCAGCTGAGACTGAGAACAGAGTGAGACAGTGTGAAGCCCATTTAACTGGAGTCTCAGAAGCTGCCTTCCCTGCCTACCACTAGGTCTTACTGGGATTCTAGTAACCCCAGGTAACAAGGGGGTTACACTCGCCCTTGACCAGGAAAATGACTGTCCGCAGTCATTATTTACCTGGCCTTAGGCCATCCCACCCTATGTGCTACCCATGAAGGGGGATTATCAGGCCCCCTCCTACCATGTGCAAGCACAGGCAGGTAACACTAAGGTCCTAGAGGCCTGTAGCTGACATGTCAGCCTCTACTCTATCCACTTACTATGGACACCTAGTGGCTCTGGTAGAACTATCCAGAGCATAGCCCTGATAGATCAGCACTGTGGTCCCCATGGCCACTGAGAACCACAGCTTGTCTATCCCCCCTAACCCTCTAGGGAAAACCTATCTGCCTCTAATATAATATCCCAAAACAAAAACAAAACAACCCGGGGACCTCCCTGACCTTGGACAACCTGCAACCACACCATTAAAATACCACATTACTGCCTCATCCCTACCCCCACAACCACACCTGTGGAAGGAAAGGGTTAATACAGCAATAACCATAACAATAACACCACGGTACTTTAAATTTTTAAACACACTAAAGCACTGATGAGGAACTCCGATGAGCCCCTCCTCCTCTTCTTGTCTTCTCTTCTGTCTTCCCAGGAACACCTGTAAGAAAAAGAAAGACAAAACACATGCTCCTAATCTGCATACACAGTCTACCTAAACCCCTACCATCAAAACACTGCAGAATCCCAAAAAGATTTTTTTTTTTTTAGAAAAAAGGTAGAAAAACTGTATTTACATTAGAAAACAATGACATTATTACACATTTGGGGGATGGAGTGCCCTAAAAGTCCTAACTAATGACCACAAGGCCCGAAGGCTAGTCCAATAAAGAGTCTCTTCTGGGCCGGAGCCCAGCGAAGCACAGTTCTAACAGGCCAAAGTCCTGAAGGGGAGAGTCTTTGCAGACAGTTCACACATTTTGAAGTCTGTAGTGTAGGGTGTGTACTGCAATGTCATAAAGATAGAAAAGTTCGGATTTACCAGGCACTTGTAGTACAAGACTCAGCGCCAACCTGCACCTCTGCCGAAGACTCTCCTTGGCAGCATTTCTTCCGATACAGCTGGGCGGACATCTTCCGGGAACCACAGGAGGGCACATCTGGGAACAGTTGGGCTGATGTCATCTCTGGAGATGGAACCTTAGAACAGGAACAAAAAGAAAACAGCTGGTCCAACGTCATCCGATTACCAGGCAATGAACAGGAAACAGCTGGGCTAGTGTCCTCTCTGGATCTGAAGTCATCTGGTGGGCCAGTTGATGGTTGCTGGACAGGACAGTACACTGTAGACTGATGAATGTGGGGCACCTGAGTCCTGGATATTCATATTGGCAGATCAATAAGGCACTTCACAGTCTGGTGTGGCAGTATTGACTACTACTGCTCGGCTCTCCATTTCGTAGGCACGGGCTTATTTGCTGGGAGGTCCTTGCACTGAGGCCAATAGTACCGGGGGTCAGGGGCTTGAATTATTACCCCATCTGGGCGCACATAATTCACACCGTGGGAGATTTCACGTCCCTCTCCTTCCACCACTCTCACTCTGTCTATGAACAGTGTCCTGCCTCTCTTCCACTGGGTATACTTTTCGTGGAACAGTCTGTTCTTTACATGCTGGTTGGCCCCAAGATGCACACTTTTTATTGCTTCATCCCAGATCCAGGATTTCCTGCAGTTCTCAATCTCTTCCCAGACTTTTCAAGGAAAGGTAGAAAAGGTCATACCATAGATCTCATTTGCCTTCCTATGAACCAGTCTCTCCTCTTTACTTGCTTTGGTCAATCTGAGACCGCTGGCCTGGCTTGGGGGTGGCCAGTCCTGGTTCTGCCAGCTATGCATCCTTAAGGAAATTAGAAATGGATCCCTGACTTCTTCCTCCTGTAAAGCCAGGGCAGTGGCATCACCACTCTCTTCCATACATTCCTCCGAGGCAAGATCTTGAGGCTGTGTACCTGTTCCTTTTTTCACAAGGCCATATAGGTTCCCCCTCATCTTCCTCTTCACTGAGGATCTGAGCACAGGAGTGAGCAGTTGTTCTCACTCCTGAGACTATCCACTCATCACTAGGAGCGGAGGTCGACACCTCCCATTCAAAGGCCTCCTGCATCTCATCTTCACCTAAGAGACTTGGGCTAGGCGCCCCCCCCACCCAGGGGTCTATTGATGCTTTATCCGAACTTTCTTTCTGGGATCCAGCATCCAAAACTTCAACTTCTGGTTCTGTCTCTAACTCTGCACCCTCTTGCTTTGTGCCACACTCCCCCTGAGGGACCTTCCTCCACAGGCTCCGCCTGGTGCTGTGTGCTGCCAACTGCAGATTCCTGAATTTTTGTCCATGTGGGGGCCAGACGAATTGGAGGCACTTTATACAAGCCATATTTTTGTAGGCATCCAGCACAATGAGGAATCATGAAGACGTCCCTTCCAGCACTCAAGCATATTTGACATACACGCACTGGATAATTAGGAATCGCCACCTGAGGAGGCAGTTGCCCTCCATAGCACCACTTTTCAATATCTCTCAGTCTATTTACTGCTGCTGTTACTGCAACCGGGCATGATCTGGGTAACGAGCTGGTCCTGAGGCCATAACTGCAGAAAAAACAAAAGTTCACTGTAACTGAAAGTCCCACTTTATTGAACACACTCTTTAGCTGTAAAATGGCTCCTCTGCTGCTGTGTTTACTTTACTACCCCACCCTGTAATGGCGGCGGCAGCACTCCTGTACATCAACATTTAGAATCTGGGTCAAGCCACTGCGCACCCGATTTATACAAGCTACTGACAACTTCTGCTCAAACTGCACAACTTCTCTGTTCTTGCTTGAAACACATTTACAGGATTTTCCTTAGACTTTTACATGCTAGTAACATTCATTTTATTCACAGTACCTTAAAGCTTCAGGTTTTTAGCACAGGATTGCCTGCTTTAACTAGTGCTGCACCATTCTACAACCCACAGTCCCTCTCTGGCTGCAAACTTTAAACTGAGGCTAATTTCACTACTATGCACACAGTCAATGGCTTAACAGACTTGCACTTGCTGGCAGGACTTTACACAGTCATTACTTGCAAAGCAACTACACTGTTGCACACACACTTTATATGGCATTGGCTGAAAATCACTGTTTGAGCAGTTTCAAGGTTGTTTACTTATTGTTATCAGTAGCAGCTTGCTGCGATGGGGAAAATGGCCTGCAGCCAGTTCTTGAAGGCCTCGGTACACAAATGGGCGGGCAGTCCTAGCGACCATCGTTTTAAACCCCAAACTCGCAATTTGGACGATCGATTTGCGGGTTGAGCCCGATTTTAAACGAAATAGTCTATTTTTGAACTGTTTACAATGCTTTGAACACTCCGCGACGCTCCTCCACTGCCAGTACACGCACTCCACTCTCACTCCCTCTCAAATGCTGGGGCAGTCTCTGTAGAGCTGGCTGAGGGGCAGGACTGATGCAGCCTCACCAACCACACAACGCCAAGCAAATGAGCCTCTTCTTCCTCGCGAGGGCTCTTCTCCTCATGGCGATCGTCGAGCAGGCAAATTTAAACTGCAGAATGCAACTTTTTTTTTTCAACTGACTCCACGGCGGGAGCCCATTTCAGCCATATAACATAGCCATTTACTCTGCAGTCTCTCAATTGACTCAGAAAAGCATTTCCAATATCCAGGGCATAATTTTCCTTTTGCTACCCCTAGTCTTCCACACTTTCCTTCCCAACAATTCATTTTAAAATCATTTCAAATGTCCAGGGCACAATTTTCCTGTTTCTACCGCTAGTCTTCCACACTTTTCTTCATGACAGTTCATTTTAAAGGCAGGCAAAACGCTGTAAACTATTTTGATGCAGGACAAGGTCACACTCTTTGGCTTTACAGCTCCTTGGTAAACAGTTGGCATTTTTAAACAGCAGCACAAGATTCACAGAACACAGCAACACACTAGGGAAATTGCTTCAGCTTTATGGGCTACCCACTGCCAGATAGCCAAAACGCTAGCCCCTTTGCCCAATCACCTTCCTTCCCAGAACAAATCCAAAGCGGTGCCTCCATTTTTGTAACCCCTCACCCCTGCCTTTTTGCCAAAACGACAGGTGGCATGCTGTTGAAGCTGACAGCAGTACCTGGTGGGGACCTGGGTTCGGGGAGGATGAGGTTACTCACACAGGGGGACCTAGGTTTGGCTACTCTGCACAGGGGCACCCAAGTAAATCCGAACACAGGAAGCAATAACTGTAATGTCCAGAACCAGGAATGGGATTTTTCAGTGTGGCTTTTATTCACATACTAGCTGAACACAAAAAAAAAGCATAGACGGACCCCCATTAGGCTACATATCCTGGTAATGCAGATTAGAGACTACAACACGGTCCACTGGAAGAATGAACCAATTATACTGTTTTCAGGCTCTGGACCCACCAGGCACACAGCCCAGACTTGCATGCGCTTTGGGTACACAGCCTGACTGGCCCGGCTCCCCCGACGGCCACTTGATCCACGGTCCATTGGAAGAATGAACCAATTATCTTGTCATGGCTCCCCACACCACTTAGAGTCTGCGACTCCTAGATAGATTTCTTCCTTACTTGTTATGACTCCAGATGTCACAAAGAGATTTTTTTTTTACACTTGTGGCTCCCCACACCACTTAAGAGTCTGCGACTCCTAGAGAGATTTTCCTTGTTGCAACCCCACGTCTGGGTACTTCCCCCATCACTGGCCAAGTGCATGAGGCAAAGTAGCAACCACAGCAGAAATCCATAGAGGTGGACCTGGTTACTAAAGATGGGGGGTTTGCTCACCTCCAGCTCCCACAGCCCATACCCAGCCATTTCTCTGGAAAACTGAAACTTCTGAATGTAGATTAAATGGCAGATGAACTGGTGCATCTCCTCTACATATTACTTGAAATCACACAGCACTCTAGCATTTGACACTACTCCACTTGTTTGGCCTAGTCCTATAGGCTTCCCAAAATGTAGCTCAATTCCTAGATTCCCACACATGTCCCAGGGTGAAGAAAACATTTTGCCCTCTCATGTTAGAGCAAACACTCACCCTTTAGTTGCAGGTGCCCCACAGGTGAATCTTCCAACTTTCCAAAACAAAGGCTGAACTGAAATGGCAGCTTTTCTTCCTCTTGGCAGAATTAAGGGGATTGCCCCAGGAATCTGCATGGGGATCTTTACACCCCCCCCGGAGGGAGGGGCACTGAGACCCGAACAGCAGTCTCCACCACTTGAGCACACCTTACTTGCTCAAGACAAACTGGACACTGACTCCTTCTTACTGGAGGCAAACTGGAGACTGAACACTACCCTTTGAAAACTCCCAACGTTCTATCTAACTCCCTCGGCTGCAGATTCCAATGTGGCTTATGGAGCTGCAAAAGTTCTATTGGTGATGTCATCCCTCAGTCTCAGCTGAGACTGAGAACAGAGTGAGACAGTGTGAAACCCATTTAACTGGAGTCTCACAAGCTGCCTTCCCTGCCTACCACTAGGTCTTACTGGGATTCTAGTAACCCAGGGTAACAAGGGGGTTAGACATGAATTTTCCAAAATGGCCACAACACTGCTTAGTATGGCCCGTTCTTGCTTCCAAATAGTCAAGAGACAGCAACTGGACAGTTTGGGACAAATTCTGGACAGATTCTGTCAATATTCATGAATTAGTCGTGAGCTCATCTAATTGTATGCATGTGCTATAATTCCCACAAAACTGCTCAGTATGGCCTGTTCTTGTTTCCAACTAGTCAAGATACTGGAATTGGACAGTTTGGGATCATTTTTGTCAATTTCTGACACAATTTGTGAATTTTTTATGTGCTCCTCAAATTACATGAACTTGCCAAATTTGCCATGAAACTGCTCAATATGGCCCATTCCTGCTCCCAAATAGTCAAGAGACAGCAACTGGACAGCTTGGGACCATTTTTGGACAGATTCTGTCAATGTTTGTGAATTATTCTTGAGCTCATCTAATTGCATGAATGTGCTGTAATTCCCATGAAACTTCTCAGTAAGGCCCATTCTTGCTCCCAGTCAAGAGACAGCAACCAGTTTGGGACCATTTTTGTCAATTTTTGACACAATTGGCGGATTGTTGGTGAGCTCTTCTAATTGCACGCATTTGACAAAGTTGTCACGAAACTGTTCAGTAGGGTACTTTCTTGCTCCCAAATAGTCAAGAGGCTGCAATCAGACAGTTTGGAATAATTTTTTCTGTCAATTTCTGACGTAATTCATGAATTATTGGTGAGCTCCTCTATCTACAATAATTTGCCAGAATGGTCATGAAACTGCTCAATATGGCCCAATCTAGCTCCCAAGTAGTCAAGAAACAGCAACTGGACAGTTTGGGACTATTTTTGGACAGATTCTGTCAATGTTCGTGAATTATTCATGAGCTCATCTAATTGCATAAATTTGCTGAAATGGCCAAGAAACTGCTTAGTATGGCCCATTCTTGATCTCAGTCAGTCAAGAGACTGCAATCAGACAGTTTTTGACCATTTTTAGGGCATATTCTGTCAATATTCTTGAAATATTTGTGATCTCTTTTAATGGCATGAATTTACCGAAGAGGTCAAGAAACTACTCAGAATGGTTGGAGCCATCATTTTCAACACAGCAGGCTCAGATGCAGCAAGAGCATGTAAAACCATACTTGTAGCTCTTTCCACACAAAAGCACCACATTTGCTTTGGGCAGCCATATCGGCTCTGACCAGAAACTGTTTTTATGTGTGACTATGCACCAACTTTACTCTTCATAGCCACCCATTCCCTCTGTATTTCATTTCTTTTTTCTCTCACCCATGGCTGTTTGACTACTATCATCTTCATCTTCCCTTGTTCTTTTTTCCATTAATTGGATATTCCTCATGTATATGTGTGGATTCATGCTTCAGTGTTTTAGCAAAAATTATCAGTTTTGTTAATTTCTTGAGTATTGTTTAGCTCATTTTGTGTCTGAAATAATTTCTCCTGCATTTCTTCATATACTAAACATTTAATGCAATAATACCCCATGTGTATTTATTTGTGTCCACTTTTCTGTGTACATCCTGTGTTTTGTACACTGCAGTATTGAATCCACCCTACATAGAAGTTTTAATAAATCCCCAGTTGGGTCCATCACATTGATTTTCTAGTAATAATAGATGGACTCAATAGTACCTCAGTACTAATGTGTAGTGATTGTGGCCTCCTTTCCAACTTCATAAGCGAATGCCTGTAGACACGCTTACCTCTGCCGCGTACCACCTCAGGCCACACTCGCTGCTATGCTCCGGGGCTGTGCACTAAATAAGACCAAAATTGGAAGTGACCCACTTCCTGCTTCTGGTTTGTTGCTATTGCAAAGGTTAAAAGAAAAAATAGTTTTAAAAAACATTTTAGAAGGCTACAATAACACCCTTTAGTGCCTAAAAATGTGCCCCCCCCCCACAGGGACCTATTTAAAATGTGTTCCCTATGCTTTTTCTTGTGACGGAACAGCAGTCCTGTCTTTCCTGGTCTGCCAGCCCCCCAGTATCCCAGCCACCACCACATAAAGCTACACAGCTCAACATGAGCTGAATTAGAAAGAAAAATAGGCACTGCCAAATAGCGGTGATTCCTGCTCTTAGATTTCTATGCTAGTGACAAATTCGCAGTGTGCTCTCATAGCTGCCACTCACTGGGGCTGTGCACTAAATAGGGTCAAAACTAGAAGTGACCCATTTTCAAAATGTCACAGTTCCCAGTATTATTGAAATTCCATGGAATTAGGTGAAATGTACTGAAATTTTACAAAATTCAATTTCAGCAGAATTTGAAAACTCTGCACAACACTACAATGTAATCCAATAACAATGACCCCAATTTATTACACAGAAACATGTGACATACTTATCACAGAGTGTTGCAGCCTAGCTGACCACTGTAAATAATGGTGTAGTTAAATGGGTTAGAGGTCCTCATAGCGTATCATAAACCCTGTGTCTCTATTCAGGAAGTTTTGTCTTGAATCCCTTAATGCACTTAATCGTTGGTGTTCTTTCTTCTGTCCATTCTTTGTTCTTCTGAGTTGGGTCTTCTCTGCATTAAATGATCACACTTAACATCTTCTGGTGATTGGGCATTTGGGGCCAAATATTTAAAGCTTTGTGCCCAGCACAAATCCATTGCACTGGAATAGTGCTGAACTTGCACTGGGCTGCTGTATTTAAAAGCACATTTAGCACCGGTGCTGAGTGATAGTGCCGACACTAAAAGTTAATGTATTCAGGGGAGGGAGAGAGGGGAGGGGCAATAAATTCCAGTGCACTGGTATATTCAAATGAATAGCACCTCACTACAAGTGTTTGCACCCCCTGTAGTGTGGCACTATATACTGCCTGCAAAAAGCATGCGATAATGTGGTGCACACTGTTGCGCCCCCCCCAATCCCGAACTCTGACTCCCTTCCACTCACACCCAAAGTAATGTGAAGTGTTTCCCAGTAGTCTAATGGCCCTCCACACCTCCCCATCATGATCCTGACCCCTGTATGCTGTAGAATCAGCTTATATCCCTGGTAGTCTAGTAGCCCCCTACCCCCCATCATGATCCCTGAGCCCCGTAACATTCAAAAATCATTATTTCTGTTGGTAGTCTATTGGTCTCCCCAACCCATGATAACCCCTGACCCCTGTAGCTTTCAAAAATCATTATTTTCCCTATTAGTCTAGTGCCCCCCATCATGATCCCAGAACCCCATAGCTTTCGAAAAACATTATGTTCCATGATGATGTTTAACCCCCACCCAGCAGTGTCAACCCCACTCCTCCACAACCATCCTGAATGGAGCCAGTGACTGGCTCAACCCACCACTCACCTTTGTGTCAGCCACCAAGTGTTGAATGAGCGTGTACCATACTGAGTAATGAATGAGCACATTCTCATGCTTATTCATTACTCACTACGGTATGCATTCATTCAACACTCAGTCGGTGGCTAATTGCGAGGTGAGCGATGGGTTGAGCCAGTTTCTGGCTCCCTTTGGGGATGGTTGGGGGGAGTAGGGGGTCGGCACTGCCTGGTTTTGGTGTTGAGGGGCCACTAGACTACCAGGGAAAATAATGATTTTTGAAATCTTTGGGGTTTGGGGACCATGATGGGGGGGAGGTTGGAAGGACCACTAGACTACCAGGGAAAATAATGATTTTTGAAAGCTACAGAGTTCAGGGATCATGATGGGGGGTGGGGCCACTAGGCTACCAGTGATATAAGCTGATTCTACAGCATAGAGGGGTCAGGATCATGATGGGGTGGGGGATCACTAGACTACCAGGGATTCTATGTGTAGTTTACAACTATGGAGTTGAGGATTGTGATGCGGGGTTGGGGGGACACTAGACTACCAGGGATGTGGCTGACTGTACAGGATGGGAGCATATATCCCAAGTGTCCCTCATTATGAGGGACATCCCTCATTTTACCCCTCTAAATTGCCCTGTCCCTTCTCTGTCCCTCACGGAACAGGTGCTGCAGACACAGAGAAAGTGCTGTCCTTTCATACATTCAGGCAGCAATTAATAATATTCTATGATGCTACATAACTAACTAACTTTGTGTAGGTAAAAGCAATGGTTCAACTGTGTTCTGAGCTCGTATCTCCATGTTTGATGCTGTGTATACCTCTCAACTGTCCCTGATTTTCAGGTATGACCCTGATCTTGCCTCATGATTTTCCTCTGTCACTTGTGAAATATGTGCTTACATGATGGATCCATGTGGACTGCATGCTCAGAATAATGTCAGTCATTAACATTACAAGCTTGTTCTTCTTTGGAACATGCTTCTCACACTAATCCTCTTATTCTGTCAGCTTTCTGAATGAATGATACCAATTTCTTAGATGTTTCCCTGATTTGGGGTCTTTGTCCCTGAGTTTCTTACACTTTGTCCCTGATTTATGGGGACAGAGGTTGAGAGGTATGTTGCTGTTTCCCTCATTGTGAGAGTCAGTGTCCCTTATTGCCCCTCAGTCAGCACATCTGTGTTCCTCATTGCAGTGCTGCATGGATGAGTGGTATGCACTGAATGTGCCCACAGACACCCATTTCCTGCAGCATCCAGCCTGTACGTCCATTATGACCAACAGGAGATTGCTGTGAGCACACCCTGGCCTACAGCTTCTAGCTTGTACTTCCATTCCAACCAACAGGGGATTGCTGTGAGCTCCATGCAATAGCACCAGGCAAAGTACATGGGAGTGCATGCAAAGCAGGCCATAATGAGATGCAAATGTGACTGTCTGGCCATGGATTGCCTGAGTAGACTCATTTGCATAGGATCTTTGAATATGGTGAACTATTGCCCTGGGCTAACATGTTTGCACTGGTCTAATGTGTTAGCACTGTGCAACTGGGTTAGCCCTGGACAAACCTCTCAATGGCATAGCACAGGTCTGCAGTGTGTGGCCTACATTATTGTTTGCAGTTGTTGTACAACTCTTCATTGCTATTACACACATTGTCCATCACCTTCAGTTCTGCTTTACTCCACCTCGGTGTCCATTGAGCTGCTGTTGCAATTTGCACTTCCCTGTTGCTATATTCAGAGCTGAGTTTTTTTCCGGGCTGCTTTTGCACTGCCCTCCTAGCCCTGTTTGCATGGCTTCCTTTGCATGCAATATTCAGCAGGTTTAGTCCCTGGACTATTCCTTTGAATATAGCTTTTTACTGGTTCAGGGCTAATTTAGCACAATAGGCAGTGCTAATTTAGCCCCAGGGCTAAGTTTTGAATATTTGGCCTTTGGAATTTCTCACTTGCTATGGAGCGTACCAACCATCAAGCGTGACAGGAGCTCCTTCAGAGGTGTGCACATTCTCTGGGCAAGGGAACTGAAAACAGAAGATGAGCAATTTTGATCCCCTAAGGACACAAGAGGCGACACTCTTATTTCCATAAGAGGACCTCCTAGCACCCCTATAAAATTACCATAGATTGTGCCATGATTAAAGATAAAAGATATTTTTTGCAGCCTCTTTCTGTGGTGTGAGTGGTACCAGCCAGAAACCCATTACACAGTAATGGCACATGAGACAGTCTTATAGAAATAAGAGTACCTCACATGCAACTAAAGGAAGCCCTTTGATTGCTTGGGAGCATCACATAATGCTCCCACAATCTATAGGCCCATTTGAAATGCTATCTTTTCAACCTATGTTGCTGGTTTGTACAATGTATTTATATTTTAACTGTACAGTACAATTTGCACTACACTGTCTCATAAACTAGACACTGTAGCATGTCTGAAGTAGTTGTGTGAGTGTTGTTTGATCCAGTACAGTGCCTTGTCAAATCTTCTGCCTAAAAGATGGAACTGTTGCATTGCATTGAGACAGAACTGCAGATGCACCCAGTTCATTTGCAAAAAAAAATACAATTCTAAGATTTGCTCTTGAGCTGGTTAATTATCAAAAGAAAAAAAAAACACAATGTCCGCAACGTGAGTTACCAATGCATTCCCAACTTTAAAAAAAAACAATGCAAACCCAGTTCATTGGAATGACAGTTTAATGTGAATTGCACAGAATTTGCATTTGTATTTGCACTTCCTGCATTGCTTTGTCATGTACTGATTATTGTAAAATGGCAAGAAAGAATGCTGGGTTCTGATTGGTCAGTGCCCACCTTCACCAGTGATGTTATCTCAGTATAACATCACTTTACAAAGGACCAGCAAAAGACGATCTAATTAAATCTCAAAATAATCACTGCACCTCTTCATCTTGAAGCCAACATGGGCTTCGCACCCCCCCATGTTCAGTCGTTAACCTTATTCACCCCCACCATCACCCACAACCACACAAACCACAAATTCCCTCCCTGTAAGTCACAGTCTGCTGTTCTGGACAACTAAAAGGGCAGTTTCCAATAGAGCAGTTAATTAATTTCTTCCTGCTTCACATGCTAAACAACAAACCCCGCCACTGCATTTGGTTTCACAGTGTCTCATTTACCTTGTAAAAGCACACGCTTCACCATCCATTTCTGTGAAAAGCTGCACAAAGACATGACTTTTGTTAGCTAATGCCAAATTCCAAAGTAAGTTTTTATAAAAAAAAAAAAAACATCAGTGGAATCAAGAGACTTAAAGATCATATCTGACACAGAAATCATGGTCACCGCAAAGCAAGTCAGTCAGCCGATCAGCTTGGTCTTGCCATGGTGCTTCATGCTCCTCAACAACTCTCTAATTAAAAATATTCACCCGGTCCCAGTAAAGGCACCAGGACCAGTTGAGTTAAAGCCAGGGACACAATCAGAGAAGACAAACAACAACGAAAAAAGACAGAGGGAGAGGGAGACATAGACCACAGATAGTGTTGGGGAGAAAAATATTAACAGACAAGAATGCTGCACCACCTACTGGCCAAAAAAGGAACATCAGGACTTATTTTTTAAACTATATACCTACACATACAACCCCCCCACACAAAAAATACATTTTAAAACTGCATTTTGTATTTTTTATCTCTTTTATGAAAGAGAGCTATTATAGCATTAATACGACTCAGGGTGTGTTGCTGGGATAACATCACTTCTGGGGCATTGACGACTCTCGGCCTGCGGCCTCATGTCCCACCTCCCCAGGCATGACATTATCACAGCATGACACACACCCTGTTGTGCATTACTGCTTAAGTGTAAGTCACTCAGAGCTTCTGGGATTAGATGACCTATAAATAAAATGTCCTTGCCTTTTCGAAAAGAGACTTGGGGTTTTTCAAAGGTAATAAATACAGTATATGGAGCAATCTCACTACACACTTTATGGTGTAATTAAATGAGTCATATGTCCCCTGCTGGGTCATGAACTATGTGTCTCTCTTCAAGCCATTTATTCTTGAATTAACCTGTCTAATTACCTTAACCTCTGAAAAGTTTGGCTGGTTCATTCTGGACAGGGTGTCATCCATCAGAGTGGAGATCTCTGCAAGTGGCCAGTCAGAAGCCCTTAAAAGAAACCTTGAAAATATGATTTATCTTTGGCCCTAGTTGCATGTTGCAATCTTGCCAATGCATAATTTGCACTAGATAGGTAGTAATGATTCAGAAATGGTGAAGGGTGCATTGTGGTCCTGCGGTGAGTTTCAACCAGCATAGGTTGATGATATGCTAGGGGGATTAAAATGGTAGACAAAATCCTTTGTTCTGAAGTTTGTTTGCTGTAGTGCCAGCAAGGGGAGTATTAAGAATTGAAGGGGACACTCCACTCTTCTTGGTAAGGTTGGGTACCTTGCTACAGTGCTACCACCAGGTTAAGCACAGTGGAGAGCATATGCCTCCTGCACATGCAGGTGGGAAGATCGTCTGCCATGCCAGCTCCTGCTGATGTTATAGGTACTCTTTCCAGGGGCTGAAGAAAAAAACAGGAAAGAAAAGTAACTGCCAGTTGAACAGACAAAGCATCATGGGTCCCAAACAGCCAATGTGGGTTCTGGACTCTTCAGACACCATCAGTCTCCCGAGCAAAGTTACTCCCTTTCTACACAGCCACAGGCAAGATATAATGTCTTACACCACTTCTGTTGCTGATAAGGTGGGGCCCCATCCCAGGGAGAGATCTGGGGGTACTGGGCTGTCGTGAGGGGTGACCCAGTGGTGAAGCATACTGGGGAGGAGTCCACAGTTGGAACCGAGGCTGATCGGTGATTACAGAAGGAGGTCTGACTAATTAGATCCTAGGAGTAAAAACTATAGTTCATTGAAAAAAAGATACCTTTGTCTCTTAAAAACAGAGACCATTCAGAACACAGACCAGAGTAGTTTCAGTACCATGGTATGGCCTGAAACCAGGGTAAAATGTGGCCTGTACCTGGGTTCTGAGGCCATACTTCAACCTCATGCTAAACTAATGGCCATTGCTCTCACTTTTTAGGATTGTGCTATTTTCCTTTGGTGTGAATGAAAATTCTCTTTTTAATTATTGCAAATTACCCATTATTACAATGCTAGCCTCATGCACCTCATACAAAATCTCTAGATGGGAAACAATATATGCAGTAAAGTCCATCAGGAGGCAACACATTGTTACAGATTCCTCTGTGATGAATGGGATTAACTGCCTTTGAAATTACACTGTTTCCAACAGTAACTCTGCAGAACTGTGCAGTATTCTGTACTGCATCCTGGCAGGCTATATTGCATTTCCTGATATTCTGATTATTTGCCCAGCCATACATAACCAAACAGATTTGTTAGCATGAACCCTGCTAACAGGTTTGGGGACTCCAGTGCTCCATTTCAGCTTGACTTGTTTGTTCACCTTGAATTGCAACCTTATTGTACTACCCCTATGCAGATGCCTTGCTGCATGATTCACCATGCCTCTTCTGAGAAGGAAAGAGTCAATGTGAGAGCGACAGTGAAAAAGCAAGGATACTGAATGAATACTTCTGCTCAGTATTCACAATGGAAGAGCAGGGGGAGATACCTAATCCAGTCAATAGAAGCACTCTGGATTACTCCTTTCATAGAAGAAAAGGTTCTGAAAGAACTTTTAAAACTGAAGGTGGATAAAGCAATGGGGCATGATGGGATTCACCCCAAAATTCTAAAAGAACTAAGGGAAGAACTTGTAACACCACTGACTACCCTTTTTAATAAATCATGGGAGGATGGTGTGGTACCTGAGGACCGGAGGAGGGCAGATGTGTGGTGTGGAGATCTTATCAACTGGGATGCTATCCTAGAAGAATGCCTGTCCCAGATGAACACCCAGCATCGCCTCAAGCAGGTGGAATGGTGAGACAACCCTGTAGTCCGAATTAAGTTGGGTGCCAGGAAACACCCTTTAAGGAAAGGCAGGAGACAATCTGATGTTTGATGCCCAGCAGGCTTTTATTTACACCAGGGAAAGTAGACTCGGTCAGAAGGGAAAGTCAAGGAATAACTCTTACTTATAGATAATAGCTAACAATTGTCACTCTATTTCTCTATATGTACATCAACCTAAGGTCACTCTACAGTATTCATATTGGTAACTCTTACAATTCCCTACTCAGAGCTCTATATGTTAAGAGGACCTTATTACTTTATCATACCATGTGCTACGCATACAGTATGCAATCAGTGAACAATCTCGCAGTCTCAGAAGTCCATAAAATAAAGATGAAGATGTCCGTCATCTTCATGCACAACTGAACAACAGAGGTCAAGAGAATGGGGAAGCTCTTGCTTGGTGCCAAGCACACCAGGAGACCTATGATAGGTCGCAAACAGGGAATGGTAAACAGACCATAGGCATTGGCCAACCCACTCCCAGGGTTGCCAGAACACAAAAGCGTGAACAGACTAACTTGGAGAAATGCTCTTCTTGGCGCAAAAACCCTCAAACTGGGCTACCAAGGTTGAAGAACCAAAATGTGGCAAGGAATCCACCTGCAGGATTGCCACAGGAGAAGAAATCTGCTGCTTTCTCCTCGGCACCAACCCTCAACCAGGGTTGCCAAGGACGAAGAAGAACTGCTGTGGGTTTTTCTGGCACCTACCCTCGACTAGAAGAATCCAGAAGAAGGACTACCAAGGACGAAGAAGAAGAACTGCTGGGCTGTTTTTCTGGTGACAGATCCACTTGGTGGACCACCAAACTCGAGCTGCTACCCTGTGGATTGCACTGGCGATGCAGGACGACACAAGCAAGAAGAGGTGAAAGGTGAAGATCAGGATTCCACATGGATGGAGAACAAAATAAGAAATGGTGGCCATGAACACACTTGGCTACGACAGACTCATCTACCGGCGGGCGTCTGGGAGGGACAGATGAGGCACTTTCCAGTCGTCTTTCTTCCAAGCTGATCAGGAACCGGCAGCCGCGACTACTCAAAGGATGTCGATTTTGACTACGATAGATGAAAGGACAAGAAGTTACTGAAGTCTTCTGCTGGCTGAAGATTGCTAAGGTGATGAGCTGATGGAGGCTGAAGATTGCTATGGTGAAGGGCTAATGCAGGCTGAAGATTGCAAAGGAGAAGAGGTGATAGAGGCTGAAGATTGAATTAGAACCTGCTGCTGCACAATGGTACTTCTATTAACACATTATACTGAAATATTTACGTTTAGGGCAATTTGCCTGGAGCAGGGGCAAATTGCGACAGTCCAGGGCACTTGTTCACTGGCAGGGGCAACTTGCCTGGAGCAGGGGCAAATTACAACAATCCGGAGCAATTGTTCACTGGCAGGGATATCTTGCCTGGAGCAAGGGCAGATTGCAACAATCTGGGGCAATTGTTCACTGGCAGGGGCAACTTGCCTGGAGTAGGGGCAAATTGTAACACTCCAGGGCAATTGTTCCCTGGCAGGGGCAACTTACCTGGAGCAGTGGCAAATTGCAACAATCAGGGGCAATTGTTCACTTCAAGGGCAATTATTCACTGTCAGGGGCAAATGACCACAATCCTAATATAATACAATTTACAGTCTCGGTGCTTCATGCACTAGACACATCACTTGAGATGCTGGAAGAATGAACAGTTTGTGGAAACAGTACAAAAGCTGGTAAACACTTTGTAACAGGTTGTGTGCTTAAGCACCCCTTAGTCAAACCCTTTTCCTTGTGGGGTCTGTCTTCTTTAGGGTCTGGCTACCCCTGAGCACTCTAATGTACTTGCCCCAGCTATTTAGCCTGGTTCCACTAATTACCCGTACATCTGCTGCCCTATTCCCTATGGACTGGGATGCCCTACCTTTACTGGGCCTGGTGTCCCTTTACTACGATGGGCCTGGTGCCCTTCCTTTACTTGGGCCTGGCTGCCCTTTATTACAATGGGCCTGGTGCCCTTCCCTTTAGTTGGGCCTGGTGCCCTTGCTTTACTGGAGCCTGGTGCCCTCTCTAAACGTGGGCCTGGTGCCCTCTCTAAATGTGGGCCTGGTGCCCTCTTTAACCCTGGGCCTGGTGTCCACTTCACTTTGGGCCTGGTGCCCACTTCACTTTGGGCCTGGTAACCGTCTTAAACCTGGGCCTGGTGCCCTTTAATTATCTGGCTAGAAGTGGCAAGGCCCCTTTAAATCTGCTGGCTCAGAGAGCCTACTGTCACTCAGACCTAGGTCGCCACTCTTAATCCCGCCCCTCCTATAAATATTTAACAGACTCTTGCTTGGCCTTACTTTGGTGGCCCCTCCTATTGGGTGTTTCTAGCCTGCCCCCATATGAATATGCAAATCTGGGTCCCTCTGACCCATCTGTCCTGCGGCGCTCGGCTGCTTTCCCCAAGCACCTACAGCACTAACAGTGGAAATAAAATAAAAAACAGTCTTTCCTCAATAGTTGGACAGCCAGCATGCTTCTTTGTACTGCCATCTGACTCACTGCCCCAGTCGGAGTGAAGGTAGCTGCATTCGGGAGGTGGGAGGCATTCTGGCAGAGGGAGGGAGCTATGCAGGCAATATGGCAGTTGACAGGGGGGCCCCAGACGTCTGACATCAATGCGTCATGATGCTGCTCTTCTCTGTCGTGACAGGGACCGAATTAAACTATAAAATACTCAGGGGGCCAAATAATAAAATGGCAGAGCTCACCATCCCAAACTGTGGCAAACAGCAATGTTCTTACTTCTGGTGCTCCATATAACCAATGGACCTAACAGAGCTCTGGGGATCTTCACTGGCTGAGCCAGAGCAGGCACACAGAATGGCCCTCAGGAACAGGCCAACCCACAGGTAAGCCCTTTTCCTGGTTCCCCTTAACCTTCTGCATCCTCTCTTCTCCACAGCCAGCAGAAACTACCAAGCAAACTGTTAAACTTTTAAAACTAGCATTTCTCATTGTGGAATGGTTGGGGTGGAATGCTGTGCATGAGCAGCTCAGCACAGCATTCCAGCCAACCCATAGTTACATGTGCTGTATAAAATCTATTTTTTGATCAGGTTTACAGTGCACAGGGCACTTTTTCTATTATTTACAGTGTTTCTCCCTTTCACCAGGAGGGGAAACTTTACTTTAAGGGCCCTCTTTTCACTGTACCCTGCAGACCACACCTACCACAGGCACCCTGGGCACCTGTAAACCCCTAGGCTTTATTTATTTACTGTGATGCCCCAACTCTGGGGCATTACAGATGTGATTCCCTTTCACAAAAGTGGGAGCAAGACAGAGGCTGAAAACTACAGACCTGTCAGTTTGACCTCAGTGGTAGGGAAAATGATGGAATAACTTCTGAAGGAAAGAATTGTTGAGTACCTAGAGGCCAGTGGGGCACAGAACCCAAGGCAGCATGGGTTCACAGTGGGAAGGTCATGTCAGACGAATCTAATCAATTTGTTTGACTGGGTGACCAAAGTAGTAGACCAGGGAGGGGCTGTGGACATGGCCTACCTAGACTTTAGCAAGGCATTTGACACAGTCCCACACAAAAGATTAATAAACAAATTAGCCAGCCTGGGAGTGGGTCCCAGGGTGGTAGCCTGGGTAAAACACTGGCTGGACAAGAGGACATAAAGGGTAATAGTAAATGGAGTCCACAGTGAAGAAAGGGGGGTTACTAGTGGGGTACCGCAGGGTTCAGTACTGAGGCTGGTCCTTTTTAATGTCTTTATAAGTGACATTGCAGAGGGACTGGAAGGAAAAGTATGTATCTTTGTAGATGACACAAAGATCTGCAACAGGGTTGATATGCAAGGTGGGGTGGAAAGGATGAAAAGGGACTTGGCAAGGTAGGAGGAATGGCCAAATGTATGGCAGCTTAGATTCAATGCAATGAAGTGCAAAGTAATGCACCTGGGAAACAAAAACCCAGGGGAAGAGTACACAATGGGGGGTGAGATCCTGACAACAAGAAAAATGGAAAGAGATCTGGGGGTAGTCATATCAGATGACCTAAAGGTGGGCCAGCAATGTGAGAAGGCAGTAATGAGGGCTGGGAGGATACTGTGATGCATAGGGAGAGGCATCACCAGTAGAAAACAGGAAATTGTTGGCCCTCTGTACAGACAGTTGGTAAGACCACATCTGGAGTACTGTGTACAGTTCTGGAGACCCCATCTCTGCAAAGACATAGACAGGGTGGAGGCTGTCCAGAAGAGGGCAACCAAAATGGTGCAGGGTCTGCACCAGAAGATATATGAAGAAAGACTAAAGGAGCTTAAGATGTATAGCCTCGAGGAAAGGAGGGAGAGGGGGGACATGATAGAAACTTTCAAATACCTCAAGGGAATCGACAAAGTCCAAAAGGGTAGCATCTTTCAGAAAAAGAGATGTGCAAGAACAAGGTGGCGTGATTTGAAGATAGAGGGGGAACGGCTCAGAGGTAATGTGAGAAAGTATTTCTTCACAGAGTAGGTTGTAGATGCATGAAACAGCCTTCCTAAGGCGGTTGTAGAGTCAAAAACAGTGGGGGAATTCAAGAATGCATGGGACAGCCATAAGGCAATTCTAGTAGTGGGGGGTAGGAGGAAGTAGGCTGTTGGTTAACTAGGATCTGCAACTTCTCCGTTAGGTAGGGAAATTGGGCAGACTAGGTGGGCCAAGCGGTCCTTATCTGCAATCAGATTCTATGTTTCTATGTAAGAAAAAATGTGTGCATTAATCGGTATGAAGCAAAATAATATAAATCAGGTAAGAGACCTTGGGATTTGGTGCAAGAAGCTGAACCTTGTACTCTCACACCAAATTATACTGCTTCCATATTCACAAATGATCTTGCAGGCAGCGGAGGAACTTAACCTCTGTTGGGAAAATGTTTGCATCGATTACCAAATCTGGGTTACCTCTTATTTTCAACAATATTTGTACTCTGGTGATTAAAAAGAAATGGCCTGACCATATGGAATGTTATGCTGTTTAAATCAAAACACATTTTTATGGAAATGTGTATAATAGACATGCACTAACAACACCTGTTTTATTACCATCTGTAATTTGCAATTAGCAATACTATTTAATGTTGGTCCCAGATGCCTGTTTCAGTCTAACCAGTGCATACAGATTATAGGATACATTTTTTGAGTTCATTTACCAGGATACTGCAGCTGACATGCAACATCTTGTTTCCAGGGGAGTCCTGCTTTATACTATTTACTTAGGTGGGTGTAAGGAAGCAACTGGAGGTTAAGTGACTTGCCCAAGTCCCCACCTTAAGTATTTTAGCTCTAGAAGGCTTTGAGCCTAGGTGGAGAAGCATTTATTCACACAAAGGATGGTGGATAGGTGGAACAGCTTGCCTTGACTGGTGGTGAGGGAAGAGACTGCAATGGGATTTAAGCAAGTGTGGGAGAGAGAGGCACATCAGTATCATTAAAAGAAAGAATCACCCAGAGAGGGTGGGGGAAACTGGGGTCCACATAGGGCCCATTCCCACCACGTAGAGTAGGTAGAATTAATGCAGACTGTACAGATTTTCAGTCATTTTCCCTGACAGAATCTATGTTTCTATATAACACTCATGAAGGTACATATGACTTGGCTCTAACTAGTGGTTAATACAAATGTTGTCTCCTCTATAAAAGCAACATTTAAGGATGTACTTAGAAACATTTCAAAATATGTGTCAACTATTGTAATAGCGCACAGAAAAGGATGACCAACCCGTTCTTCAGAACAATTCAAACACAAGGAAGCATGAGCTGTTCAACTGAGTTCAAAGTTGTGTTTGTTTCATTTCATCTTCTATTTTCAACATTTTTAAAACTAGTTATTTATTTTTTTCAACAAAAGTAGTAAGAATGACATAGTACTTAGTACTTTGTTCTGACACAAAATTTTCTGTAAAATTGCATTTAGTGAAACAGTAGTTTTCCTAATCAGGAAAATACAGTATACTGCTGAGGATCATGGGATCCAAAGGGAAGTACTTCTTATTTGGGCAGCATATACAGTAGTCTAATACCATTTTTTATACAGTAATCCTTCACTGCCATCTGTTTAATTAAAACAACTGTCTGTCGAGCTACAATCTCAGAATATTTAATTTTCACAGAAACACATAGGGCCAGATATTCAAAATTTTGTGCTAGGTGCAAACCGTTTGTGCAGGTTTAGCGTGGGATTCACGTGGGTCCGCTATATTCAAAAGGCCAAACACGCACTCAAACTGCATTAGCGCCGGGTAAAATCATAATGTATGCAAGGCAAACTGAGGGGCGTACATGAATACAGGCGTTAATGTTATATTTATGACTACGCCACACAAAGTGGGTTTGTGCATTTAGCAAGACACTTTACGCTGTACAAATTAAAGCCCAGGAAAAGGTAGCCTTAACCCTGGACAATCTAGCTTTGCGTGACATTGTGGCTTTGTGCAGCATTTGCACAGCTTTGCAAGACCCTAACAAATAAATATGACACATAGAACAAGCATTTGTCAATGCCGAATGTTGTCACGCTGGCATTGTCAGTGGCGGAGGTGGAGATGCATAGCGTTTTGAGTTTGTTAATGTGTCCCAAATGGTGATTTTGCACAGCGAGTACGCCACTGTGTGGCAGAGCTGCAGAAACGCGTTTTGGGCAGGCTGTGGAATATGGCAGCTGGACTGTTGATAATGAGGTGTGCACAAATGCCAGTGGTGAAAACGTGGCATGAAAATATTGCAGATTGATGAAGTTACAAGGGTGCGTGGAAACTGCGCAATGCATGCTTGCAACACAGTCACTGTCTGGACTTTCGCCACCAAATTCTCAACATAGGCATTTTAGGACCTCTGCTGATAAATAGTGTCACTGTCATTTCCTCAAAGTGTCCTGAATAGTGATTTCGCACTGTGACCATGGAATTCTGCACCGGATGTGTGAAAACACATGTCAGCCAGCTGAACTGTTCATAAGGAGGTATGGAAAAATGCCAATGATGAACAGCTGGAGTGAAAGTATTACAAATTCACAAAGTCATGAGCATGTGTGCGAACTGCACAAAGCGCACTCATAAAATACTCATTTTATTGACTTTTGTCCCTAAATTTTCAACATAGGCATTTTAGGACATCTGCTAATGAACAATGTCACTAACATTTTCATAATGTGTCTTGAACACGGGCTTTCCACAGCGACCACGATATTGTGCGCCAGAACTGCGAAAACAGATTTTGGTCAGGATGTCAAAAATGACAGCTATACTGTTCATTAGGAGGTATAGAACAATTGCACTCTTGAAAATGTGGAGTGAAAATATTATAAGGTTGCAAACTTACGAGTGTGCCTGCAAACTGCGCAACGCACGCTCGTAACACAGTCATTTTATGGTGTATTGTCACCAAATTTTCAATACAGGCATTTTAGGGCCTCTGCTCATGAACAGTTCACTGTCATTTTCATAATGTGTCTCGAACAGTAATTTCACACATGACCATGCTATGCTGCGCCAGAAGTGCGAAAACATATTTTGGCAAGGATGTGAAAAATGACAGCTATACAGTTCACAAGAAGGTGTGGTAAAATGCCAATGTTGAGAATGTGGCATGAAAATATTGCAATTGCGCTAACTTACAAGTGTGCATTGCACAGTTGGTACGCACGCTCGTAAAACAGTCATTTTATGGAGTATTGTCCCCAAATTTTCAACACAGGCATCTTAGGACCTCTGCTCATGAACAGTGTCACTGTCATTTTCATAATGTGTCCTGAGTACTGATTTCAAACAGCAACCGGGCTATTCTGCGCCGGAAGTGCGAAAACACATTTCGGCCAGGATGTGAAAAATGACAGCTGTATGGTTTCCAAGAAGGTGTGGTAAAATGCCAATGTTGAGAATCTGGCATGAAAATAGTGTGAATGCACTAACTTATGAGCGTGCATTGTGCAGTTGCTATGCATGCTCTTAAAAAAGTCATTTTTTGGAATTTTCCCACCAAACTTGCAACATAGGCTTTTTTAGAGCCCCTCTCATGAACAGTGGCACTGTCATTTCATTACTTGATCCTGAAAGGTGATTCCATGCAGTGACTGCGAAATCACCTTTCAAGACCGAGCCTAATACCATGACAGTGCAAGAATTCATGAGAAGGGGTCTCAAAACCCTGTTGAAAAATTTGGGGCCAAAATTTGCAAAAATGCCTGAGATATGCAGTAAAGTTGAAAACCCTATTCATTCCATTATACAGATTACTGGCATTTTGCAGTTTGCAATCGGCTTTGAAGAGTGCAGACGTGTTCCTGGTCCTCGAAGATCGTCATGCCAGACTCTGCAGGTAAGTATGGGTTGGGGGTGAGGAGGCAGGATGCACAGAGGGTAGATGCGGGTGGGGAGGGGACATCGAGGACTACGAGGGACGTTTCATTTACAGGAAAAAAAAAAAACATTGCCGGAACATTTTTTGCAGGGGATTTGCTGCGCTGGGTGGGCTCCCAGCGTGCCACCTAACTTTGGGTGGGGTGTCTGTAAGACGGGGGATTGGCACCTTGCCAGAACACAACATGGGGATGATGGCAATGCTGACGGGATTGGGTACCTGTCGCACACAAAGAAGGGGGGCGAGCTGAGGGGATTGGGGCACCCCTCGGCATTCAACAATTGGGGGTGTTTATGCCGAGTGGTGGGCTCCCCATCGACACACAAAGAAATCCGGAAGTTAACCAACAGGATTGGGCACCCCCAAAGTCGGCAGTAGTTAGGTCACTGCCATTGACCATGTTTATAATGTCGCCGAGAACGCAGGAAGGGTCCGCTATGTATGACAAGCTTTGCTCAGATTGCAGCTGACCTTTCTTAAATGTGCTCGCCACATTATGTATGCATGGTGTGGTGCTGGCATGCTGGCTGATTGGGGAATGAGGGACGCACCTACTGGTGTGTGCCCTGCATTCACCCAACAGCGACCCCGCCTCCAAAGCTGCACTGTCCCACGATGTTGGCTGCACAAGCGCGTCAACATAAACAGCTAGACATAGAGGAAACATGCTGCTCACTGATAGCATCACAATGATGCCGTCATCTGCCACCAGTCCCAGCCATGCCAGACAATAAGTGGTGACCCGGCCCCCAGTGGACACCATGGCAGTGTGGCCATACAGCACACACCTGCAGACCACCCTTCTGTGGACACCAACAGATGCCAGTACACACATGCAGCACTGTAGGCATGGAGGGTGTTGAGGGGAGGGTGTACGGGTGGCCAGGCTACATCACAGACTGGGTGTGGCCACAAGGCTGGGACACATCACGCAGTGCACATGGGCCAGTATTGGGAATACCCCAACACCAGTGTGCCTGTCTGATCATACATGCCCCCCACAGCCACATATTGCACAGCTGTACAAACACCACAGCACACACAACCAGCAATGTATATGTAACTGTGAGCATCCCATGCCAGAGGTGCAGCATCTGTGTGTCACACAACAGTGTAACAATAATGTCCACTGTCAGTTAATACCTGCAAGTTGGGCCTGTCACTGTGTACAGTGCAGTGGTCATCACTGCCCTGCACACCATAGAAATTGCTGTATCCCTCACACTGCTGGCCCCCTTGCTCTGTACGGTAGTGTCTGCTGTGCACTGTAGCATGACCTACAGTGTGACAGTTGCATGCAGCACCACCACCACCTGTGCCTATGCTGTGTTGTCCCTGAGGCACAATATGCTATGCTGTACTGTATACATGCAGCCTGCAGCTACCATCATGCACTGCCAGACTGACCTACAGGTGGAGCTGCAGGCAGACCCAGCCAGTCCCTGTACTTGCAGACTGACCTACAGGTGGAGTTGTGGGATCCTGCAGTAACGCTGGGCAAACTGCATGCAAATCAGGGCATAATGAGGTGCTAATCTGGATGTTTGCCCAGAGACTACATAAGTAGGCTTATTTGCATGTCACTTTTGAATATGGCAAAGTTTAGCACCAGGCAAATGTGTTTGCACCAGGCAAACAGCTTAGCTCAGTGCTAAACCAGCCCAAATGTGTTAGTGCCATGCAAATAGTTCAGGGACTATTATACAGTTTTGCACACTGTACCTTCAGATGCGCTGCTGCCAGCAGCTGTACTGGGTCCACGCATTTGCTGGCACACACATTGACCACATAGTTCACCTCCACCTACCTTCACGTCACTGTCCACTTTGTTGCTGTTGTGATTTTCACTTCCTGGTTGCTATATTCAGAGCTGTCTTATTCCAGGGCTAAGTTTGCCCTGCACTTCCAGCCCAGTTTGCACGGCTTCATTTGCATGCTATATTCAGACACTGTTTGCCTCATGCTATTCCTTTTGAATATAGCAGGCTTTTGTGTCCACACGAAGTTTGCCTGCCGGGCAGGGCTAATTTTGCCCCGGGGCAAAGTTTTGAATATTTGGCCCATAGAGTCTTATATTACAAACAAAGAAAGGACTGCAGTATACCACTGTTGTAACTTTGTCATGCTGGAACTACTTACTATTTAGATAATATAAAGTGTTTTGCCATCTGATATAATGTAACACTACACTATTTTCTGTAGCACATATAGATATCATGCTACACTACATAGTACATATAGATAGCAGCTGCCTAGGTATTAAGTATTAGTACTAGAGCTGGGCAGAAGTTGCAAATTCCACTTTAGCGGAACCTTTGCAAAAATCCACCAACTTTGGCAGAATTTTCTGAATTTCTATCTTTGGCAAAACTGGAATTCTTCTGATTCAGTTTGGTGAATTTTCACCCTGTTCTGTGGAATTTTCTCACTGAACTGTGGAATAATACACATGAACTATGGAACTAATACATTTATCCACAATTCATGTACATATTCCACAGTTTAGTTCTGTGCCATCCTGTAATAGAAAAACAAAACTTTCCCTAGTGCCTAGTGGCACCCCCCACCCTCCAGTCACTGGCCCCATACAATATTTCCTTGGTGTCTAGTGGCACCCCCACCCTTCAAATGCTGGCTCCTTATAATTAATGCTTCCTGGGTGTCTATTGGCACCCACCACCCACTGATCGCTGGCCCCATATTTCCTAACATGCGGACCTTGTCTGAATCTCAACTGAAGTGATTGACAACTCTGTGCTCACTCCTATCCCATTTCTTAGTCTTTACATTGTGTGGTAGTCATGGACATTAATTGTATGGGGCTGGTGATCGGAGGGTGGGGGTGCCACTAAACATCAGGGAAGCATAAATTGTATGGGGCCAGCAATTGGAGGATGGGGGATGCCACTAGACACCAGGGAAACATTAAATGAATGGGACAGCCAGTGATCAGAAGGTAGGGGAGCACAGTCTAGGAATTCCCTGAAGAAGTTCCACCATGGCAGAGGAGAGGGGCTATAAAAAAAAGAAGGTAGGAGGTGCCACTAGACACCAAGGAAATATTAACTGTATGGAGTGGCCAGCCATCGGAGAGTGAGGGGTGTCACTAAACACGTAGAAAATATGAATTTTATGTGAGGCTGGCAACTGGGGGTAGTGAGTGCCGCAAGACACCAGGGAAACATTAATTCTATGGGATGGCTGGTGAACAGAGGGTGGGGGGAGTACCACTAGACACCAGGAAAACATTAATTGTATGGCGTGACTGGTTATCAGAGAGCGGGGTGTGCCACTTGACACCAGGGAAACATAAATTTTATTTGGGGCTGGCAATCACAGGGTTGGGGGGGGGATGCCAGTAGACACCAGGGAAACATTAACTAACTGTATTGAGCTGCTGGCGATTGGAAGGTGGAGGTGCCACTAGACACCAGGGAAGCATTAATTGTAAGGGGCAGCTGGCAATTGGAGGGTGGGGTTGACACTAGACACCAGGGGAACATTAATTGTTTTGGGTGTCTGGTGTTCAGAGGGAGGGTGATTCCCCTAGACACATTAATTGTATGAGATCAGCATTCGTAGGGTAGGGGTATTACTAGATACCAGGGAAACATTAATTGTATGGGATCAGCAATCGTAGGGTAGAGGTATCACTAGACACCAGGGAAACATTAATTGTATGTGAAGGCTGGTGAGTGGAGGGTGTGGGGTACCACTAGACACTAGGGAAACATTAATTTTATGGGGCTAATGATTGGAGGGTGGGGGTGCCACTAGACACCAGGGAAACATTAATTGTATGAGATCAGCAATCAGAGGGTGGGAGGTGGCATTAAATACCAAGGGAACATTAATTGTACATTGGCCCAGCAATCAGAGGGTGTAGAGTTACACAAAACACCAGGGAAAAATGAATTGAATGGGGCAAATCTATGAACATAAATTGTCAATAGAAGAAGGCCTAGTGGTCTATCAAGTATGTTTGTGTTGTAGAGCTTTATAGCAGTAAATTCTGAGGAATTCCTCCCCATCCAGTTTCTCTCAATTCTTGCCTTCCCCCTTGACCCCAACCTTCCCTTTCACCCTATCCCAACCCATTTTTAATCCATTTACTTTCTTCAGGGAGACAAGCTCTTCTAGGAGCTCATTTCAGCCTGTAACCACTCTCTCCATGACTAACTGCCTTTTGAGCTTCCTCTTGAACCGTCTCCCTACCAGTTTAAAGCAGAAGCCCCTTGTGGTTTTGTTCCCACTAGGACTGAAAACATTTTCTGTGTTCACCTTATTGATACCCTTCAGTTACTTGAAGGTCTCACTTATGTCCTCCTTTCCTCCTCTCATCAAGTGAGTTCATGTTGAGGTTCCCCAGCATCTCCTCACATGTCTTGAGCTGCTGACCCTGAACCATCTTCATCTCCCATCTCTGGACAGCCTCTAGCAGGTTTATGTCCTTTTTTCTGGTAGGGTCATCAGTACTGCATGCCATACTTCAGGTGTGGCCCCACCAATGATTCTCCTGGCAATACAGCCCAGCATTTTGTTGTCATTGGCTGACACCTTTCTGCAATGTGACAGATGTTTCAAATCACTAGTGATGGTCACCCACAAATCATTTTCTTACTCTGATTTTGTTTCCAGAACCCCTCTCCCCCAACTGTAGTCAGTCCTTGAGTTTCTTCCTCCTATGTGCATGACCTTGCACTTCTTTACATTAAACCTGAGCTATCATAATCCTGACCAATTTTCTAGTTTAAGGTCCTGTATCCCCTCTGCTGTGTCAACCCTACCAAAGAGCTTGATATCCTCTACAAATAGGCAGATTTTGCCCTTTATGCTGTCTCCAGTGTTGTTTTTGAATACATTGAACAATACCAGGCCAAGTACCAAGCCTTGTGGAACCCCACTGGTGACTTCACATTAGTCTGAACCTCCCACTACTACCCTCTGGGTTCTACCCATCATCCAGTTTGCCACCCATCTAATGAGTTTCTCCCCCACCCTTACTATATATATGTGTGTTTGTGTATATCCCTCTATTTACTGTATCTATCTATCTATCTATCTATCTATCTATCTATCTATCTATCTATCTATCTATGAATGATGTCCTCACCTATGGCAGCACCTGATTGGGCACTTGTCAGTCAATCAGGTGTTTCTATAGATGAGGGTGTCATTGTTCATTCATTTTGCAGCAGGATATTGTAGACTGAGCATGATCAGGGTTTTTTGTTGTTGTTACTGGTTTGACAATAATATCCTTACACTTTGGTAGCTTGGGGGAGGACACAGGTCGGGTGCTGGAGGGTGGGTAGAGTAGGTTATATGGACACGCTTAACAAGTCAGATGGGAAAGAGATGTGGGTGTTATGATGTGTCTTGTGGGTGTGGAGAAGGCTCACTTCTTGCCTATTAATAACTATAAAAAAAACATTGCTGGGATTGTGGGGGAGAGAGAGATAGGGTACTAGACGGAGTGTACAGTGTGGATATGTACATGAATGGATCTGGAAGGGGTGGGTACACTATTTCATAGTGGGTGGGGGTAGATTCTTATTTTTATACTCCTTGTTTGTATAAAAAAAGAACTTCACCACACAAAATTGAGGGTGAAGTCAGGAACTTTGGTCTGAAAATGTGTACTTCTAAGTTTCTGACTTTGCCCTAACTTCACCAGCAAAGTTAGATTTCATAGCACCTAATTTCCCTAATTTTAGGCTACTTCAAGTGGCCACCAAGAATGACATTGACAAGTGACAATCTTGTGCTACTGTGCTTATTATACTACTCCCTGGTCCTGCCACCAGGCCTGCCTACCATCCCCAGCCTTCTTTATTACCGCTGTGTGACTTCAAATGCTACACAATCATATGAACTGACTTGTGTAACTTCAGGTACAGTACCTTGTTGTTTCTGTAACCCCCTCTCACCTGGGACTACTGTACATTGCTGTACCACCACATTCAGCTCCCTATGGGCCCATATGACTGACACAGACACTACCAGGATAACAGATAATGAATTTTCAAATAATTATGGTAGAAATAAAACCATTTCCCATTCATATAACCATCAGAAATTGTGACAGACTTGGTGATAGCAATTAGTGCTGCTTCATTCATATGCATGCCAAACCCAACAGATGCACACACATTAACTATTACATATGTCCAAATAAAAGGCAATGACAGCAGAAGGGTGACATATGTGTATGCAATCAGCATATCCACGTTGAACTACAACCTCCAGAAGAGAATAATAGCTTCATCAGTTCACAATTCCAAGCTCATTTTCAAAGACAATTAATTCAGTTTCCATAACCATAGTGTTGTGTTCCTAACAAATCACGCTAAGCAGCAGGCAACACCGTCTGTTCTGAACTGCTGATTCTTCTAAACTATGCATTAAAGCAATAGAAAAATAAGGGTTTCTCCCCAAATTGCCATTTTAAAAGAAGAGTACAGTATATTTAAGAAAGAAATCAAACATGTGTAATAGGTAGTAGTATTCTATAATAAAAAAATATTGTAGTAACTGATAAAGAATAATGTGCACTTATATCTCATAAAGTGCCTGTGCCATTTTATAAATAGCAAAGGGATTCAAGAGTTAAAATAGTTATATGTAAACAACATCATCCTTTCAGCAAGTCATCAACAGCATTCAATGACAAACTTGGATGGTTATCCTCCAATAGCTGTGCTTTGCCCTGGGATATTTTGTAACTAAGGTACTCCAAATCACCACCCCTCCCAACCAGGCTGAGTAGATAAGGGGTATTAATCTTGGTTAACCCTTAACAGGTACCAAAACAAGCAGTTTATTTAAAACTGCAAACTCCAAAATCTGGCTTCAGTGCGAGGTAAAGTAAAGACTGCTGTTTACATTTATGCTAAAACTGCATTTATGTAAATAACATAAATGCAGTTTCATAGCTTTGGAAAAATGTAAACTTCAGCCTTTCACTTTCAAAAACCAGCCTTGGTTTCTCCCTAAGATGCCTGCCAAGTGAGTTAAGTGATGAGTCATGATGACATCATCGGAGCCAGAGGCAGAGAACCACATAGCTCCCTATAGTGCTAACTAGTTCTTCTTTCCCTCTTTGGTTTGAATTGTTGTACCAGAATGATCAACACCATGTATTAACTCATGGATTATTTTGATCAGTACACGTGGTAGGCTATGATTTTGTTCATTTTGTTTACTTTAACTTGCAGAAAATGTTTTGCAATCCAGCTGATGTTTTGTTTAACAAACTGCATCACAGTACAACACTTCAAATACCTGATGATCTAGTGGTTATTCGATGCACTGAATTTTGTTTTTTGTTTACTGGAAGAGACACACTAAGCTGAAAGCTTCTTTACAGGTGTGGCATGGGAACACAAGGAACTTTACTGGCCTGCTTAGGGTCACACAGCAAAGTACCAGTCTGGTTCAGTTCCAGAGCTCATGTTCTCTTGTTTATCCACAAATAAGGCATAAGGCTTTCTTTTTCCTAGGCTGCCTTCTGTTGAACACCCCACCATCCATACCTTGTCCCTAGTACTGCCTGCAGCCACATACTGTATGTGCATACGGTCTCATGAAGAGAATTATCACAGCTCAGATTGCAATCTTGTACCTCGGAGAGTTGTGCACACCTATACGCACCATCAGCTGGCACTCTTAAAAAATGCCTCCCAAATCTCTCTCCAGTCCACTTTCTCAATGTTTGACTTCTTCTCCCACAGTAAACATTGAGTGGATCACCACCCTTCTGCACAGTGAAGGTAGTATGTACAGTTCCCCAGATGTGCTTTTTTCCCACCTCATTAACCAACAACTAGGTCTTCTTGGAGGGCCAAGCAATAAGCATCATGACCCATCAGGAGAAAAACTGCTGTTCATGCCCTCATAAGGGCTGCACTTACAATGGATAACAATATTATTAGCAGTAGAGGCATACTAATAACTTGAGAGAATCCACCCGACTTCCAGTGTCAGTCTACTCCTTTACCTGTGATCTGCAGAACCCCGCAGGACAGTTCCCAGCAATTCTTCTCCAGTACTTTTTCCTGTGCTCTACTCCACAGTGCACGTTGGCTGGCTACCACCCTTCCAAATCTTGAATGAGCTATACAGAACTCCCTCAATACTATCCTAAGAAATGTCAACATCCCCCCCACCCGAGAGTAATCTCCCTACACTGAATTCAAGTAACAGTTTAGGTGCAGCCCTGCCACTCTGAGTATTTGTCATCACTGGCTACTCTTATCCACAGTCAGGTAGTGGTCACAATGCTGGCAGCCCCCACATTTCGGATCTCACAGTGATCTGCTCAACGTCCTCCTTCATGTCTTCAAGTAACCTGAATATACAGTAGCTGTACCCTGCTGGAATGGCCTCTTCAGTCCCTCTCTGGCATTCATTCTTCTCACCTGCTCCCCATACCAAACACTGGTGAGTTCACTACCCTTCCGCATCATGAATGTTATTAGTACAGTCTTCCGTATTAATTTTACATATTAATAATAAACATGATCTTCTGGTAAGCCAGGCTGATAGCAGCATGGCACAAGTTTAAAAGTAGGCTTTCCTACCTCATATAAGATATAATCCACTTATGATTAGGCACTATTAAATGACGTGCATAATGATGTGCACACTCATCATTTAATAGTGCCTAATCAAAAGTAGCCTAGATTTTTTTAAGGATAGGAAAGCCCATCATTCCCCTTGTTCCCTGCTGCTATCAGCCTGACTTACTGCAAAGATATATTTATATTTGATATGTCAAAATAAAACAGGGACTGTACTACTTGCATGCATGATGCAGAAGGGTGATGAGCTCACCAGTTTTCGGTGTGAGGAGGAATAGTGAAGAATGAATACCAGAGGGGAAATGAGAAGACCACTCTTGCAAGGTACTGCTATATTTGGGGTAGGGGAAGACAGAAGGAGAGAAATATGAGCAGATTACTGTGGGAAATAAGATGTGGGGCTGCCAACACCTTGATCACTAATTGACCCCATTGTCCTGGCCAACATTCCCCTTCCCATAAAACCAGTTCATGCAATTGTCCATGGCTGTGTGTGGATATTAATGTATGAAATGGCTGCCACTACATGTTCAGCCACTTCACTACTAGTCTAATATTGCTTGTAAAGCACTTTGGGATACAGCATGTATGAAAACCACTATATAAATGCTGATTCTTCTTCTTCTTCTTCTTCTTCTTCTTCTTCTTCTTATTATTATTATTATTATTATTTCCCATGGAAAAAGGAGACAAGACAAGCATATATTTGAGTTTCAAGAAAGTATGTACTCTAACATTGAACTGCACAAGAACTTTGCTGCAAAAAAGTGGTGGCTCTAGGGAGTAGTGAAAGGTGTGGCTGCAACCCCCCCACCCCCAACACATAGTAACATACTTGCTTACTGCTGCTGCATTTCACTTTGTTGAAGAAGTCTGATTTATTGATTGTACAAATGTTTACATTAAAACTATGGATTACATTTGTAGGTTCTGTCAAAAGCATACTGGAAAAGAATAATAGCAGAAAATATAAAGGTTTAATAAAAATGTTTAAAAGTGCATATTAAGCATGCACACCACCCCAGCACCCCCTTTGTAGCATCCTGGATCTGCCATAACCACTAAACCACCAGGTTATTCAAGATTTGTACTGCACTGTGGTTTGCCACAGAGAAAGTCAGTTGGATTAAAACACAATTTCAGCATGTTAAACTAAACAAAATGAATAGAACCATAGCCTAACATGTGTATTATACAAATTAATGCATATGGTTTTGACCATTTGGGTGAAACAATTCTACACAAAGGACTAGAACTAGGACAAAAGAACTAGTTAGCACTATAGACAGCCATATATATCTCTCTGACTTTGGCTCCATTGATGTCATCACATAACACATTTGGCGACCATTTTAGGAAATGGGTAAAACAGTTTTTTTAAATTGGAAGGCTGATTTTACAATTTTCAAATGCTCTTGAACCACATTTAGGTAAATTATATAAATGTAGTTTTAGCATTAATGATATAGTAGCCTTTCCTTTAGTCACCTACAGAGTCAAATTTTTGAATAGTTTGTTGTCAAAATGTTGTTTAGGTATCCTTTAAGAAGTAATGACTTGTCTCTGCTTGCTGTCCCTAAAACTCACACCACTATGGGAGATCAGGATTTTGCTGCATATGCTCCTAGGCTTTGGAGCTCCCTTCCGCTATCTGTTTGGGGTGTCTGTCTCCTCTCACTGCCTCTTTAAAAGATCTGTATGGAACTACTTGAAATGCGTCTCTGCCTGCACTTTCCTGGGGTGACTGGTCCTTCCCTAGCCCTAATCTAATGACTGTGGGCCTAAATACTTACCACTGGGTTTGCCCTGTTGGATCATGTTGTGCTTCTCGTGTTTTGTACATTTTGCTCTTTACCTCAAGTCTTGTGCTAGTACTACACCAAATGTTTATATTGCCTCTTCTAACTGTACAGGTTCATATTATGTGCCTTGATCTTGCTTCTTTGTATTACTATCATTTTGTTCCTGTTGTCATCTTATGTACTTGTAATTAATGCTACTGATTTATGACAATTAAAGCAAAAGAATTCTGTTTTCAAGGCTTCAAAATCCAGGAATTGCACAGGTTTTTGTAAGTCTAATATCCTGCTTCTACTGAGACTCTACTGTCATTCTTTTCGTATATGTATAAATAATCAGAATAAAAGAAGGCTTAATATACAGAGGGCTCAATTTTCAAGGGGTCATGAATGATGCAAGGTGCTTGTATCAAACAGACATGATGCAAGGGGCACACTGCACTGCACCTTGTGTCATTTCTGATTTTCACTCTGTGCTTGCACCACCAGCAGGACTCTTTGCAGCTGACTGCCTTATGGTGATCTGCTGGCAGTGCCGTGGTTCTAAGGGTGTGTGTGCCACAACCCGGCTGACATATCCCCTACTGTAGGATTCTCAAATTCCCACACACTGGTCGAGAGCCTTGCCTGGAATTAGACCAGCCAGAGCTAGTCCAATGGCCCCCTGTGCCAACACATATTAAAATAATATATATTATAATTGTAACATAATTAAATGTTAATAATTTGGTTCATGAAATTAAACATAGGGAGGTGAGACTGTACGCAGACGACACTGTTTTAGTGGCGTCTGCTGACAGTCTCACAGGTATGATGGATTTGCTTCAAAGTGATTTGTTACAAATGCAAAAATGGTTCAGTAAATCTGGTCTTCTTTTGAATGCTAAAAAAACACAAACTATGTTGTTTTCGATTAGTTCATATAGAGGAAAAGAGCCCAAACCACAATTACATTTACAAGATGGTACAAAGATTGAAAATGTATTAACATACAGATACTTAGGGTTTCAAGAAGATGTTAGAATGACATATGTAAATCATATACTGTATCAGTTCAGGTAAAGAAAGTGAATAAAAGATTAGGGGCCCTTAGAAGAGTTGCGGGAGCTTTACCTTTGGTGGCAAAGGAGCGATTGGCAAAACAGATGCTGTTACCCATATTGGAGTATGGTTCTATAATTTACATGAATTCGACCAAAACTGCTTTAAAGTTGGTTAATCAAATATATTATAGGATAGGTAAATTTGCTTCTGGAAGTATTAAAAATGAGCATCATTGTATAATTTATAATAAGTTAAATTGTCTTCAACCTGAAGCACAAACAAACTATCTCTGGCTTACTATATGTCATAAGATAATTCACAAAAAGTATAACCATCCTTTGTATAAGCAATTAAAAAGAAAGATAAATAACGAATCGTATATAAAGACTAGGACTCCATTAAGCAATATCCCAATGTATAGAAGCTTTAATAGACTAGGGGACAGTATGCTCCAGAATAGAGTAGCATTAAGTTGGAATGGTTTGACTGAATCACAGAAAACAAATTTAGATTTTTTTAAATTTAAAAATGAATTGTTTAATAGTTTATATTTTATATGTATGTGTTTTAAATAATGCATGTATGTAGAGTGCAATTATGTTTGTTTGTATTAGTTATGTTAAATGTCAATTGTTAATTGGTAATTGTATTAGAATCTACATGCAGGACTTTGTTGTAAATGGGACTTTGTCCTAACAAATGAATTTCCTGTGAAAAAATAAACTTTTAATCAATCAATCAATCAACACCAGCAGGCATGGCAGATGCAGATTCTGAAGGGGAACTGCAAAATCTGTGTGATTGTGACAGTGATGCACAGTGGTGCAGACCATGTATGCAGGAAGGAGGCCTGATGGAGTGGCAGTTGAATGTCTCTCTGTCCATCTGTCTGTCTGCCCCTCACATTGTTGGTCCTGATGTCTATGTTATGTAGTTGCAATGAGAGTGGTTGGTAACCACCAGACAACCAGCATGGCAAGCAGGACCTGTGTACAGTACAGTGCCCATGTGGACCTAAGCAGGAGGGGATGCAGTGCCATGGAGTGAGGAGCATTGGAGAAGGTAGGGCATGTCTGGACTGAGTGGGATATAGGGGTCTGTTGGGATGCATGACAGCTGAGTATCCACCAATGCCTGGGTATCCAAGCCCAGAGGACCCCTATCCCCATGGCTCCCATACTGTGAGGGAGTAATGCTATCCTTAACTGGAATCCTATGCACTATGCAGAGACTTAGCCTGGAACACAGCCAGAAAGCCGTGCAGTGCTTCAACACTGGACAGGTATGGTGCTTACGTGGCTCTTATGGCATGTCAGGTATGGAGCTAGCACAGAATCCTGCTAGGTTGATGGAGTGCTCACAGGTGTGGTCAGGGACAGAGGAGTGTATATGATTGTTGTGTGGATGTATCTGTCATGGGGCATGCCCTGCAGTATGGAGAACAGAAGGTGGTGTCACCAGCCCCCCACACTGGACACTGTTATAGGTGCTTCCATCCCTGTTTCTTGTATTATGTTTGCAGGGTATGCCTGTTGGCTGTGGTTGTGTGTGGTATGATTGTCATGTTCCTATGTTGTTGCTTCCATGGACTCACTGATCTGCAAATTTGAGTGGTGTGTGAACTCCCCATGGGTACTGTAGACCACTGTCATGCTTGCCGCTATATGGTATGGTGATATGATGGCATGTACGGGTTGGCACACCACCACAGCTAGAAGTAGAAAAGGGACCTCCTTCAGTTTGTCAGCCCCTGCAGATCCCAAGACAGGCCTCCATCTGGCAGCAGTGGTGCCCAGCATGCTATTTTGTTGAGGGTATATTCCACTCATTGGGTATGCATGTGGGTCCATGCAGCTTACAGTGCACACAGCATACCCATTGCCCCATATGCTGCTGTTGCTCCTCCCCACACATAATCATCCTGCATCCCTCTTGTGTGACTTGCTGGCCCACCTCTGAGGATATCAACATGCTTGGCTGTGCCCATGCTGAACAACCCACCATATGGCACCAGTATTTCTGTGTCCAATGCTGGCACATCCAAGAGATCCTATTTATAGCAGTTGTGGATTTTCTTCATTTTCAAAGTATCAACCATCAGGTTAAGGCAATTTAGAAATCTTCCTTTTTTATCTTTCCATGGAATCCAAGTGTTGCACTAATGCTATACCCAACGGAATAAGTTTCTCTGAATACACTTGCCAATATTTATTAACTCTTATAGTTCCCATCATTACAGAAGAAGTATTTTTGACCAGCTGAGTGGTTGTGTCTTAATGTTGTACAGTATTGCTGGTGCCATACAATAGCGGTTTATGTGTTGTGAGTTGGTTCCACAAAGGTAGGGACCCTGCTGCCAGCTGGACAAGACATTGGCAGTTTCTGAGTATGACGTATGGATGTCTGGACTGGCAGGTGGTGCCACCTAAGTGCTGGACAGCCACAAAGGTGATGGTGTGGCTGGGACCCAGAGCATGCAGTAGTGATGTATGCCTCACATCTGACAGAGGCAGTGGGTGGTGGTGGAGGCATGCCTTGTGTGAGGGGATGGGGTCACAGCAGTAGGTGGCTGGGCTGGTTCTGGACTCCACACATAGCTTGCTGGTCAGAGCCCTTCACCACTGTTCAGTCTGGGCCTGCGGGGCAGTGCCCCTGGAGGCACAGATGGTTGTGCCATTGGGGTTGGTTTGGACTCCACTGCCTGCAATGCTGGTTGTGTGCATCTCAGCTTTCAGTTATCCTCTCTCATGCACCTTCTGTTTGGTACACAGACCCATTTGTGACTGCACTGGTAACTTTGTTGCTGGGACTCTTCAGCTACCAAAATCCAACACAGGGTCCCAGGCACACCCAGTTTTGTTGCATGTGGATGTTCAGTGCAACTTGTGGCAGTCTAAAGAGGCTCCAAAAATCAAGTCCAGAGCACTAAATGAAGCAAACTGAAAACAGTACAGAAAGCAATTATGAGAAAAATTAAAGTTCTGTAGATTTACTGATCTGGTATAAAATGCCAAATTCTATGACATTCTGTGTTTTTAGCAGTGTGCGGCCAGTCCAAATTTTTTAATTTTACCAGATTTTCTGGCAAAAACTGAAAACCAGTGGCCTGGCTTAAACAGTATCCTGTGCCTTGACATTGCTTCTTTGTATTCTTATTAATTGTTCTTTTTTATTATCTTGTGTACCATAATTCATCTGTTTGTATTATCCTTTTGTAATCTCCCAGGGTTGTACTTGAAATTAGGCATTTAATTGTGTACTGTGCTTACCTGGGCAGTAAAAACTAACTAAATAAATGCAGTCTAGAATAATGTATGGGTGGGTGTGTGTAACCAGAATTTTACACACACCCAAGGTGTGGGATGTTACATAAACCACAAGAGCAAAGCGTGAAGTGTTTATATAAGCATACCACAGTGAGGGTGAGTGTGTAAAATTCTGGTTGCGACCCACCCACCCGTACATTACAGGTCATCATTTTTTAGGAAATTGTCCTTAAAATATCAAACAGTAAGAAATAGTTATTGCTATAAAGTGTTTTTTATATCAGTAAAGATCAACATAAAAGTAAAACTTTTTCTTTGTTTTAAGTGAAGAACATTTATTTTTCATATTTGTTTAAACATTAACTTGTTTTAGAGGTTGCTTAACTGAGCTAGATTGACAACTACTGATTACAACTGCCCACTTACAACCAAAAATGTCAACTGGGCAGTTATAACGCAGGATAAAACTCTTATCTGTATATAAACAAACATTTGTCAATGCCAAATGTTTGATGCTTGTTAAACTTATTTTTAATTTTTAATGTTTTGACCACAACTTTTGAAGAGACTTGTTTTTAGATTCGCCTTATAGTCATGACATGTACCATTTATTGTATATTTTACAAAATGTCATTTCTCACCAGAGGTGCAAAAACACATCTCATGCAGAATTTTAAAAATGACACATCGTGCTTATGAGGTGATGTACAAAAGTTGCTAAGTTGAAAGTGTGTGGTCAAAATATTGAAAGTTACCAAAGTTACCAGCCTGTGTTCATAAATTCCAATGTAGGCTCATAATTTTATTGTTTTTTAACATTTTGCCCCACATTTTCAAAATAGCCTTCTTGTGACTCCACCTCATGAACAAGGGCAGAGAAAATGTTTAACTCCTGCCTGAAAGGTGATTTCATGCATTGACTGTGAATTCACCTTAGGGATCCAAACACATTTTGGCCAGGTTCGGAAAAATGACAGCAATCACATTCATGAGGTGCTGTGAAGAAATGGCTATGTTGAAAACTTGGGGTCAAAATATTGAAAATTACCAAAGTTATGAGCCTGTGTTCGCAAACTTCGAGATAGGTTCATTACTTTGTTTTTATTATTTTTACACCAAATTGTCAACATAGCCTTCTTATGACCCCCACTTCATGAACAATAACAGGGAAAATGTTCAACTCCTGCCTGAAAGGTGATTTCACACAGCAACTGTGAAATCTCTTTTCTGGATGTGAAAACACATTTTGGCCAGGATTTGAAAAATGACAGCTGTCACATTAATGAGGTGCTATGAAGAAATTGCTATATTGAAAGTTTGGGGTGAAAATATTGAAAATTACCAAAGTTATTAGCCTGCATTTGTAAATGCCAACATAGACTCAAAACTTTGTTTTTTAACATTTGTGTCCCAAATTTTCAATATAGCCTTCTTATGACCCCACCTCATGAACAATGCTGGAAGAAAGTTTCAACTCCTGCCTGAAAGGTGATTTTGTGCAGTGATTGCAAAATCACCTTACAGGATGTGAAAACATATTTTTGGCAGGATTTGAAAAATGACAGCTGTCACATTCATGAGGTGTTGTGAAAAAATGGCTATGTTGAAAATTTGGGAGCAAAATATTGAAAATGACCAAAGTTACGAGCCTGCATTCACAAACTCGGATGAAGGCTCATACCTTTGTTGTTTTTTAATATTTTTACACCAAATTTTCAACATAGCCTTCTGATGACCCCACCTCATGAACAGTGGAGCAGAAAATGTTCAACTCTTGTCCGAATAGTGATTTTGCACAGCAACCACAAAATCACCTTTCAGGACAGATTTACCTTGCATCACTTGCATTGTTCATGAGGTGGTGTCCCAAAGAAAGCATGTTGAAAATGTGGCCAAAAATATAGAAAAATGCCGAAGTTATGCTATTAAGTTCAAAACCCCATCAAAATACATTGAACGACATACCTGATTTCCTCAGTTTGCAGTCCAGTGTTGAGGAGTGAAGACGTGTCTGCAATCCAGAGAATATCACAGCGTCCAATCTATGGTGGGTAAATAAGGGCTTGAGTGGGGTGGCAGGTGCTGAGTGGAAGTGTCAGGTGGGGATAATAACAGCACAACAGATATTGATGTACATTTTTCTTTTTTACAGGTTTACAAAAAATACATGTTGAGGGATGGTTTTCTCTATTATAGGTAGCAACATTGGGGGATTGGGCACCACCCCCAGTGTCACTGTTTTATCTGGCAGCACTAGGGGTGGGCTCCCTAGTGCTGCATTACTAAAAGGGGCAGGGTGGGGAGTGGCAGCTGGAATAGGGGATTGGGCACCCCCATGCCCTAATAAAAACATGGGTTGGGCTTGGGATGGTGGGGAGTTAAAGTGGTGGCTGCTACAAACATTGATTTTTTTTTAACAGGGGATGGGGAAGACACTGGGGGATTGAGCACCCCCCAGTGTCACTGATATCTGGCAGCTCCAGGAGAGGGATCCCTGGTGCTGCACAGGTTTGACAAAAACAGCAGACCAGCCATGAAGGCAGGAGGAAGTGGGGATGGCCAAAAAGGAGCAAACTGCATCAAAATGATGGGGGGGGGATGTGCATGAGCTGCATAGCAGCCACACAGGAAGATGAATGCACAACAAACACAGAATGGGAGAATGAGAAGGGGTACAAGGCAGGCAAGGGAAGGTCGACAGAGGAAGTATGAGGAACAAACAGAAGAAACAGAGCATGGAATATGAGAAACAAGCCACAACATGCCTGCCTCTGATGTTGACAGCTGATCAGCTGTTTTCTAGGCTGGCTTCATGCAAATCAAAGGACCGAAGCCTTCTATGACTGGGGTGGCATCAGTCCTTTGAAATATACAAAGTTCCCACCCGCCAGACAGTGAGTGGTGCTATAATCACACTGCCTGGTCATTACTCTAGATTGCTGAGCCATGCTATTTTAAACTGCAATGGACTTGGCAGCGACCCACCCCCAAAATCCCCTTTCACTGTAGCAAAATGTTTGGTGTGCACATGTGCATCAAATGTAAAAATGATGACAAGTAATTAATAATAGATAAAAGAAATGCATGCCTTTTCTAGAAGCCCAGTCTTGAAAATTCCACAAATAGAAAATAAATCTCCCTGGTTAGCAAAGCATTATATAACTGGTATAAAGTACTAGCATCACTGGTGGAGAGATATCATTGCTACAGTCCACCACTGTACCCAAGTTTGAGAGTATGGCATAATGGATGTTTGAAGAATCAATGATCCATTCATTATTTTTTCACCCCAAGATATCGTAACCTTAATAAGCACTGAAGAATGAGAAAAGAGTCTCTTTGTGTCCACTTTAAGTCTCGCAGTGCACACGCATGCACTGTGCAATTGAATGGGAGATGGTTAGGCATTGCTTTCTGAATTGCAGTATCACGTTGAAGACATGTCTGTAATTGGATACATCCTCTTATACTGTACAAGGCCAGAGAAGAGTGTTACAATGTATGGGAGAGGGTTTCTAAGGATGGAATTTAATGAATTTCTATCCTTGTTATGCTATCATTGTGACATCAAGAGGTTGTTATACCCTCTTGAGTTTGTCACATCGATAGCATAACAATGTGAACAGCTTTGCGCATGAATGTCTCTGGAACTACCGGCTTACAATGAACAGCCATGGTGGTGAGAGGTGGCCTTGAAGGACAGCAGCAATAAGCAACAGAAATGTAAAGGAAGGATAAATTCCATTTAACTGGTGCCCATACACTATAAAAGACAATGGATGGTCACCAGGTAACAACAAAGTGGAGTTCCCATCTCGAGGTCGTCATGCCAACTGTAAACCTCTCGAGCTTCACTCTCGAGGTTTATTAAGTTGTCATGACACACTCTCGATGAGAATACAGTGTTGTTATTACCTGGTGCCCATCCATTATCCTCCAGGTCATAGACATATAATTAAGACGTGACAAATACATGGAATGTTATGGTCTTATTTAATGATGGTAGGACTGGCTATGTGTCAGATCAGAACCTCTTCGAGAATAGCCCACCTTATCCAACTCTGGAAATCAGAGTCATTTGTAACTCTACTCTGATTTGAACCTGTTCAGTCTAGTGACAAAATTTGGATGTTTATGTGACCTGGTTTTGACCCGGTCCTCATACTGTAAGAGATTTTGGAGCTTCATTCAAGTAATAATGAGAAAGTATTTTAAAAAATATGTACAAAATAATTATCTTAAACAGCAAATGACTTAAAGTTTATGGGGAGCAAGGAAGATTTATCATATTTTGTCATTTGAAGCAGTCCAGATTTATAATACCTCTAACCTGGTTCTGGAACAAGTCTAGAAAATATACTTGTGTTAGCAAAACACAATATATCAAATCTTTTGGTGAAATATCACTGAGAATGAGAACCAGGTCACAGCTGCCCCCTCCTCCCAACTTGATCTTATGTATTTAAGCAATATACCATGACAGGGTGTGGGTTATGCTAGGATTTACCCATGCTGGGAGTGACTCAGTCACAAGGCAGCAGACTGAGTAAATAAACCACACAAGAAGTGGGTATATCCCAAGATAACCTACACCTGGAGTGGTATATTGCGATTATACAGTGTCCCCCCTTTTTTGGTGAAAACAAAAGAAAAAGATTTTTTTTTTTTTACTGTTTTAAATTATTTTCATTTATTGTATTGCTATGCCAGAAAACAGTCCCTTTGTTGCTATGGAAACTGTGCCCTGGCTTCCTTACTTCTATGGGCCTGCAAATGGCATGAGACTCCCTTCTCTGTGCCTCAAACATCGTGTTCATTATTTACATGTGCTTGTCAATGGGATGGCACCCCTATCTCCTCTGTGTCCCCATCTGCTCCATGCCACACACACATACTAGGAAAACTCTGTACTAGTGGAGGTTCGATGTGGCACTGACGCTAGGGGAGGCTTGTGTATACCTCCCACCATCTCTATTTAGCTCAAGATATATTTTAAGAGTTGGAGGAATTGTGAACTAGGAAAACTGGTTTTTAATGAAAAATGAGGGCTAAAAGTTGTAAAAGTCATGGCTGAAAAGCCAAGCTGTGATACTGAGCATGCGCTATTGCATATGTTAAGAGAATGCCTGACCATCGAAAGTTTTAAAACTGAACTGAAGACCTATCTATTTCAGCAAGCCTTTTTTGATGTTTTTTAGTCTATTTTATCAGATTTCTGATGATTCATAATTTGATGTAATTTTACTTGTTATACTTAGGCTTATTTTATTTATTTATTTATATAGTTGGTTGTGTGGTTTATCTTGCTGTATTGTATAGTGCCTTGGTATTTGAAATGCGCTTTATAAATAAAGTTACCTTACTTTACGTATAATTCAGAGCTCGGAGGATAAGCATATGCACAGCCACATGCGCAGTATCACTGATCTGCTTTTTGGCTGTGAGTGTTACAATGTTTAGCCCTTATTTTTCATTGAGAACCACTTTCCATAGTTCAAAATTCCTCCATCTCTTAAAATTTATCTTTACCTGAATGAACATGATTGGGGGCGTGAATGGACTGCTGCCATGGTTTGAGGCAAAATGCAAAGTACCAGACAGAATCAGCTGGGGTTATCAGACAATTTTTTTTTTTTTCTCAAAGGGAGTTGTCACTGGAGTGAGCAGTTTATGGTTTGGGCAAAGTGGCAAAAAGGGTGGCAAAAGAGGCCCAGATATTCAAAGGGGTTGAGCCTTGTGCAACCCCCCCAATGCGCCCTGGCATGATATTCAAAGGGGCAAGTTGTGCTACACAAATCCTGAGGCACCGGGCTGCACTGGTAATGTATGCAGCACAGATGCAGGGGACGTGCCCATGCATATGCGGCACATCCTGATATTCAGCCCGGGATGTATGGCACATATGCTGGCATAACCTTGATGTGTGCCATATATGGGGGTGCAATGTGGAGCTGGTAAAAAGGAGGAACAACACATGGCCACCCACAGGTGGGCTGCTGCATTGCAGGGTGCAACACAGCACCTGCCAGCCATGGGTGGCCACCCGCACAACAGGGACACCGTCTGCAAGGACCCACACTCTCCCTGGTGGTCCAGTGGATCCCCCATCACACCTGATTGCTGGCATCTGTATGCTATTGTAGCACCCTGTGTGCTGGTGGTCTCCCCTCCCTCCCGTATGGCCCAATTGCAGGCAGTAGTATCCCAAAGTCCTAAACCTGTTGGTGTAGTGTACCCCCCCATTCCACCCAACTGCAGACATGTGATATATATATAACAAACCTGGTGGCCCAATGGACCCCCCTCCTTTCCCACCCACTGAGAACCCAGCCACCCAGCTCACCCCCATCATCGGCGGGTGGCAGCACCCCGCCAGCATACTGCCCAGCCGCCCACTGAATGACAGCATACAGTATGTGCTGTACGTCTATTGGTCCACACTGTGGACCAGTGGGAATACAGACCATACTGTACTACACAGGCATGGCTATGTGAATGAAGCCATTTAGTACTTAATGCAATATCTTATATGAGAAGAAGGGAAAAGTAGTGAGACTGAATGAACAGAGCAAAACTAGAGAGGGGGAGAAGAAGAGGCCAACAAGTAACAAGGATTGAGGGAGTATAAGGAAAGGGTCATATACAGTTGCAGGAAGGATAACAGTAGACATAAAGAAGAGACTTTAGAAAGGAGAAACAAGAGGCAGAATGAATAGAAAGGGGAAGAGAGGAGCAAAGTTTAGGAAAATGGTAGGGAAAAACTGACTGACCAACAGTAGATTTTCCAGAAGGAAGACAGAGAGAGAAAGAGAGAGAGAGAGAGAGAGAGAGAGAGAGGGAAGTGGTGTTGTGGAGAGGGTAGGAGAAATAAGGAGGTGGGGATTGGAGGGAGCTGAACCAGAATTCGGATAAAAAAGATGCACGATGGGAAAGGTGTCTAGCTTCAAGAGAGAGATTTCCAAGATTGCATGCATACATTCTGCTTGGAGTAGAGCCATGAGAAGCCACACTAGTTCCTTAGAATTTGTTGGAACGTCTCCTGTTTTAAACATTTTTATTAAGAAACCAGTTTTACATACATAAACAAAGCAATCCACACAGATGATTACACATAGCAATTTATATTGAAAAAAGATGATGAGAGTTTATACTAGGATTTGTAGATAGGTAAGAGCAGACGGCTTAATAAACAACTTAACACAATTTCTTTAAAGTCTGCTGTGGCCCATAGAAGTAAGAGAAAGAAACTAGAGATGACATTATGACATACAATTCTTTCATATCTAAGGGACTGTTGCACATACAAGCCCCCATGCATCACTACTTTCCCATACGGATTAATAAGATTTGTCTGTAAAGAGTCCACATTTCATTATAATAAAGCTTTTTTTCCTGTTGATAATATAATGCACCTTTTTATGTTTGCTTGCACGCATGTGCAAGAAACATAGTGCCATCATAAGAGTTTTCCGGAGGTGTGTCAGCCTCTTCCAATTCAGTCAGTGCATTTGCAGGCGCGGTCGCAGTGCTCCAATCACTGCTCAAGCTGTCTATGACAGCAGTTGAAAATGCAGTGGCATACAGTTGAAAGAGGGAGCTATGCTTCAGTGAGCAGAGCTCCCTCCCTCAACACGCACGAACTGCTCATGTGCTCCCCCCCACACACGTACTGTACAGCCGACGGGTCTGCCCAATGCCCTGTCGGCTCCACACCGCCCCTCCCAAAAACAACAAGCTTCCCAGGGTCAGAGGGCGACGCGGGGTGCCCAAACTCTCATCAGCTCCAGGCCCCCAAACAGCTTTACAGCTGCCACGCTGGGAGCCCACCCCAGCATGGCACAAGTTCCTATGGCCGACGGGTTGCCTCAATCCTCGCCGGCTCCAGCCCCCAAATAGTTTTTCCTGATGCCACGCTGAGAGCCCACCCCAGCATGGCAAGCGCCCCATGTCATCGCCTTAATTTAAAAAACAAACTGTAAATTAGAAAACTGTCCCTCGCAGTCTCCTGCCCCCACCCACACCCACCCACTGCGCACCCTGCCTCCCCACACCCCCACTCACCCCATACTTACTCCGGAGCTCTGTGTAATGATCATTGATGACCGGAACATGTCTGCACTCTTCAAAGCTGACCGCGAACTGAGGAAATGACGGTAAGCTGTATAATGTAATAAGATAGGGTTTTTTTCAACTTTGTTGCATATCTCAGGCATTTTTTGGAATTTTTGCACCAAATTTTCAACATGGGGTTTTTGGGACCCCTTCTCATGAATGCTGTCACTGCCATGGCATTATTCGGGCCGGAAAGGTGATTTCACAGCCACTGTGCGAAATCACCTTTCGGGACTGAGTAACCAAACGACACTGCCAGTGTTCATAAGGTGGGCTCTCAAAAAGCCTATTTTGAAAATTTGGTGGAAAAATTCCTAATAATGACTGTTTTATAGCGGCAGGCAGCAGTTCCATGCGGCGCCAGAAGTTCGTGAATTTTCAATATTTTCACTCCAGATTTTCAACATTGCCATTTTACCACACCTCCTTATGAGCAGTACAGCTGTCATTTTTCACATCTCACCCAAAACGTGTTTCCACCCATGTAGCGCACAATAGCGCAGTTGGTGTGCGAAAACAATGTACGGGACACATTAAGAAAATCACAGTGACACTGTTCATGAGCAGAGGTCTTAAAATGTCTATGTTGAAAATGTGGTGAAAAAATTGCTAAAAATGACTGTTTTACGAGCGTGCGTTGCGCAGTTCCTACGCACGCTCGTAAGTTCACAAATTTTCAATATTTTCACTCCAGATTTTCAACATTGTCATTTTACCACACCTCCTTATGAGCAGTACAGCTGTCATTTTTCACATCTCACCCAAAACGTGTTTCCGCCCATGTAGCTCACAATGGCACAGCCGGTGTGTGAAATCAATGTACGGGACACAGTAAGAAAATCACAGTGCCACTGTTTGTGAGCAGAGGTCTTAAAATGGCTATGTTGAAAATTTGGTGAAAAAATTCCTAAAAATGACTGTTTTATGAGCGTGCGTTCCACAGTTCCTACGCACACTCGTAAGTTCGCAAATTTTCAATATTTTCACTCCAGATTTTCAACATTGTCATTTTACCACACCTCCTTATGAGCAGTACAGCTGTCATTTTTCATATCTCACCCAAAACGTGTTTCAGCCCATGTAGCGCACAATGGCACAGTCGGTGTGTGAAATCAATGTACGGGACACAGTAAGAAAATCACAGTGACACTGTTCATGAGCAGAGGTCTTAAAATGGCTATGTTGAAAATTTGGTGAAAAAATTCCTAAAAATGACTGTTTTATGAGCGTGCTATGCAGTTCCTACGCACGCTCGTAAGTTCGTGAATTTTCAATATTTTCACTCCAGATTTTCAACATTGCCATTTTACCACACCTCCTTATGAGCAGTACAGCTGTCATTTTTCACATCTCACCCAAAATGTGTTTCCGCCCATGTAGCGCACAATGGCGCAGTCGGTGTGCGAAATCAATGTACGGGACACATTAAGAAAATCACAGTGACACTGTTCATGAGCAGAGGTCTTAAAATGGCTATGTTGAAAATTTGGTGAAAAAATTCCTAAAAATGACTGTTTTACGAGCGTGTGTTGCGCAGTTCTTACGCACGCTCGTAAGTTTGCGAATTTTCAATATTTTCACTCCGGATTGTCAACATTGCCATTTTACCACACTTCCTTATGAGCAGTACAGCTACCATTTTTCACATCTCGCCCAAAATGTGTTTCCGCACATGTAGCGCACAATGGTACAGTCGGTGTGCGAAAACAATGTTTGGGACAGATTAAGAAAATCACAGTGACACTTATCATGAACAGAGGTCTTAAAATGGCTATGTTGAACATTTGGTGACAAAACTCCATAAAATGACCGTGTTACGAGTGAGCATTGCGCAGTTTCCACACACCTTCGTAAGTTCATGAATTTGTAATATTTTCAGTCCAGATTTTCACCAGTGGCATTTTTCCACATCTCCTTATGAACAGTACAGCTGTCATTTTCCACAACATGGCTGAAATGTGTTTTCACACTTTCAGTGCAGAAATGTGTGGTCACTGTGGGAAATCATTGTTCGGGACAGATAAAGAAAATCACACTGACACTGTTCATGATCGGAGGTCCCAAAATGCTTGTGTTAGCAATCTGCTGTAACAAAAAAAAAAATCCCCAAACTAGTTACATTACGGGTGTGCGTTGCACAGCTTCTACGCACGCTCGTGACTTCACCAGTATTTTTAAGATTTTCACAGCGGTTTTTCAACATTGCCATTTTTTTACACCTCCCCATGAACAGTACCGCTGTCATTTTTCACATCCTGTTTGGAATGTGGTTTTGCACCTGTGGTGCCTAATGCCGTAGTCGCTGTGCAAAAGCAGTTTTTGGCTAACAAACTGATATTGCCACTGAAAATTTGGAGTGAAAATACCAATGAATGCCTGAGGCATTAGGGTTTCTGACCATAACGCCCACCCTGTAGAGAATGACAGGCATCAGGGGTGTGACTTGGGATTCTTGCCTGTGGTGTTCATACCATTCCACCCCCACCCACATCCTGCAGCCAGTAAGAGGCATCAAGGTGTGCCTCGGACTCTTTGGCCCCAAACTTCACCCCATTCTCCTATACCACACCCATCTCACTGTATTTCCTGATGGAATGGGGTGCACATAAGGGACAAAGACCCCACGGCACACCGTGACACTTGTCAGTGTCTGCAGGGTAGGGTGTGGTGAAATGGCATGGTCGTTATGCCTGACGATCCAAAGACACACCCCAATGCCTGTCACTCTCTGCAGGGTGGTGGTGGGGTTGGCTTCAGTTCACTACTTCACTGCCATTCCTATTATGCAGCTCTGTAACATCTACACTACCAATGCCAATGCCAGCAAGCAAACATTCAGCATTGACAAATGCTTGTTATACTGTGGATTGATATCATGAAATTCATCCAGGTAAAAAAAAAAACAGGTAGCTGTTTATCTTTCCTTTTAAGAAGAATGCATTTTTTTTCAATAAAAAGTACCGGATGCATTAGCTTACTTCTAGATGTAGGTATATTTGTTATCCATATATTATGTCTAAGAAACATGGTAGCAATAACTTTCTTAACTTGAATGTCTGAAGTGTTTTACAAAGCTCACAAAACTCTATGCCAGAAGTCAATTAACTGTACACAGTTAACAAATGTGTTCAAATGCACCTGCCGCTATATTACATCTAGTTCACTCTTTAGACAGCTCTTTGCTCATTTTATTTAAATTGTCGAGAGTATAGTAGATTCTATGAAATACATTTGTGACAAAAATCCCACACCAGAGACTTCTAGTTCACTGCCACCACCAACTTTGTACCAGGACAGGAACCAGGAAACCTACTTCTTATCTCCTCCTTTTGCACATGGTCAGGAAGGTCAACATAATAACTGTAGATAGAATGCCCCTCAGGATGGATTGCAAACAGACTCCAGCAGAAACAACCAAATTACAATAGTAAATAAACAGGCTGCCACTTTTTCTATCAAAAATAGATTATTTACTAGTGACTTCAAGTATTTACAAGCAGGATATATTTCCATTCAGACTAAATGTTTACAAGGTTACTAGAAATGAAAATAAATGAAATTGCACAGACAGTAGCCAGACAGAAGAAACTGAGCTTTCCGCACTCCATAAACTATACCTGCTGCTAACTTTAGAAGCACTCTTCCCTAACCTATATTTCTTACCAGATCTGTAGCTACAGGGCTCTGTTCTTTTGATGTTGCAGGGTCCAAGTGTGTGAGCTAAACCTCAGCAGGCTGATTAGTCTCTTTGACTGTGGGAAGTGGTTTCACCCCTTTGAGTGACAGTCCCCCCTCAACATGTGTGTGTGTGTGACATCATCCAAGCCAGCTGGCTGACTTCACACCCAGACATCCCTTGGTCCAACTTTATGACTCTGTGTTCCAGGATATCCAAGATGTCCAACCCCATGCCCTTGCCTTTCAGGAGCCCTGAGGCATTCAGAATTGCACTCTCTCATCTGCCTTTCAGGATTTGTGGCTAAATGTTCCCAAGGGATCATTTCCCTGAGCAGTAGAGCTGTGCAGAATGGGAAAAATCAGAATCAGGGGAATTTTTATGAAATTTCATAAAATTCTGTGAAATTTCACGGAATTTCATCAGAATATCACATAATTTTTAAAATGTTGTAATATGATTATAACTCAACAACTGTTCAAGCTAGAGCTCTGACATTTGGAATATGTACTTGCTGTGTTAGTTGCTATAAACATGAAAAATACCATGTCAATTGGTAGAATAGTTTTAAATGTATAGGTGTTCAAATGTTGTCATTTTATTGTTTGTGCAAAATTTAATAACCATTTTTTATCTGCATATACCTTAACCATCTATTGGGTCAGGGATCTTAAATTTGATATGATTTCTTGATGATAGGTGTTCTAACAATGTGCCAGATTTCATGACAATATGATGCATCATCTCAAAATTTTATGTGCTCAAAATATGTCATTTTATTATGTTTGCTTGCACGCATGTGCAAGAAACATAGTGCCATCATCGGAGATTTCGGAGGTGTGTCACCTCCTCCTCCAATTCAGTCAGTGTGCTGGCAGGCATGGCCCCTGTAAGCCAATGCATGCTGGAGCTGTCTATGACAAGCTCCAAAATGCAGTGGCATACAGTTCAAAGGGGGAGCTACACTTGAGTGAGCAGCGATAAGATATCGCCTGCTCATGTTGGCAGCTCCTCCTCCCCACACACACACACACGCCCAACACAGGCATGCAAGCCCCCGGCCCCCTGCACGCACGCATGCACACACTGTATAGCCGACGGGGGTGCCTAACTCCTTCGCCAGCGGCATTCCCTCATCTCCCCAAAGCTTTTCTAAATGCCACGCTGGGTGCCCACCCCAGCCTGGCAACTAATGATACAGCTGATGGGGTGCCCAATCCCATCGGCTCCACTGTCCTCACCCCTCCGAGAGTAAGTGCCACGCTGGGAGCCCACCCCAGCATGGCAACTGATGTTAGACCAATGGGGTGCCCAATCCCATTGGCTGAACACCCTATCTCTTGTGCCATGCTGGGAGCCCACCCCAGCATGGCAAACGCCCCACGTCAGTTCTTTTTTTTTTACCTGAAAGAAAAACGGTCCCATGTAGTCTCCCGGCCCCTCCCACAATCCGCACTCACCCACTGTGCACCCCTGCTCTCCCCACACCCCCATCTATACTTACCTCTGACCCTCGGCGCGACGATCTTCGTGGACCGGGAACACGCCTGCACTCTTCAAAGCCGATCGCGAACTGAGGAAATGCCGGTAAGCTGTATAATGGGCTAAATAGGGGGTTTTCAACTTTGTTGCATATCTCAGGCATTTTTTGGAATTTTGGCACCAAATTTTCAACATGGGGTTTTTGGCACCCCATCTCATGAGTGATGTCACTGTCATGGCGTTATTCGGGCCCAAAGGGTGATTTCGCAGTCACTGCGCAGTCACTGAGCAAAATCACCCTTCAGGCCTGAATAACACCATGACAGTGACAATGTTCATGAGAAGGGGTCCCAATGACCCCATGTTGAAAATTTGGTGCCAAAATTCCAAAAACATTACTGTTTTACGAGCGTGCATTGCGCAGTTCCTACGCAGGCTCGTAAGTTTGCGAATTTTCAATATTTTCACTCCAGGTTTTCAACATTGCCATTTTACCACACCTTCTTATGAGTAGTATAGCTGTCATTTTTTAGATCTTACCCAAAATGTGTTTCCACCCACGTAGTGCACAATGGCGCAGTCGGTGCTAAAATCAATGTACGGGACAAATTAAGAAAATCCAGTGACACTGTTCATGAGCAGAGGTCTTAAATGGCTATGTTGAAAATTTGGTGAAAAATTCTAATAATGACTGTTTTTACGAAGGCATGCTGCACAGTTCCTATGCATGCTCGTAAGTTTGCAAATTTAATATTTTCACGAGATTTTCAACATTGCCATTTTATTACACTTCTTATGAACAGTACAGCTGCAATTTTTCATATGTCCCTAAAATGTGTTTTCATTATCGTAGCGCATAATGGTGCTGTTGTGCGAAAGCAATGTTTAGGACAGATTAAGAAAATCACAGTAACACTGTTCATGAGCAGAGGTCTTAAAATGGCTATGTTGAAAATTTGGTGACAGAAGTCCATAAAACGACTGTGTTACGAGTGAGCATTGCGCAGTTTCCACGCACCCTCGTTAGTTCATGACCTTGTAATATTTTCAGTCCAGATTTTCACCAGTGGCATTTTTCCACACTTCCTTATGAACAGTACAGCTGTCATTTTCCACAACATGGCTGAAGTGTGTTTTCACACTTTCAGCGCAGAGATGCATGGTCGCTGTGGGAAATCAATAGTTAGGCACAGATAAAGAAAATCACAGTGACACTGTTCATGATCAGAGGCACCAAAATGCCTGAGTTGACAATCTGCTGTAAAAAATACCCAACCTAATTATATTACGGGTGTGCGTTGCACAGTTTCTATGTACGCTCGTGACTTCACCATTTTTTTAAATATTTTTACTACAGATTTGCAACATTGCCATTTTTTACACCTCCCATGAACAGTACAGCTGTCATTTTTTACATCCTGTTTGGAATGTTTTTGCACCTGTGGTGCTAAATGCCATAGTCACTGTGCATAAGCAACTTTCGGCTAACAAACTGATATACCCCCTGTTCATGAGGTGGGGTCACAAAACAAACATGTTGAAAATTTGGAGTGAAAATACCAATGAATGCCTGAGGTATTAGGGTTTCCAACCATAACGCCCAACCCTGTAGAGAATGACAGGCATCAGGGGTGTGACTTGGGATTCTTGCCTGTAATGCTCATACCATTCCACACCCTGCAGCCAGTGAGAGGCATCGAGGTATGCCTTGGACTCTTCGGCCCTAAATTTCACCGATTCTCCTATATATCGCCGCCTACATCTCACCCATATTTCCTAATGAAATGGGGTGCGATATGGCCAAAGACCCCTAAGGAACACCGTGTCACTTGTCAGTGTCTGCAGGGTGGGGTGTGGTGAAATGGTGTGGCTGTTATGCCTGACAACCCAAACGCACACCCCAATGCCTGTCACTCTCTGCAGGGTGGTGGTGGGGTTGGCTTCAGTTCAATACTTCACTGCCATTCCTATTATGCAGTTCTGTAACTTCTACACTACCACTGCCAATGCCAGCATGCAAACATTCGGCATTGACAAATGCTTGTTTTTTTCAGGAGAGTTCATGAAAACATTTCATCCACATATAACTCAGGCATCTTTGGAGCTAGACATATGTAAATTAGTATGGATAACCTTTTTGTAATGCCTATAGAATGATCAAAATATGGAGGGAATTAGATAAGAAGTTTTTAAGTTACAGGAGTTCAAAATTTTACTATGTAAATATTTGCAAAACTTTGTGAAAACTACCAAAAATGTGAATGCTTGTAACTTCTCTGCTCTTGCATGCATAGAGTTAACATTTGACATGCATAGCCATAGTCTGTGTATTCTGGTGTTTAATAAAACTGGATAAATTGATTAAGCAGTTTTAATTTTACAGAAGAAAAAAATTATTAATAACATTTTCTCACATATTTATTATAGCACATTCTTTAGATGAAGCATCCAGAAATTTTTTTGTGTAATTTAACATTAACAATACACATATCACTACTTCATTTGATAAGCTGGGCTGAGCTTTATGCAGTCCTGTTGTTTCTCACTGGATGATTTTCTATGGATATGGATATGGATATGGACTATGGATATGGATATGGATATGGATATGGACTATGGATATGGATATGGATATGGATATGGACTATGGATGCACCCCTCACTAAAAGGAGGGTGAGGGAAACGATCACTAAGTGGCTCCATGGGGGACTATTCTCCCTCATGAAGCAGAGACAAATGCTGGGTGAAACACAAAATCTCCCACAACAATAACGACCTCCTCAAATACTGGAGTCTCAGAAACTCCTGCAAGAGAGCCATACGCACTGCTAAGAGTGAGTTCTGTGAATCTGCCCTGCTAGCCTCAGCCATACAACCCCCGTCATTTCTGGCAAAATGTCAAAAACTTGGTCAGTGGGTCTGCCAAGGAAATGACCGCTGACATGAATATTGGGGTGTCCAATTGCAATAACCTCAATACTATTGCCATTGCTTTCAACTGCATGTTCACTAACCTGCCTGCTTCTTCATCTTCCCTACTTGCCGCACCTACATGGCATGACTGGCACCCCCCTCCAGCCGCCATTCTACCTCAAAAGGATCTCAGTTGGGGAGACCCAGGTACTCCTATCCGGGCTGTCCCATCACACGAGTGCTGGTCACGACAGCCTTGAACCAAAGCTGCTGAGCTTGGGGTCTCCCCTCCTCACCAGGCCAGTCGTTTATATATTTAACTCTTCACCTATCTCAAGGATCATACCTGATGTTTGGAAAGTTGCCAAGATTCTCCCTGATTACAAGCAAGGAGATCCCAAGGATATGAAAAATTACTGCCCCATTACCATACTCTCGGCAGACAGTAGGCTGTTGCCTATGAACTCTCCCACTACCTTCAGGGGTATGCAGTTCTCTCCCCAGCCCAGCAAGGCTTTAGGAAGGGACATAACACATCGACAGGACTTGCCATAGTTACCTCTGAGATCCGGTCAGCCACTGACCAAGGCAAATTGACCGGAGCCATCTTCGTTAACCTCTCTACGGCCTTCAATCGGGTAGACCACTCCCTCCTCCATTCCACTTTTCAGTCCATCGGATTCTCCCACTGAGCCCTTGCCTGGTTCTCCGACTACCATGGGGGAAGGCAGCAATATCCATACTTCAACCATGCCCTCTCTGCCTTCTCCCCCATCAACCTTGGGGTTCCCCCAGGGATCTGTACTCGGATCCACTCTGTTTCCCTGTTCATCAATGAGCTGCCCTCCATTGTTATCCATGGGCACATAACTTTATATGCAGATGACCTTGTCATACTGTACAGTTCTCAGAACATGTCTAGCATCAACTCGCACCTGAACTCAGACTTCACTCATATCCAGAACTGGTTGGAGGGACACAAACTCACCATCAACCTGGATAAGACCCAGGCCATGCTCTATGGTTCAGTGTCCAAAATGACTTCCCGCTCCACTCCCCTAACAATATATGGAGCTAATGGCTCCCTCCTGCCGGTCACCAGTACCGTGAAGTACCTAGGTGTTACCCTCAATCCACAACTGGATCTTACAGCACAGCTTAGAAATGTCTGTAAAGACACTAACGGGAAGCTTGGACTAGTATACAGGGCTAAAGATTGCCACATCCCGGCTGCTCGCCTCTCCATAGCCAGGGGGATACTCCTTCCCACACTTTGCTAGGGGCTCGTAGCCTTTTCCTCAGTCCCGAACTCTAGCCTAGCTAAGTGGGATACTGCATACAACAACATCTTCTGCTTTGCCCTCTCTGCTTCTCGCCTTATGCAACACTGTGAGCTCTACTCCCGGCTGGAATGGCTCCCCCCCGAAAAACACCACATGTTTGTCCTTGGCAACTTTGTTGATAACATAGTCAGAATGTACACTCGTCCTGCACTAGCCTTCCCCCTTAAACATGATACCCCTGCCTACCACCTACGATCTAGCACTACACAGGTCCGCCTGGTTCCTAAGACCCGCACTCTCACTGGCAGCTGAGCCTTCTCCATCTGTGCATCTAGACTGTGGAACTCCCTTCCCACCCTTGTACATGCATCTCCTTCCCATCCCTGCTTCAAAACCTCACTCAGGAACTTCCTCAAAACTGCAGCTGCCTGTCTTTGTGCTACATAGTTCCAGAATAGTCTCGCTCTCCTCCAGATACTCATGGGAGACTATGGGCTATTTCAATGTCCGCTGCAAATCTATGCTGATTACCTGCATAAGCACATTTAAGCCCTTCTGTAGGGGTGGTGCCCCTGTCTTAGCACTTCCCGCATCTAGCTCTACAAGGTGTGTAGCATTTCTCTCTAATGTTAGGCGCTCATGTGATCTCGTGTATTTTGTTGTACTGTCTATCATGATATTTACCTGGTGCTAACCAACCTCCCTACTGCTGATTTATATCCTGCTTGCTGTATACCTTACCTTACTATGTAATGACAGTTGTACCATGTTGCTGTTCCACCCACTTGTTTGTTTGCCTGAATGTACCCTGACCCTGTATTGTTGTTTCCTATGTACTCTGTAACCTCCCGGGTTGCACCTGAAAATAGACACTTGCTGTCTAGAGGTTAACAAAAGCAAATAAATAAAATTCCCCACCCCTTCTCTTTTAACATAGCTAGATTGACTCAGTAGAACTACTGATACCACTGATATCATCTTGGTTCTTTACAGTGACAAACTCCCTTAAAACATGAGTTACCTACTTCTTTTTCTATCTACTTACCCTTTTGGAATAGCCAGAATTCTTTCTTCCTGCTGCCCAAGACACTGTCTTCCACCTCTACATCTTTTTGACTACCTCTAAGTCCTAGACTTGCACATACACCATGCTCCCTGGATTATAAATTTACTGGATGTGATCCTTAAATATCCTGCATTCAGGATGGAATTGTTGACATGCTGTGCTTTCTTGCTCCAACCTGGGGGTCTGCAATTGTTGTGCTACCAGCTCAGCTGTCCATTTCTTGGTGAAACTGTGCATCTAACTCCAGAACCTGGTGACCCCCTGTGCTACCTGCCTCTTATAATCATAATAATAATAATAAACTTTATTTGTTTGAAGCACAATTCAAATAATACCAAAGCACTTCTAGAGAACACACAATAATAAATAATTAAAACAAGTTAAAATGGCAGAAATCCACAAGTCAATACTCAGGGTAGGCAAGGGAAAATAAAAATGTTTTAAGAACAGATCTGAAGCTCTCCACAGTCAGGCACACCCTTCTCCGAGGAGGTAGAGAATTCCACAGGGTTGGGGCCACAAAGGCAAATGCATGGGCTCCAGAAATCTTCAAACAGACCCTGGGAATCTCCAGCAATCCCTCCTCGGCTGAACAGAGTGGTTGGAGAAGGTGGTAGGGACAAAGGAGCTCTTGCAGATAACTCAGTCCCTGTCCATGTAGGGCCTTATAGGTTAGCAAACCAACCTTGAAGGTGATCTGCCACTGCACTGGCAGCCAATTAAGTCCACACAGAACAGGTGTGACATGGCTAGATCAAGAAAGCCCAGTCAACAACCTGGCTGCAGCACTCTGCACCAGCTGCAGGTGGCAGATATCAACTCCCAGAAGCCATAGATACAGGTTGTTACAGTAATCAGAGTGGGAGATCACAAAGGCATGGACCAAGGTCTGAAGATCACTGGTCAGAACCAGGTGATTTATCTGGCCGATATTTCTCAGATGGTAAAATAAGATCTTGACGACAGGTGACACCTGAAACTTCAGTGTCAACTCCTCATCAAAAATAACACCCAGATTCCACACCCATTCAGAGGACATCAGCTGGTGACCACCAAGTAAAAGCCCAGAGGTCTTCCCAGCTGAGGATCCCTCTACCCGATGACCAGGGTCCCACCAAAACCTCAGTTTTGTCAGGGTTCAACTTCCGCCTGCTGGCACTCATCCAGTCCTGAATCTTCATGAGGCAGTTATTCAACACAGAGACTGAATCATCCTAGTTGGGCACAAAGGATGTGTATAGCTGAGTATCATCTGCATAGCAGTGAAAACTCAAGCCATACCACCTAACAATGTCTCCCAATGGCAGCATGTACACCGTGAATAACATAGGCAAAAGCACAGAGCCCTAGGGGTACCCCACATGGCAGAGGGAATGCATCAGAAGAATAAATTCCCAATGCAATGCTCTGAGATCTACCCATGAGGAATGAATGGAACCAACTGAGGACTGTCCCCAACAGTCCACAGACCACCTGCAGGCACTCCAGCAATAGGCCATGAACCACGGTGTCAAAAGCTGCAGAAAGCTCAAGGAGGACTAAGATGGAAAGAGTCCTCCCATCTCTCGCTATCAGGATATCATTGAGCACCCAAACCAGGGCAGTCTCGGTGCTATGCCTCTTCCTAAAATCTGACTGGATAGGATCATAGATGTCATGGATGGTAAGGTGGTTGTCCAGCTGCAGCGTGACCACCTTCTCAACAACCTTGCCCACAAAGGGCAGATTAGAGATGGATCTGTAGTTGGTAAGACAGTCCGGGTCAAGAGAAGATTTCTTCAAGAGGGGTATAACCACTACCTCTTTCTGGGAGTCAGGAAACTCACCTGTCTCAAGTGAACTCCAGACTAACTCAGCCAGGACCGGGCCAAGGACATCAATGCACCTCATACGGAGGCATGTAGGGCCCAGATCCAAACTACAGCAGGTCAGCTGCATAGTCTGGACGATCCTTATGACATCCACAATTGCCAGCCAGCTGAAAGCCAGCCAACCAAACTGAGGTTCTGCAACCTTCGACCGATCACCGTCCTACCCATTGGCATGAGCTGAGCAGATCTCTGATCTAATGTCGGCAACCTTATCTGCAAAGAAGCGAGCAAACTCATCACACTTATCCTGTGATATAGCTCTCAGAACTTGCAGATAGGCTGGATTGCATAGTCTGTCCACAATTCAAAAGAGCTGAGCTGGTCAGTTCCTCACAGAAGTGATCTCTCCAGACAGGAACTCTGCCTTCTTACGAGAGATCACCAGTTGATAGTCAGAGTAATGGACCATTACTCTAAGCCTGTCAGCATCAAGGCCAGATTTCTGCCAGTGATGCTCCATCCTTCACCCTATACCCCTATTTTTTTAATCAGAACCCACCAGATAAGGCTGAGTGAAATTAGAAAATTCCAGTTTTATGGAATTTTTCATGAAATTCTACAATTTTCGTAAAGACTCATGGGATTTGACTTTAAGTACAGATGTTATTTTGCAATTTCTTACAGCAAGCAATTAATAAAATTGGCACACACAGTTTCCTTGTAAGGTCTAAGAACCTGCCAAATTTAATGGTATTGCATTCTCTAGTTTTAAAGTTTCAGGGGTTTATAAATTTGTAGTTTGCATTCTTGCAAAATTAAATTTTTAAATGTTGTGAAAGTTTGACTATTTTTAATTCAATCCACTTTAAAGCTGAACATATGAACTTTTACAGAAATGACCATGTGGTATAGTAGTTTAAATGTTTCAACTCTGGTTAAATTTGGATATGTTGTTTTAAAATTAGAGCAAATTAACCAAAATTTAAATGTTGGCAACATGTTTGGCAGGCTGTAATGCAGTCCCATTTAAAGCTAGAAAACTGAAACTATATGCATATACAAAAGTAGTGATGACCTGTATACCTGGCAATTTTTGTAATAGTTCAATGAATACTATCAAAGTTATACTAAAATTACAAAAATCCAAATTTGGGCAAAATATTTGGCTACCTATAACTCAGTTCCTATTAAAGCTTGAGACTTAAAACATGGTGCATATATGCATTCTGTGTGCTTCTCTAAAGCCTGATATTGTGGAGAAAGTTGGATAAGAAATTTTAAATTTATCTCAAAATAACTGAAAATTAAATTTTGATTAAATGCTTGGCCACCCATAACTCTGCCCCCTTTCAATCTACAAATTTGATGTACATTTTTGTAAGCCATGGGCAGGGCTACTGGAAAATTGTGCCCGCAATTTCTTTACAGAATCTGCAATTTTCACCATTCTCCACAAAAACTGACATGTTCTGCAATTTCTTGCAATGTCTGAGTTTTTATATAGAGCTGTGTAAAAAGTATTAACATTTTTAATAAAATACTCTCAAATATTTTGACAGTGTTGCGTGCAGACTTGGGTTTGGCCAAAACAATGCAGTGCAAGGTAGGGCAAGGGTTTTAAGTGACACCGATTTCTTTTGAATCATTGTCTTGTTTGGTTTCAAAATCCACTATCCAAGCATAAGTACACTTAAATACTTGACATTTGTTCTGTGTTGAATCAGTCTATCAGAAAACTTTTTGTTGCCACACAGACCAAAAAAAAAAAAGATGTGCAGAAAGATGCAAATTATCTCATTCACTTAAATTGGGGTGCTAACTTTGAAGCCTTTTTGTAAGTGGCAGGGAAAGTTTTTCCTTGTGAGCATACTTTCATTCAGACTACTTTTGATTCAAACAGCTGAGGATCTTTGGATGGCCCTGCTGACTTTAAACTTGAATTGACTAGTTACTAACAGCGATCTTGCTCTTAGCAACTACCCCCTAGATGCTCACATGCAAAGACTACAATAAAAACCTGACTAAAGTCTAAAAACAAGCTTATAAAACACAAAATGTATCTGCACATTTATCTTTAACTGTAAAAATCATTGCAACCAGACTAAAACAAAGATAAATTACAGGGTACCCTGTCTACTGTATGATGTAGTAAACATATATATATATATATATATATATATATATATTAAATTTTTGGTAACTGTGTAAGGCCCACTAGGCACAAGTGCCTGTTTTCAAGTACAACCCAGGAGCACCGAGGAGGTTAAGTGACTTGCTCAGAATCACACAGTATGCAAGTGGAGGTTGTGGGAATCAAATCCAAGTCTATTAGACGTCATCAGCTCAATCACAGTGTGTTACTCTAACCTCTAGATTTTGCTGCCAGCCCCAGTAACCCCCATATTTAATGTTTAAATATGTGATTTCAAAAATAACGTACAGTACCTACAGTACAAATTATGACCATTAAACACTTGAACAAAAGTTTACTAAAACTCAGTTATTTGCCACTCTTAACTGCTTATTTTTTCTTGTACCAAAGTGGGTGAATTGTTGGCAGAGGACTGTAAACAGCTGTTGATTAGGCTTCATTATTCTACAGCCAGAAACAAAAAAAAAATATTTCTTCTGGCTTTATTTCATATTGATTTGCTGTGGCTCACTTTATAAAATCTATTTAGCACCGTATGAGTCAGATGTTTTTAAATTTTGGAAGACAGGCAACACTTAACGAAAGCTTATCAGTTTAGTATTCTTTTTAGGAACATAAACTTTTCTATATGTTTTAAACATTCAGGTGTCAGCTTATTCATTTATCAGTTTATACTGACCAATATATGCTGCAGAAAACATTAAAAGATTTATTGTGAAGCACTCAGGGTCTATAGTAGAACCCCTGCAATTTCCTGCAATTTTTGCAAAATGTTCCACAATTTTGGGTAACCTTTTCCATAATTTTCCAGTGGCCCTGGCCATGGGGTATTGCTTACACTCCAAATTTGGTGTTACTTGGATACATACATTTAAAAGTATCGCAAAATAACTGAAATAAAATTTTTTGCTAAATTCCGCTGAATTTTCTTGAAAATTCTGTGGAATTTTGTGGAATCGGAATGGTCATTCCATGAGCATTCCACAGGCAGAATTTTATATCCCACACAGCTCTACTGAACAGCTTTGGCCAATATTTTCCATGATACTCTGCTTGGACACGTGACCCCAGAAGCCACGTTTGTCCACCTATACAGAAGCATAATGTCATTAACAGAAAAAGAATTAATAGATCAGTCTGGTCACATGTCCATCACATCTCCCCGGCCCCCCAGGAAATGAAAAGACGCTGCCATTCATGTAGATACTTGGAAATGCCTAAAGGAGCATCTTATGCACGCAACCCTTCCTTGAAAGTCCATCTGAATTGTCAGTCTGTGCCCCACTTCAGTGCTGAATGATCATATTATATGACTGTAGTACCAAACTCCTGTGCAATAATTTCATGTTTTGCCCACTTGTCCTATGGAGCCATGTTAAGGGTTTATGATCTGTGACCACAGTGAACTCCCTTTCATACAGATACTGTATAGCTGCAGCTTCCAAAGGGCCCATCTTAACTGTCAGCACTGCAGCCTTCAGTCTGTGGAACACCTCACGCATGCGTTTGACGTGATCCTCCCATGTCTGGCTGTAAATTGTGATGTCATCCATGTACGCCTGTGCATATTCACCTGCCACAGCCAGAATGTGATCCACAAGCCACTGGAAGTTTGCAGGTGTAGTCTTCATCCCAAATGGCATTACTCAGAATTCAAATAAGCCTTATGGGGTAATGAATGCAGACCTCTCCCTAGCTGCTGGGGTTAGGGTCACCTGCCGGTAGCCCTTTATAAGGTCTACCATAGTCAGGAACCGGACTTTCCCCCAGCTGTTCAAAGGTCTCATCCATTCTGGGCATGTAGTAGGCATCAAACTGCATGCAGCTGTTGAGCCTCCAGTAGTTGACACAGAACCATGTGGTACCATCCTTCTTAGGGATCAGGACCATGGGTGAAGCCCAGGGGCTACTGGACTCCTGGATCACTCCAAGGACCAGCATTTCCCTGAGTTCCTCCAGCATGGTCTGCTTAACCCCCTCTGGTACCCTGTAAGAGAACTGTCTCAGTGGCGTTTGGGTTCCAGTGTCCATCTGGTGTTCAGCCATTGTGGTGTACCCCAGCTTCCCAATGAACAAGTCCTAAAATTCTTGCAGCACCCCCTCATCTCTTCTACCTAGGCCAGTGTAATCTGCCCTGAGAGAGTGAGGTTATCCACTGAGGATCCCTCCCGTGTTTCCCCAAGGAGGTCCACAAGAGGATCAGACTCATTTCCCTCTTCTGGTAGGCTGCACAAAGTGAGGACCATTTTCTCCTTATCATAATAGGGTTTCCTCATGTTGACATGATATACCCTCTGCCTGTGCCTTCTGCCTTTCAGCTCAACTATATAGTTAACATCACTCACCTTCCTGATTATGGTGAATGGGTCCTCCCATGCTGCCTGCAGCTTATTATATCAGACTGGGACAAGTAACGTCACTCACTGTCTGACTTCGTACTCCTAGGGTCTGGCCCCATGGTTGTACCAGGTTTTCTGTTGCTGTTGTGCAGTGACTAAGTGCTTCTGGGTGAGCCCATGAGCTCCTTAAGCTGGGCCCTGAAATTCATGATGTACTCCCCAACAGACTCCCCTTAGAAGGCAAGGTCACCTTGCAATTCATCCCTGACTAAGTCTAGGGGCCCCCTACATCTGTGACCAAACAGGAGCTCAAAGGATGAAAACCCTGTGGACTCCTGTGGGACTTCCCTGTACAGAAACAGGAGATGGGGGAAATATTCATCCAAGTTCTTTTGTGCTGGTCAGCAAATGCCCTGAGCATAGTTTTGAGAGTCCCATTGAACCACTCGACCAGGCCAAATGTCTCGTGGCAATAGGGCCAAGCACAGAGCTGTTTCACCCCACATTTCTCCCACAAACTGGTCATTAAGGATGACATGAAATTCATCCCCTGGTCAGACAAAATCTCCTGGGGAAATCCCACTCAGCTGAAGATTCCCAGGAGCTCATCAGCCACTTTTTTTTCCACCTCAATGGAGGACATGACCACTGCCTCAGGGAATATGGTTGCGTAGTCCATGACAACCAGGACGTATCTCTTGCCCATGTCACTTGGGGTACTTAGGGGCCACACTATGCCAGCTACCCTCTTAAAGAGTTCATCAATAATAGGCAAGGGCAGCAACACCTCCTTAGCCTTGTCCCCTGCCTTTCCCACCATCTGGTATTGTGGACAAGTCCTATAGTAAGTTGCCACATCTGTGCACAAGCTCATCCAAAAGAAGTTTTTGGTGAGCTGCCTTTTTTGTACGGTTAATACCCAAGTGGGCTGAAAAAGGGATGTCATGTCTCAGAGCCAAAAGCTGCTTGTGGTAGTCTCAAGGGACTACCAGCTCCATGAGTACTTCTCCCTCTAGTCCCCTCTGTGGTGTACAATCCCTGTACAACAGCCCATTATTTCAATAAACTCATTTTTTGCTCCTCTGAGATTCCGCAGCACTATCTGATATCTCTCTCAGTTTTGGAGTGTAGAATCAGCCAGATGAGCTCTGCCCAGCTACTCCCATCTGACCCTCCCAACTTTCCTTTAGGAGGAGATCTGCCTTGGGCTGATGCCTCCACAGAGCTGCTACTCCTAGCTAACCCTCACTCACAATAGCTGATTCCTCCTCTGCTGTGGGAGGGGTCAGCGCAAGCTGTGTCGCCCCCCCATCACCCTCAGAAGCTTGCCTTTTTGCCTGGCTATGGAAAGTAACATATACTAGGTTTTCCCTATGGTCAGAATCATTCCCCATGATCACATCCACAGAGAGATCAGGTACAACTCCCACCTCCTGTGCCCCATGGCCACCCTCCCAGCTTGGGAAAACCCGAGCCATTGGCACTTGAACCACTAAACCTGTGAGTCCTCGAATCTTGGAAAACCACCCTGGTAGAATCTGCTCCACCTGGATCAGATCCTACCTCAACATGGAGATGGAGGTGCCAGTGTCCCTCAATCCCTGCGTTACTGTTCCATTGATCAGAATAGGGTGCATATGCTTGGAGGAGTTTGGTGGCACTACAGTGTGTATGCAGTCTACCATCTGCTGAATATTGTCATGGTCACCCCTCCCCCAGACTTTTGTACTTTGTTCCTATTTTTAGGGCAATCATAGGATATATGCCCCACTTTCTGATAAATCCAACATTCCTTAGCCCCTGGCTCTTTGTTCCCCCTAGAACTGGTGAGTTCTATTTTGGGCTTGGGCACAGGCTGGTTCCCTTTAGGCTGCCCTCCCTGGGTCCCCTTAAAACCATGTGCTGCCCAGCTTACATAGTTCTTATGCTGCAAATGGGGGCTGCTGGGCACATACAAATCAACACTTTCTGCTGCCTCCTTCATGGAATTGCATGCCCAGTCCAGCAGCTATATGTGCAGGTCATCAGGCACAATTTTTAGAAATTGTTCCCTTATAATCAAATCTTTAATTTACTGTACAGTCCTTGCTTTAGTCCCATCTACCCAATGGTCTAGATAGGCACACATTTGGGCACACAGATCCACATAGCTATCTCCTGGAACTTTTGACAGTTCTCTGAATTTCTGCCTAAAAGCATCAGGAATCAGTTCAAAATGTTTCAATGACACTCTTTTGACATTATCGTAGCCCATGCAGTCATTATTGTCCATTCTAGCAAATGCGTGCAAAGCATGGCCAGTATGCATTGGGGTCAGGTGGGTTATTCATGAAGTTCTATCCAATTTAAACTGCATACAAACCCTCTCAAATTATTTTTAAAAACAAATCCAGATCATCTCCCTTCCAGTATTGTGAGAACATTTTTGAATTAATTGTGGCTTTGTGGGTTGGATGCCCTCTGCCATTACCTACGGTTTGCCATGGGGTTTGCGGGTGCCATTTCACCATTTCAATCTGATGCTGTTGCCTTTGGATCTTGTGCTGTTGCTCTTTCTTTCTTTCTTTCTTTCTTTCTTCCTTTCTTCCTCTCCTTCTCTCCTTCTCTCTTTCTCTCGTTCTCTCTTTCTCGCTTTCTTTCTTTCTTTTTTCCCACATCAGGTTCTCATGATGGTGAGTCTTCTTTCTTCTCTCTTGCATCAGGATTTCATACTGGCAAGCTTTCTCTCTTTCTGCCGCCTCTAGACTTACTCTCTCCCTTTCAGCCTCATGCCTTCTGCTCTGCAGGTCATCCTCCCTCAGTGCAAGCTCCATCTTCATGATCTCAAGCCAGTGTTGAGCCTCTGCTGCAGCAGCTCTTAGCTCAGGTTTGGGCCGTACTGCTTCACCAGCTCATGTCTCAAGGTTCCCCTCTGACACATCCACTGTGACCACAGTCTCGTTACCTTGGTCACCTTCCTCAGTGATCACCTGCTGCACAGGTAATTGGTCAGGTACCCCTGAGACCGTCTGCTCCCCTTGCATCCTGTCATGCACTGATAGGGCTTTCATGAGTGCACTCTTTGCTAGGCCATCATGGACAATCCCCTTCTCTGCATACAGCTCATGAAGCTGCTGTACAGTAAATCTGCTATAAGGTTGGGGAGCTCATATTCTGTAGCAAAGCTGCACTAAGCTGTCTGGAAAAAAGTAGCAAACAATGTAACCTTTTGTATATCCTGATTCGTGACTGTTAAGGCATATTTCTACTGACACTCTGTCACCTCATATGCTAGGTAAGGCTTTCATCTCTCTCAGAGTTCTTGTCCCACATGAAAGTACAATGTGCACAAATTCTAGCTTTAAATCTGTACACTGATCTACACCGCATTGGCACCAGTTGCAGCACTGAACTCATCTCTTCCCTATTAGTTGAGCAGTGGCTTTCATTTATATCAAAGTTTGCTTTAAGTAACATAAACAGCTTTGAAAAGTTCCCTCCATTTACTATATGTGGTGCACCCCCATGGTCTCCCTGCTCAGATGTCACAAAATGTCTGAGTGTGGGGGTGGAACTTGCAGACTAGGAAATGGAAAGGATCAGCTGACTATGGCTACAATTCTGTTTACAGTCCCTTCTTTCCAAAAACTACTTGCAGAAACATGAAACTTTTTACTGAACTTAGCTACAGCTGCCCTAAGGTAATGGGACATGAAGCCCAAATACTTAAAAAAGAAATGTTTGAAATTTACTTTAATGTTAGTGGTTTTGACAGCTTTGCTAGTACCTAGGTCTGTGGTCTACTCAGGTTCCAGGTGAGCCACTTGGTGCCATCATGGAATATCTTGATGTCACTTCCTTCTTGATTACTTGGCTATGATGGAGTCAATGCAGTGTTGGAATGAGGCAGAGGCTGGTCATTGCTGTTATGTCCTCCTAGTATGTTTCTCTAGATATATCTGTGTTTCATCAATGCGCTACAACAGTTCTTGAGGCTGCTTCCATTTTGATGGCCTGTTACTACTGTGTACATACTCTCAACTGCAGATCAGTTGCTGTCACCATAGTGTGAGGTGTGAGTTGATATTGTAGTTGAACTGGTGCACAGGCTAAAGAAGTAAAGGAATGTGAATATGGTCTCATAATTGCACTCCTGAACTGGTCTCTCAGCCAATCAGCTGCTGAAGGAGGGGTCAGCACAAGCTGTGTCACCCCCTCCTCACCCTCAGAAGCTTGCCCTTTTGCCTGGCTATGGGAAGTAACATATACTATTGTTATTGGGATTGTAAGTCTAATCATAATAATAACTTTAATTTTTTTTTTTACTTTTGCTGTTTTTTTTGTTGTTTTTAATCAAGGGTTTTTAACCTCCATCGCACATCACAGGCAGCTTCTCAGCCCCGTCCTCTCCCCCTTGCCCAGCGACTGCCTCCCTGGTCCACCAAGCCCCATATCCCCTGTGGACAGCCCCACATGAGGGGGACAGGATGGGGAGGGCTGTCCTCCCCACACCTGGAGACCTAGCATTCAGATTTGTGGATTGGTGAATTGGTGGCTGCGTGGGGCATGGGCAGGCAGGGCTTCATGGAGCCTGTGACTGCCATTTTCCCATTTTTATCCCCTTACGTGCTGGGGCCTCAGTGACATGGATGTGCATGTGCATTGAGATGTGCATGTGCTCCAGATTCTGCAACCACATCTGCCCACTAGGGCCTACTGCCAGCCTCCCCATTTGCCTGATGCTACCACTGAGCTTCCACTAGGTGGTAGCCAACAGTTGGAAAGACCTTACTTCCCCAACCTGGTAGAGATGAGCTGCCTATTGTTCACTTAATCCTCTCCCAGCTCTTCCCTCACCACCCAAGCTCTTTCCTGAAAACGAGTTGCCTGCATGTGAGAGGTAAGGTGCTTGGAGCACAACTCAGCCCTCTGCACCACTGGACCGGCTTGTTGCTTTTACTGCTTGAGTGGTGTGATATGAGCAATATAGCATGAGTGCATCTTATACCTAAGACACTGCATGCCACACTGAGTCAGCTGGCAGCTTGGTCTGTTATTTCTAAAACATTAATGTACAATACAGAAGCCAATCCGAAGCCTTGCTAGGCTCATGACTATTTAATTAAACTTATAATCCCAATTCGTATTTGTTTATCCCTGTTTCATGTCTGTAATTACACCTCTTTCTTTGTGTTCTGTCTCTGTTGTATTTAAAACCCACTCTGCTTGTCATTCCCTACAGCAGCGTCATAAATGCTATAATTAGTGACATTGTTAAATACAATTATAAAGTGAGTACTGTAGAAAGAATAATGGCTCCTCATTGACCAAGAGCTATGTTTAACCAGGCCATTATCCCAATGCAGCAGTCCGAATGAAAGCAGCTCAACAAGAATATGTCTAAAAATATATCCAATTTACTAGAAAGTACCCATTTCATAATTGCAGTAAGGCACTGAAGGGGTGCTTTATGGAGGGCTAATGGCCCTTCTCGGGTGGTGGAAGCACTCTTTTATGAAACTTATTACATCACATATTTATTTATTTATTTTGAATTGTGGTAACCAGGAAGGCCCACTGAGGCAATACAGTCCTTTTTCAGGGTCGACCTGGGACAAGGGTGCAATGCAATAAGACATTTGTTATAAACTATACAAAGTGAATGAGACTTAATATATATATAGTAAATAACAAATAATTACAAATAATAACAAACATTAGTACAAGGTATGAGAGAAATATTTGCACAGGAAATATACATTTGTACATCGTGATCACAGTGAACCATGGCAAAAAGTATATCCCTAATGTGTATCTCAGTGTATGGCACTGCTTAGACCTTAGACACTGTTATTCACTAGCTGGAGAACCTACAGTTGGACACACACCTATTCAGAAACAATTGACCATGAAAAGTACCTGGTTCATAACAACATATTCAAAGGTAATAAACAAGTAGCAGAGAAATAAAAGACAGTCAAGACAGAATTTGTCGATTGCATCTGTGTGCTTCGAAGACTAGCCAAAACAGGTACAAGGTTTAGGCTGCAGTTGGTGTGCAGAGAGGGAGCACTTGAACATACTGTAGCTAGAAAGAAGAGGGAAAGGATAGATGGGGAAGTACATTCCAAGGGGTTGATGTAGAATATGCAAAGGATCGCTTGTCGATAGTCAGGTGGGGATAACGAGTAGTGAGCAGAGGGGCAGAGGATGACCTACAGTAAGTAAATGAGGAGAGGATTTAAGTGTCAGTAGACCACTCAGACAGGGGGGAGAGAAGAGGAAGGTAAGAATGTAGATAAAGCAAAGGGAGGACAACTGCATACATTGGTCATGGTCAGGGCAGCCCAGTGACTTTAATACCTCGCAGTGATGGTGACGTAAGTTGACACTAAGAGCAAATCATCCTGCCATGTAGTATAGCATTTTCAGGTGGGAGAGTATGGTAGTCTTGGCGAAGAGCATTATACGAGCGCCATAGAAAAGTATGGGGAGGAGGGAGGAGGTAGAAATCTTTTTACAGGAAGAGTGAGAGAGGAGGGGACAACGACGGTAGAGCAATTCTAGTTTCTGATTAAGTTTTTTAGTAGTCTGAGTTACATGCTGCTTGAAAGAGAGGAAAGGGTATAGCAGGATACCCAAGTATTTGAATACGTAGCTCTGAAAATAAAAAAATACTGTTTACACACCAGTACTTTAAAATCTTAAATTTAGTTGTTCATTTAAATATATGATCATGGTTTAAAATAACTGTAAGGCATAATGCCATCAGACCAAATGCAACTCATCTGATGTTATCAAAGGGAAGAAGACTGACTGAACAAATGGTGAACAAGCATGTGGCATCAGCTGATACTGCATTGACCATCAAGTTCAGACTTGACTATTACTTAGAGGAACAAAGGGTGACAGTGTATTCTCACTGAGTTGGTGGGATGGTGGAACTTGGTGGATTAATGTACTACATTGTATAGTGAGGGTTTGTTCTGCATGGATTTCCATGTCAACTGAAATCTTGTTGTACTACTGTTCAAAGGTCATGGGATGCAGTTGTACTCTTCTGTTGTTAATAAGGTTCCAGCTGATTTGAAATCTTCGGAGCTGGTGTTTTTCACAGTGCTGCTATGCATACAGCAATCAGTTCACATTCTGAACTGAAACCACCTGCCTGCCATGGGAGCACTGTGAAACTACTTTCATTTGTTTTAAATAAAAACTAAAAAAAAAAACTACAAACAATAAAAGAATACTGATTGGGCAACCACATGTCCAACCAGCCTGAGCTGCCACCTCAGGCTTCTGTTTATATCAGACCTCTCGAGCTTCTCGCTCAAGGTCTGATGTAATCAGAACCCCTCTCTAGCAGCACAAGCTGGTTGTGCATGATTGCCCAACCAGTATTCTTTATGGTCTTCTTTTCTCCATAAAGTTACATTTCTTTACTTTTTTTTAATAAACTATGCTTTATTGACATTTTCCAAAAATTACGTAAAAAATAGGCTATCACAAACACTAACAAGAAACAACAATGAAAACAAGAAAATAAATAAGAAAAAAGCAACACCACCCAACTTCCCTACCCCCCCAGACCCAGAGCACCAATTCTGAAAAAAAAATAGATGAGGAAAGAGAGCCCATAATCATTAACGTGACAGTAACTGCCTGAAATTAAACTATACAGACATCAGGGCACTATTAAGAAAGGAATAAAAAAACAATACTGTAATAAAATCACAAATATTTTAACAATGAGATTCCATTATAAAGCAGTGACAATGGACAATGAAGTATGGAGTGGCTCCCAACTAGAACAGTATCTCTTCTTCTTACCTTGGGCATAGGCAGTTTGCTTCTCAACCTCAAGAGCCAGAAGGATTTCTTGATGTCATTCTCTATAAGTGGGAATGGTATCATCTAACTGAAATGATTAACTTGGCCATAACTGCTACCAGATCCATATAAGCTTTCTGTGGACCAAAATGAAGATCTGGATAAAAAACAACCAAGCAAACCTCGGGTATGAAATACTCTTCCAACCCTGGAAGAGAGTCTAAGGAGTTTTTAATAGAATTCTAAAAAGGAGCTACTTTAATACATTCCCAGAGAAGATGTTTAAGATGACCCTCTTCCTTTCCATGCCTAGTACAGGTCGGTGAAGGGAGCCACCCTATTTTATACAGCTGCAAAGGAGTGTAATATGAATTCTGTAACATTTGGAATTGAGTCTGTCCGTATCTATCCTGCTTTATAAATTTATATAAGCACTACCACATGGTCAGCCATAATCGAGAGTCCATTGGTACGCTCACGGACTGCTGCCAAATCTGTATTTTCTCTGTCAGCCATAGACTTTCTGCTGTTGCTACTTGGGTTATTTTTCTCTCGCCCCTGCCACCCCCTCCCAGGCCTCCTTTAAATGCACTCTGGCCCCTCCCACCTTTGGACTACTAACCCTATTGGATACAGCACACTCAGCCTCACCCAATCCTCCTTGCCCAAATGGAGCACCTAGCCTATTGCCTCCTTACTCTCTCTAGCTCTCCATTAGTGCCCACTCTCAGCCTACCTGTTAACTCCTTCCTACTCCTAAACTTGTCTGTAGATCCCTCCCTCTCTCCCTGCCCTCTAGCAATCTGAATCTAGTCTAAAGCTACAAAGTAAATCACCTATTTAACAGTGGGCAGCTTAAAGCAGGATAGCCACACCAAACAAACTAATATGGGGTACAACTACATACCACCACTACTACTCCTCTCTACCTCTCTTGGCATTGCAGGCACCACATTCAAATTTGGTCCCCAGACTCCACACTCTGAAACCAAAATGGGTGCATCCTGGACAAAAAGTATGCACATGGCCACTACCACTTCTTATAATGTTAGGCCCCCCATCCCCCCACACCTCCCATACACAGTCATCACCAAGCTAGCCTCCCCTCCCTTAACCTTAATAGTTAACCTCCTCCTTATGTAATGCACGTGTCTAGACACCCCCCATATGAAGCGAAGTGACGGATACAAGTAAAGATGAACATCACCCTATCTGCCAGAAAGATTACCTTCATGCTACTGCTGCTCTCTGGAAATGTTCACCTAAATCCTGGACCTACAACCCTTAGGAGCAGAGAATCCCACTCAGTGACCAGCCTAAAGATTGCATCACTAAACATCTGCAGCCTAACTGCAAAATTTGACCAGCTCCACGCTTGGATGACAATTCACGCCCCGGACATACTCTGCCTAATGGAAACCTGACTGTCAAATAGGATCAAAGATGGTGAGGTGACCATTGAAGGATTCCAAATGTTTAGACTCAATAGAATAGGCAAGAAAGGCGGCGGCTGCCTCTTGTATGCCAGAAACACACTGAGTTGCTCCATCCTCCCCATCCCAAAAGTTGCGGAGAACTATGAGCTACTAGTGGTAAAAACTCAAGCTGGCCTAAATGGCAAGACCATTACCACTGCCACAACCTACCTGCCTCCCAAAAAAGCCGAGGAAGGCCTTCCATTGGTTATGCAAGAAATAAGTGGCCTCAAAAAGAGCTCAGAACTCATCTTGATGGGTGACTTTAACATAAACTGGCTTTGTAAAGCAGCGACACCCACCAGAGACCTAATCACCTCCCACAATCTCACTCAGCTCATAACTCAACCCACCAGGTAGAACTACAAGGCTGGCACCAGCACCCTAATTGACTGGGTTCTGGTCAGCACACCATCTCAATTCTCTGAACTCAGAGTTCTCCAGACATGCTGAGTGACCACTCAACGATCTCCTTTCTTTGGACCACTAAAACTGCCAAGAGCCCACCACGTCTCATTGAGAGCAGGGTCCTGCGAAACGGAAAACTTGGTTCCCTCAAATCAGCTCTGTCTGCCTACAACTGGTCCCTCATACATAAGGCACCTACGCTGGACCAGGCACTCTGCTTTTTCACGGATGGTTTCAACTCCATCTGTGATATCTATGCCCCACGCAATAAACAGAAAATTCGGGGAGTGGAAAATGGATGGCTGGATGGTAAGCTCCTCTCTCTCCCAAAAGAAAGGGACTGCCTCTGGGCCAAAGCCTTAAACTCTAGCTGTAAGCATGACCTACAATGTTACGAAACTGCTAGAAATCAGTGCACTAACCGTATCTGGCTCTCAAAGGCCAAGTTCCATAAGACCCAGCTCAACAACGCATGGGGAGATGGAAAGAGGTTTTGGGACAACCTCAAGAACACCCTTGGCAAAGACCAGAAGCTGAATCCTACAATGCTCAATATCAATAACACACCCTCCACAGATCCACAAGCCATTGCTGATGCCTTTAACCAGGCCTTTACTGACCTGTCCCCTGTACTACCCCCAGACTACCTTCTGCCGGTGGAGGACCAAGGTTGTGCCAACCTAACCAGTACTAACTGCCCAGCTTTCTACTTTAAGAAGGTGATGGCAAAGGAGGCCCTAACAATGGTCAGGAAAGTCCTAGGGAAAAACTAGGTTGGGGGGTGATGGGCTAGACATGAAGTTACTATCTCTGACCCTTGATGTTCTGAGCAAACCCATTACAATGCTATTTAATAAATCCTTGGCCATAGCTCAATTCACGGAAGTTTGGAAGCAAGCCCCCGTAACTCCAGTGGACAACAATGGTGACAAGGCACTGGTATCTAACTACAGGCCAATATCTATCCTCTCCCCACTATCCAAATCTCTGGAAAAAATCATGGCAAACCAACTCACAGAATACCTCAACAAGTGCAATCTGCTCTGCCCAAACCAACATGGTTTCTGGCAAAAACACAGTACCACCACTGCACTGCTGGCATACTCTGATTATGTGAACAAGGTGCTGGATGAAGGCAATTTGGTGGGGACCATCTTCATTGACCTCATTAAAGCCTTTGACACCATCAACCACCCTCTACTGGTATCCCAGCTCCAAAGACTGGGAGTGATTACAAATGCCCTAAATTGGTTCAATGACTACCTATCACAAAGGAATCAGAGAGTCAAAATCGGGCAGACGTTATCCAGCTCCAGAGATGTACTCCTAGGAGTTCCTCAAGAAGCAATCCTAGGTCTCATGCTTTTCAGCCTCTTTGTTAACGAATTGCCTGTGGCCTGTGACACCAAACATCCTGTATGCGGACGATGCTGTACTGCTGAGCAGTGGCACCTCCCAGGCTGCCCTACAAGAAGAACTACAGTCCTCTTTCAACAAACTTGAGGACTGGTTCTGTAGGAAAAAGCTGCTACTGAACTACAAGAAAACCAAGGCAATGCTCCATTCCAGCCCCTACAATAAACACAGGCTCACTCCCCTCGAAATCACCAATAACGCTGGTGAGCAGATTGAGCAGGTACAATCATTTAAGTAACTAGGGGTCACCACTGATGACTCTCTCATGTATATGAACCATACTGACTCCCTTGTCAGATCAGTAAATACAAAGATTGGGGTCCTCTATAGACATAAGAAATCCCTCATCCCGGAAGCACTCTGAATCTCAGTCTCCAGCTCCATACTCACCATGATAGACTACAGGCTAGTGGTCTATGGAGCTGCCACTGATACTGCACTCAGCAGGGTCCAAATTGCATTAAATAAGGAATGCCATCTGACCCTGTGTGCAGACCATTACACTCACACTTGCACCCTATATGACCGTACAAACTGGCTTAACCTAAAAGACAGGATCAAATACCAAACCTGTCTCCTGGGTAAGAAGTCAGTCCTCGAAAAAAACTGTGATCGCAAATTCTCTCACTGTAAGTATTACCTGAGCAACCACTCCCATCGTCATGGGGCAAAAACCACACCACTGGGTTTTGTCTTAACGTCGCTTTATTTGATCAAATCTTACACATGCATGTGGGACTTCTACAAAGGAGACCGTCCCTGATTAAAGTTTACAGCAGCTTTTTATAAGCTAGATTTTGCACTTCTTATCTTGAAAAAATACCAACATTTCAGTATAAGCCAATCATAAGACAGCATAACAAGTTTTCAGCAATGTAACAGAAAAAACACATTGATATGCATGAGGTACTTTTCCACTGCTTATTTCATTTCTTTCCCATTACTGCTTGATACATATGCCTGGGTCAAGCTGACCTGAGAGAGACAATGAGTTTCACTCACACCATAGCAGCGTACAGCTTGCCTTCAATGCCACTACGTGCTGTTATCTTTATATTTTGCCCAGGCATGCTCTTATCTTTATATTTTGTCCATGCCTGTTATTCAGGCTGGTACAACCAGTTCTGCTCAGTTTTATCTAGCTTTCTGTTTTTACAAATGTACCTCAAGTAACCGCAGTACAAATTCTATAACCCTTAAAAAAAACATGAACTCAGAAATTTCTACTACATTCATTATGACTTTGTTACAGCATGGTTTTCAAAGCAAGCATAACTTCAAGGCATATAATAGCATATAATAGCAAATATAGCGTTAGGTTTTTATAAAAAAAAGCATACATAAAAATTCCCTCACACTCTCCCCCCTTTTGATACTTTGTATCAACTTGTTAACTATCATACTTTAGTCACATCTGGTACATCACAGAATGGGAACACCCTGGCTAATTCACTAGGGTCTTGGTCCTCAGGGTGTAGTAAGGGGTGCAGCTGGGTGATGGCATGTGGCGACAAGGTGCTACACAATTGTCGCAAGAGAAATTTGAGCAACACAATCAGGAGCCATAATGCCAGTATCACTACCACGATTACTGCCACCAAGTGGAGGAGGGTAGTGCCCCAGTCACCAAATATGCTTGAGAACCATGACCAGGGGTCCCAACCCTGTGATACAGGTGCATGCTCACTTAGAACACGTTGCTGTAGCGTTCGTATTCCCTCAATTACTTGCTCAAGTTCTTGGGAATTATCTGGTATATAGGTGCAGCATTCATCCCCTATAATGGCTTTTAACTTGAAGCTAATACATAATCAGTATTAATTTCTATTCTGCAAAGCTACGATTCTAAGGGCTTTAATTTCAGCTGTCAGCAAGTCAGTTGATTTTAAGGTATCATTAATTAACGTTTCTAACTCATAGCTTAACTGGTCAATGTAATGCATGTTTTGAACAACACCCCACCATGGGAAGATTCCCGCCCCAAATTTTTCTCCCGTCGGGACACGTTTATTCGTGTCTGGCACCTCCCTTTTTTGAACTTGATTTATATAGCTTACACGCTGATGTATAGCAGATGCATTGTACTTATATACATGGGCCACAGGGTGGAGTGTGGCTAGATAGCAGCATCCCGTCCACCCCATAGGTAGGAAAAAAATAAGCCCTATCCCCACATATCCAGTATAGACCTGACAGACTGCCGACGGTGAAATCAGGATGTACTGTGTGGGCATCTGTGACAGCAGTTGGTTATGGTGGACTCGGACTTGGTGGTGCTGTTGTAGTGCTTACAATATTGCACGTGGACCATCCCAGTGGTGCTAAACTCACGGTTAATTGCTTATTACAGGCAGAGCCTGGCTGATATTTTCTGCTGTCTAACGTCTAGATACAACGGGGTTGACACATTTGTATCATTCGGTGGGCTGTACCATGCAGTAAAATCATGCCCCCGAAACACAGTTAGGTTCTTTATTTTGTTTGTAGCATAATCTGGAGCATTAGTGATGTTTCTTCCCCTGATGGCACCGAGAATCTCGCTGGCCTCAGTGCTATTTACAGGCTTGGGTTTAGGTGGAGCCCTACGACTGCAGAGAAAGGAGAGCTAGTGCATACATAGCAATCAGAGACATTAGCATTATTAGCATGTAAGTTCATTAAAGTCCACCAAGTGTTCGAGAGTGCAATGGCTCTGTGCTGCGGGAGCAGTTGCCTCTCAGTATCCAGAGCCCCATAGCAAAAATAGCAGCGATAGTCCAAACGAAAACAGAACGATAACAATTTTCATGGTTGCTCAGTTCACTGTGCAGTTGTATCGACTGTAGAGGCTGTCACCAAACGACAATGAGATGCGTGAATCCACGTTTCTCTCTCCGCGATCTTTATGGCAGTGGCGGTAGTCAGGAGCACTTGAAACGGTCCTCGCCACCTCGGGGCGCACCACTTTTTTCTTCGGAAGTCCTTGATAACCACGAAGTCTCCTGGCTGTATCCTATGCAGGGGTCCCTCCAAGGGAACTGGAAGTACAGCTTTTACCCTAGGATAGAGAGATCTTAAAACAGCATTAAGAGATAAACAATAGGCAATCATTTCATTATCTAAACCGTGCAATGTTATTCGGTTTTGTGGGAAGGGGACATTTGTCATTCTGAGAGGCCTTCCCATCAAAATTTCATGAGGTGATAAACTCATGGGGCCAGCTCTCCCCCTCACACTCATTAGGGCTATTGGTAGTGCTTTTACCCAACTAAGGCCAGTATCTGCCATAATTTTGGTCAATTTTAGCTTTAATGTCTGATTTGCCCTTTCTACTGCCCTTCCCGATTGTGGGTGGTAGGCACAGTGCGTTCGTAAATCCACTTGCAGTGCCTCACACAAGGTTCTGATGACTTCATTTGCAAAATGCGAGCCATTATCGCTGGAGAGCCGGGTGGGAATCCCCCACCTTGGTATGATTTCTCTAATCAGGGCCTTTGCTACTGTACAGGCCGTGGTTTTCCGTACTGGGAATGCTTCTACCCACTTTGAAAACATATCTATAATCACTAAGCAATATTTATACCCTTCACACGGGTTTAGCTCAATAAAATCCATCATTAAATGTTCAAAAGGTCCTGTAGGAAAAGGATGGGCAGAGGGGGTTACTTGGAGTCCTCTGCCAACATTATTTGCATACATATTACATACTTTTACAAAATCTTCAGCATATCAGGTGAGCCAACAACATACCAATGTTTATTTACAAGATTCGAGCCACTCCACTTTTTGAAACATGATCGTTCCATGGGCCAATTTTATAAAAGGAAATACTGCCGAGGAGCAGGCAGAGCCTGCCATCGGGGGTTATCCACACTTAGTGCTAGCATTAAATTTACAGTTTGTTTGACAGTTCGTTCTCTTTTGCACTGGCCGACTGTTGTAAGTTGCAGCATCCTTTACTGAGAATAAATCAAGTTGGTTAGTTATAGTCAAAGACATTAGAAATTTCAGAACACTCCCAGAAAGAGCTGCTTCCTTTGCAGCTGCATCAGCCTCGCATTTCCTGCAGAAACAAAATCTTGGTTAGAGTATGGGCTTGACATTTTACAATTGCTCTTTTCTGCTTCTGGATTGCTAACAAAAGATTTTTTATCAAATTCGCATGTGCAATAGGTTTTCCAGCTGCTGTTAAAAAACCCCTGAGTTTCCATAGGGTGCCAAAATCATGAGCTACGCCAAATGCATATCGACTACCTGTGTATATATTAACTGTTTTACCCTCGGCTATTATACAAGCTCTCGTCAGAGCTATGAGTTCAGCAGCTTGGGCTGACGTTCGTGGGGGTAACTTTGCTCCTTCCACGACATAGTTTGGAGTACACACTGCATAACCTACCAAGGGGGATCCTTTTTCATCTCTTTGTGCTGAGCCGTCAACAAATAATTCTAAGTCTGCGTTTTGTAGGGGTACGTCAGTGATATCTGGTCGAGACTTACAGTCTAAGTCAATTACTTGCCCACAGTCATGCTCTTCCCCCTCCTCCGGGGTGGGGAGCAACGTCGCTGGGTTTAAAATGGTGCACCTTTTCAAAGTTATGTTAGACATGGTTAGTAACACATTTTGATACTGAAGCAATCGTGCAGGCATTAAATGAGCTGTGCGAGCTTGTAGCAGAATAGAATGTACAGAATGAGGCACATGCACTGTCAAAGCACAGAATCCTACCAGATCCATGCATGCCAAGACCGCTTCAGTAGCCGCTGCTACTGACTGCAAGCAAGACACCATTCCACATACCACTGAGTCCAAACCCTTCGAGTGATATGCTATGGGCCTCTGCCCCCTTCCATGTTCCTGTGTCAAAACAGCTGACATGTAACCTCCCCATCCATTTACAAACAAATTGAAACCCTTCTCATAATTTGGTAGTCCCAAACAGGGACTTGTGATCAATACATTTTAAGTTTTGCAAAACTGGTCTCTAGACCAGGTGTCCACCTGATCTCCTCATTTTCTGTCTCGTATCCCGGATGCGAGGCCAGTCTATCACATACCTGTATTTTTCCCTATAGTTTTATGCACACAGCATTAAATTGTGGCATAATGTCGGCCCTGGCTTCTCAGGTCCCAGGCTTCCTTTACTTCCTCCCACATGCCCTTTAATGTTCGTCTAAAACATTCTCCAACCTCAGTCGTAGATAGTTCATACATTTTGATTAAGTTTGTTAACTCCTTGATATATTTTTCTATATTATTCTGAGGCTTTGGTATATCTTTCAGGGCCTCTCTCAACTCCTCAGGGTTCCATGGGCAGTCCACTTCAATGTATTTAGGGACTGCAGGCTGGTCTTTGGTAGCCAGTCTCCCTGCCTCGGGGTGTGGGTTGGGATAACGTATCAAAGGCAACTGCTGTTTTAGTTTCTGTCTTCCCCCTGCCTGTTTTGGGCCCTTAGTCCTTGCATCAGTTTGCCTAAACACCCAAGACTTCCCGTCTCCCTTGCCCTGTACCTTTCCCACCAGTGACATAGATTCCACTGCTTCAACCAGGTCCTCTTCCGTCCCCTCTATTTCTATCTCCTCATCCGAGTCAGTGTCCAACTGAACAGGGGTGAGGGACCATTGGGGGGTTCTGACCGCAACCTCCCGCATCGGAGTCACAGGAGGTTGAACAGGCTGTTTTTGAATTGGTGGGACCTGAGTTGGTAGGGCAGCCTGTTGTACAACCTGCGCTGGTTGTACTGCTTGGGCTGGTTGTACTGCTTGGGCTGGTTGGGCCACCTGTACTTGCTGAGCAGGAAGGGCAGCCTGTTGTTCAGGCTGCACTACTCCCTGTATTGGTGGACCTTCTGGCACCATCCCTGCCTGTGGTTCCGTCGGAACAGTTGGTGGAAGGGGCCGATATGGTGGGGGGGTATCGTGATGGTGAAACACCCTCCTACAGCGTTCAGTTTCTTCCTCCTCTTGCTTTACCATTAATCCCTTTACTTGATTTTCATGTCGCCTTTCTGCCTCTCTTTCCCATATTCTAAACCTTGACCAGTCTACCTTGCACCCTTTTTTTTGCTCTTTCTTTTCTTCCAATGCTATCCTTGCTTCCTTTAGTACATCTATACTAAAGTACCTATAAGAAATATTCCCTGGTCAACTTATGCCATTGTCCTATCTTAGAGACCGAATCCTGGCCAAACTTATCAACCATACATTTTGCTGGTCCAGATAATACTAACTCTGGACCTAGGTTATTTTTTGTTCCCTTGTTTCCCATTTTATCTAGACCTGTTCTTTGTAGTGCACACTCGCTCCAAGGTATACTATGTACTTACAGTGATGATGAGTGTTGCCGGCCTCTAGGCGTCACGTCCTGATGGGGTTCCACAAAAATGTCCTTCTTTTTGTCAAAGGAAAACAACCCGATCATGAGGTGACATGGACCGAAGAACTCATCCTGCTGTCTACGCCAAAACTGTGATCGCAAATTCTCTCACTGTAAGTATTACCTGAGCAACCACTCCCGTCGTCACGGGGCAAAAACCACACCACTGGGTTTTGTCTTAACGTCGCTTTATTTGATCAAATCTACACATGCATGTGGGACTTCTACAAAGGAGACCACTCAGATTAAAGTTTACAGCAGCTTTTTATAAGCTAGATTTTGCACTTCTTATCTTGAAAAAATACCAACATTTCAGTATAAGCCAATCATAAGACAGCATAACAAGTTTTCAGCAATGTAACAGAAAAAACACATTGATATGCATGAGGTACTTTTCCACTGCTTATTTCATTTCTTTCCCATTACTGCTTGATACATATGCCTGGGTCAAGCTGACCTGAGAGAGACAATGAGTTTCACTCACACCATAGCAGCGTACAGCTTGCCTTCAATGCCACTACGTGCTGTTATCTTTATATTTTGCCCAGGCATGCTCTTATCTTTATATTTTGTCCATGCCTGTTATTCAGGCTGGTACAACCAGTTCTGCTCAGTTTTATCTAGCTTTCTGTTTTTACAAATGTACCTCAAGTAACCTCAGTACAAATTCTATAACCCTTAAAAAAAGAAAACATGAACTCAGAAATTTCTACTACATTCATTATGACTTTGTTACAGCATGGTTTTCAAAGCAAGCATAACTTCAAGGCATATAATAGCATATAATAGCAAATATAGCGTTAGATTTTTATAAAAAAAAGCATACATAAAAATTCCCTCACACTCTCCCCCCTTTTGATACTTTGTATCAACTGTTAACTATCATACTTTAGTCACATCTGGTACATCACAGAATGGGAACACCCTGGCTAATTCGCTAGGGTCTTGGTCCTCAGGGTGTAGTAAGGTGCAGCTGGGTGATGGCATGTGGCGACAGGTGCTACAAGTGTTGCAAGAGAAATTTGAGCAACACAATCAGGAGCCATAATGCCAGTATCACTACCACGATTCTGCCACCAAGTGGAGGAGGTAGTGCCCCAGTCACCAAATATGCTTGAGAACCATGACCAGGGGTCCCAACCCTGTGATACAGGTGCATGCTCACTTAGAACACGTTGCTGTAGCGTTCGTATTCCCTCAATTACTTGCTCAAGTTCTTGGGAATTATCTGGTATATAGGTGCAGCATTCTTCCCCTATAATGGCGCACACCCCCCCTTTCGAAGCTAATACATAATCAAGTATTAATTTCTATTCTGCAAAGCTACGATTCTAAGGGCTTTAATTTCAGCTGTCAGCAAGTCAGTTGATTTTAAGGTATCATTAATTAACGTTTCTAACTCATAGCTTAACTGGTCAATGTAATGCATGTTTTGAACAACACCCCACCATGGGAAGATTCCCGCCCCAAATTTTTCTCCCGACGGGACACGTTTATTCGTGTCTGGCACCTCCCTTTTTTGAACTTGATTTATATAGCTTACACGCTGATGTATAGCAGATGCATTGTACTTATATACATGGGCCACAGGGTGGAGTGTGGCTAGATAGCAGCATCCGTCCACCCATAGGTAGGAAAAAATAAGCCCTATCCCACATATCCAGTATAGACCTGACAGACTGCCCGGCAGTGAAATCAGAATGTACTGTGGGCATCTGCTGACAGCAGTTGGTTATGGTGGACTCGACTTGGTGGTGCTGTTGTAGTGCCTAATATTGTACGTGGACCATCCCAGTGGTGCTAAACTCACGGTTAATTGCTTATTACACAGGCAGAGCCTGGCTGATATTTTCTGCTGTCTAACGCCTAGATACAACGGGGTTGACACATTTGTATCATTCGTGGCTGTACCATGCAGTAAAATCATGCCCCGAAACACAGTTAGGTTCTTTATTTTGTTTGTAGCATAATCTGGGGCATTAGTGATGTTTCTTCCCTGATGGCACGAGAATCTCGCTGGCCTCAGTGCTATTTACAGGCTTGGGTTTAGGTGGAGCCCTACGACTGCAGAGAAAGGAGAGCTAGTGCATACATAGCAATCAGAGACATTAGCATTATTAGCATGTAAGTTCATTAAAGTCCACCAAGTGTTCGTAATGTGCAATGGCTCTGTGCTGCGGCGGGAGCAGTTGCCTCCCTCGTATCCAGAGCCCCATAGCAAAAATAGCAGCGATAGTCCAAACGAAAACAGAACGATAACAATTTTCATGGTTGCTCAGTTCACTGTGCAGTTGTATCGACTGTAGAGGCTGTCACCAAACGACAATGAGATGCGTGAATCCACGTTTCTCTCTCCGCGATCTTTATGGCAGTGGCGGTAGTCAGGAGCACTTGAAACGGTCCTCGCCACCTCGGGGCGCACCACTTTTTTCTTCGGAAGTCCTTGATAACCACGAAGTCTCCTGGCTGTATCCTATGCAGGGGTCCCTCCAAGGGAACTGGAAGTACAGCTTTTACCCTAGGATAGAGAGATCTTAAAACAGCATTAAGAGATAAACAATAGGCAATCATTTCATTATCTAAACCGTGCAATGTTATTCGGTTTTGTGGGAAGGGGACATTTGTCATTCTGAGAGGCCTTCCCATCAAAATTTCATGAGGTGATAAACTCATGGGGCCAGCTCTCCCCCTCACACTCATTAGGGCTATTGGTAGTGCTTTTACCCAACTAAGGCCAGTATCTGCCATAATTTTGGTCAATTTTAGCTTTAATGTCTGATTTGCCCTTTCTACTGCCCCTCCCGATTGTGGGTGGTAGGCACAGTGCGTTCGTAAATCCACTTGCAGTGCCTCACACAAGGTTCTGATGACTTCATTTGCAAAATGCAAGCCATTATCGCTGGAGAGCCGGGTGGGAATCCGCCACCTTGGTATGATTTCTCTAATCAGGGCCTTTGCTACTGTACAGGCCGTGGTTTTCCGTACTGGGAATGCTTCTACCCACTTGAAAACATATCTATAATCACTAAGCAATATTTATACTCTTCACACGGGTTTAGCTCAATAAAATCCATCATTAAATGTTCAAAAGGTCCTGTAGAAAAGGATGGGCAGAGGGGTTACTTGAGGTCCTCTGCCAACATTATTTCATACATATTACATACTTTTACAAAAATCTTAGCATATCTGGTAAAGCCAACAACATACCAATGTTTATTTACAAGGTCGACCACTCCACTTTTTGAAACATGATCGGCCCCATGGGCCAATTTTGCCAAAAAGGGAAATACTGCCGAGGGCAGGCAGAGCCTGCCATCGGGGTTTGTCCACACCTTAGTGCTAGCATCAAATTTACAGTTTGTTTGACAGTTACGTTTCTCTTTTGCACTGGCTGACTGTTGTAAAGTTGCAACATCCTTTACTGAGAATAAATCAAGTTGGTTAGTTATAGTCAAAGACATTAGAAATTTCAGAACACTCCCAGAAAGAGCTGCTTCCTTTGCAGCTGCATCAGCCCTCGCATTTCCTGCAGAAACAAAATCTTGGTTAGAAGTATGGGCTTGACATTTTACAATTGCTAACTTTTCTGGCTTCTGGATTGCTAACAAAGATTTTTATCAAATTGCATCCAATAGGTTTTCCAGCTGTTAAAAAACCTGAGTTTCCATAGGGTGCCAAAATCATGAGCTACGTAAATGCATATCGACCTGTGTATATATTAACTGTTTTACCTCGGCTATTATACAAGCTCTCGTCAAGCTTATGAGTTCAGCAGCTTGGGCTGACGCTCATGGGGGTAACTTTGCTCCTTCCACGACATAGTTTGGAGTACACACTGCATAACCTACCAAGGGATCCTTTTCATCTCTTTGTGCTGAGCCGTCAACAAATAATTCTAAGTCTGCGTTTTGTAGGGGTACGCCAGTGATATCCGGGTCGAGACTTACAGTCTAAGTCAATTACTAGCCCACAGTCATGCTCTTCCCCTCCTCCGGTGTGGGAGCAACGTCGCTGGGTTTAAAATGGTGCACCTTTTCAAAGTTATGTTAGACATGGTTAGTAACACATTTTGATACTGAAGCAATCGTGCAGGCATTAAATGAGCTGTGCGAGCTTGTACGAATAGAATGTACAGAATGAGGCACATGCACTGTCAAAGCACAGAATCCTACCAGATCCATGCATGCTAAGACCGCTTCAGTAGCCGCTGCTACTGACTGCAAGCAAGACACCATTCCACATACCACTGAGTCCAAACCCTTCGAGTGATATGCTACGGGCCTCTGCCCCCTTCCATGTTCCTGTGTCAAAACAGCTGACATGTAACCTCCCCATCCATTTACAAACAAATTGAAACCCTTCTCATAATTTGGTAGTCCCAAACAGGGACTTGTGATCAATACATTTTTTAAGTTTTGCAAAACTGGTCTCTAGACCAGGTGTCCACCTGATCTCCTCATTTTTCTGTCTCATATCCCAGATGCGAGGCCAGTCTGTCACATCCCTGTATTTTTCCCATAGTTTTATGCACACAGCATTAAATTGTGGCATAATGTCGGCCCTTGGCTTCTCCAGGTCCCAGGCTTCCTTTACTTCCTCCCACATGCCCTTTAATGTTCGTCTAAAACATTCTCCAACCTCAGTCATAGATAGTTCATACATTTTGATTAAGTTTGTTAACTCCTTGATATATTTTTCTATATTATTCTGAGGCTTTGGTATATCTTTCAGGGCCTCTCTCAACTCCTCAGGGTTCCATGGGCAGTCCACTTCAATGTATTTAGGGACTGCAGGCTGGTCTTTGGTAGCCAGTCTCCCTGCCTCGGGGTGTGGGTTGGGATAACGTATCAAAGGCAACTGCTGTTTTAGTTTCTGTCTTCCCCCTGCCTGTTTTGGGCCCTTAGTCCTTGCATCAGTTTGCCTAAACTCCCAAGCCTTCCCATCTCCCTTGCCCTGTACCTTTCCCACCAGTGACATAGATTCCACTGCTTCAACCAGGTCCTCTTCCGTCCCCTCTATTTCTATCTCCTCATCCGAGTCAGTGTCCAACTGAACAGGGGTGGGGGACCATTGGGGGGTTCTGACCGCAACCTCCCGCATCGGAGTCACAGGAGGTTGAACAGGCTGTTTTTGAATTGGTGGGACCTGAGTTGGTAGGGCAGCCTGTTGTACAACCTGCGCTGGTTGTACTGCTTGGGCTGGTTGTACTGCTTGGGCTGGTTGGGCCACCTGTACTTGCTGAGCAGGAAGGGCAGCCTGTTGTTGCACTACTCCCTGTATTGGTGGACCTTCTGGCACCATCCCTGCCTGTGGTTCCGGCGGAACAGTTGGTGGAAGGGCCCGATATGGTGGGGGGGTATCGTGATGGTGAAACACCCTCCTACAGCGTTCAGTTTCTTCCTCCTCTTGCTTTACCATTAATCCCTTTACTTGATTTTCATGTGCCTTTCTGTCTCTCTTTCCCATATTCTAAACCTTGACCAGTCTACCTTGCACCCTTTTGTTTGCTCTTTCTTTTCTTCCAATGCTATCCTTGCTTCCTTTAGTACATCTATACTAAAAGTACCTATAAGGGGAAATATTCCCCTGGTCAACTTATGCCATTGTCCTATCTTAGAGACCGAATCCTGGCCAAACTTATCAACCATACATTTTGCTGGTCCAGATAATACTAACTCTGGACCTAGGTTATTTTTTGTTCCCTTGTTTCCCATTTTATCTAGACCTGTTCTTTATAGTGCACACTCGCTCCAAGGTATACTATGTACTTACAGTGATGATGAGTGTCGCCGGCCTCTAGGCGTCACGTCCTGATGGGGTTCCACAAAAATGTCCTTCTTTTTGTCCAAGGAAAACAACCCGATCACGAGGTGACACGGACCGAAGAACTCATCCTGCTGACTACGCCAAAACTGTGATCGCAAATTCTCTCACTGTAAGTATTACCTGAGCAACCACTCCCTGCCATCACGGGCAAAACCACACCACTGGGTTTTGTCTTAACGTTGCTTTATTTGATCAAATTTTACACATGCATGTGGGACTTCTACAAAGGAGACCGTCCCTGATTAAAGTTTACAGCAGCTTTTTATAAGCTAGATTTTGCACTTCTTATCTTGAAAAAATACCAACATTTCAATATAAGCCAATCATAAGACAGCATAACAAGTTTTCAGCAATGTAACAGAAAAAACACATTGATATGCATGAGGTACTTTTCCACTGCTTATTTCATTTCTTTCCCATTACTGCTTGATACATATGCCTGGGTCAAGCTGACCTGAGAGAGACAATGAGTTTCACTCACACCATAGCAACGTACAGCTTGCCTTCAATGCCACTACGTGCTGTTATCTTTATATTTTGCCCAGGCATGCTCTTATCTTTATATTTTGTCCATGCCTGTTATTCAGGCTGGTACAACCAGTTCTGCTCAGCTTTATCTAGCTTTCTGTTTTTACAAATGTACCTCAAGTAACCTCAGTACAAATTCTATAACCCTTAAAAAAAGAAAACATGAACTCAGAAATTTCTACTACATTCATTATGACTTTGTTACAGCATGCTTTTCAAAGCAAGCATAACTTCAAGGCATATAATAGCATATAATAGCAATTATAGCTTTAGGTTTTTAAAAAAAAAAGCATACATAAAAATTCCCTCACAAAACTCACCCTGCACAGAAAACCTGCTTGAGGCCTCTCTCTCATCCCACATCACCAGAGGGAGGAAGAATGGAGCACTGTCCATCCCATTCCAGTGAACCTCGCTTGGGCAGTGCACTTTCTCCTACCAAGCCCCCCCCCTCTGGGTAAATGAACTCCCGCTGAAACTACAAACACACAGCCTGCCACAGTTCAAAACAGGCCTCAAACAGTACCTAAAGTCTAGCTCACGATGCACCTGTTTCTCAGGCCATATTTGAAAGACTAACCTATACCTCCGGTTATACCCAGCACAGATACCTAGAAAAACCTGCCCTCATTCCAGCCTAGACAGCAGCACTAGTAAGCTATTAATCCTCCTTACCGCTCTGTGTACTGCCCCCCAAATCCCCCCTTCTCCCCACTTTCCCAACCACAGTCTATCAATAGATTTTGGTGGTCTCCAGGGCTAAGCCACACAGAGAATCATTCAAGACATAACCTGAATCCTCTTACAATCGCTCTGTTTTCCACTGTTTGTCTAAAATTCTCATGTACTACTCTTTAATTGCCTAATGTGCTGAACCCAGTAACAACTGTATTTGTACTGACCTCTGTAACTACTGTATTTGTGTCTTGTATTATTTGTCCACCCTGACGTGGAACCTTTGTAAAAGAGCTCATGCTCAAAGATCTTCTGATATTACAAATAAATAAATTGAGTAAATTCAGAAGCTGTGTCCAATAATAACAAATGCCGTGGGGCTGATAGGATCTTATGCCTGATAGTCCCCATAAAGTCTTGACACTGAGTAGGATTGTTCCGCTAAAGAAATAAGGACTGGAATTTCTAACTGATCATAGAAGGACCAGGGGGCAGGACCCCCAAAAAAGGCAATTGCCTGCTTAAGTTGGGGATACTTAAAATCAGATGTTCTGGGAAAAGATAGTGCTCTCTGATGTCCTCAGCCAATAAAAATCAGCCCTCCATCAATAAGTCGCTGATAGTGACAGTCTGCAGCTGAGGACAGAAAATAAGTGGGATTGGGCGACATGCTATGCAAACATTCAGATTACCCAGAAAAGGCTGAGCATGTACTTTTGTCCAATCCAAGCCCATATGAGTGCAGAGCTGCTGAAGAGCTTTTAAGAACCACAATATCAGGGTTGTTTTTAATTTATTTGGCAAAGAGGCAGGTTTGAGAAAAAAAAAGACTTTTAATCTGAATCTCAGTCTGTTGAAAAAGATCCTTTTCAACCAGGAGCCAGAGTGGAATATAGGTGTCAGTACCTTGCATCAGCCAATCGTGGCCCCATCACAAAAATTTACTACTATGCAAGGCACAGTAGTAGAGAAATAAATTAGAGATAAGCAGCCCACCCCGATCCTTGGGAACAGTAAGTTTGGAATAGGCACACAGAATTGCTTTCCCCTTCCAAAGGAAAGAATTTATCACTTGTTGAAGACAAGAGAACGAAGGTTAATTTTGAAGACACTGATATGCCCCCAGAGTGAATGGGGGAGAGAGGTCCAGTGTTGTAGATCTAGATTGATCTGCTGTAAAGGGGAAGCAATATTTTCTTTTATAAGAGATGCAGAGAACCTAGTAAAGTGAATACCTAAATAGGTCAATGCTTTAGGTTCCCATGTTAGCCCCAGATCCAAGATTACCTGCTTCTGAATATAAACATTAAGGGGAAGAACTTCAGCCTTTTCTAAATTTAACTTACATCCAGAAATAATGGAAAAACATTGGATTTCATCCAAGATCACTGGGATAGATGTGGAGGGGGTTTCTCAATATGTAACAGAATATCATCTGCATGCACAGATAGTATTTTAGCGGCAACCTCATGCCTCTATCCCCTGAATCGCCAAGTTATTTTGCATATAACAGGTAAGGGGTTCCAGATACAGGTTAAAAAAAATGGAGATAATGGGCATCCCTGCCGAGTCCCTCTCTGCAAAGTGAGGGGGACAGATAGTATTCTATTGCACCAGATCCAAACCACTGGGTTAGTGTACAACACTTTAATCCAAGTGATAAATTCCACAGGGAAAACAAATATTTCTAAAATGAGGAAAGGATACAGCTAGGAGACTGTGCTGAAGGCTTTTTCAGTGCATAGGGAGACCAAGACAGCTGGGGTCCCTGTTCTCCCTGGGTGCAGACATTAAGTAATGGAGCTTGTGGAGGTGGTCACTCAAAAGATGACCTGCCATGAAACCCACCTGTGTTGGGCCTATCAATCCATCCCAGACTGGTTGAAACCTATTTGCTAAGACCCAAGCTAGAATTTTCAGATCAGTGTTTAAAAGAGAAATCGGCCTGAAGCTACCAGGAGAGAGTGCATCCTTTCTTTATTAAGGTAATCCAGGCCTGGGTCAGTGAGGAATCAGAAATTCCAAACTGGAATAGATAATTATATAGGCAAGTTAAGAAAAGAGCCACATCATCTTCAAAGATCTTATAAAAAATATTGGTAAAGCCATCAGACCTGAAGGCTTTGTCTAACAGGAGCTGCTGGATTGTCCAGCACACCTCAGATAAAGCAACATGTCTCTTGAAAGTTCTTGTTGTTGTGTGGTCAGAGCCAGAAGTTGCAATGGATCAAGATATGTCAGACAATTGGAAAATCTCAGCTATGGCTCAGGGTTGTGTCCAAATAGATCCGTCGGGGCTGGCTTGAATACTGGGGATGGCTTTGGCAGTCTCTAATTGCTGGAGCCAAAAGATGAGTAGCTTCCCAGCCCTCTCCTCTGATTCCAGATAGCAAGGTTTTTGTCTACATGAGAGCCAGTTCCATCTTCTCTGCCAGCAGACCCGCATACTGTGCATGGAGGGAATTCAGCTGGAGCCAGTCCTCGGATGGTGTACTCAAGGATAGGTGAGTCTCCAGTTGCGGACTGCTCTTTAACAACTGATCCAATGTACATTGCAGGCTCAATGTTTTTTTGTAGCTAAACGTATGCACGCACTCCTGATCACACATTTTGCTGCCCCCCACAATACATCCAATGCAGAAACGGATGAGGCATTAGACAAAAAAAAAACAGATTTTATTCGTCATAAACAATATGAAGGATTGTCTAATACCACTACTTTTTGGAAAACAATTAATACTCTGATAAAGCCTAATGCCTGTCAATCAGGTTCAATGAAGGTGAATGGTGACTTGTTAACTTGTCCATTGAGAATAGCTAATGAGTTTAACTCAAAATTTACTGCATTATTTAATTCTTATGGTGACCAGTCTGAGGTGAATTACTTAGGAAAGACCGATGGTCTTATAGGTAATCGCAAATTTTATTTAAGGATTACTACTCCAAAAGAGGTTGAGAGGTTGTTACAGTGTATTAAAAGGGACAGTTCAGCTGGTTCTGATGGTTTATGTCCTAGTTTACTGGCAGACGCTGCTTCAGTTTTAGCACTTCAAATTAGTATTATTTTTAATTTGTCTTTTGTGACAGGTACTATACCTGATATATGGAAACATTCTTTGGTGACTCCTATTCTTAAGTCTGGTTCACACCAGAAATTCGGCAACTATAGACCTATTTCTATTTTGTCTGCCCTAGCTAAAGTCCAGGAAAGAATAGTTTACAATCAGCTGATTGGGTATGTGGATTCCTTGGGATTACTGTCTCAGAATCAACACAGTTTCCGAAAAGGAAGGAGTACTGAGACTGCCTTGATCGAGTTCATGAGCACGGTACTTGATGGCATGGATAAAGGGTGCCTGACTGGTGCCGTGTTCGTGGACTTGACCAAGACATTCGATTCAGTAAATCATCAGCTGTTGGTTTCTAGATTTGAGTCCCTGGGAGCTGGAGAGTCTTTTTTGGACTGGACGAGGGATTACCTAACCAATAGGTTTCAAAGAGTTAGGTATAGAGGTGCCGTATCTGATTCTGTATTGGTAAAGTGTGGGGTTCCACAAGGCTCCATTTTGGGGCCACTTTTGTTTTCCTTATTTTTTGATCAACTAGTAAGTGTGACTAATAATGCTTTTTTAACTCTTTATGCAGATGATGCAGTAATATATATGCAGGGTTCGTCTGTTGGAGACCTAGGTGTTTCCTTAACTGAGGAAATGTGTAATTTTCAGTCTTCACTTATGGCTTGTAAGTTAGTCTTAAACAGATCAAAAACAAAGGTGATGGTTTTTGGAACCTCTACTAGATTAAGATCTGAGGTTAACAATTTGGAAGTTAAATCTCTTGATGGAGTATTGTTTGATCATGTTGATACATTTCAATACCGTGGGGTATTATTAGATTCACACCTAAGTTATGAACCTCATTTTTTGAGGGTTACCTCAAGAATACATTGTAGATTGGCTCCTTTGTATAGAATTCGTTCCTTTCTTATTCCTGAGTCTAGGCTAGCTATTTCTAAACACTGCTTAGCTCCCATTATGAATTATGCAGCTATAATAACTGACACTGCTTCTGTGACAGTGATCTCAAAGAAATCTACTTTACTTCACTTGATAGCTAAGTTTGCTTTAAACTATCCTAAATTATCTCATTGTTGCATGATTCTGAAAGAAATGGGTTGGTTACCGGTTTCATTAAATTTCCATTATTGTGTAGCTAAGTTTATACATAGAATTGTGAATTCTGGGATGCCACAAAATATTTGTAAACTGTTGAGACCGTAAAATGATGGTTATTATTCTAGACATAGGTCAGACAGTAGGTTTTTTAAGATTCCATTCATGAAAACTAAAAGTGGACAGAGATCTTTTGCTTACATTGCTCCATTTATTTGGAATGAAATTCCTTATGATATTAGGCAGTTATGTTCTGCTAAAAAGTTTTCTGATGCACTGAGGATGTACTTTGAACCCAATTTGATTGTAAATGTTTTTTATGAATTAATCTTTGCAACAAAGACATTTTATGTCTGCAATGTTGTATTGTATATTTATGTTTGATTATGTTTGGTACTGTCTGTATGTAATATATGTGGGTCGCACCTGTAAATGGAACTTGTTTCCAGTGTGCTTACCCGTTAAGCGAATAAACAACAAACAACAACAACAACAAAAAAAAAGACTGAATAAAGTCCTTAAGGGTTTGTAACACAATTGAATGCCTAAGCAGTTGGAAATTAAAATGCCACACTCTGTTTTGGTCTATCGGGTCTTGTACAGAGTGTGACATAGTAACCGCCTCATAATCCAAAATAACAAGGGGTTGGATGTCACAGGAAACAAGATTCACAAGGGATTCTCGACTGGTGAGAAAATAATATGTGAAAAAGTGCTGTTAGGAGCAGAATAAAATGTATAGTGTTTGTCCATTGGGTGGAGAACCCACCAAGGGACACTTAAACCAAATGAATCTAGCAATTCCCGAAGAGTTCTGTACCCCAGAGATAGACCTTTACGCTGGGAGCCAGACCCATCCAGGTCCATCTGGTCCACTAAGTTCCAATCTCCTCCTAATATGACAGGGACATGGGTATATGGGGCTAGTTCAGTAACCAACTCCACAAAAAAGTCAGGAGAATCCACATTTGGATTGTAAATCAACCCTAACACCACATCTGCCAATCCTAAGTGACCATATATGAATACATACCTTCTCCAGGGCCCCACCATTCTTTAATAAGTTGAAATGCCATCCACCAGGCCAGCAAAATGGCTACCATTCCTTTTTTATGATTAGATCCAGCTCCATAAACAAGACCTACCCACTCTTTTCTGAGCTACTTAGTATCTTCCAACACAAGAGAGTTTCCTGCAAAAAGGCGACGTCAGCATGAAGTCTTTGTAAATGGTGCAAGACCATGTGGCATTTATATTTTTCATGGACCCGCTTAATGTTCCAAGTCACAAAAGTATAGGGATTATTCATATATATTAATTACTTTAAACAATGTTGGACTACCACATATAACAACTGTAATACATAAAGACAAAATGATGGAAACAAAGATGGCCCTGTTAGGAAAGGCAGAAAAAACAAAGGTGCTCTGGGTCAAAACTATCTGTTCTCCCCTCTCCACCCCACAAAGTGAGAAAAAAACAATATCAGTGCAATAAAAACTACATACTCCCCAAAATCTAAGAATAAGTTTATCACAATAGTCAGCAAAAAAAAAACCAGCAAGATACATTAGAGAAACATTTAAACTTGACTGAGGATCTTAAAAAAATTGAACATTGGACTAACAAAAACAAAATGATACTAAATGCAGATAAATGTTTAGTTATCCACCTTGGAAGAAATAACCTTAACCATGCTAAATAATACTCCAATAAAAACTTAATTAAAAGAAAGGGACCTTGAGGTATTTATAAATAACAATCTAACAACTACTGATCACTGCAAAAAAAATTACACAAATAGCCAATATGTTACTAAATAACATCAAACGTTCATTCAAAAACACAAGAAAACAGTGCATAATCCCACTCTATCGTATGTATATTAGGCCCCATCTTGATTTTTGTTCTCTTTTTTGGAACCTGCATCTTAAACACGACATTCATCTATTGGAACAAGTCCAACACAGAGTGACTAAAATCATACGAAACATAAAATATCTTCCATATCATCACAGATTGGTCAAAACTGTCTTAGTTAGTCTAGAAAATAGAAGATTCAGATGTGACCTATTACAGTTCTTCAAGATTTTACAAAATCATAATTTAACTTCTCAATGTGGCTACCGATTTGCAGATAGGAAACTTAATACAAGGAGCCACTGTTTCTAACTGGTAGTACCGAGGGCTATTACAAATAAAAGAGACCACTGCTTTACCATGCATGTCACCAAGGCATGGAATAAATTACCACAGGAAGTAGCTGAAGTCAAGGAATTTACATCTTTTTTAAAACCTTGCAAAACAAACATCTGAATTGATCAACGGGTGCTAATTATTTTACCCACACAGTTTTGGGAGGCATTCTTGATGGGCATAAGCCTTCTTGTGTCTAATAAAAACCTAGCAAACATCCCCTCATCCTCAATATCAATTATGCAAAACCATGAAGCCCACCTAGACACCCTTAAAAAACATCTCCTATTGGCCCACAGTCCAGGAGTACCACACTAACCCGTTGGTACATAGTGAAAAAAAAAACACTACCTGCCCAGTAACCCCTCTTCTCTACCCCCACCTTCACCCCTCCATAGCATTAGCCATCCAGAACTAAAAGAGAAAATAACATAGCTCCCTTAACTAATCTGACACTGTACTAAAACCCTAGAAAGTAGCCCCTAAGATAGAAAACAGTAACAGTTACATCAACCAGTATGAAAATACATGGGGTAGTAACAACCAGTTCCATGCATTACTTTGAATGTTACACTCAGTAGACCACTATTAGAAAACCAGTGGTAAAGAACACAGGCCAGCATGGATAAGAAAAAGAGAACAGAAAAGAAACAAAATGAAATATCTAACGTATCCATGCTATTTTCACATTAGAGCAATATTCAAAGTAGGCATGTCCTAAACACAGTGTCCACAATATGTCCATTGTAGGGAATAAACATCCACACAAACATCCAGATGGTACAAAAAACTACTATACTTACCGAATCAGTTCTGACTCTTAAAAAGAAAATAGTAAAGAGTACTTCACCCGGACACAGTATGATGCATCTGACAGACATAGGAGGTCATCCAAACTCATACAAGCATTACATAAATGAACTGACAGGTCCATCAAAGTGGACTTTCCATGAGTCGATAAAGAAAGAAAGTCCCCACAGATACCTGACGACATCCAGTAAAACTCCATTAAACCAGAGTCATAGATGAGAGCCTTATCTGATGGTAGTCCAACACAAGAAATACCAGCATTAGCAAATACAGGCCAGCACTGTCTTAAATTCTACAGAAAGAGCATGGAAATCAGTTCATCCATCCAGTTGTATAGTTGTTCCTGTTGAAATTATCTTGATGCAGGTGATGCCAAAGTCTGATATTAGATGGCAGCAGTCTGTTGCAAATTCAACCTGCTTTGAAAAGATCAGGAAAGAGGGATTTGACTTCAGCAGTTGCCTTCTCAGCCGATTCAAAAGTTTTCCATGCACTCTCATGCTGCAATTGTAGTCTGTCAGGATAAAGCATATGAAAACGAAGGCCAGTCACAATAAATTTTGAACACCATTGGATTGTAAGCAGCCTGTTTCTGGTGAACTGTGGTGGAAAGATTCTGCACCACTCATAGTCATGCCCCCTCCCACAAAACTTTGTGTAGCTCCCTTACTTTGGCAAGGAGGTGCTGTTTGTCAAGATAATTTAAAAATGTTAAAATGAAAGTGCAAGGAGGTGAGCCTTCGGGTGGCATGGGCCATAGCGATCGATGGGCCTGCTCAATAATATTAGAAGGTCAGTTCGGGAAGTGTCCAGGCAGTTTTTCACAGAGTTTCTGTGCAAACATTATAGGGGTTCAGCCCTTCTGCTCGTTCTGGTAGCCCCAGGATTAAAACATTTTTCTGCTTACTCCTGCCTTCTAAATCATGGAGACAGGCCTCTAGATGGGTAGCTTTCTGCTGCACAGCAATGACCTCGGGATCCATCTTGGTCCTCCGATCCTCTAAGGAGCTCATACGAGCTTCATTGTCATCCACTCTCCTGTTAGGAATGTCTACCAAGGTACAGAGCACCATAATTTCCTCTGTGAGCCACCACAGGGCATAATTGAAGGGTGTAAATTCTTATAGAAATTGCTTCTCCATGAGAGCAGTAGTTAGTGGGGAAGTGTGGCTGGGTATAGCAGGCTGGGCCTTGGAACACTTCGAGGCCTTATCAGGCATGCTGGGCGGAGTATGGCACAGAGGTGCCGTTTTCATTTCTACCTCCATATTTCCAAGGTCTAAACTCCTGAACATTGTAGCAAGTAATAAGAACAGTTCCAATAAGCACGTTGAGCTAGAAAATCAAGAAAAGCAGGGTAAGAATTAAAGTTTTTAAATGAAGGGGGTGGAGCAGTTGAAGAGAGCTGTTAACAGAAGCAGTGCATCATATGACCTCCTTCATCGTATTTCTTTACTGTATGATTATATTTGAGAAGGGTTTCTAATTCAGTCACACCTCCCCCAGATGGGTAGTCATAGATGGGTTTGTATCATTTTGCATCACATTCTTGGAGATGCAGGCTGGAATCTGAGTTGCATCACTGCGGGGATGCCTATACCCTAACAGCTAGACTGACATCTGGACCCACCTCACCCCCTCATCCCAAGGCAGGCTGTCACATATTGGTTTGGGTCAAAGCCTGACAGATGTAGGATGAAATATAAATCAGGTCACAGTTGCCTCATCCATCCCACAGCTTTCCCCAGCTCCAGCCTCCAGTACAGTGCTGGCAGACCTCCAAGTGGGTTGAGAGGGCAGACGATACCAGAGCTCTCTCCACCCACTACAGCTAGACCCAGGACCTGCAGCTTTCCTCCAGGTACAGCATACTCCACCTTAGCTGCCGGTAAGGCACCATCTTATATTGCACTCCAGATTGCTGCGCCAGACCACATGACCCTAGAGGGGTCAGTGGACATGAACTGATAGAATTTATACCTTCAAAGCTACCTACTGCATTACCTTAAATTTGTTGTGTGCAAGGCACCTACCTTAAGGCTGTATGTATCTGTATTGAAATAAAAGTGCTGGAACTGTGTAATAACTTTTTTTCCAGTCAGCTCCCACATATATTTTGTGGTGCAGCTGCATTTTATTTAGGACATCCTGTTAGTAAATTGCTTAGCACAGTAAAAAGGGCATGAATTGATTTAGCATTAAGCTGCATAAGGCAGAATGTGTGTTAATGCTTAGCACAGTAACAAAATAAAAGCATTTATTGATTTAGCATTAAGCTTCATATGGCAGAATGTTTTAGTACAGTGTAACTGATAACTAGAGTCTCAGTCCTCACAGTGCTAGATCTTCCCTGCATAGATTCCTAACGTATTTCTCAGGCAAAATTAAGTGCTTTTACAAACTGCGTCTAGTAGCACAGAAGCCCTAGTTTTCCAGCTGCACAGCCTCTGTTCCAAGCACCGGACTAGAGTGCAGACATCTGGTTTCAACTCATCCTGCAGGATCCTATTACCTCTCCTAATCCCCTGCCTCCTAACTATACCTTCTCTGTCCCCTGCTCTGGCATCCAGTACAGGGCTGGCAGACCTCCAGGTGGGTTGAGAGGGAAGACGGACATCAGAGCTCTCTTCCACCCACAGCAGCTAGACCTAGGACCTGCAGCTTGTCCCCGGGTATAGCATATTCCACCTTACCTGCTGTTGTGGTGCCACACTTAGTCTTCCAACCCACCTGCCCCTACCACTCTCCCACTCAAAGGGAGTCATCCTTTCATAGACTTCTGTAGAGACAAATCAGTGAACTTTCACCCCCTCCCCATAAATCTCCTACATTCAATCATCTCATATCCCCCTTTTTCCACTACTATTATGGTCCAGCCCATTTTAATCCCAGATGCAGTGCCTGCTTAGCCAACACGGTGCAGCAATTTAAATTAAAGTGGCAGCACAAAGACTCTGCTACTGCACTCATTCAGTGCTGCTCAGCAAGCGCAAACAGCTGAATCTCACTACACCCTGCACTCTCAACACTTGCACTCCGAGTGCCTAATTCCCCCAACACTTCTCTAGTTACTTATAGACTCTCTCTCGCTACCTCTTCCCAGTCCCACAGTCCCACGACCAGCATGTACTAGTGCAACTACACCCCCACCTAAGGCATGTTTTCTTCTTAGACCATTCTCACATTATGCACACCTAAAAGAGCCTGTCTTCTTCCACAGTCCGGCGACCAGCACATACCGGTGCAGCTCCACCCTCATCCTTATCCTGTCTTCTTCTAAGGCTGTTCTCACATTAGCCACACTTTAAAGAGCCCATCTTCTTCTAAGATCAAGCTTACATTAGCCACACTTTAAAGACAAAAATAGCCACATACCTGCTCTGTACCTAGCTTATTGCTGATAATTATTTGTCCAAAACACTGTGGGATCCTCCTCCCAGACAATCAAATCTTACCCCCACTCGAGGACCACTTTCTTGTTCCTGACCCTCCACAATACCACCATGAGCATGTTTACATCTCTTCTACTTTTCTCATACATTTCTTACTTTATCTCATCCTCACCTCCACTTCCATGCTCCAGCTGCATATACCCAGTTCCCCCAGCCCCTAAAGCCCCTCTCACCTACACTCTCCAGCTAACCTCCTACCCTTCACCTCATCACTTGCCTACATCCACTTTCCACATGATTTCCTCCAGTGTCTTACCCCCACAGATGGCAAACTGCGTAACATTCATATGGTGCTCCTGTGCAATGCCCAAATCTGCCATTGACACAAGGGGCAGCACACTCCCTGCCAATTTATTTATTTATTTTTATTTTTATTTTGAATTTGTTAACCGGGTAAGGACACTGGGCAAAGCCCTTTTTCAGGTCTGACCCGAAAGACAATGAACAATAAAAAAAACATAACTAACAATATACTGACAATTACATACATCAACAGATATTAAATAACATTTAAATTTAACCTTAAATTCCATTGCTGAATTAATGCATCTAAGGGAAAGAGGCAAATCATTCCATAAATGAGCAGCAGATGAAACAAAAGATCAAAAACCAAAATGTCCCCTGTTAACAATAACTCTCAAAACAATCCCTTGATTTGAATGCAAGTTTACCTGAGAATCCCTAATTACTACCAAATCAGATAAAGGTGAAAAATTCCTAGCATAAATAGTATGATGTATCAAATTACCAAGTGCATGGGCAAACTTTAATTTGGGAGATAGCTAAGCCAAAAAAGAATATAAGACACAATGATATGTCAACCGAGGAATATCAAGAACAAATCAACAAATATTATTGTAAGCCACACTCAAAACCCTTCCCTCCCTTTCCCTCAAATCAAAATATAAAGGAGAAATGTAATCAAAATGCAGCAACAAAGTACCCATAGCAATTGTTTTGTGAGATTCTACTGATAAAAAAGCCTTGAATGTGTATAACAAGCTCAATTTTGAGTTAATAGTTCTACTAACAGCCTTAACCTGGAAAAAAAAAACAAGCAAGAATCTAGAAGAACTCCCAAAAACTTGAATTCATTAACCTGTTCTAATAATTTGCCACATCTATCAAATATGTGTAAACATGGATTCAACTTTAATTGAGGAGCACTCCCAAAAACCATGCACTTGGTCTTTTTTACATTCAAAACCATTTTATTTTTGAACAGCCAATGACCAAGTCTATCAAAATCATTCTGTAAACCAATGTTAACCTGCTCAGTGTTCAAACCCTGGTTATACAAAATCAAGTCATCCACATAGAGAAGATGATGACTAGCTGAAAAAATAGAGGGGATTTGATTTAAAAATATTGAAAATAACAGGGGGCCAAAAATGGACCCCTGTGGAACACCTCTAGGATTTAACCGTAAGTCAGATAATGAGGGCTTAATAAACACTTGTTGGCATCTACCTTCTAAAAACTCTTCAAAAAGGATATCACTAAACTGGAAATACCCATGCTTCTAAGATTTGAACAAAGCAAGGCATGATTTATAAATCAAAAGCCTGGGTCAGGTCCATGAACACCGCCCCATAAAAAAAAACTCTATCACAACCAAGGAGGACGGTTTTCGTGAACCTGACCAAAGCTGTCCCATACTGCTTCCTTTCCTGAATCCATGTTGTTCTAAGTGAAGTAAACAATTTAATTCCAAATAATCATTTAACTGTTTTACCACCAACTTTTCTAATATTTTGCTTAAGGAATTCAATAAAGAAATGAGACAATAATTGTCCACTGTATCCACTTTAACCTTTTTCAGAATAGGCACCACCCTTGCAGCTTTCCAAGCAGATGGGAAACTCCCAGTTAACAAACATAGATTAAATAAAGAACAAAGTGGATCAGCAATGAAAGGTGCAACCAATTTCACAAACCTTATATCCAACCCATTACCACAATCACCAAACTTATCGGGTAATTGACAAAGCAATCTTAACACTTCAGATGAATTAATATGACTAAAATGAAAGCTAGACAGACCTTCAGATAGGCTGGCCAGTGATGGAGCACTTGGATTAACATCACAATTACCAGCATCACTATCACAACCTAAAACATTAAAAATAAGATCATCAGCATTTGTAAATTTAGCACTCAACAAATTTACCATCAAAAAAGGGTCAGTGACCATGCCATCCAAAGAATTTAAGTTGGACATTTTTGACCTATCTTTAGGGGATAACAAAGAATTTAAAGCCCCCCAAAAAATGCTTAGAATAAAAAGAAGCAGCCTCGATCTTGTGCCAAAAATAGTCAATTTTAGCCTGTTTGATTTTACTACAGGCCAAATTCCTAGCAGACCGATAGGCCTGCAATGAGGCCTCAGTGGGAGATAGCTTATAAGCTATCCAAGCCAAATGTTTTTGTTTCATGAGCATTTTAAGAGCAGGGGTAAACCACCCATTTTGACCCCCCACACCCTTAATTTAGGAAGGGGACATAAATGTTTCTGTAATCCCAACAATTGTTGACAGAAAAAAACAACAGCACAATCCAGGTCTGGGACAGAGTTGAGAAAAGCACAACATTCCTGATACACTAATTAATATGGAACATTTTTAAAGTTCCAAGAAAAAGTTATATGAGGAGACAATCTCAACGCTTTAAAGTTTAATACTCCAGAAATTGCCTTCTGATCACTTATCGAGTCACACAGAACCCCAGAATGTAAAACCATATGTTTGTTATTGGTAATAATCCAATTTAATATGGAATGATTATCAGATAAAGAATTCAACCTTGTAGGTTGAACAATTAACTGAGACATATTATAAGATTGCATTAGATTTTCATAACCAAACACATCAGTTTTTGCCCAGTTTGAATTAACATCCCCAGCCAAAATAAAATCCCTATCCAATAAACTTGAAGCTATATTATCAAGGAATTCTTGTAAACCCGCTTTCCCACATTGTGGCTGATTATACTAACATCCCACAACCACCTGTTTAACACCTTCCTAAAGCAGATTTAACAACAACCAATCATTTTGTGAAGTACAATTCTAACTGGAAAGCAACAAAGAAACATCTAAATAGTCTAACCAATAAACAGCTATCTCTCCAGTGGATTTTTTATCCTTACAATCTGAACAAAACAATTTATAATCAGGGATCTCACAAGCACTATCAGGTATTGAAGACTTTAGCAAGGACTCAGAGATCATAACCGTATGAAGTTTATACAAAGTTGTGAAAGCCTCTAAATGGGCCAATTCTCCCTGTTCCTACTAATCCTACTTCTTGCAGGGGATAGTGAACTAAACCCATGTCCACCACTTGGTCCCCAGTAAACAAACTTCAACAAAGGCCTAAGAATTGTACACATGAACATCAGGTACCTTTTACCAAAACTGGGCCTACTTAACTGTTGGCTAACTAAACACTCCCCAGACATTTTCTACCTCACTGAAATGTGGCTATCTACAAAAATTCCAGACTCCTCCCTGGCAATTCCTGACTATGCACTCCATTGACAGGACCATGGCAAGAGGAGTGGAGGGGTAGCAGTTTACATAAGGCAATCAGTTTCTTGCTCAGTCGTCAAGAAAGAATCCTACCACGACTTTCATAAACTGATTCTAGCCCACATCACCCTCCCCTCTACTCTCCCAATCCTCATCGAGGTGATTTATGCCTCCCTTTGGCTAGCCCAAGAAGAACTCATCTTATGCATACCCGCCCTACCACCTATTGCTACAAATGGTGAGTTACTATTACTGGGTGACTACAGTCTAGATTGGCTTTTCCCCGCCTCCAAAACCACCATCTCCAAAATCAAGTCTCTAAACTTCACCCAGTTAATCACAGAGCCCACCAGCTAAAATCCCCACTTCACAAATCACTCCCTAATTGATTGCATCTTCTCCTCCTCCTCCTCGCCCCATAGAATATCCACAACCGGAGTAATGGACAAAGCCCTAAGTGACCACTGCATCACTTACTGTACTAGAAAAAAACAACTACCCAAATCACCCCTAAAAACATACAAATCCAACCTCTAAACATGTAATACCAGCACTCTCATGTATGACCTAAAACACACAGACTGGAACCCAATCTACTCTGCATCAGATGCAGACACAGCTTTGGCCCAGTTTCTGCATATTTTCACTCATGTCTGGGACTCCCATACCCCTATAGTCAAAGCTGGAGTCAAAAAATGTCACCACCCCTGGGTCTCTGCCCACTGATTGCCCTATGCAAAGCCTGAGACAAGGCCTGGTCTAATTTTAAATTTGTACAGACCCTGCAAGCCAGACAAGCTTACAGTACTCTCATGCATACTTGCACTGAGGTCATAAGATGAGCCAAAGCTGATTACTTTAGATTACACCTGCAAACCTCACACCTTTCCTCCTTCTGGAAGCCGATTCACTCCCTCATTGATCCCACTTCACAAACCAACACACATGTGCACAAGCAAAGTGGCCAACCAGTAACAGACCCTGTCAGAATAGCTGACACCCTAAACAAATTCTTCACTACCTGTGCTCTCCCAGATCATCCTTCACTCCCCTCCCAAGGAGCACAAGACATCCCCCAAAATGCACCATACAATAAATTCCAGCTAGCTTCCACCTCCCTGCAGGAAGTCCTGGATGATCTCCACTCCCTAAACATCTCTAAATCCAACCCAGATGGGATTCACCCTAAAGTTCTGCACATATCAGCACCTGCAATGGCTGCACCACTAGTATTCCTACTAAATGTGTTTTTCTCCTTGTTTATAGTCCCTCAAGCCTGGAAAATGGCTTGTGTAATCCCTTTACATTAGGGTGGTGACCCCTCTGTGCCTGGAAACTACCAGCTGATCTCCCTCCTCCCATCTGTTTCCAAATTACAAGAAGCATTAGTCCAATCCAGGCTGTCTGAATTCCTCACAGCTTCTGATTTCCATTCACTGTATGAATCAGGTTTCAGAAAGCACCACTCCACAATATTCTCCCTACCTCGAGTGAATGAACACATCCACTCTGCCTCTGACCAAGGCCACCTAACTGCTGCAGTCTTTGTAGACCTGGCCAAGGTCTTTGACTCAGTCTCTCACCCTCTGCTTCTTAATAAACCACTGACAGCTGGCCTTGCCCCCCCCCCCCCACAATTCAATGGTTCAAATCCTCGTCAGAAATTGACTCCAGTCAGACAGGGTAGCTAGCGCCACCTCTTTCTCTATCTCTCTCTCTCTCTCTCTCCCTCCCCCCATACTGGCAGACATGCCCCAAGGATTGATACTTGGTCCCGTTCTGTTCTCCTTATTTATAAATGACCTCCCCACTATTTGCACAAGATCCTGCATATACATGCATGTGGATGATACCATCCGCTTTGCATCCAAGACAATTCTAAACAATGTCCAATCCCTTTTACAACAGGACTTTTATTCATTCATTCATTTATTTATGTTTTTGGTAACCAGGTAACTGCACTGATCCAGTGGACCATTTTCAATCACAACCTGGGCCACAAGGTGGCGAAGGAGCAACATATGCAGTGGACACATTTAAAGTTTGGTATACAGATATTTACATTTGGATTGTAGATGATTGCAAGCACTCATGGAAGATAGAACAAACGTTATTTACATTTTGTACAGGTGTGGTAAAATAAGGTATATCAGAGAAATACAGTCAGCAGTAGAGAGGAAAGTGGATTAGTGTTTATACAACCTAAGCACAGTGCCTCTTGAACAGCAGAAGCCTGTTGACATCTAGTCGAGGTAAGCACACCTGACCTGGTAGATAGCCAGCACTGGTCGGGATTGAGTAGGCCTGACTGACTAGCTGTGCGAGACAGTATGAGTCATATTTGGGTTTTGCTCAGGGGAGAGAGCCCTGTGTGAGACAGCAAGAGAGTCACATATGGGTTGAGCTGAAGGAGAGGGGGGGCAAGTGCGGGGACAAAATGAAAAGAAAAAAGGGGGGGATGGCTATAGGTATGGAAGGCTTATGGTGGCTTTCAGTTTCTTGTGTAGCCCAGTGAGCATTTGCAGGCAGACACTTTCAGTAGCCATGCCTTAAGGTTGGATTTAAAAGGTGCATGGAATGGAGATGTACGAATGGTTGAGGGAATCTTGTTCCAGAGGGAGGGGGGCAGATATAGAGAAAGCCTTGCTGCCCATTACTGTAGAGACCAGAGGTACTTCAAGGGTTGGAATGAAGGAAGCCCAAATAGTAGGGGAGCATAGAGGGTTAGTTGGTTACTTCTAAGAGCATTATCCACCAGGCAGCCAGTGGCATAGTCAAGGCGATGCTGGAGGGGGGAGCCATCCTAGGGACTGGCAGATTGTGCAGTGGTGGGTTAATGGGGGGGGGCTTTGAGAACAAAGCTACTGAAAGCATTATATGTCATGTTTAGTTGGGAGTGTAGCTTCGAGGACATGAGAGAATAGATGAGGGAGCAATAGTCCAGAAGAGGGAGAATGTTGCCTTGTGCAATGGTGGAGCGAGCTACAGGTGAGGGTAGGTGAATTGTGTGGTATTCCACCCCTAGTTTCTGGTTTATCTTTCCTGTCATCTGGGTTATGTGATCCATGAAGGTGAGTGAGGGGTCAAGGGTGACAACGAGATATTTGAAAGAGGTGACCTGCTCGGGGGGGGGGCAGCGGGTGTGCATACGGTGAGGGAGGAGCCAGAATTTGCCACTTTATTTAGGAACGGCTTGGATCCAAAGAGTATGGCCTTTTCGTCTTTTTCCCATTGACTAGGAGTTTTCTGGCTGTGAACCAGCTGTCTGCCACAGCATAATTACCAGTGAGGGTGGAGGAGATGGATTCCAAAACCTTATCACTGTGGTATAGGACTAGATCGTCTGCGTAGAGGAGTGTGTTGCAGTTTAGGATCTCTGTCGGTAAAGCATTGACAAACATGGAGAAGAGAAGGGGGCCAAGGACTGATCCCTGGGGGACTCCAGTGCTTGTGGGAAGGGAGGCAGAGGCAACTTTGCCTATGAGCACTGCCTGGTTCCTGTTTTGAGAGGTAGCTTTGGAACCAGGATGCAGGTCTAGGGGCATAGCCATGCTGTCTAAGAATGGAGAGAAGGAGATGATGGTCTACAAGGTCAAACGCCTTTGATAAGTCTACAAAAACAGCACCCGTTGCCTTACCCATGTCCATATTTTTGAGGACATGGTTTGAAAAAACTGCCAGGGCAGAGGAGGTGCTGTGCTGTTTACAGAAACCATGTTGGAGGGGACATAGGAGGTTGCAGTTGTTTAGGTATTCTGACAGCTGGGAATGGACAACCTTCTCTAGCAGTTTACTAAGATGTGGGAGCAAGGAAATGGGTCTATAGTTCTCAGGGGATAGAGGGTCTCCTGCCTTGAAGATGGGAATCACTTTAGCATGTTTCCAGGTGTCAGGCACTGTTGAAGTGGACAGCGCCAGGTTAAAATGTGTGTTAGTGGCCTTACAAGGGCTGGGAAGACGATCTTCAGGAAAGCAGGATAGACCCCATCACTACTGGGGCTGCCACTGGAAGGTAGGGTTTTCAGGATTTTTATGGTGGTGCCAGTACCAGTCACTCTGAAGTAGAAAGGAGGGAGGCCTCAGGGTTTGTAGGAGTGAGGGTGTTCCCATATTTTGTCTGGTGGGAGGGAGGGTGTGGGGGAAGCTTACCAAGGTACAGTGTTAGGTCGGTGAACATGGCGTTGAAAAGGTCTGCGATGTCCTTGGGGTTACTGATTTTGCCTGATAGGGATGTTAGTTGTGTAATCTGCTTATTGGTCTTGGGGTTTATTACGGACCCAATTGATGCCCAGCAGCTCCTGGAATTCCTTGAGGTGTTTTGCTGGAGGTTGGTGAAGTATTTCTTTTTCGGTGATTTTGTCATCTGCTTGCAGACATTGCATAGCTGCCTGCAGGCATTCCATAGATGGGGGGGATGGCGTTGCTTTGAAAGCTTTCATGCTAGAGTCTCTGGCTTTCATTTGAAGAAACAGTTCTTCAGTTATCCAGTGCATGCAGCTGTCTCTAACCCTTCTGGTCTTGATGGAATAATAGTGGTCTTATAGTTTCCGAAGGGTGCTGGAAAGGAGGTTGACAGCATCAGAGACATCTTCTGTCAGATATAGGGAAGACCAGTTTAAGGACATTGCATCACTAATCACAAGGTCATGGTCTGGTATGTTAACATTTCTGAAAGACAGTAGTTTTGTGGGGGCGGACTGCCTTGTGGTTCTCAATGACGTAGGTGGGGATGTGGTTGCTAATCGCATTGGAGATGGTCCCTGCTTGAAGGAAAATTCCAGGATGGTGGTTGTGCTGGACTAGCCTCTGTACCTTGTAGTTCGGGTTTTGTTTAATTTACCCTATTTATTTTAATCTGTTTTTATTTTATTGAGTTTTTTTGAGTTTTAGTGTTTGACATTTTTGTTTATTTTATTTCTGTGCCACCCGGTGTTTTGCGGTTGCTTTTTGCTTGCTGCCGGTAGTTTGCTTTGATGCTCCGCTTGTCCTGGCATTTTTTCTTGGGCAAAGGGAGCCATTTTTCTGGGAGCTGCATTCTTCATTTCTGCTGTTCACCGCCTACTGCTGGTTGCTGTCCCAGGGTTTCCCCAAGTGTGGGGAAGTAAGTCGCCTGGCGCCCCCTTGTAGGTTAAGCGAGTGATTTTTTGCTGGGAGCAGGATTCTACGGTTGTCTACCGTTTGCTGCTTGCTGCTCTCCTGGCCTATCCTTTAATGTGGAGAAGCTTATTTTTAGTTCACCTGGATGTTTGCTCGTTCTGGACCCACGGATTTGCTGGCTGCTACTACTTGATGATTGGCCCCTACAGCTGGATGTACTGTTGGAGGACTTTTACAGTGTTCATTTGAGGAAGAGCTGGATTAGCTGGTGTGATTTCTGCAAGAATTCAAGCCGAAAAGGACAGTTGCTGGTGTTCTAATGTATCGAGAGTGATGGGACCCGATTCATTGATCGGTGTCCTTCATTTCCCTGGGATCTCTAATTTTATTTTAAACTGTGCCTAATTTTTCTTGGGGAAGTAGTGCCATATTAGTGGTTTTGGTTTTGGGAGGTTCTTACCCCCCACTTTTGTGCCTGGGTGATCTTGGGTTGTGTTGCCTAGGACCAAGCAGGAGCTGTCCTTGTTTTCCCTAAGGAGTTGGGGGTTATTTGGGGGGCTCCTAAGCTACTCCAGGGTAGGCCTTATTAGTCTGGCCTTGGGATATCTGAAGCTGCGGGTCCTGGTAGTATAATAGAGCCTGATTAAGCAGTTTGGGGATGTGTGTGTGTGGGGGGGGGGAGACGCCTGTTTCTTGCAGCTGAGCCTGTGGATATTCTCAGCCTTATATGAGACATTTCTTCAATATTTATGGACTTGCATTGAGATTGCATGTTGTTGCTCTCTGAATGTACGTTTGGAGTAGTCTGGACTTTGATTCGGGGTCATCGTAATGCCATTTGACTTTTCACTGGATCCTGTTTTCATCATATGAAGGACAGTGCATGTAGTGAGAGGGCCTCACTATCCTTATATATTTGGATTCCGTACAATATTAATCATCGTCGGCAGTGAGAGTGCCTAAAAAACTGCAAAAGGACTATTTATATTTGAGTTTTTTAATGTTTTTGTCCTATTGGTAGTGAGAGGACCTTTGGGGCGAAAATTAGTTTTGAATTGTATTATTTTATTTTTTAATTTTGTTTTAGTTTTCTTCCCTCCTCAGAGCCGTGAGAGGCTTCAAGGGTGAGGAAATTTTATTAGCTTGTTTTTTGTTTATTGAATTATGTTATTGGGCGGGTTTTAGTTTAATTGTAATTGAGGGTAATTTATTCATGAGGTAATTAGGATCTTTATTTAGCTGTCTAGTAGTGAGTTTGTTTCCCACTTGGGTATGTGTTATTTAGTCACCCCGGTCGTGCATTATTCATCCTCTGATCTCTGCGCCCTTCACCCTTTCCCCGCTCCCCTCCCATTTTCCATCTACCAGCGCTGTTGGGCGCTTGGTATTGTACGTAGGAGAGTTTGGGGTGGATGTGGCGGGGGACGCGGACACTAGAGGAGGAATGAATGGACCTCTCATATAGGGCTGGTTAGGTCCAGAAGACACCCTGGGGCGAAATGGAGCCTGGAACGTGGAGATCCATGTCTAGTCCCCATACCCAAGGGCACCACCTGTTTAGATGGGCAAGTATTCGGGACGGCTCAGGAGCCTTGTCCAACTCAGGCGGTGTTGTGCAATGCCAGATCTATTAAAAACAAGTCCGCTGTTATCACTGACTTTGTTGGGACAGCAGATCTGGCTTGCATCACCGAGACCTGGCTGGATGGAAATGCCAGACCCATTTTGGAGGCAGCTGTTCCAGCCAGGTACTCGGTGATTCACCTCCCGAGATTGGATTGTGGGGGGGGGGGAGTAGTGGTCTGTTTTATGACCAGGTTGGGGCTCACGGGTGTACCAGTTGAGGAAGCCGAATCCTTTGAGTGTGCCGTAGTAGCTGGTGTGGGTTGCAGGATAGCCCTCATCTACCGTCCACCAGGAGACGAGAGGCGATTCCTGCAGGAAGTGGCAGACTTCGTCGCTGATATGGCATTGGAGTTGCCCAGATTGATGGTTCTGGGTGACTTCAATACCTGGGTCAATGACGAACTCTCAGCTTTTGGTCAACACTTCCTCCAGTTGATGACATCACTGGGCCTTACACAGATTGTTTCTTTAGCTACTCATAGTTACGGTCACTCTCTGGATTTGGTTTTTCTCCTGGGGATTGAGGCCTCTGATTTGGTGGTCGAACCTGTCAGTTGGTCTGATCATTACACTGTGGGCTTCAATTTTTGTTCTCCCCTTCGTAGGTCTGCCCCTGTGGAGATGATTCGATACCGCCCTTTATGGGACGTGTGCCCTGAAGACCTGTTGGCGGTATTGAACCTTTCAGAGTTTCCTGTTGCCAGCATGGGTCTTGAGTCCATGGTTTTGGCTTATAATCAGGCCATTTCCTTGGCTCTTGACTCAATTGCTCATGTCCATGTTCGTCCCTGCTCTCTCTGCCCTCGGGCCCCATGGTTTGATGGGTCCTTGAGGGAGTTGCAACATGTGGGACCACGGTTAGAGCATTGTTGGCGGAAATCTGCTCTAGAAGTCGATCACCTTAGTTTGGAGGAGCATTACCAGCTCTACCAATCAGAGATCTCCCGTAAGAAGACAGAATTACTGTCCACGGAGATAGTTGTTGCTCAGAATCGACTGGCTCAACTCTTCAGAACTGTGGACAGGCTGTGCAACCCAGCCTGTCTCCAGCTCCTTCAAGATTTTTCACAAAAGGAGTGTGATGAGATCGCTCAGTTCTTTGCAAATAAGGCTACTGACATCAGATCAGAGATCTGCCTGACACACTCTAAGGGGGAAGCTGTTGGTCGGCGTCTGGCCATGGTACCCTGAGCCTCCTGGAGTTCCTTTGACCTGCCGAGGCTCAAGGATATTATGCGGATCATACAGGGGATGCGCCCTATGTGCTGTCGTTTAGATCTGGGTCCAACCTCCCTGATTTTGGGTTGTGTTGAGATCGTGGTCCCATTTCTGGCTCAAATAATCTGGTGCTCCCTAGAACTGGGTGAGTTTCCTAGCTCCCTAAAGGAAGTGGTGGTGACTCCCCTTTTGAAGAAGGCTTCTCTGGACCCAGATATTTTTGCCAACTACAGACCTATCTCTAAACTTCCCTTTATTGGGAAGGTTATTGAGAAGGTAGTGGCAAACCAGGTGGAGGACCATTTGACCATCCATAGTATCTACAAACCTCTCCAGTCTGTTTTTTTTTTATGAGGCATAGTACTGAGACTGCTCTGCTTCGGGTGCTCAATGATATCTTGATGGCGAGAGATCAGAGAAACCGTTCTATCTTGGTTCTCCTCAATCTCTCCTCAGCTTTTGACACTGTAGGCCATGGGGTTTTGCTCGAGTGCCTGAGGTCCATCTGTGGACTGTCTAGTACAGTGCTCAGATGGTTTTCATATTTTCTATCTGGGAGAACACAGAGAGTTGTGTCAGGAATTTTTTCCTCTGACCCTTTCTCTCTGCAATGTGGCATCCCCCAGGGCTCAGTGCTTTCCCCATGTTGTTTGCAGTGTATATGCTGCCCTTCGGAGACATTGTAAGATGGTATGGGCTGAGGTTTCACTGCTATGCTGATGTTACCCAGCTCTACCTGTCTTTTGCCCCCGACCAGGTTAGTGCTTTCTCGGTATTTAATAGCTGCCTCACTGAAAGCCATGACTGGATGAATTCGGGCTGGTTAAAGTTGAACGCCAGCAAGACCAAGGTTATGGTTGTGGACCCAGGCCGCAGGATAGAGGGGTTGGAGATGGATCAGCCTTCTGGTTTATTTCTGGGGGGGGATCAGATCCTTACCTCTGAATGGGTGCGTAAGCTGGGATTGGTACTTGACGACAGGCTGACCCTTCATTATCAGGAGTTAGCAGTCATTACGTTTGCATTTTACCATCTTAGGAACATTGCCAGGGTGAAGCATATTTCCCTGTGTTGGTCCACACCTTTGTGACCTCTCACCTTGACTATTGCAACTCCCTGTACCTGGGGCTTCCTGGGGTTGATATCCGCCACTTGCAGCTAGTGCAGTTGCCACTGCGAGGTTGTTGACAGGGGTATCAAGAAGGACACACATTACCCTTGTTCTGCGCGATCTGCCCTGGCTACCTATACAGTGGTGGATCACCTATAAAGTAGGTCTTTTGACCTTTAAAGCCCTGCACAGACTTGTCCCCGACTACTTGAAAGAGCTTCTGGTTCCTTACAACCCTGTATGAGAGCTCTGTTCAGCTGACGAGAGGTTGTTGGAGGTTCCGAGGGTTATTTTAAAATCTTCTGGGACTTGCGCTTTTATGTTCATAGCCCCAACCCTCTGGAATTCTCCTCCTCCTCGCCGGCTTCAGAAATGCATGGTCATGGAGATTTTTAAGCTGGAACTCAAGACCCATCTGTGGAGTCAGGCTTTTATGGCTTGAGGCTGTTCTGATTATTCTGATTTTACATGTGCATTTTTGATTTTATTGTTCATTTGTACAGCACCTTGGTGCTTGAAAGGCACTTAATAAATAAAGTTTTATTATTTTTATTATTATTTGATCAGGCCAGTTAGTCATAATCCAGTCAAGGGTAGAGTGGCTTCTTGTGTGTTTGTTGTGTCTGGCTGTGGCTGAGATTAGTTGCTCCAAGTTATGGGACTTTAGTATGGTTACGTAGTCCGGGTTTGGATTCCCTCCCCAGCTGAGATTGAAATCCCCAAGCAGGAACTCATCCCTAGATGGGGTGGTACCTGCCACACTGGAGAAGAAGCTAGACAGTCCCTGGGTAGTAGCTGGAGGGGGGTTGTAGCAACAGCCAACATAAAGTTTTTTTGATGCACTAATAATTTGGTGATAATCCCTTGGTTTATGGAGTCAGTGGGAGAGCAGGCAACAGCTGATATGTGGTCCTGGACATAAAGCGCAATGCCTCCTCCTCTCTTTCTACCAGGTCTATCATGCCGGAGGAGGGAGTAGCCTTGTAACTGGTACAAGGCAGTTTCATGGTAAGACTTTAGCCAGGTCTCAGATAGACCCAGCACATGAGGCTTATATAGGGTCACCCAGGCTTCTACCTCTGCAAATTTGGAAGGGAGGCTACATACATTTAGGTGGGCTATCTTTACTCCATGCGGTCCAGCCCATGAGGCATCTGTGGGGTCAATGTGTATGTTCGTGGGGCCAGGGTTTATTTTAACATCACCTGCAAGCAAGGCCAGGAGAAGAAGGGGCAACAGCGGGCAGGTTGGAGGTTGCCAGTGGCACTTGTGGAGCGAGATGGGGTGAAACAGATACCATAGCTGTCTTTGTTTGGTGTAATATAAGAGTGCCAGCAGTATAGACGCTAGGTGTGTGCCATTAGTTGTTGCCGCATTGGGCAGGCTTGTGTGATTTGATGGGGAGTGATTAAGGGTGTGGTGATAAAGGCATTATTGCTCAGTGGCTAGGGTTGCTGTGGAGAGGTTTGAGGCCCGCATCAGTCCAGACAAGGTGGACATGGATAGAATGACAGAACTTGTGTTACTTAGGAATAGTGTGGAGTATTGATTATCTGGGCTTGGGGGGATGCGAGTACAATGAACAGCCAAAGTTTCATGTTCATGAATTTTTTGTTGTTGTTTTTTGTTTTCCTTTTGGATTTTCAGGGAGTCTGGAAGATCCTGAGGTAGCATTTGATTAGCTGCAGATGGGAAAGTGATCTGATTAGTGCTTTCCCTCATGTGGTGGCAACATATGAGTTACAGAGTTAACCAAGGGTGGTGGTGGTGGGGGCAGAGGGGCAGCCACTTTCAGCCGTTTGTTCGAGTCATCTACCTTTCTGTCGGTGAGCTCTGTGCTCGGGGGAAGGCTCCGCTTCTGACCCTCTTGACCACCAGACAGCTGTGGAGGAGAGAAGACAGTTAAGTACAGGTGCGTGGAGGATGGGCTGTGAGATGGGGAGGGGGAGAGAGCTGTGCCAGAGAGGGAGCTAAGTTGGTGAAATTAAGGTGGCATCCTACAACTGCTTGCACCACAGAAACTCCAGCTCAGAAATAAATCCCGTGTGGAACTCCAGAAAGGGTCTGAGTTAAAAAAGAAAAAAAGAAAGGGACTGAATTTAAAAATAAATACCATGTAGAACTCACAGAAAGGGTCTGAATTTAAAGTTAAATTATCCCGTAGGAAATTCACAGAAGGGACCTGAAGTCAATTAGAACTCACAGAAGGGGTCTGAATTTAAAGTTATATTATCCCACGAGGAATTCACAGCAGGGACCTGAAATTAAATTAGTATTATGGGAAGTGTTTGATGGCTTGGGAAGGAAATGACTCCGAATTAGAGCTGAAGGTTGCAAGCAGTTTCAGGCATCCAGATAGCACAGTCTAAATTTAGTTGCTCTACTGGGAGTCGATTTGACCAAGAAATACTGCTTTGCTTCCTAATCTAAAACATTCGCCTTTACGTGGCCATCCCCTTAAAGTAATCCAGCTGAGATAGCTGCATTTACTGGCCCAATTAAAGTAGCTAATGTATAAGGCAAATAATTACACAAAACAAGCCTAGTTAAGGTAACTGGGGGAAAAGGCTGCCTAGCATTGAGCAGACATGGAATTCCTAGTCACACAAAAACTATCTGCATTGCTGTGCCTACGTAAAATGCAGCTTGTAGTTTTGGTGCCAAAGTCAAGATTCTAAAATTCTCAGCCCAGCTCAGCTGCTTTCAGCCATTTGTTCGAGTTGTGTACCTTTCTGCCGGTGAGCTCTGCGCTCGGGAGAGAGCTCCGCTTCTGACCCTCTCAACCACCGGAGAGCTTTCTGCTGGTGAGCTATGCGCTTGGAGGAGGGCTCTGCTTCTGACCACCCTCTTGACCACTGGAGAGCATTCTGCCAGTGAGCTCTGCTCTCGGGGGAGGGCTCCACTTCTGACCCTCTCGACCACCAGAGAGCTTTCTGCCGGTGAGCTCTGTGCTCGGGGAAGGGCTCCACCTCTGACCCTCTCAACCACCGGAAAGCTTTATGCTGGTGAGCTCTGTGCTCTGGGGAGGGCTCCGCTTCTGACCCTCTCAAAATGCAGTCCTGGTTACAAGCAAACCAGATCACAATAGACACTTCCAAAACAGTTTCTATGACCTTCAGGACTGCACAAAAATTATCCAGAGTACCCTCCTCCTGCCATCACCTTCCAGGATGGGACCCCACGAAGTGCTGTCTCATGAGAGAAATATCTAGGAGTATGGCTCAACCCCCATTTAAACTTTTCAACCAACATAGAAGCTCTCACATCGAAGCTCTGCCCTAAACTTGGTATACTACACCGTAACAGAGATTCCCTCCCACTGCCAATGCAAATGAATTACTGACAAAAATTATCATTCCTAGTTTTGACTATGCAGATGTAGTATATAGCACAGCCCCTACCTCCTCTTTAGCTAGGTTAGACTCCCTCCTATTCACCACAAACTCCCCCCTACCATTGCTCTCTCCTCTCCACTCTCGGTATACTACCTCTGTCACATTGCCGTTACATCCACTCTATCGCCTTAATATTTAAATTTTAGTTTATCTTACCACCTCCTTACCTCTCAGAGAGGCTATCCCCAGCAAACCTGTCACCATACTTGTTACGATCAAGGGACTCCCACTCCTTCGTGCTGCCCAAACCATCCTTGACCGCTGGCAAATCCACCTTCACTTACTAGCTCCCTTTCCTATGGAACCAACTATATTCTTTTCTAAGAAACCCGCTCTTACACAACTCTATCAGACATCAGTTTCACTTGCTACCACCCCACATTTGCTCCTGCTTCTCACCTTCCCAGCCTCACCTCCAGACCACCCAATCCTCACCTCAAAAGTCTAGGCAATGCAGGTTTCCTGGTGTCTCTTCCTGGAAGCAGGAAACCAAGCAGCGTGAAGGAAACCTAGTCATTTCTACATATTTCCTAACAGGTATTTTATGCAAATAATTGCTCTGCAACTCCTCCAAATATATATCATCCCCATTAACTAAACATACTGTGGCTATTACATGTATATAAATGTAAATATGTTTCTTCTATGAAGTTTTTCCTCTACAGCCAAACTCATATAGCTGATTTATGTATCCATGTATATATATTCTTTTTGTAATTATGTAACCTATATGTATATATGCAAGTGTTTAAAATCCTGCACCGTTATTCCAGGTAACACCAGGAAACAGGTCTTGGCTCAGTGTGCCTTTCCCAGCTGACAAATGTTTAAATAAAAATAATACAAAAATAAAACATCCCATGTCCTATTACCCTGTCAATTATAGGAGAAAAATTATTTTAGCCTTTTTAGGTAAAGTGGCGAGCATCTGATCTGGCAGTCGCACAACTATAACTGGAGATGTAGAGTGACCATTAACACTGACATTTTAGAAATCACAATAAATTATTGAAAGAAACTCTCATGTTTTGTTAAATATTAGGGCATGGCTGGGGTTGGGTTACCATCAGTGAATATATCCATCAGAAAGCATGAGACAAAGCTGAGTGCTTTATACCCCCTAAGGCTTCTCCAAAGGTTGACGGAAGGCTTGTGTCAAGCCTGCATCAACACCAGCACTGCGCCAAACACTATAACACATCTTACACCCGATTCTCGAAGGTGGCATGAGTTTCCAACACTTCACACTCTTTATGGCGGATTGTGCCAAATATGTGGCGCAAACCCCATAAAATAGTCTCCCTGATTGATGCATTGTTAGACCACCAAAAAGCTGGTTTAACTGGCTGCATGTGATGCACAGGATTGAGAATCCTGATTGCCAGCCTGGGAATGTCACAAGCTCCGTGCACCACCTATTTGACATACCAGGAGCTTGCCCCACTCCTGAATGTTTGAGAATTGAGCCCCCTAGTGTTAGAATGACAGAAGTAACCCAACTCCTGAAGTGTCTTAATGATATTATTAAACAGATTTGTTTTTTATTCTGATTGTTCTATGTTACATCAGGATTTCTAGCTGTTAACCTAACTCTTTTAGTATTCTGTCAGTCAATTAGAATGCTCTTTTTCCAGTCATGTTCTTATTATTTAAGTAAGTAATAAGCCACAACAGGGTGTGTATTATAGGATTGTAATGACTGGGGACATTTTTTCTCATTGGAGAAGTGGGTTATAATTTGCCATTATAATCCACGGGTTATAACAGCGAACACGTGCCCACTTCTCCTCAGCCCCGCTCTCACTCACACACTGACTGCTCGGCTCTCACAATTTTAAATATGCTGCCGAAATCCAAAATGCCACCATTTCAAACACATCTAGAAATAAAAGCTACAAAAAAAAATGTCTCTAACCTTTCAGACCAGAAAGAGAAAACGTTAACATTTTTTTCATTGTTTCAGTCCCAGCTTCTCCTCTGCTCAGGTAGCACTCAGTCACTCATTCTACACTAGTCTCCTTCACTTCCCGGCATTTCCTGGACTCGGACCAGAGAAACCATTCAGCACAAAAATGAAAAAAAACACTCTGTAGTCTGTTTACTACACTTTTTTTTTTTAAATGTCCAAGTTCGATTCCTAGTTGTCATGGCGATATGCAAACAAGCTTCAGAGTTAAGAGGAATTTGGCACCTCATTTTGCATATTGCCATACGACAACTACTAATGATAAAAAACATGAACAACACTTTGCCACCCCATCCCACCCCACCCCACAATAACAAGTATTTCTACTGTTCTGTACACTATTTTAGTACAAAAAAGGCAGACACAAGCTTTTCACTAAAAAAAAAAAACAGTTATTATACTAAATCTGGTTGGACAAAAAATACCCCCCAGCAATTACATAAAACAACACAAGGGGGGGAAACTGCACAACTCGGATTTAATGCACACCCTCAGTATGGGATGCTTTAATAAACTCCTCGGGCTTCGCCCTCGGGGTTTATGTAGCATCCCACACACCGGGTGTGCATTAAATTATCGTTATGCACTCCCCCCATTTATTATTGTATATTTAAAGCACACCTCAGGGGTATAGTAAGGCATGAGGCTGAAAGTCAAGTGTCCTTTCACCCTGGGAAGTGCAGTAAATCCTATGGTGCACCATAGCTTCCCGGCCAATGCCCTTTGGGGTAACCCTTGCCTCAGTGCTTGTGTGCTAAGGTTCTTTGTCATCTAGCTTGTTTTTTGTTTTTATTGGGCTCACCACACCATAACCCAACCCAGATAGACCAACTTAGGCTAGCTGGTTCATTCCACTGGGGTGTCATACAGACAATGCACATAGATGAGTCCTTGTAGAACAAAACACGTGCCTGTGTTTCCTGTTGGCACCCTTTGCAGACTATGTGAGAGGCCTTTCGGCACCATGCATTTCTGCTTAAAGTTGAACCAGCATAATATTTTGTGGTGATTTGCATATATAGCCCATGATGTTTTGCATTATGGGGGTATGTGTGATTTTGCATTTCTTTGAAACTTGGCTTACTGGCCAATGCCCTTTTGGGTAATCCTTGCCTCAGTGCTTGTGTGCTAAGGTTCTTTGTCTTCTAGCTTGCATTTTGTTTTTATTGGGCCCGACACAAGCCAACCCAGATAGACCAACTTAGGGTAGCTGGTTCATTCCATTGGGGTGTCATACAGACAAGGCACACCGATGAGTCCAGATAGAATGAAACACATGTCTTTGTCTTCTGTTGGCACCCTTTGCAGACTGTGTGAGAGGCCTGGCACCATGCATTTCTGCTTAAAGTTGAACCAGCATAATATTTTGTGGTGATTTGCATATACAGCTCATGATGCTTTGCATTATGGGGTATGTTTTTTGTATTTCTTTGAAATTTGGCTTCCCTGCCAGTGCCCTTTTGGGTAATCCTTACCTTAGTGTTTTTGTGCTAAAGTTCTATGTCTTCTATGATGCGCACCCTGGAGTGGCTTATTACACTTATACAATGGCTCCAAGCAGTTTTTGGTGGAAGGAAAATAAGATTCAATACCTGATTGTGGATTTATAGGGATTGAATACATGACCAGGAGTGGCCAATGAAATTTCTAGATTTTTAGTGCCATTTTATAAATGATATTCAAGCAGCAGTGCAATGAAACTGAGCAAAAAATCAGACCCTACCTTCTTTACACTTTAAAAGTTTCCAGGCATTTTCCAGTTTCATTTGGTGGTAAAATTGCCTGGTTCCACCAAAATGTTTGTATACTATAAATGCTTGAATGTAGTTTTTTTTTTTTTCTCAAGATAAAAGATGGCTGCCACAATTGCACTAGAAACACCATTGTAGACTTGGCAAGGGTTAGGGTCAAGAAAATTATACAAAACCTCATGTTGCACAGCACAGGAGATGCCTAGAAAAGTAAATCTGACAGGAATGCTGACATTTTTATTAACTGTAGCTGAAACTACCTTTTTGGAAAAGCATTTTTTATTGCACTGCTGCTTTAAATGGAGTATTGTTTTCCCCAATTGTTTAACTAGGTGAGACACACTAAGCTGAAAGCTTTTTCACAGGTGCAACCTGGGAGCTCAGGGAAGTTAAGTGACTTGTTCAGGGTCACACAGTGGGTGGGATATTCAGACTGCGCCAGGCTGTGGCGCAAGCCTGGACGCAGTGCAACTGGGATGCACCTGGGCGTTGACAGGGTGATATTTAACAGAGCTGCACCATGGCACAGCATCATTGAATATCGCTCCTTGGCCACCCACAGTGCGCATGGCACAGTTGCACTGCACCAGCACAAAATTTTGGCCAGAGTAGAGCAGGGGGATGCGCTAGTGCAAGTGCCGTTGCGCGAGGTGCATCAACCGTGATATTCAAAAGTGCACATGCAAATGGGACCATAATGCATGCAAGGTGCAAATGGGTCAATTTGCATGTCATTATGGCCCCATTTGCATGCAGGTGCACCAATCCCCGGTGACTTGCTCATGGCTCCCTGCCAGGCTGCAGCCATCAGGGACCGACACCCCCTGCACAAGCGGCAAAGTGCCCCACTGCCTGATCGCGGGCATAGGGATTGTAAATGAATGTCCTATATCCCTGGTGGTCCAGTGGACCACTCACAGCCCAATTGCAGGCAGAAGTACCTTAATAAAAACCCTCCCATAACCCTGGTGGTCCAGTGGACTGCTTGCAGCCCTATCGCGGACAGAAGTACATTAATGAAAACCCTCCCATAACCCTGGTGGTCCAGTGGACTGCTTGCAGCCCGATCACGGACAGAAGTACATTAATGAAAACCTTCCCATATTCCTGGTGGTCCATTGGACAGCTTGCAGCCTGATCGTGGGCATCAGTAATAATATATGACAATCAATCCATCTCTGGGGTCCAGAGATGCCCCCTCCCACCCGCCCACTGGGCCCCACCACCCTGCTCCCCCGGCGGCAGCGGGCGGCTCTCCACCACCAGCCACCCTTTCTGCCTGCTGACTGACTCCGTACAGTAGGGCTGTATGCCCATTGGTCCACAGCGTGGGATAATGGGTGTGCAGCCACCATACCACAGTCCAGAAATGTGAATGGATCCATTCACATATCTGGTCTGTGTGTCTGTCTATATGCCCATTGGCCCATGCTGTGGACCAATGGGCATACAGCCGTATGGAGTCAGTCGGCGGGTGGCAGGGTGGCTGAGGGTGGGGAGTTGTCACCCACTGCTGCCGGGTGGGGAGCAGGATGGTGGGGGTCAGTGGTGGGGGATGGGGTACCGCTGGACAACCAGGGATGGATTGGATTGTCATATTTTATTGCTGACGCCCGTGATCGGGCTGCAAGCAGTCCACTGGACCACCAGGGATATGGGAGGGTTTATATTAATGTACTCCTGCCCGCAATCGGGCTGAGAGCCATCCACTCGACCAGCAGGGATATGGGACGTTCTCCTATTACTACATATGGCCTCGATCGAGCATGGGGGTCGCTACCATGCAGGTGACGCCAGAGCTCGGGTGACCACCCACAGCTGGCAGCTGGCAGCTCACCTGTGGGTGGCCAGCTGTTGCTCCCTTTTTTTTTTTTGGCTCACCTGTGTGCATCACAAGTAGGGGCTGTGCCTGCATGGGCTCAGCACATCCCTGGCTGAATATCATAATGTGTGGAGTATGCATGGGCACGCCCTCCCTACTTGCGCCGCATGCATTACTGATGCACTCTGGCGCATCGGGATTTGTTCCAGGCATATTCCCCTTTTTAATATCATGGCGGGGTGCATCAGTAGGTTGCGCATGGTGCAACTGTGTTGCACCAAGTGCAATCCTTCTGAATATCCCACCCAGTATATGCAAGTGGGGGCTGTGGGATTCAAACCCAGGTCTTCAGATTTGCAGCTCAGAGTCTTAAACCTCTGCGCTATACTGCCTCCCGAGTATTAACTGCTCTTAGTTTGAATCGGAAAAGCTCTGTAGCCTGGCATAACTGACATGGCATCCTTTGCTCAACATGATGGACAGAAATGTAGTGCAATGTTCACCAATGAGGGATCCTGTCTGACTCAGTGTAGCTGGGGTTAGCACAATACACTAACATGCAGGAGACACGACTTTGTGTTCTCTTAGTGCAACTCCCACATGCTGGGCAAATAGAGCCTATAGCAACCTTCAGAAGCAGCTTGCTCTGCCTCTGAGATGAGGGTGCCACTTGCACTGCTGCTATCTGTTACTGAGGACTGCGTGAGGATTTGTGTAATTTTCAAATTCCATGGAATTTCAGAAACTCTGAATAATTCCATGGAATTCTATCTAAAGTGGCACCCGAAAGTACATTTTTATTAAACTGCTCATTAGTATTTCATAGCTTACATAAACCACTGAACAGTATTCCACAGATAATGTGATCCTTTATTTCATTTTCAGCAAACTGTGAAACAATATTCTGTGAATTACTTAATCAGTATAACTATGTTTCCTCAATTTACATAGAAATGTAGTTTGGAAATCCACAACATTAAAAAAGAATTCTAGAAAGCATTTTGCAAGCAGAATTGTCATTCTGCTTGAGTTCAGCAAGTGGAATTCTACCTTCCACACAGCTGTGGTATGGAATCTGTCTTGGTGTCTTTGGTGACCACAAGCACCAACCTTTTCCCCTAAACGCAAGTTACAGGTACTGTGGTGTGGCTAAAAGTAAAGGGAACACTTTGTGGTGTGAGGCAGCACGGCTCTCATTGGTTGGCTACACCACAATACTGTACAATAACTCCCACCATATGTTTCATTCTGGAGAGTGACATAAGGCTACAGTCCAAAAAACCAGGCACATTGTCTCATCACCCAGTGAATGTCAAATACTTTTCTAGTATAATACCATGCAGTCTATTAATTCATGGCAGAAAAATGCCCCATTTTTACGTTCGCTTGTGCGCATGTGCAAGGAACGTTTTGGGAGAGTAGCACACTTTGGGTGTGCCTCTCCCTTAAATCAGTGCTCCGTTGAGCAGGCGTGGCGGTCCTGCAGTGGAGTGCGAGGGCTGTGTGTAACAAGCGGTGGTCTTGCAGCACAAAACCACCACTGTCTGCAGTACCATCCGCTGCCCCAAATCGCGTCACGCTCCCCTCCCCAAAGCTTTGGTGCCACACTGGAGCCCACCCAGTGTGGCAAATGTTGTTGCCGACGGGGTGCCTAATCCCCGTCGGCTCACGGCCCCAAGGGTTATCTTCTGCCACGCTGGGAGCCCACCCCAGCGTGGCAAATGTCGTCGTAGTTTGCCGACGGGGTGCCCAATCCCCTGTCGGCTCTGCCCCCCTCAGCCATCTTCTGCCATGCTGGGAGCCCACCCCAGTGTGGCAAATGTCCCACATCATCTGTTTTTGTACCTGTAAATCGAAACGGTCCCATGGTGCATCTCCCCAGCCCCCTCCCACAACACCGCACCCACCCTGCGCCTCCAGCCTCCCCACACCTCACCCCATACCTTACCTCCGGAGCTTGTCGCGGCAGATCTTGATGGACCAGAAACACGTCTGCACTCTTCAAAGCTGACCCTGAACTGAGGAAATGCCGGTAGCTGTATAATGGAACTAGAGAGGGGTTTTCAACTTTATTGCATATCTCAGGCATTTTTTGGAATTTTTGCACCAAATTTTCAACATGGGGTTTTTGGGACCCCTTCTCATGAATGATGTCACTGTCGTGGCGTTATTCGGGCCCGAAGGGTGATTTCGCAGTCTCCACAGTCACTGCGCGCAAAATCACCCTCCGGGCCTGAATAGCACCATGATAGTGACATCATTCATGAAGAAGGTCCGAAACCCCATGTTAAAATTGGGAAAAATTCAAAATAAACTGTTCCTGGCGTGCGTTCTGCGCGGTTCCTCGCGAGCTCGTAAGTTCGCTAATTTTCAATATTTTCACTCCAGATTTTCAATATTGCCATTTTACCACACCTCCTTATGAGCAGTACAGCTGTCATTTTTCACATCCTGCCCAAACGTGTTTCTGCCTATGTAGCGCACAATGGCGCAGTCGGTGTGCAAAATCAATGTATGGGATGCATTAAGAAAATCACAGTGACACTGTTCATTAGCAGAGGTCTTAAAATGGCTATGTTGAAAATTTGGTGAAAAAATTCCTAGAAATGACTGTTTTATGAGCGTGCATTACGCAGTTCCTACGCACGCTCGTAGGTTTGTGAATTTTCAATATTTCTACTCCAGATTTTCAACATTGCCATTTTACCACACCTTCTTATGAGTAGTACAGCTGTCACTTTTCACATCTCACCCAAAACATGTTTGCACATGTAGCGCACAATGGGCGCGGTCGGTAATCTTGAAATCAATGTATGGGACACATTAAGAAAATCACAGTGACACTGTTCACGAGCCAGAGGTCTTAAAATGGCTATGTTGAAATTTAGTGAAAAGTCTAAAAATGACTGTTTTACGGCGTGCGTTGCGCGAAGTTCCCTACGCACCTCGTGCATTTTAATAATTTTCAATATTTGCACTCCATATTTTCAACATTGCCATTTTACCACACCTCCTCATGAGCAGTACAGCTGTCATTTTACATCCTGCCCAAAATGTGTTTCTGCTCATGTAGCGCTATTAGCGCAGTTGGTTTGTGAACTCAATGTATGGGACACATTAAGAAAATCACAGTGACACTGATCATGAGCAGAGGTCTTAAAATGGCTGTGCTGAAAATTTGGTGAACAAATTCCTAAAAATGACTGTTTTACGAGTCTGTGTGCGCAGTTCCTCATGCCTTTCGTAAGTTTGGAATTTTCAATATTTTACTCCATATTTTCAACATTGCCATTTTACCACACCTCCTCATGAGCAGTACAGCTGTCATTTTCACATCCTGCCCAAAACATGTTTCAGCTCATGTAGCGCACAATGGCATGTGAGTGTGTGAACTCAATGTATGGGACACATTAAGAAAATCACAGTGACACTGTTCATGAGCAGAGGTCTTAAAATGGCTATGTTGAAAATTTGGTGAAAAATTCCTCAAAATAACTGTTTACGAGCGGCGCTATGCAGTTCACGCACACTGTGACATTTGCGAATTTTCAATATTTTTACTCCAGATTTTCAACATTGCCATTTTACCACACCTCCTCATGAGCAGTTACAGCTGTCATTTTCACATCCTGCCCAAAATGTGTTTCCGCCCATGTAGCGCACAATGGCGTGGTCGGTGTGCGAACTCAATGTATGGGACACATTAAGAAAATCACAGTGACACTGTTCATGAGCAGAGGTCTTAAAATGGCTATGTTGAAAATTTGGTGAAAAATTCCTAAAATAACTGTTTTCAGCGTGCGTTGTAGCAGTTCCTACGCAGCTATAAGTTTATGAATTTCCAAGATTTTCACTCCAGATTTTCAACATTGCCATTTTACCACACTCTCCTTATGATCAGTATAGCTGTCATTTTTCACGTCCTGCCCAAAATGCTTTTTCCGCCCATGTAGTACACAATGGCACAGTCGGTGTCATGTAAATCAATGTATGGGACACAGTAAGAAAATCACAGTGACACTGTTCATTAGCAGAGGTTTTAAATGGCATGTTGAAAATTTTGAAAAAAATTCTAAAATGATTGTTTTATGGCGTGTGTTGCACAGTTCCCATGCATGCTCGTGAGTTTCTTAATTTTCAATATTTCCATCCAGATTTTCAACATTGGCATTTTACCACCTCCTCATGAGCAGTACAGCTGTCATTTTTCACATCCTGCCAAAACATGTTTCCGCCCATGTAAGCACTGTTTTATGAGCGTGTGTTGCACAGTTCCCACATGCTCGTAGGTTTGCGATTTTCAATATTTCCACTCCAGATTTTCAACATTGGCATTTTACCACACCTCCTCATGAGCAGTACACTGTCATTTTTCACATCCCACCCAAAGCGTGGTTTCAGCCATGTAGCACACAATGGCGCAGTCGGTGTCGAATAGGACACATTAAAAATCACAGTGACACTGATCATGTGCAGAGGTCTTAAATGGCTGTGCTGAAATTTGCGAACAAATTCCCAAATATGACTGTTTTACGTAGTCTGTTTGCGCAGTTCCTACGCACGCTCGTAAGTTTGCGAATTTTCAATATTTTCATTCCAGATTTTCAACATTGCCATTTTACCACACCTCCTTATGAGCAGTGCAGCTGTCATTTTTCACATCGTGCCCAAAGCGTGTTTCCACCCATGTAGTTCACAATGGCGCAGTCGGTGTGCAAAATCAATGTATGGCACACAGTAAGACAATCACAGTGACACTGTTCATTCGCAGAGGTTTTAAAATGCCAATGTTGACAATTTGGTGAAAAAATGCCTAGCAATGACTGTTTTACGAGCGTACATTGCACAGTTCCCACGCATGCTCGTAGGTTTGCAAATTTTCAATATTTCCACTCCAGATTTTCAACATTGCCATTTTACCACACTTCCTTATGAGCAGTACAGCTGTCATTTTTCACATCCTGCCCAAAACATGTTTCCGCCTATGTAGCGCTCAATGGGGGTAATAAAAAGGTCATGCTTAAAATTTATTGTGCAAATACCAGCAATCGCACAGGGCATTAGGGTAAAGCACCATACGTGCCAAACACCACTGCAAATACCTGCAAGCGAACGTTCGGCATTGACAAATGCTTGTTTCATGCAGGCTCTGTACACTTTGTCAGAGTGCATGGAGTTTGTGCAAAATGGGTATTTTATTCCTGTGTCTTATGTCGTATTGCACTACTGTGAAAAATTAATAGAACATTTCTGGCATCATACTAAGTCAGCATTTTTTAGTTTTATTGACTGATAAGACATTATCTCCATTTTTTTAACTTCAGTCATGTAGTAGTTTACCAAAGTGCTATCACTCCTAGGCCAACCTTTCTGATTTGGAACTGAGAGTGAGGTTAGGCTCTGCTATGAGGGATGACAGGAATTTCAAGAGTGGCATCAAAAAGTCGATGGATTGTAGCCAGTCAATGTCGGAGTTTAGGATGAGAGAAGCTGGCCATTGGCATATTCAGTTTGGCTTCAGTTCTACTCCCTGACTTTGGACTGGCTTCAGTGCTTTAGTCAAAACACGCTGGATCCTTAGTATGGGGGTGGTCTAGCAGGCTACACATTGGGATGTGGGAAACCCCTACACCACCCCCTCCACTACCCCAGTCACTTTTTACTCTTCGCCTCCTGTCTTGTTCTCCCAGCCTGTTTGTTTCTATTTTTTTAAATCCTATGTTTTGTCCACCTTAGATGCCCAGATGCCTCATCATACCGACCCCCCAGCCCTGTCACCCAGCTTCTCCAGGGTTTACCTCACTCCTGCTCATCCTTGGGCACAGAGTCTCCTCTGAGGTATCCAGTCACTGCTGTGGGGCCTGTTGGGGGGGGGGATCAGGCGTCATCCTACGTCTGAATATTTTTCCACATTTTTACCCCACGGGATAGTTGTATGTGCTATGGCCATGGTGTGCAAGCTGTGCCTCTGTAGAAACTTAGAAACATAGAATAAATGACAGCAGGAGACCGAGGTCCATCTAGTTTTCCCAAGTGTTCCTGAGAACTACTCAGATCTCAGTACCTAACCTCCCTTCTGATCTATACTTCCAACTGCTCTGTCTACCTTTGTTCACGCAATAGCTATGTCCCAACCCAGTTTGAATGATGTCACTGTCTTAGCTACCACCACCTCTGTGGGCAACCTATTCCATCATTCTACCACCCTTTCTGTAAAATAGTGTTTCCTAAAGCTCCCTCTTGAAGTCTTCCCCCCCAACTTCCACTCGTGACCTCTGGTGCTGGAGTTGGTGAATCTACAAAACAGATCCGATGAGGCACTTTGTTTATTCCTCTCAAGAACTTGTATGTCTCAGTCATATCCCATCTCTCCCTCCTATCCTCCAGTGAGAACATATTTAATGGCCCTAACTACCCCTCATATGAGACCTTGGAGGCCTTGAATCATTTTAGTCGCTCTTCTCTGGAAGGTCTCCAGCCTGTTTTTACCTTTCTTCAGGTGTGAATTCCAAAACTGGACACAGTACTGTAGATAGGGCCTTACCAAGGACCTGTAGAGAGGACATATTACCTCCCTGGTTCTGCAGGGGATAGAAATGCTCTGTATCCTGAGTCCAATCCCTGCCCCTACATGACCCTGCTGTGCTACTGCAGAGGTTCCTCTAGGCAGTAGATGTGCTCTGAGGCACTGTAACCCTCCTCTCTGAGGTAGGAGAGCTGTCCCAGGGCCACTCAATCCTCCTTCTCAGCCGACCTTCAAGGGGCCCACATCCATTTGCTTGTTTCTTTTTAATAAAATGTAGTTTCCTGGGCTGGCACAGTGACAGAACTGGCATATTTTGTTTTAAGAGAAGAAGAAAATACTTTGGGAGAAAAGAGTTGGAGTGTGGGAACTGGAAAGTAACTTGAATGGATAATGGGGTGGCTCTGGGATTTAGCCCAAGCCAATCAGAAAGGGCTTGAGTATTTTTTTAGCAGTTTGCCAGATGTGTTGAAGTGACCTAAAGAGGCCCAAAACTTTGACAGCCTGTCAGCCCCGAAGCAAAGGTGAAACTCAAAATTTTGGCAGTTTCACCAAATGTGAAGTCAACATATGCTGACCCTTATTTGGGGTGTGAATCAGACCTGGAGCAGAGGTAGGCAACATACCAAAGGAGAAGAGAACTAAAGCAACTAGATAAGGGAAGATGACTAAGAAAGCTTCCATGATTTATCAAACATTAAAGATATAATAGGTGAACATCTTCAGCAGAAATCTTGAAAAGGATACTGCATCCATGAGAAGTCATACAAATACATATGCCCTCTTCTGTTACAATGGACCCTAGTTTTAAAAGACATTCTCTCATTTTGTGTCTCTCGCTAAAATCTCTTGAACATACTGTAGGGTTCATATGGATGGTACTATTGGAAGCCCTACTGTGGCCCCCTTCACTCTGACATAATTTTTCATGAAACTAGAATCCCCTCATCAACAAGTTCCCTACCTAGGATGCATTGCTTGTGCATAGTTCAGATGAGCAGCAGTGTTAATTTCCTGATAGCACAAGATCAGTTGAAGTCTCCTTAAACTAATCTTCTACTAACAACACCAGAGGACATGACTTGCATGTAACTATGTCAGTAAAGTGTATAAATTGGTCCTTTCATTGTCATTTATCAACATAACAAGCACGCAGTGAATTGATGAATAATGTGGACTGGCAAGGAACCTATATGAGACTGAAGAGCTCTTCTAATGACTTTGATCAAGACTCCACTGATTCCATTAAGGTTAAACTTCAGTTCCTAGCAGCCAGTCATTCTAATTAAAGTTTGTATACACTGAGGTTCTTCCTCACTGAGCCTTGTTGATTTTTTTCTTTAACTTTTTCCATCTATTTATTAAGAAGCAATGTGATCTAGTGGTTAGAGCAATGGCTAGGGAACTAGGAAATCACAGGTTCAAACCCAGCTAACCCCAAATACTCACAGGACTCGACTTTAAAAGCGGCTTGATTTCAAGAAGACCCAGGTGTGCCAGAGATATGGTGCATTGGGCTTGCGGCTTTCTAATTGGATTTTATGTCCTATGCAGTAACTGCTGCAAGTTGGATCAACTTTTTTTGGTCCAGAATGCAGCAGTCCCAGGGACCCTTTTTATGGTGTTTGTGCCAAATATTTTGTGCAAGCTGCCATAGATCAGGTAAACTGTCGTAACTGCATCCGTCCAAATAAAATCAGATGCAGTTGCAGCAAACCCATTGGGCACACCAAGTATGGTGCCACAGAGTTTGACACAAGGCCTGTGCAACCCTTTGAAAATCCAGCACACTGTGTGACCTTAAGCAAGTCACTTAACCTCTCAGTGCTCCAGTCCACTCAGCTTCAGAAACTGGTGAAAGCAGTACACCACTGGAAACAAGATGTTCAATTTTTGCTGGGCTATTACCATAGAGATTTTATGTATGAAAACTAGAGGGGACATCATGTGGAGTACTAGGGGCTTTCATGTCACCATATTCAAGGGGCCTGTACTATATCCATTGGGATGAATTTGCAAATGAGTGGAGGGGTCATGTGATGACCCCTCTGGTTTTTATTAACACAATCTCTATGCTGTCCCGGGTCAATAGGTTGTACCAAAAAATAGAACATTCAATGCCAATGACGGAATGAGAATGGGTGTAAGAATTTTTTTAAAGGTTCGGAAGAGTGATTGTGTTTTGGGGGGTTTTGGAAGCTGCCAATGGCTCTTTGAAATATTAGCAAAAAATGTTATACTCCAGTGAAAAAGATACATATCATAGCTCTCTACTATGGAATGGGGGCTATCTTAGTAGGTGCAGATAGTACCATAAATTTACTAACCAAATAAACTACTCACTGATGATCTGAAAAACCTGGTTGACCCATTGTGACAGAGCATGTTACAAGGTTCGATAATGGCTCTGTCACAAAGGAACTATGGTGTAAAGGATTGTACATGTCTTCTCATTCTATAAATATATAGCATACATAGGGTCAGATATCCAAAGCCCTCTGTCTAACATTTCCCTGAGTATATTCTCAAGATATCTGTTCTTGCCCTGATGTGCCAGGGTAGGATTTTCTATGACGGATATGGCCCAGCAGAAACCAAGTCCCTTGCATCTATGTTAGGAGTACATTGATCCTGCCGGGGATATTGCAGTCACCTCCCTCTCCTACTACAAGTACACAGCAGCTGCTTGGGTGTTCCAATAGCCAGGGCCATGCTCTTGATGTGGGGGGGGGGCACTCCAGAGGTCTTTGAGGTGTGCTGGTGTTCCTGGCATTTCTGGAGATCTATCAGGGGCCATGCTTGGCCTCTTCTCCCCAAAACCTACTCCAGTTTCTGTGGCAGTTTAAGCTTTCTGTTGAAGCTAAATTTATGTCCTTGTGTACTTATGCTCACGATGGTAGATGTGCACTATATTGTCCGCATTCTGCTGTAAACCACATTAGTTTCTTACTACCAGATGCAGCTGTAAAAATCACAACCATCTAAAAGGCTGATAGATGCAGTGAGGTCAGCTGAATGCAATCTCATTTCAGTGGTTTTCCAGCATTAAGGCCTTAGAAAATCTGCCCCATTATGTCTAACAGATTGATCCCCCATGAAAGCCTGGACAAGATTATCTCCTTTAGTGTTGCATATAGAAGCAAGAGTACAGTGTGATAACTGACAGAGGTGTCGTTCTTCAGTTCCAGTAGACTTGCAATCTAACATCCCAATACTTGCAACTGAGGTAGTGGGGGCAAAAACAGAGGTGGGATTCAAAACAGCATGGGATAGGCACAAGGGAATCATCAGGGGTAGAAAAGGGGTGGAAGAGAAAGTGCCGTAGACCTAGAAGGGTCTGCAGCGAAAGCAATCACAATTAGAAAGGACAGAGTGGTTGGGCCAAGTGGCCCTTATCTGCCGTCAGTTTCAATGTTCTATGTAACAGTAAGTTAGACCACTTAAAAGGTGTCAAATTTAAGTGCGCATCTGTTATGACTTGTAGCTTTTCATTTGCATTCTAATCATGTATGCCTCAGTATATCACGCAAATATCATTATTTTACCATAAAACAGTGACCAGTGACATAAATACTGCAAAATGTTTGCACATAGCATTCAAATGTTTTGCTGCATTTCAGATGCTGGAAGGATGGTCCAAGAATCAACAACTGCACCAGCAACATCCCTTTTGAACATCTAGCCCTTAGGATGATTTTCTACCCCTCCTCTTAATTTCATCCTATATAATCTATTCAAGAATGGGTTTGAATGTTTTGTATCCTCTCTTATTTTTGCTGTTTACAAACCATTAGATCCTTGCAAAACTGGCCAAGAAAGAGATTCTGATTATCGGACAGAGGTCCACATAGGTTGATAAGAGTAATAATAATAATAATAATAACTTTATTTTTATGACGCCTTTCAGAATATCAAAGCGCCTAACAAATTTAAAAGAACTCATCAAATATCCAGATCACAAAATAGTATAAAACAGATAATCCAGTACAAAATTATTCATTCACCGAAAGTTTGAACCCAGAGGTGTGTTTTTAAAGCTTGTTTAAATCCCTCCATGGTCATGCACTCCCGCAACCGATAGAGTAGAGAATTGCAGAGGGTTGGGGCCACATGCATAAATGCCCGGACCCCAGAAGATTTCAAACACACCCTTGGAATCTCTAGCAACCCCTCGTCAGCTGAGCGGAGCAATTGTCCAGGGCAGTAGGGGACCTGAAGCTCTTTCAGGTAATCTGGACCTAGTCCGTGTAGGGCTTTAAAAGTCAGAAGACTGACTTTGAAGTGATCCGCCACTGTACTGGCAAGCAGTCTGTGCAACACTGGCATAATGTGACAGGATCTTGGATTTCCCTCCAAAAGTCGGGCCGCAGCATTCTGCACTAGCTGCAAGAGGTGGATTTCCACCCCAGGTAGCCCTAGGTAAAGGGAGTTGCAGTAATCTAGGCACAAGGTCACAAAGGCGTGGACCAGCATAGGAAGATCACCGGATGCAACAAGTAACATTTACTTCATCTAGGATTCCATTAACAAGCAGGTGGTAGCCCTCATGATCCATGATTGTACTTAATGGTTTATTATTTGTTTTCATTTATTTGTAATGTTTTACCAGGAAAAGGACACTGAGAGCTTGTCTCCAGGTTTGTCCGGGGGGAGGTGGGGTTACATGGCCTGTTCTATTGATAATGGAATGTTGGCCATGACACTGGAGAAACTCTCATACTCTTCCTCGATAAGTGCCATGGAATTTTTAACTTCCACCTGAGCAGCAACCAGAGCTGTGCATAAGGGACCTCGGTTTAACATCTCACCCAAAGGACATTGTTATTTACTATATGACTATGTTCCAAATGTTTGAGGCTGCCAGGCTATCGCCATAAATATCTGCTGTGAAACTAGACTGATGTGAGGTGGGTCAGGAGGTTAAAAAGTGCATCTGTATAAAAAGACATGTGAGTGAGGCAGCCAGCTATATGGTGACTGCTGCTCCACCTGATTGCATCAAATAATACTGTAGGACTGATGAACGTGGCTCCACCATGAAATGATGTATGGTTTCCATTCTCTATTTCAGGTTTCAGCTTGGATAATGCTGTCAATGGTGAAGAAAGGTAGACATCAAAGTTCTCGTTCCATACTAGGTGCACTGACACAGATGACATTTGTATGCTGGCTACTGAATGTGGGTTTTTCAACGACACCATGCAGCCACTCACAGGGGAACTAAAGCATTAGAGGTGTTGTGAACTTAAACTTCACTGGCAAAGTGGCCACAAACTGGAGGAAATTCACCTTTGTGAAGTTTCCATGGACCATAGGAACTTTGAGTTCACCGAAATTGTGACATTTTTACTGCAAAGTTTCCATTTTTAAGTGAAGGGGCCATTTCATGAGAGGATGTTGGTCAATTTTTTTTTTATTATTCTTTGTTAACCGGATAAGGCCCACCAGGCATAGGTGCCTATTTTCAGGGGCGACCGGGAGCACTGGGGGGGTTAAGTGACTTGTTCAGAGTCACACAGTATGCAAGTGGAGGTTGTGGGAATCAGACCCAGGTCTGTGTGCTGGATGTACCAAGCTCACTCACAGCTTGTTGCTGTAACCTCTAGGCTATACTGCCAGCCCCAATTTGCCCCCCAAAAGGCAACTTTGCCAGATAAATCTTCATGAACTCAGTAAATTCACTCTTCCTTAATTCCACTGAATTTTCAAAATTATTCTCAAAGTGAATTTTGGCAACCTCACCCATCACGAATCACCATTGCCCTCTTGAACCTGCACCGAGCCATGATCTGGTAATTGCTCCGTTCCATGATCAGGCTCGGTGCACTTAGATAGCATATGCCACTGACGGTATGTATGGCATGGGCTGATGTTGTGCTCTGCCTCTTTTTGCTATGCCCTCTATGCAATTAGCAAAATGTGTGTCATCGTGGTTCCTGTAGCATTGCTTTCTCTGCTGTTGCTCTGTGCACTGTGCTGGCTGTTGGGCTTTCATGCTTACATAAAGCATGCCGTTCATAGCCTGTATTTTGAGTGGCTCTGTTTAGCTGTCTGAACATTGATGTATGGTTTCCATTCTCTATTTCAGGTTTCAGCTTGGATAATGCTGTCAATGGTGAAGAAAGGTAGACATCAAAGTTCTCGTTCCATACTAGGTGCACTGACACAGATGAGGCACAACTGGAGGCTGTCATGGTACAGTCAGACCTGGACATTGTGGCCATCACTGAAACCTGGTGTAATGATAACCACGACTGAGAGATGGCCATACCTGGCTACAACATATTCAGAAGAGACAGAGCAGGCAGGAAGGGAGGAGGAGTGGCACTGTATGTGAAAAATGACATAAGGGCCACAGAGATCCAGGAGGAACAAAATGGGGGAGAGATACTATGGGTTAAGCTGGAAAGGAAAATGGGGACAGCCATCCGCACAGGTGTGGTCTATAGACCACCAGCCCAGGAGGAAGAAACAGATAGGGAGCTGATGCTAGCCATCCAAAGGATGGCAGACAAGGGTGAGGTAGTACTGGTTGGAGACTTCAATATTCCAGATGTGGACTGGAGCATCCCAGCAGCAGCATCAACTAGGGATCAGATTTATCCTGGACTCTCTTCAGGGTGCCTTCCTCAAGCAACTGGTCATGGAACCAACTCGGCAGAAGGCAATACTGGACCTTGTGCTCACAAACAGGGACAGTGTGATGGGGGTAACAGTGGGGGAGCACCTGGTAAACAGTGACCACCAGTCATTGTGGTTTGAAATCACAGAAAGAGCAGAACCAAACCACACAAAAACACGTATCCTGGATTTTAGGGGGGCAGACTTTGGGAAAATGGGGAGATACTTGAAAGAGGCATTAAGGGAATGGGACTGGAATCAGGGTTGAGGAACAGTGGGCAGTATTTAAAATGGGGATTACAAGAACAACAGAATTATGCATTAAGCAGGTTAGCAAGAGGAAAAGGAAGAGGAGACCATTATGGTTTTCCAAAGAGGTAGCAAAGAAAGTGAAAGCCAAAAAGATTTCATTCAGGCAATACAAAAAGACACAGGCAGAAGGGGATAGGGAGAAGTACCAGGAGAAGCAAAGGGAGGCAGGGAGGTCAGTAAGGGAAGCCAAAGCTCAGACAGAAGAACACATTGCAAAATCAGTGGGTAGAGGGGACAAAACCTTTTACAGGTACATAAGTGAAAAAAGAAAGACAAAGGGAGGGATAGTGAGACTGAAGGGGGAGGATGGGGGCACGTGGAGGATGACAACAGTAAAGCTGACATATTGAACAGGTATTTCTGCTCAGTCTTTACTGAGGAAGAGGAGAGTAATGGGTCTGAAGGAGTACAAGGGGTGAGAATGGTGCAGAATGGACACAAGTCCCTTTACACGAGAAAGGGTCCTGAAGGAACTGGAAGTGATAAGAGCTGATAAAGCAATGGGGCCAGATAAAACCTAGGGTCCTTAAAGAACTAAGAGAGGTGGTGGCTGAACCTCTGGCTATCCTGTTTAGCCAATCACTGGAAACAGGGAGGTACCCAAAGACTGGAGGACAGCAGATGTAGTCCCTTATACAAAAGTGGGAACAAAGAGGAAGCAGGAACTACAGACCAGTCAGCCCTCACCTCAGTAGTGGGGAAGATCATGGAAGCACTACTGAAGGAGAGATTGGTGGAACATCTGGTTGTCAATGGACTACAGGACCCAAGGCAGCATGGTTTCACCAGGGGGAGGTCATGTCAGACCAACCTCATTGAATTTTTTCACTGGGTGACTAGGGAGGTGGATCAGGGGAGGGCAGTGGACATGGCCTATCTGGACTTCAGCAAGGCCTTTGACAGTGTGCCACATAGAAGACTATTACACAAACTGGGGAATATGGGTGTGGCAGGACAGTGTGTGGTGGAGGTAACTGGCTGGGTGGCAGGACACAGAGGGTGGTGGTAAATGGCTGTCACTCCACAGAGGAAGAGTGACCAGTGGGGTACCACAGGATCAGTGCTGGGACTGGTCCTATTCAACATCTTCATCAGTGATATTGCGCAGGACCTAGAAGGCAGAATTTCACTGTTCGCTGATGACACAAAGCTCTGTAACAGAGTAGACACACCAGAGGGTGTAGACAGAATGAGAAGCGACCTGCAGAAACTTGAAGAATGGTCAGGGTTTGTCAGTTGAAATTCAATGCAAAGAAGTGCAAGATAATGCATATGGGGCACAAAACCCTGGCACAATATATCAGTTGGGGGTGAGGATATAGCATGCACCAAGCAGGAAAGGATCTTGGGTTTGTCATCTCTGATGACATAAGGTAGAAACAGTGTGACAAGGCAGCAGGTAAAGCAAATAGGATGCTGGGATGTATAGGCAGGGGCATCGCCTGCAGGAAAGGGAGGTCATAATTCAGCTATACAAGACACTAGTGAGGCCCCACCTGGAGTACAGTGTACAGTTCTGGAGACCATACCCACGTAGGGACATAGACAGGGTAGAGAAGGTTCAGAGGAGGGCAACAAAGATGGTGCATGGATTGCATCACAAGTCCTATGAAGACAGGTTGAAGGAACTGAACATGTACTCCCTGGAGGAGAGGAGGAGAGAGGGATATGATAGAGACACAAGTATCTTACAGGGAGGAACAGGGTGCAGGAAAACACTATTTTTAAGCAAAAAGATGTTCCAGGACTAGAGGGCATGGGATGAAGTTGGAGGGAGGACGATTCAGAGGAAACATGAGAAAGAATTTCTTCACAGAACGGTGGTGGACAAATGGAACACCCTGCCAGAAGAAGTGGTGGGGGCTGAAACAATCACAGGATTGAGAAATGCATGGGATAGACATAAAGGAATTCTGGAGGGCAGGGGTAAGGGGCAACAGACTTCTAGGAAAACAAACTGAACTTACAAGCTCAAATGGGCAGACTGGGTGGGCCATAGGCCCTTATCTGCCAACACTGTCTATGTATCTATGTATATATGTATTGCTAGGGGTTTGAATATTGCATTCTGCATTGTATTCTGTTGTCTATCCTTATATTAAACTTTTGTGTACAACATTTTAGGGCTATGCAGTTTGCTTAACGTGATGCTGTCAACAGTTTTCAATATTGCACTCCCTCTTCTCGTGCACTATTTCATATTATGTACCCTATAATTACAGCCTGCATGGTACAAACATTCTGAATATAAGGGACATATTTCATTTAAGGTATGAACTTACAGGTTTTATTCTTGCCCCTTTACTATGGTAACATATTAGCATTCATTCCCCATGATTACACAAATTCATAGATGTTTTTAAATTAATTGTTGTATGTTTGTTAGAAAAAGTTTATTCTTGAATTTTTAAGAAATGGAAAACCCAATTGAACAAACTCATTTACAATCAGTCTGTCTTATTTTGTCTCTAAACACATTTATCTGTTCCTTTATAACTTTACTTGTGACTCCAGTGCCAAGGCAACATCGATTATTGTGACAGAATATGCTCCATAGTGTTTACTCCTTAGCAGCACAATAGGTAGCAATAAAAAAAATCCAGTATTATGCAAGTATCGCTGCAGCTTCATTGTACATTACTGAAGCTTTTGCGATTTTAGGGGCAGATGTTTGTGAGATTTCCTTGGATCTACATTTAGTCTGACTGTTCTGTGTCTCGGAAGAGATGAACCTCAATCCAAGACTAGATAAAGCAATAATTACCAAAGAGTTACTACTTTATTTTTTTTTTATTTTAGTTTGGTAACCAGATAAGGCCCACTAGGCACATGTGCCTGTTGTCAGGAGCAACCTTGGAGCAACGGGGAGGTTTAGTGACTTGGTTAGAGTCACACAGTATGCAAGTGGAGGTTGTGGGAATCAAAGCCAGGTCTACTGGATATACTAGGCTCATTCACAGTTTGTTACTCTAACCTCTAGGAGATACTGTCAGCCCCTATTATTTCAGATATACTGTATAAAAACTAATGGTGCCATAGTTGTTTTGAAGCAACTGTAAGTAACCTGTAATAACAAGGTAGTACCTTCCTATTTATTTATTCATTTTTCATAACTTATTTCCAGGAAAGGCAAACAGAGGTGTGTCAACTAGTTTTTAGGTGTGTGCTGGTGGCTGGAGCACATGGACCATTACACAAGCAAAACTCCCCTACTCTTCTTTGATAAATGCCATGGGCTCATCAACTTCCAGCTGGAGAGAGAGACCTGATTCAGGTAGATGGGACCTTAGTTAAACATTTTCAGCAAAGGATCACATCACATCTTACACTACACAGTTTGTGTTCTGCCCAGTGCTGTGTGGAATTTTCACCTTCTGACAGAACAATAGTCCATGGAATTTTGGAAAATTATGCTAAATTCCAGGATAGTCTGTCAGAAGCAGAAGAGCAACATTTACAAAGTAGAATGATCTTTGCAGAATAGCAAGCTGCGATTTACACAACCTGGATTTCTCTTCTGTAACAGTAACGCTTTAGGTTGCCTTAACTACACTGTAGTTACAGTGTTGCTACACTGTAACTGCACTATAGTTGTAATGCAGTTAAGTGCAACATATGTGCAACTACAGTATAACTGCACCTGTTGCATGTAATTAATGATTACCTACCCCACAGTTACATTGAAACATACTCTTACAGTGTGACTTCTACAACTACTCCATGGATTATGTAATCCACATAAAGTTATTCTGTGATTTGCATTGAATTGCTTTTTGGATTCCATGGAATTCAAAACAAAATTCCAACAAGCATTTTGGAAGCAGAATTGCCATTCAGCATGAATTCTGTATGAGGAATTCTTCATTTCATGAATCTCTAGTTTTGCTGTCATATCTTTGGCCTCACCTTTATAAACAATGAGTTGTAAAAAACAACCTTAATACAGACATTATGGTCAAGGCCCCTGGGATTCTGCGATTCTGCGATTGTGGAATTTTCCACAGAATTTGCATCATGCCGCAGAATTCATATAGTGCCACAGAATTCATTGTTTTTGGTGAATTTTCATTCAAATATATAGTTTTTCCATAGTGCCAGGCTCCCGTATCCATCTTATTTATCCTGAAGCCCCTCCTCTCTGCTTGGCAGGTGATGTCATCCATGACATCACATCATATTTTAGCCAATGGCAGTACTGCATTCTGCCACAGAAATTAATAAGTCATGCCACAGAACTCAGAAAATACTGCCACAGAAGCCTAGGAGCCATGCCACAGAAATCAGAAAATTCTGCCGCAGAGCACTAGGGGCCCTGATTAGGGTTGAAGAATGCAAAGTGCACAAAGTAGGAAAATGAAAAACATTAGGGTTTTGGGTCTCCTGAATATTGGTGAATCAGTGGTGGGGTCTTCCTTGGGGATGTCATCTGTAATGCTCAGCCCCCCACAGCCCATAGCCTCCTGTCTGAAGCACAAGGTACAGCTCCAAGCCTCACAGTGATACACTCTTCACAGGTAGAGAAGTATGGCTTGCCTCATATTGCCAACAAAATCTGTCATAGCTTTCTTCATATGGAGGACATGTCTGACCTTGTTTGCTCAGAGAAGGGGTGAGCATTAAAGCTGGCAACCCCAAGGAAGACTCCACCACTGGTTCACCATACTCTGGAAACCCAAAATCTCAATATTTTTCATTTTCATTCTTTGTGCATTCTTTCAATACATTCAGGAAAAAAAGAAAAAAGGGGATGATAGCTCAACTGCTGGATGGTGATAGGGTCATTGAGGAGAATGAACAGAAAGCAACTGCTCTGAACAACTTCTTCTGTTCGGTATTCACCAAGGAGCATGATGGGCTAATCCCTGATAATGGTATAAGGGCTGAAGACAGAGGGATCCCAAGAATGGAGGCCCCAGCATTCATCATAGAGAGAGTTAGGGAAGCACTGGTGCATCTCAAAACAGACAAAGCTCCTGGACCTGATGGACTGCACCCGAGGGTGCTAAGGGAACTAGTCAAGATATTGTTCAACCGCTCGTTATGGACAGGTACAGTGCCTAGGGACCGGAGAAAGACAAATGTGGTACCTCTCCACAAGGGAGGAAGCAGGGAGGAGACCGCCAACCATGTACCAGTGAGCCTCACATCTGTAGTTGGGAAAGTAATGGAATCATTAATGAAACAGGATCTAGTAGAATACCTGGAAGAGAACAAACTTCAGGATGGGAGACTTCATTGGTTCATGGCAGAGAGGTCATGCTGGACTAGCATCTTTATGTTTTTTGACTGGGTGATGAAGGAAGTAGATAGAGGCCACCCTGTGAATCTCTTCTACTTTGATTTTAGAAAGGCCTTTGATTCAGTGCCTCATAAGCACCTATTAAGGAAATTAAAGGACCTAAGAACTTTCAGGAGCATAGTCAGGTGGGTGGAAAACTGTCTGAAGAACAGACAGCAGAGAGTAGTGGTCAGCTGGGTGAGGTCAGGTGAGGGGGAGGTCACTAGTAGGATTCTGCAGGGATTGGTGTTGGGTCCAGTCCTTTATAATGTTCATTAGTGACATTGGTGAAGGAATTCAAGGCAAAATGACATTATTGGAAGACGACACTAAGTTAGGCAGGAGGGCTTGACAGCGCTGAGGCAGTGATGGACCTGCAGAAAGACCTGAAAAATTGGAGAGATGATCCAATGTGTGGCAGCTGCAGTTCAATGCAAAAAAAAAATGCAAGGTGTTGCTTCCGTGTAAAGGGAACCCCAGAGCTTATTACTGGCCTAAAGGGGTCCAACTCAGCACCTCACGTGAGGAAAGAGATCTAGGGGTCATAATATGCAACACCCTTAAACATTCAAGCCACTGCAACAAAGTGTATGGCAAAGCAAGTAGAATGCTGGGATGCATAGGGAGAGGTTCTGACAGTAGGGACAAGGAAGTAATCCTCCCACTGTATAGGTCACTGGTGAGACCTCACCTGGAGTACTGTGTCCAGTTCTGGAGCCCTCATCTCAGGAAGGAGAAGGATAGACTGGTGACTGAGCAGAGAAGGGTGACCAAGATGGTGTAGGGCCTCCAGGGGCTCTCGTATGAGGAGCGACTAAAGACATTAGACATGTACTCTCTGGAAACTAGAAGGGAGAGGGGGGATATGATTGAAACATTCAGATTCATGAGAGGTAGTGCTGTGCATAACATGGAATTCTGCCAGCAGAATTAGTGCAGAATGACCATTCAGCTGGCGGAATTTCTACTGAAATTTCACTTGTTTGCCTGTATAATTCCACCTACTGTGATCTGCGGAATAATATTCTGTAGAACAGTATTTTTTTTCCACAGAAAATTATTCCTCAACAATTTCCACAGAAAATATTGTGATCTGCAGAATCGAATTCCTTGGAACAGTGATTTTCCGTCTTTCGGATGAGACGTTAAACCGAGGTCCCCTCTGCTTGGATTGGTGGTAGTTCAGGTGGATGTTAAAGATCCCATGGCACTGATCAAAAAGAGTAGGGGAATTTCCACGGTGTCCTGGCCAAATTTCTCTCATTCACTAAAAATACCACCAACAGCTTAACCTGGTTCAAGGTCAGTTGGCATTCATCTGTATTCCCTTCCCCCAGGTCGTGCCTGAAAGTAGACAAGATTTGTCTAGTGCACTTACCCGGTCAACAAAAACTAAATAAATAAAAAATAACATTTTTTCTTATAAAATCATTCCATAACTGTTTTTGCTGCAGAATTCTGCATTCTGTTTCTGGCAGAATTTCACAGAATTTTGAATATTCCGTGGAATTTGAAAATTCCACACAGTACTAATGAGAGGCATTAATAAAACACCATACTCAGAAATGTTCAATATAGTAGAAATCTCAGCCACTAGGTGGCACAAATAGACATACCTCTCAACCTGCTAGGACCAAAATCAGGAACACTCCCTCCAAAAATTAGGGACAAATGACCAAAATCAGGGACACCATATTATACTCAGTGTGGCAGTGTCGCGCCCCCATGCTGTGCCATTGTGTGACTTGTTAACAAAAAACAAAATTGAAAAAAAGACTATGCTTGGCTTCTTTCTTTTGTTTTATTTACAATAAATTGAAAAAAAAGATGTCTGCTTCTTGTCTTTATTAATGTAAATGTAGTCTTTATTTTGAGGTTGGATTGTCTTTGTTGTACAACAGTACTGCCTTCTTTGCTGCTTCCAGGACATACTTTTATTTTAAACAGTGCCCATCAGGGAGGGCTTTGACATAATGGCACTGTTTTCACCAGTGCTCCCCAATCCATCCACAGGACCTTAGAGTGAGAGTTCTCTCTCCTCTAGGCCACAGCACAACACACGTAGCTGCATCAAATGTTGCCATTGCTAAATATATACAGTAAAAATGCAATTCCCTCTCAAATAACTTTACATATCAAAATTTTAACAGCCGACACAAAACATTATGTGAGAAATTACAATAATTTGCCATAGCTTCCAGCAAGAAGCATAAATAATCTTTCATAATCCTACTGTCTCGTAACCTGCTGCTGCTGTTTTTATAAATATATAGTTAAAAACACATTGCTCATTCAGGAGCAGGTCCACAGCAGACAAGCAGCCATGCAAGTAAAAGGCTAGGAAGGATTATCCAGCTCCTCAAGTGAAGATCTGTCTTTTCACTGGGCTATGTTCATCAGATTGGCACACCACCTAAACCACAATAGAACCAAGCCAGTACACTACGCTACTTTGTATTAGTTGGCATAGTCATTAATATGTGTTATCAATTTACTTCATGTGGGGGACTTTGCCCCAACCCCCTCCATGATAAAAAAAATATGGGGTGAAGAGGGGTGCAAAGACCCACAACTGAAACAAACTGATAAAATTATACATATACATACACCGTAACTAGCGTAGTCCACAGCCCTCCACAAAATGCTGAATAAAATTAAGGGAACAGTCAAGCACAACCCAAACCCACAAACACAAATAGCACAACATAGCAAATAGTTTTTGTTTCTTTAGTTCTCATAAGGGTGTGTGCAACTGAGACATGCTTACTGCTCCTTTTCCAAAAATCCAGTTTATTCAAAACCACTGCAAAGACTCCATTAAGCAATAATTATACAGAGGGCCTCCACTCCTATCCGAGTCCAGTATGAAGCATAACTCTCAAAGCATCACCAATACAGAACAAAATTTAAGTTAATGTCCCTAAAAATAACAATCATTAAATCAGTGTGTGTCTACATACATCTGTGCTTTTAACAGAGACCCTTTCACATGATGCTTTGTAGGGAGATGGTAGGGAGGCATGAGCCTATGCTCCCCCCCAAAACAAATGACAGTAGTACAGTTTCTGCAGAATTTTAATGTAGGCCCCTTCATGAATGTTACAGGTAATGTGGCAGTCAAAGTAAACCCCCACCCTCCACTCCACTTCGGGGAATAGTGAGGGATTCATAAACCACTGGCCCCAAACTACTCAAATGCCTCAGCTGGTGGTGGCTAGCCTTGGTCTGAATCCTCTATAAAAAAAAAACATCTAAAATACCCTGCAAGAAAAACACCTGAAGGGTGGGGGTCTGAAATGGCATGAAATCACCACTCACTCCTCGGGGCAGGTAAGACGGCGAAATCCCCAAGTAATCCACATTTGCCCCACAAGTAGAGGGTTGGGGAATACTTTGACTGCTGCATAATACTGCCTGTTAGCTTCTACTAAAAATAACAACAATTAAAAAATATGTACTGTTCTTTTCTCTAACTCTGATCTGAGGTTGCAATACATATCAGTAAATATAGAGTAAGGAAAAACTTTACATTTAGTTTAGAAATTAATCAGTGTTCATTCATTGCTTAGGCTTACCCCAATCTTCCACCCATCCCACACTGACACTGCTTCTTCTTATCTTCTTGTTGGCTGTTCTAGGCAAGGCAAATTATATTTTTCTAGGTGCACAATCCCAGAGGCTCTGGGCGCTGTACATTAAAATACACTATCCACATAATAAATAAAAATGAAGAATGAATTTAACACTATTATCAGCATAAAATAAATGTGTCCTATGGCGACACAAGATACAGCTAAAATCAGACATAAAAGGGGGGGTAACACCCCTAAGAGATTGGTGGACTAGGTCCAGGAAGGCCTGGCTAAATAGGAAAGCCTTGAGGTGGGCCTTGAAAACCTCAACTGAAGGGGCCTCCTGTATAGCTGGTGGAAGCGAATTCCACAGGACAGGGCCGGCAGCACTAAACACTCCGTTGCTGGCTGTTTTAAACCTCACCCTAGGAATTGCCAGGAGGCCCCTAGAGGAGGAGGATTGGAGGGAGCGGACTGATGCAGCATGTGTAAGAAGGTCTGACAGATTGCTGGTGCCCAGCCCCTGTAGGGTCTTAAAAGTGAGCAAGCTCACCTTGAAGAGGATCCTCCACCTTACCGGCAGCCAGTGCAGTTCACGCAGCATCAGGGTGATGTGGCAGTATTTTGACTGGCTGCTGTGTTCTGCACTTGCTGCAGTTGGTGGAGGTTTCCCCCAAGACCCCAAGGTATAGTGCAACACATAGGTCAAGCCTCAACAACACGAAGGCATGCACCAAGGTGGGGAGGTCCATGGGCAGAATTAGGGGCTTAACCCTGGCGATGTTCTTGAGATGGTAAAAGCTGGTCTGGACAATGGACGACACCCAAGACTCAAATGTCAATCCGCTGTCAAAAGTTACGCCTAGATTATGCACCCTAGAGGAGGCCTTCAATGGCACAGATCCCAGAAACAAATCGGATTCTACACCAGAGGCCATCCTGTTGTGTCCTCTGTTCAACTCCACCACCAGTACCTCCATCTCACTGGGGTTCAGTCACAGCTAGCTGGAGGCCATCCAGTCATTGATCTCTGCAAGGCAGTTATTTAGTACTTCCACCACACTGGATGTCACCTGTGGAAAGGAGAAATATAGCTGGGTATCATCAGCATAGCAATGAAAACCCAAGCTGTATTTCCTAATGAGCTCTCCAAGGGGCAGCATGTACATGGCAAACAACATCGGCAACAAGACAAAACCCTGAGGTACTCCTAATGACAGGAGGCTAGGGGAGGAGGAGAAATTCCCCATCACTATCCATTGTCTCCTATTCATAAAGTAGGACTCATATCAACAGATGACAGAGCCAGTGAGTCCACAAAATTCCCTCAGGTGATCAAGCAATGCACAATGGTCTGCTGTGTCAAAAGCTGAAGAGAGATCTATGAGAACAAGAATTGTCCCTTCCCCCTGATCTCTAGCCCTGAGGAGATAATTATGCACCTGAACAAGTGCGGTTTCCATACTATGCTTTGCACGAAACCCAGACTGGAATGGCTCATAGAGATCATAGGCCATGAGATGCTCCTCCAGCTGAAGTGCCTCAACCTTCTGAACAACCTTCTCTAAAAATTGGAGGTTGGAGATCGGATGGTAATTTGCCTTGACATCAGGGCCTAAAGATGGCTTTTTCAGGAGGGGACTCACCAATGCCTCTTTCAAGACATCAGGGAAGACCTCCTCTGATAAAGAACACCAGACAATCAGGCAAATACCAGGCCAATGGTGTTGACACATCCCATTAAGAAATGAATCAGCACTGGGTCCAGTTCACAAGAAGTGCGCTTCAACTTGGATGCAACCACAATGACCTCTGACACCTCCACTGGCTTAAACTCCCCCCAACTAAGCAGAGTGCTCTCCAGTCACCTGATGCAACCACTGTTGGTCTCAGTAAGGCTCACTGGCAGAACTCCCTGACAGATGGCAGATACCCTCTCTGAAAAGAGTCGAGCAAACTCTTCTCAAAGGGTCTGAAAAAGTCTTTTTTGGCTGAAGACAGGCTGGGTTTAAGACCTGTCCACAGTCTGGAAAAGCACAGTTGGCCTATTCTTCTAACCTCTAGCTAGTCTCTCCCTATTATGTTTATATAATTAAGGCCAGTCATTAGCTACCTAACCTATAAACAATAATAAAATAATATTTGACTAACCTTTCCTTAGTTAATTTTTGATCAAGTGGGAAAAAGGGGTCTCCTTACTCTAAGCTGATCCAATTCAGGAGTCTGGGCTCAGGCTGTCTGTTTAAATGCTTACAATTTTAAATTACTTGCTGCGGCAGTTGCCTGCAACAAATACTAATTATTGTACAGTATAAACAAGTTGTAAGTTAACTTGTGATTAAGCACTTTTGTGAATATGTATATCTATATATATATTATTATGCTGTGCTGCTGCTCAGACTATCACTCCTTTCCTCTCCTGTCCTTGGCTGTGCTGCTCAGTCAGGCTAGCAGGCTTCTGTGGAATGTGGCTTATCACTCCAGAGTCCTTGAGGTGTCAGAGGATATCTCCTGTAGGGCTCTAACAGGCAGGCACTGACTACAGACACAGTTTTCTATGGGAAATGATTGACTGGAGTGGAGGTGGTCTCCTTTTGCTCTCTGGAGACAGAGATGAGGGGGAGACAGGTAATAAATTTTGCCATTTGGCACAGGCGGGAAGCAGGCTAGGAGCTATCAGTCCATCCCTGCTCCGGCTGCTTTATTTTCTTTTCAAACTGCATGCCAACTCTGAGCTGCTCTGAGTACAGATGAGCACACCTGATGTCACATCAGATTGACTGGCATCTGTACCCAGAAGCTGTGTGAATGCATTCTCAAGCAAGGCACGCACAACGCTAGTATAGGCATCACGACAGTCAAGGTGGCGATTCGGCAATATTCAGGATGTGCAGCAAGGCATTTGGGACATCAGGATGGGGGAGTCAAAAATGGGATGTCCATGAGAATTTGGGACACTTGAGAGGTGTTCAAATGGATGCTGTGGGGTGGGAACTTCAGAAGGGATCTGAGGAAATATTACTTCACAGAAAGAGTCATTGAATCCTGGAACAGACTACCTGCTGAAGTGGTGGGCACTAAAACAATGGCGGCTTTCAAGACATGGTGGAACAGGGTAAGAGTTCACCTAGGTACAGGAAGTTCAAGACTTGGGGGGTCTAGGTACCCACAGAAAGTGTTGGTAACTCCTGGGCAGACTCAGTGGACCTTTGGTCTCCTTCTGCCATCATCTTCTATGTTTCACCCCTAATGTCTGCATTAGCATATTTTTTTGTAATTAACTTCCCTTTTTTTTCTGATAGTGGACTTGTATCCTCATTCAGGTAGGTCCCTCTGGGACCTGCACAAAATGAAATAAATTAAATATTGGAGTTATTTCTATTCCTGCTTCACTAACAATCTAACAAGTGAAAGACAACAGCATCTTAATAGTTATAGTTACACTGTTGCACACCTCCAACACTCCCTCACTCAGCTAAAAGTGTTTCATTTTGTAAATCCACTCTCCAATCAGTAACATGTCTTGCTGCTGGAGCTGGTGACTGCTGTAAAATACAGAAAAGTAAGTGCTCCAAAATGTACAGGATTTCAATGCATTTTGAACTTTTACTTATAACCTGGACATTTTCTAATATTTTGTTCTCAAATTTTCAACATGGCCTTTTCTGGAAAGGAAAGGAAAGGAAAGGAAAGGAAAGGAGAGGAGAGGAGAGGAGAGGAGAGGAAAGGAAAGGAAAGGAAAGGAAAGGAAAGGAAAGGAAAGGAAAGGAGGGAGAGGGGGATATGATAAAGACATTCAAGTACCTCAGAGGAATCAACTAGGTCCAAGAGTGCAGTATCTTTCAAAAAAAGAGATGTGCAAGAACAAGGGGTCACAATAAGAGGCTGGGGGGAGACGCATGGGTAATGTGAGGAAGTATCTTTTCACAGAAAGGATGGTGGATGCATAGAACAGCCTCCCCAGTGGAGGTCATAGAGACTAAAATGATTGGTGAGTTAAAGAATGCATGGGATAGACAGAAGGAAACCCTATTTATAGGAAAGGGAGGGTAAGCTGCTGATCATTTAGGATCTGGAGTTTAAGTAGGTGAGGCAATAGGCAGACTAGTTGGGCCAGGTGGACCTTGTCTGCCGTCAGAATCTATGTTTCTATGTTTCTGGACCTTGCCTCATGAACAAGTTAGGTAAAAGTATTCAAATCCATCCAAAAAGGTGATTCACTCCATGCAATTACCTTTTAAGTGAGATTTGAAAATTATCATCTACTGGGTTCATCTGGTAGGGGTCATTAGGAGACCATGTTAAAAATTTGGGGTTAAAATATTAAAAAGCAACAAATTTATTGAGGTACATTGACATTTTTAAATGCTTGCTCATAACTAGTAATTTTCAGTATGTTAATCCCAAATTTTCAACATAGCTACTTTTTTATACCACCTCATGAATCTGACAGCTGTTATTTTTCAAATCCTGGCACAAATGTGATTTTGCATTTGTGACGTGAAATGTTTCATCCAGTATTTTATAAATGACACTTGCCATGTTCAGAAGTGGGGGTCATAGAAAGGTTATGTTGAAATTTCAGGGTCAAAATGTCACAAACAAAATTTATAAAGAAACATTGTTTGCAGGGATGGCCATTGGCCCAGTGGGGACCATATTGCCTTCCCGTGCTAGTGACCTGAGTTTGGGTGCAAGCTCAATGAGCCAGTGGACCGGGCCAAGGCTTGGGAAAAGGCACTGCAGTGTTTGGCATGGAACCTGGCCTGTGGAGGGAGACAGCACTGTTCTTGCGCACACACAACACCTTGTGGCAGGCTGGGGAGCCTTTCATCACAAGGGGTTGACATGCATATCGAGGCCTGATGAGCCCTTCACTGTATCTGGACAAGTAGGGTGGCAAGAAAAATGGGGGAAGTATTCCTTCCAGGATGAAGATTGGGTCAAGCAAGTGCCACATCAACAGCAGGTCCCCTACTGCTGTTAACCACCCAGTTGCATCACTCTCCATCTCAGGAACTTACCTTGTACCTTTGGCACTCCCCCCACCACACAGATTCCCCCATGACAGTGATAGGAAGAGGATTGACGTCCGACCCTTGACTGTCTGCCACTTTGCCAGTCTCTCGCCTTGTCGGTGTTTCAAGGTATGTGAAAAGAGGTGGCTTCATACTGCACCAGTGGTGGTCGATGAGCAGAGCAATTTGCCCCCAACTCTGAGAGGAGTTTGTTCATGAACCCTGGTCGCTGCCATGATACCGGTATCTATCCTACAGACTAACTCACTTTAAACCATCAAAATAAAGCTACAGCTCCTTTGTACCCCACAGAGCTGATCAGTATTTTTATTGCTTATACTAACCTATTTTCAAGGAGGCAGTATAGTGCAGTGATTTAAAGCTCTGAACTGCACACCTGGAGACCTGGGTTTGAATACCGCAGCCCCCACTTGCATACTGTGTGACCCTGAGCAAGTCACTTAACTTCCTTGTGCTCAGCTTAGTGTGTCTCTCCTGGTAAAATAAATATAAAAAAAACATTTTCTACTATACATCTACAAGTCCAGTGAATGCCAGCACTGGTGTTGGAGCACACTGACCACATGTATCAGATAAGTATTGGTTTATGTTTGGAGTACCTTGTTTGTCCCAGTTAGTTTCTAAAGAGCTGTAGACCCTTTGTGACCATGTGGTTTTTCTTATTTTACAGGTATGACTGGATTTTCCTACAGCTATCCCACAATTAATAGTACAGGTGGCAGTATAGCACTGTGGTTCAGGGCACTGATCTGCAAACCTAGAGACCTGGGTTTAAATCCCATCATCCCCCACTTGCATACTGTATGACCCAGAGCAAGTCACTTAACTTACTAAAGATGTATAGCCTCGAGGAAAGGAGGGCATGATAGAAACTTTCAAATACCTCAAGGGAATCAACAAAGTTCAAGAGGATAGCATCTTTCAGAAAAAGAGATGTGCAAAAACAAGGGGGCACAATTTGAAGATAGAGGGGGGATAGCTCAGAGGTAATGTGAGGAAGTATTTCTTCACAGAGAGGGTTGTGGATACATGGAACAGCCTTCCTGAGGAGGTTGTAGAGTCAAAAACAGTGGGGGAATTCAAGAATGCATGGGACAGACATATGGCAATTCTAGTGGGGGGTAGGAGGAAGTAGGCTGTTGGTTAACTAGGATCTGCAGCTTATCCGTTAGGTAGAGAAATGGGCAGACTAGGTAGGCCAAGCAGTCCTTATCTGCCGTCAAAATCTATGTTTCTATGTTCCTTGTGTTCCCAGCTCACACCTGGAAATAAGCTTTGACTTAGTGTGCCCTTCTTGGTTAAACAATTTTCTCTGCCCTACTCAGGTAAGAAATCTTTATTATTAGTACTGTATCTGAGCTAGTAGTTATAATCCTTGTCATTGCACCATTACACCATACCATTGTATCATTGTATGGTGCAACAGAAGGGCCTCCAATACTCGGGACTGGGCACTTCAAAGTCAGCTTCGTACTTGGCGGCATCTCCAGTGGGCACCCCGGTGTCCCAGACTGCTGGTTCAGGGAGTTTGAGCATGCCGACACCAATAATTGGCCACCCAGTGTCAATGGATTGATGTGGTGGAAGTTGGGGGAAGCAAACAAAACTTACAGGGTGGGTGAGATGAACCGGCACCAGGGGCCACTCCAGAGCTGATATAAAGAAATATTAAATACATTTAGCTGGCACTAGGGATTGGGCAATCTGGTGCTCAGGTTAAAACAAGCAGGCCAGTGCAGCTTGCTAATGATGGAAGTCAGAGAAAGAAAAAGAAACCCTCATGCATAGCACATTCAGCAGGGGCAGGGCTAGACACTGACATATAGCCCCATCCCTGCAGAACGGACACAGCATAAACTCATACACATACATGTAAACAGCCCTGCCACCTGATAAATGAATACATTTTTGTAATATGACCACATGACTTCATATGGTTGCAAAAAATTCAGTTAACCTTAGAATGCTGATTTTCATGTTCTCCGTATGCACATGCACAGGGAACATCTTGCTATGAGAGCACACTTGAGGGGTATGTCACTGCCGAACCCATTGCAGTTCACAAAAACAGGGGCTCGGCAGTCTACACCAATGACCACGCGCTGTGGGCCTGACATCACTCTCTACTTGGTGGGCTGAAACTTTATGTATTTCAAAGGACTGAAGTCACTCCAATCAGAGAGAGCTTCGGTTCTTTGATTTGCATGAAGCCAATCAGCAAACAAGAAGGAATCCTTTTACGACCAGTTGTACTCATTCCTTGAGCAAACAAACATCTTCACAGACTTTCAGCATGGTTTCCATAAACACTATGGAACTGACTCTGCCCTCCTTTGCGTCACCTCTGACTTGTTCAGTAACATGGATCTGGGCCCAGCCATCGGCGCAGTCTTTGTAGACCTAACTAAGGCCTTTGACCTTGTTAATCACCCCTTGCTCATAGCTAAACTTCCCCACATCAGACTAGGTAATAACTCCCTTGTGTGGTTTTCAAATTACCTAGCAAATCATTCTCAATGTGTCAAATGGGCAAACACACTATCTCCTCTAGCACCAATCACTGACGGGATATCACAAGGGTCCATACTTGGCCCCCTACTATTTTCTATATTCATTAATGACCTGCCTCTTAACTGTGGTGGTGCATCAGCACAACTCTATGCGGACAGTGCAGTACTCTATAGATCTTCCAAGGATATCCGCACCCTGACCGCAAATCTTGAGCTAGACTTCCACACCCTAGAATCTTGGTTGTTAACTAACCAACTGGTTTTCAATGAGAAAAAAACCTAAACTATGCTCTTTCATCACACCTCCTACAAAACCCCATATGACACACCCTTCCTCATAAAAACCTCCTCGGGTACTCCACTGGAAAATATCTCATCATTCAAATACCTGGGACTCACACTTGATGAGAACCTAGTGCTCAAAGCATACATAAATAAAATCATCAAAACCACTAATCAAAAATTTGGGTTGCTCTACCACGCAGCACCCTACCTCTTAAAGCATGCCAGAGTGACCACTGCCTCTGCCACCCTACTCTCTGGTCATTTCTATTCAGCACATCTACTCAGTTAAGGATCTGTTACTTAACAAACTAAAAAAGACATACCATAGAATAGCTTGTTTTGATGCCTTGGCCCCCACCTGTACTCACCACTGCCTTGTACTCAACAAACTAAGTTGCCAACCTTTGACAACAAATTTGACTTCCCTGTGCACTGTACCACCTTTAAGTTGATTCATCAGCCCCTCCTCCCAGTCTGATGGGCCTGCTATCCCTAAAACCTACCCCCTCATGTACTAATATCTTCTAGCCTATGATTACTGAAGTTCCCGAAGGCCAGGCTAAAGATAGGCCAAACATCCTATGCCGTCACTGCCCCCAAAATTTGGAACAATTTGCCCCACCCTCTACTTTCCTGCAAAACCATTAACCAATTCAAAAAACTCTACAAGGATGAGTTCTTCACCCCCTCCCCCCCAATGCAGAGGTAACTGTTATTTACAAGTAAGGCCACATGTGACTAATGTTATGCATCTCTCTCAATCTCTGCAATGGTCACAAACAGCCTCCCTTCTCTCCTATCTCAAAGACAAGCTGTTCTCCCCACTTCTCACTCCTCCTCTACCTAGAATTACATCTGACTGTAACCTGAACCCCATGTCTCTAACCAAATGCAGTTGAATCTAACTATTCTTAGTTATCTTGCTGTTTAAATTGTTGACATCTGGTATGTGAATGGCATAAATGTCCCTGCCCGTGGTATAAAATGTTAATTTGCCTCCTGCCTCCCCTGGCTACCTGCAAACTGCCTGTAATCCTGAATCCTTTGGTTATTGCCTACTCGGATACTGTTGTTATTTACCTATAGCCTAACTGTATATTGTGACTCACTGTACTATTCTATGTGTATTATTGTATTGTGTTTTGTTCTTGGAATGCCTTATTCCTCGGGTCATCACTGAAAAAGGGACTTTGTCTCAGATGACCTACCCGGTCATCAAAATTCCAATAAATAAATAAATAATAAATAAATAAACAGCTGAGTGGTTTTACTGTCACAGTCATCTTATGCATTTCCTGATTTGGTCGCAGTATACATCACCCCTTTTCCAAGCATTGCATCACTACATTCCCAAATCCCACATTTCTCAAGAGGCATGTGACAGTGGTGTTTGGTGAAATACACAATGGCTCACCTTTGGCTATATTCCTGTTGATCATTTTAGTCTTGCTGAGTAGCAATTTTGAACTGCCGCATTTTAATATTTCCAGCAATTATAAACCTGGAGTATTAGATGACACAGATGTTCCTTTTTGCATTCAGGCTATGGTACTAATACAATTAATTGTGCTTAGTCCTAAAATGCGCATGGACTTGATACACCTACAGTATGGTACTCCCGATTTCACACTTAAAAGGAGCTATCCACTCAAATGACTATAATTTGTTACCAAGCAAAATCGTGTTTTGTAATGTGATATGCATGTCTATGACTCACAGTTTTGTTTGCTTACATCTTGCATTTTAATTGCTTCTAAAAGTACCCCTGTGCAAATGAAGTACATATTCAAAAAATAGTTTATTTTACAAGTGCAAGTGTTTTTACAGAATAACCTATCTATCTACAGTATCTATCTAGCTACGTATCTCTGTTCACACACACACATAAAACACTATCTTATTTTTCAGCTTGCAGTGTCAAAATACATGTGGGGCATTTTTGTGTTGAAATTAATCATGATTACATGTTTTTTCCATTCCCTGCATGAAAATGCCTACATGTTATTCATAGAAAGACTGTACATTGTGCATTTTCTTCGTACTGTAGCTGCTGGGAACAAAATGCCATTTAGAAAGCGTCAAATAGATCATTGTTCAAAATGCAGTTCCTGGTGCTTGTTTTATGACTGCAAATAACAAAAGACAATTTCTTGTTTCCCTTTGTCCCTGAATATAATTAAAATGTGAAAATAATAGGTTTTCCAGCAGTAACCATGCAGGCCAATTTTCCTTCTCTTGAGTCCAAGCCCAGCCGTAGCTGAACCTCTGTTATCTTTCCCCCTCCTGTGCTTTTCTGTGTTTTGTTTGTACCATGTGTTATGATTAGGATTATATTCCTGGTAAAATTACTGCTGCTTCTCCCTCTCTGTTTCTCCCATTTATTTTCACAGCAGAACAGCCACTAGACTTGGAATGATTCTCTGCACATATCTTAAAGTCGAAACCTCAAATAAAGAAAACTTTCCCTTAGTGTTTTTTTTTTTAGTAAACCCTGCAAAAATGAAAATCATCCATTAACATCTGTTACGCCAATAATCCACCAACACCTGACCCTCCCACTCAGCACCCACCACCCCACACCCCCCCAAGCACTTACTTACCCAATGGGTATCTGACACCGTAATCTTCTCTGGACCGCAGACATGTCTTCACTCTTCAAAGCTGGACCGCTAACTGATGAAAAAGGTATGCTGTTTAATGTATTTCAATGGGGGATTGAAGTTAGTAGCATACCTTGGCCATTTTTTGAGATCTTTGATCCAAATTTTCAACATACCTTTATTGCTACCCCACCTCATGGACAATGCAAGTGTCATTATGCAAATCTGTTCCAAAAGGTGATTTTACGGTCACTGTGAGAAATCACCTTTAGAGCAGCAGATTAAACTTTTCTCCACCCTTGTTCATGATCTGGGGTCATACGAAGGCTATTTTGAAAATTTGGCATACAAATATTAATAAACATCAACGTTATGAGTCTATGTTGAAATTTGCTAATGTAGCCTTGTAACTTTGATAATTTTCAATATTTTGACCACAGATGTTCAACATAGCCATTTCTTCACAGCACCTCATGAATGTGATAGCTGCCATTTTTCATATCCTGGCCAAAATGTGTTTTTACATCCTGAATGGTGGCTTTTCAGTCAGTGCACAAAATTGCCTTTCAGGCTGCAGTTGAAAATTTTCTCCGCATATGTTGATGAGGTAGGGTCATAAGAAGGCTATGTTGAAAATTTGAGCCACAAATATTAACAAACAACAAAGTTATGAGCCTGCATCAAAATTTGTGAACACATACTCATAGCTTTGGTAATTTCCAATATTTTCACCCTAAATTTTCAACATAGCCATTTCTTCACAGCACCTCTTGAATATGACAGCTGTCATTTTTCAAATCCTGGCCAAAATGTTTTCTTTTCGCACTTGTGGCCCAAAATCACCTTTTGGGCAGGATTTGAAAATGTTCTCCACCCTTGTTCATGAGGTGGGCTCATAAGCAGGCTATGTGAGGTAATAAAGCTAGGCTGAAAATTTGGGGTAAAAATATGAAAAGACAACAAAGTTATGAGTCTGCATTGCAATTTTTCATTGAACACTCATAACTGTGGTCGTTTTCAGTATTTTGACCCCAACTTTTCAACATAGCCATTTTTTTGACACCACCTCATAAATGTGACAGTTGTCATTTCTCAAATGTGTTTTAACACTTGTGATGCACAATGATGTTTCAGTCATTGTTTTATCAGTGACACCTGTCATGCTCAGAAGGAGTGTTCATACAAACATTATTTTGAAAATTTGCAGTCAAAATCTGAAAAATCAGTACAAAACCAATGCCTTACAATTACGAACGGTGAACATTTGGCATTGACAAATGCTTGTTTGAAATTGCGTACACTCAGAAACAGAACTGTTTTTCCTAAACATTTTAAATACTTCTTAAGTTTGGGGAGATAAAAAACACAAAAGAAATCACCATGGCTTGAAATCTTCTTCCTTTGTTAGTTATAGGTGAGCAAAAAAGGAAAAAATAGGTTTTAATTGATGTAATGTTTGTGTTTTTTTCCCCTATGTAATTTTGCACCCTTTGAACCAGTTGTCATGACATTTTCAGTATCCAGAGATCCTGGAACCATCTCTTTGCTTTCTAAACATATAAACATAGAAGCATAGACTTTGACAACAGATTAGAACTGCTTGGCCCACCTAGTCTTCCCATTTCCCTACCTATTGGATAAGCTGCAGAGCCTAGTTAACCAACAATCTACTTCTTCCTACGCCCCCACCAGAATTGCCTTATGTTGCTCCCATGCATTCTTGAATTCTGCCACTGTTTTTGACCCCACAACCTCCTCAGGAAGGCTGTTCTATGCATCCACCACCCTCTCTGTGTAAAAATACTTCCTCACATTGCCCCTGAGCCATCCCCCCTCTATCTCCAAATTGTGTCCTCTTGTTCTTGTGCATCTTTTTTTCTGAAAGATGCTACCCCCTTGGACTTTGTTGATTTCCTTGAGGTACTTGAAAGTTTCTATCATGTCCTCCTTCCCTCCTTTCCTCAAGGGTATACATATTATGCTCCTTTAGTCTTTCTTCATATGGCTTCTGTTGCAGACCTTGCACCATTTTAGTTGCCCTCCTCTGGACTGCCTCCATCCTGTCTATGTCCTTGCAGAGATGGGGTTTCCAGAACTGCATGCTGTACTCCAGATGGGGTCTCACCAACTGTCTGTACAGAGGGATAACAACTTCTTGTTTTCTGCTGGTGATGCCTCTCCCTATATATCCCAGTATCCCCCCCCAGCCATCCTCACTGCCTTCTCACATTGCTTGCTTACCTTTAGGTCATCTGATATGACTATCCCCAGGTCCCTTTCCATTTTTGTTGTTGTTAATACCTCCCCCCTCCCCATTGTGTATTCTTCCCCTGGATTTGTGTTTCCCAGGTGCATTACTTTGCACTTTTTTGCATTGAATCTAAGCTGTCATTCTTTTAACCATTCCTCCAACCTTGCCAAGTCCTTTCTCATCCTTTCCAACTCCCTTGTGTATCAACCCTGTTGCAGATCTTTGTGTCATCTGCAAAGAGGCATACTTTTCCTTCCATTCCCTCTGCAATGTCACTAATAAAGACATTAAAAAGGACCAGTCCCAGTACTGAACCCTGTGGTACCTCACTAGTAACCCTCCTTTCTTCAGAGTGGACTTCATTTACTATTACCTTCTGTGTCCTGTTGTCCAACCAATTTTTTACCCAGGCTACCACCCTGGGATCCACTCCCAGACTGACTAGTTTGTTTATTAATCTTTTGTGTGGGACTGTGTCAAATGCCTTGCTAAAGTCTAGGTAGGCCATGTCCACAGCCCCTCCCTGGTCTACTATTTTGATCACCCAAAGAAATATATTAGATTCAGTTGACATGACCTTCCCACTGTGAATCCATGCTGCCTCGGATCCTGTGCCCCACTGGCTTCTAGGTACTTTACAATTCTTTCTTTCAGAAGTGATTCCATCATTTTCCCTACCACTGAGGTCAAGCTAATAGGTCTGTAGTTTCCTGCCTCTGCTTTGCTCCCACCTTTGTGAAGGGGAATCACATCCTCTCTCCTCCAGTCCTGAGGTACCACACCATCCTCCCATGATTTGTTAAAAAGGGTAATCAGTGGTGTCACAAGTTCTCCCCTTAGTTCTTTTAGAATTCTGGGGTGAATCCCATCAGGCCCCATTGCTTTGTCCACCTTCAGTTTTAGGAGTTCTTTCAGAACCCTTTCTTCTGTGAAAATACTGGTATCAACCCCCTATCCAGAGTTCTTCTATTGATTAGATTACAGTAGGTATCTCCCCCTCCTCTTCTTTTGTGAATACTGAGCAGAAGTATTTATTTAATATCCCTGCTTTTTCACTGTCCCTCTCTGTCCGCCCACCCTCCCCTTGATTAAGCCTCACTATCCCTCCCTTGGACTTTTTTTTGCTGCCTAATGTACCTATAAAAGGTTTTATCCCCCTTCCTAACTGAGTTGGCTATCTTTTCCTCAGTTTGAGCCTTTACCATTCTGACTGCCTTCCCCACTTCCTTCTGCTTTAACTGGTACAGTTCTCTGTCCTGCTCCTTCTGTGTTTCCCTTATACTGTACTTCCTGAATGCTATATTTTTCTCCTAACCTTCCCCACCACCTCTTTTGAGAACCATAGTGTTTTTTTCTTTCATTTTGATTTGTTTATTTGCTTCACACAAAGGCTTGTTGTCTCTGTGATGGCAGTTTTGATGTTTCCCCATTGTTCCTCCACCCCTCCTTCTTGCCTGTTTGTTGGTCCTTTTCTGAGGCACTCCCCCATTTTGACCAAGTCAGCCCTCCTAAAGTTCAGTATCCTCACTTTTGTATAGCTTGACTCTGCAGCTGTGTTTATCGTGAGCCACACTGTTTGATGGTCACTTGTTCCCAGATGGCTACCCACTTCTAGATCTGAGATCCTCTCTCTGTTCCCATTTGAGAGTACCAGGTCTAAGATTTCTCACTCCTGAGTGGGTTCCAACACTAACTGCCTGAGACATGCTCCCTGTAGGGCATCGGGAATGACCCTGCTCTTGAATGTCGCTGCAGCAAAGTTGTTCCAGTTAACATCTTGCATATTGAGGTCCCCCATCAACAACATCTCCCCTTTTTCTGCCATCCTAAGGATGCCTTCCATCATTTCCTTGTCTATTCCTTCCCCTGAGATGGAGGTCTGTATACAACCCCAGTGCGGATTGTGGTGCCATTTCTGGTCTCCAGGGTGACCCACAGTGCCTCCTCTCCTCCCTGTTTACCCTTTAGTTCCATTGCTTTGATCCCTTCTTTTACATAGAGAGCTACTCCTCCTCCTCCTCCTCCTCATCTTCTACCCTCCCTGTCCTTCCTGTAGATTGTGTACCCTGGTATCTTGACATCCCAGTCATGATTCTCTGTGTACCATGTTTCTGTGACTTCCACAATATCCAGGCAGCCCTCTTCCATCAAGGCCACTAGATCAGGGAGCTTGTTACCTAGACTATGGGTATTGGTACTCATTACCCTCCATTTTTTGATGGCCTTACCCCTTTTTGCCTCATCCCTGTCCTTACTGCCTTTGTCTTTTTCTCCATTTACACATGCCCTTCTCCCCTATCAACTTCTCTGTCTTGGTGTTTACCTCACTAACTACCCTGATTTTATTTGGGGGGGCTAGGATTCCCCTGCTCCTTTTCAGTGCCTCCCCCTTGTCTAGTTTAAATGCTTGCCAATGAAGCATTTAAACCTAGCTTCTAGGATCCTGGTTCCCCTCCTGGACAGATGCAGACCATCAGGTCAGGATAGGCCTACATCCCTTTAGGTGGACCCCCCCCCCCAGTGAAGCCAAAACCCTGAGCTCTGCACCAGTTTTTCAACTGCTGATTGAATCCCATGGTGTGGAGCACCCTAGCCTCACCCATGCCATAGACAGGCAGCACCTCCAAGAAGGTTACGTGTGTGCTACTTGTCTAAGGCCCCTCTCCAAATCCACAAACTCCTGTTGCACTTTTCTGATCCCTTTCCCAGCCAGACCATTTGTCCCTTGGTGGACAAAGGCATCCAGCTTCCTCCCTTGTGCAGCTGCTCCTGCGATCCTGAGGATTCATCCCCTGTCCCTCCAAGCCATGGTGCCAAGCAGGAACCTTACCTCCCTCTCCCCCCTCCCCCAGTTCTACCCTCCTAACAATGGAGTACCCCACCAGGAGTTATTTTCTTCCCCTTTGAGGTCCCATGTCACCCTCCTGTGGGTCTCCTTTGTGGAGGTTCCCAGCATCCTCCTTGATCTCCACTGTGGGTGCCTCCATAGAGGAACCACACTTTGCCAGAACAGTGTATGAATTGTGGAGAGGTACAACTGAAGGATGCACCTCTGTTCCACCACCATCACCCTCCCTGAGCCCACTGTGGTCCAACCTTTCCTCTTCCTCTTTCTTGGTAACCTCTGAGGCAGTGGCGGTGGCCCAGGTGGTCTCTGGGTGGGAGAGGAGGTCCTCCGAATCCTGGCCAACTCAGCCTGGAGACAAGCAAACTTCTCCCTCAGGTCAGAGAGGTGCCTGCAGATGGGACAACACCACATCCCCCAGAACATCTCCCAGAAGATTGCCACTCCACAGCCACTGCACTACACCACTCCCATCATGTCTTATTTGTGGCCCCTCAACTGTTGTTTTGTATGCTTACTCTTTCCTCTCTCCATCTATTTATTTATTTATTTATTTAAGTTTTTTTCTCCCTACTTTCCTACTGCCTCCATGCCCTTAAAGCTCCTGATCCTCCTGTTCTGGGACAGGAAGTTCCTGTATTCCTTAGTAGTCTCCTTACTTGCTCAGAGTCAGACCTCCAGCAGCTGGGGGGATGGAGAGCTACTCTTTTCTTTCTAGAATGGTGAGTCTTTTGTGCCTCTGTGACCGCTCCTTTCCTGTTCCCACAGGAAGTTCCTGTTGTCAGTCAAATCCTTTGCCTATAAAGGTGGAACTAGCTAAGGGTGGGGGTAGGGTATGGAGGTAAATACATAATACCAGTAGAGGTAAAGTTCTAACAGCACCTCCTTCCTCTTGCTGTTCTCTGCCAAAAGTTATCTAGGGCAGTTTTAAATTGAAACACCTGACTCCCTGTTGCCTAAACCAACTCCCCCTAAATAACAGTTCCCTTCTTCACCTAGCTAACTGCACAGATAACAGTTCCCTTCACCCATCTCAGACAAAAACACTAAATCTTGTTTTTTTTTATTTGTTTTTACCCTAAATTTGAAGGTCCCAGTAGTAGAGTTTTAGTTCTTAAGTCCCAGTAGAGTAGTAAAGTTCTAACAGCAACTCCTTCCTCTTGCTGTTCTCTGCCAAAAGTTATCTAGGGCAGTTTTTTCAGCCCTAGATATATTTCCTGTAAATCAGTTGAAATGGGGCAAAGTTATCAAGGTGCAAAAACTGGGGTTTATTGGGGTTTAAGATTAAAGTGTTTACTCAACCCTAATTTACAAGTGCTAATGCACCTATATAATCCTCATTGGATCTGCAGTACTGAATGTTTTGCTTACTGACAATATTCTGATATCACAATTTGATGCATTAATTTTAGTTGACTGTCACACCTGTTACCTAACATAGGGCTAGATTCATGAAACTACTGAAAGTCCCACAGCTGCCGGACAACTGCAGCACAAGTGGGTTGCCACTTGTAGATCCACAGGTGTCCACAGTTGTCCTGCAGCTGTGGGTATTCACAACAGTGGCACGGGTTTATGACTGGCTCCATGAATTATGGCTGTTTGTGGGTGGTGTTGCCATGGAACCACTCGCAGCTGTGGAGAAATGTTGCAGTTGGAGGGACCAGCTGTAACAATGTCCACAACTGCTGCAGCCATGAATTACAATCTCTACGGCTGCAGGGATTTCAGACTGCAACTGGAGCATGTGGCATGGGACTTGGTCCCAAATCATTTCAGGAATCCAGCCTATAGTATTATTAGGTCTGAATGGCTTCTAGGTCAGAATCAAGTCAGCTCCTCTGTTCCTCTGGTTTATTAGCATGGACCAACAAATATGTTGTTTAAACTTATACTGATTTTTGGGGATTTTCCACCCACACTACGTTCCAGGGTACCTTCTAATTCCCTTGATAAGCAGAAATTTGTCTAGGCTTTCCTAAAAATTATGTGCTGTCTTCATGGCCACTTCTTCTGCTGGCAAGCTTTTCCATAGGGTTCGCAACCCTCTGGGAGATAAGTATCTCCTAATGTCACCCTTGAATTTACCATCTTAAAAATTCTAGTTGGGTCTCCTCGTCTGGCTTGAGCACAACAACTATTTGCATATGTTCAACTTTGCTGATACCCTTCAATGAGTCAATATGTGAAAGGCTGAGATAATTTCTTCGTCAGCCTTGTTTGCTCTAGAGTTTGCCAGGGACAGCAGTATAGCTTAGAGGTTAGAGTAACAAGCTACAAATGAGCTTGGTACATCCACTAAACCTCAGGGCTCTCAGATCTACAGGGACTCTTGTATTTTACAGGGATTTGGAGCCATCTGCAGTCAAATTGTTTCCATAGTCTTGCATAGGTTATACAGGATAACAGATCAATTCAGCTTTCGCTGGAAACAATGTATTCTATAGGAAAATGCAGGAAATTTGCCATGGGGTTACAGCGAAAATGCCTAATCAGTCTGGGAGCACTGATTTGATTCCCTCAACCTCCACTTGTATACTGTGTGACTCTAAGAGAGTCACAAAACCTCCCCAGTGCTACCTAGTCAAGCCTGAAAACAGGAACTTGTGCCTAGTAGGCCTTACCTGGTTACCAAAGAATAAAAAGAAGAGTGAACATGTTAAGGCCCTTCAATATCTTCTCACAGTGTTTGCAAAGAACTCATTCAGCAAGTACCAGAGGCCACCTCTGGCTGACTTGCCCCACCTGGAGTACTGTGTGCAGTTCTGGATTTCCCAATACAAACAAATACTGGTCAGAGCTGATAGAGCTGCAGCCAAGGAATTTGGGGCAAAAATATTGAAAATTACCAAAGTTACAAGTCTGCATTTGCAAACTGTAATGTAGGCTCATAACTGCGTTGTGTTTTAATATTTTTACACCAAATGTTCAACATAGCCTTCTTATGACCCCACCTCATGAACAAGGGCAGATAACATTTTCAACTCCTGCCCAAAAGGTGATTTCACGTAGAGACTGCAAAATCATCTTTCAGGGTGTGAAAAAAACATTTTGGTCAGAATTTGAAAAATGACTGCTGTCACATTCATGAGGTGTTGTAAAGATATGGCTATGTTGTAAATTTGGGGTAAAACTATTGAAAATTACCAAAGTTATGAGCCTGCATTTATAAAATTCAACATAGGCTCATAGCTGTTGTTTTTTTTAAATATTTGTACACCAAATTTTCAACATAGCATTCTTATGACCCCACCTCATTAACAAGGGCACAGAAAATTTTCAGCTCCTGCTTGAAAGGTGATTTTGCATAGGGACAATGAAATCACCTTTCAGGACAGATTTTCTTAATGACAGTGCAGTTGTTCATGGGTTGGGGTCCAAAAAAAGGCATGTTGTAAACTTGGGCAAAATATATGAAAAAATGGCCAAGTTATGCTACTAAGTTCAAAACACCATTGAAATGCATTGAACCACATACCTGTTTCTTCAGTTCGAGGTCCAGCTTTGAAGAGGGAAGATGTGTCTGTGGTCCAGAGAGGATTATGATATACTGTACTATGTTTTCCCGAAACTCGATATGCCGATGCTCAGCATACCGAGTAAAATGGCCCAAAATGAAATGGCCCGAATCACTGACATACCCAACATGCGAATTTCAGGCATGTCAGTAAATAAAGTGTGCAATGGGGGGGGCTTCCACCCCCCCCATTTGGGGGGCTCCACCCCCACACCCCCATAACTAAATCATCTAACTGTGAGGGGGAGCAGACTCTGGGGTAAAAGGATAAGTGTTACTGGGATGTGTTGTGTAAAATGCCATGAACGGGACCAGAACATGGGTCACACGCAGTATGCTGGCCGAGCTACTGGTGGTATTCCCCTCCACACCACTGGGGCAGCTTGGCCAGCAACCTCATCCAGCCATCCCCTCTCAATGATCACAAGGAGAAAGGCAGCATTCTGTTTCATCTGCTATCTTACCCCGTCGGGAGCAATAGCGTCAGGTATACAAGTGTCAGGTTACTGGAGCTGTCAGACAATGCTGCCCGGGACAGTGAATGTTGAGATGCACAGTTTCCAGCTAATGTATGTATACTGAGGATTACAGTGTTGGACCCTGATGGGTAAGTAAGGGCTTGGGTGCAGGGTGGTGGGTGCTGAGTTGAGGGTCAGGTTGGGGGGGGTGCAATGGCTGAAAAATTCAATGGATGTTTGTTTTTTTTACAGGTGAAAAAAAACAAAAAGACTCTGATAACTCCTGCACTGGGGGATTGCGCACTCCTTAGTGCCACTGGTACATTTCTGGGGAGTGAATGGGGTGGTGGGTGCTGAGAGGGAGGGTTGGGTGGTGGGGAACTATGAATACATTAAAAAAATTCAAAAATAACTGAGCATGAGAGGTAGTGGATGGGGAGGGGGTCAGTAAAGATTTGTGATTGGGACACTGAGGGATTGGGCATCCCCAGTGTCACTATTATGTTTCTGGAGGGGGGGTGTTGGGTGGTGGGTGCTGAGAGGTAGGTTCAGGTAGGGAGGATATGTATAATTTTAAAGATAAAGAAATCGGTGGTTACAGAGGTACACAGCAAGATGGCTTCCACATTGTACTGTGCATGCACTAGTAGTCGCGCATGCCCAGTACAGTTTGGCAGCCATCTTGGCATAGCGGAGTGTGCTGTGTTCTGCCATGACTGCTGACACACAACAAATAGTGCATTGCTACTTACAACTGAGACAAGTGGAGTGCTCCACAGATGCAGAGTCGACTGTGGTGAAACTCCAACATGCTGTTCATGTGGAAGGAATGCACTGAGTCCTTTTTCCATAGCAAGAGGTCTGCAGCCCTAATAAGGACATTGAGGCAGTAGAGAGAGTGCAGCACAGGGCAACCAAAATGATTAGGGAATAACCCTGATCATTTTGGTTGCCCTGTGTTGCAATCACTCTATAGCCTCAGTGCCATTTTTGTGTTGGGGAGTCCAGAACTGTACATAATACTCCAGATGGAGTCAGTTCAGAACCATATAAAAGGATCAGATTACTTCTGCTGTGCTTTGCATCCCCCTTTTTGATACATCCCAGCATTTTTTCCCAGGTGTCTTGAAGACAGCGTTGCCCTGCTTTTCTTGTGTTAGCCCATTATCTATTATGACCCCCAGGCCTTTTTCCTCAACTATTGTAGCAAGATGAGCCCCACACAGTGCATAGATCCTACCTTTGCACCTGGCATTTGGCTGCATTGAATCTAGGACTCCAGGAGTCAAACCTGTAACTTAACATGTTCACGTCCTCCAGAGGTTTGTCCCTATTCTTTTTTTTTCATCATTTATTTATAGTCCCAGATATCTGGAGCAGCTGCTCAGTCCTGTCCTGCTCCCAACCACTAGAGTTCATCTGTCCCGAGACTTGCCTCGACCTGGTCTCCCAAGAATTAACTCCCGTGGTTATGTCAAAGAGGGGATGGACAACTTGCCACCCCCCCTAAAGTACTCATTGAAATGGACTGAGCTGTCCCGGTGATGACGTGGGTCTGCCGGTGAGTGGCCAGGGCTTCATTAAGCCCCAGCTCCATATTTTGCCACCTTTATTTTCATCCATGTCCCCTTCTGCAGCCAATGTGGTAAGTGAGTGTGGGTACACGCATGCATCACCAGGCCACAGTCCCTCCTTTCCCTGCTGCTCCAGGCTGCACTACTATTAGCCCTCCAACTGGTGGCAGTCATAGACTGGGCAAGTGAGCCCACCCTTCCTAGGAGAGGAAAGCAGTCTTCCAGATGCACAGTCCTCTCCCCTGGCCAAGAACCAGTAAACCAGGTCCGCTACTGAATTCATGTCACCAGCATGGAGTGAAGTGTAGCATCCTATCCCTATTCTCAAGGGAGTGCACTTCCTGGCCCAGCTTGTTGTAACTAACAAAAAGAAGCAGCCTGATAGAGATTCCCATTCCAAATCATTGATAAAAATGTTGAGAAGCTGGGGCCTCAGCACTGAACCCTACAGTGTTGAGTACTCCTCTAAATCATTCTAATGGGTACTAGTCACAAGAATCTGCTTCCTGCCCCAAACCAGTAAGCAGTCTACCTTGTTTATGGCTCATGTATACCACACAGTGTGCTTCACCCAGAAGCATATCATGTTCCACAGTGTCAAAGGCCTCGCTGAATTCTAAATACATTTTGTCTATAGCTCTGATGCCCCTGTCCCACTCCTTGGTCTTTCTTCAAAGAATGTGATCAGGTTGGTTTTGCATGATCTGCCTCTCATAAAGCCAGATGGGTTGTAACCCGAGGCCTCAATCTAGTGATTTATTATTCTGTTCTTGACAGTAGATTCCAGGATGTTGCCCATGCTCTGGCATCAGACTAACCAGCCTATAGCGGAATCGGTCCAACCTCACCATTTCTTGAAGATGGAGGCAACACTGACAACTTTCCAGTTCTCTGGTACTACACCTGTACAGAGTCATGAAAGATTATCACAGGAAGCCTGGCCAATTGATCCTTTAGCTACACTATTATCCTGTGGAGCATCCAGTATACTCTTTGGGATTTACCTGGCTTGATCTTAGCCAAGACATTTGCTACCAGGTGGGCTTGAGGTCCACATGTAGCATCCTGATTTTCTTTGATGCCATGGGCCCCCCTGTTTCATACCCTCTACCCCATGTGGTTTCCTTTGATGAATGCTGAAGCAAAATACTCATTCAGCATACAGAGTATTACATAAACCCCTGAAATACATGCTCCTTCACTCCTTCATTTGATTTCAGGGGGCCCAGTTCCCTCTATAACATTCATATTTCCATTTATGCACATGAAAGAGACATTGATTATACCTGCTGTTCCTACTGCCATCGAGATTTCCAGACCCCTCTTTGGCTTTCTTAATTTGAGCCTTGCAGTCCCTCAGTGCTGCTCTGTTCTCCTCTCTTGCCTGGAGACAAGCAGTCTTTCTCCAGTAGTTACAAATAGTCATTTTGTGTAGAAAGAGATTTTAGCCATATTTGTCCTTGGAAGACAGGAGTCGCTGGACAGTTTGACACCGTTTAATGGACCAACATATGTCTTGTACAAAGAATATTCAGCTTCTCTTACAAATATCTTGGCATTTCCTGCTAAACATCTCCTCAAAACAAAATATAACTGTTCCTGTTCATTGCCCACCCACCCTTGCCTTTAAGTCCTTCTCTTCTTTCTTTTTAAGTCTTTTCATTATCCTGTCATAAATTATTTTGAAAGAATGCATTGCAGTGTATATAACTTCAGCTTCTTATGCGTAGTTTGTTAAATCACCTGAAGAAGGGACCTGTGAAGCCTCGAAAGGTTGTGTACTGTAACAGCTTTGTACATGACATGTTGGTCCAATAAAAGGTATCAAACTATCTAGCAACTCCAGTTTTGTGTAGGATAAATTGACTTGGCTCTCTAGGTAACTGGGATGTAGATCTTGGCTCTTTCCCTTTATTGCATACAGGGATGCAGACCTTGATACTCCCAGATAGTAGAGAAGGAATCCTTTTTAAAAGAATTTAGAGATAGATGTTAGAAAGGACATCTATATGTTTTTTTTTTTTTATTTTTCTTATTTTAGTCTTTGGTAACCGGGTAAGGCCCACTAGGTACACGTGCCTGTTTTCAGGGGTGACCTGGGAGCACTAGGTGGTTAAGTGACTTGCTCAAAGTCACACAGTATGCAAGTGGAGGTTGTGAGAATCAAACTCTGGTCTGTTCTGCTGGATGTATCAAGCTCGTTCACACCTTGTTCCTCTGACCTCTAGGCTATACTGCCAGCCCCAGGGATGCATAGCATTAAATGTATTGGGAAACAATAAAAAAAATAGATTTGAATTACAATATTATATAATTAACATATTTTGTATTGGGTAATGTAATGTCTAAATTATAAAATTAAAGAAAAGTTTGACACTATACACAGCAAGCATTTGTCAATGCCGAATGTTGTCTTGCTGACATTGGCATCGGGATCGCAGGAGTTGAACAGATGCATAATAGGAATGGCAGTGAAGAATGAAAGTGATGCCAAACCCCATATCACCCTACAGAGACTGACAGGCACTGAGGTGTGCCTTTGGGCATCAGCCATAATGTTCATGGCATTTCAGCTCACCCAACCCTGCAGTGAGACAAATATCGCATTGTGCCTTGGGCTGCTTAGGCCTTACACTCACCCCATTCGGCCATAACACTCATGGCGTTTTACCTCACCCTATTTTGCAGACACCGACAAATGCTGAGGTGTGCCTTGGGGTGTTCGGCTTTACAGTCACCCCATTTCATAAGGACTTACACTGAAATGGGTGCAGCATAGGAGAATGGGGTGAACTGTGGGGCCAAAGAGTCCAAGGCACACCTCAATGCCTGTCAGTGGCTTGAGGGTGGGGAGAATGGTATGGCGTGAGCATGACACCTGGCAATGGAAAGACACACCCCTGACGCCTGTCAGTCTGTACAGGGTGGGACGTTATGGTTAGAAACCCTAATGCCCTGGCCATTTGTTGGTATTTGCACTACAAATTTGCAACACAGATTTTTGTGATCCCCACCTCATGAAAGTGTTTGGGACCACTGCTCATGAATAGTGGCACTGTGATTTTGCTAATCTGTCCCAAAGGTTGATTTCTCACAGCAACCTCGCCATTTTGTGCCAGATGTGAGAAAACACTATTAAGGCAGGATGTGAAAAATGACAGCTGTACCATTTATAGGTAGGTGTAAAGAGATGGCAGTGTTGAAAATCCTGAGTGAAAATATTTAAAATGCTTGAATTTACGAGCATATGTAGAAACTGTGCAATGCACACTCATAACACAGTCATTTAGTGGAATTATTTCACCAAATTTTCAACATAGGCATTTTGGGACCTCTGCTCATGAGCAGTGTCACTGTGATTTTCTTCATCTGTCCTGATCATTAATTTCCCACAGCGACCGTACCACTGTGCACCACTTGTGCAAAAACACATTTCGGGCAGGATCAGAAAAATGACAGCTATACTGTTCATAAGGACATGTGCAAAATTGACAATGTTGGAAATATTGAGTGTAAACATTAAAAATTGTCGAAGTTATGAGTGCGCATGGAAACTGCGCAATGCACGCTTGTAACAGTCATTTTATGGACTTTTGTCACCAAATTTTCAACATGGCATTTTAGGACCTCTGCTCATGAACAGTGTTGCTGAGATTTTTATAATCTGTCCCGAACACTGATTTCCCACAGCAACCATGCTATTCTGCGCCGGTAATGCGAAAACCCATTTCAGCCAGGATGTGAAAAATGATAGCTGCACTGTCCATAAGGAGGTGTGAAAAAATGCCAGTGTCGAAAATCTGGAGTGAAAATATTACAAATTGGCAAAGTTACGAGTGCTTGTGGAAACTGCACAACACATGCTCACAACACAGTTATTTTTTGGACTTTTTTCACCAGATTTGCAACATAGGCTTTTTGGGAGGCTACCTCATAAACAGCAACACTGTCATTTTGTTACTCAGTTCCAAAAGATGATTCCATGCAGTGACCACAAAATCATCTTTCAGGACTGAATAAAGCCATGACAGTGACTGAATTCATGAAGAGGGATCCCAATAACCACATGTTGAAAATTTGCTGCCAAAATTCCCAAAAATGCCTGAGATATTCCCGAGATATGCACCAAAGTTGAAAAAAAATCTCTATTTATGCCATTATACAGCTTACCAGCATTTCTTCAGTTCTCAGTCGGCTTTAAAGAGTGCAGACATGTTCCTGGTCCACCACAGATCACCATGCTGGGCTGTGCAGGTAAGTATGGGGTGTGGGGGTGTGTGGGGAGGCTGGGTGTGCAGAGGGTGGGTGCACGTTGGGGGAGGGGTAATGGATTCAACATGGGACCTTTTTTTTTTCAGGACATTTGTCACACTGGAATAGGCTCCCAACACCACCTGTGTGTTTGATGGGAGGGGTCTCTGTAGCCGATGGGGATTGGGCACCCTGCTGGCACAAACAGAGTTAGAAGTCACATGAACCAAGAGTTAGGCACCCCCTCGGCACACAAAAATGAGGGTACATTATGCTGACAAGTTGGACACCCCCCATTGGAGAGTTAAATTAGGAGGAGCATGCTGACAGAGGATTGGCACCCCTCGGCTTTCAAAGGGACTATGAAAGGTGATGGCTGTCTCTCGGCTTCTGTGGGGACTATGAGAAGCTGAAGGGAAAGCCACCTCCATGTTCCTTGACAAGGATACCAGACAAGGCAAGCAATAATTGGCTGCTGCAATCAGGGACCACCCCATGGCGCTCCCTGATTGCAGCGGCTAATTTCTTTCAAGTTGGTGGCATGTTTTCTGAAAAGCTGACATAGGCAGCTTGCTATGCCATTGGCACCACAGAGCCCAGCCACAAAAAGCAGTGGCTCCATTGGCTGCAGCAGGACTGCACCTCCAAAACCTGCTTCTCCACTGAAGCAATCACAATATGTTGTCTGCACTGCACACGCAAAACAACATAATAAAACCACAATAACTGTAAAAGCAATAATAGCTAAAGAACAGAAATAACTTATTTAATACTATTAGGTAAATGGTGTGAGAAAATAAGAAAGGCTCACAATTTACAAAAAAAATTAAACATAAAAACAGATCTTTAATTAGGAAAAATCAGTATAGAGCACAGAAAAGGAAATAAATGATAAAACAAAGATGTTTTAAGGCTTGCATTAATTTTATTTTTAATTTAGAAGTTTGTTAACAAGCAATAAGAAACTCTGAGGTTTGAGTTATGGCCTGATAACAGCACACCTCAGGTGCATTATGAGGCATGAGGTGCTTGTGCCAAGTGCCTTTAGCACCTGGAAAGTGCTCTTATCAGGCCATAACCCACAGCTTGGAGTGTCTTATTGTGCTTATAAAATGGGCTTCTCTTCCCATAAACCCACTTAGTAGAAAAAAAAATATTTAAAAAAGTATGCTGTAAAGCATGAAATATACAAAATAGAAAAAAATACTCTATCTGTACTGCAGACTTGCAGACTGTATATATGAGTCACTAGATGGTGTTGATTTATGTGTGTCATCTGTGTGTCTTACATGAACCTTGTCTCTCCCCCAACACAGAAGCACTACTTTTTTACTTTATTTTATTTTATATATGGCTTGTTCTTAGGTTGCAGGCAATGGCTCTCTTGACTGTGAGCAAGCATGTCCTCTCCAGTGGCTGCCACAGAGAGCTTTTTCCACTTTGCTGTTCACAAATGGTAACACTTCTGTTGTGTGGTGCTGTTGTAGACAATAGATTTTTGTTATATTCCATATGCCGTCAAATGGATGGGAAGGGGTGACTGGCAGGGCTGCACATCGTGACTGCAGATACTGCTAACGGACCTGTAGACTACAGATTGTGGTAATGGTCACTGCTTCATATGCACAGTTTCAAATAGATGGCGCAAGAGGCATACAACTGATATGGAAAGATGGCAACCAAAGACAACTAAATAACAACAGGTGCTGAATTGGCATAGTTTTTGTTTGTGTGGTAGGTTTCGGGTTTGTTTGTTGGTGGCACCACTCTCCCTGTCCAGCTCTTGTTCCATCAGATGCTGGCTGTGAGCTGCAGTGGGAGAACAGTGGCATGGATTGATTTTGCGGTGTGCTGCAGTTTTCCTGGCACAAGTATTGCCAGTTGGAAAGTTATGTCCTGATAACGACATGGCTGAAAGATGCTATCAGTCAATCAGAAAGGAGGAAATTTTGTGCCCATTTTATAATACTGATTAAACAAAACACAAAACAAATGAAGATAATACAAGATTGTAAACCCAATTCATATTTCATCGGTCAAGACCAACATTAATAGTCCAGAATGCCTTGATATTAATACTGACACTAGAGTAACAGGAGTTAGGGATTAACTCATAATTAATCATTTTTGCAGATGCATTCCAGAAATACACTTATAATACCCACCATGTTTACAGTAAACAGCATTTAATTTAATGTAAGAATTTCAAGCTTTAATATCATTTTTATGGGTTGGGATGATTTACAGTGAATTTAAAAATTGCTGGTGAAGGTGGTGTGAAATTAGTAACTTCACACTACGCATGGTGAGACATGTCCTTACTTCACCTCTACTTTGCATGGCACAGTTCTTTCAAAAAAAAAAAAAAAACACTTTTGAAAAGAAAAATCCACCCCACTCACTGTGCAAAACAGTCTGTACATCATCCCCACCACCCTGATCATTTTAAATTCTGTCCCAACCAGTTCACACTCTTGCACCTACCCTCCCCACAACAGTCCCAGCAAAGTTTATCTGATTAATCAGTTTCATAAAAGTCGGAGTTGCTGGTATTGAAAGCAGTGCACTTCCCCTAACCAGCACATGCACATCAGACACAACTATTTTCTCCCCACACAATCCCTGTCCCCAATAGTAACCACTCCCACACTACTAACCTCTGGCCCCCACCTCCCTCCTCCCTAAGCCTCATAAAAAGCAAAGGATATGTACTCCCAGCCAGTATTTGGGAAGTTGAACCCATCTTGTGCTGTTCAGTGTCAAGGGTGCTATGGAATGAATGAATGATGACATCTCAGCTATAGTAACACCTGATTGGCTGCTTGTCTCTTGGCACTTTGGCTGCCTCTTTGTTAGTTATTAATGATTTGTTACTAAATTTGGACTGCGGTTTACTCACTGGGCAGTTTTTCTGGATCTGTGTGTAAAACCTTTGACATAGCTTGTCATAATTTTATTTATTTTATTTATTTAGAGTTTGTTTACCAGGTAAGCCCACTGAGACCAAAGGTCCCTTTTTCAGGGGTGACCCAGGGTGAATACACCACCAACTTTACATTAGGTACAGTATACAGCTTCGAAAATATATATACAATTTGTATATAAGGTACAGCATACAGCTTCAAAAAAATATATATATATACAGTTTGAACAGGAGGTTGTGTAACTGTAAGGCAGAGACAGCGAGCATGTAGCAAGTAACAGCATTCAGAGAAAATTGCATTGCCAAGGGGGAAAAACAAACCTCCATGGGTCATTCAAAAAGAAAAACATAACACAGTTTGTAAAGAGTATACAGTTAATAGAGGTTAGTTGGTACATGGGCGCCAAGGATTCGTGGAGTAGCCACATTAGGTCATGAGGGTGAGAGTTTATCCCCAGCGAGTTTACAGCAGTGGCTCAGTTCAGGAGGTAGACTTTGAGACCGGCCGATGAAGAGGAGGGAGGGTTTGTCAAGCAGGGAAGAGGGGAGCGAGTTCCAGAAATGAGAGGGTGAACTGGAAGGAATGTTTTCCTTGATTGGTGCGGATGCGGGGTATGTTCAAGAGTCGACTTGAGGTAGACCAGAGGTTGCTTGGAGGGGACTTTAGGGGTAAGCAGGTCGCTATGGTGAGGTGGATGGTGTGGAGAGGGGAGTTTGTAGGAAAGGCAGGCAGGGGAAAAGGATAGTTTAAGCTTCAGTGTCGGCCAGTTTAGGTCCTTAAGAGCTTATGATGTGGTGCCGCTGGGGAGAGTGGGTTGCAAAGCGAGCAATGCGGTGGTAGAGGGTGGAGAGATTGGTTAGCTCAGTCTCTGAGGACTGTAATAATGGAGAACCATTACAGTAAAGAGGAGGAGGTTGCAGTTAGCAATGGTTCTACGTGCCTCTCCAGAGAGGGAGTTCACGAGGCGGTATAGCAAGCCCAGTCTCTGATGGATAGATTTAGTTAGGACATCTATGTGGGGTTTGAAGGTTAGCTCCTGGTCAAGGGTAACCCCAAGATACTTAAATTGGTCAGTGACCTCAACATGCATTCCTCGAGCTGATGTTATAGGGAGAAGACCACTACGGTCTTTACCCAGTCGCCGGGTCCCGAAGAGGACAGCCTTTGTCTTGTCCTCATTTAGCTTGAGGTGGTTGGCAGTTAACCATGTTTCGAGTTTTGTCAGGCAGACTTGAAGTTCAGTTGCAATAACGGAGGATTGGGGGTCACTGTGATAGATTACAGTATCATCAGCATAGAGCAGTAGATTGCAGGGTGCACACACCTCAGCTATGTCGTTCACAAACAGGGAGAACAGCAGGGGTCCTAGTATGGAGCCCTGGGGTACCCCAGTGATCACCGGTCTGGGGTTTGAGTGGGCACTTTGCCAGCGTACTGTCTGAGTTCTGTTAGTCAGGTAGCTAGTGGCCCAGGAGAGAGAGAGCTGATCCAAGCCAAGCCTTTGAAGCTTTGAGAGGAGCAGCTTATGACTGACCATGTCAAAGGCCTTGGAGAGGTCGATGAATAGAGCCCCTGTAGGGGTGCCCTGGTCCATGGCATTGAGTATGTCAGTTGTCAATCTGACTAGGGCAGTGTACATGCCATGATCTTTCTGAAAACCATGCTGGACCTTAGAGAGGAGTAGGTGCTGTTCCAGGTAGCATTGCAGCTGATCATAGACTATTCTTTCAAGGATTTTTCCCAGAGGGCAGAGGAGGGAGATGGGCCTATAATTCTCCACCCTATCCCGGGCTCCTTTTTTATGGATTGGAACTATGGTGGCACCTTTCCATTTACTGGGCACTGACCCTTCCTGAAGGGATCGGTTAATGAGTAGGGCTACAGGGTAGGCGATGGCTGGTGCCGCAGCCCTCAGTAGGTGAGGTTCTAGCTGATCATTACCCGTAGATGATTCAGGGTTAATTTTGCAGAGTAGTGGTAGCACCGTGCAGGGGTCCACAAGTTTCAGGTGGAATAAAGGACGAGAGAGCTCTGTGTCAAGGTGGGTGGAAGGAGGATGTCCCGGCACGGATGGGAAGCAGGCAGGGGGATAGGAAAAAGAGGCACTGAACGCTTCAGCCACCTTTGTGGGGTCATCAGTCGGAGTGTTTCTGGCTAAGACCATGGCACTTTGTTCCTGCACGTGACCTTTCAGGAGGGAGGGAGTTTATATGGCCCCAGAACTTCTTAGGGTCACTTAGGTTGCCCACTTGGAGGTCTCGGAGGTATTTAGATTTTGCCAGTTTTGTGGCCTGTTTACACTTGTTGTGCAAGCCCCGGTAGTTCTCCCAGTCAGATATTGTGCCAGAAGATTTGTAGAGTCCCCATGCCTTGTTCCGGAGCCGCATGGTGTGTCTAAGCTCTGAGTATAGCCATTTATGGCACTTGCCCTGAACCCTTAGTTTTTTCCAGGGGACATGACAGTTTACTATGCCCAGGAACTGCAGGGGGCACCCTCCCCTTAGTTAAAAAATACAATCATACTGATACCTCAGGATGCTGTTTGGGTGACACTGTGCTCTTTTAGGTATCATCTTTCAGATGAGACATTAAAGCGGCAGTGCATGTCGGTGGAGAAAATTTTGACCTATACTTTTTCATTCTATTTTTGACTGTCTCTTATCTCTTGACTTGCATGATATCCTTCTTTCTACAGTTTGAGTCTGCTTTAGATTTTTTTTCACATTCAAAATAATAAAAGGAGCCTTTCTTTTTAATATGGCAGGGACCAGGTTTTCATCAATATTTGTAGCCGTTTATGAACACCCCTTTTGCCACAAAGTCAGGGAGCACTGCCTGCTGCATTGTAGTTAATTTTAGTCACAACAGAAGTGATTTCAAACAATGGATGTATAAAAACATCTGAGGATACTGATGAAAACCTGGTCTGAGCCATATCAAAAGGAGAGCTCCATTTATTATTTCAAATTTGAAAATAAGTACTAAGGCAGACCAAAATTGCAGAAAGAATGGTGTCATACAAGTCAGAAAAGGTATACCAATAAGAAGGCATGGGTGCCATAATGTGGGCATACGAGACTTCTGGTTGAGGAGCGATGAGGGCATCTCTCTGCCTCCCACTCCCTGACGTGCTCTGGCATGTAGTGTGGTTGTCACTCTGCCTCCCACTCCCTGATGTGCCTGGGTAGCGGAGTTGATTATATTAATGTTGGGGTGGTGCAAGGGACAGTGCCTTCCCCTTATCAGCACACACTACATTTCCTTCCACCCTCTGTGTCTGTGGGGCAGTTGCTGGCACTGATATTTTTTATTCGGTCTTTTGACTGCAACCGGATTTACTGTACCACATTTATTTATGCCCACATGCATATGAACCATCAGGAAATGTGGGTATCACATCAATTCATCGCAAACAAAACAGCACACACATTACAGTGCAGACATAATAGCGAAAACCACTTAAGCTTAATCAGTATTTCATCACATGTGTCAGCTCAGCACAAGTCAGAACAGTAATTCAGTTAGTTAGCCTAGGTGGAAACACTACTACACAAGTCAGAACAGTAATTCAGTTCAGCGCAAGCAGCAGGAAACAATAGTGCACAGATCACAGAGCACAGTAGTGCATTAATTCCACTGTGCATTCACAAGTCAGAATTGGTATTGGTCTTACCTTGTGTCAATTCAGCGCAGTGCACAGTAATCTATTAAGTCCATGGTGCAATCGTCATGATAGTGGAAACATTCATTTAAAATCCTTTATTAATTAAAAATTAAAATCAGATAAAAGCAATACTGTTTCTTCAGACTTGAAGTTGAAAGTTATGCGCCACTCCTTGCAGGTAATCAGTGATGGAGCAGGTGCCATAACTTTCGACGACCACACACGGCCATCTTGCAGTGTCCCTATACTTCTTACGCTGTGCTGGTAACAGAAGGTAATTTACCTGCAACAGCTCGATCTAACTCACCGGTTGCTCTGGCCACAATTTGCTGTGTTCTCTCTAGTGAAGTAATTGCCTTCTCTTTCATCACTGCAATTACTTTTTTTACTTCTATTTCACCAGCATCTGGCACATGATTATAGGAATTAATGTAACATACAATATCATCGCCAATAGTATGGCATCTTGCAGTGCACTTGAGTTTATCATAGCCAGCACATTTCCAATAAGTTTTACCAAAGTGCACTCTCTCTTTACGGTACAGATATCCACGGTTCGCAAGCTGTTGTTGCCCTTGCTGGCTAAGCACGAATGACAAAGACATCGTAGCAAACAAGGAAACAAGGATACAAGGGAGACTAAAATAATTAATAGATTTTAATGAACTGATTGACTGATTAACTGACACCTGTGACTAATTAACTGCTTGATTACGTCTGTATTTTGGAGGACAATCAATTAGTGTGTTACAGAATGAATGTCTAGAATTTGTTTTAAATGAGATGACTATGCAGCAAATAAATGATTAGCTGGTTTTATTTGACAAGATGGCTATGCGGCAAATTAGTGTTAAGTTGAATTAGCATGCGATGACGTTGCTGCACGGTAAATGTATGCACTGAAATATTTTGCGCTGAGTTAACATGGAACTGGAAATGTGTAGGTCAAAATTTTCACTGCTATAATGCACTGCTGCTTTTTCTGGTGGTTGTTCAGGTGTATGTTAAAGAGTCTATGGTCCTTATAAAATAATAAGGACATTTCCCCAGTGTCCTGGACAAATTTCCCTCTATTCAGTAATGCACCGGCATATTAACCTCATTCAAAGTCATTCTGTTTGCATGTTTCTACCTCTCCCCCCAGGATGAGGTTTAAAACAGGTGGTATTTCCTCATTTCCTTGTTAACAAAACTGAAATAAAGAAATAAACAAAACTTGTGGCATTCTTTCCAAGATTAGTGGCCACCAGTGTTGTGAAAAATGTTCAGATTCATTTGGAAAATTCCACGGAATTCTGTAGGTAGTGGAATCCTGATATTTCACAAGTGAAATGTTTTTTATAGAATAATAATCCACAGCTTATCTGTTACCACAATATTTAGAAATTATTTCATGGTTTATGTGATGCACAAATGTTTATTTCATGGTTTATACAGAAATGCTTTTTGGAATTCAGAGGAATTTAAAAATAAATTCCAAAAAGCATTTTGGAAGATGAACTGCTGTTTCATATGAATTGTGTCAGTGGAGTTCCACATTCTGCACAACCCTAGTGGGCACACGGCACAGTTGTAATTACTCCTAGACCACACATAAGGAGGTCCAGCTAGATCAGAGCCCATCAGCACAAGCAGTGCAAGTTTAAGAAATGTACGAGTCTCCTCCCACATACACACACAACCATATGCATACTACAGTACTATTTGCCCTGTAATAGATGACTATGTTGCAAGGCCATCAATTCTTCTAAGTTCATGGATACAAAATTGGTTTCAAAAAGAGCAATGCAGACTGGCCCTGTGGCATGGCCCAAGTGCATCATTCTGTAATCTTGGAGGCCGGGGTGGATTATACTGCCTCACGCACTTGCTGGTTTCAAACTGGCCAGGGATCATAGTCTAACTGCTCAGATCCCAGGTAGAGCATTGGCCACCCTCCATTCACGTCCCCTCTGCAAGCTCTCTAAGTAGTACGGATGTGCAAGTGCTGAATTTGTGTTCAGTGAAAGTGCTGAAATTTGACACTTCCACTTTGATTCAACCCAGTTTTATCTTCCAGTTACTTTGGTTCTCTTTGACTTTTGGCCAATTAATTAACAAAATATTCTCTAGCCCATCCAAGGTGGCCAGGACTAGTCCAGCGACTACTCCCTCCTCCACACCAGTCACTTCCCACGTACCTTCCCCCTTCACCAGACATCTGTTTTTGGTAAAAAAAAAAAAAAATGAATTTCTAGCTCCTTCACATTGCCAGGTGGAGACTGAGTTACTCTACAACAACTGGGTGGAGGAATAAGGAAGGGGTAGCAGGGTGGAATTGATTAAAGGGTGAAAGGGTGAGGAAGAGTATCTCTTCCTCCTATTTGTAGCCTGTTAAACCTCCTTACCGAGGTCCCAAATTGGCTTCAGCTGAAGGTTCAAAGCCAAACCAAGTCGGAATCAAAGAAAAACTTAATTTGCCAATGTCCAGTTTCACTCAGTCTTACTAAGTAACAGTATTGGGCTAGACTGTATAAGTGGCTGCTCACCCGCCATATAAGTCTGAGAACAGGTGCAGCTGATGGGGGCCTGATCCACAGATTTGAGAACAGGGGAAAGTGATGCAAAACTAAAGATATAAAACAAATGTATTTATTTATTTTACAGTTTTTGGCCAGGAAAGACACAATAAGCCATGGTTTGTTTCCAGGTGCATCCTGGGAGCACAAGGAAGTTATGTAACTTGTTCATGGTCACACAGTATACAAGTGGTGGCTGTGAGATTCAGTCACAGTTCTCCAGGTTTGCAGCTCAGTACTCCTAAAGGGGACAGGAAGTTAATGCTAATTAGCATACATTAATACTATTCCTGTGTACAGCAATGAAATTCATACCTCCAAATGATCTGTATTTAACTGTACCTGAATAAACATGGGTATGAAAAATTGTGTGTTCAATTGGTTTCTGTTTATGGTCAATGTGTTGCACAGTTCTTTTCACGGAACCGATAGTTTGGAGTTTTAACCATGCCATGGTTTGTGTAGAAAATGCTAATTATGAGCTGTTGACCTATCAGAACCTTGTTCAGAGTTCTGTGCAAAAACTGGTCCATGACAGGGTTAAAACTCCAGATCACTGGTTCCATGAAGGGAACTGTGACAGAATCTTGTCCATAAAAACAAAGCAATATAAATTACAGTTTTTCATGTCACTTTCTATTTAGGTACAGTTGAATGTGGATAATTTAGGGGAATGAATATATATTTTTTTGTTTAAATTTTTTATTGATTTTAAATAGGTTGAACAGGTGAAATTACATATTATCAATAAACAACAACCAAATACATTCACAATCATGGTAAAAGGTTAATTAGCAATAAAACAGATGATACAAATACCACAGATATCTACAAAACTATTAAACTATTAGATTAAAGCATGAGGTTGTATATGGCAGGCTTTAGAGTGTCCACCAAGATCATGCAATGCAAGGCTGTAGTAGAGAATAAAGGGGTCGGGACAATACAACAGCATCATATCTGACCTATTACTCATTAGTATTTTAAATTCAAAAAGGGGCCCCATACAAGCTCAAAGAAATCGAACGTCTCTTGCAACATGTAACAAATTATTTTATTATTGGCTATCATGTCTATTTATTAGTGCTATTGTACTATAGAGGGAACCTTGTCAGATTTCCACTGAGACAGGATTAGGTGCTTGGCCCCTAGAAAGGCCACCAACAACCAAAGTTTGGGGCCTTTCCCCAAGATTATGTTATCAGGGATAATACCAAGGATGAATAGGGAGGGTCTAAAGGGTAGAGTAAACTTGATTAACTTCGAGCAAATAATGTGTATTGATTGCCAAAAGTGGGAGAGTTTAGGGCATTTGCACAACATGTGAGAGAGATCTGTGTGAACATCCGAGCATCTCCAGCATCTACCACTGGTGTGAAATCCCATATTTTCTAATTTAAGTGGGGAGTAATAATAATACTAGCGTAGTATTTTATACTGGATAAGCCTTCCCTGTGTTTCTCTACTAGAAAGCATTGCATTTGCCCATACCAAACTCCACTCAGTATTAGTAATTGAAATGTTAAATTCATTCTCCCATTTCTACTTAGGAGCATTAGTTAATCAATCGCTGGGCTGCGCTAGGAGTTTATATAAGGTATTTGTTCCTTTCTAAACCATTGCAAATTTCTTGAATTGCAACCACTCTAGGGGGTTAGCAACATTGGGGTTTGCAATTAAAGTCTTGTTCAATGCTTCTTTAAGTTCTTCTCACTCAAAGGGCTACTCAGGCTTCTGCCTCACCCACACTGCTCCCTTTGTACCCTAGCCCCACCTCCTAAGCATTAGTTAAGCAATCACCTACAGCTGCAAACACCTGACAGCCATATCTCCTTATCCAATACGAACCCCATTGTTGTAATTTGTGCCTTGCTCTCTGTATTTCTTTTTGCCCAGACCCATTATTTATTATTTGGTGCAATGGCCTGCCTGCAACTGGACTGTGGTGCTATCTGTGGATAACCTGTTTTTCCTTTTTTGCTTTAATGTTGCACTCCAGTACCTTGATGTTACCTACTCTTATGGGTCTTGTAACGATGACCCCTGTTTCTTGCTACTGATGTGTTTTTTTTTGTCATATGTAAATGTACTATTTTCCCATGTTGCCTTTCCTTGGGTCACAACTGGAAATGAGTCTCAGCTCATTGATGCTTTTCCTGGTTATCAACTTTTAAATAAATAAATAATAAAAGTTGCAGATAGTAGCAGAAGTGATATCTGTGTATCCCAAATTGTAGTCCATGCTCCTTGACTCAGAATCTGTGTATCTTCTCCCAACACATCATATAAATGTTGAACACCCAATCTACCTCAGCCAGGGTCTTTTAGTGGCTTACCATTATATGGGAAATAGGGGTTATTCCACAGGGGGAGTTCAGAGCTGAGACAGGATGGCATGTTGAGGTTTGAGTTGACTTTCTGAAGAACTGTGATAGTACCAGTTATGGGAAGGTTGTCTTTAATGATGCTTGGGATAGGGATAAAAATGAAGTTCAACAAGTGATATGGATTCAGCAGGTAGGACTCGACATTGACTCATAGAGGATAGCCAGATGCACTGGGCACTTGGGAGTACTGCAGGGATTGTTTTGCAAGGAACACCTAATGGTATTTCTCCCACCAAGGTAGAGCCAGGCCTCCACTTTCTAGAGAGGCTCTGAGGTTACTAATAGAGAGACAGGGTGGTTTTTTCCCCCCACAGAAAACTCTTCACACAGCACTCAATTCTCTTAAAGTACTTTTTGTGGACAGCTATTGGAAGGTTCTGCGGCACATAGAATAACTTTGGTGCCACCATCATTTTGACAGAGTTGATTTTCCCTAGTAGAGATAAACTGAGTTTTCCCCATCTCTCTAGATCCATTTGCATTTCCTTTAATAGAGGAGGTATGCTGAGGTCTGCTAATGACTTTAAATCATTATAACATTTAAAGCCCAAGTGTTGAAGTTAATTTTTAACATACTGACTGGGAATTGGTTTCTCAGTCCAGTTTCCAGAATTTTAGGGAAGTAGAGTGGCATCAGTTGGATTTTACTCCTATTAGCTGTCAGACCTGACAGGGTGCCAAATTCTTGGAGCTGTGTTTAAGTGCAGGATACAAGTCTAAGGGCCTGTTAAGGGTCAGCAATAAGTCATTTGTGTATGCAAAGACCTCTTGCTGTATTTTCCTGATTGTAACTCCATGAATTTTTGGGGAGTGCATAATGGCCTGAACCAGAGGTTCTATGGATATTATCTACACAAATTCAGAGAGAAGGCATCTCTGTCTTGTACCCTGCATAAGATTGAATGGGGCAGAAACTAACCCATTGGTGATAACTGCTGCCCTGGGGTCATTATACAGAAGGGTGACACATTACCTGAAGTCTTCACTGAAGCTGAACTTCTTTATAGTGGCATGCATGAATTCCCAGTAGAGGGAATCAAATGCCTTTGTCATATGCAATAAGACTGCCATGGTTAACACCTTTTTCCTACTGGAGAACCCGATTGTGTTTGTAAGTCTCCTGATGTTATCTGCACCAGACTTTCCAGTCAAGAACCCCACTTGCTCTTTTCCCAAAATGTTCCCTATGATTCGTTGAAGCCTGATGACTAGGATTTTGGCCAGAATTTTGTAGTCCGGGTTTAATAGAGATATGGGCCTACAGTTCGTACAGTCTAATATGTCTTTTCCTTTTTTGGGAATTAGCGAGATGTAGGCCTCAGCCATAGTGGTTGTCAAAGACTGCTTGCCCCATGTCTCCTGAAAAACTCTTAGTAAAACTGGTGCTACTTGGGGACAGAGCTGTTTGTATGTTTCCCCCCAATATTCCATCTGGTCCTGGGGCCTTGTTAATATGTAGTCCCTTAATTGTTGAGATGACCTCATTAAGCTGAATTGGTTTAGCTATTTCTCTAACTTCTTGCTCCGACATGCATGGTAGATCAGTCAAAATGCAAGAAGCTTGCTCACCCTTTCCCCAGATCACCAAAATGATTGAAATATGTGAAGAAGTGTGTGCTCCACTGATGCAGTGCACATTTTATTAATTTCATATTTTAAAATTTTCATGTTTCTCAGCAGTTCTGGTCTACTCCCCAGTTTTTGTTTTTAAAGTGTTGCTACAGATTTCAATTCAGCTTCTATTGATGCTATTTTTTTTCTTTTGCCCTTCTTTCTTTTTACTGGATGAGCAACTAATAACTCTGCCCCTGAAGAATGCCTTGAAAGTTTCCCATAAACATGTCTGTGACACATCTGGTGTGTCTTTAAATTTAAAAAAAACTCTGCTATTTTATCTGTGATCTAGGTCATAAATTTGGTATCATTCATCAGTAAGGTGTTGAATCTACATCTGATGGATCTAGGCTTTAATTCCTCAATGGCTAAATATATGTCTATAAGTGCATGATCGGAGATTATAATGTTTTGGATATCAGCAGAGACGAGTGAGTTTTTAAATAAGGGTGCAAGGAAACAATAGTCTAGTCTGCTGAATGATCTGTGTCTGTTGGAGAAAAAGGTGTAATCTTTATCCTGCAGGTGGGCAATTCGCCATGCATCTGTAAGACCTAGATCTCCAATGGGCTTTAACAGGGCTTTTCTAGCTGGGGTGGTGGGGTGGGTTCCACAGAGCGGTATTTTGTGGCAGACTGTCTGTCCATAACTGGGTCCAGGACTTCATTGAAGTCCCCTTGAATAACATTTTTGATAATAGGAACTTTATAAATAGCTACCAGTTAGAAATGATTTCCTGTCCTCTTTAACCACTATAGTACACTGCCTCAACAACAACAACAAAAAAACATGCATTTTGTTTTGATGATTTTTTTTTGTTTGTTTCTTCATACCTAACCCCCAATCTTCTTAGTTTGGGTCTAGCCCCACCCCAAACATCTTCACCACTGGATTCCAACCCTTTGGGCTTACCCCCCCCCATGGCAGGGTCCAGCTGAGCTGAATCTAACCTTGCCTCCTCCAGGTCATGGAGGAAGGGGCTTCTGGTGCTCCAGAGCTGTGGGCCATGCTCAGGATCAGGGCCTGAGCATGCCCAGGTTCATCCTGCTCAAGGCAGGCTTTTTTTCATTTTTATTCCAACCACCTGGGACATAAGCATGCTAAGAGGTCCAAGCAGAATTATGCTAAACATTCCTCATGCAGACCTCACCAGACGTCCCCCTCTCCACTGGTGCTGATGGTACAATACCACCTATTGTCCCCCAGGCAGCAGTGTGGTAGCAGCAGCAACAGCCATCCCTCCATAGGGGAAAAGACCTTCATTTGGGATACTGGATATCCCACCCTTCTGCAGTCACTTTTTACCACAAATAATTTCTGAGCTTGTGCCATCACTGTAGTGAGCAGTAACCCTATCACTCTGCTGATGGGCTGGTTTGTTTGGGTGAGTTTTGATTCTTCTACTATACTGCTAGGAATTTCTAGGACTTGTTCACTGCATATAATGCATCTTTAAGTAAAAAAATGGGGTTGACTATTTTAAGCGTAAATTCCTTGTGGATTACATTGTAATGACATATGTAGTTGCTATTTGTATAACCTATAATACATTATACTTCCTGAAATGTACAGCAAGTAATGGTGTTCTATTGCAATAAGTCATTTAAGTGCAAAAGGAATTTAAGCACAAATGATTCAAATTACATATTTAGAATTTTGATAACAGAGCTGCTAGCTTTGTAGATACAACATGAACATTTATATTCATGACTACCAATTTATAGGTATTCATTAACAGACAATTTACCTTCTAAAAACCCTATATGATTCATTTCGGTATTTCTTTTTTCCTGGTAAATGCATCATGAAAGGCATTTCTCCTTTCAAAAGTCATCAAGAAGAATTAGTCTCAGCAAGGAATTTTATCAATAACTGTCTGAATATGGATTCTAATTTTGCAAACTTATATTCATCCAAATTGAGAAAATACACATGGGTGCACTTTTGGGCTATGCCTGGTGCAGGGCCATTTCAACAGTTTGGTGGTAAGTTATTAGTATAATCTCAATTCACACTTCACAGCATGCAGAATAGATGGAAAAAGGCGTCCCGCAGTTTTACCAATGACTTCATTTGTTCTGTTTCTCTTTCCATCTGAGCAAAGAGGGCACTTAATCTTTTACTATGCAACTAAATAAAGTGGTTGCAAGGGACATATTAACCCTATAATAATGTGATTTTTAAAAGTATGTCTTTCTTTGATGAGAATAGGAGCTTTTGACTGAAAAGTTGCTGCCTGAATCACTGGAATAAAACAGAACATCTGCAGTAATTCATGCTGCTTCCCAGAACAAGATAAAATAAAGAGAAGGAAAGGGAGACTCCCTGCCCATTTGTAACACAAGAACAAATGTGCAAAGAGTCTTCATTTATTTAGTTAATTCTGCAATCGTTATGATTGCTGGATAGCACCATGACATGTAGTATTTCATTTTTTGGGGGAGGAAGTGGGGTCCTTCGGTACTACACTGGAGTTATATATCAACATTCATTTCTGACTGAATTGCAGCAGAACAATGGGCAGTCATGCAATTAATCAGTTGAAAGGGTTACAGCAATAATATAGGACTAGGGTAGGTTCTAGACCTTTACTCATACAAGTTTTGAGCAAGATTTTACATTGCTACATCACTGTGTTCCTGGGATTTCAACGGCATATGTCACTGCGTGAGCTAGATTTCAATTCCACAACACATGCCATGCAACTGAAAAACTATGAAATGACCAAGTCAATTTCATTTTACCACCCACTGTGAATCTACCCAAAAGAGCTTCTAATTTGGTGAGTGGAGGGTTAGGGGGTTGTGAGGTGGGGTTTGAAGGGCTTTTTCCCTTGATAAATGAATTGAAATGATGAAAGCTGGATTCCTCTTGCTCAAACAAATGATAAAACACTTTAAGAAGTGGTATGACAGCAGACAAGAATTGGTAGATGAGAAATCTCATCCACTATTTTTGCGAGTCAGAGTCTGTACTCACTCTTAGGACTACTTTCATGTGTAGTAGGTATATAGGCTATAGGACAGTTTAGTTAGTTAGTTAGTTAGTTAGTCAGTTTTTAAGTTTTTATTTACCTGGTAGGTGTACTAGACAAACCATTTACCAATTTTCAGGCATGACACAGGAGAATACAATATAGGAGGTCATCACAACAGTGTACACATTTAACAGAATACAAAGTTCATACGTATACAGTAGGTAGACATTTCAAAGTTATTTACAATGGCCAAGAACCTCAGTGACAAGAAAATGAAGCAAAGGTTACACTAAAAGTATACTGACTATAAAACCAAGTATTAAACACTAAATTAAATCTGCAACCATAATGCAGTGCATCACGAGTAAAGTGTGCAAACCACTTTGAAGGGATTTAGGTGGGCTAGGCTTTAAGCAAGGCGAGAAGCTGCCACAATACCTCACAAGTAACCTATAGAGGCTGTAAACAGCAAACTACATATATGCATTTTATGGTTGTTAAGACTCATCAGTGTGCAAAACCTATCACACCAGCCTAGGATGAACAGTTGACCAGTCATTGGGCCATATTATGGTACTGCGATGAAGCTAGCCTAAATTCCTTCATGGTGATGTGTATGTATATAATCCATGATGCTTTGCATTATGGATGCATGTGTATTTCTGTATTTATTGACCATAGTCATGGAGTGTACTGGTTATGATATACCACAGGCATGGCCCTAAAAGGTAGCACTGGTGCAAAATCTAGAGAAGACCATGTTTGGGTTACTTTGAAGGACCTTAGTAGATTGTTTCAGGTATTTGTAGCAGTGCACATGAACTGTCACTTGCTGTGGACTGTAGATTGGCTTGGGCTGAGATGGCCATTTCAGCTGACCATATATAAATAAATAGAAACTGTCAGCAGAAGAGAACCACTTGGCCCATTCTAGGCCCATGAATCTGAGTTACCTCAGGTTTGCATCATGGACTTCCCTGATGTGATTTCCCACCAGGTGTCCCAGAGATTGAAAAATCCCATAGCCCGACATTCCAGGCTACGAGATTTTTCAGTCAGACAATCAGAATGTCAGTTGCTGCTTGCCCACGAGACAACCAACCCAGAAGTGCTCAGAAGGGTTTATTTTACCTTTTTTTTTCTGCTGTCTGCTACTGTGTGTTGTCCCGACAACTAGGTGCTATTGGTGCTGTCTGTCATTCTTTCTCTAGCCGGCTGGGTCACATGCTCACTGAGACTACCATCACATGGGTGCCTGCAGTGCAAGTGATAGAGTCAAGGGAGTGCACACAAAGTAGTGGCAGTGTGTGCATTATCAAGCAAGGACCCTCCACGATCTTTCTCCACCCATCAGCAGCAGAATGAGCTTCAGATGATCCAGGACTGACAGGTGAATTATCAATTCTGATATGGGAGAGTACCTGTCAGTCCTGGTAAGTGGTTGTGGCAGTGGTGGGAGTGGGAGGTTCTCAGGAACAGAGTGGGAGACAGTATCTGAGAGCACCATTTCAGTCCTGTCTGTTGTAGCAGATGATCTGTATGTCTTGAGTGAATGAATCTATCTAACTGCATATGCTAGTAGTCCATGAACTACTACCATATTCAGGCTTCAACATCATCTGTCTCTTCTGGCCGAGTAAGCAAACTAAAGGGGACATTAAAATATATAAAGAGGCTTTGTGGGGATTGCTGCAGTGCAAGTGTGTTGAAAGGTGGTTTGGGGTAGGGGTTTGCACGCCTTGGATGGTTGAGTCAGACACAATTTTGGAGACTCAGGAGAGACTAAGACTGCATTTCTGGGGACACATTACCAAAAAAAAAAGTAAAAAAAATGATTACTTTGCCTAATTGCCTTTGCTGTTTAGGCAGTACAGGGCAGACAACCGAACCAACTGCATCTACTGAAGTTGAGGGGGAGAGGGGATTGTCAGTGAAGTGAATGAACCCAGCCTATTTAAATTAAAATAAAACGGCAAATAAAGGCTACTAATTAAACAGGGCAAAGCAAAGACAAACAGTTTGAACCACAGTATTTCAGGGCAGTTTGCTGGTACTGGCTGGAGATTATCATCATGGGATTGTGTGTGTACCATACTGTAAATTGAATTACCAGTGGCACATCTCCAGTTTGCAGCAATCTAAGGCTAAGCAAGCTGTAATAAGAAAAACTAAAAGTAAAAGGATGGACTGGAAGTGACAGTGTTGTATGTAACTACTGTACTGATTAAATACAGAAATAAAAATAAAATAAGAACAGATCAGGACAGTATGCAGCACTAGTCTAACAGCAGTTGAAGCAAGGAGGAGAACTAAAGAAGAGATTACAGGAGAGGTGTTATATGGAAAGGAGTGATCTGTGGGGTGATCTTACCTGACTACCCAGTGTCCTGTGGCCAGCTGGTTTAAGACACATGAACAAAGCTATTAAAAAAAAAGATTCTATATAAAATAAAAAAGAGGCTAACTAGTGCTAAGTGTTAAAGTGTTTGTGAGCGGTGTTTTGGGAGGGAGAGAGAGGTATTGTGTGGAAAGGAATGGAGTGACCTGACCTGCTCAGTGTCCTGAGGCCAGCTGGCTTAATAAAGACACATAAACAAATATTTTAAAAAAGTTTCTATATAAAATAAAAAAAGAAGAGCCTAACTAGTGTTTGTGGGCTGTGCTTGCAGGGAGAGAGAGGCATTGTGTGAAAAAGAGTGGAGTGACCTGAATTGCCCAGTGTCCTGTGGCCAGCTGGCTTAATAAAGACACATAAACAAATATTTTAAAAAAGTTTATATATAAAATAAAAAATAGGAGCCTAATTAGTGTTTGTGGGTGGTGTTGGGAGGGAGAGAGAGGTGTTGTGTGCAAAGGAGTGGAGTGACCTGACCTGCCCAATGTCCTGTGGCCAGCTGGCTTGTTGAAGACACATAAAAAAGATTCTACGTAAAATAAAACAAAGAGGAGCCCACCAGTGTTTGTGGGCTGTGTTGGGAGTGAGAGAGAAGTGTTGTGTGGAAAGGAGTGGGGTGACCATCCTGACCTGCTGCCCAGTGTCCTGTGGCTGGTTAGCTTGTTAAAGACACATAAAAAAGATTCTACATAAAATAAAAAAAAGGAACCTAACTAGTGTTTGTGGTCTATGTTTGGGAGGGAGAGAGGTGTGGTGTGATGTGTAGAAAGGAGTGAAGTAAAGGGTGATCTGACCTGCCCACAGTGTGTGTCCACTCCCATGGTGGACTTGAGAAATGAAAAAAAGTGCAAAAAAAAAAACAAAACAAAGAAGTAATAAAAACAGAGTCAGATTTGAAATTAGTCCATACTTTATTTTCAGTGCACAAGTTACTGTTACAGACCAATGAACCTGAGCGATTACATTTTATTCCATACATTCTGATACAAGATTCATTCATATTTAATTCAGAGTACACAATTACCATGCAGAAAAATAGGCAAACAAAGCAAAGTACATCTTCCACCTGATCTGGAATAGAACATAATAAAGTTCCTTCCCAAAGCCATTGTCAAGAAAAGAACAGAACTGTTGGTTTTTCTGAATCTGTGGTATTATACATAACAGCTGATCAGTCCTATGATTCACTATCTAACTGCAATTTCACAAAATGTTGACAATGATGGTGGCAGCAACTGCAGTAGTACCTATTTGGTGGCATCAGCATCACAGTCATTGCAGCTACTTAACAAAAACAGCCTTTAGAAGATGCAACCATGGTCTTGCTGCAGCAAACCAGTGAAAAAAAGCAAAAGACAAAAGATGCCAGCCAAGAGAAGCGTGCTAGATTGACTTTCAGTCTCGCTGGCTAAGTCTGTTCACCTGCTAAGATATGATGATTAAAAATGTATAATGTTTTGCAAAATGTGTGAAAATATCCTTCACTTGCAGTTCTTGCATAGTCAAGGAAACCAAATGACTTTTCCAGTCATTCAAATAATTTTAGAATAGAACCACTATTAGCCCTTGAGAAATCCTGCTCCACATATTATCTGGGAGAATCAGCACAGGCATGACAGTGACCACCATGCAGTTAGCTTTGATGCTACTGAAACTGCATTATATCATACATTTTCTCAAAAGGAAGAGTCCACCAAAAACAGAATGCGATGCCTATCTAACACCACATATGTCATAGCTAAAAATCTGCATCCTTTCTCCAATGTGGAGTGGCTATGTGCATTACAAGACAAAGATGGCATTACACTAGGAAGCAATTATGCTAATGACAAGTGAGCCAGGGACTTCTGTAGTTCAATATCAGCTGTCATGTCTAAAACTCAGATTCAAACAGTTAAAAATGCAAAGTTTGTTACCATTCTTGCTGATGGCAGTACCAGCACAAGTTTCATTTCTCTGTCCTATGGAAGGCACGTCAAAATGGGTCACAACTATTTTGATTAAAGCTGTGCCACTAGAACAGTCTCATGCACAAGGTGTGTTTACAGCAATAAGCACAGACCAGAGAGAGAGAGATGATTCAGATGCAACATGACTGCTGCATGCTATGTCTGAGTAAGAGGAGGCAGAAGCAGGTGTTGTGAAAGGCCTTATAAAGAGCTAAACCAGGAATGCCACCATTGCCTGAGTAGCCTTGGATGTTTTTTCACAGCACTTTCCAGTTTATCTTCTGAGACCAGTTAGATATTTCCCTTCCTGCCCTTTTCTTTCTTTGTTTCCCTACAGCTGCAGTAATATCATGGAGTCGGCTGGTGGAGGAGCCCGTGCCTGTCTGTAAGGAATCAGAGGGTCCCGCATGGGACCGGAGGTAGATAGGAGGGAAGGAAAACTTCTTCAGTACTTTGTAGCCCTTTTACAGCCTGTTTTACAGCCCTTACAGGGAATACAAAAGAAGAGAAGTACTTTGGTGGACTTTAGCAGATTATGGCTGACTTTGGCAGACTTATCTTAGACTTACCCCCTCCTGGCTTTGTGCAGCTTCGTTGCTTTCTGCTGTTTGGGCTGTTTTCAGGGAGGAACAAGAGGAGCGAGATTGACTGCACTTAGAGGGTAGCAGAGCATGGTGTTTAAGAGTTGAGGGGTGCTGCAGTGACTGGATAGTGGGAGCAATGGCAAGCGCCAGTTCAAGCACTGTGGATGGTAAATGGACTAATGGCAAATGAAAGGAGAACAGGGTAAAACTGAACCAAGTAAGATCGAACTGAGTGAGAGGGCATTGAAAACCCAGAGGCCCAGATGTTCAAACTCTGCCCAAAAACTGTGCAATAGCAGGAGCAAGCACAAGTCCATTACACCATGTGCAAGAGGCACGATATTCAAAACTGAGCTGGCCAACTTGTGCCTACAGCCGATGACTGAATATGACACCACCTGCGCCATAGTGCAACTAGGGAGAGGAAGCTGAGCAGATCTGATGCGCCATAGTGCAACAAAGGATGTTCAGCTGAGTAGTCCAGAGGCACCATAGTGCAACCAGGGATGTCCCCCAGCAGCAGGGCAGCAATGCAACTGCACAACCAGGGAGGTAGGGACCCACCACCCATGCCACAGATGGGCAGAGGAATACACAGCAGGACAGACATTGTCCCCCCACACCCCATGCACTGCACAACTACGGGAGGGCTGGAATAACCACTGGCCTATGGAGACAAGCAACCAACCCACAGCTGGGCCATGGTGCCCCATCACACCCCCTGGCAAGCTGTGACTGGCACACAAGGAGGGCTGACCACCCCATGCCACACCATATCCCCAATGCAGAGCACACCCTGCACCATGACCCCCAGACACCCTGCCCAGGAGCAGCATCCACCACTGCAGGAAACCCCATGCATGCCACCACCCCCACTGTGACAATGCAACCCTGTGCACCACAGAACCATGCAAGGCAGCCCCACCATGAGCACCCATCAGCAGGTGGCAGCACACAGTGATGCAACGATGGCATACACAGTGCCACCATGAACAGCCCCCGAGGTACAGCTGAGAGACTGACCATGCATTGGCACATGAGGTACCCCACATGGGACAGGGCATGCCCCGACACCACCACCAGTGGTACAGCACCCTGCACACCTCCCAAGGACACACTGACCCAGCACTGGCCACAACAGGCGCAGACACTCTGAGTGGTGTGTGGAAGCATGCACCACACTGAATGCCACACAGTGAATGGACAAACACCCACCCATACCCAAGGGCACAACAACACAGGGCGCCGTAGCAGGGCAAACAGCCCCCAGCGGCCCATGGAAACTGTGACACACAGCCTGCAGTCCTCCATGGCACAGGAGTGCCAGCCACCCTGTGCAGGCACTGTGGACATGTACGCCACCATCATTTGCATGGAGCACAAGTCACAGACAGTGGTGCACATCCCTGCAACACACACAAGCCACAGCATGAAGGTGGGACAACAACCGGGAGGCCACAGTGTCACCGAGGCAGACATGCACCACACCAGTGACAGGAGGCAACCCAGCATTGTGATGGGTACAGTGGCTGCCCTGCATGGACAGCCACCACTGACATGCCAACAGACTGTGCAAGTCACAGACATCCAGGGGTGTTAGTTGCACAGGCCATGGATGGGCTGACAGGGGTGCCATGGACACAGTGCATGCACCATGGACCACTGCACATAGTCATCCAGTGCACAGGGCACAACACATACACCATAGACACTGACTGATAGGTACCCCCACACCATAGTCACCTCCCCACAGACACACACACATACCCATGACTGCACCACCCCTGACGCCATGCACACCAGTGCAGCTGAGCACCTTTAGCCCGCTGCAAATCAGAGACCACCACAGTATTCATATCAAAAGATTTGTATTGAAAAAACATATCAAAAGGAACTATTTACAAAACTATTTACAAAGTTGGGGGGAGGGCCACAAACAAGGTGGGGTGGGGAAGAGGCAGGGTGAACAAATGTGACAGGAAAGGAGGGGTGTGAGGGTGGGTCTGGGGGTAGGGGATATCAGGGGCAGAGGCATGATCAACATGAGCTCTGCTCCCTGCTCTGGCTGCTCTGCTTCCGGTGCCTTCTCCGGACCCCAAGCTGGTCAATCCCTTGCTGGATCTCCAAAGAAGCCCAGGCCACATTGAGGATCTCCTGCAATGCCTCCCTTATCTCCTGCAGCTGGTGGACACCTAGGACAAGGAAGCACAGTCAATAGGTGTGAATGCACAGCCCCATACAGTCCACCCACTGTGCATGGCATACGGCCATGGGACATGCCTCTGTGATGGTGTGTGACCACCCACAATGATCACGTCCACAAGACCTACCCACCCAGGTACATACAGCCACGCGGACCACTGCACACACCCACTGGCCAAGTCATGCACAGCACCACCATAGCCGTTTAGTGGCATGGCTATGTGGTGTGAAGGCAGTGGCACAGCCATGTACCCAGTGCACGCATGGACCACCATGGATGCACTCCCAGACATGCAGTGCTACAGGACAGTGCTGACTGTAACAAGTTGCATGCATGGCAGTGGTGTCAATGGATGGTGGCCATGCCCCGCTGCCTACCCTGTTACACAGCATGCAGTAGTAATCATGGAGGTATGGCACTCACCATCATCAGGCCAGTCCCTCGGGTGCTGTTGACTGTCACCCCTCCTCTGGCCCTGTCGTCCTCCTGGTGCCACATCTCCCTGGCCAGATGCCTCTCTCTGGCCCTGTGGTGCAAACATGGAGAGGAACATCAGTACAATCCTGTAGCAAAGTCCCCTGCCCCATGTGTGTGCACTCCCACCCAGCCAGACTCACACCACCCCACCCTGATAACACCACCACAGCCAACACTGGACGGTCCCTCCCCATGTTCTGGACACATACAACCGTGATACCCATATGGAAGATAATAGTGTGTGGACATAACACCTACCGCCATGGCACTGTGCCCCTCCTGGCATGTGACCACAGGCGGGCAAGCAGGTCTGGTTCCCTCCTCCGCAGGTCGCCATACCTGTGGCGGCACTGCTCCATCCACTGTATTCCCCCTTCCTGTGGCCTCCTCCTGGGCATTGGCCACCTCCTCCCACACTTGGCTCCTGGACCTGTCCAGGGGTGTCTCCCCAAACAGTGGGCCATAGAATGGCTCTACAATGGCCACTAAGTTGGCCAGTTCAACTTGGGTCCACTGTGCAGCTGTCCTCCGCACCATTCCACTTGCTCAGTCGGTTCAAAATGGCACTCTGCAGTGAGGCTCTACCACGTGCAGATGCTGCGAGGTACAGCGCTGCCATTCCCAAATGCGCTGTCACCGGAAAGCGCAATAGTGGTGCATCCATGCCTGATGAATGGTGCCTAGGGGGAAAAGGTCGGGCACAGGGTCAAGGGGCTCTGGTGCATGGACAGGCACAGCGCCATTGGAACCCAATGCGTGTAGCATGATTGGATGCCTGTGTGCTACCTCCAGTAGCTGCCTACCGCGCTGTTGCCCCAGTGCGCCTATGATGGCCCAGTGCCACAGCGCCATATAGGTGAACATCGCTGTAGCACCACTGGCACAATGGTGTCCGTGCCTTGCATTGCTTCCCATGCACAGCACATCAGTAGCACGGCAGATGCCTGAGTCAGTAACCCGGCCATGCGCAGTGAGGTGTGTACTGCGCATGTCACAGAACTGCGCCCTTGGCTCAGGACGTTCAACACAATTGCTCAAATCGCAACAGCGCGATATTCAGTCGTCATATGCAAATCAACTAATCTGCCATTCAATGGCTCAGCACTGCAATTTGCATCCACTTAAAGTTGTGCCTCGCCTCATTTGCATGGGTTGCGCTATAAAAGTGTGACATTGGGCAGCACTGGCCATAGTCAGTTACTGCAGTCTATTGGTGAGTTGCATGTTGTTTGGGAGTGTGGACTGTGGATTCTGGGACATGCATGGGACTGCACAGTCACAGGTAACAACTTTCATTCTCACAGGCTAAATAATGACTGAGCGAGTTGTGGGAGAGGAGGAACACAGTGATGGGAGGAGGAGGAGGCCTAATTTCACCAAAGCCGAGATTGATGCCCTGTTTGAGGCCTACCTGGATCAGGAGCCACTTCTCAGTGGATGGCAGGGAACACCACTGGCCTGTGCTGCTGCATGGGAGGAGGTGGCGCTTGCAGTGAACCTGCATGGCAGCCACCAGCACTCCATGCAGGAGTGCAAGAAGAAGATGTGCACAGACAGGAGGAGGATAAAGGAGAAGGTGGCTGCCATCAGGGCAGCATGAGCTGTGACAGGTGGGGGACAGCTGGAGGTGCTACACCTGACCCCACAGGAGGAGAGGGTTGCTGGAAGCATGCAGTGTTGTGCCATTGAGGGTGTTCTGGGTGGTGGCTTCCAGACGGGTGGTAGCCCATCACTGCGGAGGAGGCCCTGCCCATGTCCCAGCATGCCAGCGTCCAAGGATGCCAGCATGCTGTGACTCGGGCTGGTGCCGGGTCCATCACTGATGATGATGTTGCTAACAGCAGGGGCAGTGACACGTGTGTGCCACGGGATGGCCACACAGCAGGTAACATCGCAGCCATGGCTGTGGGTGGTGCCACCGTGGAGGCCTGTGTGTCATCACAGTCCCAGCCAGTGCCTGTCAGCACCAGTGGGGCAGCACTGGTGTGTGTACAGGACAGTGGGACTGTTGCAGCCACTGCGGCAGCACCAGTGAGCCCTGGTGAGTGGCAGTGGGAGGGGCAGCATCCGCATTTGGCCAATGGGCTTGGGGGTACAGGGTCAAAGGCGGTGTTGAGCGCACTGTCTGTGGACATGCCCAGACCTGGTCCTGGTGCAGCACCCACCCTCAAAGGTGCTGGGCATCAGGGCCATACACACCCTGAGTGACAGGATGCCAAGGAGGCAGATGACCTCTTGGACGAGCACACCCGCATACTGCAAGCATCAGCAACCAGCAGATGCAGCTTGCGAAGTCGGTGGATGCACTGCGTGTGGCTCTGGAGTGGGAAGAGGAGTGTCACAGCAGAGACACCGCTCTGATCCTGGCAGGGATGGACCAGTTGAGGGAGGATGTGACCACTGCCATTGACAGGCAGACACAGGCATTCACAGCTGTCATGGCCACAATAGGCCCACAGTCATGTGCCCATGCGTCACAGACACCACGCAGTGCCCTGCCTACCCCCATTCCCTGCGTCGTGCGACACCCTTCTTGTCGACACCAGGTTCAGATGTGGGCATCCCGAGCACACCTGGCGCAGGCATGTTTGGTGTGCTACAGACTCCTGCGTGAGCATGGTTGCGTTCACGCAGTGGAACCCCTGGGGGACCATCGGTGCCACCCCATGAGGTCAGTGGTCAGCCTGTCAGTGCTGGCATGTCTCGGCAGGGCCACCACACATCCGTGGTGGCTGGGGAACTGTGGCACGTGACTGACCTGTCTTCCAACGTGGCTACTCTCTCATTCTGCTCTGTGTGCATTGTGTCATTCAGTGGGCATTGCATGGGTGGGTACCCGGCCCTGCACGCGGACACACAGTCCATCTGCACACCCTCCCAGCTACTGTCCACAGTTGCATGTGCATGATGATGCCTGCATTGCACTGTACACCAATGTGCAATGGTGCTCAGCATCTGACACATGCACAAGGACAGGCAGTGGGCATGGTGGTCTGTGGACATATGTGTGGCTAGGGGTGGTGTTCTGGGTCGGTGTGCCTCCTACCCTTTGTGCATGTCTGGTGCATTGTGTGTGTGTGTGTGTGTGTGTGTGTGTGTCCGCGTGGTATGTTAGACCTCACCCATCCCTGGTGGTGTGTGTGGTTCCATGCCCGGCCACTTCCCTTGATGGCATGCACCCTTGGTGTGTGTCCATGCATGTTTGTAGGTTGTGCCTTAGCCATTGGTGGTTGCACATGGCCCCATGACTTACCTGGGTAGGTTGAAGTGCTCCTCCATGATGGTGTCCCAGTACAGCTGTGCCAGCCGGAGCAGTCAGGGGTCCCATCACCCAAGGGGGGCTGCCCATCACCATTGTCACCGGCGTCTTCATCATCCCCATCGCTGTCCCCCTCTTTGACCTGTACAGATATCCCACATTCGTTGGCCATGTTGTGCAGGATGCAACAGGCCAGTAATAGCCCACAGACCTTTGAGGAGCTGTACTGTAGGGCATCACTGGAGGTGTCTAGGCAATGGAAACATGCCTTCAGCATCCTAAGCACCCACTCGATGACATTACGTGTGGCGGCATGTGCCTCATTGTAGCGTTGCTGTGATGGGGTCGCGGGCTGCCGGTAGGGTGTGAGCAGCCAGGATGGGGTTGGTATCCACTGTCACCTGTGTGTAGAGGGTGGAGGTTAGTTTGGTGATCAGCAACGCCCTGCCCCAGGCCATGTAGGCCACTACCCATGTCACCTCTGACCGTGCCCCCAGGCCCTATGATTGTCCATGCGGTTTGCATATTCATCCACTAGGTGGCCAGTGGGATATCCCCACTCTTGAATCTGTGGCACAGTCCTGACTGGTGCCAGATGAGGGCATCATGTGCTCCCCCAGGTGCGTGGCACAGACATTGATTATGCACCCCCTGGCATCACACACCACCTGGTAGTTGATGCTGGCATAGTCCTTTTGATTTATATATACAGCCCCCTCTGGGCCAGGTGGTGTGTGGATGGCCACATGGGTGCAGTCTATTGCCCCTAGCACACCAGGCATATGTGCTACCCTGTGGAACTCCTGTATGTTTGCTGTGTGCTCTGCCAGTATGCTGGGGAAATGGATGTACTCTGCAGCATGTGGCAGCAGTGCACTGAGGAATTGGGTGAGGTGGCATGACGTGGCAGACTGAGTTATGCCTGTGGTGTTCCCAGTTGGTCTCTGGAAGGTACCCATGGTGAGCAAGCACATGCAAGCTGCCACTTTCATCTCCACTGACAGGGCATGGCTCCGTCCTGTGGGTGCCTGTACCATATCACTGCACAGCTCACAGAGGTGCCTCAAAGTGCCGATTCAGGCAGTACTGGCCCACAATCTCAGTAGACGCTGTACAGCCTGAAGCTGGTGCGGCCTGCATCAGCTCTGGTTAGCATACTGATGGGCCCTTCCACGGCCATGCCTCCCTGCTGCCCACCTTCTCACCTCCTCATTACAGCTTCCATCTGGATGGTGGCACTGGCCACATCCCTGGCTTATGTTCACCCCCCTGGCAGCTGTTTCTGTATTCCCCCGCTGTTCTGGCTGCTACTTCCCCTACACCGGGATCACCTGCCTGTGCTGGCCTCACTCCTGTGTGGTGTACTTTCCCCTTCTGCACTGTGGCTCTCCACACCTTCCCCCATGCCTGTTGATTCCAGGTGCCCTTTCCTGGACTGCCCTGTGTGTCCCTGCTGCCCAGTTTTCCCTGCTAGACTTTGCCCTCATGTGGCTTCCCTGTAGAGTTCTTGTGCCTCTCCCTTGCTCCCTTTTATTTTGGCTCATTTCCACTATGGCGCAACTTCCGCCGCTTGCTCCCCTATTGCGCATGGCGCATGTTGTTAAATATCGCACTGCACCATTTCTGCATGGTTCCTCCCCCTTCAGTTGCGCATGCATTCATTATCATTGAGCTGTTGCTCAGAGTGATTTGGGGGGAGCAACTGCCTCCTGTTGAATATCGCAGAATGGCGCATTTTCAGACTTGCACAAGCGCAAACCTATTGCGCATGGCTCAACTCTTTTAAATATCTGGGCCAGAGTGTTTAAATGAACTTAAAAACTGTCATAGTGCACAAGTACAAGTATATGGAATTGTATTTGGAGACTATAAGAAATAGTTTGAGAGCTTGAGGGAGAACCAGAAGGTTAGGGAAGATAGAGAAAACAAAACAGTTAATATACTGCTAAACTTGATTGTTCTTGTTGTGTTTACCTTTAGGTGGTGTGTGGGAAACTGTCTAATAATATTAAAGAGAATAATATGAAAGGAATTCTGGAGGTCAGGGTTAAGGGGCAACAGATTTCTTGGAAAACATAAACTGAACTTACAAGCTCAAATGGGCAGACTGGGTGGGCCATAGGCCCTTATCTTACAACACTGTCTATGTATCTATGTATCTATGTATCTATGTATCTATGTATCAAGTATGTGTAAATTTAAAGAGCAGCTTTCGAGTAGTTGCTTGCCCCAGCCCATTCAATAACTTACCCCCACAGACGGCTCCCAATGAAGTGTGGCACAAGTCGTGCTGTATTAAAAGTTATTTTGCTAGTAAAATTAAAATCAAGCCCACCGGCAAAAAACGAACCAAGCAAACCACACCCCCACATTGGCCCACGTAGCCCTGTTTTGTGATGTCACAAAATGAAGGCTGTGGGAGTGCGCCGCATTGACTTATAATGGGGCCGATATTGTCACATAGTTTTAGATTATTTACTGTCGGGATTTTCATTAATCAAAGCCATCAACCGACTAATGGGGACCCCGCAATGGAGTGATCGCTTTGATTTAGCAAAATCAGCAACAAATAATCTAAAAACTCGGGCACCTGGGCTGTTGGTGGTCGGCGCCTCCGGCCGCTGGCTGCGCTCTGGGCGCAGACCGTGAACAGGCGTGGTCTCAGTTCGCCACGCCGGTGGGCTGATTCAGTACAATAACAGCCTGGAACTTCCACAAAGCGCACTTCATTTGGGGCTGTCTTGTGAAAGTCGAATATCGAATGAGCTGTGAAAGAAACAGCACAGCCATCAGTAGGGAGGCTACTCTTTAAACACTTTAAGATTTAAAACTTTTGAAACTGGTGCCAAGGCGTTAGAAATGATTACATCACGACATAGGTATAAGCCCAGCCAGTGTCTTTGTAAAGAGAGGAAGTCACTACTGCACAGGCATGGCATTCAACTAGAGAAAATCACCGTTTTTAAGAGGCAAGCACAGCACAGTACAGTGATAAAGCGGCTGATTGAAACATTCCAGAAGCGAGCGGGCTAAATAGAGATAATTAAAACCACTCAAAACTGAATGATAAAGCGGGCCTGAACTGAAATATCCAGGACTTCCTTAAGAAAATACAAAACAGTTAAAACAGTAGGAAAAGGTATTTTTACTATATTAAGTAGTTATAGTGGGAACTGAAACTTAAAAGCTTAAAGCGCTATTAAGTGTTATTTGAAAGTAATAGACTGTTTTATCTAAATTTTAAATTTTAGATGTGGAAGATATTAGCTAAAAGGAAATATTTGGAACTTCTTAAAGGAACTAAAAACTCTGTGAGACAAGGCAGAGAGAAGGAAAACAGGTATATAAAATCTAACAACATGCGAATCTGTCTTAAAATATTAATGAAAGTTTCTGAGGTCTGATTTTAATAATTTAGAGGTAAGCTATAGAGGCTTACCAATTATTTTTATTTGTTTTTGGTATCTAGGAAACTATTTTTGAGACAACACCTATTTATGGAGATGCAAGTTTCTGTTTGGGAACCACACTTTTAAAGAGAGATTGTACTTTTAAATAAAAATTAGAAGAAACTGGAAATGAGACAGATGCAGAAGGGAAGAGCATTAGGAGCTAAGGGCTGTAAAGGAACAGATCTGTGTTTGTGAAAATTTGCATAATTTCCTGTATATTTTTTTAAGATACTATATTGTAAACCCGTGAGATATTTGAAGCTATTTTCGAAAATGAATACAAGAGCGGCTAAAATGAAAAAGGCTGCTAACTCAATTAGTTATAAAAAGATAAATATGACTACTAAAAGCAATGTGGATGGGAAAATAAGCAAGGTGGAAAGGAAAATCGCACACTACATATTGGCTCCAGGTAGCCACTTGAACCTGGTGGGGAGAAAGGAGGTATTCAGGATACAGAGTGCCTAAGTTCTTCCCCGATAAAAGGGGTATCAGAAAGGGAACTCTCCATGCAAGCGGAACACCCATTAATGAAAACCATTAGAAGTTTAGAAAAAGGCAGTCAAATTGAAGAAAAGTTTAAAAATATTGGTGGACAAATAGAAGGTGAAGGAGGGTTAGAAAAACATAATGAAAGAAAACAGAAATACCAAAGGAAGGACCCCCTAAAAGAATAATTCAGTATGAGGAAAAAATCAACTAAAAATTAGGGGAGAAGGGCAATCTGTTAGGGATGTTTCCAACCAATGTCCCAGCAGATCATTTTGGGGAAAGTTTGAAGCATTCCTCATCCCCTATATTTTAAGACCTAAGTTAAACCCTCCTTCCCAAATATCCCCCAGGTATTCCACATATAATTCAGGAAAGTAGCTCAGAAACCTCAGAAGCAGAAGAAAGCCTACAGCAGGAGCCTCAAGAGAAGATGTTAGAGATTTTAGGTGAAATAAGAAATGGGATCCTTTTGAATAATGAGCTACTAATCAACTTTGCATCCCTGATAAGTACACAGATAAATAAAGAAAGGTAGAAGACCCCATTAGAAATAGGAAAAGAAAGCAGGATGGTAAAGTTAGTGGTTTAGCTCAGGTGACTAAAGAAGTACTGGAGAAATGATTAGGAAAACAACAGAAGAAATTGGCAGGAAAGAATAAAAGAGACCAGAGCTTTGGTGTTGGATATACAGGAGAATAAAAAGGAAACAAAAAGAGATAAAAAACAGAGGACAAAATGACAGCAGGACAGTTAAAGGGAAAGGGAAAGCCCATCTTTAAAAGAAAAGAAGACACAGTAAATAGGAGTCAAGAATATTTAAAGATGGGCAGAGGTGATGAAGAGCTGGAAAGGACAATTCAGATAGTTGGAGATGGGCAGTTAAGGAGATATAGAATCATAGAAGAATGCCAAGTAGTACAGAGAGGGAAAAATATGGAAACTGCAAAGGCAGTTATGGTGGGGAGTGACTCCAACCCTGAGAGAAAGAAAAACACCCAAATAGAAAAAATAATATATTACCAACTGTATATCTGAGAGGCATTCCTAAAACTAAAAATGAGAATTACATGACATTGAAGTTGGCAGTGTACAATGTCTGTAAAGGAGTCCTGGGGAATAAAATCACATAGAATGAGTTAGGTTCAACATACAGATATCATGGTGGGAAAGAGAGAGGGTGGATTTGTTTGGTCTTGAAGAATAAAAAAAACTAGAAAAAGGATTCTGGAAGCAAAAGAACAGCTGAAGGAATGGGGCATAAATGCAGATATAACTATCTCATTTATGAAGGAGTTCAAAAATGTTTTGACAGGGAAAGAAACCCCGAAGCAAAAAGTAAATGCAAAAATGACAGAAGGGAACAAAATACAACAAAGAATATCTAATTACATAAAACCTATAGAGAGGGAACATATACTATTACAAGAGGAGATATACAACAAGCATTTGTCAATGCTGAATGTTTGCTTGCTGGCATTAGCATTGGTAGTGTAGGAGTTACAGAGCTGCATAATAGGAATGGCAGTGAAGTATTGAACTGAAGCTAACCCAACCACCACCCTGCAGAGAATGACAGGCTTTGGGGTGTGCCTTTGGGTCATCAGGCATAATGGCCATGCCATTTCACCACACCCTACCCTGCAGACACCGACAAGTGTCATGGTGTGCCTTGGGGTCTTTGGCCCTTATGCTCACCCATTCCATCAGGAAATACAGTGAGATGAGTCCAAGACACCTCGATGCCTCTCACTGACTGCAGGGTGTGGAATGGTATGAGCATTACTTGCGAGAATCCCAAGACACACCCCTTATGCCTGTCAATCTCTACAGGGTGGGGCATTATGGTCAGAAAACCTAGCAGCCTCAGGAGTTCATTGGCATTTCCACTCCAGATTTTCAACATGGTTTTTTTGTGACTCCCACCTTATGAACAGTGGCAATATCAGTTCATTAGCCGAAAGGTGATTTTGCACAGCGACTATGGCATTGGGCACCACAGGTGCGAAAACACATTTTGAACAGGATATGAAAAATGACAGCTGTACTGTTCATGGGGAGGTGCAAAAAATGGCAATGTTGAAAATCTGCAGTGAAAATATTAAAAGAACTGGTGAAGTCACGAACATGCATAGAAACTGCACAACACACACCCATAATGCACTTAGTTTGGGGATTTTTTACAGCAGAATGTCATCACAGACATTTTGGAACCTCCACTCATGAACAGTGTCACTGTGATTTTCTTAATCTGTCCCGAACAGTGATTTCCCACAGTGACCATGCATTTCTGTGCTGGAAGTTCGAAAACATATTTCGGCCATGGTGTGAAAAATGACAGCTGTACTGTTCATAAGGAAGTGTGGAAAAATGCCAGTGGTAAAAATCTGGCCTGAAAATGTTAGAAATGCATGAACTTACGGGGGTGCATGGAAACTGCACAGTGGACACTCATAACACAGTCATTTTATGGACTTTTTCACCAAATTTTTAACATAGCCATTTTAACACCTCTTACTCATGAACAGTGTCCACTGTAATTTCTTAATCTGTCCCAAACATTGATTTAGCACACTGACTGCACCATTGTGTGCTACATGCGTTAGGCTTGTTTTATGGGTGAGATGTAAAAATGACAACTGTACTACTCATAAGGAGGTGTGGTAAAATGGCAATGTTGAAAATCTGGAGTGAAAATATTGAAAATTCGCGAACTTACGAGCGTGCACAGGAACAGCGCAACACATGCTCGTAAAACAGTAATTTTTGGGAATTTTTTGACCAAATTTTAAACATAGAGTTTTGGGGGCCGACCTCATGAACTGTGACACGGTCATTTCATGAATCAGTCCCAAAAAGTGGTTCCATGCAGTGACGGCAAAATAACCTTTCAGGGCTGATTTATAAAATGACAGTGACTGAATTATTGAGGTGGGGTCCCAAAAACCCCATGTTGAAACTTTGGTGAAAAAATTCCCCAAAATGCCTGAGATATGCATCAAAGTTGAAAAAACCCTATTTATTCCATTATATAGCTTACCAACATTTCCTCAGTTCGCAGTTGACTTGGAAGAGTGCCGACGTGTTCCCGGTCCACCGAAGATTGTCATGCCAGACTCTGGAGGTAAGTATGGGGTGAGGTAGGGGTGTGGGAGGCAGGGTGCACATAAGGGTGGGCATGGGCAGGGAGGGTCAGAACAGTCAGTGAGGGAATGTTTTTTCTTGCAGGCTTTTTTATTTTTCATAGACGATGTAGGACTTGTGCAATGCTGGGGTGGGCTCCCAGCATGTCAGCTGGAAGGCTGTTTTGGGGGCAATGGAGTTGATGGGGGATTGGGCACTCCCAATGGCCATACGGACTGTTGCCACACTGGGGTGGGCTCCCAGCACGGCACCCGGTAGTCTGTTGGGGGGAACCAGTGAAACCATTGGGGATTGGGCATCCCGTTGGCCTTACAGACCATTGCCACACTGGATCATGGCATCTGGAACTCTGTTGGTGGGAGCGCAGCAGAGATGATGGGGGGATTGGGCACCCCCATCAACCATAGAGTGTGTGCATGGGGGGGAAAGCATGAGCAAGCAATATGCATGTGTGTGTGGGGGAGAGCGCATGAGCATGCAATATGCTAATCAGCATATCTTATTGCTGCTTACTGAAGTGGAGCTCTCCCTTTCAACTGTACGGCACTACATTTTCAACTGCTGTCATAGACAGCTGCAGCATTCATTGGCGAACTGTGGCCGCACCTGCAAACACATTGACTGAATTGGAAGACAGGGTGCCACACCTACAAAAACTCAGATGATGGCACTATGTTTCTTGCACATGCATGCAAGCAAACATAAAAAGATGATTAGAGGTAGACAACAAAGAGGTCCAAGAATAAATAATAGTACCATACTGGAAGAGTCACAAAGTCTTGATTTAATAGAACTAGAGTCTGTCTTCTCTGAAGATAAAGAAGAGGAAAATAATAATAAGGAGGAAATTTGACAGGTTACTAAGGAACAGGGATATGATTTGACTACTAGAAGCAAGAACTAGAGAGCGGAAAAAACAGCTATTATGAACTGAGGATTGTAAACAGAGGAATCTGATTGGCTGAGAGTTCTTTGAAACCATGATGATATTGGGCTACATCATCATGTCTTCAAAAAAGTTTCAGCACCACCAGCATCTTTGCTGTCTACTGTCTGAGAACTATTGTTTTCAAAATGTACTCCTACACCACCCAAAAGCACATTCATAAAATGTTTTAAAAGCTGTTTTTTTATTATTTTTTTTATTTATAAAACTTCAAACTTGATTCATAATAGCAATAAGTCACTCCAGGGTGTGGTATATCATGGGATATCATCACTTCATGGGTGGTTGGATGCACTCGGCCTGCAGCCTCATGCCCAACTGCTCAAGGGGTGATGATATCCCATGATATACCACACCCTGTCATGCCTTATACAATGGCAAGAAAGAATGCTGGCCTCTGATTGGTCAGTCCAGGACTGGACCCATGATGTTATCCCAGTACAACATCACGGGTCTAGTCTCAGCCTCACTGTGAACCTGTCAGTGATATTTAGCCAAAGCATCTCTTTTCATCTTCTCTTAAGAAACAAACACATTTTTACACACTAAAACATTTTTAAAAAGATTTTTTTTATTCTGTATAAGAACAAGCCATTGTATAGTAGCAATAATGCCCTCCGGGGTGTGTGTTATGGTGGGAAAATAGCAAACTCAGGTATTGGACACACTCAGCCTGCAGCCTCGTGCCCAACCACCTGAGGTGTGACGTTATCCCAGCACAACACATACCCTGTCTGGCATTATTGCTTAAATAATACTTAGCTGGAATATAGCAGGTGCACTGTGTGAATTCAAAGATAATGGTATAGTAACGTTCATGAAACAAGCACATATAATCTTGCTAGAAGAAACTTGGGTAAATAAGATAGAGCACTGTTACTTTGAGGGATATCAAGGATGGCATAACCAAGGTAGAAAAAATATGAAATTTGGTAGACCATCAGGTGGAATCAGTACTTTTGTAAAGATAAAGAAAGAGCTGACATGTAAATGTTTATGGAATGACATAAGACATTTTATACAGGTTATAGAAATCTCTATAAATAATAGAGTAGAATGCCTTCTGATTAACGTGTACTTCCCAATGGACACCAAAGCATCTCCCATTGTAGCTTGCATTAATGCATTTTTAAATATAGTGGAAGAATTACAAAATAAATACCCAGGCAAGATAATTCTAACTGCAGGAGACTGTAATGTAATGGTGTGTATAGAGTTAGAATAGAAAAGTACACATTGGAACTTGGATGATATTTGTTTAATCCCACTAAGGAAATCAATGGACAAAAGAAAAACAAAGCAGGGGAAATATTTTTAAAGGCATTAAATAAGCTGAACATGCATATGCTAAATGGGAGATGCTGTGGTGATTGATTGGAAAAAGGCACTTTTGTGCATAAGCAAGGTATGAGTGTATTAGATTATAGAATTGTGGATGTATATTCCTATAACAGGATATACACATTGGAAGTTATGGATAACTGGGATAGTGACCATAGACCAATTAAAATATGAATGGAAAGTAATAATATTACGTACAAAGAGAACAAAACTCAATGGAATGGATAGATAATAACATGGAAATTAGAAAAACAAATAAAATGGCAAAAAGTAAATCAAGAACATTTATGTAATTTTATAAAACAAGGAAATGGTGGATATGAAACAACATTGTATGATAAAATTAGAGAGCGTCTAAAGGAAATGTGACAGAAACAGAGACAAATGAGTTTTGTGTCCTATCAAGCTATTGAACAAAGAATAGTGAAGAAATTGGAAGAGCAGCAGAATAAAAGTCAGACAAAAATATATATACACTGTATATATATATATATATATATATATATATATATATATCAGATTAGTTTGATAATGAATGCCACAAAAAAAGGAAATTGCTGCAAAAAGTGGGAAGGAGGATAGTAAAATGTAATGACTTAGACAACCGTAAGGCTCTGAAGAATCTAAAACCTGAATATAAAGTTATGATAATGGTAAAGAAGAAGGATTATCAAAAAGAGCTCTGGAGTAAATTACAATGCACAATTAAGGAGAAAGATGGCAATGTCTTCTGGGGAATGGTAGCCCAGGGCACAAAAAACAGCAGGTTTAATATATTAGCAGTCATCCCACCAGAAAGATGGATAGAATATTATGAAGAAAGTTTTAATAAAGATAGGGGCTTACTCCAAGAAGGGATAGAAAGTGTGAACAAGGTAGAAAAGAACTGATGGTTGGATTTTACTAAAGAAGAAGAAGTAGTAGAAGCAATAAAATCACAAAAGAAAACTAAGGCCCCAGCTACTGATAATATAGGTGGAGAACTATAACATATTAATGCTGATTGGTGGGCTGAGATCTTATTGAGTCTTTATAGAAATATTATAAAGTATATGACATTACCAAATAATTGGAATGGGGCAATATTAGTACCAATACATAAACAAACTCTGGCCAGAGCCAATAGGGCTGCAGAAGAGGAATAGAAACATAGAAGTTGACAGCAGATAAGGACCGCAAGGCCCATCCAGTCTGCCCATCTGGGTTAAAAATATTGAAAATTATTTTTCTTTTTATATTTTCACACCTACTTTTCAACACAGTCTTGTGATGAACCTGCCTTATAAAGAAGGGCAGAGAAAATGTTAAACTCCTAGCCTAAAGGTGATGTCATGCAGGGACTGCAAAAACAACTTTTGGGCTGCAAACACACATATTGAGCAGGAGTTGAAAAATGACAGCTGTCACATTAATGAGTCACTGTACCAAAATGACTATGTTGAAATGTTGTGGTAAAAATACTGAATATTACCAAAGTTATAAGCCCACATCTGCAAAATTCAGCATAGCCTCATAACTTAAAGCAGTAGTGCAACAATTGGTGAAAAGTTTGACCTAAACTTTTTTATGCTATTTTAGATTGCCACTTACCTCCTGACTTGTATGATACCCTTCTTTCCACAGTCTGAGTCTGCATGAGTACTTCTTTTCATGTCTGAAATAATAAAAGAAGCACTCGTTTAAATGTGACTCAAACCAGGTTTTCATCAGTATTTGTAGCTGTTTTTGGACAACTATTGTTCTGTAAGATCAGAGAGCACTGTCTGCTGCATAATAGTTCATTTTAGTCACAACAGAAGTGATATATAAAAAACAGATGATCAAAAACAGCTGAAAATACTGATGAAGACCTAGTCCACGCTGTATTAAAAAGAGTGTTCCTGTTATTATTTCAGACATGAAAGAAATAATAAAGCAGACTCAGACTGTGGAAAGAATGGTATCATACAAGTCAGAAGGTAAGTGGCAATCTAAAATAGCATAAAACAGCATTGGTAAAAATTTTAACCAGATTACTGCACTGCTGTTTTAATAGAGGAACATACTAAAATCATACAACACAAGAATGTGCAAAGTATAATACCACCCCACATGAAATTTATTCAAAGTCAGTGAATGAATTGCTATTTTTTATTTATTTTTTTTGGCATTGAAAAAATATAACTTGGCCCTCAAGGAGGAAATTTGGATACAGTTTTACTTAATCAAGCCCTATAATACAGGAGAGACAGTGTCCACCCCAGAAAAGGAGAGCTGATGATAGGTGGCTCTATCACCTGCTCCCTACCCTCTCCGGCCAGCCTCAACCTGAGTCACCGGCATGACACGAGGTAAGGCTAGATGCCTCAACCCACTGCACCACAGGGATGACAGGTGATAGCCTTCTAAACTGACCTGTCAATTAAGACTGTGGACAAGAAGACAGTAGAGCATTCCTGAGTGTTGCCCATCCCTTAGCTTTGCCATCACCAAGCCAATATGGCTGTGGAGAATGCTTAGGAGTGGCTAGAGCATTGCAAAGTATGAGGTGCTCTTGCTGCACCAAGTCAGATGTAATTGATACTGCTGCTATTATAGGACTGCACATGTGTGATACTCTTGCATGTGCAGTTTGTTTATCTCAGCCATAACATGGAAGCACTGACATGACTACATATGCACCATACTCACATATGCATAGTTTTAGTCAGCACCGGTAAAGTAAGACCCCACTGAAAATAAAATACTGCATCTCAGCCAGGCTAATGTGTATCAGTACATTTGAGGAAGTGGGTAAAATTAGGACCCCTCTGAAATGAGATCCTGCATCTCATCAAAGCTATCCTGTGTCAGTACATTGCCAAAATGGATAAAGTATGACTCACTGAATATGACATACTGCATCTCAACCAGGCTATCCAGCTGTGTCAGTGCATTGTAACAATGCTATAATACCATCAAGAGGTTCTGGAGACATATGAACATTGAGAGCAAAGCTTGAGAAATGCCAACATTTTCCAGAGCCCTGTGATATGTTGCAGGTGAGTTTACCATTTAAAATAAATAAAATGAGCCTTAACATTTGTTATAGTGATTTTACTGACAGGCATAATGAAGTCAGTTGTGTACATGTATTGATTTAAGCATACAGAAAAGTGTGCAGGAGTTTTGTCCCAGTTTTACATGGAAAATACAGGAAAAGGAGAGTGCCCTACAGGGAAATGCTTTGTTCTGTCTGGGAACACTGCAGTTGACACTGCTATCATTCTTGTAATTCCTCCCTAAAACATTAGCTGCCTAGCATTTAAAACCCTTCCTACATCCAATACCACTAATTAGGTCCAGAAAGACTTAACATAAATCAATTATTAAGAGGAATTGCTGAATTCACAACACACACACACACACACACACACACACACACACACACACAGTTGACTAAGACTGTAATTTGATACTGCTCTGCTGTTAGATGTTATCTGTTGAATGCCATGTAAGTAAATTTTAGTCTCCAAAGATAGCAAGTCACATTGCAATAATAAAAAGCAGAGAAAACAGTGTTGGAACTGGTTTAGCTAGTTGGATTGAAAAGAACACTTGTATTTCTTGTACTCACTGAAGCAATACAAGTTTGGGGAGGAGAGATGATTGTCCAGAGCATTTGTTTCTTAATCCCTATGCTGCCAAAAAGACTACAATGAATCTATTTGATTGAGCCCTGGACATATATTCATTCTGCAGCACTGCAAGGGTTAAAGTGAAGGGCTGCAAAGATGAAAGGATCATTAAAAAACTCCAAAGGAAGTGTTCCACAGTCTGAATCTGGTAGCTCATTTTTAGAGCTGATGCAAGAGGGCTGCAGACTCCGCCTACCTGCAGTCCTAAAAAGAGTATATGGAGAAACTAAATAATTACCACCCAATTACCTTATTTTACATTAATCAAAAAATATTCTTACAATTGATTCTGAAAAGAATTCAATACTGGATAGAAGAAAATACAATTCTATTAGAAGTGCAAGCTGGCTTCTGCAGGGGGAGATCAACAGTGGATCATTTATTTTTATTTTGAGACACACAGTTGAAAAATATGTGGTTATAAAGAAAACAAAGATTTATGCAGCATTCATTGACATTAAGGCAGCCTTTGATTTGGTTAACTGTAGAATACTATGGGACATTTTGGCTGAAAAAGGTATAAATAAGAAATTACTAAATGTCATTAAGCTGCTCCATAAGGATAATAAAACTGTGATAAAATATAGTAAGGAAGGGATTATGACAAGCTCAATAAATGTAAATATTGGAGTTAAACAAGGGTGCATTTTAGCACCAACTTTGTGTAATCTGTATATTGACACATTGGAGGAGGATTTAAAACAAGTGGAAATGTTTCCCCCAAAAATACATGGGGATGATATCCAACTCTTACTATACGTGGATGACACAATATTGCTGTCACAAACAAAACTGGGACTAAGGCGGGCAATCTGGGTGACAAAAGAGACCTTAAAAAAACTGGCTATGACAATAAATCAGGAAAAGACTAAAATAATGACTTTTGGGAAACGAACAAGGAGCCTGGGTAGGTGGAAAATTGGAAATTTACTGAATGAGGAAGTCAATAACTTCTGTTACCTTGGAGTGGCATTTAACCAGGACTTAAAATGGAAAAATCATATTGAATTAGTCTGTAACAAGGCAACAAAAGTGTTGAATGGTTTCAAACATTTTGCCAATACAACGGCAGGAAATTCTTTTATTGCCTAATACAGATGCTTAAGAGTGAAAGTAGGAGCACGAATGATGTCTAGAGCAGAAGTCTGGGAAGTAATATATAAAAACAGTTTAAAAGAACTTGAGATAATACAAAACAACTACTTAGGAAAGCTGTTGGAACTTCCTAGATTCACTTAGGCAGCAGGGTTATAATGGAAACTAGGACCTTATCATTCTATGTTAGAACATTGAAAAAGGCATGACTGCTCGCGAGAAAAATAGCTACCTCTTCAGAAGGAAGCATAATAAATAAATATTGGTTGGATGTAAAAAAATGGAAAAGTGGGAAAGAACTAACCTGGTTTAGAATATTAAATAACAAACTCAATGAAAATAGACTGGAGTACAATTATATCCTTGGAGACCTAGTAAACCCATTCAAATTTTCTAGTGAGGTAATATTGAGATTAGAGGACAATGCAAAAAATGCAGATTATATTAGAATAAGAGATTCCTGGGAAAATAACCCTTTAAAATACATAAAAACAACATTTGAAATGGAAAAGTATCTGTTAAAATGTGAACAGGCAAAACAGAGAAATGCCTTAGCAAGGTTAAGATTTGGTATATTAACAGGATGGTGTAAGAAAACAAATGGTAATAGTGTAAATGTTTGTTTAAGTTGTGAGGAAGCAGTGGTGTCGAGTACACCTACTTTTTGACTGTACAGCTTTTCTACAAGATACAGAATTGTATATTAACCAATATTTTGACAATTTGGGAGTAATGAATCAGCAAGAGAAACTGATGACTGTCCTAAATTGCAGATCTACAAAACAAATTTTGCAATTGCAAGTTTTGCAGCAAATTGCTATGAAGCTAAAATGGAATGTGATCTGATTTTTACTCAAATGTAGATAGGGAACTCTTGATGAAATGTTTTATGCTGAATACAGTGGTAATCATAGAAAAGTTTAGCAGTGCTAAGGTATACCTAGGTATACTGAGGCAGAATGAGGCACGATCACATTACAGTCAATGCATATTGCCTCAATGGTACCTCGAGGTAGGAAACTTTTAGATAACTTCCATTGTACCTGTTTGTCTATTAATGTACCTTTGTGTATGTGACAAAAATTGTTCCTATATACATACATACAAACAGTAAACTAAACTGAACTGAACTGAATAAGTACAGCACTGGAATCCATTAACCTTTCTTTTGTTGACCTCAATGATATGAGCAAGCCTGGGCCAGTTCTCATTTCAGCAAACTTTGATGGCACAAGTATTATGACGGGCCATACAGGTGGCACCATAGCAAAAATAAGAGAACACATTCCAACTGTTATATCTATGTATTGTGTGACTCATAAACTGGAGTTGGCAGTCCTCGATGCAATGGAAAAAAATCCTTTTGTTAATAAAATTTAAAACACTCTGAAAGGAATTTTTAAATTCTACCACCACAGCCTGAAGAAACTGAGACAGCAGCAGCAAATAGCCCATGCCATAGACACAGATCTAGCACATTTCAGTGCAATTAAGCAGGTTTGTTGGCTTGCCAGGAAGATACTTTCTGTTCATGCTGTACAAGTCAATCTGCCCACAGTAGTTTAGCATTTTGAACATGTCTCTAACTGTGCGGTGATGATGGTGCTAAAGCAAAGGCACTTTAAGAGATGTCCAGAATGTACAATTTGTCAAATCTCTGCTCATACTGCCAAGATTTCTTGCCCATTCTGAAACATCTGTCTCTTGAATTTCAAAAAGATGATCTGCTTTTACCGGAAGTCCCCCAGCTCATAGAGACATGAAATTTTCCAGTTAATGGAGTTAAAAGTAAAGCCTGGAAAATTCATGACATCCTTTCTGAAACAGTACAATCATAAAGAGAAATGCATGGATTGTATTGTCTCAAAGCATGGGGAGCAGCAGACTGTTCCTTTTACCTTTAAAGGCAATTGTCCAGAAATAAATTTTACCACTGATTCACAACTTCACAGTTTAACAGATGCAGCAATAACATACATTGACAAGAGATGTCAGAACTTCTCAGAGGAGCCGCTGAAATGGTTCAGGTGTTTATATTTAAAAAATTTTGATCTGCCCTGAGAAGAAGTAGTTGAATTTGGGACAAGTGACTTATTTAAGTTGTTAGAATACATTCACAAAGTTTTCACAGAAGAGCAAACAAGCTGTATGAAAATGGAATATGCTGCATTAAAACACTACTGAAAACTGCAGGTGATAAATCATATCTGCTGGTCTATTCAAGATTGCTGAGAAGAGACTGAGCCCAATTTGCTCCACATCATTGACCTCATAGAAATGCTAATGTCTATGAAGTGTGTCCTAAGCGTTTGTCCGTGGGTAATGATAGGTTGTGTCGGTTGCATTCTTCCTCCTTAGAACTTGCAACTCACAGGATTTTGGGTGCTTTGGGGCGGAAGGGAGGAAGGGGGAGGAGAATGCTTCCATAGTGGGGGTGGGAAACATATTTGATTTAGTGTAAATAAGCACTGAGAAATGGCGGCCGGCCGGGGGAGGAGGATGTGCCAGCCACCCATTGTGGGAGTTTTTTTTTTAAATATAGCTAACTGTATTGAAAATTGTGGGTGCTGGTGGGGTAAATGGTGGGATTGAGTCTAACAGAGGGTGGGATGAATTCTAACAGAGGGTGGGGGATGTGGATTGTATATCTTACAGGGTGTAGGGTGACAGGTAGAGATGTAGTGAATTTAAATTCCGCCGGAAAAGTGAATGCAAAGTGGGCACTTCGCATTGTGGAGTGGGCAATGCAAAGTGCTCACTCCGCCTTGTCATTACCAATTCGCGTTAAGGCGGAATGGCAACGTGAAGTAAGGCAAAGTCATTGTTTTAATGGACTGTGCGTTCTTCATTATGATTCTAAGTGATCCACTTGATGTTTCAGATTGGCAGCCCCCACATCACATGGCTTACAGTACTGTAAGTCACATGCTCTTTAGCCAAGCAGGAAGGAAGTGAGTCATACAAGCAGGCAGTTTGACTTTCTCCTGTGCAGACTGAGAGAGAGGAGTGTGGAGACAGAGAGGATTGTGTTGACTGCTGATACTTTGAGATCAGAGTAAGGAGGAGATTTGAACTTTGATTTAGACCCAACAGCTTTTTTAAAAGCTACATTTTTTTGTCTTTTCTGTACTCTTTTTTACTTAATTTGTTCTTTCTGTAAATTTTACTTTTCTTACCTTTATAACTTACTTAGTTGTTTGTCTGTGTCTGTGTGACTGTGTGTGTGTGTTGTGCTTGTGTGACAGTGATTGCTCAGACTGAGGGAGTGCAGTAGGAGAGATGGAGCAGGGTGAATGTCTGGGGTGGGGCAGCTCTGGGAGAGTGTGGTAGTACGCATCATATCGTGTGCATGCATGGGGAGCATGGGCGCCCATTCCTGTTGGACCACTCGAAACTTGTGAGTGTTCAACCCCTGGAAGCAGGACCAGCACCACCTCCTGACTCTGAGGCCATTCAACCACCACCACTAAGTCCAGCACAAGGTCCTCTGGAGCAGGATGTGCCTGTTCCCCCAGGCCCAGGTGTGGATCCCATTCATGTTCAGCAGTATGACCAACCAGCTGCCAGTTCATCCTGCCCTCCCCTGCCTGTGCCTGGTCCTCCCTGCACCTCCATTGTTTGGCAGTTTTTTGACTGTGTTGGGGGGAAAGCAGTGTGGCCAAGTGTCACCTATGTGAGGTGGAGGTGCGCCATGGCCCCCGGGGAGTCACCTGGGGATTGGAGGCCAGTACACCTATATGCTTAATCACCACCAGTTGGAGTAGCAGGCTGCCACAGAATGGACCATGTCTGCACCTGCTGGCCATTCCATGGCAGAGGGTACAGCTGTGCATAGCAGCCATGACATCCCTAAGAAGAGGAGGGCCACAGCAGCACCTGTTGCTCCACCAGCACCCCAACCCCCCCCACCACCACCACCAGCAGGTCAGCCTGTAGAACGTGTGGACCCAAGAGAACTGCATGTAACACAGGTTGACTTTGCAGTTCTCTGGAGTGCTGTTGAGGAGAATACCTAGAGGATGAGTGCTGTGGAGCAGCGACTGAATCACATAGAGGACATCAGCTGCAAATTATGTCCATGCTAGAACTGCTGCTGGATCACCATGGGATCCCACATTAGTTTTGTTTTCTCACACCATGTGCCCCCACCTTCCTTGCTGTGTCATAAAATGTATTCCTCCACCATCCCTGACCCTTGTATGTAATTATGCCCTTTTTGTTGTCTTCCGTATGTGTGACACTTTGAATTCTGGGCTCACTTCCTTCTGTTAAGTGTCAGTGTGTGTGTGTGTGTGTGCTGTTTTGGTGCCACATTTTTTTACATCCTCAAAAGGCATCTGTCTTGTGTCCAGAAAATTGACAAGTGGTAACAAATTGAAATGTGAGCATTATAGCACATACAAAGTCCCCCAGAATTAATGGCACATTCAGTCATGCGCACAGTGGTCACACAGAGTCCCCATATTTTTTATGCATGCCCAGTATGCATCCTCCTTGGGTACAGAAAATTGACAAGTGGTAACACAGTGAAATGAGAGTGTTTCAGCACATACAAAGTCCCCCAGAATTAATGGTGCACTCAGTCATGCGCACAAAAGTGGCACAGAGTCCCAGATTTTTTCTGCATGCCCAAAATGCATCCTCCTTGTCTGCATAAAATTGACAAGTGGCAACACAGTGAAATGAGAGTGTTTCAGCACATACAAAGTCCCCAGAATTAATTGCACAGTCAGTCATGTGCGCAGTGGTCACACAGAGTCCCCATATTTTTTCTGCATGTCCAAAATGCATCCTCCTTGTGTATAAAAATTTACAAATGGTAACACAGTGAAATGAGAGTGTTTCAGACATACAAAGTCCCCAAATTAATGGTGCACTCAGTCATGTGCACAAAAGTGGCACAGAGTCCCAGATTTTTTCTGTCGGCCAAAATGCATCCTCCTTGTGTGCAGATAATTGACAAGTGGTAACAGAGTGAAATGAGAATGTTTCAGCACTTACAAAGTCCCCCACAATTAATGGCACACTCAATCATGCGCGCAGTGGTCACACAGAGTCCCCATATTTTTTCTGCATGCCCAAAATGCATCCTCCTTGTCTGCATAAAATTGACAAGTGAAAACACAGTGAAATGAAAGTGTTTCAGCACATACGAAGTCCCCCAGAATTAATGGCGCACTCAGTCATGCGCACAAAAGTGGCAGAGAATCACATATTTTTTCTGTCGGCCCACTATGCATCCTCCTTGTGTGCATAAAATTGACAAGTGGTAACACAGTGAAATGAGAGTGTTTCAGCACATACAAAGTTCCCCAAATTAATGGTGAACTCAGTCATACGCATGATGGTCACACAGTCCCAGATTATTCTATGGGCCCAAAATGCATCCTCCTTGTGTGCAGAAAATTGACAAGTGGTAACACAGTGAAATGACAGTGTTTCAGCACATACCCCAGCATAAAATGATGACTGTGAGCATTGTGTTGCTGGTCCAATGTGTTCTGTGAGATGATTCAAGCAAATGCAATGTGATCATCTCAACTCGATTGAAGGGTGCCCTTTGGCTGTACACTAATAGTAGCCTTGGTGAGTAGATATATATATATATATATACTGTATATATTTTAGAGGCAAAAAACTCCATTTAATGCATCAGTTAGGGTTGTTCCACAGTGACAAAAGTGAGGAAATTCGGTGTTAGGGTTGAAAACCCCCCTTGGACCCCCCAGCCCACTCCCTCAACTGGCATTCAGGTGTGTACTGGGGTAGTTGTCCTAACTCTCACCCCATCACATGTGTAAAGAAGCAGAGGTATAGGAGAATGGGGTGAGAGTTAGGACTGAACACATGTCATGGCCCAATGCCGGTTGAGGGGGGTGGGATCCAGGGGTCAACGCGAAGTCATCAAACTTCTCACTGTGCACTGTATAAACAACCTAACTGATCGTACTAAAAGTTTTGCCTCTAATCCCATTCTTTTGAGAATGCTAACGAGAAATAGTGTGAATGTAATGCAGTGGGGGCCTCCGCTCCCACCAAGTGATGTGTTTGTGACATAGTAACAGGAACAGCAATGCAAGCAGAGCACTAACAGTGGAGCACATGGTAATGCAAGTGCAAATGAAAACAGAAAGTGTAGCATACGGTGGCGTAGATAGGAGCAGTCCGCCCGTGATGTCTTGTCTATAATAACATGGTGCCCTGAAATGGAAATGGCAATGGGTAAGGTGATGCAAAGTGAAACAGAGAAACAGTACTGTAGACACAAATGGCAAAAAATAATGGAAACACAGCGCAAATTGAAAGCATAAGGATATACGCACATGGTGGCGTAGACGTGAACAGTAAGTGAAACAGGTACGGAACCGCAAGCGGAAAGGGCAATGGTAACAGTAATGTAAGCTCAGAGGCTGGTTTTCCCCAAAAGCTGCATAGAGAAAGACAGTGAGTACAAAGAATGTATGCACAATAATGGGTCTCAGAGCAGAAAATAAGGAGTTGGAATACTAAATTGCTTGTATCTCAGGAACCGTACGATGTAGGAAAAAAATTTAAAAGTCATATGATTTATGACTTTCCTGGCTAGTTTAGAGCTTAGCCCCCAGGAGGGGGCTAAGCATTTTTCTGACAAAAAGTCCGTATCTTGCACTGTTTCCGAGATACAGGCCCTGAAAGGTGCAGCGAACGCCATAATGTTATCCTAAGGGAAAAAAAGAGAAGTTCAGAGTGCCATAACTTTGGCTCCCTGTAATATTCTTTCACCAAACCACTACACACCACATCTGTGGGATGTTGGCTTTCTTCCTTCCAAATTTCAGCCCAAAAGAGCAAGCTGTTATTTTGCAGCAGGGCAAAAGATTGCTGCAATCGTCGGATGCCATAATGTTATCCTATGGGAAAAGGGTCAACTTTGGAGTGCCATAACTTTGCCACTGTGCAATATGTTTTTCAACACAAGAGTGAAAAGGCACATCTGTGGAGATCTTGACTGCGTTCTCTCAAATTTCAGGCCAAGCACTAAACCGTTCTTTTTGCAGCAGGGTGCCAAAAATTGCTGTAATTTTCCCACAGCCTAGAAAAGTACTGTCGCGATTTCAGCTTTCGCAAATGCGTTGTTCAGATGTCGCAGAAGTCAGCAGTACTTTGAAAATGCCTTTTCAGAAATTTGAAAAACATATTTCTGGGGTGTTTACCCAAAAATAAAGACATGGCTAGCATCCTCAGGGCCCAACTAGGTGAATACAAAAATAATTAGGTTAGCTAGAGGGTCCCAATTTAAAATGAAGCATTTTCTGATCACTAACTGAAAACAAAATTTCAGATTTGCGACAGAAAAGGGACATTTATGACAGTAAAAATGCATTTGCGACACTGTGGAACTTTTGTTAACTTTCACTTTGACTTATAATGAGAAATTATTTTTTAATAACTTTTGAACCGTTTAATATTTTTCACAAAATCTTCAAAAGGCACATTGGGGACCCTGACTGAACATTCCTGAAGATTTTGGACCAGTCGTGCAAACCGTGCAACCTATAGGTATGACTGTAGAATTCCAGAAAAGCAAAAGCATGCATGAATCATGCTTAATAACTCCACAGCCGTGTATCTGACCGGGACAAAACTTGGCAGATCCCAAGGCATATGGGTCTTGATTGTGTATTCCAAATTTCAGGCTAATCTGTCAAATGGTTGCAAAGTTATTAAGAAGCAAAATTTGGGGTTTAACATGTAAATCGCTTCTCAACCCTAACTATATATCAGAGGAAAAAAAACTCCATTTAATGCATCAGTTAGGGTTGTTCCACAGCGACAAAAGTGAGGAAATTCGATGTTAGGGTTGAAACCCCCTTTGCACCCCTCCAGCCCACCCCCCCAACTGGAATCGGGGTGCCCATTGGGGTCGTCGGCCCTAACTCACCATCACATGTGAAAGAACCTGAGGAATAGGAGAATAGGGTGAGAGTTGGGACTGATGACCCCAATGTACACCCATTCCAGTTGAAATGGAAACGGAGAAAAATTTCAACAACTTCAATTTCGCTGTCACTGATCAACTAACTGATGCGATATAAGGATTTTGCCTCTAATTTCCCTTCTTTTTGAGGAATGATATGAGGAAATGGTAAAGTAATGTAGCGTGACGGGCCCCGGCGCTCCTGCCACCTAATGCAGCGGTGGGGTCACGGGGCCCGTGATGTCTTTTCACATAGTAACATTGTGCCGCAATTGCAAATCATAATGCCATGGTGACACAAAGTGAAACAGAAGAGAAACAGTACTGTAGACGAAATGTTAAAACAATGCAAGCGTAACCACAAATGTAAGCATAAAGGTAGCACACATGGTGGAGTAAACATGAATGGTAAGTAAACAGGTACACGAACATAGCGGAAAATGATAATGGTAACAGTAATGTAAGCGCTCAAGCTGGTTTTCCCCAGAAACTGTATAGAGAAAGACAGTGGGTACAAAGAATGTATGCAAAATAATGAGTCTCGGAACAGAAAAATGAGGACTTGGAATAGTAAATTGCTTATATCTCAGGAACCATATGACATAGAAAAAAAATTTAAAAGTCATATGAATTACCACTTTCCTGGCTAGCTTTGTGCTTAGCCCCCATAAGGGGGCTAAGGAATTTTTTGATGAAAAGTCCATATCTCGCACCCTTTCGAGATACCGGGCCCTGAAAAGGCTGGTGACGCCGAATGTTATCCTATGGGAAAAGTGTCAACTTTGGAGTACCATAACTTTGCTGCCGTGTAATATTTTGTGACGAAACACTGAAAGGCACATCTGTGAGATGTTGGCTGCGTTCCCTCAAATTTCAGCCCAAAACTCCAAACCGTTCTTTTGCAGCTGGGTGCCAAGAATTGCTGTCATTTTCCCACAGCCTAGAAAAGTATCATGCATTTACTGAAAGCTTTGCAAAACATTTATGACACTTTCATGGGTGTGACACTACTTTTGAAAGTACTTTTCCAGAAATGTGAAAACATATTTCTGGGGTGTTTTACCCAAGATAAAGACATGGCTAGCATCCTCAGGGTCCGACTAGGAGAATACAAAAGAATTAGGTTCAAGAGGGTCCCAAATTTAAATGCCAAGCATTTTATGATCATCAACTGAAAACAAAATGGCAGATTTGTGACAGTAAAAGGGTCATTCTTGAAAGTAAAAACTGCATTTACGACACTGTCAAACTTTTTCTTAACTTTTCCCATTGACTTATAATGGGAACTTGTTTTTTGAATAACTTTTGAACTGTTTAATATTTTTGCACGAAATCTTCGAAAGGCACATTGAGGACCCTGGCTCCACATTTCCTGAAAAGTTTGGACAGGTCGTGCAAACTATGCAACCTGTAGGTGCGACAGTAGAATTTCAAAAAAAGTGTAAACGCACGTGCAGATCATGCTTAATAACTCTGCAGCCGTATATCCGACTGGTACGAGACTTGGCAGATCCCAAGGTGTATGGGTCTTGATTCTGTATTACAAATTTCAGGCAAATCTGTTGAACAGTTGCAAAGTTATTAAGGTGCAAAACTTGGGGTTTAACATGTAAATGGCTCCTCAACCCTAACTATGGTAGCACTACTGTGCTACCATGACATATATATATATATATATATATATATATATATATATATATATATATATATATATATATATATATAAGTGACTTCCAAAAGCATTCAACCCCCTTGAAAGTTGTCAGATTTGTCTGGATTACAAATGAGACTTACATATATTATTCCAGTCAGTATTTTTATTGCAAACTCATATGCTCTAACAGTATATTTTCAAAGCCAAAATTAATTATCCGTCAGAAGATCTTTTAAAGAAAATTAAAACTGAAAATGCTGCTTGCAGAGGTATTCAACCCCTACACATTAGTATTTGGTAGATCCACCTTTTGCTGCAATAACAGCTTTAAGTCTTTTTGGGGTAAGTATCTACCAGCCTTTGCACACTGTTCGAGAGTGATTCTTGCCCATTCTTCTTGGCAGATTTGTTCCAGGTTGTTCAGGTTGTTCAGTTGGTTGGGTGACGCTTGTGGACCATAAGTTTCAAACAGTGCCACAGATTCTCAATGGGATTGAGATCTGGACGTATTTCTGTATTTATTGACCATAGTCATGGAGTGTACTGGTTATGATATACCACAGGCATGGCCCTAAAAGGTAGCACTGGTGCAAAATCTAGAGAAGACCATGTTTGGGTTACTTTGAAGGACCTTAGTAGATTGTTTCAGGTATTTGTAGCAGTGCACATGAACTGTCACTTGCTGTGGACTGTAGATTGGCTTGGGCTGAGATGGCCATTTCAGCTGACCATATATAAATAAATAGAAACTGTCAGCAGAAGAGAACCACTTGGCCCATTCTAGGCCCATGAATCTGAGTTACCTCAGGTTTGCATCATGGACTTCCCTGATGTGATTTCCCACCAGGTGTCCCAGAGATTGAAAAATCCCATAGCCCGACATTCCAGGCTACGAGATTTTTCAGTCAGACAATCAGAATGTCAGTTGCTGCTTGCCCACGAGACAACCAACCCAGAAGTGCTCAGAAGGGTTTATTTTACCTTTTTTTCTGCTGTCTGCTACTGTGTGTTGTCCCGACAACTCAGGTGCTATTGGTGCTGTCTGTCATTCTTTCTAGCCGGCTGGGTCACATGCTCACTGAGACTACCATCACATGGGTGCCTGCAGTGCAATGTGATAGAGTCAAGGGAGTGCACACAAAGTAGTGGCAGTGTGTGCATTATCACAAGGACCCTCCACGATCTTTCTCCACCCATCAGCAGCAGAATGAGCTTAGATGATCCAGGACTGACAGGTGAATTATCAATTTGATATGGGAGAGTACCTGTCAGTCCTGGTAAGTGGTTGTGGCAGTGGTGGGAGTGGGAGGTCTCAGGAACAGAGTGGGAGACAGTATCTGAGAGCACCATTTCAGTCCTGTCTGTTGTAGCAGATGATCTGTATGTCTTGAGTGAATGAATCTATCTAACTGCATATGCTAGTAGTCCATGAACTACTACCATATTCAGGCTTCAACATCATCTGTCTCTTCTGGCCGAGTAAGCAAACTAAAGGGGGACATTAAAATATATAAAAGGAGGCTTTTGTGGGGATTGCTGCAGTGCAAGTGTGTTGAAAGGTGGTTTAGGGGTAGGGGGGTTGCCGCCTTGGATGGTTGGAGTCAGACACAATTTTGGAGACTCAGGAGAGACTAAGACTGCATTTCTGGGGACACATTACCAAAAAAAAAAGTAAAAAAAATGATTACTTTGCCTAATTGCCTTTGCTGTTTAGGCAGTACAGGGCAGACAACCGAACCAACTGCATCTACTGAAGTTGAGGGGGAGAGGGGATTGTCAGTGAAGTGAATGAACCCAGCCTATTTAAATTAAAATAAAACGGCAAATAAAGGCTACTAATTAAACAGGGCAAAGCAAAGACAAACAGTTTGAACCACAGTATTTCAGGGCAGTTTGCTGGTACTGGCTGGAGATTATCATCATGGGATTGTGTGTGTACCATACTGTAAATTGAATTACCAGTGGCACATCTCCAGTTTGCAGCAATCTAAGGCTAAGCAAGCTGTAATAAGAAAAAAACTAAAAGTAAAAGGATGGACTGGAAGTGACAGTGTTGTATGTAACTACTGTACTGATTAAATACAGAAATAAAAAATAAAATAAGAACAGATCAGGACAGTAGTGCAGCACTAGTCTAACAGCAGTTGAAGCAAGGAGGAGAACTAAAGAAGAGATTACAGGAGAGGTGTTATATGGAAAGGAGTGATCTGTGGGGTGATCTTACCTGACTACCCAGTGTCCTGTGGCCAGCTGGTTTAAGACACATGAACAAAGCTATTAAAAAAAAAGATTCTATATAAAATAAAAAGAGGCTAACTAGTGCTAAGTGTTAAAGTGTTTGTGAGCGGTGTGTTTGGGAGGGAGAGAGAGGTATTGTGTGGAAAGGAATGAGTGGCCTGACCTGCTCAGTGTCCTGAGGCCAGCTGGCTTAATAAAGACACATAAACAAATATTTTAAAAAGTTTCTATATAAAATAAAAAAGAAGAGCCTAACTAGTGTTTGTGGGCTGTGCTTGCAGGAGAGAGAGGCATTGTGTGAAAAAGAGTGGAGTGACCTGAATTGCCCAGTGTCCTGTGGCCAGCTGGCTTAATAAAGACACATAAACAAATATTTTAAAAAGTTTATATATAAAATAAAAAATAGGAGCCTAATTAGTGTTTGTGGGTGGTGTTGGGAGGAGAGAGGTGTTGTGTGCAAAGGAGTGGAGGACCTGACCTGCCCAATGTCCTGTGGGCCAGCTGGCTTGTTGAAGACACATAAAAAAAGATTCTACGAAAATAAAATAAAGAGGAGCCCACCAGTGTTTGTGGGCTGTGTTGGGAGTGAGAGAAGTGTTGTGTGGAAAGGAGTGGGGTGACCATCCTGACCTGCTGCCCAGTGTCCTGTGGCTGGTTAGCTTGTTAAAGACACATAAAAAAGATTCTACATAAAATAAAAAAAAGGAACCTAACTAGTGTTTGTGGTCTATGTTTGGGAGGGAGAGAGGTGTGGTGTGATGTGTAGAAAGGAGTGAAGTAAAGGGTGATCTGACCTGCCCACAGTGTGTGTCCACTCCCATGGTGGACTTGAGAAATGAAAAAAAGTGCAAAAAAAAAAACAAAACAAAGAAGTAATAAAAACAGAGTCAGATTTGAAATTAGTCCATACTTTATTTTCAGTGCACAAGTTACTGTTACAGACCAATGAACCTGAGCGATTACATTTTATTCCATACATTCTGATACAAGATTCATTCATATTTAATTCAGAGTACACAATTACCATGCAGAAAAATAGGCAAACAAAGCAAAGTACATCTTCCACCTGATCTGGAATAGAACATAATAAAGTTCCTTCCCAAAGCCATTGTCAAGAAAAGAACAGAACTGTTGGTTTTTCTGAATCTGTGGTATTATACATAACAGCTGATCAGTCCTATGATTCACTATCTAACTGCAATTTCACAAAATGTTGACAATGATGGTGGCAGCAACTGCAGTAGTACCTATTTGGTGGCATCAGCATCACAGTCATTGCAGCTACTTAACAAAAAACAGCCTTTAGAAGATGCAACCATGGTCTTGCTGCAGCAAACCAGTGAAAAAAAGCAAAGACAAAAGATATGACCAAGAGAAACGTGCTAGATTGTTTCAGTCTCGCTGGCTAAGTCTGTTCACCTGGCTAAGATATGATGATTAAAAAATGTATAATGTTTTGCAAAATGTGTGAAAAATATCCTTCACTTGCAGTTCTTGCATAGTCAAGGAAACCAAATGACTTTTCCAGTCATTCAAATAATTTTAGAATAGAACCACTATTAGCCCTTGAGAAATCCTGCCCACATATTATCTGGGAGAATCAGCACAGGCATGACAGTGACCACCATGCAGTTAGCTTTGATGCTACTGAAACTGCATTATATCATACATTTTCTCAAAAGGAAGAGTCCACCAAAAACAGAATGCGATGCCTATCTAACACCACATATGTCATAGCTAAAAATCTGCATCCTTTCTCCAATGTGGAGTGGCTATGTGCATTACAAGACAAAGATGGCATTACACTAGGAAGCAATTATGCTAATGACAAGTGAGCCAGGACTTCTGTAGTTCAATATCAGCTGTCATGTCTAAAACTCAGATTCAAACAGTTAAAATGCAAAGTTTGTTACCATTCTTGCTGATGGCAGTACCAGCACAAGTTTCATTCTCTGTCCCATGGAAGGCACGTCAAAATGGGTCACAACTATTTTGATTAAAGCTGTGCCACTAGAACAGTCTCATGCACAAGGTGTGTTTACAGCAATAAGCACAGACCAGAGAGAGAGAGATGATTCAGATGCAACATGACTGCTGCATGCTATGTCTGAGTAAGAGGAGGCAGAAGCAGGTGTTGTGAAAGGCCTTATAAAGAGCTAAACCAGGAATGCCACCATTGCCTGAGTAGCCTTGGATGTTTTTTCACAGCACTTTCCAGTTTATCTTCTGAGACCAGTTAGATATTTCCCTTCCTGCCCTTTTCTTTCTTTGTTTCCCTACAGCTGCAGTAATATCATGGAGTCGGCTGGTGGAGGAGCCCGTGCCTGTCTGTAAGGAATCAGAGGGTCCCGCATGGGACCGGAGGTAGATAGGAGGGAAGGAAAACTTCTTCAGTACTTTGTAGCCCTTTTACAGCCTGTTTTACAGCCCTTACAGGGAATACAAAAGAAGAGAAGTACTTTGGTGGACTTTAGCAGATTATGGCTGACTTTGGCAGACTTATCTTAGACTTACCCCCTCCTGGCTTTGTGCAGCTTCGTTGCTTTCTGCTGTTTGGGCTGTTTTCAGGAGGAACAAGAGGAGCGAGATTGACTGCACTTTAGGGTAGCAGAGCATGGTGTTTAAGAGTTGAGGGTGCTGCAGTGACTGGATAGTGGGAGCAATGGCAAGCGCCAGTTCAAGCACTGTGGATGGTAAATGGACTAATGGCAAATGAAAGGAGAACAGGGTAAAACTGAACCAAGTAAGATCGAACTGAGTGAGAGGGCATTGAAAACCCAGAGGCCCAGATGTTCAAACTCTGCCCAAAAACTGTGCAATAGCAGGAGCAAGCACAAGTCCATTACGCCCATGTGCAAGAGGCACGATATTCAAAAACTGAGCTGGCCAACTTGTGCCTACAGCCGATGACTGAATATGACACCACCTGCGCCATAGTGCAACTAGGGAGAGGAAGCTGAGCAGATCTGATGCGCCATAGTGCAACAAAGGATGTTCAGCTGAGTAGTCCAGAGGCACCATAGTGCAACCAGGGATGTCCCCAGCAGCAGGGCAGCAATGCAACTGCACAACCAGGGAGGTAGGGACCCACCCACCCATGCCACAGATGGGCAGAGGAATACACAGCAGGACAGACATTGTCCCCCCACACCCCATGCACTGCACAACTACGGGAGGGCTGGAATAACCACTGGCCTATGGAGACAAGCAACCAACCCACAGCTGGGCCATGGTGCCCCATCACACCCCCTGGCAAGCTGTGACTGGCACACAAGGAGGGCTGACCACCCCATGCCACACCATCCCCCAATGCAGAGCACACCCTGCACCATGACCCCCAGACACCCTGCCCAGGAGCAGCATCCACCACTGCAGGAAACCCCATGCATGCCACCACCCCCACTGTGACAATGCAACCCTGTGCACCACAGAACCATGCAAGGCAGCCCCACCATGAGCACCCATCAGCAGGTGGCAGCACACAGTGATGCAACGATGGCATACACAGTGCCACCATGAACAGCCCCCGAGGTACAGCTGAGAGACTGACCATGCATTGGCACATGAGGTACCCCACATGGGACAGGGCATGCCCCGGACACCACCACCAGTGGTACAGCACCCTGCACACCCTCCCAAGGACACACTCCGACCCAGCACTGGCCACAACAGCCAGCGCAGACACTCACAGTGGTGTGTGGAAGCATGCACCACACTGAATGCCACACAGTGAATGGACAAACACCCACCCATACCCAAGGGCACAACAACACAGGGACGCCGTAGCAGGGCAACCAAGCCCCCAGCGTGGGCCCATGGAAACTGTGTACACACAGCCTGCAGTCCTCCATGGCACAGGAGTGCCAGCCACCCTGTGCAGGCACTGTGGACATGTACGCCACCATCATTTGCATGGAGCACAAGTCACAGACAGTGGTGCACATCCCCTGCAACACACACAAGCCACAGCATGAAGGTGGGACAACAACCACGGAGGCCACAGTGTCACCCGAGGCAGACATGCACCACACCAGTGACAGGAGGCAACCCAGCATTGTGATGGGTACAGTGGCTGCCCTGCATGGACAGCCACCACTGACATGCCAACAGACTGTGCAAGTCACAGACATCCAGGGGTGTTAGTTGCACAGGCCATGGATGGGCTGACAGGGGTGCCATGGACACAGTGCATGCACCATGGACCACTGCACATAGTCATCCAGTGCACAGGGCACAACACATACACCATAGACACTGACTGATAGGTACCCCCACACCATAGTCACCTCCCACAGAACACACACACATACCCATGACTGCACCACCCTGACGCATGCACACCAGTGCAGCTGAGCACCTTAGCCCGCTGCAAATCAGAGACCACCACAGTATTCATATCAAAGATTTGTATTGAAAACATATCAAAAGGAACTATTTACAAAACTATTTACAAAGTTGGGGAGGGCCACAAACAAGGTGGGGTGGGTAAGGGCAGGGTGAACAAATGTGACAGGAAAGGAGGGGTGTGAGGGTGGGTCTGGGGTAGGGGATATCAGGGGCAGAGGCATGATCAACATGAGCTCTGCTCCCTGCTCTGGCTGCTCTGCTTCCGGTGCCTTCTCCGGACCCCAAGCTGGTCAATCCCTTGCTGGATCTCCAAAGAAGCCCAGGCCACATTGAGGATCTCCTGCAATGCCTCCCTTATCTCCTGCAGCTGGTGGACACCTAGGACAAGGAAGCACAGTCAATAGGTGTGAATGCACAGCCCCATACAGTCCACCCACTGTGCATGGCATACGGCCATGGGACATGCCTCTGTGATGGTGTGTGACCACCCACAATGATCACGTCCACAAGACCTACCCACCCAGGTACATACAGCCACGCGGACCACTGCACACACCCACTGGCCAAGTCATGCACAGCACCACCATAGCCGTTTAGTGGCATGGCTATGTGGTGTGAAGGCAGTGGCACAGCCATGTACCCAGTGCACGCATGGACCACCATGGATGCACTCCCAGACATGCAGTGCTACAGGACAGTGCTGACTGTAACAAGTTGCATGCATGGCAGTGGTGTCAATGGATGGTGGCCATGCCCCGCTGCCTACCCTGTTACACAGCATGCAGTAGTAATCATGGAGGTATGGCACTCACCATCATCAGGCCAGTCCCTCGGGTGCTGTTGACTGTCACCCCTCCTCTGGCCCTGTCGTCCTCCTGGTGCCACATCTCCCTGGCCAGATGCCTCTCCTCTGGCCCTGTGGTGCAAACATGGAGAGAGGAACATCAGTACAATCCTGTAGCAAAGTCCCCCTGCCCCCATGTGTGTGCACTCCCACCCAGCCAGACTCACCCACCCCACACCCTGATAACACCACCACAGCCAACACTGGACGGTCCCTCCCCCATGTTCTGGACACATACAACCGTGATACCCATATGGAAGATAATAGTGTGTGGACATAACACCTACCTGGCCATGGCACTGTGCCCCTCCTGGCATGTGACCACAGGCGGGCAAGCAGGTCTGGTTCCCTCCTCCGCAGGTCGCCATACCTGTGGCGGCACTGCTCCATCCACTGTATTCCCCCTTCCTGTGGCCTCCTCCTGGGCATTGGCCACCTCCCACACTTGGCTCCTGGACCTGTCCAGGGGTGTCTCCCAAACAGTGGGCCAAGAATGGCTCTACAATGGCCACTAAGTTGGCCAGTTCAACTTGGGTCCACTGTGCAGCTGTCCTCCGCACCATTCCACTTGCTCAGTCGGTTCAAAATGGCACTCTGCAGTGAGGCTTTCACCACGCAGATGCTGCGAGGTACAGCGCTGCTATTCCCAAATGCGCCTGTCACCGAAAGCAGAATAGTGGGCATCCATGCCTGATGAATGGTGCCTAGGGGGAAAAGGTCGGGCACAGGGTCAAGGGGCTCTGGTGCATGGACAGGCACAGCGCCATTGGAACCCAATGCGTGTAGCATGATTGGATGCCTGTGTGCTACCTCCAGTAGCTGCCTACCGCGCTGTTGCCCCAGTGCGCCTATGATGGCCCAGTGCCACAGCGCCATATAGGTGAACATCGCTGTAGCACCACTGGCACAATGGTGTCCGTGCCTTGCATTGCTTCCCACGCACAGCACATCAGTAGCACGGCAGATGCCTGAGTCAGTAACCCGCCATGCGCGGTGAGGTGTGTACTGCGCATGTCACAGAACTAGCCCTTGGCTCCATGCGTTCAACACAATTGCATAATCGCAACAGCGCCGATATTCAGTCGCCATATGCAAATCAACTAATCTGCCATTCAATGGCTCAGCACTGCAATTTGCATCCACTTAAAGTTGTGCCTCGCCTCATTTGCATGGGTTGCGCTATAAAGTGTGACATTGGGCAGCACTGGCCATAGTCAGTTACTGCAGTCTATTGGTGAGTTGCATGTTGTTTGGGAGTGGACTGTGATTCTGGGACATGCATGGGACTGCACAGTCACAGGTAACAACTTTCATTCTCACAGGCTAAATAATGACTGAGCGAGTTGTGGGAGAGGAGGAACACAGTGATGGGAGGAGGAGGAGGCCTAATTTCACCAAAGCCGAGATTGATGCCCTGTTTGAGGCCTACCTGGATCAGGAGCCACTTCTCAGTGGATGGCAGGGAACACCACTGGCCTGTGCTGCTGCATGGGAGGAGGTGGCGCTGCAGTGAACCTGCATGGTAGCCACCAGCACTCCATGCAGGAGTGCAAGAAGAAGATGCACAGACAGGAGGAGGATAAAGGAGAAGGTGGCTGCCATCAGGGCAGCATGAGCTGTGACAGGTGGGGACAGCTGGAGGTGCTACACCTGACCCCACAGGAGGAGAGGGTTGCTGGAAGCATGCAGTGTTGTGCCACTTGAGGGTGTTCTGGGTGGTGGCTTCCAGACGGGTGGTAGCCCATCACTGCGGAGGAGGCCCTGCCCATGTCCCAGCATGCCAGCGTCCAAGGATGCCAGCATGCTGTGACTCGGGCTGGTGCCGGGTCCATCACTGATGATGATGTTGCTAACAGCAGGGGCAGTGACACGTGTGTGCCACGGGATGGCCACACAGCAGGTAACATCGCAGCCATGGCTGTGGGTGGTGCCACCGTGGAGGCCTGTGTGTCATCACAGTCCCAGCCAGTGCCTGTCAGCACCAGTGGGGCAGCACTGGTGTGTGTACAGGACAGTGGGACTGTTGCAGCCACTGCGGCAGCACCAGTGAGCCCTGGTGAGTGGCAGTGGGAGGGGCAGCATCCGCATTTGGCCAATGGGCTTGGGGGTACAGGGTCAAGGGGCGGTGTTAGCGCACTGTCTGTGGACATGCCCAGACCTGGTCCTGGTGTGCAGCACCCACCCTCAAGGGGTGCTGGGCATCAGGGCCATACACACCCTGAGTGACAGGATGCCAAGGAGGCAGATGACCTCTTGGACGAGCACACCCGCATACTGCAAGCATCAGCAACCAGCAGATGCAGCTTGCAAGTCGGTGGATGCACTGCGTGTGGCTCTGGAGTGGGAAGAGGAGTGTCACAGCAGAGACACCGCTCTGATCCTGGCAGGATGGACCAGTTGAGGGAGGATGTGACCACTGCCATTGACAGGCAGACACAGGCATTCACAGCTGTCATGGCCACAATAGGCCCACAGTCATGTGCCCATGCGTCTGAGACACCACGCAGTGCCCTGCCTACCCCTTTCCCTGGCGCGGTGACACCCTTCTTGTCGACACCAGGTTCAGATGTGGCATCCCGAGCACACCTGGCGCAGGCATGTTTGGTGTGCTACAGACTCCTCGCGTGAGCATGGTTGCGTTCACGCAGTGGAACCCCTGGGGACCATCGGTGCCACCCCATGAGGTCAGTGGTCAGCCTGTCAGTGCTGGCATGTCTCGGCAGGGCCACCACACATCCGTGGTGGCTGGGGAACTGTGGCACGTGACTGACCTGTCTTCCAACGTGGCTACTCTCTCATTCTGCTCTGTGTGCATTGTGTCATTCAGTGGGCATTGCATGGGTGGGTACCCGGCCCTGCACGCGGACACACAGTCCATCTGCACACCCTCCCAGCTACTGTCCACAGTTGCATGTGCATGATGATGCCTGCATTGCACTGTACACCAATGTGCAATGGTGCTCAGCATCTGACACATGCACAAGGACAGGCAGTGGGCATGGTGGTCTGTGGACATATGTGTGGCTAGGGGTGGTGTTCTGGGTCGGTGTGCCTCCTACCCTTTGTGCATGTCTGGTGCATTGTGTGTGTGTGTGTGTGTGTGTGTGTGTCCATGTGGTATGTTAGACCTCACCCATCCCTGGTGGTGTGTGTGGTTCCATGCCCGGCCACTTCCCTTGATGGCATGCACCCTTGGTGTGTGTCCATGCATGTTTGTAGGTTGTGCCTTAGCCATTGGTGGTTGCACATGGCCCCATGACTTACCTGGGTAGGTTGAAGTGCTCCTCCATGATGGTGTCCCAGTACAGCTGTGCCAGCCGGAGCAGTCAGGGTCCCATCACCCAAGGGGCTGCCCATCACCATTGTCAACTGGGCGCTTTCATCATCCCCATCGCTGTCCCCCTCTTTGACCTGTACAGATATCCCACATTCGTTGGCCATGTTGTGCAGGATGCAACAGGCCAGTAATAGCCCACAGACCTTTGAGGAGCTGTACTGTAGGGCATCACTGGAGGTGTCTAGGCAATGGAAACATGCCTTCAGCATCCTAAGCACCCACTCGATGACATTACGTGTGGCGGCATGTGCCTCATTGTAGCGTTGCTGTGATGGGGTCGCGGGCTGCCGGTAGGGTGTGAGCAGCCAGGATGGGGTTGGTATCCACTGTCACCTGTGTGTAGAGGGTGGAGGTTAGTTTGGTGATCAGCAACGCCCTGCCCCAGGCCATGTAGGCCACTACCCATGTCACCTCTGACCGTGCCCCCAGGCCCTATGATTGTCCATGCGGTTTGCATATTCATCCACTAGGTGGCCAGTGGGGATATCCCCACTCTTGAATCTGTGGCACAGTCCTGACTGGTGCCAGATGAAGGCATCATGTGCTCCCCCAGGGTGCGTGGCACAGACATTGATTATGCACCCCCTGGCATCACACACCACCTGGTAGTTGATGCTGGCATAGTCCTTTTGATTTATATATACAGCCCCCTCTGGGCCAGGTGGTGTGTGGATGGCCACATGGGTGCAGTCTATTGCCCCTAGCACACCAGGCATATGTGCTACCCTGTGGAACTCCTGTATGTTTGCTGTGTGCTCTGCCAGTATGCTGGGGAAATGGATGTACTCTGCAGCATGTGGCAGCAGTGCACTGAGGAATTGGGTGAGGTGGCATGACGTGGCAGACTGAGTTATGCCTGTGGTGTTCCCAGTTGGTCTCTGGAAGGTACCCATGGTGAGCAAGCACATGCAAGCTGCCACTTTCATCTCCACTGACAGGGCATGGCTCCGTCCTGTGGGTGCCTGTACCATATCACTGCACAGCTCACAGAGGTGCCTCAGAATTGCCCGATTCAGGCAGTACTGGCCCACAATCTCAGTATCGCTGTACAGCTCGAAGCTGGTGCGGCCTGCATCAGCTCTGGTTAGCATACTGATGGGCCCTTCCACGGCCATGCCTCCCTGCTGCCCACCTTCTCACCCTCCTCATTACAGCTTCCATCTGGATGGTGGCACTGGCCACATCCCTGGCTTATGTTCACCCCCCTGGCAGCTGTTTCTGTATTCCCCCGCTGTTCTGGCTGCTACTTCCCCTACACCGGGATCACCTGCCTGTGCTGGCCTCACTCCTGTGTGGTGTACTTTCCCCTTCTGCACTGTGGCTCTCCACACCTTCCCCCATGCCTGTTGATTCCAGGTGCCCTTTCCTGGACTGCCCTGTGTGTCCCTGCTGCCCAGTTTTCCCTGCTAGACTTTGCCCTCATGTGGCTTCCCTGCAGCGTTCTTGTGCCTCTCCCTTGCTCCCTTTTATTTTGGCTCATTTCCGCTATGGCGCAACTTCCGCTTGCTCCCCTATTGCTCATGGCGCATGTTGTTAAATGTCGCACTGCACCATTTATGCATGGTTCCTCCCCCTTCAGTTGTGCATGCATTCATTATCATTGCGCTGTTGCTCAGTGTGATTTGGGGAGCAACTGCCTCCTGTTGAATATCGCAGAATGGCGATTTTCAGACTTCTGCACAAGCGCAAACCTATTGCATGGCTCAACTCTTTAAATATCTGGGCCAGAGTGTTTAAATGAACTTAAACTGTCATAGTGCACAAGTACAAGTATATGGAATTGTATTTGGAGACTATAAGAAATAGTTTGAGAGCTTGAGGGAGAACCAGAAGGTTAGGGAAGATAGAGAAAACAAAACAGTTAATATACTGCTAAACTTGATTGTTCTTGTTGTGTTTACCTTTAGGTGGTGTGTGGGAAACTGTCTAATAATATTAAAGAGAATAATATGAAAGGAATTCTGGAGGTCAGGGGTAAGGGGCAACAGATTTCTTGGAAAACATAAACTGAACTTACAAGCTCAAATGGGCAGACTGGGTGGGCCATAGGCCCTTATCTTACAACACTGTCTATGTATCTATGTATCTATGTATCTATGTATCTATGTATCAAGTATGTGTAAATTTAAAGAGCAGCTTTCGAGTAGTTGCTTGCCCCAGCCCATTCAATAACTTACCCCACAGGCGGCTCCCAATGAAGTGTGGCACAAGTCGTGCTGTATTAAAGTTATTTTGCTAGTAAAATTAAAATCAAGCCCACCGGCAAAAACCGAACCAAACAAACCACACCCCACATTGGCCCACGTAGCTGTTTTGTGATGTCACAAAATGAAGGCTGTAGAGTGCTTATTGACTTATAATGGGTCGATTTATCACATAAGTTTTAGATTATTACTGTCGATTTCATTAATCGTTATCAACCGACTAATAGGGACCCTATTAGTCGATCGATCGCTTTGATTTATGAAAATCCCAACAGTAAATAATCTAAAACTATCTGACACTATTGGCCCCATTATAAGTGAATGGGGCGCACTCCCACAGCCTTCATTTTGTGACATCACAAAACAGGGCTACGTAGGCCAATGTGGGGTCGTGGTTTGCTCGGTTCATTTTTTGCCAGTGGGCTTGATTTTAATTTTATGAGTAAAATAACTTTTAATATAGCACGACTACACCACCCAAAAGCACACTTCATTGGGAGCTGTCTGTGGGGGTCAGTTATCGAATGGGCTGTGAGAGGGCAGCACAACCATCAGTAGGAAGCTGCTCTTTAAACACTTTAAGATTTAAAACTTTTGAAACTGGTGCCAAGACGTTAAGAAATGATTACATCACGACATAGGTATAAGCCCAGCCAGTGTCTTTGTAAAGAGGGGAAGTCACTACTGCACAGGCATGGCATTCAACTAGAGAAAATCACCGTTTTTAAGAGGCAAGCACAGCACAGTACAGTGATAAAGCGGCTGATTGAAACATTCCAGAAGCGAGCGGGCTAAATAGAGATAATTAAAACCACTCAAAACTGAATGATAAAGCGGGCCTGAACTGAAATATCCAGGACTTCTAAGAAAATACAAAACAGTTAAAACAGTAGGAAAAGGTATTTTTACTATATTAAGTAGTTAAGTAGGAACTGAAACTTAAAAGCTTAAAGCGCTTATTAAGTGTTATTTGAAAGTAATAGACTGTTTTATCTAAATTTTAAATTTTAGATGTGAAGATATTAGCTAAAAGGAAATATTTGGAACTTCTTAAAGAACTAAAAACTCTGTGAGACAAGGCAGAGAGAAGGAAAACAGGTATATAAAATCTAACAACATGCTAATCTGTCTTAAAATATTAATGAAAGTTTCTGAGGTCTGATTTTATTAATTTAGAGGTAAGCTATAGAGGCTTACCAATTATTTTTATTTGTTTTGTATCTAGGAAACTATTTTTGAGACAACACCTATTTATGGAGATGCAAGTTTCTGTTTGGGAACCACACTTTTAAAGAGAGATTGTACTTTTAAAAAAATTAGAAGAAACTGGAAATGAGACAGATGCAGAAGGAAGAGCATTAGGAGCTAAGGGCTGTAAAGGAACAGATCTGTGTTTGTGAAAATTTGCATAATTTCCTGGTATATTTTTAAGATACTATATTGTAAACCAAGTGAGATATTTGAAGCTATCTTGAAAATGAATACAAGAGCTAAAATGAAAAGGCTGCTAACTCAATTAGTTATAAAAAGATAAATATGACTACTAAAAGCAATGTGGATGGGAAAATAAGCAAGGTGGAAAGGAAAATCGGCACACTACATATTGGCTCAGGTAGCCACTTGAACCTGGTGGGGAGAAAGGAGGTATTCAGGATACAGAGTGCCTAAGTTCTTCCCCGATAAAAGGGGTATCAGAAAGGGAACTCTCCATGCAAGCGGAACACCCATTAATGAAAACCATTAGAAGTTTAGAAAAAGGCAGTCAAATTGAAGAAAAGTTTAAAAATATTGGTGGACAAATAGAAGGTGAAGGAGGGTTAGAAAAACATAATGAAAGAAAACAGAAATACCAAAGGAAGGACCCCCTAAAAGAATAATTCAGTATGAGGAAAAAATCAACTAAAAAATAGGGGAGAAGGGCAATCTGTTAGGGATGTTTCAACCAATGTCCCAGCAGATCATTTTGGGGAAAGTTTGAAGCATTCCTCATCCCTATATTTTAAGACCTAAGGTTAAACCTCCTTCCCAAAATATCCCCAGGTATTCCACATATAATTCAGGAAAGTAGCTCAGAAACCTCAGAAGCAGAAGAAAGCCTACAGCAGGAGCCTCAAGAGAAGATGTTAGAGATTTTAGGTGAAATAAGAAATGGGATCCTTTTGAATAATGAGCTACTAATCAACTTTGCATCCCTGATAAGTACACAGATAAATAAAGAAAGGTAGAAGACCCCATTAGAAATAGGAAAAAGAAAGCAGGATGGTAAAGTTAGTGGTTTAGCTCAGGTGACTAAAAGAAGTACTGGAGAAATGATTAGGAAAACAACAGAAGAAATTGGCAGGAAAGAAATAAAAGAGACCAGAGCTTTGGTGTTGGATATACAGGAGAATAAAAAAGAAACAAAAAGAGATAAAAAACAGAGGACAAAATGACAGCAGGACAGTTAAAGGGAAAGGGAAAGCCCATCTTTAAAAGAAAAGAAGACACAGTAAATAGGAGTCAAGAATATTTAAAGATGGGCAGAGGTGATGAAGAGCTGGAAAGGACAATTCAGATAGTTGGAGATGGGCAGTTAAGGAGATATAGAATCATAGAAGAATGCCAAGTAGTACAGAGAGGGAAAAATATGGAAACTGCAAAGGCAGTTATGGTGGGGAGTGACTCCAACCCTGAGAGAAAGAAAAACACCCAAATAGAAAAAATAATATATTACCAACTGTATATCTGAGAGGCATTCCTAAAACTAAAAATGAGAATTACATGACATTGAAGTTGGCAGTGTACAATGTCTGTAAAGGAGTCCTGGGGAATAAAATCACATAGAATGAGTTAGGTTCAACATACAGATATCATGGTGGGAAAGAGAGAGGGTGGATTTGTTTGGTCTTGAAAGAATAAAAAAACTAGAAAAAGGATTCTGGAAGCAAAGAACAGCTGAAGGAATGGGGCATAAATGCAGATATAACTATCTCATTTATGAAGGAGTTCAAAATGTTTTGACAGGGAAAGAAACCCCGAAGCAAAAAGTAAATGCAAAAATGACAGAAGGGAACAAAATACAACAAAGAATATCTAATTACATAAAACCTATAGAGAGGGAACATATACTATTACAAGAGGAGATATACAACAAGCATTTGTCAATGCTGAATGTTTGCTTGCTGGCATTAGCATTGGTAGTGTAGGAGTTACAGAGCTGCATAATAGGAATGGCAGTGAAGTATTGAACTGAAGCTAACCCCACCACCACCCTGCAGAGAATGACAGGCTTTGGGGTGTGCCTTTGGGTCATCAGGCATAATGGCCATGCCATTTCACCACACCCTACCCTGCAGACACCGACAAGTGTCATGGTGTGCCTTGGGGTCTTTGGCCCTTATGCTCACCCCATTCCATCAGGAAATACAGTGAGATGAGTCCAAGACACACCTCGATGCCTCTCACTGACTGCAGGGTGTGGAATGGTATGAGCATTACTTGCGAGAATCCCAAGACACACCCCTTATGCCTGTCAATCTCTACAGGGTGGGGCATTATGGTCAGAAAACCTAACGCCTCAGGAGTTCATTGGCATTTCCACTCCAGATTTTCAACATGGTTTTTTTGTGACTCCCACCTTATGAACAGTGGCAATATCAGTTCATTAGCCGAAAGGTGATTTTGCACAGCGACTATGGCATTGGGCACCACAGGTGCGAAAACACATTTTGAACAGGATATGAAAAATGACAGCTGTACTGTTCATGGGGAGGTGCAAAAAATGGCAATGTTGAAAATCTGCAGTGAAAATATTAAAAGAACTGGTGAAGTCACGAACATGCATAGAAACTGCACAACACACACCCATAATGCACTTAGTTTGGGGATTTTTTACAGCAGAATGTCATCACAGACATTTTGGAACCTCCACTCATGAACAGTGTCACTGTGATTTTCTTAATCTGTCCCGAACAGTGATTTCCCACAGTGACCATGCATTTCTGTGCTGGAAGTTCGAAAACATATTTCGGCCATGGTGTGAAAAATGACAGCTGTACTGTTCATAAGGAAGTGTGGAAAAATGCCAGTGGTAAAAATCTGGCCTGAAAATGTTAGAAATGCATGAACTTACGGGGGTGCATGGAAACTGCACAGTGGACACTCATAACACAGTCATTTTATGGACTTTTTCACCAAATTTTTAACATAGCCATTTTAACACCTCTGCTCATGAACAGTGTCACTGTAATTTTCTTAATCTGTCCCAAACATTGATTTCGCACACTGACTGCACCATTGTGTGCTACATGCGTGGAAACACATTTTGGGTGAGATGTGAAAAATGACAGCTGTACTACTCATAAGGAGGTGTGGTAAAATGGCAATGTTGAAAATCTGGAGTGAAAATATTGAAAATTCGCGAACTTACGAGTGCACAGGAACAGCGCAACACATGCTCGTAAACAGTAATTTTGAAATTTTTCTCAAATTTTAAACATAGAGTTTTGGGGCGAACCTCATGAATCAGACACGGTTACTTCCATGAATCAGTCCCAAAAGTGGTTCCATGCAGTGACGGCAAAATAACCTTTCAGGGCTGATTTATAAAATGACAGTGACTGAATTATTGAGGTGGGGTCCCAAAACCCCATGTTGAAACTTTGGTGAAAAATTCCCAAAATGCCTGAGATATGCATCAAAGTTGAAAAACCCTATTTATTCCATTATATAGCTTACCAACATTTCCTCAGTTAAGTTGACTTGGAAAGAGGGTGCGGCTGATGTTCCGGTCCACGAAGATTGTCATGCCAGACTCTGGGGAGGTAAGTATGGGGTGAGGTAGGGGTGTGGGAGGCAGGGTGCACATAAGGGTGGGCATGGGCAGGGAGGGTCAGAACAGTCAGTGAGGAATGTTTTTCTTGCAGGCTTTTTATTTTTCATAGGCGATGTAGGACTTGTGCAATGCTGGGTGGGCTCCCAGCATGTCAGCTGGAAGGCTGTTTTGGGGGCAATGGAGTTGATGGGGGATTGGGCACTCCCAATGGCCCATCACGGACTGTTGCCACGCTGGGTGGGCTCCCAGCACGGCACCCGGTAGTTCGTTGGGGGGAACAGTGAAACCATTGGGGATTGGGCATCCCGCTGGCCTTACAGACCATTGCCACACTGGATCATGGCATCTGGAACTCTGTTGGTGGGAGCGCAGCAGAGATGATGGGGATTTGGGCACCCCATCAACCATAGAGTGTGTGCATGGGGAAAGCATGAGCAAGCAATATGCATGTGTGTGTGGGGCGCATGAGCATGCAATGCTAATCAGCATATCTTATTGCTGCTTACTGGAAGTGGAGCTCTCCTTCAACTGTAAGGCACTACATTTTCAACTGCTGTCATAGACAGCTGCAGCATTCATTGGCTAACTGTGGACTGCACCTGCAAACACATTGACTGAATTGAAAGACAGGGTGCCACACCTACAAAAACTCAGATGATGGCACTATGTTTCTTGCACATGCATGCAAGCAAACATAAAAAGATGATTAGAGGTAGACAACAAAGAGGTCCAAGAATAAATAATAGTACCATACTGGAAGAGTCACAAAGTCTTGATTTAATAGAACTAGAGTCTGTCTTCTCTGAAGATAAAGAAGAGGAAAATAATAATAAGGAGGAAATTTGACAGGTTACTAAGGAAACAGGGGATATGATTTGACTACTAGAAGCAAGAACTAGAGAGACGGAAAAACAGCTATTATGAACTGAGGATTGTAAACAGAGGAATCTGATTGGCTGAGAGTTCTTTGAAACCATGATGATATTGGGCTACATCATCATGTCTTCAAAAAAGTTTCAGCACCACCAGCATCTTTGCTGTCTACTGTCTGAGAACTATTGTTTTCAAAATGTACTCCTACACCACCCAAAAGCACATTCATAAAATGTTTTAAAAGCTGTTTTTTTATTATTTTTTATTTATAAAACTTCAAACTTGATTCATAATAGCAATAAGTCACCCAGGGTGTGGTATATCATGGGATATCATCACTTCATGGTGGTTGGATGCACTCGGCCTGCAGCCTCATGCCCAACTGCTCAAGGGGTGATGATATCCCATGATATACCACACCCTGTCATGCCTTATACAATGGCAAGAAAGAATGCTGGCCTCTGATTGGTCAGTCCAGGACTGGACCCATGATGTTATCCCAGTACAACATCACGGGTCTAGTCTCAGCCTCACTGTGAACCTGTCAGTGATATTTAGCCAAAGCATCTCTTTTCATCTTCTCTTAAGAAACAAACACATTTTTACACTAAAACATTTTTTAAAAGATTTTTTGTCTGTATAAGAACAAGCCATTGTGGTAGCAATAATACCCTCAGGGGTGTGTGTTATGGTGGGAAAATAGCAAACTCAGGTATTGGACACACTCAGCCTGCAGCCTCGTGCCCAACCACCTGAGGTGTGACGTTATCCCAGCACAACACATACCCTGTCTGGCATATTGCTTAAATAATACTTAGCTGGAATATAGCAGACTGTGTGAATTCAAAGATAATGGTATAGTAACGTTCATGAAACAAGCACATATAATCTTGCTAGAAGAAACTTGGGTAAATAAGATAGAGCACTGTTACTTTGAGGGATATCAAGGATGGCATAACCAAGGTAGAAAAAATATGAAATTTGGTAGACCATCAGGTGGAATCAGTACTTTTGTAAAGATAAAGAAAGAGCTGACATGTAAATGTTTATGGAATGACATAAGACATTTTATACAGGTTATAGAAATCTCTATAAATAATAGAGTAGAATGCCTTCTGATTAACGTGTACTTCCCAATGGACACCAAAGCATCTCCCATTGTAGCTTGCATTAATGCATTTTTAAATATAGTGGAAGAATTACAAAATAAATACCCAGGCAAGATAATTCTAACTGCAGGAGACTGTAATGTAATGGTGTGTATAGAGTTAGAATAGAAAAGTACACATTGAACTTGGATGATATTTGTTTAATCCCACTAAGGAAATCAATGGACAAAAGAAAACAAAGCAGGGAAATATTTTTAAGGCATTAAATAAGCTGAACATGCATATGCTAAATGGGAGATGCTGTGGTGATTGATTGGAAAAAGGCACTTTTGTGCATAAGCAAGGTATGAGTGTATTAGATTATAGAATTGTGGATGTATATTCCTATAACAGGATATACACATTGGAAGTTATGGATAACTGGGATAGTGACCATAGACCAATTAAAATATGAATGGAAAGTAATAATGTTACGTACAAAGAGAACAAAACTCAATGGGAATGGATAGATAATAACATGGAAATTAGAAAAAAACAAATAAAATGGCAAAAAGTAAATCAAGAACATTTATGTAATTTTATAAAAACAAGGGAAATGGTGGATATGAAACAACATTGTATGATAAAATTAGAGGAACGTCTAAAGGGAAATGTGACAGAAACAGAGACAAATGAGTTTTTGTGTCCTATCAAGCTATTGAACAAAGAATAGTGAAGAAATTGGAAGAGCAGCAGAATAAAAGTCAGACAAAAATATATATACACTGTATATATATATATATATATATATATATATATATATATATCAGATTGTTTGATAATGAATGCCACAAAAAGGAAATTGCTGCAAAAAGTGGGAAGGAGGATAGTAAAATGTAATGACTTAGACAACCGTAAGGCTCTGAAGAATCTAAAACCTGAATATAAAGTTATGATAATGGTAAAGAAGAAGGATTATCAAAAAGAGCTCTGGAGTAAATTACAATGCACAATTAAGGAGAAAGATGGCAATGTCTTCTGGGGAATGGTAGCCCAGGGCACAAAAAACAGCAGGTTTAATATATTAGCAGTCATCCCACCAGAAAGATGGATAGAATATTATGAAGAAAGTTTTAATAAAGATAGGGGCTTACTCCAAGAAGGGATAGAAAGTGTGAACAAGGTAGAAAAGAACTGATGGTTGGATTTTACTAAAGAAGAAGAAGTAGTAGAAGCAATAAAATCACAAAAGAAAACTAAGGCCCCAGCTACTGATAATATAGGTGGAGAACTATAACATATATAATGCTGATTGGTGGGCTGAGATCTTATTGAGTCTTTATAGAAATATTATAAAGTATATGACATTACCAAATAATTGGAATGGGGCAATATTAGTACCAATACATAAACAAACTCTGGCCAGAGCCAATAGGGCTGCAGAAGAGGAATAGAAACATAGAAGTTGACAGCAGATAAGGACCGCAAAGGCCCATCCAGTCTGCCCATCTGGGTTAAAATATTGAAAATTATTTTTCTTTTATATTTTCACACCTACTTTTCAACACAGTCTTGTGATGAACCTGCCTTATAAAGAAGGGCAGAGAAAATGTTAAACTCCTAGCCTAAAGGTGATGTCATGCAGGGACTGCAAAACAACTTTGGGCTGCAAACACATATTGAGCAGGAGTTGAAAATGACAGCTGTCACATTAATGAGTCACTGTACCAAAATGACTATGTTGAAATGTTGTGGTAAAATACTGAATATTACCAAAGTTATAAGCCCACATCTGCAAAATTCAGCATAGCCTCATAACTTAAAGCAGTAGTGCAACAATTGGTGAAAAGTTTGACCTAAACTTTTATGCTATTTTAGATTGCCACTTACCTCCTGACTTGTTGATACCCTTCTTTCCACAGTCTGAGTCTGCATAGTACTTCTTTTCATGTCTGAAATAATAAAAGAAGCACTCGTTTAAATGTGACTCAAACCAGGTTTTCATCAGTATTTGTAGCTGTTTTTGGACAACTATTGTTCTGTAAGATCAGAGAGCACTGTCTGCTGCATAATAGTTCATTTTAGTCACAAACAGAAGTGATATATAAAAACAGATGATCAAAACAGCTGAAAATACTGATGAAGACCTAGTCCACGCTGTATTAAAAGAGTGTTCCTGTTATTATTTCAGACATGAAAGAAATAATAAAGCAGACTCAGACTGTGGAAAGAATGGTATCATACAAGTCAGAAGGTAAGTGGCAATCTAAAATAGCATAAAACAGCATTGGTAAAAATTTTAACCAGATTACTGCACTGCTGTTTTAATAGAGGAACATACTAAAATCATACAACACAAGAATGTGCAAAGTATAATACCACCCCACATGAAATTTATTCAAAGTCAGTGAATGAATTGCTATTTTTTATTTATTTTTTTTGGCATTGAAAAAATATAACTTGGCCCACAAGGAGGAAATTTGGATACAGTTTTACTTAATCAAGCCCTATAATACAGGAGAGACAGTGTCCACCCCAGAAAAGGAGAGCTGATGATAGGTGGCTCTATCCTGCTCCTACCCTCTCCCCGGCCAGCTTCTCAACCTGAGTCACCGGCATGACACGAGGTAAGGCTAGATGCCTCAACCCACTGCACCACAGGGATGACAGGTGATAGCCTTCTAAACTGACCTGTCAATTAAGACTGTGGACAAGAAGACAGTAGAGCATTCCTGAGTGTTGCCCATCCCTTAGCTTTTGCCATCACCAAGCCAATATGGCTGTGGAGAATGCTTAGGAGTGGCTAGAGCATTGCAAAGAGTATGAGGTGCTCTTGCTGCACCAGAGTCAGATGTAATTGATACTGCTGCTATTATAGGACTGCACATGTGTGATACTCTTGCATGTGCAGTTTGTTTATACTCAGCCATAACATGGAAGCACTGACATGACTACATATGCACCATACTCACATATGCATAGTTTTAGTCAGCACCGGTAAAAGTAAGACCCCACTGAAAATAAAATACTGCATCTCAGCCAGGCTAATGTGTATCAGTACATTGAGGAAGTGGGTAAAATTAGGACCCCTCTGAAAATGAGATCCTGCATCTCATCAAAGCTATCCTGTGTCAGTACATTGCCAAAATGGATAAAAGTATGACTCACTGAATATGACATACTGCATCTCAACCAGGCTATCCAGCTGTGTCAGTGCATTGTAACAATGCTATAATACCATCAAGAGGTTCTGGAGACATATGAACATTGAGAGCAAAGCTTGAGAAATGCCAACATTTTTCCAGAGCCCCTGTGATATGTTGCAGGTGAGTTTTACCATTTAAAATAAATAAAATGAGCCTTAACATTTGTTATAGTGATTTTACTGACAGGCATAATGAAGTCAGTTGTGTACATGTATTGATTTAAGCATACAGAAAAGTGTGCAGGAGTTTTGTCCCAGTTTTACATGGAAAATACAGGGAAAAGGAGAGTGCCCTACAGGGAAATGCTTTGTTCTGTCTGGGAACACTGCAGTTGACACTGCTATCATTCTTTGTAATTCCCTCCCTAAAACATTAGCTGCCTAGCATTTAAAACCCTTCCTACATCCAATACCACTAATTAGGTCCAGAAAGACTTAACATAAATCAATTATTAAGAGGAATTGCTGAATTCACAAACACACACACACACACACACACACACACACACACACACAGTTGACTAAGACTGTAATTTGATACTGCTCTGCTGTTAGATGTTATCTGTTGAATGCCATGTAAGTAAATTATTAGTCTCCAAAGATAGCAAGTCACATTGCAATAATAAAAAGCAGAGAAAACAGTGTTGGAACTGGTTTAGCTAGTTGGATTGAAAAGAACACTTGTATTTCTTGTACTCACTGAAGCAATACAAGTTTGGGAAGGAGAGATGATTGTCCAGAGCATTTGTTTCTTAATCCCTATGCTGCCAAAAAGACTACAATGAATCTATTTGATTGAGCCCTGGACATATATTCATTCTGCAGCACTGCAAGGGTTAAAGTGAAGGGCTGCAAAGATGAAAGGATCATTAAAAACTCCAAAGGAAGTGTTCCACAGTCTGAATCTGGTAGCTCATTTTAGAGCTTGATGCAAGAGGGCTGCAGACTCCCCTACCTGCAGTCCTAAAAGAGTATATGGAGAAACTAAATAATTACCACCCAATTACCTTATTTTACATTAATCAAAAATATTCTTACAATTGATTCTGAAAGAATTCAATACTGGATAGAAGAAAATACAATTCTATTAGAAGTGCAAGCTGGCTTCTGCAGGGGAGATCAACAGTGGATCATTTATTTTATTTTGAGACACACAGTTGAAAAATATGTGGTTATAAAGAAAACAAAGATTTATGCAGCATTCATTGACATTAAGGCAGCCTTTGATTTGGTTAACTGTAGAATACTATGGGACATTTTGGCTGAAAAAGGTATAAATAAGAAATTACTAAATGTCATTAAGCTGCTCCATAAGGATAATAAAACTGTGATAAAATATAGTAAGGAAGGGATTATGACAAGCTCAATAAATGTAAATATTGGAGTTAAACAAGGGTGCATTTTAGCACCAACTTTGTGTAATCTGTATATTGACACATTGGAGGAGGATTTAAAACAAGTGGAAATGTTTCCAAAAATACATGGGATGATATCCAACTCTTACTATACGTGGATGACACAATATTGCTGTCACAAACAAAACTGGGACTAAGGCGGGCAATCTGGGTGACAAAAGAGACCTTAAAAAAACTGGCTATGACAATAAATCAGGAAAAGACTAAAATAATGACTTTTGGGAAACGAACAAGGAGCCTGGGTAGGTGGAAAATTGGAAATTTACTGAATGAGGAAGTCAATAACTTCTGTTACCTTGGAGTGGCATTTAACCAGGACTTAAAATGGAAAAATCATATTGAATTAGTCTGTAACAAGGCAACAAAAGTGTTGAATGGTTTCAAACATTTTGCCAATACAACGAGCAGGAAATTCTTTTATTGCCTAATACAGATGCTTAAGAGTGAAAGTAGGAGCACGAATGATGTCTAGAGCAGAAGTCTGGGAAGTAATATATAAAAACAGTTTAAAAGAACTTGAGATAATACAAAACAACTACTTAGGAAAGCTGTTGGAACTTCCTAGATTCACTTAGGCAGCAGGGTTATAATGGAAACTAGGACCTTATCATTCTATGTTAGAACATTGAAAAAGGCATGACTGCTCGCGAGAAAAATAGCTACCTCTTCAGAAGGAAGCATAATAAATAAATATTGGTTGGATGTAAAAAAATGGAAAAGTGGGAAAGAACTAACCTGGTTTAGAATATTAAATAACAAACTCAATGAAAATAGACTGGAGTACAATTATATCCTTGGAGACCTAGTAAACCCATTCAAATTTTCTAGTGAGGTAATATTGAGATTAGAGGACAATGCAAAAAATGCAGATTATATTAGAATAAGAGATTCCTGGGAAAATAACCCTTTAAAATACATAAAAACAACATTTGAAATGGAAAAGTATCTGTTAAAATGTGAACAGGCAAAACAGAGAAATGCCTTAGCAAGGTTAAGATTTGGTATATTAACAGGATGGTGTAAGAAAACAAATGGTAATAGTGTAAATGTTTGTTTAAGTTGTGAGGAAGCAGTGGTGTCGAGTACACACCTACTTTTTGACTGTACAGCTTTTCTACAAGATACAGAATTGTATATTAACCAATATTTTGACAATTTGGGAGTAATGAATCAGCAAGAGAAACTGATGACTGTCCTAAATTGCAGATCTACAAAACAAATTTTTGCAATTGCAAGTTTTGCACAGCAAATTGCTATGAAGCTAAAATGGAATGTATGATCTGATTTTTACTCAAATGTAGATAGGGAACTCTTGATGAAATGTTTTATGCTGAATACAGTGGTAATCATAGAAAAGTTTAGCAGTGCTAAGGTATACCTAGGTATACTGAGGCAGAATGAGGCACGATCACATTACAGTCAATGCATATTGCCTCAATGGTACCTCGAGGTAGGAAACTTTTAGATAACTTCCATTGTACCTGTTTGTCTATTAATGTACCTTTGTGTATGTGACAAAAATTGTTCCTATATACATACATACAAACAGTAAACTAAACTGAACTGAACTGAATAAGTACAGCACTGGAATCCATTAACCTTTCTTTTGTTGACCTCAATGATATGAGCAAGCCTGGGCCAGTTCTCATTTCAGCAAGCTTTGATGGCACAAGTATTGTAGACGGGCCATACAGGTGGCACCATAGCAAAAATAAGAGAACACATTCCAACTGTTATATCTATGTATTGTGTGACCTATAAACTGGAGTTGGCAGTCCTCGATGCAATGGAAAAATCCTTTGTTAATAAAATTTAAAACACTCTGAAAGGAATTTTAAATTCTACCACCACAGCCTGAAGAAACTGAGACAGCAGCAGCAAATAGCCCATGCCATAGACACAGATCTAGCACATTTCAGTGCAATTAAGCAGGTTTGTTGGCTTGCCAGGAAGATACTTTCTGTTCATGCTGTACAAGTCAATCTGCCCACAGTAGTTTAGCATTTTGAACATGTCTCTAACTGTGCCGGTGATGATGGTGCTAAAGCAAAGGCACTTCTAAGAGATGTCCAGAATGTACAATTTGTCAAATCTCTGCTCATACTGCCAAGATTTCTTGCCCATTCTGAAACATCTGTCTCTTGAATTTCAAAAAGATGATCTGCTTTACCGAAGTCCCCAGCTCATAGAGACATGAAATTTTCCAGTTAATGGAGTTAAAAGAAGTTTGAAAATTCATGACATCCTTTCTGAAACAGTACAATCATAAAGAGAAATGCATGGATTGTATTGTCTCAAAGCATGGGGAGCAGCAGACTGTTCCTTTTACCTTTAAAGGCAATTGTCCAGAAATAAATTTTACCACTGATTCACAACTTCACAGTTTAACAGATGCAGCAATAACATACATTGACAAGAGATGTCAGAACTTCTCAGAGGAGCCGCTGAAATGGTTCAGGTGTTTATATTTAAAAAATTTTGATCTGCCCTGAGAAGAAGTAGTTGAATTTGGGACAAGTGACTTATTTAAGTTGTTAGAATACATTCACAAAGTTTTCACAGAAGAGCAAACAAGCTGTATGAAAATGGAATATGCTGCATTAAAAACACTACTGAAAACTGCAGGTGATAAATCATATCTGCTGGTCTATTCAAGATTGCTGAGAAAGAGACTGGCCCAATTTGCTCACATCATTGACCTCATAGAAATGCTAATGTCTATGAGTGTGTCCTTGGCGTTTGTCCGTGGGTAATGATAGGTTGTGTCGGTTGCATTCTTCCTCCTTAGACTTGCAACTCACAGGATTTTGGGTGCTTTGAAGTGGAGGAGGAAGGGGAGGAGAATGCTCCATAGTGGGGTGGAAACATATTTGATTTAGTGTAAATAAGCACTGAGAAATGGCGGCGGCCGGGGAGGAGGATGTGCCAGCCACCCATTGTGGGAGTTTTTTAAATATAGCTAACTGTATTGAAAATTGTGGGTGCTGTGGGGTAAAATGGTGGATTGAGTCTAACAGAGGGTGGATGAATTCTAACAGAGGGTGGGGATGTGGATTGTATATCTTACAGGGTGTAGGGTGACAGGTAGAGATGTAGTGAATTTAAATTCCGCCGGAAAAGTGAATGCAAAGTGGGCACTTCGCATTGTGGAGTGGGCAATGCAAAGTGCTCACTCCGCCTTGTCATTACCACTTCGCGTTAAGGCGGAATGGCAACGCGAAGTAAGGCAAAGTCATTGTTTTTAATGGACTGTGCGTTCTTCATTATGATTCTAAGTGATCCACTTGATGTTTCAGATTTGGCAGCCCCCCCACACATCACATGGCTTACAGTACTGTAAGTCACATGCTCTTTAGCCAAGCAGGAAGGAAGTGAGTCATACAAGCAGGCAGTTTGACTTTCTCCTGTGCAGACTGAGAGAGAGGAGTGTGGAGACAGAGAGGATTGTGTTGACTGCTGATACTTTGAGATCAGAGTAAGGAGGAGATTTGAACTTTGATTTAGACCCAACAGCTTTTTTAAAAGCTACATTTTTTTGTCTTTTCTGTACTCTTTTTTACTTAATTTGTTCTTTCTGTAAATTTTACTTTTCTTACCTTTATAACTTACTTAGTTGTTTGTCTGTGTCTGTGTGACTGTGTGTGTGTGTTGTGCTTGTGTGACAGTGATTGCTCAGACTGAGGGAGTGCAGTAGGAGAGATGGAGCAGGGTGAATGTCTGGGGTGGGGCAGCTCTGGGAGAGTGTGGTAGTACGCATCATATCGTGTGCATGCATGGGGAGCATGGGCGCCCATTCCTGTTGGACCACTCGAAACTTGTGAGTGTTCAACCCCTGGAAGCAGGACCAGCACCACCTCCTGACTCTGAGGCCATTCAACCACCACCACTAAGTCCAGCACAAGGTCCTCTGGAGCAGGATGTGCCTGTTCCCCAGGCCCAGGTGTGATCCCATTCATGTTCAGCAGTATGACCAACCAGCTGCCAGTTCATCCTGCCCTCCCTGCCTGTGCCTGGTCCTCCCTGCACCTCCATTGTTTGGCAGTTTTTGACTGTGTTGGGGAAAGCAGTGTGGCCAAGTGTCACCTATGTGGGGTGGAGGTGCGCCATGGCCCCGGGAGTCACCTGGGATTGGAGGCCAGTACACCTATATGCTTAATCACCACCAGTTGGAGTAGCAGGCTGCCAAGAATGGACCATGTCTGCACCTGCTGGCCATTCCATGGCGAGAGGTACAGCTTGCATAGCAGCCATGACATCCCTAAGAAGAGGAGGCCACAGCAGCACCTGTTGCTCCACCAGCACCCCAACCCCCCCCACCACCACCACCAGCAGGTCAGCCTGTAGAACGTGTGGACCCAAGAGAACTGCATGTAACACAGGTTGACTTTGCAGTTCTCTGGAGTGCTGTTGAGGAGAATACCTAGAGGATGAGTGCTGTGGAGCAGCGACTGAATCACATAGAGGGACATCAGCTGCAAATTATGTCCATGCTAGAACTGCTGCTGGATCACCATGGGATCCCACATTAGTTTTGTTTTCTCACACCATGTGCCCCCCCACACCTTCCTTGCTGTGTCATAAAATGTATTCCTCCACCATCCCTGACCCTTGTATGTAATTATGCCCTTTTTTTGTTGTCTTCCGTATGTGTGACACTTTGAATTCTGGGCTCACTTCCTTCTGTTAAGTGTCAGTGTGTGTGTGTGTGTGTGCTGTTTTGGTGCCACATTTTTTTACATCCTCAAAAGGCATCTGTCTTGTGTCCAGAAAATTGACAAGTGGTAACAAATTGAAATGTGAGCATTATAGCACATACAAAGTCCCCAGAATTAATGGTACATTCAGTCATGCGACAGTGGTCACACAGAGTCCCATATTTTTATGCATGCCCAGTATGCATCCTCTTGGTACAGAAAATTGACAAGTGGTAACACAGTGAAATGAGAGTGTTTCCAGCACATACAAAGTCCCCAGAATTAATGGTGCACTCAGTCATGCGCACAAAAGTGGCACAGAGTCCCAGATTTTTCTGCATGCCCAATGCATCCTCCTTGTCTGCATAAAATTGACAAGTGGCAACACAGTGAAATGAGAGTGTTTCAGCACATACAAAGTCCCCAGAATTAATTGCACAGTCAGTCATGTGCGCAGTGGTCACACAGAGTCCCCATATTTTTTCTGCATGTCCAAAATGCATCCTCCTTGTGTGCATAAAATTTACAAATGGTAACACAGTGAAATGAGAGTGTTTCAGCACATACAAAGTCCCCCAGAATTAATGGTGCACTCAGTCATGTGCACAAAAGTGGCACAGAGTCCCAGATTTTTTCTGTCGGCCAAAATGCATCCTCCTTGTGTGCAGATAATTGACAAGTGGTAACAGAGTGAAATGAGAATGTTTCAGCACTTACAAAGTCCCCCACAATTAATGGCACACTCAATCATGCGCGCAGTGGTCACACAGAGTCCCCATATTTTTTCTGCATGCCCAAAATGCATCCTCCTTGTCTGCATAAAATTGACAAGTGAAAACACAGTGAAATGAAAGTGTTTCAGCACATACGAAGTCCCCCAGAATTAATGGCGCACTCAGTCATGCGCACAAAAGTGGCAGAGAATCACATATTTTTTCTGTCGGCCCAATATGCATCCTCCTTGTGTGCATAAAATTGACAAGTGGTAACACAGTGAAATGAGAGTGTTTCAGCACATACAAAGTTCCCCAGAATTAATGGTGAACTCAGTCATGCACGCAGTGGTCACACAGAGTCCCAGATTATTCTGTAGGCCCAAAATGCATCCTCCTTGTGTGCAGAAAATTGACAAGTGGTAACACAGTGAAATGACAGTGTTTCAGCACATACCCCAGCATAAAATGATGACTGTGAGCATTGTGTTGCTGGTCCATGTGTTTGTGAGATGATTCAAGCAAATGCAATGTGATCATCTCAACTCGATTGAAGGGTGCCCTTTGGCTGTACACTAATAGTAGCCTTGGTGAGTAGATATATATATATATACTGTATATATTTAGAGGCAAAAACTCCATTTAATGCATCAGTTAGGGTTGTTCCACAGTGACAAAAGTGAGGAAATTCGGTGTTAGGGTTGAAAACCCCCCTTGGACCCCCCAGCCCACTCCCTCAACTGGCATTCAGGTGTGTACTGGGGTAGTTGTCCCTAACTCTCACCCCATCACATGTGTAAAGAAGCAGAGGTATAGGAGAATGGGGTGAGAGTTAGGACTGAACACCCCAATGCGCAGCCCAATGCCGGTTGAGGGGTGGGATGGGGGGTCCAAGGGGGGTTTTCAACCCTAACACCGAATTTCCTCACTTTTGTCACTGTAAAACAACCCTAACTGATGCATTAACAGAGTTTTTTGCCTCTAATTTCCATTCTTTTTGAGAATGCTAACGAGAAATAGTGAATGTAATGCAGTGGCGGGCCCTGCGCTCCCACCAAGTGATGTGTTGTGACATAGTAACAGGAACAGCAATGCAAGCAGAAGCACTAACAGTGGAGCACATGGTAATGCAAGTGCAAATGAAAACAGAAAGTGTAACGCACACGGTGGCTTAGATGGGAACGGTCCGCCACGTGATGTCTTGTCACATAGTAACATGGTGCCCGCAAATGGAAATGGCAATGGGTAAGGTGATGCAAAGTGAAACAGAGAAACAGTACTGTAGACACAAATGGCAAAAAATAATGGAAACACAAGCGCAAATTGAAACGCAAAGGATAACGCACATGGTGTCGTAGACGTGAACAGTAAGTGAAACAGGTACGGAACCGCAAGCGGAAAGGGCAATGGTAACAGTAATGTAAGCTCAGAGGCTGGTTTTCCCCAAAAGCTGCATAGAGAAAGACAGTGAGTACAAAGAATGTATGCACAATAATGGGTCTCAGAGCAGAAAATAAGGAGTTGGAATACTAAATTGCTTGTATCTCAGGAACCGTACGATGTAGGAAAAAAATTTAAAAGTCATATGATTTATGACTTCCTGGTTGTTTAGAGCTTAGCCCCCAGGAGGGGGCTAAGCATTTTTCTGACAAAAAGTCCGTATCTTGCACTGTTTCCGAGATACAGGCCCTGAAAGGTGCAGCGAACGCCATAATGTTATCCTAAGGGAAAAAAAGAGAAGTTCAGAGTGCCATAACTTTGGCTCCCTGTAATATTCTTTCACCAAACCACTACACACCACATCTGTGGGATGTTGGCTTTCTTCCTTCCAAATTTCAGCCCAAAAGAGCAAGCTGTTATTTTGCAGCAGGGCGCCAAAGATTGCTGCAATGCGTCGGATGCCATAATGTTATCCTATGGGAAAAAGGGTCAACTTTGGAGTGCCATAACTTTGCCACTGTGCAATATGTTTTCAACACAAGAGTGAAAGGCACATCTGTGAGATGCGGCTGCGTTCTCTCCAAATTTCAGGCCAAAGCACTAAACCGTTCTTTTGCAGCAGGGTGCCAAAAAATTGCTGTAATTTTCCCACAGCCTAGAAAAGTACTGTCGCGATTTGCGAAAGCTTTCGCAAATGCATTCGACAGTGTCGCAAGTGTGGCAGTACTTTGCGAAAGTACTTTTTCCAGAAATTTGAAAAACATATTTCTGGGGTGTTTTACCCCAAAATAAAGACATGGCTAGCATCCTCAGGGCCCAACTAGGTGAATACAAAAATAATTAGGTTGCTAGAGGGTCCCAATTTTAAATGCCAAGCATTTTTCTGATCACTAACTGAAAACAAAATTTCAGATTTGCGACAGAAAAAGGGACATTTGTGACAGTAAAAAATGCATTTGCGACACTGTGGAACTTTTTGTTAACTTTTCACTTTGACTTATAATGGGAAATTATTTTTTTAATAACTTTTGAACCGTTTAATATTTTTTCACAAAATCTTCAAAAGGCACATTGGGGACCCTGACTGAACATTCCCTGAAGATTTTGGACCAGTCGTGCAAACCGTGCAACCTATAGGCGCGACTGTAGAATTCCAGAAAAAGCAAAAACGCATGCGCAGATCATGCTTAATAACTCCACAGCCGTGTATCTGACCGGGACAAAACTTGGCAGATCCCAAGGCATATGGGTCTTGATTGTGTATTCCAAATTTCAGGCTAATCTGTCAAATGGTTGCAAAGTTATTAAGAAGCAAAATTTGGGGTTTAACATGTAAATCGCTTCTCAACCCTAACTATATATCAGAGGAAAAAAACTCCATTTAATGCATCAGTTAGGGTTGTTCACAGCGACAAAAGTGAGGAAATTGATGTTAGGGTTGAAACCCCTTTGCACCCCTCAGCCCACCCCCAACTGGAGATAAGAGTGCCCATTGAGGTCGTCGGCCTAACTTTCACCCATCACATGTGGAAAGAACCTGAGGAATAGGAGAATAGGGTGAGAGTTGGGACTGATGACTGATGTACACCCGATTCCAGGTTGAGGTGGAAGCGGAGAGCAAGGGTTTCAACCCTAACATCGAATTTCCTCGCTTTGTCACTGTGAAACAACCCTAACTGATGCATTAAATGGAGTTTTTGCCTCTAATTCTTCTTTTTGAGAATGATAATGAGAAATAGTGAAAGTAATGTGGCAGCGGGCCCCGCGCTCCTGCCACCTAATGCAGCGGTGGGAGTGCGGGGCCCGTGATGTCTTTTCACATAGTAACATTGTGCCCGCAATTGCAAATCATAATGCGATGGTGACACAAAGTGAAACAGAAAGAGAAACAGTACTGTAGACAGAAATGTTAAAACAATGCAAACGCAACCGCAAATGAAAACGCAAAGGGTAACGCACATGGTGGGTAAACATGAATGGTAAGTGAACGTGGAAAATGCGGAACTGCAAGCTGGAATGATAATGGTAATAGTACAAGCGCTAAGGTGGTTTTCCCCAGAAACTGTATAGAGAAAGACAGTGGGTACAAAGAATGTATGCAAAATAATGAGTCCTGGAACAGAAAATGAGGACTTGGAATAGTAAATTGCTTATATATCTCAGGAACCATATGACATAGAAAAAAATTTAAAAGTCATATGAATTACCACTTTCCTGGCTAGCTTTGTTAGCCCCATAAAGGGCTAAGGAATTTTGATGAAAGTCCATATCTCAGCACCCTTTCGAGATCACCGGGCCCTGAAAAGGCTTGCGTGACGCCGAATGTTATCCTAAGGGAAAGTGTCAACTTTGGAGTACCATAACTTTGCTGCCGCGGTAATATTTTTTTTGACTAAACACTGAAAGGCACATCTGTGAGATGTTGGCTGCGTTCCCTCAAATTTCAGCCCAAAACTCCAAACCGTTCTTTTGCAGCTGGGTGCCAAAGAATTGCTGTCATTTTCCCACAGCCTAGAAAAGTACTGTCTCAATTTGCGAAAGCTTTCGCAAACATTTATGACACTTTCATGGGTGTGACACTACTTTGTGAAAGTACTTTTTCCAGAAATGGGAAAAACATATTTCTGGGGTGTTTTACCCCAAGATAAAGACATGGCTAGCATCCTCAGGGTCCGACTAGGAGAATACAAAAAGAATTAGGTTCAAGAGGGTCCCAAATTTAAATGCCAAGCATTTTTATGATCATCAACTGAAAACAAAATGGCAGATTTGTGACAGTAAAAGGGTCATTTGCGAAAGTAAAAACTGCATTTGCGACACTGTCAAACTTTTTCTTAACTTTTCCCATTGACTTATAATGGGAACTTGTTTTTTGAATAACTTTTGAACTGTTTAATATTTTTTCACGAAATCTTCGAAAGGCACATTGAGGACCCTGGCCCCACATTTCCTGAAAAGTTTGGACAGGTCGTGCAAACTATGCAACCTGTAGGTGCGACAGTAGAATTTCAAAAAGTGTAAACGCACGCGCAGATCATGCTTAATAACTCTGCAGCCGTATATCCGACTGGTACGAGACTTGGCAGATCCTAAGGTGTATGGGTCTTGATTCTGTATTACAAATTTCAGGCAAATCTGTTGAACAGTTGTAAAGTTATTAGGTGCAAAACTTTGGGTTTAACATGTAAATGGCTCATCAACCTTAATTATGGTAGCACTACATTGCACATGACATATATATATATATATATATATATATATATATATATATATATATATATATATATATATAAGTGACTTCCAAAGCATTCAACCCCTTGAAAGTTGTCAGATTTGTCTGGATTACAAATGAGACTTACATATATTATTCCAGTCAGTATTTTTATTGCAAACTCATATGCTCTAACAGTATATTTTCAAAGCCAAAATTAATTATCCGTCAGAAGATCTTTTAAAGAAAATTAAAAACTGGAAAATGCTGCTTGCAGAGGTATTCAACCCCTACACATTAGTATTTGGTAGATCCACCTTTTGCTGCAATAACAGCTTTAAGTCTTTTGGGGTAAGTATCTACCAGCCTTGCACACTGTTCGAGAGTGATTCTTGCCCATTCTTCTTGGCAGATTTGTTCCAGGTTGTTCAGGTTGTTCAAGTTGGTTGGGTGACGCTTGTGGACCGCAAGTTTCAAACAGTGCCACAGATTCTCAATGGGATTGAGATCTGGACTTTGACTTGGCCACTGTAGGACATTCACTTTTTTGTTGTTTAACCACTCCTGTGTTGCTTTGGCCTTGTGCTTGGGATCATTGTCCTGCTGAAAGGTGAAGTTTCTCCCAAGCTTCAGTTTTTTAGCAGACTGAAGCAGGTTCTCTTGCAGTATCTCCTGTATTTTGCTCCATCCATTCTTCCTTCAATTTTAACAAGATGCCCAGTCCCTGCTGATGAAAAGCATCCCCACAGCATGATGCTGCCACCACCATACTTCACTGTAGGGATGGTGTTTCTCGAGGCATGGGCAGTGTTAGGTTTCGCCACACATAGGCGCTTTGAAATTTGGCCAAAATCTCTATCTTGGTCTCATCAGACCACAAAACCTTGTGCCACATCTTAGCTGGGTCACTCTCATGCTTTCTGGCAAACTCCAGACGTGCTTTGATATGGTTCTTTTTGAGTAATGGCTTTTCTAGCCACCCTCCCATACAGGCCAGTATTATGCAGAGCTCTTGATATGGTTGACTGGTGCACCTTCACTCCACTCTCAGCCACTGAACTCTGTAGCTCCTTCAAAGTGATTGTTGGCTCTCTGTGGCTTCCCTCACTAGTCTCCTCTTCTTGTTCGGATGCTGAGTTTTGAGGGACAGCCTTGTCTAGGTAGTGCCTGGGTGGTGTGATGCAGCTTCCACTTCCTACTATTGATCCAACAGTGCACACTGGGATATCCAAACACTTGGATATTATTTGTACCCTTTTCCTAATTTATGCATGTCTATTACTTTATCTCTAACTTCCTTAGAATGCTCTTTAGTCTTCATTTTCACACCTTCCTTCAGATTCACAGTCTGACCAATGGTCATTAAACTGAGGGGGTTTTATCCAAAAATGTGAGCTACTTTAATGTTTCAGAGGTGAGGCCAATTGTAAGCCAATTGTAGTCCTCGTTATGTAATATTTTTCATCTGTGTAAACTTGGAGCTTCAGAGCACAGGGGTTGAATACTTATGCAAACAGCATATTTCAGTTATTTATTTTTCTTAAAAATATTTTCTAACATAAAACCAATGTCACTTTAAAATAATTATTTTGAGGTCAGTCTTTTTAAATAAAATATTACACAGAACAAAATCTCAATGTATCATTTGTCATTCAGACAAATCTGACAACTTTCAGGGTTGAATACTTTTTAAGTCATATATATATTATATATATATATATATATATATATATATATATATATATATATATATATGTTGTGTGTGTTGTAGATGGGGTTGACATGGACATGTACTGATGGTATTGTTCTGCATCACAGGTCACACAGAAACTGTTGGTGTGCACATTCCAGTGCTCAATGAGAATTTTTTGCACTGAAATTGGAAATGGATAACTCTCAAGCACATGAAGGTAAGTACTTTTTTTTGGGGGGGTGGGGGAATCATATTTGCAGGTTTGTCTCTAATGGTTTCTTATTTTGTTACTTCTTTACAGATTTCATTAGCATCCTTCTGGAATCCGATTGTTAGGATGGTCATGGTCATGTAATGAAATGACCTCTCCGTGTTGCATGTGTGCCCAAGCTCGGAGGTAGGGGGTGCCTGATGTTGAAGAACTTTTTTGGATAAGGCCACTTTGACAGAACAACAAAGCATCTGGAAGTGTTCTAAAAAAGAAATGAATGACTTCTTCCAACTTAATTGTTATGTGTCCCTCCCTGGTTCTCAAATCTCAATCTAAAGTCAAGTTACATTTCAAACCCACATCTTGTCAACTAACTCAACCTGTATGCAATATTTGCTGCAGTCTTTCCAAAACAATGAAACAGAAGAAGTAAAATCTCCATACTTACCAGAATGGATTTCACATGGATATTACATCACTTCCTCTCTGTACGGTACAGCTAGAGTACTATTCCCAATGAGTTTTAGCGATGGAGCCTTTTTGTGTTACCCTGTAAAAGAAACAAAAGAAGTGTACCATATGTGTTTTACCACTGCAGCTCTAAAAAGCTACAGAAAACAAAACACACAACCAAAGGAAGTGAAGCAGCATAACAAACATGAGTACGAATACTCACTTTATGGTTTAAATATTGAGAAGCTTTGTGTCTGTGGCTGATGGATGTGGTGGTCCAGACAGACTCAGGCTCAGTGGTGGCAGTGGCTAACATCAGTCCCGGTGGTGATGGTCTGGGGGACAGAAAGACTCATGGTGGCAGTGGCTAACATCACTCCCAGTGGTGGTGGTGGTCTGGGGGCAGACAGACTCTTGGTGGCAGTGGCTAACATCAGTCCTGGTGGTGGTGGTGGTCCGGGGGGTGGACAGACTTAGGCTCTGTGGTGGCAGTGGCATACAGCAGTCCTGGTGGTGGTGGTGGTTCGGGGGTCACACCGCCTTTTAAAAACTTCGGTTAAAACCTGCCAACATTAACCACATCATCATCCTCATAAAAAAAGCTGCCCTCACAGTCATCAATGTCTGAAGTCTGACCACTAAGAAATTCTTTCTCCATTGTGTCGTCATCTACATCAGTGGTGGGCCGTTTCAGGCAGCCACTGCCAGTGCCACCAGAATGCTACATTTCCACATCAGCAAGACCACCATGACTAGGCCAGGGTACGAATACCAAGGCTGCAGTCTGTGCTGGTATGTGCCTCTCATTCATTGTAATGAATGTTAGCAAACTAACATTTGCAGGAAATAGGTTTGTCTGACGATCCCTGACTATTGCACCTGCTGAGCTGAATACCCTCTCAACACTTACACTGGAGGGTAGGCATGAGAGGTACGTCAGTGCCACTGAAGTCAGCTCAGGCCATTCACTGATCTTTCCACTCCAGTACAAAACAGGATCTTCAGTTATTGTCAGATGCCTATTTTCAGACAAATATGACTCAACCATTCTCTGTGCCGCACTAAGTCCAGTTGTTGATGCATTCTCTTGTTCTCCCAAATCGTTTATTTCACAAATACCTACTTGGGACAAAGTCTCCCAAAGTGGGTTGACGCCAGCTACTTTGTATGACAGACCACCTGGAACTGCAGTCCCCTTCCCCTTGCAGGATATGCTTGATGGTCCTCCAGGTACACCTTTAGCCGGATTATGCTGCTGAGGTTTGCTGACATTGGCACGTGACTTCTGTGCCCCATGAACCAAGCGCACCAGTTGACCACTGATATTTTTTACCTGTTCAGGCCCTCCCTCCAGTACTGATGCAATTCCATGTTTGTATTGCGGGTCCAGCATTGTTGCTATGGCAAAGTTATCACTATGCTGAATGCTCACAATGTGACGATTCTTGTCAAATACTGTTAGCATGCGTTACAGCAACATACTGCTACCACCATCTCCGACAACATCAAGGCTATACTGTACATTCACCAATGTCTGCCTCAGCACCTGCAGCAGAGGAATTGATTGGCTAATGGAAGCAGACTTGCCACTCACTGCCTGTGTGGCATGTTCAAAAGGCTGCAAAATTGTTATTACAGAGTCCATGAGGCGCCACTGTTCAGTCATCATAGACATGGAGGCCCTGGAACTGTCACGGCTAGTGTGCATAACAAGATATTCTGAGATGGCTTTGTATTGTTCATACAACCTCACTGCCATGTATAATGTGGAGTTCCATTTGGTGACAACTTCCAGCTTCAAGCGGTGCTGAGGCAGGCTATTTTGTATCTGCAATTGACGCAGTTGGTTACGGGCCTTTCCAGATCTTGAAAAGTGAGAACAGATATGTTGTGCAATGGTCAGTATTTCCTTTACATCAGGGTGCTGCAGAAACTCCTGCACCACAAGATTTAAACAGTAGGCCATGCATGGAACATGAAAAAAAACATCATTCATGATGCATTTCACCCCATTTGACCCATTGTCACTTGCTGTGACCCCCATCTCTCAGGGACAGAGGGTTTAGCCATCTGTCAATTTCAGTCAGTACCACGTCCAACATGTTCTCACCAGTGTGTGAATAGGTCACTTTGCACATAGCAATCGTTGCATGCTGTCGAATTCCTGGAAGATTGCTACCACGACAATCCACCTTACTGCACTGATTATTCACACTACCAACATCACAAACAACCCCCGGCACCTGCGCCCAGTGTGCAGTTATACACAAATATGAACTCCCCGCTGTTTTTCCACTTATCCACATATCCATACTTAAATGGATGAATAGAGAGGAGGAATTTTGAAGGGCATGTCTTACTGAGTCAGACAGAGTGCAGAACAACTCGAGGACAGCACAGGTAGAAAAGTATATCCTGGATGGGACTTTCTATTTTGGACAGGCACGTGCATCAAACTGCTGGAACCCAGAATTCTCCACAAAGGAGACAAGCAAAAGATCAATTGCCAGCATTTCCGCTACAGCAGTATTAAGTTCAAGTGACACTGTATGATTGGGGGGGTACTTCAGCTAATGCGCAAAAACACTCTGTAACGTGGGCTGACTTAAATGTTTTATACAGGGTGTGTTGATCACAAATGGTTGTGCTCTGTGATGAATGGCATTGGCAGGGGGTGGAGTGTGGACATTTGATGAAGACGGTTGCACAGGTGATGATGCCAAACCCAGAAATGCTGTTATTTTGCCAGATTTGCCAACCGGGGTTGATGTACCAATTGCACTAGACATACTGCATTCACCTCCACCACAATAACTGCTACTCTCACCAGCACTGGACAACATTTCAAAGTCATTATGGTCTTCCACCTCATCATGCCTGTAGTAATCCTCTGCTCTTATTACCGCACTACTGCACATGTTTAATTTCCTACTGGGCTTAACAGTCATGGAAGGGGATAACATGCTGGCTATGGTTGCCAGTGATGCAGGTGAATGCCCCACTGTGGTATTAGCTGCCAGCTTGTGCTGGGTCCACAGTGCCAAGTGCCTGTTCTTAAGATGTGTATGCTGTCCTCCTGTGCCCAGATGGCTACCCTTTTTACCTCGACTCACGCATACGTGGCAAACCTGGCAGATTGCAACTGAATCATCATTTGCATCTTGAACAAAAAAAAACCAAACAAGGGATTGTGATGCTCTGCTTTTAACTTGTCCATGATGTGGCTTATTTAAGTCTGTTATTTTAAGCACTGAAGTGGGGAGGGGGGCATGTGATGTTTTGAGCACTGCACACCTAGACTGCAACTGACCCCCATGACTACCTATCATATTGAGTCATCATCATCAACTAAAACTGGTAGATCACAAGTTTTTACAGGGGGGGGAATTCCTGCAAACAGACTCAGACACAGCCACTTTGAATTTCTTTTTCTCCAGTTCCCAACTGGGGTCAATTACATCATCATCATATTCATCAACGTCACACACATCCACATCTTCTGCTTGGATACTGGCATGTGGACTGCATGTTGCAACAACAGCAACATCATCATCATCACATTCATCATGAGCATCTACACCACCATTTCCTTATATTTTTTCACCACACTGTGAATCACTGCATTGAAAATGCATGACTTAAGTGCCACGGTGGATGGAATATCACATTGTATGCTATCGTTGACATGATTATCGGAATCCTCAGGTTCAGTTACTGGGATGTTACTGGGAAGTATGACATCATCTACATTGCCACTCACTTGCACTGCTTCACACTCAGTATGTTTGGATACGGTACACTGGTCGGAATTAGAACTTGACGCAACAATACTGATACTACCTCCACCACCACTAACACCAGTAACACTAACACCACCGGCTGGGAAAGCATCATCTCCTCCAACTATGAGCGAAGCTACTAATTGGGCTGTAAAAAACATTGCAGGAGAAATACCTTTCCTCACATCAGCAATGCACTTCTGCGTCTGTGTACTACTGCCATGCCCACAGACCTCCTTACTGCCAACATTGCCATGGCGAGAAACAACTTAGCTTGCACATCTCTTTGCAGGCATTTTGGGGGATCAACCACAATATTATAGCCAAATTCAGATGTTGATATGTTCACTCTCTGATTGGAGGGACGCTGGATGTAAAGCCAAATAAACAACTGTGGCTTCAGCAACAGTTAAGAGACTACTATGAGACTGTCATGGAATTAAAACAACTTCAGTCAGTAACCAGTGGTGCTGATGAGGTCACAAAAACCATCCAATCTGGTAAAAAATCCCTTTGGAACGTGGGGATGGGGGGGAGCACTGAATGCGGACAGTGCAGATTTTCACAGCACTACAAGCAGCAAAACTGAGAACAGATACCACGATCGCAGTACAAAAACAGGCAGCTGCAGTGGATAGCAGGTTCACACTGCTGCGCCTGCAATTACACTAGTCTGTGGCACAATAAAAGGTGTCTTATTCGATGCATGCAGCACTGCACACACACACACACACACACACACACACACACACACGCACACGCACACGCACACGCACACACTGACACACAGAACAGTTTGTGTACAATGCTGAATGAGGAATGCGTAGCAAATGCAAAAGTTCAGTACTATGCCACATTACGTATTCTAAATTTGTAATGTAAATAACCTGAACCTTATGAACTGCTGCACCTCATCCACACAACAAACAGCAAGAAAATTTCTACTATTACTGTCAATATTACTGTGTGTACAGTAACACAGTCAGTTATATAACAAAAATATTACCAAAAAACAAAGAAATCACTATTTCTCCAACTTAAATCTTCCTACACAACAGATACGCCCCTCCCCCAAGCACACTTTCACTGTCTTTCACCACACACACTCAATGTTCTAAATTAACATTCAAAATCCACATAAAAACAAAAACGCTCGATGATATCAGCACAGGAGGGTCTCCTACAATCGATGAACTAAAGTTGGATCCAAAAAAATGCAAAAATGCTTTTTGAACAGCTTTTACAAGATTCCTATCACAGACAGCTTTCAGAGCACGCTGTCTCATACTCCTTCCTACTTATACTAGCCCGAACTGAGGCTATGCAGATCAATATAGAGCCTATGTGACCTGAAATCCCATGAATCACTGCAAAATTCACCTTTGGAGCTCAAAAACAAGACAAAGTGAGACGAAGTGCACTGCCTGCAATGCAATTTGCCTTAAATTTGGCAGAGTAGTTGTCTGGTGAGGTGGAGAAACGCGAAGTCATCGGTTTCAATGGACTTCGTGTTCCTCATTATAATGCGTAGTACTCTGCTTCGCATTGCGGAGCACTCTGCAAATCCTCCTCTGCTCCTCGAATCACTTTGCAGAGCGGATTGAGCCCACTTCGCCCACCACTAGTGACAGGTTGTTTCTTTCTTTCTTTTTTTTTTGAATAATGTATTTCCTGAATCAGAATGGAATGAATACTGCATTATCTATGATAATTGGGAATTGCTGTTCATTACATGCACACCCATACCAAGTATGATTTGTGCCTTGTCACTTCTCCATGTCCAGGGCTCAGTAGGTGACATGCTCACTGCTGGGGCCAGAAGATTAGAAAGTTGTCTGTTCTAGAGTTGTGTTGAATGTAGAATTCCACTAGCAGAAATCGTGTAGAATGACAATTCTGCTTCGGAAATTCTTTCAGAATTTCTTTGTGAATTCTGCAAAATTCCAAAAAGCATTTCTATGTAAACTGTGGAACAATATTCCATGGATCATGTAACCTGCAGAATAATTTTCTGTAGATTGTGGGAAAAGGATATAAGGTTTATGCAAAATGCAGATTATTAATCTGCTAAAATCATTTTGCTTATAAGAAGTCAGAATTCCGCTACTGACAGAATTCCACATAATTAAGAAGAATTTTGGGAATTCATTGGAATTTCATTCTATTGAAATCTGGAAATTCTGCACAGCACTAGTTTTAGCCATACAGCATGTATTTGGGGTACAACCCAGTAGTGGACTGTAGTATAGCTCTTAAGATGGTGCTGCACTCTTGATGCATCATTCTTTGGATGAGACATTAAATTGAGGTCCCTTTGAATTAATAAGTTTCCCAGTGTCCTGGACAATCTTTCTCCAGTCAATAAAACAGGTCTGTGTAACCCACCTCTTAGGGCACAGCAATACATTTGTATTTATTTATTTAAAATTTGATAGCTGGGAAAGGCACATTGAACTGAAGCTTATTTCCAGGTGCGACCTGGGGAGTGAACAGGGAGGGGAGTAACAAAATTGCAAGTGATCAACATAACAAACAGTATAAAATTAAATATGAGTTACAGCAAGCGTATATTGAAATAAAACAACATTTCATAGAACAGGTAGTTACAAACAAGTCAATCTGGCAAAGAGTGAGTGATCAAAAACTTTCTTGACTTCTTTAAACTATTAAAAATAAAGTAATGCAAATAGGTAAAGGAGACTAGGGCTTGCAAAATCTGGGGAATAGTTAGTGCTTTGGAGAATAAAATGGGTGGGTAGGCAAGGTAGGAAAGGGCTAGAGGTGCAATGAGCTAAGAGGAGAGAGGCAGGGTGGAGGTGAGGCATGAGCAGTCAGAGGGAGGGAGGTGATGGAGAAAGGACTTGAAGAAAGTAAGCACAGGTGAGTGATGATCTTCCCAGGGAAGCTGATTCCAAAGAGAATAGAGGCAATATGAGAAAGCAGACATCCAAGCCCTTGAGCGAGGGTGGGGGAGGGAGAAGGATCGAGAGATCATGGAGCAAAGAGAGCAGACAGAGAGGTGAGCAGGGATAGTCAGGAAGAGACATAGGAGGGGAGTGTTCCAAACCAGTATTTGGCTAATAGGAGGTGCTGTGAACCAGGTGCCTGTGGGATAAAGGTGCAATGAAGAGAAGGGGGAGTAGAGGAGATAGTGGCTAGCGGAAGAGGAGGTAGCAAAGTGACAGAAAGAATTTTAGAGAGTGTCAAGTCTGGAGAAGAGAAGCCACAGGGGCAGAAGCACAAACAAGATCAGCATAATCAAAGACTGGTAAGATTGTTTTGGTGACAAGGTCACAGCGAGCACTTAAGGGGAGACAGTCTTTGTGACGGTAGAGGATATCGAGTTTTGGGTGGAGTTTGGTACAGATGGCGTTGATACAGGAAGAGAAGTTTAGGTTACTGTCCAGCCAGATTCCTAAACATTTGAAAGATTGTACCACCTCTAGGGAGGGAGCCATCCAGGATAAAAGCATGGGGAGGGTATAAGTCTAGATAGCCTCTACCTGGAGCCAAAGAACATAAACAGTTTTCTTTTAGTTCAGTTTTAGCTGGTTAGCCTGGAACCATTGTTGTACTTTGTCAAAGTTGTGCTATAGGGGGGTAACAACATCACAGGGGGAAAAGCTAGAGGAGTACTTCACAGTATCATCCACGTACATATGTATGTTGGACTCAGAGCAGACAGAAGGTAGATCATTAATAAATATTGAAAAAAGAATGGGACTGAGCATAGAGCCTTGAGGTACACCTATAAGGATAGGGAGGGTGAGGATAGGGCATTGCCAACTAGGACTGATTGTTGCCTGTTATGCAGGTAGGAGCTGAACCAGTTGACTGCAGTTTGAGACAGCCCGAGAGAGTGGAGTTTGTAGAGCAGTAGGTGTTGGGAAACAGAATCAAAGGCCTTCGCCAAGTCTATAAATATGGTAACAGTAACTTGGCCTTGGTCCATTGCGGTTGGGATAGAATCAGAGACCCATAACAGGGAGGTGATAGTCGAATGCTGTTTTCTGAAACCCAACTGGAAAAGGGAGAGAGTGCCAGATGCAGAGAGAAGGTCAAAGAGCCTGGAGTAAACTAGAGACTCTTGCAGTTTGGCAAGACAGGACAGGAGAGAAATGGGCCTGTAGTTTGTGAGGGATGTCAGACCCCTTCCCCTTTTGTGGAGTGGAATCACCTTAGCCAGTTTCCAGGCCTGGTGGCAATACCAGTTGAGAGGAAGAGATTTAGCAGGAAGTCAAGGGGTAGGTGATTGCAGGGGCAGAGTTGTGGAGGATCTTAGGGTGTATAGTAGACCATCTGGGCTAGACTTTTCAGGGTTTAGAAACATAAACACATTGTAGACCTCTGCTGGCAAGATGGTTGGAAGATGGAAGCCAGCACCTGAAGGAAGGGAAGGGAGACCCATGGAGGTGATGGCAGGGTTGTCAGGCAGGGCACAGGTGGTGAAAAATGTGTTAAAGGTCTCGGCTATGGTAGCTGGTTCAGAGATTAATAAGTCATCAAGTTTGAGGACTAGAGGGGTGAGAGAGGCCAAGGCAGGGGCCAAGGAGGGAGTGCATGACATTCCAGAAAGTAGTAGGGGAGCCAGCGTTAGTCTGCAGTTGTAATTTACAGTATGCAGCTTTAGCCTGGCAGATACTGTAGCTTTGGTACAACCATTTGTATGGATTTGTACTGAAGTAGGAATGGGGGGTACACGGATAATTTAAATTGTACCCAGTATTTGTCCCAGGCTTTTCATAGGGATAAGAGTTCTGGTGTGATCCTTGAGTGGTGAAGACATTTAACCCTGGCCCTCTTCAGTGGGGCATGGGTGGTCCAGACCTGTAATAGTGTGTCAGTGAAGAAACAAAGTGCCATGTCAATGTCAGTGATGAAGAACATTGGGGACCAATGAGCTGTCACAGTTCAGTGTGCCTTTTCTGGTCAAAAATTACAAATAAATAGATAAACAGGTCCCGAGTAACCCCATACACATGCAACACACCTACAGACAAGCTATCACAACTTTTCTGATCAAACATTACAAATAAAGAATGCAATTAACCAATAAATAAGAACAATTTACAATTATTTTAATTTGAACATTGCAAACAGTAGTGCAGAATGCAAAATAGCAGTACAGTTAGTAACAAACACATACTCTCTCCGTGTCTGCTTGTACAACACATTTCTGAAAACATATTTATTATTAGATCTAATAGATATGATGTGTGCTAATATTTTTTATAGTTGACACTTTATAGAGGTTTTCAAAATGGATCAGATGGACTTCTGGTGACATCAGTGGGTGGATGACTGCCTGATTTTTGATCTCCATCCCAGCGGTCCCAATCCACAGCAGTCCTCCTCCTCCTAAATACTGCCAAATGAAGCCAAAAGAGAACAATCACAGACGTGATCATATCTATGAGGCAGAGACTGAAGAATGTTAAGGCAACGCCATCCTCAAAATCAGGAACTTCACCCTACGTAGAATGTGGCAGGAGCTGCAGCATCTCCTTCCACAGTAAGCAGCCCGTCTCCCCGTAGCCCAGCAGGTTGGAAGAGGACGAGTCATTTACCATCACTTTAAAAAACATCTCGGCACCATGCTAAGAAATATAAATGACTCTGAAATGTATTGAGAGTGGAGTGGAGGATGACATATGGGATTTGATACTGGTGGAGTCACGGGCCTCTGCAGTTGAAACCTGCCTCTTCAAACACACCACCACAGTACATATTCATAACTCTGCCTTCCAGTCACTACATCAACATGAACAGGCCCTGAAACAGTGCATGGAAGAGCTTGATAACAGGCAGTGCAGAAATAATATCGGACCTGTATAGCCTGCAGGAACAAAATGAAATGGGGGACTCAGTTAAGTTCACAAACACTTTTCTTAAAGAGCGGCTGACACCTTTAGGAGAACTTTAACAAAACATAATATTTAGACACAACTCAATTTGTATTTTACATTATTACTGTACTTTTCCTCCCCATTAATTATTACTGAGGTATTTTGCTTGAAAACAGGATCTTTGCTTAGTTTATCTGTTCCTGTTACTTTCTTGCAACCTGAGGTCATAATGCAGTGCTTGTGACATCACTGTTACTCCCATGACAACAGACTGTGATGTCCCAACAGAGAATTATGACTTGAAGTAGGGAGTAAGCTATAGAAGTAGATGGACTCTAAGTGATAAAGAGCATGTATTCATGCAAATTTCCTCAATAATAAATAAGGGGGAGGATAAATCGATGGATTATACATCAAATACAAGCTGCACTGCACCTAAATATTATGTTTTTCAAAGTTTTCTTTGAGGTGTCAACAGCTCTTTAAAGAATTCTTTGCTCTTCTACAAGATAAAGAGCTAAATAGCTGTACTCACTGGGCCCTAGTAGCTGTCCCAAAGGAAAACAAAGATTGCCTGCTATCTTTCATTATGGCCTTCCTAGATTTCAGGGTTAAAGAAGAAATATTACAGTTGCCATGGTCGAAGAAAGAGATTGTATTTGGTGACTGTCATCTATTTTTTGAGCATAACTTTGTATCATAAACAGTCAATCATCTTGATAAACTTCTGTCAGTGCAAAAAGAACTGAAACAGAAGGGGGTCATATCATATCTGGAGTATCCTGCTTGACTTAAAATCATTACTGCAGATGGCCCTAGAAGGTACAATGATCTTACAAAGGCTTTGGGGCTTCATCTCCCTGACTACCTGAATTCCTTTGCAGTACAGGAATTATGCTGTCAGGCTTGGCAACAGCCATGGTCCCTCATACCAGAATGGCTAAAGATACCAAATTGGCACAGGTCTGGAACACCATCAGGGCTAAGCAGCCCAAACAACATGGATCAGGTAAGATCCAGCCACCTGTACTGGCTACCTCTATTGAGATGGGATCATCGGTGTGTTGAGAGGGCAACCATATGACACTGGTTGCTGTAGCACCATCTAAACACTATTTGCCTCATTTTTATGTTAACCCTTTTGCAAAGCGAACATATTGGTATGATAATGGGTTTTAAGAGGTGTGCCACTGCCCGTCCAGTGCAGGGCAGTCTGCAAGGGGCTCGACAGCGTCAGACCAATCATAAGCCAGAATGATCATGGTACTGTTCTGGTCTTGCTGGGTGGAAACTTTGTGTGGTTCAAAGAAATTAGCCAGCTGAATCATAGGGTGACTCTTCCCTTTGTTCTGCATAATGCTACCTAGCAAGAAAAGCTGATCAGTGTCAGCATTATGATCAGCCTGTTTTGGTCCTTCCCCCAACAAAAAAACAATCTCTGTCTCTCACCTTTCGCCAAGTATCCCCCACCTCCCATTCCTTCCCTCTTCTTAATTTTCTGACACTGGGGTGCCCAATCCCCAGTATTGGCTAATACCCCCCATGACCCCATTTTTACTGTAGCACACTGGGGAGCCCACCCCCTGTGACGCCAAACATACCGCCAACACTGGGGTACCCAATCCCTAGTGTTGGTACCTGAAATAAAGAAAACTGTCCCTCAGAATCTATAATTTTATACACCTGTAAAAAGAAAACTGTCCATTGATGTCTGTTGCTGCCACCGGCACATTGACACTGTTACCCTTCACCCAACCCTACCACTCAGCTCTCACCATCCCCATCCCTTATTTATCCACTGGGGGTCCAGTGCTGTAATACTTAATGGACCAGAGACACATCTTCAGTCTTCAATGCTGGACTGAGAAATGAGGAAATCAGGAATGCAGTTCAATGTATTTCAATGGGTTTTGAACTTGTCCTCATAATTTGGTCATTTTTAGAGATTTTGATTACCCACATTTTCAACATGGGGCTCAATTTTCACAGTGCCCATAGATCTGCACAAGTTGCAGTGAACCTCCATCTGTGGCAGCCTCCATGTGGGTTAGGGACCCTGTGCAGGATTTTTGAATAACAGGGGCCCCTGTACCAAAGTCCCCAGATTTGCTGCAGGTGGGGTGCTGCACCACATAGGTGGTGCACTGGAGAGGTCTGACTGAGGTTGCTGTCATGCCCCCTACCCAGGGCAGAGTCACCATCTGAACAACAGCAAAGTGGAAGGGGGGAACCCTGCAAGCAGCATGGGATACTGGCCAGGGACTTGTGGGAGTGACCTAATAGGTGCTGTGCACATGGATGGCTGTGCCAGGGTGAATGGTGCACTTAGCAGGTGTGCCTGCACCAGGCTCACAGACCCACAGATAAGGTACCACTTAATCAAGCTTACTGTACAATACCCATGTGCTTTACAGTCAGCCTGACTAAGTGGTACCTGGTCTGCAGGTCTGCAAGCCTGATGCAAGCACACCTGCCTGGTGGCACCATTCACCCTGGCGTGTACAAGCCCGACTGAGCAGTACCCCATCTGTGGGTCTTTGGGCCTGATGTGAGTATACCTGCCCAGTACCACTGTTCACCCTGGCACAGCTGTCTGTGCACACAGCACCCTTTAGGGTACTCCAACAGGTCCCTGGCCAGTGTTCCATGCAACTTGCAAGATGCCCCCCCCTGCACAAGTTCAACATTCATTACAAGGGCTGTTAGACCAGCACTTGGCTGGTCTAGCCACAGCTGTGGTTTGTGGCCACAGCGGGGCTTTCAAATTTCCAAATTAGGGGATGGTGCAGCCTGCCATGGCAATATCACCCTTTCACAATGGAACACCAGTGCAGTTGTTGCAAGGATAGTGCAAGCCCAGTTGGTGCAAGTGGCCCCGCAGGTGTACATGGTCTCTTCCAAAATCAGGACTGGCACAAGGTGCAGTGCAAGGAGCCCTTTGTGCCATTTCTCCTTGCTGCAAGACCCTTGTGCCTAACCTTTTGAAAATCGGGTCTGTGGCCTTTTAAGGACCTCACCTCATAAACAAATTTGGTGTAATTATGCAAATTCATCCTGAAAGGTGATTTTGCAATCTCTGCGTGAAATCACTTTTTGGTCAAGATTTGAACATTTTCTCCATCCTTGATCATGAGATGGGGTAATAAGAAGGCTATGTTTAAAATTTGGGATCAAAATATTAAAAAACAACAAAGTTATAGGCGTACATTGACATTTTTCAAAACACACTTGTAACTTTGGTAATTTTCAATATTTTTACTCAAAAGTTTTATATTGTATCTGCTCTATCATTCATATCTGTAACTGTCCCAGGTCGTGCCTGAAAATAGGCATTTGCTTGTCTAGTGCACCTACCCGGTCAACAAAAACTAAATAAATAAATAAGCATAGCCATTTTTTTCACACCACCTCATGAAATTGACAGCTGTCAAATCCTGGCCAAAATGTGCTGCAAAATAATGTTCTGGCCATTATTTTATTAATGGCACCTGTCGTGTTCAGACATAGGGGTCATAAAAAGACTTCGGTGAATATTCGGGGTTACAATGTGAAAAAAACAACTAAGTTATGAAGAAACGAATTGTTCCAGTGTTTATTCATAACTTTATTTTTGCAGATTTTGGCCCCTAATGCTCAACATACTGCTTGTGTTACCCTACCTCCTGAACATGACAGGTGTCATTTTTCAAATCCCCTTGAAAACTTGTTTTTATAGTCACACTGCAAAATCATCTTTGGGATGGGATTTAAAAAATTCCACCTGTCTTGGTCATAAAGTCAGATCATAAATGACTGTTGGAAATTTGGGGTCAAAATGTGGGAGCCCAATGAAAATTAAATATTACCTCTCAGCTGGCCTGTCCTGGGTAAATACAATTTAAAAATGTATAAAAGCAGGACACTAGTGAAAACAAGATACTGCATCTCATCTGATCTATCCTGGGAATATATACTGTATAGTAAGAAGCATTTGTCAATGTTGAATGTTTCCTTGCATGGTTCATGTGGCAGGGGTGCATTGTGTTAGCTGAACTTCTGGTGGAAGGAAAAGCCTGCCTGAACTATGTTTTGAGCTCCAACAGTATGGCAGGCTGAAATGGGAGCTCTACCTTCGTCCATTTAATTTATATTTTATTTTGCTTTTAAAATTGGCAAAACGATTGGCGGGCATAAGAATCGGAAAGATTAAAGTGTATTCTACAAGATTTTTCAGTTTTTAGAAATTGCCACAGTCTGTTCTACCAAATAATTAAGTTCTAAATACCTTCACTGACAAAGGATCCCAAGTTGCGATGATGGCAAACATGGTCAGCACATCAGGTGAATCACAAACGATGGGAACTGGACAGCCAACACAAGATAATGATGGAATGGCAAGTAGGGGGATTTAAAAGAAATAAAAGAAATGTTTAGCAGCCTGAAAATAGATATAATGGACATAAAAAGCTGTCACTAAAACTTTAAATCAAGAAAACTGTCTATTTGTTACCAGAGCCGATGCCTCAGAAGAACAATTGGACAACCTTAAAGCCACAGTACAGGATTTACAAAAACTAACAGAACACCAGGCTTAACAAATTGATTGTTTATTAAACAAAGTGGACGATCTAGAAAATAGGGGCCACAGAAACAATTTAAGAATACTTGATATACCTGAAGGCTGGGAGGGGAATAATGCAACAGTCTTCTTACAAAAATTTCTACCACAGCTATTGGGATATCAGTGGCCATGGTCACTTGAGAAAGAAAGGGCACATAGAGTAAATGGTCCAAAAAAACACACATAAAACCAAACCTTGACCAACTGTGGCTTACTTCTTACGATTTTTGGTTAAAGAAGAAATTTTAAAAATATCCAGGGGCAAAAGAAAAACACTGCAGTATAATGAAGAGAGGATTTTAATATATCAGGATTTCTCAGGGCACTTTTAGAAAAAAGGAGAGCATTTTTTCAGGCCAAGCAAGAACTGTAAAGGTTAAACGTACCATACCATTTCAAGTACCCAGCAATTCTGGTTATCAAAGAAATGAAGGGGAGCACTGTGACATGTGAAATCCCCTGACGATGTGTAGGATTATTTAAGACATATCTGACTGTCAACATGGTGACAAGTTGACCTCTAAACATGGAGACCAGTACTTTTCAAATCGGTCATGAGAACCATCTAAATCTGAATATTCTGATTCTAGAGTCACAAATATCCACATTCTATTTTCTCCTCTTATATTTATTGAGGGCATATTCTCTGAATATGTTGACCTGGGCATGCATCAAAAAATTTGGATGCGCCATGCCTCATTGAGTGCCAAGCGACTTATTCTAAAATATTGACAGGACGCACACACACACACCCTCTTTACCAGAATGGTATAATCAAATGGACTTCATTTCCAACAAAGAAAGAATCTGTTATTCCATGCAGGATAGACTAGACACTTATTACAAGATATGGACACCTTTTTTGCTAGTTAATGATTTCAACAGTTATTTTTTATTTTTTAATAATTTTATTTATTTATTTTTCAATCTAATGTAGGTTCTTAAAGTATTAAACTTAGGGATATTCTCTCTATATATAGATTGTTTAGAACTCTTAGAACTCTATATACTGTAATGTTTGAATGTTGTTATAACCTATAACCTATATTTTGTCTGTTTTGTAAGTGTGTTTTTGAATGTATTCCAGAAAAGCTTAGCTATGTATTCTAAATTTAGTATTTAAATATAAATACAAATTATTGTGGAAAAAAAACTATGTTTTGACAAGCTGTCATCTTATGTCTACATCTTACCACATGGCTTGTTTAAAACAATTTATACCTGAGTGTGTGTACTAAAATTGCAACAAATGGGCATAACTTTGTCATTTTTTTTATATTTTGACCCCAAATGTTGAACATAGTCTTCTTATCTCTGCGCTTCATAAACCCTGTAGGTGAAAATGTTCAAATCCGTGGGAGAACAGCATTCTGTGCCACAGGTGTGAAAAAACATTTTAGGCAGGATGTGAAAAATGACAGCTGTACTGTTCATGAGGTGGTGTGATAAAATGGCTATATTGAAAAGTTGGAGTGAAAATATTGAAAATGACCAAATTTACACTCATGCATAGAAATTTTTAAATGACCACATGTAACCCAGCTATTTTTAGGATTTTTTCACCAAATTTTTAACATGGCCTTTTTTGGATCCCACCTCATGAAGAGTGCCACTGTTATTTTGTTCATTGATCCTGAAAGGTGATTTTGCACAGCAACCATGCCATTCTGTGCCACAAGTGCAAAAACACATTTTGGGCAGGATATAAAGAATGACAGCTGTACTATTCATGAGGGTGTGTGTAAAAATATCAATGTTGTGAATTTAGTGTGAAAATATTTACAATTGCTGAAGTTATGAACATGTGTAGAAAAATTTCAATGACCGTACATAACTCAAGTGTTTATTGGTGTTTATGCACCCTATTTTCAACATGGGCTTTTTTTTTTTTGTGATGATTTTTTCCATCCTGGCAGCCTGAGCTGCTCCTCCCCATGAGGAGACATCCAGCCACTGCCCGCCTCTGCCATGGACACCGGACTCTACAACTTTCCCCCCACAGTGGGGCTGCAGGGAAGGGCTCCTGTGTACTCTCTGAGGGTAATGGATCAAGGCGGTGCCTGGGCAAACCTCTGGACGGCCACTGCCACCGCTCAAGCCTCTGCTTTCCCTGGTTTTCTGCCCAATCAGTGCATGCTCAGACAGTGCCCCCAGTCTCCACTGGGAGCTGCTGCTGAGCAATGCATCCCCGGATCCCACCCCTGGAGAGGAGAGCAGTCCGACGTACGCTCAATCCTGTCCGTCTCCTGCCGACCCCTGGAGTCCTGAGTCCGTTTCTGAAACCAGGTCGCCGGTGTGGGTCAAGGTAAGGCACCAGCACCTCTACCCTCTATGCCATTGGGCCAGCCTAACATGGGCTTTTTGAGATCCCACCTCATGAACACTTGCACTGTTATTTTGTTACTCAGTCCCAAAAGGTGATTCTGTGCAGCAACTGCAAAATCACCTTTTGGGATTGAGTAATGAAATGACAGTGCCATTGTTCATGAGGTGGGGTTCCAAAAACCCTATGTAGAAAATGTGGTGCAAAAATATTGAAAAATGGCTGAGAAATCAACATAAATTGAAAACGCCATTGACAGTCATTATACAGTATGGCGCTTACCTTGATTCCTCAGTTTGTGGCTTGACTTTGAAGAGTGCAGATGTGTCCTGTTCCACAGAAGATGACAGTCGTCGACCTTGGAGGGTAAGTATAGGCAAAGGGGAGGTGTGAGGTGGTGGGCTGCTCAGTGGGAGGGTCAGGATGGGGGAGGGGGGACAAAGAGATGACGAGCGACCATTTTCTTTTTTACAGGCTAAAAAAATAGACATTGGGGACAGTTTCCTTCTTTTTTTTTACAGGGTATGAAAATGTATATTTCAGGACACTGGAAGTGATCTCCCCAGTGTCCCATGAGGGAGGTGTACATAATGCTGACACAGGGATTGGGCACCCCGATATCAGCACAGGGATGGGGAATGGAGAGTAGGGGGTGGACAGCATGCAGTGGGAGGGAGCAGGAGGTCACATGCAATCCACCTCTTGACTGCAACACAACAACGAACCACGAAGAGGAACAGAGGTAGCGGGGTGAATAGCACACAGAGGGAGGGAGTGGGAGGGTTGAGTTGTGCTGCTGGGATGGGGAACAGAGGGAATAGGGATAAGAGCAAGGTAGAGGGAGGCAGTGGGAGGGTTCAGTTGTGATGCCGGGTTGGGAAACAGAGGGATTGGAGCAGAGACCATGCAGAGGGAGGGAGCAGGAGGGTTTAGTTGTGCTGCTGGGATTTGGAACAGAAGGAGTGGGGCAGAGATCAAGCAGTGGGAGGGATCAGGAGGGTTCAGTTGTGCTGCCAGGATGGGGAACAGGGGTAGCGGGGTGGAGAGCACAGCAAAAGGAGGCAGCAGGAGGGTTCAGTTGTGATGCAGGGATGGGGAACAGAGGAAGTGGGCTGGGCTGCATGCACAGGGAGGGAGCAGGAGGGTTCAGTTGTGATGCAGGGATGGGGAACAGAGGGAGTGGGCTGGGCTGCATGCACAGGGAGGGAGCAGGAGGGTTCAGTTGTGATGCAGGGATGGGGAACAGAGGGAGTGGGCTGGGCTGCATGCACAGGGAGGGAGCAGGAGGGTTCAGTTGTGATGCAGGGATGGGGAACAGAGGGAGTGGGCTGGGCTGCATGCACAGGAGGAGCAGGAGGTTCAGTTGTGATGCAGGGATGGGGAACAGAGGGAGTGGGCTGGGCTGCATGCACAGGGAGGGAGCAGGAGGGTTCAGTTGTGATGCAGGGATGGGGAACAGAGGGAGTGGGCTGGGCTGCATGCACAGGGAGGGAGCAGGAGGGTTCAGTTGTGATGCAGGGATGGGGAACAGAGGGAGTGGCTGGGCTGCATGCACAGGGAGGGAGCAGGAGGGTTCGTGTGATGCAGGGATGGGGAACAGAGGAGTGGGCTGGACTGCATGCACAGGAGGGAGCAGGAGGGTTCAGTTGTGATGCAGGGATGGGGAACAGAGGGAGTGGGCTGGGCTGCATGCACAGGAAGGGAGCAGGAGGGTTCAGTTGTGATGCAGGGATGGGGAACAGAGGGAGTGGGCTGGGCTGCATGCACAGGGAGGGAGCAGGAGGGTTCAGTTGTGATGCAGGGATGGGGAACAGAGGGAGTGGGCTGGGCTGCATGCACAGGGAGGGAGCAGGAGGGTTCAGTTGTGATGCAGGGATGGGGAACAGAGGGAGTGGGCTGGGCTGCATGCACAGGGAGGGAGCAGGAGGGTTCAGTTGTGATGCAGGGATGGGGAACAGAGGGAGTGGGCTGGGCTGCATGCACAGGGAGGGAGCAGGAGGGTTCAGTTGTGATGCAGGGATGGGGAACAGAGGGAGTGGGCTGGGCTGCATGCAGAGGGAGGGAGCAGGAGGGTTTAATGTGATGCCAGGATGGGCAATGGAGGGTTGGGCTGATAGCACTATGCAAAAGAAAGAAATGAAGCGCTCACATCGGAGCACTTAATTTCTCTCAACTAGAGAACAACTTCAAGTTGTGAAACTCAGACTAGTGTCACAGTCTGGTTGCATGCTGGTAGCACATCAGAAGGGCAATCCAATGTGAGTGACTCACAAATGAGCGAGTCATATTGAGCGAAGTGGGGAATGGCTACCCTGCAAGGGTAGTGACCTGGTCGATGGCGACGATGGAGAATGGAGACCGGAAGGCAGGAATAGCAAGGGGAAGGGGAGGGATAGGAGAGATGGTTTCTGTGGGGCAGTGTTCCTGATCCTGCTGAGCCAGCCCATGTGGTGTGGTGGTGAGGGTGGCTTGCTTCTGCAGAGGAGGTTCTGGGTTCGGGGACTTGATGGGGTCAAAAATGTTGCCACTGCCTGTGGATCTTGTTTTTTTTTTTTATTATTCTTTTTGGGAGTCTCGCCACCTCCCCAACATGCACCCACCTGGAGTTGAGAATCCTTCAGTAGGGGAGTGCAGGGGGTGAAGCCCCCATGGGGGGCATGGTGGGGCGCAGCCCCCCCACATAAACATTGAAAACTATTGACAGGAAGTAGTGTCACTGTTTTGTGTATCTCACTGAGTTACTTTTTGGCAATATACACTCACCGTAATTGTGATCGCTCTTTTGTGTTAGCTCTTATGACATGAAACCTTGTGTGCTCATTGTTCTGTGAGGAATGAGACCACTGTATAGTGCTGTGCACTGGATTTGTCCCTGACACACTTCCAAAATGTTGTTCTACTGCAAGCTGTTTCACACATGCAAGGAAACATAAAAATGAGTAAAAACAAGATCCGGTATAACAGCATTGCAAGGGCGAACATTCGACATTGACAAATGCTTGTTTTACATAACCTGGCTATCTGAACTTCCATATTTGTGTTTAGTTTTGTGCTAACTTTTGCTGTACAGACCAGATGCCCAGTTTGTACCGAGACAAGGTTGGTGAGGCGAGTGGTAGTGTGGGGGGGTATTAACCACATTTGAGGGGGAATTCTCTTGCTGGGGGTGGGCTATGGTCTCAGTGCTGGGTGCAGGCCTTCCTTCCCAGGTCCATGGTCTCAGAACAGTGGGCTGATCTTCTTCAACTTTCTTTTTATCTTTATTACTGCATGATGGCAGGACAGGTTTTGTGGTATGCCCCCACCCATATTTAGATGTGGTGGTGGGCGACTTCATGTCCCTGTAAGATGAGTCTTTTTTTTGGTCCATATGGGAGTCACAGTACCTGGTCTGAGAGGCCGAAAAAGTCTGGCAGTTGCAAAGGGGCTTTACCCTAACCAGTTTCTTTGTTTTTTATACTTTCTTCTTGATCTTGAGCATCGTGGTACTGAAATGGATATTAGGTGGTGCACTTCTTCCTCTCTGCAGCTGTGCTAGATGCACTCCAATTGTCGGACTTCTGTGGGTGACTGTGGGTAGCAGGAGGTATTCCGCTTCTCTTAGTGGAAGGGAACAGTACTTAGACCATGTATTTTGGTACTGCAGAGGGAGGAGTAGTCTATGATTCCCTTGCTGAAAGAAAACAAGATACTACAGGGAGCTTCTGGTTTTGTGAATCTCTTGGACCCATGGTCTCAGGCCCTTCTGGTATGCCTGGTAACAAAATGGAGGGGGGGGGCATCCCCTCACAATGTTTGAAAGACTACAATGTTTAATTTGAATGAACTCACTTAAATTGATATTGTCACTGTACCACAGAGTCAAAATTGTGCTTTACTGGGGGGGGGGGTTGCTCTGGTGTGGGGTATGTGGAGTGGGGCTTGCTGCCAGGGAGAACACTCTTTGGTTATTCTTTCTCTACTTTCTCGTTTTCACTAATTTTCAGTTTTAGTTTCTATACTGGCACACCCCTTGTTGCCAAGACACAGCTGCACCCTTGAGGGGGTTTAATTTACACCCACTGCTAGGATGGGGGACTGATCTCCTTCTATTCTCCAACTTATCTATGCATTCACCTAGCCCAACATTGTTTCAGAGCCAGGCCAGTCAGTCAGGTGTTACTGGACTTTCCTCTTTTGAGAGGCTTTTGGCTCTGTTTAATCTTCAAGCCAGAAACTTACCTGCTGACCAGCATTGCATAATTTGCATATAGATATGTATATATATATATATATATATATATATGTATGTATAAAATTTGGTGGCTCAGCAAGAGAAATACTATGAATTTGTTCCAATTCTGGTTAATGTCTCTCTACTTGTTGTTGATGAAATGGTTTATATTACCACTGTTAGCGTTCTTTTGGGGCCAACATTTAGCAGTACTTAGAAACATAGAATTTGTCAGCAGAAAAGGACTGTTCAGCCCACCCCATCTGCCCTGATAGTCCCTGCCTAGTCAGTCTCTGCAGACCCTAACTGTTCTCAGGTGACCCTCCCTCCTCCGACCCATTTATGAATATTCCCCTATGTCTATCCCACGCATGCTTGAGACCCCCTTCTGTTTTTGCCTCCACCACTTCCACTGGCAGTCTAATCCAGACATCCTCACCTCCCTCTTAAACTCCCCCAAGCTTTATTGCATGCTCTCCAGTCCTGGATCTCTTCCTTATTTGAAAGAGACTCCCCTCCTGTACCTTGTTCACCCCTGTGAGGTACTTATATGTCTCTACCATGTCCCTTCTCACTCTCCTCTCTTCCAGGGTGTACATGTTGAGATCCTTCAGTCTCTCCTCATACAGCTTTAGGTGCAACCACTGCAAAATTTTAGTTGCCCTCCTCTGGACTGTCTCCACCCTGTCTATGTCCTTTCTGAGGTAAACAGTTCAGAACTGGATGCAGTACTCTAGGTGGAGTCTCACTAGCAAGCAATACAATGGCAACACTGCTTTGCATATTTAGTCTGTATTTTGCCCTTGTTTACATATGCAGCTTAGATTATGGCTGATTTAAATATAATTACTTACAATGTTAAGGAAATCAATGGCCCCGAAAAAGCAAATGCAAATCATACAGGAATTGCAAAGGCACGGGGTGAAATTGGCATTCCTTCTGGTCATGTATCTTACCACCCAGGAGCATGCCAAACTCTGCAAGGCCTAGGTGGGGGAGGTCTTGGCATTCCACCATGAACTACGCCTACATAGATGAGAGGTAGCCATCTTGGTTCACAAAAACACTCTGTTACAGATTAGTTGGGTAAACACAGATCTGTAACTGTGGTTTTTCAGCTTGTCGGGGCTCTATCAGGGACAGAACCATACACTGTTAACTCTCTAAGCTCCTAACAAAGAAACTGATGTTTCTTAAGAAGGTTATAGGTGACACAGTAGTTGACCCCCACATTTTGACTATAATTAGGGGGACCTCAACTCTATCATTAGACCAACAATGGGCAAATCAGGGGTCATAGGGCACGGCAGGTCCTGTATAGGGACAACTTTTGGCTCACCTTATTTCTTTAACTCAAATTTACTTTTATTGGTTCAAAGATTAACAGATCCACTTATGTGCACAGTACCACAGGATTACAGAGCTTGGAGGAGCAAATACTAATAAAAACTGTATTTGTGTCTCGTAGGTCATTAATGTGGGCACAACAGTACTTAGGTGCCAGCAAAAAAAGATCAATAGAAAATTTTTTTTTTGAACCGGCTCATTCTATAGGAGTTTCTGTTGGAGGCTGCAGATTTTGGCAATTTTTTGGCACAATAAATTCAACTTACTTTTGCATAACTAAGATTATCTTGTGCCTTCTTTTCCATTTGTTGGAGAGTGCTACCTCTTGAATGGGTAAAAATTAATGTGCTGCCTAGGATTCTGTTCCTCTTTCAAACTCTCCTAATTCCTGTCTTGGTGACTTTTTGTAACATTTTCCTTAAAGGCACAAAGAAATTTATATGGGCAGGTAAAGCCTACCCAGATTTTGGAATGGGTCCTCCGTCTTCCCAGGGACCATGGGGTGGATTACATCTACCATGTTTTCTCACATATTATGTAATGGTGCAGGCAGTGCCACTCTGCTTCTGGTCGAAGCAGAGAACTGACTCTTGTTGGTATCCTATTGAGGAAGCTATTTGGTCTACTGTGGCCCTTTGGAATGTACTCATGGTGGTATTTACACCACAACTGTTGCATTCTCTAATCAACTCCTGGATCAAGTACACCTTCAAATTCTCGTCAAGTTATGCAAATACACTGCTACACTTAACACCACTGGTCCTGTATCCTTAACTGGACATCACAAGGACTTTGTCCAACCTACAGTAGAGCCAAGGATATGCCTCTTGAGAATTATGGGGCCTCGTACAATTCTTCCAGCTGATCTCTTCCCAAACGTACATGTCATACCCGGCCCTATGGACCTCATATAAACTTAATGAAAGTGACTACTATAGGTTCCTGTAAACCATTCATTTTATTCAAAAGCCAGGGATTAGGGCCCAGTTGACGAGGAACCAAATGGGCGTTGATCTGTTTTTATTACTGGATTATCACTTTGGGGGGGTGAATACAGTACATGTCAAAACTCTATAAGCGTCTGAAATGGAGAGCAGGGGATTCACCACTTCCACTTATGCACATTCATCCAAAGTGGGAAGAAGAGAGCAGATTGTCCATTTCAATGAGACAATGGGATTAAAGGTTATACAGGGGTGGTGAGTAACAGCTTCCCTGACCTGGAGGGAGTTTAAATGGAGAAGTTTGGTCAGATATTTCTGTCCGCCTAAGATTATGAAACTCTTTGGGATTACATTCACCAATCTCTACTGGAAACAGTGCAGGGTGGGGATCTCACCATCATGTGTTTTGGACTTGCCCTATTATAACACCATTCTGGCACCAGATCAACATAGTCACACAGTCTATTTTGGGTAGGCAAATACCAACAACTTTTACTGATATGGTGTTTGGGTTCACTGCCATACATCAGGGACTAAAACAATGGTCAGAAATTAGGACAGATGCTGAGATTGGCAGCTTTAAAGAGCTCCAGGCAGCATTAGGAAGACTTTGAAAAAAGTAAAATTTATATTCAACTCCATCTCATTTTCTTTATTACTTTGTATATTTTCAGTAATTAATTCCCTGTTTTCTTTTTTACTGAAAACAGTTGCATGAAAACAAGATACCTGCCCCATAGACTGTATCTACTCTGGCTGCTTCGCTACACATGACATCACAATTCCCTGTTTATGGCATCATAATTATCTCTGCAGCAACATACTTTGATGTCATAAACAGAATTATGTCAGGTGTAAGCAGGCAGTCAGAGCTAAAAGGGCAGAGATACTGTACTCATGCAAATATCATTGGTAATAAGGAAATAAGGATGAGAATTACAGAATAAAATACAAAATATAAGCTATATTTATGCCTGAATAGTACACTTTTTCAAAGTTGTCTCAATTGTGTTCAGAACCTCTTTAAAATATATTATGATCCTCTGGCTTTCTCCAGAATCTCCTACAATAGGCCAGTGGTATAAAAAGGTGAAAGAAACTGAGGGGATGGAACAGATAACAGGTAGTGCTATGCGGAATGCAGAATTCTGCCAGTAGAATTAACATGGAATGCCCTTTACGCCATTGGAATTTCCACCTGTATTTCACTGGTTCTTCTGTGGAATTCCACCTACTGTGATCCGTGGAATAATATTCTGTGGAAAGGCATTTTTTTCTGAGGAAAAGTATTCCACAACAATTTCTACAGAAAATATTGAGATCCCGTGGAACAGCATTTTTTTCTGAGGAAAATCATTCTGCAACTATTTTCTGCCTCAGAATTCCACCACTCCATTTCTGGTGAAATTCGGCAGAATATCGGCAGAATTTTGAAAATTCCACGGAATATCGCTCCGCTGGAATTTGAAAATTCCTCACAGCACTAATAACAGGGCATATGCAACTCATTAGACAGAAGTTCCTAGATATTTGGAACTCCTGGCATAGATATTGCCTTTGATGGGTAAAGTGGACTGGTTCAGAAGAGGAAGTAGAGGGAGCATATATGAAATAAGCAAGATTGTGGTATGTCCAGTTAGGGCCTTCCTGATTTATTCATATTCTCCATAGTTACAGTTGTCATTCTGTTACTCCTCTTGGTGTGTTGATGTATGCTATTCAGAAAGGAGACACAGACTTTTGAACTACAAGCTTTTGTGACCCCAGGCAGAAAGTTTGACTGCCTTCGGGAGAGACTGACCAAGTCTGATGCATTTCCACTGCTGCATAAAGCAGCATTGATGAACTTTATGGGTTTACCTATATGAATTCTACATAATTCAAATCCATTCTGCACTCATACACTTCACTTTGGTGCTGCATTTAGGGTTCTTGTTTGTTGCTTTCATCTTACTGTTATTCTCTACTTTTTTGAATAAACTTGGAGCTTAAGAAAAAGCTTCAGATAATGTACTCAATTATATCAGCACCACTGAGAATGGACTACATGCCAACAGTATGGCAGAGTACAGAGTTTTAGTTTCCCAGATTATTAATCCCTTGCATTCTACAAGCAGGAAATAAATCATACCAATTTCTAACTCAACAGAAAATAACATTTATTTTAGTCCCCCTTCCTTGCTTCTGCAGTCTCACCCCAAATTTCCCCAGCTCAGACCAAATTATATTTATCCCCCTGCAGTGTTTGAAAAGATACAGCTGTTACACTGCAGCACACAGCAGCAGCACATAAGAAGTCAGATTGGAGTCTTTTAATTCCAAAGATCAGGGTTTTGGGGCTCCAGCAGTGAACAAAATGCATTATTGATTTTCTTTTTTCATTCCTTCATTCTCTCCATCAGTGACTGCACTTCAAGGGAAGTGAAGAGCCAGAGGCTGTTCTTTTCAAAGGCCTAGCTGTTTTACTAGGGCACTGATATTATTCATTTTGCCTTTAATCTTTCATAATTTAAACCATTTTTAATAGAACAATATTAATTTGGATTTAATAATGGAGGCAGTATACAGTAGCATAGTGGCTAAGAGCACTGAGCTGCAAACCTGTAGAACAGTTTGACTCCCACAGCCAACACTTGCATACTGTGTGACAACAAGCAAGTCACTTAACTTCCCTGTGCTCCCAGGATGCGCCTGGAAACAAGCCTCAGCTTAGTGTGTCATTGATGGACAAAAAAATTGTAAATAAATAAATAACTAAATAAATAAAATTTGTTCAGTATCTAGAGTTCAGAGATCATTTTCCTGCAAGTAAAGCAAATATTGATTCATTGACAAATGGGATTTTATTTATTTAAAGTTTTGAATTCTCAATTCAGGATTAACATACAAACATAGAATTTTACAGACAGAAAAAGATCTGTGATCCATCGTGTCTGTCTGGTCTCTCCCTAATATAGACCCTTCAGTCTATCACTGGTAGGGCACTGGAAGCATTCCCTGCTGGTATTGCTGCCCTGCATGATGTCTGAACCCCTCCCGGCTGCCCCCTCTTGTTTTCGTCAATCCTATGTACCGCTCCAACCCTTTCTTGAAACCTGGAATCTCCTCCATGTTAACCACATCACCTGATAGATGGTTCCACCCATCCATAACGCTTTCCATGAAGACATACTTCCTTGTGTACTTCCTGAATCACCTCCTGCACTAATTTATAGTTGTGCCCTCTTGTTGCACACCCCTAGCATTGCCTTAACAGTTGCTGGCAAATCAACAATGTTTATTACCTTCAGGTATTCAAATTTTCCTATCATGTCCACCTCTCCCTTCTGGCTCTCAGGGAGTATTTGTTCAGATTAGGCTTTCTCTCCTCATAGGGCTTCCCCTATTGCCTGTGTATCATTTTGGTTGCCCTCCTCCGGACTAATTCCAAGTGATACTTGCCCTGTTAAAGGTTTCAGAACTGCACACACTACTCCAAGTGTAGCCTCACCAGTGATCTGTAGAGTGGTGCAATCGCCTCCTTTCATCTGTTAAGAAGGTCCGGCTATACATAGTGCTGGCTTTCCCATATGTTCTGTTACACTGGAAAGTGGTCTTGAGGCTGTCACTTATAACAGCCCCCCAGGTCTATTCCCCCCTCCTCAGTTTTTCTGATGTTTTTAAATTATCTCTTAATCATGGCACATGTGTGCTTTTTCATATTGTATGAGTGCATTTTGCATAGCAACCCTTTTACTAAGGGCCAGGTGGAGAGGGATAGAAGAGAGGTAACTGACGCTCTTCCATTTTGTCCCTGCCCCCCATTTCTCTGCTCTTTCCAAATCACTTTTTACATTTAGTACACATGTACTGATGTGCATTTATATGTTATGCAAGTGCACTTTGTATAGCGCCTCCTTTTTTTGGTACAAAAATGATTTGGTCTCATTGGACTTCCTCCTTGCTTTTTTCCTTTTTTCTCCCCTTCTCCACACCCCCTTCCCTTTTTGTGCCTTCTTTACATGGAACCCATATATCAACAGCATATCATATGCTGCTATTTTGGATATTTCTATGAACTGATATGGTTCCTATATCATTAGCTGCTGTTAACTCTGTTTTTCAGGAACTCATGTTTTTTCACATTGTAACGTATTTATATATTTTTTGAGTGCTCATGTATTTGTATTATGATATATCACTGAGGGTGCTTGTGTTACACATGGGTGTTAAGCTGATGTGCTTCATACAGTAAGCCTGTTTTTCTCGGATAATTGTGTCTTTAATTATGAGCTTTATAACTGAGTTGATTTTTGCTGTCAAGCCATGCCAACTCTGATGAAGCCTCACACTGATGAGGCATAGTGCTGGGGCTTAGTACCATGCTCTCTTAAATAAAGGTTGGATTAGCTTGACTTTTGTAAGTATAACCACCCAGTCCCTTGGGGTTACTAGAATCCCCTCAGCGACAGTGTTAGGCAGGGAGAGACAGCTGGTGATTAACTAGTTAAATGTTTTTTTCTTTGGCTCACTCTTCTGTTTACTTGACTCCAGCTGAGACTGAAGTGATGAGCTCATTTAGAACTCTCACAGCAGCATAACTCTTGTGTCAGCTGCTGGGGTGGGAGATAAATGTTGGGAACAGCAGTTGGTTAGAGTGAGTGTTTGAATGAGGAAGGCAGAGGAGCTGCTCTGCCTGTGGGCTCCAGTCTATGAGCCCTGGTATTTCTCACCCTAGTTTTGGTATTTCCCAGCTTGCCAAGTGAAGCAGTGGAGACCTTTCTTTGCAGGATTCCTGATTTTCACTCCAGGGGAGTTGAAAGGGACTATAGTTCATGTGGATCAATGGAGCAATCCCCTGTTATGGTCCTAGGATGTTAAAGCTGCCTGAAAGTATGACATTGAGTGAAATCTGACTTTTACTAGAGAAAACAAGCATCAGTTCTATTGTGGTCCATGCCTGGAATGGAGGCACAACAATCTATAAGTACAGATGTGCAAGACTGTTTTAAAGTAAAGTTGGCCAAGGTGTGTGATGTCCAGAGCCATGACTAGATCACACTATTTGTGATTTTTACCTGTACACTACATATGTGGTGATTTGAATGCTGAATGCCAAGTTTAATGTTTTTAGCAATTCAAAAGGTATTTCAGTTGTTTAAAGTGTAACTCTGAAAAAATGGCTGAGTTTGGATTTGAGAGCAAAGGGTGGACAGAACCCCATCTGGAGTAACCAGTTCAGGACTAATAGCTTTAGAAAGGGCACCTGGTTACCTTAGACTAATGGCCATAGTCTGAGGATGATTTGACCCCATAGTATTAGCAAATGTTTTCTTCAAACAGCTTGAGAGAAGAATAGTGCTACAGTTCAGCAAATGCATTTACAGTTGTGGCGAGATTCCACTGAATCCAAGTAGTAAATGCAGTGTCTTATGTCCTACACTTGTGGGAATGCAAAGATGTTTTGAACGTTACAGTTTGAATATGTTCTGCCCAAGTTTTCAAGTGCCAAATTGTTTTAAACCTTTGGGGGACTACCCTTGTTTTAAGGATCATCTGTCTGAATAAAGTCCCACTCTAGAACCCCAGCTATGGTTTGTACATTTACATTATTGCTTCATGTGTGGATTTACAATCTTTACAGTCAAGTGAACTGGCTAAACTTTAAGGGTAGGCTTGACTATCACACCTGCCTGTTGGCCAAGAAGCTTACCACCTCACTCTCCCCTTCCTCGGTCCAGCAGCTCATCTCTCTTGCTCCTACCCCTCGTTCTACTAGGAGCTCTGATAAGGCCCTTTACCTAATCCCTTTCTGTAAGACATCCCAAGGGCAATAAGCGTTTTTCCACCGGGTCCCTGTACTGCTCAGTGGCCTGCCTCCTCTGGTTTCCTCTACAGTTAAATTGTGCCCCTTTAAAACTAAACTTCGCCAGCACCTACTCCTTGTGAATAGTTGTGATTGCTCCTAGCTTTTATTGGACAGTCTGGGACTGGCTTGTCCGTCAATTTCCCCCTGCTCCTCCCCACCTTATCTTGGTCTAATTTCTCCCTCCCCACTCTGTTCCCCTCCTACCCTTTACTCATCCTTTACCTGCACTCTTTCCTATTCCTCCTTCTCTGTACCTTACACCCCTCTACTCAACTTTTCTTCCTACTTCCCCCAAGCTGTCTCACAACTCTCCTTAACTGACTTCCTTCTGTTTTCCCTTTTTTTCTTTAATTTTCTATCTGTTTACTCAGTTAACTAGCACTGCCTGCGCCATGTTTGTTTCATTATCATGTACTCCACCCTCAGTTATGATGTATTTCTGTATAATGCACTGCATTACTTGTACAGTATACTCTTATCCTATGTATTATGTACTGAATTAATTTCCTGTAATGTTTCATATCCTGCCTATTTTAAATCTACTCATCGTGTTTGTTTCTTTGTCATGCATTCCATCCTCATTATGATGCACTTGTTTATAATGTACTGTATTATTAGTATAATCATATCCTATGTATAATGTACTGTATTAATCTTCTGTAATTTTTTTGTAACCTGTCTGCTTGTAAATCTGACGTGGAGTCTTTGCAAAAGAGTTTTTGACTCAAAGGGTTGTAATTCCAAGACTTCAATAAATAAATTTAAAAAAGAAATACTGGGTACCCCTCCAGAGGACAGGTCTAGCATATGTCTAACAAATCTCTCCCCAGTACCCGGTTGTAAATACCAAGGTTATTCTGAAACCCCCATCCCTTAATCTCTAGAGAATGAGCCTGGTATACATTCCTAAAGCTAGGGATGGTACCATTTCTAAATCTGAATGCATGCCAAGTATAGGTTCCAGTAAGTAAATAAGGGGTGGTAACTGAGTAAAGTAGCAGAGGGGTGTTACATAATTATTTTTTTTTTCTGTTGTGTGCCACCTGTGTTGTGCTTGTTCTATTTCCTTGGAGGTCTGATGTGTTTTGCCCAACCCCCTTTCCAATACTGTGTTTTCTGATTATACCTCCCCATGTGCATGACCGTGCACTTTTTGACATTAAATCTGAACTACCCGATCTTTGACCACTTAAATTTCTCCATTCCTTTCTTCATGTCCCTAATCACTTCCTTGGCATTTGTCTTACCACATATTTTAGCATCATCCACAAACAGACACATTTTTGCTCTGGATCTCCACTCCAGTGTCACAGAAACAAATTCAAGAGCGCTGGACCAAGGACAGACCCCACCTGAGGCCCCCCACTGGTTACCCTCCTGACCAACATGTTATTTAAGCAGTAACGCATGACAGGGCGTTGGTTGTACTAGGTTTACCCCACTGTCAGGGGCATTGCAAGGCACATGGCGAACTGAGTGCCTTCAGCCCCTGACCATGGGGGTAAACCTAGTTCAACCAACATCCCTGAAGTACCTTACTGCTTATATAAAATAAGCCCGGAGGCAACTTTTAAAAAATAAACACTCTAAAAGATTTCAAACCCACAACCATTATAATAAAATGTTGCTAAATAATGTAAAATTGTTCCTGCACAGATGTTTTTCACCTGTCAGTCATCTGTCTTTCTTCATATTCAGTATACTTTGTGATTGTTTACCATGGAATAGAAGAATTCAAAGCTCCACATTATTCCAGTAGTAGAATGCCCCTCACACGCACACACACACACACACACACACTTCGAAATGGCAACATAGAGTACATGAATTCTAAATTCTTCAGAGTTCCACAGGCATGCACACACAGAGGCCTCAAGTGGAAACAGAACCTCAATTTTATCTGTTGCCAGGTAAGGACCAAGGAGTTCTCTGGCAAACTGGTGGAGATAGGAGGGAGATTTTTCATGGTAATCAAAGAAACACCAGCAATGGAAACTACTAATAGTACTTGATTTTTCTAAATTTTTTTGTAAGGATGGGCTCTTGAGTGAAAATAATGTTAAATAATTTACTTACTTTAGCTAATTTAATGGACTTTCATTTTTAGGGCCTAGTTGAAGGTTTCTATATATATATGAGTAAAGGTTGCAGCCATGTTTGTGTTGGAGATTAGGTAGCAAGAGGTTTATGAATTCTGTGAGTTGCCCCAGTTGGTAGGGACTTGTTTTTAGCCATTGGTAGTGCTCTCTTAAGGCAATGGCTTTAACCAAGTCTCAGCCAATCAGAACACAGAGACTTCCTTGCCTATTTTATATTGTCATTTAACACTACTAGCACTACACTTTGGGTTCTTCCACCTAACCAGTTTTCCACCCACCTGGTTAAGTCTTCCCTCACACATACAGTAAGTCACTATCTGGAGAAAATCAATTTTCAGAACAATGAAGTATAAATCATCTTTCATTATGCACTTTTTAGATGAATGAATGAATGAATATAGTCATTGAACTGTATGTAATGAAGTATCTTTTGTACTAAAAAGTAGAATTTTTAGACTGCGTGAATATATGTGTATTTAGTGTTTGAAGATTTATTTGATATTGAGTGTATCTTTGTTTTGGTTTTTTTGTTTTTTTTGTTTTTTACTCTGTTGTTAATGTAAAGTTTGATTGTTAAATTGTATGCTACTTCAGCCTCCCCCATTGGGGAGGTTTTGACTGCAATGGGTTTTTAAATAAATGAAACTGAACGTCTTTTTCACTAGTCATCTAAGTGACACTAAATCAAAAACCTTGCTGATGTCCAAACAGGACATCCACTGATTGACCTCTGTCCATGATCTGAAACACTTTGTTAAGTAGTTTAATAAAGTTTGTCTGACAGGACTTTCCCTTTATAAATCTATGTCTCCTGCTGCCCTGGAGACTGTATTTCTCCAGGTTGTCTACCAACTGTCACTTGATAATAGGTTTAAGCACCTTCCTCACTATTGAGGACAGGCTAACTGGCCTGGACTTGTCTAGATCTCCCCTATCCCTGCTATTATGGAGAGGTACAACATCAGCCACCTGCCAGTTCATAGGAACCACTCCAGTCACTAGCAGGCAGTTGAACATGTTTGCTAAGGGCAATGCCCAAGCCTGCCCTACCTCCCTGAGCAATGGGGGATGCAGTTTGTCTTGTCCTACCAACTAACGTACCTTCAACCCTTTGAGCGCTCTGTCCCTAGTGATGGTCCAAATCAGCATAAAAACATCGCAACATTAAGAGTGATGGGAGAAAAAGGTCCCATCATCCATCTAGTCTGCCCAGCTCCCCCTATAATATGTTGCAAGTACCATAGTATACTCACACCCCTATCCCTTGTGCCATCTTCTCCCCTACCCTTACTAGCCCCATATGCCTCTCCTACTTGTGCTTAAATCCTAATACTGTTTTAGCACAAACCACTTCCTTTGACAACATGTTCCACTTCTCCTCTAGCCTTTCTGTATAGAAATATGTCTATCCTTTCTCATTCTCTCTCCAGCCAGTCTCATAGAGCCCCCCTTTGCATCCAAGTTTGCACTCATTGGACCCTATGCACAAAAATGTGGGTTTCCTATGTGGAGGCATGGAGGCAATCCTAAGTCAGAATGCCCCACAGCTTGGCCCAGTGGCATGGAGAGCTAAGGCACTGGGCACCTTACCACTGGTCACATTGGTGACCTGAGGTTGGGAATGAACTTGGCTTGCCTGGAGGCCAGCAGGGAGAGGCAGGATCGAGCATTCCTAGGCAGCTGACCTTCCTTGGTGAGGGGGGTTAGTAAGACATGCTGCTTGCCTGACATCCAGTGATGACTAGGTGCCAGCACGTACACACCACCACATAGGGAAGGGATCCTACATTCAGGATGCTAGGGCTGTCTTTGTGGATGCAGAGTTCAGACACTGTGCCCATTGCACAACTGTGGGCCCAGGGAGAAAATCGGAGAAAAACCACCCCAGATAAAGTTTGGGTCCTTTAGTCTTTCCATACAGAACTTCCATAATTTCATGCAGTATTCCAAGTGTGATTGCACCAGGGAACTATATAGGGCATGATTACATCTCCTCTTCTGCTGTAGATATTCCTGTCTATGCACCCCAGCATCCGATTTGCCCCTCCCCACTATGCTATTACACCTTGGCAGTTGTTTCAAATTATGTGTAACTATCACCCCTAACTCCATCCTCTTAGTTGTCTGTATTCTTCCATTAAGCCAATTCCAACCCCCCCTAGCTCTATCTCCCACCACCAGGTCTCTCAAAGTTTTCAACAGCCATTCATGTGGGACTGTGTCAAGGCTTTGCTGAAGTTCAGATACAACACTTTCACTGCCTGGTTTTTATCAGCCACTTCTGTGATTCTGTTGAAGAAGTCAGTCAGCTTCATCTGACAGGCCCTTCCTTCCCTGAATGAATGCTGCTTTTGTCCTGGAATCTATTTGCATCTCCACCGCCTCCAGAAACCCACTACTCTCTGAAGTTTTCAATAGCACACTGACAGTGAATAGGAATTAAGACTCTGTAATACATAGTCCACTGTCCTATTAGTGCCTACATTGTTGTCATAATGTATTCATGTTGTAATATAGAACTGTGGCCAAGAGGGCAATAAACTACAAACTCCACTGTTACACTTTCAACCTATGTATGAACCACATCCTCACTCATTAATAAAAAAATACTGCAATGATGGTCAGTAACACAATGGAAACAAGTACAGTATGTATAAACATCTGAACATTGTAGTTTAGTTAAACCCAAAGGAGTACAAAGAGAGACCAGAATGTTGATGCCAATCAATGTTTTCAGTGGGGACAGATTGAACATTTTTTTTTTTTTTTTTTAAATTCAAAGTTTATTCATTTTCACAAACACAAAATGGAGCAGCCCCATACTCTACATAATGACATAATGACATAGTGACATTTCTCCTTTAAGCCATCCTTATTGTTATGGAAGAGAGAGTCTGCTCCCCCAGATTGAACATTTTGATGCTTTGGCTCCCATAATGTGGCACAGATAGGTCAATCGGATGATTAGAAAAAACAAAACTTCTTGCCAAGACTGATATTGTCTTATCAGTTGTGTTAATGGACAGAAGATCAGTGAAGAAAGCAGAGTGGTAAATATCCAAACCACCGAATTAGATAGAAAAGATTTCAGGGTTCTATTCCCACCACTGCCACCGACAAACGTTTGACCCTGATCAGATTGTACCACATCAATGTAAGGAACTCAATGGGGCTTTAATGAAATACAAAAGCAGGACCACCAGTGAAAACAATACACTAGTCAATTAAAAAAAATGTTTTTTTTTCAATGAACACACTTCTTGTTAGCAAAAGGGGTATGCAATGCAACAAGCTGACCATAAATACCAAAACAAACAAACAACAGATGGAAAATATAACAGAAATCACTTTTTAATCATATTTTACACACACTCACCATTCAGGGACAATCTCACTGATCTGTGATGCAGATGTATCACTGTCATTTACAGAAGCAGCTGTGCTAGTGCTGTCCCTGTCACTGTCACTTGAATTATGGTCGATAGTTTGCTCAAATGAATAGGACTGAACCAAGATAGTGTGGACAAAAATGTTGTTCAGATTGACCTCTTGCTCAGACATAGCTGGAAACTATATTTATACAGTCTGACAGAGAACAGAGAATGTCTGACAGAGCGAATAACTATGTACTGAACTAGACAGTCTTACTAAAAAAAAGGGAAAGCAACCTGATCAGAAACGTGCAAAACTATGTTACAAATTAAACACCTAGCCTTAGTAATAACTAATTCAAACAAAAAAGTCAGTGAAGTGACAGACAAATGCTGTTTTTTCCTTGGGATCTGCTGTTAGACAAAACAGAGCTGCTGAAGCTGCACGCGTCACTTTCGGCACAGTTACCAAGTTCACCATTCAAGTCATAACTTCAATGATGTCACACCTTGAGACACTGGCTGCTGAGACTTGCTGGTTTCAGCTCAAAACAGGCCAGAGTGTTTTATGTTAAAATCCATGACCAAAGTGAATAAATGAGAAAAAAAGACTCAGATTTTGATAGACATGCTCAATTTTATTAAATACAGGTAATTGCACTGATGTCTGATGAATCGCTGATCACGCTAAAACCTACATTTGCCGTTGATCTTTAATTTAATTTAAATTTTTAAGTTGAAGAGCTCTGAACTTCTTTACCAGCAGCTTGATAAAATAACTTCCCAGCGGCGATGGTCCAGTTCCAAAGTGCCATCGTAAGTCAAGTCCGTTAATTAAAAGTTCTCTCGGTACTGGTGTAGTCAGACCGGGCAGTTCTCTGTTCTGTAGCCACCTACCCACCAGAGCCTGGCTGCTTGTTTGCCAAGTTGCCCCAACAGTTGCTTGCCGCTGGCCAGTTTGCAACTTGCCTTGTGCCTCCCCCTCACTTTGCCCAGCCAGCCCCATTCAAAATCGGAAAAGTCCAGTACAGTGTCACTGTCCCACTCCATCTCAGTCCAGTTGATGTGTTTGTGACTATGTAGGTCAGTCGGTACGGTCCTCCTCCTTATCATGGTATCAGTCTCCGACTGCCCCCTTACTGCCCCTATGTTGAAAATTTGGTGATGAAAGTCCATAAAATGAGTGTGTTACGAATGTGCATTGCACAGTTTCCACACAGGCTATACCTTCACAACTTTGCAATATTTTCACTCTAAATTTTCAGCATTGCCATTTTGCCACACCTCCTTATGAACAGTACAGTTGTCATTTTTCACATCCTGGCTGAAATGTGTTTTCGCTCTTCCGGCACACAATTGCACAGTTGCTGTGGGAAATCAGTGTTCAGGACATATTAAGAAAATCACACTGATACTGTTCATGAGCAAAGGTCCTAAAATGCCTATGTTAAAAATTTTGTGATGAAACTCCATAAAATGACTGTGTTACAAATGTGTGTTGTGCAGGTGCCACGCACCCTTGTAAGTTTACAAATTAGTAATATTCTCACACCAGATTTTCAACACTGGCATTTGTTCACACCTCCTTATGAACAGTACAGCTGTCATTTTTCACATCCTGGCCGAAATGTGTTTCCACGCTTCCGATGCAGAATACCGCAGTCGCTGTCAGAAATCAGTGTTAGGGACAGATTAGGATCAAGTGATTGGGGGAAGGGAGTGACCAAGCTCAACTGAGCTCTGTCGGGACTGCTGTGGATGTTTTTGTGGGCAGGAAAAGATGACAATGCAGGCAGGAGTCCAGTCCAAAAGGGCAACCTGCAGCGCCGGGAGACGCAGAATGAGCGAGCAAGGGAGGGGGACTGAGTGAGCTCAACGGAGCTCTGTTGGGACTGCTGCGGATTTGTTTGTGGGCAGGAAAAGGCAGCAATGCATGCAGGGCCTGAGTACAAAAGGGCAGCCTGCAGTGGTGGGACAAACAGAATGAGCAAGCGAGAGGGGGGACTGAGCGAGCTCAACAGAGCTCTGTCATCACTGTTGCACATTTCTTTGTGGGCAGATAAGGGTGGCTACACTGGCAGGAGCCCAGTACAGAAGGGCAGCCTGCAGTACTGGCAGAAATGGAACGAGCAAGTGAGACAGGGGGAGTGAGTGAGGCCAACGGAGCTGTGTCGGGACTGCAGCAGATTTCTTTGAGGGCAGACAAAAATGCCGACAGAGGCAGGAGCCCAGTACAAAAGGGCAGCCTGCAGCGTGAGAAGAAACAGAATGAGTGAGTGAGATGGGGGAGTGAGCGAGCAACCTCAACGAAGCTCTGTCGGAACAGCTGCAGATTTCTTTGTGGGCAGGAAAAGGTGGCAACGCAGGCATGAGCCCAGTACAAAAGAGCAGCCTGCAGCACTGGGACAAACAGAACAAGCAACTGAGAAAGGGGGAGTGAGCGGGCTCAACGGAGGTGTATCATGACTGCTGTGGATTTCTTTGCAGCCAAGAAAAGGAGGCAATGCAGGCAGGGGCCCAGTACAAAAGGCCAGCCTGCAGCGCCGGCAGAGACAGAATGAGTGACTGAGAGGGGGTGAGGGACTGAGCTCAATGGAGCTCTCTCAAGACTGTTGCAGATGTGTTTGTGGGCAGAAAAAGCCAGCAATGCAGGCAGGAACCTAGTACAAAAGGGCAGCCTGCAGCAGTGGGAGACACAGAATGAGCGAGTGAGGAAGGGGGAGTGAGTGAGCTCAACGGAGCTCAGTTGGTAGTGCTGCAGATTTTTTGTGGGCAGAAAAAGGCAGCAGTGCACGCAGGTGCCACTACAAAAGGGCAACCTGCAGCAGCGGGAGAAACAGAACAAACAAGTGAGAGAGGGGGAGTGAGTGAGCGAGCTCAACGGAGCTCTATCATGACTGCTGCAGATTTCTTTGTGGGCAGAAAAGGGCGGCAATGCAGTCAGGAGCCTAGTACCAAAGGGCAGCTTGCACCACAGGCAGAAATGGAATTAGCAAGTGAGACAGGGGGAGTGAGTGAGGCCAATGGAGCTCTGTTGAAACTGCTGCAGATTTCTTTGTGGGCAGAACAAAATGCCAACAGAGGCAGAAGCCCAGTACAAAAGGCCAGTCTGCAGCAGCACGAGAAACAGAATAAGCGAGTGAGACAGGGAGAGTGAGTGACCTCAACGGAGCTCTGTTGTGGCAGTTGCGGATTTCTTTGTGGGCAGGGAAAGGTGCCAATGCAGCCAGGAGGCCAGTACAAAAGGCCAGCCTGCAGCCCCCACAGAAACGGAACCAGCGAGTGACAGGGCCAGTGATCTACCTCAATGGAGCTGTGTCGGGACTGCTGCACATCTCTTTGTGGGCAGACAAAGCCGCCAATGCAGGCAGGAACCCAGTACAAAAGGGCAGCCTGTATCAGCAGGAGACACAGAATGAGCAAGTGAGGGAAAGGGAGGGAGTGAGCTCAACGTAGCTTTGTTGGGACTGCTGCGGATTTCTTTGTGGGCAGAAAAAAGCAGCACTGCATGCAGGGGCCCAGTACAGAATGGCAGCCTGCAGCGGCTGGAGAAACAGAATGAATAAGTGAGAGAGGGGGAATGAGTGAGCAAGCTCAATGGAGCTCTATCATGACTGCTGCAGATTTCTTTGTGCCCAGACGAAGGCAGCAATGCGGGCAGGAGCCCAGTAGGAAAGGGCAGCCTGCAGCACTGACAGAAATGGCACGAGCGAGTGAGAGAGGGGGACGGAGTGAGCTCAATGGAGCTCTTTCGGCACTGCCACAGATTTGTTTGTGAGCAGAAAAAGATGCCAACAGAGGCAGGACACCCCTACAAAATGGCTGCCTGCAGTGCCAGGAGAAACCGAATGAGTGAGTGAGACAGGCAGAGTGCCCCACCTCAACAGAGCTCTGTCAGGACAGCTGCAGATTTCTTTGTGGGCAGCAAAACCTGCCAATGTGTCTTTGTGGGCAGATAAAGGCGGCAACTCAGGCAGGAGCCCAGTACAAAAGGCCAACCTGCAGAGCCGGCAGAAACAGAATGAGCAAATGAGAGATGGGGAGTGAGCTTCCTCAACAGACCTGTGTCAGAATTTCTGCAGATTTCTTTGTGGACAGAAAAATCTTCTAACAGGGGCAAGAGCCCACTACAAAAGGGCAGCCTGCAGCGCCAGCAGAAACAGAATGAGTGAGTGACAGAAGGGGAGTGACCCACCTGAGTGGAGCTCTGTCAGGACAGCTGCAGATTTCTTTGTGGTCAGCAAAACATGCCAACGTAGGCAGAAGCCCAGTACAAAAGAGCAGTCTGCAGCACCAGGAGAAACAGAATGAGCAAATGAGACAGGCGGAGAGAGCGACCTCAAAGGAGATCTGTCAGGACAGCTGCAGATTTCTTTGTGGCCAGAAAAAGGTGCCAGCGCAGGCAGAAGTCCAGTACAAAAGAGCAGCCAGCAGTGCCAGGACAAACACAAAGGGTGAGTGACAGAGGGAGAGTGAGCGAGCTCAACAGACCTCTATCGTGACTGCTGTGGATTGCTTAGTGTGCAGAAAAAGGCGGCAGTGCAGGCAGCAGCCCTGTACAAAAGGCCAGCCTGCAGCGCTGACAGAAACGAAATAAGTGAGAGAGGGAGAGTGAGGTAGCTCAATGGACCTGTGTCAGGACTGCTGCACATTTCTTTGTGGGCAGAAAAAGCCACCAACAGAGGTGGGAGCCCAGTACAAAAAGGGCAGCCTGCAGTGCCAGCAGAAACAGAATGAGCGACTGACAGAGGGTGAGTGATCCACCTCAACACAGCTCTGTCAGGACAGCTGCAGATTTCTTTGAGGGCAGAAAAAACCTGCCAACACAGCCAGGAGCCCTGTACAAAGGTGCAGCCTGCAGCACCGGGAGAAACAGAATGAGCGAGTGACACAGGGCTACTGAGCGAGCTCAACAGACCAACGCAATCAACATTTGGCATTGACAAATGTTTATTTCTCACCTGACAATAGTGTGCCCACCGACCCCACTTGATCTCTAGCTCTCTCTCCTCTTGTTTTCCACTGATTCCTCTATGCTTAATCCATGCCTTCCTGAATCCAGTCACTGTTTTTGACAATACCCCCACTGCTGGAACACTGTTCCGGGCATCCACCACTCTTTCCATAAAGAAGTACTTCCTCACATCACTTGTGAAACTACCCCTCTCCAGCATATTTGTATGTCCCCTTGTTCTCTTGCATCTTTTTTCTGAAAATGCTCCCAGGCTCAGTAGCTTATGCTGAGGACCCAGCACTATGAATAGTCTAAACAGACCTACTGGCCTTATTCTGCTGGCTTCATTATGTGTTTGTATGTCATGTGTTCATTATTGCCCTCCTGTACGTTATTTACCCCCATGATGTCGTTATAGGTCTTTAACATTCCCCTCTCTCCTTCCTCTTTTCTAGGGTGTATATATTGAGGTGCTTTAGTCTATCCTCATAGGCCATCTGTGCAGAATGCAAACTGTGCTGGCCAAGTGGTTCTTAGCTGCTGACAAATTATATGTATCAAGATTTTTAAGGTAGGGAAAAACAGTTCTCCATGCTACTCAATGCAGACATGAAAACCCAGAACATCCAATAGATGCCATGAAGGGACTTCCAAAACATTGCCTTTGTCTGTGATTTGATATCAAATGGGAGCACAGAACCAGTTTACACAACTGAATTTCATGCTGATATAATTTAATAAAGTCTGGGCTACCAGTCCCCAAGTGTACCTCTGTGGTCAACCTTTTTGTTGGAAAAGGCTTGAGTAGGATATGTTTTGCAAATGTTTTTTCAATAACCCTGATCTTCCCCATTCTGCATCCACCTCCTGCTGCTACCCTTTGTGACGTTCCTTTGATGCACAGACTATACATGTCCGCATGTTTGTGAGTTGTCTGAGGCAGTCATTCTTTGTTGGTCTCTATGGGGCCTGGTATAAGTGGTGAATGCTTTTAGCAGGTTATTTTCTATTCAGTCCTCTGACTGATTGATCTGAATGCTGTTATCACCTTGTTGTGTGCCTGTGTGTTGTGGGTTTGTGGCTATCATCCCATTGGAATAATTCTTTCTTTTCAGAACCACATTGGAGTCACTGATTTCTGTCTGCGCATAAGGCAATACAGGACAATCTTTTGCTTATGTGATTCTGTTCTTTTGTATTACTTCAATGCCTCTGCTGATCCGAGGATGCATTCTTCAATGCAGCTGTCATACTTTTCAACTGCTATGAATTTTGCCAACTCCAAATGACACTTGCTTTGCAAATATTCACTGATGTTCATCATAGTTTGAAAGCTGTTTCTGCACACATCTGAAAATGATACCCAGGAATCTCTATATGAGATGCACGATTTTACTCTGAATATAGTAGGGCATGCTGAACAGAAAAATACTTGCTTAGCATTGCTTTTCATCTGGACAGATAAGCTAGCATACCAGTTGATGAGCTTGTTGTTGACTGCAGTGGAGGCCCATAAAAATTAACTGCATCCATTGTAAGGTAAAATTTGAATGGTGGTGGTGCAAGGATACATAAAAAGATATCTAATTGTATAAAGGTATTGGTTGGATTCTCAGGGATTATAAAGGCTAATAAAGTTAGGAAAGTCATAAAAAAGGTACTGGTGCCATGTCATGGTTAAAATATGCTCACATTTACATTAATCATATAGTGCCACAATTCATTGTGCTTCATTTTGTCAGTATTTATACATTTTCCAAAAGTTGTTTGGGACACAAAATTATCTTACATCAATTAGACACTGCTAGATTTCAGCAGTCTAGATATATCTGTAATAATTGTTAAATATTTTAATAAGTGCCTAACAGTGTAAGTCATAGCCTGTATAGGTAAAGTGACACCACAAACTCCAAAGAACATTTGCCAGCTTATTGTACTGTGTAACGCTATGCATGTAGCTTCCCAAAGGGTGACCTGAAAAACTTGCTGTACCCATAGGGCATGTAACAGGGAGATCATTATAAGTAGAAACATCAGGAATAAATGGAAACTGAGTTTTTTTTTTTATATCAGCTGTCATCTGAGTTGACAACTTCACATGTCCACTTTGCATTCTTCATGTTTTTTTTTTACTTGGGTGCTCCATGTGTTTATGAGGTGTCGGGGTGGAATTGTTGTGTGTTGTATCGGTGAGTTTAATGTGGGTCGTGTGTGAAAGTGCATTACTTAAATGTTATTTGGATTTATTTAGAAATCATGTTAACTATACTAATAATGTGATCATGCTGCCTTTTGTACCTACAGTTACAAAAATATGTTCGTTCTTTGTAAGGGTGAGCAATGATCTCTGTTCATGCATTGTACTCTGTCTGTAAAATGTGACTTTCAGGAACCATGCTTCAGTGTCATTTCTAATGTGTCCGGTCTCATGTGCCCTACTCTCAGCTACCATCCATGTTTAACAATGTCACTATATACTCTACCAAATTGTCTGAAATACCTATCAATACAGTACCTATCTTCTTCATTTTGTAACTAGTTCTGAGGGATATGCTTGTATTTTGTTGCTTTGGTACAAAATTTGCAAAGAAACATATAATTTGTTGTCAGAAAAGGACTGCTTATCCACACAGTCTGTCAAGATGGACCCTGCCTATCCATCCCAAAAGATCCTCCTCCAGGCCTACTTACAAATACTCTACTTTGTCTATCCCACACCTGCTTGAAGGCCCATAGTGTTTTCATCTCCATCACTTCAGCTGGCAATCTTTCAGCCATCTACAACCCTTTCAGTTTAGTAGTACTTCCTCACATCCACCTTAAAACCTCAACTCCCCCCCATTCAGCTTCATCACATACTCTCTCATCCTGGTACTATTCCTCATTTAAAAGAGACCCCTCTCCCCCTGTTCACCCCTTTGAGGTACTTGTAGGTATCTATTATGTTCCTTCTCACTCTCCTTTCCTCACCTCTCACTTGCTCTCCACTCCACCAGGCTGTACATGTTGAGATCTCATTGAAAGGCTTGATGCAAACCCCTTCAGCATTTTAGTTGCCCCCTCTGGACTACCTACACCATGTCTATGTCCTTTCTGAGGTGCCTCCTCCAAAACAGGACACAGTACTCTAGGTGGGGTCTCATCACTCTGCTATTCAGTGGCAATAATACCTCCATCCTTCTTGAGATGCACCTTCCAATGCATCACAGCACTATGCAGTGTTTGTGTAAAACAAACCATGGAAACCTTGTGTACCATATATAGTTTTGATACTGTGTTGCAAAGTACAGTAGCTGCAATCACCAGATAGCCACAGTTCTATGCCTTGTGGCATTTTTTCTGCACATCTGTGGTCGCAATTGACCCCTAAATGCCGTGCCAGTCCCCAATCACCTATCACATTGTGATCATGTGTTAATACAGTGTGGAAGTACCATACAAATGACACATGGGGTCATAGTAAAAGCCTGTGTACACACACAAACCCCATTTAAGAGTTTATAGACACCCTACAGCCAAGGTGCAACAAAAAAGGTACCTAGATGACCAGTGGCTACTAAAAGATTTAGTTTGGCCAGCATGTTCTGAGTTGCTGCCCAACTGGCTACCATTCCACAGAGTGATTATTTTTATCCATTTGAAAGTATGGCCACTGAAGAGATTGATTTAGCTTTCACATTTTTAAAGCTAGTGGCCAAAGTTACCACACATTATAAAAACTGATTAGTTCCTCCAGCTTTTAGGACTGTTAACAGGCTGTCAGTAGGGAAGTTGCAAAAGTCAATCTGGAAGAGATTGCTGTAATTCCTAACTGACATACTGCACTGCTTCTATACAATTGTATACTGTGAGCTAGATTCACTAAAGTTTGTGGGACTAAGTTCCATGCCGCAACTCGAATTATGGACCAAAATCCCCGCTGCTGCGGAGATTGGGATTCACAGTGCAGCACTTGCAGAAGCTGTTACACCTGGTCACACCAGCTGTAACAGTTTTACACAACTGAGGGGATTTCCTAAGCAACACCACCTGCAAGTGACTGTAAATTGTGGAGCTGGTCATAATCCAGATCCACCTTTGTGAATTCCCACAGCTGCAGGAAAACTACTGCAACTTGCAGATCTGCAAGTGCCAACCCACTTACGCCTCATTTTTCTTGCAGCTGCAGGTACTTGGGCAATTGTGTGAATCCTGCCCATAATCTTCACCTTGTTTGTGAGTTTTTGACAAACAATCTGTGTGTAGGGAGGGGTGCAGTACCATGATGGCTGGTGGAATGTTATTAATTACTGTAATGTTTTTGTGCAGTCATGGATTTGTGCAAGTTAGACGGTGGACAACAGAAATGTGAGGCCAATGTTAATGCTGCACACCATCATGGACCTGGATCATTGGGCTGGTGTGTGTGTGTGTGTGTGTGTGTGTGTGTGTGAGAGGAGGTGCATCAGATGCCTACATGCAGTTCATGCAGAGTGGCTTTCAGGACAACACAAGATGGAGTGGTGTTGCAAACTTGCCTGGTTCATTGGTTAGGATCTATTTCATCAGCATGGTGTTGATGGTGCTTGAGTTCATGTTGTAACCTTGACAGTGGTGCACAGTTTGCATGGATCTTCATTTTACCATGTGCATTGTGTTGGTGGGGGTGTTGCAAGTGTGTGGGTAGAAGTCAGAGACAAGGCTGGCCAACTATGTGACCTTGAATAAGGCTACCTGTCTGTGCCTGTCTGTGTCTACATAATCTGACTGTTCGTCTATCTGACATTTATAGTTTGTGCTTAACATTATCTAATAGCCAGTTGTGACAGACTTCTTCACAAATGAAATAAATAATAAAATAGGAATTCTGGTGTAAATATGTTAATGGGTCTGTTGCTGTGATAATGCTACTTTATACAGTATATTGGTAAGGAATGTCAAATAATGCAGGACTTTAGTCAGAGTGTACATTTTAAATAGTCACTAAGGAACATGCTGTTCAGGATTAGAGTGCAGTGTCAGCTTTGGGCTTGATACTAGTACAGTGAAGAGACGGAGAGAGGACAACACACACATGCTGAATACCACCCTAACTTTTTGTCTGACTGTCCCATTGGATTCTGCAGTTTATTTATTCAAAGTCTTTATCCTGCAAGAACCTTGATGGGAAGAAACCCTGCTGCTCCCTTTTCGGAGTTTGTCATGCTTCTATAGCCAGCAGCAGGTTGGTGGCCAAACTCTACTAGGAAGGTATCCCATTCCCAGCAATAATGCTTTACTCATATAGTAGCTTAGCTGAGGGCACAGTTCCTGATTGAGCAGAGGAATATATACAGTAGATCCAGACTGTTTACAGATCCAGACAAGTTAAACTACACATATGAAGATACAGGTTCTATGATGCCAGTTCAACAAATAAGTTGTCGACCGACATCACAGTGACAGATTTATGTCGAAAGCAAGTTGTGGTTGACATAAATCTGGCAGGAGACCCCGGCTGTTTTTCCATCAGGGGGCCTTCACCCCCCCCACACACACACACCCTAAACTTAAGGATTATCAACTCCAAGTCGGAGTTGATTCAGAGAGTGGTGAAAGACAGGGGGACAGAGTGCCGGGGTCTCGGGTGGAATATTACAGTGAACTGTCGATGTTGTTGACATCAATGTGTTTGCTGTAATGGGATCACTGTAAAGGGGGCATACCTGAACGTACATATGAAAATACAAAGAAGCCAGTCGAATAAGGCCATTTGGTCTGCCTAGTCTTCTCATATTGCAGGGTCTTCGGTTTATGCTACTGACCCTGCCCCCAGTCCTCTCTTCCTTTCCATCTGTCCCTTATGCCCCATACTTTCACCATGTGCCTATGCCAGTTTCTCTTGAAGCTGCCCAGTGCCTTCATCGGGATAACTTCCTCTGGCAGTGCATTCCAACTGGCTGCCACCCTCTCCAGGAAGAAGTGCTTCCTAACATCCCTCCTAAAGCTTCCTCCAGCTTTAGACTGTGTCACCTCATAGTTTGGCTATAACTTAGTTTGAAGAGACTCTCCTTATCCACTATATTTATCCCTTTCAAGTAATTGGAGGTCTCTATTTTGTCCCTTCTCCCTCCTCTCCTCCAGTGAGTGCGCATTCAGTGCTCCCAACCTCTCTTCATATGTTTTACCCTGCTGATCCACAATAATCTTACTTCCCTCATCTGGATTGTCTCCAGCAGGTTGATGTCCTTCTTAAAGATCAAATGCACCACTTTTTCCATATTTTTAATAAAAGCTTGAATTCACATGAATTCAAGTCCATGGGCCATGATTAGTGTTTCCTGAAAATTCTATGCTGTTTGGTTTTGTAGTTTTCTTTAAATCAGCACTTGTAAATGTGCTCTGCAGTAACTGAAAACAGTGAAGATTTTTCTGTCCCTATCAGTGAGTGATGACATCATATTGGTCTAGCTTGCTGCTTCAGGAATTAAGTACCTGATTGACTGAAGAGGTTGGAGTATTTCAAAGTCGGAGCAGTCTGTAGAGCTAATTGTTTTCACTCCATGGTGTTTATGAAGCCATTTGGTTTGTGTTTAGATAGATTAGTTTAAAATCTATAATTCTGTTCTCATAAAAAGTTGATCATTTTGAGTTTCATTGTTGAACTTAAGTGGTATGAATGTTTGTGAGAAATCACTGTCTGTATTACAGCTGGCAGTTCTGTCTCATCAAAATTCTGCATTGTTTACTGGCTATATGACACAGGGTTGTTTAATGGATATAAAATAAACAAAATTTTGTTAATTCATAGAAGTAGTTTATCTTTGATGTACCCTTTATAAATATGTTCATGTGAAAACAATTCTGTTTTATGTCAGATTGACAAAGAGGTTTCTGCCACACTCTGCCATTTCAGGAGCATGTACTGTATGAATACACAAAATTCTGTTCTTTGAGGGTTTCTTTGTGAAAATACATCATTTATTTATTTTATTTAGTTTTTATTGACTGGGTAAGGAGGACTAGACAATTCTGCCTAGTTTCAGCCTCGTCCAGGGGAAGTGGGATGCAGATGGATGCCAACTGACATTGAACCAGATTAAGCTGTTGGTGGTATTTTTAGTGAATGGGGGAAATTTGGCCAGTACTCCATGGAAATTCCCCTGCTCTTTTCAAGAAGTGCCATGGGATCTTTAACATCCACCTGAAATACCACCAGAATAAGCAGACTGGACCTTGGTTTAACATCTCATCTGAAAGATGGTACCTCAGGAGTGCAGCACCTCCCTCATGCTGCACCACAGTGTCGGTATTGGGATATAACCCAGTTGCCTGGTATAGGGATAGAACCCACAGCCTTCTGATCTTCTGGCCTCAGAGGTGAGTGTGCAACCTGATGAGCCACTGACACTTCCAATGTATGTGTATAACTAGAAATACTACATTGCAACCTGATGCCCCTGTCTTCTGCTCAACAGTTGAAGCAGCAGCACTCTGCTGCACCATTTCCCTGCCCCAAGTTCCCTGTCTCCTTCCCCATTTGAGACTGTTTCACCTTGCTGTCCACCATTTTCTCCACACAGTCAAGGCTGTTGCCTCCTTCTGCCTTCTGCATAAACAGCTGAGGCTACTGTATCCTGCTTCCCTCTGTCCCCCCTTCACAGTCAGGGTCAATGCACCCTATTGCCCCCTGCTCCTGTCTCCACAGTCTGAACTGCTGTGCTCTGCTAAGGACTAGAGTCCCACATCCACTGCCTCCACAGTTCTGGCTGTTGCACTCTGCTGCCCCAGGCCACCACAGGTGGGGTATTTGCTGCACCTGCTACCCACTTGCATTGCCCCAACTGGGCAAGGCTGCTGCACCATGTGCACCCTGTCCCACAGTCAGGGCTGCCATACCCTAATGCATCCCCTGTCTCCTACTGAACAGTCAGGGTTGCTGCACCCTGCTATCCTCTTTCCCCCACCCTATATCACAAAATGAAAGCATTTTTTTGAGTAGTTTGGGCAGTGTACCAAGGAATCTGACACTGGTGGCAGGGAGTAGCATGATGCAACATCCCTAACTCTGGAGGCAAGAGGATCTGTGGTGCAGCAGGGCCCAATGGTGGCAGGGGATGGAGGACAGCACAGAGTAGAAGCTTTTACTGTGAGGCAGGACACAGTGGGGATCAGGGTACAACAACCCTGACTGTGAGATAGGATGCATGTTGTGCAGTGGTTCTGCCCATTCGGGGCAATGGAAGTGAGTAGCAGGGTGCAACAAAAGCCCCACCTTTGGTGACCTGGGGAAGCATGGTGCATTAGCCCCATGGAGGCAGAGACTCTGGGACTCTATGGTTTAGCAGAACACAGCAGCCCTGTCTGTGGAGACAGGAACAGGGGGCAACAGGGTATATTGGCCCTGACTGTGGGGGTGGGAAACAGAGGGAAACAGGGTGCAACAGCCTCAAGTGAGGGGCAGGAGACAGGGGCATTAGGATGCATATAATATTTCTAGTTATACACATACATGGTATATTTTCACACAGAAACCCTAAAAGAACTGAATTTTCTGTGTTCATACAGTACATGTTCCTGAAATAGCAGAGTGTGGCATAAACCTCTTTGTCAATTTGACATAAAACAAAATTGTTCTCACATGAACATATTTATGGAGGCTATAACAAAGACTCACTGCTTCTATGAATTAACAACATTCAATTTATTTTATATCCATTAAACGACCATGTGTCATTTAGTCAGTAAACAATGCAGAATTTTGATGAGGCAGAACTGACAACCGTAATACAGACATGGTGATGTCTCACAAACATTCATACCACTTCAGTTCAGCAATGAAACTCAAAATGATCAACTTTCTATGAGAACAGAATGATAGATTTTAAGCTAATCTATCTAAACACAAACCAGACGGGTTCATAAACACCTTGGAATGAAAACAATTTGTTCTACAGACTGTTCTGACTTTGAAGTGCTACAACCTCTTCAGTCAGTCAGGGCCTTAATTGCTAAATCAGCAAGCTAGACCAATATGATGTCATCACTCGCTGACAGGGACAGAAGAATCTTCAATGTTTTCAGTTACTGCACAGCACATTAACAAATGCTGATTTAAAGAAAACTACAAAACCAAACAGCATGGAATTTTCAGGAAACACTAATCATGACATGGGGACTTGAATTCACCTTTTATTAAAAATATGGAAAAAGCAGTGCATTTGATCTTTAAGGTGTGGGCACCAATATCTTACTCCATACTCTAGATGTGGCCTTACCAGCAACCCATACAAAGGCAGTATAACCTCCTTCTGCCTACTGCTGATTTCTCTGGATAAACATCCCACCATCTTGTTTGCCCTTGTGCTTCTTTTTTTGCACTGTGTGGAATGCTTCAGATCACTAGTGATGTTGTTGGTTGGGGTATTGTAAGTGTGTGGGTAGAAGTCAGAGACAGCCCTAGCCCACTCTATGACCTTGAGTAAGTTTCTCTATGTGCCTGTCTGTGTCTACACATTCTGACTGTTTCCCTGTCAGACATTTATGGTTTGTGCTTAGCATTATGTAACAGCCAGCTGTGACACATTTCTACCATACATTCACAAATGAAATAAATAATAAAATAGAAAAGGGCTACAAGGATGGTGATGCTGAAGGAAAGGGCTGATGTTTGAACCCGAGTTTTATGTATTTAAATGGTGTACAGGTATAGAAGTACTTGACTTAAAATTTATATGTTGGGTAATATTAAATTTCCTTTATTTATTGTATTCATCTTAGAGCCACCCCAGGATACCAGCTTCATGCAAAAACAATATAGATCAGGTCACCCAACTACAAGATCCTTAGCATGTCAATATAGACATTTGGTGTATGTGCTGTACATTGACAGAATAACTATAATAATGATAGAGTTGGGGTTGCCCTAAATACAGCTTACCTGTCCAGTCCAGAATTAGCACCTGATCAACATACTTTTGAAATAAATACACGAGAGATAGTCATAATTTGCTCACATATTATTGATGGCAGAATAGGGTTAAAAAGTTTATTGCTGTAAAGAATTGTTTGTTACCATATTGGTCATTATACAAAAAGATGAACAAAGTGAGTGATTTAATAACTTTTATTGGAACAACAAGTAATTTACAGAATGTTTAAGTGTTCAAACTACACAGAGCTCTTCATCAAAAAATGGCAGATTATACAATAAAAACACTTTAAACACATAGAACAGAACCCTTTAAAATAACATTTGCAGATGGATGTGATAGCTTTGTTCATACAGATGGAGTGTAATTGGATATAAAGCAGACAAAAAACAGAGATAAAAAGGATTGTGACAGCAGAAGGCCTATAAATTGTCAGTTACTAATTGCCTCACTGAAAATAGACTGCAGAGTGTGTGCGTGTGTGTGTGTGTGTGTGTGTGTGAGAGAGAGACAGCTCATCAAGTACTGCTTAACGCAGTCTCAAGGGTAGTGAAGTATTGGCAAACCATGTTTGTAGCATGCTCAGGCACAGAGCAAACAACACAAATTATAAAAAGTGCCTAAGAAACACTAAATTCTGATTGGCTGATACCATTCTGACAGCCCTATGTTAATCTTTAATTAATGTACTTGTAGAGTCTTATTACCTGAGCACTGATTTTCTTAGTGACATCCTACTTTATTATTTAATTCTATTTATAGAACTCAGAGCTGCCATAACACTTACAGCGAGGCCTGGCAAAAACAAGAATTTAACTTTGCACAGAAAACCAAAAAAATAATAACCAGTAAAATAAGTCTGAGAAAGAAATTGACTTTTCCCTGTTTGAATACAGGTAATCTGTTTAAATCTGTTAGCATGGTCTTATTCTTAACACTCACTCTCCAGCTAACAGTCTCCCTAATGCTGCTGCGATGTCGCTTCCCCCCTCTCTCTGTGCCTCCATCTGCTTATATCACAGGTCTACTTGTTCTCTCAGTGCCTCTCTCATTCCCATTTGGCTACATGGTCTTGGACTGAACAATCGTGACTGGTCAGCCTACTTCCAAACTATCTGACAAGTCCTGAACCACACACAATGAAGGCTCAGTTTAGAGTTGTGAAGTGCAAATACCTCAAGGGTTAATAACTGTCATGAAAAAAACTGCAATCCGCAGACCAGCAGAAAAGAGTCAGCACCTTCACTTAGAACTGTAATGTTTCAAAGTTTTGAACAGCTGTAGTCAACAGTTATAACCGTAACTTCATTTAATTTTACCTTTATTCAGTAATGAATCATCAGCACACCACTCTCATTTTAAAATCAGGCAGTCAGATGGCTGATCCAAAAACATCCAATTCCTGTAGGTGTCACAGCCTCATGTATCCACAAGCTGTCAACATGTATTAGCACCTTGGCTCAGCTAATGGGCTTCAGTGAAATCCCACAGATAAAGCTAAAGTACTTTACAGTCTAGCAGACTCAGATGCCCTTACACATGTTGAAGGCTTGTGGATTCATGAGGCTGTGACACCTACAGGAATTGAATGTTTTTGGACCAGCCAGCAGACTGCTTGATTTTAACAAGCATTTGTCAATGCCGAATGTTGATTGCGTTGGTCTGTTGACCTCGCTCACTGCCCCTCTGTCACTCGCTCATTCTGTTTCTCCCGGTGCTGCAGGCTGCTGTTTTGTACTGGGCTCCTGCCTGCCTTGGCACCCTTTTCTGTCCACAAAGAAATCTGCAGCTGTCCCAACAGAGCTCCGTGGAGGTGGCTCACTCCCCCTCTTTCACTTGCATATTCTGTTTCACATGATGCGGCAGGCTGCCCTTTTGTACTGGGCTCCTGCCTCTGTTGGTGGCTTTTTCTGCCCACAAAGAAATTTGCAGTAGTCCTGACACAGGTCCGTTGGGCTTGCTCACTCCCCCTCTGTCACTCGCTCATTCCGTTTCTGCCGGCGCTGCAGGCTGGCCTTTTGTACTGGGCTCCTGCCTGCATTGCCACCTTTTTCTGCCCACAAAGAAATCCGCAGCAGTCACGATAGAGCTCCATTGAGCTCGTTCACTCTGTCTCTCTCACTTGCTCGGTCCATTTCTCCCACCGCTGCAGGCTGCCCTTTTATACTGGGCCCCTGGGTGCATTGCTGCTTTTTTCTGCCCACAAAGAAATCCGCAGCAGTCCCAACAGAGCTCAGATGAGCTCACTCACTCCCCCTCCCTCACTCACTTGTTCAGTGTCTCCTGCTGCTGCAGGCTGTCCTTTTGTATTGGGCTCCTGCCTGCATTGGCGGCTTTTTCAGCCCACAAAGAAACCTGCAGCAGTCCCGACACAGCTCCATTGAGCTCGTTCTCTCCCCCTCTCTGACTCACTTGTTCCGTTTCTGCAGGTGCTGCTGGTTGGCCTTTTGTACTGAGCTTCTACCTGCATTGCCGCCTTTTTCTGCCCACAAAGAAATCCACAGCAGTCACAATAGAGCTCCACTGAGGTCGCTCACTCCCCCCGTCTCCACCCCTCATTCTGTTTCTCCTGGTGCTGCAGACTGCCCTTTTGTACTGGGCTCCTGCCTCTGTTGGCAACTTTTTCTGCCCACAAAGAAATCTACAGCAGTCCCGACAGAGTTCTGTTGAGCTCGCTCACTCCCACTCTCTCACTCGCTCATTCCGCTCTGCCAGTGCTGCAGGCTGGCCTTTTGTACTGGGCTCCTGCCTGCATTGCCACCTTCTTCTGCCCACAAAGAAATCTGTAGCAGTTACAATAGAGCTCCATTGAGCTTGCTCTCTCCCCCTCTCTCACTTGGTCATTCTGTTCCTCCCGCCACTGCAGGCTGCCATTTTGTATTGGGCTCCTGCCTGCATTGGTGGCTTTTTCTGCCCACAAAGAAATCTACAGCAGTCCCGACACAGTTCCATTGAGCTCGCTCACTCCTCCTCCTCTCTCACTCACTCATTCCATTTCTGCCGGCTCTGCAGGCTGACCTTTTGTACTGGGATCCTGCCTACCTTGCCACCTTTTTCTGCCCACAAAGAAATCTGCAGCAGTCACGATAGAGCTCCATTGCGGTCGCTCACTCCGCCTGTCTCACTCGCTCATTCTGTTTCTTCTGGAGCTGCAGGCTATCCTTTTGTACTGGGCTCCTGCCTCTGTTGGTAACTTTTTCTGCACACAAAGAAATATGCAACAGTCCCAGCAGAGCTCCGCTGAGTTTGCTTACACCCCCTTTCTCACTCGCTGGTTCCATTTCTGCTGTCGTTACAGGCTGCCCTTTTGTACTGGGCTCCTGCCTGTCTTGTTGCCTTCTTCTGCCCACAAAGAAATCAGCAGCAGTCATGATAGAGCTCCATTGAGCTTGCTTACTCCCCTTCTCTCACTCGGTCATTCTGTGTCTCCCGCTGCTGCAGGTTGCCCTTTTGTACTGGGCCCCTGCTTGCATTGCTGCCTTTTTCTGCCCACAAAGAAATCTGCAGCAGTCCCAACACAGCTCCGTTGAACTTGCTCACTCCTCCTCTCTCTCTCACTCATTCCGTTTCTGCTGGCACTGCAGGCTGGCCTTTTGTACTGGGTTCCTGCCCAGCATTGCGGCCTTGTCCTGCCCACAAAGAAATCCACAGCAGTCATGATAGAACTCCGTTGAGCTTGCTCACTCTCCCTCTCTCACTCGCTCATTGTGTTTCTCCCAGCGCTGCAGGCTGCCCTTTTATACTGGGCTCCTGCCTGCATTGGCACCTTTTTCTGCCAACAAAGAAATCTGCAGCAGTCCTGACAGAGCTCCGTTGAGGTCGCTCACTCCCCCTCTGTCACTTGCTCATTCCATTTCTGCTGGCGCTGCAGGCTGCCCTTTAGCACGGGGCTCCTGCCTGCATTGCCACCCTTTTCTGCCCACAAAGAAATCCGCAGCAGTCACAACAGAGCTCTATTGAGCTCGCTCATTCCCCCCTCTCAGTCGCTTATACTGTTTCTCCTGCCGCTGCAGGCTGCCCTTTGTACTGAGCCCCTGCATGCTTTGCTGCCTTTTTCTGCCCACAATGAAATCCACAGCAGTCCCAACAGAGCTCCGTTGAGCTCACTCACTCCCCCACCCTCCCTCACTTGTTCTGTGTCTCCTGGTGCTGCATGCTGCCCTTTTGTACTGGGGTGCTGCCTGTACTGGTACCTTTTCCTGCCAAAAAAGAAATCCGCAGCAGTCCCGACAGAGCTCAGTTGAGCTCAGTCACTCCTCCCCCCACTCGCTCGATCCTAGTCTGTCTCAAACACTGATTTCCAACAGTGACTGCAGTATCCTGCACTGGAAGTGCGAAAACACATTTTGTCCAGGATGTGAAAAATGACAGCTATACTTTTCATAAGGAGGTGCGGAAAAATGCCAGTGCTGAAAATGTGGCGTGAAAATATTATTAATTTGAAGTTACAAGTTAATTATGTGACTACTGCTTATGCGCTCGTATTACAGTCATTTTTGGAGTTTCATGACAAAATTTTCAACATAGGCATTTTAGGACCCGTGCTCATGAACAGTTCAGTGTTATTTTCTTAATGTGTCCAAACACTGATTTCCAACAGCGACCACGCTTATTGTGTGCACGGAAGAGCGAAAACACATTTCAGCCAGGATGTGAAAAATGACAGTTGCATTGTTCATAAGGAGGTGTGGAAGAATGGCAATGTTGAAATGTAGAGTGAAAATATTGCAAAGTTGCGAAGGCCTGGCGTGCGCCGAAACTGCGCATGCGCTTCTGGCACCACTCATTTGTGGACTTTCATCTACCAAATTTTCAACATAGGCATTTTAGGACCTCTGCTAATAAACAGTGTCACTGTCATTTTCATAATTTGTCCCGAACATGGAACTGCGAAAACACATTTCAACCAGGATGTGAAAAATTACAGCTGTACTCTTCATAAGGAGGTGCAGAACAATGGCAATGTTGAAAATCTGGGATGAAAATATTATAAATTCATGAACTTATGAGCGTGCGTGCAAAATGTGCAATGTATGCTCATAAAACAGTCCTTTTTTTGATTTATCCATCAAAATTGCAGTATAGGCTTTTTGAGATCCCAACTCATGAACACTGGCACTGTCATTTTGTTAATCAGTCCTGAAAGGGGATTCCATGCAGTGAACATGAAATCACCTTTCTGGGCTGACTAATGCCATGACAGTGCCAGAATTCATGAGTAGGGGTCCCAAAAACCCCATGTTGAAAATTTGGTGCCAAAATTCAAAAAAAATGCCTGAGATATGCATCAAAGTTGAAAAAATCCTATTTATTCCATTATACAGCTTACCGGCATTTCCTCAGTTTGTGGTTGACTTTGAAGAGTGCAGACATGTTCCCAGTCCACCAAAGATCATCGCAGAGGACTCCTGAGGTAAGTATGGGGTGAGTGGGGTGTGGGGAGGCAGGGTGCACAGTCGGTGAGTGCAGATTGTGGGAGGGGGCAGGGAGACTGAGAGGGACCATTTTCTTTTTTGACAGGGTAAAAAAAAAATCATTGCAGGAACTTTTTTTTTAACAGGGGCATGTGGCATGCTGGGGCAGGCTCCCAGCATGCCAATGGACTCTTTTTCTTTTGGGGGGCAGCTGTAGCCGATGGGGGATTGGCACCCCCATCGGCACTCAACAAAAGTGGGGGGATTGTGTTACATAATGCCAAAGGGGAGTGGTCTTCCCATCGGCAACATCACTCGGGCCCTGAAACCAGAGGATTGGGGCCCTATAGGCAAACAAACATGTGGGGGCACACATGCTGCTGAGGGGATTGGGTACCCCTTGAAGGGGGGGCGAATATTGTTTAGAACATGGCAGCAAGCCGCCACCATGTTCAGCAAACAATATTACAGTTATAAGGTTCTGCCCAGCACTGATGGGTCGCTCCCTCATTGCAGCGAATGGCTGATGCTGCAATGACGAGGCAGCCCCTGATTGCAGCAGCTGAAACTTTACAAGGTTGTGGCTTGCTGGCTGAACTAATGTCAGCAGCAGCATGCCACAGCATTGGGAAAAGTGGGCCAAGCCTTTAAAGGCTGTGGTGGCATTGGCCACAACAGTGCTGTGCCTCCACAACCTGTTTCTGGCAACCTGTCGCAATATGTTTCTTGTGCATGTGCACAATCAACATAAAAAGGGAGTGGTATGCTGATAATTCATAAGTGAATAAAGGTAAAATAAAGTTGCTGTTTTGACTGTTGACTACTATAGTTTAAGACATTGACACTTTTGCAGATTTAACTGAAAGTGATGATCTATTTCTGCTAGTCTGCAGATTTCTCTACAGTCTCTGTCAAGTTATCTCCTCCTGACATGTTATGCCCAACCCCCGCTCACACCAAGCCCACTCGGAAGTGGCTCTCACTATTCAGTTGCCCATTCACATTGATTTCTTGCTCTGTGTTCTTGTGACTGATCTCTCACAGTCCATTTCAAACTTGAGTACTAAACTCTGCAACAAAACTGACCACTCTTTCTTTTGTCTGTCCCCTCAAAAAGTGCTGTAGTTGTTTTCAATTTAAAGGAAACAGAACATTCTGAAACCAGCACTGAAATAATCTGTCTCAATGCATGAAATCCTCACGAACATGGATGGACTATTTTACATTGAAATCCTAAGTATTCAAATTTAAACAGAACAATAAACAAAAATGAATAAAAATGTCACATTACCTTTATATAACAGTAATAAGGCACTCTCAGGGTGTTATGTTAATGCTTTGCCTCATGCCACATTACAACACTGGGGGGTGATTAACCAGAGCATTAACATAACCCCTGGTCATACCTTATAGCTGAACTGATAAGCATATATCTGGTATCCAGGGAGCATAAGACTGATACCAAACTATGTTTTCAAAAGCTGTTTGTTTCTGTCTCTGTTTTTTGACTCTGTTTTATATCTACTGTGCTCTCCTTCTGCAGCAACAGAACTGTCACATCCATGTGTAAATGTTTGTTTGTTTTTAACCAGTTCTGTTATATGTACTTAAAGTGATTCCTTTGTATACTGCCATTTTTCTGATGAAGAGTTTTGTGTAGTTTGAAAGTTTAAACATTCTGTGAATCTCTTGTTGGTTGAACAAAAGGTGGCAAATTACCCGCTTTGTTCATCTTTTCAAAGTTTATTGCTAAAATTGGATAATTTCTTTAGCAACAGATGCAGTAAACAAAGTGATGTAATCCCCCAGATCAATGAATTGTAAAATTAAAGTGAATATATTCAGCATGTGCTAAATTAATGTGTCTACTTTTGATTTGATTTAACCCCCCACACCCTCAAAAACAAACTTTTGGAGCCACAATTGCAAACTGCAGTCTTTTTTTAAATTCTGTATTCTTTATTAGTATTTCCAATACAAAATATGAAAATGTGAAACAAGAACTACAAATATGACAAACAAAAATAAGCAGACCAAGTCCCAAACAACCCTCGTCCCTCAGGTACTGGACAGTAAAAATGCCACCAACAAACAAGCCCAAAAATATGACAATCATCTGGGGACCCCACTAAAATCTAAAATAACCGCAATGTAGAACTCTGCCCAAGTCATAAAATGCCCCTTCCTCTCCATAATACATCCCATTAGGAGCTGTGATGGTGATAGTGGAAATTCTAACCTCACCTAGTCACTTTACTAATAACAGAGTATACAAGGACTCCCACCTCCTTTGGTAAGATTTAGAATGACCAGCCAAATTTGCAATTGTTTTTTATACATTCCGAGCAAATAAAATTTCTCTATGCCATTTAGTCTTAGTCAGTACTTGGTCATCAAGTCAGTGGTGCAGGATGACTAATTTAGACATTACTGCCACTAAATCAATATGCCCTTTCCTTGGCCCAAAGACCTGGCCCTGATAAAACTCCAGTATACAGACCTCAGGGTTAAACATGTCCTGCAGGTCCAAGAAAGGGTTGAGGTGCCGTTGAATGTTTTTTCAAAGAGGCCTTACTTTCTCACATTGCCATAAAATGTAAAACAGTGTGCCCTGTGTTACATCACATCTTGTACATATGCCATATGCATGTAGCTGCAGTCTCAAAACCTGCAATTGTGAATACGTTTTACAATAAATTTCACTAACAGTGCAATGCTGCTCTGAACTTCAGTGCTCTCTACGGTGTACAGGTTTAAATGGCTGTCATGTATCAGGTCTAAGAGAAGGCAAACTGATTCTTTTAAGGCAGATTTTGCCTTCATAAAAGAAAATTGTTCTGCACTAAATCTGTCTTGCCCTATTTTAGCAAGTGGCATCAGTCAAGTTCATGTCATATTCTGAGGGCATTTTGACCCCCTGGAAACCAGTAGAGGGTCTGGATGTGTCTTGAAAAAACTGTGTGATTTAGTCTGATTTACTTGTGTGCCCCCATTTCCCTGTAAAGGAAGTGGTAACAGTCTCAAGGGCAGTGGAGAGGCATCAGCAAACCATGTTTGTAGCATGCTCAGCCACTGAGCAACCAACACAAAGTGATTAGCACATATCTGGCATGCATTAATAGTATATATGTGATAACTGAATTTCAAGTCTTGAGGCCAGACAGTGGATTGAATCAACCTCCTGGGCCATTTGCACTCTTCTTCCCCATGCTGTGCCACATCCTGTGGTTTAGTTCCTTTTCAAATTGTTCTGTGTCTGGCTTCCAGAAACCCTCTCTGACAATCTCTGGATTTTTTGTAATAATGCAATCCTCCCCACTCCCAGCTTTGGAAATCCTCATTGTGAGCCATTCATCAGGTGTGGACTGGATTTCGTCTGAACCACCAGGGTCTTCACCCCAGTCTTTACCTTTGTACCACTGATGCGTGCATGTCTGCTCCCTCTGTGTGCTGACTACAATCATTCAATTTGTAACAGTACTGTAACTGGTGACTAACAGTACTGGAGTAGATAAGCAGTTATGAAAAGTTTTTTTCATAATCAAGGTAAAGAGAGGGTGAAAGCTGAAAGCAGTGGCAATCACAACAATTATAGACAAGAGGGAAGCTGAGATTCAAAGTTATCATCTGCCCAGGCAAAACTTTTATTTGAGTTTTGCAGATAATTTCTAATTTACTTGCTGACACAGCTTATAAGGATGCCGCCTCTCCCAAGGGGATGGCAAGCAGAATTACCAGCAAGCCACATGGCAGGTAGGTGGATGAGTCCCAACCATTCTTGCAGGGGGACCGTGATGAATTAGCAGTGAATATAGCTGGATAGAAGCAGCAACAGCACAGAATGACAGCTTACTGACAAAATGCAAGATTCAGATGAGGGGTGATTATTTTTCCCAGCTGATACTTTTTCTGGTGTCAGTGTAATGACTGCAGAACTTGGTGCAAACATATAGATGCAGGTGTTTGAACAGCAATGTGAGGCAATGCGCATAAAACAGAATTTGGTATGGTAGGTATGTGAAGGCACTGACTGCCACTGCACTGCCATTCAAACACGGTCGCCATTATATTATTTAAAAGCATTTGTTTATTTCAACCAGAAAGGACAGATTCAGTTTGCTCAAAATGACAGAAAATGAAAAAATCTAGCTTTAGCCATGTAACATGAAACACCTTATAGAGCAAAACAATGGTGGAGGGGGAATGCTAAGTTCAGTGTTAATTGCTACTTTCTCTATCTAATTGCTGCAGGACTTGGTGCTAAACTATAGGCACAGGTGTTTTTAACAGCAAAGTCTTAGATTGCATTTAGTTATTAGAGTAAACGGGACATCATGCACAACAGAAAAGAAAAACTGATGAAATGGAAACCAAAATGGACTCATAATTAGACTTAGTGAGTCTGTGCTGTCCGTGGCTGAATTCACAGAGAACTCAAGAGGTAAGGTCCACTGTGATTCCAAATAAAAAGCAAACTTGTTATTACAAGAAACTACACACAGAACATTAAAGCTCCGTAGAAGCCTTGACCTATTTGACTTAACTACTTTAATTTTGTGCTAGTCATCAGTAGTCAATTGATTACAATCTTCAACGTTGTCCTAGACACAATGACTGCAGCTGTAATGTTTGTGATCCTCTGTCACGCTCATCATGTAAAGACAGGACTGATTGTGAGATGAGAATGAACAATCCTAACCAATTATATTTTCAGAAATAAAAGGATTTTACATGCCAGAGTACTGTTACAAATAGAAAGATTTAAGTTGGAATGCCGAGGGAGCAGACATGCAAGCATCAGTGGTGAAGAGGTGTGCTGTACTGTAGATTCAGAAATGCAACGTTTACCTCCCTGTATGCACATAGAAAATAAAGTTAACTTAAACATGCTCCAAAAATGTACAGCTTATATGCTTAACACTCAGTTGGCTTCAGTAGCCTCCAGGCACACTCTGGTGTTACTTAGCAGTCAAAGAAATCACAAAGAACTTAACAATATAGTAAAGCCCAGCACTCTCTTGGTATTGCATCCTTTGTGAGTAAACAAACAAATATGAATGGAAGGTGGGATTATTCGCCTGCGAGCATGCCGGTGCATGTACTGAGAGTGGCCCCCAAATGTTCACAGCATTATGGGTGGTTTGTTGCTGGTTCAGATTTCAGTCATCCTGGGGGATTATGAAAGTGGGTAAAATGTGTTAAAATGAGTAATAGGTAAGGGGAAATGGGGTGTAGTGCACAACAATTGACAAATTAGGTGTAAGTGTAGCAGAAATAGGAGGGGTAAAATTTTTACCTAACAGAGTCCCTTTAACAAATAGGCTGGCACATTTTATGTTAGATGCACCTCTTACTACCCACCATTGTGAGTTGTGAGTTGCTTAACCCACAAAAAATGGTTCCCATCAGAACACAAAAGTGAACTTTATATATTGTTATTAATAAAAAAGTATTAAAAGGAAAGTCCCTGTTTTTTAAGAGGTCTGCCCGGTGTCTATGACGAACTCCCATGTGGCCACATGTTCTTCAAATAGTCTTACCCTTGAAGTACCCTGCGTAGCCTCTATGAAGGGGAGCCAGCCATTTGACATTCATGGTCCCATATGTAGGACTAGATTGCTTCTTATATTAAGATTGTAACCTGGCAAACTACCATCAACCAAACAGTTAAAGAAACCCTTTGTGACAAATGGCCCTTGAGGCCTGCTTGTTAAATGTTTTTTAACCATTATGTAGTGGAGAATGCTTGAGTAACAGTGGGTAACCACGATGTAATCACCTCAAGCAGTTGCCAGGACAACCAAGTAAACCTCAAGAGCGCAGCTTGAGAAGTGTATTGTTGTCATGGCACTTACGAGAGGCGATTACATCTGTGGTTGATCACCATTATTCAGGCATTGTATTTTATAGTGTATGGAAAAACTAGCCACTGTGGGGAAAAAAATACATTTTTTTCAATGTGCATTTGTTCTCCTGCTTGGCTATGAATGCCTCCTGGTTTGAATGTTGAGCAACTGAAGTGCTGAAATTAGCCATTGTGATCTATACTGCAGTGGGTCTGTAACTGCCTTACTGGAATGTGTGTTTTGAATGAATGTCCAAGCAGGAGATCACCTTCCTTTTCCAAGAATTTTGACAGGTGGTGACATTCTATCCTGTAACCCCATCATATGACATAGTTAAGCAAGGTTTACAGTATACTTATGTCATAACGATGGGTTTATCAGGTTATAAACTGATTGAAAACAGGGGTTAATAAACACTGTCCATACATTATGTAGTTGAAATTCTTATTCAGTATGCTATTATAATACTATAACAGATGTGGTATGTTTATCCTTTATTATTTTATTATACACTGTTTTACTTTATCTGGTATGCTATTGGAAATTAGCCCAGTCTCGGTGACTACTATTCAAATAAATATAAAATTTGAATATCTCAGGCCTCTCAGTGGAGCTGAAGAAGTACAAACTAAACCCCCTAATCTACTCAATAGATAAATTACTGCTTCAGACTGAGTACAGCTACCAGTTTGATGCTTTGTAAAAAAACAACTTAAGGTTATCCAATTCTGCTCCACTGGGCAGGCAACAAAGAAGGCAGTGGCCAAGCATTTTTCTATGATGCTAAAGCAAGGCACTAGAACTGCGACTGTTGAGGCCACTTGATGTAGTTTAATGAAAGATTACTATTACATAAATTGCAAGCTGGAGAGCAATGAAAACTTGCTGAGACACAGAAATGTTTGATTCATAGGTATCTTAGAAGAACACGACTAGAATTTTCTGATACATGAGAATTAATGAAAGACATATAAATTAAAACATTCAATTTACTGCAAGATATCCTTCCACTAATCACTAGAGCCTTTAGGGTGCCTAAAAACAATAAGACACAGGAGCTGTTAAAGCTACAGTTTTGGGTACTTTTGCTTTTGATTCAGGACCATGATTTGATATTCAGAGGAGGCGATGGGGGGGCAAAGGCTTTGGCGAGCTTCAGGCATGTATGGGATAGGTACAGGAGCATATTAGGTAGAGGAACGGGAGGGGGGGACAACTTTGACCAACTAGGGTCAGTGGTGACGGGATAGGGACTGATGAGTGGCAGACTGGATGGGACCCTTTCTGCTGACAAAATCTATGATTCTATTTCTATGAAACACAGAGTATGGATACCAAGTCCTATTAATTTCAACAGTACTATGCTACTATGGGAAAATACATTTTTAAAAGTACATGGAGTTCAGTAGGGCAAGAGTGATCTGTGTACTTGAATCTACCAGGACTACAAAATGAAAATCAAGATTTTATGATTTGGCTAGCTTGTTCCACATAATCCAACACTTCATAATGCTGAACAGCTTCTCCACATGATATACAGCTTAATACAGTCGGCTGATGTTCTTGCTGGCTGCTTCAAGTGAGGATTTTCTGCCGGATGTTGAAAGCTCACTTTCTGTATCTGAGAGACAAGAATAAATTATCATAAAGCTGCCAGGTAGAGTACTGACTGAACTTGAGAAATGTGTTTAAATTGCAGAGAAGTGGGAAGCAACAGACAACAGGGAATGTGCTGTTGTTGCTGTAATTACAACTGTGATTCCAGGAAAGAACTCATTATTTGCCAGACAAATGAGAACATCCCTGGGGTGCAGGAAATATCATCACAGACACTGAGCAGAAATTATCCTTTTTACAACTAAATTAAAACATTGCATCCTCCAGTTCAAGGTTGCATCATCCCCCCACTGGGGACCAGTTCAATATAGAATGTTCAGGTGTATGCTTCAGGGCTAGTTCAGGGTCACTGCAGAATACCCACAGTAGGAAAAAAGTAGAGCACAAGCCAACCTCCATTAAAACAAGGGCACCTTTTAAGGGTCTCTTATCCAAAATTAATAACTTTATTTTATTCTGGCATGAAGAGAGGCCATAAAATCTGACGCGTTTCAGATAAACGTGCATCCTTTCTCAAAGGCCCTTGTGCCTACTCCAGTCTGCTACTACACTCATTGCAGAATAACCTCACTATTTTTTATTGTTAATATACAACACAAAACATTATCCATGTTTAGTAAACCTCTACTGATTTATAGCAACAGTATGTGTTAGCAGGAGCATATGTCACCATATAGTTTTTTTTTTTATTAAATATTGTATTTCTGGCAGAAACATCAATATATCCATTTTTTTTCATTGTGTTTCACTCCTGAACTAAGATATGGGGTATGGCCTCTCTTCATGTCAGAATAAAATAAAGTTATGACTGACTACCCTTTATAACAAATCATGGGAGGATGGTGTGGTACCTGAGGACTGGAAGAAGGCTGATGTGATTCCCCTTCACAAAAGTTGGAGCAAGACAGAGGCAGGAAACTACAGACCTGTCAGTTTGACCTCTGTGGTGGGGACAGTGATGCAATCACTTCTGAAGGAAATAATTGTTGAGTACTTAGAGGCCAGTGGGGCACAGGACCCAAGGCAGCATGGGTTCACAGCGGGAAGGTCATGTCAGACGAATCTAATTGATTTATTTGACTGAGTGACCAAAGTAGTAGACCAGGGAGGGGCTGTGGACATGGCCTACCTAGACTTTAGCAAGGCATTTAACACAGTCCCACATAAAAGATTAGTAGTCAAATTACCCAGCCTTGGAGTGTGTCCCAGGGTGGTAGCCTGGGTAAAACACTATTGAACAACAGGACACAGAAGGTAATTGTAAATGGAGTCCACTTGAAGAAAGAGGGTTACTAGTGGGTACTGCAGGGTTCAGTATTGGGTCCAGTCCTTTTAATGTCTTTATAAGTGACATTGCAAAGGGACTGGAAGGAAAAGTATGCCTCTTTGCAAATGACACAAAGATCTGCAACAGGGTTGATACACAAGGAGGCATGGAAAGAATGAGAAGGGACTTGGCAAGGTTGGAGGAATGGTCAGAAGTATGGCAGCTTGGATTCAATGCAAAGAAGTGCAAAATAATGCACCTGGGAAACAAAAACCCAGGGAAAGACTACACAACGGGGGGGAGAGGTAGTAACAACAACAAAAATGGAAAGGGACCTGGGGGTAATCATATCAGATGACCTTAAGGTTGGCAAGCAACGTGAGAAGGCAGTAGGGAGGGCTGGGGGGATACTGGGATGTATAGGGAGAGGCATCACTAGCAGAAAACAGGAAGTTGTTATCCCCTGTACAGACAGTTGGTGAGACCCCATCTGGAGTACTGCATCCAGTTCTGGAGACCCCATCTCTGCAAGGACATACACAGGATGGAGGCAGTTCAGAGGAGGGCAACTAAAATGGTGCAGGGTCTGCAAGAGAAGCCACACAAGGAGAGGCTAAAGGAGCTTAATATGTATACCCTTGAGGAAAGGAGGGAGAGGGGGGACATGATAGAAATGTTTAAGTACCTCAGTGGAATCAACAAAGTCCAAGAGGGTAGCATCTTTCAGAAAAAGAGATGCAAGAACAAGGGACACAATTTGAAGATAGAGGGGGACGGCTCAGGGCAATGTGAGGAAGGATTTTTTCCACAAAGAGGGTGGTAGATGCATGGAACAGCCTTCCTGAGGAGGTTGTGGGGTCTAAAACCATGGGATAATTCAAGAATGCATGGGACAGACATAAGGCAATTTTTTGTGGGGGGTAGGAAGAAATATGCTGTTGGTTAAATAGGATCTGCAGCTTATCCTCTAGGTAGGGAAATGAGCAGACTAGGTGGGCCAAGCGGTCCTTATCTGCCATCAAAGTCTATGTTTCTATGTTTCTATGTTTTTATAGACCTTTCTTCCTGTCTAGGGATGGGCAGGTAGGCTCCCAGCCGTGTCAGTGCCCCCAGCAACAGATCTCACCTCTCTCAACTGACCAGGGGCTAAGTTCCCCATGGATTTCCCCCTGTGGCATGGCCAGGAGAGGGAGGTCCATCATCCCCAGGTCAATAATCCAGATCTCCCTGGCAATCAAGCAGTGGCACAAGCCATTGGGGAGTGGGCAGGACTTCATGAAGCCCACCTTCCCTCACCTTTTCATGTGTTATCCCATGTACACCTGCCACAGTGACACATCAGTATGTGTGTGGGCATGGAAGTGCGCATGCCCTCCACAGACATGGCACATCCCTTCAAGCCGCTTGCTTACTTACACTACCATGAGGCCTCCACCCAGTGGCAGTCAAAGGCTGAGACAGCTGGCCACTCCTCCCCAGGAGAGGAGAGCAGTCCCTGGGATGCTTGACCTTCTCTCACCCTGCTGACCACCGGCAATCCATGCTTGTTGCCGAGCATGGGTTACGGGCATGGCAGGAGGTAAGGCGTTCAATGCCTCAGCCCTCCACACCACCTGGCTGGCTAGGATATTACAATTTTTAAAAGTCCCTCTCTCTGGCCATGCCCATTATGAACAAATTAATCATTTTCATGCAGTGCAGTGCTTTTTACCAACTTTAATGACTTGTGTCATTAATTTTTTACTTAGTAAAAAAGCTGTTTTAAAAATATCTGGGAGAAATTAAAATGTACTGATGGTAAATCTATTTATGTCAGAGATGCATTAAAGCTGAAACACTATGGTCCCTGTATTCAAATGATTAGTATGGCACTACCCATGTTTGCACAGCACTAACTGAAAACAGTGTGACTGGATGGGGTGGGGGACATATTCAAAGACCTCAGGTACACGGCCCTTGCCCAATAGCATGAACATGCAGAATATAACACTGCATTTATGCAAATGAGGGATTTCCCCTTGCACAGGGCACAGAGGTATATTCAAAGGTTTTGAAAGCACTAAAGAGCCTCCTTCACTGCACTGCTTAATGCTTTCAAACCCTACTGTTATCATTATGCACAGCAGTGCACAAACACCCCCCAAGTCCCAGGGCTGGGATAGTAGATTGATAGCAGGAGCTGTCAAGCCCTGCCAGAGTCCACCCCATATTGTATGCTACCCATTCATTTCCTGGTGCCCAGTGACCCCACCACCTCCTGATTGCTTGTCATATGTTGCACAGGTAACAGTGATCAGTTCTCTAATGTCCAGTGGCCTCCTCACCCCCACTCACTGATCTACCCCACCAGCATAGGTTTTCCCCTCAATCCCTGGCTCAACGTCACCACCCCGATCACCAATCTGAACTCATATGTGTGTGTATATATATATATATTTTTTTTATGGCAAAAACTCTGTTTAATGCATCGGTAAGGGTTGTTCCAATAAGCTTTTACTAAGCAAGGAAATTGGAGTTAGGCTGCTAATTCCCTTGCACCCCTATGCCCACAGCATCCCTCACCAACAAGCATCCGGGTGTATGTTGGGGTCATCGGACCTAACTCTCACCCCATTCCATGTATAAATAAGGTGAGGCAGTGCAGTATAGGAGAATGGTGCGAGTTAGACCAACGACCCCAACTCACACCACGATGCCTGTTGGTGGGGACGGGTGATGGGGTAAGGTGGCAACCCTCATCAATCAATTCCTTGCTTTTGTTGCTGTGGAACAACCCTAACTGATGCATTAAACAGAATTTTTTTTGCCATGAATTTCCCTTCTTTTTGAGAAAGTGCACTATAAATAGTGAACGGTAATGTTCACGCAAACGGTGATGGAAAGAGTGAGGTAAAATAAAATAGTAACGCTAATGGTAACACAAATGCAAGTGCAAATGGTAACTCACATGGTGACGCAGATGTAAATGATAATGCAAACAGTAAGTGAAATGCAAGCGCAAATGTTAATGAAAACAGAAATGGTAATGCAAAGGGTAACGAAAACTCTAACGGCAACAGAAATGCAAACGTTAAAGAAAACAGTAATGCAAATGCTAACGCCAATGGAAACACAAACACAAATGGTAAAAAAATGCAAACGGTAACACAAATGCAAACATAAATGCAAATGGTAACAGCAATGGCACACAGAAAAAAATAGTAACGCAATCGACAATGGAAACACTACCGAAAATGCAAATGCTAAGGACAAGAGAAATGCAAATGCAAACGGTGATGAACATGCAAACAGTAACAGTAACGCAACTGGAAATGCAAATGCTTGTGGTAACACCAACGATGACACCAAAGGAAACACAAACGCAAATGCAAATGGTAATGCACACGGTGATGCAAAAGGAAACACAAACAAAAACAGTAATGGAAATGCAAATGGTAACAGTAATGCAAGAGCAAATGCAAATCAAAGGGTAATGCACAAGGTGATGTGAATGGATACGTTAATGCAAACAGTTACAGAAGCGCAAGTGGAAATGCTATCTGTAACAGTAACGAAAATGCACACACTTTCTATCCCAAAAAGGTGCATTCAGAAGCACAGTGAATACAAAGAATGTATACACAATAATGGCCCTCGGAGCAGAAAATGAACACTTGGAATACTAAATTGATTATATCTCAGGAACTGTATGACATAGAAAAAAAATTAAAATCTCATATTATTTATGACATTCCTGGCTAGTTTTGTACTTAGCCCCCAGTAGGGGGCTAATCATTTTTCTGACAAAGTCCGTATCTTGAAGCATTTTCGAGATACGGGCCCTGAAAGGTGTGGCGGATGCCATAATGTTAGCCTATGGGAAAAATTGTCAACTTTGGAATGTCATAACTTTGTAGCCCTGTAATATGTTGTCACCAAATTGTGAAAAGGCACATCTGTGAGATCTTGGCTTGCTTCCCTCCAAATTTCAACCCAAAAGGCCAAACTGTTCTTTTGCAGCAGAGTGGCAAAGATTTCCTATTGTTTTGGGCATAGTGTTGCAAAGTAGTGTCGTAGTTTGCGACATTTTCATAAAGAAAATCATGAAAGTGTCGAATGTGTGACACTACTTTGCAACACTACTGTTTTCAAAAATGTTAAAAACATATTTCTGGGGTATTTAACCCCCCAAAAAGATATGGCTAGCATCCTCAGGACTCGACTAGGTAAACACAGCAAGAATTGTGTCCCTGGAGGGTCGCAGATTTAAATGCCAAGCATTTCTGTGACCACCAACTGAAAACAAGATGGTTGATTTGCAACACTACAGTGGTCATTTGCGACACTAAAAACTGCATTTGCAAGCCTGTCAAACTTTTTGTTAACTTTTCCATTGACTATAATGGGAAACTTGTTTCTTTGAATAATTTTTGAACCATTTAATATTTTTTCACGAAATCTTCAAAAGGCACATCGTGGACCCTGGCTGCATGTTCCCTGAAGGTTTTGGACTGGTTGCACAGAGTGTGTGACCTGTAGGCGCAAGCAAAGAATGCTCAAAAATGCATAATTTGTGCATTTTTTGGTGCTCTGTAGCTCCACAACTATACATCTGACTGTATAGAAACTTGGCAGATCTAGAGATCTATGGATCCAAACCATGCATGCCAAATTTCAGGCAAATCCGTCATACAGTGACAAAGTTATTAAGCTACCAAATTTCAGATTTAACCTTAAATGGGGTACTCAACCCTAACTATAGTGTGTGTGTGTGTGTGTGTGTGTGTGTGTGTGTATATATATATAGATATATATATATATATATATATATATATATATATATATATATATATATATAGATAGATAGATATATTTATATATGTGTATATATATATATATATATATATTATGGTAGCATGGCAGTGCTACCATAGTTAGGGTTGAGGAGCCATTTCTATGTTAAACCCCAAAACTTTGCACCTTAATAACTTTGCAACCGTTTGACAGATTTGGCTGAAATTTGGAATACATAATCAAGAACCATAGGCCTTGGGATCTGTCAAGCTTCGTAGTGGTCGGATATACGGCTGTGGAGTTATTAAGCATGATCTGTGCGCGTGTTTACGCTTTTTCTGGAATTCTACGGTCGCGCCAACAGGTCGTACGGTTTGCGCAACCAGTCCAAAATCTTCAGGGAATGTGTGGCCGGGGTCCCCAATGTGCCTTTCAAAGATTTCGTGAAAAAATATTAAACGGTTCAAAAGTTATTCAAAAACAATTTCCCATTATAAGTCAATGGGAAAAGTTAACAAAAGTTCAACACTTTCAAAATGCATTTTACTTTCGCAAATGGGCCTGTTACTTTGCAAATCGCCATTTTGTTTTCAGTTGGTGATCAGAAAAATGGTTGGCATTTAAATTTGGGACCCTCTAGCAACCTAATTCTTTTGTATTCACCTAGTCGGACCCTGAGGATGCTTGCCATGTCTTTATTTTGTGGTAAAACACCCAGAAATATGTTTTTCAAATTTCTGGAAAAGTACTTTCGCAAATTAGTTTCGTGCTCATGAAAGTGTCTAACTTTTTTTCGAAAGCTTTCGCAAATTGCGACAGTAGTTTTCCATCTGTGGGACAGTGACAGCGATTCTTTGGCACTGCGCTGCAAAAGAACTGTTGGGAGTTTTGGGCTGAAATTTGAAGGGAACGGAGCCGACATCTCACAGATGTGCCTTTCAGTGTTGTATTGAAAAAATATTACACTGCGGCAAAGTTATGGCACTCCAAAGTTGACGTTTTTTCCCATAGGATAACATTACGGCGCCCGACGCATTACAGAAATCCTTTGGCACCCTGCTGCAAAATAACGGTTTGGTCTTTTTTCCTGAAATTTGAAGGGAAGACAGCCAACAGCCCACAGATGTGCCTTTCAGTAGTTTGGTGAAAAAATATCACACGGCAGAAAAGTTACAGCACTCCAAAGTTGACAGTTTTTCCCTTAGGATAACATTACGGCGCCCGACGCATTACAGAAATCCTTTGGATCCCTGCTGCAAAATAAGGTTTTGGTCTTTTTTCCTGAAATTTGGAGGGAAGACAGCCAACAGCCCACAGATGTGCCTTTCAGTGGTTTGGTGAAAAAACATTACAGGGAGGCAAAGTTATGGCGCTCCGAACTTTTCTTTTTTTCCCATAGGATAACATTAGGGCGTTCGCCGTTCCTTTCAGGGCCCATATCTCGGAAATGGTGCGAGATACGGACTTTTTGTCGGAAAATTTCTTAGCCCCCATTATTAGCCAGGACAGTTGTAAATAATACAACTTTTACATTTTTTTTCTACATTGTACGGTTCCTGAGATATAATGCATTTAGTATTCCAAGATCTCATTTTCTGCGCCGATACTCATTATTATGCATACATTATTTGTACTCACTGTCTTTCTCTATGCAGGTTTTGGGGAAAAACAGCCTGTGCACTTACATTACTGTTACTGTTGCCCTTTCCACTTGCGGTTCCATACTCGTTTCACTTACCGTTGACGTCTGCGCCACCATGTACGTTATCCTTTGCGTTTTCATTTGCGCTGCGTTTCTGTTATTTTTTGCCATTTCTGTCTACAGTACTGTTTATCTTTCTGTTTCACTTTATGTCACCATGCCCATTGACATTTCTGTTTGCAGGCACCATGTTACTATGTGACAACACATCACGTGGCAGACCATTCCCATCTACGCCACCATGTGCGTTATCCTTTCTGTTCTTATTCGTGCTTGTGTTACCATGTGCGCCACTGTTAGCATTTCTGTTTGCGTTGCTGTCCCTGTTAGTATGCCACAAGACATCATGTGGTGGGAGCGCGGGGCCCAGTTCTCGTTATCATTCTCAAAAAGAAGGGAAATTAGAGGCAAAAAACTCCATTTAATGCATTAGTTAGGTTGTTCCACAGTGACAAAAGTGAGGAAATTTCGCTGTTAGGGTTGAAAACCCCTTTCACCCCCCCACCCGCATTGGGGTGTGCATTGGGATCGGTGGGTCCCAATTTCACCCCATTCTCCTATACTTCTGTTGCTTTACACATGTCATGGGGTGAGAGTTAGGCTGATGATCCCAATGCACACCCCAATGCCACCATGTGCGTCATCCTTTATGCTTTTCATTTGCGCGCTTGCGTTTCTATTACTTTGCCATTTGTGTATGCCTTGCTGTTTCTCTTTCTGTTTCACTTCGTCACCCGCCCATTGACATTTCCATTTACAGGCACCATGTTACTATGTGACAAGACATCACGTGGCACACCGTTCCCGTCTACGCCACCGTGTGCTTTACCCTTTCTGTTCTCATTCACGCTTGTGTTACTATGTGTGTCACTGTAAGCATTTCTGTTTGTGTTGCTGCTCCTGTTACTATGCCACAAGACATCATGTGGTGGGAGCGCGGGGCCCTTTGGGTCCCATGCTCCCGCCACCACATTACATTCACTATTTCTCATTATCATTCTCAAAAAGAAGGGAAATTAGAGGCAAAAAACTCCATTTAATGCATTAGTTAGGGTTGTTCCACAGCGACAAAAGTGAGGAAATTCGCTGTTAGGGTTGAAAATCCTAACTCCGAATTCACCCCCAGCACCACACACACACAGACACACACACACATTCAAGTATGGGGGAGGACCAAGTCAACACAACCAATGACAGACATCCAGCAGCAGGTGACAGAAATAACAAACAATTGTCTAAATGTACTATGAGACATCTCCACCCACCTGACCAGGTGCAGCATGCTCAGTGGAGATCAACAGCAAAACTGAGGCCATGTACACCAAACGTACACATCCCTGATTGCAGCTGCACACAACGTACCACATTTAGTAGTTGCATGGCCTTACCTACCGATGCCCCACACCAGACCACACCGCTTGTGGTGGGCCACCTGAGCAATAGAGTTCAGCAAAACCAAGGAGTTGTACAGGTATAATATCTCTGATTATAACAAGGGTTTGAGAAATGCAGCTTTCTAATTGACTGTAAACATTGTAACAGCCTTATGTTTAGTTTTTATTAACATACATGTAGAGCCTAACCATATGATGAACATGGTTTAATGTTGTTTAAAAAACAGTTTTATTATGATAGCAATAAGCCACTACCAGGTATTATGTTAATGGTCAGTTTATCACTGTCTAGCGACATGTGGCACTCGGCTATGCCTCATTCAACATTAAACCCCTACTGGGTGATTAACAGACCATTTAACATAACTGTTGGTCATGCCTTATTGCTTAATTGTCTTTATGAGTAGATACTCCCTCTGCTAGGCACTGCAGCAGCTTTGTAACACAGTGTCCCACCCAGTTACACCATACACCGTCTAGTTACTGGAGAATGGCTGTGAATATGAACTCATGAAGATGAACAGTGTAACTGATCATTACAGTCATCGAAACCCTAGTGTGATTATAACTGACAGAGTCAGTGATAGAGGATAACCCCTGCTGTCCTAGTACACTTACCCCATTGTGAGTTAAATCAACACTAAAAGACATTCTGTTTATATCTACACCATACCTACTTGATTCCTGTTGTACCACAATTAACATAGTTATCACTTTGATAGCATCAGTGACAGAAGTGTGGCAAACCCAAACAGTAGGCATACAGCCTGAGTATGAAACAACTGTTAAAAAAATCACACTGTGTCCATAAGTGGCATAGATCACTCATTGCAACAATAGCAAATGTATTACTATTTGAATAAGTTAGTCATCACAGATGCAATGAGATTGTCTTTATCAGGTACAACATACTCAGTAAGTGCCAACAGGAAAATCTATCCTATATACATCTCCGATACAGGTACATCATTGTTGGCTCAGTAGTGCTATGATATTTAGAAGTTGCTTGGCCTGATCCATGCAATTACAATGTTTCTTACAAAGAATACTTACTGCATCTTTAGTATTGAAACACACTGAAGGTCTATGTATGTACATCAGCAGTACACCTTCATCAGTAAGAATGCATGTGATACTGGCAGTACGAATTTCACAGCGTTGAACAGGCAATGCTTTTCCATACGTTTACATCAGCCTCTCTATGTTGAGTAAACCATTGCAGTAAATGTACTACTATGTAAATCACCTACTAAATGTATCTTGAGCATGCTAGTGTCTTGTAGTTAATTTATGTGCTTCTCTTAATTAATGTATACTCACTAGTGTTAAAACCTTTCTACAACTGTCATCATGCACCTTCAGCATTTATATTGAATAACGGCACAGTACCAGTTGTGGTGTGGTGTGGGACATCGTAGGTAAGGCCATGCAACTACTAAGTGTGGTATCTGTGTGCAGCTGCAATCAGGGATGTGTACGTTTGGTGTACATGGCCTCAGTTTTGCTGTTGATCTCCACTGAGCATGCAGTACCTGGTCAGGGGTGGGATGTCTCGTAGTACATTTAGACAATTGTTTGTTATTTCTGTCACCTGCTGCTGGATGTCTGTCATTGGTTGTGTTGACTTGGTCCTCCCCATACTTGAATGTGTGTGTGTGTCTGTGTGTGTGTGTGCTGGTGGGTGGTCGGAGTTAGGGTTTTCAACCCTAACAGCGAATTTCCTCACTTTGTCACTGTGGAACAACCCTAACTGATGCATTAAACGGAGTTTTGCCTCTAATATATATATATATATATTAGAGGCAAAAAGCTTGTCATCAGTTAAGGTGTTCTCAGCAACAAAGTGAAGATTCAGTTGTTGAAGCCCCCTGAACTCCTCCAGCCCACCTCAACAGGCATTGGGTGCACGTTGTTCAGCCCTAACTCTCACCCCATCACATGTGTAAAGAAGCTGAGGTATAGGAGAATGGGGTGAGAGTTAGGACCGATGATTCCAACATGCAACCCAATGCCATTTGTGGGCGTGGGCTGGGGGTCCAAGGGGGGCTTTCAACCCTAACACTGAATTTCCTCACTTTTGTCACTGTGGAACAACCCTAACTGATGCATTAAATGGAGTTTTTTGCCTCTAATTTCCCTTCTTTTTGAGAATGAGGACAATAAATAGTGAATGGCATGCAGTGGCGGTAGTGCACCACCATGTGATGTTTTTTTACATAGTAACAGGAACTGCAAAGCAAATGAAAGCAGCAACAGTGATGCACATGGTAAAGCACAAGTAAATGGTAAAGCAAACGTTAATAGAAACGCAAGTGTAAAGTGACGCTGAAGCGAACAGTGATGCAAAAAGACATGCAAGCACATACAAAAACACAACTGGTAACATGCACAGTGATGGCACTGGTGTTGTGATCACAAATGTTAAGTGTTACAGCAACAAGAATGCCAAACGCAACAGAAACGAGAACACAAATGGAGGCGCGCACGTAAATGCGAACCGTAATGTGCATGGGCACACGGTACTGCAATTGTAAATGGAAATGGTAAAGTTAACATGAACAATAACGCTAAAGGAAACTGAAATGTAAACACAAACACGTACGTAAATGAAAACCGTAACGCGCATGGTCACATTACTGCAATTGTAAATGCAAATGGTAATGGTAATAGCAACAATAATGCCAAAAGAAACAGAAATGCAAAAGGAAATGCAAGCACATATGGAAACGAAAACCGTAATGCGCACGGGCACAGTAACACAATAGGAAACACAAATGGTGACAATAACAGCAACAAAGACTCAAAATGAAAGACAAATGCAAATGCAAACAAAAGGGCTGCCATAAACACTAATGGCAATGCACACAGTGATGCAAACTGAAATGCAAACACAAGCAGTAGTAGAAATGCAAATGATAACAGTAACGCAAATGCAAACAAGAACGCAAAGGGTAATGCACATGGTGACATACACGGGAACGGTAACTCAAAAGGGTACATAAACGCAAGTGGAAACAGTAACTGTAACATTAATAGAAGTGCATACCCTGTTTTTCCCCACAGATGCATAGAGAAACACAGTGGCCCAGATATTCAAACTACGCCCAAAAAGTGAGCAATAGTAGGAGCAAGCGCAAGTCCATTGCGCCCATGCGGAAGAGGCGCGATATTCAAAAACGGAACAGACCAAACTGCGCCTACAGCTGATGACTGAATATCACACCACCTGCGCCATAGCGCAACTAGGGAGGGGAAGCTGAGCAGATCTGAGGCGCCATAGTGCAACAAGGGATGTGCAGCTGAGCAGTCCAGAGGCACCATAGCACAACCAGGGACGCCCCCAGCAGCAGAGCAATGCAACTGCACAACCAGGGACGTAGGGGCCCACCACCCATGCCACCGATGGGCACAGGAACACACAGCAGAACAGACATTGTCCCCCCACACCCCATGCTCTGCACAACTGTGGGAGGGCTGGAATAACCACTGGCCCATGGAGACAAGCAAAGAACCCACAGCCAGGCCATGGTGCCCCATCACACCCCCGCAAGCTGTGACTGGCACACAAGGAGGCTGATCACCCGTGCCACACCATCCCAATACAGAGCACACCCTGCACCGTGACCCCAGACACCACCCCAGGAGCAGCGACCACCACTGCAGGAAACCCCATGCATGCCACGACCCCACTGTGACACTGCAACCCTGTGCACCACAGAACCATGCAAGGCAGCCCCACCATGAGCACCCATCAGCGGGTGGCAGCACACAGCAATGCAACAATGGCACACACAGTGCCACCATGCACAGTCCCCCCCAAGGTACTGCTGAGAGACCAACCATGCGTCGGCACATGAGGTACCACACACAGGACAGGGCTTGCCCTGGACACCACCACCAGTGGTACAGCACCCTGCACACTCTCCCAATGACACACACCAACCCACCATTGGCCACAACAGCCAGCACAGACACCCACAGTTGTGTGTGGAAGCATGCACCACACCAGATGCCACACAGTGCATGGACAGACACCCACCCATACCCAAGGGCACAACAACACAGGGATACAGTGGTGGGGCAACCAAGCGTCCAGCATGGGCCCATGTAAACTGTGTACACACAACCCGCAGTCCTCCATGGCACTGGAGTGCTAGTCACCATGCGCAGGCACTGTGGACCCATACACCACCATCATTTTCCCGGAGCACAAGTCACAGACAGTGGTGCACATTCCCTGCAACACACACAAGGCACAGCATGGAGGTGGGACAACAAATGTGGAGGCCACAGTGTCACCTGAGGCAGACATGAACTACACCAGTGACAGGAGGCAACCCAGCATTGTGATGGGTACAGTGGCTGCCCTGCAGGGACTACCACCACTCACATGCCAGCGAACCGTGCAGGTCACAGACATGCATGTGTGTCAGCTGCACATGCCATGGATGGGCTGATAGGGGTGCCATGGACACAGAGCATGCACCATGGACCACTGCACACAGTCATCCAGTTCACAGGGCACAACACACACACCACAGACACTGACTGATAGCTACCCCCACACTATAGTCACCTCCACACGGACACACACGCATACCCATGACCGCACCACCCCTGATGCCATGCACACCACTGTAGCTGAGCACCTATAGCCTGCTGCAAATCAGAGACCACCACAGTATTCATATCAAAATAACTGTATTGAACAAACATAGAAAAGTTAACTACTTACAAGACTATTTACAAAATATATACAAGGTGGGGGGGAGGGCCACAAACAAGGTGGGGATGGGTAAGGGGCAGGGGTGGACAAATGGGATGGGAAAGGAGGGTATGAGGGTGGGTCCAGGGGGGTAGGGGATTACAGGGACTGAGGGATACCTAGCAGGAGTGCTGCTCCCCACTCTGACTCCGTCTTGGTCGGTGCCTCTGCAGGACCCCGGTGTTGTCAATCCTGCAGAGGATGTCCAGCGATGCCCTTGCCACCTGGAGTATCTCCCTCAGCACCTCCCTCATCTCCCAGAGATGGCATGTACCTAGGACAAGGGAGCACAGTCAATAGGTGTGAATGCACAGCCCCATACAGCCCGCCCACTGTGCATGGCTTACTGCAGTGGGACATACCTCTGTGATGGTGTGTGACCACCCACAATGATCACGTCCACATGACCTGTGCACCCAGGTGCATACAGCCATGCAGAACACTGAAAACACCCACTGGCCAAGTCACACACAGCACCACTGTGGCCGTTAAGTGACATGGCTATGTGGTGCAAAGGCAGTGGCACAACCATGTACCTGGTGCACACGTGGACCACCATCGATGCACTCCCAGACATGCATTGCCACTGGACAGTGTTGACTGTAACAAGTCGCGTGCATGGCAGTGGTGTCGATGGATGGTGGCCATGCCCCGCTGCCCACCCTGTTACACAGCATGCAATAGTAATCATGGAGGTATGGCACTCACCTTCATCGGGCCGGTCCAGTGGGCAGAGAGGGCCCTCGCCCACCTGGCTTCCCTCTGCTCCTCCTGCTGCCGAAGATCGTGGGCACGGCGGTGTTCCTCCGGGCCTGTGGTGCAAACATGGAGAGATGAACATCAGTACAATCCCATAGCAAAGTCCCCCTGCCCCCAGGTGTGTGCCCTCCCACCCAGTCAGACCCATCCACCCCACACCCTGATAACACCACCACAGCCAACGCCGGATGGTCCGTCCCCCATGTGCTGGACACATACAACAGTGTTACCCATATGGAAGATAAAAGTGTGTTGACGTAACACCTACCTGGCTGGGACACAGTGCCCCTCCTGGCATGTGCCCACAGGCATGCTAGCAGCTCCGGCTCCCTCCTCCACAGGTCCCCATACCTGTGGTGGCACTGCTCAGTGCTCTTCCCCCATTCTGTGGCTTCCTCAAGCACAGTGGCCACCTTCTCCCACACCTGGGTCCTGGACCTTTCCAGGGGCACCTCCCCGAACACTGGCCAATGGTGTGGCTTCACAATGGCCACTAGGTTGGCCAGCTCTATTGCCGACCATTGAGCTGCCCTCCTGTGTGCCATGCTCTCTGCTTGATTTGGCAATATGGCACTCTGCAGCACGGCTCCCCACGTGCAGGTGCTGCGCGGTACAGAGCTGCCATTCCCTATCACGCTGTCACCGAACAGCGCGATAGAGGTGCACCCATGCCTGATGCATGGTGCCTAGGGGGCAAAGGTCAGGCACAGGGTCAAGGGTCTCTGGTGCATGGACATGCACAGTGCCATTGGAACCCAATGCGTGTATCACGATTGGCTGCCTGTGTGCTACTACCATTAGCGGCCTACCGCGCAGTTGGCCCAGTGGCCTATGATGACCCAGTGCCACAGTGCCATGTAGTGACCATTGCTATAGTGCCACTGGCACAATGGTGGCCATGCCCTGCATTGCCTACCATGCACAGCACATCAGCAGTGCAGCAGACGCCTGCGTCAGCAACCCGGGCATGCGCAGTGAGCTGTGTACTACACCTGTCACAGAACTGCGCCATTGGCTCAGCACGTTCAACACAATTGCGCAAAGCGCAAAAGCGCGATATTCAGCCCTCATATGCAACTCATCTAATCAGCCATTCAATGGTGCAGCACTGCAATTTGCATCCACTTTAAGTTGCGCCTCGCCTCATTTGCATGGGTTGCGCTATAAAAGTGCGACATTGGGCTGCAATGGCCATAGTCAGTTACTGCAGTCTATTGGTGAGTTGCATGCTGTTTGGGTGTGTGGACTGTGGATTTTGGGACATGCATGGGACTGCACAGTCACAGGTAACAACTGCCATTCTTACAGGCTAAATAATGACCGAGCAAGTTGTGGGAGAGGAGGAACACAGTGGTGGGAGGAGGAGGAGGCCTAACTTTACCAAGGCCGAGGCCAAAGCCCTGTTTGATGCCTACCTGGATCAGGATCAGCTTCTCAGCAGATGGCAAGGAACACCTCAAGCCCATGCTGCTGCATGGGAGGAGGTGGCACGTGCTGTGAACCTGCATGGCAGCTACCAGCGCTCTGTGCAGGAGTGTAAGAAAAAGATGGGCATGGACAGGAGGAGGATAAAGGAGAAGGTGGCTGCCATCAGGGCAGCATGACCTGCAACAGATGGCGGACAGCCGGAGGTGGTACAGCTGACCCCACAGGAGAAGAGGAGGTTTGCTGGAAGCATGCAGCGTAGTGCCATTGAGGGTGTTCCAGGTGGTGGCTTCCAGACGGGTGGTGGCCCATCACTGCATGGTAAGTCATGGTCAGTCTATGAGGGGCAGGGTAGGTCACATGCAGTAACGTGACTTTGCTTTCCCTTGCAGATCCTGAGCATCTGCATGGGTCAGCAGTGGTGGGCCTGTCCACTGAGGACAGTCAGCTGGAGATGGAGGAGGGCCCATCCACCTCCACTGGCATATGTGGATCAGTGCGACAGTAGGGCCGCCTGGCTGTCCACACTGATGTTGTTGTAACAGGTGCAGAGGAAGCCCTGCCTGTGTCCCAGCTTGCTGGCGTCCACGGATGCCAGCATGCTGTGACTGGGGCCGGTGCAGAGTCCGTCACAGATGATGATGTCACTATCGTCATGGGCAGTGACACGTGTGTGCCATGGGATGGCCACACAGCAGGACTCATCGTAGCCATGGCTGTGGATGGTGCTGCCCTGGAGGCCTGCGTGTCATTACAGTCCCAGCCTGTACCTTTCAGCACCAGTGGGGCTACACTGGTGTTTGTTCAGGACAGTGGGACTGTTGCGGCCACTGCGGCAGCACCACTGAGCCCGAGGGAGTGGCAGCCAGAGGGTCAGCATCAGCAGATGGCCAATGGGCTTGGGGCTACAGGGTTCAGTGGTTGCATCTGTGCACCACCTGTTTACATGCCCAGACCTGGTCCTGGTGCACAGCGCCCACCCTCAAGGGGTGCTGAGCATCAGGGCTTGCACACCCTGAGGGACAGGATGCCGAGGAGGCAGATGACCTCTTGGACGAGCACACCCACCTACTGCAAGCATCAGTCCAGCAGCAGATGCAGCTTGCGATGTCGGTGGATGCACTGTGTGTGGCTCTGGAGTGGGCAGAGGAGCATCGCAGCAGGGACACCTCTCTGATCCTGGCAGGGATGGACCAGTTGCGGGAGGATGTGGCCACTGCCATTGACAGGCATGCACTGGCATTCACTGCTGTCATGGCCACAATGGGCACACAGTCAGGTGCCCATGCATCACGGACACCACGCAGTGCACTGTCCACCCCCCATACCTGGCATCGAGTGACTCCCTCCCTGTTGACACCGGGTTCAGCTGTGGGCATCGCGAGCACTCCTGGTGCAGGCATGTTCAGTGTGCTGCAGACCCCTGTGCGAGCACAGTCGTGTTCATGCAACAGAACCCTTGGGGGACCATCGGTGCCACCCCATGAGGCCAGTGGTCAGCCTGTCAGTGCTGGCGGGTCTCGGCAGGGCCACCCACACATCCATGGTGGCCGGGGCACTGTGTCGTGTGACTGATGTGTCTCCCAGCATGGCTACTGTCTGGTGCTGCCCTGTGTGCATTGTGTCTTTCAGTGGGCAGTGCACGGGTGGGTACCCAGGCCTGCAGCGGACACGATCCACCTGCACACCCTCCGGCTGCTGTGCATGTTGCGTGTGCATGATGATGCCTGCATTGCACTGTACACCAATGTGCAATGGTGCTCAGCATCTGACACACGCACATGGACAGGCAGTGGGCCTGGTGGCCTGTGGACATGTGTGTGGCTAGGGTTGGTGTTCTGGGTCGGTGTGCCTCCTGCCTTCTGTGCAAGTTTGGTGCATTGTGTGTGTGTGTGCGTGTGTGTGTGTTTGTCCATGTGGCATGTTAGTTCTCACCCATCCCTGGTTGTGTGTGTGCTTCTGTGCCCTGCCACTTCCCTTGACGGCATGCACCCCTGGTGTGTGTCCATGCGTGTTTGTGGGTTGTGCTTTAGCCACTGTTGGCTGCACATGGCCCCATGACTTACCTGGGTTGGCTGAAATGCTCCTCCGTGATGGTGTCCCGGTGCAGCTGTGCCAGCCGGATCAGTTGGGGGTCCCGTCGCCCAAGGGGGGGCTGCCCATCACCATAGTCACCGGCATTCTCATTGTCCCCATCGCTGTCCCCCTCTTTGACCTGTATGGCTATCCCACATTCATTGGCCATGTTATGCAGGATGGAACAGGCTAGGAATAGCCTGCAGGCCTTTGAGGGGCTGTACTGTAGGGCACCGCCAGAGGTGTCCAGGCAATGGAATCATGCCTTCAGTATTCCGAACACCTGCTCGATGACATTATGTGTGGCGGCGTGTGCCTCATTGTAGTGTTGCTGCGATGGGTAGCGGGCCGCCGGTAGGGTGTGAGCAGCCAGGGATGGAGTGGGTATCCACTGTCACCTGCGTGTAGAGGGTGGAGGTTAGTTTGGTGATCAGCATCACCCTGCCCCGGGCCATGTAGGCCACTACCCATGTCACCTCTGGCCATGCCCCCCCAGGCCCTATGATTGTCCATGTGGTTTGCATACTCACCCACTAGGTGGCTAGTGGGGATGTCCCCACTCTCGAATCTGTGGCACAATGCTGACTGGTGCCAGATGATAGCACCGTGTGCTCCCCCAGGGTGCGTGGCACAGACATTGATTATGCACCCCCTGGCATTGCACACCACCTGGCAGTTGATGCTGGCATAGTCCTTGCAATTTATGTATGTGGCCCCCTCGGGGCCAGGTGGTGTGCATATGGCCACATGGGTGCAGTCTATTGCCCCTAGCATGACAGGCATACGTGCTACCCTGTGGAACTCCTGTAAGTTTGCTGTGCACTCCGCCGGTGTGCTGGGGAAATGGATGTACTCTGCAGCATGTGGCAGCAGTGCGCTGAGGAATTGGGTGAGGTGGCATGACGTGGCTGACTGGGTTATGCCTGTGGTGTCCCCAGTTGGTCTCTGGAAGGTACTCGTGGCGAGCAAGCACATGCAAGCTGTTACTTTAGTCTCCACTGACAGGGCATGGCTCCGTTGTGTGGGTGCCTGCATCACATCACTGCACAGCTCACAGAGCCACCTCAGAATTGCCCTATTCAGGCTGTACGGCCACATCTCAGTATCACTGTACAGCTCGAAGCTGGTGCGGGCTCGGTACTGCCTGTTGAGGGCATACCGCTGACAGGCCCTTCCACGACCATGCCCCCCTGCTGCCTGCCTTCTCACCCCCCTCATAACGGCCTCCATCTGGAAGGTGGCACTGGCCATGTCCCTGGCTAGTGTTCACTCCCCCTGGCAGCTGTTACTGTATTCCCCCTGCTGTCCTCACTACTACTTCCCCTGCACCAGAGACACCTGCCTGTGGTGGCTTCTGTGCTGTGTGTCACTTCCCCCTTCTGCACTGGCTGTTGCTCCCCACACCTTCCCTGTACCTCTGTGTTCAGGGTGCCCTTTCCCTGGCCTGCCCTGTGTGTCCCTCCTGCCCTGTCTGTGTGGCTAGAGTTCTGCCTCATGTGCCTTCCCTGTAGCGTTCTTGCACCTCTCCCTTGCTCCTTTTTATTTTGGCTCATTTCTGCTATGGTGCAACTTCCACTTGCTCCCCTATTGCGCATGGCACAAGTTGTTGAATATCGCACTGCGCCATTTATGCATGGTTCCTCCCCCTTCAGTTGCACATTCCTTCATTATCATTGTGCTGTTGCTCAGCATGATTTCGGGGGCACAACTGCCTCCTGCTGAATATCGCAGAATGGCGCAATTTCAGACTTGCGCAGGCGCAACCCTATTGCACATGGCTCAACTCTTTTGAATATCTGGGCCAGTGTGTACAAAAAATGTATGCCAGTAGTTTAGTTTTTGTGGTTTTTCATGTGTTTCTTCTTGGAGGAACTGGACCATTCTTAGACATAACATCTATGAACATTTCCTGGACTAAGAAACTACAAAACATCACCACCAGGTATAGGCATTCTCATCATAAATCAACTTTTTTGGAAGACATCAAAAAGCAAAAGTGAGGTCAGTAAATCTTTTATACAAGTTTCTGGGTTGTGGAGTGCTGCATTGAATCCACATTTCCATCTGACTTTCTTAATGGATGTGTGCTTGTCTTTGAGGTCCATTCACAACTGTTTTGGAGAACAAAGGGAAGATTCTGACAAAGGATTTTTACATCCTGCATATGCCCTAGGCTAATGTTCATCACCTTCGGGAATTTAACACTTTCTGGGTCTTTGACCTACAGTAACAATCAGTTTTCTGGTCCACAGTAGCTCACTATGAGTCACTCAGGAACACTAACCCTTGCTACAGTAAACATTTGCAGTCTCCTGCCAAAGCTGGCAACTCATAGATTGGGAGGACAAATCCTGCTTCTGATACTGCTTTTATGCTTACATGGGGTATCTACCGCTGTTCCAATCAACAACCACTATGGAGAGAATACCTCACAACACAATGACTTTACTTTCTCCAACAAAATTGCCAAAACGCAACATGTGCATGCCTACGCCATCCTTATCCTTCTGAAGGGTTGTACCTACAACTCATTTCGTATGCTCAGAAAATACAAAATGACACAACTGGTTCATCTCCCATTCCACACTATTAAACTGTGGTTTCTCCTACTCCTCATCATCTTATCATCAGGGGACGTAGAACTTAACCCTGGCCCCTCTGTCCACCACTCTCCCACTGACCTATCGGCTGTCTCAGGAAAAGGACTTCTCATTGCCCATATGAATATTAGGAGCATTACCAGGCACTTTGCTGATCTCGAGGCATGGATGAAAGTGTACAATCCTGACCTACTGTGCCTATCTGAAACATGGCTCAAGCCTCACATTCCGAACTCCTTATGTTCCTGGCCCAATTATTCCTTGATAAGGAGAGATAGGCCTTCCCCAAAACGTGGAGGGGGGGGTCGCTATCCTCTATAAAAAACATCTTGATGTAACAGTCTGCCCACCCACTGGCTCACCCTCAGTCTATGAGTCCCTACACACAACCATTGCCCTTGGTGCAAAAAAACTCCACATTATCTGCGCCTACAACCCACCCACTGGAGGTATCGCAGGTCTTCAGGATTCAGTTAATCAAACAGTCACAAACACCAAGCAAAATGAGGTCATAATCTTAGGTGACTTTAACCTAAACTGCCTGGGACCAACTCACAGCACACTGCTGACACTAACGTAGAGCTATAACCTGCACCAGATCTTAACTGAACCCACTAGAACCACCCCTTCTCTAACTACCTCCACCCTCATAGACTGGGTACTGGTGAATCACCTTGACCATGTGCAAACTGCAGGCATCTTGGCAGATGCTATCACAGACCACTCCCCCACTTTCTGTGTATGGAGCCCAGCGACTGCTCACCCATCCTATCCAGGCTACAACACAATTACCAACTTTGCCAAACTGGACGTGGAAGCTTTCCTCTATGATGTATCCTGTATCAACTGGTCTGACATCTATCACTCCCATAATGTTCAAATAGCCCTTGATACCTTCATTGATAATTTCACAACACTTCAGGATAAACATACCCCGAAGGTCACCAAAAGGGTCAGGGGTAAACAAACAAGATGGCTACACAAGGACCTGCTGGCTAACCTGCGCTCACAGGACAAACTCTGGAAGAAGTATAAAGTGCCCAGACTACCGGAGGATAACAATACCTACAGGGCCTCTCAGAGCACATGTAAAAAACAAATCAGAACAGCAAAGAGCAGCTACTACAGGGAACTGCTCACAAACTGTGCTGGTGACCCTTGAAAATTCTGGACACACATCAAGACCTTTCTTGGGGCTACCCAGTCATCGACCCCAGGGGATATGATCCTAAATGGTGTACATTGCAATGACTCAAACACTATAGCAAATGCCTTTAACAGATTATTCATGGACCTGCCTCAGTACACCTCATACTTTGCTTCACCTCCCACAGCATCTCAGCCTTACTGCACACCCCAGAGATCTGCATCTGGTGCTGACCACTGCCAACTAACTACTACTCCCCTTTCCACTTTAAAGCTATATCTAGATCCGAAGTCCAAAGGCTAATGCAAAACATATCCAACAACACTAGCCCCGGCTCAGATTCACTCGAGTCACGACTCCTGAAGTTAGTGGCACCATTGACTGCCTCGCCACTGGCCAAGATTTTCACTCTGTCCCTCTCTCTTGGCGTTGTCCCAGATCTCTGAAAGATTGCCCGAGTTACGCCTATCCTTAAAAAAGGAGACCCAAAGGATATCAACAACTACAGGCCCATAGCTATCCTCTCTGTGCTAAGCAAGCTACTGGAGAAGCTTGTTGCAACCCAAACCATTGACTATCTCACAAAGAACAACCTTCTCTCAGACACTCAGCATAGTTTCAGAAAAGGACAGAGTACCTCAACCACTCTTCTCAAATTCTCCACCGATGTACTCTGCAACATGGACAAAAGCTTTCGATCTTGTTGATCATCCTCTGCTTCTCTCAACCCTGCATAGACTTAACTTTTCATCCTCGGTAGTTGACTGGTTTAACAACTACCTATCAAACAGATTACAACTTGTTAAATTCAACTCCGCTCTCTCAGATGTGACCAGCACTGACATTGGAGTACCCCAGGGCTCCATCCTGGAACCCCTTCTTTTCTCGCTATACATCAACAACATAGATTATGCCATACTCTCCTGCTCAGCTATCTTATACGTGGATGATCTCGTCCTCTGCTGCAGCGCTGACAAAGTTAACATCATTAACAAAAACCTCTCCTTGGATTTCAGGAATGTGCAAACATGGCTAAATGCTAATAAGCTCATCCTCAACACAAAAAAGACCCAAGCCATGCTATTTGGCACTGCCTCCAAACTCAGGGCCTGTAAGGAACCCCTACTAGTCCATGACTCTGGGGGGTCTCTCATCGACTGTGTCACATCCTTCAAATACCTGGGAGTCCTCCTTGATAAATCCCTTGATTTCAGTCTGCACTTCCAGTCAACCTGTAAAGCAATGTTTTTTGCCCATCATGCTATGACCACATCATTTGGTGTTTTGGTCTGAAATTTGGAACATAAAAAGAGTTTGCATCAAATAATAATCCAGCATTGATTTGGTGAAAAAATATTAATCTGTTCAAAAGTTATTTAATTTTTAATTTTGGGGTTCTGAGCATGCTCAGTTCACTCCAAGATTTATATGTATATTTTGCAAAAGAGGATTGGGCTCACGGTGAAGGATTTTGTCAGCAAAATCCTAGTCTGTGAGGAAATATTCCTTGTCTGCAAGCCACCATCTTGTTTTAATTTTTTCCCCCAAACAAAATCTTCCTCCACAGGTGACTTCCTGTTGCAATAAGTCATATTTTTTTTTTCAGGGTGACATCCTCTACAAACTTATACCTTTGGTTTGCTTCATTTTGGCCCAAAAATGGTTGTTTCAAATTTTGAAATTCTTCTTTCATGACTCGCTTCCGATCCTCTTTTGTGAGCTTATAAAATCCCAAATACGTGAGTTGATCCTCTTCTGCGAGGCAGCAAAATCCTTGACTGTCACTTTGTGACCAGATGGTCTTTCTTGCACAAGGATTGACTCACGGTCAAGTTTGCAGCCCTCTAAATGAGGATGGCTCATGAGACTGGGAGCTTTGTCAGTACTGAAAGGGATTAGGTTTTGAATCCTTTCATGAGCTGACAAAATCCTAGACTGCGAGCTTTCAAAATCCCAGTCCACAAGCAATCCCCTTTCATGAGGTAGCAAAATCCTTGACCGTCACTTTGTGACCAGATGGCCCTTCTCATGGACTAGGATTGACTCACGGTCAAGCATTTTGCTGCCTCACAAAAGAGGACTGGCTCGTGGACTGTGATTTTGTCAGTTCACAAAAGGTGATTGGGTTTTTGAATCCCCTTTCATGAGCTGACAAAATCCTAGTCAGCGAGCAATCCCTTTTCGTGAGGTAGCAAAATCCTTGACCATCATTTTGTGACCAGGTGGCCAAAATCTGACAGTCAAGGATTTCTTGCGGATGGGGATTTTGACAGCTTGCGAAAGGAGATTGATCTCACGGTTATTTTGACGACCTTGCGCACTAGAATTTTAAAAACTTTGCCGCTGCACTATAAAAAAACGGTTAGGTCTTTTGACTTGAAATTTGCTGGATATTAGGGGGATGCCCCAGAGATGTCAATTATGCTATTTAGGTGTTGAAAAGTTAATCAGTTCCATTGATATGGTACCATGAAGTTTTAATTTTTTCCATAGGATAACACTGTGGCACCAATAGCGACTTTCAGTGCCCGTATCTCAAAAATGAAGCTAGATATGGATTTTTCACTACCTGCAGCTTAGATCATTGGTGATCTAACTTACAAAAACAAGTTTGGAAATCACAGATTACACCAGCAGTGGAATTTGTTTTTTACTTGCTATGGTTATGGAGATATTGGCAAAAACGTGTTCCAAGAGTTCCAAGAGTGCCTTTTCAGCATTTGTTGGTGCCATTAGCTCCTAAATGATGTGAGATATGGATTTCATTGATCATCTTGCAAGGAGGTTTCACTGTCATGATTACAATGACACTTGAATTTTTTTTCCCAGCTGCTACGGTTCCTGAGATATTGGCAAATTAGTGTTACAGAAAGGGTTCCTTTCCCTATAGGGCTGCTGTATGGCTCTGTAGTTATGTGTAAGTGGGAGCACAGGGCCCAGATGGCCCTGTGCTCCCACAGACAATATCATTATGCAGAAATGGGTAGCTTGGTGGGAGCAAGGGGCCCACCAACATATGTTATTTACTAGCAATATTACACTTTTTCAAAAAGTAAGGAAATTCATTGTAAAAAACTTTGTTTAATGCATCAGTTAGGGTTAAAACAGTGACATAAGTGAGGAAATGAGACATTAGAGTTGAGCACCTAACCCCCCCACACCCATCCTCCACAGACCGACATGGAGTCGTGAGGCCCAATTCTCACCCCATTCCATGTGTAAACAGGTTGACATGCTACAGAAAAGGAGAATGGAGTGAGAGTTAGGCCTCATGACCCCATGGCACACCCCGGCATCTCATCTGTCGGGATGTGGAGGATGGGTGGTGGGGTGGCAATGGAAGGTTAGGGGCTCAACCCTAACATCTCATTTCCCCACTTTTCTAGCTTTAACCCTAACTGATGCATTAAACAAATTTTGTTTTGTACATGAATATATATATATATATATATATATATATATATATATATATATATATATATGATATACAGGCATGAAAGTGCCTGTATATTAGGGATGAAGCAATTCTATGTTAAACTCAATTTTTTACACTTTAATAATTTTGCCCCCTATAAACTGATTTACATGAAATTTGGAATGCACAGCCTTTGTGCCAGGCACTGTTGATCCTATATATTTCATATAGATCAGATCAGGGGAGGCAAAGTCACGGAAGTAAAACAACCTCACAAGTCTCCATGTTTGAAAAATGATAAGCCCTTTTTTGCCACCCAATAACTAATAAAATAGGAAGCTTTGAACTCTGAAACTTACAGGATTGATAGAGGTGGGTCCAAGGTGTGTGCTTTTGTGATTTCTAGGTCCAGCTATTAAGTAGTTTTTAAAATATTTAATAAAAATGTTCCATTTCTGAACATGTGCAGTTCAAAAAATCAACGTTCTATTCATAACTGAATTTTTGTGAAAGCAGCAGTTTGCACTATACAGTACAACTGTCTTTATTAAATGACAGCTGTGTCGTATAGTGCAACCCCTGCTGCTGTCATCACTCGTAGGTCAGGGACGGGACTACTGTCATTGTAGCCCCACTATCCTGACTGTGCTGTGGCCTTCAACTGTATCTGCACACCAGGGGCCCCAATCCCTGGTGGCAGTGTGTGTCTGTCTGTCTTTCTTTCTTTCTTTCTTTCTTTCTTTCTTTCTTTCTTTCTTTCTTTCACCAGGATGCCCACCCCCAGTGTCCAATGCCCCCTGCCCTGCAGCCTGTTTTTGCATGTAATTCAGCCCCCCCACCAGCAGAGTGGGACACTGGGTAGCCCACCCTCAGTGGCCCGAGATAGATTAATTTCATATGCATACCTGCAAAAATGAAAAATGCCCCTGACATCTTTTTTCTTTTTTCTAATTTAAACCTGAGATAAAGAAAACAGTCCCTCGTCACTGCCACACTCACCCTCCCCATCCCAACCCTCCCACTGAGCACCCACCATCCTGCCCTACCCCCCACTTATCCTATGCTTACCTGCCAGGGTCGTATGCTGTCATCTTCTGTGGTTTGGGACATGTCTGCACTCTTCAAAGCCGAACTGCAAACTGAGGAATGAAACTTAGTGCTGTATAATATAGGATTAGGAACCATTTGTACAATAGGACACAGCTTTTGTTTACTGCAGGACAGTTGTGTTGTATAGTTTGCATTATAAGACACATCTGTTCTTTACTAAATGACAGCTGTGTCATATAGTGCAACTGGCTGTTGTTGTCATTCACCCTGCCATTCTGACTGTGCTGCTGTTTTGCCATCTGCACACCAGGGGGGCCCCAATTCCCAGTGGCAGTCTTTCTTTCTTTCTTTATCCAACACTGGGATGCCCACCCCCAGTGCTGGACCTCCCCAGCCAGTTGTTTAATAAACTTTTCCCGACAGTGGGATCTCCAATCCCCGTGTCTGCATTTATTAGATTTCATCCCTCCAAGCAGTGTGGAACACTTGGGGAGCCAACCCCCAGTGTTCTGAAATAGTTTACAATAACTTTCATATACTCCAACACTGGGATGCCAACTCCCCGGTGTCAGACCCCTCCATGGCAGCCCCTTGTTTAATAACATGTTACCAACATTGGGGGGTCACAATCACTATGTCAGAATTAAATATATATCCCACCAGCAGTATGAGACACTGGGGAGACCACCCCAGTGTCCCGAGATAGATGTATTAATGTATATACCAGTAACACAAGAAAACAGTCCCACAATGTCATTTTTATTGTTTTGAAACCTGCAAAAAAAGAAAACGGTCCTTCATTATCCCTGCCATCTCTCTACACCCCAACCAGACCCTTCCGCTGAGCACCCACCAACCCACACACCCTCTTACCCTGTACTTCCCTCTGGAGGTCAGCTGATGTCATCTTCTGTGGACTGGGATACGTCTGCACTCTTCAAAGCCGAACCGCAAACTGAGGAATGAAGGTAAGTACCGTATAATGTATTTCAATGGCATTTTCAACTTCTCTTGATATCTTTGCCTTTTTATTTCACCAAATTTTCAACATGGGCTTTTGAGGACCCCACCTTATGTACACTGTCACTTTCATTTCGTTAATCGGGCCTGGAAGGTGATTTTGTGGTCGCTGCCTGAAATCACCTTTTTTGACTGATTAACAAAATTACAGTGCTAGTGTTCATGAGGTGGGGTCCCAAAAAGTCCATGTTAAAAATTTGGTGAATAAATCCTTAAAAATGGCCAAGTTATGAGAGTGCCTTGAAAGTTTTCTATGCAGGTTCATAACTTTGGTAATTTACAATATTTTTTACTGTAGATTTTCAACATAGTCATTTTTTTACACCACCTCATGAACTGTACAGCTGTCATTTTTCACATCCTGCCCAAAACATGTTTTCACACCTGTGGTGTGGAATGGCATTTTGGCACGGATTTGAAAAATTTCAACTATGGGGCTTACAAGGTGGGGTCATAAGAAGACTATGTTGAAAGTCTGGAGTCAAAATATTAAAAAAAACAAAGACTTTATTAAGTAACATTGTTAGCAGGGATGTCCATTGCACCCCTGGGGAACACTCTGCCTTTCTGTGCCAGTGAGCTGAGTTCAGGTGTGAAGTCAGTGAGCCAGTTTACTAGGACAAGGCTGATGGGGAATATGCTACAGGTGCAGCACCAACCATGGCATGGGTAGGGATGCAGCAGTGTCTTGGTGCAGGTGCCACACCGTGTGGTGGGTCAGAGAACCTCACTCACAAGGTATCGGCACATGTGCCAGGGTGTGCTGGGCCCATGCACTGCATCAGGACTGTCTCTAATTCTGTATTTATCTCATTTTGCAAATGAGGATATAGTTCCACTATCACAAAAACAAGGGAAATTATTTGCAAAAAACTGCATTAATGCAGACATTAGGGTTGTAAAATGCAACATACACAAAGAAAGGAAATGAAAAAACATTAGGGATTTGGGTCTTCAGAGTATTGCTAAATCAGTGGTGGGGTCTTACTTGGGGTTGTCAACTCTAATGCCCACCCCTACCATGGATCAAATGAAGTCAAATGTGATATCTTCACGCAGGGCCAATAGGGCCCTGCATGAAGAGAACTCTGACAGATTATGTTAAATCAAATCAAATCATCTTTATTTATTTTATTTAGTTGTTTAACCAGGCATAGCACACTAAGCTGAAAGCTTTTTAACAGGAGCAACCTGGGAGCACAAGGAGCTTAAGTGACTTGCTCAGAGTCACACAGTATGCAAGTGGAAGCTGTGGGATTCAAACCCAGGTCTGGTCTGCTGGATGTCACCAGATTTGCAGCTCAGAGCCTTAGACCACTGCACTATACTGCCTATTTATAAAGCGCCTTTCAAAACCAAGGTGCTGTACAATGATTCACATAAGTACATAAATTAAAATAATAAATTAAAAGCCATAACTAGTATAAGCTAAACCAAATAAATATGTCTTTAACTCATTTTTAAATTTCTCGACGGTTGGACAATCTCTCAAACAACGAGGTAGAGAATTCCACAGGTTTGGTGCTGAAAAGGCAAAAGCACGAGATCCAGATGTTTTTAATCGAACCCTGAGAATCTCCAGCAATCCCTCGTTGGCGGAATGGAGAGGACGGGGAGGGCAATAGGGTATGAGGAGATCTTTCAGGTAGCCGGGTCCCTGATCATGTAGGGCTTTAAAGGTTAGTAAACCAACCTTATAGGTAATCCACCACCTAATAGGCAGCCAGTGCAGTTCGCAGAGTACAGGCGTAATATGACTGGATCTAGAGATCCCAGTCAAAAGCCTTGCCGCCGCGTTCTGCACCAACTGCAGGTGATGGATATCAACCCCAGATAGCCCTAGGTACAGGGAATTACAGTAGTCAAGACGGGTAGTGATAAAGGCATGGACCAACATTGGCAGATCGCCCGGTGGGACCAGGTGTTCAATCCGGGCGATATTCCTCAGATGAAAAAAAGAGGATTTGACCATGGCTGACACCTGAGATTTTAAGGTCAAGCCATCGTCAAAAATAACGCCCAGATTTCGCACCTGATCAGAGGTAGTGAGCGACATACCACCGAGCAATAAGCCCGGCGGTTGGCCAGCCCCCAAACCCATCACCGGGCAACCCGGGTCCACTACCAACACCTCAGTCTTATCCAGATTCAGTCTCAACCAGCTAGAACTCATCCATAATCTGATCTCAGTAGGGCAGTTGTCTAGCATGGAGAGAGCACTATCTTGCCGGGGCAGAAAGGACAGATACAGCTGAGTATCATCTGCTTAACAGTGAAAACCCAAGCTGTATCGCCTGATGATATCTCCTAAAGGCAGCATATACACTGCAAACAACATGGGCGCTAAAATGGAACGGCACCCCACAAGGCAGGGAGTGAGCACCAGAGGAATAAATTCCAGTGGTAACCCTCTGAAACCTGTCTGTGAGGTAAGATTGAAACCCTTTGAGGACTGTTCCAGACAGTCCACAATAAATCCGCAGGTGCTCCAACAGCACATCATGGTCTACAGTGTCAAATGCTGCAGAGAGATCGAGAAGGACCAGAATGGTACATGCCTTTCAATCTCTAGCCATTAGGAGGTCATTTAACATCCGGACAAGGGCAGTCTCCATGCTATGCTTCTTCCTGAAACCAGATTGGAGAGTATCATAGACATTGTGAGTTGTAAGATGATCATCCAGTAGTAACGCAACCGCCTTCTCAATAACCTTCCCAACAAAAGGAAGGTTAGAGATAGGCCGGTAGTTAGCTAGACAGTCTGGATGTTGCCCATACTGTATCCCTATATGGCACTAGGTTGGAGCTGTATCTTGTGCTTTGGACAGGAGGCTATGGGCTGGGGGGTGAGCATTAGGTTTGATAACCCCAAGTAAGAACCCACTGTACTGGTAGGCTGTTACCCTCCTTCCCCACACACTCACCCCTCCATCCTGTGGGACCACATACTGCTTGGAATTATTTTCACTCTCCCTCCCCCCGCTGGTTGAATTGCCTGCTGTGCTGTTTAGTTTCACTCTATTGCTTGTGTGGCTATTTTCCTCAGCAAAATTGTTTTTGTCCTATTGTGGGTAACCCCAGAAGTTCTACCTCACTGAGAGTGTGGTGGAACCAATAAACAGACTGTCACCTGACATGGTGGGGGCAGCTGCCCTTAATGGGTTTGAACATGGTTTGAACAAGGCATGGAACTCAAGCTACCAGATGTAACTTGGGACATTTCAGCAGTGAAAAGCACTAGAATCAGGCCCTGCTTAATATGTTGCAGGACTGCCTGCTGGTGCAGCTAATCAGGGAACCCCCACACCAAACTGCCATTCTCAATGTTGTGTTCACCAACTCAGAAATGGTAGGTGGAATGAGAATTGGGGAGCCACTGGGGTCCAGTGACCATAAACACCATATGGTTTCAACTGGCCCTGGGTACCAGCATACTCTTGTCAAGGGCTGTGGTTCTGGATTTCAGAAGAGCAGACTATAACCAGAAGAGGAACTAATCAAAGATAAGTGGGAGCAGTCAATGAAATCAAGGGAGTGGAGTGGAGACATGTAGTAATAAAAGGGGCCTTTCTAGAGGTAACTAAGGCATGCCTGAGAATGGTTACCAAAAGTAACAGGCGCAAGAGACTAATCTGCTTCTCAAAGAAGGTCAGGAAGAAGTGAAGACTAATAAAAGGGCCTTCATTAGACAAAAAGATAAAAATGGAGTTAATAGTAGTACAAGATGAGGTGTCAAAGAAGGCAGTCAGGGATGCAAAGGCAGACATGGAACTGTGCATTGTGGAGGGGGACAAGGATGGGGAAAAAGTTCTTTAGATAACACAGGGAAAAAGAAGATGAAAGAGGGAATTATTAGGCTGATGGGGGCAGGATAATGGAGAAGGATGAGCAGAAGGTAGACATTCTTAATGACTACTTTTGCTCTGTGTTCACAGTAGACGATTGTGGGCCCTTGCCTGAGAGAGGCATAAAGGCTTCTGCAGGAGGGATCCCAGAAATGGGGCAGGCAGAATGTATGGAAGAAAGGGTCAGAAAAGGGCTTGCAGCCCTGAAAGTAGATAAGGCTCCAGGGCCAGATGGAATGCAGCTGAGGGTGCCAGGAGAACTGGCACTGGAGCTTGCTGAACCCCTGGTAGGGCTATTCAATAGCTTGTTACAGTCGGGTGTGATTCCAAAATATTAGAGAATAGCAGGTGTAGTTTCACCCCACAAGGGAGGAGACCAGGAGCAAGCAGGAAACTACAAACCAGTTACTCTTATCATCATAACAGGTGGATAATAATATCGGAGTCCCCCCATAAGATATAATTATCAAGCTTATTTTTAAATTTGCTCTTTGATTTGCTGACAATTATGTCTTGACGTAACCTGTTCCAGGGATTTGCAATTCTACAGTAAGTGAACACAAAAATTTACTTTTTAAAGGTTTAAATGTTGTGCCTACTATTTTTAAAGGGTGGCCTCTGGTTTCTCTTTCAGATTTTTTGAACTTGATGCCCAATTTTTTTAAAACATAGGGATCATGTATTATGTCAAATATTATGAGAAGTTCTCCTCTTAGCCTTCTTGTCACCAATGATGTGAGGTTTAATTCCTGTAAACATTCTTCATATGTTCTGTTTTTCATTCCATAAATGGTTTTATTGAATCTTCTCTGTACTTTTTCAAGATTCATTCTGTCTTTCTTTTTTGAGGGACACCAGAGTTGGGGCACATATTAAACATGAGGATGTGCATAGGCCCTATACAGTGGCATTAGAATTTTCTCATCTTTTGATATACTAGTTCTATTAATAGCCTATCTTACTTTACTGGTTTTAGTAATAGCAGTATTTACCTGGGTAGAGCCACTAGATTCTTGAGATATATTAGCATGTAGATCCCATTAAGGTGTCAGCGTGGCTCAGTTGGTAGCATATCAGTCTCTAGACCAGAAGGCTGTGTGTTCTCATCCCACACCGGGATTGGACTTGCACCTAAAAATCGTTGTCATCTGAGTGCAGTATTGGGGGGTGCTGTACTGCTGGAGTGTGCCGTCCTTTGGAAGAGATGTTAAACCGAGGTCCCTTCTGCCCATCCTGGTGGTGGTGTCCAGGTGGAAGTAAAAGAACCCAGGGAACTCTTTGCAAAGAGTAGGGAACTTTCCCGGTGGCCAACATTCCCCTTCCCATAAACTGGTTCATGCAATTATCCAGGCTGTGTGTGGGTGATGATGTGTGATATGGCTGCCACCACACATTCAGTCACTTCACTACAAGTCTAGCATTGCTTGTAAAGTGCTTTGGATCTATGAAAAGCACTATATAAATGCTGATTCTTCTTCTTCTTATTCATTATCAGTAATACATAAGTTTCTCCACACAGCATATACCTGTAGGTACACCTTTGATTTCTCTTACCAAGGTGCATAACTTTGCCTTCAACCATATTTAACTTCATACCCCAACAGTTAACCCACCTAGATATTTGAAGGTCTTCAGTTTGGGTGGAAGTTTCACATGGGCCACCCCAATTTGTATTGTCTATGTTTTTAACTGACCAACATATTGTATCCTTAGTTAATTGAGAAATAAATATTTGAAATGAGACAGGACCCAAAACAGAGCCCTATGGTACTCCACTAGTGACCCTCCCCACCCCTTACAAATGTCCACTGACCACAACCTTCTGTGCTCTCCCTCAGCCATTCAATAATCCAGTTTTATAATGAAGTTATTAAGGTTAATATTTTTGATTTTCTCAATGAGTGCCCAGTGGGGTATTACATCAAAAGCCTTACAAAAGTCAAGACACACTACATCATATGGAAAATTTCTTTTTTTTTTTTTATCAAGTATACTTTTCTGAGATTTTATAGATGAATGTACCAAACAAAATCACAGACCAGACAAGTGAAACACAATTCAATACAAAATCAGTACAAAAACATCTAAACCCTAAACAGCCCTCCCCAATCCCACCCACTACCACTCCCAGAATGCAAACATGTAAAAAATGACAATGCATAGTGAGCTATAGAAGACCGCCTGTAAAAGAACAACAAAGACACAGTCACCAATAATCAGCATACATTGCAAGGAAAGACTCAAGGTGCCATAGAATCAGCAGAAAGCAAGGCGTATAAGGTTTCCCACCATTTTCAAATAGTGCAATACATATTGTGTAGAGTTGCAATCTGTTCTTCAACAGTTAATGCATGCAAAATTTCCTTGTGCCATTCCCTACAAGTGGGAATGGAATTATCCAACCAGTGGTGTAATATAACTGAGTTGGCTGTAAGAGCAATTAAAGCCATAAAACTCCTCCAGGGACTGAAGACTTGAGCATTATAAAACCTGACTAGGCAAATTTCTGTTGTAAATAAGTCATCCAACCCCAGGAGGGGATCCAAATAATCCTTAATTGAAGACCAGAATGGTCGCACTTTAATACAGTCCCAGCGCACATGCTTAAGGGTGTCCTCTGCAAGGCCCCAATGAGTACTTAAGGAGGAGGTTAATTTTCCCATTGAAAATAAATAGGATGGGGTAAAAGAAATGTTATGCAGAATTTTAAACTGTATTAAACAATACTGGTCCTTCTTGATATAGTTGTATAATTCCTGCCACACAGATTGTCAATCCTTAACATCCCATTGCACACCAAAAGAGGCCTACCAATAATAACATACCCCATGATCATGGGACTGAAAAGTCTGATAAAGACTAGAGATAGGATTGGGTGGGTCATGATTTCTAGTGGGCCAGACAGAATATCCCCATCCCTCCCAGATCAAGGTCCTGGGCCCAGGTGTGCCCGATATCGAGCGTGTTAATTGATAAAACTTAAAACTCAAGGAATTTGGCACCCTGTATAATAAGTCGGAAAGGTGAGAAGGTTCCCATCTGATAGCAACCAGTTCAGAGAGGGGTTGTACTTGTGGCCAAAAATGAGGTACTCTGGGGTAGTTATTCATAAGGAAGTTAGGATTGCTGTATACTGGTTGGGTGGTATCATCACTAAATGCAGATGTAAATAAGTAACTAGTTGGTCAAGAGCTTAAAGGGACCATAAAATAAGTATTTTCCAAAGGACAGCAGGAATCCGAGTGGGTCTAATATAGAGGAGATTCTGAAGCTGAAGTCCCACCACTAAACATAGATCCCACTCTGTAAAGATCCATGAATGAACATAGGAAGCAGGCAGTGCCCTGTACACCCAGACCCCACACTGTAAAAATTTACTGGCATGAAGAGCTTGATAATAAATAAAGAAAAAAATGAGGAAGATTCAGACTGCCCAGTTACTTGGGGGATGGTTAATTTGTAGTAAGATCTGCTCACTGCTTTGCCCTGCCAAAGGAAATCATTAAGCATTCATTGGAAGTGAAGAAACCATTTTTTAGGGGTATACTGTTGATGCTGAGCATATCTAAAGGGTATAAAAGGCAGGGAAGAATATTTATCTTGGCGATACTAATGCACCCCATAGAGTCTTAGGTAGATTGGACCAACACTGCAAATCTAATTTAATTGTGTGAAGGAGGGGTCCAAATTATTTTTAACCAACTCAGAGGGATGTCTGGATAGCTTAGCATCCAGTTAAGTAAGTAAATGAGGTTCCCAAGCCAGGCCCAAAGCAGTGACCTTCAGCTTACTCAGTAGAAGATTGAGTGCTACTACTTTAGTTTTCCCTATATTTAATATATAACCAGAAATTTCAGAAAATAGATGAATTTCGGGGAGGGCCGCTGGTATTGAGGTGGCAGAAATATAGAAACTGATGGCAGATAAGGACCGGTAGACCCATCCAGTCTGCCCAGTTTCCCTGCCTACTGTAAAAGCCTCAGACCCTACTTGATTTCCGGCTTTACTTCCTTGTTCCTGTTGCTAGTGTTCTCCTATGCCTGTCTCGTGTATGTTTGAATTCCTCCACTGTGTTTGCCCCCACCAACTCTGCTGGGAGTCTAGTCCATGCATCCACCACCCTTTCTGTGAAGAAATATTTCCTCATGCTACCCCTTAATCTACGCCCTTCCAACCTTATGTCATACCCCCTCATTCCTAGACATCTCCTTCTTTGAAAGATGCTACCCTCTGGTACCTTATTTATGCCTTTTAGATATTTGTAGGTTTCTATCACATCTCCCCTGTCTCATCTACTCCAGGGTATACATATTGAGGTCTCCCAGTCTCTCCTCATATGACTTTTGGTGCACACCCTGTACCATCTTTGTTGCCCTCCTTTGAACTGCCTCCACCCTGTCTATGTCCTTACAGAGATGTGGACTCCAGAAATGGACACAGGATTCCAAATGAGGCCTCACCAATGATCTGTACAGTGGCATCACCACCTCCTTTCTTCTGCTGGTGACACCTCTCCCTATTCACCCCAACATCCCACTGGTTCTCCTCACAGCCTTGTCACATTGTTTGACCACCTGTAGGTCATCAGATATGATCACCCCCAAATCCCATTCCTGTTTGTTGACCATCATTATCTCTCCCCCATCATGTAGTCCTCCCCTGGGTTCATGTGCCCCAAAGGCATGTGTAACCCCTTGTTACCCGGGGTTACTAAAATCCCAGTAAGACCTAGTGGTAGGCAGGGAAGGCAGCTTGTGAAACTCCAGTTAAATGGGTTTCACACTGTCTCACTCTGTTCTCAGTCTCAGCTGAGACTGAGAGATGACATCACCATAGAACTGTCGCAGCTGCATAAGCCACATTGGAATCTGCAGCAGAGGGAGTGAGATAGAACGTTGGGAGTTTTCAAGGTCAGTCTCCTGCTTGCCTGCCAGCAGGAAGGAAGTGTCTTTTGTTTACTTTCTATGTGAGAAGGTCAGTGTCCAGTTTCAAGTGGTGGAGACCGGTGTCCAGGTCTCAGTGCCCCCCTCCCTCTGGGGGGGAGGAAGCAAAAGTATCCCTATGTAGATTCAAGGGGCAATCCCCTAATTTCTGCTAAAGGAAGAAAGCTGCCTTTTACAGTTTCTGTTTGGTCTTAAAAGTAGAAGGAGCTGTACTTCGCCCGTGGGGCACCTGCAATGAAAGGGTGAGTTTGCTCTAATTTGAGAGGGCAAAAATGTGTTTCTTCAGTTTGGAAAATGTGAAGAAAGCTGGGATTTGAACTACTATTTGGGATGCCTACAGTACTAGGACAAACAAATGGAGTAGTGTCAAAATCTAAAGTCTGTGTGAATTCAGGTAATGTTGTAGAGGGGGTGCTACAGTCTATCCACCATTTAATCTACAATTTCGAAGTTTCAGTTTCTCCAGAGAAATGGCCGGGTATGGGCTGTGGGAGCTGGAGGTGGGCAACCCCCCCCATCTTTAGTAACCAGGTCCACCTCTATGAATTTCTTCTGTGATTGCTACTTGCCTCATGCACCTGGCCAGTGATGAGGTAGGTACCCAGACGTGGGTCGCAACTTGGGAAAATCTCTCTAGGAGTCGCAGACTCTAAGTGGTGTGGGGAGCCACAACTTGGGAAAAGAATTCTCCTTGGGAGATGGGAGTCAGAAGAAGTAAGAAGAAAATCTCTCTAGGAGTCGCAGACTCTAAGTGGTGTGGGGAGCCACAACAAGTAAAATGGGTTCATTCTTTAAATGGACCATCAGTCAAGTGGCCGGCAGGGGAGCTGGGCCAGTTGGGCTGTGTATCCAAAGCACATGCAAGTCCGGGCTGTATGCCTGGTGGGTCCAGAGCCTGAAAATAGTAGAAATGGGTTCATTCTTTAAGTGGACCGCCTGGTAGTCTCTAATCTGCATTATCAGTAAACGTAGTCTCTTGGGGGTCCATCTATGCTTTGTTATGTTCAGCTAGTTGTGAATAAAAGCCATACTGAAAAATCCCAATCCTGGTTCTGGACATTACAGTTATTGCTTCCTGTGTTTGGATTTACTTGGGTGCCCCTGTGCAGAGTAGCCAAACCTAGGTCCCCTTGTGCCAGGTAACCTCATCCTCCCTGAACCCAGGTCCCCACCAGGTATTGCTGCCAGTCCAACAGCATGCCACCTGTCATTTTAGTAAAAAGGCAGGGGTGAGGGGTTACACATGATTTTGCACTTTTTCACATTAAATCTCCACTGCCACACTCTGGACTATTCCTCCAGTTTATCTAGGTCCCACCTCATTTTTTCCACCCCTCCTGATGTGTCCACCCTCTTGCAGATCTTGGTGTCATCCATAAAGAGGCACACCTTCCCTTTTAGCCCCTCTGCAATGTCATTTATGAAGACATTAAACAGGACTGACCCCAGGACTGATCCCTGTGTCACCCTGCTGGTCACCCTCCTTTCCTCAGAATGAGCTTCATTTACCACAACCCTCTGTCTTCTATCACTCAACCAGTTCCTAACCCAGTTTATCACCTTGTGAGCCACTCATAGGCTGCACAACTTGTTCACCAGTCTTCTATGTGGAATGGAATCGAAGGCCTTACTGAAATCAAGGAAGTCCACATCCACCGCTCCCCCCGATCCATGACCCTAGCCACCCAGTCAAAGAAATCAAATAGATTTGTTTGTCATGACAGCCCTACTGTGAATCCATGCTGTCTCAGATCCTGTGCTCCGCTGGATTCGAGGTGTTTCACAATCCTTTCTTTAAGTCATGATTCTATAATTTTCCCCACTATTGAGGTGAGACTGACTGGTCTATAGTTTCCAGACTCTTCCTCCAGTCCTCCAGAACCAATCCTGTATCAAGTGACTTGTTGAGCAGGGTTGCCAGTGGTGCTACCAGCACCTCCCATAATTCCCTTAATATTCTAGGATGTATCCCAACCGGTCACAGTGCCCTGTCCACTTTCCACTTTGTGAGTTCTTTTAGGAAGTTCTGTTCTGTAAATGGGCTGGTGTCCATCGCTCTCCCATATTTGTTCATGTTGCCTAACTGTGGACCCTTACCTTCTCCACTTTTTGTGAATACAGAACAAATATATTTGTTCAACATTGATGCTTTTTTCTGGATCCCCTTCCACATACTCCTCTTCTTCCACTTTTAGCTTTACTACAGTGCCTTCAGAAAGTATTCACCCCCCCCCCCTTGGATTTTGTCACATTTTGTGATGTTACAAACTCAAATTAAAATACATTCATATCGGATTTTTTTGTCACATATCTACACAAATTACTCTATAATGTCAAAGTGGATTGAAACTTCTGGAATTTTTTGTACATGTAATTTAAAATAAAACCTGAAATGTCTTGATTAGATAAATATTCATCCCCCTTTGCTGTGACACTCCAAATTGAGCTCAGGTGCATCCAATTTTCTTGTGAGATCACTCTAAAACTTGAATGGGGTCCACCTGTGGTCAGTTCAAATGGTTGACATGATTTCAGAGGAAATACACCTGTCTATATAAGGTCCCACTGTTCACAGTGCACGTCAGAGCAGAAACTCTACCATGAAGACCAAGGAGCTGTCCGTAGAACTCCGTGATAGAATTGTGAGGAGGCATAGATCTGCGGAGGGGTACAAAAACATTTCTAGGGTGTTGAAAGTTCCCAGGAGCACAGTCAAGTCCATCATTAGGAAATGGAAAGATTACGGAACCACCCAGACACTTCCTAAAGCAGGCCGTCCTCCCAAACTCAGCAACCGGGCAAGAAGGACCTTGGTCAGGGAAGTGACCAAGAACCCAATGACCACCCTGACAGAACTACAGAGTTCCATGGCTGAGATGGAGAACCTGTCCAGAGGACAACAATCTCTGCAGCACTTCACAGATGTAGCTCTTGGGGAGAGTGGCTAGACGAAGCCACTCCGAGAAAAAGGCCACATAATAGCATGCCTGAGTTTGCAAGAAGGCACGTGGCAGACTCTGAGACCATGTGGCAAAGATTCTCTGGTCTGATGAAACAAGGATTGAACTCTTTGGCCTGAATGCAAGCGCTATGCCTGGGCGCAAACCAGCACAGCTCATCTCAGAACACCAGCCCTACCATGAGCATGGTGGTGGCAGCATCATGTTATGGGGGATGCTTTTCAGTGGCAGGGACTGGGGCGCTTGTCAGGATATAAGGAACAATGAATGGAGCCAAATACAGGCACATCCTTGAGGATAACCTGCATCAGTCTGCAATAGGCCTTGGACTGGGGTGAAGATTTACGTTCCAACAGGACAACGACCCCAAGCATACAGCCAAAGCAACACTGGAGTGGCTTCAGAACAAGAAGGTGATTGTCCTTGAGTGGCCCAGCCAAAGCCCAGACTTGAATCCCATTGAGAATCTGTGGAAAGCCTTAAAGATTGCGGTTCACTGACGCTCCCCATCCAACGTGACAGAGCTTGAGCAAATCTGCAAGGAAGAATGGGCGAAAATCCCCAAATTCAGATGTGCAAAGCTGATGCAGACATACCCAAGAAGACTCAAAGCTGTAATTGCTGCCAAAGGTGCTTCTACAAAGTATTGACTCAGGGGTGAATACTTAAGTAAACGAGATATTTCAGTTTTTAATGTTTCATAAATTTTTGTTACACAATACAAATATTTTTGCCCCTTTAAATTGTTGGGTATGCTGTGTGAATCAAGGGGGAAAAAATCATATCAATGCATTAAAAATTCTGGTAGTAACACAACAAAATGTGACAAAATCCAAGGGGGGTGAATACTTTCTGAAGGCACTGTATCCCACCCCTTTTTTTCCTTTCACTAATGTACCTATAAAAAGTCTTGCCCCTTTTTTTACCTCCTGTGTTATTTTTCCTCTGTTTGTCCCTTTGTTTTCCTCGCTGCTTTCCCTGCCTCCCACTGTTTATCCAGGTACACTATCCTGTCCTCCTCCTGCTGTGTTTCCTTATATATTCATAAAAGCCATCTTTTTTGCTCTTACCATCCTAGCCACTCCCTTTGAAAACCATAGTGGCTTGCTCTTCTCTAGCCATTGTTTACTTGCCTAATGCAAAGGTTTGTCACCTCTACTATGGTTCCTTTCAGATGGACCCATTGCTCCTCCACTCTGTCCCATTTGTCCCTTCCTGCCAGGGCATGCTTGAGACATATTCCCATCTTAGTAAAGTCCACCCTCCTGAAATCCAGGATCCTCACCTTTGTGTGGCTTGACTCTGTCACTGTTCTCATGCTGAACCACACCGCCAGATGATCACTAGATCCCAGGTGTCTGTCAACCATGCCTTCCTCAATTCTGCCCCCATTGGTGAGTAAAAGTTCCAAAACTACATCCTCCCTGATGGACTCTAGCACTAGCTGCCTGAGGCCTGCCCCTTGCACAGAGTACAGAATGCCCTGATCCTGGCTGAGGTAGCAGCTGGGATGCTCCAGTCCACATCTGGAAATTTAACATGGAATAACAAGTCATCTGCATAAGCCGAGAGCTTGTATTCTTTGCCACTGATAAACATTCCCCGGATCTGGGGATTGCTATTTAAGGAGCGAATTAAAGGTTCCGGATTCAAATTAACAAGAAGAGGAGACAGGAGACACCGCTGCCAAGTATCAAGTCAACATCATGCGGTGTGGTTCAAACAACTGGTACAACAACCCACAAGAAACAGGGCTATCCTAGATCTAAAACTGACTAACAGGGAAAGGATCACAGATCTCCAGGTAGAAGGTCACCTGGGGGGCAGTGATCATCACATGGTATGGTTCAATTTGGCCACTAGAACTAAATCATCCCATTCCAAGACAAAAATATGGGACTTTAGATGAGCTGACTTTGATAAAATGGCCAACAGAGTTAAGCTAGCCCTGGCAAAAAAATAAAATACAGGTGAGATGGTATAGGCAAAGGGGGCAAGCATTAAGGATGTAATACTTGAAGCAACATCCCATTGTGTTTGAGAGAAAAAGAAGTGCAAAAGAAGAAGGAAACCACTTTGGTTCTCAAAAACAGTAGCAGAAAAGGTCAGAGCCAAAAGGCTGGCCTTCAGGGAAATATAAGGGAACACAGCGGAATGAAGACAGGCAGGCATACCAAACTTCTCTAAGGGACACAGGGAAGGCAGTAAGGCAGGAAAAGCCCCAAACCAAGGAAGCACTAGAACAAACAGTAAAAGAAGGTGACAAGACTTTCTATAGATACATTAGTAAAAGGAGAAAATCCAGAGGGGGTATTGCTAAGATCACAGGAGATAAGGGGGCATGTGTGAGGAGGAGGACCATGTAAAAGCATCTATCCTAAATAGATACTTCTGCTCAGTATTTACTGAAGAGAAGGTAAGGCAGGGCCCACAGCTCAGCACCATGGACATGGGGGGGGGAGGGAGGTGTGAACTAGTCCCATCACAAAAGAAAGGGTCTTGCTAGAGCTTGATAAGCTCAGGGTGGAAAAGGCAATGGGACCTGATGGCATACATCCCAGGGTACTAAAGGAGCTAAGGGTGGAACAAGCAGAGCCATTATCAGAACTGTTTAGTGAGTCTCTGAGCACAGGAGAGGTCCCAGAAGACTGGAGAAGGGCTCATGTGATCCCGCTCCACAAGAGTGGTAGCAGGGAGGAGGCAGGGAACTACAGACCAGTCAATCTTACCTCAGTAGTGGGCAAGATTATGGAGGCACTCCTTAAGGAAAGGATAGTGCAACACCTGGAATCCAAAGGAGCACAGTATCCAAGACAGCATGGGTTTACAAAAGGAAGGTCCTTTAAAAACTAATCTCATAGATTTCTTTGACTGGGTAACCAGAGTGGTAGACCAAGTTGATGTCACCTACCTTGACCTCAGCAAAGCTTTCAATACTGTTCCACATAGAAAATTGATTAATAAGCTGGGTAGGCTCAGGGTGGGTCAGACGTTGGTCAACTGGGTGGCAAACTGGTTGACAGGCAGAAAACAGAGAGTGGTGGTAAACAATATACAGTCAGAAGAGATGCAAGTCACAAGTGGGGTACCTCAGGGATCAGTCCTGGGGCCAATCCTCTTCAATATCTTCATCAGTGACATTGCAGATGGACTGGAAAGTAAGGTTTGTCTGTTTGCAAATGACACAAGATCTACAACAGAGTAGATGATCCAGATGGGGTGGGTAGAATGAGAAGAGATCTGGATAAACTAGCAAAATGGTCAGAAGAGTGGCAACTGGGGCTTAATTCAAAGACGTGCAAGATCATGCACATAGGGAAGAGAAACCCTGAAGCCACCTATTGGCTGGGAGGGGAGTTGCTGGCAGTTACAAGAGAAGAAAGAGACTTGGGCATCAACATCACCAATGACCTGAAATCATCCAAGCAGACCATTAAAGCAGTAGGTAAGGCTAGGGGGATATTGGGGTGTATTGGTAAGGGTATCACAAGTAGGAAGAGGGTGGTAATAATTCCTCTTTACAAGACACTGGTTAGACCCCATCTGGAGTACTGCATGCAGTACTGGAGGCCACACCTTCACAAGGACATTAACCAAATTGAGGCAGTCCATGGAAGGGCACCCAAAATGGTGCTGGGACTGCATCAGAAAACATATGAGAACAGATTAATGGAGTTCAATATGTATACCCTAGAGCAAAGGAGGGAGAGAGAGAGAGGTGATATTATCGAAACATTCAAACACCTTAAGGGCAATAACAAGGTGAAAGAGTCTAACATGCTTCAATATAAGAAAAATAATAGGACAAGAGGACGCAGCATGAGATTAGAGGGAGGCTGATTAAGGGGTAATGTGAGGAAGTTCTTTTTCACAGAAAGGGTGGTGGATGCATGGAACGGCCTACCTCAGGAAGTGGTGGATAGGAATACAGTGCAGGGCTTCAAACAGGTATGGGATAGGCATAAGGGATCAATACAGATGAGTATGAATAGATAGGCCATAGACAGAGCAAAGGCCAATGGCACATTTATAAGGTAGAAAAAGAAATGGGCAGACTGGATGGGTCTTGCAGTCCTTATCTGCCATCAACTTCTATGTTTCTATGTTTCTATGTTTCTAAGTACCTCCCCCTAGAGAAATACTGGCCAGTAATATGCCATTATATCAAATGTGGGCCGTGGGCATCTGATAGAGGATCCGAACCCTGGCAATAAAATCTTTTAGTATCCCAAAATGATGGAGGACTGCAAAACTATCAGGCCAGAAGACATGATCAAAGGCTTTTTCTGTGTCCATGGACATGGAAATCAAATGATGGAGTTAGAGGAGATGGTCACTGGAGAACCTCTCTCCCATAAAACCAACTTGATTCACTCCAATAAGGCCGTCCCAGATCCACAACAATCAAATAGCCACATTTTGTCTAAAATTTTGAAGTTGGAGTTAATTAGGGGTATAGATCTATAGCTTTCTGCCAGCTGTTCATTCTTCCCAGGTTTAAGAATGAAACTAATCCAGGTTTCCACTAAGGAAGAGTCGGTAAGTCTTTTCAAAAGGAAAAAATTGAATGGCTGCACTCAAAAGGAGATGAGCTCTGAGGAACAAGTTTTAAATACATTATTAGAAAAACTATCCAGTGATGGAGCCCTGTCAAGGGGAAGCTGCTGAATAGCCTGAGAAACCTCATGCTGGGTAATAGGACCCCTGACTAAATCCCGTTGCTGCTCAGTGAGGATGGGTAGGTTTACACGATGCAGAAAAGCTGTGATCTTCTCCGAAAGAGAAGAATCTCTCAGCTCTGCTTGATACAAAGAGCCATAAAAGTCCCAAAAAACCTCTGCAATGTCCTGAAGGTGAGTAACCAGATGGGATCAGGACCAACCACCAGTCCCTTTATGACTCTAGTGGTCTCTAATTGACACAACCTAAGGGTTATCATTTTGCCTGTCTTTCCCAGATTCTAAATACGGGACCTTGGCCAAAAATACTGAGAGCTCTGCTTTTTTCACTGAGGAGAGAGATATATTGGGCCTGGATGGAGTTCAGAGAAAGCCAAAAACTCTCTGGGGTATCTGGTTTAAGAGTTCATTCAATGTCATGGATTTGGTGGAGGAGTTTTCCATCTTAGCTGGACAAGCACAATGGCACTTAGCTGTTAGATGAATACACTCCCCCTAAGGTTCCACTATGCCGCTGTGACAAGACAATTGTTGACTGATGGCATAGCAATAGCACAACATCACCAACTGGTGTTATGCTGTTGCTCAGGGACAAGTGTTTTTTGTGGGGGGATTCCCCCCTACACCCCCATGCACTGTATTTTAGTTGGAGTTAGTTCAGGGATGGGGCAAACACTTCCCTGGCACCAGTGTCGGGTAGTGAAGACCATCACAGCGACTGCCGACAATGTCGCTGTGATGGTCTTCAGTCTAGAACTGACACTGCACAGTCAGTATAAGCCCCCTAACAGTGCACCTGGCTGCACCCCACAAACATCAAAGAGTTCAACAGAGCAGTTATTATGTTCAAAAAACCTATACATACATTGTTTCAATCCGGCAAGAATATCCGGATCTTTTAACATCCGGGTGTTAAGCGTCCAGACCTTATCTCTCTCATCAACACCCCTAAGGACATGTTTAAGGTGAACAGCATAATAATCGGAGATCACAAGATGGTGGATCTTATAGGAGACTAAGCCAAGAATGCTATCCTGGTTTATTAAAATATAATCAGTACGGGAAAAAGATGCATGCAGTAGCGAGTAAAAAGTGTATTATCTGTCCTGAGGGTGGAGGAGTCACCAAGGGTCCATCAGACCCAATCCATCCATCAGTTTGCATACGCTCCACTGACACATGGTAAGACCCCTCCTAGAGGAACCCAACATATCCAAATCTGGCTGAAAAGTCAAATGCCAATCCCCTCCTATTATATCTATTATAATGGGAATATGAGTAAAGGGGGCAAGAAGTGGAACAAGGTCATTAAAAAAACTAAGCATGTCTATATTTGGGCCATAAACAGAGTCAAATAACATATCTTGCTGACCCACTGGTCCATGTAAAAACAGGTATCTGCCCTCAGGTTCCCAGTATTCAGCAATTAATTGGAAGGCACTATGACAGGTAATTAAAATCACCACGCCTCCCCGTTTACTGTTGTTACACACCACATACACCTGGCCCACCCACTCTGCAAAAGTAATGGACCAACTCCCACTTTAAATGGGTTTCTTGCAAACATGCAGTTCTTGCATGAAGTTGTTTGGTGCACCTAAGGATCATATAGCACTTATGTTTATCCTGGGCACCTTGAACATTACAAGTTATAACATCATAGATGCTACCCATAAAGATAGTCTAGACCAACAGAAAAGGATATGCTACCTAGCCAATGGGAAAACTATATGACTTCCACTCCCAACCCAAATAAACCCCAAATAAACCCAATACAAAAGATAGATAATGGTGAGACAACCACAACAAATACTCCCAAGCCAGAAGGTGTTAACAACTGATGAAGAACATATACCCAACCCCCCAACCCAACAATCAACAAAGCTCAAAAACACTCTCCAGTAAAATGTAACAAACTGAATAATACTCATCCTCCCAAATTTTCCCGGTCCAGTTTATCACTTCTCCAGAGCCCTGTCAAGGGGAAGCTGCTGAATAGCCTGAGAAACCTCATGCTGGGTAATAGGACCCCTGCCTAAATCCCGTTGCTGCTCAGTGAGGATGGGTAGGTTTACATGATGCAAAAAAGCTGTTATCTTCTCCAAAAGAGAAGGATCTCTCAGCTCCACTTGATACAAAGAGCCATAAAAGTCCCAAGAAACCTCTGTAATGTCCTGAGGGAGGTAACCAGACAGGGACCAGGACCAACCACCAGTCCCTTTATGACTCTAGTGGCCTCTAATTGAGGCAACCTAAGCATTAGCATTTTCCCTGCCTTTTCCCAGATTCTAAATACCAGACCTTGCCCCGACAAATCATAAGCTCTGCTTTTTCACAGAGGAGAGAGGTATATTGGACCCTGAGGAGGTTCAGAAAAAGCCAAATACTCTCTGGGGTGTCTGGTTTAAGAGTTCATTCAATGTCACAGATTTGATGGAGGAGTTCTCCATTTATAGCCTGACAAGCACAATGGTGCTTAGCTGCTAGATGGATACACTTCCCCCTAATAGTGCACTTGACTACACCCCACAAGCATCAAAGGGTTCAACAGAGTGGTTATTATGTTCAAAAAAGCTGTGCATATATTCTTTCAATTCAGTGAGAAAATCCAGATCTTTTAACATCTGGATGTTAAGCCTCCAGACCTGATCTCTCTCTCCTCACCACCCCTTAGAACATATTTAAGGTGAACAGCGGCATGATTGGAGATCACAAGAGGGTGGATATCACAAGAGACTAAGCCATCAATGCTATCCTAGTTAATTATAAAATAATCAATATGGGAAAAAGACGCATGCAGTATTGAGCAAAAAGTGTATTGTCTGTCCTGAGGGAGGAGGAGGTGCCCTGGGTCCATCAGGCCTAATGCAGCCATCAGTTTGAGTAAGCCGCACTGACATGGGGTAACACCCTTCCTATAGGAACACGAGTTAACCAAATCTGGCTGATAAGTTGAATTCCAGTCCCCTCCTATTATACCTGTTATAATGGAAATATGAGTAAAGAGGGCGAGAAGTGTAACAAGGTCAGTAGAAAAACTAGGCATGTCTATATTTGGGCCATAAACAGTGCCTAATAACACTTCATGCTAACCCATCCATCCATGTAAAAACAGGTATCTTCCCACAGGATCCCAGTATTCCGCAATCAACTGGATGGTGATATGACAGGTAATTAAAATCACCATGCCTTTCTGTTTGCTGCTGTTACCCACCCCATATACCTGGCCCACCTACTCTGTGAAAGTAATGGACCAACTCCCACTTTAAATGGATTTCTTGCAAACAAGCAATCCTTACATGAAGCTGTTTGAGGTGCCTAAGGATCATATAGCACTTATATCTGTCCTGGGCACCTTGAACATTATAAGTTATAACATCATAGATGCTACCCATAAAGATATTCTTTATCAATAGAAAAGGATATGCTCCCTAGCCAAAGAGAAAACTATATTACTTCCACTTCCAAGCCAAACAAACCCCAAATAAACCCAATAAAAAAGACAAATAAGAGTGAGACTACCACAACAAATACCACCAAACCCGAAGGTGATAAAAACAACTAACAAAGCACATATACTCAACCCCCCAACCCAACAATCAACAAAGCTCAGAAACACTCTCCAGTAAAATGTAACAAACAGAACAATCCTCATCCTCCCAAACTCCCCCGGCCCAAGTTATCACTTCTCCAGAAAATGATGGCCTATGATAAGCCCCTATCTGCCTGCATAGTGACTGCCCTGACCCCTCATAATAACAGACACTGAAAGAGCTCTAAAAGGCAAGATAGTCCCCAATTAAACAACTTCCTGCAGCTGAGGAAAAGCTGTAGGGAAAGATAGCACTCCCAGCATTCTCAGAAGCTCAGAGCTCTTGAGAGCGAAGTCAGAAGAATCCACTTAGCCTATAAATTAAAACAGAAAAAAAAGTGAGACGGGTAAAATCAGAGGACTAGGGGATTTACATGAACCCAAAGACAAATGACAGTATGATCTGTGATGTCTCCAAACATAAAAGCAACCTCTCTGAAAGAAAAAGCAAATAACTAGGACAAAAGAGAAGTGGTCTCCAGCACTAACAAATACTCCCATAACATGCCAGTCCAGCAAAATGTAGTCGGGGAAATGGTCAAGACAGGCAAAAGTGGAATATAAATATCATGCAGCACCATATAGTACCTGATGACCAGGGGGATTCACAGGGGCCCAGCATGCAACTACTAGAGGCAAGGGAAAGAGGGCCCACTAACAGCCCACAGAGTGGTGATAGTCTGTCTAACACTGGTGAAATAATACCATACCTTAGGGCTGGCTAATACAGGTTAGCACCTCAAGCAACTGGAGTGGAGCCTTGCAGGCAGTACACAAAACCCTAGAAAACAGCAAAGTGTAACAGCGAAATAAACATAAAACAAGCATTTGTCAATACTGAATGTTTGCTTGCTGGTATTAGCATTGGAAGTGCAGGAGTTTGACAGATGCAGAATAGGAATGGCAGTGAAGTATTGAACTTCATGCCAACCCCACCTCTACCCTGCAAAGATGGACAGGCACTGGGTATGCCTTTGGGTCATCACCAATAACGCTCACGCCATTTCACCTCACCCTATCCTGCAGACACCGACAAGTGTTGAGGTGTGCCTTGGGGTGTTCAGCTTAACAGTCACCCCATTCCAAAAGGACAAGAGACTAAAGGAGCTTAATATGTATAGCCTCAAGAAAAGAAGGGAGAGGGGGGACATGATAGAAATTTTCAAGTACCTCAAGGGAATCAACAAAGTCCAAGAGGGTAGCATCTTTAAAAAAAAAGAGGTGTGCAAGAACAAGGGGGCACAATTTGAAGATCGAGGGGGGCGGCTCAGAGGTAATGTAAGGAAGTTTTTTACAGAGAGGTTGTGGATGCATGGAGCGGCCTTCCGGAGGAGGTTGTGGAGTCAAAAACAGTGGTTGAATTCAAGCATGCATGGGACAGTCATAAGGCAATTCTAGGAGGTGTGGGTAGAAAGAAGTAGGCTGCTGGTTAACTAGGATCTGCAGCTTATCCATTATGTAGGGAAATGGGCAGACTGGGTGGGCCAATCAGTCCTTATCTGCGTCAAATTCTATGTTTCTATGTTTCTATATTTCTATATGCTGAAATGGGTACAGTACAGGAGAACTGGGTGAACTCTGGGGTTGAAGAGTCCAAGGCACACCTTGATGCTTGTCACTGGCTGCACTGTGGGGGTGGAATAACATGAGTATTACAGCCGGCAATCCAAAGGCACACCCCTGATGCCTGTCAGTCTATACTGGCTGGGACATTATGGTTAGAAACCCCTAATGCCCTGGGCATTTGTTGATATTTGCACTACAATTTTCAACATGGCCTTTTTGCAACCCCCACCTGATGAAAGCATTTGGGACCTCTGCTCATGAACAGTGGCACTGTGATTTTGTTATTCTGTCCCGAACGTTGATTTCCCACAGCGACCGCGCCATTCTGTGCCAGATGTGAGAAATCACATTTTAAGTAGGATATGAAAAATGACAGCTGTACCATTCATAAGGAAATGTGAAGAGATGGCAATGTTGGAAATCTTGAGTAAAATTATTAAAAAATTCTCAGTTACGAGCATGCATGAAAAATTAGCTATGCATGCTTGTAACACAGTAATTTTTTTGAATTCTTTCACCAAATTTTCAATATAGGCATTTTGGGACCTCTGCTCATGAACCGTGTCATTATGATTTTCTTAATCTGTCCCAAATGTTGATTTCCCACAGCAGCCATGCCAGTGTGCGCCAGATGTGCGAAACCACATTTCGGGCAGAATGTGAAAAATGACAGCTATACCGTTCATAAGGAGGTGTGCAAAAATGGCAAATGTTGAAAATCTGGAGTGAAAATATTAAAAATTCTCGAAGTTACGAGTGTGCATGGAAACTGCATAATGCATGCTTGTAACATAGTTATTTTGTGGAAATTTTCACCAAATTTTCAACATTGGCATTTTGGGACATCCGCTCATGAACAGTGTCACTGTGATTTTCTTAATCTGCCCTGAACATTGATTTTCCACAGCGACCATGCCATTGTGTGGTGGATGTGCAATAACACATTTCTGGCAGGATGTAAACAATGACAACTGTACTGTTCCTAAGGAGGTATACAAAAATAGCAATGAGGAAAATCTGGAGTAAAAATCTCAAACATTCTCAAAGCTACAAGTGTACATGTAAACTGTGCAACGCACGCTCATAACATAGTAATTATTTGGAATTTTTTCACCAAATTTGCAACATATGCTTTTCAGGAGCCCACCTCATGAACAGTGGCACTGTCGTTTCATTAATTGGTCCGAAAGGTGATTCTGCATAGTGACCATGAAATCACTTTTGGGATGGAATAATGCCTTGATAGTGACTGAATTCATGAGGAGAGGTCCCAAGAACCCAATGTTGAAAATGTGGTTCCAAAAGTCAAAAAAATGGGTGAGATATCCATATAAGTTGAAAACAAAAATGTATGCCATTATACAGCTTACTGGCATTTCTTCAGTTGGCTTTGAAAAGTGCAGATGTGTTTCCGGTCCACTGAAGATTGTCATGCCTGGTAAGTATGAAGTGAGTAGGGGGTGTGGGGAGATGAGGTGTGCAAAAGGTGGGTGCAGGTTGGGGAAGGGGACCATTTTCAGGGGGGAGAAAGAAAGACATCACAGGATTTTTTTTTTTTGCAGGTTTGCATTGGTCACACTGGGGTGGGCTCCCAGTGTGCCATTCACATTTTTGGGGAGGGGGGACTTAAGCCAATGGGGATTGGTCCCCCATCAGCAAAGAAAGTCTGTTTGTGGGGGGCTTGGTACCAAGGGGATTGGGCACCCCCCCTCAGCACACAACAAATGGGGGGGGCATTATGCTGACGGGGATTGGGCTCTCCCATTGGCAAATAAACTGGGGCGGGGGCATGCCAACAGGGGGATTGGGTACCCCCGTCAGCTTTTATGGGGACTGTGAGCAGATGGTGACAGCCACCACCATGTTGTTTTGAAATGTTACACCAGGCAAGGTACTGCCCTGCAACGATGGGTTGCTCCCTCATTTCAGCAGCTAATTCAAGTTGGTGGCACGCTGGCTGAACTAGTGTCCACCTCCTTTCCTATTTTCTCCATTAAATTTATAAAGATCATATCCACCTATTTTGGTTTCCTAAGCAATTTTATCTGTCCACCAAGTTTCAGTAATATCTATGATATCAATGTTCTGACATGCAATTTAATGCCTGTAATTCATCTAACTTATATTGCATGCTTCTAGCATTTTAACGTATAACGTTTAAGTGATTCCTTGTGGTATTCGAATAATGGGTATTTTGTCTATAATGAAGTGCAGTGTAATGGATTCTTCTTGAATGTTCCCCCTTCTTATTTAGTTTAAATTAAAATAATATACTATAAACAATGTTTAACATTTGTGCCTGGTATCTTAGCCCCCGATTTGTTTAAATGTATTCCATCCCTTAAATATAGTTCATTTTTTGTTTGAAACTGTCCCAGTTGTTTACAAACCTGAGGCAGGATTCTTAAAGCTTTCAGAAGGTGTGAAACCTTCCCTAAGTCCCCAAAACTTTCTCAGCTATGGAAAAAAAGGGGAGTTTGCTCCAAGTGCTATTCACAAAACCCCCTGCAGCTGCAGGAAAAACCACTATGGACTGTGGAAAAAAGTGCAGCTGTGGAAGTCCCTCAGGGCAAAAAGGTGTGAGATAAGTAAGGCACAGCCCCTGAAAGGCTATTCATAGCCAGGTTTTTCCCCACAGCTGAGGAAAGAATGTTACACACAGTAGAATGAGGTGTAACTCTCCCTCAGCACACTGCAGAAGTGCCCCAGCAATTGGAATCAAATAAGGTGGAGGTGTACCACAGGTAACAGCATCTCAGACAGTATAGCAGTGGCTGATGTTACAGCACTGAAAGCACACATTGCCATGCTATGGCAACAGGCATCAACCACTAGACCCAGTGCAGCCCATGACAGAGCCCCACAAGCAGCAGAGCCTGAGCAGCCAACAGCGAGTGCTACCCCTCCCACAGTCTACGGGAACACCCCAGGGAGGGACGACCAGTGGGGACAGTCAGCCACTGTGGTGCCAAGGTATCACAGGTAGCTGTGGTGCTGCTGTGGTCCCAATTGGGGACTGGGTGCAGGTCTCTGTGTGTGCTGTCAGCTTCATATTATAGCAGCAGCATTACAGTCTGCTGCTTCAGCTACTGTGGTTCCCTATTGCTGTGCCTTCACAGCCTCCACAGCTGCGGATTTGCAGCACTTGTGCAAGTCCTGTGGCTGCTACATTGCTGCACCTGTGGCACTTTTTACAGAAATCTGCAGCTGCTCTGGTTTTCTTTGAGAGTACAGCATAGCTGCGTTTCCGTACTGCAGCAAGCCTTTTTCCCGTAGCTGCGGGAATTTCGTCTTTCTTTGTGAATCCTGCCCCTTATGTTTTTCTCCTTATACCAGTTTGATAGCCTGATATAAATTCTATTAATAGTGCGATTTTTTTTTAGGATGATCTTTTGGGATTGGAAGAATGCCAGATATAGCTACCTTACAACCTTTTGCCCCATAATTTAACTCCTGATGTTACAAATTCACTGCAGATGTCCCTTAACGATTTCCATCAGCATCATTACTTTCCACAGGCAGAATGACTGATGAGCTTTTTGAGGGTGGACAATTTATCTACCCCCTGCCTACATCTGCAATCCTTGCCCTGGTAGACAAGTAATTGTATTTAGTTTCTCGTTTTTGCAAATTTGGCTGTCTGTGAACCTAACAGTTGGGTCTCCTATAACAATTTTTTGAGGTAGTACTGTCTTACATTTATGAGTACTTTAGATGTCCAAGTAAGGTTCAGCTGCAGAAGGAAATGGATGGAGGCACTAGTGACAGAGAACCTAGTGGACAACCTTTAGAGAAATGGGCTCTAGGATAGTAAGCAGCATGGGTTCATGGCAGACAAGTCTTGTCAGACCAATTGTATAGTGTTCTTTGAATAGGTAATACCTTTAGGCAACACATACCTTTTTATGTTGATTGTGCGCATGTGCAAGAAACATATTGCGACAGGTTTCTGCAGAAGCAGATTGTGGAGGCGCGGCACTGTTGTGGCCAATGCTCCCGCAGCCTGAAAAGTCTTGCCCCGCTTCCCCCAATGCCGTGGCATGCTGCTGCTGACACCAGTTCAGCCAGCGTGCCGCAACTTTCTAAAAAATCAGCCGCTGCAATCGGGGGCCACCTCATCATTGCAGCGTCAGCTATCCACTCAAATGAGGCAGCTACCCATCATTGCAGGGCGGGATGTAAAACCCCTGATATTGTTTGTGAACAAAGCAGAGGCTTGCTGCCATGTTCACAAACAATATAACCCCCCACACTGTTTAGTTGCCGACGGGGGGCCCCAATCCCCGTCGGCTTTGGTGCTCTTTTGTTTCATTTGTTGCTGATGGGGGACCCCACTCCCTGCTGCCATTCTGTACCCCCCACTTTTGTTCCTGCTGACAGGGTGCCCAATCCCCATCGGTTTTAGTGCTCCCCTGTTTGTTTTGTTGCCGATGGGGGAGCTCATTCCCCGTTGGCATTCTGTTACCCCCCCTTTTTTTCCTGCCAACGGGGTGCCCAATCCCCATTGTCTTTAGTGCTCCTGTGTTTGTTTTGTGGCTGACGGGGGAGCCCACTCCCCGACAGCATTCTGTGACCCCCCCTTTTGTTCCTGCCGATGGGGTGCCCAATCCCTGTTGGCATAATGAAACCCCCCCCCACCCGTTTGCCGACGGGCGTGCCCAATCCCCTGTTGGCTACTGGTGCCCCCAGACAAGAAAGCTTCTGCTGGAACACTGGGAGCCCACTCCAGTGTGCCACATCCCCCAGTGAATTAAAAAATGGTCCCACAATGTCTGGTTTGTTTTTTTCTCCTGCAAAAAAGGAAACCGTCCCTCGGCGCTCGCCCTGCCTCCCACCCGCAACCCGCACCCACCCACTGCACGCCCTGCCTCCCCGCACCCCCCTCCTCACCCCATACTTACCTTAGGAGCTCGACTCGATGATCTTCGGTGGACCGGGAACACATCTGCACTCTTCAAAGCCGACCATGAACTGAGGAAATGCCGGTAAGCTGTATAATGTAATACATAGGGTTTTTTCAACTTTACTGCATATCTCGGGCATTTTTGGGAATTTTTTCAACAAATTTTCAACATGGGTTTTTGGGATCCCTCCTCATGAATTCTTGAACTGTCATGGTGTTAATTGGCCCAGAAAGGTAATTTCACGTTCACTGCACGGAATCATCTTTCGGGTCTGATTAACGAAACAACAGTGCCTGTGTTCATGAGATGGGGTCTCAAAAGCCTATGTTGAAAATTTGGTGGAAGAAATCAAAAAATGACTGTTTTCACGGCATGCGGCTGTGCAGTTGCTATACTGCGCTATAAACCATTGAATTTGCAATATTTTCATGCCAGATTTTCAGCATTGCCATTTTTTTTATACCTCCTTGTGAGCAGTACAGCTGTCATTGTTCACATCCTGGCGGAAATGTGTTTTCGCACTTCCGGCACAGAATAGCGCAGTCACTGTGGGAAATCAGTGTTCGGAACAGATTAAAAAAATGACAGTGACACTGTTCATGAGTAGAGGACCTGAAATGGCTATGTTGAAAATTTGGTAATGATACTCCATAAAATGACTGTGTTACGAGCGTGCATTGTGCAGTTTGCATGCACGCTCATAGCTTCGCGAATTTATAATATTTTCACTCCAGATTTCCAACATTGCCATTTTCCCACACCTACTTATGAACAGTAAAGCTGTCATTTTTCCTATCCTGGCCGAAATGCGTTTTCACACTTCTGATGCAGAATAGAGCGGTCGCTGTGGGAAATCACTGTCCGGGACAGATTAAGAAAATGAGAGTAATACTGTTCATGAGCAGAGGTCCTAAAATGCCTATGTTGAAAATTTGGTGATAATAGCCCATCGAGTGACTGTGTTACAAGTGTGCATTGCACACTTTCCACGCACCCTTGTAACTTCACAGATTTGTAATATTGTCACGCCACATTTTCACCAGGGGAATTTTTCCACACCTCCTTATGAGCAGTACAGCTGCCATTTTTTCACATCCTGACCAAAATGTGTTTTCACAGTTCCGGCACAGAATAACGCGGTCATTGTGGGAAATCACTGTTTGGGACAAATTAAGAAAATGACAGTGCCACTGTTCATGAGCAGAGGTCCTAAAATGCCTATGTTGAAAATCGGGTGGTGAAACTCCATAACATGACTGTGTTACAAGCGTGCGTTGAACTGTTTCCACGCACCCTTGTAACTTCGCAATTTTGTAATATTTTCACTCCACATTTTCAGCAGTGGCATTTTTCCACACCTCCTTATGAACAGTGCAGCTGCCATTTTTCACATCGTGGCTAAAATGTGTTTTTGCACTCCTGCCACAGAATAGCATGGTCGCTGTGGGAAATCACTGTTTGGGACACATTAAGATCGAACGAGTGAGAGGGGGGAGTGACCGTGCTCAACTGAGCTCTGTCGGGACTGCTGCAGATTTGTTTTGGGCACAGAAAGGGCCCAAGCAAGAGTCCAGTACAAAGGGCAGCCTGCAGCACTGGGAGAAACAGAGCGAGAGAGGCGGTGAGGGCGGGGAGTGAGCGAACTCACGGAGCTCTTTCAGGATTGCTGCAGATTTCTTTGTGGGCAGAAAAAGGCATCAATGCAGGCAGGGGCCCAGTACAAAGGACCAGCCTGCAGCGGTGGGAGAAGCAATGCAGCAGTGAGTAAGACGGGGTACTGAGTGAGCTCAACGGAGCTCTGTCAGGACTGCTGCGGATTTCTTTTTGGGCAGAAAAAGGCGCCAATGCAGGCAGGAGTCCCATACAAAAGGGCTGCTTTCAGTGCCAGGAGAAACAGAATGAGCGTGTGAGACAGGAAGACTGAGTGACCTCAACAGAGCTCTGTCGGGACAGCTGCGGATTTGTTTGTGGGCAGACAAAGGTGCCAATGCACGCGGGGGCCCAGTACAAATGGGCAGCCTGCACTGGCGGGGAAACCAGAATGAGTGAATGAGAGAGGGGGAGTGAGCGAGCTCAACAGAGCTCTATTGTAACTGCTGCAAATTTCTTTGTGGGCAGAAGAAGGTGGCATGAGCAGGAGTCCAATAAAAGGGCAGCCTGCAGTGCTGGCAGAAACAGAATGAGTGAGTGAGAGAAGGGGAGTGAGTGAGCTAAACAGAGCTTTGTCAGGACTGCCGCAGATTTCTTTGTGGGCAGACAAAGGTGCCAACAGAGGCAGGAGCCCAGTACAAAAGGGTAGCCTGCAGCGCCAGGACAGACAGAATGAGTGAGTGACACAGGGGGAGTGAGCAACCTCAACGAAGCTCTGTCGGCACAGCTGTGGATTTCTTTGTGGGCAGAAAAAAGTGCCAACGCAGGCAGGATCCCAGTACAAAAAGGCAGCCTGCAGTGCCGGGAAAAACACAATGAGCGAGTAAGAGAGGGGGAGGGAGTGAGCGAGCTAAATGGAACTCTATCATGACTGCTGCGGATTTCTTTGTTGGCAGAAAAAGGCGGCACCGCAGGCAGGCGCTTACTACAAAAGGCCACCCTGCAGCGCTGGCAGAAATGGAATGAGTCAGTGAGAGAGGGGGAGTCAGCAGGCTCAACAGACCAGTGTCAGGCCTGCTGCAGATTTCTTTGTGGGCAGAAAAAGCCACCAACAGAGGCAGGAGCCCAGTACAAAAGGGCAGCCTGTAGCACCAGGAGAAACAGAATGAATGAGTGAGAGAGGGGGAGTGATCCACCTCAACGGAGTTCTGTCGGGACAGCTGCAGAATTCTTAGTGGGCAGAACAAGGTGACAATGCAGGCAGGAGCCCAGTACAAAAGAGCAGCCTGCAGCACTGGACCAAACAGACTGAGCGATTGACGGAGGGCCAGTGATTGTGCTCAACAGACCAATGCAATCAACATTCAGCATTGACAAATGCTTTTTTCAAAGGTGACCAAAGTTATAATACATTATATATTAACAATTTTGGTATGTAATGTAACAATACCATGCTATAAAGTTGCTATACAAAATGTGAAAACTGAGCTACAGTATGCCTAGAATTATCATACAGCAGGTACATACAAAGAGACAAATATAAAAAACTGTCTCATCATAACCTCTCTTAGTTTTAGTTTACAAACATACTATATTTATTTAAAACATTTGCAATCTTTCACAGTTTACTTTAGAGTCACAAGGTTTTTGAGCCACAAGCTGACCCCCAGTTTATGGTTCACGTGTCTAATCATGCCACTGATATTTTTAAAAGGTCAAAGATGGGTCCAGAGTGACCATCACCAGATATTTGAAGGCAGACACTTGTTCAGGAGGAGTGCATTAAGGGAACAGGATGTTTGGGGGTTAGTGTCCGCTGCCATTTAACTAGTCCAGGTTTTGACCTGAACAGCATTGTTTTAGTCTTCTTGGCATTGACTAGGTGTACAGTTTGACTTACCATATATTCTCACATATAAGTCAAGTTTTTAGTGCCAAAAATATGCACTGAAGAAAAGGTACTCAACTTATACGCGAGGTCAACTAGTATGCAGAGTTTCTGTTGCTGTCTGAGAGCTCAAAGAGCAGCTATCTACTTGTGTAGGCCCCCCCTCCCTGTGTATGATGGTAAACAAGTCCAGGGGAGAGGTCACTATACAGCAATATAGAGTCCACATACCTCGTCAGCCTGGCTTACCAGACCTGATGAAACTTGGGTGCACTATTCTTCAATGTGCAGAGCTGGTTGACTGGCAAGGTGAAGGATGCTGGTCTTCACCTGCTTGGCCTTGCCATCTTCATCCTGGAGGTCTTTGTAGATAGTCTTCACCAGGCAGAGCTCTCACCATCCCCATCAATGGTCCACTGATTCTTTAGCCTTGGGACAGTACTGGTGTGGTGCCCTAGACACTTCCGATGCAGACCCTGGAACACACACTAGGAGCTGGGCTGTGGAGGCAAAGTCCTTTTTAGCAGCAAACGGTTTATCCAAACGGATGAGGCAAACACCAGAATTGCAGGAAGAGGGGATCCTATTTAAAGAACTGATAATTAGAACAGGAAACAGTCACTCCACGGAGCAGAAAAACACAAATTTCTCTGGACAGAGAGGTCACATCACAACCTAAAGTACAGGCAGCTACCTATAACCAAGGCAGCCACCATCCAAACACAAGCAGTTTAAATTCACAGCCAAATCAGGCCTTTAACAACAAGCATCCAAAACAACTTACTTATTCCCTCTCTCTCTTCCAGTGAGGAGCACAGACCTCCTGAGGTGATGGCCGACCCAGCCCACAGTCATCCCCACTATCAGGCTTCTTTAGGGCACAAGGCCCAGAAACTGTACAGTCCCATAAGCAGAAGCAGACTGGGACCAGGGGCTGCTCCGGACCACCTCGGCTCCCACTTGGACTCCTCACTGCATTCCTTTTTCCTTCTTCACTGTTTTCTCCATGACAACATTCTCTCTAAGGGGGTCCCACTCAAGAGTGGTCCTCCAGGCTGGCAGCAACTCAGTCCACCCCTAAACTGCAAGTCACTGTAGCAGTCTCTGATTTTTCTCTCTCTCTCCTGGCTAAGCAGCTCCCTTATGTCCCTAACAAGGGACTGATCTGTAGTCTTTCCCTAACAATGGGGTGCCAAAGAAAACAACAGCTGCCACGTTCACTTGCTCTCCCATGGACATCTCAACCTAAGAAAAATAGATTTAGATTACCGAGCAGGCAATCATTCATGCTCGGTCTACAGTGGCGTGAAAAAGTATTTGCCCCCTTCCTGATTTTCTCTATTATTGCATATTTGTCACACTGGATGTTTTCAGGTCTTTAGACAAAATATAATATTAGATAAAGGGAACCTGAGTGAACAAATAACACTTTTTTTTTTTACTTATTTCATTTATTTAATGAAAAAAGTTAACCAACACCAACTGGTACTGTGTGAAAAGTAATTGCCCCTAGTTAAATCAACCCAATTAAAGGGATAATTAGAGTCAGCTGATTGAACACAGCCAGGCTTGATTACAGCCAGCCCTGCTAAATATAAACCTCACTTATTTTGGCCCTTACCATCAGAGTCACGTTGCAGCACAAAGATTCAACAAGCACATTATGCCATGATCAAAGGAAGTTCCTGAAAAGATCAGAAAAAATTTGTTGCCCTCTATCAGTCTGGAAAGGGTTACAAAGATATTTCTAAGGCTCTGGGACTCCATCGAACCACAGTGAGAGCCATAATCTCCAAATGGAGAACACTTGGAACAGTAGTGAACCTTCCCAGGAGTGGGCGGCCTGCCAAAATTACTCCAAGGGCACAGTGTAAAATCATCCAAGAAGTCTCAAAGGATCCTAAAACAACATCCAAAGAACTGCAGGCTACTCTTGCCTCAGCTAAGGTCAGTGTTCATGACTCCACAATCAGAAAGAGACTGGGCAAAATGGGCTTCATGTGAGTAGCAAGGGGAAACCACTGCTAACCAAGAAGAACATAAATGCTCGTCTCTCATTTGCCAAGAAGCACCTGGATGATCCACAAGCCTTTTGGGAAAATGTTCTATGGACAGATGAGTCCAAAGTGGAACTTTTGGACAACATGGATCCCATAATGTCTCGCAGAAGCAAACACAGCATTCCACAGTAAGAACACCATACCAACAGTCAAACATGGTGGTGGTAGTGTGTTGGTGTGGGATGCTTTGCTGCCTAAGGACCTGGATGACTTGCCATAATTAAAGGAACCATGAATTCTGCTCTGTACCAGAAAATTCTTAAGGAGAATGTCCAGTCATCCTTCCGTCAGCTGAAGCTGAAGCGTAGTTGGGTCATGCAGCAAGACAATGATCCAAAACACAAAAGCAAGTCCACATCAGAATGGCTAAAAAGAAGTAAAATTAAAGTTTTGGAGTGGTCTAGTCAAAGTCCAGACTGAAACCTAATAGAGATGCTGTGGCAGGACCTGAAACGAGCAGTTCATGCTCGAAACCTACCAAATGTTACTGAATTAAAGCAGTTCTATGAGGAAGAGTGGGTTAAAATTCTTCACAGCGATGTGAAAGACTGATATTGAATTATAGGAAGTGTTTGGTTGCAGTCATTGCAGCTAAATGTGGCATAACCAGTTATTAAGTGTAGGGGGCAATTACTTTTTCACACAGTGCCAGTTGGTGTTGGTTAACTTTTTTCATTAAATAAGTGAAATTAAAAAAAAAAACAAGTGTTATTTGTTCACTCAGGTTCCCTTTATCTAATATTACATTTTCTCTAAAGACCTGAAAACATCCAGTGTGACAAATATGCACTAATAGAGAAAATCAGGAAGGGGGCAAATACTTTTTCACGCCACTGTATATGCCAATCCTCCTCTCTCTCTCTCTTCCTCCAAATCCCCCCCATGCTGCTTTCTCTTTTATACTCTCCCCCAGAGAGAGCCAAAAACCCAGAGGTCCAATCCAGACCATATCCCCAGGCACCAAAACCACCCTGGTGCCCCAAAGCCCTACAGGACACATAGTCCCTAAATAACTCTTTACACTTCTCCCCTATAGGCACCAACTGGCACTGAAACTATCTTCCTGTTACATGGAGCAGCTGCTCCTTTAAATTCCCTCCACATGACAGCCACACATGCTTGGAGCATGGTCTGCCATTACTATTTACATTATTTATTCTTTTTATTTATTTTATATACGGTCTTGAGCCCAGCCCAGCCAGAAGAAACAGACCTGTGACCACGGATGCATTCATATGCATGGAAACAATCACCCACCACTTGACCTGTCTGCCAAAGGCCAAGACACTGGGGACCAAGTGGCTGAAACTGCCAGAGGAGAGTGCAGGTCCGAATCCCGCCTGAAACCACTGACCGGCAACATGGGAAGAACGGAGATGCAGCTCCAAATCAGGTATGCCCACTTACATTTGTTTTCATTAGTTCTGGTAATTTAAATTCTGTTGTGTTCATTGATTAATAAACTTTGTTTCAATACCTGCTGTTTGTGTTATTTATTCTCAGTCTGTTGTCCTGTCTGTACTGTGCCCCTGAGGTGAATGGAAGGACATGCATTTTTTTTGTTTGATCTCTGATGTGCCTGTATTGTTGAATTTCAGCTCTCCCTTGGTATCTAGCTGACCACTCTCCCTATCCCCGATTGCCTGTATTTGTAAATTTCTACTCTTCCCTGGTGTCTAGTGGACCCCTACCCTGGCAGGTTGTGCCCCACCACCCCACTCCCCCCTTCTCATTCACACACTGGCAATCAGTACAGCCCTCTACTCTCCACCTTGGCAGGTCACTGACTGTGCTCTCAGTGAGTGTGTATTGTGACAGCTGATTATACAACATGCGCTCACTAAGAGTTCAGTCAGTGGCTGGCCATGGTGGAAAATGGAGGTCTGTGCTGGTCACCGGCTCAGTGATGGAAATGGGGGAGCAGGGTATTGCGGTGCTACCTGCCAGGGTGGAGCACCCTCTAGACACCAGGGAAGAGTAAAAATTTAACAATATGGCAATCAGTAATATGGAAAGGCATCCGCTAGACACCTGGGAAGAGGTAAAATTTACAAATGCAGCTGATTAAAGATAGGGAAGGTGGTCTACTAGACACCAGGGAAGAGGTAAAATCCACTGTAACAATACAGTCGATGACTTGGGATTCAAAGCATATCAGAGATCAAACAAAAAAAAATGCATGTCTTCACATTTAAATAGTGGGCACAGTACAGACAGAACAATAGATTGCACAATAAGCAACACAAACAACAGGTATTGAAACACAGTATATTAATCGATGAGCACAACTCAGTTTAAATTACTAATGAAAATAAGTAGATACCTACTGAGGACGTTGGCGTAGAGCAGTTCAAAGGAATCAGAGGTGGTGCTGAGATGACACTGAAACAAAAAATTACTTGAAGCTGCTTTTACCAGTAAATGCACTCCAAAGGGGGGAGGGGGGGTCAACCTATACATGAGGCCTATCTTTAAATTTACTAAAATTTTACAGAGAAAGGAGGGGTCGACTTATACGCAAGGTCGACGAATGAGAGTATATATGGTAAGAAAGGCATTTGACTCTGTGCGACATGGAAAATTCCTAAAGAAGTTAGAGAAGATCTGGGTGCAGTGAAGGATCTAGTTAGATGGGTGGGAAGTTGACTAAGAGGAAACAGCAAAGGGTGGTGGTAAATGGGATGAAGTCAGTGGAGAGGAAGGTCATGAATGTGGTACCACGGGGTTTAGTGCTGGCAGTAGTACTTTACAATATGTTCATTACTGACATAGGAGAAGGCATACAGGGCAAGATATGTCTCCTGGCAGATGACATTATGTTTTGTGACACGGTAGACTGCAAGGAAGGGGTTAGGGAGTTGCAGAGGGACCTGCAACGGTTAGAGATGTGTTCCAAAGTCTGTCAGTTGAAATTCAATGCCAAGAAGTGCAAAATAATGCACATAGGGAACAAGAACCACAGGATGGAATATTGTATCAGTGGGATTAAGTTGGTCACTGCCACTGAGGAAAGGGATCTGGGAGTCATCATAAGCGATCTAGCCAATGTAACAAAACCTACAGCAAGGTAACCAAAATGCCGGGGTGTATTGGGAGAGAGGTCAACAGCAGGAGGAAAGTGGTGATCCTACCTCTATAGATCACTTTTGAGGCCACATCTGAAATACTGCGTCCATTTCTGGAGTTCCTATCTAAGACAAGACAAAGACAAGCTAGAAATAGTGCAGTGTATGGTAACCAAAATGATTCAAGGCCAGCAGGGCAGATCCTATGAGAACTGACGTAAGGCTCTGAATATGTACTCATTAGAGATCAGAAAGAAAAGAAGCAATATGATACAGACCTTTAAGTTCCTGAAAGGAATGAACAAGGTACTGCAGATTGTAAGGAAATATTCAGCAGGAATGGTGACTCGAGAACATGGGGACATGAGTGGAAGCAGGCGGGGAGGGAGGTGCAGGAGGGACTTGGGAAAGTTTTATTGTACAGATACAGATACAGATACAGATACAGATACAGAACTCAAGTGCTTATTGTGAAACCTGAGTGGCTACATCATGGAACAGCATACTGGCAGAGATGGAGAGTGCAAGAACCATTAATGGTTTCAAACACTCTGGTATTGTCATAAATAAACTGGTCTAATTTGAATGCATGCTTGTGATGGAAACAGGGACATTCTATTAACCACTCAGATTCTATATTAAATACCTTCATGGTGTACTGGATACTGTACAGTATATGCTTGCATGCTATCATGATTGTTTGGATACAGTAATGAAAATTTAGATTCTGTAAGGAACACTCAGGTTTCACAATGAGCACTCGGGTCCTGTATTGAATATCCGGGAGTAGTAATGAACATCTGTGTGCACTGTAGAGAACTTTTGTGTAAAGGCAAAAAAGTTTGGCCCTACCTTTTTTCACTATAAAAGATTCTGTGCATCTTCCAGTTTTATTTTGTGGTACAATGTTCTATTTCCAACAACATTTGAGTATTTTATAAATGTGTTAATTTCATCCCATCCCCCCAAAGAAAAAAAGATGGCTGACACATTTAACTTAGAGCACTGTAGACATGGCAAGGGTTAGGATCGAGAAAGCAAAAAACAAACACTTATTGTGCTCAGCATAGGAGGTACTTATAAAGATGGATTTGACTCATGTGCTAATAGTGTTATTTGTAGCAGAAACTAGTTTTGTGAAGAAACATTTTTTACTTTATTGCTGCAGTGATGGACTTTTGCTTTCAGTAACAAACACCTGGGTATGATAGATGACACAACTGGAAATGAATAACGTAAGGCTCAGTGTTAGTGTAAAGATTCCCTGGTTGTCTGGTGGTTCCTCTGCTCCCCCAGTATAGAAACAGATAGCACATCCAAGTGGTTCAGTGGCCCCATCAGCCCCCCCACCTGACCAGCCTGACCTGCTAACATCCCATCTCCCTGCACCCCCCTCATCCCAGCGGCTGGTGCTCTGTTAAGCTAGATACAGAGACTGGCACAGCCCTCCTCTCACCTCCATGGCTGGCTGCCATATGAGCTGTCAGTGTGCATGTGTTCTATAGAAAGCTGTTTCTACAGTAAGGTGCTCACTGACAGCTCATACAGGGACCAGCTGTGGAGGTGAGTGAATAGCTTTGCCAGTCACCATATGTAGCTGGGAGTATGCCAGCCACTGGAGTGAGGAGAGCAGAGGAGCAGTGGGATCTCAACAGGTGGGTTAGGTGGGAGGCTGTTGATGGAGGCCACTGAATCACCAGGACATGCTATCCATTTCCATACTGGAGAAGAAGGGGGGAACCGTCAGACTGCCAGGGACTCTTTCTAAACTGTGTGAATGGGTTATTGTGAGATGGGGGACCACTATGCCACCGGGGTATATTTAGAAGTGCTTAGAGGAGTGATCAAGAGGTGGAGGGGAGACACACTGGATCACCAGGATATATTTTCAGGTGCTTAGAGCAATTGGGGTGGGGGGACACACTGGACCATCAGGGTACACTTAAGAGAGCTCAAAGTAGAGAACTGGGGTGGGTAGCTGCGGCACAGTCACCTTGCTTTCAGGGGTGCTGACATGGGCATTGTGCCCTGTTAAGGCAGTGTTTGGCAGCAGTAAATAGCACCACTTCAGGAGCTTTTTACCACCACTACAAATCTTTGACTATACACTGCTGTGCCAGTATGCATGAGGGGATCCGCTCTTTACATGGGCACAGTGGTATTTTAGAACTTTGGCACTGTCAGGTTTGTAATGTATTTCCCGGACCTCTGAACATGACCTGACCAGAAGCATTCACACAAACCAAGGTTAGCGCACTTGATAACCATGTTAGCGCAGGCACTAACCATTGAATATCAGGTCCACTCTTACCCCGAATACAGTAGTCTCTCATGCAAGAATGGGAGGAGTAGAACATTCTGTTTCACAGCCAGGGAGAGAGTGACTTTATTTAACTTTTTTAATATAAAAAAAATCTAAAACAAATTGTAATTCACTCTTGCTAAAGCAAGAAACTTTTGTAGGGGATATGCAACATGACAGTGCCAGGTAAATAATATAAGCAAATGAGCTATGTTTAACCCCGTTGACCTTGTGGTGGAGCAAAGCACTGCCACAAGTGATGTGACAATGAGGTCAACACAATGAGTTTGGATAAATTATGTATCTGACACTATCCTGTTACGTGTGTTTTATGTAATGAGAGTTTGTTTCTCTGAGATGACTTGTTTTCTAAACTTAAGCATTGAGATGTCTTTTTCTTTTATTTAAAGTACTTTTTTTATTTGTACATTGGATGTTCTTCTGAAGCTGTGAGAGGTAAGAACAGCTGGCGTTGGGGGGTGCCTCTGATTGGCTGATATGCAGTATCCCCGGCCACCTACCGGATTCAGTGCTGGGCCCAGGAGAGCAAAGCACTCCCCAAGACCCGTCTGTCATAGAGGGAAGTGCCATGGGAGGACAAACGGCTATAGTGTACCACCAGCCCTGCAACATGCAATATACCTACCCACCTACTGAATCCTGTGCTGAGACCAGGAAAGAAAGCACTCCCAAAGACCCCCTTGCCATGAAGGAAAAAAGCTAGATAAACACATGAGTGTGATGCAGGTAGTGGCACACAGGGCTGGGTGACTGATGATCACAGTTAGAAGGAGGCAGACTGTGTCAGGTAGAGAGAGAAACTACTATGAAAAAAAAGAAATGCCAGTATGAGTACTGTGCGTTTGTAACCGAGTTACCTAAATCAGTACATGCAGCATATTTGTACTATACGTGGTCGTTAATTAATTATTTAAACTTTTAGCAGTAAACCTTTCAATCAAAACAGAAATATTTGTCAGATAAAAGACTCTTGTGTTTATTCGTTTATTTGAGGTTAATCTCTTTTCCCTCCACTAGCCCCTGGTTCTGTCAATAGATTTCTTCATCATTTAATCTTGTGAATGGACTGTCCTTCAAATTAAAATTTCTTGGAACTTTTTTTATCACTAGGCTTAATTCCGTCTTTGTGTCTGAATTAATTATTTTTGTTTTGGTAATCTGACTGGCTCTCTTGAGCTTCACATTGTTTTTTTTCTATCCTTGGCGAAAATCTTTCACTTAAAAAAATCTGCAGTGTATTGACTGCAGATTTTACTGATAAAAAACATTATCTGCGTGCAAAAGGTAAGAGTTCAACTATCCTCAGCTTTTAAAGTCAGCAAATCTTTCCCTAGTGACTGAACTCAAATTATTTTATGAGGGTGAATTACTCTTTCAGTGACTTAACAGCCCCCGCTGTTTATGTCATGAAACAAATTTATAAAAGCAGCGAAAGCCTCCTAATTCTTCTTTTGATTTCCCATCTTTAAATGACTGTCATTTCTGCTCTGTGTCATATACATGGCAACAAAGACCTTTTAAATGAGCATACATCCTTGTTGGTTTTTTCCCCCTTTTTTATATTACTGAAATTTTTGGCATGTGTGAAACACGCTTAATCTTCAAATTGTACTTTTAAGCAATAAAGCATAAGCAGTTGTGACACAGTTACCTGTCCCATTTTGTAGGAAGAAATACAATTTCTAAAAACTTAGATTTTGGTAAAGAATGAATATTGAAGGCAGGAAGGGGTCAGTGTTTTCCAGTCTTGGCTACAGTTGTTTTTCTAACTTGTTTGTTATCTCAGGACACTCAGAAAGAACAGCAAAATGAGAGTGATGTTCTGAGAATTAAAGGTCAGCGAGATCAGATCAATGAATCAATAAAAAGCCACAGAAGGCTGCAGAAAGTCTCTCGACACTCCGACCTCTAAGAAGGCGAAGACTGCCCAAGAAACTGAGAGGAAGAAAAACCTAACCTAGTCAAACAAGTTAACCTGAAGCTGCAAGGTAGTACTTTCTACTGCTTAGAAAGGGGGTCTCAAATTTTGATACAAGCAAGAACCTTTGGAGCAGAAATGGACAGCAAAAGACTTTGCTGAATTTTCCATTTATAACTGATGTAAAGTGGCTGCCAAATCAGTTTTCTAAGTCTTTTACCATTCTGAAGCCATGCAACAAAAATATGCATGTACTGTATATACATATATATATATATTTATACATATACACACACATATATATGTGTATATATATATATATATATATATATTTATACAGATAGATATATATTTTGTGTCATGACTAAAAAAACGGACATTCGTGCCATATACCATTTTCTGTGTGCTGTCTGTACTTCCTGACCTACTCCTCTACTACTTAAGCTTACATCACTAGGTAATGCTGGTCCCTTTGGGAGGGTGAAACAGCATGAAAAATGAACACATCATGATGATTCCCTGCTTCTCACTCATCCTGCACTGTTGACAAAGTAGAGATGTCTCTGTGTTGGACTAGGTCCCTGTGGGGAGAGCAGGTACACTCCTGGTGACTTCACTATGAGGGGTAAGCCAGAGGGGCATGTACTGTATGGCTGTCCAGATAAGTCCTAGAGAAGATAGGTGAAGGGGCTGAAGGGGTCTTCAGATGGTGGTCAGTGTAGAAAACGATTCTGATTCTCACAGTAAACATTTGAAAAAGGTTCTTCTCATCAACTCTGGTTATGTCAGACTTGAAGATCCCTGTTTTATCTGTCAAAATGCTTCAATCAAACCCTGGACGTGGTGATTCATTATCAGTCTTGTTCTCATGGTGGCAGCAGTTATCCCCCAGCCTGAGAAGGCTTCTTGCACTACAATTTCTTTGTTTCTATTAAAATACAATAATCTTATCATTATTTTTAAAGCAACAGCTTTTATATTCACTTTTTTTTAATTTAGTGCAGTAGTCCGAGGAGTTTTGCAGTTTTGTTTTCTCTTTCAAAATGAAACAAGCATTTGTCAATGCCGAATGTTGATTGCGTTGGTGTTTTGAGCTCGCTCACTGCCCCTGTGTCACTCGCTCGTTCTGTTTCTCCCAGTGCTGCAGGCTGCTCTTTTGTACTGGGCTCCTGCCTGTGTTGGCATGTTTTTCTGCCCACAAAGAAATCTGCAGCTGTCTCGACAGAGCTCTCTTGAGGTGGGTCACTCCCTCCCTCTCTCTCACTCGCTCATTCTGTTTCTGCTGGTGCTGCAGGCTGCCTTTTTGTACTGGGCTCCCGCCTCTACTGGCCCACAAAGAAATCTGCTGCAGTCCTGACACAGGTCCATTGAGCTAGCTCACTCCCCCTCTCTCGTTCCTTCCATTTCTGCTGGCACTGGTGGCTGGCCTTTTGTACTGGGATCCTGCCTGCGTTGCTGCCTTTTTCTGCCCACAAAGCAATCCGCAGCAGTCACGATAGGGATCTGTTAAGCTCACTCACTCCCCCTCTCTCACTCGCTTGTTCTGTGTCTCCCACTGCTGCAGGTTGTCCTTTTATACTGGGTTCCTGCCTGCATTGCCGGCCTTGTCTGCCCACAAAGAAATCTGCAACAGTCACGACAGACCTCCATTGAGGTCGTTCACTTCTGCTCTCTCACTCAGTCATTCTGATTCTCTCAGCACTGCAGGCTGCCCTTTTGTACTGGGCTCCTGCCTTCATTGGCCCCTTTTCCTGTCCACAAAGAAATCTGCAGCTGTCCCGACAAAGCTCTGTTGAAGTCGTTCACTTCCCCTGTCTCACTCGCTCATTCTGTTTCTCCTGGAGCTGCAGGCTACCCTCTTGTACTGGGCTTCTGCCTCTGTTGGCATTTTTTCCTGCCCACAGAGAAATCTGCAACAGTCCTGACAGAGCTCCGTTGGCCTCATTCACTCCCCCTGTCTCACTCACTCATTCCATTTCTGCCGGCACTGCAGGCTGGCCTTTTGTACTGGGCTCCTGCCTGCGTTGCCGCCTTTTTTTGCCCACAAAGCAATCCGCAGCAATCATGATAGAGGTCTGTTAAGCTCACTCACTCCCCCCCTCACTCACTCGTTGTGTTTCTCCCAGCGCCGCTGGCTGCCTTTTTGTACTGGGCTTCTGCCTGCGTTGGCACCTTTTTCTGCCCACAAAGAAATCCTCAGCTGTCCAAACAGAGCTCTGTTGAGGTCGCTCACTCCGCCTGTCTCATTCGCTCATTCTGTTTCTCCTGGTGCTGCAGTCTGCCATTTTGTAGTGGTCTCCTGCCTCTGTTGGTGCCTTTTTCTGTCCACAAAGAAATCTGCAGCAGTCCCGACACAGCTCCGTTGAGCTTGCTCACTTCTCCTCTCTCACTCACTCATTCCGTTTCTGTCAGCGCTCAGGCTGCCCTTTTGTACTGGGCTTCTGCCTGAATTGCCGCCTTCTTCTGACCACAAAGAAATCAGCAGCAGTCATGATAGAGCTCCTTTGAGTTTGCTCACTCACTCCCCCCCTCACTCCTTTGTTCTGTTTCTTCCACCACTGCAGGCTGCCCTTTTTTGTACTGGGTCCCTACGTGCATTGCTGCCTTTTTCTGCCCAAAAAGAAATCCACAGCAGTCCCAACAGAGCTCCGTTGAGCTCACTCACTCCTCCTCCCTTAATCACTCATTCTGTGTCTCCTGCTGCTGCAGGCTGCCCTTTTGTACTGGGCTCCTGCCTGTATTGCTGCCTTTTCCTGCCCACAAAGAAATCCACAGCAGTCACAATACACCTCCGTTGAGCTAGCTCACTGCTCCTCTCTCAATCGCTCATTCTGTTTCTCCTGGCTCTGCAGGCTGCCCTTTTGTACTGGGCTCCAGCCTCTGTCAGCATCTTTTTCTGCCCACAAAGAGATCTGCAGCAGTCCCGGCACAGCTCCATTGGTCTCACTCACTCCCCCTGTCTCACTTGCTCGTTCCGTTTCTGCCGGAGCTGAAGGCTGCCCTTCTATACTTGGCTCCTGCCTGCGTTGCCACCCTTTCCTGCCCACAAAGAAATCCGCAGCAATCACAATAGAGCTCTGTTGAGCTCACTTACTCCCCCCTCTCACTCGCTCATTCTGTTTCTCCCACCGCTGCAGGCTGCCCTTTTGTACTCAGCCCCTGCATGTATTACTGCCTTTTCCTGCCTACAAAGAAATCCGCAGCAGTCCCAACAGAGCTCCGTTGAGCTCACTCACTCCCCCTCCCTCACTCACTCGTTCTGTGTCTCCCGACGCTGCAGGCTGCACTTTTGTATGGGGCTCCTGCCTGCATTGTCACCTTTTCCTGCCCACTAAGAAATCCGCAGCAGTATCGACACAGCTCAGTTGAACTCGGTCACCCCCCCCCCAGTCACTCGATCCTAATCTGTCCCAAACACTGATTTCCAACAGTGACTGCAGTATTCGGCGCTGGAAGTGCGGAAATGTATTTCAGACAGGATGTGAAAATTGACAGCTGTATTGTTCATAAGGAGGTGTGAACAAATGCCAGTGTTGAAAATCTGGCGTGAAAATATTATTAATTTGCAAACTTACAAGGGTGCATGGAATCTGCACAACACACGCTCTTAACACAGTCATTTTATGGAGTTTCATCACAACATTTTCAACATACGCATTTTAGGACCTCTGCTCATGAACAGTGTCAGTGAGATTTTCTTAATATGTCCTGAACACTGATTTCCACAGCAACCCCGCTATTGTGCGCCAGAAGAGCGAAAACACATTTCGGCCAGGATGTGAAAAATGACAGCTGCACTGTTCATAAGAAGGTGTGGCAAAATGCAATGTTGAAAATCTGGAGTGAAAATATTATTAATTTGTGAAGTTATGAGCTTGCTTGCAAACTGCACAATGCACGCCCGTAACACAGTCATTTTATGGAGTATTGTCACCAAATTTTCAACATAAGCATTTTAGGACCTTTGCTCATGAAGAGTGCCACTGTCATTTTCTTAATCTGTCCTGAACACTGATTTCCCACAGCTACCATGCTATTCTTCGCCAGAAGTGTGAAAACTCATTTCGGCCAGGATATGGAAAATTACAGCTATACTGTTCACAAGGAGGTCTGAAGAAATGGCAATGTTGGAAATCTGGTTTGAACATATTGCAGATTCGCAAAGTTACGAGCGTGCGTAACAACTGCACAACGTATGCTCCTAAAACTGTAATTTTTTTGATTTTTCCCACCAAATTTGCAGTATGGGCTTTCTGAGAGCCCACTTCATGAACACTGGCACTGTCCTGTCATTAATAGGTCCTGAAAGAGGATTCTGTGCAGTGACCGTGAAATCACCTTTCAGGGCCGAATAACACCATGACAGTGCCAGAAATAATGAGGACAGGTCCCAAAAAAACCATGTTGAAAATTTGGTGCCAAAATTCTAAGAAATGTTGGAGATATACATCAAAGTAAAAAAAAAACCAAAAACTATTTTTTCCATTATACAGCTTACTGGCATTTCCACAGTTCGTGGCCAGCTTTAAAGAGTGCAGACATTTTCCCAGTCCACCAAAGATTGTCGTGCCGGACTCTGGAGGTAAGTATGGGGTGAGGGTGTGTGTGGGAGGGGGGGCAGGAAGACCGCCGAGGGACTGTTTCCTTTTTTACAGGTTAAAAAAAAAATTACACCGTGGGACCGTTTTTGATTTTACAGGGGCATGTGGCATGCTGGGGTGGGCTCCAAGCAAGCCAACTGAGTCTTTTTTTGGGAGGGGCAGCTGTAGCTGATGGGGGATTGGGCACCCCCGTCAGCACACAACAAAAGTGGGGTGACATTATGCTGATGCGTATTTGGCACCCGGTCAGCAGACAACAAAAGCTGGAGGGGTTACATAATGCCGACAGGGAGTGGACTCCCCCATCGGCAACATAAACCTTTGGGCACTGAAGCCAATGGGGATTGGGGCCCCTGTCAGCAAATAAACATGGTGGGGGGGCACACGCTGCTAAGGGGGATTGGGCACCCTCTCGGTGGGGGGGGTTAATATTGTTTGTAAACATGGCGGCAAGCCACCGCCATGTTCACAAACAATATTAGTGTTTCAAGGTCCTGCCCTCCACTGACGGGCCTCTCCTTCTTTGCAGTGAATGGCTGATGTTGCAATGACGAGGTGGCCCTCTATTGCAGGGCTAAAATGTAACAAGTTGGTGGCATGTTGGCTGAACTAGTGTCAGCAGCAGTGTGCCATGGCATTGAGGGAAGTGGGCCAAGCCTTTAAAGGCTGTGGGGGCACTGGCCACAACAGTTCCATGCCTCCACAACCTGCTTCTGAAGAAAGCTGCTGCAATATGTTTCTTGTGCATGTGCATGTGCTCAATCAACATAAAAAAAGGATTGGTTATCTTGATTAGTGTGGAGAGACATTTCTCTCATTTGTTTATATTTTATGTTCACATTAGAGATTATGAAAGGGGTCTTTATTCATATCTGTTCACACACATACACACACACACACACACGCGAGCGCGCACACACACATATACACACACGCACACGCATGCATGCACACACACACACACACACACACACACACATATATACTACCCCTGAGGTAGGCTGTCTTCAAATACCTTGGTTCATTGACATCAAATGCAAAGCCCTGGGGATCAGGGTCTAGAACCTGAACGAAGGAGCTGCCTACTCCTTTACATTAGCCATGGCTCAGATTGGGATCCCCCAACCTTGTCCCCCCCCCCTTGAGAGGGCTCCCTTAGTTTGGTTTGAATAATCTGTATCAAATTTCTTGATTTTTGATCCTGACCTGGCCTTGATAGCAGTTGCTCATGTCACCCATCCGAAGTTCAAATGATTTTCTTTCTATGTAATCAGTATTAGCTGTTCTTATTTTCTCTCTCCTCGAGTCCTCCAGTCTCCTGGTTACCCCAGCCCAGCTGCTGATATACATACCATTGTAGACTACAGCAACCTCAGTCAAATACTGACACCTGACTATCACTGCCATAATGACCCCTCCCAGCTGGCTACAGCTCCTGAACCCCCTCCTAACAGTTCCTGTTTTCAGCAGTCAAATTTACAAGGCTCTGTCACCCTCATTACCACAGCTGCAGTCATCATTGACTACTATAATTATGTTACTATTTTGGCTTGATTATAGTGCTGGATACAGGAAGAGACGGCAGCATCAAGGGTGACTAAGCAAAGCAGATGAGGCTTCTGAGAAAAGGTACAGCACTACACTTTATTTCACTTAGAACTGATGACATCGGTGATTCTTTCTGTTTTCTTCTCTCCCACTGACTGCATACTTACCTCCTACATCTGTCAGTCCTCCAAACCAGCCTGATGACTGGTTTCCCGGGTTGTTCCACCAGTTTCTCCAAAGATTACCTGGCTGATGACACCCCATGGGGGATCACATAGTGGGCCCTAAGGCAAGGAGGATTTCACCTGTTCTAACTACTGGTTGTAATGCCAGTTTGTTTTTCAGCAAGGAAGGATTCACGAGCTTGCAGTGAGTGACACGGGGCCAATGTTAATACCCAATGCACCAAATAAGGGGATCTTATCCCTATTTAGACTCTTGCTGCACCCATCTTTAAAAACTATCCTTTGTAATGTCAACTGAGGGAAGCAGTAGGATATCACATGTTCAAAATCTCAACAAAAAGAACACTCTAGGAGAAAATACCTAAATGATGAATTTATTATGGAGAATGTCCAGTGCTCCAGCACTTCATGCAACATTAGCACTTCCTCTGGGGGGAGACAAAGACCATTTTTCTGTGTCCAGAAAAAAATGCAGTTTTGCTACTCCTTTCTCGTCATGTGCTCTGCTTGTTGAGATATTTATGTAAGATGCTGCCCTTGTATATATCAGCAGTGAGAAAATTAAGAATGTAATTGGGTGAAACACATCATGTGTCCATGAGGCCATCTCTTCCTTACCCCATGGTAGTAAGACCCCATGAGGCAGTATAGCGAAGTGGGTTAAGTGTCTGAGCTGCAGATCTGAAGACCTGGGTTTGAATCCCACAGCCACCTAGGTGCATACTGTGTGATCCTGAGCAAGTCACTTAACTTCCTTGTGCTTCCAGGTCGCATCTGGAAACAAGCTTCGGCTTAGTGTGCTACTCCTGGTTAAACAATGTTCCCTTTCCTTTCCCTTTTCATGACTGGCTCTCAATCAAATGTACAATGTTTCTCTCTGATAATTTTCTGAGTAAATGAGTCATTTTATAATCACAATAACCCACGCCAGAGTGACTCAGCTGGGCCTCGTGCCTCACAGCCCACCTAGGGCATGCAGTATTGCCTTGTTGTGGATCATTGTTCATGTATTCAGAGCACCAGTTTGTGACCTAGTGCATATTCTTTTGAGTAATAGTCTAAGGTGTTGCATGAAACATAGAATTTGTCAGCAGATAAGGACCATTTGCCCACCAAGTCTGCCCATTTTTACCTACCTACCGTATCACCTCAGACCCCACTTGATCTCCATTTCTTTCTCTCCCCCCTCCTTCCTTTCCACTAAGATTATCTTATGCCTATCCCAAGCTTTATTGAACCCTTCCACTGTTTTTGCTGCAAGTACCTCGGATGGTAAACTGTTCCAGGAAACCACCGCTCTTTCTATGAAAAAGATCTTTCTTAAACCTCTCCTGAATTTACCCCCCAGGCTTCATATAATGTCCCTTTGTCCATGAGCACATTTTTACTGAAAAATATTTCCATCATGTACCTTATTTACCCACAGCCCCTTTAGGTATTTATAGGTCTTTATTATATCCTCCTCCCTCCTTTCTTCCAGGGTGTACATGTTGAGTTCCCTCAGTCTCTCTTCATAGGTCTTCTGGTGCAGACCTGCACCATTTTAGTTGCCCTTTTCAGACCTGCTTCCACTCTATTTATGTCCTTTCAAAGATGTGGTCTCCAGAACTGTACAGTATTCCAGATGAGGTCTCACCAGTTATCTATATGGAAGCAGCACCACCTCATTCTTCTGCTGGTGATCCCCTCCCTATGCAACCTAGCTTCCCACTAGCCTTCCCAACTGTCTTGTCACATTACCTGACTGTCTTTAGGTCACTGGAGATGACTATTCCTAGGTCTCTGTCCTGCAGTCACTGGGTTTTTATACCCCAAGTGCACTAGTTTGCACTTTTTTGCGTTGAACCCCAATTGCCTTATTTGACCACTCCTCGAGTTTTCTCAGGTCTCTGTTCATTCTTTCCACTCCCCCTGGAATGTCCACTCTATACAGATTTTGATATCATCTGCAAAGAGGCAGCCCTTCTCCTCCAGCTCCTCTGCAATGTCACTTATAAATACATTAAAGAGGACTGGTCCCAGCCGTGATCCCTACGGCACCTCACTGGTCACCCTTTCCTCCTCTAAGTGAACTCCATATACCACCACCCTCAGTCTCATAGCCTCTAACCAATTTCTTACCCAGGTTAACACCTTTGGACTCACTCATATGCTCCCTATCTTGTTTAATAGTCTCGTAATGTGGAACGGTGTCAAATACCTCACTAAAATCTGGATAAGCCACATCCACTGCACCACCCTGATCTAACTCCTTTGTCACTGAATCAAAGAAATCTGTCAGATTCATTTGACATGACCTCCCTCTTGTGAAACCATGCTGTCTCTGGTCTTGTAACCCATTTGATTTGAGATAATCCACTCTCTTCTTCAATACTATTTCCTTTAACTTTCCCACCACCGAAGTCAGATTGACCATGGTCAGTGACAGTGCCTCAGTGGTGGCCCACTCACCTCTGACCTCTGATGATTGGTAGGCTGCAGGTTCTAGCCCCACACCAAGAACTTTGGGTAAATCCCAGTACTGACACTATAGTGCAGCATGAGAGGGGTGGTGCACTCCTGAGGTGTAGTCTTTCAGATGAGACGTTAGCCAAGATAATAATAATAATTAATAATTGCATTTCTATAGCTCAATTCAAATGCCAACATGCTTTACATATAACATTTTAAAAAATTCAGTAAAACCACAGAACATATACAACAACATCAGTTAAAAACTTACAATTCACAAAATATTAAAAGCCACAGACATTGGCAGCTATTTCCAGATATATCGCGAAATTTCTAAAGAGTTTATCTCTACTGCCCCTACTGTGGAAATGGAGAAAGCATGAGCTATTTCTGGAAATACCACAGAAATTTTGGAAAATAGCTGGCAGTGTCTGTGACTGTTACTGAAAATAAATGTGTCTTCAAGCTGGTCTTAAAACTCTCCACGGTCTCGCACTCTCTGATGTGATGAGGTAGAGAGTTCCACAGGGATGGCACCACGAACATAAAAGCCCTTGCACTAGATGTTTTAAGCCGTACACTGGGAACCTCTTGCAACCTCTCATCAGTGGAGCAGAGAGGTCAGCTAGGACTATAAGGAATCAGGAACTCTTGCAGATAACCCAGTCCCTGTCTATGTAGGGCTTTGTAGGTCATAAGACCAAGTTTAAAGGTGGTCTGCCCCTGTATAGGCAGCCAGTGCAGATCGCACAGCACAGGTATAATATGACTGGTACGCGAGGTCTCAGTCAATAATCATGCTGCTGCGTTCTGCACCAGTTGTAAGCAGTGGACATCAACCCCTGGAAGCCCTAGGTGTAGGGAGTTGCAGTAGTCCAGGTGCGAGGTCACAAAGATGTGGATCAACATGGGCAAATCATCGGACGGAACAAGGTGCTTAATTCTGCTGATGTTCCTAAGATGATAAGAGGAAGATTTGATGACTGCCAACACCTGTGCCCGCAGTGTAAGCCCATCATCAAATACCACCCCCAGATTACGCACCTGTTCAGACATGGGTAGTTGTACATCGTCAATCCAAAGCTCTGACAGTAACCCTGCCATTGACCTCTCTATCTGATGTCTCAGCTCCACCACCAGCACCTCAGTCTTCCCGGAATTCAATTTCAATCAACTAGACCTCGTCCAGCCATGGATTTCCTCCAGGCTGTGTTAAACATCGAGCGCGCACAATCCTGGTCAGGTGCAAAAGACAGATATAGCTGTGTATCATCTGCATAACAATGGAAACTCAGCCCATATTGTCTTAAAATGTCTCTGAGGGGCAGCAGACACACTACGAACAACATGGGGGATAGCACCAATCCCTGAGGCACCCCGCATGGCAGGGAGAATGGCTCAAAGGAAAAAATCCCTGACACCACCCTCTGAGACCTGCCAGCTAGGAAAGAATGTAACCATCTAAAAACTGGACTTGGCAGTCTACAGATGACCCTCAGATGCTCGAGCAAAACACCATGGTCCACAGTGTCAAATGCTGAAGAGAGATCCAGAAGTACCGAGATGGAACAGCGATTCTGGTCTCTAGCCATCAAGATATCATTGAGCACCCATACCAGAGCAGTCTCGGTACTATGTCTCTTCTGGAAACCAGACTGGAGAGGGTTGAAGATATTGTGGATGGTAAGATGGTTCTCCAGTTACAGCACAACTACTTTCTCAATCACCTTCCCAACAAAGGGAAGGTTAGAGATAGGTCTGTAGTTTGCACAGATGCCTGGGTCTAAAGAAGCTTTCTTCAAAAGTGGTGTCACCACTGCCTTCTTCAGTGAGCTAGGAAACTCTCCTAAATCTAAAGAGCACTAAACCATCTCTGCAAGGATCGGGCCAATGATTTCAATACACCCTAATAATAGGCGAGTAGGGCCTGGATCCAAACTACAACAAGTTGGCTGCAATTTCTGGACAATCTTCATGATGTCCCCTAATTCTGGTCGGTCTAAAGATATCCAGGATGGCCAAGGGGTGGCAACCTCTCACTGACCACCACTAACTCCCATAGAGGGTGTTGAACAGATTTCGGCCTTGACGTCAGCCACCTTATCTGCAAAGAAATGAGCAAACTCATCACACTTATCTTGTGAAAACACTTCTCAAACCTGCAGATAGGTTGGGTTGCACAGCCTGTCCATGGTTCAAAAGAGCTGAGCCAGTCGACTCTGAGCAGCAGCTATCTTACCGGACAGGAACTCTGCCTTTTTACGTGAGACTGCTGATTGATAGCTTTGATAATGATCCATCAATCTAAGGCGGTCAGCATCAAGGGCCGTTCTCTGCTAGCAGTGCTCTAACCTTCATCCCACCTGTCTCAGCTCCCTCAAGGTCCCATCAAACCAAGGAGACTGAGGGCGGAGAGAGAGGGGGTGAACACGGACGGGGCAATGACATCCAGAGCCCCAGTAATAGCCTTATTATAGGCCAAAATTAGCTTCTCTGGATCCCCACCTGTCCTCGGCATTCCTGATAGATCTAATACTGCTGAAAGGCCCTCTGGGATGACACCCCGCAAATGGTGTTATCTGACCATCTCCACAGGGGCAGGCCTATAAGGGAGGGGGGCTGGAGTTTGAATCTTACTGTGTAGTGATCGAACCATACGACTGACTCCACCACCAAATCAAAGGACTCGATTCCCAGGAGAAAGACCAAATCAAGTGAGTGACCCTGATTATGAGTAGCAGAGGCAACTACCTGTGTGAACCCCAATGAAAACATAAGTTGGAGGAAGTCTTGACCAAACTGTGAGAGTTCGTCACCGACACAGGCATTAAGTCACCCAGGACCATCAGCCTGGGCATCTCCAATGCCAGTTCGACGACGAAATCTGCTGCTTCCTGCAGGAACAATTTCTCACCCCCGGGTGGAAGGTAGATGAGAATGATCCTGCAGCCCACACCTGCTACTATGTAGACTCAAACGATCTGGCCACTTCTACTGGTACACTAGTAAGGCCCAACTCTGATCTAAAACAAATAGCCACAGCCCCACCCCTGTGGTCTGATCTCAACTGGTGTATCACCGAAAACCCAGCTGGACTGCTGCTTCCAAAATGGGGCCCATGCTGTCATCAAGCCAGGTTTTGGTGATGCATGTCAGGTCAGTTGTCCCCACAAGATCAGCAATAACAGCCGTCTTGTTTCTGATAGACCTAGCATTGCATAACACCACCTGAATCGGATGAGATTCCGGGGCTGACTGGATTGTCTGTCAAAAATTACAGGAGCCCTTGGGTATGGTAACTAGACATGGCAAACCACGATCGAGAGACCATTTCACCCCAGGGCATCTCCTGGACCGTACAACCCCAATATGACCACTCCGCTCTCCCCCCTCCCAACGTTCATGGCCCCCGGTCCAACCCCCCCCCTCTCCTAGCAATACCTAAAGCCCTACATTGGTTATAAACCTCAGCAGGCAAAGGTGGGGAATAAAAGGGCCGGAGGTTGTGGAGCTCGGCAGAGGAGTAATGCGTGACCGGGAGAGCAACAGACCAACACATCTTTCAATAACAATAAGCCTATAATACTCCCAAAACTTTTTATAAAATATAAAAATGTTAACAATAAACTAGATATGATAAGCTGGGGTTCTCTCACAACTCTAGCATTTAATGTCCAAAGCAGTCACCTCCTCTGCCTCTCACACAGGGGAGAAAAAAAAAACATAATAAACTGAAGTCCTCTCACCTCTCCGGGTAAATATGTAAAAGGTCCCCTTCACTGTCTCTCACACAGTGAAGAGAAACAGCTCAAAAAAAAATTTAAAAATATAGTTTCTCTTGTCATTCAATAACGCCCAGAAGCTGTCCACCGTTCACGGTTCAGATTCTTTATATAGCCACGGGTCCCAGTTCAAACAACTTCAGCTTTCAAACAGCCATTCCACCAAAATAATCAAGTCTGATAATTTCAGTCGCAAGACAGAGTCACACTAATACTGAAGTCTTCCTCACATCGAAATATATATATCAGTGGCTGGGGCATGCAGCTCAACACTACGGGAGAGACCCCCCCCTTCCACTAATACACCCAGCCTGCAGCTACCCCTGCTTCCCCACAACCTTCAACTACAATCCCCTCATAAAAAACACAAGGGCACCCTGTGGGGGATTTAGGAGAGCCACACCAAGTCACCGGCTCCCCAGTGCTCAGACAGCAACTCCTGCTCAGTTACGGAGAATAAGGGGTCCAGCTAGTCAATAACACGGCTCAGAGGGAAGGTCTACTCCCCCCTCACACTACCCTAAGCACCCTGAATCCAATTGCCTTTTCCAAATTACAAAACACAGTAGCTCTACTCACGATACCAAAAGAGTAGAGCTTCTTCCTTAATTGTCTTGAAAGTTCCCTTTAACGGTATGGAAAGGTCCACACATCTGTCCCCTCCACTAGCTGTAGAAAAAGAATCCTCCAGAGGCACGAACACTCCAACAATAATATTTCTAGGCCTCCAGTTAAGTCCGATGTAATAGGCCCTTCTCTTCAACACACTTCATCTGTGGATCTTCTAATCCTGCCGACCGACGAAAAACTAGCCAAAACAGCAGGATCATAAGAGGGATATTCCACTAACCACCACTGACTCCAGTGGTGGTAATCCCTAATTTTGAACCCAAAAAATAAATATTGGTCCAAGGCCCCCACCAAAAAGTTCTGAGCTTCCAAGAACAGTCTCTCCCCCAGGACATTTGAACCAACAATGGTATAACGATAAACAGAGTATAAAGCATAAAGGAGATCAAAAGTGCACTTAAAACATAAAACGCTAAAAACAGGCAAAACAATTCTCATAATACTATGCAGAGCTCTTGATGGTTAACACAGCCTAGTCGCCATCTTGTCACCTTATACCTCAAGATCCCGTCTGCCTGTTCTGAGGGCTGTTCAGGTGGACACTAAAGATCCCATGTCACTTCTAAAAAAACAGTGGGTCCGTTTCTCCTGTGTCCTGGCCACATTTTCCCCATTCATTAAAAATACCACCAACAGCTTAACCATATGTCAGTCTGCATCTGTATCTCCTGTCATCCACCAGATAAGGCTGAAAATAGGTGGAATTGCTTAGCCCTCTATTCCTGGTCAGCAAAAAAATAAAATACATTTTTTTTTATAATTATTCACCAACAACATTCTGGGCCACCAATGGCCCTGTACAAGTTGTGCAAAAGTAACAAGGAGGCCCCCTCCAAAAATAACAAGGAGGATCCCTCCTGCTATAGCCTGAGAGCTCTGTCTCCACAATGCTTCTTTTTATTTACTTATTTATTAAATTTATTTATTCATTCATGTATTTTTCCTTTTTTTGAAATTGCAGTTTTTATTATTTCTTTTTTTCCAAATAACAACAGAGTACAGAAATTAAATAGGGAGGGGGCACATGGAGGTAAAATACATTTTAGCTAACTTCAGAAGAGCAATACATACCGCCAAAACAATTAATCCAGCCTTTCTTTAACTAATACATTTTTTAAAGGTTACTCCAGCTATGACCCAACGATACTCTGGGGCCAATACTCCAAAATCATAACCCCTTCAAGGTCCAGCTCTAAAACCTTCAAACTAATGATACATAGACAAGAAAAGGGAAGACCCTCCCAACCCCACACCAGTGGGGTGGGAGGGTCCGAACATAAACAATAACAGAAGACAATACTACATACATATACCCTAGAACCCCTCCACCTCTACTTCCTCCCCCCCCCGACCCGTGGTGAGGAGAACCCTTCCAAAGTTATGCCAGAGTACACTATTCCTGTCTGGAATACCCTGTCCCTTCAGGCAGTCTACCAAATGGCCGTTACAGGCCCCCTAATCCAGAGCTTCTCTTGCCAGGATTTCTAACACCGTAGCTCCATCTTCAGCACTCAAGTATTCAAAGAAAGGGAGCCAGCGAGATTTATGTGTATCTGGCTTTAATTTTAAATTCTCTGTGAGCCTTTCCATTAGTTTAATCTGATTACAACACGACAACCAGTGCTCTCCACTAGGAGGGGTTTTAGAAAGCCACAACTTAGTAATGGCCTTCTGGGCTGCAGCCAGTAGAATTGGGAACAGATAATTGGCTTTTGGTCCTGCCAGACCTTGGGGGGGGTTCTCCCAATAACAGATGACGAGGATGGTCAAAATTCCTCCCCTGGCCAGCCCGCCAGCGCAGCGGTTGGATTTCCACTTGCGACGCCAGCGACCGGGTTCGAGCGAGCCCAGGGAAGCTTGGAGGGCGGCCGGGAGAGGGCTTGAGCGTCCTAGGACTGCCATCCTCTCCGGGGGAGGGGTCCAGAGCCTGCTTGACTGACCTCGGTGGAGACCCGGTGTAGCAAGGCCGATGGTAGAGAAGAGAGGGGGTGACGCCAGACATCGGCGCCTGGGCGCCCTTGACGCCAGGGGTCATGGCACGCTACAAGAAAGAACACCGGAAAAAGCACCTTGCGGTCTCCCGCTAGACGGAGCACTAGGCCCCGACCCTCAACGCCCCTGCCTGCCCAGAGACAGCATCCCGATGAAAATTTTGTAGTCTTGGGGTGTATAGGGCCCCCACCTTGTACCCTGCCTGGGGGGTAAACCAAGACTCTGTGGGGGATGGACTGCTCTGGTCTACAGGCAGGTGAGTGAGGGCTGAAAAGGCTGTAAAAGTGACTCCCAAAGAGAGGGGGACTGCAGGGGAGAGGGGAAGTAAAAAAAAAAAAATTCCTCCCCTGAAAGATCTGCTTCAACCCCCGATTAATACCCTCCCAATAAGTTTTAATTTTCGGGCATCCCCCAAAAATATGTTTGTGCGTCCCCACTTGCCCACAACCCCTCCAGCACTCCTCTGAGTGAATCTGGCCAAAATGTTTGGTTAGCACTGGTGTCCTGAAAAATCTTGTAAGTACTTTCCACCTGAATTCCCTCCATGTGAGTGAAGCCAAAGTTCTGTGTACCATCCTCCAAACTACCTCCCACCTTACCTCCCCTTCTTTCAATTAGTGTCAGTGGCTCAGTAGGTAGCACACTCGCCTCTGAGGCTGGGAGATCAGAGAGCTGTGGGTTCAGTTCCCACATCTGGCACTTGCGTTAATATCCCAGTACTGACACTGTAGTGCAGCAAGAGAGGGGATGCTGCACTTCTGAGGTGCTGTCCTCTCGGAGGAGATGTTAGACCGAGGTCCCATCTGCCTGGATTGGTGGTAGTTCAGGTGGATGTTAAAGACCCCATGGCACTTATCGAAAAGAGCAGGGGAATTTCCCCGGTGTCCTGGCCAAATTTCCCTCATTCACTTAAAAATAAAATACCACCAACAGCTTAATCTGGTTCAAGGTCAGTTGGCATTCATCTGTATCCCCTTCCCCTGGGTCGTGCCTGAAAATAGGCAGGATTTGTCTAGTGCACTTACCTGGTCAACAAAAACTAAATAAATAAACCCAATTCCTTTTCCCAGAGTGCCTGGATCTTCTGTTTGGGTTTCGAATCTGCTGGCTCACCTGCCGCATAGATATTAGAAATCAAGTGGGTCGCCTGTGGTGGATCCCCTTAATAACTCTAAAAGAAAATCGATAAGAGGGTCACTGACTCCCGACCTAAGCTTCCCTCCTCTATATGTAAATAGTGTCTGATTTGCAAATAGGCAAAGAAATCAGATGAAGGGATTTTAAACTCTTGTTGAATCTGTGCAAAACTTTTCACAGTATCCCCACTATGTAATTGTGCAAAAGTGCACAGTCCTAGCTTCCGCCACCTCTGGAACACTGGGTTTTCCGGCCCTAGTTTGAATTCAGGCCTTTCCAGAATTTTTCCCTGCCTCAACACCAGTGCTTGAACCTGAGCCCCTGCCTCCCTCACCATTTGCAACCAGAGCGTGATTAGTGTTTTAAACCCAGGGTTAGGTAGGCCGTGGATTACCCTGGGATTCCTTCTATTAAAGAGAATTGATGAGAGGGTATACGGATGCAGGAGCTGTAAGTCCATTTTGGCCCAACTCTGCACCGGGGCAGGAGATGCATAAACCACCAAGTACTGTAATTGGGCCACTTTGAAGTATCTCTCAAAGTCTGGAACCCCCAGACCTCCCTTCCCTTTAGGTAATTTCAACAGGGCCCAGCTCAACCTAGGCTTCTTTCCTGCCCAAATAAAACTACTTATCAATTTTTGTATGTCTGCCCAAAATTTTCTCGGGGGACTTAGGGGGATAGCGTCAAACAAGAACAGCATTCTTGGAAGGACATTCATTCTTACCGACTCTACCCTACCGGAGATGCTAAGTGGTAAGGCAGCCCATCTGGCACAGTCTTCCCTCACGCAATCCAACAATTTCAGATAATTAGCCTGAAACAACTTGCCCAGGTCCCTCGGGATATATATTCCTAAGTAACAAAAACTAGTAGTGTTCCACCTTAGATCAGTCATATCCCTTACATGGGATGAAACTCCTGCTCCTAATGAAACTAACTCTGATTTGGATTCATTAATCTTAAAGCCCGATATAGAGCCAAACTCTCTCAGCATAGTCACCGCGACTGGTAGGGAACGTTGAGGGTTACCCAAGTATAGGAGGGTGTCATCTGCATACAGAGATATGCGGTTGTCCACTCCCCCCACTGAAATCCCCTCATTGCCCTCATGGGACCGAAAGGCTTCTGCCAGCGGCTCCATACTTAGGGCAAAAAGAAGGGGTGAGAGGGGGCAGCCCTGCCTTGTTCCCCTTCTGATAGAAAAAGGTTGAGAGAATAATCCGTTCAGTCTGACCCTGGCTGAGGGGTTAGAATATAACGTGCCCACCCATGCCTGAAACTTGGGGCCAAATCCAAATTTCTTAAGGACCTCTCCCAGATATCCCCATTCAAGGTGATCAAAAGCCTTTTCTGCGTCTAGCATAATCACTGCTGCTTGTCCCTTTCTCCCCTAGGACTGGACATGGGCCATTACTGAGAGCAACCACCTGACATTATCATGGAGGTGCCTGCCTGGCATGAAGCCCGACTGATCCGGATGGACCAGGTGGGTCACCACCATCTGGAGCTTGTTTGCTATCATCCTGGCAAAGATTTTGGCATCCAGGTTCAGCAATGATATAGGGCAGTAGCTGCCACACAAGGATGTATCCTTGTCCGGCTTCGGAATAACAGATATTAGGGCTTGTGCCCAGGTGTTTGGTGCATCCGAGGAAATATGGGCTCCATTACAGACTTCAAGAAGTAATGGGGATATCTGGTCACTGAACTTTTCGTAGAACTCCGCTATGTAGCCATCTGGGCCCGGTGCCTTATTGTGCTTCAACTGTTTGATCACTTCTTTCACCTCCAGCAGAGAGAATGGTCTGTCCAACTCTTTTACAAGGTCAGGCGAGAGCCTGGGCAGCCTGAGACCTTTGAGAAACTGCCTAATCAGGTCAGGTTGATTCACCCCAGTGTCAGACTCATATAAGTCCTCATAGAACTTTCTGAAACATTCCACTATTTGGGGGCGCCTGATACCTGTCTCCCAGGGGTTTTGGGGTCCTGCACCCCAGAAATAAACCTATCCGCCTCCTGTTTCCTTAATCTAAAGGCGAGTAGCCTGTCCGCTCTATTGCCCCCATTATAGTATTTTTGTGCTGTGAACCTGAGGGCATTTTCAGTTTTTAACATGAGGAGGCATTGCAATTGTTCCCTTGCCACTTGAAGCTCCTTACACACACTACAAGTTCCTCCTTTTTTATGGATCCCTTCTAGTTCCTTAATTTTTTGCTCTAAATCATCTTGTTGCTGTTGCCTGGCCCTTTTTTGTTGTGTTGAATAAGAGATTACCTCACCTCTCACCACCGCCTTTAGCCCATCCCAGAGGTACTTCACCTTTGACGCTGACCCGGTGTTTTCCCTGAGGTATTTTTCTATCACCTCTTTTATCTTGGAGACAAACCCCTTGTCCCTGAGGAGCTCAGCATTTAAACACCACAGGGATTGCTTATTCTGCCCTCCAAGGGAAATGGACAGGTTGACTTTCGCATGGTCAGAGAGACATATAGGATATAACTGCTGGTCCACAATAGAGTCCACCCTGGATTTAGGCATGTAGAATCTATCTAACCTTGAGTATGAATCTTGCGGGTGAGAATAAAAGGTGAAGTACCTACTGGAGGGTAACTATCTCTCCACATGTCTACCAACCCCAACTCCGTCCGAAGATGGGATAATGTCCTGGATCCTGCACCTTTCTCCCTGCCTCCCTGACTTCCTGATCTATCCAACCTAGCTTCTTCTACACAATTCCAGTCCCCTCCCAAAACTAAATGACCCTCTGGGAGTGTAGCCACTACTCCAGATACATACCTAAAAAACTCAGGGTTAACGGGTATGGGGACATATATATTAACAATATGAATAACTTTCTCCGCAATCTTCCCGGAGAGGACCACCAGTCTGCTCTCTTCATCCAAAAAGAATTGTAACGGAACCAACCCTAGGCCCTTACGCACTAAAATGGCCACCCTAGCCTTCTTTGGGTTCTTATGGGATGAAGCAAAAACCTCCCACACCCACAGACGACACAGTTTTTTATGTTCTAGTGCCGAAAGGTGGGTCTCCTGCAAGAAACCAATGTCACAGTGCACTTTCACTAAATCTTGCAATATACTGTGCCTCTTAGCAGGAGAGCCCAATCCCTTAACATTATATGTGATCAGCTTTAGGGTCCCCATATTGGTCTTTTCATTAAATTCATCAGTCCCTGCACTTTCCCTTGCCTGATGTTCCCACCCTCGCCCCCCCACACGCCTTGGAGGACAGCAGGAAAACACCAAGTGTAGCCTTAAGAACACCTTCACCACAGGTCTCCTTCCCTTTCCCCACTCAGATCCCCCCCCAGTCCCCAACGTCCCATCCCAACAGTTTCTAAGAACTATGCACAAACATAAAACCCCAACCAGCAAACTGCAGTACCATAAGTGAACTATATACAGTACAGTCCAATCGGACTATATGATCGGAGAGAAGCTCCCTCCGCCCAGGAGCATGGGCTGCTGCATGGCCCTCAATCCCCCCCTTGGCTAGGGGTAATAGGGAAGGCAATCTCCCAGGGTGGACTTCCAGCAGGAAGGTTCAAGCCCTTAGCAAGAGTCGGCATGATCTACGGAAAGGACAGATCAATGAACCGTGATCAGCCAACCTCCGCAGGGATACCTGTCCCCTGAACTGGATTCCGGTGTTGGTGGTGCAATAATTGTATCATTCAGAACTGGTAGGCTGACAGGGTTGTACTCCTCACCTCCACCAGACTGCAACTTAAACCGGTGTTCAATCCAGCATTGAAACAAAGGGAGAGAGAACGAATGGAGAACGGAAAAAAAAAGGGATGGGAGGGAATAGAGGGGAGGCGGGGGGGAAGAAAGGATCGGAGGGGGCCCCCGCCCAGTGCTATTTGGGCCGCATTGTCAGTGAAATGCTCACGGCCGAGCAGACCCCCCCCACCTAACATCACTTAATTCCTTTGCGTCGGCCTTAACCTATGCAATAAAGCAAAGGATTTCCAGATTCCAGGCCAGTCAGCATAGATCACGGGGAGCAAACATGGGACATGTCAGGATCAGGGCCACCACAAGACCCGGCTCTGCCTTCCCCAGAGATAAGGCCCATCCATTAACTTACTTCCAAGGCTCTCCCGGGTAACAAGGCCCAGGCCCAGAACAAAAACAATTTGTTTCTCCCTCTCGCTGACCGCCCCATCTTAACTCCAAGTATTGGGCTAAATTTCCCCAGAATGGTGAGTAAAGGGCCCTTCAGGACACTTAATTAACTAGTTGATAACCAGATACAGTATTTAAATCAGTCTATTCAAAACAAATAGGCAAAATAAACCCAAGTGTTCGTCCCAGTCGCCATCGGGTCCCCTTCCTGGCATGCAGGCCTTTCCCCAGTTGGCACAAGTCCTTACACAGCTGATCGTCTGGGCCCTTAATCTTGAACCTCTCTTTACCCCCAGCACCCTTACTTGTCATCGACCAGTTTAAATGCAACAGAGTCTGTTCCCAAATATCTGATTGCAGGTCTGGGAGTACAATTCCAGCCTTTTGAAATGGCTTTTTTGCTTGCGGGAGGGAGTCATACAACTTGCTGCCTGTGGACCATTACACTAGCAGTTTTGCCGGATATCTCAGAAAGGCTTTTATTTGCTTTTCCCTCAGTTGCTTAATAACTGCAAGGACTCTTTTCCTCTTCTGCATAGTAACCTGGGGGAAGTTATGGTCCAGGTATACCCTTTTCCCATCTAGATTCAAATCTCGTTTACCCCATGCTTTACATAGGACCATCTCCTTGACTGGGTAACAAGCGAATTTGGCCAAGATTGAGCGAGGGGGGGGCATTGTTCTTCGGCTTGGGGCCAAGTGCCTGGTGTACTCTTTCCAGCTCTAGAGGCTCCAAATCAGGAATATCCAACTCTTGGTGAAGACAGGATTTGATAATTTCAACCGGGTTGTCTTGTTCAGCCCCCTCTGGAAACCCAAAGATTCTGATCATCTTCCTCCTCCCCCTCGATTCTGCATCCTCGGCCCCGGCAGTTAATTCTCTTTCCCTTCTGGCCAAATATATTACTGCCCTGCTAAGTCATATGGACTCCTCACGGAGCTCATTAAGGCCCGACTCGAGCTCTTGCGTTCTTCTCTCCAGAAACTTCAAGTCTTGTTTAATATCTTTAATGTTACTGTCAATCCATTGAAGCATTTTTACAATATGGACCGTCGCCCGACCATCCATGGAGCTCCCCCTTGAAGTTGTCTCCTCATCCTCCTCTCTCTCTGTACCCACCGCCGATTCTGAGGCCTTAGATAGTGGAACACTCGGGCTGCGATCAGATCTAGATAGGCGCTTAGTCGGGGTTTTCTTAGCACTTCTGCCCCATGAGTTCACTGCCTGGCTCATTGTTTTAACTGAAGGCTTGGCAAAGAATTAGTTTGAGCGTCTAATAACACCGGATTACCGTCAATGTTTGCACCACCACCGTGGAGCTTAGAGCTAAGCTGCCATTCTGTTTGATGATGTCACCGGAAGTCCTCATGTATTTATTTTTTATTTATGTATATGCAGTTTGGTAACCCGGAAAGGCACACTTACCCATGGCTTGCTTCCAGGTGTGACTCAGTAGATAGGGAAAACAGGGTACATGGCAAGAATGAAAGTAACAAGTTAAACAAAATGCAGTATGAAGATCAATCAAAATCATGAAATCAAGCAAAGTCATTTAGTTGGTATAATGCATGAGTATGTTATAGACCAAAGCAGCTCTGGGGCAAGAAAATCGATAAATAGTTGTGTAGGCAAAAACAATCAGCAGAATGTATAAAGAGGGCAAAATGCAACATAAAATAAATACCAACAGTAGCTGTGTATATCAAAATCACAGAACAGTAGAAGGCTAGAGACTAGTAAAAAAAAACAGGTTAAGGTTAAGGGTAAGAACAAGATTGGGAGAGAAAGATTCAAAGAGACGATTTCAAAGTTAGATAAGGGGGGAGAGTCAGAGGGAATTTGGAAGATTGTTCCAAATTGATGGGAGCTGGAATGAGAATGCAGATTGTCCAGAATAATTTCAACTGGCCAGAACAAAAAGGCTTTGGGAGTCAGAACTGAGGGAGTAGATGGAAGGAGGGGTAGCCTGTGATGTGGGCACCTGATTCTGGGCAATGTCCAAAACAGCAACGCGATATGGGCGAAAGCCTGAAAGGTGAGGGGGCAGGGAGGATGACTGGATGTGGTGGGGTGGGTGACCCTAGTGACGGGATGTTGCTGTATGTACACATGCTTGGGGGGGAGCGAGTATGGTGAACGTGGCCTGGGAGGGCAGAGGGATGTGAAGTGGTGCTGCAATCGGATGCTGAGCTGCATGGCATTGGGGGTTGGCCTTGCTTGTGGTGTGGGGGGTTCCGGGTTCGGGTCTGGGTCCAGTACTACTGCATTTTTGTTGTGCCAGCCCAAAACTTATGTTTATTTTTTGATTTCACCCCCCCCAACAAGCACCCCCCCGGAGTTGAGAATCCTTAAGTAGGGGAGTGTAGGGGGCTGGGAGGGCGCAGCCCCCCCACAGAAAGCAAATGTATTTAGTCTCCAGCTCTGGTCCTCCGTGCACCAAGGTTGTCAGGGTCTGCAAAATTGTTTTCACCGCCCTGACTTCACGATAATGTGGCTGTTTGGCGCATGCCATTATCACATAGAACTGGAAGGAGGTATATAGGACAGGAAACAGCTAAGGTATGGAGGAAGAGAGGGAAACCAGAATTTAGAAAGAAAGAAATCAAAATGAAGTACAGAACAGTAGTCCTAGGATGGTAAAGAGAGGTTTGAAAGCAGAGACAATGATGACTGAGAGGAGGGGAGTTTGAGGCAAAATGGCAGAAAGAAGGGAAGAGAGGCTCCAACCTGGGCAGGTATATTTTGGGAGCAGCCCCGTAGACCACATCTGGATACTCAAACCCTTGATGCGAGGTTTCGTCATGAACCCATGTAGATGCAGTCTGTCTGAGTTGTCCCTTTGCCAGGGATAAAATCTAAGTAATAACCCTCTCATCCAACTTGCAAACTGCTGAGAAAACAAAGACTGGAAGTCATATCAGTGGAAGTAAAGCAAAAGCTAAAATATTTCATGACTAAGGCAACCCCAACAAAGAAACAGAGTCAGAACCATGATCAGTCTGCATCACAGCCCAGTGCCTCACTGCCCCCCCCATATGAAGATTTCTCAGACTAGGCAATTAGGAGCAACAGTTTACTATTTCATCTAAGAAACTGTTCTGAGAATTAAAAAACTTGAGCTCGTAGATGAATAGGCTACAGAGCTCCCTGTCTGACACCAAACAGATGGCAAAAGAAGTAAAGGAATGAATGAGAGTTAAAGCATGGCCTCACAGACACAGCAGCCAAATCTATCACCATGACACGGCTCTCCACTGTCTCTTCAAGTGTGACAGTGAAGTTAGTGAAAGTTAGAAGACCTCAAGCTATGGTCCCGAAAGAGTAACCTATGCCTGCACAGTCTCCTGGAATCACTAAAGAGGGGAACATGGTAACATTTACTGAGTTGCTTTTGAAAGAACTTTTCAACTGGTCCAAAGAAGAGCCTGTTTTAATAGAAAGAGCACCTAGGGCCCTAGCATCCCACCTGATGGACCCCAAGGCATGACCAGGATCGCTAGTCATGAAGTTCTTCAATTATCAGACAAAGATGAGGGTCCTGCAAGCAGCCTGCAGCAAAAAGGAGGTTTTGTTTAATGATGTAAAATTGTTTTATGGCCATAACTTTGCCCCACAGACTAATGAAAAGGCACAAGTTACTGGAGAGCCAGAGGTTCCTCAAACCAAAAGAGGTAAAAATACAGCTGTTTTACCCAACCCAGTGTAAGGTGTTCCTCCAGAATTGCCCTTCATTCTATTGAACCTTAGCAGAAGCCCTGACTGTCCTCCTTAACCTAGGGGTCCCTGACAACATGCTTCATCCCCCACCTGACTCAATGGAAAGACAGTTGGGGGACGAGGCCTGGCATACAGTTGGAAAGCAGACAATAGGACAGTGGCAGCAAACCTCACCAGCAATGTCATGCAGCTGGTCAGGGATTTGGCACAGGGCTGAGGAACCAAAACCCAGCACCTCATGCCAAGACAACCAGAGAAGCTGAAGACAGATGAGTGTGAGTGACTTCTGAAGCTGAATTTTCTCAGCCATACCCTAGATCTTTCCCCACTTTATTTCACCAGTATGACACCTTTGCATAGCTGCCACTGAACCTGAGAAGATGGCAGAGAGAACGAACATTCAACCTTCCTCCTCCTCCTCCTGATTTTCCAGATTAACACCAAATACATTCAAGGTCATGAGTATTACTGCAAGTCTTAATTTATGTTACAGACCTCAGCCATTGTGACTTGTTTAATGAGGGGAGCAGAATGTGGCTCTCCTTAGGCCCCCAGAGAACAGCATTTGTCTTTTCTCCAGGACTCTATCTCTTGTAAACCTGCAAAGACTATGAGTACAAGGCTTGCAATCTGCTTACACGTCTGAGTTTTTAGCCCTAAGACTATCTTGAGGGAAAAAAATACAATTTCTCAACTGCCTTAAATGTGATTCTAGATGATGTGACCATTTGCTCATTGCAGTTGGAGGTGGAGAGAGGGAGCTGGGATTCAGAAGGAGAACTGTACAAACATATTTTTTTTACATTGGATTTACATTAAACTGGAAACTATTGCTGACAGAAAAAGTAATGGGAAAGGAATGGTGAAATAAACAGCAGGGAAACAGCAGGGCCCACAAGGTATTGTAAGGAAGGCCGGGGGGGAGGGGTTAAAGAACCAAGACCTTATCAGTTGTTAGATGGTTTGTGATTGCAGCATACTGCATAACAATTGAGTTCTTCTAAGGCACAATTGGTAAAAGGCACCTTAAGTATGCCATGACTGGGTAAAAGCCTGAAATGGAGGTTCTAGAGTCAACTGAGTAGGCTCTCCAACCAGCTGCACTAGCTTTGAAGTATCAGTTCTCTGTACATGGTTTTGCATCATTGTTCTGTTTTATGTGGTGTGTGAATTACAAAATATGTGAGATACAAACACCTGCATTTTGTTTTTGGTGGGAGTGGGGGTACTATTTCCTCATGGGTGATTTGAGAGTTGCATTGTACAATGTTAAAGGGTTGCATAATCCTATAAAATGAAACAGAACTCTGAGAGAATTGAGGCAAATGGAGACTACAGTTACATTGCTTCAGGAAACACACTTGAGCACCACAGAGAATGCTAAATTGAAATGTAAATGGCTATTCATGGAATATGACTTTACATACATAGACATGGAGTAGTGGTATTGGCTGATTAAAAAAGACACACCCCTAGTAGTACAGAAGGTATTCCAGGATGACAGTGGGAGAAGTATCTGAATGGAGGGGACATACAGAGGGAACACTTGCACTATATTGCATCTGCATGCCTCTAAGCAAAATGCCAAACAAGCAGAATTTTTTAACTATCATTTGATAGACAATGTAAAATAGTAGAACAGACTGACTATTGTAAGGGGGACTTCAGCTATATCCTGTCCCCAGAGCTAGACCGATTGGGTGAAGGAGTTGCTCATGCAGGAGAGTGGAGCCCACTCTTAAAAAACTACTACATGAGCTGGGATGGTGGATACATGGAGGCATATAAACCCTAAGGTATGAAGCTATACATTTTACTCAAACCCACACAAAGTCTGCACCAGGCTGGACCTTCTCCTGGTGCAGCAGAACTGGGTGCATGTTATTGAGTCATCTCAGATCACATCCATCATGACATATGATCGTGTCCCACTGCTGCTGGACCTGGTGATACAACTGGCCATCAGGACCCCCAGTTGGAGACTACATGTATCTTTACTAAATAGAAAAGACTTCCAAGATCTAGTAGTATCTACCATTGCAAACTACCAAATCCATAATCAGATAGAGGACACCATTGTGGGGGCCTGGTGGGATGGTTTAAATGATACAATAACAGGGTAAATTCTAGCCTATACTTCCAGCCTGAAGAAAGAAAGAGAAAAGAGAGATTAGAACTAGGAGGAGGTTGTGGGGTCTAAAACTGTGGGAGAATTCAAGAATGCATGGGACAGACATAAGGCAATTCTTGTGGGGGGTAGGAAGAAATAGGCTGCTGGTTAACTAGGATCTGCGGCCTATCCTGTAGGTAGGGAAATGGGCAGACTAGATGGGCCTAGCGGTCCTTATCTGCCGTCAAAGTCTATGTTTCTATGTAGAAAGGAAACACCATGACACAGAATGTGAATATAAAATACTGCAACACTAGGTGAAAAGTGTAAAAAGGAGTTGGATCAATGCAGAAAAAATTTACTAAACTATTAGAACACAAGATAGAAGGATAAGTGAGATATTCCTACTAGTGGTTCTGTTTGCCAGGCAACAGGGAAACTTAGTGGGCACTTCCCAACACACTTCTCAGAGACTCTTCCCTTTGCTTGGGCAAAAGATAAACCAGCATTTGTCAATGCCGAATATTGATTGCTTTGGAATGTTGAGCTCGCTCACTGCCCATCTGTCACTCGCTCAGTCAGTTTCTCCCGGTGCTGCAGGCTGCTCTTTTGTACTGGGCTCCTGCCTGAATTGGCAGCTTGTTCTGCCCATTAAGAAATCTGCAGCTGTCCTGACAGAGCTCCGTTGAGGTGGCTCAGTCCCCATCTCAGTTGCTCATTCTGTTTCTCCTGGCACTGCAGGCTGCCCTTTTGTACTGGGCTCCTGCCTCTGTTGGCGCCTTTTTCTGCCCACAAAGAAATCTGCAGCAGTCCAGCACAGGTCTGTTGAGCTTGCTGACTCCCCCTCTGTCACTCGCTCATTCCGTTTCTGCTAGCGCTGCAGGCTGCCCTTTTCTATTGGGCTCCTGCCTGCGTTGCCGCCTTCTTCTGCCCACAAAGAAATTTGCCGCAGTTACAATAGAGCTCCGTTGAGCTCTCTCTCACTCCCCCTCTCTCACTCGCTCATTCTGGTTTTCCCACCACTGCAGGCTGCCCTTTTGTACTTGGCCCCTGCATGCATTGCTGCCTTTTTCTGTCCACAAACAATTCTGCAGCAGTCCCAACAGAGCTCCATTGAGCTCACTCTCTCCCCCTCCCTGACTCACTCATTCTGTGTCTCCTGCTGCTGCAGGCTGCCCTTGTGTACTGGGCTTCTGCCTGCATTGGTGGCTTGTTCTGGCCAGAAAGAAATTTGAAGCAGTCCCGACACAGCTCCATTGAGCTCGCTCACTCCCCCCCTCTCTCACTCACTCATTCTGTTTCTGCTGGCACTGCAAGCTGGCCTTTTGTACTGGGCTCCTGCCTGTGTTGCTGCATTTTCTGCCCACAAAGAAAGCCGCAGCAGTCACAGTAGAGCTCCAGTGAGCTCTCTCACTGCTGCTGTTTCACTCGCTCATTCTGTTTCTCCTGGCTCTGCAGGCTGCGCTTGTGTACAGGGCTCCTGGCTGCATTGGTACCTTTGTCCATCCAAAAAGAAATCCACAGCTGTCCTGACAGAGCTCCGTTGAGGTCGCTCAGTCTCCCTCTCTCATGCGCTCATTCTGTTTGTCCTGGCGCTGCAAGCGGCCCTTTTGTATGGGGCTCCTGCCTGCATTGGCACCTTTTTCTGCCCACAAAGAAATCCGCAGCAGTCCTGCTAGAGCTCCGTTGAGCTCACTCAGTCCCCCTGTCTCACTCGCTCATACTGTTTCTCCCACCGCTGCAGGCTGGCCTTTTGTACTGGGCCCCTGCCTGCATTGGCACCTTTTTCTGCCCACAAAGAAATCCACAGCAGTCCTGACAGCACTCCAGTGAGTTTGCTCATTCCCCCTCCATCACTCGCTCTCTCATTCTGTTTCTCCCAGTGCTGCAGGCTGCCCTTTTGTACTGGGCTCATGCATTGGGGCCTTTTTCTGCACACAGACAGATCCGCAGCAGTCTCGACAGAGCTCAGTTGAGCTCAGTCACTCCCCCCTCACTCATTCAATCTTAATCTGTCCCAAACAGTGATTTCCCACAGCAACTGTGCTATTCTCCGGCAGGAAAGCAAAAACATATTTTAGCCAGTATGTGAAAAATGGCAGCTGTACTGTTCATAAGGAGGTGTGGAAGAATGCCACTGTTGAAAATGTGGCGTGAAAATATTACAAAATTGCGAAGTTACAAGGGTGCATGGAAACAGTTCAACGCACGCTTCTAACACAGTCATGTTATGGAGTTTTGTCACCAAATTTTCAACATAGGCATTTTAGGACCTCCGCTCATGAATAGTGCCACTGTCATTTTCTTAATCTGTCCCAAAGAGTGATTTCCCACAGCGACCGCGTTATTCTTCGCCGGAACTGTGAAAACACATTTTGGTCAGGATGTGAAAAATGACAGCTGTACTGCTCATAAGGAGGTGTGAAAAAATGCCACTGCTGAAAATCTGGCATGACAATATTATAAATTTGCGAAGTTACAAGGGTGCGTGGAAAGTGTGCAATGCACACTTGTAACACAGTCATTCGATGGGCTACCATCACCAAATTTTCAACATAGGCATTTTAGGACCTCTGCTCATGAACAGTATCACTGTCATTTTCTTAATCTGTCCCACACACTGATTTCCCACAGCGACCGCTCTATTCTGCGCCGGAAGTGCAAAACCACATTTCGGCCAGGATGGAAAAAATGACAGCTATACTGTTCATAAGTAGGTGTGGGAAAATGGCAGTGTTGGAAATCTGGAGTGAAAATATTATAATTTCACGAAATTACGAGCATGCATGCAAACTGCGCAAAGCACGCTCGTAACACAGTCATTTTATGGAGTATTGTTACCAAATTTTCAACACAGGCATTTTAGGACCTCTGCACATTAACAGTGTCACTGTCATTTTCTTAATCTGTCCTGAACACTGATTTCCCACAGCAAACGCACTATTCTGCGCCAGAAGGGCATAAACACATTTCCGCCAGGATGTAAACAATGACAGTTGTACTGTTCACAAGGAGGTGTGACAAAATGCCAATGTTGAAAATCTAGTGTGAAAATATTGCAAATTCATCAAGTTATGAGCATGCGTAGCAACAGCACAGCGCACGCTTGTAAAACTGTCATTTTTGGGATTTTTTCCACCAAATTTGAAAAATAGGCTTTTTGAGAGCCCACCTCATGAACAGTGGCACTGTCATTTTGTTAATCTGCCCCTGAAGGTGATTCCACGAGGACCGCGAATCACCTTTCGGGGCTGATTAACGCCATGAGGGTTCAAGAATTCATGAGGAGGGGTCCCAAAAACCCCATGTTGATAATTTGGTGCCAAAATTCCAAAAATGACTGAGATATGCATTAAAGTTGTAAAAACCCTATTTATTCCATTATACAGCTTACCAGCATTTCCTCAGTTCGCGGTCAGCTTTGAAGAGTGCAGACATGTTCCCAGTCCACTGAAGATCATCGCGCCAGACTCTGGAGGTAAGTGTGGGATGGGGTGTGTGGGGAGGCAGGGTGCGAGTGGGTGGGTGCGGGTTACGGGTGGGGGCAGGGTGAGTGCAGAGGGACAGTTTTTTTTCAGGTAAAAACCAACAAATGTCAAGGAACTGTTTTCTCCCTTACAGTAAGTGGCATGCTGGGGTGGGCTCCCAGCATGCCAAAGGACTCTTTTGTTTGGGTAGCAGCCAACGGGGATTGGGCACCCTGGCACACAACAAAAGGGGGTTCTGATTAAACCTACAGGGATTGGGCACCCCATCAGCAGACATTGAAAGTGGGGGGGCGGGACCTTACATTATGCTGACGGGGATTGGGCACCCCATCAGCAGGCATTGAAAGTGGGGGGAGACCTTACATTATGCCGATGGGGATTGGGCACCCCATCGGCAGACAATGAAAGCGAGGGTGGGTGTTGCAGAATGCCGAAGGGAGTAGGGCCTCCATCGGCAAATAAACACAGTGGTGGGGGTTATATTGTTTGTGAACACAGCAGCAAGCCACTGCCATGTTCACAAACAATATCAGGGTTTGCAAGTTCCGCCCTGCAATGATGGGTCGCTCCCTCATTGCAGTGGATGGCTGATGCTGCAATGATGAGGTGGTCCCTGATTGCAGCAGCAAAATTGCCAGAACTTGGTGGCAACATTCCAAACTACTGTCACCAGCAGCCTGCAACTGCATTGGGGGAAGCAGGACAAGCCTTTGCAGGCTGTGGGGGCATTGGCCACAACAATGCCGCGCCTCCACAGCCTGCTTCTGAGAAAGCTGCCACAATATGTTTCTTGCGCTGTGTGCAATCAACATAAAAAGTAAGATACCTAAGGGTGAAAGTCACAATGACCCTGCACAAGTTGTTTCACTTAAATTACGACACCTTGCTGCAGAATATCACAACAGACATACAGAGATTGCTGGTTCTGCCCTTCAGTCTAGCAGGTGGAATTAATATCCTAAAAATGAATGTGATGCCCTGACTCTTGTTCCTTTTTCAGGTTCTACCCATAAAAATTCTTGAACTCTTCCAGGACAAAATGGGCAAGATCCAGATGAGGTTTGTCTGGAATGGGGGGAGGCATAGAATTACACAATTACCGGAACAGCCCTTGAAAAGAGGTGGTCTTTGGCTTCCCAACAAAATACTCTATTACAGTGGCATCACCCAAGATTAAACACACTTTTAACACACCCTGTAGTATGCTGCAGCAGACCTACTGAATAAAGCAATGTAATTTCAATGGCAATTGGTCCCCTTTGTCATGCAGGAAAATGTGGCATTCACTTCATCCTGGCAGTGCCACATTTTCCTGCACGACAAGGGGACTAATTACCATTGAAATGACATTGCTTTATTCAGTAGGTCTTCTGCAGCATTCTGAAGAGTGCTGCAAAATGCTTCAGAATTGTGTTTCATCCTGGGGGACGCCACTGTATGTCTCAGCACAGCTGCTCCTGCTCATTTCTTGGTTAAAGCAAAAAGAAAGCACAGGGTAGTATGAACTGAAAAATATACCTTCACTACCAGACCCCCTATATGCTCTGCCATTCATTAAAATTACCTCAGATAATGTACCTTGAAGCAGCTGGAAAATTTAGGGACCATCCAAACACTTAGAGTGTTACAGAAGGTAAGAATATTAACTAAGACACCAAACTCCCCCGGCCCATTAACAATTACAATAAGAAGTTCAGAATTTCAGCAGCCAAGAGTACATAATGGTTATAAATGATGTCACCACAAAGCCATAACACACTATAAACAGATGCTTCAAGGAGATCAGACAGCATCCTTTGAGTCAGTGAGATAAAGTTTTGGACTGAGACAATCCGATTTCTGTCGATATCTCCAGCTACATCACCACTTGTTGACAGAGCTGAGACTCCCCAACCTAAAAAAATACCTGCCAGGACTCAAATACTTCTAATGGGCAGCAAGGTTGAAAGAAGTAGGCAAATCCATCTCTCAACTACAGTATGCCAGATTTTCTAGAAAGCCTGGGACAACCCCTCTGAGAGAGTAAGGTATAACTGGGACTCAGGAGATAGAATCTGGTGTATCCATGTCAAGAGAATAAGGGGAGCATCTTTGACTCAAGGGATGAAACTTTTAGTCTCATTAAACAGGAGATAGTATAGATGGAAGGTTTACAAATATAGCAGTTGCTGGAAGATAAGTACCGCTTAGCCCACCTAGTCTGCCCAGTTTTCCCTGCCTACTGTGTCACCGCAGACCCTACTTGATCTCTGGTAATCTCCTCTCCTTGCTTACTACCAAGGTCCCCTTGTATCTGTCCCATGCATGCTTGAATCCTGTCTCTGTCTTAGCACCCACCACCTCCACAGGAAGGCTGTTTCAGGCATCCACCACTGTCTCCATGAAGAAGTAGTTCCTCTCATTTGAACTAGCTTTTTCCATGTCCTGTCACCCAACACTTTGGAATGCAGAACTCAGCAATAAGTTAGAGAGAGTGTGGTCAGGTGGGGACCCACCATCATACTTTTTAGCTCTCTCCATGGTTAGAGGAATACTGGGTGAATTTCAAAACAGAGTTAGATCAAATTTGGGAGGAACCACTGCCACATAATTTTAAATCTGTCATTCTGGGATGTCTTCTAAAAGAAGCAGGCCCTCACAAAAGAAGAGAGCTCTAAACATTAATGTGTATAGTGGGCAGTGGCCTGTAAATGTATCCCTGCACACAGGTTGTCTAAGATACCTCCAGCAGTGGGGGAATTTTAGATCCAGAATGTTTGAAGTGCAACCAATGGAGTGAATAATAGCTGAACTAAACACAAATGCAGAGAAATATAACACCCTCTGGGCCAATTGGGATCCCTATCCACTGACCTGGGGGCTCCCAACTACAGGTCAGATCTCATGGGAGGAACTGGTGCCAAACACCTCCCAAATAAGAGAGTACATTAAGGGAACTAAACATATATACCTAATGGTCATGTGTAGGCAGCTCCCTCCATCCATCTCTCACCTTCATCATTCATCAAACACACTAGTGTGAGGCCATAACACAAGCAGACACCAACCCACATACGCAAAGGAAAAGAAAAGACACCACACAAGTTCTGGCTCAGCTTCAGCTGTTATAGCTAATTTATTGAGTTGTTGCCAGTGGTTTTTAACTGTAGTTTATGACTTGATACAAGCTGGAATACCATTACAACACAGTAAGTGACATGGATACAGATCAACCAAAATCTGCCATTGTACAACCTTGAAATGGAATTTATTATGCTGGAGGTACCATACTTAAACTGTACATTGTCAGCAAGGTTGCTGTATGTGCTTATCAATTTGTCACTGTACTCTCAGTTTTTGATAAGTGAGTTACAAACAAATATAAAAACCTTTGATTCCACTAGCCAAAGATGATGGACCTAGGCTAATAACTCGAGTTCACGCAACATTGTGATGCAATGTGCTATTGCAGGCACCTCTGGGTGTTACTGGTAATATATTTTCTTTCCTCCTAATGAAAAATATGACACCAGCTAAGTAACACAGACAACTTTATTTAATGCCATAAACAAAATGTATAAAAATACATACAGCATATCACAGAGCCAACAACATAATTAGGTAAAACTGCATAGCAGAACACAAGAAAGTGTAGTGTCACCCACCCACTGACAAAACAGACCAGAGCACTGTTGCTCCAAACAGAGCTTTTCAGTGGGTGAAATGAGAAGGCGTGAAAGTGATCAGTTAGTTTTGTTGGCAGATGGGTGACTCTGCACTTTCTTGTGTTTATAAGTAGGCTGCGAAGAATTGCAACAGGAGGGGCATTGTCTATGTGAACAGCCCTAACTGACTCATGAACCTGCAGATTGGTTAGATAGGTAGATATCCACAAGGGGCTGGGTGTAGGAAAGCAGGTAGAAGTTGTCTAGGGGCAGGTGGCTTAGGGCTGAAGGGGAAGAGCTTAGGTACATAAATTAGCTTAGCTAAAGAGAGAATTTTTCTTGCTTCTTCACCTTCTATTAAGAAAAGATCTCCGTCCAGGCTAAAGACTCCAGTACAGCAGGCAGTAGGAACATCAGGAATCTTCAGTACTCTGCAGTTTGTTTTAGGGGTAAGGCAAGTTAATATTGTCAGCTATGACAATCCTGAAGGTATTACGATTGCTCCCTCCCACCCCTCCTAACCTCTTCTCCTTCCACTATCCTTGGAACATGCTGTGCCCTTGCTTTATAGTCTTCTCCTAGGCCACGTAATGCTTTGCTGGTCTAGACCTCATCCAATGTAATATTGTACTCTACTGTCTATCAGAGACCTGCCTTGCACAGAACTCGCATATAGCGTTATGCTTACTGCCTTTGGTACCTCGCCTGTAAATTATGTTGCCTTGTTCTGTTCTCAGTGTCAAGTCTTAAGTTGCTATTTGTAAATTATTGTACACTACTGTGCCAAGCCACGCCATTCTCACTTGTAATGACTGTACATAGGCTGCTAATGTTGCTACGCCTACGCCAAATTGTTGTATCGTGACTTGTTGTTGTTGTTTAAACTACCAGGTACATCTTGTAAACGAGCCCTGCTCAATCGTGTTCCACCTGGCTAAATAAAGACATTGATTGATTGATTAATTGATTCAATATATGAGGTGCTGGTATTACTTGTGGGCCTTCTGTGCATGTAACTCTGGGCTGGAGGCAAAGAGGAAGTTAGTGCAGTGACAGAGAAAAGTATTTAGCTGATAAGCTGAAAAAGGAATAGAGATGGTGCAAAATAAAATTTCACCAGCAAAATTGCCGCATAAACTTTTCAGCCAAAATATTTCACGAGTGCAAAATGCAAAATTTTGCCTAAAAAGTTTGAAATTTCACCCCAAAATTGAAACATTTCCTATTTCACAGTGAAATTTTGCTGTTTTTGGTCAACATTTCACAATTTGTGGGTGATACGTCACAATTTTTGGGTGAAATTTTGTGTTTTGTACCTGCAAAATATTTCACGAAATGCATGAATTTCACTAAATATTTTGAGTAATGAATTTTCTCAATTTCACTCAACATCATAAAGGAATGCAGAAGAAAAAGGGATCATTCGGGCAAGGGGTTTGAGAAAATCTTACATTGTTGCTTAGAAGTGAATTTAGTTTTCATCTCCTAGCTGGTGTTGTGGAGATAGTGCTTGAGGTACGAGCAAGCATAGATGGTTGTTCAGGACAGCAGACACTCCTGGGGCAAAAGGAAGGATGCTACTTCCTGGTACTCACATGGCAGAGATGTTGGTGGTATCGGTTGCAGGATGGTGGTCAGTGTTAGAAGGCTGACTATCATGAGGTGGACTGATCGGCTTGCACAGCGAGTTAGGCAGGGGAAGATTCTTTCTTCCTTGTTCTTTCCTTCTAGTGCCAGTGTTGTGTGGTTTTTGTATGAGGGGACTGGCATTAGAATGCTGACTGCCACATGGTGGCTGTGTGGCTCAGGCAGTGCCACAAGCATTGGCAGGCATGGGGTATTTTGTATTCATGACTTGGGTATATTGTTCCCCTTCTCACTTTCTTTCAGCATGCTAAACGGGTTTAAAAAATCAAGACCAGTGTAGAATGCTCACCTTTTTCTCATCCTCAATCAATACTTTCCTAGGGGCAGTCGGTGTAAGGATGCCGCCCTCCTCATGGTGGTCATATGGTTTGAGTAGCACCTTGAGTACAAGTATCAGTAAATGACGGATCTCTTTTGAGAAGTTGCATCACAGCAAGTGAGATCCATTGCAGAGGTGTGGAAAATCAGAGAAAAAATTATTTCAGGCTCAGTAATTCAAGGTGGCTTACTTACTGATGTTAGATGTGGAAATCATTAGGGAGCTAGGGGTGTTGCATGCAACCACCTCTTAAAGAGACACTGTCAGCCCCTTTATGTCTCAAACTTTTCCTAGTTTAAAAAACATACTTTATGCATGTTCACATTCTGTGGAATATGCTGATGTGGCTCGTAGTTTGACTCTGATTCTTTTTAGTTTTTTTAAAAATGTGAAAAACAGACTGCCCACCATACTGGTGTTGCCACAACAAAATGTGTTTGTTTATATTCCTTAATTAGATCCCAATGCATCATTCCAGGACTTGGAAACACCCCAACACAATCTATCCATTCAATATGCAGTGGTGGCAGAGAAGACTACTGCATCATGAGTGTCTGTGTCTGTCCTGCTTGATGGTGTTCTTAATGTTCAGGAAGTATGCTATAAAAGCAGATCAAGAATTTGAAATCAAACAAGGTTGGGTATAATTATACCATCAGCATGCATTTCAGTTCTACTAAGAAAGGAGACAGATTAAACCACGAGCACTACCAGTGAATTTTAAAGAAGGTAAGCAATCATTAAATGTGGGTTTCCAACTAGTGCGTGAAATTAGAAAATTTCGCTCCACTAAATATTTAGTGTAATTCATGCATTCTGTGAAATATTTTGCAGGGCGAAATGCAAAATTTCACCCCCCGGAGTGAGCAAAATATTGCCCGCAAACCGACAAAATTTGCTGCTCATGGGTGAAATTTCACCACCTGCAAGCATAATTTCACCTCCCATGGACAAGATTTAAAATGCCCACTGGCCAAAGTTCTCCCTGGTGTCTAGTGGTCCCCCCAGCCGCTCGCTGGCCCACATTTTTCTCCCTGGTGTCTAGTTGTCGTCCCCCAGCCTATCAGCAGCTGTAGTTGAATTAAGCCCCCCCAGTTACCTTGGCCACCTCATTTCCTTTTATTTAAAAAAAAATTCAACCCTCACTCCTGGTGTCTAGTGCCCCCACCCCCACCTGGAGTCTAGTTGCAACCCCGGATGATCACCAGCCAGAATTGAATTAAGCCCTCCCCCAGTTACCATGGCCCCTCATTTCCTTTTTATTTAAAAAAATTCAACCCTCACTCCTGGTGTCTAGTGCCCCCACCTCCCCACCTGGAGTCTAGTTGCAACCCCGGATGATCACCAGTCGAATTGAATTAAGCCCTCCCCAGTTACCATGGCCCCTCATTTCTTTTATTTAAAAAATATGTAACCCCCACTCCCTGAGTGTCTAGTGCCCCCCCACCTCCCCACCCTGTCATCATAAGCTAGGACCTACCCCGCTCCCCAATACCCTGATTAGGCCACCGACACAGCTTTCAACTCACCTCCATGGCCAGCAGCCCAACTGAGTGCATCAATGAATGAGTGGGGCAGGAGAAGAGGTGGCAGGCAAGGGTGATAGAGCAGAGCTTTCTAGAGGATTGGCTGTTGTAGAGTCAGGAGGGGAGTAATAAGGAAGACATTGATGTGCACCACAGAAGTCCAAAAAAGACATGCATTCACTGGTGGCTGGTTGCTCACACTTTTGGCAGCAGTCTCAGCATTCCCTGCAAGCAGTATAGCACCAGCCTGGCTAACTTGCAAGTGCAAGGAGTTGGAATGGAGGAACTGGGGCCATATACTCATGAGTATCTTCATCTCCTCAGACCAGGACCACACGCATTGGCAGGAGTTCATGCAGAACATGCCCTGGCTGGTGTTACCTTTCAAGAAGTACAGAAGGTGGGAATTTGCTGAGAATATCAGAGAGAAGGTTGAGAAGGCAGGGGAACATATTGCTAAAGTCTGTAAAACTTCAGCATCAGTGTTTTCCCTCCATCTTTGTCCCTACAATGCTTGTGTAACCCCTAGGTGGTGCGATCCCAAGGGCTACTGCCCCTGCCTACTTGGCTAATAGCAGGTTAAGGGGCCTGAGTTCTGAAATGGGTGCCTCCACCCAGAGGTCAGGGTTGGTAGTGGTCAAGTCAACATGGGCACAGCTGTCCAGGACACTGTAACCCCCCTCTTTCCTTACTAGTGGCTGGAACAATACACAATGATTAGTTTAGTTTAGTTTATTGGAGATTCGGAAATACCTTTGAGTCAGAGACCCCTTTACAAAGGTTCCACGTCACAAATATTACAAACGGAGAAAGACAGGTTACATAACAGTACAGCAGCACATAGTCAGATAGTCACAGTAGCAGTTGTGAGGCTAACAGTGAAAAAAACTAGGGAAAAGTTAGTGCAAACACACAAAAACAAATTGCACACATGTGCAGAGCTAGGCTAGGGGGACCCAGGTTGTGGCAGGGAGTGAAGGGGAATCCGGCCACAGCCTATGCTAGTCAGAATAGTGTAAGGTATTTCACTGGCAATCACAGTGGTTCGAGGACTATAGGAGGTCTCTGAGGGCGGTTTTGTATGGTCCGAGTCTGCTCTCTTTTGTAAGTGGAGTGGGCAGATAGGGTTAGCCGGGGGTGCCGGCATTGGCGAGGAGGGAAAGAGGAGACAGTCCAGGGATACTCAGGCAGGCAGAACAAGGATGGGATGCCTGAGAGAGGACCTCGAGGCCATGATGGGAGCAAAACAAAGTCGGAAAAAAAAAAAGTATTTTTTTCTTATTGCCAGGCACAAAGTACTTCAATTGGAATGGTTGTTTAGTTTTCTGGTGGACATTTGTCAATGCATCCCATCTCTGTACAGCACTGGTGACTAAATACAAGTCTTCCATCCAGGTGTGTGGACGCTGGATCGAGGTGCTGCACCTGCGAGGTGTGGGCCACTGCTGAAAACTAAAAACATATGTCACCATCATTAGCGGACACCTGTGAAGGCAAACAAACATATTATAAATACTGCTGTGCTAACTTGAAAATTGTGACCTTGGATTGTATCCTCATGTGTTTTGCTATTGACACTGTGGAATCACCCATACACAGCTTAAATAAGTCCTTTGATTGAACTACTGTAAGATAATGAAGGATACATTACTGTTATCCATGAATATGCAACTAACACTGTTAATGGCAGCATAACCATTTATCACCTGCACTACGATGTCGCCTGAACTAACATTGTTACCATTATTAAACAAATTCTGGTCAGATCCACCATGGCTGCATAATGAAGTTAGTGAGATTATGTTGAATTGTGAAGGATACATGGAGAAACAACACAGTGCTTTTTTAACTAATAAGATTTGTTTTATTTTCTGTTCTAAGGAAGGCAGATACATAATTAAGAAAAGATATGGAGGTGTCGATTTTAATGGAAGGAATGGTAAGGAGTAAAGGTTTTGTGTAACGATCATATACTCACAGCGATGGCAACAGACTGATTCAGGACCCTGGAACCCCACCATCAGAATCAATTTCAATGCACATTTCATTATTCATATTGAGGGCAATCAAACATAACATCATGACTCAGTCGGCCTGTACTTGCATGGCATGGCTAACCACTGTTCTGCAGATGCAGCCTCTGTTCTCTACATTAAGATGCAACATTTTAGCTATGGACCACTGATTGCTACTTTTGTGGTTAACATCAGGACTGTGACACTTTCATCTGTGCACAATTAGAACAAAAACAATATTTAGGATAATACACACCTTTCTCCCAGATAACACATGGGTGCTCTTATTTTACATAGCAACACTTATTCCAGTTTCTGTTATACACAGACTTGTGCCTAGGAATTACAGAGTTTGGATCAGTCCAATTTCAGATTTTAGGCTACTGCTATTTAATATATGACAATGCATATGTCACCTTGGGAAAATTTCTATATTATCCTTTTTTGGTGGGGGGGTTGCATAGAACAAATAGTGACACTCATGATATCAATCACAAAATTAGTATTCCATACTCATTACACCAAGATGTTCCATCTTACTGTAGAGAATAGGGACTGCATCTGTGAAGTGGGGATTGACCATACCATGCAAAGATACCTCAGCTTGTCATCATGATGGTTGTCTAGGGACTGGAAGGAAAAGTATGCCTCTTTACAGACACAAAGATCTGCAACAGGGTTGATACACAGGGGAAGGTGGAAAGGATGAGAAGGGACTTGGCCAGGTTGGAGGAATGGTCAGAAGTATGACAGCTTGGATTCAATGCAAATAAGTGCAAAGTAATGCACCTGGGAAACAAAAACCTAGGGGAAGAGTACACAATGGTGGGGGTAGTAACAACAATAAAAATGGAAAGGGACCTGGGGGTAATCATATCAGATGACCTAAAGGTTAGCAAGCAATATGAGAAGGCAGTAGGGGTGGCTAGGGGATACTGGGATATATAGGGAGAGGCATCACCAGTAGAAAACAGGAAGTTGTTATCCCTCTGTACAGATAGTTTGTGAGATCCCATCTGGAGTACTGCATCCAGTTCTGGAGACCCCATCTCCGCAAGGACATAGACAGCATGGCGACAGTCGAGAGGAGGGCAACTAAAGTGGTGCAGGGTCTGCAACAGAAGCCACAGGAGGAGAGACTAAAGGAGCTTAATATGTATTCTGTTGAGGAAAGGAGGGAGAGGGGAAACATGATAGAAACTTTTAAGTACCTCAAGGGAATCAACAACATCCAAGAGGGTGGTATCTTTCAGAAAAAGGGGCACAATTTGAAGATAGAGGGGGGATGGCTCAGGGGTAATGTGAGGAAGTATTTTTTCACAAAGAGGATGGTGGACATATGGAACAGCATTCGTAAGGAAGTTGTGGGGTCAAAAATAGTGGGAGAATTCAAGAATGCATGGGACAGACATAAGGCAATTCTTGTGGGGGTAGGAAGAAATAGGCTGTTGATTAACTATAAATGTTTTTACTTTGGCTCCCTTTTCCTCTTTCTGATCTTGTTGTAATGATAGAAATGCTTCCCAGCCTGAGGTCGGCTGACGGCCCCCTATATTTTGTCCCCAGGTCTTGGCTTAGAATAAGTTCTAGAACTTTTTCAATAGCAGCACCCTTGTATTGGAATTCACTTCCATTTGATGTTAGGATTGTTCCCTCTGTTTTAACTTTTAAACAAAGGTTAAAAAGTTATTTATTACATAAATCTGCTTATAACTGTAATTTGTAATTTGTGTTTTTTGGTATTGTATTGTTGATTGTATTTGTGTATTTTTGTACTTTTTTTTTTGTTTGGGTCAGGCCTGAAGAGGGACCTTTGGTCCAGTGCCTTTACCCGGTTACCAAAGAATAAATGAAAATTAAATGAAAATAACTAGGATCTGCAGCATATCCAGTAGGTAGAGATATGGGCAGACTAGGAGGACCAAGTGGTCCTTATCTGCCATCAAAGTTTATATTACTATGATTTTTGTGTTGCATCTTTTTTTACTATGCTTCATGAAATGTGCATTCCCTATTGATTCAGATGGTGGGGTTCCAGGGGTTTCACATCTTTGTGTTTCTCTCATACCACTATATGACTGGATGTTAAAAGAATTTAAAACTATTTCTGAGTTTACTTTCAGTACATTACAAGTTGTTTTACAGGTTCTGTACCAATCTACTGTACTTAGTAGACTACATAAATTTTAATTCGGAACTCAGCCCAGCAGCGGAGACTGAATTCGGGGATTGCCAGAGCCTGTAAGAGGTAAAGTGTCCTGCACTACAGCCTGACTGTTGTGAGGCACTTTCTACCCACCCACCCAGGGTCGGCGCTCCATATATTGCTGCTGGCAGGTCACATGACCTACCCTCCTTTTTACTAAGTGTCCACTTTCCCATTTGCAGGTTATAGACACCAACCACTAGGGGTCACTGCACTTTCCACTCTAGCTGCTCTTTCAACTCTATACCCCTCCTAGCTACCATTTCAAAGCTGACCCACTAGAGGTCACTGCAGTTCCCTTTGAATCCTTTTACCACCTACTTTCTTCACTTCTTCATCAGCCTATCTCTAAGCACCTGCTAGCATCAAACCTAGTACCCTTCTGTCCAAATTCTACTGACTATCCTCTAAGCCAATGAACCAAGCCAACAACTTCCTCTATTTTCATACTCTTAACCCTCCCTCACTCCCTCCTTTTCTGAATTAAAAATTAAACCTTTCTAAACTCGGTCCCTGAGCTGTGATCAAATCCAATATCCTTGCAGTCAGAGTCAGCTGCTTTACCTCTGCACCACATTGCCTACCTATTTTGTTCCTACTTTCTAAGCCTTTTAGTCACTTACCCTGCTCCACCTGCCAAAATATAAGTTTACCTCTTCTCTCTTGCTGCCTTGCAGGATTTGAATCCTGCACCCTTACTTCCAAAGTCCACGGTTCCACCACTCAGCTAGCACACCTGCCTATTTTTACTGCAGGATTTAAAAACTCCAAAAACGCACTAACCCTCTGACACAACTAAAGCATTATCCAAGTGCTTCTGCAGACCTTGAACCCAACTCCCTGCTGCTATAGCCACTAGTCATGCTCTTTTCTGCTATCCTGGTCAAGACTTGAACCTGGTACTCTGTGCACCTCAGGCACGTGCACTGCCACTACACCATAGCAGCAACTAGGCTTAGAGGTGACCTCTCGCTACTATCTCCCCTCTATCATCCTAGTACCCCATTCTTTCCTCACTTCAGCTCCCCCACCCTTTCCAACTATGCATATGCATCCCCTGCTCACCAGTCTATCTCTTCTCCTCCTACCTTTGCCTTCCACCAACCCTAGTGTCCCTATTAACCCTCAGCCTCACTACTCCAGTGTTCCTACCTACCTCCTGTCCTCCCTCCTCCTTACCACTGCTCCTCCCTCCCTCCTCCTCCACACATCCCATATGTTCCTCTCCACCTCACCCCCTTCCAGACATTACCTTTCCTCCCCAGCTCCCTTGCACTTCTGATCACTCAGGCCTTCTCTGCCTGTGCTGCCCTACTCACCCCTTGTGCAACTAAACCCTCTTCCTCATTCTATCGCCTCCCGCGTAAACTCTCCATCTGCCTCCCTCTGACCAGAGCACTTCTCCTCCTTCTACTTCTAACAGCGAACATACATCCCAACCCAGGCCCTGCCCTCTCCCACCCACCCACCCAGCCCACTGGTCTTCAAGTAGCCTCCATGAACATATGCAGCCTGCTGAAGAAACTTGACGCCCTACAGTGCTGGGCCTTGGCTCATCAACCAGACATCATAGCCCTGGTTGAAACCTGGCTGTCCAAATCCACCCCTGACTCATTTGTCTCCCTCCCAGGCTATACCTTATACCGGGAGGACTGAGTAGGCAAACGAGGGGGAGGCTGTGCAATCTACACCAGGGACACAATACCTGGACACGCACTCCCCACCCCTGCCCTTATAAATGGGGCCCAGGCTCTTACCCTCAAACTCACCCCAGACCCCTCTAGGAGCCCTCTCTATCTCATCACAGCCTACATTCCCCCAAAGAACCAGCACCCAGCCCTGGTATCTTTAATGGACTACCTGGCCACCCTCCACCATAAGGCAGAACAAATCCTAGTGGGGGACCTTAATGTAAATTGGCTCAGCACCTCCTCATCCACAATCAGAGACTCATTTACTGCCCAAGATCTGACGCAATTCATCACCCAGCCCACAAGACTTAACAGTAAGAGTGGTACCAGCACCCTTCTGGATGTTATTATAACTAACCGACCCCATAAAATCCAAAACATCCAGATCCTCCCAGACTCCCTAAGTGACCACTCCCCTATCCTATTTCATTGGGTAGTCCCCAATCCCAAACCCAAAGCCCAGACCACCCTCCGCAGACGCCTCCACCCTGGTGGGCTGAAAAAACTTAAAGCACTCCTCACCCAGATAAACTGGTCCCCCATTCAGCATGCAACCAACATTGACACTGCCCTCACCTTCTTCACTCACACCTTCAACATGGCCTGTGATCTCTTTGCACCCCTTCACCAAAATCCGGTCCAAAAACAGAACGCACCCTGGGTTAGCCTAGCCTCCTACAATTACTTAGAAACCGGGATAACCTCTGGCACCTTGCCACTGAAACAGGTCGTCTGTCTGATAGGCAAGCCTACAATGCAGCCCGGAATAAGTGCTCATGGGCCATCAGGAAAGCCAAGGCAGACCATTACCATGCCTCCCTTACCTCCTCCTGGGACTCAGCCCGGACTTTCTGGGATAATATTAAGCAACTTAATGGTAAAGCTTGCTCCCCTGCCCCATCCCAGCTCACTAGAAATGGCACTACCTCCACCGAGCCTGCCACCATAGCTAACTGGTTCAACACCACTTTCACTGACCTTAGCTCAGTCCTCCCTGGTAATTTCTTTGACCTTCCCCCCAACCAACCTCCCCCTGTCCTCCAGCACCCCAGCTTCCACCTGCGAAAGATTTCCACCCAGGAAGCCAGACCCATCCTAATCAAAGCTCTCAATGGCAACAATCCCAGCAGTGACTCACTGGACCCCAGCATCCTCAGGCTGGTGCTAGATGAAGTCCTTGCCCCACTCACCAGCCTAATTAACCAGTCACTCTGCCTGGGACAATTTCCCACAGCTTGGAAAACAGCCATTATCACACCTACTCATAAAGGGGGCGACAGGTCATTGGCCAACAACTACCGGCCAATCTCCATCCTCCCCCCCCAAGCCCTGGAGAAAGTGGTGGCCATTCAAATCACTGATTATCTGGCTAAGCATAACATTTTATGCCCAGAGCAACATGGCTTCCATGCTGGTCACAGCACCAGCACTGCCCTTATTGAATTCTCCAACTTTCTACACTCCTCATTGGATACCAGCTCCCTAGCTGGTGCAGTGTTCATCGACCTCTCAAAGGCTTTCGACACCATATCCCATCCACTTCTGCTGAATGCACTCTGCCACACTGGCCTCTCAGCTGGCCCCCTAGCATGGTGCGCTAGCTATCTTGACACTCGATCTCAGTGTGTAAAAATTAATAGCACACTCTCCGATACCCATCCCATTCTCTCTGGGGTCCCCCAAGGCTCCATCCTGGGCCCCCTTCTCTTCTCGCTCTATCTGAACACCCTGCCCAGTGCATGCCCTGGCAAAATTCTACTGTATGCAGACAACGCTGTCCTTTTTGCCACCCACCGCAATCCCATCTCCCTACAGGACTCCCTACAGCAGTCTTTCAACAGTGCGGAGGCTTGGTTTAAGGAGCACAGACTCTTCATCAAGCTTAATAAAACCAAAGCTATGCTCTTTTTCCACCCCCAAAACAAAGCTAGCAACCACCCACTCTATATCCTTCCAAGTACCAATCAGCCACTGGAACAAGTCTGCTCCTACAAATACCTTGGGGTTACCTTCGACTCAGCCCTCACATTTCACAACCACATCGACGCCCTAACATCCGCCACTAACACACGGCTTGGCATCCTCTTCTGCCATAGAACCTGCCCTCCCCCAAATGCTCTCCAGCTCGCTGTTACATCATCCGTTCTGTCCCTTGTAGACTATGGTCTACCAGTATATGGTGCTGCTGACACCACTGCACTCAACAAAATTCACTTAACCCTGAATAAAGCCTGCAGATTGATTACTGGGGCACCCAGGCTCACACACACCTGTCAGCTGTATGTCAAGACTAACCTGCTTACCCTGGATGAACGGCTCCAATACCAAACCTGTCTCCTCACAAAAAAAACCCTACTCAGGCTCTCCCCCCCGGGGTAACGGCATCCATCCACCAGAGTCCCCACTATTGCAACACGGTCTTCCTACAAGACCACTCTAAAGGTCCCCAGATCAAGAACCAGCCATTGCCAGAGGTCCTTCTGCTATAGAGCCCCAACCTGGTTTAACTCTTCCTGCCCCCATCACCAATGCCACCACCATCTCCAAGTTCAAAACCACCCTTCGAACCACATCATCAGCACTGTGAATCTGCTCCTGTCTCTGAACATAGCCTCCACCTCTGCTTCTCTTGACAACACCCCCCGGGCAGCTCTCCACCTAGCCATCCCCACCACCACTTCCCTGTACACCATGCCTATGTTTAACCTGGCCAGTGCCAGCTGTTTAGGTGTTTACCAACTAGATTGCTCACTTGATACCAACTTGTGTAACACCTGTTATCAATTACATGTACCCTGTAACCTAATTGTATTTGTCTGACCACAGTGTGATGTGGCACCTCTGTTGAATGCCTATTGTTTTGCAAATCTATGCTATGTAACCAAAAACACAATGTATGTCTTTATGTGACGAAGTACCTTTGGAAACGAGCCTCTGGCTCAAAGGTTGTAAACTGATTCTTAGAAATAAATAAATAAATATTTTTACACTTGTCATTTTTTAATCACAGTTGGAGAGCTTAGTAGCTGTGCACAACAGTAAGACAGGCCCTAGGTTTTTCATAAAATGCATGCATCATAAAATAACTTGGATCATAAAAAACAAAAAATGGGAATTTCTAGATACTGAACCAAGTCTGAATAATGTGATATCAGCATGACCACGATTAACATTTAAATGAACCAGCACTTTACAAGATAACCTTGTTGAATCTACATTTATAAAGGTAACATTTAATCTGAGAACAACTTGAATGCCTGACAGTCCACATTGAAGAAATTATTTTGCCAGTTTGAGAGGAGACATGTGAAGGAGATAGCTTCAGCGAGAACCTTACTGGATTTATGAATGTCACTTTATGCAGCCAAGAGGATTAAATGAAGATGTCAGACTGCACAGTTATTTATAGTTTTTGCATTTTTCAGTAACTGTAACTTGTTTAGTGAAAATAATTATTTTCAAGGAACTGAAGGGAATCAATATATTTTCATTGGTTTTACTGTGTATATAATGTGTTTTTATTGTCATTACTTGTAAGATAAGTGCTTTGCACCCTTGTTTCTATGGTTACAAGCTTCAAAAAACTACACACACAAAAAAAGGCAAAGAAAACCAAGTTGTGTTTAGCACCTCGTTTACAAGGGGGTCTTCAGAAATCAATGAGATCATAATAAAGAAACTGAGAAGTTATAGGTATTGAACCTTGTTATTCAAAGGGCAAACAAATTACAATTAAAAACTGATAAAGGTGTAAAGCTGTAAATAAGAGTGAAACAACTACACTGGTATGCACACCACATAAAGTACTTCTTGAAAGGATACAGATTGGGGATGGCTCAATTAGCACTGCAAGTCCAGAAAAAAATATACATTGTGACCTCTTGTGGTACTGAAATGCTACAGCTGATGTAAAATACAAAGTAAGGTGGTGGGGGCGAGGTTGGAGGATGGGTATGAATAACACCATATACCCAGTAGGAGGAACTTTACATCTCTAGGAATTTATTTGTGAAAATGAGTGATCAGGATAGGAATGTAAGCTGAGCCAAAGCTAGTTAAAAAAAATAGTAGCTTAACTTGTAGACTTGAAATAATTGCATGTCTTCCTTTCTGTAACATCTTGCCATGCACAAACAGGCTTTGGCTTTAAAGCTAACTTGCTTAACTGTTTTTGGTAGATTTTACTACTGATTTCTGTCTATGACAGGCAGTAAACATTACTGCATGAAAAGGCTTTACCATTGAAGCACCTATAAGGTGAGGAACTACACAGTGACATAAAAGCATCACTTTATAGGAGCTTCAAAGGCAAAGTCTGTTCCAGGAATATTAACTGCCTGTCATGAAAAGAAGTCAGGAGTCAAATCTATAAAAAACAGTTAAGCAACTCACAGTTGCACTAGCAAATAGGATTTACACTTTTACAAACATTTATCAAGTAAAAAGACACGCTTAAATGTATTCTAAAATCAGAGATGCAGAACTCAGTAACCACAAAGGCTCAGTACACACTTCATTTCCAACAAAACACTGGTCTGCTGTAGGGGCAATTGGACATCAAACCAAAGTGCACTCTGGGAAGACTATGCTGGACACAATGCAATAAAACAGACCTGAATGGTAGCCCCCAGAGGTCATAAAAGACCCAGAGAAAGCAGGGAAAGTTAGAAAAAAAATCATCTCACAGCCTAGGCAGAAACAAAACACTGGGATCACTGTTTTACTAAATGTATCCCTTACAATTTTTTATTTACAAGACAACATATATTTATCCTAACAAATCTGCCCTACTACTACATTCAAAACACTATCTCCTACCTACTTGCCACATATAAACTCAATTTAAACACTGTTGCACTTATATATAATACATACTTCTCTAACTTAAAAGAAAAAATATACTTTATCATCAAAGGACCAAGTGCTGTGCCCATGATTAAAATAATATGAACTCCCTCCCCCAGAAAATGTGCCCTCACATGAAACTGCATGTTTAACTGTAAAGGCAATTAAAACATGTATTTCTAAATGCATTACTAACACCAATGCTTTCAAAGTTTTGAAACTACTAAAAAGACAAACTATATATATATATATAATATATATATATATGTGTATGTATAAATATATATATATATATATATATATATATATATTTATATATATATTTAGTAAACAGATATTGTTAATCCCAAAAGCTGAACTTTATGTTTTTAGTATATAAATGTTTAAGAAAAACCTGTGGCTCTTTCAACTTGAGTCAGAATGCTGTGACTATTGTTTTCCTTGGGAGATGTAGTTTCAGGCAGTCGTTAATTACTCTTTTCTTCTAAATCCCCAGGTGGCTCTGATAATCATTTGTTCCAAGGGTTTTTAAGTCAATTTGAAGGCATTAAGTAACTTATGTTCTTCTAGTCCTTAATAAAACGCAGGGGCTCCACAACTCGATCACTCCACAGACTTATTCTGTTGCTTGCTCCAGGTCCCAAACTAGTGTGTCTTGTTCCAACATGATATCCACCTCATGCCCTTACCACATGAATAAAAAAAAGGTGGGGTGGATCTTTAGGAGCTTCTCAGGTGGAGGTGGAGATGGATCTTACTCCACCCAAAAAATTAATGCTACCTCCCACTACTCAGGTTCCAGTTCCTGTACCGCCCATTTAAGAAAGAAAATAGTACCCTGCAACCATTGACTAACATGAAAGCGTATTTATTTGATGGCAGAAAACATTTCTTGGAGGAGGGTAAGGCGGAGGAGACTATTTACACCTTCAGTCAGTTCTACAGACAGAAAAAATGACATTACTCCTTTTGTACATGCAAAACGTCTGCAGGCTCTGCCTACTGCAGCCATAAAAATGAATTCCTTTTCAACAGAAAATTTCCTTTGCCTTGTCAGTCACACAATTCAAGATAGATGTTGTCTGAACCAATGTCATAAAAGGTGGAGAAAAAATATAAAAAAAAAATTTGCATTGATACTTACCTGTGACAATACTTACCATCGATGTTAGCAACATGCCCAAAAATGTTCCACCACTGAAATTATTTCATTTATGAGCCTATGATGAAACATACCAGGAGGTACAGTACCTGGAACGGAATACACAAAATCTAGCAAGTGAAAAATGTTACAATTCCAATACTGAACTGTACATAATGATGCTTGCAATGTAGATTGACTAGGCTCTGAATGTGCCATGTCGATGTATCATCCTTGTTCTGCTATTCTGGCCTCACATGGCATGATCATGGCAAACTCTGCATAGAGTGAAATGGAAATACGTAAGACAGCTTAGACATTAAGGTGTGCTGCCTTGCATGCATACTTGACATTCTATCGCAACAAAGGCAAGCATAACAGCACAATGGAGGTATAAGTAATAACATCACAACAACTGAAATCTAATTACCATGAATCAGTTGAACAGAAGACAGGCCATGGAGGAAGAATATATATATTTCTTGCTTGATGATGATATGAGTTGCTGTTTCTTGTGCTAGAGGGAAAACAACACCATTTGTGCTTGTTGGGATAACAGTGCTGCATCATGCTGGTTGAAGTACTGGCCCAAAATTTGCTGGCAATGCTATCAGAATGGGTGGTCAGCAGGAGGGAAAATGATACCAAGTGTGCTTGTTGGGATGAAAGTGCTGCATTGTGTGAGTTGATGTACTGGCCCCAAATGTGCTGGCATTGGCAATGCTGCGGTTCTTCTCAGTGGAAGATTGCTGGAGGACGAAGAGGAGAAGTAATTTATCTGGACTCAGCAGCAGCATTAATGTACTGGTCTGAGACTGCTGTTTATGCTGGAGCATGCATCTGTCAGCTTCACTGATTTTCAGAGGTATTTCTTGGCAGTATGAGAGTGATGACCCACACTGTCAAAGTCTTTGTTATACACATTAGGATGGATAACAAGGAGGCGGATTGCATGATGGTTAATTGTTTACATGGGGATGGAGTATGCATGCATTTCTGAGTAACAGTACTGGCTTTGCACTGTCCAACTAATTTGTTATTGTTACATTGTATATACAGTAGTGGCACACTCACTAGACACTCATTCATGGTCTCATGGAGGAGGTATATGTGGAAATGGGGAAGATGTTCAGTATTTGTCTCTCATTGGGGCCATTGTGTATTGCTGAGATGACATTTATTCCAGTTAGCATAGCACGTGCAAATACATTTTCAAAAATGAAATGAAGTAAACATTGTTACTAGGTTAGGTAATCAAATTATATGGTTTAACTGGATGTGTAACACAGAACAACCAGCAAAATAAAATTTAAAATGTATAATGATAACATAAAAAAAGCATATTCAGTGGAAATGGGGGATGCTGGTGATGGCTGGAGGGCAGAACACCTTTAGCCTTCTTCCACTGATACATTATCCATGAAGCAGCCAGCACAGTCATCAAGACTAGAGTCATCACCAGGTGGAAATTCAGTCATCATTGCTGCTTCATCTACCTCCCTGCTAGCAGAGGCCTTACCAGTGTGGACATCTTCATTGTTATCATCATCTCCAAGACACAGTTCTTGAGGCAACATCATTGAAATAATTATGTTATGTGGAATGTGAGCCTCGTTCATTTTTATAAATGTTAGGATGGAAATATTCTTCAGTGACAAATTTGTCCTATGGTCATGCACAATGGCCCCAGCAGAACTGAACACCCATTCTACACTGACACTGGATGGTGGGCAGCTGAGGTATTTAAAAGCAACAGATGCCAGTGCAGGCCAGTCACTCACTTTGCTGCTCCAGTACACCAATGGCTCATCAGTGATGTCAAGATGCTTGGTGTCTCCCATGTGGACATCCACCATACATTGTGCTGCCCTGAGTCCTGCTGACTCATCCTGCTCCTCCTTCTCGTCTTCAATTTATTCCACACACACCTGGTACAGAGCACCTCAAATGGGATTACCTGCCATGCTGTGCTGTGACTTTGACATTTTCTCTGATTTGGTGGCCTCCGATGATTTACTGGGGGTGGTGGCAGCAACACTTGGTATATGTGCCCTTTGTGTCTCTGCATTTTTCATATGTGCACCATGTACCCGTCTAACAAAGTAATTGATCAATTTGTCCACTCGCACATGACCCCGTTCAATCATAGCAGGCAAGCCATGTTTGTACTGTGGATCCAGTATGGTAGCAATAGCAAATTTATTAGACTGCATAATGCCAGGGATATGTGTATTGCTGTCCAGTATATGGAACATGTGACCCATTACATGAACAGAACTGTGATCATCACTTGCTCCATCTGGTGATGGACATTTACCAGTGTCTCCCTCAGCACACGTATAAGGGGTATTAACTAACTTATACAGGCAGTGTCCGCACTCACAGTCTGTGTTTTGCTCAAATCAACACAGAATGTGTATTATACCATCCATTTGTTGCCACTACTCCGTTGTTAGGGCAAGGGACACTCCAGCACTGTCCTGGGTGGTGTGCAGCAAAAGGTAATCTGAAACCACCTTATACTGCTCATAAAGCCGGTCCAGCATGTACAGTGTGGAGGTTCACCTGGGAACAACATTGAGCTTCATGCTATGCTGAGGCAGATGGTTACTGCACTGCAGCTAACGCAGTGGTGATGGGCCTTTGCAGTACAGGCAATGTGCACACAGATATGTCTGACAGTTTCCTTTATTTCATCGTGGTTCAGAAATTGCTGCACAACTAGATTAAGGCAGTGTGCCAGGCAGGGAACTCTGAAAAAAACACCGTCAGTAATGCACTTAACCACATTGGAGCCATTGTGACTGGCAACAAACCCCGCTGTGAGTGAGTGTGCATTAAGCCACTCATCAATCTGATTTAGCAGCACATTCAGCATTTTCTCACCAGTGTGAGACCCTGTAACACTTTGCATAGTTACGGTTGCATTCAGACAAATACCAGGTGTGTTGCTACCACCACAATTTTGCTTTACACAGCTTTTGCCAGGTCCCAAATCAACAACCACCCCAGATACCTATGCCCACTGTGCTTTTATGCAAGGATATGAGCTGACCGCTGTTTGCCCACTTATCCACATATGCATGCTAAGGTAGATATATTTCAAGGCAGAATGCTTCATGGTATGTAGGACAGACTGTGAAACTCTGCTGTAGAGTTTGGGCATGGCACGTTTGGAGAAATTCGTTTGCGATGGCATCTGCCATTTGGGACAGGCACAGGGCCATCAAACATCGGAATCCTGGATTCTCCACAAAGGATTTGGGCAACAGGTCGATGGCAAGCTTTTCAGTTGTAGCTACGTTCAGCTCACATGCAGCAGCATGATTAGGGGGCACTTTGAGTGCCGCTCAAACACACTCTTCAATGTGGGCTGCATCTTGGGAGCAAGTCGACAAAAATGCTTTACCTGTGTCACCAGTGTTGCTCTTGCTGGGGTACCAGGTGTTTCTTGGGGCCTGTGGAAAAATAAAACAAAATAAGTAGCACACAAACAAAAAAATATTAAGACTTAAAAGAAATTACAGAAGTTCACAACATGTGAGAAATCTGCTAAATATTAGAAACTAGACTGCTCTACTTACACACACACACACACACACACAGCACACGTTTGACCCTCCTCCACTCAATTCCCTCACAGACAAAGACACAAAGAAAACTGAAAACGCTACTTAAGTTTAACTAAGTATTAGCCAAAGATACAAAAACATAAAAAATGTTCATTAGCAGCACTAGGAACTAAATTGAGATTTTGGGAGCAATTAACTCTCAAAAATCACAAATAAAGAGGTTTTTGAGGGGTTTATTGGCTGTGATGCTCTACACTGAACTGCTCTCTGACTCAACAGACAATATACTGTGCAGGAAACAGCCTGCACATGATATTTCGGCTATCTACCCATAATGTATTGCAATTTCGCTGACAAAATTGAAAAACATTAGCAAAATTCAGGATAATGGCGACATTTCGCCTTACACGAAAGCGAAATAGGTGAAACTGGGCAAAATTTTGCATTAGATGAAAGCGGAATCAGAGGCGAAATTACATTTTGCCTAGGTGAAACATTTTGCGTAATGCGGGAATTACGCAAAATATTTCTCTAAGCGAAATTTTCCGGTTTTGCACATCTCTAATCGAGGATTTGCTCCTAGTCATCAGGGCCTGCAGTTACTGTTCCATATGGCATATGCACTTATGTCCACCCTAGTTTAAGACACTTTCTCTTTTTTTCTGTTGTATTATCTTCATTCTTTATGTCTCTAACCGTGTTGTCATAACAAAGGAGTCTCCAGTGCTCTTAGCGCTAACACCCTAAAGGATATCATGGATCTGCAAGCACCCTGCCTGCCAACTAGCATGCCTAATGTCCTGGTTCCTACTAGTTGGCATGCAGGATGCTTGCAGATCCTTGATGCCGTACAGGGTGTTGAAGCTGAAAAGACTGGAGACTCCTCTGCTATGCAAACAAGGAGTAAATAATGAAGAAAGTAAACATAGTTTGTTTGGATCATCTTTGCATTTTTCCAAAATGCTGGATTTCAGCACAGTCACCAAATGTAAATTTGGCATTGACTCATCCATAATGGGGAGGGGATAGTCCCAAAACTGTAAATGTACTATAGTCTATTTAAGCAATGAACACAATGGGACATGGGTTGTGCAGGGTTTACCACATGTATTGTGAGACATGATGCTGCTGGCAGAGTGCCTTCAACCCCTCGGCATGCAGTAAATACTGCACAACCCCAGTCCTGGAATGTTTTATTGCTTATTTAAAATAGATATTTACAGAAACAAAACAAAATAATAGAGGTAAAACATTTAAAAATATATGAAAAAGTTTTTTAACTACTGTAAAAGACAAGCATTTGTCAATGCCGAATGTTTGCTTGCTGGCATTGGCAGTGGTAATGTAGAAATTACAGAGCTGCGTAATAGGAATGGCAGTGAAGTACTGAACTGAAGCCAACCCCACCACCACCCTGCAGAGAGTGACAGGCATTGGGGTGTGCATTTGGGTCATCAGGCATAATGACCTTGCCATTCACCACCCCACCTGCAGACACTGACAAGTGTCATGGTGTTCCTTAGGTTGTTTGGCCCTTATACGCACCCATTTCATTATGAAATGCGGTGAGATGGAGTGCGATATAGGAGAATGGGGTGAACTTTGGGGCTGAAGAGTCCAAGGCATACCTCAATACCTCTCACTGGCTGCAGGGTGTGGAATGGTATGAGCATTACAGGCAAGAATCCCAAGTCACACCCCTGATGCCTGTCATTCTCTACAAGGTTGGGCGTTATGGTTGGAAACCCTAATACCTCAGGCATTCGTTGGTATTTTCACTCCAAATTTTCAACATGTTTCTTTTGTGACCCCACCTCATGAACGGGGGAATATCAGTTTGTTGGCAGCTGCTTATGCACAGCGAGTGCGCATTTAGCACCACAGGTGCAAAACATTCGAACAGGATGTAAAAATGACAGCTGTACTGTTCATGGGGAGGTGTAAAAATGGCAATGTTGCAAATCTGCAGTACAAATATTTAAAAAATGGTGAAGTCATGGTGTATACATAGAAACTGTGCAATGCACACCCGTAATATAATTAGGTTGGGGATATTTTACAGCAGATTGTCAACTCAGGCATTTTGGTGCTTCCGATCATGAACAGTGTCACTGTGATTTTCTTTATCTGTGCGAACAATGATTCCCCACAGCGACTATGCATCTCAGTGCTGAAAGTGTGAAAACACACTTCAGCCATGTTGTGAAAATGACAGCTGTACTGTTCATAAGGAAGTGTGAAAAATGCCACTGGTGAAAATCTGGACTGAAAATATTACAAAGTCATGAACTTACGAGGGTGTGGAAACTGTGCACTGCTCACTGTAACACAGTCATTTTATGGACTTTTGTCACCAAATTTTCAACATAGCCATTTAAGACCTCTGCTCATGAACAGTGTAACTGTGATTTTCTTAATCTGTCCTAAACATTGCTTTCACACACCAACAGCACCATTATGCGCTACATGTGCGAAAACATTTTGGGCGACATATGAAAATGGCAGCTGCACTGTTCATAAGAAGTGTAATAAAATGGCAATGTTGAAAATCTGGAGTGAAAATATTAAATTTGCAAACTTACGGAGCATGCATAGGAACTCATAGCAACGATCATCAGAAACAGTCATTTTAGAATTTTTCACCAAATTTTCAACATAGCCATTTTAAGACCTCTGCTCATGAACAGTGTCACTGTGATTTTCTTAATGTGTCCCATACATTGATTTTGCACATACTGCGCCATTGTGCACTACATGGGTGGGAACACATTTTGGGCAAGATGTGAAAAATGACAGCTATACTGCTCATAAGGAGGTGTGGTAAAATGGCAATGTTGAAAATCTGGAGTGAAAATATTGAAAATTCGTGAACTTACGAGTGTGCGTAGGAACTGCGCAATGCACCCTCGTAAAACAGTCATTTTAAGGAATTTTTTCACCAAATTTTCAACATAGCCATTTTAAGACCTTTGTTCATGAACAGTGTCACTGTGACTTTCTTAATTTGTCCCATACATTGATTTCGCACACCGACTGTGCCATTGTGCGCTACATGGGCGGAAACACGTTTTGGGTGAGATGTGAAAAATGACAGCTATACTGCTCATAAGAAGGTGTGGTAAAATGGCAATGTTGGAAATCTGGAGTGAAAATATTGAAAATTCGTGAACTTACGTAGCTGCGCATAGAGCTGTGCAACGACGCCAGAAACAGTCATTTTAGGAATTTTTTCACCAAATTTTCAACATAGCCATTTTAACACCTGAGCTCATGAACAGTGTCACTGTGATTTTCTTAATTTGTCCCGTACATTGATCTCGCACACCGACTGCGCCATTGTGTGCTACATGGGTAGAAACACGTTTTGGGTGACATGTGAAAAATGACAGCTGTACTGCTCATAAGAAGGTGTGATAAAATGGCAATGTTGGAAATCTGGAGTGAAAATATTGAAAATTCGCGACCTTACGAGTGTGCGTAGGAACTGCGCAATGCACCCTCATAAAACAGTCATTTTTAGGAATTTTTTCACCAAATTTTCAACATAGCCATTTTAAGACCTCTGCTCATGAACAGTGTCACTGTGATTTTCTTAATTTGTCCCGCACATTGATTTTGCACACCGACTGCGCCATTCTGCGCGCTACATGGTGGAAACACATTTGGGTGAGATGTGAAAATGACAGCTGTACTACTCATAAGAAGGTATGGTAAATGGCAATGTTGAAAATCTGGAGTAAAATATTGAAATTTTGTGAACTTACGAGCTCATGAGGAACCGCGCAACGCACTTCATAAAACAGTCATTTTTGGAATTTTGGCACCAAATTTTCAACATGGTGTTTTTGGGACCCCTTCTCATGAATGATGTCACTGTCATGGTGGTATTCAGGCCCGAAGGGTGATTTCGCAGTCACTGTGCAGTCACTGCGCGAAATCACCCTTCGGCATGAATACCGCCATGACAGTGACATAATTCATGAGAAGGGTCCCAAAACCCCATGTTGAAAATTTGGCAAAAATTCCTAAAATGCCTGAGATATGCACAAGTTGAAACCCCTATGTAACCCATTATACCGCTTACCGCATTTCCTCAGTTCGCGGTCGGCTTTGAAGAGTGCAGACGTGTTCCCGTCCACCAAGATCGCCGCGCCAGAGTCCGCGAGGTAAGTATGGGGTGGGGTGCGGGAGGCTGTAAAAGCAGGGTGGGTGCGGGTTGTGGGAGGGCGCTGGGAGACACGCTATGGGACAGTCTTTATTTTACAGGTCTTAAATAAAAAAAAGACGTCGTGGGACGCTTGCCACGCTTAGGGTGGGCTCCCAGTGTGGCACAAGGACTTGGGGCGTTTCAGCTGACGGGGATTGGGCATCCTCCGCAAAATAAAAAAATCTCGTGACTTGCCACGCTGGGGTGGGCTCCCAGCTGGCACAAGGACTGGGGAGGCGCTCAGCCGACGGGGATTGGGCACCCCATTGGCTATTCAGTACGGGGCGCGCCGATCTGCCTGTTCAGGGTGGGGGGCTGGCGTGAGCAGCCATATCTTATCATCCGTGCTCACTCAAGCGTAGCTCCCCTTTCAATCAGGGTTACTGCATTTTGGAGCGTGTCATAGACAGCTCCAAATGTATTTGTTACAGGGGTCAAGGCTGCCAGCCCAGTGCCTGAATTGGAGGAGGAGGTGACACACCCCCGAAATCTCCGTTCATGGCACTACGTTTCTTGCACATGCGTGCAAGCAAACATAAAAAAGGTAAAAAAGTTCCTCCACCTGTTTGGTGCCACCAGGGGTTGCTATATTTAAATGTTGCTCACCTGTGAATTATAGTTGCTACCCAAGAGATTGCTGTGTTGTTTTCATTTGAGAAGTAAATTAAAACACCCATTGAAATAGAGTTTGTGTTTGTGTCATTGTCTAAAAAAATTGTGAAACTGTGTTTTTTTTTGGAGGGGCAGAAGTGTGTGGGCAGGCTTACAAGTGTTGTGATGTGTACTGAGAAGAAATACCATTATCCATTTATTCCGATTTGGTCTGTGAGTTCAATTATCTTGGAGGACAGGAAGGCAGAGAACTCTGATTCTTCATTTTGTATAACTTTTTGGTATGTTCACCCTTGTGATTGCCCAAAGCAAACATACTGCTGTGATACTGGATTTCTGAGGCATGTCACTGTCGGGTCCAATGCAGTCCAAGGGCTTGATCGTGACTGTCCAATGATCAGCGAGGCTGATCATTACACTACTGTGCTGGCTGATGGGCAGAAACTTCATGTACATAAAAAGAGGTAGTGGCACCCATCAGACTGCAGCTGCCTTCCTTCATCTGCATGACGCCGCCCATCAACCAGCTGAGCAACATCATTAGGAAGAAACAGAAAACTTTGGAAATATACATTAGGAAGTATAAGCTGGAAATTCCACCTGGAATTTGAGCTGCTCTGTTCTGTGATCACCCTCCGGTCCCCAATCAGACTTACCTGCTCCAGGTGAAAATGCATGTCTACACCAGCAAGCCATATAGCAAGCGTACAGCAGGGGACTGCAAGTTTGTGATTCCCTTCCTTACCCTGTCCAGCAGACACTGAATCTCACTGCTCAGCTTACTCTACTATCCCATTCCTTGGTCATCTTGAGTATCTCCTTGCTCCCATCTTTTCCACCAACCCAGCCTCAGACACCATATCCCACCCTCACATCTGCTTTTCCCACCCTGGACACAATTCTCTCCACCCAGCTGACAGGCTCTGTGGTGTGCTGCAGCTGGCTTGCCAGCAGTTAAATGTAAAGAACTGTTTTACTGGTTGTGGAAGTCATGGGGTCATAATATCGCAAGACATTATGCTGCAGTAATATACCGTGCTGCCAGTACAGCACAATGTATTGCCAGCGGCATAAGTCTTTGTTTTGCAGGGGGCTCCACACACCCCTGTTATGGGGGGCTATGCCCCCTGAACCCCCCCAATTAAAATAACTAACTCCTGGGGGGTTAACACTTAAATTCACACAAAGTGCGAAAAATTCCATGCGTCTGGGACCGAAACCCGGTCCACAGATGCAATGCCTCCCTTGCTGTCTGTGTCTCATCCCATTGAGCCACGGCAGCTGCTCAGCAGTCCCACCTCCCAGCAGAATTCTTATCCTGTACTGGGAAGAGTGAGAGGGTGCACTATCATGCATACAGCCTGTTATGGTTTTGCACCCTCTTGCTCTTCCCTACTGCACTGTTCCTGTAACGCAGATATGTGGTGCACAGTAATGTATACGACATATTGACCCAGAAGGGCTGTGCAAGCCCACATGAATTTGACCACGAAAAATTGACTTTTTTTTAGTATTTTTTTTTTTTATCTCCTCCAGTCTTCCCAGTTGAGATGGCACTTGTTAGGTTTGCTCAGCGCAATATTTTCTGGATGTAATATGTATTTTTGTTCTGCTCTCTCGCTCTCTCTTTCTCTCTGTCTCTCTATCTGTCTGTCTCTCTCTCTCTCTCTCTCTTCTCTTCTCTCTGGCCACTATTCCCATCAGGGAAACAGTCAGTTCTGGGATAAATATTTTGAGACCAAATCCACAGGGGTTCTAACTTGTCAGCTGTTTAGAAATACTGATGCCTTACAGAACTGTGGAAGAACATAATAGGAGCAAATGGGGAACACAACGTCTTATAGGCAGCAATTCTGGAAAGATGCCCCTTACTCTAGAGACATACCATGATAAATGGTTATTTAGTCATAGACTACATTCAAATGCAGCCTTATTTAATGTATCACATACCCTCAGAAAGCTCATTTAAAAATATGTGCAAACCTAATAAAATGATATGAACGCATCTTGCTAGCAACAAATATTCATAGTGTTTGACCATGCACAACTGGGGGTCACTTTGAAATGTTATTAAAATGTCATTATTTTAAAAAAAAATGCTGGAGGACAGGTCCACGAAAAACAATTATTCAAAAATATGTAAAAACATGCATACAAAAAGTCTTATAGAAGTCATGTATAAAACTATAAGCCCTTGTGATTTTTCTTTGACCTTTTCCATGTAAACTCAAAGGATTTATATATTAATCTCTGTGTTTTCTTCTTATACTGAATGCCTTGTTTTGGTTATACAGGTCTTTCACACCTCAGCTCTGTATACATTTGCTTGTTTTATTTTTTTTGTTTGCCATTGAGCTGCACTTCTTTTGTTGTTCTCTACCCATGGTCATTCAAAAGTACCACAGCCTTCTGCAGCATTCTGCTATTGAGCACCACATGAGCCTACAGTTAGCTCAGATTGCCCCGACTCAGCCAAGACTGTTCCAAGAAGGAAGAACCACACACTGGTTGCACACTGATCAGGGTCAGTTTTTTTTTCCTTCTTGCTATGAAAAAGTCTCTTGTAATTTTTTTTTTGTTAAGAGAAAAACGTCAAAGGAGTCATTCAACTCTCCTTCTAGTTCATCTGGTTTGCTTCCATAGTTAGCCTTCCAAAAATTGTCAGCATTTTCTTGGTTTAAAATTAATTGAAATAAATCTGATGACAGTCCACCTGAAGCCACGCTTACAAGTAAGGGAGCAGTACTGCAGCAGCAAGTGAGGGCTCAGTCCTCAGGCTCAGAAATCAAGATGCAAGACCACTTCACAGTGTCTAGGAGCGAATAAAGTATATCCAAGCACAGGATTATAATTGCTAATGCAATGTGAGTTTATTTTAAATCAAAAAAGTCCACCAGACCTGTGCGCAAAACAACAGAAAACCAAAGATTTCAGAAAATCGTAGGCTACTTGGCACAAACAGGTCAGCTACCTATCTCCAGTACACAGTACCCCCATGCTTCAACTCAACTGAGTCTTCATCAGGGGGTGGACTCATTGAGGATTAGCCAGCCCTAAGTATTCTGAGGAATTAAAGTTGAAAAGTTAAAAATCCTGTGGTACTTCCACTTTATGCCCTATCTAAGTTCCACAATAACCAGACTGACCACCCAGCCCAGCTTATCCTATTGGGTGTTGTCTATTTCAAAAAAATGACATAGATCATTTGTTCTTTTCTTCAAGACAAAAATCATTAAACTGAACTCATAGATGGCAGATTCTCATGCCCTGGGAATGGGCAGGAAATGATTCTTACAACCATAATAGTGGTCTCGGAGATGGAATTAATATATTATTATTTGAACTTGGTCAATAGTACACTATATTTTAAAAAAAAACTAACACAAGCATGCCTGTTTCTAGGACAGCTTTGTGTGAGACACTCTTTAGAGAGTAAGAGTGTTTTTAATGCACAGAGGAAAGGCGTGTTCTATAATGGATTCACGTAAAATCCCTTTAGAAAAAAATCTGAGTAAGTTGGTATACAGAACTCCTATTAATTATGTTTGAATGGGATCGCAGCTATTTACTGTATTATTTGGTTGCAGAAAACTTAATTCTTTTTGGGAAGATATTGCTTGCTTGCTTGCCATTCGTTCTTAATTGTAATATCACTTGCTCTGCTCTGCTCTCTAAACTTCATTATGTTACTCATAGATGCTGACCTTGATCATATAAATTTAAAATAAAAGATTCTGTCTAGATATGGCATTAATTTTGGCAAGGAACTTAATTCTGAAACACTGGAGACAAGCTTAGAATCTAACAAGTTGAGAATGGTTAAAAGGAATGTTGTTGAGAGTAAATTATGAAAGAATAGCCAGGATCTCACACTCCAGAGTAGACAGATGTTATATAATATAGGACCCCTTCCCACCGGTAAATGTTGCAGACTGTACCCCACTTCATAGAATACCATCCTCTTTCTCTCTATTTGTTTTCTGCAGACAGAGTGGGGTTATAGAAGGAAGCAGAGAATGTGACCAGTCAATGCTACAGGCTGCATACACCCATCCCAAACATAATACCTCCCTCCCCCTCTATTATTTTGTATCATACAAGCAGTGAATGCACTGGGGTTATAGACCGAAATAGATTTGCATCCCCCTGCTCATTATAAGCAAAAGGAAGTGATGATGTATGAGTTAGTGGTTCTTCAGAGCTCTGGGTGCTGGGACAGCCCAGATGTCTGCCCCCCCCACCACCACCACACTGACTCATTGAGTATCAGCATCAGATGAAGACAGCACTGTCCTACATGGACCCTACAGCAGAATGCCATTGAACAGGAGATGTTGCATCTACAATTATCTGTCCGGGAAAAAATACATTACAAAAGCAGGATGATGCTAAAAAGGAGATATCGCATCTAACTTGTACTATACTGGGTAAATGCAGTATAAAAGTGCAAAATCAGGACCCCATTGCAAATGACATATAACAACTCATCTGGTCTATCTTGGGTTAGCATATAGTTAAAATATTTACAAGCAAGACCCAGTACAATGGCAATGCAAGTGGCCAACATTCTGCATTGACAAATGCTTGTTTGTTTTTATGGCTGCAGGGGCAGAGCCCTGCAGACGTCTTTCTATCACTTGGGGAAAAGGGCACTTCAGACTCCTTCAGAAGTACAATTCTGGACATGAATCATGATTCTACCACTACCTGAAATCACTGCACTGAGAGAGACGGGGGGGGGGGAGAGTTCCTTTCCTACATGTAGCATTCTCCTACCAGCTCAAATTACAATCAGTGGGGTGTAAACAACGCAAATAGTTTGTTTTAGTGTTTAACAACACCTAAACCCTCCTTTTACACATTTTTATCTAAACAATGCCTTGTTAGTGATCTCATACTTCTTAAAGTCTTCAATGATTTTTTTTTGTAGTTCTCCTGATAGCACTCTTTTTTTCAAATTACTTTTTTCCGTTCTTGTTTTTCTGTTGTCTCCCTGTACAACCCTTCCACCTTTGTGGTGTGAATGTGCATGTGTGGAGACATGTGCACATCATGTAACTGCACTTCTGTGTCTCCCGACCTCAGGGGCTGCCATCTGGCCTCCACTAGGGGGCAGCCAAGGAGCAGGATGACAACCTTCCCCTCCCCAGGAGAGGAGAGCAGTCCTTCAGATGCTTGATCCTCTACCTCCCCTGCTGACCCCAGGCAACCCGAGATCACTCCCGACCCCAGGTCACCAGCACGGTGTGAGGTGTGGCATCCAGCGCCTCAACCCTCAGCACCACCGGGCTGGCTTTCAGGCAGCCAGCAGTCTTAAATCAGCAACTGAACAGTCTTGAAGCAAAGATGTAAGAGAACTTTGTTTTATACTGTAGCATCTATGCTGAATTCCTTCACAGAGGAGCACAAGGTGATTTGAGATTAGGTTTCGGCTTGTGGCAGTGGGGTCACTGGGTTGGGACAGAAAGTCATTTTGATGAGCCTCCAATTCAGTAAAACAGGCCATCTCATTTTTCAGTAAATCTTCGTGTTTGCTAAGTTAAAATTACTTTCCCTACTAAGATAAGTAAAGATCATGTAACCCTCTGCCCAGGTTTTGTATTGACAATCCTGAGGACGAATTTAGGTGGTTACACTTTATTTGCATTTGTAAAGAGTTTATTTATAAATACTGCTTGACTGATAATAAAGTGACAATTTTATTGGTGCCTGTGACTGATCGCCATTTTCCCCCTGTGACTTGCAAGGTACTGTAACCAAGAGTCTCCTCTATTTAGTACTATAATCAGAGATGTAAACAGTAAAATAGAATAACTATAACATTAAATTGGGATTATACTTCTCTGATACCTACCCTATGGTGATGCCTAATTATGCAATTGTGACAGCACTGACCCTGGAGTTGAATGCATTGTTCTGCTTTGACTTGACATGTTGTCTCCTACATATCTACTTGTGTGATATTGTTCTGTTTGTATTAAATAAAGCATTTGGCTGACATAGTAATGCTATGTATGTTTTGCTGTCCAAACAAACAAGCATAAGTCAGTGCCAAACATGTTTGCTTTCATGCTGTTACAAGTTAGAACAACAGTATCTTGAGACTATAGGTAGGCCTTTCTTACCCCCATGAGCCATTGTTTCATGGACTCTGGGTTCCACTGGGCTAAGGAGTATAGGCCCCCATATTCAGAGCTGGCCATGTGCAGTCTGTGGCAGTTTGCACACAGCCTGCCTGGGGGGCAATGTTAAGACAATTAGCTCACTGTAGTGTAGTGTGTAAACTGTCTAAATACGGGGTCATGTTGGTACAGTGCATAGTGACTTTGTGCCATGCTGAGACAGGCCCAGACTGAATATGGCTGACAGGAGCACAATGGAGGTAGCACAGATCAAATGGAATAGGGGAAGGGCTTGTCTGGGCCATTTTTAGATCTTTTTTGTCAATGGGGTCCTCCTTTTACCCATTTTTATAATACATTTACCCAGGCTAGCCCAAGTGAGAGGCAATTCCTCATTTTCAGTGGGGTCCAGCTTTTACTATGTATTTTTCCAGGATAGAGCAGTATAGTGGACTTATTTATTTAATTAACTTATTTAATGTGACAAAAAGAAGTAGGGCATGTTTAAATGTCTTCTTCATTAAGGATTAGTAACTTAACAACCTGGCAGTGATAACTTTGTTCTTGTCTTGAAGTTGGTACTTTTTGTTCATGTGAAAGATAAAGCTGTAGTCTGGGGAATGTCCTGCAGAAATCCTCTAACCCAGCAAGCAGCTAGATGTACCTGTGTGACTGGAGGAGTAACCAGTAGTATGCTGAGTGCAAGCAGGGAGCATCCCACTTGTCAAGCTGTATGAGCCTGTGAGGGATTAATTCTTGCAAGTTGGGAGTTAGGACTTGGCCAGGACCAAGAAAATTAGATGGACGGTTGCAACAAAACAATATGAATTAATAACAAGCCTGGCTTTATCATAAAAGGAGCAGTGAGGTAAGTGTGCTGTTTTGTATTTTGTTTGTATTGAATGGCCTTATTTGACAGTGAGGTGCTGGGCTGGGCTGTATCCAGAGACTTGAGTGATCTCTCTTCCCCCCAAGTTTGCCTCTTACTGCCAGCCTCCAATCCCCTGGCTGTGAGTGAGCATGGGACCCATGAAGTGAAGTCCACATGCATCTGATGATGGATGGAAATTCTTTAGCATTAAAAACTGTGCTGTATTCAGATGAGGCATTAGGTCATGTGTTTTTTGACTTTGATGTCTGGGATGACTTCTGAGTGGGTGTTTAGGGTGGGATGCGCCTACCCCTGGCATTGCCCCTACCCTTGCCATGTGACTGGAATGTCTACATGCCACAGAACATGCTTGCCATTGGGTCATCATCTGTTACTGTTGGCTGTGCACCCCTGCAGGTTGGCTGTCATGTGTTGGCTATGCTGGAGTGCTTGTTGATGTTGTGGTTCCAGTGTATGATATATGAGGATTTGGGGGGTAGGCCGCCAAGAACTGGATATGAATGGGAATCATCATCCTGCTGTAGAGCAGTGATAATTATGGTCATGCCATTCTCCGAGGTCTCACACAGGTTGTGGAACCCTTGCTGCATGTCATGTCTGTGGGCTGTGATGTCACTGTACATTACCTGTATTTCATGCAGCTGTCCCTGCTGAGCCTTACCCTCCCTGCTCCAACTGTCTCAGTTCAGGGTACATGCAGATAAAGCATTCATAACCTGGTATACATCCTGTGTCATTGTTGGGCCTTGAGGGACCCTCCAGTGGGTCCTGTGTATCAGTTCCATTCTCTGGCATGGATGGTCTTTGTACATCAAAATGTTAAGAGTTGGGTGGGTGCCTTAACTTCTCTGTAAAAAGGATTCTCACTCCAAAATCAGGTTACAGTTAAAAATTTATTTTACTGTTTCCCCCTACATTTTGCTCTGTGTGAGCTTGATCATGGGGTTTTATACTGTTTTCACAACATATTTAACTTCATGTTAATTAATGTTTTTCCATAATACAAAGAAACTTTTTTTGTTGCAAACATTTCTTTTTAAATATTTACTTATTTTTACCGCTTGAACTGTTTTTTTCAAAAACTTTAGCTTCATGTTTCTATTTACTTTGCTGCCTTTGAACATCCAAAAAATATTTTCAGTTGTCCCACAGCTTCTATCCTTTAAATCCCAAGTAACCAAACACCGTGAAATAAAGCACTTATTATTGTGACATCTGAATGATCTGTTATGACCCTATATCTGGGTACGTACCTTGCAAGAAATGATTCTCATGTTCCCAAACTTTTTAAGGCTTTGGAAATCTGTTTTAAATGCCAGCCTGTAATACACAAACTGAGTTTTCATAAGTCTAAATCTCCACTCATTCATTTTATAATTTAAATATTTAATTCCCAAAGCTGCAACATAAATTATATCCTCATTTCATATGTACCTTAAATTTTGTCTCACTGGAGCATTCAAAATACCTTTCTTGGCATTCCATTTTCCTTACTTTCCTTCTTTTGTTAATGGCACCCAAATACTACCACTGGTTACTACTGAATGCAGAGGTGTGGTCTTTCCTCTCAAGCCCTCCTGTAAAAAATGCTGCGGTGACGCATTACCGCATGTACCTCTTGCATGGTGAGATTAGTTGCCTGGTAATTGTACACTCTGCCCTGAGAGCAGATGCGTTCCTCCAAGAGGGCTTATTTAGTGCTCATTTCTACTGTGTTTGGCTGATTTTACAAATAGGTCTGAAATTCATCCGTTGCTGGTCACAGGTTCAGACAGTACAACTACTCCATCATATACAATATTGTCCAATAGGTACATACTCCCTGTTGTGATACAATCTACTTATTTTATACACAGAAATGAAGAGTAAAGGTTGGGGGGGTTATTTGAAGGGACAAGATGGGTAACAATGCCAAACCATTACAATATGTACATTTTTTCAAATATCAGTGACTATGCTGGCTGGTAATGCCTGCACAGACCTGCTACATGCATAATATGGAACATTTTATAGTAAGATTCTCAATCAGCATTTGTTATTTTGATCAAAAAACATAACCACTATATTTACTTAGTGTTATGTATATTTATTTTTTAGATAAACTCTTATGTTGCTTGGTTACTGATTGCCATTCTTTCCTGTACCTTGTAAGAGGACAAACTGATATTTTTATATCCCAGCAGCTGACCCTAGATAACCCCCTTTGAAGGCATAGAGCTGAAGCGCAGGGGTCTGGACTTGCCGTTTGGATTAAAATCACTTGCAGTATATTTTTCTGTGTCCTGGAGTGCTCATTACCTTGGCTTTTGTGACCCTAGAAACAGGCCTGCCAATTGCTTTAAATATTCATCCCAATGGTAGGATCTAATGTTTAAAAATAAAAAATCCATTACATTTCTGCTCTCCCAAGTTTTTTTTTTTAAACTGCCTCCCCTGGCTGCTGGTATGACCATTTCTAAACCCCAAAATCAAAGAGATGCTCCTGTATGTCCTTCCTGGTTTAAATGTAGGGCCACTGGGGATTGTTCATCTTAATATTCTTAATATATTAATCCCCTTAATATTCTAGTACTAATTTTTCAATGCTCTTTTTGTTTGTCCCTCGTACAAACGGTCACAGGGGCATTGAACAACATATATAACCCCCTCCGTGTTGCAGTCTATATGCTGCTTGATTTCAAATTCCAAGTTAAGGTTTGGATGTTTAAATGTTTGTTTCTTGCTTGTGTGGTTGCAAACTGAACATCTACCCACACTTTGTCATCCCTGGCTGCAGAAGCCCTAGTAATAACAGTCCTTCCTTTTCCACAGATTTCTTAAATTGTGAATGTACCTATTTGTCCTTCAGATTGGTAACTTTCTTGGCTACTGTGGCAGGTCTTTGTTGAAGTATTGGTATGCTGGGGTTATCTTTGGTCACCATATGCCAGAGTTTATTAATTTCTGACATTCAATGAGTATATTTGATTGCCAGTATTATTCTCTCCGAGTCAGAGCTTGAACCCTTTGATAGCAAGAGTTCTTGTCTATTTTTATTTTCTATCCTCTGACTGACTCATTGTAGCACTGTATCATTGTAATCCCTGTCCCAGAATCTTTGTGTCATCTCTTGTTTATTCTTGTAATACTCTTCTGGTTTCTTACAATTCCTCTTTACATGGACCAATTGGGAATAAGGGATACTGTTTTTGAGTCTGAGGTCATGATAACTGGCACTATGTAAAAATGTATTATGATCTGTCTCCTTTCGGTACAGTGTTATACTGAACATGCCATTTTCAAGACTGTTTAGTAAGTCCAAGAATAGACTGCATACCTTACTGAAATTCATGACAAATTTCAAATTTGTGCCTCAGCTATTCAGATCTCTATTAAATAGTGCCGGTTCATCCTGACAGCCTCCCCATATGCAAAATGTGTCATCTATGTGCCTCTACCATGCTATAATCTGATTGATATGCATGTTGACACTGTCAGTCAAAACATAATCACTTTCAAAATTATACATATATGAGTTAGCATATGCTGGGGCCATAGTGCTGCCACTGCGGTTCCCCTATCCTGCTGATAAAATTGTCCATTAAATTCAAAATAGTTATTAGACAAAATAAATATTGCTAACTCTTGTAACTCCTCAGTTTTGGGTGTTGTCCCCTGTTGTCTCATATTGAGAATATTTCCCATACTTTCTACCCCTTCTCTATGTGGGATAGAGGTGTACAAGTCAGAGACATCAAAGGTTACTAATAATGCATTATGTAATACTCTAGTTTCCGCTACATGATCCAAATTTAGTATTATATCAGTGGAGTCCCTTACATAGGTGTCAGTTTCCTCAATTAATGATTGTAAATAAAAGCTGATGTATTTAGATATTGGGTCAAATATTGAATCAATGCCAGACATGATGGGTTGCCCTGGGGGGGTTAGTTTGGTGCTTATGTATTTTAGGTATACTATAAAAAGTTGGAGTCCTGAGAAATTGCTGAATTAATATGGTCATTTCACAATCTTGTATCCAATTCACATCTACAAATTCCACCAGGATCTCTCTGATTTGCCCCTGTAGCTTTAGAGTGGGGTACTCTGTTAGTTTATGATAGTTGTATCTTCCAATAACTTCATGCACATGCTTGCATATTGAGAAACATCTTGTAACACTATCCCCCCTTCCGTGTCTGCTGATTTAATAATGATAGTCTTATCTTCACATAATTCTTTCAAAGCTTGTCTCTGATTGAAGATCATATTTCTAATTTGTGTTGATAATTTATCTGGTATTTGGTATAGAGACATGATTTATTTTTCTACCACTGTGCAGAATGTCTCAATGCTGTGGTTTTTGCCTTCTGGCTGTGAAAATGTATATTTGATGTTCAGTGCTGGTTTTAGTTGTTTTTGTTCCTCATTCCCTACTGCCCCTGTGAAAACAAGTTCTTAAGTCTCAATGTATGAATAAACCTCTGTAAATCAGCCTCTAATTCAAATTAGTTTACAGATTGTGTTGGCGCAAATGACAATTCTAACCCAAGTACCTGGGTTTCAACTTCTGTAAGTCTTCTATGGTTAAGGTTAAAGATAGATATCACGCGGGGGTCTCCCTGTTGGTTCTCCTGCCTTGTGGGTTGTATGTGTTTCTTGCTGCTCTTCCAACTGTCCTCCTCCTCGTCCCACCCCCGCCTACCCCCCCAAAACCCGACTGAGAGCGTGTGTAATTTTTGTTAAAATTCTGGTTTCTTAACTCTTATCTAGCTGCTTCAGGTTCTGTGCTGACTTCTTGTGATTCTCCTGTATGCTGATATTCTTCTTGTGGAGGAGCATGGGAATCACTAGCATAGCTATCATTGCTATCTGTTCCACTCTCTGCATTTTATTGCACTCACCTCCCTTCTTGCCTCTTTCTCCTTTTTCCAGTTGTTCCTCCTTCCACACCTTTCTCCTTTGACTGTTCCTTTCCCCCTTCTTCCTTTGGTAACCCCCTGCTTCTATGAATAACTTGCATCCTGAAGGGACTGTCTCCCCTTGGGATCCCCCTACTCTCTACCTTAGCTTGTAGTGGCCCACTTTCTGCCTCCCCTATTTCTTCCACCACCCCCTGTGCCCTTGGCTACTTTAAATGTCTATTGAAGTAACATCTGAATTGTCCACTGAGGACTGTGATTGTCTCCTGGATTAAATAGGCCATCACCTCAGTATAGGTTCTTATTCTTCTAGATTGGCCCACAGTCCCCAATGTAGACATACCTTTCCTCCCTGCACCATTCCTTTTACCATTACTTGAAGGCCTTGGTGAGGAGCTCCCTCTCCTTCCACATATAGTACAACATGCACTTGCCACTCACATTTAAACACACGGAAAACACAGGAACAACCAGATAAATGATCTGCCTTCACCAAAACTGAAATTTACATGTGGAGCTGACTACGTCAATTCATCTTGATGTTTAGGGCCATGAAACATCCTTATCAAGTTAATGTATTAGCGGTCATACTGGCTCTGACTGGATCTTGTTTGGTAAGCCACTAGCAGGTGGCCAGTCTGACTTTCTCCTGATCTCAGTGCCATGGAGATGAAAGACATGTTCACTTCCTGGTTCGGAGATATGCTTTTACTTCTGGTGTCAGAAGCAATCAAGTGAACAGTGGTTGTAGTGTCTAAAGAACAGTGACCAAAGTGATGGATGAGGATTATTAATATATTTGTTTATACTCACATAAGCCCTGCACTCTGCTGTTATTTGCCACCTGCAGCCTTGCTTGATGACAAAGTCATACCAGTGACTGCACATCCTTAATTTTTACATTCTTATTGCACTGACTATAACCAATTCCTGTTGCTAATATGTGTGTAACTTAATTTTACTTGTAACTTGCAACTGTAGTTTATATAACTGTTTCAGCAACATTTGGCTGGATTCACAAAAGAAAGTAGGGCAGAAAAAAACCTGCAAGTGTCCAAATGTTGTGCAGCTGTGGGAAAACACACCTACATGTGCTGTGGGGAATTCACAAATCCCCCGCAGTTGTGGGAAAAATATCCTGCGGTTGCAAAAAAAATGCACATGCAGAAAATATTGTTGCGGGGAAAAAGTACCATGATATGCATACAGCATCCCCTGAAAGGCTATTCACAACCATTTTTTTCCGCAGTTGTGGAAAAAATGTTACACACAGTGGAATCAGGTGTAACGCTCCCTCAGCAAAGTGCAGTAGTGCCCCAGCAATTGGAATCAATTAAGGTGGAGGTGAGGCACAGGTAATAGCATCCCAGATAGTATAACTGTGGCTGCTGTTACAGCAACAAAAGCACATGTTGCCATGATATGGCAACAGACAACAACCACCAGACACAGTGCAGCCCATGATAGTGCCCCACAGGCAGGGCAGTAGAGCCTGGCCAGCCTGCAGTGAGTGCTACCCCTGGAGGCAACAGGAACACCCGAGGGAAGGAGGACCAGCAGTGACATTTGGCCACTGTGGTGCCATGGTATTGCTGGTACCTGTGGTGCTGCTGTAGTCCCAGTTGAGGGACTGGTTGTTGGTCTCTTTGTGGGTGCTTTCAGCTTCATTCTATGGCAGCATTGCTAAAGTTTACTGTTCCAGCTAAATAAGTTCACTGTTGCTATGCCTCCTAAGCTATCTCTGCAGCTGCGGATCCATAGTTACAGATTTTCAGCACGTGCGCAATTTCCACAGCTGCTGAATTTCCACAGCTGCAGGGATTTTATGAAATTCTGCACCTATTCAAAATTTCTTTATGAATATTATGCAACTGCATTTCTGCAGTGCTGCAGGCCTTTTTCCCACAGCTGCAGGATTTTTGGCTTTCTTTATGAATCCTGCCCATTGTCTCTGTACTTTGGAAATGTTCTTCTTCTGCACAATTTGATCACTTTTGATGTGGAACCTTTATAGAAGAGTCCCTGACTCAAAGGTATTGTAATTCCAAGTAATTAATAAATAAATGAAAAATGAATAAGTGGCAGATAGAAGAAGTGATGACTGTGAGCTGCTGGAGTCAGTGGAGCTGGTGGTCAGGACAGTGAGTGGCCGGGACTGTGGACAGACAAGCACTGGTATGTGTATAGCAGTTGACAAACATAAAAAAAATTAGACAATCTATGTGTAACATAAAACAACGCTTAGCAGTAAATGGGGATGCAAGATCAAGTCAGTACTTTAAAATATGGTTTCAGTTAGAAGTAGCTGTGTGAGGGAAAAATGATCAACTTTTAGAATTTTAAAATTCCATGACTGGACATTCATATGGGACTGGTTTTTAGCCATGGGTTGTGCACTGTTAGGGTCATGGCTAGAATCAAGTCACAGACAATCAGAATACAAGAATTCCCTAACTCATTTTCTATTTTATTTTATGCCAGTGACTTTAAAGCAGCAGTTTTTGTTAGTGAACATGTCATTTTTTCAGTTAAAATGTTTTTCTAGCAACAACATCACTATACTGATTTTTGTTTTTCTTTCCTTGTATTCATTCCTTAACCGAGCTATGTGATTCTGAAGTTTTTAAAAGTGTTTGATACACTCTAATCCCTACCAGGAAAAGATGAATCATCTTAATGTGGTGTGATACTACTGTATTTACTATCAGAAACATGCACCATAAGACAGTCAACACTTAAATCCATTTTTTACAGTCAAAGGATACTCTCTACTTAAGTGATTTTTAGATATTGTGAGTGGCAACCATCTTTAATGACTTGAGTCATTAATTACAAAAACAGTTGTAAAAGTTGCCTTTTTAAAAATATGAGGAAATTAAAGAGATGATGAGTATGCATTCCTTGAACAGAGAAGAGTGAGAGGGGACATATTAGAGACCTTCAAGTTTCCCATGGGAGTGAACAGGGTACTGGAGGGAAGCTCTTTGGAAGAACGAAGAGCACTAAGACCAAAGGCCATGCAATGAAGCTGGAGGGAAAAAGTTAAAGAGAGATGTGAGGAAGTACTTCTTCAGTGAAATAGTAGATGCCTGGATAGATGACCAAAGGAAGTGGTGGAGGCGAAAACAGTAGGTGTTTCAAGGATGTGTGGGATAGACATAACTAAAGGGAATACTAGTGAATGGGGAGGGAGGGAGGAGGGAGGGTTGCCACTTGCCGGAGACCACATAGGATCTGTGGAGGCAGACTAGAAAGGAACCATCTGGCAGACTGGGTGGGCCAAACAGTCTTTTTCTGCTTACAAATTCTATGTTTCTATGAATCTAGGAATGTCAGAAATACAATTTTGCTACCAAAAAAAAAAAAAAAAGATGAACATTTTTTCTGACTAGCTAAAACTGACAGCCAGTGGGCTAACATACAATACAGATCATAATGGTAGTGTTTTGACATAAACATCAAATAATGCCTTACAACCTCATCCTCAGAAACTAAAATTTGTCTGATTAAAAATGCAAAACAAAGAAAAAAAATCAGTACAACTAAGGAAACAAAAACTTGAAAAAGAAATCACTTTTTCTGTAAAGTATCCAACTCTATTCAGGTTAACATTGTATCAGCCTGCTTGTTGTTCCTTTTACTTGGGGACAATGATTAAGTCTGTATGGCATGCAGAATGGACAGTTGTGGCTTGATTAATATAGATACTGCCTGCAATCAACCAATTAAGGTATTCCTCGTTGGCAGAGAAGTAAAATGTGGCAGTCCCTGTTGGGAAAGGCTTGAATTCCATAAGCTAAAGACCTGCACTAAAAATAATTTAAAAGTGAATTGAAGGACTTTGCAAAACTCAATTAAACTGATATCCACTGGGAACATTACTGTGTGTGTGTGTCCGCAGTTTGCTGCACACCAAAATAAATGTTTGTTTTTTTAGAGCAGGCATTCCAGTTTAAAGGCAAATAACGACTGTACAATACATGCTGGCAATAGTTTGAAAATTATATACATGTTTTTGTTTTCCTAATCAAAATGTAGAAATAGGCCAATAATGCTAAATAAATTATGTCTACGTGTCCTACTTATTTAGATACATAGAAAGAAAGAATTTAATGGCCAAGGAAGGCCATTTGGTCATTCCAGTCTGCCGTATTCTTGCCTAACCTATAAGACTGAGCCCCTAGAGCTCAGTCATCATCTTCCCCCTCTGTCATCCTCACTACCCCACCATTGTCCCCCATTGAACTCACTTGTCTGTCTCACCTGAACTTGAACTATAACTCTGATTCTGCACAGACCACCCTGTGGGGCAACCTGTTCATGACCTCTTCATAAAAAAGAATTTCCTAACATCCTTTCCTAAACCTGCCCCTACCAGCTTCTTCGTGTTATTTGTAATGTTTGTGTTTACAGTGCAGCTGAATATTGCAGTGCTGTCAACTTTGTCCGCTGTACAAGCATGGATCCTACACAATGATCTTCTTGCACCCTTTATGGATCTTATACACTGCTCTCCTTGTACCCTTTATGGATCCTGCACACTGCTCTCCTTGTACCATTTATGGATTCTGCAGACTGCTCTTCTTGTACAATTTATGGATCCTGCACACTGTTCTCCTTGCACCATTTATGAATTCTGCACACTGCTGTCCTTGTACTATTTATGGATCCTGCACACAGTTCTCCTTGTACCCCTTATGGATCCTGCACACTGCTCTCCTTCTACCATTTATGGACCCTGCACACTGCACTCCTTGTACCATTTATGGATCCTACACACTGCTCTCCTTGTACCATTTATGGATCCTGCACACTGTTCTCCTTGCACCCTTTATGGGTTCTCCACACTGCTCTGCCTTTACTATTTATGGATCTTGCACACTGTTCTCCATGTACCATTTATGGATCCTGCACACTGTTCTCCTTGTACCCTTTATGGATCACCAACACTGCTCTCCTTGTAGCATTTATTGATCCTGCACACTTTTCTGCTTGTACCCTGTATGGATCCTGCACACTGCTCTCCTTGTAGCATTTATGGATCCTACACACCGCTCTTCTTGTACAGTTTATGGATCCTACACACTGCTCTCCTTGTACTATTTATGGATCCTGCACACTGCTCTCCTTGTACTATTTATGGATCCTACACACTGCTCTTCTTTTACTGTTTATGAATCCTACACACTGCTCTCCTTGTATTATTTATGGATCCTGCCCACTGCTCTCCTTGTACCATTTATGGATCCTGCACTCTGTTCTCCTTGTACCCTTTATGGATCCTGCACACTGCTGTCCTTGTACTATTTATGGATCCTGCACACTGCTCTCCTTGTACTATTTATGGATCCCACACACTGCTCTCCTTGTATTATTTATGGATCCTGCACACTGCTCTTCTTGTACAGTTTATGGATCCTACACACTGCTCTCCTTGTACTATTTATGGATCCTGCACACTGATCTCCTTGTATTATTTATGGATCCTGCACACTGCTCTTCTTGCACAGTTTATGGATCCTACACACTGCTCTCCTTGTACTATTTATGGATCCTGCACACTGCTCTCCTTGTACCATTTATGGATCCTGCACTCTGTTCTCCTTGTACCCTTTATGAATCCTGCACACTGCTGTCCTTGTACCATTTATGGATCCTACACACTGCTCTTCTTCTACCATTTATGGATCTTACACACTGCTCTTCTTCTACCATTTATGGATCCTACACACTGCTCTCATTACACACTGATCTTCTTGCACCATTTATGAATCCTGCTCACTACTCTTAATTGTACCATTTATGGAATCTACACGCTGCTCTCCATGTACCTTTTATTGATCCCACACAGTGCTCCCCGTTGCATGCTTTATGGATCCTACAGTACACACTGCTCTGCTTGCATTCTTTATGCATGTTACACACTGGTCTCCTTGTACCCTTTATTGATCCTGCACACTGCTCTCTTTCTACCCTTGATGGATCCTGCCCACTGCTCCCATTGCACCCTTTATTGATCCTACACACTGCTCTCCTTTTACCCTTTATAGATCCTATATACTGCTCTCATTGTACCTTTTATTGATCCTTCACACTGCTCTCTCTCCTTGTACTATTTATGGATCCTACACAGTGCTTTCATTGCACCATTTGTGGATGCTACACACTGCTCTCATTGTACCTTTTATTGATCCCACACACTGTTCTCATTGCACCATTTGTGGATGCTACGCATTGATCTTCTTACACCCTTTATGGATCCTACACCCTACTCTCCTCACACCATTTATAGATCCTGCCCACTGCTCTAATTGCACCGTTTATGGAATATACACACTGCTCTCTGTGTACCTTTTGTTGACTGACACAGTGCTTCCCTTCTATGCTTTATGGATCCTACAGTTCACACTGCTCTGCTTGCATTCTTTATGCATGCTATGCACTGGTCTCCTTGCATCCTTAATGGGTCCTATACACTGCTCTCATCCCTCTCCTTGTACCCTTCATGGGTCCTGTACACTGATCTCCTTGTACCTTTTATGGATCCTACACACTGCTCTCATTGTACCCTTTATGGATCCTGCACACTCCACTACCTCCATCCTTTTATGGTAGGTAGAAAGTTTATTGTTTGACTAAAAGTCATTGCAATTCTTAAAAATAGTTAAAAACAAGAAAATTAAATTGACAATTTGTTATATCAACCAACATTTCTATGGCACATTAACAAATTAATTATTTATTTAAACTAATACAGAGTTTACTGCTTTAAATGCTATAAACTTCACATGAGATGTAATTTGGTTACCTCATTATAATTTAACCACTTTTAAAAAGTTACCAAGGGTAACAAGTGTATTATCATTATTTGTATTAAACAGAAGAATAATAAGTTGTTCGGAAGGGAGACCAAGGGTGCCTAATATTGGAGCCAACCATTTCTTCCTTGCTGTCTCAAATTTTGGACAGTGCAAGACTATATGCTTGCGGTCATCCTGTAAGCTAAGTGAACAATTACATCCAGGCCTCAAAATTCTTGGCTGCTTTTGATCATATAGTATATAATTTTCTTAGTATAGTTCAAACCTAAATCTAGTAAAAAGTCTTCTCTCCTGTGGATTTGTTATAGTAGTCAAATAAAGTTTGAGTTTGTGATTTGTTTTCATTATTTTAAAGGGGGAAGTAAACATTGCAGGAGTGACTCAAACTGTGAAAACCCCAAAAAAGATCGTTCAAATGAGGTATTGGGCTTACTTGTAGGTGTTGGGGTCCTGAGATAGGAATACCTAAATCATCTGTATATAAAAACAAGGCAGCAGCCATTTCATTGAATCATGAGACCAACAGCGATGTCACTGAGGAGTAAGCTGTCATTAACAACATGCAGCTTGCCCCTCAGTGACATCACTTTCTGTTTTAAAATGGCTGCTGCCTTGTTCTGATTTACAGATTAATTAGACAGTCACATATCAGGACTCTTGACACCTGCAAGGAAATCCATTGCCTCGTTTGAAACATATTTTCATGGGCTTTCACAATTTGAGTGATCCCTGCAGTGTTTACTCCCCCTTTAAACCAACGAAAATGACGTAATCTGTTGTTTCCTGATCTAATGCTATAAAATGATCTCTAATTATTTTTTTAACTTGCTCTATGATTTCAGGGAATGGGATGATATAAATTTCATAGAGTGATTTTTCTAGACCCCACTGTAATATATTTTCTTTTATAGTTTTAATTGTATTTTGATGTAAAATTTGAATTGTAGCATTTTATTTGTTCTTCCAAACAAAGCCTTGGAAATCTATAATCTCGAAAAAGAAATGGCTGTAATATGAAAGTTATCCTGCTGTACGTTCAATTGTTAGAGCTGACAATGAGAATTGTCCTAGATCTTTTCTTAATATTTCAGCAGGAACTGATTGTTGTACTTTTAACACAAAGTGGTACATTTTATTAAATAATATTTCTAATGGTTTGATATCTACCAGAGTCCATATTTCTATTCCATAAAAAATGTTTCTTTTTATTTTGATATTTATAACTTTCAATAATCCTAGAATTGACATTTGGCCCATTTTCCCACTGAATCTTTTGAAAGCTCCAAATGCTGTTTTTAATTTCTGGGTCATAATATTAGTATGTGGATTCCAGGAAAGATTCACAGAGAACTTTAAGCCCAGATAGTCATTATATGTTTTCAATTTGACTTTGCCTTTTTCTGTAAAAAGCGAGGAGACTTTTTTATTCTTATTGCCAGATATGACCATATTGGTTTTTGGAAGACTCATAACTAACCCATCTTTCCTGCATAATTCTGAGAATGAGGTTACTTTATGCTGAAGGCCTAATAAGGATGTAGATATCAGTATAATGTCATCTGCATAGGCTAGGGAAGGGATTTTGTTTCATAAGAACATTAGGGGAGTGAAATTCTGAGTTACTTAAATCTGCAAGATGGTATGTATATACAAATTAAATAATAGGGGGACTAACAAACAACCTTGACATACTCCTACATTGGTGTGTATTTTGTTTGTTACATTACCTTGCTGATTATACCTAATTTTAAGCCAGGTGTCACTATGGAGTTTTATAAGTACTGTATATATAAAATATCTGAATCTATATTATACCCTTCTAATTTTGCCACAATGTTTTCCTATTCCTCCATTCTTTTATGGATCTTACACACTACTCTCCTTGCATCCTTTATGGAAAATGCACACTGCGCTCCCTGTACCCTTTATAGATCCTATGCACTACTGTCCCTGCACCTTTTATGGGTCCTGCACACTGCTCTCCTTGTACCCTTTAATGATCCTATACACTGCTCTCCTTGCACCCTTTATCGATCCTACACATTGCTCTCCTTGTATCCTTTATGGATCCGGCACACTGCTCTCCTTGTATCCTTTATGGATCCTGCACACTACTCTCCTTGCACCCTTAATGGATCCTACACACTGTTTTCCTAGTACCCTTAATAAACCCTACACACTGCTTTCTCTGCATCCTTTATGGATGTTACACACTGCTCTCCCAGCATCCTTTATGGATCCTACACACTGCTCTCCTTGTACCCTTTATGGGTCCTGCACACTGCTCTCTTTGTACCTTTTATGGATCCTACACACTGCTCTCCTTGCATCCTTTATGGATCCTACACACTGCTCTCCTAGCATCCTTTATGGATCCTACACATTGCTCTCCCTGCATCCTTTTATGGATCATACACACTGTTCTAATTGCATCCTTGTGGATCCTACACACTGCTCTCCTTGTACCTTTTGTTGATCAAGCACAGTGCTTTTATTGCACCCTTTATGGATTCTACACACTGCTCTCCATGCTTCCTTTATGAATCTTACACACTGCTATCCTTTCATCATTTATGGATTCTACACACTGCTATCCTTGTACATTACATTTATTGATACTGCACACTGCTCTCATTGCACCCTTTATGGATACTACACACTGCTCATCTTGTACTGTATATGGAGTCTACATGCTGCTCTCCTTGTACTGTTTTTGGATCCTACACACTGTTCTCATTCTACCCTTTATGGATCCTGCACACTGCTCTCAATGAACCTCTTACTGATCCTACACACTGCTCTCCTTGCATCCCTTATGGATACTGCACTTTGTGCATCCTGCACATTGCTCTCCCTGCACTCCTTGTACCCTTTGTGCATCCTTCACATTGCTCTCCCTGCACCCTTTATTGAACCTTTTCTCCTAGGTGCTCTCCTAGTACCCTTTGCATACCCTACACACTGCTTTTCCTGCATCCTTTAAGGATCTTACACATTGCTCTCCCAGCATCCGTTACGGATCCTACACACTGCTCTCCTTGCATCCTTTATGGATACTGCACACTGCTCTCCCTGCACCCTTAAATGATCCTACACACTACTCTCATTGTGCCTTTTATGGATCCTGCATACTGCTGTCATTGTACCCTTTGTGGGTCCTGCACACTGCTCTCCTTGTACCCTTAATAGATCCTCCACACTGCTCTCTTTGTACCCTTTATGGATCCTTAACACTGATCTCCTTGTATCCTTTATGGAACCTGCACACTATTCTCCTAGTACCCTTTATAGACCCTACACACTGCTTTCTCTGCATCCTTTGTGGATCTTACACACTGCACTCCCTGCATCCTTTTATGGATTCTACATACTGCTCTCCTTGTATCGTATGGGGAAAATGAACACTGCTCTCCCTGCACTCTTTAAAGATCCTACACACTACTCTCATTGCACCCTTTATGGATCCTGCATACTGCTCTCCTTGTACCCTTTGTGCATCCTGCACATTGCTCTCCCTGCACCCTTTATTGAACCTTCACACTGCTCTCATTGCACACTTTATGGATCCTACTCACTAGTCTAATTGCAACCTTTATTGAACCTACACACTGCTCTCCGTGTACCCTTTATGGGTCCTGTATACTGGACTCTTTGTACCCTTTATGGATCCTACACACTGCTCTCCTTGCATCCTTTTATGGATCATACACACTGCTCTCCTTGTGCCTTTTATTGATCCTGCACAATACTTTTATTGCACCCTTTATGGATCCTACACACTGCTCTCCTTGCATCATTTATGGATCCTACACACTGTTATCCATGTACAGTACCATTTACTGATCCTGCACACTGCTCTCATTGCACCCCTTATGGATCCTATATACTGCTCACCTTGTACCCATTATGGATTCTTCATGCTGCTGTCCTTGTATTGTTTATGGATCCTGTACACTGCTCCCCTTGTACCCTTTATGGATCCTGCACACTGCTCTCCTTTTACCCTTTATGGATCCTGTAGACTGTTCTCATTGCACCTTTTATTGATCCTACACCCTGCTCTCCTTGTACCCTTTATAGATCCTGTACACTGCTCTCCCTTGTACCCTTTATGGATCCTGCAGGCTGATCTCATTGCAACATTTATGGAAACTACATACTGCTCACCTTGTACTTTTTATTGATCCTACACATTGCTCTCACTGCACCATTTATGGATTCTACACACTGCTCTCCTTGCACACTTTATGGATCCTCCACACTGGTCATGCATCCTTTTGCAGATCCTACACATTGCTCATCTTGCATCCCTGTATGGATTCTACACATGGCTTTTCTTGGAAACTGCTTGTGCTGTATCCTCCTTCCAAAAGTACTTAATGCCTTATGTTCCCTTGTGTACTGTTACATAAGCAATAAGGCATGATACAGTGTGTATTATTTTGGTATAGTGACATATCTTGTAAACTAAAGAACAAGACTGAGATGAGAGCCTCATCCACCTGAGAAGTGCTGTTATCTACCAGTAGAGCTGTACAGGATGCAGAATGTTGCCAGTGGAATCTGTGTGCAATGGCAATTACACTTCTGAAATGTTATTTATTTGTTCATTTAAGTTTTTTGTTAAACAGGTAGGCAAAACTAGGCTGAGGGCCTATTTTCATTTGACATCACAGAATACAAAAACTCAAGAATACATGCATGTAAGGTATAAGTGCTTAAAATACATAAAATAACTAGATGTTAATAAGTGCATATTCAACAGAGAAACAAAATAATACTACTAAAAAATCAAATAAACGTAAATTAGTATATACATAACTAAGTTATAAAATATGGCTATAAACAACCCTGACATTTTTGTAACTTGAGCAAGTACACAGTGTTTGAGCTGCAAAATAATCCCTTAACCTGTTTATAAGTTGATATTTGGTCTTTGACCACCTATATAAGGGGGAAACAAATTCCAGGTTACAGGACCAACATAGGCAAGCACTCTTTGGTTCTAGTGAGATTTAACAAAGGGTATCAACATATGCTCTGCTTCATTAGATCTTAATGACACTGACCTTACTGATGATGAAAGAGTGAACAATTGCTTTACTCATCTAGGTTGTTCGTTGTGAAAAATATTAAACATAAAAAACACCCAAATCATAAGTTCTATTTTTTGGACAAAACCAATTTTGGTTGTTAGACAAATTACACTGATGCATGATTTGATTCAATTTGAAGCAATCCTACATTCACTATTGTAAGTGCTGTAGTACTCCATCTCTGCAGATGTGCCTGACAGGTGTTCAAATAATCAATGAAGCAATACGTCAGTGGGGATGTCAAGAGATTCCTTGCAATAGATAATCTGGCTTAAATAGTCGACTGCTGTTATATGTTAGCTGTTATATGTTAACACTGCCACCGAGACCAGTCTTACGGATGTAAGGTGGTCTCATGCACATTCTTAGGGTATGAAAATTATGAATCAAAGGTGAGCAGTATCTAAGAATTTAAGTGAGACCAGTCTTACAACCATAATAGTGGTATTAGTGGTGATATTAATATATTATTGACTGACCTTGGTCAATTATATATTAATCTAAACAAAAAAAAAAACTTGGCCAAACATATCTGTTTCAAGGGCAGCTGCATGTGAAATCTCATCACAGAATAAGAGTGTCTCATGCAGAGGAAAGGAGCACTCCAATTGGTCAGGAATGCTCCCTCCATCTATAATGTTCCCTATAGGCAGTGCCCAACATACAGTTGACAGTATGACAGACACTGTCAATTTGATGTTAAAAAGTAAAAAAGGGGTCAAAAATGACTCAAAAATACTTGATGGTACCATCTGGACTATAAATACAGAGGCCATCCTTAATGGTAGCAAGTTTCGGTCTTGAGCCGAGCAGCATGTGTTTTTTTTTTTGTGTGTGTGTTTTTTTAATTCATGATTAGTTTACTTTTTGAGAACTAATTTCAGATTGCTACAAAAGTTAAATTAAGGTCCTGATTTATTTCAGTGATGTTATTAGAGCGCCTGTAAATAATAATATTGTTACTGTAAAAAATAAATTTACTTCTCCATGTTACACTGAGTATTGAACTACAGTAATAAAAACTGAAAATAGTACAGGGACAATGATAGAACCCTGAGGTACACCAGTTTGTAATGGGAGAAAATAAGATGTAAGAATGTGTAGTTTCATGATTTGTGTCTGTCCTTGTAAATAGTTTCGAAACCACTTCGGAGCATCATGGGAAATTCCCAAAAGAGAACAGTCTCTTTAATAATAGTTCATGTTCAACCAGATCACAGCCTTGGTCAGGCACCAGTCAGTTCTTCAGTAGTCACTTACTCACCTGGTTGACTGAAATGGACATAAAAAACTTAGTGAGTTGGATGTCATCATGGTTTAATGAGCATAAACAGAGAATATGCATCAGGGATCATTTTCCAAATGGGGTACAGTCATTAGTGTGGTGCCTCAGGGAACAGTACTGGGATCTACACTCTTCAATATCTTTGACGCGTCCATGCAATATACTGAAAAAGCTTGGTTATGTAAATTTGCAGACGATTCAAAGTGGCAATTGTGGATAACAAGAAAGCAATAGATCATTTTCAACAGGAACTAACAAAACTTGAAATCTGGGCAAATAAAAATAAACCTTCATTTAACACAGGTACAGTACATGCAAAGTGATGCATGTTGTTGCTAAGAACAAAACAGTGAAATACTATCTAAATGGAAAAGAAATACAAGAAAAGATGAGATAAAAAAAATCTGAGTATCCTGATTACAAATCATCTGAACTTTGAACAACATTGCCAGGAGATTGGGAAGAAATGCAAAAGGATTTTGGGCTGAATAAGCTGCAACACTGCTAGCAGATCTGGAGAGGTGATTATGCCCCTGTATAGTGCCCTGGCTGGATCCCACCTGGAGTACTGCAGACAGTTTTGGGCCCCTTACAAAAAGGGTTGCATAAAAAGACTGAAGGGGTGGCATGGTGGACAAATAAATTAATGACAAACATAAAGTAATTAACATATGAGCATAGACTGAAAGACCTAAATATGTATGCCCTGGCGTACTGGAGGCTAACAGGGAATCTATGCCTGGTTTATAAAGCACATAATGACAGTAACTTACAGGAGTGCATTGGATTGGAGAGAAGAAAGAGGCACCAGACAACATAACTTACAGCTTAAGGAAGAAATATATAAGACTAAGACAAGAGAGTCATGGTTAAGCCAGAGAGAAATGTAACCCCCCCCCCCACCAGCCACTTGTTTAACTAGTAAGCATGCCTCCCATATTTTTCAGTCTAGGGAAGAGAGAGGGATGGGGGTACAAAGCACTAACTATTACTGAAACACAGAATGACCATTACTAAACCCAGGTCCTGAGGAGAGAACTAAATCTACACAGGAAGCAGTAACTAGATAGTCCATACCAGGTTGGGACTCTAGAGTGTGGCTTTATTCCAAACAGTTGGTACACAAAAGCAAAGTTGGACCCCCCAAGGGTTTGCACTTCGTGGCACAAGGCAAATGCAGAACACATCTGTAGCAGACAGAAACTCTAAACTTCTCATATTGCATAGGACTTGAACTCTGTTCAGTGGCACTACCTGAGCTAAAACACACATCTTCTAGTGGCAATGGCCACAACAGAGCACACAACTTCTTCTAGTGGCACTGGCCATGACTTAGAACATTTCCTATATGGCATAGGCTTTAAAAGTTAGGCAATGTGGCAACTGGCCATGACGGAGCACACTGGAGCTCAAGACTAAAACAACCCACACCAGGGGGTAAGCTTTCTTGTCAGGCATTTGCCACATGACCTGAATAAATAGGCACCCTTACAGAACCTGAAGTGCTGAACTGGTCACTCTAGATGGGGTATTGCCCACCTTTTGCTTCTTCAGTCCATACCAAGCCATTCTTTCAGAGTTACACCTCAAAACTTTAAACAAAACTGTTGCACTATGCATCTTTGAATGTATGGCACATCAGCATTGGAAAAAAACACTACTTCTGAGTTCTGTACAACATGTTAAGTCACACCAGGGACTCCACGATTTACAGCCAGCTTTAGAACAAGGCATGAGAACAGTCTCAAACAGAACTGGGTGCATAGGTCCCTTTGTCAGAGTAACACCCCAAAGAAAACAAGGCAGGTACATGCCTCCTGGGAATCCAAAGTCAGAATTACTCACGGTTGAACACAAAAGGCAGCTTCAAATGTCCTGGATTAAATTCAGTGGATTGCCCCATGTATCCATTCTGCAGTCCTTCTCATCCCATTGAGAAAATCAGGAAGTCCTGCTAGACAGTTTCCACCACTTCTACAAGGCATACAAATGGTTCTCAGCACTAGGGTGAGGAAAAAGTAGGCTCTCCTCACAGCCCACACTGCAGCTCTTCACTCCTCCAACTACTCACTCTGAACTCCACTCACAGACTCACTGAAATGTCCAAACTCCCCACTCACAGATAGCTAGCATGACTTATGCTGATGCAAGAATTCTAAATGACATCACCCCTCTCCTCTAGGCTGAGCCCAAGTAAACAGAGAAGGAGCAGGTGAAAATCTGTTTAACTACTATTTCACCACCTGCCTTCCCTACCTAACACTGACACTGATGGGATTCTAGTAACCCCAGGGAATGGGGGGGTTACACTCACCCCTAGCCAGGTAAATGACTTTCTGTAGTCATTTCTCTACCCAGCACCAGGCCATCCTACCCTCTGTGTTACCTCTGGGGAGGTAGTGCTACTTCTCCCTGACCATGTGCCAGGTGCAGGCAGGCAACACTACAGGCCCAGAGGCCAGCTGATGAAACTTCAGCCCCTATCCTATGATCTAACTATGGATATTCAGTTGCTCCAAGAAACTGCCTGAAGCATGCCCTAATAGACCAGAACTGAGGCCCCTACTGCAGGTTAGGACCACAGCTGTCTATCCCCCTAGCCCTCTAGGGAAAATCTATCTGACCAGGCTGCCCCTCAGGGAACCTCTTCCCAAACCCAGGGTACCTGCAAACAAAAACAAGGAAACTATACATTACAACGCATTTCATTTCCCAAAATTTCCCCACAACCTCACACCTGTGAAGAAAACATGTTAACACCCTGTTAACCACAAACAATCCTCAAACTCTAGGAAAAAAGTGGAACTCAGCTGAGCTCCCATATCCTCTTCTTTTTTCTTATGGAACACCTGCAAAAAGAGAAAACCAAAAAAACCACATCCTGCATACCACACAGTGTCTAAACCGCCACATAAACACTAGAGAATCCCAAAAATATTTTTCTAGAAAAGTACAAAAGTAAAAAATGGAACATAGACATTTATACAAAACATTTTGGGGGGGGGTGGAATGCCCTAAATTGTCCATACTAGTGACAGAATGTTGTTACCCTAGACAAAGTCCATAAAAGAGCCTCTTCTAGGACAGAGCCCACTGAAGAACAGTCCTGGAAGAGGGCAGGGCCTGAAAAGCACTGCAATCCATGGGAAGAGTCTTTGAGGACAATTCAAACAGTTTGTGGTCAGTCTGCCAGTGTAAGATGTGTTGTGCAAAGTCAGTTAGAAAATAGAAAACTTGGTCTTATCAGTTCCTTGAAGACAAAAAAAAAAAAAAAGGATCACCTTACTTCTCCAAGCTGAGGACTGTCTCCTCCAGGTGGCATCTTCGGATACAGCTGGGCTGGTATCCTCTGGAAAACCAGGCGATGAAACAGGAAAACAGCTGGGCTGATGTGATTTGGAAGGCCAGGCAATGGAAATGGGAAAACACTGCTGGGATGATGAATCTGGATGTACCTGAAGAATCCTGGAACACCAGTAGAGCTGCATCTTCCTTCTTGGATACTGCTACTACTGAAGGACAGACAATGGGCTGTCACTGCTCGCTTCCCTCTGAGCATGCTGGGCACATTCACAGAGAGTGGCACCATTAAGGGTAATACCACTCAAGGTGAGGTGCAAGAACTATGACACCATCTGAGCATTCAAAGTAGATGTTGTGAATGTCTCATTCCCTGACTTGTCCAAAGTTCAGACAGTGTACATAAACAGTTCTGCCCAACTTCAAGAATTTAAGACAATCATTTATGACTCTGTCTCTGACACATTCTGCTGCACCAGGTTACAAATTCTTGCTTGCCTCTTCCAACAAACAGGATTGCCTGTTTTGTTCAATTTCCATCCAAACTGTATGAGGAAAGGTAGGAAAGGACCTCCTAAATATGGCGTCAGCCTTCCTACATACCAGTCTTGTCTCCTTGGTACTCTTCACAAGTGTGCAACCCTTGGCTTGACTTGGCAGTGGCCAGTCCTGGTTAGCAGAGGGCAAAGTGAGAAAAATTTGCTTTGTGGAGTAATCCACGAAATTACGCCCATTGTGCGTAGCGAAATTTCACCCGGCGTAGTGGCAAAATTCCACCCAGTGGAATGGCAATATTTCACTTTCTGCAGTGAAATTTCACCTTCTGCAGCAAAATGTTGCCTTCTGAGGTGAAATTCCACCTTCTGTGGTGAAATTTCACCTGTGGAAGGTGAAATTTCGCTGCAGAAGGCGAAATTCCGCCTAATGTGGAAAATTCCATGAATTACTTCATGCGGTGAAATTGGCCCCTTCGCTTCCACTTCACCAGCAGAAAATAAATTTGCTGCATCTCTAGTCCTGATTGAGCCAGTGCCGCATACTTAAAGAACAAAAGAACTTGTCCTAGACCATCTCTGTGGGCAGGGTACTGGAGCCTTCTTCTTCTACTCTCTCAGGCTCCACTGAGACAAGAGCTTGAGATGACTCACGGGGACCCTCAACATGAAGATACATTTTTCATCCTCCTCTTCCTCACTCAGAATCTGAGCCCAGGAGTGAGCAGATGTCCTCACTCCTGAGACAGTCCACTCCTCACTGGGTGCAGAGGTAAACATCTCCCAGTTCAGTGTCTCTTGCAGTTCATCCTCCCCTACTAGGCTAGGAATAGGACCTTCCTTCCATGGGTCCACAGATCCTTCCATTGCACTGTCCATCTGGGACACAGGCATGCAAACATCTCTTGGTGTCTGCCCTTGCAGTAGAGTCATATTCTCTCCTTCTGTGCCACATTCTTTGGGGCCTCCCCCAACAGATTCAACCTGGTGCTGCATGCTGCTACTTGCAGCGTTTCCTACTTTGGTCCAAGTGGGAGCCAAACAAACTTGTGATGCCCTCTCTGGCACTGCAGCCCCGCTCATACCATACTTCACTAGGCAATCTGAACAGTGGTGTATTAGAAACATATCCCTTCCAGCCTTGAGGCACAGAATGCACAGCCTCACTGGATAGCTAGGGATTGCTACATCTGGAGGCAACCCTTCACCATAGAAAGTTCTCTCTAGTTCTCTTAGTGTGGTCACCTCCTCTGCGATCATAGCTCGGGCATGATCTGGGTAGTGGGAAGTTCCCAAGGACATGTCTGCAAGCAAAACCCATAACAGTTTGTTGTTACTAATTTGTTTACCAGTCTCTTTACAGTCTCACAAAATGGCTCCCTGCTGCTGTGTTTACATTGCTAATCCTGCCCTGTAATGGTAACAGTAGCTCCCCTCATTCATCAGATCTGTTTCTGACTCAAAAACTGCATTTTCGACCTTTCTTGGCTACTGATTTTGCTCAAAACTGTAATCAATTGCACTGCTTGTATCTCTTTCAGCACTTTCATATGATTTTACATGACATTGTGATCAGCATCAAATCAGACTATTTACACATGCTCAAAGTCACTTGCAAGCCACAGTATTTCCTTCACACAGAATTGCCTGTTTGCTGCAGCCTAATATACAACTCACAGTCTCTCACTTGCTTAGAACATTTTACTGTTGCTGAACCTATCATAAATGCTCACAGTCTATTTTCAGAATTTATGTTTGTTGCCTTGCTCTTGTAACTCACATTCCTTCTTTGCAAAACAATCACACTGCTTGCAGACAGATTCAGCTGGCTTGAAAATCACAACAGCTTGATGCTCAGTTAGCTGGGTTTTACTGAAGTCAGTAGCTGGCTTTCTCTGGTGGAAATTTTCGCCCTGTTGCTGATCCTGGAAGGCTTCTGGTATGAAACAAGCTGGCGGTCCCACTGATCATAGACACGAATGCCACGCTCACTTTCCAGTTGGTCAGATAACAGGTTGAGCCTGAATTTACAAAGCAAAAGTCTGTTTCTTACAGATTAGAATGTTCAGAAGCCCCTCGATGGTTGATCCTGGTCCGACCAGTTAGCACGTCACTCTCACTCTTCTCCTGAAACATTTGGCTGCACACAGAAACTGGCTTGGGGACGGGACTGTTTTCAGTTGCACCAATCACTCTACGCCATGCAAATGATCCCTCTCTCTCTTGCTGGCTCTCCCTTCATGGCGATCGTCAAGCGGGCAGATTTAAACTGCAAACTGTAACTTTTTTTCTCGGCTGCAATTTCAGTGGTGGGAGTGCTGTTTTGACCATTTTCTCCACAGATCTTGGCAATTTCTTTAACAACTCCCAAATTTGCACACAAAGCACATGAAACTTTCAGGGCACATTTCTCTCTCTGTTTCTCAATGTCCACACTACTATTGACATAGAAAATTGTAATTTAAAAAGTTATGTAAAAGTTCTGGATGCAGAAACAAAGACATACACTTTCTGGCTTTACTGTCCATTGTAAGTTGATAAAACACACACAGCAGCACTGTACTAGCAAGCACGCAAACAGCACATACAGATAGCACTCTCCTGGGCAAAATCATTTTGTGCAAAGCTTCCTTTCCTGTTTTGGGCTACCATGCTACCAAACAGACAAACACTTACCATACCCTCAGCAAAAATCTCTTGTTCTCTCCTCAAATTATACAACATCCCAGATGAGCACCTATTTTTGAAACCCACCACCGGACACTTGTTTAACTAGTAAGCACAATTCCCATATTTTTCTGTCTAGGGGAAAGAGAGGGTTGGGGGTACAAAGCATTAAGTATTACTAAAACACAGAATGACCATTACTAAACTCAGGTCCTGAGGAGAGAACTTTTGCTAGGGGCTATTCTAGGTCTGCACTTCAGTACCCAGTTAATCCACACAAGAAGCAGGAACTAGATTGTCCATACCAGGTTGGGATTCTAGAGTGTGGCTTTATTCAAAACAGTTATTACACAAAAGCAAAGATGGACCCCCAAGGGTTCACACTTTGTGGCACAAGGCAAATGCAGAACACAACATTTGTAGCAGACAGAAATTCTAAACTTCCCATATTGCATAGGACTTGAACTCTTTTCAGTGGCGCTGCCTGAGCTAAAACACACATCTTCTAGTGGCAATGGCCACAACGAAGCACACAACTTCTTCTAGTGGCACTAGCCATGACTTAGAATTTTTCCTATATGGCATAGGCTTTAAAAGTTAGTCAATGTGGCAACTGGCCACAATGGAGCATACTGGTGCTCAAGACTAGAACAACCCACACCAGGGGGTAAACTTTCTCTCCAGGCATTGGCCACATGACCTGAATAAATTGGCTCCCTTACAGAACTGGTGCTGAACTGGTCACTCCAGATGGGGATTGCACACCTTTTGCTTCCTCAGTCCATACTCAGACATTCTTTCAGAGTTACACCTCAAAATTTAAGCAGAACTGTCTAACTATGCATCTTGGAATGTATGGCACAGTCAGCACTGGAAAAAAAACAGTACTTCTGAGTGTAAAGGTAAAGTTCTGTACAACGTGTTAAGTCATACCAAGGACTCCACGATTTACAGCCAACTTTAGGAAAAGTCATGAGAACAGTCTCAAACAGAACTGGGTACATAAGTCCCTCTGTCAGAGTAACACCCCAAAGAAAACAATTCAGGTACATTCCTCCTGGGAATCCAAAGTCAGAATTACTCACAGTTGTACACAAAAGGCAGCTTCAAATATCCTGGATCGAATTCAGTAGATTGCCCCTCGGATCCATTCTGCAGTCCTTCACATCCCACTGGGGATGAGAAAATCAGGAACTCCTGCTAGACAGTTTCCACCACTTCTACAAGGTGGGCAAATGGTTCTCAGCACTAGAATGAGAAAAAGTCAGCTCTCCTCACAGAGCCCACACTGCAGCTCTTCACTCCTCCAACTGCTAACTCTGAACTCCACTCACAGACTTACTGAAAGTTCTACCCTACCCACTCACAGCTAGCTAGCGTGACTTATGCTGCTGCGAGAGTTCTAAATGACATCACCCCTCTCCTCTCACCTAATCCCAAGTAAACAGAGAGGGAGCAGGTGGAAATCTATTTAACTAGTTTTTCACCAGCTGCCTTCCCTACCTAACACTGACACTGATGGGATTCTAGTAACCCCAGGGAACAAAGAGGTTACAGTAATATATGTCTTGAACCGTCTAACAAACAGTTGGCTACATGTAAGACAATGCATGCTTTTAAAACCACAGTAAACAAATATTTAATAGAAAAAGAAATTGAAAAGTCTCTCTGTTGAGAAATTACAAGTCTTAAAGGCGGTTCTATGTCATAATGGCAATCATGGAATAGTGATCGCCATTTGGTCGAGTATACATCACCAAAAATGAATTACGGCGATGTACACTCGCAGCAACTAGAAAACTGGTGACTGGTTTTCTATGTTAGGCGGGGGGGCATGCCACACACCCCTAATTAAGAATTTTCAACTCCAGGAGGGTGCATGTAAAAAAATGATAACTCCGACCCGAAGCAAAAAATGATCGTGCCCAAAACCGAACTCAGCACCCTCCCAACCCCAGCCTACCATCTAACCACCACACCACATGGCCAGCTCATCTGCTGACCATTGCACTACACCCCACATACCCTCTCTCCCCTTCTGCCCATTGCACGACGTGGTCCCTCCCCTTCCCCCAGTGTGCATGTATACAGTATATAGCGACATCCTGTCACTGTACTCACCTACCCTGTATCCAGCCACTACCCTGCCAGGTAGCCCAAAACACAGTTGCTGTGATTAGGTCACCCTTTTTGAAAGCACTCAATCATGGTCACCTTGTTCACTGGATACCTACAAATGCTAACGCTAACTGACTTGTAAAATCCTATGAATCATATTCATGGCAGAGTACACATTATTTGAGAACCTGACCAAGGCCATCACTGTGCCATGATCATGGTGTTCAGAGCAAATCAAGTCACAACCACCTAAGTACTCATTAGTTTGCTCATAAACCAATCTTTTTGAAAGGCTATGCCTGCAGTTCAATGGGGTGAAGCAACCAGCCCCGACCCCTTCTGGAGCTATATAAACAGTTCCTTCCAGCCTCCCTCAGAAGCACTTTTTCTTTGCCCCACCATCCTCTCCTCCTTCTCCAGTGGCATGCCTCTCTCCTCAGGGGGCTCATTCCTAAGGTACCTTTAGCCAAGGGAATCCTTCCCATGGCACCTCTAGGGGTTGAATTCTCTTTAAGGGTTCCTTGTCTTCAGTATCCCCTACAGATTGGTAATTCCCCATTGAATAGAGAGTACAAATGTCCAGTTTATCACAGTTGCACAAGCATAACACACACTGGTTGTGTAGGCCCATTGAACCAAAAATGTTTCGAGTGGAGGAAAAATGGAGATTGGTCTGTAATTGTCCATGTCATTGGTAGCGTCTTTTCTGTATACCAGTGCTACCCTTGCCACCTTCTATTTTGCAGATACAATGTTTGTTATAGGTGACCTTTTTAACAGGTAGGTCAATGGTGCAGAGATGTAATCAGCAGCCAGTTGTAGTAATTTTGGTTCAATGTTATCAAAACCACAGCTCTCTTTTAGATCCAAACCTTTCAGGAGTGTTAATACCAGTGTAGTATCCAAATATGGAAAATAAAAAAAACTTGATCTAGCATTATCTCTGCAAGATGTTAGCATTTCAAATAAGAGGATAACTCTGTTATTGTTTTAAATGCATTTACAATGTTAATGGGATTAGCGCCCAATTTTTCAACTATTAAAATGTCTTAATTCCTGATCTTCCCTTGGCATTGAGATTATTTTTATCAAACTCCAAAATTTTCTGGAATCAGTTAAATTTGATTCCTGTTTCTGTTTACAGTAGTCACTCTTATTTTTTTCTAACACCTCCCTTACAAATATTTCTGAGCATGTGGTACTTATTGAAATATGTAATGTCATTTGTAGCTCTAAACATGAGCCATGACTTATCCCTAGTTTTCATTAAATGTAACAAATTTCCTAGGAGCCAATTAGTACAGGTCCTTCTCATCCTACAGTACTCTTAGTGATTGGTGCATACTTGTTTTGTAAATGTGTGAATCTAGTATTATACATCACTAACATGAGTTCAGTGAATCAGCTAACAGAACTACTGTATCTTGTATCCATGTACAGTGTGCTCTATACGAGATCATTAGGAGGGAGTACGGCACTTCACACCAGGGGAAGACATCACTCAAACTAAACTGGTGTGACTTACAGTATGTTAACAGGGCCTCTGAATGATGTCTCGTGTGGGTACTGTGTAACAAAGTCTTGTCCTGAGGTTTGGGTACACAGAACCACTATGCTTTGCTTCACAGTCCTCTCACACAAACCTCAGGCTCAGAATCTCTTATACCAAAGGAGGTATCCCTCCGAGGCCCTATTAACATATAACAAAAATAAATAAATAAAACATTTGCTCTGCTCATTTGAGCTGGTATAATGGGGCCTAATCAATTGCAGCAAGGTCAGATAAAAAAAGACATTTAATTAAATTTCACATAATTATGAAAAGTAGTTATTCTATTCTCAGACATTGTTGATTTGGCTCACAATATAAATGTAAGCAGGGCAATGATCATTAATATTGTCTCTTAAGGAACCTACATTAGTAATATGGTCAGTCCTATTCGTGAGACACCAATGCAAAGTGGTATGATCTTTACTTCTTAAATTAAACCCTGTTGGACAAGCAATCAATTCAGAAATGTGCAATTTTCCAATTATATTTTCCAGTTTACTCCCTTTTGTAGATGTCACATTCTGATTTGTGTGTCCCGTTACAACTGTTTTAGTGTGCATGAAGGACTTCGGAGCCATATTAATTTGCCAAACCAGTAATAACATGTTGTGCGGGGACTATATCAACAGTGAAAGGTTAGTTTTTAGCATCTCCAAATGCTGAAGTAAGGGAAACCCACTCAAAAGTTGGATTATCACTGGATGATTGATTCGTATCCCTTAGTTTAAAATGGTTCCCATAATAAATGAGTACCCCTCCACCCTTTTCTCTTTGTCTATCAGTCCTGATGAACTTGCAACCTGGTAATTGAATAGGCATTATCCAATATGTGGAGCAGTAACCATGTCTCACTCAATTGATAACCATCTGTTGAATGTAAAAACAACCCAAGTAGTCATTTCAGAGAAATGCTTTGTTAAGCTTTTAATATTGAAGTGAGTAATGTGTAACCCTTTTTTGTGCCAGGAGTAGGCAATGCAGACCCAGAGTTTTGCTCAATGTCCCCAGACAAGAGTACACAGAAATAGTTAGTTGCGATATTGGTCCTTATAAGAACAGACCCAGAAACAAATGATTTGATACCTTTTATTGGACCAACACAGATGTAACATAGATGTAAACTTCCATGGAAGGACTTGGTTGGTCTGAAAGCTTAAGCACTGTTTTCTTTTGTTACATCTCTGTTGGTCTAATAAAAGGTATCAAACCATTTGTTTCTGGATCTATCCCAGACAAGAGAAGATTTTTCATGTGATTAACCCATCTCACTGAAGATCTGTAGCACTGCTGATAATCAGTCCATCATTGCTTTTGAGATTTTAACAGCCAGTGATAAAAAGCAGCAGCGAGCGACTAACTGCCACATCAGTAAAATGATGAGATAGTATATGACTGAGGGCATAAATTTAGTTTCACTAATAAATGCAGGCTGCATGAGAACATCTCCTAGCATAGCAGTATTACATGCAGTTATTACTTATGCGACCCCCCCCCCAAGAAAAATATTAATAAAGGACTCATAGTTCATGGCAAATTGACTAAAGTGACAACTGCAAAACCAACAGTACTAAAGAGAAAATTGCACAGAATCCAATGTCCTCCTTAGGGTCCTTAGAAGGGGACTCATGCAGGTGACTCCTTCCACTCCTGTGGTAGTCGCTCCTGCTGACATCCACTCCGTGGAGAAACACTTGCATGGATCTCCTTTTAAATGCAGTAGCCCCAACTCCATCTGACATCACCTGCAGGAAGGTCCCAGAATGGACTGCTGCTGCCAGGTTGTTTTGCTCCAGTGCTGAGTCTTGGGCCAGATGGGTTTGTAGCAGATGGAATGTGGTGGAGGGAGTGGTGAAGGCAAGCAAATGTTCTCTGAAGGCTAATGGAAGTGTACAGAATAATTCTGTAAAATTCCAAAAAGCATTTTTATGTAAACTTCAGAATAATATTCCATAGATGGTATGCACTATAGAACATTATTCCTTGGTCTGAAAAAATGTAATCTTAAAACTGTGGAATACTATTCTGCAATTTTGATGTAAACTGGGGCTTACTAAGCTGAGGTTTTAAGAAAATTAAATTTTTTGAATTTTTGAATTCCAATAACGTTTTGTGGAATTTGGCCTAATTTATAAAATTATTCAGAATTGTGGCAGAAGTGAAATGTAAAAATTTCACACAGCTTTTTCTGTCACAAAGTTGAATACAAGCTGTAGCCCCTTATTGTGATTATAGAATGTATCCCAAGTCTTATAGCTGACTTGCAAGGTGCAAATCATTAAGTAGTTCTGGCTTGTGGTGTTGTACTTTATTAACACATTTACTTCTGTATATTTATTTATAATTGTTGACCAAAAAAGGCACACTAAGCCATGTTAGAGTGTTTCCAGGTGAATACTAAAGGCTGGAGTATTTGGACCTGTTTATTGACTGAGAGAGTGTTGACCATGACACTGAGGAAACTCCCTGACTCTTACTGTAGGAGGCGCTGTCTACTTCCTGTGTGGGATGGAGGACACTGGTATAGAGGAGATGAACATGAACCCCTTGGGTGAGGAGACTGCTTCCCCGGAGTATTGAGGAAGCTCTCCCAGCAAATGCTAACACAGTATGTGAAGGAACTAAAAGAGCTGATGTGCCATTGGAATATGGAGAACCTTCTTTTACTCAGAATACATAAATAACTCTGTTCCTGCCTTGGGCCAGCACACGATGTCCTCAGCAAGCCCAGGCCGAGAAAGAATCAAAAATGGCAAAGCAGTTGCATGAGAAGCACTAGTACCTTTTAGCTATGATAGTCAAAGAGGAAGCCCGCTGTGAGGTGGCAAGGATGTGACTGTGATCTTCTGACAGCTTCTTTCCTGCAGTGTTGATGTGGCAAGCTAATGCAGTATCCACAGGAACTGCTCTATCAATGGGAGCTGGCCATCATTTAGACAGTAAACAGCTAAGTGAGGTTCCACCAAGAACGCCGACTCAGGTCAAGCCCCAGACCACACATGCTACGTCACCTAGGAAACGTGCTTTTTCTACTCCCAGGAGAGACTATGTACTATGTCTGCTGACCAACAGCCATGGTCAGTAGAGAAAGTGCTCCTGATAGCTGGCCAGGAATGCCATGGTCCAGAAAAGCAGTTTGTGTCAGTCTCCTCTCCAATCCACATCCCTAAGGCTATATACCCTCCAGTGAAAACTCCTGAGCTTTTGAGTACAAGTCTTGTTTCTACTAATTTAGAAGACGCACATCTCAGTTACCAGCTAATTTGCTTCTGCCTTCTGACTTTGAACTAACCCAAAACCCTGTGCTCCAAGGTTTAATAACTGACTCTGCCCTTGATATTCCATTTGCTACTGTAGCCCCTCCACACCTGAACTTGTTACTGAGGAGGTTGTTAATCTAGAATTGGGCTCCATTGACTTGGTGGTTACCTCTAATGCTGCTGCACCTACAGACCACTTGCCTCCTGATCCAGTCACCATGGGCCCATCCTCTGAGCTGCAACCTTCCACCAGTGCAGCTGTAGCCCTTGGGCCTTCTGTAAATAGGCCTAAGAGACCTACCCATACGCCTTACTTTTCCATGCTGCTATCCTCCCCGCTAAAAGGCACAATGCTGTATGCTTCAGTTATGGGGGGGGGGGTTGGATAATGCCCCGATCATGTATTTGTGGCTAGGCATTTGTTGAAGGAATCAATGAAATTTGCAGCTACTGACATATAGGCCGTGATCCATGTAAGTGGGGAAGCTACATTTGATATAAGTTTTGAAACATCCAAAGATCTAGACGTATTTTGGCAAAGATACCACATGATTAAAACATCTCCTCTTTGGTCCCCATGTATAGCTATCCCCATAACTAAACCTGCCCACATACCATAATAATCCTGTTTCAGAATGAGTAGTTGTCTAACACAGACATAATGATCTGGCTTAAGCAGAAATGTTCAGTCTGGGAGATCCAGAGGACATTATTGATTCCGAGGGATATGGACTGAGGCCTGGAAGGTATGGGTCCATCTGAAGCATACAGAAGCAGGCATTCAACATCTGCCAAACAGCCTGTGTTTGGGCCGGGACCAAGAGGCAGTCCTGTTTTACGTAGGACAGCCTAAGCCCTGCTATCACTGTGACTCACAAGATCACCTCAGTGGAGCCTGTGACCAGATTAAATGTAGTCTCTGTGATGAGATAAGCTATGCCAGTTTGCACTGCATGAACAAGAAGAAGTGCAATCTGTGTGGTAAGCTTGGTCATCCCTATCGAAGCTGTCCTTGGGACATTCACAACCAGCCTAACCAGGATGAACCACCTGGAGTAGAACCCGTATGTCACCCTTGCACAGAAGTGTCGCTCAGCATAGTAACCACCACCTGCTTGCAGGAATGGCCAAGCTTGTCAAGTCTCTTCTCTCGTCCCAGCCAGCAGGTCCCCCTGCCCCCTTATATCATCAGGTCTTTTCAGTACCAGATACTTCAACTGAAGCTTCCTGCCCAAAGTCCTCCTTGAAAGAGACCCTGACCCTGGGTCTTCCATAGACATGCCTGCCCTCCCCCCAGAAAGAGACTTGCCACATAAAGATGCTACAGCTCCAGAAGATACAGTACAAATGGATATCATGCCTCCACCTTCCACCCCTGACACCAACCAACTCAAAATGGTTACCAGATGGAGAAGAGCCTGGAGTCAACCCAAATCCAAAGTTATGAAAATGGATTTAGTGTCACTGTATAATTGTTATGAGACCTTGCAGATCACCAAATACTGGGGTGACATGCAGAAGTACTCAGAAGCATCCTCTGTGCCATCCTCAGAACTGGACCCATCCTCTGGCATTGAGGAGTCTAATACTACAGATGCCTCTAGCAAATAAGAACAGAAGGGCAGAGTGAAGAGAAGGGGTACCAGAAATTAAAAATAATTAACACCTTAGCATGTCTAAGTTCTTTCTTTTCCTTCTCTTATTTAGTTTTATGACACCTCCACAAGTCACCTTCTAGACAGCAAATGTCAATTGTATTCAGATCTAAGGAAAAGTCACGTTCCTATATCAATTTTTCAGCTGTCCAGGAGTGAAGTGTGTTTTTTTTTTGCTATTTTTTGGGGGTTGTTTGTTTTTTGTTTTGTTTTGCAGACCACCAGATTACATACAGTGCCTGAGGTTTCCTGTTCCACAAAAGCATGGTACCCAGGACCCTCTTTCTGGTCCCTAAGTCCAGACCCATGTCCTGGGGTTGGTATATTGTTCAGCACCCCTGAGACTGAAGTATTGAAGCGTATAGATTTTCTTGGCTGTGACCTACTACTGGATGTACTAATTCATAAAACTTTTTTTAGGTTGATTAATATTTATGCACAACAATCAACAGTGGAAAGGGTCAAACTCTTTAAGTTCATGCAGCCTTTTCTCTTCACCTCCAATCCAGTGATTTTTCAGTGGGCATTTTAATTGCAGCCTGTCCCTCCTTGATCATGGTGCACAAATAAAAATAACAAACTTTTTAATGTCTTTTTTTCTACTCTTATTAGGACAGCAGGGCTATCAGATGCTTACAATTCCTGTACCCCAAAAAGTGATCCCAAGTTTTTCAAATGCCAGTTGGGAACATAAAAATACTTTAGTTTTCTCCTCATCAAATCTTCAGCTAAGGTCAGCCTCTGTGTGTCCCTTGGCATTTTCAGATCACAGAATGATCACTGCATCCTTTGAGACTTATGGCACATCTCAGGTATTTGGAAACTGCATTCTGCTCTTTTGCAGGATGAGCTGTGTAAAATGCCTTGGCTGAATTATTATTCGCAAGGAAGACAGCTTTTATGCTTTATGATGACAGGCTCCTTTGGTAGGAGGACACCAAGCAAAAATGTAAATGATTTTTCCACAGGAGTAAAAAAGGTAGCAAGGCTGCATTTACATATCTAACACAACACAGGCATTTATTGTGACTTCTTTCTCTGACAGTTGAATCAGAAAATAATCATAGTAACCGAATTGATCACCTCAAGAAGCAAATGTTCCTGTACCATTTACAGGGATCTCAGACTCTTTACAAGGAGCAACATTATGGAACTCAGGGAAAACTTGCCCAGATCTGTCCATATGAAGCCTGTCAGTATAAAGTCGATAGGAAAATTATGTCACAGGTTAATGAATGTCAAAGCAAAGCACATTCAGAGGTGGAGATTATAGACTCACAAGGCAAAGCACATTCAGCAGTGGAGATTATACTAGATGTGGTCTCTGGTTATACACGAAGGCCATTCGGTCTGCGTTTTACCTCCAGTTCCAGGAGAGTATCTTTTTTTCTCAGACCTCATTCTCCTTTAGGTCCCAGATTATTTACTCACTTTTCTGACTGAACTCATCTTTCCTGCAGAGATACTTCAGGCTATTAAATTCCATAGTAAAAACACAGCTCCTCATTTGGATGGACTCACAATGACCTCTATAAGTTGACAGGGTTCTGCTTAGTTGGGGGACTAACTTAGATTTGTAATGGTATACTGATACACTATTCTTTCCTACATAACAAAAAGGAAGGGTTGCTAGTCTTCTTGTACAAATATGGTAACAAAAACAAGCATTTGTCAATGCCGAATGCTTGCTTGTTGGCATTGGCATTGGTAGCGTAAGAGTTAGAGAGATGCATAATAGGAATGGCAGTGAAGTATTGAACTGAAGTTAACCCCATCACCAACCTGCAGAGACTGACAGGCATTGGGGTGTGCCTTTGGGTCATCGACCATAACACCCACACCATTTCACCATAACCTACCCTGCAGACACCGACAAGTGTCACAGTGTTCCTTGGGGTCTTTGGGCCTTAGGCTCACCCCATTCCATAAGGAAATATGGTGAGATGGGTGCAGTATAGGTGAATGGGGTGAACTTCGGGGCCGAAGAGTCCAAGGCACACCTCAATGCCTGTCACTTGCTGCAGGGTGTGGGTGGTGGTGGAATGGCATGAGCATTACAGGCAACAATCCCAAGTAACACCCCTGATGCCTGTCAGTCTCTACAGGGTGGGGAATTATGGTTGAAAACCCTAGCACCCCAGACATTCATTGGTATTTTCACTCCAAATTTTCAACATGGTTTTTTTTGTGACCCCACCTCATGAACAGTGGCAATATCATTTAGATAGCAGAAAGCAGATTTTGCACAGTGACTATGCCATTTGGCACCACAGGTGCAAAAACACATTTCGAATAGGATGTGAAAAATGACAGCTGTACCATTCATGGGGAGGTGTAAAAAATGGCAATGTTGAAAATCTGGAGGGAAAAAATAAAAAAACTGGTGAAGTCATGAGTGTGAGTAGAAACTGTGCAATGCACACCAGTAATGTAATTAGTTTGGGGATTTTTTACAGCAGATTGTCAACACAGGCATTTTCGGACCTCCACTCATGCACAGTGTCACTGTGATTTTCTTAATCTGTCCTGAGCACTGATTTCCCACAGCAACAGCACATTTCTGCGCCAGAAGTGTGAAAACACATTCCGGCCAGGGTGTGAAAAATGACAGCTGTACTGTTCATAAGGAGGTGTGGAAAAATGCCAGTACTGAAAATATGACAAATTCATGAATTTACAAGGATGCGTGGAAACTGTGCATTGCACGCTCGTAACACAGTCATTTTATGGACTTTTAAACTAAATTTTCAAAATGTCCATTTTAAGACCTCTGCTCATGCACAGTGTCACTGTGATTTTCTTAATCTGTCCCAAACATTGATTTCACACACCAACAGTGCCATTGTGTGCTACATGCCTGAAAACACATTTTGAGCAAGATGAAAAAATGTCAGCTGTACTGCTCATAAGGAGGTGTGATAAAATGGCAGTGTTGAAAATCTGGAGTGAAAATAGTAAAAATTCTTGAAGTTACAAGTGTGCGTCGGGATTGTGCAACGCACGCTCATAAAACAGTCATTTTTGGGAATTTTTTCACCAAATTTTCAACATAAGGTTTTAGGAGGCCTACCTCATGAACTGTGATACTGTCCTTTTGTTACTCAGTCCTGAAAGGTGGTTCCATGCAGTGACTGCAAAATCTCCTTTCGGGACCGATTAACAAAATGACAGTGGCTAAGTTCATGAGGTGGGGTCCCAAGAACCCATGTTGAAAATGTGGCAAAAATATTCTTAAAAATGGCTAAGATATGCATCAAAGTTGAAAAAACCCAGTTATGTCATCATACAGCTTACCTGTATTTCTTCAGTTCGTGGTCAGCTTTGAAAAGTGCAGACATGTTCCCAGTCCACTGAAGATCGTTGCGCCAGCCTCCGGAGGTAAGTATGGGGTGAGAGGGGTGTGGGGAGGTGGGGTACACAGAGGGTGAGCGTGGGTTGGACAGAGGGCAAGAGAGTCAATGAGGGACCATTCTCTTTTGTTCTAGGTTTTTTTTTAAAAAGACGATGTGGGACTTTTGTCATGCTGGGGTTGGCTAACAGCGTAGCACCTAGAACTTTGTTGGGGGGCAGTGAAGCCAGTGGGGGACTGGGCACTCCTGTGGGTCACAGACTTTTGCCACGCTGGGGTGGGCTCCCAGCATGGCACCTGGAAGTTTGCTTTGGGGGGTAGTGGAGCCAATGGGGGATTGGGCACCCCTGTCACTCATACAGTGTGCAGGGTGGAGGGGAGTGTATGAGCACACTGGGGTGGGATCCCAGTGTGCTACCTAGCTTTTGGGGGTGTGGAGCTGATGGGGGATTGGGCATCCTGTCAGTCATGCAGTGTGCTGGGTGGAGGGGAGCACATGAGCACATTGGGGTGGGCTCACAGCATGCTACCTAGGTTTTTGTGGTGGGGGGCTGGATCTGACAGAACAAAACTGTCTATGACAGTTCAGATGCAGTGCTGATGTGTAGGCAATTTGCATACTGCCGACAGCAGTAAGCAAACTGCCTACACATTACCACCGCTGATTGTAGCGGTGGTTTTCTCAGAACTGTACAGCACTGCATCTGAATGGCTGTCATAGGCAGCTCGGACATTCATTGGTGTGGTGCAGCCTTGCCTGCAAAAAGGGGCAGAGCATTGGATGTGGGGGTGGCACACCTACGAAAACTCATATGATGGCACTATGTTTCTTGCACATGCGTGCAAGCAAACATAATGACTCATCCAACTGAAGGCCTAGTTGCTTATTGAATTCAAAGCTAAAATTGTTTCCCAAAATTCTCTCCTCGAGATTGCACAAGTCATTGGGCATCAGGTAGCCCAATCTCAGGCCTGCTCAGCAACAAAAAGGGTTATTCGGGATCACCTTATTCTAGTAGGAGAAGTAGTAGAACAAGGGGATGCTGATAAAATTTCAGGTTTTCTACTTTCACTAGACCAACGGAAATTCTATGACTTTGTGGCCCATGATTATTTGTGGTATGTACTCCAACAATATGATATTCCACCTGTCACAACCCCACTCATCAGGTCAGGCCCTCTGCTCCCACAGTGCCAACCTCTGAGCACAGTATTGTGAACAGTTAACAGAAAAGGGTAACCCTTCTGTCTCTTTTGTGGGTTTGAATCAACCTTTGGTCTCAAGTTCTGGAGGAATTCAAACTGTGAACCTCTTGCTAGCATACTCAATGTACAGGCTCAGATAATTCTGCTCTTCGGGGGGCAGATATCTTTTGCCTACAGGCACCTAACCAGGCATACAAAATGAACCCTTAAAACTCTATTGAAGACCTCAGAATAAACTCTTACCTTTTCCCAGTTTGGTAAAACCAGTAAGCTTTGTACAATGTCAGCTTTAACCATATATGCTTCCCTTGTCAAAGAAAGAATTTCAAATGCACACCAGGTAGTCTCTAAAAATAGAGGTTTACTTAAAATAGATAAAAATGTAAAATGTAAAATATAGAACCATATATCACAAAACATACAATCTTTTAAAACAATAACGTTTAAAAAGTGTAAATTCCTACCAATAATATACTTAGGCCTGTCTACCTAATGTATTCTTATCTTCTTATAGTGCTGTAGATGTTTCTTTTTTCAGAGTCCAAACAAGTGTGTCTTAGTGGAAAACAGAATACTGTTTTGAAACTGGCTTTGCCAACCTCAATCAGTATGTAAATTAATTAAGTGACATTTCAGCAAAACTCATTTCACAAATTATGACACTCTTTAAATAACATCCTCTCTTTGATCTCAAGTAGCTCTTTGACCCAGGACACATCAAAGAATCTTTTATGACTTTGCACTAAAGCGTCATAACCTGCTGTATTCCTCTAAACATTATAAAAGATTATGATTTCCCATCCTAGAAGTTGGCAAGCTACAATTAAGCTAGATAAACAGGAGATCCTAATTTAGGTCTCTTCTAGACTGTAATTATCTCCTGGTCTTCCAGGTAACACCTTGTAGCGAAAATCTGGGGGGCATCCCACAGGCTGTCTCAGCATCTCTCATGAGAGGCATTCAGTAATACATTTTTATATTACAAAAATCATACAGTGATCAGAACCAGTTGTCCAAGTGTCACAATTCCACCTTTATTGATTGTTTAAAATGCAAGTCTTCCTTCACTATTGTAACCCCAATAGTCAATGGCTGGCTGGGTTTGTCCAGTACTATTTTTAAGGGACTAAGGCAGGGCTGAAAGCCCTCTTCTCTATATGTTATGCCTGTACTTCTTGATTAGAAAACTTGAACTACACCATACGGTATGTTATTTTTGTCTGGATCCCCCTTGAAAATGGACATTTATTCCCTTTGGTTCTTACTCAATTAATACATTTTAAATAAAAAATAAATCCCTCTATTCTACCTGCTAGAAGTGATTCAGCTGCAGTTTCAATAGATAATACTGATGATATCAGGTTTTAGTGGATGATATTCCCTCCATTCAATTATCCCTGAAATGGTTTACTTCATTTGGACTTTTTCTGGAGTTTCTGGATAGTTTGATACTTTTGATTGGCCCACCATGTGTCTTACACAAAGATGGTATAGTACATAAGCTGCCGGGGCCCGACAGGTCCCTTCTTCAGCTGAAAGCTTGTGTACTATACCATCTTTGTTTGACACATGTTGGGCCAATAAAAGGTATCAAACTATCCACTGAGTCCTGTTTTCCAAGGACCAATATGGCTAAAATGACTTTCCCCAGAGTAGCCTTGGATTTGCAGAAATGTGTGGTTCTGGATGGCAGGTCCCTTCTCTCTGACTTCATTGCTGGAATCTGAATTGGGTTTAAAACTTAGAGATGGTAACTTAGCCCATCTCAACTGGGAGAATTAAACTGGCATAGGGAAACAGGAAGTTGGTTCCTGGAATAAATGGAAGTTAAGCAAAAAAAAAATAATCTACCCAACCAAAACCTTTTTAGCTCCTGTTCTATATCTACTGTATCTATGTATCTATCGATCTACCTACCTATCTATCTATCTATCTGTCTGTCTGTCTGTCTGTATTTCTATATGTATGTCAAGTTTTTCCTCCCTGAAGAACTCTGGAAACTGTACTGTTTAGTGTTTTTATTCAGGTCCTGTGGGAGAGCAGATAGAACCCCATAAAATGCTGCTTCATGTACCTACCAATTAAATGGGGGTGAGAGGCTAGCCATGCTGAACCCCTTAATCTTATTTTATACTTTTGTTCTATAATTTTTGATCCATTCTATTGCTTTCTGAGAAGTCACGGGTACCTTGCATTTCAGATACCCTCTCTGATTTTCTAAAGAGATACAGTAAGTAGCAAGGGCTTCAAGAGGTATATGTTATTTGCAGCTTCTGACAGTTTATTTCAAAGAGGCTTTAGACGAAATTTGAGCCTAAGATATTACCAGACAACAGTGTATGGATACCCCTGGAAAGTCTTGTATTGTCATATTTTGGCTGCTACATTCTCCATAACCCCTGTTTTTGGCCATGTCTCTGGTACCCTTAGCCTTTGTCTGCTAAGACAAGTGAAGAATACTAGAATCCCCACTAAGATGTGGGATACCATTTGGTTAAGTTGCCATAATAAGTTAAACATGAAGAGTAACCACAAACACATACAGCTGGATGATAGGATATGTACCAGGCCTGAATGTATTAACCACATGGAAACAATGGGACATTTGTTTCCCTGTTCTTTTATTTTAGGTTTCTGGATTATAGTACCAAACTAATGGGCTGAACCCCTTTTTGGAAAGCTCAGTTATGAGAATCTTGTTTACAGGCATTATGACCCATTATGTACTAAACGGGATGTTGAAACTCTAGATGTGGGGAATATGGGTGTGGGCAGGACAGTAGTGCAGTGGGTAGGTAACTGGCTGGGTGGTAGGACACAGAGGATGGTGGTAAATGGCTGTCACTCCACAGAGGGAAGATTGACCAGTGGGGTACCACAGGGATCAGTGCTGGGACCGGTCCTATTCAACATCTTCATCAGTGATTTGCATAGGACCTAGAAGGCAGAATTTCCCTGTTTGCTGATGACACAAAGCTCTGTAACAGAGTAGACACACCAGAGGGTGTAGACAGAATGAGAAGGGACCTGCAGAAACTTGAAGAATGGTCAGGGGTTTGGCAGTTGAAATTCAATGCAAAGAAGTGCAAGATTCTGCATACGGGCCAAAAAAGCCCTGGCACAATATATCAGTTGGTGATGAGGATATAGCATGCACCAAGCAGGAAAAGGATCTTGGGGTTATCATCTCTGATGATCTCAAGGTAGGGAAACAGTGTGACAAGGCAGCAGGTAAAGCAAATAGGATGCTGGGATGCATAGGCAGGACATCACCAGCAGGAAAAGGGAGGTCATAATTCCACTATACACGACACTAGTGAGGCCCCACCTGGAGTACAGTGTACAGTTATGGAGACCTTACTTATGTAAGGACATAGACAGGGTAGAGAAGGTTCAGAGGGGGCAACAAAGATGGTATACGGATTGCATCAAAAGTCCTATGAGGATAGCTTGAAGGAATTGAATATGTACTCCCTGGAGGAGAGGAGGGAGAGAGGGGATATGATAGAGACATACAAGTATCTTACAGGGAGGAACAGAATGCAGGAATACACTATTTTTAAGCAAAAAAGATGTTCCAGGACTAGAGGGCATGGGATGAATTTGGAGGGAGGACGATTCAGAGGAAATGTGAGGAAGAATTTCTTCACAGAACTGGTGGTGGACAAGTGGAACACCCTGCCAGAGGAAGTGGTGGGGGCTGAAACAATCATGGGATTTAAGAATGCATGGGATAGACATAAAGGAATTCTGGAGGTCAGGGTTAAGGGGCAACAGACTTCTAGGAAAACATAAAGTAAACTTACAAGCTCAAATGGGCAGACTGGGTGGGTCATAGGCCCTTATCTGATTACACTGTCTATGTATCTATGTGATTTTTGCCTATTTTAAGTGGCAAATTTGGATGAACAGATGTCAATATTCTCTGCAGCTTCTAACCTCCCTCCCCAGATATTGCCAATGCATTCCAAGAATACTACCGATAATTATACTCAACATCTGTACTCCCCTCTTTGCCTCAACAATTAGATAATTTTTTCCAAGATATTAATCTCCCTATATTAGCAGACAATCAGGTTAATATTCTGAAAGCTCTGATTACATTAATAGAAATTTATGATGCCATAGACTCTCTTGTCCCGGATAAATCCCCTGGCCCAGATGGCTTCACTACCAACTTCTATAAAAAATTTAAGGAGATAATTGCCCCTATTCTCTTAGATACCTTTCATTATATCTTTAAGAAGGGAATATCTGATACCTCTTTGACTCGTGCTATTATAATTGTCATTCCCAAACCTGGCAAAGATCCTCTCTTTATTCCTAACTACAGACCAATTTCTCTAATTAATGTGGACATCAGAATTCTTGTGAAAATTCTTGCTTCTAGAGTAGGCCAGGTTTGGGATTCCCTGATAAGTATAGAGCAGGTAGGATTTGTAAAGGGAAGGCTTTCATCTGACCACCTTAGAAAAATAGCATGTCTCTCCTTTGTGTCCAGGTACTCATCCGTACTGGCAGCACTTGTTTCCCTGGATGCAGAAAAAGCTTTTGATAGGGTTTATTAGGACTATCTTTTTATGTTATTTCCTAAATATCAGTTTCTGATGGAATTTATACAATGGGTTAAAATTTTGTGCACTTTTCCATTAGCCCAAATCCAATGTAACGGTGTCCTCTCCCACATCCTTCATGTTATTTCACAGTACCCACCCAGGGTGTCCCCTTTCCCCTTTCCTTTTCAACCTATATCTAGAACCCCTTATTAGGAAAATAAAAAATTTGATAATTGTATCTGGTATATTAATAAGTGATACGGAATATAAAATTTCCGCTTACGCAGACGATATACTTCTTCATATTTCTAATCCTATCCAATCTCTACCTGCTGTCTTTCACATCATCTCCCAATTTGAGGCAATTTCGAATTACAAGTTAAATATCAGAAAAACTGAAATTTTTCCTTTCAATAAATATACAATGAAAACCAATATCGTACATTTGGGATTACAATGGAACACCAAAAAATTTTAATACTTAGGGTTTTACCTGCACCCTTCCCCCCATATCATGAAAAAACTTAACTTAGATGTTCTAGTTAAAATATTACAGAAGATCTTAGACGCTGGTCAAAATTACCTCTTTCTATAAAGGGACATATGGGTATAATAAAAATGAATGTCCTACCTCGTGTTTTATATCCCCTTCAAATGTTTAATGGGGCTCTCCCATTATCATGATTTTCCCAGATACAGAGAATTCTCAATACTTTTATATGGCAAGGGAAAAAAGTTAGATGAGGTTACTATAAACGTACGCGTCAAAAAACTGACTGAGGCCTTCAAGCCCCCAATTTTTACATATATTATTTAGCTATACACCTGGCCAGGGTAAGATACTGGATACAACCTCCAGTGAATAGTATAGATCCTATATATTGCCCTTCCTGGGTTAGAACTGAACAAGCACTCTGCTTTAAAAATGATATATATTCCAAGGCCCTTCCTTTTATTATTAGGAAGAACCTCCCTAAATCCCTAAAAGAAACACCACTAAGCTCCTCACTTCAAACACAGCATCAATTAATCACTTTCCTCAAGGCGGATGCATATAAAGACACTGCCCAGCCCTTGTTCTCCAACCCTAATTTTCTAATTTTGGGTAAAGTAATTAAATTTCACTCTTTTTGGCCTGATATGGGTCTTCTAAGAGTGAATCAGTTGGTTCAAGACAAAAAACTCCTCTCCTGTAATGTAGCCAGTCACCTTTTTAACTGGCCTACCACACACATTTTTAAATATTTTCAGATATCTCTCATGCTGACACACTACTTTGGATCCAGGGGATGGCACAGTCCATTCATTTCTGCTTTATTCCCCTATATTAGCTCTATCCCCTTTTCTCACATAATATCCTATTCATATAAATGTCTTTTAACAAAAGTCATCACTTTGGAAGGCAAGAGGTTCTATTGGTGGGACAATACCCTAACACCAACTTCCCCTCCCAGGAATTGGTCCAATATTTGGAATCACTTAAATAAATACATTAAGTGGGATAGATATAGACTTATGCAATTTTATATTAACCATAATTTATTGTATACCCATTTAAACTTCATCAGATGGGAAATGTATCATCCAACCAGTGCCCCAAATGTCAACATGCTTCTGCTGACCTGCTTCATATACTATGGTCTTGTGACAAAATCACTCCTTTTTGGCACAGTATTCAAAATTGTCTTGATCTGCTTCTTGCATTATCAGACTATTTTAATTTGGAAATTTGTATCTTGGGTGATTACATATGTTTACAAGGGAGTCAACAGACAGTGCACATGGCTTTAATATCAAGCTGTGCCAAGAAAGTTATCTTGAGACATTGGCAGGAACCAAGCACTCCTGTCTATATGGAATGGTATAAGGAGATTATGTTTGCCTTGCAAGCAGAGCTCATCATTGCTGGAGCTAATAATAGAATGGATAATTACAAACTAAGATGGGAATCACTGTATACCCTTTTAGTGATTCAGTAGATCATAGTCACTTTTATTTTCCCTCTTACTGACAATTACACATAAAATGGTCTTTGATTTTCTTGATAACCATCCTTAGTTAATAGTAAGTGGCAGACTGGGGTGGAAAGAGTGGGAGGAAGGAAGTGGGTGGGATACAGACAACGATATTATGTTTCAGGACTTATTACATTATAATCCTTATCTATGTACTATATATCATGTATATGTATCTGTACTTATTATGACTATTTTTCTGTTTAATGCATCAACACATCTGTATTGATGGTTGTTATTGTAAAAACATTAAACCAATAAAGCTTACTAAAAGTATTCTCTGCAGCAGGTTTTTACCCAGTCTAATTTATTTCATAGGGTTATTGTAGAAATCTAGTCTGTTTACATCCACAATGTTGTAGAAGTATTCCCAAGTTTAGTAATGGACAGATGACATAATGTTATATGGTTGCCTATGATTTATGGACCTGAGATTTGTAGTTGTTCAATCCCCTATTCTTTCACAAGCATATTGCTTACAGATTTATGTTTCATAATATGTTTATTGATTATTGTTTTTTTTTTCTCTCTCCATTTCCTTCTGTTCTGGCATTTCTGTTTCTATGGCTAAATTATTTTCTGTTTGATAAGTGTTTGTAATGTCTTTTGATTATTTGTTTTGAATAAAAAAAATCCCCTACTCTACTTCCACAGTGGGAAACCTAGGATAAAAAACAACAAAAACACTTTGATCGTACTTTTTTAGTTTTAAAATTCCACATTTGGCAGGTATATTGCTGGTATTGGCAGCAGGAGACCAAAGCAGCAGGATGAGCAGGGAAATGCTGGTTTCTTCTGTTTAATTTTGATATTGGAATAGTTAGTATTATGAGGGTAAAAAGTCCTGAGTAATTTAATCAGTGCTGTTGGGTTGGAGCTGTCACTGAGTGAAATTCTGTGCTGGGGAAATTAATCAGTGCTGTTTGGATTATTGGAGCTGTTACTGAGTGGTATTCTGTGCTGTGGGGCCATGACAGGAAGCTACAGATCAGCTTGGCCTTGTGAGTGGGGGAGGGAGAACTAGCAGGAGCCATCTTTGCTAACTGAATCACTTGGAAGTAGGAAACCAAAGGAGCAGGAGCAGCAGGGAAGTCTGGTTTCTTCTGTTTAATGTTATTTATTTATTTCATTTTGGTTACTGGGTAGGCCCAATGGAACCAGAGGTCCCTTTTAAGGGTGACCCAAAATTAGTTACACATAGGTAGAGCAGAAATCATAACAAGTGGTACAGAAGGAGAATACCGTTGAAATGTAAATTCATAACAGTGACAATGAATAAACTGTTGTTATTTACAGCAGGTTACATTCACACACTGGAGACAAGCAGGGCTGAGCAACTTCATAGAGTAGGGCTAGATTACACATTTGGGGAAGTTGAGTACAGTAGAAGGTTAGGGAGCAAGTGCTAGAACTACATGCAACAACTAGCAGGTGCATTGGTGCTGCACACAGAGGTGTGTTTTTAGACCCTTGAGAAAAGTGGCTAAGGAACCAGCTAAGTGTAGGTCATCTGGTAGGGTATTCCAGAGTTTTAGGGGCCGACTGCTCAAAGGATATTGGATATTGGAATAGTTAGTACTGCGAGGTTAAAAAGTGCTGGGGAATTTAATCAGTGCTGTTGAGTTGGAGCTGTTACTGAGTGAAATTCTGTTCTGGGGAATTTAATCAGTGCTGTTTGGGCTGGCTGCCTGATTGTTCCAGGAGCCATGGGGTCTTAGTCCCACCCACCCTCAACCCACCCGCTCCAAGGGAGTCCCTACCTTTATTCATCTGGGCCCTCACGTCACTTCCTGCTGGGACACAGGTAGCAGGGTCATAACCTACAATTAACCAGAAAACAAAAAAAGAATAAAAGCAGAAGTAGAAAATCAAGGACCAGGGATAGCTGAGGGCAAACTATCTACAAATAAGTAAACCAATAGCAAATAAGGGGGAGTACTAAGAGGCAGCATGAATAATAGTAGAAATATTGCAGGGAGTGGTGCAAAGCAATGCATGTGATGCAGCAGTATTTAGAAGTGCTTTCTGGATGCTGAGGTACTGCCCCATTTCTAGGCACCTCTCTGAGCTGCAAGCAGAGGTGAACAGACTCTGGGCCAAGCTGGCAGGAGTGCTGGAGACCTTAGTTCACACCCAGGGGCCACAGTATCCCTAGCCATTGCCACAATAGATTCCAAGGCACAGACATGGGTGGACTAAAGTGGGCTCAGGGAGAACAAGAAGGGTGGCTCATGAGCACATTCCCCAACTGGTCCTGCTGGAGAACAAATTTGCTGTTCTCATGGAATTGGATACCCCGAGAGGGGGCCCAGGGCTGAGACCAGGGAAGAGGTGCAAGGCCACCAGAGGGATGGAGGGCAAAGGGGCAGGAGCCAGAGGACCCCAGAAGAGGAGGAAGCTTCTCTTGGTGGAGAACTCAGTTGTTAAGGAGATGGTGTTGGGAATAGATGGGGATATAAAAAGGGAGGTAAAGTGTCTGTCAGGGGCCACTACTCAGAGGGACACAACATGAATCCACAATATTGTCAAGGCAGTGGTAAGGAAGGGGGGATATACATGTCATTGTCCACCTTGGGACTAATGACTTGGACAATGAAGGGGTTAAAGTAGAGACAGTACAGCATGACTTCAAGGTCCTGAGTAGTCAGCTTGATGGGGTTGTGAAACTGGTGATTTTCTCTGCGGTCCTACCAGCCGGGGGGAAGGGGGATGCAAAGAATCAATGCATCAGCCAATTCAACGAATGGTTGAAGGAATGGTGCAAGGATAAGGGCTTTGGCTACAATGGGGACTGGGGATCCAACTGGGCAGATGCATAACTATATAGGGATGGTCAGCATCTGTCCAGGCAAGGGACGGCAGTCCTCAATGAAATGTTTTGGTGCTTCCTTGCTGGGCATTTAAACCAGCCAGGGGGGCTATCAGAGAGAATGGAAACAATACAGTCTAGCCCCTCAGATTGGTAATGTCTGCACTGGGAAAAGGGAGGACTAGAGTTTAGCGAATGCAGATAGAAAACAGGGACAGGGTAAGGGGCACAATGAGAAACAGAGTGAGGGAGTAGTAACAGATGTAGGCCAGGAACAACAGGACAAAAACAAAAATAATGGCAGAGGGACCAGGAACAAGATTTGGAACATAAATAATGCATACGAATGCCCAAAGTCTGGGAAACAAACTCCCTGATCTAGTGGTTTTAATGGGGGAGGCTGACATAGACATAACGGCCATAACAGAGATGTTATACACTAATAACCACTCATGGGACACAACTATACCAGGATATGCCTTGTACAGGAGAGATAGGGAGGAAAGGGGGGAGGGGTGGCCCTTTACATCAAAGAGACAATCAAAGCAACAGAAATCTAGGTCAAAAATGAAGAGACAGAGGAGTTGTGGGTCACCCTTGAGCTGGGTAGCAGAAAGTCTGTTAGAACAGGAGTGATCTGCAGGCCACCAGCTCAAGAGGAGGGGTGGACAAGTTAATGCTGGAGTCAATACACAACATGACAGAAAAAAGGGGAGGTTCTGCTTATGGGTGATTTCAATATGCCTGATGCAGACTGATCTGTCCCAACAGGGACCTCAAGCAGGACCAGGGACATTGTGGAGTCCCACTGGGGAGCTGGCCTAAAATAATTGGTACAGAAGCCCACTAGGGACAGGAATACCCTGGATTTAGTGCTCACCATTGGAGACAGGATCAAGGATCTCCAGGTGGAGGGGGACCTATGGTCCAGTGACCATCACATGGCTTGGTTCAAGTTGGACAAAGGAATACAGGCCACACATACAAAAGCTAAAATCCTTGATTTTAAAGGAGATGACTTTGCAGATATGGGAATGAGGGTTAAAGAGGAGTTGACTAAGGGAGGGACATGAGGGGGCATGGAGGGGCAATGGGCATGCATTAAGGAGACAAGGGTCAGGGTAACAAATCAATGTATGAGGGTGAAGAACAAGGGCAAGAGAAACAGAAAGCCACTCTGGCTTTCTAAGGTGGTGGCAGATAAAATCAGGACTAAGAGGGTAGCCTTCCAAAAATACAAGAGGACACAAGAGGATGGGGACAGAGAAGAGTACCAAAAATGTCAGAGAGAGGCAGGGGCAGAGGTGAGAAGTGCTAAAGCACAGACAGAAGAAAGGTTAGCACAATCAGTGAGGAAAGGGACCAAGACATTTTTTAGGAGGAAGTCCAGAGGGGTTATATTCAGACTCAAAGGGGACAATCAAGAGAGGGTATAAGGGGACTTGGAGAAGGCCACAATCCTTAACAGCTGCTTCTGCTTGGTCTTTACTAGAGAGAGAGAGTGGGTCAGGGACCGCAACTGGATAACAGATGTGCAGAGGGGGAAGAACTGAGCTTCACAACCTTTACAGAACAGAGGGTCCTAGATAAACTTACAAAACTAAAGGTGGATATGGCAATGGAGCAAGATGGAGTACATCCAAGGATCCTAAAGGAACTGAGGATAGAGCTGGCAGCACCTTTGGAAGCAAAGTTCAGCAAGTCACTGAACACGGGGATGGTCCCGCAGGACTGGAGAAGGGAAAATGTGGTCCCTCTTCACAAGAGTGGTAGCAAGGAGGACACAGGGAACTACAGGCCAGGGAGTCTCACCTCAGTAGTAGGGAAGATCATGGAGACACTGCTTAAGGAACGTATTGTGGCTCACCAGGTATCCATTGGAATGCAGGATCCAAGACAGCATGAGATCATGGCAGGAAGGTCCTGTCAACCATATCTGATAGATTTCTTTGACTGGATGACCAAGGTGGTGGACCAGGAAGGAGTGGTGGATATTGTCTACCTTGATATCAGCAAGGCCTGCAACACAATCCCACATAGAAGACTGGTAAACAAGTTGAGGGGTCTAGGGGTGGGACACAGGGTGGTGAACTGGGTCAGAAATTGTTTTTTGGAAAGAAGGCAGAGGGTGGTGGTAAATGGCACAGTCAGAAGAAATGGAAATCACTAGTGGTGTGCCACAGAAGTCAGCTGTGGGACCAGTCCTCTTCAATGACTTCATAGCAGAGGTAGCAGAAGGGCTAAAGGGAAAGGTATGCTTGTTTGCAGATAACACCAAGATCTGCAACAGAGTAGATACTCCAGGGGGTGCAGCGAGAGAATGAAAAAAGACCTGGAAAAGTTGGAGAAATGGTCTGAGGTATGGCAGTTAAAGTTTAATACAAAGAAGTGCAAGATCATGCACATGGGGAACAGGAACCCTGGGGGGAGCTACATGTTGGGGGGGTGAGTTGTTGATGGTCACTAGGGAGGAAAAGGATTTGAGAGTCATTATATCAGATGACCTGAAATCCACCAAACAGACCACAAAACCATTTGGGAGGGCTATTGGGATGTTAGGGTGTATAGGGAGGGGCATTACAAGCTGTAGGAGGGAGGTGGTGATTCCATTTTACAGGACGCTGGTTCGGTCTCACCTATAGTACTGTGTGCAGTTCTGGAGACCGCACCTGGGTAAGGATATTGAGAAGTTGGAAACAGTGCAGAGGAGGGCAACTAAGATGGTGCAGGGTCTGCTTGACAAGGCATATGGGGATAGACTTAGGGACCTCAATATGTACACATTGTAACAGAGACATGAGGGGGGGCATAATTGAAACTTTCAATATTTTAAAGGCATAAATAAGGTGGAAGGGGATAGCATCTTCCAGTATAAAAAGTACAATAGTACTAGATGGCATGACATGAAATTGGAGGGGGGCTGCATAAGGGGAAACATGAGAAAGTTCTTTTTTACAGAAAGAATGGTGGATGCATGGAATGCCCTGCCTCAGGAGGCATTGGGAGCACATACAGTAGAGGGATTCAAGAAGACATGGGATAGGCACTAGGAAATCATACATATGAGGGGGGCATAGCTGAGGCTGCTGATCTAGTAGAGGCAGTGGGAGCAAATTGGTAAAATTGGCAGACTGGATGGGCCTTGCGGTACTTTTCTGCTGTCAACTTCTATGTTTCTATGTATTCCATACAGAAGAAAACTATCAATCACAAGGAGCTTTTCAGTCTGACAAAGGATACCTATAGCGGTGCTCGGAAAGGTCTTTAGTGGATCCAACTAGCCTCCATTGGATAGTGCTGGCATCTGACCTGGGATCGAGCAAATATCCCACCAAACTCTGATCTAGGAGCCAAGGTCTGAAATTTATGGATCCAAGGTGAGACCCAGACATTTGAGGTTGGATCCCAATATCCTAGTTTGGATCCATATGATCTAACACTTGGCTCTATGGCTTCAACCATTGGATGCATCAGATTCATTGGATCTGACCAGTCTGATTGGACCTATAGAAGGGATCCTACCAAAACAGATACATTCTAAGATGTCAGTGCTATTTGTTGACATCTGAAATGTGAATTTTTGGGATAGTATCTGGGATAGTACCTGGGATAGTACCTGGGATAGTATCTGGGATAGTATCTCCCACTGGCTAACTTATTGGGATAGTATCCAAGCAAGTCACAGGTTGGTGGTGTGGCCCACTCATTGTCTGAAAAAGTAAAGATAATAATCACTGGGAGGGATCTGTCTCCAAATAACCTCAAAAGAGAGCAACCAGATTTGAAGAAATTAGACCCACTCACTGATTAATGTTTTAATAAATAGAATATTACTGATTGTCAGTGTCTCTATAAGTAGTTTATTACCATCGACGTTTCGCAGTTAAACACACCGCTTCTTCTATTAATTCTGTTTATTAAAACATTAACCGGTGAGTGGGTCTAATTTCTCCAAATCTGGTTGCGACAGTATCCAAGCACCACTACATGCTTAATATGAGATTTATTAGAAGGAGAAATAACAGTTTTCTCTACAAAAACAATATAATGCAGTATATACTAAGAAAATATTGACAGAAATGTTTCCCATTCTAAAGGTAGATGGAGTAGGACAGGAAATGCACTGATCTTGTTCTGGCTATACACATGAATGAGTTTTCTAATTTGATGCTCTGTAATCGTCTGTTGAACTCTTAATACCCAAGGTTTTTATTTCTTCCATCTTTTTTGTTTTTTTCTATGTCATTAGCATCAGTAATTTCTGAGACAATTTCTAAGACATTTTTCTTGTTTGTGTATACAATGTGCAATTTTTTCTTTTAGTAAAGTTCCCTACTCTTCCTTGATAAGTGCCAATGGATCTTTGACTTCCAAATGGACAGACAGTGACCAGAGGGAGGCAGAAGGGGACTGTTTAACAACTCATTCGAAAGGCGTCATATCAGCTGTGCACCACAATCATACTGGTCTGTAGTGTCAGTTATGGGTATTACCTCAGGTACCTTGTGTGGAGCTAGACCTCATGATCTTCATATCTTCTAGCTTGAGAGGCAAGTGTCTTTGTCAAGGAAATGTGGTTACAGTTTTATCAGTCACATTACATTTCTTCTCCCATTTTATAACATCAGTTTCAGAATGATAATCTTCCCTTCTCTTCAGCCACAGCAGTGTTGCAAGGTTGAGAGAAGACCTCTCAGGAAGAAGGAGACTGTCCACCAGTAGATCCCTTGTATCAAACTGCTGACCCATCAGTGCAACAGTAGTGCTACCGCTCGTGATGCTGGTGACCTGGGATCAAGTGTGATCTTGGATCATCAGGGTCCTGCCAGGAGGAGGAGGAGGAACAAGCATCCCAGGGGACACTCACCTTCTCTGGGAGGGTGGGTTGTTTTTTACGCCACAGTACTGCTCCCTGGGTGACCACAGGATATAGTGCGGCTGGGGGAACACACGAGGGAGGTGGCAGCTGCAGGCAATGATGTGCAGACATGCTTGAGTATGTGCATCATGATGCTGCTCTCTGTACAACCTGAGAAAGGATGAAAAGTAAGAAAATGACCCTGGCACGGGGGCTGGTAGTCCTAGTATATCTAGTCCCTATACTCGACTGTGATGTTCCTTGAAAGGGCATAAAATGCAGATTGTGTCAGGTGGAGCCCCAACCCCTGAGTCCACCTGGGGCTGTCCATGGCTATGTGGTAGCCCAGAACAATTGTTGATAAGTGGCAACTGGGCTCCAGGTACCAGTGAATAAGGGGACATAAACAGAATGAGAAGAACAAGCATTTGTTAGTGCTGAATGTTTGCTTTGTTGTATTTGCTGTGTACTTAGTCATTGGGCGTAGATACCACAGAAGCAATATTAACAAATTAATAAGAATTAAAATAGTGAAATTATCATGACTGGGAAGTGAAGAGATTCTCCTCCTCAACATGCCACCCAACACATGGCTCGACCCCATACTCCTTCTAGAGGACAAACCAAGGCTTCATAGGGAAATGTGGAGATCAAGGTAAGGTGGGGTCTGACATAGTGAGAAGAGTATCAGGAGAACGGAGCTGCACCATAGCAAGGCATTTTCACGCCCTGGGCAAACCACACATTTTGTCCCTCCCCGGCCCATCCTATACAGAAAAGAAACTTTTCTAGCATGCAAAAAATAGGTAAGGATAAAACAAATACATATATTTTTTTAAGTTATGTTTATTCAGTTTCACATTGCAAAACACAAGTAAACAGGACCTTGGTGCAGAGCATAGTAAACAGAAAAGAAATATGATACGGTACATTGTTGTATATTCACACAAAATAAATTAACAACTCTTAAACTCTTAGCCCATAAACCTCTTTCTAGTTAGTTTAGTTCTTGTATACAGTATCACCTAAAGACTGAAACACAGTGCAATGACCCTGGCCAGCCTCCACTATGCTGCTCAAAGAGTCTGCTGCAAGACTGCAAATCATTACACAGTGTTGTGTGTATTATTAAGCTACAGTTACACAACAACATTACACAATCAAACAAGTCTGGACTTCCAGTGTAGCAACTTTCTTGGGCCCACAGAGCAGGACAGAGAGAGAGAGACAGAGAGAGAGAGAGAGAGGTTCAGTTCAGGCTCTTCCCTATTGTCAACTCCATCAGGACAGTCAGACAGTCCATTTGCCCCCCCTCACCCCCAAAGTGGCCTGCCTCGGCTTTATCAAATGAAGACTGACACTGATTGTGAACTAACCAAAAATAATATGATAACTTCAGAAAATTATTCAGGCCGTGACCGACCAGTGACCATCCATCACCCCCACCCCATCAGTCAGTGGACGAAAAATGAAATTTACTTACCGATGTGATGACAGTCAACAGCAGGGCAAGGCAAGGCAACAAGGCAGAAGGCAGTTTAGTGGGCACTACTGGCAGTGGGTAGTTGGGCATGGGCAGACTGAGGGAGCCAGTGACTCGGCAGAGCAGGAAAAGCAGGACAGCAGGTGAGGGCCAGGGCAACCAGCGCAGGCAAACCAGGCAGCAGCAGCAGACAGTCAGCGTGAGCAAACGGCAAGCTGGCAATAGTGTAGCGACTGACCAGCGAGATTCAAGGAACAGAATTCAATCAAAAATAATAAGGCAATAAGAGATTGACATTGCCAACAAGCACTAAAGCCCCTGTGCTTTTGCTAATCTTCTGCGGACAGTAGGACGTGCATGCAGCAGTGCAGATCTCGCATCACAGGATAAGTGAAGAACCGTGGCTATAGTACCGCATTATGTCTGAAAGGGCCATTCAGGAATCCCTTCCACAATTATGTGGAAAACTAGCAGTGGCTGATGACCTGACAAACGGGGGTCACTACGAAGGCCAGAGGGGGGAGCCAAACAAGTAATAAGGGTGCCAGAATAGCGGAACAGGTCAGGACTAATATAAATATAGTATCGCAGCCAGCTGCATCAGCAACAATCAGCAGCAAGCAGCATGGGAGGAACTTTTGTGTTGGCCCCCCAGAGGCTTGCACCTGGGGCAGCTGCCCCTCCCACCCCACCCTACCTCACGGTACTGGGCAGGGACTAGTGTAGATGGGGCATAAATCTTTTAGATACCTAATACCTGAGTATAATAACAAATACATTAAAACACTGAAAAAAAAAGTCTTTTTTTTTCTTACCTGTCAGTCTGTGTTTCTGACTTCATTCTACGTGTTAATCTAATGGCTATATATAATCCACTTGTCTTCTCTTTCCTTAGCCTTTGTGAGCAGGATATGGTATCTCTGATTAAACTCATCCCAAGCCCCCCATCCTGCCCCAGTAATTATGCATATCCCCAGCCCCTCCCATCTGATGACACCCTCTCCTTCCCAGTATACAGAACATCTTTGATCCCCCTCCTTTCTGCTGACGTCCACACTGGCCCAGTAGGTACACCCTGCCACAGCACGCACGCACTGTCCCAATACAAATATCACTGTCTCTCCTCCCATCAAATTATATATAGCCACCCTGTACAAATACAAATATCACTACCCCTCCTCGCAACTGCTCATGCATGCCCTGTCCCAATACGAATACCACTGTCCCTCCTCCCATCTGCTAATGACCACCATGTACAGAATGACTATTTGTACACCTCCTCCCATCTGTTGATGCCTACCCTGTCCAAATACAAATACCCTTACCCCCCCATCAGCTTACATCTACCCTGTCCAATACAAATACCCCTTCCCCTCCTTGCATCAGCTATTCCCACACTGTTCACCTATGAATACCCTTACTGCCTCCTCCCAACTGTTAATACCCACCCTGTCTCAATACAAATACCCCTACCACCTCCTCCCATCAGATTATATATTCATCCTGTACAAATACAAATACAAATTCAAATACCGCTACCCCTCCTCCCATCAGATTATATATCCACCCTGTATGAATAAAAATACCACTACCCCCTCCTCCTATCAGATTAGATATGCAGCACTCTGTACAAGTACAAATATCTCTATCACCGCCTCCCAACTTCTGATGCCTACTCTGTCCCAATATGAACACCATTACTGCTCCTCCCATCTGCTGATACCCACCCTGTACAATACAAATAATCTTACCCCTCCTCCCATGTGCTGATCCCCACCCTCTTCCAATACAAATACCCCTACTCCTCTCTCGTCTGCTGATGCCCATTATCCACCCTGTCAAAGAAGGAATTATTCTACCCCTCTCTCCATCTACTGATACCCACCTTGTCCCAAATGAATAACCCTTGCCCCACCCTCCCCCAATCTGCTGATACCCTTACTATGGCATATTTACTACATTTTGTCATCTTCACTGGGAAAAGTACCGAAGTGGGAGATCAATCTAGGAGTACACTGGGTAGTCATAGAATGACTGCCACTGCTGGCTGCCAATAAAGGAGCATGCTCAGTGAGCATGGGAAGTGTGCCACTGTGGGCTACCAATAAAGGAGCCCACTCAGCTGGTATAGGATGTATGCTGCTGTGGGCAGCCCATTAAGGAGCCTACTCTACAGGCATCAGTAAAATGATACCTGTTGTGGGTGGCCAGGTAGGGTGTCTGCTTGGTTATCATGGGAAGAGTGCTGCTGTATGCAGCCAATTCAGGAGCCCACTCAGTGGGTATGGGAAGAGTGCCACTGCTGGCAGCCAGACAAAGAGCATGCTTGTTGGACATGGGAAGAGTGCCGCTGCAGGCTGTCAATGAAGGATCCTGCTCAGCAGGCATTGGAAGTGTGCAACTGCGGGCAGCCAATTAAGGAGCCCACTCTACAGGCATCAGTACAGTGCCACCTACTGTGGGTGGCCAATTAAGGAGTCCGGTTAGAAATCATGGGGAGAGTGCAGCCATTAATGGCCAATTCAGGAGCTCGCTCAGTTGGCATGGGAAGAGTGCCACTGCAGGGGGCAAATGAAGAAGCCCACTTGGCAAGCATGGGAAGTGTGCTGCTGTGGGCAGCCAATTAAGAGGCCCACTCTACAAGCATCAGTAAAGTGCCACCCACTGTAGGCAGCCAATTAAGGAGTCTGCTCAACAATCATGGGAAGAGTGCTGCTGCAGGTGGCCAATTCAGAAACCCAATTGGCAGGCATGTGAAGAGTATTACCATGGGCAGCCAATTAAGGAGCCCACTCAGAAGGCATCAGAAAAGTGCTGCCCACTGTGGGTGGCCAATAAGGAACCCCACTTGGTGATCATGGGGAGAGTGTTGCTGTGGGCGGCCAACCAAAGAGCCTGCTCAGCAGGCATGGGAAAAGTGCCACCACTGGTGGCCAATTCAGAAGCCCACTTGGCAGCCATCAGAAGAGTGCTGAGGGTAGCTAATTAAAGAGCCCACTCAGCAGGCATTGGAAAAGTGCCACCTGCTACAGGTGATCTCTAAAGGAGCCTGCTGTGTGGGCATCAAAAAAAGTGCTACAGTACCTGCTGCAGGCAAACAAATAAAGAGACTGCTCAGTGGTCATGGCAAGAGTGCCACTGTAGGTGTCCAGTTAAGGACCCTGCTCAGTGGGCATCGGATGAGTGCTGCCATGGGCAGTCAATTAAGAAGCCTACTCAGTGGACATTGAAACAGTGCTACCATGGGTGGCCAGTTAAGGAGCTCACTCGTGTATCAGAAAAGTGCTGCTTCTGGTAGGGGAAAGGGATGGTATGGACAATCGGGAGGGAGAGGATGAGGAGCAAGCTGAGCATGATGGCACTCAACTGGCTGTTAGGTGGTGTCTTATAAATGAAAGGATGCAACCACACTATGATAGGTGCGGCTTCGTCCTTTCAGTTACACAAAGTTTGTGCCCATCAGCCAGGATGAACACCATAACTGTCAGCCCACTCCTCACTGAGCCATTAGTGGTGAGCTTCGTGTGGCCTGAGCTGCACTGGATGCTACATTGACACACCTCTGCAGCCCCTAGTCTCTTGAGTAGCCACAAGATGCTTGCTTCACACTGTACATGCAAGCAAACATAAAAAGGTATCAAACCACCTATTTTGTTCACCTGTCTGCTCATGATAGAAGCAAGTCATATCATATGGATTCTAATGTATCTGTCAATGATTTAAAAATATCCCTGATAAAAGGCTGTAGAGAGAATACAGCTTGCTGTAACATGAGATCTCAGCTTCAGTTTTCATTTCAGTCAAGCTCCTTGGAATTCTGCATTTCTATAGCCAAGGAATGTTCCACATAACTTGTATCATGCCACAGAATATACTGTATGTAGAGCTGCAGACTTCATTGTGCTTGGTGATTTTCATTCAAATCTGCAGTTTTTCCACGCTGTCTTTTTCCCTTCCCTTCTTTGTTGATTCTGCTGCCCCTCTCTATGCTCAGCATGTGATGTCATGATGACATCACATCATATTGTCACAAATTGCAGGACTACTTTTTGTCATATAAATGAATAATTGATGCAGAAGTGAACAAATTCAACCACATAAGCCTAGATATCCTCTCACAGATATCGGGACTGATGTGTCACAGAGATCTGGGGGCCCTGACATTAGTTTTTATGGTTGCATGGGTGGAGCCCTACAGACGTCTTTCTATCACTTAGGAAAAAGGGCACTTCAGACTCCTTCTGAAGCACGCACAATGTAGGACATCAGCTATGATCCTTTCACTACCTGAAATCAGTACACTGGGGGAGGGAGGAGAAAGAGTTCCTTTCCTACATGTAGCATTCTCCTGCCAGCACACATTATAATCAGTGGAGTGTAACAGCACAGGCAGCTTGTTTCAGCTTGTGGCAGTGAGGTCATTGGGCTATGACAGGCAGACAGAAATTGTCACGATTCTCCAATTAAGTAAAACAGGCAGTTTCTTTTATTTAGTAAATCTGTTTGTTTGCTAAGTTAAAATTATTTTCCCCTACCAAGGTAAGTAAATATCATGTAACCCTCTGTCCAGTTTTGTACTAACAATCCTGTTATAACAATTTGGGTGGTTACACTTTATTTGCATTCTAAAGGAGTTTATGTGGAAATACTTCTTTTTTTTAAAAAACTTCTTTATTAAGGTTTTATTATTTCCAACATTGAAACATACATACAAACACCCCAGGTTACATGCCCGGACCCACATCCCCCGAACTGGATATGGATACTATATACATCCCCCAAAACTATTTACAATCACAGTTATATATTATCACCACCAAACACTTTGGTCCATTTGTATTGTAGTAACCTTCAAGTCTATTCTTTCCGTTTTGGTAATAGACTATTCTTTTACTTAGCCCGGATTACTTTATAAAATTTTCCCAACTTAATGATGCTTATACTTTCTCTGGACTAAACCTTCATAACTGTGTCCCTAGGAGAGAGAGAGAATCCATCTTAACCAACCAGAAAGAGGCATACCATCTGATCTCAATAAACATCTTCATGAGAGTATTATGTCTATGCTCATAAAATACATATCTTATGAAAATCATATGTTTCCATTCAATCCTAGACCCTTCTTAAATTCTCGCAAGAAAACATTACAAGCTAATCTCCTTCAGACAGACAGATCTGTGTCTGAGGACCCTTCCACTGCACTGAGTACACCGTCTCCAAAACCCCCCACCGTCTGTCATACAATTTCTTTTTCCCTTCTAATAGTATGCGCCTCTTAAGTCTATCCAGGACCTGTAGAAGGTCTCTGACCCATTGGTCATAAGAATAAATACTATCCTTCTTCCAGTGTCTCAGGACAAATGCTTTAACCAAGGCTGACATCAGAGACACATGATATTTAGCTGAGTCCTTCACTACAGCCTGCATATCTCCTAGTAGACATATCTTTGGTTTAATGTACTCAGTGTAATTTAATAATGGATCCATTTCCTTTCTAATTTGAACCCATAATGGGTGGATTCTGGAACAGGTCCACATGACATGAAGTAAGTCCCCTGATTCCATTCCAGATCTAAAACATCGATCTGTCTGTCTGAGTTTTCTAGAGCATAGCTTAGCTGGGGTGTAGTAAATATTTGAACAAATAAAAAATTGCATAGTCCTATACTTCGGAATAGGCAAGACTTTGATGTTTTTCCAAATTTCTTTCCAATCAGGCCTCTGGGGGGATAGAGTTTTGTCCCAATATGTTGCCTGAGGTTCGGGTTCTGAGCTCACAAAATCCAACAGCACCCTATACACTTTTGAGAGGGGATGCTGTAATAAATCAGTCTCCTTCAAGTGGTCCCAAGTAAATGAAGTTTGTCCCCCATCTTTATTATCTCGTATAAATTTCTGTATCAGTTTTGTAATTTGGATCTTTTGGAAAAAATCCAATTCCTTAGTCTGCATTGGTAAGTACACCCTATCTGCCAGTATGAAATCTGTCAAATTCAGTTCAGACAGTTGTGGTGCCCATTGACGGGTAATTATTTGACTCCCCAGATGAAAATTAGGGTTTTCTATTATAGGCTGATCTCTGGCCCCCCTTTGTGTTCTCCTCTGCACCGGGTTTAATAACTCCCACCACCCCTTAACTGATTTATATATTGGAGAGTATTTTCCCATGTCAGGCAAGGCTTCCAGATCTGCAAACAATAGTGCCTTAGGGGAAAGTTTCACGTCTTTTAAAATACGTTGTTCGATTCAAAGCCACGCTGGATTATATCCCCCCTCTTCCCCACTCCTTGCCCAACGCCCCATCAGACCCAGTTGTCCTGCTACATAGTACAGTAGTAGATCCGGAAGCTTAATGCCTCCCCTAGGGTGAGAGAGGCGTAGAATGGCCTGTTTCTTTCTTGGAGGTTTGGAGTCCCACAAAAATTCTGAAATTATCCTCTGAATGCTAATGAACCTTCCCTTCGGGATGCTATAGGGTGAGAGATAAAGTGGGTACAATAATCTAGGTAAAAAGTTCATTTTAATCAATCTCAATCTGGCGGTAAAATTTAGAGGAAGTCCCTTCCACCTTAAAATGTCATTTTTAATTGCAGCCACTAGGCTACCCACATTTTCCTCCACCCCATCTTCTGACCTAGTTAAAATCCAAATTCCCGAATATTTAATTTTTTCCGGGGCCCAGTTAATCTGTAGGTGATCGAAGTCTGCTCTGTGGGTATAAACAGTAAGCGGGAGAACTTGGGTTTTACTTAAGTTTAATTTATAATTAGACACCTTCGAGAATTTCCCAATGACCTCCAAGGCATTTTGAAAACTGTCAGACGGATTACTTAAATGCAGCAATATATCGTCGGCAAATACTGAGAATTTAAGCTCCAGCCCTTGAACTTCAATACCCTGGACCCTGGGTTCCATAGTAAGTGATCTTAACAAAGGCTCCAAGTAGATATTAAATAGAATTGGGAACAAGGGGCAGCCCTGCCTAGTTCTGTTTCGCAGGGGGATTTCTTTAGAAAGATATCCATTACATAGGACTCTGGCTGTGGGAGCTTCATAAAGATTTTTAAGGCCTCTGAGAAAACCCATTGGGAACCCCATTTTCTCCATTGTAAGGAATAAGAATTTATGGGAAACCCGATCGAATGCTTTTTCAGCATCAAGTGCTATTAAAGCCATAGCACATTTTGAGTTAGAAGCCGTGTGTAAAATATGGTGCAATTTCCTTAATGCGTCATGTGCCCCCTTCCCTGGCATGAACCCAACTTGATCCTGACTAATGAGTATTGGAGCAATTTTCAAAACCCTATTAGCCAGAATCTTGGTAAGCACCTTAATATTTTGATTTATTAAAGCAATGGGCCTATAATTACCTGGTATATCTCTAGGTTTATCCGGCTTTGGAATCAGTGTAATGTAGGCCTGGTATAGAGGAGGATGGGAAACCCCACCATTCATAATAGTCAAAAACAATTCTTTCAACAGAGGCATTATTGTCACTGCGTGTACTTTATAGAATTTGGCCGACAGGCCATCTGGCCCTGGTGCCTTCCCATTTGGCAAGTCCTTGATTACCTCCATAATCTCAGAGTCCGATATAGGGGCAGCCAATGCTTGGGCCTGTTCTAAATCTAGTTTGGGCAACGGTATTTCATCAAGAAATCCTCTAATTTCTGTCTCTGAACTAGGGCCCCCCCCCTTGGTATATCGCGGCATAATAATCTGCAAAAGCATCAGCCAATCTTTGAGGCTCCGAAATTAACTCTCCTCCAAAATTTACAGCCAAAATCGTTCTTTCCGTCTCCCATTCCCTAATTCTATGGACCAATAAACTGCCCGGCATGTCCCCCTGAAGCAGGTATGTAGCATTCAATCTTTCCAGCCATAGATCAACCCTGCAGTTCAATATACCCCTATATTCTTCTTTTAAATCCCTTATCTCCTTATCCATCTCTACTGAGGAGCCCTCTAGAGGTGATAATGACTTAATGGCTCCAATTATGAATTCTTCCCGTGCTCTATTCAGTTTATTCCTCCGAGTGGTATGTTCCAGCGCCTTTCCTGCATATATTACTTTACAGACAGGCCAAGCTAGTTTCTTATCCACTATAGTCGGAATTTGAGTTTGGATAATTTCTTTAATTGTATCCTCTAGTTTAGTCACCATGTTGTCCGCCGCTCAAATCCCTTCATCCAGTCGCCATCGGAATGGTTTAGGGGGAATATTATCCATCTCCCATAGCAATTGGATTGGAGAGTGGTCAGACAACATTATGTTAAAAGTATGCAATCCTGTAATACCCATTAAAACTTCTCTATTGACCAAAAAAAAAAAACGATCCTCGTATGTGTCCTATGAACCCCTGAGTAGAAGGTCATCTCTATATCCCCTTTCTTATACATCCTATATGGATCTACTAGTGCTGTAACTTCCAGAAGTCTATGTAAAGCTACTTGTGGGGGACTGGGTAATCTGTTAGAAGCAGGGCTCCTGTCAAGCCATGGAAATACTTCTTGATTGATTATCAGGTAACATATTTATTGGTGCCTGACTGCTGGATAGCATCACTCTTTGATATGCATGGATTGACTTGACTGGTCAAGTCAGAGAATGATGAATAACACACAGTACAACTCAGAAAAAAAAAGTGTTTACTGAAAATAACATTTTTGGCAAAAAAGCATCACCAGGTTATAAGTAATTCAACACTTTTAGGTATGGATGAGCATCAAAGCCCTGGCCTTGTAGGGCCTGAGTATAATGGAACCTGCAAGAGCTGCATCTTGTACAGAAAATTACCTGTAACATCCTTAAGTCAAAGGCAAAACAGAAATAAAATAACGTGAAAGCTGAATTAGCATTTATCCTGCAGTACAATATTAGTTAATGCTTTATGCATAAAAACAGTGTGACAGGCAGACTTCATACACTCTGAATTTCTTTCTGTCTCTTTTAGTGTGCCACAGTGAAGTGGAGCAGTGCAATTTAAAACAGTTGTCACCCATTATGCACTGGTATCACAACCTGGATCAGTTCTGAACAAGTGACCTAGAGGTGAAACACTACTGCTATCCATTTTATCCAGTGGTGGGAATGAGGACAAAATCCCCACAGGGCCCTGAAACTTTGTTCAGAAAATCAAATCTAGAGCATAGGTTTTAGAACAGGGAGACCACAGTTCAAATTGTACCAGAACAACTTACTTGCTGTGTGACCCTGAACAACTCACTTAACCTCTCAGTGCTTCAGTTCATTAAGCTATAACAATGGACAAATCTAGGGCCCCACTGAAAATGAAATATTGTATCTCAGCTTGGGTATCCTAGCTAAACAAGTTACATTTAAAAATCACTAGCTGTTATGAGGTCACGCTAATAATAGTTTGCCTTTTTACATCAACGGAAATGCGTAATATACTGTAGTTGTTTCTCGCGCTACTTTTGTAAATATCTCATTTTGTTGTTAATATCAGTACAGATATAAACTCTATAGTATAATTGTGGTTACTTAAATTGCAGGATGGTAATTCTATCGAGTAACTTTTTTCTAAAACTCATGAGCATATCAGTCCCCTTCTGACCTCTGTGATCTCCCAGTGTGAGGAGACTGTGAGGCTGTGAGTTATGCAACTCATATTAAAACACAACACTTCAAGCTGTAGAGGCAGAGATCAGAGAGCATGAATGCTGGACTGTGTCAGTCCATTGTAGCAAAGCAAGGCTAAAATACAGTGGTGCGTGTGTGTGTGTGTATGTGCATGCGTGAGTGCGTGTGAAATTTAAAACCTAGGAGGGATGTTATGTAAAGGAATTCCTGGCTACAGTTTTTTATGCTCTCATTAAAGGAGATCTGGAGAAACCTTGAGACATGGGTTTGAATCCCACAGCCACCATTTGTATACTGTGTGACCCTGAGCAAGTCATGAAACTTCATAGTGCTCCCAGGATGACCTGGAAATGAGAATAAGCTCAGTGTATCTTTCCTGGCCAAAAAAAAAATGGCAAAATAAAGGTAAAATAAATAAATAAGGACTTGGAATCTGACTCTTACTGATGAGTCCTTATTTATCTGAGTTCTAGAGTGAAGGGTGGATCGGGGGGGTCTGATTTAAATAAGAACTGTCTGCACACACCTATTCAGGTTCCTGCACCCTCAATCAACCACCCTGTAGCTCTCTTGAATATTCCTGGTAGTCTAGTGGTCTCCCCCCACATAAGAACATCTGAACCTCTATCAACCCACCTACTCAGGACCCTCCTCCTCCCAACCCCCGCTCAAGTCATCTAAGCTGAAGTACAGAAATAGTGACAGCGACCTGCACAGCCCTCTGCTTACCACCTTGGCCTGCCACCATCTGATTGTCAGTGAATGATCATGAGTACAGTAGAAGCAGGTGTTTGTACAATATTTGCGATTGCTCAGAGACAGTCAGATGGAATCCAGTTGAGATAGTGAGCAGAGGGCTGTGCCAGTTATCACTGTTGCTGTAGTTTGCATTGTGTGTCCAGGACTGGTGAAGTGCCTGAGAGGGTGAGTCAGGAGGGAGTCAGATGCCCTTTTTGGAGAGACCACTAGAGCACCAAGAATATATCAGACAGCTACAAGATGGGTGATCTGAATGCTTTTACAATGTATTTTTCCAGGAGAGATCAGCTTACATGTAACATCTGCTTTTCAGTAGGGTGCTGCTGTAGTGCCCTGCTTTTACAGTTCTACAAGATATTTATATAGGATGGGCCAGCTGAGTTGTGATATCTTGTTTGCAGTGGGGTTTTGTTTGGCCAAGTTTTTACACTGTACAGTATTTACCCAGGATAGAACAGTGGAGATGTAAGAACTTTTTTTTTCAGTGAGGTCCTCCTTTTACCAATTTTTATAAAGCATTTACCCAGGATAGCCCACGTGAGAGGCAATTTTTCATTTTCAGTGCAGTCCAGCTTTTACTATGCATTTTTCGATGATAAAGCAGAATAGTGGACTTATTTATTTAACTTATTTAATGTGGCAAAGCAGTAGTTCATGTTTAAATGTCTTCTCCATGAAGGATTAGTAATGTAACAACCTGGAAGTGATAGCTTTGTTCTCATCTTGAAGTTGGTACAATTTGTTCATGTGAAAGATAGAGCTGCAGTCTAGGGAATGTCCTGCAGCAATCCTCTAACCCAGTGAGCAGCTAGCTGTACCTGTGTATCTGAAGGTGCATCTGGTACTATGCAGAGTGCAAGTAAGGAACAGTAGACTAATCACACTGTGTGAGCCTGTGAGGCATTAGTTCTCATAAGTCAGGAGTCTGGCCTTGGCAGGAACCGAGTGAGTTAGAAAGTTAGTGCCAACAAAACAATATAAATTAATAACTATCCTGGCTTTATCATAAAATGAGCAGTGAGTTAGGTGTGCTGTTTTGTATTAATAATTTTGTTTATATTGGTTGACCTTATCTGATGGCGAGAGGCTGGGCTGCGTCCAGTGACTCGTGTGATCTCTCTCTCTCTCTTTCCCCCCAGTTTGCCCCTTGCTGCCAGCCTCTCATCCACCCGCTGTGAGCGAGCATGGAACTCATGAAGTGAAGTTCACATGCATCTAATGGTGGATGGCAATTCTTCAGCATTAAAGCCTGTGCAGCATTTGGAAGAGGCATTAAATCATGTGTTTTTTGGCTTTGGTGTCTAGGATGACTTCTGATTGGGTGTTTAGGGTGGGATGAGCCTACCACTGGCATTGCCCCTACCCTTGCCATGTGACTGGAATGTATACATGCCACAGGATGTGCTTGGCATTAGGTCATCATCTGTTACAGTTGGCAGTGCACCCCTGCGGATTTGCTGTCATGTGTGGGTTCTGCCGGAGTGCTTGACGGTGTTGTGATTCCGGTGTATAACATATGGGGATTTGGGGGTAGGCTGCCATGTACTGGATATGAGTGGGAAACATCATCCTACTGTAGAGCAGTGACAGTTATGGTCAATCTATTGTCTGAGGTCTCACACAGGTTGCGGAACCCTTGCTGCATGTCAAGGTTGTGGGCTGTGATGTCACTATATGCCCTGTATTTCATACAGCTGTCCCTGCTGAGACTTACCCTCCCTGTTCCAACCATCTCAATTCATGGTACATGCAGATAAAGCATTCATGACCTGGTATACATCCTGTGTCAATGTTGGTCTTTGAGGGACCCTCCAGTGTGTCCTGTGTATCAGTTCCATTCTCTGGCATGGATGGTCTGTGTACGTGTCTGCTGTGTGACAAACACATACATCTCTAGGCTGGTGTTTTGTGTGCCCTTCTCACTGCCTTGTATGTCTGACTGTGTGGTGCACTGTTGGGGGGGCAGAGTTCTGTTCAGGTTGCAAGGTAACAAGTGCAATGCCTGCTTTAGTGATAGCTGACTTTACTTAAGAGAAGTGGTATATAGTCAGATGTTTGAAGGGTGCTGGAGTGGGATTTTTTGCTTTAGTTTTGACATTTTTTTTAAGAAAATAAAAAGTAGTTATAGTGTATAGTGGAATGCTGTTATGCATGAAATTCCATGCCTGGAATATGCTTGTTCTGCTGCAGTAGTGATGTCATAATGTTGTTCTGCTGCAGTAGTGATGTCACTACTGCAGCAGAACCACTTGGAATCCTGGCACATTGTTGCTTTCCTCTATTTAATTCTGTGGTGACAGTGTTCTAGAACCTCTAGAGACTTTTCAAGTCAGTTTCATCTTGAAAAAGAGAGAAAAAACCCCACAAAGCACACATTTCACATAGTACTACTATACACTATAAAAAATACAGGATGAGCAACTTTATGCATAACCTGTGTGTTCTGTCACCTCGGGGTTCTGATTCCCATGGACCTCTCGAGCTTCGCTCTCGAGGTCAGAGGGAATCAGAACCCCTCTGTGGCAGAACATACTGGTTGTGCATAGTTGCCCATCTAGTATTCTCTATATAGTGTATGGTGGAATGTTGTTATACATAGAATTCCATGCCTGGAATATGCTTGTTCTGCTGCAGTAGTGACATCATTATGTTGTTCTGCTGCAGTAGTGATGTCATTACTACAGCAGAACAACTTGGAATGCTGCCACATAGTTGCTTTCTTCTAACCAATTAAGCTTTAAGTTGTTTTTTTTTAAACTTGAACTTGCAAAAACATCTACAGCACAGTTAGTAAAAAAAAAAAAAGAAAGTGTTAACATTTCTATTCTCCGTTGTCTTCACTAGCTGGGTTTGTGTGATTTTCTACACTGTGACAGTCCATACACTATAAAAGATTGTGTATGAGCAGTCATACACAAACAAGGATATTCTTGTATCTCAAGGTTCCCTTGGTAACAGAGCACCTCTCGAGCTGCGCTCTCGAGGTCCTCTGTTACCAAGGAAACCTCTCGATACAAGAATATCCTTGTTGTGTATGACTGCTCATACACAATCCTCTATATTTTGATAGTGATATTGGTTGGTTGTAACACGTCAAAGAAGGCTTTAAAAGAACCAAATCATGTCACAAATGACCCTCAAAATGCACCAGAATGCATCTAAAACCTAATAGCTTTTAGGAGCCTAAGCGGCCCCAAGACCCCCGACGTGTGGGGGGTTAGGGAAATCATAGTTCATGAAGACCCCACACTTCTAAGTTTAGCACTACACCACTGCCTGTTCATCAAAACTGAGTTTGTAATGAGACTGCATTGGTCCAGCAATTACATTTCTCTCTCTCTGTCTCCCAAGTGTGTGTGTGTGTGTGTGTGTGTGTGTGTGTGTGTGACTGTACATAGAGAATGCTGGATGGGCAACCATGCTCCACCATTCCTCTCTCTCTCTCTCTCTCTCTCTCTCTCAGAACTAGACTTATAGAGGGAAATGTTGAAAAGTGAAGCTGGCCAAATGTGATAGCTTACTTGACTTTTTTGTCAACATAAACTTTTAAATTGTTTCCCAACCTTTTTACAAATAAAGCTTACTATGTGCACTTAATGGAGGTTAATGGCTTGGATAAAAAAATATGTATTTCTGAAATCACTGACTGTAACCTACAGAATATGTATGTAATGTTCATCACTGCTGAGCTTGATGGAGTGCGTAGTATTATATGGTCCAGGTATTTCATTTGTTTTGGTTTTTTGTTTTATTTGATCCTCAAGCCCCCATCTCCTTACTCATCCCCCCAAAAGCCACCACACACATTGTATCTAAACTTGCTCTGTAAATCAACAGCGTGTATGCAAAACTGGAACAGCTGTGTGCCTTATCGTTTTGAATCATGTAACCTGTTATACGTAGAAATGTAGCCCTCCTTCTCCGTGTCTAGGGGTATGGATGGAATATGTCTATGGGAAGGGGGCACCCAGAGTGTCAGAAACACTTCTAGTGGCCATGTTACCCAGGCCCAGATGCCACACAAAGGGTCCTTTTCCTTGCTGGTGCCAGATGAAAACAATAGGTTAATGCATATTAAACAGTTCCTTTCAATAACGGAATGTATACATGGAACTTGAAGAAACAACAAGGATCCCAAATTCGTTAAACATATTCACCCATTGCTCTGTGGGGGGGGAGCATTAGTTAATTAGTGTGAAACACATTCAGCTTTCACATGGCCATAATAGCACTTTTTACCTGGACCAAGGAGGTCAGTCTTTAGGGCATTAACTCGGGACCAGTGTGCTCACAAAAGTTTGAAGATAGCATAAGTCCCAGAACAGTGCCTACAGCACATTATTCTTCATAGGCACCCAAACTCTCAAGGATCCCCATATCTCTCTCTCTCTCTATACTGACTCAGTGGGTACCCTTTGGAACATACCATCCTCATGTCTTGGGGATTTGTGGGTTCCCTCATGAGACCTGCATCCTTTCCCAGGACTGGCAGCAACTGTCCCTGAATTGAAAATGGGACACATCCTGCAGAGCTCCAAATCAGCTCGCTGTCTGGACACTACACTCCCTGCCACATTCATGTCCACAGGATGCCTAGACGAATCAGCGCAGGCTGCCAGGGCACTCTGCGACTTGGAACTTCTGGCTCCCCACTTGACTTTAGCTGCCCTCCAAGATACTATGCTGTTTGTGGCTACTGCCTCCAACTTCTTTTTCTGTGTCCCATCAAGTGCTACTGGCCATGGGCCAGAGTAGGCAATCGACCCCGTCCAGACCTGACTCACTCTCGCTCCCTCACCACTCACTCCTCTGACTGGAACTCCCCCTCCCACCTAAACTGATGGACTTTATCCCCCCATGCACCCATGGTGATCTCCTGACCCGTGGGAGGCTCCACCAGAGTGCTGAGAAGAATTAACCCTTTTTTCTACTGCGTTGAATTAGGCCACAAAACCCAGCGTGGGCCGAATAGAACTAGTAATCTCCCAAAGAGGGGTTACATAAACATAGAAACTGACAGCAGATAATGACTGCTGGGCCCATCTAGTCTGCCCATTTTTAATTATGATCACTTTTGCTGCAGACCCAACTTGCTCTACAGCACTGTCTCTTTCACCCAACTCCTTCCTCCTAGCCCTTACGAAAATGGAATACATTGCAATATACTGAAAAATATGCATTAATGTATGTCAATACAATGAGAAATACATTGTCCCAATGTAATGTATTATTATAATTATTTCTAACCCATAGTATGCAAAAATATATGTCACTATATTGAGAAATATATTGACTCAATGAAATATAATACACAGCGTATTTCAGCATGTAATGAAACCACATATTCTGCCTCATGCATTGCTTGAAAGCATGTCGATCTATTTAGTAATACATTGTCTGAAATATATTATTAGTGTATTTCAAAAAATATTCTGTATTCTTTGTACATTATGTATATTTTTTATATATGTTACATATATTTTTATATATGTTACAAATATTTTATATATGTTACATATGTTTTATACATGTTACATATATTTTTATATATGTTACATGCATTTTTGTAAATGCATAGTTTCATCCCATGTGGACATTTGCATAACTAATTTGCATATTTCAAAAACATAGTTTATCAGCCAAAATCATGATAATTTCTAGTTTTACAATACTTTCAAATTTACTACACTAGTTTACAGATTGAAAAGAAATGTGCAAGTTATAAAGCAAGTACATGCAAGATCTCACCCTGACCTCCTTCTCTTCAGTTGATAAGGCCTTTGCCTACTTCAAAGAAATCTTTCTTGTAAACTGGAACACCTTTGCCCCACTAAAACAAACCAGAGTCAGAGGTAACCACTTACCTTGGATAACACCTGAACTTCTGGACTGTCTCAGGGCTAGAGATCAACCCTGGAAGCATCATAAAGCCACCCAGCATCCTAGTGACCTCGCATACTACCACATGCTTCGAAACGCTTGCACTAAGGCTACAAGGTTAGCCAAGTCCAAATATTTCAAATCTGCCTTCATCACCAACATAAATTCCCCTTCTAAGTTCCAGAAGGTGGTCAATACCCTTTTCACCCCATCATCTCCAACCCCCCCGTACTTAAAGTAAATAGCTCACTAGTGTCTGACCCACCAGCCGTAGCAGTGGAATTTAACTCCTACTATACAGTACCTCCTGCGCCACTGAGCTGCTGAAATCCCTCCCCTCCTACCCATTACCCTTCCCACCTTCTACTGGTGTGCCCCCTCCACCACCCTCCCACCTCCACTTCTCCTTCACTACTGTAACCCCAAATAATGCCCTAAGTGCCCTCCTCACCATCAACCCCGCTAAAGGTGCCTCCCCTGATGGCCTCGACCCCAAACTCCTCTTCATCTCTGCTCCAGCTATTGCCTACCCCCTCTCATTAATCCTAAATCTCTCATTCTCTACTGCCTTAGTCCCCTCTTCATGGAAACATGCAGTGGTCCTCCCTCTACCAAAAGGGGGCGACCCCTCATCCCCTGGCAACTATCGCACCATTTCTCTCCTCCCTACCCTTGCCAAGCTTCAAGAAACATTGTCCTCTCCCAACTCACCTCTTTCCTATCTGACACCTCCATTTTCACCCCTTTCCAGTCTGGTTTCAGGAAAAAACACTCAACCACCACCTCTCTCCTAAGGCTCACAGACTCTATCCTAACTGGGATGGACAATGGCCAAATTACCTCTGCCATTTTTGTCGACCTGGCCAAGGCCTTTGACACCATCTCTCACTCCATTCTCCTCAACTCACTCCCACAAGCTAGTCTGTTTCCCTCAGCCACAAACTGGTTTAAGGCCTACCTTATTGACAGAACCCTAATCAGTTAAGATCTTGGATGCCACTTCACCTCCCCTCCCAATTAGCACTGGTGTTCCCAAGGGTTCAGTATTAGGGCCCCTCCTATTCTCCATCTTCTTAAACAACCTTCCCTCTGTTTGCTTCCCCTCCACTATAATACATATGTATGCTGATGATACAGTCCTGCTTGCATCTGGCTCCTGTTCTGCTGAGGTAACAACCAACTAACAGCAAGACTTCGACAAGGTTCAGCTCTGGTTTGCTAACCATCAACTTTTCCTCAATGCCAAGAAGACTGTCTCCATGACCTTTGGCACAAGGCAGAGACTCTCTAGGCTTCACTCCTTACCACTTTCCACACCCTTGATGGGACTTTACTTGAGGACACACCCTCCTTCAGGTACTTAGGTGTTTGGTTGGACCAACACCTAAACTCTGGACATATTGATGCCATCCAGAAAAAACTGCACCCCAAGCTTGGTGCCCTGTTCATAAACCGTAGTTGCATCCCTCCTATGGCTAGAAGAGAACTTTCTCAGAAGAAGAAACTGCCCATTTTTGACTACTGTGACGTAGTCTATGGTGCTGCCCCAAAGTCCTCCCTGGACAGACTGGACACCCTCTTCAATTTCTTCTGTCACTTTACCCTAGATGCCCCCCCTTGCACCCACCACTGCGATCTTTATCGCACCCTATCCTTCCCCTCTCTTGCAAATAAGTGACTCTCCCACTGTGCTAAATTCACCTTCAAGCACTGGTTGAGTGAGCTCCCCTCCTACCTAACCTCCTCTTTTATAACCCCCCCGATACTCCCATTCCCTTAGATCAACTGACTCCTGCACCCTGATAGCCCGCTGCAGATCCACTCTAATCAACCAATCCTCTTACTCTCACCGCCTCCCAAAAATTTGGAATTCACTTCCCCCTCAAACCCGGCACTCATCCTCCGCCTACTCCATCAGCTCTGCTCTCAAAAAGTACCTTGCGTCTAACTGCTCCTGCCATGTCCTTCCCTAATTCCCTCCTATAAGCCCTAGATAAACTCTATCCCTCTACTGTCACCTTCATTTTGCCCTATGTACCCCCACCCCCAAAAACTTCTAGCTCTCCTCCCCTTCGCCCAAATTGCTCCCCCTTACTGGCCTCCCTTGATCACTCACAGAATGTAAGGGGTGCCAAATGCTCTCCATGGGTCCCTCTCCTACCCCCCAGGGGCTTATATCCCTCATCTACTCCCTTCCCCCTATATCCCTCCACCTCACCCCCTCTCCTTTCCTCCCCTTTCTTTCACATAAGCACTTGTTTACTTACTAACCCAGCACTTATTATTCTTCTTCACTTCTTTTACATATTATGCATGACTCTGTTTTAACACTGTTTGTAACATCTGCTTTACAACTGTATGTTAATGTTGATCTTGTAACTTGAATGTAACTTAAACATGACTCTTCCTCCTCCCCACCTCACCTCTCTCTTTCTCTCTCTCTCTCCTTTTCCCCTCTCACCGCCCCTTTTCTTTTCTTTTACGTAAGCACTTGTTTACTTATTAACCAGTCACTTATTATTATCCACTCTTTCTACCTATTATGTGCAACACTGTTGTATCACTGCTTGTAACACCTGCCTTAGAACTGTATGTTAATGTTGATCTTGTACCTTGAATGTTTAATGTTTCACTCCTATTGTACCCCTTCCCCTCAGGTTACACCGGGAGACGAGTGACTTGTCGCTCAGTGTGCCTTCCTGGTGAAATATTTCAATAAATAAATAAATAAAAGTAAAATAAAATGGGGCGGTATAAATACTAATCTGAGCCTTTAAAAAGCATGAGCTTGTGAGGTAAGTCATATGTGTGCAGTGAGTATAAATGTAAAAAAATGTATGTTTGAGTTAAAGCTGCACTGTAAAACGATAATTCAATGTACATATCTCAAAGATTAATAACAAGATAAACTCCAGCTGTACAGACAGAGGTATGTGTAAATCATGAATAATTTCTTTTGTTTTTGACTGGGTAAGTTAATAGTTAAATTAATATCTATTACACATGTATATTATATATATTTGTAAATATAGGAAACAACATTTGAAATGTAAAACAAAATATATTTATACATACTGTATATTGGCAATAATCAATAACATATATTTACCAGCCTTATTTCAATATATTTAAATATTTTATCAATATATTTTGCAATATACAGACTATACTAAAGCTGACATAATGTATATATTTACAGTACATTGGACTATATTTGCAAATTTTAAAATATATTGAAATATATTGATTTTCTAATACATTACAATATATTATAAAACAAGTAGATTGGAATATATTTCACTATATGTAAAAATATTCTTAAGAATATATTTTAAAATATATTTCCCTCTGGGGAGCTGGAGGATTGCGGGAAAAGGCCGACTGGTAAAGTGCAGACCAGGGGAAAACAGAATCCCCATGGGAACATGAGCAGGGGAAATGGAAGTATAGGGAAAGGGTGGAAGGTAGTCCTGCTAAATGCCAGGAGCTTGGGAAATAAAATGCCTGCGCTCCAGGCAATGCTAACTGAGGGCAGTAGATGTGGCAGTCTACTGAGACCAGGGCCACTGCAGGACACGACTGGGACCTGAACCTGGAGGGTTACACTATGTTCAGGAAGGACAGGGGGGAGGGAAGGGAGGGAGGAGGGGTAGCAATGATAGTCAAAAACTGCATTGGCATAGGGGGAGTAGAGGAGGCGGAGGGAACCGTGGAAGCAATTTGGGTTACCTTGATAACAAGGGGGGGCAAGAGAGTAAAAATAGGAGTGGTGTATAGACCCCCTGCCCTGGCGGAGGAGCTGGAGGAGAGTCTGGTGGCAGATGTTGGGAGACACTGCAGACTGGGCAGAGGAATGGTGGTGGTGTTGGGGGACTTAAACATGCCAGGAACAGACTGGGAGACTATGACATCTTCTGTGACCAGGGAACAGAGGTTGTTGGATGTCTTTCAAGACGTGTTCCTAACTCAGCAGGTGGGGGAACCGACCAGGAAGGCGTGGGTACTGGATGTGGTCCTGGCAGACAGTGACCAGATTAGGGGCCTGGAGGTAAGGGACCTGTTGGCGGGGAGTGACCATGCCACGGTCTGCTTCTGCCTGGACCTAGGAGGGCTAGAAAGCTGCACAAAGATGGAGGTAACTGACTTCAGGGGAGCGGATTTTAAGGAAATGGGAAGGATCCTTAAGGAGCATTTGGATGGGATTGGGTCAGACATGGACGCCGATAGTAGGTGGGAAATAATCAGGAGAGGGGTGCAAGATGCTACCAGCGCCTGTGCAAGAGTAAGACGAAAATGTGGTAGGGCCCGAAAACCTTGCTGGTGGACCAGGGAGGTCCAGGAGGTGGTGCAGGGAAAGAAGGCAGCCTATAGGCAATTCAAGTGCTCAAGGAGTGAAAGGGATCGAGGGGAGTATGAGCTGATGGCTAGAACGGCCACTAGGGTGGTGAGGGTGGCTAAGGCAAGGAAGGAGCAGAACCTGGGCAGGGAAATCAGGAGAGGGAAAAAGGGGTTCTTTAGATACATTGGGGAAAAATGAAGGGTGAAGGGGCAGATTAGCAGGATTAAATCAGGGGAGAGATGGGCACAAGACCCAGGGGAGCAGGCTGAGGTACTAAATGAGTACTTCACCTCAGTTTTCACCAAGGAAAATGGGGGTGCTGCATCATACATGGGAGGAGACAGAGATACTGAGGAGGGGGGGACCCTTACTGATCGGCGGGTCTGGGAAGAGGGGGAGGCATCACTGGCAGGAGGGGGGAGGGCTAAGCAGGGAGAAGAGGTACTGGAAGTGGAAATCACAGCAGAGAGAGTGAGGGAAGTCCTCAGCTCCCTTAAGATGGAGAAAGCACCGGGGCTGGATAAATTACATCCCAGAGTGCTGAAGGAACTTGCGGATGTCCTGGCGAAACCCCTGGTGGAGCTTTTCACCATCTCTCTGAGGACAGGGTGGGTGCCCCAGGACTGGAAGGTGGCACATATAGTGCCTATCCACAAGGGGGGATCAAGGGAGGTGGCAGAGAACTACAGGCCTGTCAACCTGACATCGGTGGTGGGCAAGGTGATGGAGGGCATTGTCAAGGAGAGGCTAGGGGGGACCTGGAAAAGTCAGGGTGCCTGGACAATAGACAGCATGGATTTGTCTCAGGGAAATTGTGTCAGACAAACCTTGTGGAGTTCTATGACTGGGTGATGAGTGCCTTGGACCTTGGTAGACCAGTGGACGCCCTCTTTCTAGACTTCAGCAAGGCATTTGACTCTGTTCATCACATGGGCCTGTTGGATAAGCTGGGAGAAATGGGGGTGGGGAACCAGATGATCAGATGGATAGGCAATTGGCTCCAGGACTGGACCCAGAGGGTCGTAGTTGGCAGGATAGTCTCATCCCCAAAGAGAGTCATTAGTGGGGTCACACAGGGATCAGTCCTTGGGCCCCTCCTGTTCAACGCCTACGTCTCTGACATAAGGACAGGAATCAGGAGTGAGATGAGTCTCTTTGCGGATGACTCAAAACTGGGGGTGGTGGTGGATGGGGAGGAGGGAAGGGTGGCCCTACAGGGGGACCTGGAGGCTCTGGAAAGATGGTCTAGAAAGTGGAAGCTGAGGTTCAATGCAGGGAAATGCAAGGTACTCCACCTGGGGGCCAGAAACCCGGCCAAGTGTACACCCTGGGGAGGGAATGCTACAAGTCTTGATGGCTGAGAGGGACCTGGGGGTGGTGGTGGATGTCAAAATGAACAACTCGGAGACTTGTAGGAGGGCAGCAGCCAAGGCCAACAGGATGCTGGGATGCATCGCTAGGGGATCACCTCCAGAAGGAGGGAAGTGATGCTCCTGTGTATAACTGCTTGGTGAGGCCACACCTTGAGTACTGCGTGCAGTTTTGGGAGCCACACTAAAGAGGGACATTAAACTCCTGGAGAGGGTCCAGAGGAGGGCAACCAAAATGATTTGGGGCTTGGGGACAGGACCTATGAGGAGAGGCTCAAGAGCTAAATATGTACACATTGGAAGAGAGAAGGGACCTGGGGAACATGATAGAGGTCTTCAAGTACATGAAGAGGGTAAATAGGGAGGAACAGTCAGGGTGCTTGAAGGAAGGAGGAGGGGCCACTAGAGGCATGGGTGGAAGCTGGAGGGAAGATTCAGGGAGAAAGGAGGAGGCTACTTCACTGAGAGGGTGGTGGAGTCATGGAATGCACTGCCTAGGGGCTGGTGGAGGCAGAGACGGTGGAGGGTTCAAGAGGGCTGGGACAGGTACAGGGAAGGGTTCTGGAAGCAAAATCCAATGCAGCAAGAATATCCGGAACTGGGAAGGAGAAGCCAGAGAGGGCAGCAAGGTCAGCACCCAGGGTGGGGGCTGACCAATCGAGCAGACTCAAAAGACCATTAGGCCTATTCTGCTGGCATTTTAGTATGTTAGTATTCCTTTGTGCATATCCCAGGCATTTTTAAAATCCACCACTGGTTTCACCCCCACTGCCTCCCATGGAAGGCTGTTCCAGGAATACACCACTCTTTCTGTGAAGAAGTACTTCCTAACATCTCTGCTGAATCTACCTCCTTCCAGCTTCATATCAAGACCCCTTGTTCTACAGCACCTTTTTCTCTGAAACTTATCTCCTCACTGTACCTTATTAACCCCCAAGAGGTATTTTGAAGGTCTCCATAATAGCCTCACTCTCCCCTCTCCTCCAGGGTGTGCATATTTAACTTTTTCAGTCTCTTCTCATTGAGCTTCTGATGCAGACCTTACACCATTTTGACAGCCCTCGCCTCTCTTCTTGCTGATTTTTCCTTTTTCCAACTGTTGCCCCTTCCACATCTTTCTACTTTGACTGCTCATTTATCCCTTCCTTCTTTGCTAACCCAATGCTTCTTTGAATAATCTGCATTCTGGTGGGACTCTCTCCCCTTGGGATCTCCCTACTGTCTATGTCAGGTTGTGGTGGCCCACTTTCTGCCTCCCATATTTCTTCCGTAACCCCGCCCAGCTACACTAAACGTTCATAGAAGTAACATTTCAATAGTCCATTGAGGACTGTGGTTGCCTTCTGGATGAAAGCCATCATCACGGTATAGGTTTTAATCCTTCCAAGTTGGCCCACGGTCCCCAGTGTAGACTTACCCCTCCTTCCTGCACCATTCCTTCTACCATTACTCAAAGACCTTGGTGTGGAGCTCCCTGTCTTTCCACATATAGTATAACACACACTCACCACTTGCATTTTTAACACATGGGAAACACAGGCTCAATCAGATAAATGATCTACCTTTAGCAAACATTATATTTATACATTGTTGAGATGACTATGGAAAGTCATTTTTATGTTTAAGGCCATGAAACACCCTTATCAAGTTAATGTTTTAACAGCCATAGTGACTCTGACCAGAGTTTGTTTCCATAGTGTCTGGCTCTCTTCCCTTCCTTGTTGATTCTGCAGCCCCCATCTATGCTCAGCATGTGATGTCATCAATGACAGCACATCATATTTCTGCCCATTGCCAGACTACTTTTTGCCATATAAATGAATAATTTCTTCAAGAGTGAACAATATCCACCACAGAAGCCTAGAAGCCCTGCCACAGATATCAGGAGTGATGTGCTGCACAGAACTAGGGGTCCTTACTTTAGTCACAGACCCCCTATGTGACTGTGAGAAAATAACTTGACCCCTCTACCAGCACAGCTTCAAGAAATAAGAATGACCAGGCATAGGCAGGGTATGGAGAGCTTGTGTCTTGGCATGCAGAGAAATTTAAACCAGACTATGTTGCCAGCTATGCATCATTGCTAGGGCACATCAGATTTTTACCAGGGCATGTGCCCTTTCAGACCCTCTCCTGGAACCACCCATGCCCTCTGTGTTTCAGTCTTCCCAACTACTGTATATAAAACTATGAAATGGATGGTCAAAATCCTCAAATCTGATTGTCTGAGACCACTGTCAGCCATGATGATATTTTAGCACATCTTGGCCAAGATCCAGGACTGAATGACACTGAGCTTTTTGGGACTCAACTTTGACAAGACTGAAGTAGCAGCAGTCGATCCAGGCTGTAGGGGGAGAGTGGCAGCTGCTGAGAAGGAGACTGTGGCATGGCACATCAAGGTTTTTGGTTGCCACAATGGTACAAAATTGGGGGGGCATCCTGAATGAAGGGCTAGCACTTGAGCTGCAGATGTTGACTGTAGCCCAGAGTAGATTTTACCATCTTAGGGACATAAGCTGAATTAGATCCTTTATCCCTCCCCTGAGACCTGGTGACTCTAGTACACATATTTGTGACATCTTGACTTGACTACTGCAATGCTGTATGTAACTACCCAGTCCCATTGGTTACTAGAATCCCATCAGTACTGGTGTTTGGCAGGTAGAACAGGCAGCCACTAAGGAGCTCATTTAGGGGCTTCTTACATAATGTCATAATTGTTTACTCAGCTAGCCTGAGGGAAGGATGATTATGTCATTAAGAATTCTTGCAGCAGCATAACCATTTTTGATTCAGCTGCTCTGGGGAAGTTTTAGAATGTTCAGTTAGTCTTAGTTTGGAAGTGAGAGTGGCAGAAGCTCTTCCAGTTGGGGCTCTGTGTCAGAGAGCCCTGTGTTTCTCACCATAGTTTGGATTAAATCTCCAGTTTGCCAGTGAAGTGGTGGAGACCTTTCTTTAGCAGGATGCCTTATTGTTCACTCCAGGAGAAGTGAAATGGATGACAAGTTCAGTGGAAACAAGTGACAATCCTCTGAAGGTCCTAGTGTGTTACAGCTGCCTCTGAGAAGGACTTTGTGTGGAATTTCTGACAATATACCATGGAAAAGGGTGCTTTCTGTGTTGTTGCCATGTCTAGAGGAAGGAGCAACAAGTCTGTGAGTACAAAAGGAAAAGGGAAATCTCTGTGCTGTTTCCATACCTAAAGGAAGGAGCAACAAATCTGTAAATAAAGAGTGAAATGGGAGCTTTGAGGGTTGTTCCCATGCCTAAAGGAAGTGGCAACTACTCTGTGGAAAAAGGTACTTCATGGGCTATTTCCATGCCTAGAGGAAGGAGCAATTATTCTATGAGTACTAAATTGCAAGACAAGTTCTCTAATTAAGGGTTTGTTCTGGGGTTAGTGTTCCCAAAGATAAGGCTAGATCACACCTGTAAGGAGCATTGTTCACCAAGTGTGGAAATTTAAAATAAAGTTCGGAGTCTTTAGCATTTCAGTGGGGAATGAAGGCTTCTATGGTGTAACTCTGAAGGAATGGCAAAGACTGTCAGTTGGGGCAAAGGGTGGGAGGAACACCATCTGGAAGCTTACAAGGCAGGGCTAACTCATTTGTTGATGTGCACCAGGTTTCCCAGAGCAAATGCCATTGCTGCGGGATCAGGTGTGTGGCACAGTCCACAAGCATGCACCTATGGAAAAGAAGATGCTCTGAGTGTATGGCACAGTCCACAGGTATACACTCTTGGGAAATGGAACTGTTTTGGGTGTGTGGCATAGTCCACAAGCACACACCATGGGGAAGAGAAAGGAATTGTTTCTGTAGAGAACTGTACTGCCTAGCAAGGAGATTTCTGGAAAATGTACTTGTTTGCCATGACTGACCCTTGGGGGGTCAACTGATGCTTTAATACCATCTGTAATAAAGCCATGCTGCACAATCCCAGCTGCTGCACTGGACAATCTAATCATTGCTTCTGTGTGGAATTAATGGGGCCCCCCAGCAGTTAAGTCTAGCACATGTCTGGCATCCTCACCCCTGGATCTGGTCATTTTTACAAAGGCTCATTTTTTGTTATTGTACCCCTACCCCACCTTCCTCTAGATAATGAGCCTGGTATACACTCTACAGCTAAGGGTGGTACCAATCTAAGTATTCCTGCCAAAAGTAAATGATATGCCATATGGGGTACTAGTTCCTGTGATGGGGTGTGTCCAAGTTCCTAAGAGTGTCATGGGGATTACATGTGTATCTCATGGTCAGTGGAGCTATGCCATGATGTCTGTAGCTGATGCAGAATGCAGTGGACAGACAAATGACGCTCAAGTGTGATTTGTTCCCATAATGCTGTGGCAGTGCTGCCCCCAGGGCAGCACCCTTTAGCTCCTCCTCCGGCTTACTGTCATTAGTGGATTTCTCCTACTGGCAGCACTGCCCCTGGATCAGCACCCTCATGCTCCACTTCCCACCAATCCCTATTGGTTGATTTATTTCCCCTGCCCCTAGGGCAGCAGCATGTATCTGTTACTTCTGGTGCAGTGATTACATTTTGAAATCCTATTTGATTCACTGTGCTTCTGTGACTTAATATGTATGTCAGCATGCAAAAGATCCAGACGTCAAGGATTGAAGCCTTGAGCAGTGATGTTTTTTTTTATGTGTCACTTTATTCTGAATCGAGACAGAACTTGGGAAAACTAATAAAAACAGTGTATTTTGGTGGCTCAATGTGTATGTCTGTATGTATCCAAAAGAGCCAGGGTTCAAACCTTAACCAGGGAAATGTTTTCGTGCTTTGTGTCAAACTCAGTTGCGAGCATTTAATCATATAAGTGTCACAAATCATTACCTTTTTTTTTAATATTGCTAAATTAAGACAGATGCAGGTGAGACTTTATAATTGGGGCAATGCTGTGATCATCAGTTACTGGCAGTGCCCATGGAGCAGTGCCATGATGGTTGGTTTATGTTGGCTGCCCCTGGAGCAGTGTCCTTGCTGACTTTGGGGGGCAGTACCTGTGCAATTGGTTCCTGTGAGCTGCCCCTGGGGCAATGCCCTTGCTGCCCCCGGGGCAGCACCTGTCTAATTGGCTCCCATGGGCTGCCCCTAGGGCAGTGTCCTCGCTGCCCCTCGAGCAGTACTTGTGTAACTGATTCCTGTGAGTTGCCCCTGGGGCAGTGCTTGTGTAATTGTTTCCCATGGGCTGCCCCTGGGAAAGTACCTGGGTAGTTTATCCCTGGGTCTACCCCTGGGGCAGCACTTGTGTAAGTGGTTCCCATGGGCTGCCCCAGGGGGAATGTCCTTGCTGCCCTGGGGCAGCAACTCTGTAATTGATTCCTGTGAGCTGTCCCTGGAGCAGTGCATATGTAATTGATTCCCATGGAGTGCCCCCTGGGACAGTGCCTGGGTAGTTGGTGCCTGCTGCCTACCCCTGGGGCACTGCACCAGAACAAATACCCAAACACTAGCCCAGAGGAAGACAGTAAGAACCAACTACACAGTTGCTGCCCCAGGGGAAGCCCATGGTAACCAATTACACAGGCACTACCACAAGGGCAGTGAGAACACTGCACCAGGGGCAGCTCATGTGAACCAATTACACAGGTGCTGCTCCAGGGCAGCAAGGACACTGCCCAAGGGGTGGCCCACAGGAACCCATTACACAAGCACTGCCCCAAGGGTAGCAAGGACACTACAACATGATCAGCACACAGGAACCAATTACACAGACATTGACCTGGGGCAGTGAGGACACTGCTCCAGGGGCAGCCAGTAGAAACCAACTACCCAGTCACTGCCCCGGGGCAACCCACAGGAACCAATTACATAGGCACTGTCCAGGGGCAGTAGGGACACTGCACCAGGGGCAGCCCATGGGAACCAATTACACAGGCACTGCCCCAGGGGCAGCCAACAGAATCCAACCATCATTGCACTGCCCAAGGGGCAGCACCAGTAACCAATCATCACGGTACTGCCCAATTTATCACAATTTATAAATAAAATATATTCTCTCACCTACTTTTGTCTTAATTTAGCAATATTTAAAAAAGGTAAAGATTTGTGACACCTATATGATTAAATGTTCACAACTGAGTTTGACACAAAGCACAAAAAATGTCCCTGGTTAAGGTTTAAACCCTTGAAGTTTGGTTCTTTTGGATGCAGATAGGCATACACCTTGAGCCACCAAAATACACTGTTTTTATTAGTTTTCACATGTTTTGTCTCTACTCAGAATAAAGTGACGCATAAAAAAATATCCCTACTCAAGGCTTGAACCCTTAACTTCTGGATCTTTTGCATACTGACATACATATTAAGCCACAGAAGCACAGTGAATTTAGGTAGTATTTCAAAATGTAGTCACTACACCAAAAGTAACAGCTACATGTTGCTGCCCTTGGGGCAGGGGGTGAAATCCACCAATATGAACAATAGGGATAGGTGGGAGGTGGAGTGCGAGGGTGCTGCCCCAGGGGCAGCACTGCCAGTGGGCAAAATCCACCACTGAGAGTAAGCTGGAGGAGGAGCTAAAGGGTGCTGAACCGGGGGCAGCGCTGCCCCGAGAACAGCATTATGTGAACAAATCACACTCGAGCACTAATGACTGGCTTTTTAAGGACGTGTCATGTGTCATGAACTGCACTGGCTGCTGGTTAAAGAGACACTGTTAACTCCTTTAAGCCTCAAAGTGTCTCTGGTATAAAAAAAAAAGTTATGATTGTTCACTGTGACAAAGTGTATGGCTGTCATGCTCATTTCACCCGTAAACTGCTTTGCAACCCTGCAACACAGGCCACACAAGTTTTGACCCGGACTGTGTTGAAATTTGTACCAAACCCCTTTTGCTTTAAGATCTCACTGCACTGCCTGTTATGGGTGTTAGTGGTGCCTCACAGGGAGGGGTGTTAATAAGCAGCACCTGGGCCAATAAAAGAAGAGGAAGCTGTGGGTTTCAGGAGACAGGATAGACTGAACTGAAAAAGAGGGACAAAAGGCCCTTTTACACACAGGTTTTTAAAACGAAATAAGCGTTACCTGTGGCGCCGTTGTACTCTGTTGCGTTTTTAGGATCCCTTCTACACTCCACGAGTTTTCCGGCAGCTCCCACCTCCATTTGTATTTCAGCACCCCCACAGAGCTTGCTGCTCTATTGTTGTTTGTGCACCGCTTTGGAATGGCTGTTTTACACAGCTCAATGAAACAGAACACAACGGTGCAAACCAAGAAAAAGCAGAGATTGCGGTTTGGACAAACGTTCGCCTATGGAACGAAACAGATGCACTTTACACACAAAGGATGTAACGGAATACTGTTTCCATAACAGTTATTCTGTTACACAAACCTGTGTGTAAAAGTGCCTAAAGAAAGGTTCTAACCTGAGGTTTGTTTTTTTTTTGCTGATTCTGAATGCTCCAAGTGACCTTATTTGGTTGAGTTGAATGGCCTCAAATACAAATCAATGTTTCTTAAAAACTGAACATTTGGTGTAGACTCCTTCTTTTGAATATTCCCTGAAGGACATCAAATCAAGTCAAGCTAGACTCACTACCTGTTACAATCATATTCTGTAGAGATTGCTGATGCAGCTGGGCGTTTGATTCTCTTTCTTTTTTTCCTTTTTAAAAGTAAAAAAACAGACTGCCCCCCCCCAATACTGGTGATACCACAAAAAAAAAAACATATTTGTTTACAGTCCTGTTTTGTTTTGCTTTGTGTTATTTTGAATTTCTATTTGTAGCCCCTTCAGTCAGCCCCCATCTGCCAAGTGCATCAGGCCCGATGCCCTGACCTCTACCAGTACTCACTGCCAGCCTTCTTTCCCCAGGGCCGGTCCCCCTGCCAGAGGGGTTGGCTGGGTTCCCCAACCCCTGTTGTGGTTATGGAGCCACTTCAGGCCTGTGAGCCCAGCTAGTTGGGTGTGGGGCCTACGGGTATTTAGAGTCATCCTGCCATCACCAGCATTTCCCATTTTTCCACTGCCCCGAGAGGTGTGGCTTACAATGACATCAGGACACATGTCATGTGCTCCCGCATTATGTGTGTCGACATCTGCCACACACCTCTGCTGCTCGGACCCAGACTGCCTTTCCCCCAGGTTCCACCAAGGGCCAGGCAAGAGCCAGGATCTGCCCACTCTCCTACCAGAGAAGGTGGAGAGCAGTCCTATGGTCACTCAGTCCTCCCCCCCCCCGGCCAGCCCTCTGACGCTCAGAGATCGCTTTCAAAGCCGGGTCATCGGTGTGGCAAATAGTAGTGCTACTGCTGCATCAGTGGGCTGGCCTGCTTACAGTCCTTGATCAACTCTCGCACCATCATTTCTGGACATAGGAACATTCTCAGTGCAGTCTAGTCATTCACGATGCAGTTGGAGGAGAAGAGACTATTGCCTCATGAGCGAATGTACTGTTTGGTGTTGTTCTTATTTTGTTCAGGAATAATGCAATAAATCAAGGATTTGACACAAAACAAGGTTAGGTACAACTGCACCGTTAGCATGCATTTCAGATCTGCTAAGGAATGAAGCAGATAATCAGGAACACCAGTGAATTTTATAGATGGTAAGCAATCACAAAATGTGGATTTTCAACTAGAAATAATATGATGTAAAAAGGGTTTCACAGTGTCCCTTTATGTGGTGTATCTCCTTTAATGTTAGAGTACTAACTTATAAGGCCCTGCATGGACAAGATCATAACTGCCTGTTGGATTTTCTGTATCCTGACATGCCCTCACCCTCTCCACGCTGCTTCAAGGTGGACCTCTTAACTATACCGAGAGCCACAATAAATTAATCGGGAAACTGGGCCTTCAGGGTGGCTGACCTGGTGTTCTGGAATTCTCTCCTGAGGCTAAAATGCACCTTTTCCATCAATCATTTAGGGATTGAAGTATTCCTGTAATTGGTTAGCTTCCCAGCTGTGTTTTAGTTAATTTAATGCTCTTAATTTATGTGAATGTATATATTTATTTACTGATTGGCCTATCCCTGCTCTTTATTATAAGGCATGTGGGCCTTCTGGGAAGGGTGCCACTAAAAATAAACTTTACTTACTTATTTACATAATCCCGATCTAAAAGCTGCTTATGCCAACAGTCAAAAAAATCAAAATGATTCCATAATATACTACAAGGTGTGGGATATCATCCCTTCTCAGGTGGTTGATGTCACCCAGCCTATGACCTTGTGCCTCACAACACACCTGAGGTAGGACAATGTCCCTTGATATCTCACACCTTGTCATGTATTATTGCTTAAGTAGATAACGCTCCTTCTGAAGAATATTATAACTCTTTCGGGCTACCCCAGAAAAATAAATTGTAAAACAGAAAAGTCCAAACTGTGGTTCAAGAATGTCTACTCCAAAACAAAAGCTTATTGCTGTTAAATTGAGCAAGCATTTTAAAACCTATTAAACACAATTGAGTCAAACAGAGGCACATAATGAGATATTTATTAATCATTGCTGCTAGATTAGTCAAACGAGGATTTAATGAAACTTGTGATTCTTAACGGAAATTTACAATTGGAGGATTGACATAAACATTACTCTACTCAAGTTTTCTCCCACGCTTCACTGCCAGACTTAAAAATATCTGCCTGAATATCATAATTACTGACTATCCATGTGACCTGTTAGGCACTGAAAACACCTCCTATTGCAGTAGGTTATATTTAGTGAGAAACAAAATGCTTTGCTTTGACACAAAAATCCCTTTGTGGTGTCAGGATTCCTTGAACAAACTGTGAATCGTCTGATAACACAGTGTTCCTTTAAAGACACCATTTTGTCAGACACTAAAGTCTGTTTGTGAATAGTTGAGTCTTAAAGGAGACCAGTACTGAACCTGAAACTATTGACCTCTGTAGAAGCTGATTTTAAATACTGGTTTCAGTTCTGTTACTGTTCATCTCTACAGTTTTTAGTTATCCTCATGGGTGTTTCTGATTTACACACAGAAAGTAACTACCCCAGCACAGATAAAATCACCTCCTCAATCCAAACTATCAAGAAAAACCATGGACCACCATATTTTGGGAAAAGGCTGATGTTTACTCAATAACATAAAACATTAATACATGTTCCCTTGTTTCCAAAAATGCTTTCCTTACATGCCACAATTATCTTTATACATTCAGAAGAAATGCACCATACATTCAAATTCTTCATCCTGGGACAGTAGATGGATTCAGGCCTTCAAAAATAGACAAACCTCGGCCCAGTGGCGCTGAGGGTTGAGTCGCTGGATGCCACACCTCACACCATGCCAGCGACCCGGGTTCAGGAACAAGCCCGAGCCACCAGGGGTTGGCAGGGGAGAGAGAGGATCGAGCATCCAGAGGACTGCTCTCCTTTCTCGGGGTGGATCCAGGTGATTACTTGGCACTGCAGTGGCCCCCGGTGGAAACCAGAGGCATTGCAATGTTCAGGGCCAGTGTAGTGGGACGTAGAGCCATGATGGACGTACCTGGCGTCATGGCACGCTCGGGCTCTGTTGGGGGGGAGGGCATAAACAAGAAAATCTCCCTCCAATCCAGATAGGTGATGGCTCCCTACAGGGCTGGCTGCCACATGCCCAGGACCGGATCTCCTCTCCGCCCCTTCAGTCTCCTTGCTGACCCAGCCAGACAAACTTGATTGTAGATAGAGCACCAGGTAAGTGGTTGGTGGTCCTGCCTTGGGGGGCTCAGAGCCGAGGGGCTTGTCTGGCTTGGGTTCACTGGGGGGGCAGTAATATATATGAGGAGGGAGATCACGGTGGGTGGTAGAGTGGCACAGCGAAATAGTGTAGCTCGAGAGAGTTCGGGTTGGAGGTGATAAAAAGAATTGTGAAAAAGAAAAAAAAGTAGACAAACCAGTATTACAGCATTCTCTGTGCAAATCCATGGCCAAGAACAACAGGTATACCCCCACTGGGACTGTTTGCTCCATGATCAGTCCCACTTATGATGACTTCTTGACTCGAGAGACCATAACCGAGCAGTGCTGTCCATATAGGTCCTCATCCACCTTGTTGATCACCCACGATGGCCCATCATTCTGCCCCACATTGCCAGTGAGATAGTAATTATGTTTTGAGTGTGCCTACACAGGGCCACCCCTTTCACAACTTTCCACGTTCTTTGGTCCTCTATTGGCATGAATCATCTGCCACAAGATGCATAACCTACTTACGCATCTCCCAAAGAGCGCCCCAGGGAGAATATTCTATAGCTAACTTTCCAATACCTCTTGGATACTGTTATTAAACAAATCTTGGTGCATGTCAGACAAGTGAGTTCTGTCTTTATTGTATAGACCCCTGCAATATGGTGTGATGTAATGATGATAAACAATCTGGATCCCCATAGTGAGGAAAAACAGAGACACCTCTCTGCGAACTCTGTGTGACGGTCTTGCAGCCTTGACAGTCCTCCATTTCCTCTGTGGTACAATTCTGGACCAAGACATAAACTTGAGAGGAATCTGCTACCTCAGCCACCTCACATCCACAGTGATCATTCTGACCACATCTATGGAAGACATGTGATCCAGATCATTGTCACCTTAATGAATAACAAGGCCCACCAGGGGAGAGTTGAGTAAACCCAGCTTCTTCACCCAAGGGATAAGCTCCTGCCTTTGCATACTTCCTTTACTACACCAGTGCATGACAGCTTTCTCTGGAGATATCCCCATTTGAGTCCCATTTGCCTGACATGCACTTGTGCTGTGCTCTTCTGATGTAGAAATATCCCAGTACCCATATCACTTTGACCACAGAAACCAGATCTGTAACAATAATAAAAAAACAGTTATTGCCGGCCCGGTGGTGTGGAGGGCTGAGGCGCTGGATGCCTTTCTTCCTACCTGGGGTTAGGAAAAAGACTAGAGTTGCACATGGACCAGCGTGGAGAAGAAGGATTGAGCATCCCTAGGACAGCTCTCCTTCCTGTGGTAGGGGGGTTAGTGTGGCACACTGCTGGACTGCCATCCAGCAGTGGCTGGGTGACAGCTCATGTCTGTCACCATGCAAAGGAAGGGGATCCCAAGTTCAGGATGCCAGGGCCATCTCTGTGGAAGCGGAACTCAGACATCACATCCATTGCACATCCGTGGGCCTCAGGTAAGAAATGAAAAGGTGGAGGTCACGTGATGGCAGCCTAGGAAGAGCAGCTCATTTAATCAGCTCCGTTCTCAGCCTGGATTAACAGCCCTCAATTTAAACAAAATTGTGCTTTTTTGAACTGTAGCTATTTGTGAAGTGCTGGAGTCGCAGTCTCCGATAGTAAATATTATTGAAATGGAAGCCTTTGTTAAGAAACAACCGGTAAAACATATGCCACCTCCTTCCCCCGAGAAAGAGCAGACCACAAAGCGCCCTCGCCAGGGATCCAGCAAATTAACCTCGGGGCCTTCAGCATTAATGGAGGAAAGGTTTTTAGAGATTTTCGCTCTGCTGCAATCATCGATAGAGGAGATTTCATCTGAGATCCAGTGTTTTAAATCTGCATTGGAAACCCTGAGCACAAGGGTAGGAGACAATGAGATTAAAATAAAATCTGTGGAAACAAGAGTAGACAAACATGACCTGGAACAGGCCTCCCTTAATAAGCGAATTAAGAAAATAGAGGACAAGCTCGAGTACTTGGAGGGGCGGAGCAGAAGAAATAATTTAGTTATAATCGGAATCCCCAAAAAAGAGGAAGGTACAGTGGCTATACAATTTGTTCAGAAGCTTTTTGTAAAGGTCGCGGGTCCACCCCCAAATGGTAGCTACATGGTGGAAAGGGCACATAGGTCGCTTCGCTCCCCCTCCCCTCCCGGGTGCTCTGCCTAGACCGATCATTTGTAAGCTTTTAAACTACCTGGATAAACATCATATACTGAGCAAAGTCAAAGCATTGCAAGAAATTTCTTGGGAAGGCAAAAAGATCAGAATAACTCACGATCTGCCTCACTCCGTGCGGCTCAAACGTCAAGACCTGCATCCCGTCATCTCCAAACTGATAGCTGCGGGCTTTCAATTCAAGGTTAGGTACCCAGCTTCGCTCCAAGTTAAAATAAAAGAACAATGGCACTCATATGAGTCAGTAGAGACTGCACAAACTGAACTTAAAAGAGCCCTGCCAGAGTTGTTTAAGTAAAGTACTGAGTGTACAGTTAAGTTATTCAGGGCATCTTGCAGTCTAACCGGTGAGCCTTCACAATGATCAGTACGCTTAAAAGAGACATTGATTTTCTAATATTGAATAGATCGTTATTCAGTACCCTGTAGTACGTTCACTAATGTGCCCTTGCATTTTATAAAACTGGACTGAGCCATATAACTGAAACACTAAAGACAACTGAAACTCTAAAGATACAGAAATCTCGCCTTCCAAAAACTCACATTACCTCTGGTTGTCGGCTAACTATGCCAGCGAGCAGGAAAGCAGTTAATGGCCAGTGCAGCGATGTTTCAACTTGACTATTGTTATGGGAGATTGCATAAAACATTAATTCAAAAGAGCCTGCCAGAATTGGTTAAGAGAAGTGTGGGTTGTACAGCCAAGCTATGTTAAAGCACTTTGTAGCCTGGCGGAAGAGTATGATACCAAGGACAATATAGGCAACAGAGACGTTGATCTTTCCATCTGAGAAGATTCCCAAACTAGCCTCAGCTCTCTGTGAAATGATTTCTATGCATTCCTGCTTTTTGCGGAAACGGAATGAGTTACATGAATGAAGTCTTAAAGATATGGAAATCTGACTCCCCAGAGTGTCTGATAAAATTATATTACCTGAAACTGTCGGCTACCACATTAGAGAGCAGAGAATGCAGTTAATGGTCAGCGTAGCTGTCCTAATTTGGCCATCACTCTCAGGTCCCCGAGTAAGTATGCCCCTGTCCCGGTTCAAGCTTGATCACCAGTGCACCGGAGGTTGAGCAGTAGCGGTGCTCACAGCTGATACCAAAATCCCGAGAGGACAGTGACAAGCTTCATCACTCAGGAAGACCATATCAATTCTCCCAGGACCAGTTATCACTCACGGAGATCGCTATGACTGGCCGCTTTCAGAAAAGCGCTGATACCCTGGAGTGCTTAGACAAGTCTCTTTGCCAAGAGAAGAGGGAAAGTTGTGACAACATGAAACTACTCCACGCATATCTCTCGTTCTTAAATCTTTAATGACTGGGAGAAAATTATGTCGTAGTGATTTTGTTAATGTATAAGCCGATTACAATATATGAGGCTTGATTATTACTTGTTGTTTAGTTTAATCGTTGATGTTAAAGACTCTTTCTCCTGCTGGATATTGTTATATGTAGCTTGCCCATTTCCTCACTAGAGGGAGATATTGACTAGGGAATAGGTTCGTTTATCATTTAATAGAACTTTACTAGTATGCTTCAGATGATATTGATATAGTAATGAGAGGTAGCTGTTTCTATGCATTTAGGGGTGACTTTTATGCACCTTGTTTAAGTGTCTTTCACTTAACGAAACTAGTGAGGGTTTAGAATAATAGGATTAATATTGTTAATAAGATTGGGAACTGGGCTAGAGGATGAGCTGTTATGCACCTGGGCTGATAGTTTCATCACCACGGCATTGTGAGGTGATAATGCAGTTGTTAGAACTGGGGGTGTTAGTGGAAATTAGGGGGGGTTGGGTTCATATGGGGATGAGGGGGTTTGGGGGGCACGGCATCCACACGCTATATATTGGGAGGACATGGATACTGATCCTAACTGAAAGGTACATACTAGGGGAGAAAACATAAAGGGATGTTACCATCAATATTTGAAGGATGATGAAGGGGGGTATCAATCTTGTGAGTTGGAATATCAAGGGAGCTCAGGATAGATGCAAAAGGCAAGTTGTATTGAAACATTTATCGACCCTCAACTGTGACGCAGCATGTTTACAAGAAACACATCTACACAGAGAGGACGCCCGGTTATTCGCTAGACACTGGGTGGCTCAAGCATTTGGGGCAGGCATTTCTTCGAATAAAGGTGGAGTAGCCATCTTACTTCATAAAAAGACCCCCTTCTTGCTTGAAAAGGAAATTTGGGATATGCAAGGCCGGTATATCTTCCTAGTTGGCACCTTAGCTTCTGAACAAGTGGTTATTGGATCAGTCTATGGCCCCAATATAGACTCCCAGCAATTCTTTATACAATTACTAGACATCTTAAATAATTATGTATCCTTGAAATCGTTAATAGGAGGGGACTGGAATATAACGCCACATCTGTACCTCGACAGAACTGATAATAAATGTGTAGGACTCTCCCCCGCTCAGAGAGCCCTGAGGGAGGTGATGGAGTGTTTGGGACTCATAGATGTTTGGAGACTGACCAATGGGAAAGCGAGGCAGTATACCTTTTTTTCTACCCCACACAAATCTTACTCTAGAATTGGCTATTTTCTAGTTAGCATTAGTGCGCTTCCCTCGATTTCAGATGCCAGTATTAACTCCAGGGTCATATCTGACCACTCTCCAGTCTCCATCCTGTTTGAACCAAGTCACAGTATAAAAAGTGATTTTATGTGGAGATTTAATAACCAGTTGCTTTAGGAGTCCTTCACTCAATGACACTTGAGGAACTTTATATCTCATTTTCTCACCACTAATCTTAATTCAGTTCCTAAGATAGATATTATTTGGGCAGCTCTAAAATGTGCGCTTAGGGGTGAGTGCCTTAGAATATCTTCCATTAGGGCCAAGAAAGCCAGGATGCAGCTAAACGAAATTATGAATGCTATCAAGGTCCTTGAAAATAATATTACACGGCATTCAACTGAGGCAGACTGGATCAAACTGCAACAACTTCAAACTCAATATTTGGCAATTATGATGCAGAAAGCAGAATTAGCCCTTCGTAGAACTAAAATAAAGTATTTGGAGTCTGGAGAAAGGGCAGGTAAATTACTCGCTTTTAGATTAAAGCTGTTAGATTCTAACTGATACATAGCTGCAATACAAAGGGACAGTGGAGATGCTGTAGTAAGGGACCCAAAGGAAGTTGCTGCTACATTCAGAGAGTACTTCCAGCGGGTTTACTCTACTGGGTCAAAAGAAGGAGTAACCCCTGCAGAAATTCAGGAATATTTAGGCCCGGTACCCCTGAGTAAGATTGCATGCCCTGAAGCAAAGAAGTTAGGATCCCCAATACAAGAGACCGAGGTGAAATTAGCGATCTCCTAACTTACTGGGGACAAATCCCCTGGGCCTGATGGTTTAACTACTAACTTTTATAAGGCATACGTGGATATAATCAGCCCAATTATAACCAAGGTATATAATTTTTGGTTTAAAGAGGGGCTCTCGTAACCTTCATTTTTAGAGGCTCTCATTACTCTTATTCCTAAACCAGAATGTGATCCTGTTCTACCTAGCAATTATTGTCCTATATCACTTTTGAATGTTGATATCAAAATACTGTCTAAAATTTTAGCTAATCAACTTGGCCCGCTAATGAATAGCTTAGTCAGCGATGTGCAAGTGGGATTCATGAGTGGTAGAATGTCAAGTGATCACTTGCACAAGCTCCACCATATAATTGCACATGCTCAAGGCTTGCACTCTCCTGTGACGCTACTCGCACTGGATGCCAAGAAGGCATTCGACCGAGTGTCCTGGGACTTTCTATTCACAGTACTCGCCAATTTTAGTTTACCCAAAGAATTCCTAAATTGGGTCCGGATCCTATATAGTGCACCATCAGCACAGATATGGTGCAATGGTACACTGTCAGCTCCCTTTTCATTGGCATGTGGCACAAGACAGGGATGCCCACTATCCCCGCTCTTGTTCAATTTATACCTTGAACCCCTGATTCGTAGGCTAATAGCATCACATGAGCTCAAGGGAATCAAACTGGGTAATAAACTATACCTAATCTCAGCCTATGCGGACGATCTGCTGATACACTTGGAAGACCCGGAAAATGGCATACCGGTAATATTAAAGGAAATTACAAAATTTTCTAGAGTTTCCAATTATAAAATCAATGTTTCCAAGACAAAGCTTTTCCTGCTGAATATTAGATGTTACTCCAGCATAGCAAGGGAATATGGTTTGTCTTGGGAACCAAAAATGCTGACATATCTTGGTGTCAAGATTACCAGAGGAATAAGCTCAATGATTAGGGAGAATCTCCATAATCTTGTTAAAGTCATTAAACAGGACCTAGCTAGATGGAACCTAATGCCTCTGTCATTATGGGCCAGAATAGAAACGGTCAAAATGAATATATAACCCAGAATCTTTTACCCCTTAAACATGCTGGGATGTTACCTACCTGAAGCCTGGTTTGAGAACTTACAAAAAGCACTTAATGTATTTTTATGGAAGGGGAAAACGGTCAGGTGATCATACTTGAAACTCACAGGCCCAAAGAGGTCGGGAGGCCTTGCACTCCCCTCCTTTTTTAAATACTATATTGCCTCGCATATCAGTAAAATAGTACAATGGCACAAGCTGAGTACACCGCCAACCTCAAACTCCTATGTGCCTTCTTGGCTCTACATTGAGAGAGATTTAGCTCTTAAATACTCTATTTCTTTAAGCACGATTGCCTACACTACTATTAAACTCCTTCCTAAACCGCTAAAGGACACCCCTATTGGGTGGTCACTTAAAGCTCTGCAGCAGGTTCAGAAGCTCCTTAAAGTTGATTGGCGGAACTCACCAGAACAAACTGTGACACAGAATATACACTTTTTAATACAACAGGCTCCGATCCCTCCTAGATTCTGGGGTCCATTAGAGGGGCTAAAACTAGGGGACCTGGCTCCCAAGGGGAAGCTAATGTCGTATGTGCATGCCTGTACCAAATTCCCAGAATTAAAGGGACATAACTTTAAGTTTCGACAAATTTGCGACGCTATAAAGACCCACTTTTATAAAAGGGAAACATGGGTACAAAACAGGGTAGAGTTGTCATTACTACTCAAAGCAGCCAACCAACCCCACTCCATTTCTAGAGTTTATAATTTATTGCAAAATATAGATGGAAATCTCCCTTCTGGTGTCTGTTACTACTGGACCTAAAGATTAGGGATGGTAGAAGACAGGGGAATATGGGAACTGATATGGGCTAATAACCACAAAAACATTAGACAAGATAGATATAAACTTCAGCAATTTAATATTATACATAATATGTACTACACTCCTGCTAAACTTTACAGAATGGGCAAATTGTTGTCACCCTCATGTATTAGATGTGGAACCAAGGAAGGAGACTTCTACCATGTATTATGGGAGTGTGTTCAATCCTTCTGGAAAACAATTAGTGCCTCATTATCACAAATTGCAGGTATAGCGGACCTTTTTACACCAGAAATCTGTTTGCTGAATAGTTTTCACATTGGCACGACCAAACAAAATAAATTATATATGGGCATCATATCGGCCACAGCAAAGGCTGTCCTCCTGAGACACTGGAAGGACTTGACTGCCCCACCAATTATAGAATGGTACAGAGAGATAATGCTTGCCTTACAGTTGGAGTTACATATTGCCAAGATGAGCAACAAAGCTTAACTATATGATTCCATGTGGGGACCATTGGGAGCCATCTTGTCTACTTGGCAAGATAAGATTACCTAGTCACAGATATTGCACCTTTACTAGATGTACTGTTGTTCTATGAGTCTCCTATTGTGGAGAATCCTAAGGTTATCTCAATTAGTGTGTGGATGCTGTGGAAGGTATGGGTGGGGGTGGGGTAGGGGGGGAAATTATTATGCTGGTTAACTTGTTATACTCTTAGTTAGTTTTATAGACATTAGTAACATGGGCCCAGCAAGTATGTTAATATGTTAATGGCACATTTAACTTGCAAATGTATACCTGCATAACACTGTACAATCTATGCCTTGTCAAGAGTGTCAATAAAATAAACTGAATTATTAAGAAATGAAAAGGTGGAAAATATGGAAGCTGTGCTTAATGAAGCCCTCCCAAACAGCACCAATGGGGCCCCTGATCCTGGGAGGTGGAAGGGGGATCAGGATGACTGATGAATACAGAATGGACTGACACAACCACCCAGCCTGCCAGGGAGCAGAAAAACCTCAAAAGAAAAAAAATAGCATCATCATTACATAGATACATAGATACATAGACAGTGTCAGCAGATAAGGGCCTATGGCCCACCTAGTCTGCCCATTTGAGCTTGTAAGTTCAGTTTGTTTTCCTAGAAGTCTATTTCCCCTTACCCCTGACCTCTAGAATTCCTTTATGTCTATCCCATGCATTCTTAAATCCCGTGATTGTTTCAGCCCCCACCACTTCCTCTGGCAGGGTGTTCCACTTGTCCACCACCCGTTCTGTGAAGAAATTCTTTCTCATGTTTCCTCTGAATCGTCCTCCCTCCAACTTCATCTCATGCCCTCTAGTCCTGAAACATCTTTTTTCCTTAAAAATAGTGTTTTCCTGCACCCTGTTCCTCCCTGTAAGATACTTGTATGTCTCTATCATATCCCTCTCTCCCTCCTCTCCTCCAGGAGTACATGTTCAGTTCCTTCAACCTGTCTTCATAGGACTTGTGATGCAACCCATGCACCATCTTTGTTGCCCTCCTCTGAACCTTCTCTACCCTGTCTATGTCCTTACGTAGGTATGGTCTCCAGAACTGTACACTGTACTCAGGTGGGGCCTCACTAGTGTCTTGTATGGCGAATTATGACCTCCTTTTCCTGCTGGTGATGCCCCGCCATACATCCCAGCATCCTATTTGCTTTACCTGATGCCTTGTCACACTGTTTCCCTACCTTGAGGTCATCAGAGATGACAACCCCAAGATCCCTTTCCTGCTTGGTGCATGCTATATCCTCACCCCCAACTGATATATTGTGCCAGGGTTTTGTGCCCCATATGCATTATCTTGCATTTCTTTGCATTAATTTCAACTGCCAAACCCTTGACCATTCTTCAAGTTTCTGCAGGTCCTTCTCATTCTGTCTACACCCTCTGGTGTGTCTACTCTGTTACAGAGCTTTGTGTCATCAGCGAACAGTGAAATTCTGCCTTCTATATCCTGTGCAATGTCACTGATGAAGATGTTGAATAGGACCGGTCCCAGCACTGATCCCTGTGGTACCCCACTGGTCACTCTTCCTCTGTGGAGTGACAGCCATTTACCACCACCCTCTGTGTCCTGCCACCCAGCCAGTTACCTACCCACCACACTACTGTCCTGCCCACCCATATTCCCCAGTTTGTGTAATAGTCTTCTATGTGGCACAGTGTCAAGGCCTTGCTGAAGTCCAGATAGGCCATGTCCACTGCCCTCCCTGATCCACTCCCTAGTCATCCAGTCAAAAATTCAATGAGGTTGGTCTGACATGACCTCCCCTGGTGAAACCATGCTGCCTTGGGTCCTGTAGTCCATTGACAACCAGATGTTCCACCAATCTCTCCTTCAGTAGTGCTTCCATGATCTTTCCCACTACCGAGGTGGAGGCTGACTGGTCTGTAGTTCCCTGCTTCCTCTTTGTTCCCACTTTTTGTATGAGGGACTACATCTGCTGTCCTCAGTCTTTGGGTACCTCCTGTTTCCAGTGATTGGCTGAACAGGATAGCCAGAGGTTCAGCCACCACCTCTCTTAGTTCTTTAAGGACCCTGGGGTGCACCCCATCTGGCCCCCATTGCTTTATCAGCTCTTATTACTTCCAGTTCCTTCAGGACCCTTTCTCGTGTAAGGACTTGTGTCCATTTCTGCACCATTCTCACCCTTGTACCCCTTCAGACCCATTACCCTCTTCCTTAGTAAAGACTGAGCAGAAATACCTGTTCAATATGTCAGCTTTACTGTTGTCATCCTCCACGGGCTCCCATCCTCCACCTTCAGTCTCACTATCCCTCCTTTTTCCTTCTTTTTTCCTTATGTACCTGTAAAAGGTTTGTCCCCTTTAACCACTGATTTTGCAATGTGTTCTTCTGTCTGAGCTTTGGCTTCCCTTACTGACTTCCCTGCCTCCCTTTGTTTCTCCTGGTACTTCTCCTATCCCCTTCTGCCTGTGTCTTTTGTATTGCCTGAATGCAATCTTTTGGCTTTCACTTTCTTTGCTACCTCTTTGGAAAACCATAATGGTCTCCTCTTTCTTTTCCTCTTGCTAACCTGCTTAATGCATAATTCTGTTGTTCTTATAATCCCCATTTTAAATACCCCACTGTTCCTCAATCCCTGATTCCTGTCTCATTCCCTTAATGCCTCTTTCAAGCATCTCCCATTTTCCCAAAGTCTGCTCCCCTAAAATCCAGGATACATGTTTTTGTGTGGTTTGGTTCTGCTCTTTCTGTGATTTCAAACCACAATGACTGGTGGTCACTGTTACCCAGGTGCTCTCCACTGTTACCTCCATCACACTGTCCCTGTTTGTGAGCACAAGGTCCAGTATTGCCTTCTGCCGAGTTGGTTCCATGACCAGTTGCTTGAGGAAGGCACCTGAAGGAGTCCAGGATAAATCTGCTCTAGTTGATGCTGCTGCTGGGATGCTCCAATCCACGTCTGGTATATTGAAGTCTCCTACCAGTACTACCTCACCTTGTCTGCCATCCTTTGGATGGCTAGCATCAACTCTATCTGTTTCTTCCTCCTGGGCTGGTGGTCTATAGACCACACCTGTGTGGATGGCTGCCCATTTTCCTTTCCAGCTTAACCCACAGTATCTCTCCCCCATTTTGTTCCTCCTGGATCTGTGTGGCCCTTATGTCATTTTCACATACAGTGCCACTCCTCCTCCCTTCCTGCCTGCTCTGTCTCTTCTGAATATGTTGCAGCCAGGTATGGCCATCTCCCAGTCATGGTTATCATTACACCAGGTTTCAGTGATGGCCACAATGTCCAGGTCTGACTGTACCATGACAGCCTCCAGATCTTCCATCTTGTTGCTAAGGCTCCTGGCATTTGCACACATGGCTTTCCATGATTTGACCTCCTAGACTGCTTCACTGTTTTACTCCAGCCCTTCCTTGGTTGTCATTTATCCCTGGTTCTCCTTGCTGTCTGCCCTTCTGCTGAATTTTGCCCCTTTTCTGCTTATTCACCTTTTGGACACTAATCTCCATCTTTGCACACTGCTTTGCAGAGATAGCCCTCCTCTGGTTCACTGGTTCCATTACTAGCTGTGGGGGGTGAGCAAGTAGGTATCATCCTTGCTGGCCTGCCAACCCCCTTTGCTAGTTTAAATGCTTGTCAATGTAGCATTTAAACTTATCATTGAGTGCTTGGATTCCCCTCCAAGATGGATGCAGGCCGTCAGGCTTGAACAAACCTCCATCCCTCCAGATGGGTCCCCAGTCACCAATGAATCCAAACCCTTCCTCACAGCACCAGTTCTTCAACCATGAGTTAAAGTTCCTGGTGCATGCACTCCTATGCTCTCCCTTACCTCTCACAGGTAGTACTTCTGAGAAAGTGACAGAAGTAGCTACTTGCTTGAGACCCCTCCCCAGTTTCCTAAACTCTTCCTGAACTTCCTTTGGCTCCCCATTTGCCAAGTCATTAGTACCTAGGTGGATAATGACATCCAGCTCACCCTCCTGTCTTGCCTTCCCAGTGATCCCCAGTATCTTCCTTCCATCCCTCCATGCCGTGGCACCTGGTGAGGCACCTCACCTCCTGTCCTCCCCTCCTGTGTTCCTAGCTGGATCCCTCTTATGATGGAGTCCCCACCAGGATTCGCTTCCTCCTCCTCTGGGGTCCACTGCTTTCCCACTGAGGTCACCTCCTTGCCTAACCTCCACATCCTTTCCTTCCACTTCCCTGGGTACCTCTATTTGGTTGTCCTCATTTGCCAGTGTGGCATATGAGTTCTTGAGAGGAATAGGATCTGGGATGTGCCTCTGCCTGACTGCTCTAACCCTCCCTGAGCCCACTGTCATCCAAGTGCTCCTCGTTCTCGGCATCCTTTGAGGCAGCTGCATTGGACTGGGTGGTTCCTGGACAGGGTGATGGTACTCCTGACCCAGTTGACTTCCGCTCTGAGTCTGGCTACCTCATCCGCAGTCCAGAGATGCATGCAGATGGGGCAGCACCTCAGTGTCCAGAAGGTCTGCCTGAATATGGCTGCCCACAGCCACTGCATTGCACCACTCCCTACATTATACTGCAATTCCACTACTTATCTGCTACTAAAGCTCTCTTAGTTCTCTTTTATTTATTTACAGTACTAAAAATCCTGTAACTGATCCTCAGATATATATTTTTAGGAAAAAGAAACCAATAAATAAATAAATGAGTCAAAAACTTGTCGTGCTGAGGTGGTCTTCTCCTTATGCCTCCTACGTTACACCTCTTACTATACCCTGTGTTTAGCTCCTGTCAATCAGATTTATCAGGGCATATAATTAAGAGTTGGGGAAGGGGGGGGCGAAAATTTGCAGCAATTAAAGACAGCACAGAATTACACCACCACTATTTTTTAAATTTTCAACAGCCCAAAAACAATTATAAGTAAAGACAACACAGAAAGAAAGTATAGTGTCACTACAAGCCTACAATCTAAGTTTAAAAGAAAAATACCAGTTACCAGTTACTCTGAAGCACTGAATTAAATATGTTTCCTTCCTTCACCTTCTGGCTTCTTCTGACATTATCATGTCATTGCACCCTCTCTACTGCCTCAAAGTCCTTTTTGTAATGAGGAACCCAGATCTGCACACAAGATACTGATTCACTTTAGGATGTTGTGAGAATATACATGCACATAGCTTCTCAGCTTTTTAGCTGGAAAGATAAAATTATACCAGTTCCAGAACTATGCAGAGTTCCAAATTTTTGTGGAATGACAATTTGGTGTTTGAAATGCTCATCAGAATTTCATTTTTAATTCCACAGAATTCTAAATAGCATTTTTATGTAAACCACAATAACATGCCATGGATCATGTAATTGCAGGAATATTTATTTATTTCAAAGTTGGTGACTGGAAAAGGCACACTGAGCTGAGGCTCATTTCTAGATGGGACACGGGGAAGGGAAACAAGGAAGAACAGTAATACAGCAATTGACATGGAAGCAACATGAAACTACAGTCAGTCCAAAGTAATAGCTGAAGCCTACTACTGATAGTAGAAGGGCAACACCCCAAAAAGCATAATAAGTTACAACACAACACATCACATCTTAAAAGAGTAGGCAGAAAAAAAAAGAAACCAAAATCTAAAACAGGTGAGTGCAATAAATGAGAAACTTATAAAGGGCACAAAGCAATCTTGGAGAAGCACTGAGGGTGATGAATGCAGAGGACAGGCTGGATCAGGTGCCTGAGAAGCGAGGACAGGGACACATAGAAGAGAAAGGGGACCTCAGCAGGGGCGCAAGTGCAAGGTAAGAGGGAGCAAGCCTAAGGGAGATGGGGAGAGAGTTCAAGAGAGAACATAGCAGTACTGAGAAATTGGACTGATCAGTTTAAGTTGAGCAACGAGGGATTTTAAAGGAATGAGAGCTAGAAGAGTGGAAAGAGTAAGAGAAGGGAGCAGAGGGGGAAGAAGATCAGACCAGTGGTAAGGATGGGATGCAAACCAGTACTCAGAGGGAAGAGAAGAGTGGTGGGATAGGCAACTGGAAGATAAGGAGGGAAGGACAATGACTGAGTTGATACAGGAAGCAGTGGTAAGTAACAGTGAGAGCCAGAAGCAAACCAACAGAAGGAGTGAAAGATAGGATCCAGTCTGGCAAGGGTAGATTTGCAGTTGCCACCATAGACAACATCTGCATAGGCAAACAGAGGGAGAATAATTCTGAGAACCATCTCACACTGAACTGTGAGTGGAAGAATGAATTGTTCTGTAAAGGGCACCTAGTTTGGGGTGTAATTTCTTGAGGATGGCATCAATGTGGACTGAAAAGTTGAGATAACTATTAAGCCATACCTCAAGGTGCTTGAAATAGGGGACTGACTCAAGGGGAGTACCACAAAGGGTAATGAAAACAGCAGTCTGGCCACGTCTACCAAGCTGTTGGTATGAACTAAACAGCATGGAGACAGTTCTTTTGGCATTCAGTGAGAGCTGGTTTGAGCAGAACCAGCTTTGGACATTGTCAAAATCCTGCTTTGGGGACTTCTAACTGTGGGATGGAGGTTCCAGAGGAATAAAGGACGGTGTCATCAGTGTACATATGTATATTAGCTGAGACACAGGCTGAGAGGAGGGCATTCAGAAAAACAGAGAAGATGGGGCCCAGAACTGAGCCTTGGGGTACTCCAGAGGTTATAGTGAGGGTAGCCAACACAGATTCCCCACCCAAGATAGACTAGCTATGACCAGAGGGGTAGGAATGGAACCAGTCTACTGCCAATGCTGAGAGTGCAGCACTTCCAAACTTATCAAAGAGGAGAGGATGGCAACAGAATTAAATGCCTTAGCTAGGTTAATAAATTTGGTGGTCAATACATGACCCTTATCCATCCCCTTCAGGATGAAGTCAGTGGCATGCATGAGGGAGGAGAATGTAGAGTGGGCTTTCCAAAAGCCAGACTGGAAGGGAAAGAGGGAAGAAGAGGAGGAGAAGTCAAGAAAGCCAGAGAACTAAGAAAAAAACAGCTTTTCCTGGAGTATAGCAAGTGAGGGAGGAGAGAAATAGGGCAATAGTTCCCAGGGTACAAGTGACTCCCCTTTTATGGAGGGGAAGAACTCGTACCTGTTTCCAGCAAGCAGGAACAGGGCAATGCTGAAAAGAGAGATTTAGGTCCTTTTGGTGTTTGACTAGGCAGATGCAGTATGGATGTGCACAGATCCTTGCATCATCAATGATTCAGACTGCTAAGCCTGCCCGGTGGCACTGAGGGTTGTGGCACTGGACGCCACACCTCATGCCATGCCAGCAAGTTGGGTTCGGGAATGAGCCCAGGTCATCAGAGGTCAGCAGATGAGGAGGATGTGGGTGTGATCAGCTGCCAGCTGGCTGCCCTCCACCTCAGGACAGAGTACTTGGTTAATTCAGAGCTTGGCCATTCCCTGGTGGAGGCCGGGTGGCTGTTTTGCATCCGAGGTGTGCTGGTTTTAGGCTAAGGGAGGGTGGAAGGGGCTGTGACTGGAGCTTCAGTGTGCATGTGCATGTGCACCTCCATAAGCATGCGTCACCACTTCTGGGGTCTCAGGTAGGTACAGAAGGGTGAAAATGGAAGAAACAAATCAGGGGCCACCTAGGATGAAGCCTCCGGGCCAGCTCAGGCATTCCACCGGGACACACATAGTGCCATAAGTTCTTGAACAACCCAGAGTCCGGTAGGTTGGCAGATGGGCTGGTGACCTGCTGAGGAGGGTAAATACAATTGTAAAAACCAAAAAAAAATATGCAGATTGCTCTGCCCCTCCCTCACACCTGGTTGCGTGCCTATTTGCTCCATTCTGTAGAACTGGAACATGGAGCAGATGCACTGCATAGTGAGACCTCTTAGCCTGTATTTTTAAACTAATGGGCTTGACCCCTGAAACAAAAAATAGGGGTCAGGAGAGGGGTGGGTTGTCAACATTATGGTTTTGTGGGGAATGGATGTTAAATTAACCAGGGTCAGTGGCTCAGCAGGTAGCACACTCACCTCTGAGGCCTGGAGATCAGAAGGCTGTGGGTTCTATCCTCACACCAGGCACTTGGGTTAAATCCTAATACTGACACTGTAGTGCAGCATGAGATGAGTGCTGCATTCCTGAGGTGCCGGCTTTTGGATGAGACTTTAAATCGATGTCCCACCTGCCTGTTGTGGTGGTAGTTCAGGTGGCTGTTAAAGATCCCATGGCACTTCTCGAAAAAAGAGTAGGGGAATTCTTTATTGAAAAATAAATAAACCATAGCTATACAATGAATATATTTTTAAGTGAAATCCTAACAATCAGAAATATATAATCATATCACCTATCTAAGGCCTTCGATACCGTTAACCATGCCCTCCTACTAAACACCCTAGCCTACACAGGGCTCTCCGATGATGCCCTAAACTGGTTCACCAGCTATCTCTCTGAAAGAATGCAGTTAGTTAAGATAGGACCCATCCTGTCCCCCCGCCTCCCTATCTGCTCCGGTGTCCCCAAGGGTTCCATACTTGGCCCCCCTCCTCTTCAGCCTATACCTCAACTCCTTCCCATCATCATGCACCGGAAATATGCTCCTATACACAGATGATGCAGTCCTGTTCGCCTCTGACCCTACCCCCCTCAAACTTCACCAAACCCTCCAACATTCTTTCCATGAGATTGAAGACTGGCTCACCGCCCAGCATCTTACCATTAACTACAGTAAGACCAAAGTCATGATATTTGCCCACCCCCAGAACCCACTCAAGAACCTCTGCCCCCAATTTATCACTACCAACCAGACCCTGATAGAACTAGTTAGCCAGTTTAAATACCTAGGGATCACTTTAGACCCTGCCCTAAGCTTTCATCAACATATCCTACACCTCTCAACAGCCCTTAGCTCTAGGATGGGTGTACTATACCATTCAAACAATGTCTCACACCTGAAGCCTTAAAACTTACCATAAACTCCTCAATCCTCTCCTACTAGACTATGGCATCCTAATCTATAGTGCTGCTCCATCCTCTACCCTAGACAGACTTACGTCTCGTGCTAACAAAGCCTACCACCTCTTCCTTGGATGTGATCATCTTACCCACTCCTGCACCTATACAACAGCACAAACTGGCTAAACCTTGATAACCAATTAGGTACCACACCTGCCTTATGACCAAAAAAGGCCTTACTTGGTCTTACCCTTCCTACCCTTAACCAAATCATCCGCCCAATACCTCCTGGCAAAACAATTCGTAGCTTGAACAAACGGGTTGCTATGGGTTCCCCATGCCCGACCTCCCAATTCCAGCTGCATTTTCAGCTACAGAGCCCCCACATGGTCAAATGCCCTCCCTAGTCACATAACAAATGAATCAAGGCTTGGTCCCTATAAATCCAAGCTGAGGACTCACCTTCAGGCCCCTAACCAATGTGACTGCCCTTAACTCCAGAATGTCCTATCCCTCCTTCCTAAAAAACAAAAAAAAAACCTCTCCTATTTCCCCACCAACTGACCCCCATGAATCATCTATATGACTATCAGCCTTTACAGTGCCCTCTGTATCTTCTGGCTGTGATATTGGAATACAAAGCAAAACTACTGTCAGTCAATCTATGTAACTACCTGTAACTCTTAATATGCTGTAATGTTTTTCTGTATCCCGTATCATCAAGTCCACTCCATGTGCCTGTATGTATGACGTGGAACCTTTGTAAACGAGTCCCTGACTCAAAGGTCTTTCTGAATATTACAATAAATAAAATAAAATAAATAAATATCACAGAGCCCCCCCAAAAAAAGAAAATATCAGGTAGAAATTATACAGTAAAAGTCTTATAATGTATGGTAAGTGCCTATTAACCACCATAATCAGCAACCACACAGCTTTGTTATGCATTGTTTAGAATTTTAAAAGTTGTTAACCACACTTCGGAACTTGCAAACAGTGGCATAACAAAAAAAAATGCACCAGAGTTCCATAACTCTCACACATAGAATGCAAACAGTGTTTTTTTGACCATACACTATAAAAGATGATGGCTGGAGATCGGGTAACAACCATGCTGAAATCACCTCTCGTGGTTGCTAGGGCTACAGTAAACCTGACAAGCTGTACTCTCGAGGTTGATCATGTTGCCCTAGCAACCACTCGAGGTGATTACAGCGTGGTTATCACCCAGTCCCTAGCCATTATCCTCTATGTTAAGTCAAAAAACAAAAAAAATCAAAAAACTAAAAGGCCTTCTTCTTTTCTATGAATTGTCTCTATCCAATTATACCATAGCTTCCTACTCTATTTTATATTACAATATTACCTACCCATATAAATATTTTGAGGCAACCTTCTCCAGCGTTTTTGAAGTATGTCATTCGAAGAGATCTTAGCTTCATATAGCCAAATTTGCCTAATTTTTTTCTCTATCAGTTGTACTACCATGTTAGGTAAAAACTGCATCTGTTGTATGAAATATTTACACCTACAGTAACTTGCCATAAGATACATATGATACATGTTAGAATTACATGTAACGTACTTTCTTTAATTCCATGCCTTTTCCCAACATAACCAGTTATTACTTCTTCATACACCAAAGTTTTCCAGAAGGTATTATTCCATTTAATACTAATAGCAGACCACACTTCCCTAGGGTTTTGACACTGGATTAGAATATGTTCTAAAGTTTCCTCCACCTGATAACATGTAGTCCTTGGACACCATCTTTCTTTATTCTGCTTATGTTTGGCATTCCCTTTAATCCCGAGTCTGCCATACGCACACAACCACAGTGTTTTCCACATTTTTGAGGGGATCCTTTTATCAATTAAATAATCCCCCATTTTTGGATTTAAACTTAGTTGTACTCCTTCATACTCAGTATTTATACTATACCCAGCAAGTTGCATTGTATTATATATTGTTTTACGGTCAGGACATGAAGCTTGTGTTACTGTCAGATCCCATTTCCTAATTTTTTTCAGTTACTGGCCAGAGAAATTGTACTTTGGGGATTTCTGATTTTTTTAGATTCTTTGGAGATTTATTCCAAATATTCAGCAATGGAAGTAACCATGTTGTTGCAACCTTTTTCCATTCAACACTGACAGGCGATTGAAATTGTGCTACATTCTTTTGAAAGAATAAGCTATAAAAAAACTTATAGGGTTGATGAGGTTAATCCCTCCCTGTTTATAATCCTTGTACAGTCTTTCCCATTTAACAGGATTCACTCTTGATCCCCCATATTAATAAAAACAACAAACTTAATAATTGGAGTCAAAATTACTAGGGGGTGGAAAAACTATGCTTAAGTACGTAAAAATTGGAATCAAAAAAATTTTAACTATCATAACTTTTTACTTTTTTGTCTGCTGCCAGTTTTTCCATTTCACTACCTTTTCCTGACCTATATCTATTTTTTCTGTCCAATTTAAGGCGGCCATGTCTCCTTTACCAAAGTGAATCCCTAATATATCAATTTGAGTAGTAGATATTTTGATTTCTCCAATATTTTCCATACCGTCTGTCGAGGTACTTAATGAATAGCCATTACTTTTGTTGCAGTTTATTCTGGCTCCTGAGATTATAGAAAACAGCTGAATAATGTCCAAAGCCCTTTCACCATTCTCGACATCCGCTAAAAAAAGACACACATCATCTGCATAAGTTATAGCTTTAACAATTGAATCACCTGTATTTAATATTGCGGGACTCAAACTTATGTCCTGATTCATTAATTTTAACAGAGGATCAATGCAGAAGACATACAATAGCGGGCTTAATGGGCAGCCCTGTCTAACCCCTCTACTGATTTTCACCATTCTCCCCAAAATGTCCATTTATCAGGGGAACAGCAGCCGCTACCCTGTCAACTGAATTTATCCAGTTTCTAAATTGCTGGGGTATGTCATAATGTCTTAAGACTTCTTGCAGATAGACATGGGGAACTTTGTTGAATGCTTGTTCTTGATTTAAAGAGATAATAAAACCTTTAATTTGTTCAGCATTGCCTAGTGTGACCAGTTCTTTTATGAGTAGCAAGTTGTCATGAAGACTTCTGCCTTTTATCGAGCATGTTTGACTTTGCTCCATGACATATGGGCCTACCTCGCTTAATCGAGAATTTAGAATTTTCATTAAAATTTTTAAATCTGTATTTAATATTGCTAACGGTCTCCAATTTTTTAGCGATTCTCTATCATTTAAAAAAAAATATCTGTGTGGCTAACCCCATTTGTGGAGGGCTCTGTCCAGAGGTTATTATGGAATTAAATACCACTTCCAAAATTTCCACTATTTCAACTTTGAAGGTTTTATAGAATTCTGTAGTTAGCCTGTCTATTCCAGGAGATGTATTATTCTTTAATGAATCTATAGCTTTACTTATTTCCTCTTGAGAAATTGGGGGAACTAAGCACTGTAAAATGGTACCTGTATTTCAGGTACCTTCAATTTTCTAAGCATATCCTGTAAGGAACTATTTTCTAGCTTGGGGTCAGCATACGAAGAGGCCATATGAGTTTCTAAAGTGGTCATTATCTGACCAGAGGGGTAGGAATAGCACCAGTCTACTGCCAATGCTGAGAGTGCAGTACATCCAAGCTTATCAAAGAGGAGAGGATGGGCAACTGAATTAAATGCCTTAGCTAGGTTAATAAATTTGGTGGTCAGTACGTGACTCTTATCCATCCCCTTCAGGATGAAGTCAGTGGCATGCATGAGGGGGGAGAATGTAGAGTGAGCTTTCCAAAAGCCAGACTGGAAGGGAAAGAGTGAAGAGGAGGAGTCGAGAAAGTCAGAGAACTGTGAAAAAAACAGCTTTTCCTGGAGTATAGCAAGTGAGGGGAGGAGAGAAATAGGGCAATAGTCCCCTGGCATACAAGTAGTGATGGGCAAAGTGGCCCCAATTCACTCTTCGAAGTGATCTGTGGAGTGAAGGCGAATTCACGGAGTGCTCCGCAATGCGAAGTGGAGTACTTCACGTTATAATGGGTAACGTGAAGTCCATTGAAAACAATAAATTCGCGTTACTTCGCCTTCCCAAACTACTACTCCACACAAATTCTTAAGGTGAAGTACATTGAAAACAATGTACTTTGCCTCACTTCACCTTGTTTTTAAGCTCCAAAGGCAAATTTTGCAGTGATTCATGAGATTTCAGGTCACATGGGCTCTTGATTGTTCTGCACAGCCTCAGTTTGGGGTAGTGTGTTTAGGAAGCTGTAGGAGAAAAACTGCTCTGAGAGCTCTCTGTGATTCAAACCTTCAAAAAGCTGTTAAAAAAGCCTGTCTGAGTAATTTTGTTTGCTGAAACTTTAGTTAATCTATTATAGGAAACTGTTCTGTGCTCATATCATCAAGCATTTATTGTTTGTGTATGGATTTTGAATGTTAATGTACAACATTCAGTCTGTGTACTGAGAGACAGTGGAAGTGTGCTTTGGGGGAGGGGTGTATCTGTGGTGTAGGTAGATTAACTCGGAGAAAAAGACAGTGCTTTCTATTTTGGTGATATTTTTCTTGTATAACTGTGTTAATGTACACACAGTAATATTTCAATATTTCTTGCCATTTTTTTCTGATTGTTGTGGTGCAGCAGTGTATAATTTTAGTTTCTTTAAAATATGTGGTTATATTACTGAAGTTTTCAATTTGCTATGCATTACTTAGTGTGTGTGTGAGTAAGTGTGTGACTCGTCTCATCAAATCAGACACCTTTTATTGTGCCACATAATAATTTCAGCAATGTGAAACTGCTATCCACTGCAGCTGTGTGATTTTTGTACTTATTTGTGATATCTTTACTGGTACTAGTACTAGTGACTGTTACTGCAGCAGTGCAGTACACTGCCCCACCCCGTGGCCCGCCCCAACCGGCAAAGGTATTCTTTTCCAGATTTGAATTTCTGATGGTGAGCACTGGTTAGGTGCTGTGCCTCTGTGTCTGCATTTCTTCAGTGCACAGCGCAATCTTAATCTGTCTGTGCATTTGCATCTCTTTAGGGCCCAATCTCCATCTGTAACTTAAGTCACAGTTGTTTCTTTGGCTTCCCTTCAGAGTACTGGACAGGTGTGGTGCTTAATTCTGCAAGAACATTGTACTCATTAATATGCATTTTTAAGTCAGGACCATCATCACAAGTCACTTGTGATACAAATCACGTTCTTCATCATCACGGTCACAAATGCAGTCACAAATCACGATTCACGATCATTCACATTATGAATCACAACATTAATTTTTTTTCTAGTTACTTGGATGTATGGTAAGCCTGTTTTGTAGTATCTCTCCAGGCTTCACCACCCCACCATTGTACTCACTGATACGTGTTTTTAAGTGTGGGAGTTTCAAGCTACAGCTCATCGGGAAGTATAGCCATAGGCATTCGCGTTTCCAATACAGTTTCATACTGGTTATCTCACACCATCGACACCAAATCACAGTCTTCATTATCACAGTCACAAATGCAGTCACAAATCATGATTCACGATCAAGTCACGAATCACAACATTAATTTTTTTAATAGTTACTTGGATGTATTGTAAGTCTGTTTTTTAGTATCTCTCCATGCTTCACCACCCCACCGTTGTACTCATTAATGTTTGTTTTTAAGTCAGGGAGTTTTGTGCCACACCTCATTGGGGCCCGGCGAAGTACAGCCATAGGCATTCACATTTCTTCATCATCACGGTCTCAAATGCAGTCACAAATCACGCTTTATGATCATGTCATGAATCACAACATTAATTTTTTGTAATAGTTACTTGGATGTATTGTAAGCCTGTTTTGTAGTATCTCTCCAAGCTTCACCACCTCACCATTGTACTCATTAATGTTTGTTTTTAAGTCAGAGAGTTGGACAGTGTCTGCAGTACATACACAGACTGGAAAGAAGACTGACTGCGCACATGCAGTTTAGCAAAGTATAATTGCACTGTTCAGAATACAAAGTGTCACGCATATGGAAGACAACATAAAAAGGGCATAATTACATACAAGGGTTGGGGATGGTGAAGGAATACATTTTATAACACAGCAAGTAAGGTGTGGGGGGGCACATGGTGTGAGGAAAAAAACTCATGTGGAATCCCATGGTGGTCCAGCAGCAGTTCCAGCATGGACATAATTTGCAACTGATGTCCCTCTATGTGATCCAGCTGCTGCTCCACAGCACTAACCCTCTTGTTGTTCTCCTCGACAGCACTCCAGAGAACTGCCAAGTCAGCCTGTGTTACATGCAGTTCTTTGGGGTCCACATGTTCTACAGGCTGACCTGCTGGTGGTGGTGGTGCTGGTGGAGCAGTAGGTTCTGCTGTGGCCCTCCTCTTCTTAGGGATGCCGCAATGCACAGCTGCACCCTCTGCCACAGAATGGCCAGCAGGTGCAGGCATGGTCCATTCTGTGACAGTTTGCCACTCCAACTGCTGGTGATTGAACATATGGGTGTGCTGGCCCCCGTCCCCAGGTGACTCTCCTGGGGGCCACAGCACACCTCCACCTCACATAGGCGGCACTTGACCACACTGCTGTCCCCCCCAACACAGTCAAAAAACTGCCAAACAATGGAGGTGTGGGGAGGACCAGGCACAGGCAGGGGATGGCCAGATGAACTGGCAGCCAGCTTGTCAAGGTGCTGAACAGGGATGGGATCCACACCTTGGCCCGGGGAACAGGCATATCATGCTCCAGAGGACCTGGTGCTGGACTTGGTGGTGGTGGTGGTGGTGGTTCAACTGCCTCAGAGTCAGGACAGAAGGTGGTGCTGGTCCTGCTTCTGGGGGGGCACTCACAAGTTTTGAGCAGCCCAACAAGAATGGGCACCCATGCTCTCCACACATGCGCATGGTACAATGCTTACCACTACCAAGCTCTCCCAGAGCTGTCCCCACCCCAGACATTCCCTCATCCTGGTCCATCTCTCCTACTGAGCTCCCTCAGTCTGAGCAATCACTACTCACACTGTCATACAACACACACACACAGTCACAGACAAACAACTAACTACTTATAAAGGTAAGAAAAATAAAATTTACAGAAAGAACAAATTAAGTAAAAAAGAATACAGAAAAGACAAAAAATGTAGCTTTTAAAAAAGCTGTTGGGTCTAAATTAAAGTTTAAATCTCCTCCTCATTCTGATCTCAAAGTATCAGCAGTCACAAAACACACTACTCTCTCTCTGTCTGCACAGGAGAAAGTAAAAGTGTCTGCTTGTATGACTCACTTTCTTCCTGCCTAGCTAAAGAGCATGTGACTTACAGTACTGTAAGCCATGTGATGTGTGGGAGGGCTGCCAAATCTGAATCACTTACAATGATAATGAGGAACGCGAAGTCCATTAAAAACAATGACTTTGCCTTACTTCGCATTGCCATTCTGCCTTAACGCGAAATGGTAATGACAAGGCGGAGTGAGCACTTTGCATTGCCCACTCCGAGTAGCAGAGTGGCAATGCAAAGTGCCCACTTCGCATTCACATCGCCGGCGGAATTTAAATTCGCTGCATCTCTAGGTACAAGTGCCTCCCCTTCTATGGAGGGAAAAAATCATACCTGTTTCCAGAAAGCAGAAAGAGGGCAATGCTGAAAAAAGAGATTTAGGTCCTTCCGGGTGTTTGACTAGGCAGATGCATTATGGATGTGCACACATCCTTGCATCATCAATGATGCAGACTGCTAAGCCAGCCCAGTGGCACTGAGGGTTGAGGCACTGGACGCCACACCTCGCACCACGCCGGCAAGCTGGATCTCAACTGTCCTGAATCAAAGGTAACAGTGGAGGATTTCACCACATTCAACAATCTCAATTTCAGCCTTGGCTTACCTATAACTTATAGATTCTATAAGCAGCCATAAGTGAAAAGGGCCTACCTTTCAAAGTTGAACTAGTGAACTTGAACAAAACTATTATTCTGACTTTACCAGGTCTGAGATGCAAAACTTAAAAAAACTTGACTTTGATCACACAACTTTGATGTACTTAAATCTCATTTTTTAAAGAATTCTGATGGTAATTGTTTACCACATGTATAAGTACCAGTATTTGACCTGTTTTGTATGCTTGTAATAGATATTGTAATTTATTTATGATTATTTCTTATTTGGTGTTCTGGATCACCATCTAAATGGGTTTGTTAACCCACAGACTAACCAGAGTTTAAATGAATAAGCAGATCAAAACTCCACTAATATGTTGCTTTTGATGCAAAAAGTAACATATGGCTTGCAAAGCTGGTCTGTAAGTCTGCAAGGTGTCTAGTCAAGCAAGGGCACTGTGTGGGAAAGTCATGTGAAACATTACAGGATCTTAAATCCCTTAATAGACCTTACATGCAAAAATGCTTAGCCAAGCACACAGGATTGCCAGCTTGGGAGGTAAGTGGAAGAACCAACTCCACCATAACACTGGACAGACTTAATGATGTTCCAGCTGCATGTTTCATGAAATGGGAGAAAAAACTGACATAGTTCACATACTTCTCACAACTTGAGGACTCAATTTAGGACAAGTTCTAAGTCTGCAACATCCAGAAAAAAAATTCAGCAAGTCCACACAATGTGATGAGAAACAAATCTACAGATCTGCAATACTCTGCAAGTAAAAACTAGGCAAACATTTTCCAATACACCTGCATTTTTTTAATGTGAAAAAACAGAATTCCACAAATGTTCACATGAAGATTTTTAATTTTGACCACTCCCAGTCCAGCACCATTCTGAGAATGAAGATGGGGAGATGGGGTGCTACTGGGGGTGGGGAACAGAATTTGAGTTTGAGGGTGTTGGGATCTACTACATATGATTCAGTGGTTGGGGATCGGGTCAGCAACAGAATGTTAAACATGAGATAGAGAGGGCTTACAGTAGGCCACAAAAGAGACTGGGGAAGGAATTTTTTTAATTCAGTCAACCAGATGTGATCATGCGGGTGGAGGAATGGCAGAATCAGTTTTGAGTTTGGCTAAAGCACAGAATTTGCCACACTAACAAGTACTCCCCATGATGAAATGTGTATCTGTGGTCTGCAGCCTTGAAAGATTATTTGTGAGGCCTTCTAGACCTCTGCAGTCCAACTCTAAGTCCACACAGTTTCATAGGTTCATAGGTGAATTACATGATCGAGGGACTAGCCCATTAAGATCATGCCACTTAAGCTAAGTGGGTTGCAAATTTAGAATCATTCATATATATGTCTAAGTGAGTTTTAAATTGTGACAAATTTACACAATTTACCACCTCATAAGGGAGTGAGTTCCAAATTGGAACTATTCGTTGAGTAAAAAATCGTGTTCATTTGGTAGTTCGATTAATTGGTAAGAATAATTTTAGATTATGCGAACGAGTTGAGACTGTAGTAGAGTTCCATTTCAAATGCAATGTATCAAAAAGGTATTCATTTCTAGATGCTTTGTAGAGCAAACAGAGATCCCCACTTATTGATCTATATTCCATACTATACAAATTAAATTGTTTGAGTCTTTCCTCATAAGACAAATGTCCCATTCCAGCAATGTTCCTAATAAACCTTTTTTACACCTTCTCCCTAGATATTTTATCACCCCTCTGTGTGGGAGCACAAAATGAAGAACAGTAATCAAAATTTGCTCCTATAATACTAGTATATAAGGGGGACCATTATTGATGGCTCTCTGCTTTTAATGTTTCTAAATAGACAATTACTGAGTCTGGAACATTTTTTAATAGTAAAATTTAAGTGTTCAGTAAATTTTAATTTATTATTAATAATAACACCTAGATCTTTCTCAGATGTAATAACACTTAAAGTGAGATTCTCTATATAATATTTTGCACACCTATTATTACTTCCAAAGTGCACAACCCTACACTTGTTGGTATTGAATTTCAACTTATGATTACTAACCCATTCAGATACATTATTTAAATTTTCCTGTAATATGGATATAGTTTCAGAGTTATTAACAATCCCTCCTAATTTGGCATCATCCTCATATTTGAACATCCAATTACCATTTTTTATATTCATACCTGTTATAAGTATATTGAACAATACCGGCCCCAAGACGGATCCCTGAGGAACTCCACTAGTAACCAGTGTCCATGGGGAAAAAAAAAACCCTTAAGCATATCCGCTGTCTTCTGTTGGATAGCCACTGCATTATCCATCTAATCAGGTAATTATTAAGTTCCAATTTGACTAAACACTTAAATAAAATATCATATGAAACAGAGTCAAAAACCTTTTCAAAGTCGAGATAGACAACATCCACCAGCAAACCAAGGTCCAGAGCCTCACTAACTGGTTCAAAAAAATCAAGCAAATTGGTCTGACATGACCTTCCAGGTTGAAAACCATGTTGGAATATATCAGTCAGACCTTTTGCCAAAATATGAGTGCTGATTTTACCTAGAATTAGTCTCTCCATAATTTTACATACAGTAGAAGTAAGACTTATAGGTCTATAATTATTTAACTCTTTCTTAGATCCAGATTTATGTATAGGAATAACCTCAGCATCACACCAGTCATTAACCACTATACCCTTCTGTAATGACTTGTTAAATAAATAGGTAAGTACACCAGCCAGTTCATACGAGAGATTTTTAAGGAAAATAGCAGGAATACTGTCAGGACCACAGATGTAGATGATTTTAAAGAATCCATGATGTAAAAAGTTTCAGCCACACTAAATTTAATCACAAGGTCTAAATTAGAAGGTTTTAAACACGTGAACTCACACTTCTTTTTGAATATACTACCAAAGTAATCATTAAATTTATTTGCTATAACCTGTTCATCATTAACGTCAACATCATTAATTTTTAGTGGTCCCACTAAGGTAGGCACATTTTTTAAGGAGCCAATATAATTGAAGAACCTTTTTTTGTCATGATGTATATCAACTAGGTTTCTCTCTAATTCCTGCTTTGCCCTTCTGATTGCGTATTTTACTTTTTTTGCTTTAATTATAAATTTAGACCAGTTTAAATCAGTAGTTATTTTTGTATTTATTATATGTTTTTTTTCTGCTAAGACTAACTTTTTAATTTCTCTAGTGAACCAAGGCGGAGACCTCTTTAGTCCAATATATTTAACTCTTGTTGGTACCCATGTTGTGATACAATATTGGATTTCTTCTTTAATTCTTAGCCAGATGTTCTCTATAGATAGCCAAATTAATTCTTGTTCCCAATTCCATGTTGATAAATATTCCTTAATTACCTTATGATTAGCTCTGTTAAAATTTTTAAATTCTGTTTTACCACAAGATTTATTCACAGAGAGATTAAATGACCATTTAATTATCTGATGGTCACTATTTCCTAAAGGAGCCATAATGCTGACCAACTCATTGTCACCTTTAACATTTGAGAATATTAAGTCCAAGATATTATTATTTCTAGTTGGTAATTTAACATGTTGATCCAATCCTAAATGTGACATAGCACTGATAAATCTATTTTCCTGGTTATTAAGTCCTTTAATGGAGGACCAATTTATACCCAGGATAATTAACGTCCCCCATAAGAATAATATCTGTCTTAAAATTAACATTCTCCAAGTAGTGACACATATTATCGTTATCAGCAGTGTCCATTGATGGTGGTCTATAACATAACCCTAACGTAACTGGAAATTGTTTATTGATGAATTTAATCCAAATAATTTCAAATACCAAGGGAGGTTTATTATCTAAAACAACTTCAGAGCAATTTATATTATCTCTGACATAAATAGCAACTCCACCACCCTTAGAATATATTCGATTTTTGTTAAATAAGGTATATCCAGTAATATTATGACCCCACTGTCCCTCACTAAACCAAGTTTCAGTGACACCACAAATATCTATATTTTCATTATGTAAGACTACATGAAGTTCATCAATTTTGTTACATAAACTCCTAGCATTTAATAAGAGTACATTCACTTTGGCATTTAGTTCTTTCCTATATATAATTGGCATAGATTCATGAGCTTTAGGTTCAGAACCTGCTAGCCTTTCACTTTCAACCCCCCAGTGTTTTGCATAAAAAATCATCTATGTATGTATTAAGTTTTAGACCTAAGTTCTCCTTCCCCAACCTGTTTAAGTGTAAGCCATCCTTTGGCATAAAAAGCTTTATTATTATCAAACTGTTCCCAATAAGTGAGGCATTTAATTTCTTGTTTGAGACACCAGACTCTGAGCCAGGAATTAATATGTTTAATTTTAGAAGTCAAAGTGTAATTAGCCCTAGGTACTGGAAGAATCTCAGAAAACACGATATGCACTCCAATCTCAATCAAAATATTTGCCAGTCCAACAAATGCTTCTTTAATAGTTTGGGTTGTCTGATGCCAAATGTTGTTTACTCCAATATGAATAATAACTAAATCCTTATCAGTACAACCTTGTAATATCTTGGGACACATTTTGGCAAGGTCCCCAATCTTGGCCCCCCTAAAACATGATAAAGTTCTGGTAGCTTTATTTGGATTACAAATAATTCTGTCCAGATTAGATAATATGGAATCTCCTAGCACAAAGATATTTGGTACATCAATGTCATCCTGACCCAAGATTTGTACATCCATGCTTTCTATGTGAGTTACCATATTACCTTGATTTTCTGTAAGGTTAATGAGATCCCCTTGTGAAAGGATATTAGTGATACCAGTTTGCACAATAGAATTAGTTGACTCATTTAAAATACTAGGCACAAAAGTTTCATCATTCCATGTAACATCAGTACTAGGATTCATTAAAGGATCATATTTATTATGGATTGGTAGTAGAAAGGTATCAGCTTTTCTTCCCCTTTTAAAGGTTTTTTGATGTTGAATTGTAAACCAATCATTGTCTAAATCAAAGGCAGTATCTTCTAATCTTGGTCTCTTTCTTGTAACACTATTAGTATGATTGGTGTCATGAATAACACTATACCAGGTGTTTCAGAACAAATTTGATCATTGGTGCTAAATAGTCTTTTAGCAGTTTCAATTTGACTGTTTTCTAAATGTTTTAATCTTTCATCAAACATTCTTATTTCATTCTCTAATTCTGTAATTCTTATACATTTATTACAGAGAAAGGCAACAATATTTACAGTCCCCATATCTAAATCATACATATTGCATGATACACATTTAATGCCCACCCTTCCATCAGAAGTTATAATGTTAGCCATACTTAGTAATTTACATACAATGATGTCTTAATACACTCGATAACTTACCCTATATATTACTTGGGCAGTTAAATCTATGCAGTGTTATGATCTCAATACTAACACCCGCGAAACACCCAACATGCATAACACGTGCAGACGCGCGTGTCTTAGCGCGCGGCTTCGCACGCGACACACGCGAGCACACCCTGCTCATGCTCGCCCTGCTCACAGCAGGGCAGGCTATAAATAGCCAAAAGGTCCCAGAAGTCCAGTTGCAAGTCGCACTACCCTAACGCAGGAATAATATTTAACAATTGCTTAAAATGGTGTATTTTAGGAAAGCTTAGCTAGCATACAGCAATAAACACAGTTGGAACTAAAAACACACACACAAAATGAATAAAAATGAGTATGTAGTGAGGGAACCTCGTACTACAAACTCCTCCTCCTAGCTAAGAGTTGGCTAGGGCTCCAAACGGCTATTACATAGAATAAATCAAGTGTTTAGCATTTTAACAACAAGGTTTCATCAGTTTACATATAGGGCAAATGCAGCACAGTTTAATGATTAAATGGTTATTTGCATATGTACCCCATGGTGAATTAAGGGGGATAAGAATGATTGTGTGTTTCATTACCCTTTGGCTCTACCACCAGAACACTTTCGGCTGGATTTTTAAAGGATGATGCAGGACTTCCATCAAGCCCTGCATCAAACCCTTTTTTTTTGGTGCACCTGCACCAAACACCTTAGGCGCAACTGTGCCTGACTTTAGTAGGTCTGGCGTATCTGCTACACTTTAGCCAATTTATAACAGCTTGTGCCAAGTATGAGGCACAAGCCCCATGAAAAGGGTACCCAGGATTGCCTCAAGCTAGACCAAAAAACGTTGGTCAAATCTGCAGCATTTGGCACTATGGGATAGAAAATCCCCATCGCCAGCCAGGTGAATGCCAGAGGCCCTGTGAACCATATGTTTGGTGCACCTGGGGCTCACGGCATTCATGGCCCTTTGAAAATCTGGTCCTTTGGGTCTAACATTTCCCTCAAGTTGTCATCACTGCGAACACCCTCTGCTCGTGTTCATCTCTTACATTAGTTTTTGCACTTTACTGATGACACTTTCACTATTTTAAATACGAGAATTAAGATGGAATCCTGTAATCAGCACTTTTATTACAACTATACATTTTCTGTTATCATATGAACACTAATTTTCTATGTGTGCTAGCAAGATTGGCTAGCAGCTGGAGGGACCAGGGAGGGTGGGCTGCAAACCCCCTGATGCATACATATCCCTTTCAGATCGAAGGCAAGAACCTGAGTGGTGCCGTGGACTCGGGGCACACTGGCAGTGGCTTCACAAAACCCTTGACACTTTTCTTCATTTCTTGTCCCCACTCCTTGCTGTAAGAGCACTGTGCACATGTGTGGTGGTGGTGGTGTGCATGCTTGACTTACTGCTCTGGCACCCTCCAGTTCTTGCTGCCTGCATTGCACAGCCATCAGGATTCCACCTGCTGGCACTCGTGTGCTGGGTTGACTTGCCTCCCCCAGGAGAGGAGAGCAGTCCTTTACATGTTCGATCCTCTCCTGCCCTGGTTGACCTGCAATGACTAGAATTCATTCCTGAACCCTGGTCACCAGTGTGGCAAGAGGTAAAGCCCCAGCATCTCAGCTCTCTACACCGTGGGGCCAGCTGCTGTTATACCCTTCTGTGGTACAACAATGTTCCAGCTGATCAGAAATCCTTGTCGCAGCTGGTGTGCAACACAGCACTGCTGGGTGAGCAACAATCAGTTCAAGTTCTGAACTGAAATGGCTAGCATGTTCACTGCTGCCATGGAGCGCTGTGAAAAAACTTTTATTAAAAAAAACTTAGAAAAAAATATACAGAATACAGTACTGATTAGGCAACCACGTGCCCAACCAGACTGTGCTGCCACCTCAGGCTTTTGATCACATCAAACCTCTCAAAGTTCGCTCTCGAGGTCTGATGTAATCAAAACCCCTCTGTGGCATCACATGCTGGTTGTTTATGTCTGCCCAATCAGTATTCTCTTTTATGTGTACATTCTATTTCTGTGGTATTTTATTTTAGTCTATTTCAGTTTTTGGTAACCAGGTAAGCCCCACTAGGCACAAGTGCCTGTTTTCAGGGGAGACCTGGGAGCACTGGGGGGTTAAATGACTTGCTCAGAGTCACACAGTACACAAGTGGAGGTTGTGGGAATCAAACCCAGGTCTGCTGGATATACCAAGCTCATTCACAGCTTGTTACTCTAACCTCTAGGTTACACTGCCAGCCCCATGAGTGTTATTTGTTTGTATACAGCTGCATCAGATCAGTGAGAGATTTTAGTGCCTCCTGACTTCTGTGCTAGATATACTGTAGAGTTTGAGGACTAGGAAGTAAATCTGAACAGTTCATGTGGATAGATATAAGTTGTGTTGCTCAGGCAGTATCCTACCAGGTTAGATATTATCAAATTCCATCATTTTGGCCAGATTTTGGATGGCCTCAGATGAAATAGACATCTGAGGATGGATCCAACCTGCTAGAATACACAGTAAGTATCCAAGGTATCCATGGATCTGAGTAGGATATGATGGAGCTGACCATAGAATCCAGGTATCCAACCATCACATGCAACTGTCCATGGTATGATCCAGTGGATCCATCCTCGCATGTCTGGATCTGACCTCAGATCCAAAACTATCCGACGCTGGATCCGAAATCTGACTTCAGTCAGATTGCAGTCAGATTTGGAGGCAGATACCAGGACTATTCGATGGAGTATAGTCCGATTCACAGAAGCAGTATCGGAACATCACTAATATGAAGAGAAAATTAATTACCTTATTAGGGACAGGCACGGCTTGGCAGCCAATATAGCAACAGCTTAACTCTTAGCACTCCTCATCCCTCTCACAATCTGCAGCCAACCACACGTTTCCACTAACATTTAGCCCCCATAAATTCACCTACCTCTTCTGTGAATCCTCCTGCTGCAGATTCCTGTGTCTCAAGGTCTGATCGCCACTCACCTACCTTCTCCATGAATCCTGCTGCTGCAGGTTCCTGTGTCTAGAGGTAAGATTGCCACTGGAATGTGAAGTTTCTGTCGACAGCAGCAGTCTGTCAGAAAAACCACATGGCATGGGACAGTGATGCTTCCTGCCCATTCACCTCAGATGGGGAAAACAGATGCCCTACAAGAAATTAGAGATGTGTTTTCCTAGCTCATAAGTGATATTGGAGAGCTTAAACTTTCAAATCAAAGAATGAGAGAGGACATTATCCCTTTATTTCAGCATCTCACAAGCACCGAGCAACAAACTGATAGTCAAGACTTGCAAACTGGATATCTGGCAGCTCATATGAGAGAACAAGACAGGACTATACAACAACTTTGGGACTGCATCAAGGTTTTAGAGAACAACAGGGGCTGCCATAAAAATCTCAGACTAGTTTTCTGTCTGGAGGAGGTGGAAGGAAAAAACAAGAATGCATTTCTTAAGAATGCCCTCCCCATTATACTCCATCATTACTGGCTGGCCTCCCTTGAATTAGAGTGATGACAGCGATCCCTAGCTCCACCACCAAAACCTGGACAAAAACCTCAACCAATCCTCATCAGATTCCTAGACTTTACTGTTAAGGAACAAATTATGCAGCTTACAAGAGAATGAGGGCCTTTCACTTGGCAAGGGCATTGGATTCAAATTTACCCCAAATTCTCAGCAGCCCTCATAGAACGGTAGAGAGCCTACAGCAGGGTGAAACATGCTTTAATTCAACTCAAGGTGCCCTACAATCTTAGATATCATCCCCACTCATTTCACTCTCCAGAGTCATCTGCAAGTTTTATCTGTAGATTGTGGTTGACAGCCAACCTCCCTGATCCCAACCAGCCAGAGGAACTGGTAGAGATGGACACCACTTCAGTGCCACACCACTCAAGATACGGGGCAAGCCAAGGACCACCTATTTCCTACACGGTCCAACCCAAAGAAGATATGTGGATTCCCACCTACGGATGCTGAGACAGTTGGATCTCCAAGAAAAGACCAAGCCATAAAGGAAATCCACTTCTCCCTCTAGCCATTTATGCAACAGAAGCCAAAGTGAGGAACATGAAGTATCCTCAGGCAGTTCTGATGATAAAGTGGCTGGGAGTCGATATGCACCCCTGAGAAGGATTTCCTTCTTGGTGACCCAAAATCCAAACCCTCAGCGCATCAAGAAATCACAACCAGAAACTCCAACTCCAGTAAAGGCAATGCCACCCATCGCTCAGCCCCTTGAAGTCACCCCGCTTCCACTGAGTATGCTGCCAACTCCAAAGAACTTTACCTCCATTCCTATGCCATGGTTGTGGCCTCCACAAAAAGTCTGGGCCTGGGGATCTAAAGTAACATGGCTGACCTGATCTGATGCCTGAGTTGACACTAACACCTGAAACAAAGGTACCGAGATTTTAAACTGCCTCTTCTGATCTTCCTTCATGCAACCCAGAGACTTTATCAAAGACTTGACTTTTGTTCACCCTTAAAAGGCCCACACCTGCAGACTTAAGGACATTCCCTGGTGTTTCAGCAACCCCATGTCAGTGTCATAATGTTTTGCCCAGTACATGATAGTCATCTAAACATTTAAAATCCACAATAAAAAACATGGGTTCCCATGCTTGTTTTTAAGTATTGGTGAGACTTAATCCATCTTTATGGAAAAAATCCTGAAGGGATCACATTGTTTTATGTGGTTATGACATCAATATTTTAGATGTCAACATGATTGTGAATGAAAAAGTGAAACAAGGTGAAACATTTATACATTCTGAAGAGAAACCAGATATCACTTGATGCGGAGAAGGCATTTGCTATAGTAGAATGGGACTACCTAAAAATGGTGTTAAAAATGTGGGTTTGGGCTGCAATATCAAACATGGATTAACTTACTCTACACCAATATAACAGCGAGAATTAAGACCAATAATAATATCTCAGAGGATATCTCCGCAGGATATGCAGCACCAATAAGGCAGCTCCAGTGCCTCAGGCTTAAAATGGACCATAAAACCCCTTAAATTTAATCTAAAATCACTTTAAACTACTCACCAGGTGTCACATAAATGAATGAGAGCCCATAGCAAAAAAAGTCTTCATTGAACCCAGTGGATCCCACCAGATTGATCAGTGGCCAGCAAACCAGACAATCGGGCCTGGAAGACATGGTGGATCCTCTCCCTTTGCAGGTCGCCCAGCCAAGTAATACCACTATTTTAAAGGAGCTGAAAGACTCATTTCACACCAAGCTAACAGCTGAATTAAATAAATTAAGCCAGCGGGTTTCCAATCTCAAATCTAGCCACACAGATGTAGATACTCGAGCGAAAAGATTGGAAAGAATAGTGGTGCATCTTTTAGATGAGCAAAATGCAATCATGGCCAAATGTGAGGCTCTGGAAAACAGATTGTGTCACAATAATTTCTGCATACATGGCATTCCAGAGGATGAGGAAGGCAGAAACATGATTGCTTTTGTGGACCGTCTCCTTCGTGACACCCTACAATTAGACCCTGCTTTCAGTTGGATATTGAAAGAGTTCACAGGGCCCTTACCCCGAAGCCACAGCAGGCAGATCAAAGGTCACGCTTTATAGTTATCAAGCTCCTGAATTATGCAGTTAAACAACAATTGCTGACACGAGCGTGGAGAATGAAAGAAATTAAGTATAAAGGGAGAAGGCTCTATTTTGATAATGATTGCTGTCCTGCAATTTCAGCCAAAAGAAGAGCCTATGCGCCTGTGCTGCATACCCTGAAACAGCAGGAGCTCCACTTTTTTACCCATATCCAGCTTGACTTACAGTGATGCTCACGGAAGTCCCTCAAATTTTGATACTCCACAGGTGGCAATCAAAGCTTTGCATGCCAGGGGAATCGCAGTCCCTCAACCGGATTGATCCAGTATGCGAGAGGAAGGGCAGTGACTGCAAGAGGCAACATGAGATAAGGCCGTGAATCTACAATCTCAGAGGATGGCACCGGACTGATTTTCTTGGGACATTACCTTGATGAGATCTTCTCAGGTACCGGCTTTAGCCCGTAAAACTCAGGGGACAATTTGTTAGATACAGCACCGTTGGAATCTAGCTTTGTGGACAGAGCCTGCAAGGGTTAGGGGAATAACAGGAACATTTGATCCGGAATATGGTTCTTTTCCACTCAGGGCAAAATACTGTGTACTCTGCTTAGTGATCTGATCTTCAGACTGAGGTGTGGGTTACTGGGAGGGTTGTTCTGGATAAAAACCCTGTTACTATTTCACTCTTGCCACTGGAGATGCACAAAATATTATCATGGGGTTTGTGTTACCAGACTCAGTGGGGGGTTGGGAGCTGTGGTGGGGGAAAGAGGTGGGGAGGTGCTGCTGTGGTGCTCACTTGGGTTAAGAAGCAGCCTACAGCCATAAGACACCTAGGCTAAATCAAATCCTTTGACCCCCAATGACCCTTTCTCTTGGCTGCCTCTGACCTACGGGCCCCCCATATCAAAGCATGATTACTCCCATCAGTATTTTAATTAGCATGTAGTTCAGCCCGGGGTGCACTGGGGGGCTCAATTCTCTTGACACTTACACCTCTGAGTTCAGGATTAGTTACTGGTACCTGAGGGTTGACGACTTTGCCTAACATGTCAGGATGGAGGGGCTCTGGCCATACTTTTATTCTTTGAGGCCTGGTAGTGCTCGCTCTACTCTGGTTTGCCACACATGACACAACAACACTATGGTGCAGTAGTGCTGGGGGTCCATGTAGCGACTGTGAGTTACCCCCACTGGGAGACAACATCACCTCCCTTAGAGGAGGGAACTGGAATCCCTCCCTACCTTGGGAGTCTAATTTGTACCCTTTTCAGGTTTGGTGTTTAATGTTTTCATGTCCATGTGATTTATACCACTTTGCTACACCCTCTGGTAATTCTATTAGGTTTGAGTCTCAAATTAAGTGGTTAAAACAAACGTTTACTCATTTTACAAGTTTCCTATTACCTGGTCAATCCGGCAGTGCTAAGTCCAAACTGGTTATGTTAGTAGCTGTTATTCAAATTATTCATGTGGTTCACTTTGCTCTCTGTTATAGGTGTTTTTATTTATTTATTTTTTTTTGGTAAAACTATTGTAAATTGTTATTTAGCACCTTATAGAAAAGTAGTTGATGGTATCATTGCATACACCAAAGAAAATGCCCAGAGCTCAAGGTTAGATGGCATAGTTTTTGTATATTCCCTAGAATATACAGTAAAGTGTTTTCACTAATGTTTTATATACTTTACAGTTTGTTCCTTTTGAGGAGGAGAGGGGCTGTTGTCAAATTAAGAGTTTCCCATCTGTTACACTATAGATAAGCCATCTTTAATTATGTCATTTAATATTAATGGGATCCATAACCCCATTAAGCGCTCAAGGCTGATACAATTTATAAAGAGGGATAAACCAGATGTCATCTTCTTACAGGAGATTCATCTATCCCCTAATGAGCATGATAAATTAAAAATCTTTGGTTTTCCAACTGTTGTGGCCTCCTCGCATCTCTTAGGTAAAAGACGGGGAACGATCATTCTCATTCCCAGTGGGGTCCCATTCGAACTCCAGGATTATATCCTAGATCCTGATAGCCGATATGCCATTGCAATGGGTAGATTATACACATGTCCTGTCACTTTGGCATCAGTTTATTTCTCTCCAGGTTCTTCCAAAATACTTGCACAAAAATTGTTTTCTCAATTGATGAATGTGTTACAGTGTGCAGCTGCTCATGGGGGAGACTTGAATACCACTCTAAACCCTACGCTGGATGTATCCATTTTTCTGGCTTACTGAGTAAACCCTCTCCAGAAGTATCTGCAATGGACTCTCTGCTCCCTGGGCATCACTGATTCCTGTTGTCACTGTTTCCCCATTACCAGGGGTCATACCCACATGACCTCCTGTTCTGGATCGATACTTTGGGACACTCTAAAGACTGTCATCTGTGGAGAAATTATAGCTTATTCCACCAGAAAATGAAAGGAATGGGAGGCTCGTCTTATAAAACTTCAGGAAGAGCTGCAGACTTTGCAGTCCTTTGATGCCTAGGGGGATTGGACGGTGAAGACTCAGATACAATTGATGAAGCAATAGCTACAAAAGCTAGTAGAGCAAAAGACAGAACAAGATCTTTTTTATTTAAAACACTCCTATCATGAAGGAAGGCCCAAAGGGGCAAAGAACCTGGCATGCAGACTTTGGATGCACAAAATTAGGGCCTGTGTGACTAGCCTCTTTGATCCTGATATGGGGAAACTACTTACCTATCCTCAAAAGATCAGGCAGGCTATGGCCAACTATTATCAAGCAATGTATAAGGCTAATTCTCCCCCTTCTACTAGACAAATAGAAAATTATTTGCAGAAACTACAGTTGCCCAAACTGACTTCTACTCAAGAAGAGGCATTGCTGGCCCCGATATCTAGGGGAGAACAAGACATGGTAATAAAGATGGCTAAAACACTCAAGGCACTGAATCTTGATGAGTACCCATTTGAATTTTATAAAACATATAAAGAATTGCTTCTGCCTCCTTTATTATCAGTATACCATGAAGTACAGGAAGGTGACCTCCTCCATCCTCTTGGAAATACACCGTAATATCAGTCAAACCCAAACCCCATAAAGACACCAAAAACCCCTCCTCTTATCACCTGATATCAATGTTAAATTCTGATTATAAAGTATTTATGACCATTTTAGAGTATGGATTTGAAAACGTACTCCCTTCCCTGGTTGACCCCGATCAAGTTGGATTTATTAGGTGCAGGCAGGTGCATGATGTGGTCAGGCGCACTTACCAGCTGGTAGATTATGCTACCCAAAGGACAATATCTCTTGTCTGTTTGGGAACTGATGCAGAGAAGGCTTTTGACAGGGTCACCTGACCATTTCTTTGGGTGACCCTGTCACATTTCGGATTCCAGGATGAAATTATAACAAAACTCCAAAATATATATTGTGCTCCCGAGGTCTATTTAAAATTGGATGGCTCCCTGTTGGACCCTTTTATGCTCCAGCATTGGACTCACCAGGGTTGCTTCCTGTCTCTTTTGCTCTTTACCCTGTACCTTGAACCCATAGCTCAAGCAATACGGATTAATTTGGATATAGAGGGCATCCACATGAGGGGATAGATCTTATAAAATTTCTCATTTTGCAGATATATTCTGCTAACCCTGCATGATCTCCCAAGAAAAATATATCCCAAAAGTCTGGGACCAACTTAATCTTTTTGGGGTGTTGGCAGGGTATTGGGTGAATGAGCAAAAGATGGAAGTTCTTCTATATAATTACACGCACACACACACACACACACACACTTTTTTTGAAATCAGTATTCCCTTTCAAATTACATAAGTTGACTATGCAGTGCTTAGGAATTCAATTAACGAAGAACCCGATCCATGCTGATTTGGCTAATTTTGAACCTCTAACCCAACACCCTGCGGAAGATATTGCTAAGCGGTCACAGATTCCATTACATTTTTTGGCAATGGTGGAAGCAGTTCAACAAAATATATTTCCATGCATATTATTCTTTCTGCAAATCTTACCCATGATGCCCAGTAGAACTTATGGTCAAGCTTGGGACAGGTTGATCTCTAATTTTATTTGGTAGGGTTGGCCCCCTAGAGTCCGATACTCCCTGCTTCAGCTTCCCTGGGAGCAGGGATGCTTAAACTTACCTACTTTACAGTGATATGGAGAACTGGCTAATAGAGAACAGAATGGTGCTAAATACTGCCAAAACCAAGGCCATGCTATTTGGACCAAGATCCCTTGGCCAAGACAGAACCCAACATCTATAACTTACCTCTTTATCTGGTAACCGCATAGAAGTGGTGGCCTCCCATAAACATCTAGGCCTCACTCTGGACCAAGGGCTCACACTAAAGAATCATGTTGACTAAGTTACTAAAACTGTACATGGGAAACTTGGAATCCTCTACCGCCTGAAGGACCAGTTGATCCCCGAAGCTAGGATCTCCATTGCCTCTAGCGTCCTCCTCCCGACACTGACCTATGCCAACCCCTGTCATTCAGGGCATGGCGAAGCTTGAGGTCAATAGACTACATGTCTTGTACAATAAGGTGGCTCGCTTTGCCACACAGGCTCATTTCAGTAGTCACCACTGTGACACCCTAGCACAAATCAGCTGGCCTTCATTGGACGCTCACGTCCAGTACCCTCTGCTTTGCCTAGCCTGCAAGCTAATTATCCCAGCCCCTCCATCTAGTCTATCTGGGCTCATTGCCACCAAGCAAAATCCCTGGAACCTCCGGACTTCAGGCTGAACTCTTCTAGAGGTTCCTAGAGTGAGGAACAAGGAGGGGGGCTAAGTCCTTCTCCTACACTGCCCCCTCCTTGTGGAACAAACTTCCACCTTGGGTGCAGGAAGCCCCTTCTATCAAGACTTTCTGCACAAGGCTCAAGGCCCACATACTCATAGCCAATACATGTCACTGCCATGGTACCTGATACCTCCCCATCTCTCCCATTCTCAGTACCACACCTCTACCCTCCAAATGCTGGTCTCTCCTCTGTAATGCTCCTATTATGCTTACCTGGGGACTCTGTTGTCAAATGTTTAATGTTGTTAACTTCACATAATTCATGTACATTTTTCTTATTGTTTTCTTCACATTTAGAAGAGTCTTTGATCTGAAATTTGACACATAACTTGTTAACTGCTATGATTGATGTATTCTGCTATGATTGATATGGTTATATCTGCTCTGTATATCCTAGTATACTATGTAATCCCAGGTCACACCTGAAAAAGGGACCTCCAGGGCTCAGTGGGCCAACCCGGTCACCAAAATTTAATAAATAAATAAATACGCTCTGGCATCCCAGTTATGTACTATTTTTTGTTGGTTAAATCCCAGATATGATGCTTCCTGGAAACAATTTGAACTCCACTGGAATGGCCTGTTTAATCTTTCAGTGTATCTCCTTGGGCATCCACCCTGCTGCTTGCTTCTCTCCAAATTCCCCCAACATACTGCCAAACCTTTCCGTCATTGACTAACATTGATTTACAAATACCTAACCCCATCAGAAGTATTATTTCTCAGAGCATTTGTGGTGGATATCTTCTTTCCCCCTAACAAAATAGACAGATCTCTGGAACAATGGCACCACCATGGATTAAAATATGTATTTCAGCTGGTGGACTCAACAGATCTCTGTCCATTTGTGCACACAGAATCTATCTTTCAGCTCCCACAGACATTCTTTCATAAATATTTACAGCTTAAATCATACTTGCAGCCATCAGTGGAGGATCTATCCACTATAGCAGAGAAGCCTTCTCTTATAGTGTCATTAATTCAATCCCATATTAATGGACTGTCCACAGAGCACCTGATAAGTTTTATATACAAAGCTCTTAATGAGAGGCCCCAGGATTCGACTGATGTGATAAGGAATACATGGTCCAAGGAGCTGTCGGTCAACATTCTGTCATCAAACTGGAATACTTCATCATTGCCAGTACTCAAGGCTTCCAGTTCCCTGTTCTAGAAAGAGTATGCGTGGAAGCTTTGAACTCGATTCTTTCATACCCCAGCCATAGTAGCCACATTCTCCACTGCCTCCCTGAGGGGATACTGGAGGGAGTGTAGCTGTGGCCACACTGACCAGGCTCATTTACTATGGGAGTGCTGGTTCCTGACCCATTAATGGAAGGAAGTCACGCAAGAGATTATACACATTTATGACTGCTCTGAGCTTCTAACCCCCACATACATTTTGACTATCACTACTCCAGAGGGAGTTAGAGTGGATAGGAATACTTATAAATAAATTACCTTATTAGTTTCTGCAGTGAAAAAGGCTATTACCAGGCTCTGGTGCATGACACTCATTCCCACTAAAGAGTCCTGGTGTAATCTGACTAGGGAAGTCTATGCATTAGAACACCTGTTGGCTAGATTGAGGGACAGAGTAGAGGCCTTTGATCTCCGATGAAGCAGATGGGTCACATATCAACTGGCACATTACCCTGATTCTATTCCTTGAAGACAGGGAGGTGATGCAGGCTGGTGGAGGCCTTGTGGAGGGGGAAGGGAAGAATTTATATTATGGATTTGGGGTACCTAATGGACCCTTCCAAGGCAGGGGGAATTTCCATAGTTGAGACCCAAAAGCGACCTCTCTCTCCTCTTCCTAAATTTTAAATGTTTAAATCTAGATCTAAACCTTAATATTTTCAGTTATAACAAACATAAGCATTTGAGTCAGTTAACTTTAACAATTAAACACATTGCCAACTCATAGACTTGTGTATTCTAACAAAAGAATTAGAATACCAGAAGATGGCTACAATAGTCCATGTTTAAGTTGTTGCTGATGACCTGTCAATAAAGGATCTGTATAGGATATGCATTTAATGTGTAAATGTACTTTTGGGGAATGAGGCATGTCTTTTGTGAATATGCTCACATTTTATATGCCTCTGTATTTATATGACACCAATAAAAAAATCTAATATAAAAAAAAAACATATTATCTCAGCTCTTATACACCTGCAAAGAGGCACCAGACAGTGCTGCCCTCTCTCATCACTTATATTCACAATGGCTATAGAACCATTGGCACTGGCAATCAGATAATCTCAGGAATTTAAGAGCATAACGCATGGGAGCTTGACATATAAAATAAATCCATGTGCAGATAATGCCTTAGTTTGTAGTGCAAACTTAAATCGTGATTTTAAGATACTGACTCAAATAATACAGCAATTTGGAGCAGTCTCAGGATATAAAATTAATTGAAATAAAACATAAGTACTAGAAACCAAGTGTAATTCTGATTCTTTCCAGATCCCAAGAGACTGCAGTATTAAAATAACTACTAAGATGAAATATCTGGGGGTGATTACAGATCTGGACCTTGTTAAACTATTCAACCTAAATTTTGGACCTTTAACAGAAAAAATTAAGAAAGACTTGGAGCACTGGAAATCTCTGCCACTGACCATGATCGGTCGAGTTATGTTTTGCCAAAATAAATGTTTGTTTTCCAGACCCTCCCAATACCTATTAATGATATTTGGTTCAAGGAGATGGACAAGGTCATTAAAAAAATCATATGGAAAGGAAAATGACCAAGGCTGAAATTAGAAAAACTGTACATTCCTAGATCTGTGGGTGGGCTTTCCCTTTCAAACTTACAATGGTCCTACTATTCATCTAATCTGACTGTCATACATACCTGTCTCCATCATGACTCACACGATAGTTTGTCCCAGACAGAAACTTCATCTAGCCCTTACAATAACATTAAACATATCCTTTATGCAGGACCATATCGACAATGGTTAACAGAACTCAGATTATGCACCCTTATGGTATGTAATGTAACCCCCCACTAGCCCCTTATTTAACCAGTAGGCACACCTCCCACAGTCTAGGGGAAAAGAGAGCGGTAGGGGTACAAAGCAATTAAATGCTAAATTTGCAGATGTAGTAGAAAAACGCAAGGTGTGTACATACTAGACACAACCAAACCTTTACCAAAACCCAGGTCCTGAGGAAAGAATGTTTGCTAAAGGCTATGCTAGGTTTGTACTTCTGGACAGGGGTACCCAGTAAATCCACACAGGAAGCAGTAGCTAGATTGTCCCTACCAGGTTGGGATTCTAGAATGTGGCTTTATTCCAAAACACAGTTGAAAAAACACAAAAGCAAAGATGGACCTCCAAGGGTTTACACTGGCACAAGGCAATGCAGAAACACGTCTGTAGAAACAGAACTCGAACCTCCCATATTGCATAGGATTAAACTCTGGAATGCGGAACTAGCCACAGAGAACACACACAAATCAGGAATGGCACTCGGCCAGTACTTGAGTATTTCCCAGTTTCATAGGACAGGATGTGGCACACAGGCCATGACAAAGCACTCAAGCGTCAAGACTTGCAGAACCCACATACAAGGGGTAAACTGAAGACAAACCCACATATGAGGGGTAAAACTTCCTCAGGCATTGGCCACATGCACTAGAAGAAAACAGATGCCCTTTGCAGAACCTGAAGTGCTGAACTGGTCACTCCAGATGGGGGGTCTTCCACATTTTGCTTCCATGTCCAAACCCAAGCATTCTTTCAGAGTTACACCTCACACATATTGAAACTGTAGAAAACTTGATGCTATCTAGAAATGCTTATCACATTTAACATCAGGAACACCACTAGGGTGTAATGTTAAAGTCCTTAACAAAGGGCAAGCTACATCTGGGACATCCACTATTGTCAGAGATCTTTAAAACACAAACTTCTTGAGAGAATCCTCACAGAAATTGGGTGAAATTCTCCCTTTATCGGAGAGTCACCCCACAGAAAAAGGCAAGTACAAATCCTGGGTAACTCTCAGATAGAAAATCTACTCACAATTGTACACACAGGCAGCTTCACCAAAGTTCTGGGTTGGATCTGGGGATTGCCCCTAAAATCCACAGCAGTCCCCTTCATCCCACATGGGATAAAGACACAGGTATTACTGGAGACAGTTTCCACCACTTCATTAGTCAGGAACAGGCAGTCTTCCACTAAAGTGAAAAAAACTGACACTCCAAACACACACCGAGCTGCTCACTGTCTGAGCTGTTGGATGACACTGACTTCAGAATTCGAAGGCTCCCCCACTCACAACAACAGCTGTGGCTTATGTTGCTGTGAGAGTTCTGAATGACCTCACCTCCCAGCTCTCAGCTGAAACCAACAACAGAGATAGACAGAGTGAAAATCCATTTAACTAGATAATCACTAGCTGCCTTCCCTACCTAACTATTGACACTGATGGGATTCTAGTAATCCCAGGGAACAGGAGGGTTACAGTAAGATCTGGGATCAAGTCTAAAAACTTACACAGTTGTCCATTAAATTCTCTTTCCACTCTGCAATATATCTGAATGGCTTCTTAGGACCTTCACTTCTAGACTGTTCCTTTAAAATATGGCAGAATAAGGGGTTGGTAGAAGTCAACCACCTATTTAATGAGCAGGGCCTTATGGATTTCAATACCATAAAAACACATATTCATTACCAAGTTCTCATTTCTTTTGGTACCTTCAAATTAGAGATTATATATATATATATATATATATATATATATATATATATATATACAGATTTTTCCTCACCCCAGTATGTGATAAAATGGAAAAGATATTTATGAATCCAAATAAGCATAAAATCAAATCCAAAATATATCTCTTCCTGGTGACTCATCTAGGGGAGGCATTAACCCCCGCTGAAATTAAAATGGGAAGGTAAATTAACTAAAAAAATGACAGAAAAGAAATGGGCACATATCTTAGCTCTAACTAAACAAGGCATAATGTCCACAAGGCTGCAACACATCTATTACATCTTAATTTATAGGATTTATTATTTGCCTCATTGGCTTAGTATGATGGATCATAACTGCACATATTTATGCCCTAGATGTACTGGTATATGGGTACATTTGAGCACGTGATTGCAAACTGCCAGGTATTGGATTTAGTCTGGCACCAAGTTCTCTCCACTGTTTCAGTAAACATGGGGACAAATCTTAAAAAAAACAAATAGATTGGAGTATGATGTGCCATGGTGGATGTATGGACAAGCTTCCCAATCAGAAACAAAGACTTATAAGAATTAAACTTATTACTGCATTCATATGTATATTATTAAAATGGAAAGAAGGTACACCCCTGAACTATCCTGCCCGGTTAAATTGTATGGTCTCTATAAATAGCTTGGAGAAAGTTCACTGTACTCTGAGGAATGAACTTGTGTAATAAAATTTGGTATCCATTTAGGCAGATGATCAGCTTGGAGACAGTAGTAAGATTTTTGAGTTAATTAATAGAATGAAAGACCCCAACAAACCAATCAACAAAGGCCAAACACTGCCCTATTCAAGTTCATCTGTTCACTATGAGGTCATTATGTTGCCTGCAAATGAGCTTGAAAACGTGAACAGCAATACACAACATTATCAAAAGGATATACAACAATAAGCAGTTGTACTTGTCAGTATAAATCTGGTAGTAGGGCAAGGAATGATAAATGGATTGAAGGGAGCAATGCAAAATAAGGAAAACTGCATGATAAAAGGTTTTTCTTTTCAATATTCTAGAGCAGCTAGAAAAGAACTGTTTATTTAATATCTGTCATCTCTGAGCAAATTGAGTTCTACTGAAAGGAGTAGACAGTAACATCTGGAAAATGCCTTTGTAGATACTGCTCCTATATTGTGCAGTTTTGAGATCAAGGGATGGTTTTAAAAACTTTTAAAATACTGTATGCCCATAATTATTGGTAGCTATAGTATAGTGGCAACATATTGAAGCATGTTACCATGTGTTTTTTCCCCCACTTACAATGGTGTCTTTGTATATTTAGAATTGAATTATGTTGTGCTGTAGTGGGGTTCAATAATACATGGCTTTTATAGCTGAATTTAAGCATTTATAATTTAATTTCCTAAACGGGAGAAGTACTGTATGCAGTTTTTCTGCTTCTTGATTTTAATCAAGAGATTGAGTATTGCCAGTTTTAAAAAGGAAAATGAAAAGATAGTAATTTTGGTAGTGATATATGTTGTTTGCAACAAGTCAGAGAAAGCTTTAAAAGCAACCAAAAAGTTTCAAAATGACCCTCAAAATGCACCAGAATGCATCTAAAACCTGATTGCTTCTGGGAGCCTAGGCCACCCCTAACCCCCAGCCTATTGGTTTAGCATTTCTCAGGATAACCAGGACTTTTACAAGTCCCCCCCTCAGAAAAAATAGCTAGCTACAACCCTGCTTAATCGTACATCCTTTACTAAATCTCTGATTTTGTAATTCCCCTTTAGGGGTCATATCCCTTCCTCTTCTGCAATATCCTTTATTTTGTGGCTCAGATATTCCTACTGTATATAGTACAATGTGATGTTCTTGTTTTTTATTGGGGAAGGGGGCTAATCAGGGACGGGGTCTGTTCATCGAACAGGATGCCTGTTCATTGCTCACTCCAGCACAGTTTACTTACTGAATGCTGCCACATCCGTACAATGTAAGGCAAGACTATCAATTAGTTTTTCCTGGATATGCCTTAGTGTTCACACTCAAAACCTCCCATTTTCCCAACTGTTTATGCATGCACAGGAGATAATTCATGTCTAGTACAACAGACGGTAAAACATTTCCATTTTTGTGAACATGTGAACCAGCTAGATGGCTTTCCAGCTGCCAAGAGGACATCCACCACTGCCAGGGAAACCCCGTAGTGGGAATGATCTACATTTTTAGGAGCCAAGCATGAAGGTGCAGGGACCAAAGATTCAGATGCACCGGGACACCCTGCTTCAGTGTCAGCAGGCCTGCTCAGAAGGGGACTGGTGGTTCCACCACCAATTGTCAGAGAAGTGGAAACCTAATTTGTCTGGGCCAGTGAGGAGCCACCAGAATTTGGGTGATACACTCAGCCTGTAGCTTGACAAGAGCCTTCATATTACAGGGAAAGAGAGAAAAGCATGCAAAAACCTCCCTGCCCTGAAGTGAGAGAACAGAAATGTGACCGTTTTGCATTGTATGAGTATTCAAAAAGGTTTATGTCTGGAGAGCCCCATTTTTCAAAGAGGGTATCCACGATGGAGTCCGTGACATGGGTTTCAAACCTCTGAGAATGTCAAAAGCCCCTGTTAAGCTGAACATATGGCACACAGGACTTATTGTATTATCTTGGCTGCTGATTGGGATTTTATATCCCGTGGGTGAATTGACGCAAGTTAGGCCAACTTTTTGTGGTCTAGTTTGCAGCAAACTTGGGAGCATTTTTTACGGAACTTGTGCCAGATATTTGGCACAAGCTGCTGTAAAATGGTAGAAACTGTCACAATTGTGCCCAAGATTGTAAAACCAGGTGCAGTTGTAGTGAGGGGGTTTGGCACACTGCCAAAACTAAAGTGTGGCACAGGGCTTAATGCAAGCTCGGCACCATGTGTTGAAAATCCAGCCCCAAGAGTTCCCATTCATGGTAGAGTGCAATGGATCAACCGTGGTAACCAACACGTGTATTCAGGATTCTGGAGGAACACAGCTGACAGAAATATGTTGTGTTCCACCACCCAGTGCCAAACTCTCATCGCTTCTGTGTAGAAAGCATATGAATGAACTCTGCCTTGTCTATTGCTGTAACATCACTGACATATTGTCTGTGTGAGTTAATAGCTAATTCCCCAGAACGAGGGCAGCAAATGCCTGAAGGCCATGTAGAACAGCCTCATCTTCAGAGTGTTGATGTGAAGCACCATATCCAGAGGGCCCCATAGGCCCTGTGTTCGGAAAGGGCCCGGATGAGCCTCCCATCCCTGAGTAATCTTTGGTCATTACCAACAGCAGAAATGGCTGTAAGAATGGTTATCCTTTTTCCAGGTTCAATTTTTCCAGCCACTGTATGAGAGAATGACAAAGAGAAGGAGTGACCCATACAAGGTTCTCCAACTCATCCGAATGCTGATTCCATTTTGACCTGAGAAACCATTGTAGGATTCTCAAGTGGAGGCAGGCCAGTACCGGGTTAAGATAGGGTGGATAAAACTGCACATGAAATACAGTGCTGTAATACGTGCTTATGTTCAAGTTCAAGTTTATTGCAGGAAAAAATTCCATTGAGCAAGCTCATTCACAAGGAGGTCCTAATACATACAGACAAGCAATGTACAATAGAGATAGGTAATAACAATATATACATGAGATGCGCATTATATGATAGAAGCTTAAAATACATACATATATACAAGGTTCCACAATGACGAGCGCAGGTGGTGAACACTGATTTAACACAGGGGAATGAATTATAGGTTGCATTCTGATGAATGAAGCTGATGTATGCAATACATATATTGTGGGAGCTAGGACAAACAGAATACACTGATAAAAGGGGGGGTAGGAGTAATTTGATAGCGTGGCATTGGAACTTATTCGTTGGGAGGCCATGAATAATTAGGGAGGAAAAGCAGTTAATATGGTAAGGCAATTATATCATATCCATGTATAAGAAAATAGCACCCCTGAGGAGGGGAGAGATTTAATGACTGTTACAGGTGTCTTTTATTATGGCTGAACTTAGCAATTTGTAAATGCTAATTGAAACTGTGCTAGTTAGTTTCAGTAAGGATTGCAATTGATTCCAAATAGCGGGAAGGGCATAAGCAATAGCATGTTTACCAAAGGAGGTCCGCATCCTTGGTATATCAAGCATAATAAAGTCAGATTTCCTTAACGAGTAAGCACTATATGATATACTAATGAGGAATGAAAGGTAGCTTGGCAATTTCTGCAAGAGCAGTTTGAGGGTCCATAACCCAGCATGGAGCAGGCGTCTAGTAGTAAGGAATGTCCAACCGACAGCTGCATATAAGTCACAGTGATGTGAACGGTACGGGGAGTTGGTAATAAACCTTAACGCACGGTGATAGAGGACGTCCAGTTTACTTAGGTTTGTATGAGTGGTAGAGGAATAGATTATGTCTTCATAGTTGAGCAGGGGGAGAAAGGTGGCCCGGACAACTTTGTTCCGAATTTCAAGAGGAAAAATAGGCTTATTTCTGTAATAGAAACCTAACCTGGCTTTTAACCTTCTAGAGACATCTTCAACGTGGTCACTGAAAGATAATTTATTATCGATCCAGATACCCAAGTATTTAGATTTGGTTACTACTTCCAAGGGCTCATTTAGCGTAGTGACAATGAAGTTTTGGGCTAGGGTATTGGAACGGCCTGTAACAGCACTGCAGGAGAATATCATCGCTTTAGTCTTTTTCGCATTAAGCAGAAGTTTTGCCTTTATTAGATTATGCTCAAGTTGTGCGAAATCCATTTGGAGCACTTCCTTGACTTCAGATAGCGATGATCCAGACGTATACAACACAATATCATCCGCAAAAAAGTGCAGATAGGATGTATTTATGTTAGCGTCTAGATCATTGATATATATGGAAAACAAGATAGGGCCTAAGATGGATCCTTGAGGAACTCCTCTTACAACAGGCAAGGCAGCAGAGAATAAGCCTTCCTCCTTTACTTTTTGGGATCTCCCACTTAAGTAGCTAGAGAACCACTGTGTGGTGCGGTATGAGGAACCCATCTTTGCAAGACAATTGACTAATAGTTTATGATCAATGGTGTCAAAAGCTTTGCTTAAGTCCAGAAATACAGCACCAGTTACTTTCTTAGCATCTATAGCAAAGATCCAATCATTGGTTATTTTCGCTAGAGCAGTGATGGTGCTGTGATTGGCCCGGAAGCCAGATTGTGCTGGATTAATAAGAGAGAAGGTTTCCAAATGAGATTTAAGCTGAGAATGGATCAGTTTTTCGAGTACTTTAGAAAGGATAGGTAAAATGGAAATAGATCTATAGTTGTTTACATCCCACAGGTCACCAGATTTAAATAAGAGGAGGACATGTGCTGATTTCCAGCAGGACGGCACAGTAGCAGATGTAATGGAGAGGTTGAAGATGTGGAGAATTGGGGTCGTGAGATGGGCATAGCCTGTCCTTAGAAAAAAGGGTTCCAAACCATCATCCCCTGAACTTTTTTTTGTGTCCAAGTTAAGAAGAGAATCTTCGGCTTCTTTATAAGTTATCTCTCGCAGTTGGAAATGGCTAGGTGCAAGGCTAGGTAAATGGGAAGGGGTGTGCTGACACACCGCAGAACCAGCATAAGGTGACGAGTCGAAAGCTAGTCCTGCTGTGGCAAAGTGGGAGTTAAGTTCCTCCAAGATTAGGGACTTGTTTTCCACAATCTTTCCACTTGCGACTAACTTTGTTGGGACTGAGGGGGCCGTGGGCCGTACTTCAATAGATTTGATAGTCTTCCATATCTTATGTGGGTTATCTTTTGCTTGTTCAAGAGTAGAAATAGTTAGCTTTGGCAGAGCGAATTCTTTTAACGCAAGTGTTCCTGGCTGTTCTAAAATCCTGCCAATCCGATGGATCTTTGGACTGTCTAGCTTTAGCCCAAAGCTTATCTCGAGCTATAAGGGCTGCCTTAAGATCCAAGGTGAACCAGGGGTTGGAATTTTTCCATACCCTTACTTTGATAAAAGGGGCATGCTTATTTATTACTGTAGTGAGTTTGTCATTAAAGGTATAAACTGCCTCATTGACATCTTTAGCTATGTAGAGATCTTGCCACCTGATCATACTCAGGTCAGATAGAAAGTTTGCTGCACTGAATTTGTGAAAAGAACATTTTGTTATAAAGATGGGCATTGGACGGGCCTTCACTTGGGATCTTATGCAAGCGACAATTCCATGATCACTCAAATCATTGTGAAATACTGCCGAATGAGATATTTTATGTGGATGGGTGGTTAATACCACATCTAATCAGGAGCTATTGGCAGGATTTAGTTTGTTGTTCCTAGCAGGTTCACTGACTATTTGCACAAAACCTAGCTCGTCGCAAAGAGATTTGAGGCCGAGTGAGTTAGGTGACAACCAGTCCATACTTAAATCTCCTAGAAATATTGTTTCTGATTTTGCATCTGCTAACATGGATTTCAATATATTAAGGACTTTATCACCACCAGACAGGGGTCTATAGCCACCTATGATGGTGATGCATTCTGAGGAGGGGAGATGAAGGCTCAGCGAAACTAACTCAAATTCCTTGGCTGGAGATTTACAACTAATATTAGTGACCACATACTTAGATTTCACGTAAATAACCATGCCCCCACCTCTAGTCTCTCTATCAGCTCTATATAATTTGTAGCCATGCAGTGATATTTGGTGGTCGGTATTTGTCTTTTTTAACCACGATTCGGTGATTATGATAAGGTCAGGCTTAACATGTGCTACCCAGGCTTGCAGCTGTACAAGTTTTTTTGGCAGGCTTAAAATGTTAACCATCATCATTTTGAGACCTGTGGCCTCAGCAAAATCGATAGCTGAGCTGAGCTGAAGGGGAGGGCCAGGGTTGAGCTCCACATTTCCTGAGCAGAGAAGAAGCAGAAGTATTACTTTCTTTAAGGTACCTATAAAACCGGCGACTGCTTTTTTATTCCTACAAGGTGACTCATATCGTTCAGCGTAGGAGGCAGCACCCCTGAAATGACAGTTTAACGTGATCAATGTAAGTGCTTGAATGGACATAGGCGAGTACAGTAGCAAAGGGGTAGGAGCTAACTGGGGGGAATAGGCCACAAGGGGAGAGGAGAATGACATGGTGTCTGCGCGGCAAACCGTTATAGCATTAGGTATTATTAAGATACACTGGGGAGCAGAATTGCATTGAGGTACTTCAAGTTGCCCTGCAATGCTGGGAGCTCTGCACTTTAGGAGCAATAATAGCACAATAAAGATAGCCATAGTACCAGGTTGAGTAATCTCATGATTTGTAATAGTGCTATATTTTCAAGGCAGTTAATTTTCCCACCTAGATACTCACTTAAGAACCTAGCTGATAGTAATCAGCAGGAGGGGTAACAGGGAGTGCAGGAGCAGCTTAGTTAGTGGCAGGGACTCCAGGGATATTCACACTGATAAGGCTTATTGGCCACACTCAGCTACCAATCGTAGGTTGGTAGTAGAATAAACTGGGCCAATGATGGCAGTGGTATGATATAGGAGGTGGAGCATGAGTGTATTTAAAGGAGGCCTGGTAGGGGGTGGTGGGGGTGAGAGAAAATTTCAGGCCAGAGCGCGAGCTGCGAAATCAGAGATAGGAAGGGAACAGTGGAAAAAGCTGTAGGAAAGGCGCTCCAATCAGAGCAAGGCAGGCAAACGGGCAAACCAATCACAGTCCCCCTAAGGCAGTGCCACACCAATCAAAGGTGCCCAGGCATGCTGGCTCTCTGTTAGAATTGTAGCGGTATCTACCTGTGGTGCAGTCCGAGCCGCTGAGCCCTGCGGTCGGCTAGGGCTGTTGAGAGGAGTCGGTGGCCGCGGTGGCCGTAGGAGCGGTTGCTTCTAGCCGCTTTTCCACCGGAGCGCCTATGGGCACAAGTCCAAAGAATAAAAAGAAGAGCTGGGTCACTTATATGCTGTGTCAAACAATATTAAGGGGCAGGGAGGCAGGGGAGCTAGCGGAAGTTCGTCAGCAGGGGGGTAGGTGTGAAAGTTGAACAAAGGAGAGAACGATTACAGGGCTGGGGTAGACAGAAGGATAAATTGTTGTCTGACAGCTAGGGAAGCTTGGGGATGGGGTATGATTTCACAAGCAGAGCAAGGCAGCCGCCAAAATCACTGTGAATTGCTTTAGGCAAGGGGGGGCGGGGAGATACGGCAGGTCATGCAGGGTACTGGGCAAGAGGTGGAGAAGGGAGAAGAAAAGAAAAATAGGCACAACAGAGCACAGGGCAAGGGCTTAGTGCAGCAGAAGTGGCAGGAGTCAGATCACAGAGAAAGGTAGCAACAGCATATACTTTACACTGAAGGGGGAAACACACTAACAGATGCAGGCTACAGTTACAATTTCATGCAGTTTAAGTCAAGGCAGAACACAGTTAAATCTAACATACTTTTCCTATCCTTTCTTTTAACTTTTTTTTTTAAAACATCTAGCATACATTTGCTAATCCTGTTACATATTCTCAGAATTTCAGGCCAGAGCGCGAGCTGCGAAATCAGAGATAGGAATGGAACAGTGGAAAAAGCTGTAGGAAAGGCGCTCCAATTGGAGCAAGGCAGGCAAACAAGCAGACCAATCACGGTCTCCCTAAGGCAGCGCCGCACCAATCAAAGGTGCCCAGGCGTGCTGGCTCTCTGTTAGGATTATAGCGGTATCTACCTGTGGTGCAGTCTGAGCCGCGGAGCCCTGCCATCGGCTAGGGCTGTTGAGAGGAGTCGGTGGCGGCGGCAGCCATAGGTGTGGCTGCTGATAGCCGCTTTTCCACCGGAGCGCCTACAGGCACAAATCCTGTGGTGCAGTCCTGTCCACGGAGCCCTGCGGTCAGCTAGGGCTGTTGAGAGGAGTCTGTGGTGGCGGTGGCCGTAGGAGCAGCTGCTGCTAGCCACTTTTCCACCGGAGTGCCTACGGGCGCAAGTCCTAAGAGTAAAAAGAAGAGCTGGGTCACTTATATGCTGTGGTAAACAATATTAAGGGGCGGGGAGGCAGGGGAGCTGGCGGAAGTTCGTCAGCAGGGGGGTAGGTGTGAAAGTTGAACAAAGGAGAGAACGATTACAGGGCTGGGGTAGACAGAAGGATAAATTGTTGTCTGATAGCTAGGGAAGCTTGGGGGTGATGTATGATTTCACAAGCAGAGCAAGGCAGCCGCCAAAATCACTCTGAATTGCTTTAGGCAAGGGGGGGCGGGGAGATACGGCAGGTCACGCTAGGTACTGGGCCAGAGGTGGAGAAGGGAGAAGAAAAGAAAAACAGGCACAATAGAGCTCAGGGCAAGGGCTTAGTTCAGCAGAAATGGCAGGAGTCAGATCACAGAGAAAGGTAGCAACAGCATATACTTTACACTGAAGGGGGAAACACACTAACAGATGCAGGCTACGGTTACAATTTCATGCAGTTTAAGTCAAGGCAGAACACAGTTAAATCTAACAGTCTTTTCCTATCCTTTCTTTTAACTTTTTTTTTTTTAAAACATCCAGCATACATTTGCTATCCCTGTTACATATTCTCAGAATTTCAGGCCAGAGCACGAGCTGCGAAATCAGAGATAGGAAGGGAACAGTGGAAAAAGCTGTAGGAAAGGCACTCCAATTGGAGCAAGGCAGGCAAACGGGTGGACCAATCATGGTCCCCCTAAGGCAGCGCCACACCAATTAAAGGTGCCCAGGTGTGCTGGCTCTCTGTTAGGATTGTAGTGGTATCTACCTGTAGTGCAGTCAAAGCCGCAGAGCCCTGTGGTCGGCTAGGGCTGTTGAGAGGAGTCAGTGGAGGCAGTGGCTGTAGGAGCGGCTGCTGCTAGATGCTTTTCCACCGGAGCGCCTATGGGCACAAGTCCTGTTGTGCAGTCTGAGCCGCGAGAGCCCTGCGATCAACTGGGGCTGTTAAGAGAAGTCGGTGGCGGCCGTAGGGAGGCGGCTGCTGCTGCTGCTTTTCCACGGGCGCCTGTGGGCTGACCTGTTGTGCAGTCTGGAGCGCGAGCCCCTGCGATCAGCTGGGGCTGTTAAGAGAGTCAGTGGTGGTAGCGGCCGGCTGAGCTGCTGCTACTAGCCACTTTTCCACCAGAGCACTCTACAGTGACAGTGATTTTTACAACATGCAGTAGAAACCACTACCCCTGTTGCTGTAGGCTGCCAGCAGGGAACGTGAAGGATGCTGTCAGAGCAGTGCCTGGCTGAGCTGTTCCCATGGTGGAGTGGCTAGAGCACCTGCCTCCAACGGCATCAGGAACCTGGGGCTTTGGTTTGGTTCTCCCCAGGTCCCACTCTGCTGTGCCTTTTTTTTTGGCAGAAAATCAAAAATTTACCTGACCCAAGTTTTTATTTTTACCCCTGATGTCCTCAACCCCCCCCCGGAGCTGATTATAATTAGTCCGGGGTGGGGATGAAGCATCCCATGTCAGGGTGGGGGCCCCCTGCAAAATTCGTTGTTGCTGCGGTGTGCACTGGTTGGCATATTGTGCTAATGTTATTTTGCCACATGCTGCTTTCCTTGCAGCATTGTTGCAGTGTGCAGTTTTGCCCATGACATTATGAACCCATGCCAGGCAGGCCAGTAGAACTGTTAGAATGGTAGCCACCATTAGACCTATTAGTCTTAGGAGACAATGGGAAGATACATAGTCACTGGATATCACTAGATGAGCTTGTGCTTCTAGTGCAATAGCATGGTCTGAGACCCATGTCTAGAACTGCTCCAATGTATTGGAGGCAGTGGCATTGGTAAGGACAGACTCCAGTCTGTTGACCAATATGTCCAGTTGGTGGAACAATTGTCTTGTCCAAAACGGTGTGTACACTATCACTTTCCTCGATGGGGCTTTTAATAGAAAATCATCTATGTATGGGAAGACTTATAAACCCCTCCCTGCATAGCGCTGTCACAACCACTGCAAATGCTTTAGTAAAGACACAGGTGCAGAGCATAAGCCAAAGAGCAAAACACCAAATTCATAGTTAGAGTCCTGAGGCATGAGCCACAGATACTTTCTGTGAGATTCTCTTATCTAGATGTGAACGTAAGCATCCTTCAAGCCCAGTAGACCATCCAGTCCCTTTACAGCAGAGGGACTGTAGAGACACCATTATGAACTTTTTGTATTCTATGTACACATTCAGGTCCCTTAGGTCTAGGACAGGCCTTAAATCCCCTGTCCACTTCAGAACCAGAAATTACTGGAAGTAAAACCTTGACTCGTTTCTGCAGCCAGGATTACTTTTACAGCCCTGTTGTGGAGGAGGGAAATTAACTTCTTCCAGGAGAATGGCAAGCTATCCCAGAGGATACTGGTTTGGCAACTGGTGGTAACTGGAGGAACCGTAAGAAGTTCAAGGGCATGTCCTTGCTGAACAGCCTCTGGAACCTAAGGCATCTGATGTAATATCTCTCCATTTCTCTAAAAACATAGAAACATAGAAATTGCCAGGCTAGTGACACTAAGGGTTGAGATGCTGGACACCATGCCTCATGACACGCCAGTGACCCATGTTCAGGAGCAAATTCGGGCTGCTGGGGGTCAGCAGGGGAGGGATTTGATTGAGTATCCCATGACAGCTCTCCTCTCCTGGAGATTGGTGGGCATGTCATCCCGCTCCATGGCTGCCTCCTGGTGGAGGATGGGGGGCAGTGCCAGACTCCAGGAGGCATAAGAACGTGGCTTTGTGATGCACACGTGCCTCCATGCACGTGTGTTCACGGCCACAGGGGTGGATCCAGTAAAAGGAGGAAAAAATGGCTGCAGGATATGTGAAGTCCCCTCCAGCCCGTAATAGCCAACAATGGATATGGTCACGGGGGGAGACGGCCCCCTCCCTCCCCTCCCACCCTGCTATGGGGTATAATCTGTGGGGGACCTAGGTCATGGGGGTATCTGGGGGAAGGCGACCAGAGGCTGGAGTAGGGGACAGATACCTGCCTGCAGAGCCATGGAGGATAAAAATGAATACAGTAAAAAAAAAAATAACATAGAAACTGACATCAGATAAGGACTGCCAGGTCCATCTAATCTGCTCGTAACCTCCTCCTCTTTTTAGCGGTCTATGACCCTACATGGTCAATGGCTTTCATCTCTCCTTCTCACCTCTAAAGTTCCCTTGTACTTGTCTCATGCATGTTTGAATCCTGCTACTGTGCTTGCTCAAGCACGGGGTCATTACAGTGCACGGCAAAACAGCATAGCTACAATTGCTGCAGCGAAACAGCGGCAGACAAAAACAGAGTTGGGCAAAATACCAACCAGTTCCGGGCACTACGTCCATTGATCACAATGGGTCTTCATGTATTTTTGCAGGGGTCTTCATCCCCCCCATCCCCTGGAACTTCAATAACTAACTTTGGGGGGGGGCCCTCGGTGATGGGGAGAAACTCAGAAGGAGGATAGTTTTTCTTTTTTAAACCTGGCAAAAAGATTTAGCAGGGGAGACCTGGGGGGGAACTGAACCATGGTCCTAGGTCTCCCGACAGTGCTGTGTGCTGATGCCTTAGCCACTTCTCCACAGAAGTGGCTCGACCTGGCACCCAGCACACATCAACTTGGCCAGCCTCCCGATCTGTATGCAGTGACAGGGGTAGAGGTATTCCCCTATTGTTGTGCTACCCCTGTTGCTGTTGCACAGTTAATTCCATGCTGTCTTACATGCTTGGTATTGACCTGTCCCAAATCTTTTTTGCTCCTCAGCAATGGTTAGGGTTTATACCCCACATCTGTCTATTGGGTCCCCGTGGGATCCTTGACTCATGCTGCTCAACCCTCCGAGGGTTTTTTCTCCTAGTGGTTTTCCCCTATGGGGCTTCTGAGGGAAGGTCGTGCAATGACCTCAGTGTATGGTCAAGCATGTTCCCACCCCCGGCATGCAGGTGTCCACTGTCTCCTCCCACTAGGCCCTTTGTGCTGATTCTGGACCTGCCCTTTCCCTCTTGTGAGTACTATGGGTCGGTAAACGCAGGGCACCAGGTCCTCCCCCTCCCAGGAGAAGGCAAACAGTCCTCCAGACACTCAGCCTTTTCCCCCTTCCCTGTCGACCTTCTAACAGCCCTGGGTCCAGTCCTGAACCCCATCCATCAGAACTGCAAATCATAGCTCTACCGCTGCACTGGCAGGCCAGGTAGATGCAACCCTGAACCAGTAGCTCAGTGAAACAGATATAACTGGATGCTGCTCAATGGACATGGACAGTTTGCAGTAATAGTAAGCCATGAGTGAGAGACAGGCAAGCTCCTTGGCTTCAATTTCTTTCCATAGAGGGTCTTTTAAGGTGTAGGCTGAGAACATTCGATCCACTTGGGCTGAAATGAAGGCCATATGATATTGTTTGAAGTTGAGGTGGCCCCACCCCCCATGTGACCATTGTCTGTGGAGCTTAGCCCTGCTGAGGCAAGGATGTAAACCATCCCATATGAATTTCTCCACTAATGTATTCAGTTTTTCAAACCACTTCTCTGGGATGTGAATTTGGAGATGAGCAAGGAGGTAAAGGACCGTAGGTGCAGGCATCATTTTTAGGGCATTTATTTTCCCAGTAAACGAAAGGTACAATGTCCTCCATCTGTCTATTTTGGCATATGAGTGTGTTAATAAAGGATTAAATTTAGCTCAGAGAAGGGGTAATTTTGATACCTAGGTAGGTAATTCCCTTGTCAATCCAGGCCCAGGGAGTGGTTTGGACCAGTTGGTCTGTACAGAGGTAGCTGAGGGGCAAAAATTTAGATTTTGAGTGGTTGACCGTTATACCCGAGACAGTAGAGAATAAATCAAATGGTGTTGTAGGGGTGAATTGACTCAAGGGACATCCGAGAGTAGGACAAACTGGTTTCCTGTATAGGAAAGAAGAGACATATTCCTTGTTCCCAGACCTTGATCCCCGGGATACTGGGATGTGAGCAAACTGCAATCACCAGGGTTTTGATGGCCAGGAGGAAAAGAAGTGGGGATAGGGGGCATCCTTGTTGAGTACCATGGAAAAGCAGGAAGGGAGAGGACAGGAGACCATTAGTGAGCAATTATACTGTATGGTTACTATATAGGGATCTTCTTTGAGGATATCTCCCTCCATTGAGCCACATCATGGAATTGTGAGCCATCAGTGTCAGTACCTCTCAGAAACTTTTTTTGCAGGCTGGGGCCACCCATGTCAATGTGCCTCATCAGGGCCCATATAATGTCAGTGTCCTCAACATGGCTCAGTTCTTTCTCCTACTGTTAAGTGCTTGTTGGTCCACCACTACTGAAGAATGCCATTAAACCTTTGCAATTATTCTCTGTTGCTGTTTACTTACTTCAGTTTGTTATTTTAAGATTATATGTAATGCCACAAATGGACAAAGAACCATTGTTCTATTATTGCTATCATGGCTCCATGAAGATTTACAAAGATGATGACCACTTTGTTTGTATACTTTGCCTTTGGACAGACTATAATGTTTAAGCCTGCAATATCTGCTTGGGCTTTAACCAGGCAACCAGGAGATGTCACAGGAAAGCTCTAGAGAACTTCCTTTTAGTACAAAAAATGGAGAAACAGGCTGTGACAAAGATGGCTTCCCTATCATCATCCACTCCTGTTCCTGGTTTGGCATCAGTTGGTCAGTCTCCAAGGTAATCAGTGGATAGTGCTGAGTCCTCAAAGAAAAAAGATAAGGACAAATTATCAAAATCAGCAGATAAGCACTGCCAAGGAGAAATGCTAGAAGAAAAAAGAAGCATCTCCTGACTGCTCAAGTTCTCCGCTCAGTTGGGGGTATGTCACTAGAAAAAGACAGGACCCAAACTACAGCTGTGGGACATGCCAGCCCCCACAACCCTCACTTGTCTCATAGATACCAAGGTTGGGGTTCAGCACCGGCTCATCTTCCATATGCAGGGATCTGCAGTCTAGTCTGCTGTCGGGCACTGTCCCATCGATGCAAAACCACTCATGCCCCCTCCAGGCTCCATCAAAACTCAGACTTTTTATCAGACAATGTCTAAGTCTGCTATTTCAGTGGATAATGCTGCTGTCATTGATACTGTCATTGTCTGCGCTGTCAGCACCTCCTGCAGGTCTATTGTTAGCAATCCTGTTAACGCTTCTTCCTTCTGTCCCCACCTCCTGGTCAGGTTCAAATGGCTTGCCTATGCTGGTGGATGTCAATATGGTCTGTAATACAATCCAGAAAGTATGGTGAAAAAGAAGGAAGTAATGGAAGAGGAAGAAGAAGTAATAGATGTGGTTGAATGCTTCACTCTATCCTCATGCTCAGGAGTGTGGTAAAAACACAAGGTCTTCCCCCTGAGGATGCCTAATTCCAGGCCTTCCTAAAAATGGTACAGGCCAAACTGGACTTTCAAGCTGAAGAGTTGGATTCTTCCAGGAAAAATCTTTATGAGTTCCTGGAAGTCTCTGCCTCTCCTGCAGTAATTATGCCTCTAGTACATCCAGTCCTACTGCTAAGCCATATTATTCATCATGGCATGAAACAGATTCAGTTGTCATTATGGCTGTCCCTGATAAATCCAAAATGCCCAAGTACTTGAGCTTCCTGCGCCCAGACAAGGAGCCAAGAAAGCTGGATGTCATGGGTAAGAGGACCTTTGCCTCCACCACCCTTGGCCTAAGCATTGCTAATTATCAGGTATGCATGATAAAATATCAGAATTGCCAGAGGACATCTGTGGCCTCTGGCTGAAAAATTGCCAGCTAGCCCAGAGAAAATACTGGTTTAGCACACAATTGCTAATGGCCAGAAGGCTACTAAGCATTGGCTTAGATCAGCATACAATGCTTCAGATGCTGCTGCCAGGGCTTCTGCCTCTGCTATTTGCAGTAGGTGCCATTCCTGGCTTAAGGTGGCTGACTTGTCCTCTGACATGCAACAGTCACTAATGAAGCAGGGTGGAGCAGGGTTGGAGATGCCAGCCGGTGCATATAAACATTTAGTACTACCAGTACTACGTAGAGAGAGCGTTAATGTATACCTGCTGTTAGTGTATACTTCTTTTAGCACAGTATTGACTGTGCTAATGACAATGTCGGAATCTCGACTGCTTGCACCTTGACAATTACAAGCTACTTAGTTGGACCTGTATAGCCACATAACTGCATAGGCCTTATCCTCCTTATTGATTGTGCTGTTCATACCCTGTTTCGTTGTCTTATTGTATACTGTTTTCTGCTTATTCTTCTGTATTGCATTCAGACGTGGAGCCTCTGTGAATCAGTCTATGCCTCAGAGGTTGTAAAACTGATAACTTCAATAAATAAGTAAAAATATTCCCTTCAGGAGGAAGCACCAATTTGGCAATGATGTAGAAAACACTATCAGGGATCTGCAGACTTTAAGATTGACTTTTATTTATTTATTTTATTGAAATGTTTCAACCAGGAAGTAGAGATGGCCGAAGTGGCCCCAATTCACTGCATGAAGTCATTCGTGGAGTGAAGGTGAATTCACAGAGTGCTCCACAACGCGAAGCGGAGTACTTCATGTAATAATGAGTAACACGAAGTCCATTGAAAACAATGACTTCACGTTACTCCACCTTCCCAAACCACTACTCCACCATTTCTTAAGGCAAAGTACACTGAAAACAATGTGCTTCACCTCACTTCACCTTGTTTTTAAGCTCCAAAGGTGAATTTTGCAGTGATTTATTGGATTTCAGGTCACATGGGCTCTAGATTGTTCTGCACAGACTCAGTTTGGGGTAGTGTGTGTAGGAAGCTGTAGGAGACAATCTGCTCTGAGAGCTCTCTGTGACTCAAACCTTCTAAAAGCTGTTAAAAAAGCCTTTTTGAGTAATTTTTTTTCGTTGAAACTAGTTCATCAATTATAGGCAACCCTCCTGTGTTCACATCGTCGAGCATTTATTGTTTGTGTGTGGATTTTGAATGTTAATGTACAACAGTCAACCTATGTACTGAGAGACAGTGGAAGTGTGCTTTGGGGGAGGGGCATATCTGTGGTGAAGGTATATTAACTTTGAGAAAAACACAGTGCTTTCTGTTTTGGTGATATTTTTCTCGTATAACTGTGTTAATGTATATACTGCAATATTTTCAATAATTCTTGACATTTTTTTGCTGATTGTTGTGGTGCAGCAGTGCATAATTTTAGTTTATTTAAAATATGTGGTTATACAGTGTAACCCCATTTACCTGAACATGCAGGGGGACATCGGAAATGTTCAGATAAATGGGGTTTGGCATAAGAGAAAATAACCGAAAATACAATGCTGCTCACCTAATGTAACGTTGAACGACATGAACGAAAGTAAAGTACTGCATATACTTAATACTTTATTGAATACAACACATGACAAAGCGTTCAACAATCATTTGGTTTGGGTTAAAAAAAAGGCTTTAGTTAGACATTACATGACAGTCCTTTGAGGACTGTGTCCGAAATTGGAGTGCCCTTTGTTTGATTTTGGACAAACCACATGAAGATGGCTTTGTCCAGCTCCTCATCATGACAGGATCACATGGTCTTCCTGTTTTCATGACTGAGGCTGCAATCCATTGTCGCTGCAAATTCCCGCAGCTTGTCCTTTGCCTTACGGATATCGCAGACAGTGGCATTTCCAATGCCAAAATGGCATGCCACCTCCACAATTTTCTGTCCGCTTTCAAGACGCTCAATGATATGCAGCTTGGCAGCTATGTCCAGCACCGAACGTTTCCGTTTGGCCATCGCTTTCCTTCACAGAGAACAACTCAGCAAGAAACTGAAGTCTACAACTGTATGTATGACAGGATGAAAGCAGTTATGCTGATGGGAGTCATTAATAGTGCCTGTCAGGTAAGGGAGGATAGCAGTACAGTCATACATAAAGGAAAAGTAAACGGAAAGTAAAAGTAAATGAACGTTTAATCGTTCGTGGTGAATTTCAAAGTGACAGCATAAGTGACAGGGGAATGGTGGGAGACAGCAGGCAGTTTTGAATAACGGAGATTTGGATAAACGGAGTACGGATAAATGGGGTTACACTGTATTACTGAAGTTTTCAATCTGCTACACATTACTTAGTGTATGTATGAGTATATGTGTGACGCATGTCATCAAATCAGACACCTTTCATTGTGCCACACAATAATGTCAGCAATGTGAACCTGCTATCCACTGCAGCTGTGTGATTTTTGTACTTCTTTGTGGTATCTTTACTGGTACTAGTACTAGTGACTGTTACCGCAGCAGTGCAGTACACTGCACCCCCTTGCAGCCCACCCCAACCAGCAAAGGTATTCTTTTCCAGATTTGAATTTCTGATGGTGAGTACTGGTTAGGTGTTGTGCCTTTGCGTCTGCATCTCTTCAGTGCACAGCACAATCTTAATCTGCCTCTGCATTTGCATCTCTTTAGGGCCCAGTCTCCATCTATAACTTAAGTCACAGTTGTTTCTTTGGCTTCCCTTCAGAGTACTGGACAGGTTTGGTGCATAATTCTGCATGAACATTGTACTCATTAATATCTGTTTTTAAGTCAGGACCATCATCACAAGTCACTGGTAATACAAATCACGTTCTTCATCATCACTGTCACAAATGCAGTCACAAATCACTATTCACGATCATGTCACGAATCACAACACTTATTTTTTTACTAGTTACTTGGATGCATTGTAATCATGTTTTGTAGTACAGGCTTCACCACCCCGCCATGGTACTCATTAATGAGCATTTTTAAGTCAGGGAGTTTGTGCTACAGCTAATCGGGGAAGTACAGCCGTAGGCATTCGTGTTCCCAATATAGTTCCATATTGGTTATCTCACACCGTGGACACTGAATCATGTTCTTCATCATCACTGTCACAAATGCAGTCACAAATCATGATCACATCTTGAATCACAACAGTAATTTTTTTACTAGTTACTTGGATGTATTGTAGGCATATTTTGTAGTATCTCTCCAGGCTTCACCACTCCACCATTTTACTCATCAATAATCGTTTTTAAGTTGGGGAGTTTTGTGCTAAAGCTCATTGGGGAAGTACAGCAATAGGCATTCGCATTCCTTCCTGTACAGCATATGAGTTACAGTACTGTAAGTAGTGGTGGGCGAAATGGCCTCAATTTGCTCCTTGAAGTGATTCACTGAGTAAAGCGGAATCCACGATGTGAAACGGAGTACTTCACTTCATAATGAGGAATGCAAAGTCCATTGAAACCAATGACTTTGCATTATTCCACCTTCCCCAACCACTTCTCCACCAATTTTAAGGTGAAGTACATTGAAATCAATGTAATTCGCCTCACTTCACCCTGTAATTGAGCTTCAAATGAAATTCTGCAGTTATTCATGGAATTGCAGGTCACATGGGCTCTAGATTGTTCGGCACAGCTCTGGCCCGGATAGTGTGTATGCAGTGGTAGCTGGAGACAGTTTGCTCTCAGAGCTCTGCGATTCAAAACCTCTAAAAGCTGTTTAAAATGCCTTTATGAGTAATATGTTTTGCTCAAAATTTAGTACATCAATTGTAGGAAACCCTTCTGTGCTCATATCATTGAGTGTTTATTGCTGTGTGTGGATTTTGAATGTTAATTTAGAACAGTCAGTCTGTGTACTATGATGTGTGCATTGGGGAGGGGCGTATTTGTGGTGTAGGTAGATTAACTGGGAGAAAAAGCCAGTCTTTCTGTTTTGGTTATATTTTTCTTGTATAACTGTGTTAATGTACACACAGTGATATTTTCAGTAATTTTTGAATATTTTTTGCTGATTGTTGCGGTGCAGCAGTGTACAATTTGTCTGTTTAAAACATTTGGCTATATTACTAAAGGTTTTCAATTTGCTATGCATTACTTGAGTGTGCGTGTGAGTGTGTGTGTGCGATGTGTGCCATTAAATCAGACATCTTTTATTGTGTTACAGAGTAATTGCAGCAGTGCGAACCTGCTATCCACTGCACATGCATGAATTTTTTATACTGCTTTGTGGTATCTTTACTGGTTGTGGATTGTTACTGCCATGCACTAATCCCCCAACTGGCAAAATGTATTCCTTTCCAGATTTGGATTTGTGACTTGTGAGCACTGGTTAGGTGTTTTTGTGCCTTTTCGTATGCATCCCTTGTGTGTGCAGCGCAATCTTAATCTGTCTGTGCGTTTGCATGGCACCATTAATTCTGGGAGACTGCATTTCTTGTTACGCTTTCATTTCACTTCGTTAGCACTGGGGAATGTTCTGGACACAAGACAGTAGCATTTTGGGGATGCACATTAATTCTGATGACTCTGTGTGACCTGACCACTGCATGCATGACTGAGTGTGCCATTAATTCTGGGAGACTTTGCATTTCTTGTTACACTCTCATTTCACTTCATCAGCACTGGGGAGTTTTCTGGACACAAGACAGTAGCACTTTGTGGATGCACATTCAGTGTGGTGACTGTGTGGGTGAGATGCTGCCAATATTGTTGTCACTCCAACTTACATCACGTTTAAGGTGGAATGACAATGCAAAGTAATAATAACAAGGCAAAGTGACCTTTCCTATGGGGCACTCTGCATAGCAATGTGCCAAAGCGAAGTGGCCACTTTGCATTCACTTCGCCAGCGGATTTTAAATTTGCTGCATCTCTACCAGGAAGGCACTCTGAACAACAAGTTGCTTATCTCCCGGTGTGACCTGGGGAGAAGGGGAACATGAGGATTGAAATACAGGGATTTGGTACAAAAACACAAGATTACAAAGATTCACATTTGAACACAAGATGACAAGCTCTACATTTGAATACAGGCAAATACGAGCAAGTGGACTATACAGCGAGCAGTGACATAGTGGAATGCTAACAGTTATGAAGTAGGGAGTTGGATGACAAACATTTGAAAATAGATACAATGTCACAAAATTTCCATTAGGATACAAGCACATGTGACTCCTAACTGTGTATGAAATGACTGAATGGAAAACTAATAGTCAGATCTATGGTCAAGCTAGTGAGGAGCAACACAGATAGTACAAGTTAACCAAAAATATACCAGAAGTGCAAGCAGTCTACATTTTTGGGGTAGTCAGCCATGCATAAGCTGAGAACCCAGTCAGGGATCAGGACAGGAAATGGAGGAGGAGGGGAAAAGGATGAGTAGGAGAGAGGTCTGCCAGGGTCTGACCCCTCCAGGATGTTGAGAATCCTGCCTGCACAAGGCAGAGGTAGAGTACATCAGGAGGGAGGCAGGTAGTGACTCTAAGATCCCTGCATACCCTGAACCCAAAACCAAGGGGAAGAGATGGTGCTTCTTTTCGTAGGCCCTATGCCCATCCTGGCAGAGATTATTCCAGAGGACCCAGCCTTGGATCACAGAGGCCTCAGACCTCTATCTCTCAGGCCACTGCCCTTCCCTCTTTTGTTCACGCCTGACTTATCAATGATCAGATCATCACCAGAGCCCTGGAAGCTCCTGGTGCCTTCTGCCTCCCCTGCCTTGCCTCTGGCCTCCCTACCTCAAGAAGTTTCAATAGGAGGCCATATCTTCCTCCCAGCACAAGAAGGTAACCTGGGCTAAGGGGAAGAAACAGGAGGACAAACACAGGAATAGTTGGGGGGCAGGCAGCAAAACATGCAAGGCCATGTTTACAAATGCCTGCAGCCTAGTAAATAATATTCCAGACCTGGAAGCCTTGCTAGTAGAGGTTGATCTGGACATAGAGGCAATAATGGAAATGTGGTTTACCTCAAATCACAACTGGGATGCAACTGTACCAGGTTATGCTGTATTCAGGAGGGATAAAGGAAGTAAAAAAGGTGGGGGAAGGGGTGGGCCTGTACATTAGGGAAAGTATAAAAGCAATGGAGGTACAGGGTAGTCAGGAGGAGGCTGAGACTATGTGGGTCACCCTTGAACCAGACAATGGAATGGAAATCCACACAGGAGTTCTCTACAGGCCTCCAGTGCAGGAGAGGATGTGGAGAGGGATCGAATGGATGAAATACATGAGATGGCAACAAAGGGGGAGGTACTGCAGCTGGGAGATTTCAACATGGCAGACATGGATTGGACCATGGTAGCAACTGCTTCAACTAGGAGCCGTGACATCCTGGATTCCCTACAAGGGGCAGAACTCAGTGCTTTATCCCACCAGAAATAGGATGATTCTGGACCTAGTACTGACCATGGGGACAGAATCACAGAAGTCCAGGTAGATGGTCAACTGGGGTCCAGCGACCACCACATAGTGTTGTTTAGCAGTGGGACTGGGACACAGTCAAGTCACACAAAGGCAAAGGTCTTAGATTTCAGGAGGGCAGACTTTGCTAAGATGAGGAAGTGTATCCAAGAAGCCCAGAGAGGAAGGAGATGGGGTGGGGGTCAAGAAGCAGTGGGAACACCTAAAATGAGCCATGGTGGAGGTGATGAGCCAACGCATTAGGTTAAGAAACAAAGGCAAAAGAAGGAGGAAACCACTATGGTTCTTGAAAGATAAGGCAGGGAAAGTAACGGCCAAGGGGGTGGGTTTCAGGAAATATAAGAAGAGTCAACAGGAGGACAACAGGGTGGCGTACCTAAAGTGTCTAAAGAAAGCAGGGAAGGATGTTAGGAGTGTGAAGGAACAAACTGAGGAAAGGTTAGCACAGACCATGAAGAAAGGGGACAAGACATTCTATAGGTACATCAGCAAAAGAAGAAAAGGTGGGGGAGATTCTAAGGCTCAGCGGGGATGACGGAGAGCATATGGAGGGAGACCTGGAAAAGGCAGAAATACTGAATAAATACTTCTGTTCAGTATTTGTGGAAGAAGGGAAGGGTCAGGAAACACAATTGGGCAACAGATACATGGGGGGAGGTGAACACCACTCCATTTACAGTGGATAGAGTCCTAGAGGAGCTCACAAAACTGAAGGTGGACAAAGCAATGGGGCCAGATGACATACACCCTAGGATAGTATAGGAATTATGACAGAAACTAGCAGCTCTCCTGGCAACCATGTTCACTGAATCACTGAACACAGGAGTGGTTCCAGAGGACTGGAGGAGGGCACATGTAGTCTATCTTCACAAAAATGGGAGCTGAGAGGAGGCAAGAAACTATAGGCCGGTCAGTCTGACATCAGTAGTGAGGAATATCAGGGAGGCACTGCTTAAAGAAAGGATAATGGGACACTTGGTATCCAAAGGAGCACAGGATATGAGGTAGCATGAATTCACAGCAGGAAGGTTGTGTGAAACCAATCTGATAGATTTTTTTGACTGGGTTACAAATGAGGTGAATAAGGGGGGAGCGGTGGATGTCACCTACCTTGATTTCAGCAAGGCCTTCGACACCATCCCACATAAAAGGCTGGTTAACGGGATGGGTAGTCTGGGCATTGGCCAGAAGGTGTTAAACTGATCTCAGAAAGTGAAGATAGGAACTGTCCTCTCAGACAGTAAATCAGTTACCTCGTGTGTCCCCCAAGGGTCCATCCTGTGTCCCCTCCTATTCAGTATCCTATTTTATGCAGATGATGCAGTGCTATTCATCAGGGACTCTGACCCTATGGTCTTACAGAACCAGCTACAACAGGACTTTGCTAGTGTCAAAAGGTGGTTGGGTAACTACAGGTTAATTATGAATTACAAAAAGACAAAAACTATTTCGTTCTCCACTCCGCAAAACAAACATAGAGACTTCCCCCTCTCAATCGGCAACAATGAAGACTTCTCTCTTGAATTAGTTCAGCAGTTTAAATATTTAGGGATTACAGTCGATAGCACTTTATCGCTGTCCCCAAACATTGACAATATTGTTAAAGCTATCAATATGCGCATTGGTCTGCTACATAGGCATAAACGTAGTCTGACACCTGATGCTCTTAGTCTAGTGATACACAGCTCGGTGGTCACATTAGTGGACTATGAGCTGGTCATCTATGGATTGGCTACTGACTCTGCCCTATGGCATATTAAAACAGTGCTAAACAAAGTTTGCCATCTCCTCATAGGCTCTGCTCGTCTGACCCACATCTGTGACCTGTACGCCCAGGCAAATTGGCTCCAGCTTAGTAGCAGAATTAACTACCAAACCTGTTTGCTGGCAAAAAAAAAGCTAGCCTAGGTCTGATGCCCCCTGGAGTTCAGAAGCTTCTCGCCCTCTGCATCAACCCTCATCCTACTCGAAGCTCTCTTTACCAATTCTTCAAGATCCCCCAATGCCGCACCTCCCAAGGACAAAGTTCCTTCACCTACTGGGCCCCACTTTGGTTCAATTCCCTTCAGGACAACATATCTTCCATACCCACTCTGGGCATATTCAAACAGAAACTCTGATGGAAACTAGTGCTAATTCCAGCTGTGATTGCCCACTCTAGCTTGTCATTGTGCCACTGCTGTTCCAACTTTCCCGATCGCTGCTGCTTCAACTATCCCATTACCCTCCCTCCATACTGTCTGTCTGGATGTATTTCCTTCTTCCTTCAATGTACTTATATATTTCCCTTTTCCTTCTTTCTCCAACTGTTCTCTCAGACCCTTCCTCCCTTTCTTACCTTCTTACTCTTCCCCAGCCTCACCTCTGCTAACTTTCTGCCTAATCCTTGTTGTCACCTATGCCTCCTATACTGACAAAGGCCCCCTTGGCTGATACTCCTTAACCGACAAGGCCCTTAGGCTGATTCTACCTCATCTTACTCACTCTGTGACTCTTTCTCTGGTTACCCCCATGTTCTCTGCATTAGCACTTAGTAATTCTGATACTGACTACAGTTGCCAATCCATGCCTGCACTTCCTAGTCTCTATTGTTAGCCTTTGTTTGTATTTACTTTGATATTATTTGTGATGTGCTATTTGTAACTACTGTTGTGATCGAGCTAGCTGTGCTTGTTTTCTGTTATGTAACCTCCTGATGTGGAACCTACATAATGAGCTTCTAGCTCAAATGGTGTTAATTCCGAGATTACAATAAATAGAATAATAGATAGATAACTATGTATTACAAGGCAGTTAGACCATCGAGAGATTTGGGGGACTTGGAACCTCAAGAGCGAAGCTCGAGAGGTTCCCAAAGTCCCCCAAACCTCGAGATGGTCTGACTGCCTTGTAATATGGAGTCATTTATCTGTTATTTTTTGTAATATATGGAGCCAATGACTTTTTTATGTGAAACGGGCTTGCCGCCCGCCGGACTGAAGACACACTGTGTTTCTCAACTGCAGGTAGCACTGAAGACTGTCACTCATAAAAATGTTGTTTAGGTGCTCCTACCTTTACTTTTTTTTCATCGTTGTGTGAATGCAGGATCAGGCAGATACTCCATTGAACGGTATGCTTTGAAAAAAAAACAACAAATTAAAATACTTAAGTTTACGAATTTCTCTCGCTAAGCGAGAGGAAACTGCCACCATGTTTTTTACTTTGTTTGGCCTGGTCTGAGAAAAAAGCTACCAATGGGGATGCATGCCATCACTATGGATATGCAGGATGGGACATGGCTCCATGGCAACTGGGTTTTTTGCCAGGCAGAGTTGGACATGCGCTGTGGCATTTTCATGATAATGCTATCGTTCGTTCGAATGATAGTATTATTGGCAGTGAAGTGTGGTATTATTGGGAGTGGAGTGCTCTGTGCTATCTATTACAAGGATTTTTTTTTAATCATTTTCAGCAGTATTATTTTGATGATCCATGTATTACAAATAAATAAATAACTGGGTTAGTAACTGGTTAACAGACAGGAGCCAGAGGATGGTGGTTAATAGGGTTCAATCCAAAGAAAGAGGGGTGACCAGTGGAGTACTACAGGGATCAGTCCTTGGACCAGTCCTGTTCAATGTCTTAATTAGTGATGTAGCAGAAGGGCTGGAGGGAAAGGTCTGCCTGTTTGCGGATGACACCAAGATCTGCAACAGGGTGGATACTTCAGATGGGGTGGAAATAATGAGGAGGGACCTAGGGAACCTGAAAAAATGGTCTGAGGTGTGACAGCTGAAACTCAGTTCAAAGAAGTGTAAATCAATCAATCGATCAATCAATTCTTTATTTAACCAGGTGAAGCACCTTTGAGATAAACTCATTTACAAGGTGGATCTGCATAATAAAGTAATGCCCCTGGGATGTAGAAACCCTGAAGAGAGCTACAGGATGGGGGGGGGTTGTTAATGGTCACCAAGGAAGAAAGGGATCTGGGGGTTATCATTTCTCATGACCTAAAGGTGGCTAAGCAGAGTATGAAGGCTGTAGTGAGGGCCAGTAGCATGTTGGGGTATATAGGCAGAGGTGTCACTAGAAGAAGGAGGGAGGTGATGATTCCACTGTATAAAATACTGGTGAGGCTGCATGCGGAGTACTCTGTACAGTTCTGGAGGCTGCATCTTTGTAAGGATGTAGGCATGGTGGAGGCAGTCCAGAGGAGGGCGACAAAGATAGTACATGGCTTGCACCAGAAAACATACGAGGAGAGATTAAAAGACCTCAGTATATACTCACTGGAGAAAAGGAGGGAGCGAAGAGACATGATAGAAACCTTCAAGTACCTGAAGGGCATAAACAAGGTACAAGGGGGTGACATATTTCAATATAGGAGAAGTACAAGAACAAGGGGGTATGATATGAGATTGGAAGGTGGCAGAAGAAGGGGAAATATGAGGAAGTTTTTCTTCATGGAAAGGGTGGTAGATGCCTAGAATAGTCTGGCACAGGAAGTGGTGGGAGCAAGCGGCATGGGGTTATAATCCCGAAACCAAAAACAGTGCAGCAAGAAATGCCACAAGCAAAATAACATCCACCAAAATAAGACCAGGCAAAACACCAACTGTAGCACAATAGCTCACACCATAGCGAACAATGGGACATTTCAACTTTTGCATGGGGGCACTGCCCCCAACCCCCCCCACACTTAAAATAACAAATTCTGAGGGGGTGTGGACTTCAAGGCTGGGGAGAAACTCAGGAGGGAGAAAATTCCCATTTTCCTAAAGCAAAAAGTAGAAACCCCAGGAAACCTTGGGTGGGGGGAACCAAACCACGGTCCCATGTCTCTCACTCTGCCATGTGCTGGTGCCTTAGCCACTCCACCGCAGGAGCAGCTCAGCCAGGAACCACAAACCTGGCAACTTGATTCCCTCCCAGTCAAATCATACAATAACAGGGGTAGCAGTAATTCCCTACTGCTATTATACCCCATCACCAGGGCCACTGGAAAATTGCGCCTGCAATTTTTTTGCGGAAACCTCAAATTTCACCATTCTCCGCAAAAACCGACATGTTCCGCAATTTCTTGCAATCTTTGAGTTTTTATATTGAACTGTGTACAAAGTATTAACATTTTTAATAAAATGCTCTCAAAGATATTGACAATTTTGCATGCAGACTTGGGTTTGGCAGAAACAATGCAGTGCAAGGTAGAAAGTACAGTTACGTAAGAACTTACCGTAACAGTAGATCTTTGAGAGGAGCTCTTGCAGCAGGCTATTACATTTAGGACTATGCCGCAGGCACTAGGACCACACGGTGAAAACTTCTGCCAGCAATACCAGCTGACCGCCTTCGGCAGCCCCGGCCTACATCGGGTCAGGGTACAAGAGGGGGCGGACCCAGCCCCACCTCAGTTCTCCCGCCAGTACCCAGCAGAAGCCCTGACAAGAGAAGGAGGCAAAGCCCACAATCTAGAAAGAAAAGAAAATAGATCTGCACACTCCGAGGGGAAGGTGGAGGGAAGCGCTGCTGCAAGAGCTCTCTCGAAGATCTACTGTTACGGTAAGTTCTACGTAACTGTACCATCTTTACTCGAAAGTGGGAGCCTGCAGCAGGCTGTTACATTTAGGACTGAACTCAAGCAGTCTCACAGTAAGGAGGTAGCCGACCCCGGGAGGAGGAATATGCTGACTCCAGAGGCCCTAGGACAAAAGTCCTTGTAAGACTGCAAGGCCGAAGACAGCATGGCGTCTGGAGACGATATCCAAGCTATAATGCTTGATAAAAGTATGCACCGAGTTCCAGGTCACGGCCGCACAAATGTCCTGGATAGCGACATTCCGCATGGCGGCAAAAGAAGCTGACATTCCTGTAGTGGAGTGGCCACTAACCAGGCCCGGAAGGGGTTTATTGTGATGCTCATAGCAAAACGAAACACAATGGACTATCCATTTAGATGTAGTCTGCTTGGACACCGGTTGACCCAAGCGATGTGGTGCAAAAACCACAAAGAGCTGCTCCGACTTACGGTGTTGAACCGTTCTGCTGAGGTAATACCTCAGGGACCTGTGGACATCCAATGTGTGGAGGAGAGCCTCCCCTCTATTAGAAGGGGAAGGAAAATAAACCGGCAGATCAACCGATTGGTTGAGGGTCAACTCCGAGACCACTTTGGGAAGAAACTTATGATTAGTTCTGAGGGAAACCCTTTCCCTATGAAAAACCAAATAGGGCTCTTTACACATCAGAGCCTGAAGCTTGGAAACCCTCCGAGCCGAAGTGACAGCAACCAAAAAACAAACTTTCCAAGAAAGGTAACGCAGCTCACAACTTGCTGCAGGTTCAAAAGAAGGGAGGGTGAGTTTCTCCAACACAAAAAGGAGGTCCCAGGGTGGGACAAGGTTCCTAACAGGAGGTCTCATGTGTAGAATCCCTCCTAAGGAAGGCGCGGGCTACATCGAGCTGTGCCAATGCTCTCTCTCTCCCACGAGAGCATGATAGGCGGAAATTGCCCACATGTGCACCTTGATAGAGGAATAACTCAGGCCTTTCTCGTACAAGGAGTGGAGATACTGCAAAGTGGAGTTCACAGGGCAGGTGACGGGATCTAAATGTTGTGGCAAGGCCCAAAGACAGAAACGCTTCCACTTCATAGAGTAAGTGGAGCAAGTAGAGGGCTTTCTTGTGGATGCTAAGACCTCCGCCACTTCCGGGGAAACCCTGTATCTGTTTCTAGCTATGTCTGAAGGAGCCAAGCATGATGGTGCAGGGACCTGAGATCCAGATGGACTAGAGACCCCTGGTCCTGGGACAGCAATTGCGAGCATATGGGCAGCGGAATTGGAGGTTCCTGGGACAGCCGCTGCAGGAGTGGGAACCAAATCTGTCGAGGCCAGTTGGGGGCCACAAGGATCATCTGGGCCCCTTCGGCCTGCAATTTGAGCAGAACCCTCTGAATGAGAGGAAAGGGCGGAAAGGCATAAAGAAACCTCCCTGCCCAGCAAAGGGATAAACGTCTGGCCAAAAAACTCCAGGCGCGTGCTCTCGCGAGCAAAAAATTGGCAGTTTGGCATTGCGTGGTGACGCAAAGAGGTCCAGCTCGGGAAGACCCCACCGGTTGAAAAGCTGGTCCGCTATGGATTGTAGCAACTCCCACTCGTGTGCTCTGACCCGTGACCTGCTGAGGTTGTCGGCCAGATCATTTAGGATGCCTGGAACGTGCATGGCGGACAGTAGAATGCCCCGTTCCAGTGCCCAGTACCAGACTCTCATCGCTTCCCTGCAAAGAGGATAGGAATGAGTGCCTCTTTGCTTGTTGATGTAAAAGATGACCTCCATGTTGTCCGTCTGAATTAGAAAAGATCCCGGTACCAGATTCTCCCGAAACGCCCGAAGAGTGTAGAGGACCGCTCGCATTTCCAGCACATTGATGTGGAGGGACCGCTCTTCGGGTGACCAAACCCCCTGCGTTTGATGAACACCCATGTGTGCCCACCAGCCCAGGTCCGATGCATCCATTGTTAGAGTCTGACCTGGAGGCTCCGGACAAAAACTGACCCCTTTTTCCAAATTGCTGGGGTCTAACCACCAAAGCAATGTTCTCCTGACTGGCTCCGAGATCCTGACTAAAGCATCCAGGTCGTCGTAGCATTGGTCCCACTGCACCCTGAGCATCCATTGTGGGACTCTCATGTGGAGGCAGGCCAAGGGCATGACTGGAATGGCCGCCACCATATGCCCCAATAATCTGAGGAAGTTCTGGGCTGGAACCTGAGGTGCTATAGAGATCCGTTCTGCCAATGTTCTCAAGCGAATCCCCCTGTTCTGTGGGAGAAAGGCCATGCCCTGGACAGAATCCAGGATCGCTCCTATGAAGGCGAGCTTTTGGCTGGGCTCTGGGGATGACTTTCTTAAATTCAGGGTGATCCCCAGCTCTCGGAATAGAGTATAAGTGTCTCCAAGAGAGCGTAAGAGGCTGTCCCTTGACGGGGCCGTAAGGAGCCAGTCGTCGAGGTAAGGAAACACATAATGTCCCTTCCGCCTCAGAGCCACAGCCACCACTGCGAGGCATTTGGTGAAGACTCGCGGAGCAGAAGAGAGGCCGAACGGGAGCAACCGAAACTGAAAATGCTCCCCTTGGAAGTGGAACCTCAAGAACTTCCTGTGAGGAGGAAAGACCCCTATATGCATGTAAGCATCCTGCATGTCGAGAGAACAGAGCCAGTCCCCTTGGTGCAGCAGGGATAGGAGACCCTAAAGAGTCACCATCCTGAACTTTTTGTACTCTATAAAGAGATTTAGTGGACTGAGGTCCAGAATGGGACGAAGGTCCCCAGTCTTTTTTGGGACCAGAAAGAAGTGGGAGTAGAACCCCTGGCCTCGCTGCCCCCAGGGGACTCTCTCTATCACTCTCTTTTGCAGGAGGGCCTGAATTTCTCCTTCTAATAGTGGGATGTGAGAAGGAAGATAATGGGAGAGCTTTGGTGGAGTGTGTGGAGGAAACTCTGAACTCCAAGGTGTGTCCTCTCCGTACAACATCCAAGACCCATTGATCTGTGGTAATAGAACTCCACCCTTCGAGATGAAGGGAGAAGTGGCCCCCAACCGGTTCCCCGTGAGCTTCTGACAGAAGAGGGGGGCAGAAGGGAGTCATTGGGCAGAACTGGGGGTTGGGAGAGAGGCCTGGGAGGACTTGGGCCCTCGGGAGGAAGGTCCACCAGACTGCTGGTTTCCGTATCTTCTGCAGTAGCCACCTCTCTGCTCCTGCTGGTTTCCACGGGCTGAAGCCTGGTTGCCTGAGGGCTTATGAAAAAGCCGATGGTGGTGGGGAAGTCGCTGGTCGCCACGGTACATCTGGCGGACTGACCAGATCGACTTACCCAATTCCTGGAGACGGGAGATCAAAGCCTCCATCTCCTGGCCAAATAAGATGGTACCCTGGAAGGGCAAATCCCAGATACCAGACTGCAGATCCTGGTGAAAGCCCAAGGCTCTCCACCAGGCATGGCACTGAAGGCATACTCCAGAGGCGGCCGCCCTGGCTGCCATGTCCGCAGTGTCATACGAGGCTCTCAACACATGAGAGCCTACGTCTGAGCCCGACTGCAAAAGGGCCAGGAGCTCTGTCTTCTTATCAGAATCTGGCATGGCCTGTGTCAGCTCAAGTCCCCGTTCCCATAACGCATTCTGGTACTGCACCATATGCGTGAGGAAATTAAGGGAGCAAATGGAACAGGTGGAGGCAGCGTAAACTTTTTTGCCCACCTGATCCAGGTATCGGGACTCCAAGTCTGGAGTCTGGGAGCTGAGGTGCCGCGGCTGTCGAGATTTATCATGAGCAGCCATAATCACTGATGAATAGGCCTGAGGGTGCTCTGCCAGGAAGGGTGCAGCCCTTGGGGCCTTATAGAGCCTATCCGACTTTTTTGGAACTGCCGGGATGGAGACCAGATGCATCCAGGTGGATTTAGTAAGATCCTGGAAAGTATCCACCAAAGGAGGACTAACCAGGGGCTTCGGCTCCTTCTGCCTCAGGTATTTAGCCCATCTCCGGCGTTCCGGATCCAGGTCTTCCGTGTCCCACTCGTTGGAAGCCTGGATGTGCCTCATGACGTCCAAAAAGGTAGGATCATCCGGAGGCGAGCGAGGCAGGTTCTTCTCTTCAGGGGAGCGCTTGAGACTGAGAGAAGAAGAAGAGGTCGATGAAGAAGAGGAGGATCAACTATCCGATTTGGAGTCTGATTCTACCCCCTGACCATGCCTGCACTGACGTCGGTGACTAGGGGACCGACGACAGTCCGAAGACCGACTCCAGTCCCTGGACCGGTGATGGAGCAATGACCGACGTTGGTCAGGAGACCGACGCTGGGAGCGGTCCCGCTTAGCACGAGATGGGCTCCTGGAACGAGACTGAGACCGACGTCAGTCACTAGAAACTCTAGAGCGACGTCGGTGGTCCTGTCATCTAGAGTGGGAACGAGCCCTGGAAGGGGGCGAAGGACGGCGCTCCGGTGACCTCAATGGAGAAGTCTCACCCTCCGGCTGTGGTTCTCCCGCAGGATCCAGCACCGGTGTCTGGGCCAGCGACGGGGAGGTTCGCTTGTGAACCTGCCCCCACCAAAAAGAGAAAAGCTGCTTGAGCTCATCATTGGAGAAGATCTCAGTCGCACGCTGCGGAAAAGAAGCCTCCGGAGTGGCGAGACACGAAGGAGAGCTCTCTTGAGGGCCCAGGGGGGAGGAGGACTTGGGCAACGGGGACATCGGTAGTTCTATGACTGACCCCGGGTCCTTAGCCTCTTCAACCGGCGTCGGTGTAGGGACCGACGATGGGGTGACGCCAGGGGGTGCTGGAGAGTCCTTAACCTCTGGTGGTGCGCCTTTAGTAGGCGGCGCCGGTGCCGTGGTAGGTAGAGCCAAAGCAGGTACCTCCACAGACTTGGCGATGACCCTTAGTGGAGTCACCTTCAGCTTGGCTGGCTTCTCCCCCGACGGGCCGGCCTTAGCCTGGGAAGACTTCGGCGATTCTCCAGACCCCGAAGAACGGGCCTTTTTTGGAGAAAGCCGCAAACGCGGTCTGGACCGAGACTGGGACCGGTGTCTGGACTGACTACGCTCCTTATTGTGCCGCTTCTTCTCCTTTTTCTTCCCCTCCGACGAGTGCAGATCCATTTTCTGCTCGAGAAGGTAGACCTTAAGGGCTTTCAGGCGGCAGATGCGGGTCCGGCTGGTAAAGGCCTAGCAGTCAGCACAATTAGCGGTGTCGTGGTCGGGGCCGAGGCAGAAGGCGTACCGCCGGTGCCCGTCCTTAGCGGGAATCTGCCACCCGCAGTCACATTTGTTGAGGTATTCAGGGGACACCGAAGCCTGGGAAGACATCGAACCCAGACGGAGGGAAAGAGGGCTGACGTCGGTACTAAAGGTGGCAAAACACCGAGCAGAAGACACTACCGAAATGCATGAAAAATGTACGAAATGACGGCAGCGATACTGACGTTGGTGATGGTGAAAATGAACAAAACCGTCGAAAAATGGTAAAATCTTGCTAGAAGATCTCTTCTGGCTGGGAGTCGCAGACAGAAGCAAGCTTCACGTGCGGGTACGCAGCGGGAAAGAACTGAGGTGGGGCTGGGTCCGCCTCTTCTTGTACCCTGATCGACGTCAGGGCTGGTTAGATGGTCCTCTGGTATTGCTGGCAGAAGTTTTTCACTATGTGGTCCTAGTGCTCATGTGTATAGTCCTAAATGTAATAGCCTGCTGCAAGAGCTCCCACTCGAAGTAAGATCAAGGGTTTTATGTGACACTGATTTCTTTTGAATCCTTGTCTTGTTTGGTTTCAAAATCCACTAGCCAAGCATAAGTACACTTAAACACTTAACATTTGTTCTGTGTTGAAGCATAAAGATGTTTAGATAGTTCCAATTAATTTTATGTTCTTTAAAAGTGGTTGTAAATTATATATCAGTTTCACCATATGATTAGGAATACTGTAGGTAACTGTTTGATCCCTAATTAAGTTTCATGTCATTTTGCCTGTTTTAAGGGAAGATTTACAAGTGAAGAGGTTTGGATATTTGCAGAGAAAGGGCAAGATTTGTTAACAGTTGCATCTGTTTTCTGAACGCAACTGCTGAAATCCACCCAAGAAGATACACCACAAAAGGCTGGTCTAACTTTTCTTACAGAATACCTCACTTGCATCTGACAAATGGATGTGAGTCCCACAGCTGTAGCAGAAATTGCCATGAAAAAATGGGATTTGTCACAAATGTGTCCAGATGTTTGTGAATAGGACACAGATATTTGGACTGTGTAGACACAGTATGTATCCAAAAGATGGACACAAGTCCTCTGTCCTCCACAGTGAAAATGCCACCCATATTATTTAAAGATGTTCCCTGGTGTTTCCAATTCCCATTTTTCTGATGCACACAAAAAAGTTTTCAAGGCTGTTTACTGGCACAAGTACATACGTATATAGCTAGAAGAATTATTAGAATAATGCTTTATCCTATTATGTCATGTCCAGCTAAGAATATATACAGGATGGCAGCAACAACATTAGCTCCCACAAATGAAGCCATTGACATAATTTAAGGTGCTTTAGGTACATGTCCGTCTGTCTTTGGTTACTCTGTTTTTTTTTGTGGTAACCTCCATGTCATTCTACATGTACTTTTGAATTGTTTGAATAGCTTTCTTGCAGCTTTTATATTTTGTTGGGATTTTTCAATTATTTTTGTCCTGAGCCGACAATCTCTGAAACTGCAGCTTCAAAAGCAGATATAACCAAAAGGAGCATGACACCCCTATATTTTTTTCTTTTGTTATATTTGCAACCATATCTGAAATCTATCAAAAAATTTTTGTGAAAATAACATGGGATTGAAATGTTTTATGCAATAAAACATACAAATATATGACCCATTTTTGTTAATGTCAGTTCAAGAAGGTGTCATAGTATAGTAAGGTACTTTCTTATCTTTGCACCTGTGGAAAAAAATGAAGAAAATACTACGACAAATGATGTGCCTTGTTTCCCTTTTTTTCTTTCATACTCATGTTGACACCTAAAACATGGATGGTATAACTACATAAAACAATCTGACCCTTTACAGACTTTTTCCATAAAGAGGGATTAAGTCTCACCATGTAACTTAAAAACAAGCATGGCAACCCTTATTTTTTGTTACAGATTTTAAATGTTTGCTGACCATCATGTACTGGGCAAAAAATTCTGAATTTGACATGGTTGGAGACTGGAGGTTAGTGGTTGGAGAAACACCATTACAATTAGAAGCCTGGCTTGCTCAGAAGACTCCTGACATTCTGTGCAACTCAGAATCTTGGCTTAAGCCTGCTATCAAGCAGCATGAGGTGGCATTATCTTACTGTAACTGCTTCAGGAATGATAGTTTGGGTAAAAGGAGGGGAGGAGGTGTTCTTTTGTATGCTCAGTCTGACTTGGATGCCACCGAACTCCCTGAGCCTAATGCTGGGTCTCCTGCTGTGGAATCCCTATTCCTCTCTCTGATGCTTGGCAATGTCTAAAAGCTAATAATTGAATGTGCCTACCTGCCCCCCCAAAGCCTCCATCTGTCTCTCCCCTTCATTACCTCCTGTGCCAATCTCCCTCATCATGACCTCATAATTTGCGGTGACTTTAATACTGATTGGCTAAACCCCTCTGCTGACAAGGTGCATGCATCTCTTGCAGATTCTAACCTGGTTTGGTTCATTCATGACCCCTCATGTATTAATACAAAGTCTAGAAAACACACTGTGCTTGTCTGGGTGGTCACTAACTGCCCTCTTAAGGATAAATCTGTGGGAGTTCTCTCGGATAGCATCAGTGACCAGTCTCTCACTCTCTACATCTGGATGTATAACTCCCCCAAACCACCTCCTAAGATCACCCCGGTCAGGGATATGTCCAGATCTGACACTTGTGGCTGACTGGGACCCAATTAAAACTGTTCCTGACATCAACTCAGCCCTGGATTTCTTTATATCCACTGTCACCTGAATAGCTGACAGTCATGCTCCCCTAAAACAGTGCAGGTCTAAGGGTATCAAAGCACCATGGCTCACAAAGAACCTTAGGAAGCTCATGTCCTCTCATGACTATGCCTGGTAGACTTATAAAGGCAATGGGTTGCCCTCTGACTTGCAAATTTACAGGCAACTTAGAAATAACTGTAAAAACTCCCTCCAAAAAGCCAAATGCCTACACTACAAGATGCTCCAAACTGTGCTCCTCTGTAATCCCAAGGAGTTCTGGAAGCAGGTCTTCTCTTATCAAGGAGAATGCTGCCGAACTCCCTAGCTCCCTCACTGCCCATGGTTCTGTCTTAACAGACCCTCCATCTATTGCTGTTGGATTCAATTAATTTTTTCCGATCTCCACAAATATACTTCGCCCTTTTTTCCAACTCGTCTGTACTCCTCTCAACCCCACTGTCTCCATGACACTGGGGCTCGACCCACATTCCATCTGAAGTTGGCTTCTCTCAATGAGGTCTGATGGCTCCTTGCTAAGCTGAGACCTGATAGCTCGCCAGGTCATGACACCCATGAGCCTAAGTTTCTCAGGTTGGGAGCTCCAGCCCTCACCCGCCCTGTTCTTGATCTGTTCAACTGGTCTTTTCCTGTCAAGCACTGTCCCAGACAAATGAAAGGTTGCCATGGTGGTGCCCATTCATAAAGGTGGGCCTAACAGTGTTGCCGAAAGTTTTAGACCCATCTCCATCCTCTGCCCATTGGCAAAAATCCAGGAGTGTACTGAATGCGAGCACCTCCAGAACTACCTGGAACACCATAACCTGCTGTCCCCACACCAGCATGGGTTCAGAAAGAACCATAGTACCCTCACTGCCTTAATCAAAGTTACTTCTGATCTGCTCCAGGCTATGGACCAGGGCTTTGCCACTGGTGCCATCTTCATCGACCTCACAAAGGCATTTGACCTGGTCAACCATGGTCTCCTGCTTCAGCAGCTACAAGTTCTTGGCCTTGACACCAGTGCCTTAGCATGGGTCCAAAGTTATTTAACCTGCCTCTCACAAAGGGTCAAGTGGGCTGGTTCCCTTTTGGGCCTTAGACCAAAAACTCACAGTGTTCTGCAGGATTTCATACTGGGCCCACTGCTGTTCTCCCTATTTATTAATGATCTGCCTAATAACTGTGGAGGGACTTCCGTGCACCTCTATGCAGATGATGCAATCATCTATCACTCCTCTTTTGATGTTGAGTGGCTCAACAGTATGTTAGCATTTGACTTTGCTTCTCTCGAAGGATGGTTTATATGAAATCATCTTGTTTGTAACACCAAGAAAACAAAAAGTATGCTATTCTCCCATCACCCTCTTCCTCCTCTAGCCTCCTGCTTTTAGGATTACTTCCCTCAATGGTGATGCCCTTGAACTTTTTCACACCTTTAAATACCTGGGCACCACCTTGGATATCTTGCTATCACTTAATGCTCATGTCTCCATCCTAATCTAATCTCTGAACCAAAAGCTAGGCTTTCTCTATTGTATCCGCCCCTTCCTCACCTCAGCCTCTTGCCATAATGCCTTCTCATAAAGCCCAAACCACAGTTAGCTTTGGCCTATAAATCATTCACCTATGCAGCTATGTCTGACTGGAACTCCTTTCCTCCCTCCATTCTGTCACGCTCCACCCTCCGAGTTCCAATCCAAGTTGCTTTCTTTTCTCTCTGCCTCTAAACCTTGCTCCTGCTACCAGTGATATTAAACCCTAACCCCAACAGCTCTGTCTATTTCTCATCCTTGCTCTTCCCTAAACCCTGGCTTCTTACCTTGCCCGCTTTGCCTCACCTTTAAATATAACTGCTGTTGGTTAGCCCTCTTGTATCTGTTATCATTAGCTAACAATTATATATTGTAGTGTACTCTCTTGAATGTGTCATGTATTTCTCATACTACTGTGTAACCTACTTCATTGTTATTTCATAAACCTGTGGTTGCATCTGCCTGTATCATAATACTGTGGATCACCGAACACTGTATATCAATTTTTCCATTGTAACTGTCATTGCTATGTTAAAGCACTGTAGTGTAGACATACTGCACTTTTGGGTCACCCCCGATAAAGGGACCACAATTATCTCAGTGGACTTACTCAGTTACCAAAACTGAAATAAATAAACACCAGGGAATGCCCTTAATGATAGCAATTATCTTTTTTTCTATCCCCAGGCCTATCACTATGCACCCCCATCATTGCATACTTGTTCAAGATTTGTAAGGAATTACATACAAAATGAAACTGGGTCACTTTCCTTACACAGTCATTCATTTATGGGACACTATCTCCATTAGATTCAAGGGGAAACACTTAGGAGGGTGAGCTGGCCTAAAATTGGAAGTGGTAACCTACTGGATTTCACAATAGCCAACTCAGTAGAATTACATTCCACTGCTGAACTTCAAGAAAAATCCAGTCTTAAAAAATGGGAATTGTGTTTTTTCTTGCAGCTCTGATCATCACTACTGCTCCTCCTGACTCATACTGAAGATGAGGCTGGGATTTCAGAATGGGATACACTGCTGAAGCTGGCAATAGGAAAGACAGGGGCTGGTAGAGTTCACAAGGTGCTATCTACTGCCCATTTGAACCCCACTCAGAAGTCACATGTAAGATGGAAAAAGGAACTGGGTTGCACAATACCAAATGACAAATGGGGGCACCTCTGGGTCAGTGCTTATTTAAGTTCCCAAGAGGCAAAGCAAGTTGAAAATTCTTCTATACTATACTCCAGAAGCCCTGGCAAGGTTAGGAAGGAATTGAGAGAAGATACTGAGCGATCTCAACATGAACACCCTGAAGAAGAGGGAGGAGAGTGGTAGAGGACATGATACAGACTGAAAAAATACATCATGCAGGTGAAAAGGGTGCAGAATGGGATTCTCTTTTGTTTGTGGAAGAGCACCAGGACCAGATGGCATGTGATGAAGCTAGATGGGGGAGTTTAGGAGGGTTGTGAGGAAGTACTAGTTTACTGAAAGAGTGGTAGTCACCTGGAATAGATTGCCAGCAGAAGTAGTGGACGTGAAAACAGTAGGGGCCTTCAAGCAAGCATGGCATAGACCATAGGGGAATATTAGTAAATAGGCATGGAGGAGGGAGGGTCATTAGAGACTAGTTAGGGTCTATGGAGACAAACAAAAAGTGACCATTTGGGCAGACTGGGTGGACCAAGCGGTCATTTTCTGTCAGCAAATTTCTAAGTTTCCATGTTTATATGAGTAAGTGCCGGCAACCAGCAAATTTGAAGCACACTCTGTGGATGTACCCTAAGATATCACCTGTGTGGGAAAACGTATGGTAATTCTGCTCTGATTCTCTAAATTTTAACTGTCTATTATGTATATAAGGAGACTATGGTACAATTACTCCTTGCCCAAATATCTACAACATTGGACATGTGCAGCAGTCATCTGCTTAAAAATGCCAATCCTGTTCATGTGGGGCACAACTAGGGTTACCACCAGTTCTGATTTTCGCAGGACTGTCCAGAGTTGTGCAGCGGTGTCCTGCAATAAAACATGAAAAATACTACATGTCCTGACTTTATAGTAAAACATTTTTTTTAACTTTCACCAAAATGTTGCAGAAAACTATAATACCTTAAGTAAAAAATACCTTAAAATGACAAGAAACAATAGAAACAACTACAAAATGACAGCATGTAGTCTTAATTCTGATTATACAGATAAAACAAGTCTGTTGCATTGGTTGAGGTTATATACTGTCCTGCCAAAAATAATGTTTCAGTAAGGAATGTCCCACTTTGTGCTTTGGGTGGTAACCCTAGGCACAACCATGATTCCTTCCCTTGAGAAATGGATTCAAATCATGGGAAGCGTTGGCATCTACTGAATAACTGAGTTATATTGCCTTAGACGAAACCGAACACTATAATGATCCCTGACCCCTACTTGGGACCTACAAATATAAAACTACTGTATTATCTTCTGTTTCATTCAGTACATCTCATAGAGTGCTTCACTGTTTTGTTCCATGCCAAGTATGCCTAGCACAATTGTTTCACAAAGAATCTTTACTTTACTTGGAGTAATACTATACCAGCTGCAGTATCTGATGTATCCAGTGGTAATGCTGACTATTCTTATGGACCACAGAAAATAGAGTAATAAGACTGTCTGTTTTTATGTTATTAGTGATGTAAATTTCTTATTGGAGTGTATGATTTAAAGAATCATTTTATACTTTGTCTTGTTGTACTACAGTACTGTTGAAACATGCTTTGCATTGTATTATACTATAACATTTTACAATAAAAATGTATAAAGTAAAAAAAAAAAAATCATGGTAGCCTTAGAATTCAAGTGAAGTGAATTCAGGCCAAAATATCACATTTATGGGGAAACAATAAAACCTGAATTTCAAATTAAAAAAAAAAAAATAAAAACATAATTTAATCTTACTACTAAGTTAAGTGAAATGTTGTGTATAGATAAACGCTTCATATGAGAACATATTATGGGCAACAGAAGTCCTTTCTTATAGAACTATTTTGGCTACCAATTGGTTAAAACTAAGCTGTATTATTATGCAAAACAAATATACACTGTTGTCATCTGAAATCTATAATTCAATTTTGGGGCTCTATTGATATCCATGAGTAACTCAGAATTTGCTTTTGTGATCTATGATCCCTTCAATGGAATTGCAGACACATTAAATGGCCATACTGTACATTTGTTGCTTTCATACCAGCATTTTATAAAACATAATAAAGGGCTCAACTGGGTAATGTAAACCACTGTCGTTTGAAAAAAATGTCAAATGAGTTACGATGTGAATTCACTAATTAAACTGTATCTTAAGAATGCAAACCCCAAACTGTAACATTAATTAAGTTTGTATATTTAGTTACTGTTGTACGCTATCAAATTTTTGAAGGAATGTACATCCTTTTCTTTGTTCATTTATGCAGTTTACCACTGCAAATGATAATCAACCCTTCTATTTTCTTTATCTTAAATCCTTTCACACTTTTCCCATTTCCTGTATAGGATTAGCAGGCCCCCCCCCTCCCCATTGTTTGCCCTTATCACCTCTCAGACAGACCCTGCAGCCGTATGGATTTGTTAGCAAAGAAGAGACACAGGCATGCTTTTCCCACATTTTCAAAGACTATAGGGAGACTTGTAAAGTCATTGCCTTGGTAATCTCTGACTACAATTCTTGGAACATGATAATCAGTTATGCACTTCAGTGGGTTTGGTGGAAAATGCTGCAAAGGCATACATTTGTGGAACTGAAAAATCATTAAATAGTAGAAATAGCATTTATATTTCACCATGGCAGACATGTATTTTATTTCCTATAACAAGTGTCCATTGGTGTGCAATGAACCCATTCGTTTATTTTAGTTTTTACATAGAATGGATTTATTTAGTAAGAGCTAATGTGACTAATCATGAATTGCATGCAACTGGGTAATTACACTGTAGTTACATGTTTGCTGAATGCAGCATTGCAATTGTGATGCAGTTACAGTGTAGCCATACTATAAGTACAGTGTAGTTAAGTGACATGTAAAATAAAGTTTAACCAGATTTAACATCTCATAGAGGGTGTAGTTTGGTTCCTATTAGGATAAGAGACTGGAACTCAGTCACAGGGGGGATCAAAACCCTTTTTCCACTGATGTGCTGGCTGTAGACTAGCACTAGGTGAAATTGTCATACTTTGCTTTCACAGGTTCAAAAATTTTGGAAAAAACCTGCAACATTATACAGTTTGTGAATCATACCTCTCAACCTCCTGTCACTGAAATGAGGGACAGCAACACTCAAAATAAGGGACAATGGGGAACACTGACCCTTATAATGAGGGGCACATTCTCAGACATGGAGATACAGCTCAGAATACTGTGGAAACCACTGTGTTTACTTGTACAAATTTAATTTTTAAGCTAGCATCTTAGAATATTATGAATTTCTGATTTAAAGGCTGAATTTTACAAGACCTTCTCTGTGTTGGCAGCACCTTCTCCATGTACAATATAATTTGACAGGCAGTTTCCTTTTAAGAACATAATTAACTGGCAAAAAGAAATTGTAGTAGACAAGCAGTCAGATAGGGCAATGGAATGGCAATTTAAAGTTGAGAACAGCCACAACAGTGTTTGTTTGTTTGTTTGTTTATTTGATGTTGCTTGAATTATACAACATGTCCATCTGTTGTAGTATATAATGATTAGGTAATGTATGTTTGTTTATTATTTTTCATTTATTTATTTAAATCTTGGATTACATAAACCTTTGAGCTAAGAGCTCTTTTACAAAAGTTCCACGTCAGTGGAACTGACAACAATTAAACAGGACGGTAAAGTACGGTACAATAAAGTGTAAATAGGAGGTATAAAACTCATAATAGACACAAAATCATAATGGACAGTCAACATAAAACAATAGAGACACATTATGGTAATCAGTTTCAGGCACAGGAAAATGCATACAATACACTGATATTGGCCAGCAGGCTTTGTCAGGATAAACAGGGCACTGGGTGTGAGAAGGCATGTAGGAGGGTGGGCTAGGAAGAGTAAGAGAGGGTGGTAGGAGTGGAGGGCATGAGGAGAGGTGGGGCAAGGGAGGGGAGGGGAGGGAGGGTGGAGAGGAAAGGGGATGCAGGGGTGGGGTAGGAGGCAAGAGTGCCAAGTTACTATGAAAGAGGTTGAGTGCTAAGGTTGAGGTACTTTGTGACTTTATGTATTAATGTTGTTTATGACTCTGAGCCCTTTGAAAATAGATATTCTGCCTAAAGGATTCTTTGCAAAAGAAATAAGTAACAAAGAATTAAAAAGAACAAATAACACTGTATCAAAAACATTTCCCTTTATATTAAGTAATAGGAAAGAGCACATGAAACAACTCTGTGTAGAAAAATAATAATGCACTTACATCATAACTATTTCTCAGGCTGAAAGGGTCTGGGCCCGGTGACGCTGAGGCGCTGGATGCCACACCTCACATCATGCCGGTGACCTGGGTTCAGGAATGAGCCAGGCTCATGGACAGCAGGCTAGAGGGTGGGGAGGGAGCAGAATAGAGCAGCCAAAAAGGCAGCTGTCCTCTCCCAGGGAGGAATCCTGTCATCCACTGTAATGCCACTGCCCCAGGGTGGAGGTACTTGGGAAGTGCAGGTGAGTGGGTGGCAAAGCAGAGGGAGCGTGCCTCGGTACCATGGCATGCACATGCCTCCACATGTACATGTGTGGCTGAGACATGGGGATGGAGAAAAACTGGGGGGAAAATCGGGGTAGTGTAAATTAAAAATAAAAAATTGAAAGGGTCTGAATACAAAGGAACCTTCACTTAAAATCCCTCCAACTCTAAACACAGGTTTAAAGACCTGTAATAAAATGAGAAGAGACAGCCCATTATTCTGATTGAGAGCCCTTGCCAACTGTACCTGTTTTTTTAGTCTACAATGCACTAAATGAAAAGTGCCTGTACCTGTGCCTGCAGTACAGTACAATTCCATCTGGTACCACCGGTAATGTGATTTCAGTGCCATTTTTTCTCTGGTAAGCAAGTGAAATTGGAAGCTACAAAAAAAGCCTTCGTGCCACCAGCTGGATGAAAGCTTTCCTGCATCACTGTTCAAAACCTGAATGGACTGTTACTATTCAGGCTGCCATGGTTACATGGAATTGTTCCCTCTTTTCATGAATTACCATAGCAATTATATCTATAACTGAACTAACGTTGATAGCGCTTAAGTGTACAGTACTCTAGAAGACAGATCTATAGATTGGTCACGTGAGCTCCAGAGAAGAATGGCAGTCTAAACTTTCAGCTACATGCTGCCCCAGTAATTTCAGCTTCTTCCTCTATTACTCTAACAAATGTGGGACCATATTTTTCTTAGTGGACTGGAAAGTGAGGAGTATGATACCAGCTGAGGCACCTTCTACCAATCTTCAGGGTGTCATGAAAAGAAAAAAAATCCTTCTCCTAATCACCACTTGCACCCAAACTGCCGGAGTCCAAGATAGCCACCACTTGAGAACGTGCATCGAAAACTCCAGATCCGGTGAGGCAAGCAAACTTAATTGAACAGATAGCAGCATCTGTGAAGGCTATCAGAATCAGTGTGGTGGATATTCAAGTCAGTTTGGCTAACTTGACTGACAGTGTGGGTAAAGTAGACTTGACTGTTTCGGAGGTGGTGCAATACCATGGAACTCTAGATCAGTGTTTTCAGGCTGCAGAAGCCCAGTTGGCGTGGCGCATGGCAAAGTTAGAAGATCTGGAGGGCCGTGGATGGAGGAAGAACATCAGAATCATTAGACCACCTGAGATAATGGAGAGCAGAGACCCAGTGCAATTCTTGTGTACCAATCTCCCCAGTGGTTGCACTTACCCTCAGGTGAATATGACTTTGAAATAGAATGATCTCATCAGGTCTGTATGGCCATAACGAACTGGACTACTACTTGCCCTCAGCCCCTAATTTTTTAAGCTCCTTCATTTTCAAGATAAAAGCTGATCCTGAGGACAGCAAGTGACCTCAAAGATGTGATGGCTGGAGATGCTCATATTTCTTTCTATTCAGACTATCCCAAAGGGATCGTAGAGTGCTGACAGGCCTTTGCTCGAGTGAACCAAGGCCTTACAAACAGGGGTATTGCTTATGCCCTCCTCTACCCAGCTATGCTTGTGATTACAACTGATGGCCATTCGATGCAGTTTCAACCACCAGAGGAGGTGGACAACTACCTCCAGGTACACCTTGGACCATTGAGACCACCTGCTAGGGACCCCAGCCAGAACTCCGTAATACCAGAGCAAATGGACTCTCATGCACCTGAATTTACTGTAGCCCAGTAACTCTGACCTGTGGTGACAAATATTCACAGTTAATGCAGGTTTTCACTTTCAATCTCATAAACTGTAAGTACAGTACTCTAAAGGGCAGTGACCAGGGGGATGCAAGAGCTGTGGTTGCACTAGGACCCGCAATGGGTTAGGGGGCCCGCTGCCTCAGAGGTCAGCATGAAGAAAACTTTTCTCACAGACAAACTTGCAAGTTTCTCTTTGGAAATTGCTTATCCATCAGAAATTGGACTTGTCAGCAGTGGTGTCAGAAGAGTCCAACTCCAGTTTCACATGGTTGGGTGGGGGAGTACAGAACAAAGAAGCAACAGGGCCCATTTCTCAAAACATCTAATCTTGGTGCTGATGTCTCCAGGAGAAGCAGGAAGAAATTACATTGTTCAGTTCTGTGATCATGATGCCAGCAAGGGGGACGGGGGCAGTATGGACAAACTATGTATGTTCAGCAGAACTGATACAAAAAAACTCACGCTACAAAAATTTCATATATGCCAATGGTTATTTTACATTCATTTTTTGGGGAAGTAAGCCCCACAAAATATTTTGCAGGGGGTTCTTACAGTTGTTGGCACAGTCCTTTCTTTTTGACACCTCGATCTCAATGACCCCTAGCCAGTACTGATGGTGTGATAGCCATTTCCCCACAATCAGAGCAATAAAACAATGACTTCCAAGGCTCCTCAAGCCATTTGCTGCAAGTAGACAGCAAGGGACACATAATCAGGGCTATTCTCCCTGTTCACCTGCCCCAGACTGATGTGAACAGTTCCCTTCCCACACTTTTAGAGGTTAGCACCTGTACTTTCACTTCCATGTTTTAACTAATAACCTTGCCTGGAGGGAACATTAAATTCTCCCTACTGCTCACCCCAGAACTAATGGATTTCAATACTGAGGATGCCAAGACGTTTTCAGTGAGCCTGTATTCATTATTCATTATACCTTTCCTTTTGTGGCTGACGCTGCACAGTAATAAACACTTCTAACCAGCTAGTATAGCCTGTTCTCACTATGCAAGTTCTGCATGGATTAGCCCTCTAAACTTGAAGGTGTGGAATTTGCCACCTAAACCAGAGAAGCCTCTATTTGCTGGACTTTTTTGCAATCTCCTCTTCTCCTAGCTTGCTTCTTGCATTTATTTTGAGTTGTAGCCATCGAAGGACACTGAAGTGGGGCCCGGTATCAACATCACTGTACTGGCTCCAGGCTGCTCTTGCTATTATTTGAAGTTACATTTGCTACCGCACCTGAGTGGCACTGGTTATATTTTGAACATAAGTTGACAGAAAGTGCAGAAAGTGAGGTGATACAGCAAAGTGATCTTTCTGTTATTTTACTCTAATCTAGGATCACTCCCTCAGTTTTTCTACCTGTTGTATGTTGACTGTTACACTGTTTTTAATGTTGTGAACATTATATAGTACTTTTATATATGTTTGCTGTTGGGAGTCCAAAATTACATGGGCTCCTATTTGTCTGAGCCAATTTACAGGTTACCAGAACAATTTTCTTTCTTTTAGATTCCTTCCCATTAGAACCTCCTTTGATGATTGAGGTAATGCTACTGACAACTGGCTTCTGTGTGTCAATACTTCCTGTTGACCAGTAAAATCTAAGCTCCTCCCCAACCCCACTCAAAAACTCAGACACCCCATTCATTGTGGATGGACATGAACTTTCTCTCTCACAAGTGAAATCTTCTTGGCACTACTGTCAAATTATGAACACTGACCGCTCTGCCTATTTGTGCATGCCCTCTCCCTCCAGTCTCCCCACTGGCTTCCTCCTATCTGCCCTCTTCTTTCACTTATTCTCCTTCCTGGAGATGTAGAAAGCAATCCTGGCCCCATAAACACCCACATCGACCATACGGACACTGCCTGGGAAAAACATCTTGGACTAAAGATTACCCACAAAAATATCTGCAGCCTCCCATCAAAGATCCCTGAGCTTGAGGTGTGGGTATCCCTATACAAGCCGCAGGTGTTAGGTCTCTCTGAGACTTGGTTAAAATCTTACCACCCCAACTCCTCACTTCAATTGCATGGTTACTCACTCCTATGACTGGACAGACTAGAAAGAAAGAGGGACAGGGGCACGGCACTGTATGTGCAAGAGCACATCACTGCCACCACCATCAGCTGCTAAACCCCCACCTCCCCGAGTGAGTAGCTCCTCACTGAGATAACCCTAGGTGCGTCCAAGAAATTCCACCTAGGCTGTTGTTACAACAACCCCCCCCCCCGGGAGGCATTGCAGGCCTATTTAACTTCTTAGATGGCGTAAGCAGCACAGTACCATCAAGAAATACAATAGTGCTCAGAGATTTCAACCTAAATTGATTGGATGCCCCCGCACCAGACTATGCAAATCTGCTGAAGGAACATAACCTGGAACAAGCTATCTCCTCCCCTATCAGACACAATGCTCACTCACTAAATAACTCCCTTATTGACTGGGTCACTACAAACTGGGTAGACTTGGTCCTCCAGGCAGGCACAATGTCTAACTCTATCAGTGACCACACCCCAACCTACACCATACTGTCCACCAAATCAAGCTGTCCTCCCCACAAACTCTTGTCATTTAGAAAGTTTGACTGACGAGATCACAAACCTGTCCTCAGGGATGTTAGGGCTATCAGGAAATCTAAACCCTCACTCTCAGGTTCTTGGCAATAACTGGAATGCAAGAAATCACACACAAGTTGCATAAGAGTAAGTAGCAGTGTCAGTGGCTCAGAAGGTAGCACACTCGCCTCTGAGGCCGGGAGATCAGAGGGCTGTGGGTTCAGTTCCCTCATCTGGCACTTGGGTTAATATCCCAGTACTGACACTGTAGTGCAGTATGAGAGGGGTGCTGCACTTCTGAGGTGCCATCCTTCGGATGAGATGTTAAACTGAGGTCCCATCTGCCTGGATTGGTGGTAGTTCAGGTGGATGTTAAAGATCCCTTGGCACTTATCGAAAAGAGTAGGGGAATTTCCCCGGTGTCCTGGCCAAATTTCCCTCATTCACTAAAAATACCACCAACAGCTTAATCTGGTTCTAGGACATTTGGCATTCATCTGTATCCCCCTCCCCCGGGTCGTGCCTGAAAATAGGCAGGATTTGTCTAGTGCACTTCCCTGGTCAACAAAAAATAAATAAATAAATACATAAATAAGAGTAATAAATCTTGTCTGTTACTACCAAAAGGAAAATCACAGTTGCCCTAAGCAGTTCTTACCATTAGGATCTGAGAGCCAATGCTATGCATTCCCTATACCTCGAGGAATGTAGAAATCTCTGGGTCTCCAAGGTAGAAGACGTAATGTCTTACATTATATACCTAAGATAGTTACCATAGCTACTGTAAGATATAAACTTTTCTAGTTACAGAGATTAGCCCTATTGGCTAAATTAGAGGTAGCTCCATGGTCCTACATAACAGTATACAATTGTGTTATAGTCATCACTTTGTGAAAACAAAGAAAGCACAGTTTGTGTACATGGCCATGTAATAATACAAATAATCAGAAGATGACAACGGCGACTCGTATATCATAATACTACAAGGATACAGGTATTCTAACATCTTGTAAACAAGAAATACATGCGTACATTAGTAAGTAAAGCATATAGCAATCCTATGCATACTGACATCTACTCTTATACGGTAGATGTCCTTAGCCCTAAATGTTAGTATAACACATACATAAATGCTAGCTATCTGCAGTGTACCTCTGGGGTATCAATTAGGGTTTAGGGACCTCATGTAACATTCCCCCCCTTGTTGCTTCAGAAGGGGCAACAACAAAGTAGGGAAGTGGAGAGAGAGCAGATATCATTTACAGACCTGACACAAGAGCCTTGTAAAGAAAATCAAGATGCTCACAGTGTTGGCGGAGTGTGCGCCGGTGGCAGCAAAGCATGATGATAAGGAAAAATATCAAAAATGCTTGTATAATAACAAAACCTTTAAAGGTAATCTCTAACCAAGTATTAGTAAGCGCACTATTTTAAAATCACCATCATTAATAAGATCATATATTGCTTCATTTGCTTTGGTCATATTATTGCTGATGTGGATGAGGTGTGTGTTTTTCCTGTCTAAAAGTGACTTCAGTGTTTAGGTCAGAGGATCAATATGTACATTAAAGTAAAGTAAGTAATCTGAAAGAGTAAGAAGAAAGTCAGGGTCACTATCAATGATATCTGGTTCCACAAGGATCACAGGGGTGATAACTGTGTGCCCAATAATAGTTGTCTGATGAGGGACAAAGCAAAAGTTGGGTTCAGTAACAACACATATATCATTGCCATAAATAAATTGCTTAAAATTAGTTACCACACAAAATTCACCATCCAAATTATATTGCATTTTCGCAGTAGGTAGTCTCCATTTTTGTAGTTGTGCTGAGCAAGTGTAAGTCTGGTTGGAAATCCATGTTGACAGCCAATGCACCTCATTTCAGTAAGACTGGTACAATCGAGAAGCATCTGGAGCAGATGTTGAGTCCTGGTAGCCTGTGCCATTGGTGGTGACATCATCATCCACGGTAAAGGACCAATTGATACTGTCTGGGGAGTATCCACATACAGGTTTAATAACATCAAATATGTCACATCGACACAAATAAATATATCCTTACTTAGCACAACAGTCTGTGTGTGGTGAGACCTATGCTTCCAGAGGAGGGTGAAAAACCAGAAGAGGTGGCAAGTCGAGGCATTCTCTGTAGATGTTTTCATCAAGGTGCCCGATGGAGTGTAAGGATATTAGTTTATCAAATATAGCTGTACTGGGATCAAAATGTGGTAAAGAAACAATGAAAGACACAAACATAGTATCCTTAATGGAACATTTCTTAGAAGTAAAGTAAGGACCAGTATTAGGATGTCTGGTCACAAATCCCTGATTCCTAGCAGTAGAAATAGGAATCAAAATGGATTGTAACATACATGTGGCAATACAGTTAGGGGATTTGCAGGTAGGGCAGTACCATTTAGGGATACGTCTATTGTGTATGATATCAGGGATTCTTCCAGATTCCAGATCTCGGAAGTGAGTGTTGATGGTAGTGATAATGTATGACCCATAGGCAGAGCATAATATTTCATGGGCAATGTATTGCTTATCTGCCTCCTTATTGTTCTGTGCAATAAGGGCATTAATCTTTTCTTTAGAATCTGAAAATGCCTTAGCAATATCGTGCATATTATATACAGTGTATCTTTCTTCCTGACTAAGACCATCCACACCATGCAGTAATGGGGGTATGATGTAATTGATCATACCAGTTTCAAACTTCTGTGAATGTGCTTTGATAGTAGCAATATCTGCTTTATTCCAGATAGATATTGTAGTACCAAAAAGACCAGTAAGGGTGCCCGTGGCACCAGTGACATCTGATGTGTCACACATGTTTCATTTATGACTTCGTGAATCATCCGTTTGAGAACTAGGTTTTCTCCTAAAATTGCCTCTATGCTCGGTGGTGTGTACACCAGCAATAGGGTCTTGATTGCCAATCTGAAAAGCAGCTCAGCTATCAAGAAACAAAGTACTATAGAATAACGATGTGTTAGTAGCATGACACATACCAAATGCTTTCATATTCCAGTGAGTTAAGTCAAACAAAACAGGTATATGCATGTGTTGTAGTTTGTTAATAAGTGTGCCAGGCAAAGCAGTGGCTGTGAGACCACTACGAAGGCCACGGTGTTGTTTGAGACATTTCAAAAGTTATTTCTCAGTGGGGGATAACACAGATAAATACATGGTGGCTGAGGCCATGTTGTATATGACACAGAATTTCCTGGCAGAATTCTTAGAAAGTGTATTACAATAAGAAGGATCAATTAAGGTGGTAATGTTATATAAACCTGAATGTCTTAGAGAGGTTTGGTGCAAGGACAAGGTACCATTTGGGGATAATTTTGCGTTGGGCCATCCATGGGAAGTTCCCTTGGAGAGTTTGGCCACAGGGAGTGTTTGTCCTTGAGACTTGGTTTGCCATTCTATTTGTAGGGTAGATTTATCAGGAGCAACAACCGAGGCAGTGAGGTAGGCATCTGAACCTTTCTGAACTATAATCAAATTGTCGGGGACATTGATGGAGACTCCCTCTGGGGTTGTTGCAGGCAGATCAAGATGAGGAAGGATGTGCTTTATTGTGCCTTGGATGCAGGAAATTACTCCTGACATGAGGAAAAAATGGAACAAGATAGCCATCTTGTCAGTGTGTCTGAAAAGGAAAATCAGACATTAGCAAGGTTAGTACTATTCAGCCCAATGGGGTTAGGAAAATCCTTTATACAGTTTCAGCTGGTTTGCATGTAACCATTTGTCAGTCAATTTGTTGTTTTGCATGAGTCTAATTTGATAGACTGATGGACTGAGCTTGTTGACAATCGGGTAGGGTCCTTCCCACTTGTTGGAGAAACAGTGTGTTGGATGCAGAAATCTGAGAACCATTACCTGATCTCCAACTTGGCAATCCACTTCTTGTGTGTGTTTGTCAAACTGAATTTTGGACTGTTGCTGGGCTTTGCCCATGTGGTTTGCAACATACAAATGAGTGTGTATTAAGTCTTTTCTCAACTTTTCCACATATTTATTCACAGAGACACGATCTGTGGTGGAAGTGTGCAGGTCAAACAAGTGTTCAGGTAATCTCATACTTCTGCCAGTCATCACCTCAAAGGTTGTCAACTGAGTGGTGACTGAGGGTGTGCCCCTAATTGTCATAAGGAGTAATGGCAGTAGGGAATCCCAATCCTTGGGACTGTCCTCAATAAATTTGGAAAGCATTTGCTTAATCAGTCTGTTGGCCCTCTCTACTTGACCTGATGATTGTGGGTTGTATGGTATGTGGAACTTCTGAGGAACTCCAAGAAGTTCAAGGGTTTCTTTCATCAACTCACCTGTAAAACGGGTTCCTTTGTCAGAGTCTACCTTAAGAGGTAGGCCCCACCTGGAGAAAATCTGTTCCACCAGGATTTTGGCAGTGGCTTTTGCAGTGCATGTCTTGCTGGGAAAAGCCCCAACCCACTTAAAGAAAAGATTAGTGACCACAAGGGTGCATTTGTTGTTTCAACTGGTATTGGTGAGGGGATCAATAAAATCGATCTGTAAAGCATGCAAGGGCCAGAATGCCTTTGTGGTAATAATTTGGTATTTCTTTTGGTAGGGATGGGGTTGTTTTGCACACAAACAAGACAGTTATATGTGTACTGTTTAACATCCTTGGTGATACCGGGCCACCATGCTGTGGTCTTGAGCCTCGAGTGTGTTTTCCAGTCCCCGGTGTCCACCAGTGGGGGCATCATGCACCTGGTGCAAAACTTCAGGCCTAAGATGATGAAGAATCACCCACAATGTTGTGGTGGCATCATCTGGTTGATACCAAATGAGCTTGTCAACCGGGGACAAGTGTAACTTACCTTCATGCCTTCTGTATGAGTTATGGGTGGGTAGATTCTTCTCGGTGCCATTGTCCAAAAATCTGAACACGTCCTTGAGTTCAGAGTCAGCATACTGAGCTTCTGACAAATCCAAGGGGGAGAAAGGTCAGATTTCTTTCTGAAGGCTGCAATGTGCATGGCCGCTCTGGCTTCTGGACGGTCCATCATCCAGACATCCCCCCCTTGGGCACCTTCCTTAGCAGGGGTGTCAGCTGTGGCATTGAAGGCATGATAGGGGTCATGTATGGAATGGGCCTTAACCTTGTGTACCTAGAGTTTGTGTGCAAATTTCTGTGCCAGTGAATGAATGTATATTACCAGTTCCTTGTGTTTCACTGGGTGCCATCAGAAGAGGAAAAGCAGTTCTTCTGCCAGAAAGGGAGAAATTATGTAAGAGAACAACAAACCCGGCTAGAGTCTGAAAGATGATGGTATCCCCAGTTCCATGCTGGATGAACTTGAGGGCACAGGCCACTGCTGCCATTTCTGCATACTGTGATGACGCTACACTGCAAAGTTGAGAAATTTGAACAATGCTACCAAAAGGGTAAGCCACAAATTTACCCATTCCTGCTATCTCTTCTCCCTGATAATAGGAGGCTGATCCATCTGTGAAAATGTGACACAATGAGGTGTTCTCCAGTAGTTGTAGTGTAGCAGGAAAGAAAGGGCCTGGATCTGGTAGATCAGGTGTCTGAAGTGTACAGTCATGTGGTTCTCCTTGGAAAAGGAGGCCATGCATTGGCATGGATGGCATTTTGGTTGGGTGAACCTTGATGTCCCTATCCTTGAGAAGGAGGGACCAGTGTGTCAGTCTAGTATTAGTGACTGATCCATTCTTTACTCTGTCTGAGAGTAAGAAGGTTGTAGGGGTGTGGTTTATACCGATGATAAGAGGGGAATACCCAATGACATACAAACAGTGCTTGACAGCCCAGTAGTTAGCCAGAAGGTTCCTTTCACAAAGGCTGCACTTCCGTTTCACTGGGGTTAAGAGCTGCGCTGCATATGCAATGCGTCATAGGGTGCCATGAACCTTCTGGGCCAACACTGCAGACACTGCAATGTCAGAGGTGTCAGACTCCAGATGGAATGTCAGGGCTGGATTGGGGTTGACCAAGGCTGGAGCTGAGGCCAGGGTCTGCTTCAGTGACATCACAGCTTGGGTATGTATGGGGTCCCAAGTCCAGGAAACATCCTTTTTCAATAGTTCATACAGAGGGACAGCCTTCTGAGCAAAATCACAAATGAAATCTCTGGAAAAATTCACCATACCTAGAAATCTTCTAAGGGTGGCCACACTGGTGGCGAGTGGCAAGTCCTGTAATCCCTGTATCTTCTTCCAGGTTGGGCTTCTGCCTTTGTTCATTATCCTCAAGTCAAGAAAGAGTACCTCTTTCTGGCACAGCTGTGCTTTTGCTGGGTTGCATTTGAGGCCTGTCCTCTGAATGAGTGTCAGCAATTCATCTAAAAGGTCCAGATGTTGCTCCTGTGTGGCTGTTGCCAGCAACAGGTCATCCACATACTGCAAGAGGCACTTAGGGGGGTGTCGAGAAACCCTCAAGAGTGTCCATTATGTGCAGATGGAATAGGGAGGGGCTGTTATGGAACTCCTGTGGCAAGCCGGTCCTCATGTACTGCCTACCTTCAAAGGTGAAGGCAAACTTATATTGACCCTTGGGGGCCAATGGCAGTGACCAGAAACTATTGGAAATATCTAGGGCACTAAACCATTGTTGGTCAAGGGTCAGTAGTTGAAGCACATCTGGTGCTGAGGCCAATGTTGGGGCACAACTGGGGTAACCTGATTTAGTCTCCTGTAGTCAATTATAAGTCTCCATGCACCCATGGGTTTTTTCACTGGCCACATAGGGGAATTTGCAGTGGAAATACATGTCCTGATTATACCTTGCTTCAGAAGTGATTTGATTGTTTCCCTAAGAGAGGGCAATGCATCAGAGGGAAAGGGGTATTGCCTTTGCCTCTCATGGGCTGGGCCTGTCACCTCAATGACAGTATGCATCTTACCACAATCGTGTTTCTTGGTGGCAAATGTCTCCAGATGCTTTTGCAGGATGAGAAGGAGCTTTGGGAAAAGCTTGTAGATCTTGAACAAATCTATGACATCATATTCTTTGTCGTTTGTATCAATTGTTGCAACCACATGTGAGTCAGGAATCATGACAGTGTGGTACTGTCCCTGACTCTGTATCAACAACATATTGGCCAGGTCTACCACACAGCCGTGTGGTGCCAAGAAGTCAATTCCGATGATACTAGGATGATCATGCAGTACCATAAGCTGAAAGGTATGATATGCCTCCAGGTGTCCCAGTGTCACAGGTAATGGCAGGGAGCAGTACTCAGGTAGCCTAGTTCTGTCTATGCCAGACATACTGGTCTTCCATCCAGTGGACCAAGGTGATGCGGTTGGGTTGTCATCATGCAATACAGACACTGCTGCGCCTGTATCCAGCAATACTGTAAGTAGGTGGCCCCTGACCTTGGCCTTTGACCAGGGCCTTCTGTTTGTATCCAAGACTAGCTTGTTTACAAAATGGACTGGGGCCTGTAATTGTCAATCCATAGTAGTAGAGGCATGGGGATGCTCTTGGATGAGCATTTGTGCCTGATTTCTGTGAACCATTTCACCATGCTGTACTGATGCTATATAGGGAGCCGCTTCCACGTTCAGGCCTGAAGGGGCCTAAGAGCCTGGGTTTCCGGCATCCCTGCAACCTTTTGAGGCCTGTTCTCCCAATTCTACTGCAGCAAGGGCCCGAACTGGGACAACATCCCCAGGAGCGCACTTGCATGGAAGGTCTAGGAAGCTTTGGTTTTCATTGGCTATTTCCCCTATATGAAGGGCCTGGTCACTGTTGTTTACCCTTATTATTTTTAGGTTTCTTGTTTTTGTGGTAGTTCTGGTTCCCATCCCAGGATTGTTGTTGTTGGGCCAGCTGGGGATGTTGGTTGTCTGTATGGAAGGGCTGTTTCTCTTGGGCCTGCCCCTCCACCGTGTAGTGTGTCATGGCCTCTGGGATGGGTTCCACAGCACCTGCTTTCTTGGAGCTGGAACTTGAATCACAGATGTAGAGTTGATAAATTCTCTCTGTTTTCCAAAGAATATCGGAAAACTTACCCATGGTGGGATAGGTGGTTGACTCTACCTTCTCTCGCACGGCAGGGATCATGTTCTGAAGGAACAAGGTTTTGTGCTCAATAAGGTCCACATCCGCAGCCTTTCCTGCAAGATTACTTCCTGCTTGGTAGGCCATCCAAAGCCTCTGGTGGAAGGTCACTGGACTTTCCTTAGCACTCTGTTTCACAGGGTATGCGAGCATCACTCCTACCACACCTGGGTTATGTGCAGTAATGAGTTCAGCTGCAACTCCGACAAAAGTGGCATGGCTATCCGGCCGGATAGCATCGGGGAGTTTTGCCCATAGACCAGGATCGATGGTCTGCTGTAGGGTCTGGACCTGGTAGTCTGTAGTGAGACTAAGCATTTTGCATTTGGAACACCCCTTTTCCAAGTGGCAACTGAGGTTGTCGGACGGGCTCATCTGACCAATGCTGTCAGCTATCTGCTGAACAGAGTGGGACATTTGTAGGGGATTATTGGGACCATTGTTCAGAGGTAGATTGTCTTGGGTGCCCTGCAGAGCAGCCTGAGCTGTGGCTTCAGCCACAGTCTAGACCATCTCTTCCCGAGTAGCACTCTCCTGCAGCATCTGTTTGATCTTTGTTTGGAGGGTCCACTTGCTTCTCTCAGGAAGGGTCATAGTGCCTAAGGCATTATCAATCATTTGTTCTATCTCTTCCCTATCTTTCACAGAAATAACAGTGATATGTGGTGCCATTGGGACTAGGCCTGGGCCTGCTCCCCGCCCATCATGGGGGTTACAATGCTGGCTTCACCCATGATGGTCATCATGCCATCAGTGATGTAGGGACATGGTGTCATGTGACGGGGGTCTGCATGTTGTGGATGGCAGGGGTGGGGTCACTTTGCCATAGTAGGGGTGTGACTCCTTCTCCTCAGATGACATCGTCAGGATGAGAGCTACACCACCCATCGCTTTGACTTGACCAGTCAGTATCTCTCACTGATGGTGCAGTTTCAGTATTTTACATTCACATTTTTCATTACTAACTTTTGCAACATTCTGATCCACATCATCCTGTAAATGCTTTTGTAACACTCTATATGCGGAGCTCAATTAGCGACTGTCCCTAGTAGCTATACCTAAATCATTATGTATCTGGTTTATCTTGTCCTGGAGCTCTCCCAACTCATCACGGATCTGATCATTAGTTCTACTTAATATATCATTCATCTGCAATGCCTGCCTCTTATCCTGCCTCAAACCTTCACAGTCCTGCTTCAACGTACAATGTTCCTGCTCATTTTCCTGAGCAGAATGATTATAAAAAGTAAATCTTTTTCATTTCGTAGAGTCTGGAGTGCAGACTCCAAATCCTGCTCTCTTTTCAAACATTTGGGTTCCTGTAGTCCCATCTCCTGCTTGAGAGATGAGACTTGCAGGTCAAGGGTTTGAAACCTTACCTTGGAGGCTTCCAGAGCAGCGTAGACAGCCGCGACCAACAGCCCTTTAGCTTGTTTGTCTCTTCTCTGAGTACTGGGTTGAAATCCCCTGCACAGGGTTGTCAGATTGACCTGTGGCCAGTGCGAAGTCAGCTCATCCTCCATGGGAGGCAAGGAAGTTTGAGACATCGAGTCTCAAGTCTGCGCAGATATTTGATGCGGTGGCCATTAAGTGAGAGGGAACATAGAATCAAACTGTGAAAAGGCACCGTGCTGTGTATCGATCCACAACAGATGCACTAATTCACAGTCTGGCTACTGTGCACTCGTAAGCTTGCAATTCAAAACTGCCATGGGGTGAGGTGAGTCGGCATTGACCACACCCAGTAAGCAGCCAGACTTTGCAAGGAGTTATGAAGTGGGTGAAAAACGGGAGAGGTGATATGGGTGTGCACACCTTCTTTCCTCGTTAGGTAGGAAAAGTAGTAGCAACAAGTGAAAACTTTGCAAACACCAAATATTGCCTTCCACGGTCACAAATTGTCAAGAGGTCTAAACCCTCACTCTCAGGTTCTTGGCAATAATGGGAATGCAAGAAATCACAAACAAGTTGCGTAAGAGTAATACATCTTGTTTATTACTACCAAAAGGAAAATCACAGTTGCACTGAACAGTTCTTACCATTAGGAACTGGGTGCCAATGCTATGCATTCCCTATACCTCGAGGAATGTAGAAATCTCTGGGTCTCCAAGGTAGAAGACATAATGTTTTACATTATATACCTAAGATAGTAACCATAGTTGCTGTAAGAGAGAAACATTTCTAGTTACAGAGATGAGCCCTATTGGCTAAATTAGAGGTGGCTCCACAGTCCTAGATAACATTATACAATTTTCTTATAGTCATCACTTTGTGGAAACAAAGAAAGTGCAGTTTGTGTACATGGCCATGTAATAATACAAATAATCAGAAGATGGCAATGCCGACTCATATATCATAATACTACAAGGACACAGGTGTCCTAACATCTTGTAAACAAGAAATACATTTGTATATTAGGAAGTAAAGTGTATAGCAAGCATATGCAGCCATAAATGTTAGTATAACATATACATGAATGCTAGCTGTCAGTGGTGTACCTCTGTGGTATCAATTAGGGTGCAGGGACCTCTTGTAACAGGGCAATAAATTGGACTGCCTTCTACCATCTCAGCAATATCTTTGATGCAGTCACTTTCTTTACATCCACCCTCTCTCACCTACAGAACATTCATTTCCCCCTTACAACCAGAAGAATAAGAGGGGTCTGCACCCACTGGCTAGCCAGAGAATTACGAGCACTAATGAAAGATAGAGATAACAAATGGAAGGCATACAAAGCATCCCCTGCCCCCAACTCTGGAATGCCTATAGACAATTGTGCAATACCTACAAATAGTCTGCAAAATTGCTCAAGCGCAAATACTACCTCAACCAACAAAGCAACAACCTTGGTAATCTATGCAATTTCTGGGCCTCCATTGGATCACTCATAAACCCCAACACCAACAAGCAAATAAGTCAACTTACATTCCCCTCTGGGCACATCTCTGACCCTACTGAGATTGCCAATGCTTTCAATGCAAAATTCACAGACTTATCCTCCTATCTGAGCAAACTTTCCCCCCAGATTTCCTCAGCCCGGAACCTCCACCCCCTTAACCACCACCCTGCCCCCACCCTTCCATTTCAGGGCTGTTGGGAAAAATGTTAGTATCAAACTCCTAAAATCTCTCCAGGCAAAAGGAAGCACTGTCAGTGATGGACTATTCCCCTCGTTCCTAAAACTTATCTGCCCTGCAATTGTTAAACCCCTTACTTTCATTTTTAACTTCGCCCTTACTATATCTACTGTTCCCAACTCCTGGAAAATTGACAATGTGGTACCAATCTTCAAAGCTGGTGATCCCCTCTCCCCAGATAACTATAAGCCTATCTTCCTCCTCTCCCACCTAAGTAAACTGCTTGAAAAAATTGTACACTGCCAGCTATCAGAGCATCTAGAAAAATATAACCTCCTATGTCCCCTGCAGCATGGTTTCCGTAAGCACCACAGTACCTCTTCTGGCTTGGCCCTTTTTTCTGATTATGTTCTAAGAAACATAGACCAGGGCAAAGCCACAGGTGCTGTCTTCATAGATCTGTCAAAGGCGTTTGACCTTGCAGACCACCACCTCCTCCACTCCACCCTGCTTCTTTTGACTGCTCCACTGGAACTGCTGCTTAGTTATGTAGCTATCTCTCAAACAGGTCTCAGTCCATTTTCACTGGTAAAGCATCCTCTGCTGCCCCTCCTGTACACACTGGAGTCCCCCAGGGTTCCATACTCGGACCACTGCTTTTTTCCATGTTCATTAATGCACTCCCCAGAGATAGCCTCAGTTGTAAAGCTCTTCGCTATGCTGACAATTTGGTCCTTTACTGTAGCGACAAGTCAATTAAATCCATCTCCTTCACCCTCACACAAAACTATGGCTCCGCACACCAATGGTTTCTCTCCAACAAGCTACTTGTCAATGAAAAAAAGACTAAATCTATGTTCTTTGGCTCTAAACCTTTCCTTGCCAAAGCCGCCAAAACCAACTCCTCCCTTTTTGTACTCACCCCAACAGGTCCTCCCCTTGAAAATGTCCTCTCCTTCAAATATTTAGGTGTTCCCCATGACCCCTCCCTTTCTTTCTCTGAACATGTCAACAACACTGTGTGGAGAATCCACCAGAAGTTAGGCACTGCATACCATCTCAAACATTTTTTGTCTGCCGAAGTGTGCCTTGCCATCACACGTGACAACCTACTGCCCCTCCTTGACTACTGATACCCTGTCTACTCCCTCGTATTCTCTAACTTACACTCATAGCTAAATTCAACATACAATTCTATCTGTTGATTTGTTCTTCAAGCCCCCCCACCATACCCATCACTACACACTCTACCCGTCCCTAGGGTGGCTCCCTCTACAAGGCCACTTTCTTCTATGCAATGGGCTGCCTGGTGGACAACTCACTTAGAAACCAACACTTGTTCCCCTACTCATCCCTCCTGACAGATAGAGTGGTTTCAAAGACTCTTAGGACATCCTCAGTCCCCCCCGCTAGAAGTACTCCATGTCTCCACTGCCATTGGAATTCGAGCATTCTCCATCTCAGCACCCTTCCTATGGAACAAGCTCCCACCGTCCATCCACTCATCCCCCATCCACTTCACTTTTAAACAGAATCTGAAAGCCTGGCTCCTGACTGCTGCAAACTGTCACTGCACCTAATAATAACTCAAGAACCTACATACTGTATTGCCCATGCTCTATAATGTGTAGGCACCACTTTTGCTGCTACCTTTCCTGACCCTCCTTTTTCTCACCTCTGTCTTCCTCTTGCCCTAACCCTCCACACCATTTTGAACCCTTAAACCTGCCCCATATCCTTTTTTGATCCTCCCTTGATTCCTAAGGGAAAATTGAAAGTGTTGACTGTCTGAACCTTCATAACTATGGTTGCTGGCACCTGTATAGAAATGGATCTTTGAAATCATATGCTGTTACTGAATGTAAATCGCACTATTTTGTTTTGTCACATTGTTATTGCATAATCCAGCTTATCCACTGTACATTTCTTTTTTCTGTACCACCTCATGTTGGGGGGTGTTTTTACTGTGCCCTGTTTTTATTGTTGTTTCTGTGTTGTTGTCACTCTGTGGCCTGGGTCGTGCCTGGACATGGTCCGGTCCTTTGGATCACTGCACCTACCCCGTTACCAAAGACATAAATAAATAAATAGTCCTGTGCGCTCAGCTTTCCATTATCAGCATAGCCACTAACTCCCCCCTCCCATCTTAGACAATCAAAGCTCTTAATGTTTGGCTGGGGAAAACCATACTTTTCCTTTGGACGCTGAATACAGTGCCCTGATAAAGCCACATCATATTATTTGGCACTTCCTTACCCTCACTCTCCCGCCTCCTTTAATTATTTTAATTCTCTTTCTTCACTGTTGGTCCCTATTATCTTCAAACAAGGAGGGGAGTAGGGGATGGCAGGAGTCATATCTCTTCTTACGCAGTTTCTGGGACCCATGTGAGCATTGGCTTAATAGCCCCCCAACCTTTTCCATTAAGGAAGGGACCATTGTCCCTCCACTGGGAGTGGGATCGCTCAGAGACTGATAGTTGTTTTTTTCTTTTGTATTCTTTTATAAATACTTCCCCCAGTTACCTGTTGGGAAGGGGGATGTTTATGTACAGATCTTTGCTGTATTTTCATACGGTTCTATGTACTTGTGTGTTTCGGAGTACTGTACATTTGGTGGTGGGGCTTGGGATGGGTGGTGTAGGAGGGTCCGGGGAATGGGGGGTCTCAGATGTAGCTGATATTCACACGGTGTACTATATGTATACCCATTTACAATGGCTTCATCTCACCATTTAAAAGTCATCTTCTGGAATATTCGAGGTGTCAATTGCCCCCCAAAACATAGAAAAGTATTATATCACCCTTTTCCAGGAAACACATTTGCTGGAGGGAGATTTGGTGTGTTTTGGCTGCTTGTGGGTGGGTCAATACTACCACAATGCTCACCCTACTAGACAGCGAGGAGTAGCGATTCTGTGCAAAAAGGATCTGAAGTTAGGTACTGCATATTGCAAGAATTTAAAGATCATGAAGGTAGACACCATCTGCTCTCAGGCACCTACCAGAGTAGACCAATTGTGATAGGCAGTGTATACAGTATGCCCCTAACACCCCGGATCATTTCTCCTACCAGTTCATTCTATCAGAAATCCCTGAGACTGCTACTGTACTTCTATTTTAATTGGACAAGATCTTAATTTGGCACTGGACCCATTAATTGACCAGACTGGCTCTGGACCCAGGTATGAACCTGCCCTGTCGGCCCAAGTTGCTAACCTTTTGAGAGAGAATGGCCTGTTTGATACTTGGTGAACTCTTCACCCCACTAACATGGACTTTATTTGCTATTCTCCCTCTCATGACTCAAATAAGATGTAATTCTGGCATCTTCTGAAATGGTTTTGCAGACATGGGGAATCTCCCAGGAGAGCATTCTCATATCAGACCACACCACAGTCGTTCTTTCCCTAGCCTGGGGTTCTGCAACTGGAAGGCACAATAAATGGAGCTTTAATACTTCTATTCTCCAACACTGCATGACCCAACTGTGCAATGGCTTAGACAATCCATCATAGATTATTACTCTTTCAATGATACTCCTGATTGCTCACAGTCCACCCAGTGGGAGGCACTCAAGGCTGTACTTAGGGGCCAGCTGATAGCCCATGCAGATTGTGCTATGAAGCAGCAGGATGCCACCCTTCAGTCTATGGAAAAGGAGCGTATAACTCTCAAGCTGACTTCATTGCAGAAGTCTTCTAAAAGCCCCTAGAATCGAGAGAAAATTTGGCAATTAAAGACTGAAATAGAACACGTACTACAATACTAAACCGAATATTCACTATATAAACCAAATCAAAAATATTAGGATGCAGGGGAACAACCCAGGAAGTTACTAGTGGCAAAACTGAGAGCTCAAGCGATGAAGAAGTACATCCCTGTTATTCAAGATCCACAGGGAACTAAGTTAACATCCCCACAGAAAATTAATCAGGCCTTTCAAAACTTTTACTCCTCCTTATTCGCCTTGGAGGCCAACCCCACTCTGGATCAGTATGCCACCTTTCATGCTTATCTAGCTGTACCACAAATATCAGCTGAATATCGGTCTACCCTCACAACCCCAATCAAGTCCAAAGAGGTAGCACAATCCATCCAGAACATGGCATGAGGGAACTTGCCAGGCCCAGATGGATTTCCCTCCAAATTCTACAAAACTTTTTAGGACCTGCTTGCCCCGATGCTAGCATTATTATTTAAGGAAGCATTGGACAGGGAAGTACTCCCACGTTCCTTTTCTCATGCCATCATTATTATTATTCCCCAAAAAAGGAAAGGACAGCATCCTTTGCTCCCAGTGTCACCCAATCTCACTGATCAACTCTGAAGCAAAAATGTCTGCAAAAATTCTGGCCAAATATATGCAACCCATGATGCCCTCTTTAATCCACCCGGATCAAGTAGGTTTCATAACGGGGAGACTAGGATCTGATAACATCCACAGGACACTAGACCTTATTTGGGAAGCTTGAGCTTTCCTCCAACCTATTGTTACCCTGTCTTTAGATGCTATGAAAGCATTTGACAAGGTGGAATGGGAATACTTATTTGATGCCCTGGACAGATCTGGTTTTCTGGCACCCTTTATCTCCCTGATTCATCTCCTATACACCTCACCATCTGCGACTGTCCTCACTACCTCCATGTTATCCTCTTACTCTCCCCTTCACAAAGTAACTAGGCAGGGATGCCTCCAGTCCCCATTCTTGTTTCTCCTGGCAGTAGAACCATTGGTTTTAAAAATCAGGGCAGAACCCCATTTTCCGGGAATTATGGTGAGCAGCCTTCCACATAAGATTTCCTTGTTTGCTGATGATGTGACCCTCTTTTTGACACATCCCTCTACCTCCTTACTGACCTTGCAGGAAATAATACAGGACTACTCATTACTATCAGGCTATAAACTGAACAGTGTGAAATCCCAATCTTACCTCTCAATGAAGCTTGTACTGCTGATCTGTTCTCAGCCTACTCCTTTTAATGGTCTCCAGACAGAATATTCCATTTGGGTATAATACTTGTCACATTTGTCACTATTGCATAGGAGCAGAAAGGGCGATGTGCCCACAATTAGCTCTGTACTCTTCCATGTAATATTTCATTTCACCACCATTATCAATGTACCTACCCAGGTTTACTTTAAAGAGGTTTTTATTTCCACTTTTTATTGTATTAGTGTGCCACAATTTCAGCCATAGTAACAGCCAATGCACAGAAAATATTTGATACCCTGGATACTGATTTTCAACATTGGAAGAGCCATATTCTGTCCCTCTGGGGTAGGGTTAATGGGCTGAAATTCCTAGCCCTCCCCATAATACAGTATATACTGGTTAATCAGCTTCTCTCCCTACCTGGATTTCCCTTTCAACAACTTCAGGCTAAACTGCTCAGCTTCATCTGGGCAGGCAAACCACCAAAAATAACACTTAAAACTCTCCAGCATTGCTGGAGAGAAGGAGGTTTCGGACTGCCAGATTTGAAGTCATTTCATGATCTCACCCTTATGTGACAGGCTCTAAATAGTTATACCCCTCACTTAACCACTCGCGTACCAGGTTAGCTTACTTTGAAAATGGCACAAGGACAGCTGCCCGCACCCTTCACACTCCTATTCCCGAGTTGGTCCCTCCGTAGTACAATTTCCCCATGTTTGCACTACACCAAATATATTTGGAGTAAATACAGTAAGCAACTTTGCTGGAACCCAGTGATTTTTCTTTTACCAGGATAGACACAGTAAGCTGAAAGCTTGTTTACAGGTGTGATTTTGGAGCACAAGAAAGTCAAATGACATGCTCAGGGTCACACAGTATGCAAGTGAGGGCTGTGGGATTCAAACCCAGGTCTCCAAGTTTGCAGCTCAGAGTCTTAAACCACTGAGCTATACTGCCTCCTTAAATGGCTCCATCTAGACCTCTTTGGGAAAACCCAGGCTTGCCAATTGATGGGCATCCTGTTCACTGGAGAGACTGGGAAACCAAGGGTATTACTATGCTGCAAGACCTGTACAACCCTAAATCCGGTCATCTATATTCCTTTGAAAATCTCAAAACCAAGTACCATCTTCCACACTCCCACTTTTGGAAATACCTCCAAATAAGAGATCTCTTTAAACATAAGCATGGCTTTTCATCTTTGATGATCTTGCCAAACAAACATGGTGGAACTCTTTGATCAGGTAACTAAAGTAGTAGACCAGGATTGGGCCTTAGATATTGTATATCTAGACTTCAGTAAGGCCTTTGACTCCATCCCACACAGAAGGCTCATCAACAAACTGGAGAACACAGGTATAGAAAATAAGATTGTAAATAGGTTGAGAAACTGGCTACAGAGGAGGACCCAAAACATTCTAGTAAATGGCACTCTATCACAGGAAGGGAAAGTAACCAGTGGGGTCCGGCAGTGGACGGTGCTGGGACCAATACTTTTCAGCATATTCATCAGCGACATTAGAGATGAACTGGAGGGAAAGGTATGCCTGTTTGCAGATGACACTAAACTCTGTAACAGGGTGCACATGCTGGAAGGGGCTAAAAGGATCAGAGTCAGTCCTAAAGAAACTGAAAGAATGGTTCAAGACTTGGCAGTAGAAGATCAATGCCAAAAAATGCAAAGTCAGGCACCTGGGGAAAAAAAAAGATGGACAAAATACTCATTGGGAGGTGAAACACTAGCTGTCACTGACCTTGAACGAGACCTTGGAATCATGGTATCAAATGTCTTGAAGGTGGGAAGGCAATGTGAAAAGGTGTCACAAAAAGCCAGCAGCATTTTAGGATTCATAGGCAGGGGTGTTACAAGCAGAAAATAAGAGGTGATAATCCCATTGTACAGGTCCTTGGTAAGGCCTCACCTGGAGTACTGCATCTAGCTCTGGAGACCACACCTCAAAAAGGGCATAAACCAATTAGAGTCAGTGCAAAGAAGAGCTACAAAGATGGTCCAAGACCTCCATCACAAACCCTTTGAGACTAGACCTTGGCAATTAAACTTGTATTCCTTGGAACAGAGAAGAGACAGGGGAGACATGACAGAGACCTTTAAATATGTAAGTGGAATCAACTCAGCACAGGAGCAGAGCTTCTTCAATGAGAATAAAGGGGCATGTACCAGAGGGCACAACAGTAGTTTTTGTAAGGGGTAAATTCTGGAGCAATGTCAGAATGTTATTCTTCACAGAAAGGATCATGGAGCCTTGGAAAAGACTGCCACAGGAGGTGCTGGAGGCAAAGACAGTTAGGGAATTCAAGTTATCTTGGGATAGGCATCGTGGGATACTAAAACAAAGAAGTATATCCTGGGGGGTAGTCAAACAAACACATAGACAGACTAGATGGATCAAGTGATCCGATCTGATGTCATATTCTTATCTTCTTATGCTCTTGTAAAGTATCCAGGGACCTTACGCTACCACAGCCCTCACCACTTGATCAGTGGATATCATCTCTAGACAGTGCACAACTCCTCATGGCCAAACTTAAGACTTTCCGAGAACTTACCCTCCCTCCGACCCCTCTAGCAGGTCCCAAAGCAAAGTGGGAGCTAGAACTGGGTATCACAATCACCCAACAAGAGTAGGCCCAAGCATGGCCTAATGCATACATGTCATCACTTGAGCTTCAAGCAAAATCTTTGCAATATAAAATCCTTCATAGGGCAAATAGGACATCTTTCTGGCTCTATAGAGTAGGCCTTCTGGACCACAGTGACTGTTGGAGATGCTCATTCCCACAAGGAACTCTGACTCTTATTCTCTGGATGTGTCCTTTAATTGATCAGTATTGAACAAAAATATAGTCCACTTGAACCAGAGGTCTCCCAGATTTGGGGATATGTGATCCCCAACTGTCCCTACTTGGTTTACTGCAACAAGAGCTGTTGTGAAGTTAAACTTTGCTTGCGAATTTCTCATGAAGCTCCAAAAATGCGCGCTTTGTGGAATTTGTGAAGTTCTGGCTTGTTGGTCAAACTTCAATTCATGTGATTTGGATGAAATATTTGGTAAAATTTGTGTTTTTTATCAAGAAGCATGAAATTTGTGGGTAAAACGCAAAATTTGTGGGCAAAATTTTGCATTTCGCGACAGAATTCATAAAATTTATGGCCAAAAATTTCACAAAATCACTCCACGAAATCCAAAAATTACAATGCAGAGTGAATTTCACAGGCTTTGCACATCTCTAACCACAGACAACCTCCAATCTGTCCAAAACACAGCTTCTGTGGAACAATGGAGCCTTGGAAGTTGCCAAAAGAATACTACTGTGACACTAGAAGGACCCTGACTCCCCTCACATGAGGAATGGTTCAATCTGCTTGCATTAACCGCCCACTATGAGAGAACAGTCCATCAAATAATAGGCAAACTCCTGGATTTTCAGACAATATGGACCCCTTTCTTAGATGCATTTCCTAGGAGAATCTTCCAGAATAAACCCAATGGATGAGACCTGACTGCAGGGGTGCCATTTTGGGGGCAGGGGGTCAGTCACCTTCCCCCTGCATTGTAGGCTATTGTTGTTTTTTGTGTGTGTTTCAGCCCCTGGCTCCACCCCCTCAGCCCCTCTGACCAGTTGGTGCCCCCCCTGCAGAAAGCTGAAATGGCCCCCCCACCTGACTGGGCCTGTTTTGTTGCCTAATGTTCACACCAGTACTACTAGTAAAATATCCATCTCCAAGAGGTGTTCCCCATGATTGGTGTTGAAAGGGAACTATATAGTTTGCCTCTTGACCCTGGTCAGGGACATCCTCTGTACAGATGGGCTGGTGTTATTTCAGGTAAACAGCTCCCATCCCCCTCACCTACTGTTCTACCAATCTGTTTGCTTATTAATTTACCTCTGCATACATTTACTTATGCCCACATTAAAACAACAGAATCTTTTCTACGTTCACAGAGTTTCATATTTCTGTGGAGCTCCTCACCTGCATGGATCCCTGCCTCTTACACTTTGCATCTCCTCCCCCTTCCCATGGATATTAACAGAGTTTCATTGTACCAGGGGACAGAATAATGGTATATTATGTTATTCTGTAGAATAAATGGATATAGCTTTTCCCTGAGGTATTTTGTTACTACCATGTATTACTTAAGCATTTTATCTATCTCTTCCACAAAGCCACCAATCTAAAAGACTATTTGTGTTAAGGACTGGTATCCTAAACTTTATAAATAGTTCATAGTTAAATAGTGCATTTTGCCTTTACTTAAAGTCCTGCTTTGTGACGTTGATTTATTGTAACTGAATTTTTATTTTATAGGTACAACCAGTGTTATGTCTAAATCACTACTCGCCAGAAACGAGCAGTGATATGGGGGAAACATTTGTTGCATACTTTTTCTATTAACACTTTATTTATTGATCTCATGCCTTTTTCAGTCTACAGTATGTTATGATATGGAATGCTTTAGCTGTATGGTACTCTGTATGACAGGCTTTAGCCTAATTAATGATTGTTACAATTGTTATGAAAAATTCAATAAACATCTTTATTGCAAAAAAAAGATTGATCTGTAGCATCCTCAATGTGCCGTGTCATGTGCCATTTCATTTGTGCAAAACATTGCTATGACGAGGGTGCTCACACAAATGATTACAGTCCATTTCTTGTAGTGAACATTATTAGAAATTGTGCTTTACAATCCATACTTTTTCAGTTACCTACAGATCTGTCTTTTTAGACTACTGTACACTGTGAAGCGCTATCAACATTAGTTCAGTTGTTATGGTAATGCACGAAAAGAGAAAACAGTTCCATGCAACTGTGGCAGCCTGAATAGTAACAGTACATTCAGGTTGTAAACAGTGATGCAAGAAAACTTTCACCCAGCTGGTGGTGCAAAGGCTTACTCTCTCGCGCAGCTCATTCACGAAACCACCAATGATGTCAGGCGGTATCAGCACTGTCCATAGCTAGTCTGGACAGAAACATCCCTTCAGAACACAGCAGCAACTGAACACAGAAGATGATATAAGGTACTGACCACCTTGTTTTCCTGTATGACCCAGTGTTATACTTGACTAGCCTGCTATTGAATACAGACTAAACATAAGCCTTGTAATACATTTGCCAATGAACTTTATGGAAACCTCTGTCGTGCTGGTGGCCTCAGGGTGCATCCCATGGAACAGCAGCCGAGCAGCAACAACAAACAGAACATTATCCCAGGGGAAAGCGTAAGGACTATTTTGAATGAAAGAATATATATATATATATATTTTTTTTTTTTTTTTTATTTTACCAGTTTCTTTTTTTAAATACCAACATTTCTCAACCCATGCCCATTTTATAAACACAATAGAACACAATGGGGTGTGGGCTATGTGCTGATAAATGCATTTCTAGGGACAGCAAGGCATTCAGCCTGTGGCCTCCTGCCTCACTACATCCCTAGGTGTGCGTTTATCAGAGCATGACGGGCGCTCCATCATGTGTTATGGTTTACTTATCAGCTACATGCTGTTAGGAGACATGCTGAGCTTGGGTTGGGCAGCAAACCTTGTACAGTCACCATGGCAATGGTGTCATGATAACACAGCACCATGGTGATGTCATGCTGTGCATGCCCAATCTAGAGTATAAAGAATAAGTCAGCAATGGCTTTGCATGGATATCAGCATGCTGATGGATAGACAGAGGCAATAAGATTCCCAAAGGGGCAGCAGCTCTTGCACATCACTGAAAATAAGAAGTAACTAAGTTTTGAACTGGGGACACTGACAGTATAAGTTTTATATGTGTTAGAAAGAACATTAGAAGGCAAATGAAGTAGGTTTTATCTGACCATCTCTTGCAGCTGCATTTATTGTGGCACAACCATGAGGGAGAAGAACAGAGGTTGTAAACATAACTGTGATTTATATAAAAACAACTGTTACAAGCTACATATATTTTAACAAAGGAGGCTGAAGATAGTGAGACGTTACGGGGAGCAATTAAAAGGGAATCTACCAGTATTATGTACTACTTAAAATATGGTTGGAAATTAAATTGAAAGAAAAACACCAACGAAAACATACATATTAATTATACCCCCGATGCCATGGAATAAACTGAGGGCAGTTAAGTGCAACAGGTTAGAAGTGTACTGTATTTAAGCAAAGCATTCTAACAGCGGATACTGACTGATCAATGGTTGTTGAAAAAATGCTCTGGAAGTTGTGATATTGGAATTTTGTGTATTTTATTTAAGAATCACATCCAGATTTAGTTAGATATGTTGGCTGGTGCACACTAATAACTGTTAACATATGAATGTAAACTAAGTAGAAATGAGGGACTTACTGAAATGCCTACTTTGTATATGGTTTCATTTCCCCCATATGATATAGATAGATAATATCAGTATGGTAATCATAACAAAGTATCATTTCATTATGTTATTAGTAGATTTGAATACAGTACAAAAAATGCTGGGAAATCCACACAGTGACTAAACTGCTGCTGATGTTGGAAATGAATGTCTGATTTTACAATGTAAAATAAAGACTGAAAATGTAAGTAGTTTAATTAAATATAATTTTTGTTACTCTTTATTTTTAAGTGCTGCTTGAGATCAAGGATAAAAGCAGCACTTATAAATAATAAATATATTAAAACAATATTTTATGTTTTCATTTTTATAGACATTACATGGATATTAAAGCAAAAACCAATTGATCCTTTGTGATATAAAATTCGAATAACAGAGTGGATTTCTGTATTCAATAATTAAGCAATAAAGCATGACAGGGCATTGGTTGTACTAGGCTTACCCAATGGTCAGGGGCATTGTAAAGCATGAGGTGAAGCCAAGTGCCTTCAGCCCCTGTCTGTGGGGGTAAACCTAGTACAACCAACATCCCTGAAGTGCTTTATTGCTTATATAAAATGAGCCCAGAGGCAACTTTAAAAAAATAAACACTAAAGGCAACTTTGAAAAAATAAACACTAACATTTTTCAAACCCCACAAAAATTATAATAAAATGTTGCTAAATAATGTAAAATAGTCCCTTCATCAATGTTTTTCAACTGTCCATCATCTGTCTTTCTTCATACCCAGTACACTGTGTTATTGTTTACCATGGAGTAGAAGAATTCAAATCTCTGCGTTATTCCAGTAGTAGAAAGCCCCCCCAACACACACACACACACACACACACACAGAATGGTAACATGGAATACATGAGTTTAAAATTCTTCAGCGTTCCACTGGCATACACACACAGACACACAAACAGGCCTCAAGTGAAGCCAGAACCTAAATTGTATCTGTTGTTAGGTAAGGAGCAGAGAAATCTTGGCAAACTGGTGAGGATAGGAGGGGAATTGTTCATGGTCATCAAAGAAACCGCAGCAATGGGAACTCTGAATAGGAGTTGATTTTCTAAATTTGTTTGTGTGTGTAAGGAGGGGTTCTTGTATGAAAATAACATTAAATAATTTACTAACTTTAGTTAATTTAATGAACTTTAATTTTCAGGGCCTAGTTGAAGTTTTTTATACATGAGTAAAGGTTGCACACATGTTTATGATGGAGACTAGGAAGCAAGTGGCTTATGAATTCTGTGAGCTGCCCAGTTGGCAGGGACTTGTTTTTAACCATTGGCAGTGCTGTCTAAAGGCAATGGCTAGAACCAAATATCAGCCAATAGGGACACAGGTATTTTCTTACCCATTTACTATGGTATACATAGAGGATAATGTATGGTCATCGATTGTTAACTGGTTTATTAATCATATCGAGGTTGCCAGGGCAACCATGGAAACCTCGAGAGTGAAGCTCAAGAGGTTTACATCACCATGGCAACCTCAAGATGGGTTAAAAAACCAGCTGACAATCGATGTACCATACATGATATTTTACAGACTATGGTACCGTTTATGTTTAAGAAATGAGAAAGCAGTTCCTTACTGCAGTTTTTATGTGCCACCACCACTCTTCTCCAGGTCATGCTCTCACCTTGGGGCCATTTCATGACCGCCTGATCAAGTTGCACACATGTGCAGTCTGTTTCCGGTTGTTAACCCTTCGATGTGATGTGCCATCGATGGGTAAACAACATCGTGACATCACATCGATTGTAAAACGTTGTTATAAAAAGGTAGATTTCTACCTATAACAATATTCTACCATACATTATAATGTTTTTATTTACAAACAAGTTACTGACTAAATAATATAAATATATAAATACATATTCAGAGAATGAAGTTACTGAGTTTGAATATAACTATTATTTTTAGTTCCACAACAAGTCCTAATAAAGCAAGTAAAGTAACTTGTGAAACGTAGACACAATTGTTTGTCTAATTATTGGATGCAGTGTGGATGAAATGGAAAAAAAAAGTTAAAAATATAAAGAAAAAACCTTTTTGGGTGAGTAAGAATGGACAGAGCCATCACTTACTAATTGCTTCATTTCTCCTTGTTTCCAAACATGATGACTAGTCATCATTGAGGGCACCATGATCAAATCAGATCAAATCTTTATTTAACGAGGTGAAACACCATTGAGTAAAAAACTCATTTACAAAGTGGACCTAGTCAGCTATACAGTGCTGATCATCACAGTCAATGGTTATACAGAGTCAAAAATTAAGGACAATAATAACATTACACACCAGAAGTCATTGCAAGAACCAGAATAGAATATAAGCAATATACATGTGCTCAAAAAAGAATGACATAAAAAGCAGTATATTTACAGAGTTTTGAATATATCCTTGGCAGGTGTACCCTAAGTGCATTTGAGGACAGCATTATATGGTGATGTTGCAAGAGCTAGAGCTAGAGACATACTATCATCTGCTTAGATAGGTGGAGAATGCTAAAACGAGCTGAGGGAGGTAAGTAAGTGTAGAGGCCAAAGGGAGAATGTGCAGTGGAAGGGTGGAGAAATGCATGAGGAGGAAGGAGATATCAATTTTAAGGCTGAGAATTTTTGTTCAAGGGTGAAGGTGGGAAGAGATGAGGCATGCAAGCCCATGTAGCTTGCTTGCTAATAGGAGTTAGTCATTAGGAGTGACAGCTGAACGAGTCTCTGATGTGTTTTTCTAGTAATAGTTTGAAGGTTGCCATTTTAACAAGGGAGGAAAGCTTCAGAGATTTCTGTAAGGAGTTCCAAAGGGCTGGCAGGGCATGGCTAAGGGCTGAGGACCCAAAGAGAGTTTGGAAGCACCAAGTTTGGTCGACAGTAAATCTGTTGACCACCCACACAGTGACTGCACAATACCGATGTAGGTATTGTGCCGCACAAGCCCCCAGTGTTTTCTGTGGGGGGCACTGCCCCCACACCTCCCATGTGGGAGGCTGTGCCCTCCACACCCCCCCCGGACTTTAGGATTCTCAACTCCAGGTCAGAGTTGGTCCAGGGAGGTGGCAGGACACTGGGGGAAAGTAAAACACAGAAATGGACCATTACAGTGGCTGTCGCTGTAGTGGTCATTTTCTGTGTTTCGCCATCAGGGTGTTGGGCAAAAGGGGGCCACCCAAGAGAGTTCTATATCTAGGGATGTCAAGTGAGGGATAAGAGTGACTCCTAAGCAAATAGGTTCCAGGGGTATTGGTGAGGAGATTGGATATATATTGTGGCAGCTTGCCAATTAGGGCTCTGTAAATCCAGGTTGCTGCGTTTATGATTCTCCTGGTTTTCAAGGATTGCCAACCTAGCATAGCATGTAAGGTACAATGGTGGGTCCTAAAGGAAGTGCCAATAATGAACCTTAAAGCCCTATTGTACAGGGAGTCGAGCTTGGCTAATGCAGTACTAGGTCCATGGCTATACAGTAGGTTGGCATAGTCCAGGAGGGAAAGGAATGTAGATTGCACAAGTCTTTGCCTAGCTTCCTGAGTAAGGAGGTATCTAATTCTGAAAAGCAGTCCTAGATGTTGTTTCAACTTTTGCTTATTTCTACTATATGAATCATGTAGGAGAGTTTGTGGCTTATCCAAAAACCTAAGTATTTGAATTTGTCCACTGTCTCAATAGGCTCCCCCAATAGGGACATTATTTGTTGCTGGGTGCCCAGTGAGGAGGGACTGGCCGCATTTAGTTTCAGGGGAAAAAAAACATTTCTTTTGTTTTCTTAGTATTCAGCAAGAGTTTAAGACTCAGGAGGTTGTGCTGAAGTGAAATTAATTCTTATTGCAACGTACTGCATGCCAGTTCGAGGGTGGGTTTGGCAACATGGATAACTATATCATCAGCAAATAAGTAAACACTTACTTGATTGATATCTACATTGATGCTGTTGATTGCAAAAAGTAGAGGTCCTAAGACTGAGCCCTGAGGAACACCTCTAAGGAGTGTTTTAAGTGGTGGCAGGTCCCCTTGGGCATTTACTTGCTGTTGTCTGTCTGTAGGTAACATGTAAACCAGTTGACAGCAGTGACATCCAGGCCAATATCTTGCAATATGGACAGCAGTAGGTCGTGGTCTACTGTGTCAAAGGCCTTTCTTAGGTCTAGAAATAAGGTGCTCACATAGTATTTACAATCAAGAGTCAAATGCCAATCATTTGTTACCTTTGCTAGTGCAGATATCATGCTGTGATTTTTTCTGAACCCGGATTGAATTGGGTTTACTAACTGATGGGAGTCAAGGTAGTTTCTGATCTGTGCGTTCACTAATTTTTGAAGGAGTTTGGAAAGAGTGGGTAATAGGGTTATAAGCCCATAATTGTTTAGATCACTAGGGTCGCTGGACTTATACAGAGGGATTACATGCAATATTTTCCATACAGAAGGAATTTTGCCATGTACTAAGGACATGTTGAAGAGATGTGCTATAGGTGCAGTCAACATATGGTAGCCTAATTTTAGGAAATAGGGTCCTAACTTGTCAGATACTGCACTTTTCTTGGTAGCTAAGCTCAGGAGCAAGTCTTCTACTTGTTTGTAAGTGACAGGGCTGAAGGAGAACTTTGTCTCATAAGCTGGAGCCGTTGTAGTGGGGCATACTTAAGTGGGGTTTTGAACCTGTTGACGGAGCCTACTAGCAGCGGATGTGTTGAACGTGAGGCCGGCAGTGGTGAAGTGGTTGTTTAGTAAGTCAAGTATGCTCTGCCTATCTGAGGTGCAGGTGCTACCAACATTAATCTTGGCAGGTAGCACATTGCTCGAGCAATGGCCTTCTACTTCCCTCAAGGTTTTCCAGAATTTGGCAGAGCTGTTAGTGGCTGAGGCTAGATTCGATTGTAAGAAGCTGGCTTTGGCAGTCATTATAAGTTTTGTACAGTGATTTTTAGATTTCCTGAAGGCAACCAGTCTGCTGGGGTCTTAGTTTTTCTCACCCTTTTCCAAAGAACATCTACTGTGTAAGGCAGACTTTAGATCAACGGAGAACCAGGGGCAGGATCTTTTCTTGTTTGGAGTTTTTGTCAGAGGTGCGTGTTTGTCTATGACACTTAATACAAGTTTTTGGAACAACAAATAGGCCGAGTCCACCAGGGAAGCAAGACAGAAGTCCTGCCATCTGACATTATTTAAATCTGCTAGGAAGCTAATAGAATCGAAGTTCTGATGATTTCTTTTTAATGTATATATAGAGGAGAAAGGTAGTTTGGGAATGGACCTTACACATGCTATAGTGCTATGGTCACTGATATCATTAAAGAATACACCAGCATAACTGAATAGATGCAGCTTGATTACTAGAATTAGATCAATGAGTGTACTGTTAGCTGGGTTTTTAGGGTTAAGTCTGGTACTCTCTGTTATAAGCTGAGTTAATCCAAGCTCCTCAAAGAGATCTTCTAGAGGTTTGGAGGAGTTAGAGTGCCAATCCAGGTTTAAGTCTCCCATAATAACTGTTTCCTCAGACTGTGAATCAATTTACATATATAACTGGGCAACTAAAGGCCACCTGATGGTGGCTGGTAGCAGCCAGAGATACAGATGGCTTCAGAGGATGAAAGTAGGAGCCTTATGGAGATACACTCAAATACTTTTGGGATAAAAGTACAGTCAATAAGGGTAACAGAAAACTTGTCCTTCACATAAATCACCACTCCCCCTCCTCTACTGGGCCTATCAGCATGGTACATGTTATAGTTGGGAAGGTTAATTTTATGGTTAGGAGTGGAGCTCTTCCACCAGGTTTCTGAAACAGCTAGCATGTCTGGTTCTATGAGAGAGATCCATGCTTGGAATGAGTCCAATTTCCGCAAAAGACTGCGTGCATTTATAGGCATTAAGGTTAGGCCTTTAGCATGCTGGAGATCAGAGGGTGCTGAGATTGGTAAAGGGGGACCCGGGTTTAGTTCTACATTTCCTGAACATAATAGAAGCAGAAAAAGCAATTTCTTTAGGGTAGCTATCAGCAATCTTTGGAGACACAACTTATTCTGTTTGGTTTTAGCGAGTGGTACGGAAGTGGTGAGGCAATCAGAGAATTTATGATACTACTGTGGAATAAATAATCACCCATGCTGATAAGGTTAGTGGGGTGGAGTCAGGGGAGTGGAGGGTGCCACTTGTAGGAAGAGTCTTTCCACATAGTAACAGGTGCCAGAGTGGCATATGTCACTCAAAGGTGTGGCCAATAGTACAACTGGACAGTTCATGTCCAAGGTATGGCTTGACAGTTAAAAGTAGTTCAAGTCTGAAGTACAGTATGAAAGTTCAGGGCAAGGAGGAGCTGCTGGCCTATCCTGGCATATGTCACCATAGGATGTAGTCAGTAGTACAGCGTGACAGTTTAGGTCTGAAGTACAACTTGACAGTTCAAGGCAGAGAGGAGTTACTGGCCTGTCTGCAGTTCTGCAGTTAGGAGAGGGTATGAGACATAAGGGAAAATCCATATATACAGTGTATGTATGTGTGTATATATATATATATATATATATATATATATATATATATATATATATATATATAAGAGGCAAAACTCAGTTTAATGCATCAGTTAGGGTTGTTTTAGCGTAAAAGTGAAATGGAGTTGAAATTCTGATTTCTTACCATTTTCAACCGGCATTGGGGTCACATTGGGGTCGCCAGCCCTAACTCTCACCACATCACATGTGTAAAGAAGCAGAGGTATAGGAGAACGGGTGAGAGTTAAGACCACACCCAATGCACACCCCAATGCCGGTTGGGGGTGGGGCAGGGTCCAAGGGGGGTTTTCAACCCTAACACAGAATTTCCTCACTTTTGCCACTGTGGAACAACCTAACTGATGCATTAAATGGACTTTTGTGCCTCTAATTTACCTTCTTTTTGAGAATGCTAACGAGAAATAGTGAATGTAATGCGGCGGTGGGAGCGCGGGGCCTGAAGGAACAGCAATGCAAACAGAAGTGCTACCAGTGGCACACATGGTAACGCAAGCACAGATGAGAACAGAAAGGGTAACACACACGGTGGCATAGACGGGAACAGTCCACCACGTGATGTCTTGTCACATAGTAACATGGTGCCCGCAAATGGAAATGGCAATGGGCATGGTGACACAAAGCGAAACAGAAAGAGAAACAGTACTGTAGACAAGTCTCGATGGCTGAGAAGGACCTGGGGGTGGTGGTGGATGTCAAAATGAACAACTCTGAGACTTGTAGGAGGGCAGCAGCCAAGGCCAACAGGATGCTGGGATGCATCGCTAGGGGGATCACCTCCAGAAGGAGGGAAGTGATACTCCCTCTGTATAACTGCTTGGTGAGGCCGCACCTTGAGTACTGCGTGCAGTTTTGGAGGCCACACTTAAAGAGGGACATTAACCTCCTGGAGAGGGTCCAGAGGAGGGCAACCAAAATGATTTGGGGCTTGGGGGACAGGACCTATGAGGAGAGGCTCGAAGAGCTAAATATGCACACATTGGAAGAGAGAAGGGACCGGGGGGACATGATAGAGGTCTTCAGATACATGAAGAGGGTAAATAGGGGAGGAAAAGTCAGGGTGCTTCGAAGGAAGGAGGAGGGGGCCACTAGAGGACATGGGTGGAAGCTGGAGGGGGGAAGATTCAGGGAGAAAGGAGGAGGTGCTACTTCACTGAGAGGGGGTGGAGCCATGGAATGCGCTGTCTAGGGCTAGTGGAGGCAGAGACAGTGGAGGGTTCAAAAAGGGTGGGACAGGTACAGGGGAAGGGTTCTGGAAGCAAAATCCAATGCAGCAAGAATATCCAGAACTGGGAAGGGAGAAGCCAGAGAAGGCAAGGGGGGCAGCAAGGTCAGCACCCAGGGTGGGGGCTGACCAAACGAGCAGACATGAAAGACCATTAGGCCTATTCTGCTGGCATTTTAGTATGTTAGTATGTTAGACACAAATGGCAAAAAATAATGGAAACACAAAGGATAACGCACATGGTGGCGTAGACGTGAACGGTAAGTGAAACGGCTACGGAACCGCAAGTGGAAAGGGCAACGGTAACAGTAATGTAAGCGCAGAGGCTGGTTTTCCCCAAAAGCTGCATAGAGAAAGACAGTGAGTACAAAGAATGTATGCATAATAATGGTTCTCGGAGCAGAAAATGAGGAGTTGGAATACTAAATTGCTTATATCTCAGGAACTGTACGACGTAAGAAAAAAATTTAAAAGTCATAGAGGATAATGTATGGTCCTCTATCCGTAACAAACTTGTAAACTCTTCGAGAGGTTGTCATGGCAACGTTTGGAACCTCGAGAGTGAAGCTCGAGAGGTCTAGTCGCCATGACGACCTCAAGAAGAGTTTTCAAACTTGTTACAGATAGAGGACCATACATTGTCTTTTATAGTGTATGGTCACCTATCTAATGTATTTCAAGTTTGAAATCTCGTTACATGTGCAGTTACCCTTAGGCATTAGACAGAAACAATCAGTCGATACAGTTGGTTAATGAAATGTTTACTTATGTTTGGTGTGAACAGCGAGAATCGACATCGCTAGTGACAAACTGAAAAAAAACAAACAACAATACAGTATTTTTACTGTTTTTTTTACTTAGACATTTAATCTTTAAATTAGTCTATTGTGGTGTGGATGATCCGACGTGCTGCCATGACCTCTGGAGCTGAAGAGGTGACCTGCGAGGAGACAAATGAGAGGGACAGTTGGCGTCAAAGTTCAAAGAAAGTGATTTTGTTAAGGCAGGGGTCACGGGAGTTCGTGTACTTACGTTACAATTAGTCGGTGTCATCATTACAGTTTTTCTGATGCCCGCCTTCGAGGTAATTGATAATTTTAACGTTTACAGCACCTTCTTGAAAATACAGTTGTCGCCGAACAGCTTGAAGTTGGACAGGTCGGAGAGTGGGTTAGCGGTGCTGATTTTCGCTCTCTTCTGGGACTGTGCTTCACTGCAGCTGGTGGATGCAGATGTAGATGGCTGTGGTAATTGTTGATTTCTGCAGACAAATATCTCACTGTTTCGTTTCTGCTTCTCTGAAGATAGGACACTATAGTTATTTATTGACTGTAGTGATTTATGCCCAGAGACCTGCTGTACTTCATTGGTTGGGATGTTACTGTCTACCAGCATCTGAATTGCAGCTTTATGAGTGGAGTGGTTTGTTTTGCACTTGGTTGGTGGTAGTCCTGCCTGAAGCTTCATTTGTCACATCATGGCTCTTATTTTATTCTCCCCCACTGCCATGGTGCGATACCACTTCAGTACTCCTGCCTTGCAATTTACATTTGGGGCTAGATAGAAGGGTGCATCAGCCTGTAACATTGGTGGTGCCCTTTGACTTTTGTACTCCATGTAGGTGGCAACAGGGTATCGCTGTGGCTCATCCTTGCTCTCATACATTTGGGGCCTGATCGCACGGATGTCTCTGGGGCTCTCACCACTCCTGGTCTTGGTTTGCCTCTCAAAATACTCTAAATAGTAGTGCCCATCTGAGTCGGAAAGTAACTACAAATCACCCCAATGCAGTGCATATTGCTCTGAGGTACGAAGGGCAAAATATAGCCCATTGTTAAAGAAAACTGTGTCCAGGAGGGCTGTTGCATTTTGACGCCCCAGGGTGCCACTTTGGTATAGCTTGTCAATGTCTGCAGGGGTCAGTGCTTCAACCCTTTTTGGCTTGTTGCCCTTCCCAAGTTTCTTAAGATATTTTTGTTTGGCAGATAAGGTTGCAAGGGTTTGCTTGAAATCGGTGGTATTGCAGTGGAAAATTGAGTGACTGTAGTTTTCTTTTATTAGGTGCCTGTCTATGCTTCTGATTATACTATGGATGGTACTTGGCTCATACTGGCTGCCGTCACTTCTTTCTACCCTGAAGATGAAATCTGCTATGTGGTTGTCGAGCTCCAATACAGGTATTTCTGTTATTCTCCGTATCTCGCCAGCATCAGCCAGAAAGCTTTTAAATAGCCGTAAGTCGGTTTGTGTTTTTCTGATGGTTCGCTGGTTTGCTTGCTGCTCTTCAATGAATTTTTCGCGATTGCTTAACTCACGGGAGAAAATAGCGGCCAACATTGTGTGTGTATGATTTAAAAAACATTCGTTTGACTGTTTACAATTTGAAGGATGAACAGCTCGCGCCGCGAGCATGTCTGACAGGGGCATCATTTCAGCAAAATCATAGGGGTAGCAAGGTGGGGTGGGCATGATGTGGGTGGGGCCACAGTGTGGGTGGGGCCACAGTGTGGGTGGGGCCACGGTGTGGGCAGAGCCAGAGAGGGTGGCATTTGTCAACGTGACATAGAACTAGTTACCAAGTAATATAAAAAATGGGTATGAATTGGATAGTAAAGCCTGAGTATAAATCTGAAATGGGTCATTACAGATGTTGATTCAAATTAAATAGCTAGTTTTCATCAAATTATGGAATCAACAGTATAGTGAAAGTCCCATTCCTCAACTGTACAAATATTAAACAGTATTAATGCATGGGTAGCCCTTATTACCCATTGAAATCAAACAGATTACAATCTTGTAATCCCACTGTTGTGATGTCAGAACCTTATAAACCTATCTCTCTATGTCATAGCAGTGGGTTTACAAAATGGAATGCCAGTGTTATTCAGTATTCTACATACCCAGAATGTGATTGTTAGTCTCAGTACAGTATTCAAATAACATTCCAATTGTCACAGTTTATTTAAGCAATAAGACATGAGGGGTGTGGGTTATCGGGGGATTTACCACGGCTGGAGTGGTTTGCATAAATCCATGCCAGCAGTGGTAAATCCCCTGATAACCCACACCCACGAATGGCTTATTGCGATTATACCTTGCAATTCAGTATATGTTTGTACTTAAAAAATGCCACATTTTTTTGTTTCACTTAAAAATATAATGATTTTATTAAATTATTCTTCCACACAATAAAATAGTCCCTCTTGTTTGTATAGTGAGAGATAAGGACATTTAATGTAGTGTTATTCAACATTTTTATGTTTAGCATTCAAAAGTTTTATTTAAGTTTATAAAGTTTCATTAACTGAGAAAACACATAGAAAACAGTTTTTAAGATAATATTGCTAAAGTATTTAGACCAGTCTTTTCTCCATTGTTGAGTTTAATAATGTGCATTTTGGTTTCATCAGTGCTGTTGCTTTAAATGTTTTCATGTGGTCTGTGATGTGATATTTAATATCCTGGGTTGTGACCTGTTGGAGAAAAAAAATTGCTTAATTTGTTTTTATTCTTGAGGGGGCTGGAGTTTTTAATTTTTTGAGGTGCAACACTTTTTTGCCTTACCTGATTATTTACAGATGAAATTGACAGTACCATAGTTGACAAAGCTGCCGATCAAAGGCATTTTTGGATGTGTCTGTGAAGGAGATTGGCTGCCCTCGTCATGTGAATGCTGTATCGCGATGTCCGTTGCTTCCGATGTTGTTTGCATTAGCACCATTGCCTCAGGAGCTATCTGTGATGTATTTCTCAGGGTGTGTTCAAAGATGTCATGTCTGAGAGGTGCTGGAGGTTTCAAGGCTTGTGCATCAGATACAGCATGTGGTGGAGATACTATTGCATTGTTTATTTGTGCAGAGAGATGATTTCTGGAGTTGGGACTGTTTTTGCAGGAGCTGTGGGTGCAGTTTGAATTTTGTGTTGTTTGTTGTGCAGATTGGTTCACATTTCTTGATGTTTCGCCACTAATGATTTGCCCCCACTTCATAAATTCATCAGCGTTGGGCCGCCAGTAGCTTTGTAACGAAGATTCACTTTTATGACCAGTTATGGACATAATTTGTCATGCTTCCATACCCGAGTCACTCAATAGAGTGACAGCTGTTGCACGGAGGGAATGATTTGTAAAAAGAGTCTCAAACTCGGCCTCTTTACATATACGCCGTAACATGTTGCCTAAGAAATTTATGTCCATTGGTTCAAATGTGTACCATACTGGCATGTTGTTTAATACTGACTGATCCATCTTTTTGGGATGCAGAAATAAGGCGGGAGGGTTTGGGGGTAATTTTGACACTTACCTTTTATAGCTTTTTACTGGGCACAGAAGATCATTCGGATGAGCAAACATAAAGCCCCTTGTTAATTGTTTTGTAGGGTCATTTATTTCTTTATGATTTTTTGTTTACTCATTAAAAGTTTTCATGACGTATTCATGCCCTTCTTCATTTGCTTTGATTTCAAATGAATGGATTGTCAGTTGGCGCACTCCCTCATTTCCACGACGAGCAAAGTGCAATTGAATATCCATCCAGACTTTTCTAACTAGTCCAATGGCAGTGTCTGGTGTCAGAGCCGGGTGAATTTCATAATCTGGTGAGCTGGTTGATGGTTAGTGGGGCATGATGCTCTGCTCTGTCTTTCCCATCTTTTCTATAATGTTTTACCACAGCTTTAAAAATGTTATTCCCAGTATTGAACTCTGTATCTAACATGAGATTTAAGCTGTGACTTAGGGGAGGGTCATTTAAGTACCTGTTTAAGCCTGCTCTTAGGCTTATGTAGCTTGTCAGTACGTACTCTTTGCCATCGCTGTTACGGACTGTACTATAGTACTCTCTTAGGATTGTGTTTAAGTCTGAGGGGGCTAATGGTGGCTAAATTTATTTGTACATTCTTTTGCTTGCACCAGTCTATGAAAACGTTCACTGCCCAGTGAGTTTGCTTCTGGGTTGCTATTTCGTGACGTTCAAGCTCTAGTTGCTGCATCTGTTCACTTGTTATATGGTCATGATGCTGTCTTTTTTGACCCACAGCATTGGATGGCCTGGATGACTGCATAATACCCGCTGAGTTTGAGTTTGGAACTGCAGGAGGTACTGCTGTGGATGTTGGCTGCAGATCTGACTGCATGTTCGTGGTTTTTGGAGCAAGAAGCGGTGGGGCTGGCACTGGAGGCAGACTTTCAAAAGGTACGTTTTCTGGCAGATTGCAATGTGATTCTACACTCTCTACACAACAGAAGATTTCATCGAGCTTAGCAGTGTCAATGAGATCAAAAGAGGTGTCCATTTCTTTGTTTTTTTTCACTGTACGTGTGTGAGACGATGGTAGTTAGTGGGCTATTAATATGGTGGCTATTTCAAATTTTACAGGCTGTTGGAGTAATTTGAAGTTAACGTGGCTCGTGTGTCAGGCTGGCACCTTTTGCAGTGATTACTGTACGATTTACAACGGGGGTGAGGTGCCAGTCTGCCCTTCTGATTGGACCATTTGTGCAGTGCATGGTATAATGTCTAGCAATCACTATGTCTGATAGAGATTTTAACTCTGGTGTCATTTTGGCCCACTGTCATTCAGTCCGTGTATCCTAATAAATTGTTTTCCTAAACAATCATGTGGGTGTAGTGCAGATTCATTAATAAGGTAAGGCTAAATTACTTGTGTTGGAAGGGGGGGACTTCTCATGTCGAGTCCCATACACTATAAATGACAATGCATGATGTACAGGTGATAACCAGGGTGTAATCATCTCTCATGGCTGCTAGGGCAATTGTAAACCTCTCAAGCTGTGCACTCTAGGTTTACTGATGCCCTAGACACCACTCGAAGTGATTATACCATGGTTATCACCTGTACATCAGGCATTATCCTCTATATATTACCACACTGTCTGTGTCCAAAAAAATATTACCACACTGTTCATGTCAAATGACTGGTACTATACAAGCTAAGGCACACATTGCTAAAAATAAAGAACCGTCTCTATACCAATACTTTACAGTACATAAAAATTACACATCAAAACATGAGAGAAATTATACTGTCATGAAAGCATACTCTGAACCTTGAACCATGGAGAGAACTTTACTTCTTCTCTGTTGAAACAAGAGCTTAGTAAAAGAAATGACACAATGAAACTTGTAAAAGAAGTAATAAAATGAAAACGAACTGATGAAAAAAAAATCACACCAAAAACCTGTAAAGAAAAAAATAAAAGGAAAAAGAACCAATTAAAACTCACCAACCAAAAACCTGTATAGAAAAAAGTAATAAAAGAAAAGATCCTAGTAAAATTGTAAACCAAAAAACCTGTAAAGAAAAATTGTAATAAAAGGAAAAAGAACTGAGTCCCAGGGTTACACAAAAGGAAGTCTTCCAGACTTCCAATTACTGCAGCAAAGCACATAAAAGTACTCTTTAACTCTCCACACCAAGGCTACTACTCCCTCTTACAATAATTTAAAAGAGCATAAACTCCCTCCCAAACACCCGTGAAAGTGGTAAAGCAAAGGACATAGGAGTGTTATTACCTGCCTGGAGGCTGGAGACACTGCTGGCACACTGGAGATTGGAATGGTAGGTGACTGGAAGTGCTGGAAGCTGACTGGTGACTGCTGGCACACTGGACTGCTGACTAGTCGGGGACATTGCTGGCAAACTGGACTGGTAGCTGACCGGAGACAAAACTGTCAAACTGTCTCTGGACTGGTAGCTAAGCTGACTGGAGACACTGGCTGCTGGCACACTGGACTCCTGGCTGACTGGTGACACTGCTGGCACACTGATATCTGACTGGAGACTCTTCTAGCACACTGAATTGCTGGCTGACTGGACTGGTATCTGAGTTGAGACTGCTGGCACACTGCTGGCTGACTGGAGACACTGCTAGCACACTGGACTGGTATCTGACTGGAGAAAAGGCTGGCAGACTGGACTCATTGATGACTGGAGGCACAAGTTGCAAACTGGACTGGTATCTGACTGGAGACACTACTGGCAGACTGGACTGCTGGTTGGCTGACTGGTAACACTACTGGCACACTGGACTGGTTGCTGACTGGAGGCACAGGTTGCAAACTGGACTCGTTGCTCAGCTGACTGGGACAGAACTGGCACACTGACTGCTGGCTGAATGGAGACACTACTTGCAGACTGGACTGCTGGTTGGCTGACTGGTAACACTGCTGGCACACTGGACTGGTTGCTGACTGGAGGTACAAGTTGCAAACTGGACTCGTTGCTGAGCTAACTGGGACAGAACTGGCACACTGACTGCTGGCTGACTGGAGACACTACTGGCAGACTGGACTGCTGGTTGGCTGACTGGTGGTAACACTACTGGCACACTGGACTGGTTGCTGACTGGAGGCACAAGTTGCAAACTGGACTCATTGCTGAGCTGACTGGCTGGAGACAATACTAGCAGACTGGACTGCTGGTTGGCTGACTGGTAACACTGCTGGCACACTGGACTGGTTGCTGACTGGAGGTACAAGTTGCAAACTGGACTCGTTGCTGAGCTGACTTGGACAGAACTGGCACACTGACTGCTGGCTGACTGAAGACAGTACTGGCAGTCTGGACTGCTGGTTGGTTGGCTGACTGGTAGTAACACTGCTGGCATACTGGACTGGTTGCTGACTGGAGGCACAAGTTGCAAACTGAACTCATTGCTGAGCTGACTGGGACAGAACTGGAACACAGGACTGGTGGCTGACTGGAGACACTGGCAGCACACATGACTGATGGCTGACTGTAGAAAGTAATGTTACTTCAGTAATGGGTATCTTCTTGAACGCATCTGAGCAAATCTGTCTATTGCTACTGACAGGTCTAGCTGCTTCACCTCCAGTGGCTCACATGCCATCATCATTAAGTCACTTGAGTCGTCTGTCACCACAACTGTTTCTTAAGTAAGTTTTCACTCTTTTCATGCATGAGAAGAAACGTTCATTTGAAGCTGTGGTCACAGGGAGTGCCAGCACCAGGTTCAAAATCTCCAGGACTTCTGAAAATGCATTACAAAGGCATTACAACTGTTGTCTGACACAATGAATACTTTGCATAGTTTTGTTCTGTAGGTATGCCTTTGCTGATTCCAGCTGTGACTCTAATACAATTGTGTCTATATTTGCTCCTGGGTAAGATTCTGCTAGGACCTTTAAAACAGAGTAATTCAGAAAACTGTCATCCTTTGGGTTGAGAGCAGCAACAGCTTTTAAGAGGTCCAGATTACTTGTGAAGTGTGAATCAAGTTCAGTAACAAACCTGTCAATGCAGGCCAGGTATATTTCCTGTTTAAGCCTATCACTGTTAGATCTTGCAGAAATGTCCTGAATTTCTATATTTGCAGTCTGTTTCCCCAAAGTGGATGAAACAAAAAATTCTGTCAGTTTTCGGCTCAACTGATGTTTGCGCAGTGGCCTTCCTGTGTGCAAAGTGGCTTGTACATCATAATCAATGCCACAGTGATCAGCAGCTTGTTGTGCCTCTTTGTAAATCTTCTGCCACTGTGAATCATTACGTAGAGACAAGAGCTCTCTTTTCGAAGACCGAACAAGATTACAAGCACTTGGCAAATCCAGATCTTTTCTCTGAAGTTCCTCAGACACCAATTGTATCTTCCTTAAAATAGTTTCTAGGCTGTACAGTGTTACTACAAAGGTGAAGTTCTGAATTTGAAACAGATGACCTTTTGCTTCACTACTTGCCTCTTTGTCAGTGTTTTGTGACTGAATAGCATGAAGTGCTATAATAATGGACTCCAGACGCATATAGGACTCTAGACGCAACTGAAATTTCTTGACACAGTTGTACCAGTAAAACCACCGTGTACCACACAGTCATTCCAGTTCCAGAACTTGTAGACCTTCTTCTTTCTGAGCTTTAACAAACAACTCGTCTTGGTGAACTTTCAGAAATAAATACATATGCAGCCTGTAAGATACTGAAAAATTCTTTCACTTCTGATATATTATTAATTGTTTGCACCAAGACAAGATTCAGTCTGTGTGCATGACAATGAATATAAACAGCTTGAGGAGCAATCTCTCTTATTCTTGCTTGTACTCCACTGAAGCACCCACTCATCACAGAGGCTCCATCATAGCACTGTGCTACACAGTGCTTCCACTGCAGTCCAGCCTGACATACTGCCTGATTGATGGCACCAGCCAAACTACCAGCATCCAGTTTATCCATGTGGTAGCAGCCAAGTGGTTTTTCACAGATATTACCATCTCCATCAACAAAATGGATTACAAATCTGAGCTGCTCTTTGCGTGATACATCCTTAGTTTCATCGACTAAAACAGAGAAATATTTTGTAACTTTACTTACAATTTTCTCTCGTATTAATGTTGCAACTATGTTAATCAAATCATTTTGATACTCCGGAGAGGTATAATGACCGTATCTCCTAAACATTTTTTCTTTTAATTTTGAGTCATGTACAGATAATGTTTCCAGAAACTCAATAAAATTGCCTTTGTTATCGGAATTTGTCGACTCATCACCACCTCTGAAAGCAAGACCTTGCCGTCCTAGGTAACACACTGCATGCAGCAGTAATTCAACATGGCGTCTATTTTCTTCAATTTCAATGTCCCTATTTTTTTCAAGCCGTCTTGCAACTGACTGATGTCCTGATGAAGACTGTATATGGTTAAATTCACACCATGCTACAACAGAAGCGTTGTGTTTCTCAGACTCGCTGTGCTTTCTGAAGGCACGACCAATTTTGTCCCATTTACAGAAACCAATATCGACAAAAGGAATGTTTCCACATTCACGACCTCCACCTCCAGGTGCAGTACGAGTGCTAGTAAAATGCCTGCATGCAAAACAGTATACAGCATCTCTCTGTACTGAATATTCTACCCACTTATGAGTTTTGTAATCACCATTAAATTTACGTGATTTTGTCACAGGGAAAACACACTTCGGCTGAACTGGAGCCTGGTAAGGAGTAGCAGATATGTCACTTGGCACAGTATCGTGATCAACCACCCACTGAAAATGAGTGGCCTTCACTAGATGGCAATGACGAGCCTTCACATGCATCGGAGGATGTGCTTTCACATGCATCAGAGGGTGAGGGCGAAGCAACAAGTAATGGGCCTGTAGCAGCATAACTAGGCTCTGAAACTATACTACTACTATCAGATTCATGCATGCCAGCTGACAGAACACTATCTTCAGGTCTTGATTTCTTCACTGTATGTTCAGCATGTGCAGTATCTGCTGTAATTCTTTTCTTAGCAAATAACTGAAGCACCGATGGTTGCTTTGGATCACTGGATGCCTTCTTCTTAGACAGAGACATTTCAGTAATACTTATTTAGCAGCCAACTTCAAAGAAATTTCAATCAGTGAAGGCTACTAAAGAAGAAATTTAGCAATGTACAGCCTGCCAGCAGCTATGCCCAGTGATTAGCAAATCAGATATCAGTTTTGAAACCCGTGAAAAACAGCTATGAATTCAAATGTGCACACAGTCTAAAGAAATCACCAGTGTGCGTTACGAAATCTGCAAACAGTGATGACATCAGGGAATTAAAAACATTAACATATGGGTGTAAATTTTACATTTAACTGTACCTATGAACCTAAAAAAAAAGGTCTATTATAATTCTGAATTTTAAAAGTAATCTTATAAATGCAAGGACGCAAAAACATTTCTGTTATAAAACAAAAGTGGGATGCATACAAGTGCTGTAAATCTGTCAAAAAAATGTTACTTTTGAATCACCAGTTATGTTATGATTTGAAGCACTATTCTTTGGCGTGTGGAGTATGTACAAATGTTGGGTGAGTACTGGTGCGCATCAAAATAATTTCTGAAGCGTATTTCCTCAAATGAGGACAGGTGAGTAAAATAGGCTGGTACAGACCTTATCTGGAGCCCTGGCCATGTCTTTAAGGTGCTTTAAGACTCTTAAAAACCTTAATGTTTTCAATTGGCCTTTGCAGATTAATTGTGGCCAGTTTGGGAGTACTTATTGTAACCAGTGGAGAAGGGGTTATGTTTAAAGATGTTGATGTAAAGATGGTATCGGACCAGTCTGTGTGGTTTGTTTTTGACTTTCGAGTCCTTGTCAACTGTACAATGCCTTCAACCTCAGGTGTTTTTAAATAAAATATCTATTTATATTTATACAATAGAGGTGACTGGTCAAACCATTGGATAAATGCATATATTCTCACCACTGTGTAACAGATCTGCAGAGCCATTGAATAAATACATTTATCTACAGTCATGATGTCACAGATGGCATTTACCCACACAGTCATGACCACGGCTCCAGATAAGGTGTGTACCAGTCTTTTACACTCACATCATTTTAGGAACTACTCTTCAGAAATTTTTTTAAATGAGTACCTGTACTCATCCAACATTTGTAAATACTCCTCCACACGCCACAGAATAGTGCTTCATAACATAACTGGTGATTCAAAAGTAACAGTTTTTTGCCAGATTTACACTTGTATGCATCCCACTTTTGTTTTACTCACTATGTTTTAAAACTGGTGAGTAAATTGCCAAAATTATTTGGAGCATTGCTGGCACCTGAAATTCTTATCTAGAAAAAAAATGCATTTTTTAAATAAATGTAGTCCTCAGTCCACTCTACAAAGACATTTGTACACATCAGTGTCTTATTAATAAATGGTCAGCACACAGTGGTTACAAACTACCAGCATCCAATTTGTTTGAAAGCAGCTCAAAACTGTAGTTTGTTTGGACCCACAGGGTTTTAAGTAGTGCCTTTCATGTTATAATGTTGCTGCCACTTTAAGCACACAGGGAGATTAAGAGAGCACACAGAAAAAACAGCGAGAGACTAAGCAGAGGGAAGTTAACTTACTCGCTTGGGGTCACACAGCAAGTGTCAGTTCCAGGATTCAAACCCAGGTCTCAGGATCACAGTTCTGTGCTCTAACTACTGGGCCACTGTCTCCCAGTAAGTCATAAAGTGCATCAGTTTCTCAACCTCTTCACCAGTGAGATTTGTTTTTCTTCTTTTAGTGGGTATTTTTTTTGGGGGGGGGCACCAATGCTGCCTGCCTGCCTACTGCATCACTCTGAAGAAATTTCATTTTCAGAATATAGTTCATGTAATGTGATAAGTGTACATGAAGCACCATTAAGCTAATTCCTCAGTTTTATTAAATAAAATTATAACAATGGTCTCAGAAATGAAGCTTTCTGATTGGCTGTAAACATTCTAACAGCCTTATATTAATCTTTTATTATACAATGGGCACAAAAAAATTCACACAATCCTGCATTTTGATTGGCTGGCTGGCATCTTTTCAGCGTTGTAAATCCTCCAGTGTACCCACTGGAAAAGGTGCCAGCCGCCAGTCAGCCACAGCAGAAACCCTCGCAAAAATCAATCCGACTGCCAGAATCCAAACAGTGGCAAACACACTATGATCCTACGCTTACTTCCATAAGTGCTCACAGTACCAGCAGTTCCCATTCTTAGCTGTCTAAAAATTCGAACTTGTATTTTTTGAATCACCTCCTCAGTAGCCCTTCGTAACAGCAACTTTCCTGTGTCGGAAGGACTGCCCCATCACTTCCAAAAAGACCCCGTACCCACATAAAACACTTAAAAAACAAAATATTCTCCGGTCTTGCAATAATTTTACGCACGGTAACCGGAAGCACGAGGTCACAGATGACAGCCCTTTAGAATTCCCGCTATAGGATGGAAGACGCACGAAAAAACAACAAATCAAACTGCAAATCTTAATGCTCACAGCCTCACAGTAAAAAAAAAAAAAAAACCCACACACACACACAATTCAGTTCAGAGCATCGACAAATGAGATAAAGAAAAACTAAGGGGGGGGGGCATCACCACTACTTTAACTCTGCCTAGCAACAAGGAACTATTTTGCTTTAGTGGAGCAATAAAATACCAAAAATTATGATTAAAAAGAGAAACAAAAAGTATTTCTATATTTTTAGTCACCCAAAAATGTAAGCCATTGCATAATAGCAATATACCCCTCCAGGAAGTGGGTATGCTGGTGGATTTACCTCTTCTGGTGTGGTTAAGTCACTCGGCTGCGCCTCGTGACCGAACCACACCAGTCGTGGTAAATCCAACAGTATACCCACACCCTGGAGGGGTATATTGCTTTATTATACAATGTGGTAAATCGAATGAGCCAAATCCTGCAACCTGATTGGTTGGCTGGTACCTTTCCCAGCGTGGTAAATCCTCCAGTGTACCCACTAGAAAAAGTACCAGCCAATCTTTTATCATGCCAATCCGGTCGCTTTCATTTTGATCGAAACTGCAGCCATTTGTCCTGTCGCCACTTCGCTAAAACACCTCGGTAAATATTACAAAAAATTACATCCTCCTTCCAACTGTACAGACTTCAGTTACTTACAAAATATCTAAAAAAATTAAATAAAACTACATTTGCCATTGTATAATATAAATTTATCCCTCCAGGGTGTGGGCAAACTAGAGGACTTAACATGACTGGTGTGGTAAATCCTCCAGTATACCCACACCCTGGAGGGATAAATTGCTTAATCAGCATACTTGTACAACTTACCCATATATTGAACAAGTTTTAACACTGTTTACAAAAAAACATTTTTATTATAACAACAATAAGGTACTCCCAGGGGTTATGTTAATGTCAGTTAATCACCCTCTGGGGGCATGTGGCACTTGGCAATGCCTCGTGCCAGCCACATTATTCCCCTAGAACCACTAGAGGGTGATTAACAGACCATTAACATAACCCCTGGTCATGCCTTATTGCTTAAGTGTTGAACGTGGCTGTGCTCAGTACAACAAAGGGCTTCTCTCACTTGTCCAAACATGGCTGCTAAAATCTGAAAGCATCATGACGTCATAGGGCTTTTTTGTAGAAGCAGTGTACAGTTACAAATAAAAATGGTAATTGTGTCTGCATTCCTTTTCACAGTGACAATTACATTGAGTAAGCTGTTGCACTGCTGCTGCCAAATGTTCAGAGCCCAGCCCAGCTCAGTAGACATAAATCAAGGGTGACTGTAATCAGCTGTAAGCATTTAGTACTGTCTGAACCATTAACAAAATTGAAATGTCCTGCAGCCTTGAACCTCTTCATAAGAAGATTTTTTTAATCCCCCCCAAACACACTGACACACACACCTAAAAGCTTAGTTGTCCTGCTTGCTCATTTCTTATCATTATTTAGGCAGATTTAGCTGAAGCGGAAAACTGACTGTTGTCCCGTGGTTAGAGAAAGCACAAAAAAACTTCAGGTTCAAATCGCTACAACTCACTCAACATCTAGCTTGGAGTGAATCCTTGAGCAGGTCAATTGGCCTCCTTATAAATTTAAATCTCTCCCAGATGTAAAACTGGGCAGAAAAGAGTGGGACCCAAATGTTTTAAAGATGTTTCATAGCTGGACTACTATCCTGGAGCCATGGGTATAGGCAGGCATACTCCATGTACACCATAGTGTATACTTGTATTGAAGGGGGGCAGCATATAGGCCCTGAACAGCTTCCCTAGTCCATGGACACAACACAGAACCAGCAGAACCTTTCTGTATGTTTATATATCAGCACCAGAAGGATTGGCCACTGCTACTGTCTTTGCAGCCCAGGGGCTATACAGCTTTACAGGGTCTAGGCTGGTATATTGGTGTCCCAAGGAACAATTCATGACATCTGCATATACCCATGCATTGGGGGGGGGCAGCAACCAGTATCAGGGAGTACAAATGTGTATTGATTGTGCGTTGTGCCATACAGGGACACACGCACACAGTCCTGGTGTACATGTGTATATTGTCTGGCTTGGCTGCACCTACACCCTGCCTGAAGCAATGCTCCTCTGCTGTCTCACCTCACCTGCCAGATGCCTAAATAATCCTTAGTACCATCCCCAGCTAGCTGACTGTGTGCAAGTGTGACGTCTGTTGTTATAGGCCTCAGGCTCACTCAGCCTGCCTTAACTGCCTAACTAACCTCCTCCTTAGTCCTTCCCCACCTGACCTTAATGGCAACTCCGGTCCCCACCTGGTGGCACCATGCTGTAGACAGAGTGCTCCAATCATCACCTGCCTGGCCCACCACTCGCTCTATTCTCTCTCCCCAGCGTCACCCCTGCAGCACCGGACAGCGAACGACGAGATGAAATTAGAAGTGTAGTTGTAGTGATGACATGAGTGTGTCAACCCTGGGCCCCTTATTGATTTCCCAGATGTACCCCCAGTATCTAGTACTTTCTTGGAGGGCTGAGCTCCCTAGACCACTACGGTCAGACACAGACCCTGGAAGAAGCAGCAGCAGGTGACTTAACTAAAGACAAGTGCAGCAGCCCCGACCAATAAACTATCTACAGGCTCTTCTGTAGACTGTAAACAAAACACACAGCTGACCAGGAGTGCCTGGTGGTCTCCCGACTGGCTGACTGACTCCCCTTCCCAACCCAGTCCTTTCCTGACCTGGACAAATGCACGCTCCTCTGATCGCTCGCTCTCTAGTCTCAGACTCTCCCGTTTTCCCCCAATAAACAATTCAACTGTGCACTGTCCTGGAGAAAAAGGCAAAATACTTGAACCATCAAAGTGTTATCTGCACTTTATCCCCTTTAGCACATTTTCATCTTCAGAACTTTCGTTGTAGCTTACCAGCTCAATGGCGGGTAAAACAGCATGGCAAGTGCCAGGAAAGAAACACCACAGCTATGCAGGGCACCATCTTTCATAGATAAAATCACCACCTTTATCCATTTTTAATGTTCAGTAGTTCATCTCCCCAGCCCCTGTAGACAAGACACACACTGCTGACTGCACTCGCTGCCAACACGACTTTGCCACTCCTAGAACAAGTCACTAAATATAGTAATTTGTCATGGAGCTGTGATGGGCAATTAGGAAAATTCAGGGCTCAGTGTAACTCAGATCTAAAATGGATGCATATAATGCCTTCCAGTGCATAGTTAATATTTGGTACTAGTCACTTTCCAAGTTCTAAATTTATTAAAACATTCCCTAACATAATGAGGGGTCAATACTGAGGAAGCCAGCGTCTGTAAGGTTCCTGATTCCCAGTGACCAAACCTAGGTTGACAAGCTGAGAGCCACAGATCACTCCAACTTTTCCCCTTATGGAAAAGAAGAGGTCTAAAATTTGCATAAAAAAATCTGGTATAAAAAAAGACTAAGGGATTCACCACGTTTAGGCCTCCTTTATTTACTGGCAAGTACAATATATTTCGCTTAATAGGATTAAGGCGGTTGCCCCATACTGCTTGAAAGAAAATACTATACAGGGTAATTTCCAAGGCTTTGGGTGGGGGAAAAACATAACTGAGGTATAAAAATAAAGGGGCCAAAAATGTCTTAATTAGCATAATTCTCTTTTTCTTCTTCTTCACCATTTGCCACTGGTTCCATTGAAAAACAAGGGTTTTACCCTGGTTTAGTCTTAGTTCCCAGTTAACTGTGTCCATTTGTGGACCACCAAAGGTAATGTCCAGGATCAATACTGATGTGGACTGTCAAGTCATCTGGATTCTCTCTATGCGGGGAATGACAGACACACGGGTGCCTAAACTAACACCTTTGCTTTTATCGGTGTTTAAGGAAGCTCCTGAGAAGGACCCATAAACATTAAAAATACTTATTGCTGCCTTTGCAGGTTGTTCGTTAGTAGTTACAATGCAGAGATCATCTGCATAGGCTATAGCTTTAGCAGGGAAAAGGCTGTCTTCGCTCCTTAAAAACTGTATTCTAGGGGAGGAATTCAATGCTTTCAATAGTGGGTCAATACTAAATACATACAAAAGGGGGCTCAAGGGACATCCTTGATGCACCCCCTTTTGATGGGGATCAAGGGACCTTTCCATCCATTCATCATTCGACGGATAGTGGCCGTTCTGTAAATGGCTTTTATCCAAGTCACAAACACCTGTGGAACTCCATACATACTCAGAGTATACCAAAGAAAATCATGATCAATAGAACCAAATGCTCGAGATTGATCCAAGGATAGGACATAGCTGCTAAGTAGGCTCGAGTTCCCCCTTTCAAGATTTCTCTCTAAGGAGAATCAAATGATCCATAACTGCTCTGTTAGGGATAGAGCAGATTTGAACATGACTAATAATGATTTTAGCTATGGGCAATAATCTAGAATACAAAATTTTCATTAGTATTTTAAAATCAATGTTGAGGAGACTGATTCGTGTCCAGTTACCTATCTGCCTTTTATCACCTTTTTTATGTAAATAAATAAGCAAACCTTCTGCCATATGTAATGGTACTGATTGAGTCTATAAGATTTCTGTGTACACTAAAGCTAATTCTAGAGCCAGTTCTTTGCCTATTAATTTGTACAAATCACTTGTAAGGCCGTCTGGCCAATTGCCAGCAACAACAAGACAACAGGAGTACCACGGTCCCCCGTGTCCCGACTTGCACACAGTTGTACTACTTACTGCAGTTCTTTGTGCCTTCTTCTCTCTGCCTGCCCCGGCTGCCCGCTCTGGCTCTGCCGATGGATTGCTTTGCTGTGCCTGCCCTTAAGTTGTGGTGCACCCCACTGTGCAGATGCCTGATGGAGATCCGCGGATCGATCGCCTGATTCGCCCCGCGGCCGCCCGCCTGGATCGATCAGCTGCTCCAGCTCTCGGACTGGATGGCTTCGGCTTGATGCTTTAAAAAAATCCTTGTCTTGCTAGCTCTTGAGTGTCTGCCACTCTGCCCCAGTGCCCCGGCTGGCTGCTGCCCGACTCCGACGACTGTCTCGACTCTCTTTTTCTCAGCTGTCTGCTGCACCACAACGAGGATGGACCCAGAGACCCGGCATTCAAATCCCACCAATTCCCCATGCATGCACATATCGTGGATTCATGCCTAAGGCACCACTAAGCAAGCCAGTCCCCTCCCAGGCAGCCAATCACAGCAGCGCCAGCCCCAGTAAGTAAAAAAGTGCCACTGCCGCACTTGCCTTCAATGCCTTGCCCTAACTAAGTTACCCAAGTGTTCCAACCAATGATTTTCAGGGGAGTGCTAAGCTAACCTAAGACAGTCGGAGTGGAGCCATCCGTCCCTGATTGCATCAACAGTCTGTGTCTGTGCTAATTTTGCAGCACAACAGCAGACTGTCATGCTCGCTCCCTGAGTCCCTGAAAGAAACCGGCTCTCCAGTCCTCCTCCTCACACACACACACACACACACACACACACACACACACACACACACACTGTGCAGCAGCACAAGTGTGCACATGGCCAAGGGGGCATGATGTTAATTTATTTGTTATTATGCTGCCAAACGGGCAAGCAGCAGCCGGCAAAGCGCATCCGGTCCCATAGGGAGCCCCAAGGCAGGCAGGGGTTGCAAGTCCTGTCATAGGGGTCGCATAATTTTCATAGGGGTTGCGAATGTGACCCCTGGCAACCCCTAAATGATGCCCCTGATTTCTGACAAGATTCTAATCTGTTATGCTGCAGTAGCTATGTTCGTGGTGCAGCATAACAACAAGCTACTGCAGCATAACAGCTTTTGAGCTTGTATAGATTTTTATTCGTAACAGCATTCTACCATACATTATATATGATTTATGACTTGCCTGGCTAGTTTTATGGGCTAAGCATTTTTTTCCGGCCAGAAAAGTCCATATCTACTTTGGTTTCGAGATCACGGACTGAAAGGCTTCAGCGACGCCGTAATGTTATCCTGGGAAAAAGAAGTTCAGAGTGCCATAACTTTGGATCCCTGTAATATTTTTTCACCAAACCACTAAAAGGCATATCTGTGGGATGTTGGCTGTCTTCCCTCCAAATATTAGCTCAAAAGAGCAAGCCGTTATTTTGCAGCAGGGCGCCAAAGGATTGCTGCAATGCATCGGATGCCGTAATGTTATCCTAAGGGAAAAAGTGTCAACTTTGGAGTGCCGTAACTTTGCCGCTGTGTAATATTTTTTCAATGCAACACTGACAGGCACATTTGTGAGATGTCGGCTGCGTTCCTTCCAAATTGCAGGCCAAAGCACCAAACCGTTCTTTTGCAGCAGGGTGCCAAAGAATTGCTGTCATTTTCCCACAGCCTAGAAAAGTACTGTCGCAATTTGCAAAAGCTTTTGCAAATGCATTCAACAGTGTCGCAAGTGTGACAGTACTTTGTGAAAGTACTTTTTCCAGAAATTTGAAAAACATATTTCTGAGGTGTTTTACCCCCAAATAAAGACATGGCTAGCGTCCTCAGGGTCCGACTAGGTGAATACAAAAAGAATTAGGTTGCTAGATGGTCTCAAATTTAAATGCCAAGCATTTTTCTGATCACTAACTGAAAACAAAATGGCAGATTTGCGACAGTAAAAGGGCCATTTGCGACAGTAAAAAGTGCATTTGCGACACTGTCGAACTCTTGTTAACTTTTCCCATTGACTTATAATGGGAAATTTTTTTTTGAGTAACTTTTGAACCGTTTAATATTTTTTCATGAAATCTTCAAAAGGCACATCAGGGACCCTGGCCACACATTCCCTGAAGATTTCGGACCAGTCACACAAACCGTGCGACCTGTAGGCGCGACCATAGAATTCCAGAAAAAGCGTAAATGCACACGCAGATCATGCTTAATAACTCCACAGCTGTGTATCTGACTGGTACAAAACTTGGCAGATCCTAAGGTGTACAGGTCTTGATCATGTATTCCAAATTTCAGGCAAATCCGTCAAACGGTTGCAAAGTTATTAAGGTGCACAATTTTGGGTTTAACATGTAAATGGCTCCTCAACCCTAACTATAGTGGCACGGTATAATATATATATATTAGTGTCACAAGATCTCCTGGCATTTGAGACCCTGACATTGGGCACCATTTCATAGGAGGAAATATTTTCATAAAATGTTTACAAAAAAGTAAACTGACTAACTCTGAGCCCATGTAGCTTGTAACAGCTCAGTCAAATGTCAAGATATTTGGACATGCCTTTACTATTCAGCACATCACATCACTGTGCCAAGGGTGGTGACTGTAGCTAAATAGATGACTGGGTTGTGACCAAATAAACACATTTTCAAAATGTCATGACATTTTGAAAAATGTGTGGAATTTTTTATGAAAATCCCATTAAACAGAAATTGTTATTTTCTTTCAGCTTTAATTCTAACTGCTGTAATTCCTTTTCTATTTATTTAAGCAATAAGGTGCAGCATGGGTGTGGGTAACTTTATGATTTACACACTCCTTAATAGATGTGTTGTGAGGCAAAACCAAATGCCTTATACCACCCATGAAGTAAGCAAATCACACAGTGACCCACACCCTGGAATACCTTATTATGGTTGAAAAATGAATCCAGTCTGAAAATGTTTAGTAAAATGATGAAAAGGAGAAAAACACCCTTGCTAAACAGAATTCAAAAACAATGTATAAGTCCAGACAGTTGTGTGCTGTAGTCTGCATTTACCATTGTCATGTGATCAGATTCCCCCAATAACAGTACAGAATTTTACTAACCCATGTTATAATATAAACACACTGGGCAGCATTTTCAAAGGATCCATCTGTGATCCCCTCACTGCTATTTTCAAAATGGAGAATGCATCCAACTGTTAGACCACCTGTTAGATGGACATACCGTGCCTGAATTTTGCACCCAATGAAATAATCAACTGCAGCAAAAGAACAATGAAAATCACATTAGCACCAATTTTGTACCACAAATCATGAATGATTACAATAAAGAGGTGCCACTTTTGAAAATAGCGGCAAGGCTTCTTGAACAGAATCAGGCACACTAGGCATAGTTTGCATTTACTTCCACATTCTGTTACTTATTTGTTATAACTGTAGTATCCTTGCCTTTTTTGCTATTGTATTATGACTTGGGATGCTCTGTAAACGATGTTTGGTGCCCTCTTCTTGACAGCTAGTTAGCAAACTTCAGCGTTGGGTGCCCTCACCTGACAAACTCCCTTGCGATGCCAGGCATGTATCAAACTGGTTCAGTCTCATTTAGTGTGCATATCTGGTAGCCATGGGAGCCACCAGTGGGATAGCCAGAAGCAGGATGCCATCTGGAGTGCCTAGGGAGGGTGAGCACTGACTAGTGCTCACCCCATCACTCTCTCCTCACAGCTGCAGGGAGAGTCAATGCCCTGGTTTCAACCTAAGTGGTAACTGGCTGCAGGGTGCAGGAAAGGGCCACTGGTAGCACTCAGAGAATGATCCAGCATGGGCAGAAATTGACTTCTAGCCTCTCTTGGGGCTCTGAGAGTGGCCAAGGTCTTGGACACCATGAGGTCTGAGGAGCATCTCAGGTGACAGTGAGAGAGAGCCTGGTGACCACTATGGAGGGACTTCAGGCCGCAAAGACAGATTCTGAGGGACTGGGGATCTGAGGATCATGTAAGGGTGCTGCCCATAGTAGGTACATGAAAAGGGGACCACTGGGAGGGCCCAGGAACTACATGGAGTTTCCCCTCAAGACAGCAACCTAGCAACTGGTAGGCCTATGGCAATTTTTCACAAAGACATCCAAAGAGATCCTGGTGGGGGCTGATTATGGAGACTGGCCTGAGCAGAGCCTACACACAACACTCAAAGACAGCAGGCAAGATCTGTGTCAGATTAAAAGCAGCAAGATAAGGTGGGAGATCTGTCTCCAGGGCAGGGGGGATACAGAAAAATAATTCCTTCACTAATGGTGCCCAGCGTCTGGTCCACCAGTGAATGGATCCAAGTAGGTGAATCAACAGTCACCAGACAGCACACATGGCTGTGTGGGAATGTGATTCAGTGGTCCGTCTCATGGATTAGGACCAACAGAGAATCAGTGGATTGCAAAAAGGCAAGGCATCAGCCTCCAATGGCCTCCCTTTTGGGTTATCCTGTAGCTGAGTTCATTTAGTAGAAAATATACCCACCCAGCATGACAGAGAACATGGAAATGAACTTTAAGGCAAATCAGAATCCCTGCTTTAAGGCAAGAAGATCACATGGGAACTAGGAAGGCAGCTGAGGAAGGGGTGCCTCAGTGGCATACGCATGTAAATAGACATAATTACTATAACCACAGAACAGTCATGGGGATAGGGATTCCCTGGCAGAGCTATGCTCTGCAAGACATGGAGATGCCAACTGTGGAGCACAAAGTGTACACAAAGAAAGGACAGAGTGTAATAACAAATCAGCAGAGACAGAGAAACTGGAAGCCATTGGGGATGAGACAGAGTTACTATGTGTTCCAGCGGGAGGGTGTGAAGGGAAGCAGCCTGGCCGTGGCAGTATGTTGATGGTGTTGGGAGGCTACCCCAGTCCCCAGCAGATGTGTAGAAACATAGAGTTTGATGGCAGGTAAGAACCACTTGACCAGCCCAGCCTACCAATTGTCCCAGCCTGTTTCAGATGCCACAGAACCTAAGTGATCTGTGGCTTACAATCTCTTTCCTGTCATTAGGGTTCCCATATGTCCATCCCATGCATTTTAAATTCCCCTACCATTTTTGCTGCCACCGCCTCCACAGGTAGGCTGTTCTATGCATCCACCACCCTTTCTGTGAAAAAATACATCCTCATGTTACCCCTGAGTCTACCCCCCTTCAATTCTCTTGTAATGGCCCCTTGTTCTTTAACATGTTTTTTTCTGAAAGATGTTATAATCTTTCATCTTATTTATACATTTGACATATATGAAAGTCTCTATCAAATCTCCCTTTTCTCTACTTTATTTCAGGGAATACATATTGAGGTCCTGCAGTCTCTCCTCATATGGCTTCTGGTGCAGCCCCTGCACCATTTTTGTTGCCCTTGCCCTTCTCTGGACTGATTCTACTCTGTCTATGTCATTCCAGAGATGTGGTGTATGGGAGTATGTCAATTGTCTAGTAATAAACAAAGATACCTTGGTCCATTATCAAGTATACAAATGAACTTTAACATCCATTTTGGGTAAAAGTCGAGAGCTTGGACATTTGCAAGTGGGAGTGCTTATTTGCTATATAGAGGCAGAATCTTGGGATATCCCTAAATGTTGCCCAAGCTCAAGGGAAACAAATGAGAGAAATGAATGCAAGGGAATTCTTAGAGAGCAAGAGATGCCCCTTGATGTTAGATTTCCTTGGGCCATGCCAGACCCCATTCCAGGGTTGAAAGCAGGAAGGTGAAGCTATGCACCTCCTGTAAGGGGGTGAGGATGCACTTGGAAAACCGAATTCATCAGAATTGTGATATGTGTTATTAGACCAACATAGATATTATAAATTGATGTTATGGTACACAAAGTTTTGGGGTCACACAGGTGCCTTCGTTAGGGTATAATTGTTGGTAAAACCTATTACAAATCAATCACTTCAGTGCCAGTTGTGGGCTATGTGCAGTAACAAAGCTAAGTAGCAAAGCTAAGAGCAAGGCAGAGGATAAATGTAAGGCATATATGCTGATGGGAGCACTGACTTCCTTAAGCAGGGTTGCCTACATTGCCTACACAAGAAAGGGGGATATGGGGGATGAAGACTGCACCTGAATGACTGGCATGGACAGGAGGAAACTACAATCAGACAGAAAAGATGGACCTAGTTCAAATGGTACAGTAGAAGAATGTTGGCATCCCTAGACCATATGACAAAATCAGATCACTGACTGTGTATTTACAGTGCAACACTACTCCTGGGTGCATTCCCCCACTGTGCAACAGATGTGCTTTACAAGTCAAAGCTCCCAGTTCCTGAACACAGCCTTTAGGCTAACTGAGTAAAGATCTAATTACTTTGTACATCTGTGATGAAAGTCATCATACGGTAGGACTTCAAACAAAAAGGACCTTATCAAACAGCCTTCCCTTACCTTTCCTCCCTTGCAGGCTTTCAGATAGAAACTTTAGCATTATGGGAATGCTTTTTTGTCAGCAGAGATAAGAAGGAACCAAGAAAAAAGGGGCAACCAAAACTCATTTGAAGATGCAAATCTGAGATGCATGTAGTACAGTAAAATCCTGCAGTAGACAATGTATTGATTGCATGTGCCGAACCACCAGATATTCACCATGGTAACGAGCACTTCTTTTCAATTCTCTACTGACACTGTTTTCTGAATTATCCAATGCAAGCAGAAAGATGATTAATCATACAAGAAGGACCAAAGGACTCAAAGTTTGCTGACTTAAATGCATTCCAAGCTATGTGTCGATTTGAGGGTAGCTAACATTAATCATGTTATCTACATTTGTAAGGATGAAAGGAACAATCATTCTTATATTCAACCAAATATACCAGAAACATTCCAGAAACACATATTTCATTTAAAATAGGCAGCTGGTGGGAACAGGAAGTAACCAGTTGGAGAGTGTGTGGGCCACAGCTCCACTACAAAAGGTTGCCCCTGCGAACGGAGACGTGCTTGGTCGACACAAACAAGGCAGAGAGGATTACTATGTATTTTGAAATAAAAACAAATACAGCTATTTGTGTCAGCTTTGTGGTTATAAACTAAGTTTGTACTTCACAGAAGCAACTCAGTACATCGTAGGAGTTGTAGTGTCCCATTGGTGGGGTCCATAGATTAGATAGAAGGCATAGAGGATTCTGGGGAATGTAGGCAAAAAAGGGGGATGTTCAAGCTAAATAAACAAAATAAAAAAAGGCAATAAAAACATAATTATTTAAAAAAAGTCAACATACTGTACTTATAGTGGGGTTCTGTAAGGATCGAGTGACTTTGGGGTCTTATTAATTTAATTTAATTGGAACTGAACCTGACAGTCATGTTTTCAGTGGAAGTAGTGCTGTGTGGAATTATCAAATTCTGGTGGAATGGAATTTTCAAAATTCTGCCTAAATTCTACTGAATTTCACCATAAATAGAATGGTGATAGTCCACAGTAGTAAACAGTTGCAGAATGATTTTCCGTGGAAAAAAATGCTGTTCTGCTGAATATTATTCAATGAATCTTGATATTTTCTGTGGAAATTGCTGCGGAATAATTTTTAGCAGAGTTATTCTGCGGATCACAATAGACGGAATTTCACTGAAGAACCAGCACAATTCCAGTGGAAATTCCACCAATGGAATGGCCATTCCACGCTAATTCCACCAGTTGAATTCTGCATTCTGCATAGTACTAAGTGGAAGCAGTTTTTTTTTTTGTTAAAATACTGATTCCAGTTTTATTAATGTTACATCTATACTGGCTTATTAGTAAGCCCAGTGAGTGTTTCCAATTTACTCTCTGTGTTCAGTACCATTTTAGAATTGTATGATGTTGTTTATATCCATTTTAGCCACAGAGTTCTATAGTAAAACATGGATGCATTGTACCAACAATTGAAGAGTTCAACAAGGGACGTAGCCCACATCACATGGCTCTAAAATGGTATTTACTATCAGTTTATAAATCAGAAATGTCCTGTAGGATAATTAAAAGTCTGTAGAGATGGAACAGTAATAGAACTGGAACCAGTGTTTAACAAACTCTAGTCAGAGCTGGTACGGCTATGGCGAGCTGACAAATTACCAAAGTTACAAGCATCCATAGAAAAATTTGAATGACCGAGTGTAACTTGGCCATTTTTTGGAGTTGTTTCACCAGATGTCCAACATGGCCTTTTTGGGACCCTCCTCATGAAGAGTGCCACTGTCATTTTGTTCACTTGTCCCGAAAGGTGATTTCGCTGAGCGACCGAGCCATTCTGTGCCACAGGTGTGAAAACACATTTTGGGCAGGATGTGAAAAATGACAGCTACACTGCTAATAAGGAGATGTGCAAAAATGGCAATGCTGAAAACTTGGATCAAAAATATAAAAAACTGGCAAAGTTAGGGCGATAATGTGAAACTGTAATTTTTTACATACTCAAGTAATACGGTCTTTTGGCATTTTCACCAAATTTGCAATATGGGCTTTTTGGGACCCCACCTTATGAACAGTGGCACTGTCATTTTGTTAATTGGTCCCAAAAGATGATTCCACACAGTGACCATTAAATCACCTTTTGGGACTGAGTAATGAAACAACAGTGACAGTGATCATGAGATGGGGTCCAAAGAGCCCCATGTTGAAAATTTGGGTCCAAAATTCATAAAAATGGATGATATTTCAACATAAGTTGAAAACCCCATTGACTGCCATTATACCATGCTTACCTTTGATTCTTCAGTTTGCCATTTGGCTTTGAAGAGTGCAGATGTGTCCTGGTCCACAGAAGATGACAGCACTGACCTCCAGAGGTAAGTATGGGGTAAGGGGGGTGCAGAGAGGTGGGTGCTCAGTGGGAGTGTGGGGATGGGGGACTGGGGCGATGATGAGGGACCATTTTCTTTTTTACTGAGCTGGGACAGAATGGAGGGAGCTGGGAGGACAGCAGCAGTGGGAGGGAGTGGGAGGAGTGCCATCCACAAGATGGCAGCGGCAATGCAACTGTGCATGCACAGTAGTCATGCATGCATAGTTGCAGTGAATAGCATTTTGCCATACCCAAGATGGCAGTGCCAACAGAACTGCACATGCATGTAAGGCGAGCATGTGCAGTTCTCATACTGGAATGCAAAAGTAACACCTGAAATAGTGTGGCTATTACTCTGAAGTGGCTGACCATGGTGGAATGCTCCCAGCTCTGTTGGACTTTCAGAAGGATACTTTCAAAAGTCCATTGTAGTCATGCCACAATCAGCTGTTTTCATGCTACAGATCACAAAACGGCTGTAGGATCCACCCACAGCCATAAAAATAAGCCAGAGAAAAACAACTTGCATGTACAGCATAGTTCTCCTCTAAATCTGAATCTGGTTACAGGAAGTAACTAATATGGTAGAAAGTGGGTCACAGGGCCACGAATTAAGGCTGCCCTCAGCAAGTAAAGATAATCTTGGCAGAGGCAAATGAGGCACAAGAGACTGCTTGTCTATGTCCTGTCTCAGAGTCAGTCGAAGGAGGAGGCAGGAAATTCAGTCACACTGTCAGAGAGAAAATCCAAAAGTAGTTCTGCACTTCATGTGCAAATAAGGACCAGAAGGCAGTCAATTCAATCAATCTTAGTTTAATCCATGTATTTCTTTAGGTTCAAACTTTTTTACCATGCAGATCTTAATAAAATCAGGTGCACCCACTTCACTATTCACTATCGTGAAGTGGGCGCACCTGATCTTGTTAAGAACTGCACAGTAAAAAAGTTTGAACCTGAAGAAATACATGGAATAAACTATGATTGATTGAATTTACTGCCTTCTGGTCCTTTTTTGCACATGAAGTGCAGAACTACTTTTGGATTTTTTTACAGTGGTAGGGGCTGGCTACCCCTTGTTTTTGCACCTGATTTGAGGCTGAGCACATGGCATTGGAGGTATTGGACTTATTCACATTGTCAGAGAGAGGCTGAAACCAGGGTCTTGGGTAGGTACTGTACTAGTCAGTGTGTAGACAAAGTACAGTTATGTAAGAACTTACCATAACAATAGATCTTTGAGAACAGCTCTTGCAGCAGGTTATACCATTAGAACGGAAGCCAGCAGGCCCTAGGACCCCCACAGAAATTTTCTAGCTAGCAGTATTCCCCCAGGATCCCCGTTCTCCCGCTGGAGAATCCCAGCTGCTGGATGACATCAGAAGAGGAGACTGAGGATCCGCCATCAAATGGCAATCAGAGATGCTGAGAACACCTGATCCTAGGAGAAGGATATTGGAATGAGAATCTACCTCCAGTGGGGATGGTGGGAGGGGAAAGTACCTGCTGCTCTCGAAGATCTACTGTTACGGTAAGTTCTTATGTAGCTGTACTATCTTACTTCGAGAAACAGCTCTTGCAGCAGGTTACACCATTAGGACTGATTCCCAAGCAATAATGGAAATCCCACACCACTGGGAGGAGGGAAGGTAGAAATCCATAATGGAACCTGAACCTAGTACAGAAGTCCTTGAAGGACTGCTAGACCAAAACCTGCTCTTCACCTCGAAGCAATATCCAGGCTATAATGCCTGATGAAAGTGTGCATGGAGCTCCAAGTAGCTGCAGCACAGATGGCTGAGGTGGACACATTCTTTAGGGCTGCAAAGGAGGTAGCCACCCCCCCTTGTGCAATGACCCTTGACCGTGCCCAATAAGGGTTTGTTGCGCTTCTGGTAAAAGAATGTGATACAGTGAATGAGCCACCTGGACAGCGACTGCTTGGAAACAGGAGCTCCCATCATCCTGTGGGCAAAGAAGACAAAAAGCTGGTCCGATTTTCGGTGGTGTTTGGTTTTGGTCAAGTAGTATTGGAGACACCAATGCACATCTAGGGTGTGCAACAGGGTCTCTCCTCGATTAGAATACTTAGGGAAGTACACTGGTAGATGGATGTCCTGATTAAGGGTGAGAGCTGAGACAACCTTAGGCAGAAACTTAGGATTAGTCCATAGGAATACCCCGTCTTGGTGAAAAACAAAATAAGGCTCTTTGCACATGAGTGAATGAAGTTCAGAAATCCTTCTGGCTGAGGTAACAGCAACTAAAAACAACGTCTTCCAAGTAAGAAGATGTAGCTCGCAATCTGCAGCTGGTTCAAAGGGTGGCAGTGTAAGCTGCTCCAGGACAAAGGGTAGATCCCATGGTGGAATTGGATCCTTAATTGGAGGTCTAAGGTGGATAACACCTCTCAGGAAGGCTCGTGCCATGTCCAACTGAGATATGGTGCATTGGCCTATAGGAAAATGATAGGCTGAGACGGCACAGACGTCTACCTTGATCGAGGAGTAGGCCAAGTCTGTCTGAAAAAGAGACAGGAGGCAGTCTAAGACAGCCTTTTCTGGGCAGTCTAGAGGCAAAAAGCCCAGCACTTGAGCCCATAGGCAAAAACGACACCATTTCATAGCATAAGTAGCATGAGTGGCTGGTTTTCTCGTGCCCACCAGGACGTCAGCTACCTCTTGTGAGACCCTGTGTCACAAAATGGTTGTCTCTAGGAGACAAGCATGCAGGATCAGCAAATGAAGGTCTGGATGAACCAAGGAGCCCGCCTCCTGAGACAAGTGAGAGCTGATTGGCAGAGGCACCAGAGGTTCCCGGGATAGCTGATGTAGTAGAGGGAACCAGATCTGCCTGGGCCAGAATGGCGCGATAAGTATTAGTGTCACCTGCTCTCTGCAAAGTTTCAGATGGACCCTCTGGATCAACAGAAAGGAGGGGGGGAAGCATAGAGGAATCCACCTGCCCAGAAGAGGGACAGAAAACACCAGGCTCTGGATCTAGCGAGCAAAAATTGGGCAGTTTTGCGTTGGATGGGGACGTGAAAAGGTCTACCTTTGGTGTACCCTATCTGCAAAACAGATCCTCTACTACCTCCTGGAGTAGTTCCCACTCGTGGACTCTGGTCTGAGAGTGGCTCAGGCCATCTGTGATGACGATGTCCACTCCTGGGACATGAACAGCAATGAGATTTGCGCCGTGTTGCAAAACCCAATCCCACACCCTCATGGCCTCCTTGCAAAATGGGTAGGAATGGGTGCCTCCTTGTTTGTTGAGGTAATACATCACCGCAGAATTGTCTGTTTGTAACAGAAGAGTACCTAGTGGAATCTCCAACTGGAAGGCCTGCAGGGCGTAAAGAACTGCTCTCATTTCCAGGATATTTATGTGGAGATGAGTGTCTTGAGCTGTCCACAGGCTTTGAGACCGGACACCATCAAGGTGTGCACCCCATCTGAGCCCTGAGGCATCTGTGCAGAGTGTCACAATTGGAGACGGCGCAATGAAGGGGACTCCCGCTGATAGATTCTTCAGATCTAGCCATCATTGCCAATCCCAGATTAAGGCCTTCGTGAACCGGATTGGGAGCTGCAAATGGTCTTGCTTTTGATCCCATTGGACCTGTAACATCCACTGGGTCACCCGCATGTGGAGACTGACTAGTGGGACTGCGGCAATGGCTGCAGCCATGTGTCCGAGCAGGCGAAGGACCAATCTGGCAGGAATGGTCTTCTTCACCAAAATGCCCCTGATGAGGGATCTGATGTGTTCCACTCTGTCCTGGGGGAGAAAAGCTTCCCCTGGACGGTGTCCAGAACTGCACCTATGAACTGCAGAGTCTGTGATGGAACCAGGCGTGACTTCTCTTGATTGAAGATGATGCCCAATGTCTCGAACAGATACTGAGTATAATGAATGGCGGACATCAGGGCCTCCCGAGAGGGCACCATGAAAAGCCAGTCATCCAGGTAGGGGAACATGTAGTGGCCTTGTCTCCTCAGAGTCACTGCTCTGACCACCATTCACTTCATGAATACTCTAGGTGCTGATGACAGTCCAAAGGGGAGGGCTCGGAACTGATAATGGTGACCCTGAAACTCGAAGTGCAGAAACTTCCTGTGCTCTTGAGCAATGGGTATATGGAGGTAAGCATCCTGCATGTCCAAGGATGCTAGAAAGGCACCCTGCTTGAGCATGGGAATCAGACCTGGGAGGGTCACCATGCAGAAGTGTTTGTACAGGACCAACTCATTGAGGTCGCTGAGGTCCAGTATCGGACAGAGGTCCCCTGTTTTCTTGGGAATCATAAAGAAGTGAGAATAATATCCTGCACCCCTCTGGTTCCATGGTATGTGCTCTATAGCTTCTTTCTCAAGAAGCGCGAGCACCTCCTCCTGTAAGAGCAGGGCGTGCTGACCTGAGTAACGGGAAAGCAGGGGAGGTCTTACTGGTGGGTGATCGAGAAATTCCATGAAATGGCCTTTCTTGACCAACTGGAGAACCCACCATCAGCGGTAATCAACTGTCACCCTAAAAAGTGGCAAGTGGTGCGACCCCTGATCTTTTGTGCCCATTGATCCAGAGGAGGAGCAGGGGCCAAGAAGAAGTTATGCTGTGACAGCACTGGTCCCTGCAGGCTGAGCGGGTTTAGTGTAGCGTTGGCCTCTGCCTGGGGACGACTTGACCTGAGCTTTACGCTAAAAAGTGCCCCTTTGTTGCTGGCCGGAACTTGGCTGCTGCCTTTGTTGCCGGCTGCAAAAACGGCTCTGGTTCTTACAAAAGGAACCAGGCCTGGATCTGTACAGACCTGACCACCTTCCTGGCGTCCTGAAGTTTGGTGATAACCTTCTCCGAGGGTTCACCAAAAAGCACTTCGCTGTTGTAGGGGACATCAAGAATGTTCTTCTGTATGTCTGGGGTGAAGCCACAGACACGGAACCAAAAGTGTCTCTGGAGACAGATGCCTGAAGCTGTAGTTCTGGTGGATGAGTTCGCAGAATCGTATGCGGCTCGTAGTACTTGGGTTCCCACATCAGACCCTGTGTGGAGAAGGTTTAGGAGCTCTGCCTTCTGATCGTCATCTGGAAGTTTATCTACCAGGTTCTGGCCCTGTTCCCACAGGGCATTCTGAAACTGTACCATGTTAGTTAGATAATTCAGGGACCTGATGGAGCATGTAGCAACCACATACATGCATCTCCCCAGGGCATCCAGTTGTTTGGATTCCTGGTCCGGTGGCTGTGTGCTCATGAGCTGCAGTCTTTGGGACAGGTCATGCGAGGCCATAATGACCAGGGAGTCTGCCAGAGGTTGTTGAGCCAAGAACTGGTCCTCTTTCGGGGACTTGTAGAGGTGGTCAACTTTCTTTGGCACAGCGGGAGTGGAGTGCGGATGTTTTCACACAGCCTTGGTGACATCTGCAAAGGTGTCCACCAAGGGTGGCACTACCACAGGCTTTGGGTCTTTCTGACAAAGATAACGGGCAAGGCACTGTCTTTCGGGGTCGAGGTCTTCAGCATCCCACCCCATGTTGTCCTGGATGTGCCTCATGATCTCAGAGAAGGAGGGATCATCCGGAGGAGACCTGGGAAGGTCATGTGGGTCAGGTGATGGAATGCTGAATGGAGAAGGAGATCTGGAATAATCCGAGGTATCTGATCTGGAGTCCTCCTCTGATGGAGTGTACTGATGACATCTGGATCACTTGGGGCTGGGGAATCCTGATGGAGATCTGGAGGAAGGCCTTCTCCTGTCCTTGGATCTGCCCCTAGGAGGTGGAGTCTGCTCCTTAGGAGTTGGAGATCGTCCTGCTGACCCCTTGGGTGCAGGAGGTGAAGGAGTAGGAGGAGGAGCAGATTTTACGGGGACCACATCAGTTCGGATAGTGTCCCACCAGAAAGTAAAGAGATCCTTTACTCATTGTAGATTCATGCCTGACGACAGGCCTGGTGCCAGTGGTCTGTCGCTGGGGTTGGGCATCGGGTCCGCGGGTGTCTCCAGGGTGGGCAAAGGTTCCCTTGGAAGCCCAGCATCCTCAGTCTCGCCCGCCTGGTCTTTGGGCAGTGTCATTTCCTCCTCCATAGAATCCCTGTGACCGGTGTCCACTGGTGACTGGGGGGGGGCGGTCCTCTGCTCCGGTGAATGCAAGGCTGATGTTGGTCGCTTGTTCGATGCTTCAGGTTCAGTGAACACCTGGCCAATGTCTGGTGCCTGGCTGGTGTCCACAGCTCCGGAGAATGCCTAGCCAACTTTGTATGCTTGGCCAATGTCAGGTCCATCATCCGCTTTAGAGATATCAGGTCTTTGGTCTTCCTGGGTGGTGGATCCGGACCTCTGGGAGGCTGGGAGACTGATCTGGAGTTGGGGTCCTGACATCGGGTCAATGAGGAAGACTTGTGGCATTTGGAAGATTTGGAAGAGGCCTGAGAGGGAGTGGAGGAAGCTGAGGGCCTTGAAGTCTTGATGGGCTGGAGAGTCGAAGAACCGCCTGAAGCCTGTACTTTGACCAGAGGGGGCTGAGAATGAGCCCTGGAGGGAGAGTGGTCCGATCTGGTGGAGTCTGAGCTGTGGGAGTCCAAGACCCAGTTTGGGGATCTGGACCTTGCTTTCTCCCGGTGCTTGTCCCGGTGTTTATGGGTCTTGGAAGAAGAATTGCCCCTGGAGGAAGGTTCTTGGTCCATCCTGCTAAGTTTTACTTCCAGCAGATAAGCCTGAAGTGCCTTCAGATGGTGGATTCTTGTGCGTCTGTTGAACCCTTGGCAAAGGGTGCAGACCTTGGTGTCGTGGTCCAGTCCTAAGCATCACACACAGGAGGAATGAGGATCCTTGAGAGGGATCTGTTTTCCGCAGGCACACTTGGAAAGGTGTCCATCAAGTGAAAGAGTTGGAGAGGACAATAGTTTTGAAGAAACTCTAGAAGTTCTAAGTTGTCGAGTGCTAGGCAGAGACTGAGAGGCCGATGCTGGTGAGTCAATGGTGGGAAAAGAACTGGGGATTCTGGGGGACCTCCTCCTTATATACTGTGCCTCACGTCAAGGGGCAGGATCGACATTGCCGGCGGTCCCCGCTGAATACTGCTAGGTAGAAAATTTCCATAGGGTCTTGGCGCCTGCTGGCTTCAGTCCTAATGGTGTAACCTGCTGCAAAAGCTGTTTCTTGAAGTAAGAGCTAGCACTTTTCCAGAATATAGCAGGTGACCACAAACAGCACAGAGAGGTACACACTGGTGGACTGGTTAGCCCTCTATAACCTTCCAAAAACTAATTTGTAACAGTAACACTCAGTGAGGAGTATGTAGACATTAAAAATGGTACAAATTCCAGAAAATATATTTACTTCTTGGTCTGGATTCACAAAGCTTTCAGAAGGTGCAAAACCTTCCCTAAGTCCCCAAAAACTATGGAAAAAGGGAAGATTGCTCTAAGTGCTATTCACAAAAACCTCAGCAGCTGCGAAAAAAACACTATGGACTGTGGAGAAAAAGTGCAACTGTGGAAGCCCTGAGGAAAAAAGGTGTGAGATAAGTAAGGCACATCCCCTGAAGGGCTATTCTAAGCCAGGTTTTTCAGCAGTTGAGGAAAAAATGTTTTACACAGTGGAATGAGGTGTAACTCTCCCACAGCAAACTCAGCAGTGCCCCAACAATTGGAATTAATTAAGGTGGAGGTGAGGTACAGGTAATAGCATCCCAGTTAATATAGCAGTGGCTGATGTTACAGCAACAAAACCACACATATTGCCATGCTATGGCAACAGGTAACAACCACCAGACCCAGTGCAGCCCATGACGGAGCCCCACAGGCAGTAGAGCCTGACCAGCCTGCAGCAAGTGCTACCCCTGCAGGCAACAGGAATGCCCCAGGGAGGGATGACCAGCAGTGACAGTCAGCCACTGTGGTACTATGGTATTGCCGGTACCTGTGGTGCTGCAGTGGTCCCAGTTGAGGGACTGGTTGCTGGTATCTTTGTGGGTGCTGTCAACCTCATACTATGGCAGCAATGTTAATGTCTGCTGCTTCAGCTACTTGTACTATTGCTGTGCCTCCTCAGCCATTTCCGGTTCTGTGCATTAATATCCCCGGAAAGATAAAGGGGTAAAAAATATTGCTGTCAGCTCATTGCATGCAAACAGGTCACCTGGTGCAAAACATCGCTGAGTGAAAACACTGCATGTGCACTGTGGAGTCTAGCAAAAGCAACAATGCACAGGTCTGCACCTTCTTCCAGCAGAGGCCAAGTGCGTTTGTGGATATTGTAACTACAGCTCACTGAAAGGTATTCTCTCCTAGAGAACTACTAAGCTACAGTACGTGTAAAACCTAATCCTACCAACTGCGATGTCTGTCCCATTGTGCACTTTCACGTTGTGGTAGTGGTGTCCTTCCATGCCCACAGTATGCGGATGCTGTGAAATGATAGCTGTGTGTGGCCAGGGTCTGTGCAGCAGATGCAGGAAGGTGACAGCTTGTGACATGATGGGGGGGTCGGGGAGTTGAACAGCACAGGGGAGGGCAGGGCAATGATATTAACCCTAAATGCTTCCATGTGTTAATATCATGGGCCACTGCATCGCAGGACTAAACATCATGGTCATAACATCACAGACCATAACATTGCTGGGTAAATGCATCATAGGATGGAACACTGCAGGCAGGGAGCAGGGGGTACATGCCTGTTGGTGCACCTCCTCTGTATCCTCTCAATGGGTGCAATGGACAGGAGGGATCCCATGCATGATCCCCTGTCACCCTCCAGGACCCACTCGTAGTTCAGTTCATTAGTGGGGTGGTAGATCTCTGTGCAGCCTTGGGTACATGTTCCTGCCAATGCCTCCCATTCTGTGCACTTGCAACCTATGCTGGGGGTGAAGGTGGTGTGCCCTGGTTGTCCATAGCCTCCTGGGGTAGTCCCTCTGCACTGCCCCCCATTACAGCAGGCCATGTTGTGCTACTCTCTTGCCCTGCCCCCTAGCACCCTCTGCTGTCAGTGCTACATGGAGTTTACTACCATTAATACTGCCCTGCCCTCCCCTGTGCTGTTTGGCTCCCCAACCCCCCCATCACATCGCAAGCTGCCACCCTCCTGCATCTGCCGCATGGAACCTGACCACATGCAGATATCATTTCACAGCATCAGCATATTGTGGGTATGGAAGGACACCGATACCACAACATGAAGGTGCACAATGGGACAGGACATCACAGCTGGCAGGAATAGGTTTTACACATGCTGTAGATTATTAGTTATCTAGGAGAGAATACCTAACAGTGAGCTGCAGTTACAATATCCACAAACGCACTTGGCCTCTGCGGGGAGAAGGTGCAGACCTGTGTATTGCTGCTTTTGCTAGACTCCACCATGTGCATGCGGTGTTTTCGCTCAGCGATGTTTTGCACCGGGCGACCTGTTTGCATGTGATGAGCTGCCTGCAATATTTTTTACCCGTTTATCTTTCTGGCGATATTAACTCATGGGACCGCCATTTCCACAGTTGTGGATCTGCAGCTGTGGATTCACAGCACTTGCGGAATTCCTGCAGCTGTGGGACATTTTATGGAATTCCCTCAGCTGCGGGATTTCTTTTAAGAATATTGTGCAACTACATTTCTGCAGTGCTGCAAGCCTTTTTCCCACAGCTGCAGGATTTTTACAGTTCTTGGAGAATCCTGCCCCTTGTCTTTATTTCTCACTTTCCAAGCTCATATACATTGTAGTTGTTGTGAATGTTGTTTGTATTGCACTAGTCCATCTTCAAGTTAAATATTGCACTTAAATATTAAAAACAGTCTCTAAATCTTTCAGATTTGTGATTCTTCACTGCTTTGTAAAGTGCTTCATTTACATGCAACCATGCTTGAGTGCAAAGAAGAAATTACTTGGAAGCAGAAGTACAGACTTACCAGTGCAATAGATACATACTTATCCCACTTACAGTAAACTGACATCAACATCAAAGCATCTGACCCACAAAAAAACTCAGTTATCACCCTTCCAAGGGGCTTCATCAGGAGGTGTGGCTAAGGGGGTTCAATGGTGGCTATTTATACCATAAAGCATACACAATGTGATTCATTGTACTGAAAAACATACGGCCATTTAAAGTGCAATGATCACAAAAATCTTTTCCATTACTCACATCATGCCAATACACATACAGTACTACCAAAACCACATTTGCATATAAATTCATAACAATAATCACTTTATACTGGTCCTGCCCAGTTTGTTAGAGCTGAACTGGGTTTATCTAACTTGGTAACTCTGGCTAAGTCCCGCTTAGTTAACTTTTGGAACAGGCTTAATCTTTTGCCAGATCAACATTATGCCAAGAAGTGATTAACTGAAAAAATGCAGTGGGAACTCTTGGAATGTAAAAAATCAAATTGGCTTTCCTTGATTAAAGATATTCTAAAATTAATTGGCCTTTTGAATTTGTTTTATCTGACTACTCAAAAAATTATTTCAGAAAACTATAAAGCTTGTATTAAGCAATTATTAGAAAATACAAGTTTTATGACTTACAGTATATAAAGACATCAAGGTTTGCAATTTGGTATCCTCAGAATGATTGCTACCACTATTTTCATTATTATCTGGAGCTCTTGGAGTGCTCAGAGATGCGTCGGACTTATGCAAGATTTAGAATTGATTTTTTCTTATCTAATGTCCTTTTGTGCAGATTTAATAAGAACCATGATCAACTGAGTACTTACTGTTATTGTGGCAATAATGAGAAAAAAAACTTGGAACATGTAGTTTTGAAATGTCAGTGATATAAGGCAGCCAGACAGAGATGGCTGGGCCCTATACTTGCTTCTTTTACAGATTGTTCAAATGATATAATATTAAGGACACTCTTTGTTACTGAGGATTGTTATATTATTAAAAATACTGCCTTCTTCCTATGTAGCATACAGAAAATAAGGAAAAGGATCCTATATACTATTCAGGATTAATTTGCCTGTTTTCTTTGCTGTTGGAATTATCTCACACTTTGCACATAGCATATGTCTTGTATAAGTGATGTCTATTTACTGTTAAATTATGTCTATTGTACTAATTGTTTTGTAATGATATTTTTTATGATTGCTCAAATAAAATACATACATACACTTTATACTGACAATTGACATTATCTTGTATAATATCATGTTACAGCACTGCACCAAAGAACTATATGTGTGTGTGTGTGTGGGTAGTGGTGGGGGGAAACAGTGCTTTTTTTATTGAGGGAAGGTTGTGTATGTGAGGAGGGTATGGTGGGGGTTGTGGTTATATTGAGGTAGGCTTATATTCAGGTGCATGACATAATGATGTTGCAGTGTGTTATTACTCTTAGTTCACACACAAGGTGAATATTTATTTTCTTCTAACAAGTTTTTTCCCCGCCGGGGGCTTAATTTCTTTGGGTTTTTATTCAGATTCCTTAGACTGTTGCTTTACATATAGCAGTTTGATTATATACTGTCGCTTGTCTGAACACTGAACATATTAGGATGCATGATCTCACTCACCTGGGGGTCCTTGATAGGTTTATTTCCATTGGGTAAATATTGCAGTGATTGATGTAAATGATGGTGTGTTAGGACTTTTGGCTATCATTAATAGTGCATTTATTTACTTCTAATTGATTATCTTCGGGGGGGGGGTTATTTCCATTGTGTTTTTATTTAGGTTCCTTAGATTGTTAGTGTACATATAGTAGTTGATTTTTTACATACTGTCACACATTTTTTAACTCTGTAAATATTGAGATAAATGATTCCATATACTTGAGGATCTTTGACAAGTTGAATTCCATTGGGTTATACTGCAATGATGGGTACATATTGAACGCTTAACATATTAGGAAGCATGGTCTCATTTTCCTGGGGGTTCTTGACAGGTTTGTTTTTTGATTTGACTCTTATACTGACAATCTTGTATAATGTCATATTACAGCACTGAAGCTCTTAAGGTTTATATAATATAGTAACTAGCTGAGTGTATATTGGAAAAAGTCTCCATATAGGTTGTGTACTGTATAAATATGTGAACAGTTGCTCACAATAGGGAAACTCTACTTTAAATCCTCTTTATGCCATATATAGAAAACTTCTGTTATTTATTTTGTTGCTTGTTTAAACATACATTAATATCACATTTTAACATGTACTTAAGTTAGTATTAATCCAAAGTTCTTTCTTTTCATTAGACAGTATTCACAAAGCACACTGAGACATTCATAATTTATGTTAGTGGAGCTTTCTACTTAAAGAGTCCTTTTCTCATTTTGGTAACATTTGACCTTGAAAGGCTCCTTAGTTTAAAACAAACTGGTGAAATGTGATTCCTCTGGTTTTAACTGCTGTTATGGTTTAAATGAGTATTTTAAACCAATAAGAATTATTTTGGTTTTCACATCAGTTGTGCTTGCACAAACCAATGTATTGTGGCAATACGGATGCCGGGGGGTGTCACTGCCAAGCCAAATGCAGTTCACAGAACCAGGGGCTTGGCAGTCTACCCCAATGACCACTAGGTTTGGTCCTGATGCAACTCTCTGCTGGGTGGGCTGATTAGTCATGCACTTCAAAGGACCGAAGCCACTCCAATCCAAGAGGGTTTTGACCTTTTGATTTGCATAATCATTCAGCCCACCCAGGGTGCCCAATCCCCATATCTGCAATATCCCATCCCCCCATAGTGTCCAACATCAGGGTGCCCAATCCCCATGTCAGCGATCTACCCCCAGAACTGCCCAACATCGAGGTGCCCCGTCCCAAATTCAGCAATCCCCCCAGCACTGTTAGACATTGGGGTGCCCAATCCCCATGTCAGCAATCCCCCCAGCACTGTCTGGCATCAGGGTGCCCAGTCACCATGTTCATAATCCCCTCTGTGCTATGGGACACTGGCGAGCCCAGCCCCAGTGTTCCCAGTTATGTTACTGCCCCACCACTCTGGAACACTGGGGAGTCCACCCCAGTGTCCCCAAACATTGTTATCCCTGAAAACAAAAAAAACAGTCCCCCCAACATCTTTTTTTTTAATTAAACCTGTAAAGAAGAAAATGGTCCCTCATTGTCTCCCCATCCCCATCACTATCCCCCATCCTGACCCTCTCTCTGCACACCCACCTTTCCGTAACCCCCATACTTACCTCTGGAGATTGGTGGCTGGCATCTTCTGTGGATCGGGACATGTCTGCACTCTTCAAAGCTGAACGGCAAACTGAAGAATCAAGGTAAGTGCTGTAAAATGGCAGTCACTAGCATTTTGAACTTATGTTGAAATCTCAGCCATTTTTAGGTCTTTTTGCAGCAAATTTTCAACATGGGCTATTTGGGACCCCACACCATGAACACTGGCATTGTTGTTTCATTACTCAGTCCCAAAAGGTGATTTCTCTATCCTTGAGTGAAATCAGCTTTCAGAACTGAGTAATGAAATGACAGTGCCACTATTCATGAGGTGGGATCCGAAAAAGCCCATGTTGAAAATTTGTTGAAAACATTCCCCAAAAATGGCCATGTTATGAGCATGCATTGCACAGTTTCTAGGCAGATGCATAATTTTGTTATTTTTTTTTATATTTTCATTCCAAATTGTCACATACAGATTTGTTCATACCACCTCATGAACAGTACAGCTGTCATTTCTCACATCCTGCCCTAAATGTGTTTGCACACCTGTGGCGTGGAATGGTGTGATTATTGCACAAAATCACCTTTCTGGGCTGAGTACTGAAATGGCAGTGCCACTGTTCATGAGGTGGGTTCCCAAAAAGGTGATGTTGAAAATTTTGAGCAAAAATACCCCAAAACATCCTAGTTACATGTGCTCATTGAAATTTTCCTACACATTCATGTAACTTTGCCAATTTCTCATATTTTCACTCCCAGTTTTCAACATAGCCATTTTTTCACACCACCTCATGAACACTACAGCTGTCATTTCTCACATTCTGCCCAAAACAACTTTCTGCATCTGTGGTGCAGAATGGCGTTTTGCCACAGATTAAGACATTTTCACTTATGGGGTTTATGAGGTAAGGTGACTATGCTGAACATTTGGGGTCAAAATGTGAAAAAATTACAAAGTTATCATGGCAACATATAAGCATTTGCTTGCTGCACCTACATCCAGGGATCAGCGATTGACTCGGGAGTTGAAGGTCCAGCCGGGGACAGTAGGAGTGAGTGTCCCAGGGACTGTTCTCCTTCTCTGGGGGAAGGGGGAGGAGTGTCTGGTGCACTGTGCACCTCTGGTGGAGGCTAGAGGTGCCACCACTGTTGGCAGCTCATGCAAAAGGGGGCAAGGCAGATGCTGGGATCATTACGTGTCCCCTTCCCCAGGGATCTTCAAAAATTAGCAAACAAAACATTCCAGCCCTGTTCCTGATGCCCTCGCCTCCACCACCAGTTCTACAGCAACTAATAAAAGAGAGAGTGAGATTATTGTGGGCCAAAGAGAAATGTTATAGTCACAGAAATCACACATAAAGATTATTCTTGGCCCCAGTATGGCTGTGTTTGTGTACACAGGGCAAGAGCAGGCTGATAAACTAAATCTTTGACTTGTGCCACCATCCAGAGGAGAAAAAGAGAGACAGATACTATTGAGGGACAAAGAGAAATGTTATAGTCACAGAAATCACAAATACACTTTATTCTTTGTCCCAGTGTGGCTGTGTGCACACAGGGCAAGAGCAGACAGACAAAATAAGTCTTTGACTTGTGCCACCATCCAGAGGAGAAAAAGATAAAGAGAGAGAGAGAGAGATTATAGAGTGCCAAAGAGAAATGTTACAGTCACAGAAATAACAAATAAATGTTATTCTTGGTCCCTGTGTAGCTGTGTGTATGTGCACAGGGCAAGAGTAGGCTGGCAAAATAAATCACAAAGTAATGAGCCTGTGTTGAAATTTGCAAACATAGGCATGTAACTTTGGCAATTTTCAATATTTTGACCCAAAATTTTTAACATAACCATTTCTTCACAGCACCTCATGAATGTGACCGCTGTCATTTTTCAGATCCTGGCTAAATTGTTTTTTTACATACCGAAGCTGATTTCACAGTTGCTACATGAAATCACCTTTCAGGCAGGATTTGAAGATTTTCTCTGCACTTGTTCATGAGGTGGGGCCATAAGAAGGGTATGTTGAAAGTTTGGAGCAAAAATATTCACAAACAACAAAGTTATGAGCCTGCATTGAAATTTGTGAATGCAGGCTTGTAACCCTGGCAATTTTCACTACGTTGACCCCAAATTTTCAACATGGCCATTTCTTCACTGCACCTTATGAATGTGACAGCTGTCATATTTTTGTTCCTGGACAAAATTGTTTTTTTTTTTGCATCCCGAAAAGTGATTTCACAGTTGCTGCCCAAAATCACCTGTTGGTCAGGTGTTACAGGTGTTGAAATTTTTCACTGCACTTGTCCATGAGGTGGGGTTGCAAGAAGGGTATGTTGAACATTTTTGGCAAAAATATTTACAGATAAGAAAGGTATAAGCCTGTGTTGAAATTTGTGAATGCAGGCTTGTAACTTTTGCAATTTCCAATATTTTGACCCCAATTTTCAACATAGCCATTTCTTCACAGCACCCCAAGAATTTCACAACTGTAATTTTTCAGATCCTGGTCAAAAATTTTTTTTATTTGCATCCCAAAAGGTGATTTCTCAGTCGCAGCATGAAATCACCTTTTGAGCAGTAGTTGAAATCTTCAAAATTTGGGCTCAGAATTGCAAAGAAATGTTTAACAAGCAACCAACGTTCGGCATTGACAAATGCTTTTTTATGTATAATCTGGGTATTAATAGCTTATGATTTTCTGAATAACTGTCATAAGCTTCCGAGAAATGACTTGGTTGGTCCGAAAGCTTAGGCATTCTGTTCTTTTTGTAACAACTAAGTTGGTCCAATAAAAGGTATCAAACCATTTGCTTCTGTGTCTGTTCTTACAAAGACCAATACGGCAACTAAATTAAATCTTTAATAAAAATCATTGATCACTAAGTCGTATATACACAGTGCCCCATGAAAGTACTGCATTCTTACCTATTTCATATTTCATTTATCTGAAGTTAAGATCAAATATGTATTTTAATATTAAATCACAGGGTCTGATTTCCTATAGCATTTCCCTAATATTTAAAATCAAACATAACAGTGATGGCCAACATTAGTCATTGTTCCCAGAAGGTACATTCGGAGCAAACAATTCTAGATTTCAAACTTCCGTTTTTATTTCTGATCCTTTTTCTTCCCATTGTGGAACATCACTTTGGACATCATAGCTCCAAATCCTACCTTCAAAGAGACGAAAATATGGTGCATGAATATTTCATAGTCTTACTATATATATTTTACAAGTAAAACACTACTACTGTTTAAGAATTAATCTTTAATCATATACTGTTTAATGTCAAATTACATACATTTAAAAAATTAGATACAAGGGAGCAGTGATTAAGGTCTGAGTCATTACCTAGGATACATTAGTCACCCACTGCACACACCCACAGTGATTAATTGTCCTATGATTTTACAAGGTTTCAGATATGTGTCCATTTGGCTTAAGGCAATTCAATCTATATATCCACATAACTTCTTTTTGTAGGAGCCTTTTTAAATGGTCTTCTCCTCTTGCCAATGTTTTAATATGTTCTAGTGGCATCCACCACATGTCTTCTACTAGGGCTGTGCAGGGGCCGAATATTATTTTCTGAATACCAGGAATAATGGGCTATCTAAATTTTCATAAACAAATAATGAATTGCATACTATTTGAGTAGTATTTGTATTCAGCTGGGGTATTTAAAAAAAACAGTTTTCATGATTTTCCTCCATAAGAGCTAATTTCCTGGCTACCTTCTGACTCCTTTAACAATAAATCTCCTCACATTAACTCTGTGCCTGCTTATTATTAAAAATATTTATATATTGCTAGCTCTTTCATTATTGCTGCTTCTAAACTGTGGAATAAACTACCTATCTCACTTCGTTCTGCTACCTCATTATCAGGTTTTTGAAGCACATTTTAAGCTCTATTTGTTAATTCTTGAATGGTTGTCATTGTAATATTTAATTTGTATAATTGTATGCATTATTTTATGTGTGTATGTATAGTTTGTAAATATGTTAAATGTTCGGGTCGGTCCTGAAAATGGGCTTTTTTGCCCAGTGTCCTAACCCGGTTAACAAATTTAAAATAAATTAAAATAAAAGGAGCTGACACTGACCGTTCTCCTCAGACAAGTTCCACACTCTCCAAAGCAGTATATTACTTCTGAAATGGTCCTTTGACTGGACTGATGAATTGTGGGGGGGGGGCTCATAGTTGTACCTTCAGTTCCCAGCTAGCTCAGTCAGACCTCCTCAGTAACATAGACTTCTACCACCCACTCTGTACCACAGCCAGGCAGTGTCACAAGGGAGCAAGTGTGGTGGTATGATAGCAACAGTCTCTGGTGTTTAGTGGGACTCCATCTCCAATCATCCATCCCTGTATGGTTCTAGTAGTCCATGGTTTCCAGTGGCAGCCCCACCATCCAATCATCTGATACTGTAGTACTACTGCTGGTGTCCAGTGGCACACTCTCCTGGCTTCTGAGCACCTGTCCCTGAATACATTGTGCATGCCAAGGAGCCTAGTGGCCTCCCGCACCAAGCATACTACTCAGTCAACCACCCCATGTCCTGAAGTAGCCATGCTGCATGAAGGGACCAATAAGGTGACCGGAATAGCTATCATCTCATCTCCTTGGCATACTGTCATATGGGATGACAGGGAATGCACTGTCATCCCATATACCGGTTGGCTGAGGAGGTAAGAGAAAGGCTGTGCTGGTCTCTGTATCAGGCCCTCCACATGGCAAAGATACTTAAGTACATGGGTGGTGCCTGGGTGGTGTGTTCTCTGCATGGGGTCTGCTGCACACCAGGGAATATGTGATGTATACAGGAACATGTGCTTGAAAGGTGGAGGTGCCACTAGAAGCAGTAGTAATGTGGCAGTGGGCAGTTGGAGGCTTGGGGGTGCCACCAGACACCAGGGAAAGTTGGGGGTGCCACCGGACACCAGAGAAAGAAATAGTAACATGGTGATGATGATGATGATGATGAAAACTTTATTTTTATACAGGAAATTCTAATCATTAAGATTATACAATCCTGTTCACAAGATAGTCCTGTTTATATTTCACTTAGTTGCATCTAAACATATAATATATAACAATACTCACATAAAGACAAAGCATAAACAATACACAACTTTTCAAATATCCAAAAATACATTAAGACTCTGGTGATGGGTGACTGGAGGGTGGGGGTGCCACTAGACACCAGGGAAAGCCATAGTAATATGGAAGCAAGTGATCAGAGAGTGGGGGTGCCACAAGTCACTAGGGGCATCCATAATAATATGGCGTTGGGTGAACATGGGTGTGGGTGTGCCAGTGGCCACCAGGGAATACATTTAAATGGGGAGACAGGTGTTCAGGGTATGGGGAGTGTTGCTCATCAGCATGCCTGATGTGGCAGATGGCCACAGGAGGGGCACAGACCTGCCACTGCATCCAATGCAAATGAGCCCACAACGGGCATTCATATGGTTCCACAGTAGTTTGCATGCCCAGTGGGCTCATTTGCATTATCTGGCTGAATATCAGGTCATGGGCTTTTGGCACGGGGGTGCAGTTCCATGCAGTACATTATGGACTGCATACAGGTGAGATCCATGCTGGGGCAATGCTACTAGACTTAGAGGCTGGATTCACAAAGCTTTCTAGAGGTGCAAAACCTTCCCTAAGTCCCAAAAACTGCTGTAGCTATGGAAACAAAGGGGAATATGCACTGAGTGCTATTCACAAAACCCTCTGCAGCTGCTGAAATAAACACTATGGAAGGTGGAAAAAAGTGCAGCTGCGGAAGTCCCTGAGGAAAAAAAGGAGTGAAATAAGTAAGGCACATCCCCTGAAAGGCTAGTCACAACCATTTTTTTCCGCAGTTGCAGAAAAAATGTTACATACAGTGGAATGAGGTGTACCTCTCCCTCAGCAAACTGCAGTAGTGCCGCAACAAGTGGAATCAATTAATGTGGAGGTGATCCACAGGTAATAGCATCCCAGTGAGTATAGTAGTGGCTGATGTTACAGCAACAACAGCACACATTGCCATTATATGACAACAAGCAACAACCACCAGACCCAGTGCAGCCCATGATGGAGCCCCACAGGCAGTAGAGCCTGGCCAGCATGCAGCAAATGCTACCCCCACAGGCAACAGGAACACCCAAGGGAGGGAGAACCAGTAGTAGCAGTCAACTACTGTGGTGCCATGGTATTGCTGGCACCTGTGGTGCTGCAGTGGTCCCAGCTGAGGGACTGGTTGCTGGTCTCTTGGTAGGTGCTTTCAGCTGCATGCTATGGCAGCAATGTTAAAGGAAAACTCCATGTTAAAAACAGAAAAAGATATGTAGTAGTCTTTTTTTCAGTTTTCTAACCAGTTCCCAGCATTTTCTTTTCCTCTAGCTGTGAGAGATGTTTTTTCTAACTTTCCCTGTTTTATTGCCCTTGGAGGTTGCCATACTGGTTTCTTTTATGGCCTCTAGTCTTCCCAGAGTGCCCTTTGGTGTGATGTCTAATTGCCCCTGCAGTAAGCCAGTGTCTTGTTACAGGGTCTGTCACAGCTCAGCCACAGAGAAAAATACTTCTTCCAGAGAAGACAAACTGCTAGATTTTGGGTGAGTGTAATCATTATTTTTTGATATCAGTACCTTGTCCTGCTATGCTCTGCTGTGTGTGTGTGTGTGTGTGTGAATCATGTCACTGTTTACTCTGTTCCTCTCAGTCACTTTCAGTTTTTGCACCAGTATTAAGTAGCAAAAATTGAACATCACTCTACAAGTTGTAACACAGCACGACAAGGTACTAATGTCAAAAAATAATAATTATTACACTCACCCAAAATCTAGCAATGTGACTTCTTCTCTGAAATAAGTATTATCTTTGTGGCTGAGCTGTGACAGACCCTGCTAAATCTAGGGGCATAGCTACATTACTGTAACATGTACCAGGGTGCATCGTAGGAGAAAGAAAGCCAATAAACCTATTTGTGATGGAGATCCCCAGGGGTCGTAAAACTACTATACAGCTAGCAGGCTAATTTAGGAAAAACTCCTAATAGCAGACAGAGGGAAGGACACACTAGGACTTAACATACATATCAAAACACTCTACATAACATATGTTTTTGCACTTTCTGGGTGGACTTCTCCTTTAAAGTCTACTACGCCAGCTAATTAGGTTCACTGTTGCTGTGCCTCCTCAGCTATCTCTACAGCTGCAGATCTGCAGTTACGGATTTTCAGCACTTGCTCAATTTTCACAACTGCTGAATTTCTGCAGCTGTGGGGATTTTATGGAATTCTGCACCTGCTCAAAATTTCTTTATGAATACCACACAACTGCATTTCTGCTATGCTGCAGGTCTTTTTCCCACAGCTGCCGGACTTTTGGCTTTCTTGTGAATCCTGTCCTTAGTGTTGTACCAACAGTAGTCTGATTGTGCTGATGCACTATCCAGCTGGCCATAGCAACCTCTCAGTGAGGCACATGAACAGCACACATCTTTGCACTCCACCTTTGCTCATATATCATTATCAGGCCCCAGAAGACATGTTCACTATTCATACATGGCAATAGCCCTATACCAAGAATGGTAGATCCACCACACTAGCAAAATTGTAGATTTAGTATTCTGTGTGGAAAGGCATGACTAGTGTGACTTCAAATGTTAGTTGTTAACAATGAAGACTGAAAATCAAACCATACATACAAGTGTAACAGTGAACTTTTTAGGGATACAGTGAGTGGAGCCCTGCAGACCTCCTGTGATTGAAAAAAAAGAATATTCCGACCGAACAATAGCATAGAGGTGTTTCACAGTCACCTCCACATACATGAAGCATGCGCTTTCTCCATTAGCAGTGGCACAGCACTATTTTTCTTCAGTGAGTTTCGCTAGCTGAGTTCATAGCGGAACAGAGCACACTCCTCTGTATCCAAGATGGCTGCTAAACTGCATTGCGCATGTGCGACTATTTGCACATGCACAATAGAGTTTGGTGGCCATCTTGGACATGGTGGACTGTGTTGTGTTCTGCTGTGACCTCTGTGAGCAAGACCATGGAAAAGACTGTTTTTTTTTTAAAGATATATTTTTCCTTCTGCCCACCCGAGCCTCCTTCTCAGCACCCACCCATCCTCAGAACCATAACAGTGACACTGGGGGTGCCCAATCCACCAGTGTCACTATTATGAATCCTTGGTCCTTTTTTGTCTTTTTAACCTTGTAAAAAGAAAACCATTCATCAATGTCTTTTGCGGCCTTTACTGTCACCCCACCTGACCCTCCCATTCAGCACCCATCAACCTGCACCCCCCCCCAAGCCTTTACCCATCAGGGGTCCAATGCCATAATCCTCTCCGGACCACAGACATGCTCTTCACTCTTCAAAGCTGGATCATGAATTGAAGAAATAGGTATGTTGTTCAATGTACCGTATAACAGAATACATTTGCATCTGCTAGTATTAGCACTCTGAGTTACAGAAACTTATTCGAGCCCGTTAATGTTCACGTTTTGCATGGTACACTAAATTTCACAGGAGTGGAAAACATAAAGATTGAAACTAGAGCACAGAATTTAGTCAGTTGATTGTTAATTGTACCTGGTGGTAGCACTTCTGTAAATCACTGTCCATTACAGCAATCAGTCGGCTGTCATGACTACAGTAACCTGCTAGAACAGTAATGTGTTGGTGTCAGCGCTGTCAATTATAGCAATCAGTCAGCTGTCATGACTACAATATATTACTGGCCTATCTTAATCAAGAAGTTTTGGCATTTTCTAGTTCCACTCTGCGGTTCAAACAACACGCTTACAACTTTCAGCATGCTTACAGAATGTAAATTCTTCAGTGGATTAATGCAAACAAAGCTGCAAAATGGGAATATCCTGTTGATGTAAGGGATGTTTCAAGTGAGCAGCTTACACAGTCTGGATTAGACAGTGATACGACAAATAGCATAGTTGCCGAACTGAAAGCATGTAATCCACCATCGCAAAAAAAATGCTGTCCATCTACCTACACCACTTATTCAGGTGAAGTTCAATTTGAAATTGGTAGATATGCAAGCGAGAATGGTGCAATGTCCACTGTGCATTACAATCATGCAAAGTATCATAGCAACATAAATTAATCTACAGTGCGCAACTTTAAAACTAACTACAGGAAATGATTAATGCAGACCCAAAATACAAGTACTCTCCCACCCTCACTGCCAACAAAACCTAGGGGCAGGCCAACTTTATTATTAGAGGATGTGGAGGACAACTCAAAAGTATTAAAAGCCTGAGTTCTGAGGGTGCAGTAAATCAATGCATGGGTGTTGCATGCCTTAGCAACTGGCATAGTCAAATCAAACTGTCCCCAGATACTAACAAAGAATGGTGGTAGTTTATGCATAACCACAAAATGGGCTTGGGGATTTCTTAACTGGATGTGGTTTAGCAAAAGGAAGGGTGCCAAGGCTACCCGTAAAACACCACTGGACTTTGTCAAATTGAAGCAAGGTTTCCTTGCTAGAATTGCCAGGGCTGCCGCACAGGAACTGATAGCTCCTGAGTTAGTTGTAAATTTGGATGTGACTGGGGTCAATCTCATCCCAGTATCACAGTAGACCATGGCCGAGACTGAGTCACGACAAGTGGTTTTAACTGGCCTGGGTGATAAACAGCAATTGTCAGTTGTCCTTGCATGCACCCTTTCAGGAGATCTGCTACTGTCTCAGGTCAATTACTGTGGCAAAACTCCTGCTTGCCACCCGATTTATAAATTCCCCAAGGACTGGTCTATCAGCCACTCACCAAACAACTGGGCTAATGAGATCACAACAAAAGGATACATAGAATCAGTACTTGCCCCCCATCTGGAGAAAACAAAGCTGTCTCTTTGGTGGCCACATGAGCAAAAGGGTCTTCTGATTATGGATTTGTTCAGGGCCCACACTACTGCATCAGTAATTCAACAATTGGATGAGGCAGGGTACATCCCTGTTTTTGTGCCTGTCCTGTACAGACTTACTTCAACTGCTGGACCTAATGCTGAATAAATTGTTTAAGGAGGAGTTAAAATACTGTTTTACAGACCTGTATGCTGGCCTAATCTCTGTACAGATTTCTGAAGGGGCAGCAAATGCACACGTCGATCTCAAGATGTCAGTTGTCAAAGAGAAGCATGCACGCTGGCTGGAGTCTAGTTTTAAAAAAACTAAAGGAGAGAAGAAATGATTGTATCTGTGGATTTGTGGAATCGAATGTTAAAGAAGTTCATGAATAAAGCTTGGATGGACCAATAAGTGAGTGCAGTCATCCATTCCATTCTATGCTGTTAGTTGTAAAATTAAGTGCAGCATTTTTTCTGTTTATTAAGCATGTTTTCCCTCATCTATGTCTTTCAGATAACTGGTCAGCAGATCAACTGGAGAATTGAGATTGCATGAGATCAATTGCTTGCTGTCTGCATAAACTGTGGTGTCTTTGCACTTTGCATCTTTGCATTTTATTTTATTTGTTACAAGTTTGCTGTGAATGTGCTGTGAACAGATTTCATTGATTAAATAAAGGCAATGCATGTACTGTATACAGCTTTATGGTATTCTGGTATTGTTGATCCTACTGGTGTTCGCCTTCACCAACACTGCAACAGGGAGGTTTGTATAAATCAGAAATATTCTCTACCCCTTTAAATTCACGCTTTTGTAGAAAACATTAAACTAGCAAAAATAAAAGGATAGTGAATATTTCCTGGTATGCAGTATTTCAAGGGTGTTTTGAACTTAATGGCATAATTTGGCCATTTTTGCATATTTGTGGCCCACATTTTTTAACATGCCCTTTTTGGGACCCCACCCCATGAATAATTGCACAGACATTAGGAAAATCTGTCCAGAAAGGCGATTTTGTAGTCCCTGTATGAAACCACCTTTTGGGCAGGAGTTAAACATTTCCTCTGCCCTTGTTCAAGAGGTGGGGTCATAAGAAGGCTAGGTTGAGAATTTGGTGTAAATAAATTAGAAAAACAGCAATGCTATGAGCCCACATTGAATTTTGTGAATGCAGGCTTATAACTTTGGTAATTTTCAATATTTTACCCAAAATTCACAACATAGCCATATGCATACAGCACCTCATAAATGTGACAGCTGTCATTTTTCAAATCCTGGCCAAAATATATTTTTTACATCCCAAAAGGTGCTTTTGTTGTCCTTGCATGAAATCACCTTTTGGAAAGGAGCTGACAATTTTCTCTGCCATTTTTCATGAGGTAGGATCATAAGAAGGCTATGTTACAAATTTGATGTACAAATATTTAAAAAAAAGTTATGAGGCTATGTCGAATTTTGCAACTGCAGGATTGTATGTTTGGTAACATTCAATATTTTCACCCCAAATTTTCAACATATCAATTTCTTTACAGCACCTCATGAACGTGATAGTTGTCATTTTTCAAAGCCTGCCCAAAATGTGTTTTTGCATCCCAAAAGATAATTTTGCAGTCCCTGCACAATATCACCTTTAGGCGGGGAGATGAATTTTTTTCTCTGCCCTTCTTTATGAGACAGGGTCATAACAAGGCTATGTTGAAAGTTTGGTATAAAAATACTAAAAAACAACAAATGTGTGAGCCTACGTTAAATTTTGCGAACACAGACTTGTAACTTTGGTAATTTTCAATATTTTTACTCCAAATTCCTTGACTGTAGCCCTATCAGCTCTGGACAGAATTTTAGTCCTTAGCGTGATTTACTAAGCCTTCTTATTTTTTTGCAGCGTCCCTGAAGCTAAGCTTTACCTCATCTCATGCCTAAAGTGGGTTACTTCAACATGTACAATGATAGGTCACGTGCTAATAAAAAGCATCAGATAGCAGCTGTAACATGTTTTATTCAAGTTTTCACTTTTTCCCATTTTTTTGTTACTTCATTTTGTTTTTTGTTACTTTCTTACAAACATTGATAAACATTTCTTACAAACGTGGATTGACAACAGACTTTCTTTTGCTGATCATATAGACAAGCTCTCAAAAAAACTTAGGCAGAAGCTTGGACTTTTTTTTAGAATCAAGCATCTGTTTACCCAAGAGGCCAGAAAAAGCTTAGTACAAACAATGTTCCTAGCTATCTTGGACTGTGCAGACTTCCTGTATGGCCAAGTCCCAAAAACTGCCCTATCTAAGCTTGACACCCTTTATCATAGGGCCTTATGTTTCATCTTAGGTGCGGCATATAATACCCATCACTGTGTACTCTATTCCATGGTAGAATGGACCTCATTTACGTTCAGGAGGCAAAGGAATGCTATACTATGGACCTATAGATCTATATCCAAGATGCTACCCTCCTACATTTCTGTCTGCCCTCCTACACCTTATGAAACTATGCCTTGAGAAGCCGTTCATACATCTCACTAGCTGTGCCTAAAGTCTTTTCCCATTTTGACAGAGCCTACTTCAGCTATGTGCTGCCCCATCTGTGGAACAACATCCAGAAAGCCATAAAATTGGTGCATCCTATTGGTTTTGTGGAATTCAAGTCATTCTATTTGATATACTTCTCGGAGCCTTGTCAAGGCCCTCCCTGTTGCTAAACTGCAGCCATACATTGCTATTCTTACAGTCAACCCTCTACACTTTCTATCCTCTTGTTAGCATTACCCTAAGCCATGTTCCTGGATTTATCCTTGCTTTTTACCTGCTGCTGCGCTCCCAGCTTGCACTGTCATTAGCATCAACTCTGCTTTACTAGAGCTATCAATTTCTAAAATTACTGGTTCAGCACATTGGTGCTGACTTGCTTCCATCTCTGTGCTGTACTGTTCACTGAGATGAGGCTTCACCTTATGACCAGGCCTCATTGATTATCCTCTTACTTTGTTTTTATTGCTATGTATTGTATTACTATGCCCATGTGTGCTATACGTTCTATTGTGCTACTGTATTATATTTTCTGTACCTACCAGGCCCTCCTTGATAATGAAAATGAGCTTGCTCAATGGAGTATAGTGCAGTGGTTTAGGGCTCTGAGCTGCAAACCTGGAGACCTGAGTTTGAATCCCACAGCCCTCAATTGCATACTGTGTGACCATGAGCAAGTCATTTAACTTCCTTGTGCTCCCAGATTACACCTGTAAACCAGCTTTCAGCTTAGTGTGTCTCACCTGGTAAAACAAAGGTAAAAAAAAAAAAGATTGATTGATTGATTGACTGACAAACAGCAATTAGGATATACATAACAATACAGACATTGCTCTTCCTAAGTAAAGATGTTATTGGATTATTTTATGTGGAATACCCTCATGTAATTGTTTATGAAATGGTGACCTAGATGCTTATTACATTTCAAAGCACAAATGTAGTCTACCTTATGTAAAGAATAAAACACAATGAGGTGTGCATATTGGGCTGCTAAGCATGCACACCAAGTATGTAATGAAACACGAGGCACTTTCGAAGAGTACCTTTAGCACCTGGAAAGTGTCCCCATCAGTTCATAAACCAAACCTCATCATGTCTTATTCCACTTATAAAATTGGTCCCTAAGTAAATATTTAAAAAAAAAATCAAAAAAGAGTGAAAATGTGGAAAAAAAAGACTTTTATACCTAAACTAGTAAACCTGGTTCCCTTATTACTGTTGGTGTACTGTATTTTACACAGGCATGGCTGCCAGTAGAGGCCACCCTTCCCCCCACACACACATGCACACAGAGATTAGGTTAGCTGTCCCCAACACATGAAGTCTATATGCTCTTTTTACTAGTATATTTTCTTTTTTTTTTCTTTTCCTTAAGGCTGTATCTGTTTGGACCCATTTTACAGGGAGCTAAAATGTCCCTTTGCAACTGTTGTACCTAACAGCAGCTTTCCCTTTCAATTAACACTTGGTTTGGATTCATGTTTACCAGACCTTATACTCCCTCCAAGTGGAGGCCTCCTTGCTGTGCTGCACTGGAGACAAGATATGTAGTAGGGATGGGAGAAGTTGGTGACGTTCTGACCCTTATTAAATAAGAACCAGAACATGATGGGGTTCTGATTTGTTCTGATTAGTTCTGATTATTTATAAATATTAGAAAAAATGTTTTAAAATGCATAAAAGTGGCCAAAATTGGTAATATTTAACACAGAGTCTCAAAGGAAGTAATTGAATGCATTATTTATATTACAATTAAAGTAAAACTGCTAAAAAGCAATCACTACTACTGTAGCTCCTTCATGGCTGGCCTTTACTGGTGGTATGTCCTGCTCAGGCCCATGACGTAAGTGTGCTGGAAAAGAGAGAGAGAGAGAGGGAGAGAGAGAGAGACACACACACACAGTCAGACAGACAGATGTATGTACATATATCGTACCACAAAGCAACACCAAGCACCACAGCAGCTAAGATATTTTTTATTAATGCTGCCGTGTGGGTATATTATTTTGATGGATAGTCCAGTTTGAGCAAACCAGGCCAAAGAAATGGATATAATGAATGACCAAAATTAGCATCAGTAAGAGTCCATCCACCCTACCCATGTGAATGATGCAACTGCATCGCATGTCCTGATGTACTGTGGTATGGCACACTACCTGGTCCAACAGGTGGTAATGTTTTCTATGCCTACGTCTACTGATCAACACACAATACATTCATTAACAAAGAAATGAAAGACATACTGATCACCACCCAGGCAGCCAGTCACATCACATCAGTCAAGTACAGTGCAGTCATAAAATAGTGGTTGCCACTGCCACCTGAAGATCTGATGATGCACAATTACATCCTTCCTATAATTGCTGCCAGCCAGTGGCAAGTAATTTATGTATGTAAAAATTAAAATATAATAATCTCAGCCCAGTTACTGTAAGTGAGATGTACAGTAGTGTTACAGCCAGGCTAGCATATCCCCCCCCCACACACACACACAATAGAGAAATAAATTTACATTTTTCTCTGTGAAGTAATTACAGCCAAATTTGGGGGACATGAGAAATATATTACACAAAGAGCATTCAATTTAAGGGTTCAGGCTTCTGCTAAGCTATCCATTGTGTGAAAAGGAAGGAGAGGAGAAAGTCATTGATTAATTAGGGTCAGAGGCTACAAACAAGGGTAGAACTTATGAGCAGACTGGATAGGCCTAGTGGTCCTTATCTTTTGACAATTTCTATGTTTCTCTGTAAATTAAAACAGTAATATTACAGTACAGTCAAGTCGGTGGTAAAATAATATATTTTTAATCAGTTGCTGAGGACAAAAAAGTTACAAGTGGTAATAGTAGTGAGGAAAAAAGTGACTACTAGTAGAAGACGTGAGGACAGAAGGTGACAAGTAGTAGTAGTAGTGAGGACAAAAAGTGACAAGTAGTAGCAGTAGCAGTAGCAGTAGCAGTAGTAGTAGTAGTAGTAGTAGTAGTAGTAGCAGAAGATAGCAGTACCCTACCTAGTACCAGCAAGTAAGTTTATGACATGAAATGCAGTTGCTTGCTGTATTCGGACTCAACCCACTGATGTTATTTTTCATATATCTGTGTTCATTGTGATTATTCAAGTAATTCTGTCCTGACCTAGTCCATCCTCCTGACCTGACTTGTTGCAATTAATTGCTGCCTCATGTAGTAGATCCTATTCACAAAAGATTTTCACCACAGGCATGAATTCCGGAAGTGATTTGTGGATACGGCCTGCTCAGACTACACGTTTCATTCAGCTATCATATTGATATCATATTGAAATTCTTTTCAGAAATGTTAAACACTCAGCATTTTCTGGTGTCAAACAGGATCGTGTGTCAGTAATGAAGTCACCAGCTGAACTAAACAATCATTCTGAACAGATGCTAGTCGGAGGGCAATTCGTGTACTTCATTGCAATGTTTACTAAAGCAGGCCACATACTTTGTTTGGATTTCCAGTATTTCAAAGAATCAGCATTCCAGTTGATATTGGGCTCTGCCAGGTACATTACAGCAATGGTCTGTGCTGAGGCTGTGTTAGATTAAATAGATGAAGAAGATGTTACAATTACATCTTGTAAGTGACTCCAGAGACATGAAGCTGAACCAAGTGACTATGGGACAGTGCTGCATTTGGATGATGGTGAAGAAGAAGATCTTGCTGCAGTGGCCAAGGAGGAGGAGGAAGAGGGAGAAAGTGCCATTTGATGCTGTGCTGTGTTGTGAATAAGATTCTGAAAGTGGTGCGGTTGTACTCTGTTCCATAACAGCATGCACTTCGTCAATTATTTCTTGTCTGTTTATCTAGAAAGAAGTGTCATCATCACTCAATAGTTGCTTTGATTTGCATCATCGGTCTAAGATTGTGGCTTTAATGTAGTACTCAGAGTGAAGCATTTTACATAGTTTGTCATCTCATCAACTATTTTGATTATATGTCTCGTTAGATCTTGTTGTATTCTGGAGGGCAACCTGTATGTATAAGCAGCACCTCTGGCAGGCTGTGTGATAGAACTGTCTTGGTTCTCTAACTTTTCCCTAATCAGATTCAATCTGAATTGAAAAATAATTATTGGGGGTATCACCTGGCTCGAAGTTGCTGTGTTTGCACTCACCACTCTGGTGATTTCCTCAAATGGCTGGAGGAGTGAAATTAGAAACTCCAGCATGGCCCACGGCAGTGGAGTAATATAGACTTCGGTATCACCAATTTTATTTTCCAAGGTGTATTGTCTAACAACTTTCCTTTGTTCCAGCAGCCTTTGGAACACAATAAAGGTCAAATTCGATTGAATAGGAATGTCTTGGATAAGTCTGTGCAAAGGTAAATTGTACTCCTGCTGTATTTTTTCAAACAAGTGGAAGGCTTTACTTGAGTGACTGAAGAGAGTGCATATTCTTTTAGCAGTGCTAACAAGAACCGTAATGTCCTTGGGCCTGATTCCATGACAGTGGTGAGAGTAGGGCTCAAAGTATGCCAGTGCATAAAGTTACACCAAAAACCCTATGACATGCGAGCTGTGCCATACTCCAAGAGAATCACCAGATACAATGGAAAATGTAGAATTACACATGTTGCAAGTTATGCCCACAAGACATGGCATAACTCGCAATAGTAGTGTAGCAGTACGCATGTCACAGCTTGTCAATACTGTCAGCAGTACATATCTCTCGACTGTCCCACATTACATGGCACTGTTCCCTACTGTATGTCCCATAACTTCTCTGTTCCACATTGCGATGCCTTGTCCCACATTCTGTGTTTGGCTGTTGTGCTACTTGCTATGGTACATGTTGCACCAGGTATGTATGTTACTTACTATTGGCCTGTCTGGCCACGCTGCTACCTATTTCACTGTGTTCTGGGCTTCCTAGGGCATGTTTGCTTGGGTGTTCCACTGTTTGCCCATTAGTTCCACATTCGGGGTCTATACTGGTTGGGGGTATGCTGCAGTCTAGCTTTGTGGGGAGGGGATGTTTCTATGGCCTGTGCTCTGGTTAAGACAGCTTTTCCTTATTCTAACTTACATTATCATCCTCAGGCATGGTTCATTACACCACCTGTTCTGAAACAGCAGTTCCATGGTACTGGTGTGTTATGCCTGTCATAAGCCACATTACGCAGTGGTGTAGGCTTTCTTTAGCATAACTGCGTCATAACTTGTGTTTGTCGTAGCGTTGCGGGTTGCAGCATAAATGTTCTTTTGGAATTGCGCATGTCGCAAATCGCTGGCATAACTTGCAATTTGCACAATCAGGACTGGTGTACTGTGTTTACACCTGGTGTAACTGTCTTGGAATAGGGCCCCCTGTCCTCATCAAGAAAACTGTGAACTATTACATTTATGCAATGCACAAAGCAGCAGATTTGAACAAAGCCCCCCCAAGGCCTTCCTTATGTTGCTCTATTATTTGCAACTATAAAGCCAACTGACAGTCCCTGTGAAGTGAGACATTGCTGTATTGGGTTTTGGAGCTCATCATTGATGTTGTATAAGGTATGTTCAAATGGAAAATAAAACATTCTTTGAACAGCAAACTGTGTTTCACTGTCCCCAGAAGGATTATCAAAACATGCCCAATGAGCAGTGACCGACATGAAGGGTTCAGGCTAACAGCTTGTCCAGATATCTGTTGTGAGATGTACCACCATCCCAAAGGCACTGCACAAAACTAATCTCAATTTTATACATACAGCATTGTAGAGTTCTGGAATCCTTGTTGAGGAGAATAATTTTCTTTAAGGTATACTATATTGAAGTTTGAGGTACTCAAGCAGCCGCCTGAATCCTTCATGTTCAACCATGTTATATAGTAGCAAATCAATAGCTATCATTTCTGAAATGTTCCTGGGTATTGTAACAGCAACAGGGTGGGTCAAGTCATATTTGACTTTACATTCATGTGTTTCTGAGATGGTAAGCTTTCTCCTTGAAGGAGGCAGGCTTTTGAACACATGGTCACTTTCAGTAACAGTCCTTTGAATGGGAGGAAGAGGTGAAGGTGTCTCTGTAGTGTTGCATGGGCTGCCAGTGCTTTCCTCTATTGGAGTTACCCCTAAGCGTAGTGAGCTATCACTGTTATTTTCTCTTCAAGTGTCATGACTGGTGTTCTCAGTAATGTTATGACATCTGTCTAGGTGCCTTTTAAGTGCTGAAGTTCTCAATACTTCTTTATCTTTACCCCTGCTGATTGGCCATTTACAAATAGTGCATGTTGTCACCAACTCACTAGAAGCACTAATGAAGAGGTATGATCAAACAAAAGATTATGGGCTCAATTCTAAAAGCTCCCAGCACAGCACAAGGGGCTTGTGCCACAAGGAATGGCACATGGTGCACCTTGCACCAAACGATGTGCCGGAAGCAATTCCAAATGGCAGCCTGTGTCAACCACAAGCTGCCTGCCCCAAACAGGGCTTGTACCACCTGTGTGCCCAGAAATGGGCTCTGACTTGGTGTTAGGGGGCATGTGGCAGATGCAAGTTGCTGCATCCCCAAAAATGGTATTCACAGAAATCTTCCAGAGGGATAAATTCTAAGTACCCTTCAACCAGTCAGGGCTGGTCTAAGAGTACTTAGAATAGTCTCCTCTGGGAGAGTTGTCTGGTTGCGCCGATGTGCTGCAGTCCCCCCCTCCCCAATGTGGCCCCTTATTACATTCATCAAATCCCCCATCCCTAGTGGTCAAGAGGCCCCCTTCCCTGATCCCCGAATGAGTGCAATAAAAATTAATTTATCTTGTAATCCCCCATCTTGAGTGGTCCAGTGGCCCCCCTCCCCAATCCTGGATGCTGCCCACTTGTTACTGTACACTATACATCTTACCCATGCCTGGTAGTCTAGTGGACCCCTCCCACCCCAGCTGGTAGTGCTCAACACCCCACTCCTCCCACCACACCCTGAGCCAGCAACCAGCACAACCCTCCTCTCACCACCACAGTCGGCTGCCGACTGACCTGTTCATAAGCATGCTCATTGACAGGGCAGTCAGCAGTCAGCTGTGGTGGTGAGAGGAGGGCTGTGCCAGTTGCTGGCTTGGGGTGTAGGGGGGAGTGGGGTGGTGGACATTACCAGCCAGGGTGGGGGGTCCACTAGACTACCAGGCATGGGTAAGATGTGTAGTGTACAGTAACAGGGAGGCGGCATCCAGGATCGGGGAGGGGGGGCCACTGGATCACTCAAGATGGGAGGATTACATGATCTATATTTATTATTACTGGGTGCACTCAGGAATCAGGGAGGGGGTCATTAGACCAGTAAGGATAGGGGCTTTGATGCTTATAATAAGGGGTCACATCAAGCATCTGGGGGGTCCGCTTGCATTGCCTCAAGTTGACTGCAGCAGACCCTTCCAGTGCACCATGTATTTGCCACAAGGGTGGGGTTGCTGTAAGTGTGGTGACTTATGTGCTGGGACCCCTCCTGTATCAGAATCTGGTGCAGGGTCCCTAGCACACCGGGCTTTGGCGCAAGCTGTTGTTTGCCACAGCTTGTGCCGATATCAGCCCCTTTTAAGAATTGAGGCTTATATCTTTTTAGTGTTTTTTTCTCAGGAAGGCACTGTACCAGAGTCACCTTTTCAGGATTTTTCCCCCCAGATTTATCTTGGGCCTGTTCCTCTAGTGATTTATTCCCACTGTCCTCCACCTCAACCAAAACAGTTCTTTCTCTTTCTTCCTCATCTGCAATTTCCATTCCCTCTAGTAAACCTTGTGCTGTCTGATCATTCTCTTTATAATCTTCATCTTTATTACCCTCGTCAGGTTCAACCTCTAAAGAATAAGATGACTGTGAGGGACTGGCAGTAGCTCAGTATGCAATGGTTCCTTACCTTGGGAGGTTTCTATGGATGGTACCCACCAACTCTTTGGTTTTAACTAAATCACTTTTTTTTTCCCCTTGGGACTGATCCAACAGAAGCACCTTTTTTGGATTCAAGCATTCTTTAGAAGATGAAACTTCAGATATAAAAAAGGCACTTTTTGGATTTGATTTTGTTTTCCCTTTGCAGGCTGACTGTTATCTTTTGCAGTGCCACTGCCTACCTGAGAATGCGCTTCCACACTTTGACCCATTTTTTCTTATTTGTATTTCTAACTTGTAAAAAGATTGTTCTACCTAACATCTTCTGATGACTTACACACTAACAGGCCAATTGTTTAACCAGGAGTGGCACACTAAGCTGAAAGCTTGTTTACAGGTGCGACCAGAGAACACAGGGAAGTTAAGTGACTTGTTCAGGGTCACACAGTATATGCAAGTGGGGGCTGTGGGATTCAAATCCAGCTCTCCAGATTTGCAGCTCAGAGCCTTAAACCACTGTGCTATATTACCTCCCTGTACACAGCACACCAACTCCAGTCCACCAGAACTTTTTTCCAAACTTAGCTCACTGAGTGACTCTTACTGTTACTGTTCAGTGACCAACTGCATTCAGCAACTCTTTCTTAACAGTGTTCCATAGCCTCAGAATTTAAATTGGTGATGCAGACACATCTGCTGCATGCGCATGTGCGCGATGGGGTTGGTTAATGGTTATACGATAAAAATAAGACGGATAAGGAGGAATAATGGGTGGAATCAGTGATGATAACACTTGTGTATATTTGTGTTGCTGTGTCTGTTTAGTTGCAATAAATTAATGAATGAAAACACCTTGTGGCTTTTGCTTTCTCATTCTCTGTGTTAAACAAAATATAAACAAAATAGACTGCTATGAGTCACAGATTCACAGTGTCCCCTGGGCCCCCCACAACCAGCAACACAGGTGCAGCAACTTGTCTGTTTTTTGTCAGAAAAGTTTTTTTTTCAATTTAAAGTTTGTTGATACATTTTCCACAATAAAATGCAGCTTAAGTGACAGTGACAATGACATTCCGATACAATGTAAAGGAATAACTGCCTGACCCACCTTCCTCCCCTACTGCAGTAACCCAACTAATACCGTCAAATGCCAAGCACCTTACTAAGGTCTTACATGACAATATAGTCTGAGATACACATAGACTTGAACCAGAGAAATTAGAGAGTGAAGGGGATTCCAGATTTAAGTATATGCTGCCATTCTATTGTGGAGACTAGCAATCGCTTTTTCTGTGCGCAGATTGGATAGAATTTCTTTTACCCATTCCTGGACAGATAGAGAGGACTTATCTTTCCAGTGACGTAGAATAAGCTTCTTAGCCGATAAGGCAATCATGGAAATGTGAAACTTTTGTACCTTAACTCTAATAGATGATAAGTCCCTTAACAGGCAGATCTCGGGAGTGAAGTATTCCTGAAGGCCCAGCAGAGGGTCCAGGAAAGTTTTAATTGAATCCCATAAGGGGGAGATTTTAGGGCAGGACCAAAACATGTGGAGAAGTGTTCCCTCTTCCTGCAAACATTTATTGCATATATTGGAATTCAGGTAGCTCCACTTCTGTAATTTAACCGGGGTGTAGTACAAGTTATATAAAATATGATATTGCATGAGACGCAATCTGTCTTGAGAAATTTATTTATGACATGATCTCCACGGAGAATGCCAATCCAAATAATGTTGAGGGAAAAAATTATTCCAGAATCTTGAAGGCCCAAAGGGACCCCCATATTTTTTGTAAAACAAAACCTGATATAGCTTAGAGATTACACCTGAAGATCCTGAGAGTGGGGAAACCTCAGGTATCAGAGAAGTGATGGTTTGGGAGGGAGGAGTGTTGCCGAAATTGATTACAAGTAAATGCTTTAAAGTGTAACTTTGAAATGAGAGGAAACCAGAATGAGAAATTTCTTAATAATATCTTCCACTGATAACCAATGCCCCTCTCCATCTGTAAAAGAAAAAAGCTTCCCATCTCCAAGTTGAGACAACCATTGACGGGAAATTTGGTTCTTATTAATAGTAAAAGATGGGGCATTCCAAATAGACTGGGCCAGGTCCCGATGAGGGGAATATTGTAAAAATGAACACATTTGAGAATAAATCTTTAAAGAGGTCATTATTATGGGGCACTCTTCTGTCATATGTACCTGAGGAAACTTAAGTAAAAATAGTGTAAGAGGTTCCAAATTCCTGGACTTAATTGCATCCAGTTCTATTCTAAGCCAAACCGGTTGCTCTTTTTCTGGGTTGGGGGATACCCATCTCAGACATTTTGCTAAGTGACTAGCCCAGTGATATATGGCCAGATGGGGAATTCGTAAACCCCCCTCCAATTTCGGGGCTGTCAGTTTATCATAAGCCAACCGAGGATTATCTGTTGGCCCAGATAAATCTGGTGAATACACCATATGTCTTTTTAAACCAGAGTAAAGGAATAAAGGTATTAAGGAGAGATAATGGATAGAAAATTCTAGGAAATATGTTCATCTTAATTATGTTGATCCGGTCCCATAATGAAATAGGAAGTTTGGACCACCTCTCAAGGTCGTGAGCTATCAACTGCGAGAGAGAATCCAGATTTTTCTTAAACCATGTTAGAGAGTTACAAGAAAGTTTAATACCCAAATACTTAAATGACCTGGAAGTCCAACACAAACCAAAAGGGCTAATGTCATTTTTGAAAACTTTATGGTTTAGTGGGAAAAATAGGGATTTACTAGCATTCAGTTTGTAATTGGACAGGTCGCTAAATCTTGCTATTTCCCTTAGCAAAGCCGGAACAGAGGATACAGGGTGAGATAAATGTATCAGCAGGTCATCCGCGTATGCAATGACTTTAATTTCATGTCGCCCAAGTCTAACACCCTGTATAGAAACATTATTGAGAATGTTTGGGATGAGAGGTTCCAAATATAAATTAAATAACAAAGGAGATTAGGGGCACCCTTGCCTAGTTCCTGAATGAAGCGAAAAGGGCTTAAAGAATGCCCCATTCGCAGAAATTCTTGCGGTAGGGTTTTTATAAAGTGCAGCAATCCAGGAAATGAACAGAGAGGGAAAATGAAATGCTTCCAGAACTCAGAACAGAAAGTTCCAGTTCACTCAATCGAATGCCTTCTCGGCATCCAGGGACACCAGTCCTGCAGGGAACTCGGCATCCCTGGTAGCTGAGAAGACATGCGATAAGGTACGTAAGTGGTCAGAAGATGAACGCCCTTTCATAAATCCTACCTGATTTATACCTACCAACTCAGGAAGAATTACTGTTAACCTATTGGCTAATATTTTGGAGATAATTTTAATATCCTGATTTAAAAGTGAGATAGGTCTGTAACTCTGAACCAGCTCAAGATCTTTATCTGGTTTGGGGAGCAGAACAATCAAAGCCTCAAAAAGGTGGGAATTGGTCTCTGCCCCGCTAAAATATGCTGAAATAAATGGCAAAGTACTGGTAATAGAAGGTCCCGAAAAACTTTATAAATAAGGAGGAAAAAACATCTGGGCCTGGGACCTTGTCTGCTGGCAATTCACTAATAACATTGGCAATTTCCTTCTGAGAAATGGGAGCAACCAGAAAATCCTTGTGCCAATCAGAGAGAGGGGGCAAATGAGAATCTTTCAGGTAACTCTCCGTACTCCCAGGGCAATGGCGATGCTCCATGTCACTATACAGGTTTGTATAGTAACGGCAAATTCTTGAACTATTTCAGTGGGAGATACTTTTAAGGATCCATCAGCCATTGCCCTGATAGGAGGGATAAATCTCACTGATTCTTGTTGCTTAATACGCAGTGCCAATAGGCTCCCCGCCTTTTCTCCCTGGTCGGTGTAACTAGCTCTTGTACGAATAATAGCTAATTCTGCTTTATCTCGGAGTAACTCCAAATATCTATCTTTCAACACTACGAGTTTCCTCATATCCTCATCGAGAGGATTAATTAAGAAATTATTTTCAAGTGATCTAATTTTTCCTACCAACTGCCATGCTGATAAGGATCCCTGTCATGAAGGCCTTAAAGGCCCCCCACAAAATGTCCGCCTTTGCACTATCTAACAGGTTAGATGAAAAAAATGATTCAATTTGTTCCTTTATAAGTTTGTAGCATTTAACATCCTTAAGAAGTTGTTCATTAAGTTTCCATCTGGTTTCCCTGTTAGGTAAATTAAGCAATACCAATTTACATAATACTAGTGAATGGTCAGAGATTGGGCCAGGTTGAATCATGGAAGTCTTAACCCCAGGTAATAGGCACTGAGAAATAAGTATGTAATCAATGCGGGAATGCAAGCCGTGCATCACTGACCTGAAGGTAAACTCCCTAGAATCAGGATGTAAAACACGCCAGACATCACAGAGCCCACATTGGTCCAATAGATCTTTAAAAGCCTTCTGCCCCAGAGTGACCCCTCCCAGACCTCTGCCTGATCTGTCTAAATTAGGCTCAAGTACTTGGTTAAAATCCCCCCCTAAAATAATCCTGATGGGAAGCATTGGGAGAATAGCAGATATAAGTCTCATAAAAAATCCTGGGTCATCTATGTTAGGGCCATAAATACTGCCAAGTAATATTGGAACAGACCAGAGAGTACCTTTAACAAGGATAAACCTTCCCCCGGAATCTTTAATGACCTGTGTAAAAACAAAGGGAATACCCCTGTTAATCATGAGCATGACCCCACAGCTATTTGTAGATCCCTGGGCATTGTAAATCAATCCCACCTGTTGTCTCCTTAACTGTAAAGCTTCCACTTCTAATAAATGGGTTTCCTGTAAAAAAGTTATCTGACAGCTAAGTAAGCTTAAATGTTTAAGAGCCTGATATTGTTTGTGCTTCTTTCTGATCCCCTTAACATTCCAAGTCGCAAAAGTTATCTCATTAGCCATCCAGTAATGGTGATTAGACTTACTGGTTCAGCTCAGCACCACAGGATACACTAGCCCCTGCAAACGAACACCCATAGTTACTGCAGTAAAACCCACCCTCCCTAACCCCCACAATTAAGTCCATCCCATCCCCCTACCCACCCCTACCCTCCAGCAATACCCCGAAACCTGCCCCCAACCCTCTAAACTGTCACAAGCAATGTTCAGCACAGTACTGGTGCTTTTCCTTCATCTTCCGCCCCCCGATAATGCATCCTTGTTAACAGATACTCTTACATTCCGCTATCCTCGTATAGAAAACAAAACAGTGCTGGTTATCCCCAAAAAAGAGAGAACAGTCCTGGGCTTTCTCTACCACCACACCAAAGTGTAAACCTATTGGGAACCTATTAGAAAAGGGCAACAGCGAGAGCCATGTACAACTCAGGTAGCCATGGAAACCCAAACAAAACTGAGAGAGAAAGTTGAAATCATCCTTGCCGCGTGAGGCAATTATGGAAGAACTAAAACCAGATCAGAAACCCAGTGAGGGGGAGTAACCTGTACCACAGACTGAGAGCAGGAATCAGGAAAAAGATAGTAATCACACTGCAGGAAGGGAAGGCAGGAAAAATTGCGTCTTCCCAAAGATAACCCACCTCCAAGTGCACTGGCTGTCCGTGTGAGAGTTAACTATCCTGCACTCAAGTCTAGTGAGAAAGTTCAGAGAGATCCCCCTCGAACTGAGGGCTGCACCCTCGTGAATTACTAATGCTTGATACGCCCTCTAGTGGCCAGTTCCAGGTTGTGATAGAGTGAGAACGAGCTACAGAGAAAGCCCAAGACTGCTCTAATTCCAATCCAGATGAAATAACTCCAAATCTAAATATCAACAAAACCAACTCCCCTCTCTATTATGTTTACCATACAAAAAATACTAAAACTTGAAATATTGTTCCCCCCATAAACAAGCCCGAGACCCTAAGTGTCCTTTGCCCTTAACCGGCATGGGCCTTCTGTAAATGGAGCCAAGGAAACTAGTAGCAAGCGCAGCCTGCGCAGATCCCCCCAGTCCAAACAAAACAGGGGAAATGTCCCCTCACATTCGCACTGAATGGTTTCTCAAAAAGGGAAAACACAAGAGTTCCAATTCTCAGCTTCACACAGCTCTCCATCCTGCGAGCACAACATCTCAGGGATCCTTAAATAGGTCTGGTAGCGTAGACTTAAGGCTCATCAGGGCAACTGCAGGATTGTCGTAATTGGACCAGGATCCATTTATTAGAACCTGTAACCTGGCCGGGTATCCCATCCTGAACTTCAAGCCTGCTGCAATTATCTTGGAAACAATAGGATAGAATGCTTTCCGCTTCATACGAACCGAGCCAGGCAACTCTTGTGAAATTCTCAGTTTCATGTTCTCCCAGTGAACCTCTTGCAAAGCTCTCACTTTCTGCAGAAAATGCTACCTCTCCAAGTAATTCAAAAACTGACAGATAATGGGATGGGGGGGGTCCTCCGGAGAAGGTTTAGGCTGTAGGGACCTGTGAGCACGCTCTATAATATAGCCAGGGCCAAAGGGAGAGGGGCCAGCAACCTGCTCCACCAACTTCTGGACAAATGCCACAACATGTTGGCCTTCTTCGCCCTCCGTTAACCCGAGTATCACAACATTGTTTCTGCGGCTGCGGTCCTCTAGATCTTCGAGTTTGGCTTAGAGATGAGATAATTTCTGATGCATAGACACCAAATCAGGATCGAGATTTTCCAACTTTTTCTCTATTGAGACTATTCGAGCTGTATTATTGGAGACAGATAGCGAGCCTTCATCTAATTTTCTAGAGAGAGACTTCAGATCCATCGCCATTTCTTTCATTTCCTCACGAAAGGGCTTAAACTCTTCAAGGAACCTAGTAAGCATTAAAGGTTCCTGCTCTCCAAATTGACTCGGAGGATCAGGCTTCTCAGGCCCACCCAAAGCCCTGGATTTTTTAGAGGACTTTTCAGGAGTAGCTGGCGGTGTGTGCTTCTGCGGGGCTTTCTTCATGTAAGCCTCCATCTGCCAAATTTACACTCAAATCAGACTTCCAAAGTACTTAGACAGCACTGAATCTTGAAAACAGAGGAAACTGAAGAATTCGGACATCCAAAAAAGACGATTTAGTGATCGGGAGGCAGGAGCTTCTTGAAGGAGCTTCTACTCAGCACTCTGCATCACGTGATCTCCCTTTTTTTTTTTTTATAAGTGAACGTTAACGTAATTGTGATGGCCCACAGAAGACAGTGCCCAGTCTCTCTGACACCCAACAGTACCACTATGTTACTTTGCCCTCCACAAGGCCACCCCAACCAACAGCAGTGTGACTGCCCTGCAACAGGTTCAGCCTTTGGCTTAGAATACTAATATTTATTTTTTATGGCCCCCAGTACGTTTCTCTCTCTTTCTGTCTCTCTCTCTCTCTCTCTCTCTCTCAGAGTCGTGAGTGACTCCTCTTGATGGAAGTGGATGGAACAACAAGAAAACAGTTTTATTTTATTTGTGATAATCTTTGTCCCCATAAGTCTCTCTCATGATGGAACAACAAGAATAATACAGATATTTATATAGGGGATGCATGATGGGTTCCAGTGTGATACATGAAATATCTGCATGAGTGCAGAGTGACCTCGAGTAATATCATGAGTTTTGGAGCACAGCGGAACCACGAGTGGTATTACCCAAGGTTACTCTGCACAAATACAACTATTTCATGTACCTATCTGTATGTGTCTTGAACTATATAATAGGGTCACATATATTTTATATGTTGTGTGTGCTTTTATATGTGGTCCTGTTTGCTTTCTGTGTTTTCGTGAATGGTTTGGACGTGTGTGTTCTCATTAGTTGCTGTATTGAGGGACAATGTTGTGATTGGTTGTTGCAATGAATGAACAGGACTGTGTAGTTTGAGATTGGTTGATATGTAGGGTATGAATGGCAGGCCATCGTAGTTTATGATTGGTCAATTTTGCTGCACATGTGTTCTGGTTGGTTGCTTCTGGTATGTGGGCAGGCCTATGTCGGCAAGGGAATGATGTGGGTTATGTGGAGGGGAGGGTTTAGTTGACTCGTCTTGGGTGCTTTTATTTGATGTTTATTTTTTGTGTTGTTATTTTTAATTTTCATTTGTTTGCATAGGAAGATGTGTTGCTTTTGTAAACATGTGCATTTTTCCAGTTCATTTCACCAGAGTGGGAAGTATTTTTCCAGTTAACTTCACTGGAGCGGACAATATTTTGCTGGTTTACTTCACCAGAGTGGGTGGTACACTTCACTGGAGCTGGTGCCGTTTCTTTTTCAGGTTGACGTGAGATGCTGTCCGTGGACGCTGGGATGCGATGTGGTACACAGCACGAGAACCTCGATGGGCAGATTAGTATATCGTGAAATGGGCAGGTGTACTTCATTTTCATTTTTTGTACTTTTAGATAATTTCTCTACTTGCTGAGAGCGCACATTAAGGGCAGTGACATATGGACAGTGGTCATATTGAGGGACTGACTTATGCACTGTGCGTATAAATGTTCAAGAATGTTACAGTGCATATTTCAGCTCCCGTTTATTCAATGGGGGTGAAAATACACAGTTTTATTCTACTGTGTATATCAGCTCATGCCTATTGTATAAATATATTTTATTCGTGATTTCTGTGACTGTAATTTTATTTGGCCCATAGTACTCTCTTTCTCTCTCTCTCACTCTCTGTCTTTCTCTCATGGTGGCGATTCTTCTGGGTGGAACAAGAATAAAGTAAAAGATTTACTTTGCCTGCCTGCCTTCCTGCCCTGTACAGTCAAGTGTACACACTGCACTGCAACGCTGAGGCCAAGATGAATTTCTTTATTTGGGATTTCTGTGACCGTAATTTCTATCTGGCCCCAGTAGTCTCTCTGTCTCTTTCTACTCTGGATGGAACAAGTAAAGTCAAAGATTTATTTTGCCTGCCTGCCCTGTACAAACTGAGGCCAAGAAGATGTATTGTATTTCTTTATTTCTGATTTCTGTGATTGTATTATTTGCCCCCCAGTTGTCTCTCTCTGTCTCCTATGGATGGAACAAATAAAGTCAAAGATTTATTGCCAGTCTGCCCTGCCTGTTTACATAGCCACACTGAGGCCAATATGAACTTTATTTGTGATTTCTGTGACTATAAAATTTCTCTTTGGCCCCCAGTAGTCTCTGTCTCATTCTCCTCTGGTTGGAACAACTCAAAGATTTATTTTGCCAGCTGTCCTGTACACACAGCCACATTAAGGCCAAGATGAATTTCTTTATTTGTGATTGCTGTGACATTATATTCTATTTGGCCCCCAGTAGCATCTCTCTTCATCTCTTTCTCCTCTGGATGGAACAAGTAAAGTCAACAATTTATTTTGCCTGCCTGCCCTATACACACTGAGACCAAGCCCAAGAAGATGTATTTCTTTATTTGTGATTTCTGTGACTGTATTATCAGCACCCTCCCCCAATAGTCTCTTTCTGTCTATTTCTCCTCACAAACAAAATAAAGTTAAAGATTTATTACCAGCCTGACCTGCTTGTATACACAGCCACACTGAGGCCAAGATGAACTTTATTTGTGGTTTCTGTGAATATAATTTCTTTTTGACCTCTAGCTCTGGATGGAACAATTCCGATTTATTTTGCCAGCCTGCCCTGTACACACACACACACACACACGGCCACACTGTGAGGCCAAAATGAATTTCTTTTTGTTTGTGATTTTTGTGACTGTAATAATATTTGGCCATAAGTAGTCTCTCTCTGTCTCTTTCTCCTCTAGTCTGGACTGGAGTGGATAAGGTATGGGAAAAAAAGTCAAAGTTTCCACTCCAGCCCACCCTGAAGTCAGGCTAAAAAGATGATATATTTTTTTTGTATTTGTCTTTTTTTTTTTAAATTTCATGACCTCTAATTGCCCCCCACACACCCACTCTCTCTCTTTCTCTCTCTCTCTGATTTCTCTCCTTCCCCCAATGACTTTCTCTCTGCGCCCCCTGTAAGTCTCTTTTTCCCTGTCTTTTTCTTCTGCCCTCTGGGAACTGTTGTCAGCAGTCAGCCACCCAACCAAAGTCACTCTGCAAAAAAATCCTGCCTACCAGCTCCCAGTACAGTAGTGTGCCGCTCAGAGTAATGCTCTCCGCTCCTGCTTTCTCTTTGCCTGCCACACCTCTGGGCCATGTTGTGCATTCACCACAGTTATATGCCATGAGTGAGTGCATCTTGTGACTTTTCCCCTGCCAGCATCACATGACTGTTGCCTGACTGGATGCCGCTGGCCACCTGTATGTGAAGTGAGTTTGCCGACGGCATCCCCATGGCAACAGTCAACACACTGGGGGAAATGCACACTCTATGGCTTACCAAGGACCCGGAACCGGATATCTGCAGTGAAGTCTGCATTCTTCCAGATCTGTGGTTACAGGGTTTGATCTGGGGGTTCGGATTTCAGGCAGAACAATCTGCCCAGCCCTATTATGTAGGGCACTCTATGACATATCAGATGCATGAGACTCCCTGCACAAATCAGAAAATCTGCAGTGAGGTATTTCTGTAAAAATGAAAGGGACACTGGAGTGGCCTGTCCACCTATCTGTGAGACAGTACTGTAGCTTGGAGCTCAATGTTGTCACATGGACATTAATAAGCTAAGAAAACAAATCCTCCACTCACATCCCCATGTACAGCAGTATGGCACTTCTATCCTGAAGGCAGGTAAATGTATCATGTCTGACTGGTTCAGATGTAGAAACAAATAAACCAAGGCGGAAATAAAATGAATACATTTGATCTTCGTATATGACATACACTTCTATTGACTATTTTGTGCATGAAACTGTTTTGCAGTCATGAATCCAAGTGAATCTTTTAGCCCAGCAGACATCTGTGACACTGAATCTAATGAGGATGATGCTACATCATCAGAGCATTCATCAGATTCTGAAGAAGCCAGTTTCACAAGGCATTCATCAAATAAAGTTGTAGGTGTAGCACCATGTCAGTTTGAACCAACAGATTCAGAAAGTGAAAACATCCAGAAAGAAAAACCTGAATATGTTCTTTACTTGCTTGTGTGAAAAGGAAGTGTTGAATGGTTGGATACACTTTTGTACTAATAAAAGTTACATAGCATGACTCCACTAACCTATCAACTTCTCATTTTATGTTTGAAAGTAAATTTGTACTGCCATTTAGTTACCTAATATGAAACGTATCTTGTGTATAGACGGTTGACAACTTCCCCCTTGTTCAATCTTTTACACAGTGAGCATAGTGGCAGAGGGGAGCATCTACTAGTAATTCCTCTTTATTCTCATAACACAAAACAGTTCTTCAAAGAACCTGTCAACATAACCTACAAACAATAAAATTAAAAGTTGAATATATTGGAATCAGTTGTGGTGCTTCTATGAATGTTACATTTATTTATTTATTGAATTGTGTTGACAGGTAGGTAAACTGAGACTAGAAGTCCCTTTTTCAGGGGTGACCGGCGGGGGGTTCAGATGGTAATCAACTGAAAGTAAACCAGCTTTAGCTGTTGGTGATATTTTTCAGTGAATAGGGGAAATTTTGCCGGGACACCAGGACAATTCCCCTACTCTCCTGTAGGAGGAACCTATGGCTGTTGGCAATGATGACTAGTTCTGGTGAGCCAAGCGAGAGGTTGTGCATGCTGGAGGCTGGGGAGCGGGTCTCCTCCACTGCCTTGACTGACTGAGAGGCCAATGATTCTATTATTAAGGAAATTCTGATATCTGATGAGGCTTTGCCTGGATCAACTATGGAAGCCATGGAAACGAATGTTGCAGTTTTGAATTCGGATACTGGACATCATGTACCAGCAGAAGTGTACATACCTGTCTCTACTGCATTGGGAAATATTTTGCGCGAAGCTCCTTCTGAGAAATTACAGTGGTTAAAGCAAGAGGAAGAACTGCTCAAAGTAAAGCATGCTGCTGTAATAAAAGAACTGACTGAGGCTCAGAATGAAGGCATTGTATTACCTGATACATAGGCCCATTTGCCAACCTGTGACACAGGTATTCTGAAGGATAATACTGACAGCTGGCTGTGCTCTAAGCCTGTCTCAAAGTATTCCAATACTAGCGTACCTCTACATGTAACACAACATGCTGTATCTGTTACTTTTGGCTCCTCTGTTCCGTTATCAAATACAGATTCTATACATTCTGGGGGATTGTCCAGAATGGCACATACGGGCGGCATGCCTGGACTGAGACAATCAACCTCTTCTTCTACTAAGTCTTTTGACCCAGTATGGTCTGCAGAAGCATCTCTCCTTGCTGCAGGATGGAAAAATTCACCACAGATAGGTGCATGGGTAAGTATGCAGAGAAATTGGCTGGCCCTGTGGTGCTGAGGGTTGAGGCGCTGGACGCCACACCTCGTGCTACACCAGTGACCCGGGTTAGGGAACAAACTTGGATGCCGGGGGTCAGCAGGGGAGGGTTGAGGATCAAGCACCCATGTAGTGCTCTCCCCCCTGGGACTGAGGGGATGGGTTGGCCCGGTGAATCAGTGGCCGCCGGTGGAGACCGGGGGGCACTGCAGTAAGCCAGGCAGCATGTATCAGTGTGGCCGATGCAGGCAGTGTTGCCGTGCACCAGTGCATCAGGGTGTGCACCACGCACCGGGAAGGGAGAGACCACAGAATCCTGAAAAACCCAGTCCTGGGGTAGGCGACGGCATCAGCCCTCATGCCCACTGCTGGGTCCATCCTGGCCAACCTTCAGGTTCCTCCATCAGGGACCCCCGCCCACAGCTGGAGCCTATGTGTGCAAGTGCACCCAATGAGGAGTGGTGGCCCCACCCTGGAGGAGTCAAGCCGGGGGTGCCAGCTGCGAGATGAGGGGGAGGAGAGAGGAGGTTCGGTCAGGGGGATTTCAGGCAGGGCAGGATCCAGCTGGATGCCCAAGACTCACTCCTCCGACCTTGACCAGGAGGGAAAAAGAATAAAAAAAAAAAAAAAAGATGCAGGGAAATTTAATTTTGTCAACAGAAATCCAGAAAAATCATGAATTTCACCATGTGAAATATTTTTTGAAAGTCACACGTTTTGCAAAATATTTCATGATTGCAAAATGCAGAATTTTGCCTGTGAACGGTGGAATTTCACCTGCAAGTGACAAAATTCTGCCATTCATGAGCAAAATTCTGCTTTTCACCAGTGAAATTGTACATTTTGAACCAACAAGATATTTAGCAAAATATGTGTATTTTGTGAAATATTTTGCAGAACAAAATTTGCAGATTTCCCCCATCTCTATGCATGGGTATTGGGCTCACCTCCACTACAAATGCCACGTTCAGATGGGGATTCCCTGTCAAGTATGAAGCACACTTCTGCTGCTCCTTCTTTTGCTACATTCCTTGATACTGCTACTGACAATGGCCCCTATGCAGGAACAGATGGGAAATATGTGCCAGAGGCACATATCCTGCCCGCATAGGTACAGATCTGCGGACAGGTGCGCATGTGCCGGTATTCATGACTGGTGGCCATCTGTCCACAGCCCCATCCCTCCCTGTCATTCAGAACTCTGCTGGGTGGCTGGGGCGTGGTTGCAGACCCAGGCAGGCATCCAATGGGATGCCCGGCCTGGGTCCCAGTGTAGATCACCTGCACCCGATGGTGTGGGTCCGGGTGCATGAATAGTACCTCGCATGCACCCAGACCCATACCGCCATGCCCCAGTGTCCACTGTGCCCCTCTGGTCTGTCCCAAGGTACAAGATGCCCTCACAGCACACAGATGGACACTTGTAGTGGGTCCCTGCCTCCCCACAAGACAACGGAGCCCCGTCAACCTGGTGGCATGTGGCAGCCTTCCCCTCACATACATACACACACACACACACACACACACAACTCCATGCCTTCTCCCTGGTGTAGATTCACCCCAATGTGAGCCCCTTGGCAAGCTGCCAGCCAGGCACAGAACAACCCAAACACCCCCAACCCCTGACCCCGCTACCCCCGCCCCTCATTGGTGGGCAGGGTAGCCCCTCCCCCAATAGCACAAACACCTCCACATACATGCTAGCTGGTGCCGGGTGCTGGATGGCCAGTGGCACAACCCTCTTCTCACCTCCAAGGCTGCAGGCCATCCAAGCAATTTTGGAAGCGTGCTGCCTATATTGAGAGGCAAGCTCCCAGCAGCATTTGGATGAACAGTGACTGAGGAGGTGTGTGGATGGTTGTTCTGCTGGCTGCCCAGCATCCATCAAAGGCTAGCAGGTATGGGGAGTCAGTGCCACGGGGGGGCTACAGTCACCCGACGTGGGGTGGGGGTACCAGGATTGCCCAGTGTGGATTGGGCACCTGTGTGTGTGTTGGGGGGGATTCTTCTGCACCTCTAGGACAGAGGCACCTGTGCGTGTGGGGGCAGAGGGGCATGCATCAGCCCTACGGGGCCTGGGGCAAACTTGTGTTGGGGCGGGGGTATACTATTGTGCTGCAGGTCCAGGTCAGGGCTCCAGGCATGTGGGGAGCTACACTGTACCACCAGGATTGGGTGATTGATTGTGTGTGTATGTCCCATCCTGCTGCAGGGACCATGCAGGGGTCCTGTGTGCAGCAGGGCAGGGCACATAGGTGGTTATGGTAGGGTCCCCACTGGCATAATGGTGCCCTCCTCCACACCCCAGTGGCCAGCACTTCCTGGCTTGGTGAATGCCATGTAGTGCTGGCATGCCCCCAGCATGCCTCCGGCACACCCCCACCTGCCCCCAGTGTTGCTGCCCATACAGCTAGGACGTCAGGCATGTACCTGTTATGTGCCCCCTTGGTGAATGCCAAGTGGACACGACTCCATGGCATTCATACGTAGTGATGCCAATGCACCCAGTGTACGCAGCGTGTTGCTGCCCATACAGCTGGGGGGTCAGGCATGTACCTGTTATGTGCCCCCGTGGTGAATGCCAAGTGGACACCACTCCACAACATTCATGCGTAGTGATGCCAATGCACCCAGTGTACACAGTGTGTTGGCATTATGCATAGGGCCAATTATATTTAAAGAAAATAGTGCTGGACATTCTTCTCCCTTACACATGCCTGAGGAACTTTTATTAACACAAAACCTGATCATGCCTTTAAACCTTGCAGCGGCAGCTTCTACTGCCCCAGTCTGACCTGCTACCTTCCCCTCCCAATTCTATTGCATGTCATCTACCTAATGTTAGAGTACCAGAACCACAGCAAGATGATTCATCTGCTATTGAGCAGCCAAACTCTTTCTCTTTGTGCCCTTTGCAAGGGCAATCATTACCTTCTGCAAGACCTTATGCCTCACTTTTTCATGCTCCAATTCCCCAAGCTAAAAGACATAATGCTGTCCACCTTCTCTAAAAGGGGGGCCTTGAACAAACACCAGACAGACTTCATGTGGGCAAAGAACTGTTGAAATCCTCCATGAAATTTCATACAACCAAGATTTATGCTCTCATACATGTGTGTGGAGAGCACACATTTGATGTTAGTTTTAAACTGGCTAGTGGTTTGGAACTTTTTTGGACTTAATGGAGCCTTTGCAGAGGAGTCTATGACTGAAAGGTTCTAAACCTGATTGTGAAAAATAAATAAATAAATATAGTGAACTTAAAAATTCCCTGTTGCGGGCTCATTTTAAGGCTATACCATTAACTAGACCTGCCATGAAAGTAGTAACTGTATTGTTTTGGAATGAGGGGGTTGGTGTGACTGGTATATTATATTGGTTGAAACAAAAATGTTCTGTATTGGGCAACTCTGAAGCTATTTTTGATAGTGAGCATCTTTGGACCAGTGGGTGGCAGATTAGAGTTCTTCCCCATTCCGCTGATTCAGGTCTCCAGCACCTTCCCAATTGTTTTATTTTTTAGGACAAGACCGGGGAGTATTGTTCTAAGCAGGTCAGCTGATGGCCTTCTATAAGTATGGCAGGGGACAAAGTTCTACAGCAAAATATATATATATATATATATATATATATATATATATATATATATATATTTATACAATGTATGTTTTGGGATAAATGTCAGCATAAAATATAGTATCTCAGCCAGGTCGTGGAGATATCAATGATATATTCACATGTGAAGATATCACTGATATCTCCATGTTCCTATACATCATTCTGATGAAACTGAAAGTTTTTCACTTTCCATTCTGTGACTGTCTCTCTTTTCGAGCAGGACTCCCCCCCCGCCCAAACACACATGCAGCTCTTACATTTCCTTGATCCTCCCCATATCATTAAACATATAAATATTTAAAAAGCATATCTGGTTGATCCTGCTGCTCCTACATCTTTCTTTTATCCAGTTCCACCTGGAACATAACATGACCAAACAGCCTTCCCCAGAAATGTACCGTGACAGAGTACTATGAACATGGAAACACCAAGGAAAGTGTGCCTTTTTGTTAATTTTACGTTTATTTTCTCAAAAGAAGCTGCTAATAGTACTGAGAGGACATTGAGAGAGTCAGTAGCTTCAGAACACCAGAAGTAAGAGCGAGCGTCTGTTGCCATAGCAATACATGCTAGCGGTTCTGTCTGGTATTCTGAAGCTGCAACTCTCTCAATGTCCTCTCAGTACTGCTAACAGCTTCTTTTGAGAAAATAAACCTAAAATTAACAAAAAGGCACACTTTCCTTGGTGTTTCAGTACCGACTACGTTTTTCTAAAAGTCTGACAGTGCCTTACATTTCGATGTTTATAGCGCTCGGTGACGCTATATTTCTGGACATAGCTGCTTGGTCACACTAGTTTCAGGTGGAAGTGGGTAAAAGAAAATTTCACAATCAATCAGATATGTTTCTAAACGTTATTTGTTTAAAGATGCAGACAGGATCAACCAAATGTGTGTGTTTTATTAAATACTGTAATCAGAAATTTTTTTTAAATATATGTAATTTGTTGAGTTGTGTGTGTGTGTTGGGGGGGGGGTCAACCACAATCCAGACAAGTTTTTTTGTTTTATCATAATTTCAAAGTGGCAGGCTCAGACATATATATATTTTTTTTCAATAACATATGCCATGTGTTGGGAGAGATATGTACAGCTGAGTTGCAACAACCATCGCCTCTATGTGAGTGATTGTATTGAGGGGCCATTTTGGATTGTGTTGAGTGGGGCCCAAAACATACATAGTATAAACAGAACATGACATGGCCCGACTGAAGTTTTCATATTTATCTTCACTCGAGGCCAATGACATCATGATATCTCACTGGTGGCTTCGCTACTCGTGAGATATCATGATATCATTGGCCTCTCGTGAAGATAAATATGATATCTTCAGTCGGGTCATGTCATATCCCCTATATACACACACACACATATATATATATATACACGCACATATCTATATATATATATATATATATATATACATACACACATATGCATATATATATATATATATATATATCTATATATATATATATATAAACACTGTTCAATTTGATAAAGATCTAGGAGAAGTTTCTAAAATGGGACAAATCACTAAAACTTATATATATATATATATATAGGGGATACATGATGGGCAGGGTGAGATATGGAAATATTCTCACTCCTGCAAGAAGTAACTCTGTATTCTCACGAGTGCGAGAGGCACAGTGAGAATATGCAGCTCACTCTGCAGGAGTGAGAATGTTTCCCATATCTCACAATCTGCACATCATGTGTGCTATTTATACAAATGGGGTGAGAGCATATGAAGTGTCATGTTTTGCTGTATCTTTTTTTTTTTTTTTTTTTGAGTTTTAGTCTTTAGTAACTAATTTTTGGTAGGCAGGTGTGTTTTTTAAGAGTACTGGGGAGTTAAGTGATTTGTTCAGATTTTCACAGTATGCAAGTGGAGGCTGTGAGAATCAAACACAGGTCAGGTCTGCTGACTGTATCAAGCTTGTTCAGAGCTCATTACTCAAGGTCTAGGTTATACTGAAAGCAGTGTTTGTCTATGGTCTGAGGTGTGGGAGTGTTTCTGAATGTGCTGTGATTGTTAGAAGCACTGTGAAACACAGGTGATTGTGTTTGGCTGTGCTAATTGTGTTAGTTGCAGCTTGCAGTGAGAAAGAAACTGCTTTAGTTTCATTTGAATTTAGGTTGCTTTTATGTTGAGGTAACACAGAAATGGGTTAATAGTGTTGACCACTTTGGAGCATGAGTAAGTGTGTTTTGCTATGCTATTTTTTTAGTTGCAGCTTGCAGTGAAAGAAACTGCTTTGTAAATGAGTTTCATTTGAAGCTGAGTTTACCACAGAAATGAGTTAGAAGTTTGGAAACTTTGGAACACAGGTAAGTGTGTTTTTCTATCTATATGTGTTAGTTGCAGCTTGCAGTGAGAAAAACTGCTTTGTAAATGAGTTTCATTTGAATTTAGGTTTTTTTGAAGCTCGTTTACCACAGAAATGGGTTAGGAGTTTGGAAACTTTGGAACACAGGTAAGTGTGTTTTCTATGCTATATGTGTTACTTGCAGCTTGCAGTGAGAAAGAAACTGCTTTGTAAATGAGTTTCATATGAATTGTTTCTTTTGAAGCTGAGTTTACACAGAAATGGGTTAGAAGTTTGGAACACAGGTAAGTGTGTTTTTTCTATGTTATATGTGTTTCTGTAGTTGTAGCTTGCAGTGAGAAAAAACTGCTTTGTAAATGAGTTTCATTTGAATTCAGGTTGCTTTTATGCTGAGATTAGCACAGAAATAGCATAGGAGTGTTGGAAACTGTGGGACACAGGTAAGTGTTTTGCAATGCTGAGTGATTTGCAGGCTTCAGTGAGACACACAAACTGATTTTTGAAGCACTTTCATCTGGAATGCTAGCTTGAGTGAATGAGTGAGTCACATCAGCAGAATATATCTCATCCACTGATGTCATCAGCATTTATCTCACCGCAGTGAGCATTTATTTCACTGCAGTGAGAATATCTCAATTTATTGCACTGGAATAGCTCTCACCCCCATTGTATAAATATATATATACACATAAAGAAACTCAGTGCACAGGCACTGAGGCAATGGTTACCCCAAAGGGTAATGGCCAGGAAGCCACGTTTCAAAGGAAACAACAAAATCACACATGCCCCCATAATGCAAAGCATCATGGGCTGTACATGCAATATGGCTGTATTATGGGGGTATGTGTGGATTTGTATTTCTTTGAAACATGGCTTCCCAGCCAATGCCCTTTGGAGTAACCATTGCCTCAGTGCCTGTGCACTGAGACTCTTTGTCTTTTAGCTTGTTTTTAGTTTTTATTGGGTTCACCACAACATAACCCAGATATACCATCTTAAGGGAGCTGGTTCATTACACTACAGTGTCATACAGATGAGGCACACTGATGAGTTTTGGTTTGAGAAAATGTGTTCTTCTGTTGGTATTCTTTGCAAACTGTGTGAAAGGTTTTTAGGCACCATGCATTTCTGCTAAAGGTTGAACCAGCATAATATTTTGTGATGATTTGCATATCTAGCCCATGATGTTTTGCATTATGGGGGTAAGTGTGATTTTATATTTCTGTGAACCTTGGCTTCCGGGCCAGTGCCCTTCAGGATAACCATTGCCTCAGTGCTTGCACACTAAGGTTCTTTGTCTTTTAGCTTGTTTTGTTGTTTTTATTGGGCTCACTACAACATAACCCAGACAGACCATCTTAAGGGAGCTGGTTTTTTCCACCGTGGTGTCATACAGATGAAACACACTAATAAGTCCTGATAGGATGAAACACGTATCTGTGTCTTTCTGTTGGTACTCTTTGCAAACTGTGTGAAAGGCCTTTAGGCACCATGCATTTCTGCTTAAAGTTGAACCAGCATAATAATCTGTGGTGATTTGCCTATACAGCCCATGATGCTTTGCATTATGTGGGTATGTGTGATTTTGTATATATGTGTGTGTGTGTGTATGTGTATGTGTGTATGTGTATATATATATATATATATAACGTTCAATTTGATGAAGATGTAGTAGTAAGTACAGTAGATCAGTGTTGGCTGTGGCGGCAGAGCGAGTGGTAGGGAGATAAAGTTATCATCAAAACTTTCAAATCAATTATTACAAATGATTATGATAGCCATTTCTTATATTATTTCAGGATTTATTTAAGAGTAGTCTGGGTTTCTGTTAGTATGGCAGACTACACAGTAACTGATGTTGTTATTGTTGTTGAAATAAAATGGTGGCTATTTTTTGAAGGCAGGAGCATGCACACGCAACACTGACACTGGGAGTGTCCAATCCCTCAGTGACATCATCTGAAATATAAAAAGCTGTCCCTTGCCATTCTGTTGTTATTTTAACCCTGTAAAACAGAAAACCATCCATCATTGTTTGTTGCACCATTAGTCCCCCCAACCTACCCTCCCACTTAGCAACCACCACCCCAAATCCCCCCCCAAGCCCTTACTTATCAAGCAGAGGTCCAACACCATGATCTTCTTCAGACCACAGAAATGTCTTCACTCTTCAAACTGGACCACAAACTGAGGAAATCAGGTATGCAGTTCAATGTATTTCAATGGAGTTTTAAGCTTAGTAGCATAGCTTGGGCATTTTTCAATATTTTTGCCCCAAATTTTCAACATACCTTTTTTTGGACACCAGCTCATGAACAGTGTGAGTGACATTAGATAAATCTGTCCCAAAAGGTGATTTCACGGTCACTGCATGAAATCACCTTTCGGGCAGGAGTTGAAAATTGTCTCCACCACTGTTCATTAGTTGGGGTCATAAGAAGGCTATGTTGAAAATCTGGCATAAAAATATTAAAAACCAAAAAGTTAAGAGCCTAAATTTGCAAATGCAAGCTCGTAACTTTGGTAATTTTCAATATTTTCACACTAAATTTTCAACATAGCCATTTCTTCACAGCACCTCATGAATATGAAGCTGTCATTATTCAAATCCTGGCCAAAATGTGTTTGGGCAATCTGAAAGGAGATTTTGCAGTTGCTGCATGAAATCTCCTTTCTGGCAGGAGTTGAAAATGTTCCCCACTATTTTGCATGAGGTGGGATCATAAAAAGGCTATGTTGAAAATCTGGGGTCAAAATATTGAAACAACAACAACGTTACGAGCCTCAATCGAAGTTTGCAAACACAGCCTTGTAACTTTTGTAATTTTCAATATTTTGACCCCAGATTTTCAACATAGCCATTTCTTCACAGAACCTAATGAATGTGACAGGTGTCATTCTTTCAAATACTGGCCAAAATGTGTTTTCGTACCTGTGGAATGGAAAAATGTTTTGTCAGGGAGTTGAAAATTTTCACCTACTGCATTCATTTGGTAGGCTAATAGGAAGGTTATGCTGAACATTTGGTATACAAATACGATAACATGCCCAGTTTATGATTGAAGGTTACACCATTTCAGCGTCCACTCATAACTTCACTCATTTTCATTTCATTTGGGAGTGATGATCACTAGTGACCTGAAGCACTCTACGCAGTGCAAGGAAGCAGCAACAAAGGCAAACAAGATGATGGGATGCATAGCTAGGGGGATCAGTAGTAGGAGAGAGGAGGTTATACTGCCCTTGTACAGGTCACTGGTAAGGTAGCATCTAGAGTATGGAGTTCAGTACTGGTGTTCACACCTCAAAAGGGACATTAACCTACTGGAGAAGGTCCAGAGGAGGGCTACAAAGATGATAGCCAGTCAGCAGAGCAAGGCATGTGAGGAGAGGTTGAGGGCACTGAACATGTACTCCCTGGAAGACAGGAAAGGGAGAGGGGGGATGTGACTGGGACCTTCAGGTACTTGAAAGGGATAAATAAGGTTGATAATGAGAGTCTCTTTAAGCTGGGTGGCAACCATAACACGAGGTGGCACAGTCTTAAGCTGGAGGGTGGGAGGTTTAGGAAGGAGGTCAGGAAACACTTCTTCACAGAGAGGATGGCGGATACTTGGAATGCACTGCTGGAAGAGGTCATCTCGTTAAAGACAGTGGGCAGCTTTAAGACAGGCTGGGATAGGCATAGGGGAAGGTAAGGATCATGGGTAGGGAGGATGGGAGGAATGGGGAGGGAGGACAGGGACGTTATCTCAAGTTGTGGACCCTGCAATACGAGTAGACTTGATAGACCAGATGGCCTTCTTCTGCTGGCTTCTTCATATGTTCGTATGTATGTATGTATGTATGTATGTTTGTATTTTCAATATTTTGAGTCCAAACTTTCAACATAGCCATTTCTCCACACCATCTCATAAATGTGACAAGTCATTTTTAAAATCCTGTACAAGATATGTTTTTGCACCCCAGGTGCGAAATGACATTTTGGCCAATATACTATAAATAGCACTTATCATGTCTACAAGGCGAATGCTAAAACAAAAATGTTCAAATTTTGGGGTCATAATTGCAAAAACAAATTGTTTGACAAGCAGCCAATGCTGTGCATTGACAAATGCTTGTTTAACAGAGACATGACTTACACGTTTCAATGTTTTTAGACATAGTATGAATTTATGATCAGAACAATCTACACTTTACTCAGTCGGTAGCCACAGGAAGGTAAACAAACAACAACACTGAAAACCAAAACAGAGTCTGCATTAAATCTGTCCAACTACTTTGCTTCCAACATGTCACTGTCAGCCAGGAGAACAACAAATGGTGACGCTCATCACCCTGAACTTCCCAGTAGTGGCGAGTACCAGTGAAATAGAGAAACAGGACAGTGATTTTACCTACCATTATAGTGAATTTACACATATGTGAAAAGGGAAGATGATGCATACATGATAATATTTCTGGCTCAGCCAATCCACTAGCTCTTTAAGAAAGTAAAATGCCATTCTTGTGCATGTGTAGTTAGTTTATATTTTAAAATTAAGAAAATAAAATGCTATTTTTGTGCATGTCTTTTTTTTATATTTTGTTTTGTTTTTCTGTGTGTGAATTTTAGTGCTGTTAGGGTAGGGGGCAGGCAGTGGATGACATTTTGGCCAGGAATGGGCCGGCAGAGCACCAGTGTTAGGGGATGTTTGTTATTTAGCCAAAGGGCTGCCGTAGCAGGTGCACATCTCCTAGCAGATGTCGGGGGGTGGTCTAACATCACCCTGCAGCCATAGACCCAACCCTCCTCCTTCTTTCATACTTGTGAGGTACAGTGTTATGATATGGAAAACTACCTCAGCTGCACAGGTGGGCAATGACATCCTACAACAGACTGCTATATATCATGATCCACTGGTTGCTTGGAGCACGCTGTGGGACCAGTGGAATACACTGTAGAAGCCAAAAATTCCTGACAAGGTCTATCCCACTGGCTGATGTCATAAAAAAAAAAATAAATAAATAAAGCTGTGCACACACCAAACTGAGAAAGTTAAAGGTATTTTAATCCTCACAAAGCTAAAGCATGGCAGACAACTGGACTAACACCCCTACGTATCGACCCAATCACATGGCCCTGCACTCTTGCAAAGGGCTTGGTGGCTGCACATTGGGCCTGCCTTGGATAGTGATTATCAGTCCCATGTGTCTGGTTGGGCTGAGTACATGGTGCACAGTTGCACAGCCTGGTGCACACAGTTTCTTGTGCATGCCAAGTAGAGCTTGGTGAAATTAGCAAATTCCAAATTCGTATAATTTTCATGAAATTCTGTAAATTGTTTTGACATTTTGGGAACCTCTTGGCCACCAATTGTCTGGCAAAATTAAAAACAATCATCAAACAGCACCTAAAAACACTCTCTAAGTGCACCTGCCCCTGAGTCCAGCCAACCTGCTCTCTCTGCCTCCAGCAAGCACTAGGCAAGCCTCAGGTATCCCTCCCTCTGTCCCTTCTCATGACTTGCCCCAGCAATCAGTTTGCATCATGCTCCTTCGGCACCTGCCACCCTCTCCCCCTCCCCAACTCACAGTCCCATGAGTTTCCCAGTCACTACTAATGCTGGCTGCCTGACCATGCCCCCTTACACCCCAACATTTTACTCTAGCATGTCCTCTCCACTCAGCCTCTCCTCACCCCACCATTTCTCCCTATACCTTATCGTCCCTCTTCCCCCCACCCTCTCACCTCCACTGCAGTACTTACATCTTGCTCTCATACCTCCTTCTTTCACCCTTCTGCCAGCTATCCCCATCCCTCTGAACTACTGACAAGGCACTTTGTGGCTGCTTATCCCCGTAAAGTGTTTTTCTTGTTATTTAATTAGTTCCTATGTTTTGAGTTATTCTGTAAGTTCTGAATCCAAGCTGTATCATTCATTGTAATGTACCTTTGCTTTCTCCTACTGTACTTTGTTCTGCAATCTTTGACATGGAACCTTTGTAAAAGAGTTTGTGCTCAAAGGTTTTTTCCAAATCACCAAATAAATAAATACATTTTTGGAATGTTCCAAGATTCTTTAATTGGCTATAACTCAGTCCTTATTGCAGCCACATGTCTGTAATTTGGCACATGTATTGACTGGTACAGGCCCTAAAAGTGTGCTAAGTTTGATAATATTTGAATGAAGGGTGGAGAAGTAATAGGGGCTCAAGATCTGACAATTTAATATTCATATGAACATTTATGAAAATATTTATTTGCCTACAACTTATCCACCTTTAGAGCAAGATAATTGAAAACTCAGAAGCATACTTTCTTGAAAGAGTCATAGAAACTGCTAAATAGAGAAGCACTGGTTATGTAAATCGTAACTTTTAGCCATAATCTATCTTCTGACATGACTTACCAGGCTCTCTTCCGAACACGAGTAGTCAGCATGGCAGCATGACGCTCTGATGCTGGGCCATGGGGGTTGCCTTAGAGCCTAATATTTAGGGTCAATTAACCTAACAACATTGCTGATGTTCCATTCTCCAGCTTTAAACTTTTAGGGACTTACAATTCAGCAGTTTACATAATTGGGAAATGCAATTTTGAAACCTCTGAAAGTGTGGATGCTTATAACTCTATCACCTTTAAAGTTCAAAACCTGAAACTTGGCACACACATACAGGCATTGGTAAAATATCCATGCCAAATTTGGTGCAATTTGGACAGTTATAGTTCACATACAGTAGCTGTTAACTGTAATTTTAACATTTCCGAAAGTGTGGAGATATATAATTCTGTCATCTTTAAAAATTGAGATATGAATCATGGTACACATTTGTATGGAAATGGACAAAATGGTAATCATACCACATTTGGTGCAGTTTGGACATGTACAGTTCAAATTAGGTGGAAATATCAGAAATCACAATTTTGGTGAAATGTTGCAACATTTTTGTTGAAGTTTTGTGGTATCGAAATCAGCATTTTGCAAGAATTCCAGGGGCAGAAGATACATTTTGCCCAGCCCTAGTGTCAAGTCCTTTTATGCTCAGGGCCCAACAGTTTTAAAATTGTTAATGAACTTAGGCTTTTGTGAATTACAAAAACAGGTCTGTTTTCATCAGTACACAATCTGTTTTTGTGACTCACAAAGTCTTTTACTAAACCCTCCCTCCAGTAGCAATCATGCCATCCTCCTTCCCTCTAAGTCAGTAAGGGGAAACCACTCAATGCTGCCCACTTAGCACCCATACCCAGCCCCCGCTCAGCACCCTTCTTTTTACTAAATCCACCACTGGTGAAACAGCACAACCCCCACCTTAGCTGGCTGCCTTCTATGAAAGAAAAAATCCTGGAACAAACTAAATCCAGAAATGTACAATTTGATCATGTGTGTGTGGACTTAGGGTTTTTCTTTTTTTCTTTTCTTTTGTTTATAGCATGGTTATTATAGAATATTTAGGGCCCAGATGTTCAGGGTGGCCAAAGTTCTACCCTTCCTCACAACCGCATATGTTACATCTTGTAAATCTGATTCAAAAATCTGCTTTTTTGGGGGGAGGTCAGTTCACAGATCAGTTATAGTGGGTGGGGGACGAGAGGTGAAGGCCTTCCCATACTGTAGTAGATTTACTGCTCATATGAGGTGAGGGACTGACAACACAGGAGACTGAAGCCCATGGTTTAATTAAGGTTAGGTACGGTTATTCTGGTACACTGCAGGCTTCCATGCACTGTGATGAATTCAGTGTGAGGGACTGACAACACTAAAGACTGAAGCCCAAGCTTTATCCTTAGGCCAGGTACCGTGTATACTGCTATACTGCAGGTTTCCCCACACTGTGATAAATTCAGTGTGTGGAACTGATATCACTAGAGACTGATTTCAGTGGTTTACTCTTAGGTCAGGTACAGTGTATACTGGTAAATTGCAGGTTTTCCCCACATTGTGATACATTCAGTGCTGGTGAAAGACAAGGGACTGAGCACTAAAAATTGGGACTGCTGAGACTGGCATTGTCGTTGTTGTTGCTGTGGGTGCTGGGGCTGGCATTCCTGCAGATAGTGAAGATTTGGGCTCAGTCTAGGATTACTGGGGCTTGCATTGCTGGTGTTGTGCACTGGTGAATTGCATCACAGCCACTAGCATCTCCTCCAAGGGACAACAACTGCAAACCAAATATTGCCATTCAGTTTGTGTGACAAACACTTAACCAAACCACAGAAAATCATGTCTGATTACACTTCCCACCTCTTGTTATTAACCGTAGCTAGAAACTAGCATTTTAGAAAATAATTTTTGTTGTGCTTTTCCTTGAAAATATATTTCCCATAATCAACTTCTACATTAACCATGTCCCCATCCCCTTCCCCCAGTAATTTCAATTATTGGAGTTTTTCCCCTGACAAGGATGCAGGAAACAGAGAATAATGGATGGGGTGTTGTACACCATTTTCTTACACAACTGAGGTATGTAATAAGGGGATACACAATGGCCTGGTGTGTGATACTGTTTGTATCACAATGAGTGGACAGTGACCTTGGCTCATGAGTGGTGGAGCACAGCGGAGCCATGAGTGAGGTTTCCGAGGTCACTGTCCATGAGTTGTGATACGTACGTATCACACAACAGGACATCACATGTCCATTTTATACAATAGGGCTCCTGTTTTGTTATTTTTTTTTTTTTTGGTTTAGCAGTGTGTGTGTGTGTGTGTGTGTGTGTGTGTGTGGGGTGGGGTGGGGTGGGGTGGGTGGGGATGATGTGTACACTGTGTTGATAACGGCGATGATGTGTACTCTGTGGTTGATATCTTCACAGTGTACATATCACAATCTGGTTATCTCACTGTGGTTGTGATAGGGATTTTTATGTGATACCATATCACTTTACCCCTACTGTATAATACCACATAAACCTTGAGTGTGTAACACGAGTGGTTTGTGAAGGTATTACACACTGAGGATGTTTAAAAAAACATATAATGTAGCACCCCATGCTTAAGCAATAATGCAAGACAGGGTGTGTGTGTCATGTTTGGATAACATCACACCTCGGGTGGTTGGGCACGAGGCCCCAGGCCAAGTGCATCCGATGCTCAAGAAGCGACATTATCCCAGAATGACACACACCCTGGAGTGCATTATTGCCATTATACAATGGCTCCTCTGCATCCCCTACATTTTAACTTTTAGACATAAAGTAGTCCCTTTCTCCTAAATCAATGAAGTCTTATTTTGGTAGTGTTTATTGCTGCATAACGGGTAATATGCTGATTTACATACAGCAAAAAGGAATTCTGGGTAGATAATAAAGTTAACTTAACTTTTCTTTATTTACCAGTACAGTCTCCTTTTTTTGGTAGTGGTGACTGCAGTATAGTGCCTTAATGTAATGGTTACAGCAGTATAACAGGTAACATGATGATTTACATATAACAACAATGAATTCTGGGTAGATTATAAAATTAGCTTGTATTTTCCTTACTCAACAGTGCAGTTTCATATTTTGGTAGTGGTGACTACAGTATAGCACCTAATGTGTAAATACATATGGCAAGGAATTGTGGATACAATATGAAGTGGTGTTCCATTTTTCCTTACTTGGAGGTACAGTGTCCTTTTTTGGTAGTGGTTACAGCAATATATAAGATCTCAGATATTTTTTTATTTGCTAAATGAAGCATTGTGCACACACTGATAGCTGGCAAGATATATTTATTTAGAGATACACTCTTCTATTTATGTAGCGATACAGAAATATAATAGCCTTCATACTGATTTACATAGTGAGGAATTGTGGACACAGTAAATAGCTAATACTTCTATCTCCCTAATTTGCATGTGGAGTGATTTTTTTTTTTTTTTGCTGATGACATTCTATAATGTGTGTGTACTGGGACTAGATCTGTGATATTGTACTGGGATAACATCATGGGTCAGGCCCAGATTGACCAATCAGGGACCAGGATTCTTTCTTGCCATTGTATAATTTATTTTATATAATTTCTGGTCAGTTTAGAGCTGTGTGGTTAAAAAAAATGGCTGGTATCCTTTCTGTGGCATTGCATTTCTGTAAGCACAAGATGGCAGCAACTTTTACTTCTGTTTGACTGGCTGACACTCACACCGTAATAACCAGGTTCCATTCCATAATAACCAGCTGGTTATTCCAGCATTCGAAACTGGTAACAGTCCTGTCAATGAATTGGCGCACCAGGAATTATAGATATACAGAGAAATAAAGCCATGATGATAGAGAGGACAGATTGCTGAATGAACTTCCTCAGCCATGCACCACTTGTATTAATATAGACACAGCTTAAAAGAAGCCAGTTGAATTGGGAAGGGGGAAATGTGGGTAGGAGCTCATGATGGACAGGGAAATATGATACACAGGAGAATGGGACAGAAACATTTCAATTTTTCATGTATAGAGCCTTAGTGCGACTACATTTGGAGTTTTGTGGTCAGTTTTGGTCACCACAGAATATAGGAGGCATTGAAAAAATAGAAACAGTACAGAGAAGGCTATCCAAAAAAATCAAAGGCATGGAAGGTCTATCATATGACATGAGACTGAATAGACTAGGACATCATACAAAATGAAGAGACAGAAAAACAATGCAACATTATCCCCGCACCTAAACCAACATACTTGAGGTCCCATGATAAACAACTATGTACGTACGGGCATTCACTAACAAAAGAGACAATTTTTTTACCATATGTGCTTGTAGGTTATGGAACAGTCTCCCCCAAGTATTGGCAGACATCAATGTCTTTTCATAAATTCAAGTCAGAACTAGATAAATTTCTATTTAGTAAAGAAGGCTCACATGGTGTGGGAGGCATTCATGATGGGCCTAGAACTTTCATTTGCCTTAAATTGCAGAATAATACTGAGTACTGTATACTTTAGACATGAGGAGATGCAGAAGTGACTTGATATCTGTGCACAAATCAATGATAAATTATGAAATAAGAGAATATTTTCATCTAGAGTTCAAAGAACAAGGGAAAAGAACTAGAGGGCAAAAGTTCCAATTACTAGGGTAGATTTATAGCATAGGAACAAGAGGAAAATAGTTTGCAAAGAGTACGGTACAAGTCTGTAACAAATTACCTGAGGCATTAGTAATAAGCGACAATTTACAAATGCTCAAACGTGGATTAGATAAGCATCTCTTTGAGGGAAGGATCCATGGAAACAACCGTTGAAATATGCAACAGACAAGCTAGATGGGCATATGCCCCAGCTTGTTCAAAGAACCTATTTTCCTATATTCCTTTGATTTTGTCCATACTACTCAATACTTTGAATCTATGTTTTGAAAGTGATGGAGCTACAGTACAGTACAGTGGAGGTTCTGCACAACACTGTGGTACTGCAGACTGGACCTCTGGAGAGAAGAACAGTGATATGCACTAACTACAGTGGAGCCAGAAAGGTAGCAGTGCAGTACCTTGCAGTACATGACAAGGACTGCTGGTTTGAAATTTGTTAGGTGGCATCGTTTTTTATCTTTCAGCACTAAATAAAATATATTTATTTTATTAATAACTGTGGTTAACAGTGGGGATTTTTAAACAAAGGTGGTGAGTGCCCAATTCCTTTTGTTCTGTTTTATGTGTTTCTTGGCCCTCACAGCTTCCCAGACCCTTGCTGAAAACCATAATGGTCTCTTTTTTTTTTTAATTCAATATATTTTATTAGTTTATTAAGACGTTACATGAAAAGTGCCAGTCTAAACAGTTTTGCATATTACAAGTCAAACAAGACACTTATCGAAAGCACATAGTAATAGAAAATAGAAACTGCCTTGTCAAGGACGAGAACCACAAAAACTGAGATGGGATTTAGCCATTTATCCTATTTAAGTTTACCCACAACACCACCCTCCCCACCACCCCACTCTCTAGCAGCAACTACAATCAGGTTGAGGTATTGTACACACATTTATTATAGGAAAGAAATAATTGTATTGTGAATACGTCAAGCCACAGGAAGATTGTCAACGGTCAAAGAGATTAAACATGCCAACTGGTTAAGGCTGCTTCCAAAAGCCCCTATTTGGAGCCATAAAATTGAATCTTGTTATTCATTCTGGCAATATGATATTCTAGCTGTAATGCCATTATAATTTCCTTATACCATTCTAGAACTGGCGGAGTGGAAGCGTCCTTCCAGTGTCTAAGGATAACCGCCTTGGCCATGGCTGATATGATAGCCATATATAATTTCCTTTGTCTGATCTCATCTCTTGGGAAGCTGTTTAACAGACAAATGTATGGTGTAAAAAGGAGCTCTAAACCTAATATTGATGGTAATGAGGTGCAAATTGCCCTCCAAAAGGGCTGGATCATAGCACAGTCCCACAAAAGGTGGAATAAATCCCCCTCTTTATCTGCACACCTGTTACAAGTAGATGATGACAATTTACCCATCTTGTGCAGTCTGACTGGGGTGTAGTACAAATTATATATAATGTTAAATTACTGCAGTTTATATCTATCCTGTCTGATGTATTTGTGGTTGTTGACCCATATCTGCTCCCATTCTCTGTTATCTACTATCGTCTGTAGCCTTTGACTCCAGTATGCATAATGGTCTCTTGAACCTGTTCTTTTTGGTTACTGTTCTCATGCTACCTTAGATGCCTTGAGAGTGGCCCCTTTAATTTCGCCCATCTCTATCTTCCTCCCCACCAACATTATCCACTCCCACCAACTTATCCTTGACCAACTCCCCCTGCCTATTGAAGTCTACACTTCTAAAATCCAGGACTTCAGCTCTTGATTGCAGACTGCCAGACCCGAGCACTAGTTTGAAGCAAATGGAGTTATGGTTGCTGTTCCCCTGTGGCTTCCCTACTCCCACAGTGCCAGCCATCTCTAAACTTGTAAGCACCACATTGAAAATTGGGATCTGCCCAGTGGGTTCCTTAAATAGTTACACCAGTTGACAGTCTCAGAACATGTCCAGCAAGGCCTGACTTCTCATGCTCCTGGACACTGGAAAGTACCAATCAATATCAGACAGGTTCAGGCCACCCACCACTACCACTTCCACCTTTGCTAGCCCTCTTTCAAGTTCTTCCCTGAGCTCTCTGACTCTCTCCCTCTCTCCTCCCCTTGCCCCGGAGGTCCGTAGACTACCCAAAGCATAGTTTCTTGTACAAGGCTGCTGTGAGTTGCACCCACAGTGACTCTGTCTCCCCATTAGTACCATTAATACACCCAACTTCTACCACCTCAATGTTCTCCTTAACAATAAGGGCTACTACCCCCCCCCGCCTGTTCTTCTGCCCTCCTGAACATTGACTACTCAGGGACTGTCAGTTCCCAGTTGTTATTTTCTGAGCCCACATTTCCATGTTGGTCACGAGATCAACCTCATTGTCTGCCATAAGTACCTGGAGCTCACTGATTTTGTTACCTAGGCTTCTGGAATATAGGCATATCCCCTTCCATCTGACCCCTGACCCTACTTTGGTGCTACATTTGTGATTCCCTTGTCCTCTCAGCCCCCTGTTTTTCTTGATGCTTGCACTCTTTGTATTCCCCCTCTCTAATGTCCCTTCACCTAGTCCAGTAAAGCCTGCATCTCTCTTTATCCTGCTATGCTACAACAGGCACAGGGTCATAATGTCACCAACAAAAACAGCGCGGCAATCAATGCTGCAAGCAAAATGTTCTATGCGGAAATAAGGTTGGGGAAAACACGACCTTACAAAAAATGTACACACTATTCAATTTAATGGGACCTTCTGTTTTTGCAGGGGGCTTCACCCCTCACATCCCTGACATGGGGGACTTTGCTCCCTACACCTCCGGACTTAAAATAAGTAACTCCAAGGAGGTGTTGACTTCAGGGATGTGGAGAAAATTGGGAGGGCGAATGATTAAATTTTGGAAAAAAATTCACCCAAACAAAACAAGTTGGAACACCAAGAGACCTGGGGGGAACTGAGCTGTGGTCCCAGGTCTCCAGTCCTGGTGTGTCTGGTGCCTTAGCCACTCCACCACTGAAGTGGCTCAACCAGGCACCACACACACGGCAACTTGATACCTTCCAGTTATATGCCCAGAGTGAAAAGGGTAGCTGTAATTCCCTACAGCAATTATACCCCTGTCACCCTAAATCCTTTCATGCTTTACATAGCATGGTTCTTGCTTTGCTGTTCTTGAAGCACTATATTAACCTGGTACCACTGCAACAAGCCTCCAGATGTGGGGGAGTACTAGTGAGAACCCCCTGCCTCTTACCTGTTACCATGGTTCTTCCAGTCCCAGTCTCCTTTGCTGTCAGTTTAAACTCATCAGATGAAGTCCATCACCACTGAAAAGTCTCTTGTCCCAGAAGTCCCCCCAATCCCCAACAAAGTGGTACCCCTTTTCCTGACATCAACCCTTAAGCCATCCATCACAAAATACTGCATGACAAAAGGACTTAGCTACCATTAAATTACACTGTTCCATGCAGTACTCTGCAGTAATACTGCAAGGCACTGCATCATGGCCAACACTGCTGTATGTATGCGTGAGTGTGTATGTGTATGTGTATATGTATATGAGGCAAGTGAGGTTTGGGGTGGTATACAGGCCACCGTCCCAGTCTGAGAAGCTTGACAGGGAGTTAGCGGGACAAATCAACAAGGTATGTAGAAAAGGGAAGGTGATCATTGTGGTGGATTTCAACTTGCCAGGGGTTGACTAGAGCATTCCGGTCACCTCCAGTGCTAGGGAGCAAGTGCTCCTGGAAGCGATCCAGGAGGGTCTCCTGACACAATTGGTTAATGTATCTACTAGGCTAAAGAACACTTTAGATCTGGTATTGTTGAATGGTGAGGCAGTGGGGGAAATAAAGGTAGAGGACCCATAAGCCAACAGCGATCACCAAACGGTGTGGTTTAATATCACAATGTGCGGGGAGTTAGAGAAATCAGTTACTTGAGTGGTAAACTTTCGGAGGGTTGACTTTAGGAGGATGCAGGAAGTACTAAAAGGGAAACTGGAGGGCATAAGGCATTAGATGGACATGGAGAAGAAATGGGTATTAATAAATGGGGGGTTACAGAGGCAACAGAAGCCTGCACCAAGGGACAGGGTAAGAGGAGCAGAGTAAGAAAACCATGCTGGTTGAACAGTGAGGTAGTGGAGGTGGTGAAGGCAAAATGAGTGGTACACCAGAGGTTTAGGAGCACAGGGAAGGAAGTGGACAGGAAGAAATATGCAAGATGGTCTAGGGAGGTGACTAGAAAAGTGAGAGAAGCCATGGCCCAGGGGGAGCTGAGATTAACACAGGGAATTAATGGGGGGAGAAAGACTTTTACAGATACATCAGGGAGAAAAGGAAGTGCAAGGAGACAACAGTGAGGATAAAAATGGGTGGCGAGTGGATGGAAAGGTGGAGGAGGCAGAAGCACTGAATGAATACTGTTGCTCAATGTTCATGGAAGAAAGGGGATGCTACCAGCATGGGCTGGGAGGGTGGGGACAGGGGAAGAGGAGGTGACAGATGGAAGAATTGAGGCAAGCAGAGTCCTAGAGGGACTGAGGGCACTGATTGTAGACAAGGCACCAGGGCCAGATGGTATTCACCCAAGGGTACTAAGGGAGATGGTGGAGGTGCTGGTGGAGCCACTTTTGGATCTGTACAGCATCTCACTGGAGTTGGGATGTGTGCCACTGGACTGGAGGATGGCACATGTAGTACCATTACACAAGAACGGGCCAAGGGATGAACCGGGTAATTATCGTCCAGTAAGTCTCACCTCCATAGTGTGCAAACTCATGGAAACAATACTAAAGGAAAGACTGGTGTCGTACCTGGAGGACAATGGTCTCCAGGATGTGAGGCAGCATAGGTTTGTTTCAGGGAAGTCTTGTCAAACCAACCTCATCCAATATTTTGACTGGGTGACAGGTGAGATGGATAAGGGTCATGCGATAGATGTTCTTTACTTGGACTTTAGCAAGGCCTTCGACTTGGTGCCTCATAGGTGGCTTGGGGAGAAACTAACTGGTGTAGGGGTAGGGGCAAAAATGATGAACTGGATTACATGCTGGCTGAGTGGCAGGCTGCAATGGGTGGTGGTGAGAGGGGAGCTCTCAACTCCAAGGCAGGTGACGAGTGGGGTGGCACAGGGCTCTGTATTGGGGCCAGTATTGTCTGGGCTCTTCATATCAGACGCTGCACACAGGGTGGTGAGCACGGTAAGTTTGTTCACAGACAACACCAAAATCGGAGCAGTGGTGAATGGAGAGGAAGGATGGAAGCAGCTGCAGGGGGACCTTCGCAAGCTAGAGATGTGGTCAGAGAGGTGGCAGCTGGGGTTCAATGCAAAAAAGTGTAAGGTTATGCACTTTGGGGTGAAGAACCCAAGTAGAGAATACTGGCTGGGGAAGGGGTTAAGCTGGGGATCACTGAGGAGGAGAAGGGTCTAGGGGTGATGATAGCAGGGACCATGAACAACACTGCCCAGTGCAGGAGAGTGGCTGCAAAAGTGAGCAAAATGTTGGGGTGCATAGCGAGGGTTTTTTTGTCCAGGTGAAGAGAGGTGATCTTGCCCCTCTACAGGTCACTGGTAAGGCCGCACTTGGAGTATTGTGTGCACTTTTGGAGGCCATACCTAAAGCATGATATCAGGCTACTGGAGGGGGTGCAGAGGAGGGCAATAAAGATGATACATGGAATGGAGGGGAGAGACTATGACAGCAGGCTGGAAGACCTGAATATGTACACCCTGGAGGGTAGAAGGTACTGGGGTGACATGATAGACACATTCAAGTATCTGAGGGGAATCAACAAGGATGGGGCAGATGGGGTCTTTAAGTTAAGGAGGGGGAGGGTCACCAGTGGGCAGGGGCTAAGAATAGAGGGGGAAGATTTAGGAAGGAAATGAGGAGACACTATTTTACAGAGTGGGTGGTAGCAAAACGGAATGCCCTACCAGAATGAATGATATCATGTAAATCTGTGAACAGCTTGAAAAGGGCATGGGACAGGAACAGGGAGAGTGAGGGTGGGGGTGGGGAGGTGGGGGATGGCAGTGGGATAGCTGCAAACTAGGGGTGTAGGCTGCACACTCGAGCAGACTTAAATAGACCGGGTGGTCTGTTTCTGCTGGCACAGTCGTATGTTCATATGTGTTTGTATATGTATATATGTATGTGAGTACGTATCTGTGAATGAGTGTATGTATATGTGTGCATGTGTATATAAGTATGCATGTGTATGTTTATGTATATGTATGTGTGTGTGTGTAGGTATATATATGCATGTATGGGGAGGATGTCTAGTTGTGAGCACAGACAAGTGTAGCAGATAGAAAAGTTATTATGAAATAGATAATTAAAATCCTCCTATCTGAATGGTGTAGTCTACACTCAGCTGGTGTGATATCTCAGTACATAATCCTTGTCTGAAATTGGTCACTAGTGCTGTGCAGAATTTTCAAAGTTTGATAGAACAGAATTCTGCTGAAATTCTGAAAATTCTGTCGAAGTCTTTGGAATTCCATCAGTAGTTGAATCCTGAAATTTTAAAAGCAGAATGTTGGTTTTCATAAACCACAGATTTCTTTTCCACAATCTGCAGAAAATAATTATGAAGTTTATGTAATATGTGGAATGTTATTTCTCAGTTTACATAGAACTGCTTTTTGGAATTCGGCAGAGTTCAGAAAAAAAATTCTGAAAAACTTTTCAGAAGTAAAATTGCTATTCCACACAAATTCTGCTGGTGGGATACTGAATTCTGTACAGCTTTACTGATCATGCCATCAGTCAAAAAGATCATTATAAATATATTCTTAAAACTATTTCCTTTTTTATTACTACAAAAATTGATATATTTTGTAACAATAATACACTACAAGGTATGTGATATTCTAGGGCAGCATCCTTTCTCAGGTTGCTGAAGTCACTTGAATTATGGATTCATGTCTCAAAATGCACTTGATGTAGGATGGCATCCCGTAATATTGCAGACATTGTTGTGTGTAATTTCTAAATGAGAGTATACCTGCATTGCTCTCTCTTGTCATTTTGCACGTTGAATTGAGTGCTAGGAAATTTGTAAGTCATTTAGCATTGTTAAACTTTGACTCATTAATTACTGTCTGCCATGTCTGAGCTATCCTGCACGTCCCCCATGACGAGAACGTGGGAATGCCTTACAAACAAATGTCACTTTCAGTTTATTTTACAACTGACTGTATTTATGCTTTCAGAGTGCTTATCAGTCTGCAAAGATTACTGGGACTACCTGGAGGATTGTTTCACCCTTTGTTCTTCCTTCCAGTTCAGTTAATTTAAAACAAGCATATGACAATGCCAGATGTTTGCTTGCATGCTGTTGTACTGGTTTCTATTTGCACACAGTTTTTGCTATATATTTAGCCAAGAGGTACCAGATAAGACATAACTGGCCCAATTCTAAAACACATGGCACAACTCATGGGCATATGTGAGTTGCGCTATGTGGCACTATGCTGGGGACCCTGTGCAGTATTCCAGGACAAGCAGAGTCCCTGGCACTGATGACCATGACTTGTGGCAGCTACAGGCTAGTGCCAAAGAATCGCACACGAACCTGGGTGCTGCAAGTCACGGCATACATTCTACTGCCGCCTAGGCCCCCTGCCTTGAAGCGCAGACAGCAAGCACCTGGGGCATGGGGGGCTGGCTGCTCATACATGCATTGGGGGCAGTAACAGTAACGGACTCCGGGGGTCCATGAAGTTCTGGAGGGTGAGGGGTATGACAGGGCAAGGGGGCACAAGGAGCACAGTACTATAACTTCTGTAGTGCTGCAGGGGGCATATGCCACTGTGCCAGGATGAATGCCCCTTAGACCACCTCCTAGCTGGTCTAACCGTGCTACATCATTCCCTGTTCTAGAATGGTGTATGTGGGTTACAGCAGCCACCCTTCTGGAATAGGGCACTGCTGCTGCCGTAACCCACCCTTGTGCCATGCCATTATGGGTTGCGGGCATAGTGGGTGATGTAGCCCACCTTTGGCACAACCTGCATACGGCATGGTGTAGGCCATGACTCAGAATCACAACTAGTGTAATGCCTGGTGCAAAGTGTGATTTGTGCCATCAGGTTTGGTGCACATCACCTTGTGCCAAGTGTAACGTCTTTTGGAATCTGGCCCAATATGTCTTTTGCAATGTGATCCTGATTTGACAGTTTTATACTGCATTACTCAGGATAGTAGAGGTGAGATGTGATATCTCATTTTTAGTGTAGTCCTACTTTCAAAATGTATTTTTTTAGGACGGATCATCTTAGATGCAACATTTGCTTTTCAGTGGGGTTCTGCTGTAGGATTCTTTTTTTTTCCATAGTTTTGCAATATATTTACCTAGGATAACTCAGCTGAGATGCAATATCTCATTTTCAATGGGGCCCTGGTTTGACACATTTTTTTGCTGTATTTACGCAGGATAGGATAACTCCAATGTCATCTAATTATCACAGGGATCCTGCTTCTCCCAATGTTTGCGCTGTATTTACACAGGATAGCACTACTTAAATGCAATATTTTGTTTTTGATGAGGCTCTGCTGTACTGAGTTCCTGCTTTTACACAGCTTTACTACATATTTACCCATTTACCCATTTACCTGTCAAGTTAATGAAGTGGGGTAACACAAGAGCTATTTTGAAAATTGGGGGCCAAAATCAGCACACACTGCAATGTTATGACCAAATGTTGAAAAAATTTAATGTTTCTTCATAGCTTTGTTTTTTAACATTTTGATCCCACATTTTTAACACAGCCTTTTCAAGAACCCTTCTTCTGAACAATACAGGTGTCATTTATAAAATACTGGACAAAGCATCATTTCGCAGCACAAGTGCAAAAACGCATTTTGGCCAGGATTTGAAAAATGACACCTGTAATGTTCATGAGGTGGTATGAAAAATGGCAATGCTGAAAATCTTGCATCAAAATATTGGAAATCACCAAAGTTATGAGCAAGTATTGAAAAATAAAAATGTCAACATACTTTACTGTTTTTAAACATTGTGACCCCCACATTTTCAATATAGCCTTTTTAAGATACCACCTCATGAACCTGGTAGTCGAAAATGTTAAAATCCTGCCCTAAAGACGTTTTCGCAGAGAGAGACTGTGAAATCACCTTTTGGGTTCTATTTGGGGAAAAAACCTTATTTGGGAGGTGGGGTCCCAAAATGGGCATGTTGAAAATTTGTGGGAAATATTAACAAGCATTTGTCAATTCCGAATGTTGACTGCGTTGGTCTGTTGAACTTGCTCACTGCCCCCGTGTCACTCGCTCGTTCTGTTTCTCCTGGTGCTGCAGGCTGCTCTTTTGTACTGGGCTCCTGCCTGCATTGGCATGTTTCTCTGCGCACAAAGAAATCTGCAGCTGTCCTGACAGAGCTCTATTGAGGTGGGTCACTCCCCCTCTCCCACTCGTTCATTCTGTTTCTGCTGGCACTGCAGGCTGCCCTTTTGTACTGGGCTCTCGCCTCTGTTGGCGGCTTTTTCTGCCCACACAGAAATCTGCAGCAGTCCTGACACAGGTCCAGTGAGTTAGCTCACTCCCCCTCTCTCACTTGCTCATTCCATTTCTGCCGGCGCTGCAGGCTGGCCTTTTGTACTGAGCTCCTGCCTGCATTGCCACCTTTTTCTGCCCACAAAGCAATCCGCAGCAGTCACAATAGAGGTCTGTTGAGCTCACTAACTCCCCCTCTCTCACTCACTCACTCCTTGTGTTTCTCCCGGCGCTGCAGGCTGCCCTTTTGTACTGGGCTTCTGCTTGCATTGGCACCTTTTTCTGCCCACAAAGAAATCTGCAGCTGTCCTGACAGAGCTCCATCTAGGTCGCTCTCTCCACCTGCCTCACTCGCTCATTCTGTTTCTCCCGGTGCTGCACGCTGCTCTTTTGTACTGGGCCTCTGCCTGTGTTGGCACATTTTGCTGCCCACAAAGAAATCTGCAGCTGTCCTGACAGAGCTCTGTTGAGGTGGGTCACTCACCCTCTCTCACTCGCTCATTCTGTTTCTGCTGGTGCTGCAGGCTGCCCTTTTGTACTCGGCTCCTACCTCTATTGGTGGCTTTTTCTGCCCACAAAGAAATCTGCAGCAGTCCTGACACAGGTCTGTTGACGTTGCTCATTCCCCCTCTCTCACTCGATCATTCCATTTCTGCCAGCACTACAGGCTGGCCTTTTGCACTGGGCTCCTGCCTGCATTGCCGCCTTTTTCTGCCCACAAAGAAATCTGCAGTGGTCACAATAGAGCTCCGTTGAGCTTGCTCACTCCCCCTCTCTCTCGCTCATTGTGTTTCTCTCGGCGCTGCAGGCTGCCCTTTTGTACTGGGCTTCTGCCTGCATTGGCACCTTTTTCTGCTCACAAAGAAATCTGCAGCTGTCCCGAGAGAGCTCTGTTGAGGTCACTCACTCTGCATGTCTCACTCGCTCATTCTGTTCCTCCTGGCGCTGCAGGCTGCTGTTTTGTAGTGGTCTCCTGCCTCTGTTGGTGCCTTTTTCTGCCCACAAAGAAATCTACAGCTGTCACGATAGAGTTCCATTGAGCTCACTCACTCCCCCTCCCTCACTCACTCGTTCTGTGTCTCCCGCTGCTGCAGGCTACCCTTTTGTACTGGGTTCCTGCCTGCATTCCCTGCTTTTTCTGCCCATAAAGACATGTGCAGCAGTCCCGACACAGCTCCGTTGAGGTTGCTCACTCCCCCTCTCTCACTTGCTAGTTCCATTTCTGTCGGTGCTGCAGGCTGGCCTTTTGTACTGGACTTCTGCCTGCATTGCCGCCTTTTCCTGCCCACAAAGACATCCACAGCAGTCATGATAGACCTCCATTGAGGTTGCTCACTTCCCCTCTCTCACTCACTCATTCTGTTTCTCCGAGTGTTTGCAGGCTGCACTTTTTGTACTGGGCTCCTGCTTGCATTGGCATCTTTTCCTGCCCACAAAGAAATCTGCAGCTGTCCCCACAGAGCTCAATTGAGGTCGCTCACTCCCCCTGTCTCACTCACTCATTCTGTTCCTCCTGGTGCTGCAGGCTGCCCTTTTGTACTGGGCTTCTGCCTCTGTTGGCATTTCTTTCTGCCCACAAAAATCTGCAGCAGTCCCGACAGAGCTCCATTGGCCTCACTCACTCCCCCTGTTCGCTCGTTCATTCCATATCTTTTGGCGCTGAAGGCTGCCCTTTTGTACTGGGCTTCTGCCTGCTTTGCCACCCTTTCTGCCCAGAAAGAAATCTGCAGCACTCCCGATAGAGCTCCACTGAGCTCGCTCACTCACTCACTTCCCCCCTCTCTCACTCGTTCGTTCTGTTTCTCCCACTGCTGCAGGCTGCCCTTTTGTACAAGGCCCCTACGTACATTGCTGCCTTTTTCTGCCCATGAAGAAATCCACAGCAGTCATAACAGAACTCCATTGAGCTCACTCCCTCCTCCTCCCTCACTTGCCCATTCTGTATCTCCCACTGCTGCAGGCTGCCCTTTTGTACTGGGTTCCTGCCTGCTCTGGTGGCTTTTTCTGCCCACAAAGAAATCTGCACTCAGTTGAGCTTGGTCACTCTTCCCCATCTCAGTCGCTTGATCTTAATCTGTCCCAAACACTGATTTCTGACAGCAACTGCGGTATTCTGCGCCGGGAGTGCGGAAACACATTTTGGCCAGGCTGTTAAAAATGACAGCTGTACTGTCCATAAGGAGATGTGAACAAATGCCAGTGTTGAAAATCTGTCGTGAACATATTACTAATTTGCAAACTTACAAGGGTGCGTGGAAACTGCACAATGCACATTCATAACACACTCATTTTATGGACTTTTGTCACCAAATTTTCAACATAGGTATTTTAGGACCTCTGCTAATGAACTGTGTCACTGTCATTTTCATAATGTGTCCTGAACACAGATTTCCCTCAACGACCATGCTATTCTGCGCCGGAACTGCAAAAACACATTTCGGCCAGGATGTGAAAAATGACAGCTATACTGTTCATAAGGAGGTGCAGAAGGATGGCAATGTTGAAAATCTGGAGTGAAAATATTATTAACTCATGAAGTTACGAATGTGCGTGCAAACTGTGCAACGCATGCTCGTAACACAATCATTTTATGGAGTATCGTCACCAAATTTTCAACATAGGCATTTTAGGACCTCTACTCATGAACGGTGCCACTGCCATTTTCTTAATCTGTCCTGAACACTGATTTCCCACAGTGACCACGCTATTCTGCGCCAGAAGTGCGAAAACACATTTCGGCCAGGATGTGGAAAATTACAGCTGTACTATTCACAAGGAGGTCTGAAAAAATGCCAATGTTGAAATTCTGGTGTGAAAATATTGCAAATTTGCAAAGTTACAAGCGTGCGTAGCTACTGCGCAATGCACGCTCATAAAACAGTCATTTTTTGGATTTGTCCCACCAAATTTGCAGTATAGGCTTTTTGAGAGCCCACCTCATGAACACTGGCACTGTCATTTCATTAATCAGTCCCTAAAGGGGATTCTGTGCAGTGACCGCAAAATCAGCTTTCCAGCCTGAATAACGCTATGACAGTGCCAGAATTCATAAGGAGGGGTCCCAAACACCCATGTTGAAAATTTGGTGACAGAATTCAAACAAATGCCTGAAAGATGCATCAAAATTGAAAAAAAACTATTTATTCCATTATACAGCTTACCGCCATTTACTCAGTTCGTGGTCAGCTTTGAAGAGTGCAGACGTGTTCCTGGTCCACTGAAGATCGTTGTGCTGGACTCTTGAGGGAAGTATGGGGTAAGGGGGTGTGGGGAGGCAGGGTGCAGAGTGGGTGGGCGTGGATTGTGGGAGGGCAGACAGACTGCCAAGGGACCGTTTCTCTTTTTACAGGTTAAAAAAAAAGACATCGCGGGACCGTTTTTTTTTGATTTTACAGGGTCATGTGGCACACTGGGGTGGGCTCCCAGCATGCCAATGGTGTCTTTTTTGGGGGGCACTGTAGCCAATGGGGGATTGGGCATCCCTGTCAGCACACAACAAGAGGGGGGTGTTACATTATGCCTACTGGGATTGGGCACCCCTATCGGCACACAGCAAACGGGTGGGGGGGTGACATTATGCCGATGGGGATTGGGCACCCCGTCAGCAGACAACAAAAGTGGGGGTTACACAATGCGAAAGATGGCCTCCCGTTAGCAACGTAAACGCTGGGCACTGAAGCTGACAGGGATGGGGGCCCTGTACCCAAACAAACATGATGGGGGCGCCACATGCTACCTAGGGGGATTGGACACCCCCTCGGAGGGGGGGTTTAATGTTGTTTGTGAACACGGAGGCAAGCCACCGCCATGTTCACAAACAATATCAGTGTTCCAAGGTTCTGCCCTGCAATTACAGGTCGCTCCCTCATTGCACCGAATGGTTGACGCCGCAATGATGAGGTGACCCCTGATTGCAGCGGCTAACATTTTACAAGTTGGTGGCATGCTGGCTGAACTAGTGTCAGCAGCAGCATGCTATGGCATTGGGGGAAACAGGCCAAGCCTTTAAAGGCTGTGGGGGCAGTGGCCACAACAGTGCTGCACCTCTACAACCTGCTTCTGGAGAAAGCTGCCACAATATGTTTCTTGCGCATGCTCAATCAACATAAAAAAACAACCACATTATGAGTACAAGAGCAAAACAAACTGAAATGCACTAACCATGCTTACCTGATTTCCTCGGTTCCTTGTCCAATGTTTAAGAGTGAAGATGTTTCTCTGGTCCAGAGAGGATTATGGTGTTAAATACCTAGGCAAGTAAGAGGTAGGGGAGTGTGGGATGGTGGGTGCTGAGTTGGGGGGGTATGACGATGGGGAGCAGCAGTGACAATAGATGTCAATGGACTGGCTTCATTTTTACAGATTGTAAAAAAAGACATCAAGGTACAGTTTTCTTTATTTCAGGTACCAACACCAGGAATTGGGCACTTTAGTGTCAGTTTCATAATTAAGGGCATTGGCAGTGATGGAGATGTGGGAGGGATACTTGGCAGAGTGTGGGAATGTTTTAAAAGGAGCACGGACACGGGAAACAAATGGGGATATGGGAAGAATACTTGGCAGAGTATGGTATTGTTTAAAAGAGGTGTAGGAAGTGACATAGCGGTAAGAGGGATACTTGGCATAGGGTGGGATTGTTTAAATAGAGCAAAAGGCACAGGAAGCAATGGGGAGGTGGGAGGAATACTTGGTAGAAGATGGAATGACTGACAGTGGCACTGGAAGTGACAGGAAGGTGGGAAGGATACTTCACAGAGGGTGGTATTGTTTTTGCATAGGAAGGAAGGACGACAGAAAGATGTTTGTGATGCCACTCAACTGGCTTCCTGAATGGCATCATGGAGGTGAGAGGATAGGGCCTCTCTGGATTGGAGCATCTCTTTCCTTTCAAAGTTTCCACCCAGCAAGCCAGGAACAGTGCCATTATCAGCCTTGCTGATTACTGAGCTGTCACTATTGAGCTCACTGCAACCTGAGCTGCATTACACTGAATAGTGACATGCCTCTGAAATCCCATTCTTATGAACATATGAACATACGAAGAAGCCAGCGGGAGAAGGCCATTTGTTCTATCAAATCTGCTCATATTGCAGGGTCCACAACTTGAGCTAATGTTCCTGCCCTCTCTCCCCACTCCTCCCATCCTTCCTACCCATGATTCTTACCTTCCCCCATGTTTATCCCAGCCTCTCTTAAAGCTGCCCACTGTCTTCAACGAGATGACCTCTTCCAGCAATGCATTCAAAGCATCCACCACCCTCTCTGTAAAGAAGTGCTTCCTGGCATCCCTCCTAAACCTCCCACCCTCCAGCTTAAGACTCTGCCCCCTCATGTTATGGCTGCCACTCAGCTTAAAGAGACTCTCCTTATCAACCTTATTTATCCCTTTCAAGTACTTGAAGGTCCAAATCATGTCCCCTCTCTCTCGCCTGTCTTCCAGGGAGTATATGTTTAGTGCCCTCAACCTCTCCTCATATTCCTTACATGCTAACTTGCTATCATCTTTGTAGCCCTGCTCTGAATCTTCTCCAGCAGGTTAATGTACTGTACTTTTTGAGGTGTGGGCACTAGTACTGAACTCCATACTCTGGATGCGGTCTTACCAGTGACCTGTACAAGGGCAATATAACCTCCTCTCTCCTACTACTGATCCCCCTAGATATGCATACCAGCATCTTGTTTATCTTTGCTGCTTCTTCCTTTCACTGCATGGAGTGTTTCTGGTCACTAGTGATCATCACTCCCAGGTCCTTCGCCTCCTCTGATGCAGACACTCGGACTCCACCCAGGTAGTACTCGTCCTGGGATTCTTGGCTCCAATATGCATAACTTTTCATTTCTCGGCATTGAAGCCAAGCTTCCAGATTCTAGACCACCTCCCCAGCTTTTCCAGATCTTCCTGTAAGTCCTGTATCCCTTCAGCTGTGGGCACTCTCCCACGGAGCCTGGTGTCATCTGTGAATAGGCACATTTTGCCCTTAATGCCATCCCCAATGTCATTGATGAAGACACTGAACAACACTGAACAACACTAGCCCCAGCACTGAGCCTTGCTGGACCCCTCTGGTTACCTCTCTAGTGCCAGATAACTCTCCCCCCACAACCGCCCTCTAGATTCGGTCCCTCAGCCAGTTTTCCACCCATTGGGCTATCTTTTTCCCAACTCCGAGATCCACCAATTTGCTGATCAACCTTTTGTGGGGCACAGAGTCAAAGGCCTTGCTGAAATCAAGATAGAAGATGTCTAACGCTTGGCCTCTGTCTACTGTCTTAGTGACACAGTCAAAGAAGTCAATCAGATTCATTTGACATGATCTCGCTGCCATGAACCCATGCTGCTTCACATCCTGGAGACCATGCTCCTCTAGATATTCCACCAATCTTTCCTTTAGTATGGTCTCCATGAGCTTACCCACGATGGAGGTCAGACTGACCTGTCATTAATTCCCTGGGTCATCCTTGGGACTGCTTTGTGGAGGGGCATTATATGTGCTTGTAACAAGATGTTCACCACACATGTGTGCACAAACAAATATACAAATGAAATCAGAATAAATTACCTCTGCCTTTTCTGTAAAATCTTATGGAGCCTCTCTTGTGACAGCAAGTGTGGCAGCCAATATGCTAAGCGTACATATATAAGTAAGAGGGTAGCAAGCATTCTGAGTGCACCAACGTAAGTAAGATGGTGATCTTTTTCCTGATGTCATGAATTAGCTACGGCCATAGGATTTGGTTCACTCTCATATAAAGCTCAGAATCTGATAGTCAAGCATGGTTTGACCTTGAGGGAGAAATACATACTCATTCTATCCCATGTCATGCTGCAGGGGAGCTGTGCTAATATGTTACAGAGTTTAATAGTTACTTTATGATTAACTGTGATTGTTATGATCTCTTAAGATGTAAATCAATGTGCTGGGTTCACACACTGCATGTATTGTGCAATAGGAAAATGTATTTCTTGGCTATTATAATATTTTATATGTATTGTTTTTAAATATTTGTGTATGTAATAACTTGGTTTCATACATACTTTCAATAAAACAAAACTGAGCTGAACTGAACTATTCATTCTATCCCCCTCACACCCACATTTCCTCCCCCCCACCCAACTGTAAAGTAATTTGATATTGCGCAAGTACCAACTCATCAGTGAATTCTTTGTGAAAGCCTTTCAACATAAGAAAAATTTCTGGTTGTAAAACTTTACAAAAATCTCCTTCTTTGACCCCCTGTGTAACTCTACTGCAAGCTGACTGATGGGAACATGATACTGTAGAATGACATGGGACAAAAATTGAACTGTGGGAAGATGTATGTTAAAATAAAAATCTGATGTCCTCTGATACAGTCATATGGAAATAATGCTTACTCTGTGGCTTTTTTAAACTCCCTACACATCTTTCCAGTTTTATCAAAGATAATTGGTTTCTAGATGTCTTAGGCAATGTAGAATCAGATTTAACAGGAACAAAAAAGCCAATATCTTGCAGTTACTGTTTCTTATTAACCTTTCGCAGCAGAGCCATGGATAAAGCCAAGCATTCTTTGGAATAGGAGCAGAGCCTTGAGATGAGTAATTTGCACTAGGATCAGATCTGGAAATCAACTCAAATAGTACCAAGTGGGTCATAGTCATACTGATTAATATCAGTCATCTCCCAATGAACACATTTTCACCCCGATGATAGACACTTTGACCAGTTTTTAAATATTTTCTTTTAAATTTGCTTTCATTTTTGTTTTCATTCTCTGATGTTATGCAAAACTATATCATGACTTTCCCTTATCATACCCTTTTTGGGCTTGCAGTCTCATCTCCCACCTTCCAGGGCTTAGTTTAAGCACCTCTTTGAACCTGTAACCAGAGCTGCAAACAAATTCCAGACATATATAGAACAGTGGGTGACCATCCACAACAAGGCTGTGTTTTCATCGAGGTAGGTGATGACATCATAGATACCTCGAGAGATAAGCTTGAGAGGTCTTGCCAATGTCATCATCCCTGAGATGGAAACATAGCCTTAGTTGTGGATAATCACCCACCCACTGTTTTATATAGTATATGATTGGGGCTTATTTCATTTTTTTTAGTTGCTGATTACCTTCAGCTTTATCTGGTGCTTCTCACCGGTCCCATTGGTTCCTGCTTCTCCCTGCTCCCATTTGCTCTGGCTTCTCCCTGCTCCTGCTGGCATTTTTTTGTTGTTTACTTTTAAAATGAAATTAAAAATAATTTACTTTTGTGATATGGAGCCATGTGAGGATCTTCGTGTCAAAACTAGAGGGTCCACTGCTCATCGTTCACTAATCGCGCCACCATTTTTCCTCTATTTTTCCAGTTGGAGCCACATCGAGTGAGTCAATCAGGTGGCAGAACAAGGCTGAAAAGTTGTACTATCAATGTGATGTCAGAACCATAGTACAACAACTTTATTGACCTTTGAAGTGCCTACAACAAGGTTGTGAAAACCGCTGGTTTCCATCCATAATAAGCCTTAACCATATACAATTATGCAATTTCTTGTCCTGAAATACTGTCAATGGGTTCTGTGCACTATAGAAGTTCAGCCCTGCACACCATGATATATGCAACGTACAGCAAAATTCCATGCAAGCCGGGTGTCCATTGGAAGCACTATAACTCTTCTAGGAGAATTTGAGCTGGAAGGGACTTTGACTGTTGGAACACCCCTTCCCCCAGCTGAGCAGGAAGTTTCCTTCCAAGTTCTTGGTCAAATGGATGGACGTCCAGGCTGGCCAAAGCTTGGGAGTGAGCTGACTTTGGCTGGTCAGGGAGAGTGGGGTTAGGGTAATTGGCTAGTGATTTATGGGACAAAGGAGCTAATTGAGAACAGGTAACAGGGCAGGATTCCAGGGAAGAGAAGAGTTGTAAAAGGGGGAGATAAACTCTGGTAACTTGGGAGCTCAGCCTTTCTGCCTGGGGTACTGATGAACCTGAGACACAGTAAGATGCCACTCAGTTCCTAAGAGCAGTAGGACCTACTAGAGCTAGACAGACAGGTAAGCCATTTTAAAAAACCAGGACATGGGTTGGTTAATGGACTCCCAGGGCAATGACAGGACTAGGATTGCAGTGTGGCATTTGTCACTCTTGTACATTTCGGAACAGCATTTACTCTAAAACAGAACAATAGGATAACATTATATGGATTATTTTCCAGCCTAGAAAAAAAGATTCTTGTCATTATCTTCCTTAATTTCAGGTGCTAGAGAAGGCAGTGGTTGGAGTCTCCATGGTCTCTGAGAATAGGGTGGTATTTTTTCCCCAGAAAGCATGTTCCCACAGGGAACAGGGCAGACATTTAAATATTGTTAGTGTCAGTTTTGTAGTGAGGACTCTCACCTGGTCCCTCCTTACAAATGTTAGATAGTCCCCACATGGTGGGGATCAGCTCTAAAGGTCAGCCCTGCTTTTTCGGGGTTGGGGGGCTGTAGTTAAGGATTTGGCATGGTGGAGGAGCTTTGACTAATAACTGCTCAACAGCATTAGACACTTGCTGGCAACACTCGCCTGTGGCTTTCTTTAACCCAGTAAAATGGTGCATGCCAACTTTAATTACACACCCACCCACCCCAGTTGCCAGATGCATGGCTTTGTCCTGTGCAGACCATCTGGGTAAATGGTTATTCCCTTTCCTTACTTTACCTTACCAGCATTCGAGTTTTTCTTCCCCTGGTACATTAGGTCATAGAATCTGGTAGCACAGAGCGACCCCAAGCAGCCATGACCAGCCAGACTCCTCTACATCTATGGTCATCACTGTCCTGATTCTGAGGCATCTGTCCTTGTGTGGCAGTACTTTGAGACCTCTCCTTGGTCACATGGATGGCTGCCATGCAACACTGCCACAGTGTGTAATCAGTGAGTCACACATGGCAGGTGTCGGAGGAAATGAGTGCACTACTGTGGAGCAGGATGGAGGCATTTCATACTTTCTCCAGAGGAAGGGGTGGTGTGTCTACCCAACTAAGAGCAATGTGTAAAACACTGGGCACACAAGCCTACACAGCACAGTCTTACTGAAATAAGGATGCCAAGCACCCACTTTGTGGATGCATAGCATCAGAACCTGGGCCAGCTGGCTACTGTGCATCCAGCAAGGACAGCTGGGTAGGCTGACAGAGATCTGAGGTGCCTGTGCTTTACTTTCCAACATTCCTCCCATTCCTTTATGACAGCAGGAGGACAAATAGATATGTATAAACAAAGGGCACAGCAGACAGAGCACAATTACATTCTAGGAGCAAAAGGGCCAATGAACCATGCTGGCATAGCAGGGCCAAGTGGCTTCGGTTCACAGGACATAAAAAAAAGCAACCTTGCAGATGTTTACTGTACTTTTATGTCAGCCTACCTAGTTAGGAGATTGCCAGTCAGCTAGACCAAATAGGGCTTCTAATAGCAGCAGCGCCACAACAGCCCCTGAGTGTGTGTATATATATTTATATATATATTCTATGCAAAAAAAACTGCTTTAATGCATCGTTTAGGGTTAAAGCACAAAAAGTCAGGAAATGAAAAATCTTTAGGGTTGCCCCTTCCTCCCTCGTGGACCCACCAATGATCCCAAGATTGACAGATGACAGGGTGTGTCATTGGGGTTGTGAGGCCTAAATGTTGCCCCATCCCTTGTGTAATCATATTGAGAAGCAACTGTGAACAAGAATGGGGCAACATTTAGGCCTCACAACCCCAATGACACATGCCGTCATCCGTCAATCTTGAGATGACTGGCAGGTCCAGGAGGGGGGGAGGGGCAACCCTAAAGATTTTTCATTTCCTGACTTTTTGCACTTTAACCCTAAATGATGCATTAACGCAGTTTTTTGCATAGAATTTCCTTACTTTTTGAGAAAGAATAGAAAACTAAATACTTGTGGAAGTTGGTGGGAGCACCAGTCCTTTGGGCCCTGCACTCCCACCAACTTGTAAACGTGTCTCTACAATCAACACCCTTCAAATTTCAACGTAAAAGACCAAACCTTGTCCGCGATATAACATGTTAAAGTTTGAGATTCTCATTCATCAGAGTTGCAGAATTCTGCACCTGTTGACATTTTACAGACATAGCAACTGAAAAGTACATCCATGACACTAAAGCTAGGTACCCTATCAATTTCAAGACACCACCACAATGCAAAACACTGTCCACAAAACATAAATGACGTCACGCAATATCTCCGCAAAAGATATTTTCTCTGACACATAAACACTGTAATTCACATGTAGAGGACATGCCATCAAAACCCTCCAAATTTCAAGTAAAAAGACCAAATTGTTTCTAAGATACTTAAACTTAAAGATTGTGAAAATTGGCCTATCTATTCCATTATAAAATCTGGCAGTTTTGTCCCTCCCTTGCGATCAAGGATGGCGATCAAAGAATCTCACGATCAAAGAATTTGTAGGCTTGTGATCAAAGAATTTGCAGGCTCACGATCAAAGAATAAAAAAATGGTGAAACTATAGTTTTAGGCAGAATTACATGAAACCGCAACCAAGCCTCGATAGAACAAAGCTTCCTGAGCAAAACCCACCCTCATTTGTGTTCCTAGGCCACCACTGGGCTGAGAAATTTGAGTTTTTAAAATGGCCATCTTGTCCCTCCCTCATGATGCAAGATCATGATCAAAGACTCTCGCAATCAAAGAATTGGCAGGCTTACGATCAAAGAATAAAAAATGGTGACATTCAAGTTTTACTCAGAATTACATGAAACCACTGCCATGCCTTGATAGAATAAAGCCTCCTGAACAAAACCCACCCTCATTTGTGTTCTTAGGCCACCCCTGAGCTAAGAAAATTGTATTTTTGCCTCGTGATGCAAGATTGCGATCAAAGAATCTTGCGATCAAAGAATTTGCAGGCTCGCGATCAAAGATCGTTAGCAAGTCGCAATCAAAGAATTTAAAATGCTATAACTCTATTTTTTGACCATTTTAGGTGAAACCAAAGGCATGGGTCAATATATTGAAGCCCCCTGAGTAAAACCCATGCAGGTTTTACTTCAGGAGTGACCCCTGAGCCAAGATATTTGATTTTTTTCTGACAGAACTTAAAAAACAAGATGGTGGACCTCGCAATCAAAGAATTCTTGGGGACAAAGATTCTTTGACTGCAAGGCTATAAAATTCTTTGACTGCCTGGCTGGACAAGATGGCTCAAACACCATTCTTTGTTCGCAAAATAACCATATAAATTTTCCCTTTGACCTATAATGGGAGCTTAAAAGTGCCATAACTTTTGAATGCCTTAATATTTTTTCACCAGACAAAAAGCAGCATGTTTGGCCACTGAAGCTCTTTCAGATGAGCCATCTTGCAGACCAACACACCACATGACAGCTGTGCAGGGCCATGGGCAAAATCCCCCAAACTGCCTCTAAAACTGACGAAAAGTGCATTTTTCAGCATTTTGGTGCACAAAGACTGTCAGTCCAACCAAAACGAAATTTGGCAAATCAACAGATCCACCATGCCCCACTGTGCGTACTAAATTTCAGGTGAATCTGTTAAATGGGTCCAAAGTTATTAACGTGCAAAATGTTGACTTTAACATAGAAGTGCTTTCATAGCCCTAAATATAGTGGCGTAACCACTCCACTATAATATGTACATATATATTGCACAGTAGTGTAGCTATAGTTAGGGTTGAGTAGCCACTTCTATGTTAAGCCCACTTTTTTGCACTTTAATAAATTTGCAACTGTTTATCTGATTTACCTGAACTTTTGCGTGTGCTGTCTGCTACCACAGATCTCTGGATCTGGCAAGTTTGGCTCTGGTCGGATGTGTGGTTGTGGAGCAGTGGAGTGCAAAAAAAGTGCAAAACAACACTTTTTTGGCCATTGTTTACAAATTCTTTGCTCATCTCTACAGCCTGAATGGTTGCCCATCTGGTCTTACTTTTTTAGTTTATATGGGGACTGGGTAAGGGAAGTGCCTTTTAAAGGTTTGGTTAAAAAACTATTAATCTGTTCACAAGTTATTAAAGTTTAAAATTTTCCATTTTAGCCTATGGGGAAAAAATATGTGTTAGGCTCGAAAGTACTTTTTTCTTTCACAAATGGGTTTGGTACTTTCACACTGCCACCATCTTGTTTTCAGTTAGTGAGGCAGAAAAGATGTAGTTAAAAAAATATTGCCCTGAGCTAAACACCAACAGTTGGATTTACCTAATCAGGGTCCTAGGAACATGACCCTGGCATTAGTTTTTCACCAGGATGCCCAGAAATATATTTTTTTAATTTTTCCGTCATCTTAGCAGAGGAACTTTCGTAAAATTTCTGCTGACTTTCATGAAAGTCCCACTGCTACCTTTGTGAAAGTCCTGCATCTATAATGGCAGGACTTTCACCAAAGTATTACTGTTCTTCTGCAAAAGCTCTCCCATGCAAACCAATGGTACTTTCGTGAAGGTCTGCAGAATTTTGCAAAAGTACCACAGGTAAACTGCCCCAAAAGCCCAGTTTCTTTGCCACTTCATAGCAAGGTAACGGTTAGGACTTTGGGGCTGAAATTTGCAGGATGGCACCCCCTAGCCCCACACATGTGTGTTTTGCTGGTTTGGTGCAAAAATTTATACCAGTTCCAGAGTTACAGTACTCCAAAGTTGCAGATTTTCCCATAAGATAACACTGTGGTGGCTGTGTCACCTTTCTGCACCTATATCTCAAAAATGGTTAAAGATACAGATTTTTTTGGCTAAGCATAGCATGCATGGAGGTGAGTAGGTCATGAATACAACTGCAAATGAACTTTTTCTGCAGTTGCTATGGTTACTGAGATATTTCCAAGGGTTACTTGGAATGCCTCTAGGCCTGTGCTATGTGTCTGTACTTGTGGGTAGGTGGGAGCACAGGATACAGAGGGCCCACACTCCCACCTATGCATACTATTTATGCTAAACAGGGAGCACTGGGTTGTCCTATGCTATGTCTCTACACTCATGGGTGGGTGGGAGCGCAGGGCCCAGAGGGACAGCGCTCCCATCTATGGATACAGTTATGCAAAATTAAAAGCACAAGGCCCTCCTTTGCTTTATTTCCATACTTATGGGTAGGTGGGATTGCAGGGTCCAGAGGGCCTGCGCTTCCACCCATGGATACCATCTTGCAATACTGGGAGCACATGGCCCTCAGGCACTATGTCTCTACATTTATGGGTGGGAGGAAGCACAGGGCCCAGAGGGACCATCCTCCCAAATATGCATCCCATTATGCAAAACTGGGAGCACATGGCCCTTCTGCACTATGCATCTACACAATGGGTGTAGGGCCTGTGCTCCCACCTATGGATACCATTTTACAAACCTGAGGGCATAGTTATGGGTGGGTGAGAGTGCAGGGCCCAGCGAGCCCATGCTCCCACCTATGGATACTATTTTGCAAACCTGAGGACATAATTATGGGTGGCTGGGAGTACAGGCCCCAGAGGGCCCATGCTCCCATCTATGGATACCATTTTGCAAACCTGAGGACATAGTTATGGGTGGGCTATGGCCAGTTGTTATGGTTACTGAGATATTGCATAATATGCATTACAAAGGTTACTTGGAATGCTTCTAGACCTGTGAAATGTATCTGTACTTGTGGGTAGGTGGGAGCACAGGCTCCAGAGGGCTCATGCTCACACCTATGCATACTATTTATGCTACACTGGGAGCACTGGGCCCTCTTACACTATGCCTCTACACTCACGGGTGGGTGGGCACGCAGTGCCCAGAGGGCGGTGCTCCCACCTATGGATATGATTATGCAAAACTAAAACAACAGGGCCCTCCTATGCTATGTTTCTATACTTATAGGTAGATTGGAGTGCAGGGCCCAGAAGGCCTGTGCTCCCACCCTTTGATACCATCTTGCAATGCTGGGAGCACAAGGCCCTCAGGCACTATGTCTCTACACTTATGGGTGGGTAAAAGCACTGGGAATCAGAGGACCTGTGCTCCTAAATATGCATCACATTATGCAAAACTGGGAGCACAGAGCCCTCCTGTGCTATGCCTCTACACTGATGGGTGGGTGGGAGTGCAGGGCCTGAAGGGCTTGCACTCCCACCTATGGATACCATTTTGCAAACCTGAGGACATAGTTATGGATGGTTGGGAATGCAGGGCCTGGAAGGCCCATGCTCCTATCAATGGTTACCATTTTTCAAACCTGAGGACATAGTTATGGGTGGGTTATTGCTACCATTTTGTAAACTTGAGGACATAGTTATGGGTGGGTGGGAGCATAGGGTCAGGAGGGCCCACACTCCCACTTATGGATAGCATTTTGTAAACCTAAAGACAGAGTTATGGGTGGGTGGGAGTGCAGGACCTGGAGGGCCCAGCCTCTACCTATGGATTACATATGAGTAACATTTCACATTCTCAAAAAGAAGGGAAATTTATTGAAAAAACTTAGTTAACGCATCAGTTAGGGTTGATTCCACACCAACAAAAGTCTGGAAATGTGATGTTAGTGTTACCAACCCTCCCTCCACACCCCCAACCCTACACAGAACAACAAGCATCAAGGTGTGCCTTGGGGTCATTGGGCCTAACTGTCACCCCATTCTCCTGTACTGTACCATCTCAGCTACCTTACTAATGGATTGGGGTGAGAGTTTGGACTAATGACCCAAATGCACACCCTGAGTGATGCCTGTTGGTCTGTGTAGTGAGGAATCAACCTTAACTAATGCATTAATAGCTAGCTTGCTAGCTAGATAGATAGATAGATAGACAGATAGACAGATAGACAGACAAACAGACAGATAGATTCTTTGCAAAAAACTTTGTTAATACACTAATTATGGTTAAAGCAACAAAAGAAAGGAAATGTGGCATTAGGCTTTCCAATCCTAACACCCCACCCCCACCCTGCAGGTCACACCAAGCATGGTATGTGTCTTGCCATTGTCAGCCCTAACACTCACCCCACTCCACGAGTAAGTAAGTAAGCTGAGATGGGTACAGTATGCTGCCTGCAAGGTGGGGATGGGGTGTCAGGGTTGGAAACCCTAATACAACATTTCCCTACTTTTGTTGCTTTAACTCTAACTAATGCATTAACAAAGTTTTTTGGAAAGAATTTCCTTAGTTTTTGAGAAAGAATAATCGTATACCTTTTTGCCTGTGGGAGCGCATGGCCCTTTGGGCCCTGCCCCTCCAGGCCCTGCTCTCCCATCCATCCAAAATTTTTGATATAGTGTAATCCTATCCTTATTTCCCATCACTCCATAATCAAATCCTTATTTGTGTGTGGGAGAGCAGAGCCCAGTCCATAATGGTTCCTGCATTTCCATCCATGCATAATTTTTCAGATACAGTAATGGTATCCTTATTTACCTATGGGAGAACAGGGCACCTCTGGGCTCTGCAGTCCCATCCTGTAGTGTACAGCATCAGAAAACATTTCATATTGCAATCTTATCCTATAGAAAATACAGCAAAATTTGAAAGCTGTGTAACTTGACACAAAATAACTATATTTTCTCAAAGCACCAAGAGGCGCATCAGTGGCACAAGCTCCTTCTACCCTGAAAATTTCAGAGAAACATTGAAAACCATTTCGTAATACCATAGTGACAAATAAATGGCTCCATAAACCTCCTAGTACACTGTTATCCTATGGGAAATCAACCAAACTTCAAATCCACAGAACTCCAACCCAAAGTAATATGTTTTCACCAAATCAGCAAAAGGCACATCTTTGGAGTGCCACCTTTCTACCCTGAAACGTTCAGTCCAAAATTCGGAACTGTTTCATTGTTATGAAGTGACAAAGAAACAGCTATATACAATTTCTTTTTTTCAGAAATTGCGAAATAGAATCCTGTTTCACAAATCCTTTTTCACAATTTGCAGTAAAAGAACATCCTTTTTCACAAATTACAAAAAAGGATCCTGTTTCATGGTAGACGTTTTCTGAGATTTGCAAAACAGGATTTCCACAGCTAAAAAAATGCTTTTCTCACACAGTAATAAAAAAACAACTAACCCCCAAATGTGATTCTACGGGCCCCGATTAGGTGAACACAACTGTGGGTGTTCACCAAAGCCCTTTGTTATTTTTTAAATTTAAGTTTGTTTCCCCTGCTAATGGAAAACAAGATGGGGGCAGCACGAACTAGGATTCTGCCTTTGCGATCAAGAATTTTGTTTCACGATCAAGAATCCTGTTTCGAGCCTCACATCTAACTTCTCCCATAGGAAATAATGGGAAGCTAAAATTTACTAACATTGGAACAGATTAATATGTTTTCACCAAAGCTTCAAAAGATACCACTGTGACCCATGTCCTATATACCCTAACAATTTTAGAACAAAATTCCACACAGTTTTTGCACGTCGTAGTGACAAAAAATTTGACAAATAACTGTGATTTATTCCTTCTTTGAAACTCCATATCTCTGCACCCACACATCTAACTGGTCTGAATCTTGTCACATCAAAAGATCTTTGGTATATGATGGTGCATACCACATTTTATGCAAATGGCACGATTAGTAGCGAAGTTATTAAAGTGCAAGTTGTGATCAAGAATCCTGTTTCGTGATCAAGAATCCTGTTTCAAGCCTCACATCTAAATTTTCCCTTAAGAAATAATGGGAAACTTAGAAATGTAATAACTTTGGAATGGATTAATATTTTTCACCAGATCTTCAAAAGACATCAGTGTGACCCAAGCCCTATATACCCTAAAAAGAATTCAGACCAAAAGTCTAAGCCGTTTCTGAGAAATGCGGTGACAAAGAATTTGACAAAACAATGGTAATTTTCATATTTTTTGACAAATCATATTTCTGCATCCTTGCATCTGACTGGAATGAAACTTGCCACATCTAGAAATCTTTTGTCCCTGATGGTGCTTACAAAATTGTAAATGAATCGGGTAAAAGGCTAAGAAGTTACTGAAGTGCAATATCTTCAGTTTAACATGGAAGTGACAGTTGATATCTAACTATAAGGGCACGACTATGCCCCCACTATAGATATAAAATAAAAAAAACTAACATCTGCCTGTACATGTCCCCAAAGGGGGAAGTAAGGTATCCTGCAGATGCCAAACTGCAGAAGATGGCAGACCACCATGGACAGGTATGGGTTATGGCCCGTATACAGTTTCCAGCCCACCTAGAAACCAATGCTCCCTTGCCAACAGGTCAGCAGGGTCTGAATCTCCAGGTCAGGAGCACTTAGCTGCCACGCCTAGCATGCTCAGCCCTTCCACCTGCAGACTTGCCTGGAAGGGACTCCAGGACAGTGGTCCTGCAGACCAGGTCATCAGTAGGGTGAGAGTGTTGCTGAGGCCAGCACAGCAGGATTGAGTCTCGGTTACTGCCACCAGTGAGGGCCCTTTGAGTAACAGACAAGTGACCAGGGGTTGGCAGGCAGCTGCCAGGGCAGCATTCTGCTCCAGATGGGATCCCAGAAGGTATCAGCAAAGGCAAAGAAGACATCTGTACCAAGTAAGCAACACAGGGATGGCCAGAGGTTATCGGATAACAACATTTAGGCAATAGTGCAGTGTTTAGTGTTAGGGGTAGCTCCAGCAGCAGAGGTTATCCTCTTCTCACAGCTGGGACAATTAACATCCCTCTCAGGCTTCCAGGGGATGTGTTACTGGAAACAGCCAGCACAGTGCTGGAAGCTCCACACTTGCCAGAGGCTAGTGCCATTGGCACTCCAACAGTGGGAGGTTTGCAGGCCCCTACTGCTCAATTCACATTCCAGAAGTGGTTCAGCCACTTGGTAATAGTTATGGAGGGCATGACTGCAAAGCTGGTTAACCTTGTGAGGCTGCCAGCTTCAGGGGTGATGCAGGGGAGAGGTCTACATAGATGCATGCATATGTCAGCTTAGTGGCCATGTTGGACGTCTAATTGAGAGAAAAAGTACAAATTCAAACTAGGGAATTTGTGAATATGTTCTCCTTACTCCACTGGGAGCAGGAAAAGGAAGAAGGGGACAAGAAAAGTGACAATGGGGAAATGAAGAAGCAAGCCAAAGTCAAATAGTTCCTTTCTAAATTGGACCTTAGCCTTCATGAACTTCATCAGTATGATCATTGATCATAATCCTGAACATGGTAGGGCCCTTTTTCAGTACTGGACCACAGTACTCAAGGCCTACCTTAGGTCAGGTGGCATTGCATGGATTCTTTGCAATGAAGTTTTCTATCAGCATCAGAAGTCTGAGTCCAACAGGGAATGGGTGAGCTCAACATGCCACTGTGTGTGGAGATGTACATTCTGAAGCCTTGAATGCAGCACACTGACTACTGGTACAATGGCCACACTGGAGGGCAGGCAGGGCTAGGAAAAGGAGAAACAGAGCAGGCTGTATTATAAATACAACAAGGGCTTCTGCAAAACAGTCAAACATTGATGCAAGTACAGTATAAGTGCTTTTACAGCAAGGACCACCAACTGGTTAACTGCACCTAGGGAGGGGGAGGCCTACTTATAGCGGAGGCTAAAGACAGGAAAGAGCCCCAGCACCAATATTGTCAACTGAAGTTAGGTGGGAGGAGTTCTTAAACAGGGGTTTAGAATAACAAATCAGGGTCAAGGCGTGTGAGAGAGGAGGATCACCAGAGGCCAGTCACAGTCACACTAGACAGGTACACCTCAAGACCCATGAGGAGGTAGCCGCTGAGACAGCAGCAGGCCCATTCTCAACCTGGCTGTCTGTCCCAGCTGCATGTGTCCTTGACTGGCTTGGTGCCAGCATCATCCCACCTAAGCTTGTCTTAGTCTGGTTCCCAACATTCTATGGCACCATAATACTAATGGGCAGCCAAGCAGGTTGGCCAGTAAATGGGGTCCTGGGGATTCTGGTCTGCATTCCTTGGCCACTTCAGGAAAGCAACTGCAGTGGTAGAGACAGCCACATCTCCTGTGATTAATGGTTTTCTCTCTCTCTCTCTCCTCCTCCCTCCTCCCTCCCTCCCTCCTGGAGCAGGCTCTTCAATTGGCTCAGCACAGGGCTGAGATAGCTGGATACCTGGACATCCTTGAGGTAATGGTCATGTTTTGGTACCAAAGTGGGGGACAGGGGGCCAAGCAGTGGGATGCCAGTATCACATCTGACCAGTTCACTCATGCTGCCATGCCAACATTGGGTGGGTACCAGGAGCAACTGAGAGATGTAGACCACCAGCAGGACAGTCAGAAATGAAAGGATAACATCTAGCTGGGCAATGGGAAGAACAGCAGCAGACAAAAGGGGGACATGATGCAGGACACCCAATGGATTTTTCCTCTCTGACACGGCATGCCTAGCAAGTACAGAGTAAGCCTACCCCTAGAACAGCTCCCGAATGTAGCTCAGTGCCTAGCGTGTCATGCTGGGGGGGGGGTCAGTCCCCCCAAAAATGGCCTGGCCTATGGCAGATAGGGGTCTGAGTATGTGGTGTCATGAATGGAGTGGGATAGCCTCAGCTAGTAGAAGGGAAGGGCCATTACCCGGAATGACATGCTCCAGAACCGAGGTGGAGGTGGAAGGGTAGGGGCATGCAAGTAACGATTAGCATTTCCTGAATAGCACAAATAATAGGCTATTCATTACTATGGAAGAAAAATTAATAATCAGGGCTATTCAACATTTTGCTATTCAGTGTAAGTTCAAGATCTCCCGAGACTTCCTGTCCAATCAGAGACCACTTTGGAAACTCACTGAATGCAGGACATATGACCCAACATGCAGAAGCTCCAGGCAGGAAAATCAAATGACTTGAGCTGCTACAGGAAAAGAATTACTTCCATCCAGTTCTTAAAACAAGACAAAAATCAGAACTCTTGACATTTTTCCTTCCCTCTGTAAATCCTGAGTTAGACAGGGTCGATTTTTTACACTGTAGGGTGAAAAGTAGGCTTTTTTTTGTGGTTAATAAGTTTTATTGGTTTGACTTATTAAGACGATACAAACAGTAAAACAGTCGGATACATTGCACAGATCTTATAGACTGTTACATATGTCTGTAGAAGTAGAGAACAGAACATGCTGGCCAAATAGTAGCGAACTGAATATACAAGCCAGGTAAGCAGTAGGATAATACTCTGTGTCTGGATGTACAACACCTATCCAGCTGGAAATTAACTTTGAAAGTATTAGCAGTTGGTGCCTTGCATTATGGCTAACTCATACAAACATATCTTACCTGCCCCCATCCTGCTAGTTTCTGCAGTATTTGATAAAGCATCAGAAATTATGAGAGGTCCAGGGCTGCTGTCCTCTACTTTACACCTACAAAATACAAGAGATCACACACACAAAGCAAACAGGTCTTCACTGTCTGAGAATATACTATCCTTTACTGATATTATATCATGTCATCCATAGAGCAGGGTCCCCTATAACTCAGTAACAATCTCTCCAGCACTTGCCCCTAAATGCACCATGAGAGGAGACCATTATAGCAGCATGGTTGTGCCTATTCAGCCGATTCCCTCCCCAGGTGAAAAGTAGGCTTTTAAGGAAGGGAACTTATCAATATTCTAGGGCTGTTTAGTGTTTGCTGGAGAGAGAGAGAGAGAGAGAGAGAGAGAGAGAGAGAGAGAGACAGGCAGGCATGCAGACCACAACAGCATACATACACACAGTGTGTGTGTGTGTGTGCATGTGTGCATGTGTGTATATGTACTAAACAAGTGAGATTTAAACCTGCAGTGTACACAAGAACACTAACAGCTTAATGGAGGAAGGCATTGTTGGGGTTTATTTTGCTTAGAAATGTAGGGTTTTTGTTATTTAGTTGTTGTCTATAACATAGAGGAAGGCAAGTAGTCTAAATGAAATGCAGTTAGATAAAGGACGTTTTTTCTATTGTTGGTAGCTTGACTTTGTATCCAAGAAGAAACAGAAAGAAAAAATATTTTCTGAGAATTTTTTTAGTCATTCAGGCTTGACTGTTATTAACTGACAACGAGACTTGTCAGCTCAGCATTGCTGCAGTGACTTGAGTTCATAATAGACATAATTTAAATTTAATATCAGAAATCTTCCTCTGAGGAACCCAGGATTGGGTCCCTCCATGGCCCTTAACCTAGTGTGACTGCACCATTGCTGGAAGGCAGTTTTCTAAGTTTGTGGTTGTGTGCCCAAGAAGAGAGTTAAAAACAAAACAGTCTTTTTTTACTCAGAAAAATCAGTCTTAACTATTATTATTAGACAATGAGACTTGTCTGCTCAGCATAGCTATAGTGACTTGTTTCACAATAAATATAATTTAAATTTCTTATCAGAGATCTTCCTGTGAGGAACCAAGGCTTTGTTCCCTCCACAGCCACTTAAAAAGTGAGACTGCACTGTAGCTGGCAGCGTGGGACTAGTTGTCTGACACCAACAGTTTCAGTTAGCTGCTTTTCTGGTCTGTGTGTGCAAGTTTCGGTTCAGATCTCTGTCCGTGGTACAGTAAGTACTAGGTAGTGAACTAGACATAGTAAACTTGTGCAAATCGTAAAAATTGATTTTTCGACTGGTTCGGCTGAACCGGCGGTTTAGTGATTTATTCTGTCTTTGTTTTTAAACTTAGAATGTGCTTACTGGTCCTTATCGGTTTAAAAAAAACTGCGTTTTCTTCTGTTTTTTTTCCAATACCCATGATAAGGTTAGAAACCAATAAGGGTGTCTTGCCTGGTTCTTTGCCATAAAAAGGCTAAGTCTGTGGTTAGGATGGCTACGTCTGAGAAACCCAAAAGAAAAACCGGGCCCACTGGGTTTCAACACTGCAGTGTGTGGGGGAAGGTCTTTGCTAAGGCTGATCCCCACTCCACCTGTGTTTATTGTCTGGGGTTTGACCACCTCAATTCAGACTGCCAAATCTGTAAGAATTTCCCTAATCTACCCTTGAAAAAAGATTAGGTAGGCTCAGGGATAAGGAGGCTGTGACGTCCACTGACCCAGATCGCCAGCCCGGATCGGTTCCGACCGAACCTGAGGGAGTGCCCACTGACCAGGGAGATACTTCTTCGGGCAAGAGGAGGGCCGATCCTGAGGAATTGGTTCCTACAAGAAGAAAAGGAAAAGAAAAGAAAAGAAAAAGAAAAATCGTCCGGTTCGGATCCTGAGACCCGTTTTCCAACCGCCAAAGAGATTGCCAATGCAATAAGGATTGTAGAATTGCTTCACCCAGTTCCGTCTGATCCGGCACCTTCTGGCAGGTGCTCAGTTCAGTCGGTTCCTCCGGTTCATGATTATGACCCTGAAGATTTCTATGAAGTGGATTTGGAGGGGGATGAAGTTTATGATGAAGATGATGATGATGATGATGATGACGTGACGATGGTGTGGGAGGTCTGGTTGAGCCCATTGAACTGGACATCTCCCCAGATAGACCTTCTGGTGTTTCCACTCCTAGGCTTTCAGAGTCCCCTTCCCACTACATGTTTTACAGGAAAGTGGCAGAAACCCTCCAGCTCCCTGTGGAAGAAGCTGTAGAGGAACAAGAGGAATCTGATTATGTGGAGATGATTTACATTCCAGAGTCCACGAGACTATCTATTCCCCTTCATAAGTCTTTTGGCAAACAGACACAAAGGATTTAAAAAAAACTCCAAGTTATGTACCTCATGTTGACAGAAGGATGGACAAAAGGTGCACCTTATCAGGTTCAGGTACAGAGCACTTGTATCGAGAATGCAGCCATGTTGGGGTTGTGCAGGCTGCAGCCTGTGTTAAGGCTAATATACCCTTGGCTTCACCCCGGATAAAGATTCTAGGAAGCTGGATGCCATGGCAAAGAAACAGTACATGGCATCTGCTTTGGGACTCAGGCAGGCTAATTATATGGTCTATTCAGCCAGATACCAGAAGTCCAGGTGGGACACTGTACTGGCACTGGCTAAGCAGGCCTCCTCCCAGCTAGCCTCGGAGCTGGAGGGGGTGGCTATTGATGGGATTGAGGCATCTAAGGTACAGTTCTATGCAGCTGTAGACTCCAATGATGTGTTATCTAGAGTCATGGCTACATCTGTGGCTCTTCGGAGAATGGCTTGGCTCAGATGTACTAGTCTCTCACAGGAGACCCAGGCTAAGGCCATGGATTTCCCTGTGATGGGTAATTCTCTGTTTGGGTAGCAGACAGAGAATTACATGAAAAAGATGGATGAGCATAGGACCACCTATAGGAGTGCACAGGCCAAGGAAAGGCAGGCAAATCCTCAAAGGCGGCAGGCAAGAGACAGGGGCAGGCCTTTTCATAGGCCTTTCTACCAAGCACAGGCCTCTTCTCCTTTTCCTCAGAGGGGGTTCTTCAGAGGGAGAGGCAGAAGAGGGATGAGCAGGGCTGCATCCATCCCTTAACCTAAGGTTCCTGCCAAGCGGACACCCTGATTTGTCAGCCCGGGTCAACTCCCCCATTCCTGTAGGAGGCAGGCTGGCTTACTTCTTCCAGGACTGGATGTCTGTTACCTCAGACAAGTGGGTCCTGAAGGTAGTAAGCCAGGGGTTGGTTCTCAGCTTCAAGAAATTTCCAAAGCTGAGGGCCAGATCTTTTCCACCTGCAAGCATGCCCTAGAGACAGAGGTTTTATCTCTACTGGTTCTAAAGGTTGTAGAGAGAGTTCCTACTTTACACAGGGGCAAAGGTCTGTACTCCAGGTACTTCCTCATCCCAAAAAAGACAGGAGTGGTGACCCATCCTAGACTTAAGATACCTGAATAAACATCTTTTAAAACCAAAATTCAAAATGGTGACTCTGGGAATAATCCTTCCCTCTCTAAGGCCAGGGGACTGGCTAGCCTCCCTGGACTTAACAGATGTCTACTTTCACATTCCCATCAGGTGCTCCCACAGAAAGTACCTCAGGTTCGAATTGCCTTCAGGCCATTATCAGTTCAAAGCTATGCCTTTCGGCCTGACATCAGCTCCAAGGGTATTCACAAAATGCCTAGCAGTAGTAGTGGCTTTTTTAAGAAGGAAAAATATTTCCATATTTCTATACCTGGACAACTGGCTCATTGTGGGTCAGTCCCCAGACCAAGTCAAGTCAGACCTTCAAGTGACTCAGCAAGTGCTCACTTCCCTAGGATTCCTTCTCAATCTTCCCAAGTCAGTTCTCGAGCCTGTACAGCTCCTCACCTTCATAGGGGCAGAGTTGGATACAGTTTAAGCAAGAGCTTTTCTTCCCCTGGAAAGGGCAAGGGCCATTGTAGAGCTGGCTTCTTCATTCCACCTTTTGGTCTCTCAGCCAGCAACATACTTCCTTCAACTTCTGGGCCACATGGCAGCTTCTACAGCAGTGGTCCAAGGGGCCAGATTTCAGATGAGGGACATTCAGTTTCACCTGAGGGCTTTTTGGTCTCAGAAGAAAGATTCTCTAACCAAACTAGTTCCAGAGACCCAGACTCTGATCCAGGCTCTCCAATGGTGGCAGGATCAGGGCAACCTCAGGCAAGGAGTCCCATTCATCAGTCTCACTCTGTGGTCCTAACCATGGATGCTTCTCTATTGGGGTGGGGAGCCCATCTGGGTGCTCTCACAGCCCAGGGACTGTGGTCCCCTCAGGAATCCCTTCTTTATATCAATCTCTTGGAACTCAGGGTGGTCTTTCTGGCCCTGCAAGCTTTTTCTCAGTCAGTGCAGAACAAGGTGGATTAGGTCAGGGCAGACAACACCACTACCATGTGGTACATCGACAAGCAGGGAGGCACTCGGTCCATAGCCTTGTGCATGGAAGCCATGAAATGGTGGTCCTTAGCTTATTCTCTGCAGACCACTCTGATAGCAGTCCACCTTCCAAGGAAGGACAATGTGCTAGCAGATGCATTGAGCAGGATCCCCCAGGGCCATCACGAATGGTCCCTGAACCCTCTGATGCTGAAAGTGATTTTTTCAAGGTGGGGCACTCCAGAGATAGAGCTCTTTGCAGCCCCAGACAATCACCAACTTCCTCTGTTTTGTTGCAGACCCCAGTCTTGGGCTCAGTCCCTCTGGATGCTCTGATTTTGAACCGGGAAGGGAAATTTCTATATGCCTTCCTTCCCTTTCCTCTACTGTTCAAGGTTCTGGTCAATGTAAGGTCACAACCTTGCAAAGTGATTCTGATTACTCCAGACTGGGCCAGGCAGCCTTGGTACCCCTGCTGCTGTTCCTAGCAGTCCATCTTCCTCTGTCTCTTCCCAAGAATTACAACCTGTTAACCTCCTCTCGGGGGAGGATTTGGTACCCCAATCTTCGGTCTCTAAATCTCTAAGGCATGGCTCTTGAAGAGTTAGAGTATGCAGATTTGCATCTATCCCAATGGGTTCTGGATATTCTCAAAGCCTCTTGAAAGCCTGCCACCAGAAAAACTTACAACTCCAAATGGAAAAGATTCAGCATTTGATGTTCCAAGAAGCATATATCCCCAGACACTGCTGAATTGTCAACAGTTCTGAATTATATGGTTCATCTTAATGGCCTAGGCCTCAGACCAGCCACTCTCAAAGTACATTAGTAAGCTGTTTGTGCTTTTCTGTCAGCGGGAAAGCCTTCCTCACTGTCATCTTACCCTGTATTTTGTAAATTTTTCAAGGGTTTGCTTCATACCAATCCCCCCTTTAGGGATCCTACCCCTGCTTGGGATCTTAATGTTTGTATTGCTCAGCTTATACAACCCCCTTTTGAGCCTTTGTCTTCAGCAGAGCTTAAGTACTTGACTTGGAAAACTGTGTTCCTGATAGCTATTACCTCTGCCAGGCGTATCAGTGAATTACAAGCTCTGTCAGTGGAGCCTGATTTTATCTCATTCCATATAGATAAGGTGGTCCTTAGAACTAATAGGAGTTTTTTACCTAAAGTGGTTTCAGATTTTCATCTGAACCAATCTATGTCTCTCCCTGTGTTCTTCGCTGATCATTCTTCTTCAGGAGAAAGAAGTTCACACAGTTTGGATGTTAAAATGGCCCTTAGTTACTACATAGAGCGTACAAAGGCTCACAGGTTTGACTCCCTCCAAGTTGTTTCTCACTTATGGGGAAGTGGGGAAGGGCAAACCCACCACTAAGAGAACTATTGCCAGGTGGATTGTCTCTTGTATTCAATTCTGCTATGAGAAGCTAGGCAAAATACCTCCCTCAGGCCTGCGGGCTCATTCAACTAGAGGTACAGCTGCTTCCCTGGCCGCAAGAGATATGTAAAGCAGCCACCTGGAAAACAGTCCATACATTTACCAAGCATTACTCCCTGGACAGCCAGGCTAGGAGTGATGCTCAGTTTGGTACAGCAGTACTGCAGAGCCTATTCCCAAGGTAGGTTCGATTCCCCCCTCCATGAAGGTACTGCTTGGTAGTCTGCAATAGTCAGAATACAGCAAGACTTCATGTTGATTGAAGAAAAAATTACTCACCTTAGTAATTATGTTTCTTCTAATGGAGTCTTGCTGTATTCTGATCTCCTTCCCTACCTACCTCCCCTCTCAGAAACTGTTTTTGGGAAGTGGGCTGGCAGGTGCAGTGTTGCATTCCAGGGGTGCATTTGGGTGCTCCCTCCTTTTAGAGAGGGGGAGAGTGGGTTATATTATTTATTTAACAGTCTTAAGTTGTTCACTACCTGGTTTTTGATTTTGGATTTCTTGACTTGCGTCTTTTGGGGATCCAAAATATTTGGTTGCCATTTGGCTAGTAAAAATTTTACAATTTCCACATGTTAGTATTAGCTCATAAGAATCAGACAGTTGTGCTTCAAAGTGCAGCAGAGGTTTCAACTGAGCTCGAGCTCAACGTTCTATGCTCTGCACAGAAATTTACCCTCTACTCTCCAGGGCAGTTTGAGTGCTTTGGCTAACTGCAATAGTCAGAATATAGCAAGACTCCATTAGAAGAAACATAATTACTAAGGTGAGTAATTTTTTCTAATGGCTGGGTGAACAAGAAGGAGATCTAAAAAAAATATATTTTTTTCTGAGAAAAATCAGGCTTGATTACTATTACTTGACAATGAGACTTGACAGCTCAGAACTGTTGCAGTGATTTGATTTTATAATGAAACAAATCAAATTTAATGTCAGAAATCTTCCTGTGATTAACCCAGGCTTGGGTCACCCCACGACCACTTAAACAAGTGCACCTGCATCATAGCTGGCAGGGAGGAATTAGTCAACTGATTAGCACTGCTTCAGTTAGCTGGTTTTCTGGTCAGAGAGAGAGAGTGTGTGTGTGTGTGTGTGTGTGTGTATATATGGCTGTGTACTCAAGACATTCTTCTACATTTATGGCTCTGTGCCCAAGAAGGGCTTTAAAATGTTTTTTTTTTCTGAAAAAAAATCAAGCTTGACTATTATTAATTGTCAATGACACTTGTCAGCTCAGCATTGCTGCAGTAACTTGATTTCATAATAGATATAATTAAAATTTAATATCAGGATTGGGTCCCTCCATGGCTACTTGAGCAAGTGCAAGGGCACCGTAGTTGATATGGTGGGACTAGTTAGTGGACTCCCACAGCTTCAGTTAGCTACTTTTCTGATCAGCATGTGTGCATGGCTGTGTGCTCAAGACAGTTTTCTAAGCTTCTGGCTGTGTGCCAAGAAGATATTTAAGAAAATATATTTTTCTTGAGTAAAATCAGGCTTGACTATTATTATCAGCATTGCTTCAGTGACTTTATTGCATAGTAAATATAATTTAAATTTGATATCAGAAATTTTCCTGTGAGAAACCCAGATCTGGGTCCCTCCATGGACACTTAAGCAGGTGTGGATACACCATGGCTGCTGGTAGAGGGGGATTATTCAGCTGACTCCCACCACTTCAATTAACTGCTTTTCTGATCTTTGTGTTCACATGGCTGTGCAGTCAAAACACTTTTTAAAGTCTATGGCCATGAGGCTGTGCCCAAGAAGAGATTTAAAAAAAAAATCTATTTTTTCTTAGAAAACTCAAACTTGACATTATTAGTGGACAAAGAGACTTGACAGCTCACCATTGCTTCAGTGACTTGATTTCATAATAGCTGTAATTCGAATTTTATATCAGAAAACTTCCTGTAAGGAACCAAGGCTTGGGTCACTCCGCAGCCACTTGAAAAGTGAGAGTGCACTGTAGCTGTCAGGGTGGGACTAGTTTGCTGACTTCAATAATTTCAGTTAGCTGCATTTATTGTGTGTGTGTATGTGTGTGTGTGTGTGTGTGTGTGTGTGTGTGTGTGTGTATGCAGTGCTGTACATTCAAGACAGTTTTCTAAGTTTGTGGTTGTGTGCCCAAGAAGAGATTTAAAAAAACACTTGTCAGCTTAGCATTGTTGCTGTGATTTGATTTTATAATGAATATAATTTAAATTTAATATCAGAAATATTTTTGTGAGGAACACAGCCTTTGATCCCTCCACAGTTCTTAAGAGGAAACTTCCACCTAAAATCAGGCCCCACCACAATGTGAAGCAGGGCCCCATTAGCATTTTCACAAAAAATTGTATTCTTTTAGTTAAAGTGCATTGTTTTATTTAGAATTTATCTGGTTGATCCTTTGTCCCACCCTGCTGGAATTTTAAAATCAAGAGCACTCAGCGGCATGCCCACAACCTCCTGCAGTTGTCCCAAGAACGACGTATCATGTGTGGAGCAGCAGCAGGAGCATCCATAGGATTTCTGTATAGCCGAAGCTTTTAAAAGCTCCAGTTTGGAATGTACATGACTCAGTTTTCTCAGTTTGTCAAGTTTTAAATCTTACACATCATAGTTACCAAATGACAAAGGGATGGGGACTGACGGACAGGGCCTTCTGGGTGCACACTCCCCTCTTCTCCAATTTTCAGGTTCCCCTCCCCCGGGGGGGCATGTGTGCACTGGTGGTGGTATGCAGTGTGACGATACTGCACATACTTGAACACCCGCACCCAGCCCTCAGAGATGTGATAACATGCTGTGCCACCCATCAGCCTTTGCTGGGTGGCAGTGAAGCAGCAATACGCAGTGTCCCCCTTTCCAAAGGAGGAGAGCCATCTACAGATGCTCAATCCTCCTTCCCCCAGCCTCTCCCCAAACAACCCCGGGCCATTCCCAAACATGGGTCACCAACGTAGCAGGAAGTAAGGTACCCACTGCATCAGTCGGCCATGCTACTGGGCCAGCTTTTTGATTTTTGCTAAAACAATATTAATGTGCAGTAAATCTTACTCTGGTGGTGTCCTTTGATTTGGGTGGCTTTGGACTTTTTAGTGCAGGGGGGTTTAAGTGGTTATGCCATAGCCATTGGAGGTTTCAAGCAAGGAAATTTCCACCTAGCACCAAGCCAGAGCTGAACCATGGGTCTGGCTTAACTCTAGGAGCAAAAACATGAGCCAAGCTGTGGCTACTGCAGGTCGATCTCTACACAGGAGGTGAATGTTTTAGATGCTACACTAACTGCTCAGGTTGGCAAAAATACTTACTTTAAGCACAACTGGCTTGACTTAACCTTGGCTGTCAGTTGCTTGTCAAATTAAATCAAATCAGCTGTAGTTATAAAAAGTGCTATTCCTTGTGATCATAGCGCTTGTACAAGATAAAATTATTTAAACAACAGATATACATATAACTAATCCATATTTAAATAATACAATCATTAAAACCCATTTAAATATAGATTAGTACAATGACTTGAAACTTTATCAGAGTGTAAATGTTTTCATTAATATATAATATGAATGAATCAGGAAATGATATGTTGTAGTAAAGTTTGCTTTGTTAGAATTACATGTATGTTATTGCAAAGTTCTGTATTTAAGTGTGTTCTTTCACCTAAAACTTGTCGCTTGTGAAAAAAGGCAGTTTGCCCATCTTGCTAACAAGTAGTAAAATTAAAAAATGAAATGAAAATGAAAACCCCATATCAGTGGATTTAAAAAGATTCTGGAAAGGCTAATCCAAATAAGTGTGCTTTGAGAGCGATCTTAAAACTCTCAACGGTCAAGCATTCTCTCACCCGACGCAGCAGAGAGTTCCACAGGGTAGGGGCCACAAAAGCAAAAGAGCAGGTCCCTGAGGTCTTAAGTCAGACCCTGGGAACCTCTAGTAATCTCTCGTCGGAGGAGCAGAGTGGGCAGAGGGGGCTGTAGGGACAAAATAAATCTTGCAAGTACCTAGGTCCTTGACTGTGAAGGGCCTTATAGGTCAATAATCTGACCTTGAAGGTGATCTGCCACCATACTGGCAGCCAGTGCAGGCCATGGAGCACAGGCGTGACATGGCATGATCTTGGTAAACCAGTCAACAACCTTGCCACTGTGTTCTGCACTAGCTGCAGGTGGCGGATATCAATCCCCAGAAGCCCTAGGTAAAGGGCATTGAAGTAGTCAAGGTGGAAAGTCACAAAGGTGTGGACCAACACTGGAAGATTTCTTGGTGAGACCAGGTACTTTATCAGAGTGATATTCCTCAGATAGTAAAAAAAGGTCTTGATGACAGCTGACACCTGGGATTAAGCATCAGATCATCATCAAAAATACCCAGATTCCTCAACCAGTTTGAGGTTACCGGCTGGGTGCCATCAAGCCAAAGTCCAGAAGGCTATCCTGCTGGTGTCCCCCATACCCTGATGACCTGGATCCACCACCAACACCTCAGTTTTATCCAGGTTCAACTGCAGCCAGCTGGAACACATTTAGCTCTGGATCTCAGAGAGGCAATCATTAAAAACTGAGACGGCACTACCCTGTTCGGGCACAAAGGACATGTATAGCTGAGTACCATCTGCATAGCAGTGAAAACTCAGACCGTACTGCCTTATAATGTCTCCCAAATGGCAGCACATACACCGTGAACAACATGGGTGACAAAATGGAGCCCTGCGGGCTCCAGAGGATGGAGGAGGGGGGCCAAGTAATAAATTCCCAATACCACTCTCTGAATCCCACCTGCTAGGAAAGATTAAAACCACCTGAGGTCTGTACCCAACAGTCCACAGATCAACCGCAGACACTCCAACAGCACACCATGGTCCATGGTGTGAAATGCTGCAGAGAGATCAAGGAGGACCAAGACTGAATGGATCCTTTGATCTCTTGCTATTAGAAGATCATTAAGTACTCGAACAAGTGCTGTCTTGGTACTATGCCTCTTCCTAAATCTGGACTGGAAAGGATCATAGACATCGTGGATGGTCAGGTGATCCTCCAGCTGCAACGCAACCACCTTCTCAATAACCTTACCCATGAAGGGTAGGTTAGAGACAGGTCTCTAGTTAGCTAAACAGTCAGAGTTGCAGGAAGATTTCTTAAGGAGAGGTCTCACAACCGCTTCTTTCAGGGGGTCAGGAAACATCCCTGTTTCCAATGAACTCCAGACTATCTCAGCCAGGACTGGGCCAATCACTTTAGCACATCCCACAAGGAGATGTGTTGGGCCTGGGTCCAAACTACAGCATGTTGGTCGCAAACTCTGGATGATCCTCATGATGTCAGTGATTGCCAGCCGGCTGAAGCAGGACCAGGTAAACTGGGCACTCTCAACCTCCTGCCGACCTCCACAACACCCAACAGAGGTCACCAGATGGATCCCAGACCTGATGGCGCCAACCATATCTACGAAGAAGCAAGCAAACTCATCACCCTTATTTTGTGAAAACACTCCCTGAGACTGAAGACAGATTGGATTGTGCAATCTGTTGACAGTCCAGAAAAGCTGAGCTGGTCAATTCTGTGCAGTGGCAATCTCCTTGGACAGGAACTCTGCCTTCTTACTGGAGACCGCTGATTAAAAGTCCTTATAATGCTCTATAAATCTAAGTCTGTCATCAATCAGGCCCGTCTTCCACCAGCACCTCTCCAACCTTCGACCCCCCTGCCTCATCTCCTTCAAAACCCCATTAAACCAGGGGGACTTTGAGTAAAGAGTGAGGGGGTGAACACGGACAAGAGCTATGGAATTTGGGGCCACTGTCACCACCTCATTATAGATACATAAAAGATCCCCTGGTTTCAAGCTTTCACTCCTCACCTCTGACAGTTCCAGTACTGCCATTAGACCATCTGGGGTCACACCCCTTAAAGGGCAGTACCGGACCATCTCCATAGGGGAAGGTCTATCGGGAGGAGCCACAAATCTGAACCCTATGGTGTGGTGGTCTGACCATCCAACCAGCTCCACACCAGATTGGAGATCTCCATGCCCAGTAGGAACACCATATCCAACAAGTGACCATAATTGTTGGTGGCAGAGGTAATTACCTGTGCAAGGCCCAACAAGATCATAAGTTGGAGGAAGTCTTGACCAAATTGCAAGAGTTCATCATGGACCCAGGCATTGAAGTCCCTCTTAATCAACCATCTGGAGGACTCCAACACCATGTCGACGATGAAGTCCATGACTTCCTGCAGGAATTCCTTCTCATTACAGGGTGGATGGTAGATGAGAAGTATCCTGCAACCTACATCTGACCCCACCATACACTCAAAGGATCTGGTTATCCCCACTGGAACATCCACAACGCCCAGTTCTATTTTAAAACAAATGGCTACACCCCCGCCCCTACGATCCATCCTCTGGTAGTGTATCACTGGGTACCCATCTGGAACTGCTGATGCCAATGCTGGGCCAGCATTTTCATCCAGCCAGGTCTCGGTGATGCATGCCAGGTCAGCTGTACCAACAAGGTCAAGTATCATAGCCGTCTTGTTTTTTTATGGACCTGGCATTTCACACCACCACCCAAGTAGTATGGGTAGACAAGGAAGACCTTGTTACTTGCCCACATGAAGTGGAGCCCTTGGGTATGGGAACCAGGCAGGGAAATCCCCTATCCTGGGCCCATTTCACCCCAGAGCATCTCCTTGCCACCATGACCCCACTCTGTCCACTCCCCCACCAGGCCCAGTGCCATCCCATTTCTTCCTCCTTCTAGCTATCCCCAAAGCACGGCAACATATGTAAGCATCAGCAGACAGAGGGGGACAACTAAAAGGGTGGAGATCCCTGAGCCTGGTGGGTGAGTAGTACCTAACCGTCTGTGCCCTTTGTCAACACATACTGACTAAAGGCAGCCAAACAGCAAACACACAGCATACAACAACTCAAACACACTGTGGAGGGGTTGGAGGATAATAGATGGATCAGACACCAAACTTCAGGTTCAACACACAATCTGTGTGATGTTTATTCAAAATACAGGAAATAAGCTTCAGTAATAGCATATTCCTTCTTTAGTACATCAGTTTGCAGCAACAGACTATGACTGTCCTTCCTCTGCACTTAGTCAGCACCTACTGACACTGATCTCTGATCTAACCACTTTTCAGTGAAACCCTTCATCCCTATGTGGGCCCCATTTGCTTGGGTAGTGGGGTCTCAAAAAAAAAAAAAAAACAAGCTATAGACAAAGAACCTCAATGCAGAATCACTGAAAAAAGGGTTATCATACATACTTTCATAATGCAAAGCATCACGGGGTATATACAAATCCCCATGAAATTTCAGACTTGTTCTGTTTATAGCAATTTACATGCATTTTAGTAGCACAACTAACTTAATTTCCATAATAGTCATCTAGTACTTTTTACCATTATCAAAAACACGTAGTGCTATGGTATTTTCAACATTTACAGGTTTCATAAACATAAGGGCCTGGATATTCAGACTGCGCCAGGCTGTGGCACAAGCCTTGGCACAGCGCAACTTGGCTGTGAAGGGGCATTGACTGGGCGATATTCAGTAGAGCTGCGCCATGGCACAGCATCATTGAATATCGCCCCCTGGCCACCCACAGTGTGCTTGGTGCAGTGGCACTGCACCAGTGCAAGTGGCCAGAGTGAAGCAGGGGGATGCGCTAGCGCAAGTTCTATTGTGCTATGCGCAACAACCGTGATATTCAAAAGTGAACATGCAAATGGGGCCATAATGTATGCAAGGTGCAAATGGGGCCATTTGCATGTCATTATGGCCCCATTTGCATGCAGGTGTGCCAATCCCCGGAGACTTGCACCTGGCACCCTACCAGATAGCAGCCGTCGGGGACCGGCGCACCTTGCACAGCGTGGCAATGCACCCCTCTGCCCGATCGCAGGCATTTGTAGATTTAAAATCATCCCATATCCCTGGTGGTCCAGTGGACTGCTCACAGCCGCTATCGCGGGCTTCAGTATGAAAACAATACATCCAATATCGCTAGTGGTCCAGTGGACCGCTTGCAGCCCGATCACAGGCTTATGTGAAAATAGAAACATCCCATATCCCAGGTGGTCCAGTGGAGTGCTTGCAGCCTGATCATGGACATAAGTATGAAAAAATGTATTCCAATATCCCTGGTGGTCCAGTGGACCACTCGCAGCCTGATCGCGGGCATAAGTATGAAGAAATGTATTCCAATATCCCTGGTGGTTCAGTGGACCGCTCGCAGCTGATTGCGGGCATCTGTGTAAAAATAAGGACAGCTCCACGGTACCCCCGGTCATTGGTGGGTGGCAGCACCCCACCCTCCTGCTGCCCCGCCACCCGCCGACTGACAGTGTAAGGTAGGGCTGTATGCACATTGGTTCATGCTGTGGACCAATGGGCGTACAGCCCTACCATACACTGTCAGTTGGCGGGCGGCAGATGGGTGGAGTGCTGCCACCTGCCACTGACCGGGGGGGAGCAGGGCGGTGGGGATTAGTGGGCAGGGGGGGTACTGTGGAGCTGTCCTTATTTTTACACAGATGCCCGTGATTGGGCTGCGAGAGGTCCACTGGACCACCAGGGATACTGGAATACATTTCTTTATACTTATGCCTACGCTCGGGCTGCGAGCGGTCCACTGGACCACCACGGATATGGGAATGCATTTCTTCATACTTATGCCCGCAATCAGGCTGCAAGCAGTCCACTGGACCACCAGGGCTGTGGAAATACATTTCTTCATACTTATGCCCATGATGAGTCTGCAAGCGGTCCACTGGACCACCAGGGATATTGGAATGCTGTTATGTCAACAGATGCCCACGATTGGGCATGGGGTGAGCGCCGCCACTAAGGTGCAGCTAGAGCTCGGGTGGCCACCCACAGGTGGCAGCTGCCGTCATTGCGCCTTGCATACGGCAGCTCACCTGTGGGTGCCAGCCATTGTTCCTTTTTTTTTGGCTCACCTGTGTGCAGCCCAAGTAGGGGTTATGCATGCATGGGCTCAGCACATCCCGGGCTGAATGTCGGGATGTCTCTGCGGGTAATGTGAACACGCCCCCAGCTTGTGCCACATCATTACTGATGCACTCCAGTGCATCGGATTTATGCCAGGCACAATCCCCATTCAAATATTGTGCTGGGGCACATCAGTGGGTTGCGCATGGTGCAACACTGTTGCGCCATGTGCAACCCTTTTGAATATCCGGGCCAGTGTATATACATCAAGGTATTTTATGACATAGTGCTATTACATACTAAATCCAACAACGATAAACACACCAAGTTTTACATACACTTGGAGGTCACAACAATAACCTCCCTGTATGAGAATCTGAGAAGAAAAAGGAAAATTAAAGAGGACACTATAGCATAGTCAAGAAAGGGAAGGGGGTGCCCATGGGTGGCCAACCTTGTGGGCTAGAAACTGTAAAGGATAGACTAGACTAAGAAGTAGAACTGTTGCAACAGATTTAAGAAAAGGTCGGTCCTCAAGAGTGGCAGGAGCTCCCACTCACACACAATCCCAACCTTTCAACACACAAACAACGCACAAAAATACACTCGCACACCTTATTACTCACAATTCAAAATAACCCACCCTCTCCCAACAACTAAAAAACCCAACCTTTCCCCTATAAGTAAATAACAACCAATAACCCCAAACTAATCAAGATATTACAAAAACACAATAAAACAATAAACAATCTCTAATAATACATATCAATACAAGTCTTTAGGTAGTTTTTATATGAGTCTTTTCACAATTCAACGAGGGTAACCAATTCTCATAAAAGAGATTCAATGACAGGCCATTGGATCTTTCACCTACTCAGGCCACTGAGTCCAAAAAGATCCAAAGTTTTGTTCACTCCCACTGAAGTTCAACCACGAAGCTATACAGAGCTTAAGAGAATAAATATATGCATGGCACTCTCACTGCCTTTCAAATAACTGAAGTTAAGTTAAATAAGCCCCAAACACCTGACTGGGTGATTATGGATATCAGAACCTTTCAACAAGTGTCCTTCTGTTACCCAGAGATGTTTCTTCTTTGGTGAAATCTCCTTGATGATGGTTTCTTTTCCATTTATTGTCAGCCCACCTCTCTGCATAGACTTCTCTAGCTACTGCTACCTCTACGGCAGACGCCGAGACTGCACACAGAGAACAGGCAGGGGCACAAGTCAGGAGCAAGGGTAGAGCCACAGAAAACACACACCACTGAAGGCAGCCACCCCAACCCAACCCAGATGATCCCGGTGCTACAGCTCTGGGACTGTGTCTGCCCACTGACAGACACCCCCTGAACCTAGGAAGCACCCATAACAGCACCCGCTCTTCAGCAGGCTCCAACAAACACCTCCCGCCTAGGACTTATAGAGGTCAAGCTGAAATGAGCCAGGCATTAAACTCGAGCCTGCTCTGGTTTGCCCATCTCTAATAAACATACCCAATCCTGTGCACCATTTAGCCCTCTCCAGCCCTTTTAACACCTACTGGACTGTGTACCTTAATGTGCAACAATTTTAAATCTCATAACGTGCAATACTTTGTATCTTTGTAGAGGTGGGAGGCGTAAAAGGCAATAAGCCCATGAAAATTCTTGTTAATCACCCATAAAACCCTGGGGAATGATTGTCTAGTAGAAAACTGCCAATTTTTTTTTTTTTATATTTCTTTCGATATACTAATAACTATCTCCACTGGGAGAGAGTTCCATGGTCTGATTATACATTGGGAGAAAAAAATATCTGCGTTTATGAGTTCTGGCACATTTCCTTTCTAATTGTAAGAGGTGGCCTCTTGTTTCAATATTAATTTGTATAAATTCTAAGCCAATTACTGTCATAAGGCATTCATTATTTATGACTTCACTAGTCAACAAAAGGTCACCTCTAAGTCTCCTTTTTGCCAGGGACATTAAGCCGAATTTATGTAATCTTTATTGATAATTTTAAGTCTCTGATCCTGTGATATATTTAGTTATTTTTCTTTGTATTTTTTCTATTCTCAAGATGTCTTTTTTTAGGTATGGGCTCCAAAATTGAGATGCATAGTCCAATAATGGCCTGATATAGGCTCTATACAGTGAAAGTATAACAGGTTTCTTTTTTTGATTGTATATTGTGACATATAGACCACCAAATATGATTTGCTTTATTTATGTTTTTCGTAATGTGGTTTTCAAATGAGAGATTGTTTTGTATTATGATACCCAGATCTTTTTCGGTTTCACCTATCTTTAATACTTTAGGAAAAGGCAGTCACAGCACTTACCCAGGGCACATTAAGGAAAATGAAGAGTCTGACAGAAGTTCTTTCATGATTTTATAACTTCATGTATTTGTGCCAAACACAATCAAACTGACCCTCATGGGTCAGGGAAACCACACCAAGTGATCTAATGTTTGAACTCCTTCAAGTCTTTGCCAAGTAAGTGCCGTGACTGTTCTTTTCCTATAGCATATACATTGTCACAGAGCACCCCGGGTCACCTTGGTGCAGCTCTTTTGCTATATTCTCTTCATCTTTAATACTTGTCTATTTAATGTGTAGTTAATTTTTAGATTGTTTAAACTGAAGTGCATAACACTGCATTTATTTGTATTAAAATGTAGTCCCCATTTGTTGGGCCAATCTGTTAATGTATTTACATCATTTTGTATGGATTCAGTTTCAATTGCTGTTTTGCACTTATCTCTTAGTTTGCAATTGTCAGTATATTTTATTATCCAGTTTTCTATGTTATCAGAGAGGTCCGTTACGAAAAGTTGAAATATTAAAGGGGCTAAAACCAGTCCTTGTGGGACTCCACTTGTTACCCATCTCCACTTAGATACTCTTCCTTCTATAAGGACTCTCTGGAAACAATTTAACTCTGATATTCAATTTAAATCTGCGGAGTGTATGTTAAGGCTTCTTAGTTTCTCTAATAATGCCCAGTGTGGAGCAGAGTGGAATGCTTTTTTAAATTCTAGAAATATAACATCACATGGCAATCCACTATCAAGATTTAGGCTTACTTGCTCATAGAAACATAGTAGATTTGTTATACAAGAACAGCATTTACAGAAATCATGTTGAGTTACATCAGTAAGATTTACATCAGTTATTATCTTTTCTTTAGTTATTCCTTCTAATATTTTGCATCGTACAGGGTGAGGCTGATGGGTCTATAATTATTAGCTAAACCCCCCGTCTCCCTTTTTGTCAAGAGGAATGCCATTTGCTTTTTTTCCAGTCAGTAGGTACTTGTTCTGTTTTAATGCTGGTATTATATAATATGTGTAATGGTAATAACAGTGGCTTGGCATTAATTTAAGCATATTGAGAGTAATACCATCTGGACCTGGAGAAGAACCTGTCTTCAGCAATTTTAATTTGGAAAGGATCTCATCTTCAGTTATTATTATATCATATGTGTTGTTTGCTATTACTATTGGAGTGTTCATGTTAGAGTTGTCATAGGAGTTACAGAACTGTTCATTTAATATATTTGCCATTGATGTTGGTTCAGATTATAGGACATTGTCTGTTGTTAATGACTCAACCTTACATGTGTGTTTTTTAAGGAATTGACATAACTAGAGAAGACTTTACTGTTATCTTTGTTTGCTTGAATTCTAAACTTTGTTCCATTTGAAGTTTAGCTTTTTTATTTCTAGCTTACATTTTTTTGTGCATGTTTGAAGGCTGATTTCCTAGTAGGAGAGTTATGTTTCATAAACTTATTGAAAAGATGACTTTTCTTTTTGATTAGTTTTATTATATGAAAAGATAACCATTTAGGAGTAACTCTTGCAGTAGTTTTCTTTATGTATAAATTTGCTGTCTGTAAAATTTTTGATTTGATGTTTGACCACATAGCTTCCAAAGAATTGTTTGCCAATGGAGTATTCCAATCGGTTTCCTGAAATGCTTTATCAATCATATTTATGTTTGCTTTTTTATAAAGATATACTTCGGTAATGTTACAACTAGTAGAGACATTGAATAAAATGTCAAAATTAACAATATTGTGGTGACTATCACCTAACAGAGATAAGCTGCTACAATGTTTTATATTGATGTTCTCTGTTTTTAGAACAATGTCTAATATATTGGATCCATGAGTAGGGGTAGTAACTGACTGTGACAAGGATAGCTCTCCACAAAGGTCTAGAAATTCTTTGGAAATGCCCGATTGTGTGGAGTTGTTTGTCCAATTAATGTCTATGAAGTTTAGGTCACCCATAAAGATAGTTTTGCCAAATTCTACATCTTTCTCTGGTTCACTCAGTATATCCTGTGCATTTTGCAGAGAGGTGTCTGGTGGTCTATAACATAAACCTAGTATAATTGGTATTTTATTATCATTCAGTAATTTGATCCTTAAGGTTTCGGTATGAATATTAGATTTAATGTTATTAGATATATTAATAGGGTTTAGAAGTAAGTTAATGTAGAAAGCTATACCACCTCCTCTCCAATTATCTCTACTAAGGGAAAAGAGGTCAAATCTGTTTATAGATCTGCCCGATGTTTTATTTTCTTGCCCACCAGGTTTCTGTAATGGCCATAATATCTGGGCATTGTAAATTACATATTGCCACAAGATCATCCATTTTTTTCACCCAGACTTTGTGCATTTAGTAAAATGGTTTTCAATGATGTTTTTTGCAATGTAGGATTTTTATGTTTAGGTTGGGCTAGTGCAGTAAGAGTTGGCATATAGTTAGAATTATTGCAAAGGTGTATTGACCCTGCTAACCCCCTACTTAGTTTAAATCTGTTAATCTTAATGCAGATAGAAAGTAATATATTAATTGAGCAGATCCTTTTTTTATTCAGATGCAGACCATCTCTGGCAAACAATTAATTATTTTGAAAGAAGGTATTCCAGTAGTCGATAAACAGGATGTTTTCCTGTATACACCAGTTTTTTAGCCTTGTATTGATTCTAGTAATTGTACTATTTTTTTCTCAACATGCCTTTGGTATGGGTAATATTGCAGAAATTTCTACTTGACAGTTTTTTTTCCTTTAACTGTTTACCCATATCTAATAGTTTGTGACATATATTCTTTTCATGTGTATGTGCAGTGTTATTTAAGCCCACATGTAGGATAAGATTTGTTTGTTCTTATCCTACTAACTCCTGTAAATCTAGCTGACACATCAATTATTTTAGCTCCTGGGAAACAGGTAATGTTATTTCTAAGTTTATTTGTTGGTGTAAGATGAGAATCAATATGTTTTACTATGGAATCGTCTATGACTTGGTACTTAATATAACCATTTGTGTTGTCCGAGTGAAAACCTGTAAAATCATCTGGTAAGTCATTAAGTGAAGAAAATCTATTACTGGTAGAGATACCATGATTGTCGTTACCCTGTAATGGTCTACAGGTAGGGGTATTAGAGGTTTTGTAAATCTCTGCCCTTTGGACTTTTTTTATTCCCCTGTTTTAAACAGTTTCCCAGTTCCCATCATCCAAGGATGCTGGTTCTGGTGCTCGTGTTCTTTTGTCTCTCCTAGTGCTGTTATGGTGTTGACTGTATTTAAGTCAGGAATGGGTACTTGAGAACCCTGGGGTGAAGAATCTGTGTTTTCAACTAGGGTAGTTGTTTTATCATCTGTTGTCATATTCCTAAGCATGTTGTCCATGCAACACTCAAGGTTTCTCAGCTCTTTTAAATTAGTAAGTTAGCTTTAATTGCGCATATTTCACCTATAAGAGAGGTGACGAGGTTACAGTTCAGATAGTTGTTTATAATATGGTCATTGACAGGCTTAACTTTAGGGTCCATGACATTACATATCCTATAGATATATACTGTGATTCCGATCCCTAATTCTAATGCTGTGTATCCAATCATATTATTCACTTTCATAATGTCTGTATTTCCAGCTGTACTTACTTGTCACCAGATTCAGGGTTTGCATTTCTCGAAAGTTTCTTTGTTGGTGAAAAAGTTCAGGGCCTTGCTCCCTAGGAGGATTCTGACAGATGCCTAAGCTCACATCTGCTTGCTAGGGGGAGGCATTTAATAAAGGGAGAACGGAAGTGATGTCACAAGCACTTCTGGTAGTGCTAGTTCCCCAAAGTCCTGATAAAGTATAAAAATATCTCAAAAGTGGTATTATTACCACTCTGCTAGAGGTTTTAAAGCTAATATAAACACTCCCACTGTCTGGTGAGGTGGACTATACAAATCAGAGTAATCTGTTCCACCGGGCACTGGAGTACTATCACACTCAGCAAATGAACAGTCAAGCCCTCATTCGGGCATTAAATACATTTAAATAACAAAAGCACAGCTGCAACTCACAGACAGGGCTTACAAGGCTGCAGGGCATTGAAAAATGTGGACTTTTATGTACGAGCAACCGGAAGTGACGTCACACTTACCCCCGGTAGCGTTTGTTCACTGAAGTTCTTCTAAAGTAGTCAAATGTCTTAAAAGTGGTATTATTACCACTCTGCCAGAGGTTTTAAAGCTAATTTAGAAAATGGGCTTTTTATTTACTGGGTTCTGATTAGCTAGTACCCCAGCCAGGGGGGTACATTAACTTTCAATAGATGCCCAGTAAATAAAAGATGCCGGTCACCTGACCACATCACCACCTAAGCTATCCTTGTGCCCACCCTGCCTACTGTTCATTGGGCAAAACCACCCTATTCAAGTTGAAATTGGTGCCATTTTTTAAATTTTGTTTAGCAAGTGAAACTGGCATCCCCATCAGTCCGTAATTCAGTGCCACTGCCAGCACATCCCAAATCAGAGAAGTGCCCCACTCCCAACAGGATTCCCAAAATACAGAACTCTGATTGTCTACTGTAATAAAGAAAGAAAAAAACATTCATTTTAAATCACTAGTGCTAGCACGTCGCGTGCTCAGCACTACTCGCAACAGGCTTACATATAGAGATTAGAAAACAGGGAAAGACAATTTGTTTTTTGACACCCCCCACGAACTGCTAACCCACAAAATACGTCACTCACCACCCAACTACCCCATCAGCCTTCTCCCGCTCTGTTCTGTACACTGCTGGATTCCCGCCTGCTCTTTCTACAGAGAGCAACTTTAAACATAAGAATGACAACGACGTGGGAGACAGGGACCGTGCGTCACTACACAACTAGAAATCCGTTAACTTTCGCACTGTCCTGTACTTCCCACTCGCTTTCATTGCTATTTTCAAAATTAATACATAAGCTGCATCAACGGGGTAAAAGAAAGACAGAAGGGGACAGACAAATGTCGGTGGGGGGGGTGAATACAGAGACACCGCGCGTCACTGCACAGCTTCAAAAACTTTCACTTTTCTGCGGTCCTGCATTACGGTCTCGCTTCCATTGGCACTTATCAATGGGGTTACAGAAAAAAAAAAAAAAAGACAGAAGGGGACAGACTGTTTGGGGAAGGGGGGGTGAAGTGAGACAGCACAGTACCACACATTACACTGGCCTCTACTACCAATGCCAAAAGTAGAGGGACTACTTTGCCAATGAAGGAGAAAAAACTTGAATTGTAGTCAAGTTTAGTGAATTACTTTACTTTTTTTTCAATCCTGTAAAAATGACACAGTTAGCCAATTTTCTAAGTGCAATAATACCCTCCAGGGTGGTCAGTATGGACAATACCGGACCATCCGGGGCTATAAGGCCCTCTGCCTGCGGCGTCGGGCCTCATTACACCCCTGGGCGGTCCAGTATTGCCCAATACCGCCCACCCTGTTGGGTATTATTGCTTTCATAAGCACTCCCAGTGTCTGGTGAGGTGGACTATACAAATTAGAGCAATCTGTTCTACCACACATTGGAGTACTAGCACACTCGGCAAATGAAAAGTCAAGCCCTCATTCAGGCATAAAATACATTTAAATATCAAAAGTGCAGCTGCAACTCACGGAGCTTAAAAGACTTGTTGTGAACTTAACATTTAGCACTAGCCCACACCAGCTCTCTTTGTTACTGTAATAGTTGTAGCTTTCTACTATCCTGACTATTCAAATGTGCTTAGTGTTGGCTTGTTGCAAGTGTCTGCTGTTGCGTGTGGATTTTCTACTGATGTGTTGGTGAGTGTGATTGTGTTATTTCTGGCTGGCATGTGAGTGCTAAATTTAGAGACCATATTTGTATGAGTGACCTAATCGAGTATGCATGCATGACTGCTGATACGAAAGACCTCGGTAAGGCTGGTTACCTTGATGTGGTACAGAGGATTATGACAATATATCCTAAACATTGTAATGAAAAGGCAGCCAAATTCTGTCTAGGTGTGTGAGTGTGTGTGTCTGTGTTTTAGACAAAATAAAATCTTGTGACTCTGTTGGGATCATTAGCTTACTACATATTTGACTGAAATGGGGGGGCATTTTAATTTGTGTTTACGTGGGGCAGGGGCAATAGTAGGGGGGCCATAGTGTCATGAACTCTCAAGTACAAGTTTAAAATTTCTGCTTCACCCCTTGTAAAAAAAAATCTTATAATTATCAAAAGAGAAAAGAAAAAAAACTGCATATGGTATAAGAATTAATAGTTCCCTATTGTAAGTTAGTTTATTTTCCAGCAGTACACTAGCTCTTAAAGCAGCAATGCATGCTACACTGAACATTTTGGCCTATATTTTTTATCTCAATTTATATTGCCCCTTACCTCTTTGACTTGCACAAAATCCTTCTTTCCCCTTTTGAGTCTGATAAGTACTTTTTTTTTTTTACATTTGCAATGTTAAAAGCAGTGCTCCATTACTATGGCTACTGCTAGGTTTTCATCAGTATTCTCAGATGTGTTTGTACTAGAACTTGCAGAATTTGTGTGGAATGGTAATTCCGTTTCTGAAATGCTTTTTGGAATTTCTTTATTAATTTCAACAAATTCTGTAAAGCATGTCTATGTAAACCGAATAATATTACACAGATCAAGTAATCTGTAGTATGATATATAATAGCTTGAGGAAAATTAAACTGCTGTTTACATAAAATGTGGAATTCAATTCCACAGTTAACATTCTGCCTTCATAATCAGGCAGAATTTCAGAAATTCCATTGAATTCGAGTGGATGAAGAAGTTGAAAATTTGACACAGCTCTAATTTGTCCACCTGTTGTCCCATAAGGTCAAGGAGTGGTATCAATAAGCAATAAGCCACGACTGAATGTGTACTTTAGGATTTTAATGAGTACCCCAGGGGTGTAGTGAGGCACGAGGTCAAAGGCTGAGTGTCCTTATGTTCCTGGGAAGTGCATTAAAATCCTATAATGCACACCCTAGAGAGGCTTATTACACTTATAAAAGGGCCAGAGGGAGGAGGATTGAGTATCCCATAGGATGCTCTCCCCCTTGGAGGAGGGAGGACTGTGATCTCTGCTATGTTACCGCCACATGGGTGACCACGGCTGGTAGCACAGATGGAGTCGTAGCTTGGGAGGGTCGGGTGCCTTGTGGTTGAGATGCTTGCATATGCGTGCATCTCCCTTAGTCATGACCCACCAAGGTGTCCAAGGGGAGAGACAAAATCTGGTGGAAAATACAGAAGCTGTGAGGAATGATGTTGCACTCTCTCACAGGCTTGCAGCCTTCCCCTGGGCTGCCCACTGCCACATCCATTACCCTGCCTCCTCCTGGGAAGCAGGGGGTGGTGCCTTGGGGACTCTGCCACTGTAGGTAATCTGTGAAGCACAGTAAGGAAGTGGGGGGTAAGTCCCAGAGACAATTGGGTAACAGGGCTGGGGAGAGCTCCGCAGCAGAAGGGGGCCAGATGAGAAGTAGGAGGCAAAAAAAAATTTATAGTTTATTTTATGATCACCCAATGTCTTTTCACAATGTAATATAATATAATATAATATAATATAATATGGTCTGTGCCAACCTCTAAAAGTTCTACCTTGCAAACTTTGAGGTTCAAACCACCAAAAGTTCTAGCAAGTTCTACCTTGTTCTACTAGATAGAACTGGTAGAAGCATGTTCTACATTTTTCAGGGCACACAAGTGCCCCCCCGCCTTTAGCCAGTCACCGGCCCACTGTATTTAATTCCCTGGTGTCTAGTGGTCCCTTCCCCTGCTGATCACTAGCCCCATGAACAATTAAATTCCCTGGTGTGTAGTGGACCCCCACCCTCATCAATAGCCAATCACCAGCCCATTGTATTAAACTGCCTGATGTCTAGTGGCCCCCCCCGCTGATCACTACCAGGCCAAAGAACAAGTAAATTCCTTGGTGTCTAGTGGTCACCCCCACTGCTACAGATAGTGCCTTCCCCCCCAACCTGATCCCAAGTGGGCAACCAGCACAAGTCTCCCTCTCCACCAGGCTGGCCGCCTGACTCAATGTCAATGAATGAGCATGTACTTGTCCAAACACATGTTCACCCATTAACAGGCCACCAGCTCACACCCATGCATTGAGTTCTTTGAGATCTGTTGGGGGTGCAGACAAGAAAGGAGGGTTGTTTAGATCACTGGCAGGGCCCACTGGTGACTGGAGCAACCCCCCACTCTTGTCTGCACAGCCAACAGAGCTCAAAGTTCTCAATGCATGAGCGCAAGATGGCTATGAATGAGCACTTGCTTGTACAAGTACACACTCATTGATTGACAGCTTAGTCAGGCTGACAGCATGGTGGAGAGGGAGGGCTGTGCCAGTAACCTGCTCAGGGTCAGGGTGGGGGGACCAGGTTGGGGGCCCTACCTGCCAGAGTGAGGGGGTGGGGACCACTAGACACCAGGGAATTTACTTGTTCATTGGGCTGGTGGTGATTGGCGTGGGGGCCACAAGACACTAGGGAATTTATGGGCCAGTGATTGACTATCGGCAGGGGAGACCATTAGACACCAAGGAATTTAATACAGTGGGCCCAGCAATAGGCTATCAGCAGGGGAAGTGGGCAACTTGACACCAGGGAATTAAGGGAAATTAAGGAGCAAACCTAAGTTTGCAAAAACAGCAAAAAGTCTGAGGGTGTTCTCAATCCTTTGAACAACTGGGTTCAACCTTTTTTGGATTAAGGCTGTACCAAACTTGCAGCTCATATGATATGATATAATCTAATATAATCTAATCTAATATAATATAGAGTATTTATAATATAATATAGAGTATTCTGGGTCTTTATACTCACAAGAAAAGTGATATTAAACAAATGGGGTTCAAAAACTACAGAGAATACTAATATAAACCTAAACTGAACCATATTAAATCGAGACTTCCTTTTCTCATTTCAAATATAACAAGCATTTGTCAATGCCGAATGTTCGCTTGCAGGTATTTGCAGTGGTATTTGTCACGTATGGTGCTTTACCCTAATGCCCTGTGCGATTGCTGGTATTTGCACAATAAATTTTCAGCATGACCTTTTTGTTACCCCCATTGTGCACTACATAGGCGGAAACACGTTTTGGGCAGGATGTGAAAAATGACAGCTGTAGTGCTCATAAGGAAGTGTGGTAAATGGCAATGTTGAAAATCTGGAGTGGAAATATTGAAAATTAAGTAGCTACAAGCGCATGGAACTGTGCAACGACACTCGTGAAAACAGTCATTGTTAGGAATTTTTTCCAAATTTCAACATTGGCATTTTAAAACCTCTGCTAATGAACAGTGTCACTGTGATTTTTCTTATTGTGTCCCATACATTGATTTGCTTTGACCGACTGCGCCATTGTGCACTACATGGCGGAAACACGTTTTGGCAGGATGTGAAAAATGACAGCTGTACTGCTCATAAGGAGGTGTGGTAAAATGGCAATGTTGAAAATCTGGAGTGAAAATATTGAAAATTCGCAAACTTCTGACGTCTTGTGAAAGGAACTGCTAGCAGCACTCTCGTAAAACAGTTAATTTTAGAATTTGTTCACCAAATTTTCAACATAGCCATTTTAAGACCTCTGCTAATGAACAGTGTCACCGTGATTTTCTTAATGTGTCCCATACATTGATTTCACACTCCGACTGCGCCATTGTGTGCTACATGGGCGGAAACACATTTTGGGCAGAATGTGAAAAATGACAGCTGTACTGCTCATAAGGAGGTGTGGTAAAATGGCAATGTTGAAAATCTGGAGTGAAAATATTGAAAATTTGCGAACTTACGAGCCTGCGTAGGAACTGCATAGCATACGCTGTAAAACAGTCATTTTTGAATTTTTGCACAAATTTTCAACATGGGGTTTTGGGACCCTTCTCATGAATGATGTCACTGTCATGGTGTTATTCGGGCCTGAAGGGTGATTTCATGCAGTGACTGCAAAATCACCCCCGGGCCGAATAACGCCATGACAGTGATATCATTCATGAGAAGGGTCCAAAAACCCCATGTTGAAAATTGTGCAAAAATTCCCAAAATGCCTGAGATATGCAAAAGTTGAAAACCCCTATCTAGCCCATTATACAGCTTACCGGCATTTCCTCAGTTCGCGGTTGGCTTTGAAGAGTGCAGACGTGTTCCCGGTCCACCGAAGATCGTCGCACCGAGCTCCGGAGGTAAGTAGGGGTGGGGGGTGTGGGGAGGCTGGGTGCGCAGTGGATGGGTGCGGGTTGCGGGAGGGGGGACTGGGAGAAGCGCTGTGGGACCGTTTTTGCTTTACAGGTGAAAAAAAAAAACAAGACTACGTGGGACGTTTGCCACGCTGGGGTGGGCTCCCAGCATGGCATAAGGATGGCAGGGGGCCGTGGAGCCAACAGGGATTGGGCACCCCATCGGCAGATATTGTGGGATGTTTGCCATGCTGGGGTGGGCTCCAGCGTGGCAGCAAAGCCCAGAGGCGGCGTGGCGGTGCTCTGTGTGACAGCGGTGGTTTTCTTTGAGTGAAGACCACCACTGTCATGCAACTCCCACCATTGGTGCGGACCGCCATGCCTGCTCAACGGAGCAGTGGTTTGAAAGGGAGAGGCACACCTCCAAAGTGTGCTACTCTCCCAAAACGTTCCTTACGCATGCGCGCAAGCGAACGTAAAAAGATGTGTAATAGCAGATTCAAAATGGAGGGAAAGGGTATCGTCCAAGGCAATATATGAATAGCTACAGTATCTAAAATAGAATAAGTGTAGGGCAAACATTTTCACATACACTGTTGCATTAAAATGTATTCTAAAATCAAGTGGCAGTAGCAGCTTCCAAAGGGAACTCTCCCCAAACTCCTGGAATTGTGGTATAGTTTGTTAAACATTAGTCAACATCTATTCCCACTGTTCACATTAAAGTGGTATGTCAGCATTTTTCAGGCAGTTATGCATAATTCTGGAAACACTGGCTGGATCCAGTACAAGGCTTTATAAAAACTTCCCTAAGAACTTAAATCCAGTTTGTATCGGGTTGTGACAGACCTCCAGAAGCATGCCAATTGAATTACAAAATCATTTCAGAAACATTGATTTTTAGCTAAGTATTGGAAAGCAATGCAATATGAATTGCCAGTGTTTTGTCAGCTTTTAAAGACAATGCTTAACCATGATTTATTTGAACTCTACTGTACATAGTGGAAGGATTAAGTACAGGATAGATGTGCATGAGTCCAAGCCTGATTAGAACACATAATACACTATTACCCTCCCCTCAGTTTTACATAACATACATTCTTAGATGATTTTAAGAGCCTCCTTTACATGAGGCTCACTTGGTAAGTGCCCATAAGTGTTTCATTCTATTACTGTTCATTAACATATGTTATCTCCTTTACAAAAATAATACTTTCTATACTTCGTAAGAAAAGACACAAGTGCATTTTAATCTTTTTACATGGAAATCAAAGCATAATTTTCTACAACAGGTGTGACAATAAATTTGACAAGATAACCATATTGTTTGGGGTAACATGAGCAAACTAAGCAAAGCTGATCACTTAGTATGCTCAGAAATTTATCTCACCTATTTCGGTCACACTGAGCATAATCAGAAATGTACTCTTCCATGTGAGATGCCATTTAATTTTGACGGCACTTTGTGATCAGATTGCCATAGATTGCTGACAGACTGATATGCTGAGCCATTGAAATAAGGGCACAGTTGGTTTACATTTTGTATTTGTTTCCTTTTATAACTTTTAATAATTTCTATCACAAAACTGTCTAAATATCTTTAGATGTCACAGTACACAACTGATTCCACTCGGTGGAGACCGGGGACTGGATTTTCAGCCCTGCTGCGACTAAGGCAAGGCAAGGCAATTTTATTTATAAGGGGCCCAATCCTGGAGGCTCTGGGTGCCGAACATAAATAAGGAAATACAGCAGTAAATGAAAATATAATAAAACCTCATTAAAACCATAACAGGATTAAAATTCAGCAAAATAGAGTTTTTGAGAAGTCAATCTTCAAAGGACTGACCAAAGCTAAAGACGGTTATCAACAGTCAAAGGCCATGCTGAAGAGATGGGCCTTTAGCTTCCTGTTAAACACCTCAATTGAGGGAACCTTCCAGGTTGCAGGTGGAAGTGAGTTCCATAGGGCTGGCCCAGAAACACTAAAAGTATGATCTCCTGAGGTCTTGAGCCAAACCCTGGGAATGTCCAGGAGGCCACCTGAGCAGGAGCAGAGGAAGTGAGCAAAGGACACCAGTGTCAGGAGCTCAGACAGGTAACCAGGACCCAGCCCATATAGGGCCTTAAGGTGAGAAGACTCACCTTGAAAAGGACCCTCCACCTGATTGACAGCCAGTGCAGAGCACGTAAAACCAGGGTCACATAACTGGACCTCGAAAGGTCCGTCAGTAACTGGGCCACTGAATTCTGCACTAGCTGCAGCCTGTGGAAGGTCCCTCCCATGACCCAGAAATACAGAGTTTTACAGTAGTCGAGCCTAGAAGACACAAAGGTGTGTACTAGTGTTGGCAGGTTCATGGGCGGAATGAGAGGCTTAATCTGGGCAATGTTCCACAAGTGGTAAAAACCACTGCTGACTACAGCTGACACCTGATCTTCACAGGTCAATCTTCAGTCAAGGATCACACCCAAATTTCGCACCCTCGGAGAAACCACCGATGGAGTAGACCCCAGAACAAGTCCAGAGTCAGCCCCCAGTGGCAACCCATCATGCCCATGACCAGCTTCAATCACCAGCACCTCAATCTTAGCCGGGTTGAGTCTCAGCCAGCTGGAAGATATCCAGTCATTGATTTTAGCCAGACAGCTGTTAAGCACGTCAACCGTTCCTGATGTTCCAGGTGGAAAAGACAAATACAGTTGGGTATCATCTGCATAGCAGTGAAATTCCACACTGTATTGTCAGATGATCCCACCTAGGGGCAGCACGTACACTGCGAACAACATCGGTGACAAGATCGAACCCTGAGATACTCCACAAGACAGAAGCAATGGGGAAAAGGAGAAATTCCCGATCACCACCCGCTGCACTCTGTCCAAGAGATAGGACTCAAACCATTTGATGATGGTGCCGGCGAGTCCACAAAACTCACTGTCAATCAAAAAGCACAACATGATCCACAGTGTCAAAAGCTGAGGAGAGATCGAGGAGCACAAGAACTGACCTGTCTCCTCTATCTCTAGCCCTGAGCAGATAATTATGCACTCTCATTAGAGCAGTTTCAGTGCTGTGTCTGGCCTGAAAACCTGACTGGAATGGCTCATAGATATCCAAGTACACCAGGCAATCTTCAAGCTGATGTGCCACCAATTTCTCAACAACCTTGCTCAAAAATAGCAGGTTGGAGATTGGACGGTAATTCACCAGGATGTCTGGGTCGAGGGATGATTTCTTTAGGAGTGGCTTCACCAGTGTTTCTTTCAAAGCAACTGGGAAAACCCCCACCGCCATCGAGCACCTGGCAATCTTGGCAAACACTGGGCCAACAGCATTGGCACATCCCATTAAGAAATACGTCGGTAGCCGGCCCAGCGGTGCTGAGGGTTGAGGTGCTGGACACCACACCTCGCACCACGCTGGTGACCTGGGTTTGGGAATGGACTCGGGTGCCAGGGGTCAGCAGGGGATGGGTTGAGGACTGAGCGCCCGTGTGGTGCTCTCCTCCTCGGATTGAGGGGATGGGATGGCCTGGTGAACCAGAGATACCCAGTGGAGACCAGGGGTACTGTAGCAAGCTGGGCAGGCATGTATCAGCGTGGCTGACACTGGCAGGGCAGCTGTGCACCAGATAGCATTGGGGCATGCCCATGAATGGGGAGGGGACAGAATACAGAAAAACCCTGTCCCAGGGGTAGGCGACGGCACCAACCCCCATGCCCAATGCCAGGTTTGACCTCACCGACCTCCACTGATCCTCCCCCATGGGCCCACTTCTGTGGCTGGAGTCTACAAAGTTTTAAATATGCCCAAAGTAAGAGGGGCACCCCAACCCCGGAGGGGTTAAGCTGGGGCTGTCAGCTGCGAGGCGGGGGCAGAGATGTGGAAGGTACGGCCGAAGAGAGCTTCAGGTGGGGCAGGATGCAATTTAGATGCCTAAGATAGTCTCCTGGGACCATGACAGGAGCGAAAAATACTTGACAAAAAAAAAAAAAAAAGAAACGCGCCAGTGCCAGGTCCAGTTCACAAAAGGTGTGGTTCAGCTCCAAGATCACCTTAGTCACTTCAGACACCTCCACTGGCCTAAACACTTCCCAGGCAGACTGAGTGCCTCTGAAACTCCCAACTCGATCACTACGAGGTACAAGTCTCCCTGGCAGAATCCCCAACCAGATGGCCAACACTCTGTTGGAGAAAAACAGAGCAAACTCTTCACATAAAGTGGTTGAAAAAGCTTTTTTCGGACGGAGACAGGCAAGATGTAAAAGCCTGTCCACGGTCCGAAACAGCTGAGATTGTTTGTTTCTCCCCACAGCAATTTCCCTGAACAGAAATGCTGCCTTCTTATTGGAAATTACCACTGGTACTCAATACAGTGAGAACTCGGGACCAGTCTGTCAGCCACCAGTCGGGTCTTCCACTAGCAATGCTCCAACTTCTGACCCCTGATCTTCATCACCTTGAAATCCCCATCAAACCAAGAGGATTTCAAGTGAGAGGAAATGAGTCTTATACGGACTGGTGCGATGGCATTTAGAGCTTCAGTAACCACCCTATTATAGGTGGCCACTGCCTCTCCAGTGTCAATCGCACATGCTGCATCAACCCTAGTTAGGCTAGCTAACGCCAATAGTCCCTCTGGGTCAACACCCTTTAAGGGGCGATTGCTGTCCATCTCAACAGGGGAAGGACTTTGGGGGGGGTCTCAAAGCTGAACCCCATGGTGCAATGGTCAGACCAAATGACCTGATCAGTCTTGAGGCTGTCAGTCTCAAGACCCAGCTGGAACACCAGATCGAGTGTATGGCCGTGTTGATAGGTAGCAGCAGCAATCACTTGTGACAGGCCCAGTGATTGCATCAACTGGAGCAGGTCATAACCAAAACGTGAGGATTCATTGATGAAGCAGGCATTGAAGTTACCTAGGATTAAACACCCGGGGGACTCCAACACCTGGTCAACGACGAAGTCCACTACCTCCTGCAGGAATTCCTTTCCCATCCCTGGGGGGGTGGTAAACAAGGAGAATCCTGCAACCTGCACCTGCACCCCCATGCACGATGACACACTTAAAAGATCGGGTGCTACCAACTAGAAATGAACAAAGTGGCCCCAATTCACTCCGCGAAGTGAATCATGAAGCGAAAGCAGATTTGCAGAGTGCTCCACAACGCAAAGCGGAGTACTTTGTGTTATAATGGGTAACGCAATGTCCATTGAGAACAATGACTTCACGTTACTCTGCCTTCCCAAACCACTACCCCACCAATTCTTGAAAACAATGTACTTCGCCTCACTTCACCTTGTTTTTAAGCTCCAAAGGCAAACTTTGCAGTGATTCCTGGGATTTCAGGTCACATGGGCTCTAGATTGTTCTCCATAGCCTCAGTTCAGGGTAGTGTGTAGGAAACTGTTGGAGACAGTCTGCTTTGAGAACTCTTTGTGATTCAAACCTTGTAAAAGCTGTTAAAAAGCCTTTTTAAGTAGTTTATTTTACTGAAACTTTAGTTCATCGATTGTAGGAAACCCTCCTGTGCTTATATCATCGAGCGTTTATTGTTTTTGTGTGGATTCTGAATGTTAATTTAGAACAGTCAGTCTGTGTACTGAGAGACAGTTGAAGTGTGCTTTAGGGAAGGGGCATATCTGTGGTGTAGGTAGATTAACTTGAGAGAAAAAGACAGTTCTTTCTGTTTTGGTGATATTTTTCTTGTATAACTGTGTTAATGTACACTCGGTAATATTTTCATTAATTCCTGACATTTTTTGCTGATTGTTGTGGTGCAGCAGTGCATCATTTTAGTTTGTTTAAAATATGTGGTTATATTACTAAAGTTTTCAATTTGCTACTCATTACTTAGTATGTGTGTGCGTATGTGTGTGACACGTGTCATCAAATCGACACCTTTTATTGTGCCACTTAGTAATTTCAGCAATGTGAACCTGCTATCCACTGCAGCTGTGTAATTTTTGTACTTCTTTGTGGTATTTTTACTGGTGCTAGTACTGGTGACTGTTATTGCAGCAGTGCAGTACACTGCCCCCCCATAGCCCGCCCCAACCGGCAAAGGTATTCTTTTCCAGATTTAAATTTCTGATGGTGAGCACTGGCTAGGTGTTGTGCCTTTGCATCTGCATCTCTTCAGTGTGCAGCACAATCTTAATCTGTTCATGCATTTGCGTCTCTTTAGGGCCCAATCTCCATCTGTAACTTAAGTCACAGTTGTTTCTTTGGCTTCCCTTCAGAGTGCTGGATTGGTGTGGTGCATAATTCTGCATGAACATTGTACTCATTAATATGCATTTTTAAGTCAGGACCATCATCACAAGTCACTTATGATACAAATCATGATCTTCATCATCATTGTCACAAATGCAGTCACAAATCACGATTCACGATCATGTCACGAACCACAACATTAATTTTTTTACTAGTTACTGGGATGTATTGTAAGCATGTTTTGTAGTATCTCTCCAGACTTCACCACCCCACCATTGTACTCATTGATACGTGTTTTTAAGTTGGGGAGTTTTGTGCTACAGCTCATCAGGGAAGTACAGCCGTAGGCATTCACGTTCCCAATACAGTTCCATATTGGTTATCTCACACCGCTGACACCAAATCATGTTCTTCATCATCACAGTCACAAACACAGTCACAAATCACGATCATGTCACAAATCGCAATATTAATGTTTTTACTAGTTACTTGGATGTATTGTAAGTCTGTTTTATAGTATCTCTCCAGACTTCATCGCCCCACCACTGTACTCATTAATAAGAGTTTTTAAATTGGGGAGTTTTATGACACAGGCTCAGCTCATCAGGAAAGTACAGCCATAGACATTCGCGTTCCTTCCTGTAGAGTATGTGAGTTACAGTACTGTAATTAGTGGTGGGCGAAGTGACCCCAATTCGCTCAGCAAAGTGATTCACAGAGTAATGGAGAATCCACGGAGTACTCCACAATGTGAAGTGGAGTGCTTCACTTCATAATGAGGAACGCAAAGTCCATTGACACCAATGACTTAATGTTATTCCGCCTTCCCCAAACCACTTCTCAACCAATTTTAAGGCAAAGTACATTGAAATCAATTCAATTCGCCTCACTTCGCCTTGTAATTGAGCTCCAAATGAAATTCTGCAGTGATTCATCGGATTGCAGGTCACATGGGCTCTAGATTGTTCTGCACAGCTTCAGTTATGGCCTGGGTAGTGTGTGTGTAGTGGTAGCTGGAGACAGTTGCTCTCAGAGCTCTGCGATTCAACCTCTAAAAGCTGTTTAAAATGCCTTTCTGAGGCATTTTGTTTTGCTTACAATTTAGTATATCAATTGTAGGAAATAGGGTTGTCAGAACAGGTTCAGCAAAGATTCGAACCCTGGTGTTCGAGTTCTATCTTAGAACTCGAACACTAAACGGTTCCAAAAAGGGTTGAATCACCGGCGAGGCAGCGAGGGCGGCGTGGGGTCGAGTAAGCAGTAGCGCAGGATCTATGGGGTATTTAAAGAGATGTGCCACGAGGAGGACCATTTGACTGAGGATCATCGCAGACAGAGGCAGCAGCAGCAGGCAGCACCAGCAAACTGTGTAAGCGGTTAGCGCATCCGCTACTCTTGTCCAGTCGTGGCCACTTCTTCTCCTGTGAGACCGAGAAGAAGAAAAAGCTAAAAATCGGGGAGACTGGGAGTGGGACTGGGGCGGTTCAGGATAGAAGGAGGGAATGGGAGGGATTAATCAAGATTGGGGGAAGGGACTGGGGAATAGGGAGGGATTGATGAGACCAATATCAGGAGGACTGGAGGAGGACTTGGAGAGAGACTAAAAAAAAAGAAGACTGAAGATTATAAGAACCTTCGTGAATGTGAAATGTGATTATTTGAAACTGCAGCACACTGCACTCAGCAGCTGCCAGCAACAAGCATACAAGGGGGCAAAAAGGCAAATAAATCTTTCTGAACCCTAGTGTGTGTGTCACAGAGAAGCCCAGTGTGTGCCCCTTGACTGCACTGTACTATACCCTACCCAGTGTGTGTTACAGAGAGAAGCCCAGTGGCCAGTTGTGTGGCATTAACCCTACATGACAGAAACGTAGGGGCAAAAAAGGCAAATAAATCTTTCTGAAGTAACCCTAGTGTGTGTGTCACAGAGAGAAGCCCAGTGTGTGCCCTTTGACTGCACTGTACTGTACCCTACCCAGTGTGTGTTACAGAGAGAAGCCCAGTGGCCAGTTGTGTGGTGGCATTAACCTTACATGACAGAAACGTAGAAATATAATTCTCATTCCCTGGTTTGCGTGTGACTCCGTCTCCTGTGGTCAGCCCATCACCCTGCTGCTGTGTGCCCTTGACTGCACTGTACCCTACCCAGTGTGTGTGTTACAGAAAAGCCCAGTGGCCAGTTGTGTGGTGGCATTAACCTTACATGACAGAAAGCGTAGAAATATAATTCTCATTCCCTGGTTTGAGTATGTGACTCTGTCTCATGGTCAGCCATCACCCTGCTGCTGTGTGCCCTTGACTGCACTGTACCCTACCCAGTGTGTGTGTTACAGAGAAGCCCAGTGGCCAGTTGTGTGGTGGCATTAACCTTACATGACAAGCAGTAGAAATATAATTCTCATTCCCTGGGTTGCGTATGTGACTCCGTCTCCTGTGGTCAGCCCATCACCCTGCTGCTGTGTGCCCTTTGACTGCACTGTACCCTACCCAGTGTGTGTGTTACAGAGAGAAGCCCAGTGGCCAGTTGTGGTGGCATTAACCTTACATGACAGAAACGTAGAAATATAATTCTCATTCCCTGGTTTGTGTATGTGACTCCGTCTCCTGTGGTCAGCCCATCACCCTGCTGCTGTGTGCCCCTTGACTGCAATGTACCCTACCCAGTGTGTGTGTTACAGAGAGAAGCCCAGTGGCCAGTTGTGTGGTGGCATTAACCTTACATGACAGAAACATAGAAAAATAATTCTCATTCCCTGGGTTGCGTATGTGACTCCGTCTCCTGTGGTCAGACCATCACCCTGCTGCTGTGTGCCCTTTGATTGCTATGTGTATGCCTATGCCCAGCAGCCCAATAATTCTGTAAGCCTTGAACCTGGGATCCTTTAGTTGCAAACTGTCATATTCTTCAATTACTTTCAGTCCACGTATCACAGTGTCACACAACCAAAATAAAATTTTGGAGTTGTAGCCAGCGATTACAGATCACATTTGCTTTGTTACACAGGAATTGTTTGGGTGTTGGTGTGTTCACTGCAGTATACTGGACTGGTAGTGCTGGTACTTACTGTCTGTTATGGCTGACACCAACATAGATGATGAAGCATTTAGTGCTGGTGTTGGAGCAGGTGTTGGTGGTAGTGGTAATCCTGGTGCTAACAGAAATAACCAAAATGTTTCACGTGATAAAATTCAACAAACAGCAAAGAGCAACAGTGAAGTGTGGTAAAGGGGACCTTTTAAGAAAACATGTACAGCTGCTGGGGTCACACGGAGGGCACCATAAGGTATGCCATTCATGCCGTTAAGATCCCTGTGACTAGCAGCAATAATGCAAGTGACAGCGAGTCCCTCTCTGACTCAGACAGTAGCTCTTTGTCTCAGTCCCACACTGTTGTGTCTCGTGACAAATCATTACTTCCTCAACAAAGTGAAATGAGCAAGTCTGCTGACAATGAATCAGGTAGTGCACTTGCAAATACATCCAGCACTGTTGGCAATGAAAAGGACATTCCATTGAATCCACCACTTCTGTGTTGGCCAGCAATGAAAATCCATCAGAGTCTTCTGTCCACTCTTCTAGCACCAAGGAGCATGTCCCAGGTTCTGTTAGGACAGGTGAAAAGACACAAACAGTCTTTAGCTATCTTCCTAGCACTCGAACAAAATCCTGTCACATCTGAGGTGTGGAATTATTTCTCTGTCAGTAAAACTGATCCATGCAGAGCAATTTGTTCCCTGTGTAAACAGAGTGTAAGCCGTGGTAAAGTTGTGTCATGCCTTGGCACTACAGCTCTTAAACGCCATCTGAAAAAGCATTCAGTTTTGCTTGATCATCAAAACCAAACCCATGTCCTCCATCTTCCAGACCGCACGTGAGAAGGGTCAGGATCAGGAATCTGAAATGGATACTGAATTGTCTGAACTTGATGCGGGCAGAACCACTGCCAGCCCTAGGATCACTGTTACCACCAATGCCAGCACCATTAGTACCAGTTTAACATCCAGTGATGGCACTGAATGTATAAGTCCTAGTCCACCATCTCTGCGTCCATCTGCCCATCGAAGCTCGGTGTATAATAAACCAGCAGGGACATGTTGCAAACAGCTAACACTGTCTCAGGCATTTGAAAGGAAGAATACCTTTACTAGAAATCATCCAAAGACCCTTCATCTTAATCACCGAATTGGTGAACTGTTAGCCGGAGCCCTTCTCCCATACTCTTTGGTAGATCATGAGGATTTTAGGGAGCTCATGACATTAGCAGAGCCTCGTTACAATGTTCCTCATCGAAGGTACTTTTCCTATGTTGAAATACAAAACATTTATCAGGTTTTAAAAGCGACAGTGATGCTTGCACTTAAAACTGCAGAGGGTGGGGTTATTCATGTCGCAACAGATATGTGGACCGGCACTCAAAACATAGATTACATGTCCCTTACCGCTCATTGGGTCACGTTTTCTTGTGCTTCTTCAAAAACAAAGACACCCCAAAAGATGGCGCTGCTGCATAAAAAAGTTTGGGCAAAGTCATACTGCTGCAAACATCTTGCAGGAACTAAATGACCTCCTTGATGAATGGGTTTATTCTCATGGTCTAAAATGTGGCTTCATAGTAAGTGACAATGGAGCCAACATCTTAAAAAGCAATACAGGATGGAGGATTTCTGCATGCTTCTTGCTTTGCACATTGCTTACACTTAATTGTCATGGGATTTCTCAGCAACGAAACACAAGTGGATGGTATGATTGCTGTTTGCAAAAAAATTGTGACTCACTTTTCACATTCAACCAAGGCTATATGGACATTGTCCGAACTGCAAAAAAAACACAAGCTGCCCCAGCAAAAGCTGATTCAAAATGTTTCCACTCGTTGGAACTCAACGCTTTATATGCTGCAGCGCCTCTTGGAGCAAAAGCAAGCTGTACATGAGTACTGCTCCAGTTACATTATTGGAGATGGCATTATGCTGTCTGTGCTGCAGTGGAAATTAATGGAGACAGTGTGCTGTATCCTAGCTCCTTTGAGACAGCTACAGGGACATGTCTTCTGAAGGTGCATCTGTGAGTCAGGTTATCCACTCATAATGCTCATTTCACATCATCTTAGTGTTCTAAATCTACAAATAGAAAAGACAGATCTGAGCGCAGACAACATGTCGCCTATATCATGGGAATCTAGTAAAGAGAATGGCGAGCGCTTCAAAACCAATGACAAATTAGTTGCAATGGCGAAATCAAGACACTACATCCTTGCAACTCTCTTAGATCCCAGGTTCAAGGCTATACATCTTCCAAAAACAGATGATATAGAGCAGTACAAATGTATGTTGCTAAATGAGCTGCAGCACTCACAGGAGTCAAACACAGACACCCACAGTACCATCAGGTTGTCATCACCACAACATGCAGGTTCATCTTCACAAAGGGATACAGAACTGGAAAAGTCACCAAACATTAACAGTAGTTGTTCCACAACTGCCACTTCTTCAGCCCTTAGTAGCAAGCTAAATCTGTGGCAAAACCTTTCCCAAATTGCTGCCATACCAGCTGCTTCTGCTGATTCCTCTTCTGAGAGGTCTCTGTCCAACATGGTAGACAGTTACCTGCAAGAACTGTCTATTCCTATTGATGCATGCCCTTTTGAATACTGGAGATCAAAAAAGTCAATTTGGACAGAGCTGTATGAAAGCCTGTAAATATCTTGGTTGTCCTGCAACAAGTGTCTCTTCAGAACGCATGTTTAGTACAGCTGGCAATATTGTGACAGACACCAGAAATAGGTTGCTGCCAGAAAATGTACACACGTTAACTTTTATTAAAGTTAATAAGTCAAGATTTTCGTATCCCTACAAGAGTATACAAACTGATCCTGAAGTGATTGATGTTGTGGATGTTGATGGTGATGATGACAACTCAGATGGTGGTGGCTGGTAAAAATATTGTGTGGGACAGAGTCTCTCGCACCAAAAGGAAACTTTACAGACTGTGATGACTTTGGTTGTCGTCTCTCTCCTTTCTCGATCTACTACCTTGGACTATATACCCCCCAAAACTTTCACCATTTCATGCCAAACTGCTTTGTAGCTAGGGTCTAAACTAAAGTCAACAAGTTTTATATACAGGGCAATTTTAACATCAGTGGGAACAGGCCCAAATTTGGCATAAAAGGGACACTATCACGTCAATCCTTTCTGTATCATATTATTTATAGTTAAAGTGCAAACATATATTTTTGGATTTACCTTCTGTGACTTTGCGGTGCATCAGCATGGGCTGGGACAGGAGATGGTCTATTTTTCAATTTTAAAGAGGACAAAACAATGAGTTCTAATTGGTAGTTGTTTATTATTTTTTCAATTACAGAAATGTTAGCCATAAACGAAAAATGGATGCTAGTACATGGGTGAGGGTTGTGGGTTGGTTTTAACATGGGTGTAAGGGTGGCATGGGTGTTACTGCACAGATGAGGGTGGTGGAAGAAAAGTGGAATTGGTGATGGGGTGAAAGGTGAGTGTTGTTTTAGTTCTTTCATTTACAGATTCGTGATCAGCTGGGGATGGTGAGGAAAAAAATGATGACAGACCGAACCTACTGTACACATAATATATATTCTTATTAAATACATTGCAAACTGCTGCCACCTAGCACAATTGTCCTGTCCCTTTAAAAAAGAATAAAGGAATCAGAAATAAAAGAAAATCTGCATCAGCAGTTTTCACAGAATGTGACATATCATAGTGTTTTGCTTTATAAGTAGTGATAATTTGATACATAATGGGGTTGACAGATGCTGTCCCTTAAACATCACATGCCAACTGCTGCAGCTACATAAATGTTCCTTAGTATGTGGTGAGAAACCACTGTTTTTATTTATGTGACTGAAATACAGATTTTATTGAAGTATCAGCTGCAAAATGCATCATCTTAAATTTTTTGTATGTATTACTTCAATTTGCCAACAAAAATGTTGGTATATGTATGCATTACCTTAGAAAATTGCATGCATTTGCCAACAACAATGACTAGCATATTTTTTTTATTAAGAACAAAAAGACACAGCACCAACACTTCCAAAAATATACTGTATTGTGTGTTTTAACTGTAGCATCACAGTACAGAAGCCATGCAGGACAAAACAGTTTAAACAGACAAAAGAACCTTTTGTCTGTTTAAACTATTTATCTGCATTCTACTGTGATGACTGCTCGATAAAAAGCACCTAACAATATTGGAAATGATGTTAATAGCTCAACTTTTCACACAGGCACAATTTAGGATTGGAGCAGCCTTCTTGTGGTTTCTGCAAATATTTTTTTATTCCAGTGTCTTGACTGAATATGTTATGACATAATATGTTTTGTAACAGTTCCACATGTTGCTGCTGTAGTACTTGGCTTGACTTTGTTATAAAAGCTTTCTTTTAAACATAGCAACTTTTGATTCACTCATTTAAAACAGAAAGCAGCAAATAGCTGAAATTAGGTAATATCAGTTATTTTTCTCCTAATTCATGACGATGAGTATATATAGCTGAGTACATAAATGGCTAATGTGCCTCTTTCTTTCACTAAGGAACTATGATGCAGCTGCAGCAGGAAAACTTTTAACATATGGGTGGGTGGGTGGGCCTGTTACGTATTAAGTTGCTGACTTTAGCAAACAGAAGAAACTATAGATAAACCTAGTTGTATTCCTATCAATGTCACACGAGATAATTTCTCTCCCCCTTATTTTGAACAGTTTTTCCTTTACATGTATTTTATTACTATCTTCGTTACTGGCAGCACAATAAAAAAATAGGGTTCCAGTTCTAAAAAGTTCTAAAAAAGATTAGAACACTAGAACTTTTTCAAAAGTTCTAGACTTGAACTAGAACCCAGAACTTCAGAGGGTTCTGACAACCCTAGTAGGAAACCTATCTGTGCTCATGTCATCAGGTGTTTATTGCTGTATGTGGATTTTGAATGTTAATTTAGAACAGTCAGTCTGTGTACTGTGAAGTGTGCTTTGGGGGAGGGGTGTATTTGTGGTGTAGGTAGATTAACTGGGAGAAAAAGGCAGTCTTTCTGTTTTGGTTATATTTTTCTTGTATAGCTGTTAATGTGCACACAGTAATATTTTCAGTAATTCTTGACATTGTTTTGCTGATTGTTGTGGTGCAGTAGTGTATAATTTGTCTGTTTAAAACATTTGGTTATATTACTAAAGGTTTTCAATTCACTAAGCATTACTTGTAGTATATGTGTGTGTGTGTGTGTGTGTGTGTGTGTGTGTGTGTGTGTGTGTGTGTGTGTGTGTGTGTGTGTGTGTGTGTGCGATGCATGCCATTAAATCAGATGCCTTTTATTGTGCCACAGAGTAATTATTGCAGTGTGAATCTGCTATCCACCACACCTGCATGAATTTTTTATGCTGCTTTGTGGTATATTTACTGGTAGTGGATTGTTACTGCTGTGCACTAATCCCCCAACTAACAAAAGGTATTCCTTTCCTGATTTGGATTTGTGACTTGTGAGCACTAGTTTTGTGTTGTTGTGCCTTTTCACATACATCCCTTAAGTGCATAGTGCAATCTTAATCTGTGCGTTTGCAGTGCACCATTAATTTTGGGAGACTGCATTTCTTGTTACGCTCTCACTTCACTTTGTCAGCACTGGGGAATTTTCCAGACACAAGACAGTAGCATTTTGGGGATGCACATTAATTTTGATGACTCTGTGTGTGACCACTTCACATAAGACTAAGTGCGCCATTAATTCTAGGAGACTTCGCATTTCTTGTTACGCTCTCATTTCACTTTGTCAGCACTGGGGAGTTTTCTGGACACAAGGCAGTAGCACTTTGGGGATCCACATTAATTCTGGTGACTGTGTGGGTGGGGTGCTGCCAATATTTTTGTCACTCCATCTTACTTCGTGTTTAAGGTGGACTGACAACACAAAGTAATACTAACAAGGCAAAGTGAGCCTTTCCTATGGGGCACAGCGCATAGTGAAGTGCCAACGTGAAGTGGCCAGTTCGCATTCACTTCTCCAGCGGAATTTAAATTTGCTGCATGTCTGCTACCAACTGGGTACACCATGAAGCCCAGACTGGATTGAAAAATGATAACCACTCCCTCACCCCTGTGATCGTTCCTTGGACAGTGCACCACTGTATACCCAGTGGGGATGGTGGCCTCAAAAAGAGGGCCCACAATGTCACCTAGCCAGGTCTTCATGATGCAAGCCAGGTCAACTGAAGAAATCAAGTCTACAAAAATGGTGGCCTTGTTCCTCATTGACCTGGAATTGCAAAGCACTGCCTGAAGAGGATTAGAGGACGCAGCTGTGACACTCCACAGTGGCTGGTGTGGAAAGAATGATCCTCACCTGTGGACTTCACTATTTTCAGCTTGAGCTCCACATGGCTGGCAGGCACAGCTATGGAAGATGTTATGCCCAGTGCCACCAGGCGTAGCATTTTGGTACAGCGGCAGCAAAAAGACAGCCACAAGCTGCCATAAATTGGGGAGCTAGTCATAAACCAGCTCCACTTTCAAAATGGTGCATGCAGAAAAAACTGGAGCTCCACAAGAGAGGTCCCACTAGTAGCAATTTTTCTCCATACCTGTGCCAATTTCAGCGGGAATGAAAATCCGGCCACAGGTTAGCACCACGTTAAACTTACACAGAAATAAAACTGAACAGTCTTAGCACAGAGTGGCTTTATTTGTTCATTGCATACAAACTCAATATCTTGCACAAAAATGTAGTGCTGTAAGGCTCATCGCATTGGATGGAGGCAGATGTAGGCTTCAGATGAGGGGAGAGGGTAAATAAAACTGCAGATTCTGTTTTTCAGTTCACAAAGCTTAGCAACCTGAATTAATGAACTGCACAGTATGCTAAACTGTTCTTGTTGCTGTGGCACGTGAACAACTTTCACAGCAAAACCAAAGTGTTATATAGCATGCAACTAAAAAAATAATAAATATGAGAAGTTCCTCGCACCTCGAACATGTTGGACCATGCCATGGCAGTTGCATCTGATGTGCTTACATATCAACATTACTACAATGTCATCCTCAGAGCAGAACCTTCGGGGTTCAACTCTCTAAACCCTCCCAGGGGGCTGGCCATGGTTGCCTAAATTTGTGCTACACAGTGCATTCAGGCCTAAGAGTTGCGTGGTGCCTCCACCTTAGGGTAGCAATATGGGGTACCTGGATGCTGACACACAAGGTTATTACCCCCCAGGAAACAGTGCATAACCTGCCCACATGGTGCAACCTCCAGAACAAGTAACACCATAACAGCAGTGACAGCTGAAAAACCAAGAAATGCAGTTCAAACAATTTATTTAAAAAGGGAGGGTAAGAAAAGAACAACAGAACAGTAATAAAAATGAGAGCAATGGGGCAGCAGTAAAATCCTTATACTGTATGCAATAACAACAACAATTTGCCCCACACAATCTGCACACACCCTGGCACCCCTTCCACATCCCCAGCGGCTGCACCCAACTTAAATACCCCAAAGGTCATATGTGAGAGCTTTGTTTTTAGTTGTAGTGGTTACTGCACTGGGATGCAATTGCTGCTAGTAGGGTTGAAGCTCAGTGAGGCACTTTAACTGTGTGGTTGCTTACTGCTTTTAATCTTTGTGGCACATAGCCCATAAAGATAAGCCGCATTTTTGTGGTGGAGAAGACACTTGATGTCCCTGTCAAGATAATGTCCATATGTTCAAAGTTCAAGTGGCAGTAGGATAAACATTCTTATTGACAATATATACAGTACTATCTAACACCTGATGCGTAACTACTCAGTGCATTTATACATATTTACACAGTATACATTTCTTGCTAGACTATTTATGCCCCACTATCCAGAGCATTCAATTGGCATAGGAGTACATTTCCCCACCTGAATCAATGTGCATCATGGGGGGGCCTATCATGGGCAATATGCTTATGAATCACATGGATTGGTATTAGAGAAGGCACCAAGGGTGTTGTATGAGAGCTTGATGATAGGTTTAGTCTTATATCCAGACTTGCGAGGTAACACTGTTCTTCAGTGTCGCTGGGCTGACTCTATGGAACACATTACCATCTGCTGTCTGGGAGGCCTTGATGGTTGAACAGTTTAAGCGGGGGCTAAAGGCTCACCTGTTCCACCTGGCCTTCCTGGTAACCCATGATAAGGGCAACTGCATGATGGCGATCTGTCAGAAGGGCGACAGAACAATGGCACCTACAGTTTGGGCAAACTGGGTTTGCCTCCTTCACTGAGTTAAGGCCCCCCAGAGTAGGAATCCATATTAAGGGGGGTGTGGGGACGAAGCCCCCCACAAGGGAGGGTGCAGGGGGGGCAAAGTCCCCTTGCAGTAAAACACTTTATGTTATGTCGCTGCCCCGGGGGTTTTGTGCCCTTCTGATGGATCGCCGTCATGCAGTCACCCTTATCACATAGAACTGACCTTTCCTTATGAGACTATATGATTCGTCTGGCCTCTGTGTTTACCCAGAACTGCTGTTATCTTTTAATGGGTTTATATAGTGTTCTAATTACTTGTAAACCTGTTTTATTTGTTTTATTAATTTTATTTAAAACTGTTCTTGTTGTACTATACAACGCCCAGAGCTTCCAGGACTGGGAACCTTAAAAATAAAGTTTGCCTTGCCTTGCTTTCTTCAGGAACAGGGCACATGCTTTCCTCTTCTAGCTCTGTGTCCACCACTGGGGCTGTCAAGAATGATAGGAATTGTATCAGTGTCTGGGATTTGTTCCTCCAAATGAAATTCCACATCACTGTCCATAATTAAGTTGTCAGGATGATCCACTGCCAGTTCTTCTGGCAATAAAAAGAGTGCTGTATCTGGGTAGCCTGTGATGTGGGCGCATGGAGATGGGCACCGTCCGTAATGTCGATGCCTCCAGGGCAAAATCCTGAATGGCGATGGGGAGGGTAGGGTGACCGGATGTGGGGGTGGACGAATTGGGCAACAGGATGTCGCTATATGTACACGCGCGCTGGGGCACAGCATGGGCTGGGAGGGGGTGAGGGGATGTAGGGGATGGCACTGTGGTGGATTGCCAAGCTATGCCATGGTGTTAGGGGTTGGCCTGCAGCTGGGGTGGGTGAGGTACCGGGTTCGGGTCCGGGCGCTGGTGTGATTTTATTGCGCCTGGCTCAAACCTTTATTTTTCATGCTTCCTCCCCCCAACATGCACCCCCCACGGAGTTGAGAATCCTTTAGTAGGGAGTGAGGGGGGCAAAGCCCATGGTTGGGGGGTGTGGGAGGGCACAGGCCCACCACACCACAGAAAGCATGAAAATCTAAGTTCCCGGCGCTGTTTTTCCATGCGCTGAGGGTGTCAGAATGCCAAAAAGGTTTTCGCCACTCTGACTTCGCGATAATGGAGATCGCCTTTAGGCAGTTGCCATTATCACATGGAACCCTGTATCTGGGTTCAAACTGTGTGAAAGTTCATTGCTTGATGATTTCCCAATTGGAAATGCACTAGTTGATGGTTCTGAACTTCTTCATTTCATCAGTTGAAATTTCTTATTCTGAGGTCTGCCATGTACTCTGGTGCAACACAGTGTCATCACTTTTGTTTCACATATTTTCAGCTGGATCTTGCATAGGTGCTGCACTCGGGGTAGTTGTATCAAGTACAGGCATCCCATGTCTCTGCTGGTTGCTGTGACTCTGAGTTTTTGTTTTCCTGGCTACTGTGGATTCAGTTTCAGGTGCAGGCTCAAGCATAATCTCCCCAAGGGGTAGATTCAGGAGAGATGTGCATTTTTTTACAGACCTCTACCTCGCTCTTGCCAAATTTTGTAGTCTGTAAGGTCAACTATGACATATGATTCTGGTGTTAATTGGTCCTGAATGTTGTGTTTTCCCTGTAGGCCTCAGTTTCTCAGTAGCACATGGTTGCCAATCTGCAACACCTGGTGTCAAACCTGTCTGTCGTAATGCTTTTGTTGGCAAGACTGTTCTTGTCAGCAGCCTCAGAGGCAGGTTGGTAGGCTTTTTGCAACTATAGATGTATGTCTGTTCTTTTTTTTATTTAAAGGTTATTATACATTTTAACACATACATGAGACAGAGCCTTGAGTATACATTCTATACATCTGATTTAAAAATCCTGAACAAAGATTCTGTCCCCACTTCTCCCCTTTACCTGCTTCCCCCCCTTACCACAGTCCATTTAATACAAAAGTATTTTATCTAATACAGACATCAAGATACATATATATTAGAGAGAGTACAAAGCACGTAAAGGATCCCATATCCATCGGTATTTAGGCAGTCTATCATGAAGGCATGCTATAACTTTTTCAGTTCTGAGATTCGCTAATAAAATTTGTTAAGCCATTCAGTATAGGAAATTATGTCATTGTCCTTCCAATGTTTAAGAATCAATTTTTTAACAGACATTGCTATCAAGGACATGTAATATTTGTGGTTATTCACTGTTATTAGAGAGTGATCACCCAATAAACATATTTCAGGATTAAAGTATTCAGACAGCCCAAGTAAGGGGTCTACTCTGGTTTGTATATTGTTCCACAGAGGATCCACTTTGGGGCAATTCCAAAAGATATAAAGGAGTGTCCCTTCCTCCTGAGAGCATCGAGTACATACACTGGAAGTTATTAAACCCCATTCGGCTAGTTTCTGAGGAGAATAATACAAGTTGTGCAAGATATGGAATTGCATAAGGCGTAGTCTATCTTGTGTCACAAAACAATGGCAATTTTGCCAGAGGATGGGCCAGTCTATGATCAGGTGGGGAAAGAGGGATCTCCAGTATGCTGTTGGGACATAGCATTCACTAAAACGCCATTCGTAAAGAGTTGCATATAATTTAGAAACAGCTTTAGGGGGATGAACCAGTGAGCTCAGTTCTGATTGGAAGGAACATTTGGATGGTGGAGGGGTGACTTTACCTACTACCTTGATAAGGAGATGCCTTAGTTGAAACACCTTAAAATAACCAGATTTGGGGATTTTAAATTTGATCATAATGTCAGCAACCGTAAGCCAAGACCCTCCTTCTCCCAGAAAAAGAGATAATGTTCCCTCCCCCAGCTGGGGTAACTAATTAGATGTGATCTTCTTGTTATCAATTTGAAAAGAGGGAGAGTTCCAAATCGATTGGGAGAGATCTTTATGGGGTTTATAATGTAAGAAAGCACACAACTGGGCATGAACTCTCATCAAGACATCAATCGTGGTGAGTTTTAAATTTGGTGGTAATGAGGATAATTTTAGGTTTAATAACATGGAAGGTTCTATACCATTGGAACGAATCAAGTTTAATTCAATTTTAAGCCAAGGTGGAAGGGAAAAAGAAGGACCTGGTGCCAGCCATCTGAGGTGTTTAGACACATGACTGGCCCAATAGTACAAGTTAAGATGAGGCAGACGTAAGCCTCCTTTAATCTTGGGAGCAGCTAGTTTATGATATGCTAATCTCTGATGTTTATTGGACCATATGAATTTTGTAAGGAGCCTATGTCCTTTTTTAAACCAGGAGCCAGGTAACCATACATTGGGTAAATTAAGGGGATAAAATAAACGTCGCAAAATATTCATTTTAATTAGGTTAATGCGGCCCCACAAAGAGATAGGAACATTTGCTCAACGGTCTAAATCCTGACTGATATTTTGTACAGGGGGATCTAAGTTTCTCTTGATACTTAGAAGTGGGTTTCTAGTAAGTTCAATGCTGAGATATTTAAGGGAATCTGGAGACCAAGAGAGACCTAAGGCTGTAATGGTATGTTTAAATACCTTGTGATTAAGAGGAAAAATAATTGACTTGCTAACATTCAGTTTATAATTTGAGTAGTTACTATATTTTGCTATACTCTCAAGCATTGGTGGAATAGCTGTCTCTGGATGGGACATTTGAAGGAGAAGATTGTCCGCATATGCGGAGACTTTGACCTCTGTGCCCTGTATCTTTATACCTTGTATCTTGTGACTTGCAATCAGATTGCGAATAAGGGGTTCATGATATATGTTAAATAATAAGGTTGAAGGAGGGCAAGCCTGCCTCGTACCAGAATATAATGGAAATGATTCTGATATCACTCCATTCCCTGAAATTCTAGCCAATGGGGATTGATAAAGGGATTTAATCCACTCCTGAAATTCCGGAGGAAAACCAAAGACATTTAGGGTCTGGAACAAAAACTTCCAATTAACTCAGTCAAGTGCTTTCTCGGCATCCAGAGACACCAGAACAGCTGGAAAAGAGGCATCCCTAGATGCCTAGAAGACGTGAGAAAGAGTACGACGGTGATCGACTGAAGATCTCCCCTTCATGAATCCCACTGGTTGTAAGCCAATCAAATCCAGAAGTATTAGACTCAGTCTATCAGCAAGTATTTTTGTTAACATTTTTAAGTCTTGATTTAAAAGAGAAATGGGCCTATAATTCTGTACCAATTTGGGATCCTTATCTGATTTGGGTAAAAGAACAATTAGGGCTTCAAAAAGGGTAGGATTAACTTTTGCACCTGATAATATATATTGGTACAATGGTAGAAGAAATGGGATGATTTGATCCTTAAATGTCTTGTAAAAATTGGATGAAAATCCGTCTGGGCCCGGTGTTTTATCCGTGGGAAGATTTTGTATCACCTCCACAATTTCTAGGGTGGAAAGAGGGGCAATTGTTGCCAATTTATGGGTTTCAGAAAGGGAAGGCAGTTGGGACTTCATGAGGTAAGAAAATAAAGTTAAATTTGAGGGGGGATTAATCATGGTCTCATATAAATGTTTATAATACTGTATAAATTAGTTTACAATGTCCATAGGTGAAGATTTCAGGGAACCATCCTTTTGTGAACGAATGGGAGGAATGAATCGAGCTGATTCCTGTTGCTTAATTCTAAGAGCAAGCAATTTTCCAGCTTTCTCGCCTTGATCCGTATAAAAAGCCTTGGTGAGTAAGACTGCAAATTCGGCCTTTTCCCTAAGCAGGTCCAAATAATTATCTTTAATTTTGATTAGATTTTGTTTAATATTATCAGAGGTTTGAGGGGATAAATTTGCTTCTATGGCCCGAATTTGAGACAAAAGGACTTTCAAACTGGCTTCTTGGGATTTTTTTTTCCTTTTAGAGGCCACACCAATAAGTATTCCTCTGAGGTATGCTTTAAATGCGCACCAAATAATATCAGGTTTAATATTATGGGAAGAATTCATACTAAAAAATTGTTCGATATGGTCCTTAACTAAATCAGCTATCTTTGAATCTTTGAGCAGCGGGTCGTTTAATTTCCAACGTTTATCCTTTTTGGGTAATGAGGTTAGAGAAAACCGGCATAAAACAAGGGAGTGATCAGAGGGAGGGCTAGGCTGGATTGAAGAGGACAAAACCCCAGGGATAAGTGTCTGAGATATCAAAATATAATCAATATGGGAAGATATCCATGAACAGGAGATATATATGTATATTCCCTATCTTTAGGATTCATTACCCTGCACACATCACACAGCCCCATCTGATCTAATAGGTCACGAAGTGCACGTTGAGCTGGGGAAAAGTCTTCTGGGGTTGGAACCTGATCAATCCAAATTAGGGTCAAATGCTAAATTCAAATCACCACCTAAGACTATCGATATGGGTAAAAGGGGAGCATGATATTAATCAGTTGCATAAAAAATTGGGGGTCCTCTACATTTGGTCCATACACACTTCAGAGTAGGAGCTGTGTTGAGTATATAGATCTCTGGACTAAGATATACCTGCCCTGTGGATCTTTAATGATCTGTGTGGGATTGAAAGGCATGTTTTTATTAATTATAAAAAGGGTCTGAGAAATGTAGCTTTCTGATTGGCTTCAAACATTCTAACAGCCTTATGTTAATCTTTTTTTAACATACATGTAGAGCTTAGCCATATGCTGAACAAGGTTTAACACTGTTTACATTTTTTTTATTATAATAGCAATAAGGCATTCCCAGGGATGATGTTAATGGTCAGTTAATCACCCTCTAGGGGCATGTGGCACTCGGCTACACCTCGTGCCACAGTACACACCTAGAAGGTGATTAACAGATCATTAACATAACCCTTGGTCATGCCTTATTGCTTAATTAAAATCATAACCCCACAACTATTCGTGGTCCCTTGAGCAGAAAAGACTTGTCCTACTTGTTGTCTCCTCATTTGTAATGCTTCAACATCTAATAAATGAGATTCCTGAATAAAAAGAATTTGTGACTATAGGAGATTCAAATGTTTTAGTATTTTATATTGTTTTAATTTTATTCTGACCCCTTTCATATTCCAGGAAGAGAAACTTATATCATGAGCCATTTTCCAAGTATATGAAGAGATCATAAAGAAAACATAAAAAGCAAGCGATCAGCATCTCTTGATATCCCTCTAATTCTTTGGACTGTGGTCTGTCCCTCCCTTCCCATCCCCCCCATTCCCAAAACATAGACTATTACCATCAACAATGAACCCCAACAAATTCCCTTTCCGTTAACCAACCCAGCCCACCCCTACTCCTTCTGTTAAGTATTTTGTTTGCAGTTCCCCATACTTTCACTCCTCCCCTCCCACCACCCTTGCCTCTTGTTGCCCCAAACCAGACAACCCCTTTTCCAAAAAATTACTACTCTTTCTAAAGCTTTAAGTTTATAATCATAAACTCTACTGTGTATCGTTAAACCTACTCTTTAATATTAGAAAACGTATGCAGTACTCCCCTCCTGTGGCCATGAGGTAGAATTACATCCATCCCATGTCCTGTTATGGAGGTTGCTGAAAACGTTACTGATTTAGGAATGTGAGTAACCCATGGCCCTCTCTCACAAACAATGATGGTGTAAAACAATGGCATGGATCTAAACCTTCACATTCCCAGTTGGTATTATCCAAAGAACAACAAAACAGTATGTCTTACAATAGAATCCTTGTTTTAGGTACAAGAAAGGAAATATGTGTGCCTTTGCTTTAGATCTGATGCATCGTCTGATCCACCTTGGGCACAAAGTGCTGATGTCATATCTGAATCTAAGTTCAATCAGCTCTTCAGAAAATAAAGAAAATCTTCCTGCAACACTCTTAAAGTACTGGGATCTTTGTAGAAAGGAGGTAAAGGTTTAAGCCGTGCAGGACCGTGTGTTTTAATTGAAGGCAACAGACCATTGGTGTGTTCCTGTTAAGATTACAGTTACAGAAGCAGTTCACCTGGTTCAAAATTATCAGCTTGTTTGTTCAACTTTTACAAGTCCATTATGCATGTAGTGAGCAACCTTGCCCAGTTGCCTAGGGTATCCAGTCTTATTGATTCAGGTGCCTCAAAAAAGATCAGGGTGGGCCACTTTCAGGCCTGTGTTCGCAGATTCTGAGTCATTGTAGGAGTGCCAGGATCCCAAAATGAGCACTTGTAATTTTGCTGGGTAAAGCATTTTGAATTTAAAACCTGCTGTAATGATTTTGGTTACCAAAGAGTGGAAAGCCACTCTCCTTTGCCTAGCCATGATGGGTAAATCTTGAGCCACCCAAATTTTTTTCCCTTTCCACTGTACTTCTTGAATGTCCTTTATTTTAGTTAGAAAATGCTGTCTTTCCAGATAGTTCAGGAAATGGAATATTAGAGGTCGGGGAGCTGTCCCTGGCAGAGGAGTAGGCTGGAGAGCCCTATGTGCCCTCTCAATAACGTAGCAAGGCCCATAGGGAGAGGGACCAACTATTTTCTCAATTAGTTTCTGGATAAAAAGAATAGTATCTTGTCCCTCTTCCATTTCTGAAAGTCCTATAATAACCGTGTTGTTTTGGTGGCTACTCCCTTCCAAGTCTTCTATTTTTCGTTCCATCCTTGTAAGTTTTTGTTTTACTGCAACAATCTCTGGATCAAGCCTTTCTGCCCATCCCTCTAAAGAAATAATACGGGCTTCGTTGTCCAATGTTTTTGTTGCCATGTCCTCCATCGCCTGGGAAAGGGATTTAATTTCTGTTGCCATTCCCCTGAGTTCTTCTTGGAATGGTCAAAATTCGGCTTAGAAGCCTGAGAGTGTAAGTGGCTCCTGATCTAATTTCTGGAAGGATTGGCTTTTGGGCACTGATGGCATTACTAGCCTGTGGCTTTTTGGGGTCCTTCTGTGGTGTTACCCAAGGAGTGTGCGACTTCTTCATCTCAACTTCCATCTCCACAGAACTAACACCAAGGTTTGCTCTTGTAGTTAGAGAGGTTACCCAGTTATTTTCTGAAGTTTTTAAACTTGTCCTGAATATAGAAAAGTGAGAATTATTGGAGCGGGTGGTCAGAGCGGGTTAGAGAAGCGTCCTTCAGGCATGCTGCATTACGTGGGTCCCCCAGATGTATGTCTGTTCTGATGCATCATTGGCTGAGACTCCACAATGGAGATCAACTGGTAGATGAGATTCTCTGCCAAACATTAAGTAGAACCGAGACGTTTGGGTGGTGCCACTATAGGTTCAGTTGAAAGCATATACCAGTGAACTTATTTTCTGGCTCCACATTGGTTTCTGAGCTGGCTCTAGGGTGTGCAACATGTCAAGCAGGGTTCTGTTAAATCTTAAGCACCAAAAGTAGCAAGGCGCAATGGGCTAAAATGCAGCACTACAGACATCTCAAACTGAAAAACAATAAAGGAGTACAAATAAAGTCAAAAGTAGAGATGTTGCAAAATAAAACTTCGCTAGTGAAACTGTGGTGAAATCTGCAATTTCGCTACATGAAATATTTTGTGAAATTGTGGCAAAATTACGCAATTTTGCCAGCAATTTCACAGGTCAGTTGCCTTTTAATTATGTTTTTATTTTTTTTTTAAAGTTCCCTGGTGTCTAGTGGTCCCCCCAACCCCCACTGGCAGCACACCATCCCAAATGAATTACAATCCCCCCCGCTGATCACCAGCAGGCGGCCAAATTAAAGAACCCCCGAGTTATATTCCTATCCTGGGCCAGCCCAGCCATGACCCCAATCTGTTTAAAAAAAATACAAAAGAAATTCCATCCCTCTCCCTGGTGTCTAGTGGACCCCCACCCCACCCTGTCACCACTGTCACACTGAACTGATTAGCTTGGCCTCATTTCCCTCCCAGCACCAAACTGGGCCACTGCAAGATCTCCACTGCCAGAGGCCTGACTGAGCTTCAGTGAATAAGCATGTGCTTGTGCAAGCATGTGCTCATTCACTGAAGCACTCAGTTGGGCAAGCGCCATGGAGGTGAGTGGAGGGCTGTGCCGTGACCAACCAGTTTACTGGGGAGCGGGTGGGTGCTGTCAGTTCAGTCTAACAGTGGTGACAGGGTGGGGAGTCCACTAGATACCAGGGAGAGGGGCGGGATTGTTTTTTTTTTTAAACAGATATGGAGCATGGCTGGGCCAGGGTCAGGGACTGGAAATATTTCAGGAGGTCTTTCATTTGACCACCAGCCAGTGATCACTGGGAGGGGGGCCACTAGACACCAAGGATATTATATGGGCCAGTGAGTGGCTGTGAGGGGAAGGTACCACAAGACACCATGGTCGGGACAGGAGTCTGAAATCGGTCATTAATTGTGAACTTTTGCCCATGGGTGGTGAAATTTCGCTTGCATACGAGGGTGAAATTTTGCATTTTGCCCGGCAGAATATTTTGTGAAATGCCCAAATTCTGCAAAATATTTTGCCGGACAAAATTTTCCGATTTTGCACAACACTAGTCAAAAGGCATAGGTCAATGCTCAGTAATTTATTGTGCCTACCAACAAAGAGAACAGTACAAGCAAAGTCCCAGAGCTTTGAACCACTGTGAGTTCTTCCTTAGTGGGAGTGGCTAGAGGGATCTGTTAAAGCTTTCAGACTGAGATTTCCCATGTAAGTGGTAAAAAAATGTTCCTGTATTTCCTGATGCCAAAGGTTGCCACAGATTCCTCACAAGTTGACTTTCAAAGTCCCTCCCTTGGTCAGAATGAATTCTTTGAGGGATGCCATAATGGTCAACATATTGCTGTGATGCTTTGACAACAACAGTGGCCTTTTGATCTTTCTTCAGTTACACTTGAGCATATCATGTGTAATGATCAGTTAGAACTTGGATGTTGTTAATATTCTTGCTATCATGCTCCAATAGAAGAAAGTTTATACATTCTAAGATCAGTAGCTCATTGGATTGGATGTGGACTAATAGTACTGCTCTTTTTGGCAAAGGTTTTCTCTTGATACACCAGAGACATTCATGCAATGGCACTCCACCTCTGTTGCCATTTTGGGACAACAAAATGGGCTTGCTTCAAGTCCAGAGTGTGGTCAGCTTCCAAGTGACCAGTGTCATCATGTAGAGATCAGATGACCGCTGTTCAGTACTTCCAGGGTTATACCAGCTGTAGTCATGTGAACTCAGAGTGTGCACTGTCGTGACTTGCCCTTATGAGCTGTCCATCTTTCAAAGGCAATTTTTTCCATTCTTGCAATAACAGTGAGATATCTGGGTGAATTATTTGTATCTACCTTGCAGCCTGCCCCTTCTCCAAAGTATGTACTATGCCATATAATACATAGTCTTCTAATTGGGCTTGTTTGAGTTTGGAATGGCTAGGCTGGGGTGAAAATGAAAGATCCAAACTAGTGAAATTGAGATATGCAGTTGGGATAGCATCTGGTGAGGTCCCCAGCTAGAAATGTTTTGAAGTTTTACTTCGGCAGTGAAATTCCATCAAAGTTGCAAAATTCACCTTTGCAAATTACTTCATGAAGTTCCCACTTCCCAACTTGCCTAACTTCACCTGAAAATTAGGCAAAATTAGGTGAAGTTGGACAAATTCAAGTCAGTTTGCCTAGAAAAAGGGCAACTTCACCTTGCAAGAACTGTGCAAAGTCGGCACTTTGCAATTCGCGAATTTCACCAACTTCGAAAATTAATTCACAGCGTGCATTTTATCCACTTCATCCATCTCTATCCCCAGCATGTCAATTGCTAGGTGACAATTCGCAGGAGTTGCACAATTTGTTTAAAATTTCAAACACGTGACCTTTACTGCTACATTTGGAACTGGAGTGCTTTGATTTGGCTGATCCGGGTGTGGACACCGGGATGAGGCTTCAATCAGTGTTGCTTTGGCCATGGTGTTGTTGCAGACTGTAATTGTAGGTGGATAAATTTAAAAGCCATCAGTGTCCTGCTGCATCAAACTTGGCAGTTGTACTTAAATAAGTGAGAGGATTATTGTCTGTTCTCACTGTGAACTGGGACCCCTAGAGGTAATCACGGAATTTTTCAGAGACAGCCCACTTAAATGCTAGAAATGCCAGTTCATGCACTGGACTGTGCTTTTCAAAAGGATTCAAATTTCATTTGGTGAAAGCAACTGGACAAAGTTCTTCAGAGTGCTTTTGACACAGAACAGCTCCTAAACCACTTAAAGTGGTTTAGGTGTGCAGCATGTGCAGTTTGATAAAATCAGTGAATGCCAGCACAGGCGCCTCACTCAGGCATCTGATTATTTCTTTGAATGCCATGTCACACTGTTTGTTCCATTTGACACTAAATGGTTTGTTCACTTTAAAGTACTCCGTGTGGGGATTGCCCCTACTAGAGCAGGTGTTCTTCTTGTGCATAGGTAGGTACAAACAACAATGGAATAGTCTTTTACAAACTCTCTGTAGTAGCCACAGAATCCAAGAAATGACTGTAATGACTTTAGGTTCTGTGGCCTAGGCCAAGTGGTGAGTGCCTTTATTTTAGTAGGCTCAGTCTGCACCCCATTTGTCGAGACAATATGCCTCACATATTTAACAGATGGCTGACAAAACTAGCATTCACTGATGGAAACATTTAGACTGAACTCTTTCAATCTGTCCACCACTTTCATGAGTTGGATTTTGTGCTCCTTCAGTGCCTCACTGAACACTATCTGGTCATCTAGATGCACCAAAACTTCCATAAGATGCATATCTCCCACCTTCATTTCCATAAACTTCTAAAAAGTAGTGGGGCTCCAAATATGCCTTTTGGAATTTTCTCAAACTAGTAGAACACCAGGGGGCAAATAAATGTGGTCTTTCCTTTATCTTCTTTCACTAAGTCATCTTGTATTGATGGGCACCATCTTTTTGTTGAGAACATGTTAGTCGATGCACATACAAATTGTACGTGTCTTCTTCCTGGCTATCACAGTATATGATGCATATGGACTTCAGGGCTCTGATTATCTCTGCTACCAGTAGTTCTTGCAAGGGGTACTTAACATCCTCTATGTAAGTGTAGGTCAGTTGTCGGCATCTCACTCTGAAGAGTCGGTCATCCTGGAGGCGGGTGTGATGCTTTTCTCCCTTAATGCATTCCATGTCCCATTCATTCAAGCAGAACAATTTCCTGTGCCTGTCTAGCTTATTACTTGGTCTCCATCAATGTCAGATGCTGGTGAGTGTCCAAACTCATATAATCTGGGTTGATTTCTGTGGTAGTAGGAACTTCAGTGTCCACTCCTGTTACACTGTCTTCATGAAAGATATTTTCCAACACTCGCCCTCTCCACAAGATGTTGGGGTTTTCTATTTCAAAGTTCATCATCACTGTGACTCATCTTTCCCAAAGGGTGTCAGGCTGTGGCATCACCCCTCTTTGGACCGTCAGCCGGTGCATCAGTGATGAGAGATGGTCCTGCTGGCTGACACTTGAACTCTGCAGTCCCAATCAAATGGCTCATTGTATTGGGTGGTAAGACCATTTTGTGGCTATTGACATGGTGGATAACTCCAACTGGCTCTCCTGCACCACTGGCTTTGGGGGTTCAAGTTTCAGACTCACTCTTTATACAGTTGCTTGAAGTACTATACTCTGTAGGCACGATGCTCTTCCTCTCTCATGACACCTTTGGGACAGCCTTCCAAACATATTAACCTTGGTACTGTTCAACATTAGCATGTCATCCATTCTCTTGGATTCAGGACATATCAATGCTATGGCTTCATTCTGTTGTAGCACTCCCCTGCCCACTCCGGGGAACACAAATTACAATGCTGTAACCACCCTAGAGATAGTTGGTATCACTCAGACTCGACAGGGCTAGTCCTTTCAGAGGCATCATAGTTATGTGTTTTAAGTGGCTGTTGTAGAAGGAACAGCAGATGATGTAAACATGTGACCTGTTGAGTAACACTTTGCATGGTTTTCCTTCAGTGAAGACTGGAATGTCAGCTTTGGAGCCCAGTTGTCCTGAAGGCAACTTGCTTCCTCAGGGGATTTCATGGTCAGGCCATTTTATGGAATACTGCACTGCAGTGGGAGGTTGCTCATCTCCAGGCTGAGTTGGCCAGGATTCAGGGGACCTCCTCTCCCACCCAGGGACCACCAGGGCCACTGCCGCTGCCTCAAAAGTTGCCAGAAAAGAGGAGCAATTGGACCACATTGGGCTCAGAGATAGTGAGGATGGTGGAACAGAGGTGCATCTCTCCAGTTGTACCTCTCCACAATTCATATGCCATTCTGGCAGAGTGTGGTTCCTCTATAGAGGCACCCACAGTGCAGACCAAGGAGAATGCTGGGAACCTCCACAAAGGAGACCCACAGGAGGGTGGCAGGGCCCATTACAGGGAAAGGAAACAACTCCTGGTGTGGGACTCCATTGTTAGGAGGGTAGAACTGGAGGGGAGAGGGAGGTAAGGTGCCTGCCTGATGCCATGGCTTGGAGGGACAGGGAGAAAATCCTCAGGTTCACGAGAGTAGCTGCATGGGGAAGGGAGCTGGATGTCATTGTCCACCTAGGGAAAAATGACCTGGCTGGGAAAGGGATCAGAACAGCGAAGGAGAAGTTTGTGGAGATGTGAAGGGGTCCTTAGACAAGTAGCAAGCACGGTAACCTTCTCAGAGGTGCTGTCTGTCTATGGCATGGGTGAGACTAGGGTGCTCTGCACCATGGGACTCAATCAATGGTTCAAAAGCTGGTGCAGAGCTCAGGGTTTTGGCTTCAATGGGGACTGGGGGTCCACCTGGAGGGATGCAGGCCTATAGTGGTGCAATGATCTGCATCTGTCCAGGAAGGGAACCAGGATTCTACGTGAAAGGTTTAAATGCTTTATTGGCAAGCATTTAAACTAGTCAAGGGGGAGGCATGGAAAAGGAACAGGAAAATCCCTAGTCCCCCCAAAAAAATTAGGGTAGTTAGTGAGGCAAATACTAAGGTAGAGATGTTGATAGGGAGAAGGGCAGGTGTAAATGGAGAAAAAGGCAAAGGCAGTAAGGGCAGAGATGGGGCAAAAAGGAGTAAGGCCATCAATAAATGGAGGGTAATGAGTACCAATGTCCACAGTCTAGTTAACAAGCTCCCTGAACTGGTGGCCTTGATGGAAGAGGGATGCCTGGATATCATGGCAGTCACAGAAACATGGTACACAGAGAACCATGACTGGGATGTCAAAACATACCAGGGTACACAATCTACAGAAGAGACAGGGAGGGTAGAAGAGATGGGGGAGTAGCTCTCTATGTAAGGGAGGGGATCAAAGCAATGGAACAAAAGGGTCAACAGGGATGAGAAGAGGCACTGTGAGTCACCCTGGAGACTCGAAATGGCACCACAATCTGCACAAGGGTTGTATACAGACCCCCATCTCAGGGGGAGGAAATGGACAAGAAAATGACAGAAGGTATCCTTAAGATGGCAGAGAAAGTGAAGATATCGCTGATGGGGGACCTGAATATTCCAGATGTTAACTGGAGCACCTTTGCTGCAGCCACATCCAAGAGCAGGGCCATTCTCGTTGCCCTACAGGGGACATGCCTCAGACAGCTAGTGTTGGAACCCTGTTGGGAGGGAGCAATCCTAGACCTAGTACTCTCAAATGGGGACAGAGAGAGGATCTCAGATCTAGAAGTGGGTAGTCATCTGGGAACACGTGACCACCAAACAGTGTGGTTCACGATAAACTCAGCTGCAGTCAAGCCATACAAAAGTGAGCATACTGGACTTCAGGAGGGCTGACTTTGTCAAAATTGGAGAGTGCCTCAGAAAAGCAGCAGCAAACAGGCAAGAAGGAGGGGTGGAGCAACAATGGGGAAACATCAAAACTGCCATCACAGAGGTAACAAGCCTTTGTGTGAAGCAAATAAACAAATTAAAATGGTTCTCAAAAGAGATGGAGGGAAAGGATAGGGAGAAAAAGATAGCATTTAGGAAGTATAAGGAAGCACAGAAGAAGCAGGACAGAGAACTGTACCAATTAAAGCAGAAGGAAGTGGGGAAGGCAGTCAGAATAGCAAAGGCCCAAACCGAGGAAAAGATAGCCAAGTCGGTTAAGAAGGGGGATAAAACCTTTTATAGGTATATTAGGGAGCATAGAAAGACAAAGGGAGGGATAGTGAGGCTGAATAAAGGGGATGGTGGGTGGGCAGAGAGGGACAGTGAAAAAGCAGGGATACTGAACGAATACTTCTGCTCCGTATTCACAAAAGAAGAGGAGGGAAGGTACCTAATCCAATCAATAGAAGCACTATGGATAGGGGTCAATCCCAGTCCTTTCACAGAAGAAAGGGTTCTGAAAGAACTCCTAAAACTGAAGGTTGACAAAGCAATGGGGCCTGATGGGATTCACCCCAGAATTCTAAAAGAATTAAGGGCAGAACTAGTGACACCACTGACTAGCCTTTTTAACAAATCATGGGAAGATGGTGTGGTATCTGAGGACTGGAGGAGGGTGGATGTGATTCCCCTTCACAAAAGTGGGAGCAAGACAGAGGCAAGAAACTATAGACCTGTCAGTTAGAACTCAGTGGTAGGGAAAAAGATGGAATCACTTCTGAAAGGAAAGAATTGTTGAGTACCTAGAGGCCAGTGGGGCACAGGACCCAAGGCAGCATGGATTCACAGCGGGAAGGTCATGTCAGAAGAATCTAATTGATTTCTTTGACTGGGTGACCAAAGTAGTAGACCAAGGAGGGGCTGTGGACATGGCCTACTTAGACTTTAGCAAGGCATTTGACACAGTACCACACCAAAGATTAATAAACAAATTAGCCAGCCTGGGAGTGGGTGCCAGGGTGGTAGCCTGGGTAAAACATTGGCTGGACAACAGGACACAGAAGGTAATAGTAAATGGAGTCCGCTCTGAAGAAATGGGGGTTACTAGTGGGATACCACAGGGTTCAGTACTGGGACCAGTCCTTTTTAATGTCTTTATAGGTGACATTGCAGAGGGACTGGAAGGAAAAGTATGCTTCTTTGCAGATGACACAAAGATCTGCAACAGGGTTGATACTCAAATTGGGGTGGAAATGATGAGTAGGGACTTCGCAAGGTTAGAGGAATGGTCAGAAGTATGGCAGCTTGGCTTCAGTGCAAACAAGTGCAAAGTAATGCACCTGGGAAACAAAAACCCAGGGGAAGAGTACACAATGGGGGTGAGATAGTAACAGTAACAAAAATGGAAAGGGACCTGGGGATAATCATATCAGATGACCTAAAGGTTAGCAAGCAATGTGAGAAGGCAGTAGGGATGGCTGGGGGGATACTGGGATGTATAGGGAGAGGCATCACCAGTAGAAAACAAGAAGTTGTTATCCCTCTATACAGACAGTTGGTGAGACCTCATTTGGAGTGCTGTGTCCAGTTCTTTAGACCCCATCTCTGCTAGGACATAGTCAGGACGGAGACAGTCCAGAGGAGGGCAACTAAAATGGTGCGGCATCTGCAACAGAAGCCATACGAGGAGAGACTAAAGGAGCTTAATATGTATACCCTTGGGGAAAGGAAGGGGGGGACATGATAGAAATTTTTAAGTACCTCAAGGGAATCAACAAAGTCCAAGAGGGTAGCATCTTTCAAAAAAAGAGATGTGCAAGAACAAGAGGACACAATTTGAAGCTAGAGGGAGGACTGCTCAGAGTAATGTGAGGAAGTATTTTTTCACAGAGATGGTGGTGGACGCATGGAATGGCCTTCCTGAGGAGGTTGTGGGGTCAAAAACAGTGAGGGAATTCAAGAATGCATGGACAGACATAAGGCAATTCTAGTGCGGAGTAGATAGGAATAGGCTGTTGATTAACTAGGATCTGCAGCTTATCCAGTAGGTAGGAAAATGGGCAGACTAGGTGGGCCAAGCAGTCCATAGCTGCCGTCAAAGTTGAAGTTTCTATGTTTCTGTGTGAAAGACCTCGGTCACTTTTTCACTAGGCTCCGCTGTCCTTTCCTTGCTGGGGTGGTTTGCTTTCCCAGTTCTGGTTCACTAACTGTGGATTTGCTGGGTGAGATCAACCTTGGGCTATGTGTCTATCCTGCCCATAGCTGTAGCGAAACACATTCTACCTGGGCTGAGATGGGGCTTGATACCCATATTGAGTGGGCAGCAAAAAATCTGGGGAACGTACTCTACCTGGAGGCTTGGGGTCAACTCTTGTCTGCTGTTCATGTGCTGTGACCAACACTTTCACTTGCCCCACCAGGTGCTTCATTTGTGCTCCTAGCTCAGTGACATCCATATAATGTCCTTCAGCAGTGGCTTGTGGCTTGGGGGGGGTGGCTTTCCCTATAGACCTTTTCAGAGAGTCTCTCCATTCTGCATGGGACTCTTCTTCTCACACTTTTTCCAGTAGCTGTTTCAGGTTAAGTGATGTGGCCTTCTGCTCCTTCAGCTGAAGTGACAAGATGATGGTCATCTGTGAGTGTGTGGCCCCTTTCAGCACTAGCTTGAGTATGGTCCTATCAGCTTGGTCAATTGTGATTCCACCAGCCTTGAGTGTAGGCAGATAACTGTCTCCACGCTGGTCAATTAATCAGACTATTTCTTTCCCTCTTTCTGGATGGTTACTCACAGTTGGAAACACAAGTCTGTGCCACTCGCGATGGGTCCAGAGGTGCTCTTTAGCATTGCCTGGTAGTCCTGCTGGGCATAGTTTGGCTGGTTGGTGCACAGAGACTGGATAATGTCTAAAGCATTGTCCCAAAGGCTTGCCACTGCTCAATTCATTTTTTTTCTCTTGTGAACCTTCTATTCCTGGAGCTTCGTTGTTGCTAGTCTCATCCAGCTGTAGTAGTCATCTTCCCCATTGGGACTGGGAATGGTACCTGAGAATACTCGTAATCTTCTGTAAAAACTGGTTTCAAAATGGGATACAGGAACAGTAGCCCACTCCTCTCCTACAGTTCCATTGGCAGGAGGCACAGAGGTGTCACACTGTCTTTCCATAATAAGTCATTCACATCCTTGCAGTCTTGCCTTCTGCACTAAGAAATGATTGAAATTTCATTTCAAAATCTGTGGAATCATTGGTGCCCACGGGTGAAGTATTCAGGTTGTCACTTGCCACCAGCACTTGAATGTCTTGCACAATCTTTCCTTCATTAGTCAGTAATATCTTGACTTTGGTCACCAAATCTGCTGGCTACACTGGCAGGGAGGGAATGGAGGGCAGACTACCCCCCCCTCCCAAACACATGCCATGCCCCTTCTGAACTTTCAGAGTTCAGCATCATAGACAGTTTGTGCACATCAATTTCTGAATCACTCTCAGTTAAGGCAGTCATGCATTGGCTGGTATGGTCGTACCTTACGATGAATATTTTTAAATTATCCAATGGCTACAAAATGCTGGACCTATCAGTACCTTCAGGAATTCCCATGACCAGAATTGCCTTTTTCAGGTCCAGGTGCTCCCCTTGGCTCCAATCTTCCAACTCCTGAAGCACCATGGGAGCTTACAAAATGTTAGGAGAAGCTATTTTTTTTCTTCACAAAGTCACAGTTCATGGATTAACTGTGTGGCACATGATTCCCAGTAGTGCCACCAATATAGTGGACCATCTGGGGCCTTTGGGGTTCACCTCCCCTAACCCTCAGATGGGGCCAGCCTGGGTTGCCTAAAGATATGCTACGCTGGGTACTCAGGCCTAAAGTTGTACGTTGCCTCCACTAGAGATGCGCGAGTAATGACTAGTATTTCCCAAGTACCACAAATAATGCAGTAATTTTTATTCAGATCCAAATAACAATAGTGGCACTGTTTGCACCTATTCATATTTGGGAAATAAAACTATGCCCATTTACTGGGTCAGAATAAATGTCTGTGCTGCCACTCAGTTGTACCCTTACCCATACCCTCTGCACTTCATTCCTGCTGAGTCTTAATCCGATGCCCCCAGCCTGCCTCATCCCTGCTCTAGGTGGCAGATCACTTTAAGGGTGTACCTTTATACTGTCCATAGAATCTGTGAGGCACAGTAAGAAGTCCCCCCTCATAGCCTTGCCAGACAGATGAAGGAGAAGCCAATCATCTTTATGGAAGGAATTGGATCATATTGGTTATTCTGATGGGGCAGCTCTGAAAGCACTCATGGGCTTGCTCAGGAAAAAACAGCTGAACATGTGAGCAGTGGGTTTTACTATGCAAGTAAACATGTGAGTGCTTTCATTCAGAAGAATGTGGCTGGCTCTGGAGGAGGATGGATTCACATTGGTCTCCTTCTTCCTCACTGACTCACCACTCACTGGCTTTTGGGTACTGCAAAGGGGAGGAGGAGGAGGAGAGTGGGAGGAGAAGCTGAGAACATCTATAGGAAAAAAATAATTTTCTCATTCAGCAGAAAAATGCACAGCAGCTTTACAACCACTATATGAGTGTATTTCAGAAGGGAATGTTTAACTCCAGTCTGGAATCTAACCTGTAAATGTAAAGCAGCCCATGTTACTTCTTACAAAAAGACAGCTTCGATCTCATTGTTCTGAACAAATTTCTCTTTTACAGAGTCTGTACCCCCAGAATAAAGAAGGCGCCGCATTGTCTGCAGATAAGCACACCCCCTTAAATTTTATTAATTTATTGGTTGAAAGATTTATTTTGTTCAAGCTGGCCAGGATAGGAAACTAACTGAGAGGTACTGCCAGGGAGACTTATTTCATTTAGCACATATAAGTGCTGAAAGATGGCAGCCAGCCATGGAGGCAGGTGGGTTGTGCCTGCCTCCCATCATCGGAATTTTTTTTAATAAAGGTCATGTAACCCCATTAGCACCCTGTGCTGTACAGCATCTAGCACAGAACACTAAAGTTTACAGCCATAAAGATGTACAAAGTATGCTTTACCAGAAAGGGATACCAGGGCACTGGATACCCTGCATGCTTTCAGGGTCTGACCCATGAGATCTTAAGAGCAGCCCTTAGTTTTGCAATTCTGCTTTACATTTAGGGCTTATTTCTGCCTGACTTTGTGGTATGGGCACATAAATGTGATACCTGCATAGCCATCCCTCTCAGTAGAATCCATAAAGGTGGTGTTTGTGCACCTGCATTCTACGTTACATAGACTTTTGATTTGCTAAAGTGTGAAAATTGTACACATTTCCAATATTTTTCATAGTTGTAACAAATGTACAGGAGGATTATAGGTAGCAAACATTGGGGTAGCAGGTAATATTATCCATGTTTAAAACTGGCATTTTGTGCACTTTCAGAAAATACATACTTTTCTAATGCTGTCATAGTGTATTGCATGTCTACAGGCCAGAAAATCAATGCTGTGCATTTTCTATTATGAACCCAGATTTTCACTCCTTTAAAATACACTTACCACCCTGCAGGTTTAGAGCTCATTTCTACCAGATCTCTGTAGTAGAGGTATATACATATGGTACAACCTCTAAACAGAAAAAGAAGAGGTCATTTTATACCACCAAATGAAGAAACAAGGTTATCAAACAGATGCACCATATTAAACAATTTGCAGGGTAATGAAAATGCTACAATAGATCTTGGCACTACCCTGACAGACAAGGAAAGCTTGATAGACATGGGTGGTATGCATCAAACAGAAGAACAAGGCACTAATACACCCCCAAAAGTTATACTGCCTAGCACAACTAATATAGGCAGTAGAACTGTAAATAAAGACCTAAACAAAAGGCAGGTGATAGTCGTTGGAGATTCGATACTAAGGTATACTGACACAAAAATCTGTATGCCTGACAGACAGAATATCCAGGTTTCCTGCTTGCTTGGGTCCCGCCTATGCCATATTAAATAGAACTTAAAAAATTGATAGGAGCAAATAAAAGTCCACTAGTCATAGTACACGCTGGAACAAATTACATAGAAACATAGAATTTGATGACAGATAAGGACCGTGCAGCCCATCTAGTCTGCCATGTTCCTACTTATTGCAAAATCACTGTGCCTAGTTGATCTGTGGCCTACCCTTTCATCCCTGTTGCCAAAGTACCCTTAAATCTGTCCCATGCATTCTTAAATTCCTTAACCATTTTCATCCCTACCACCTCAGCAGGGAGACTATTCTAAGCATCCACCACCTTTTCTGTAAAAAATAACTTTCTTACATTGCCCCTGAGCCTACCCCCTCTAGTCTCATCTCATGCCCCCTAGTTCTTGTACATCTTCTTTTCTGAAAAATATCAACAGAACCTCAGAACCCTTAGTTGTGAAGCATATAACGAACATAGGGAAGGCACTGAAAGAACTTAACTGTCCACCTATTTTTTTCTGACATTCTACCTAAACCATGGGCTAGCAAATATGTTCAGAGGGAAATATGTAGACACAACTATTGGCTCTGTAGCTATGCATCCAAAGAAGGTTTTAAATTTATTAGACATTGGAACACCTTCAATGGCCATAACAATCTGTATGTCAGGGATGGCATGCATCTTATCAGAAGGGGGCAACACTCCTTAGTGAAAGAATTTCAACAACAGTTGCATATAATTTAAACTGTGAATACCAGGAGGGAGGTGGCCACAAAATCTAACACAAATGTTACCACCAAGGAAACTAAACATAAAAGATCTCAGGGGTCTGGAGATCATTACTTCTAAATGTAAGGAGCCTTAAAAATAAAATGGAGCAATTTATGGTTAAGATACGTGACCATAAATATGATGATATTGCAATAAGTGAAACATGGTGGAAAGACTCAGATGACTGGGGTCACCAACTGAAATGATGCAACCTGCATCATTTGGACTGTATAGGTCACAAGGGTGGTGGGGATGCATTATATGTCACCAACAAACTAATTAGCAGAAAATGAAATAGCCAAGAGGAGGCAGCAAGGTCAACTTGGAGTGCCTATGGACTGAGATAGAAGGTATCTCAAGGCCACTTATTATCGATATCTGTTACAGGCCTCCAAGCAGTGAACAAGCTTATACCTTGCAGTTGATGGATAATATATACAATTGATATATGACAAGAAGGGATATTATAATCTTCATTGATTTTAATATCAGTAGCATAGATTGGAAACTGAGTCATCAGCCAATAACTTGGGTTCAGCCTTACTTGATATTGTGACTGACTGTGACCTCCAACAATTGCTACAGTATCTACTCCTACAAGAGGGAGATCAATACCATAGACTGGAAACTGATACATCAACCGATAACTTGGGTTCAGCCTTACTCGATATTGTGACTGAGGGTGACCTACAACAGTTAGTATTTACTCCTACAAGAGGGAGATACTTACTAGATCTGGTCTTAACAAACATCAAAGATAAAGAAGTTTCCTGTAAGATGTTGTACCCCTTGGTAAGCAGTGATCACTTCATGATTCATGTGACTCTCCATCACAAGACAAAAAATATTTGCAGATCACAACAAAATTATAAGTATGGCAGGGCAGATATTACTATGGCTGAGGAGCTATCCAATTGGGATTGGAAAGCATCCTTTGATGAAAAAACTACTACACAAAATTGGACTTGTCTTAAGAACAAACTATTAGAATCTCAGGAAAAATGGGTACCTAAAAGACAAAAGTGTCCTGGATACAGGATTAGACCCAAATGGCTTAATATGGGAATCACACGATTAATAAATAAACAAAACATATCATTCTATTGGTTCAAAAATTATCCTAGCAGCATAAATCATAGTATCTATAAAAATAATTTAAAAAAATGTAGAAATGCCATAAGACAGAGAAAATGCCAATTAGAGGCCAGCTTTGCCAGAAATAAAGGAAATCCAAAAGCTTTGTTTGGGTATCTTAACTCAGTAAAGGGTAGAGTGACAACAATTGGCCCACTTCTGACACACAAGGGAAATTGGTAGATGACCCAAAACAAATGGATGAGTATTTCAACAACTTTCTATAAATCAAACATTAATAAAAAAGGTATTGAACCAGTCAGCAATATAACAAGTGGTGTCCCAAGTGACGATTTGGGTAGTTCTTTTTTTTTATCCTGAAAAAACACTAAAAGAACTATTAAGGTAAATCCAAGTAACACACCTGACTGTGACCAAATCTACCCATAAATTATTAGGGACATGGTGCACCTCATTTTCAAATCCTTATGTTGGATATATACGTCATCATTTGAAACTGGCATGGTCCCAGATGATTGGAGGATGGCTACCGTCACTCCCAAATATAAAAAGGGAAACAAAAATTCAGTTGAGAATTATAGGTCAATCAGCCTTATCTCCATTCTGGGAAAAAATTATGGAGAGGCGTTTAACCCTTCCAGGGCTGCAGATGGATTTATCCATCCAGAACTCCAATACATTCTAATTCTGCTGGCAGTCTAAGGGTTAAGAGAGTATACACCAGCAAATATTAACAAAAGTGGCTATATAGATCAAACACAACATGATTTTACTAGAGGATGTTAATGTGAGACCAACCTGATATGTTTCTATGAACCTATTTGTGAATCTTTAGATCAGACTATTCCCTGTGACATCATTTTCTTGGATTTCAGTAAAGCTTTTGATCAGGTGCATCATGAGAAGTTACAAAACTATAACGCGGAGAGTAAATTAAATCTTTGGATCAGAAACTGGTTGGCAAATAGGAAACAATGTGATGGAATGGGAGGCCATTTCAAATTTCATAAACATCACCAGTGGTGTGCCTCAGGGCTCTGTCTTGGGCCAGTTCTTTTTATTGTATTTATAAGTGATCTGCATTTGGGTCTCAGTGTATCAGTTAAAATATTTGCAGATGATACAAAATTAGGTGGCAGAGTATTAAACTCTTGTGATGTTGCTAAAATTCAGGCAGATCTGGATCTACTATTTCAATGGTCAATTAGGTAGGAGATGCAATTTAATTTTGATAAATGTGTTGTGCTCCACCTGGGGGAAAACAACATTCTTGCATCCTACCACTTGGGGGGCTCACTATTAAAGTCAGTAAAAAAGGAAAGAGACCTGGGGTGATAATAAAGCAGAACTCATCATTTAGATCAAATGTCGCATCTGTTGTTACAAAGGCAAGAAAAATAACAGGTTACACAAGAAGAAATATAACCAGCAGGCAAAGGGATGTCCTGGTACTTCTGTATAGAAGTTTAATATGACCCCACCTGGAGTACTGCTCGCAGTTCTAGTTCACGCATCTCAAAATTGACATAGCAAATATGGAGAAGGTACAGAGAAGATTCACAAGAACTATCTATGGTATGGATAAACTAAATTATAATGATAAACTGAATATGGTGGGACTACATAGTCTAGAGAGAAGAAGATTAAGGAGTGACCTTATCCTAGTATTCAGGGTAAAAACAAATAGTGGGTCGATGGCTGACATGGGACTAGAATTCAAATAATTAACATACTGTATAATTCTAGAAACCACACAAAACAATTGCATGGTGCACACTTTAAGACTGGAAAAAGGGGTTCATACTTCACTCAGAGAGTACTGAAATATTGAAATACACTACCCCAACATATTGTGAATACCCCAAGTATAGGTTGCTTTAAAAAAGCATTTAGATGACTATATGGATTTCTGGAATGTAAACTGGACAACCACTGCATAGTGGGAGAGTAGACCCAGGCACCTGTGGTGCACTTCTACTCCTAGTTATCTAAGTATCTAAGTATCCCTGTAACCAGTACTTCTGCAGAATCCAAAAAGGGGGTATATAGGTACCTGCCTCTTGTGTTACATTGGCATTTGCTTTGATAAAATGTGAACATTGTGCAAATGTCAATTATTTTTCATAGTTGCAACAAATACAAAGAAAAATTATTGGTAGCAAATATATGGCTACTTGGCTATGTTACCCATGTTTAAAATTGATATTTTGTGTAGTTTTAGAAAATATTTACTTTTCCTGTGGTTACCTGATATTCTGTGTTTCTGCAAGCCAGAGAAACAATGCTGTGCATTTTTAGGTTCACCGTGCGCACATGCGCAGTGAAGATTTTGTTACGAGAGTGGGTTTTGAGGGGTGTAAAACAAGAGGCTTGTCAGTGTCACACCAGTCATCAGTCAGGCTGATCATGACACTGTTCTGGCTTGCTGGGCATTAATTTTGTGTAGTTCAAAGGAGATAGCCAATCCAGTCATAGGGTGGCTCTTTCCTTTGATCTGCATATGTCGCCCAATAAGTATAGCTGATCTGCCATGATCCGCCTGCTGAAAACCATCCCTTTGTAGGTTGAATTACACTCTATAAAAGAGAAAACTGTCCATTAATGTCTGCTGTTCCCAGTACCATAACTGTCTCCACCCCCCAAGCCACATATATTAATGTAAAGGTGCAAGTTTGCCATAGCAAATGGGAGTAGTAACCTGTAGGAATTGTGAATCAGTCTCCTACAATTCAAACTGCTAAATAATGCTGTTTTCCTTGAAAAAAATCCTTTTATTTTGGTGCTCTGCTTCATTTGCTTAACCTGCCCTTTTTTCTCAGTGCTGCTACCCCCAACTGTGACATCATGCCAGGGAAGCAAAGTTATTAAAGGGACAGTGACACCTTTTAGTTTTAGATAGACAAATCAGCTATGTACTGTACCCACAATGCCTCACAATGTAAATTAGTATACAGGATATTATATTTATGTGCTCAATGCAGAAATAGGAGACTACATCTCTCAATATAGAAGTCTTGTAGTTATATATGGTATGCACAATGCATTTTTGTGAAAATAAACATACAAAAGCTTATATTGTTGACACCACCACACTAATATGGGACAGCACCTCAGAGTAAGGAAATTGTAAAACAGGTTTGTATTTTACCCACAATGCCTTGCTACAGTTCTTTACATATTACTGCTCACCACCAGCAACATAAGGGACTGTATATCTGAGTAAGGCACATTTAAGGCACCATTATAAATTACCCAGGATTCCTTGTTGCTGTATGTAAATCATTGACAACTCCCTACTATGACATCATTCTGGGGGTGTGGCCACACACTGAAAACTGGAGCACAAAATGCTGATAAAACATAAAAAAATTAATATGATAGATTTTTTTACAAAACAAATTTCAGCTTCAACATCTGAAGCATGTCTGCCAATGGCATACTATGTGTAAAAGGCATTTGGGGAATCTTGCAACTTTCCTTTAATATTCCTGCATGGGGTGCCCAGTCCTCTATGCCAGCTGCTACCCCCTACCTGGCCCATTTTGCTTCTGCAACAGTGGGAAGCCTACCCCTGGTGCTGCCAAATGTAACATCGACATTGGAAGTGCCCAATCCCCAGTGTTAATACCTGAAATAAAGAAAAACATCCCTCAGTTTTTAATATACAATATACCCTGTAAAAGAGAATACCCCCAATTGATGTCTTTTGCTGCCACCGCCATAACTGTCAAACCCCCAAGTCCAAGCCATGCATGTTACTATTCCGGCATGGAGTGCCCAATTCTCCATGCTGGCTGCGACCTCCCACCCTTCACATTTTGATTCTACTATACTGAGAAGCCCACTACCGGTGTTGCCAAACATAACACTGGCACTCGGGGTGCCCAATCCCCAGTGTCAGTACCTGAAATAAAGAAAACCGTCCCTCGTAGTTTTTTTTAACATAGCCTGTAAAAAGGAAAAACATCCATGTCTGTTGCTGCTACCACCGAAACTGTCTCCCCACCCAACCCTCCCACTCAGCACTCACCACCCCACACACCTCCTACAAACAAAACACTGACACTGAGGGTGCCTAACCCCAGTGTCACCACCTGAAATAAAGAAAACTGTCCCTTGTATTTTTTTTAATATACCCAATAAAAAAGAAAACTATCCATTGATGTCTGTTGCTGTCACCACCATTACTGTCCTCCCACCCACCATCCCACACTTCCCTAAGCTCTTACTTACCTACTGGTGGTCCAGCACTGTAATTCTCTCTGGACCATACATCTTCACTCTTCAATGTCAGCCTGCGAACTGAGGAAATCAGGAATATGGTTTAATGTATTTCAATGGTATTTTGAACTTTTCATCATAACTTGGTAATTTCTGAATATTTTTGCCCTAAATTGTCAACATGCCTTTTATGGAACCTCACCTCATGAACAATGGCAGTGAAATTAGACAAATCTGTCCTGAAAGGTGATTTCATATTCACAGCAGAAAATCACCTTTCATGCCGGTGTTGAACATTTTCTCCACCCTTGTTCATAAGGTGGAGTCATAAAAATGCTATATTGAAAATTTGAGGTATAAATATTAAAAAACAACAAAGTTATGAGCCTACATTGACATTTACAAACTTAGACTCATAACTTTGGTAATTTTTAATATTTTTCCCCAGATTTTCAACATAGCCATTTCTTCACAGCATCTCATGAATGTGACAGCTGTCATTTTTCATAGCCTGGCCAAAATGTGTTTTTTTCACTTGTGGTGCAAAATCACTTCTGTGGGCAGGATTTGAACATTTTCTCTGCTGTTGTTCATGAGGTGGGCTCATTAGAAGGCTATGTGGGGTCAAAAGAAGGCTATGTTGAAAATGTGCGGTAAAAGTATGAGAAGACAACAAAGTTTTGAGTCTACTTTGCAATTTTTCAACACATACTCATAACTGTGGTAAATTTTAATATTGTGACCTCAACTTTTCAGCATAGCTGTTTATTCACACCGCCTCATAAATGTGACAGCTGCCATTTCTCAAACCCTAGCCAAAATGTATTTTAACACTTGTGGTCCAAAATGACAATTTAGCTATTGTTTTATAAACAACACCTGCCGTGCTCAGAAAGAGTGGTCATAAAAAGATTATGTTGAAAATTTGGAGTAAAAATTTCCAAAAACAACCAAGTTATGATGAAACAAATTATTTCAACAATTACTCATAACTTTATTTTTTGCAGATTTTGGCCCTTCATGTTCTGCATATCACTTGTCTTACCCTACCTCCTGAACATGGCAGGTGTCAATTTTCAAATCCCCTCCAAAATTTGTTTCCACAGTCGCACAGCAAGATTACCTTTCGGATGGGATTTTAAATGTTTCAACTGTCTTGAACATAACCTCAGGTCATAAAAAGACTGTTGTGCATTTAATGTCAAAATGTGGGAGCCCACTTAAACTAGATATTGCCTCTGTGCTGCCCTATCTTGGGTAATTACACCCTAACAATGTGTAAAAGCAGGACACCACTGAATATGAGACACTGCATCTCATTTGCTGTATCCCGGGTAAATATATAGTAAAAATGTGTGCAAGCAAGGCCCAGTACAACAGCAGTGTCCGAAGTGAACATTGGCTTTGACAAATTCTTTGTTCATTATGGACCCAAATATATTCCCTGCAGACTAAGCTTAGCACCTTATGATCTTAGGACCTATTTCTGCAAACATCTGTTGTAAAGGTACATAAGTGTGGTACCTCTGGAATGGGTACACTATATATAATTCTAAAATGCATGGTTTTGTATTGGTTCTTCTGTATTTTATTTTATTAGAGCTCCACAACCATAGAGTAGAGTATTTATAGTAGAGTAGTTTCAGTTTCCCTTGTTAGCACTATTTTCATTTCGATTATTCTGCACAATTGCATATTTTTGCTTAGGTTTAGCAGAGGCCAACTTAAACATGGGGAATTTTGTCTATTTTTTGAAAAGAATATCTGTACTACCCAGTACAAGGGATGTATAACCCAAAATGCCATATATCAGCCTTGGCCATTCAAAATAAAAATTGTGAAATTAACACAAAACATTATACACCTAATAGAGCTATGTCAGGGGGCATGATTTACAAGCTTTTGAATAATTAGTTAACCATATGGTAGGAGAATGCAAAAATATATGGGGCTAGATTTTCAACCCTTCAGGTACAAAGTCCACTGCCACAGACCCCGCTGTGGGATGGAATCTCCACATCTGTGGTGAATCGTATTTTCAGCCAGTGTATTTGTGAGGATGTTATCCGTGGTCCCACCAGACATAATATTTTGGCATAGCTATGCCAAAAAAAATTACCAGTCCCAACCAAGCCAGGCATTAATTGGTGACCCAGATCCTAGTGAACACCATGGCAGTGTGTCCATACAGCACACACCTGCATACTACCCTTCCGTGGACACCAACAGAATCCAGCATACACATGCAGCACTGGGGGCTTGGAGGGTGCTGAGGGGAGGGTGTACAGGTGGCCAGTCTGCACCACATACTGGGTGCTGACACAAGATTGGGACAATCCACACAGTGCAAATTGTTCAGTGTAAGGAATACACCAACACCAGTGTACCTTTCTTATGGTATGTGCCCCCAGCCACATTCTGCACATCTGTACAGACACCACAGCACACACAGCCAGCCATGTTTATGTCACTGTGAGTATCCCGTGCCTATGGTGCAGCATTTGTGGGTCACACAACAGCATAACAGTAATGTCCACTGTCAGTACACGCCTGCAAGATGGGCCTGTCACTGTATAAAATGCAGCAGTCATTGATGCCCCACACACCATAAACATTGCTGTATCTCTCACACTACTGGCCCCCTTGTTGCTATAGTGTCTGCTGTGTACTGTAGCATGAAATACAGTTTGACTATTGCATGCAGCACCACCATCTGTGCCTGTGCTGTGTAGTCCCCTGGGGCACATTATTCAATGTGGTTCTGTACAAGTGTAGCCTGCAGCTACCACCATGCACTTCTAGTCTGACCTAAAGGTGGAGCTGTGGGAAGACGCAGCCAGTCCCTGTCTTCCAGACTGACCTACAGGTGGAGCTGTGGGACTCTGCAATAGCACTTGGCAAACTGCATGCAAATCAGGACATAATGAGATACAAATCTGGATGTTTGCCCACAGACTGCCTAAGTAGGCTCATTTGCATGTTACTTTTGAATATAGCAAATTTTTGCCCCTGGCAAACATGTTAGCACCTGGCAAATGTCTTAGTTCTGCACAAAACCTGCACAAATGTGTCTGCGCCACACAAATGTTTTGAAACATGGTACATTTCTGTGGAATTTATGCAGAATTTCACATGCACTGGTGCTTTCAGATTTAATGAATACACTCTTTGGCTAGTGCACACATTGGCCACATAGTTCACCTTTACCTTCCTTAATGTCATTGTGCACTGGGATGCTATTGTGGTTTGCACTTCCTGGTTGCTATATTCAGAGCTGTCTTATTTCCCGGGCTATTTTTGCACTGCACTCCCAGCCCAGGTTGCCCAGCTTCCTTAGCATGCTATATTCAGCAGGTTTAGCACAGGGGCTATCCCTTTTGAATATAGCAGGCTATTGGTTCCAGGCTAATTTAGTACACCGGGCAGTGCTAACCCTGGGGCAAAGTTTTGAATATCTGGCCCATTGTATCTAACCTAATTTTCACATTGAAAAAAAAAAAAACTTTAAATAAATAAAAGGCATACATTTCCATTTTTCTAACCTATTTGTTTGAAATTAAATGGAGTACCTCTGCTGTACCATCTTTCTGCCTATGCAAAATATTTTTTTGTTGTTTATATAGTACAGGCATAGAGAAGTTCAGCAACATATAGTTGTCCATGGTTCTCTGTTAAATGATAAGTTTTCTAGGGTCCTTTCTGCAACATTATTGAGTAGAAATAGTATATAATAACTGGTAACCTCCCTATAATGACTGGATTTCCAATCCTGCTAAAACACTATAATAACCAAACATTATAAAATGGTTAGCTTCTTGGCTACAAGATAGACAGCCGAGAGTAGTTATACAAGGGCATGAGTCTGACTGTGGAGTTGTTACTAGCAGAGTGCCCCAGGGCTCTGTGCTGGGACTGCTATTGTTTAACATACTTGTCTCCAGTATGCACACAACAGGAATCATCTGGCTTAATAAATATGCAGATGATTGTAAAGTAGGGTGTATTGTGAGTGATGCACAATCTGTGGTTAACTTACAAGAAAATTCGAATAAACTTTGCAACCAGGCAATGGACAATAAAATGACATTTAAAGAGACTACGTATAAGGTAATGCACATGGGCAAGAATAACATCAGGGCAAGTGACATAATGAACATTATAAAATGGGCTAAAAAATCCCAAGGCACTGATTGGCTACAACATCATCTGAGCCGTGTCCTTATCAGATGATATTGTAGCCAACTGGCACTACCACCCAGAAACATGCCGCATGACAACAGCAAATCAGTGAGCTCTGCCAACTGAAAACAAGAACGCTGACTGGCAGAGCTCACAAATGGCACAGCGGAAACGATTCGCCTCAGACCGCGCACTGAATACCACTATCGGAGGTCCAGAAAGTAACACACCATAAAAAACTAAATACATCTACACAAAGAACCAAAATAGTACAAAATCATAAAAATACTAAGAAGAAAACCTGTCACTGGCGGCAAGCGGCGCTATTAAAACACACACCGGAACTGTCATCCTGTTTAAAAGCGAACCAAAGAAATCCTACACAGCACCACGTCGCATGATAGCTTACAGCCAGTCAACTATTATCCACGCCGATTTCGAAGAAATAATTATCAGTTTTGAAGAATATCAGCAACAAGCGCGGTCCTGAAGTTACAGCACCACAGACCGCTCCACCGAGCATCCACCTTGACGACTGGCACAGCTGCAGATTCCGTCACCCCGCAGGCACAGACTGCCACGATCTGTGGCGCTGTAACTTCAGGACTGCGCTGTTCCTCATATTCTTCAAAACTGATAATTATTTCTTCGAAATCCATGTGTAAAATAGCTGGACTGCCATAAGCCATGATGCGACAGGTCCTCTGCAGTTGATTTCTTTCGTTCGCTTTTAAACAGCATGACACTTCCGATTTATGTTTAAATAACGGTCTGTGGCGCTGTAACTTCAGGACTGCGCTGTTCCTCATATTCTTCAAAACTGATAATTATTTCTTCGAAATCCATATGTAAAATAGCTGGACTGGCATAAGCCATGATGCGACAGGTCCTCTGAAGTTGATTTCTTTTGTTCGCTTTTAAACAGCATGACACTTCCGATTTATGTTTAAATAGCGTCGTTTGACGTCAGTGACAGGTTTTCTTTTCTTAGTATTTTTTATCATTCTGAAGTATTTTCGTTCTTTCTGTAGGTGTATTTTCCTAAAACAAAGAACTTCTCTGCACCTGACATCTGCAATTAAATCAACAGCAATCGCAAGAAAGAAATCAACTGAACTTCTCTGCACCGACATCTACAATAAAATGAACTGCAATATTTACAATAACACATTCTTTCCTGTTTAATCCCCAAAATTTTCCTTAATTCAAAATGTTTAAAATTGAATAACAAATAATACATTTAAAAGCTTCAACTACTCATTTTAACCAACTAAGCATATTACTATCCTAATGGCAATAATACAATGCAAAAAGGGACTATTTTTTCCCTACAATCCGTTCTTCTATTATTTATTAAAATATCAATTAAAAAAACTTTAAAAACTACAAATGTCTATTCACTTTACTGTTGCCCATTTATGAAAGCACAATAACACACTCCGAGGTGTGGGTTACGTGTTGATAGAAACGCGCCTAGTGGCATAAGGCACTCAAGGCGCAGGCGCCTAAATGCCTTAGTACACCTAGAGCGTGCTCTTATCAGACGTAACCCACACCTCGTCGTGAGTTATTGCCTACATATACAACTAGAAGTTACATCAGAGGAAAAGGATTTAGGTGTCATAATATGTGACGACCTGAAATTTGATACACATACAAAACAGACCGTTAAGAAATGTAATGCTATCTTAGGCTGTATTCATAAGAATATCAAACGTAGGAAGCCTGAGGTCATTCTCTCTCTCTGTTCTAACCTTGTTCAACCCCACTTAAAATACTGCACTCCCTTTTGTGCTCCAACCTCTATAGGTGGTTTATCTATGGTAGAAAAAGTACAGTGTAAAGCCACAAGGAGAATTAATAATGTGGTAGATAAAAACTATGAAGACAGGCTTAAAATACTTAGATTATTTTAATTGGAATATAAGAGGAGATCTAATCTATATTTTTATTGCTTTTCAAAAAGATTCAATGTTACATACCATTTGTCTTGAAAAACAATTAACTAAGAATAACACAAGGTCACATAACTTCAAATTAAAAATCTCTGTCTGCAGAACTACTAGGTGACAAAGGTTTTTCACACAAAGAGTTCTCTCTATATGAAACTCCTTACCAAGCAGTTATAATGAGTGGAAATGTGGAACAATTTAAAAAACAGCTAGATCATTACATGGGTGAAAAAAAATATTCTTTCCACCCCTAGGTTATTATTTTTTTTGCTTCCTCCAAGCTCTGGGCCGGCCTCTCCTTATGGCCACCTATGCCCTCTGTGCCGCACTGCCTCGGATCAGCCATCTCTTGACCCCATATCGCAGCCCCCCCAGGTAACCCCCAGACATAGCCCTTCACCCGGTGGGTCCCTCTCCTCTGAGCAGGAAGGCACCAGTGGAGTGGCCAGCATGATACTTGCCCCGGGTGCTACTGGGATGGTGCATGCACTGTCCTCAAACTCACAGCAATGGAAGCTGGCAACCAGCATCCATTCAGCTATGAGATTCTTCTCCCATTTGTTCCCCAGGGGGAGTGGTTTGCCACTAACGTAAGGCTGATGCCGACATTCACCATGCCCCCTTGGTGAATGGGACCCCATGCATTGCCATTCCCCCAGCCTCTGCCAGGGGTCAACAATTGCTGGGTCGTGTCCCTGCCCTCCCTCTGAGAGAAGGTGAGCTGTCAGCCGACTCTCAAGCCTTATCTCCCCGGTCAGCCCTCCAGCACCCAAGTCCGTTATCGAACCCGGGTCACTGGCGTCATAAGCAGAAATCCAACTGCTGCGCCCACGGCCGACTTCCACCTTTAGATTTAATGGTGGCAAGTTCATCATGGGCTTCGGCCTTCTGAACTTATACTCAGCTATGAAACCTGCTGAAGTCTGCATTAACTTGATAGAAGGTTATGGAATTTTCCTCCTTGCTATCTCACTTCACTGTATTTGTGCCAGTAGGGTGACTACTCAAGGACACTCTCACTCCTGCAAATAACAACTTACAGTTTCTCCCTCTGTTGAAACTTTGCACCCGTTATTATAAAAAATAATGCCTGTGCAAAGTTTGTTTTAAGAGGATTTCTCATACACCCTCGGTGTATGGTAAGTAATCAATAATAACTGACAGGGTGGACTTTATTGGCAAATACCAAACCACCCAGGGGTGTAATGAGGCCCGATGCCACAGGTGGAGGGCCTTATAGCCCCTGGAAGGTCCGATATTTCCCAATAAAGCCCACCCTGAAGGGTATTATTGCACTTAGAAAATGGCCAAACTTATATTTATATATGGTTAAATAAATAATGTTATATTTCACTGCTAGAACTGTTTATTCTTTAAGTTATTACATTACAAAACTGTTCCTCCACCTGTAGTAGAAAGCAGTTTTTTTTTTTTAATCTGGGGACTATTGTCCTACTGGAGCCCCCATAGTTTGTGTTTTAATAGCTCGTTTGCAAATGAAAATGCCATTTTTCTAAATGTTGTGCTCTATACTTTCTGATCTGTGGCAGTCACGATGAGGACCAGATAGGAATGTGCTTAGGGACAGCCAGGAGGTAAAAGAGTGATTTATTTAATTTTACAGATGCAGCATAAGTAACTGTGGGGCAGTGCTGTAAGGGAGTTGCCTACTGCCATTTTTAAAGCCGTGCTTCGCACAATGAAGCCGATAGGACCAATGGCTTCCATTTACTTTTGGTCAGCTTGTTAGTGCCAGACTGCAGTCGGGAGAGTGGTGCCATAGTAGAGAATATGTCTATGACAATTTCTTCATTCTCTCGACCGCAGAATCAGTGTGCTTTCTTTCTTTTTTTTTTTTTTATTAAGAAGCAGGCAACAAGCAAGTTGCATTGGGGGAGGACCTGTAGTTCTTGTTAAGCGAGAGAAAAAACATGGCGGGTATTTCAAATTTTCGGGGGTGCTTTCAGCCAATTACAAAGCAGGCTGTGCACCACTGGAGGATGCTACTTGGTGAAGGGGCACTTGGACTGGCTCTTATTTTTGGCTGGGCATCTATTGAAAAATAGATGTTCAGGATGGAAGTGGTTTTAGCCAATCAGGGATGAAAAAACATTCTAGACATACTCTAATCTCATACACTCCTCGCACTTCGCTTTCAGAGTTTATGGATTATCACGCACCTCTGGTGCGTAAGAAATCCTAATAACACACACCTGCACAGGCATTATTCTCTATTTTGTTTGCATTTCAGGCTGTGTTTCAACTCACATGACCAGATATTGACGAAACATTACTGCCTGTAAAAAATTCAGAGCCTGCCAGTAACAAAAATTCCTGGTTTCCTGACTTTTCCTTGAAGGGAAAATATGGAAATTTAAATTTTATGTATTATAGTGCAAAAATATGAAAAATTGCCTCACACAGGAGTGTAAAATACCTCTGGCAGCAAAAGGGTTAATGGAACATAACATTGTGGGTGCAGGAGGGAGGAAGAGAGTGGGATGGATGCTAATGGAGGGTGGGGGGATGAGGCACTGTATATAGGCAGCAGGCTGTTTGTTTGTTTACTCCAGCACCCGAATATCACACGTCGGGGTCCTGAATACAAATATTTGGCTGAATATTCAACATAAGGTTTTAGCCCATTCCTGGCCTCCACCTGGGGTAGCAATATGGGGTACTTGGATTCTGACACACACACACGACTTTTACCCCCCAGGAAACAGTGCATTACCTGCCCACACAGTCCTGCCCCCAAATCGAGTGACACTTTAACAGCAATAACAACCCCCAAACCAAGACATGCAGTTCAAACAATATATTTTAAAGGGGATGGTATGAAAAAACAAGGAGATGGTAGGAACAAGCATTTGTCAATGCAGAATGTTGTCACGCTGGCATTGGCAGTGGCGGAGCTAGAGATGCATAGTGCTTTGATTTTGTCAATGTGTCGCAAAAGGTGATTTTGCACAGCAAGCATGCCATTGTGCTCCACAGCAGCGGAAACACATTTTGGGCAGGCTGTGAAAAATGGCAGCTGGATTGTTGATAAGGAGGTGCGCAGAAATGCCAGTGGTGAAAATGTGGCATGAACATATTGCAGATTGACAAAGCTACAAGGGTGCATGGAAACTGCAAAATGCATGCTTGCAACACAGTCATTATATGGACTTTCGGCACCAAATTTTCAGCATAAGCATTTTAGGACCTCTGCTCATGAATAGTGTCACCGTCATTTCCTCAAACTGTCCTGAAAACTGATTTCACACAGTGACCATGCAATTCTGCACCGGACATGCGAAAACACGTTTCAGCCAGCTGTACTGTGCATAAGAAGGCATGGAAAAATGCCAGTGATGAACACTTGGAGTGAAACTATTACAAATTCTCAAAGTCACGAGCGTGCACGCAAACTGTGCAATGCACGCTTGTAAAACACTAATTTTATTGACTTTCATCCCCACATTTTCAATGTAGGCATTTTAGGACATCTGCAAATGAACAGTGTCACTGCCATTTTCATAATGTGTCTCGAACATGGGCTTTCCACAGCCACTGTGCTATTCTGCGCCAGAACTGCAAAAACAGATTTTGGCCAGGATGTGAAAAATGGCAGCTGTATGGTTCACAAGAAGGTGTGGTAAAATGCCAGTGTTGAGAATCTGGCATGAAAATATTGCGAATTCCCTAACTTACGAGTGTGCGTAGCAACTGCCTAACGAGCGCTCGTAAAACAGTCATTTTGGGGATTTTTACCACCAAATTTGCAACATAGGCTTTTTGACAGCCCCCCTCATGAACAGTGGCACTGTCATTTCGTTACCTAGCCCCAAAAGGTGATTCCATGCAATGGCTGTGAAATCACTTTTCGGGACCAGATAACGCCATGACAGTGCAAGAATTCATGACGAGGGGTCCCAAAAACCCCATGTTAAAAATGTGGGGCCAAAATTCCCAAAAATGCCTGAGATTTGCAGCAAAGTTGAAAACACCCTATTTATTCCATTATACAGCTTACCGGCATTTCTTCAATTCGCGGTTGGCTTTGAAGAGTGCAGACGTGTTCCCGGTCCACCGAAGATTGTCACGCTGGACTCCGGAGGTAAGTATGGGGTGAGGAGGGGTGTGGGGAGGCAGGGTGCACAGAGGGTGGGTGTGGATTGGAGGCAGAGAGACTACGAGGGACTGTTTTCATTTTACAGGGGGAAAAAAAATTAGACATCGCCGGACAGTTTTTTTTATTAGGGGATTTGGCATGCTGGGGTGGGCTCCCAGTGAACCACCTAACTGTTGGGGGGGAGGGTTCTGTAGCCAATGGGGGATTGGGCACCCTCATCGGCACACAACATGGGGAGAATGTTATGCTGATGGGGATTGGGCTCCCCCATTGGCACACAAAGCAAGCGGAGGGCCAACCCGAGGGGGATTGGGCATTTAACAATGGGGGGGGTTGCCGACAGGGAGTGGGCTCCCCATTGGCACATATGCAGGGGTAACCGACAGGGGGATTGGGCACCCCAGAAGTCAGCAGTTTGGCAGCCAGTGTGCCTCCATGTGCATAATATAGTGAGCATGTCAAGGGAAGGTCCGCTGCATCTGACGAGCTTTGCTCGGATTGCAGTGGACCTTTTTTTAGATGTGCTCACCACATTATGTATGCATGGTGTGGCGCCGGCATGCAGGCTGATTGGGGAATGAGGGACGCACCTACTGGTATGTGCCCTGCATTCACCCAATAGCGACCGTGCCTCCAAATCCCCACTGCCACAAAATGTTGGCTGCGCAAGCATGCCAACATAAAAATGGGAGCAATAGGGTCATTGTTTATTACCTCCCGGCAACTGTCTGTACTCAACTGTTGAATGTGATGTATGACTATGCTTCATGCATGTACCAAAGTTTGTAAAACTGGAAAATGTTAAGTAAAAAGTTTAATGTTAAAAAAAAATGATTTACAACAATTTATGCACTGAAATAAACAACAGCAGTATTACTAAACTAACCATTCAAGTGTACAAAAACCTTGATCACAAACTTTTGTGCTGGTTTGCACCTATCCGAATGTACATAGTTTAAAATAAAATAGGTCTCAACAACATTAGACACAGAATACTGGATTGGTAACTGTCAGTGTCATTGGCTCAGGAGCTTGCACACTCATCTATGAGGCTGGAGCTTGCACACTTGTCTCTGAGGCTGGAGCTTGCACACTCATCTCTGAAGCTGGAAGATCAGAAGGCTGTGTGTTCCATCCCCATAACAGGGACTTGGGATCAATTCCAATACTGACACTGTAGTGCAGCAGAGGGGAGAGGGGTGCCGCACTCCTGAAGTGCTGTCTTTTGGATGAGACATTAAACCGAGGTCCCGTCTGCCTGTTCTGGTGGTGGTTTAGGTGGACATTAAAGATCCCTTGGCTCGTCTTGAAAAGAGCATGAGTTTCCCTTCGTATACTAGATGAATTTCATCCATTCACTAAAAATACCACCCACAGCTTGATGTAGTTCTGCACCATTTGGTTTTCATCTGTATGCCACCCAGGATTAGATAGAAAATAAGCAGAATTTCCTAGCTCTACTTTCCTGGTCAACAAAAACTAAATAAACAAACCATGCCCAACCAGCCTGTACTGCCACAAAGGGGGGTTCTGATTTCCTTTTAGCTTAAGAGGTCCAAAGGAATCAGAATCTCAAGGTGGCAGCTCAGGCAGCTCAGGCTGATTGAGCATAGAGTTGTACATTAACAGTTTTTATAGTGTACGGTTTGTGAAACTGTGCTTTTAGTATTTTTTTAAACTGTAGCACTAGTAAGTACTGCCCACACTATCTGCTTGGCAGTTTCAGTGTCAGAACACCACCATCCCATCGCGGCTGTCTTGTCAGCTGCCTCCGATTGAGTGAGATGAGACTGTGGCAATTTTGTTCAAAATTCTGTAAACAATTGCAAGCTCATGCACTCTCTAGACATTTCAAAATGCTTTTGTACCACAGAAGGGTACAATCATGTTCCGTGACCTCTGAACTGTGGTAAAACAGCATTTTCAAAGAGATGCAAAGCCATATACCACACCATTCTACTATACACTATAAAACAGTAACTGTCCTGCTCACATTCACAGATGTTGCAGTAAGTCTAAATAAATATTGGAACAGTTTTAACCATGTTCAAATTCCATTTGAAATTGAAATAGCCTCTTGACCAACAAGGGCTTTCCTGCTGTCACAAGCTGACTAGCTTTTCTGGAAGTGTCAGAGTGGAGAGTGGCTGAAATAATCCATCTTTGTCAAGTTGTCAGTGCTACAAGGAGATGTATGTGCTTTTGACAATGGTTCTGTGATTGAAAACAACCAGGCGTAACCCTAGGTTCTGAGTTACAGCTCACAGTCAAACCTTTGTAATGGAGCAAAAAAATAATAAATGAAAATACACACATGGACTGTCAATTTTCAATACAGATTAAACAACATTTCCCTCTCATTCACACACAGACGTATTGAAGCTGCCATTGAAAATGTACCTTCTTAGTCATCTAGATAGGCTGGATGAATGGTTTCCAACCTCCCTGGCTGATGAAATCATGCTGCTAGCTAATTTTTGCAGGGATCCAGCTGTAAAGACAGTTGGTTGGGAATTTCAGTTTCTGACCCACCATATGTTGTGATCTCGCTGCCGTATAGTACTGCTCTGGGTAGTGTTTGATAAATTGCAGGAAGGGGAATTGGGACTGGTGGAACTCACGGCAGTACAATTTGCATTAAATTACCACACCACCGAGTTGATCTTGCATTTCACAGTGACTAGCATTGTGTCGCTGTATCCAGCAAAATGCCTTGCAATAGATACGTATTTATTTAGATTTTATTTACCAGGTAAGTGCACTAGACAAAGCAAACACCTATTTTCAGGTCTGACCTGGGAGGATACAAGAGACAAGGCAGCACAATAACCCTAGAAGATACATACAGCAAACCAACAGTAGTTACAGGCAACAAATGGTACTCCATTGTACATACAAACAGAAGTGTACATTATCTTCTAGGTCACCACCACTTCTTTAACCCAGACAAATGACACAAACAGTGTGTTTGGAGGAACTGGCCACAACCAATACATTTATTAAATAAGCCAATTAGAACTGAGTTGGTAAACCGATAGTTAATATTATCAAATATGTATATAAATATGAACATAATGGTGTTGATGTGCACAATATAGTAGTCGCAGCTAATAAAGTAATCAATCTCTTTGCAAAAAGTGTCTAGGCCCTCCCTCCCTCTCCTTTGGAGTGGGCCAACATACTGCTTACCACCTTGTGAGGTCCCTAGACCTCTGAGGCATGAGGAGTGGCTGTGAAGGAATCAGTCTCTAGAGCACCCTCCCCATCAAGGGCACCTCCAACTGGTGACCTACGTCAGATAGTTATCCTTGACCTATGGATGGCACCCCTGTGGTACCAGCCACCAAGACCTCACCTCTCACTAACCTCACGCCCTGCCTGACAAACAGTGACAGGCCTGTTAACCCCCACTGTGTGATACTGTATGACTATCACACCACCGACCCACTACACTGCCCTGCCACTGTCGTGCCTACATAAATGTGACAAATCTGCCTATCTACCCACTTAGTTTCCTGTAAACCCCACCAGAGAAGGTGAGAAACTGAAAAAATCCTGTGCAGAAAAAATGGTAAATTTTCTTCCTGACCCCTTAGACAATCCCCCATAGTGGGCCAGTGGGTTCCCTAGCCAAGGTTCTATGCCCCTCATTTTCTGAGAGGAGGGATTGGGAAGGTATCTGCTGCAGGTAGAGGGCAAAAGAAGGCAGACCCCTTGTTGCAGCCACTTCAATAATCAAGGCCCCTCCTACCAGCAGCTACAAACTACCAGCTCCCATCTCCTGAGAACCAAACCCTTTTACCTAAACCTGGCCCTACTGGGTGAACCCCCACCTGTCCATCTAGGTGTCATTCAGGGCATTCCCCCAGACAAACTCCATGTGCTGCTATCCGATTCAGGCTCTGGCCTTGTCTTCTAGGTCACCACCCCTTCTGTCACCTGGACAAATGACACAAACAGCCTGCTTGGAGGAAATGGCCACAGCCATGCAATTATTAAATGAGTCAATCAGAACTGAGTTCATAACCTGATAGTTCATGCCATCAGATATATATAAATATGAACATGTTGGTGTGACGTGTGCAGCAGGGTAGTTGCAGCTAACAAATTAATCAATTTCTTTGCAAAAAGCATCTAGACCCTATTTGCCTCTTGGAGGGGGTTGACATAGTGCTTACCACCTCACGAGGCCTCTAGACTGCCAAGGTGTGAGGTATGGCTATGAACGGACCAATCTCTAGAGCACCCTCCCTATCAAGGCCACCACCAAATGGTGACATATGTCAGAGAGTTACCCTTCATCTATGGCTGCCACCCCTCTCCCGAGCCTCAGGTCCTGCCTGAAAAGGAGAGACAACCCTGTTAATCCCCCCATGTGATACTGCATGAATACCATGCCATCACTCAGTGAGTGTCCCAATGCCTTGGACGTTCCACCCCCATCAAGCACATTATGCCAGAACTTTCTACAAGCCATGCCATAGGTCAGGTAGGAACCTGTCCTTGCCTAAATCTGATAGGTGCACCCCATTCATTGCATATAGCTGTGAAACTTTTACCAAAATCCCATCATTCTTCAACACCAACCCCTGATGGAGTCCATAATGTGCCATGTGGCCATGTTAGTCAAATTGGGCCCCCTCTCTGTGGCACTTGGATTCCAAGCATGTCACCACAGCTGCCCCTGAATCATGTGGGACCACACTATCTGTGTCATGGGCCACTCACTGTGCACCTGACCAGATCTTCTCACATCCTGTTCCACCACTCAACAGACTTCACGAGATACAAGTAATTTCCACCAAGGTGGATGACCAGCCTATCCGACGGACCATGGCATCAAGCATTGGCATTGATCCAGGGGAACAGCTCCAACCATCTCATTCCCTTTTGGCCCAGCCAATGTATCTGTACTCTCTGGTGATGGAAAAGGAGATTTGCTCCTCTCTGGAGCTGCTGTGCTCTCATTGCTGCCAGTGGACATAGGAATGGCCTCATATCCACACCTGCCTTGTTTGGTTGCCTTGACTTGCAAATAAAATAGAATATAAGAGATTAAAGTACGTGTGGGTGCACGTATTTCTGAAATGCTTATGACTTTCATCTTCCCAGTGACTGTATCTGCACATCTGTCCACCCATTCACCCTAGTGTGTGACTCTAGTCCTATCCTGAAGGAGTGAGTGTTATATTCCTAGTCAAGTCATTCCTAACACCCAGAAGGCCTTGCTCAGCAGATGCCAGAACAGATACAAGGTGAGGGGTGAACCATCCTCATGACAAAAAAAGGCCTGGCCACCTGGCTTCCATTGTTGGCTATAGGTGGACACCCATCCCCTTATATCCCACTGCACCCCAGGCAGAGACCTGAGGTTGCCCCTGACTTCTTTATCTGTATTACCCCATCATAATTAAAAAAATGCCTTGTTGTTGCTCTTCACCATGTTGTCATCACCCAATGCCACTGGCAAGGCTGCCAATTTGCTTGGCTGTGTGATTTTGGACACCCTAGAAGCCCCACAAAAAAGTCACTAAAAGATTCTATCTAGCACAGCTGTGCCTCTGAAGCCAATGAAAAAAACTTGGGTAAGGCCATCATAATTTTTACCAGTAATGCTGGGCCAATAAGGCATGATGCATCCCTCTCTGAGGTCTCCTTGGGCCCACCTCTTGAGCATCTTATGCACCCAAAAGGACCGCGTTGTGCCTCTCAATCCTGTTGCCTTCATGTATCAGGCAGTCATTGTGAAGTACTGCCCCATAGCACTTCATGTGGAGGAGGTATGGGCACAGCTTCCTCCAGTACCAGCAAGGCAGCTTCCCATCCTAGCTGACCAACCTGAGAAAGGTGTCCGCCTACTTTTGATATGCTGTCCTCATGCAAGGGGGCATGCGATCACTTTAGCAACTCTCCTTCTTCAGTTCGGTTTTGGGCCCAGTGCTATTTGGCATATTTATTGGCGACATCTCGGAGGGTGTCAGCAGCAAAATCAATCTATTTGTAGATGACACCAAGATGGGAGCAGTGGTGGATGACCGGGGGAGGGAGTGACAGGGGCTACAGGAGGATCTGGCAAGGCTGAAGGCATGGTTTGACAGATGGCAGCTGGGGTTCAACACAAAAAATGCAAGGTGCTGCACTCCGGAACAAAAAATCTGAGGAAAGCTATCTTCTAGGGGGAGTGCAGCTGGAGGTAACAGAAGAGGAGAAGGATCTGAGGGTGCTCATCATGGTAGCAATGAACAATTCTGCACAATGCAGAAAGGCAGCAGCAATGGCCAACAAAATGCTGGGGTGCACTGCAAGAGGGAATTACCTAGAGAAGAAGGGAGGTTATTCTACCATTGTACAGATCGTTGGTTAGACCCCACCCGGAATGCTGCATGCAGTACTGGCACCTGTAACTACAAAGGTACATTAAGCTGCCGAAGGGGGTGCAGTGTAGGGCAATGAAGATGATTCAGGGCCTGGGGGAACTGCTATATGAGGCCAGACTAAGAGAGTTAAACATGTACACACTGGATGAGAGGAGAAAAGGGGGGATATAATTGAGACCTTCAAATACATGAAAGGGATAATCAAAATGGACACAGAGGAAAGTGGAACACACTACCAGCTGAAGTGGTGGCACGTACCACAGTGGAACGCTTCAAGAAGGGGTGGAACAGGGCAAAGGGGGGGTAAAGGGAGGTAAGGGGAGGGGGTGGAGCAGCTGCTGAATAGGGAGCTAGCTGCATTCATGAGCTGCCTAGATAGACCATGATGGCCTTTTGCTGCTGTCAATTTTCATGTTTGTATGTTCTTCTGGATCACCAAATCCCAGAGATAGGGTGGTACTTCCCTGGGGAACGTCTCTGCTTCTGGTGCCAACTCTCGAATGTCTCCCACTGTAAACGAGAAAAAGCATCAGACATTTCATTGTCGATACCAGGTGCATGTATTGCCCTGAACCGAACATGTATCATCAGACTTCTTTGACAAAGCTCATGATTGGGTGAAACGTGAGAAGCTTTTTCTGTCTTTGTTGCCTGCACCCAAAAGGGTTTGAATTTGTTCTTGCACCGAGTAAAGCTTTTTTCAACTTTAACTTGAGACTACAGTTCCTTTTTGAGATATGCGTGTGGTGCATGACTGGTTGTACCTATTTATCATCAGACATTTAAGCCTGAAAACCCTCATCAGGTATCCCATTAGGCCCATCCCCCCAATTATCCATTAATGCTGTTGACTACTCCCACATTATCCATCCTGAAAATCAATCGTTTGTTGTGAAATTGCTTCCTCCCAAACCTCTAGCACCACCATGATGGGACAGAACTCAAGGAGTGTAACCTAGCAAAGTAAGCCAGCCTCTGCCCACTCCTGGGGGCACACCATCTCCCATGAAAGTAAGTCCCAAAGCCCAAGCCACCGGGCACATTCATGTAGATCTCTATTGTCACCTTTGCAGCCCAAATGTCCACCCCATTAAAGTGAAAGTCCCCTCAGCCTTTTATGTTGTTTCCCTGTGTAGTTTGTAGGCATGAACAAAGATTGCCTCTTTTGCACCCTCCCAATTTTATCAGGATTTAACTGTAAATGAAGGTACTTAAATCTGGTGTGAAAATCTGCTCTCAGTTACAAAGGTCATGACCTGATTCATGAAAGGCATCCTGGAATTTTATGATGTTAATCCTAAAGCCTGCATTAGTCATAATGTATTAGTCAGTGCTGTTGCTGTTCCTCGCAGTCCTTATGTTCTTGTCTTATGCTGGCCATGAAGCTTCTCAAGGCATAGTAAGTGCCCTCCTGTTTTTTATAGCTTAAAATGTATCTGAGCAAGAAAAAATGCTTTTAGAGAATATGGGGACTTCACAAGACATCTAACAGAACTGAATAAGATTATAACTTCTGTTGGCTTGTGCATGTATGCATCATCAACTCCCATGATGCCTTGCATGAGTGAGGTCATGACCTTTGGAATGGAAACAAACAACTTCTAGCACCAGGGCAAAACAGTGAAGCAACCTCATTTATATTTAAATTAGGATGAAACTAGGGGGATGTAAGGGAGAAAATCATTGTTCATGCTTACAAAGCAGCACAGGTATATAGGAAATAGGTTGAGAGAACTTTCCTTTTAAAGCATGACAGAAAGGATACCCATACCTGAAAGTCATCCCACATGGATTCGGTAACTCAAAGCTTGTGATGGAACTTGCTGCAGCCCACACCACACCTGGCCAGACTGCAGAGGAAGATTCTCTGCATTGACATGACCTTACATGTGAAATTCAAATGTCCAATGAGTTGTTGCAGCTCTTTCAAGGTGAGCTTGCATGCCTTCACTGCCATATTCAGCAGTGCTCAGAGTGCACTGACTTTCTCAGCAGGAAGGTGGAACTCCGTGGAAACTGTACTATTTCAGTACTCAAGAAGGACAAACCAGTACTTGGTCCCTCTCTTTCTTCTTTGGCTATTGGAACTCCCAAATCTTCACACACAGACAGAAATCCTCACATCAACTGTGTGCAACAGTCTGTCACTGGTTTCCCCACACAAACAAAAAAATCATCCAGGTAGTGGATGAATTCCATTCTCTCTGCCTTCTGGTCAGTGGCTCAATGCAGAAAGATGCCAAATTGTCTGAACACTGCACATGCCACTGCACAACCCATCAGCATTTAATTGTCAACAAAATAATTGCCCTCAAACTTCATGCCCAAGAAATCCCTCTCGAGCATATACAGGCAGCAAGCAAAAGGCAGATTCAGTGTTGGACTTGCCCTATAGAGCTCCTTTACCAACCCACTCTGCCAATTCTACTGCTGTGTCAAACAACAGGTAGGACGCTGCTGTGTGCTCCAGATCAATGTGGTAATTGACTGACTCACCCTCTGGGTATAAGTGATTTATTAATTGGTACTCCCTGGAGTCTTCTTTGGCACCAGACCTATCAGTGATACTCAAAGGAGAGAAGAAGAGGGCTGGTCAAAGTGCCTTCTACCCTTCCTAGTGCTACTTTGTTCCCCATTTTTATGGCTGCAGTGAGCAGAGCCTGCAGCTGTCTTGCTGTAGCTGGAAAAATGGGATACCAAAGCACAAATTAGGAGTTTGCAGTGTATATTTCCACAACTCCAAATCACTATACCAGTTGAATGGAATATTCTCCTCTCTCTATTTAGTAGACCAGTTATAGCACTATTTTTTCAGCTTGTTTGTCTCACTAGTCATGCCTGCTTTAAGTGACCTGACAGCTAGTGCCTCCAAGTAGGCTGAAAGGCAAGTTACTTACACCACTTTTTTGAAGCAATTTAACTGTCTACAGAAATCCAATTAGAAACTTTTTTTTTACATGCTCAAAAAAAGCCTTGCTTGAATAACCAGCTACTGTGAGAGAGGGAGAGGGAGAGAGCTGTCCAGTTTGTAGCCTGAAATATACCAGTCATTTGTAAAAGGAAAACATCAGATGTCTATTTGACCTACTGTATTTTAACACAGGATTTAGTATGTTCACTTGCTGTCTTGTTAATTTTATTATTGAAATGTGATTTGCTAGTCTTTGGAACCTAAATAATTTAGTAATTCCAGAGGAGTTTCAGATTACTTTATCACTCCCAAGTGTGTGTGTGTGTGTGTGTGTTTGAATAATTTCTCTTCTCTGGATAGCTGCTTTATGTTAACCCTTTCAGGACCTATCTAACTGTTAGTGGCATTGGAACTCTCATGGCTTTGTAATTGTAGAAGGGGTAAATGCCAGGCAGCTAATGTTTTAGGGGTTTCCAGGGGTTGCAAGGGGCATCATAGGGTATTGTAAAGAAATCATAGCGGTGTCATAACGTGGAATGCATTCCTCTCACCCAGCCAGGATCAAAATGAGGGACACTGCCCATTAAAATCAGGGACAAATGCTCACAATCAGGGACACCATTCTTATTTGACATACAGTGCAGCATCACAATCTGTACATCTAGTCAAATGCACTCCACAACCTGTCCTAAGGGTAATATTGTGATCTGGCATTAATACATACTGTACTCTCTTGTAAAAGGCATGCAAAGTCAAAGCAAAAGTTAACTGGTTGAACAGAACTCCAGCCATGTTACAAGTGATTTCCCCAAAATGAATAAAGTGGTAAAAAAAAAGGCTCAAATTGTAAGTAGCATCATTGGCTATATGTCATTACTCTGTAGACAGTGTCTGTATTATTAAAAATAAAATAAAAAATAGATAAAATCTAAGGGCAGGATTCACAAAGCAGTTGCTCCTGGTGCATCTCAGATGTGCCGGGGTAAATGAGATGTGCCATGTCCAAAAAGTGGTATTCACTGAAGGATGCACTGCAAGATGCACCCTGTGCATCCCCACTGTGAATACCACTGAAATGCCATGGCACAAACTGAGTTGCCCCGGCACATCCAGGATGCGCAGGAGTACCAGAGACCACAAAAAAATGAATCAGGAGCAACCTAGCAAGGGCCACAGGAGCACCATGGGAAGACTGCAGAAGCACAATAGGTGCTGTTGAACAGCCCAGAAGGGACTGCACCCCAGGCAAAGGGCTGGAGCTTGGCTCACCAAAGCAGATGGGGTACACAGACAGAGTACACATGGTGACACCTGGAAGCAACACACAAACACCCCCAACACAGGGGACCAATTAGCACAGTTGGCATGCACAGGGGTTACTGTCAAGGTGTGGCACAGCAGCAGAGGTGCACTGGTTAGCATGGCAGAGGTAGCCACACATAGGCCAGTGCACAGGAACACAGCAGGGTGGACAATGGAGCTGCAGCACAGGTGCACACAGGTGTACAGGTTCCAGCATGAGATAAAATGAATAACCACAGACACCGGCAACAATCACAAAAGATTTACTGTAGCAAGGTAAACAATAGAACAACAGCAGCAATGCCAACAGGAAAAAAACAACAGGGGTAAAACTCAATGGTACAAAGGAACATTAGCAGCAATAAACAGGTAAAAACAGGGAAGTGGCAGGTGGGGGTGGAACAGGGCAAGGACAGTGGATGTACATAGAGGGTAGGGGACAGGGAACAAAGGGCCTATTTACAACAGTCACAATGGCCTACTGGCCATGAGGTGCACAGCCCTGCACACTCCCCAGCAGCCCCCTGCATGTAGTGTCCGCATCAACAGGTTTATGGCCCTCACCAACTCCCCCTGCCTCCTGATGAGTGGCACAATGGTCCTCAGTAAAGCACAGTGGAAAGCTCTCCCTGCTGGCCTGAAGGTCATCTACCTCTGCCTTCTCCCCACTGCAGCAGAGGGCACACTCCATGAACCTACAGTGGGGACACAGACAACAGAAACTCAGTGCCATGGTCCACACTGTGCCTCCCCGACCGCCATGCAGGTGTGATGGAGGCTGCCCCCATGGCAATGGCTGACAACCTGCCAAACACACTGCACACCAGCAACAGGTTGGCACACACAGCCACACAGTGACTGTGTAATGTTACTGTGACAGTGGAAGGCGCTCACATGCTTGCAGAGTGTTGTGCAGAGGGGCACGCAGCCATGTCCCACACAGCATGTGCAGATGCCAACTAGATGTACAACCATGCAGGCTCTGTCCGACCACCAATGGGGCACCGCAGTGTGCCCATGGCCCTGAGCAGACACTGACATTGTGGACATACACATGGGAGCCATGTACACAGTGGCCCTAGCACACGCCACTGAGGTGACACCCCATGTGTGTGCACAATGGGCAGGACACAGACATGCACTTGTGGCAGACAATGGCCTGCTGTGGGCAATCCACCCCAGATGATCACAAAGAGGAAGCACATGCATAACATTTACCTGCATCCACATAGCCAGACCACCATCCTCCACCACTGGCCCCAGCATCCCTGACTGCCACCTGTGCCATGGCCCTCCACCTGTTTGCAGGTCCTGCAATGGAAACACAAGCAAAGAGCACTGTGAGATGACCGTAGATATGTCCAACCCCCCACCCAATGACCCATAGCAAGAGCACTGTTGCCAGTATGCAGTGATGGACCCACCCCCTCACTGATGGCACTGCACCCTGGTCAGTGGGTAGTAAGATCCATCACCACAAACAGTGACCCACTATGACAGTGTGCAGATGAATGTGTGCCATGCCACTGTAAGCACCACAAGGTGCCTGCCACAGTACCACTGCAACACCACTGATGTGCACCAGGGCACACATGACAAAGCATGGTGTGCATGGCCACACAACACATGCACCACCAGCTGGGCATGCCATGTGTGTGTGTGTGTGTGTGCATGCATGTGTGTGTGTGAGAGTGTGTGAGAGTGTGTGTGTGTGTGTGTGTGTGTGTGTGTGTGTGTTAGCGCACACAAACACCCAACATGCATAGTGGCTGGACAGTGTGGATGTAACAGAGTTGAGATGTACCTGGGTTTGGCACCGCCCCCCCCGCATGCCTGGACTTGAAGGTTTCTCAGCTGGTTAGGGTCTCTCTGCCTCAGGTCACCATAGCGGTGCTTGCACTGCTCCCCCATGCATGTCACCCCAGTCCTCTGCTCCAGGCGCTCTGCCACTCTTGCCCATACAGGGGAGCATGGTTTGTGCAGGTGCTGGGTGCCAAAGAGTTGCTCCTCAAGTGGCATGACCAGTGCCACCAGTTGGCCAACTCTAACTCTCCTTAGTTAATGGCCCTTGGTCCAGCTGACTGGGTGTGTGGCACGTTGCTGTGGATATTGGAGGGAGCAGGTGTGCACACCACAAGTTGCAGAGTTGTGCTGGCCTGATCACGCCACATGCATGAAAGGCTGTCAAGCAGTGGGTTGCACATCGCAGAAATGTGGCATGGCAGTGCACGATTGCCGCCAATTGCACGGTACTGTGCATACACAGCGGTCACAGTGTGGGTGGGAGAACAGGGTCAGGGGTCATGACTGGGTTTCGCATGTGCAGAACATGTGGAACAGCCATATTGGAAATGGCACACTGTGGATGGCACATGCAACCAGTCATGTGTTGTGGGACACAACATATCCATGTCACATATATGTGCCATACATTCCCAACATGGATCATGCTGCACAGCCCCAATGGCGCATGTCACTGGACATGCACTATTGACTGCAATTGTGCTACCGTTGACAGTGCACATGATGCGCCATGCATGGCATGCCCTGTACGACACATTGTGCATGTGCAGGGGATGCTTCTAGTGACATGTGCAGTATTCAGCAAATGTACCAGAATGATCGTGCATATATGGGAATGCACCATAGAGGGATGCACCCAATGCCCCAGTTGCGCAGTACTGATTGGGATGAGCTGGGGGAAATTATGCAATTCACAGCCACTGCTCTCAGTTCAACTCATTGGCAAATTCAGGGGCATCTCACCTGCTTTGTATCTCATTACTGTTGCTCCAAACCTCATTTGTATGCACTAGCCTTTGAATTCTCCTGAATGTGCCTCCCATTCCACAGGTGACCTACAGGTATTGCAACCTTGAAAGTAAGTTTGTTTAATCATTCTCTGTACAGCTTCTCAGCAACAGCAGACAGGGTTTTTTTAAAGGCATCCTGGGGGCTGTGAATGTACTTCTGCCTTCCACATTGCTGGCACAAAGCCACTCCTGCTTGAACTGTGCTGATGCCTGCAACATTTGCCCCCACAGTAGCCACAATGTCCAATCAGGACAATGCTTCAAGACAGAAACATCCTAACTTCACTGCAGATGTGGACAGGGCACTGCTGGAGGCCTATTTTCCTAGGCAGAGCATCCTGACTGGCAGGGTTGACAGCCGCCAGCACAGGGACAAGGCCTGGGATGAGGTCGCCCACCACATGATTGCCCATGGCATTTATAATAGAACCCCCAAGGAGTGTTGCAAGCACTTCCATGATGAGAAAAGGAGATCCAAAAAGAATATGGGCACAATCCAGGTCTCCCTGGGGGCAACAGGAGGTGGGCCACAGACAGCTGTGTGCCTCACCCCAAATGAGGACAGAATGGTTGCCAGCATGGGCCAGACCATGGTGATGGGTGTTCTGAGTGGCAGCTTCCTGACTGGTGGCAGTCCATCGCAGCACTGTGAGTATTCATTTGTCATTACCTGTGGTGGTATGCGTGTGTTTGACATGTGTGCCATGACAAGCCCCACCATGATCTGGTATAGTTCCATGTGTTGTTGTGCACTGCGCATGGCCACATCCAGCCCTGACTGCCAACAGTGTGCTGACACATGGTATGCTGCCCCTGTGTAGCACATCGGGGAGGGGGGCAACACTCACAGTGGTGTGCTGTACCACACATGTCCCTGACTGGCAATAACGGCCACAGTGCATGTCTGGCAGTCCTGGTGCCTATGCATGGCAGTGGCCACTAAAGGTGTCACTCACCTGTGTGGCAGGTGAGGCATACCAATGGCACATGTGCGTGGCTTCATGTTCATACCTGTTTGTAGACACCATTGACACATGACACTAACCATGTTTCCCTTCTCTTTTTCAGCTCTGCCACACCTCACGGGTGCTGCAGGGTATGGGAACACCCACCCCAATGACCCAGCAGGGGAGGAGCCCAGACCATCACACTGCATCTCAGCTGGGGCTGTGGTGGAGCCTGTGTGAGGTACATGCAACATCTCTGCAGCCCTAGTCATGGCAGAGGAGGGTGCAGGCCCATCCAACCCCTCTGCAGCCAGATCCACAGGTGGTGGCCAGAGTAATCTATGGCTGATCAACTTTCTGGGTCTTGCTGACAAGGACCTTGTGGACAGGGTCGATACTGCAAATGACCTGCTGGTGCTGGCATCCAGAACGGAAGAGCATATGATGACAGTGATGTGATGCCACACAAATATGGGTGGACATGGACAACATCAGTTCAGCCATAGCCCAGGAGCATGCACAGATAGCACCATGCAGCATTGGTGGTCCCGTGGCCCCATGTGCCAACACAGGGCAACCACAACTGCCTACATTGGCAGACGTTGGTGGCCATGTGTCTGGTGCTGCTATGGGGCCAGGGACTGATGCCATTGTTCAGCAGGGTGCTATGGAGCAACAGCAGGTGGCAGTTGACCATGATGTGGGCAACCTTGAGTACGCAGTGGTTGCTGGTACTCAGTCCCTGCCCATACAGTGGCCTACCATATGGTGTCCACTTACGGTGGATGTGACACAGCAGGCTGGAACCCCACCAGCTCATCAGTGCCACTGCCCTGTTGCATCCTCCACTGATGAGGTGTAGGGCTATGCACACCTCCTGCAGGACTCCGTGGAGAGACAGGTGTCCCTCAGAGAGGAGCTCAGAGGCATTCAGATGCAGCTGTCATGTAGCATGAATTGTCATCTGCATGGCGTGCCCAGATGCTGGCTGAGGTTTTCCTAATGCAGGTGGGCACGACCGCTGCACTGGAGTGGATGGCACTTGCACTTGAGGCGGTGAGTGTTTACCGTGCACCACATGGATGCCGGAGTACCAGCCACACTCCCAGAAGTGCCTCATGCACCCCCAGGTCACAGCGTCAGGAGAACCCATTTCTATTGATGCCATCATCATGTCTAGCCATCCCTGACACCCCGGATCCAACCTGGGTCTCAGGAGTGACATGCCAGTGAGCACCTGTTCACAGTCTCACTTCAGTACCCCACCAGGAGTGGTGGACACCCCCCCTGAAGCCAGTGGTGCTGACTCAGTGACCAGCAGGAAAGGACATGGCCACCCATGTGTCTGTGGTGGCCATTGTGGCTCCCACCGATGCCTGGGTAGCCTGCTCTCATGCCCCCTGTATCCTGCACCCATTGCAGTCCACACACCAGGCTGACAGTGCCTTGGGTGGTGTGATGTCGCACGCATTTGCCCCAGGACAATGCCTGTGTGGGACACCTGGGTGGTGCACTGTGCATGGCCAGGACCACTGGTGTTGTGCTATGTGGCATGGGTGTCATGAGTGTGGCCCTGTGTCCGCTGTGCATATGTGCTGGTGGATGTACACTGATCCATGCCATACCCAACAGTGACACTATAACCCCACTGCCCACGTCTGGACTGCTATGTGTGTCTGTGCATGGCTGTCACCCCTCCTGAGTGCGCTCTGCACCCACTGTGTGGTAGTTGTCTGTGCATGTGTGTGTCACCTCCCACCCCCACGTGTGTGTGTGTGTGTGTGTGTGTGTGTGTGTCTGCCATGTGTTGCCCTCCTATGATACTCACCTTCGGTCCCTGAAATGCTCCTCCACTATGATGTCCCTGTGCCGCCAAGATCTGGTGACCAGACATGGGTCCCTGCGTTCCAGGGGAGGCTGCCCACCACCACCATGGAGCCTCTGCTCCACATCCTCCTCCTCCTCCCTGGAACTGATGCCATCCTGAGCCTGGACAGGTATTTCACGGACAATGGCCATGTTGTATAGCACACAACAGCCCAGGAATATGCCACAGGCCTTCTCTGGCCTATATTGTAGGGCACCACCAGACCTATTCAAACACCTGAAGCGCATCTTCAGCATGCTGAACAGATGCTCAGTGATGGTGCATGTAGCGATGTGTGCCCCGTTATATCACTCCTCTGCCTCATTGCCTGGACTGCAGTAGGGGGTGAGCATCCAGGGGTGGAAGGGATACGCTGCTGCACCTGTGGGGGGCAAGCAGTCTGTTAGTAGCACGCATGCATGTGCATTGTGATCCACTGCCCCCCCACCATCCATCACTGCATGTGAGTGCAGCTACTGTCTGTCCACTTCCATACTGGTGGCCCACCTCCCAGTGCAACCCTATTTCACCACGGTGGAACACCACATCTGTGCTCTCACCACCACCTGCAGTGTCCTGGCTGCCCTCTTATGCCCTACACCTGACCATGCTCTCATCTGGGGCTGACTGCTCCTGTCCTGTCCAGCACTGGTTACCCTCCATTGCCCCACAGTTGTCCCTGCCTGGGTGCATTTAGTGCCTTCCGCCCTGCCACACATGCCTACTGTTCTGCATCACCACACCTCTCATGCTGTGTTGTGCTGCAACACTGTCCCCCTTTTTGTGTGCACCATCCTGACAGCGTGCCCACTTCCACTCTCCTGCATGGGTGTGTGCTCTTGCACAGTCCCTGTCACTGCCCCCACACCCATGCACTACCTCCCAACATATGTGGCACCACAGTGTGCATTTTGTAGGCATGTATTCATGACCCAGTCACCCACTAGGTGGCAGTTGGAGGTATCCCCAGTCTCAAACTGGTGACACAGGGCTGACTGGTGCCATATGAATGCATCATGTGTACTCCCAGGGTGAGTGACGCAGACATTGCTGATGCACCCTGTGGCATTTCACACTACCTGGCAGTTGATGGAATAGAACCCCTTACAGTTCATGTATGGCATGGCCTCTTCATCAGGTGGTGCATGGATTGCCACATGGGTGCAGTCAATGGTCCCTATCATGCCTGGCAAGCATGCCATCCTATGGAATTGCTGCATAGCTTCTGTCCGCTCTGCCTGTGTGCTTGGGAATCGAATTAACTCTGAAGGATGTGGGAGCAGTGTGATAAGGAACTGTGTGAGAATTCAGGGTGTGGATGGCCAAGATATGCCAGTGGTGTCTCCAGCTGGCCTCTGGAAGTTGCCTCTGGCAAGCATGCAAAATGCTGTTGTCATCTTGGTCTCTACAGATATGGCATGACCCCTTCCCGTAAGTGCCTGCATTTCATCATGGCACAGCTCACACAGCTGCCTCAGAATTGCCCTGTTCAGGTGGTATCAGCTGACTGTTTCTGTGTCTGTCAGCTGTTTGAATGTGACTCTGGCTGATACCACCACAGGGCAGGCCACCTACAGTGCCTTCCGCTGCCACGTTGATGTTCTGCCCATCTCCTCAGCCCCATTATCATGCCCACCATCATGAATGGTGCCCCATCCATTTTTTGTGGCCTCTCTGCTGCTGCTGCTGGTGCTAGTGCTGATGCTGCTGCTGCTATCCTGATAGCTGCCTACTGGAGGCTTATATCTAAGTCTACTCCTTTTATACTTATCTCCTTAGTGCGCTTATGGGTGGATCGCTGTGTATGCACTGTGGTTGCCTATCCATTTTGTTTTATAAATGGGGATGTGCCATGTTTGCAGCTACATGCCCCCTCTAGATGTGCTGCAAATCATTATTATTCCTCTCTGGTGCATCTATGGTGGCGCAGCACATCTGGGATGCACTGAAACATCTCTGCCCTTTGTGAATCATGCCAGTGCATATCTCCGTGATGCGCTGGCACATCTTGGATGCATTGTGTGCATCACTTTTGTGAATCCTGCTCTAATACTGTAACATTCAACATTGGTATACAGCTGGATACCATCATAATACAGTAACGTCATACAGTATGTACCTATCATGGTGTCACCACTCTATGAGTAGTATATTGCTTCGCATATGTTCCCCTTGATTTTTCTCCCTTGCTCAATGCATATATTATTACACAGACAATGACGGCAGAAAAATACCAAAGATCCATCTAGTCTGCCTAGTCTTCCCTATCTGCCCCAGGACCTGTTGTCCATATAGAGTTTTCTTCCTCCCAGTCCACTCCACTGCTCCCTTCCTTAATGCTGCTGACCTGAGCAACCACCCAAACCCTTTACTCTATCCCAGCCATGCCTGAAATCACTTACGGTCTTGGTGCCCACCACCTCTGCTGGCAGACTGTTCTGCTGCTTCACTACCCTTTCCATAAAATAGAATTTCCTCACAACCCTCTTAAACCTCCCCCCTTCCAGTTTCAGCTCATGACCTCGGCTTCTTGTTGGTCAAAATATGTTTGTTTGCAGTCCTTGATCAATTCCCACTGCATCTTTCCTGGACTTGCCCCTTCCCCCCAAGAAAACATCGTTATGCAGCAGGTGGGGAGGAGAATATGGCATCATGATTGGCTGCATTGTTTAGGGAGTACACGATAAGAGTAAGACAAGGATTTGAAACAAAACAAGTCCAGATATAGTAACACCATTAGCATGCATTTCAGTTCCACTATGCAAGGAGCAGACAAAATGACCAGCAACACTAATGAATTTTAGAAAAGGTAAGCATTTAGAAAATATGGGTTTTCAACTAGAAATAATATGATGCTAAAGAGGTTGACAGGCACCCCTTTAAAATAAAAATTAGAGGGAAAAAAAAAGCGATACCATTCCTTATTCATCTTGGTCATTAATAGGGGTCAATTTTTATCCTTCCTGGCACTGGATGTGCACGAAGATCGCCACCATCACCAATAGCTATTGCAAAATCAATGTGGCTAACATGTCTGTGCCCCCTTTCACCACTGTGGCTAAGACATTTTGATGAATGTAACTGAATGTGGCTGGCTGTTGCACCACACCACAGCAGGCCAACACTGTCACATTCATCAGTATGTTTAACCAATTGGTGCCATGCAGCAGAGCAATTCTTTTTTTTTGTCCTCACAAAAATCATGAGCAGAGAGTGCAAGTTCACTCACTGCCCTTCAAAAACATGACATGTGTCAGTCCAGTTTGGGCACCAAACAGTGAAAAACCCCAGGATGTGTGGATCACAGAGACAGGAAAGCAGCATCAGACATTTACAGAGTGACTAAAAACAGTGGCTGCAATTTAGCCAGTGGCTAATTTTTAGACCCTAGCATTTACTCAGCTGACATGCTATGTTCTGGTCCCTTATCTCATGCAGCACTGGACCATTTGCTGGGTGTGTAAGGGAAATATTTTGTACCCCACCCTACATCATATTCTTTTACACCTTGGAGTTGGACAATAACAATTTCTATTAGTGCTTATTCCTTATCACAGCCCTTTGAGGGAATAAGGAACCTAGAGAAAACTAGTTCTGCTAACTATATCTGGCAAGTTCCTGACAGATTTTAGATTCTCCACCTCACAGTGCCTCTGTATAAGATCCAGAAGCCCTGCCCAAATCCCTCTGCCAGTGACCTCGCTGTCTGCATGTCCAGGTATCTCTGTAACCAATGCTTGATGTGCTCCTATTTTATTGGGGTTGAAATGTTTGCCCTGTCCTTTCTGAAAGGTATGTGGGCTAGTCCCTTCTGTGCATTGCTTGAAGTGATAATTCTTACCACAGGCAAGGCATTCCTTCCTGTATTTACAGACTTCCACCTTGAATGTCCCATAGTTGTAGTGGTAACACTGCCTACCCTTCCCCCCTTTCCTGAGTTCACTGCTGCTCAGCCACTACTTCATGATGTAAAGCCCTGCCTTGAAACCTGGGAATGTGACATTGGGAAGCCACTGTGCGAATGCTGTACACTACCTTCCCCCCTCACCCTCTATAGCTCATGGAAGAGGAAGATGCAAGGACCCCAAATCCTACTGGTGTTATTCCACTCCCACTTCTGAAACTCCTTGCCAATATTACAGCTATCACCAACCCCCCCCCTTTTTTTTCTTTATTTTCTACTTTTTCCTATAGAGCTTTTTTTCCCATTGGTGGCTGGCTGGCAGTCTTTGGCTACTCCTTCTATGAGGGTGCTGATCTGCTGGTCCCAGGGCATCATATAGCCTGCCAGATTCCCCTGATTTCCATTTTCTCCCTGTCTCCCCATTGCTGGGGTGCGCACATCAGCATATGCACATGGAGGCATGTGTATGCTACAGAAGTCAGCAGCAACCTCCCTTCTTGGGTGTCCTCTGATCCACACTACTCTTAGACCTTCACTCGGGGCCGGGGGGGGCAATAATTTGGCAGGTATGCCAAAGCTCCCACCCTGGGGAGAGGGGAACAGTCCTCTGGATGCTTGACTGTCTCCCTCCCTGGCCAATTCCCAGCAACCCGCTCACACAGAGAACACGGGTCACCAGCATGGCAGGCAGTAGGGCACCAATGCCTCAACCCTCTATGCCAATAGGCCAGCTCTCCCCAACACCCTTTTGACACATGCATTGCCATGATGTGGCTGTAATAACTCCACAAATCCTGTACCTTTTGTGGACACAATTCCATTAACAGGCCAGCATAGATGACAAAGCCTGTCTACCTACCTGTTGTCCCAGTTGTGTTGAATAACTACCTTACATTTCTGTTATATCCCATCTCCTTTTTCTTTGTCCTTCTCTGATTCCTTTTCTACCTCTGGCTCTTTGGGTCTGTTGAGTAGTGTGAAAATATCCACAAATTCCACTCCTGCAATCTGCTACCACACCATCTCTGACAAGTGAGATCTTACTGTGTCAGTGATACATACATACTGCCCCTGGACCATCTGCACAGCCTGCTACAGCTGCCCCGCATCCCCTGCCCCCACTGACCCAGTCCCTGTCCCCATCTTCTTGCAGTGAATCTGTTTTTTGTTTTCTCCTTTTCTGCCTTCAGTGCCAACAGCTTGTACATCTTTCGTCCAGCATCCATGGAGTACTGGGATGAGTCACTAGCTGAGGCAGCAGACTCGTTCCTCCCTGTCTGTGGGGGATTGCAGGGCAAATGAGAGTTGTGGAAGGGGCATTGACAAGACAATCTGGGGTTCAGGCAGTGGTGCCAATGGGATTTGACACAGTACAACTGGTGCCAGCATTGGAGTCACAGGGCTCAGGAGCATGACCATGATGGCAATAATGGGGCTAGGTGAAGACCTTCTGGGTAAGGTGCCGGGTCCAGCAGGGGGTCTGGAAATTGTCCCAGTGGGATTGGGATAGGTAGTTGTGGTGCTGGATGTGGAGACAGTGAAACTGGAGTCAGTGTCAGAAAGGGCCTCGGCCCTGGGGCTGGTAGCTGCAAACTCAAATGCAGGAACCATGGAGTAAGTAGTGGCCCTGCTGCCAGCAGGGGCCCTGTGGCTGGTGACACTGGTCCCTGTAGCCATGGTTGTGATGTCCTCACTGGTCCTCCAGGCTGTAGTGCCGCTTTCCTTGTTTATTGTGGCTTCTTGGGTAAGGTGTACCTTCAACCCTGGCATATGCACCTGGAAGGTCTGCACAAATGGTTCCCTCAATTCCTTATTAGTCATTTGATTAACATAAAGCCTACCTGGCTGAGGTGATGTGGGCATTGCCTGCTTCATTGTAGCCCTGCTTGTCCATCTCCAACTGGTTTTGTTTGCACTGTAGTTGCAGGTTCCTGGATTGGCATAAATGGTTTCACCACTGGGTGCCCTGCTGCCCCCACCGGGTTGGACTAACTGGGGTTGCCAAAAACCACATCACACCATCCTCTTCCTCTTCTTTACCAGGACTATCGGCTGTTGCTGAAACTAGACGCTTGTTATGGGCCTTGCTCATATGCCATGTTGGATCTTGGGCTGGAAAAAAAGAAGAACAACCACACACCCTCAACTTGTGTGCTGTTCAAGTCTCCACATAAACGTGTGGTAAACTGTGGTATACCACCATATTACTACAAGCAACTAATTGACTTAAAGAGCTGATGCCTCCCTTGCCTGCCGATCCACCCCCTGACTGTTCCCCCTTTTTTGTCCTGATGTGCTCTTAGAATGTTTAGCTACGTGGTGGCCGCACCCCTCCAACATGGTGATGGATCCAGGATTTTACAAAGGGGGTGCTGTGGTGGTGTGTGCCTAACTGTTACACAACCTTTTTTTAACCTTTTTATTTTCTGTTATTTTTTTCTTTACATTTTGACAGAAAGAACAAATACAATCTATAATTCGAATATATATTTCTGACATTAAATAGTTAGCCTTCCATTCCTTCCTTTACTCTTAGTTACTCTGTCTTATTGGATTCCTGCTTTTAATTTATTTATTTATTTATTTATTTATTTATTTATTTTTGTTAGTGCCTGGTCTGCTTCTGAATTCCTTTCTTGACCTGGAAGGACACTACTTCTTTATTCAGCTGTGAGCTGTGTAAGAAATTCTATATTGCACTTGATATCTGCAACAAACGTGCACTTTTCCTTAATTCTGTGGGAGGTGAAACTAACTACCCTTGGTAATTGCTTTTTATTCACATATTTATTTACTGTTTAACCAAGAAGGGGCTTGCAAACTCTGTTTATCTTGTTAGTAACTTCAGAAGGATTTAAATACTGCATTTGGGTAGATCCTTGGAGGTAGCTAGATTGTCTACTAGGATTTTCTGACAGTTAAACTATTTTTAAATAAATTACAGGTGGCTGAGAAGTTGAAAAAGAAGATTGCAAACTCTGCTTATCTTGGAAGTAACTTCATAAGTGTTTGAATACTGCATTTTGGTTGTCCCTTGGGGGTAGCTGGATTGACTACTAGGATTTTGGGACAGAAACTATTTTTAAATAATTTACTAGTGCGTAGGAGTTTGTGATAGTTAAACTATTTTTAAATAAGTTACTGTGGTTAAGGAGTTGTCATAGCAAAACCTACAGTGTGAATTGAAACACAGACAGCCTTAGGTGCAGGACATTGTTTTTAGACCAAAAAGTGTTGTATTGAAACAGAAAGGGCTGCATCATAACCATTGTCAACAAATTGCCCTGGGTGAAGATATCCAGACTAGATCAGATTACTATAAGTTACTGGAGGCTGCAATTTTTAGAGACACAAAGCACATTTTCTTGACCTGGAAGGACACTACTTCTTTATTCAGCTGTGAGCTGTGTGAGAAATTTATTTATTGCACTTGATATCTGCAACAAACGTGTACTTTTGCTTAATTCTGTGGGAGGTGAAACTAACTACCCTTGGTAATTTCTTTTTATTCACATATTTATTTAGTGTTTAACCAAGAAGGGGCTTGCAAACTCTGTTTATCTTGTTAGCAACTTCAGAAGGATTTAAATACTGCATTTGGTTAGATCCTTGGAACTATCTAGAGTGTCTACTACGATTTTCTGACAATTAAACTATTTTTAAATAAATTACAGGTGGCTGAGGAGTTGAAAAAGGAGCTTGCAAACTCTGTTTATCTTGGAAGTAACTTCACAAGTGTTTGAATACTGCATTTTGGTTGTCCCTTGGGGGTAGCTGGATTGACTACTAGGATTTTGGAACAGAAACTATTTTTAAATAATTTACTGGTGCGTAGGAGTTTGTGATAATTAAACTATGTATAAATAAGTTACTGTGGTTAAGGAGTTGTCATAGAAAAACCTGCAGTGTGAAACAGGAAAAGACAGTCTTTCAAGCAACAGAGGGAGGTGGATCTAGGTTTATGTTTGTTTGTTACAATTCTTAACATTTTCAGTGCAGGACAAGTTTAAAGCACAGCTGACTTATTTTGGGGCTGACAGCTTTCATAGCACAAACCACCAGGCCTGTTTTGGAGCTGGGGAGGTTTACCTGTGTCTGACTTGGATGTGTGGATTTTTCTCTGTTTGATTAGCAGGGTATTTTCTCTGTCAAATTGTTGTGTAGAGCATCTTGCTGACAGGAAGGCACTCATCTCAGCAGTGGGTCTGAGCTTTTAGCTGATTGTTTTGTGAGGGCACAGTTTAGGCCCAACCCCTTCCCACCCCTCACACCACCTACCCCTGGAAATAGTTCCTTTATACCTGGGGTTCTGACATCATTTCCTCAAGAGTGCAAGGTGCATATCACTGCCATATCCTCTCTAGCACACTGCACTGACAATATAAGCATACACATTGTATAATATATATATATATATATATATATATATTTCTATTACAAACCAATCACACACACACACAAAAAAAAATGTGGGGAGTAGTGCAATGTAATGGCTGTGGGGCAGCAGTCTTCTGGGAGTCTCTCTGGAGGCTAAGATGCTGCCCTATTTGCAGACAACTCTCTGCCCTGAGGGAAGAAGTTGCCCATCTTCAGGCCACACTGGACAGTAGTAAGGGGACCTTCCCCCAGTCCACACTGGACAGTAAGAAGGGAACCTCACCCATCCAGGGAGCACCAGAACCACCACCACTACCTCAGAGGTTGCGAAGAAAGCACAGCAGTTGGAACACAGTGGGCTTAGGGAGGGTGAGGATGGTGGAACAGAGGCACACCCAGTCAGTTGTTCCACACCACAATCAATACACCATTCTGGGGGAGCATAGCTCCCTTATGGATGCACCCACAGAGGAGACTAAGGAGGCTGAGGACAACTGTCACAAGGGAGGCCCACAGGAAGGAGGCAGAGGACACCACAAGGAAAGGAAGCAGCTCCTGGTGGGGGACTCAATTATTAGTGGGGATAGAACTGGGGGGAGCAGGGAAAACTGAAGTAAGGTGCCTGCCTGGTGCCATGGCTTGGAGAGACAGGAAGCACATCCTCAGGATCACGAGAACGGCTCCACGGGAGTCTGAGCTGGACATCATTGTTCACCTAGGGACAAATGACTTGGCTAATCATGAGATTAGAACAGTGCTGAAGGACTTTGTAGAATTGGGAAGGGGCCTAAGACAAGTAGCACACACAATATCCTTCTCTGAGGTGCTGCCTGTCAATGGCATGAGTGAGGCGAGGGAACTTTGCACCATGCAGTTTAATGAATGGTTGAAAAAATGGTGTGGAGCACAGGGGTTTGGCTTCATTGGGGACTGGGGTTCCACCTGGAGGGACACCAGCCTATACTGGCAGGATGGTCTGCATCTGTCCAGGAAGGGAACAAGTCTTTTGAGCAATCAGTTTAAATGCTTCATTGGCAAGCTTTTAAACTAGTCAAGGGGGGAGGCACTGATAAGCAGTAGGAAAATCCCAGCCTCTTCCTAAAAAACAGGGTACTAAATGAGAAAAAGACCGAGATAGAAAGGTCAGTGGGGGACACTGCAAAACATCAAAAAATGGAGAGCAATGAGTACCAAAGCCCATAGTCTGAGTAACAAGCATCCTGAATTAGTGGCCTTGATGGAGGATTAACACCTGGATACCGTGGCAGTCACAGAAACATGGTACACACAAAACCATGACTGGGACATAAACATACCAGGATACACTATCTACAGGAGGGACAGGAAGGGTAAAAGAGGAAAAGGAGGAGTAGCTCTTTACATAAGGGAATCAAAGCAACAGAACAAAAGGGAAAACATGGAGGAGAAGAAGCACTGTGGGTAAATTTGGAGACCGGCAATGGCACCACAATCTGCACAGGGGTTGTATACAGACCTCCTTCTCAGGGGGAGGAGATGGACAAGGAAATGATAGAAAGAATACTTAGAATGGCAGAAAAAGAGGAGATATTGCTGATGGGTGATCTGAATATGCCAGATGTTAGCTGAGTGCAGTTGCAGCAGCCACTTCAAAGAGTGGGTTATTCTAGATGCCCTACAGAGGGCATGCCTTGAGACAACTAGTACTGGAGCCCACTCCGAAAGGAGCAATCTTGAGACCTGGTTCTCTCAAATGGAGATGAAGAGGATCACAGAAGTAGAGTGGGTAGCCATCTGGGAACTAGCGACCATCGAACAGTATGGTTCACAATAAACACAACAATAGAGTAAAGCCATACAAAGGCAAGTACTGGACTTTAGGAGGCTGACTTTATAAAATGGGTCAGTGCGTAAGGAAAGCACTAGCAAATGGGCAGGAAGGAGGGGTGGAAGAACAATGGGGAATAATAAAAACTGCCATCACAGAGGTAACGAGCCTTTGTGTGAAGCAAATAAACAAAACAAAATGATGTAAGAAACCACTGTGGTTCTCAAACGAACTGGCAGTGAAGGTTCAAGAGAAAAAGAAAGAATTCAGGAAGTACAAGGAATCACAGAAGGAGCAGGATAGAGAACTGTATCAGTTAAAGCAAAAGGATGCTGGGAAGACAGTCAGAACAGCAAAGACCCAAACCAAGGAAAAGATAGCCAACTCAGTTAAGAAGGGGGATAAAACCTTTTATAGGTACATCAGGGAGTGAAGGAAGACCAAGGGAGGGTTAGTGAGGCTTAATAAAGTGGAGGAAGGGAGGGTGGGCAGAGGGTGACTGTGAAAAGGCAGAGATACTAAACAAATATTTTTGCTCAGTATTTACAAAGGAAGAGGGGGAGGTACCTAAAACAAACAGCATAAACACTCTGGATACAGAAGTTGAAACCAGCCCATTTACAGAAGAAAGGGTTCCGAAAGAACTCTTAAAACTGAAGGTGGACAAAGCAATGGGGCCTGATGGGATTCATCCAAGAATTCTAAAAGAACTAAGGGTAGAACTAGTGACACCACTAATTACCCTCTTTAACAAATCATGGGAGGATGGGTGGTACCGAGGACTGGAGGAGGGCAGATGTGATTCCTTTCACAAAAGTGGGAGCAAGGCAGAAGCAGGAAACCACAGAACCTGTTAGTTTAACCTCAGTGGTAGGGAAAATGATGGAATCTAGTTCTGAAGGAAAGAATTGTTGAGTATCTAGAGGCCAGAGGGCACAGGACCCAAGGCAGCATGGATTCTACAGCGAAGGTCATGCCAGACAAATCTGATAGATTTCTTTGACTGGGTGACCAAAGTAGTAGATCAGGGGGGGCTGTGGACATGGTCTACCTAGACTTTAGGAAGGCATTTGACACAGTCCCACACAAAAGATTAACATACAAGTTAGCCAGCCTGGGAGTGGGTCCCAACATGACAGCCTGGGTAAAGAATTAGCTGGAGAATAGGACACAGAGAGTAATAGTAAATGGAGTCCACTCTGAAGAAATGGGGGTTCCTAATGGGGTACCGCAGGGTTCAGTATTAGGACCCGTCCTCTTCAATGTCTTTATAAGCGACATTGCAGAGGGACTGGAAGGAAAAGTATGTGTCTCTTTGCAGATGACAGAAAGATCTGCAACAGAGTTGATGCACAAGATGGGGTGGAAAAGGATGAGAAGGGACTTGGCAAGGTTAGAGGAATGGTCAAATGTATGGCAGCTTAGATTTAATGCTAAGAAGTGCAAGGTAATGCACCTGGGAAACAAAACCCAGGGAAGAGTACACAATGGGGTGAGATACTATCAACAACAAAATGGAAAGGGACCTGGGGTAGTCATATCAGATGACCTAAAGGTGGGCAAGCAATGTGAGAGGGCAGCAAGGAGGGCTGGGGAGTACTGGGATGCATAGGGAGAGGCATCACCAGTAGAAAACAGGAAGTTATTATCCTTCTGTACAGACAGTTGGTGAGACCCCATCTGGAGTACTGCGTGCAGTACTGGAGACCCAATCTCCGCAAAGACATAGACAGGATGGAGGCTGTCCAGAGGAGGGCAACTAAAATGGTGCAGGGTCTGCACTGGAAGACATATGAAGAGAGACTTAAGGAGCTGAATATGTATAGCCTCGAGGAAAGGAGGGAGAGGGGGGACATGATAGAAACTTTCAAGTACCTCAAGGGAATCAACAAAGTCCAAGAGGGTAGCATCTTTCAAAAAAAGAGGTGTGCAAGAACAAGGGGGCACAATTTGAAGATAGAAGGGGGACGGCTCAGGGGTAATTTAAGGAAGTATTTTTTCACAGAGAGGGTTGTGGATGCATGGAACGGCCTTCCGTAGGAGGTTGTGGAGTCAAAAACAGTGGTGGAATTCAAGCATGCATGGGACAGTCATAAGGCAATTCTAGGGGGTGGGTGTAGGAAGAAGTAGGCTGCTGGTTAACTAGGATCTGCAGCTTATCCATTAGGTAGGGAAATGGGCAGACTGGGTGGGTCAAGCAGTCCTTATCTGCCATCAAAATATATGTTTCTATGTTTTCTATGTTTCTACTCTTCTCCAAGAATAAGAAATATGTTAGTCAGTTCTCCTAGTATCTTGTTGCTCAGTGTACCTGTACCTGATGTAGAGTAACTAAATATTGTTTTGCAGTGCATTTGACTAACAAAAGCACATCAGTTTACTCTGCATCATTCTGATAAGCCACTGGGAAATCCTTCAAGCCTACTGACTGGAAACAGGAGCCAGTTGAAACTGTTCTTAATTGAGTTCAAAGACAGTTTACAATACCAAACAAGACTGTACAGTTCTGTAGCTTACATATAGGGCAATTTACCTTTAAAGATGCACCAGTTCTGCTATAATAAAAAGGGGATTAGTTATGGGGAATTGAACAAGAGATTGCTCCTCACTGGAACTGTATCATATACACAAAGAAAACTCACAGACAGACATAGCCTTCCATGTATGTATCCCTAGAGTTATAACCACTGGTTCACGCTTGACCCTTCTGAGAAAGTTTAAGCACATCACTGGTAACTTGAATGTTATGCATAATCAATTTGGTCATCCCAGGTTTCTAGAGAAATTTAAAACAGTGATTAATAGCATTGGCACAGCTTGCAATGATTTTTGATTTTCAGCATTTACGGTCTCAGCTTAGCTGATAGAGTGCTTGCATGCATTCTATTTGGTTTAGTTGCAATTTGTGGTTGCAATTTGCGGCTAAAACCCTGTCACTACTTTTGTTTTTACTCAAACATTAATTTTTTTTTTCAACAGTACCAATGTCAGAGATGGTTAAACCCTATTCTAATAAACACTAATCCCTGGGGAAGAGGGTAACCACATGGCAGTCAGCATCCTCCACCACTGCCCATTGCACAACAAAAAACTCACTCAGCCAATCAGAAAGTGCAAGCTGCACTAGGCCACAAACTAGCTCCCTCCTGAATGGCAAAACCTCCCAGAGCCTGCCATAGCACACCACTTAGCAAGAAAGGTACCAATCAAAGTTGAACCTGACTGGAATGTCCTGCCATGCCCCCAAATCTCCACCTTCCATCACCAAACATTGTAAACAAGACACAGCCAGGGACCACCGAAACTAGGCAACATATCAAATTAAAATATTGGCACTGAAGCCCGATGGACCATGCTATGGTGGGGTGGGGGCAAAACTAGGTGGCAGCCATGCTCCATGAGGAAAGGGGAATAAAGCAAAAAGGAAGAAGGTGACCTCAATGGAACAGATGCCAAACCAAAACTGCTCCAGCCATGGTTCTGTCCTTCCATACATTTGCATAATGGGAATCATGCTATAGATGCTTGCCTCCTGAAGCCAGCAACACCCAGCCTGGAAAAAAAAGGCCACGCACCAACCTACTGCTCTGTCTTCCACCCCATCTGCTAAAGCTTGGGTATTATTGAAACAGCCCACCATGAAAAGTAAGGCAGTCCTGCTTGAAATTGGTACAAAATCCCTGTTTTGTGTTTATTTTGTTCTGATGGACCAAATTAAGCCCTGCCTCATCACAGAAATTCAGAACCCCAGCTCTCCTGCTGGAGTACCAAAGGGCATGGATTGGCCAACTGTCAGGGGTGCCACGCAGCAGTTGGTATCCTACAACCACAAACAGACCACAGTTCCACTGCAGTGGCACCACTGAGTCAAATGGATGGCACCTGCATTGCCTTCACTTCAGAAAAAGGAACAAGGTAAGCCATAGACCACAACACATGATAGTGCCCCAAGCCCCACTCCTCGATAGCAAATGCCACTGTTCAGGTCCCAACTCTAATTTCCAGTCTCTGTTTTTTTTATATCCATCCTGAAACTGAGAATCCAGTAAACACCCACAATGTCCTAACTAGCCAAGACTATGGGACTTTCCCCAGGTCTGCTGCAGAAACAAACCCTGGCAAACTCTTACCTACCTGACCCTTTTATTTATTGTATTGTCACCTCTTCATTAGTCCTCTGAAGCTTGGAGCTAGTATCTGCAGTATGTAGGAACAAAAGAAGGCAGAGCCCTCGTTGCAGCAACTTAAATAACCAAGGACTCTCCTACCAGCATGTTCCATCTCCCACCTCCTGAGAACCCCCACCTGTTGCCTAAATCTTTCTCTACTGGGCAGACCCTGCCATCTGTGCATCCAGGTGTCATCCAGGACAGACTCCATCTTCTGCTATTACTTTCAGGCTGTGGCAGTGTCTAAAAGTTGCAGTTCAGTTATGCATTGCATTTTAACACGATGTCTAATGCATTCAAGTTAAGTTGCAAACCAAATTTTGTAAAAGTTGATCTTGAGCTGGTGAACTGCTGTAAAACATTATGGGCCCTATATTCAAAAGGTTAGTGCAGCGACTAATGAGTTAGCACATGTGCTAACCAGAGTTTGTGCTGCTGCTCCAGAAGGGACCATATTCAGAGGTCCCCGGATCACTTTTCAAACCCAGCAGTGCCATCACTCAAAGTGCAACGCTACACCCATGCAGATGAGGGAGTCCCTCATGCATAATGGCACAGTAATATATTGAAACAGTTTAGCTACCAAAAAAATCATCCTATCCTAGATCTATGTCTGCACCACCACCCCCGAAGGCAGGGCAGCTTTAATGCAGCCACCCATCCATGTGTCCAGTGGACACCCTCCCCCAGTTTGTCCTGTACTGTTCATATTGATACACCCTTAATTGTCTGGTGGACCCCCTGCCCCTTATTGTCCTGTATTGTCTTTTACTGAATGATCTGTGGTAGTCCAGTAGACCCCTGATCACCCCATATTGTTAATAGTGAATGATCCAGTTGACTCCCCTCTCCTCAATTGCCCCCGGTCCCATTTATATGTAAACTCCCTGGTGGGGTTGTGACTCCTTACTAAGTGCCAGTGACCCACAAGTGCAAGTGCCATCCCCCACCTGCTCACCTGCTGAGGACCCCTGCCTCACAAACCCCTCACCCTGGTCAATACTTACATTACAATTAAGCAAACCGGTGGCCAGCAAAGACCTCCGCTCACCTCCATGGCCCGCCACTGCCTGACAGTCACAGAGCACGATCATGAGTACTGTATTTACTTATGATTGGGCTCTGTGACTGTTGGATGGTGGCCATATTATATATCTGAGATATTATCATCCGTCAATATGGAATCAGAGGTGAAACAAGAGATCCAGGTTTGAATACCATCACAGTCACTGGTTCACTTTAAGTCCTTTAAGCAAACCACTTTACCTTCTTGAGCGTAAGTCATCTCAGCTGTAAAGCTAGGTCAGCTGGCTCCATGGTGCCAGGTGATTGATGTTCGTCTGGCATGCTGGTGACCTGGGTTAATGCCTGAGCCGAGGATGTTAGGAGAAGAGACCAGCAGGGGGGGGTTAGGAGCATCCACAGGATGCTTTCCTCCTGGAGTGGAGGGATGCAGGCCATAATCACTCTGGAGCAGCTCCTAGTGGCCAGCCTATGGTGACACACTTTGCGATGTGCGTGATGACTTGTACATTTGACCAGAACGTTGCGGGCGTGAGGCTTGTTGGGGCAGTGCTAGGTGGGGCAAAAATGGAAACCGGCTGACTAACCAACTGGCTGATGGTTGCAGGGTTGCCCTCTGCCATGAAGCTCCATAAGAATGCATTCTCAAGGCTGTGCCCATATCCCTCTGCCCTGGACCCATAGTAGTCCCAGTCTTCCCTCCCTGTCCTCACGGGAGAGGGGGGCCCCCAGGTGCAGGGATGTGACTGGGCTGTCCAGTGGCATGGAATCGGGTAAGCAGCAGATGGCAGGAGTGGGACTGACCTGGCTGGTAGCTGGGGCCTTTGGTGACCCAAAGGAGTGGTCAGGTGGGTAGTAGGGGAAGGAGCAAAAAACAAAAAGCTAGGTTGAAACAAGTCTGTATTTTGACTGGGCTATGGAAACTTTTTTTATCAAAATGTTCTCATGGTGGAGCACATTTTGCGGGCAGAGGTGGATCAGAGGTGCTGCAACATAGATTAAGGGAACTAGGCAAGAACATTGGAGCAGGTAAGGTAGTATTCTGTGAGATACTACCAGTGCCACCTGCAGGACCAGGAAAGTGGCAGAACATTATAGGCAATTAAATGTGTGGCTTAAGTATATTGGTTGAGGGAAAAAATATTAAGGTTCCTTGTACACTGAAGGGCACTTTGGGACAGGAGAAGTGCTTGTTAGTTGAGTGGTGGCACTGATTTGTTCATACTGGCCTTCTAAAACGTAAAATAAGTACTGTATGTGAAAAAGCACCCCCATTAAAGTCAATGGAGCATGCCCCTGAGATTTCAAGACTATTATATTACAGAACGTGATCACAGGGATGGGGATTACTATCAGGAAGTTAAAGAGATTGGGCACTTGGTCCCATGGAACCTAAATGCAATCCCTTCATTCGTCAAATCACAGCATTAAAAAATTTTTCTTTTTACAGCAGATTACTCTTTTGTAGGTGAGGCTCCTTGATTGGTTTTGGGGGCTATTTTAAAAGGCCAGCTGTAGGGGGCAGAAGTAAACAAGTGAGGAAATACAAACCATAACTGCATGGCAGATAGGAACGAGAGAACTGGTTTAGATAAATTCAGAGCCACCCAGAACCTAAACCATTTTATGTAAAGAACCATATCAAATCCATGTTTTAGGTTCTGATAAGGTTCTGATTATTTTTAAGACATTGATTCTAGAGTATAATATACTGCCCCAACAGGTTTTTTCTGGTAAGAAGCCTGATGGAAGTATTAAAAGAATGCAAAAGAAGGCTTGAAGTAGTGTAGTATCGCACCAAGTCATTTTTATGTTTGCTTGCGTGCAGCGCAAGAAATATATTGTGGCAGCTTGGTGCCGAAGCAGGTTCTGGAGGTGCCGCACAGTTGAGGCCAATACCAGCACAGCATTTTGGGGCATGTGTGATGTCCACCAGTAATGGGGTACACAGCCAGTGACACTAGTTTGGAACCTTGCCACCAACTTGTGAAAAAATAGCCGCTGCAATCAGGGGCCACCTCATCAGTCAGTAGTGCTGTGCTTATCATTGTAATGAGAGAGTGACCCATCATTGCAGGGCAGGACCTTGCGGGACCTTGCAGCCCTGATATTGCTTGTGAACATGGTGGTGGCTTGCCACCTGTTCAGAAACAATATTAACCCCCTTCCCTGCCGAGGGGATGTCCAATTCCCCTGGCAGCATGTGCCCCCCCAACACATTTGTTTGCCGATGGGGGCCCCAATCCCCATCAGCTGCAGTGCCCCAGCTGTATGTTGCAGATGGGGGCGCCCACTCCCCATCGGCAGTATGTAACGGCCCCCCCTGCTTTTCTTGTCTGCTGATGGGGTGCCCAATCCTCGTTGGCATAATGTTCCCCTTTTGTTGTTGTGTGTGCTGACGGGGTGCCCAATCCCTATCAGCATAAGGAACGCCCACATTGTGTGCCGACAGGGGTGCCCAATCCCCCATCGGTTACAGCAGCTCCCCCCAAAAAAGACTCAGTTAGCATGCTGGGAGCCCATCCCAGCGTGCCACATTGCCCTGTAAATAAAAAACTGCCCTGAAATGTCTTTTTTTTTTTTGCCTGTAACGAAGGAAATAGTCCCCATGTGGTCTCCCTGGCCCCCCCTCCCACAACTCGCACCCACCCACTGCACACCCTGCCTCCCCATACACACCCCTCACCTCATACTTACCTCTGGAGTCTGGCACGATGATCTTCGGTGGATCAGGAACACGTCTACACTCTTCAAAGCTGACGGCAAACTGAGGAAATGCCAGTAAACTCTATAATGGAATAAAGAGGGTTTTTTCAACTTTGATGTATATCTCAGGCACTTTTTGGAATTTTGCCACCAAATTTCAACATGGGGTTTTTGGGACCTCTCCTCATGAATTCTATTACTGTCATGGCGTTAATCGGCCTTGAAAGGTGATTTTGCGGTCCCTGCATGGAATCACCTTTCAGGACCAATTAATGAAATGACTGTGCCAGTTTTCATGAGGTGGGATCTCAAAAAGCCTATGTTGCAAATTTGGTGGGAAGAATCAAAAAAATGACTGTTTTATGAGCATGTGTTGCGCAGTTGCTACGCATGCTCATAACTCTTCGAATTTGCAGTATTTTCACCCAGATTTTCAACATTGGCATTTATTTCAGACCTTCTTGTGAACAGTATAGCTGTCATTTTTCACACCCTGGACAAAATGTGTTTTCACACTTCCAGCATGGAATAGCGCGGTCGGTGTGGGGAATCAGTGTTCCACACAGATTAAGAAAATGACAGTGGTACTGTTCATGAGCAGAGGTAGTAAAATGCCTATGTTGAAAATTGACTGTGTTACGAGCATGCGTTGTGCTGTTCCTATGCATGCTCATAAGTTTGTGAATTTTCCATATTTTTACTCCAGGTTTTCAACATTGTCATTTTACCACACCTCCTTATGAGCAGTATAGCTGTCATTTTTCACATTTCACCCAAAATGTGTTTCCGCACATGTAGCGCACAATGGCACAGTCGGTGTACGAAATCAATGTCCTGGACAGATTAAGAAAATCACAGTGACACTGTTCATGAGCAGAGGTGTTACAAAGGCTATGTTAAACATTTGGTAAAAAAATTCCATAAAATGACTGTGTTAAGAGTGACCATTGTGCAGTTTCCACGCACCCTCGTAAGTTCATGGATTTCTAATATTTTCAGTCCAGATTTTCACCACTGGCATTTTCCACACTTCCTTATGAACAGTACAGCTATAATTTTTCACACCATGGCCGAAATGTGTTTTTGCACTTCCAGCACAGAAATGCCTGGTCGCTGTGGGAAATCACTGTTCGGGACAGATTAAGAAAATCACAGTGACGCTATTCATGAGCGGAGGTTCCAAAATGCCTGTGTTGACAATCTGCTGTAAAACATCCCCAAACTAATTGCATTATGGATGTGTGTTGCACAGTTTCTATGCACGCTCGTGACTTCACCAGTTTTTTTTAATATTTTCACTTCAGATTTTCAACATTGCCATTTTTTCAACCCCCTTCCCCCATGAACAGTACAGCTGTCATTTTTCACATCCTGTTTGAACTGTGTTTTCACACTTGTGGTGCCAAATGGCATAGTCGCTGTGCAAAATCAGCTTTCAGCTAACAAGCTGATATTGCTACTGTTCATTAGGTGGGGGTCACAAAAAAACCATGTTGAAAATTTGGAGTGAAAATGCCAACAAACTCCTGAGACGTTAGGGTTTCAGACCACAACGCCCCACCCTGTAGAGACTGACAAGGATCAGGGGTGTGACTTGGGATTCTCGCCTATAATGCTCATACCATTCCACACCCTGCAGCCAGTGAGAGTCATTGAGGTGTGCCTTGGACTCTTCGGCTCCAAAGTTCACCCCATTCTCCTGTACAGCACCCATCTCACCATATTTCCTGATGGAATAGGGTGAGCATAAGGGCCAAAGACCCCAAGACACACCGTGACACTTGTCAGTGTCTGCAGGGTAGGGTATGGTGAAATGGCATGGCCATTATGCCTGATGACCAGGGCCACTGGAAAATTGCACCAACAATTTTTTTGCGGAATCCGCAATTTTCACCGTTCTCTGCAAAAACTGACACGTTCCGCAATTTCTTGCAATTTTTGAGTTTTTATATTGACCAGTGTAAAAAGTATTAACATTTTTAATAAATTACTCTCAAATATATTGACAGTTTTGCATGCAGACTTGGGTTTGGCCGAAACAACGCAGTGCAAGGGTTTTATGTGACACTGATTTCTTTTGAATCCTTGTCTTGTTTGGTTTCAAAATCCACTGGCCAAGAGTACACTTAAACACTTACATTTGTTTTGTGTTGAAGCAGTCTATCAAAAAATGTTTTGCTGCCACACAGACTGAAACAAAAGATGGGAGAAAAGGTGCAAATGATCTCATTCACTTAAATGGGGTGCTAACTATGAAGCCTTTTTGTAAGTGGCAGGGCAAGTTATTCCTTGTGAGCATACTTTCATTCAGACTAGTTTTGATTCAAACAACTGAGGATTTATGATGGTCCTGCTGATTTTAAACCTAAATAAGCTAGTTGCTAACAGTGATCTCAATCTTAGCAACTACCTTCTAGATGCTCACATGCAAAGATTACAATAAAAACTTGACTAAAGTCTAAAAACAATCTTATAAAACACAAACTGTATCTCAACATTTATCTTTAACTAAACAAAATCATTGCAGCCAGAGTAAAACAAAGGTAAATTACAGGGTACCGTGACTACTGTATGATGCAGTAAAAATATATTGGTATTTTTTTACATTTTTTGGTAACCACGTAAAGCCCATTAGGCCCAAGTGCCTGTTTTCAGGTACAACCCAGGAGCACTGAGGAGGTTAAGTTACTTGTTCAGAATCATACAGTATGCAAGTGGAGGTTGTGGGAATCAAACCCTGGTCTGCTAAATGTTGTCAGCTCATTCACAGTTTGTTGCTCTTACTCTAGATTATACTACCAGCCCCAATAACCCCCAGATTTAATGTTTAAATATGTGATTTCAAAAATAGTGTACAGTATCTACAGTACAAATTATGATCATGAAACACTTTAATAACATTTTACTAAAACTCAATTATTCACTCTGTCTGCTTATTTTTTCTTGTACCAAAGTGGGTGAATAGCTGACAGAGCACTGTAAACAGCTATTGATTAGGCTTCATTATTCTACAGCCAGAAACAAACAAAAAAATATTTCTTCTGGATTTATTTAATACTGATTTGCTGCAGCTCACTTTATAGAATCTATTTAGAACAGTATGAGGCAGATGTTTTTAAATTTTAGAAGATAGGCAACGCTTACGATAGCTTATCAGTTTAGTATTCTTTTTAGGAACATAACCTTTTCTTTATGTTTTAAACATATTCAGGTGTCAGTGTATTCATTTAGCAATTTATACTGATGAATATATGCTGCAGAAAACATTAAAAGATTTATTGTGAAGCACTCGGGATCTATAGTAGAACCCCCTGCAATTTACCACAATTTTTACAAAATGCTCCGCAATTTTGGGTAACCTTTTCCTCAGTTTTCCAGTGGCCCTGCTGATGACCCAAAGGCACACCCCAATGCCTGTCAGTCTCTGCAGGGTGGTGGCTGGGTTGGCTTCAGTTCAATACTTCACTGCCATTCCTATTATGCAGCTCTCTAACTCCAACACTACCAATGCCAATGCCAGCAAGCAAACATTCAGCATTGACAAATGCTTGTTAGATTCCTTTCCCTTCATGGACAATAGCTTATCAGTGGACAATGATGGTTAAATCAGTTTTTGTTCTTTAAACTAAAAGGTTCTGAAACTTCTAAGGCTCTGATAACCATTAGAACCTTTTATGGCATATTGGACCTTTCAGAACTGCCAAATCTTTTGTCAGTTTCCCATCCCTAATGACAATGAATGTGATGAGGGAAACAGAGAAGATGGTAGAGCTGGAAAATGAACTTGTTGAGGTAAGCTATGACGTACTAGGAGTCGCGGAGACCTGGTGGAAGGAGGGAATCAGTGGGAACTGCAAGAGTGAAGTAATGTAGTGATCATTTACGTTATGATTAAATAGTTAAAAGGCTGTCTCCTACACATCCCTTTAAAGGAAATGGTCAGAGGGATGAGCGGGACTCCACCTCTGGTTCAACTGCTAAGCTGACATTTCAGCTGATTTCAACACTGAACTGAAACACAGGTTTTTGAAATGAAGAGTGGTGACTTGTGATGAAAATAAGGCTGAGTTTTTTTTTCATCTAATATTCTAGGTAGCAGCAGTATCCAAGCATAAATGTGAAAACCACATAGATTGGTTGGTATACATAAACTGCTAAGTTGTCAATGTTTGAGTGGATTAGGAAAAAGAAGGCATGAAGATAAATTACTAACTAAACATTAGCACCCAAGTGCAGCACTACAGAGATGCAGTACTGTTTTGCTGGGATGATATGTTAAACCAGTATCCCATCTGCCTTTTCTTGTGGTTGTTCTGGTGAACATTAAAGATCCCATGGCATTCTCAAAAAGAGTAGAGGAATTTTAATGAAACAAAGAAAATTCTGTAATACAGTCAGATGCAGAATATGTAGAGTGATAACAAACCATAATCAATACTTATTTATGGTGAAATCTACAAAAGAAAATATTAGAACTGAGGTGTACTTTGCAGCTTAACTGAAAGCTAGCACAATATGCAATATTTAAGCAATAAAGCATGATAGGGTGTGTGTTATTGTGTAATAATGTCACTCCTGGGGTGGGTTGAAGCACGAAGCGAAGCCAGTGCTTACCACCCAGGAGTAACGATGTATCTGTCATGCCTCCTAAAGTGCCTGTGCTATTATACAATGGCTCGTTTTAAAATAATATTAAAAAGTTAAAAAGAAAACCATTTTTTGTAGTATTTGTATTTTTTTTTTTGCATGACAGGCGTATTTCAGAAATGAAAGAAAAAGTAGTCCAGCAGGTGGTGCTGCTTCTAATACAGTGCCTTTTTTTGTGTATGGTCCCCCCCACCATGTAACTTTTGCTGAAGTATAGCATTTCATGAGTGCGCTCCTGCATCTTGCCTTGCGAGCATTTGACAATGTGTTTTTTTTTGTTTTGTTTTGTTAGCCATGTGAGAAAGACAGGGATCCTAAAAAAAACAAAAACAGCAAAGCCGAGCGGAAACTTCCGGTTTCCCACTCCACTCTATAATGGGATATCAGTTGGAACCTGTAAGTTACAGGTCTTTTTCCTTTTTATTTTGCTGAACTGCTATTTAGGAAGACTCAAGGTCCGTGGGTTTGCTGAGAAGCTGGCGAGTGTTTGTTTGGATTTTCTTGAAACGGCTGAGAGCATCCAGGGTCACAGTCTGAGGCAGCTCCGTGAAGTAAAAGAAGGACAGCTGCTGTTTTCCTTTTTCTACTATAATTTTTATTTGGTTGGCTCGAGGAGTGAGACAGGTAGGGAATGTGGGTTTGTCTGTGGATGTTGGGGGGAGTTGAGCGGGGCTAAGCTGTGGCGGCTTGGTAAGTGATGTGGTCAGTGATCTACATGTTTAGTGTGAGAGGTGATGAGGTCATCAGCATGCCAGACCTAAATACAGTGATGTTATTGCTCAATATCATCACTGTCTTTAGCTGGTGGTAGCAAATCAGAGCAAATTACATTTTCTTGCCATTGTATAATAGCCACTATCCAAGGTTATCCACATGCAGGAAGCCCATAATCCCCAAAACTGGCTTGGGCATAGTTTGGTCAATTTTGAATAACAGATTATTTTAAGGGAATAAGTGACATTACAAATCATCTCCTCCTCTGGTGCCAGATGCTTCTTTTGGAGTGTTTACATAAAGCTGGCTTGCCAAAGGTAGTATATGCATGCTGTGAATATTAATTTTACATCGCTAGTGAGAAATCTGCTCCACATTACAGGGTAAAGTCTGAAAACTGCTATCCCATAAGTGAGAGAGAGGAGAACAGTGGTTCATTCCATGTTTTAGTTAAAACAGACTAAACATCCTCTCATAAGGACAGTTAATCAAAAAATGCTCCTGTAGTAGGGACATGTTTATTGCGATCTGAAAGGAATAAACTTAAAACAACAAGAAGACATGATCAAAACAATCATCTACATACATTTAGTAATAATAAAAAAAAGAAAAGAACAGGGAAACCAGTAACAACAATGAACTTAAACCCACAGAAAAGCAACTCACTCCAATGACAGTTATGGTAACCAAGATAGGGACCCCCACCAACTATAGAAAATTGTTGCTGGAACCAGTTGCAGGGCTTTGTAGCAAAATGGAAGTCCAAATAGTATGGTAGAAGAATGTGGTGCATGTTACTGTACTGTAGATGACATAGTCTTCAATCAAGTCTCCAATTTTTTCCTTCCAGTCTGTGGGCAAGAGAAACCAACTTCTTCAACACCAGACAAAAGGTCTCTCTGTGAGGACAGCACTGAAGAGGCCACCAAATATGCATCAGAGTCTTCACCATCATTCATGCCACCCCATTGCAGAGTGGCATACTTATTTTCCAGAGGAAGCAGCTCTGGCGAAGCCACTTTTTTTTCTTTTATCTTTTCCTCTCCCCGCTATCTGGAAGGACTCCAAAGCAGGGGTGGGAGAAGGAGGCATTACAGCTGTGATGCCCATAACAGAATCCTCACTCACTGAAGGAGGGGGGCAAAGTTCAACTGGCTGAAGTAATAGGAAACTCTTCTGGGTCACAAGTGAGAGGGCCACTAGTTGAATCGGAGGGGGGGGTGGAATTAAGTTATTTTTTATTTTATTTATTTATATTTTGTTAACTGGGTGAGGGCAGTGATAGACATTTTCATGTCCATCCTGACACAAATACAATAAAACAGAACATGACAACATTAATTAAAACAAGTACAAACATGTTGTGCCTGTAAATAAATATTTAGATTGATTTTAAAATGCATGTTGTCTTCTCAGCGACATTTCAAAATCGAAGTACACTACAGCAGCAGTTTGTTGTTGCTGCTGTAATGTACAGTACACACAGGACCCCAGCACTGCTTTCTCTAGGTCTTGTACCCCCTCCCTGAACTCCAGCTCAGAGTTAATTATATATATTACAGGGGGTTCGGGGGAAAAGTCCCCCTAAAAGAAATGTAGTTTTTCTGAAGGGGTTTATGTGGACCGCAACTGTGGTCAGCATAAATCCCTCACTGTAAGGTCATGACACTGTAAAGTTGTCACTGCCGCATTGTAGATTCATTTTAAAAAATTTTAAAGAAGGAGCAGATCATAAATATTCTGGTAAATTATTCCAAAACAGAGGAGCTGAAATTGAAAAGGAATGACAACCTGATTTAGACTTATGTGCAACTGTTTGCAGAATAGTACCTTTTGAAGACCTCAGATTAGTCATGGTACTCCCAGTCATTACTAAATCCTTTAAAGGAAAAAATGATTGAACAGAAATAAATTTGTAAAGCTGACAACCAAATATACAAGCACATTTTGATTTTGGAGACAACCAATCTAACTGTGAATATAAAAGGCAGTGATGGGTTCAAGCTGAGGAATCCAAAACAAATCGGAAGATATTGCAAACAATGGCAAGTATATTACTTTATTTTACTTTCAATTTGAAATATAAACTAGCAACAAAGTGCAGTGCAGTGCAAAAATGGCAGTCTTTCAGTGAGAGGAACACCCACTAACGTTTCACCCATATGGGCTTTGTCAAAGTGTACGTACCCCTAGGGGTGCATGCTATTTATGCCTATCATGTTAATTGCACATGACTAATGATGTGCTACAATTTAAACTGATAGTACAATATCTCTTCAGCCCTATATACACAGACAGGTGCTAACATATATACAGCATAAACAGCTCTATCAAGTCCTATTAGTTGTGTACTGCTGCTTCTTAAGGACATAAATTCAATCAGCTGGCCAAAAGATAAACAAACAGTCAGAATGCCAAAACATTTAAGTTCAATACTCGATACATTCTGAAAACAGCATGGCCTATTAACCTGAGAGATTCTGTTAATCCACCAGTGCCTCAGAAACCACTACAACCAGTGACTCTGATTCAGACTATTTTTTAGAGCAAACAACGTTAGAAGAGAAGACCCCGAGGAGGGTGGAAATGCAAGTACAGGTACCAAAGAGGCACAGAAGAGGATGTCCTGACAAGAGGAGGTCCAGTGGAGCCATTAGGGAACAGAAACAAGAAGAGATATCAGCAGAAACATTGAATCAAGTAGAGAACAATATAGTCATAAATATCTCTACACATGAACTGTCAGATGTTGAAATCAATGTTTTAAGCAAAGGACCTACGTTCATACCAACAGTGGACATTAATTTTTTTGAAACAACTATAGACCTATTTAGACTGTGTAGAGTCTTAAGTTTATGGTGTTATTATTCTAATATGGGTCGAAGTATGCAACAAATGCCATATGACACTACAGATAGTCAGGGAGGTGGGCTGGAGTTTGATACCATAATCCCCACACAAGAAGTCATGGAGGCTTTACATGTTAACGTGGGGGGAGTAGAACCTGTGATCCAGCACACACTGAGAGATCCATTCTGGAGGGTAGAGAGGAGGTCTGGAATGTGAAAAGGTCTATGGATCATTTTAGATATAGTACTTTTTGCCCTCCCCTACCCCCTGCTGTAGCCATTTTTAAGAAACTATGTCAGGATGATTTGCAACAGTTGAGAACTCAAAGATATAAACCTGATTATTGTAATGTAAGTTTGAAAGAAAAAATGGCAGTAAGAGGGCTGAAGGATAACCACAGTATAACTATAAAGCCAGTGGATGGGGGGGCAGTGTGGTAGTCCAGGATACCATAGACTATGAGGAAGAGATTCAAAAATAATTAGGAAAGAAGGAATTTTATAAGCATGTTGCTTCGTACCCCACCCCAGCCCAAAAGAGACATGTGGATGGATTTTTGGGATGGGCGTTTAACAATGGTCTCATCACTGAGAAGGAGAGAACGCTTTTAACTGTTAAGGCACCACTGAGGGCACAGTTTTACACCCTCCCAAAGATTCACAAGACCCTGACCAAACCCCCTGCGAGGCCCATTGTTTCTGGGTGGGGGAGGTAACAGAACCGCTTGCTTGTTTTGTGGAAGATGCTGTTCGTCCTTTAGTCCACAATACTCCCTCCTTCCTCCTAGACACAAGGGATATGCTAAATGTGTTCAACAATTTAAAAGTAGGAACAGACCCCATATTTGTGACCCTCGATGTAGAGGTGTTATACACAAGTATATCCCATAAAGGGGGTTTGAGAGCTCTGAGGTACTACCTAAATAGGAGGAAGGGGGGTTGCCACCCTAACACAGAGCTCCTTGTAGATATGGTGGAGATAGTATTGGAGGGAAACTATTTCTGTTTTAAGGGAGACTACTACCACTTGGAGATGGGAACAGCAATTGGAGCTATGTTTGCCCCCAGTTATGCCAATTTGTATATGGCGTACTTGGAAAAGTAATACATTTTGAGTAATTGTAATCCATTTAAACAACTCATTAAGTGCTGGAAACTCTTCATTGATGATGTGATTATGGTATGGGAGGGCAGTATGTATAACTTGGGTTTGTTTTTGGATTATATTCTTTCACGCAAACAACACCTTAGATTTACGTGCCATGCTGACCCACTCCAGGTCTCCTTTCTGGACATCCTTATCACCAAAACAGATTTTGGTAAGGTGGCCACCACAGGATAGTATAGGAAGCCCACAAATAGAAATAGCATACTATATGCAAGTAGTTGTCATCCTGTGCATATAGTTAATAACATAACTAAGAGCCAGTACCTATGGGTGAAAAGGAATTGCAGTAGGGAGGATGAGTATGAAAAAGAAAAAGTGGAACTTACTAGAAGGTTTATAGCCAGAGGGTACTCTGGCAGAGTGTTAGAAAAAGCTGTAAAAGATACAGAAAGGGTATCACGAGAAACTCTTCTGGAGCCTAGAGATGGCACTACAGATAAACAGACTGATGAAAAGAACAGAATCAATTTTGTTAGCACATATAACTGCAGATTGTGGAAAGTCAAGGACATTTTGTTAAAGAACTGGCATGTACTGGCAGCAGGTAAAGGGCTAGAAGAAACAGCTAAAATGCCACCCTGCATGGCCTATAGGATGGCAAGGAACCTCAGGGACCAGTTGGTTTCCTCTGTACACCCAGTGAGACCAATGGAAACTTGGTTACCGCCACTGCCTAAGGGATGTAGACACTGTGGGAGGTGCAGATATTGTGCCTACATAAGAGAAGACAATAAAATGATAAATCCATATGATGGTAAGGTGGTAACTATAAACCAGTTTATTAATTGTGATATGAAATGGATTGCCTACTTCTCTGAGTGCAGTTGTGGGGCCTATTATGTAGGTCAAACTAAGAAGAAACTTAAAGAAAGAGTGGGGGAGCATGTGAGAGCCATAATGAATGGTAGCCTCCAGTATGTTTGGGCCACTCACATGTTGGAGGCAGACAATAGGGAACACAAACTTGATTTTATAAATATTGAACAACTTTGCCTTGGTCCCAGGGAGGAGAAAGGCAACTGGCCCTGAGTAGGCGTGAACATTTCTGGATCTACCAATTTGGGGCATGCACATCACAAAAAAGGTTAAATGGTGTGCTGGAGTTGAAACAATTTTTGGTGAAATGAAGCTGTTACAAGCACTCATTAATTGGCTGTGATTGTGTCCTTTGTGAAATTATGTGTGTGTTCACCTTCCTTGGTTGCTCTCTTTTAGACCTCTCCTGGAAATGGCTATATACAGTGTCTATGAAGTCTTGAGGAGTCATTCTTTTGGTGACCCTATGAGAAGAGCTAACCTACTGGAGAGGAGCGCACCCTGTTTTTCTCTTGTTTCCTTATATGGCAGGTTATCATTCCTTCCTTTTTGTCTTTTGTCTTTGTTTTCTCTCTCCCACCTTTCACATACCTGTTCCCCCCTCCCATGTTCACAGTGTAGATCCCTGTCCTACATGCCTCCACATATATGGGGGGGGGGCTCATGTTTTTGGATATACAGTACATTATTGCATCATATAGATATCAGATGTTGAATTGTTCAAAAATGATTGTTTTTGTATGAATAAGATTGAGAATAGAGTTGATACTGTCTATACGGATACGAATGGATTTTTTATTTATTTATTTTTATTTTATTTATTGAGTTCAAGGATTACAAATACCTTTGAGCCAGGGCTCTTTTACAAAGGTTCTGCATTAAAAGGTACAAAATAGACAAAACATTATTGGCAGTACAATTAGATATTGTAACAAACATATAGTAAATATGAAGGACATATATTGACATAAATATTCAAGGAAGGGAGGAGAAAATGAGGTGAAAAAGAAGATAGATGGGTAGAGGGAGAAAAAAGGTTGGAGGGAGAGGTGGTAAGCAAGTGAGATAGGAGAGGCATAGAGGAGGACAAGGGGGCATGGGGGAGTGGGGAAGGCAGCCCAGCGGGCTTTGTCAGAGAAGACAAAGTAGAGTGCAGATATTGGGCATGTTGGGGTCAAAAAAGTGCTAGGAGGCTGAGGATTTTGAGGTTGTCTACAGAGCAGTGGAGCCACAATGTGGTGGACTGGTTCATGGGTCCAGTGAGGCCACCCAGTGATACATTCGAGGCTAGACATTACAGTCACAGGTGCTGGCAGCAATGAGAGAGTGGCGGAGCCTGCTTTTGAAGGCCCCAAGTGAGGGGGGCAGAGGTGATGTCACTAGAGAATCCATTAAGCCAGTAGGTGGCCTGGTAGGCAAAGGCTCTTTGTCCTTGGGTTGTGTGGCAGTAGGGTATGTGGAACTGCTGCTGTTTGGTTCCTCGGGTGCTCAGGCAGCTTTTCTTAGGATGTAGGAGGGAGGCAACACCAGGTGGGGTGAGGCCCATCTGAGATTTCATCGCCATGATGCAGGTTTGATATTTAATACATTTGTCAAATTGAAGCCAGTTGGTTTGGGAGTAGAGGTCACAGGTGTGAGTAAAATGTCGAGTGCCAGTGATTTTGTGATGAAAGCTGGGACTCAGTTTATATGTTTAAATTCAATTTCATCCCAGGTCTGTTTGGTAATTAAAGCATTTTGTACTGGCTTTGAATCTTCCTTTTTTAAATAGGTGCCACAATTCAGTATTCATTTGTTATACATGCACTTGTATTATTGTCCTTAATTAGCCACAGTACACAACTAAGGGGACTAGATAGAGCTGTTTATGGTGTATATACTTTAGCACCTATCTGTATATATAGGGCCGAAGAGGTGTTGTACTGTCACTTTAAATTGTAGCACATCATTAGTCATGTGCAATTAACGTGATGGGCATAAAAAGCACACACCCCTAGGGGTATATACACTTTGACAAAGCCCATACAGGTGAAACATTAGTGGGTGTTCCTCTCACCGAGAAGCTTCCATTTTTTGCACTGCTGCACTTTGCATTTCTCTCCTATCTCCAAGTAAAGTTTGATTCAACTGCACTTTTTCATGTGGACATTCTGATTTTTGGCTGGTGAGTGTTCCGTGACTGCCTTCCCAACTGCATATAATAAACATTCACATGACCAGCAAAGAGAAGACAATAGATTAAAAAACAATGAAAATAATAAAGGGCCCGAAATGGATCCTTGGGGTACTCCATAGTTCATGGAACAGACCTGGGATGAAACCGAATTTAAACATACAAACTGAGTCCTATCTTTCAAATAATCACAAAACCACCCAGCCACACTCTCTGAAAAACCCAGCTGACCCAATTTTCAGCAAAGCAAAGAACGATCTATAAGATTGAATACCTTGGTCAGGTCCATGAACACCGTGCCCATCATAAAATCATTCTAAAACCCCCTGAAGGCGGCATCTGTAAACCTGACAAAGGCAGTCTCGGTTCCATGATTTTTAGGGAACCTGTGTTGCTGTGAACACAACACACTTTAGAACTCTAGATAACCAGTAATTTGGTTAGCCACAAATTTTTTACACAATTTACTCAATGGATTGAATATTGATATTGGCCAAAAGTCATCTGTACAGTCAGCATTTGGCTTCTTCAGAATAGGAACTACTCCTTCACATTAACCAAACTAAAGGAAATTGACCAGAAATCAAACATAAATTAAAAATGGAGCACAGAGGATCAGCAGTAAAAAGAGCTACCAACTTCACAAATCAGCCATCAAGCCCACCCCCACAATCACTAAACTTATTTGGGATTGTTAATAACAACTTAAATACTTCAGATCTTGTAACTGTCCAAAAATAAAAAGAAGGCCTACCTTCTTGAGATGCTATATATTCTTGAACACTGTCTAACTGTGATGAAAGGCCAGTCTTACAGCAAGACAAGTCAGGAAAACTTAGTATTAAGCAGGTTTGCGACTTTGACCAGCTTATATAAAACTCCTCTACAGTTTTTAAACAATCTATTCTAGCTTTTTCCTTCGAGGATAACAAGCAATTTACAGAATCCCCAAACCTCTTTGAATCAAACTTACTAGCATCAAAATGTTTCTTATAAAATTCACATTTTGCACTTCTCACTAAGTTATTTACTATGTTCCTAATGGAGCGATATTTATCCGACAAGGAAATTGATGGGGACTGTTTATAAGCAGACCAGGCCAAGTTTCTCAGTTTTATCCAGCCTTTCAATTCTCTAAAAAACCATCTATTAAAAACACATCTAAGTCTTACAGTTCAGAAGGGAAACAAACATTCTGATGTTGACTGTGGTCCACAGCAGGCAGGTGCATAGTCAAGTCAGTATTGTGAGTGTTGCTAGGGGGTGATACTGTAGTAGCAGGCAATGCAAATAAAGTTGAAGGCTTTGAAGCTTTATGGATATAAAAATCTTGCTGCATGAAATCTGAACTGGCAGTATCATGGGCAGCACAGAGGCAGGAATGGGAGTATGACCTTTTCCATTGCACAAGTTGCATCCAAAAGTGAAAGTTCTATGCAAATCTGAATGTTCAAGGTCACCATAAAGAGTGCATTTAACTAGATCACATGTGCTACTGAGGTGCTGAAGGGAGCCACATCTGTAAGAAGACTTTGGCTGTCCTGGATAAGAAGGTGTGCCCCTGTCTCTCCCCAGAAAGAAACAGCTGAGCAAGTGCAGTATGCCTGAATCTTTAAGATGAGGCATCAGCTGAAATTTCCAGTCCCCAGTCCAGAAACATTCATTGTCCATAATGGGCTCTGGCATGCCTTGAATCTCACACAGTTTCTCCAACCAGTAAATAATGTCAGTAACATTGACTTCTTCAATTTGGAAGAGAATGGTGACCACATTGAAGGAGGTTTTCTTAAGAGGAATAGACAATAGGGGAGTCCAGAAGGGATTGTCCTTAAGCAAATATCAAAACCAAAAATATTCCAAGAAGGGTGCAGACCAAAAACTGACATCAAAAGTGCTCTCCCCCTTCAGGGGATGGGTACGTACTCTAAAAACTCCCCTTCAGCCAGAGTTCTCACCAATCAAAACATATCAGGCCCCTTTGTGTTACAGAAGGGGTCGTGACAGGGATGCCCCTATACCCTCTCTTATTCTTGCTGGCACTGGACCCTCTCACTAGAAAGCTTCTGCAAACTAGGGAGATACAGGGTATAGAGGTAAAAGGGAAACCATATCTCATAAACACATATGTAGATGACCTGCTGCTTACAATATCTAACCCAAGTGAGACACTATCCCCCCTGCTTGATACTCTTATAGAGTCTGGCAATCAGTCAGGTCTACGGGTCAACCAGAGGAAAACTACTATATCCCTCCTCAATATGGCCTGTACTAAGGAAAGTGTGCAATATATCCTAGTGGTATGGGCACCAGGTGGTTTTACCTATCTGAGGATTAGGATCTCTACAAAGTGGAGTGATATGGTGGAAGATAACTATTCCCCCATCCTCAAAATGCTCAAGGCAGAGATGCAGAGATGGCTTACCCTTAGGTTATCTCTTAAGGGGAAGGTGGAGGCATTGACAATGTTTCCCTACTGAAAATTGCATATCTATTCTGCAACCTCTCAATAGCCATACCGCCAAAAATATTTAAAACACTAGACAGCCTGATAATGAGCTTTTTCTGGGAGGGCAAACCCCCCAGATTCATCAGGGTGAGACTCGGTGTGCATTAGTCAACAGGAGGACTGGGCCTTCCCTGGTTTCACGGGTACAGTCTAGCCTATAAAATGGCACAGGTGACTAGATTTTTTAAGGCCCCCGGAATTCTGCAGTTCTGCGGTTGCGGAATTTGCCACAGAATTTGCATCATGCCGAAGAATATATATAGTGCTGCAGAATTCATTGTTTTTGGTGAATTTTCATATAAATATACTGTTTTTCCATAGTGTCAGGCTTTCTTTCCCACCTCGTTTATCCTGAAGCCCCTCCTCCATGCTCAGCATATGATGTCATCGATGACATCACATCATATTTAGCCAATGACAGGACTGCATTCTGCCAGAGAAATTAATAAATCATGCCACAGAAATCAGAAAATTCTGCCGCAGAACACCAGGGGCCCTTTATACCCACTGGTGGACAAACCCCAGTGTGGGTAGGACTGGAGGCAGACATGGCAGGGGTTAGTTGGTTGGGGACATTATTCAGGCATAATGGGAGGCCTACACAAATGGACTCACCCATTATATGGGAAACATGGGGGGGAATGGAGGCAGGGTATGACTCTTACCCAGACATCTAAACCCTGAAGTGGCCCACTGGCACAGTATACAAAGCTATGGAGGAATACTGACACAACCATAGGGGACAAAACTGTTGAGTGGCCCTTATGAGTTCAGTAAGGCATCTGCACAATTGCAGATATATCAATCCCGAGTTCAGGAATCTTGATGTCATTCCAGCAGCTGCAGGCTACCTATCAGCTCCCAAAAACAGATTTTTGGAGGTTCCTCCAAATCAGGGGAGCAGCGTCTGTACTAAGGCTACAAAGAGAGGGTGAGGTTGAGTGTGAGTGGCTGGGACACCTCCATACACCTGGTAAGCTCAAGGGGATTGCAGGGAGAAATATACAGACAAATCTGAGATGTGCAACCAACCATCCTGGATAAGTGCAGAACCAAATGGGTCCAAGAACTGCAAACAGAGATCTCCCCAAAAGCCTGGGACAGGTGTGCAATGGGGGCATGCAAAGATACCAGAGGGCAAATCATACAACTTAAGATACTGTTGAGGTGGTATCGCACACCGGCAGCACTGCAACACATGGGAGTCTTAACGCACTCCAAGTGCTGGAGATGCAAGGCACCTAATGCAGATCTGATGTAGATATTGTGGCAATGCCCTAGTCTAAGGCATTTCTGGTCCAGAGTGCAGGGTGACTGTTCCAAGGTGGTGGGGATTATACTGTAATACCTCCAAAACCCTGCACTTATTGAGTTAGGAGAATTGTCAAGCGTACCCACTGGCTCCATCCTCCATAAAATTTGGCTGGCCACTGTGTTGCTGGAGCCAAAGAGAGCCATCCTGACAAGATGGCACCATCAAACTCCCCTTCTCTTCTCATGTAGCAGGTGACCATAGTGAAGTTAACAGTGTTCAAATGACTCTCCTTCACAGAAGCTGACAAACTCCCAGTGTACTAAAAAAAATTGGGCACATGCTTACATTACCACCTCTGCTCACTACCCACACCACCTCCTGGCAACCACCCTGTATGAAGCTTTTTACACCTTTTTACCACAGCTCACTCCTCGCAGGGGTACTGCACATGGAGTAGGAGATGGATCGAAGCTCTTTATGTTCCAGGAATGGGACATGGGGAACTGTTTTTCATTAGTTTGCAGCCTAGTTACATTAGTGGGTGCACTATACTTGTTTTTCATAAGGGCTCCACAAAAGTAGAACTCGTGGTTTTTGCCAAAGTCATTCTTAAAACAACGTTTATATCTCTAGCAATCAATTGATATCAGAGTTTCAGTGTTTAATATGGTAATGGAGGAATGTTGTAGGTTTTGGTGGTAGCTATGTCAGTAATAAGAAGTTCGTTGTTGATGCTAATATTTTTTCCTCCTTTCTTTTCTTACAAAAACATGTTGTGTAAAATGTTACTTGGCATGTATGTGAAAATGTTTCAATAAAATGTTCAATGATAAAAAAAGTGCTGTCTCCCGGAGGATGAATCAGGGCATAGACATCTGAAGGAGCAATATTTAAAGTTTGTTTAATCAGAATTTTCCCAACATAAGCCATGCCTCCCTGATATCAGAGGCAGATGGCATTTCTATTTAACTGGTACCACAGGGTGATGAAAAAGGCTAACATAGCTGCGGGGGGATGTATGTTTGAGAAAATGGAAGAATCAGATACTGGGGGATTGTCAGCAAAACTAGTGGATGGTAGAAGATTTGCTGAAAATGACCATTTGGCCTTGTCAATGTCCCTGACAACTGGATGTTCTGTACAGTTCTCAAAAGTGGCTGTTACCGAAGTCAGAATATGACTAGAGTCATGCTGGGCTACTGACCCTATGGTAACCGGGTCTGTATCATCAGCAACAGAAACAGCAGAAGTACAAACAGTTGTACCTGTAACACTGGAATCTGTGTGCTAGCTCTCGGTGCTCAGCATGGCTGCAGCAGCTGGTGGCAGTGTCCTTTGAGGATCGGGCAGCACAGCGGAGCTGTCAGCAGTGGCTGTAGAGGAGGGACTGTTACTGCTGGAAACAGGTAAAGGAAACTCTAGGTTCAGAATCCACTTGCCTGTTTCAGATTGCATCCATCCAACCATACTTAAGGCTTTCACAGGGGATCAGGGTGTGTCCAGTATTCTAAAGAGATCAGCGTTATTTGTATGCTGCATAGGAGAAGGCAAAGGTGTGGCATAAAATGGTGTCTTGCTGAAATTTCTTGCCAGGTACACTGGAAGGACTGCAAGACTGTCTTTTATGTTTCTTTTCTTCATCAAGTTTGTTTTTTGCCTGTAAAAACTTGAATTCTTTAGCTGCCATAATAGCAAAAATAAATATTTATTTTTTTCATGGAGGTCATTGTGGAGTTTATATTCAGCTGTGAGCAAGGTAGCATCTGAAATATATACAAAATCAGTATCTGTGACTTGAATTGGAGTGGATTCTGGTGGATAAACTAAATCCCCATCTCCAGTGCTCCAGAACCTTCACCATCATCATTCACCTTGTCAGAATCTTCCATCTCTCCTGCAGGGAGCCAGCTACGCACCCTGCAGCAAGAGTGGAGGAGTTTGTATTGCAAGACACATGAAAGACGTATGGGACAATCATGAATACCAAAACTTTACATCCTTATCACAAATGTTAAAATACAGTATTTAACAAATATTTCTCTGGTCTTAAAAACAGAAAAAGTTAAAATACAGTATTTAACAAATATTTCTCTGGTCTTAAAAATAGAAAAAGGGGAGAGAAGAAAACAAATAAAAGAAATACGAAGCAAGTTTCACTCAACACCATTTTCTGGGACCTTTCATCTGGACCCTGCCCACCCTTGTTATTAAAGGAGCTGGTAAGGAGGATAATTTCCTCTATTACACACTCAACATAATTTTTTTAAATTATTTTAATTTCATAAAACACTGTAAACCTTTCCACCATTTAAATATCTTTCATGATTTATGTAATGATTTATTTTTAAGGAATACATTCCCCATAGCCTGACGCACCAACTGACTTACAGTATTGCTTCATAAGACATTCCCTGCTGATATAAAACCCATCGGCATCTAGCCTGCCAGATATAAAACATTACGCAACATAGAAAAAACACTAATGTATCCTGATGATATTTTGACAGTATTTAGGGGTATTGTCCTAGAACGAAGGTGTCATACGGCAACCGCTGCAGCCAACCCATCTGTGATCGTTGTGACAGAAAAACCCAAAGGGGCATTGTATGTGTACAATTTAAGAAAAAATATTCCATCGTCTCCTCTTGATTTATACAGTCAGGACATGGGCAATTCCTTTCCTCCCTTACCTTATGTTTCACATCTCCCCTTATATTTAGTTTCCCATACACTCCCAACCACAAATTTCCCCACATTTGTGGAGGGATTCTGTTGTTATTTAGTTGTTTAAAGACCTGAGCATTATTAGTGGAGGGGCAGTGCTTGAATCTCAGTTCCTTAGGGTAAGAATGGTCCATTACTGCTTGATATAGTTGTGGTCCTTTCCCCCTTGGATCTGTAACTTAGATAGCCCCCATTTAAAGAGTTTTTGTGCTGTCGATTTGAAATATTCAGGTATATGAAGATGATTATTTAATCTAAGAGGGGTTGGATTCCAAGATTTAAAGTATCTATTTAAGGTCAATGCAGCCCATTTATGATGAATGGTATCTGAGGGACTAACCCACATTTTACCATCTGTGTAAAGAATAGAGTATGAAAGAAAACCACCAGCTTCATCATTCCTATTCCCCCTTTGCCAAATAGGTGTAACATCTTTCTATAGGATTCAGCTTATTCCCCCCATAACATTTGAAAAAAAAAAAACTATATATTGTTGTTTCCAGACATACTGGTGGAGGGAAAATCATAGCTACAAACTGTAGACTTGGGATGATGATTTTTTTTTAAACTGTATTCTTTTGAGTTTAGAGCGTTTCCACTGTCTCCACCTCTGGATTTTACATTCAGTTTTCCTCAGCACACCTTCCCAATTCTCAAGTGGGAGATTTTGGGGTCCAAAGGTAATTCCAAGAATTTTCAAAGGTTCTGAGGCTATTTTAATGCCTCCTATGTGGATAAGATTTGAGCAAACAGGGCCTATAAATAGGTCTTTGCATTTATCTATGTTTAATTTAAAATTTGAAAGGCGTGAGAACCTATTCATCTCCTGTAAGAAAACAGGTAGTTGGTAGGGGTCGGAAAAAAAATCAGCAAATATCATTTGCATAAGTCTATACATGAAGATTATATCCTACTTCATGCCCTAATGGGTCTAATGCAAAAATGAACAAGAGAGGGCTCAGGGGGCATCCTTGCCTGACTCCTGTAGGTATCTGGAACCCTGCAGTAACCTGCCTTCTGATGATGGGATGAACTGTAACCGAGGTATAGAGTAAAAGGAGATGTTGTCTCACTACCAATGGTATACCATATGCTTTTAATGTGACAAATAAATAGGGATGGTAAACCCTTTCGAAGGCCTTTTCCTGGTCTTCTGATACTATGCATCCCGATGTCCCTAATAATGATAAAAACTCAATTATATCCTTGATGACCATTAATGCATTCTGAATTTTCCTATTTGGTAACCCACAATGTTGTTGAGGAGATGGTATATTGCTTCAGTCTATTATTCATAATGCATGCTAATATTTTATAATCTACATTGGAAATTGTAATTGGTCTCCAATTACGTATTTGGGTCTTATCTCCTGAAAAAAGGGGTGTATAACATTAGAGGAGGAAAAAATATTTAAAAACCATGTCTAAACATATAGACAGTTCATGTGAAAAACTTTTATAAAACTCATTAGGGAGTCCATCGGATCCCTGGGGAGGTCCCATTTTTCAGGGATTTTATTGCTATTTCTATTTCCTCAGCAGCCATGTATTCTTGCATTTTTATGAGTTTCTTCTTGAAACAGCAATGTTTAACCCATGTAAGAAGCTCTATTTCCTTCCTGGTCAATTAAATACTCTGTTTCTGCTGAGTCTTTTTTTTTTTTTTTTGCAAGCCTTAAATGGGACTCCTATAGGTTTTTTTTTGTCCCATTTTGTAACATGGCTTTTATTGTATGTGCCCTGTCATATTGACAGAGCTTTACATCTTCTTGCACTTTAGCAATCTGAATTAAATAATTTGATCTAGAAGAATATGCCAGGGTATACAATTTTTGTAGTTGCCGTCTTAGTTTCAGATATGTCAGAAACTTCCCATTTTCTTTTTGCCTGCCATATTTAATCAGCCAGGATTTTATATCAGCTTTTGTATTAGCCTACAGTTCTCCTAAATCTGTGTAAAGAAATCTGACAGAATTCCTGGCTTTGATTAAATTCAATACTCCAGCCCTCACTTGGTGGTCTGTGAGAATAGACGTATTAAGTTTCCATCTATTCCCCTGTTTTAGTTCTATTATGGCATCCTCAAATTGGAGTATTACAATTAGATGGTCGATAAATTCTACTGGCATGGTGTAATACTTTACTTTGGGGAAGTTTTAGAAATGAACATGTGGTCTGTTGTAGTCATGAATTTGTTTCGTTTATATGTAAATCTTGGTCCTTTAGTATGAAATGCGCTACAGTTAGTTAAATCTGCTGTGTCAATGGCTCAAGCTAGAGCATTGGAGTCACAGTAAATTGTTTTATTATTCTATGGGTTACACCCCTTTTTCCGTATGTCACAATTAAAGTTTCCCCCCAAAAAAAGTTTGTAGGAGGTTACTAGGAAAGGTTGAATAATATTAATCTGACTGACTCTTTCTGCCTTGGTTTGTGGGCCATATACATTAATTAACCTACAATCCATTCCTTTCCACATCCCATCCAAAATTAATGTCATACCTGGAATCAGATCTATCAGTTTGTAAAGTGTAAAATTATACGCGTTAAATAAGATGCCCACCCATCTGCACTGTCAAGTCCAAAAGATCAGTATGAAGGGCCCCAAATCCATTCTTCTTTAAAAAAATATGTTTTGCTCACTGGAATGCATCCAGGTTTCTTGTACAAAGCAAATGTCAAACTGTCCTTCATGAATATAATTAAAGACCACCTGCCATTTCACAGATTTCAGTAAACTGTGAACATTTATGGTTTCTATATGTAAAAGAGTCATTGACAAGTTCCATTCTGCTCTAAGGATTTTTTTTCCCTTTTTCTTTTTCCCTTTATATTCCATTTTCTAAGATGTCTGTTCTGATTTTCTGGATTGTGAGTTAGTATCCCCTTGTTCGATCTCTGAATCCCCCCAATTAGTGAAAAGTGCCGCATAAGAATTCTCAGACCTGATGTCCACTGTGGGTGGGGGGATTGTTACTTTAGATTCTTATTTTATCTTCTCCTAGGAACCAGGGAAAAGGATGGATTGCTGGATGGGTCTTTGGCTGATCCCTCTGGATCCTTGTAACAGACAGGTGTCAGAATCACAGGGTCAGTAGGCATGTCCAGAATGGGCTCTTGCTTAAGGGGGATGGGCTGGATTTCCACCTCTGGGGTAGGATCTGTTTTATCCATATTTGGGGGGAGTGGGCTGGAGTAGATTTTCAGTGGCTGAGGCCTGTGCTTGCTGTAGTAATAATTTGGGGCTAATGCACGTGGCCTTATTCCTTGCTGCCCAAGGGCGTTCACCAAAAACATGCTCTATTTCTTCACACAAGTCACATTTTGTGTAGTTTTCACATTGCTTTGTAATATGGCCTATTTCTCCACAATTATTACATTTGGGTTTGTCGCAAGAACTGGACAGGTGGGTTCTAGAGCTTCATGTGTAACATGCCCCGGGCTGGCCCACATAGAAGCACACCCCTCGATCCCTACCTCACATAGAAGAATTGGGGATGTGTTCTATCCCTGAATCACTTTGTCTCAGCTTTATCTTGTACTTCCAAACTTCTGTACAAAACATTTCTGTGTCTAATATTGTTTCTGGGTCACTTTGCATTTCACTTTTTTGGGACAACCAGTAAGTAATGTCCTCAATGTGGACCCCTTCATTCCTAAACATCACAGTAACATATTTGATCAAAGGCTTGGTTAATGGTATTACCAAAAAAGGGGGTCCATGTGGGGGAGAACTTACCCTGGTTGTAGCATTCCCAAAATTTGTTAAGCGTGTATGCAGTACGAAAGCTAACATCGTAGTTGTCTTCTCCTGATATATTTTTAAAAACGAACACTTCTCAATGGGAAAAATTAAGTGAGTCCTTAAGTAGGCTTTTCCCTACATAATGTCTGTTCAACCTTTCTTCCAGGCCTCCTTTATAACGGATCCATACAGCGTTCCTCCTGGGTGCAGCCTCCTTCCTTGTTTTGGAGAATAACTCTGACAATAAAGGTTTCTGTGGAAGGACCTGGTCCTGCAAATGTCCCTGTGGTAATTCATTTTTTTCTGTAGAAGCTTTGGTATGGCCTCTGATAGATGAAGATTGTTGATTATCTTTTTGGTCATTTCCCCTTTAGAAGAGTCAATGGGCCTAGATACTGTGTCAGTATAGTCAGGATTTTGTGTCCTAAGGATTGATATCTGTTGTCCTTGCACCGCTGTATGTGGATTGACTGCCAAGATCAGCTTGTCAGGGTGCCATTCTGGACTGGCTTGTAAGAAATTCAGTATAGGATCCCAATTGGGATCGGGTAGCCAGTTCCCACTGGGTACCGGCTTCCACTCTGCCTCACATAAGGCTTTTGTGGTGTCCAAGGGTCACAGGAAGAAACTGGCACTACTATTACAGCAGAACCCACTGGCGTGCCTATATGATCAACAAAGGGCTGTACAGAATTAGTACTGCATAATGCAGTAGGTAGTGCCTCTAGAGATATGTTTCTTTTGGCCAAGGTCAGAACTGCTCTTTTCCCCTTCATATCCTCCTGTTTCCCAGATCTGATATTGTTCTCCCTTGCTGAAAAAGAGAACACAGTAACCCCTTCCTGTGACATATTATTTTGCTGCATTCATTTTGATTTCACTGCTTGTTCCATGTTTACTGTTGGTGGTAATCCAGAAGGCTGTTTAAACTCAAATCCTGATGCCCTGGAAAGAGTGTCCTGTTTGGATGTTTCAACTTATGCCTTTCTACCCCTCTTAACACTTCCCTGGGCCATCTGAGAAGTGGCATTCTGCTCAGCACTGAAACTATCTTTTCCAGCTACCAAAATAGCAGAGTTCATACCTTTTATTGTTTCCTGCAGATTTTCAGGCTGTAGGCACACACTACTTTTTGCGCAAACACTGCCAGCCTGCTGTTCTAGTGCGATCGAGGCTGCATGAATTACAACAACAGTAATTTCTGTGAATGACTCACTTGTTACTGTCAGGGCCTCTAATGCTTTTAAGTCATGAGAGTGTTTGACAGGCGGGCCACACAGCTTGACAGAGGGGGATGTCGCTTGCAAGATCGCTAGCTCCTTTTTCAAACATTCTTGCTCATTTTTATGTCTTTTTTCTTCATCCTGGATTTTGAGAAGCAGAACATGCTCCATGTCTATTAACTCCATGCCATGTAACCCAGGTGTTTCATCCCTCCGTTCCGTTGTTTGACTTAAATCCTCTGTGGACAGAAACATCTCTGAAATATCCTCGTCTTCTTCTTCAGCACTCTCCAAATTCAACAAGATGTCTACCTTCTTCCCAACCTCTGGTAAACCTGACACCTCAACATCCATTCTCTCTGGAGTCCTGCACCCAGTGGCCATTCTCACAGCCAATGGTCCCTCTACAGATCAGTAGGGGAATTTCCCCAGTGTCCTGGCAAAATTTCCCCCATTGTCTAGCCCTCTTTTCTCAGTCAGCAAAATTTAATCCACTAAATAAATGAAGTAAGAGAAAGAACAGGAAAGAACTAAGGCAGAAAGTGGAAGGAATCATGTAGAAAAAAATATGCTTCCCTTACTTCTGAATGCGATATAGGAAGTTGTAATGGGAGGATAAGAAGAAGGAGACAGCTATTTCCCTGCATGACAGTTATCATTATCATTCAGCTAGTATTGCGTACAGTACAGATGGAGGACCACAGCCAGTGTCACCCAAGCCTCATAGGGAGCCTGCAAGGGGGCAACTTGTTTACACTGTAAGCCACTTTATAAAATGGCAAGGAAAAAACTAGAAATGTTATTGGCTGAGAGACATTACCTGACTGTGCATTAAATCTCTATAAATGCATGGTCAGGTGCCAAATCTCATTTTCCTCCTACAAAAAAACTTACTTAGGGTCATTTTATAAGTGTAATAAGACCCTCCAGGGTGTGTATCATAGGATTTTAATGCACTTCCCAGGGACATAAGAACACTCTGCCTTTGGCCTTGTGCCTTAATACAACCCTGGAACATGCATTAAATATAGAATAATACATGGTGTAGTGTATATAATGAGATTTTATACACACCCTCAGTGTGTGATGCTACATAAACTCTGAGAGGGAGGCTTGAGGGTTTTATACAAGCATCCAACATGGAGGGTGTGTGTAAAATATGAGTATTACACATTACTCCCTGTCTTCTTTTATACAACTGCTGTGGAGCATTTTTTTTACCATAGCAGTTATATAAATATAACACAACTAAACTCTGTGCTGAGGAAGTGCGAGGAAAGCTGTGTGCATGTGGTTACTGCCTGGGAGGAAGTGTACACCTGCATGGAGTGACAGAAACCCAGCATATGTTCCCTATTATAACCATCTGGTTATAATGGCAAAATATAACCATGTTTCCCCATGAGAAGAAAGGCTCCACAGTTATTACTTTACTTTCTGCATCATGAAATTGTGCACATTATATTGAAAAGAATGTGTCATAAAGGAATATGGATTGGCTTAAATAATATTTATTTGTTGGCAAGAGTTCAATTAATGCAAGTCTAAAACAGATCACAAGTAACAGTTCAGAATGATGAAAGAGATCCTAAATAGCATTTTTTTAAAATATTGTCTGGCCAAAACTTTTGTTCTAAATAATTCAATAGTTTAAACTTTTGAACTTTTTTTAAAAAGTCAATAAAAAAATAAGAAACGTGAGTTTTCCTCTCCCTTTTTCATTCAGTGCTGCTCACCATGGAGACTGGTGTTATGACGTGCTGAAGGGTCTTGTGGGAAGATAAGGGGCAGGAGATCACAATGCAGAAAATGTTAGGCAAAGATCGCTTTTATTTAAGAGTTTATTTTACATGAAACAGTGTGGCTTTCATTTTCTGAGAGACAAGCAGATTTCACTTTTACTCGGAGGCAACACGAATGCTATATGGAAACCAGCCATGCAACTGAGAGACAGTGGCTGGCACTAAATGTAAACAGATTGTGAGCATGTTTGCCATAATTATTGGCTGATTATTATGGTGAATAAATAACTGGTCTAGCTCATAGAAAAAGATGATGACCAGTTATTATAATCCTATAATGCACACCCTGTCATGGCTTATTACTTACTTAAACTGCCACACCAACCAGCTGGTTTTGCATTGTTTTTTATGTTTGCTTACACACATACACAAGAAACATGTTGCGGCAGCTTTCTGCAGAAGCAAGTTGTGGAGGTGCGGCACTGTTGCAGCCAATGCCCCCGGTGCCTTTTGAGGCTTGGCCCACTTTCCCTAATGTGATGGCATGCTGCTGCTGACACTAGTTCAGCCAGCGTGCCACCACCTTGAAAGGTTTTCATTGCTGCAATTAGGGGCCACTTCTCATTGCAGCATCAGCCATTCTGCTACAATGAGGGAGTGACCCATCATTGCATGGCGTACCTTGCCCTCTAAACCCAGTAATTTGCCGACGGGGGAACCCACTCCCTATCGGCATACTGTAACCCCCCCTCACCCATTTGTTGTTTGCTAAGGGGGTGCTTAATCCCCCTCTGCATCATGGGCCCACCAACAGTCTTTCTTTGCCGATGGGGCCCAATCCCCATCAGCTTCAATCTCCCCCCCCCGTTAAATTTGCCGATGGGGTGCCCACTCCCTGTCAGCATAATGCCCCCTCCCAAATTGTTGTGTGCTGAGGGTGCCCAATCCCTCAGCTCTTCCCCTTATATGCTGATGGGGTGCCCAATCCTCATCAGCTACAGCCCCTCAAAGACTCGGGTGGCATAGTGGGAGATCACCCCAGCATGCCAAATGTACCTGTAGAATGGAAAACCATCCTGCAATGTCTGTTGTGTTTTTAAAAACCCTGTAAAGAAGAAAACAGTCCCTTGCTGTCTGCACCCCCTCCCCAACCCGTGCCCACCCACTGCATACCCCACCTCCCCACACATCCCCTCACTCATACTTACCTGCGAAGGCTGGCGTGATGATCTTCAGTGAACTGGGAACATGTCTGCACTCTTCAAAGCCGACCGTGAAGTGAAGAAATGCCAGTAAGCTGTATAATGGTATAAATAGGGTTTTTTCAACTTTGGTGCATATCTCGGGCATTTTTGGGAATTGTGGCACCAAATGTTCAACATGGGATTACTGGGATCCCTCCTCATGAATTCAACCACTGTCATAGCATTATTCGGTCCCGAAAGGTGATTTTGTGGTCAGTGCACATAGTCACCTTTTGGGACTGATTAATGAAATGACAGTGCCAGTGTTCATGAGGTGGGCTCTCAAAAAGCTTATGTTGCAAATTTGGTGGAAAAAATCCAAAAAATGACTGTTTTCCGAGCATGCATTGCACAGATGCTATGCACGCTCATAACTTTGCAAATTTGCAATATTTATACTCCAGATTTTCAACATTGGCATTTTTCCACCCCTCCTTATGAACAGTATAGCTGTCATTTTTCACATCCTGACTAAAATGTGTTTTCGCAGTTCTGGTGCAGAATAGCACAGTCACTGTGGGAAATCAGTGTTTCAGACACATTAAGAAAATCACAGTGACACTGTTCATGAGCAGAGGTCCTAAAATGCCTTGGTTGAAAATTTTGGGATGAAAGTCCATTAAATGACTGTGTTACGAGCGTGCATTGTGAGGTTTCCAGGCACCCTTGTAATTTCACAAATTAGTAATATTTTTATGCCAGATTTTCAACACTGGCATTTTTTACACCTTCTTATGAACAGTACAGCTATAATTTTTCACATCCTGGCTGAAATGTGTTTTTGTTCTTCCGGCACAGAATAGCACAGTCGCTTTCGGAAATCAGTGTTTGGGACAGATTAAGATCGCACGAGTGAGAGAAGAGGAGTGACCGATCTCAACTGAGCTCTGTTGGGACTGCTGTGGATTTCTTTGTGGGCAGAAAAAGGTGCCAATGCAGGCAGTAGCCCAGTACAAAAGGGCAGCCTGCAGCACTGGGACAAACAGAACGAGCGAGTGAGGGAGGGGGAGTGAGCGAGCTCAACGGAGCTCTGTCAGGACTGCTGCAGATTTCTTTGTGGGCAGAAAAAGGTGCCAATGCAAGCAGGAGCCCAGTACAAAAGAGCAGCCTGCAGCGCCGGGAGAAACGGAATGAGTGAGTGAAGGAGGGGGAGTGAGTGAGTGAGCTCAGTGGAGCTCTGTGAGGACTGCTGCGTATTTCTTTGTGGGCAGAAAAAGGCACCAATGCAGGCTGGAGCCCAGTACAAAAGGGCAGCCTGCAGCACCAGGAGAAACAGAATGAGCGAGTGAGAGAAGGGGGAGTGAACGACCACAGTGGAGCTCTGTCGGGAGAGTTATGAACTTCTTTGTGGGCAGAAAAAGGTTCCAATGCAGGCAGGATCCCAGTACAAAAGGGCAACCTGCAGCGCCAGGAGAAACGGAATGAGCGAGTGAGAGAGAGAGGTAGTGAACAAGTTCAACGGAGCTCTGTCGGGACTGCTGCAAATTTCTTTGTGGGAGAAAAAGGTGCCAATATAGGCAGGAGCCCAGTACAAATGGGCAGCCTGCAGTGCCGGGAGAAACAGAACCGGCGAGTGAGAAAGGGGAGTGAGCAAGCTTAATGGAGCTCTGCCAGGATGTTAGGTTGCTCACCCTCCACCGAGGTTCCTCTGTTTCCTGTATTACAGCAGGGTCTCTGGAGTGGAGACAAAGCAATGATTGGATTCTTTTAGGATTGCTGTAATAATACATATTTATTTGTTCTTATATTTCTCTAACTGAGCTGAGTAATACTTGGAGTGCAATAGGATTTCTAACTGGGCTAAGTGAAACTATATGAGCTGAGAACAAAAAGTATTGTAGCTGGGGGTGAAAAAACAGACAAGGAGCTTAGGATTGCTACAGTATACAGTATCTAATGGATGAGTTTGAGACTGAATTAGCAGTCAGCAAGGGGGCAGTAGGGGGACTAGTGGGGGGGGCAGGAATTTGAGTAAATAGGGGCCTAACAGTTTTAGTAGGGTACAAAAGCTGAGTGTAAGAGCCTGTAACATAAGATGGGGGCCAAACTGGGGCAGGTGCCACATGTCAATAGGGTGGGCATCTTTGGAAAGGTAGTGGGGTGTACAGGGTGTGGGTCCACCATGATGCTGGACTGGGCTTGGAGGATGAGGGGGTGTATGGTCTGTAGACAACTGGCTAGTTTGAGGGAGAAGCTGTTGAGGTTAAGGAGGAGTCTAAGTAGCAGGGCAAAAAAGTATGGTAGGCATCCTGGCAGGGGGGCAATAGGAGATGGCAAAGGGGGATGGAGGAAGAACAACTAGGACGTGAACCAGACCCCAGTATCAGTGGCACTAACAGAAAAGAGAGGATAAGGGAGAGGAGTGGGTGCCCGAGGCAAGGGAGGAGTCTCCTGATGGGGGAGCAAGAGACCATGAGGAGTACCAGGGGAGAGAGCAGATTGTTGTGGGTAGGGAGGAACCAGGGGTGGGACCAGGGGTGGCACAGAGAGGAACAAGTAGGAGGGGGAACCGATAGAGGAAGGACATGTAGGAGGGGTATCAACTAGGAATAGATTTGAACCTCTGCTTTGGGAGAGGGGGAGCAGGAACATACTGAAGAGGGGAGGACAAGCAGGGCATGGTAACAGGTAGGGGAAGAGATAGCGAGGACGAAAGGGTAGAAGGGGGATAGTAAGGAAGGAGGGGTGGTGACTGAAAGAAAGAAGGCTACGGGAAGGGGAAAGGATGGGAGAGGCAACACTAATGGGGTAGAAGGGAATGGGGAATCTAAATTGACAACAGCGGGGATAGGAGAGGGGGTTGGAAATCAGCAGGGGAGGAGGGGAGGTCATCATGGGAAGCCCAGTAGGAAGTAGGCAGGCTGGGAAGGGGTTCAAGGGGGATGGGAGGAATAAGGCAGAGAAAAGGGTTGAGGCGGAAGTAGGGGGTACAGATACAGAAGTCACAGAGGGAGTAGCTGGTGGGGGTAGGGGCAGAAAAACGGATACTGGGGTGGTGGAAGGGCATTAGAGGAAAGGGGTAAGGAAGGGGTACTTATCACAGGGATTCTATACCAAGGGCTGAGATGAGGTGGCGGGAAGGCACAGCTGTATTTGGGTTGAAGCTATCCCCAGATTGACTGCAGGAGGGGCAGGGCAGGCACTGCTCAAGTGTGCAGTGAGGGAAGAAACCTCATTTAGTGTTGCATGTGGGTACAAATGACTTGGTGGAGGGGACTGTGGAAGTAGTGAAGGGGAGGTTCGAGTAGTTGAGCAGGCAGTGTGAGTAGTTGGGGGAGTCAGTGGCATTCTCTGAGGTACTGCCGGTACCATGTGCAAGCATGGGTAGGAAGGGTAGGCATGAGGAGTTCAACGACTGGTTGAGGGATTGGTGCCACACTAAAAATTATGGGTTAGTGACTAACTGCGGTAGGGTCTGGGGGTAATAATGACTTGTACAGGGGGGACAGGGTACACTTGAGCAGGAAGGGGAGGGTAGTAAAGGCAGGATTAGAGGGGTATATCTCTACTAAGGTGGATTTAAACTAGTGGGGGGGTGGCCAAAAGACTGAGGTTGGTAGCAAGGTCCAGAAAGGGGAGCCTAATGAGCTCACCCCCTAGCTATAGGTAAAGGCGGAGGTGTAGTAGCCCTGGGAAGGGGCAGGCAGCATGGTCTGTGTAGTACAGAAGGCTCTACCACCCGATAAGAATAAGGAAGAGAGAGGGTGCGGACTACCGGGAGGAGGAGGAACACAGGCAAAGGAGGAGGAGGAGAAGAGTCAGGAGAAGGAGGGGTATGGGTGAAAGGTGGTCTGACTAAATGGATAGAGAACTGGTTACAGGGGAGAGTGCAGAGGGTGGTGGTGGTGGGGTAGCTCTCAGCATCAACAGCCATGACAAGCGGTGTGCCACAGGGGTCAGTGCAGGGCCCTGTGCTATTTGGGCTCTTCATCTCCAAGATAGCACACAGACTGGGGAGCAGGGTTAGTCTGTTCGCACATTATACCAAATTGGGGGTGGTGGTGGACAAAGAGAATGGATGGGGAAAAACTGCAGGGGGACCTAACCAAACTACAGACATGGTCGGTGGAGTGGCAGCTAGGATTCAGTGCAAATAAGTGTAAGGTGATGTACTTCAGGGCTAAGAAGCAGAAGAGGGACTACTGATTGGGGATCACAGAGGAGAAGAACGACCAAGGTGTGTTGGTAACTGGGAGCATGAACAACTCAGCCCAGTGCAGGAAAGCAGCAGCAAAGGCAAACAGGATGCTGGGATGCATCACAAAGGGGTTCTCATCCAGACACAGGGATGTGATCCTACCTCTCTACAGATCATTGGTCACACCTCACCTAGAATACTGTGCAATACTGGAGGCTATACCTGAGGAGAGATATAAAGTTGCTGGAGGGGGTGCAAAAGAGGGCAACAAAAATGTTAAAGGGGATGGAAGGAAAGGAATATGAAGTTAGGCTGATGGAGTTGAACATGTACACACTGGAAAAGAGCAGGGATGGGGGATATGATTGAAGTGTTTAACTACCTGAGGGGGTAAATAAACCTAACACCGAGCGGGTGTTTAAACTGAGGAGAGAAAAAGAAAGAGATGAGAGGACATGGACTAAGGTTGGAAGGGGGATGTTTCAAGAGGGAAATGAGGAGGCACTACTTCTCTAAGAGGGTGGTGTCTAGTTGGAATGCACTGCCAGAGGGGGTGGCAACATGTAGGACAGTCAATAGCTTTAAGGAGGAGTGGGATAAAGCAAGTGGAAGAGTCTGGGGGCAGGGGCTGGGAAAAGCCGGGGAGGAACTGAGGGGGAGGAGGCTGGGGCAGCTGCAATCTAGGGTGCCAGCTGCACACTCAGGCAGACTTACATAGACCGATTGGTGTGTTCTGCTGTCAGATTTGTATGTTCCTATCTAAAATCATAGTGACGCTGTTCATGAGCAGAGGTCCTAAAATGCCTATGTTGAAAATTTGGTGACAAATGTCCATAAAATGATTGTGTTACAAGCATGCATTGTGCAGTTTCCATGCACCCTTGTAACTTCTCAAATTTGTAGTATTTTCACTCCAGATTTTCAACATTGCCATTTTTCCACACCGCCTTATGAACAGTACAGCTGTCATTTTTCACATCCTGCACGAAGTATGCGTTTACACATCGGGTGCAGAATACCACAGTCGCTGTGGGAAATCAATGTTTGGGACAGATTAAGAACATCATAGTGACAGTGTTCATGAGCAGAGGTCACAAAATGCCTATGTTGAAAATTTGGAGAAATAATTCCACTAAATGACTGTGTTACGCGCATGCATTGTGCAGTTTCCATGTACATTTGGAAGTTTGAGCATTTTTAATATTTTCACTACAGATTTTCAACATTGCCATCTATTAACACCTCCCTATGAATGGTACAGCTGTCATTCTTCACATCCTGCCCGATCTGTGTTTTCATGCATCTGGCGCCCAATGGCATGGTCGCTGTGGAAACTCAAATTTCAGGACACATTGACCAAATCACAGTGCCACTATTCATGAGAAGTGGTCCCAAATGCTTTCATGAGGTGGGGGCCACAAAATGGCCATGTTGAACATTTGTACTGCAAATATCAACAAATGCCCGGGGTGTTATGGTTTCTAACCATAACGTCCCACCCTTTGCGGACTGACAGACATCAAGGGTGGGCCTTTGAATTGCTGACTGTAATGCTCATGCCATTCCAACCCCACCCCCAACCCCCCACCCCCAGCCACTGACAGGCATTGAGCTGTACCTTCAACACTTTGGCCCACAGTTCACCTAATCTATACTGCACCCATTTCAGCATATGTCCTTATGGAGTGGGGTGACTGTGAAGTCGAACACCTCAAGGCACACATCAACACTTGTCAGTGTCTGCAGGATAGGGTGAGGTGAAATGGCATGCACGTTATGGGCGACAACACAAATGCATACCCCAATGCCTGTCTGTCTCTGCAGGGTGGAGGTGGGGTTGGCGTGAAGTTCAGTACTTCACTGCCATTCCTATTCTGCATCTGTCTAACTCCTGCATTTCCAATGCTAATACCAGCAAGCAAACATTTGGCATTGACAAATGTTTGTTAAAGTTGGCACTGCACTGGCAACTCACAGGCTGTTGTTTTTCAACCCTGAACCAGCTAAAGAGGGACATTCACAAAATGGGGTTGCAACTCAACTGGAATGCATTTACAGTTCAGTAAGAATACAACATTGAGCTGCAATACTTTTTTGCATGCAAGATTTCTTTTCCTTTTTTTTTGAATATTCATATTTGATAGTATAACAGTTTTCACCAAATATCAGTGAGACACATAAATATCAAGTCATTTCATAAAGTGCAATTGGTATAATTGTGCAAAATTGTGCAATACCACAAACCTGAATGTAACAATGCAAGCAAATGGAACAGCATGTATTGGCAGTAGCAAACCATGACAAGTCTCTACAAGAAATACTGAACTAACATGAATGGTTCCATGTCATAACGGTGATCACAGAATAGTGATCACCGTTACTGTGAGTGTACGTCACTGAAAATGAATTTCGTCGATGCACATTTGCAGCATGGACAAAAATGGCGCCTGAGACCTACAGGTCTTATTTTTAATGTGTGAGGGCTTTGTCTCCCATGCCCCCTACTTATGGATTCTCGACTCCAGGGTGGTGCATATCGGGGGTTAAAACTTAACTACATTTAAAGCCACCTGCTGGCAAAAAAACCCTGCTCCACACAGGACCGTGCACCCTGTGCCTCCCTTCCTGCCAACCACCCTCCCCACCACACTAGTGGAGCAGCTCAGCAGCAGCCCACCACACCCCTTCCCACATACCATCCCTCCCCTACCTCCGCCACAAGTGTGTGCATGCATATACCCATTATATGTCCCGTCTGTAGTATTTCACCCATCAAAATCAGCCGCCCCTCGGTAGCCATGAGCACAGACACCATAACTGAGTCCACCATTTTGTAGGCACCCAATTTTTTTTTTTTTTTTTTTTTTTAGTTTTTGTTGACGGGTAAATGCACTAGACAAATCCTGCCTATTTTCAGGCACGACCCAGGGGAGGGGGATACAGATGAATGCCAACTGACCTTGAACCAGATGAAGCTGTTGGTGGTATTTTTTTTTGTGAATGAGGGAAATTTGGCCAGGACACCGGGGAACTTCCCCTACTCTGTGGAGACGGCAATGCTTGTTTGTTGTCGGTAGGGGGACACTTTGGCCCACACAATGGCCACACGGAGGGAGTCGTCGGTGCAGCAGGATGCTGTGGGATTAGGAGAGCAGGCCTCCTCTCCTATCTCAGTTAACCAAGAGGCCGACAATGTGGAATCGCAAGATTCGGAGCGTAAGGGTGAAGCTGGTGAAATTTATTTTTCAACAGAGGATTTGCGAATGTCTGGGGCAGTGTCAGAGGTTCCGACTCGCATTAGGAGTTCTTTTTTTGAAAACGAAACAAGTTGCGAGGTGGCTCGTCTAGCATCTGATGATATGCCATCACGGCATCAGAAAGAAGGTGAGCTTGCAGTTGCTGAAGTTAATTTTACAAACAAAAATGCAGTTCAAGCTATGAACAATGTTTTTGGGGCTAATGGTGCATCTGAGTCTCCACCTGTGGTACAGGTGGCCAGTACCTCTACGGTACTTTCAAAACAACAAGATGGTACGCCCTTGAATTCACTAATATTTCCTGAACAGGCTGGCAGTTCAAGCACCATGGTAGGTGTGTGCCGAAAGCCTGATGCTCCGTTTGATTGCCCTAGTAAAGTTGCGGTTGTGGAGACAAAAAATGAAAATAAATTACCGAAAGGTAATCTAAAACAAAATCAGCCTGCTGCGGCTGCACTAAATTCCTCCACTCTGATGAATGAAGCAGGTTTTGTTTTCAGAGTTCCGGCTCCGCCAGTAAAACCTATGTTTCAAACTGATACCGTGCAAGAAACTGTATATCAAACCAATCCAGCTTCCCAGGAAGGGGCTACCACGTTTTTCTTTGGAACTAATCATCAGACATGTTCTATACTTTCTCAAGAGCGGCCAAAGCCAAGGTCTGTGGCTCCTGTGACTACTCCTTCCACATTAACTGGCCCATTGAGGTTGCCGGGTGCGGCAGCAACATGGTCTCCTTGTCAAGCTTTGCAAGGAGCAGGATGGTTAAAAACTGAACAGGGAACTTGGATCCCAGATCCTAATTGGGATTCTTCTAATGGTTTTTCACAAGCATCACCTGAATGGAAACCCTCCGACATGGTTGCTCCAGTAATGGATTTACAGGGGTCGCTAAAGGATAATAGTGTTGCTTCTGTTCCTGTTGCCCACACAGAGACTAATGTACCCAATGTGAATTTAGCTTCTGAAAAGAATAATGCTTTAGTCAATGATGTTCAGTCACAAGTCCCTTAAGCTGGTCAAGCACCTTTGTTATCTGATTTATTTTCTAACATTAAAAAAGAAGCTGCACCCAGAAGGAATGCAGTTCGCATCCGCTATAAAGGAGGTTTAGCGGACTGACCTGATCGTGTTTATGTTGGTCGTAAATTGTTAAAAGAATCTTTACAATTTTCCCCCAAAGATGTTTTTGCTCTGATTAATATTTCAGGGGAAGATAATTACGATGTTAGTTTAGAACTGCTCATGCTTTAGATCTTTTTGGGGCGCTATGCATGAGTAAAATTTTCATCCATATGGTCCCCCTTTTAGTTATACCTTAACTAAACCTTTAGTTAAATTCGTAACAGTAATGTTTCAAAATGAAGGGGTACATGTTGATGACATCACATTCTGGTTGTCACAAAAATGCGAAGTTTTAAGCAAATCAGAAGCTTTATTGGATTCTGAATCCTTCTGGACTGGAGGGTGGAAATATAAAGTTAAATTACGTGTTATTGATAATGGAATGGAGCATATCCCTAATTCTTTCATGTTGGGTAAAGATAGGGGGTATGCTTTTATGCAGGACAGCCGAGGGCATGTTATAAATGTGGGGCACAGACGCATTTATCCAGTACCTGTGACCAGGCGGCGTTGCGATAATTGTGGGGAAGTGGGCATATAGCACTTACACTGTACTAATCATACCAGATGTGACCTATGTGAGGAGGTTGGTCATGTATTTGGTGAATGTCCTTGGGCCGCCAGGAATAAAGTTCCAAGTGTTAGTCCCGATTTTCTTATTCAGCATGCTCAGGATTTACTGTTGGGGAAGGTGGGACCCCCAAAAAACAATTCTCTCTCCTGGTCTTGTTTCTTTGGAGGACAGAGAGATTAATCCAGTTCCCCCTCCCCTCCCTCCGGTGGTCAATCTAGAAATTGATTCTTTGACTCGGCATACTATTAAAAATGATGGTGCTAAAGTTAGTCCACTCCTTGCACCTGTTTGTTATGAAGAGAGTGTTGTCCCTGGGGCTGCTTCGGCTGACACATTGGTTTTTAAGCCAGTGACTAGGAGACATTCATCCAGGAATAATAAATCAATATCTTTGAGTAAGTCAAATGACATAGGCATTAAGGAGGATAGTAATTCATATGCAGCTTTATTTCTTCCAGAAGGGAATTCTGATATGGAGCACAATGAGGTTGATTCCCAATCAGTAGGCAGTAGTCAATTTTCTTTTGGGGTTGAATATGGGGACTATAAAGATAAAAAAAAGAAAAAGCGGAAAAAATAGGAATTTTGGTTATTATTCTTTCTTTTTTGGTTTATGGGTTCCTTTTCTATAGGATCTTTAAACATTCACAGTTTATTAAATGTGGTTAAAAGGCAGGCAGTTTTTTCATTCATTCACCATTGTGGCTATGATGTTTTCTTTTTGCAGGAAACATGGATGTGTTCTAGAGAGCAGTTATTGTTTAAAAGGGAATGGATTTGGGGGCCTTCTTATTGGTCTTTTGGGCCTGACTGTGCTGATGGGGTGAGTATCCTTTTCGGATCCTATGATTTTTCTTTGATAAAATTAATCGACTTAGTCCCAGGTCGTTTGTTTTTATTAGATGGAATTTGGAAGTCAAAGGCTTTCCGCCTCATTAATGTGTATGGGCTGAAACTAAAACGCACGGGTGGATCTTTTGAAAAGGGTGCAGCCTTATCTGGTGTCTTCATATACTATTTTCTTAGGGTGATTTCAATTGTGCTGTGTGAGGGACCACGTGGCTGGGGTTAAAAGAAAGAAGGTGTATTGTGACTCTCATATGTTGTCGGCTATAATTGATACCGGAGGGTTAATTAATTGTGGCACATATAATGTGGGCGAAAGGTTCACCTATAGTAGAGGTAGTTATAAAACCACCATAGATCACCTTTTCCACTCTCGGAATTTGAAGAATGGTCATTTTCGGATATTCCCTAGTGAATTTTCGGATCATTTATTGTTATGGTTTACTATTTCTGATATACCTTTGCGATCCAAGACTAAGAATAGATGGAAATTAAACACATCCATGTTGACGTCTCCGATGGTAAAAACAGGAATGGAGGCTTTATTTGCAGCTAGAGTATCGGTGTTATGTTTATATGATAATATTGGAGATTGGTGGGTAGATACTAAGGAAGATATACGGAGTTGGTTTTGTGCCCATGGTAGGTCTCCAGGAAATAAGAAATTCTTGAAATATCTTTCCCTTCGAAGCCAGTTGCAGCATTTATATACACTGTCGTATTTAAGTAATGATGATTTTTCTGCTCAAATTAATGTAATAAAAAAAGAAATGGTGTCGTATCAGTATGATAGGGCCTTAACAATATCAGCTATGCTTTCTACTGGAACTCAAAGGGGACCTATTGGGGATCCATATGAAGCTTGCAAAAAAATACATGCAGATAGTACTATTGAACATTTGCAGGATGTGGATGGTAATAGAACTGATTCAATTGTAGATATGGAAAATTTGATTAAATCACATTATCAGTCATTACAGCCTGTGGTGGCTCCTTCAGATAGAGGCATTCAGGATTATCTGCAAGACATTAACATTCCATTTTGTCCAAAGGAGAAGTATCATCATTACTTAAAAATGTTACTTTAACGGAGGTTATAGAAGCCATAAAAAGTCTTAAAGTAGGTACTTCACCTCGCTTAGATGGTTTGCCAAACCAGTTTTATAAGGTTTTTATTTCCGAAATCTCTGTCATCTTACACACGGTCTATTCATCCTTTTTTTCAGTATCATAGGTTTCCTACTGCCTTTTCAGAAGGTTTGTTAGTTTATTTGTTTAAAGCTGGGAATAAAGCAGATATTGCAAATTGGAGACCAATAATTTTGTTAAATTCCGATTATAAAATTTTGGCCCATATCCTTAATACTAGGCTCAAACATTACGCTTCTTTCGTTTTATCCGAATATCAATTTTGTGGCATACCAGGAAGGAAAATACAGGATGCTCTTATTATGGTTAGAGATTTTATTGAATTATTGCCTTTACAAAGTAGTAAGGGTTGTATACTTTCATTGGATCAAGAGAAAGCTTTTGATCGAATAGATAGGAATTTTCTTTTTTTAACTTTAGCTAAATATGGTGTTCCTTTAGTTTTCATTAAATATATAAAGATGCTATATTCGCATGTTTTTGTTAAAGTATTTTTAAAAGGACATATTACGGAAGGATTTGTTATTACCACTGGGGTAAGGCAGGGTTTCCCCCTTAGCCCTTTGTTGTACCTTTTTTAAATCGATCCCTTATTGCAGCATTTAATTAGGTCAAGAGTGAATAATTTATCAGTTAAGTGTGAGCTTGATAAACTTTCAGCATTGGCTTATGCAGATGATATTTGTGGTTTCTTTTCCCACTACGAACAAGTTCCCCTTTTTATGCAAACAGTGTACGATATGCAGTTGCTTCTAATTCAAAACTTAATTTTTTTAAATGTAAAGGGCTATTGATTGGTCAATGGGGGGTTTCCTCGTGCCAAGTATCTGGGGTTCAATTTTCAAATGAGCCAATAAGCATTTTGGGCATCGTCTTCAGACCTTCGAATTTGCCTTTATTTAATTGGGAAAAGGTTCTAGGGAACACTCAAGCTAAAGTTAGGAGATGGCAGTCATGGAAATTGTCTAAATTGAAACGAATACAGATCTTGAAACGTTTTATTGTCCCACAGTTACAGTACATGGCTTATATTTTTCCTCTCCCTTCCTGTTTAGAAACTACGGTATATGGAATGTTCTTTCAAATGCTGTGGGGAAATAAGCTTAACCCGGTCAAATGATGTTATACCTATTTGAGTAAGGAAAAGGGAGGGTTAGGTATGGTCGAACCTATTGTTTTTTTCTATTCATTATTCATTTATCATACTGTTTCGTATGGTATTTCTAACATTTTGGGTGGGTTTAAGGGTATGATAAATCAAGTTCTTGAGCGATATTTTGCAGGTTGGGGTGAGACAGCACCTAAACTTCATACTAGACTGCAATTGCCTGAGTATTTTCGTCCAGCAGCTCAAAAATTGTTTAAATGGAAGGTTACCCACACTGACATCTTGCATGCCACTAGAAAAAAATTTTACTTTTCTTTATTGGCCCGACTATATCCTACAGAGCCTTGTTTTAAGGATTGTCCCACTTCCCTCAATGACCAGGTTTTAAAACAACTGAATAATAAGAGGGTACCAGTTAAGATGTGGGAAATATTATGGCTTACAGTTTATGGTAGGTTGAATGTTCGAGGTAACGCAAAACACAAAAATATAGAACACAGAAATTGTCCATATCTGGCTTGTATAAACCTGGAAGAAACTATGGGTCATTTTTTGCTGACCTGTTCCTATTCTAAGCCGCTTTAGCCTTTTCTTGCAGAAAAATGGCACATGAATTGGTTGCAAATGTTAGATTATGACACTTTAGTGTTGGGCGTTCTCCATAAAGAAGCTGTTGATCTCCATCTTGGAACCTACCTTCTTTTTTTAAGTTGTTTAAGGTTTTATTTATGGCAGGCGAGATGTCAGTGGGTAATTTACCAAAGGATGATGTCATACCAAGTGTATAGTTATTTAGTAGCACAAGCAATGAAGTCTGTTTACCGGTCTGACTTAATGCATTATCCAGGGATTAAGGTGTACCGATGGTGGAAGGGATTTCAAATCTTTATTAAATATAAGTAATTGTTTAGGTATTGAAATATTATGATAATTAGGTATTGTTTTCTTTTATATTTCATGTACATATGAGTCAATGTATAAGGATTTAGGTTTTGTGATGTGATGTTTATTTCTTTTCTGGTATATCTTATGTGAAATTTAATAAAAACTCCCCTACTCTTTGTGATAAGTGCCATGGGATCTTTAACATCCACCTGAACTACCACCAGTCCAGGCAGATGGGACCTCGGTTTAACATCTCATCCGAAAGATAGCACCTCAGAAGTGCAGCACCCCTCTCATGCTGCACTACAGTGTCAGTACTAGGATATTAACCCAAGTGCCAGATGTGGGAACTGAACCCACAGCCCTTTGATCTCCCAGCCTCAGAGGCAAGTGCGCTACCTTCTGAGCCGCTGACACTGCATTTTTGACACTGCATTATGACACTGCTGATTTTGGTCGCCTTGTTCACTGGATACCAACAAGAACAGTTACCCATTTCAAGTCTCTACATGAAAGTAATAAATCACAGGAACAGATTCCAATTATTAGCAAACATAACACTGATAATTAATCTGCCCTTTAAAGAGAGAAAAAAACAAGATCTGATTCCATGCTCCTGATTTCTGCTTGAGTATTGAGTAAAAGTGATTTGTATTGTAAAAAAAAAATCATAAAACACTATATAAACACATACTAATTCCTGTTCCCAGCGAGGGAAAGAGACATCCACCATAGGCTGTTTCTAGTACTTCAGAAGTAATCATTTAGTTGCCGTACATGTGGCTACCAAAATATATATGTATGTATGTGTGTATGTGTGTGTGTGTGTGTGTGTATATATATATATATATATATATATATATATATATATATATATATATATATAGACTGGTTCTAAACAGGATGGGGGTGTTGCCATTTACCACAAAACCCTCCTCACCATTAAGATGGCTCCTGTCTATAACCCCCAATGGCTCTGTGAGTCTTTACACGTAACTTTGTCCCTAGGTGCGAAAAATCTGCACATAATATGTCTCTACAATCTGCCCACCGGAGGGGTGGAAAGTTTTCAGGAACTACTCCAACTAGCATCACAAGCTATTAACATGAATGAGGCCATCATACTTGGTGATGTAAATCTAAACTGGCTGGGCCCGTCTCATAGCACTCTTGCATCTCTAGTCCAAGGTCTTAACTTCCACCAGCTTATAACTGAGAACACCAGGATGATTAACTCCCAATCAGGTACGCTGTTAGGCTGGATTCTCATAAACAGACCTGATCATATGTCAAAGGCATGCATCCTGGCTGATGCTATAACCGACCACTCACCCACTATCTGCCACTGGCGCTCTGGTCCATCACTCTCTCCTCAGTCCCGCCTGGTCACATTTACCAACTTTGCACATATGGATCTAAACGCCTTTCTCCTAGATGTATCCAATATTGACTGGTCCGAAATCTACCAAGCAAAAAAAATTGAAGATGCACTAGATGTGTTCCTGACCAGGTTCAGAGATGTACAGAATAGGCATGCACCGAAAGTGCAGAGAAAGATCAGGGGACAACAAACGAGATGGCTCCATAAAGATCTTCTCCGACAACTCAGAACCAGGGATAATCTATGGAAGCACTTCAAAACCACTGGTCTACCCAGGGACCACTCAATCTACAAGCAACACAGAAGCTCCTCCAAAAAGCAGATTAGGCTTGCAAAAAGCAAATACTGCCAGAACCTGCTAGCCAGCTCTGCACATGATCCCCTCAAATTCTGGGGTCACATCAAGACCTTCCTTGGTACCCCACAATCTGTAACCCCCTCATAAATGATACTAGATGGTATCCACTGTAACGACTCTCTCACCATAGCAAATGCTTTCAATAAATTGTTCTCTGATCTGTCTCCTTACACATCTACACTACCAACTGCACCTGCTGCATCTCAGCCCTCTTCTACTAGTGAACTAGCTGACCCCCCAACCAATAAACCTGTGCCTCAAACAACCAAGCCCGTCTACTTCAAGCCTGTGTCCGGAACACAAGACTTTAACCTACTAAACACCATATCTGACAACACCAGCCCTGGATCTGACTCTCTGGAACCACGCCTTCTAAAGGCAGCTGCTCATCTCATCTCCTATCCACTAGCCAAGGTGTTCACACTGTCCCTCTCCAATGGTACTTTTCCAGATATCTGGAAATCTGCAAGAATTACCCCCATCTTCAAAAAGGGAAACAAGAACAAAATCTCAAATTATAGACCAATAGCGATTCTCTTGGTCCTCAGCAAAATCTTAGAAAAACTTGTAGCCACTCAGACCATTGAGTTCCTTGAAACCACAGAATTGCTATGTGAAGCACAACATGGTTTCAGGAAAAATCACAGCACCACAACTGCATTAGCCAAATTCACCTCAGACACTCTCACAAACATGGACGAAGGTCAGCTCACTGGGGCTGTCTTCATCGACCTCACCAAGGCTTTCGACCTAGTGGATCACCCCTTACTCCTGTCCACCCTCCAAGAACTTGGCTTCTCATCTCCCGTCATGAGCTGCTTCCGAAGCTACTTAACAAATAGGACCCAAGCTGTCAAACTAAACTCCGCAATCTCTGGCAGCACCACTGTCAACATAGGAGTGCCACAAGGCTCAATACTGGGCCCTCTCCTGTTCTCATTGTTCATTAACAACCTTCCTAGCAGCATAGTATCCTGTGCTTCTCTTCTCTATGCAGATGACCTGGTCATCTCTGCTAGCTCGGATAATATTGACCACCTAAGCGTGACTCTTACCTCTGCCTTCCACATTGCTCAACATTGGCTAAACTCCCATCGCCTTATCCTGAACTCCAGCAAAACCAAAGCAATGCTACTGGGCACTGCCCATAAGCTAAGATCCTGCTCTTCTCCTTTAAAAATCCTGGACCTGGATGGGACCCCTCTTGAGGCTGTCAACACATTCCGCTATCTTGGCATACTACTTGACCAGTCCCTGGACCTGAACCTGCATATTCAAGAAACCTGTAAAACTGTGAACTGCAAACTGGGGGCTGCCTACAGAACCAGCTATATGCTTACACCTGCTGCCAAGCTGGCCATTGCTAGAAGAATCCTCCTACCAGCTCTTACCTACTGCACTCCCATCCTGACTATGGCGCATAAAACTACCCTGCAAAAATGGGATGTCACCTACAACAATGTTTGCCAGTATGCTTCAAAGGCCCCCCGGCTCAAGCATCACTGCCAACTGTACAGAGACCTAGGCTGGCTCTTTCCCTCCGCCACGAAACTTTACTATCTAGGCTGCCTCTCTGACTCCATCACCAGAATGGAAAGACCAGCATCACTAGCTGAGCTGCTTCAGCCCGCTTCCTCTTCGCGTGAACTGAGATCATCAGATAAATCTCTCCTGAAAGTTCCCCATTGCTGCACCTCAAAGGGGTCTGGTGCATTCAGGCATACTGCCCCACAAATGTGGAACATGCTGCCACTTGACCTAAGACATGCATCCTCACTACTTCTTCAGCGTGGGCTCTTGCAACCACCTAGCTACAATGGACCAATGTGCCCTGCTGCAGCCTACCTGAGCCTGTCCTTCCACACCCTCTTTCTCCTACCTCATCCTCCCCCCATATGCTATATCCCCTCTCTCCAAAACACTGGCTCTCTCTACTATCTCTTCCTTACCCTATCTATCTGCTGGTTGCCTATACTTCCCTTATCTGACTTCTTGGTTATGTAGCCTATTGCACTTGTCAGTGATTGTGTTATAAGAAATTAGACCTTACTGTTATGCCTCTACTTTGCTTAATGTCTGCACCTTGCCTTTCACCCTCACACTGTTTGCCTGTTAAGTGCTGTTTCAACTTGTACTTATATATTGAGCTGACTGTTTTTTGTGTATTGGGTACTGGTACAACTAAGATCTCAGTCTCCCTACCCTTTGGACCACCGTAACCCCCGCCTTTACCCTGACTGAGCCCCGAGCCCATGCCCGGGAACAGAACCATGAGCCCGGGTACCTTCCGCACTTTCAGCTGCTAAAGCCGCTCAATTGCCGTACTTCACCCCCGACCCCCGCCTCTTGCACACACTCAAGCCAGTGAGTGGTTCCATGAGCCCGGTCTCAGATCCCAGCTTTCTGCTGCAAAGTCCCATCACACCCCGACTGAATCTTCAGCTCCTATGCCCGGTAATAGAACCAGTGACTGGGACACTTTCCTTACTTTCAGCTCAGCCCCCCTATCCTTGTAGGTTTCTCCCCTGGTTTGCCCGGCACAGCCAGCCTGGCTCCGCTTTCCCCTCTTGTCTCCCCTCCTACAGCTTCCCTCCTGTACCTGAATATGCACCCTTCTATGCCCTTCTATGGACCCATTACAGGGATGACTCATGCAGCTTCCATAGCCGCTGGACCACCATGACCCCCCCTTACCCCGACTGAGCACCGATCCCACAACCTGGAACAGAACCGTGAGCGCGGGCACTTTCCGCATGTTTCGGCCGCTGAAGCCACAAAATTGCCATATTTCACCCTCGACCCCCGCCTCTTGAACACTCTCAAGCCGGCGAGTGGTTCCACGAGCCTGGTTTCAGACCCCAGCCTTCTACTGCAATAGCCGTAAAGTCCCTTTGCACCTCGACTGAATCTCACCGCGTATGCCCGGTTATAGAACCAGTGGCCCAGACACTGTTCTTTCCTTTGGCCACTGATGCCGCAAGGTTTACCGTATTACACCTCTGACCCCCCGCCTTCCTTGATACTTCTAGCCGGAGAACGAACCTATGAGTCCGGTTACAAGTCCCTGATATCTGCCGTGGAAGCTGTTAGAGCGCAGTCCTAACCTGCTATCATGTATCCTTAGCCCCCTCCCTCACCATGTCCCCCCCTTCTTTCTTCCTCCCACCATGTCTGCCAGTATAATCTCTGAGGTCTGTCCCGGCACCAATACCTGTTTTCTCCTGTTTATCTGTAAAACAATTTGTGATATTTCAGTGTACCTTGGACCTGTAACCCTGCCTCATTGTCTTTGCAATTGTACTATGTATTGTTCCTGTGCCTCCCGGGTCATGCCTGAAAATAGTCACCTGCTGGCTAGTGCACTTACCCGGTAAACAAAAACTAAATAAATAAAATAAACATATGTATATATTTAAATATTTCTTTTTTTTAATTAAAGCTTATTAAACATGTCATAGTTACGATGCATACCATAACAAATAAGCTCAAAAACAACAAACATCCTATATATTATACTAAAGATCATTAATCCAAAAATATATTATACACTGAAATAGAACCAAATTCTATATTACCAGTATTCAACAACTAGTAATAACCAGGAAGCAAACAAATACTAAGGGGAAGAAAACAGAGTAGGAAAACAGCCTGGGGAAGAAGAACCCTGAATATCAGAAGTAGCCAAGCGGGGGGGGGGGGTCACTAACTGCATTAGCATATCCTGAGTATGTAAACTATGGCAAGGGCCAAGGAAGGATTAACAAACATTAGTGCATGGGTCAATATAAAATTTCTTCCATCAAAACTCCCTAGATCCCTTCCGAAACATCTTAAACAAATGACAGTAAATCACCATACTATACAATAAATTACAATAAGCAAGCCAGGATATCAAGTACATACTTGTTTTCTTTCTCCGCTATAAAGTGGAAGAAAGGAAGCCAGTGGCTTTTAAACTTTTCCTGTTGTAATCTCAAATGGGCAGTGACTTGTTCCATTATCTAAATTCTACCACAGTTCTTAAGCCAAAGGAAAGAATAGAGATCAACCACAACTGAGTAATAACCTTGGTTATGGCTGCTATCAAGATACAAAATAAATATTTATTCCTCGAACCTGACATACTTAGAAGGGGGAAGTCCCAATATCCAAGTCTGAAACTGAATAGGTGGAAAAATAATTTAATCTTAGCATTTTCTAAGGGGTCTTTGTAGCCTAAGAAAATACATGTATGAAATTAAGGTTTAATACCTTGTTCAGAATTTTATTTGTTGTGAACCACCATTTTACAGCAGGATAACAAGACCAGAAAGCATTATACATAGTGCCATTGACGCACCCACAGTGCCAGCATTCTGAGTTATTAGTCAGGCCCATTTTACACAGTTTATTAGGCATGTAATATGAAAGGAGCAGACTAGGTGGACCTCACAGTCCTTACCTGGTGTCACCTTCTCTGTTTCTATCTGTTAACTATTTTGTAATGAATTGTTCTATTGGTAGCACTTTTATAGTTGTATAAAGATAAGAGACTAGATTTTCAAAGGGCAGCACAGGACTGGCATCATGCCCTGCAGCGACCCCATTTTTTTTTGTTCAGCTGCACCAAACACCTTCGCTGCAACTGCACCTGATGTTCTACTCAGGGGTGCAGCTGTGACAGTTTCCTCACTTTATGGCAGCTTGCACCAAATATTTAGTGCAAGCCCTGTAAAAAGGGTCCTCTGGATACCGCAAGCTAGACCAGGGTAAAGCTGGTCTAGCTTGCAGCACCTGGTGCACGGGTTTGAAAATCCCAGTCACCAGCTGGGAGAATGTTGCAAGCCCCGTGCACCATATGATTGGTGCACCAGGGGCTAGCAGTATTCTCAGGGCTTTGAAAATATGGCCCAAGATATTTTGTTATTCTAACTCTGTAACTGAGATATTGGCACCATCCTCAAATGTGTTGACATAGAGACTGATGTATACTGGTGATACTTTTTCATATTCCAGGCAAATACTTCCTTTCTCTACCTGATTCTTCTAGTAATTATTTTTTAAGTTTTCAGGTTGTTTCTGGGACTCTTTCTAATCTGTCACAGTTTCTGACAAAAATATGTGCTCACTGTGTATACCTGAAAGAAAGTTTTCTCTCATAAATTATACTTTTTATACAATCTGTCAATGTCATAAATTTGTTGCTGACTAGCACATGTTCCCCATTTTGTGACTCTGTTTGTTTGCCAGAATCTGAAAAACAAAGTTTTATTATTATTTTTGTAAGGTTGGTTATGCCATACTATGTCATCAGGAATAAAGTCAGTCTCACACTTTAGCATATTTTGATATATTTTAAGATTTTTAGCTATTGACCTGATTATGTTATTTTTTCTTCTTTGAAACTTATGTAGAGCAGACAATAAATGTCATATACAAATTTTTCCTGTTCACCAAAATTTGAAATAAAGTCTTCCAGTACCATTTTTGTTGTTGTCATTTTTGTAACCACAGTAAAGCTTGTTTTACCTGAAATGCCAAACAATATAAGTACAGATCTGGATGTACTAGCCACCTAAGTCCCTCAGCAGGCACAGCCTCCTCCAAATAATCCTTGTTTTTTATGATTTCAAAGAAAATTTCTGAATAGACTCAACATTTTTGAACCAAACTGTAGGAATTGTGGTTGATATTGTCTGCAAGGTGCAAGATATAGTTGGAGTAGCAACCATTTTAAGTAGTTGTATTTTGCCCCACGATGAGAAGGGTAACTTGGACAAACCTTCGATTTTGGTTTTTAAGACTGTTAGCAGAGAAGAGTTGTTTTGACTTATGCCCTGTTTTGTATTAGACAACTTAATTCCTAAATAATCCATTGCTTCCTTTTGTATTACTGCATTTAAAGATTGGCTTATTTTCCTTAAATCAGGGTCATTCAATGGAAGCAGTTCTAACTTTTGGTAATTTACCATATAACCGGACATTTTGGAAAAGTTTTTGTATTTCTTTCTCCAGTTCAAGAATGCTGGACAGAAATTGTTAATATTAATAGTACATTGTCATATTTCACTGTCTCCTATCCATATTCCTTTTTCATTCATTTTAGATCTAATTATGTTATGGGGAAATTTCCATACATATAATGATCAGGGTTGGTGAAAGGAGCAACCCTGCTTCACTCCTTTACCTAGAATGAAATCAACTGTTTTACATTGATTAATGTTTAGTCTGGATTTTGGAAGTTGATATGACACCTTCATCTATTTTGTAAAATCCTCTGGTTTACCTCAAGCCTCTAGTGAGGCAAACTGAAAGTTCCATTCCAGAATATAGAACACCTTGCAGGTGTACAATGGCAGTAATATTGAATCTGCTTTTCTTTTCAAAATTTCAGCTATGAATTTGATCTGACTGACACCAGTCTGAATTACACACACCCAGATATAAACCCACTGTGTTCCTGATTAATACGTTTATTAATAATTTTACCCAGTTTATTATACAGTAGTTTTGCCATGATTCTGTAATAAAAATATAATTTTGAAATAGGTTTCAAATTTTAGATGATGTTAGTATCTTTATTGGGTTTTACAATGAGGGTAATGTCTGCACTGCTGCATGACTTGCGGGCCACTTGTACGTTTAGCCTTTCATTGTACACTTACTTTGGCTATGGGAACAGTTTTTTCTTAAGATTTAAGTAAAATTCAATAGAATATCCATCTTTTCAAGGATATTTACCTTTTGCCTTTTGGTCTGTTGCCTTTATGACCTCCAGATCAGTAACATTAGTGCCTAACATCTCCATCTCAGTTTCAGATTGTGGGGGGATCATTTATGACTGTCTTACAGTCATCAATGGACTATTCTATTGAAAAAGTAGTGTGGAAGGCATAGAGATTGCTATAAAGCAGCTTAAAGGCATTTTTTGTTTGAGCTTGTTCTGTTATCATATCACCTGCTGGGTTTGTTATTGCAATTATTTCTTGCTTTTCTTTTTTTTTTTTTCTTCCTTTAGTCTTCTGGCCAAATAGCAGTCAGGGATCGTACTTTTAAGTTGCCACTTTTTCATAGCCCTTAGCCACTGATTATCAACAGAGCCTATGTCTATTTTTTAACTCTTTCTTTTAGAAGCTCCTATTACTTTTTTTTTTTCATTCTGGGAATACCTACAGTATAAGTTATTTCTAATCTTTTTAATTTTCCTTCCAATTCTTGATGACCTTTCAGTCTTGCCTTGTTTAACTATTTATTTATTTTTTTACCAGGTAGGTGCGCTGATCCAATGGATAGTTTTCAGGCACGACCTGGGTCATAAAGATGGCACATGGGTAATACAGAAAATGGGTAGTACAAACAATTAAAATTACATTAACTGAGGATGGTACAGGAATATATGACAAAATTAAATACGTTGGATACATTGAAACAACAGTTGAAATATAAATAAATAAATATAATCAATAGAATATCCATCTCTCCAAGGATATTTACCTTTTGCCTTTTGGTCTGTTGCCTTTATGACCTCCAGATCAGAAACGTTAGTGCAAAACCAAGGTGCAAACAGGGGAGGAGGAGTGGCCCTGTATGTCAATGAAAATATCAAAGCTACAGAAATTCAGAATACACATAAGGTGCCAGAAGAACTGTGGGTCACCCTGGAAAGAGGAAATGGGACAGCCATAAGAACTGGGGTTGTCTACAGGCCCCCAGACCAGGGGGAGGACATATACACATTACTGTTAGAAGATATACAAAACATGACAGCTAAAGGGGAGGTTCTGATAATGGGAGACTTCAACATGCCAGATACAGATTGGTCAATACCAGCAGGAACATCTACCAGAACTAGACACATAGTGGATTCCCTGCAGGGGGAGGGCCTCAAACAACTGGTAAAACAACCCACAAGAGACAGGGCTATCCTAGATCTAATACTGACTAACAGGGAAGGGATCACAGATCTCCAGGTAGAAAGTCACCTGGGGGCCAGTGGCCATCACATGGTATGGTTCAGTTTGGCTACTACATCTAAATCATCCCATTCCAAGGCAAAAATATGGGACTTCAGAGGAGCTGACTTTGATAAGATGGCCAACAGAGTTAAACTAGCCCTGGCAAAAAGAAACACAGGTGAGGTGGTACAGGCAAAGTGGGCAAGCATTAAGGATGCAATACTTGAAGCAACATCCCATTGTGTTAGACAGAAAAGGAAGTGCAAAAGAAGAAGGAAACCACTTTGGTTCTCAAATATAGAAGCAGAAAAGGTCAGAGCCAAAAGGCTGGCCTTCAGGAAATATAAGGGAACACAGTGGGATGAAGATAGGGGGGCATACCAAACTGCCCTAAGGGAAGCAGGGAAGGCAATAAGGCAGGCAAAGTTCCAAACTGAGGAAACACCAGCACGAACAGTAAAAGAAGGTGACAAGACCTTCTATAGATACATTAGTGAAAGGAGAAAGTCCAGAGGGGGTATTGCTAAGCTTAATGGAGAAAAGGGAGCATGTGAGTAGGAGGACCATGTAAAAGCATCTATCCTAAATAGATACTTTTGCTCCAGTATTTACTGAAGAGAAGGTAGGGCAGGGCCACAGCTCAGCACCATGGACACGGGGAGGGAGAGGTAACACTACTCCCTTCACAAAAGAAAGGGTCCTACAAGAGCTTGCTAAGCTCAGGGTGGATAAGGCAATGGGACCTGATGGCATACATCCCAGGGTACTTAAGGAGCTAAAGGTGGAACTAGCAGAGCCATTAGCAGAACTGTTTAGTGAGTCTCTGAGCACAGGAGAGGTCCCAGAAGACTGGAGAAGGGCTCATGTGATCCCACTCCAAAAGAGTGGTAGCAGGGAGGAGGCAGGGAACTACAGACCAGTCAGTCTTACCTCAGTAGTGGGCAAGATTATGGAGGCACTCCTTAAGGAAAGGATAGTGCAACACCTGGAATCCATAGGGGCACAGGATCCAAGACAGCATGGGTTTACAAAAGGAAGGTCCTGTCAAACTAATCTCATAGATTTCTTTGACTGGGTAACCAGAGTGGTGGACCAAGGAGGAGCAGTTTATGTCGCCTACCTTGACTTCAGCAAAGCTTTTGACACTGTTCCACATAGAAGATTGATAAATAAGCTGGGTAGGCTTGGGGTGGGTCAGAAGTTGGTCAACTCGGTGGCAAACTGGTTGATGGGCAGAAAACAGAGAGTGGTGGCAAATGATATACAGTCAGAAGAGATGCAAGTCACAAGTGGGGTACCTCAGGGATCAGTCCTGGGGCCAGTCCTCTTCAACATCTTCATTAGTGACCTTGCAGATGGACTAGAGGGTAAGGCTTGTCTGTTTGCAGATGACACCAAGATCTGCAACAGAGTAGATGATCCAGATGGGATGGGCAGAATGAAAAGAGATCTGGATAAACTGGCAAAATGGTCAGAAGAGTGGCAACTGAGATTTAATGCAAAGAAGTGCAAGATCATGCACATAGGGAAGTGAAACCTGAAGCCACCTATAGGCTGGGAGGGGAATTGCTAGCAGTCACAAAGGAAGAAAGAGACTTGGGCATCATCATCACTGATGACCTGAAATCATCCAAGCAGACCTCTAAAGCAGTGGGTAAGGCTGGGGGGGGGGTGTTAGGGTGTATTAGTAGGGGTATCACAAGTCGTAAGAGGGAGGTAATAATCCCTCTTTACAAGACACTAGTTAGGCCCCATCAAGGTACTGCATGCAGTATTGGAGGCCACACCTTCACAAGGACATTAACCAAATTGAGGCAGTGCAGAGAAGGGCAACCAAAATGGTGCAGGGACTGCATCAGAAGACATATGAGGACAGATTAATGGAGCTCAATATGTATACCCTTGAGCAAAGGAGGGAGAGAGGTGATATGATTGAGGCATTCAAACACCTTAAGGGCATTAACAAGGTGAAAGAGTCTAACATGTTTAAATATAAGAAAAATAGCAGGACAAGAGGATACAGCATGAGATTAGAGGGGGGCCGATTAAGGGGGAATGTGAGGAAATTATTTTTCACAGAAAGGGTGGTGGATGCATCGAATGGCCTACCTCAAGAAGTGGTGGCTATGAATACAGTGCAGGGCTTCAAACAGGCATGGGACAGGCATAAGGGAGCAATACAAATGAGTATGAATAGATAGGCCACTGACAGAGCAGAGGCCGATGGCACATTTATAAGGTAGAAAAAGAAATGGGCAGACTGGATGGGCCTTTCGGTCATTATCTGCCATCAACTTCTATGTTTCTATGTTTCTATGTAAAGTGCAAGAGTACATTGAAAGGAAGTAAAATGCATGGAAAGTGCAAAGTCAAGTAACAATGAATTACAGGCAAGCATTCCTATTATTGTTCAGTAAGGTACCTGGGACAGTTCTGACATATGGTAAGGAAAAGAAGAGTGGACTCGCATTTGCGGGTCACCTGGATGGACACTGACAATTGGATTCTGCCAGGAGCCAAGTTTTGAAGTGGACTTTGAAAGTGATGTGCGAGTCTAGAGAGTAGAGGGAGGCCGGGTGTTTGTTCCTAAGAGTGGTGGAAGTGATGGACAAGGTATTGCTGCCCAGGCAGGTGAAAACTCTAGGAACTTCCAACGGTGGGATAGTAGATTGTCAGAGGTTGCAAGAGATAGTTTTGCGCTTGAGCAGGGAGCAGTAAGGGGACAGATTACCACTCCTGGTGGTGTTGTCTACGATGCATCCAAGGGCATAGTTGTACCTGGCTTGTAGTGGGGGTCAGCCCAGGTATTTGTATCAGGTGCAATGGTGAGTGAAGTAGGGTGTCAGTAGCGCAAACCTACAGATACTGTTGTAGGCAGTACTGAGTTTTGCCAGCAGGTTAGCAGAGGTATGAGAATATATTAGGATGCAGTAGTCTAGTACGGGAGGAGATTGCCTTGGGCTATGACTAGGCATTCCTCTGGGGTCAGACAGTGTTCAAGTCAATAGTCTGCCCTCGGTTTCTGGTTGATGTGCCTCACAGTGGTGTTGATCTGCACATCGAAAGTGAGGGGGGGGTCCAGGGTGACACCGAGGTACTTAAAATAGGGGACGTTCTGCAGAGGGGGGCCCTCTGGTGATATAACTGTTGGTGTAGAATTAGTTTTGGTGAGTTTTGATAATTTGGGTTTGGATCCCAGGAGCATGGCCTTAGTTTTATTTGCATTTACTGGGAGCCTTTTGGTCAGGAACTAATTATGGGCTTCCCCGTAGTTTTGGGTGAGGATGGAGGATAGAGTAGTCAGGGATTTGTCACTGTGAAAAAGTACTAAATCATCCACATATAATAAGGCCTCACATGAGAGGCTATCTGCAGGTAGGGAAGCAAACCAGCTGCCTGCCCACAAACAGAGCTCCCTCCTGGAGCGGGACCTACGCGGGTGCTGAGAGAGGTAATTAAACCACCTCAGGAAGCAGCACCCTTGGGAGGGGAGTTAGCCCGTCAACGTGCAGCCTACTGAAAAAATGTGATGCCCTCCAGTGCTGGGTCATGCTACATCAATCAGACATCACTGCTCTGGTGGAAACCTGGCTGTCCAAATCCACCCCTGACTCCTTTGTCTCCCTCCCAGGCTATACCCTATGCCGGGAGGACCGAGTAGGCAAACACGGGGGTGGCTGTGCAATCTATACCAGGGACAGAATCATTGGACAAGCACTCCCTGCCCCTGCTCTTGTAAATGGGGCCCAGGTCTTTACCCTCAGACTTGCTCCTGGCCCCTCCAGGGTCCCTATTTATCTCACCACTGCCTATGTTCCCCCAAAGAACCCAAACCCGGCGCTGATATCTTTAACAGAATATCTTGCCACCCTCCACCCCAAGGTGGAACAAATACTAGTGGGTGACCTAAACGTGAACTGGCTCAGTGCCTTTTCTTCCACTACCCATGATTCTTTTGCTGCCCTAGACCTGACACAACTCATTTCCCAGCCCACTAGAGTAAACCCAAAGAGAGGTACCAGTACCCTTCTGGACGTAATAATCACCAACTGCCCCCAAAAAATCCATAATATCCAGGTCCTTCTAGACTCACTAAGTGACCATTCCCATATCCTATTTCTTTGGGCAGCCCCCACTCCCAAACGCACAGCCCTGACCACACTCCGCAGGCACCTCCGACCTGGCGGGCTGATAAAACTCAAACAATTTCTCGCCCAGACTAACTGGTCCCCCATACATCATGCACCTGACTTAGACACTGCCCTTGCCTTTTTCTCCCAAACCTTTAACAAGGCCTGTGACCTCTTTGCACCCCTCACAAGAATTCGATCCAAGAAACGTAATGCACCTTGGGTTACACCTTCCCTACTACAAATGCTCAGAAATAGGGTTTAACCTCTGGCACCTTGCCATTGAAATGGGCAAGATGGCTGATAGACAGGCCTACAATGCTGCACGGTACAGGTGCAAATGGGCCATCCGTAAAGCCAAGGCTGACCATTACCAGGCCACCCTCACCTCCTCCTGGGGGGTGTGCCCGGACATTCTGGGACAATGTTAAACAACTAAATGGGAAATCACGCTTCCTTCCCCCATCCCAACTCACTATTGATGGCTCTACCTCCACCAACCCTGCCTGCATAGCAAACTACCTTAACACCTCCTTTACTGACCTTAGCTCTGTCCTCCCCGGTAATTTCTTTAACCCTCCCCACCCTACCTCCCCCTTACCTCCAATGCCTCAGCTTCCACCTACGTAGGGTATCTGCCCAGCAAGCCAGACCTCTCCTAACTAAAGCATTAAATAGCAATAGTCCCGGCAGCGACTCCCTGGACCCCTGTATTCTCCGGCTGGTGCTGGATGAAGTCCTTGCCCCACTCACCAGCCTACTCAACCGATACCTCTGCCTGGGGCAATTCCCCACTGCATGGAAAATGGCCATAGTCACAACCATTCATAAAGGGGGTGACAGGTCTTCTGCCTGGAATTACCGACCAATCTCCATCTCCCCCCCCCCCCAAAGCCCTGGAAAAAATGGTGGCCATTCAAATCACTGAATATCTGACTAATCATAACATCTTATGCCCAGAGCAGCACAGCTTCCATGCTGGTCACAGTACCGGCACTGCACTAGTTGAGTTCTCCAATTTCCTACACTCCTCCCTGGACGCCAGCTCCCTAGCTGGTGCAGTGTTCGTTGACCTCTTCAAGGCCTTTGACACTGTCTCCCACTCTCTTCTGCTGGATGCCCTCTGCCACACTGGTTTCTCTGTTGGCCCTCTCACCTGGTGCACAAGCTATTTATCTGCTCACTCCCAATGTGTAAAAATCAATGGGACACTCTCCGAAACTCATCCCATCCGCTCAGGGGTACCCCAGGGCTCCAACCTGGGCCCCCCTACTCTTCTCACTCTATCTAAACACCCTGCCCAATGCATGCTCTGGCAAAATTCTTTTGTATGCAGACGATGCTGTCATATTTGCCATCCACCACAATCACACCTCCCTCCAGGACACCCTACAACAATCCTACAATGATGCCAAAGCCTGGTTTAAAGACCACAGACTCGTCATTAACCTCAAAAAAAAACAAAACAATGCTTTTTGCCCACTCCCAAAACAAAGCCTGTAACTTCCCACTCCATATCCTCCTCAGTACCAAACAACCACTTGAGCAAGTATGCTCCTACAAATACCTTGGGGTTTCTTTCGACTCGGCCCTCACCTACCACACCCACACTGATGCCCCTGCATCCGCCACCAACACAAGGCTTGGCATCCTCTACCATTATAAAAACTGCCTCCCCCCGATGCTCTCCGACTTGCAGTTATATCTTCAGTACTGTCCCTAGTTGACTATGGTCTGCCGATCTATGGTACTGCTCACACTACCACCCTCAACAAAATTAGGCTCGCCCTAAATAAGGCCTGCAGGCTGATTACTGGTGCCCCCAGGCTCACACACACTTGTCAACTCTATGATGAGGCAAAACTGCTTAACCTAGATGAACGGCTATGCTATCAAACCTGCCTCATCACCAAAAAAACTCTACTTGGACTATCCCCTCCCGGGGTGACAGCCTCCATCCGCCACATCCAACCCACTATCGCAAACCGAACCTCTGACAAGACCACTCTACTGGTTCCCAATTCCAGGACCACCCATGGTCAGCGGTCCTTCTGCTACAGAGCTCCATCCTGGTTTAACTGTCTCCCTACTTCCATTTCCAATGCCCCCACAATTGCCAACTTCAAAACTGCCCTTCGGAGCCAACTGTTTAACACTCACAGCTGCTTCTGTCTCTAAATATGTCCTAGATCTCTCCACACTTGACAACGCCCACTGGGCAGCACTCCACCTCACCGTTCCCAACTTCTCCCCCCATTGCATATTGCCTTTGTTAATACCAGCATGTGCTCAGCTGTATCGACGTAATTGCAACTAAATTGTATCAATGTAATTGCAACTAAATTGTATAAATGTATGAAACCACTCTGTGTATCTCTAAGGATGTGACTTTTATGCTGTAACCTAAATTTTATGCTGTAACCTAAATTTATTCTGTCTGTCCTCTAGGTGACAAGGTACCTTTGGAAATGAGCCTCTGGCTCAAAGGTTATAAACTGATGTATAAATAAATAAATAGTGAAGTGGTAAAATAGTAGAGGACCCAGGATATAGCCCTTGGGGACCCCAGTGGACACTGCCATGGGCAAGGAAGCAGCAGGCCTGACACCGACTATTTGAGATTTACCTGAGAGGTAGCTTTGAAACCACATTGCAGTAGCTACTGAGTAGCCGAGGTACAGCAATTTGGCATGGAGTAGCTTGTGTTCGACCAGGTCAAACAGCTTAGTCAGGTCAATGAAACACCTGTGATATTGTTGATATCCATGTTCCTGTAGACATGGTTGGTAAAGTGGGCTAGGGTGGATGTAGTACTGTGGTGTTTCCTGAAGCCATGTTGCTCTGGGCAGAGCAGGTTGTAGTTTATGTATTCAGAGAATTGGTAGTGTATGACTTTTTCAAGTAGTTTACTGAAGTGAGGAAGTACGGAGCTAGGCCTGTATTTGTCAGGGGACAAGGGGTCACCTGCTTTGAAAATGGGGACAACTTTGGCATTCTTCCATGTGGTGAGCATTGTAGACGTGGTCAGAGCAAGGTTGAAGATATTGGTCAATGGTTTGGAGATGCAGGGGGCTATGAGTTTAAGAAAGCAGGGGTAAAGTCCATTTCTTCCTAGACTGCCCCTGTTCAGGAGGCTCATCAGCAGCTTAAAGGTTTCCTTACAGGAGATTGCTTTAAAACAGAAGAGGAGGTTAGTAGTGCTGTCTTGAGGAGGGAGTTTGGTCTGATTTCCAGGGCAGGATGGGTAGGAGGTAAGCAGTTTACTTAGGTGGGCAGTGAGGTCAGTGAATTTAGCATTAAGGGCATGGGCTACAGCAGAGGGGTTGATTACTAGGCCAGTTGGGGAGTTTAGGTGAATAACTGGATGGGATTGCCAAGGATTTAACATGGAACCTATGGTGGACCAGAAATGGCGGGGATCACTCAGGTTGTCCTTCTGTAGCTTATGATAGTAGCTCACTTTCAGGTATCTGGATCTTTGCTTGCACTGGTTTCATAGTTTCCTGTAGCCATTCCAAAGAGCGGGGAAGGGGTAGACTTTGCAAGCAGACCATTTTTGGTCTTGCTCCTTCATTAGGGAGAGTAGCTCTTTAGTGAACCATAGGGTGCATCCATCTCTTACTTGGCAGGTGGTTAGGGGGAATTACCTATCCTGTATACAAAGGAGAGCATCAGTGAAAAACCTGACAGCAGAGGCAACTTCTGTGAGGGAATGAAGGGTATGTCAGTTTACTGCCCTGACATCTGCAAGCAAGTGGGTGGTGTCCTGGCAGGTGAAATTCCTGAAGGTTAAGTATTTTGAAGGGGGGGCACTTAGTTTTGGTATACCAAATTATATAGGTGGGGGAGTGGTCTCTTATTGAATCTCATAGGGTACCGGCTTAGAGTATTTTATCCTCTCTGTTAGTTGCAACCCATTCCAGTAGGGTGTGATTTTGACTTCAGGTATTGCTTCTCATGGGGATGGTGATAGCCTCAGAGAGGTTGTGTTGATTGAGTAGGTTACTGTAGTCTGTTTCCTTTGTGCTTAACCAGTTTAGGTAGAAGTCACCAAGAATGATAGTATCCCTGTGGGGAGGGAGTTGCCCCTGGCTTGATAGGAAGTTAGTTAGCGTTAGGATGCCACTTTGAGGAGCATTGCAGCAGCACTCGATGTGGATCTTTTTGTTAGGACACAGAGACACATTTGCTATGAGCCACTCACAGGGGGAGGAATGGTCTGAGTATAGTACTGGGGTAGCTGTAAGGGATTCCCAAAGATACAGTAATACCTCACTACCCCTCTTTCTACTATGTCTGTGATGCCATAGTATGGAGTAGCTGGGTAGGTGGTACATAGCATCAGGGATAGGTGGTTTGAGCCAGGATTCAGTGACACCTAGGATGTTAGACTTGTAAAGGGTAATCCATGCTTTGGGATCACAGAATTTTGTGGGGAGGCTGCATATGTTGAGATGGGCAACTTTGAGCTCAGATGAGGTGATCCATACCTGGTTGGAGTAGGTGATGGGAATGTTTAAAGTGCTAGGGTTTCTCTCCACATCCCCTGCTAAGAGCAGCAGTGAGAGGAGAAACAGATATCCATGGTGCAGAGAAGTTGGCAAGAGGGTGAGTGAGCTGAAGGAGAACCCAAGTAGAAAGCATTCTCGATTAGAGAGGAGAGCAAGGAGAAGGGGGCCTGAGGGGGTGAGCCCCCAGCGATCTTCCTTGATTAATAGGGCATGTTTATGTAGGAGCGAGAAACTGGAAAGGTTTGCTTGATCAGTAGTTAGGACTGAGGCACAGAAATCTGTTCCTATTAGGAGGGTCGGGAGAAGAGCTGCCAGCAGAGGGAGCATGGTAGGCTTCAATGGAGAGGGTGCTATTGCGTTTTCTTCCAGCAAAACTTACTGGAAGTATAACCTAAGGGTTAGGGCAGCTGCCTGCAGTAGGGCAAGTAGGTACCTTCTAGGATCAAATCCCATAGCCTCCATACTGAGGGAGCAACTCAGTGCTCAGGAGGGCCACCCGGACAAGCAGGTTATAGAAGGTGGGAATAATCTGGATATGGGGGGAACTGTAAAAGAAAAGAGGGGGTTGCAGAGGTAGATATAAGGTGTAGGAGCAGGGGTGGCTCTTTAATATTTGGAGCCTGAGGGGTGGGGGTCAGTAGGGAACTCCCACTATGCTTACTGCAAGGAGAGGGGTGGGTGAGTCCAATTCACAGCCTGAGATGGCGGGGTGGAAATAAGCTGATAGGTTCTGGAGGAGCAATGATGCTGGGACCACTCCTGGGTGGGTGGGTGAATAGAAGCTAACAGTGCAGCCAGAGAAGCAAGGCCAGCAGCACAGTCTAATGGGCCGGGGCTGGGGAGAAAGGAGAGAAAATTTAAGTTAGAGGGTTGTGGGCAGGATGCCTGTAATGCAATCCCCATTGCGATCAGGGGGGAAGGGGTTAGATAAGCATGCTGAGAGGCTGCTCTGTAGAGTACTCCTGGCTGGGGAACAAAACAAACATCCACCCTGTAGAGGCACATAACAAAAAGAGGCTAATTCATCTCTTTCAGCTTAGCTGCACTAAAGACTTTAAAAGAAAACCAGGCAGTGTCTCGTAAGGCATGGTAGACTCGGGGAGCAATAACAGGCTGTGATTCCACAGTGAACGCCTTAAAAGCCACTTACACAAATTAAATTAGCCCTAAAACAGTGATTCTTAATCATGGCTGAGGTTAAAAAAAAAAGAGTTGGTAACATGCTCCCCAGTAATGCAACAAATAAGGCATACACAGGCACTGCATTAAGGTACCTATAGAAAATCACCTTAACTAAGGCTAAAACTAGAACAGCACTATAGCACGGAGTCAATCAGTCCAAGTGCACCTACCTGATAGTCAGGAGGACCACGTGGTCCACAGTGCAGAGTGAGGTTCAACAAGATGGCACAGGACACCCACCAGAGCCCAGTAGGTGTAATACCTGTTGTTGAGGTTGTGGGTCCAGAGGCAGCAGGAAGAAGGGAAGGTGGGCTCTGGTCTGCAGCTGCCCTCAGGGCCAGAGAAGCAAGGCCAGCAGCACAGTCTAATAAGCCAAAGCTGTTGTTGAGGCCATGGGTTCAGGGAGCAGGTAGAGGGAGGGAGGGAGGGAGGAGGGCTCCAGTCTGTAGCTGCCCTCAGGGCCATAGGAGCAAGGCCAGTAGCACAATCTAATGGACTGGAGCTGTTCTTGAGTTTGAGGGTCCAGAGGAGCAGGTAGAGGGGAGAGTGGGCTCTGGTCTGTAGCTGCCCTCAAGGTCAGAAGAGCAAGGTCAGCAGCACAGTCTAATAGGTCAAAGCTGTTGCTGAGGCCATGGGTTTAGGGGAGCAGATAGAGGGGGAGGGAGGGCTCCAGTCTGTAGCTGCCCTCTAGGCCAGAGGAGCAAGGCCACCAGCACATTCTAATGGGTCAGAGCTGTTGTTGAAGTTGCGGATCTGGGGCAGCAGGTAGAGGGAAGGGAGAGCTTCAGTCTGTAGCTGCCTTCAGGGCCAGAGGAGCAAGACCACCAGTGCAGTCTAATGGGCCAGAGCTGTTGCTGAGGTCGCGGGTCTGGGGGAGCAGGTAGATGGGAGGGATTGCTCCGGTCTGTAGCAGCCCTCATGGCCAAAAGAGCAAGGCCAGCAGCGCAGTCTAAACCATGAGGCTTAAGAAATGATTATTCCACATCAAGTGGCTTGAAAAACTGCTCAAGACAATACTGTAATATAGTCAGGGCCCCGGTGCTCTGCGGCAGAATTTTCTGATTTCTACGGCAGGGCTCCTTGGCTTGTGTGGCAGCATTTTTATGATTTCTGTGGCATGATTTATTCATTTGTCTAGCAGAACACAGTCCTGTCATTGGCTAAGTATGATGTGATGTCATCAATGACATCATATGTTGAGCATAGAGGAGGGGCTTCAGGATAAACAAGATGGAAAGAAAGCCTGACACTATGAAAAAACAGTATATTTAAATGAGAATTCACCAAAAACAATTAATTTTGCTGCTATATATAAATTCTGCAGCATGATGCAAATTCTGTGGAAAATTCTGCAACCGTAGAACCGCAGAATTCCAGGGGCCTTGAATATAGTATGGGAATCTTTTCAATTATCAGCCCAGAAACTGTCAATGGCCACGTTTATTTTCATACAAAGGTACTGATTGCCTAGAAGGCCATTGTTGAATCTCTGTGCATTTGGCTTACATTGATTAATATTTCTTCATGCCACAGGGAGAGAAAGAGAGAGAGACAGAGAGACAGACTGGATTATGATCTGAGATATGCCCCACCTCTATATCTGTTGTTAAGAATTTATTGTCCAATAATATTTCTGTAGCTATTTAAATATAATCTAATCGGAGGACACTTTTCCCTATTGTCCAGATTTTATTAAATAATCTGATTTCAGCCAATATGATTTATCCTTCATCATCTTTCTGTAAATCCAAAATACCACAAGTCTTTTTTTTTTTATTAACTAGGATCATCACCCCTTTGCTCTTTTTGAAACCCTGTACATAAACAGTAGGATGGTAAAGGTGCCACAAGATTTTCCTGTCAGGAAATTCTCCACTCAGGAATGAAAATTTCCTGTCTGGAAATTCTCCTGTCAGGAACAACATTCTCCTCTCCTCTCAGATTGTCCTGTCAGGAACCTTCTGGCATGGTTTTAACCTATACAGCTAAAGAGCTCACCTTTTTTGCCGTGTCTGCTTTGTGGTGTAGTGGAAAGGCCTGCTGCCTCATAAACAATAGGCTGTGGGACTTCCCCTCACTTTTCTTATCTCAGAATTTCACTTGAGTGGTGATTCATGGTGGTGGTGTTGTGTTAGAATAATGTAAATCTATATGGGAAAAGTGACTTACATGGCAGAAACACTAAGTGCAATGAGTGGGTCAGAACAGGTGTCTTGACAAGAAAATATTGTGGCACCTTTACCAGGCTTGCTACATAAACTGCTTGCTCCACCAAATCTTTTAAAAGCTTCTAGTCCTCACGATCCTCCAGAATAGTTTCTTGAAGGAACATGAGGTCTGTCTGCATTCTTTTTCAATCATTTAGGATGTGATATGTTTTAACCACAGAATTTATCCCTTTGACATTCCAGGTTACTATCTTTAAAATAAAATTCACATATAACTGCATATTTTTATGTTTCTGTGCCATTCTTTTCGTTGCACTAACCCAAATATGCAGTTCTCAAAACCACATATCTGAAACTCTAACACCTTAATCCATAACCAACCCCCCAAACAAGTGAGTGCTTATACATAAAGTTCCCTCCTCCCTATGTGACCTCAGGGATCGCCATCTGTGGCCCCCCAAAATGTGGGCTGACAGTGCCCTCATCTCCCTCCCTCCCCTTCCCAGTGCATTCTACAATTTTAAAAAGACACTGACATCCTTCAGTTTGTTAAACCTAACAAATGTACTTAGAGGAACATGGCTGCAAGTTGCTAACAGTTTTTCTTTCTGTTTATAAAGAATCAGCAGTAGATCTGGGTGAATAAAACAAACATCAACCAATTCTCCACAACTACACAATTTTTACTATGCAAAATTGATGCAATTCACCTCTTTGAGATGAATGTTTGATGTAATTTGCTTCAATACTTCACCCGTGGACTTCTGGTGATGCCGGCACGCATGTCAGACTAGATAGTTGACAGTTCTCCTGGGTCGCCTCCTAATCTTTTCCATCCTATACTTAAACTGTCTACTAGAGAGAAACAAAGGTGCATCAACTCAGTAATGTCTTTAACCCATCAGAGATTGAAGGAATCTGTGGCGGGCTCCACTAAAAGATTAAGAAAAATCCGAAATAACCCAACTGCAAAATGCAGCCCTCAACTCACCTTGGTGCTCAGCATCTCCCAGCTCCGGGTCAGCAGCAGTCAGTAGTTCAGATGAGGAGCCAGCTTTCACTATTACCTTCAAAAAAGCTTGTTAAGGAGCTAAGATGTCTAGGGGACATGTTAGAAAAGATTCAATTTGAGAATACTGAGGTCCGCTCCAAACAAAAAGAGCATAGTCAGAAAATCGCAGACCTGGAACAGCAGGCTACGATGGCTTCCACCACTATTGATCTGCATAATGGCGCAGTCCTCCAGCTCCATGACAGAGAGGTATGGATCCAACAAAAGCTGGAAGACCTAGAGAATTGCTCACGGAGGGTGAATGTCAGGATCCATGGTCTTCCCGAGCAGACAGTATCGGGAGATCGGGAGACAGGCACGTTTTATGGAGAGCCTAATTAAGGAACTGTTAAACCTATCCCCTGACTACCCATTGAATCTGATTCATGCCCATAACTCCCTAGAGTCCAAACCAATGGACCCCAAAGCTTGCCCTAGCTCCATCATCATCGCATTTCTGGATTACCGCACCAATGCAGAAATCTTAAGCAAAGCATGGGTGAAAAAGGAAATCATTTTTGGAGACACCAGGTTGTTTTTTGAGCATGATTATGCCCCCATCATGATGGACCGCAGATGCAAAATGCTGTCAGTTTTAAAACAACTATGAGCCAAAGGGGTGAGGGCTCACCTTGATTACCCTGCTGTTCTCAAAATTACAACTGACTCTGGAACCAATGCTTTCCCTGCTAGTTCAGAGGCAGCAACATTTCTTCAACAGTGGGGCATTACTCTTAGTGAAATCCTTGATGCAGATATGATCAAAGAGCTAGAGTACCGGCACTGGTATTTGGTTCAGGGGCCCTGCTCCAAGGCAAGCCTGGCTAGAGGTAAAATGGAAGACAACCTCCCTCTTGAGAAATGAGCTTCTGAGTCCAGAGCATTACCATCTTAAAAAACCTTGTTGCCACAGCATAATAATAAGGGGAAGAGGAAGAGCCATTCGACCAAGCCTGACCAACAGTCCATTGAGAAGGAACAGGCAGATACCTGAAGAGGAACAAGACCTAGTGGTTTTAATTCTTCTGGCATTGCTGGCCTGGATCCGGGTTATGCGGTCAGTTGTTTACACCACTCGGAGAGGATCTGTGTTACATGGTATGCACAATCTTTAAAACATAAGACCTTTCTCTTGAGAAGTTTACGTCACAGTACTCAAGTTATATTGTTGAGACTATTTTTTGAACTTTTGATTAGTCCAATGGAAAACTTCCTGGAAAGAGACACCCAAAGGTTCTGCTTAAGGGACTGTACTGGGACTTTAGTCATTCACTTCATTGCTTTGTTTTGTTTAAGGCAGAGCTTTCTTTTTGAAAATAAGAAAGAACAGGAGGTTTACTGAGTATTTTCAAAGGAGCAGGTTTTAAATGAGTAGACATCTTTATCTAACCAAATGGGCAAAAAGTTGCGGGCCAAAGTGGTGTTCTGAATACTTAGTTTCATTTAGAGAACTCGTCTGGTCCACAAGGTTCTTTTTTTGCCTGTTCTTTCTTAACAGACACCAGGTTAATATGAAGTTTCATTCATATCAGTATTATGGATGGAGTTGGGGGAGGCAGTTTGGGGAGGTAAGGGAGAACACTGTGGTTGGTCGGGGTCAGTCTGAAGGTGCCTACTGGGTACACCACCTAATACTGCAGCTCAAATGAGTTCCAGCTGGGTACAGCCATTGATAGTTGTATGACCCTCCCTCAAACATAAAGAAGGAAAGAGGGATATGGTGGCACTGTTGTAAGTGTTAATATAGTTTTGTAGTTGCAAGGGTGGTGCTTTAATCCCTTTATTGGGTGGCTAGTTTTAATACACCCATTTTTGGTATATCATTCTCTGGCATAGGGGCCCTGGATTGAAAGGGGATTACTTGCCTGTAACTGGTTGTGAAGGAGGAAGGGGAGAATACACTGCATTAACAGAGAGGGAAAATCTAATCTGAATTTCTTATTTTTTATGGAGTTAAGTGTTATATCGTATATTGTTAAAGGCCTAAACGCACCTATTAAAGATGCACAAATCTTACAAGAACTGGAGAGACATGGGGCAGACATTGACCTGTTACAGGAGACCCACCTTGGTGCCCAGGAGCTCTCAGAATTGAGGCATTCCTGGGTGGGGGAGGAGTGTGCTGCCAGCTGGTCCTCCCACCCCCATCGTAGAGGAGTGGTCACCCTCATTAGACACAACCTGCTAATCCAAGTGGCTTCCCAAATGACAGACCCACAGAGCTGCTTCGTAAAACTCATATGCTAGTTTTTGGTATTAAATGTGTCATATTGAATCTGTATACCTACAATGAATCAACAGATAACCAAACATTTTTAAGAAGAGTACTACTAGATACGATTCAAGATTCGGACACTTTATATATTACTGGAGGAGATTTTATTAGGGTGGTGTCAACCTCCTGGGACAGGGCACACATAAAAAAACATATCAGAAAACAAGAGAATAGCTTCCTAAGGAAGTTAGTGGAGGAGGTGGGACTGGCAGACACATGGAGGGAATGTCATCCTGCACACGGAGACTATACTTTTTTTTCCCCACAGGCATGGGACATACTCCCACATAGATATGTTCCTGCTTCCAACGGAGAAAATGTATATGGTTAAGGGATATAACATCCTACTGATGTCCTGGTCAGATCACTCTCTCTCCTCCTCCTTAGATTGTGCCTCCTTCCCACAGCCAGAAATTCTAACTGGAGGCTGAACATGGGAATACTAAACTCGGCAGATTTTAAATTTGACATATCTGGGCATGTGACCTCCTTTTTGTAGTCTAATGACCCTAACTCAGTTTCTCCATCTGTGTGATGGGACGCATTAAAGGTATATTTAAGGGGCCAAATTATCTCATTTAGTTCGAGGGCCAAAAGACAACAACAAGAAGTGCTAAAGAAACTAGAGGATGAGCTTAAAGAAGCTGAGTTTAGGCACAAATTAACACTACACCCTAGGAACAAGGAGATCTGGCAACAGAAAAAGGGGGAAGTAAAACAACAGTTAGCTTACCAGGTGGAGGGGGCCATGAGGAGATCTCAGCGCATAGTCTACACAGAAGGTAACAGGGCAGGCAAACTTCTAGCACATGCCCTGAGAAAGCAAATTACTAGCAGAGCAGTCCTGGGTATAAGAGACCCGGACAGGAATGGGAAATTGGAGACAGATCCCCCATTGATAGCAGGGACATTTGCCAACTACTACAAATGTTTATACAGTCAAGACCATCTCGCCCGTAAGGCAGAACTGATGGAGGCATTTTTGGCCCCTCTGACCCTCCCAACCCTTACCTAGGAGGACCATTTTATTTAGTTTTTGTTTATCGGGTAGGTACACTAGACAAGTTGTATGCCTATTTTCAGGAATGACCCGGGAAAGTACAACAAGGCATACAGATACATCAGAACATAACAGCAAGTAAAGCAAATACATTGAGTCACAATATACATTGAGTCACAAAAAACAGTCAAGCATAGAATGGTCTACTGTGACAGAAATTGTTAATATACATATGAACAGCAATATATAGTCTAGAACAAAATGACTTCCTGGAGAGCCCAATTTCCACCCAAGAGGTCCTAAGGAAGATTAAAGGCATGAAAACTGTAAAGTCTTTGGGCCTAGATGGTTTACCATCTGAATTCTATAAGAAACTGCATGAGGTTTTGGCACAGCCCCTTCTGGCCTGATATCATGACATACAGAAGGGAAGGGGTTCTGGAATCCTGGTGCTTCATGCTGATTTCAGTGCTACCCAAAGAAGGGCAGGACCCTCAGGTGCGTAGCTCCTATCACCCCATCTCACTCCTCAGTGCTGATCTTAAAATCTTCATGGTGATACTGGAGGACCATTTGCAAAAGATGGGCCCAAGAATTATACACCACAATCAAACAGGATTTGTGATAGGGAGGTATATACAAGACAATGTCAAGCATCTACTTAACATTGTCTTGACACAGTGGGGATAGGGGGCCTTTCAACTTGCCATCTCCATGGATGCCGAAAAGGCTTTTGATAGATTAAATTGGCACTTTCTACAAAATCTCATGGAGAAGATGCAATTTGGCTCTAAATTCTTGGAAATATTTGTTAACTTATACTTACGTCCACAGGCCCAAGTCAAGGTAAATGGCATTAATTCAGGATGCTTCCCGGTGTGTAGAGCAACCCACCAGGGTTGCCCTTTGTCCCCTCTACTGTTTGCACTGTTTTTGGATCCTTTGGCAGCAGCGGTCCACCAGGACCTGCAGGTGGAGGAGGTCATGGCAGGGGGGTTGGAACATAAAGTGGCCTTATATGCCGATAATTCTATATTTTTTGTTCGGCACCCTGAGACCTCGTTACCTAGACTGCTACAAATTTTTGAGGCATTCGGTAGCATTTCAGGCTATAAAATTAACTATAGTAAATCCAAACCCCTGGTGTTGAGTGATTCCTGTCACCCAGATTCCGGAACACCTTTCCATTTGCCTGATCAAAAAATAATCAGATTCAGTACCTGGAGGTCCAGATTACTACTACATACAATAGATTATTTGACACCAACTACAACAAACTCGGGAATGAAATGCAAAAAGACATGGGCAGATGGTCACTCTTGCCACTTTCGGTGGCTGGCTGGGTGGAGTTGATTAAGATGAACCTACTCCCCAGATTTTTTTTCTATTCTCTACACTGCCCATTCCAATTCCCACCAAATTCTGGGCAAAAAACAAAAATGGGATAAACCAATTTATTTGGAAGGGATGCAGACCAAGAGTGGCCAGACAAATTTTGCAACAACCCAATGATCAAGGAGGACTGGGCCTACTGGATCTATATAGATATTACTTAGCATGTCAAATGGTGGCTATATGTCCCTGGGTTAAACAGCATAGAGATTCATGGTGGTATGATATTGAAGGCTGGGGTGGACTTTCGCATCCATTGTTCACATTGGCATGCTTAGATGCAGGCATGACATCCCACGATTTGACCCCTAACTTGTAGACTCAGCACTCTCTTCAGATGCTCTACAAGGTGAGATGGAAGATGGCCTCCTCGTTGGTCCTTGGCCCCCTATCTCTTATCAGGTACTACATGGTCTTTATTCCCCCAAAACTAGATTCTGGTTATGGAGGATGGGAGGCTAAAGATCTTACTAGAGTCTCCCAGTTGATAGAGAATGGGAGATGGATGCCTTTCGACAGGGTGAGAGACAAATTCCACTTGACTCTGCAGAGTTTTTCTGCTACCTACAAGTTAGACATTTTATAATGAGCAATGGGAGGATGACACTTTTGCAGTGACAAAAATCCCTCTGGGAGGACTTTGTTTGTGGGACTGTCACTTTGAGAGCTAAAATATGGTACATCTCAGTACTGTTTGAGAAGCTGGGTGGTTCTGACCTGGAACTATTGAGATCAATTAAAGAGGCAAGAGAAAGAGAACTGTCTACTCCTATTCCAGAGGGTATCTGGGACAGGCGACTCAGGGTGGGCTGTAAGGTAACCTCCTCACAAGACTGGAGGGAATATTTCTGGAGAATTATAGTATGGATTTTTCTCACCCCTACTGTCACCAAACATGTTCATACCACTTTTACTGATAAATGTTGGTGGCAGTGTGGTAACAAAGGGACACACTATCATATCCTCTGGGAGTGCCCAGTTATCCAGAGCTTTTGGTCCACAATGGGAGAAGCTGTGTTCTGTATATTATCAGTGGACATCCCTGCAAACTTTTTGAATTGATGTGTTGAGAGTCCCAGTTGTGCTGGAATTTCCTACCCATCAAAGAAAAGTCTCCCTAATTTTTATAATGGCAGCATTAAAATGTCTCACCTCTCATTGGCTACAGCAGAACCCCCTTGCCATAACAGATTGGTACAATAGAATTAAACATATTCAAGAAATGGAAAGGCTGACTGCCAGAATGCATCTAAAAGAGGATACGTGCCTTGAGATATGGGACCCCTGGTTAAAATGGGTGATAGCACACCCATCTAGTTGCTGGGATAGATAAGGAGCCCTCCCCCTAGATTGAACCCCTCTGAACATCCGTGGACACTGGAGAGAGCTGAGTCCAATCCTGTAAAATTTGTTAAATAAACACACATCTTCACTCCTTTTAAAAATTGCCCCATTTTTATATAGTCTCTTACTTTGCCTTTATCTAAAAGGGGCTGTTAGCCCCTTGGTACTCCTCCACCTTGATAACAAATTTTGAACAGTTTATTTCCTTTCTAGCCACTGATAATGAACTCAGGCAAATCCCAGGTAATAAAAGGTTTTTTGATTCATTTTATTTTAAAATCTTTTTTTAGTCTTAAAGATGTAGACAGTCTTGTGGTTATAAACTGTACAGACTTTTATTTGCTGTTAATTGATGTGAATGACTTTGCCACGTGTATTACTTTTGAACTAAATACAATTGAGTTTTAAAAAAAACTTCATCTGTGAATTGTTGAACTTGCATAGTTAAATGTGCACAATTGCAGTGAATTAACACAGCATACACTACACAAATAATCCATGTACAGCATGGAAAACAAATTCACTGCAATTCACACGTGAATTTTAAATTTGCAATGGGCCTAATTAGCATACATCATAACAGCTTTCAATTAAATTAATCAATGTGGCAGTCTTATTTTTAAATATTCCTGAGCTGTTTCTGGAGTAGCAAAGATGAGAGTCTGATTGTTCAGGATTACTTTCATTCTCCCTTGGAATACTGCTATGGATTTTATTTTGTCCCTCAGCAATATTTGCTGCAATGGGCTACATATTTTCCTTTTTAGCCACAAATTTTAGGAAACATTTTGTCTTGCGGAACTGCTCTTGAATGGAAAGTTTCTGTTAGAAGCAAAAGTACTCAGTACTAGTTCTTTATTGCTTGACAATCACCAGTCTGGATTTATTGCTGTCACTTTGAGGTCTTTGACCTATGCATGTACCTGTACACAATCAGCCTCTAGACACTTCCATAACACCTTGTTTACTTTGAATTTCTTTTGCTGCTCTTTTTTTTCCTATCATGTCTTGTGATACTGGTTTTATTTGGTCTTCTGGGTTGGATTGACATTGTTCCAGCTCAGTGACCACAGTAACCTACCAAGTTTTTCTCTAAATGCAGCACTTAGTTTTGTATATCAGAAATTTTCTCTAGGAATGAGTTTAATTTTTGCAAATCAACCTGATTTAGTATAATACTTTTTAGTAGATTTCTGGCCCAACTTGGTGGTTCCCCTCATTATGTTTGCTTGCGTGCATGCGCAAGAAACATTATGCAGCAGCTTGGGAGAGAAGTGGGTTGTGGAGGTGCTGCACTGTGGCAGGCAACGGCGGCACTGCATTTGGGGGTTTGGCACTGGTGGACCAATGCAGGCACACTGTGCTAATGACATTGGTTTCCAAAAGTGCCACCAAGTTGAAATTATTTCGCCGCTGCAATGAGGGGCCACCTCGTCATTGCAGCATCAGCCATTCCACTGCAATGAGGGAGCAACCCATCATTGCAGGGTGGTACCTTGCCTAGTGTAACATTTTTTGTAAACATGGCGGTGGCTTGCCGCTGTCTCACAGCCCATAAAAGCCAATGGGGTGGCCAATCCCCTATCAGCATGCCCTGACCCAGTTCATTTGCCAACAGGGGAGCCCACTCCCCATCAGTATAATGTAACCCCTCCTGCATTTGTTTTGTGCTGAGGAGGTGCCCAATACCCCTTGGCATCATGCCCCCCAAACAGTCATTCTTTGCTGATGGTGGCCCAATCCCCATCAGCTTAAGTCCCCCCCATCCAAAAAAAGGCAGGTGGCACACTGGCAGCCCACCCCAGTGTGCTGAAAGCAAGCCTGAAAAAAAAACTTCCTGCGATGTCTTTTTGTTTTTTTTCTCCCTAAAAGAAAGGAAATGGTCCCATGTCCTCTCCCAACCTGACCACCCACTGCACACCTACCTCCAACACACACCCTTACCCCATATTTACCTCTGGAGCCTGGTGTGACGATCTTCGGTGGACCGGTAACACGTCTGCACTCTTTAAAGCCGACCATGAACTGAAGAAATGCCGTTAAGCTGTATAATGGCATAAATAGGGTTTTGTTCAACTTTGGTGCATATCTCAGGAATTTTTGGGAATTTTGGCACCAAATTTTCAACATGGGGTTATTGGGACCCCTCCTCATGAATTCAGCCACTGTCATGATGTTATTTGAACCTGAAAGGAGATTTTTTTGGTCTCTGAGTGGAATCACCTTTTGGGACCGATTAACAAAATGACAGTGCCAGTGTTCATGAGGTGGGCTCTCAAAAAGCAAATGTTGCAAATTTGGTTAAAAAAAAATCCCAAAAATGACTGTTTTATGAGCGTGCATTGAGCAGTTTCCATGCACGCTTGTAACTTCGTGAATTTGTAATATTTTCACTCCAGATTTTCAACACTGGCATTTTTCCACACCTCCTTGTGAACAGTGTAGCTGTCATTTTTCACATCCTGACCGAAATGGGTTTTTGCACTTCCGGCGCAGAATAGCATGGTTGCTGTGGGAAATCAGTGTTCGGGACACATTAAGAAAAATCACAGTGACACTGTTCATGAGCAGAGGTCCTAAAATGCCAATGCTGAAAATTTGGTAATGAAAGTCCATAAAATGATTGTGTTACTTGAATGCATTGTGCAGTTTCCACGCACACTCATAACTTCGTGAATTTGTAATATTTTCACTCAATATTTTCAACATTAGCATTTTTCCACACCTCCTTATGAACAGTACAACGGCCATATTTCACATCCTGGCTCAAATATGTTTTCGCGCTTCCAGCGCAGAATAGCGCGGTTGCTGTGGGAAGTCAGTGTTTGGGACAGATTTAAAAAAATCACAGTGACACTGTTCATAAGCAGAGATGCTAAAATGCCTATGTTGAAAATTTAGTGACAAAAGTCCATGAAATGACTGTGTTATGAGTGTACATTGCGCAGTTTCCATGCACCCTTGTAATTTTACGCATTTGTAATATTATCACTCCAGATTTTCAACACTGACATTTTTTCACACCTCCTTATGAACAGTACAGCTGTCATTTTCCATATCCTGTCCAAAATATGCATTTACACATCTGGCGCAGAATAGCACAGTCGCTGTGGAAAATCAATGTTCAGGACAGAGTAGGAAAATCATAGTGACACTGTTCATGAGCAATGGTCACAAAATGCCTATGTTGAAAATTTGGTGAAAAAATTCCACTAAATGACTATGTTACATGCAAGCATTGTCCAGTTTCCAGGTAAGCCTGGAAGTTCAAGTATTTTTAATATTTTCAGTAAAGATTTTCAACATTGCCTTCTCGTTACACCTCCCTATGAATGATACAGCTGTCATTCTTCACATCCTGCCCAATCTGTGTTTTCGTACATCTGGCACAGACTGGCATGATCATTGTGGGAACTCAAAGTTTGGGACACATTAACAAAATCACAGTGCCACTGCTCATGAGAAGAGGCCCCAAATGCTTTCATGAGGTGGGGGGTCACAAAAAGGCCATGTTGAAAAGTTGTAGTGCAAATACCAACAAACACCCAGGGCATTAGGGTTTCTAACCATAACGTCCCACCCTGTACAGACTGACAGGCATCAGGGGTGTGCCTTTGGATTGCCGACTGTAATGGAGAAAGGGAAAATTATTTAACCAGGAAAGGCACACTAAGCCAGAGCTTGTTTCCAGGTGTGACCTGGGAGCACAATGAAGTTAAGTGACTTGCTCAGGGTCACACAATAATGCTCATACCATTCCACCCCCCACCTCCCTGCAGCCAGTGACAGACATTGAGATGCACCTTGGACTCTTTGACCCCAGAGTTTACCTCATTCTCCTATACTGCACCCATTTCAGTGTATGTCCTTATGGAATGGGGTGACTGTAAAGCCGAGCACCCCAAGGCACACCTCAACACGTGTCGGTGTCTGCAGGATAGGGTGAAGTATGGCATGAACGTTATGGGTGATGACCCAAGCGCATACCCAAATACCAGTCTGTCTGTCTCTGCAGGGTGGAGGTGGGGTTGGCGTGAAGTTCAATACTTCACTGCCAATCCTATTCTGAATCTCTCTAACTCCTGCATTTCCAATGCTAATACCAGCAAGCAAACATTCGGCATTGACAAATGCTTGTTTCCATATGTTGATTCTTGATCTTTCTCATCCTGGCCTTTCTTCTGCTATCCTTTAGAATGTTCTTGATTCGGGCTGTCCACCTGTAAGGGCTATTTTTTTATTGATGGCACCATCACTTGTGCTGCTTGTTGAGGCTTTAGCATTTTCATTGTGAACTTCATTAGAAGCTGCAGCCTTAACTTCTGTAGATGGGTCTTACTCCCCATTTTTATCTGAAAGAAATTGTGACCCTTTACTGATAAACCTTTTTTGTCTATTTTATCTACTTTTGCTGGCATTTTCCCTGCTTGTGGTGTTTTTTTATGTTTGCTTGCACGCATGTGCAAGAAACATTATGTGGCAGCTTACGAGAGAAGTGGGTTGTGGAGGTGCAGCACAGTAGCAGCCAACAGAGGCACTATGTTTGGGGGCTTGGAGCTGGTGGATGATTGGAGACACCGTGTGCTGATCACACTGGTCTACAAAAGTGCCACCAAGTTGAAATGCTTTTGCCACAGCAATCAGAGGCTGCCTCATCATTGCAGCATCAGCCATTCCACTGCAATGAGGGAGTGATCCATCATTGCTGGGTGGAACGTTGCCTAGTGTAATATTGTTTTTGAATGCGGTGGCAAGCTGCCGCCATGTTCACAAACAATATTACACCCCCCCCACCGGGGGGGTGCCAATCCCCCTCGGCATCATGTGCCCCCAGGAACATTGTTTTGCCGACAAGGGGCCCAATCACCATCGGCTTCATTGCCCATGTCATTTGCTGACAGTGGAGCCCACTCCCCGTCAGCATAATATCCACTCAAAACATTTGGTTTGTGCCAAGGGGGTGCCCAATCCCCCATTGGCTACAGCACCCCCAAAGAAATCAGTGGAGTGGCACGCTGGGAGCCCAGTCCAGCATGCCAAATGACCCTGTAAAAGGAAAACCATCCCTCTATGTTTTTTTTTTGTAACCTGCAAAGCAGAAAATGGTCCCTCATCAAGTCTGGTGGCCCTCCCCCAACCCGCACTCACCCTCTGCACACCCCACCTCACCACACCCCCCAACTCATACTTACCTCCGGAGTCTGGGGCAATGATCTTCAGTGGACCAGGAACACGTCTGCTCTCTTCAAAGCCGACCGCGAACTGAGGAAATGCCGGTAAGCTGTATAATGGCATAAATAGGATTTTTTCCACTTTGGTGCATATCTCAGGCATTTTGGGGAACTTTGGCACCAAATTTTCAACATGGGGTTATTGGGCCCCCTCCTCATGAATTCAGCCACTGTCATGATGTTAATCAGTCTCGAAAGGTGATTTCGTGGTCACTGTGCAAAATCACCTTTCACACCTGATTAACGAAATGGCACTGCCAGTGTTCATGAGGTGGGATCTCAAAAAGCCTATGTTGCAGATTTGTTGGGAAAAATCCCAGAAATGACTGTTTTACAAGCACGCATTGCACAGTTGCTACGCACGCTCATAACTTCACCAATTTGCAATATTTTCATTCCATATTTTCAACATTGCAATTTTTCTGCACCTCTTTATGAACAGTACAGCTGACATTTTTCACATCCTGGCTGAAATGTGTTTTCACAGTTCCAGAGCAGAATAGAGCGGTTGCTGTGGGACAGTGAAAATGTTCATGAGCAGAGGTCCTAAAATGCCAATGTTGAAAATTTTGTGATGAAAGTCCATAAAATGAATGTGTTACTAGCATACATTGTGCAGGTTCCATGCACGCTCATAACTTCCCAAATTTGCAATATTTTCACCCCAGATTTTCAACATTGCCATTTTTACACACATCCTTATGAAGAGTGCAGCTGCCATTTTTTACATCCTGGCCAAAATGTGTTTTCGCACTTCTGGTGCAAAATAGCAAGGTCACTGTGGGAAATCAGTGTTCGGGACACATTAAGAAAATCACAGTGACACTGTTCATGAGCTGAGATCCTAAAATGCCTATGTTGAAAATCTTGTGATGAAAGTCCATAAAGTGAGTTTGTTACGAGCGTGCTTTGCGCAGTTCCCACACAGGCTTGTAACTTCACAAATTTGTTCTATTTTCACTCCAGATTTTCAACATTGGCATTTTTCCACACCTCCTTTTGAACAGTTTAGCTGTAATTTTTCACATCCTGGCCGAAATGTGTTTTTGTACTTCCGGCGAACACTAGCATGCTCGCTGTTGGAAACCAGTGTTTGGGATATATTAAGAAAATCACAGGGACACTGTTCATGAGCAGAGGTCCTAAAATGCCTATGTTGAAAATTTGGTGATGAAAGTGCATAAAATGAATGTGTTACGAGCGTACATTGTGCAGGTTCCATGCAAGCTCGTAGCTTCGCAAATTTGCAATATTTTCACCCCAGATTTTCAACATTGCCATTTTTACACACATCCTTATGAACAGTGCAGCTGCCATTTTTTATATCCTGGCCAAAATGTGTTTTCGCACTTCTGGTGCAGAATAGCATGGTCACTGTGGGCAATCAGTGTTCGGGACACATTAAGAAAATCACAGTGACACTGTTCATGAGCTGAGGTCCTAAAATGCCTATGTTGAAAATCTTGTGATGAAAGTCCATAAAACGAGTGTGTTACGAGCATGCTTTGTGCAGTTCTCACACAGGCTTGTAACTTCACAAATTTGTTATATTTTCACTCCAGATTTTCAACATTGGCATTTTTCCACACCTCCTTTTGAACAGTTTAGCTGTAATTTTTCACATCCTGGCCGAAATGTGTTTTTGTACTTCCGGTGAACACTAGCATGCTCGCTGTGGGAAACCAGTGTTTGGGATATATTAAGAAAATCACAGGGACACTGTTCATGAGCAGAGGTCCTAAAATGCCTATGTTGAAAATTTGGTGATGAAAGTGCATAAAATGACTGTGTTACGTGCATGCATTGCGCAGTTTCCATGTATGCTCAGAAGTGAGAGCATTTTTGCTATTCTGACTGCAGATTTTCAACATTACCATCTCTTCACACCTCCCTATGGATGGCACGGCTGTCATTCTTCATATCCTGCCTGAACTGCGTTTTTGTACATGTGGCGCAGAATGGCACGGTCACTGTTGGAAGTCAAAGTTTGGGACACATTGACAAAATCATGCTACCAGTCTTCATGAGAAGATGTCCCAATTGCTTTCATGAAGTGGGGTCACAAAAAGACCATGTTGAAAATTTGTGGTACAAATACTAACAAATGCCTGGGGCGTTAGGGTTTCTAACCATAACGTCCCACCCTGTAAAGACTGACAGGCAGTGGGGTGTGCCTTTGGACTGCTAGCTGTACTGCTCATGCCATCCCACCCCCAACCAGTGACAGGCATCGAGGTGTACCTTGGACTCTTCGGACCCACAGTTCACCCCATTCTCCAATGCTGCACCCATTTCAGCATATGTCCATATGGAATGGGGTGACTGTAAAGCCAAACATCCCAAGACACACCTCAACACGTGTCGGTGTCTGCAGAATAGAGTGAGGTGACATAGCATGAACATCATGGGCAACGACCCAAACACTTGCCCCAATGTCTGTCCATCTCTACAGGATGGAGGTGGGGTTGGCGTGAAGTTCAATACTTCACTGCCATTCCTATTCTGCATCTGTCTACCTCCTGCATTTCCAAAGCTAATACCAGCAAGCAAACATTCAGCATTGACAAATGCTTGTTTGCAAAAGAAATTGTAATGTGAATGGATTTTATCTGAGCTCTTGTAGGCCTTTTATTCTTTAAATCTGACTTATCTGCCTTAAATTGGCTATTTTGTGTTTTTTGGCTAATCCTCTTTTTGAGCTCCAGTATTTATGTGTGTTTATGGAATTATTAAATGAAGAGTGAATAGTTGAATTTGTTAGTTTTTACAATAAATGTCCTCCTGCTGACCCCCTTTTCTTTTTCTTTCTTTCTTTCTTTCTTTCTTTCTTTCTTTCTTTCTTTCTTTCTTTCTTTCTTTCTTTCTTTCTTTCTCTCATTCTTCCATGGAAGTAGGAACACTGTTTTTGTGCCTTAAGTTCACTACAGTAACTTAGCAAAGTGAGTTTACTGTTTCTTTAGGCACACTTTTTTGTTCTGCCCAGTTGTTCTTCCCTGTTCAGGCTCCAACATAAACTATTGGCATTTTTATGTTTGCATGCACATGTGTGTGCAGCAAATATTTTATTACAAGCAACCACACTTCAGAGGTGTGTCATTGTTGGGTCCAATGCAGCTCAGGCTGCAGTGTGCTCAACAGTGACAGCCCAATGATCAGATAGTCTGATCCTGACACTGTTCTCTGCTTTCTTGGCAGCAACTTCATGTAGTTGAAAGGAGTGAGCTACTCCTATCATGGAGCAGTTCACTCATTTCATCTGCATGATGCCATGCAGCAAGCAGCTGAGCAGTGTCCTCATCAGCCTTTTCCTAGTCAGTGGTGTTGGTAGGCATACTCCAGCAGCTTTGTACCTCCCACAACATTTTATCTGCACCCCCTAAGTATTCCTAAAACCTCTCTGTCAAGCACATCATGTAAACTAGCTATGTCCTATTCTGGGAAGCGGTGCCAGGAATAAGTCATCTGTCTGCAGCTTACAGGCTCTTTCTGAGTGGGCAAAAGAAAAAGTCCTCTTGTTATTTGCAACGTGAGTCTGTTGCTTGCAGCACTCAGACTCAGCCTGAAGTTTGAAAGCCCTGAAGACACAAATAAAGATTTACATAATCAAGCATGTCATCCTTGTCATTTTCTGTTTGTCTCCAGATTCTTACTGCTGTGTAAAGCAAAACTTTGTTTATACTTCATTTATTATAATATAGTTTCTCATTCTCCATTCCCTCAATGTTCAGCAGTTGTCTGCCCTCCTCCCAGCACTTTCTGACTCAAAGATTTCAGGACAAGTTAATTTGATGTCATTTTTTTTAATAAAACCTGAAACGCAGAAAATCATGAATCAATTGTGGCCTTCCAGATCCTCCTTCTCCCATCCACTCCACCCCAACCCCCCACTCAGCACCCACCATCCTACCCCCATACCCCTCACTCACCTAAAATAAGTCCAATGCCAAAAAAAAACCCTGTGAGGACAACATGCCCTTCTGCTTCAACACTAACTGGAAACTGAAGAAACCAGGTAAGTGCAGTCAATGTATTTTCAATGCATTTTGAACTTTTAATCATAATTTTGTAAATTTAAAAAAAAATTGTCACCAGATTTTCAACATGGCATTTTTTGGACCCTACCTCATAAACCAGGTAGGTAACATTTTTCAAATCCAGCCCGAAGGGTGATTTCGCAGTCACTCCATGGAATCACCTTTCAGGCAAGATTTGAAAGATTTCATCCACCAGGTTCATAAAGTGGGATCATAAAAAGACTGTGTTGAAAATGTTGGGTCAAAATCTTAGAAAGAAATGAAGTTATTTATTTATTTAAATGTTTTACCAGGAAGACATACTGAGCAAGATTGCTCATTTCCAGATGTGTTCTGGGGAAGGGGGAAATGGGATAAGTACAGCAGGTAATGACAGTGACAACAATTAGCAGCCAACGGGAAACAAGGATAGGCATTACAAAAGAGATATGATGGATTATCATACATTAGTAAGTGCTTTAGCATTGTTTTTAAAGAGTACATACAACTTCTAATACAATAGCATAAGTTCAAGGGGAAATATACAACTTTGGAGAGTAAAAAGCTTAGGGTACAGGGGAGGATGATACTGAGATCCAGCAAAAAAGATGCCTTAGGATAGGGTAGGTAGGTATGTTGACATTTCTCAGCATCCCCTAATAATGTTAGTCATTTCAGCATTCCCTCATATTGTTTGTCATTTTCAATATTTTGGCTCCAAATTTTCAATATAGGTGTTTTCCTTTCACACCACCTCATGAACAGGACAGATGATGTTTTTAAAATCCTGGTTAAAATGTGTTTCCACACTTGTGCCACAAAATGGTGTTTCAAACATTATTTTACATATGACATCTGTCACGTCCAAAAGGGAGTCATAAAAAGGCTATGTTGAAAATTTGGGGTAAAAATGTCAAAAACAAGAAATGTTATGTACAGGGCCAGCTGTTGACCCATTGGGTAGCTGGTTGTGTTCCCATTCTGGCAACTCAAGTTTGGGGACAAGCTTAGGGAGCCATCTGGGCAGCACAAGGATGGGGACCAGCACTGTCATATGCCACTGCTCTGAGCCTGGGAAGGTAGAACACAGTGTTATGTCACACATGCAACACTTTAGCCGATTTTACATGGTGCCTACCTAAAACACTATGGTCACAGTAGCATTTCACTCTGCTCCCTGTGCTGTGCTTCCTCACAGCTTTACATGCCAATGTCTGCATTGTTTTGTTGGTACTTCTGGTGTTTTAGCCATGTTTCCAGCTAGCCAAGAGAGCTTGAGATTTCAGCACATGGCATATTCAACCTGAGTTCAGTTACATATATGTTCAGGTTCAGAAAGAAAGGCTGAACTCTGTAAAATAGTTACTTTTAAGAATTGGGGGCTATAAAGTACTTTTAAAGAGCTCAGAAAGGGGAGCCATGATACGTGCCTGCATGTATGCATATTCTTATATGAATATGCATTACCGCATGCCCAGTATTACGGCTTGGCTTTCTGACAGCTTTTAAAGCAATTTTTAGCCCCCAATTCTTAAAAGTAATTACTTTACTGAGTTTAGCTTTTTTTCATGTATCTGAAAATATATGTAGCTGAACTTGGATTGAATATGCCATGAACAAGCCTTGGGAACCATCATGGAGATGTGCAGCATGTTAAACAAAATGGGATCCCAGAAGGTCTCATGAGACTCTTTCTCTGGGATCGATATGAAAATTGCTGTCCATTTACACAGGTAGCTCACAACAGTAAAATGCAATGCAACAGCGAACCAAGGACATCTGGAAATGCCAGTCCAGCGAACGTTCACCTCTTATGCATTGCAGTGTGCCTCTACATGATGAAACCGGTAACATTCCACTTGCTCTGCACCTCTAGTTGTGATACAGAGCATGTTGTGTAAAAAGGGCTTTTGTGACAGGATGGGGAGCCTTCCCTCACAAGGTGTTGAAAGGCGTATCATGGCTTGATGAGGCCACATACTGCATCAGGATAAGTGGGTTAACAAGAATAAAGGGGCTTGAAATATCTGCTGTATCTCCACTATTCTGTTTGTTCCATTTGTAAAGAGACCTTCATGAATGAGAATGCAATTTCAAAATCACAAAAAGTGAAATTCATTATAAAAAAAACTATGGTAATGTAGGCAATGTCACTATTATAACTCTTGTTATTAATGTGGTAATGTAGGCAATGTCACTATTATAACTCTTGTTATTGTGCTAATTTTTGCCTCTGTGTTATCTATACACAACAATTACACAGCAAATACAAGCAAGCAAACATTTGGAATTAACAAATGCTTGTTTAAATAGCAAAAGACTGAAGGCATTTAGTTATTTTGTGGAAAGTTGAAACTGTACATTGTAGCCAAATAAGAAGCTTCAAGTTTCATCATAAAGCAGGAAAACGAGAGACCTGGTTGTGCTGTCATCTGACTGAACAGACATGCTTTAACAAGAAAGTTCTCATTTTTCAATTATTACCATCAGCATCAAACACAAGCAGAGCACAGTGTTAAGAAAAATAATTTTAAATGGCAAAAGCACTAGGGTTTTTTTCTGAATATGCCCAGTATATATGCCGATAAACTGGAAAATGTTGCACAGTTGTGGCACTTAGAGTAGCTGACTCCAACCTTCATTTCAGCTACATGTGGTTCATGCATGGCTGCGTGCCGAGGTTGGGTTAACTTTGACAGGTTTCCACAGACGGTCTGATTAGAAAAATTCTATTTACCTTTTCAACTTGTGTTTTTCAAAAATAAAAAAAAAACTGAATGCCTGACAAACTTGGGTTATATCACACAGAACATGTATAGCAGCCTGACAGTTATCCCAGTTTGATATGTGTTTTTTTTCGGCATCTTGCCACCATGTGAAGCCTCCTCTCAGCCAAGTCTAGTGCAGAGCTCACTACAAATTACCTGTGTTACCTCAAAATATGCTTACTACATGGAAGGCATCACAGCCAAAGCATAGGTAGCACACGTTGTTTATTTCTACACTTTCTTACAAAATTTTCAGTATATAATATATTGGTAGATTACATTCTTGTGTTATCTTTTGCCATTCTTTGTTATATAAAAGGTCTTTTTTGCACATGTAAGTGAGATGCTGGTGACTAGCCTGTGTTTTGCTCAGTATTCCACTTCTAACCCCCCCCCCATCTGTGTGTAGATGTCGCCAAATGAGATCCAACACTTAAGCAACAGTTTTGGCAAGATTGTTTGCTAGATCCAGCAACACTCAGGCAACTTATTGAGAAATGCTAAGACAACACATTGCTGTGACAATTGAATGCGAATTGTGTTGTAGTTCGATGGTGCTGCATAAGCCACAAATGGACAACAGCTATCGCCTTTAAAGTCATCCTTGGTGCCTTCCTGGTGGATGCTGATGAAACCCCAGTGGGCTGCACTTGCTGCCCTCATGGCTGCCAATGAAACTTATAGAGGGAAAACTGAGAATGCAGGCAGCCGAAAGAAAGTCAAAGCAAATCATGTTGTTGTAGGACTAGCAAAATGATGCACAAGACACAGGTAGGTCACAGCTGGCAATACTGCAAACATCCTGAGGAGGCGCCAGTTGGCCCACATTTTGTATTGCTACTACTGCCAATAGAAACAGTGCTGCTACCAATGCACTGCACATATTCCAGGGCGCACAGGTAGTTTGGACACTGGGACAGAAAGCATATTGAGAGCTGAAGCAAGGGTCAAAGCATCCACAAGTGGTGACAAAGTAGGGGAAAGATGACCTGCTGAGGCTTGGACTGGATCCAGGGCTCTGGCTATGAATCATGCTGACACGAACCTGCATAGGGATTAGCAAGAGGCAATGGCAGAGTGTAAGCCTCTCAGCCAATCTACTGAAAGACTCAGTGTCTTGATTTAAGTAGTCAGAGCTGGAGGCTAGACTGGGTGAGTGATTCTGACAATGTTAAAAAATTATTAACAAGGCAAAAAAGGCAAGCACCAGTGAAATATGAACAGTAATAAAAGCACACAAAAACATAAACAAAGGAAAGGAAAATCAAATAAAGACAACATTATCTTTAAATAGGAAAAGCAATTTATAGAAACACTTATTTAAAAGAAGATTCCTCAAACTAGATTCAGAACTAAACAAAGAGGTCCAATGTCATCACGTATCCCCCAATTGTGTGTACTTTGTTAGGTCAACTACACTAGCTGACATCTTTTTATGTGTTACCAGAATTCCAAGATGAACAAAAAAAATGTTTTGTAAATGGTACCCACTCCCAGATACACACACACACACACACACACACACACACACATTTCTTCAGACCTATTATATAGTCTGTATCTTCTGTCTGTCTACTTAGTCTTTGGGTTTATCTAATGATTAATCTAGCTTTCCATGTAAACTGCTTGGTTTTCTCTCTTCCGACAGCTGTTTTTGTTTTGATAATTTTTTAGTTATCATAATGGATGTGACATTCCCACAGATATGAGACATGCACATCAGAAATTCACTGCTAGATGCACTGTGGATTCAAAGAGTCAATCAAGCTCCCTTGGACAGCAATTTCAATATTCCCTAATAACAGTTTACCTGCGACCTTTAAATGCCATTTGCAATACCACCAGCTACCAACCAGCTACAAAGTCTGACATTTTCCCTTCTATTAGAAACAAAGAACATAAAAAGAAAAAGACCAAGATTTCCCCAGTCATGTCACTCTCTCTGACTAAATGGACGTAATTTGTAAAAGGAGGTCTCAACAGACCTCTGTTACATGGATCTTCAGTTTTCTCTGCTGTCACGATTAATGTCTCCATCATTTATGAAACACAAAAAAGAATGCCAGCATTTTAAACAGAAATTCCATACCACTGTCCATGACTACCTATTTTTTCAGCTGAACACCTGTAGCCCATTCACATTTTGCTTTGCTAAGGGCCACTAGGCACAAATGCTTGTTTTCAGGGGGACCTGAGAGCACTAGGGAAGTTAAGTGATTTGCTCAGAGTCACACATTATTCAAGTGGAGGTTGCAGGAATCAAACTGAGGTTGGCTGGATGTACCAAGCTCCTTCACGGCTGGGTACTCTAACCTGTAGGCTATGCTGCCAGCCTGAGTCCCAGCCCATTCAGTATGCATGCAAATGCGGTTCAGAACAAGGGAACTGCATCAGGATAAAGAAGGCAGTATTCTAAATACACCAGTGAAGAGTCTACGATATTGACAGTCCATAACCCTGTCATTGGTATGGGGCAGCATGGACCCCATTTGCTGGGCTAGGATTTGAACTTGGGGGACCTGCTGAAATGTATTCTGTGTTTGCACAAACTGGATAACAACTCTGAGACTGTGGTATAATTCAGATTGTCTCTACAGCTATTTGTTTCCCTGTTTTTTATTCTTTATTTTAACAACTCTTTAACCATCTGGTCACCTTGCTGGGTTTGAAGGAACTGATCTGAAAAAAAAATCTGCTAGAAATCAGAATGAAAGTTTATTTATTTATCAGCATGTGTTTTGTCTTCTAGTACTTGCTTTTCTGATAGTTACCAAGAAAGGTACAGATGCACATTAAAGAGCAGCTGACGCCATTAGGACAACTTTAACAAAACATAATATTTAGACACAGTTCAGCTTGTATTTCACATTTGTTCTGTATTTCTCTTCTCCATTATTTATTACTAAGACCATTTGCATGAAAACAAGATCTCTGCTCCTTAAGAGTTCATCTATTCCTGTTGCTATCTCCTTTTCTGAGGTCAAAATGCTCTACTTGTGACATCATAATTACTCCCATGAAACAGATTGTGATGTCACAACAGAGGACTATGACATGAAGTAGGGAGTCAGCTGTAGAGGCAGATGAAATCTAATAGATATCAAGCATATTTCCATGGTAATTTCTCTGTAATAAGTAATGGTGAGGGGGAATCTATTGAATATATATGGAATGTAAGCTGAATTGTACCTAAATATTGTGTTTTTCAAAGTTTTCTTTGAGGCGTCAGCAGCTCTTTAACAAATGCTTGAACACCTGACGTTCTGCCTTGATTACAAAGCACAGCTGGGTAGTACAGTACATGTCAGCCTATTTATGTAGTTTTTTTTCCTTGTTTTTCCAGAGGAAAACAAGATAACAAACAACGTGAAGGTTAAATTTATCTCTGCAGTTCCAGAATCCTTATGATCCTCAAGTACAAGACGTCTCCTGACACCCACGCTCCAGCGAGAGAGAACTCTGACCACCAATGATGTTGTTAAGCAATTTTAACAATTCTTTTTTTTTCTTCCAATTGTTTAATCAGGTGAGACAGACTAAGCTCAAATCTTGTTTACAGGTGCAACCTTGCTCAGGTTCACACAGTATGTAAGTGGGGGCTGTGGGATTCAAACCCAGGACTCCAGATTTGCAGCTCAGAGCCTTAAACCGCTGCACTATACTGCCTCCCTTCTGGTTGAAGACAGTGGCCTGGTTTGTACCTTAACTTCAGTCCCCAGTAAGAAGCTGTCCCTGTTTTCCCTAAAATCTGGGGGTCGGGATTTTCCATAGCCCTCAACATTCTATCAGTCCTGTGATTTGTGCTAGAAAGTATGATTACCCAAAATGTGGTTCAGCTGTCAAGTACAAGTACTGTACAATGCAACACCTTTGACTCCACTTGCATAATAACAGTGACGCATGTGACCATGAAGTAGTGGAACTGCTGTAAATCTACTGAAACTTTTGAAAATAGCAGTCAGAGTCTTGACACGTTTGACATGCCATGATGTGAGCTGCGTCCAAAATCAGGACTTCTACACCATTGTCATACTGTTTCTGAAAAATCTTGCCTTGAGCCTTTGATTGGCTCCCAGTCCACAGTCCACAGGGTGAAACAGGGCCTGTGTAGACTGGCCCCAGTGTTCTTACCACCGGCAGTGTTTGCTTTGCTTCATTATTTACAAGCAGAGATGTGAAACATGTTCCTTATACTTGTCTCATTAGAGCTTCCAAGCTATTTTTCTTTTTTGTTTTTAAATGCCAACCATTTAACGCTCTGATTTATTATTTAGATTAGTTATAATAAAACATTCCAAAATTCTGAAAAGGGAATGTTAACAGCAGAATTGCATTCCACAGTTTATGAAAATTGCAAGTTCATTTTCTGCAAAGAATGGAATATTATTCTATGGATTATGTGATCCGTGGAATATTATTCCTTGCTTTATATAGAAATACTTTTCGGAATTTTGCAGAATTGAAAAATATATTTAGAAAGGCATTTTGGAAGCGTAATTGCCATTCCACATGAATTCTGCTGGCAGAATTCTGCATTCCACACAGCTGTATGTAAACCCAGCACAGTGAAATACAGGACTGAAAACATCTGACAGCATCACAAGGACGATGGTACAGAAATGCTTTCAGTATGGCAGCTTAGTGCTGAGGGGTTGAAAATCAGGGTCTGACATTGGCAAGATAGTTTCATTAGTGGCTTGGTAGGGGTCAGTGACTTGGAGGAAGGAGTTCAAAGATGCCACTGGTGGCAGTACTTCTGCGACCACAGAGGGTGGTGCCATTTTGTGCAGCCACTTATCTCTGCTGCAGGCTAGGGGGTATATCCTACTACAAAGGGCAAAGCTGTAACTTAGTGGAAATCCATCTCTGTCACCAGGGGGTTGTTGGAGACCAGACATAGTCTGTAGAGGTAGAATAGACATGTAACATTCGGGCAGACTGAGTGGGTCAAGCAGTCCTCTTCAGATGACAGATTCTATGGGCAGGATTTTTAAATGGGTGGATGTAGCACTTTCATCTGTGTTTTAGATATGTGCTGTACCTATGCAGATGTGTGCAGATATTTACATCCTATTCATAGACATCTGGATGCATTATGTGACATTTCCCACAGTTTACTGCAATTTCTATAACAGCTGCCGAACTCATGTTGGTTTTTCTTATGCAAGTGCAGACTTCTGTCTGAAAAATTAGATCAACTTTTTGACGTCAAACTTTCCAGGCAGATTTCTGCACTTGCATCAGAAAAATGGATGCAGGGCACTGAAACTCTCACATTCTGTTTCAATGTGTCTCATTTTCCAGTGATACGTACATAATTACTTAGTAAGGAAAGAAAAACAGTGGTCTGTAGAGGCCCACCCTGCCACCAGCTCAGTGGGAATACCTGGTATTCATTTTTTTTTCAGAATACTTGTCAAGTCTAAGCCTGAAGGTCATTGCATTATCAGCTGATACCACATGTTCTGGCAATCCTTTCCAAGTGTTCACCATCTGATTTGATAACATTTATTTTTATACAGGAAATACATTTGTTGGGACAAAGTCCCATTTTCAACAAAGTCCTGTAATATTAACAAAATAACAATGCGATACTATACATGACACAATAGACAAAACATGAACCATATGTTCCAAGAAACAGATCTTCCTGGTGTTTCCCCAGAATCTTCCTCCTTTTAATGACATTGAAATTTGCAAATAATTTCTTAATCCATGGAAGGCAGGCAAAACAGTTAATATACTATCCTCAGGCATGGGGTCATATTGCCACAAACAAAAACAGTGCTGCAATAAATGCCACAGGCAAAATGCCATCCTCCAACATAAGGTCAGGTAAAATACCAACCATAGGAAAAAAGCACACACCATAGGGAACAATGGGACTCTGTATTTTGTGGGGGGCTCTGCTAAGAAGGAAAGCATAGCACAGGCAACTTTTTTTAGTTGGTCTTGTTTCTCCACCCCTGATGCGGCCTCATCTGTGCACCCCCCCAATCCCATCACTCTGGCTTCCCTCCCTGGACATACCAGATCCCAGTCTCATGTGGTTTATCTCCTGTATCGGGGCGACTGGTAGCACTCTTGACCTGTGGGGTCTAGGATTCAGTGGGAGCTATGCCTAAGTCACTGTCTGTGGGGCCAGCGAGGGGTGGTGATCATCATACCATCCAAGATGTCTTTTTCAATTTAATTGTTCCCCCTCCCACTGTGGCACAGAGGAACATGCATACAGTAATGTCAATGGCATGTCCACACACCTTTCTGTGTGTGGAACACCGTGCACCTGCTGCTCCTCCATCTCACAGTATACTGTCCCCCAACCTCTGCTGGGGGACAGTCAAGGTCCAGGCACCATGCCACCCTTTTCAGGGAAAAGAGCACTCCCTTGGATGCTCAATCCTCCTCCTCCTCCTCCAGCTGACCCTTCTATGTCTCAAGCTCGTATCCAAACATATGTCATCGACACTGCAGCAGTTGCACTAGCGCTGTGCAACCTGCTTTGAGAAAACAAATACAGTAGGTACAGTGGGATCTGATAGTGAAGTTACCACAAAAAGAACATTCAGCACAACTTCAGCTTTCATATACAGTAGCTTGCAATGCAAAATCCTCTGCTGAGATTAGAACCCAAGTTGTTCAGCGTTGTAGGTTATGATTTAACCTGTACAGTAAAGGAGCTGCCATTCATCTCAGCGCAGCTTGGTGGCACACTGGTTGTGTCTTAAGTTAGCAAATGAGAGGCCAGAGCTTCTAATCCTGGTAGGGAAATAATCTTGTACTGTTAGCAGGAGACCATGGTTCAAACCCCAATATTTGTTCCCTTTTTTTTCAGATGTAATTTCAATAGAGTGATGATCCATATTGACATGGGGCTAGAATAATACATTTTATAGAAACATGGAAACAAAATTTACTGGTGGTAGGAGGCCAAAGGTCCACCAAGTCTGCTGTTCCTATACTACCTCATCACCACTGAGCTACTGTGTGGGTGAACTTTTACTCTCCTCCCTTAGACCCCCACCCCTGAAACCCAATTGGCCCCCACTGGGGATTATGAATCCCCTTGTCCTTTCCCAGCCATGTTTAAACACATTTAGGGTAGCTAACTCCAACACTTCTGCAGGCAGTCCATTCCATGGTTCCACCACCTTCTTGGTAAAGTAGAACTTCCTCACATTTCTCCTTAACCTACCTCCCATCAACCTCCAGTCATGCCCCCTAGTGAAGGCATCCCAGTTCCTTTACAAATAGGTACTGGCTCTTCACCCTGTTTATAACCCTGCAAAACTTGTATGTTTCAGTCACATCCACCTCTTCCACCTGGCCTCAGCAAGGACATATTTAGGGCTTCCAGCAAACCCTCATAGGATTTGCCCTGCTGGCCCTGGATCACCTTGGTGGCCCTGTTCTCTACTAACTCTAGTCTGTTAATGTGGTCAATCAGCTAGTTTAAAAACCCTTTCAAAATTCCACAGTGCAAAACTACATTTGGTATAAATGCATTTTTTTGGGGGGCTAGTCTATGAAGGATTACAATGTGCTTCCTCCTGCTGTTTTGTGCTGCACTAGAAAATTTTCTTCTAAATGCAAACTGAAAAAGTGGCTTTTTGCAAGAACAAGGCATGTGTTTCATAAAGAATAATGGATAGGTAACTGTGTGTTATGGACTTTTTTTTTTTCACACTCAAGGTGTGTGATGACACATTAACTTCAAGAGTGAAGCTCGAGAGGTTTGTGAGGTCATCACACACTGAGGGTGTGTAAAAAATCCATAAGAACACAGTTGTCTATCCATTATTTTTCATAATTACTGGTGCAAGAGAGTGAATGCCAAAGTTACTGGAGCAGCTCTGTCTCACATGTGCACGCACGCACACACCCACCCACAGAGACACACACACACATTGTCTCACTCTTTTAAAAAATTATTGTATTGAACTGCACTTATGTCACGGTGTAAGAAGACAGCTACCCCCATCAGTCACAATCGCACTAGTGTGATTGGACTGGATTGGACTCGCATTTTGCTGAGCCCGACCCACAGCAGAATCAACCAGATATATTTTAAAATTAGTAAAGGCAGGATCAACCAGATAAATACTTAAAAAAAATAATAAGTAGAAAATGCATATCTAAGGGAAGTGATCAGTTACTTCAGCAGCTTGTCGCTAAGTGACAAATGGAACTGTTATGTTTGCAGAACTGTTCAGCCTGCCCACACATAGAATAGCAGCCAGTGAGGTAGTGCAATGAGTGTGACTGATGGGAGACTTAAAAGAAAACACTGTAATAAGCAGGTAAGCTGGTTATTACTGCATTTGAAACACTGATTGAGTCCAGTAATTATATACTTGTTTGTACAGTTTTTAACTTGTTGTGTTTTGTATGTACTGTATACGTGTATCTGGTTGCTTGTGAAAACAGGCAATATTTGCTCAATAGCGCACCAAAATAAAAAGAAAAAGAAAATGAAAAGAAAAGGAAAAAGAAAAATGACAATAAAAAATATCTTTCCTCAGGTATGGACTCCAGAGCTGGGCATAGTACTCCAAGTGAGGCCTAACCAAGGACCTGTAGAGTGGAAGAATCACTTCACTTCTCTTACTTCAAAATGCCTCCCTATACATCCCAGCATCATTGATGCCTTGCTGCATTGACTTGTTTGCTTAACCAGAGTCATTGATAATGACCCCACAATCCCTCTTCTATGCCAAAGTGACCAGCATAACCTCTCCCATCTAGTATTCTGTGCTTGAAGTTTGTCTCCCTAAGTGCATTACTTTCACTTCTTGGAATTAAATCTCAACTGCCATGCCTTAGATCATCTCTATGGCGTGTCTAGGTCCTTTTGAAGATCCCTCACCTCTTCCTTATGATCTACCTACTGCATAGCTTTGTGCCATCAGCAAAAAGACACAGCTTTTCCTGGATACCTTCTCCTATGTCACTTATGAACATATTAGATTGGAATAGTCCCAGGGCCAGTCCCTGCAGCACTCCATTAGTGACCTCCTTGCCCCCTTGATTTAGCCCCGTTGGTCACAACACTCTGTTGCCTCCACCCAAGCCAACTTTCTACCCACCCAACTAAACCCTACTCTATTTCCTAGTCTTCTAACTTCTTCAGCAGTCTCCTATGTGGTACCAAATCAAAGGCATTACTGAAGTCAAAATAGAACAAATCTACCACCTGTCTTCTGCCAGTCACCTTGGTGACCTAATTGAATTACAGTATCAGACTGTTCTGGCATGACCTCCCTGACACAGACTCATACTGCCTGCTGTCCTGCAGTCCATTGTCAACTAAGTCAGCCACCAAATTTGCCTTGACTAATGGTATCCATTAGCTTACCTACAATATGGCCTGTAGCTGCCTGAATCTTCCCTGTCCCCACCTTGTGAAGTGATACTATGCTGGTGGAACTCCAATCCACTGCCACCATTCTGGATTTTAGTGAAACAGAAATATAGAATTTTTCAGCAGAAATGGTCCACTTGGCCCACCCATTCTGTTCAGATGATCCCTGTCTACTCTGTTTCCAAAAACCCGAACCCGGTCTCCAGTGATTTCCTCTTCTGCATGCTTTAAGCCCCCTACTGTTTTCACTTCACCACTTCCACTGGTAGTCTGTTCCAGGTGGGCATCTACCACTCTTTCAGTGAAGTAGTACTTCCTCATATTGCTCTTAAACCCCCCTACTTCAGCTTCATTGCATGCTCTCCAGTCCTGGTGCTCTTTTTCATTTGAAAGAGACTTCCCTCCTGTACCATGTCCTCCCCCATGTGGGACTTGTAGGTCTCTATCATGTCCACTCTCACTCTCCTCTCTTCCAGGCTTGTACATGTTGAAATCTCTTAGTCTGTCCTCATAGGGCTTTTTTTTTTTAACCTTGATTTTTATCCTCACCTTCCTACCTCGTTACTCCACTCAATTGGAACCCCTACAGGCCACGCTACCCCGGCCTCCAACCTAGAAGTCTGCCCCTAGAGTAGTCACCCCTCAGTAGCCCTGAATACCCCGGATTACCCCCCAGGTGGGGTGAGGAGAGGTCCTCCTTACCTTCCCCAGATAATGGTGGAGCGGGTGATACAGCGGAGTCTGCTCCCAGTGTCGGCTGCCGACATGCTCGGTATTAGAGGGGAGGTCACCTAGGAGTGACGGGTTGTTTTTCGTCTGTTCTTGATCCCCACAGTCGTCAGCGCTCTAGGAGAGCCAATTGGAGGTATGCATAATGACACAACTTCTACCGGGGCTCCCGGCTAACGCTGCCCCACTTTCCCTTACATGCCCCAGTATGCACTGCCAATCCTGGGTTCACCCAAAAGATGGCAGTAAAGAAGCGGGACAAGTGTAGAGCCCTCCCCAGAGAGGGAGAGCAGCTGTTTGGCACTCAATCCCTCTCTTCCCCTGCCGACCCCCGGCATTCCGAGCTTGTCACCGAACCTAGGTCACCAGCATGGAGTGAGGTGTGGCATCCAGCACCTCAACCCTCAGCACCACTGGGCCGGCTCTCATAGAGCTTTTGATGCAACCCTTGCATCATTTTGGTTGCCTCCTCTGGACTACCTCTACCCTGTCTATGTCCTTTCTGAGGTGTGGCCTCCAGAGCTGGACACAATACTCAAGATGGGGTTTCACAAGCAAACAATACAGTGGCAATACCAACTCCCTCTTCCTGCTGGAGATACCTCTCCCTGTACATCCCAGCATCCCACTGGCCCTCTTCACTGCTTTGTCACACTGCCTGCCATTTTGGGGTCATCAGGTAAGATAACTTCAAGGTTCCTTTCTTGTTTAGATACTGTCAGTACCTCCCTCCCAACCTATACTCAGTCCCTGGGTTCCTATGCCCTGGGCGCATGATTTTGCACTTTTGATATTGAACCCAAACTGCTATGCTCATGACTACTCTTCATATTACCCAAGGCCCCTACACATTCTCTCCATCTCCAGCTGAGTTTCTACCCTATTACAACTTTTGGTATCATCTGCAACAAACTCTGGTCAGAGCCACTATGGTTCCTAGTGCATTAACTTGATAAGGCTGTTTCATGGGCTTAAAGGTAAAGATGAATTGCTGTAGTCAGCTGTGTGTGCAAATTTCATTTTTGGTAACATCAGATAATTTATCTGGTTGAGTCTGTGTTTCCCATGTGTTTAAAATGCAAGCAGTGAGTGCATCTTTTACTATATGGGGAAGGAGAGGGAGCTCTACTCCAAGGCCTTCAAGTAATGGTAGAATGAATGGTGCAGAGTGGACAGGTATGGCTACATTGGGGACAGTGGGCCAACCTGGAAAGATAAGAGTCTATAAAGAGGTGATGGCCTGCTTCCATCAAGGAGGGAAGCATAGTCCTTAGTGGACAGTTTAAATGTTACTTCAATGGACATTTAAAGTAGCCAAGGGGGGTGACAGAAGAAATAGGGAAGGCAAAAAGTGTGTCACCATAGGCTGAGATAGAGAGTAGAGCAATTCCATGGGGAGAGAGTCCCACCAGGATGCAAGTTATTCAAGGAAGCAGGGGGTTAGCAAAGGTGGAAGTGGGGGAGCAGTCAAAGGAGAAAGGTGAGGAAGGAGGAACAATTGGAAAATGGAGAGAGCAACAAGAAGAGAGCTGAGGGGTGTCAAAATGGTGCAAGGTCTACATCAGAAGCCCTATGAGAGGAAACTGAAGGAGTTCAGCATGTACACCCTGGAAGAGAGGAAGAAGAGTTGGGATATGATGGAGACCTTTAAATACCTCATGTGGGGTAATAAGATACAGGAGGGAGATATGTTTCCAAGAAAAAGGAGCAGTAGAACAAAGGGTCATGATATGAAGCTGGAAGGAGGTAGATTCAGGAGAGATGTGAAGAAGTACTTCTTCACAGAAAGGGTGGTGGATTCCTGGAACAGCCTTCGATGGGAAGCAGTGGGGGAGAAACCAGTGGTGGATTTCAATAATGCCTCAGATTGGCACAAAGGAATCCTAAGTAAAAGGAAGGGAGTGGAAGAGACAGTGCTGTAGATCAAATTGGGTCTGCAGCAAAACTGATCATAATTAAAAATGGGCAGACTAGATGGGCTCAGCGGTCATTATCTGCCATCAGTGTCTATGTATGACAGCTCATGTGATTCAAATAGATATGGTGAAAAAGTATTATTATGCGCAACGTCTATACCGTAAACTGTGCGGCACACATAATTCATGTTGCACTATGCTACACAGATATGATAATCAAATGGGTAATGATATATGCATTGAGCAAAGGAGAAAAAAATTAAGGGAAACACATGTGAAGCAATAAACTAATCATGGAGTGATGACACCATGATAGGTACACACTGTATCAAGTTACTGTTTTATGAAAGTACCCAGCTGTATACCAGTGATGAGTTATCTACAATATGGGATTGTATTTATTTATTTAATATTCCAGACTTTGTCTACACAGTAATGACACATAGCCAAGGATGCTCCTTATAATTTTTAACCTTGTTTTTTTTTTGGGGGGGGGGTTGTTTTTTACCTCTTTATTCATTTTTGGGAATTCACTTGCAACATGGCTGCAATTCTGTTCAGACAGTTAACTTTTGGTTTACTTACTGTATGTATGCCTTTTACAAGTGAGTACTGTATGTATTAATGGCAATGGCACAGTGTTACCATTAGGACAGGTTGTAGTGTGCATTTGAGTAGATGTAAACATTGTAAAGCTGCTCTATACATGAAGTAAAAATGGTGTTCCTAATTTTGAGCATCTGTCCCTGATTTTAATGGGCATTGTCCCTCATTTTGGTCCTGGCAGGGTGTGAGGTATGCATTCTGTGGTAGTCAGGTGTTGCAGTTGACACCCTTATGATTTCTTTGCAATCCCCTATGATGCCTTTGCAACCCCTGGAACCCTCTAAAACACTGGTTACCTAGCATTTAATAAAATGTGATAGTTGAAGGAGCTTTGCAAACCCTATGATGCTGCAGAAATTATGTTCTGCTATTGGAAAGGTCCCACCTTCCTATAGAGGACAGAACCTGACTGTAGAGGACAGCTACCTCTGCTACAAATATAAAGTCATGAGAGTTCCAATGCCACTAAGAATTAGATAGGTCCCTAAAGGGTTAACATAAAACAACTCTCCAGACAGGAGTAAATCATACACCCACACACACGGGGGAGAAAAAGAGAGAGAGAGAGAGAGAGAGATGTAATTTCAGCCTCCTCTGGAGTTATTTAGTCTAAATACTGTAGCATAGAGGTATGCATTTTAAAGCTTGCAGATCTGTTGAAAGTTATGTCAGTAAATTGTTTACCCTCCAAAGACTAGCAAATGCTATTTCAGTAATAAATAAAATTAACAATCCATCAAGTGAACATACTAAATCCTGTGTTAAAACAGGTCAAATAGACTTCTGGTACTGTACATCTTGCTACAAACTGGCTGAAGAACACATTGGGGGGAGAGGGTGATTAATCCTTGGGCTGCAGGCAGCATTACAACCTAGTGGAAATCTGGACAGATATGACATATCAATTTGGGGCACAGCAAGGGTTAACAAAAAAATGGAGTACAGGAGCTCTCTCTCTCTCTCTCTCGTCAAGAGATAAATAGCTTGTAGTATTCAGGCAAGGCTTTTTTGACACTAGTATGCAAAAAAAAAAGCCTTTAAATAATTGAACTGTTTTACCTCTTCCAGTGTGGGTTGTTGAATCAGGAGAAGAAATCACTTCTGTGCTAGCTTTAACTATGGGCTTGGGAGGGAAACTGTTGTTTTTTTTAAGTCTAGGAAAAGATTCTAATTGCACTGCTGCAGACAGTTTAATTGCGTCAAAGGAGTGGTATAACTTGCCTTTGTGACTACTCAGGAAAACTAGCTGTCAGGTCACTTAAAGCAGGCATAATGAGAGACAAACAAGCTGAAAAAATAGTGTTGGAACTGGTCTGCTGAACAGAGACAGCAAAGTGCTTCATTCAACTGGCAGACTGAAAACAATGTTGGAGCTGCAGCACAGTCAATCAGATCTGGTGAGGTGAGCTGCTTTACCTTGACAGCAAGATGGCTTCAAAGCTCTGCCCCTGCAGCCATAAAAATGCATACTTTCCTTTCCAGTTGTTCTGCTATGTATTAATGAAGACATTAAGGAGGACCGGTCCAAGTACTGAGCCCTGCAGCACCCTGCTTGTCACTCTCCACTCATTAGGGTGAGTGCCATTAACCACCACCCTCTGTCACCAATCCAATGACCAATTCCTTACACAATTCAGCACTTTGGATCCCACCCCACTATAGGTGGGAAATGTTGGGTCTTTCCCTGCTTGCTCCGTATTAATTCTGTATTGCCTAAACAAATAAATTGATCTTCTTGCACTTTATCAACGTGGTCTGCGTATGACTTTTTTTTTTTTGGGTGGAGCTGAAGTTAGCCTGGTTTGTTGCTTTTCCTTTCCATTAATTTCCACACCACTGTTGTGCGACTGACTGGCCTATAGTTACTAGCCTCCTGTCTGCTGCAGCTGTTAAGGATAATGGAAATCAAATAAGTAAGTGGCCAATTCATGTAGAAACATATTGGTCATTTTTACATTTACCCAAAATTGGGGTGGGGGTGTGTGTGTGCACTGACTCTTGCTTTTATAGATGTTGCATGCCTTATGTGGTAGCACCCCTAACAGAAAAGCCTTTTAAAGTATATGAATAAGCAAGGATGAGCAGCTAACAATGGGTTGGGAAAAGTACGGTTCTGTCATTAGCTATCTTCCCACTAGTTATCTGCACATTGGTTGGGGACCACACCTTTATTAAGCCAATCTTAGAATGATGCACCCTATATAAAGGGAACCACTTGAGGCAGATGCAGTTTGAAATAGGGACCCAGCTGATGGGTGGTCTACCTCTACGTTGGTAGATGAGTGACTTCACAGAAGGGCCACAAGGTGAATACTAACAGACCCCCACTCCTATTGGAAATCAAAAAAGTAAGTGGTCAATTCAGGCAGAAAAATATTTTTCATTATTACCTTTACCCAAATTTGGTGTGGGGGGGTGTGTGCACTGACTCTTGCTTTTATTGATGTTATGGAGAAGGACCACATCTGTTCTCCTCAAGTCCTCCAGAACCATGCCTTTTTCCAGTGAGCTGTAGAATAAGGCTGTCAGTGGAACAGTCAGCACATCCCTGACTTCCTTTAGTATCTTTGGGTGTATCCCATCTGATCCCAAAGCCTTGTCCACTTTTAGACCTGCAAGTCCCTTCAGGATTCTTTCCTCTAAAAATGGGTCTGTATCCACCTCCCACCCTTTTTTTGCTGTGGCCCCTGGTGGTCCATCCCCCCTCCCTCCACTGTAAAGATTGAGCAGAAGTACGTGTTCAAGATGCCTGCTTTTTTGTTGCTCCTGCTTTGCAGTATCATCAGCTGCCCTCCTTATCCCCAGTATTCCTCCCCTTGCTTTCCTCTTGTCACTTATGTTTCTGAAGAGAGTATTATCCCCTTTAGCTACCCCTTTGGCTATCCTTTCTTTGTCTGCACCTTTTCTCCCATGACTGCCTTTCCTGCTTTCCTCTGTTTTACTTGGTACACCTCCTTGTATTTCTCTCTCTGTGTGCCCTTATACCTCCTGAATACCAGCCTTTTTTCCCCTTCACCACCTTGGCCACTTCCCTAGATAACCTTCACGCAGATGTTGGTTGCCTTAATTTTGCTGTCCCTTATTTTTACACAAGTGAGTCATTAAATAGTTCTTCCACAGCCTCTCGTCATGTGGTTTCTCATGCAACCCTTGCACCACTTTGGTAGCCCTCCTCTGGACTGCTTCCCCCCATCAACATCCTGGTGGAGGTGTGGCCTCCAGAAATGGACACTGCAATGGTACTGCAAATTCTCTGGCCAATTCTCTGAGTTCAAAACAGAAAAGCACAGCAGCAGGAAGCAGTATCAATGAAAGCATTTAATGGCATATTACAGTGCATAACAATGCCTGGCTGTGCTGTGCAGATAAATTAAAGCGATAGGCAAACAAGATTCCGGCTGGTGCCCAACCCAGCCTGGTTTCTCCTGTTGAGGCTTTATCAAGGGACATTTCTCTAAGTGCCCATGGGTGCAGGCCATCTGGGCAAGGTGCCTTGTCTACCTTGAGAGGTTCTAGACCTTTTCTTACACTGCCAACTAGGATCTGAACTCCTTCCCTTTTCCTGAACTCCCCATTCAGTGGCCTTGATACCACTCTCTGACAGTGGTCCATTGTCTTCCACTGTGAATACTACGCAGAAGTAACTGTTCATTGTGTTTTTATTCTGCTTATCTTCTTACACTACTCTCCCCCTCAGCTCGCCTAACTATCCCCCTTTTTTTTTTCTTATGTACCTAAAAAATATTTTATCCCACATTTTGCTCCTTCAGCAGTCCACAGCTCCATATCTGCCTTTGCCCCTGTGACCTCCTCCCTTGCCCATTTGAGTTTAGTCTGATAATCCTGCCAGGCTTATTCCCCCTTGTTCTTTTTCGACTCAGTGAAGGCTCTTCTTTTCAGCCTCACAGCCTCCCTCACTCCCTTCAAGAACCAGATTGACCTTTTGCGTTTATTCCTTTTGGTGACTTTCCTTGCACAAGATTCGGTTGCCTTCAGAAGTGCTCCCTCAAACCTGCCCCAGTGTTCTTCCATCCCCCCAATCTGGTCTACCCCTGCCAATCTTTCCCTGACCAGTTCATGCATATTCCCAAAACCTATACGAATGAGGTCCAGAATCACTGTCTTTGAGGGGGGTCCATTTCCCAGCATGCCACGTTGAGCCACATTGCCTTGTGATCATTGTCCCCCAATAGTTCCCTCACAGTCACCCTTCCACAATCTTCAAATTGGTGAGTACCAAGTATGGTTGTCAGAACCAGTTCTAAAAAGATTAGAACCCTTTTATAACCCAGGGGTTCAAGTTCTAATTTAGAACTAGAACCTATACTGCAGGTTCTAAGTATTATGGACCCTAAATATTAAGTAAAATGCTTTTTTGGTTTAGACAGTTCAAAACCAAAAAATGCCAATCTGGAAAACCATATGTTTATTAGGAATTACATCATAAAATGCCTTAGAGAGAGACAATATGAGAATATGCTGCTCATACACACATGTACCAAATGTATGGCATTGTGGCGCACATTCTGTAATGCACGTGTTTCTCTTTTCTGCATGTGCAGTGAAACAATATTATTGCTATACTGAGAGGGCAGGATTTTCATTTATATATTTTTTTCTGTTTTCAGTATTTTTAGCTGTTCTTTCTCTTCAGTCCTACACACAAAAGAGTTTGAGTTCTAAAGAAGATTAAAACCCTAGAACTATTTGAAAAGTTCTAGACCAGAACCCAGAACTTCAGTGGATTCTGGTAACTCAAGTACCAAGTCGAGTACCACATCCTGTCATGTGGGATCCTTGACCAGCTGCACCAGTTAGAAGTCCTGCAGCATGTCAAGCCATGCCTGTCTCCTGATACTGTTTCCTGCCAAGATACCCCAATCCATATCCAGCAGGTCCTCCACCAACACCAGATGCCCTTTTGCAGCTCCCTTTCTTATTTCATCCCCCCAACACTCTGTCTCCCTCTGAAAGAAAAGAAACATAGTTAAGAGCAACAATTTTTGTTGGCAGGAAATTGTCCTGTCTGGACAATTTTTCCTGACAGGACATTTTTTATGGGACCTTTTCTTGTCGTGCAAGCTCAGAAGGGTGTCATGGCAGTGGCAGACAGACATCCTGATCATGCCTGTCACTACATTACACTACCCAACCCCTCTCTGAAAAAACAACGTATCCACGTTTTAACAAGTTTTGCATACACAAGTAATTTTACTTCTTTCAGTAACCAGGTGACACACCATTATTCTTTCCTTCACCTGCATCAGACAGGGATGGAGAAAAGGCAGCATGAACCAAAGACTCTCATGAAAGATGCTGCTGCAACTTTTTCTTTTAATGACTAACCATCAACACAGTATCAGCAGCACATCAAATGCAAAAGTTGAAGGCAGATGAAAAACAGTGATGCTGTCCTAGAGACATCACACTGTGGGTGTCTTACAAAGTGGCTCCTTCAGACATCAGGAGAATATAAAACAATAGAGCTGATTATATTATACAGAATTTCACCTTTAGCCCTGTTTTGAAATTACAAGATATGAAATCATGGCAGTTTGAAAGAACTAAAGCGTTTTTTGTTGTTGTTGTTTCCCTGTAAAGCGTAGTCTTTACCTAGCAGTTCCCAAGCTGAAATGTATACCTCAGCTCTAGATTCCCCCTCCCACACAAGCTGAAAACATATCAAAACATAAAAGGTTGATGTACTTCTGCATCTCAAACCCAAAGAAGTAGAGCTGCAAGTTTGTTTTTTCTAACAGAAGAAGCGAACAGGTCTACATTTGTCTGTGTGAGCATTTTAAGTCAACTTTAACTTTTGGAAAACAAATGAAGGCACAAGTAACACCATTTCACTGGAATCATAGGGGTTGCAAAGCTCCTTCTCTCACCACATTGTATATAGATAAATGCTAGGGAAACCATGCTTTAGGGGTTTCTACGGGTTGCATGGGACATCATAGGGGTTGCAATGAAATCATAGGGGTCTCAACCACAACCCCTGGCTACCCCTAAATGATGCCTCTGGGAGGCTTCAGTCAAACTTCTTTGGGTGGTTGTTTCGTATTTTATGCCATGCCTTCTCTTTTTGTTCTGTATGCTACTGATCCTGGCCTCCTGGTCTGATCAGATTTGAACTGTCTTCTTGATCTTGCTGTTCTTAATTTAATTAACTGCCCATGTATCCTAGGCTTAGTACTTACACAGCTGTGTATTCCTTTGGTAATGGAATCCTTCATAACTCTGGTCATGTTTTCATAATGCATTGCAGCCAGCCAGAATGAATCAATCTTCTCATGGTTACTGTCTGTAATATCTTGTAGGATCATATGGGAACACAATGAATCCAATGGTACTTAATTCAATAATTCCTACAGGAAACTGTGACATCAGTATCACAGAGGGCTTCATTTTGAAGGATAACAGTATATCTCTTTTACATGCAGTATGTTATTGAGACTGGTGACTACTTATGTGATTGCAGCTATCTTAAGTATTTGATATCTATTTATTTACTTAGCTATTATTGGCCAGGAAAGCACATTAGAGAAATGTATGCCCATTTTCAGGTACGGCCCAGATGATAATTCAGTTCTAGAAATTTTGAGTTATACCAAATGGTATGGTCCATCTGCACACTTTTCATAAAAGGAAGCACTCAGTTATTTAAACACTATCCTTTATTTTAACATGTATTCATCAGTTGTTAGAGTATAATGTGTTTATGTTCCGGGGCCGTTATGCTCTGAACTCTGATGATGGGGCATGACGACCCCAAAACGTAAGCATGTTACATGGAAATAGACAGCATCTTTGAACTTTGAACAAGTAAGAAGACAAAAGCAGCAGTAAAACAAGCAAGCAGGAAAGTAGCAATAGCTACCAGCTTTATTCTTTTTTAAAAAAGGAACCAGAATGCTTCATAGCTTGCATGTGAGCCAAATGTTGACTATATGTAAAAATTGAGCTGCGTGCCCACGGAAGGCTAAGACATCAATGAAGGTGTCTGAAGCTTGGGGAAGTGCATTTTCCTGACTCTGTTCCTGAGGATTACTTAGGCAATAGAGCCATGAAATAAGAACAGGATAAAGGACTCAGAAACTCCTGCAGTACTGGTACATAAAACAACTTTTGCCTTGAGTATCTCTTCCACAAACAGAACTATGTTCAGTTTAAAAGACAGTGGTATATACTCTAACAACTGACAAATAAATGTTAAAATAAAAGGATAGAGTGTTTAAATAACAGAGTACTTCCTTTTATGAAAGGTGTGCAGATGGACCATACTATTTGGTATAACTCAAAATAGCTTTAATTCCCTGCCATATCTTTGTACCCTATATGGTACAAGTTCTCCCTTAATGGGCAAGTGAGCACACACCTAATGTACATATGGTTTCAGTTCTAGAAATATTTAATTCCTCTTGTTACACAATACATTTGTATAGTTCAGTTTGTACTGCACTGCACCCTCAACGGACTGAAATATGCATTCCACAGGAATGTTTGTGTCAATCAGTTTATATGTAACAATAAGACACAATGAAGTGTGCATTAGACATTTCTAATGCATGGCCAGGGGTGTAGTAAGGCACGGGGGCACAGACTGAGTGCATCCAGCCCCCAAGCCATACATTTGAACTATCTAACGCACACCTTGAAGTGTCTTATTGCACTTATAAAATGGACATCTGTGTTTTATGTACACTTAAGAATTAAAATTGAGAGGCTTAAATAAGTAAAAGGTGAACTCTTGCATGTACTTTGACTTAAAATAGTCCCTCCGCCTATATGTATGTGTAAGCATATTTTTTTTAGTTCAAGGACTTTTGTACTGGTGTGGCCAGTTTTATGTTGCTGTGGTGACAGGAATGTCAGTGACCTCCCCTACAGTGACACATGGTTGCCGACATCTCTGACACTACTGACTCTGGTCCCCGACCGGAAAATGCACCAACACACTATTGGTGTTCATGCAGGGGAAGGGGGATCTGATCTCAGGGGAAAGAAACCAAACTCCAGAGTCGATGACTCTGGCATCGCTCCAGCAACCTGGTTGACACTGCAGGTGTTGGCGGGTTGCTGTTGCTGTAACAGTGTTGCTGTAAGAGCGTCACTGTTACAACGGTATACCAGTGTGGCCTCCATAGTTGTATTTTTTGTTATTGTGCCAAACTGCAGCTGTCATGGCTACCCCTTCCCCATGATAGCAGTCTGTAGTGAAAACAAACGGTAAGTAAATGCTAGAAAATCATCCCTATAACTAAAGTTTTTTAACTGTCTCTTTTCTCTAACCACAGTTGTAGTTGCTTTATTTTTTTTTTTTTTGTCAGTTTTAACTGGCATGTCGGAGATACAGGATTGAAAGTAGAAGACTGGAAGTGCAGTAGTTGGGCTGGTGGATAGGCAGAAAAGCACTCTCATGGCGGAAAACCAAGTGAGCTTTAGGAGATGCTGTAATGCTATGAGTGCATCCTTCCATTTCTTTATGTAAGTGTTGTTAAAGAAAAATGATAGGAGCAATTTAGTGATAGGGGAGTACCTTTGGAGTCTACAGCAGTGGTCAGAATCATAGATGTGGCAACCTCTCATGCCTCAAGCAGAAGAGCAGATTGTTATGTAGCAGAAAATCAATCTTACTTAAAATGCTATGTATTCAACTGCTTATTCACTGTGTGAACCACAAAGTTAGCCTTTAATGTATAGTTAGGATAGTGTACTGTACAGAATATGAGAGATGAGAGAGTGAAAAAAATGGCGGCTGTAATTTTTTGAAAATTCTACAGGCTTAGAGATATTGTATTCCCATGTGCAGCTGTTCAGGACTTGTTTTAGCAGGGCATCAGACACTTCTAATGACCAACTGGGAGTCAGGATTTCCCCTGCCCACTTTATAAATAACTATCTCTGACAGTGAATTTTCATGCAAGAGGCAGTATATAGCAGGTCTGTCGACATTCTTCTTTCTAAGTGTTTGTAACCACCATCCTTCCCCCCACTACTTTACACAGTTAGCTACCCCTGGTACCCTTGACTGGGCACAAACTACTTCAGAAATGGTGTCATCCCTAGTTTGGGAATGTATACCAGGCTCATTACTTCTGGAGGTCAGAAAAAAGGGTGGGGATATACAACAGCAATAACTTATGACAAAAAACCTAGGTCCTGGGGAGAGAACTCTTTGCTAGGGCTATGCTAGACCAATAATTCTGGAGGGGTACCCAGTAACTTCACACACAGGAAGCAAAAACGTAATTGTCCAAACCAGAGTTCGGGTTCTAAAGTGTGACTTTATTCCAAAAGATGTTCTCTAAAACAAGGGTGGACCCTTAAAGTTTACACATCGTGGCACAAGGTATTGGCAGAACAACAAATCGACTGTATCTGACAGAAACGCTACGTTTTCCCATTTTTCATAGGACATTAAATTCTCTTCAGAGGCAATGGCCACAACTGAGCACACATTTCTTCTAGTAGCACTGGGCACAACTGAGCCCACATTTCCCATATGGCATAAGACTTTAAAACTTCTGCAAGTGGCAACTGGCCACAACGGAGCACACAGGGGCTCATAACTAGTACAACCCACTCCAGGAGCTAAACTTCTCTTCAGACATTGGCTACCATGCCCTAAATAACCAGGTGCCCTTACAGAACCTGTAGTGCTGAATGGATTACTACAGATGGGGGGCTACCCACCCTTCACTTCCATGTCCATACCCAGACATTCTTTCAGAGTTACACCTTAAAACATCTTGAAAAACACTTAAGAAAATGCATCTTTGAATGAACTTTTTCATCTAGCATTAAGAAACACTACTCTGGGAGTGTAAGAAACTAAAGTACTGAACAATGTGAGCAGTCTGCCTTTGGACCCCACAATTGTCAAGTCAACTTTACTCTGAGAAAAGTCTCAAATTCAGAACAGAATTGGTGTACCCTTCACTTTTAACCAGAGAAACACCAAAGGACAGGTAGTTTTTCAGGAAGCACAAAGTCAAATTTACTCACAGTTAGCACAGTACAGACAGCTTCAAATTGTTCTGGATCAAATAGGGTATTGCCTCCAGGATTGATTCTCTAGCAGTCCTTTCCATCCCTCCTGGGATGAAACTCGGGGGATCCTGCTGTAGGCAATGGTTTCCACCACTTCTCATGGCAGGCAGGTATCTTTCAAGACTAGGGTGAGAAAATAGGCTCTCCTCTCACAGCCCAGAGCAACTCTCACTCCTCACACTTCAACTACTGACACAGAACTAACTCAAGATTCTAAAACTCCCCACTCACAGCCAGCTGCTGAGGCTTATGCTGCTGCAAGAGTTCTACATGACCTCATCTCTCTCATTTCAGCTGAGAGCAAGTAAACAAGAGAGTGAATAGGTGAAAACCACATTTAACTGGTTATTCACCGGCTGCCTTTCCTACCTAGCACTGACACTGATGGGATTCTAGTAACCCCAGGGGACTAGGTTGTTACACTCACCCCTGCCAGACAAATGACTCTCTGCAGTCATATCTCCACCTGGCACCAGGCCATCCTACCCTCTGTATTACCTATGGGGAGGGGTGATCAGACCCTCCCCTACCATGTGCCCAGCACAGGTAGGCAACACTATAGGCACAGAGGCCAGCTGATGAAACTTCAGCCCCTATCCTATGATCCATCTATGGATACTCAGCTGCTCCAAGAAAACTGCTCGAAGCATGCCCTAATAGACAGAATTGATGATCCCTATCATGAATCAGGACCACCAACCTGCCCATCCCCCTAGCCCTCTAGCAAAAATCTATCAGACTAGGCTGCCCACTGGGACTCCTACCCCCTAACTTCCCAGAGTACCTGTAAAAAAAACAAGGAAACATACATTACATTGCATTACATTTCCCAAAATTTCCCCACAACCTCACACCTATGAAGAAAAACATGTTAACACCCTGTTAACCACAGACAATCCTAAAAAACACTAAGAAAAGGGAAACTTGGATGAGTTCCAACATCCTCTTCTTTTCTTCTTTCCTTCTTTTCTTCCTCAATAACACGTACAAGAGAAGGAAAAACACAAAAACACATTCTGCATTCCACACAGTGCCTAAACCTCCAACTGAACACTAGAGAACCCCCAAAAATATTTTTCTATAAAAGTACAAAAGTAAAAAATGGAAAGAAGATATTTATACAACACATTTGGGGATGGAAGGCCCTAAAAAGTTCAAGACTAGAGGTAGATTGCTGTTGCCCCAAGGCATAGTCCATTAAAGAGTCTCTCCTAGGCTGGAGCCTGCTGAAGAACAGTTCTTGGACAGGTCTGGGCCTGTATAGCACTGCAATCCATGGGGAGAGTCTTTGATGACAGTCATTACAGTTCTGTGGACAGTTTTCAAATGTAGGATGTGTTGTGCAAAGTCAGTAATGGAAACAGAAAATTTGGTCTTACCAGTTTCTTGAAGACCCAAAACAAAGGATCACATTACTTCTATGTGCAAAGGACCCTCTCCCTTCAGACGAGGAGGCATCTTTGAATACTGCTGGGATGCTGTTCTCGGGGAAAAACAAATGATGAATCAGGAAACTGCTGGGTTTTGTCATCTGGGAACCAAACGATGGAAGAGGAAAACAGCTGGGTTGATGCCATCTGGAAAGCCAGGTGATGAAACAGGAAAACAGCTGAGCTGATGTCATCTGGAAGGTCAGGCAATGCAATAGGAAACACTGCTGGGATGACAAATCTGGATACACCTGAAGACTCCTGGAATACCAGAAAATATGCATTTTCCTCCTTGGATACTGCTGCTTTGGATGACAGACACTGGGCTGCCTCTGCTCACTTTCCTCTAGGCATGCTGGGCATATTCACAGGGCGTGACATCATTAAGGGTAGTACCACTCAGGTTGTGGTGCAAGGACTATGACCCCATCTGGGCCTTCAAAGATGATGTTGTTGAATGTCTCATTACCAGCCCCATCCACAATTTGCACAGTGTCCATAAACAGAGTCCTGCTCATGCTCCAGAATTTAGGTCAATCACTTATGACTTTCTCCCTGACACATTCTGCTGCACCAGAGTACAAATTCTTGTTTGCTTCTTCCAACAATCAGGATAGTCTGTTCCATTTGATTTCCTCCCGCACTCAGCGAGGAAAGATAGGAAAGAACTTCCCATAGATGGTGTCAGCCCTCCTATGTACCAGTCTCTCCTCCTTGCTACTCTTCACAAGTCTGTGACCCATGGCCTGGCTTGGGGGTGGCCAGTCCTGGTTGAGCCAGTGTCGCATACTTAAAGAACAAAATAACTTCTCCCCTACCATCTCTGTGGGCAGGTTACTGTTGCCTTCTTCTTCTGTCTCTGGCTCCTCTGAGGCAAGAGCTTGAGGTGACCCATGGGGACCCTCAACAAGAAGATACATTTTTTCATCTTCCTCTTCCTCACTCATTATCTGAGCCCAAGAGTGAGCAAATGTCCTCACTACTGAGACATTCCTCTCATCACTGGGCAAGGAGGTAGAATCCTCTCAATTCAGTGTCTCTTGCAGTTCACCTCCCCCACTAGGCTAAGACTTGGAGCCTGCTTCCATGGGTCCATGGATCCTTCCATTGCATTTTCTGCCTGGGACACAGGTGTGGAAACTTCTCTCTCTTCCTGCCCTTGCAGTGGATCAACATCAGTTTTACTCTCTCCTTCTGTGACACATTCTGTGGAACTTTCCCCAACACGTTAAACCTGGTGCTGTGTGCTGCTGCAGGCTAAGTCCTTTACTAGGGTCCACATGGGAGACAATGAGATTCTTTATGCCCTCTCTGGCACTGCACCCCTGCTCATTCCATACTTCATAAGGCAGTCTAACCCTGGGTGTATCAGAAACATATCCCTTTCAGCCTTTAGGCACACAATGCACAGTCTCACTGGATAGCTAGTGATTGCTACATCTGGAGGCAACCTTTCACCATAGAAAGCGCTTTGTATTTTTCTTAGTGCTGCCACATCCTCTGCGATCATAACTCAGGCATGATCTGGATATCGGTGAGTTCCCGAAACCATTCTGAAAGCAAATGCACACAAAACTTGTTGTTACTGAATTGCTCACTAGTGTCTTTACTGTTTCACAAAAGGGCTTCCTGCTGCTGTGTTTACATTGCTGACTCCACCCTGTAATGGCGGTGGTAACGTTCCTCATCCATCAAACTTTGTTCACTGGCTAAAACCATGTTTCTGAGCTTTTCTGGCTACTGAATTTACTCAAACAGCAATCGATTGCTCTGCTGGTACCTTTCAGCACATTCTTATGATTTTAAACTTGACTTTGCTATCAGTATCAATTCAGGAAAACTGTTTACATATGCTCAGTCACTTGTAAGCCCCACAGTCTTTCTTTGCACAGGATTGCCTTCCAGTTCTGTTGCATTCTCCCTATACAACTCACAGTACCTTTTGCTTAGAAAAAATTTACTGTTTCTGAAACCATTATCACTGCTCACAGTCTATTCTTAGAATTTTTGTTTGTTGCACTTGCTCTCACAATGCACACTCCTTCTCTGCAAAAAAAATCACACTGCTTGCATAGAGATTCAGCTGGCTTGATAATCACACACAGTTTGTTTGCACAGATCATTGATTTTACTCACTGAATTCAGTAGCTGGCTTCCTCCAATGGAAATTTTCAGCCTGGTGCCAATCCTGGGAAAGCCTCTGGGGTGAAACGGGCTGGCGGTCCTGCCGATCGTGTCCATGAATGCCTCGCTTACAATTTCTCTAGCAACTCCTCCAATTTGCACACAAAGCACATGAAACTTTCAGGGCAAATATCTGAGACTGTTCCTTAAAGTCCTCACTACTTTTGGCATTTGAAAATTGTAATTTAAAGGTTCTGTAAACACTTTTGATGCAGAGACTAGGACACACACTTCAAGGCTTTACTGTCCATTGCAAGTTGACAGCACACAAGCAGCACTGTGTTCTTTTCTGTTCTAGAAAGCACAGAAGCAGCACATTTGGATGTCACTTTCCTGGGCAAAATCCTCCTGTCCAAAGCTTCCTTTTCTGTTTCGGCTACCACACTACCAGACAGAAAGATACTGGACATACCCTCAGCAAAAAATCTCTGGTTCTCTCCCCAAATTAAACAACATTAGATTAGCCCACATTTTCTTTGTAGCACTCCCCCAATGAAAACATCTTTGAATGAGCCCCCACGTTTTTTAACCACCCCCACTACTTTACACAGTTAGCTACCTCTGGTACCCTTGACTGTGCACAAACTACTTTGGAAATGGCATCATCTCTAGCTTTGGGAATGTATACCAGAATCATTATTTCTAGAGGTCAGAGAAAGCAGTGGAGGTGTGCAACAACTTCTGCAAGTGGCAACTGGCCAAAATGGGGCACACAGGGGCTCATAACTACTACAACCCACTCCAGGAGGTAAACTTCTCTTCAGACATTGGCCACCATGTTCTAGATAACCAGGCACTATTACAGAATCTGTAGTGCTGAACTGGTTACTCCAGAGGGGGGCTTCCCACCCTTCACTTCCACGTCCATACCCAGCTATTCTTTCAGAGTTACACCTTAAAACATCTTGAAAAACACTTAGGAAAATGCATCTTTGAATGAACTTTCACATCCAGCATTAGGAAACACTACTCTGGGAGTGTAAGAAATTAAAGTCCTGAACAATTTGAACTGTCTCTGGACCCCACAATTGTCAGCCAACTGTACTCTGAGGAAAGTCTCAAATTCTGAACAGAACTGTTGTACCCTTCCCCTTTAACCAGAGAAACACCAAAGTACAGGTACTTTCTTCAGGAAGCACAAAGTCAAATCTACACACAGTTAGCATAGTACAGGGAGCTTCAAATTGTTCTGGATCAAATAGGGTATTGCCCCTAGGATTCATTCTCTAGCAACCCTTTTCATCCCTCTGGGAATGAAAATTAGGAGATTCTGCTGTAGACAATGGTTTCCACCACTTCTCTTGGCAGGCAGGTGACTTTCAGGACTAGGGTGAGAAAATAGACTTTCCTCTCAGAGCTCAGAGCAGCTCTCCCTCCTCACACTTCAACTATTGACACAGAAGTAACTTAAGAGTCTAAAACTCCGGGGGGCGTGGCTTGGACACAGTGGAAGATAGCCGCCTAAGCTCGTAGTGCACTCCCTACCTGAGACAATCCGTATTAAAATATCGGCATCCAGGGAATTTTTCCGCATCTGAAGCCACTATATGCCTCCTTAAATACTGTATGTATGTATTGTGTGGGTCTTATTGCTCGTGGAAGTTGGTTAATTACCGATCAGTGCCGACCCTCTCATGACCCTCCCCCGATCTGCCAGATGATACTCTCCAACATGATCAGACCTCTGCTGCAGTACACCCTGTACAGGCTGTTTGAGCTACTAACTGTCTGTGCATGGAAATTGGAAGGCTTGCCCTCCATCACTTACCCCTGGATAATTCTGGAATCCTTGCCTGGATCTCATATGGACTTCCCCTCATCTCCTTAGTCTGAACAGGCCATAGCCACCGTAGTTTCCACTGCTCCACCGCCCGATGTGGGAGCATCCCTCCAGCACATAACAACACTTCTGGAGACACTACTTACCAGGGTGGACTCAATCTCCACCACGCTGGCAGTCACTGTTGCCAATGTTCGCACCCTCAATGATAAAATGAATGTGGTGGAACAAGGGACAGAGGGATTGGAGGTCAGTCAGGCTAAAATACTACAGCATATGCAGGAGCATGAAACCAAATTGGCCACGCTATGGCGGAGAACAGAAGATCAGGAGAACGGTGGGAGGAGAAATAATATTCAAATCCTGGGCATACCTTAGGGTCTAGAAGGCCCCAATACAGAGTGCTTCCTAATCGAGGAAATCCCCAAAATGCTAGGGGAATGGTGGCATGGCCCAACTGAGGTAGAGAGGGCACACAGGATACCCTGCAGTCCCCATTCTACATACTCGCGGCCACGACCTGTAATTGCATACATCCTCGGATATTCCACAAAGGAGCGGGTCCTGTGAGCAGCATGAGATAAAGGGGAAATTTTATGACGTGGGTTGAAAACCTCCTTCTACAGAGACTTCTCCACTGAGGTGATAGCCCGTAGAAAGGCTTACATTCCTCTGAAACAAATACTAGTACAGCACGGTTTCAAATATGGTTTTAGGCACTGGGCTCACTTGCATATTTCTAGAGAAGGGAGAGATTTTGTGGCTGAAACTCCTCAAGAGGTCAAGGGATGGTTCCGCAAGTATTGGCCTCGGGTATTCATTGGGACTCCAAATCCCAGGAAGCTCTGGAGCCCAGGTCCTCATCCATACCCTGGAGGAACCTAAGCAACCAATAGTGGTGCTCCTGGAAACCACGTTAATAAATGGACTATTGCACACTTTAATGCTTTCCTCAGGTTTCCTGATCGTACAGCACAGGGTGTGTCGGTAGATGGTAAGCCCAGTTCTCAACAGTAGCCCACGATTAATTCCCTCCTTCCCAGGCCACAGCGGGGACTGAGACAAACAATGAGGATTCACCAACATTCGCACAGTGGCCCTATTTCATCCACTGAAGGGCAGGAGAAGGCGCCACCAGTAAAGCAAACGAGGGATGATGCCTCCTCGCTAACGACTCTGGATCCAACAGACATTCCTGATGCTCTGCTGATAGAAGCAGCTTCGACCGAATCCTGGGCCGATTTTTCATTTGAAATGGAAGATCTTACGGATATCACCACCATGCCTGTCAAGCCTGGCCTGCTCTCATTTGCTGATGTGCTCTCCAAGGGTTCGATCAACACTACTACAGGCTTAACTCCCGTTGGAACTGACGCTCCACCAGAATGACTTATCTTATAAGTGTCTCTCTTACACATTATACTTTGCTGGCATAGTTCTGTATTTGGGACATCGGGGTGCATGCTAATGTTAATGACATTGTTTATGGCAAGAAAACATGCTACCCCTTTAGGCAGCAGTGCAGGAGCATGCTGCGATGTCCACCAGGGTTAATGAGTGAATAAACTGTCCACACCCCATAATGTCAGAGACCTGGGGCAGACTTTCTTTCACTGCCAGGTGGGTACTCATATTATAGGGGCATTCCCAGCAGACAAATCTGCTCTATGTGGGTAGTGTATAGCTAATCTATCTCTTCCATTGGGGGATGGGTGACTCACGCGCATGGGAGAGACTTCTCCTCTTTGTCGTGCAACTTACGGTTTACTCTAGAGACCAACTACGTTGCTCACCATTAGCAGTAGCACTCCCTTTCAGTTCAGGCTCTAGTTTCCCTCTTCCCCCTGGATACCACCTCCCCAATTCCTCTGGACAGGAGTCACAATTTAGCAGGGTCACATCTTAGTTAAGGTTGAGCTTTAGAGTTGTTCTCGGTTAATTTCCCAACCCCCATCTTGGGTACTCAGGCAGTGCGGCTGTGTGTCACTACCTCGCTCTCGGGGAAAGTCACACTCATGTGCATACCTCCATGTACTTGTAAACTGTTGCTTAATTACACAAATTCAGGAAGTTGTTATTGAGATTTTTACTTTGTTGTGGTAACTCCCTCTTTTGGACTGCGTATTCAATATACGTTTAAGCCTATTGTTAAACAGTTATATTTTTTATTCATTGTGTGCTTGCAACACATAGTTGTTTGCTGTTAAATTGTATTTACTAATACCTGCTTGTTTTATCTGCTATCAGGGTGCCACAGTTCTTCTTTCCTGTCACCAGTTTACATTGGCCCTTACTCCTGCCTGATATTTTTGGGGTCCTCACAGGTAGTTTCCTCACTTGCCCATATTTTTCCCTACCAGACTCTTGGGCTGAGTACTTCCACAAATATTTATTCCAGGTCTAACTATGCAGAACTCTACGATGGGGATAAATCTTATATTGTGGAACGTTAAGGGGCTGAACCATCCAACCAAGAGATCAGTAGTCCATAAGCATTTACGCTCCTTGCAGGCGGACATGGCACTTATACAAGAGACACATCTTACTGCAAGGAATGTATCATGGCTCAAAAAATCCTGGGTAGGTTTTGTCCTGGCCAGTTCAGCATGGACCAAGACCAAGGGGGTAGCCATTCTTGTCCGAAAAGCATGCCCTTGAGTAGCAGACAAGGTACTCAATGATGAACAGGGCCACTGGATAGTGGCTCGGTTCTCTTACCCAGGTGGCTCTGTTATTCTGGCCAATATTTATGGACCTAACGTGGATTCCCAAGATCTTTTCTTAGATATTAACCAAGCTCTTCAATCTCTATCCGTGGGATATCCAAACATATCCATCATGTTGGGAGGGGGGGATTTCAATTTAGTGACAGATATTTTCCTGGATAAATCTAAACTGACCCTACAGACACATCCCAAAGCTGTGCTCGCCCTGTAGGAGGTGATGAAGGAATGGGGGCTGGTTGATATGTGTCGGAGGGACCACCCCACTGGGTGGGACTATTCTTTTTTTTCATCAGTGCACACTACCTACAGTCATATAGACTTTTGGCTAATGAATACCCTGGCTGCCCAGGATATTGTTTCCTCCAAAATAGGCAACATCCTTGTCTCCGACCATGCCCCGGTCTCCTGTGTGTATACCCCTTCGGGGCAATCCGGCTGTAGTCCTAGGTGGCGGTATAACCCCCTATTGATTAAGGAACCGGCATTCCAAGCGATGGTGTGGACTACCGCTCAGGACTATTTTGATCTTAATAAGGTTTCTGATACCTCGGCAGCCATGGTTTGGGAGGACTTTAAGGCAGTGCTGAGGGGCCGCATTATCGCCTATGTGGCCCAGAAGAACAAGGCCCGGTGAGTGGACCTGCACCACCTTCAAACTGAACTGTCTACATTGGAGGCCCAGTTTAAATTGTCTGCAACAGGGCAGCCTGATGCAGCGGCTCTCTGAACCATAGTCGGGTTATGGTATCGCATTAACTCGATATTACATCAGAAGGCAGAGTGGCTGATGCTTCAGGTCAAGCATGTGTATTGGGAGGGAGGAGATAAAGGGGGCAAACTCCTAGCATACTGGCTAAAGAAACAACAGGCTGCCTCACATATTCATGCGCTCAGGACTCCCAATGCTGATACGGTCACTCACCCTAAACAGATTAATGCCTGTATGCAACAATTCTATCAACAACTCTATCAGACACATACAACCCTGGAACAGAGCCAATTAGAGTCTCAGCTGAAGGACTTTTGCTCCCAGGCTAAAACTCCCCAACTGGCAGAACACATGAGGGTGACTCTGGATGAGCCTTTCACGGAGTCAGAACTTAAAAGGGCACTGTCTCAACTTATTAAGGGGAAATCCCTCGGGCCAGATGGCATGACCACTGAGTCATACCAACTCATAAGTGAGGAAATCGCTGCCCCATTGCTCTCTGCATTCCAAGAGGCCCATGTGTCCGGTATCCTCCTGCCCACCATGCATGAGGCACACATTACTCTGCTGCCAAAAAATTCGGATGACCCAATGGACTGCACCAACTGTCGTCCCATATCCCTAACATCAGTGAACTGTAAAATAGCAGCCAAGATGCTTGCCAGTCATATGACAGAGGTTTTGCCTTCCATAGTGCACTCGTCCCAAGTTGGGTTTACTAAAGGGAGAGCTGCTGTGGATAACATATGCTTGCTTCTTAATCTTAAGTGGCTAGCTCTGCAATCCACTACTCCTATGGCCGTGATGGCAGTGGTCTTTTCGAAAGCCTTTGACTCTGTCGAATTGCCCTATTTGCATACGGTACTCCAGCAATATGGATTTGGCCAGCACTTTAGGCAGTGGATCCGAGTGCTATACAATGAGCCGTCAGCTTGCATTCTTACTAATAAGGACATACCTCCTCATTTCCCCCTGCAGTGAGGCACTCAACAAGGTTGTCCGCTGTCACCACTGCTATTCCTGGTTGCCTTGGATCCTCTTACCTGAAAACTACAGGCTACTGGGCAGATTCAAGGCATTCTAGTAGGGAAACAGGTATACCTAATGGCCTCCTATGAAGAGGACCTGCTCATCACACTCTCGCACCCACGGGACACACTACACCCAACATTGGATGTCCTTCACACATTTGCCCACCTCTCTGGTCTGAAAATTAATCAGCAGAAAATCAGTGTCATCCCTCTCAATACTGCATGTTCCCAGGACTGCCTACAGGGTCTAGGACTTCCTTGATCCCCCAACAATCTTACATATCTGGGTATTCAGATACCATTTGATTGGAGGCACATTGAATGTAGGAACTTTTCTTCCCTCTTACAACAACTAACCACTGAAGTATCTCGGTGGCTCCAGCTTAGTCTTTCTCTGTCAGTGAAAATAGCTGTAATCTGCATGCTTTTCCTACCAAGAGTCACATACCTCCTTAATAATCTCCTTATTGCCCTGTCAAAAAAAATCTTTAGACAGAAGGACAGAATTGTATCGCAATTCCTGTGGGACAGTAAGAGACCCAATGGAGCATGCATAAACTGTGAGCACACTGGTCTAAGGGTGGCATGGGACTCCCCTGGCTGCAAGGATATCATTGGTCCTTTGTCGCAGCTCAGGCCACAAAATGGTTCCTATCCACATCTTCTTCCCCAGTATTTTGGGCCCAGCTAGAGGCTTAAGTACTTCGGGAGACTTCCTTTGGTCTGCTCCTGACCAAACTACCGGCCCCCCACAACCTACTCACACCAGTCATGGATGAAACCAGGAAGGCATGGTTCCACCTCATAGCCGCAAACTGAACTAAAAAATCCGAAGGCTGGATGTCATTCCTATATCTTGATCTCTGGTGCAACCAGTTCCTAATGATGGATAACAAACTATTCCACTGGCCACTGTGGGCCAAGAATGGTATACAGATGGTCCCGGACTTGTATCTCCTTGACTCTACTACAATCATGTTTTTTGAACAACTTAGAGTTTGTTATTCCCTTCCATCAGAAAATGTTTGGAAATTCCTGCAGCTATGGGCAGCAGTGCAGTCCACTAAATGGTCTCAGAAAGTTCATTTGAAATGGCTCTGGATTTCCACTTTGCACTTAAGACCCACATCTCAGGGCCTCGCAGCTAAGTTTTACATCACCTGGCAGGAGGCACAACCAGATCACACCAAAAACCGCAGAGTTGCTTGGAGAAGTGATCTCGACTGCCAACTTACGCCAGACAGATGGGAGTACTGCTTACGTCGAGCTCACTCTTCATATAGGGATGCTAGGAGTCAAGTGATACAACTTAAGATCCTGCTCCGCTGGTACCGCATGCCAGCAGCTCTACATAAATGGGGCATCCTCCCTCACTCTGAATGCTGGAGATGCTGCAAGAGCCCAGCTCACATTTTGCATATACTGTGGCAATGTCCCACCCTGATTTCCTTTTGTGCTTCAATGGAAATGGACTGCTCAGCGGTGCTGGGGCAGCCAGTTGACCTTTCTGACCCCATGCTGTTACTGGGAGATGCTACTTCATTGGAGCAGATCGCACCACAGCAGCAGGAATGGGTTTTAGTAGCATTGCTAGAAGCCAAGCGTATCTTACTGAGGTCCTGGTGGCAGCCCTTGCTGACTGCTATCTCCCTCTGGCATTCTGCCCTTGCCTGGATCACCACATTTGAGAGGCTCATATATGCTAGCAGGGTACAATTGTCCCTATACCGCAGCAAATGGTAGGCATACCTCAACTCAACCCTGTGTCGGGTGCCCCTTCCTCCCCCCCAAAATCCTCCTGGATCAATTGATTAGATGGACTGGCTCTCAAACATGCAGATTTGTAGAGAGGTTTCCTGTGAGGAGTATGATACCCCTGTTTTGTGTGAAGGGCATACCCCCCCTACTATGACTCTTATATGTATTTTTTTTGCTCACTTTTGACTTGAGAGATTTGCTTATATGGTCTATTCCCTCTGTTATCTGTACTCCTGACATCTATACCAGTTTTAAGAGACTGGAGACTGTGGACCTTAGATTATTGTTTGCTTTATTAGTAGAACTGACAGGTTATTGTTTATGTCTTGTGTTTTTTTGTGTTCTTCCTTTTTTCTAGATGTTTATAGACAATGTGTTACATGCAGGGATATCCTGCTCTATCCAATGTGTACATGCTTTGTCTTTTTGCTTATGGTATGGATTTTTTTTGAAAATAATAATTATTCTGTGATAAAAAAGATTCTAAAACTCCCCACTCACAGCCAGCTGATGTGGCTTATGCTGCTGTGAGAGTTCTAAATGACCTCATCTCTCTCATCTCAGCTGAGACCAAGTAAACAATAGAGTGATTTGGTGTAAAACCCATTTAACTGGTTATTCATCAGCTGCCTTTCCTACCTAGCACTGGCACTGATGGGATTCTAATAACCCCAAGGGACTAGGTGGTTACACTCACCTCTGCCAGGCAAATGACTCTCTGCAGTCATATCTCCACCTGGCACCAGGCCATCCTACCCTCTGCATTACCTATGGGGAGGGGTGATCAGGCCCTCCCCTACCATGTGCTTGGCACAGGTAGGCAACACTAAAGGCACAGAGGCTGGCCGATGAAACTTCAGCCCCTATTCTATTATCCAACTATGGATACTCAGTTGCTTCAAGAAAACTGCTCAAAGCATGCCCTAATAGACAGAACTGATGACCCCTATCATGAATCAGGACCACCAACCTGCCCATCCCCCTAGCCCTCTAGCAAAAATCTATCAGACTAGGCTGCCCACTGGGAAACCTACCCCCAACTTCCCAGGGTACCTGTAAACAAAACAAGGAAACATACATTACATTGCATTAAATTTCCCCAAATTTCCCCACAACCTCCCAAATGTGAAGAAAAACATATTAACACCCTGTTAACCACAGACAATCCTAAAAAAAAAAACATTAAGTAAAGGGGAACTTGGATGAGTTCCAACATCCTCTTCTTTTCTTCTTTCCTTCTTTCTTCCTCAGGAACACTTACAAGAGAAGAAAAACACAAAAACACATTCTGCATTCCACGCATTGCCTAAACCTCCAACTGAACAGTAAAGAACCCCAAAAAATATTGTTCTATAAAAGTACAAAAGTAAAAAATGGAAAGAAGATATTTATACAACACATATGGGGATGGAAGACCCTAAAAAGTTCAAGACTAGTAACTAGATTGCTGTTGCCCAAAGGCATAGTCTATTAAAGAGTCTCTTCTAGGCTGGAGCCCACTGAAGAACAGTTCTTGATCAGGTCTGGGCCTGTATAGCACTGCAATCCATGGGGAGAGTCTTTGATGACAGTCATTACAGTTCTGTGGACAGTTTTCAAAAGTAGGATATGTTGTGCAAAGTCAGTAAAGGAAACGGAAAATGTGGTCTTACCAGTTCCTTGAAGATCAAAACCAAAGGATCCCCTTACTTCTATGAGCTAAGGTCCCTCTTCCTTCAGACCAGGTGGCATCTTTGAATACTGCTGGGTTGATGTCCTCTGAAAAAAACAAATGATGAATCAGGAAACTGCTGGACTGATGTAATCTGAAAACCAAATGATGGAAGAGGAAAACAGCTGGATTGATGCCATCTGAAAAGCCAGGCGATGAAACAGGAAAATAGCTGAGCTGATGTCATCTGGAAGATCAGGCAATGCAATAGGAAAACACTGCTAGGATGATGAATCTGGATACACCTGAATATTCCTAGAATACCAGAAAATATGCATCTTCCTCCTTGGATACTACTGCTTTGAATGACAGACACCTGACTGCCACTGCTCACTTCCTTCTAGGCATTCTGGGCATATTCACAGGGAGTGACACCATTAAGGGTAGTACCACTCAGGGTATGGTGTGAGGACTATGACCCCATCTGGACCTTCAAAGTTGATGTTGCTGAATGTCTCATTACTAGCCCCATCCACGATTTGCACAGTGCCATAAACAGAGTCCTGCTTATGCTCCAGAATTTAGGTTGATCACTTATGGCTTTGCCCCTGACACATTCTGCTGCACCAGAGTACAAATTCTTGCTTGCCTCTTCCAACAACCAGGATAGCCAGTTCTGTTTGATTTCCTCCCAGCCTCAGTGAGGAAAGGTAGGAAAGGACTTCCCATAGATGGTGTCAGCCCTCCTATGTACCAGTCTCTCCTCCTTGCTACTCTTCACAAGTCTGTGACCCATGGCCTGGCTTGGGGGTGGCCAGTCCTGGTTGAGTCAGTGTCGCATACTTAAACAATGAAAGAACTTGTCCCCTACCATCTCTGTGGGCAGGTTACTGGAGCCTTCTTCTTCTGTCTCTGGCTCCTCTGAGGCAAGAGCTTGAGGTGACTAATGGGGACCCTCAACATGAAGATATATTTCTTCATCCTCCTCCTCTTCCTCACTCATGATCTGAGCCCAAGATTGAGCAAATGTCCTCACTCCTGAGACATTCCACTCATCACTGGGCAAGGAGGTAGACTCCTCTCAATTCACTGTCTCTTGCAGTTCATCCTCCCCAACTAGGCTAAGACGTGGAGCCTGCTTCCATGGGTCCACGGATCCTTCCATTACACTGTCTACCTGGGTCACAGGTGTGGAAGCTTCTCTCTCTTCCTGCCCTTGCAGTGGATCAACATCAGTTTTACTTTCTCCTTCTGTGACACACTCTGTGGAACTTTCCCCAACATGTTAAACCTGGTGCTGCATGCTGCTGCAGGCTAAGTCCTTTACTAGGGTCCACGTCGAAGCCAGTCAAATTCTTGATGCCCTCTGAGGCACTGCACCCCTGCTCATTCCATACTTCACAAGGCAGTCTAACCCTGGGGATATCAGAAACACATCTCTTCCAGCCTTTAGACACACAATGCACAGTCTCACTGGATAGCTAGTGATTGCTACATCTAGAGGCAACCTTTCACCATAGGAAGCACTCTCTATTTCTCTTAGTGCTGCCACATCCTCTGCGATCATAACTCAGGCATGATCCGGAGATTGGGGAGTTCTCAAAGCCATTCTGAAAGCAAATGCACACAAAACTTGTTGTTACTGAATTGCTCACTAGTCTCTTTACTGTTTCACAAAACGGCTCCCTGCTGTTGTGTTTACATTGCTGACCCCGCCCTTTAATGGCAGTGGTAACTTTCCTCATCCATCAAACTTTGTTCACTGGCTAAAACTATGTTTCTGAGCTTTTCTGGCTACTGAATTTACTCAAAACTGCAATCGATTGCTCTGCTGGTACCTTTCAGCACATTCATATGATTTTAAACTTGACTTTGCTATCACTTGTATGCCCCAGTCTTTCTTTGCACAGGATTGCCTGTCAGTTCTGTTGCATTCTTCCTATACAACTCACAGTCCCTTTTGCTTAGAAAAATTTACTGTTACTGAAACCATTATCACTGCTCTCAGTCCATGCTCAGAATTTGTGTTTGTTGCACTTGCTTTCACAATGCACACTCCTTCTCTGCAAAAAAATCACACTGCTTGCATACAGAATCAGCTGACTTGATAATCATGCTGGCTTGATAATCAGAACAGCTAATATTCTTCAAGTGAAACTACCTCTGGCTGGAAGCTGCAACACTGAACACAGGATTTGCAAGCAAGCGAGTTGTGCTCACAACAGAGGGAGGTGAACCTTACAATTGTCTTTGGATTGTAGCAGATATTCTGCAGGTGGAGGCTACTTCTAACTGAAAGGTGAAGTAAGGAACTTAGAATTATCAGGAAAAGACAGTCTTTCAAGTAACAGAGGGAGGTGGATCTAGCTTTACTTTTGTTACAATTCTTAAGATTTTCAGTGCAGGAAGAGTTTAAAGCACAGCTGACTTATTTTGGGACTGACTGCTTTCAGAGCACAAACCACCAGGCTGTTTTGGGGCGGGAGGTTTACCTGTGTCTGACTTGGATGTCTGGATTTTTCTCTGTTTGATTAGCAGGGTATTTTCTCTGTCAAATTGTTGTGTAGGGCATCTTGCTGACAGGAGGGCACTCATCGCAGCGGTGGATCAGAGCTTTTAGCTGATTGTTTTGTGAGGGCACAGTTTAGGCCAACCCCTTCCCACCCTGGAAATAGTTCCTTTATACCTGGGGTTCTGACATCATTTCCTCAAGAATGCAAGGTGCATATCACTGTCATATCCTCTCTAGCACACTGCACTGACAATATAAGCATACACATTGTAAAATATATATATTTCTATATAACAAACCAATCACACACACACACACACACAAAAAGTAGATAAACATGAGGGGAGTAGTGCAATGTAATGGCTGTGGGGCAGCAGTCTTCCGGGAGTCTTTCTGGAGGCTGAGATGCTGCCCTATTTGCAGACAACTCTCTGCCCTGAGGGAGGAAGTTGCCCGTCTTCAGGCCACACTGGACAGTAGTAAGGGAACCTTCCCCCAGGCCATACTGGATGGTAGGAAGGGAACCTTCCCCATCCAGGGAGCACCAGAGCCACCACCACTACCTCAGAGGTTGCAAAGAAAGCACAGCAGTTGGACCACAGTGGGCTCAGGGAGGGTGAGGATGGTGGAACAGAGGCACACCCAGTCAGTTGTTCCACTCCACAATCCATACACCATTCTGGGGGAGCATAACTCCCCTATGGATACACCCGCAGAGGAGACTAAGAAGGCTGAGGACAACTGTCACAAGGGAGGCCCACAGGAAGGAGGCAAGGACACCACAAGGAAAGGAAGCAACTCCTGGTGGGGGACTCAATTATTAGGAGGATAGAACTGGGGGGAGCAGGGAAAACTGAAGTAAGGTGCCTGCCTGGTGCCATGGCTTGGAGGGACAGGAAGCGCATCCCCAGGATCACGAGAACAGCTGCATGGGAGTCTGAGCTGGACGTCATTGTCCACCTAGGGACAAATGACTTGGCTCATCATGAGCTTAGAGCAGTGCAGAAGGACTTTCTAGAATTGGGGAGGGGCCTAAGACAAGTAGCACACACAGTATCCTTCTCAGAGGTGCTGCCTATCAATGGCATGAGTGAGGCGAGGGTACTTTGCACCATGCAGTTTAATGAATGGTTGAAAAAATGATGTGGAGCACAGGGGTTTGGCTTCATTGGGGACTGGGGTTCCACCTGGAGGGACACCAGCCTATACTGGCAGGATGGTCTGCATCTGTCCAGGAAGGGAACAAGTCTTTTAAGCAATCATTTTAAATGCTTCATTGGCAAGCTTTTAAACTAGTCAAGGGGGGAGGCACTGATAAGCAGCAGGAAAATCCCAGCCTCTCCCTACAAAACAGGGTACTAAATGGGAAAAAGACAGAGGTAGAAAGGTCAGTGGGGGATGCTGCAACAGAAGGTAAAGCCATCAAAAAATGGAGAGCAATGAGTACCAATGCCCGTAGTCTGAGTAACAAGCTTCCTGAATTAGTGGCCTTGATGGAGGAGGAACATCTGAATATCGTGGCAGTCACAGAAACATGGTACACACAAAACCATGACTGGAATGTAAACATACCAGGATACACTATCTACAGGAGGGACAGGGAGGGTAAAAGAGGAGGAGGAGTAGCTCTTTACATAAGGGAAGGAATCAAAGCAACAGAACAAAAGGGTAAACAGGGAGGAGAAGAAGCACTGTGGGTAAATTTGGAGACTGGCAATGGCACCACAATCCGCACAGGGTTATGAGACAGACTCTCTTCAGGGGAGGAAATGGACAAGGAAATGATAGAAAGTATACTTAGAATGGCAGAAAAGGGGAGATATTGCTGATGGGTGATCTGAATATGCCAGATGTTAACTGGAGTGCAGTTGCAGCAGCCACTTCAAAGAGTGGGGTTATTCTAGATGCCCTACAGGGGGCATGCCTTAGACAACTAGTATTGGAGCCGACTCGAGAGGGAGCAATCTTAGACCTGGTTCTCTCAAATGGAGATGAAGAGAGGATCACAGATGTAGAAGTGGGTAGCCATCTGGGAACTAGCGACCATCGAACAGTATGGTTCACAATAAACACAGCAATAGAGTCAAGCCATACAAAGGCAAAAGTACTGGACTATAGGAGGGCTGACTTTGCCAAAATGGGTGAGTGCCTAAGGAATGCACTAGCAAATGGGCAGGAAGGAGGGTGAAGAACAATGGGGAATAATAAAAACTGCCATCACAGAGGTAACAAGCCTTTGTGTGAAGCAAATAAACAAACGAAACGATGTAAGAAACCACTATGGTTCTCAATGGAAGTGGCAGTGAAGGTTCAAGAGAAAAAGAAAGCATTCAGGAAGTACAAGGAATCACAGAAGGAGCAGGACAGAGAACTGTATCAGTTAAAGCAAAAGGAAGCTGGGAAGGCAGTCAGAACAGCAAAGGCCCAAACCGAGGAAAAGATAGCCAACTCAGTTAAGAAGGGGGATAAGACCTTTTATAGGTACATCAGAGAGCGAAGGAAGGCCAAGGGAGGGATAGTGAGGCTTAATAAAGGGGAGGAAGGGGGCGCAAAGGGTGACTGTGAAAAGGCAGAGATACTAAACAAATATTTTTGCTCAGTATTTACAAAGGAAGAGGGGGAGGTACCTAAAACAAACAGTAGAAACACTCTGGATACAGAAGTTGATACCAGCCCATTTACAGAAGAAAGGGTTCTGAAAGAACTCTTAAAACTGAAGGTGGACAAAGCAATGGGGCCTGATGGGATTCATCCCAGAATTCTAAAAGAACTAAGGGTAGAACTAGTGACACCACTGACTACACTCTTTAACAAATCATGGGAGGATGGGGTGGTACCTGAGGACTGAAGGAGGGCAGATGTGATTCCCATTCACAAAAGTGGGAGCAAGGCAGATGCAGGAAACTACAGACCTGTTAGTTTAACCTCAGTGGTAGGGAAAATTATGGAATCACTTCAGAAGGAAAGAATTGTCAAGTATCTAGAGGCCAGAGGGGCACACGACCCAAGGCAGCATGGATTCACAGCGGGAAGGTCATGCCAAACAAATCTGATAGATTTCTTTGACTGGGTGACCAAAGTAGTAGATCAGGGAGGGGCTGTGGACATGGCCTACCTAGACTTTAGCAGGCTCAGAGGTAATTTAAGGAAGTATTTTTTCACAGAGAGGGTTGTGGATGCATGGAACGGCCTTCCGGAGGAGGTTGTGGAGTCAAAAACAGTGGTGGAATTCAAGCATGCATGGGACAGTCATAAGGCAATTCTAGGGGTTGGGGGTAGGAAGAAGTAGGCTGCTGGTTAACTAGGATCTGCAGCTTATCCATTAGGTAGGGAAATGGGCAGACTGGGTGGGCCAAGCGGTCCTTATCTGCCGTCAGATTCTATGTTTCTATGTTTCTATGTTGTTTGCAGAGATCATTGGTTTTACTCACTGAATTCAGTAGCTGCCTTCCTCTGATGGAAATTCTCAGCCTGGTGCCGATCCTGGGAAGGCCTCTGGGGTGAAATGGGCTGGTGGTCCTGCCTATTGTATCCACGAATGCCTCATTCACAATTTCTCTAGCAACTCCCCCAATTTGCACACAAAGCACATGAAACTTTCAGGGCAAATATCTGAGTCTGTTCCTTAAAGTCCTCACTACTTTTGGCATTTGAAAATTGTAATTTAAAAGTTCTGTAAACACTTTTGATGCAGAGACTAGGGCACACACTTCAAGGCTTTACTGTCCATTGCAAGTTGACAGCACACAAGCAACACTGTGTTCTTTTCTGTTCTGGAACACACACAAGCAGGACATTTGGATGTCACTTTCCTGGGCAAAATCCTCCTGTCCAAAGCTTCTTTTTCTGTTTGGGTTACCACACTACCCGACAGAAAGATACTGGACATACCCTCAGCAAAAAATCTCTGGTTCTCTCCCCAAATTAAACAACATTAGATGAGCCCACATTTTCTTTGTAGCACTCCCCCAACCAAAACATCTTTTGATGAGCCCCCATGTTTTGTAACCACTCCCTGCTACTTTACACAGTTAGCTACCCCTGGTACCCTTGACTGGGCACAAACTACTTTGGAAATGGTACCATAGATACATAGACAGTGTCGGCAGATAAGGGCCTATGGCCCACCCAGTCTGCCCATTTAAGTTTGTAAGTTCAGTTTATGTTTTCCAGGAAGTCTGTTGCCCCTTACCCCTGATCTCCAGAATTCCTTTATGTCTATCCCATGCATTCTTAAATCCCGTGATTGTTTCAGCCCCCACCACTTCCTCTGGCAGGGTGTTCCACTTGTCCACCACCCGTTCTGTGAAGAAATTCTTCCTCACGTTTCCTCTGAATCGTCCTCCCTCCAACTTCATCCCATGCCCTCTAGTCCTGGAACATCTTTTTCGCTTAAAAATAGTGCATTCCTGCACCCTGTTCCTCCCTGTAAGATACTTGTATGTCTCTATCATATCCCCTCTCTCCCTCCTCTCCTCCAGGGAGTACATGTTCAGTGCCTTAAACCTGTCCTCATAGGACTTGTGATGCAATCCATGCACCATCTTTGTTGCCCTCCTCTGAACCATCTCTAGCTTTAGGAATTTATACCAGGCTCATAACTTCTAGAGGTCAGAGAAAGGGGTGGGGGTGTACAAAAACTTCTGCAAGTGGCAACTGGCCAAAATGTGGCACACAGGGGCTCATAACTAGTACAACCCACTCCAGGAGGTAAACTTCTCATCATACATTGGCCACCATGTTCTAAATAACCAGGCACCATTACAGAATCTGTAGTGCTGAACTGGTTACTTCAGTTGGGGGCTGCCCACCCTTCACTTCCACGTTCATACCCAGCCATTCTTTCAGAGTTACACCTTAAAACGTCTTGAAAAACACTTAGGAAAATGCATCTTTGAATGAACTTTCATATCCAGCATTAGGAAACACTACTCTGGGAGTGTAAGAAATTAAAGTCCTGAACAATGCGAACAGTCTGCCTCTGGACCCCACAATTGTCAGCCAACTTTACTCTGAGAAAAGTCTCAAATTCAGAACAGATCTGGTGTACCCTTCCCCTTTAACCAGAGAAACACCAAAGTACAGGTACTTTCTTCAAGAAGCACAGAGTCAAATCTACTCACAGTTAGCACAGTACAGGCAGCTTCAAATTGTTCTGGATCAAATAGGGTATGGCCCCTAGGATCCATTCTCTAGCAGTCCTTTCCATCCCTCTGGGGATGAAAATCAAGAGATCCTGCTGTAGACAACAGTTTCCACCACTTCTCTTGGCAGGCAGGTGACTTTCAGGGCTAGGGTGAGAAAATAGGCTCTCCTTTCAGAGCCTGGAGCAGCTCTCACTCCTCACATTTCAACTACTGACACAGAACTAAATTAAGATTCTAAAACTCCCCACTCACAGCCAGCTGCTGTGGTTTATGCTGCTGCGAGCGTTCTAAATGACCTCATCTCTCTCATCTCAGCTGAGACCAAGTAAACAATAGAGTGAGTAGGTGAAAACCCCATTTAACTGGTTATTCGCCAGCTGTCTTTCCTACCTAGCACTAGCACTGATGGGATTCCAGTAACCCCAAGACCCCAGGGGATTGGGTGGTTACATGTTCATTCTCTGGAAAGGCACCTGGTACAGTAATTCTGTCAGCATTCTCTTCTGTATGTTTTTATTCTCCAGAAAGAATCCTGCCGCTAGGTGTTTCACCAGATCTGAGTGTTTGTTATTCTGAAAAGCCAGCCATAAGGTCTGTCACGATTCTCTGAGTGTTCTTTCTCTTGCATGGGGTTGTGTCTAGTAGGCCTGTCACTGTTCTTTTTTTTTTTTTTTATTGTTTATTTATAGCATTTTTCAGATAAAAGACAATATTGAGGTACAGCAGTTGATACATTAAGGTTACACATAACTTACATAAATCATCTTTTCTGATCACTTCCCTAGGAGATAGGCTTTATAAATACAGATAAGGACAGAATTCAGTGGTGGTCAATATCATAGATAGTACATTAATACAGGTTAAGAGTCAAGTAAAACGTCTTTATTTCCTGTAAAAGCAAAAGCTGGTCATTTGTATGCAGGATTGAATCCAAACATTGATTAAACATTTCTTAGTGTCCTTCTGACACATAGTAAAATAAAATGTCATGGGACAAAAGAAGGGTCTAGTGGTGAAATACAAATTACCCATTTTCTCCATCTCAGTTCAAATAATCCGTCCATCCTATCCACTGACCTAGCAATCAACCTTTCTAAGATATAAATCTCTCTGAGCACCCCATGCCAATCTTGTAGGGTGGGGGAGCTGTCTACCTCATTGCTTAGTAATAACTTTCTTAGCGCCAGGATATAGGTGATCAACAAAGAGCCTTTCTGAATACGGAGGCTATCTGGTGGGACAGATAATAAAAGTACCTATTCTGGTGTCAGGACTGCTTCCTCTCCAACCAGTTCTGCCAGGACATGTGATACCGTAAGCCAAAAACCTCTCAGGCCTTTGCAGGACCAAAAAACATGGGTGTGGCCAGCATATTGTTCCCCACATTTCCTCCAACAGTCCCCAGTAATTGCAGCAGTAAATTTAGAAAGTTTTGCAGGGGGTTAAAAAAATCTGCTTCTGGTCTTCCATGCAAACTCCTGCCAGTAGGGTGCATTTAGAAGGCTGAAAGATTGCTTAGTGTATTTGTCCCAGTCATCTATTTGGACAGACAGGTGGAGCTCTCTATTCCAAGCCTCCAATATACCCCTAGTGGATTCTCTAGACAATTCCTGAAGACTGTTATAAATTAACTCTATAAAATGTGACCAGATTTGTCCTGCTCTAGTGGTTATGGCAAGATGCAACAATAAAGGAGGGGTTTAGGTAAAAAACCCATAGTTACAGCCCTCTGCCCTATAGATTCCTTAAGTCATGTATACAACATTTGATCTTGTGGTGTGAGCCCGAAGCTGGCCTGTAATTTAAAAAAAGGAATAACACCCACCAAATCTGTAATTTTATAAGTTGAAGTGAGAACCCTGTTGGCCCACCTCTGCAAGGATTGTTTCTCTTGTGGTTAAAGGGGTTTAACCACCACAGAGAGGGGGGTCTGGATGGGATAGGATATGCTGCAAGTCTGGGGAATTTTTAAGATTATGCCAAACTTGGAAGTTAGATTGTGCTCCTATATAAAACAATGGATCTCTGTTATGGGGGGGGGGGGGTTCTAATGGAGGACAGCAAAACTGGGATACCCTGAAATTGATTAAGAGCTATTTCCAGCACCTTACAAGGAAGGTCACTGTTCTTTTTCAATGTGTGTTCAATCTCCAGAAAGAAGTCTAGTACAGTAGGTCTGTCACCACTCTCTTTTCTAAGTGTCCTGTCTTCTGAAAGAAGTCTGGTAAAGCAGACCTGTGATTGTTCTCTTTTCTGAGCATTTAGACTTCTTATAGAAGCCTGGTACAATAGGTCTGTAACCATTCATCTTTCTGAGTGTTTATGCTCCTGAAAGAAGTCTGGTACAGTTTGTCTTTCATCATTTTACTTTCTGAGTACTCTTTCTCTTTGAAGAAACTTGGTGCAACTGGTCTGCCACCAAACTCTTTTCTTCATTCTTATTCTCCTGACAGAACCCTGATACAGCAGGTTTGTCACCATTAATCTTTCTGCATGTTCATTCTCCTGACAGAGGCCTGGTACAGTAGGTCTGTCACCATCCTTCTTTCTGAGTGTTCATCCTTCTGAAAGATGCCTTTTACAGTAGATCTGCCAACATTTTCTCTGACTGTACAGTTTCCTACAAAAAGCCTTGTACAGTGGCTTGTCACTGTTCTCCTTGCAGTACATGTATTCTCCCAAAACAACCCTGCCAGTATGCTTGTCAGTAGTTTCTGAGTATTCATTATCCTGACAGATGTCTGACATTATGCATTTCCCCTACATAAGTGTTCGTTCTAATGAAAGAAGCCAATGAATTGTTTTTTTTTTTTCTCAGTCTTTAAGTATTTCTTCTTGTGACAGGGTAGCGAACCGGTATCTAATCGGGGAACACTCCCAAAAAGAAAATGCAGGACACCGATTTAAATTAAATTAAATCTGTATTACAGTACCTTTCCAGCAACAGAAAAGGAAGTGAACAGCTTGTATTCAGCTCAACAAAACTCTTGCAGATCAGTCTCTGTCTCTTTCTGTCTTCACCTAACCAAAACAGAAACCTCCTTTTCCTTGTTCACCCTATCCCCTTTATTGGGCTCAGATGTTACTTGTTAACAATCCTCCTCCATCTGGGAGTTAGCTAACAAGCTGAATAGCCAGTGCAGTGAGGTCTTAAAGGGCCAACTTTAAAGCAAAAGGGTTTTTGTACATATCCCAGCACAGCCCTGTCAAAACTGGAGTTGCCTGTGTTACGGGGTTATGAAGTGGTTTACGGGTGACAAGAGCTTGATGGACATACACTCTGTCACATACCCTCTCCCTCAGAATCATGAGCATGGCACATTTAATAAGGGCCATCAATGACCCACCCTCCAGAGAGAAAAAAACATGCAGGGTACCTGTTCAGTGACATACATCAAAAGAAAAATACTGTAGCACCAAATACCATCTGGTGACAAGGGCATGGGTATCTCATACAGCATGTATCTACTTGAGGAGGGTGTGGTCAGTGACAAGGGTAAACTTCTGTCCCAACAAGTAGTAACGTAGCGTCATGATGGCCCACTTTATTGCTACTCACTCTTTTCTGCTCCTGGAAAAGAACTTTGTGAGACAGATATACTGTGGGATGAAGTGAATCCCATCCTCAAAGTCTTGTGATAACACTGCTCCCAGCCCCACCTCAGAGGCATGTCTGTGTACAAAATGAAGGGGTGGTTGAAATCTGGACTTCATATGACTGACCTCTCACACAGCACATTTTAATGGCCTAAATTGCCAGTTGACACTGAAGTGATCAACGTACATTATTCGAAGTGGCTTTCTTGTTCAGGTTATTCAGTGAGGCAGGATGAGTTGAGAACTCTGGAATGAATCAGTGTTAATACCCTGCAAGTCTGAGAAAGGACCTAGCCTGGTTCTCAATAATTGGGATCAGACAGTCAGCTAGGGTCTTTACTTTGTTGATAACCAGGTGTACGTGACTGTTCTCAACCAAATACCTCAAGTATTTTGTCTCCTGCCAACTTAGGGTGCATTTTGTAGTACTGACCATGAGACCTGCCTCCCTGAGTGACTAAAGTACCATGGCCACATCCTACAGGTGGCTATCCCAGTCACGGCTAAATATGACAACATCATCCAGGTACACTGCTGCATACAGATGGTGGGGACAGAGGATGTGTTCCATTATTCTCCAGAATGTGACCAGGATCCATGCAGTCCAAAGGGAAGCACAGTAAACTGATATAGGCCAAACAGGGTTACAAAGGCTGTTTTCTCACCGGACTCTGGAGTTAACGGTATTTGTCAATACTCCTTGGTCAGGTCCAGGTTACTAATGTAATGAACCTTCCTTAGTCAGTCCAAAAGTTTGTCTACACTGGTTTTGGAACTAGCACAATAGCACTAGACCATTCACTCTCAGATTCGTAAATGACTCCCAACTCCAACATAGACTGGATTTCCTCCCATGCTGTCTGTCAGATGCATTCCGGTAGTCTGTACCATTGTTGGCTGATCCAGACACCTGCATCTGTGTCTATGTGGTGCTGAATCAAATGGGCATGGGCTCATCCTGGCTTTGGGGAAAATACATCCCCAGAATTCTCTACCAGTTTATGGGCTTCTTGCCTTTAGGTCTGATTGAGCTGGTCAATGAGCAATACCGCCTTGTCTTTCTAGGCTTTCAACAAATTAACATGGTACATTTGTTTTTCTTTTTTCTGTCATTCTGTAGGACTTCATAATCAACTGGTCCCACCTTTCTGTTGACCTCATCTGGTCCCTGTCATTTAGCTAGGAGTTTATTCTCAGAGCTAGGCAACAGAAGTAGTACTCTGTCACTGGTCTTCAACTCCTTTAGCCTGGCCCCTTGGTCATAGTGCCCTGCCTGGGTTTGCTGTGCTTTTACTAAATTTTTATTGACAAATCTGCCAACTTAGTCCAAGCTTTCTCTCATTTGTAATACATATTGGAGCATGTTAGGTGGAGTATATGCCTATTCTTCCCACATCTCTTGTAGAACATCCAACATCCTTCAGAGTTGTTGCCCATACAACAATTCAAATGGAGAGAACCCAGTAGATGACTGTGGCACCTCCTGAATGGCAAACATTAATATGGTAACAATTCACCTTAATTTTTTACCTCTGCTGACATGACTTTAGATAGCATACCTTTTAACAGTTTATTAAAGCGTTCCACAAAGCTGTCTATCTGTGGGTAATATACTGATGTCCAAATGAACTTAATCTTCGGTAAAGCACACATCTCCCTCATATGTTTTGACATAAAGTTAGTGCCTTAGTAAAGTAAGCTTACCAAATTTGGTGAAATGTGGACAAACACTTTTAGTTTATGTAATTGTTTACTGTAAGTTTAAAATTTCTGAACATTTGGAGGCTTATAATTCATTCATCTTAGAGACAGAGATCTGAAGCTTGGCATTCTTCTGTATGGATATTAGCAAAGTCATCGTACCAAATTTAGTACAATTTGGACAAATATTTTTTTTAATTAGATGGAAATAACCAAAATTATTTAACAAAATGTTCAAAATGTTGCGAAATTTCACAGAAGCACAATCAGTATTTTGTCAGACTTCAACTGGCAGAAGATAAATTTCACCCAGTCCCATTCCCCACATGACCCACAATAGGTATAGTATGGCCGAGCCTCAGTACTTTCCATCTTGCAGACCTGGAGACCCACAACTGGTAACATAAAACTTAAGTTCTGGTAGTCATTCCTGAGCCCCTCATCAGCCTTTTTTTTTTAGAAATTATGGCCAAATAGTTCTGAGTCAGTAAAGGGAAATACTGTAAATGTTCTAGTCCATTTATCTTTGTGGCTTCTGGTGAGCATGACCTTTCAATATTGCTCTGCAGGAGGATGTGTAACTCTTCCCGGTCTTTGTTCATGACTACCAAAAAGGGCAAGGTTTAGCAAATTCCCACGTTTATCATTCCTGCCCAGTTGCCTACTTTTAATCATATTAGAGCCATAGGGTATTTACAGGTATCCCCACGCACACAGGCAATTTTTATGGTATCTCCATACTGAGTCAGGTTGAGTATAACCACAGATGCTTTTACCAATGTCTTCCAACAGCTTGAATCCACCAGAGCTGTCACTGTTTGATTCCCTACGTGTACTGGTATTGTATACAGGTTTTTGAGGTGTAACATGTGTGTGTGGGCAGTAGTTATGCATTTTACAAAATCACAGTCCAAAGGGTCACAAAACTTACTGATATGCTCCACCTTACCACAACAAAAACATACAGTGTTACTGTCAGGTCTATCACCTGTGCTTCCTCCTTTTGGGTCACCGGAGACCAGAGTCCTGGGACTGGGGCAATAACAACAGCCCCAGGGTTGTACCTTTTTAAAGTGAAGGGGTAAGTAATATTTCACCACCTGACCACTTAGTGCTTACCCAGACCAGCACATTTGTTCCCATCCCTCAAAGTCCTTTCTTTCCTCTTCTGCTGGGATCTTCTCGAGTCACCACCCAAAGTTCATTGTGAGTTCCACTTCTTAGTGACCTCTGGTCATTCAACTTCCAGGTAATGCTCCACGATTTTCACTGCTGCAGCCAAAGTGATCTGTTCATTTGGCTTACCCAATCATGGACTTGACCGGTTAAAATGTTCTGGTACTGCTCCAGTACAGTCAAATCCATAATCTCCTCTTTAGTGCATATCTCTGGTTTTAACCACTGAGTAGCCAAGTCTTGCGAGTTTTCTGCCAGCACTCTAGGTCATGTTCCAACCTTGAAACCCAAGGTGCAAATGTTCTGTCAGTAAATCTCTTCAGTTTATTCTTACCCCATCTAAAATAGCCACCTTTACCTCATCATAGTCTCTGGTGGCAGTGTCAATTGAACTTTTGTGTACAGCCTTGGCTTCTCAAGTCAGGTACATTGCAATGCAAGTAGCCCAAGTTACTCATCACCAGGCAGTGATACTGGAAACTTTCTCAAAAGTTATAAGGTAGTCCTCAGGGTCATCCTCGGGACCTATTATCGTTATCACGGGGTGAAGTCCTACAGAGATTGGATTCCCTGAGATGTAGAGCTTGGGCACAGGTTCTTTCTGTACTTGCAGTATCTGCTTCATGAACTCCTGCTGTTGCTGAACTCTATGCACCTGCTGTTACACAAACTGCTGGTATTTCTCTGCCTACTGTTGTGACAGCTGCTGATCTTTCTGTGTCTGCTGTTGCTCCAACTATTGGTTTTTCTGTGCCTGCTGCTGGTCTCTCTGCACCTGCTGTTGTGCCAGCTGCTGGTCCCTCTTTGTCTGCTGCTGGTATCTCTGTACTTGCTGTTGTGTCAGCTGCTGGTCCCTCTGTGTCTGCTGCTGGTATCTCTGTACCTGCTGTTGTGCCAGCTGCTGGTCCCTCTGTGTCTGCTGCTGGTATCTCTGTACCTGCTGTTATGCCAGCTGCTGATCCCTCTGTGTCTGCTGCTGGTATCTCTACCTACTGCTGTGACAGCTGCTGGTCTCTCTGTGTCTGCTGCTGGTATATCTGCACCTGCTGTTATGACAGCTGCTGATGTCTCTGTGTCTGCTGCTGTTATCTCTGTACATGATGTGACAGCTGCTGGTCTCTCTGTGTCTGCTGCTGGTATCTTGTCTACACCTGCTGTTGGTCTCTCTTTGTCTGCTGCTGGTACCTCTCCACCTACCATAGTGACAGCTGCTGGTCTCTGTGCCTGTTGCTGGTATCTCTGCACCTGCTGTTAGAACAGCTGCTGGTCTCTCTCTGTCTTCTGCCGGTTAATTTGCACCTGCCATTGTGACAGCTGCTGATCTCTTTGTGTCTGCTGCTGGAATCTCTGCACCTGCTGTTGTGCCAGCTGCTGGTCTCTCTGTCTGCTGCTGGTATCTCTGTAGCTGTTGTTGGTCTTTCTTTGTCTGCTGCTGGTAAATTTGCACCTGCCATGGTGACAGCTGCTGATCTCTTTGTGTCTGCTGCTGGTACCTCTGCATCTGATGTTGTGACAGCTGCTGATCTCTGTGTCTGCTGTTATGACAGCTGCTGGTCTCTCTGTGACTGCTGCTGGTATCTCTGCACCTGCTGTTATGACAGCTGCAGGTCTCTCTGTGTCTACTGCTGGTACAGTACCTTTGCACCTGCTGTTGCGACAGCTGCTGGTCTGTGTCTGCTGCTGATATTTCTGCAACTGCTATTATGACAGCTGCTGGACCCTCTGTGTCTGCTGCTGGTATCTCTCCATCTGCTGTTGTGTCAGCTGCTGGTCTTCTGTGTATGCTGTTGGTATATCTGTACCTGCTCTTGGTCTTTCAGTGTCTGCTGTTTGTATCTCTGTACCTGCTGTTGTGACAGCTGCTGTTCTCTGTGTCTGCTGCTGATATCTCTGCACCTGCTTTTGCGACAGCTGCTGGTCTGTGTCTGCTGCTGATATCTGTGCACCTGCTGTTATGACAGCTGCTGGTCTCTCTGTGTCTGCTGCTGGTATCTCTGCACCTGCCATTGTGACACATGCTGGTCTCTCTGTGCCTGCTGCTGGTATCTCTGCACCTGCTGTTAGGACAGTTGCTGGTCTCTTGATCTCTACCCCTGCTGTTATGACAGATGCTGGTCTCTCTGTGCCTGCTGCTGGTATCTCTGCGCCTGTTGTTATGACAGCTTTTGGTCTCTCTTTGCCTGCTGCTGGTAACTCTGTGCCTGCTGTTGTGACAGATGCTGGTCTCTCTGTTTCTGCTGCTGCTATCTTGGCACCTACTCTTTCGACAGCTGTTGGTCTCTCTATCTCTGCTGCTGGCATCTCTCCACCTGCTGTTGTGACAGCTGCTGGTCTTCTGTGTATGCTGCTGGTATATCTGTACCTGCTGTTGGTCTTTCAGTGTCTGCTGTTTGTATCTCTGCACCTGCTGTTGTGACAACTCCTGGGCTGTGTGTGCCTGCTGCTGGTGTCTCTGCACCTGGTGTTGTGACAGCTGCTGGTCGCTCTATGTCTACTGCTGGTATCTCTGCACTTGCTGTTGTGACAGCTGCTGGTATCTCTACACCTACTGTTATGAAAGCTGCTGATCTCTCTGTGCCTGCTGCTGGTGTCTCTGCACCTGCAATTGTGAGAGCTGATGGTCCCTTTGTGTCTGCTGCTGATATCTCTGTGCCTGCTGTTGTGACAGCTGCTGTTCTCTCTGTGCGTGCTGCTGGCATCTTCGTACTTTCTGTTCGGACAGCTGCTGGTCTCTCTGTGCCTTCTGCTGGTATCTCTGCACCTGCTGCTGGTCTCTCTGTGCCTGCTGTTGATATCTCTGCACCTGATGTTGTGACAGCTGCTGGTCTCTCTTTGTCTGCTGCTGGTATTTCTTCACATGCTGTTGCGACAAATGCTTGTTTCCCTATCTCTGCACCTGCTGTTGCAACAGCTGCTGGTCTCTCTATGTCTGCTGCAGGTATCTCTGCACCTGCTGCTGGTCTCTCTGTACTTGCTGCTGGTATCTCTGCACCAGCTGTTGTGACAGTTGCAGGTATCTCTGCACCTGCTGTTATAACAGTTGCTAGTATCTCTGTTTGCTGCTGCTGGTATCTCTGCACCTGCTGATATGAAAGCTGCTGGTATCTCTGTGTCTGCTGTTGGTATCTTTATACCTGCTGTTGCTACCGCTGCTGGTCTTTCTGTGTCTGCTGCTGGTATCTCTGCAACTGCTGGTGTGACAGCTGCTTGTGTCTCTGTGACTGCTGCTGGTATCTCTTCACCTGCTGTTACAACAGCTGCTGGTCTCTCTATGTCTGCTACTGGTATCTTCACCTGCTGTTGTGACAGCTGCTGGTCTGTGTGTGTCTGCTGCTGGTGTGCTCTGCACCTGCTCTTGTGACAGCTGCTGGTCCCCAAGGCCAGATTTTCCTACATGCCAATTACACCATGTCGTAGGGCCCTGTGGTTCTGGATGGCCCCAGCCCCCCACACAATTTAATTATTTACCATATTATTACTGTACTGTTGCCACTGCACCAGGACAGTAGCGTGGTGGGCTGGTGGCATGCCAGAGAAGGAAGTTCTCCTCCGCACCAGACAGTCCAGGCAGTGGGCCCCCTGTCTCCATGCACAAGTGAGTCTCAGTCTCCACAACAGTGTACACAGTGACTCTGCACCATTTTATTGGCTGGCAGTAGGAGGTGTTGCTCTCCAGATTAGCAGGAATTAAATTCAGCACACAGCAACCACCTGGACTCTCTCTCTCTGTGGCACTGCATGGTGGTGGCGTCATTTGTCGACTCTCGGTAGACTCGTCAATGATGTTCTTGAGTGAGTAAGTTGAATGGCCAGCCTGGGCAGTACAGAGGGAGGCCATGGCTGGGCCTGGGGATGGGTGTCATCACTGGCTCATCGCCATCATCGCCATGGCCATTGCCACAGAATTTACTGCCCACGGTTGACTGTCATCGATGGTTGGGAGGAGGTTGGGCCCAACAGAGCAGGCTGCCTGTTGTGAGTTTCTGGACACCGCATCCCAGGAGGGCTGTGGAGACACTACAGACAGGAGACTGCAGCAGCAGCTTGTGCCTGGCCTGCTCATCAGGTATGTTCTTGCTGTTAAAACACTTTCCCATTTGTTGCAAATTACTTAATTAAAAATTTATTTAACCACCGCCATGATGGTTTACTTTTTTTTCTCTTGCCTGAGTTTCTGGTCACGGTGTGCAGTTGCAGTATACAGCCTTGTGGTCGGATGTTTCTGTGGCCACTGTAAATGCTCCTTGAACTTTGATATCTGGAGATAAGAATAAGAAATCTATGTAGGTGGCAAGCACTCCCCCAAGATATGTCTTTTGTTCTGACTGAATATACCGTTTTATATCCATCTTGTAATTGGGCAGTATGAATAATTTCCATAAGGGAATTCATGTCACAGTTTATATTTTTGTGGTTTGACCCCCCCAAATCTTCCAGTGACAGACCACAATTAAAAAAAAAATTACCATTCTCTTTGTATGTAAATATGGTTGTGTCCTTTTAAATAATTTACCTCTGGCAGCTGTAGCTTTTAGGGCATATATATTCAAAAAATTGCACCTTAAATTGGAGTATATTGCATTTAACATTAAGGGCCAGATATTCAAAACTTTGCGCTGGGCAAAAACCATTTACGCAGGTTTAGCGCGGGATTATCGCGGGTCTGCCATATTCAAAAGGCCAAATAGCGTGGGCAAACTGCATTAGCGCCGGGCAAAATTATAATGTATGCAAGGGGCAAACTGACATGAATGGCAATACTATATTCAAAAGCGACTAGCGCTCGGCGCTAAGTGGTTTTGCGTGACTTAGCGTGACACTTAGCGCGGTGCACAGTACCGCCCAGGAAAAGCTGGTCTTAATCCTGGGCAATCAGCTTTATGCCGACATTATGGCTTTGCGCGGGCGCTTATGCTGGTTTAGCGCCAGCCTTTGGCGCCGACCCTAACAAAATAAATATGACACACAGATAAAGCCAAACATAGAGGAAGCATGCTGCTAACTGATGGCATCACAAATGATGCCATCATCTGTCACCAGTCCCAGCCATGCCAGGAAGTAAGTGGTGACCTGCCACTAGTGGATAGGCACGGCAGTGTGGCCATACAGCACACACCTGTGGACCACACTTCCGTGGACACCAACAGATGCCAGCACACATGCAGCACTGTGGGCATGGAGGATGTTGAGGGGAGCATATATGGGTGGCGAGGCTGTGCTACAGATCAGGTGTGGCCACAAGGCTGGGACACATCATGCAGTGTACATGGGTCAGTATTGGGAATACCCCAACACCAGTGTGCCTTTCGGATAATATATGCCCCCCCGGCCACATACCTCACAGCTGTACAACTGCCATAGCACACAAAGCCAGAAATGTACATGTCACTGTGAGCATCCATGCCACAGGTGCAGCATCTGTGGGTCACACAACAGTGTAACAGTAATGTCCAGTGTCAGTAAACATCCGCAGGTTGGGCCTCTCACTGTATATAGTGCAGTCATCATCACTGCCCTACACACCATAGGCATTGCTGTGTCCACGCACTACTGGCCCCCTTGCTACTGTAGTTTCTGCTGTGCACTGTAGCATGCCCTACAATGTGACAGTTGCATGCAGCACCACCACCACCTGTGCCTATGGTGTCCTGTCCCCTGGGGTATAATATGCTATGCTATGCTGTACTGTTTACATGTAGCCTGCAGCTATCATCATGCACTGCCAGACTGACCTACAGGTGGAGCTGCGGTTGGACCTGGTCAGCCCCTGTACTTCCAGACTGACCTACAGGTGGCTCTGTGGGACTCTGCAGTAACACTGGGCAAACTGCATGCAAATCAGGGTATAATGAGATATTAATCTGGTTGTTTGCCCAGAGACTACGTAAGTAGGCTCATTTGCATGGCACTTTTGAATATGGCACATTTTAGCCCCGGGCAAACGTGTTTGCTCCGGGCTAACTGCTTAGCTCCGCGCTAATGTGTTAGCGGCGCTAACGGTACGGGGAATATTATACAGTTTTGATCACTGTTCTTTCACATCTGCTGCTTCCTGCAGCTGTACTGAGTCCATGCATTTGCTGGCACACACATTGGCCACATAGGTCGTCTGTACCTGCCCTCATGTTGCTGTGTACTGTGTTGTTGTTCTGGGTTGCACTTCCTGGTTGCTTTATTCAGTGCTGTCTTATTCCAGGGCTATTTTTGCCCTGCACTCCCAGCCCAGTTTGCATGGCCTCATTACCATGCCATATTCGGAAGCTGTTTGCCCTGGGCTATTCCTTTTGAATATAGCGTGCTCTGTGCTCTGGGCTAAGTTTGCCCGCTGAGCAGTGCTAATTTTGCCCCGGGGCAAAGTTTTGAATATCTGGCCCTAAGGCTCTTCCCAGCAGAATTTAAAAAAACCTTAGTTACAGAAGCATTAATTCTTTTTAACAAAATGGCCAAACCATCACAAGTTCAGGGGATTTATGAGCAGAAGGTCTGACTTGTGGTGTAGGAGTCTGTGATCCCTCTCTCTCTCTGTCTCAGTTGACGGGGGATTCCCTAGGGCCTTGTGCCGATGCATGGGACTCTCTGTAATGATATGCTCCTGGACTGGTCTTGTACAACTCAGTCTAGGTGATTATAAGTTGTCCATGGATGTTGTCTATATGAATGCTGAACCTCATCACATAGATTGCATTTAAATGAGTTGGGGCATGGCAGGCTTACATATCCATATTCTTGGCATAAATTACACCTTGGTCTATTATCACAAATTGAACTCAGATGGGTTCTTTTCCTCTCTGATTGGGAGTTCAGCAGTCGCAAGAAGCCCTCACCCATATATCTTCATACATTAAAACCTTCAGGTTGCACGAATATCCTGGTCAACTCAGATGGAAACAATTCTACTTATCCAGGGGTGCTTCTGCTCCTAAAAGAGACAAAAATATGGCCCACAGCAGAGCATTGATCTTGTAAAGATGCTCCCTGCAAGGCCCAGCATCTAAATTGGGGTCCAACCATTGAATCCCATACAGACAAAAAGTTGTTGCAATATAAAAAACTCTTCAGTCATACCAACTACCTGAACACGTCACCTGTTTTATTAAAGCACCACATCTGATCCTACTTGAGTACCCTGGTCATTGCCGCCTTGCCAGCCTGGCACCACAGAAGAGTGGGCTGTTGGCATTTAGTGGTCCCGGACCCCAAAATATGAGTTGGAATAGGGCTCCCACATCCATGAATCTGGCCATGCTGGTCCCTCTGTGTCTGCTGCTGTTATTTTTGTGCCTGCTGTTGTGACAGCTGCTGGTCTCTCTGTGCATGCTGCTGGTATATCTGCACCTGCTATTGTGACAGCTGCTGGTCTTTCTGTGTCTGCTGCTGGTATCTCTGCTCCTGCTGTTAGGGCAGTTGCTGGTCTCTCTGTGTCTGCTGCTGGTATCTCTGCACCTGACTGTTGTGACAGCGGCTGATCTTTCTGTGCCTGCTGCTGGTATATCTGTACCTCTTGCTGGTCTCTCTGTGTCTGCTGCTGATATCCCTGTGCCTGCTGTTATGACAGCTGCTTTTCTCTCTTGAGTCTTCTGCTGATATCTCTGCACCTGCTGTTGTGACAGCTGCTGGTCTCTCTGTACTGGATGTTGCACTTGCTGTGGCATCCGGTACCTTTTGCTCAGGGCCTGGTTTGTGTGATGTTGCGTCAGCATCTGGGCTTGTTGTGCTTGCTGCTTGCCAGACATTTCAGTACTTGAGCCATCTTACCATTATTCAGGCAAGGGGAAATTTGATCCCACTGTTAAAGCAATCCACTTGCGACAAGGTAGTGAACCGGTGACTTCTTGGGAATCATTGACAAAAAAGAACACTACATACACCAGTTTAAATCACATGAAATCTGTTTTACTTTTCCAGGAACAAAACAAGCATTTATCAGTGCAGAATGTTCGGCACTTGCATTGCTGTTGTACCAGGTCTTGCTTGTAGACATTTTCATTCAAAGAATATGCCTGTAGCTCAATGAGGTGAGCAACTAGCCATACCCCCTTCCTGAGCTATATCAGCAGTTCCTACCAGCCTCCTCTGAAGCACTATTTTCTTTGCTGGCTGGAGGCTCTGTTGGTATGTCTTCTCCCTTGAGGCCTGCTGGGGCCTTATTTTTCTCTCCCCTCCCCCTACATTGCTTGTGCTCTGGGCTCTGCTTGGTTTTTGCTGGATTCTGTTCATGTATTTCTTCTGCCTTGGTTATTACTTGTTTTGCCTCCTGTGGCTGTATGCTTCCTTATGTGCTTGTTTTTCTGTTTTCCTGTGTTTGTGTCTTCAATTTGCATTTTCTTTTTGGGGTTTCTAGTTTTCCTATCATCTTGCTGCCCTTTGTTTTCACTGTGTTTATCCTGTGCCTGTGCTCCAGAGTCCTAACAAACCTCCGTTTTCCTGCAATTGTTATTGTATGTTTCAGCCCACACTGCAATTTGCTGCCTCCTGTGCTTTCACTTTAATTGATTTCACCTGGTCCTGGCTCTGCTGCTCAGCTAGCTGCCACTCCCTGTTTTACAGCTCTGCTCATGATTTACTCAGTGCTAGCTCCACTAGGACAAATGCTGCATTGCTACTGTATACTGACACTTTCTGCTATTACATGGCTGGCTGGTCTCATAGTACGTTGCTTCTGGCTCCCTGTTATTCCTATGACAGATGACTGTGGTGTCTCAGCTTTACACCATGGCCCCAGGTAGCAGGAGAATGCTTTAAGTAAGTAAATGAATCACCTGTTCCTTTGCTGCTCCTTGCCTACATGCCTTTCAGTTATCCTTTCATGTATAGATTTGCCTCACAGCCTACATGGCTTTCAAGAACTCATGCAGCCTACATGGCCTCCAGATGTTCATTGCATTCCATTGATGCACTGCATGCTCCTTACTGGATTAACCTATCTCCACCTTATAGGCATTTAAGGTATTCATGTCAATCATCAATTCACTATTCTTGCTAAAACCATAGGATCAAATGCTTTTATGTAAACCGTGATTGCTCCTATATGGAACTGGTTGCCAAACATATACATATTTAAGCTTACCTCCTATGCGACACATTATGCGTACGTATGCTGCTGCCCATTTTATTGCTTTGCAAATGCTGTTGCAAATCCCCTATCGGCTAAACCTCATTGATTCATTTGAATTAAAACTCATTGAATAAGCCACTGGCATCACCTCTTCTCATAAACACCTTCCTTCTATATCACCATCAATTTGACTTCTGTAATGGAACTGGTTGGCTTGTTTTCTGCTGGTTGTTACCATTCTTAAACTACCAAACGCTAGCTCATACTGCAGCCTCTTACCTCACTCAAGCCCCATCTTGGTAGTTCTTATGGCTGCAGAGTTCGCTGTCAACCTTTCAATCTCATGGTTGCAGAGTTTGCTCACAACCTTCAATCTTGTGGTTGCAGAGTTCTCTCACAACCTTTCAAGGCCGAATCTATGGCCACTGGCTTCACCCAGCCTCCTCCTATCAAGCACACAAAGTAGATTTGTGTGCTCATTCATAAATCGGAGGCATGTCAACCATGGCCATTACCTTTTCTGGCCCAGGGCTTGCAGTGTAAGCTGAAGGTTTCACTCTGCACTCAGGAAGTTCTCATCTTGAGCATGTGAACCTTGGGGTGGGGTCCTTTTCATCTGGCCCATAGTGGGAATGTCCTTGCTCTGGGAGGAGCTTTAGTATGCAGTCAAATGGCACACCTCTTGATGCTGAATTCAAGACTTCAGCTGATGAGGGGTAGAGTCCTCACAGCCCAAGAGTTCTCCTTTGGCTATGGCATCACTGTGGTACCTTCAAAAGCTTTTCTCCCTAAGACCGCCTCTGGTTCACTTGGTTTATTTTAGTCGGTACACCAGCTGAGTGCCTCAGCAGTCATTGCTCTCCTTCTCCCGCCTTGGAGGTCCGCTCTCACTCAGAGTACCCATTGTTGCAGAGGCATCTCATAACACTTCATGGCATTCCCACCAAATTGGAATATTTCCTCCTCTTGGATTGGGTTTATAAACTGATGCAGCAGAGCCATCAATAAATACACTACCCCTAGCTTGGAGGGAAGATGACTTAGGCCATGGATCCCCAGAGGATTCCTCCTGTTAAAAGTTTTTTTTTTTCACTCCTCCGTGACAAAGGTCATAATATGTAGTTAGTTGTTTATAGTATATTCCCTAGTTTCCTTAGGTAGGTTTCTGCTGTTGGATGGAGATGAACGTTGGCCCTACTCATTATACCCTCTCTCCTTAGGAAGCCCCCGATGGCATCAGTGCAATACATTTTATCAGTGCAATCCTGGCAACCTGAGCATATCATTTGTGTTTCATCAAGCTGTCTCATTGCTGTCAATCTGCCTCTTTATCTCATAGTCAATATTTACTGCTCAGTGTTCTTTTTGGGGCTCCTTCCTAAGGTACCTTTAGCCAAGGGAATTTTTCCCATGGCACGTCTAGGGGTGGAACCCTCTTCGAGGGTTCCTTGCCATTGGTACCCCTACAGGGTGGCAATTACCCATGGAATAGAGAATATGAATGGCCAAACAGTTATTACAGTTGCACAAGCATAACACTACTCTGGTTGCATAGGCACATTGAATTGAAAGGCTGTGCCTGTAGTTCAATGAGGTGAGCAACCAGGCACACACCCCTTCCTGAGCTATATAAGCAGTTCCTCCCAGCCTCCTTCTGAAGCACTTTTTTCTTTGTCCCACCATCCTCTCTTCCTCCTCCAGTGGCACACCTCTCTCCTCTGGTTGCATAGGCCAATTGAACTGTATATTTACCCAGGACAGACTAGATGAAATTTTATTTATTTATTTAAGAGATTTACCAGAAAGGCATACTGAGTGGAGTACCGCTAGATTCCAGATGCACCCTGGGGGTAAAGGGTATACAATGATACAGTTGTACAGAAGAAGACAAATCATACATTATGTGATTGTTACAGACAATGGTACAGTAGTACAGAAGAAATAAAACATACATAGAGTGGTTGTTACAGACAATGGGTGAGGCATTTCTTAAATACAAAATAGTGTAGGTACAATTTCAATTAGTATTTTAATAACGTTAGGTGCAGACCGAGAATGGTACCCAGACTGGTGCTACCAGCTGATAGGTAGGAGTTGAAATGGGGATTCAGCGAGGGGAAAAGCAGGAGCAGTTGGTAGTGAAGTGCGTTTTAAAGAAGGGCATTCTGTTCAGGAGTACTTGTAGTGTGTCTGATATCAGCTGCCAGGGAGTTCCATAATTTGGGCAACCTGAAGCTAAAAGCTGCCTGGCCAGATCTGGTGGATCTGTGTGGAATGTGCAGGAGCCTAGAGTCTATGTTTCTGAGAGCGTAGGCAGGTGGGGAGAGGGCGGTTAGGGATGATGACAGGTATGCAATATCTCATTTTAGTAATGTCTTGCTTTTACACATTTTTAGATTGTATTTACTCAGAACAGGCCAGCTGAGAGGCAGTATTTAATTTTCAGTGGGCTGCCACATTTGACACCAAATTTCCAAGTCTTTTTATGACCTGACATTATGATTAAGATAGGTGGAATCTTTAAAATCCCATCCAAATGGTGATTTTGCAGTGTGACTGTGTAAACAGGTTTTGGAGGGGATTGAAAAAGATGCTTTGCCAGTTTAAAAGACATCCCTTATTGTCAGGGGTTTCCTGACCAAAATGGCAGTGAGGGTGCTAGGTATAGATAGGAGGCAAGGTAGGTTTGGGAGAAGAGGATTGAGGGCGGGGGAATTGGAAGGAGGAGAATGAGGAATCATGGGAGGAAGGGCAAGGAGATAAGCAGGATCATGGGACGAGAGATGGAACAAAAGGGGGAGGAGCGAGGAATATAAGTCAGAGATTGGTGGGGGCAAGAAGGGGGAAGGGCCACATGAAGGAGACATTTAAGGAGACACATCGAGGCAGTATAGCGTAGTGGTTTAAGGCTCTGAGCTGCAAACCTGGAGACCTGGGTTTGAATCCCACAGCCCCCACTTGCATACTGTGTGACCCTGAGCAAGTCACTTAACTTCCTTGTGCTCCCAGGTCGCACCTGGAAACAAACAACTGCTTAGTTTGCCTTTCCTGGTTAAACAATTTCCCCTTTCCCTTTTAAAGGTAAGAGAAGCTAGGATTCCTCCTTCTTTTTCACTAGAGAGCAAGTTGTGCACTTCTAGCACATTAGCTGACAACGAAAAAATGTATAGGGCAAGGAGTCCACATGGACATCGAGAGATACAGATACTGTAAATTAATCTGGATAAAATAAATTTTATAAGACTAGGATGGTATGGTAGGGGGCAAGGCAGGTGGAAGGTTTGTTTTTTTGATTTTTGTAAAAAAAATGTGTATAAGGATGTGAGCAATGATAGAGGCCATTGGGAAAGAATACCTGGACTTGCAATTATCTGTTGAGGTCTGTTGTTTGAAAAACGGGTTCCTTGGCAGGGCCCACTTGCAGTTAACAGTTATGGTACTGGTTGTAACAAGGAGTCCTCTGAGGTGTTTCACACTTGAGGTGGCAGTGTTGTATCCAAACTGCTTTTCAGTAAGGGAGAAGGTAATTTATAAGGGGGAAACATGGTTCTGTTGGTAGGCACAGCAAAGAACAGTAAAAAAAGAAAATGGGAGGCGTACAGTTCGATAAGAGCAAGTAAAAACATGGAAGACCAATTAATTTAGGTATGCATGTCTGCGTTAAATCACTTAAGTGGTAATAACTGCTCACAGGATAACTGGTAGTAGCAACACTGCTCTGTGTTGTTAGACAATAGGACATGCTTATAATAGGTAGGAAGTACAGTAGAAGCCACTTAAGTGGGATGGCTGGGTGGAATGCTGAACGTCCCATTTAAGCGGCCATCCCAGAAAACTGAAGTCGGCTTTTTGGTGTGAGGTCCTGGAATTGGGGAACGGGGGATTTTACAAGCGAAGAATGGGATGTTACAAGTGAAGAACTTGCGCCTATCTGCTCATCTATCTGCTTGGGCTTTGATTCAATCACCCAGTTTCGAGGAGTACTCTCTGTACAGTGCTTATCTGCTGCTCATCTATCTGCTTGGCTTTGATTCAATCACCCAGTTTTGAAGAATACTCTCTGTACAGTTCGTGGTGCTCGTGGTGCTCGGTGTCTCTGTTGGGAACGCGGAGGGGGCGAGATGCATCCGTTGGGACCGTTGGATGGGGAGAGCAGGTGCATGTCACTTGCTGTTCAGGCAGGGCACAGATCTTGGAGACAGGCTCAAGACAGCTGCTGATTGCACACAGAGGGAATGAGACAATTTGTGGTGTTTGGCGCCTCTGCTCGGCGCCTCTGTTGGGAACTCGGTGGGGGGGAGAGATGCGTCTTTTACTGGCCTTGAAATTAACACATGGCAAAGTTGTTATGAGAAACTGTTAACTGTTAACCATTGCCGGCTCATTACAGCAGATTACAGCCAATTACATGACAATTACGTGACTAATGTATGCAGAAAATGCCATTGTGATGTCATGGTAATTGGCTGTAATCTGCTTTGATTCAGCAGTCTTGTGTCTCACTAAAGCGGCACTCCCATTTAATGGTGTCCCATTTAAACAAAAAGTAGCAACTACATTTAACACTATAAGAAATCTGTTCCACCAGAGATGTCCCACTTAAGCGATCTTCCCGCTTAAGTGCGTCCTGTCTAAATGGCTTCTACTGTACCACATAAAATGTTTCAAGACAATCTGTAATGCAAGAATTTATTACTAGGCTCAGAGAATGGCATCAAATGCTGCTGCCTTAATCATAATTTGCCAAATGGTTATCAGGTGAAGTATCATTATGTTGGTTGTGGATCCAGCCACTGTTCTCCTGCTGCAGTCAGGCCTCTTGCAGTGAAAAAAACAGTGGGTTTATGAAAATAAGGGATCGGAAACAGAGCACAGATGGTTGCCACAAGACATGTTAGGCAGTATGTGTGTGGGGGGGGGTAGAACAAGATGGTAGGAGACCATGAGGAGCTGGTTTCTTCTTTCTCCCCTGCATGGAGATGCAGGGGAATTTGGTTTTCACGGGCTGGCAAAAAGGGTGGTGTAGACATGTTGTGCATATGTGCTGTGGGTGGCTGCCACCTTTGGCACAGCTGTGAGCCAGTGTGCATGTGCAAAAAAGCAGACCAGCAGCCATTTTGAGGGAGGGGAGAGGCAGCAAATGGTGCATGCGTGCTATGGGTGGCCAACATGTTTGGCAAGGTGGCGAGCCAGTGTGTATGCACGGGAGTGGCCGGCCACCATTTTAGGCAGAATATCAAAGAGCCACCATGTTAGGAGCAGAAAGAGTCAATGGGAGGTATTTATAGGTGAAAGGGGGTGTTTAAAAAAAATAGAGAATTAATAAGTAGTCCCAGTAATGACAAGAAAATGGTGGCGGTGCATTTTGATGATGGTCTAAAACAAAATCAGAGATAGCAGGGAGCCGGAGGAATATACTAGCCATGTTCAGAGGGAAATGCTAAGGTGGGACCTCAGTGACAGTTGGAAATGAGCAGTTTTTTGTAGGTGCACATAAGGGGAGGAGATCACAAACATAGTGCCTGCTTCAGGTATAGAGTTAGAAGAGGGCGATGCCAGTTAGCTCACACTGGGCCATTGGTGAGCATTTTGTCTGCAGCTGGCTATATATAAAAAAATAATAAAAATAAAGAAAAGAAAACAAATGGAAGGGGAGATGGTTATACTGATCCTTGTTTATTTTCTGAGTTGGCAGACATGGCATCCAAGAAATTAAAGAATGCTGTTGCTGGCGGGGGAGGTGCAGACCCAAGTGTGGACCCGATACAACAAGAAACGGAAATGATGAGGGAGGTCCAAGTGATGCTGGAGGTGACAAAGGAGAAGGAGGAGCCAAAGAAGAAGCTGGATGCGAAAAGGATGTCACCGGTGGGGGAATAACAGCAAGGCTGCAAAGCGGATGCCCAGAGCAGGAGCCAAAGGAACATCTGGGTGTGGGAGTAATCTCTTTGATTTCACGATAGAGGGGACTCTAAAGAAATATGTGGAGGGGATCACTGACGTAATAGGAGAGAATGGATTGGAAGAACATACATATGAACATACAAAGAAGCCAGCAGAAGAAGGCCATTTCATCTATCTAGTCTGCTCATATTGCAGGGTCCACAGCTTGAGCTACTATCCCTGCTCCCCTTCCCAATCTTACCATCCTTCCTACCCATGATCTTTACCTTCCTCCAGTACCCAATGATGAGGGTGAAGCAAACTGAGTGACTCATACATGAGCAACTCAGTTTGCACTCCCAGTGAGAGAGAGATGATGGAGGAATAGTGAGGAAGGAGAATAATGAGCATGGGAGGAAAGAACAGTGAATGTGACTGAAGGGGGTGGGGGATGCTGTGATATTGCAGATGTGGGTTAACTGGAGTAGCACAGCAGAGTGCTGCTGTACTGGCTGCCTGGTGTGCTACAATGAGTCGCTGCCTACAATGTTGAGGGTTGTGGGTTCAGGACTGGCTGCAGGGGTTTAGTTTTATAACTTGGAGTGGGTGTTTGCAATTTTTTTTGTTCCCTGTCCCCTGTTTCCCCAGCTGTGGTGCCCCAGTGATGGTAGCCCCCCTTCCCGTGAATTCCCCTTTCCTCCAGTGCCTGCTCCTCCCTGGAGTTGATTATAATAATTTGCAGGGTGTGGGGGCGTATCCCCCAGCATTAAATATTGGTTAATTTTGTGGCACTTTAAATGTCTGTAGTGCCATTGCTCATGTGGAGTTTGTACTTCTGAGTGTGTAGCAATTTACAGATTCGGTGAAATGTACTCACTGTTATATGAGTCTCCATTCTGTTTTTGCTATCTTGACATGGAACGCCTTCCCCCATGCTTATCTTAGCCTCTTCAATGAGACCACCTCTTTCGGCAGCGCATTCCAAGTGTCCACCACCCTCTCCATGAAAAAGTGCTTCCTGACCTCCCTCCTAAACCTCCCCCCTCCAGCTTATGGCTGTGCTCCTTCTTGTTATTGTTGCCACTCAGCTTAAAGAGATCCTCCTTATCCACCTTATTAATCCCTTTCAAGTACTTGAAGGTCCCAGTTATGTTCCCCCTCTCTCTCTCTCTCTCTCTCTGTCTCTCTCTCTCTCTCTCTCTCTCTCTCTCTCTCCTGTCCTCCAGGGAGTACATGTTCAGTGCCCTCAATCTCTCCTCATATGCCTTACCCTGCTGACCTGCTACCATCTTTGTTGCCCTCCTCTGAACCTTCTCCAGCAGGTTAATGTCATTTTTGAGGTGTGGAAGATCTGGAGAAGATGATATAGAAGCTTAAGGGAATGGATTGGGGGATGGGTGGTGGGCAGAAGGGGGAATAAGAAGGCAGGGGTTGAAGGGACATCAGTGGTTACAGTGGGAGATCACGTGCCACAGGTGTTGAAAGAGAAGATATTGAAGAAGGAATATGTAAACATGTTTGCATTGATGGATAAGGAGGCAGCTAACCAATACTAAGAGAAATAAAGGAGGGGGAAGAAGGAGATGGCGACAGCTCTGGCACTATTAGGGAGGACGCAGGAGAATAAGTCAAGCTAGAGTAAGATATTGGAAGCCTGGCTAATGGGCGTCTTGTGCTTTAGCACTATCACACTACAAAAACCATTACAGCTGGCCACTTCCCTTGTAGCGTATTCACTGATTATACACAACGCATCTAAGATGTGGGGAAGATATAGTTGGTAACTATATGATAAGAAATTTCATCTGAGGATGACATCGCGTGGGGATGTGTGGTGGAATACCAGGCAGCTGGACATCTGGTTTGAGATGATGATGGTGCAAATGGCGGGTGGGGGGAAGTAGGAAAAATGGAGACAGGGAACCAGCAAATGCTGTGTTGGAGGTATAATAGGGCTAAGTGCACCTGGGTAAACTGCAGATTTAGGTACACATGCTCAAAATGCACCTGGCCAAACCTGGTATTGTGCTGCAGGAGTTGGGGTGATAGGTTTGGGGACAGAAGGTTTTGGCGGGGCTAGGGGGAGGGTTGTGGCAAAGAGGGAATTAATTTAACGAAGGCGGGGTTTAGCTCAGGTACTGGGGGATAAGGGACAATGGGCAGGAACACATGGAAATGGGATTTGAGATGGCCAGGATGCCAATTAATATAGGGTTATTAAAAGCATGGATGCAAAGGTACTCGGACAAGAAGACATGGGATATAGTGCAGGAGGGTTTCGTGGCAGGGTTTAATCTAAGATATGAAGGACATAGGAGGGCAATGAGGTGCATAACCTAGGGTCCATAAAGGGAAAAGAAGAGATAGTGAGGGAAAGTGTAAAAAAAGAAGTAAGAGTGGATAGGGTGTAGGGCCCATTACTGGAGCCTCCATTTGAAATACTTGGGGTATCACCTTTGGGTATGGTGCCAAAGAAGCTGCCAGGGGAACTCTGGCTGATCGCCCATCTGTCATACCCAAATGGGGAATTGGTCAATTATTTCAAAGGAGAGGAGCAGAGGGCAGTGTCCTATGTGACACTGGATCAGGCAGTAGGGGATGATTCAAGCATTATAAGGGGTGTGGCTGGCAAAAATGAATACAGAAGTGGCATTTAGGCTGCTCCATGTGAAAGCAGAAAACCGGGAACTGTTGGGGTTTAAGTTTAATGGGCATTATTATTTTAATAAAATCATGCCAATGGGACATTCAGTGGTATGTGCCACATTTGAAATGCTTAGTACATGGCTGCAGTGGGCCTTCAGGGAGCAGTATGGATTTAGGATGATGTTACAACATTTGGATGATTTCCTGCTGATCAGACAAGAGGAGAAGGGGCCCGTAAATATACTATAGTGCTTCCACGAGATGTGTGGCAGGTTAGGGATCCCGTTAGCAGAAGGGACAACTGAGGGCCTAGCCCATAAGCTGGAATGCTTGGGGACTAAGGTGGACATAGAAGAGAGGGTTTTCGGGTTACTTGGGTGGGAAGGTTCAGAAGCTGTGGGAATTGATAGCAAAGGTGAAGGGCAAGCTCAGGGTACCACTGGTAGTGGTACAACAGTTATTGGGATACCTAAATTTTGCATGCTGGGCAGTGGTACTGGGCAGGGCCTTTACTCGCAGGCTGATGAGGGCAACTAAAGGTGAAAGGAGCCTCACCATTGGGTGGATATATCACAGGATTTAGAAGCATGGGAACAGTTTCTGGGACAGTATAATTGTGTCACTTTTTGGCAGGATGATTGGTTATTTAATATAGACTTGGAACTGTATACTGATGTGGCAGGGCATTTGGCATGAGGTCATACTATCGGGGGAGTAAATTTTAGAAAAGTGGCTGGAGGAATGGACAGGAAAAGTGTTGACATGGGACATTAAGCTCCTAGAGATTTTCCCGATATGGGTGGCAGTGATGATGTGAGGAGAATGGTTACAGAATCAGAGGGTAGTTTTCTGGTGCAATAACAAGGCAGGGGTTGAGGTACTGAACAGACAGACAGCCACAACAGAGATGGTGACGAGGGCACTAAGGCAGCTAGTGTTGCAAGGTTTAAGCTTGAACCTGTCATTTAAAGCGAGACATGTTGAAGGGGCTAAGAACATGGTGGCTGACAGCCAATCCCATCTTCAGTTGGACATGTTCAGGTGCCTCACCCGGGAGGGCAGTAGCCAGGAGAACAGTGGTCCCATCCCACCTATGGGAGATTGGCTGGAAACAGCCCAGCTGCTGTTTAGGAGCTCTTGGCCTGCGTGGTCATTGAAGGCATATAAGAGAGCTTGGAAAGCATTCCAAGAGTTCTGAAAGCAGACTGGAATGGAGGTAAGTGGGCCAGTGACAGAGGGGCAGGTAGTGAGGTTCATGGTCCAAAAATAGGATGAAGGGGTATTGTACTCTACCATGGGGATCCATTTGGCAAGAGTATGGCTAGTATGCAGTCTTAAGGGATGGGAAGAGCCTTGCAGAGCTCCAGTTATCAGGTGAATGCTGCAGGGTTGGCAGAGGCTAAAAGGCAGAAACCCAGACAGAAGACAGCCTATATCGAAGAGTTTATTAGGCAGGTTAGTGAGGACATTGACTAGCATTTGGCACTCACACTATGAGGTGCAATTGTTTACAGCAACCTTTTTGGTTATGTTTCGGCATGCATTTCGAGTGAGCGAGGTGGTAGCCCAGAGCAAAAAGTGTAGAGTCAGAGGGCTGCACTGGAAGTAGGTATAGTGGGGCAGGGCTAGGATAGAAATTTGGTTGAGCTGGTCCAAGACCAAGATTGGATATGGAACGAGGGTGACGATAGAGAGGGATATGTCAGGGAAATTATGGGCGGTAAGATCCATGGAAGAATACAGAGCAGTAAGATCAAATGAGGGAGGAAGTTTGTTTATACATGGAAATGGGGACCCTGCCACCTACTATCAGCTAACAGCAGCCTTGAAGAGATGACTGGAGTTTTGGGAGAAGATGCATCAATTTTCTTGTTCTATTCATTCAGAATAGGGGTAGCCTCTGAGGAGGCAGCAAAGGGGTGATTGGCAGAGGAAATAAAGGAGGGTAGGTGGAAATCAAATTGTTGTAACGCATATGTTAGGGAAATGGAAAAGTAATACAGTTTGTTTGTTCCCCCACCCCATCCAGACTTTGACAGGTGGAAGAATGTGTGGATTGTGGCCAATTTCATATACTGGGCAGAAACAAGATCGGCAGTAAGGTCAGGAGAGACAGCTATGGACTTTTATTGAGGTGGCAAAAGTGCACTGGTAGGGAATTTGGGGCATGCAGTATGCCCAACTGCTGCCACTGCTAGAGGAGTTAAAATTGAAGCTGCTAAGGCTGGACTTGTTGCTGTTACACTTGGGGGCAATGACATGGAGGAACGACCATGGTTAGATATTATGCCTGAAATAAAAAAGGATTTAGACTTAATTAAAAAGTGGTGGCCAGGGGTAGTCATCGCTTGGTGGGGGGTGATACCGAGGTGGGTGTGGTGGCATGCCAGAGATATAAAAACAATGGAAATGGCCAGGAAGAAGTTGAACAAGAAGGTGGCAGCAATGGTGATGGAGGTTGGGGGGATGTATGTCACACATGGTGATAAATCATACAAATGTGCGGGATTGCACAGACAGGATGTGGTACACGTGACAGAGGTAGGGCTGGACATGTCCAATTTGTAATTGGAGGGGCCCTGGAAGAATGGAACAGGGAAGGATGGATTGGGGGGGAGCCCATCATCTGTCACAATAGCTGGAGTTGGGTTAATGGAAGGAAGGGGGGAGAAGAGACACAGAAGAAGGACATAAGGGGCTCCGGGGAGTACTGGGCTGATAAAACAGGTCACGGGCCGTGTATGCACTCAGCCGTGTGGGCACCTTGTGAGGTTTGCATCCCAGAGGGCCAAAGGTGGATGTCAGGTGTGCATCTGAGTCCAGAACTGCTGTTAATTGATGGATTATCACAAAATGTATCTGATGTAAATATGTGTAAAATATTGGATGGTGAAAATATAAGTGTTATGGAATGATGTAATAAAATATGCCAACTGAGCACCCAACAAGGTTTGTGTATAGATTTATTTTGGGAAAGGGATCCCATGACAAGCTGGGTTGCGAGTTTAAAAGGCATTCCTTATTATCAGGGGTTTTCTGACCAAAATGGCTGGGAGGGTTCCAGGTATAGATAGGAGGCTAGGAAGGGGAGGGAGGGAGGTACACATTGGGGGAGGGGAGTGGGGAAGGAAAGAAAGAGAATGAGGAGTCAAGGGAGGAAGGGCAAAGAGATAAGCAGGATCATGGAAAGAGAGATGGAACAAAAGTGGGATGGGTGAGTAAGTTAAATCAGGGACTGGTGAAGGCAAGTAGGGGGAAGGGGCCACACAAAGGGGATATTTAAGGTAAGGGAAGCTAGTATCCCCCTTCATTTTTGCTAGAGAGCAAGTTGCCCGCTCACTCACCCTGTAATTTAGCAAGGTAGGAAGGAAGAGCAATGGGGATTGTTTCAGGATGGTCAGCTTCTGAAGGTGGACAGCAGTTGATGACCAGGATAAGAAGGAGAATGTGGGGCCATGGGGTTGCTGAAGGTGGACAGTAGTTGTTGGATGTTTTAAGGAGTATGGACATATGAAAGGGCTGCAAAAGGAGGCCAATAAAAGGCAAAGATATGGAGGGTGGTTGAGTATGGAAGGAAGAGGAAAAGGGGGGATGGGAGGGAGGAAGAGGGGAAGAAAAGACACAGTAGAAGGACATAGGGGGCCCAGGGGGTACTGGGTTGCTAAAACAGGACACGGGCTGGTTGTACACACGGTCGTATGAGTACCTTATGGGGTCTGCATCCCAGAGGACCAAAGGTGGGTGCTGGTTATGTATCCAAGTCCAGAGTTGCTGTTAATGGATGGATAATCATAAAATGTATGTGATGTAAATATATATAAAATATTGCATGGTGTAAATATAAGTGTTATGGAATGATGTAATAAAATATGTCAACTGAGTACCCAACAAGGTTTGTGTATGGATTTATTTTGGGAAGGGATCCCATGATAAATGGCACCTTTCACGTTCAGGAAGTGGGGCGACACAAGGGGTATTTTGAACATCAGGGGACAAAATCTGCAAAAATAAAGTTATGAGTAAGTGTTGCAACAATTCAATGTTTCTTCACAACTTAGTTGTTTTTTTCACATTTTGACCTCAGATTTTCAGCATAGTCTTTTTATGACTGCTTCTTCTGAACATGAAAGGTGTAATTTATAAAATAATGGCTGAAACATCATTTTGTGCCACAAGTGTTAACACACATTTCCGCCAGGATTTGAAACATTACAGCTGTTACATTCATGAGGTGATATGAAAAAAATGGCTATGTTGAAAATTTGGGGTCAACATATTGAAATTACTGAAGTAATGAGCATGCATTGAACATTTACAACTTACACTGATGACTCTGTTTTTAATATTTTTACCCCAAATTTTCAACATAGACTTCTTAATGCCTCTAGCCCAGCCACACTTTCAGCTTCCTAGCTTACTCTATCTGGAGCCAAGAGTATAGTGTACTCACTGAGTATCTTATGTTACTGCGGTGCAAGTATGGATATCACTATTGTTTGATGCTGGCTAAGGTCTACCCTAGAATTGTGTAATATGTCATACCTACTTTGTAACTAGAGCCCACCAGGCCTTAAATCTACTGTCTCTACTGCTTTAATGTTTCTCTCTGTAATGTGTTCAGTGATGTGTTCTATTATGTTACTGTGTATTTTCACCCACTACTGTGTCCAACCCCACCTATGTATTACTGATGTGGAGCCTTTGCAAAAGAGTCTGTGTCTCAAAGGTTGTAATTCCAATGTATTAACTAAATAAATAAATTACCCCACCTCATGAACAGGGTGGAGAAAATGTTCAAATCCTGCCCAAAAGGTGATTTTGCACTGCAACCACACAATCACTTTTTGGGACGGATTTGCATAATTGCAATGCCCTTGTTCATGTGCTAGGGTTCCCAAAAAGGTCATGTTAAAAATTTAGTAAAACAAAAATATCAAAAATGGCCAAGTTATGAGGACAAGTTCAAAACCCTTTAAAATACACTGAAGCACCACATTGAGAGCAGGAGATGATGGTACATCACATTCCATGGAAGGACTGCTGTGTCCTCATCCACAGAAATCCTTCTGGCTTTTGAAACAAGCATTTGTCAATGCCAAATGTTTGCTTGCTGGCATTGGCATTGGTAGTGTAGGAGTTACAGAGCTGCATAATCGGAATGGCAGAGAAGTATTGAACTGAAGCCAACCCCACCACCACCCTGCAGAGAGTGACAGGCATTGGGGTGTGCCTTTGGGTCGTCAGGCATAATGACCATGCCATTTCACCACACCCTACCCTGCAGACACTGACAAGTGTCACAATGTGCCTTGGGGTCTTTGGCCCTTATGCGCACCCCATTCCATCAGAAAATATGGTGAGATGGGTGCGGTATAGGAGAATGGGGTGAAGTTTGGGCCCGAAGAGTCAGAGGCACATCTAGATGCCTCTCAGTGGCTGCAGGGTGTGGGTGGGGGTGGAATGATATGAGCATTGCAGGCGACAATCCCAAGTCACAGCCCTGATGCCTGTCATTCTCCACAGGGTGGGGCATTATGGTTGGAAATGCTAACGCCTCTGGCATTCGTTGGTATTTTCACTCCAAATTTTCAACATGCTTTTTTTGTGACCCCCACCTCATGAACAGTGGCAATATCAGTTTGTTAGCTGAAAACTGCTTTTGCACAGTGACTGCAGCATTTGTCACCACAGGTGCAAAACACATTCCGAACAGGATGTAAAAAATGACAGCTGTACTGTTCATGGGGAGGTGTAAAAAATGGCAATGTTGAAAATCTGCAGTGAAAATATTTAAAAAAACTGGTGAAGTCACGAGCGTGAATAGAAACTGTGCAATGCACACCCATAATGTAATTAGTTTGGGGATTTTTTACAGCAGATTGTCAACATAGGCATTTTGGGACCTCCGATCATGAACAGTGTCACTGTGATTTTCTTCATTTGTCCCAAACAATGATTTCCCACAGCGACCATGCATTTCTGTGCTGAAAGTGTGAAAACACATTTCGGCCATGTTGTGAAAAATGACAGCTATACTGTTCATAAGGAAGTGTGGAAAAATGCCACTGGTGAAAATCTGGACTGAAAATATTACAAATTCCTGAACTTACGAGGGTGGAAACTGCAAAATGCTCACTCGTAACACAGTCATTTTATGGACTTTTGTCACCAAATTTTCAACATAGCCATTTTAAGACCACTGCTCATGACCAGTGTCATTGTGATTTTCTTAACCTGTCTCAAACATTGCTTTCGCACACCGACTGCACCATCGTGCACTACATGTGCAGAAACGCATTTTGGGCGAGATGTGAAAAATGGCAGCTGTACTGCTCATAAGAAAGTGTGGTAAAATGGCAATGTTGAAAATCTGGCATGCAAATATTACAAATTCGCAAACTTGCGAACGTGCGTAGGAACTTTTTTTTTTATTTAGTTTTTGTTGACCGGGTAAGTGCGCTAGCCAACAAGTGACTATTTTCAGGCATGACCCGGGAGGTACAGTTACAGAACACAGTGATACATAAGAGATTACACAAAGCAGGATACATTTGCAGGATACATAAGAAATTACACAGAGCAGGATACATTTGCAAAGGACAAAGTCACACAGTGTAGTCAAGCATAGCAATAAGGATAAAATTACATGTATTCAGTTGTTGAGAACTAGGGGAGAGGTGGTAGGGACAGGTGTAAGGGTAGGGCAGGAGAGACGGAGACAGGGGTGGTAGGGTGAATAGCAAAAGGGAGGACAGGAGGGAGGTTAAGGCGCCAAGTGCGGCATTAGCGGGAGAAGGTTACCACCTGTGGCGGGACGGTGGAACCGGAGTCGGCAAGAGAGGCGGAGGTCAGGGAACAGGACAGTGAAGCTATGGGTGCAAAAATAGAGAGGGAGAGGGTGATGTGCAGGGGAGGGGTGGGGGACTAGGTGCAAGGGTGAGGAGGGATTTGAACTAAAGGAATGGGGGAGGGGAAGGGTAGGGTGGGAAGGGCAGGGTATAGGGGGAAAAGGGATGAAGGGCACAGAACAGATAGGGAAATGAGTGGGGTAGGGAGATAGAGTGCACCTAGTAAGGCGCAGCCGGAGCAGAAGAAGGAGGAGGACAAGAGGTGAGGCGGTGAAACGGTATTGGCGGATAGAGAAACTCTGCGCCGAGCCGGGGAATACGAGACGCAGGAGAGAGAGGGGAGTCACGCAACTGGTGGAGGCGGATAAAATAGGAGAAGGGAGGGGTGAGGACTGAGCATAGGGAGAAGAGGAAGAATAAAAGAAGGAGGAAAGCTGGCAGGGAGGGGCAGAAAGGTGAAAGAAAGGTAGGAAGGTGGCGCAAGTTACGGCATTGTGGTACAAGGTAGCAACCTGTTACCGGGCCGGTGGAACCGAAAGACAGCAGAGAGGGAGTGGAGGGGTTAGAGGGGAGTGAGGTGGCAAAGAGCAGGAGAGGGAGGGGCAGGAAAAGGGAGGGGTAATGACAGGGGTACTGGAGAAATGGCTAATGGGAAGGAAGAGAGCGGGGCTGGGAAAGTAAGTGTTACAGGAACAGAGGGTGCAGGATAAGGAATGAAGGTGGGGAAACAGCTCAGGCGAGGGCAAGCTAAGTGACTAGGCAGTAATTAGAGAGCTTTACAATTGGCATCAGAACAACAATGTTATACAGTATCAACAAACATGAAACATAAAAGCAAAAACAACCAAGAATAAAAAAAGCACAAGTGCCTATAATACATAATAGGGAAGGGGAGGAGAACAGGTTAGGAGCATGGGATTCAAGAGGGATCAAAACAAACACATTTGTCCATCGAGGTAAGGAAAGCTCTGAGATTGTGCTTAAATGCATCGTGAGAAGGAGCATTTCTTAGTCCCTGGGGCAGCAAGTTCCAAAAGTGAGGGGCAGCATAACTGAAGGCTCCTGAGCCCTTATTTGTGCGGCAGAGAGGAATATTCAATAAGGACTTGTCAGAGGATCTAAGGTCCCGTGAAGGTATAACCGGTTGGAGTAGTTTTGAGAGCTCAGCTGGCTTTGATGCTCTGATGATGGTGTCCGAAAGGTTGCAGAGGTAATATTGCCTGGTGGAGGAGGGAGATAGCCACCCCAGGTCTTTGTATAGTTGACAATGGTGCTTCAGGTGCAGTGCTTTAGCTGCATACCTGCAAACATTGTTGAAGGTGGTGACCCATTGGTGCAGAGCAGTTTTGCTGGCCATGGTTAGGATGGGAGCACCGTAGGTGAGGGTTGGTAACAGAATTCCTCTAGCAATTGCCAGTTTAGCGGCAGGGGTAAGCAGGTAGTTAGTCCTGTAAGCAGCCCCTAGCTTACAATTGACAGATTTACAAGTTTCCTGGATGTGCAGCTTTAGGTCAAGATTTTGGTCAAAGTGAATGCCCAAGTAGCGAAAAGAGCTAACAGACTCCAGAGGGTTACCATTAATGTCAGGCACAGAGAGAGAAGAAGAGCAGGTTCTTAATTTGTGTGGGGATCCAAATAGCATGGCTTTAGTTTTATTGGAGTTAAGGACAAGGCGTTGGGTGTGTAGCCAGCGCTGCACCAAGTGGAAGTCTGTGGTAAGGGCAGCATTCAGGTTGGTGATATTGTCAGAGTGGGCATAGATGACCAGGTCATCAGCATAAAGTAGTGAGTGGCCAGAGGTTACTACATCAGGGAGATTGTTTACAAATAGTGAGAAGAGGAGAGGACCGAGAATGGAGCCCTGAGGGGCGTAATATTGATAACAGCACTGTCAGAGATTGCCGAGTTGAATTTCACTGCTTGAGTCCTGTTGGCAAGGTAGCTGCTGAACCAGGTAGTGACAGGGTAGGGAGAAGCCCAGATTTCTGAGGAGGCAAGTAGTAAAGGATGGTCAACAAGGCTCGAACGCTTTTAGTGAGGTCGATGAAAACAGCCCCTGTTAGCTTCCCTTTGTCCATGTTGGTAAGAATGTCAGAGGAGAATTTTGCTAGTGCAGTCATGGTGCTGTGGTGTTTTCTAAAGCCGTGCTGTGCTGTATTGAGTAAGTTGGAGTTTTCAACGAATTCGGTAACTTGAATAGAGACTAATTTCTCAAGGATCTTGCTAAGGACTGATAGTATAGCAATTGGTCTGTAGTTGGTCGTGTCATTTTTGCTGCCTTTTTTAAACACGGGAGTAATTCTGGCGGCCTTCCAGATTTCAGGGACAGAGCCATTGGAGAGGGATAGGGTGAAGATTCTAGCTATAGGTCCAGATATGAGGTGAGCGCAACGTGCGCTCCTAAAACAGTCATTTTTCTGAATTTTTTTACCAACTTTTTAACATAGCCATTTTAAGACCTTTGCTCATGAACAGTGTCTCTGTGATTTTCTTAATCTGTCCCAAACATTGTTTGCACACACCGTCTGCGCCATTGTGCACTACATGCACAGAAACACATTTTGGGCGACATGTTAAAAATGACTACTGTACTGCTCATAAGGAGGTGTGGTAAAATGGCAATGTTGAAAATCTGGAGTGCAAATATTAAAAATGTGTGAACTTACAAGCCTGCTTAGGAACTGCTCAATGCACGCTCATAAAACAGTCATTTTTAGGAATTTTTTCACCAAATTTTGAACATAGCCATTTTAAGACCTTTGCTCATGAACAGTGTCACTGTGATTTTCTTAATGTGCCCCATACATTGATTTCGCACACCGACTGCGCCATTGTACGCTACATGCGTGGAAACACATTTTAGGCAAAATGTGAAAAATGACAGCTGTACTGCTCATAAGTAGGTGTGGTAAAATGGCAATGTTGAAAATCCAGAGTGCAAATACTAAAAATTTGCGAACTTATGAACGTATGTCGGAACTGCGCAATGCACGCTCGTAAAACAGTCATTTTTAGGAATTGTTTCACCAAACTTGCAACATAGGCTTTTTGAGAGCCCACTTTATGAACACTGGCACTGTTGTTTCCTTAATCAGTCAAAAAAGGTGATTTTGCGCAGTGACCGCGAAATCACCCTTCAGGCCCGATTAACGACATGACAGTTCAAGAATTCATGAGGAGGGGTCCAACGACCTCATGTTGAAAATTTGGTGCCAAAATTTCAAAAAATGCCTGAGATATGCATCAAAGTTGAAAAAACCCTATTTATTACATTATGCAGCTTACCGCCATTTCCTCAGTTCGCGGTCGGCTTTGAAGAGTGCAGTTGTGTTCCCGGTCCACCGAAGATCATCGCACTGGACTCCAGAGGTAAGTATGGGGTAAGGGGGGTGTGGGGAGGCAGGGTGTGCAGTGGGTAGTCGCGGGTGGGCAGAGAGACCGCGAGGACAGTTTCTGTTTAGAGGGTTTTGGGACTACAGCGGGATGTTTGCCACACTGGGGTGGGCTCCCAGCATAGCAGCTGGAAGGCTGTTTGGGGGCCCACAGCTGACGAAGTTAAGGCACCCCATAAGCAACAAAATGTTTGCCACGCTGGGGTGGGCTCTGGCGTGGCAACAGGAACTTTTAGGGGTGAAGTCAGGGGATTGTGCACCCCATCGGACGTTTGCCATGCTGGGTGGGCTCCCAGCGTGGTAGCTGGAAGGCTGTTTGGGGTGGCCTGGAGCCGGGGGGATTAGGCACCCCATCAGCAATAATAATTTTGCCACGCTGGGGTGGACTCCCAGCGTGGCAACAGGAAAGCTTTGGGGGACATGATGCTGACGGGGATTGGGCACCCTGTTGGCCATACAGTGTGTGCATGGAGGAGGGGAGTGCATGAGCACTTGTGTGTGTGTGTGTGTGTGTGTGTGTGTGTGTGTGTGTGTGGAGGGGCGCTGCTCACTGGAGCAGTACTCTCCCTTTCAACTGTACGGCACCGCATTTTTTATCACCACACTATGTTTCTTGCATGTGCGTGCAAGCAAACATAAAAAACAGAAAGGGTCCTGAGAAATTATGTTAAGAGTCACCTCCTGCTTTGCACAGGATTTCAAAGCCATGAGTGAATAACGTTACTACACAAATTTCTTAAAACGTTAGGACATTTTTGGCAAAAAAACTAAGTTGATCCTCATTTGGGTTGCTACCACACAAAGGCTACAAATAAACTGTTAGGATTGCAAACACAATGCCCACAACGTTTGAAAATGTTCTGTTAGGGTTCTTATGTCTAACTCCCAACAGCTGTACCACATTTCCCTACCCTCGTGACCAAAGGATAGTCTTTGCATATAGTATCATACATCAATGTCTGGTACCTCATACAGGGTCAACATAGTAAAATTGATATAAAGCAACACTAATCCTCACCCTTCCCCTACCGTCATGACTAGGGTGGAACAAATCAGCCAGATGGACAATGGCTAGGACAACATTTGTTTTTCTACCTCATTTTAATACTTACTAGCTAACTGGGGACTTGCCAATGAAGTGATTTTTGAGCCCTGGTAAATTATGGCCACTATAAACACTGAATTGGCTAACATAATTTGAAACCAACTAGCCATACTGATCACCAGCTCACAAACCTATTTCTCGATTATGGTGGTGACACAAGGTCAAGCTACAGGTCTACTGCCATCCTCCAAGGCTGTGCTGGAGGTTTGTTTATTCAGCTACAACAAGACCCCCCAACTGCACTGGCTGCCTGTACAGTGGCGGGTAACCTTCAAGGTCACTTTGCTGACCTATAAAGCCCTACACAATCAGAGACCACAGTAACTGAAAGACCTTCTGATTCCTTATTGTCCCTCCTGCCCACTCCTGTCCTCTGACGGGGGATTGCTAGAGATTCCCAGGGTCTGTTTGAAAACATCTGGAGGAAGAGCATTTGCTTTTATGGCTCCAACCCTGTGGAATTCTCTACCCCATCGGATATGAGATAGTCTGACCATAGAAAGTTGTAAAACATCTTTAAAAAAACACCTTTTTAAGCAGGCCTTCTCTGATCTATAGGAGGGAAAGCCCTTTTGCTAGCTACCGATAGAAATGGGATAATTGTTGCCCAGTATTAAGCACGATTCCTGCTTTTAATCTGTTTCTTTATTGGTTTATATTTTACAAGTATTTTATGATATATGTTGCTTTGAATTTGTTTGTGTTTATTTGTTACTGATGTTGGACTGTAAGGGCACTCTGAGCTCTGGAAAGGCGCTCAATAGAAAAATAAAGTGGTGATGATGATGAAAATAGTATACATGTCCCAAGCATTTAAACTTACTTTAAATATTTCTAAGTACAGTATATGTCTTAACAAAAATAACTTATAACTATGCAATGTGTATAGTACTTTAAAAATTTGTTACAGTTCCACTGCTTTTAAGGGGGTCTGCAATATTGTATGCCAAGTAAGGCATAGATTATAATGGATGTCAACCTTTGTTGGTATGCACACCATAGCATTGCAATTACAGGTGTACAATGTGTATGAAACACCAGACCTGCATGGCATGTCTACGGACATGTACTTTGCCCATCAGTCATGCAGGAAGGGGATGGGAAGGGTTGGGGATATAAAAATTCCATATACAATTTATACACAGACTACAAAGTATAAAACATGTTTAATCAATAACACAACATTATAAAGTACACATAGTAGTTATTCTAATGAAGAGATGTAGAGGTAGTTTGAAAACCATTAAATCATAGAATCATAGAAACCTGCTGGCAGAAAATGACCATACAGCCCATTGAGTCTGCCCAAAAAAATGATAGCACACCTCCGCCTCCCTTTTACTCCCTCCTCCCACCCTCTCTCTCTCCATCCCTATGTAGCCCCATGTAGGTATCCCATGCCCTTTTGAATTTCTCTACTGTGTATCCACATCCACTACCCATTTTGGCAACCTATTCCATGGCCCTGCCACCCTTTGTGAGAAGTAACTCCCTCCTTACATCTCCCCAATATCTGCTCCCCTCCAGCCTGAGTGCATGAACCCCTGGTGGTTTGGTTTTTGCTCAGTCAGAAGATGCTAGTCCCTTTGACCTCATTTATTCCCTTCGTGTATTTGAAAGTTTCCACCATGTCCCCCATCCCTTCTCATCTCCAGTGTACATAGACCAAGCTCTGCTTGCCTCTCCCCATATGGCCTCCATTTCAGGCCCTGGATCATTTTAGTCGCCCTTTTCTGAACCCTCTCTAGCCTGTCCTTGTCTCCTTGTCAATGGGGCCTCCAGAATTGTACTCCATTCTCCAGCTGTGGTCTAACCAGTGTCTTATACAGTGACATGATCACCTCCCTCCTCCTCCTTGTGAAACCCCTCCCAATGCACGCCAACTTTGTTGCCTTACCTGCTGCCCTTTCACACTGGTTTCTAACCTTTAATGTGTCAGTGATCCAAATACCCAGGTCCTTCTCTTGTTCTGTGACCTGCAGTGGCTCACCCCAATGCAGTAATTTGCTCTTGGATTATTTCACCCTATGTGCATTACTTGCACTTCTTCACATTGAATTTCAATTGCCATCTTTCTGCCCACTCCTCCAGCCTGGCTAGATCTTGCCTCATTTTCTCCACGCACCCCTGGTGTGTTGATCCTGTTACAGACTTTTGTGTCATCCGTGAAAAGGCATGCTTTTCCATTCAGACCCTCCGCTAAATCCCCCACATACACATTGAACAATACTGGACCTAGCACCGATCCCTGCGGTACCCCACTCTTCACCCCTAGTTCCCTGGAGTACTTTCTATTTACTACTGCTCTCTGAGCCCTTCCTCCCAGCCAATCCTCCACCCACTTTGTAAGCTTTGCCCCCACTCCAAAGCTAGCTAACTTGTTTACCAACCTTCTGTGGGGGAGAGAATCAAACACCTTCCTGCAATCCAGGTAGGCCACATCCATCGCCCCCCCTTGATTATAAACCTCCTTTACACCCTCAAAGAATTTTACCAGGTTGGTCTGACAAGACCTGCCCCCTGTGAACCCGTTGGTTGTCGTCACTGGGCCTTTCCTTCTCTAGGTGTCATACCAGTCTCCCCTTTGTGAGGGTTTCCATCAGCTTGCCTACCATGGAGATGAGGCTGACTGGGTGGTAGTTTCCAGGGTCTTCTTTCCTCCCCCCTTGTAAAGCAGCACCACCTCTGCCCTCTTACAGTCCCCTGGGACCCTTCCTGTTTTGAGGGACAGATTAAACAGCTTAGCAAGAAGTCCTGCCAGCTTCTCCCTCATCTCCCTGAGGACTCTTGGGTGTACCTGATCTGGCCGCATAGCCTTATCAGTTTTTATTTTTGTCTGCTCCTCCATGACCCTCACCTCTGTGAAGGGACTTGTGTCTGCCTCCTTGCCCTCAGTACCCCTCCTCCCGAATACTGGCCCACCACCACCCCTTTTCTACCATGAATACTGATGCCTAATATTCATTGAGTAAGGTTGCCTTTTCCTCATCCCCTTCAATTATTTTATCCCACTCCCCTCTAAGTCTTCTAATAGCTAATACTATTATATGATAGCCCATAAATCCAAAGCAAGGGTTCAGATCTGGGTACCTATATTCTAGGGCTGTGTGGAATGTGAAATTCGCAATCAGAATTGCAGTGGAATAGCAATTCCATTTCTGAAATGCTTTGCAGAATTTCTTTTTAAATTCTGCAGAATTTTGAACAGCATTTCTATGCAAACTGTGGAATAATTTTCCACAGACTGTGGAAAAATCATCTGCGGTTTATGTGAACTATGGATTATAATTCCACAAAAAAACATTTTGCATGCAGAATGTCAACATTTTGCTAATTATGGAAATCGCTGGAATTTTCTGAAATTCTGCAACATTCCATTCCATTAGAAATTCAACATACTGCACAGCCATACTATATTCCTCAAATCATTTTTTGTATGGATATTCTCCAAAGAAAGTGAAAAGGTCACCACTGTGGTACAACAAACTGGAGTTGAAGCTGTCTCTGTCTTCCTATTGCTTAACGAGTTTTATCTATACATTACATGCTGTATAGTGCAGAGGATAAATAAAGTTATTAACAGACATGGCAGCATACCCCATCAATGAACTAAAAGCAGTTCCCTAATCCTCCGAATTATTTGTAAGGCAGGTCTTAAAAGTAGACAGATTCTGTGGCTGCAGTTTGTATATGACTGCAGAACCATATCACAATGCAGTCTCTGTGTGTATGGACACTTTGTGGGCAGAGCCTTCAAAGGTCTTGACTCAAAACATAACAGCCTGACTCTTATTCCAATCAGAGCATTACGTTTATGTGACATGGAGATAAGAGGTGCACAACCACATGTCTGAAGCTTGTGCCTTCAAATCTGTGACCTTTTCTTAAATTCTGAAAAATCCTTGTGTTTTTTCCCAGCTGAGAATGAAAACTAGTGTTGCATTTTTTAATTTCCTCAGCATAATTGCTGTTTTCATTTTCACTTCATATCATAATATATTCAGAGTCGGGTTAACAAAGGAAAGAAAAAAGTTAAGCAGACACACAGTAGATTTTCAATTCATTTTTTCATTTCAGTCTGTTTCCTGTAAACTAGCTGCATACAATCTCATTTATCTTATCTGCGCACACAGGCAGTGCTGGCCTCCCATTTTCTACAAATAAGTAGGCAGTAAGGCAAATGAAGCCCACAAAAAAAGGTAAGTTTTGACAAAGGATAATCACAGGAAATAAAGCATCTTTCATGAAGAAATAATGAAAACGAGGAGCACATTTGTTCCAGGGATAGCTGGTGTTTTTTGCCACAAAGCCTTAGTGGACCTAAAAACAACCAAAGAATAGAGAAGAAAGTGAGCTGGTAGCATCTTGGGAGTTAACATGCTGGTAATATAATAAACATCAAACATAGTAACATAGAATTTGATGGCAGGTAAGGATGGCTTGGACCATCCAATCTGCCCATTACTTCCAACCTACACTGTTACCACAGACCGTGCCCGATCTACAGCTCTTTCTCCCTCCACCCTTTCCTTTCCACTATGATTCCCTTGTGCTTGTGGCATGCATTCTTGAACCCCACCACTGTTTTTGCCCCCCCACCACCTCAGCTGGGAGGCTGTTCCAGGAATCCACCACTCTTGCTCTGATGAAGTACTTCTTCACATCTCTCCATAGTTTACCGCCCTCCAGCTTCATAGCATGTCCCCTTGTTCTTCTGCACCTTTTCTTCTGAAAAATAAAATGTTTCCAATAATGGCTAAATCCACAGGTTAACCCGAACTTGGGCTGAAAATCAGTGGGGGAACATGTGCACACATGGTCATGAGCACTATGTCACTGCTGACATTTCAGAGTTTGACCACTTTTTCCTCAGAACTGACAAGGAATGGAAGGAATAAATAATAAAGAAAGTTTGTTAGCTGCTCTATGACCTCATGTGAAGTTTGTGTTTGATGGCTAGATGTCCTGTAAAGGCAGTCAGGAAAACTGCATCATATGGTGATACTGTTCTTCAGAAAATCTGTGAACACACTATTCTAGCTGAACCCAAGGAAGAGGTCACCCCCCCGATCGGATAGGCTTTAATGTAGTTTTAAATGGCTCGCTCTGACTACTACTAAGTAAGAATTACTCCCTGACAGAGGAGGGCTCTACTAGTGAATTAATGCCCAGTTGGGAGGGGAGTGGTGGTGGTGCACGAGGCCACATGCCGAATGCTTCCAACCATCCACCAAGCATTAATCCACTAGTAAAGCCCAACTTTGGAGGGGATTAATGCACTTGTAACATGGCAAGTGCAAGGGAAATATTGTGCCAGTGGTGTTTGACTTGTAAGTACAGAAAAATTTGTGACAGCAATAATCCTGCTGCTAAACTATGCAGCATTTGCTTTCTTCTAACACAGTGACATGATCAGACAACGTGCGCATTCACGCTTGATGAAACACATTCATTTATATAGTGTCCACTATTTTTGACTACAGATGAGGAGACCAGTACTATGTGAAAGAGACAAACTATGGTACAATTCTCTAATTACTACCCACCGTTTTTGTGCTTTGTGCTTCGGCCTTACATCCTGATCGTCCATAGCAGCACTGCACTGTGGGTCATTTGTCTACATTAACAGTCACACTACGAAATCTACATACAGTGATTTCTGCTAGTCTCTCTCTCTTTCTGTTCATGTTCAGCGGAAGAATGATCGCTGCACGCTACCACTGTACCGTGCAGCTCCATGTGCTGAGATTTTTCCACACTTGTACTGTTTTACACTATCTGGTTGTGTTGGTGCATGAGTCCATGAAATATATTTTAATTGCTGCCGTGCTTCGCCACCTCGCATACTCTCTCCGAATAACCCCGAGCCTGTCGATGAGTCGTCACCATACACAGGGTGACTGTATTGCTCTTCCATTACGAGCGCCATCTACAGGCATGTACAGGCAGATACAGAAACAGGCGTCGGGGGATACACTGATTCTTTCATTTATTGTGCTTCTTTTGTGCGGTCCTGATGCCAAGCGGGCTCTACTACTGCATTGCTTACTGTACTGGCTGTATCTCTGTACTGCTTTCCTATTTCGGCATGTGGCTTTGTGCTTCTCTTATGGCCACTATTACAACTGCTACAGCGGGATCTACTGCTGGATTAATACCCGCTCCGTTTTCGTCACCTGATTGCTTTCAACCAGTCTCTTTTCTCCATTCCACTCTCATATCTAGTACCATGTTACAATACAAAATAGTGCCATCACCCAGTGCCATTCTGTCATTTCCTACCTGAATGGTGGCTGAGGCTTCTGAATAGAGTGATGACAGTATTGGGTTCATCAGGGAGGTGACACACTACTGTGTTCACTCACTTCCATCTGCACACACCAGCCACTGCGTACAAGTGATAGCTAGTGAACGATCAAGAATCACAAGTAAAAAAACTAGATTTGTTGTATATAGATTTTCTGGAATTAAGGGGTAGGGGGCTCCTACCATATCACCCATATTATATTGTTTTATAAGTTCTATTCCACCATGCCACTGCAGGAAGAGCAGCAGCAGCAGCAGCAGGCTCAAGCGCAGTATGCAGTTAAGTCCTTGCGGAGCTGTGATTGATACGTTCAGTCTCTTGCCTTTTAGTTATAGACGGGGCATAATATGACAGGCTGAATCAAAGCACAAGAGTACTACACAAAACAAGAGCTGTGAATTTATTTCTTATCTCTGACAGCCATAGGGTAATGCACTAGACATTACAAATTGCACTATGAAATTGTAATATATGCTTTTGTCTGTAGCAGACCTGAAGAATAGAAAGAGAGGAGTGCTGACTGTAGGCAATGAACCACGCACTGCAGAGTTATGGAACAATGTGATTTCTGTAAGTGCTACTCCAATAAGGCATACTGGCATTGAAAATGATTTCTTCCACTCCCACCTCCTCCTGCCTGGCTGCAATGCTCAGGTTATCCTGTTCTGCATTTTATATATTGGTTTTGTGCACTGGAAAATAATAAACCAAGGAGTACACATTGTATTCAAGTAACTTTGCACTGTGTCCCCAGCTCATTACTAGCTGAATGAGACAACTTGTTTTAACACGACTTCTTCTTAGAATGTTCACTTACAAATATGAATGCATTGCTATTACAGTGCCGGTAACACAGTGACCTGAAAATTAGAATGTATAATTCTCAGGGAACTCATTTACAAGTGACTGCTGTTTCTGCTGTCAAAGCATTTGCAGTTCAGATCTGCTGTAGTCTCTGTTAATGGAGGTGGCCACCCAGGTAGGAGAAAATGTGCTTTTGCTTTCAGTGCCTCTTGACTGTGGCATAATGCTGCTTCTCTACCCTTTGCATGCTTATGGACTGCCTGCTACTGCATGTGTTGTACTAAATGAGTTTTCTTCCTCATGAAAGATTTTTTTTTGTAACCTTTCTGTTTCTACCCCTGTCACCTACTACAACCCTCTTTAGTCTTTATGTCCATCTGGCAACCACCCAGCCCTGCCATTCCCAACCACTGCACCCCATACCTCAGCACCTTTGGCCCAGCAAACTGGGCAATCCTCTGCATTTCCCCCTAGACTATGGCCCCCTATGATCTGGCAGAGAAGGGGTGCAGGGCCCATTTACCAGGGCTCACATTCTGCCATGGTTAGATATTCTCCTTGGTTACTCCCGACCTTGTGGCACATCACTGTCAGGGACATTATGGGTGCATACATGCTACGTGATGGTGCACCAGCATTGGCAACATCACACCCACCCCAGACCCTTCAACTGTGCTACCATCTATGGTGACTCAGGTGGCATTATTGCAGCTGAGGGCATTACCCTCCTTCCCTGGAGGAGGAGAGCATCCTCTAGGATGCTCCATCATGTCAGCATGGCTCAGTTGGTAGTACATCCACCTCTGGACCAGAAGGTCATGGATTCTTGTCCCACACCGGGATGGACTTGCACCTAAAAATCGCTGGCATCCGCGTGCAGTATTGGGGGTGCTGTACTGCTGGGGTGTGCCATCCTTTAGATGAGATGTTAAACCGAGGTCTCATCTGCCCATCCTGGTGTTCTCCTGGTGGGTGTCCAGGTGGAAGTAAAAGAACCCAGGGTACTCTTCGTAAAGAGCAAGGAACATTCCCGGTGTCCTGGCCAACATTTCCCTTCCCATAAACCGGTTCATGCAATTATCCAGGCTGTGTGTGGGTGATGATGTGCAATATGGCCGCCACCACACATTCAGTCACTTCACTACCAGTCTTGCACTGCTTGTAAAGCACTTTGGGATTCTGTGTATGAAAAGCGCTATATAAATGCTGATTCTTCTTCTTCATCATCCTTCCCCTGATGGACTACTAATGACCCAACTTCTTTCCTGACTCTGGCTTACCAGTGTTGGAAGTGGTATAGAAACATAGAAACATAGAATTTGACAGCAGATAAGGACTGTTTGGCCCAGCTAGTCTACCCATTTCCCTACCTGATGGATAAGCTGCAGATCCTAGTTAACCAACAGCCTAATTCCTCCTACCACCCCACTAGAATTGCCTTATGTCTGTTCCATGCATTCTTGAATTCCCCCACTGTTCTTGACTCCACAACCTCCACAGGAAGGCTGTTCCATGCATCCACAACCCTCTCCATGAAAAAATACTTCCTCACATTACCTCTGAGCCATCCTCCCTCTTTCTTCAAATTGTGCCCCCTTCTTCTTGCACATCTCTTTTTCTGAAAGATGCTACCCTCTTGGACTTCGTTGATTCCCCTGAGGTACTTGAAAGTTTCTATTATGTCCCTCCTCTCCCTCCTTTAATCGAGGGTATATATATATTAAGCTCCTTTAGTCTGTCTTCGTATGGCTTCTGGTGCAGACCCTGTACCATTTTGGTTGCCCTCCTCTGGACAACCTCCACTCTGTCTATGTCTTTTAAGAGATGGGGTCTCCTGGACTGTATGCAGTACTCCCAGATGGGGTCTCACCAACTGTCTGTACAGTGGGATAACAACTTCCTGTTTTCTACTGTTGATGCCTCTCCCTATGCATCCCAGAATCCCCCAGCCCTCCTTACTGCCTTCTCACATTGCTTGCCCATCTGTAGGTCATTTGATATAATTACCCCCAGGTCCCTTTCCATTTTTGTTGTTGTTAGTATCCCCCCCCCCATTGTGTACTCTTCCCCTGGGTTTTTGTTTCCCAGGTGCATTACCTTACACTTCTTTGCGTTGTATCTGAGCTGCCATACATTTGACCATTCCTCCAACCTTGCCAAGTCCCTTCTCGTCCTTTCCACCCCACCTCTAGGTACTCAATAATTCTTTCCTTCGGAAGTGATTCCATCATTTTCCCTACCACTGAGGTCCAACTAACTGGTCTGTAGTTTCCTACCTCTGCCCTGCTCCCACTTTTTGTGAAGTGGAATCACATCTGCCCTTCTCCAGTCCTCAGGTACCACCCCATCCTCCCATGATTTGTTAAAGAGAGTAGTCCGTGGTGTCACTAGTTCTACCCTTAGTTCTTTTAGAATTCTGGGGTGAGTCCCATGAGGCCCCATTGCTTTGTCCACCTTCAGTTTTAAGAGTTCTTTCAGAACTCTTTCTTCTGTGAATGGACTGGTATCGACTCCCCTATCCAGAGTGTTTCTCTTGTTTGGTTTAGGTACCTCCCCCTCCTCTTCCTTTGTGTATACTGAGCAGAAATATTTGTTCAGTATCCCTGCTTTTTCACTGTCACCCTCTGCCCACATTTCTTCCCCTTTATTAAGCCTCAGTATCCCTCCCTTGGTCTTTCTTTGCTCCCTAATGTACCTCTAAAAGGTTTTATCCCCCTTCTTAACAGAGTTGGTTTTCTTTTCCTCAGTTCGGGCCTTTGCTTTTCTGATTGCCTTCCCTGCCTCCTTCTGCTTTAACTAATAACGTTCTCTGTCCTGCTCCTCCTGCATTTCCTTATATTTCCTGAATGCTATCCATTTCTCCTTAACCTTCCCAGCCACCTCTTTTGAGAACCATAGTGGTTTCTTCTTTCATTTTATTTTGTTGATTTGCTTCACACAAAGGCTTGTTGCATCTGTGATGGCTGTTTTGATTACTCACCACTGTTCCTCCACTCCTCCTTCTTGCCCGTTTGCTAGTGCTTTTCAGAAGCACTCTCTGATTTTCCCAAAGTCAGCCCTCCTAAAGTCCAGTACTCTTGCTTTTGTATGGCTTGACTCTATGGCTATGTTTATCATGAACCACACTGTTTGGTGGTCACTTGTTCCCAGATGGCTACCCACTTCTAAATCTGAGATCCTTTCTCCATCCCCGTTTGAGAGTACCAGGTCTAAGATTGCTCCCTCCTGAGTGGGTTCCAATACTACCATTGCAATGATGGCTGGAGTAGGAATGTTTTTTATCATTCTTTCTGTTTTCACACACGCATCCCCATCAGCACCCAGGTGACCTCCCAACCTGGGAATGAAACAGGCCACATTAACCAAACACACAGATATGCATGGTACATTGCCTCATAATCCTGCGATTGTGACTTCAGAATAATTTACATAATAACAGGTTGAGATGTCAAAAGCAGATGATAATGGCTTTGTAGAAGGGCTAAGTAATGCAGACTGCTTGTATTCATGTGAAAATTACCCTATGGTAATGAAAAGGTCTAAAATAATTTTGGGGGTAAATATAGTTATTATGTTTGCGAGATTGCATGAAATTGCTGATTTCATTGTCATACAATTGTGAAGAAATTGGGTCAAAATCTGGCATAATTTTGTCACTGCTTTTATTATTCAAATGGCACATGTTTAGCCCTAATTGCATATCTTTAAAATAATTTGAGTTCTTAAAAATGCACATATTGAATTAATTTGCTCCATTTTTCTGAAATGGGCATTATTAAAAATATGGTTTCAGCTCAAAATTGCCTACTTTAAGCACACTGTTTTAGTTTATGAAATTGTACAAAATTTTGTGAAAAGGCACAATTTTACAAAGTATCCACACAAAGGATGCTTCTGATTAAATGCAGCACTTTCTAAAATTCCAATTTAGACGTGACTTTAGTGTTACTGGATTCTGCTGATGTCCACTGAAATTTTTTTTCTGGGAAAACTGGAAAATCTCATTAAAATGATTTTCCATTTTCAAATAAAGGACAATTATGGTTGGCAGCAGCAGAACTCAGGTGAAATCCCTTCACAATTTGAATTTCAGGATGTTTTCATTTTGTATTGTTCGAGACATTTTCTTGAAATGAGAATCTTTTCTTTTAGTCTTTGAGCCAGATTTACAAAGCATGTAGAATGATGCAAGTGGCACCTTGCACCTAAAGATGAGTCAGGAACTATTGGAAAAGCAGCCTGCACCAGACACAGGCTCCATGCACCAAAGGGGCCTTGCTCCAGCTTTGTACTACAAAACGGGCTGTGGCATGGTGCTAGGGGGCTTGTGGCAGATGTAGGCTGCCAGATCCCTAAATTCAGCATTCACAAAACCCTCCCAGAGGGCACAGGTCTAAGTACAGGCTAGGAATCCTCTTGGAGGGTTATGGCCCTTGTGCCAGTGTTCTGTGCCCCTCCAGCCCTGATCCCCTTGCAGGATAAAGCCACATCCCTGGTGGTCTATCAGACCCCCCCAGCCCCGATCCCCATGTATGAAAATAAGCAGTCGCCCTCCAGCCTAGATCACTTTGTATGTCATTTAACTTCTGTCTCTGGTAGTTTAGCAGTCACCCCCCAGCCACAATCTGCAATGTTCCCACAACACTTTAAATTACAGTCTGTGGTGGTCTAGTGCTTTCCCAACCCCCTCCCCATCAGGCAGTGCCCCACCACACCTCTCCCCCTGTCCCATCTCAGAGCCGGTGCCCAGCACAGCCCTCCCCTCACCACTATGGCTGGACACTGACTGAGCTGTCAATGAGCATACTGGCAGTATGCACACACATACTGTGTACAGTATGCTCATTGTCAGCCCAGCCAGCCCCTGACTATGGTGGTGAGCAGAGGGCTGCTGTACTGGCTCTGGGATGGGATGGGGAGCAGGGTGGTGGGCATGCCTGCTGGGGTGGGAGGGAGACCACTAGACCACCATGGACTGTCATTTAAAGGGTTGTGAAGACATCAGGATTGGGGCTGGGGGTGACTGCTAGACTACCAAAGACAGAGTTTCATTGACATACATGGGAGTCGGGCTGGGAGGACTGCTTATTTTCATACACAGGGATCAGAGCTGGGGGGGGGGTCACTAGACCAGCATAGACTTTTTTTTAATTATGTTTTCATTTAGAAATCATAGCAGCAGAAAAAAAACACAGTTACATGAAATTCTGATCACTTGGCATACATAGACATAAATAAAATTTCATGAATAATGTATGGTACAGTATATCAGAATAACACTTCATACATAACCTTATCCATAAGCAACAAAAGCCAAGTGGGTATTAAGCACATAAAAAGGGTTCAAATTAAACATAGAAGCAGTCAAATTGATTTTCCCATAAAGCTCTACTCCAGCCCCCATTCTATGCTCTCCTCAATCTTACCCAAAGCTAATCTTTATATTTGTATACAGTGTCTAATAGGATTTTATTTCCACATTAAGGGACAAAATCTGGATATTTATCCAACTGGTGCATAACCCATTTTCTTCATCTAAATTCAAAAGATTCTTTTTTATTTAGCAAACTAGCTGATACTCTGTCAAGGGCATAAATTTCTCTGACTATTTTCACCCAAGTCAACTTGGATGAGATATTCTGAGTTAACCACATTCGTGTTATGTTCTTATGTGCAGCTGTAATCATGAGGGTTACTTGTTTATGGGCTATGGGATGTATTTTAATCCCCATTGGGAGGATAAAGGTTAGGAGAAATACCAGGTTATTAAAGTCTTTTAACTCATAAATCTCATTTATTTTCCCCAGGACCTCCTGCCAATACCCCAGTAGCAGGGGGCAAGTCCACAATACATTGGTCTGTCCTACTCGGGCAGTATCACAACCTCTTCAACAGTCCCCTCGTGGATCCCCCATGTACTTAGAGGTCACCTCAGGTGAACAGAAGTATTGCAATCTCAACATCCATATGTATTCCTGCCAATAAGCAGCCTGGACAACCTTAGTGGCTTGCCCAGCAACTCTATCCCAAGCCTGCCGGGGAATTTCTGTTTGTAACTCCTGTGACCAAGCGAGTCTCTGGGTTTCTGTGGACTCTCCAGGATGCTCCTGCAAGGCTTTATATAATATGCAAGCAATAATACCTGACAGGGTGGGCAGTATTGTGCTATACCCCCCTGTCCAGGGGCATAATGAGGCCTGATGCCACAGGTGGAGGGCCTTATAGCCCCTGGAAGTGTGGGTATAGCTGATACCGCCCACCTCATCAGGTATTATTGCACTTAGAAAATGGAATGTAGGCTAAATATTAGAAAAAAGGTGCTCCATTAATTTTAAAAATACTGAGAACTGTAAATTTTTATGGATAGAAGTTGTATTATGCCAAGTAATCCCTGCAGTAGAGGGTACTGTTTGACTAATTTGCCCACTGGCATGTGACGCTGCGTGAACTTGGTGTATAAAACTTGGGGGCAGAGAAAACGATGTTCAAAAACTAACACAATTGCTGTAATTATGTGTTTTACATTTATGTTGCTTCTGGCATGCTTTTCTTTTCTTGTAAAATGTATTTATTCAACCCGTAGAGTTTATTTTTTTAATTGAAGCGATGTAGAGCTCACGGGTGACTTTGCACTCGCTCACACGTACGTGCCATTCCTTGGTCAGCACTTCAGTGTTTGTTCGTGAATTGGGAGTGGCAATGTCTCTACCAGGAGCAGGAAGAGACGGAGTTCCCATTTGAAAGAGCTGCATTGAAAGAGTAGGCAGTTTTCAAATGCTATTTTTATTTTATTTATTTAATGTAAATCGAGACAGACTCGGTAGGGGAGGGAGGGCCTTGTTCAAACAGCAACTCTAAGCGATAGAAAAAAATGGTGGAAATTTGAAATGGCAATGAGGGGTTTTAGCCAATTAGACAGCAGGCTGGGCACCAAGATTCTGGTGATGGGGCAGGCTAGGCTGGCACTTTTAATAGCCTGGCATTTGTTGTCTGATAGATGCCCAGCTAGATAAGTCCCTGAGCCAATCAGAAGCCTTGAATAGTTTTATCCATTTTTCTAAGCTAATACAATGTTTCATATTAGCCCCCCAGTGTAAAGTGCCATCAGCTGAACCATCATTGGGGTCTTTTCTGCCAAATCAGCTAATTTATTCTCATGGGTCACCAAATATGACCTAAGCTGTATATAAACATGGAATTCATTATGCTGAAGGGCATATGCTGCCTGAAGTGATGCAAATGGCAGTAGGCCTGTGGCTCCCACCATCTGTTACTCGAATCTCAGCCTCTTTGATCACCAAGATGGTGCCCACCCACCCATCCTATTGGGGGGGGTTGTCCCCAGCTATTGCCCTCATATAAAGTGTTTCTAACTAAGAGAAATAATGTTCCTTCATCCATAGCCAAACATGAAAGGGTTCCCTTGTGTATACCAAGTATTTACTTAAAGGTACATTCAGGGGGATTACCAAAGATACAACCGGTTATATCATCCAAACCATTTAATGTGGTTTCTATTTGCTTCTAGTAGGCCATATATTGTGGGTTAAGCCTGCTCAGCAAAACACGAAGCTGTGCTGCCCCAAAACAAGTCTTAAAGCTAGGTAGATTAAGACCCCCTCTTTCCCGTGGGAGCTGCAAGACAGTGTATCTGACCTGGGGGACTTTCCAACCCAAATAAATCTGGATATTATTCTGTCCCATTCCCTAAAATATGTGTTGGTCGGTGGCTGCAGTAGATTCTGTAGGAAAAATAAAGTTCTAGGTAGTATGTTTTGTTTTATCGCCTCAATTCTATGGAATAAACTCAAATGAATCTGAGCCCATCTGGCCATATCAACAGTGAGTTGTGTCGTTAGCAGCTCATAATTCAAAATATCAGTGGCCTCTAAGCTAGTAGCTAATTTAACACCTAAATATCTCATTGTGACTTTATTCCATCTGAATGGGTAGCACAGTTTTAGTTGCATTGTAGGCCTGAAATCATAAAGCGATGCTTCAGTTTTTTGATCACTAACCTTATAACTAGGCAGGGCAGCAAACCTCTCAAGTTGTTCCCACAATACAGGTATAGAAGTCTCAGGGCTAGTAAGGGCGAATAGTATGTCATCTGCAAACAGGGACAGTTTAAACACTCTGCCCCCAATGGGTAATCCCTCAATGGATGGATTTTGCCTGATGGCAACTTCCAGAGGTCCCAGATAGAGTACAAACAATATAGGGGAAAGAGGACATCCCTGATGAGTACCCTTAGAAAGTTTAATGTGGTCAGAAATAGCTCTGTCCAGTCTGACATAGGCTCTAGGGGATTGATGAATTTTATGTACCTGTTGGATCAGCTCCTCAGGGAACCCAAATTCAGACAGGGTCGCCCATAGAAATTCAGCATCAAGTCCCAATGTCACTAGGGGATCCCATGAGCCACAGCATACCCACTCAACAAGAAGGTCTGTCTAATTGCATCATGTGCTTGTCATCCCTTAATGAATCCCACCTGATCAGGATCAACTAAACTGGGGATGAGGTCCTCTATCCTATGTGCTATGATGGACATATACATTTTATAATCATAGTTCAGCATGGAAATGGGTCTATAGGAGGTGGCATCCAGCAGGGGCTTTTATTTATTCATGAATCAGAATTGGGGCTGGGGCTCCCCTAGACCACCAGTGATGTGATTTTTTTAATATATTAGTGGGGATCTGGGCTGGAGGGGCCCTAGCCACCAGGAACTGCTGTCCATGGTGCTGTTGCCACATGGCTGCCCAGCAGCTTGTGGAACACCTTCCAGATGCACTGTCTATTTGGTGCAGGGACAGGTTGCCACAAGCTGTGGGAATTTGCTGCCAGGACCCTAACAAATAGTGAATTGGGTGCAGGGTCCCTGGTGCACCAGTGATCGAAACATGCTGCCTTCAGAGCAGCTTGTGCTGACCATTGTGTATTGAGCCCTTGATCTTTTTCTGCTCAGTTTTCCTGCCCTAGGGTAATGATCCTCTTTTTATGATATCACAACCTGTTGCAGCAAAAAATAATTCCTATTTGATGTCAGAGGATTGAGACTTCAGCTGGGAAAAGCACTTGGAACAGATGAAATCTAAGAGGCAAAGAAGCTGTTTTAATTCAGATGTATTTAGTGTTATGAAATGCATAGATAAATGCTGGCTACTGATTGGCCTAGAGGTACTTTCAGCTTGGCCATGTCCCAGCACAACAGCCTAATTGAAAGCAGTTAAAAAAAAATATGTTTGATAAATACATCCAATTTACTGAAAAGGACCCATTTCATAATCAAAATAAGACATTCTTGGGGTGCATTATGTTGGACTAATGATCCTTCTTAGATGGTGGAAGCACTCAGTTTTGCCTCTTGCTTCAATCCACCCGTGGGGTGAAATTTATTTCTCCCCTCTCCAATTAAGGGCAATTATGCCACCATAACACATCTCCTGGCATGCATTATTGCTTAAATATTGAAGAACAGAATCTCCTGAAATGCAGATGTTTCTGGAAAGGTATGAGACAGAGCTGTGTGGATGTGGAATGTGGAGTTCCACTGGTGGAATTAGTGCTGAATGGCAATTCTGATTCCAAAATGGTTTTCAGAATTTCTTTTTTAATTTTGTAGCATTCCAAAAAGTATTTCTACAGTATGTAAACCATGGAATAATTTTACTTGTATCATGTAAACCAGTGAATAATTTTCCAAGAACTACGAAAAAAATATGTAGACAAAAAACATTTCACTTTCAAAATGTCAGAATTTGCATACAAAATTCCACAGAATTAGGGTGAACTTTCCAAAAGTCTAGAGAATTATGGTGAATTTTCCAAAATCCACAGAATTAAATTCTGTCAGAATTCAACATTTTGTACAGCACTAGCATGAGATATGAGTCCAGTGCAGCATTGTGATGGACTGTGAAATTCCACTCCTGCTAGAGTGCAGTCTGATGCTGAATAGGGCAAAGCAGTAGAGGGTAATGCACAGACATTACAGAAATAATTAAAAGCTTATGGCATTCTACTGTCTGCAACCTTGCTGGGAACAGACCTTCCTGCTAGGCACTGTCTGGGCCAGAAGTAAATTTGAATCCATATTCAGCTGTTTTTCTTGACTTTGCTCCATTTCAATTTTAATCAGCTGGGCAACCTTACTGTTCGATTTAGTGCAGTGCTCAGCACTGCCAGCACAGACAAATAGGGGGTAATTAATGAACTTTCAACAATTGGCAGGCATGAGTGCCTAATTGCTGGAAATCAGGCCAGCAAGGCTGTTAAGATTCACAGCTGCTATTTAGGAAAGAGCAAGCATTAAAGTGTATTATCTCCAAGTTCAGATACAGCATTGTTTTTAAGTGCTATAGTAATTAGAACATGAGACAGACATTTTATGTTTTTTTTTTTACTTCAAATAAACAGACATTCTCTGCACTGGAAAATATTTGATTACTCGTCTTTTTAAGATGCTGTTCATTTAAAACCTGGTTTTAAAAGAACCCCTTTGCCTTTTTATTTAGAAACTCCTCTAGCTATCTTTGTTTCAGTTTCTTTATAAAATATCCTTAAGATGTAATTTTTCAGAAAAGTACTGATATGAATTTTCTTGTGATTTAAAACAGTACTGATGGATTACAAATAACAGAAACAATCGCTTTTTCTTAAATTTGCAGTTCAGTTCAATGAATTAAATTATACATTGTATACAAGAAAAAAATATTTACCTTAGTAATGTTATTTCTTCCAGGGAATCCCTCATTATGCTTAACATATGCATTTCAGCCTGGCAGGTTGAAGTGCTCCAGACCACATGTGCAGGATTTGGAATGAAATTCAAACTCTGCCCACTATGTGTTGCTGCGTTTTGCAGCCCAATATCACATCCTTTGATAGCCTAGCTTAAGGGGACCTCGCCCACTCTACTAACTTATAAATAGCTGAAACAACATTAAAAGATGATCTGGAGGGCCTAATATGGCAGACCAACAAAGTTTGTAAAACAAATACATTTTGTGGGTCGTGAAAGAACAACAACTGAAACTTAAGTAATTAAAGAAGAATATGAACTGATATTGCAGAACCATTTCCTGGTTCTGAAAGGGGAGGTAGCTGGTGGGAGATTTAAGCATAAAGAGAGATCCCCTGGCAGAAACAACATTACTATGGTAAGTCATTTTTTCTTCAAATCCCAGGAATCTCTCATTATGCTTAAGATATGCAGACTACAAAGCAATACCTTGGGATGCTGGGTACAGAACCTATTTGAGGAAAAGATTCTGCAGAACAGTGGTGCCAAACCTAACATCCCTTCTGGACTGTACATCCAGACAACAGTGCTTTGTAAAGGTGCAAACTGTTTTCCCGGTAGCTGCTTTATAGATTTCCAGCAAGGAACATTTCTAACTGCTGTCACAGAGGCAGCAGTGCCACAAGTGGAGTAATCCCTGAGATCCTGAGGTGGCCACTTGTCAACTTCAGAGTAATGGTATTGCATGGCTGTAACAAATCAATGGGGAACAGTCCTCTTTGAGGCTGGGCTGCCTTTTCCCACTTCATCATTTGTAAGGATCAACTAAGTATAGGAAGACCTATGGTCTTTAGTATGTTCCAGGTAGTATCCCAGTAATCTATTGCTGTCCAGGCTGTGCAGTCTCTGTTCACCTGTGCTGAACTTTCCTGTGAAGAATCTGGAATAAAGGTGGTGTGCTGCTTCAGATGAAACTCGGACACCACCTTGGGAAGAAATGCATGTTAGTCCTAAGGGCCACCTTATCCCTGTGGAGGATGATGTAGTTAAGGTCAATGCAGAGGGCTTGCATCTTACACACTTTTCTGGCCAAGGTGATGGCTACCAGGAAGTCTGTCTTCCAAATGCCTTAGTTAACTCAGCAGTGGCCATGGGCTCAAAAGGAGGTTCCCTGAGCTTGGTTATATACTGTTCAGTTCCAATGTAGGGGCAAATTCCTCAACATGGGGATACAGAGGCAATGAACCACTTGAAAATGGGGTGAGAAGCCAATTTTTTCTGCTAGCCTACTGAGCTAAGGCCTAATGTTTACAGGTGGAGTAGTTAGTCAGAGAGTGTGGGCAGATCTGCCTGGAGATGATGATCTGCTGAGGGCACATAGTGGAAAACCTTTTCATTCTGGAAACGCATGTTTTCCTAGTAGCAGGTTTTCTTAACACTTTAAGGACCTAAAGAACTTGCTCTGAGAAAAGAAAATCAGAGTACTCCATCTCCATGAGAACCAGGCTTTAATGAATAAAGACCTAACGTTCAGAAAGGTTATTCTGCTCTGGGATGTGGTCAGTAGATTGTGTCTCACTGAAAACAGATGAGCTGTCAGACTGACAGGACCCTGAGTAGTGAGTACCAGGGCTGTCTAGCCCAACCTGAGGCTGTCAGACTCAAGGTTGCAGGCTGATGCCTGAGTTTAGAAGAACTCAAAAGAGCAAGGGAAATGAAGGGAAGGCATGCAGAAGGTTCCCTACCAATCTGAGTTTTTGTGATGTAATACATTAGGGTGATGTTGTCTGTCCTGATCTGGACAGAGTATGCATTGACCTGCGGTACAAAGGACTGAAAAGCTGGATACGCTGATGCTGATTGCAGGCTGACCTCTTAATTCCAGAAGGATTAGATAAAACCTGAGAAATGGAGGGAAGGTGTATATAAACTTTCCTGATCCTTTCATGCCCTATTTACAGTTAGGTCTCCTGGGTGGGTGGGCACCCTGGCCAAACTTGGAGGCACCAGTTGTCAGGACAACCGTAGTAACCTGTACCTGAACAGGTATCCCTTCTCTGAAGCTGTCCTTGTCTTAACCAGTCCAGGGCCTGTAACAGGGTTTTTTGTGACAGGCACCAACATGGAGAGGGGTGTAGCTTTGAGACCATTGGACCTGCAAGTGGTACTGCATGCCACTCAATGAAATCATTCTCCTGGAACCACTACTGTGGTGGAAGCCATATGCTCATATGAACTCCAGGACATGTACTGGTTCAGTGTGAGACTTTTGTACATTTATGAAGAATCTTAGTCCCTCCAGAGTGTTCTAATCCCTCTAGAGATTCCTAGGTCAGGAGGAGTGAGTCCTTAACCCTTTGGAGTGGCTTCCCCATGACCAACCAGTTGTTTGGATAGGGGGAGTCCAACACCCCTTGTCTTCTGAGCTGTGCCACCAGGATGACCAGCTCTTTGTGTGCAATCTGGGAACATAAGACAGGTCAAAGTAGGTGGGGCTGTCTACAGGTAATGGGCATAGATGAGCCTGAACCGGAGATATTTTCTGTTACTGGGCCTGTTTGGAATGTGAAACAATATACATCCCTTAGGCCCAGGGATGCCTGCCAGTTCCCTATGTTGAAGGGATGGAACAACTGTGGAAAGGGTGACCCTCTTGAACATGTGGATATAACATTTTTTTACCTCTGATTTCAGGAGAATTCCTTCCACTGGAGAGAGATGGTGGAAGTGCCTGTGTACAGACAGTTAGAAAATATATTGGACTGAAGAGTGAGGCCTTGGCCCAATACTTCCCTGACCCATTCGTCTGTGATGGCATTTTCCCCCACTCCTGAAAGAAAGAGCCCACATTCTTCCCAGTGCCAATGTTTTGGCAGCCTGGATGTATGTATCAGGAATTCTGTCTGAACTGAGCCAAAAGGATGAAGCCTGGCCAGCCCTTGTGGAAGATTTTCCACCACTGTCCTTAAAGTAACATCCCGCATGAAAGTAGTCATAGGGCATGGTCAATTTCTTGAAGCTTGTACAATGTAGAGGCCTTTTTCCTGCTCAGTTATTTTTATTTATTTTTTTTTCTTTGTTACTCTTGAACTTTTTCCCTGTATGCTTCTGTTTATCACCAAAGAGACAATTATTCTCACATGGAAAATCCCTGGATTTTAGACAATTTTTGATGTCTTAGTCAAGCAGATGTCCTCAGAGGGGCAGCTTAGGCCATTGCTCTAGAAGCAGTGTCATACAGTAGGTTTCCAACTGAAGTATGGGACTGGTACTCTAGGGATAATTCAGTGATATCCAAGACAAATTCCTGAATTGATCCCACTGGAATTTTCTCTTTTTTTCCACAAGGCCAGGACCAAGTTCCCGAGCTTTCTGATATTGGACCATGTAAGCCACGTATGCTGCCTACCTGAAGAGCAAGGAGGTAGTACCATTCCTTTTCTTCCCCTTACTGTCCAACTTCTAGAATCTTTGTTTCCCATAATAGAAAACACAACACCGGTCCTCCGGAACCTGGGGGGAGGTAGACTGGTACCCAAGACTGATAAGGAACGGTAAGCCCAATACTTCCATGACTTGAAAAGCCTAGGAAAAGTTTGTAAGCTTTTGTCATGTCCTCCTGAGAGACCATTTCTTTACTTTGTCCACTGAAGTCTCCTTTCAGTCTTCATAAGGAAGGGCAGTGACATGTTTCCCTTCATATTTTCTTACTGTCTACTGATGTCTCCTTTTGCTTTTCAGTAGGAGAGGTAGTGACATATTTCCCTATGTGTTCTCTTTTTTGTCTGCTGGCATCTCCTTTTGCCTTTCGGCAGGAAGGGCAGTGGTAAAGTTTCTTACACTTACTTTGTCCACTGGTGTCTCCTATTGCTTTCCAGCAAGAGGGGCAGTGGCACTATTGTGTTTATATTTTATTTGCCTACTGGCATCTCCTTTTGCTTCTCAGCAGGAGAGACAGTGGCATGCTTCTTTTTATGTTGGCACGCTTGCGCAGCCAACATCGTGGGACAGTGCAGATTTGGAGGTGGGGCCTCAGTTGGGCAAATGCAGGGCATGCACCAGTAGGTGCATCCCACATTCCCCAATCAGCCTGCATGCCGGCACCACACCATGCATACATAATGTGGCGAGCACATCTAAGAAAAGGTCCACTGCAATCTGAGCAAAGTTCGTCATATGTAGTGGTCTTTTCTTGCTGTGCTCACCGCCATTATGTGCATGGTCGGTGAGTGGGCTGCTGCCTAACTAATGCCGACTTAAAATGTGCCCGATCCCCTGTCAATTAACCCCCTTGTGTGCTGATGGGGACCCCACTCTCATTGGCATAAACCCCACAATTGTTGAGCAGCCTAGGGGTGCCCAATCCCCCATGGCTCATGCCCCAGCTTTCTTTGTGTGCCGATGGGGTGCCCAATCCCCATCGGCATTACTCCGTGTTGTGTGCGATCAGGGTGCCCAATCCCGTCGGCTACAGACACCCCCAAACAGTTAGGGGCACGCTGGGACCCACCCCAGCATGCCAAATCCCTGCAATAAAAAAAACTGTCCCCAATGTTTTTTTTTTTCCCCTGTAAAATAAAATGGTCCCTCGTAGTCTCGATGCCCCTCTCCCCCACCAGCACCCACCCACTGGCACTTGCCTTCCCTCACCCCCCTCACCCCATACTTACCTGCGGAGTCCAGCACGATGCCAACCGCAAACTGAAGAAATGCTGGTAAGCTGTATAATGGAATGAATAGGGGGGTTTCAACTTTAATGCATATCTCGGGCATTTTTGCAAATTTTGGCCCCAAATTTTCAACATGGGGTTTTTGGGATGCCTTCTCATGAATTCTTGCACTGTCATGGCATTATTCCGTCCCAAGAGGTGATTTCACAGTCACTGCACAGAATCACCTTTCAGGGCCGAGTAATGAAATGACAGTACCACTGTTCATGAGAGGGGCTCTCAAAAAGCCTATGTTGCAAGTTTGGTGGGAAAAATCCAAAAAAATGACTGTTTTACGAGTGTGCTTAGCAACTGCACAACACACGCTCGTAAGTTAGTGCATTCGCACTATTTTCATGCCGGATTCTCAACATTGGCATTTTACTACACCATCTTGTGAATTGTACAGCTGTCATTTTTCACATGCTGCACGAAATGTGTTTTCACACTTCCGGCACAGAATAGCATGGTCGCTGTGCAAAATCAATGTTTGGGACACATTACAAAAATGACAGTGACACTGTTCATGAGCAGAGGTGCTAACATGCCTGTGTTAAAAATTTGGTGACAATACTCCATAAAATAGAAACATAGAAACATAGACTGACGGCAGATAAGGACCCACCCAGTCTGCACATTTCCCTACCTATTGGATAATCCACAGATTCTAGTTAACCTACAGCCTACTTCCTGCAACCCCCCACTATAATTGCCTTATGTCTGTCCCATGCATGTTTGAATTCCCCCACTGTTTTAGACCCCACAACCTCTCCAGGAAGAGCGGTCCATGTGTCCACCACTCTCTCCATGAAAAGAATTTCTCATACCCTGAGCCGTCCCTCTAACTTTAAATTGTGCCCCTTGTTCTTACACATCTCTTTTTCTGAAAGATGCTACCCTCCTGGACTTTGTTGATTCCCTTGAGGTACTTAAAAGTTTCTATCATGTCCCCTGTCCCTCCTTTCATCAAGGGTATACATATTAAGCTCTCTCAGTCTCTCTTCATATGGTTTCTGATGTAGACCCTGCACCATTTTAGCTGCCCTCCTCTGGACTGCTTCCATCCTGTCTATGTCCTTGCATAGATGAGGTCTCCAAAACTGCACGCAGTACTCCAGATGGGGTCTCACCAACTGTCTGTACAGAGGGATAACCACTTCCCTTTTTCTACTTGTGATGCTCCTCTCTATGCATCCCAGTATCCCTCTGGCTCTCCTTACTGACTTCTCACATTGCTTACCCACCTTTAGGTCATCAGATATGACTACACCCAGGTCCCTTTCCATTTTTGTTGTTGTTAGTACCTCCCCTGCTATTGTGTACTCTTCTCCTGGATTTTTATTTCCCAGGTGCATTACTTTGCACTTCTTTGCATTGAATCTAAGTTGCCATATGTCTGACTATTCCTCCAACCTCGCCAAGTCCCTTCTCATCCTTTCTACCCCCCCCTTGTGTATCAACTCTGTTACAGATCTTTGTGTCATCTGCAAAGAGGCGTACCTTTCATTCCAGACCCTCTGCTATATCACCTATAAAGATGTTAAAGAGGACTGGATCCAGTACTGAGCCCTGAGGTACTCCACTAGCAATCCCTCTTTCTTCAGAATGTGTTCCATTCACTATTACCTTCTGTGTCCTGTTGTGCAGCCAGTTTGCTACCCAGGCTACCAACCTGGGACCCACTCCCAGGCTGGCTAACTTGATTATTAATCTTTTGTGTGGGACTGTGTCAAATGCCTTGCTAAAGTCTAGGTAGGCCATATCCACAGCCCATCCCTGGTCTATTACTTTGGTCACCCAGTCAAAGAAATCGATGACTGTTTTACACACGTGTACAGCAACTGCACAACGCACGCTTGTAAGTTAGTGCATTTGCAATATTTTCATGCCACATTCTCAAGATTGGCATTTTACCACACCTTCTTGTGAACCATACAGCTGTCATTTTTCACAGCCTTGCCAAAATGTGTTTTCGCACTTCCGGCGCAGAATAGCGTGGTCGCTGTGTGAAATCACTGTTCGGGACACATTATGACAATGACAGTGATGCTGTTCATGAGCAGAGGTCCTAAAATGCCTGTGTTGAAAATTTGGTGACAATGCTCCATAAAATGACTGTGTTACGAGCGTGCGTTGAGCAATTTGAACTCACGCTCGTAAGTTCACAAACTTATATTTTCACTCCACATTTTCAACAGTGCCATTGTTCTACACCTCCTAATGAACAGTACAGCTGTCATTTTTCACATCCTGACCAAAATCTGTTTTCACAGTTCCGACCCACAATAGCGCGGTCGCTGTGGAAAGCCCGTGTTCAAGACACATTATGAAAATGGCAGTGACACTGTTCATTAGCAGATGTCCTAAAATGCTAATGTTGAAAATTTAGGGAAGAAAGTCAATACAATGAGTGTTTTTCGAGCGCGTGTTGCACAGTTTGCACGCACGCTCTTGACTTTGTGAATTTGTAATACTTTCACTCCAGCTGTTCATCATTGCCATTTTTCTATACCTCCTTATGAACAGTACAGCTGGCTGAAATGTGTTTTCTCACGTCCGGTGCAGAATTGCATGGTCACTGTGCGAAATCACTTTTCAGGACACTTTCAGGAAATGACGGTGACACTATTCATCAGCAGAGGTCCTAAAATGCCTATGTTGAAAATTTGGTGACAAAAGTCCAGACAATGACTGTGTTGCAAGCTTGCATTGCACAATTTCCATGCACCCTTGTAACTTTGTCAATCTGCAATATTTTTATGCCACATTTTCACCACTGGCATTTGTGCACACCTCATTATCAACAGTCCAGCTGCCATTTTTCACAGCCTGCCCAAAACACGTTTCCACAGCTCTGCCACACAGTGGTGTACTCGCTGTGCAAAATCACTTTTTGGGACACATTAACAAACTCACAGCGCTATGCCTCTCCACCTCCGCCACTGCCAATGCCAGCGCAACAACATTTGCCATTGACAAATACTTGTTTTTTAGACTTGGTGTGAATTCACAATAAATGTCTTGCACTGAAGAAAAGACAACTAGACACTAAGCTTGATAGTCTGCCTCCACTAATAAGTAAGTAATATAATTAATCAACATGCACACCTGAGAAGATTAGAGGTCCCATGTAGCACACCTTCTGCTGGACAATCAACAGTCAGACAGACATGATGTTCCTCTGAGCCTACTAAGGTTAGGGTAGGTAGTTAATTGAGAATACTGGATTGGCAACTATGCACAACCAGTGTGTTCTGCCACATAGGGGGTTCTGATTCCCTCTGACCTCGAGAGCGAAACTTGAGAGATCTGTGGGAATCAGAACCCAGAGGGGACAGAACACACTGGTTGGGCATAAAGCTGCTCAACCTGTATTTTTTATAATATACAGTATTGTGTGAAATGTGTGCACATCAGTTCTTTCACTTTCAAAATGAAACTGACTCATGCAGTCTCTAGAGGTTTCAGAATGCTGTTGTTCCACAGTAGGGTACAGTCACATTCCAGAACCTTTGAACTGTAGTAAAACAGCATTTTGAAAGGGATGGAATTCTATGCACAACAACACTCTACTATGCACTATAAAGACAATAGTACCACTATATGCAATATTTATTTTTGATGACACGTAAATGTTACTTCAAATCTGGTATGGAACGTCAAGAACAGAACTGTAGCATTATGTGTTCACATGGCAACGTATTCATGCCCACATAAACAACAATCTTAGAAACCAGAGTTCCCTTAAATGCTAGGGTCTGTCTGACATGAAACCAGTCAGGTCAGACAGAGTAAATACAGTGAAGGCAAAAATCCCCACAAAGAAAAAGAAACATGGTTTGGCTTTTTTTCAGATCCTGTTTTCTTACAGATCTGTCTGACACACCCACCAGTCAGTATAGATAGAGAAAAGAACTGATCCCCGTGGGGAAAAGCACATGATGTGGTTTTATCCGCAGCTAAAATGGCGTCTCAGTTTACTGTTTTTTTTTTTTTTTACTTAGTAAGATACCAACATCTTGGCTCACAACAGTGTGGATCCGAGAAGAAACCAGTGACTGAACAAGCAATAACAAAAGAGGAATGACAATCCAAAACTGGGGAAACAATGGCTGATGAGTTTCTTCATATGTAGGGACCACAGAGGCACCAGACAAACTTGCACCCACAGAATGCAACATGCCAGTAGGCAGAAAATCCCAACTAACAAAACCTATAGCCATTACACATTTCAGTCATTACACATTTCTCTAGCATTTTTACCGCTGAAGCTGGAAGTGGGAAAAGACCACAAAGCAACACAAAGACACACTCAATCTCTCATTTTTCTCACAGAAGAGAGGAAAAACCTGCACTGTGTGTCTTGAGTCCTGTGTCTCGGCTCCCAGACAGCAGAGCTGAGACAACACTGAACAGACTGAAGCCAAAATTAAAAGAAAATAAAGTTGTTGCCACTAAATATAATAAAACACTGAAGACAGCATCAAACAATGGAGATCTCCGGTTCCCTGGACCGTTGCAGACTAGAGGACTCATGCTGTAATTTATAACAGGAAGAAACCTTTTAAATCTAAAGAAAACTACTGAAGCTTACACTAAATAATAACAAAAATGAATAGTGACATTAAAGCAAACAGTCTACAATGGAGTGAGACTGAAGAGAGCTCCTCAGGGTAACCTACTCTTACAGGTAGAGAAAAAAATCTGACTTTGGGCTGTGGAATGCAGTGACAACTAGTGGGCAGAGTTTGAATTTCATTCCAAATTCCATACACGTTCTCCGGGGCACTTCACTCTGCTAGGCTGAAATGCATATGTTATTCATAATGAGTGATTCCTGGGGTTTGAAAATGTGTTCCTTGCCTCTTCAATTAAGAACATGTCTTTTTTTTCCTAACTCTTTTAAATTATTGCTATGGCATAAATATATGTCTTTATTGGTGTTTTTCTTCAGCAGATTTTGTTTAATTATGCCAATATGTTTAATATGTTGTATAAACTATTATGAAGACCTATAAAAAAAAAAATAAAAAGATTCTTTTCATTTCTGTAGAAGGATTTAAAAAAACTTGATACCTGCCCTTAAGGTCTGTGTCATAAATGCTGGCAAAATATTTCAGGATTTCTTTTTTGATTGTCTTTAACCAAGGTGCAAAACCAGCATTAACAATCAAAGTTTTTCACTCCAATGTGGCTCTGGCAGGAAAGCAGCCTAAAAACAGATCAAGTTTCTTCATGGAATTTAGCTTTAGGTAGCCCTTGTACGTTTTTGTTCATTTACAGTACTGCAGGTGGCAGCAGCACATATATCAGCAGTGGACATAGTATGGAAATAAGCCACAGAAGCAGCCAACCCACAGGTGGAATGAACCAGACCAGGAAGCTGCTTACCACACTTCTGACAACAGAAAGAAATGCAGCAGTCCAATCATTTGGAAAGGTCCTGTTTTGAAGCTGGGGAGCCCACCATTCTGAGGGTGAAAGCCACAATAGCTGAAAGGATTTTCTACAGCCCTTAGTATGATTAAGTTATCAATGCAACATCCGACAGATGTCCAGTGTATGCAGTTGGTGTTCCCTGCTATCCATGGGAGTCAAGAAATAAACTGGGCTGTCAATTGTCTGATTTTATGTAAGCCTGGACATGACCTTCAGTGGAAAATAAGACGTGATACACAAGGTAACCCCATCTATGTGGAAAATAAAAGGAGGATCTGCAACCAGAGCCTAGAAATCAGGAATGCATCTAGCCAATGTCATAGCCACTAGGAACAGCGTTTTCCAAGAAAGGAAGCACAGCACCCAAGATGCAGCATACTCGAAGGGAGGCACAGCAAGGGTTCCAACAACCAAATTAAACTCCCACACTGGAACTGGATCATGGACCAGGCCGTGCAGAAGTAGGATACCTTTGAGGAACCTATGAGAAACCTCAAGGGGAGCCACCGTCTTGCTACTGGTGAGGGCATGAAAAGCTGACACCATGATCAAGTAGACCCTTGTGGAGGAATAACCAAGGCCCGAGTCCATAAGGAACAGAAGGTAGTCCATTACCAGATGAACTGGACATGTAAAGCAGTCCCGCTGATAGGCAGCACATTATACCATAAAGCGTTTCCATATCTGTGAGTATATGTAGTGAGTAGATGGCTTCCAAACTGCCAGTAGAAGCACTGCAACCACCAGGGAAAGCATAAAGTGGGAGAGCTCTACATCTTCAGGAGCCAGGCATGGAGGTGCAGGGAACTATGATCCAAATGTACCAGAGTACCCTGCTTCTGCAACAGAAGTCCCACTCATAGAAGGAGCAAGACATTTATTTATTTATTTTATTTATTTATTTGAGAGAAATCGGAATTACAATCCTTTGAGTCAGAGACTCCTTTGCAAAGGCTCCACGTCAGATACACATATACAAATAACAACAGGACACTTACTGTACATAGGTAATACAGTAAAGGGAATATATACAATTGGTAGGCTACAGCAGTAGCGGTCATTAACAGTAGACCCCATGTCATTATATATGGTAGGTTACAGTTTCAGGGGGTCTTAAGTGGACCCTGAGTCATAATATATACACAGCGTGAGAGGAGTAAAGAGGGAGATAAACAAGATACAGATATGGTTCCCCTTCGCAGTCTGCATCCTAATGGGTAAACTAACAAGTTATGAAAATATTCCTCCTAGGGATTAAGCTATGCAACCTATAGAGATGAAAGAAGAAGATGGAGTATTATGTGCAGTCACATGCTGCAGAGGCAAGGAGGAGGGTCTTGAGGCCCGTCTTAAATCAGCCAAGGCTGGGTGCCATGGAGATGGAGAGCGGAAAGTTGTTAAACCACAGGGGAGCCTGATACTGGAAGGATCGTTGACTGAGGAAGGTCCTACAGCAAGGGCCCAGGAGGGTGTTATTGGGGGAAAGCCTGGGGGCTCTTCTGTTAGGGACTATTTGGATGAAGTGGTGAAGGCCTTGGGGAGCTTGTTTCTGGAGTATCTTTTTTGCAAGGAGGCAAGTGTGCTACTTGAGCCTGCCTTCAAAGTTTAGCCAGTTTGTTAGGTTATACAGCTCACAAGTGTGAGTAAAACATTCACATCCAGTGATCATGTGGCAGACTTTATTGAGAGCTAAGTTGATGTGTCATAAGGCTGTTTGGTCTGCAGTCCCATAAATCACTATGCTATAACCCACCAAGGAAAGGATTGCGGAGGACACTGCTAGGCGGAGGGCCTGGGTGGGTAGGCAGGCAGTGCTTATGATGGAATAGGATCCCAAGCCTGGTGTTAACGGAGGATGAGATGTGTTGGATATGCCTGTGGTAGGTGAGTGAAGTGTCAAGGTTAATATCAAGGTACTTAAAAAAGGAGACCTGTTCAAGTTTGGTGCCTAGTGAGTTCATGATAATTAGATGGGTGTTACAGAGAGGACTCTGACATTGAGCAAAGATCATAGACTTTGTCTTGTGGTAGTTGAGCAATAGGCGATGCTCAGAGAACCAGGCTTCAAGTTCCCCAAAGAATGCCTGCAGGGCAGTTTGGAGGGAGTTAGGATGGGGGTGTTTCCAGAATACCACAGCGTCATCTGCATAGAGCAGTAGTTTACCATTGCAGGATTGGGGAAGGGAGTTTAGGAAGAGGGTGAAGAGTAGTGGACCAAGAATGGATCCCTGTGGGACCCCAGCAAGGACTGGTCTACAGGGGGAGAGAGTGGTATCTATTTTGACCTGTTGAGTGCGGTCGGATAGGTAGTCTTCAAACCAGGCGGTGGCTTCCGGGGAGAAGTTCAGGGCACTGAGGGAGTGGAGGAGCGGTGTGTGGTTGACAGTATCAAACACGTTTGCTAAATCAACATAGATTGCCCCAAAGAGGGAGCCTTGTGCTAGTGCCTCATGTATGTATGATGTGTATTCGACTAGGGCAGTGGTAGTACTGTGGGGTTCCAATGACAGTTTGCTGAAACAGAGGGAACCAGATTTATCAGAACCAGTACAAGACCACCAGAATCAGGGTGGTTGATCTGGCCCCCAACTTGATCTGGACCCACAGTATTAGAGAGAATAGGGGAAAGGCATATACAAACCTCCATTTTCAAGAGAGGCACAACTCGTCTTGCCTGAAAACTCCAGGTCCTGGAGCAAGCAGAAGCACAGCATTTTTGCGTTGTATGGAAACACAAAAAGGTCTATGTCTGCATCACCCCACTTTTGAAAGAGATTGTCCATGATGGAGTCCAGTAACTCCCATTTGTGCCAGGCCATCTGGGACTGGCTGAAACAATCTAAAAAAGCACAGAGTGTGCTGGGCAGGAAGACAGCTGAGAGGAACATGTGTTCTATGGTTCAGCACCAGATTGTTTTTTTTCTTATTCTGTTTACCCTCCTTCCTCGGAGCCTGTCAGGTGGCTCTGGTCCCCTTGCAGGGGGTTGGTCAGTCTGCTCCTCTGATCTCCCATGGATTACCCCCTGTAGTGGGGCCGGAGGGAGGAGTACCAGTTCTCCCCCCCCCGAGGATAATCCAAAAGTCTGGCCGATATTGGGATTGTAGGCAGTCAGGCCATCACAGTACCCGCCAGCCCTGCCTTTTCACATTTTCTCCCCACCCATCTCCCCCTTGTGGCATGAGAGTGCATGTGTGGAGGCACACACACATCATGTACCCACACGCCTGTGCCTCCCTGCTCCACTGCTCCAACACTGCCCTCCAGTCTCCACTAAGGGGCAGCCAAGGAGCAGGATGACAACCCTCCCCTCCCTGGGAGAGGGGAGCAGTCCATCGGATACTCAATCCTCTCCCTCCCCTGCTGACCCCAGGCAACCTGAAGTCACTCCTGACCCCACATGGTGCCAGGTGTGGTATCCAGTGCTTCAGCCCTCGGCACCATGGGGCCAGCTAGTGCCAGACTTTCAATACCTCTCTGCAGAGAGGATATGAGTGGACACCGACTTGACAATTGATGTAGTATATTACTGGCAGGTTGTCTGCACATATCAACAGCTGATGACCTAGAAGATGGATAATGAAGGCCTATAGACCAGACACAACAGCTCTCATATCCAGAGTGTTGCACTGCAGAACCATATCCACGGGGGACCCCCTACCCTGAACCCAAGGAGTCTGCCATCATCACTTATAGAGGAGATGGAGAGAAAGGAGGACCCTATCTTGAGGTTGGTGTATGAGACATTTCAGGCCATCAGAATGCTGAGCCCACTGGACATAGAGGAACCACTGTGGAAATCCACTTGTGCAGATGCACCAGTGGGACAGTCAGAATTGCAGCAGCTAGAAGAGGCATCTGGTAAAGACTTAAACACACTGAAATGCAAAAAAGCCCTACCCAGCCATTTGTCCAAAATGGCTCCTATGCACTGGAGACACTGGCCCAGAGTGAGAACTGACTTTGGCTCGTTTCACCAGAATACCCATCTGTTTGAAAAGTTGTCTGATTTTAACAGCATGTAGACAGTTGCTTCACTCAATGAAACTTTTAAAAACCTGTAGGCAATGTACGGGAAGACATACAGGCTCTCTCATTGGAGGACTGTTGCAACCAATGCAAGGCATTTGGTAAAGACGTGCAGTGCAAACAACATGCCAAAGGACAAGACATGAAACTCATAGTGCAAGCCCTTTAGCACAAACTGCAGGAACTGTCTGTGAGACTTGCAGATTTTGATGAAGAGGTAAGCATTCTTCATATCCAGAGCAACCATTCAATCCCCTTTTAAAAGCAGGGGGTGGAGGGACTGCAGAAAGACCATTGAGTACCATTTGTACTCTATAAACAGGTGGATGCCTTGAAGGTCCAGGGTATCTTGTGAGTTTGGAGACCGCGATTGGGCGCCTTCCGAAATGGTGACTCAATCGCAGTGCCTTACACCTCAGCAACAAGGGAGGGAGGTCGACCGAATGGGGGGTGCTAGACTATATCGACATCCTGTCGCTACATGTATACGCACGTGGTGGGGGTGAGCATGCTGAACTTGAGGTGGATGGGAGGGAGGGATTGTAGGGTGGTGCCATGGTGAGCTGCTGAGCTGCTCCCATGGCGTGGTGGGTGGGTTCAGGTCTAGGGCGTGAATTGCGCTGGGTTCGGGCATGGGTGCCTTTTGTTGAGCCCGGTCGAAACATTTTTTTTGGGGGGGTTTACAGCCCTTGGAATTGTGAATCCTTAAGTATGGGATGCGGTGGTACAGCCCCCCACATTTACATTTAAAATCTAAGTCTCTGGTGCCCATTTGCTGTGCGCCGGGGACTGCATCACCAAAATATTTTTTCATCGATTTTCATTCGCCCTAATGGTGATCGCTATTCTGTGATCGTCGTTATCACATAGATCCAAGGTCCAGTACAGTCCTTAAACCACTGGTCCATTTTGGTACCAGGAAGAACCTGGAATAATAGCCATGGCTCATTTCTGCAACCAGGATGGGCTCAACAGCCATCTTTCTGAAGAGGGTTTAAACCTCCTGCAGCAGCAGGGTGAGATGTCCCAGAGGATAATGGTCAGACAAGAAAGGATGAACCAGGGGGGTGCAGAGGAGCTCTAGGTAATGTCCTCACAACCACCTCCAACATCCAAGCATCCATAGTAAGCTCCCACTACTTTGGTAGGAAAAGAAAGATGTGGCCCGCTACAAGGATGCCCTTTACTGGAAGGCCAGAGAAAGAGGGGAAGTCAGAAGGTGGCAGAGGTGGCTGGGAGGGCTACCAGTACCAGTCCCTTTGGTGAGCATGGCATGGGTACTGGGAAACAAATTGATCTGGGGCGGGACAGTGGATATTGAGAGCCATGGCCAGGACCCCTGGAGTAACCCATCTGAGATGAGCATAGGGCCTACAAAATAAACCCCAGCACTTTATTATTTATTTATTTAAGTGTTTTATAAGGAAGGCATGCTGAACAGGGTGCAGCTCCATTCCAGATGCGTCCTGAGGACAAGTACAATAAAACAACAAGAGGCATACAATATAACAGCTGAGATAATTGATACAGACAAATTAACAGTGGGTTGCAACACTATACAGAGTACTTAACTTGGGGCTTAGGATTCGGAGCATGTACAGACCTCAGGTGCTTTCCAGCTGCAAGGACATTAGCTATGGTTTGCTGTACCATTAGATTATCAGGGCCATCTGACAGCTTGTCAGCCATTGTAGTCACGGATTTTCACAGGCAATTTTGATATTTAACCATGCATGCCTAGTAGTTTGCAATATGTAGTCCAAGAGATGCAAATGCAAATGTTTTTTCCCCATCAAATAAAGCTGCCTCAACTCCTTACCAGGAGGTACAGACCTCATGTGTTTCGGAGTTTTTGACCTGTCATGGGCAGTTATTATCACCAAAGAATATATTTCTGGTTGGGAGGAATAATATGGCTTATTAGAAGGATTTGGATATTGTTTCTCCATTTTCCTGGGGACTGCAGGCAGAGCATCAGGTCTGTGCCAGGTAGCCAAAGTTGCATCTTCCAGATCTGAAAATATTGGAAGGTTAAGTACCATAGGGGAGACAGACACTTTCTGGAACTCAAAGATTTCTCTTGGAAGAGTCCTCCTCCTCAACAGTAAATCCAAGTTTGACTTGGACCTGCATGAGGAAAGCCTGAAAAGAGAAATCCTCAGGAGGGATCTAGTAGTGTTTTTCATGGTTCTATGTCCAAAGAGTGCCTGCAAAATTGCACCAACCAAATACAGCTAATACAAAACAGCAAAACACAAAATGATGACAAGCACAACAGCTCTCACCAAAAAAGCAAACCACTGCAGTGACTTTCATGTGGGGGGAAGGCCCATGTACATCACTTACTTAAAATAACCATCCCCAGGGGAGACAAAACTCGGGGATGGGGAAAAACTCAGGAGGGCGGGCAGAGCCTTTTACAAAAAACAAAAACAGCATTAGTCTTGAACCTGAGTCTGTCCAGCACACAGGTGGTGACTCTAACCTGTAGGCTATGTGACCAGCACAGATATGGCCATCTAAACAATTGCCTTCAGGCTTCCACAACTATCTACCTACATCACTGACTCCTCACTGAAGTAAACATGTGTCAAAACGCTCTCGCTCATTTGACATGTGCTATATTGGAGTTGTTGAAATTGAGTCACTCAAATGGACTGATTGTTTCAATGGGATACCTTTTTCACATGCCTTTCACTACAGGAGCACAGTGTCGAGCTGGAACCCACTACTTCCAGAGGAGCCAGATCCTTCTTCATGTTTTCTTCTTAGTTCTCCTCCATATATTCTGAATTATATTCAAGTTCCTCCTCCTCGTCGATGGGCATTGGCATAGGGTCAATGAATAGAGGAGGCTGTGATAGAGGAACCATCAGTGGACTTATCATCAATGGAAGACACTCCTTGCCAAGGAATATTGCATGAAGAAGGAATTGCTCTGTCATCAACAAAGTCGACAGTGGCAACTCCGAAAGCATCAAAGGGGCTGGCATCAGCAAAAGAGGCAAAGACTTAAGCCTTTGAAAGAGCTCAGACATCATCTGACACAAGAGCTGTGTGCTGACAGGCTCTAATGGGGTCAACAATGACAGAACCATCAATGGGACAGTACCAAATGATAGAATTAGCTGTGAATCCCCTGGCAGGGGATTAGAGCTTATGCCCAACCCTTACCTTAGTGTCTTAGAGACAGTTGGGGTGGCAGGAGAACTGGAGGCCTTGGCCTATGTTCTATCTTTGTCACTTAACTTAATTCTGGTTAGAGGAGACCAAGACCTGGCTGAAAAGACATCCTTTTCCTTGTGTCTCCTTGTCTGCATGGTGGTGTTTAATCCACTGACTTGGCAGGCATGTTCCATTTTTTTGTGGAATCATTAGCAGACACCATCAACCACAGTGAACTGTGAGTCAATGGTGGTTCACCCATGCCGGTGCGAAAATCATGTTATAATACTGATTTTGCTTTGGGCAGCATTACAGTGCCAAGCATTAAGTCTCCCAGGAGTTGCAGTACTAAGCGCCTCCCCAGGAAACAGTCAGCTTTTTGGGGGCTTCCCCACCCCCCAAAGCTAAATATAACCTCCTCTGGGGTGGGCATGCCCTGGAGGGGGCAGAAATCATGTGGGCACAAAGGACAGCATCAGTGACAGCCGATCTAAAATCAAGATTGCCCTTGTCACTGTCGCCCTTGTTGTAGCTCCTAACTGAGGTGGCAAAATTCAGTCGCAGAGCTAATGGTATACTGTCAAAGGTGAACCCGGGAAAGAGTGAGCAGATGATAATGGTGAAGCTGCCTTAGACATACCTTGTTTCTCCTCCTTAGCCTTGATTTCTAAGTACAATTCCAAGGCCTTCTTGAGACATAGTACTATAAACCAGAGTGCGCACAGGGATGGTGGTACTCACAAAAAAAGTCAATAGTAGTTACCAAAACATTCAGGCACTAACACCAGCCATGAGGGAACTACTCCACCAGTTCTCAGTGTTAAATCAATCCATTTATTGTATAATGGAAATAAAAGCCTGACACCAAGGTCAGAAAAATGCTTAATGCATTTCAGGTCTCCCTAGACCTTTTATCAAAAGCTTTTGATAAAGGGTCTAGGGAGACCTGAAAGCATTAAGCATTTTTCCGACCTTGGTGTCAGGCTTTTATTTCTATTATACAATAAATGGATTGATATAAGACTGAGAACTGGTGGAGTCATTCCTATATGGCTGGTGTTAGTGCCTGATTGTTTTGGTAACCCCTTCTTGAGACATCTCTTTGTGACCTGGTCAAAGCCCTGGCAAATGCTGCAGGTATTCATGTTATGGGGCAAACCCAAGTAGCAAATGCACATGGAGTGATCATTGTTCACATATATCTTATCATTGCTGAATTGACGCTATTGGAACAGTGGTTTCTTTTCTTTAAACTGTGGCATAAAAGTTTTAAGTTTAAAATGACAAGAAGTGGCCGGCACGGTGGTGTTGAGGGCTGAGGTGCTGGTCACCTTACCTCGCACCACGCTGGTGACCTGTGTTTGGGAATGAGCATGGGCTGCCAGGGGCTGGCAGGGGAGGAGAAGGATCAAGCATCTGAGGGAGGGGGTGACGTCAGTTGTCTGTCTATTATTGGCCTCTAGCGGAGACCGGGAGGCAGTGCTCTGATGCTGCAGAAAGAGGGGTGGAGATGGGGCAGATGCCTGGAAGGAGAGCTTGCAGACACATGTGTGCTTCTTCTATCTGTTTCATTGCACTTCTCTTCTCCAGGGGGTTTGGAAAAGTGGAAAATGGCTCTGGCCAGGCAGCATGAGCTTCTGACCTCAGCTGCCCAACCCTGAATGACACCTCCTTGTCTGGATCCATCTCTGGTGAGTTGAAGCCAATGGGGGAGGCTCCTCACCACCCCACCATGGGGGGGTAAGCTAAGGGGGAACTTGAGGAGGTGGTCTGATGTCAGGTGTGTGGGCTGGGAGGTCGGTCGGGATGCCCCTGCTGACCGGAGCCATGGGGAGAAAGAAGAAGCTAAAAAATAATAAATAAAGAAGTACCAGCATTAGCAATACTTGCAAAGTTCAATGGCATTCTTTAGCAGTGGTGAACCAATGAGTAGTTGACAGGTTGACAGCAGGAGAAAGAACTGAGGCATGATGGAGCCTTCCACATTATATAGCTGGTGATGAGGTATGTTGACGTGGGTGGCCCTAGCTAGAAAAACCTTCTGGGAGGTTCAGATGCCAACAACTTACAATTCCATGATGTTGCTCAATGGAGAAAGAGAGAGAGATCCTCAAAGAAGATTGCTCAATCCTTCTTCCCCTGGCTGGCCCCCAAGCAACTTGATTATTTTCTTCAATTCAGGTCATCAGCATAGCAGTCAGTATCACTATCATTGCACTACTGGGTCACTTGAACTGTACTTTTTCAATAGCATGTACACTGCTTGATTTAACTTTTTTTTTTTTGAAATTCAATATATTTTATTCAAAGAAAACATTTTTGTATGACTATATAAATAACAAGCAAGAAAAAAAGATCTACACAAAAACATAACAAAACAAAATTATAACATACATACAGTTACAATGACATAACCTACTAAATCCCCCATCTTCCATCCCCCACCCTTCTGCCCTTTTGGCATCTCAGAAAAAGGGGTGAGACCAATGTGTAGACCAGCAAATTGAGAGAACATATCTATGTTTTCCATCCAGATTAAATACTATATAATGTTTGAAATGCTTCCCAGCGGGATCTGTATGTAGGAAGTCAGTTATTTAAACTTGCAATCATATTTTCCATTCTCAAATTAAACAGTAATTCTTGAAGCCACTCTGCATAAGTAATAATTGTGGAGGACTTCCACTGCCATAAAACTACTGCTTTGAGAGAAAGAGCAATCAAAGCCATGTAATATCTCCTCTGTATAACCGGCACAGCAGAGAAGTCTCCAATCAGACATATTTCTGGGGTGGACAAATCACTAATACCCAGTAGGGGGTCTGCTTTTTGGCATATGGTATCCCACAAGGCAGCAATGGAAGGACATTCCCATAGAATATGGTATAAATTGCCCCCAGATTGATTGCATCTTGGGCAATTTGAAGAAGGGATCCTACCCATCTTAAATAATCTGACTGGAGTGAAATATGTGTTATGTACAATGGAGAATTGCATTAATTTCAATCTATCCTGAGTAAGGTTAGAATGGCAATCTTTCCAAAGTTTAGCCCAGTCAAGAGACCTAAGAGGGAAGGTATCATTCCAGTAATAAGAGATACCATTTACCAATGGAAAAATTAAATTATAGAGAGCCTGATAAATCTGGAAAACTGCATGTAGGTTTTGAGCCATGTTGGCTAGTGCTTTAATTTCAGCACCAGTCCTGCTATCTATTCTAGGCTGCAAATCTTTGGTAATTAAAAGGTGCTGAATTTGATATATCTTAAAGACCCCACCTGGAGTAGGGAGCCTTCTCATGATGTCTTCTGAGGATAGATAAGAGGGACCTTGTAGCAGGTCACTTGGACAGATATCTCCCAATGTTGGGAACCAACAAGGAGAGAGGAATTTACACCCTATCTTAAAATTTGGATTTCTAAATAGTGGTTGGTTAGGATCCTTAGTATGTGCATATTTAAGATAGGAGCAAAGCTGGGAATGGACTTTCACAGAGATTAATGGGGTGATTGAGAGTGTAGCTTACGGAGGTCTCAAGGTTTAACGTGTAACATGGATTCCCCTGAAACTCCCAAGGATTGCAGTTTTTTGTGTTCTATTAAAAGCCAGGTGGGAACGTATGGAAAAGATGAAGAATCTTCCACAGGGACTAATCACTGAAGATACTTACTCAAGTGGCTGTCCCAATAGTACAGCTTAAAATCTGGTAAACATAGACCACCTTTAAGTTTGGGTGCAGCCAGCTTATGGTAGGCTCTTCTCGGGGGGGGTTTGTTTCCAAATAAATTTGAAATGATTCTATGCATCTTGCTGAACCGGGAGAGTGGTATCCAGAGATTCAACACATGAATAGGATAAAAAAATGTGGGGCAAAATATTCATCTTGACCAGGCTAATCCGGCCCCATAAGGAAAGAGGGAGATCCACCCAGCAGGCTAAATCTTGTTGAATAACATTTTGAAGGGAGTCTAGATTCAGTTGTTTCATCTTGAGATGGCTTCTAGTTAGAGAGGTACCTAAGTATCTGGCGGACCATTGTAGTCTTGTTTCTGTTAGGAGTCCCTTATGGGTTCTGTCATTCAAAGGAAAGACCTGGGTTTTATCAACTTTGTAATTTGACCAACAACTATATTCAGCAATAGTGTCTAAAGTGGCCTGAATGGAACTAGTAGGCTGAGTAAGGTGCAGCAAAATATCATCTACTTAGGCAGACAGCTTAAGTTCCTGAGAGCCAATCATAATACCTTGTATCCTAGGGTTCTCCCAGATCCTAGATAAAAGGGGTTCCAAATACAAATTGAACAAGAGGGGAGATAGAGGACAACGTTGTCTCATTCCTGAGTATAGAGAGAAAGAAGAAGAGAATATCCCATTGCAATATATTTTGGCACTTGGTTTAGAGTATAATACCTGGATCCACTGAATGAACAGAGGTGGGAATCCAGCTCTTCTCAGAATTCTAAACAGGAACTGCCAGTCAACCATATCAAAAGCCTTCTCCACATCCAGTGACATCAGAACAGCAGGCTGGACTGAGTCCCTAGACACAGAGAAGATGTGAGCCAGTTTACCGAGATGATCAGCAGATGTCCTACCCACCATGAAGTCTACTTGATCCTGTCCAATTAAGGAGGGTAAAACCCTGCCAAATCTATTAGCTAGTAATTTAGAAAGGATTTTGATGTCAGTGTTCAGTAAAAAAATGGGCCTGTAACTCGTGACCTTATCTTCTGGCTTTCCGGGTTTATGTATAACCACAATAAGAGCTTCCAGTAACTGGGAGTCCATTGAAGCATCTGAGATAATATGGGTGAATAATCTCAACAACCAAGGCACCAGGTGGTCAACTAATTTTTTGTAAAAATTAGGGGAGAAACAGTCAGGTCCAGGGGCTTTATCTAGGGGAAGATTCTTAATCACTTCTTGAATTTCAAGTTCTGTGATGGGTGATGTTAAAACCTTATGATCCTCTTCACTAAGATGAGAAAGGGAGGTCGACTGGAGATAATTGTCTATTTCACTTGGAATTATTGATTCAGACATGTGTTTGTATAGTTCACGGTAATATTGCTTGAATTCCCACACTATTTCCTTTGGGGTGATTTTTATCGAGCCATCTGCCAGGGAAGTGATAGCTTTAACTAAATGGTAACATTCTTGATGTTTGACCTGCAGGGCTAACAAATGGCCTGCTTTTTCTTCTTGATCTATGTAAGTGGAAGGAGATCTTAGCATGGTGAATTCTACTTGAGCTCTTGATAACTCATTATATTGTTCTCTTAATTTTATAAGTCAGAGTCAGAAAGATTCATCTGACTTAGGGGAGATCTTATTCTCCAGGTCCCTGATTTGGAGTAATAGTTGCGATGTTTGCCCCTGAGATTTGTGCTTCTTGGTTGCAGCAATTATAATGAATTCTCCCCTGACATAACATTTCAAGGCTGCCCATTCAGTGTCTGTCCTATATGTCAAGTGGGTGTTAAGGTCAGTGAAAAGTTTGATTAATTGGACAATCTGTTTGTATACCCAGTCATCCTTTAGCAGGGAATTATTATGCTTCCATATGGTTTCTCTTTGTTGATGAACTTCTTGGGTGAGCAAACACCAGGTAAGGAAATGGTCAGATAGCACAGCCAGGTCTATAGCAGTATGTAATAGACCTGGTAAGAGAGTTCTGATACACAAAAATTAATCAATCTTGGATGAGGTGCCATGCACCAATGAGGAGAATGAATAAGCTCTGGTAGTAGAATTGAGTGCTCTCCAGGGGTCACAGATACCAAACTGTTTGGTCAAATCCCTGATAGCCCTATGTGCAGAAGTCAACTCCTGGGTCCTTTTATGTGATTTATCTAAATCTGGAGTATAGGGGAGATTCCAATCTCCTCCTAGGAATAACAGAAGACTATGGAAAGGAGAAAGTACCATCACTAAGTCTGAAAAGAAAATAGGAGAATCCAAATTGGGTACATAGACACTACCTATTATTAATTCTGTCCTGTCCAATACCCCGCTGAGTAGGAGGTATCGGCCATTCGGGTCTTGGATACATAGGGAAAAGGAGAACGAGACTCTCCATGAGAAAAGGATGGCAATGCCTCTGCTCTGCATGTTAAAGCCCACTGTAAAAGCTTGGCCAATGTGGTACCTACGGAACTGATCAGCTTCAGTATCCAAGAGGTGGGTTTCCTGTAAGTAGGAAACATCACTATTGATGGCCCTTAAGTGTTTTAAAATCTGCCAGATTTTTTATTATTTTGGGCACCCCTAACATTCCAGTAAATAAACTTTAATCTATTCGCCATCTGACTGTAAAGCAACTTGCAAACCTGTGGAAACATAGTCTAGCTTATAATATGAACAAGGATGCCAAAAGCCCACCCCAGAGAAAATTATTTCCCTTTATAACCCCCCCATTCCTATATGAACACAAAAAACAATGAGCATCCATCAATTCCCCAATCTCAAAAAGAACTGGCCCATGGCGCCTAGCTCCCTGAGTAACGCACCTCATTCGCTTCCCACTAATTCCCCTCCCCCCCCAGCTATTTGTACTGTTAGCGAACTTTTTGTTAGGTATGTTCTAAGAAAAAGGAAAAAGCATTATGTGAGTTATTATAGGTAACATCCAAAAAATCCAATAACCTTGATACCCAGATTAAACAGAACTTGACAGTGTTGTCTCTGATGTTACTATAAAGAAGAAAGTAGCCATCTTGAACTCAAGTGTACCTGTGGATCCCTGTATGCTGACAACAATAAATACACTCCCCTCTTGTACTACAAACAAAAAAGAAAAGGGTTGTCCCCATAATTAGAGGTGCAATTTAAAAGGAATAATCAAGACCAGAATTCTGGAGTTGCACTGTTACTTCACAGTGCATAGTCTGAGGTTAAAGTTATAAAGTAGAAGGGGAGCTCAGATAACAGTAGGTGGCTATCCCTGGAATTCTCAAACAAAAAAGAGATGGTCCTGCATCGAGCTTGTGAACCAATAATAAACCTAAACAAGGTCTGAGTGAATCGGGTATGGCAGCTTAGGAAATTAACAAAATTATCATGCTAGGTGAAGGTGTCCAACCCACAGTTTGATCGAATAGTCCTTATACCATGAAAATAAAGTCTCACAATGGCAAAAAAACTCAGTAAATGTAAAACACTTCTCAAAGTCCAGTAGAAACCTTTAGCATTAACATGCAGGGAAAACAGATAGCAAATATTGAGTCTCAATGGAGTTTAAATAAATCAGGTAAAGCCTCCTTCAAAGATGTTTCAGCCACTACCGGGTCTTCAAAACTAGCCCACATACCTTTCAGATTTATTTGGAGCTTAGCTGGGAAAAGCATACAGAATTTGATTCCAGCTGAGATCAACTTCTTGATGATCAGGTGGAATTACGTGCGCTGCTGTCAGACTGTAACTGGGAGGTCCTGGGCCACTCTGATTTTCGTGCCTCCCCATTTAACTTCATGCAGCTCCTTTATTCTAAGTAGGAAATGCTGCCGTTCTTGATAGCTGAAGAAATGAAAAAATCAATGGACGGGGTGGAGCACCAGTTGCGGGTATCAGTCGCAAGGCCCAGCGAGCTTGTTCAATGGAATAAGAAGAACCGAAGGGGGATGGGCCAGCTAATTTGGCAACCAACTTTTGGATAAAAAGGACCATGTTGTCTCCCTCTTCATGTTCAGGAAGATCAATTAAGACCGTGTTGTTCTTCCTGCTATGGCGCTCAAGGTCTTCCACCTTCGCCTCCAGCTTGCTAATTCTTTGTCTGGTTAACACGAATTCGGGCTCCACTAGGTCTGCTTTTTTCTCTAGAGAGCTGATCCTTGCTTCATTGTCTCTGGTTTTCTGGGTGATGTCTTCTAAGGCTGATGCAATTGTTTTAACCTCCAAGGTGAGTTCTTTCAGTTCATCTTGGAGTGGTCGAAACTCTTCTAGGAATTTATCTAGAGTTAGTAGTGTCTGCTCTGGATGGCTAGTTGAGGAGCGGACTTGTGTAGTTTGTTGCGGCCTGGGTTTTTTAGGCGTCTTCTTCAGCGTGGAGGGAGGCATGTGTTTTGGGAATGCAGTTTGCATCTCCACTTCCATTACCTTGAGCAAAAAGTTCCAAGAAGTACAGTCAGTATTTCTGCGAGGTCAATGGAATATTTAGCTGAGGTGTACAAGCGAGGAAATATTGGAAGTTTTAGGTTTTAGGGGGGATTAGAAGGAGCTCGTCCGAAGTATGTCTAGACAGGAAGTTGCATCACGTGACTCCCTTTGATTTAACTTTTAAAACTAGTTATAAAATGGCAAGAAAAAATCTAGAAATGTCATTGGTTGAGAGACACCACCTGACCATGCATTAAATCTCTATAAACACACAGTCAGGAACTGAATCTTTTTCCTCCCCCAAAAAACTACTTAATAGTAATAAGACCCTCCAGGGTGCATTGTAGGATTTTAATTCACTTACCAAGGGTGTAAGGACATGCAGCCTTTGACGTTGTGCTATTCCAAAACCACTGGGGCATGCATTAAAATCCTATAATGCACATCCTATCATGGCTTATTACTTATTTAACAATTACTTTTTGTATAGTAGTTCTGCTGTTTGCTAGACAGATTTTCTGACAATACTAAGTACAATGTTTAGAACAGCAGTCATCATAAATTGTCCAAAAAACTAGATGGGTCATCACACGATCCCCCAATCATTTGCATAATAGCCCTTTAGGCATAGTATAGGCCACTTGCATATACAGTGACATGAAAGCCCTCTGTTTTCCACATCATCTCCCCTCTAGTTGTACATACTGTATAGGATCACTATGTTATCAGCATGAGGCCGTAATGCTGAGAGATATGAATTGGTATAGCACATTATATTTCAGCCTCCAGGGCAGTGCTGTTCTATGCATCACACAGATATCTGTTGGTAGAAAACCACCCAGTCAGTAAAACAAGAAGGAAAGGCCAGCCCGCTGGTGCAGGGGCAGAGTGCTGACCTGCGGTGCTGACGACCCAGGTTTTGGAACGGATCTGGAGACGTCAGAGGGCCAGCCGGAGAAGAAGGACTGAGCATCCTACGACTGCTCTCCTTCTCCAGGGGAAGGAAGGTAGAGTGTCTGGTGCACTATGGACACCCAGCTAAGGCTGGGTGTACCTCAAGTGCCGGTGCCTGTACTTTGGGGGGTGGGACAGATGGTGGCCATCATTGTACATTCCCGCCCCTGTATAGGGGAAAAATTCAGCTACCTGCCACATCCATGAAGCCAGACCCTCTACCTTAATCAGCCTCCAGGGCTGGCTGCCTATCCTAATACAGTGTTTGCGGCACTTAGGGCTGGTGCCACGGCCCCATTCTGGGGGGTAATCCAGGGGGCTTTGGAGAAGTCACGGCCAAGTTGGAGGTAGAGGCAGAAAAGTCTGTGACCAGGCTGATGCAAGGTGGCAGGTAGGCTACAAAAAAAAATAAATAAAAAAACAACAAGGAAACATTAAAAATTTAAGTAATTACTGCCTACTCTCAAGAACTGTTTTTTCCAACCTTTTGAAACAAAATATTCATTTGCTTTTAAAGTGAACTCATTACAACCATTTTATTGTAAAAGAAAGGTAAAAATGTAAAGTTACATTATGTACAGTAGTCATATAGTAAGTATTACAGAAAGCATTTCGTAACAGCTACCCCTGAGATTATTTCATATGAACTGCTTTTTGCTGCTCCTGTCTCTTTAAATTGATCAGTTACTGGTGTTTGAAGACAATTTGAATGATGAACAAGCATTTGTCAATGCCGAATGTTTGCTTGCTGGCATTGGCAGTGGTAGTGTAGAAGTTACAGAGCTGCATAATAGGAATGGCAGTGAAGTATTGAACTGAAGCCAACCCCACCACCACCCTGCAGAGAGTGACAGGCATTAAGGTGTGCCTTTGGTTCATCAGGCATAACGGCCATGCCATTTCACCACACCCCACCCTGCAGACACTGACAAGTGTCACGGTGTGCCTTGTAGTTTTTAGCCCTTATGTGCACCCAATTTCATCAGGAAGTACGGTGAGATGGGTGTGGTGTAGGAGAATGGGGTGAACTTTGGGGCCGAAGAGTCCAAGGCAAACCTCAATCCCTCTCACTGGCTGCAGGGTGTGGAATGGTATGAGCATTACAGGCAAGAATCCCAAGTCACATCACTGATGCCTGTCATTCTCTACAGGGTCGGGCGTTATGGTTGGAAACCCTAATACCTCAGGCATTCGTTGGTATTTTCACTCCAAATTTTCAACATGTTTTTTGTGACCCCACCTCATGAACAGTGGCAATATCAGTTTGTTAGCCTAAAGCTGCTTATGCACAGCGACTATGGCATTTAGCACCACAGGTGTAAAAACATTCCGAACAGGATGTAAAAAATGACAGCTGTACTGTTCATGGGGAGATGTAAAAAATGGCAATGTTGCAAATCTGCAGTAAAACTATTAAAAAAACTGGTGAAGTCACGAGCGTACATAGAAACTGTGCAACGCACACCTGTAATGTAATTAGTTTGGGTATTTTTTACAGCAGATTGTCAACACAGGCATTTTGGGACCTCCGATCATGAACAGTGTCACTGTGATTTTCTGTATCTGTTCTGAACAATGATTTCCCTCGGTGACCACACATCTCTGCGCTAAAAGTGTGAAAACACATTTCAGCCATGTTGTGAAAAATGACAGTTGTACTGTTCATAAGGAAGTGTGGAAAAATGCCACTGGTGAAAATCTAGACTGAAAATATTACAAAGTCATGAACTTACGAGGGTGCTTGGAAACTGCACAATGCTGACTTGTAACACAGTCATTTTATGGACTTTTGTCACCAAATTTTCAACATAGCCATTTTAAGACCTCTGCTCATGAACAGTGTAACTGATTTTCCTAATCTGTCCCAAACATTGCTTTCGCACACCGACTGCACCATTGTGCGCTACATGTGCGAAAACACATTTGGGGCGACATGTGATAAATGTCAGCTGTACTGTTCATAAGGAAGTGTAATAAAATGGAAATGTTGAAAATCTGGAGTGAAAATATTGAAAATTCGCAAACTTACGAGCGTGCGTAGGAACTGCGCAACACATGCTCATAAAACAGTCATTTTTAGGAATTTTTTCACCAAATTTTCAACATAGTCATTTTAAGACCTCTGCTCATGAACAGTGTCACTGTGATTTTCTTACTGTGTCCCACACATTGATTTTGCACACCGACTGCGCCATTGTGCGCTACATGGGTGGAAACATATTTTGGGCAAAATGTGACAAATGACAGCTCTACTGCTCATAAGGAAGTGTAATAAAATGGCAATGTTGAAAATCTGGATTGAAAATATTAAAAATTCACAAACTTACGAGCGTGCATAGGAACTGCGCAATGCACGCTCATAAAACAGTCATTTTTAGGAATTGTTTCACCAAATTTTCAACATAGCCATTGTAAGACCTCTGCTCATGAACAGTGTCACTGTGATTTTCGTAATTTGTCCCATACATTGATTTTGCACACCGACTGTGCCATTGTGCGCTACATGGGCGGAAACACGTTTTGGGTGAGATGTGAAAAATGACAGCTGTACTGTTCATAAGAAGGTGTGGTAAAATTGCAATGTTGAAAATCTGGAGTGCAAATATTGAAAATTCGCAAACTTACGAGCCTGCATAGGAACTGCATAACACACGCTAGTAAAACAGTCATTTTTTGGAATTTTTCCACCAAATTTTCAAAATAGGCTTCTTGAGAGCCCGCCTTATGAACACTGGCAGTGTCGTTTCATTAATCATTCCAGAAAGGTGATTTCATGCAGTGGCTGCAAAATCACCCTTCGGGCCCAAGTAACGCCAAACAGTGACAGCATTCATGAGAAGGGGTTCCAAAAAACCCATGTTGAAAATTTAGTGCAAAAATTCAAAAAAATGCCTGAGATATGAAATAAAGTTGAAAAAACCCTATCTATCCCATTATACAGCTTACCGGAATTTCCTCAGTTCGCGGTCGGCTTTGAAGAGTGCAGACGTGTTCCCGGTCCACCGAAGATCGTCGCGCCGAGGTCCGGAGGTGCGGCGGGGTGGGGTGGGGAGGGAGGTGCGCAGGGTGGGTGCGGGTTGTGGGAGGGGCAGGGAGAAACGCCAAGGGACAGTTTTATTTACAAGTTTTTTGTTTTAAATGACGACGCAGAACATTTGCCATGCTGGGGTGGTCTCCCAGTGTGGCAGAAGGACGGCTGGGGGCGTGGAGCCGACAGAGGATTGAGCACCCCCGTCAGCTATACGATGAGTTGCCACACTGGGGTGGGCACCAAGTGTGGCATGTGGAAGGCTTTTGGGGGCGCAGCACAGTCGATCAGGGATTGGGCACCCCCGCTGTACAGTGTGTGCGTGGGGGGCGCACGCAGTATGCCTGCATATTGTGTGTGTGTGTGTGTGTGTGTGGGAGGCGCGATGGCAGGCGTATATTCATCGCTGCTCACTGAAGCATAGCCCCTTTCAACTGTACTCCACTGCATTTTGGAGCTGTCATAGACAGCTCCAGCATGCATTGGAGGACTAGGGCCGCGCCTGCCAACACACTGACTGAATTGGAAGAGGGGGTGACTCCGAAAACTCGGATGATGGCACTATGTTTCTTGCACATGCATGCAGGCAAACATAAAAATGGAAGGTTATTTCCAGCAAAACTGAAGGACCTTTTCATGCGAGGTATTGACCAGTATTTCAGTTTTCGGTTTGAAAGCCAATTAGCATTTTTTGCAGTTCTGAGGGGTATTCTAGGATAACTTGAGAACCATTTGAATTTATATATTTGGGTGTTTGAGGTCCAATTGAAGCCAGTTTGAAGTATGTTTGTGAATGATTTTCAAAGCTTCAAAAAACAAGAATACAACTGGAACCGCTTTTTTTTTTTTAACAGAACAGTCTTTGAAGTGAAATTAAAGAGCTAGTGTTGTGTGTCTATTTTAATACATAGCTGTGACTGGACTGTGTTGTGATGTCCATTCGAGTGGAAACATCATTATTTAGACATTTTTGAAAGTGTTTTCTGAATATGTGTTATGAACTCCATTTATGAAATCACAACCGATTCTGCATTCAGATGTGTACTGTGTGCATTGGCTGGTCCCGATCAGCATTGACGTGATGCGGGAAAGCTGAAATTGCCCTGTTCTGACTGATTGTTTATCTATATGATCTGCTGGTAGCTGTCAAACAACAGACTGAAAATAAGTGTCAGTCATGTCAGATATGTATTTTACTGAAGTCTACTGTTGTCTGAATCATAAACTGATTTAGTGATTTCTTCTCCAGATAGACAGACAGATAGATAGATAGATAGATTTTTATTTTACAGCAAACAGGAATGTGTGATGAAGCTCTGAGGACCAACTTCGAGACAATACTTCTGAATCCATGCTCACTACAGCTGCAGGAAAAATGCTCATGATTTTAGTGTAATAAAAACCTTATTTACATTCTGCCAGCTTGTTTTTATTGTGTGTCATAGAATTGCTGGAAAATGCTGAAATGCCTTTATTTTTCTTCTCACGTGAAACATCCATCCCACCAGCGTATTTTGTGCTAAGTACTTTCTGGGTCTCTTAATCACAAATTGAAAAAGTTTAGCGCATTTTCTCACCATAGGTGTCAGGACTGTTTTTATATGTTTCTATAGTTACTTAGAATTCATTATCATTTATGAAGCATTATGTTCCATATTGGGCCATGTGATAAAATCTACAAAGACGCGCAAACTGTTTGAAGCCCATTGACACTAAATACTGCATATAAATGTGCCACAAACAGGAGATAACAGCAGAAATGCAGCTTATGATGCAATCCAGAGTTAGACCCCCCCCATCCCCAGACAAAAAATCCACCTTGCAGTCCTGGCCAAAGGAATATATTATAGCGGCATGGTAGTGCAGCAATAGTTAAAGTTAGAGCGAGCATTTCATGCTAAAGGCCTATATTTGCAGGGTAATAACTTTGGGCAGGTTTAACAAATCTGCTTGAAATTTTGCATGCATCTTTGAAAAGGGAGAGGTATATTGCTATGCCAAATTTGGTTTGAATCCCTTGTGTGGTTTATGAGATACAGAGTGTTGGAAAAAAAAAAGAGACTTTAATGTGTTTAGCTGTTTTTTGTCAACCTGTATCTCAGAAATGGCTGTAGCAACAGGGATGAAATTTTCAGGGTAGAAAATTTTGGTCTCACACATGCGCCTTTTGAAGGTTTGTTAAAAAAATATTAATCCATTCCGAAGGTATTAAACATTGTTTTTCCCATTATTTCCTATGGGCAAAACACTGATATCCCTGGCGGCATAGGATTTTATGCCAAAGTTTAGTAGTGAGCATACTATTCTATGTCAGAGCAGGTGTCCAACATAGGATTGTATGCTAAAGACTCCTGCTGAAGGGTACAGGTGCAAGTCGGCACCCCCATCCCTAAAACAACTGTGGGATACTGGGGAGCCAACTCCCAGTGTCCCAAAAATCTGTTTTTTCCCCTGAAAAAAACAGTCCCCGATGTCATTTTTATGTTGATGGTGTGCATGTGCAAGAAACATGTTGTGGCAGGTTTCTCCACAAGCAGGTTGTGGAGGTGCAGCACTGTTGTGGCCAATGGCCCCACAGCCTGTAAAGGTTTGTCCCACTTCCCCCAATGCTGTGGCATGCTGCTGCTGACACTAGTTCAGCCAGCATGCCACCAACTTGTGAAAAATTAGCTGCTGCAAGCAGGGGCCACCTCGTCATTGCAGCGTCAGCCAATCGCTGCAATGAGGGAGTGACCCATCATTGCAGGGCGGGACCCTGAAATGATGATATTGTTTATAAACTTGGTGGCGGCTTGCCACTATGTTCACAAACAATATTAATCCCCCCACCGAGTGGGTGCCCGATCCCGCTCAGCAGCATGTGCCCCACACTGTATGTTCCTGACGGGGAGCACACTCCAGTTGGCATTATGTAAACCCCCCCGCTTTGGTTCTTTGCCGACAGGGTGCCCAATTCCCATCGGCATAATGTAACACCGCCCCCCCCTTTCTTGTGTGCCGATGGGGGTGCCCAATCCCCTGTCGGCTATAGCTGCCCCCCCAAACAGAAGACTGCATTGGCATGCTGGGAGCCCACCCCAGCATGCCACATTCCCCTGTAAAATTAAAAAATCATCCCACCATGTCATTTTGTTTTTTTACCTGTAAAGAAGGAAACGGTCCCTCTGTGGTCTCCCTGCCACCCTTCCCACAACCTGCACCCACCCACTGTGCACCCTGCCTCCACACACACCCCTCACCCCATACTTACCTCCAGAGTCTGGTAGGACGATCTTCAGTGGAATGGGAACACATCTGCACTCTTCAAAGCTGACCGCGAACTGAGGAAATGCCGGTAAGCTGTATAATGGCATAAATAGGGTTTTTTCAACTTTGATGCATATCTTCAGCATTTTTTGGAATTTTGGCACTAAATTTTCAACATGGGGTTTTTGGGACCCCTCCTCATGAATTCTATCACTGTCATGGCATTAATTGGCCCTGAAAGGTGATATCGCGTTCACTGCATGGAATCAGCAAATTTTAGGACCGATTAATGAAACAACAATGTCAGTGCTCGCTGAGGTGGCTCTCAAAAAGCCTAATGTGAAAATTTGGTGGAAAAAATCAAAAAAATGACTATTTTACGAGCGTGTGTTGTGCAGTTGCTAGGCACACTTGAAACTGTGAATTTATAATATTTTCACCCCGGATTTTCAACATTGCCATTTTTTCAGACATCCTTGTATAGTACAGCTGTCATTTTTTACACCTTGGCCGAAATGTGTTTTCGCACTTCCGGCACAGAATAGTGTGGTCGGTGTGGGAAATCAGTGTTCCACACAGATTAAGAAACTGACAGTGGCACTGTTCATGAGCAGAGGTCCTAAAATGCCTATGTTGAACATTTGGTGATGATACTCCATAAAAAGATCATGCGTAATAGCATGCATTGTGTAGCTCCGTACGCTGCGACCAGAAGTTCATGAATTTATAATATTTTCACTCTAGATTTTCAACATTGCCATTCTTCTGCACCTCCTTATGAGCAGTACAGCTGTCATTTTTCACATCCTGGCTGAAATGTGTTTTCGGAGTTCCAGCGTAGAATAGCGTGGTCGCTGTGGGAAATCCATGTTCGGGACACATTATGAAAATTACAGTGACACTGTTCATTAGCAGAGGTCCTAAAATGCCTATGTTGAAAATTTGGTGATGAAAGTCCATAAAATGAGAGTGTTATGAATGTGCATTGCGCAGTTTCCACACACTGTCGTACCTTCTCAACTTTGCAATATTTTCACTCCAAATTTTCAGCATTGCCATTTTGCCACACCTCTTTATGAACAGTGGAGTTCCATTTTTCACATCCTGGCTGAAATGTGTTTTTGCTCTTCCAGTGCACAATTGCATGGTTACTGTGGCAAACCAGAGTTCAGGACATTAAGAAAATCACAGTGATGCTGTTCATGAACAGGGGTCCTAAAATGCCTATGTTAAGATTGTGTGATGAAACTCCATAAAATGACTGTGTTACGAGTGTTTGTTTTGCAGGTGCCACACACCCTTGTAAGTTTGCAAATTAGTAATATTTTCTCGCCAGATTTTCAACACTAGCATTTGTTCACACCTTCTTATGAACAGTACAGCTGTCATTTTTCACATCCTGGCCGAAATGTGTTTCCGCGCTTCCGGTGCAGAATACCGCAGTCGCTGTCGGAAATCAGTGTTTGGGACAGATTAGGATCGAGCGACTGAGAGGGGGAAGGGAGTGACCAAGCTCAATTAAGCTCTGTCGGGACTGCTGCGGAGGTCTTTGTGGGCAGGAAAAGGTGACAATGCAGGCAGGAGCCCAGTACAAAAGGGCAGCCTTCAGCGCCAGGAGACACAGAATGAGCGAGTGAGGGAGGGGGAGTGAGTGAGCTCAACTGAGCTCTGTTAGGACTGCTGCAGACTTGTTTGTGGTCAGGAAAATGCAGCAATGCATGCAGGGTCAAAGTATAAAAGGGCAGCCTGCAGCAGTGGGACAAACAGAATGAGCAACCAAGAGAGGGGGACTTAGCGAGCTCAACAGAACTCTATCATCACTGCTTCGGATTTCTTTGTGGGCAGATAAGGGTGGCTATGCTGGCAGGAGCACAGTACAAAAGGGCAGCCTGCAGCGGTGGGAGAAACAGAGTGAGCGAGTGAGAGAGGGGGAGTGAGCAAGCTCAACAGAGCTCTATTGTGACTGCTGTGGATTTCTTTGTGGGCAGGATAGTTTGGCAATGCAGGCAGGAGCCCAATACAGAAGGGCAGCTTTCAATGCCGGCAGAAACGGAATAAGCAAGTGAGACAGGGGGAGTGAGTGAGGCCAATGGAGCTGTGTCGGGACTGCTGCAGATCTCTTTGTGGGCAGACAAAAATGCTGACAGAGGCAGAAGCCCAGTACAAAATGGCAGCATGCAGCACCAGGAGAAACAGAATGAGTGAGTGAGACGGGGGAGTGAGCAAGCGACCTCAACAGAGCTCTGTCGGGACAGCTGCAGATTTCTTTGTGGGCAGGAAAAGGTGGCAATGCAGGCAGGAGCCCAGTACAAAAGAGCAGCCTGCAGTGCAGGAAGAAACAGAATGAGCAAGTGAGAGAGGGGGAGTGAGAGAGCTCAGCGGAGGTGTATCATGACTGCTGCAGATTTATTTGTGCCCTGAAGAAGGTGTCAACGCAGGCAGGAGCCCAGTAGAAAAGGGCATCCTGCAGCTTTGATAGAAACGGCACGAGCGAGTGGGGGGGGGACTGAGCGAGCTCAACGGAGCTCTGTCAGGACTGCTGAAGATTTGTTTGTGGGCAGAAAAAGTCACCAACAGAGGCAGGAGACCACTACAAAATGGCAGCCTGCAGCACCAGGAGAAACAGAATGAGCGAGTGAGACAGGCGGAGTGAGCAACCTCAACAGAGCTCTGTCGGGATAGCTGCGGATTTCTTTGTGGGCAGAAAAAGGTGCCAATGTAGGCAGAAGCCCAGTACAAAAGGGCAGCCTGCAGCGCCGGGAGAAAGACAATGAGTGAATGAGAGAGGGGCAGCGAGCAAGCTCAATGGAGATCTATCATGACTGCTGTGGATTTCTTTGTGTGCAGAACAAGGCGGCAACGTAAGCAGGAGCCCAGTACAAAAGGCCAGCCTGCAGCAGCGGCAGAAATGGAATGAGCGAGTGAGAGAGGGGGAGTGAGCTACCTCAGTGGACCTGTGTCAGGATTGCTGCAGATTTCTTTGTGGGCAGAAAAAGCCACCAACAGAGGCAGGAGCCCAGTACAAAAGGGCAGCCTGCAGCGCCAGCAGAAACAGAAAGAGCTAGTGACAGAGGGGGAGTGACCCACCTCAGTGGAGCTGTGTCAGGACAGCTGCAGATTTCTTTGTGGGCAGCAAAACCTACCAATGCCAGCAGAAGCCCAGTACAAAAGACCAGCCTGTAACACTGAGAGAAACAGAATGAGAAAGTGAGACAGGCAGAGAGAGCGACCTTAATGGAGCTGTGTCGGGACAGCTGCAGATTTCTTTGTGGCCAGAAAAAGATGCCAGCGCAGGCAGAAGTCCAGTACAAAAGGGCAGCCAACAGCACCAGGACAAACACAATGAGTGAGTGAGAGAGGGGGAGTGAGCGAGCTCAACAGACCTCTATTGTGACTGCTGCAGATTGCTTTGTGTGAAGAAAAAGGCGGCCACGCAAGCAGGGGCCCTGTACAAAAGGCCAGCCTGCAGTGCCAGCAGAAATGGAACGAGCGAGAGAGGGGGAGAGTGAGGTAGCTCAATGTACCTTTGTCAGGACTGCTGCACATTTCTTTGTGGGCAGAAAAAGCTGCCAACAGAGGTGGGAGCCCAGTACAAAAGGGCAGCCTGCAGCGCCAGCAGAAACAGAATGAGTGATTGAGAGAGGGCGAGTGACCCGCCTCAACACAGCTCTGTCAGAATGGCTGCAGATTTCTTTGTGGGCAGAAAAAACATGCCAATGCAGCCAGGAGCCCAGTACAAAGGTGCAGCCTGCAGCACCGGGAGAAAAAGAACGAGTGAATGTCACAGGGCCACTGAGCGAGCTCAACAGAACAACACAATCAACATTCGGCATTGACAAATGCTTGTTTTAATTTGATGCAGAATCCTGCATCCTGCCATTTTAAATGCAGAATCCTGCATCAAAGTGCTTGCTTTCACAGACATTGGGGTGCCCAATCCCCAGGTCAGCATTTATCCTCCCCTCCACTACTGTGGCACACTAGGGAACCCAACCCCACTCTACTGAAATAATTAAATTAATATTTTTCTGATACAGAGATGCCAACTCCTGGTGTCAGATGTCTCCCCTGAGCCCACTTCCATTGCTAATGGGGGTGCCCAATGCCCCTGTTGGCATTAGGTATCCCCCAACTCATGTGGCACACTGGGGGCCCACCCCAGTGTGCCCACATTTACTTGTCATTTTCCTGTAACTAAAGAAAACAATCCCAAATGTCTTTGTTTTAAACCTGTAATAAAACATCCCTCATTGTTTCCCCAGTTTCCCCCATCCCCACCCTCCCACTGAGCACCCACCTCCCCACACCCTCCATACCCATACTTACTCCTGGAGGTCGGGACCAGTGATCTTCTCTGGACTGGGACGTGTCTGTACTCTTCAAAGCCCAACTGCAAACTGAGGAATAAAGGTAGGCTTGTATTATAGCTCTCAATGGGGTTTTCAACTTATGTGGATATTTATATATTTATTTTCATTTTTGGTAACCAGGTAAGTGTGCTGATCCAGAGGACCATTTTCAGTCACGACCTGGGCCACAAGGTGGCAATACAGAAATACCAGCCATATCTCAGCATTTCTAGGAATTTTAACCCCAAATTTTCAAAACGGGGTTGTTGCGACTCCACCTCATGAACACTGTCACTGTCATTTCATTATTCAGTCCCAAAAGGTGATTTTGCAGTTGCTAAATGGAATCACATTTCTGTACGGATTAATGAAATTATAGTACCAGTGTTCATGAGGGGAGGTCCCCAAAAAGCCCATGTTGAAAATCTGGTGCAAAAATTTCCCAATGTGACTGCGTTACGAGTGTGCATTGCGCAGTTTCTACACATATTCGTAACTTTGCCAATTTTTTATATTTTCACTCCAGATTTTCATTATTGAGATTTTTTCACACCTCCTCATGAACAGTGCAGCTGTCATTTTTCACATCCTGCTCAAAATGTGTTTTGGCATCTCTGGCACAAAATGGTGCAGTTGCTGTGCAAAATCAACTTTTGGGGTGAACTAGTGAAATCACAGTGCCACTGTACATTAA